>OX465283.1:53103941-58304343 GCA_949987705.1 Thereva unica | reverse complement strand
ATTTAGAAAGTAGACATAACGTATTCGAAGGAAAGTGTACAGATCCGACTCTGGAAGGCTTCCATTCCCTATTGGCTAGTCTCTACGCATAACATCCCACTAGCTTAATTCTGGCACATTCATTTTCCGACTTTGTTTGCCATTCGTGTTTTTATTGCAAACTTTTGTTTTGCCCTACGATTCCCAAGTTTCTGTCCTGTCCGAGGTTGTGCCATAGGTTTCATAGCAAGGACTTAATGCCAGAAAGAATTGCTAGCTCTTCGTTGGTAGCCGAATAGTTAGTTATCGATTCGATACAAGGGCTAGATTTTAACTCGCCAAAAAAACATTTTCGTTCAATTCTTTTCTTTTAAATGGGGTGTCCAGGAAAAAATTTCGATTTCACCCAATAGTCCATGGAAATGGTACTTTAACATTGCAAAAATGCAGGACAAGGTTTTATTTTTGGGATGTGTAGGGGGGGTCAGTGTGAGCTTAAGTCTGAGTTTTCGGGATTCTAACCCCCCCCATTTGGCCGCCATCTTGGAAAAGGTGTGCAAATGGTTTTTCCACTATATCTCCGAAACGGTAAATCCTACAGAAAATTTGCAAGGACACTTTTTGTTTAGAATTAAATAATCTACAATTTATTTCTTAGAAATTTTGTGGTAAAATGAATAATTAAGAAGTTATAAGCCTTAGAACACAAAAATTAGTCACAATATTTTCTTTTAAAGGCTATAACTTTTTTTCCTTCAACTTTAACAAAAAAAATAATAACAAGTTTTTTGTAGAGGGTTTCATTAGGAATAATTTTCATTCATTACTTTTTTAATTTCATTCACTACGAAGGGTGTTACAGCGCCCAGTGACAGATTTTCGGAATATTTTATTACAATTTTACCTCCTAGAAATTAGCAATAAACGCTAGCAAGTAATTTTTTTTTTTTAAGCATATTTATTATAACTATATTGTAATACAGGCTACGCTTAAACCTATTTTCCCTATGTACCTTAAAAAGAAACTTACTGGCCCTCTGCGGGCACTCTAGGTTAGACTCTATCTACTTAAACTATTTGGAATTGCCTTTCGGCCTCTTTATTCGATTCAACGATACATAAATGCTTAACTATATGCTACATGCTAAGAAAATATTGTAAGATAAAAAAAAAACTTAGCTAACTTAACCTATTTTATAAAACTTAACCTAGTGTAAAAAGACTTACAACCTACCTACCCTAACCTACAGCTAACTTAAAACTATATAGGGATCGTGATCCTACTTAAACTAATCTATTACTCATTCGCACCGAAACACGCTTTTTAACCTGCCTCTTCCAACCACCAGTACCTCCTACTGGCCCTGGAGGCTTCCTCTTTATCTATAACGCTAGCAAGTAATAATAATGAATGAATGACTGTACGTTATAAGAAATGCCGATGTTTGAGTAATGTAATAAAATTGTTTCGCATTTTTTTGCGGGTTTTTATTGCTGTTATGCCATGTTTTATAAGGTACGATATGGTTTAAAATGAAATTCTTTGAATAATAACATGCGTTACTCCAATTTTTTAAAATAATTTGTTTTAGGGCTGCACAAAAAAGTATTTCATTTATTCTAACTATCTAGCAACATACGGGCGTATTCATTTTATGACAAGCGTTTGCAAGTTGTATAACTCATTTCCACACCACCTGCAAGGTAGAGTTTGTCGGTGCGTTTTTAAAGTGGTGTCCCCAATACGACTAATCCAGGATGCTGCTTTTCTATCTACTCTATTCTTGGTCTTTTTGAAGGGCTATGCAGCGGTTCATGATCAATTACTGGACATTTTTGGATTTGCTGAGGAATTTTAGCAGAGTACAAAGGTGTCAAGGCTGAAAGTTCAAAGAGAAAATGAAACAGTTGGTCAGGAAATTAAAATCAATCAAGGGAGCTTCTAGTATACAAGACAGTATCGCTGTTGCTGGTACTATGACAACAAACGCTGTTACCCGTACGACTACCAGAATAACTTTTATAACAAATAGAGTGTAAACTATCCTCCAAAACTTGTGTTTTGGTAGTATGCGCAACTGAATAACTATTTACACAGTTATGGAAGTGTTTAACGACACACAAAAACGCGACACTCGAAACGCGAAAAACTCGAAAAACGCGACACGCGACACTCGAAAGTGAAACTGGAAGTGCGACGTTGCCACTTTTTCATAAACACGCGAAAAACGCGATTCTTAAAGTAATCAAAAAGGTAAGTATTCAAAAGAATGCGGCAGTGCGGCAATGCGGCAATGCGGCAGTGCGGCAGTGCGACAATGCGGCAATGCGGCAGTGCGGCAATGCGGCAATGCGGCAGTGCGGCAGTGCGGCAGTGCGGCAATGCGGCAATGCGGCAATTCCCGCATTGCCGCATTACCGCATTCCTGCATTGCCGCATTCCCGCATTGCCGCATTCCCGCATTCCCGCATTGCCGCATTCCCGCATTGCCGCATTCCCGCATTGCCGCTTTCCCGCATTGCCGCATTCCTGCATTCCCGCATTGCCGCATTCCCGCATTGCCGCATTCCCGCATTCCCGCATTGCCGCATTGCCGCACTCCCGCATTCCCGCACTCCCGCATTCCCGCATTCCCGCATTCCCGCGTTGCCGCATTCCCGCATTGCCGCATTCCCGCATTGCCGCATTCCCGCATTCCCGCATTGCCGCATTCCCGCATTGCCGCATTCCCGCATTCCCGCATTGCCGCACTCCCGCATTCCCGCACTCCCGCATTCCCGCATTCCCGCATTCCCGCGTTGCCGCATTCCCGCATTCCCGCATTCCCGCATTGCCGCATTCCTGCATTCCCGCATTGCCGCATTCCCGCATTGCCGCATTCCCGCATTCCCGCATTGCCGCATTGCCGCACTCCCGCATTCCCGCACTCCCGCATTCCCGCATTCCCGCATTCCCGCGTTGCCGCATTCCCGCATTCCCGCATTGCCGCATTCCCGCATTGCCGCATTCCCGCATTCCCGCATTCCCGCATTGCCGCATTCCCGCATTCCCGCATTCCCGCATTGCCGCATTCCCGCATGGCCGCTTTCCCGCATTGCCGCATTGCGCATTCCCGCATTGCCGCATTCCCGCATTCCCGCATTGCCGCATTCCTGCATTCCCGCATTCCCGCATTGCCGCATTGCCGCACTCCCGCATTCCCGCACTCCCGCATTGCCGCACTGCGGGAATGCGGCCATGCGAGAATGCGGCAATGCGGGAATGCGGGAATGCGGCAATGCGGGAATGCGGGAATGCAGGAATGCGGCAATGCGGGAATGCGGCCATGCGGGAATGCGGCAATGCGGCCATGCGGCAATGCGGGAATGCGGCAATGCGGCAATGCGGGAATGCGGGAATGCGGCAATGCGGGAATGCGGGAATGCGGCAATGCGGGAATGCGGCAATGCGGGAATGCGGGAATGCGGCAACGCGGGAATGCGGGAATGCGGGAGTGCGGGAATGCGGGAGTGCGGCAATGCGGCAATGCGGGAATGCGGGAATGCGGCAATGCGGGAATGCGGCAATGCGGGAATGCAGGAATGCGGCAATGCGGCAATGCGGGAATGCGGCAATGCGGGAATGCAGGAATGCGGCAATGCGGGAATGCGGGAATGCGGCAATGCGGGAATGCGCAATGCGGGAATGCGGCAATGCGGGAATGCGGCAATGCGGGAATGCGGCAATGCGGGAATGCGGCAATGCGGGAATGCGGTAATGCGGCAATGCGGGAATTGCACTGCCGCATTGCCGCATTGTCGCACTGCCGCACTGCCGCATTGCCGCATTGCCGCATTGTCGCACTGCCGCATTGCCGCATTGCCGCACTGCCGCATTGCCGCACTGCCGCATTGCCGCATTGCCGCAGTGCGGCAATGCGGATGTACATCTTTTGAATACTTACCTTTTTGATTACTTTAAGAATCGCGTTTTTCGCGTGTTTATGAAAAAGTGGCAACGTCGCACTTCCAGTTTCACTTTCGAGTGTCGCGTGTCGCGTTTTTCGAGTTTTTCGCGTTTCGAGTGTCGCGTTTTTGTGTGTCGTTAAACACTTCCCACAGTTATATATATGAAAATTTAACTAATAACAATTCTGAAATAAGACTAAGATAATTCAAACTTTTATCACAAACTGAATACGTCCATATTTTGCTAGATAGCTAACATAACTCAATAAAGCACTTTTTTGTGTAGTCCTAAAACAAATCATTTTAAAAAATTGGAGTAACGCATGTTATTATTCAAAGAATTTCATTTTAAACCATATCGTACCTTATAAAACATGGCATAACAGCAATAAAAACCCGCAAAAAATGCGAAACAATTTTATTACATTACTCAAACATCGGCATTTCTTATAACGTATAGTCATTCATTCATTATTATTACTTGCTCGCGTTTATTGCTAATTTCTAGGAGGTAAAATTGTAATAAAATATTCCGAAAATCTGTCACTTTCATACCTTCGGGGCGCTGTAAAACCCTTCGTAGTGAATGAAATTAAAAAAGTAATGAATGAAAATTATTCCTAATGAAACCCTCTACAAAAAACTTGTTATTATTTTTTTTGTTAAAGTTGAAGGAAAAAAAGTTATAGCCTTTAAAAGAAAATATTGTGACTAATTTTTGTGTTCTAAGGCTTATAACTTCTTAATTATTCATTTTACCACAAAATTTCTAACTAATAAATTGTAGATTATTTAATTCTAAACAAAAAGTGTCCTTGCAAATTTTCTGTAGGATTTACCGTTTCGGAGATATAGTGGAAAAACCATTTGCACACCTTTTCCAAGATGGCGGCCAAATGGGGGGGGTTAGAATCCCGAAAACTCAGACTTAAGCTCACACTGACCCCCCCTACACATCCCAAAAATAAAACCTTGTCCTGCATTTTTGCAATGTTAAAGTACCATTTCCATGGACTTGTAGCTTTTGTCCGGCCTTGGAAATTTAGGTGATGGCAACCCTAGACAAGATCAAGCTCGAAGGTTTGAATTGAAACGCATGGAAAGACCTTGTTCCAAATAACTTTTATCAACCCTTTATTTCTTCATTGACAAAGCACCAAACTAGACTTTAAATGGAGCAGTTTCTGAGTAAGTTCATCTAATATTGAATTTCTTTTCAGTAGTAGACGAGTGACTCCGAAGACTCAGACAAGCCTTAATTAAATTTCCGTTTAGGGCAATTAATCAGCAACATCTGCCTCTATCGCATTTAATGTAATTAGGCAGCACTTTTTCACATTCCTCACAGCCTGTTATAGGATTCCTTTTAAGGACTTTTTCTCACTTTCATTTCTTTCAATTATATCCACCATCACCTACCCCACTCGTGCCCATCTAAAGAGCTGTGAAAGTGGGAGCTATCAACTTCTGTCTCTGTAGTAGGCTGTCTGTTTGCCTGACAGTATTTCTAGGTAATTGCATTTTAATCTGTCGGATTTTTTGCTTCAATCAAAACCTATCGATTATGGAAATCCGATCAGATAAAAGGAAAACCTTCAATTATAAAAACAAAAACATTTCAAGTTGAGCGTAGTCGCGCTGCGTGGCTTCTATCACATGAACAGAATTGGAACTACGGAATTTTTCGGAGTGGATAATTACAAAAAGTTTTTTTGTTCTTTTAGTATGTTGGTTGATGTTTATAACTTACCGAACTGCCAAATAACGTAATTACTCCTGGCATTCATCATGTAAGGATACAATGCTCCGGAGAGGATGTGTGATCCTCATTAACTCTGAACCGCAATAAAACAATTCACAAAGTACGTGAGCCAATTAAAAGTTTCATTTTCTGTAATTTACAACAGATGGAAATAACAAGTAATTTCGATTGGTATTGATTTTTGTCCCATGTACTTCCGCTTTGCCGCCATCAATTGATGTGTTTTTATCTAAGGGCAATTAACTTCCCAATTTAAAGAACGATTCCTAGATAAAAGGTGTTTATCATGTTTTTTACGTACCTGGTACACCATTAAATTACCAATGTGAAATGACACCCGCAGATTTATGAGACATCCTTTAATAATAAATTTGAATATTGAGTGACTGGTTAATTTTTGTATATGTGAGAGATATCTAAGGGATGTGAGAAAATGATCAAAGGTAAAATTTTGATTGGTTTTATTTGGGTTTCATTTTGGTAACATGTAAGTCGAAATTGAAAGTACTCAATTTTTCATAAATCTAACAAATGAAAAGGATGACTACGGCAAGAAGTAGATGGCAGCAGCACACCTTCAAAGGGAAAAGAGACTATTTATAATTTGGAAAATGCGATGTTAAATCTAAAAATAAATTACCACTCGATACCACTCGGTACGCCGCCCTATTGGCCAATTCAAAACGAGTTTTTGGTACCAAAACATAACACCATCGTTACGAAAATCGTTCCCTATATATGTTTTTCGAGTCGCTGATCACAATAGCGTCACCCTTAAAAATGTGAGACCTCTTTTTTAAGGGCTTTTCGCGATAATTTCAAAACTAATCCAATGAACTTTCCCCTTTTTTCAATATTTATTTGAGAAGGTCTTAGATTAATACCAAATCAAATTTTTTGATAAGGCATAACCCTGAAAGATAATTTCTGAGCTTAGAACTAAAGAAAATAAAAAGGTATCGTCAAAGTAAATCAATTACATTTTGTGCTCAAAATTGTAGAATACCCAATCCAGCCTCAACCAACTTCGAAATTTGCTCAACGTTGTACATTTTCACTCGTCCAGTAAAATGGTGAAAAGAGGGCCATCTGAACATTTTATGTATACAGCAATTTTTAGAATAGAATTGAAAATTCCTTGCAAACATTTCGATTTGGAAACGATTCGAGAACGATTTGCCATAAGCGAAAGCTTGCTTCGAAGTCGGACTCGTGAAAGACTCGTAAACGAATTCGAAGACAAAGAAGCGGAACAAGATATCGAATCTTTTCTCGTGCCGATAACGAATCCCATTCAACTCAATGTGCTGCGTAAAACTAAAAATGAAGCTGCCCTGCAAACATTCCGACTCGATATCGAAGCGGGGGCGATTCATAAAAAGCGAACCGAAGAGAAATCGAGAAAGATTCGAAAGCGTTATCGAAAATGAGCTTATTCCCATCGAATCTCGAAGGCTTTGCTTGTATATGTGTGTTTCGCTTTTCGAATCGATATTGAATGAATTTCGAATGATTTATGTGAATATGTTTTTCGTTTTTTCGAATCAATATCGAATGACGCCAGCTAAATCCCACTGCGCCTGCGTTTTCTGCATAGTCATGTACACGCACAAGCACCCTGCAAACAATTTCTCGGCTGCTCGCTTTCTCGAGCTATTTTCGAAAGAAAACTTGTCGAGAATTGTACGAGAAACAATCGTTACAATGACCCCTAATGTTTTTACGCTCTTTACATGGTTTTGTTTCTTTCTCCCTTCCAATTGGTTTAAAATTTGAGATTTTGGAGGGTTGCGCTATCGGAAGATGAGTGCGTGCACATGACTATGCAGGAAACGCAGACGCGATGGGAATAAGCTGGCGAGCACTCTCACTGGAAGAAGTGGATGGAAAAAAAATGAGCACTTAAGCATATATGTAAATCATTCGAGATTTATTCGATATCGATTCGAAAAAACGAAACACACATACATGCAAAGCCTTCGAGAGTCCATCTAAAAAGCTATTCGTTATAGCGTTGCTTTTTTATCATTTTCGAAAACGCTTTCGAATCGTTCTCGATTTCTTTATCGAAGAAATCTTTCGCTTTTTACGCACTAAAAGGGAAAGTAACTCAATAGAAGGGGAATTAAGAAGCAGCTTCTGAAATAACTCAAACGCTTTCCATATCAATAGCACACAAAAGCTTTCCACATTTAGCTTCACATAGTATAGATCTTTTCAAATGTCGTGACATTCCGCGCATGCTGGGGTAAAAAGCTCTTAAAAATGTTTAAAAGCTCGGACAAAGCTTCATTTTACTCCTCCTATCAAATCAGTTGCTGCCATTTAATGGCCATTCATACACAAGGGATCATGGCTTTGCAACCAAAAGCTTTGCTGCAAGTTTCCTAAAAATACACGGAGCAATAGCAAAGGAAGCAGCTTTTGTGTTGCTACGCAATGATTGTTTGTATTAGTGGGATGTCAAATATTTTGAATCTGGTCGGGTGTTTATTTAAATCAGTTAATTACTTATAATTAATAACTAGATATCACAATGAATGAAAATAGTTCGTTGGTGATTTCAGCTGCAGCGGCAGCATGTTTTTTTCACTTTCAATTTTTGACTGTTTGAAAGTTTATTATTTTGAACTCCATGACAACGTACTAATTCTTATTTGGATGAGTACGTGCTTTCCGTGTTCGCAGGTCAAAAGCAGGAGTACAAAAGTCTTCACCGAAGCACGAAACTCTTCACTTATTTCATCTCCGCACGCCTCCCTTGCCCAAAAAAAGCTTTTGCTCCGGAACCATGGTCCCTCGTGTATGAAAGGCCTAACTATTCCTAACCTAACTAACTGTTTAAGAAATTTACAAATTATGAATGAAAAAGGTCATTTTATATATAATTTTAAAATTTAAGGTTTTTGTGTTTTACACATTTGCTACAGAAATCATTTGTACCAATTTCTAAAAAATGCGAAATTTGTGTTTTATCACTTTGATTACTAGATTGTTGACGTTTCCCGGCAGTCGCATGCGCGCTACTGCTTGGGGAGGTTGTATTGCTTGCTACTGCAGAGAACTCTCGTTTTATGAATGAAAAAGCTCATGTATTCCAAAAAAAATTTTTCAGCATTTTTTTTAAATTATTTTAAATTGAGGGGTGAGAAATATTTCGCATAATTATGCTTATTATTATGGATAAACTGGCTTGCTGGAGCAGGGGTTTTACAAGTATCATTTTACAAGCTCTGCTCAACACATATGAAGATAAATTCACTGTATTCATTCGGCATGCGCGCAACCCTTCCTAAATTATTTTTTTGAGTTTCTTCTGCGTTTGTTGCCGTTGAGGGCAAATGATGGAACAATATTTATAAAATTTAGCAACGAGGTGCGCAGAACGGTTCAAAGTTTTTGTGTCACGGAATTTGAAAAAATCTATACCATCCCTACGAGGAACTGTAACGTTTTTGAACAGATTCTGCAGCCCTGAAAGCCAACCCGGTTTTTATTCATATCCAAATTCCTTTCCGCAAGCCAAGCGCAATTGAAGCTAGGAAATTGAAGATCTGGGGAAGCTCAGAAAGCTTTCGTGACCCATAGATATTTCTGGTTACCAACCCACAATGACTTTTCAGTTTAAACAATTAATTTAATTTCTAGCAGAAATACGTTTGTTAAAATAATTATTCCAATACAATTATTTTAATATTAATAATAAGTAAAAACAAAATAAATCGCAATCCATTTTTAATTCTTTTTCGACGTCCAGAAGACAAAATTTTCATTTTTTACAGCTTCTAAAAAGTAACTTTAATTTTTTTTTTTTTTTGAAGAATAAAAATGGATAAAACTTACCGCAAACAAACTTTTTGAATAATTGTTTAATTCGATTTGTTTAAATTATCTATTGAAAAAATATAAATATTTTAATCAAAATGGAAAAGAAAATTTCTCTTGTCTTTTCATCACGAAACCCGATCATTATAAAAACAACAACTTTCCCAAATAAAATAGAAAACTTGCCGAAGATATCGCTTTTTTCCCGAGTTTTCCATGTATCTCGGTTTCTATAAGTCATACAACCCCGTGCAAGGCCCAAAATGTTGACAATGAAATTCTCTACAACTTTAGTTCTTACAAAAAAGTTGACTCGAAACCCTTTGAAAGTTTTTCAAGGTGAAAGTTTTCGAAAATAACCTTTTGGCCAAAATTTCACTCAAAAACCGATATCTTAAAAAAACTTTTTTCTTCAGTCAATTTTTCGAAAACTTAACCCTTTCGAAGTTATTCAAGGTCAAAGTTTGCAAAAATAAGTTTTTGGCCAAAAAATCACTCAAAAACTGTTTTTTTTTTTTTTTCGAAAATTATACTTTGTAGGCAATAATATTTGGTATAACTAAATGAAAAAAATGTTTTGCCTGCAAATGTTTCCGCCTCTCGATCTCGAAAACTCGGTTTTATATTCCCTACACATTAAAAAAATATGCAAAACCAAATTCATTTCAAATCTGTGATGCTTTGTGGACATACATAAATTTATTTGTCTCTGCTAATAAATCCTTGTCTTTATTACTAGTTACTACTTAAAGGTTCTTTATTATCGCTACAAAACATCCTCCAGTCAAAGAACAGCGTATCACAAAACTCGAACAATCGATTCTGCCCCATTGGCTGCAATTAGATAAAATCAGAGCAAACGCTAAATTCTTGAGACTATGCAAAGAGCCTACAGAACCGTTTAGAGCAGTGGTTCCCAAAGTGGTCTATATTGACCCCCAGGGGTCTATGACAACCTGCAAAGGGTCTACGCCAGCGAAAAAAAATTTTGGGGGTCCATGAAATGAAAATGGGGGTCCACGATAGTGGATCTCAACATACACTGATAGTATCTATATACATACTTACATTTAGTCCAATCAATCTAAAAGGGCTCCATGTAATTTTTGCCAACAGGAAACAAAAAATATGGTGTTATAGGAAAACAAAATCTAATAAAGATAGCGTTTTTTTTAATTTGGAATGGCAAACCTAACCTAAAAAGTGTAAAAAACGCTTTTTAGCGAATAAAAGAAAAGCGTGATCTCGGATCTAAAAAAATCAAATTATAAAGTTGTAGCTGTTCAAATTATCTTTCGAATGATGTTTTTTGAGTTTTAGCCCAGCGGGAAATGGAGTGCTCCAATAGCCATGTTGGAGCAATCCTTAAAAAGCTTGCAGCGCTCCCGTTCCCATACCAGTTCCATATACTTTTTAACATTGCATGTCCTTGCAGGGGAGCATACGTTTTTATGCTCCTCAAAAGCGTTCAAGGAGCCTATAAAAAAAACTTTTTAAAAAGGAAATATTCATAGACGCCTGTGGATATGTGATCATTCGGTATCGAAAAGCTTTTATTTTGTTCATCTTTTGCAATTGCCCTTTTCTTTCCATGCCCGCGAGTGGCTTTACCAAAGCAGTCCCCCAACTAAATTCAAACAATTTCCAAAGCTGAAAAATCGAATCGAATCGACCGAAAGTCCGCGCTATTGAGTAATGCTAATGGCAAATTTTATGGTGACGAAGATAATTGCCTGTTTCTTTTTTTTCTATAAAATTTATGAAAACTTCAGTAAAGCTCCCTCGAAAGCATATTGAACAGCGCTTCAAATAATCTCCCCTGCGCTCCCAAATTTTTCCCGCTGGGAGCTTAGGGCACAAAACATAGAGAAAAATGGGAAAAACTGTCGAAAATCAGGTTTTTTAATTTGTTAATAACTTTTGTTTAACGCCACTTACATATTTGTTATTTGGTACAAATATCGCTTCTTAATGGCTGAAATAATGGTGTTATTTTTGTTGCGAAATATTGAACAGTTTCCTTGAAATTTCTCTTTTTGTAAAAAAAAGGCGTTCTTGTTCCTCTTGGTGCATGGATTTCGATGGATCAACGTTCAAAAGTTTAAAATTTTCTTCAAAGATTGTACTATCACGTAAAAGTAAAAGAAAAGTCGATTTAAAATGCTTACAATGCTCAGAATGCCCCCCAAAAACATGTTAATAATGAAAAAACAAACTCAGAAAGTCTAAAACTTAACATGTGTTTTTACTTTAAGTTTTTAACACTAAACTTCACTATAGTTAGAAATTTGCAAAAAATTTATATTGATCAGGTAAGCAGGGGTCTACCCAAAACCGATAAGCATTGGAAGGGGTCTATGACACAAAAGAGTTTGGGAACCTCTGGTTTAGAGAATGATAAACCAGACGCAATTTGCGAGTTGTTCATGCTGCTTAACAGGAATTTGGATGCAAACAGCCCATTAGATTGCATTACCATTGCCTGACAGGCATATTCCACAAATAGAGAATAGACGAGGTTCATCCAGGCTATGCTATCCATTCGGCTCGTATACAAAATGGTTGAGTTTGAAACTGCAATTTGGTGGGCTTTTGTTGTTGATGGTACACATGCACTTATTGATTTGGCCTGCAAGGACAATTATACAACATATATACTTTGATCTAAACGCGAAATAGATCTGCACGCAAATTTACTTTAGGACTTACAAGTGAAATTCAATATTTCAGGTGATGGTAATTTAATTTGAAGGTTCGCATTGGCACAATTTGTGAAGGATAAATGGCGTAATTTTAATAGTGTGTGTAGCGGCACATTTTCCCGCTATCAAAAATTGATAAGAGCCGACATGCAAGAGTCCCGTCCCGACCAACACGCACTGTAGTTTCTACCGCCGGCCTAGACGCACGCACAGCGCGCGTTCCTTATTGTCATTCTACATTCATCTTAGCGCTAATAAATATCATTATACAGTATGTGTGGTGTTTCAATAAAAGGGAGTCAACCTCAACACTCCACATAATGGTGACCCCGATTTTGTCATTAAAATTAGTTTAAAGTAAAAAGTGAACAAAACAATAAAAAAAACACACACACAAATTTTAATTTGAAGTGGATTTTAAACAATAAAAAGTGCCGAAACATCCACTCGCATACAAAAGTGTGAAATGAATAGAAATATAACAGTAGTCCAATTGTGTGTCATCAATTTCATATTTTTCCAATGCACGTAAAATATTTCTACAGAAGTGAAATCAATTTTAATCAACAAAGATTTAATGCATAAATGATAAATGTTTAGTGATTGATTAATTAAAAACAAAATTTTTTGTGACATCGTGGCCGCATATAAAAACGGTAAAAGAAGTGCATTAATTCAAGCAATTAATTCAGCAGCAACATATGCTACAAAAAAAATCAGCGAAATATCGCCAAAGACCAAAAAGCACCCCGCCAATATAAAGAAGAACACGGAATAAAAGGTGTAACTAAAAACAGCACGATGGATGGTTCATTTTTACCCAAGAAATAGACAGATTGCCATTTTATACACGTGGACTAAAACCTTGCAAATCCTACATACTTGCGGAAACACACAACATAAAGGAACATGGAACAGAAAATAATACCAACAATTTTTAATGATACATTCAAGTCAGTTATTTATTTCAATTTTATCTATATTTTATATTAAATTAATTGAGTAAATTTTTGAAACTATAGTAAGCACTATATTTTTTAGATTCATACATATGTATATACATAAATTTCCTGCATTGAAACTAAAAGCAACAAAACAAAATACAAATAGAAAAAAATAAAGAATACATGAAAAGGGGCACAATAAGAGAAATGCTGGAGTAAAACATGATTTAAACAAAAATTCAAAACAATAGTAAGTAAAAAAGACAAAAGCTATACAATATTATTGCACATTTTTTTTGTTATTCACTAGCATGTATATCATAAAATTAACATTTGATCATTCCTTTCAAATATTTCCATGAGTAAAAAAAAATAATTTAGAAATAATTTTATTGGCGGTACTAAGAAAGTGCATATATTGCTGTTATAGGACAACTTTTCATTTTTTTTTGTACACACAAAGTATCCTATCATTGTTTTCTTTTTGACAATTGCATCCAATTGAATGTCAGAGTCCCGGACTGCAGTGTAGAGCTCGCAAGTGGTTGTGAATTTTGTTACGTTAAGAGATTTTGAGGCTTTCGTTTGCATTTCCACCCGGATAATAATTGAATTTGTAGAAATGAGTCTGTTTTTAGAAAATTAAAAATAAAGTTTTAAAAGATATTAGGAACTACCTATACGAAACAAAAGCCTATTTGTTTTCTACTCACAATAAGGCTAAACGCTCCCTTAGTTTGTCACAATCGAATAAAAATAAAAGAACAATACAGTCCGCATTAAAGATTTAATATTACAAATATATTTCTTTTTACACAATTTTATTTCGCGCACTTTTCGACACATAATTATCGGTGATCTGTTGTCTTAGTGGCATTTTTATTTTATTTTCTTGTCGTCTTACCGCACCCTTTACTGCTTCAACATGAATGAAGATGATAAAGCTGGAGGAGAGAGTTCGCATAATAAAAATGCTTTAACATCTCAATCAACTGGAAATGGAGAATACCCACATTTCATCGCGTCTTTAAAATTTCCACAATTTTGGAGCAATAGACCCGATCTTTGGTTTCTCCAAGTCGAAACCCAGTTTCGTATAAAAGGCATTACCAGATCCTCCACTAAATATGATCATCTTGTAGCATCTTTGACTTCAGACTCGATGGAAATCGTGGCTGACGCACTCTTACATCCTCCAGATGAAGACCAGTACGAAAATTTAAAAAAACTCCTTTTGCAAAGAAGTAGAGATTCGGAAGAGCGCAGACTCGACGATTTGCTTCACAAAGTGGAGTTGGGGAATTACAAACCCTCAGAATTGTACAGACAAATGGAAACACTTGCTGGAGGAAACAGCCTAGTTAACAATTCATTACTTAAAAAGCTTTGGTTAAACAAATTACCACATTCCATCCAAGCTTGCGTCATAGCAGTAGAAGATTATCAAACACAGGCAGAAATTTTTAAAATAGCCGACAAAATCTTCGATGCAAAATCTCCCGCAACAATAGCAACCGTCTCCACAAATAACGTGAATGAAACCTTAGAAAATCTGTGCAGCTCAGTGCAAGAATTGACGAAACGCATGAAAAATCTCGACGTTCGTTCATCTAGACAAAGAAACCGATCACCATCGTTCGATCGATCTCGCTCAGGATCCCGGATCCGTAACGAATCACAATTCCAATCTCGCACTAAAGCAAAAGACAACGTATGTTGGTTTCACGCAAAATTTAGAAACAGGGCAAAAAAGTGTATACAACCATGCAACTTCGACAACAACAAAACTAAAAACCGTGATCCAAAAAACTAAAAATATCTTCTTCGGGTACGGCATCGAAGTCAGATAGAGTCTCTCGCCGTTTATTTATTTTCGACAAAAATTTAAAAACGCATTTCCTAATTGACACGGGCGCAGAAATCTCCGCCATACCAAAAGGTTTTATTTCCAAAAAAATCCACAAAGCGGATTACAGTTTAGTTTCTGCCAATGGCACTCCCATTGCAACATACGGAAACAAACATCTAACAGTAAACTTAAATCTGCGGCGCAATTATGACCACAACTTCATAATTGCCAGTATCGATCATCCTATTCTTGGTGCCGATTTCTTATTTAAATTCGACCTGTTAGTTGACTTGCGAAGTAAAAAGTTAATAGACAAGACAACTACACTTTCGGTTGAGGGCATAACACGATATACTAAAACGACCTCCCTCAAGCTATACTCTTTACAAGATGAGTTCGGAAGAATATTAAATAACTTCCCATCACTAAAGGCCCCTCCCAACTTCAACGAGCAAGTAAATCATAGCGTGTTTCATCACATAAACACTCAAGGCCCATTACCTTGCGCCCGGGCTAGACGCCTCAACTCTGAAAAATACAAGATAGCAAAAGCAGAATTCGATAAAATGATCAAACTCGGAATATGTCGACCATCCTCGTCCCCAGTAGCTTCTCCATTGCACCTAGTCCCCAAAAAAGGTTGCGCGGATTGGAGACCATGCGGAGACTACCGACAGTTAAATGCCGTCACAACGCCGGACAAATACCCATTGCCTAACATCCAAGACTTTTCAATAAACCTTCACGGTTGCACACACTTTTCCAAGATAGACCTCGTTAGAGCCTATCACCAAATTCCCGTAGCTTCCAAAGACATTTATAAGACCGCAGTTATCACCCCATTCGGACTGTTCGAATTTCTCCGAATGCCTTTTGGTGTAAGAAATGGCGCACAGACCTTCCAACGTTTTATAAATGACATTCTCTCAGATCTACCATTCATATTCGTTTATGTCGATGACATACTCGTCAGCAGCAGATCTGCAGAATCCCACAAAGAACACCTACGAATTCTCTTTACACGTTTACAAGCTTCGAATATAAACGTAAATCCTTCAAAATGCGTCTTTGGGGTAAACAAGTTAGAATTTTTAGGACACGAAATAAGTCAAGAAGGCATCTCACCGTCCAAAAGTAGAATTCAAGCAATAACAGAATTCCCATCTCCGAATTCTATTAAAAAATTGCAACGTTTCCTTGGAATGATCAATTTTTACCACCGCTTTCTTCCGGAAGCCGCTAAATTATCAGGGCCTTTATATGACGTCCTCAAAACTTCAAAAACAAAAGAAAAAAGCAAACCGGATTTTGAATGGACCGAAATTCATGAAGAGCTTTTCAAACAAATAAAAGCAAATCTACAAAAAGAGACACTGCTCGTTCATCCAAACCCTAAAGCAAACATTTCACTTTGGGTTGACGCCTCAAGCGATGCAGTAGGAGCGGTTCTCCAGCAGAATAACGGAACGGAATGGCAACCCTTGAGCTTTTTCTCTAAGCGCCTAAAGCCATCCGAAAAGAAATACTCAACTTTTGATAGGGAATTGTTAGCCATTTTCTTAGCCGTCAAGTACTTCCGCCATTACTTAGAAGGCAGACATTTTGTCATATATACTGATCATAAACCGCTGACAAACGCCTTACATTCAAAGTCCGATAAATCACCTAGACAAAGCAATCATCTTAGTTATATATCACAATTTACGGAAGATATCAGATACATTAAGGGAAAGGAAAACATAGTATCCGATACCTTGTCCCGAGCCCACATAGATTCCATAAATCCCTGTGCAAATGTAGACATCCTCTACTTGTCGGAAGAACAAGAAAATGATGACGAATTAAAAAAAATTTTAAGAAAAGCTAGAACCAACACATCGTTCATTCTTCAAAAGATCACTTTCCCTCCGGATAACATAGAAATCTGGTGTGAAATAAAGACCGGAAAAAACCGCCCTTATGTCCCAAAAAACTTGCGGCAAAACATATTCCAGACTCTACATACCTTATCTCACCCTGGCATTCGAGCTACAAAAAAGTTAGTCTCAGCTCGCTACTTCTGGCCAAAGATGAACAAGGATGTCAACATATGGACCAAAGCTTGTTCATCATGTCAAAAGGCCAAAGTATTTCGTCATACCCGTTCGCCACACGGAGAATTCAAAATACCCAGTGGTAGGTTCCAGCACATACATATGGATATCGTAGGACCCTTACCACCATCAAACGGTTACACGTATTTATTAACAATAAAAGATCGATTCACCCATTGGCCGGAAGCAATCCCTTTAAAAAATATTAGTGCAGAAACTATAGTCAACGCCTTTGTTCGCCATTGGATCTCCGTTTTTGGAGTACCCACAACCGTCACAACGGATCAGGGCAAACAATTCGAGTCGTCCCTATTCAAAGAACTCTCCAACTTGCTGGGAAGCAAACGCATACGCACTACAACGTATCACCCACAAGCGAACGGAGCCATAGAACGTTTTCATCGTCAAATAAAGGCAGCCATTAGGGCATCCAAAGAACCAAAGAACTGGCACACCAGTCTCCCTTGGATACTCTTAGGAATTCGTTCAGCAATAATAGCTGACATAGGGGTAGCCCCAGCACAGCTACTGTTCGGGCAAACTCTACGTTTGCCAGGAGAACTGATCTCCGCAGATACACAATCGCCATCCATTGTCACAACCACACTGGCAAAACAAATTAAAGATGCAATCGCTAAAATCAAACCTCAAGCCAAACCTAGAAAACAAAATTTAATTTATGTCCCCCAAGAACTTAAAAGCTGTTCGCATGTTTTTGCGGAAGAACCCCTGTACAAGGGCAGTTTAAATCCACCGTACACTGGACCTCACGAAGTATTGGAAAGGAATGATAAGGTGTATAAAATTTTAATGGATGAAAAAGAAAAATTGATAAACGTAGACAAATTGAAACCAGCATTTCTCTTAAGCACAAATGTAGACCCTGAAAGTAGAGTAACTCGATCAGCTTTAAAACCTAGGGTTAGCTTCCAAATTTAAAGGAATTATAATCATAGGAATTATATCAGATCTTTTTAGAATTATAATCTTGCAGGTGAATGCCATTATAATAAAAACAATGACCTAGTATTTAAGTTACAGCATATAAGAAATTATAATTTTGCATGTCATTACACTTAAGCAAACAAAAATTGAAGTAAGAATCACGAATTTGAATTTAAAAATTACATTGCAATAAAAATTGAATTAAAGTAACTAAATCATCAGTTTCAGAAAGAATTAATATTATGTAGTATGTTACCATAGTTTAAGTTAGTTCATAAGTTGAAATATTGTTAATTTTAAGAATTAAAAAAAATATATACTTTTTTTTCGATGAGGGGGAGTGATGTAGCGGCACATTTTCCCGCTATCAAAAATTGATAAGAGCCGACATGCAAGAGTCCCGTCCCGACCAACACGCACTGTAGTTTCTACCGCCGGCCTAGACGCACGCACAGCGCGCGTTCCTTATTGTCATTCTACATTCATCTTAGCGCTAATAAATATCATTATACAGTATGTGTGGTGTTTCAATAAAAGGGAGTCAACCTCAACACTCCACAGTGTGAAATCCTGATTCTCATTCCAAGAAAGTTGAGACATATACAGTCAGTGTTAGTTAGTATACACCGGTCATTTCCTACTTCTACGGTGAGTACTTCCTAAGTAACAAATAATACCGGGAATCTTTTGAAGCAAAAGTAAACCTTGTATAAATTTTTTTTTTATGTGACACACTAGAGACTTAGGGAAGGCCCCTTTGTACTGTCGACCATGTATTTTTATCTTGAAATGTCGAACAGCAGCTCTAGTCGGAAGATAGAGAGAGAAGTGAAGGAAAGAACTGTCACAACCTAGCTGCGGTATTTTTTTATTTTCACCTACTCCCAACCATTTGCGACTCTGACATCGGGGTATCGAGAACAACTCGTTGGAGTGTTATGCCTCCTGAAACGAGTTGAATCTCATCAACCAACCGATGACATGCGCTTGGTGGATCGGGGAACCACTAGTGAAGGCTATGACAGGAGGAATCAGGAATGCAAAGAGGGAAGAAGAAAGAAGGAAAGTTATGTAGGTGGGAAATTGGGAAAGGCTAGGACCGTGGCACCGCCGGGAATCGAACCCGGGACCTCTGGGATAGTAGTCAGGCGCCTTACCTCTAGACTACCGAGGCCCATACATATCAGTGTTTCTCTATTACAATAATCAATTGCTGTTCTAGGTATACAGGGAGCCCTGTCACAGATTGTACAACGGTTAATGTGGTAGATAGTACATAAAAAATGAGGGACAAAAACCATATAAAAGGGGGGTTTATCTGTAGGGACTTCGTCCTACTACTTCCGGTCTTACTTCCACAAGGAGACTTGCCTTGAAAACCAAGGCATCCGAGGCTAACTAAGAAAATAAAATTATTATAAAATTGTTTACAGTTGACAGTTCATCTAAAAAACTGGAAATAGTTTGATCCAAACCAACAATTGAAAGACGACGATATTATGTGCAATAAAACATAGTTCATGCAAACAGTTGATTAGCTGCCCTTTAACCTAACACAACAATTGGTAACACCGAACGCAGAAGAGAACCGTCTCGAACAATTGCTGGCGGCGCAGGAGCCAGGGAACAGAAAGCCATTACATGTCCTGAGTGGCCTTCAGAGTCTGGCCGAAGACAGGCGAGAGCGAGGAGCTCATCAGGGGTCTTTGGGAGCGGCGTCATCCCAAGGGCATCCACGTGGTGTTCGTTGCGTCTTTGGACCAATCGCTTGGACAATTGTTCAGATTAGCCGATAAAGTGTGGGAGGTGACGTCTCAACAATCCAAACTGACTCAGGGGTCGGAGGTTTGTCGTCACTGGAGCGGACAGTGAAGTCCCTCCAACGCGAAGTGGGTCAGCTAAGAACACTCAGGCGCTTCTGGCTCACGCCAATGGATTCGTTGACCTGCTCGTCAGCCAGCTTCATCGGCGGGGACCAATAGCATAACATTCGCGGGCGTTTCTCAGCAGAAGCGCTCGTGCAAATTATATGTACACGATATGGAACAGCCAAATAGATGTCTTAATCGATTCGGATGCGGACATCTCGCTAGTTCCAGCACATACGTTTAAGGTACAAACTACATGCCCTAATTTACTTCTGCGAGCCGCTAATGGATCCACGATGGCATGAAGTTGTTGGAACTGAACCTCGACCTTCGTTGACGGTTCATTCACACCTTCATAATTGCCAACACTAACAAAGCCTAGCGGAGTTCGAACTCACAGACCAGTCTTCGAACTAACGTCTATACAACTGGTGAGTATTGGATCGAGAGCTTTGAATGCCAACATCTTAGCAGATATAAAGAACTGTTAACGAAGTACGCTTCGTTCACCAAACGTCCTAATTTTAACCTATCGGTTAAACACAATGTGCAACATCATATTGTTACTAAGAATCTCAACGTGGCGAAATCGGAGTTTGAATATATGGTTCCACTAGGGATTTGTCGACCATCGTCGACTCCAGCAGCATCTCCACTTCATCTGGTACCTAAACGGGATACAATTGATTGGAGGCTATGCGGCGACGATAGTCACAGTTAAAATCTTCATCTTGATTTTTTTTACCAAAGTGTTATATTGAATCGTCACGCGAACTATGCATATGGGCAAATTTTACATGAAGTGGGTCAAAATCAAGTTTCAAGAGGTGTAGAACGAAAAAAATGATGAAAAATCGTACTAATTAATGAATTAAAAACACTAATTAAAATTTCGAAAAAGGGAATCTTTCTTCCACCTGTTAGGGTATCCACGCATCCACAAAAAAACTGGTTTCTATCTCTTCTAGTTTGGCTCCTACGCGTGACGGTACGCACAGCCTGACAGAACTTTCTTTTATTAGTACTTTTTTTTTTTTATTGACTATACTACGAAAACAATGTCTTCTATATCTTCTTTCTGTTTAGTACTTAACTCTTATTTTGACTTTTTATTTCTCTTTTGTCACAAGGGCGTCGTGATTTTTAATTCTTTAATTATTTTGTTTTTTATATTTTATATCCAACGCCTTTCAATAAAAAAAGACGGTAGGAAAAAGGTATAATGAAAAAAGGACAAATCTGCAAAAATTGATTTTGGATACTTAAAAAAATTTACAGCATGTTACAACTATTTTAAGATACGATGATGAAAAATTATTCACTACGTACCAAACATATTCAGAATTGTTAGCATGGATTTTGCTATGGCGGGGATAGACGACCTGTGCAGAACTCCCCTCCAAATTGTTTTTTCCCAAAAAAAAAATGCCAAAAAGTAATCAATTTTTCAAATTTGGCCCATGAATGCACAATTTGGTGCCCATGCGAAAATATAATAAATACTTAGGTACTCTTTACCTATCATATTTTATTAACACGAACTTTTCGTTAGCACGTTACACTTTTTTATTTTTCGAAAGCTACTTTGTTCTCATATTCTGGCTGGAGCAATGAAAACTTTACATTCAAAATTATTTTTTTACTTTTTTTTTTAATTATATATTTATTTTCTATTTTTAGTCTTTTATATGTCTTCCGCCATTTGTGGTGACCACCATATTTGATTTTAAATGTCGTCATAAAGCTATTTTTCTTACTTACTGTCATACACTTTCATTTGATATCCATACCGAGAGCGAAGTAAAAGAAAAAATAAATCGCCATTTTGCGTTGGCCGCCATTTTGAATTTCGAATGAAGTGACGGAAATAATAGTATTCTACTTGTCACTTCCTTTCATTTTATAACCATACCGAGCGCGTTGTAAAGAAAAAGCTAAGGTAAGGGAAAAGGTAAGGTAAGGTTTTGTTTTGACCGCCATTTTGTGTTCGCTGCCATTTTGAATTAGGAATGAAGCCACACAGCTATTTAACTTGATATACCCTTTCATTTGATACCCATACCGACCGAGTGGCCTGTAAAGACAAATATAATCCGGAATTATTCGTTAGGCGCCGTTTTTACTTTGGAATGACGCTGCCCAGCTAATAGTATTCTAGTATTAATAGTATTTTATTTGATACCCATGCCCATTGCATTGTAAAGAAAAACGTGACACCCTATTTTGTTCTGGCTGCAATTTTGAATTTGGAGTGACGCCACACAGCTAATAGTTTTCTTCTTGTCTTACCCTTTGATTTGACATCCACATCGAGTGGCTTCTAAAGAAAAAAGTAATCCGCCATTTTGTGTTGACCGCCATTTTGAATTTGGAACACACACAGCTAACTCTATTCTATTTATCATACCTTCTCATTTAATACCCGTGGCGGGGATCGGGAAACGCAATTACGAAATTCGGCCGCCATCTCGGAGCCGCCATTTTGATTTTTTTACAAAAATGTCATATTACAAGCATACGCAGTACACGCGAACTATACATATGGGCAAAATTTGGGGTTGATCGGTTACATGAAAGTGCGCGTTTCGCTTTTTTTCTTTGTGTCAAATATTTTCTCTGCAATTCCATTTTTTCTATTTTTCTTGTGCGCCATATACCCGATCGCATCCATGCGTTTTACTCAGATGTAGTCTAAATAAACATTCTGTGAAAGTTTCAGCTCAATCGGCCTTCTAGTTTTTGAGTTTTAGTGTCGCATTACAAACCAACAGCCATTCATTTTTATATATACATATATATATGTAGATGCGATATTCCGTCGATATTACTCACCTCTTGGCAACTCATATAATTACGTAGTCTGCGATAATTTTCCATTTCATTTCTCTCATTTTTTTCCAGTTTAGAACTCTTCACTATGTGGTATTCCGATATTTGGCTATGTTAGTTCATGTACTCTCAGCACCTATGTAACTCTTAAAGAGACGAACCTTCAATAATCCGATAAAATATTCATTCCTGTTGTGCAGAATATTTCACAACAATCTGTATTTTTCGCTAATGTTGTGGTTAACTCAAAGACCAACCCCCAAACTGCCTTTTTCATTTTTAACCCCCATGCGCTTGTTATAAATCCAAGGGGCTAGTTCTTCGTATCCTCTTTATCGTTATCAGGGGACAGTACGGCGCACAGTGGGGCGAACATACTGTTTCGCTGGCCAAAATTCGAGAAGTTGATGAATTCGTTTGAAACTTGATATTATATGGTTTTTGGGGTCGCTGATTACGAATCTGATATCAAATTTTCAAAATTCAAAATGGCGGACCGGAAGTGACATACTTTTTTGGCCAAAAATTGAGGTAGCACTGTGAAACTTGGTAGTATATGGTTTTCGGGGTCGCTGATTACGAATCTGATGTCAGATTTTCAAATTTCAAAATGGCGGACCGGAAGGGACATACTTTTTATGATACATGTCGGACATAGTTTTCTCCCGTGAACATTTTCTTGCAAAATTTTCGCGATACCGACGAATATCTTTATTTCTTGCTTCTTGCGTATCCTCGGATAATTGACCAATGTGTAATGGAGCCCTCTTAATAAGGTCAGTTCCGTGCATCAATACAATGTTCCCCGACGTTGGCATTGGGTACCAGGAATACAACTGGAGGTATGACTTTGCAACGTCCAAGCAAAATTTTTTAAAATTCCCAATATCAATAGCAAAACCGCACGATATAGTTTGTACAATTATTTTACAACTTGTTATTAATTGCTTGTCAATATTGAGAATTTTAGCTGCCAAAGGAACGTCTTCAAAAAAGCGCCGAGCAATATTCCTATCATTCGTATTACCTGAAGCCTACTTCGGAGCATCTATATTGAGTCCTAAAGTTTATCTGAATTCATTTTGAATATAACCCTTTCGATCAGATACTCGTTTTTTATCTTCAGCAGAACGAGCCTGCCATTTTCCACTGCCGTCAACTTTATACGCTAAATGCAGCAACCACTCCATAAATCGAATCCAGGTATGCAATGAAGCAATTCGAGCACACCGTAATCTGCAGGGCGCGACTCTTTCTACTATAACTTTTTTTCGGGAGAGATCGGGAACGAGATATTCAGGATACTAAAACTAGACACTTGAACGAACATTTTAGTGAAAAAACCGTGACTGAACAACACTGAACAAAAAACTTATCACTACTTGAATCTAAAAAAAATTAGATTTTTTCGATTTGCAGCGTAATTGTTATTAATTAGCCATATAAACAATTACACGTTTCTCGTTTTTGTAACTATATATCTCTATTGTACATACCTTCATCATCATGTTCCAATTTACAGAAGTCGAATTCAACACTCCGTTCCAAAAATATACACTATACAATTTCACGTTCGCGCAATGGCGGTTAAGCGTCGCACGTGGAGGTTTCAGAGCGTCAACTTGTGAATGACGTAGGGCCTCATGTATACAACCTTTCGACTCGTTCCTTCCGGATTTTGATGCACCGGAGCTCCCCCTAGGGGACTGTGGCGGTAAAAGACGAAAATTCAAACCTTGATTTTTCGACTTTTGGCCAGCGAAACAAGCGTTTCGCCCCACTGTGCGGCGGGACGAGGTTGACATTTGACCTGGTGGTCCTTATCCCCAAAAATGTATTAACGGAATGATATATTCTTCCCAGTAACTAACTAGTGGGATGTTGTGCCTAGAGACTAGCCACTAATTACGCTTTTTCATGGTATTCTTTCTGTTGAATAACACTTCAGACTGGATGACAATATACATATTAAGTGGAGATTGTGAAGATTCACGAAAACAATCCAACAACTACAACACATACAAATACAACTACATATAATATTGTTAAAAATTCGGCTTACCGCACCTTTTGTTAACCGACTTCAAAAAACGAGGTGGTTACTCAATTCGACGTGTAGGTATTTTGTAGTCCTGTTCACGCATAACTTTGTAACCCAATGACTTTTTTGCCTTTTTTTTGGTTCATTTGAAGGGGGAGTTTCCCACGGTGGTCCCGTTAAATTTTTTCGAAATTCTGATAAAGGAGTTCGAAGTTAGGCATAAAAACTGTTAAAATTAGTTTAACCTAAACATTTCATAGGCACCGAACAAATTACTTTATTGTTGTAAATCCGGCAGCAGGCCAATGGTGGAGCGGGTAGAGCGTCGGATCCTCGGTTCAGCGGCGTGTAGCGTTGAAGTTTCGAGCCTGGTCGGGGCAGCATTTTTGTTTTCTTTTTCTCTTTTTCTTCTTTCTGAAATGATTTATTAGCATATTAGTCAACCAGCGGTAGTATCTGCCATGGCGCAAGGGCTACGGAAAAGTCCTTCGTCTGTGGGGCTGCGGGTTCGATTCTTCGGCTCGCGGTGCTTTTTTTTCGTCATAATAATTTATTTTTTATAATTTCCTTCGGGGAATTTTGTTTCATTTTTTTTATGGCATATAGTAGCCGTGTTTTTTTAATGAACTATTTAATATACTTCTGGTTGAAATTTCCAGACCATTTTCTCAGTTTTTGGTCTTTTGACAAAGAGCTACATTTTGAGATATTTCCCAAGTCTGTAGCTGCAGTACTTTCAGAGATGAAAGTAGGCTTCAGACGGACAGACGGACAGAGCCTCTGTATAAGCTTTTTTTTTTTGAAAAAGCTAAAAAATTGACAATTTCGAATGGCACGTGGACGAATAATAAATTGTCGGATAGACTGGAGTGGTATACACCTTTTTAAATTTAAATAAAATAAATCCTGAACAAATAATACAACTTTCAGTGGGCCGGCTAAATTATAAATGATGTCTTACCCACTACTAGTAGTTCATTCAAAACGCGCGTTAAGGTGTTCCAAAATAACACCGTTAAGAAAATCGAACCCTGAACGTTTTTGGGGTCGCTGATCACGAAAATCGAGGTCCCGCGTTCCTAAAACATGGGCGTCACCCTTAAAAATGCAAAAAACACCGCTTTTTAGGGGGTTTTCGCGATTATTTCAATAATAATGAAAACGAATGCGATGAAATGCACTTTTTTTAATATTTATTTGCAAAGGTGGTTGATTTCTACTAAATTAAGGCGAACTTTATGATAAGGGGTAGTCCTAAAGGGTTAAAACTACCCCTAAATCGGCTAAAAATAGAAAAATTTGTAAAAAACATTTTTTCTAGTTTATGCTTCAAATTCGATTGTGGGTGTACTTTCAAGCAAAAATAAATTATTTTCAACCCTTAAGGGGTTAAAACTACCCCTACTATATAGTCCATTCAAAACGAGGGGGGGTGTTCCCAAATAACACCGTTAAGAAAATCGAACCCTAAACGTTTTTGGGGTCGCTGATCACGAAAATCGAGGTCCCGTGGTTCTTAAACATGGGCGTCAGCCCTAAAATGCAAAAAACACCCCTTTTTAGGGGGTTTTCGCAATATCTTAATTTTATTACTTTGCCTCCGTTTTTAACTGCCTAAATGTCATTGTAAAAGAACGGACCACCCCATTATTCAGAACTACCTCAAATAAATTAGGGTACATATTTCCCAATTATTCTGTGATTGTCGTTTTTACAAAAATGCAGAGTTTATTTAAAGATTCCACGAAATGAAATATTTCTCAATATACAGTGCACGAAATTAATTTGAAGACACACTTTTCCCAACTTTGAAGTTCCGTTATATAAAAACTAAGGATTTCTATGAGTTACCAAAAATATCAAAATTTAGGGATTTTTGTGTAGATTCGTCTTCGTTTAAAAAATATTCCGTTTTTTCATGAAATAGAGAAATAGAGGAGTGTCTTTAAATTAATTTCGCATAATTTCGCATTTCCAAGGCATAATTTTAGAAGTTTGCTCAAATTTACCGCGAAATTAATTTAAAGACACTCCTCTATTTCTCTATTTCATGAAAAAACGGAATATTTTTTAAACGAAGACGAATCTACACAAAAATCCCTAAATTTTGATATTTTTGGTAACTCATAGAAATCCTTAGTTTTTACATAACGGAACTTCAAAGTTGGGAAAAGTTGTCTTCAAATTAATTTCGTGCACTGTATTCTTTATTTTTTTTTTTCCTTTAGGAGTGGTTTAACCTCTGTACAAAGGGGTTTACGAGGTGTGACAATTAAGTAATGAGACTGATTATATTGCCGCGATTGTGGTAACCCTGCGACCTTAAAATTCCCTTTCCCTTCTCTCGGCATCCTTCTCCTCTCCATTGATATATTTGCCATCGCTCTAGCTTGTTTAGTCCGCCTGCTCTGTCGTGTTGAGTAAACGTGTGTTCGTGGTGCTCGTCACGAAAATGGAAAAACGAAATCAAGAACAACGGGTCGCGGAGACAACCATTGTGAGCTTTGGCGTTTGGTTTCCGGGTCGTATTGAAAAAACCAGCTCTCATCGCCTGTTATAACTCGATCAAGCAGCGTGGGTTCGTTTTCCACTTGTTCCAAACAGTCTTCTGCGACGGTCATTCGATGCTGCTTTTGCTCCTCGGAAAGGTTCCTTGGAACCATCTTCGCGCACAACTTTCTCATCCCTAAATCGTCGGTTAAAATTTGTCTGACTGTTTCACGGTTCATAGCCAGTTCCGACGCCAACATTCGAACTGTTAAACGCCCATCTTCACGGATCAGAGCGCGCACACGCTGCGCATTCGTGTCAGTCCGCACCTCGACTGGTATCCCGCTCCGCGCCTCGTCCTCCACGCTTTCACCGCCTCCTTAAACTATTTATGCCATCGAAACACCTGGGCACGACTAAGAGCACTATCACCATGCATTTTTACAATTTTAGCGTACGTTTCCGAAGCTGTTTCGCCCAATTTGACGCAAAATTTTATCGCGATGCGTTGTTCTTGATTTCGGTTTTTCCATTTTCGTGACGAGCACCACGAACACACGTTTACTCAACACGACAGAGCAGGCGGACTAAACACGCTAGAGCGATGGCAAATATATCAATGGAGAAGGGAAGGATGCCGAGAGAAGGGAAGGGGAATTTCAAGGTCGCAGGGTTACCACAATCGCGGCAATATAATCAGTCTCATTTCTTAATTGTCACACCTCGTATAGTGAAATTTTCCAAATGTTTTAATGATTAAAAATGGAAAATAAAATTTAAATCCAAAACAATAAATTTTAATTTGTTTCCATTAAAATTTCAATGTAGGGGTAGTTTTACCCCCTTAAGGGTTGAAAAAAATATTTTTTTTGCTGATAATACCTATTGAACCAAATTTCAAACAAAAAGCAAAAAAAAAAATTTTGCAATTTTATTTATATAAAGTTGACTTTTTATTATTGTAGGGGTAGTTTTAACCCCTTAAGGTTTGAAAATAATTTATTTTTGCCTGACAGCACGCCCACAATCGAATTTGAAGCATAATATTAAAACAAGTGTATTTCATCGCATTAGTTTTCATTATTATTGAAATAATCGCGAAAACCCCCTAAAAAGCGGGGTTTTTTGCATTTTAAGGGTGACGCCCATGTTTTAGGACCGCGGGATCCCGATTTTCGTGATCAGCGACCCCAAAAACGTTTAGGGTTCGATTTTCTTAACGGTGTTATTTTGGAACAGCCCTCCCCCCCCCCAACGGGTTTTAAATGGACTATAGTAGGGAGTAAAAGGACTGCAACTGATAAGACACTGCTACACAAATTTCTTTATTCAAGTTGAAACTTTAAAGTTTGTCCCCTTTTAAGTAAAAAGGCAGATTCAATTCTCACGCATTTATTTTATTTAAATGACAATTTTTTTCTGGTTTAGTTTAAGATTAATTTTAGATAAACATTAAAGTTGTTTTATTGCTTATAAATGTAGAAATATCAATCGTAGGCCGACTTAGGCCTTTTAGGACTATTTTTTTATTTAATCTTTCCTACTTAAGTGATTTTATGATTGATTAAAATTTTATTGTTTTTAATTTGTTATTTTAAAAATTTATATCCTAAAACATGCTTTTAAAAATTGTAAAAGATATTTTAATCCAAAGTAGTGCGAATTATCTCTGGAGGTGGTAGCATAAATGCAGCCTTCCTTAATGGTATCTCGCTCAGTTGTTGATCGATTGGTGCTCGTGTATCATATAATGATGGTGATTGACAAATTATCCCAAGAGTTCCAAAAATGCATGATAATGTAAAAAGCCATAAGAAAAATCTATCTAATACCATTGATACAAATTTCCAATCTTCGACAATCTGTGTATGGAAGAAAAATAAAAAAATTAGTGTTGAAAAGAAAATTTCAATTTTACTGTTGGAACAAAATTAAGGTTTAATCAAAGGAAAGTAAAGGGAAAAAAATGAAACGTGAAAGCAAAAACAGAAGTTAAAAAGGGGTTATTATGCAACTAGATGCTTCCGCCAATGACATCTACCGAAGTATAACACCTTCTTGCAGTCTTGTCCTGGTCTTGCACATTTAGCAAGACCAAGAACAAAGACCAAGACTTAGGCTTGCGAGACCAAGACCAAGACTAACTGCGCAAGACCAAGACCAAGGCTATATCAGTCTTAATAATAAAAACGAATAGAATACTGGGCTTTTGTTTCAAGGTGCACAATCTGCATAACACTGCGTTGGTGACGCCGCCGACCTCGGCTACTGAATTAATCTAATTTCTTTGGCAAGCGCTTATATTTTATTGTTGAAGAAGCGGAATTGAAGCTCCTGAAGCTTTCCTGACCCATAGTAGCAGTATTGTCGCTATTTTGCTGAAATCTGAAATCCAACCCATAATAATTTTTCAGTTTCGTTAATTAATTTTTACGCAAATAGCTGGAATACATTTATTAAAATAATTATTCAACCGCATTAATTCAATAATGACTTTTCACTTTGGGGTCGTCCATAAATTACGGAGGGTGGAGGCCGCCTCAAATCTTACCCAATCTCACGCGGGGAGAGGAGGGGTCTGCAAATATCACGTAACTTTTTTCCGCAAGAAAGTGTAAAAAAAAATTTGTTATGTGAAGAAAAGGTTAAAGACCCCCCGGGGTGCTTAAGGAAATGTCGATGAACATTAAGGGCCGCATCCACACTCAGTTTTGCGTGTCATGCAAGAATGTCATGTAAAAAGGTCATTTTCCCATACATTATCATGCATGCAGTCAATCCTCAATTTTAAGGAAGAAGCGGTAGTGAAAAGTTGGTGCTAAATATGAATGATACAGCTTTCGCGTTATCAATAATTGGACTTTTATTAAATGTTTCAATATATTTCTCTTAATTGTCTGTTTTTATAGCCTTCACTTTTCACTGGCCTAGCTCATTAAGACTACGATATAATTAAAAATCTCCTTCCAACAACTTTTATTCACGAGACTCGCCATTTTAAATTTTTTTTTTTGCGAACTGACTTTGCTCCGAATTCACCTACTTACTCCGAGATTCACAGTCGGAATGCCGAAATGATTGACAGCAACAGCATCCACTGTCCTTCATGCTATCATTCACTTAGCTCCGCCCACGGAATTTCAAACACTTTTCATTTCCTTCATGTTTGTCCCTCCATATTACAAGCCCATACACTATCCCGCATGCATGTCAATGTCACCCATGCTTGATCGTCGATGGGGGCCTTTACGTTTGAGCTATTAGATGTTGTACAAGTTGGGAAACACTGATTGTAGGAGATTATTCCACAATCGAGTTTTTCAATTCATAAACGAACCTCTAGATCGTATTGTGTCCGAGGGTGTTGAGTTGTAGGGTATGGGGATGGGCCGAGTGGACTAGTCTTGTGTTGCGGGAAAAATATTGGCATGCAGGCAGGAGGTTCTATATTTGAGCGGAACGGTCGCTGTGGCAATAGCGATAGTGTATAGACAGGGCTGCTAAATTCCTACGTTGGCTTAAGGGAATTTGTTTGATGAGACAATTTTGTATCGAAGCAAGCCAAGGTGGTTTTTGGGGCGCCTGCCTAGATATAAGAATTTTATTCAAGGGGGGCAACTCACGTAATTAAGTTGGAAGTGAGCCGAACGGGCTAGTCTTGTGTTGCGGGAAAAATATTGCCGTGCAGGCAGAAGGTCCTGAATATCAGTGGTAAAGTTGCTGTGGTAATAGCAATAAAGCATAGAGAGCGCTACTACATTCCTACGGGTGACCCAGAGAGGCGATGGAGATGCAAAGGCTGTCATCTCTGATGATTCGGATGGCACGGCTTTGCACCTTGTCCAGCCGCGCTAAGCCGGTTTTCGGGGCGCCAGCCCAGCCACATGAGTTATACTAGAGGCGGGGCCAAATGTAGGATTTGTAGAATGTCAAAATGAGAATGAATTTGCATCTCTTAAGAAATCCTAGGCATTGGGATGCTCGTTTAGCGATTTGGAATATGTGGTCATTCCATCGCAAGTCCTCAGATAAAGTTATACCCAAGATGTTAAAAGAAGGATCAGCTGTAAGATTTGAAGACTGAGACAGAAGGGAGGTCGGTGCAGGTTTTATAAGTAATGAGACAATACTTCGTTTTGGAGGGGTTGAACTCAACGCGATTCTTGCATCCCCAATCAAGAATGTGTTCGATGTCCCTGTTAATAGAATTGAACATGAGTTCAAGATGGTGAAGACAAGGTCTGGCACGTGCTTGTCTAATATTGTCGATAGCGTAAGAATAACGCAGGGAACTGCCATCAGCGAACCTGAGCAATGGATAGTGAGCAGATCATTTATGAATATTATGAAAAGAGTGGGAGAAAGAATTCATCCTTGGAGAACTCCGGCTGAGATGGTGCGAGGATCGAATCTAAATTCGAAGCCATCCAATACTACTTTTATTGAACGGTCAGAAAGGAAGCTCTTAATTCATTTTCTTAGAACTGGGTGAATACCAACAGCTTGGAGTTTTGACAACAGAGCAGAGTACCATACTCGATCAAAGGCTTTGGACATATAGGTATCTAGAGCAACCAGAGAAAACTAACCGAAGCGATGGATGCTTGTGGAAAAGTCACAGTTATATGTTTCTACGCTTTTTAGTAAATTGGTTGATTACTTCCTAAGCCGTTAGGTCGATTTCCCTGTGAATACTCAAAAGAACCGTTCAGCCGTTGTTTTCCAGTTGCACTACGTTACCAATCCTTTAAACGCCTTAAAGTTGAAAAACTTCTTTCGTTGTTAACAATAATGGTCACAGCTAACTCGAAACTTCAGACAGTTAGCGACTTTCCGAAAAGATGTGATGAAAGTTCAAAACATCGATGAATATGTGTGTGCGTTGGACGATGGGCTGATACATATTCTATTAACGAAGATATGATCTGAAATCTTTTCAGATTATATTTTCGTTAATACGCTTCGAACGCCACCTCAACGAAGTCGTTATCTCTTTTGGTTCGCGCAATATCGTGCAGGAAAAATGACCACATACGTACAAACACACACGCACACACATATTTCTTCTCAAAAAATTTATTTAAAATGCTATTGGGACCTTGAAAAATAAAAATACATTGAAAACCGACCGATTACAATAACTGCCTTATAAACTGGGAAGTTAAAAAAAGACCTTCGAAGAAGAGGTCAGTCTTAAACTTACAAGGTAAACTTACGCAAACATACACACACTTCCTCGCACACATTTTTATTCTCTCACTCTGCTTTTGACTTCATCCGAGAATGGGGAAGATTTGTTCCATGCATTTTATACGGAACAAGTGGGCTAGAATCTCCATAGTCTATCTACTATCCGAAGAATCTTACTAATATTATAAAAGTGAATGTTTGTATGTATGTGTGTTACTCTTTCACGCAAAAACTACTGAATGGATTTTAATGAAACTTTACAATAATATAGCTCATATATCAGAATAACATATAGGCTATAATTTATAAAAAAATTCAAAATGGCCGTGCCAATATGGCCGACGAATTTGCCAATTGTGTTCCGATTCCAATGAAAATCGAAATCTGGGGGATTTTAAGGTTGCAAATAACGAATTTATGATCAAAACTTATAAATTCAAAATGGCCGTGCCAATATGGCCGACGAATTTGCCAATTGTGTTCCGATTCCAATGAAAATCGAAATCTGGGGGATTTTAAGGTTGCAAATAACGAATTTATGATCAAAACTTATAAATTCAAAATGGCCGTGCCAATATGGCCGACGAATTTGCCAATTGTGTTCCGATTCCAATGAAAATCGAAATCTGGGGGATTTTAAGGTTGCAAATAACGAATTTATGATCAAAACTTTTAAATTCAAAATGGCCGTGCCAATATGGCCGACGAATTTGCCAATTGTGTTCCGATTCCAATGAAAATCGAAATCTGGGGGATTTTAAGGTTGCAAATAACGAATTTATGATCAAAACTTATAAATTCAAAATGGCGGACGAATTTTTCCAATTGTATTCCGATTCCAATGAAAGTGAATATCTAGGGGTTTTTAAGGTTGCAAATAACGAATTTATGATCAAAACTTATAAATTCAAAATGGCGGACGAATTTTTCCAATTGTATTCCGATTCCAATGAAAGTGAATATCTAGGGGTTTTTAAGGTTGCAAATAACGAATTTATGATCAAAACTTATAAATTCAAAATGGCCGCGCCAATATGGCCGACGAATTTTTCCAATTGTATTCCGATTGCAATGAAAATCGGTATCTGGGGGCTTTTAGGGCAAACAACGAATTTATGATCAAAGCTTATAAATTCAAAATTGCGGGTCCAATATGACGCACGAATTTTCCCAAGCCACATTCTGAAATGTAGTAAATTTCTAAAATTCCCTCTAACCAGTATAGAAACAGTAAAAACGGTAGAAAGAGTCGAAGTTTGCAAATTTGTGCACCCCTACATTGTCATCACGAGGTTAAACGATGTCATCTATCGCTCCCAAAAAGCTCGATCGGAAAAAACGGGACCTGGAGGAAGCTGTGTTCGGGACGAATACTGAGTAAGAAGGGAGCAGTGTAACGGCTAACCGAAAAGAGAAAGTTAAAATTCCAATTCACCGAGAAGTTATATGTTTAGATGCATCTACTTGAATACATAACGCTGTTCTAATTGAATCACCGATAAGATTGGGAAGAGGCAATTTTTTCCAGATTTATTGTTTTTTCATTATACTTTTTTTCCTGCCGCGTACAACGCACACATAATTTTTATCCGATAGGTGGTGCTCAACCTCGAATTTTAATAAATTTGAAGCATATTTTTTATAGGTAACTCTAAATTCTTTTATGTACCCATAACCATGCTTCATTATAACCATTTCCTATCCCGGAGTATGTCCACATAATTTTTTTTTATTAAAAGGCGTTGCAACGCACGCGGGTTTTTGCTAGTTAGACATAATCTATTGGAAACAGCAAAAATCTCTTTAAAAGGAATTAAAATCAAAAATGCTTATCAATATATCAAAAATGGAACATAGAAAATGAATTTAGCCATTAGTTATACAGTCTGCATAACAAGCAGTGCCATTTATTAAAACGTATTCGGTTTTGATGGATACCTTGAGTGCATGCCTCCATAAAAGCAGGATTACGAAAATGGGGAAAACGTTACAAACCACACCGTGCAAAAACTAGATAAATGGCATTTGCAGCAGACACCGAATACCACTTTATTCATCAAGTAGATATTTCTCAGCCATAAATCCAGATGAATTGTATAAAAGGTTAAAGCTATTAAAGGATAACTAAATAACATAATTTTGCAAATTTAATTAAAAATTTAATTAATTTTTTGAATAAAATCAAACAAATCTATTCTTCCAACTTGGGGATGTTTTGAGCGCTGTAAAAATAGCACAAAATTATCTCGATGCTGTTGATGTACACCCAAAAATCTCTCAAGTAGCATGCTCAAGTCATATTTACAAAATTTGAAATTTTATCATGTAAGTGATTTTGTTGGTGCCTCACCAAATAAGTAAATTCTTAAATCAAATACAATTTCAAAGGCATGACATCAAACTTTTATATTGGCATACACAGAAATCTTGAAATGCGCCCTTCCACCCTTTTCCGTGCCCTGGCCGACCCCGACCGACACCCTTGCTAACTTTCTCGTCTTATTCTGAAGGATTCATAACGTTCTCATACATATTCCAACATTTCCTCCCCGTTACGGTCCAAAAATAAGATGTCGCAAGAAATTAGTCGTAAGTTGTTGAAGAAATCTAATAAACAAAACTCTCAGACAGAAGTTAAAGCGGAGAGATATTCCCCATCATTCGAGTACACTCTTGCAAGGATCAGAAAATCCAGAAAATCAGCAAGGACACAGGATTCGGGAATGTTTGTTGACTTCTTATGGAGAAAAATTCACATCCTTAGATATCTTCTATTTTTTTGCACTAATACACAGAAATATTCAAGTAAATATTGTGTAAAAACAGGAACTTTTTCGTTTTGGTTCAAATGTATAAAAATATAGAAGAGAGTTCGAAAGGCAAGAGTCAATAAAACGCAAGGATAGAGAACGAAATTGCTACAGGACATAAACGACATTACGGAAGTTTCAGGGGAAAATTGTAAAAGATGTAATAAAAAAAAATTTATACCGTTTAATATAATAAAAACAAAATAACTAGATAGAAGGGCGATCCCTACTCTACTATAGATAATCTTACCTCATTATCCTTATCAGCATCCTTTATGTGCTGTGCAATAAATCTGACGGCCCGCAATGCTTGAAGGACATCCGGAGACAGCTGACGTGGAAAGGTGTGATCTGAATCGGTAACTGGCGGGGGAAAAAATAATAAAAGAGAAAAGTAACATACACAATATAAAATAAATTAAGGATAAATATCCTTTTTTTTTGTTTTGCTCACCAAACTCACCTGATGAATGCGGCAGGTTGGAGTTCATATTGTCAAATTGCCCGTCCTGACCTTCCTTGTTGAATTCACTCGGAAAATCGGTAATGCTATCCCTAGCCGGGGACAAACAACAACAAAAAAAAAGAACACGATAAGGAAGATAGCACAAAAAAAGGATATTTATTACAAAATTTTCATGTTCCTTTTATTGCGACTATATGGCGTATAAAAAATTAGCTTAGCTATTGATATTGCCAAGGAAGCCAAGGGATGATGGGGGTCCTGGCTCGGGTGGAAATTTTATTCCTTTTGGATTTATTATGCCTACCCTAAAATGGATTTCTGATTGTTATCAGTCTGCTGATGGCATTAAAATTTACGACCGCACGGGTGGGGATGGCCTGGCACGAGAATTATAAGATATTGCCATGAATCTTGCCAGGTATATAATTAGGGGGAGTGTACGCAATTTAAAGGTGGAAATTAATATGAAGCATATAAAAACAAATTTATCTTAGTTGTTGTTTTTTTTTATTATTATTATTATTTGCTTAAGCTTCCCTTTTACAGCTTATGGTGAATGTAAATTTTGTTAGACTTTAATTTAAGGTGAAGTGAGAGAAGACAACCACAAAAATTTAAGAAGCTACTTTATTAAATTGTGAAGATTTGTTATTTTTAATATTCTTGTTAACGCAATAAACGAATGTTTTAAAGTCGGTATTAATGGATTATGTAAGAAGTAAATATGAAACATAAGACTTGTAATGTGATTCAGGATTAGATTCATTATATTCTTTTGTGAAATAATAGTCTTAATATGTATGGAATGAAAAAGAGTAGTGTATGTAGGAAGACGCGCTTGAAGAAAGCCGCTGTATTAGAGAATATCATAACGATAGTCGTCAACAATTTAAACGCAACTTGGATACGGGAAACGAAGTCATAGTCTTGTCAACTTACAAAGCTCAGACAATCTTCGACATAAATATTACAATATTACTAGAAGCAGAATATTATTAGACGCGTGAAATCTTCTGAAGAGGATTAAATGCTTTTTTACTACTGAGTTTCCATGGCAGTCGAGTTAAGCTGTGGTTGACTTGAAATGACACTTTAACTCAACGACTTAATTCTATGCGTTTCAATTTCTGCCTTTCATCTTTCTCCATCTTTTCCATTAATTAATTTTATTATAGATTTTTTTAAAAAAGAATGTGAAGTTATTGTTGCGGGTGGTTTCAATGTTCAGGATATAAACTGGCTGACTTACTCAAGTGGCACCAGTATTTATGGCACGAGAGTCCCTGATATTGCTGATCAAGGAACATATCATCTCGATTTTTTTCTTACTTCTTATCCAGCGAGGTACTTCGTCGAAGCTGCTTCAACTCTCGGCAATTCGGACCGCCGCCCTCAAATTCTTCTTTACCGAAACTGATACGTTACCCCTGGTTGTCGAGCAGAACGCTCATTTAATGGACAAAGTACTCTCCAGGACTCGTGAAGTGTCTCAAAGAGCTCGATCGTCTTAAAATAATGCGCCTCACCTTTGGCTAAACCTCTGCGCAAATTTTTTGCCCTATCATACTTCAGCGGAGTTTAACCAGACTCTTGGAAGCTTGCTCATGTTCAGCCAATACCGAAAAAAGGTGACTCCAGCCTTCCCTCCAACTACCGCCCAATAGCAATTACTTCTATTCTCTCCAAAACCATAGAGACCATAGTCAAGAAAAAACTTAAGGGTTATCTTGAATCGGACCTACTTATAAACGAGAGACAGTATGGCTTCCGACAAAAGAGATCCACCGGTGATCTTTTAGTTTTCCTTACAGAACAACTCAACCGAAGATGGCATGGATCTGGTGAATCTAGTGTTGTTGCTTCTCCAAGGCTTTTGATAGAGTATGGCACTTAGCCCTGTTAGCTAAACTCAAAGCTATTGGAATTGACTCGCTTCTGTGTAAGTGGATTGAGAGTTTCCTTTCCGGCCGTTCAATTAAGGTAGTATTGGATGGCGTTAAATCTGAATCTCACCCCATCTCTGCGGAGGTCCCCCAAGGGTCAATTTTATCAACGGTTCTATTTCTTATCTTTGTAAGTGACCAACTTTAAATCCCCTCCAACACATGGCTTGGATACAAGACAGGCCCTGTTCTAATGACCGTGAATTAATGTCCAACTTTATTAATAACGACATTAAACTCATTCTAGAGTGGGGAAGAAAAGAATCATGTCGAATTCAACCCCACAAAAACCAAGTACTGTCTTATTTCAAAAATAAAATACCACACCTCCCCATCCTTGACAGTGGGTGAAGATGAACTAATGTCCGACCCATTCCTATACATATTAGACGTTACATTAGCCAAAGACCTGCGATGGAAGGAGCACATATTCCAAGTGCTTAGGATTGCTTAAGAAGTGCAAGTTCCTCCTCCAGCCATTAGCCCGTGCTGTTATTTATAAATCCTACATTCGGCCTCTTCTTGGGGCGACGCTTCGACAACCACCTTGGCATGGTTAGATAAGGTGCAAAAAGTGCTTTTAAATTAATCGGCGACGACACCGCTTGCTCCACCATCGACCCCTTGAGCTACCGTAGGAATGTAGCAGCACTGACAACATTTTTTCGCTACTATCATAGTGACTGTTATTCCGCGAGATAAACGCTTTCCTGCCTCCACGGCAACGTTATACCCGCAACACAACATTGGTCCACTCATCTCACTCCCACCACTTGCAGCCTGTCCTTTCGCGAACTCAACAAGATGACAGTTCGACTATGGAATCATCTCTCGCAGTCAGTATTTCGGAGCTCCTACATTCAAGAGTTTAAACTTCAAATCCCCCGTGCTTTCATAACCCCACCCCGTACTAATCTTACTGCTACACAATGCACCATGACATGACAAACGACATGACGGACTAGTGGTACAAAATGTGACTCCTGAGCTTAGCACTGCCACAATAAAAAACCCAAAATAAATGTGAATGAAATGTTTTTAAGTTTTTACGGAAATGCCGGTTTGGGTGATCTGCATCTGCCAATTGCTGAACTTCTCCTATGATTTCCAACAACGAATTTTTGATTCTTCGAGTCGGAGATTAGTACAATTCACCATCTGCTGGCGATACAAAAACCAGAGTGTACGCAAAGACAAGGCCTGTACACTGTAACGGTTAGTTACGTAGCTAGGGGCTAGAGTTTTTAAATTTTGTTGGTAGAGGTTTACATATCACCCTGTATTTTTGTAACCTTATGAGGTATTTTCATGAATGCGGTGGCAATCTACACAGAATACTCCCACCTATCTAAAACTTAAAAGTCTACAAGTCAAGGTTCTAACCCCACAGCTTCAAATTTTGGTTCTTTTGACAAAAATTTCAACTTCAACCACCTTTTTCTCCAAAAAAATACGTGCATAGTTAATAATTTTTGTTTTTTATATTTGAAAAGCTCGGACAATTTCCTATGAATAATTTCTGGAGCATTTTTATGCTACGGCCTTTATTTTTGAAGTTATAAATAATTGTAATGCTAAAATTGACTTTATTTCGTATTTTTTTAGTATAGATGTTTTCAAACTTCGTGACACAAAAATTTAAACAGTTCTGCGCACCTTGTTGACAAATTTTATAAATTTCTAATTTCCTCTTCTGAGATAAAACGACATCAAATGCAGAAAAGCTCAACAAAATAATTTGGGAAAGGACATGTAAAACCCCTGCTCAACCAAGTCAGTTTATTCATGATAATAATTTTACTGTAATTACGCGAAATATTTCTCATCACTAAATTTAAAATAATTAAAAAAAAATGTTGAAAAAATTTCTTTTAAAGACATGAGCATTTCCAATCATAAAACGGCAGTTCCCCGCACCCGCAAGCAGCAAAACCCTCCCACCTTACACCTCCTACCAGAAGCGCGCATGCGACTAGCGAAAAACATTAACAATCTAGTAATGAAAGTGTTAAAAACACAAATTTCATATTTTTTAATATAAATTGATACAAATTATTTATGTAGCAAATGTTTATAATAGTAAAACCGGTAAATAAAAAAATATATAAAAAAGACGTTTTTCATTCATAATTTGTAAATTTTTTAAGGAATCATTAAAGCCCTAGAAAAATACACTCCCCTCTAGAAATGCGCAGTCGTGACGTGAGTCGTGAGTTAAATGACAGCAAGTGATTTGATAGGAGGAGTTAAATAGAGCGTTTTCCAAGCTTTTAAACATTTTTAAGAGCTTTACACCCCAGCATGCGCGAAATGTCACGCGATTTGAAAACATCTATACTTTTCCACCTGAGCTTTGTCGAAAAGTACCAATTAAGAACCAAATAAAGCCAATTGGGTCTGGAGAGTTTTTGAGAGGTTTACCCAAAGCCGAGACACAATTTTTTTTTTTATATATGAAAAACCTAAGCTTAGGTGTAACCCTTTGCACTACCAGTCCGCCATGTCGTTCAGTTCATGGTGCAATGTCTAGTAGTAAGCTTGGTTTGAAGAATAGAGGAGAATAGGCAAGGTTAGAGGGGGTCTCGAGGGTGTAGTGGAAAATGACGATGAACCTCACGTTTAAACTAACTCTAAGGTGTTGTACGAGTTCGGAAATACTGACTGCGGGAGATTATTCCACAGTCGAGTTGTTCTATTCATAAACGAATAACGAATAAACGAATAAACCTATTGTGCGTGAACGGGGGGGCTGTAGGGTATGAGGGTGAGCCGAGCGGGCTAGTCTTGTGTTGCGGGAAAAGTATTGCCGTGCAGGCAGGAAGTCCTGAATTTCAGTTTAACAGTCGCCATGGTAATAGCAATAAAGTATGGAGAGGGCTGCTACATTCCTACGGTGGCTTAAGGTATCTATGGAGACGCGAATGGGGCCATCACCAATGAGTTTGAGGGCATGATTTTGCACCTCAAGACAAGCCAATGTGGTTTTTGGGGCGCCTGCCCAGATATACGAGTTGTATTCGAGGCGCGGCCGAATGTAGGATTTGTATATTGTAGCCAATGCGGCTGGCTGGAGGAGGAACTTGCATCTCTTGAGAAATCCAAGGCATTGGGAGGCTTGTTTGGCGATTTGAAATATGTGATCATTCCATCGCAGATGCTCCGTTAAAGTTACCCCTAGGATGTTGGGAGTTGAGTCAGCCGTTAGATTCTCTTTATCCACTGAGATAGGAGGAAGGTCGGTACAATTTTTGTTGGAGATCAAACAGTATTTCGTTTTTGTGGCATTGAATTCGACGCGGTTCATTTCGCCCCAATGAAGAATCGATTCGATATGCCGGTTGATCGAAGTCGACATCAGTTGACGGTGCTAAAGACAGGGTCCGGCACGTGCTTGTCTTATATTGTCGAAGGAGTAAGAGAAATTCAGAGTACCGTCATCAGCGAAGCAGTGAAGTGGGTTGGAGGGGATTGAGAGCAGATCATTAATGAAGATTAGAAAAAGTGCGGGTGAGAGAATTGACCCCTGGGGAACTCCGGCCGAAATGACATGTGGGTTGGATTCGACGCCGTCCAATACTACCTTGATTGAACGGCCTGAAAGAAAGCTCTTAATCCAGTTCCTTAGAACTAAGTGTATACCAATAGCTTGGAGTTTATTCAGCAGAGCTGGGTGCCATACTCTGTCAAAAGCCTTTGATATATCTAGAGCAACCAGACCAGACTCGCCAAAGCTGTGAATGCTTTGGTTGATACGCTCGGTTAAACACACAAGCAGATCGCCAGTAGACCGTTTAGGTCCGAAGCCGAATTGCCTGTCGTGTATAATTTGGTTGGATTCTAGATATTTCATCAGCCTTTTATTGATTATTGTCTCCATGATTTTGGAGAGAACAGAAGTAATTGCTATTGGGCGGTAGTTTAAGGGGTCGCTGGCTTCACCTTTTTTTGGGATTGGCTGAACATGAGCTAGTTTCCAAGAGTCGGGATACACTCCATAGGAATAAGATAGGGCAAAGAGTTTGCGCAGGGGTTTAGCCAAAGGTGAGGCACATTTTTTAAGTACCATAGGGGGGATTTTGTCGGGGCCAGTGGATTTATTGACGTCGAGTTCTTTGAGACACCTAAACACCTCGCGAGTCCTGAAGTGAACTCCGTCCATTGAGTGGGTGGTATTCTCGAGGGTGGGGGTGACATAGCAGCATCGGGTAAAGAAAAATTTGCGGCGAACAGAGAAGCTAATAGGTCGGCCTTGGGTTTGCTTTCTGTTATCACTTCCTTGTTGTGAATAAAAGGAGGTGTTGAGGAGGAAGTAAAATTCTTCTTGATGGCAGTTACCAAGGACCAGAAGTTTTTGCTGCCTGTAGTGGAGTTAAGAATCTTACTTCTCAATCTATCATCAAACGATTTGACTTTCCTGATGATGGAGTTACAGGAGTTTCTCAATTTGATGTACTCACGACGAAGTGGCTCATTAGGCGAACGTCTGTATGCTTTATATGCGGCTTCTTTAGCTTTGATTGCGTTCATACATTCCCCATTGAACCATTTGTTCGGCCTAGGCTTCACAGATTAGGTAGAGTGAGGGATGAACAAGCGCATACCCGCTCGAATAATTTTGGTGACACAGAGGGCGGCATAGTTCGCATTGGCATTACGGAAACACAAACCACAATTATTAAGGACCACAGGTTGTTTATTATCAATTCCAGGGAATGTATTGATCTTATCTTGGGCCAGTGATGCTTGCAGCACCCTCCATTGAATTGAGTCAACATGAGGTACTCCTCCATTATTTACTTGGCTAATTTTTAATATTCGCACCGTTGCGCTCAACCTATAGGGGAGGTTTTAGCGAACTCGCCTCCGCGGATCTAGCGACGCCATGGAATGAATCAAAAGTTGTTACTGTCATAAACGTAATCTATTAACTAACAAATCTTATATTTTATGGACGCTTTATTGATATTTATTCATTTTTATTACTAATATTTTTACTTTTTTATTCATTTGTACTAACAGTCTTTTATCTAGTTGGTCACGTCATATTGCGATGTCTAGTAGTAAGATTAGTTCCAAGGATTGAATAAGATTAAGGAAGCGAGGGGTCATAAAGGTGTCGAAATAGAATAGACTGAACTCTGCGATTTTCGAGTAGTTCAGAAATACCGATTGTGTAAGATTGCTCCAGAGTCGCGCCATCGGTAATGGCACTTTATACTTCTCCATAGATTCATGGAGCCACCGTAAGAAAATTACAGCAATAATAAAATTGTATCAACAACAGCCATGTTCCAGTGAAATTAATGCCCTACTGCCTTCTTGGCAATACTTTTTCCAAAATATAAAACCTCGGCTCACTCCCACATCTGCAGCCTTCTTGTTAGCACACGGTATAAAAGATCGTTTATTAATAGAATAAATGATTTTGGAGCAGTCCTCTGCAGTCAGCATTTCCGAATGCCAGCAATATCATAGAGGTCAATCGATGGAAAGTCTCGCAATCTATTTTTCAGTACCCCAGGGCCCAATATATTTTATCCTCTTGCATCCTTAAAACTAAACTTACTTCTAGACATTGGACCATGACTTGAACGACATGCCGGACTGTTAGTACAAAGAATGATTCCTAAGTTTATCACAAAAAATAAAGGAAACTACTAGTCCGGTTGCGGAGATTTATAGAAGTTTGAAAATGCCACAGATAATGTTCTCACTTTGTCTGGGAAGTAGCACTATCAACAGCAAAACATAAGAGGCATTGCCGATTAAGTAAAATGTGAATAATCATATAAAATTAAAACACTCTCGAGATTAGCGTAATCAATCCAACACTAACGGATATTTTTCTAAAACCCCTAATATCTTGGATAACCAAAAATTTCAGCTTGAAACAAATTGCAATAAAACAAAAACTTGAAGATATAATCTCCCATAAAAGACTCTAAGTAATGAAGCAATAAAAAAGACCGAAAACGTCTTCATTGTGTAATCAACCTCACAAATCTCGACAAATTGCCAGGATTAAAGGATAACTGGAAAAATCTTTTCTGTTTCCTTTGGACGGGATCGTGAGGAGCCCAGCAGACAACTGAATATTAAATGCATAAAAATGGATCAAATGCAATTAAGCTCGCCCCCGATGCCTCCCCGTTTTCCATTCCATTCTGAAATATTTAAATCTCATGCAAACGAATCCTCAATTTTAAGGAATCTCGCCCCCTCCATTAGTGGCAGCATGGAGCACAGGACGGAACGTAACGTGGCGGAAAAGAAAATGATTTCATCCGCACATGTTGAATCCTGGATGTAATTTTCATGCATTACCTCACGTCTATCTCGTTGGTGTAGCCGTTGCTCGGCGTCGAGTCGTCATAATCCGGCAGGGTGTACTGGGTCCTCCGCATCATCAGCACCTTCGGCATGAACTGAAGGAAGAGGCCCTTCACTATCGGTGACATATTATGAGTCGACGGCGACCTGTAACGGCACGGGGGGGAAAAATATTAATGAAAAATGCCACCGAAAAGGGGATCAGCATGCAAAGTAAAGCTCCTCCACATCGGCATCATCAGTAAACATTAAAACAACGTGGATCTTACCTGAAGTGGATGTTAAGTACACAGACAGTTGTCCATACTGACAGTGATACTAGACACATCGTGAATAGCAGATACTTCCCAAGCAGCGGCACAGCCAGCGATGTTGGGGGGATGATTTCGGCTAGCAGCAAGAAGAACACAGTCAATGAGACAAGAATCGAAATGCACAACGTGACCTGAAACGACAATCGAGGTGAGTGCAACCCAACGAAAACCCCCAATTTTTATTTAACTATCTTTTTTTATCTTGATTGCTTTTAAGGTCAATTTTTCACTCGGATAAGAGACGGATTCTTTAGTTAGAGATGATGCTTTGGGTAATTTAGATAACTTGGAGCCGAGCCATTTTACATGCCCATTTACGTACCTTTTCACCGGAGTCACTTGGCAGGTAGAACACCAGAACTGTTAGGAAGGTTAGGGCGACGCATGGTATTATCAAGTTCACAGTGTAGAAAAGGGTCTTTCTCCTCATTGTCATCTTGAAGGTGATGTCTGAAATTGAGAAATTTAAAGTTGAAATTTTTCCTAAATTTTTCCTAGTTTAAAGGTGAATTCTTAGAGAGAATAATTTCAGAGAGAATGGCCAATGGGTTTCATTGACAGAATCGAATACGGCTTGTTATTGACATAAATTATCAATATCATCCTTAACTAACGAGTATTGTAAGGTCTGGTAAAAGGCTCATGGCTTTATTTTAGTAAAATTTAGGTGGTTTCCTTACAATATGAAAATAAAATCTTTAAACCAAGTATGACCTACCAGACTACTACCTTCCAGAATATTTTGGCCATTTTTCTAGTAGAGTTTGGACTATACAGTGGATGAATCAAAACTTCCCAATCATACTCCTCCAGTTTTTGAAGGGTAATCAGCCTTTTTTCCAGTTGCTATAGTTTCTTGCATGCAAGCTTTTCTTTTGAGTTTTTGCTTTCGTGAAAAGCTTTTTGGTTTTTGAGCTTTGCGGTCGCCCATAAATTACGTGAGGCGATTTCTGCGATTGATCATCACAGGGAGCCTACAAGTCTTCGTCAACAGATGCCTGCGCCGTATCCTAAAAATTCGTTGGCAAGATAGAGTTTCAAATGAAAAGCTATTGGAGTCGTGCCGGCCAAGAAAGGATAGACGACCCAATCAGGCAAAGGAAGTGGAATTGGATGGGCCACACCTTGCGACGCGAAAACGAGAATCTTGTCAAACTTGACTGGAATCCGCAAGGATCCCGGCGAGTCGGAAGACCTAGAACAACGTGGAGGAGGACCCAACTACCAGAGGCCACATCAACTGGAAGATCCTGGTCAGAGCTGAGAGCTGTTTTTTTTACTGATTTTTTGGCAAACAAGTGATTTTTGCAAACTTTGACTTTGAATAACTTCGAAAGGGTTAAGTTTCCGAAAAATGACATAGTGTATATATATAAAATACTCTCCATAGTACAGTCAATCTGTCACGAAAAAATAGGGAGTCTCCGAAAAATGACCTACCGAAATTTGACTTGATGAATCGTTAGGGGAGCATGTAATGAAGTTAATGTCTAATTTCCGAAGTCCCCCCTCCCCCTGTTTTTGAGAAAATCCAAAAGGTGGGTCCAAATTTTGAAACGCGTTTTTCTCAGAATCTATGGGTTTTGGTGAAAAGTTTATTTAACAAAAAATGTAGAGGGCATTGTTAACTACATTTTATGTCATTGAAGTGACGTCATCCGACTTGAAATACAAAGAGTAGGTGGCGCTGAAGCATCAAAAAAGTGTTTATTTTCGTTAAAAAAAAAACAGTTTTTTTGCAATGATGTAAATAAGAAAGTTGTTCGTTACAAAATCGGCTACAACTTTTATTTAAACTATTTTTTTTATAAAACTTGGGGGAGGGGGGACTTCGGAAATTTGACATTAACTTCATTACATGCCCCCCTAACGATTCATCGAGTCAAATTTCGGTAGGTCATTTTTCGGAGGCTCACTTACAGATTGACTGTACTACTAGGAGGCTTTAATCTACTTTAATATTTTTTACATTATTAGAAAATGTGTGAGGCCCGTGCCCCGTTTGGGTGCAATGCATTTCAGGCACTCTGTGCGGGTTATATTATGTTATGTTATTTATTAACTAGGATAAAACCCGCGTGCCTTGCAACGCCTTTAAATAAAAACTGTTTATTATGTGCACTGTTTTCCCTAAAAAAAAAGTCAGCTGTTATTATCCCTAAAAAAGGTTTATTATGGTGCATTTTTTTAATAAACATGGTAAACAAATTGCTGCGTATATCAACCTCTGCTCAACAAATCTGCAAGTTTTGAAGCAGAGATTGGCGTGTATATGTCATCAACAGAAGTGACAAAGGAATCCTAAATAAAGTGAATTTCGAGTCATTCATTTCCTCGTGATAATAGGGATGCACTGTCAAAATTTCAGCCCTTCAGCCCCAGCGGTTTGGGTTAACTCCATTTCAACCCTTTAGGAGATGAATTTCGAAAAATCGCTTCTTAGTGGATGTCCAAGTCATAGGGATGCACTTTCAAAATTTCAGCCCTACAGCTCCAGTGGTTTGGGTTGACCCCATTTCACCCCCTAAGGGGATGAATTTCGAAAAAATCGCTTCTTAGTGGATGTCCACGTCATTATAGGGATGCACTGACAAAATTTCAGCCCTATAGCTCCAGCGGTTTAGGTAAACCCCATTTCACCCCCTTAGGGGATGAATTTCGAAAATTCGCTTCTTAGTTGGTGTCCACGTCATTATGGGGATGCACTGTCCAAATTTCAGCCCTGTAACTCCAGCGGGTTAGGTAAGCCCCATTTCACCCCCTAAGGGGATGAATTTCGAAAAATCGCTTCTTAGTGGATGTTCACGTCATGATAGGGATGCACTGTCAAAATTTCAGCCCCATAGCTCCAGCTGTTTTGGGTTGACCCCATTTCACCCCCTTAGGGGACGAATTTCGCAAAATCGCTAGGGATCCACGGTCAAAATTTCAGCCCTTTAGCTCTAGCGGTTTAGGTTGTGCGTTGTCTGTCAGCCAGTTACTTTTTATACAATAGAAAAGTAAAGAAAAAAATCCCTTAACAACTTATTGAACCCCATTTCACCCCCCTCAACCCATTTTTCTCCATAAAAAGTAGCCTATGTCCGTCTCCAAGGTCTAAACTATCTCTGTACCAAATTTCATCAAAATCGGTCCAGTGGTTTAGGCGTGAAAGCGTAACAGACAGACAGACAGACAGATAGACAGACAGAGTTTTTTTTTTTTTTTTTTTTCCTGTGTGAGGTATTAGGTCCAAAGGTACTGCGGCCATTTAGTTGGCCTATTGTACTACAACCCCTACACCTCATATTTGTAGGCCAGACCGCCTGAACAAGTTCAGCAGTCTGCCTAATGGTTTGTCGCTTAGACTTGAGTGTTCGAGCAGGCACTTCCCGAACAAAGAGACCCTGCTCCTCGCTATTGCAGGGCACTCACAGAGAACATGGAGGGCAGACTCATCCTCTTCTAGGCAAAGCCTACATGTAGGGTCCTCTGCCCTTCCTATCTTCCATAAGTGGTAATTTAGGGCACAGTGTCCGGTAATTAGGCCAACAAGTGTCCTAACATCACTCCTGCTGCGCCGTAGACAGAGTTACTTTCGCATTTATAATATTAGTAAGGATTTGGCAGAGTACACAAGATTACAATCTTTTAGAGTACATTACAAATGGTACATAATACTAAATTCTTACAACTAGCATAAGATAGAGGAGCGAAGAATTTGAAAAAAGTAAGAGAGAAGAAAAAAATACGAAAGAAGTAGGTAAGGACAGTAGAGTAGTATGTAGTACTGTAGTATGGTGGCTGTGCTGATTTTTTGGATGGATGGAAGAAGTCTTTTCCAAAGTCTAATCGCATGCATAAAGAAAGAACGACTACCAACCAGGGAACGATGAAAAGGGATAAGCAGCTTAAATGACCTCAAGGACTGCATGGGGATAAGAAAGTCAAAGAGGTAGCAAGGACGCTTAGGATAAAATATTTTATGTAGAAGAGTTAGTGCCATGACATTGTGAAAATGAATTCACATCCCAGTAGTGAATTTTGCACGTCCGACACATGATCAGATCTATGGAGGTGAAAAACAAATCTCAGGCAATCACTGAATGCGACCCTGAGTCGTTGATGACAGGACGAATAAAGAGACATATAAAGGAGGCACCATAAAGAAAATGCGGCAGAATAAGGGATTTCACAAGCTTGGCACGGATAGAAGGTGATAGCAGATCCGCGAACAGCATGAAGAAACATGATTACAATAGGAAAGCTTACAATTGATAAATATCCCAAGGCTCTTGACACAATCAACGATAGGAATAGGAGCATCACCTACTAATAGATTAGGAGTATATTCAGAGGATATAGGACGATGGCTTATAAGCAATGCTTGGGATTTAATTGGATTAAGTTTGAGGAAATTATTAGGGCTCCATCCCCTGATTCGAGATAAAATATTATTCATATCGGCAGTACAGGGAACAATTTCACTAGGAGGAAATGAACTGTACAGCTGAAGATCATCAGCATACATATGACAGTCACAGCCGTCAATGACAGAAGGAAGATCATTGATGTACACGGAAAAAAGAAGATGACCCAGTATCGAGCCTTGAGGCACACGCAGACGCACCGGCAGAAGAGAGAATGTTCTTCCATTGTGACGAACACATTGAAATCTATCAGAAAGAAGAGAGGAGAAGAGACGTGTGGCAGAGGAAGAGAAATGATAGAGTTGCTAAAGTTTGGACAACAGGAGCGGATGCACCACCGAGTCAAAAGCCTTAGAGAAGTCAAGCAGAACCAAAAATTCAATATTACCCTGATCAATCGCAGCCCTAAGATCAGTTGTAACCCTCAACATAGCAGTCTCACAACTGTGCGATTTCCGAAAGCCAGATTGATAGATAGAAAGAAAATTATTACGTTCTAGATGGCTCATCACTTGAGTAAAAATAATTTTTTCAAAAGCTTTAGCGAGAAAGGGAAGGATGCTAATAGGACGAAAATCAGATATATCATATGGAGGCCGTCTTTTGGGTAAAGGAACCACAATGGCTTTTTTTAGAGCAAAGGGAATTCAGATACAGTGAGACAATAGTTAAAAATATGAGTGATAGGTTCAGCAATTAGGGGAGACAGGATTTTGAGAAAACGCGGAGAAATTCCATCAAAGCCGATACTGTTCGAGGAGAGATTCAACAACTTATAAAGAATCAACACTTCGGAAGTGGGTGCGTGGGTGCTTGTTGCAGGCTAGGAGTGGGTGAGTTTCCCACGTTGGATTGTAGGATTGTCCAATGTCAAGCATCCAACTGTTCCATTTGGACAGGTTCGAGCTAACGTCGGTATTGACTCAATCGTTGGAAGCCAACATTTGAATGAAGAATGAAGCGGTCACCGCATCGTGTAGAGCCGGCTTCAGTCAGACGTACCGTCCCATTTCATGCAGAGTCCCCTGGATTGCAACTGTTTCCGCTCCATATCCCGCGAGGGATTGAAGGGGAATAACCAGAAGCCACATATGGGTGCGAGACCTATCTCATCACAAGAGAATGAGCGGATCAATAATAATTTCGACTTGGTCCTATGATATAAGATTAAATTTCATTTTTAACTTTGGCTCTTCTTATATTTTTGTACGTCCTAGATAATATTTTTTCTTTTTTTCTATGTCAAAGACTAGAGTACTGTCGACAACCTATTTTTTACGTACAGTGTGCAATGACGAACAACTGCTCTATAGTCGGAAGATGATGAAGAAAGAAGGAAGGAAGAAGCTGAATATAGCATATATACTTATGGTTTATAGTCACTTACTGGAGGGCTCAAGCTTAACGCTTTCACTTCAGAACCCGGGATGCACGACTATCTCTGTTATGGAGGTAGTCATGTACCCTACTAGTCCATCCAGTGGTGTATGTACATTTATTCGTGGTTCTTGCTTGGGTTTATACCATAACACTGGGAATTGTAGAATGACCTCGTTGAAGACCAACACTCAGATTACTATTCTACGATTCCAAAATTAGTAAAGCTTCCAGCAATACCACCACCTTCAGGAACTTCCCAAAACTAACTGAGAGTTCCCATCAATATCAATATAGTCACAAAAAGTCTTGCCTAGATCACTTTTCTATGGCCCTTGGTATGATACCAAAAGATGGATTGTCGAAGGCGCAAATTCACAATGCAAATGTACTGTTAAATTGCAAATCGCGATATGAGAACTGATTTACTACACCCACATTATAATACTAGGAGAAACCACATGGCTTTTCCCGTGATAAACTCATGGGTCTTTCTGGTTAAATAAACACAAATGAAATAGCCTAGTAAACATAGCGTACATTGCATATGCCTCAATTATGTGCACGCTTCCGCCACAAGCATGCACGTTCCTTCCACAGGCATGCACGTTCCCGCCACAGGCGCATGCGCTCGCTGCAGGCATGAGCATTTATAAATACATCCGCCTAAACCACTCAAAACGCGCCGGTTGTTTTCTAAGCAATCCCTCAACTAAGCACTCCCCACGAATGCTAGTTTCGGGTGCCGTACAGGCTAGTGCGTGCCTGCTACATGTTAGATGCAGGCGAGTTTTGTTTTGACTCAGGAAAAACTACAGCAATTTTTTTACAGTATATCATTGAACCACATAATTTAAAAAACCTCTTATCAATTAGATTGGTGAATTACGTGGGTTCCTAATCCTAACTTTGAAAGGAACAAAACAATTTTAATATTAAAGTGCAGCCAAACTTACAAGAAGGGAAAATTTTTCACGAAAAACGCTATAAAAATGCTCCCATCTAAATATAAATATGTTAGATCCAAATCAGGTAGAGTTTACACTTCAATAGAACCCAAAAACTTCGCAATGTTCAAATATAAAGAAATCGGATCATAACTCACATTTCAACGAAACAATTCTATTTTCATATTCTCGTAAAAGAAAACTACATAAAGACGTATATTTTTCCATCTCCCTAAAACAGTCGTGCATTTTTAAAATAAAACAAAAAATCTGCTTCTATCCTCCAAGAAATCCTCGGAATATTTTATGTTGCATATGTGTATCTAAAATGTTCTGCAAACATTCGGGAAATCTTTGATTTCACATAATAAATTTGAGTTTCGAATAAAAAGGTTCCTTCTGCTTACTTCCGTGCCATTACTGCAGCAATAATTTATTTATACTTACCAGAAAACGGCTCAGAACAGCAAGGATAATACTCTTCATTTTTACTAGCCGGAACTTCCAGTATATCCCACTCAACCGATAGATAAAATTCGCTCAAATCAATTCCAAGCTGCACCAGATTACTCCCAGGTACCTAAATCAATCCCATCATTAAATTAAATGGTTTTAAAACTTAAAAAGTAGTGGTCCGGGTAATTACCTGGTCCAAATGCTTCAAATCCACTTGTACACCATTATAGGTCCATGATCCGAATTTCATGAAACACGTTTGCTCATCAAATGGAAAGTATTCGACATTAATTTCACAGGATGACTTGTAGATGGCTGGAGGCTCCCAGAAGACCTCCCCGGTATACTTGAGCGTTGCTTTCGTCATTAATGTGACCTATAAATTTCAATAGTTGGATAATATATCATTTGGTACATTCTTTTTTAATATCACTTTCCTCGTAATTCCCATCCCAATTGTTATATAACACTATATCGGGGAGCCAGATATGCTCAGACGGTACGTATAGCATTTCAACGCCGCCATACTCGTCCGGGTCCCATCGGAGCTTATAATCGAACCATTTCTGAAAATTATTATGATTGCAAATATTAAAATGACAGTTTTACATGTTCAATTTGGAAATGAAGAAAAGTATCATTTTGTTTTTTCGTGTTTCATTTCGTTTGAATTGTTTGAGCGTAATACGAAGTGCTTAGAATCTCGTACCATATACTACTCGGGAGACACTGGGCATGGCACACCGGGGAGGCTATTCCAACCCCTGTTAAACTATTACAGTAGAATGTTATTGGGATTCGCAAAGAGAAAAGAATTTGGGAAGAAAAAATAATAAGATGTGAAGGACAAAGGGAAATTTATGAAACAAGAAGGACGAAGCCCAATTTAGTCTGAACAATAAAGGATATACACACCTAAATACAAGCGTAAGGTGAGCTCTTGAGACTATGACCGCAAATAGCCTAATATCTCACTATATGAATCCACCACTTTAAAGTTTTTAATAAAACCTATTGCACAATGATCATTTATATCCAAAAACTGAAGTTTAAAAGACATATTTTATGAACATCTTTTCTAAAGTCATATTGGAATTCAAAGACGCTTTTTTAAACCCTTTAATACTTAAACGTAGCTCAAATAAATTGATAAGCATCTTTTATGAAAACAATCACGTACACAGCTTCCAAAACCAAGTTGCACTCGCACACCTCCTTAATAAAGATATGAGAACATTATAGACACGAAGCCACTGGTAACATAAACTTTGTCAAGCACACAGAACAAGCAGTTTTAGTATACAATACAGGGTGTTCCACTGAGAGCTTGAGCTCTAGATATTACCAAGGCTATTGATCTAGTATAGCACCAATTTCTATTGACTAAAGTCCAAGCTATTGTTCTTAACTTAGTTTCCTTATGACCGTTAAATAAAAGTGGGACCGCAGGACGTCGATTCCAAACTTCATACGATCTTGACCGGTGTCTCCTAAAGTTAATTCTATCATCCACCAACTTCATAATTTTCATACACGACCGTGTTCACTTCTCCGAAAACTGACTATAGAAGCTTAACCAAGAACTAGTGATGAGCAAGACTGGTCTTCCAGATGTATCAAGACCAAGAGAAGACAGGACAAGGACCAGACAAGACTGCAAGATCAAGATAACAAGACTTTTTGCTCAAAACTAAGTGCCAAAATTTTGACAGTGATGAGCAAAAATTTTTGTCTTGCACATTTAGCAAGGCCAAAACAAGACTGCAAGACTTTTTGTTAGACTTTTTGCAAGACTTTTTGCAAGACTTTTTGCAGGATATTTTGGCCACCACTGCACTTGATGGCACGTAGTGATGAACAAAGAGTTTTGATATCTTGATCTTGCGCTCCTCTCTTGTCTGTTCTTGTCTTGGTCTTGCTTTGGTTTTGCTAAATGAAGAAAAAAGGCAAAACTGCAAGTCCAGCACTTTTTGCTAAGATCTTTCGGATCAATAGAAAGAAAACCTTAGAACTGCAGCTAAAAATTCTTTATGACATACAAATCCAGCGCAGCCGAAGTTTATTTTCTCTGTCATGTTTGCCACACTAGCAAATGCACTACCTAAAAGTATGTAAGTCTATCAGGAGAAGCAGAAAAATTGGTTCGTCATCTTGGTAGCACTGAAGACAAATATGATATTGCCAAAGAGCTTTAGTAAATAATACATTGAAAATATTCCTCTCACAACCACACATACAGTCTGAAAATCCTAATGCTATTCCCCTATTGCTGGATCTGACTAAGGCTAAAGAGTGCCTAGCGACATTAAAGTCGTCAAAAACAGAACTACTGATTGGGATCCTTTAGTTAATTACCTAGTTGTATAACGTCTACCACGTGAAACCCGGCAAATCTGAGAGCAGGGTCAAGGATCAACTACCTCATCAAAAATGTGAGTTATTAGAGACGAGTTTCCGGATTTTAGAAACGATGCCATATACTCCCAATACAAAAACTAACGGGAAGATCCATCATAAGGAAATCGTTCTTAAATTCCACCCCCTTCCATACATCTCACTCCACGTTCTCCTTGTGTAACAAAACAACTCTTTGCTTACGACAATGTTTCAGGTTTCGCGGAATGAGCTCTGGTGAAAAGTTTAAATTCGTAACGGCAAAAGCAATTTGTCTTAACTGTCTACCAAGAACGACATAATACATTGCCGCACAATTAATATCAGCGAAATAATTCTCAAGGAACAATAAAGGAAAACATTGCAACCAGCGGTGCAGGCCAAAATTCGAAGAGCGAAAGTCCAGGACCCTCGCAGGTCAAGTCTCATTTCGCTCGCGAAAACCAGGTGAATCGTATGTTGTACGCACATTAATTGATCCTGTTTCCGAAGCCTCATTTATAACGAGCAAAATGGTTACCCGATAAGGCCTAAAACGTAACCTCGCGGCAGTTCATATACATATATGGAATAGGAAATATCCTGGCAGCCAAATCCTCGGAAAATTGATATTCCATCTATAACGCCAAGGTGGTTGAAAATTACGATATACAGGAACAACTTGTAGAGCGTAAAAAGCTTCACAAATAAAATATATAGTTTAAAAAAACCAAAAAATACGCTTTTAATTTAAAATGAAGTAAAAAGTAAAAAATAATTTTTAATGTAAAATTTTTATTGCTCCAGCCAGTATATGGGAACAACCTACGTTTCGAAATGTAAAAAAGTGTGGGGCGCTAACGAAAAGTTCCAATGTTAATAAAATAAGGAAATAGGTAAGGAGCCCCACGCTTTTTTACATTTCGAAACGTAGGTTGTTCCCATATACTGGCTGGAGCAATAAAAATTTTACATTAAAAATTATTTTTTACTTTTTAATTCATTTTAAATTAAAAGCGTATGTATTTTTTGGTTTTTTTAAACTATTGTATTTTATTTTCTACTTTTTAGTCTATTATATGGCTTCTACCATTCAACCGCCATCCTGGACCCGTCATCTTGATTTTTTTACAAAATAGTCAGATTACATTGTCATCCAAACTAAACGTGCGTGCAAAATTTCAGCTCAATCGGAAACCGGGAAGTGGGTTAAATTTAACTTACAAGATTTTATTGCATAGTTACAAGTGCAGCTAATTAACACATATCCATTTTGAATTTAGAATTACGCTACACAGCTAATAGTATTGTATTTGGCATACCCATCCATTTGATACCCATGTCGGGGGGTCGGCGAACACAATTGCAAAATTCAGCCGCCATCCTGGACCCGTCATCTTGATTTTTTTTACAAAATAGTCAGATTGCATTGTCATCCAAACTAAACGTGCGTGCAAAATTTCAGCTCAATCGGAAACCGGCAAGTGGGTCAAATTTAACTTACAAGATTTTATTACATAGTTACAAGTGAAGCTAATAAAAGCGTATTAAAAACGTATTGTTTCGTTTAAGAGATAATGAGCTATAATTGATATCAGAGATGCGACTTATTTGAAATACTTGTATTTAAAATGCAAATTAATACAAAATACCTATTTTGTATTTTGCATTTAAATACCTTTTCAAAAAAAGCATCTTGTATTTTATTTTAAATACTTTTCGAGACATATTTTCCATTTTAAAAATTCAAAATACTTTGTGAATAAGTTTAGTCAACATTACCAGTCAAATTTCATATAAAATGAACGAATGGTGTTTGTATTCGCTACTAGAGGCGCTGATAATAGCATATCCTTTCTTCAAAATAAAGTGGTTTGGCACAGAAGTTAGGAAAATTAAATATGACGATTGAAAAGTGGAACCTACCACAGACATCAGAAAAAAAAACCTAGTCTTATTACATGTTCCAGGATGCAGACTCAACAACCAGAGAGGGTGGTTGTACCAATACCACGATAGACTTGAAAACCCTTCAATATTTATAGTAAAGGATGAGTGAACAAGTCTGACGATATTAAACACTTATCCTACAATAAAAAAAATGTTTTTACAATACAACACATGTTTACACAGCTCAGCACCAGTAGCAAGACTTTTTTCATATGGTGGCACGATCATACGACCTCGCAGAAGGAAAATGAGCGGTAGTGTGTTCGAACAACTTGTATTATTAAAAAGTGTACCTAATAAATAAAGAGAATTAAATTGAACAAAAGGTATTTGTAATTAAATGTTTTTTGAAAATACCTATTTTGCATTTAGTATTTAAAATACAAAACACAAAACTATTTGGTATTTTGCATTTGAAATACTAAATCAAAAAAGTATTTACATTTTTTATTTAAATACATTTCTTAAACTATTTTGCACATCACAACCCAAAAAAAGTTTTGTCCTGCAGACTGCTTGCATTGTTATTAAACGAAAGAAAAAAGCTGTTCTAATCTACATTCAGTAAAAAGGTCAATTTTAATTTGAAAGGCCGCACAATCTTTCAAAAAGCCTTCATACGACACGCTGACTTTAAGGACGGGCTTTTGGTTTCGTCACTACGCTATCACGGCCAAAATTGCATATTATTTATATGAAAAAAAAAGCAGACGGCATCTTGTGGACGGCCCATTACACGAAAAAGATGCAAAGAAATAAGTACATCGCTTAATACCTACGTCCTACTTCATAACTTCATACACAAACCCACTTTGAGGTGAAGACAAAGTGATGACTACGGCATCTCACCAGAGTTGTCACCTTAAAATACAAAAAAAAACATATAAAAAAGCCATAACTAAACTAGTTGCTCTTCCTCAACTTTAATCGTATTTCTCATTTTCGTCAGATATTCCATGTGAACTGTATTATGTAAACCTTTATGGAAGTTCATTTACCAATTTAATTGTGCATTCGCGCATGTGCCCTTATTAGAACTATGTAAATGTTTATGTAATAGCCACATAAAGAAAGTGTGGAAGAAACTATGGTAACACCCTTTTAACTCCAAATAAATATCAACGATAATTACTAAATTGAATCCATTTAACTCTTCTCCTCCCAATTTGTCTCGATCCATTATTCAAGCCCAATTAGTATGTTCCTTTAACCTCTATCCGCGCTTAAAGTCCAAACCCAGCAATTAGTTATGTGATGCAATCACTGCCTTTTATCTCTCCACGTGCACTTAGACACTTTTAGACTTAGGATGAGCACCTATACCAGGTGAGTAAAATCATAACAGATCACCAAACTGAAGACTGAGAAAGAAATGAGAATTTCCCCTTGTAAAATGTAAATCATTTCTTCTACTTCCTGAAATTTCCAATCTTTTACCGAATTTTCTAAAGTGACCACAAAAAATATTCCTCTGCAATGCACATATGCGAAACAACCTGAATTTTTTTCTGTTTTTGCGAAGATGAACAATTTTGCAAATTATGCGATGAATTTCGTAATTTTTTTGCTAAAACAACGGAACTACATTCACCTGTGCTTTTGGGGTATAAATTGTGCAGGTAACGTATCATCATGCATCATTCCTCTTTCAGCTGTTTTCTAGCCCGTACAGGTCCACAGCACTTGAATTTCTCCAAAATGAAATTTCCAGCAATTATCGCCGCCACTTGCCTTTTTGGTAAGAATTATTAAAGTGGAATAAATAAAGTATAAAATTATTAACAAAATATTAATTCAAACAGGATTAGTCAGTGCTGGAAAGATTGTAATTGAATCTCACGGCCATGGCGGACACGGAAGTGGAAAAGGTGGATACGTCTCTGGAAGTGGACTAAGATCAATTGCTCAAGGATCTGCAAACAAAGCCCATTCAGCCGTCACAAATCAACTTGCTGCTGGTGTTCAAGCTTCCTATGTAGCACAGAGTGCATTAGCCCAGTCTGCTATCCAAGCTGCAGCTACAGCACAAGCCGCATTAGCCGGGAAGGAAGTTTTGTTACTAGGACTTCAGCAACAAGGTCAAGACGCTCAACAAGCTCTAGAAGCTGAACTCGCCCAACTGCATCTTGCCGAACAAGCTGTCTCCTCGGCTAGACAATCCGCTGCCCAGGCTCAAGCCCATGTTTCCATCCTCAGCAGTGCCTTGAATAGTGCCCAAGGTGTCGTTGAACATGCCCAACAAGCCGTCGCTGAAGCTACTGCTGAACTCGCCTCCCAAACTGCTATGGTATCCAAGGCCAAGGAACGCATTGCTGCTAGTGGAGGACAACTGAACTCTGTTCTTGCTGATTACGAAGCCACAAAGCAAGCTGCTGAAAGAGCTTCTGCTGCGGCTCAAGAAGCCCAGATCAATGCTTCTGCTGCAGCAGCACATGCACATCAAGGATTACATGAGAATGCGGCCCAACATAGCGCTGCTGGATACTCACAGCATGAAGAAATCTCATCAGGTGGCTTCCATGGACATCACCATTAGGGAATGGGATTTTTACTTGGTTTGAAAGGTTATGAAATGTGTGTGAGATTCGCTGTGAAAGATTTTTTAAAAAATAAATTCCAAAGAATTTGAATTATAAACATTTGTTGTCTTAATTCTTCTCTAATTTGTGCAAACTGTTGTATCAATAAGAGCATTTTGCTCTTAAACAATTAAACTAAAACCAACCAACAACTACATTGATGATGATCATGATCAATCTGATGTTAAAACCATGTGTGGCCAACCCAAATAGTATTGCGGGCTACTTTGAAAATACATTATGATCCTGCGGGCCAGGGTGAAATATTGGGTGGTTCAAATTTAATTTAATATAATTTAGAGAGATCCAAAGCTGTGCTGCGAACACAAAGAAAGAATGATTACCAATTGACGTATGGAAGCGCGGAATTATTAAGTTATTGCGGATTATTAAGGGATTGCGAAAACTGCACTGGTTGAGCGCACACAATCGTTAAACGCTACTTTAAGTTTATGGGCGCAACAAGAATCAAGGGGGGAGGGGGAAGATGGAAAGACCATGTAGTAGAAGAGGTATTAATAAGGCTTCATACGCACAGCACTTTTCAGCAAGCCAGGATTCCGTAGGTTTTACTAACAACGAAACTAATGTGATCGCAGCAGGTCATTCTGCTATTCACCACCACAAGATTTCTGGCTTTATGAACGCAAACAAGAGAAACCGAGTTTAACGCGACAGCAGAGAAGGTAGAACGAACAGTAGCAGAGTGAAAGAGATAAAAATACACTGGGATTTCGAAGTATTTAGCTGCAGCAAATTTAACGTGGATCAGTAGGACACATGGAGCAAGTCAACAGCAAGCTTCTCCACACACATATTTGATCTCTTGGGCCAGGGGAATAAAGCTGCACATCGCCCGCATACACATGAATCTTAGAATATCGTCGTTAATAAAAATACTGAATAAAAGTGAGCCCTGGGGGACGCCAGCGTAAAGTAGCTAGTAGTGATAGTCCAGCTGGTGCCAGCTGTTACAATTCAAGCTTTCATTGTTTAGTGGTTATGCTGCAAGACAGTTCATGATAGTTATGTACACGGCATCGATTAGCTCGGATCGTATCGTTTTTTGGTATAAACTTTTCAGTGCTTTATTAACAACAATTTTTCATGATGGACGTTATCTTAAATTTCTATTACAACGTCCACCTCCGCCGATATCATCCAAGTTTTAGTGCCAGCCGTTGCATCCCACAACAATTTCCTATTCCTCACTTCGTTTATTAATTTTTCAGAATCCATTTTCCCAATTTTAATCTCAACTGGTGCCAGCTAACTAAACAAATTTGATTAGCTATCACGCTGTCATGAACTTTCATGAATGTGTGAAAGCTTGCAAGTTTCAGCCTAACCACTCTGAATTAGTTCCTTGTGTTTAATTTTCTTGTAACAGCTGGCACCAGCTGGACTATCACCAACTTTCAGCCAGCGTAACCGCAGCCTTAGACCGGCCGTATACCAAAGCTGAATATGCAGGTTTTCGTCATTTATATATGGAACAAATCGTCACATGCCGCTTTGCTACATCAATCTCCATACAAAAAGTGACAAAAAGCTGCATATGACGCCTGTGATGTTTACGAAAGCCAGATTGCCATATATTTCCAAGTTCGGGACGCTCACAATACCCAATTATTTGAGTACCATCGCTTTATGAGGACCTTCGCCAGAAATGGAAGAATACTGATAGGCCGAAAATCGGAGGGACTGCTCGGGGAAGGGCACTTCGGAAAGGCTATGATTAAAACATCGTTCCAAGTCGAGGAATTGAGAATGTAAGTTAAAAAAGCTATAGACGAGGTATGAGTTTTTTAAGAAATCAGACGATATATAACGTAATTGAAAAAGAAGTTTTCCCATTCAGGACCTCAAAAATATGCTAAACATGCTTAAGGTTAAATCCAATTGATAAATACTAAAGAAATGCGGATAATTTCAAACACCATTGTACGAGCGCTGAATAATGGTGACGACATGGAATTGGTAGATTAATTCTGTTACCTCATTAGCATTATTACTGAAAATGGCGGAGCAAAAGAAGTCTACCACTAGAATAAATAAACCAAGAAGGGCGTACGCATCCCTGTTTCGCATATGGAGAATAGTGATGAGCAAGATTTTTCTTGCAGCTCTTCCTTTTATTGTATATTTAGCAAGACCAAAGCAAGAACAAGACAAGGACAATATAAGACTACAAGATCAAGATAGCAAGACTTTTTGCTCATCACTAAATGCCTAGTCTTGCAGTGATGAGTAAAAAGCCTTCGAAAAAGTCTTGCAAAATTTCTTGCAAAAAGTCTTGCAGTCTTATCTTTGTCCTGCTAAATGTGCAAGACCAGACTTTTTGCTCATTACTGAAAAACTTTTGCCACTAAGGATGAGCAAAAAGTCTTGCTATCTTGATCTTGCAGTCTTGACTTGTCCTTGTCCTGTCTTGTCTTGGTCTTGCTAAATGTGCAAGACTAGAAACATGGAAAGTCGCCCAATTCATCACAATGTGTCTTGAAGTTTTCATCCCAAAAATCCACTGACAAGATAGAATTACGAATTAAGAACGAGGTGCAAACACGAAGTAGGCCCTTGGCTGGAATCCGCAAGGTACCAGTCGAGTTGGAAGACCTAGAACAAGTTGGAGGAGACCCCTAAACAAAAGAAGCCATAACAAGGACAACTGTTTCCGCCCAATGTCATGCAGGATTACAGGAACGGAAGAAAAAGAATTCTGCACTCGTAATACACTAGCTCGATGTTCACCAAAAAAGTGTGCTTGCTTGTAAATATGCTTATTTTCTCAGCTACCTCCATGGTACTCTACTTTTGTTGCGGATGCCGTCTTTATTTTGAATTGCGAGAAAAGCAATTGCTTGGATTTTTATCCATCAACCCGGTCACTTGGTGGACCCCGAGAGCTGAACTTTTATAGTACAAACTATTTTGTTTAATCTTGTTGGATCTCGCAGGCCGCGGGTGGGCCACCCCTGGTGTAGACCTTCGTTTCGCTCCAAGTTCTTTTTGGACGTTTCTTTCCTTGGGGATTCCTGCGCCTATTTAGTACGACATACTGACATATAGAAAAGTCTGCTCATCTAAAAATATTCGTGGAACCAATTCGTTCCATAGGTGGAAAACCTTATTTCACTGACACCTTATACACGACACTGACTTTTGTAAACTTAACGGTAGTATGTTCGAGGATCCATGCGGAATGATCAGTAGAGTTGGTGAAAAGATTCTACTCAGGCAGAGCAGGCAGGGTGTTCAGCTCCTCGGGTAATTAGTGAAGATTAGATCTAACCAATTACCACGACAATTCGGAGTTCTAATAATTTAGTGCAGGTCTTTGTGTAGAAAAAGGAGTCGGTAAACTTTATATCGATAGCATTTGTGACGTCAATCGGAAGTAAATAATTTTAAAAGGAGATTGTGATTATTTAACTTAACCGCCACTTAAGTAGGTTCGACGCCAGAAAGCAATAGTATGAAGAACATGCGCAAATCAACGCTCAAGCGGAATTCCACATAAGCAGAAATACACAAAAAAACACCCGAATCAAATTCACAGACAGCACAAGCAAACCTACAGAGATATTGCAATTAAATGGCCGTTCAATCAAGGCACATAGTATTGGATGGCGCCACCCGATCTTTGCGGGGGTCCCCCAGGGGGCAATTTTATCACCGGCCCTATATCTTATCTTTATAAATATCCTAATTTCAATCCCCTCCAACACATTTCTCAGCTTTGCTGACGACGGGACCCTGCATTACTCTTACGGCTTGGATACAAGACAGACACGTGCCAGACCCTATCTTGATGACCTTAAAATAATGTCCAACTTTATAAACAGGGACATTGAGCTCATTCTAGAATCGGGAAGCAATAATCGTCAAATCGCCAAAGAAGCATCCCAGTGCTTGGGATTTCTTAAGAGGTGCAAGTTTCTCTTCCAGCCATCGGCTCGTGCTGGTATTTATAAATCCTACATTCGCGGTGCAAAGAAGGTCCCTTAAATTAATTGATGACGACACCGTTTGCTCCACCATCGACCCCTTGAGTAACCGTAGGAATGTAGCAGCAATGACAAAATTTTATCGCTACTATCATAGAGAGAAATAAACGCCCCCCTGCCTCCACGACAACACCAGATTAGCCCATTCGTCTCATTCCCTCCACCTGCACCTCCCCCATTCACGGGCTCCACAAGATATGAATTCGTTTGTAAATAGAACAAATCGACTGTGGAATAATCTCTCACAGTCAATATTTCCGAGCTCCTACAACATCCAAGATTTCAAATGCAAGATTCATCGCCACCTTCGTCAACACTCCTTCGAACACTCATAACCCTTAACCTATTCCCCCCACTAAGCTTACTGCTAGACATAGCACCATGACGTGACAAACGACATAACGCACTTGTAGTACAAAGGATGATTTCTGAGCTTAGCACTGCCACATAAAAAAGTGCCCTAGAGGCAGAGCTGGAAACTCTCCAGAACCAGCAGAGGTCCAAGGTGTATTGGACTCTTTCAAAAGTTCTGCACCAGGGTTAAACAAAATATTTTATTGGATGATGAGAAACACTCCATTACTCTAGTTGCAGAGGCTAACTAGGCTCTATAACAAGGTGCTAAGCTCGGGGTCATGTCGACTGGTCTGGAAACTGGCAGAGGTCCGCCGCTTCACCAGAATCACACTAATATCACTACCTCCTAAAGCCTAATCAACAGACTTAGTTGCCTCCTAGAGCGAAAGCTTATAGACGAGGTCATCGGCTGCAGACCTGGCAGGGGAACACTGTCACTCTTGCAGCAAACTGACCTCAAACTACTTTCAGCAGATCAGCAAGAGAAAGCATATGACAGACTTTAAAGAAAAGTCTACGTGCACCAGCGCATCGAATGTAATGCAGGTTACAACTTAGTGAAGACAGTCAAATGCTTCCTCGCAAATAGTAAAATCATGGTTCGAAATAACGGTTTTACTTACAGTGTCCTACACATAGCAAGTAGAACACCGCAAGAGTCGCCATTATCAGTAACAATATTCAACACCTACATACATAAATTATCTTCAGCGCTAACCGAGTGCGTAACCTCTATTTGCACTTATATGCAGACAATACGCTTTCGGCGAGACCTACATGGTAGGAAATACCCTACGACCTAAAAGCATGGTGCCTAACATCTGGGGCAATTATTTCAGATGTCAGGCTAATCATTACAAGTCTGCAAGAGAACAAGTTGTACTGTGACCAAATTTAACTGGGCAAACCATACAATAACTTTAAAAGAAAAACTGAAGCTGCTGGGTTTACATCTGAACAAAAGACTACGGTGGAATAAGCAGGAAAAAGTAGTTGCTGAAAACCTGAGGAGACGCAACAACATACTCAAAGTCATTTTCCAATAAAACATGGAGGAGTATACCTGGCCATAAAAATAGTGAAGCAAATAATAATTGGCGAAGTGGACTACGGACTGACCTTATATGGACAAGGCACAAAGACAGCACTCGAAAGAACCCAAACACCAATTAACACTGCTTCACGCATTGCTCTTGGAGCAATACCTACTACGCCGATCGAAGCTTCCTTGGTTGAGGCCGGTTTACCAACTATTGCGGAACGAACAGAAGAAAGAAAGGCTACCGTAATCCTTAAGAACATGCACCATTTCCAAGCTCCACTGCACCGAGCCATAACGAACATATTCCACTTCGACATACAACGATACAGAAAACCATCGGCCCTGGTGCTGGGGTTGAAGAAACTTCAAACAGACCTACTTTACATCCCTAACCAAATACCGAATCTGACAAGCCTAACACCCCCTGGGTTATTTAAGCAATGTGGAATAAACACAGAAATGATAAAATACAACAATTGCAGTACTACAATTATAAGACAGTAGTGCAATCGACTAATAGAAGAACAAGGAGTACAGCAACAATATTATACAGACGCATCTAAAATGACAGATCAGATCTCCTGCGCGGTAGTAAATAGAGAACTAAACGTGTTGAGTTTAGGAAGAATACCAGGCTGGACTTCAATCTATACCAGCCATATACAAAGCCTGCTTACTTACAGAAAGTTCAGAACCTGCTTTAGTCATAATTGACTCTCTATCCGCACTTCACTCAATCAGGAACTTGAAAAACAGGCATCCTACAGTAGAACAAATAGACAATAAGTAACAAAGCCATACGGCTGATTTGGTGCTCGGCACATATGGACATAAGTGGGAACGAATACACAGAAGTACGAACTCGTGACTTTACTTCGGTAAGGAAGAAAGCGCGACAAACGATGGACCACAAAAAACAACTTAACTGGAACAGAAGCAGCACCTACCTAGCCTCGCACTGGAGAGAAATTACAACACCCCAGGGGCATAATCTCTCCAGGTCGTTAGGGGTGCTGTATACAAGACTAAAGGCGCCCATACACGGTCAAATTGGATGTGATCTTGCAGTGATCTTACTGCCGGGGAATGATGGCCAGCCCATCATGCAAGGGGAAACAAATGCCGTTCGAAGGCAGCTAGTGTGATGCAAATCTATTGAGGAATAAAACATCGGAGCTACATTCACTTGGGCTTTTGGGGTATAAATTGTGCAGTTAACGTATCATCATACATCATTCCTCTTTCAGCTGTTTTCTAGCCCGTACAGGTCCGCAGCACTTGAATTTCTCCAAAATGAAATTATCAGCAATTATCGCCGCCACTTGCCTTTTTGGTAAGAGTTAATAAAGTGGAATAAATAAAGTGTAAAATTATTAACAAAATATTAATTCAAACAGGATTAGTCAGTGCTGGAAAGATTTTAATTGAATCTCACGGCCATGGCGGACACGGAGGTGGAAAAGGTGGATACGTCTCTGGAAGTGGACTAAAATCAATTGCTCAAGGATCTGCAAACCGAGCCCATTCAGCCGTCACAAATCAACTTGCTGCTGGTGTTCAAGCTTCTTATGTAGCCCAGAGTGCATTAGCCCAGTCTGCTATCCAAGCTGCAGCTACAGCACAAGCCGCATTAGCCGGGAAGGAAGTTTTATTACAAGGACTTCAACAACAAGGTCAAGACGCTCAACAAGCTTTGGAAGCTGAACTCGCCCAACTGCATCTTGCTGAGCAAGCTGTTGCCTCGGCTAGACAATCTGCTGGCCAGGCTCAAGCTCATGTTTCCATCCTCAGCAGTGCCTTGAATAGTGCCCAAGGTGTCGTTGAACATGCCCAACAAGCCGTCGCTGAAGCTACTGCTGAACTCGCCTCCCAAACTGCTATGGTATCCAAGGCCAAGGAACGCATTGCTGCTAATGCAGGACAACTGAACACAATCCTTGCTGATTACGAAGCCACAAAGCAAGCTGCTGAAAGAGCTTCTGCTGCGGCTCAAGAGGCCCAGATCAATGCTTCTGCTGCAGCAGCACATGCAAATCAAGGACTACATGAAAATGCGGCCCAACATAGCGCTGCTGGATACTCACAACACGAAGAGATCTCATCAGGTGGCTTTCATGGACATCACCATTAGGATTTGAACGGATTAGTGATATTGGGATTTTTACTTGGTTTGAAAGGTTTTGAAATATGTTTTTGTGTGTGAGATTCATTGAGAATGATTTTTTCTTAAAATAAAATCCAAAGAATTCTTTGATTTATAAAATAAAATTTGTGTTCATTCTTTTCTAATTTGTTGAAACCGACGTATCAAATGGGGAATTTCTACTGACATTCAACAAAACCATCATCATCTGCCTAGATGAAGATCATTATAAACCTGATTGCTAGTAAGAACATAAGATCTTAAGGCAAGCACACCATTGGACTCCTCATTGATTTCGATCCACCTTTGTGGATGTGTGATCAACCTTCTTCTGAAGAAACAGTTTGCGGTGATTTAACTCACTGACTACCTGACGAACGGTTGCAGTTCAGGGCATCCATGCAAGCAGGGAAACAGATTTCGTTGGACAACAAATAACGACATGTCAATCTATCGAGGAACGGCAGAGGAACTCCAATGAGGCGTAGAAGCTTAGCTTGCCCCAAATCGAGTTGTTTCTCGATGCCCCTATGTCAGAGTCGCGATAGTAATTGTAGGGAGTAGGTGGGATAAAAAAATATCGCGGCTTGGTTGTGTTCTCCTCTCTTCACTATCTTCCGACAAGTACTGCTGTTCGACATTGCACTCTATACGAAAAAAATGATTGATTGTCGACAGTACAAAGGGGCTTTCCCTGAGCCTATAGTCTTTCACATAACAAAAATGTGGCGAAGTGAATCGGTAAGGATCACAGCGTAGTAAGATATGGTCTCACTGATTTTTTGTCATATTAAGTCCCCAGACTGTATAAGAATTATGGTGAGCTTACTCGAATGACACACTGGTTATTTTTTATGTCATTATTTACCATAACGGTCATAATTTGTGTTATTATTTCTATCATAAAAAATGGCAAAAAGTTCGTGTCATAAAAGTCGTCAGTATAATGACATACTTCTAACGCAGTAACAATTTTTTTGACACAAATTTTTTGTCATTTCTTGTGACAGAAATTATGACATAAGTAAAGTTATGACCGTGTGTAACCAAAAATGGTAAATAATGGCAAATTATGGCAAGTTGTCATAAAAGAATGAACTTGCTCATTGTTTTATGATCGACTACAATAATTCAAGTCCGGTTGTGTTCTAAGTTTTCGCAAATAATTGCAATACTAATAGAAATGGTGCAATCAAATAAACTTTTTTGAATATTTATTTGCGAAGGTTGTTGATTTATACCAAATTAAAGTAAATGTAAAATAAACGACAATCGTAAATGGTTAAAACTACCGGTAAATCGAAATAAATAAAAATCGTCTAATTTTCAACCCTTAATTAGGTAAAACGAAATGATGAAATAGATGAAAGTTGAATGTGAAAAAAATTGATATTTTTTGCATTTTATTTTCGATGAAATATTATTTTTAAAAATTGGGTAATTCTAACATCCTTTTTAACAACCTCTAAATCAAAACAAAAACAAAATACATCGAAAAAGAAATTAAACTCTGTCATCATTTTGATCATAATTTTTCACTCGTCATTATTTGCCATTCGTGTAAATGCAACTTTTGCCATTATTTATGACAACTGGTCATAATTTAATGACATGTTATGACAAACTCCACACATGTCATTATTTGCGTTGTGTATACAGTAATGTGCAAAATTATGACCAGAGACTATGACAATTGCCAATTAACCGCATTTGCATCTTAGAAATTTATTGACAGGGATAATGGTTTCCACGTCGGTAAAGAGAAACCATTCCGTTCGTATATTAATAACGGCACTTGCGTAATTAAAAGAACTGTGATATAGATCTGGAGACCTAAACTACAGAAAGTTCGGATACTTGTAGCTAGGCAGTGCCTGGGTCATCCCGACTTTTCACTTTCAAAGGCACCCAGTTGACGATAGGTTTTACTCTCAGTTTTGCCACAGTCACTGCTATGACTGACAAAAACCCTACCTTCCAAAGTAATGACTGCTATAATTCTCTGTATATTTTGATTTCCATCAATTAAAACTGATGGAATTGGTTGACGCTAGCATGAACGTGTAATGGACGCTTTAGAGCATCACATCAAGTGAGACAATACGAATTTTGGATAATTGGAACGACTTCCCTTCATCCGAGCAGCTGGTTCGGCTGTATTTTTAGGAACTTCTTTCAAGTGAAGAAATGTAACAAGGATGAAGCTGCGATGGGATTCATTTAGAGTAGGAGGAGCCCAGCAGGACCCCTAGGACGAACAACAGTTAAAATAACTGATCCTGCCTTAATGATAAGGGAATTATTGATTATAGATGATATAGGTTTAGCTAGTAGAAGCCTCACATAATCGAATGACGGAAGTATACGACGTGTGACAATTAAGTAATGAGACTCATTATATTGCCGCGATTTTGGTAACCCTGCGACCTTGAAATTCCCTTTCCCTTCTCTCGGCATCCTTCCCCTCTCCATTGATATATTTGCCATCGCTCTAGCTTGTTTAGTTCGCCTGCTCTGTCGTGTTGAGTAAATGTGTGTTCGTGGTGCTCGTTCGTTCTTCTTTTTTCGGGCGGGGGGCGTGCGGAGACAACCATTGTGAGCTTTGGCGTTTGGTTTCCGGGTCGTATTGAAAAAAACAGCTCTCATCGCCTGTAATAACTCGATCAAGCAGCGTGGGATCGTTTTCCACTTGTTCCAAACAGTCTTCTGCGACGGTCATTCAATGCTTCTTTTGCTCCTCGGAAAGGTTCCTTGGAACCATCTTCGCGCACAACTTTCTCATCCCTAAATCGTCGGTTAAAATTTGTCTGACTGTTTCATGGTTCATACCCAGTTCCGACGCCAACATTCGAACTTTTAAACGCCGATCTTCACGGATCACTATTAGAGTTGCCGCGAATACTCGGTATTATTCGATATTCGGCATTAATCGACATTTTTTTTGTTATTCGTCGAATACCGAATAATAGCTAGTATTATTCGTCATTCGGCGAATAGTTGTCTGAAATAATGAACAATAATGAACCAAAAAATTATAGACTTAATAATAAAGCAAAACACATTTAATATTAATTATTTATCATTATTATAAAAAGTTAGCCAAAAATCAGTTATTTTATGTTTAAGTTAAATAGTTAGCCTTTTTAGTTAATATTTAAAGTCCAAAAGGGGCAGATTGTGGTGCAAAAAAACTAGTTTTTCTGCACGATTGGGATCAAGTCGGTTTCGCTTTTCTTCATAAATCAAACCTGTCTCAGAAAATAATCTTTCTGAATAAACAGAGCTTGCTGGTGTGATTAAGTATCGCTTAGCAAGCTTACTTAAAATAGGGAATTCATTGTTATTGGTACTCAAAGCCCACCATTCATATGGGTTTATACTTCTGTCAGCCTGTGCTAACGCGATGTAGTGGGCGATTTCTTCAGCAGCGGCATTCTTCGGCTGCTCTTCAGAAGGTTGCTCTGTCATAGATTCTTCAAAACATGCCCAAAATAGTTCATGAGTTTCGGAATCGACATTCCCACTTTCATGGTCTGAACGAGGTCTTTTGGACGCCATTTCTGGATCCGAATCATCATTTTCGTCGTCTAAAGTGACCCTAAGACCTTCTCTGAGTGCAACTCTACAGGCTCGTTCAGCTTGGGTAGCGTAAAAAAAAAGTTCTTGCAGCGGGGATCTAAAAATGTCGATAAGTAATATGTCTTGTTATTCTCCAAGTTAAAACGAGATTACATATTTTCTATTAACGTCTTTCTAAAATAATCAACATGTTCAGTTTGTTGAATCAGCGCATCTTTCATAAGGTATCTGGTTAATGAAACTGTTCCAGGTATCACATCTGATATAGGTGCATATGTGGAAATCGTTAATTTTGTTATCTCTTCGAAAGGTTTTAAGCGCTTTAACAGTTGTTCTATAATCTCCCACTGGTCGCTGGTCAAATTTTGAAAATTCACGCTCCTTGATTCTGAGATATACACTGAAATTGCTCTTTTTTGTTCAAGTAGACGCTCCAGTAGGTAATAAGTTGAGTTCCAGCGAGTTTGAATATCTTGAATCAGTTTATGCTTAGGCAGTCCGAGTTCAACTTGAACACTTTCAAGTTTTGTATATTCTGAGTGATTGAAATGTGTCACAATGCGGCGCGCTAGTCAGAATTTCTGTTATTAGGGGACTGTTTCTTAATGCATCATTTATCACCAACTGGAGAGTATGTATGAAGCAACGTTCTGAAGGAAGTAGAGTTTCCTTTAACCATATTCGCGCCATTATCGTGAACAATCGCTTGAATTTTAGCGATGGGTATTTCCCATTTCGATACACATTCTAACAGCTCTCTTTTGATATTTTCTGATGTGTGGGATTCAGGAAAATGCACCATGTTTAGAACGGCATGATTCAGTTTAAAGTTTTCCGATATCCAGTGTCCTGTGCAACTCAGAAATGCGGCATTATTTACTCAACAAGTCCAAAGATCGGTAGTAAATGCTATATCTTCAGCCGTTTTTACTCGCTCTTTAGTTTGCTAACCACTCTCTCATACATGTCTGGAATGATTTTCTCAGTGAAGTACGTCCTTCCAGGAATAGTGTATTGCGGCAAAGCATTATTAATCAGACGTTTAAATCCCTTATGATGATCGACGATAGAGAGTGGCTCATTGTCTACAGCGATCATTTCGCCAATCAAGTAATGGTACTTTTTTGCACGAGAGTCGTTGATGTCCCAGAGCTTTTTTTTCGAATACTTGTTGCAGAGACGGTTGTACCAAAGGCTGACTGGACTTCCGGGTGGATAAGGAGGTACTTGGAAATAATTCTGCTGGCGCATTATCTTGAGCATGACTTAAACTTCCATAAATTTGACGATACTCATCTGCGAACAAGGAACCCTTAGTCAGAAATGTAGGTAGCGACAATTATTCAAATTATTACAAAACTCACAATCACAACACTACTTAAATGAATGGTAAAACTGTATAAGTAAATAAAAAAATAATAACCTGGGTGTTTGAATTTCAAATGATTTTGCAAGGCCGTCGTTCCTGCCTTTTTTGCTGCTCTACTTATTTTTGCAACACACAAAATACATTTTGCACCGTTTTCTTCCTCCTCAAAATAACGCCAAACATGAGATTTTTTCCCGGGATTTGGCATGATTGTTTTTCTTTTTAAGTTATACCTACTTTAATTTACTTTAGTCCTTAATGCAATTGAAATTTTTAATTAAGAATATCTTACTTTACTTAAGCACTTATTATCCTTACGAAAATTAAAACGTTGACCGACGTCGCGACAAAAAAGCTCATCACAACACAAATAAATAATTGCGTGCCGCACAACCGAAACACAAGCGAAGTCGAAATCCCCTAAACGCCAAAAGGGGTTTTCCCCATAAAACAGGTACAAGAAAAGAATTGCCAGCATATAAAAATTTAAATCAGTATAATATGAAACTGATTTCTTTAACTTCATTGTTCTCTTTTTTAGAGATGACAGTAACAAATAAATGATTGGTAAGTTCAAGACTACTTCAAGCGGGATATTATTATAATTAAATAATTAAATTATTTCTCATGTTCCTCTTTTAATGTCGAATAATAATGGCGAGTTATTCGACTATTCGCCATAGGGGATGGCGAATACTCGGTATTCGACTATTCGCTATAACAACTATTCGCGGCATCTCTAATCACTATCAGAGCACTATCACCATGCACTTTTACAATTGTAGCGTACGCTTCCGAAGCTGTTTCGCCCAATTTGACGCAAAATTTTATCGCGACACGTTGTTCTTGATTTCGTTTTTCCATTTTCGTGACGAGCACCACGAACACACGTTTACTCAACACGACAGAGCAGGCGAACTAAACAAGCTAGAGCGATGGCAAATATGTATATCAATGGAGAGGGGAAGGATGCCGAGAGAAAGGAAAGGGAATTTCAAGGTCGCAGGGTTACCACAATCGCGGCAATATAATCAGTCTCATTACTTAATTGTCACACCTCGTATAGTAGGTGTTGAATCTCTAGATCTTCCAAAGGCGAAAACAATATTGTGATATGACTTTTATTTATATGATAAGCATAGCTTGGGTATTATTAATCTTTCCCTATCATGTCTAGTAGTAAACTTCTTCTTCTTCTTTAAAGAAGATTTTTTTCACTAAAGTTTCAACTTCATCCACCTTTTTCTCCAAAAAGTACGTAGTTAATCAATTTTTTTCCAAAATTGTAAAGCTTGGACCATTTTCTATGAATAATTTAGTTTTGAAGTTATAAGCAATTTAAATGCTAAACTTGGCTCTATTTCGTACTTTTTCAGTACCTTTCTATCTGAGCTTTCTCGAAAAGTACCACGTAAGCACCAAATAAAAAAACGCACCTAAAACGTGAAAAACGTGTTTTCGCTATTGTTATCAACTTTTTCCACCTGTTGCCCTGAACTGATTTTATCCAAAACACATTCATTGAATTCATACGATCTTTCTCTTAATTATAGCTTCAAAAAATCGCAGGAGAGATTTATTTCAATTTTTTCGTAATCCCTCTTGGACTATTTGTAGAATCAGCATGTACATATTTCCTGCTATTAATTTGGTCCCAAGTCTACGTTTTAACTACGATACTACTATAGCACCAAACAAAATAGCATGTGATATAAACATTTCTTTGACATATTCAATTTGAATGGTGGCGTCAAGTCGAAGAGATCACTTCTTACCATACAAAACAAAAAACCAATTGGAAGTGTATCTACTTCGGTCGGTCAATTATTTGGAAGATAACCCCCTATGACATGCGTATCGTCCCAATAATTACAGGTTGCGTTTTATATTTCAGGAAATTTTATTTGTTTACCATTTTGGTTTGCTAGTCAGTTGTTATTTTATATTTGACATGGCAGTTCGCTTGGCCTGGCGGCATAATAGGGCCCTTCTTTGAGGATACTAGAAGCAATACCGGTGATCGTATGTACTGTGAAATTTTGAAAAACTTTCTTGTGCCCGAATTGAAGCATTTGACTGGAACATACACACATAAAACGCACCTTGGAGTATATTTTCCTGAAAATTTATTCATTTGGCAGGAAAAAAAGCTATGCCTTCTTATGGTCGCCTGCCAACTTATAATGAAGGTTATGTAGAGACCACTAAAAGTGTATATTTTTCACTTCGAAATAGTGGATGCTAAATGGACTTTTATTTTAATTAGACAAAATGATTTAGACACAACAATTAAATTGCAACCCTGGACTTCGACAAAGCTGCCAACTTCTTCTAGGATAAAAACTTAACTGTCTTAAGTTTCTTAAATTGTTCCTGAAAACTTTCAGTTGCCCGTAATTTGGCCAAAAGAAAAATCATAACAAACGATAATCTTTTTTCCACTTGAATAATTATTTAAAAAAATAAAACGACATCATTCAGGTCTTAAGAAAATTAAATTGCAAAAAACGTGAAAGGCATTTCCGAGCTCAACACTTAATTGATTGGTGTGACTTTCGTCCAACGATATCATTGGATCACTTTCCCTAAAATCTGCACAGGAAATGCATTTACCTTTTTTTAGCCAAAACTGAAAGATAGCAATCTGAACAGCCTTTACTTTTAACAGGATGCAGAATATTATGCATTTTTTGTTTCTTTATTGTGATCAAACAAAATTAGTGATTTAACATCTGTTGAAATAATTAGGTCATTGGAAAACTCAATGTCTACTAATTGCCATGGAATTATGTTTTGGTTTAAGGGGGTAGACTACAGTAAAATTTTCAAAAAATTCATTTATTTTTTTTTGCTTTAAATTTGAAATCAGCCACCTCGAAAACCACCGAGTTAGAAATTTCATCACAAAATAATCAAGATTTCACGTTTTGGCCAGAAATTTGGGACTCTGTCCCACAGTGCAATGTTCAAACGCGTTTTTCTCGAAACGATGTGTTTCAAAACGGTGTACATGATATCTCAAGATCTAATCAACGAATTGACTTGAAATTTGACACACTTCTTTTATGGATGAGTGCCTCTGGCGTCACGTAGGATTTTGTCAATATCTTGCTTTGTTCAATAATTATTAACAATCATAACATGAAATTTGTGCAAATACGTTTTTTCGGCACAAATTTCATGTTATGATTGTTAATAATTATTGAACAAAGCAAGATATTGACAAAATCCTACGTGACGCCAGAGGCACTCATCCATAAAAGAAGTGTGTCAAATTTCAAGTCAATTCGTTGATTAGATCTTGAGATATCATGTACACCGTTTTGAAACACATCGTTTCGAGAAAAACGCGTTTGAACATTGCACTGTGGGACAGAGTCCCAAATTTCTGGCCAAAACGTGAAATCTTGATTATTTTGTGATGAAATTTCTAACTCGGTGGTTTTCGAGGTGGCTGATTTCAAATTTAAAGCAAAAAAAAAATAAATGAATTTTTTGAAAATTTTACTGTAGTCTACCCCCTTAAAGAGACATGAGGATTCTTATCAGTAAAAGGAGTGCGACATTGCCAGAGTGCATACATTATAATTTTTAATAGAAAGAAACGAATTGTTTCACAGAATACTATGACAAAATTATACAAGCCTTAAAATTTACAAGATTTGTATCCATGGAACAATTGAGAAGTTTAAGATTAGAGTAACCAAATGGATTTTGGAGTTTTATTTTAAAAGCAAGGTCAAATGTCTTACCTAACTACACCGATGACCGGAATTATAGTTACTCTTACAGTTTCAAAATTCAATTAAGAGCCTCTTCATTGGCTGTAATGCCACCTATGATGTGGCATGTCCCGTCCTGGCTTGCCAAGCGATTGATGTTAGTAGACAAAAAATGGTCGACAAAAAACACAAAAACACTTAACACTATCTCCATCCGTTTACGAAATAGGGCGTTTTGAATCTTGATTTGGGGGAAAAGTGTAGTTTTATGTTTTAGAATTAAAAGGTAATGAAACAACCCCCGATATCCACAAATAGAGTATCTTTGTAATCGTGAGGAATGCGGCTTTCATTTCAATAATAAAAACAATATTGTATGGTGGAAAAAACAGAAATAAAGGGGCTTATTTGTAAAAAAATATGTAAAGGATGAATTTTCCCCCACTTTTTTCACTCGAATTCAAAAAGTTCTAAATTTTTAACATCTCCAAAAGTTCATAGAACACTGCAAGACTCCAGCTGCCTATATCCAATTCAAAGATAAGTCTCACTCTGATCGGTTTTTAGTATTTGTAAACACTAAAGACAGTAAAAACAGACATCATAGAAGGAACAAGATGGACGAGTTGCATTGGTAACATAGGTAAAATTTTGGCAGGGCTAATTAATTCCTACGTGACAATGAGCTTGAGGTTGCATGGTTTCAGAGTCCCAAGTCGAAATAAACAAGCTGTATTAGTACGGATCAAAAGGGGGAAAGAGGGACATTTCCCCCACCAAGAGCTCGTTTGATTTATGGATTACTTAACTTTTTAATGTTATCTAATCAAAATAGGTCTGTACCTGAAATTGTTGAATTTTGAAGAAAAAAAAAGCAGCTTAGAAAACTCATTTTAGAACCTATATCTAGCTTCAATAGCTCTGTGAGCTATTTGGTTAACGCATTCTCTGCGGTTCCTTTTTGTCCTTTACACGACGGTAGATTGTACTAAGGCCTCAATTTTTTGAAATGTTCCAATGTTATGCTCTATCTACAGAATAAAAATTTTCCAGACCAATAGAAATAAGCAAGCATAGAGTCCAAGGGATTTACATGTCCATCCATCCATCCAATGGTGCTACAGCCCAAATCGAGCCTTGGCCTCCTCTAGGGCATTTCTCCAAGTTTGACGGTCCCTTGCAGCATGCCTTCAGTTCCGGATGTTTAGCATTGACTCTGCGTCAGCCATCACAGAGTCTATCCATCTCCTCCTGGGTCTACCTGTAGGCCTACTCCCCGAAATTTCTGAGGCTGTAAGCCGTTTTGGGATACGATTGTCCTCCATCCTGATTATGTGGCCGGCTAGTTTCAGTCTGTTGATTTTTATTAAAGCTGAGAGTTGTGGGTCGTCAAAAATTTCATACAACCTTATTGTTGTATCTTCTTCGCAATATTTCATTCTCTCTGGTTGGGCCTATTAAGCATCTGAGAATTTCCTCTCAAACCTGTTGACTCGTTCCTCTATGTCCTGGGTCATAGTCCAAGTCTCGCTACCATAACACAGTACTGGTCGTATTACTGTTTTGTAGAGGGAGAGTTTCGTTTTCCTGTGCACCAATACTGAGTGCAGGATTTGTTTTTGGCATTAAAGGCTCTATTAGCCTATTGTCTGGTTATTTCTTCTTTTTCTTCGTTTCTTTTTGTGATAGTAGACCCAAGGTAGACTGTTTTATCGACTACTAGGTTATGTTCGTCGATGGTTATATTTCTTCCCATTCTAAATCTTCCTGCTCTGGATTGTTGCATCACCTTCGTTTTTTCTTCGTTTATCTTCAGGCCTATGTCCTTTGCCGCCTCTTTTAATTCGACATAGACTTCTTTTGCTGCCAAAAAGGACCTTCCCACGATGTTCACGTCATCCGCATATTCAAGTAATTATACCGAGGGATGTACATGTACGCAGCAGAAAATGAGTTGGCTGTACAGAAGCTCCTCATTCGTTCAAAGAATAATGATAGAACTAAGTTCAACTGGGACGATGACGCGAATCGCGATCAAAAAACTTAAGCAATCTAACGAAAATAATAATATTAGTGTTTCCTACGTATGGCGCACTAATCTCGACAGTTACCGACGCGTCAGATACAGCATTAGGTGCGGAGCTACAACAGTCAGCTAACGGAGACTGGCAATTTCGCGGAGCTTTCAGACACTGAGAAACAATATAGTGCGTACGATAAGGATTTACTGACGATATATGCAGAGATAAAAGATTTCCGACATGTCTTAGAGGGAACTAATTTTACTATCGTAGTATACCACAAATCTCTGTGCTACGCGTTTCCGCCGAGTTGGCAGAAACTGTCACCAAGGCAATCACGACAATTGGATTTTATCTGTCAATCTTCAATAAATATATTTCACACAAGCGGAAAGGACAACCCGTTCGCAGATTTTTTATAGCTTACAACTACAATATCGGTTCTGTCAATGAATGATTTCGATGAAATGGCTAAGGAGCTAGTGCATTAGCAGACCCCGCTATAGGCTCTAAAACGATCGAGCTAGAACAATCAAATTGAAACGAAGCCTTGTTCCCAACATCAAATCCGAATTATATTGCGGTTAAAAATCAGTACGACCTTACGCACCAATAAAAACTTCAGGAGAACAGTTTGGGAGACCTTACACGGATTAAGGCACCCAGGCTTACGAGCATCAAGGAAATTGATTACCAGACTTATGTGTGACCATTAACTAATTACTTACATTAGCAGATTTATAAAAGCGTATGTGGTAAGTATATCAAAAAGGTAAAATTAATAAGCACACAAGAAGTCCTTTGACCCAGTTCAACACCTCTAACTGCCGTTTTGAACATGTTCAAATGGAGGGTATAGCACCTTTTCCACCGTCAGAAGGGAAAAATTATTGCTTAAGGATCATAGGTCGCTTTCCAAGATGGGCGGAAGTACTGCCAATGGAAAATATTAGAGCAGCAACTGTAGCCCTAATATTTTTATCTGAATGGATAAACCGATTTGGATATCCACTAAGGATATCAACAGACCAGAGGGGACAATTTGAAAGCAGCCTTTTTATACAACCGTCCCCAAACCAAGGGCATAATAGAAAGTTTTCCCAGAACTTTAAAAGCCGAAATACTCCTCGGCATTAGAGAAGCGCTCAAAATATCTATAGCAGATATGGTCTATGGTCAAGGAATTCGTCTACCAGGATTTTTAGATTCTGATGCCGCTCAAACTACACTCCGGTTAAACCATCATTAACCTCCAATCACGATAGCAGAAAACTAAAGACCTTCCTACCGTATTCGAGTTGTAAAAAATCAAATCCGTTCTAACTTCATATGTGAAATTATTAATTAATTTAATGAACTGTATTTCACATTTTTCTAGTTCTTCAATTCAAAATCTTAATTGGAACAAACTAACTACAATAACTATTGTTAACTTAATTTACTTGATTGAAAACTTTGTTTTTATTTTGGAATAACAATTTTCTACGTCGCTTTTTTTATTTACGTTTTTTTCCAACTGACGCTTATGAAAATTGAAAACTTACTTAGACGCGGCCGACTCGGTTTTCATCACCACACCAGACACATGCTAGATCCTGTCTTAATGATCGTGAACTAATGTTCAACTCTATTAATAACGACATTGAACTTATTCTAGAGTGGGGAAAAAAGAATCGTGTCGAATTCAACCCCTCCAAAACCAAGTACTGTCTTATTACAAAGAAAAAGATCAACACCTCACCATCCTTGAAAGTGGATGACGTGGTACTAAAGGCCGACCCATCCCTACACATCTTAGGCGTGACATTAGCCAAAGACTTGCGATGGAATGACCATATATTCCAAATCGCCAAACAAGCATCCCAGTGCTTGGGATTTCTTAAGAGGTGCAGGTTCCTCCTCCAGCCATCGGCCCTTGCTGTTATCTATAAATCCTACATTCGGCCTCTTCTCGAATACAACTCCCTCATTTGGGGCGGCGCTCCAACAACAACCTTAGCATGGTTAGATAAGGTCCAAAAAAGGCCCTTAGGTTAATTAATGACGATACCGCTTGCTCCACCATCGACCCCCTAAGCCACCGTAGGAATGTAGCAGCACTGACAAAATTTTATCGCTACTATCATAGTGACTGTTCCTCCGAGTTAAACGCTCTTTTGCCTCCACGGCATTCTTATACCCGCAACACCAGATTAGCCCACTCGTCTCATTCCCTCCACCTGCAACTCCCCCTTTCACGCACTCAACAAAATATGAATTCGTTTGTAAATAGAACAACTCGACTGTGGAATAATCTCTCGCAGTCGGTATTTCCGAGCTCCTACAACATCCAAGAGTTCAAACGCAGTGTTCATCACCACCTTCTTCAATACCCCCCCGTACCTTTATAATCCTTAACCTATTCCCCCGACCCCTCCCCCGTACTAAGCTTACTGCTAGACATTGCACCATGACGTGACAAATGACATGACGGACTAGTAGTACAAAGGGTGACTCCTGAGCTTAGCACTACCACATAAAAAAAAAAAACACCAGTCTGCTTGACTCAGAAGAACCACCGAATTATCAACCCACACGGACTCGGAAAATAGTCAAGCTTGTCTGGTTCAGGGACTAATAATCACATCGGAAAAAATGGAGGGGGGTGTACTGTGTGTATATGAATAAAAAAGTGTAATAGTAGCCTTGTGGCCCGTAAAGCCATGTGTCCCACGGCTCATGTAGTCCATGTGAACCGTATAGACACGCCGTTTTTTATACAATTGACAGACGGTATAGTCCAATCAAAATAGATATTCAACTATTTTCAGGGGTGATTCCTGGATATATTTGATATATAGGTCTAGAGAAGGAGTTATCCCCACAATCTGCGCAGATACAAGGTATTCACGAAAAACATAAACTTGAGTGAACCCATTTATATAGAAGATATGTACATATGTAGGTAGAAAAATTCCAATATGCTGGTGGTAGACAACTTGATACCAGCGCTCACAAGATGGTAGACTATCACTAGGCTTCATTTTCAACCTTTCTCAGACAATATACGAAGTTTCAGCCTTGTGTAAGGTAGGTATAAGGTATTGATATACATTTTGTTTTTTTTACATAGTCAATAACTCACTTTCATACATCCGATGAACTTCAAATTTTGCACGTACATATAGTATATTTCCTATAGGTACCACGTCACGTTTTTGGTGACAAATGCTTTTATAGCTCCTTTTGACGGTAACAGAAAATATGTATAAAACAAAACTTATGTAGTACAATATTACCTTTAATTTAAGACATTACCTGTGAGTAAAGAATGGACTGCTTTAGAGATATGACTCTGAAACTCCGCCGATCAGGAAAAAATGCAGGTTTTGCGAACTTTAACGTGCTCCAATAGTGCTAAAACTTTGGCTATCTAAAAATCTGCAAAGGCTTGTCGGGTTCCCGTTATCAAAATTTGCTTAAAAAAATTCGCTCTTATCACTATGGTCACCCTAGTAGCCACTAGCCATGTTTAAAAATTGGTTGTCGGAAAATGAACTAAGTTAGGAAACTCAAATTCCTCAAATTCTGCTCGGTAATATCAAAACAAGTTACTTTACCAAACAGCCCTACTTCAAAACAATCAATATACATATGTAGGCAGCTTTGTCAAGGTGAATTTGGACAATTCGGTATTACTTACATACATACATATATCTAAATTGAGAATTCCAAAACCCATAATATTCAGCCATCTTTACCCTCTCAACGAAGCTAATAGAAAACGATGTCATATACACAAACCACTAATCATAAAAGCAAAGACTTAAGTTGAGCTATTTTTCTTAAAAAGCATGACTTATACCATACTAAATGTACACATTAATACCTGATAATCTAAAGCAAACAAGACGAAATAATAATAAAAACAAAACTCACCTGTTTCACCCACAAATTTGTTGTCATAACCTGATTCTTAAGATTTACTTCGATCAGCTGTGAAAGCTTCAATCCTAGCCAAACTGTCAGCGTCTCGCTGTTATTTACTACGGGCCTAATGAGACGATTGTAATTGCTAAGCAAATCATCATAGAGTCGTTTTGAGTAAGGATTCGCCTCGAAGGATGTGACAACTACAAGAGAAATGTCAACCATTAACAACAACAACAAGAACAACAAAACATAAAATTTTTGGGTGGATGCTCCCATCCTCACAAGGGGCACTTTTATAATCTTTTAGTAAAAATTGCACTTACACGCGCTACTTGCACTTGTGGTCGCCAGGATAAGGAGCACGTACTTGAAAGGAAACATTCTTTTGCTATTTGAACAATTAAAAAACACTAAAAAATGATTTTATTCCATTTTAAGGTAGAAAAATCAGTCCGTGACGTGTTTTCGTCCTGATGATGAAAAACTGAGAAAAAATCGATAGAGGCTGGATATTCTTGAGGGATTAACATTTGTGTATGGGAAGGCGGTTGTGGAATAGGATGCTGGAATATTGAGCTTCTGAAGCTTTTCATGGGTATTCAATTTATAGTAGCAAAGGTTTTGGATGAAGTTTGCAAAATAAATCAAGTTGAGTCTTACAACAGGAAATAGGAGAGACGTTGAAGGCCACTAAGAAATTAATATTTGAAAAAATACATGTATTTAAATCGACAGTTTTTAACGCAACAAGAAATAAAATAATATGAATGAGTTATGTAATGTACCTATCCATCCATCCATACAATGACCCAAATCGAGCCTTGCTCTTATCTAGGCAAATTCTGCAAGTTGGACGGTCCGTTCCTGCATTTCACCAGCTCCGGATTTTTAAGGATTGCCGGTGGGTTTTTACCTTCACACTCTCCTCCGTCTGTTACTCTTCTTGGTAGGAGTATGGCAGAAGTATCGTGAAGCCTGATGACAACATCTTTGAAGAAGTGGGTGGAAGAAGGAGGGAATGTACAAAAGTTTCAAATTGCAGCTGCAGTCTTTGTCAACCTAAAAACCAAATACGAAAAGGGTATGAACCATAAACTTAAAACTGAGAATCGTCTACAAAATTATCAAAATCCTCAAATGGAGGACAATTATGTCGTCATAGATTGAAACCAGTAAAATACCCTTGCTAAAGTTTCATAGGTGCATGCAAGTATAGGGACTAAAGCGAGCACTCTACTAAACTCCAGGCGCTAACACCTTCGAGCCATCCATGTTTCAATGGCAGTTCCATCCGTCCAATGGCCCAAATCGAGCCTTGGCCTCCGCTAGGGAATTTCTCCAAATTTGACGGTTCCTTGTCTCTGCGTCAGCCGTCACGAAGTCCACCCATCTCCTCCTGGCTCTACCTACTGGTCTATTTCCTGAAATTTCTGCCAGCATAAGCCGTTTTGGAATACGGTTATCGTCCATCCTGATTACGTGGCCGGCTATAAAAGACTGTTACACTATGTTTTTTAATCTAAGTACATATATGCATACCTAGTTTAAGTGTGCCTTGTTTGGCGAATAAATAAATAAATAGTCTTAGTCTACCGATTTTTATATGTAAGTATTTAGAGTTGTGGGACGTAAAAAATTTAATACAACTCGTTGCTGTATCTCCTTCGCCATGTTCTATCCTCTCTCGTTGGGCCTATTATGCATCTGAGAACTTTCCGCTCAAACCTGTTGACTCGTTCCTCTATTAGTGATGAGCAAGACTGGTCTTGCACATTTAGCAAGAAAAGCAAGACCAAGGCAATACAGGACAAGGCAAGGCAAGACTGCAAAATGAAGATAGACAGACTTTTTGCTCATCACTAAGTGCCAACAGTCTTACAGTGATGAGCGAAAAGTCTTGTCTTGCACATTTAGCAAGACCAAGAAAAGACTTCAAGACTTTCTTCAAAACTTTTTGCAAGAATTCTTGCAAGACTTTTTGCCGGACATTTTGCTCATCACTGCAAGTCTTTTGGCACTTAGTGATGAGCAAAAAGTCTTGCTATCTTGATCTTTCACTCTTCTATAGTCCTGGCTTGTCTTGGTCTAGCTTTGGTTTTGCTAAATGTACAAGCAAAGGCAAAACTGCAAGACCAGTCTTGCTCATCACTATCCTCTATGTCCTGGGTCACGCTGCCATAACACAGTGCTGATCGTATTACTGTTTTGTAGAGTGAATGTTTTGTTTTTCTGTGCTCAAGTCTGGAGTGCAGTATTTATTTTTGGGCATAAAAGGCTCTATTAGCCAGTAAAATTCGTCTAGCTATTTCTTCCTTTTCATCGTTTCTTTTGTAATTGTAGACCCAAGGTGGACTGTTTTATCGTTTACTTCTGGATTGTTTTCGTCGATAGTTATATTCCTTCCCCTTCTAAACCTTCCAGCTCCTGGATTATTGTATCATTTTTGTTTTCTCTTCGTTGTTGTTCAGCCCTATGTCCTCGGCCTTGGCTGCCAAGGAGGACCCTCCCACGATGTCATCCGCATATCCAAGGAGTTGTACAGACTGCGTTGCTATGGACGCACTTCTCTGTACTGGCGATTTTCTTATCACCCATTCTAGGGCCAGGTTGAAAAGCATGGGGGCTAGGCCATTTCCTTGTCTAAGACCTTCGCACTTCGAACTCTTCTGATACTGTATTTTCGATCCTTACTTTTGCCAGTGAGCTATACGTTGCACATTTTATCAGTCGTACCAGCCTGTAGGGTACCCCTAATTCCAAAGGATCCTGTGCAGCCTTCTTTGTTTATCGAGTCATATGCCTGTTAAAAGTCGACAAATATCTGGTATATAACTACATTCCCTTCTATTGTATAATCAGTTCATTTTTGACATATGCTGAAAATATTGACGAAAAAATACAAAAATTCACGATTTTCGATTCGATTTTTTTCACCTTTTTTTCAGGTTTAAAAATTTTTCTTTTTTCCATCATAAAGTGTATAAAAAAACTTAAATTTAAAAAAAAGTCAGAACCTCATAAGATGTGATCCACAAAACTGATAGGAGAATCAATTTTCAAATTTTAAGTAAATTTTTGGAACCTGTAAAAGATGTTTTGATTTGAAATTTTAACCACTTATTGTCCACATTATAAAGTATAATTTTTGAAAATTTCACTAAAAATATCCGAATTTATCATTCAAAAACCAAAAATGAACAGTTTCTTCAGTTTTGATATTTTTTGAGGTTATGTTTGCAGATAAAAATTTCACATTTCATTTTTGACATAATGGCCGATAACTTTTTTTTTTTTTTTGTGACACACTAGAGAATTAGGGAACGCCCCTTTGTACTGTCGACCATGTATTTATTTATTTTTTCTTTTTTTTTGAAAATGTCGAACAGCAGCTCTAGCCGGAAGATAGAGAGAGAAGTGAAGGAAAGAACTGTCACAACCTAGCTGCGGTATACATAGCTTAAGTTAAGTATTCGATGTAACTAACATGTTCCAAAAAAAAAATTGAGACTGGAAACAATTCTTTATGTTTTGCTTATCTGCCTCCACTATTATGGGTCTGCTAGTTCCCATCTATGACCCTGCAGATATCCGTTCTTGGCTAATAGAAACTTATTATTCCCTAGAGGGGAAGCAGCCATTTCAACCTAATCTAACCCTAATGCAATTGGAAAAATGTCCTTTGATGCGTACATTTTAATTTTAAAAGAGCCAATTCTGCTAAATTAGCTAATGTTTGTAAATTATTCACTATATCCATAATTCCAGCACTCCCGATCAAAACAAGACAGTGTTTTCAGACATTACCTATCTACATTGATAGAAATGTTTGTGAACGCATTTTGTCATCTAGGTCCGCCTAGGCTTGCACTCCATTTGAGCTCCCATAGGAGCACTCCTGCAACGATGTAACATTAAAGTACCATAAGAAAAGTTTAATATATAAATCTAAATAGCTTGGCGGCCTATTCAGTCTATGACTATAAATGTTGAGAGAAATTAACTTACGTTTGCTTTTAAAAACGATTCACAAATTCGTTTTTATTTTATTAATTTTCACTCTCTAATCAATCAATTTATGATCTGATGAAATTTTCCGTAATTTTACGGTTTCAGTACAATGGTGAGTCATCGCATCAATACAATTTTAACTTTTGAGCTTAGCCTATTCAATTTCTTAAATATCTCCAATAATGTTCCCTTGGGAGTCCATTGAGAGCCCTCCAACTTCCCTCTCTTTGGGAGTGCTCCCAATTTTTCCCGCTGGGCTAATTCAGTCAATTGTTAAGTGGTTGGCTCGTGGTTGTCCTAGTATAGTCCAGTCAAAATAGAAGAAAAAACGCCATAATTGGAAGATAATTCGGAAGTTGCTGAAAAAAATTGTTCAAAAAATATGTAGGCTCAAACCAATGCTACTATGCCGCAGTTGAAAGACGAGTAACTTTTTAATTGTTCACGATAAAACTACTACAACTACTACCTACAAAACTACCCAAAATAAACACTTATTGTGTATGGAAATATTGTAGGTAATAGTTTGGTGCATCAGAAAAGCAAAAAAAAATGTACTGTTAGTAACGAATTTTCTGAGAAAAACGAAGAAATCTGCCAGGTCTAGCTGCAAAGCATTGGTTTGAGCCTATATATTTTTTGAACGGAGTCACTCATTCATTGCTTTATACCAAATAAAAGAATACACATTTACCTAAAAGATGAGCCTAATTAGGCTACTTTATGATAATTACTTTAGCAGTTATTCAAATTTCAGTAAATTTAAAAAAAAACAAAATTTTTTCCCTAATCACCCTGTATCTTAGTGGATAGTCGAGATAGCCGCCCTCTGTAGAACAATTTTTTTCTCCAAAGACATCCAGGAATCACCCCTGAAAATATTAGCCGCGTACTCCAACAAAGGATTTATTAAATTTCTGATGACCTTTACAAGTCGGGAATGATAGAATACGAGTATTTTAACTTATTAAAACGACAATATCTCAGAAATGGCAATTCCTACGAGAAAATGTATAATATATTTTTTTGTAGATAATCGCCTAATCTACAAACGTTGTAAACACAATTTTCTGATAAGACGTACGGTTTAGCATATATTTGCAAAAAACTGATATTTTGACCCTTTGACCTTGAATAAAAAAGTTTGCAGTCGTCCAATCGCGTGGCAGTCTCTACAGCTTATGTATAATAATGTTTTTAAGGGCTGTTCCAATTTTCAGCAACTTCCTAATTATCTTCCAGTCAAACCTCTAATTTGACTGGAATAGTAGTCGTCCTGCAGCAATCGTATATTGCGCGGGCTTCGAAAGATCGACAAGCCCCAAGAGTGTTCCGACCTTCCCTTAACACTAAAATAAATTATTTTGAGGATCGCAGATGGGTCTTTGGTTGTTTAGTACCAACAAAAGTATTATGTCAGATATGTATGCAAAATCCCGAAAACATAACAACACGGCTAGAATTTAGGTAAAGCGTCATCACCTAAGATGCTTAAATTTCCGTAGATCAAAAGTCATGACTGGTATATCACGCTAAAGCCACAATCCATCTCATCAAAAACTTTCATTTTCGTTATTAATCAAAATGATTCCGGTGCACTTAAACAATTATTCGTACCCGTTGCGATACGAATCTGCCTAGTCGGACTACTTTGAGTGTAATATCTTCATTACCTTCATTTACCTCAGCTCAGGTGAATGAATTTCGTTACCGGAAACTTTGTGTTTCTTTTTTGTTGTCATTCGAAAGAGTGTTTTTCCCTTCCAACGTTCTTTTTGCTCAATTCACCCACTCTGATCGCGGGCAATTAAAATCGGTGTTTTTGCGCAGTTCGCACGCGCAGACTATTTTCATGCTCGAGAGAATTGCGCAAATTTTTTTCTTGGCCGCGGCCAAAATCTTCGATCTCTGAATCTGAAAACCCGATGATGGATAATCATTGGAAAGCCATTCGAAAATTTTCGGATTATTTAATCCAATTATTGAGGCATTGTTGGTTTATGCCTCACGATTGTAATATGCTCCCGCCGCCGCCTATGGTGTTTAATAACATGGAAGTAGGTAGAGGTCAATTATCGTGTGCGGTAAGGGATGTTGGGAAAGATTTTCGGAGGAAAGTTGGTCGTGGCTAAATTTCTGGCTCAATGCGTGCAAAATTTATTTTGTTATTAGTTACTCTTTGGGGGTGGAGTTGATGCATCACCAGCAGCAGGTGTTGCAGGTAATAATAAAATGGGAAAACTGCATATATTTTATATGTTATTTATTCCACCTCCACGAATGATGATACAACAGCCCAAACTGAAGCACGAAATTTCAACTTCAAGTTTAACTCAGTTCAGATTTCGGATATTAATTAGGCAAGATGTGGGCCAATGCACTTGCAGAGAGCAAATCTAGATGAAATAATTGAACGTAATGAGATGTAGCGGGTCTTCCGAATTAAAATTAAAGAGCAAAAATGAAATAATTTATTAACGAATTAAAATGATAAAACCATAAAAGTTTGTCGTTGTAAATATTTTACGATTTCGAAATTAGATACGATTTTGTAATACACATAAATTTCAATTTATCACAGCTGAAAAGAGTCGAGTAAGTTAGTTAGAAATTAGAGTCTCAGTAACATTTAATGCATTGAATTTTCACATGTGCAGCTAAGCATGAAACATTTTGGTTGAAGTAATTAATTTTTAAAGATTACCTTGGATAGAATCGTAAAATCTCACCTTAGGTTTTTGCTTCTGCATCTAAAATCTGCACTTAATTAAAGATGCTTTAGGGAGTATGTACTAAATTTATTTTTAACGACTTTATACATTGTTAATTTTAATTTTTTTAGTTTTAACATCTCTGGTAGTGACATTTGTTAGAATATGCCTCGATTGGCAATAATTATCGCCGTAAAGTCAAATAAATAGATCCTGCACCGGTTTCGGCTACTTGTGACATTAAGATCGAGAGTTTACATGTGAAAAACGTGCAGAATCCTTTATATAAATTCGAAGAGTTAATTTTGAAAATCCGATCAAATCAACAAATGAATGAAGTGTTAAGTTGGTAACAAACGATTTTGAAAAAGCTGTAGCAGCTTATTTTTCCTAATTGTGACAAATCATTTGAATAATAGAAGCATGGGTGTGCGATGGAATTATTTTTGATTAAATGTTACATCTCCTGGATGTAATGATCTTGCTGAAACGAAGATTTGTTGTCGAAGGTTAACCATTCTTTATATGGAATTTGTCACTATAGATGAAACTTTGGTTTGGCCCTTTGAGCCAGAAATCATAGTCTAATTAGTGGGCTGATCTACGTTCGATCATCATGACGATATCAGTCAAAGTACAACAAATCATGATCTTTGGGTGTAATGGCCACAGGATCATCATAATAGACCGAATACCATATGTCAACAGAGCCACTTATCTCCCATACAATTCTCGGTCGTCTGCGAACAAACTCTGCCGGAGTTAGAAAATGAGCAAATAAAAGGGAAGTAGGGCTGAAACAACCTATACCTGCAAGTGGTTTTCCTTTCTGGAAAACCTTACTGCTGCCCTTAACCGAGTCTTTTTCTTGATGAGCATTGATGCTGACGCCTACCTCACAATTTGAACTTAGCGATTTTATCTTTCGCCGGTTCTTTACTTGCAACTTTTTGCGTTTGTCACTTATATGTAAATTTCTTTGAGATAAAACAATGAAATGATTTCGATGAACTTACAACAAAATCATAATTCAACTGCCAATAAACACCTAAATCAACTTTTCGTCAGTATTTAACAGGTTGACTTAATTGATAATTTCGGCAGTCATGTTGCGAAACAACTCAAAAGTAAAAACAAATGTTATTTTATTTTAATTTAGCCTGGAATGTGATTTTCCAGATTTTTCTCCATAAATTCCAGATTTTGTATCAAATGAAACCAATAAGTTCGTTCGAATCGCGAGGAATGGTCTTGAGTTTATACAAAAATTTCCAATTTTCCGGGTAACTTTTCCAAGTTTTCTTTCGCTTAAAACCTTTTTCGGTCTTTTACGAACATTTTTGTGAAGAATAGGCATACATATAACACCCCGGCATACATATTTGGTTAGCTTTCATGGGTGGGAATCTGATGAGGGGGTTTTCGGTTGGATGTTGTGAGCAGTTGGGGTAGGTAATCTCAATAAAATTGCAATAATAATAAGAATTCAATTTATTGTTTCCGGTTTCATTCGTTGGTCTTTTATTGCTCGCAAAATTATCCTGGCTATCGAGCGAAATATGTACCTATGTATTTATATACAACTACATATATAAGCACCAATATGCAAAAAAAATCCTATGCATGCATTAGCTTCGAAACCTACTTGCACTGCTACTTACAAAATATCTGAACAAATTTGATCTTTAAATTATACGGATGGAAATATATTCTCTGAGCTATTAAAGTTGCATACAAAATTCTAAAAAATCGAAGTGCAAAACTACAAAGAAATCAATTCTTGGTAGTTACTTTTTTAAACATAAACATCCATCCACAATCACTCAAATATCAGTTACGCAATAAGAGACAACACTTTTGTAAAACGTTTCTTTATCTTTATGTATCTCTTTGGAGGTGGAAATATATAAAGAAAATTTGGAAGAGCTCACATGTAATCGGATAAAAAAAAGTAGTACGTAGTGATAATTTTTGGCAAAAAAGCGATTTGTACGAAAATACTTATAGTGATAAACTATAACTTTACCAAAACTATCATATTAAGTCAGTAAGCAATAAAATAATGTCTGAGATACTTTGAAACATAGGTTTGCGACAGGTACATACATATGTAAATCTGATCCAAAATTTTGAAGTACCCTTGAATTTTAACTGGACATATTATTTTATGATTCCGAGTGTATTCCGAAAAAACATCAAAATTCCAGAAGTTGAACCTAGTTTATATTGTTTCTGACTGCATAATTGCACCCAAAATTCAAGACTAATTTCACACGTAATACCAAAACCTGAACTGCATTGTCCCCATCTAAATTGTTACGGGTTAGTAATGGACAAATTAGCAAATTAATCGTTATTCAGCGTAAATAGTAAAAATTAAGACTCGAAACCCGTTCTGCTTAAAAGAAATGAGCAAAGTTTATTTAACTCAAATAAAATACTCTGAATCGCGCTAAGCGGAGGTCGACGACCAAATTTGGATTTTGTGGTAATTAGCACCGGAGGCGCACACCTTGCGATCGTTCTCTAAATTGTTACGATTCAATAATTGTGTGAATAATTGTTAATAAAAGAAAATTTAAGAAAGGTGCTAATGTGAGAAATTGTTTAAATGAAATTTATGGCGGAAAAGTAAAAGTGACTTTTGTAAATTTCTGTCAGTATTTATCTTACTTAGCTAATCGAATGTATTCAAAAGAGATTACAAGAAGGAATGCTATTGCAAAATCTAAGGCGCTATAAACTTAGAAAATTTTTTTAATAATTGAAGAAATTTTTAATAGAAAACACCAACGATTTATACACCAATAATGCTTTATATGTAACGGCAGAAACCGCCATTTCAAGTAGTCTGCGCGTGGGCTTTAACACTCACATCCTGAAAAGTGTTATAGTAAGAAGCATTCTATCCTAACTTCAAAGTTGCCTTGTGTGCTTGATCATCTATCCCAATTGCACAAGTTTGACATTGTAATATTGATTGGCGATTTTAAGGCCAACATCGGCAACGATACTTGTAGAAGATAACGGGCTAAAATTAGAACATTCTGCCGTTTGTAACGACATAGTACGTTTGGGAGGGCTGACAGGATTGGTTTAAGGTCATGAGTGCCCCGGGGGGGCAATGAAAGAAATGGTGATGAACCGTTTGAGCTCTTGCATATTGTAGGAGTTTGGAAATTCTGACTGGGAAAGATTATTCCATAGTCGAGTTGTTCTATTTAAAAACGAATGCCTCATTTGTAGAGTGCGCGGAAGAGCAGAGTAGGCAGAGAGAATGAGCCGTTAATTGGTGCTGCGAGTATAAGATTGTGTGACAATATTTTGAAGCAATGGAACTCAACACAATTCTTGCCGCCCCAATCGGGAATGAGTTCAATGTATGCCACTGTTGATTGAGTTGGATATTAGTTTGACAACATTAAGAAAGGATTTGGCACGTGGAGGTTTATTGGTTGGATGGGATTGATAGTAGATCATTTATATAGATAAAGGAATAGGGCAGGTGTCAAAATTGGCCGCTGGGAGTGATCGGTAGAGATTGGATGGGGTTTAGATTTGAGGCCATCAAGTATTACCTTAATTCAGCGGGGGAGCACTTATAGCTCAAAATAAGAAGGGAGGAGGGCGGATGATTTTAAATTTTTTACTTTTTTGACTCACTATTTAATACCTACTTAAATTTTATTATGTTTTTTTTATTATACATCTCCTATACTGAAACAGCCGGCCGGAAAGGAAACTCTGAATACAGAATAAAGAATAACTTTTAGTTTACCTAACAAGGCTGAGTGACATACTCTGTTGAAACCTTGGAGATATCTAGAGGATCCAGATCAGACTCACCAAATCGATGCAAACTTTGGTTGAGGTATTCTGGAAGGGACACTAAAATATCGCAATTGGGCCTCTTTTATCTTAAGCTGATGAAACCAGATCGACAATTAGATAAATGTGAGCAGTGATATGTTTGACCTTCTAGAATATCTAACATTAACACACCGTCCATATCTTTGATTGAAGAACGAAATACAAAACCCAACCCTTGAAGGGCAAGAAATAGATGATAGAGGAAAGAAGAACTACCGACGAAGATAAACTTCAAATGCCGAATATAAACCCATCAACTCCAATGACTGTATTGAGGTAGAATTAAGATTAACAAAAAGCATCAAAAACAACTGAAAGCATTGATAAGTATTTCAAATTATTAAGAATCTTAAGGCCGGTTTCACAGTGCGAACTTAAGTTTTACTTAAACTTAAGTAAATTTTTTCACTTAAGTGTAACTTAAGTCAAATTCGGTTTCACAGTGCAATTTTTTCTTCTTCTTACTATTATATTTGTTTCTTACGGTGGCACTTCAATATTGTAACTTACAATAGCCGAACTTTACATGTAAAATTTTCTTTTAATCACGTTTTCTTTGAATTTTACTGGAATCAACTGACGTTTGAATTCTCTATGAATTCTGATTTAAGAAAAACTTAAGTCTAGAGAAATTGTCACTTAAGTTACACTTAAGTAAATTTTAAGTGGCAACTGTGAAACAGCCATCCATACTTAAGTGTAACTTAAGTTAATTTTTATACTTAAGTTCGCACTGTGAAACCGGCCCTTAGTCGTATTAAGAATGTTAATACGTAGATTAAGCTTAAAATATAAGAAATATATGTATATTGTAAAGAGTCAGTCAGTCAATCGTTTCAAATCAACAGAGTACATAGTGTTCAATATCTCTATTGCAGTGGCCGGTACAAGGGGGGGGGGGGGGGAAATGAGACACAAGCAATATTTGTACCAAATAACAAATATCTAAGTGACGTTAAACAAAAGTTATTAACAAATTAAAAAACGTGAGTTTCGACAGTTTTTCCCATTTTTCTCTATATTTTCTACCATAACCTATAACTCAATATACATCAATGGAAAGATAATTTGAATAGCTACAACTTTATAATTTGATTTTTTTCGATCCGAGGTTACGTTGTTCTTTTATTCGCTAAAAACGTTTTTTACACTTTCCGGGATTTTTTAGGTTAGGTTCGCCATTCCAAATTCCGAAAAAGAAAACGCTATCTTTTTTAGAATTTTTTTTCCTATGACCATATTTTTTGTTTCCTGATGGCAATTATTAGATGGATTTTCGTAGATTGATTAGACTAAAAAAAGCCGCAAGAGTTGCTTGAAACCGCAATTGACCTGCTTTATGGGCTGGCCCTTATCGATGCTGCTTGGCTGTCAGAGAGAACAATGACATGCTTTCTTTACATTTTCATAGGCATAATAATAAAATCCTGGAGATGGCTCTTATCTTAGGCCACCTTCCGGTGGACATTTACTTAGCAACAGCCAGCGTCGTGTTAGTCACCTTTATCGCAAAGACAGCAGTGGTGGTAGGCCCACTGTTGTGGCTCTGGTGAACCTCTTCGAGGGACCCATTTTTAAGGACCAAGTTCATAGCGCCAGGCCGAAGTAATGCCTTTACGGATCGCGCTGTGAGTTTAGTCAGCGGTGTCTCCTGTCTTAAGTTTAGGTCTTGAATAAGCAGTCACACCCATTCCCTAGACGGATTTAAGATTCTCCCTCATAAAAAAGGCATACGAATATAGAGTACACCTCTGCTTGGAAGGCAGTAGAAAGTGTACACAATCCTCCACTAAGCTTTTTGCTGTCAACCTTGTTCCAGGAAAACCTGGCAAGAACACTTAGTCTGCAGTAGTGATGAGCAAACGCAAAAACAAGACAAGACTAATCTAGCCTTGGTCTTTGAATAAAGAAGATAATGAACCGAAAATAGAGTACATGCACACGGATTCGAGGGAAGCACTTGGGATCAAGAAATTTTCTCTCTAATTCTCCCCCTCCACGGGTGTCAAGCAACGCTTGCCTTTGACTTTAACCACAACAACAAAATACATTGTCTGAACAGAGGCATAGTGAAATTTGTTCAGGTTTTGCGAAGGGTCTGCTTCAAACATTTAGCCAAGTGAAGCGTTCTCACCGAGATGGTTGCTGAGAAACGATATCCCTCCCGGTTTTTGAGTAAATATAACACAGCCACTGTCCGGGTTAGACCCAAATACGTAAAGAATGCTATGCATTAGTGTTGCCAAAATGCTTCCCCGTGTTTAATAAATTGCACTTCCTCGTCTTCTCTATTCAAAGGCCTTGGCCTTGTCTTGTTCTTGTTCAGTCTGTCTTGTTCTTGCCGTTGCAAGCATAACTAAGTCTTGTTCTTGTTCTTGGTCTTGCTAAATGTGAAAGGTCAAGACCAGTGGCGGATCCAGGGGGGCCATGGGGGAAATCAGGAATTTAGAGCATCATATTTGATGAAACTACTGATGCGTCGCATACCGAACAACTTAGCCTTTCTTTACGGTATTTTTACGAGGGCCAAATCAGAGAAGATTTCTTATCTTTTGTCGATTGTTACGAATCTATTCGCAAGGAGGACGTTGCTGAGCACGGAGAGAAACGACTTTCTGGCGAGGCTCTAGGTCATATAGTGCTGGATATTGTCAAGTCTTTTACTTTGGATACCTCAAAATGTGTCGGGATCGGAACGGACAACTGCAGCGTAATGATTTCTGGAAACCAAAAGAATCTGGGAGCTGTTGCAACAATCCAGCTTGAAGCAACGATGCCCATGCTACAATCATTCTTTGAATAATTCTCTTGCAAAGACTTGCAGTGTGGCGTCCTGCAGAAATGCTATGGGAACAATGAAAAAAGTGATTCAGTTCGCTAATGCTTCAGCCAAACGGGCTCACTTATTTCAACAAGAACTCGGTATAGCTTTCAGAGGGCTTTGCGAAACTAGATGGGCGGAAAGACGCGATGGCGTTTTGCAATTTCGTACAAATTTGCCAGGAATCATGAACGCACTTGACAAAATCGAGAATTGGCAGGACAAGTCAACATCATCGGAAGCTTTTTGTCTTCGCAGTGTCCTTGAAAACAGCGACTTCTTGGTTTCAGTAATTGTTCTATGCGATGTCCTGGGAACTACACAACAACTCAGTACTCTTCTGCAGTCTGAGTCGTTAGACTTGGTTTGTTCAAGATGTGTTGGCTATTCTACAGTCACATCGAGAAAAAGCATCTGAATGCTTTAAAAACCTATTCGTCGAGACGAAAGTGATTACAGAAGAGAGAGGTATTCAAATTACCACTCCACGCAATTCCTCAAAAGCCCGACAAGAACATCGATCTAATCCACCGGCAGATAACGTGGAAGAGTACTACTTGAGGTCAGTTTATATCCCGGTCTTAGACTACGTTATTGCAGGTTTGAAAGAACGTTTACCTAAAGATACCTTAAATTCTTTTAATCTGGCCATATTCATTCCGAGCCGTATAACTGATAGCAGGGAAGATGTCAATAAAGCATTGTCATTGGCAATCCAATATAAGGATTTCCTTGAAGATGTAAGGGGAGCTGTATCCTTTAAAATGAAAAAGGAGTATGAAGCCTGGAGACAAAAATGGAACCGAGAGAAGGAAAAGGGAAGTTCCTTACACGAAACTGCTGTTGCGACATTCAGTTATTGTAACAAGGATCAGTATCCTATCATCAGCACAATGATACAGATATTGCTTACGCTTCCATCAAGTGTTGCGACAGCTGAACGGTCCTTTTCAACATTACGTCGTATTAAAACATGGCTGAGGACCTGCATGGGTGAAAACAGGCTTACGGGTCTAGCCCTGCTAAATATTCACCATGATATCATATGAATATTGATAATATTATCGAAAGATTTGCTAAACAAAAAGCAAGAAGACTTAATTTTATTATTTAAATAAATAAAAGTTAAGTTAAGTTATTTCAATAACTAAAAACAAAATCTTTGTGTTTTTATTTATATTTGTGAAGCTCTACAACCCTTCGTCAAAAGCTTAAAAAATTCGCCAATGGATGAGGATGCATTTCTAGATCCGCCACTAGTCAAGACAAGACTGCAATAACAAGGTCAATTTTGCTCATCACTAGCCTGCAACCATCCGTCAAGCTATCACAATAAGTGCACTCTTAGGAGAAACTTTTTTGTATGTTTACGGAAGCAGGCTTATACTTTGAAATCGTCCCGGGTATTTCCGCTTTTGAAATCTCTTCCATAACGCTGACAATAATAGTCTGTGTTCCCAAATAGAACCCAGTATACCGGCCAGTGCTAATGACGTCTTAAATTGCACCCGATTCTGTATATTTTCAATACCAATTGGGTGCGATTTAAGACGCCATAAGCACTGGCCGGTATGCTGGGTTCTATTTCGGAACACAGCCATAGAATGTCCCATCGCTCATATGACCATTTGATGTCAGCCTCAGTGAAACATAGCGCATAGTTATTGTTTGCAGAATCCATATGGATCCACAATCTCTGCCCCAGGTATAGAGTGATTTGCTTGGTTTGCCTATTAGGTACAATGCTTCCATGGGGCTAGCCTATGTACATATATGCCATGTTATGAAAAAAACCTCTCAAAATGATGCGCGATCCAGACGCCAAAAATGACGCGCGGAACTTGGTCTAGAGTTCTTGGATGAAATCGTAATTGAGTAATTTCTTAAAAATATCTAAAATATTGAATTCAATTTTCAATTAATTTAAAGAATATGAAGGAAATATTCGGAAGTTCCATTTTAGTTTGACTTTTCGCATTAGCAAGGTGTGCCTGTGCAAACTGCAAAATATGCTACTGCTAAAATATTTGATCAACCCAAACAAACTTGATTTGAGTTTCCTTCTAATAAAGCTCAAGACGAAAAACTAGAGTATAAAAATAAAGTATCGAAATATTCAGTTTAAATATAAAAATTATAATTAAAACTACAAACTCTGAAAAATGTTTGAGGATATTTAATGCAAAAATTTTTAAACAATTTTCCAGATTCACTAGGGCCCAAGAATATGAAGAAATAGCCACTGGGTGATTTTTCAGTTGGATGCACATACAGCCATTAAAGAAAGTTTTCGCTTTACATATAACATGTAAATTGCAACCTCTTGCTACCTTACCAAGAGACCTGCTCCTTAGCAACGCAAATGTTTAAAAAAGGAGAAAAAAATGAGAAACGTTTTTTTCTTGTAGTTGAAACATTTTTGCACATCACCAATGGAATTTCATAATTTTCGGATTAAAACAACGGAACCACATTCACTTGTTTTTTGGGTATAAATGGTGCAGGTAACGTATCATCATACATCATTCACCTACCAGTTGTTTTCTAGCCCACACAGCTCCGCAGCACTTGAATTTCTCCAAAATGAAACTTTCAGCAACTTTAGTAGCTTTCTGCGTATTTGGTAAGAATTAATTAATTTTCAAAGTCAAGTGAGAGTTATTAAATTCGTGGTTTTATTGTATTCGATTTAGGACTAGTCAGTGCGGGAAAGGTCAAGCAAATCAGCAAACGTTTGGATTTAGATGGATATGAGCACAAGGTTGTAGTTGGTCACCACAGCGAGCATGGTGGAAGTGGAAAAGGTGGATACATCTCTGGAAGTGGTCTAAGGTCAATTGCACAAGGATCTGCAAATCAGGCGCATTCAGCTGTCACAAACCAACTTGCTGCTGGTGTACAAGCTTCTTATGTAGCACAGAATACTCTTGCTCAGTCAGCAATTCAAGCTGCTGCTACAGCACAAGCCGCATTAGCCGGAAAGGAGGTTTTGCTGCTAGGACTTCAACAGCAAAGCCAAGATGCCCAACAAGATGTTGAAGCAGAATTAGCCCAGCTACATCTTGCCGAACAATCCGTTGCTGCATCCAGACAAGCTGCTGCCCAGGCTCAGGCCCATGTTTCGATTCTCAGCAGTGCCTTGAATAGTGCACAAGGTGTCGCTGAACACGCCCAACAAGCCGTCGCTGAAGCCTCAGCTGAGCTAGCCTCCCAAACTGCTATGGTCGCCAAGGCCAAGGAACGCATCGCTGCTAGTGGAGGACAATTGAACTCTGCTCTTGCTGATTACGAAGCTACCAAACATGCCGCTGAAAGGGCTTCTGCCGCCGCCCAGGAGGCTCAAAGTAATGCTGCTGCTGCTGCAGCCCATGCTCATCATGGATTACACGAGAATGCTGCTCAACATAGTGCAGCTGGACAATCCCATCATGAATTCACATCCAGCGACTTCCACGGACACCATCATTGAGGTTTAGTCGGCGAAAACCATGAGATTTGTTACAGGGCTTGAAATGTTTTTCAAAAGCTTAGTTTTATTTGTTTTTAGATTTGATGTATGAAATTTAGTGAGAGCGACTTTTTTGAAAATAAATGCCAAAGGATCATTTTGAATTATTTGAAAAGTTTTATTTTATTATTTTTTTCACTTATATAATAAATCATCAGAAAAAGTTATTGTGAAGTTACATATTGCATTGTATTGTGACCTCTTTAAAGTAAGCACAAGAACACTATACAACCAATCTAAAATAAAACAAACTACCAGCGATCTACACAAATTAGGAGCCTGAGTTCTGCGTATGTAGCTAATACATTTACCTGAAAAAGTAATATCTTTACATGAAAATGTAAATAAAGAATATTTTGTGCGTTCCACTAGTGTTTGTATGGGCTTTCTTGTATTAACCCTCCAAGATATAGTCTCTAATCACACCATTCGATTATTTTATTTACCCTGAAAATGATTTTCAAAGTGCATCATGTCTTGATAAAAACGTTCACCTTGTTTTTCTGAATAAGCAGCAATGCTCTCTTTAAGGGACATTCTTCAACCTATGAGCTTCAAGTTATCAATCATTGAAATAAGCTGTTTGTAATTGTCAGCTCTGCTGTTTTCGCGAAATTATGAACCAGTGCTTCGAGGTTGTACCATGCTTGACTTTCGAAAGTTTTAAGTAGTTATGATAGTTCGTTCTGGCCATTATTATCTTTATATGTATGTGGTCCGACGAAAATACCAGATTTTACTTTGGCTTCCGATAAATTAGGAAAGACATTCTTTAAATATTGAAAAGTTTCACAATCTTGACGAAGAGCCTTAAAAATTTGCTCCAAGTAGTATAGCTATGTCGGTTCTGGCGCAGTTACTTCATCGCTTGAAGCTCAGAATATGAAATCTAGTGGCGATATCTCTAGGTCTAGATTAATAAAGCTCACCAAAATAGTTCAACTTCACCTTTAAGTATTACATAGGTTGTTGCCCTGCTTTCAATAAAACTCACATTTAAGCTTCACGCCAAAAACAAGCAAAGCCCCAAGCGTCATCCATCCGCACACGAGGCTACAACGGGTGACGCTATTAGGACAGAATCTACATGGCTATTCTATTAGTACTTATAGATCTCGTCATTGTAAAGCCTCCAATCGTCCTCCCTTATATTAAATCAAACAACGCTTACTTTTAAAAAAAACTTTTGTTTTTGTGACCTGTGATCTGTTACAACAACTAAAATGTAGAAAGGGAAATTCATTCACACCTCACAATTTAAACTTTTCGCATTAAAAGCCCCTGTCTAATTTCACGAGACGCTAAATGGGTACATACCCAGTAGGAATTCTAGGAAGGCCTTACCGATGAAGCACTGATATAAGTAGTCATCTGATAAGGGGTACCCCTTATTTTCTTGATGTTAGAAGACAAGAGAAGGCAGATGGTAAGGTGTAATCTAGAATTACATAGACCCAAACAAGTGAGAATTTGCGCGATGACTCATAAGCTTACAGGTCGTACTGGATAATGAAAGTATCTACTCTGGTATTCCTTCAACTGTTACTGAACCAGTTCTACATGCATTACCCTCTTACACTTTCTATACCTCTCCTTAAAAAATCGGTCCGGGTACAGCTGAAATATACCAGAGCAGATAGAATAGTTATGTTTTAGGTATGAGCGCAAGCTTAGGTTTGTGTCGTGAATTAAGCCTTTTGTGATATGGTTGTGAGCTCGGGTGTGAGCTTTATTCGGCACAAGAACCAGTGTGGTAAGTTTTTTGCGGTGAGCTTTGGGCGTGAACGCCACCTGTGCGAAACTAGTTCAACTTCGATGAGGTGGGTTAGTATATCTTGGGTGGCCAAGGGGAGTCTTGGGTGGGATCTCGCTGGGGCTTGTAGGTCTAGCTCAAAGTATTCAATTTATGCTGAATCCTTTCAAATATGATGGAACAAGTCCAGGTAAAATGTTCCTCAATCTGAACATAGTTGACATTTAATTTTGCCACATCGGCATTTTTTGGTATGGACAGGAGTTAAGGGGAGTTTACATCCTGGACTCAAAGTGGAAGAACAAAGTGGCCCTGTACAAAATACAACCTCTCGTCGAAAGCTAGAATCTTATTACAACTGGCAAACCGAAAAAAGATGACAGTAGCATCTAATAGGCGTTAGAATATTGAAATTTAACGAAATTAAAAGCTTTTTTTAATCTACGCATTCGTTAAAAAGAGTAGAACTCTACTTTGAGGCTGCTGTTTGTTGTTGCCTCTTTGGTGAAACAGAGACAGAACAATACTCTCTTCTATGCGATAAAGGAGCTCAAATTTGCACTTCCATTTTGAGTCTGGCATATAAACTGGCCTTTAACATCCCAATTTTCTTCTACACCCTCCAGACCCCCTCTAACCTTTCCTATTCTCCTCTATTCTTCATATCAAGCTTACTACTAGACATTGCGCCATGAACTGAACGACATGATGGACTGGTAGGGTTACTCCTAAGCTTGGTTTTTTCATATATAAAACAAAAACATAAAGTAGAAGAACAAAGTGGCCCTGTACAAAATACAACAGCATCTGATCTGATACGGCCTTAATGTGTAAACAATCGTGCTGAAGTTATGAATGGTACTGCGTGAATGTACTACTAACGATGGACTGCGGATACCAGGCAAACTTCGGTTTGGATTAGCCTTCCAGACGGTGATACGGAACTCTGCCATGGGCGACCGTACTTTCTCGCCCAGCTCGTGGTTTCAATATAGAAATATCTTTAAAAAAACGTTTGAAAATGGAGCACTTCTTAACGCTCCAAACATTTCTGGGGCTCCCACAGCTCCCAAAAGAACGACCTACAAGCTGTCGAATGTGGTCCCAGTGAAGGAAAGTTTTCGGGACTCTTCTTCAGGGAGGGCAGTTTGAGCTCGAAAACCCAGGGATGGAGTACGTTGAGATCACATTAGAAGATCTCCTGCGGAAGTAAGGGCGATTCGAAAAACGACCGCTTTCAGGAATGGCGCAGCCCGAAAACGTTTTATGCGATATTTGGAAGCTGGCTACTCCCTTGTAGAGGCTAGTAGGGTCTGCGTGACCCCCGAGGGAGAAAAGGATACCAATTTTCTTAATAAGAAGAGGGTTAGCTTATCTGAATGTTCTCTAGGGCATAATAACCCGGCGAAAAGGGCGAAGGTTTTGGCCATACGGTTTGAAAAGCCTTCAGAAAAGTCGGACGCACCCATAATGAAATCTAGAACGACTCCAAAGCCGACCTTCTGTTAAATAGGAGAAAGTGTCAGAATGGGCGTACTTGCGACTAACAATCCGGCGACTCTCCTGACCACGAAACAGCTAGTTACCGTGCAAGGAAGTCTTCTGGAGGCGATAGTCGAATTGGATCAGGGCTCAGAACAGCCGAGGTCTCTAGGGGTCAGTGCGCCCCCTAAGATGGGCCGCCTAAAGCCCTGGAAGGAACAAGCCTTGTTGCTGTAGACGGGAACAAGCTGCCATGCAGCCTATTTGTAATCGGGTACCTCTCGGCAACAACAGAAGACCCCACTGGCATTATGTTGAAAGGCTAGGGGTACAAAAGAAGACCCTAAGGGTGTAGGAGTGCAGAATACTCGACAAATTGCACCGCATAGAATTCACAGAGATGAAGTTGTCAGGATGGTGAACACTGCAATTTTGGGCTGATGGAGAATGCAGAAGACTCTTTTAACGAGAAAGTGACACTCTCCACCATCTCAACCTTACTAGCTGGGGCAAGCGAATTTGGCGAAACGTCGGAGAAGCAACTCTGAGAAAACATACTTCCTCTATTGTCGATACAGCGAACGGATCACCATCGAAAACCTTATGGGGCCCCCTGCCCATAAGAGCTTGCAAAAGGGGAGATATAATCCCGTAAGGAAATGGCAGGCCAGCTGCAGTACTGGAAAAAGTTTTATTTAGGACAACTGGAAATACAATTTATGTGAAGTGCAAGAATCAAACAAAGGCCGCCGAAAGACACTTTCGCTCCACCTTCAACAAGCGCTAGGGCCGGCGCTGGAAATAGGGATGACATACAAGAGGCAAACGCAGTCTAGAACGGAGAGGAAGCGAAATAGACTTCTGAATACTGCAGTGTTAGAGGAATACAGCGTTCAATATTATATTTGAAATTTTTTTCGTTGTTATGTGTTATCAACACTAGGCAAATTTTTTTTTTTTTCTAGCAGTTAATTAAAATAATAAATTGTTGAGGTTTAAATGTTCAAATAATGAATGGCAAGGTTTACATGATTTACTTGAGTTCTTGACTTGAAATTTACTTGAAACTCAAGTTGCGTTTTCGGTTCATTTACTTGACTTCAAAATGTCTTGAAATTTTCTTGAACTGACATTTGACGTTTCATATTATAACAGAAAGTAGCTCCATATTATAATATAAATAACTTCACAAATATTGCATCAAAAGTATACATTCCCTACAGCTTTTATCTTCTTCTTGTTCTAAGGAAAAAATACGCATGCAAAATTTCAAGTATTCAAGTAGCGTTTACATGAGCCTTTTCAAGTCAATCAAACAAATTTTTGTGATTTACTTGACTCAAGTTTACTTGAAGTCAGGACGAGTTTACATGCATATTTAGTTACTTGAAATCTACTTCAAGTATACTTCAAGTAAGCATGTAAACGTAATGAATGTGAGAGCCCCAACTCTCATTCAAGCCCCGATGACTGGTGGGGGGTTGTGTATCAAAAAGAATTGAATAAAAAAAAACTAGATGTGAAAATTAGTAATTTGATAATTTTAAATAAATCCTTACTAATATTATAAATGCGAAAGTAACTCTGTCTGTCTGTCTGTCTGTCTGTCTGTCTGTCTGTATGTTACGCTTTCACGCCTAAACCGCTGGACCGATTTTGATGAAATTTGCAACAGACATAGTTTAGACCTTGGAGACGGACATAGGCTATTTTTTTTGGAGAAAAAAGGGTTGAAGGGGGTGAAATGGGGTTCAATAAGTTGTAAGGGGATTTTTTTTCTTTACTTTTTTTCTATTGCATAAAAAGTAACAGACTGACAGACAACGCACAACCTAAACGGCTAGAGCTAAAGGGCTGAAATTTTTGACAGTGCATCCCTAGCGATTTTTCGAAATTCATCCCCTAAGGGGGTGAAATAGGGTCAACTCAAAACCGCTGGAGCTATAGGGCTGAAATTTTGACAGTGCATCCCTATAATGGCGTGGACATCCACTAAGAAGCGATTTTTCGAAATTCATCCCCTAAGGGGATGAAATGGGTTTTTTCCAAACCGCTGGAGCTATAAGGCTGTAATTTTGACAGTGCATCCCTATAATGGCGTGGTCATCCACTATTAAAAAGATTTATCGAAATTCATCCCAAAAGGGAGTGAAATGGGGTTTACCCAAACCGCTGGAGCTATAGGGCTGAAATTTTGACAGTGCATCCCTATAATGGCGTGGACATCCACTAAGAAGCGATTTTTCGAAATTCATCCCCTAAGGGGATGAAATGGGTTTTTTCCAAACCGCTGGAGCTATAAGGCTGTAATTTTGACAGTGCATCCCTATAATGGCGTGGACATCCACTATAAAGCGATTTTTCGAAATTCATCCCCTAAGGGGGTGAAATGGGGTTTTTCCAAACCGCTATAGATATAGGGCTGAAATTTTGACAGTGCATCCCTATAATGGCGTGGACATCCACTATAGAGCGATTTTTCGAAATTCATCCCCTAAGGGGGTGAAATAGGGTTTACCCAAACCGCTGGAGCTATAGGGCTGAAATTTTGACAGTGCATCCCTATAGTGATGTGGACATTCACTAAGAAGCGATTTTTCGGAATTCATCCCCTAAGGGGGTGAAATGGGGTTTTTCCAAACCGCTAAATTTATAGGGCTGAAATTTTGACAGTGCATCCCTATAATGGCGTGGACATCCACTATAAAGCGATTTTTCGAAATTCATCCCCTAAGGGGGTGAAATGGGGTTTTTCCAAACCGCTATAGATATAGGGGTGAAATTTTGACAGTGCATCCCTATAATGGCGTGGACATCCACTATAGAGCGATTTTTCGAAATTCATCCCCTAAGGGGGTGAAATAGGGTTTACCCAAACCGCTGGAGCTATAGGGCTGAAATTTTGACAGTGCGTCCCTTTAATGACGTGGACATCCACTAAGAAGCGATTTTTTGAAATTCATCCCCTAAGTGGGTTAAATGGGGTTAACCCAAACCGATGGAGCTGAAGGGCTTTAATTTTGACAGTGCACCTCTATAATGACGTGGACATTCACTAAGAAGCAATTTTTCGAAATTCATTCCCTAACGCAGTGAAATGAGGGACATAAACATGCCAATCTCTGCTTCAAATTTTGCAGATTTGTTGAGCAGAGGTGATATACGCAGCAATTTGTTTACCATATTTATTAAAAATATGCACTATAATAAACCCTTTTAGGGATAATGAGCTGACTTTTTTGTTTGTTTGTTTTTTTTTTTTTTGAAGGAAAACATTGCACATAATAAACAGTTTTTATTTAAAGGCGTTGCAAGGCACGCGGGTTTTATGCTAGTAATAAATATAAATGATATAGTGATCTTGGCAAAGTTACAGCTCCCTTAGTAATTTCATCATTTTATATTTCTTCTTTCCTCCTTCAATATTGGTCGCGATTATGATAGATATTATTACGAATAAAAAATTTTCAAAATACCCCTGCGTTAGAAACACTTTCTAGTCGAATATTTGTGTAAATAAGTAATGCAGTAAATATCGGCAGTGAGAAAACGATTTTTTTGTTAATTCTATTCAATCAAATTTATTTCATTCAATAATCCACCCGAGACTACAATTTTCTTCCTAGTGCAACAATTTTAAAAGTCTCAATTCCATTCGGATTTAACTTCCGAATTCACTTTGCACCGCTTGGAATCACAGCAGCCAGGTGCAGTTTCAGTTGTCGAAATACATTTGGCAACTAAGCCATCATATTACGACAAAAACGTTTAAGTGAATTTTTAAACTTTTTGTGATTTTATGTAGATCAGCTGCATTCTGTGTAATTTTGAGAGTTTTATTTTGGGTATCATGTAATTTGTAGCATGTATTATGCCCTCCATTTAGTGAAAGGTAAAATGTTTCCTAATAATTTCGAATTTATATTTAAAAAGTAAACGTTGATTGTGTTACAGTTTCGCCCGTCACTCTGATAATTATTTTTATTACAACAGTAAAATGTCAAGGTGACCAAGAGTCTTGGAGAAATTATCAGCCATCACCATTTTTGTATAAGCTTATAAATGGATTACAGAACGAGAATAACCTCTACGATTATAATATGCAGGAGGTTAGGGATGACGGATCAATGGGAGAAAATAATTTAGATGTATATAGTAGAGGTACCGCGATCGGTAAGCAAGATAAGTCTGGAACTAAGTCTGCTGTAGATCCTGGGGATAATGGTAAATGAAATTTTTAGGTATATGTACATATATACTTATATACATTTTTGGAGTATACAAATTCTTTAACATATATTGTCTATAGATTGTTAAAAGCAACATGCATCTTTATGATTTATGCAATATTAGCAGCTTTCTTTATTCTTCTCTGAACATTCATTCTTCAGAGCGGCGTACGATTTGCCATCTTCCAGCCATCTTAGTCTGCTCAGTTTGAACATACCTATATTTAATTTGTCATACATTTTATAAGTTCTTAATTCGTCCTGGTTAATCTTTACAAGACAAAATCTTCTTCTCCTTTAACGGCTCTACAACCGAGATCCGGTCCTGACCTCTCCCAACTGTTCTCTCCATCGGTCCCGATTCTGAGCTGATGTCATCCAGTTTGGCATCCCTAAGCTCTGGTCGTCCTGGTCGACGCCATCCTTCCAGCGAAGGTTGGGTCTCCCTCGCTGTCGCACTCCATAGGTCTTACCGCAGACAACTTTTCGAGTAGGCTCATCTTCACTCATACGAGCTAGATGCCCTGCACACCGGAGCCTACGAGGCTTTATTTTCTTCACAACATCTCTGGCGCGATAGCGCTCGTAGATCTCGTCATTGTAGAGTCTCCGGAATCGTCCTTCCTCACATACGGGGCCAACAATCCTCCAAAGTATTTTCGTCTCGAACACGCCCAAGAAGTTTGAGTGCTTTTTGCTAAGCACCCACGTTTTGGATACATATGTGAGAACAGTAACACCATCGTCTTATATAGTAAAAGTTTAGACGTTATGGTGGGCATTTTCGAGAATTCACCATGGTAGCTAGCAGTCGAACCAGAAGTTAATCTACCACGTTCAAAAATTGATTACTTGCCATAAGTCATCACTCAACATGTTCTATTATTCACCAAGGTAACCAGGGTCTCACCAACAGGATAAAAGGGTAAGTAATCGATGGTAGATTAACTTCTGGTACGACTCGTAGCTACCATGGTGAATTCTCGAAAATGACCGGTTAGATATTTGGATTTGAAGAGCCTTGACAGACTATAGTAGGCTTTGTTGGTTTTTAGCAGTCGTGCGCGTATTTCTGGTTCCATGCTTTTGTCGGCTGCCACTAATGACCCAAGGTCAGTAAATGATTTTACCACTTCAAACTCGTGTTCCTCTACCTTGATTGTGGGACCAATGTTAGGTGTAGACCAGGCCACCATGTACTTTGTTTTGCTTTCGTTAATGTACAGTCCCAGATTTGCTGCCGCTTGCTCAATCTGAGTGATGGCTTCTTGTACAGCTGTTATTGTTCCAATGACGTCGTCTGCATAAGCCAGTAATTGGGTGGACTTGTGGAAGATTGTATCTCTTGATATCACGCCCGAAACTCGGATTACTTTCTCGAACGCCAGGTTGAAAAGGAGTCAGGCCAGACCTCCCCTTGTCGGGATCCATTATAGATGTTGATTGGTCTGGAAAGTGTTCCTGATACCTTTACTTGGCTTGTTGCATTGGTCATGGTAAACTTACAAAGTCTTGTCAGGTTGTTGGGGATGACGAATTCTCTCATGGCTTTGCAGAGTTCTACTCTGGCTATGCTAATAGGCAGCTTTAAAGTCTATGAAGAGGTGTTGAATTCAGTTTTGAAACTCTAGACATTTTTCCATAGCCTGCCTCAAGGTGAAAATCTGATCAGTCGTTGATTTGCCTGGGCTGAAGCGACACTGGTATTGGTCAATGATGTTTCTGGCGTATGGGGCCATACTGCTCTGTAGGATATCGGAGAATATCTTATAAGCGGTACTCAACAACGTTATACCGCGATAATTAGTGCACGCTGTGATATCTCCTTTTTTATGTACCGGGCAAAGGATGCCTTTTCTCCTGTCTTCTGGCATCACTTACTGCTCTCATACTTGCACAATTAATTCATGAATCGCTTGGTGTAATGTAGGCCCTCCATATTTAACCAGCTCCGCTGCGATGCCGTCTGCACCCGAGGCCTTGTTGTTTTTGAGCCGGCTGATGACTCTGCTAACTTCTTCTATGCTTGGTGGCGGCAGCATAGCATTATCATCAGATATTGGCGGAGCTTCCGAATCCTCAGTTAGCTCGCCATTTAGGAATTCATGAAAGTGCTCTTCCATCGCCAATATGCCTTTAGGATCGGTGATTAGATGCCCTTCTTTGTCCTTGCAGTATGTGCAACGTGGTGTGAATTGCGTCATACTGCGGACTCTTTTGTAGAACTCCCGTGCTTGGTGCGGCCGCCGTTCTCTGTACTGTTCTAGTTCACAGACGAGATTTTTTCCCCAGGCTTCCTTTTTTCGTCTGTGAATTCTCTTCTTCTTTTCTGTTAAGTTAATGTCGAAACTTTATAACCGTAGCAAAGGCAGAAGGGCATTATAGTACATTGGGTGGAGTGAATAACAACTGAGTGCAAGTGTTCACTTCATTTTTTGGTGTGAACACTTAGTTTGGCGCGAATAAAAATAACCTTCGTTAGGTTTCTTTAATTACTTCACTCTGTCATTCCTCCATGTAAAGTGAACACTTCTTTTTGCTGTTAACAAAATTCAGTTTTTACGTTTGTTTGTGAGTGAACGCTCGTAAAAGTTTAGGGCAGTGGCGAGGAACTTTAAAACTAAAAATGTATGATGAAATTGATTTTTTGGGTGAAATAGATGAAGAGATAATCTATGAAGAAAAAATTTAATAGGAAACTTCAATTTAGAGGACAATTTCGTCAATTTATTAAAATTATGTATTTCCACGCTTGATGGATAAAAGTCATGTGTACAATCCAGAGCAACAATTTCACTAGGAAATTTTTGTTTTTCCAAACATTTCCTCTTTGCTTCCTTCATTTCTTCACGTGATATCGGAAATATGATCCATTTATCTTCTCTTGTGCATATAGCATTACAGATCTTCACCTACACCGACTTGAAAGCCCGGATCACCTACGTACAATCTTAAGACTAACTTATGATATTAGACAACCGCGTGTACAGCTCAGAACTTGACTATTTAATTCGTTTGGTAAAGTTTGGCTGTCCTGAAGCCGTATGTTCCGTTAATAATGGTTAAAAACCCTACGGCCATCATATGGCCCTTAAAAATCCAAGCGGCCGGTGTTCGCTCGTTGTAAGGCTATATTTTATTTTAATCAGAGGCTGGTACATTCCTACGGAGGTTCAAACGGTCGGTAGTGGCACTAATGGCGTTCCAATACGTTTTTTCTTCTTCTTCGGTGGCTCTCCAGCCCAATCTGAGCCTTAGCCTCCATCAGCTTCTTCCGGGGGGCAAACGGCTAACAAAGACCTCGGAAAGTGGTGGTACCCGATTTGCCACCTCTGCCAAAACCCGAGAAAAGTCACTGCAGACAAACACCTAGCAGACCTGTTAGTAAGTCCTAATCCCACCTCCCCGCGGTGCCCCCTGGGTACTTCTTCGGAAGGAGCTAACGGGAGACGGGCGAATGGCGAACTCTCTGCGCCACAAAACAGAGTTTTAAGTCGGTTGGGCTGAGGGTTAGCAACCCGCTCCCATAAAAAACACCATTGCTACGAATCGGCAAACAATGCCTCGGAACCGGATGGACAACACGACGACGACCTTTGCTTTTCGAACAAGGACACGAATCGGATCATGGAATGTGAGAACACTGCTGGCTGAGGGACGGCTGGATGAAGTCCTCAACGAGATGAATCGATATAAAATCAAGATCATGGGACTTAGTGAGACCAGATGGCCCGATGCGGGGGAACATATCTGCCCAAATGGTGAGTCCTTTTTATATTCTGGGAGAAACGAAACTGAAAGCCGTAGGAGTGGCGTTGGTGTAATACTCACCAAAGAAGCCAGGTCCAGCCTCATTAGCTGGTCACCAGTTTCTGAGAGGATTATTACCGTGCGCCTGCGTACCAGACTAAGAAGTACTACGGTAGTCCAATGCTATGCTCCAACTGAGGACGCTGAAGATGACATCAAAGACGAGTTCTATTTGCGGCTGAATGAGGTTTTTCGCTCTATTCCAAGGGGAGACTTCATTGTATTAATAGGTGACTTAAACGCACAGATCGGCCGTGACAACACCGGCCTTGAACAAACAATTGGAAATCAAGGTCTAAGCCAAGTTACCAATAACAATGGTGAGCTTTTCGTTGACTTCTGTAGCTCCCACCAACTTATGGTAGGTGGAACTTACTTTTGTCACAAGAAGATACACAAAGAGACCTGGGTATCGCCCGATGGTAGGACGAGAAATCAGATAGATCATGTGGCCGTCAGCCGCAGATGGAGAACTATCCTTGAGGATGTCAGGAGTTTCAGGGGAGCAGACACTGGAATCGACCACCATTTGGTTGTAGCAACTATTCGCCTTAAAATCGCCGCAATCAGAAACGTACAACGCGATGCTATAAACCGTAGACGATTCAACGTAGATCTTCTGCGGGAGAGCGTTAAAAAGCGGGAATTTGCTGGAAACCTACAACTAATATTAAACCAGCACAACGTTTCTGACGACACAAATATTGAAGAGCTGTGGAGTAGAACAAAGGGCGCAATATTGACGGCTGCGGAAACAAGCATCGGTTATGTCCAAAGAAACCAGCAACACTGGATCTCGGACACAACCTGGCAAAAAATAGAACGCAGGAGAGCCCTAAAAAATAAAGTAAACTCTACAAGCGACCCTGAAATACGTTATCAACTGGAAAGGGAATACTCCCAATTACACCGGGAGGTAAAGAGAAGTGTCCGGCGTGATAAAAGGCAGCAGATAAATGAGCTCGCAGAAAAAGCGGAAAACGCGGCAAACACAGGCAACAGTAAGGTGCTGTACCAAATCACTAAACAGCTCTCGGGAAAGCACTCTACTAAAAAGCATGCCGTTAAGAGTGCGGATGGAAGGCTGCTGTGCAGCGACGAGGAGCAGCTCCAAAGATGGAGAGATTACTTCTTCGCCGCCCTGAATGGTTCATTTACACAGGAACCTCAGGAAAACAGCAACAATGCACAGCCAATAAGAATCACCACCCGGGCCCCATCCAAGACGGAAATAGTAACCGCAATTCATGCGATGGCCAATGGTAAAGCAGCTGGGAAAGATGGCATCCCGCCAGAATTGTTGAAAGCCGACTCAAGCCTCATAGCAGATGCGCTTCAGCCAATCCTACAAATAGCATGGAACACCTGTACCTTTCCGGAGGATTGGACGGAAGGTATCATAGTCAAAATACCAAAAAAGGGGGACCTAACAATATGCGACAACTGGAGAGGCATCTGTTTACTATCTACTGTGGGCAAAATTTTGTCCCATATATTACTATCTAGGATAAGTGAGGCAGTAGACCGAACGCTTAGGAGGCAGCAGGCCGGATTCAGGAAGGGCCGCTCATGTATTGATCATATCAACACCTTACGAATAATAGTGGAGCAGTCTACTGAATTCCGATCCCCCCTTTACCTTGCTTTCGTAGATTATGAGAAAGCGTTCGACTCGGTCAATAGGAGCTTTATATGGCAGGCACTACGGCGACGTGGACTGCCTGATAAAATAATAGAATTGATAAAAGCCCTATATAACAATTCCAAATGCAGAGTTCTCCATAATGGAAAATTATCCGACAGCTTCGAGGTGAGCTCAGGAGTACGACAAGGATGCCTACTCTCGCCTTTACTATTTCTTATAGTAATAAATGACATCCTTGTCGGCGCTCTAGATAGTAGAACAGGCGGCATACAATGGGGTTTGTTAGATCGCCTTAAGGATCTCGACTACGCCGATGATATCTGTTTGCTGGCCCACAGACACCAGGACCTCAAAAACATGTTAAACAATTTAGCAACAGAAAGTAGTCCAGCAGGCTTAAGGCTAAATCCGACTAAAACTAAAGAAATGCGGATAAATGCAAACACCAACGAACGAACAGCGCTGAATAACCGTGACGTGGAACTGGTAAATAAATTCTGCTACCTCGGTAGCATTATTACCGAAAATGGCGGGGCAGAAGAAGACGTCAGTTCCAGAATAAATAAAGCACGAGGCGCTTATGCATGCCTGTCCCACATATGGAGATCAACGGTGATTTCCACTAACACCAAATTGCGGCTGTTCAACTCCAACGTTAAGGCAGTTCTTTTGTATGGTTGCGAAACATGGAAAGTCACCCAATTCATCACAGGGCGCCTACAAGCCTTCATCAACAGATGCCTTCGTCGTATCCTAAAAATCCGCTGGCAAGATAGAATTTCAAACGAAGAACTATGGCGCCGTGCCGGCCAAGAAAGGATAGACGATCAAATCAGGCGAAGGAAATGGAATTGGGTTGGCCACACCTTGCGACGCGAAAACGAAAATCTAGCCAAACAGGCCCTTGACTGGAATCCGCAAGGATCCCGTCGAGTAGGAAGACCTAGAACAACGTGGAGGAGAACCCTACTAGAAGAAGCCGCAACAACTGGGAGATCCTGGTCGGAGCTAAGAGCTGTCGCGCAAAACAGAGTCCGCTGGAGGGCAACTGTTTCCGCCCTATGTCCCATGAGGGATTAAAGGAGTATAAAGAAAAGAAGAAGAGAAGACCGAAGAAAGAACAAAGAATTTAGGAAGAGGGTCAGAATAAAGAAGACTCAGGTCCACGTGTGGGAACATCATTTTTTTTGCTTCTACGGAAAAACGGTATGTACAAGACCATTTAAATTTAAATATACCTATTTGGTGGCAGAACAAGAGATATTGAGCTTGCTAAGCGTGATATTGTGGACGTAAAGTGCACCGTTGGTCGAGACCCACCCGAAGGTGATACTTATATAAAGCGAGGTCCTTGGTGATTTTGTATTGTGGGACCGCTTGACGATTATCTATTGTACCTACTTCAAGCTACATAACGCTGTGGTGTTATTTACCATTAAGGTTGCAGAGTCGCAGTTCCGTATCAAGGCTAGTTTACAGTCAATATTCCAATGGCAAGCAATAATCTTTGTGTGAGCTCAGTACTTCTGGATCATTGTAAGGATTATACCCCAGGAATAAGTCGATAAGGAGCCATCATCCGCATTTCTTTTTGATTCCGAACCGGTAGTCGTGACATTGTTCATCTAGAGTCATCATCTTTTAAGTTAAGATTATTATATATATATATTCAATTATTAATCACCAAGTATCATTTATTAACGTAACACTTACACTATGAGCTGTCCTTATTCATTAGTTTTGTTTTTACACGCATAGATAAAAATATACTTTTTATATTTTTAAAATAAACATAAAATTATAATACTAAAAACTTTTCATATGCTCCACCTTGGTTTCTGTGTTTGTGATGAAATGCTATAACGTTTTTTTATTTAGCACTCCAATGTTTGATGGTTGTTTGTTCTTTTTAATTGATGTGCAACGATACATACCTTGGTACCAGGGCGGGTGTTGTTTTGTTTTGTGTTTTTGATTAACTTTGTGAGGCGGAGCACACCTTTCTGTTAACACTTTTGCTAATTTAACGCATAACAGTTATCCAGTTATTAAAACAATGTTTTGTTAGTCTATAAGCTGGTTTAATGTTTTTTTCTTGTAACAGGAGGTTATGTTAGGGTTGTCGATTTTTTTATAATAAATTAATGTCGTTTGTATAGATGTGTCTGAATCCGTGCAGCATGGCCGGCTAAGTAAACTCAGGATGGGCTAGCGGCGGAATAAAGTTCTCTCCCACCCGCCTCCTCTTCTCTCCCTCATAGGTACCCACCTCAAGATGGGAGCACGCTCACAAGAAGGTAAGTGGTGATGACGTAATTCGATAGGTGGTACCTCAAGGGTCTCAACACCCACGACCCCCCGGCGAGCCAGCCCTACCTTTGAGGCCTCGGGGTACCGCCTTGAAGTTCAGTACTTGTATCATTTGTATTTCAAATTCTTGTTTTTTTGTTGGTGAACCTGAAGTTGGCTCTTCGGGCACCCAATCTAAGGTTCACGCGACAGTTTTGAAGCCGTTATTATGTCATCTAAGAATTGGTTAGACCTTAAGTATCCCTTTTTGAGACCTTTGTGTATAATCGTCTCCATGGTGAAAATTTATTATTGTTCCTTCATAAAATATATGGTTCCAATCCATTTTGTGGCGTGGTCCTTCGTATTTTCTTCCCTCTCTGCAGCCTTTTCTCCTGTCATTGCCTACAAGTATAATAAGCGAGGAAGCTATCTCCTATTCGATCAACGAAGCGACACGAATCCTGATTTTACATCAGGTATAAAAGGCAAAATTTATATACCCATTTTTGATAATTTCTCCTATGTTAACAACGTCGCAGCTGCTAGATTGAAGTAGCACAGAACCATTCGTAAATAAGACTCAAGTAACTTCGCGTAATTAAATAGTATATCAATATTTTTTATACTAATACATCTTCCTTAATTTCAGCAAAACCAATAAAAATTTCAACCCTACAAGCACAAGCACCATGTGCAGACCATGTAGGACCCTCAGCGCCAATGCCATCACAATCACCAAGTGGATTAACTCAATCTCCGCCAAATGGCTCAGCTCCACCACCAGCAGCACCACTACCAGCATCACCACCCGCATCACCTCCAGCATCACCACCTCCACCTTCTCCAACCTCACAACCTCCACCATCTCCAGCCTCACAACCTCCACCATCTCCGGCCTCACAACCTCCGCCAAAACCAGCCGACTCGAAAACTTCTGATCCAGGAGCGCAATCGCAAAGTAACGATGATCAAAAGTTACATGAATTGGCAAAATTGGTTGAGCAGCTCTATGTTGCCCAAGCACAAGTTCAGCTGGAAGCATCTGAAATTCAAAAGGCGCAAGCGGTTGCAGCGACAGCACAACAAGCTTTGGAGGAATCTGCCAATAACGTTCGCATTATAACAGAGGCCCTGCATACGGCTCAGCAAGAAGTTGCGACTGCTGCAATACGTGCGCAAACGGCTCAACTTCAGCTGGCGGCGCATGATCAGCTCTTATTCGCTGCACGCCAAAGAGTTGATGCGCTTTCATCACAAATGGTTGGACTACAAGCAGAAGCTGGAATCAGACCATGCAAGGTTGTTGTTGATATGCAGGACTTATCGAACAAGCTGAAGCAGCCGCTCGCTGAAAATCAGAAACCCACCCCAGTACCTTCTATTTTGGGCAATAATGGTGGCAGCACTGATACCAAACTACCTCGAGTAGATTTGAAAGACAAAAAAGCGATGTGGAACTGTGCCAGAGCTCGCAGACCCGGTAATGAAGAAGACACCCCAAACGATCTGCCAGAGCGATCTGAGAATGATGAATCTCTAAGGTATATTATGTCCCATGGACAAGATCTTATTAACTACAACGACTATATATTACAAGACAAAGGCACACCCGCTGTCAAGGAGAACACTCATGGCAAACGTAGCTCAGACGATAAAAGCCCAAAACGTGAAAGTGAAGGGTTAAGCGAAAGAGACTTGAAAGACTTATACAACTTCATTGCTGCAACCGATCCGGAGCAAAACCTGTTCCGTTACGATGAAAGTAATATCAATCAAAACCAGAGTAACTTAGAGCCTTCAGACTTGCAGGATATTGGGATTTTGAAGCCCGCTCTACAGAAGTCTACAGACCGAAGGTACATCGATGACTTTTTGAACAAAATCAGGAACTCCCAGAAGAGAGAGGAGAAGAATCAGAATTCAGAAATCGAAAAGGCGTCTGAAGCGACGCTGGTCCACAGAGATCCTAACATAAACGAATATATTGTGAATTTTGAGACAAAAAGGCTCAGTCGGGAGAACTCGAGAGCCTCGAAGCGAAAGAAAAACTTTGCCGAGAGACTTACAGAGAGGAAGAACAATCCGGATTTTAATTTTAATAAGGGCTTTTAAGATATAAGACAATTTGCATTTGGTATATTGTTTTCTTAGTGTATATTTTAATATTCTGTAGGTTTTAGAGTTTTATTTTTGAGAAATATAGATATTTAATTACGAATTTATAAAAGAACCACATACATACATATATGCCGCTTATTATTGATCTTTTAATAGCTTTCCATCTGCACGTCAGAAATGCTCACTCTGTATAGATGTTTTCAAACTCCGTGACACAAAAAAAATTAACAGCTCTGCGTACCTCTTTGCCAAATTTTATAAATTTTGTTCTATCATTTCCCCTCTTTTAACTTGAAACGACATTAAACGCAGAACCAACTCAACAAAATAATTTGGGAATGGATAAAGTTAATTTATCTTTATATGTATTGAGCAAAGCAACATGTAAAACCCCTGCTCAACTTAAAGTCAATTTATTCCTCATAATAAGCAGTGCTACCAGATCAGGTAAACTCCTCTAATTTTAGAGGAATATGAGCTCGCCAGGGGAATTGCAGGGGAGCAGCAGCGGCCCCTTAATTTAACTTTTTCAAACTCAACATCGATGTACCTTTCAACTATCTTCGAGGCCAGCATGAGAAAACGGGGCACCTAAATCTGTCACTAGCTGACGGTCTATGAGGGGTATTCTTCATTACAAAAGTTTTTAAATATAAGCTGTGCAATAGAATGTCAATAACTCAAGATGCCATCATGTATTAACGGTGAAAACATTTAACTTTGAGCCATCGACAAAGATGGTTAAATTATTTTCTTCCGAAAATGTTTACAAAAGAGATTTTGTTGTCTAAATTCTCGACGAAAATCAAAGTATTGATTGAAAGCTGTATAGTATGTATGTATCTCTTGAAACTAGATGACCACTAGATTTGACAATTGCATGAGCCGGCCCATTCCAATGCAATGCCAAATCTAGTAACAGCATTCAAGAGACACACTATGACTAGCCATGCGAAATCGGCGGAGCGTACTCGATCAAATACGGCTGTGTTCGGTAACGTCATTTGTATGGCAGTAGACGCAACTCGCACAGCGCTTGCTTTTGTAAATCTAGTCACTTCTGCAAACTGCATCAGTTAATTTCGCAACCGGCGCAGTTGATTGACGGTCATTTGACGATACCGAAAGCAGCCTATGAGTAGAATCGAAAGAAAATTACTCAATGAGTACTTTTTACTCATTCAAAAGTACTCCATTCTTTGAGATTCGATGAATACTTTTTGACATTAACGTACTTTAGCGTATGCATTACTTGATTTTCGGCTGCGACAGATTACAATACTTATGTAGCTTACATCTCAATAACAGCACGGATAGTGAGCAAATGCACCTGCCACACGGGTATACACAGTTCCCGCTAAAAGCAAGAAATTCTATAAATGCGACCGCCAGAGACTTGCACTCCTCCGTAACAGATATGAATGTATTCGTAATTGACCATATTCCACACGCCAAACATCCCCTAGCGGTCCCCCAACTAAGTACCCACCACGCCCAAAGCTCCTTGTCCTAAGCAATCGAACGAGAACCGGTCTACTGGATATAACTAATAGCACCCTTAATTTTTTGAAGCCCCAATTTTGCTCCCTTTAGGTCGAGTCTTATTTTAACTAAGGCGTACCGTAAGGTTTACCTAAGGTTTCGGGTGCCACGTAAGCATTTTGACGTTGTGGGTGCCTGAGGCTAAGAATGGGGAGTTTGATTTTTACTTGGTATGGAATATAAATTCAAATCCCATTTCTTTCCCAAATGCAAATTGGAGCTCTCTTATGGCACAGAAATTTGTATGCATTTTCTCTGTATGAGCGGTTACATTATGAAATTTTAATCTGCACACATAACCTCAAAAAAAATCAAAAACTGAAGAAACTGCTCAATTTTGTTTTTTGGTGATAACTTCGGATATTTTAGGTGAAATTGGATGAAATTTTCAAAAGTTATACTTTATAGTGTGAACAATAAAGCTTAGCGCCCAATGATACCGTCAACGCCAACGACATCCGCCACCGTCAGAAATGTGAAAATAAATTCAAAGTAATCTCATACAACTTCGCCCAATGGCAACGTCACCATCTCGTGACGAAAAAATAGATTTGATTCTATTTTTGATGGTGGCGGCACAGGAATACTTCCAATTTTCCACTGTACGGAACAATAATTGAATTTGACAACAGGAAAACTACCAACTTTTTATTGAAATTTCCAAGTATTTCATTTGTCAAAACTTTTTTGTACAATGTATAAATAAAATGATTAAAAACTTACCGGCTGTGATGGATTCATTGGGCGAACATGTCCGTCATGACGTTACTGGAAAATTTTGATGGTGATGTGGACGGTATCATTGGGCGCTATGCTTTACTGGTTAAAATTTCAAGTCAAAATACAAGGCTCAAAAATTGACTTCAAATTTGAAAATTGATTGGCCTATCAGTTTTGTGCATTTCATCGTATGAGGTTCTTTCTTGTTTTAAAATGTAGGCTCTTTTATGCACTTTTATGATGGTAAACAAGAAAAATTTTTAAACTTGAAAAAAAGTGAAAAATGTCGAATCGAAAATCGTGAATTTTTAGATTTTTTCGTCAATTTTTTTCGAAAGATTTCTCATTTTTTGTTAAAAGTCATTTTTTTGCAAAATGAGATCAGCAATACAATGGAAATTGAGCTTTACCAAACAAAGGTCAAATCAAAAAATAATTACCTAATTTCAATCCCAGACACTTTTTGCGTTTTCTGAACAAATTCAAAATTGGACATGTGCCGTTTTGTTCGACCACTCCTCAATTGAAAAAGAAATTAAATAACATCTGAAATTTATTACGAACTCATATATAATATGGATCATGACCCAGCACAACTCATATGGGTTAGTAAATATACGTATCAAAAGTTTAGGGGAGAAGTAACAAGATTTAGGGGAATCTAGAGCTATCCGTAGGGAGGGGCACTTAGGGTAGAAACTCACTAATGATCTGGCAGCACAGATAATAAACATAATTTTACTATAGTTATGCGAAATATTTGTCTTCCCTAAAAGTAAAATTATTTTTAAAAAAAATGCTGAAAAGATTTCATTTAGAGATATGAGCATTTTCATTCATAAAATAAGAGCTCCACGCAGCTGCAAGCAACACAACCTCCCCAAGCGCGCATGCGATTGGCGGAAAACATCAACAATCTAGTAATGAAAGTGTTAAACACACGGTATACAGAAACAAGGTAATGTGGTGTGTTGAGTTGATTTGATAGGAGGAGTTAAATGGAGCTTTCTCCGCGCTACTAAACATTTTTAAGAGCTTTGTACCCCAGGATGCGCGCAATATCACGGCATTTGAAAACATCTATACCTGATGTAGACAGGAAAGATTTGAGCTTCAGGGAACCCAGACCAGATCATGCACAATCCAAACCTATCGTCTAATGGAGCCCTGTTAACTGCTCTCCTACTATATTAATCTGCGCACCTTAAATTGTCGCCATGGATGCATTATGTCAAAGATAAAGCTCAGGGGTAAGCCCCTTCATACTGAAGACTAAAGGCACAAACAGATTGGCGGCCGCCTGCGAGAGAACATCCCATACATTTAATTTCTCCGCAAGCGGGGCGAAATACATTGATTCCAACGCTAAAACTTTGATTTACTCTAACCGTTGACTCATCATAGAGCAAACCAACTTAAATTTCCCCTTTCTTTTGTTGACAAATCGCACAGCTAGCCAGGTCATGTTAAATCTTTAAGACAGGTCTCGCGGAATATTCCTGCTTTTTTCTCAAGTAATATAAATTTTTCCAAATTGTTTTAATAAATGAACTTAAGTCCATTATTATTCAAAGAATATCTAGCATCCTTGTTTGCACACTCCTGAATTAATCGTTTTGCCGCTTTTACCACAATGACTGATCCTGGTCCTGATGGCTGGAACAACCTTCCACAGCCTGAACTCAAACAACATCCAAGTGTTTAAACGCAACGATCAAGGCCCCCTCCTCATCCAACCCCCAGATCGCCACCTGCCTGTGGACTCAGATCAGAGTTAATAAAAAGGTGCATCGGCTTTTAGAGACTTTAAAACTGAATAATAGCAATGCAAATAGATTCCTCTCTTTGAAAAGACCAGGGGCGGGTTCGTGTATGGCGAACGACGATAGTCGAACGAAAAAAAATTGAAGTCGAAAAATTTTGGCGACGAAAATTTTAGCGTTCGCGTAAGTCGAAAGAAAATTGTTCGTGACCTAATGCAAAAACTCGCCGAATGCCAAGTTACCACCTCTTTAGTCTGACTTGTAGAATTGTGTTCTTTCGCTAGTTGACACCCCTTCCAAATTGCTAGCATTTCTGCTTGGAAGTCACGAATCCGGCATTTTTGGCTACAATGCATGATGCAGAGAAGACCCTGGCACCTATTTCACCTTAATCTTTGAACACTTACTGATGATGATCGAATCCAGGTCAGCTAGAACGTCTCCACTCCCGGCTTGTTTTTGACTTTGAAGCTCTTGCCCTCCAACTTATGAAGAATGTAGTCTGTGGTGGTTGGAATCAACCCCCTATCATACCAAAAATGTTGCTACGTCCGTATGGCATTCCAAAATAGGTGTCACTCTCTTATATGTTTTTAGTATTTTGAAACACTAAAAACGGTAAAAACAGATCAATGAGTGACAGCTATTTTTGAATAGTAAATAGCAAAGAAGTTTTCCTGGCAGTATGCATATTAGGTGGTATTCTCGTTGGCAACTGACGTGACGCGGGACGCGATGGAATGAAACTGACGATGCCTTCACACGTATCGAGGAAAATGTCACTTCCCACGCCACCTTGCGACAAATAATTACGGATTTAATCTATTCGCTTGTCAAAAATCTGTTAGATTGACAATGAGAATACCAATTTAAGGTCGAAGTGACACATTTGTCATGTCACTCGACGACGAAAATAAGGCTGACTGTAAATGAAAGTGGATTGACATCGCCTTGCATACAGTAGTGCGTGTCGTAAAGTACTACCTAGAATACAACCAATTTACCTCGGTAACCTTCTTGGACGTAGAGTAAAATCAGCATCGAGGCCAATCAGGTCGCCCTGACGGAATTCAATGTCCATAATGGTTGTGGTCAGTACGCCCTTTTCGTGGTAAAAACTAGAACCATTCACAACAGAGTGACGTCATACCGTAACACACTCCAGGAGAGTCTCGCGGGAACTGTTTTCAGCTCCAGAAACAAAATCCCTGATTTCAGTCTACCTACAAATATGGGCGTGTACTGTTTCCAGGGCTTCTTGACCAGAGATTTCGGGGACTCTCTTGGGATGATCCAGAATTTGTTGTACATTATTTATATTGGTGTCTGCAAAGAGCTCGACGTCTTCGCCAGAAACACTGATGCCATTTGAGTAATTCAGCCAGTTTACATTTTGATGAATGTTATTCTCGATCTGATGCACCGAATCTATGTATATATGTGACAATTTTTATGCTACGGCCTTTACTTTTAAGTTATAAGCAACTTTAATGCTAAAATTGGCGCTATTTCATACTTTTTTAGTACCCTTTTTCCTAAGCTTATGTCGAAAAAAACCAAGTGACAATTTTAAAGTCAAAATTGCTTGCAATTTCCCCAAATAAGGCCAGTTTTAGCATTAAAGTTGCTTATAACTTAAAAAGTAAAGGCCGTAGCATAAAAATTGTCCAGACATTATTCATAGGAAACACTCCAAGCTTTCTTATTCTGAAAAAAAACATTAGTTGACTATGAATATTTTGGAGAAAAAGGTGGTTGAAGGTGACATTTTTGTTAAAAAAACAAAATTTTGACTTTGACGACTCATAACTCTGGAAGTTGGTACTGTGGCACCGTCGCTTTTACAATTTTAGGTAGGTGGGAGTATTCTTCGTACACTGATACCTTATTCATGAAAATTTTTGATGGCGTTACAAAAATACAGGATTAATTAGTCATTTCGCCCGAATAAAAAGAAATAGCATTATTAACACCTTAGCCACAGTTACGGGATATAACAACTATACAGAAATTCAATACTCATTATAGCCGATAATCTGAGATACTTTTCTTTTGCGCCGGGCCTGGGGCAATTTTGACCCACCTCCTTTCGGAGCTTAAAGTGAGAAATATGATCCGATATGTACATATGACAGACTGGATTTAAAGTCAAGGCTTCAGAACTCATTAAGTCTACGTCCTTGGTTCCCTGTAATGTTTCTTTTATTGTGCTCTGCATCTGATTCAAAGTCAGATCCCTTGTTACCTGCTCCAACTCCTTCAATTTTTATGTGCTACTTCATTTGATTATTATTTTGTACTGTGTCACTTTGGAAATAAAATAAAAAAAATATAGATATTAATTTATCGGGAATCTTTTCGTGAGCGTATAATAAATCGCTTGCAGGCGCGGAGTTGACCACCGCTGCGTATAGAGAATCACATAATATACCTTATACCTTGCAGTATTCGCCGGACTTTTCCGTCCTTTCGCCCTCTAACTCTGATCTAATCCATAGATTCATACCGATTACTAAGTATCTTTAGTTGCTACATTTTATTTAGTCATAAACCCAAATTATAAGTATTTTCTCTCCAAAAATGCAATTACGTTGTACTTAACTTACATCAAACTACCCGCAATAACGTTAAAGTTATTAAATGTATGGAATCGATTTTATTATAAAATTTCGATGGCACAATCTCAAAATCTACAATCAATGGTAAACTGAAGAAGATTAACCTTGTTTATCACAATTTATTCAATCACCTCCTGCATGGATAAGATAAAGTAATGATCATAGTATTTACAAAACTTACCATAAAACACCGAGAGACCACATGGCAGGAATTACAAAACCAATAAAAATTTAAATCTACCCAAAATCCACAATTATACAACACCATAAACCTACAACATTGCAATTCGAAGCGAATAGCCATAATTAGCTTATGTTGGAACAAGATCTCAATTACATTAAGTCCAATTTTGCCTTTACCTTTATTCTTCCGTTTTGGTGCGATTTAATCTCTTCTATTCCCCCGCACACACGTCCAGCTGCCGAGCGGCATCCAACGCCCTGACCAGACATTTTTATGTTACCATCAGCCGACGACCCGGAATGACCAGTTCATTTATTTCCTTAAATCCAAAATTTAGATCTTATTGTCTAGAGGTGTCAAGAGGTTAATAGCCATTTCAAAAAGTAGGTGCCGGCACCCTACATAATTCCCGCGAGGGGCCATTTCCTGTGATAACTAGCTACATGCAAATCCGCTTCAGCAGCCATATCCTACCTTAAGTTAAGGTGCATTGTGTGTGTTGGGCAAGTCTTTGGCATTTTTATGGCCCCACGGTGGGGCCAAAAAGTTGCATAACAAAGAAACACGCGCTCTGCCAAGCGAATGTAGCAAGTGACTTCGCACGAATTTCTTGGGTATAAATTGGAGCAACTACAAAGCAACCGACGTCAATCAACATTCAGCATTCGATCTCTTCCTCACGTGGACTAAACTGCCATCATCTTTAGAACTCCTTTCGTACTAATCAAGCACCTCAAATCCAGTACAATGAAATATTCAGTTGCAATTGTCGTCGTCGTTCTTTTGGGTAAGTGTGTGATAGAACTTTGTGGAGCACCTATGTTTAAAGTGGAATTTTTTTTATCATAGTTGTAGGAATCTGCGAAGCTAAAAAGGTCAAGGTGATCCATAAGCGTCTGGATGGAGGATATGAACACGGAGGCTATGTTGAAGCAGAGTCATATGGAGGACACATTGGACATGGTGGCGGAAAAGGATTCGTCTCTGGAAGTGGACTGCGGTCAATTGCCCAGGGATCCGCAAATCAAGCGCATTCAGCTGTAACCAACCAACACGCAGCTGGTGTCCAGGCTTCTTACGTTGCTAAAAACACTCTAGCACAGGCTGCCGTTCAAGCTGCCGCAACTGCACATGCCGCTCTGGCCGGAAAAGAAGTCCTTCTTCAAGGATTACAGCATCAAAGTCAAGAAGCCCACAGCTCACTCCAGGCAGAAATCGCGCAGCTACAACTCGCTAAACAATCTGCAGCTGCAGCCAAGCAATCTGCTGCGCAAGCGCAAGCTCACGTTTCGATCCTTAGTAGCGCCCTAAATAGTGCACAAGGAGTAGCTGAGCACGCCGAGCAAGCTGCCCATGACGCTGCAGCCGAGCTTGCATCACAGAGTGCCATGGTCGGAAAAGCCAAGCAAAGACTTGTGGCAATTGAAGAACAACTGAGGTCCGCCTTCATCGACTTCGAGGCCACCAAGGAAGCCACCGAGAAGGCCGCTTCAGCTGCACATGAGGCGCAGAGCAATGCCGCTGCAGCCGCCGCTCATGCGACAATTGGTCTACATGAAACCGCCGCTAAACAATCCGCTGCCGGAGGACACGGTCAAGATTTCGACCATTCGAGCGGGGGTGACGGAGGCCACGGGCACCTCTACCACCATTGAGGAGTGGTCGAACAGGGAATGTTGAAGAGCATTTTCTTTTAGACGATTAGAAGTCTGCTTTTTGTGATAGTGATTTTGTATTCAAATTTTTGTAATTAAAGCTTTTGTGTTTACTTAACGAGTTTCCTTTGACGTGGATTGATGTGGAAGATGTTTGACTAGTAGAAAGTGGTCGCTTTCCCACACGGCTTTTGCATAAGCAGTAACGCCGGGTGGTGATTCAATTTCAGAGATTGCGCAAGTTGCGAATGGTGTGATTTAAAGCAATTTGTGTAAATGCAGTAAACTGCACTAGAAGCCTACTATGTAACAATATCAAATCACAGTTTCGCTTGCGAGCCGTGATATAGCGCCCAAAACAGAGCGGCAAACCGGAAAACATTTCATTTTACAAGTTGGACTTATATAATATTGTAGCATCAGTATTGAAATAATTAGAAGCAAAAGTCAGAAATAGTAGTTTGGGTGGGAAAATCGCATAGATTACATTTGGTAACTTCGAGATTTTGGGCAGTCTTCAGAATTCGTCTACAGAAATTTTTCTTACTTAAGTAAGAAATCAATCACTTTAACTAAGATGTAGACTACTCTGATATGAACTTCCTTTCCTTCTCTAAATGAAGTCTCGCGATCACCACTTGCACCACCACTTGCACTTAAGAGCCTTTATACCTCTAATTTTTAAACCAAACCACTTGAATAAGACCAGCAAACTGACTGCTAAGCTTAGAAATCACCCTTTGTAACACCAGTCTGCCTTGTCTTTCAGGTCATGGTGCAATGTCCAGTAGCAAGTTTTGTTTGAAAGATAGCAGAGAAGAAGGTAGATCAGGGGGTCTGGGGGATGTTGAAGCAGGTGGCGATGAACCTTACGTTTGAACTGGTGTTGTCTGAGTTCGGGAAAACTGATTGTGGGAGATTATTCCACAGTCAAACTTTGAGACATTGGTGTGTGCGAAAGAGAGGATTGCAAGGTACCAGAATGAGCCGAGTTGGCTAGTCTTGTGTTTGACTTAGAGGACGTAAAAGAACGTAATCCTGAACTCCACCATAGCGGGCCATTATCAACAACGTAAAGAGCAGACTTATCCTCCTCGAAGAAAAGCCTACAGACATGGTTCTCCGCCCTTCGGGTAGTTAAGCCTATAATGTTCTGACATTCTACTTGCTGCTAGACAAAAATTTTCTGGCTTCGTTGTCCATACGGGAAGAAACCGTTTTAAATTGAAAAATTGTTGATTATTTTTATCAGAATCTGTTCCACAAGAGCCTTCTGCGCTACTACCCAGAACTTAATATGACAGACCGTAACGTAACTGTGCGTAACCTAAATAGTCTATTGATTATTTCTAAAAAACAGGGCATTAAGGAACTAAGACGTTCACGGGTTTTTATTGCAGGAATCGGTCAATGGGTCATTTAAGAAGAAAAACCACGAAGTGTTATTAAGTTAGAGGGTGGAAATTGGAGATAAAGGTCAAAATGAACCCTTTTTAGTGTTTGCAATAAAGATCTATGTTTAAAATAAGATCTATGTTTTTTTCCTTTTTTTGCTTCTTTGCCTATATCTTTTTTTGGTTCAGAGATAGGTATACATATGTATTGCTTTATAAAAAAAGTAGACAAAATTTCCTTTGAAATGCTGGGTTATTGGGTTAAAAATTGCCCGAAACTTGGCCACTAAAAGATAGATATTTTTATATTTACATACATCTTTAGTCCGCGGAAATTAGCGTTTTAAAAAGATAAAACTCCAAAATGGCTGTAAATTGGACCACAGTTTCCTTGTGACTTTAAAAAAAACGATTACGGAATCACAAGAAAAAAACCATGGCCGCCGGAGAAATCGCGTTTTACCCGAGTTTTCCTTATATCTCGGTTTCTATAGGTCAATACAACTCCGTGCGAGAGCTCAAAATGTTAACAATGAAATTAATTTGGGACTGTTTATCTATATTTCATAGATATATTTGGAAAGGTTGGTTGTTTCCATATATTGGCAGGAGCACTTTAAACTTTACATTCAAAATTAGTTTTTCCTTTTTATTTCATTTTAAAATAAAATCGTATTTTTTAGTTTTCTTAAACAATATTTTTTATTTTATACTTTTTAATATATTATATGTCCGACATTTAGTAGTGACCGCCATATTAAATTTAAAAGTACTGCGCTATACCCGTCATACACTTCCATTTGATATCCATGGTGAGGCCTTTGTAAAGGAAAAGGTATACCGCTAATTTGTGTTGGCCCCCATTTTTATTTTGGAATGACGCCACACAACTAATACTATTCTACTTATCATATCGAGTGCAGTGGCGGTTCCTCTTTGGAAGCAAAGGAAGCACTGCTTCCCTTGACCAAATAGGCAACTTCATAAAAATAAATTTATGTAAATAATAATAAATTTAAATTTATATCAAGATTAATCACAACAAAAATCTTAACATATTTTCCCCTCTGGAAACACTAAAGCTGGAGATATTACAGCTTCCCATTGCTGTGTTAGGCCTCGAACATGATATGAGCGGCGAGCGGCAGAGTGACAATACTCAAGTGCCTCTCTTCGCTAATTCGAGACGTTAAATTTTCCTGGCGCCGCTCTTATCGTGGTCGAGGCCTTACACAGCATGGGGAAGCTGTAATATATCCAGCTTCTTTGCCACAGAAAATCAACGTGAAAACTCCAACACATTCAATGTAATTGAACCCACACTCACGCAAAGGTTTGCGTTAATACAGCATCCTCAGAAGCTGAGCTAAGCGCAGCTTCTTCGGAACCGAACAGCGAGAATTGAGAAGTCGAAGATAGAGAAATTTTCGTATCCACCATATTCTCTTTGTTTTCTTGGTTTCTTTTTCTGGTAATCTGTTCTGGCTTCGAGCAATATTAAATTTTCTCTTAAAATTTTGCTTCGTATTTTTGTTTTTGACTCTTCTTAAATTTGAGTTTTCGTTTGTAGATTGAGTCAAGAAAAAAGAGGATAGGTGAAGTTTCTCTTTATCTATTATTTATTCTAGTGGGGTGGTAGGCGGTGTATATTGAATATAAGCTGATAACTTTCTGATTCCATTATGTTTTTATGATTCTCTTTATATTAATGATGATTTAAAGGATTGAGAATATTTTTATGAAATGCATTTTTGAGTACGGGTTGCCTGAAGCGCTTTTTTGCAAGAAGAATGTAATGATGGTAGGCGAAGGTTACAATAGGGTTTTATTATTACTATCTTTTAGATTTTGGCTTATTATAGCTTAACAGCTTTTCTTTGGATGCTTTAATTTTGAACAGAATTTGAAAAAAAAGGCGCAAAACGCCTGCTAGCAGTGAAACTATTTCGACAAAATGCAAAAATTCACGACTTTGAATTCGATTTTTTCACTTTTTTTAAGTTTAAATAATTTTTCTTGTCTACCATCATAAAAGAAACTGCATATTAAAAAAAGGAAAAACCTCATGCGATGCACAAAAATTAAAGGGCAATTAGTTTTCAAATTTGAAGTCAATTTTTGGTACTTGAATAAGATTTTTTGACCTGAAATTGTAACCAGTTATTGTGTAAGTTGACTGAAAAAATGCAAAGAAGCTAAAATTTAGCAGTTTTTTAAGTTTTTTTTTGACGTTAGGTGTACAGATAAAAATTTAATATTGTAACCGCTGGATAGCCAAAATCATAACGAACAGCCTCTATTTTTTTGCATTTTACTGATCTACACTTTCCGAGGTATATGCATCTATATTTAGAAAGAACGACCAAAATGATGGAATTTTCACAAAATGGCAGATAACTTACATTGCGGCGGTTGCTAGAGGTAGAAAATGTCCATTTCGTATAGATGTTCCAAACATTTTTTTTTTAGATTGGACACAATTCCATATGTTTGCTTATCCGAATCCACTATGTTATTTTTCAGTTTTTTTAGTTAATAAAGCCTTCGATACTTTTACTTTTATCGTTCGCTTTGGGCATTGCTTCCCTTATTCTGAACCTTACGAACCGCCACTGATCGAGTGGGTTGCAAAGAAAAACGTAGTCCGCCATTGTGTGTTGTCCGCCATTTTGGAATTTGAAAGATGCCACTTAGCTCATTGTATTCTAATTGTTGTTTTCTTTCCTTTGATACCCCGGGGTCGGGAAGCTCAATTGTAAAATTTGGCCGCCATCTTGAAACCGCCATCTTGATTTGTCTCACGAGCTACACATATGTGCAAAATTTGAAGTTGACTGGTTATGTCGAAGTGAGTCAAATTGAAGTGGCAAGATTTGTTTTTTTTTATGTGGCATGGTCAAGCTCAGGAACGACCCTTTGTACCACTAGACCGTCATGTCGTTCAACTCATACATAAAACATGCAGCATACCATACTACATACACGCGAAAGCTAATATAAAGCGTATAAAAATGAATGAGTGTATGTATGAATCTTCGCAATAGGCTCCTAAGCCCTGCAACCGATCTTAATGAAATTATATCATGTGTTATTCATCTTGTTGGATCTGACATATTTTCTAAAGACTACGCTCTGCGCCTAATGGTTGTGAGCAAAAATATATTTTTAAATACTCTTTCACTAATATTTATTTTTGGTAGGGATTTACTTTTTTATGTATATTTCATGTCACAACTAAATATTCCATCTGAATCACTTGGGACTACTTCCTTTATTTCGCTCCGATGAGTGCAGCGAGGTGCAACGGATTCCAGCTAGTTGATTTAATAAACTGGACGAATGTTCGTTAAATTCTCGCATATTACGTACGGCGCCGTAAGGAAAACACAAAATACTTCTTCTTCTTTAAAGGCTCTAGAACCAGGATCTGGTTCTGGCCTCGTGCACTAAATATCTCGTTCACTGTAAAAGCGGCGCAGCTCCACAGTTCAAAACACTAGAGGTTGACGCGCTTTGAAGCCGCTTTGCGTCACATCCCCGCTACAAAACCAAAACAACTCCAGAAGTGTACCATAATTGCAGTTATATTGTACTGCACTTCTGGAGCTGCCCACAGAAAAAAATACGACTCCAAAGCAAATCAATCTCCAATACTCTAAAATACAGAGTCACACCACTCCTACATTGAACGACACAAATGTTCCTCGTTCCGTAATATTCTCTTTTCCGGGTAAGGTTATTAGCCTCACGCCAACCTTACTTAGAAGGGACTAGCCCGATCATATTAGCTTTTCCTCTCTCATAGGATAGTTACCAGTGGCCACCGCTAGGTGGTTATGATCGCACTTCCATCAGTCCGAAATAGTTGCGGTACGTGCATGTTATGCTATACGTTATTCCCCCTATTCCGCCGATGACTGAACACCAGACACGAAACACAAAGGACATGGACAAAAAAGTACATTCCATGTACACATATGTAGTAAATATATTGTATAACAAACATAGAAAAATGAATTAATACGTGCTTTTTAACCTCTCTGAACTTGTCAGTTTTATTTAAAAAGATCAAGATGAATTCAAAGAACCTTTTGTCAACTTCCGCCATAATGGAGATTAGAGAAAGATAAATATAATGTCGCCGATACACGACAAGCCATGTTGATCAGCTTGAATATGTTAATAAATGTTTCGGAAAATTGATTGTACGCTACCCCTAAAAACAACCCCCTAAAAACAGAAAATTCCGTTTTTGGCTAATTTCTCTTAAACGACAAGTCCTATCATAATATAGTGTTTACAGAGTTTGTAGATCATGCGATTATCTGCAAAAAATGATATAATACTTTTTCTCGTACGAATTACCGTTCACGAGATATCGTCGTTTTAAGGATTTAAAATACTCATATCCCCTCATCAGACGTTCAATAAATCCATATTTTGAACCTACATATCTTCCAAACGGTTTCAATTAAGCTTCTGTTCTTCAAATAAAAGAATACACATTTATCTAAAAGGACCTAATTACGTTGCTCTAAAATGATTAGTGTATGAGTTTAGATTTTTTTCTCGGCTTTCCGCCCTCTATATTAGTGGATAGTGGGGTAGCCCCCTATCTAGAACAATTTTTTCTCAAAATATATCCAGGAATTACCCTGGAAATTTTAGCCACGTAAGTAGTCAAACAGGATTTATTGAACGTCTGATGACTTATTCAAGTTACGAATTAGGGGATGAATATTTGACATCTTTAAAACGGCGATATCTCATGAACGGCAACTTGTACGAGAAAATGTATAATATCATTTTATGTAGATAATCGCATGATCTACAAACTTTGTACACACTACTTTATGATAGGACTTGCTGTTTAAGAGATATTAGCACAAAACGGAATTTTCAATTTTTAGGGGATTGTTTTTGGGGGTACCGTACAACCAATTTTCCGAAACTTTTTTTGACATATTCTACTCACTAAAAACTATTAAGATTACTGAGTTTACATTTCGTTAGAGGTCTGTATTCGAATTTTGGACTACTGGACTACAATTTAATAAATGTTATTCAATATACATTTAAAGATTCTTAATTCAGGTGGCCAATACTTTGTTTAAATGCTGAACAATTATAAAACCATATCAGTTAACCGTAATAATTCACAACTGTTCGCTATTTTAAAGCTCCTTGAGGTTTTTAATAGCAAAATCATAATCTATACAATTATTGAAACCGATCTGATTAAAAGATTTAATGAAACTTTTTATGCCTAGTCTGTTGTAATGACAAGTTCCTCGATTTTTTTCTTTATAGCAAATTAATGTGCCAATATTCACGAATATAAAACACCAAAAATCATTGGTGTACATTAAGTTCGATAGCTATGCCAACGCCCATACAAAAATGGGCCATGTCCTTTAAACTCAATTCTCACCGAAAATCAAAAGACTTTTTTTATTTTCCTAATACTTGTTATCGTAAACCATAAAGGAAATGATTTGAACCACTTAAAATATGATTCACAATAATATAAGTTAACACATAAACCACATCGAATTCATGAACCACATAGTCAAGTAATTGCTACCACGGCAATATAATTGAATCTTTCCAACTCTTTCAATTCAGTTTTTTGTAATTAAAAATCGGTTAAGCTGCTAATAAAACCTTACAAATAGAGAAAAGGGGTTAATTCAACTTGAGGCCTTTGTGGCCAAGTTAATGCGATCCTCACCATGAACTCAATTTTTTTGCAAATAGTGCTGCTGCTAATGAATGATGCCAAAATTAATCTGTGTTTTATGTGAGTATTGTAAAGTAGTGCAGTTATTGAAACTGACTTAATGAACTTGGAAGTAATCAAACAATAAAAAAAATTAAATGCGAAGGTCGAAAATTTAAGGTTTATAAAATGAAAGGCAAAACTTTTTATGAAAAAATACTAAAGAAAATCTGTTTGAAGTTGTACGGGAATTATTTAACAGCATAATATCAAAAATTCAAAGTTATATCGGATCTTTAGATGGTTAGTTACAGAGTATCAGCCTTATGCATAAATTACACAGGCATACAAAAAAAAATTGTCAAGACCCAGAGGGTACATTGCCGTACTCGTTTGCTCCTAGCATCAATTTACCATCCTCCTGGGAGTTGAAATGTCAATTTTCATACAGAGTCAAATAGGGTGTCTATTCCTATGTTTTCTGGGCCTCTAAGATCGAAGAAGACTACCAAAAATGAATTAGACCCCCTCGTGTCACTATACCACCCCCATAGGGGCTATTCAGACGGTGCACATTCATGGCAAGTAAAACCGGTTTTATAGATGAGAGAGGGAAAGGATCGGAAGAACTTAACGAAACATTTTTCACGCAAAAGCAAACGTGTGAAAACTTACACACATATACAATGTTACTTCATCTCTTGTTTTCTTTAGCTCTGTTCTTGTCTGACAAGTGAATTTTATTTAAATACATTTAAACGTTCCTGTAAAGCTTTCAAATGTTCTAAACACAATTACGCCCCGTCTGTGTTCCGAGGGGTTGAATAAAACCGGTTTTGCTCAGCATACTTATGGCAGCGTCTGAATAGGCTCATACACATCTTTATAGGGGTTGATCATGAACCGTCTATTGAGAATTCCATCTTTCGAATCTCGCTTCTCATTTTTTGCTCATCACTCTGTTCAGAATTAGCAATTTAATTTCTGACTCAATAAAAAAGGTGCCGGAAGGGTGTGATTCAATAAAAAGATAACCTTTTCCACTAATCAAAATTACTATTTATTCGCAATTAATTCTTAGATTTTCTCAAATATAACTTCAAAAAATTCAACAAATTGCCAAAATAATTCAATTCAATCTTTAATTTGTTATTTATTACTTGAAATTTCGTATTTGTTTTGTAAATAAAAATTACCAAAATATTGCTTGCTCTGGTAACTTAAATGATCAACGCCACCTATCTGTCAGCGTGATGATTGATGTTTCGACTGATGTGTTCTGCAATTAGAACAGCCAGGAATAACCTTTGTGTTGCTGCACTCTGGTTTCGTTTCTTGTGAATCGCTTGGGATTTGTTTGCTTCTTGCTGCCTGGTTGCTGCTTGCTGCCCTGGTTGCGGCTTGCTGGACTGCTTTGCCTTGTTTCTTCGCAAATTAGTCCCTCTGTGGTTGGTTAGAGTAACTGCTGAAATCAATTTTGGTGATTAAGTTACTGCTGTATTCAGGGCCGGACTATCGCCTACGCCAACAACGCCATGGCGTAGGGCGGCACATTACTAGGGGCGGCAATAATGTGAAAAAAATTTTTTTTTAATATTTTGGAATGAAAATTTTTTTTATTTAATTTTTTTAATACATACTATTCTACGATTTTTAAATTAGTACTTTTCGAGCTTTTTTCTGAGCAAAATCGTCAATTAACAATTCGACATCTAGAGATCGATCGATAGTTTCCAAAAACGCTAGCCTTAAGGAAGCGGCAACTTGCGATTGGCGTGGGGGCGGCACTTGGTCTAGTCCGGCCCTGGCTGTATTAAAGACTTCAAAACTGTCTTTAATTCGGGCTTGACTGGGAAAAGACCTCAATTCTGTCTTTCCAGAATGCTAAGTTCGATACTTAGGCTTTGAAATTGCTTTATTGCTAAAACCTCAATACAGATTTTATCTTCTAGTTCAAGACTCTAGAAAGATTAAAAGCAATCTGATTTAACGCCGTCTGTGCGTCGGTATTTATTTCTCTTTGAGTAATGGTTGAGGCTATTCTGTAGTAGGGGGCTTCGTCCTCGAAGTACATAATTTCGGGTTTATGTACTAGATCTGCGTGCGATGTCCGATCAGCTGTTCTTGTTTATCTTGCTGATGTCAAATGGAGGCGCCTTTCTGGTAAGTATTTTTATCCTTGTTTTTTTTTTAATTTATGTATTAATTTTAGTTATATTTTCAGGTTTTAGTGGGGAAATAAATTAGGAGGAGCCCGCGATCACTCCATTGGGGTTGTCAGGTGAGTAATTTTGTGGAACCTGTTTGTGATTTTATTAATCTTGTTTGTTTACAGAATTTTGCGATTTGCCGACGGCTTTTTGACGGATTTTCTGGTGGATTTTTCATCGCCTTGGATTTTAATTTTTCATCCTCGTTGGTTTGAAAAAGGTAAGAACTTGCATAATTTAACATTTATATTTAATAACCCTTTTTATATTTTCAGGTATGAATTGTTGTTTTTTGTGTAGTGCTGTCCTTGAACTTTGTTTTTGTTTGTATATTTTTTTGTAGATTTATGTAGTTTGTTTGTTTATTCAATAAAAATAGAAGAAATAGTAAATTTGGCGTTTTTATTTATTTATCCTTTTTTATTTTATTTCGTTTTCAGGGTTTTTTTGCAGGTTTTTGATTTTTAAAAATAAAGTGAAGAAAATAGTGAATTTTTTGGTTTTATTTAATACTAGCATAAAACCCGCGTGCCTTGCAACGCCTTTAAATAAAAACTGTTTATTATGTGCAATGTTTTCCTTCAAAAAAAAAAAAACAAACAAACAAAAAAGTCAGCTCATTATCCCTAAAAGGGTTTATTATAGTGCATATTTTTAATAAATATGGTAAACAAATTGCTGCGTATATCACCTCTGCTCAACAAATCTGCAAAATTTGAAGCAGAGATTGGCATGTTTATGTCCCTCATTTCACTGCGTTAGGGAATGAATTTCGAAAAATTGCTTCTTAGTGAATGTCCACGTCATTATAGAGGTGCACTGTCAAAATTAAAGCCCTTCAGCTCCATCGGTTTGGGTTAACCCCATTTAACCCACTTAGGGGATGAATTTCAAAAATTTCTTAGTGGATGTCCACGTCATTTAAGGGACGCACTGTCAAAATTTCAGCCTTATAGCTCCAGCGGTTTGGGTAAACCCTATTTCACCCCCTTAGGGGATGAATTTCGAAAAATCGCTTCTTAGTGGATGTCCACGCCATTATAGGGATGCACTGTCAAAATTTCAGCCCTATAGCTCCAGCGGTTTTGAGTTGACCCTATTTCACCCCCTTAGGCGATGAATTTCGAAAAATCGCTAGGGATGCACTGTCAAAAATTTCAGCCCTTTAGCTGTAGCGGTTTAGGTTGTGCGTTGTCTTTCAGTCAGTTACTTTTTATACAATAGAAAAAAAGTAAAGAAAATAAATCCCCTTACAACTTATTGAACCCCATTTCACCCCCTTCAACCCTTTTTTCTCCAAAAAAAATAGCCTATGTCCGTCTCCAAGGTCTAAACTATGTCTGTTGCAAATTTCATCAAAATCGGTCCAGCGGTTTAGGCGTGAAAGCGTAACATACAGACAGACAGACAGACAGACAGACAGAGTTACTTTCGCATTTATAATATTAGTAAGGATTCCTTGTTCCTTGGTTTTTATTTTCAGTGTCGCCGGAACAACTCTGTCGTTTTGACAACAAGAAACTAAGTCATTTTTTGCGTGTCGACTTTTGCGAATAGGATACCTCCACATGGTGAAGGCAGATAACGGTTAGTCGGTTAATTTCGTAGGTAAAACAGGATGCCTTCATGACAAGAGTAGGAAAAAAACTACGATGCAGGGGAAGGATACCCCAGTATCGGCGGCTGGTCAGGATGAGAAAGCAGGCCCGCAGGTGTCGTCATCATGCGACTCCAGCGTTTGATGCTTAAAGAACAAATGCGAAAGAGAGTCCGCTTCTATAGGGTGCAATAATTGGGGAAACAAGGTCTGTGAGATACTTTTTGAACTTTCCAAAAGGTGTTCGTGTGAAAATCTGCTAGGTCGTCAGAAATATGAGTTTTCACCCGTTGAAAGGTAAGGGAACTTACGGGTAAAAATGTACCGTCTTTCGTTAAAGATAGGGGTAACGATTCATTTTTGTTAGTATTCTTCGTTCTTAGAGGCCCAGAAAACATAGGAATACACACCTCGCTCAACTTTGTATGAGAATTGAGGAACTGGGGTGTATGGGGGTGGTTACGGGAAAATAGCTAGTTAAAAATTCATATTCGGTTTCAACGTTTTTTTAACGGTCAATTTGGTTTCAAGAACGCTTTTCAAAAAACCTATAATCCAAAGTCGCCTTCGCTTATGTAGGCGTAAGGGACCAAGAGCACTCCGAAAAAACGCTACCAAAAAGTCAGAGAGTTTTTTTATGGTAAGACCATCGTTTCCACATAGTAACAACGGTATTTTCGCGGACAGTCAAGCTGCCCTGTTGGCTATTAAATGCTACGGCGACCGTGCAAGCTCTGACTTCCGGTGTAATTGTGCTTACAGGCGACAGCTAAATATAAGGCAGGGAATTACTGTTAAGAAGGAAAATATGTGAATGGAATATTATCAAGGTGCGAAAAGTAAAATGACGAAGGACCATGACGCTGCCTGGAATCGAACCACGAACTTCTGGAAAGTAGTCGAGCGACTTCAGCCCTAACGACCGACGTTCCTCTGAAGACCAAGATCAAAACAGGAATTTGGAGTGCTTTCAGTAATGCAATTTGCGCATATTTGCTTTTGCTTTAATTTCACTAATGACACCCATGCATTTGCGCAGTATTCATAAATGCAAACATGCGAAGCAAACGTGCGCAAGTTTGCAAGTTTTTCGATAGCTGTTTAAGCCCAGCACATAAACCAAAAATATTATTAAGATGCTTAAATAAAGAATCCACCAACAATTTAAAAATATTAAAATTCCTTTCAAAACATAAATTCTTTCTCATGAATTATTATCAAATTTCATACATTGTCCAGACGTAAATTCGTAAATTCTCGCCATCGCCAAGCCCAAGGGTTAAGTACTCTTGAGCACACATCCCTGCACTAGTTAAGTAGTGCATACACATACATATAATCACAAGAAAAAATTAATTTCCCACCGCACGCTCTTCTAGTGAAGTACCAGAAGAAATCGTTCAGCGGTCAAATAAAATAATTTGATCGCGTTATAAACAATAGCCCTGCGAATGTCAAAGTGAATGTCAAAGGGATGAGGAGAATATTGATAGCGTGCGGTAAATATAATAAAACAACATCAAAAATCACAATTAACCGCGCCATTTTGAACTACATATGTATGGCGAAACAAGTTCAATAATGCATACTTGCAGCCATGCGCAAATGATTTTTCCGAAAGTGGATGCAGGTTAAACTTACGCATTTTGCGCATGCAAGTATGCATTACTGAAATCACCCTTCGTTTTCTTCGGGGTGTACTTTTGTATTATACACTTTTAATCAGGTTACCCGAAGAGGCTGGTTAGTTGCAATATTACGGCATTATTAACTGAAGCCGATGCCGCATCACAAGCCAAATTCTCGTCATGATTAATAAAAATTACAGTCCTCGCTAGCATTCCAAAAAAGAACTAAGGGGTCGCCCATTAATTACGTGAGGCGTTTAGGGGGAGGGGGTCGAGCAGGACGACGTCATGATACCGTACCGACACACAGGCAAAGACAACAGTTTGGCATAGCAGGTGCTAAAATGTTGATGGCCTCAACGAAAACTTCCAAGTTACAAACAGATTGGTGACTGGAAAAACCTTTAAAATACACGGACCAATGGGCAAACGGCGCGGACAAATTAAATGTGCAAATATGCTTGCGCCTTACCCGGGGCTACACGATCAATTTGTCTGCAATTGCAATTTGAAATATTGCATGTCAAAGTTTTATCAGCAGGAATTTTATTGCATTGCAATTTCATTCTTACAAGAAATGCGTAGGAGATAGTTGTTGTGTTTGGACCTAATTTTCAATGATTCACTCATTTTGTAATAATAAAAAAATAGTTAACAGTCTCAACTTTTGCCTTTTAAAAAATTTTATGCTAATTCACATAAAATTAAATAATCCAGCGTCAAGTAATCTCCACTGCTTAGGTTTTTCCACTTTCCGCCATTTTATTTTAAAGAAATTCAGAATTTCTTGCATATGCAAGCATTGCATTTACAATATTGCATTGCATATTGCAGCAGGGGCTACACCATCAATTTTAGTACTGCAATGCAATATTGCAATTGAAAAATTGATCGTGTAGCCCCCGGGTTAAGGCGGCTCCAGACTAACGGCGGCTCCTTGAACAAGCGTGAATGCGAGTGTGGATGGTTTTCGCGCCTTAGTTCGCGTCTTGCTTTCAGGTCTCAATGGATACGGCGTGCATTTGTGTCGTAAATTCATGGCTCAAAACTGTATAAAATTTCAGATTGATAAATGCCCACACACATAAAGATTTTTAACAGTTTTCTTGAAGTGCAAACCCCATTCATTTTGCGGCCGGGGAGGTGTGTTAAGACGAAAACTTTCGGGCCACGGCCTGCCGTCAACCTGTGTGTGAAAGGAGGCCTTAAGATATATCTAAATCCTACACAAAATTGTTTATGCGGACGCAAGAAAATATCATAGACGGTATATTGTTTTAGCATATCGTCGGGCTATTGTTTAGCCGTTATACCGGCCCAAGTCAAACGCGCGATTCAACGAATGCTGACGCGTACAAGCCAAGTAACCCTGACCCGCAAAAAGTTCATTAGAATATAAAACTACAGGAATGGAATTCTTGTTGAGTATGAATTGAATACTCATCAGTTGTGTGTCCATTACAAGCGGTAATGTGAGTAGAATAGACGAGGGGCAAGTAGGAGTTCGAATTATAAGTTATCTTTAATTAAATGTTGTGATTATATCCGTAAATACGTATTTTTTGTGTTTAATATTAGAAAATTTTTAAAATTTGAAAAATCTCACGTGAAATTTGGGGGAGGGGGAGTTGTTGAGCCAAATCTCACGAAATCTCTCCTAGGCGGAGGGGGGTCGAAAAATGGCAAAAACCGCCTCACGTAATTTATGGACGACCCCTAAGTAGTATGTGTGGAAGGAGGAATTAAAAGTGTAAAATGCACTATGCGAATCCCTTGACTTGCTAGCTCCTTCAGTCGATTGTCTAGCCGTATTAGAATATGATACTACATTCAATAAAAAGGAAAAATCTATAATAAAGCAAAATCCAATGTTAATAGTCTAAAAATATATATTTTTATTTTCAAATAAAAATCTCACTCCACAGATGAGATCCATTATTCTTGTATACTCGGTATACTATTCTCTACTAAAAATATGCTTACAGAGGACATTACAAACCCAATCACAAATCCCAACATTCACCCTAAAAAAACTTAGTAATGATGACCATGGAAATCACTAGACGTAAAGTCGTGATGCGACTGCCCAGATGCACTATGTTTGGCAGCATTCTCGTGCAGTTCAATTTGTGCATGTGCTGCTGCAGTCGAGGCATTATGTTGCGCCTCCTCAGCGGCTCTAGATGCTTTCTCAGCAGCACGTTTTGTGGCTTCATAATCCGCACGAATCGCGTTCAATCTACCTTCACCAGAAGAAGCTCGTTCCTTGGCTTTGCCAACCATAGCAGATTGTGAAGCAAGCTCAGCGGTGGCCTCGTGAAGGGCTTGTTGTGTATGTTCGGCAACACCTTGGGCGCTATTAAGGGCACTGCTAAGGATGGAAACATGTGCACTGGCTTGAGCAGCAGCTTGTTTGGCAGCTGCTACAGCTTGCTTGGCAAGTTGAAGCTGGGCAATCTCTGCTTGAAGAGCCTGTTCAGCCTCTTGATTTTGCTGCTGTAGTCCTTGCAACAGAACTTCCTTGCCCGCTAAAGCTGCTTGTGCAGTAGCAGCCGCCTGGATAGCTGCCTGGGCCAAGGTATTCTTTGCCACATAAGATGCTTGAACACCAGCAGCATGTTGGTTAGCAACTGCTGAATGAGCCTGGTTTGCAGATCCTTGAGCGATTGATCTTAAACCACTGCCAGAACTGTATCCTTTTCCGCTTCCATGTCCGCTATGATGACCATAGGATTCTCCTGTTTCAATTACCGCATTGTGCTCGTATCCATCTAAATCCACACGCTTGCTAATTGGTTTCACTTTTCCTGCACTGACTAGTCCTGAATTAAAAAATTAATTAGTGGTAAACTCTTCCACTTTGGATCTAATTAAAATCTTACCAAACAAGCAAACAGCTAAAATAATCGCTGAAAAATTCATTTTGGAGAAATTCAAGTGCTGCCACGAAGCTCTCTGTGCGGGCTAGAAAACAATTGGAAGATGAATGATGTTCGGTGATTCGCCGCCTCGACATTTTATACAAAAATCCAATTAACGTAATTTCGCTGCCTTAGCCTCAATGTTACGAAACTTCTCTTAAAGCCAAAGATGCACCGAAAAATAAAAATGAGTTTTGTGCAAGTTGAGGAAGATTCATGCATGCTTGCTCGCTCTAGTGGTTCTATTTGATGGGTTTTAATTAAGTTATTACATGTGTTCCGTTGTTTTATTGTACTTTTACATGATGAGAAGCTCATGGTAATCCAAATCAAGTCATTGCCGAGGTAATGAGAAATAATATCTTGTTGCTGTATGCAATAGTAATTAAAATATATGTAAATCCTTTAGGTATACTTGACTACTATTTTCGCAGATATGATAGTGCGGAAAACTTTTTAAGCTTATGACATTAACTTACAATACAGTTTATTTGCATAAGCGATTACAGCATTATTTTAATATTTCTTACAGCTTGAAAATTTAAAATTTGAACAAGGATCTCAAGGCTAAAAATCGAGATAAAATTGAAAGATTGTTCTAGCAATAGGCTAATAGGCATGAACTTGAAACGTGCTTCAAGGCGGCATTCACCACGAGGGGTTAGCCTACATCGAAACACAAAAGGCCAAACCAATGCGATGGAATGAAAATGGTTACTTGGATTATTAGATCGCCAAAAAAACAAGAAGTCTTACAAGAAATGACACAACAGCACCTCTACTACCATTCCAGTGGTCCGATGTTCAATCCCACGAAGCGCCAACGATGCATCGTTAGTTTGTTCAAATCTTCCTTCCTTGTTTCTTGCCTTTTCTCCTTGCAGCAATTTTTTATCCTCCCTTAAGTGAGAAAGTCATCTCCAGAGAAGTAAAACCACTTGTTGCAGTCCTTTCACTGATCTCTCTTTCACCTTTCCGACTAGCTGTCCGAAATTCCACTCCAGGTAGAACAATCAAGAGTACAAATGTACCATTCTCCGGGCTCTACTCTTTCACATAAATAAAATAACTGCCAACCAATTTCAGATATAATTTGAAAACTACATGCTTATTTAAGATTATATAAACTTATCATCATTATCGCCTCCATGATTCTCGATCCCTGACCCGACTTTTCCAGTTTCTTATATCCAACATATAAACTTATATAGGTACGTAGTATTGGATGGCGTCGCATCCAACCCCCACACCATCTCCGCAGGTCCTCCCCAGGGGTCTATTGTATCACCAGCTCTCTTCATAGTTTTTATAAATGACCTGCTCTCAATCCCCTCCAATTTACTCCACAGCTTTGCTGTCGACGGTACTCTACGTTACTCCTATAGCTTCGATAATGTAACACAAGCAGGCGCCAGACCTTGTCTACATCATCGCCAGCTCTTGACCAATTAAATCATCAGGAACATCGAACGAATTTTTGATTGGGGCCTCAAGAACCGTGTTGAATTTAATGCATTAAAAACGAAGTACTGTCTTATCTCCAATAAAACTCGCACCGAACCTCTTTCTATTTCAGTGGACAATAAGATCGTAACGGCAAAATCGTCTCTAAACATCCTAGGCATAACATTAGCCGAGGATCCCGATGCCTCGGATTCCTCAAAAGGTTCAAATTCCTCCTTCAGCCGTCCACCAGGGCTATAATCTACAAGACCTATATTCGTCCCTGTCTCGAATACAACTCTTATATCTGAGGCGAGGCCCCAAGAACCATCTTGGTTTGGCTGAACAAGGTGCAAAACCACGCTCTCAAACTTAATGGTGATAACGCCATTTGCTCTTCAATAGATTGATTAGGCCACCGTAAGAATATAGCAGCTCTTGCAAGCTTTTATCGCTCCATTGAAATAAGTAACCTCTTGCCTCCACGGCAACATTATTCCCGCAACACAAGACTTGCCCGCTCGACTCACCCCCACAGTTTAGAGCCCTTATCTTCGCGCACACTCCGATCTAGAAATTCGTTTATAACAAGAACAACTCGTCTGTGGAACAACCTTCCAAAGTCTGTATTCCCGAACTCATACAACACCCAAGTGTGCAAACGCAAGGTTCATTGCCGCAACTATGGTGCACTGCTGGAAGTACGACTACATCCGCCTCGTGAGGGCCTGCAAATTGAAGGTTTTTCTTCTTCTACATAGCTCTCAGTTTGCTTGCACAAAGGATAAATAATCCTCCCTAAGCCTCCTCCCTAAAAAAACTGTCTTATGTGCGTTCCTTCACATCGAGGGTGCTTTCGATAACACTGGCTCAGAAACCTGGATATATGCCGTGCTTGGCATGCGTGGGGGTAACATTCCTCTCTCCTGGGAGTCTTGACCATTGATGTCAAGTCTAGGGCTGCCTTCAAGGTGGAGTTCTCTCCCCGTTACTATGGTCACTGGTTGTAAAGGTTCTTTTAACAAAACTACACGAATCTTGTTTCGATTTCGTGGAAGACGATCTTCCCATCATTGCCTCGTGGAAGTTCGACTTGACTATTATTATATGTTATTAAAACAGCAATTCGATGAGCTCAAAGTCGATGTACCACGGAGGGCCTATCAAGCAACCCAATAAATCCAACGCTTAACTGGACTACGCCATCAGTAAAGGCACTATGACCATATGGGCCTGTAAAAGTAAGACATGAAGTCTTATAGCACAAATTATTCACTGGATGTATAACATCTTTATGTGAAAATCTGGCCCCATAAGTGCCTTGAGACACTTGAGGACACATGGATATCCTTAACAATATCCCAAAAATTTCAATTTTCCATGACCATTTGGTTGGTTCTAAGTGGGAGGAACTTATCTTTCCAGTACATCTCCAATGGTCTCGTGACAGATCACAGGTGGAACATTATACAGAGGCTGGTGTCGCAATATCCAACTCCAAGGTCTTGATTGCAATGGCTAGGTGACCCTCTGTTTTCCAAATACGTGCCGTGCCTAGCATGCTTTAGGCTCAACCTTAAGAAGGATTTCCAAGGCGCCAACATTAAAATCTTTTCGGACAATCGCTGCCAAAATAGTCGCAAGGTCCTTTGACGTACTCAAGGGTTGTTATCCTGGAATGCGATTCGAAAGTGCGAAGCAAACGGAAGCGAGTTGCGATTCGATTTAGTTTCGGCATCGCTGAATGCGATCGCATCGTATACGCATCCGTCAATGGCTTTACTCATGGACTGAAATCTGATGACCGACGGATAAATTTGATTCGAATTCGCATTGGGGGATACCATTTTCTTATTTCCGAATTTTTTGACTTTCGAATCGCATTCCAGGATAACCCCTCAGAGTCTAGCCAGAAAAAATCGCTCTTCTGGGACCCCATGCACTGTGACACTGAGGCTGGGATACAAGCGGGGGGGGGGGTTGTTTGAGACCTCTATTCACGTGCAAGTCTCTAATAGTCTCTTGGAAAAAATATCTTACTGTCCATGTGAGGCTACGGTAGAATCTTCATAACCTAGAACCATGGTACAATAATACAAGGTAGCCTCATAAGGAAAAGATCTGGCTTCGTGACGTCACTCAGATCTCAGTGCATAAGGGAAAAAAGCTTTCTCCTGACGTCACTCAGATCTTATCTCTAACAAATTGCGTTAAAGCTTTTCCTTATGAGCATACCTTGTATTATTGTACCATGCCTAGAACTGTCTCAGGGGACAGAATGCCTACTCTGCTTGGGAGGCGACGAGACGATCACACATATTCTCTGTGAATGTCCTGCCCTGATCTGGCTTAGAAGAAGAATTTTTATCAGAGAGCTTCTGAGGTCCGCATAGCTCCGGTCTTTTTGAAACAAAGACCTTCTGACCTTCACCCAGTGGAACGACGGTCTTTTCTGTTAGTGAGTATGTATAACAACAAGTTTGACCGCGGTGTTCACCATATGGGTTGCTTACATACTCCCATAAGTAATTAGCAACCATTTTCTGATTCTTTATTAAGTTTAGTAGATACGCAGATTATGATATAATACGCTAATATTCTAATAATTCTTCAATTTAATTTATGTTACAAAGTAAATTTTAATTTTCGACTCTGTGTCAAGGTATTAATTACAAAAACAAGTCTTAATCTAATTATTTTATGAAGCCTTCATTCATCTAGTATATTCACTGGGAGAAGGAATAATTACTGCAAAAGTGCAAAGCTTCTCTAAATTCAACCTTCGAAGTGTTAAGGTCAAGTGTTTTGTCGGTTTTTTGAAATTTCATTTTTTTGCAAATCAAAACGAGGTCACGAATGATGGATAGCTTTGGCACACCAAACAACTTATACCAAACAACTGTACGTGTATTTCTTTCATACAAAATTCAATTGCTTTACTATGCATAACGGGCTAGAATTTTGTATTTCCGATAATGAAACGAACCTCAAAATCACAAATCCAAACAATGGGCAAATCGAAAAGGCCAAGATCATCTTCATTTCGACAAATCATACCATGCGAAAGTTTGCAATCTCATTCCTCACTAAACCAAATGATTGTAAAAAAAATGTGGAAGCCCCATTAAACAAGCGAAAATCAATTTGGATACTAGCAGTTGCTCAAAGCCCCATCTGCAATTTCTTTCCAATTAACCGAAGAAAATAGTTCAAACTCTTAGTAAATCACCTTAGGGCCCAATTTGCTGGCAAAACCCTTCATGACTCCCTATTGTTGCCGCAAGGTGCGCCCAATCATTTCCTTACACTCGCTTTCGACAAAAACCCACCAAAAGACTGCATTTGCCGGCTGCAAACTCCATGTTGTAACTCAATCAGCAAAAGTGCAAGTAAGTTAACCTAATTGCCCGGAACGGAATTTTATTAGCTTTATTAAAAAAATTGAAATTTTCGAAGAAATGAAAAATACCGAAAAAAATTAGTTCCACATCTGGGGCCATAGGTTCTCTCACCGGAGCCAGGTAGATGTGCTGCGATCGTGACGTAACAAAGGTGCATTTAACAACGGATGTAGTTTACGGTTTCTAATTTATTTTTACAACTGAGGCAGAAATTAATGACGGTGTGAAAATATTCGAGAAAAATTAAATTTTAAAGTTAACTTAATTAATAGTGGCTGGTTACAAGTTAAGTTTTATGTATATTGATTGTGGCAAGAAAATAAATGGGACGTAAACTGCTAAGTGGAGTGTTTCTTGCAAGTTTTAATACTTCACTTTCTTTCGATTTTGATTACGCTTGCAATATTTTTAAGTCCAGACAAACATTTTTTTATAACTGACTAGCAAAAACCCGCGTGCGTTGCAACGGCTTTCAATAAAATAAGATTATGGGGACACAGTCTGCGATAGGAAAAAGCTATAGTGAAAAAAGAACAAATCTGGGAAAATTGATTTTGGGAGATGACCGCCATTGACCAAATGATATATTGAGTATACTATATTGCCTATGGTGTTCTACTTTTCATACTCTTTCATTTGATACCCATGTCGAAGGGGTTGTGAAGAAAATATTAATCCGCCCTCTTGAGATGGCCGCTATGGACCAAACGATATATTGAGTATACTATATTGCATATGGTGTTCTACTTATCATACTCTCTCATTTGATACCCATCTCGAAGGGGTTGTGAAGAAAATGGTAATCCGCCCTCTTGAGATGACCGCCATGTACCAAACGATATATTGAGTATACTATATTGCTTATGGTGTTCTACTTATCATACTCTTTCATTTGATACCCATGTCGTAGGGGTTGTTAACAAAATGGTAATCCGCCTTCTCGAGATGGCCGCTATGGACCGAACGATATATTAAGTATACTATATTGCTTATATTGTTCAACTTATCATACTCTTTCATTTGATACCCATCTAGAAGGGGTTGTGAAGAAAATGGTAAACCGCCCTTTTGAGATGGCCGCCATGGACCAAATTATAAATTGAGTATACTATATTGCTTATGGTGTTCTACTTTTCATAGCCTTTCATTTGATACCCATGTCTCGGGTGTTGTGAAGAAAATGGTAATCCGCCCTCTTGAGATGGCCGCCATGAATATAAAGACATAGTCTATGGCATTCTTCTTATAATGCCCTTTCATTTGATACCAATGTCGAGGGGGTAGTGAAGAAAATGATCATCCTCCCTCTTGAGATGACCGCCATGGACCAAACGATATATTGAGTATACTATATTGCTTATGTTTTCTACTTATCATACTCTCTCATTGGATACCCATTTCGAAGGGGTTGTGAAGAAAATGGTCATCTGCTCTCTTGAGATGACTGCCATGGACCAAACGATATATTGAGTATACTATATTGCCTTTGGTGTTCTACTTACCACACCCTTTCATTTGATATCCATGTCGAGAGGTTGTAAAGAAAATGGTAATCCGCCCTCTTGAGATGGCTGCTATGGACCAAACGCCTGCTTTTCTGTTGAAATTTTTTTGCTATAAACCTCACGGAGCCCGAGACCTTTCCAACGAATGCAAAACCGTGGAAATCGGATCGTGCGTTCTGGAATTATAGCGTCAGGAAGGAAATCCCGACTTATTTTTATATTATAGATTGTACCGAGCTATTACATGAAATTCAAGCTCCACCTGTCACACAGTGTATTCACAGCAGTGGTTTATATTAATCATACTTTTAAGCCTCTCACGAATTTTACAATGGGAAAATTAAATGAGAAGAGATTTTTTCATTTGATAGCCTAAGCTTAGATGTCTTTCAAAAAGAGGTGTTTCATCATTATCAGAATCCCCACAACTTATTGTTGGCTTGGCTTCCTCCAGTATTCGCCTTCTAGCAAGGGCGTTTCCAGCCAACTAGCTTAGGGGGGTAATTTAAAAAATTAAAAAACTGAAATATTTTTTTATTCCATAAATACAAAACAATCGACATCAAAAAATATAATTTGTATAAAAAGGAATTTATATAATTATAAAATAAAATTCTATACATCCTTACTCCATCATCCATCCATCATTCACTACGATACAGGGTGTTTACGAAAGAAAAAAATGTATTTTTTTAATATTTACTTAAAGCTGAATAACTCCTAGATGAATTATCGTAGAGCAATGTAATTAGGTTCATCTTTTAGGTAAATGTGTATTATTTTATATGATAATTAGAACAGGAACTTGAGTGACTCCGTTTACACGATATGGAATTAAAAAGTGGGATCTAAATCCCAATATTCTTCGTTTTTCCAGAAAAATTCCAATATTTTAGCAGTTTGGTCATATTTTGAACCTACATATCTTGTAGATATTAAAAAAATACATTTTTTCTTTGGTAAACACCCTGTATCGTAGTGGATAGTGGGGATAGCCCCCTCTCTAGAACAATTTGTCTCTTCAAAACCATCCTGGAATCACCCCTGAAAATATTAGGCATGTAGTGCAACAGAGGATTTATTGAACGTCTGGTGATCTATACAAGTTTAGAATATGGGGATGAGTATTTTAAATCTTTAAAATGGCGATATCTCATGAACAGCCATTCGTACGGGAAAATGTATGATATAATTTTTTATAGATAATCGCATGATCTACAAACTTTGTAAACAATATTTTAGTATAGGACTTTCCCTTTAAGAGATATTAGTCAAAAACGAAATTTTCTGTTTTAGGGAGTTGTTTTTAGGGGTAGCGTACAACCGATTTTCCGAAACTTTTTTAACATATTCTGTTCACGAAAAACTATATTTTTAGAAAAAGTGTCGTGAGTTAACATTTAGTCTGACTCTGTCGACTAAACTATAATGAAATAACAAAAATATCGTTTTGTTAAATGAATATTTACAGCGTTCTGGCGGCACTTTGGTGACGGGGAAATGTTCTGGCAATAATTTTTATAAATAGAGAATACCATCAAAAATAAGCTCCTGAAAATTCATGACTAATACTATATCAAAATTGAACTTTATTTCCTACCCCCTTTGTAATTTTAGGGTACTACATTCCGGCCACTGGGGGTTGCCAGAACTAGCTTTTATTGTTCAGCAGGTGTATAAGATTCAGTGTGGAAATCTTCATGACTAATGAAATGACAACCCAAAATACGTCGCTGGCTCTTGGTCTATTCGATTCGCGCTCTCTTAATGTAACACGATGTAACGATTAACAATTGCTGCGTTTTTTAATCTGTTCTGTTCTTTCCTGGAACAGCTTCCATACAAATTCTTGTCCCCGACAGTTACTGAGAACCGTATGCAGGCCAAAGAGAAATTAAATTTAAATGAAATTTCCCTTTTCCCTTATACGTTTTTTAAATTGGCAGTTGACAAATAAAATAAATTCTTTGTTTACTGAATAAAAAACGCAAAAAATTGATAGAGATTTTTATAAAATAGTAAAAGAAATTAAAAAGTCCACAGCCGTAATTTATGCAAATGAAAATTAAAATGTTCCTTGCGTTTTTTTAATATTCCAGGACAGAACAGGTTTAAAAAACACACCTAATATCAAAGAGACTAATAGTATCAACGTATGTCGCGTATATTTAGAAAAAGGAACCCGTGCAAAGGAAGAAGTTCATCACTTCTCTTTCGGCGCTTGAGCAGTTAACTTCGGTTTGTTTACATAGCGTGCCATATTAGCTTAAGTCACGGGTATCGGTCCCTTCCACGACTCTCCAGGAGAAAAAATTCACAGTCATAGATCGCCGACTAGATTCACCATACACTTAACTTGTTTGTTTGTAATATTGGTAATTTTTAAGAATAAAAATAAATAAGGGAACGCAAATCTTAGGGGGGGGGGGGGTAATTACCCAATTACCCCCCTCTGAAACCGCCACTGCCTTCTAGTACAGTCAATCTGTAAGTGAGCCTCCGAAAAATGACATACCGAAATTTGACTTGATGAATCGTTAGGGGGGCATGTAATGAAGTTAATGTCAAATTTCCGAAGTCCCCCCTCCCCCTGTTTTTGAGAAAATCCAAAAAGTGGGTCCAAATTTTGAAACGCGTTTTTCTCAGAATCTATGGGTTTTGGGGAAAAGTTTATTTAACAAAAAATATAGAGGACATTGTTAACTACATTTTATGTCATTGAAGTGACGTCATTCGACTTGAAATACAAAAAGTAGGTGGCGCTGAAGCATCAAAAAAGTGTTTGTTATTCTCGTTAAAAAAAATAGATTTTTTGCAACGATGTAAATGAGAAAGTTGTTCGTCACAAAATCGGCTACAACTTTTATTTAAACTATTTTTTTATAAAACTTACCGTTTTTCTCCATTGTCGCCTGGGCGCATTCGTCATGAAACCACTCTACCCTTCGTCCTTATTGCACGAAGCCTGGAACATCTTCTCCTGTTCCTTTTATTGTTGTTTTTATATCGTTCCATTGATCGTTCAAGTATTCGTGTGTGTTTTGTCTGGTTTCATTTGTATCTTATGTTGAGCAGGTTTTCATATTCAGCCCTAGTTTGCTCTTCCTTCATTTCTGTCACGTTATATTTTCTGTCTCTGTTTATCTTCTTGCTTTTATTGCAGATATCCTGGCCCTAATTTACGTTCCTATTAGGAAGTGGTCAGATTCTGCGTGCGTTTATAAAGACATGATCAATTGCGTTGTTGGTTACCATCTGGCGACTTCCAGTTTGCTTTTTGAATATCCTTATGGTTATGCTGAAATTTGGTGCTGGATATAATCATGTTTTGCGCCATGGCCAAGTTTATTAGTCTTAATCCAATATCATTGTGGTGTTCGTGCAAACTAAACTTTTCGATTGTCGGTTGGAATGCTGCTTCCCGTCCTATTTTTGCAGTGGCATCTCCATTGACTATCTTTATGTCATGACGAGGACAGCTTCTGTATACTCTCTCTAAAGAGTCATAAAACATCTGCTTTTCCTCTTCCGGTCTCTCTTCTGTTGGAGCATGTACGCATCTATGGCTTCAAACGGACGTAGCGGCCATCCAGGAGATGAGATGGACTGGACAGAGAATATTTGAAAAAAGAACACATAACATATTTTATAGCTGAGACCTCATATTAGGTACAGCATTCTTTGGACGAAAGGAAAAAAAGCACTTCGTCATAGGGTTTGAAGCACTGACATATAGTACTACTATAGTACTATATGTCAGTGGTCGTTAATTGCCTATCCAGGGGGCACCACGTGGAGGTGCCGTTTTGAAGTAATAAGCAGTTTTGCTTGTTTTCGTGCCCAACCAGATGAAATGAGCCTCATCACTCAGAATAGGGTTGTTTAAAAAAATGACGATTTTGTTCATATAGCCCAGTAACTTTATACAAAAAAAGTGCCAAACCCCTGAATAAATGCAACTGGAGATTTATCAGCGGGATTCTATTTATTTTGGGCTCACAAATAAATTCCCAAAAGTCCATAAAGCCAACTGACCGGCTACTCGAGTTATGGAAGGTCAAAGGTCACGAAAATCAGTTTTTCTCAAAAATCTCGTAAATTAACGGTTTTATGCAATTTTTTGCTAAGTAAAGATTGTTCGTGAGATAAATCTGCATAAAAATGTCTTATACGAAATTTACGTAGAACCAATGGCTTTTGACATATGGGTTTAGGAAAACTCGGGCATTGGGCATCAATTTTTTAGAAATATTCGTTCATTAGTTTTGCAAAATGCACTAAAATTTATTTTCGTGACCTTTGACCCTCCATAACACGAGTAGCCGGCTAGTTAGCTTTATGGACTTTTGGGAAATTATTTGTGACACCAAAATAAAGGGAATTCCGCTGGAAAATTTCCAGTTGCATTTTTTTAAAGGTTTATATACATACGTATAAATTGCAGAATGCAGAATAGTAGCATTACAATTTTCCGTTACTTATGGTTCTTGTCGGGCCCGCCCGATGTCAACTCGATGTCCGAGGATACAACCATTGAACTTGAGGTGGACGATGATGACGCCAACCCCATTTAGTTATTTTCCTCTGGGATAGGTGTTGGTAAAGAGACAGCATGAAAGAAGTGGGAATAGAAGAGATAGAGAGATGATCAACAAAATTTTTTTATGCTTGGTAACCTTTGGACCAGGTCTACTGGGGATACCATGTAAAAACGCTGCCTGTATTATAGTTCGATGGTGGTGCGGAAAAGAATGCAGTGCGATGCCCGAGTTTTCCCAGCTCCATATCTCAAAAACCATTGGTTCATATTTAAAGTGACTGGACAGGCACATCACAGCTTTAATTAAACCAGTGGCGGTTCGTAATGTTCAGGATAAGGGAAGCAATGCGCAAGGCGAACGATAAAAGTTAAAGTATCAAAGGCCTTAACTAAAAAAACTGAAAAATAACATATAGTGGAATCAGATAAGCAAAACATAACAAATTGTTACCAGTTTCTAGTTATATCGAATGCTATACGAATCGAAAATCGTTGTTTTGTAGTTTTTCGAAATAATTTCGCCGCTAGAGGGCATTTTGCGCCTTTTTTCAGATTCTGTTGATAATTAAAGCGTCTAAAAAAAGCTGTTGAAAGACTGCAACTACTACTTTGAGCTCATTTAAATTTTCATGCAAATGCATAATTTTTGCTCAAAATCTAAAAAAGATAGTAATAATAAAACCCTACATACGCCCCTATTTTCTTTTGTTAGCTTCGCTCATCATCATTACAATTTCCCTGCAAAAAAAGACTTCAGGCAACCCGAGCTCAGAAATGCAATTCATAAAAATATGCTCTATCCCTTTAAATCAACTTTAAAGAGAATCATAAAAAATATAATGGAAGCTACAAAGTATCAGCTTATTTTCAATAAACGCCTCCTGCCACCCCAATAGAATAACCAATAAATAAAGAGAAACTCCACTTATCTTCGATCTCTTTTTTCTTCAGTCAATATGCAATAAACGAAAATTCATATTTTAAGAGTCTCCAACAAATTTCGAAGCAAATTTGCAAGAGTAAATTTAGTTCTTAATTGAAACGAGAACATTACCAGAAAACGAAACCAAGAAAACAAAGAGAAAATGGATATTTTCTCTATCTTCGACTTGCTATATCCCACTGTTCGGTTCCGAAGAAGCTGCATTTAGCTCAGCTTCTGAGGGTACTGTATCAATGCAATCCTTTGCGTGAGTGTGGGTTCAATCAAATGAATGTGTTGGAGTTTTCACGTTGATTTTCTGTGGCAAAGAAGCTGGAGATATTACAGCTTTCCCATGTTGTATAAGGCCTCGGGCACGATAAGAGCGGCGAGAGGCACTATAGTGTTTGCCACTCTGCCGCTCACCATTCGCCGCTCGTATCGTGGCCAAGGCTTTACTCTTTGTACACAGTAGTGTAATAAATTGGAATTATACATTTTGTATACAAAAATCTGTACATTGTATCCTTAGTGTTTCCAGAGGAGGAAATATATTGAGATTTTTCTTCTGATAAATCTTGATATATTTCAATTAATTTTTATGAAGTTGCCTATTTGGTCAAGGGAAGCAGTGCTTCCTTTGCTTCCAAAGAGGAACCGCCACTGAATTAAACGTGGCATTAAGTTGGTTATCAGTACATAAAAATAATGCCGACTGAAGCATAGCTGTTGCTAAAATAATGTCTACAGTAGTAAACTGTTATTGGTAAGGGCCAATGACTCTGCGGATATCCTTACCCGCAAACCTAGTATTCGCACCGACCAACTTGTTACTTACTGCCATATCTACATCTCGTTGCCTTTTGTCATTAATGTTTCCATTGGAGCCGTAGTTGCCAAAATGGTCAGTAACCAAATTCATTTTTACTTGGTTAAATCCACCGCAAAATTTTAATCGTAATTTTAATCTATGTAGGTGATCCAAAAATTGTCTTTGAAATTCGCGGTTGTATGTTCACACCATAAACGCCGTTGGTTCAACTTTCTGACATCCATTCGCTAAAAAAATCTGATCATAATCAAAAGGCATCAAAATATCAAATCTCTTAGTACATTTTTGCATGAATAGTTGCAAATTTGTATTTCATGAAACTGCATCTTTATATTTGATATCTTTTCATGTTGATTGACCACAAGTTTTTTGCGAAGTTATAACTTACGACGGATCTTTTCGGATTTTCCTTCTGTGGATTTCTTTACAGTGCTTTGTTCGTTATAGCAACAACAGACCAAAGCTTGGCCTTTTTGAACCATGTTTATGACCAAATATGAGAGAGTATAGAGTCCCTCCCGCCAAAACAAAACGCACAAACATCGCCTAACTAAAACCTTTTGAGTGAAAGCATCTGCAGCAAAGCATCACAAACGCTTTTTTATAGCATTTCCTCCACGTGCCAAGACTCGTTATCAAACAATCTTCCGTAAATGAAAAATCATTAATTTATCCGATTTTTAAAAGGTCTATGAGAAGAATTATCCAATTTTTTTGGTGCTGATGTAACAAGTTTGTACCTTTTACTTCGGGCGGTAGATAGTGCAAAAATTTTGCTTCCGTCTTAAGTAACAAGAAGAGCAATGAGAGTGCCAAAAGCTAAAATTTCACTTTTCCACTTCTACATCTTCCTGCTTCTGTTTAGGTCAGTGGAGCACTCCAAATCCCATAAGTACCCGTAATCAATGCACCCACAGCAATCCACCTTAATCATATCATTACAATCGTGACTACTTCACTGCACAAGAACAACAAAAAGAAGGCAGAGATAACATCTCATTTTATTGATATCCATTAGCTGGAGCTGCACTTTACGCACCTAGATCCCCGCCAGGTAAAACATCAGATTGGACACGGCCGAGTGCAGATCAATGGCCACCAAAAACCGAAATCATCAATCGGACGGTTTTGGCCGCCAACCGGTGAGACGGTTTGACGTAACGAGGCGCACCGGTGAAGCAATATCGGAATAATAACAACGCCAACAACCAGCGGCAAGATCGATCTGGGAGATTTGGTAAAGATATCCACAGTGGAAGTGGCTATCGGGAAGTAAAATCCGAAATCCGCCAATTCCCCAAAAACAAATCAAAAGCAGACAAGAAAAATATTAGTGCGACTGAGCAAGAGATGAGGTGGAACTTTTTTCGCGCTGTTACCTGCTGTAGGTAATGCACGCGATTTTTTGCACCTCATCGTGACGCATGGGAGCTGCACGGCGAAATTATGAGCCGGCGTCTGTACTGTGTTCAATCGTTTCTGAGTGAAAGAGGTTTCGTCACGAACTGCGATCAAACAGAGGCGGGAGTGCTCAATTTATCCGGACTTCGTATAAATTAGAGCATTTGCATAAACAGCAATCATTCGCAATCCAACACCTTGAGGATAAACAGCTGAGAAACATGAAATCGTACAGAGCCTTGGTATTGATTGCTTTCCTTGGTAGGTTGCAGGACGCTACAATTTTGACTTTACGTTGATGAGAAATTTCTAACACTTTCAGGTTTATCCCAGGCCAAATCCATAAAAGCAGGAAAGCGGAGTGACTACCATTACGAAACGGAGGTTACTTCAGGGCATACATATGATAGCAGCGACCATGGAGGTCACTCCTCCAGCGGACACAATGACGGCAAAGGTTACAGCGCCGGAAGTGGACTAAGGTCAATAGCTCAAGGATCAGCGAATCAAGCACATTCAGCGGTCGCCAATCAACATGCAGCTGGAAAACAAGCCGCTTACGTTGCGAAGAGCACCCTAGCACAAGCTGCTGTCCAGGCAGCAGCAACAGCACAGGCCGCTTTAGCCGGGAAGGAAGTTCTTCTTCAAGGTCTTCAACAGCAAGCGGCCGAGTCTCAGCAATCCCTGGAAGCAGAATTGGCACAGCTACAACTAGCTAAGAGATCGGCCAAAGCCGCTCAACAGGCCGCCCAGCAAGCCTTGAATCATGTTTCAGTGTTAACTGCAGCTCTGAATAGTGCACAAGGAGTCGCGGAGCATGCCGAGCAAACGGCACATGAAGCTGCCTCAGAGCTGGCCTCGCAAACTGCCATGGTAGGAAAGGCCAAAGAAAATGTTCAAGTTCTTCAGGAGCAGCTGCACGCTGCAGAAATCGACTTTGAGGCGACCAAAGAAGCCGCCGCAAAGGCTGCTGCATCGGCGCAGGAGGCTCAACATAATGCAGCTGAGGCTGCAGCTCATGCAAGTGCTGAACTTCAGGGCTCTGCCGCATCTACTGCTCATGGAAGCGGTTATGGCAGTGATGATCATTCCAGTAGTTCAGGGTATCAGCACCATTAAGCATTAATTTAGAGCGCTGTCAAATTTTTAATTGTGATCTTTAGTTTTTAAATATTTTAGCCTCTATTCGTAAATGAAATCGTTTATAATAAACACGTAACAATGCAGATCTGACTTTTGAAAGAAAAACAAAAATATTGAACAAAGTTCTTATGATTTCCACCACTCCCTGTGGGTTAAGAACTTATTTTGAAGTAAATCCATTGTTCAAGTCGCTGTGTGGCATGTGGCGCCATCTTAGTGAGACTAAATATTGTTCAAGGTAATTTCCTCTAGCCCTTTCCTTTATTGAAGGGTGAATAAGATTAGTAGTCTTCCTAAAGATCAATACTTAGACTTATCTGCTCGAGGTAGATCACACCAAATAATGATGCCCTATGATGCTTTCGCGGAACTATGACAAAGAAGTAAATGGCAGGCCAAGGTAAACCTAAAAGGATGCATCCTCCACCTTTGAGATCTCCCATAGATAGTAACTTAGGGCGTAGTTTCCGTTAATCAAGCCTTCCAGTATCTTCACATTGATCCTACTGCGCCCAAAATCGTGATGTGATGCATGAAATGTAGCAATAATGACATTCATGGTGAATGCCCCCTGCGGAACGAAAAAAGTTGCGGATAAAAGACATTATAGAGGGTGTCCTAAATATGCAGAACTCAAGCAACGCATCAAGCCGCGAAAAGACCAGTTACAGATTGAACAAGCGAGAAAAGCCCAAATGTTCAACAATTTCGTTGTCCCTGGAATGTCCTTCGCCCAAATGGCGACCGGAGACCAGCCAACAAAACAAGCTACTTCGGCAACGAGCTCTTTGAACCCAGAGTTGGTAGGTGAGTAGCCTCAGGCACCTTAGGATCAGTTGCTTCCGTTCCTGTGTCATCTGCAATGCCGGGCATATTGGGCTCAGCTACTTGCGTAACTGTGTCATCCCCAGTGCTAGGTAGGTTGGTCTCAGAAACTTAGGGCCGAAACACATCCAAGCCCGCTTTGAACACATCCAAGCTCAAAGCCAGCTGCAAGCATATCCAACCAATGCGTTTAAATGGGATTGAACACATAAAAATTTGTCTCGCAAATTCAGGCCTTGGCAAAGCTGGCCGCAAGGCTCGCCTCTGTCGGAATTCCGGCAATGCTGGAATTCGAATTCGGCCGAGGCTCTAGTTTTTGCTTTTGACAGTTGAACTTTGAGGTTGATATTTTGTATGCGAGTTTGTATTAAAAATAATTAAACGAATTAAATACAAAATGTTAGAAAATTTCACTGTAAACAAATAAATAATAATTAAAAAAGTCAACAAATTTTATTTTATTTAAAATGTTTGAAATTTCGCCACATTTACATAATAATAATTAAAAAATAACAATGAAAACAGGCCAAATAATTTTATTTTAAATAAATAATAAAATTTATAATAAATAATCTTTTTACGAACCACAATGCTCGCTTACAAATTTGACAAATGTGATGAGCCGGCCTGATAGTGTTTTGAGTATTCCGCGGACGGCTCTGGAGCTCGCCTCAAGGAAAGCTTCGAGAGATGAGCTTTAAAGCCAGCCTGGATGTGTTTCGGCCCTTACATACCTGTGTTACACGCAGTGCCCGAGGGCTCCGCTTCTGGAGTCGTAAGTGGAGGAGCTGAATACTCTGTTTGAGAGGCAAGATCTTTTTCGAAAGGCTTCAGAGTTATGAAAGAGACACCGTAACTTATAAGGCCACCAGATTTCTCCAAAGGTCCTCGCGACTACTTTCTGATTACGAGTGTAACCGCTCAGCCTTCACGTTTTGTATCCTCCAGTTTCGTAATCTTCCACGATAGGGCCTGTAGCTATGGGTTACTCAACTAGAATACGCGCTCTCAATACTCAACTAGGAACGCACTCTCGGTCAACTCGGGATCTCCTCCCTCATAATGACCTTGAGTTTAGCGCCTGCGCATGTTTCCCCGATTCTGGATTTGGCTATTTTATGGAGATCAACAGATCTTTGATCGTCACATGCGATAAGCTTCAACCGACCCTGAAGACATCCGCCATCGCAACAATAAGGAGGAATGCCAGAATGCTCCTGAAGAATTGGGAGAAAAATCGTCGCAAGCCTGGGGTGGCAGCACGTAAGTCGTTTCAATCGACTTCTCCATACAAAACTCTTGAATTTTTGTATGGAGAGGTCGATTGAAACAACTTACGTGCTACCACCCCTGGCCTCAATTTTCCTCCATTTATCAGGCGAATAGTGCCGTCTGGATCTCTTTTCGTTGACAACGGCGATCACGACTAATTGTTAGTCTTCCTACTACTCTTAAGGCCCCCATACACGGTCAAATTGGATGTACATCGAAGGGCGGATGTACAACCAAAACTATCGATTGTGAGCCGGTCGGTCGATCAAAATACGTTGGGCTTATAGGTTTGATGAAAATCTGGTTGTACATCCAATTTGACCGTGTATGGGGGCCTTTAGTCTCATGATGATTCGGTTCTCTGACGCTTTGGTGTTGGGTTGCCAATTTACGAAGTGTGCCCACTGACAACCTGCGTCGCCCTCCTTATTGAAGGTTGTTGCTTCTCGAGTATATCACCCTTCGCAGCTCCCTCGCAAGCATTCTTAGGGCGATACAGTGCGCTTGCTTTGATGGTGGAGCGCCTTTAGAGCCGGAATGCTTGGTGGTTTTGTTAGCTTCGTTTAAGGCACTGGGTATCTTCACCGGGAATTGGGGGGCTTCGGATTCGAGTCTAAAGCTCCCTTTGCTTTCTCCCTTTACCAACATAATTGCCCTTAAAACAAGAGGTTTGGTTTCCTGAGCCCCCATACTGAAGGCGAGAATTTTTTTAGTGTTGGATGTGTCCATAGAAGGTGCCACTAGAAGTGCGGAAAAGATAGTCCATCCTGCCAGAGTCGCTTACCAGAATAAACACTTATACACTCCGAACCTGGCCGGGCATCCGAGGTATTCTTTAACCACTGGCCACTCAACCATCATCACGGTAAACACCTTGTCTAAGAAGTGGGGAAATGAGAAGGGGAAAGAAGGAGAAAGAGGAAGACGATGTACGCAGCTTTGTCTGACCTCTTCGCAATTAGCCTGTTCAGCATGGGGGTCCCAACCGGTGGCTTGCTGGTTTCAAGGTAACCACCGCTGATATTGCCTAATGCTATCACGATGTAAGCAAGCCTTACTACCACGGCAAGATGTAGGTACCCGGTGAGGTGATTACCTCTTACTGCGTTTGATGGTTGCCACATCGTCTTATGATTTTTTTTTGCGCGAGAAGGTCGTTCAACTTACTACTATTGAGTTCGAGCTAGCGAGAACGATCAATCTACTACCAGTGATTGTCGTTGGTAGTGTTGCGTAGACTATCCATCGATATCATTCCTTGGAACTCCTCTTCTATTCCTATTTTGGCTTTCATATCTCCGAGTACCATTTTAATATCTTTTAACGGTATTAAACTAACAACGTTTGTTAGATCTGGGCAGAATTCCCCTTCGCCCTCATCCGACTTTTCTTTTGTGGGAGGCTGAGTCTTGATTTGATGCGCAGCGTGCATATTCTGTTACTAACTGATTTGAAGTCCCGAATCAGTGATTTCATTTTCTTTTTCACAATGAACCCGACTCCAAACTCTCTTCTTCCCGCTGGCTCCGCCGTTTTCCAGGCTTGACGGGTCTTTTCTAGATTTCGGGTGATTACCCTCGAAATTTTCTTTCTAAAACTGCTGAGTTTCATTTATCCTTGGTTTTAATGATTCGTCCTTTTCTATCCTTTCACCTTTTAAGATCCTCCTTCTTACGTTACTAAGGCTATCAGTATAGTACTAATCAAGCCAGGTTTTTGTAGACTTTAAACTTTTAAGTATCCAGTTTTACTGTTTCTAAATTTAAGGCCCATTGTTTCTTTAATTAGTTAACTTTAACAGAAACTGCACTTGCCCAAGTAATTATATTTGTCATAAACAAACGAATAATCTCATTTCTTGCACATCCTAATCTTCGTTCTTGATAAATTAGGAAATTTCAAATTTAATTCAAATTATTCATATCGCAACCAAACCATATTTTCTAAATAATTTAATAAGAAAACTTTTTATTTCAATTAATAACATTCCAAGGCATTAATTGCACAAGTCTGGAATTATGCAAAAACAATTCTAAACTTTAATAACAAAGGAATTTGCATTCCATAAAGCTTCGAGTTGTTAGCAGGTGTAATCCTACTAAATGTTTCTGAACTCAACCTAAACTAACCTTAAAAATAACTGAGTGGATTTCAGAAAAGACAAATTAAATGAAAATATTTAAGTTTTTAGAAGTTAGAAAAATTGTTAAAACTACATTTAGTAAAATAAGCAAGATTTTAACAATACATAATTAGAAAATGAGAATAATTTTACATCAGAAATAATATGCCCAATCACTAAGAAAGCTAAAAAGAAGGGCATCATCCAACAAACCATACAAATGTTTAAAAAAGTGCATTTTTCGCATTTTCGGAACACGCCATGGCGATCGATATCGCGTAAAGTGCTCCGGAATTTTTGAAGTGAATATTTGACTATAAAACTTATAAATATTACTAAAAAACGATTTTAATCGTTTATTTGCTTATAAAGTAACACCATAAAAGTGAAATTAACTAGAAAATTGTATTATTTGTCACGGAAATTGTGCCGAGAAGTTCTCGTGTTTAGCGTGTTTGTGTTTTTGCCAAGCTATTTGACATGGCGTCGCCCTTGTGAAGAGAAATAATTTTAATTCTGTGAAAACGTTTTTTTAATTTCTGTTTATAAAATTTATTACACTATTTTAATTAGTTCTAATATTATTAGAATTAGTTATTGAGTTAAAGCAGCAGGAATGTCAAGTTCTGTATTTACGGAAAGTCCAAGCTCGAAGGGGAACATTTATGGAGATTCACAGACAGATTTGGTGGTTGTTTATGGGAAAAATGGTCTTAGCGTCGACAAAAAAGGACTGGAAACGTTAATCGGTATGTAGCTTCTGTATTTTCGGCGTTATTTGCATTTAATTAATTGCGTATGTCGCGTTTCTCGTAGATTTCCGCTCACATTTTTGATAGGATTTACAGAACGTGATCTTTTTTGGAAGAATGGGATAAAAGAAAAACAAAGTGCTGCAATGTATTTTGGTCGCACTGAATTCCGGGACGTTAGCTTTAAGTGTGGTCGATGGGTCGAATACGGCCGTAAGGTAGACAGTGCTTATTAATTCCCGCCAAAAATATCAAGATAAGAGCTGACCCAGATTGTGCGGCGAACTGTCTCAGTTTTTTGCCCCTAATTTAATTGTCACTAGTTTTACTTTTTCCTTCTCGACAAGAAGTGCTTATCCGGCTATAGGCTATTTAATGAACCATTTGCTATTTCGCGATTGTGAAGTCATTTAAGTGCATCTTTACGGATGATTATCAAATTTGTTCTCATGCATGTAAACACGCTTGTTTACCTCATTCATAGAGTGAAGTCGATGACAAATTCATAATTGCTAGTTGCGAAATGGAGGAGAGATCGGGCTAATACTATGATTTCTATTCCCTGTCGAGCGGAGAATATGCAGATCTTGAGACGAAAAATCCATTCCGCACGAACTCGTCTTTGTGCCTTGTCTAGTGCTAGTGACTTAAATTAACATTAATTTGCTTATTATCTAGCCGCAGTACGGCAGGCATAATTCAATGTTATAGGCAGCATACAGCGAAGCTTATGTATGAATGGATTACACCAATGACGATTTAATTGTTGATAAGAAATGGCAACAAAATATGTATATGAAGTTTTTAGCTTGAAAATGTTCTTTTTTATATTCAGTTTTAAATGTCATGGTATGTTCGATTTGATTTTGAATTGTCATTTTCTTTTGGGTATTCTGGATTGGAAGACACGGCAGATTCTGGTGTTGTATTTCTGTTTGCACATTTCGACCTACCACTCTTGTAGATTTTATACAGGTTATTCTTTTTTGGGGTCGTCCATTCATTACTTGAGGTGATTTTTGCGATTTTTCGACCATCCCTCCCTTCTTGGTGAGATGCCGTGAGATTTGGTTCGACCCCCTCCCTCCACCCGTAATCTCACATGAAATTTTTCAAATTAAAAAAAAAACTAGTATTTACACTATATACACGCATTTACGGGCGTAAACACAGTAAATTGGGCCTTTACGTGGGTCGCATCCGCCCGGTTCGAACGCTATAGCCTAGCCGATGACGGCTAAATAATCCAGGGGCTACTTTGGTACTTGTGGCGTTCGCATAACCGCGATAAATGTTTTTGTGTAGGATTTAGCCATATCTTAGTGGAGAGGCATGTTTTACCTAATTTAACCAGTTTTCTAGATATCATCGATATACCTCCTACCGTGGGAGAAGAAAATGTAAAGGCGGCTCCACACTCACAGCGAGAATTTACACCTTATCCACCCAGAACGGAAAACAAGGAACGAACTAGACGAACTGACGGTTGTTCACAACGTGTGCCTGGAGCCGGCTTTACGGCAGACTCAACTCTTGCATCCTAGAGGTAACTTTAAGGCGTTCACGCAAGCGTCAATCAATTCCATCAGTCGTGATTGGTGGAAATCAAAATATTCAGATAATTACATCAATAATCACCTTAGACGGTAGGTCTGTCTGTCTTCTGTCGATATCCTGACATTCATTCAATCAGCGTACCCCTTGTCACAAGAAGACGCAGCTCCTCCTTACCTTGTCCTTAGTTTTCGCGTAAAATCCGCCACTTAATAATTCAGCGTGAGTTCATGTACAGACGTTATCGGAGGACTAAGATACTTAGTTACCGTAATAACTACAAACTGCTCCGCAACCTTATCAACAGTAAGGTTAAGTCTGCAAAACGTGAGTATTATTCCCGCATGCTTGATCCCATATTAATTTCTAAAAAAAACTCTAGTCTAACCTGCGTTCGCTGGGCATCTATGCTCCTGTGGTCATCCCGTTTGACGCTGATGTAAACCTCCTCAATGCGTCTTTTATTCAATCTCCATCTGAGCCTGCTTCCTTGCCTGATCTTCCTTCCCGTGACTACTTAGTTCTGATGGTTTTAATTTTCGTTGTGTTGACACACTTGAAGTTCTTGAGATATTGCTTTCCACCTCTTCAAACAACATTGGCTGGGATAATCTCTCTACCCGTTTTCTTAAGCTTCTCTCGCCGCTAATCGCAGAAACTCACGCATATCTTAAATTACTACCTGACAACTTCTCAAGTTCCTTCGCTTTGGAAAAATCCATAGTGATTCCTTTTTCTAAAAAATCCCTTCTAGATGACCTAACAGATTTTCGTCCCATCTATATTCTTCCTTTTCTTACCAAAGCCTTGAATAAAATTCTTTATATTCAAGTGGTCCACTGCTTCTGAAGCAGAACCGACAGCTACAATCAACAATGAATAGATCAACTCGACTGTAGAGTAATCTCATGCAATCAGTATTTTCAAATACGTACATCTTAGAGTTCAAACTTAATGTTCATCGACATTTTCTCTAGCATCCTCCAGGGCCCCTTTCTTCTTTGATCCGTTAACTGGCGGTTTGAGCGGGACGTCCCCGTAACGGATACGATGCTGTCAGTGCTGCTGGGTCTCAAACTCCATTCGCGAGTCGTTTCCATTCTAGACGATTTTTGAGGACGTCTGGAGCCTCGATAACTAGCGTCTGGAGCCTCGATAACTGATAATAGTTTATTCTTTAACTCGCCCTCGATATTCTTTAGTCAGGTTTTCTTCGGTGCTGATCGTTTAATCGCCGGTCTGCCGGACGGTCCCGCTGGAGAAGTTTACGAGGCAAGCGGCTATCATCCATTCGGCAAACATGTTCAAACCACCGTAGTCGACGTTTTTGTATTTCTTCTTCGATCAGTTTTCGATCGATAAAGAAGAATCGGAAGGATCAACGTTCAGTAAAGGCGTACTTTCGGATGGTAATATTTGTTTCTTTCCAAATGCACCACCGGGTTCCATCGAGGTGAACATTGGCTTTTAATCCATCCGTTGTCAGCACTTAGGTCTTTTCCGCATTGATTTTTAACCCGTATGACTGTGCGATGCGAGAAATATATAAGAAGCTTCGGCATCCATGTCGGCGAAGACGGCGCTATCGTCGTCGAACATCAATTCGGTTACAAAGTTGACGTTGTATCTAACTACGAGTCGTCCAACGAATTCTTCACGCGTAATCGCGTCGATAACAACGTTGAAGAGAAGTGGCGAAGCGACGTCTCCTTGTTTTACACCCGTTTGAATCGGGAACTCCTCAGATAAGTCGCTGCGAAAACGGAGTTGTACGGTTGAGCCATCGTACGACGTTTGGAGAAGTTGGATGATTTTCAATGGCACGTGTTCGGTTTCCATAAGCTGTTTCAATCGATGTAATCAAAAACTGATTTGTAATCGATGAAAACGACGATTTTTCGTTGCTTAAACGAATTCTTTCTTCCATTGGCTAACCAGGAGCGAATATTTGATCAATGCATCCTCAATGTGGTATAAATCCCGCTTGTTCTTTCCGGCTCGTTTGCTCTCGATGTTTCTGTAGCCTCGATTGTCTAATTTTCGTAAATAGTTTGACGGCGATCGTAAGGAGGCTAATACCGCGATAACTCTTGCATTCCCGACTGTCGCCTTTACTCAAACTTGGCACAACGATCGCTTTCTTCTACGCCGACGGGACATAATCCGAATGCAATACGTCTATTATGATAAGACATCACCTCCGACTGTTCTCCTATTCCCGGCGCTTTTCCATTTTCCAGCGATTCTATTGCCTTCTTCACTTCGATAATTGTCGGTTCGGTATCAAGACACTGATTGGTCGACGGTTCGGGTGCTTGACCTTGTGGCGGATCGTGATTGCACAGCTGGGGGAAGAATTCTCTCCACTGCTGCATGCGCCCATGGGGAGAGGTCCCGGAAGTTTCATCCGATTTTTTGATGTTGTCGTTTGTTGATGTCATTTTGCCGCCTAACCGTCGGATTGTCTGATCTGGTACTAGTGCCATCATGCCGCATCTTCCATGTCGCCAGCAACGTTATTCCAGTACGCTTCGCGTTCCGATTTCATTTTCTGTCGAACTTCTTTGTTAAATCGTCAGTATTGCTCGAAATGGACGTGGGCAGCTGTCGGAGATCCGTGGCAGCGTTTGTTTACGGATGGGTGGACATAACTCCATTGCATACCCCACAATGGACTCGGATAATTGCCTCTCTTCTACATCGATATCGTCTGCTGTTGCGAGAGCCGCTAATTTTTTGCATAATACAATTTGAAACTCTCGCCCGATGGCCGGGTGCAGTAGGCACGTCCAAGTCATCTTGGGTGGTTCGAATGAAAGGAGGCGAACAACATTGTCTTTAATTTCTCCGTACCCGTCGTTCCTTCCCAGCCGGTTCGATCAGCACCTGAATATGTGTTAAAGTCCCCACCTCCGGAGTATTATAAACTCGGTTCGAGGTATCGTATCTATCGTTTGTTGAAGCTGATCGTATAATTCGGTCTTGTTCGTTTCCGCGCTGGTCTCGGTTGGCGCATAGACTTGGGACCAAACGACGGCGAAGACCCCCTCTAACCCTAATTATTCTTCCGCTTACAGACGGCTGTAGCGCCAGTGATGACGATAAAACAGATTTCCGTCGTTTTGGTTCCCACATCTCGAAATTTAAAACTTTTCCAGTTTTAGCTTGTAAAGCGCGCTATGACTTGATCCAGATCTATGACGGAAAAACCGGTCTACTGAACTTACGAGTGAGTTTGCCCTTACTCTAGCCAGGCCATTGGTAATTTTATTACAAATGTGGCCTGGAATGCACAACAGCGAAACATTGTCGTTCCTAAGACAATTCAAAAGAGTTGGATGTCACCCCGTGGAATTTAATAGCAATTGCTGTTAAAGAAAAGAACGATGTTAGAGTTATTTGGAGCTATATTAATAGAAGTCGGCACTTCGATACTTCAGCTTGAAAGACAACGCTATAATTTGCACCTTGGGTCATATACACCCAGCTGATTATCGGGTTTGGAACCGGTCGTACTACCATTCTGACCGAGCTCTGATATTCTTCGTTAATGGTCTGTTGAAATGCAGAGTGGCTATCATTGGTTCCACTTTCAGTTCCGATAGGTGATCCACAAGGTTAAAGAAGAATATCCTGCATAAGCGATGCGCTCCCACCAGAGCCTCCTATACTACTGGTGGAGCGGAGGGAGGTTCAATAGGGCTTCAATAAACGCAGTCGGAAAGACCCTTTTAGGTCGCGTGATACCGAGACCGGCCAGTCTTTCAACCTTGGCCATTTTAATCATGGTACCCTTTTGTTTGTTCTGGATCTACTATGCAGCAAATGCTTACTTGACCATGGGCCTTATGACTGTCGCATATAGCTCATCCGAAACCGAACATAGCGGTTTTCGCTTGCAAAAAATCCCTTGCGAAGAAGTGGTGTTTCTGCCCTAGCTTAGTGCAATGGATCCTCCTAGCGACTGTTTGCCCAATACTCCTATACGGAGTCTGTTGGCCAACCTTGAGTAGATCAACCGTGGTAAACAAACTACAGAAGGTGCAAATACGTGCGGAGTTACACATAACAGGATCATTACACTCTACACCTACAATTGCCCTAAATGTTATGTTATACCTCCTTCCTTTAAATCTCCTGGCAAGCGAAAGCGCAACCATCGCAGTCCAAAGAATAAAAAAATCTGGATCTTGGACAGGAATCAGGGGAGGGCACACGAAGGTGCTGAACTCTGTTATCATCCCCACAAAAACCGACTTTTGCATATCCGAGGTTACCTTCACGAAGAACTACGGAGTCCACATCTCTTCATGTCGTGAATGGAGAAATATACCACACAGTTTTCAGGATGCTATAAACTTCTTTACTGACGGCTTTAAGCTCGAGGGTCGGCAACGAGGAGGAGTCTTTTCCCCGGTTTTTGGGATTGAAATCTCCTTCCGACAACCGAACTCTGCTGTGTGTACTACTGTGGTTTCAGCCACACATTATGCTGTTCTGCTAATCAACCAGCTAGGCGATAGGAACCGGAGTGTTTACATTTTCTCAGATAGTCAGGCGTTTCTGAAGCCTCTGCGCTCTTGCACTAACAGCTCTAAAATTATCTCTGAATTCCTCAGATATCCCAAATGGTGGTTCAGGACCGCGTCGTATGGGTGCCTGGTCACCGAAATATATAGGAAACGGTAAGGCTGACGAACAGGCAAGGAAAGGCACGACCGCCACTCTCCTTCCTGGAAAGGACAGAGTTGGTATGCCTTGGGCCACTTTTAAAATTCGATGCAAACAGCACACAATGCAACAAGCAAAAAGAAGCATTGGAGGGATCTTAATAAATGCACCCTGGCCAAAATGACCTGGCCCTCGTATGAACTCGTATGGACTACTTTACTACTGAGCGTCGGAAGACAAGACCTCTCAATTATAGTGGGAGTACTGTCTGATAGGGACGCATACGGCCCCCTTAGTTTTTGAGATCTACGATTTTTGCAGAAGCTGTAAAAATCCGGACGAGGTGTAAAGTGTACTACATCTCTTTTGCCACTGCTGAGCCCTAAGCAGACGAAAAGGTGATCCCTTTCTAAGCACGTTTGCGGAAATCTCGAAGATTAGGATCCCGCAACTTAGAAGATTCATTATGTCCTCGAGATGGTTTAGCGAAAAAACGACACGACATCAGGTTTAAAGTGTGACCACTATGGCATCGCCTATTCTTTTGGCCGAAGTGTATGAGCTTACCACCATCAGCTCGGCCAAATCTAACCTAACCTAATCTAGACAAGAATTGGTGGAACCTCAAGACAGGAAGGTTGTCTATATAGTCGCAGAAGGCTCTCTGAACCTTCGTTTGGATCTTCTCAAGTCTGTGCGATATTTCTTGAAAAGGCAACAGTTATCCGAGTCCTTAGCCCTGTTAATAGTTTTCTAACTTCTCTTTGAAGGTTAATTGGCTGGCGCTTACTCATTTGGTTTAATCTCAAATTCTTCTTTGTCCGCCACAGCTATGCAACCCCCTGCACCCAAGTATTGCACACGCTGAAAGGGAAATGGTTTTCTTCAGGACTCCTGAGGAATATAGGTGCCTCAAGGAACTCGATGCCAAAAAATTCACTGGATCCGACAATATACCCACGTCGCGCCCCACCTTTGGGGCTAAATCTCTGCGCAATATTGTAGTTCTATCATATCTCTCCGGAGTTTGTTCAGACTTTTGGAAACCTGCACTTACCTTAGTGGCTAGTTAGGTTGGTCTAGATATCTCCAAGGCTTTCGATAGAGTATAGCACTCAGCCTAATAGCTAAGCTGTTGATGTTGACAAAACTCTACAGAGCTGGTTTTCCGACAATTCAATTAAGATAATCCTGGACCGCGTCAAATCCATCTCATCTTTATACATGACCTACTCCCCATTTTCTGCGTTATTCATACGGCTTCGATAATGCACGGTCATTATTCAGAGATTAAAACCGCCATTACCTTATTTGTTTTCAAAAATGCAGGAAGCAGTTTTGAAATTGGAATCCCCATTTGTTTTAGAACCAAAGAAGCTTTGAATATCCACTAGCATTTTTAAATGCAGAAAACGTGAACAGTATGGCGATATCTTAATTAAACCCAAGTTATAAATATCCGGAGGTGCTCCAACAAATTTCATTATTTAGAATAATTTTTTTATGGTTTTAAAATAACAAATTCGTTTTATTTATGCCAGATTTATAAACACCTTTTTTAGTACCATCAAAGGCCGATCAAGGTTTATTGTTATTTTTATTCACACATTAGTAAAGTAAATATTTAAAGCAATCGATTACTTTAGTAACAGCATTGTTATCAAATTAATTTTGTTGAATACGTGCTGTTCAATGTCTCTTTATGCCCGAGCATGCATATAATGCAGTATTCTCCGATTCTACGTAATAGTGTTAGTACAACAAATGTGGATTTATCTGGGCATGTTTTCTGTGGAATTATTGCATCAAGAATATGTTACGTCTTTTTACACACGTGCGTTTTTCTACCTGCAATTCACGCAAACCAGAAAATGTATTCCGCAAACAGTGGACGACGAAGAAGCAGCGGCATAAAAACGGTTTTCAGATTTGTATTCGCAGCGGATTTTACCCTATGGCATACACGATTTCGGCTCCACTCAATTAGCAAGTTCAATTTGTGTGTGGCTAAGGCAGTGCGCCAGCAAACAGAAGGTCAGAACTTGGGGCACCGATTGTGGATTTAACTTGGAGATATTTTTTTATTTCCCTAAAAGTGCCAGTTTCCTCAATTGTCGATTGAGTGTACTAGGAAAGGTCTTTGGCTGACACACGGTAATTTTGTACATAAATAGTTTTCGTTTCTTGGTCTTTGGAAGAGATTGTGGCCTCTAAATAAATCAGGAAATATAGGTGAATGTAATAATTTCAACCAGCATAAATAAAAATCATTTATACTGGTAAAATATTTAGGTTGCTGGAAAGACTTTCTACAATCTAGTACTGCTTATGTTGCCCACGTTCTGCTGGCGTCATATCTGTAAAATTAGCATTTCTAACGCATAATTCTGTTTACAGTGCTAACTAGCCGAATGGTAATGTCATTCGAAAATATTCAGGCAATGTTTTTCTATGATTACAAAATGCGGTCGACTTCATTTGGCTCTTGAGAATGAAGCTCCATCGGCCGATAGGGCCTTCATCCATGTTGATACTAATATTGATTCTGTTTCCCAAGTTATTGAGCGATATCGGTATGTTATATGGCCAAAGATTTAAGCATCCTTGGGGAGTTGATAGGAAAACAGTGCATAGTATATTGCAAGATAGGATGAACGTACGGCAACAATCTTCTTCTTCTTTAACGGCTGTACAACCGGGATCCGGTCCTGGCCTCCCGCAATTGTTGTCGGTCCCGATTTTGAGTCGATGTCATTCAGTTTGGCATTCCTAAAATCTAAGCGTCCTGGTCCTTCTAGCAGTGGTTGGGTCTCCCCCGGTGTCGCACCCCATAGGTCTTACCGCAGAGAACTTTCCGAGCAGTGTTCCATGCTATTGTCGACTGCTACTGTTGACCCAAGGTAGGTAAATGATTTTATTACTTCAAACTTGTGTTCTTCTACCTTGATTGTGGGGCCAATGTTAGGTGCTCTTGTAGACGAGGCCACCATGTATGCCCTTTGTTTTGCTTTCGTTATTGTTCAGTCCCAGATTTCCTGCCGATGTCAATGTCGTCTGCATAAGCCAGGAGTCCATTATAGATGTAATTGGGTGGATTTGTGGAGGATTGTGGCCCTTGATGTCACGCCCGAATTTCGGATCACTTTCTCCAACGCCAGGTTGAAAAGGAGGCAGTCCAAACCGTCCCCTTGTTGGAGTCCATTATAGATGTTGATTGGTCTGGGCAGTGTTCCGGATACCTTTACTTGGCTTGTGACATTGGTCATTGTCAACATACATAGTCTTGTCAGTTTGTTGAATTTTCTCATGGCTTTGTAGAGTTCTACTCTGGCTATGCTATCATAGGCGGCTTTAAAGTCTATGAAGAGGTGTTGAATTGAGTTTTGAAACTCTAGACATTTTTCCATAGCCTGCCTCAAAGTCAGTTGTCGATTTGCCTGGGCTGAAGCCATACTGGTGAAGGCCTATGATGTTTCTGGGGTATGGGGCATCGTGTTTTGTAGGGTAGCGGAGAATATCTTATACACGGTACTCAAGAATTAGTGCACGCTGTGATATCTCCTTTTTTATGTACCGGGCAGAGGATGCCTTTTCTCCCGTCTTCTGGCATCACTCCCTGCTCTCATACTTGCACAATCAATTCTTGAATCGCTTGGTGTAATGTAGGCCTTCCATATTTAACTAGCTCTGCTGGGATGCCATCTGCACCCGAGGCCTTGTTGTTTTCGAGCCGGCTGATGGCTCTGCTAACTTCTAAGCTTGGTGGCGGCAGCATAGCATTATCATCAGATATTGGTGGAGCCTCCGAATCCTCAGTTAGCTCGCCATTTGGCATTTCATGAAAGTGCTCTTCCAATCGCTCCAAGATGCCTTTAGGATCGGTAATCAGATTCCCTTCTTTGTCCTTGCAGTATGTGCCACTTATTTTTTTTATGTGAAAGACTTGGTGTGAATTGCATCATACTGCGGACTCGTCGGTAGAGCTCCCGCGTCTGGTGCGGCCGTCTCTCTCTGTGCTGTTCTAGTTCACAGACGAGATTTTTTTCCATGCTTCCTTTTTTCGTCTGTGAATTCTCTTTTCTTCTTTTCTGAGCTCTTTATATTTCTCTTCGCGGGCCCGTGTTCTTCTTACGATCAGTTGCCAGATTGCATTTATTATCAAACCAGTCGTCCCGATCTCTACGACTTCTGCCTAAGATGGAATCAGCAGTACCAATGACAATATTTTTCAGGCGGGTCCAGCTCTCGTCGACGCCCGGCTATTCATCCCCAGGACTTGGGCGAGTTCTAATGCATGACCGTAGCTGTTTCTGGCCATTTCATTGCGTAGTGCAGCTGTGTTCGAGTCTGATCAGCGGATGCAAAGCTTTTCAGCGTTGTCATGCGCTCTCGGAGCACCATACCAACAAGATAGTGATCCGAGTCGAAGTTGGCACCTCGGTACGTTCGTACCGTCATCAGACCCGAAAGGTGGCAGCGGTCTATCAACACATGGTCTATTTGGTTGCGAGTGGCTCCATCAGGAGATACCCAGGTGGCTTTATGGATATCTTTACTCGCAAATCTAGTACTTGCAACGACCAAGTTCTTACTTGCTGCCATCTCTATAACTCGCTGTCCATTGTCATTAGTGTTTTCATGCATTAGTGGGCACCACTAGGAGGTTGTGATCGCACCTCTATCAGTCTGAAATAGTTGCGGCAGGTGCATGTTATGCTACATGTTATTCCCCCTATTCCGCCGATGACTGACCACCAGATCTATATAGCTCCATTAATTTCGAGCTCATTTTTACTGAATCCAAAGCTTTTATAGAGGCTTGGCTTCCAATATTACAGCCTTGTGAATGTTCTACGTTTATTATCTGGCAGACCCCTGCTCCGACGCCCTCTTTGAGCCGTTGGTGAATGTTCGGACATCGAATGTCGGGGGGAATTTCTCTCTCGCAATGAATGGTAATTGTTTAACTATTTCGTGGGCTTCGGACGCGTGAATTTTCTTCTGGAGGGTGTCAAAACTAAAAGTCTTCGATACTGGTATTTAAAATTATCAATTTCCAATCCCAATCTTACAGTTTCACATGAATATCTGCGATGTTCTTCTATCCTGGGATGGTTTCCGACATCTCAACTAATCATATTATAAGACTAGTTAATTTTTAACTAGTTTTTCATGTTAGAAGAAAATAGTTTTCATTAACAATTAAATTTCATAACCCTTTCCATATTACTATTTTTAATGTGTTTGTTTTTATATTTTCAGAAGATGGGAATATTTCATCAATAAGTGTTATCAGACTAACATCGCCTACTCCAAGTATGAAGGACGAGGACGATGATAATAATGAAGAAGTAAAGCCCGAGGATGAAGATGATGAACTGACATCAAGTTCAAAATCAGAAAAGAAAGATGAACCTGAAATTGTTGGATTAACCGTTGAAGAATTTTATCCTCGGGACGAGGCTAAATTATTAGCTAAAGAAATACTAAACTATGCTGGTGTTGTTAATCCATTACAAGTTACTGTAGATTATGAATTTCAAAGATTCGTTATTCAAAATGATCATTGTTACACACCGCTCACATCTCCTAGCCAGGCAAAGCCGAAAATTCCAATCACGACGCCAACGAAGGAGACAACACCGAAACCAGTAGTATTAAGGCAATATTCAAATGTAAAATTGAAGAAGCCAACAGAATCGGTAGAATCTGAAGAGAAATCGGAAAAAGAAACCGAAGAGGAAGATGAATATTCGGAATATACAGAATCAAGTGTAAGCGAATCCGAAGATAATGATAGAGATAGTGATTTAGATTTTAGTGTAACCGGTAGAATAGGAAGACGAAGAAAAGCCAGTTTGAAACGAATTAAAAAATCGGTTAATAAAATAACAAAGAAGAGGCAATCAATTGCCGAAAGTAATTCTTTTAGCGTGGAAGAAGAAAAGAAAACGCCAACAAAACAAAATAGGCAATCATTTGATTCAAGAAGATCTTTATTACCATCTACTTCAAATAATATTAAAATTCTCAATAGTAAAACTCCAACTAATGTTTCTTTATTAAAATCACAGCAGCCACAAGCGCCACAGCCGGTTCATATTTCACAACCAGCACCAACAGTAACTAAATTTATACAGCGTTCTCCAGCCCCAGAACAACCTGAAAGGCTTGCTGAATTGCAGCTTCAAATGCTTGAGCAAAATAGTCGCAATCGGACTATTATTCCACCGCCACCAACAGATCCAAGTAAGCCACTCATTCAAAAGGTAGTTATTATAAAGAAAGAACCAAAAAAATCGGAAGGAGGCTTTAAGGAAATTAGTACATTATTAACACAAGGAGAAAATAATAAATCTAATCTTCAAGTGACAGAAATAAAGCCAGATACTCCGATTGCAATAGCAAGACAGATTTTGCTTCAAACGCCTCAACCGCCACCGCCACAGCCTCATCTTAGTAAGGGCTTTATGCCATTAGGAATAGAAACAGCCGTTCAAAATCAGCTACCTGCACAAATATCCATTCAAACTCATACTAGTTCATCAGAGTTGGCGGCCGAACATGACAAGCAATTGGATTTAATTGACTCGATTGTCAAAAATGAAATGGAGAAAAGTAATGTCATTGTCAAGGACACTATGAACGAAAACATACCGCAGTTAGTTAAGATGCTAGAAAGTACTGAGAAGGCCGTTATGGCTAAATCTAAAGTGGAAATTCCACGTATACAAACGTCTAGTTCAAGCAGTTTTACTACACCGGTTGAGGATATTGATATAACGAATGCGCCACTCTTGGAAAGTGCAGAAGATGAACTCCCCGAAGATCTGTTGCAGCATGTTGCAGAATTAATGGATAATAAGAATTTGCAAGAAGTTATAGATAAGCAAGTTTTGCATAGGGAATCTCCAGTACCGTCACATGCAGACGCATCTGTCTCCCAGATCCTACAAGCAAATGCAATGCCATTGGATACGAATACCATTCCCCACACCACAGCATCTTCTTTAATGCCAGTTCCATCACAGCCACAAATGCAGCCTATTGGTTTAGTTGCACAAAATTCCGCGAAGAAGGAACCAATACAAATTGTTCGAGGAGATGGCCGTGTTATTACGCTACCACCGATTGAGGCTCCAATAACTCGTGCTAAACGAAGATCACAAACCCAGGTTAATACGACGCCAGCAGCGCCTGTAGCGCAGCCTAAGGTTGTCAGTAGTATAAAGGCTGTTAGTATTGAAACGGCAACTGTTAGAAGGAATTCAAACGAGCAGAAGAGTGCAACAGCTGCAACTAAGAAAAGGGGATCAGTGTCGTCACAGGGAACACCGAAAGAAGATTTTGAAGAAGAAAGTTCTGAAGAAGAATCGAGCGACTCTGAAGATGATCCAGACAAGTAAGTGTTAAAGTGTTTTATTTTCCTTTTAACTTATAATATACGTTTTTTTTTTTAATAAAATTTATTTAGAGATATGTTTAAAGATCATGAAATTTGTAAAAAAGAATACTGATCCAGTTTTTGTTACATCTGTATTAATAAAACAAAGTTTCTGTATGTGCGTGTATGGGTGCGCTGTAGCGTGGGCACCAGTCATCGCAGAGCTTCGAAATTTTGCATGAAGGTCCGTGGGGGTTTTCCATGAAACACCTCGATTTTCGGAATTCAACATGGCCGCCGAAAAAAGACCTATGGCCACTCAAATATGAATTTGCAAATTGTGTTCCGATTTTAATGAAAGTTGGTATCTAGGGGTTTTTAAGATCGCTAATAAAGAATTTGTGGTCAAGATTTATAAATTCAAAATGGTCGCGCCAATATGGCGAACGAGTTTTTCCAATTATATTCCGATTACAAGGAAAGTATCTAGGGGGTTTTAAGGTTGCAAATAACGAATGTATGATCAAAGCTTATAAATTCGAAATAGCGGACGCCCGAAATGTCTCAAAGGAACGTCCGAAATGGCGGTAAGGATTATACTAAGTTAAGATTTAAAAATGGGCTTTTAACGGTAATGGATAGTATACGCTTAGAGTCATGTTCTGAGAGAGTGTGACTTCTGACGGATCCATTATTAGACATGTAATATAATGAAGAAAAAATACATGTTTGATACTTGCCTGGTTTTATTTGTTTACTCAGATGCCGACTCTTTCCCGGGCCTCATATTGCAAAATCCTAGACTTCTACTTAAAAATTTAGGTGGGAAGGGGTTGACCATTATTGAACCGATTACTTAGATAGCTTCAGGATACACTTTGTCCAATGTTCTTCCATTTGGAGCTAGGATGTGCAGATTTTCCAATTCTTGAACAACCTATATACAGCTGGTCATGGGAGAAACACGGTTTAATAAGATCGAGACCAACAACTCTTAATGATTGCCCTTGCGCCTTGCTGATGCTCATGGCAAAACTTAACCGTATTGGAAATTGAAGGCGCTTAAACGAAGTCTAGGCAGCTGTCCGAGATCCGTGGCTGCGTTCTTTAACGGATAGGTGGACACAACTCCATTGCACACTCCACAATAGACTCCGACAATTGCCTTTCTTCTACATCGATATCATCCGGTATTGCGGGCGCCGCAAATTTGTTGGATAGTGCCATTTGAAACTTTCGTCCGATGGTCGGGTCTCGTAGGCACCCCCAATTCTTGGTGGCGCCATTTTCTTCCCTCTTTGTAATCGCATATGTAATTTCGTTCGAACAAAATAATGGTCCGATCCGCAATCGGACCCACGCATTGCATGTACGTCGTTGAGCGTCGATCGGAATCTTCCGTTGAGCAAAATGTAGTCGCCGAGTCTTTGCCGGATGGATTTCGCTAGGTGAGTTGGTGTTTGAGTGGATGGCCAACGATCAAGTTGTTTGACGCTGTAAATGAAAGCAGGATTAAGCAGTCGTCGTTAATTACTCCGTGTCCGAATTTGCCCATCGTTCCTCCCGGTTCAATTTGTTCCCAGCCGGTTCGATCTGCTCCTGAATGTCCCCCGCGAGTATTATTAATTCGGTTCGAGGTATCACATCCAGCATGTGTTGAAGCTGGTCGTAAAATTTGTCCTTGTACCCGCCATGGCCAGCTGTATATAGGTTGTCTCGGTTGGCGCATAAATAGATACGATATGGGTCTTGATCGTTCTAGTTACAGCAGTGTCCAACAACATCGTCACTAGCCATATGTGGCGAATGCAACATTGAAATATGTCATATTTCTTCGAGTAAAAAAAATGAGCTAGTTTTCTAAACCAATTTCTTAGAAAAATCTTTTAGATTAATCACTATTACAGTTATTTGAACTAGCTTCTCTCAGGATTACTTTGTCACCAGTTCTGAAACTAGTCATTTAGTCACGCTAAACGTATTACTATTTTGTAAGAAGACAGTTTACTCCGTCCACGTTCATCATACTGGGAAGTTGATCGCGTGGACCGAAGGAGTCAAATACACATCCCAACTAGTTTTTTTTTAATTTTTGATGTGGCGAATGAAATTCTTTTAACCCTTAAACGGGCAACCGGGTCCAGTGGACCCGGCCAGTCAAATTAATTCAATTTATATACGATTTATATTTATGTAAAGCTTAAGCGTGGAAATTCATGCTAATTTATTTAAAAGACATATAAAAAATCAAAAGAACCGCAACAGTCACTCATAGATAACGGTAAAAGAGAATTTAAAGTTGCAACTCCCTTAAAAGGGCAAGCCGGGTCCATTGGACCCTTTCATTATATCATATTTCCCTTCTAAGACCCCTTTGAGACTGGCGATAATATCGCGCCTACAATTTGAAGTCTTCCGTATAAAGAGCATGTTAACTCAAATAAAGTATTATTCTTGGAATAATCCGATATGCCATAAATTTCTAAAAAGGGAAATCCCCTAAACTTGTCTTCTTATTATTGCTAGCACAACGGAGGAAGTAGATTCATTTTGTATTGTTATTTTCCCGATTAGTATTATTTTTTGAACTTATCACATAAAAATACAGGTGAGTTTCATTTTCTTATAGTCGTTTAGTTTGTTTCATGTGTACATATATATTTTTATTATGAATCTTGATGTACAACGCTTTGCAGAATGGCAACAAAACGTTCTCGTATAGAAACGCGGAGCTTAACACAATCTGAAATCGCTAATGCCCTACAATCCAATGACGATGTTTGGGAATCGACTGAAGCAGATTACGAAAGTGGCGAAGAAATTGCGGTAGACGAAGTATCTGAAGACGAACTAGACGTCCCATATGAGGAGGAAGAAAGGGAGACTTCAGATGAAGAAGTCTTGGACGAAATCCTCAGTGAACATGTTATGTATGTTGGTCGTGATGGAACAGAATGGAATTCAGTTCCAGTCAAAGGACATAATTTTTTGAATACTTCACGTTATTCACGTACGCAGCTCAGCAAAGTTGTGCTACCACCAGGAAAACATTTGGATACTGTTTTAGATTGTTTTGATTTGATATTCGACAACAACATTATTGATATTATTGTAAGATATACAAATTTGGAAGCAAAGAGACACAATGACAAGTGGAAAAATGTTGACCCCATTGAACTAAAAAGCTTCATTGGTCTATTGATAGCTGCAGGAGTAGATCGTTCAAGCAAGCGCAATTATGAAGAATTTTTTGGACGGTTACGTGGCTTGCCAATTTTCAAAGCTACAATGGGGTTGAAACGCTTCAAAAATATTTTGCGGTATATCAGATTTGATGATAAAGCTACTCGGAGTGCTCGACGTTTACATGACAAATTTGCTCCTGCGAGAGATATATTTGAACTTATCGTAAAAAATCTGAAAAAGTATTATTCACCGAGCGAATATTTAACTGTTGACGAACAACTGGTTCCATTCCGGGGCCGTTGTTCTTTCAAACAATACATACCTTCAAAACCCGATAAATACGGATTAAAAATATTTTGGCTTTGTGATGCAAAAACAGCATATCCTCTAAACGCAAAAATATATTTGGGAAGAGAACGAAGTGGATCACTCAGGCAAACAAGTATTGCTCATACGACGGTGACTGAATTGTGTGAGCCGTATTATCGCACAGGACGAAATGTTACCATGGATAACTTTTTTACGAGTTACGATTTGGCTCAAAATCTGAAAGAAAATGGTTTGACCTGTGTTGGGACAGTACGCAAAAATAAATCATTTATTCCACGAGAATTTCTTCCAAATAGACATCGCTCAGAAGGAAGCAATTTGTTTGGTTTTAGAAAACTGGGAACTCTTGTGTCATATGTGCCAAAACAAAATAAAGCTGTCGTATTTTTGTCTACACTGCGTTTCAACAATCAAACAGATGCGAATGGAAAATCAGCTATAAATCTATTTTATAATGATACAAAAGGAGGCGTCGATGTCCTTGATAAAATGTGTCATTCATACACTGTTCAACGTAAAACTAATCGTTGGTCAAATGCAATTTTCTTCAATTTAGTCAATGTTGCTGCAATTGCAGCCTTTATTATACACCGAAGTGTTACTGGAACTAGCGGTCAACCCGTGGGTTCTCAAAGAAAACGTTTCTTGACAAGATTAAGTGACAATTTGGTGTACGATCAAATAAAAGCAAGGAGCAATATTGGCCTTCACACTGAACACCGACAAGCTATAGAATCAGTTCTTGAAAAAGACATCCCATTGTCAAGAGCATCAACGTCTAGTGGAATATTATCGACCGTACCACAAGCAAAAAAAAAAAAGGTGAGATGTGTAATCTGTCCTTCATCAAAAGACAGAAAGGTGCGACAAGTATGTTCAATTTGCAATAAACATGTTTGCAATGAACACGCAATTATTACAATCAAATGCAAAAAATGTGCCAAATTGTCAGCGCTAAATGAACCAGACAGCGAATAATTATTTTATTTTTGACAATTTTTTATATTTTTTTATATTAATAAATATTATTTAAAATAAATTGAATGAATTAACTTGTCTTAAATCATTATTCTTAAGCTTGCAATGAAAAATCTGTTAGGGTCCAATGGACCCGGCTTGCCTTCCAACGTTATATTTTTACCTTGCCCGGTTGAGGGTTAAAATAGCGATTGTGGCTGAATTTCTGTTGGACACCGCTGTTCTAGTATGTAAAAATATATCTTGACAACTTAGCAAATATAAAACAATTTAATTCTATACTGGATGAGGATTACATACAGTTTAAACTGATTTTTTTATTTTATCTATATATTTTGTACTATTTTTATAGTTTTCAAATTATCATAATAAGTCTTACCTTATAAGCTTAACTTAAATTGGTACTAATATCATCCTTTTATAGATTATGGTGTATATGCCGACAACCCCATAACAATAGATTTATGATCTGTTGCGATGTATGCGAAGACTGGTTTCACGGTACTTGTGTTAATATAACAAAAGCCATGGGTCTTGAAATGGAGCAAAGAGGTGTGGAATGGACTTGTCCAAAATGCATCAAGAAAGGAGATCCACAGCAAAGGGTAATTTTTTACAGCATATCCATGTTTACTAAATAACATTTTCATTTCTTTAGAAAGCAATTCAGAAAAAAATTAATGAAATATTTGATAAAAAAACTGTAAATGAAGATATAAAAAAATTGAATGAAGTAAAGCGAGCAGCGCCAATTGTTAGTGCAATGAAAAAAATTGAACAGAAGAAAGTAACTGAAGCTCCTGCAAAAACAATACCGAGAAAAAATTCTCAATTAACGAAAAAAGCCGCAATTGAAGCGAATGCAAAATCAGGTGATATACAACAACCGAAACAATCTGTTGTCATACAGAAAACTCTACCTCAGTTTATTCAGCAAAAAAATGTACCTGAACAGCCACAACCAAAGCAATTAATTGTACAAAAATCAAAGCCAGCCGTGGTTCAACAACAGCCAAAACCAGCAGTTATAGTGCAGCCTATTGAACAACGTACTAAACAAGAACCTCCTCAACCACCGATAATTGTTAAGGAAAAGGAAGAATTGTTAAGCTGCATAGTATGTAAGAAGTCTGCTAGGCCAAATTCAATTTATTGCAGTGATGATTGCATTCGTCGGCATGCACAAAATGCATTGATATCGGCTACAAAAGCATCTAAGGCATCTACGTCAAATGTAGTAACAGCTCCTGTTAATCCAGAAGAAAAGAAGAAGAAAACACCAAGTTCATTTGAAGAGGCTTTAGCTAAAGCATCAGAGCCGGCACTGCTGCCTAAAAATAAAGTTGAAAGGGTAAGGTTAAGTTTTATATCTGGTCTTTGTTTAACGCATTTGAATTAAAATTTTGTGCTTGTGCTTTTCTTCTACTGAGTGAATTAAACGATTTATGATATATGAAGCTTATCTTCTATCTATATAAATATAATTGGAGGGTCTGTCTGTGATTTCACAATAATTGTGTTTTTCTAAGTTCATATGCTATTTAAATGGCATAAAAACAAAATCAAGTATTAACATTTTGATCTGTCTGTATGTTTGTTTTGCTAATCTCGAAAACGGCTAATCCGATAGGGATGGGGTTTTCGTTGGAAGTTTCAGTATTTTTACGGGCTATTGTATCCCCTTTATATTAGCTTCACCTGTATATATGTATGTAGACCAATATTGCAACTTAATTTTAACCCACTTCAATATAACCGATCAACTTTAAATTTTGCACATATGTATAGTTCGCGTGAGAATGCAATCTGACTATTTTGTAAATAAATCAAGATGGCCGCCGAATTTCGCAATTGTGCTTGCCAACCCTCGACATGGGTATAAAATGAAAAGGAATGATAAGTAGAATATAATTAGCTATTTGGTATCATTCTAATTTCAAAATGGCGGTCGTCTCAAAAAGCGGACTGCCTTTTTCTTTACAACCCACTCGGTAGGGGTATCAAAACGAATCATATGATATATTAACTGGGTGGCGTCATTCTAAATTCAAAATGACACGAATAGTGATTTAACAACAACACAGAATAGAGATTTACCTTTTTCTTTACAACGCTCTCGATATGGGTACCAAAAGAAAGTCCATGACGAGTATAGTACAGTAAGCTGTGTGACGTGCGTCGTTCTCAATCAAATATGGCAGTCACTACAAAATGGCAGAAGACAAATAAACTAAAAAGCAAAAAATCGTTGCTTTTAGTTTAAAATAAATTAAAAAGTAAAAAATAATTTTAAATGTAAAGTTTTTATTGCTCTAGCTTGTATATGGAAACAACCTACCTTTCGAAATGTAAAAAAGCGTGGGGCGCTAACAAACGTTCCGATGTTGCGGCAAACGGCTAGCGGTGAAAAAAATACTGAACAACGAGATCGAAGCAACCATTCTAAAGGGAAAGTATGAAGAGAAGACGTTTTGATACCACACATCCCAATCATTCCGACTGACATACCACTTGAATTTACACTGCACTGCAGTTTCCATTACGGCTTGCTTTCGTTTTAACCATAAATTAATCCCAGGGGCAATCATTCAGTGTTTTAGTGCATTAATCTTGAATGCCCATGTTTCTCGCATGGCCAATTATATGTTGCCTGCTCCCGCATTGGAAAACCAACAGCTTTGTTTGTTTATGCGCCAGGTAATCAAACAAAAAATATCATGTACCATAAAGCATTACAATGAAAATATGATTTAACACAATATTATTAAAGTACTGCAGTGTAGGATATAGAAAACTGAATTTTGTAAGTAGTTGTTTATGATTATGACATTCAAAATACATAGAAAAGTTTATTAATATTATGTACATTTATTGTTGATATCACGGTAATTATTTAATAGTCAATAAAAAAAATGCATTCTGAAATACGTTTATATTCATTTTTTTGTTTAAACTACACATTTGTAACTGTAGTCTTCTTCTTTGATTTGTCGGTTCCGCTTTGACAAATGCGGTTTCTTGCCTAGTTTCTTCGGTTTTCCGATTCTGGTCAATTCGGCAGGTCGACCACCTCCTCCTTTCACACCCTGGGCTTGGGACCAGGCGACGGCGGAGTTTATAACTGTAGTATCACAAACTTATCTGTTCTGGTGACCATTACTGAAAACTACCCTGCAGGGAAAAAAGCGCTCCAAAATGTCTTTCAAAGCATCTTTTTATAAAGCAAGTAGTGCTTGCTTCATTACATGTCCGCAGAAGGAGACGTTTCAATTAAGCCCATTTGTAAGCGCCAACAATGCGTTTTAAACGAAAGTAGAAATAAGCATTCACTTTAACACTTTTAATTATTTTAGTTTTAACCAACCGAAAACAATTAAAGCAATAAAACCTTTACGATTCTACTCGCGGCATAAAAAGTTAACTAATTACCTTTTTATTTAGTTGAATGCATTTCGAACTACATTCAGTTCATCATCAGCATCACGACTAAGCAGTAAAAGTATCCTCTGCATGACAGCAACCGTATATTTAGACACACAGTAACACATAATAACTGATATTATTATTAAACACGAGCGAACAGCACAGATTCAATGTTACCATTATCCAAATTCAAAGCATTATTATTTGATTGAATGTAGTAACTTTCGTATGCGTCGAGTCTATTTGCATCTCGTACTTCTTTCAATAGGTTTACACATTCAGAGTTGTAATTGTGATCAGTATCAAGAATGTGTTTAGCAAACGCTGATTTTTTTGGTTCATTGTTTTTAATGTACGAGATATGTTCTTTGAATCTTTTTTGTACTGCTCTTTTTGTTTGTCCGTAATAAACTCCATCACAATCATCTTCACCGCACTTAATCGAATATATACCCGATTTTTTCAGTTTTTCATCTCTGTCTTTTGTTGAACCGAGTAAATCACCTAATTTGTTAACGCTTTTGTAAACAACTTCCATATCAAAGCGTTTAAAAGTTTTTTCCAGATTTTTGGTGATTTCTGGAACATAGTTCATGGAAACACGTTTATGCACAGATGTTTGTTGTGTAATTTGTGTGAAAAAGGTACTTTTATCTAAAAGCTGATAAGGGAAATAAAATGAGTATTATGAACAAAAAAGTTTATGATGAAATGATGTTACAACTAATATCTGATAATCCCTACAAACCGGTTAAACGAAACCCGTTACCAAATATGATTAAACAAAGTGATATAGTGAGACAGTCAATTGCGAAAATATTTGGCACTAGATTGAAATATTCTTTACTTGTTTCAAACCCAAGTGTAGCGAAACTGTATGGATTACCCAAATTACACAAAAATCCCATTAAAATGAGACAAATAGTCTCTAGTATAAATACACCAAGCTATAAAATAGCCAAGTGGTTAGTGGGTGAAGTCCGTAAATTGCCACCTTTTAAAGGTTTCTCAGTGAAAAATACGTTTGATTTTGTAGATAAAGTCAAAGAATTAAAAATGAAAGACGGTGAAATAATGGTATCATTCGACGTAACAGCTCTTTTCCCCAGCATCCCAGTAACAGAGGCTTTAACAAAATTCTACGATTATTTAAATGACTTAAATTTATCGGATGACAAACGAAAAACGTATTTCAGTGCAGCTAAATTGTGTATGGAACAAAACTTCTTTCAATTTCGTAATGTCCTTTATAAAGTGGAAGAAGGAACAAACATGGGTAATCCATTGTCACCATTGATTGCTGACTGCTTTATGTCAGCGTTAGAAACCAAACTAAAAGACCAGGGTTTTCTACCCAAAGTTTGGTTTAGATATGTTGACGACATATTTTCCATAATAGAAGAAGACAAAATTGATACAATGTTGAATATTCTTAACAGTCAATGTGAAACAATTAAATTTACGTGTGAAAAAGAAGAAAATAGAGAATTGATATTTTTAGACTTGAAAGTTTTGAGAAAAATTGATAATTCATTAGAGTTTGAAGTTTTCCACAAACCAACGAACACAATGAGAATAATTCCAAATGAATCATTTTGTCCAATTCAACACAAATACGCTGCTTTTCATTCTATGATCCACAGACTTTGTAAATTTCCACTCTCAGTGAAAGCTTACATGAAAGAATTAAAATACATAAAAGAAATTGCTATTAAAAATGGTTACCATCCGAATATTGTTGATAGAATAGTTGAGAAACACTCGAAAAAAGTTAAAAGGTCCAATTTAAGTACCTTTTTCACACAAATTACACAACAAACATCTGTGCATAAACGTGTTTCCATGAACTATGTTCCAGAAATCACCAAAAATCTGGAAAAAACTTTTAAACGCTTTGATATGGAAGTTGTTTACAAAAGCGTTAACAAATTAGGTGATTTACTCGGTTCAACAAAAGACAGAGATGAAAAACTGAAAAAATCGGGTATATATTCGATTAAGTGCGGTGAAGATGATTGTGATGGAGTTTATTACGGACAAACAAAAAGAGCAGTACAAAAAAGATTCAAAGAACATATCTCGTACATTAAAAACAATGAACCAAAAAAATCAGCGTTTGCTAAACACATTCTTGATACTGATCACAATTACAACTCTGAATGTGTAAACCTATTGAAAGAAGTACGAGATGCAAATAGACTCGACGCATACGAAAGTTACTACATTCAATCAAATAATAATGCTTTGAATTTGGATAATGGTAACATTGAATCTGTGCTGTTCGCTCGTGTTTAATAATAATATCAGTTATTATGTGTTACTGTGTGTCTAAATATACGGTTGCTGTCATGCAGAGGATACTTTTACTGCTTAGTCGTGATGCTGATGATGAACTGAATGTAGTTCGAAATGCATTCAACTAAATAAAAAGGTAATTAGTTAACTTTTTATGCCGCGAGTAGAATCGTAAAGGTTTTATTGCTTTAATTGTTTTCGGTTGGTTAAAACTAAAATAATTAAAAGTGTTAAAGTGAATATTTGTGGATTCTACGTTGTTCAACCAAAAAACGGTTCAGAAATAAGCAGTCAGCAGAACTGACAGTTTCGGTTCGATATGGAGCTTTTAACTCAAGTTTCGATAGCGATTAAGCAGAAAAAAAACAAAAGCAAAACTTGACCCACCATGCCTTAAGGAAGAAAAAACCAGTGCTGCGAGTAAGCTTCCAAAGTTTGCACATAAAAATGACTTTGGTTTGGTTACAAATGTGCACCAAAGAAAGGCTTGGATCTCGCTTTTATTTGAAGCGGTGATTATATTTCCTACTGAATAAAGATGTCATCACATCACTGTACAATTTAGGTGTGTTCGATGACGGCTCAAGCTGGAGCAGAAAAAATCAGCATTTTGCATTCTTTGAGACTTTTTTGACAGATCTTTTCTGCTCCCATTTGCCTTGCTCTGTGGTTTTTGAGCTTGCTCTGGGTTGAGAATTTTCACTTTTTCTGTTCCACCACATTTGTTGGAGCAGGTAGAGCAGCAAAATTCTTCTTCTTTTTCTTTTGACAGTTCGAAGGCAGGGAAAATCGGAAAATTGATTTATTAATGATTTATTCGAAAAATACTTGGAAATATTAAAAAATAAACAATATTGATATATATATCTTCTTCTAAAATTGACATTCATATTTAACCTCTAAAAACGGAATTTATAGCAAAGTTTAGCAGAAAAGTGGTTTTGAGATTGCTGCTATTTTTTGCTCTGACAGTTGAGCTCCCAGTTGAGCTGCTCTCATCTGCTCTGAACTTTTTAAGCAGTCATCGAACACACTTTTGAAGAGCGACGCCATCAGCAGAACTTGACCAGAAAAGTTAAATTTGTAGGACTGCCACAATCCAATAACTTTGGACAGAACGACGTCTGTTGGATCAGCTATATTTTATAAAAACAAACATGGCACATCAAATATAAAAAAAAAGTTACTTATAGGTTAAGCCGTGTCCACACATAACAAACATTTGATAAACATTTGTCAACTCCCCCGACAAACCTTTTTTCACTGACATGTGTACACTACACTGACTTTTACATAAATTTTTTTAAATTCGTATTTGGAAGTTAAAGTAAAACAAATTTTGATAAAGGAAAAAAACAAGTAAAATTTCGTTGTTTTTTCCCTTTTAAAAGGCTTTTTTCAATCAATTACAAATCTTTATGTTAAAATGACCAAGGTTTTCAACGCCTGTTTTAACAATCAGAATGAGAAAGAAATAAAAAATCACTGCACCCATCTATTTTTTGGAAATATTCTGACATTTACAAATGGAAAATATGAAATCAGGAATTGCAACTTTAATACCATGCAACCATTATGGCGGTTTTTTTTTAATTTCGCTTAAATTTATTTCAGTATTTTATTTACCTTTTCCCAGTGAATGCACTGAACTCATAACAGGAAATTAAATAAAATTTGTGTTCAGTAGTAAAAGGGGCTGATGGATGAGCGAGAGGACTATACTTTTTGGTGTCATGAATTTGTATGGGAATAATCAGCCTTATTCTCGTTGTCGAATCACCCAAGTGACATTTAGGCGGTGTCACGTCACTTTCAATGTGGTATTCTCGTTGACGTGGCTACGAGGAGCGTTGTGAAATGAAGCAAATTTTCATTTGACAATTGAGTTTGACATAAAAATAAAAAAAAAATGAGTTAATTTGTGTTGTGGTTTTCGGATGTTAATTTTCTATAATTTTTTAAGCAATATACAATCAAACGAACTTTTGTTTACCTTTTTTCTAAAGATAGAACTGTCGATACCTACAAACGTATCGATGAAGTTGTCACTTGACACTTCCACCTAGTGACAATTAGAATTCGATGTTTTTCGATCTAGTCGCCAGGTGCCACTTAGATTGGCAATGAGAATACCAATTGAGTGTCGAAGTGACATCTGTCACGGCACTCGACAACGAGAATAAGCCGGAATGTCAGATGAGCAGTGCCTTATTATATGTCAGTGGTGTGGTCCCGCCTTTAGGCTGGTCGTCCACTGGAAAGGTATTCGAGCAGCGTAGCTACAGGCGGCTCTGATACACGCTACAGGGGTCGTACACTGCAAACTTCATACTGTTCCGTTTGTTCCGAGTGAACTTTGAAGTAATAATATTAAGCCTGTTCGCTTACTTAAAATGGGATCCCTCGGGATCCCGAGATTTTCGACAATAAAGTTGAAGAGTGGGGATAAAAATATGAAAGTAAGCGAACACCTTCTGGGCTGTTTTTGGCAAATCTAACCTAGAAATCACTTGGGTCTTCAAATTAATGACATAAAGCTATTGAAACTAATAATTTATGCATGAAATTATTTAAAATCTTGTTACTAGGCACCAAATAAAGAACTTATTTTCATCAAGTCGTAATCGTTTTGGTTTAACATGATAATTGACAGTTCCATTTGACAATTCAAATACACTACAAACAGCAATCCACAATCGCCGGGACTCAAAACCTCTGGCACAAATTGGCAAGAGGGGAAGCGAAAATTTCCCCTCTTTTTCGAGCCCGAGAAAGTAAGCGAACACGAAATTGGCGCAAATGGGATCCCGAGGGATCCCATTTGGAGTAAACGAACAGGCTTATTGTGATAGAAGAAGAGGAAATGTTTTTTTTTGGAAAAGTCTATGTTGATGAGACGTGGGATTAATAAAAGAAGACAGTCTGTTGGGTTTACCCTATTTTGAAAAAAAAGAATGTGTCTGACTGCCCGGGGCGCCATATCCCTGGGGCACCGCCACGAGCCAGTAATGTGCTCATTCATTTAGTTATCAAATGCTAACACATGCACCATACAAGACACAACGCCGGATATGCACAGAAAGTAAATAAAGCTTGTGTTTGAAAAAACGTAAAAGACCGCTGGCAAGGGCGCTTTATTATACATTCTTTTGTAACTATTGCCTTCAGTTTCCACTAATAAACCAGTGCTGGGCAATAGCAACTCTTGATAGCCACACGAGCTTCCCGGAAATTGTAGATTCCTCCAATCCTGCTTGTGAGTTCAACTGAGAGAGGTATAGGACCCTATATTGTTCTCTCTATTCTTCTTCCGTTCCGTCTTCTTCTGTGACGGCAGAAAATAATATTTATGTTCCCAAGAAATTTGCAACATGTTTGCTGAGAAGAGAAGATTTTTGCCCAAAGTCTAATGCAATGCACACTGATCCAACAAGTACGTACACTGATACTAAAGCTTTTATAACTGGTGTATCTCTATCTGTTGATATAATGACCGGTATAAACACTCTCAACATAAATAAAGGTCATGATCTTAACAACCTGCCTCCTTACTTTTTGCAGGGCTGTTCAAATCAAATTTTGGTCCCCTCCGAGCTGCAAGATTATTATCTTAACGACCAGGCATAGGACCGTGTCGCTCAAGTTGTAGAACTAGGTATTGTTCTAGAAATTACATTTCTACTTGCACTACGACAATATTGCTGCCAGAGCCAACGAGTTTCAATAACGTCCAAGAGTTCAATAACGTTCGGGCCACAAAAACTCTTTTCTGTTCGTTCGTCCGCCCAATCCTGGAACATAGGACCCGATCTGGGACCCTATATTTCAGTTAAGTAGCTCAGGTTGAACTCAGTATAGAAGAAATTTCTCCCCTCTTGCTCTGAGAAACCCCCACGACCCGCGCGATTTTTGCAGCTTACCGCCCTACACGGACCGACTCAAGAAGTTGGAACTCATGCTGCTGTCACATAGTAGGAAAGTGATTATCTCTTACTTTACTGTGGACGTCAAACGATAACGTTAGGGTACATACTCCAGTCAAAATACGGGTTTGGTTGTACTTAAAGTTGCGAATACCAGATTTGCTCTAGTATAGGTTTTTTGGGTCGCTGAACACGAAAATCGGGGTCATTTGGTTCGGAAATGGGCGGAACACCCCTAAATTTGCAAAAACTACCCCCAAAAGGGGGTATTTTTGATGTATTCGCATTCTGAGTCTATAGATTTGGCCAAGAATTGGTTTCCAAGGGTTTTTTGGGTCGCTAATTAAGAATCTTGATGATTTTTTTAGGTTACATTAATATTTAACCCTTAAATTACGTAAAACTACCCACGAAAAGGGGTGTTTTCGCTATTTTCGCACTTTTTGCGATCAGATTAGGTCCATAGGGGTTTTTTGGGTCGCTGATAACGAATTTTAGGGACCTAACCTAGAAATCACTTGGGTCTTCAAATTAATGACATAAAGCTATTGAAACTAATAATTTATGCATGAAATTATTTAAAATCTTGTTACTAGGCACCAAATAAAGAACTTATTTTCATCAAGTCGTAATCGTTTTGGTTTAACATGATAATTGACAGTTCCATTTGACAATTCAAATACACTACAAACAGCAATCCACAATCGCCGGGACTCAAAACCTCTGGCACAAATTGGCAAGAGGGGAAGCGAAAATTTCCCCTCTTTTTCGAGCCCGAGAAAGTAAGCGAACACGAAATTGGCGCAAATGGGATCCCGAGGGATCCCATTTGGAGTAAACGAACAGGCTTATTGTGATAGAAGAAGAGGAAATGTTTTTTTTTGGAAAAGTCTATGTTGATGAGACGTGGGATTAATAAAAGAAGACAGTCTGTTGGGTTTACCCTATTTTGAAAAAAAAGAATGTGTCTGACTGCCCGGGGCGCCATATCCCTGGGGCACCGCCACGAGCCAGTAATGTGCTCATTCATTTAGTTATCAAATGCTAACACATGCACCATACAAGACACAACGCCGGATATGCACAGAAAGTAAATAAAGCTTGTGTTTGAAAAAACGTAAAAGACCGCTGGCAAGGGCGCTTTATTATACATTCTTTTGTAACTATTGCCTTCAGTTTCCACTAATAAACCAGTGCTGGGCAATAGCAACTCTTGATAGCCACACGAGCTTCCCGGAAATTGTAGATTCCTCCAATCCTGCTTGTGAGTTCAACTGAGAGAGGTATAGGACCCTATATTGTTCTCTCTATTCTTCTTCCGTTCCGTCTTCTTCTGTGACGGCAGAAAATAATATTTATGTTCCCAAGAAATTTGCAACATGTTTGCTGAGAAGAGAAGATTTTTGCCCAAAGTCTAATGCAATGCACACTGATCCAACAAGTACGTACACTGATACTAAAGCTTTTATAACTGGTGTATCTCTATCTGTTGATATAATGACCGGTATAAACACTCTCAACATAAATAAAGGTCATGATCTTAACAACCTGCCTCCTTACTTTTTGCAGGGCTGTTCAAATCAAATTTTGGTCCCCTCCGAGCTGCAAGATTATTATCTTAACGACCAGGCATAGGACCGTGTCGCTCAAGTTGTAGAACTAGGTATTGTTCTAGAAATTACATTTCTACTTGCACTACGACAATATTGCTGCCAGAGCCAACGAGTTTCAATAACGTCCAAGAGTTCAATAACGTTCGGGCCACAAAAACTCTTTTCTGTTCGTTCGTCCGCCCAATCCTGGAACATAGGACCCGATCTGGGACCCTATATTTCAGTTAAGTAGCTCAGGTTGAACTCAGTATAGAAGAAATTTCTCCCCTCTTGCTCTGAGAAACCCCCACGACCCGCGCGATTTTTGCAGCTTACCGCCCTACACGGACCGACTCAAGAAGTTGGAACTCATGCTGCTGTCACATAGTAGGAAAGTGATTATCTCTTACTTTACTGTGGACGTCAAACGATAACGTTAGGGTACATACTCCAGTCAAAATACGGGTTTGGTTGTACTTAAAGTTGCGAATACCAGATTTGCTCTAGTATAGGTTTTTTGGGTCGCTGAACACGAAAATCGGGGTCATTTGGTTCGGAAATGGGCGGAACACCCCTAAATTTGCAAAAACTACCCCCAAAAGGGGGTATTTTTGATGTATTCGCATTCTGAGTCTATAGATTTGGCCAAGAATTGGTTTCCAAGGGTTTTTTGGGTCGCTAATTAAGAATCTTGATGATTTTTTTAGGTTACATTAATATTTAACCCTTAAATTACGTAAAACTACCCACGAAAAGGGGTGTTTTCGCTATTTTCGCACTTTTTGCGATCAGATTAGGTCCATAGGGGTTTTTTGGGTCGCTGATAACGAATTTTAGGGATTTTTTAATCCAAAAAACCCTTTGCACCTAATCTGAACGCAGAAAGTTTGAATATAGCAAAGACACCCTTTTTGGGGGTAGTTTTAGCTAATTTAAGGGTGAAATATTAATTTTTCATTAAAAAATCCCTAAAATCGTTATCAGCGACCCAAAAAACCCCTATGGACCTAATCTGGTCGCAAAAAGTGCGAAAATAGCGAAAACACCCCTTTTCGGGGGTAGTTTTACGTAATTTAAGGGTTAAATATTAATGTAACCTAAAAAAAATCATCAAGATTCTTAATTAGCGACCCAAAAAACCCTTGGAAACCAATTCTTGGCCAAATCTATAGACTCAGAACGCGAATACATCAAAAATACCCCCTTTTGGGGGTAGTTTTTGCAAATTTAGGGGTGTTCCGCCCATTTCCGAACCAAATGACCCCGATTTTCGTGTTCAGCGACCCAAAAAACCTATACTAGAGCAAATCTGGTATTCGCAACTTTAAGTACAACCCCCCCCCCCCCCCCCCCCACCCCCGTATTTTGACTGGAGTAACAGTTCCTGTCCGTTAGAATCTAGTTCTATACTGAAATTGGACACAATAGGCATACAAAAATGTTTAAGGAATACCCTCATCGGACAGAATATGCAAAGAAATTATTGCGGTATGTGGAATACCATTTGTTCATAATATCATAGGCAAATTTTCTGTAGATGGGAAAAGCAGCATCAAAACTCTTAAAGTAAACTCTCTAATTGCTTTTACGAACTAGCGCTTAATGCCACCTGATCTTGCCACTTTCATATTTAATGTGTGTTGAGGATTTAATAATTAATAATTGTAGGGCCATATTTTATTTTTACTAGGTCTACTGTATAATTTGTGTAACATAGGTAATCTACCTAAAAGAAGATACCTGGCTGCACATACGTCTAAATTTATGTGGGTTAATTTATGCCCTAATTTCACCTTTATGAAGACTTGTTCGAAATCGTAGCATGCCCCATTGGCATGACTTCAAATCTCGCATGCCTTTTGCCATCTTTTATCAACTATCTCGTGATCAATTTGGCTTGCACCCTGGGAAGTTTCACAATTTTTCTTGATTAATTTCTTAATTTGAAAGGTTGTGCTGCTTATTCAGAGGTCGTGATTGGTTGTTAGATAGCTTTTCATTTTCATGTATTAATTGCGTACTAGATACCAGTCTAATGAATACCGTCAATTGTTTGCATAACAAATAACCATATATATATATATCCTTTACGTTTTAAACGAACCTTTAATGACAAAGGTGTCGCAGGTTCAAGAAATATTGAGAAGCTGTGTTATTTCTAAGGATTATGAACAAAGACTAACAATATTTTTAACAATTTTTATTTTTAAATTTCGGACTATTTTCTAACTTCAAATTGCCAAATGAATTATTGATATGTATTTTTATTTTAACAATATCCTTAATATATTATATTCCAAAGGTTTACGTCTACGAAAGAAAAACTGGTCGATTGTTAACTGGAAGTAATGCACCCACAACAGCAAATCTGAAAAAATGGCTTCATGAAAATCCAACATTTGAAGTGGTTCAACCAGGAAGCCCTCAAGCGTTGGCGATAGAGGTAAATATATTAAAAAAAAAAATTATATAATTTTAATTTCAATTAAAAATATCTTAGCGAAATAAACAAAAAACAAAATCAAATTCATCTGGTGAGTCTCCTTCGGCAACACCTGTTAGGAGAACTTCTGAACCCGTGAAGGTTAAAACTCAAAACATATCAGACACGAATCCCAGAAGCACTACACCTAAATTGCATAAATATCAACAGCAGCTTTTATTTAAATCTGGAAATAATCCGCCTTCACCTTCTATTTTGGAGCCGAAGCAACAACAGTATAGTAAGCAGAATAGAGAACAGAAGGAACAAAAGGAACAAAAAGAGCAAAAGGAACAGAAGGAGTACAAGGAGCAGAAAGAACAAAAGGAATCTAAAGAACAAAAGGCTAAAGATAAAGACCAACAACAAAATCAAGGTACACCAGCCAAAACTATTAAGAAGCAAGTTTCTGTAGAACAAAAAGCCACTCCACCTTCAAATGACACGGAACCTATTCGCTTGAATGTTAGGCGTACGTTTAAGGATCAACTAATTTCTCGTATGCATGAAATAAAAACTCAAGGACCTAAACTAACAGTCGAAGAAATGGAACAATTTGCAAATGAAGTGGAAGAAGAAATGTTTAAGCTATTTAATAAGGATACTGGCGCCAAATATAAAGCGAAATATCGTTCCCTTATGTTCAACATAAAAGACAGAAAGAATGAGACCCTTTTTCAAAAGATATGCGAAAAGTTAGTAGAGCCTAAGCAACTTGTTCGAATGTCTGCTGAAGAGTTAGCTAGCCAGGAATTAGCACAATGGAGACAAAATGAAAATAAGCACCAGTTGGAAATGATAAAGAAGTCTGAACTGGATCTTTTGTCTTGTGCTAAAAACTATGTCCTTAAGACACACAAGGGAGAGGAGGTGATAGAAAGCAAGAGCACCGACAGAGTATCTCTAGATATTTCAATTCCCGTGGAAGATGTGGTGACCGTTTTAAATAATTCAACGGTAAGTAGCACCACTGAGGGTGCCCCGCCATCGCCAAATGAGAAAAACTTCTCATTAGAATTTTTACAGGATATTGAAAGTCCTATCAATAGCTCAGGGCAGAGTCAAGAAAATAAATCCGTTTCGTCACAGATATCTAGTTCCGTTGATAAGGATAAAAGAAAATCTGTAGGTAAGGAAAAAGATAAGGAACGAGATAGTGTGAAAGAAAGAGATAGAGAACGCGATAATGACAAAGAAGGGGAAAGATATCGTGATCGCGATAAGGAGAGGGAAAAAGACAAGGAACGCGAAAAGGATAGAAGTAAAGAGCGCGAGCGGGAAAGAGATCGAGAATATGAAAAAGAGAAGGAAAGTAGTAAGGATCGTGAACGGGAAAGTAATAAGGATCGGGAGCGAGAAAAAGAAAAAGAGCGAGAACGTGATAAAGACAGAGAAAGAGAACGCGACAAGGATAGAGAAAGAGAACGAGATCGTCATTATAAACACTCATATAAGGATAAGCATAAATCTCGTAAAAGGAGCCGTAGCCGAAGCAAGGATCGCCGCCATAGTAACAAAAGCCCATATAAAGATGAAAAGCGTGACTACTATGTGGATGGTAGAGACAAGGACAGGGAAAAAGAACGTGAGCCACCTCCTAAGAAGGAAAAACATGAAATTATTAAAACAAAAACGCCATTAACAATGGTAATTAAAACAGTACCGAAAACAAAAGACAAAACAATGAAAATTTCAAAGAAATCTTCAAGTTCCGATAATTTCAATCTAATTGATAAAATTTTGGAATCTACAAAAACAGTCGAAGAAGCTGCAAACCTTTTCCCAGAATCGGACGAGCCTGCGACCAGCACATCTACGACAAATTCTGTTAATTTGATTCCGACATCGACTACAGCGTCAAGCTTATCAGGCCCAAGTGCATCGTCATCATATGTTAAACAACAAAATGAGGTATCTGCCTTTGATAGTGATCAAGAACCATCAAGCACAGTTTCGATTGCCACACCACCAGAAGATCAATACCAAAAGTATTCCAGTGATTTAGCTTCCATTCTTTGGAATGGCAGCATCAATATGATTGATGTTGCCACATTCCAAATTATTATCCAAGCAGTTGCTGGCATGAGTTTAGATCTAGAAAAACAATTGCCATCGGAGCTTGATGTTGTTGGCCGGATTAGTCCAGACACTGTGTGGGAATACATTTCTAAAATTAAAAAGAGTCCCAATAAGGAAATAGTAATTATTCGTTTAGTGCCATCGTGCGCAAGTGAGAACGTTGCATATTCAGCACTATATTTATATTTGGATAAACGGAAACGTTTGGGTGTTGTTAAAACATCTTCACCTAGCATAAAGGATTTTTATATTATGCCGCTCAGTGCTAAAAAAATTTTACCTCCAGTTTTGCAATATATTCATAATCCTGATTTTTTCGAAGATGATTCGAGACCTGATTTATTAATTGGAATTGTTATAAGGATAATGGGAAAACGAGCTGCTGCACCTCATACTTCAAAAGCAAGTTCTTTCAAAATAGTATTTGATGTTTCTGTTAGTAATATTATTTATTTAATTATAATAGGTTTTACGCAAAGTTGCTGAGACATCTGTGATACCAAACAAACCTTCAACGATAGAAAAGGACAGATTTACTCCACCAAACAGTCCTAAAAATTTGCCTGCGAAAAAAGCGGACCCAAAAAGCATTATTTCAGCTGTGCGTTTGCCGCCTCGTATTATCGATTCTATTGATTTAGACTCTTTAGCTATTCCTACCACAAAGCCGACAGGTTAGTATATTTCTTAATTTTGTTTTATTTGTGTTTTTTTTTTTGTTATAATGTATGAGCTTTCTCTGAACGAATTTAAATTTTTATATTTTCCAGGTGCGCTTAAGTTGTTCGAGTTATATTTTTCTTGTGTTCCTAACTTAATTTTTAAGTCAGAAATTGATCAAATAAGTGATAAGAAGGAACTTTTTGAATTCTCACATTTTTGGAAAGTGTTAAGCGTGGGCCACACAGCACACGTGTTCCGAGCTCCGTCTAACCGTTTTCCGTTTCTCGGTCTTTCCGTGTACCGATATTTAAGCTGGTAAGCTGGTTTCTCACGGTACGCGATATTGCGGACAGACGCGAACGGCGCACCATTGGAAGAATGTCCGTGAAGACGCAGGCAAGTCGATAGAGATGCGTGGGATCCGCCGCGCTTCGGCTTCCCACGGTGGGCGATCTTACAGATGATCACACAAGATCGACGTCCACGGACATGCTTTTGTTTGTTCGCTGTATCCCATTAGCTCGTTGGATTTTTCACCCAATTATCACTTTTCTATGTCTCCGTGTTTTGGTGTTCCGATATTTATTTTTATATAGCTACAAGCCTTCGTTTCCATGGCATCCTTGATTTTATTGAGAAGTAAGTGCTTTTGCGAATTCTATTTACTCAATATACAAAAAAAGTGAAGGAACGTTTCCGTCAATCCGTTCAAAAGTTGAAATTTGCTTGTTTCTCCGTTTCCGTGTTTTTATCGTTCCGTTATTTTTTTGTTTATCTGGTCAAACAGTATTAAGACATAACAATAAACTTTGACGGGAAGCGGAACTCGGAGAGCGGAAGACGTGTGCTATGTTGATGCCGCCTTTAATTTGAGCCCGGTCTAGCTAGAAATAAGGCAACTTAAGTTTTTTAGGCATTGGATTTAACACGTTTCTGGCGGCCCCAATCGAGAATGAATTCCACGATTATCGAAACAATGCCTGCCAGCCGTTTGCCTTGCATTATGAATGTGTAACAGTAATGGAAATTAAAACATTGTCATCAACGAAGCTGTGAATTGGGTTGCTTGGTATGGAGAGTAATTCGTTTATAAAGATTAGAGAAATAGCGGGTGGTAAAATTCTTCCTCTTTGATCCGTTAGCTAGCGGTCCGAGAGGGACGTCCCCGCAACGGATACGCTGCTGTCGATGCCGCTTTAAAAGATGCGGTTTTTGCTTAGTTTTTCCCTCCTCCTTTCACACCCTGGACTTGGGACCAGACAACGGCGGTGTTAGCGGGTGGTAAAATTAATCCCTGTTGCCTGTGTTTGACGTGTTTTCCACCAAACGACTGCGGACTTTTTCTGCCAGTTCATTTATATGCTGCCTTTTATCACGCTGGACATTTCTCTTTACCTCCCGTTTGTAACTGGGAGTATTCCCGTTCAAGTTGATGACGTCTTTCCGGGTCGCTTGTAGAGTTCACGTTATTTTTTAGAGCCCTCCTCCGTTCTATTTTTTGCTAGGCTGTCCCCGGGATCCAGTGTTGCATGTTTCTTTGGACACAACCGATGCTCGTTTCTGCAGTCGTCAGTATAGCGCTCTTTGTCGTATTCCACAGCTCTTCAATATTTGTGTCGTCAGTCTGCTGGTTTAAGATTTGTTGCAGGCTCCCAACAAATTTTCGCTTTTAATGCTTTCCCACAGAAGGTTAAACCGTCTACGGTTTATGGCGTCGCGTTGGACGTGTCTGAATGCGGCGATTTTTAGGCAAATATTTGCTACTTCCAGTGTCGGCTCCTTCCTCTAGAATAGTTCTTCATCTGCGGCTGGCGGCCACGTGATCTATCTGATTTCTCGTTCTATCATCGGGCTAATGAGGCTGGGCCTGGTTTTTTTGGTGAGTATTACGCCAACGCTAGTCCTACGGCTTTCAGTTTCATTTCTGTCCGATTATAAGATGGGCTCACCGTTTGGGCTGGTATGGTCCCCCGCATCGTTCCATCTGGTCTCGCTAAATCCCATGATCTTGATTTAATATCGATTCATCTCGTTGAGGAGTTCATCCAGCCATCCCTCAGCAAGCAGTGTTTTGACATACCATGATCCGATTTGTGTCCTTGTTTGAAGGGCAAAGGTCGTCGTCGTGTTGTCCATCTGATTCCGAGGAATTGTTTACCAATTCGTAGCAAAGGTGTTTTTACGGGAGGGAGTTGCTAACCCTCAGCCCAACCGACTTAAAACTCTGTTTTGTGGCGCAAAAGACTCGCCATTCGAGGTCTCCCATTAGCTCCTTCCGAAGAAGTACCCCAGGGAGCAGCGCGGGGAGGAGGGGTTAGGACTTGCTGAAAGATTCTAAGTTTTCGTCCGCAGTGACTCTTCTCGTTAGCCGTTCGCCCTTCACCGGATTAGATTGTGGCGGATTAAGATTTGACTGCTTCCAATGCTATTTTGATTGAAAGGCCGGAACGAAACTTTTGATCCAGTTCTTTAGAACGTGAGACTAAACCCCATAAGCGTTTTGTTGATAATGGACTCTATGTTGAAAATAAAAGGAAGTAGTAAATGGATAGATGGATGGATTGTTGGAGTCGTCTATTTTTCGGTATGGGCTGAACATGCGAAGGCTTCAAGACTATGTTTATATACGGTATTAGTAGGATAGGTCGAAGAATTCTCGCAGAGGTTTAGGTAAAGTTGAGACACATGTCGGTCGATATCAAGGTCAGTGGATTTGATGACATCAACCTCTTTGAGTCATTTATATACTTCGCAAGTGGCTGAAGAAAACCTTGTACTCCAACGGAACTGAGCCGGTAGTAATTGAGGACCGTTTTTTCAAAACTGCATAACTCCAATTTTGACGAAAATGAGTTTTACATGTCATCGCCTTATTTTAAATGATCTCTTTCATTTGGTGTAATCATATTTTCAATAAACTTATTATTTTAGATACTATAAGTATTTAAAAATTAGTTTTCTTGTAGTTTTCTTTCAATTTGTATAACAAAAAATGCTTCTCCTGAAAAATTAAGTTTTTTCAAATGATGAGTTTTGAAAAAACGGTCCTCAATTGTGGATGTAATAAAATTCTTCTTGATGGTCGTTTTTTATGTGGTAGTTCTAAGCGCAGAAATCTACTTTTGTACTTCCAATCCATTATTATTATAGGAGGTGGTAGAGTGAAAGTTTCGTTTTTCTGTGCACAAATCTTGAGTACAGTATTTGTTTTTGGGCATAAAAGGTTCTATTAGCAAGTAGTAGTCGTCTAGTCTAATATTTTATTTTTCTTCTTCATCTTCCATCATCCCATTCTAAATCTTCCAGCTCTGGACTGTTGCATCACCTTTGTTTTCTCTTCGTTCATGCTCAGGCCTATGTCCTTTAGCGTCTCTTTTAGTTCGACATAACCTTCTTTTGCTTTTGTACAAACTATGTTGCTATTGAGGGACTTCTCTGGACTGACGTTTTTCCTTATCACCCATGCTAGCGCGAAGTTGAAAAGCATTGAGGCCAGTCCATCGCCTTGTATAAGACTTTGATCAGCTGTGACGGGACTCCTAATATCTTGTTCAGTTCTATGGGTTTTTGTTGTTATACGTGGAGACAGACGAGTGTTTATTCCGATGCATCAGTCTCTATTTTGTCAAGACTACTAAATTCCTACGGTAGGTTCAAAGGGCGTTGGAGCAAATGGTGTCGCTATCCATTAGTGCCAGGGCTCTCGAAATCGATGTAAACATTTGTTGAGTTGTTCTATATATGTATCTCATAAGCTTTTTGAACTGAATTGTGTACATTGAAATTACCCGCACTAATCCCGAGATATATGCAGAAATAACATCAAATGCTGAAGTTGTTATTATGTTGGGACTTCTATATAGGAAGCAGAACAATACTGCAAAATGGAATAAAGAATTTCTTCTCTGTTCGTTCAACCAAGGCAGTATTTAATAACGCCCACTATAAACCTGGTGCTCTGCTTAAATCTACCTTCCCCTCTACTCACGCGCAAATTCGCTACAAACGCAATGTAAAGGGGGCATCGATTCTTGTAAAAATGCAGCTTCATTTTTAAAACATTATTTTTCTTTGCAATTGGAATTTTTAACTATAAAATAAAATCTCCCTAAAATAACAGCTCCACCACTCCCAGATGATGCGGACGAACCGTATTCACCGGGTGGAAGTTCTGATGATGATGCAATATTACCTGCAGTTCCCGCAGCAGTGCCACCTGCAAATTCTGCCGATCCAAATGATGCAGATGAAATCAAAAGAAAAATGGACGAAATAAATCGACAAATAGAGGCCCAACAGAAGGAAATAGCTGGAATGCTTAATATAGAACCAACATCATATGTAAGTAGATACTTTTTAATACAAAAAGAATGTTAATATATAATCCTAATTGTGTCCACATGCAGGATAGTAAAACATCTTTAGCTCCAGCTTTAGCAAGCATTTCAATTCCATCAAATTTACAACAAATTCTTGCCAGCATTAAACAAAAACCAGATCCGCCCTCGCAGGCCTTATTTCATCCTACTTCTTCAAGGGTTAGTTCATTAGTCAGTGCGAAGAGTAGTGATGATAATAACGACGATGTTGAGGAATATACTCCTGAAGCACCTTCAGCGCCTCTGATATATAAATCGATGCATACAGTGCCGACAGTATCAATACCCGGCTTATCTCCAGATATATCAACAACTATAGCGTCACTTACTTCAGAATCTGCTGATACATCGTTGAGTACGCCAGTACCGGCTACAACCAGCAGGCTAGCTCAGCTAAGCGAGTCCGAGCTTCTTGATATGGTGCCGGATAGTGTTGATCTTAATAACATAAAACCTCCTGACGAGACGACGCCGAAGAAGGATATCGACATGCGAGTGTTAGATATGATGCCACCGCTACCGAAAAAGGGACGATGGGACCAGGAGCCACCTCCTCCTGGGCTAGAGAATGAATTTGTTTAAAAATTCAGATTATTAAAAAACAAAATGAAATTCAGTGTAATAATAATTAATTTTAGGCTTTAAAAAAGCGTTTAAAAATGAAACTCGCAATTTAATTAATTTTTCAATCTCGTTTTATTAAAAATTGATTACAATTGATTAAGTTATACGTAATAAGACGCTTGAATTATGATACCATCTAATGTTATATTAATTAATTTTCCTTTTGTATTAATTTGGAAACGTTATACTTGTAGGAACTATAATCAATATATGTAAAATATAATAAAAAATATTATTAACTGCAAATCGATTGATTCGATATTAACAAGTAAATTCATTTAAAAAAAATGCAAAATGGGAATTTTTAAAATGAGAGACATTTTAGGAAAAGTAATAAAGAGGGTAAAACTTTATTTAAAATTCTGTTTTGTTTTATCTATTTTGAGATACATAGTTGGCACTTAATTGAAATAAAAGTTGTATTTATATAATTTTTTTGGATTATTATTCGTAGTTGTGTAGTTACTAGATTTTTCTGGGATATATTATTCTGAGTTTTTTTAGTTGTATTACTTTAAAATTTTGTTTAACGATCTTTATATAAAGGTTTTTTAAATATACAGGGCGGCCACTTTCTGGAAAACCTGGAAAAGTCAGGGATTTTCCATTCAAATCCTGGAATTTTGTCATTCATAATATTCAAATTATTTTTTGTTGTTGTTGTTGTTGTTGTTTTAAATTTTACTAGCATAGGGCTAGTGGACCACAAAGGTCTCTTACTGGTCCCAGCCGTGAGGCTATATAGACCACGAATCAATGCTATAAACAACTTAAAATGGCCTCGTGATTTCTTTGTTTGTTAACTGTCCCGTAGCAGTGTGGCCAAAAAGCATCAGGGATTACGTTGTGGATCAAATGATATTAATTTTTAATGCAAACCATGATAGTTGAGGTCCAATCCAGGCTATATTGCCAATTATAGATTTTATTCCTCCAATGATTATTGAGGTCTATCAGGCTATACTGCCATTTTAGATTGTAACCTCATGATTCAATTGCACACAACAGATATTTTAATGACACAGTTATTTCCACGTGTAAGATCAATGCTGAGGAAATAGCGGTCACTTCAGGAATCCATGCTGCACTAAGATTATCTCGAAAATTCTTGATAATCCCTGTGTTAATTTCTTGGTTGATAATTAAAAATGATACTTTGCTTGGAACTTAACAGATCACTCTGCTGATTTTAACTATATTCGTCTGATTATAAAAATTTGATGAAACACGTTGATTCGTTCATTGTTCGAACATAAAGAATGATTCACAGGATTTAGAAAAACTAATTTGTTGGTTTATAAAAGTCACTTGATTCTGTTCGAAAACAGAATTAAATCGGAAACCACAAAGGTTTTTCTTTTTAGAACTCTGATTAACAGTAAGCTTGACACGATACTGTTATCTAATCACTAAGATTAGAAGTTGGGGGCCAGTCGCAAGAAGATGCGACCGACCCAGTCGGAAACGAAAACCGAACTGTGAATTATTTTTTGATGAAATCTATCTATATAAATAATTGGTGCCTGTCTGTGATTTAAAAATACATAATTGTCATTTTCCAAGCTCATATGGTTATTTGCAAGATATTAAAATTTAAAATTTTTGTTTGCCTGTCTGTTTGTCCGGGATAATCCGATAGGAATGGACGGGTGTGTTTCAAGTTCCATCAATGATTGCAATCACTCCATCTTGTCAACATCCCATATGTGCCACATTCCATCATTTTTTGTCGGATGCGAACAATTGTCCATCAATGATTAGGGTGAGCTTCCATCACTGATTGCTGATTACTGATTGTGATGGAACTTGAAACACACCCGACTTTCACTTGTAGATTCAGTTTTTATTGCGCATGTTTTAGAGTATTTTTTACCTGACCTGATTATCGAATGCTATTATCGGACCGACTGTCGTGGTCGACTACCGGATTAGACCTAAAACTTGAACCGATAGTCGAAAAAATGAGGGAACACTTTTTTATCATTCCATTTGTAGACCTAAAAGTGCTCAATCTAAATATTTACTTTCGCCTAAGTAAATCTTGATCGTACTATATGAGGCCTTTTTCTTGGTACAATTTTCCTGGTTGCCACCAGGAGCGAAACCGAAATTTGTCGTACCCTACCTTGACAGTTAAGAAAAAATTGCTTAAAAGGGGCCTCGGTAGTCTAGGGGCAAGGCGCCTGACTGCTATCCCAGAGGTCCCGGGTTCAAATCCCGGCCAGCCCCACGGTCCTTTGCCTTTTCCACTTTCCCACCCACATAACTTCCCTTCTTTCTTCTCCCCACTTTACATTCCTGATTCCCCTGTCATAGCCTTCGCTAGTCCTTCCCTGCTCTACCAAGCGCATGTCATCGGTTGGCTGATGAGATTCAACTCGTTTCAGGAGCTATAACACTCCAGCGAGTTGTTTCTCAAATGCCCCGATGCCAGAGTCGCGAAATTGTTGGAGTAAAATATCGCGCGAGGTTGTGGCAGCTCCTTCCTACTTCTATCTCTTGAGCTGCTAGAGCTGCTGTTCGACATTCTATATGAAAAATGGCCGGGTTCATGTTTGCAGTTCTGACTGTGCAGTGTAAGTTTTTGCAGTTTTAAATTTAATGTTGACTTAGTAGACTTCGACAATTTAACTGCGATGTTCATGAACGGTTTGCTGCTACTTAGATCTAAGTCAGTTCTGCAAACATGAACCCCGCCAAATATAGATTTTCGAACAGTACAAAGGGGCTTCCCCTAAGCCTCTAGTCTATCACATAAAAAAAACCCCCTCGGTCAATATTTTAAAAAGATTGCAAATAAAACGTATTCTCTATGTTAAAACTTTATTTATTCTGTGTAATTTTTTACAACGCAAACTCTTTAAAACAATGACCAATACTAGTTTCTACCACTTGTTCGGTAGCTAGATATGCACTTAAATAATTTTTATTCAATGAATCGAAGTCGATTAAGTAAATTTCAATCTCTTCGAGTGCTTAAGACATCGTGTAAATGAAATGAATGTTCGGTAACCCTTCTTCAATTTTGGACTGAAAAATAAAGTTTAAAAAATCGAGAGAACCGAAATCAATAAGTTTTTCCTTCCGTTTGTTCTGTCTACGAAAGCTCTTAGATGCATGGATTCAATCTTAAATTCTTCGCTGTCAATATCTTGAGTCGCTTGGTTAAGGGTACATTCCGCATTTTCGGCAGCTAATATTATTATCAGCCATTTTTCCGCCAAGTTCGCATGCTGCTAGAAATTTTCACCAACTTTATCAACTGGAGCCGGCATAAAAGAAGGGAATCTCAAAATTGTTGTTTTCAGGGCCATTGAGAGCCCCCCACTCCCCACAAATGAGCAAGGCCGCTCTGTTTGCTTCCACATTTCCACATGCGTACTCCTTCCCCTTATTTTATAGCGCGGACTCTACTCTACCGACCGAATGAGCAAATCCACCCAAGTTTTTGAATCATATAGCCAAAGCTGGATACAAAAGGAAGCTAGATGTATAGATTCCTCATAAGTTGAACACGAAAAACATAATAGACTAAATTAAGATTTGCGATTGGCTGCTGCAATGCAATGAAATCATGAACGGTTATGTAAAATAGGTCATATTCGACTATCAGAAGCCTGAAAGATCATGGACAAGGATTGCGAATCGTAGAAAACATTCACGAAGTTGAGATTGACGTCTAACAAGGTGATGTTGTGTTGGTGGAACTAGAAGGAAAACGGCCACTTTGAGGTACTTCCAATTGATGACGATTGATTCTCAACTCTACTGTGGACTACTAGAGAGATGCTAGGAAATTGGACGAAAACGATGCGAATTAAATAATAGGAAAGGTGCTGTCTTCTATCACGCCAAAGCCTGACCGTACAATTTTGATGACCCTCCAAAAAGGTAAGCTTGTTTGGAAAGTTTTGATTCTTCCGTCATATTGTCCAGATATACATAGCGGTGTCAGCTAGGATTATTAATGTGGATGAAAATAGGTCGAATTGGAACTTGTTTTGGTTATATCCCTGTAGCATAGTTATGTTCTGATGCAGACAGGATATATGGCTCGGCCCACTTTTGGCCGCTGCTCACTGCCTTCGGCGTGTTTCGGCGATATGAGGAACTGTATGATTTGTCATAAATTTTAGCATTTAGTCCAGTAAAATGGTGCAAAAAAGTACATTTATGAAAACGGCAATTTTGTTTTTTCATTTTGTATGGGGTTGGTTGGGAGTATAAAACCGAGTTTTCGGGATCCGGAAGCGTGACGTTCGGCTGCCATCTTTTGAATGGTGAAAATTGCTGTTTTCATAAAATGCACAGCGAAAGTACCATTTTATTATTTATTATTATTTATTTTTCAAAAAAAGTATGTACAAAGATAGGATCTTATTATAGTACATTCATTAAAGGCAACAAAAATTATACAAAACAAAATTATATGGAAAAATTGAAGAGTATAAAAGTAAAATATAAGTGAGAAAAACTAAAAAAGAATAAAACATAGGAGATAGAAACAAAAAAAAACAGAGAGAAAGAAAAAAAAAGAATAAATAAAATAAAATAGTAAAATACAAAATATAAAAAAAGAAAGTTATATATAAAAAAGAAGTAAGCTATATAATAGAAAGAAAGAAGAAAGTTATATATTCATGCTTTAATCAATTCTATTAGAAATGAATTCGAAGAGACGCTTCCTGAAGATGTTCACAGAATCAATACGTTGCAAATCGACTGGGAGTGAGTTCCATAAAACAGCCGCGAAGACAAAGAAAGAACGCTGTCCAATTAACGTGCGGAAACGCGGAATAATTAAATTATTATTTCTAAGGGATTGTGAGAACTGAATGAGCTCATTAAGGTATGCGGGCTTGCGCTGGTGCAGAATATCGTGGAGTAGACGCAAAAGCCTAAATTTGCGATAATCATTAAGGGAGCAGCCCAAAACCGAATTCAAGTAGGGTGAAATATGGTCAAAGCGGCGTAACTTATAAACAAAACGAACGCAATCGTTAAAGGCTACTTCGAGCTTTCTAGCGCAGGAACAATCGAGAGAGGGGAAAATAGAAAGGCCATGCATTAGAAGAGGTAGAAGTAAGGCTTTCACTAAATTCAAACGGACAGCCCTTTTAAGCAACCCACAGTGATATCTGAGTTTGGACAGGAGTCCATATGTTTTTCCAATAACGAAATTGACGTGGTCGCAGCAGGTCATACTACTATTCAGAACAATCCCTAGATTTCTTACTTTACAAACGCGAACGAGAGGAACTTCATTTAAGAAAATTACTGGAAGGTCAGTTTGAGAGATGGAAGAGTGTGAGAAGAAAATACAATGAGACTTCGATGGGTTTAGCTGTAGCAAGTTCAGTGCTGACCAGTTTGAGACATTGTGCAAATCTGCCGAGATCTTCTCCACACAATTGTGGATTTGATCTTTTGGCGAAGAGAAATAAAGCTGCACATCCGGCAGTTCCGGCAATTAAAGGTTTGCCAGTTGAATCTACACCATAGCAGAGCAGCATCAGCAATGATGACGCGAGGCTTCGGTGAGATGAAGCTGGATATTGCTCTCATACAGGAACCCTGGATCTACAAGGGTAGGATTAGGGGACTATCTGGGGGCTTTGACACTCTGTACGTTCCCAATGCGAATGAAAGAGTGAGGACGTGTGTGCTGGTGAAACACGGAGTGCAGGCGGTTTTACTGCCGCACTTGTGCACACCAGATCTCACAGCAGTACGCGTAGGTACTGGAAGTGGGGCTTTCATTCTAGCCTCAGCCTACCTTCCGTACGATTCGCCAGATCCTCCGCCCACCAGGGAGTTGGAAATTCTGGTTATCACCTGTGGCGAAAAAGGCACAGGGTTAATAGTTGGTTGCGACGCAAATGCACACAACACGGTGTGGGGAAGCACCAACGACAACCATAGAGGAGAGGCTTTGCTCGAATTTGTGGAATGCAACAATCTAGTTATTGCAAATAGAGGGGTAGAACCAACCTTCGTCGATGCTAGACGAAGGGAAGTCATAGATATAACTCTATGCAGCAACCGGATGTTGACAAGATTGACCAACTGGGAGGTGATGGATCGGACGACTATGTCAGATCACAGAGCCATTTCATTTGAGGTAGAGTACGGAACCCCGGGCAGGGGAGACGGAATTAGAACAACGAGAATTCCCCGCAACACGGACACGTCTAGATATACTGAAATGTTGCGCAGGAATCTCGGGGAGCGCGTGCCAAGGGCACCGAAAACCACAAGAGAAGCAGAGTCTCAGTTGCATGTCCTGCAGACAGCGATAGAGAACGCTTTTCGAGTGGCGTGTCCTCTTACGTCAGTGGATGACCATGATCCCACACCCTGGTGGTGTAGGGAGCTGGAGAAACTGAAGAAAGAGGTCAGAAAGGCTTTCAACCAAGCGATGAGGTGCAATGACCCGGTTGCCTGGGAGAATTACAAAGCCAAGAAAAGAGAAATGAAACAAACTCTGCGACGACGGAAAAGGGAGTCGTGGAGGAACTTCTGCTCGAGCATGGAGAGCATATCTGAGGCCAGCAGACTTCAGAAAATGATCTCCAGGGACCCGGTCTCCAAAGTCGGACTCGTTCGTGACCCGTCGGGGAGGATGACGGAGACGCTGGAGGAAACCAACAAGATCCTGATGGAAGTTCACTTTCCTGGCAGCTATGTCTCGGGTAAATCTTGGACTATTCGTAACAGAATGGCTACAAGGATGAACCGAGAGGAGGCTAACGGGGTGGTGACGGAGGAAGGGGTGAGACGTGCAATAGACACATTCTCTCCCTTCAAGACATCGGGGCGTGACGGAATATTCCCTGCGCTGCTTCAATGGGGCAAAGATGTCATTGCACCCAGGCTTAGGGGAATATTCGTTACCTGTCTAGCAACAGGATACATTCCGGCGGTGTGGAGGGAAACCAAAGTGGTATTTCTCCCTAAGCCAGGCAAGAAGGACTACACCGAGGCGAAGTCCTCCAGGCCAGTCAGCCTAACATCCTTTCTGTTGAAAACAATGGAAAGAGTGGTGGCAGACCACCTGGAGAGTACTATGCTAAGGAGGCACCCTTTAAGTAGAAGCCAGCACGCTTACCAGGCGGGCAGATCTACAGAAACGGCACTTCACCAACTGGTGCGAGTAGCCGAGGGGGAACTGTATACCGGAGGCATAGCGATGGCCGTTATTATGGACATCGAAGGCGCCTTCGACAAGATACAGTTCAACAAACTCAAAGACGCTCTGGTGAGGCGAGAGGTCAGCCCTATGATTGTAAGGTGGGTGGACAGCATGCTGAAAAACAGAGCGGTAAGGATTCAGACAGGAGACTCGCGGCTTCGAGGGAGGGTCAGCAAGGGATGCCCACAGGGCGGGGTGCTATCGCCCCTCCTGTGGAACATCACTGTGGACACTCTGCTCAGGCGGCTAGAGGAAATGGGCGTGCATACCGTTGGGTATGCAGATGATGTAGCGATTGTGGCGCGTGGCAAGTTTATGAGCACTACGGCAGATATCATGAGGAATGCACTCCAAGTGGTTGAGCAGTGGTGTACGGAACAGGGCCTCACCATAAATGCTAATAAGACAGACGCGATAATCTTCACAAGGAAGATTAAAGATCTGGATTTTCAGCCCCTCATGCTTTTTGGATCGAGGATCAAGGTGTCTGGGATGGTCAAGTATCTGGGTGTATACTTGGACTCGCGACTAACCTGGAAATACCACGTTGAAGAGAAGATTAAGAAGGCGACAAGGGTGCTTCACCAGTGCAGAAGAGTATGTGGACTAAGGTGGGGTATCTCACCAAGGTTAGCATACTGGACATATACCATGATGGTGAGACCCATCATAACTTATGCCTCGGTGGTCTGGTGGACTAAAGCCACACAGAAAACCGTCAAGAGGCATTTGGACAAGGTGCAAAGAATGGCCTGCGTAGGTGTGAGCGGTGCTTTCCGCACCACACCCGCCGCGGCATTGGAGGCGCTGTTAGGGCTGCTGCCGTTAGACCTCCAGGTGATGAAGACTGCGGCAGCCTCAGCGATTCGGATGAGACGGGATGCCGCATGGCAGGCGTCAGGAACCTTATATGGGCACATGAAGATCCTGGATCGCATTAAAGGGATTAGGGAGCTCATGATGCCCATGGAAGGGATCACAAAAATGAGGGTGACCGAAAGGTATCATAAAACCCTCATAGGGAACGGAACGCTCCCCGAAGGGAGACCGGAAGACATATATATCTTCACGGACGGATCCAAGATTGACGGCAGAGCAGGTGCGGGAGTCTTCTCGGAGGACTTAAATCTGACCTGCTCTCTGGCTTTGGGGAATTACACCTCAGTCTACCAGGCGGAAATGCTTGCTCTGCTGCACGCGCTGGATCACATAAATGAGGGTCAGGTGCAGGGAAGAAGTATCCTTATAGCACTGGACAATCAGGCTGTGATTAAGCGCATGAACCAGACAGAGATTAATGCGTCTCTGGCGTTGGAATGTGTCCAAAAACTGAACAGGTGTGCGCAACAAAACAACGTGACGCTAGCTTGGGTTAGAGGACATACAGGCATCGATGGGAACGAAAAGGCTGACAACCTGGCAAAACAGGGGTCAACCTCGGAATTCTGGGGACCGGAGCCATACTCTGCCATTGGCAGAGGGTTGGTAAGGAACTACATCGAGAAATGGGTCGCTGAGGAACACCGGAGACGGTGGGACGCTATGACCACGTGTAGGCAGGCTAAGATGGTGCTTACGCTGCCGATTACCGCAGCCAGAAGAAGGATCCTGCATATGCAAAGGAGAACCCTCAGATGGTTGGTGGCACTGATTACAGGACACGGATGTTTCAGGTATCACCTAAAAAGAATGGGAATTCTGGAGGATGACACCTGTCGGATGTGCCTGGAGGAACCTGAGACGGCCACACACATAGTGTGTCACTGTCCGGCGGTGGCGAGGAAAAGGGATGCCATAACTGGACTCCAGTGGATGGAGGACATGAGGCAGACTCCCTTCAATCAGCTGCTTGCGATAACTAGGGGAGTCGAAGTAAGGGAGCAATGGGACAACCCACTGCAACCCCAATAAGATGACTCTAGGCAGAGGGACGAAAAGGGACCCGCAAATAGTGGTCTGATTCGGTATCCCTCGAAAATCTATATATATAAGCTGCACATCATCTGCATACATATGAATCTTAGAATGCTTTATTACTAGAGGAAGATCATTAATAAAAACGCTGAACAAAAGTGGGCCAAGAATAGAACCTTGAGGAACTCCAGAGTTAAGTAAAGAATTGGAGGAACTAGAGTCGCCGAGTTTAACTTTTTGTGAGCGGTTTGTTAAAAAGCTATGCAGAAGTTTAAGAGCAGTTGAAGAAAAAGATACTTGCGAGGAGAGTTTTTGCAAGAGCAAAGAGTGATTGACGCTATCGAAAGCTTTCGAAAAATCAAGTAGCAACATACAACAAATGTGATGTTCATCAAGAGAGTTGCGAATATCATTTGTGACTTTAAGAAGTGCAGTTTCGCAGCTGTGATGTTTGCGGAAGCCAGATTGCCATACATTTATAACTTGGAGTCGTTCACAGTACTCAAGTATTTGAGTTGCAATCAGTTTTTCAAAGACCTTTGCTAGGAAGGGAAGAATACTAATAGGCCGAAAATCAGATGGAATAGCATTAGAGGGGCACTTGGGTATGGGAGTAATCAATGCATGCTTCCACAAAGTGGGAAATTTCGATACCGTAAGGCACGAGTTAAAAATGTGTGTTAGAGTAGGCAGCAAACATGGAATTATCATTTTTAACTTCCCAGTATAGGAAGTTATTGTAATCGGTCCGAAAATCGAAATCGAAAATTTCAACGTATTTTCATCTTTCAAGGTCCCAGGAGCATTTTAAGCAAAAAATTGGGAGGAAGTATGTGTGTGTGTGTGTGTGTGTGTATGTGCGTACGGATGTGGTCATTTTTTCCTGCACGATATCGCGCGAACCAAAACTGATATCGACTTCGTTGAGGTGTCGTTCGAAGCGTATCAACCGAAATATGATCTGAAAAGATTTACATGAAATTCGGTCCAGCCGTTTTTTTGATTAAGCGACGTAAGTGATTTTTGTACCTGCACGATATCGCCCGAACCACGAAAGATATTGACTTACTTGAGGTGCCGTTCGAAGCGTATTAGCGACAATATAATCTGAAAATATTTTTATAATATTCGGTCCAGCGGTTTTTTGGTTTAAATGACTTAAGTGATTGTTGTACCTGCACGATATCCCGCGAACTATAAAAGATATCGACTTAGTTGACGTTCGAAGACTATTAACCAAAATATGATCTGAAAAGATTTTCATAATATTCGGTCGAGCCGTTTTTTGTTTAAGCAGCGTAAGTGATTTTTGTACCTGCACGATATGGCCCGAACCATAAAAGATATTGACTTACTTGAGGTGCCGTTCGACAATATAATCTGAAAAGATTTTTGTAATATTCCGTCCAGCGGTTTTTTGGTTTAAATGACTTAAGTGATTTTTGTACCTGCACGATACCGCGCGAACTAAAAACTATTTCGACTTCATTGAGGTGCCGAAAAACATTAACACATCAATTTTATATTCATTTTCGTCATCCTAATCTTGTAGGTGAGCACATTTAGTTTGACATTTTAGCGAAAATATTGATAAACAATTGTGACAAATTCTCAGTATTATACATATATTCTATATTGCCAATTGTTCATTTATTATTAAAATATCCAATCATAATATTCAACATCCATCATACTGGGAAGTTGATCGTGTGGACCGAACGGGTCGAACCCACATCCCAACTAGTTAGAAATCGTGGTGAAATTTTATCACTACCAGTGGCTGTAGATTTGATTGAATTTAAAGCAGAGATAACTTCAAGAGAATCAACGCAACGAAAGCTGAAGCCATCAGATGAATCTATAAAAGAGGTTGTAACCTGCTCAGCTGCTTGGTTGGATATAAAGTATTGATTAAGACTCTCGGGACTTAGGTTGCTAGCAGCAGCTTCATTTTTAGAGTGGACGCCCAAAATGCGCAGATTTTTCCATACAGTTTTCGCGGATTGGGATGGGTCAAGCTTTCGGGAGTAAAAATCGCGTTTGGCTTCTTTAATTTTTGCTACAATCAAATTACGAAGGCGCTTAAAAGATCTTTTTGCTGTTTCAGTTTTTACTTTTATGGACCAACGATAGACGAACTCCCTTTCAATAATAAGCGATTTAATTTCCGCAGTGAACCAAGGTTTAGATTTAGCTGATAATGATTTACTTCTTAGGGGCACAAATTCATCGTAAAGATCAAGAAATATCCTGTTAAACTCATCTATTTTTTCATCTACCTCAGCCAATGTGAAGATATTGGTCCAGGGTAGGTTAAGACATCTTTGGCTAAGAAGTTCCTGATCAATATTAGAGAAGTCACGATAAGTAATTGGTTTCATAGAAGGAGGATCGACATTAAAGCTATAGCATGCGAATATAATATCATGATCCAAATAACTAGGTGGAGAGATTTGGTTTTGAAAAAGAATAGAGCTAGTGTCGTTTGTTAAAAACATATCAAGCAAAGAGGGTATTCTACAATTAAAATATGTGGGGAGCTCGTTAATTACCTCCAAACCAAGAGAATTCATGGCGTACCGAAATGAGCTTTGTAAGGTTGACTGTTTCAATAGATTAACATTAAAGTCACCTCCAACCAATATGTTTTTATACACACTGGAGAGGTGCTCAAGACATTCGACAAGTTCGTGAGCATTAGCAGGGTTAAACAGGCCCGGAGGAGAGTAAACGCAGACAAGAAGGAGTTTATCAGTACCATTAGAAATTTCAACACATAGAAATTCAATTCCCGGTTGCTTAGAGAATCCGACAATTTTAGACATTAAGTTTTCACGTAAGTATATAGCAACTCCCCCGCCGACGCGCCCTTGCCTATCATTACGGAATAATTTGTAACCGCCAATGGATACGATGGAGGAAGGAATAAAAGAGTTAAGCCAACTTTCACATATAAATATAGCGTGCACACCAGAATTTATGAAGATTTCGTTCAGTTCACCAATTTTCGGACGAATGCTTCGCGAATTTAGAAGACAGGTATTAAAACCTGTGCATTTCGAGCTAAAAATTTTTACTAATGTTCTCACCCCGTCCTCGCAACTAAAATTATATGACATTTAATACCAGATCAACAAGACGAAACAGTAAACACCAACAAGAAGCGACAGTCAACAACGAAGGAACAGCATTTAATCGGGAACGAGCATGAATATATAACGAACAATAAAAAGTATAGAGTAATATAAAATTTAAGCTATTGGGAAGCATTAAACTTAAGAGCTAAACATTAAAGAAGAGAGAAATACAAAAAAAAAAAAAACAGAAAAATTATTAAATAATAAATACCAAAATTATCAAAAATTATCAAAAACAATGATTCATTAGACGCTATCAGTGCGCGGCTCCAATGTCTCGGTTGATGGGCATTGCAGTTGATTAATATTACGCACGATGGTAAAGTTGTCATCTTTCTTCCGCCTGATTCTCACAAGGCCATCACTGGTTGATGCAGAAAACAGCAAACCTAGCCTACGTAATTTTAAGGCCTCCCGCAGCAGATTATTGTTGGCAGGCGAAAGGCTTTCGTTGACGAACACAGGAGAGTCGGCCGTAAAACCATCCAGCTCATGGAGAGGAAATTTTTGCTTTCTGTTTACCTTTAAAGCGAGCATGAACGAGCATGACTGGACTAATTCCAAATAACGATTTAAATTACCAGTACGGAATAAGATAATACTCTAACTAATTCTTAGACCGAACGGCGAAATTAACGTAAGGTTGACGTGACGTTTAAGTGGGAATCAACAGCCTAATTCACGCGCCGTTGCGGTTCCGTTACGTGACGTTAACGTTCCGTATAGTGCGAATCGACCTTAAAAGCCACGTCAGATACCGGCAACGTCACGCTGTCGATTCGCACTTAAACGTCACGTCACCGTTACGTAAATAGTACCGTGCACTCTAAGAAAAATTAGATAGAGTATCATCCTATTCCGTATTGCTAATTTAAATTGTTAATAAAAAGTTAGCAATGGTCGCATTAATTTTGAATGAGGAAGAAGAAAATTTGCGACATATCATATATAGCTCCTTATACCGCCGAACCAATTTTTCATCATCCATGATAAATAAGAAGAAGGTAATTATTTGCAAAATTCGAAACGCTTCCGTTACTACGTTCACATTCAACAGAATAGATCAGTCACGTCAAGGCACGTCACGTCAAATATAGTTTCAAACTAATCTTGACGTGCCGTTACGTTGGCGGTCTGTTGTCCGTGACCTTGCCCCTATATATGAATACGTAGTGTAAAACTCATTGAAGAATATTTTGACGTTCCGTTGCCGTTCCGGGGCGTGAAGCTGACGTTCTGGCCCCTGTGCTGAATGTCGAGTCGTAATTTGTGACGTTTTTTTAGTTGAAGAAAGTGAGGTTTTTATCGAATAATGATTTTCAGCATAGTGGCCTAGAGTGGAAGTGCTAAGTGCGAGTTTAGCCCCCTATGCTGAAAGTCGCAATTCGTTTGAAACGCCACCCTCTTCAACTCAAAAAACTTGTCACAAATCACGACTCGACATTCAGCACAGGGGCCACTAGCTTGACAAGGAGCGACATCCCGAGTAAACTGATATGACTATACAGTACATGTAGATTGGCTTTGTCCAATGTGAGAAGCCAAATAATAATATAGGGTGTTTAGGCCAATTAACCAAGTACTTTGTTGCTATAACAGAGATAGAGTTTTTGTTAATTTTTGAGTGCACCAAGTCTCATAGACGGCTGAATGGCCAGTATTGATGATGATGGTAAATTAAAAAAAAAAAGAAATCACAGCGTAGTTTGTTTTAAATTGTTCTCCTTTATTACAAAATCTCACTAGCTTTTATTTTTACAAAAAAAGCCTCTTTTACTATAACTTAAATACAAAGCCTACATTTTCTATATACAAAATTTGTCAATTAAAAACTATCTACAGTTTAATATAATACAAGCACTTATAAAAATATTTAATACTTAATCTTTTTTGATATAATTAAAATCAACCCACACTCTACTACAGGATGTAGGCACGAATACAAATTATAAACCTCAACACCGTAATTGCTATTAGGCATCATATAAGTTTAAATTACAAGATAGCTTAGAACTAGGTACATTCTGGTATACTGTATCTGGGCAGGTGTTTGCCTTAACCCACCGCTAAAATCATCACATTCACGTACTTGTATAGATGCATGCATCTCGTATTAAAGCGAAATCACATGGGGGAAGTCACTTTACCTGCTCACACCTTCGACTTGCTTCATGAATATAAGTGCAACAGCCCCAATCATTCCGGAAATACCGAGCACTGTCATTGGAAGATTCTTTTCAATGGATTCCTGTTCAAAGGGAAGTCAAAATAATTACTTTTCGTGCTTACCTCAATAAAATCAGAAATTAGTAAAAATAATACAAAATTTCGTGTTAATCAATTACTCCCCGTGAGTTAATTAATTTTCTAAAGGTTTTCACTCGTACTTACCAACTGCCACAGGCTTGGGACCAGCATTAGGGCGATCCCGCAGGCGAAGTTACCCATTCCTACGCCGAAGTTTCTTATCATCGTGGGGTATTGCTTGGCTGTGAAAATGGGGATGATGGCGTTGTTGGCTCCTATTGCACATTTCACTGTGAATGAAATTTGTTCGTGTTAAGTAAAATATTACATAATTTATGAATGACGTGTGTTTTTAATTAGTTCAACAGAAGAGAGTTGGTGACGTAACAATTAATTTTATGGTGGTGCGAAAGGTAAACGGGAGTGAGGGTAATGCTGGAGATGGGATTCTTTAAAGTAGATCTAAAAAGTGACAATAACAAGAGAGTTCGAGGATATGGCATATCTTTCAAAGGTGTCCCTGTTCTTCTTAATGGACGCTATAGTCAATGTAGGACTGGGGCCTCTTGAAGTCTGTTCCAGTCATCTGCTCGTTTCCAATTATTTCTTATAGACGGTGATTAGACTGTTCGTTCCTACGTACGTTCCTCACGAGCTTTTAGATGAACGGGGAAGTGGGGATGAAGCCCCTCATCATCTCCACTTCCCCGTTCATCTAAAAAGCTCGTGAGGAACGTACGTAGGAACGAACAGTCTAATCACCGTCATACAAAGTTTTTATTTATCCTGTAGAAAGTCATTTATCCTCTATTTCTTGATGGCCTTTCCATTATTTTCCTGGCGAAATCCGGGCCAACAATTTTTCTTTCGAGGTTCGTACATTCTGTCCGAGTGCTCAGTTTTATGCGTGCAACAATATTTTTTTGATCATACATTTCTTCAAGCTAGGCGATTCTTCATTCGTTTTGCATTGCCTTGGTTCTTCAGAATTCGGACTAGTGCCCGATTAAAAATAATTTAGTAGTTAATTTTCTTACTTGCACGCACGCGCCCGCAGCTAGCACGCAAATAGGCATGACACAAAAATACGTATGTTCTCGACACTGGCATGTACGCTCCCGCCACAGGCACGGAAATCTAAAATTTTAGGCTTGAACGTTTATAAATGCATCCGCATCGGCATAGACCATTCCAAACGTGAGTGTGTTTTACCCCCAGTTGTTCTCCAGCTAAGCAACAACCATGTCCAATACTTGATCAACCCAAATAATGACGTCTTCCAACAGTGAGTAACCTGCTGAAGAAGAAAATTGTGACTGCAGTCTTCTCGCGCCGCGGTCTGGTGACATATACAAGCGTACATGCATTGCATTCAGCGCTCCATGATATCCGGCGAATTTCCTCTGACACATAATTACATGTTTGCGTTCCGTGCCGGCTTTCACACTTAGCCCGAAAATCTAAGTAACGTGTTCATGTGTTTGTGTGCTTATGCTTGTGTGTGCTATCCAGTGGCGTAGCGTGGATTTGTGCCACCCGGGGCGAACTATAAATTTGCTGCCCCCTACTTTCGAATTGATTCTTTTAATCAATGAATCAAAACCCAACTTGAATTTCAAGTAATTTTCAATTTAAGAATTCAAGGCATCATGTAAACGCAATGAATCATATGTAACTAATGAATGTTCGGTATAGTGCGCGCCAAAATAAATGGGAATTTTACGCGCAGGCGAGGAAATGACAACTCCCACCTACATTAACATTCCTTAATTATGCATTTTAATTTCCCTTTTGAAACTCGATTACCGGGAACAACACTCCACCATAGCATCTGACCAGGACAAGAGTCGTAGTGAGACGGATTGAATTTTTGATTGAAAATATAAATGAGCGGGTGATTTGAGGTTTTAAACGAACGGAATGACGAGGTGCACTTTTCTTTTCGAAGCTACTTTCGTGGTGAAGATTTGAGACTTTCACTGCGCATCAAAAAAATCGATTTTGAGATTTCCAATTGTTTTGGCGCAGGCTATATCCGTGCTTCAAGGTTGAGCTGAATTATAAACTTTAACAAACCCAGAGAGCTTGAATCAGTAATTTTTCTCTGTAATTTATTTCAGTCTGTCTTTAGATAGAAAGCCTCGTAGACGCCCGAGCTTAAGCTTAAACACTTCTCTGTCCAATATCTGGAGGTTTCATTTCCCATCATCGTAGCCCAAAACTATTAAAGGGGATTTTAAGGACAAATGCGGCAGCTGTTGGAGCCCTTCTCAAACTTCAGCATTTACAGCCCGCGTCATAAAAGAAGGGAATCTTAAAATCGCTGTTTCCATGCGCATTGAGAGTCTCATACAATATGCTCATTTATATTTTCAGTTAGCTGACTCGACAGTCATTGTCCTGTCCAAATTTCAATAGATTTGTTTGTCTGCATTCTGTATTTCCAATTAATAAGACGATTCATTCTTAACTCTAATATGGACAACTAGAAAAATTATGCCCTGCGAATAATCGAAAGAATTACGCCAAATAATTTACTAATAGAAAAGGGGTTGTCTTCCATCACAGGCGCACGCTTTTTTGATAATCCGTCAAATAGGAGAGTTTGGTTGGATAATTTTGATGCATCAACTTTATAGTCCAGAAATAAGACCAAACCTAAATGAAAAGTAACGCAGAAGTAAAGTAGACGTAACTTCCACTGAAGTAGATGTAACATCCACTTACTACCATATTGGTCACTCTCATAATAAGCCGGCGTTTGGCTTTTTTGCGCCCGGTGCATATACATATTGCGCCCATATACATATTGCGCCCCCTTCATTTTTGTTCATTTTTTGATGGCAGTAAAGGAAAATGAAGGAATACACAAACACTCATTTTAAATGAAGGCACGGAATTATTCTTTCACTTTTTTGAAATTGCGCCCTGTCCAATTGCGCCCAGTGCAAATACACCAGTTGCACCTATGAAAGCGCGCCCTTGCCTTTGTTCAATCAGGACTTGCTTCGCGATCTTGCTTTTGTGCTGAGTTTACTTACGCTTTAAATTCACAAAACTCCCCCGCTAATGCTGATTAATGCTCTCCGATGATTTTCATTGTAAGCTGCACTTCCTTAACTATTTCCAGCACTAATAATGCTACAAACTGGAATCTCCATAACGAAGTCGTTCTCCAATCCTTTATATTTCGAAGGATAATAGGTGGTCACTGCACTGCATATATTGGTTTCTACGGTAGAGTCTTGCATAACAAAGCAGTCTACTTAACAGCCTTACTGGACATAGAAGCCGCTTTCAAAAACTTCAGAACAGGGGCGATCCAGGTGTTTCTTGCCGAAGTAGTGATCTATAATAGTACGACTTATTTGAATTACAAATCATGACCTATGGCACCGTGCCAGCCAAGAAAGGAAAGACGACAAAATCAGGCGAACTAAATGAAATTGCATTGGCCACACCTTGCAGAAGGCAATGGTAAAACGCACAGAAGGTGCATTTCGTGTAATATATGACAATGGGATCACTTTTTCAATTTTTTTTTTAAATCTTAATTTCTGAAATTGCGCCCGGTGCAAGTGCACCATTTTCACTTATGAAAGCGCCGTCCTTGCTCTCATACATTTATATGGAATGGTACCTAACTTCACATCACTTCACTTCCCTTCCCATTTAGGTTTGGCCTATAGACACCATCAGCCAGGACATCGTGCTGGATGTGGCAATGGTTAGGGCCTGATGTTACCAGCAGCATCTCTAGCTCGATCCAGTTTGGCCGCCGCCCCCAACATCTACGCCGCCCGGGGCAATGGCCCCCTCGGCACCCCCCACGCTACGCCACTGGTGCTATCTCGAATGCGGCAATGCAGAAAAAGTTGAAAGTAGCCCGACCTTTGCGTGGCATGCCTTCCATTCACGGAATATTCCGTCAGCTCGCATTTGAATACACACACTTCTATATTATCTGTCAACGAATGCAATGCATGAACGCTTGGATATGTCACCAGCTTTATGTCTACGTACAGCCGGGCAGAAATAAACAGACATATTTATTTCTGCTCACGATATTAATGTTTCCATCGGGGCATCTACCAGAACGGAATGAGAATTTTGGAGCAGACTACCGACAGTAGGAAGCATCAATATGATCGACGATTTTAATGGTTTTATTTAGTATGACCTCATACATTGGTTTGTTTGTTTCTTTGGTTCAAATTTCGCGACACCTTTTTCAACTACTTCTACTTAACCGATTCTTATAAAACTTTGCACACACATTAAGCTCCCGTGACAATGCAATCTGAGAAATGCGTAAAAAATCAAGATGGCGGACGAATTCTGCAATTGAATTCCGATTCCATTGAAAATCAGCATCGGGGAGTTTTTAGGCCCACAAATGACTTGACTATTGTGTGGTAAAAACTTGAAAATTCAAAATGGTGGCACCAATATGGCGGATGAATGTCACAAATGACGATTCTGTGGTCAAAATTTGAAAATTCAAAATGGCGGGTGAATTTCGCGAAGTACAATCTTCCAACATTTAATAATTGCTTGCGCCCTTCTTTGCTTTACGTTCTTGCCACTTCGAGTGTTGAAAGGGTGGCTCATTGGAGTCAACTTTCAACTCCCAGCCTAATTGACCACGACTTTCCGTGTCTCACTGTGAGTCTTTCATGCCCAACAGCTTATTACATACAGGGATTATATGTAGCAATATTGATTATGATTACATTCACCAGAATGTCTCATTTTCCCTTTAAACGAGATGTTTAGTCTACATCGGTGACGATGGCTGAATTCTCCAATCTGCGGACGATCTAGCCAGAGAAGTTTACGAGGCAAGCGGTTATCATCCATTCGGCAAACCAAACCAAACCACCGTAGTTGAAGTTGATCGCATCTGTTGATCGCATCTTTGTCTAACTGTCTCTTCTCGAAAGCGATCGCGGAGTGAGACACGGAGAATTTGTCTCAAGCATCGCATTTAGAAGACCTCTAGCTTGTTCACGCCCGGCTTGAGCAGTGTCAACGTTTCCTATCCATAAAGAAGAATCGGAAGGATCATTGTTCGGTAAAGGCGTGCTTTCGTTTTGCTCGTAATATTTGTACGTTTCCATATGCAACACTTGAGCGAGGCGAATGTTGCTGTTGCCTGGCCGATCCGATTGTGCACTTCGGTCGTCGATGCCACTTTCTTTTCCTCAACCAATGATCTCAAATATTTGAACATTGGAATCTTTTCGATTTGAGTTCCATCGAGGACTTTTCGGCATTGGTTTTTAACCCGTATGACTGGGCGATGAGGAAAATGTCTTATAAGATGTCCGTTTCATCGGCATCCGTGTTATCGAAGACGGCGCTACCTTCGGGAAACATCAAGTCGTTTACGAAGCTGTTGTCGTCGTATCGAACTCTGCGTCGTTCATTGAATGATTCACTCATGATCGCGTCGATCACAACGTTCAGGAGAAGCGAAGAATCGACGTCTTCTTGTCCTCCTCGAATAAGTCTCTTCAAATACGACGTCGATATCGAAAGGAGGCTAATACCGCGATAATTCTTGTATTCCGATTGTGGCCTCTCTTCAAAATTGGCACAAGGATCTCTTTCGTCCACGCCGACGGGGCACGATCCTAATGCCATATGTGTGTTATGAGGGCGTGAAGTCGTGGTGATAAGACATCACCTACGGCTTTGGGTGCGTAATCCCAGCGGTGTCTCTTGTCGTAGGCATAGAGACTTTAGCCATTCGTGCGCATATACTCCCTCGTGCACCGGTGAAAGTTTCCTCACCACTCTTTTATTACAAAAAAAGAGTGCAATGTTAGGCAGCATTTCCAGTAAGCAATATAGTAGAGATAAAAATGAAATAACTGCACTGCCAATGTCAATGTGCGGTTTTACTCCACCCGCTCTCATCGAATACTACCGCGATCCAATGCTGACCTCTTCGACCGAACAGAACAGGCTTGCACGCCGTGCTTGGAGGCAATGACAGAGGAAAGGAGTGGGAGTTATTACAAGAGCAAAGACTTTAAAGATAGTAGTAGTATCGAACCACGGACCTCTGGGAAGGTAGCATCTGAAGCTTAAGGTATGGAGGCACCTAACTATATAGTAATGGTAGATCAAAATACAGATCGTAATCATTTGTGATTTTTTCAAGCTACATATTTAAAATTGATTGTCGAACTTCGCCTCTTTGAACTTAAGTATAGTGTAAAAAACTTACCAATCATAGCCAAAAGGATTGTCACCCAGGTATTATCATCAGGAACTAAATTGACTGCCAAGCAAGCGACTGCCGAAATCAAAGTATAAATCACTAAATTAAATTTGATGCCAAGTTTTAAAACAACTAATATACTGAGGCACACCGCTACTGCTTCGACAATACCCGCTAGAGCCTAGAAAGATACAAAAGTTAGTTTTTTGCTGTAATTTGTGGGGGAAAGTCTTTTTTTTTCTCTTACCGCAGTTAAATAAATGTCTCCTCCCATATTTTTTATGTGCAGAGTTAGTCCCATATAAATAAGGATTAAAGTGAACCAAACCACTAAAGTTAGAAGAGTTGTTTTACGAAATTCCTTATTGAAAACCACTTTCAAGGGACTTTCATTTACGATTTCATCATTTTTCGGGCAATTCTCTAAAGTTTTTTCATAATCAGACGGAAGAATCCTTTTGTTCATCCTTGCAGCTCTTTCAATTATTTTAATTAGTTCTGCAGTTCGTCCTCTTTCCAGCAGCCATCTCGGGGATTCTGGTAAACAAAACCTTTAAGGGAAAATGAAACGTTTTAACGTTGTAGTTTTACGATACAAAAAGAGGTCTCTTGTGGGGTTTATTTTACAAAATGACAATATTACTTTTCCTTACCACATGAACGAGAACGAGAACCAAGGTATCGCTATAACTAATTGCATTAGCCTCCAGTCTTTTGTTAAATAAGCAATTCCAGAAGTTATTGTGTAAGTTAATCCTACAGGCATAATATTCAGGATTCCAATTATTGTGCGGCATTTTCCACTTACTAATTCTGCCACTAGGACGAAGCTAACAACAGTAACAGTCATTGATGCAAATCCAATTATCAGCCTTAAGGCCATAAACATTGCTAGTGAATTCGAGAATGCTATAGCAGTTCCTATAAAAGAATAAAACATTGATAGAGAAAAAAGTTTGATAAGTTACGAGATATTAGATAAATCACGTATACAGGACGAACGAACAGAAATATATATAGATGTGCATATATGTGGACATGCTCGTACAGTCGTATTGTATATAAAAGAAATCCTCTTAAGAGATAGACAGGTGTTTGGCAGCTATCGTTACCAGGGTGAAGGGTGAAGGGCGAGTCCATCACCTTTACCTTGATACACACGTTTCGGATAACTGAACTTTTTTCTAACTTGATTGAATTTGATTTAATCTAGATAAAGTTTCTATGATATAACCTTAGATACATTTATAAGTTAGTAGGGATATATAACTTTTATGTTTCTTTCCTATATTTTTTTTTCTTTTTGTAGTTTTCCGTATTCTGGTTTTTCTTTTTACTTTTAAACTTGTTTAGTGTATAGAGGAAGTGCTTTTGTACTCTTTGAAAAATATGACAATGAATTAATACATTTTCTTTTGCATTGGTTCTTTTAAGGAAACGTAAGCAAAACATATCAAGATCAATAGTACTTAAGATTCAAAAAGGGCTTAAGTATAATTCGTCATTGAATATATGCCTCCCCTCATGGACCTAAGCCCGAGAAAGGAGAAGGGTGCGTAGGGCAGAGGTTAAATCACCATTCCTTGCCAAAATCTATAAACCTGTGACTGAATGTAAACTAGACGACCCATGCCACAAACTGACATAAAGGTGACAAGGGAGCTCGACCTACTGATAGGGTTGGAATTGGGCATAAGATCGATAACCTCTTCTCAGAAAATAATTCATGTTATGGAATCGATAACTCATTACTATGTATATACAATTCGCAACATGGAACGTCAGGCCATTATATTAGCTCTGGAGCAATGGTTAGATGAACTTAGAGGTGTAGAGTACAAATCGCTAGTCTATAGGAACTATAATTGTCATTGAATGCAGCCTTAGAAAGAAGATACGCTACTATCTTTCACAGTGGTAATAATGACTCCAAAGAGAACTTGGATGTAAATTTCTGTATGTTCAAACCTCAAGCCAATAACGTCATCGACTTTATCCCGATATTTTATGAGGTACTAGGACCAAAGGTAACGCGGCCCATCGCTTGCCGTAAAGTACTACATCCCAGACAGACCAGATCGCTTGAACTCATCAGTCTGCCCAGTGGCTTGTTGCTAAGAATTGAATGTCCGAACAATGAAACTTTGCTCGTCTCGATCGAGGCGTACTCACAGAGCAGATGAAGGGTGCACTCGACTCATCCTCAAGAAAGCAAACCCTGCAAGTGGGGTCTTCCACTCTTCCTACTCTCCATAAGTGTTAGTTTAGGACCTAGTGTCCGATAATCAAGCCTGTCCTGACATTATTTCAACTGCATTCCTACAATTCCTTGATTAGGAGACCGTACAGGAAGAAACCTCTAACAGCGTTCGGTATGTTTCATTCGATCAGCAAGGGTCCTCCTCAGCAAGTTGGTGGGTGGTCCGTTCGCCGGTTCCGGACCGATGAATGTAATGTTAGAGCCCTGGGCATCTGCCTTTTCTTTGCCTTTGAAGCCTGCCGGCACCCAAGCAGTCGGCACCCAAGCCGGCACCAAAAACTAGGGACTACATTCTGTAAAACACAGCCACATCACTGTCGGCAAAGTCCTATCCACCACGTCCACGTCGGGACCTCTCGTCAATGCAGGTAACTGTGGCTAAGGTGGGGGCGCACGCTGGTTTTCAACGCGGAAAAACTGATCATACTGGTTGGACACTAGGCTAACAATCGACTTAGGCAACGAAACATGGAACACGAAAAGTATACTGAACGAACTCAAGAGATATCGAGTAAAAGTAGCGGCATTGCATGAGGCGAAATAATAATAATACGATTACAGAACTCAGAACACATACAATGTTTTCCAGTGGCATAGCATCAACGTGCAAAGAATTTGGTGTAACATTTTTGGTGGACAACTCAATAAATCCGAGCATCATCAGTGGAAGAATGTGCTTACTAAGACCCAGGACACGATTGCACCATCTGTCCATAATCAACATACGCGCCCCAACAGCAGACAAGCCGGACGAAAAAAGGACGGACGGGCTCCATCTTCTTCCGTCAAATTGTTCGTAAAATTCATGTATTAAGATCTATCAGATACATATCCGGGACGGCACGACGCATTCCGTGTCAGTGGCTTACGTGATGAATTTCGCACTGAAATTCACACAGCACCGCCTTTTCCGTAACAATACTCAATGTTCAATGGCATCTGTACCTAATTACTTTTTAGTATTGAAAATTGAATAGTGAATAGAGCATTATGAAAAAGAGCTTTTAATATCTTGCTGCAATAGCATTGTTCTTAGACGAGGAGAAAAGAATAAAAAAGAGATTGGGTTCATCTCATGTGGACTCTTCGTGAAGTGAAGCAGATTTCGCCACATTTCTTGCTTAAACATATAAAATTTTTTATTCCGTATATAAAATTCATACAAAAAAAAATCGCACAAAAAAGATTGCACAGAAACAGGTTTGAGTGTATTTCAAATAAACTTTATCTAAATTTCTGTTGAATTCTTATAAAATTTTCCGGGGTAAATTAAAAAATATCGGTGGCAACGTATTTAACGGTTTTTACGGACGCCTGAAGAGTCCTGAGAACGTCGGTGCCCTACTGCGTCGGATGTGAGAAAATGACGAGCCCATGGATTTTCAAAGTGCCGATATTTTTTTCACTGAAGCTACGGTATTGTTACGGTCGCCGTCAGGTCACGGATATGTGTGGATCGACCTTTACTGGCAGAATCGTGGCTAATTTTTTGGATTTTATAGGGTTGTTATAACATAGTGTATGGTACGGCTAGCTAGTAAAAGGTTTTGGTTACAGTTTTTTCACGTTAAACTCACCCATTTGCAACTCAAATTAATCCTTTTGCAAATAAAATTTACCTTTTTACAAATAAAATTCACCCTTTTGCAAATCAAATTCACCTGTTTGAAAATTGAGTACTTTTACTGCATTATGTATTACTAGCTGGAACCCGGTGCGCCTCGCTGCATCCATAAGCCAATAGTATGGCGTGCGCCAAAACAATGGGGAATCTCAAAATCATTTTTCCATTGGTTGTGAGAGTCCCAAATACCACAACGAAAGTACATTCGAAAAAAAAAGTGTAACTCCGTTGGTTTAAAACCCAAATCATCCGCTCATTTATATTCCCAATTCGACGGTCTTACTGCCCCTTTTGTCGTGGTCTGTTTGAGGGAGTGTTCTTGCCCGTAAACGAATTTCGACTGCACATGCGCTTATTTGTTATCAATACACGAAATTAATGTGTGTGGAACTGTGATTTCCAATTTAAAGGATCAGCTAACATGCCTATTTCGTGCACTAAACTTGATTTTAGAAAAGACTTCACTTCAGTATTCTTGACCGAACCTGGATTTACTAACATTACTATAGAAGTACTTAATTTTCAAACGGGTGAATTTGATTTGCAAAAGGGTGAATTCCATGTAAAAAAAACTGTAGACGAACAAAAAAAGTATGGGTTGGGCCGCGAGTAAGTCGTAACGGTTTAGCCAGTAGAACCAGTTAAAATTCTTTTGTTAGAGTTTTACCAAAACCTATCAGCACGGCCGCTTTGTAAACTTAGCAAATACAATCTGTAAGTAATACTTGATTATAACTTAAAATACACTATTTATTAAAATATTTTTTTTAGAAGATAATTGTATTTGTGCAGTAATAACTTTTCACAAAGCAACTTTAAGGCTACAATCCACATTCAGGACGCCGGCAGGCCGTGGACTTCAGGCCTGGTCGGCAGGTATGTTCCGATCAAGGCCACACATTATTCAGTTTGACTGAGGTATGAGGACTGAAGACATCTTCCTGGCAGGCCGTGGACTGCAGGTGACTTCCTAGACCCTTACATACACACAGGCGAAGACAACAGTTTAGCGTGGCAGGTTGTTAAATCAAGTGAAAAAATCTTCATGACGTCGACGGAAACTTCAGACTGAATAGAATGTCAGATCTTTAGATCCGGACTGACAATAACTACCCACAGACATAAAGACTTTTGTCAGTTTTCTTGGACTGCAGGTATCAATTGAATCGGTCATTTTGAAAAGGGGTCAACTCTAGTTTTTATAATTTTACAGGAGAAGCAAAAAATCTTCGAGAGATGACTCGTTTTCGAAATGAACCTCGATATCTGCCACAAATAAAATGTACTTAGGTAAAAAGGAGATTTCCCATTTTTATGGAGAATGCCAGCCTTTACCTATAGATTTTTATACTGCAAAAATGTAAAAAGTTAAAATTTTGGAGATGACCCCTTTTCAAAATGACCGATTCAATTAATTGGCGGCTGGTGAGTGTGTCGTGATACTTGTCCTCAAGACGAGAAACCTTCAGGCCACGGCCTGCCGGCGGCTTGTATGTGAGTGGCTGATATAACGTTTGAGTGAACTGTGTTCCCGGCGGCTGCGGTAACTTATATTCCTTACGTAGTGTAGACGTCAGTGAACTCTGATATATACATATGTATTAGAGTAGCAAGTGCGCATGCCTCGATAGCAGTCGTGCATGAATATGAAAGGGCACGCCGACGCGATTGTCGAGTGTGGTGTGCCATTACAGGTCTTCGCTGACCGACCGCCGACCGCTGGTCTAGATATAGCACCCTCTGTACCCACGAACTTTTCATACTGACCAATATTTTTTTTTCAACAATTTTTGGTTAAAAATGATTTAGTCAAACCCTTTACTTATTCTCGTAAACATATTAATCGATATGGGGGGATTCGGTCTTTACTTTTTTAAAGTTTTGAATACACCATTTTACATTGATAACTGCAAAAAAATTGTTTCAGAGTGTTATATTTTTAAAATATTGTGTGCCCTCCGAAAATATCTTCAATCTCTATTATAGATAAGATAGAAGATGAACAAGTAGCAAACTAAAAACCTTGATGCATCTCTTAAAAATATTGATATTCACCTCCCAGTGACCCCTAACAAGGATTAGAGCTAGTAAAGTGCGATGTTAATCTTGAACTAAAACCTTCAGTCATAAATCAACAAGTCCACTTCCTGTGACCTCCAATGACTTTCTTTCTTAAGACAAAGTGAAGGTTCAACCATGATGATGTCCCAGGGCAAGGATATAAAGCATAAAGAATAAAAGTATCAATTCATGGCTAAGGACATGATAAGAATCTAGTTTACGAACCTCGAGTACTATTTTTAGAGGACAGATTCAATTTTAAAAAGGCCAAACCTCACAGAGCAAAACATAATTTGCCCCGTAACATAAAAGGTAATTAATTGAAATAAATGCGCGCAAAGCGGTTTTAATCACGTAATGCAACATTAAAAGTTAACGATGCAAAAAGACCCTGTATTTATTTCCAATCATTTCGATAATTAATGGTCGCAACCTCATTGACAAAATCTCTTTTCACTAGAACCTTCCCACCTCGCTAATTAGCGAGAGTGTCATGGCATTTTCAAACAAAATACGAGAGAAAACGGAGCCCTGAGATAAAAGGCACTAGTATCACCTTTAAACAGTTCCCGTCTGCCTCATAATGGTTGTACAGGTGCTCGTCTGGCGGAAATAGATACTGTTGGTCGCAAAAAAAGGAGGAAAAGTACAAAAGGACAATGGGAAAAGCTTTACAATTACTCTTATGTTAGCTCTACTCGTCCTAAAATTGATCGATGCCCTTGGTACAGGAGGGCAGCCAGCACTAGAGAGGGCTGCAAACAACGACTCCCAGGCCGCCCATTATGCTCCACCTGCCCAGTATTTACAATCAATCGCGCTCTGCATCAGCCGGACGTGCAATTTTAATTATATAGTTAGTGGTTTTGAGTAGTCGCTATTTATCCTCGAATAAATCGATTTGCGGGGATTGAATGGATTCAGCTCAGCCTTGCCACGATCTCTGTTGGGTGTTACAAGGATGTGAGGTCAAGCAAACAAGGTGATTGAAGGGCTTTCATGTATTAAAAATCAATCCCTAAGTAAATAGAAAAGAAAATGAATGAAACGGGGGCGATACAACAACAAAAAAGAAACGTTAAAACCTGATATTTACCCACCCGCAGGTAGTCCATAAATGGGAGATAGGAATGGTCTAGATTAAATCAAATCAATCGAGTTTGAAAAAGGTCAGTTATCTGAAACGTATCAATTTAATCTTCATTAAATTCCTTTTATCCCACGCTGGTATACTACTTGAATTCCGGCACTTTTAATAGCAATTGTGTGTTGTAGATGTCTGCCCACGTTATTCCCATACAAAACATTAATTGAATTACGCTTTCTTACTTTGGAAGCTATTTTTAAAAAAGGGATCCACCTTAATCGCTGGTAAGAAAGGGGAGCATCCTCTACAAGTGGATGAGTTTTGGCAGTTTAGTTCAATACTTTCATGTTACGTGATACGGGGCTATGCGGTACAGGAGAAAGGCGATTTGTTGGTGTCCAAAGATGTTACCCAATAATTCTATCTATAGAAAGTCATGAAATAAATTCAGCCGCAACTACTTCTTAAATGACGTTAAAGTCCTTGTAGGACTCGGCCCTCTTGAAGTTTTTTCTTCCAGTTGTCTCTAGGTTTTGCAACGTTTCTCTCCACTTTGATATATATTGTTCAAAGTTTTCGCACATCTTCTAACACGTTATCCACCCACCTATTTCTTGGTCGTCCCACGCTTCTTTTCCCTGATGGTCTACCATTGAAAATTCACCACAGTTTGTAAAAGAGACTATGTAAGGCATGGCATAGCTTCTTCCCACATTTTTTTTTTAATTTCTGTGATTATACCATCCGGATCTGGGGCCTTATGATTTTTGTGCTTTTATATGGTATCATCTTCTACTGTTGGCTCTGGGAAAGCCTTTTAAAGTTCAACTGTACTTAAGTTTTTTGTTTCTTCCTGTATTAGAAGAATGTTCTCGTTGAAGAGTTTTTAAAGCATTGCTCCAAACCTCAACCATGTTACTACTAGCTATAATAAGCCTCGCCACAAAGCCCCCCCTGCCTTTGTTTGGGGGGTGTGCAACTGGGACACTCTCCAGAGGAGAGGTGAAGGACAATGAAAAAATACCAATACTCTCTGGAGTTCCTTCAATATGTGAAACACTTTTTTCGAAAATCTCGCCCCGTCCAATTGCGCCGGGTGCAAATGCACCATTTGCACATATGAAAGCGCCCCTGCCTTTATTCAATCAGGATTTGCTTCGCGATGTTGCTTTTGTGCTGAGTTTTCTTGCGCCTTCACTTCACAGAACTCTCCCGCTAATGCTGTAATACTCCAGGATCTTTTTTCGGTGCATTTCCCTAACTAATTCCAGCACAATCCTGTACTAAGAAAATTTATAGTACTATATGCTCGAATTACCATAATAAAGATCCATATGTTGTTCTCCAAGCTTTCATATTTCAAGGGATACTAGGTGAGTACTGCACTGCATGCATTAGTTTTTACTGTAGAATCTTGCATAGGAAAGAAAGCCCACCTTAACAGCCTTCCTGGACATAGAAGGCCCTTTCAATAGCTTCAGAACCAAGGCGATCCAGGTTTTTATCGCTGAATTTGGGATCCATAATAGTACGACTAGTACGAACTACAAACCAAGAACTATGGTATTGGCACCGCCCGGCCAAAAAAGAATATACGATATTCGAAATCAGACTAACGAAATGGAATTCCATTTGCCACACATTTCGAAAATCAATGGAAAAAGGCACAGGCAGACTGTGCAGCTATTTAAATATATGACAATGAAGGCACGGGAACACTACCATTTTTTCGAAAATTTAAATTATCTTAAGATCTTAATTTCTGAAATTGCGCCCGGTGTAAGTGCACCATTTGCACCTATGAAAGTGCCGCCACTGTATGTAGGTACACTGTTATTAATTTAATTAAGGTACTCCTAAGCTGGCCCTTGCAAAAAACGTCCTCAATCTAATTGAGGTATGTTCATTGAGGTTGACACCATCCAACTGTCCCATTTGCACTCATTTCGTATACTTGTTTTGTCTGTCTCTTTTCGTGCATCCTCTGTATATATACTCGGAGTCGTGAGTTTTAAGCCAAGGTCTATAGGTACCATGCCGAAGGCTGAATGGCCAACCAGTGGGTATAAACAGGCTAGTCGCAAACGGTCCTCGCCCATGCCAGGGCAAGGTCGGTGTGTACAAGTGCCTTACTCTGGTATGCGGCTCTGCCAAGATGGACTTCATTTCCGGGTTTACTCGTAGGAACAACATGAACAAAAATAATAATGAAAAGAAACCAAAGCAAACAGATTCACAGACGACCCAACACAGCAACCTACCGACTATGAACCTTTCTCCTTGGGGGAGCTTCAGATTGCTCCAAGTGAGGCAATCGCTAGCTCTGGCTTTGCAGTACCGTACTTCAAAGTCAGGCAACATAACCACAGGCGTGCTAGGAGTCACCAGCCACAGTGACAATGGCACAGCTGAGAAGCACATATCACGAGCGTCCATCCGCAGGGGAAGGTACAATCGCCCCCTCTTCATTTTCGTCAGAATTGCAGAGAATGAGGCCGCCGGTACCATCTCGGACAAAGACAAAACCAAAAAAGCAAAATTTCAAGTAGTCGTTGAGAAGTGGAAAGCGTTAAGGAACGCAATGACAGCTGGAGCGGTAACCTCTCGCACTAAAATCACGAGAGCCCTGAAAGATAGCTCAGCACCTACAAATAATGACCAAAAGCTCTCAAGACCAACCATATTCGGGGAAGCTTGTACTTCAGAAGCCCAACATTCAGGCTCAACGAGTAACAGGCCAATGAGTATAGTAGTGAAGAACCACATTCTAGTGGCACTAACCGATGCCAATGGGCTTCCTCACACGGTGCCATATTTATGGCAAGTAAAACCGGTTTTATAGGTGAGAGAAGGAAAGGAACTGAAGAAATTTACTAACAAAACCGGTTTTACTCAACACACTGTTAACTGGCTCAATTATAGTACCGGCAGACTCCCGGACCTTCTCTGGGCCGACATCGAGGCCAAAATATCAGAGATGGTCCTGGAGTTCGTGATGGGGCAAATTGCTCGAGTATCTTCGGCGCCACAATGGCGACATCCCAATGGACAACTAGAAGGTGCTCAAGGCCGGGGAACCCCAGTGAAATAGTAGAACCCTGGTACTACTAATAAACCATTATAATGCCTTAGAGGGACTCTAGGAGTAAGAGTTGACTATAAACTCCATTCTGGACTAAGGCAGTCATGCATAAAGGGTTTTAAAACGGATTCATCTAACGAAGAGGCTGACTCCGATGAATAGCTCAGTAAGCACTTTAAAGAGCTAACAGTCATTGAGGTTGAAAGGCACTTAGCATCCACAAGCTCAGATGCAGCTGTTGACAATGTAGTATATTCATGGCCGCAGATGATGTACCAGCCTCCGGCTGCGTAAAGCGGGTTGCTGCGTCGAGAAGACCTATGGCACAATAATATACTGCGTTCTCTATCACAAGATATGGTATAAGGACCTACCGAGTACATGGCTGCAAAATTAAATTTCGGCAGTGACCTTAATATCCGGACCTACCATAGGGGAATGGGAAGATTTCCAACCTGGCAAGGACCATGACGTTATCTTGTGCTGAAGCTACGGTAGGAGCATAAAGAAGACGAAGAAGAACGTAGGAATTAGAAATAAATTGAAATAAAAATGATGTCTTGGTTAAGAAAACTCGGTGGAGGTATTTTATTGTGCCTCACCACTGAGCCGACAGACGTAACAGCTAGAACATCAAGAACGATGGATTTCGACAGTTCATAAATGTCATGAGTAGAGATGCCCTGAATATGGGTTCGGCCGAATACGAATATTCGGCCGACTATTCGGCCAAAAATGTACCGAACCGACCATTCGGCCAAATTATTCGGTTCATATAGGTCGGCGAAGCGAGTAGCAGCGTTCATCCACCAATTGAGCACTTCGCGCTAGCTCGGGACGCTCACTCAATGCGCCGTTCTTGCTTTTATTGCAATTTCTCGTGTGATATAAATACCGCTAAAAAATAAGGGACTAAAGCAAGAATTCCTTAAACAATGAGGCCCTACCCACATGGGCCAACGTATTTGCAATCCCAGTTTCAAACTGGTTTCACCATTATCACGCTCTGAACCAGTTTGCAACCAAAATGAAACCTTTGTCCACACACAAGCGCAACTGATTTTTCATCAATCGCTGTTCTGTGCTCCCAAAGATTTTGTTGAAAAAACTTTGACACGCACAAATGCAACCACGCAACTGAAACTGGTGACATTTCCAAGCGTACATACGCCTACATACGGAACGGAATATTCCATGAATGGAATGCATGCAGCACAAATGTCGGTCTACTTTCAACTTTTTCTATATTGTCGTATTCGTCATAGCACACACAATCATACACTCGTTTCATAGATTTTTGGATTATGTCGGGACGGAATGCAACTACGAAATTAAGTGTTGGTGGAAACTCGCGGCATATCATGCAACCGCTGAATGCAACGAAAGTACGCAAGTGCAAGCTTGATATTGCTTCCGACCGGTAAGAACAGTCGTACGTAAGCAGTTGCAAACTAGTTTCAAAACGGTCTCGTTTCTGTCGACTCGTGTGTGGATTCCCATTTTTTTTTAAATTTTGGATTTTATGAATAAATATGGTTCCACAAAGAAGTGTTTGTTGCATTTACAAATACTACCTATGTATGGTTCCAGAATAAAGCCTCTTTAACATTTATAACTCTTAAAATAATTCTATTTAAATATTCGGTAATTATTCGGCAAACTAACCGAATATTCGGCCGAATACGAACATTAAAAAACACGCCGAATATACCGAATACGAATATTCGGCCGAACATTCGGCGCATCTCTAGTCGGGAGTTTATTTAAAACATGAAGAAGATCCAATGACTCGAACATATAATAATTAAGATATTTTTTTTTATTTTTCTGACTTTTTTCACTCCACTACCACTTGTTACAACTGTCATAATATAATGAGCTATTTTAACGTGTCTCACCGCGTAAAGGCATTAGTCTTAAATTATGAATTTTCGTTATATTTTGATTGCCTTCTATCGACGGCATATTTTACGTAATTGGGGATCACTTCCATATAAGATCCAGTTGGCTCAAGAAATAAAGCGCAATGATCATTCACAACGTAGCAGATTCGCTGTTTGATTGCAGTAACACATCAAATTTAACGATTGCCAATGCAATATAGTATTTGGTGTGGTTTATTGTGTGGCGACACGAGTCTCCGTCAAAATGATACAGGGCAATGGAATTCGTTAGGAAGTAAGGCTCAATTAATTTTTGGTTTCCAAAATTGATTATATCGAGGCAGACTTCATACAGCTCATAAAACAATTATGGAAGAAAATGTTTGGTCAATCCATTATTTCGAAAAATGGATCAGTCACTTGGCTCCTAAGATCAGGTGACTTAACACCACTGGAGTTTTTATGGTTTGTTTTTAAGTAACCACAAGAAATGCATAGCACAGATAACATTCAAAGTGTTATCGCGTAAAAATAGCATTTCAGCTCATTTCATTTATTTTTGACTGAATATATCAAGATTACAAAAGTTAAAATCTTATGTGCTTTATTATAATGTCGCAATTTGTATTCATGAGATGTTTATTCGACAGATAAGCTGTTTTAAAAAAAAATAGAGAGAGAAAGAGAAAAATTTAAAGACCCCGCAATCTGTAATATCGGCAGGTAAACTGTTCCATAACTGAATAGAATAAACAAAAAAATTAGTGTGCGTAGGATCACACTTTAGAAGTGTTAACTTCTATGGCTAGTCTATATATTTCCAAATCAATCTTAATACAAGAGGATAAGGATCAATATATTTTATTTATAAATATTCTGTTAAAGTTTATTTAATTGTTACTTATATGCACTCACTCAATGTTTTGCAATGTTTTGGAAATTAAACTATTTGTCCTAAACTTATCCCAGATAATATATAATACATAATAAATAATATAACATACTACCCCAGATATGTACGTAAAATACAGATGCCCAGTCGAATAGGCGAAACGCCGAAACGTATTCCATGTTCCGAAAGCGATTAATCCAAGCAAAATATTTAATATTGCAGCTATGTAGCTGGCTAGAGCATGGCAACTTTTAGTCGAGGTCCAGCAACAGACAGCAGCGATGGTGTGCGAGAATATGACATGAATTTTGAGAGCGGCGTCTGTATTGCGAAATTTTGAAATGAATGCTGAAAGCAGCTTCTGCATTGCAATATTGAAACCCTATCCCTCCCACTAACCGCAGGCTATTTTGCCTCGCACACCATAGAATTAATTAAACGCTGCTGTTTGTAGGTGGAGCTCAACCAAAAGTTTCCATGCTTTAGCCAGCTACATAGCCTCAAGTGCCCAGAAATGGGTGTGCAACAGTAGTGCGTATGACGCGAATTCTTTGTTTTACCCCTGGCGAAAAAGTGCCAATCGTGCCTAAAGAAGTTAACACTTCAAAAAAGATCTCTGCGCAATTAAATAGGAGAATTAATGGAGGTAGAATAAATAGTCAGACACTGGAAGCGACCACCATTTTGTTGTAGCAAGAGTGCGGATGGAACGCTGCTGTGCAGCGACGAGGAGCAACTCCAAAGATGGAGAGATTACTTCTTCGACGCCCTGAATGGTATACTTACACAGGAACCTCAGAAAAACAGCAACAATGCACAGCCAATAACAATCACCACCCGGGCCCCATCCAAGACGAAAATAGTAACCGCAATTCATGCAATGGCCAATGGTAAAGCAGCTGGCATCCCGCCAGAATTGTTGAAAGGCGACTCAATCCTCATAATAGGTGCACTACAGCCAATCCTGGAAACAGCATATAACACCTGTACCTTTCCGGAGGATTGGACGGAAGGTATCATAGGCAAAATACCTAAAAAGGGGGACCTAACAATATGTGAAAATTGAGAGGCATCCGTTTATTATCTACTGTGGGAAAAGTTTTTTTCTACTACTTCTTCTTTACTCTCCTTTAATCCCTCATGGGACATAGGGCGGAAACAGGGAAAAGTTTTGTCCCATATATTACTATCTAAGATAAGAGAGGCAGTAGACCTAATGCTTAGAAGGCAGCAGGCCGGATTCAGGAAGAGCCGCTGATGTATAGACCATATTAACACCTTCAGAATCATAGTGGAGCAGTCCACTGAATTGCGATCCCCCTTAACCTTGCTTTCGTAGACTATGAGAAAGCGTTCAACTCGGTTAATAGGATCTTTATATTCCAGGCACTACGGCAACGTGGACTGTCTGAAAAATAATAAAATGAATAAAGTCCCTATACAGCAATTCCAAATGCAAAGTTCTCCATAATGGAAAATTATCCGACAGCTTTGAGGTAAGTTCAGCAGTACGAGAAGGATGCCCAATTTCGCCTTTCTAGTTCTTATAGTAATAAACGACATCCTTCTCGGCGGGCTAGTTAGTAGAACAGGCGACATACAATGGGGTTTGCTGACCCCTTTAAGGATCTCGACTACGCGGATGTTATCTGTTTGCTGGCCTACAGACACCAGGACCTCAAAAACATGTTAAACAATTTGGCAATAGAAAGCAGTCTAAATCCGACTAAAACCAAAGAAATACGGATATATGCAATCACAATTGAACGGACAGCTCTGAGAAACCGCAACGTGGAACTGGTAGATAAATTCTGCTAACTCGGTAGTACTATTACCGAAAATGGCGGGGCAGAAGAAGACGTCAGTTCCAGAATAAATAAAGCACGAAGCGCTTATGCATGCCTGTTCCCCACATGGAGAACAACGGAGATCTCTGCTAACACCAAATTGCGGCTGTTCAACTCCAACGTTCAGGCAGTTTTTTTGTACGGTTGCGAAACATGTTTTTCGTCAACAGACGCCTTCGTCGTTTCCTAAAAACTCATTGGCAAGGTGGAATTCCTAATGAAGAACTATGGCGCGGTGCCGGCCAAGAAAGGATAGACGACCAAATCAGGCGAAGGAAATAGAATTGAATTGACCACACCTTGCGACGCGAAAACGAAAATCTAGCCAAACAGGCCCTTGACTGGAAACGGCAAAGATCCTGTCAAGTAGGAAGACCTAGAACAACGTAGAGAAGAACGCTTCTACCAGAGGCCGCAACAAATGGGAGATTCTGGTCCGAGCTGAGAGCTGTCGCACAAAACAGAGTCCGCTGAAGGCCAACTGTTTCCGCCCTATATCCTATGATTAATCTCTTAGGAGCATAAAGAAAGATGAAAAGAATAAATAGTAGTACCGAGTCGAAGACACTCATGAAGATATTACGGACGTATGTAGGAATGTAGGAGTTGGTAACCAAATCACACTGGCTTGGGGGAAGTATACACCAAGTGTGCACTCCTGAAGGAAAGAATGATATCGGCTATAAAGCTAGTGACAGAATTACGCACAATGGTGCAAAGGTGCGGACATTGGCTTCGCGGTGTGTGCGGATTTTTCACTGACACAAAGTCGCGGTGCTGGTGGCGCGTTCCGACTTTGACACAACCTAAAAATCAAAGTAACAAGTGGGCATAATATGAAATAAACTGAAAAAGCTGTATGATTTGCGTATTAATTTTCTATCCTACAGGATAGGTACTAATTTCATCACCACAATTTCGAAATAATTCTGAAATTCAACAAATTTCTTATCCCCATCATCAGCACACGATTCAAAACACAAACAAAATGCCCACCAACACCAAAACACGACTCAAAACACAACACACAACAACTTTTTTACATTGGACCGCGCGGCAGCGCGCAAGAAGTAGAAAGTAAAGCAACTTACGCGGTGTGTGCGTAGCGCTTAAGCCACATTTCGTTAGTTCGCATTGCAATACACATACTCTATTCTATCTGTCAATGTCCGCACCGCGTTTGCGCGAAATTCTTTCACCAGCTTAAAGGTCAGTTTGGCGAAGATTACAAATAAACCTTGCGTGTACAATCATTGGATTTCCTCACACGGTTCATGGCAAGTCAAGTAAAACCGGTTTTATAGATGTGAGAGGGAAGGGAACGGAAGAAATTAACGAATAAAACCGACAACCAGGGGCGGATGGGCAGCACCTTAGCGGCCCGGGAAATAATATTTGTCGGCCCTATTTTAAATTTCCGAATATGGCTAAAATATATGAACATTTACAGGGAGCAACGCATTTTTCCATTAAAATTAATAGTCCCGTGGATAGCGGTAAAAATAGTGTATTAACTCCGAATTCTTTCAGACAGCACCGATTTTTTTGTGAAATTCGGTAATTTAGCGTATCTTACCCTCCTCTTCAAAAGTTATATGTTCTTGATGTGTGCTTTTTATTTTTAGGGGGTGAAAACTACCCCTGTTGACAAAAAATTTAAAAACAATATATTTAAGCAATATGTCGATTAAAATACGTTTAAATATATACTGGAATGTAATTTATGATTTAATTCAATGTTTCATCCCCTCCAAACCCCCTATGACGAAAATCACAACAAAATTAGTTTTAACGGTTTAAAATTTTTAATCGTGCATTTATGATAAATTGCTATCCCCTCTTTGTTTATACTATTATTTCTAAATTATTGCAACGTCTGTACCTGTAGAAACTACCCCATATTGAGAAATTTGTGAAAAAATTTCAACAACTGGAAATTTATATTGAATTAAATCTACAGTAGATGTATGGCTACACAGTAAAATCGGTCCAAAAAAAGCTCAGGCATTTAAGGTGATTTTTGGGTGCTCCCAAATTTGTTTTGAGGTATTGTTTTTTAAATTTGTTTTGAGGTATTAAGAGCGATTTTTGAGTGCTCCAATAGTAATTTTAAAGCGGGGCACATATTTTTCTTATCGCAACTTGGAGCGAGTGGAATTGGGCTCCAAACCAAAAGTAAGAGCTATTTCATACATGCATAAATACGTTTTTAAGATGTAGATGTGTTTATTAATGCTTTAAAATTGTCGAGATTAATACAATTTACCTGATTCGATAATTTCATTGGAAAATAGAAAAAAATAGAGATATATTATCGCTACAAAATTCAATTCGCAGGGAATTTCAAGGGATACAAGTCCTGCAAAGTTGAACTGTTTTGAACCCTTACTTTTTGAGATTCTAAAGTTTAAATTGCTCGGGAAAGGTTCTCCTCGCACTCATATGCGAACTGACAACGAAGATATGTATCTCAATTGGTTTTCATCGCACAGAATCGAAACAAAACCAAAATTTTTCTCTAGAAAAGCCCTTCGTTTCTGTGTCATCAGTTTTTTCGTATCTCACTTAGTTTTTTATCTATTGCGGAAAAAAGGATTTTTTTTTCTCAAAAATTTCAAAGTTTATTGATAACGTAAATCTAACTTTTTTTCAAACATATTGTTAATACCTAAACAAAGTTAAAGTACATGAGTTTCGTTTACTTTCAATTCTTGTCATGAAGGCATTTGTTTTATTGCAGCTTTTTTCTCGGGAAAAAGAAAACCATGTTATTTTCATCATAACTCCAGCTTAGCATCGATGCTAATGAATTTTGCCAAAGTTCATTATAAAGGTCTTTACAAGTACTTTATATAAGGTCCAATTAGTTTTTCTCCAAAAATTCGTCGTTTTGTCTTTATTTAACGTCAGTTTTCGGCGAGCAAACGGCCATTTTTAAAGACTCATACCTCGAGTTGTGTTTCATCTACAGAAATAAATAAAACACCAATCGATTTGTTATTCAAAAAGCTTTATTTCTTCTACAATATGTGTTTTGAAAAAAACGTTTGGTTTTTAAGTTATTCAGAAAAACCCATCTAAAACATGCATTTTTTAGATGAAAAATCAACAATTTCAATCGCGAATAACTCGTGAAATATTGATTTAAAGAAAAACATGTATATAACATATTTTGCTTTCAATCCACTCCTCTATAGATTTATGATTTATTTTGAGTGCGCCTATTTCCACCCCCTAGAAGGGGTAGCATTCAACCCCAGGGAAAACGCACACCTCAACACAATATAACTTTTGTTTCTTGAACTCCTACCTACTCCAAATTTTGCATGATTCGGCGCTGTCCGAAAGAATTCGGAGCCAAATACCGTTATCCACTGGGCTATAAATAGAGCATAGGTTTATTACAGAGTCTAGTAATCAAAGTGCTAAAAACACAAATTTCTAATTTTGCAATAGAAATCGCTACAAATTAAGTAAAATACAAAAACCTCAAATTAAAAAAATATATATAAAACGACGTTTTTCATTCAGAATTTGTAAATTTTGTAAATAATCATCATTAAAGCGCCAGAAAAATACACCTCCCTCTAGCAATACGCAGGCATGACTGATTACATAAAAACAAGTGATTTGATAGGAGGAGCTAAATGAAGCTTTTGTCAAGCTTTTAAGCATTTTTAAGAGCTTTGTAGCCCAGAATGCGCCAAATGTCACGGAGTTTGAAAATATCTTTACCACAAAATAAACAAAACATAATAGTTTGAGAGTTATTTATGGGCAGTCGGAAGAAGAAATATAAAAACTCAAGACGTACTTTCAGCCACCGGCCCTGCGGCCCCTGAACAGCCGGCCCACCGGGAAATTTCCCGGTTCGTCATATGGCCCATCCGCCCCTGCCGACAACGCTACCATTGTGGCTTGCTGAAAAGGGCTGTTCGTATAAATTCATTTAAAGCCTTTTCTAATGTATAATGATCTTTCCATATTTCCTCTCTAGATTCTTCTTGCTTGCGCTCTTTTGACCACATCTCACTCTATCCGAACTCCGTTTTGGGCTACTCTCTAAAGGTAGTTACAAATACACGCGCAATTGCGGCTTCGCGGTATGAGGAGACTTTTCACTGACACATAGTTGCGGTGCTGCTGCCGCGTTCCGCCTTTGACACAATATCAAAGTGACAAACGAACGTGGTAGGAAAAAAAATTTATAAAGCTGTATTTTTTGCGTATTAGCTGTATTATAGCGTATTGTTTTAGGTGCTAATTTCATTTCCAATGAAATTGGACATATTTACAATTCCCACCAACACACGACGCAATACAAAAACTTTTCGGCATTAGGCCGCGAAAAAGGTAAAAAGTAGAGCAGCTTCTGTGTGACATTCTGTTAGCGCATATTTGAATACACATAATTTTGTCATATCTGTTATTGCCCGCATCGCAATTCCGCGTGTATCTATCACCAGCTTAAGTGACTACCGTGGGAATAGCTTTCTGCGATTGTTTCAAGATATCCTACACGAGCCAAACCTGCATACGTCAACCACTTTGTGCAGCAATTCGCAATTTCTCAGAAATAATTATTTGATAATTCCGCGTTTCCGCACTTGGATTGGACAGCGTTCTTTCTTTCTTTGTTTCGCAGCACATCTTTGGAACTCGCTCCCGGTTGATTTACAAAATATCGATTCAATGGGAATTTTTATTTTTTATCTTCGTTGGACTCTTGTTTAGGTGTGTGAACGTTTATAAGGCTTATGTTCTCAATTTCCTTCCAGTGTAAATAGTTAATTTTCATAATTTGTCGCCTATAGCGGGTAGGGTTCATCAACCTACCCCGAGCATATGATGTCTCGGTTTTTGCAAGACATGGAATTATATTATTGATACAAAATCACACTTTTTCAATTGTTTTTTTCAATGTCGTCAGATAAGTAACACTCAAATGCAAATATGAAAGGCTTATCTTAAAAATTCTGAAGTATAGCTCTCAACAATATAGAAAAACCCCGTACTACAAGTAAGTTCATAACCCAAGCAAAATTGCATGGCTTAATCTTAACAATATCCTACACGCATTCATAATCAGATATCACTCATCAATTCAGTAACTTAATCATGACATAATATTTCGATAAAAAATTTCTCCAAACACAATGAATAAATATACTTCATCAACACACTCGAAGTACTCGTGTAATCACAACAGCGAATAACCTTTGTATACAATCTTCAGCTTGAGAAATTTACATCCTTATCTACAATAATACGCTATGCAGCGCTAATATTTATGAAAGAAATTATATTTATGATTTCTGCAACGATGTAATTACTACAAATATGATTACTATAGTTTTGTCGTAATTACAGGTGAAAGATAGCATCAAATTACACATAATTCATGACTGGCAAATCGATTTTCCCACTTATAATTAGTAAAGTATTTCTAACTGGAATGCCTGTCTACATTGTCTGAATAACCGGATGAATTCTGTAAACAATGGAGAGACGAATTAGCTCCATAGATGATTTAGCATTACGTATCTTTTGATTGATGAGTATTAAATGAAATATGGTTTAAAAAGCAGTTATTATGGTGTTAGCGACCGACGAGCATTGCATGTAAAGCAGCCTTTTTAAACAAATCACATCTTTCTATCAAAATCACTATGGGGGTAGTTTTATCTGTAAGTTGGGAGCAACAAAGTGAACTCACTAAGTTCAATTGCATAAAGCTCCAATGCTAAAATCTACCAGTTTGCAAGAGACTTCAATTTCAGGTTTTCCCATTGCATAGAATTTAGCCCCTTATCAGCGTTGAATTAGCGTGGAAAGTAATCTTCTCAACATTTTTAAATTGGGAATTTTACGTTGTGCGGTTGCAACGTAAATAAACATTAATTTATAAATTAATCGATGACTTCCTTTCATCACTTTCAAATGAGACATTCTTGCGAATTCGCCATCAGAAAAGTCAAATCTATGTTCGATGATGTGCTGAGAAGTAGTTATTTAATTAAACCCACTGGCAGTAAAAAATTAAAAGCCTTCGTAACTTCTAGCAAGAAAAACTTTACCGCATCCTCAAACCCTTCTTTCATTTACAAGGCGAAAGTGATAGCAGAAAACAAACCCAAGATCGTTTTATTACCATCCCCATTTGCCTATAATTCTTGTTTACTCGACACTGCCATGCTGCAATCTCCTGCTCATGGCTGTAGACCTTTTTTTATGTGCAAGACAAGATTCTCAGTCCTTTATGCTGTTGACAATCTATTTTCTTCGTATAGATCGCAATGTCGAACAGTAGCTCTAGTCGGGAAGGAAGGAACTGCCACAACCTGCCCCCGATATTTTTAGTCCATCTACTCCCAACCATTACTATCGCGGCTCTGACATGGGGGCAAAGAGAAACAACTCACTGGAGTGTTATGCCTCCTGAAGCGAATTGAATCTCATCCACCAACCGATGATATGCGCTTTGGAGGAGCGGGGAAGGGCTAAGAGAGGCTGTAGGCCAAACCTATATGAAAAATAACGCAGAAGTAAAGTAGACGTTACTTCCACTAAATTAGATGTAACTTCCGCTTACTTCCATTTTGGTTACTCTCATACATCCATATGCAATGGTACCTAACTTCACTTCACTTCACTTCCCATTTAGGTTTGGCCTTATGACAGGAGGGATCAGGAATGTAAAGAAGGAAGAAGAAAAAGGGAACTTATGTAGATGGGAAAGTGGAAAAGGCGAAGGACCGTGGGGCTGGCCGGGATTCGAACCTGGGACCTCTGGGATGGTAGCGACGCCTTACTCCCTAGGCTACCGAGGCCCTCGTGTTTGCGTGAAATACATGTTATTTTGGATGTTTTTAATTTACTAATTTTAAGTTTGCATGCTTTGTTCAGAGGCTCATCTCAGCGTTTGATTGTGCTGAGTTGGTTTGGTTAATTTTTCTTGGCCTCGCTGAGAAGGCCGCCTTCTGTGTTGGAAGGGTTTACTCTATTACTATGATGGGCTCGAGTACTAGTACGCGGAACAAAAAGCTTGGTAGGGATACTAGTGGGCCAGAAACAAAGTCCCAAAGGATTCTCGGCAATTACAGGCCGTGCACACAAAACGAAAAAAGCAACGGACTTGGAAGCAAAAAACAGTTCCAGGGTCTATAGATTTCTTCGTTAAATATTCACAGAAGGACAAATGTACTCGATACGTTACGTACTCGTTTAAGTCCAGCCTAACTCTAGCCAGCACATCATGTGTGACTATTTCTACAAGGTCATAAAAAGCTATACTGGCTTTCTTTGGCCATTCTCCAATTTAGCCGAAAAACACTCAAACTTCCCGGGTTGCAACAGTCTTTGACTCGATCGACGACATACATTCGGAGATCCTCAATCTTGTCGCCACTTCATTCTGCTCTGTTAACTCCTTAGCTCCTCTTCATCCTATATTAGATGACATTTAAAGGAGTACGAAGCGTGTTCGGGCTGATTTTGAATCGCTGTCAATAGTAGTGGTGCAAAATCACAATGCCTCTCAGCGGCAGCAGTATCTGATGACTCCCCGCAGGTAGGGGAACAGCTTCTTTCTGCACCCTGTCCTACAGCTGTTTCTCTAAAGGAGGATGATGCAGCTATGTAGCCTTGAATGACCCGGCCATAATACCCGGCCCTTCGGTGGAGGCTGGTTCCAGTTTGGCTCCTGACCACTCGAAGACCTGTAGAAAGCATGGTAAACGCAAACGCATTCGTAAAGTCAACGTTACGGATGCTGTCCCTGCGAACCCCTCTACTAGTTCGCCTGTTCCCGCCCCCTCACTCCCAATGGGCTCAAACTATATCCCAGAACAAAATGCGACAACAACATCTTCTGTTAGTATTGTTGGACCGTCAGGCACTGGTGATACTGAGTCTTTGGTAACCTGCGCCAATCTGATAACGGTACCCACACCGCGAAATATTGTCATGTCGCGTTTCTCCCCTGAAACTATGTGTGAGGCAGTTAAAGAATACCTAATGGGCAAAGCTATTAAAGGCCCCCATACACGGTCAAATCGGATGCACATCCAGATTTTCATCAAACTATAAGCGCAACGAGCTTTGATCGACCGATCAGCTCACAATCACAATCCTGCTACAGTCTCCTGCATTTAGATCAGCAATGTTTCCAAACTGGTTGCGTGTTTCATCCTGACTGCACCGCCCAATACCTCTGAAAAGCTTTTAGACCACACGTTCTGGCCTTCTGGTTTTGTTGCCCACACGCGTGCGCATCGTGGTCTTGACACTCCACAGGTTTCAAAAAATTTAAGACGCTTTCCCGATTTAGCCATATCTTATGGCCTCCTTTCCCACATAGGTCGACGGCAGAGCCTGGCCTGAAAGTTTTCGCTTTGAAGCCAAGTATCGCTATATATACATATCCCCGGTCGCAAACTGAATGGGGCCTGCGGTCCAAGAAAACTGACAAAAATCTCTATATATGTGGGAACTTGTCGTCAGCTTGGGTCTGAAGATCTGGGGTGGTGGTGGTATGAAAATTTTTGCACTTGAATTAACAACCTGTTATGTTAACCTGTCGTCTTCGCCTACCAGGCAGGTAGCTGAAGTCCTCATCTCTCAGTCAGACTGAGTATTGAGTGACCTTCATCGGGCCGTGCCTGCCGACCTGGACTGCCGGTGGCTTGTAAGGGAATGGGGTGTTTAGTGGAGAAAAATGTTTTAATCCGGTTTTCTAGCAATTTTGCTAGAAGCAAACAAATTTGAGCAAAAAATTACTAGATATTTTCCGAGACCTCTCCCCTCTTTCCTGGTGAGATTCGGCTCGACTCCCTCCCCTCTAAACGCCTCACGTAATTAATCGACGACCCCAAACATTTAATTTTATGTAGAATGATATCAAGGATTTTTCTTCTACACGTGAAAAGCATCAGCTCTGCCTTTTCCGGATTGACGGCCAGTCTACAACACTTGCACTCCGAGTTAACCTTTCCAAGAGCTATCATCATAATTTTACAGATTCTGACGAAAAACTTTTTGAACACTAGGATCGCCATGTCGTCTGCATAGATGACTGTCCTCTAATCTTCTTTAAAACAAGAACACGTTGATGGCCAGGGGCATATTTCAAATACGGTTAAACATACTTTGATGTTGAATTAATTAGAATCAATAAAAAACTGTTATCAGCTCTACATTAATGTAATATTAAGGATATGTAAATACCTCGCTATCATTTTATTTATTTCAATGACTATTTTCCATTAATAACAAGTAATTAAAACCGGACGCAGTCAAAGCCGTTGAATGAAGGAGATAAAATTGAGAATCAAGTTTAACCGCCAAACAGCTGCTGCTATTATGTAACCTTCTGCAGTACTTGTATTAAAAATATTGCAAAATCATGTAGAGCATATATTTTAAAATTGGTTAAAAAATCATCCTACAGTTTTCAGAAACTAGTTCGTAGTGGAAATGCTTAAACTAGATGATGATTAGAATTTTATGAAATTTTATTTGACATTTAAGAAAAAAAAAAGATATTAATAAAAATTAAAATATTAACTACTCACCAATAACATTTTGTACTAAAGCAAATGTCATCAAGGTGTGCTTACGTCCAAATTTGTCAGATAGCCATCCGCTAGAAACACTGCCTATAGCGGCCCCTGTCAGAAAACACGTTTCGACGTAAGTGCTTAAAATTTCACGGTCACAAACGAGATTCCATTCAGCCACGATCGTTCCCGGTGCATTGTCGTATTCGAAAGATTCGCACTTAACAAGATCCGCTGCGGTATTTCGCGGTCCATTGAAGTACGCCTTCCATCCATATTGGTCTAGATCGCTTGGTAGGTTGTAATCTCGAATGGTGCAAGGACCATCAGGCTGGGTTTTGTTACGCCATTCGTTAACGTCTATCCAGGACATGTTCTTGGGACGAGCACACCAGAAATCGCCATTGTTCCCCTGGGGAGAAAAGGAATATTTTGTGATTTTTGTAATTGTAAAAATATTTCTACAAATTCTCTATCTCTCTAAAAATAGTTTTTTTTTTGCATTGACCTGATTTCGATATTTTGTTATTAATGTGTTTTTCATTATTTATTTTTTGCTTGTTTATTGTTTCTTCCGGTTATTACAGGTGATTAAATGCACATTCACGTTTCTAGTGCGAAACACATGAGTTCACCTCGAACAGTATCGCTTTTGCAACCCAGCTGCACCATCTCCATTTTCACCTTGATGTGCGGCGGTATTAACAGCTACTCTGGCGATTTGAATGCGTGCACAAAACCGGGCAAATCTATCTATAATAGACTTGGCGGTATTTAAAACCGAGTTTTCAATGTTTTCAAGTTCAAAACTGTTGAACCGCAGAGCCACTTTCCGTTTCATCGGTGTATCAGTATGAAATAAACTGAACGTCGTCGATCGAACGACACTGGGCAAGTTCATTGCCTCTGGTGTAACAAAGGTGTATTATTACGAATTTTTTATACTTCAGTTATAATAAAGAGGAAAAAACGGTTTATGGTTTCACAATCGTCAACCACCCACTCACACACACCTTCTTCCAGGTGGGACAAGTCGTGAAATTCCTTTGAACAAGGTGACTTTTATTTGCATGATAAGAGTACATTCCTTTGGATCACACAATTCTCTGTCGTGGAATAGTTAACTAGAGTATGACAATTCCTTTAATGTACCACATTAGTTCGTTGTTGTTTTAACCCAGCAACGCTGCTATAATTAACTAAGTCCACACAATCACTTTATGGGTGGGTTTCGCATTGAGATTCGCATTGGCTTTAATCAACTTCAGATTTTTCGCTGAAGGTTAATTAATTGATGGATTAATAATACTAGGGTCAAAGGAGATCTAAAACCGCCGTTGTTGGTTTTTATTATTGCATCCGCGTTCCTCGTTGCGAATTTAAGTTGATTTTGATTCATATTAAAAAATTGTAAAAATTGAAATAATATTGGAGGTTTATTTGTTGCTGTTCCGGCTTTTAAACAACTGTTTCACTTTTTATTATTTATAAAACTGCGAAATTTTTATTTGTTCGTGCGTATCGTGTTTGCTTACAGTCGATATTTATTGTTCTTTTTTACCCTTTTAATGTGCAGACATTGTGAATGTGTTTTTGCGTTTAAGTAAATAAACTAAAAAAATAAAAATATTTGTGATAATTCGAAACAAATTACATAAATTATCCCTGGTAAGACGTATTATCATTTTTTTAGCCTGTTCCAAGCTCGGTGGAGAAGAGAAGGAAGAAGCAATAGCGGAACGCTATAGTCCCGCATACCAGCGACGGGCTGGTGATCTATGTTGGCATTACTATATTGCTACGAAACCTACAACAAAGCCTCGGACTGGTCCAAAAAGCGGATTATGGACCAAAATTTACGACTTTATAGCCTTAAATGGGAAGATGATCCACATGATTGTGGATTTTTGGATATGATGCCTTCCACTTCTCATTCCATCTTCATTTTTGCCCTTTACATGGTGAGCTTCTAGACAACCCATTGGAAAAGATGAAGACAAATTTAGTCGTCACTGCACCAAGCAACTGGCAAAAATGATAAAGAACTAATAGCTAAGATTGTTCAATCTATCAAGTTTTCTGATGCTACCAAAAGTAGAAGGTCCAGCTCGAAGAAAGTCCGAAGAAGCAGACTCGACCCGCTGTACCCCTGGTCAAGATTTCCGGCGCTACTAGAAAACACGAAGAGCAAATTAGGGAAGAATATGTAGCAGAGCTAAATAGAAGGTTCGGTGCATCGGATAACGAAGCTGGAAGTATCAATATTGACGAGGAATGTGCTAAACTAAGGACTAGAATAAAGGAAGCCGCTGAAGGAAGCCGGTTCGATGAAGAATGCGCTAGAGTAACGGAAGATAAGAATGAAGCATATACTAATATGCTGCAAAGATACAGAACTAATCCGTAACGGCCTAGAACGAAAAACGACAAATTAAAAAACGTACGCACAAAAGAAAAAAAAAAGACTTGGCTAGAGGAACAAATGGCAGAGATAAACGAACTCGGGAATAATAACGAAGTCAGAAGCTATATGAGAAAGTGAACAAGCAACGGAAAGAGTTTAAACCCAAGGACAAAAACGGTATCTAATATCCTGAGCCGAAAACAAGAAGTCTTAGAAAGACGGGGGGAATATTTTAATGAGCTACTGAATAGCGAAGACGAAAATGAGAGTGAAAGTGATGTGAACCAACTCAATGATTCTGGTGCTGCTAATGAAAGTCAGGTGCCTACAATGGACGACGTACAAGAAGCTTAAAAACAATAAAGCTCCAGGAAAAGATAGCAACTGAGATGTGGAAAATTAAGGAACGGGTTACACAAGTATATAAAATCGATCTAGAGTCAAAAAAAAGGATCCCACAATGGACGGAAGGCGTGATATGCGATATGCCCCCTGCATAAAAATGAAGCTCAACTCGTGTGTGAGAAATTAGGGGTATAACCTTCCTCAACTCAGCATATATAATACTGTCCACTATTTTGTACAAAAAACTTATACCCATCACAGAAGACATAATAGGTATTTATCAATGTGGCTTTCGGCCAGGTAGGTCCACTACAAACCATATTTCCACTTTAAGAAGAAATTTGGAAAAATCATGGGAGTTCAACATCAATATTCACTTACTGCTTATAGACTTCAAGCAAGCATATGGCAGCGTCAAGCATGAGGAGCTACTATTTAAAGCTATGGAGTGCTTCCGATTTCCAAAATACTTAATCGAAGTAACAAAAACTATCGAGGTGGTCCGATGCCGAGTAAGAGTTGAACGAGACCTCTCAGAAAGTTTCACATCACAGAGGGGCTGAGACAAGGTGACGCGCTGTCATGCCTCCTAGTTAACATAGAGTTAGAGAAGGTGGTAACAGACGCTGGGGTAGAAACGACGGAATCCATCTTTAACAAGTCAACACAGAAAATGGCTTATGCTGATGATGTCGCTTTAATAGGTAGGTCTTTTGCCAGGTTGAAAGAAGCCATAATCAAACTGGAAATAGCTGCGAAAAGAGTGCGATTACTCATCAACGAAGCAAAAACTAAATATCTTTGCACTTCAAAAAGATGCACAAGGCAAAACAAAAGATTCATATAACATAGAAACTGTTAAAGTTTAGGTCTCTGTGCTGAAAGTCGAGTCATGATTCGTGGCAAGTTTTTCGAGTTGAAAAAAGTGACGTTTCAGTCGAATTGCGACTTTCAGCGTAGGGGGTTACACTCAAACTTAGCACTTCAACTCTAGGCCACTATTAGTTCAGTCAATCTGTCGAAAAAAAAAAAGAATTGCACAGAAAAAACCAGTCGGATGAAATGTAGGTGAGTCGTTAGGAAATGATGTAAGAAAGCTTACTTGGGCGTGGCCACCTGCTACCTCTGTGGGTTTTTGAAAAAACTCATAAAAAAACTCCAAAAAATTTTGAAATGCATTTTTCTCGAAAACTATGCATTCTACAGAAAAGTTTATTGGAAAAAAAATGTAGAGGGCATCGTTATCTACAATTAATGTCATTGGTGCAATATTGTAAAACAAAAAATGTGCGCAGTTGGTGGCGCTAAAGTGCCAAAAAAAGTTCAACTCAAAAAACTTGTCACGAATCACGACTCGACTTTCAGCACAGGGGCCATGTACTTATCTTGGGACAGTAGTGCAAGCTGACAGTGGCGAGTCAGCGGAGATCAGAAGGAGAATAAACGTTGCTAACAGAAGCTATTTTGGCCTTCGACAACATCTTACATCACGCTTTTTGTCTGGAGGAATGAACTGTAAACTGCATATCACGGTAATCAAGCCCGTTCTGACGTTTGGGTTAGAGGCATGGACTTTGAAAGTGGCTGATGAAACTTCTCTCGGCACTTTTGAAAGGAAAATTCTACGCACAATATTTGGCGGTGTCTGCGAAAACGGTCATTGGAGAAGGAGATATAATCACGAATTATACCAACTGTACCGGGGACTCGACATTTTGAAAAGTATAAAATTAAGTAGATTACGATGGGTGCATACTTACAAAGGCTAGACGATAGCGACCCTGCAAAAATAGCGTTAAATCGAATCCCTGATGAAAAGCGAAATTCAGGTCGGCCAAAGAAGCGATACATGGAACCCGTTGAGGAAAATTTATTAAAGTTAGGCGTACGTAACTGGAAGACATTAGCCAGGAACCGAACGGCATGGAGAGAAATGCTGGAAGAAGCCAAGGCCAATAATAGGCTGTAGTGCTACAGATGACGATGAGGTACGAGCCAGAAGAGGAAAAATATGGAACCTCAAGGACTGGTTTCCGCCGAATCAGAATCACAGAATTTAGGGTCGTCCAGTGCAACCTGTACCAAGTCCTGGTACAGCTGCCTCGACAATCCCATTCAAGGTACAGTAATCCGTCTGCGCAGTTTTCGATTGCGCGATTACGCAAGTGACCGTCCAAGTTTTAAATTTTATAATTTAATAATTTTCGGTCTGCGTGGAAAAAAGTTGTAGTTGCGTTTTTTTTTGTAATTTTTGTTATTTTAAGAAAAATATCAATTTTTGACATGATTTTTTGTGAATCCCCTAAAATTAAGATGAGATAATCGGAGATTTACTATTATATCGTTATATTTCCATAAATGAAATGTATAGTTGATCGCGCAGCTTGCAGAAATCGAAATGACTTAAATAATGCGTAATTAGTAGATTGCATGACTAGAGTGAGTGAGCGTCAAAAGGGAGTCAACACCTAAAAATTTTATATTTCAGCTTCAATATCTCAACACTAGGAACTCGTTTAAGAGCATACCATACCTTGATTTAAAAGTCTGTTTATTCCCAACATATTAAAAAAAGCATTATTAACAAAAGAGTTATCAACAAAAATGTAAAAAAGTCCTACTTTTTTGGCGTCAAAAGTGAGTCAACAGCTACGACTACGTTATAATAACGGCTTCTAATCTTCTCGGCATGGACTCAACAAGCTGCATGGTTACACTTTCAGGAATATTCTGCCATTCGTCAATTAAGGCTTGTTTCAGGCCTCTCTTTACTCGAAATCGACCGCTTGCGGATTTGTCGATCCAGATGATCCAACAAATTTGCTATTGCGTTCAAGTCCGGTGACTGTGGTGGATGGTCCAATTGTTTTGGTGTCCTATACAATAGCCATTCCTTGACTATCTTGGATGTATGTGTAGGATCTTTGTCTTGCTGGAAGATCCAAGGCCTAGACAAGCCTAATTTTTGAACACTATGATCCGCATTTTCCTTCAGAATGTCAAGATCCATTCTTCATTGTATTATCAATGAAGATAAGATTGCCAACCACAGACGCTGCCATGCACCCCAAATGCTGTCAGATTTCTAACTCGCAATAAGGGATGTTACGAATGTTCGCATTCGCATCAAGCGGGGGATTCCCCGTAAAACATAAACGAAAAAGGTTGCTGAGTTGGGACATTTGAATTCCCTATTTTTGTATTTAAATAAAAAAACATTGTTACGTAACGCGTTGTTCGATCCCCCGCCGGCCGCCCCTGTAACGCATCGTAACGTTTTACAACCAATAGCAAAGCAAATAGCAAAGGAAGCAGTTTTTCTGTTGCTACGCAATGATTGTTTGCATTAGTGAGGTCAAATATTTTGACTCAGGTCGGGTGTTTATTCAAATCAGTTCATTACTTATAATTTTGTAAGTTTGAAAGTTTATTATTATTAACCCCATGGCAACGTATTAATTTCCTATTTGTGTGAGTACGTGCTTTCTGTGTTTGCAGGTCAAAAGCAGGAGCACAAAAGTCTCCACCGAAGAACGAAACTCTCCACTTATTACATTTCCGCACGCCTTTCTTCCCCAAAAAAAGCTTTTGCTCCGGAATCATGGTCCCTCGTGTATGAATGGCTTTTTTGAACCGCCGACCTTCAGTTCATGGACTAAACAAATATTGATGGAATTGCAGAACTCTCAACCTAATGTAATCACGACGCCGTGACTCATTCGAGCCACCTTCTTTTTTTAAAGGAACATTTCTTTTTTAACTACTGCCGCGATCTGTAGCCGGCTTTTTTAAACTTTAATTAATTGCATACACTTCCGATTACATGATCCATGCGACCTTGGCATTAGTAGGATAAGGAAATAAAAATGCTGCATCCCGCTCTGTGTATAACTACAATAACACAGAGAGCTCGATTTTCTTTCGCCTAAAGCTTTATGATATTATACTCTAAAAAAAGTACGACATTTTATAATTTTACCAAAAATGTTTGTTGAGGCGGGAAATAAACGCTTAAAATATTATCAACGTTCAAATTTTTTAAGTGTTTTACTTTCATCATCCATCTTCAAAAATTCGACAGAAAAAATAATTAATCGATATTACTAAATACGCAATGAAACCGGAGAAGGAAGTAAGAATTTGCTAGTAGATAGTCACTAAATTCTCTTCTGGCCACTGGTAAGATTACAAGCGAAAATCATTCGTTCTAAAAAAATAAATTTACTCAACGGAGCGTAATTTATTATTGTCATAACTTGAACAGTACTTCCGATTCTAACCATCTATTTATGCGGAAGTAAATTTTAAAACTAAATAAAAATAAATGTTTTAATCTTAGACGGAAAAACCATATCAGATACTTATCGATGATAATGAAAGAATTTTTTTTAAATGTACTCAAGTCTATAAAAAAAGACGAAACAAATTCACACATATATAATCTTTTATCTTCGAAAATTTAAAAAGAAAAAATCTGAAAAGCGTGAATTGATTAAGTAATTTATACACTTGAGATTTTCGAAAAAAAGAAACGATTATCTTGTAGGTATTAAGCAATCCACCACAGCACGTACAAAAAGATCAAATAAAAACTTTTTTATGTTTAAATCCCGCATCGAATTGATTCGTGCCGACGAAAGAATTGTCAGCCATATAATGTGCAACTATTAAGATAAATCGCCATTATTTATGATTATATAAGATTAAGAGGCTGTTTTACATGTCGCATTTTCCGCGTCATTGGAATACACATAAAACCATTATTTAGCCTGACATTTAATGTGGATCATGTTTTCATCTTAATAGTTCCAGAAATTTAGACGCTCTTTACATTCGAGGTCAGATTGTTGCCGAAAAAACAGCAACTGTATAATAGCACACAAATTTATCATCCAATCACCAAAATTAAACCACAAATTTCTGAGATATGCATACTGATACCATGCTAATATCCATGCAGTTATATTCACAAAACTCACTTGAAACACAAATCCGAATAAATATAATGTGGAAACAACTTGATACATTGATACTATAAACGTCCAGGTGAATTGCCATTGTCCATAATTACCAATTAATTCGGCAATTATATCTGGCTTAAGTTCCGACGTACCAATTTGTATATAATCAAGATCACCAATGATTCCGCTTGCCATTTTCAATGAAGATCGCGATCACGTTCAATTAACAACTGAAATGTGAAATGGTATTTAAGAACTTGCAGAGATCTAGTACTATCTAAAGTAGCTGACAAGTAAGCAACCAGTTTCTAGCATAGTCTAGTCATCTTGGTAAAAGGTCACCCATAACCGGCAGTGGAATGCCTCAAGTGCCCCCAGCCTACGATCGGGTAATTGCATTTTAATGTAAAAAATTTCCAATTCTGACCAGTGTGAATATCAATCCAATAGTAGCTGGAACGTTGACGGTGAAACATTGTCATATTTGCACCTGCATAGTGAAACGTCATGTAACATATCTGAATATCAATATTAATTACTAGCAAAAACCCGCGTGCATTGCAAAACCCTTTAATAAATAAAAATAGGTGTGCATAGTTTGGGATAAAAGAAAGGTATAATGAAACAAAAAACAAATCTGCAAAACATGATTTAGGGTACATAAAAAATGTAGTTACCTATAAAAAATATGTTACCTACAACTTTTTTTGAAACTCGAGGTTGAGCACCACCTATAGAGAAAATTTTGTACTACGTGCACAACAGACAACATTTTTTCCCTCAAAAATAATGCTAAAAAGGTCATAAATTTTGCAAAATTAGTGCCCACTGTACAGCCCGAAAATTCATAATTTATCGCCCAGAAAAAATCGAATAAATACATTTCGGCTTGAAACGAACGTCGGCAACATTATAAGACGATACTACTGATTTGATCCTGAAAAGGGCAGTTGCTGCTTCCCGTTTTCGTGTTTCGTCGTTTCATCAGGGCCGGCGTTTGGGGGTTTTGCGCCCGGTGCAGTATGCCATATTGCGCACCATTAGCGGTTCATTTTTTGAAAGACAATGGAAAAGACGCAAACACCCTGTGCAGCTCCTTTTACATATGAAAATGAAGGCCTGTGAACTTTTTCCTGAAATCGCGTCTCGTCCAATTGCGACCGGTGCAAGTACACCAATTGCATATATGAAAGCGCCGCTCTCTCGTGTTTTGCCTCGCGATCTTGTTTTTGTCTTGAGTTTGATTGCGTTTTAGCTTCACAAAAGTCTCCCACTAATGCCGTTTAATACTCCAGGATTATTTTCGGTGTTAGCTGCACTTCCATCACTATTTTCAGCACAATCCTGGGCTCCGAAAATCTATAGTACAATCGAATTTCCATAATAGAGGTCTTTATGTCATTCACCAAGAATTCAAATTTCAGGGGAAAATAGGTGGTCACTCAACTGCATGTATTAGTTTCTACTGCAGAATCTTGCATAGAAAAAAATAGTCCACCTTAACAGCCCTCCTCAACATAGAAGGCACTTTCAACAACTTCAGTACAGAGGCGATCCAGCTGTTTATCGCCGAATTAGGGACCTGTAATAGTACGACTTATACGAATTACAAATCAAGAACTATGGCACCGTACCAGCCTAGAAAGGATAGACGGCGAAACCAGCCGAAAGAAATAGAATTGGATTGGCCACACCTTGCAGAAGACACTCTGCCCCATCTATTGACTTGTTATTTTTCGAGATATGAATTTTACACAGATGAAGTGCCTCAAAGAACGGGTGCAAGGGTCTTGAGACGGCCGCCATGGATCTAACAGTATATTCAGTATACTACAATGCTTATTGTAATCTACTTATCATTCCCTTTCATTTGATACCCATGTCGAGGAGGTTTTGAATAAAGTGGTAATCCGCCCTCTTGAGCCGGCCGCCATGGATTTGCGGGACTGCAAAAAATTCGTTGATTTTCTTCTAAATAATATGTTATGCTCATGAATTCATGAAGTATTATATGAAATAATAGCGTAACAAACTACAGTCAAACAAGGTATTCAGGCAATTCTGTACTACGCTTTCTTACATAGTAGCAAAAACATTTCGAAATTACTCTCAATTACAGCAGAGTTTATGCTACCGATAGTAGAATATTCCAGCGAAGTCTATCCCAGGCGTAGTTTAAAATGGCCTGAATACTTTCTTTGACTGGCACAGTAGTTTGACATACAACATCGCAAGGGTAATCCCCTTACACTCATATGTACTGAGTTTGCATGCAAAGTTTAACCAGGGGTTTTTTCAGAGTAGGTGCCCATGGAAACGGGGGTTGAGTAAAGTTTCGTTAAATCCAAGTAAACTCAACGAACCCAGTCCGGTTAAGTCGAGTTTTGAATATGTTGGTGATTGAGTATCCTTTACTGCACCTATGCCAACGGCGACGCTATGAAAATTATTTATCTGTCACTTTCACTCAGTGCCGTCATGGAGGAAAAAAGCTTTCTGTTTACTCAACGAAAACTCTATCTCTGTTCATGGAAACACAGTAATGCACGTGGGGAATCCCCTGTCGTAGGCGTAGGGTAACTTGACACTTAAACAAACACCTATGCAAAACTTGCGGAGTTTTCTTGGATTTAACAAAACTTTTCTCAACCCGTATTTTTATGGGCGCTAAGTCTGAGTTAACCCAGGGTAAACTCATGGAAATTTAGTAATTGATCACGTTCTCATTCACGCACGATTTGGTGTTATTGCTGTATTGATTTTAGTAGGCAAATATCTTCAACTAACGAATTGAAATATGTAGATATGTATTTTGTTGAGTGTAGGGCCCTCCGCACACGAATCGACTGATATGCAAGCCTAATTCCAAACTGGTTTCACAATAATCGCGAGTGCAACCAGTTTGAAATAAAAATGAAAATTTTGTGCACACGCGAGCACAACTGATTTTGGATCAACCGGTGTTTTTAGTAACGAGGTTTTGGCAAAATGTCAAGTAGTTCAGATGAAGTGCAGCCCGACCCGTGTATGGATTCTCACTTCCTTTCACCGGCAAGATCATGACAGTTGCGTGTGCAACTGGAATTACAGAATTACAAAACAGTCAACTCGTGTTCGCAGGGCCTAAATCAATATAATTTTATTAATACTTTGCAATATTGTTAGTATTTTTCCGGTTCTTATAACAGATGATTCTACCGACCAAATCCCGTGACTCCCGCGGATCCCATATGTCTAGTCCCGCATTGCTGATCCCGCAGAAATGGTCTGGGTTCGAGCATTTGCAGGATCCTGCGTTCGCGGGATTGGATTCCCTAGTACATATCATCCCCTTTCACTTGATACTCATGTCGGGGGTCGGGGGCGTAATTGCGAAATTCGGCCGCCATTTTGGAACCGCCATCTTGATTTTTTATACAAAATGGTCAGATTGCATTGTCTCTTGAGCTTTACATATGTGCAAAATTCCAAGTTGATCGGTTAAATAGAAGTGGGTCAAAGTCGAGTTGCAAGATTTGTCTAAATATGTACATATGTACATACATGAATACATAGTACATACAGATGAAGCTAATATAAAGGATAACAAAATAGCATAAAATATTCTCGCAAAAATACTGAATCTTCCAGTGAAAGTCCCATCCCAATCGGATTAGCGGTTTCCGAGATTAGCCCGGACAAACAGACAGACAGACAGACAAAAATTGTAAAAATGCGTAATTTTGTTTTAATATGATGTAAATAACCTCAACTTAGAAAAATACAATTATTTTATTATTTTTCTAATTTCACTCTCAATGTTATTGTAAAATTTAAATCTGATAAAAACAAAACCGATTACAAGTACAACACTCTATTTTCATATTACCTAATATTTTGTGAAGGACAGTTTCACTACAAAATTGATGAGATCTTATCGGGTCAAGCACCGTCATGATTGTTTTTACACCTTACAACTACTAATCGTTTCTGACAAAAAAAAAAATAGTTGCGAAAAAAGTCAACTACTTCACTTTTTCCTGCACTTGAAGATTATGTGGGGCAATTATGACAAGTAATCGGCTTGTTCAGGGCCGAAATTGCTCGTAATTAATGTGTCTATCAAAAATTATTTCAAGGGATTTATAAACGCACGTACCTGAGTGCTCTCTCAAGGGCGTGTTTTTTGATCGAAAATTATCTAAAAGTACAATAATTACTTTTAACAAAAACAAAATTTTTGACAGAAGCTATTTCCTTGAAATGAGATATGAACAAAATTTTACTATTGCTAAATCTATTTACTATTTCCTAGACCCCTAAATTTTGTTATCTTTTAGAAATCTGTGATAAAGTGACAGCCACTGAATTCCACATTTTTACGAAAATATCACCTATTACAAAACTAACTAATCTTTGATGCCATCCGGCTACACCCGTAATAAATCGTATGTCTAACACTTGTGTAGGTATTTCAAGCGCACATGCATCCAGGTAGAATACAACTCAGATCTTATGATTAATGCATGTGGGGCATTGTGAACTGCACAGGTGTTTTATAAATCATATTTTAGTTTAAAATTTGTTCCCTTAAAAATTTCAAGCGGAAAAGGCTATTTTTTTTGGACTATATGGGAAATTATTAATTTACAAAAAAAACCTTAAGGGCATTACAATTATTAAAAGAATTATGAGCCCTCGAACCTTTTTTTTGACAATCATTATTTTGTTTTTGTTATTCATAATAGCTTTCTACTTTTGATGGCATTTTAAGTCGTGGAAATTTATATTAAATGTTAATTTGTTTAAAAATAAAATATATTTAGTATGTTCTGGCTATTAAAGCAAAAGTATAACTTCGCCACAAGAGCTGTACAAGAAGCTTTCACTCAGATTGAACAGGCGGCAGAATATCTGGGACTGTACATTAACGAAAGCAAAACGAAATACATGGTGGCCTTGTCTACAAGAACACCTAACATTGGTCCCACAATGAATTAGTGATTAATAACAAGCTGAAATTTCGGGAGTAGCTTCCTTTTGACGAGACGAACAACTTTTCTATTTGCGAAAATTCTCGATAGTCGTTCCTAATGAAACGCCTGAGAGTTAAAGATGTCGGTTTGGTTCAAATGAAAGTTTGCCCACTCTCAACTTGTGCAGATAACTAGTCCATAAATAATTACTAGTAACAAGCTGATTTTTTCACTGTTGGTTAGTTTTAGTAATTGCAGATTTATTTGTATGACAATGTGGCCATCTTATTGTACTCAAAGCGGCTCGTCCAGATCGTCAATTTGCAGCATGACCCTTCACATTGTTGGCACAGTCTCGTGCAGAACAGTCCTGCTGGCCTAAATCCACGCCAACCTTGGTAATATGTCTAGCATTTGCAAAACATAACCCGAAGAAGCCTCTCGGCAGCCGGAGGTTTCAGTGTGGTAATGGGAACTAACCCAAGTTTTGTCTAGTTCCACCTCCGCTGCTCTAGATGTAAGTAGTTTCTGATGCACTGTTGCGCCTGATGGAAAACTTTGAAGCCAGCCTCAGTGGGAAGTCTGGAAGTCGTACTTGTAGGTTGATATCACGTATTGTTTATGGATGATAATGATCTCACACATTTAAACTTAAAAAAAAATGTGGTTGTGTGAAGTTGTTCACAAACAAAGTAATAATTGTAAACCGGGGTTCCAATGGCAAATACTTATGATATGTATGGTCATGACGCTATTGAAAGTAAACTGAAATACAATAAGCAATATAGTATACTCAATATACCTTAGATTCATGGGGGCGGATTACCACTTTCTTCACAACCCCCTCGACATGGGGATCAAATGAATGGGTATGATAAGTAGAATACAATAAGCAATGTAGTATACTAAATATACCGTTAGATCCATGGCGGCCGTCTCAAGACCCTTGTACCCGCTCATATCTCGAAAAATACCAAGTCAATGGATAGTTTTTATTGGCTACTATTGACTTATGGGTGCAGCGAGGAGTACCGGGTCCCAGATAGTTAGTTCTATATAATTTAATGTTACAAAATGAAGAACCAGTAATAATAATGATACCCTACTAAAAAGCATGCGGTAAAGAGTGCGGATGGATAGCTGCTGTGCAGCGAGGAGGAGCAGCTCTAAAGATGGAGAGATTACTTCTTCGCCACCGCACAGTAGCGTCAGGAAAACGGCAACAATGCACAGCCAATAAGAATCACTACTCGTGACCCATCCAAGACAGAAATACAATTCATGCAATGGCCACTAAAGCAGCTAGAAAATATGGCACCCATGGCAAGGATGCCTACTTTCTCCATTACTCTTTCTTATAGTAATAAACGACATCGTTGTCAGCGCTCTAGATAGTAGAACAGGCGACATACAATGGGGATTTGTCAGAATGCCTCAAGGATCTTGACTACGCGGATATCCATGATATCTGTTTACTAGCCCACAGACCTCAAAAATATGTTAAACACTTTGGCAAGAGAAAGTAGCCCAGCACGCTTAAGGCTAAATCTGAATAAAACCAAAGAAATGCGGATAAATGAAAATACCATTGAACAGACAGCGCTCAATAACCGTGACGTGGAGCTGGTAAATTCTACTACTTCGGTAGCATTATTTCCGAAATTGGCGGTGCAGAAGAAGACGTCAGTTCCAGAATAAATAAAGCACGAGGCGCATATGCATGCCGGTCCCGCATATGGAGATCAACACAGATTTCAACTAACACCAAATTGCGGCTGTTCAACTCCAACGTTAAGGCAGTACAAGTTTTCAACAACAGATGACTACGTCGATGCATCCTAAAAATCCGCATTTCAAATGAAGAACTATGGCACCGAGCCGGCAAGAAAGGATAGACGACTAAGTCAGGCGAAGGAAATGGATTGGACCCACTAAGTGAAAAGAAAGAGAATCTAGCCAGCAGGAATCTGTAAGGATCCCGTCGAGTCGGAAGATTTAGAACAACGTGGGGGAGAACCCTATTAGCAGAGGCCACAACAATTGGGAGATCGAGGTCGGAGCTGAGAGCTGTCGCGCAAAGTCCGCTGGAGGGCAACTGTTTCCGCCCTATTTCCCATAAGGTATTGAAGATAAGTTATGTATTTAAGTAGAGAATAAAATATATTTTCATTCCATTTTATTTTTATATTTAGATTTCCGAAAGATCCTGAAAGAAGAAATGAATGGGTAAAAGCAATTAGATGAGTTGGGCGACCTTTGACCCTCCATAATTTGAGTAGCCGGACAGTTGGCTTTATGGAGTTTTGGGAAATTATTTGTTACCCCAAAATAAAGAGAATTCCGCTGAAAAATCTCTAGTTGGATTTTTTTAGAGGTTTGCCCCTTTATTGCATAAAGTGACTGGGCTATTACTTGAAACGGGTTGCTATTAACTTTATTTTGTTTTGTATATAATTTTGTATTTAATTTTATCCCCATCTCGACAGCGACAAATATCTGCAATTACTCCTTTAAGAACTGATTCTGGGAGAATGGACATCAATTATCATCTTTACCTGGCTCTTCTAGTCCTTCCACCGAACAGACAACGCTGCCTTCTTTGCCAATGCATCAAACTGAACAGGAGGGAATTAAAACACTCTCCACGAACCACGACTTTTTATCTTTGCGTAGGACAACTCGAAAGATATCCATAATTTAGAAACTGCTGATAAATAAAGTGCGATCTCAAAAGATGATATACAGAAGAAAACCGCGACAACTCCAGCAAACAAAAAGACGCTGTACGATAAAAATTGCTACACGGTCAGCTGTTCTACGCAGTTTAAAATCTGAAAAATATTTGCAGGAAGATCAGTTACTGGTTTTAAAGATTATACCAGATCAGGGAGGATTTAACAACAAACTAACTTCACGACAGTTTGTTGCAGCATACAAAAAATTCTGTCTCACATGGAATTACAAACCAGTAGAACTGGAAATTGGATTCCACCCGAAAATATTAATTTATTGCACGTTTCCAGTTCCCAAAATAAAACAAATGCAGTAGCCGCAATAAATAAATCTGCAGAACTACCTTCCACCGAAGAAGACTGTATCTGTTATAGGCGACACTGAACATAATTATTTTAAAAATATTCAGGAATTGATTAAGTGAATATTCTGAAAATATAATTTATATACAAGTGGTTTTGTAGTGCGCTAGTTCTTCGCTGTGAAGATGGTATAAATTCGTTGGAAGAACATTTGCAAAATAGGCAAAGTCAGTAAATGTAACTAATTAACCTTACGAAGACAAAACTTAGAATTGGCCAATGACTGTTCGAAGCACGGACAACTATACGTAAATTTGCAAAATTGTTGACCTTACTTTTGCGTTTTTTTTTTCGGGAAAAATATGTTGAGAGGACCATGGGCGAAGTTGTGCAAAGAATTCCAAATGCCCCCGGCACGTCAAAATTTACGGCGAACGAGACGTATTCTGAATATAATTGACTAGGTGTCTCAGGCGCGGATCTAGGATTTTTTTCCGGGGGGGGTCACAGGATAGAAAAAACTAGTTGGGATTTGGGTTTGACCCCTTCGGTCCACACGATTAACTTCCCAAAAACAAAATAGTTATACGTTTAGCACTAATGGAAAATTGGCTAGTATCAGAACTGATGACAAAGCAATCCCGAGAAAAGCTAGTTCAAGTAACTATAATAGTGGTAAATCCACAAGATTTTTCTAGAGAATTTGTTTTTCCTGAACGTTAGCAAACAAACATTTCCTCCGAATTTCGTTCGTTGCACTAAAACGGGTGTTCAAATTCGTACTCAGCGTGCTGAAGCGCCGTTGACAAACTGGGAAGCGAACGACTTCAATTGGAAATTCCAAGACTTTCCGGAGATATTAGCAAAACTGTAACTGAAAAGTACTTGTCAGACTTGACTAAAAAGAACAAATTTTGCAGTAACTACTGGAAATCCTGTGATGAACCACAATTTCCTCAAACTGTATCACGCGTATAAAACAATTCCCCGTCAAAAAGTGTTAATCCAAGGTTTGAGAAATTCGTGATGTTTGTAAAAGGTAGGTATCGAAATTTTTGCACGATTTTTAAAGGTTGTTGGATTTTTAAAAGTGATGTTTTGTTCGAAGGCTATCGTTGTGAAGAACCCAAAAAATGTCACTTCGTTTAGAACGGGTTTCATTCCATCGAGTTTATTAGATATTAGCGAAACTTGTCAATTTAAGGTCTTTCTGACAATTAGCCGAAGTTTTTCTTCAGCATTTCTTCGTTAATATTCTTTTTTCGACATCTCAAAGAAGTCGACATAGTTTTTGGTTGGCGCGGTTTCGTGCAGGTACAAAATTCACGAACGTCGTTTAAACAAAAAAACGGTTCGACCGAATCTTATGAAATTCTTTTCAGACCATATTTTGGTTTATACTCTTCGAACGGCACGTCAACTAAGTCGATATCTTTTATAGTTCGCGCGATATCGTGCAGGTACAAAAATCACTTACGCCGCTTAAACGAACAAACGGCTCGACCGAATTTTATGAAAATCTTTTCAGATCATATTTCGGTTAATACACTTCAAACGACACCTCAACGAATTCGATATCTTTTTTGGTGCGCGCGATATCGTGCAGGAAAATATGACTCCCAATTTTTTGCTTAAAATGCTCCTGGGACCTTGAAAGATGAAAATACGTCGAAAATTTCGATTTCGATTTTCGGACCGATTACAATAACTTCCTATACTGGGAAGTTAATAACAAAATTAACCAAATAAACAACACTAGCCGAATTTTTTCAATGAATAAAAAACAAAGTCAGAATAACCTTAAGCTGCCTGTAAACGAGCAACAAAAAATGCACATTGCCGGTAATATTTCAGAAAAAGATGGCCCGGCTATATGTTTGAAATGTGTGGCCGATACTATTGCTGGGCAACTTGTAGTCAGGGCTACTGTGTTGCCCGAGAATTTCACGCGTACACGTCTTACAATGGCTGAAGTATTTGTAAGTGCAACATACATTGTTTGCTTATTAAAAAACAAAGAATGAGCTAATTCTAAATATGTAGTTACTTGTTCAGAAATTTCACTAGAATGACGAAGGGTGGCCTTAAAAATTTATATACAAAACAACCATAAGCCTAAACAGCGGTGACAGGACTCCATCCTGCGGTATGCAGAGGCACCTGTGTTTACCACTCTACTCTTCTCTAAGCGTTTGTTGAATATCAGAGTTCTGAGAATGCGGATGATCCACTAACTTAAACCATTGTAGATACCATGTTGGCATTGTTGAAAGCGCTACTTCATCCGGTACGGTATCAATCAATTTTCCTTTATAATATGCGTGCTTTGGTATAGAATTTTTAAGGTACATAACTAAGATGTCTTCTAGGGTCTTAAGGATAAAGGATGACGAACTTATCCGCATATAATCATTTACGATAACTTACTGTAAGAATTGCCAAATTATAAATTGAAGGCAAAATGCAGCCTATGGCTGGGAAACGCCATGGACTTAGTCAAGGGGATCTCCTGGAACTCTGCACGACTTTGGGCGTGGTTTGTTCGCTGGATACTATAAGTTCATGGATCCCGAACCCAGACTATGTACATCCTACACGGTCCACAACTATGCCATCTTTAGGACATACTAACATACTTCTAGTCTAAAGAAAAGTTCGAAATTATTTTTAAATAGCCGGCAATGTTCAAATATTTTCGCTCTACGACCGATATCAAAGGCAACATGCCGGCCAGTAGCTGCAATATGGCCAGTATCGTCGGGCGATACGGATATATTGCCGGCAAGTTTGAACATATTGATGGAAATAATGCTGAATTTTCAGCAATGTCGTTCAGCCAGCATTGCCGGCCCCACAATGCTGAAAAATGTTGCTCGTTTACAGGAACCTTTAGAAAGTATAGCTACAATCCAAATATAGAAAAATTAATAAAAAAAGTCAGTCTTGTGTAAGAAAATTAGTCAATTTTGTTGATTCAGTCATTTTTTGATTCCAATTTTTTCAGAGTGCAAAAAAGTAAGTTAATTTCAGTCGTTTGGTTAGTTTCAGGTTTTTATGTTTGCAAAAACTAGGTTTTGTTCGTTTGATTTTTTTTTGTTTTTCGGTTTGCAAAATATTGTTTCAGCTCTATTTTTTGAAATGCGGGCTGTTTGGGGGGGGGGGGGTCATGACCCCCGTGACCCCCCCCTTGAATCCGCGGCTGAGGTGTCTGTTGTGTACGTAGTAATTCAAAAAAAGTTGAAGCATATTTTCCATAGGTTACTCGAATTTTTCTAATGAACATACAAAGTTTTGGCCATTCATTCATTATACCTCATTAGTCTATAGATTATGTCATTTATGTTTTCACATGTACAAGAATGTGAAAATAGAAATAAGATGATTTTTAATAATAACCGTTTCATTCAATTAGTGGGTAATATGATACGACGAACTTGTCGCCGTGGCGTTACTGCTAAGAAAGTTCGAGCTGCTCAAACCAGCATTCGCTTTGCCCGATTAAAAATGAAATTCGCCCGCAGCTAGCACGCAGCTGGCATGCACTAGCCCGCACGGCGCCCGCAGCTAGCATGCACGCCTGAAGACTAGCCCACAGCTAGCATGCAGCTGGCACGCACGAATATTATAAATCACGAGTAAAAATGAAATTCGCCAGCTAGCACGCAGCTGGCATGCACTAGCCCGCACGGCGCCCGCAGCTAGCATGCACGCCTGAGTGAAAATAACACTAGCCCGCAGCTAGCATGCAGCTGGTACGCACGAAAACTCAAATTTAAAATGAAAGAAAAAAAATTTTTTTCGTAGAATAAAAATTCTACGCCTCTTAAAAAAGATGGAGAAGAGTATTATATATGTATGTAAAGTCGTCATCAGGCACATTTTGAGATTTTCGTGCGTGTGGCGGGAGAGTGGATACCTGTGGCGGGAGAGTGCATCCCTCTAGCGAACAAATTTTTAGATTTTCGTGCCAGTGGCGGGAGCGTGTATCCCTGTGGCGGGAGCGTGCGTACCTGTGGCGGGAGAGTACGTACTTTTGTGGCGTGCCTGTTTGTTCGCTATGCGTGCTAGCTGCGGGCGCGTGCGTGCTAGTAAGGAAATTAACCATGAAATTATTTTTAATCGGGTGAACGAAGAGATGTTTAATGGTCATCGCGTCACAAGATCAGAGTCAAACAAAAAGAAAATAAGGTTTAGGACATTATGGAACTAATAGTCCGGGGAAATTAGCAAAAAAACGCACGAAAGGAGACAAAACTCCAAAATGGCTGAAACTTGGTCGACAGTTTCCTTGTGACTTTTTAAGAAAACAATTTCGGAAACCAAAAAAAACATGGCCGCCGGAGATATCGAGTTTTTCCCGACCCGAGTTTTCCTTGTATCTCGTTTACACAGCCCCGCGCAAGGGCCCAAAATGTTGACAATGAGGCAGAGAGAGGGGTGACCTTTGATCTACATGAGGATAAGATACTCAGAGGTGTCATTGGTTTCCTACGTCGTAATTCAGTAATCAGAAAAGTCCATCGGGTGGGTCGTGGTGTGAGTGGGCGGGTGTTGAAGGGAGGGGTTGGGTGGTCGATGAAGGGGTGGTTGTTTGGGGTAGCCGTTGGCTGGTATAAGAATAAATTGTATTACATTCAGAAATCAGCTATATCCCCATAGCCCATTGAGCGTGGGTTTTCGTTGTGAAGAAGGGTTGATGGGACTTGGTGCCCGTTGAGACTTTTGATTTAGATGTTGAGAACTCCCAACCTGCAAAATTTCAAGAAAATCAGCCGAAAGCCATTTTCAGCCATGTACATATATGAGCTTCGGATTCGTAATCAGCGACTCCGAAATCCCCCGAGAAACGAATTCCGAAAAAAATAATGCTTTTTTAATACAGTTTTTTTACATTAAATTCACCCATTTGCAAATCAAATTAATCCTTTTGCAAATTAAATGCGCCTTTTTACAAATAAAATTCATCTTTTTGCAAATTAAATTCATCCTTTTGCAAATGATATTCACCCTTTTGCAAATCAAATTCACCCGTTTGAAAATTAAGTACTTCTGCATTATATATTACCAGCTGGAGCCCGGTGCGCCTCGATGCACCCAGAAGCCAATAGCATGGCATGCGCCAAAACAATTGGGAATCGCAAAATCGCTTGTCTATTGGCAGTGAGAGTCCCAAATGCTACAATGAAAGTACATCCGAACCAAACTGAATGACCGGCTTAAAATCGAGACCGTAGAGCCGTTAAAGAAGAAGAATATGTTTTTCTCGGTCTTTTTAGGCATTGGAAGATTTTTAAACCTACTTTTTTATAGTACATACAAGATTTGAAGAAAATTTTAAGCTCTCGAACGTAGCTCTCAAAAAATTCACAGGCCAAGAGAAGCGTTTTTAGAAGAAAGCTTTCCGGCATTTTCTAAGTTAGGTTCGCCATATTCCAAATTAAAAAACAAAAACGCTATCTGTTTTAGAATTTTTTTCCTATATCACCATCTTTTGGCAATTAATAGAACGGTTTGTATAGATTAATTGGACTATCATTAATTTCACTCTGAGTATATGGAAAAGCTTACCTTTCGAAATCAAGAAACTGGAACAAAAAACCTTAACATTCAAAATTTATTTTTTCTTTTCAGTTCACTTTAATTAAAATAAAAGCGAATTATTTAGTTGTTTTTGAGCTACATAATATTTTTTTATTACAATAATGATTAACGATGCTTTATCATGTGATACTGACTACTCGTAAATCAGTATTGACTTTTCTAATTAACTTAGATTTAACATGTATTCGTCAATTTGGTTAGTTATTGCAAAAAATACTAAGGAAATACATATATGACACTTTTAAGCCATGCAGAAAGACACCCGGTGAATGATCTCCAGTTGGACAAGGACGACTACTTAACTTCTGATATCAAATCATATTCATGCAATGCAAGTGAACTTTGCATCATAAATTGCAAGAAACATAATTTAACCACTGTTGAAGGTGCACAAGAAGTGAACATCTGGAAAACAACTTGTTGATTAAAAGTAGGTTAAAAATAGTAAATTTCTTTCAGAAAATTACATGTCATTACTCGAAGGCAAATCAAATATCATTTATAATATTTACGATAAAATCAATCAAGCTTTAGTTTTCAAATATGCATCTAGAGAATTACTTATTGCAATGGAATTTTTGGCATGTGTTCAGGAATATTGCAGAAATATATTAAATTTAGCAATTAAGATTAAAATATTTATTACATAAGCGCACTTAATGATTAACAAAATTATTATGGGACCTGAAAATATTTTCCAGATTTAAACATTTTCTGCAGCAATCGAAAGTAATTTAATAAAAAAATGATAGCATGCTTTCGAAACTCGAAGACGACCATAAAAATGTAGTATAATTTAATTGAGTATAACATCATAAACCAGATGTTATATTCAATTAAATTATACTTACAATTTTATTATAGCATAAATGGTCGTAGTTAATAGTTGGATATTTAGTAATTTTTTGGTTAGTTTGATGCACATAAGCTAATCACTATTATTAATATCAACAATGGTAAACATATCTCTCTCTAGAGACAAAGTGGCGAAGGCTTCCTATCCGCCCCCTACATCTCCTTCATTATTTTTTCGTTCTTTGATCTCCGTGAATGTAATGGTTAACAGGTCTTTTAAATAGTAGCTTATTAGCCTGCTCGGACGTCAGTCATTTTATTTAAATAAAAACACGGAAGTCTTTTAGCAGTTATTACGTTTACATGAACGGCTTGAGTAAAAATAAAATATGGCCTTACAACGGGCGAACGGCAAATGTGATTGAAAAATAGTATCCGGCAATTTGAAGGGCATCAGAAGGCCGGTTGCAGGACTGTACCCAGTAGGACCGGTAAGCTTACAGAAGTACTGAAATCAGCACTTACAGGTAAGGGGTAGGCCTTACCACTTCCTTTTACAGAAGTGCTTACTTTTACACACGATGTCATAGGGGGTAAGGCCTTACTTACCTTAGAGTACTTATAGAACTGCTCATCTGTAAGGGGTATAGTAAGGCAGCAAATGGAACATTGCAAAAAGAGATATTCATGGGCGCCTGTGGATATGTGATCCGGTGTCGAAATGCTTTTATTTTTTTCATCTTTTACAAATGCCTTTTTTTTCCAAGCCCGAGAGTGGCTTTACCTAAGCAGTCCCCCAACTAAATTCTCCACTTCTCCAAAGTTGCTTGTCCTCCGTATCGAATGAGAGCCGGGCTATTGAGTATGCTAATGTCGCATTTTATGTCGACGAATATAATTGCCCGTTTTCTTTTTTTCTATAAAATTTATGAAAACTCCAGGAAAGCTCCCTTGAGTCATCGGGCAGATTCTCACTTGTTTGGGTATAATTCTGGACTACACCTTACCATCTGCCTTCTCTTGTAATGGGGTTTGTAAGGGCTCATCTAGCACCAAGAAAATAAGAGGTACCCCTTACCAGATGAGTACTTATTTCAGTGCTCCATCGGTAAGGCCTTCCTAGAATTCCTACTGGGGTACGGCCGTACACCACACACACATACCGACATCTACATATATAGATATTTTAACACACCCAAATGCAATTGGGCTCCCCTATAATAGGCGCGCTTACATAAACGGAAAATCGTAATCTCCTCATTCTCTCTATATTCAAGGCCGGGACCTGGCAAAACTATAAGCAAATTAACCGCTCAAAAAAGAAAGACCTTCGCTCCTAACAAAATTTACTGCGTATTTATTGAGAAAAACTAGTGCTTCGGTGCTCATATCTTCGAATTCGATCATTTCAAAAATCCTATAAACGCACTGCAATTAAATGTTGTATTTTTTAAAATTTCTCACTAAAATATAAATCAACACGCACCACATATTTCAGTATAACAAACTGACGACTGAGGACCACGTTCGTCTTGCACATCCATAATCTTGCAGCACAAATCGAAAGGGCCATTTACTGTACCTAACGAAAATATTCCAGGCCCCGTAAAACAAATTCAACAATACATTTGGTGCAGATTCTTTTTGGCAGTTTAGTTCTGGACCATTTAAATCTTTGGGTCAAGTTTGGCCGTCGTAAAGTCGCATGTGCTTCCCCTTAAAAAGCCAAGCGGCCGTGATTAGTCCGCTATAAGGCCTTTTTTAGCTTTTTCAAAAAAAAAAAGCTTATACAGAGGCTCTGTCCGTCTGTCCGTCTGTCCGTCTGTCCGTCTGTCCGTCTGTCCGTCTGTCCGTCTGTCCGTCTGAAGCCTACTTTCATCTCTGAAAGTACTGCAGATACAGACTTGGGAAATATCTCAAAATGTAGCTCTTGGTCAAAAGACCAAAAACTGAGAAAATGGTCTGGAAATTTCAACCAGAAGTATATTTAACAACAAAAGTATATTTAACAACAAAAAAGAGATTTCTAATAAAGTCCATTATATCGGTAGCCTAGAGGTAAGGCGCTGGAGTCAGGTTCCAGGCGAACCAAGTTCAATCCCCGACCGCAAAATGGTGAAATAAATTTTTTTTTTACTCCGGTGTAGCATGTTTTAATTCTATTTCTCACTAAATTATATTATTTAATAATGATACTCAGGAGAACATAAACATTTATTTAATTAAAAGTGCAAAAAAATCATTTTCTTGAGTTTTTATGGATCTTCGGCGGCTTTATAAATCATTAAGAAATTTCGCGGAAATAATATAAAGTATTTATTTGTTTATATGCATATTTTATATGCTGTTCATTTTATTATAGTTTATAGTCATGTAGGTGGTGCTGTACACCAAAACAAAAATTCAATTTTATCGAACTTCGCTGTGGATTTGTCACAATCAACCCGAAGTATATTTAAACAACAAAAAAGGGATTTCTAATAAAGTCCATCGGTAGCCTAGAGGTAAGGCGCTGGAGTCAGGTTCCAGGCGAACCAAGTTCAATCCCCGAACGCAAAATGGTGAAAAAAAATTTTTTTTTACTTTCGGTGTAACATGTTTTAATTCTATTTCTCACTAAATTATATTATTTAATAATGATACTCAGGAGAACATAAACATTTATTTAATTAAAAGTGCAAAAAAATCATTTTCTTGAGTTTTTAAACATTTGGTAGGTTTAAAACGAAAAGCAGATATCTAATTTTTACCCGGGCATATAAACGCTTACTGAAATGAATGAAAATTTATAAATTTAATTGCACGAACGATGTATTTAAGACCGTCCTTAGAGTCCATGAATATAAGGAAGTGATTTTTCTCGGAATTTTCAATATTTTACAAAAATTTTACAAACGATTTGCCCCATATCTAAAAAATTTTGCAGCCCTTTGTTTAAAAGCATATTTTTAAGTTTTTATTAACTAAATTTGTATGTATCTCTTCAGAATCACAAAACAAAAGTGGGATGTTGTGCCTAGAGACTAGCCACTAATTACGCTTTTTCTTGGTATTCTTTCTATTGAATAACACTTCAGTCTGGATGACAATATATTAAGTGAAGATTGTGAAGAATTGCGAAAATATTCAAACAAATAAATCGAAAAACTAACGCATCCTTCATGGAGATGCTGCTGAAAATTGCCCGCCAAGAATTTGAGAGAATTGATATATTTTAATTGCACCCCATCTATGACAAAGAATAGTGAACACCATCTATGGCAATATTACATTACTCTTCGTTTTACCTATGATTATCAATTTCCATAAAATATACAAAATACATTTCATAAATAATAGAAAATCTGTTGTCATAAATCAGTTGGTTACTTCCTTCTAAAGTTTATACATATCTTGCATTGGAATGTACCTTTTTATGAAAGCATGAATAAATAGGTTTATTGCCACATTCCTACGAGTTAGAGTTGGGAGTAATGGGAAGGCGCTAGGTCGGGGTGCGAAAAGACCAGGGTTCGATTCTTGATGAATTTTTTAAGTACTTTTTTTTAGCTTTTTTAGTTATGATGATTTATTTTAGTATAATAAACGAAGCCTGCGTTGATGATAAAATCTCAAAGCGGCGACTAATTAAAACCTTTGGGACATATTCAATTGTGAGCTATAACTCAATCTATAATAAGCTAAATAAGTCAAATCCGTTTTTAGCTAAAACTTTTATTTCACGTTGCATTGATTTAATTTTGTCATAATGCTGTATCCTAGTTTGGCCATGGAGATTCATAAGTATTACACTGACCAACGCTATATATAATTAATCTTGCAAAGTTTTTGTTAAAGGCTTATGTAGGTTATAAGTTGTGAGACTTTGCGTAATCTAAAACTTAACAAAGTATTTAACAAACACTACCAAAACCATCAAACTTAAAAAAAAAAAATAGTACGCGGCCATCACAGTATCGAACCCGGGTCCTGTCGCACCCCGAGCTAGCACCAACCCATTACTCCAAACTCTAACTCGTAGGAATGTGGCAATAAACCTATTTATTCATGCTTTCATAAAAAGGTACATTCCAATGCAAGATATGTATAAACTTTAGAAGGAAGTAAACAACTGATTTATGACAACAGATTTTCTATTATTTATGAAATGTATTTTGTATATTTTATGGAAATTGATAATCATAGGTAAAACGAAGAGTAATGTAATATTGCCATAGATGGTGTTTACTATTCTTTGTCATAGATGGGGTGCAATTAAAATATATCAATTCTTTCATATTTTTGGCGGGTAATTATTGGTGTTGGTCTCATTGCGAAGTGGGGGTACTTGTGTGCGTGCACGTGCATATATGCTATGGATAAACAGGTGCCTGTGTTTTTCAGTAGATGTTCTACATTTAAAGAAAAGTGAAGTGCGTGCATGATAATATTTTCTTTAAAAATAAAAAATAAAGTTAAATTGAAGTGTAAATTAATACAAAAGGCGCGGTAAGCTGAATTTTTAACGATAATGTATGTTTAAGTAAAATAATACACCTAATTCTGCTGTGCAAAGTGATTTTAGATTTGCCTCCAATCCATAGAAAAATGTTTAGATTCGTTTTACATAATTATATAGTGTTTACATGTGTGATGTGTTTTTTTTTTTTTTTTTTTTTTTTTTTTTTCAATTTGACACTTTCGATTTATTGGCCTCGATTCCCAGATCCAGTGGGTAGGAAGTGAGTGCGGATTTGAGACTTTGCGATTCTCAAATCTGCAACCGCGAATCTCTCTTTGACATTTCCCGTGCTTTAAAAGTGTGATCCGCAACAAATTTTCTGTGGATTTGAAACCACAAATGCGCCTAAGATAATCCGACATCAGGTATTTCATTAGCGTGTGAGTCTTCACTCCGAATTTTTGATTGAATTGAATCCGCGACTGCGAATTTGAGAATCGCAAAGTGTCAAATCCGCACTCACTTCCGCGCCGTCGGATCTGGGAAACTCAATTACAATAAGTTTTTTTTTGTAAATTCGTTCGAATATATGCAAATACATTACTGCAAAAACCATTTAGTTACTGCTTAGATTTTTTCGATGGCGGAAAGAACACCATGAAAAAGCGTAATTAGTGGCTAGTCTCTAGGCACAACATCCCACTAGTTTACTTTTACTCGGGTTCTTGGATTGAAACTTATAACGTCATCGATCTGCTGCCGTTTTTGCTCGAAAAATGGCTTAAGAGCAGATTGCTTCTCAGGGTTGTGTCATCAATTTGTCGCTCGCTCTAAAAGCAAACCAAGATTTTGTCATGGATTTGTCCAAAAATGCTCTACCAAAGAATAGAAAGAGCAAATTTTTAAATCTGTGTCATATCGACAGATTTGAAAAGTGGTTTAAAATTTTAAAAGTTATTCGTGTTTTGAAGATATGGCTTCCCGATGGCACAGTGGACATGAATATCTCTTATATAACAAATGAAACCAAAGATTTAAATGGTTTTATGTTTTTTTTCGATCTGTTATATACACTATATACATACAAACATATACATACAAACATACAACAACGATCAACAAATCCACATCACACAACTTTTTTTAAAAAATACTTACACAGTATTCGTGCTCAAAAGTGGAAACCGCTACGTAATGAAACTATTAAAAATGCAGTGAATGATTAATAAATGCTGATGATTTGAGACCACGTGCATACATCTGCGCATAATTACCGCCCAGGCGCAGACAATATCATGCCATAGAGTGAGTCATCGTTAATGACTCATTAGTGTCAGCCTTAGATAGGCCCACTGCTATCCCCACTACGCCCTCCTCTACATACCTAAACTAGATCCCAACTCAGCCCCCAAACTCAGTAATGAGTCATGGTAACGATTTTTGTTCCGCACATTCTTTTAAATAGACCCCATTAAGACATATTCATGTCAAAAAAAAAAAAAAAAAAATTATAATAATAATATGTATAACAAAATTATTAGTGGTCGAAAAATCACAATCGGACATCGAACAGACAAAAAGAACGAACGAACTGGGGTTATGGGGAAGACGGTGAGAGGGAACGAGGAGGAGGGCATACAATTTTAATGAACATTTTGACAGTTCCTTCGTTGTTGTTGTTAGAACAAGAGAGCAAAAGAACATTTCAAAAGAAGTCGTCCATAAACTACGTGATGCGGTTTTTGCGATTTTCGACACGTAAGATTCCCCCCCCCCTCCCCTTCTTAAGTCAAGTGAGATTTTCCAAATTTTAAAAAATCTCTAGTATTTACATTAAAAATACTTGTTTACAGGCGTAACCGTAAGAATTAATTCTGGATACTAACTGATAATTCGAACTCCTACTTGCCCTTCCTCTAATCCACTCGCTTTTTCCGATGGCAGTGGAAACACAACCACCAAGACGTGAGTACTCATACTCAACAAGAATTTCACTACGCTAAAATTTGGCGACAGCCCTTCCTTTAATTCTTTATATTCAAGCGTGGGTACCAAATTACAATTCCGAATTTGTCTTCGTCTTCGAAATTACAAAGTATGCCAAAATATAATTCAATTGACAATATTGCTATTATTTGGGTGTCAGCAACTTTTGCTACTTATAAAATTTTTAATAATTTCTTTTAAAGTAGCCCAGGGCTATATTAATGTATTTGGAATTATGGAAGTGGAAGAGTTCAAGATTCAATTTTTGCGCGGATTTGAGTTGTTAATTTTACTTTGATAAAAGTCTTCAACTTGCCTTTCATGTATCACGCTGTACACGTATACTAAAAATTCCAAAAATTCGGGGAGTTGTTGCCCAGTAATTGGAAATGGATTCAACCAATGTCTCCAGGAGTTCAATATTTCACAACGCATTAGGGCCATAGATTCCACGCATTCATACTTATTTGCATGGCCAATATATCAACTAAAAGTTGCACTATTGAAGCCAAATGCAAGATCCATTGAGGAAAATAACAACGTTCATATCAATATATCATTCCATATCAGATCAACTAATTTTTTATTAATTTTGGACCTCGTGGATTTCGAGGACGTGGACGAAAAAAAAACAATTTTTCAGATTTTTTGGACTTAATTTTTAAAAAATCGAAAAACTTAAAATTTTGCCAAATTTTGAAATCTTTAAATTGATATACATAGTTCAAAAACTGTATTTGACAGAGAAAGCTGAAAGTAGCACCAATTTCTTCTGCTCTAATAATGCTTTAATATGATATACAACATAGTATTATTAGTAAGAATAAAACTTTTTCGGGCAAATTTTCTTTTTGGAAAATCCCAAAATAATGTTTTCCAAAATTTTGAAAAAAAAAAAAAAAAATTATATTTTGTGCATACACTCTTAACGTATATTATAGATAATGCCAAAATTTAAGATGGGACGACATTAGGATCATATTAAAATAAATTTTTTTAGGTACTTGAACTTGAAGCTGGACGTTCAATGAACGCAAATAAAAAAAAATTATCTGCGGAAGAGCTGATACCAACCACTAATCTACAGTACACAGCCAGAAGTGCTTAAGTGCAAAATATGTGTTTCGAGAAAAACGCTCTCAAAGATTTTTTTAGATACAGAATTGTTCAGAAAAGCGATTTTGCCGGTCGGATAGCTCAGCACCCACGGCTCGGTTTAAGACAAAAATTATAACAATGATTAAGAATAAAATACTGATTACAAAAATGCAATAAACTAAAAATCGTCAAAATTGCACTTAGACACTTCTGGCTGTGTACTGTAGAATAATGTCGCCTTGATCGAAAACTACCCTCAGGACAACCCTTATTACTAAAATTGAGTGTTTCACACCTGCTTATGAAAATACTATTAAAAAGTTTTGTGTATAAATAGCCCATACTATAAGATATTTCTTGAGGCCAAAATCCAACCTATCGGTGAAGCGGAAGCCATCCCCACAGCAAGCCTTAACCTCTTGAAATAAAACGATACTGATAGACCCATAATAGTCGAAGACGTATGCATCAACAAGGAAAATGTTTTTTGGGTAAAAAAATATGAGTGTGCTTAAGACCACACTTTAGAAGTAAAACTTTTGTGCCCAACGGCTAGTATTATGCAATAGATATTGTGGAAAGTCTGTCGGATCTATAGTACGCTTGAGAAAATTCAGGCTAACGACAGATGCAGGAAGAATAGTGACGAATCTACTGACGGACTTGATACAAATACTATTTGAAAATATCAATATTTATGAATTCCTATTTACATTAAAACCTAAAAGTAACCGAGTAAAAATAATTTTTATTGGCTAATTTTCTTAAAAGCATACACGCGGTGCACCTAGTACGTATAGCATACAAGTGCGCATCCCACACGGGTATGCACGCTTCCGCCACAGGCATGGATACTACCGCCACAGGCACGAAAATCTAAACATTCGCCTCATGGAAGTAAGTTGGTGACATATGCAAGCGTACATGCATTGCATTCAGAGGTTCATAAAATTGCATAGTTTTTTTTCCGTCCTGGCTTTCACACATAGCCCGAAAATCTAAAAGCCTGTTCGCTTACTTCAAATAGGATCCCTCGGGATCCCATTTGCGCCCATTTCGTGTTCGCTTACTTTTTCGGGCTCGAAAAAGAGGGGAAATTTTCGCTTCCCCTCTTGCCAATTTGTGCCAGAGGTTTTGAGTCCCGGCGATTGTGGATTGCTGTTTGTAGTGTATTTGAATTGTCAAAAGGAACTGTCAATTATCGTGTTAAATCAAAACGATTACGACGTGATGAAAATAAGTTCTTTATTTGGTGCCTAGTAACAAGATTTTAAATAATTTCATGCATAAATTATTAGTTTCAATAGCTTTATGTCATTAATTTGAAGACCCAAGTGATTTATAGGTTAGATTTGCAAAAATCATCCCAGAAAGTGTTCGCTTACTTTCATATTTTTATCCCCACTCTTCAATTTTATTGTCAAAAATCTCGGGATCTCGAGGGATCCCATTTGAAGTAAGCGAACAGGCTTTAAGTAACGAGTGCACGCAAGGTGCATGTGTTTGTTGTGCATACTTGTGGGTGCTATTTCGAATGCGGCATTACAGAAAAAGTTAAAAGTAGTCCGACCTTTGCGTGGCATGCATTCCATTCATGGAACATTCCGTCAGGTCGCATTTGAATACACACACTTCTATATTATTTATCAACGAATTGAACGCATGTACGCTTGGATATGTCACCAGCTGTATGCATGCTCCGCTCCCGCTACATTCATGATCATTAATAATTGCATCCGCATCGGCAGAGACAATTCCAAACCCAAGTATTGTTTTACCAAGCAGTCCGCCAACCACATCCAATGAAGCTTTACCTACGCGAGCCGCTTTACCTACGCGAACGAGAGCGAGTCTACTTGAGTATGGTATTGGCACCCTTTATGGCCACCTAGCCAATTACCTGATTTCTTCGTCCCATACAATCTTTTAGGGAGCCAATTAATTTTAAAGGGAGCAAAAAGAAATGCAAAAAACCGGTGCCACGGCGATTATCCCGTGACAACTACCATGTTGCTTATTCGTTATGCAATGTAACAATAACAGTGTGATTATTTATTCAGTATTTTTAGCTTTTTCAAAAAAAAAAAGCTTATACAGAGGCTCTGTCCGTCTGTCCGTCTGTCCGTCTGTCCGTCTGTCCGTCTGTCCGTCTGTCCGTCTGTCCGTCTGAAGCCTACTTTCATCTCTGAAAGTACTGCAGATACAGACTTGGGAAATATCTCAAAATGTAGCTCTTGGTCAAAAGACCAAAAACTGAGAAAATGGTCTGGAAATTTCAACCAGAAGTATATTTAACAACAAAAGTATATTTAACAACAAAAAAGAGATTTCTAATAAAGTCCATTATATCGGTAGCCTAGAGGTAAGGCGCTGGAGTCAGGTTCCAGGCGAACCAAGTTCAATCCCCGACCGCAAAATGGTGAAATAAATTTTTTTTTTACTCCGGTGTAGCATGTTTTAATTCTATTTCTCACTAAATTATATTATTTAATAATGATACTCAGGAGAACATAAACATTTATTTAATTAAAAGTGCAAAAAAATCATTTTCTTGAGTTTTTATGGATCTTCGGCGGCTTTATAAATCATTAAGAAATTTCGCGGAAATAATATAAAGTATTTATTTGTTTATATGCATATTTTATATGCTGTTCATTTTATTATAGTTTATAGTCATGTAGGTGGTGCTGTACACCAAAACAAAAATTCAATTTTATCGAACTTCGCTGTGGATTTGTCACAATCAACCCGAAGTATATTTAAACAACAAAAAAGGGATTTCTAATAAAGTCCATCGGTAGCCTAGAGGTAAGGCGCTGGAGTCAGGTTCCAGGCGAACCAAGTTCAATCCCCGAACGCAAAATGGTGAAAAAAAATTTTTTTTTACTTTCGGTGTAACATGTTTTAATTCTATTTCTCACTAAATTATATTATTTAATAATGATACTCAGGAGAACATAAACATTTATTTAATTAAAAGTGCAAAAAAATCATTTTCTTGAGTTTTTAAACATTTGGTAGGTTTAAAACGAAAAGCAGATATCTAATTTTTACCCGGGCATATAAACGCTTACTGAAATGAATGAAAATTTATAAATTTAATTGCACGAACGATGTATTTAAGACCGTCCTTAGAGTCCATGAATATAAGGAAGTGATTTTTCTCGGAATTTTCAATATTTTACAAAAATTTTACAAACGATTTGCCCCATATCTAAAAAATTTTGCAGCCCTTTGTTTAAAAGCATATTTTTAAGTTTTTATTAACTAAATTTGTATGTATCTCTTCAGAATCACAAAACAAAAGTGGGATGTTGTGCCTAGAGACTAGCCACTAATTACGCTTTTTCTTGGTATTCTTTCTATTGAATAACACTTCAGTCTGGATGACAATATATTAAGTGAAGATTGTGAAGAATTGCGAAAATATTCAAACAAATAAATCGAAAAACTAACGCATCCTTCATGGAGATGCTGCTGAAAATTGCCCGCCAAGAATTTGAGAGAATTGATATATTTTAATTGCACCCCATCTATGACAAAGAATAGTGAACACCATCTATGGCAATATTACATTACTCTTCGTTTTACCTATGATTATCAATTTCCATAAAATATACAAAATACATTTCATAAATAATAGAAAATCTGTTGTCATAAATCAGTTGGTTACTTCCTTCTAAAGTTTATACATATCTTGCATTGGAATGTACCTTTTTATGAAAGCATGAATAAATAAGTTTATTGCCACATTCCTACGAGTTAGAGTTGGGAGTAATGGGAAGGCGCTAGGTCGGGGTGCGAAAAGACCAGGGTTCGATTCTTGATGAATTTTTTAAGTACTTTTTTTTAGCTTTTTTAGTTATGATGATTTATTTTAGTATAATAAACGAAGCCTGCGTTGATGATAAAATCTCAAAGCGGCGACTAATTAAAACCTTTGGGACATATTCAATTGTGAGCTATAACTCAATCTATAATAAGCTAAATAAGTCAAATCCGTTTTTAGCTAAAACTTTTATTTCACGTTGCATTGATTTAATTTTGTCATAATGCTGTATCCTAGTTTGGCCATGGAGATTCATAAGTATTACACTGACCAACGCTATATATAATTAATCTTGCAAAGTTTTTGTTAAAGGCTTATGTAGGTTATAAGTTGTGAGACTTTGCGTAATCTAAAACTTAACAAAGTATTTAACAAACACTACCAAAACCATCAAACTTAAAAAAAAAAAATAGTACGCGGCCATCACAGTATCGAACCCGGGTCCTGTCGCACCCCGAGCTAGCACCAACCCATTACTCCAAACTCTAACTCGTAGGAATGTGGCAATAAACCTATTTATTCATGCTTTCATAAAAAGGTACATTCCAATGCAAGATATGTATAAACTTTAGAAGGAAGTAAACAACTGATTTATGACAACAGATTTTCTATTATTTATGAAATGTATTTTGTATATTTTATGGAAATTGATAATCATAGGTAAAACGAAGAGTAATGTAATATTGCCATAGATGGTGTTTACTATTCTTTGTCATAGATGGGGTGCAATTAAAATATATCAATTCTTTCATATTTTTGGCGGGTAATTATTGGTGTTGGTCTCATTGCGAAGTGGGGGTACTTGTGTGCGTGCACGTGCATATATGCTATGGATAAACAGGTGCCTGTGTTTTTCAGTAGATGTTCTACATTTAAAGAAAAGTGAAGTGCGTGCATGATAATATTTTCTTTAAAAATAAAAAATAAAGTTAAATTGAAGTGTAAATTAATACAAAAGGCGCGGTAAGCTGAATTTTTAACGATAATGTATGTTTAAGTAAAATAATACACCTAATTCTGCTGTGCAAAGTGATTTTAGATTTGCCTCCAATCCATAGAAAAATGTTTAGATTCGTTTTACATAATTATATAGTGTTTACATGTGTGATGTGTTTTTTTTTTTTTTTTTTTTTTTTTTTTTTCAATTTGACACTTTCGATTTATTGGCCTCGATTCCCAGATCCAGTGGGTAGGAAGTGAGTGCGGATTTGAGACTTTGCGATTCTCAAATCTGCAACCGCGAATCTCTCTTTGACATTTCCCGTGCTTTAAAAGTGTGATCCGCAACAAATTTTCTGTGGATTTGAAACCACAAATGCGCCTAAGATAATCCGACATCAGGTATTTCATTAGCGTGTGAGTCTTCACTCCGAATTTTTGATTGAATTGAATCCGCGACTGCGAATTTGAGAATCGCAAAGTGTCAAATCCGCACTCACTTCCGCGCCGTCGGATCTGGGAAACTCAATTACAATAAGTTTTTTTTTGTAAATTCGTTCGAATATATGCAAATACATTACTGCAAAAACCATTTAGTTACTGCTTAGATTTTTTCGATGGCGGAAAGAACACCATGAAAAAGCGTAATTAGTGGCTAGTCTCTAGGCACAACATCCCACTAGTTTATTTCCAATATACGGCGAAGCCGGCGTCGCTTACTCACACATGCGCATAGGCCACGCCCACCACACACCGTTTCGGGACATGCTCCGTCCGCGCGCTCCGGTATAACCGATTTATAAGACGTTGTCACGTCAAAAACAATCAATCTTTTTTCAAATTCTTCTTTCTAGGCGTAGTTGAAAATAATTTATTTTAGCTGATTAAACCGAATTTGAAGCATAAAGTTGACATTTTTTTCAAACCTTTATATTTTCAGACGATGAGGGATAGTTTCAGCCCTTTACTATTATCCCTTATCATAAAATTTGCTTTGTTATAAATCAACCACTTTTGAATATAAATATTGCAAAAAATGTATTTTATTGGATTGTTTTTGATTATAATTAAAATTATCGCGAAAATCCTTAAAAAACGGAGTTTTTAAGCATATTTAAAGGTGACATGCATATTTTAAGACTGTGGGACCCCGTAATCAGCAACCCAAAAAACATATCAGGAACGATTTTCACAACAGTGTACTTAATGCTTTGACATAAACGATTCGTCGATTTGTGCAAGTTAAAAAAATTGTAATTTAAAAAGAGGAAAGGTCCAGCACATCTCACCAAAGGGGAGGTGGGTGCCAATTTAAAACAAGAGCACCTCACACATTTAATTCACCACTCCCTTTTGGTATTCTAAGCACCCAAACCACTGACAAACGGTTTTAACAGCTTCGGTTTTATCAATTGAAGTGTGCAAAAAGTATTTTATATTGGAGACAATTACAAAATAAACGTAAGAAAGATGTATTGTTCATTTCTTCTTTCATTTTTTCATTTTTAGCTTTTTCAAAAAAAAAAAGCTTATACAGAGGCTCTGTCCGTCTGTCCGTCTGTCCGTCTGTCCGTCTGTCCGTCTGTCCGTCTGTCCGTCTGTCCGTCTGAAGCCTACTTTCATCTCTGAAAGTACTGCAGATACAGACTTGGGAAATATCTCAAAATGTAGCTCTTGGTCAAAAGACCAAAAACTGAGAAAATGGTCTGGAAATTTCAACCAGAAGTATATTTAACAACAAAAGTATATTTAACAACAAAAAAGAGATTTCTAATAAAGTCCATTATATCGGTAGCCTAGAGGTAAGGCGCTGGAGTCAGGTTCCAGGCGAACCAAGTTCAATCCCCGACCGCAAAATGGTGAAATAAATTTTTTTTTTTACTCCGGTGTAGCATGTTTTAATTCTATTTCTCACTAAATTATATTATTTAATAATGATACTCAGGAGAACATAAACATTTATTTAATTAAAAGTGCAAAAAAATCATTTTCTTGAGTTTTTATGGATCTTCGGCGGCTTTATAAATCATTAAGAAATTTCGCGGAAATAATATAAAGTATTTATTTGTTTATATGCATATTTTATATGCTGTTCATTTTATTATAGTTTATAGTCATGTAGGTGGTGCTGTACACCAAAACAAAAATTCAATTTTATCGAACTTCGCTGTGGATTTGTCACAATCAACCCGAAGTATATTTAAACAACAAAAAAGGGATTTCTAATAAAGTCCATCGGTAGCCTAGAGGTAAGGCGCTGGAGTCAGGTTCCAGGCGAACCAAGTTCAATCCCCGAACGCAAAATGGTGAAAAAAAATTTTTTTTTACTTTCGGTGTAACATGTTTTAATTCTATTTCTCACTAAATTATATTATTTAATAATGATACTCAGGAGAACATAAACATTTATTTAATTAAAAGTGCAAAAAAATCATTTTCTTGAGTTTTTAAACATTTGGTAGGTTTAAAACGAAAAGCAGATATCTAATTTTTACCCGGGCATATAAACGCTTACTGAAATGAATGAAAATTTATAAATTTAATTGCACGAACGATGTATTTAAGACCGTCCTTAGAGTCCATGAATATAAGGAAGTGATTTTTCTCGGAATTTTCAATATTTTACAAAAATTTTACAAACGATTTGCCCCATATCTAAAAAATTTTGCAGCCCTTTGTTTAAAAGCATATTTTTAAGTTTTTATTAACTAAATTTGTATGTATCTCTTCAGAATCACAAAACAAAAGTGGGATGTTGTGCCTAGAGACTAGCCACTAATTACGCTTTTTCTTGGTATTCTTTCTATTGAATAACACTTCAGTCTGGATGACAATATATTAAGTGAAGATTGTGAAGAATTGCGAAAATATTCAAACAAATAAATCGAAAAACTAACGCATCCTTCATGGAGATGCTGCTGAAAATTGCCCGCCAAGAATTTGAGAGAATTGATATATTTTAATTGCACCCCATCTATGACAAAGAATAGTGAACACCATCTATGGCAATATTACATTACTCTTCGTTTTACCTATGATTATCAATTTCCATAAAATATACAAAATACATTTCATAAATAATAGAAAATCTGTTGTCATAAATCAGTTGGTTACTTCCTTCTAAAGTTTATACATATCTTGCATTGGAATGTACCTTTTTATGAAAGCATGAATAAATAGGTTTATTGCCACATTCCTACGAGTTAGAGTTGGGAGTAATGGGAAGGCGCTAGGTCGGGGTGCGAAAAGACCAGGGTTCGATTCTTGATGAATTTTTTAAGTACTTTTTTTTAGCTTTTTTAGTTATGATGATTTATTTTAGTATAATAAACGAAGCCTGCGTTGATGATAAAATCTCAAAGCGGCGACTAATTAAAACCTTTGGGACATATTCAATTGTGAGCTATAACTCAATCTATAATAAGCTAAATAAGTCAAATCCGTTTTTAGCTAAAACTTTTATTTCACGTTGCATTGATTTAATTTTGTCATAATGCTGTATCCTAGTTTGGCCATGGAGATTCATAAGTATTACACTGACCAACGCTATATATAATTAATCTTGCAAAGTTTTTGTTAAAGGCTTATGTAGGTTATAAGTTGTGAGACTTTGCGTAATCTAAAACTTAACAAAGTATTTAACAAACACTACCAAAACCATCAAACTTAAAAAAAAAAAATAGTACGCGGCCATCACAGTATCGAACCCGGGTCCTGTCGCACCCCGAGCTAGCACCAACCCATTACTCCAAACTCTAACTCGTAGGAATGTGGCAATAAACCTATTTATTCATGCTTTCATAAAAAGGTACATTCCAATGCAAGATATGTATAAACTTTAGAAGGAAGTAAACAACTGATTTATGACAACAGATTTTCTATTATTTATGAAATGTATTTTGTATATTTTATGGAAATTGATAATCATAGGTAAAACGAAGAGTAATGTAATATTGCCATAGATGGTGTTTACTATTCTTTGTCATAGATGGGGTGCAATTAAAATATATCAATTCTTTCATATTTTTGGCGGGTAATTATTGGTGTTGGTCTCATTGCGAAGTGGGGGTACTTGTGTGCGTGCACGTGCATATATGCTATGGATAAACAGGTGCCTGTGTTTTTCAGTAGATGTTCTACATTTAAAGAAAAGTGAAGTGCGTGCATGATAATATTTTCTTTAAAAATAAAAAATAAAGTTAAATTGAAGTGTAAATTAATACAAAAGGCGCGGTAAGCTGAATTTTTAACGATAATGTATGTTTAAGTAAAATAATACACCTAATTCTGCTGTGCAAAGTGATTTTAGATTTGCCTCCAATCCATAGAAAAATGTTTAGATTCGTTTTACATAATTATATAGTGTTTACATGTGTGATGTGTTTTTTTTTTTTTTTTTTTTTTTTTTTTTTTCAATTTGACACTTTCGATTTATTGGCCTCGATTCCCAGATCCAGTGGGTAGGAAGTGAGTGCGGATTTGAGACTTTGCGATTCTCAAATCTGCAACCGCGAATCTCTCTTTGACATTTCCCGTGCTTTAAAAGTGTGATCCGCAACAAATTTTCTGTGGATTTGAAACCACAAATGCGCCTAAGATAATCCGACATCAGGTATTTCATTAGCGTGTGAGTCTTCACTCCGAATTTTTGATTGAATTGAATCCGCGACTGCGAATTTGAGAATCGCAAAGTGTCAAATCCGCACTCACTTCCGCGCCGTCGGATCTGGGAAACTCAATTACAATAAGTTTTTTTTTGTAAATTCGTTCGAATATATGCAAATACATTACTGCAAAAACCATTTAGTTACTGCTTAGATTTTTTCGATGGCGGAAAGAACACCATGAAAAAGCGTAATTAGTGGCTAGTCTCTAGGCACAACATCCCACTAGTTGTTTACATCGTTTGGCATTTTAAGAAAGTCTCAATTGTTTATACCGTAACTTCCCGGCAGTGCTACATGTTTGGCCACGCCAAAAAGCAGATCCACTTGCTCAGGCTGCGCCGAAAATTCTTGTCGTATATGCCGCTTCCAACATGTCAGTCAACTCCAAAGTGTCCGCGGCATAAGCCCGGCCAGTGACCAAACCCACTGACATATAGTAATGGACTGCTAAATGAACAAAATCCCATACAAAAAAGTGGCACCAAAAACTATTGCTGCCTCGCTCCCACGTTAAATTCCAATGAACTGTAATCGTCAGCGCATGTCAGCGATGTAAACATAATTAGAGAAAAATAGACAGGTATAGTTTTTTTTCTTCTGTCTCACTCTTGAGCTATTTTGAAAAGTTCGTTAAACAGGGGAAATAACCGTCACAGTTTTGAGATAAATACATTTATTTAATGGAAAAACTGCTGGCAAATAAAAATGAGTGATGGAAATATATTTCTAGTAGTTATTGCAGACATTTTATTACTATTTCCTCTTAAATTCGAAGAATTTTTTTTTGTTTGCGTAAAAAAGGTTTTCTATTTCTGGAGAAAAATGGTGCCATTCAGCATTGTCAATCAGCAGTCCATTCCTATATGTCAGTGGACCAAACCACAAGAAAAATCTCAAATAATTCACCTCTACATAATGGTGAATTTGTATTCCTATAATTAGATAAAGCAAAGTCTGGACGACAACGTAGGTAACATGCCAGAAAATTTATGCAGTAAGGCAGAGTGTATTTTAACTATTGCACACACAGCCCCGAGTTTCCGCGTCTCTTGTACCCCGTCCGCCCCATTTCCCATCGTTATACGAAAGTTCTGACGATTTTTCATGTGTGAGAGCGTTACGCGAATGAAATTGATTCACTCTCATGTAAATTTTTTTAAGCAAACGTCCCTAAAGAAGTTTTACTTCAAAAATGCCTCTAGGTGAAAGAGAAGAGAGCCTCCCTTTTCAAACTGACATAAATAAGAAATTAATTATATGTATAATCTATTACTGTAATCAATCATTCTCTTGTCTTTACAGCAAAGTTTCTCCCGCAACATAAGATAGCTCATTGCCAGTGTCGTACAGCTGGCAGCATTCCTCTTTCAAAATACAGTCGAGAAATTCAAAAGGCCTAATACTAAGTGACTGGGGAACAATCTGTCACACTTGATATTTCCGAAATTGTACAACATTCAAAAGTTTTGTCGCATCTGCCTTCAGCAAGACTAGCCTTAGCTAATGCCATTTTCTATTCCTTCTTCGAATTAAGCATCAGCACCATTGTGAGTAGACAAGATAGACAGTTGATTGCTGTGCTTAGTATTACACATAAAAAAATAACTAAATTAATTTTATAGCAAAAAGCTCTTCACGAAAATCGCAGGAGGTTACCGAGCTTGTATATATCAAATCCCAACTTTTGAATTGCTCAAGATGGGAAACCATTACCCTCCAAAACTACATTTGAGATTGATGGAAAATCGCTCTACATATTCCAATATCCCAGAAAAATCTACGCTCTTATACTTTATTCTTAAAATGAAGCCACTGTAACACTTCTCGTAACCTTATTTGGTGTTATTGTAAAAAAAATGGTACATATTGAACAAATTCCACTAGAAGTAATACATTTAATTATTTTCTTTTCAAAAATACTTATGAACATACATTTATTTGCATGCTTAATTGTTTTTTAAGTAGTTAATTTAAGCACCGGCACGGAACGAACATATGGCGGCGTACTTGTATGAAAATACTAATGGAAAAGAAAGTTTTGATCGGGTATAACATACCTTGGTAATAATATGACATAGACCTTGTGCTAACTCACCATTTCAGACGTCAATATGTATAAAAAGCAATTAAAAGAGTTGACTTTGACTAGTTTGATTTTCGAAGGCGTGCATCTTTGGAAAAGGAGGAATTATTCTCGAATTTAATTTAACCATTATGCTCGTTTCAGTTTGCGAGTTGATCGAAATCAGAACCGAGTAGGAGAGTACACAGAAAAAAAGTGTATTATTAAAAAAGAAATATACAAAAAGGCGCAACTTGCAAGTCCCGAAGAAATGAAATATCATTAAGCTTATTCCTCGGTCTTATTCTTATGCATATATGTAAACACATTCCAATTTATAACGAAAAAATGACCACTAGATATGCAAGACGATAATGGGACTAGATTAGTAGATTTTGTGCTATCTAAAGATCTGACCATGGTTTGAAAGCTGAACATAAGAATATTCATAGCTCCAGAATATCTCCAAGTCACCAGGTAAAACTTTGAATAAATCTTAACTGATAGGAGATATAATTCAAGCACACACGATGTTGGAAGTTGGCGACTCTGAAAGACTTTGGGATCACTTTTTAGTGGATATAAAAATAAGGAAGACAATAACGACTATTGAAAGAATACGTAGAGGGTGAAGACTGAATTAAGTACCTTCTCTGTATAAGCACAACGGGCTAAATAGTTGGTTAATAAATCACCAAAATTAAAACATGAAATTACATATAAAACCCCAGCAAAGAAGGAATGAGGTAGTAGAGAATATCAATTGTGTGTCGAATATAGAGAAGCAAGGCCAGCTAGGCACGAATGGTTTGTTAAAGAATTTAAAACGCAGATTGTAAGGAAAAATAGTGTATTCAATAGAATGATAGTTATAAACACCAGATTAAACGTAAGAAAGAAGAAACGGTACTTCCCCAGAAAATTATACAATCTTGATATAACATATCACAAATCTAAGGAAACTAGGCTCCTTTATAAAAAAGTTATCGTGGTAAACATCTTGGAGCACCAACATCAGAAATACAGACAAAGATATAGCATGGGAGGATAACTTCCAACAATGACACTCGATCTCCAGTAACAACAAACTTGAAAGCATAGCATGCAGAAGAAGAGGAAAGCAAAATACATTCTGTAGGCGAAGTAAATGAAACTCAACAAAATCAGAAACAACAAAACACCTGGTGAAGATAATATCCAAGTCAAATTCTATAAATATGGGGATGAAGAGCTACAAAATATAGGACAATCATTAGTGAAGAAAATATGCATTGAAAGAATTCCACAAGATTGGTTTTAGGGACTAGCCCCTATACACAAGAATGCGGACCCTCTCAACTGTAAAAAATATTCTCTGTTAATTACTGCATAGGTTACTGGCAGACAGAAAGAACACCAATGCGGGTTTAGGTAGTCCCGGGTTTGAATCCCGGCAGCTACATGGTCCTTCGCCTTTCCCATTTTCCCCACCTACATAATCTATATCCTTCTTTTTCTTCCCTCTTTACATTCCTGATTCCTCCCGTCATAGCCTTCGCTAGCTCTCTCTAAAAGATTCGGCCTCCACGTTAGTTAGTTGCAGTCTTTCATTGCAGAGTTTTAGAGAAGTAAAATCGGGTGGTCTATGATTGCTTGTAAAGAGCACTACTTCAGTCTTTGGTGGGTTAACGCGTAGAACTTTTATAGCAGCCCAATGAACAAGGGTGTCCAATGTTCGTTGCATTATATCTCTTATTGTTGAGATGCGCTTGCCGGCTATCACCAGCACAATATCATCAGCATAGGCCACCGTGGTGCACCCATACTCCCTTAGGGTTCTTCGTTGACAGTTAAATTCCAAAGGAGCGGCGATAGAGCCTCACCATGCGGTGTGCTTCTTTCAACCCCTCCGTCTTCTTCTGAAAGCCCCAGCCCAGACTTTATGACCGTCCACTTCAGCAGCTGATCAATAAAGGCCCTGGAGTATCCGTCAACGCCCAGACGCTGGAGTGCTCGCAGAAGATTCAAGATTGTTGAAAGCACCTTCAATATTTAAGAAAGCAGCCAAAGTGAACTCCTTGAATTCGAGAGATTTTTCAATGACCGCTACCAGGGAGTGGAGAGCAGTGTCTATCGATTTATCTTTCGTGTAGGCATGCTGCGAGGGTGGAAAGCAATTTTCTATCAATGCTGTGCTTAATATGAATCACCACAAGTCTTTTGAGGGTCTTGAGGAAAAAAGATGTGAGACATATAGGTCTCAAGTATTTTGTATCCAGGACGTTGTAATGTAGGCGAAAGGAGCTCCTATAGATGGCCGCAAGCCAGCCCAGAATTAGGTCACTAACATCCTGAATTTCAATAGGTCCAGGTGTTTTATAAAGCTTAAAGTCTTTTCGATGGTACCTAAATTTAATTCAGTTGGTCTCCTAAAACCTGTTTCTGTGGATGTACGAAGAGATGTCGAGCCAGGAAAGTGGGTATCGAGCAGGAGTTTCAATGACTCCTGCCTGCTTGTGTTCTATGTTCCGTCTGCTTGTTGCTACAGTTCTTGGCACATTGGTCTTTTAGAGAGAACTTTTATAAGTCTTGCGGTGTCCGAAAAACCCTCTCACAAAAGATCTTCCAAGACTCCCACTTTGTCTTGCGCAGTTCGTGTTTGAACTCCCTGAGACGTCCTTTATAGTCCGACCGAAGGCGTTTCTGGTTTCAGACCTTAGTCTGGGAAGCTTACTGTTCCACCAAGGAGGTTTGGTTTAACCCCTGTACTTCAGGCTACTACAGGCTGCTTCCAATGCATTACACTAGTTTACACCAAAAATGTACCTCGTAGAAAAAGTGTTTTTTAGCCTAATTTGAGGTTGCTGAAAACGAAAATGACCCTCATTTATTTTTCCAAAGAACCGTTTTCGAGATATTAGCAAAAAAACATGTTTTTCGGCTTTCTTCCCAGATATGGCCAAAAATCTCTAGAACAATACATCTAACCAATATAAAATTTTTACTAAACGAAAGGTTCCTCTTTTCCCATTACGACGATGTATTGTTTGTGTCAATTGGAGTAGTACTTTTTGAGTGTGAGTTTTTTAAGCATTTTGGAAACTTACACATGTTTATTTGTTGTATTAAGTTATACTAAAAATTTATTTACATATTTCAATCATTGAGGGTGGAAGATAATTTTGTTACGAAAATATAAAGTCTAACTTTAGCCGAATCGGACGAAAAATACAGGAGATATGACTAAAAACATAATGGCGCACAGTTTCAGCTATTTACCTACTCAAACTTTAGATCGCAAATATCCTAGAAACTCATTGGGGTTGTGCCTTTAACTTTTCATGATTTTTCAGAAAAAACTAGAAAGAGGTCAGTAAGGAAGTTTTTTAGTGTGGTATTGTACTTTTCTTTTTAATTGCGACCGCGCATAGCACCAGCGAACCCCGGGAAAATACGCAAGCACTCCGGAAACAGAAAATCCAAAACTGGAGCTTATGAACCAAATGACCCTAAACGATCTATGGCGTGATCTCAATTTATCAAAAGAAAAATCTGAATTGCTCGCCTCTCGTTTACAAGAATGTGGATATTTGGAATCAGAGAAACGAGTCACGTATTACCGAAATCGTAGCAAGAAGTTTGAACAATATTTTTCGAAAACAAAAGACAAAAAGTTCTCTCGTCATTTTTTCGAAAACTTAACCCTTTCGACGTTAATCAAGGTCAAAGATTGCAAAAATCACTTTTTGACCAAAAAGTCATTCAAAAACTATTTTTTTTTCGAAAATTATATTTTCTAGGCAATAATATTTGGTACAAGTAGATGAAAAAAATGTTTGCCCTACAAAATACAATTTTCGAAGAAAAAAAAAACAAAAAACAGGTTTTGAGTGACTGGTCAAAAAATGATTTTTGCAAACTTTGACCTTGAATAACTTCGAAAGGGTTAAGTTTTCGAAAAAATGACAACAGAACTTTTTGTAGGCAATAACGTTTCGTATTGACTGATTGAATAAAAAATTCGAAAACATCGATTTTCGAAGGGTTAATCGGGTCAAAAAAAATTTAAGAACTTAAGTTGTAGAGAATTTCATTGTCAATGTTTTGGGTCCTTGCACGGGGACGTATAACCAATAGAAACCGAGATACATGGAAAATTAAAAAAAAGCGATATCTTCGGCGGCCATGTTTTATTTTCTTGGATTTCGAAATTTTTTTCTTAAAATGTCACAAGGAAGCTGTGTACCAATTTTCAGCCATTTCAGCTGAAATTGTGCGCCATTATATTTTTAGTCATATCTCCTGTATTTGTCGTCCGATTCGGCTAAAGTTAGACTTTATATTTTCGTAACAAAATTATCTTCCACCCTCAATGATTGAAATATGTATGTAAATAAATTTTTGGTATAACTTAATACAACAAATAAACATGTGTAAGTTTCCAAAATGCTTAAAAAATTCACTTTTTTCCGACTTTCAGCGCCTCACACTCAAAAAGTACTACTCCAATTGACACAAACAATACATCGTCGTAATGGGAAAAGAGGAACCTTTCGTTTAGTAAAACTTTTATATTTGGTTAGATGTATTGTTCTAGAGATTTTTGGCCATATCTGGGAAGAAGGCCAAAAAACATGTTTTTTGCTAATATCTCGAAAACGGTTCTTTGGAAAAATAAATGAGGGTCATTTTCGTTTTCAGCGACCTCAAATTAGGCTAAAAAACACTTTTCCTATTAGCTACACGCAATTAAGCAAAAATTTGTAAACTAGTGTTATTCAGGAGGTTGCTGAGATTTCTCCACTGATGTTCGTGATCCTCTGCGTTCCAAAAAATATGTAGAACATCCTCTGGAAGCGATCTTTTAACCACTTGTCTATATACGGCCCAACCTGTGTTTCGGAAGTTTCTGTAGGCAGGGTCTTCACAGTTGCGCACATATTTACATTAAAAAGAATGACTCTATGGTCAAGAAAGGAGTTTTCACTGGATATTCTCCAGTTTTCTACACAATTGAGCAGGTCTGGGGAAATAAGACTAATGTCCAAGACTTCTTGTCTTACCCTTGCAACGAATGTAGGTTCATTTCCCCTGTTTAGGTCACACTACAGCTGCGTAAGTGACCATGTATCCAAACCTATGATCGTGAATAGATGGATTATGTTTGACCTTCGGTTTTATTTACGAGTTTTTTCCGACAAGTCAGTGAATCTTATCCAACAAATTGCACTATTTGCGCATGTAGAAAAAGCGACAAATAGCAAAAATAGAAAAAAGGCCTATCTTAACACGACAGAATGAATTTCTAAGGCGGAAAAGGAAATGTCGTGGGACAATGAATGCCAAAGTATTATTTTTTTTGACGAATCAAAATGAAATCTGGATGGCCCAGATGGCTGCTAGTACTTTTCGCATGATCTCAAGAAAAAACCCGAAGTTCCTTGGAGTCGAAATTTTGGAGGAGGTACAGTAATGAATTGAGCCGCTTTTTATGCACACGCAAAGAGTCCAATTTTTGGATAAGAAGCCGAATATGTGCTGCACACTCGATTTCACTTTTGGAGAAGTTTTAGTGTCACTTGGCGATAATTGGACCTATCAGCTTTCAATAGGATAGTGCACCTATCCATAAAGAAAGAGCTACTATGAAGTGGTTTGAGGAGCAAAAGTAACCGGTTTTGGATTGGCTGGCACACTACGGGTCTAAATCCGGTAGAAAATTTATGGAGAACTGTAGTCAGAAATGTGTTTGCTCATGGAAAGCGGGTTGAAAATATAGAATCACTCAAAATAACCATTTAACATGCTTGGAATTCAATTCCGGAAGAAATGCTACACACATTAGTGGCTAGCATAAGAAAACGAATTTTTCCAGTAATAAAAACAATGGAGGATCGACCAATTACTAAATAAAGTTAATTTATAAGAATAAGAACACTTTTTCCTTTATATTTACTTACTGAACTTAATTCAATTTCGTACTAAAAATGCTTCAAATTTAAATGTTTTTATATCCGGAAAGGATTTTACCGTTATTAAAAGAGCTAGCGATATAATTTTTTTTACCACTTATTCGCAATCCCTAGAAAGGCAACTATGTTAAAATTCATGTCTCTACAACAGAATGGCGCTGAGGAGTTTTGGGTGAGCTTAAATCAATTTCGGGCACTGTATAAGGGAAACATAATCGGTGACAGGCCAGCAGGACAATCGAGTAAAAGATGGTTTGAAGTCGTAGATACAGGCTCCTTAATGGAAAGGTTGACTCAGGTTTTCTAGATCACCGTGCATCGTTTAGAGTGAGTCGTTACAATCTAAGAGGACCACCTCTCTTACAAATCAACTCTTCTAATACGAATTACGGCAGATTCGAACCTGTCAATCGCATGTTCATTAACGTGAACAACAATATTAACGTGTTTGACGTGAGTATTGGTAAAGATGCCCTTAAAAGGAGTCTTTTTAATCTGACGTGATTGCGTACATTTTATGTTGTCTGGTGGGTTACATGTTGGATGCCTTTACTTTTTATTTTAATCTATGTTCAATCTCTACTAATATTTACTAATATTTTATGTTTGCCTGTCTCAGCTGAGCCACGGCAGTGGTAAATATTTCTCAGCCCTGCTGGGAAGTGTGCCTTCTGTGTTAGAAGGGAAACTCTATATATGTATATATATATATATATATATATATATATATATATATATATATATATATATATATATGTATATATATATGTATGTATGTGTATGCATATATAGATTTTCATGCTTAGCTGAAAAGTGCGCCTTCTGTGCTAGAAGGGTTAACTCTTGAACTGAACTATTATTATTAGTATGACTTAGTGAATTTGTAAGCCTGATAAGAATAGTAGATTGTTCTACAAGTAAAGAAAAGTGATAGTTTTCCAGTGAGTGTAAATATTTAATTCGCGAGCGAGCGTAGCGAGCGAGTGGATTAAAATTTACACGAGCTGGAAAACTCACTTTTCTTAGCGCGTTGAACATGCTATTTTTTCGGTAATCGTATAGAAATGACGTACATTTAATATTGAAAATCAAAAATTGCAAAGAAAATATTAATACTTACATTGAAAATCAAAAATTGTAAAGAAATAATAATTGGTCAAAGTAGGCCATTTTCTGTTGACAATTAAGGCTCAAGCAGAACCAATCCGTTCCGTCCGTTTTTAAAAGTTGGAAATTTGACATTTCCATAAACTTTCCATGAGACGAACGGAACGGTAGCCACAATCAAGCGGACGGAATGTCAAAAAGAACAAAGGAAAACGTGCGGAGCGGACGGATCGGATTGGTTCTGCTTCAGCCTTTAATTGGGAATCATATAGAAATACGTAAATTGTAAAGAAATAATAATTGGTTAAAGTAAGCCATTTTCTGTTGACAATTAATCGCACTGTAATTAAAGTTATATCTAAAATCGTGAAGAAAAGTGTTGCTAACTAGAAAAGTATCACTTTTCTTTACGATTTTTGATTAAACAATGTACATACGTTATTTCTATACGATTCCCGAAAAATATAATTATGTACAAAAAGGATCCTCAATAATTTTCTAGCAAGACCAACTGTTTCTAAGAAAAACTGTTCAATTTATCGTTTTTGTTGGACGGACACAACTACTACTGTTTTATGCTAAACTCGCTACTACAGTTTTTGTATATAAAAATGTATCAATCCGTCGTTTGTATATCAACCAAAAACTATAGATCATACACAGATCACACTAGCCCAATTTAAGTAATTGGGATTAAAAACGAATATTTCTTAAGTTATTAGTGTAACTTTTTATCTTATATTCTCCTAAAGTAAAAAACCGTCATAACGTTCAATTTTCATAAACTAATAAAATAAATCATACACTTCATACTATTTCACTTTTATATGGCCTGATAAAGAATTTTATAATTTATTCTGTGTACTTAAATATAAAAAAAAATTAAATTCTTTTGCAGCTTTTGGCACAACACGCGAAAATTAGTTATAATCACGAAATCACGTTGTATAATAGTAAAGTGCCAGAGACACACTTATTCCACTCTGTTTGAATGCAACACGATTTTTTTGTACAAATATTGCCCAATATATGTTGATACTTAACGGTCAAGGTCAGAAGTTTAGATCAGGTTGATTAATCCTTGCGACTAGTGTGAGATTGTCATATTACGGAAATTCTGTGCTGATAAGAAATTTGAGACGTCGATTTTGTGGGAGTTTTTGTAAACAATTTTGACCTTTAATAACAAATTTTGCTATAATTTTGCAACAAATTAATATTTTTAACAACTATTTAAAGGCCCAAACTAATTATTAACTTTGTAACATACTTTCACATAAAAATTATTGCCACACTGAAGCAACCGCGTTAATGACCAGGGTTCAGATAATAGCCGAGTTGCATCACAACCAACTAACAACAAACGCCAAGAAATTGGAGGCTCATTAAGCAATTTTTGATGTAGGTATCCAACTTGAACCTCCAATTATAAATCTGCACATTTGCACAAAAAAAAATGCTCAAATGCAGTTTGCATAAGAGATTTCCACTCTAGTAGTTAGCACAGCTTGCGCCACATGAACTTTAACAACTCAAGAAAGATCTCTAGCTAATTGATCGGTTCCATCAGATGGATTTGAGCACGGTGTTTTTGGGCGATCAGTGATCACCGATCGAGACGTCTCTCCATGCATCACTGCGCAGCATTAGCATACAAAACAAACCATATTTACCTGGAAGTAGAGTGAAAAAATGTGCAGAGTATTCGGCAGCTGGAACAGGGTCAGCAGGAGCGTCCAAACAAACTGCCAGAGTCCATAGTTTCCAATCAGGTGAGAAAGGACATCGGTGTCGGGATCCTCCTCCTTCTCGGGCTGCTTTTCAGGCTTTTGGGCAATTTCTAGAGTTAAAACACTGATCGTCGGCAGAGACTTGCGCGAGTCTCGCCGCTTATAGTCACTATCCGGTTGTGAGCTTGTAACACGAGTAGTCATTTTGGCGAGCTTTGATCGACTGAACTGAACTTAAATCTACAATTGATTGCGACTACCTCTTTGAGTCCAGAACGCCACCTGAAGTGGATAGCCAGATAGATTTCTCTAAGCTCAAAGATAATACCGCCGGGGCCCCCGCATTTTGAGGCATTGGCCAGATCACTGTCCACTATCACCGGGTTTTTTTCTGACTCTTTTTTTTCTCAAATCCGTTAGTGTAGGGCTTTCCTGATGCTATCTTACGAAGATAATTTTCAGCTAATCACGACAGCATAACCACAGCTTGAATTTACGGGAATTGAATAAGTTTTTTGTGCAGTATGCTTTACCTCTTCCAGGTGAACACATCCGTGAGTGGGAATTAAATTTGGATGCTTGCTGCGTTTGTACGACAAGAAATATTTTTTGTTTTAATTCTCAAAGTGCAGGAGCAAGCCACTCTTAATGTCAGGTGGAGGTGGGTCAAGGTCAAGCTTTCGTTTACCTTTTTTTTAATCAGAAGTCGCTGCGCTTTTGTATCTTTTTATTTATATTTAAAAAAAAAATTTCTTGTGGATAATTTTGGTTTTCAGCCGTGAATTTTTGTTTACTTTTTTTCCATTAATGGCATTCACCTCCAGATTTGTTGAGTTTTTATCAAAAAATTTCCTTACCTGCCATTATTCACCTTCGGTTTTTTTAATTATTTTTCTTTAAAAGGAATTTTGATTTCGATAATTATATTGTTGATATTAAGTAAAAATTCTGAAAAAAACCAAAAAAAAAAATTTACGTTTATATTATTAGTATATGACATTATGTTTCTTCTTACAACAACATTGCATTTTGGGAAAATTCCAGCCATTGACATTAAATTGAAGATGACATCATATGTTTGTTTTGGTGAATGTGCTGTGCTGTTGCAATGATTCCGGCAGCAGTGTTTCAATGATTTATACGACCACAAAAGTAACAGAAGGATTTTATGTTGAAGGTTTATGTTGATTGAACAGGAAAACACTCACGGAATGTGATTTAGTTTCTACTAACAGACACAGATACGAATTAAGACAACGTAAATTTTATTGAACGAAAGATTTATAATTCTACTCTCTTAAATTTAACACTAAAATATTTTTTATGTCAAATGCAATTTAACTTGGATATTTAAATGTTGACGGGAATATGTCTGTAAGCTTGCTGCCATGACGAAAAACCGATGATAATGAAATTATGGCATACGGTTTTAAGTTGCAGCTTAAAAACTATTGTTTATATTGAAAAAAGTAATATAACATGACGTAGATGAAGAATAATAGAATTTTATTGCTTACTTTTAACTTCCCAGATATCAATGACAATTAAGCTTTTATACATTTTATATTAGCTTCACCTGTAGGTTGTGTGTAGAATTTAATCAAATCTTGCAGCTTGATTTTGACCCACCTCCATATAACCGATTAAATTCAAATTTCTGACATTATGTATAGTTCGCGGCAATCTTCCCATTTAGTGAAAAAACTGAAGGCCCATGGTCAAATTGGACGTACATCCAGATTTTCATCAAACTCATGCGCGCAGTGAGTTTTGATCGGCCGACGGGCTCACAATCGATAGTTTTGATTGTACATCCGAACTTCGAAGTACATTCAATTTGACCGTGTGTGGGGCCTTTAAAATGGTGTTTGGACGGCAGGCTGGCGTCGCCAGCCAACACGTACAGAAGGGGACTGACACGCTGCTTTGTGCTTCGTGCCGGAGCTATGCTACACTGCTGGAAGTTCGCCTACACCCTCCTCGTGGGTCGACTGGAAATAGACTCCTGGCATGAGCATGTCTCTACTAGGAGTGATAGATAATAGTAGTCGGGTGGAGAGAAGAACACTTTTCAAAAAACCCATCTCAATCTAAGGTGAAACAAGATATGCCGATAGATAGATAGGGGGTGCTTGGTGAACTCTGGATCAGACGGGTCATCAGTCGCTGAAAATGAGTATTTAGACGCAGGGTCCGGCTGCAGCGTAGACTCCGTCAGTGTGTGTTCGGTAATTTCCGGAGCTACAGCCATTACCCGAGGCTAGAGGAAGATGGAGCTTGACAAATCCAGGTTTGTAAAATTCTCCAACCGACAGAGGAAATGCTTTCAAGAAGCACTGACAAAAGGCTTCTCCAGGGATATGGGCCTGGAAAAAGCATGAATAAAGCCATCCAAAAAAACTGAGCTGAAGAAGGTTCGCTCAGAGGAAGAAACTCCGGAACATTCGGAACAGAAAAGGACCCAGACGGCCAAGGGGCCCACTCAACCCACCTTTAGCCAGGTGGTAAGCACTGTTAAGCTTGGCCTCATCTCGACTGTCATGGTCAACTGCCCCCTGAAACCTGAGCAAATGGCACAGTTGCAGGAGGCGATCATTTATTTCGTCATTGAAAACACTCACCCCTTTCGAGGGGAGCTTTCCAAGAAGAGGCTGGCTGCTGTTAGTGCTCAAACCCTGACACAGCAGAATGAGTGAGGAGTAACGCCTTCTTCATTAACAGCAAGAGTGCTCTTGTTATCAGTCTGGTGGAAAAGGTCCCCTAGATTCACATCATACGAGGCTACTTCCCCCAGAGTGGTAGTCTTACCAACGAGAAAGTGCTGGCGACTATCGCCGCACAAAACTCGGCTCCCGCTGGCAAGTAGAAAGTGGTCCAGAGGGGGAGTAAATGACAATACACTTCACTTGGTCATGGTAGTGGACACTGCTTCCATCGCTAAGTTAATAATTCTGAAGGGGAAAATCGCATACCGATTCTCCCATACCAGGCTAATCCAAAGAAGCAGCTACAAGGGCAGGAATCGTCGCGTGACGCTCAGACCATCTGGTCTGAAATAGCACATCCCAATGCTTCTGGTGTCACCGGGGCTGCAGTAAAGCCGTTACGGCCATAGGCCATGCTCGCACCGACTTCGGGATCGTCTGACGTTGTTCCAGATCCGGCCTCGCATTTGTAGGATGCGCCAGGGAACCTTTAGCAGAGCTAACTGTGGGGTGGGGAAAGTACACTCTCAATGTAACTTCAGGTGTACCGCAAGGTAGCCACCTAGGACCACTTCTATTTAACATATTCATTTTCGATCTATCTAAAAAATTAAATGGCATTCCGAACCTCTTTAACGCCAATGATTTAAAAAATTTATAGTGCTATAAGATCTCAAACTGATGTATCCTTTTTACAGTCGAAACTTAATGCACTACAAGACTGGCGCACCACTAATGATCTTCTTTTTAACACCAGTAAGTGCCACGTAATTTCCTTCTCCAGGAAAAGAAACTCTCTTCAATGTCTTGGATCATGTCGATCACATTGTTAATTAAGGCATTGTCCTCGCCAGCAAGTTAAACTTTAACTTACACTATGATAATATTATTGCCAGATCCAGAGCTGTTGCTGCTGATCAGAGCTGTTGCTGCTGTCGTTTCACGAGCAGGCTTCTCTCCGGTAGGATTAAAAACTGGCGTGTTCTGGACGAGGCCTCACTGTCGGATCTGTAGGTTAGATTTGAAATTTTGGTTCTCCCACATATCCGAGTCTCTTTTTTGGTTCTTAAGAAAACCAACTGTTCTAAGTTTCATGGGTTTGTGGCCTCGAAAATAGACCTGCTTGCTGCGTCTATCAGCTCAGTGTGTGAACTGATGTTGCTTTACACCACCTGGTCAGTAAAACCAAAATTCTTTAGCTTTTCACGCTAAAGAGACTGCTTTATGTGCTTTCTTTGACATCGAGAGTGCTTTCGATTTCTAGAGCACTTTTTCTCACAAACCTGGATCCTCACACGATTGCATGCATAAATGTACCTCCAGCTTGTAGGTCGTGACATATCTTCTACCCTAGATGTCGTCTTCATCATTACTGCTAAGCTATTAAGGGCTGCCCTCAAGGTTGAATCTTATCCCCGTTACTTAGACTTCAGATCTCACCCAATATGATTGGCGAACTGCGCTTCCAAAGGAAATTCAGGGCGATTAACCCAGATAGTTCTGAGTGGGGGAACTTATTTTACCTGGGGATCCAAAACATCTGCACTGGTTCAACGATGGGTCAAAGATGGAACATGGTACAGAGGCGGGTGTCGCATGACCCAACTCCAAGGTTTCCATTGCAATGGGCCCTCTGTTTTCGAGACTGATATACATGCCATTTCAGAAAATTTCTGGCCCATTTCCTTTACATTGCTTTTATCATCGTGTTAGAAATTATTACCTGCTTCCATATCTGCTCTAATTTAGAATATAATATCTCAGATATTCCTTCAATGTTGCCTCTGATCAACTCAGCTGGACCTCCATCTGGGCCTTCTTGACTTCTCAAAATTATAATATATACATATATAATCTAATAAAATTATAATGTTAGTATTGCAAGAACACTATAGTAAATAGTACAGAGTACAGATAATAAAACTTTCTCTAAAAAATAATTCAATAGGAACTCACTTTAAATTTAATATTTTTGTTCTAACGAAAAGAAATTTATCAACGCACTGCGAACTTAGGAAACGAAGTAGTTCCTAAATAGAATGACAAATTATTAATAAAATATTCAATATGTCTGGCATCACAATCCTTCAAAATTCGCATGGATGAGAATTTTATGAAATTTACTTCCGAAAAGAAATCAGAAATGAAATTGTGCAAAAGGCAAGCGTGATTCTCCAGAATTGTTTTCATCATGTCATGTTTTGCATTTCAAAGCAGCCACTGCCGACCTCCGGAGAAGAAACTGTTCATACCATCTCGAATTGTTTTTATTATTAATTGTTAAGAAACTGCCGCTATATTTTTATCAGTTTTAGTTATTTGTTATTGTATATAAAAATATTCCATTTCATTGTGGCTCATACCAGTTTTCGGAGAGAGTACTTCAAAGACCATGTAAAATTGATTTGTGGAATTATTAAAAAAAAATATTTTTCTGGACCACAAAATATGAAAAATGTTTCACTTTAAATAAAAATATTAAAAAAAAAAAATAAAAATAAACAAAAAATTGGAGATGCCGGGGATCGAACCCGGGGCCTTTCACATGCAAAGCGAACGCTCTACCACTGAGCTACATCCCCAGATGAGAAACCGTGGTCAGACAATACACACAAACATGAAGAGATCTTAATTTGTTTAATTTGCCGCGATCTTTGTTTTCTTTTCGCTTTATTGCTGAAAAATCTCAATTATTTATTAATTGAATTTTTTAGCAAATTTTTCTACCAAATGGTTGAAATATGGTAAGAAATGCCGAAAATCATTCATTGTATGATCGCTACGACAAACCGATCGCGCAGAAAATTTGGTACATGTTTGTTGCATACTTTTAGGGTAATGTACGATATAGATTGGTAAAATATAAGTTTATAACAAATTTAAATAATTTAAATAAATTTTGAGTACGCAAAGTTGATTTTAGATTTTATTCCTTAAGATTGATACATATACATATTAGTTTAATAGCAAAACTGGAAAACTATTTGTCACAGCATTACAGAAATGGAGGTACATATATTTTGGAGTAATGATTAAACGATTCTAGCAGAATATAAAATAATTTCAATTAATTGCTTACTGTGAACTATTTGCTTCTTTTAAGAGCGTGTGCGAATTATGTCTAATGTGGGTAAATCTAAATTATTGAATCTTTAAGTGAAATGAAGAGTATATATTTATTACAGGAGAGCTTATCCTGGAATCCGTAATTTGAACAAATTTATTAAAATCGTTACATATATGTATATTAATTATTATACGGGGAAAAATTAAAAGAAGCCTTGTAAGATAGTAAGTAAAATTTAAAAAAAATCATTTCCATGATAAATTTAACTTGCTGTGTATGTTTGCTGTATTATTGAGTCTTTACAGAAATATTAACGCATAAGAAATAATACTGAATTTTTCATAGGAAAAGACAAATTGAAGAAAAAGTAGGTAAACAAAAACACATTTATAAAATCAGTCAAAATGTATCTTATTTATATTGAAAACCAGCAAAAACCCGTATGCGTTGCAACGCCTTTCAATAAAAAAAAAGATTATATATGCACAGTCCGCGGTAGGAAAAAGATATTATGAAAAAGAAAAAATCTGTAAGAATGGATTATGGATGGATACTTAAAAAAATTTAGAGTATGTTACAACTTTTTCAAGATTCGATGATGAAAAATTATGTGCTACGTGTACAACAAACACCTAGCCAAACTCATTCAGAATCCTCCGCATATACTTTGCTATGCCAGGGGATTACAATTTCGCTCACAAAAAGTAATCATTTTTGCAAATTTGACACCCATGCCGTCATGCAGTCCAAAAACTTGAACTTGAACTTGATGAACTTCAATTAATGCTCTGGAGCTAAGATGTGAACATTTACGATTTTACCAACTCTTAAACAATCAACAAATATAAAATATAGGTTATAAAAAGTAAAAAAATACGTTGTTAAAACGAAATAAAAAGTAAAAAGTAATTTTGAATGTAAAGTTTTTATTGTAGCGCCTGTATATTGGAACAACCTACCTTTCGAAATGTAAAAAAACGTGGAACTTTTTACCTATCTGGTGTTATTAACACTGGAGCTTTTGGTTAGCGCCCCCTATATATATTTTATTTTCTTCTGTTTAGCCTATATAGCCCATTTTGTGGGAGATTTAAAATAACATCACACAGGTTACTGTTCTATTTTCATACACTCTCATTTGATACCCACCTTAAGGGCATTGTGAAGAAAAAGGTAATACCTCGCTTTGTGTTGGCCGCCATTTTGAATTTGTAATTTGTTTGTAATTTGTAACGCCACACACCTAGTATTCAACTTGTCATACCCTTTCATTTGAAACCCATATCAAGTGGCTTGTAAAGAAAAAATAAATCCGCCATTTGTTTTGGCCACCTTTTTGAATTTGGAAGGACTCTACACAGTTAATAGTATTCTCCTTATCACACCTTTTCATTTGATACCCATACCGAGTGGCTTGTAAACAAAAAGATAATTTGCCATTTTGTATTGGCCGCCATTTTGAATTTGCAATAATGCCACACAGCTAATTGTATTCAATTTGTCCTACCCTTTCATTTGATACTCATGTCGGGGATCGGAAAACACAATTGCGAAATTCGGCCGCCATATTGGAACCCATCTTGATTTTTTTACAAATATGTCATATTGCATTGTCACGTGAACTATTCATAAGGGCAAAATTTGGGGTTGATTGGTTACATGAAAGTCGGTAAAAATCAAGTTGCAAAAGGCGTAGAACGTAAAAACTGATGAATAATCGTACTAATTAATTAATTAAAAAAAATTAAAATTTCGAAAAATGGAAACTTTTAGTCGCCTGCATCTACAAAAAAAAAATCAGATTTCTATCTCTTCTAGTTTGACCTCAACTAGCACAAGCAGACAGCAGACACCCACATAGACTGACAGACACACAGCCTGACAGTCACACAGACTGACAGTCTGACAGACCCTTTCTTTTATTAATATATAGATAAAAGTGTTTCAATATAGATCAAGTGTTTAGGGAATGATTTTTTTTATGAAAACACCTAGCTTAGGAGTATGATACCTTTATGCTATCAGTCCTTCCTGTCGTTCGTTCAGTTCATGGTGCAATGTCTAGTAGTAAGCTTGGTTTGAAGAATAGAGGAGAATAGGAGAGGTCAGCGGGAGTCACCTATTAATACAATGTTGCCCCCCTTGGAATGGAGTGAAAATCTTCGTACAGTCGCATATAGAATTCGCTTTGATGTCATCTTCTGCATCTTCAGAGCATTGGGCGTAGTGCTTCTTCAACCTGGTACGCAGGCGCACGGTAATAAACCTCTTAAGCCGGATCCACACGTTTGCCAAGGCTTCGCAAGAGTTCGCAAATTCAAACGTGTGGATAAGGCGTTTGGCTTGGCTTCTGCAAGCTTGGCAACGCTTGTGGCCGATCCGGTCGGGTGTCGGTTTTTTGGCACAAATCAAAGGAAGTTTGCGGCAAGCGTTTGCGAAGCCTCCACACGTTTGTTTTAAGATGTGAATGACATGAATGAATGAAGTTACAAAATAATAATTTAACAATAAAGTAACGAAACCTGTTACGGTTTCTATGAATTTTTAACATCCGCCTGCTGTATTTTTCTGTTTTTTCAATATTTCCTCATAATTTTATAATTTTATGAGTTATGGCTGACACAACCTCGACGTCCGTAATGCTTGCTTGTCCAGAAGATACAAGCGCATTCGCAAGCGTGTGGATGCTGCTCAAACCTAAGCAAGCGTTTGTAATTTGCGAACGCTTGTCAAGCCTTAACAAACGTGTGGATCCGGCATTAGAAGCTGGTGACCTCACTAATGAGACTGGACCTGGCTTCTTTGTTGAGTATTATGCCAACGCCACTCCTACGGCTTTCAGTTTGGTTTCTCCCAGAATATAAGAAGGACTCACTGGTAGGGCAGATATGTTCCCCGCATCGGCTCCGCATGGTTTCTCGCACCGCCTGTGGACTTTCTTTTCACACGCATTACGGTCTGGAAATTCGATTAAAAACAGAATGACTAGTCTGTTGAACAGCCCACACTAGCAAACTTCTGCAACCCTTAAAACCTCAAACGCAGGGTTCATCCTATTTCAGCACTCCCAGACTCCCCGTAATCTATCCCATCCTTTACAAATCGTTCGAGATAGATCTACTACTAAACATTGCACTATGACATGGCCAACAGCATGACATACTGGTGGTATAAGAGATGACTCCTGAGGTAAGAGTTACATATAATAAAAATCAGTGCTACTGCCACTTTTGTCTAGGTTAAAGATATTATCGGGAGGCATAGATATGCCACAACAGGTTCATAGAAGAGCATTTACATGGTGCAATATTGAATTGTATTCGATTGTCATTTCCCCACTGCGCGAACGGAATTCAATTTTACGTGAACTTGGGTCACGAACGGACAGAGCCTAAGCCTATAGCCCTTTTTGTTTTAGTTGTTTTGTTGTTGAAACCCTTCCGAGGTACTAAGGTAATACCCGACAATTCCTTCAATATCTCGAAAAAGTGTTTAAAGAAACTCAGTTTATTCTTTGCTGTTTATATTGTCTGTTATAGGCTGGTAACTGGGAGTCCCTGTGACTGATGCAAACAGGACACGCATAAATATTTGATTTTTGCATCGGAAATGAGAAGAAAATTAGGCAAACACCACTCATCAAGGTTTTATGTGTTTAATAATGTTGACAATTGTTTCACATCATTTCGCTTCGGCAAACAAATCATCAAGGACGACGATATCCTTGTTCCACGTATCGCGAATAACCGTGTTTCCTGCATTTTAAGCTTCTGCTCAGTTTAAATGTTTTAAAGATCGCTTTATCGGATTTTCGTTGGGCTCCCAGGTAAGAGAGTCTGCACCAGTTTTAAATTCACCCCACGGGGTTGACTTGTGGCATAGAGGGAAATTTAAATTCGGCAAAGCTTCTAACCACTCCTCCCCCTTGACGCTTGAATTTTTGTACCAAGTGTGTGGTTGTCGCTTGTAAACCTGGGATAAGAGTCTTACTGCTGAGTGGCTGGCTACCTTTCTACCTGTAGGTAAGGAAGGAAGCTCATAGCAGTACTTTGGAAGGAATTACATCTATGGGAATGGTACTTTATTGGGGCTTTCCCTTAAGTTGTTTGCAGTTCTGTATACCCTCAGGAAAACACTTGAGTGATTCAGTCAATTGTGATTATTGTTCCTCTAAGAGATTTCATGGTTCTTTTCTTTAGGAGACATAAACTTGTCCCTTCGAAATTTTCACTTCAAATAGATTTACTTTACGCCTTAGTTTTAGAGCTTTTTAGTGATTTCTGTTAAAGCTATAAATGGTGTAACAAAGGTTCTCGTCGTGTTTTTTTATGTAAGTCGATTTTATTTTATTTGTGTAATATTGGAAACGGTATAGTTGATTGAGTTTGAAAGGTTGAACATTGCCAATGCACGAGAAATTTCAATAAAATTCCGCTTCGGACGAAGCTGTATTATAAGAAAATGTACCTCAAATGAAAATCCTGGCCAATAGGCGATTAAGTTTTTGTAACTATTTTTAGAATTTGTGAAAAATAAGGTAGGAATTCTCAGTACTGGCACTATAAAAAAATCCAAACAACCTGATATTTTTGGAAATTTTTACTACAACGTACTAATAATATACATTCTTTCATTTTTGTTTTTCATGTGACAGTTGTAAGCTTAGAAATCACCCCTTGTCCTACCAGCTCGTAGGTCATGCCATGGTGCCATGTCTAGTAGTATAATGTTGGGTAGGACACGATTATGAAATGAGTTTGCAAGAAGTGCCTCTTTTTTTAAGCCAAAACAAGCAAATTAAAGAAAGAAAGAAAATAAATACCAATTTTTTTACGAGTTGGATTATAACATGCATTAAATTGCCTCAGAGTAAGTAAAAATCCTATACCTCTACAATGTATATTTATTTTTTATAGTCTCAGTTCGCCTAATTGTCTAAGTATTTATAATATCGCCTCGCCTCATTTCAAGTTTGAAATTTTACAAATGAAATATGTAGGTAAGGCGCTCATTAGACGATGGGTTTTGCTGTTATTTTTGTCACCACTATGACTGACCGAAAACCTACCGTCTAAAGTGATGGCTGATGTAATTCTCTATATATTTTGATTTGCATCAATCATGACTGATAGAACTGATTGACGCTTACATGAACGTATAATGGGCATCTAAGGGTAAGTGCGCTACGTATCGTAGAATGATAGAGTAGAGCTTTTGTCTGTAGAGTAAGCGAAAAAGGAGGATAAACTGGGGTTACTAAACTAGGCTTACCGCAAAAAAATACTTTTCTCAAAGCTTTCCCAAAGTCTTCCCAAAAATCTATTCGACAGCATTGTGGACATTTTCACAGAGCAATGCACTTACGCCTTAAACAAAGCCTGTGCAAACAGACCTCACAAAAAAGCTTCTAAACCAGCATGGTAGAAAGGAATTCTAATTCAGCTAGATGCAGCAACAGTGCAACCTTCTTCTATTACTATAAGTCGAAGCTGAATAGGTACAAAATGGCAATAAAGAAAGCTACGGGCGCTTTCAGTAATGCAGGATGCACACTTTCAATTGCTGAATAAGTCATTTGCGCACGCATCCTGCATTACTGAAAGCGCCCTACCTTTTGCAGCAATGTGGAGGCCACGTCGGGTGCATCAGGGCTAAGTAAAATACTAACTAAAGCGCCAATAATGCTTAGTTACTTACGCAAAGAAAACGGCAACAGCGCCGGCCCTAGCCCTTGTTGAGGGTGGAGCGAGATTGTCTTTCGGGGCCCTTTGTTCGACGCTTTCACTTCACATAAATTGTATTACCAGTTAAAAGTGTTTTCGTGTACTGCCTGCCTGCCATTTACTTACGGGATTATATCTCCCCTTTTGCAAGCCTTTATGGGTAGGGGGCCCCATAAGGATTTAGATGGTGGTTTTAGGGTCACAGTTCCGCCTGTAGCGGCAATGGAAGAAGTATGTTTTCTCAAAGTTGCTTCCCCGAAGTTTCGCTAACAGCACCACCTTCTTTGGAGGCTATTTGGTTGTTTGTATTGCATCGTAGGGGCATTAGGGCTTGCCCAGCTAGTAAGGTTGATATGGTGGAGAGAGTCATCTTCTAGTTAAAAGAGGCTTCTCCTGCCATCAGGCCAAAATTGCAATGTTCACCATCTCTGTGAATTTTATGCCGTGCACTTTGTGGAGTATTCTCCACTCCTACACCCTTAGGGTCTTCTTTTGGACCCCTATCCTTTAAACATAATGCCAGTGCGGTCTTTTGTTGCTGCCGGAAAGTACCCGATTACAAAAAGGCTACGCGGCAGCTTGTTCCCGTCTACAGCAACAAGGCTTGCTGCTTCCAAGGCTTAAGGCGGCCCATCATAGAGGGCGCACCGACCCTACTGACCTAGGTTGTTCTGAGCCCTGAGCCAATTCGGCTACCGCCTTCGCCTCCACCCTATGGCCAAAGCCTTCGCTCTTTTCGCCGGGTTATTATGACCTAGAGAACATCCAGATGATCTAAACCTCTTCTTATTAAGAAAATCGGTATCCCCTTCTTCCTCGGGGGCCACGCAGACCCTACCAAGCCCCTACACGGGAATAGCCAGCTTCCAGATAACGCGTAAAACGTTTTCGGGCTGTACCACGCCATCTTCTGAAAACGGTCAGGCTGCCCTCCCTGAAGAAGAATCCCGAAAACTTCCTTCACTAGGACCACATTCGACACCTTGCAACAGGGATCCAAAAATATCTAACTGGCCTTGTAGGTCGTTCTTTTGGGAGCTGTGGGAGCCCCAGAAATGTTTGGAGCGTTAAGAAGTGGTCCATCTTCAAAAGTTTTTTTAAGGTAATTTTATGTTGATACCACGAGCTCCGCGAGAAAGGACGGTCGCCCATGGCGGAGCTCCGTATCACCAATGCAAGGCTAATTCAAACCGAAGCTCGCCTGGTAGAGGTCCCGCCAAAAGAGTTGATGCCGAGAAAGTCGCGTTTTCCATGCGCAGTAGAATCCCCGCATGCCGTTCCCGTCCCTTAGCCTAGTCGCAACAAATTTCGAAGGGGAAATTTGAAAATACATAAGCGCATTTCTTATCAATATGTGCGCAATTTTTATTTGTGTGCAGCTTTAATTTCCCCAGCTGCGCGCTCCGGCATCAACTCTTTTGGCGGAACCTCTCTCTGCAGTCCATCGTTAGTAGTACATTCACGCAGTACCATTCATAACTTCAGCGCGATTGTTTACACATTAGGCTGGTCGTCCACTGGAAGCGTATTCGAGCGGCTTCGCGCTTCGGCCATACAAATGAGCCGCTTGTAGCCGCTCATATGTATGGCCGTAGCGCGAAGCCGCTCGAATACGCTTCCAGTGGACGACCAGCCTTAGGATTGCGGTTTTTATCGAGTTTAGATCCGCCGTATTCAGTCTGTTCCATGTACCTCGAGCAGGATGTGGCCTAAGGCCATGTAGGATCGGCCTTGGAGTCAGTGCTCCCTGCTTGTTATGTGTTCGAGTCATATTGATGAGTACATAGACTTGGCTAGCTACAAACAATGCCCTCAAAAAGTGCCATCAAAATTTTATATTTTGCTCGAAATTGTTTTTCGCATTTATTTTGGCGCCCCTTACTACCTGGCGGCTCCACTCGCTCTACCCTAAGGCCGGCGCTGAACGGCGATTGGACAGAATTAAGCGGAATCTCACTCATGGACACCTACTTTCCCAGTAGTATTACGACTGATACAACCATCGCAATAAACCCTCCAAAATAGTCAAATCCATCATAAATAGATCAAGAATTGAATGGGCTGTACGCACTTTGCAGCTCTATAAATCATCAGGCCCTGACGGCATAATGCTGGCATAACTGCAATCCACCTTTAGTTATTTTTGTAGTAGGTTGTATTTGTTTGGTTGTAGGCTATGTTTACTTGGTGCTTTCAAATTGACTGCTGGTAAAGCTCCAAAAACTTCAAACCTTTCTATTGAAGACTCTATAAAGGCTAATGGAAATATATCTGACCATACTACTCTCGGAACTCTCGCGCACAACACACCTATATAAAGGGTAGATCCACGGATACTGCCCTTTACTTAGTGGTTTCAACCATAGAAAAATCACTCCAGGTGAAAGAGTATAGATTAGTAGCTTTCCTTGACATAGAGGGAGCGTTTAACAACGTGCTACAGAACGCCATTACCTTGGCCTTGGCGAAACTAGGGCTCGAGGCGTCGCTGGCGTCTGTCACCCATCAAATGTTTACTGGCAGGATGATGAGCTTAAGCCTTGCCGTCAACAGAAGTACCCCGCAAGGAGGAGTTCTTTCCTTGCTTCTATTGTGACTGTGAATCAGCTGCTCCGGTGCATGGAGGCTGTGGGGCACCAGGTCCTGGCGTCCGCGGATGACATTGCTATCATCATAAAAGGAAAATTTCCTCAAGTCCTCTGTGATCTCATGGAGGAGGACTTCACTAACCCTTTCAAAGTGGGCTGCCACCCGCGGTTTCAGCGTTAACCCAGAAAAAACAGAATTAGTCCTTTTCACGACGAGGTATAAAACCCCACCCCTATTATTTACGAGATATTTGAGAAAATTGATCGTGACCTTTGACCCTCCGTAACTTGAGTGGCCGGTTAGTTGGTTTTATGGACTTTGGGAAGTTATTTGTGACCCCAAAATAAAGAAAGCCCCGGCTCGAAAACTTGCAGTTGTATTATTTTACAGGTTTGGCCCTTTTTTTGTACCGAGAACAATTTTTGAGTCCCAATTCAAGCTAACTGCAAGTTTATCTCACGCGTGAATATTTTCCATATAAAGGCTTTACACATTGTATTTTTTTGCTTCGTTAAACATACCTAAACTCTTGAAGCAAAAAAATACATATGGCCGTTTACATCCCAAAAGTTAATTGGAGCTCTTTTATAGCACAGAAATTGGGGCTTTAAAAAATAAAGGCTGCCATTAAGCATATTCAGCAGACCGGACTCGTTTAATTGCGTGAGTCATACAAAGACGTGGCTAGTAGTTAGTTGGGGAACCGCTTGGAAAAGCGACACTGCAGCGGGAGGGTGCATATCCGAGTGGCAGGTGAATTTGTTCTCTATGCGTGCTTTGTAAGCTGCATAAGTATTTGCAATTCGTCGCACCCGAAAATCTAGTTATGCATACGCTAAGGCAGGTCACAGAAATTTAAAAAAAAAAGTACTCATCGATTCTCAAGGAATCGAGTACTTTTGAAAGAGTAAAAAATACTCATTGAATATTTTTCTTTCGATTTTACTCATCTCTTTTTCTCCATCCCTAGTTAAGTTTCCCTCCATTCTAAATCATCCAACTCAGTACTGATGTAACTTTTTCTTCGACCTATGTCCTTTTCTGATTATTTTAGTTCGGCATAAGATTATTTTACTACGAAGCTCACGCCAATCGCATGACTGCAATTGTACAGAGTGCGTTGATATTGGCTCTTCTCTGGACTAACGATTTCCTATTGTCTCTTCTGATGCCCTTTATACTGCCTTTATTTATTTTCCTATTTGTCTGTTTGACTTTAGGCTGTTCTCTTCTCCCAAGTTTTGTACGACAGTATACTTCTTTGTTCAAGATTTGGCTTATCTATGTCGTATTTTGGTTGATAGAGCGTAGTTCGAGCCACAGCAGGCTCATTTCATCCAATATGCTCGTGGTCCCTTTTCTCTCAACTAGGATCTGTACTCAATTTGATTATTTGTTACCCGTCTGAATATTTTTAAATATGACCAGAGCTTAGCGACTCCTTTACTATACATTGAAATGAAAATTTTCAAATTTAATTTGCCTGTTATTAATTAGTTACTATATACATTGAATTCGAACTAGCAAGATCGACCAATCTACTACCATTGCCATTGGTAGCGCTGTGAAGGCCGTGACTCCTAAGAAACTCCTCTTCTATTCCTATTTTGACGTTCATATCTCCGAGCATCATTTTATTAACGTTTGACGAGATTAACCTGATAGCTTTTGTTAGAATTCCTCTTGCTCCTTATCTGTCTTGTCCTGTATGGGAGCATGGACATTTATGTGAGTAGTGTCTTCTTTTGATACGAAGCGTGCATATTCTGTTCCTTGCTGGTTTGAAGTCCAGAAGCAGTGACTTTATTGCCTTTTCCACAATGAAAGCTGTTCCAAACTCTCTGATTCCGTTCAGTAATCCACTGGAGGGTACTGTGTGGGTTCAGAGCTCCAAGTTCCAAAATCGAGGTGCCGTCTGATTTGGTTGTTTTAGTTAAATCCAAGGCTTTTAACAGATTCGGGCAGCTAGCTACACTCCAAGTTATTGGTATTGATGCAGTTCTAAAAAACTGGGTGGAGCTTCGTATCTGGCCGTTTAATCAAGAAGTATTGGATGGTGTTAAAATATAACCTATACCATTTCAGCTGGTTTCCCCAAGGGTCAATTTTAACCCCCGTTCTTTTTATAATTGTTTCAAATCCTCTTTCAAATCTTCTTACGCCTTACGGCTTTTAAACTGCTTGGTGCCAGCACCATTTGCTTCACAACCCACCCCTACACGAATGAAGTAGCCTTGACAAAGCTTAATCGCTACTATCATAGCGATCGTTTTACCGAAATAAACGCACTTCCGTCTCTATTACACTCCTATGCCCGCACCTCCAGATTAGCCCGCTTGAGTCGTTCGCTTTGCTTACAGTCCCATATTCCGTGTAACCTACTAACAAGGATCTCGTTCATAAACCCACTCACACAACAGTCAAAGAAATCGACTGTGGTAAAATCTTCCGTAGTATGAATTTCCAAACTCTTAAAGGTTCCAAGAGCTCAAATGAATTCGTTGAAAATGGTTTATCCCCTATCCCTGTAGAGCATTTTAGGCTACGCGATAAATAACAATATTGCTTCTTATAGCATACTAGCAAAAACCCGCGTGCGTTGCCATGCCTTTCAATAAAAAAATATTATGTGTGCTCAGTCCGCGATAGGAAAAAGGTATAATTAAAAAAATAAATTTACTTAATTAGAAGTGAAAAAATATCATTTTCTTGATTTTTTATGGCTTTTCGGCGGCTTTATAAATCATTAAAAAATTTCGCGGAAATAATATAAAGTTTGAAGTGTTATACAACAGAAAGAATAAAAATAAATGGTTAAAATTTTTTTTTTAAAAATTCTTTTAATTAACTAAAAAATGTACTGAAAAGTAAAAAATAAAAAATATGTAAAAGAAAGCGTGAAATTTCAATTTTAATGAAAAAGTTAATTAAAAGAATGGCGCATTTTTCATCAAAAATTTAAAATATAACTGTAAATCGCGTCAGATTTACAATAACCCTCAATTTTTTGCTTAATTTCATTATTTTTATATTAAGAAATTTAAATTTTTTTTATAAAATCATTTTTAATTTGTTTTATTTTTCAATATATTTAAGATTTTACGTATTAATTTATAAGAAGTAGTAAAAATTACGTCACACAGCTTACTGTATTCTACCTGCTGTACTCTTTTATTTGATACCCATGTCGTGGGCTCGGTGGAACATAATTGCAAAAACGGCCGCCATCTCGGAACCGTCTTCTTGATTTTTTTACAAAAAGGTCAGATTGCATTTAGTACTTATACATGATGAGTTGAACTCAAGTTGAACCCAAGTCTAACTACATGTAAACGGGAGTCGAGTTGGGTTAAGGTTGACTGAACTCGACTCAGCTCTGCTACCTGGGTTTAGTTGAAATTATGCATACGGACATGAGTTCAGTATTTGAGTAGTTGAATTTAGTTGACAGCAGCGTCTCTGTGTTTGTTTGTGAGTTTTTGTAACGTGTATTGCTTCTTTATTATCAACTCACCCTTAACTCAACTATTCATCTCATCATTCATACACATTAACCACCCGAACTACGAGTGTGTGCAAAATTGGAAGTTGATCGGTTATATTTTCTACTTTTTAGTCTATTATAAGCTTTCCGCAATTTAGTGTTGGCCGCCATTTTGAATTTGGAATGACGCCACATAGCTTATTGTGTTCTACCTGTCATATCCTTTCATTTGATACCCATGTCAGAGGGCCGCGGAGCACAACTTCAAAAATCGGGCGCCATTTTGGAACCGCCATCTTGATATTTTTACAAAATGGCCAGATTGCATTGTCATCCAAACTAAACGTGTATGCAAAATTTCAGCTCTATCCGAAACCGGGAAGTGGGTCAAATTTAACTTCCAAGATTTGACGACAAACAGTGTAAGTTAAATAAAAGAATTTAAAAAGGCCAAATCTGAAAAAATTTATTTTGGATACTTAAAAAAATTTAGAGTATGTTACTACTTTTTTAAGATTCAATGATCAAAAATTGTGTACTATGTGCATAACAGACCAAACATATTCAGAACCTAAAGCATAGATTTTGCTACGGCGGGGAATTAGACGACCTCCCCTCCCAATTGCGCCAAAAAGTTATCAATTTTACAAATTTGGCACCCACCGTGCAGCCCATAAAACCACAATTTGGTGACCATACAAAAATCTAATAAATAATTACTCATTTTATTACTTACTTATTTTATTATAATAACACTGGAACTTTTCGTTAGCGCTCCACGCATTCATACATTTCGAAAGGTAGTTTGTTCCCATATTCTGGCTGGAGTAATGAAAACTTCAAACTTTTTTTTTATTTTTAGTTTATTTTGAAATAAAAGCGTATTTTTTAGTTTTTTTTATACCATATATTTATTTCCTTTTTTAGTCTATTATATGTCTTCCGTCTTTGTAGTGACCGCCATATTTGATTTTAAATGACGTCATCCAGCTTACTTTCTTACTTACTGTCGTACACTTTCATTTGATAACCATACCAAGAGCGAAGTAAAGGAGAAGGTAAACCGCCATTTTGTGTTGGCTGCCATTTTGAATTTGGAATGAAGCGACACAAATAATAGTACTCTACTTGTCACAATCTTTCATTTGACACCCATACCAATCGAGTGGCCTGCAAAGAAAAATATAATTAGTACAGTCAATCTCTAAGTTAGCCTCCGAAAAATGACCTACCGAAATTTGACTTGATGAATCGTTAGGGGGGCATGTAATGAAGTTAATGTCAAATTTCCGAAGTCCCCCCTCCCCCTGTTTTTGAGAAAATCCAAAAAGTGGGTCAAAATTTTGAAATGCGTTTTTCTCAGAATCTACGGGTTTTGGTGAAAAGTTTGTTTAACAAAAAATGTAGAGGACATTGTTAACTACATTTTATGTCATTGAAGTGACGTCATCCGACTTGAAATACAAAAGGTAGGTGGCGCTGAAGCATCAAAAAAGTGTTTGTTTGCTATTTTCGTTAAAAAAAAGTAGTTTTTTTGCAATGATGTAAATGAGAAAGTTATTCGTCACAAAATCGGCTACAACTTTTATTTAAACTATTTTTGTATAAAACTTACCGTTTTCGAGTTGGAGCTTGCCGATGTGTACAAATTAATTTAATAATTATATTTTGTAGTACGTCGGGCCCTCTTTATCCTTGGTTGGTCTGGGGAATTGCTTCTGATTTCTTAGGAAGATGTTATATTCCCCGATTCTGCGTGTACATCTTCTCTGTGGTCATCATTGTTGCTGCTTGTCTTCGGTTGCCAGTAAACGACTTGTGAAGGAAAATCCAAGTCATGATCTTCAAAGAAAATTGCATCTTCTTCAATGGGTGGTGTGTTGCTACAATTTTCTCCGCTACAGTGTTTACAAGCAATCGAGCAGTGGAGACCCGCCTTCCTACATCCACAAGCTGATCCACAATTGCTCGTATTACAACCACAGGAGATAAGATTCATGAGTTCTTCTGGTGCTGGGTCCTTCACTGTCATTATTGGATCCAGTCCTCGAGAAGTTTCCTTATATCCCCGTCTGTTTGCTCATAATCATTTCCCAGCCACGATTGCACTTGAAGGTAAGCTCGTCGGCTATGAAGGTTTGCTGCATCAACCGAAGGTGGTAGAGAACTTAAATTAGCTTTTGGTTTTTTCACAGCCTGAGTGAATTTGTGGAAGTAAAGCCAATTGTTTTGCCTGGGTGCCAACCAAAACTTCTTCATCTGTGGTAGATGAATCTCTTTGTGAACTTTTTTTAGTTGATTTTTTGGATTTGACATCATTGTACAAACCTGTAAACATCTCTTGTCCTGCAGTTTCGATCATATTAGTGCTGCAATATGGTTTATTGAAAATACTGACCGTACATTGTAGAACTTCGTTTTTTTTTGAGAACCGAGAAAATTTTTTTGTTTTCCTTGCAAATATGGAGCAGAAGTAGTATCACAACGACTGAAGGCGTGAATGAAAAGTAAAAGATGAATTAATTCCGGATGGTTGAAGGATTCGTGCGAGTAGAAGCGTTCGGGAGTGCTTCAATGTTGGGGTTTTTTAAAGAACACATTCTCTTCTTCTTTGCGCAACGCGACGAACAAAACTAGAAGGTCAATGTCTTCTCCGATGATTGTAGTAGAGTCGTGATTGGCGGACTCTTTGAGAGCTGTGGTAACTATTAAACGATCTGCATCTTCAAAATCTTGTTCAGTTTTAATACCAGCAGCTTGGAGTTCACTTGAAAGAATCCCAATAAGACGATCTTTGTTGTTGTCGTTGGACAAAAAACTTTCTGCAAAACTGTGATTTCAGTTTTTTTGTCAAACTCAATTAAAGGAGAGGTGTATCTAGTAGACCGACGTAATCTTTCAGCAGACTTTGTGCCAGAGGCATATCCATCGAAGATCACTTTAGTTTTTCCCTGAGGATAAATAATTCTTCTGGAGGTATGTCACGTACCTACCACAGATGTCTTTAATTGACATGTTCCTTTCCCACGTCACTTTGTGCAGAAAATATCCTCCATCAAAAACAAAAAGAGGATTATCTCCAAGGCGAGGTTTAGTTACAGCTGTGAATTCGTTGTACAAAGACGATTTGGTTCCTTTTCGCATGTACACATCGGCAAGCTCCAACTCGAAAACGGTAAGTTTTATACAAAAATAGTTTAAATAAAAGTTGTAGCCGATTTTGTGACGAATAACTTTCTCATTTACATCATTGCAAAAAAAATACTTTTTTTTAACGAAAATAGCAAACAAACACTTTTTTGATGCTTCAGCGCCACCTACCTTTTGTATTTCAAGTCGGATGACGTCACTTCAATGACATAAAATGTAGTTAACAATGTCCTCTACATTTTTTGTTAAATAAACTTTTCACCAAAACCCATAGATTCTGAGAAAAACGCATTTCAAAATTTGGACCCACTTTTTGGATTTTCTCAAAAACAGGGGGAGGGGGGACTTCGGAAATTTGACATTAACTTCATTACATGCCCCCCTAACGATTCATCAAGTCAAATTTCGGTAGGTCATTTTTCGGAGACTCCCTATTTTTTCGTGACAGATTGACTGTACTAAATCCGTCATTTTTAATTTGGAGCGACGCCACACAGGTAATAGTATTCTTCTTGCTATACCCTTTGATTTGATACCCATGCCGAGGGGCTTCTAAAGCAAGCAGGAGCGCGTTCAAAAACCTTACTATAGTAAACCACGAGGTAAGCTGTGGTTATGCTACATCACTTCACTTAACCACGAAAGTTTATGTTTAACCCTGGAGGGTTTTGAACGCACCGTGGTTAACTATGTGGTAAAGAAAATTTAAAATTTTTTTCCATAAAATAGTGTCGGCTATTTGCCTCAATTATTTCCAATAATTATTTATTTAAAATAATCTCACAAATCCCACTTTGATTTGTTCATTATTAACATTAAAACAAATGTCAAAAAATTGTTTTTATTCTTCTTCTTCTTAACTATCGCTAACCATGCTCCCGAGCATGGTTAAAATTTAACTACACCATGGTTAACCACGGGAGTTTTTGAACGCCAAAAAGTTATGCTCGTGGTTATGTTGTAGTTAACCACAGAGTTTTTGAACGACAAAAGTTTACCATAGTTAACCATGGTTAACCATAGTAAGGTTTTTGAACGCGCTCCAGGTAAGCCGATATTTTGTGTTGGCTGCCATTTTGAATTTGGAAGGACGCCACACCAGCCAATTGTATTGTATTTATCATACTCTTTTATGTTATACCCATGGCGAGAATCGGGAAACACAATTGCGAAATTCGGCCGCCATCTTGGAGCCGCCATTTTGATTTTTTTTACAAAAATGTCATATTGCATTGTCGCGTGAACTATACATATGGGTAAAATTTGGGGCTGATTGGTTACATGAAAGTTCACGTTTTACTTCTTTTTTTTGTGTGTTTTTATATTTTTCTTGGGCGCCATCTACCCGATCGCATTCGCACCATAAGGTTTTAATACACATTCTGTGAAAGTTTCAACTCTATCTGCCGGCTAGTGTTTGAGTTTTAGTGTCGCATTGCAAACAAAACATTCATTTTTATATATGTATTATATAGATATATATAGATAAATCCAACAATCTTTATGTACTTTTTCTATTGCTGTGTGAAGTGCATAAAACAATGATGACCCAATTTGGTCCGAGTGGAAATATTACCCTGGGTTTAATTAATTCAAAGATAGTGACAACTTTGCCAACTCACTGTAAAACTAGAATGAAAGTCCTTTAAGTAAAAATATTCCAAATAAAAACAGTTTTTTAAGTTAAGTTGTTTTTTAAATTTTTTTTATTTATAACTTTATTTTATTTACACATTAATAACAATATCATGGATTATTTCCAAATACATTCACAAAATGTTTTATATGCCCATATAATTTTTTTTTTTTGGAATTTTTCTTTTTAATTATACAATTCGTACACAATATTTAATATAATTCATTTTTCAACTTGTTGTTAAAATACTTTCATTATTGGTTTTTTTCCTCTTTTTAAGATTCAATTTTATTTGCGTTTTTGTATTTTTGTTTTATACTTTCACTACTTATTTTTAATTAGTAAATTTTATTCCATGTAGATATATATATAATTAATTTCCTTTATGTTATTCGTATTAAGTACAAAAATTAAAAATTTTATATGCTATAAGTACAAGAAAAAACGGGATTTTTATTCATACAAATACTTTTTACTTAAATATGATAATTTTAATTTATTTATTTGTTTTATTTTTTAAATTTTGAAAAACATTTTTATTTACGTTTACAATGACTTTATTGACAATTTTATTTATTTTTTTTATTTGGTTGAAATTTTTGACAATTTTTGATTAATTTCAATAATATGGTTGCCGTGTTGTTTTCTTGTGCTCTCTCAATAATTGATATCTGTTTGGTAATATGTTGAATTAGCCAAATCAATAATGTGCTCACAAGTACTTTTTCAATTATTTTACTATTTAGTACAAATACACATTTTCCGGTAATAATTTTGCCAACTATTAGAACATATGTTTAAAATGTGGAATAAGCTTAATATTCCAAAAGACACGGTTAAATTGGGATGGGTTTGGTTGGATTTAGATAAAGATACATTTAGGCAGTATCTCATTAGATAAAAACAGACATTACAATATTATCACTTTGTAATAATTTTGGTAACTTAAGGGCGACTCATCCTACCATTATCTCTATGCTCGTGCCTCCTGGATAACCAAGCTGGGCCAACCTATCCGATGGTGTTTAATTCACGGATCCGGTCTTCTAATAGAGGGGGTTGAGCGTTAGACTAACTACCGGATCCCGTAAAAACAGTCAGTTAAGAAACCAGAAGCAAAGCCAAAGCAAAGAGATTGGAGACGAGACAACTGAAATTTATGTGAAAGGGCGCATCACATAGGAGTAAGCGTCACATTATACAAGTCAATTATAGAAAGAAAATTCTAAGTAAACGCCCATATTCAATACGACTCTGTACAAAATTTACCCTTTCGATCCTAAACGCACTTGCGGAGACGAAAGAAAAAACGGACACGACCAAGGATCCTTTTTTATAACCTTGAACAAGCATATGACACGGCCCCTTCAAAATTATATTAAGTTTGTGACAGGAAACCTAAACACCTTAATTGGAAGAGAAAACCGGCGCAGACCGACCATTGGAAAAGAGAGTTTTATCGATTTTGCAATGAGCGAAAATATGATCGTCAGTTGAACATATTTCCCAGAAAGGCAGCTTCTAGAATCCTCTAAGTAAGATCCTGTAGAGGTGAAAATTATGAATCTGGCCACTTCTCAAGTAAAGCTAGATTAAGATCAAGGCTGTTCACTAAAGTAAAAAGAACCATAAACAAAAGAAAACTGCTTCCGAGAACAGACTGTATTGGAGAGATATCAGGCAACCCTAGTTGAAGAAGGCACTGACATATGTCTCGAAAGAATCCCTCCGCCGCACAGTGGGACGAATTGCCTAAAACGTGGACAAAAGTCCGAAAATAAAAGTTTCGATCTAGGGATTTTCATGTTTTGGGTTGACTACAGTATTGTTGGTTCTATTAAATCCCGGCAGTAGAAAGGATTAATTGATTTTCCTTGAAGCTGCACAGCAGGTCGAACTTGGGCATTGTTTATTTGTAAAGCGTTCGGCTCTGTGCTTAAAAACGTAGTGCAAATTGAAACTTGTATAAAATTATAACGACAATACAGAAAATGGAGAAATGGAAGGAATATTGAAAATGGAGAATGTTTCTCCAGGTATGTACTAAATTTTAAATGCTTTATAACTTGTTAAGCGACGTGTTAACATTTGTTATTGAATTAAACAATAATTATGTATAATAACGAAAAAAATTTATAAAATTCAATCGAAAGTAAGAGATAAGTTATGAGTTCCACGGAATACCACTAAGTCAAGTATTTTTTTATAAAATAGGTTATACTTCAGGATTAAAAAAGAAAATCCAGCTACTAGCCGCAACTCTCTTAGTAAACCACATATGCAGTTACGGCTGCTATATTTTAGTTTTATTGAAATGTCTATAAAAGTGCGGGAAAATTCTCCATATTGTTAAATCTCCACGAAATTTGGTGGTATTATGTTATCGACGTCGCTTATCACTTTTTAAAATTCAAAATGGCGGATCCAATATGGCGGAAATAATTTTTCAAAATTTGTATAAATAAGTTCAAAACTTGTATTTATATGTTTTTGAGCATGCTGATTACGAATCTGATGTCAAAATTAGGAAATTCAAAGTCGCGGATATATATACCTATAAATGTTAGTTAAGTCGTCAGAACACAATTTGAATGCAGACCTCTAACTAAATGTTAACTCACAAAACTTTTTCTAAAAAAATAGTTTTTCGTGAGCACAATATGTTAAAAAAAAATTTCGGAAAATTGGTTGTACCTACACTGCTTCTAAAAACAACCCCCTAAAAACAGAAAATTCCGTTTTTGGATAATATCTCTTAAACGCCAAGTCCCATCCTAAAATATTGTTTACAAAGTTTGTAGATCATGCGATTATCTGTAAAAAATGATATTATACATTTTCCCGTACGAATCGCCGTTCATGAGATATTTAAAATACTCATATTCCCTAATACGAAACTTGTATCGGTCATCAGACTTTCAATAAATCCTCTGTTGGACTGTGGCTAATATTTTCAGGGTGATTCCTGGATGCTTTTGGAGAAAAAAATTGTTCTAGAGAGGGGGCTATCCCCGCTACCCTAAGGTACAGGGTGTTTACGAAAGAAAAAAATTTATTTTTTAAATATTTACTTAAAGTTGAATAACTCCTAGACTAATTATCGTAGAGCAACGTAAAGTGGTTCGTCTTTTAGGTAAATGTGTATTCCTTTATATGATATTAAGAACAAGAACGTGAGTGACTCCGTTTACAAGATATGTAATTAAAAAGTGTGATCAATATTCTTGGTTTTTTCAGAAAAATTCCAAAATTTTAGAATTTTGGTCATATTTTGAGCCTATATATCTTGTAAACGGAGTCACTCAAGATCCTGTTCTTAAAATTTTCGAATTCAAGTGTCAAATTCGTATTCAGCATGCTCAAAAACATATAAATACATGTTTTGAACTTATTTATACAAATTTTGAAAAATTATGTCCGCCATATTGGATCCGCCATTTTGAATTGCCAAATTTTGACATCAAATTCGTAATCGGCATGTCCAAAAACATCTAGATACATGTTTTGAGTTTATTGATACAATGTTTTAAAAATGATGTCCGCCATATTGGATTCGCCATTTTGAATTTTCAGTTTTTGACATCAATAATACCGAATTTCGTCCAAATTCATCAATATTTAGACTTTTGTCCACGTTTTCGGCAATTCGTCCCAATGTGCGCCGGTATATGTAGAACAAAAAAAGGCAATATAGTCAAAGACAGCGAAGATGTAAAGAAAAGGTGGAAGGAATCTTTTTAGTGAGCTGCTGAACGCAAATGAAATCACTAGAAACAAATGTATGAACCTTGGTAGAAGTACAAAAATCCATACGATCCTTAAAAAACAATCAATCTCCAGAAATTGATAAGATCCCAGCAGAGTTTATCAAACAAGGCGGCGAATCGCTTTCAGCAGCTATACACGAACTACTATGCTGTATATGGAGCAACGAAAAAATGCCTTAAGAATGGGAGCAAAGTATTATCTTCCCAATACACAAGAAAGGGGAAAAATTTAACTGTGAAAATTATAGAGGCATATCTCCCTTCAGCATAGTATATAAAATAATGACAAACATAAGAATGGACCAACTTTTTTCAGTATGACAAGTCCTCCGAAAATGCTGAGAATTCAACATTGACGTGTCTAGCCTCGACAGGGACCTAAACAACCGCTTAAAGATAGTGAAGTTAACGAAAATGATAATGGGAAATACAAGGTATTCACTCAGAATACAATAGCTGCGTTCTTTTTACCCAGTGATCCAACTCAGATCATTAACTTTCATGCAAACCAACAACAACTTGATCCAAAAAAGATTTGGATCAAAATCTGTAATACGAAAATAGCTTGTGTAACAACCATGTCCAAGACACTTCTCATTGGAAAATCCAGATTTTTTATAATTTCGTTCTGTTTTCTTTAATTTTGTGTGTAGTTCTGTAAAATTTCTTAAATTTATTTTGAAAAATGAAAGTTGCCTTTTGTTAATTTTGGAAGTCAATTAAACATTTTTATAAATTGTTTTAAATCAGAAATATTTTTAATAAGTTTTAGAGACTGATATAAAAATTGCGACCGAATGCATAAAAAATCAGAACTACAATTGTAAAAACTAAATTTCTTCCATGATCCAACTCCATTCTGTTATGCTCCGCTGATCTGACCTGGATCACCTTATAAAAAGAACGCAGCTAACGAAAACGGTCGGAGTAAAATAGAAAACTTATAAACTTTTCCGGCTCCAGCTAGACATCACCTGTATTTTTTTATGAAGAGGGGCGCATTATTTTTAATATGCCTGCATGGATCCGGTGAGTCTAGTCTGGTTGCTCTGGATATCTCCAAGGCTTTCGATAGAGTTTGGCACTCAGCCCTGTTAGCTAAACTCAAAGCTATTGGAGTTGACTCACTTCTACAGAAGTGGATTGAGAGTTTCCTTTCTGGCCGTTCAATCAAAGTGGTATTGGATGGCGTCAAATCCGCACCCCACACGATCTCTGCGGGGGTACCCCAGGGGTCAATTTTATCACCGGCCCTATTTCTCATATTTATAAATGACCTTCTTTCAATCCCCTCCAACCCACTTCTCAGCTTCGCTGACGACGGTACTCTACGTTACTCGTACAGCTTCGATACAAGACAGACTCATGCCAGATCCTGTCTTGATGATCGCGAACTAATGTTCAACTCTATTAATAACGACATTGAACTTATTATAGAGTGGGGAAAAAAGAATCGTGTCAAATTCAACCCCTCCAAAACCAAGTACTGTCTCATCTCCAAAAAGAAGCTCAACACCTCTTCACCCTTGAGAGTGGATGGAGTTCAACTAATGGCCGACCCATCCTTGCACATCTTAGGCGTGACATTAGCGAAAGACTTGCGATGGAATGACCACATATTCTAAATCGCCAAACAAGCATCCCAGTGCTTGGGATTTCTTAAGAGGTGCAAGTTCCTCCTCCAGCCATCGGCCCGTGCTGTTATTTATAAATCCTACATTCGGCCTCTTCTCGAATATAACTCCCTCGTTTGGGGCGGCGCCCCAATAACCACCTTGGCATGGTTAGATAAAGTGCAAAAAAGGGCGCTCAAATTAATTGATGACGACACCGCCTGCTCCACCATCGACCCCTTGAGCCACCGTAGGAATGTAGCAGCACTGACAAAATTTTATCGCTACTATCATAGTGACTGTTCCTCCGAGTTAAACTCTCTCCTGCCTCCACGGCAATCTTATACCCGCAACACCAGATTAGCCCACTCGTCTCATTCCTTTCACCTGCAACTACCCCTTTCACGCACTCAACAAGATATGAATTCGTTTGTTAATAGAACAACTCGACTGTGGAATAACCTCTCGCAGTCAGTATTTCCGAACTCCTACAACATCCAAGAGTTCAAACGCAGGGTTCATCACCACCTTCTTCAATACCCCCCCGTACCTTTTAATCCTTAACCTATACCCCCCCCCCCTCATCCCTCCCCCGTACTAAGCTTACTGCTAGACATTGCACCATGACGTGACAAATGACATGACGGACTAGTAGTACAAAGGGTGACTCCTAAGCTTAGCACTGCCACATAAAAAAAAAAAAAAAAAAAAAATATCCCACGGGCGCCGAATATCTTATGCTACAGGTACTCTCAACGCTCGTGACGGCGACGGTGAAGCTGCGAAACGTCAAACGACGCTGGAAAAGTTCGTGTCGGTTCTAAGTAGGCAAACTGAAAGCGTTCTTATTCTTGTTTATTGATAAATATTTGCAAATTTAAAATGCCTAAATGCGAATCAAATATAATTGTTATCTACTTAATATTATTAACTTGTTATTTAGCATATACATGGTTAGTAAAAACTAAAAGTACACAACGAATTAGACGCTTTTATGCAAGAGAAGAAAATTTGGACCGAAATATACATGGTTATTTTAAAGTTACGTTCAACGCTATTAAATTGAATGAAGAAGAATTTTTTAAACATACAAGAATGACCATTCCAGTTTATTTTTATTAAGTTTCCACTTTTATTTTACTCCTATATTGAAATCACAAATTAAATCTGTCAAAATGATACGGCAAAGCGTTAAAAAGTTGAAATAGAGCCAACTTTACACCGTCGTCGGCGTTGCCACCGTGGTGTCGACGGAGTGTTTGCCTACTTGGATGTATTTCGTTACATTTTAATTTGTTTTTGAAGTTTCGCGTCTTCAGCGTCGCTAGCTTCACCGTCACGAGCGTCGAAAGTAACTGTAGGGTTAAGCCTCAATTATACTGAACGCAACGGACCGGATTGAAATGTCAAAAAGAGTTTCATTACAGAGAAATTGAATTGAAGTGGTTATACTGGACGCAACGCAACGGAAAGGACCGGATCAAAGTTTCAAAACTTTGGAACTTGAAGGAACCGACGGATTGACGTGTCAAAAGCAGCATTAAAAACAGCTGATTTTGACATTTATTATTTAGCCCAAAATGTAGTCAAAGTTTGTTGAAAAATTTATAAATAAAGGGGAAGGTAATGAAATTCTTTATAATAAAAAATTGCACGGATATGAAAATTTTAAGTCCAAAATTTGGCAAAAAATTGCTGGAAAAAGTGACATTTGAATACGTTCGATTCCGTCAGTATAACCAGCACAATTCCATTCCGTCAACTCTCCATTCCGTTGCTTTCCGTTGCGTTCAGTATATTTGAGGCTTTAGGACGGCCCTGGACTTTATGTTCTTAAAGCGGCAGCTGATAAAAGAATGTTTGAAATCGTACATCAAAAAAAGCAGCTGAGATAGAGATTCATAAAAGAAATTGTTAAAATCATTCATAAATACCATTGGTACCGCGCTTTAAAAGACGCGCTCCTGTGATTGAGTTTTCGTTGAATTTTTTGTTTCAATGTTTCCCTCTATGCTCGATAACGAAGTTGAAGTTGTTGTTTGGTTGAATTTTACTTTCACTGCTGATATAATTTTGCCCAATTTACTAACAATATGCATAATAAAGGCGGGAGTCCAATGAGAGCACCGCATAGGGTATTGACACTCAAAAAGCGCTTGTCTTATCAAAACTTCAGTAGATACATATATGGAACAATGTCCAATGAGAGCATCAAATCGATTTGATGCCGGTGCTCATATCAGAAAAGTTTTGATATTTTGCGGGGCACTGAGCATTTAAAAAGTTAAAGTTCTGTTTCTAAGTAAGAAAATGGAGGAAACGTGTTTTTTAGGTCGCTGATTACGAAAATCTGAGTCAATATGGACGTCACCAGGTTTTCGAACCCGAACCCTGAATCTGCTCCGGTTCAAGATTTTTTTTTAAATTATGTCAACCCGAACCGAATCAAAAATACGGTTCAGGTTTCAATTTGAATGGAAACTATTATCTAAGTTTAGAAATTAAAATTTCATATTTCTCTGAATTGGGAACAAAAAACTTAAGTCAGTGTTGGCAACTTAAGTCAGTGTTAAGAGGGCTTTTTATACCTTGAAGTTTGTTTTAGCTTCACAAAAAGTGCATATCTCCGACGAATCATTAAGAATTTCTGCATTTGAATGTAATTTGCAGAATGTAAATGTAATACAATTTTCTTTTCTGGGAAAAAGCTTGAACCCGAACCTGAACCCATTAAATTTGAATGTTTTGAACCGGAACCCGAACCCACGCCAAAAATTTACAGGGTTCGAAACCCTGGGCGTCATTATTAAAAATGCCAAAAACAATGCTTTTCAATGGATTTTCGAGATAATTTCAATACTAATCAAAAATAAGCCAATAAATATATTTTTTTCAATATTTATTTTCGAAAGTGGTTAATTTAATTAAACAAAAATCACGTTAAAAATGCGTGTGATTTCGCCTGTATTCTGGCGATTTCAAAATCATCGCAAACCTAATCACGTCAACTTTGAATTTGAACTACACGGTTTTCAAAATGCAAAATCCCAAGAAATATAAAACAATAAAAATTTTTAATATTATCTGGCATTTTTCTAAATAAACTGCAACTCGAAAACAATAAAGGCGATGTGAACAGCTCATTCGTTTTCCGAACACACTTCTATAAAAACGCGCGTTTTCTAGGCGATGTGAACGCTGTTTCAACCCCTTAAAGGCTAAAAATCATTTATTTTTGGTTAATAATATTTATTAAATCAAATTTTCAACATAAACCAGAAAAAATTACTTGTTTTTAATTTTATTCGCGGTTCATTAGGTGCTATCATTGGACATAAACCGGGACCGGTTGTCAACAACCAAGGCACTTCACAGCATCGCATGTTGATTTCGCGCGATGCTCAGTCCTAGGTGCTCTCATTGAACTTCGGCTTTAAGTCAATCACAGCTTAAGTCGACTGTTTTTGTGGATTTAACTTAGGTTTAATGATTCTAAATTTATTCTCCGTATTGTATGCAAACTTGGAATTAATCCAGTTTCGAAATGAATTATTAAACTTATAGCAATCGAATATAATCCAACTGAATTTTATCCTTAAATACTACTACAGGTATTTAAGAGAGATACCAAAGCACAGCAAACCATAGTATTAACCTTATAACAATATAAAAATGTCATATGTTCTTTTTTTCTTCTTCTTCAAAAATTGACTTTGAATCTCATTATTAATTGACAATATTTTCTAATTAAACACACACACATATACAAACATGCAAATTTTTTTAATATTTATTAATTTAGTGATTAAATATAGTACACAATCAAGAAAGGACCTGCCTGTTAATGTTTATGTAATCTACAACTATTTATTCTTGTTTATTTCATTTTGTTTTGTTTTTAATTAAATTTCTACTATAGAGTTTTTTTTCAAGGAATTATTTAAAATGCATACGTCTACAAAAATTGCTTTTCTCGTTTTTTTTAATATGTATAAAAATAGAAATTATAAAAAATAAAATAAATGTATTTATGTTCTTTTTTATTTGTTTTGTTATAAAAAAGTGCTTGAGAGATTATTATAAATGTTTAAAAACATTAAAATTTTACGAAAATGTTCTTCGCAGTTTCGTAGTAAATACAGGGTAGTTCAAGAGGAAAAAGACGATAGCAAACTAGTATTAATTGTTTAATTGTTAATTTGAAAAACGTACATTAGATCCGTTTCAAATGTGTTTACAATATTAAGGACATCAACGGATGCCTCTTGGTTCTATAACAGTGTCTCACAATATTTTAAAATATTCAATTATAAATAAAAATCTTGCAATGGTTCGTTTGCGCATGACTTGGTTGTGTGCAGTACGAGGCCGAAGATTAGAATGATCCGGAGGTTTCTGCAAACAATCGAACCCTATGATGATTGGATGTTGAAGATTGAATTCAGCAAATGCGAATCAATCCTTTCGAAAACAGAGCTTTTGACGATGTACAGAGGAATTGGAACACTCTCTAAATTTTGAATAAAACTGGATAAGTGGAAGTACAATGCCTTGGGTTTTGGCTGGACCAATACTTGTATTTCAACTCCGCCATAGCCGGTCTCAAGCCGGAGAGTGAAAGGAGTCGAAGACCTGAATGTCGATAAACATCACGACTAGGGCGAAGTATATATGAGCGCGCTGCAGAGCAGGGATAGCTTCATAGTACCAATCCCTGCGGATGAGTAGAGTCAACGGCCAGTCTAGGGGTCGAATAGGAGGCAGTGCCTCCACTAGACAGGGTCTGTGGACTAACAACCCACAACCACGAATATCTCTTTTTTATGGAAACTCAAGAGAAAAAAAGCGGACGGGTAGCTCGGCAACGACTAGCAAAAGAAAAAAGGTTAACGATTGGTATTATGTACCTGGAACGTAAGATAGGCCAGGAGCACTTATATAGATTACTCCTGGAATAATGGAGAAAAGGAAACACACAATATATTATAGTTGCCACCCTAGAGAATACATAATGGGGACTGGATTTATAGTTGGAAATAAATGCAAGCATCTGGTAATAGATTTCAAAGCTATTACTCCAAGGAGCTGCTATCTACGCATAAACGAAAATTTGTTCAACTATCATCAATGGACACTCGCTTACTTAGGAAAAATCTGAGGCAGAAAAGGACGAATTTTACGATAACCTAGAATCAGCTTATCTCAGCTGCCCACGACACGATATCAAGATAATCTTAGATGAGCTAAATGCAAAGACTGAAAGAGAACGTATATTCCGCCTCACAATAGGTCCATAAAGCTAACACGATGAAAGTAATGACAATAGGGTAAGGCTTATAAACTTTGCAGCATCCTCAAACATGTTCGTTAAAAGTACCTACTTCCAACATAACAGAATACACAGGATGATATGGCTCGCACCAGAAAATCGAACTTGTAACCAGATCGATCAGGTCCTCTTTGACGCTAGGCATAGTTCAGACATATTAGATGTCAGAACGAACAGAGCCCAATATTGGCTCAGCCCACTTTAAGGCCAAATGCAGCATCAGAGCTGCACTTTCCAGTGTTAAAAAAGAGAGGTTAACGCGCGCACCGAAACTCAACATAGCTAGACTAAAAGATGAGAGGAAGAAGAATACATAAAAGTAAGAAAGGGGTAAAAAGCGCAAGAAGGAAGAACTAGAAATCCCTCATTAGAGGGGGGGGGGGGGGGGGGGTGGGGTTGGGAAATAACACACTTTTACAAGAAAATAAGATAGAAAAGGATAGACAAGAATTTAAACCCAAGGCAACAGCCTGCAGAGACATGCAGGGAAATATATACATATATAATAATTAAGAGGATTATGAAGCAAGATCTGCATCTCATCCAATACAATGTGCAACTTACTCAAAGATTGTTGCCAACGCACAAGCCGCGTCCCTTGCAATTTGGCAATGCCGCCGCAAGAATGAACGATGCCGAGCCAGATTTTTGGGACTAAATTTTCATGATGCACTAAGATATTTTTCACTCTGGCGGTGTCAATAAACAAAACCCACCCAGAGCCCACACGTCATTCACGAAACCCTACTACAAGACGAAAAAGTCACTGTTTGGACCCGAGTCGGCGGCGCACGCTATCGTGCACTTTGTGTACCCGAAACCTCATGAAAAATGTCATGTCGCATGTAAATGTCATGTCGCATTAGTGGGCCTCGGTAGTCTAGAGGTAAGGCGCCTGACTACTATCCCCAGAGGTCCCGGGTTCGATTCCCGGCGGTGCCACGGTCCTAGCCTTTCCCAATTTCCCGCCTACATAACTTTCCTTCTTTCTTCTTCCCTCTTTGCATTCCTGATTCCTCCTGTCATAGCCTTCACTAGTTCTCTTCCCCGCTCCACCAAGCGCATGTCATCGGTTGGTTGATGAGATTCAACTCGTTTCAGGAGGCATAACACTCCAGCGAGTTGTTCTCGATGCCCCGATGTCAGAGTCGCGAAATGGTTGGGAGTAGGCGAAATAAAAAATACCGCAGCTAGGTTGTGACAGTTCTTTCCTTCACTTCTCTCTCTATCTTCCGACTAGAGCTGCTGTTCGACATTTCAAAAATAAATACATGGTCGACAGTACAAAGGGGCCTTCCCTAAGTGTGTCACATAAAAAAAAAAAAAAAAACAGGGGCGCCACAATATGATAAAGTTTGGAAGCCACTGGTTTATAGGATAAAATCGAGTACAGCGTACAATTTACATTTAAGTCAGAATTCAAGCTGACTGCAAGTTTATCTCCCTCGTGAGTATTTTTCATATAAACGCTTTACACATACCTGTACGTAATTTTCTGCCTAAAATTAAGTTAAAGCAGTTTATATTCCAAACGCAAACTGGAACGCAAATTGGAATTGTTTTATCGCATAGAAGTTTGTATGATGCTTCGGTTCTATTCATAACGGTGATCCATGTTCATGTAACAGAGAGAAAGGCATACAAAATGCGATGCGATAAAAGAGGACCAATTTGCGTTTTGACTTTGCGTTTTGGATGTAAACGGGTACTTTAGGTTTGAATTTATATTCCATGTAAGCTACAGGTATTTGAAATCTGTCCCAAGCGGAAATCGAGTAATGCATACGAAAAGGCAGATGCAGATATAGAACAACCCTTCGCGGATTTACCCAGAATTTTGTCCCATGTACCTGAAACACATTCTCTCGTGAGATGATACATACATGTATGTATGTCAGAAGTACTCATGGGTCGAGTACTTTTGGTGGAGCAAAAATGCCGATTACAAAGAAATATCGTCTCATTTCCCTGGTCCACCCTGCATTTGTGGAATTTTTGTATTATTCTATGAATTTTATTTCTTTTATATATTGTTTATAATGTTTATATATAGTGAATATGTACTACAACTTTGTGATTTTTAATTTGGACCAGCCAACATTTTTTTTATACAAAACTATTTTGCTAAATTTTTGTTTTTAATAGTTTTTTTTCTGTATTTAGTTTTTTTATGATTTTTAACATATGACTATCTTTTTTCTATTAACACATCTTCTATTTTCTGGTATTGTTTTTTTAATCATTATATCAAACATTTAGTTAGTTTTAGTTTTAGACATTTTCGAAAAACACTTTTAAAATTCAAATTCTCAATCCAATCTCATGTTACAATCTCCATTTTTTTCTTAAGATGATGAAAATATTAAAAAACTTCCTTTTGAGATTGCTTATATAATAATTTTTATATTTTTCTTTTCTTCTAACAAATTCTAAAAAAATTCTTGTTATTTTTTATTAATGCAATTTCACGTTAACTTTTAAATTGGTTGAAATTTTTTGGTTTTGTTTTTTTACTTATTTATTTTTATTCAAATTGCTCCAAATGACATTTATTAACATTTTAACTTTAGAAATGAACTCCAATAATAACCAATAAATTTGAAAACAAATATAACAACAATTTAATTTTATTTATATAAATATAAAAATAAAAAATAAAATTCCTTTCTACTTTTGAACAATAATATAAACTGTTTTCTCTTAATTTTTTTCAACTTTTACGCTTTCGATGAACAATATTTACAATTGTCTAGAGATATAATAAAAATAATACAAAAAAAAATATTCATAGAAAATATTTTTCTAAAAATAAACAATTTTAAATAATGTTAATTCTAAAAATAATCTTATATAAAAAAAGGTAACCAATAAATTTCCTTAACAATGCATAAACACTAAACAGAAATACAAAAAAAAAAAATAATAATAATAGAAGAAATGTACAAAACACGTCCGGTTTCTAAATACGTTAAAAATGTTTATTCACCGTTCGCTTAGCTTAAGTTTGTTTCATTCTTTGGTTCATGGCGGGGACTTCTAAAATTTTTACTTATAAATCTAAAAGGGGAATAAGTTGTGTAAATATTTTCACTTACCTTTCATTGCGAGCCTCTTGGGACTCTTCCATTGATTCTGGAAGGAAAATTACAACAATACCACCGAGTATGCTCCAGAAGCACAGTAATGCCATTAGTAAATGTTCATCAATTTTTTTCTAAGTAAATAGTATTAAAAATAAAAATGTTACATAAGAATAAAACCAAATTTCACAAGATACATACCAACATCGACGAATATGGTATTAATATTAGAGCGATCCCAGCGGCAACATTGCAGGCTCCTACACCAGCATTTCTGATCGCAGTTGGATATAGCTCAGCTGTGTAGACTGGCATGATCGTGTTGCCGGCACTTATTGTAAACTTTCCTAAAAATATTCGTACTTGTACAATTGAACATTGAATTAAAAAAAAGTTTTGAGTTTTACTTACCGATCATTAAGAATGTGATTTTCAACCAAAGGATATCATCTCGTCCTTCTGTAATAGCCGCGCAAAAGCATGCCAGTCCAGCACTCATTAGGGTCGAACAGAATAACCACTTCTTTCCAACTTTTGTGATAATGTACATAGCAATAGCAATGGCAGGGATTTCGACTAGACCAGCTAAAGCCTAAGAAAAAAAGTGTAATGTTTTAATCTTGCCCTCTACATTTCCTTCAATCTAGTGTATTCTCAAAAATCATTCCAACTGATATACATATAGATATTGTATTTTATTATATTTCGGTAGTTGTTTACCAACTAACAGAACAGCGACGCGCAGCTAGGCACCAATATAAAAGGCTGGTCCATGCCTGCGAAAGTCAGTCGTGATCAGACAGTGGAAGAGATGATTCCTGAGTTATTCGTATGGTTTACAGACAGACAGAAGCTACCGAGAGTTGATCCAGTGGTATCAAAAGACCGATACATTTACCGCCCACGGAGAGTTGATCCAGTGGCGCCGACCGACTAATATCCTTTATTTTCATCTCTTTCCCTCCCCTCGATAGTTGTGTAATATAGAGCTTCTAGAAATAAAAAGGACATAAACGTAACAGGAGTTTTTTATGTAAACCTTGCGCATCTCCGAGCTAACCCGCCGCTCTTGACATTACAACATGAATAACCCTATTACAAACATTGTAGCTTTTAATAACGATTCCTTTTCTTAGTAAACGCCGGAAGTGAAATGTGCCTGAGAATCAATGAACTTGCGCATTTATACATTTCGATAATAGTCCCTAACCGTGATTTATGCGGACTGGTGTTTGGCGACATCTGTATTTTCAACATCCTCGGGGCGGCGGGTTTCCAACCGGCACAAAAGCTGAATCGACCTCCATAATTTGGATCCATTACTAATTTTGAGTTCACAAGACCGATCTTTTCCATCACGGCCAGAAAACACATTCTCGACCATTGTAAGCTTCTAGAATAGACGGGGTATAAGATCTTCGTGTATAAGAACTACATCGCTGATTTTGAATTCATATGCACGTCTCCTTTCGATATGATGAGCTGATCTTAATTGAGTAATGTACTCTATTCTTCATCTTTTCCAAAAAAACTTTGTAGTACATGTTATACGAAAATTCCACTTTTCTTGTAGATCTTTTCAAATTCTTCAAGTTCCAGCATCAGTTGAGTTCGGAAAACGTGCCTTTTAAAAATGCGCAGGTCTAAGGGGTGATAGGTCTAATGGATCCTCACTGATGTACGTCAGGGGACGTGAATTAACGATATATTCAGCTTCAACTAACAACGTAGTAAGTTCTTTTTCTGTTAGAGTATTCCCCTCAACAGTCACCGTTTTAACATCCTTCACGAAGCGTATAAGACTCGAACCGCCGATGTCGAGGAGTTTCCGATTCAAACGGGTGTTCGACAGGGAGACATCGCTTCGACACTTCTCTTCAATGATGTGATCGATGCGATTATGCGTGAAGCATTCGATGGACGACTCGGAGTTCGATACGACGACAACTGACGTAATGTTCGTTGACGATGACTCCCCGCCCATCGAGCCATGGTTAGAAGTATAGCTATGCTGGTCCGGTGCCACCTATTGAGCAAACGAGATTTTCGTTTGTGTATTGGGAATTCTTCCAAAGACACAAACCACAAAAGCTTCAGCTCACACACAAACTATCAATTCCCTTTTCATTCGTTCTCATTGTTCTCTCAGGTGGCCTAAATCATCGTAATTTTCAGCAGCTTTTCTGACCAATATTGACAGCAAATAATTGAATTTACTTCCCGCGGATAGTGATTCATTATTGTGGATTCATTATTCTACATTTCGAAAGGTAGAACGTTTCCATATACTGGCTGGAGCAATAAACACTTTACATTCAAAATTATTTTTTACTTTTTGGTTCATTTTAAACTAAAAGCGTATTTTTATTAACTTTTTTAAACTATATATTTTATTTATGAAATTAGTCAGATTTGATGAAGTCATTAGTTAGATTTGATGAAGTCATTATGCTCGCTCCCCTGAATAATTTCATAAGATTCGTGGGAACTATCATAGTTTTGCACAATTTTGTTTGCGTCGTGTAGGTGGGTCATGCTCCCGGAGCCTATAATTAGTGAACCAACAGCCATCGTAGCAAAAATTCCGCAGTAGCAACTTCACTGATCATCGTCGTAGAAATATCTATCTAGCAGCTTTTTAGCATAATAAATAGGTTAAAAAAATGGCAAGCACCGCAAGCGATTTTATTTCACCAAATGATTTTATGTATTTTCATGAGCCTAAATTCAAAATGGCGTGCTCCCCACCCTTATGCTAAACTAACAGTGAAGAGAAATGTGTTTAATAAAAAACGTAAAATACTATAACAACAAAGCGTGCGAAAATATAATACCGCGGCCCTCAACGAAGAACAAATTAGGGAAGAATATGTAGCAGAGCTAAATAGAAGGTTCGGTGCATCGAATAACGAAGCTACAAGTATCGATGCCAGTATTGATGAGGAATGGGCAAAACTAAGTACCATAATAAAGGAAGCCGCTGCAACCAAGCTAGGCTATGAAAGACGAGCAAGACGTCAAGACTGGTTCGACGAAGAGTGCGCTAGAGTAACGAAAGATAAGAATGAAGCATATACTAATATGCTGCAAAGATATAGAACTAGAAATTCCGTAGCGACCTATAAGGAAAAACGACGACTAGAAAAACGTACGCACAAAAGAACTAGTGGGATGTTGTGCCTAGAGACTAGCCACTAATTACGCTTTTTCATGGTATTCTTTCTGTTGAATAACACTTCAGATTGGATGACAATATATTAAGTGGAGATTGATCCGCACTCACTTCCAAGCCGCCGGATCTGGGAATCGAGGCCAATAATTCGAATGTGTCAAATTGAAAAAAAAAGAGCACATCACACATGTAAACACTATAGAAAACGAATCTAAACATTTTTCTTTGGATTGGAGGAAAATCTAATGTGGTGCACTTTGCACAACAGAATTAGGTGTATTATTTTACTTAAACATACATGTCTTATTGTTAAAAATTCGGCTTACCGCACCCTAGTTTGGCCATGGAGATTCATAAGTATCACACTGACCAACGCTATATATAATTAATCTTGAAAAGTTTTTGTTAAAGGCTTATATAGGTTATAAGTTGTGAGACTGCGTAATCTAAAACTTAACAAAGTATTTAACAAACACTACAATATAATCATCATAGCTTAAAAAAAAAGACGGGAAGTGCCATGCCTTCTCGATGGCACAGTAGACATGAATATGTATGTCTTATCCCTGGGGTCTATTTGTTTCTTGTTCTTATTGGAAATCACCTTCTTGTTCTTATTGGAAAGAATTCCTGGAGGGGGTCGAAAGGAATGCACACAACAATATATATCTGGCTCGCTTCAATACATACCCTTCAACCACCTTATCCTTTTCCACAATGTAACAGAATACAAACACACGAAACGAAATCGTTCAAAATAAAAAAATTGTGCTTTTGCAAAAATTCTAAACGCGCCGCGGCCGCACCACACTCAATCCGCAAACTGCGTAGTAAGAAAATTCCCTGATATCGATTCTGATTCCGCCCGCTTCGAAAACACAAAAATATCGCGCGACGGACGACTCAAGCACACCTTTTCTAATGGGGCCCATCCACAGGCCAACTAGTTGTCCTAACTGAGTTGTGTTGTCACTGAATCGCATCGTGTGTGGGGCAGTTGGCAAACTGATTTGACAGTTGGGGTTTCAGTTGGGATAAATCAAAATCTTTTAATTTTATGAGGGCGGGGTTTAGAGTTTGGGCAACTAGTCGCACTGTGTGTATTGCAGTTTGGCAAACTACTTGGATGAATTAAGCCTGAATTCGAAGAATATATTTTTTTGCAAGTTTATTTTGCATTATTTTTAATTTAAATTATGAAAGTTCACATATTATTAAATTATTTTCATAATTTATACTTTTAGAATTTAATTTATATTTTGAAAAATATAAATATTCATATTAATAATTAAAAACAATTATAATGAATCTAAAAAATCATCTTTCTCCAATTTTTATTATTATAAAACTTAGTCGCGGGTTTTCTACAATTTCATTTAACTTTCAAATTGCCTATAAAATATCGAATTGACAGTTGAAATATCAACTCAGTTGAAGCGTTTGTGGCAAAACAACAACTTTTTACACAACTCAGTTTGGACAACTAGTTGGATGGGCCCAATAAGCTGTTTAAAAAATCTCACACAAAGTAAAAAATCCTGGACACTTTTTCTCACTCTTGGAGCAAGAACTCGCAGCGATTGAACAAAAAAAAAGCTGCTATGATATTGGACGCAAAAAAACTGCTAGCATAGCTTCTTGTTAATGTATGTGCTCGAAACAGTCATTTTGGCAAAACGACAAATATTCATGTCAAAAGAAATGTCTCGAAAATTTTCTAACCTTAAGAAACCTTTCGATAATATATTCACCTAAAAATATGCAGAATTAAATATAAATTTAATTTGCTTCTAAAATTTATCCTAAAAGTATGCCAAACAGTAATGAGTCATGGTAACGATTTTCGTCTCCGCACATTCTTTCAAATAGACCCCAGGGATAAGACATATTCATGTCAAAAGGAAATCAAATGTAAACAATAAAATTCTTTGATTCTTCACCCACGTCATGGTATATTTCTTTATTCAATATAAACAATAGTTTTTGAGCTGCAAATAAAAACTATATGCCATAATTTCGTTATAATCGGTTTTTCTTCTGGAAGCAAATTTAGAGACGTATTCATGTCAAAAACTTGTTTCATATGAAACAAAATCCCCGAAGGAAATTTAAAAAAAATTATTATGACGAAAAAAAAGCACCGCGAGCCGAAGGATCGAACTCGCAGCCCCACAGACGAGGGAGTTTCCCTAGCCCTTTATAGTCCATGGAAATGGTACTTTAACATTGCAAAAATGCAGGACAAGGTTTTATTTTTGGGATGTGTAGGGGGGGTCAGGGTGAGCTTAAGTTTGAGTTTTCGGGATTCTAACCCCCCCCCCATTTGGCCGCCATCTTGGAAAACGTATGCAAATGGGTTTTCCACTATATCTCCGAAACGGCACATCTTACCGGAAATATGCAAGGACACTTTTTGTTTAGAATTAAATAATCTACAATTTATTACTTAGAAATTTTGTGGTAAAATGAATAATTAAGAAGTTATAAGCCTTAGAACACAAAAATTAGTCACAATATTTTCTTTAAAGGCTCTTTTTTGTTGTTTAAATATACTTCTGGTTGAAATTTCCAGACCATTTTCTCAGTTTTTGGTCTTTTGACCAAGAGCTACATTTTGAGATATTTCCCAAGTCTGTATCTGCAGTACTTTCAGAGATGAAAGTAGGCTTCAGACGGACAGACGGACAGACGGACAGACGGACAGAGCCTCTGTATAAGCTTTTTTTTTTGAAAAAGCTAAAAAAGAAGACGTGGCTGGAGGAACAATTTGTAGAGATAAACGAACTCGGGAATAATAACGAAGTGAGAAAGTTATATGAGAAAGTGAACAAGCAACGTAAAGAGTTTAAACCCTGAGTATCGATGTGTAAGGACAAAAACGGTAATATCCTGAGCCAAAAACAAGAGGTTTTAGAAAGATGGGGGGAGTATTTTAATGAGCTACTGAATAGAGGCGACGAAAATGAGAGTGAAAGTGATGTGAATCAAACAAATAGAAACGCACCAACCAATAATGATAGTGATACTGGTGCTGCTAATGATATATAATAGGTAGTTATCAATGTGGCTTTCGACCAGGTAGGTCCACTACAAACCATATTTCCACTCTAAGAAGAATTTTGGAAAAATCATGGGAGTTCAACATCAATATTCACGTACTGTTTATAGACTTCAAGCAAGCATATGACAGCGTCAAGCGTGAGGAGTTATTTAAAGCTATGGAGTGCTTCCGATTTCCAAATCACCTAATCGAAGTAACAAAAGCTACAATCGAGGTAGTACGATGCAGAGTACGAGTTGAACGAGACCTCTCAGATAGTTTCACATCACAGAGAGGCCTGAGACAAGGTGACGCGCTGTCATGCCTCCTATTTAACATAGTGTTGGAGAAGGTGGTGAGAGACGCTGGGGTAGAAACAACGGGATCCATCTTTAACAAGTCAACACAAACGATGGCTTATGCTGATGATGTCGCTCTAATAGGTAGGTCGTTTGCGAGTGTGAAAGAAACCTTCATCAACCTGGAAGCAGCTGCGAAAAAGATGGGATTGCTCATCAACGAAGCAAAAACTAAGTATCTTTGTACTTCAAAAAGATACGCAACTCCAAGACAAAATATCACCATAGATGCATATAATATAGAAACCGTTAAAGAATTTACGTATCTTGGAACCGTATTGCAAGCTGACAGTGGTGAGACAACGGAGATCAGAAGGAGAATAAACGTTGCTAACAGATGCTATTTTGGACTTCGACAACATCTTACATCACGCATTTTGTCTAGAGGAATGAAGTGTAAACTATATACCACGCTAATCAAGCCCGTTCTGATGTTTGGATCAGAGGCATGGACTTTGAAAGTGGCTGATGAAACTCTTCTAGGCACTTTTGAAAGAAAAATTCTACGTACAATATTTGGCGGTGTCTGCGAAAACGGTGAATGGAGAAGGAGATATAATCACGAATTATACCAACTGTACCGGGGACCCGACATTGTCAAAAGTATAAAATTAAGTAGATTGCGATGGGTGGCACACGTACAAAGGCTTGACGATAGCGACCCCGCAAAAATAGCGTTGAATCGAATTCCTGATGGAAAGCGAAATTCAGGTCGACCAAAAAAGCGATACATGGACTCCGTTGAGGAAGATTTAGTAAAGTTAGGCGTACGCAACTGGAAGGCATTAGCCAGGAACCGAACGGCATGGAGAGAATTGTTGGAGGAAGCCAAGGCCAATAATAGGCTGTAGTGCTACAGATGATGATGATGAAATACTATAACGGTTTAGCTAGGACGTTCTGAAATTTTTTTTTAGAGGTTTACATATCACCCTTTACTTTTGTAACCCTCATCATCTTCATGATCGATTCCAATATCATATATCTTATCAAATTGTGCCTGCCCTTTCCCCAGTAAAATAGAAACACTGAATGAAGAGTTATGTGTTTAATTATTTGCACCATATTCTACAATTTTGCATGACGATTCTGAAGATCTCTGGTTAAGTGAAGTTCAAGTTTGCCGACGACGCAATACAGGAAAGGACGTAAATAATTCGCTTGAAGGACTCGATATATGTAATGTAGATGCATTTCCAATGTACATCAAATTCTCCGCATTATGGCTGCTTCTCCTGTAACGAAATCTCTTCTCTACACTACGTCATCTTAAAACGTACCTCAGCTCGACAATTCCTGAAGATCGGCTAAACGGTTTAGCCTCCCTCAATAAACATCGCGAGGTCGAAATTGATGTGCAAAAATTTTTAGGAGAGTTCTTTTTGGTTCCTCGAAGAGTTAATATCTTGACACTTGACTAGCAAGTGTTGATGTTGATTTTTACTATAATTACATGAACGATGGTTGAAAAATGGTTTTGGGTACTTTTTGCCCTTAAATACTTCTACTAACTCTAGGCATAAAAATATAAGTTCAGATAGCATAGTTGACCCCAGAATACTAACAACTCCGAAAAAAGCTCACGAAATTGGCAAGATCACCTAGGCTTGCCATCGGGAATACGTTGTTACCACACAGGTCAATTCATAAATGTGGCATTCAGACTTTAATGAAACCCGAACGTTGGAGATTCGGAATTGATCAGCTTTTTTAGTGATTTCTTCTTTTGCCGTATCCAAGGTGAGGGAACTGTTGCTTAGTTAAACACATGTTTAACTAAACCTGACTCGAACAGTAGTTTAAGCAACTATCCACTAGGTAGACTGCTAAGCCTGTTTTCGAAAATTACAGCCTGAATCGTTGATTGAAAGAAACTTTTGCATTTCTTGAGAAATTCCAAGCGCTGGGATGTTCAGAGATAGATCATACGTTAGTTCTACATCGGTTAGATGGAAAGAAGATTGGCCCAGGTCTTATTAGAGATAAGACAGCACTTTATTTTCTGGATGTTTAATTCGACTCGAATGAGTTCGTGCTTCCTGTTAACTGAATTGGACACAAGTTCGCGGTCCCGAATATTATAAAAAGTATAGGAGTCACGCAGAGTACACCATCATCAGCAAGGTCATTCATAAAAACTAGGAAAAGATCAGGTGATGGAATTGAGTCCTGAGGAACACCAGGAGATCAGGCGCGGATCTTGAATTTTGTTTTGGAGGGGGTCACGGAATTAAAAGTAAACCAAGAAAGAGAACCACTGAAAGCATTAGATGGTTAAGCTTTCATTTCACCAACGGAACCAATATCATCAGAAGCTGAGAAGACTTTCCATAATTCATCATCTGAAGGTGTCAACCATGTCTGTGAACGACGCGACGCATAAGTAAAAGAAAATCGAGATCGTGGTCAGCAGAATACTTTTTTTACGTGGACATTTAGGGATGATGAACCTCTCTATAATCGTGACACTGTCGGTAAAGTAGATAGTCTGGTGGCAAATGATACGAATTTTAGGGGAGGTTCTCATATAGACGACGAAAAAATAGCTCAACTTTGGGATTTTTTTATAGGAAAATGAAAAAAGGGATCGAAATTCTTTTTGGCACGTTTTTTTATTGTAAATTGAAGTATACGTCAATGGCGGCCATTATTGGCTTTTGCAGAAAGCATGTTTTCAAAACATTGCCAATCGGTGGAAGAGATCCTGGTTCGACATCAACCTGAAATCAAAAAATCCAAAATGGGGATGAAATTACATTAAATTTGCTAGAGGTTAAGTGGAGCAGTTTTTAAAAATTTTGAAAATTCACGAAATGGCGAGCGCGTGAAATTCAAGTGCATTTTTGGACTAATTTTCGTCTCGAATTGTTTCTTAAAAAAATAGTAAAAATAATATTTTTTCATATTTCTTCCTTTTTCCCTCCAATAAAATGTTTATACATTAAAATAAAAGAAACCGGAAGTAAATCGGTTAAGCCGTTTTCAAGTAATCTCTTCCACCGTTTTGTGAAAATGGAATGTTGGGGAAATCAGTTTGAAGTTGGAGTCCACCGCTCCGAACAATAGGCTGTAGAATCGGTTCTACTGCTCGGATCGGTTTAAAATTTGAAAACAATATTTTTAACATCTTACTCTTTCGGAAAATGTAATAAAAAAAAATCGAAAATTTCAAAATTCTATATGAGAACCTCCCCTTTAGGGCACTTCTTCGCTATAGAGTTGAATTTGGTGTCTTTACTCTTCAGCATCATTTGGAAACCGCGGGTTCAAACGCGACATCCGTCAGTAAAACCACCCAAAATCAACTTATAGAACCCTGCAAAGAAGAAAGTCAAAAAGCTATTCTGAATAGTGTTAGAGTGGCAAAGTTTTGCGCAGTTGTATTTGATGAGACGACCGACAATTCCTATATAGACCACCTTAGCTTGCCCTATCGCTACTACTGCAACAGAGCAATCAGAGAAAATTTCATCACATTTTTCGATGCATACCAAGTAAAGGAGCGTCGTTTAACTGGAGTGGCAGTGGCACATATCGTCATTGATCTGTGTGAGAAATTCGATTTGGACCTAAAATATTTTGTTGGAATCGGAAAAGATATTTGCTCGGTGATGGCGTCTGATTTGAAAGAGGTATGTCATGAGCTGATGAAAGTAGCAATTCACGCAAGACGTTGTTCTTGCAGTAATCATTTGTTGAACAATTCGTTATTAAAATCTTCCATTCACACAAGTTGTCGCAATTCTTAAGGAACAATGAGAACAGTTTTGGCTTTCGTTATGGCTTCTGCAAAGAGCCAGGACGTTTTTAAAAACATCTTGGTGGCAAATCACTTATGGACTTTGCTAGACGGGTAGAAAATCACGATGGGCATATTCAGTTTTAGGGTGAACAATTAATAAAAAGCGTGACGCACTTAATGAGATTTCGGTCTGGGAGGACTCGAAAACTGTATCTGCTGCTGCAAATCTTCGTCTTGTACTTTTCAAACAAGAGTTTCCGATTTCATTTCATTTTTTTATATAAAGTTGATTTTTATAATTGTAGGGGTAGTTTTAACTCCTTAAGGGTTGAAAATTATTTATTTTTGCCTGACAGTACGCCCACAATCGAATTTGAAGCATAAAATTTAAAAAAAATATGTTTACATGTTTTTTTATTTTTAGCCGATTTAGGGGTGGTTTCAACCCTTTAGGACTACCCCTTATCATAAAGTTCGCCTTCATTTAGTACAAATCAACCCCCTTCGCAAATAAATATTAAAACTAGTTGGGATGTGGGTTCGACCCTTTCGGTCCACACGATCAGCTTCCCAGTATGATGGAAGGAAGCTCTTTGAAATAACGATAAGAATGGTAAATCCGCAAGGCTTTTCTAAAGAACTTTTTTTTTGTTGAACAGTAGCAAACAAACATGTCCCTGGCACTTCGTTCGCTACACTATAAAGCGAATTTATTTTGAGCGTGTTGGCGCGCTGATGATAAACTGCAATGGTAAAAACTTCATTTTCAATTCGAACGATTTCAGGAGATAGTACCAAAATTAATCAATGTAACGGATTTGTCAAACTTGTCCGAAAAGGCCAAACTGTAATCACTGGAAATCCCGCGATGAACTCAATTCCCAAAACTGTAGGACATGGAAAGCAATCCGCCGTTCAAACAGTTCTGAACTAAAGTTTGAAAATTTCGTCATGTTTGTAATGGTTAACGTATTTGTTGAATGGTTTTTAAAGAAAACTCGGATTTTGACGAGTGATGACTCTTTGGGAAGCTATTGCTCGGCTGAATCCATAAAAGATAACTTCATTTTGAACGGGTGTCATTCCAACGCTTCGATCGGCACCTCAATGAAGTCAATATCATTTTTGGTTTGCGTTCTATCGAGCATGTACAAAAATCACTTACGCCCTTTAAATATAGATACCGCTTGATCGAATTTTATGAAAATCTTTTCAAAGTGTACTTTCGGTAATACGCTACTATCGGTACCTCAAGGAAGTCGGTATCATGTTTGGTTCGTGCTATATCGTGCAGGTACAAAAATCACTTACGTCGCTTAAACAAAAAAACGGCTGGACCGAATTTCATGAAAATCTTTGCAGATCATATTTTGGTTAATACGCTTCGAACGACACCTCAACGAAGTCGATATCAGTTTTGGTTCGCCCGATATCGTGCAGGAAAAAATGACCACATCCGTACGCACGCAAACACATACACACACACATACTTCCTCCCAATTTTTTGCTTAAAATGCTCCTGGGACCTTGAAAGATGAAAATACGTTGAAATTTTCGATTTCGATTTTCGGACCGATTACAATAACTTCCTATACTGGGAAGTTAATAAATATTAAAAAAAAGGGTATTTCATTGCATTAGTTTTCATTATTTTTGAAATAATCGCGAAAAAGGTTTTTTTTGCATTTTTAAGGGTGACGCCCATGTTTTAGGACCGCGCGACCGATTTTCGTGATCAGCGACCCCAAAAACCTTTAGGGTTCGATTTTCTGAACGGTGTTATTTTGGAACACCCCCCTTCCGCGTTTTGAATGGACTATGTTATCTATTCTGCAAAAAAAAGGGGTCGGTTTGTTCTTTTGGTTATTTTTTTTCAGTTGGATCAATTTTGTTTTTTAGTTAGCGAGCTTTTGGGGGGGGGGGGGGTCATGACCCCCGTGACCGCCTTCTTGAATCCGCGCCTGCAGGAGATATGATGTAGGGTGTAGATACGACGCCGTCCAATACTATCTTGATTGAAAGACAGGAAGGAAAATTTTCAATCTAGTTCTATGAAACAAAGTCGATACCAAGGGCTTGGAGTTTTGTTAACAGAGATCAGGTCATACTCACTAAAGAGATGCATACACTTACAAAACTTTGTATCATATAAGTAAATAGCGAAATTATTTTTTTTTTCTGTTGAATTTATACAAGAGGGATTGGTATTCAATCTTGCAACCATATTAAATTCACTTTACATGCTTCACATCCAATTGATCCAGCTGCACAAACGCAATTAAGTTAAAACCATGCGATATATTTAGTTAGCCCGAAGAACTCATTTAATTTATTATTATCTCATGTAAAACAATTTAGAGTAATTATCAAGCTATTATTTTGCAGTTAAGTAATCCCATTGACATGCATACAGAAATCGTTAGGTTCACTTCCGGAGAAAATAGCGATTAAATCTGCATGCATCCAGCCACAATTTTCTGATACCATCTTTGTTGAATTGCTTTGTAACTAGTCTTATTTGCATATAAATAAATCAAATTACCAAACATGGAACTACTCAAAAATTCTCTGGAAGATAGTAAAGTGGAAGTGCAGTCCGAAAAATGTATTACTATATTTTATTTATTTTCGTCGCTGTGTATTATTTATTTCCTGGACTGAGCGCAGTATGTTAATTTTAATCAAATTAAAAACATAATTTAATCAAAAGCCGTTCGCAGGTAATGGATATGGAGCTGGTTAAGTTTGATCCAGTGGAGGTAAATTCGAAATATATTATTCTGCATTGCAATGAGTTGCAAAGGAAATCTCGTGGTGTATTTTCGATGAATATAAATATGACGTTAGTCACTGATATTCCAGAAACAAGTTTGGTAAAAGTTTTTTTTTATATTATTCAAATTTGAAATGTAATTAAAAATATCTTCAATCTCAATTAAGTTTGACATAAAAGTGTTTCGCAGTGCACTGGGGAATAATCAATATATTCTAACGCCTATAGTGCTATCAAATAAAACTCTGGTGGAATTGATGAATAAGTATTACAAGAACTATATGATGAAGGATCTGTCGAAATATTCTAATTGGCCGACTTTTGATGGCGAGTGGAAGGGCTCTCTTCCGCAAGGATACTACTGGATTAAGAATTATATTTACGACACTACAAGCGTATCAGGTGCTACAACATTAGGCAAAGGAACTTACAAAATTGTGTTTATCTGTTACAGTGATAATGAAGTGGTTTATAATATAGAAGTTGTTATACGCATAAAGAGTTAATGTATTTTGATTGGAATTATAAAAATTTCTTTTAATCAAATAGTTAAGTACTGTCTGAGTATGCTTACACACATTTTTAAGTTTTGCATTTCGAGTTCCCGAGCTTTCGACCAAGGAGCATATCAGATTTTTTATTACGTTTCACCCAGTTCAAACAATTCCCTAGTTCGTACTAACTTTCTAAATTAATCCCGCCTCCTTACCAATCCATCTCTTAAAAGAACTGTCTGGCATTATCGTAAGGGCAATGGCTGGGTCTAATTTTATTTTTTTAACTCAGTGATTCTCAACCAATGTGCCGCGGCACTTTTGTGTGCCGCCAAATTCCTGAAGTGTGCCGCCAAATTTTAGAAATGCAAACAACACAAATTATTTTGTATGTATAAATTATTGGAAAAAGAACGGGTAATAGGTAACCGTTACAAGATTATTCGGTCAATTGAATTACGAGCTGGCTTTAAATTCTTTGGTTATGGGGTTATGTCCGACTAGCATTTTGGAAGGGGCCCTTATGAGCCTAGCCCAACCACCCCATGTGGACCCCGAGTAGATTGCCCTATAAGGCAATAGATACCACATCGAGTATCTTGTCCCTTGCCTCATTCGCACTTCGTCATACGGAAATGCCTCATTTGGCCTGGCCCCCCTGAGAAAAAATAATTGCTTCTCGATTTCGAATGGAAAAGGGATTCTGAAAAGTTTGAGAAATTCGGCGTGGATATGTGAATAATAACTGCGCCTGTGTCGAAAACTTTATATTTTTAAACGCAAGAATCGTTTTACCAATACGGTCTCCCAACTGAGTACTAATTACGTCCAATGCTGCTTAACCCCTGTAATCGTAGCAGAACCGGTCTATTGCTAAATGATATCCTTCACGGTCACCAACATAATTGCCTGAAACATGAAGCAATACATCAACAAAAACTAAAGCTTTGTATGAGTTAAACTAAAGCTTAATGGCCCGGCTTCACCGACCTCAGTCCAATAATGTTCAGTTCAATCCACGTAAGTGGCTTCACCGGCTAAAGTCCAGTTTATATTCAATTCGTGAAAATTGTTGCTTTTTCGCCAGAAGTCAGAAATGCGAAATCCCACTGGAATCGCATTCCACTATTCTAGTTTATCTATTACTATTTTTTGAGCGAGCTTTTACATTCAACTTCAGTTCGGGACCCGTTGTGCGAGCTGAGGTTTGTTTTTCTTCTGTTGAATATGTTTAAACTATATGCGAACTAAAATGAGGCTAGAAGCTCATTTGTCTAATTTGCTTGTTCTGCCGAAGCGAAGCCGGGGTATTTTTTTGAAGGTTTTTAAAACGTTTTCTGAATATTTAAGGCAGATATCGCCCCACTTAATTTGAAATAACGTTTGCTAGGGCCATTATAAAAAACTGATAATCCATACCTCACTTCAGTATCACTGGTCTTTTTTTGAGAGGGATTTTTGAGGAAACTCTTTCGGAATGCCCTCATTTGCTAGCGCGCTAGTGAAGTTTACTAGATGATTTTGGAATAGAAACTGGCTCCCGAAAAGTGAAGACTTGAGCGATGGAAACAAGGGCGTCATACTAAATCGAGAATTTAGCCGATTTTCTTATACAAGCCCATCGAACGTGTGAACACATTCATCGTTACAATTTCTATAAAAATTTTGGCGTGAAAATATGGGCGAGATACGCCTCTTATTTCTGTTACGAAAAATACTTTACGTTACGTTACTTTATCCCCAGGAGCGGCACCTTAATTTAACTTTTTCCAGCTCAACATCGATCTACCTTTCAACCCTCTTCGAGGCTAGTATGAGAAAATGGCGCACCTAAATTTGTCACTAGCTGACGGTCTATAAGTAAAATTGTTTTAAATATATTGTATTGTTAGTGTGCCGCCAAATTTTGAAATTGTTAAAAGTGTGCCGCAACAAAAAAAAGGTAGAGAATCACTGCTAGATAGCCAGGACCTACGCTTCCGGAAAGAGGACGTCAAGTCAGTCGCAACAAAAATTTATATAGTATGGTATTTGGCATATGGGGTTGAAGGTTGATATCAGACATCAGGGTCTGGAGCTGCAATAACTGAATTATGTCTACTGAACTTAAAAACCACAGCTTTAGTCCCAGTCCAATTCACCGCATTACGTCCCTTGGGCAATGCAATTTAATTGTACCATAGGTGAAAGGGCGAGTGTTCGTTTAAAGAAAACTGAACGTACTGGTAGGGCTCCAAGCTAACAACCTGGTCCTGGAAAAATTCACTTCATTATTTAACTTCCCAGTATAGGAAGTTATTGTAATCGGTCCGAAAATCGAAATCGAAATTTTCGACGTATTTTCATCTTTCAAGGTCCCAGGAGCATTTTAAGCAAAAAATTGGGAGGAAGTATATGTGTGTGTGTGCGTACGTATGTGGTCATTTTTCCCTGCACGATATCGCGCGAACCAAAAAAGATATCGACTTCGTTGAGGTGTCGTTCGAAGCGTATTAACCGAAATATGATCTGAAAAGATTTTCATAAAATTCGGTCGAGCCGTTTTTTTTGTTTAAGCAGCGTAAGTGATTTTTGTACCTGCACGATATCGCCCGAACTACGAAAGATATTGACGTACTTGAGGTGCCGTTCGAAGCGTATTAGCGAAAAGATTTTTATAATATTCGGATGAGCGGTTTTTTGGTTTAAATCACATAAGTGATTTGTGTACCTGCACGATGTCGCGCGAACTATAAAAGATATCGACCTAGTTGACGTGCCGTTCGAAGAGTATTAACCAAAATATGATCTGAAAAGATTTTCATAAAATTCGGTTGAACCGTTTTTTTTGTTTAAACGACGTTTATGATTTTTGTACCTGCACGATACCGCCCAAACTAAAAACTATATCAACTTGATTGAGGTGCCGAAAAAAGAATATTAACGAAGAAATGCTCTGAAAAAAATTTCATACTATTTGGTCGGGCCTTTTTTGTTTAAATAGAAAAACTTCGGCTAATTGTCAGAAAGACCTTAAATTGACAAGTTTTGCTAATATCTAATAAACTCAATGGAATGAGACCCGTTCTAAACAAAGTGATCTTTTTTGGGTTCTGCACAGCGATAGCCTTCGAACAAAACATCACTTGTCAAAATCCGACAACCTTTCAAAATCGTGCAAAAATTTCGTTACCCTTTACAAACAGCGCGAATTTTTCAAACCTTGGATTAGCACGACGGGGAATTGTTTTCTACGCGTGATACAGTTTCAGGAAATTGCGGTTCATCCCGGGATTTTCAGTAGTTACCGCAAAATTTGTTTTTTGGTTAAGTCTGACAAGTAGGTACTTAACAGTTCCAGTTTTGCTAATATCTCCGGAAAGCTTTGGAATTTTCAAATGAAGTCATTCGCTTCTCAGTTTGTCAATGGCGCTTCAGGCCGCTCAATACGAATTTGGACACCCGCTTTACTGCAGCGAACGAAATACGGAAGAAATGTTTGTTTGCTAACGTTCAGGAAAAACATATTCTCTAGAAAAATCTTGTGGATTTACTACTATTATAGTTATTTGAAATAGCTTCTCTCGGGATTGCTTTGTTATCAGTTCTGATACTAGCCAATTTTCCACTAGTGCTAAACGTATAACTATTTTGTAAGAAGTCAATTTAATCCATCTTCGTTCATCATACTGGGAAGTTAATCGTGTGGACCGAAGGGGTCAAACCCACATCCCAACTAGTTTAAGAATGTCGCGGACCGCATAGATTAGGCTGGTCGTCCACTGGAAGCGTATTCGAGCGGCTACGCGCTTCGGCTTCATGAGCGGCTACCGGCGGCTACAAGCGGCTATGAGATACGCGTCTACACGCTACAGGGGTCGTCCACTGCAAGCTTTTCATGCTGCTCAGTTTGAAGTGAATTTGACATAATAATTTTTATTCCAGGAGAGATAATAATTGATAATTATAGGGAGTGTAATTATCGTAGAACCTTGTGTCAAGGATTAAATTGTGGCTTCTGACGGTGCCTACCTACAGTAAAAATTTCATGAAAAAATAATGGTAACTTTTCGAGTAAATCTCAAAAATGAAAAACACCTGTTTCACGAAAAAAGGTTGAACAAGGTCCACAGTGGTCCTAGAATTTTTTTATAAGCCTAATTTATTCGCATAGAGTTGCTCTACAACTCCATTTTCATGAAATGTATGATAGGTTTGATTTATCAACTTAAAAACCCGTTTGAAAACCGAAAATCGAAAAGTTACCATTATTTTTGCCTGTGGATAGGCACCATCAGAAGCCACAATTTAATCCTTGACACTAGGTTCTACGATAATTACACTCCCTATAATTAAATGTCAAAAAAATGGTCATTTTCAACGGTTTTTGAATTTTTCTGCAAAAAGCTGTTGACCGATTTCAATGGTGCAAAACTCATATTTTTCGTCTTTTTAAACACAATTATGTAGTATTTTTTGTATTCCAAAACAAAATTTTTTGCGTACCTAAAAAGTGAAAAAACTTGTTTTCGCTACTATTAACTTTTTTCCATCTGTTCCCCTTGACCAATTTATCCAAAATACATTCATTGAATTCCTACGATTTTTCTCTTAATTATAGCGTCAAGAAATCGCAGGATAGATTTATTTTCTTTTTTATTTTAAATATATGTAGAAGGCTTTGGAGAAAATTATTTCCTGATTCGAGCGGCTACGCGCGACCGATTCAAAATAATTTGGATTCGCGTGGCACGCTCGAATACGCCTATAGCCGCCCGCTTATAGTCGCTTGCAGTGGACGATGTTTGTATGAAACTCTTTATGTTGGATCTGTCGCGCATAGCCGCGTGTAGCCGCTCATGTAGCCGAAGCGCGTAGCCGCTCGAATACGCTTCCAGTGGACGACCAGCCTTATACGGCTAAGATTCAAGCAACGGAAGAAAAGGATGAGTATTGTCAGAAACTTTAAAAGAGCTTCTTATGCTTTGTTCCGTTAGCTGAGGGACTGATCGGGACGTCCCTGTAATGGATACGCTGCTGTCGGTGCCGCTGGGTCTCGAACTCCATTCACGATTCGTTTCCATTATCGACGATTTTTGGTGGTGTCTCGAGCCTCGATAACTTATAATTGTTGATTGTTTAAGTCGCGCTCGATATTCTTTAGCCAGGTTTTTCTTCGGTGCCGATCGCTGAATTCTCCAGTCTGCGGGACGGTCTCACCGGAGAAGTTTACGTGGCAAGCGGTTATTATCCATTCGGCAAACATGTCCAAACCACCGTAGTCGATGTTTTTGCACTTCTTCTTCGATCAGTGTCTATTGATCGCATCTTTGTCTAACTGTCTCGTTTCGAAGGCGATCGCGTAGTGAGATACCGAGGATCTGCCTCAAGCATCGCATTTGGAAGACTTCGAACTTCTTAACGTCCGGTTGGAGCAGTGTCCACGTTTCAGATCTATAAAGAAGAATCGGAAGGATCAACGTTCGGTAAAGGCTTAATTTTCATTTTCGTTTCCATATGTACCACTTGAGCGAGACGGAAGTTGCTGTTGCCTGGCCGATACGGCTGTGAACGTCGGCCGTCGATGCCACTTTTGCTTCCTCAACGAATGATCCCAAATATTTGAACATCGGAACCTGTTCGATTTGGGTTCCATCGAGGTAAACACTGGTCCTCGATCCGCCCGTTGTGAGCACTTTGGTCTTTTCCGCATTGATTTTTAACCCGTATGACTGGGCGATGCGGGAAATGAATGTCCGTTGCTTCGGCATCCGTGTCGGTAAAGAATGCGTATTGTCGGCGAACATTAAGTCAGTTACGAAGTTTTTGCCGTCGTATCGAGCTCTGAGTCGTCCATCGTCCATCGATCCATCGTTATGCTTCACGCATAATCGCGTCGATCACAACGTTGAAGAGAAGTGGCGAAGCGACGTCTCCCTGTCGGACACCCTTTTGAATCGGGAACTCCTCGCATAAGTCGCTTCCATTAGCTGACGGTGTGCGAATATGTGATTAATACATCCGCGATGTGGTCTTAATCCGTGTTTCTGTACCTTTGATTGTATGATTTTCGTAAATACTTTGCCGACAATCGAAAGGAGGCTAATACCGCGATAATTCTTGCATTGCCGCTTGTCGACTTTTTGAAATATTGAGGCAACGATCGCTTTCTTCCACGCTGACGAGACCCGATCCGAATGCCATATGTGTGGGAGGACATGGAGTCGTTGTGATAAGACATCACCTCTGGCTTTGACCATTTCAGCGGGTACTTGGTCAATTCCCGGCGCTCTTCCATTTTTGATCGATTTTATTGCCGTCTTCACCTCGATAATTGTCGGTTCAGTGTCGAGAAACTGATTCGTCGGCTGTTCGATAAATCGGCAGTTCAAGTGCTGGATCTTGTGGCGGTTGTACAGCTGGTGGAAGAGTTCTCTTCACTGCTGCAGGCGCCCATGGGGGGCAGTCACGAATGTTTCATCCGATCTTTTGATGTTGTCGTTTGGTTATGTTGTTTTGCCGCCTAACTGCCGGATTGTCTTGTACTTGCGTTGATCAAAAAGTAGTCTTACATCGCCGAGTCTTTGCCGGATGGATTTCGCCAGGTGATTTGGTGTTTCATTGGATGGCGGAAAATGCTGTTGCCAACGATCAAGTTCTTTGACGCTGCGAATGATAGCTGGTGTAAGCCGTTGTCGTTAATTACTCCGTGTCCGAATTTGCCCATCGTTCCTTCCAGCCAGTTCGATTTGCTTCTGAACGTGCTTTGAAGCCCCCCGCGAGAATTATTAATTCAATATGTCAAATACCATGGATATCATATCCAGCGTCTGTTGAAGGTTATTTAAAATTTCGTTTCCCGATTCTGGCCAATTCGGCAGGTCCACCTCCCTCCTCTTTCACACCCTGGACTTGGGACCAGACGACACGGCGGAGCTTAAAAGTATATTGGCCGTGGGTGGGTGGGTAACAAAAGTGCGAGTTTCTATTTGAGGGGGGGGGGGGAATCCCGAAAACTCAAACTTAAGCTCACACTGACCCCCCTACACATCCCAAAAATAAAACCTTGTCCTGCATTTTTGCAATGTTAAAGTACCATTTCCATGGACTACAGGAAAAAAGTGCCAGTCGTGCCTAAAGAAGTTATCACATCAAGCACTTCACATGGCTGCAACATTTAAATATTTTGCTTGAATTAATCGCTTTCGGCAAAAGGAATAGTTCAGTCAATCTGTCAAAAGAATTGCACAAAAAAAACCAGTCGGATGAAATGTAGGTGAGTCGTTAGGAAATGATGTAAGAAAGCTTACTTGGGCGTGGCCACCTGCTACCTCTGTGGGTTTTTGAAAAAACTCAAAAAAAAACTCAAAAAAATTTTGAAATGCATTTTTCTCGAAAACTATGCATTCTACAGAAAAGTTTATTATTATTAAAATGTGCGCAGTAGGTGGCGCTAAAGTGCCAAAAAAGTGTTTTTCAACTTTTTCGCCTTTAAATTTTCATTTTTCAGCTACAATCTGAATGGAAAAATTGTTCCTTACAATTATACAAACAACTTTTATTCAAAAAATTTTTTCGTACAACCTATCGTTCCAAAGTTATAGTGTAATACAATATAGATTATTACTTTTCAAGTGAAAAAAAATACATTTTTTATTTGCCCCTTGCTTGTCTTTATACTTTGTGAAAGCGTAATATTGGAATTTTCATACTTTCACAAGCTGCAGCTCTGAAACGGTAAGTTGTATAAAAAAAATGTTTATATAAAAGTTGTTTGTATAATTGTAAGGAACAATTTTTCCATTCAGATTGTAGCTGAAAAATGAAAATTTAAGGGCGAAAAAGTTGAAAAACACTTTTTTTGGCACTTTAGCGCCACCTACTGCGCACATTTTTTGTTTTACAATATTGCACCAATGACATTAATTGTAGATAACGATGCCCTCTACATTTTTTTCCCAACAAACTTTTCTGTAGAATGCATAGTTTTCGAGAAAAATGCATTTCAAAATTTTTTTGAGTTTTTTTTTGAGTTTTTTCAAAAACCCACAGAGGTAGCAGGTGGCCACGCCCAAGTAAGCTTTCTTACATCATTTCCTAACGACTCACCTACATTTCATCCGACTGGTTTTTTTTGTGCAATTCTTTTTTTTTTCGACAGATTGACTGAACTAGAACCCGCTTCGCCTAATTCGACTGGGCCTTTGTATTTTACTTATCTGCGGTAGTATGTATGTTATGCACTTTTTTCTGCGCAATTTTGTAGGAAAAATTTGCTTTGGGAATTCTACTTTGCATTAGTATGTTATACATCTATATTAATAAAAGAAAGTGTGTATCTGTGTACCGTCAAGCATTGTAGCCAAACTAGAAGAGATAGAAATCTGATTTTTTTTTGTAGATGCATGGATACCCCAGAAGGTGGAAGTTAGTTTCCGTTTTTCGCTATTTTGATTAGTTTTTTTTTAATTAATTAATTAGTACGATTTTGCCTGATATCTCGGCTAATGTATATCGTAGAACATTATTAATGCCACCAATTGAAAGATTAGACAATTCTGGTTTAAAATTATTTGTTTCAAATCTCAGAAAGGCCTGAAAAAAAATACTGTCCGAAGAAAAAAGGTAAAACATCAAATACGGCAGCAAAAGTAGTAAAGCAAATTTTCAGAAACTGAGTTTTTATGATACGTTTCCGGTAGGTATACAAAGTAATAAAATTAACGGACTGTATTCCCTCGAAGTTTTTTACTGAAATTTTGATAATGCATCCCTAGCGATTTTTAGAAATTCATCCCCTATGAGGTGAAATGGGGTCAACTCAAAACCGGTGGAGCTATAGGGCTGAAATTTTGACAATGCATCCCTTTAATGACGTGGACATCCACTAAGAAGCGATTTTTCGAAATTCATCCAGTAAGTTGGAGCTATAGGGCTGAAATTTTGACGATGCATCCCTTTAATGACGTGGACATCCACTATAAAGCGATTTTTCGAAATTCATCCACTAAGGGGGTGAAATGGGGTTATCCCAAACCGCTGGAGCTATATGGCTGAAATTTTGACAGTGCATCCCTATAATGGCGTGGACATCCACTAAGAAGCGATTTTTCGAAATTCATCCCCTAAGGGGGTGAAATGGGGTTTACCCAAACCGCTGGAGCTATAGGGCTGACATTTTGACAGTGCATCCCTTTAATGACGTGGACATTCACTAAGAAGCGATTTTTCGAAATTCATCCCCTAAGCCCCTAAGGGGGTGAAATGGGGTCAACCCAAAACCGCTGGAGCTATAGGGCTGAAATTTTGACAGTGCATCCCTATAATGGCGTGCACATCCACTAAAAAGCGATCTTTCGAAATTCATCCCCTAATGGGCTGAAATAGAGTTAAACCAAAACCGCTGAAGCTATAGGTTTGAAATTTTGACAGTGCATCCCTATAATGATGTGGACATCCACTAAAAAGCGATTATTCAAAATTCATCCCCTAAGGGGGTGAAATGGGGTCACCCAAAACCGCTGGAGCTATAGGGCTGAATTTTGACGGGCATCCCTATAATGGCATGGACATCCACTATAAAGCGATTTTTCGAAATTTATCACCTAAGGGGGTTAAATGGGGTTAACCCAAACCGCTGGAGCTAAACGGCTGAAATTTCGACAGTGCATCTCTATAATGACGTGGACATCCACTAAGAGGCGATTACTCCAAATTCAGCCCCTAAGGGGGTGAAATGGGGTTAACCCAAACCTCTGAAGCTGAAGGGCTGAAATTTTGACAGTGCATCCCTATAATCACGAAGAAATGAATGACTCGAAATTCACTTTATTTAATATTCATTTGTGATTGTTACATAATTTCTTGCACCCACGTAAATGGGCGAACAAACTTAACGAACGTTCGTCAAACCATAAAATGTCACTTCTCTTGATGACATATACATGCCAATCTCTGCTTCAAAACTTGCAGATTTGTTGAGCAAAGGTGATATACGCAGCAATTTGTTTACCATATTTATTAAAAAAATGCACTATAATAAACCCTTTCTAGGGATAATAACAGCTGACTTTTTTGTTTGTTTTTTTTTTTAAGGAAAACATTGCACATAATAAACAGTTTTTATTTAAAAGCGTTGCAAGGCACGCGGGTTTTATGCTAGTATTATAATAATATTAAATTATATTAATATAATTATTTTATATTATATATTACGTATTATGTACTATGAACAATGTATTATGTAATATATACTTTGTACTATGCATTACGTACTATATATTATGTACTAGGTATTTTGCATTACTAGTACCGTATACTATTTGCTAAGTGTTGTGTACTTTGTACTATGTACTATGAACTATGTATTATGTACTATGTACTATTTATTATGTACTATATATTATTAACTATGTACTGTGTATTATGAACTATATACTATGCATTACGTATGTATGTTGTATTATGAATTATGTAGGTATATTATGTATTATTGTTGTTGTATTTCTTATTTTATTGCAGCAAACAAAATTTATTAACCTTTATTCTCCTGCAATATTAAGATTGATTTGGAAATATAGACTGGCCATAAAAGTTTTCACTTCTAACATGTGCACACTAATTTTTTTACTCTGTTTATCACTAAACTCAATGAGGTTTTAGTGAGTTGGATTAATTGATCTGGAAAGTTAAGTTCCATCATTGCTTCGCCAAATTGATTTAAATAAACAAACTACACCCCACGTGCCTTTAGGGTAAACACGGAACTACGTATGGATCTATTTTTGCAGCATATTTTGTTTGTTTTCATGTTTTCAATATCAGGAATAATTGTATAGATCACTGTTAACTTCATCCTCTCATTGAATTTGCGCAGAACTTATATAAATGAAATTATTTGAAATCATTATTCACCAATCAACCGGATATAAACATTATTTCAAATTTCATCTGCACAAACTTGGCGAATAGTTGTTTGCTATGAAAAAATGATCTACGGCGACCAACAATGGGCAAAATCGTTCACATAACTGGTGCAAGCATAGACCAACATAATCCATTCAAAAAACTGATCATTTTCTTTAATATCTTCCGCAGTTTAAAATGATTTTATGAAAGCGCCTGTTAGTTCGTGACGTCTCCATCTATGGAGAATAGAGAGCTTTTATACGAATTCCGAAAGCATAAACAACATTTAAACTATAAATAGACAAGAATTCGGCGCGCATGAATAACAAACTCTAACCAAGTCTGATTGTCGAGAGACCATGCTACCAAATTCGTTTATTTTTAATTTTTGCTGAACGTGTACACATCAGCTGCTGTCCGCGCCACACACGGCAATCCGATCGACTTTTGACAATTACCAAAAGCCTTAATAATTTCCCGGAGATAATTACCAACAATTTCCTGACTCACCTGCGAAGAAAATCCTAATCGAGTGCCGAAGGTGAGAAGTGAAAATTGTTTAAAACAAAAAATATTGACCGCATGTTTTGGCAGACGTCCAAAAGCATGTTGAAGAGAATTTCTAAGGCAGCAAACAAGATGAGTGTTTTCACTAAATTCCTGGATTCTCTTTCGGCTTTGTGAAAGTCACGTTAAAATCGTTAATTTTTATTGAGCAGAGGTGTGTATCACATGCCCCTTTCGAGCTGACGTCTTTCGAGCGAATACACTTCAAACGACACGTAGGCAGAGCATTTCTCACCTCGGATAATTGCACTGCCACGTACTTTGATGGTGCGGATTTTAAATGGTGCATTTTTGCACAGATTTGTCACGAGAGATCAATATTTCATGGGGAACTAGTACTTACCGAATTCAGGTAGACATTGCCGCCAAAGGTGCTCATGTTAAGAATTAGGCCGTAGTAAACGAAATTCATGATGAACCAAATGCACAGGAAGCAGATTGTGATGCGTCGAAGATACTTTGAGTGGAATAAGTGAAAGACTTTCTGCTGGGACTCCTCCTGGACTGGTGGATTGAGGATCTTTTCGTAGTTCTCTGGGAGTTGGCGACCATTAAATGCTGCTGCCTTTTCTAAAATTACTTTGAGCCGTTCCTTCTCGCCCTTCACCAGTAGCCATCTGGGAGACTCCGGTATGAAATACCTATAAAGAAATTAATAAATTACACAGGTGTTCTTACAAGTTAAAGTTTTCGATTATTTTGTCATGGGCTTAAAATAATTTGTATGACAAGGTTTCAATATGATATTTAATTTAACTATTTACGATTTACAATCATTCAAATTAACAAAAATTCTTAACAAATAAAGAAATGAATTTTGCGGTTTGAGTTAACATTGTATTTTGATAGGAATTAATACTGTTCAACAGACTGTAAGTTTTGATAAGTAAGATCTTTTTACAATGATCCCACCTCGATAACCAGGGGGTAAGTAAAGCGTCGGACTACAATCCCAGAGGTCCATGGTTTGTATTCACCTCGAAGCATGGTTCTTCGTCTTTCAATTGGTCCCACTTAGATAACATTCATTCTTTATTGTCTTCCCTCCTTATAAAACATTGCCTGCCCGTTCTTCTGCCAACGCCTCTAATAATAAGCGATGGGCTTACGAGTAAGTTCTTTCACACCCGAGTAAAAATAAAAAATTGCCTTACAACGGGCGAGTACCGGCCGCTTGGGTTTTTAAGGGCCATATGATGGCCAATTTTTAGCCATTTTTATTGGGGCCAAAAGATTTAAATGCTGCAGAAACTGCAGGGGTATATCATTACTGAGCTCAGGTTACAAAGTTTTCACCTGAAAAATAGGATAGAACCTATTTCTGAGTAAATACTGGGTGAATACCAAGCGGGTTTCCGTAAGAAAATGTCTAAAACAGACCAACTATTCTGCCTAAAACATCTTTTAGAGAAGTGTTGGGAGAAAAATATAAACGTATATCAGATCTTCGTAGATTTTAAACAGGCTTATGATGCAAGATCTAAGGAAAGACTTATGGACAACCTTCTCGACCTTAGAATACCTGCAAAATTAATGAGGCTAATAAAAGTAACCTTAACAGATACAATTGTTCAGGTAAGGGTTCAAAACTCGTTAACTGAAGATTTCCACGTCAAACAAGGACTCAAACAGGGAAATGGTGTAGCACCGATGTTATTCAACCTAGCCGTAGAAGCTGTCATCAGAAGAGCAGCATTAGACAGGAATGGGACATTAATTAACAAGTCGGTGCAAATATTGAGTTACGCTGATGATCGGAACATAGTAAGTAGATTACGAAAAAAATGACGAAAAAATGCAAAAATTCGGGATTTTCGACTTGATTTTTTTCACTTTTTTTCATGTTTAAAATTTTTTCATGTTTACCATCATAAAGTGCATAAAAGAACCTACATTTAAAAAAAAAAGAAAGAACCACGGCTCGCCTGAACCCAGTCTAACCCAAAAGTTCTGGCACTTCTGATTTTATTGCGGCAACACTTAAATTAAACTTTCAGAAACTCAAAAAAACTAACAAGAAAAACATGTGTCGAGCTATTTTCGATTGCGAGCGTTTGTTCGAAAAAGAAAAGAAGCCCGTTAATTCTCTTGTTTATTTCTTTGTTTTATGAAGAACGCAATTCTTTGTTATATATTTGAAATTGGTTTAGTTCATATTTTGTAAAAAATAATTGCTAAGGGGTCGTCCATTAATTACATGAGACGTTTTGGGCCAGGGGGTCGAGCCGAATCTCACTCAATTTCACGTAATTCAAGTGCAAAAATATTCATGGCCTCTACGAAAGCTTCAAGGAGCTCCAGACTCACGCCTAGCTCGCGCCTTGCTTTCCTTTTCAAGGGGGTATGGCGTAAATTTGTGCCGTGAATTCACGGCTTGAGAGTGAATAGAAGTATAGATCTTCAGGCACGAACTGACGATAAATGCCCAAACACATAAAGATTTTTGTCAGTTTTCTTGGACTGCAGGCCCCATACAGTTGGCGGCCGGTGCACGTGTGGTAATATTTGGCCTCAAGGCGAAAACCTTCAGGCGGCCGGCGGCCTATGTGTAAATGGAAGCTTTAAGATATGACTAAATCCTACACAAACTCCAGAAAGTAGCATAGTAGTAGATTGCTAAGCCGCCAACGGCCAGCTAAACGCGCGACTCCGCTAATACTGCAGTGTACGAACCAAGTAGCACTGAATCACGAAAAGGCCTTTAGAATATGTATAGAAATACAAGAAGGCCTACGCCAAATTTTAGCGTAATGAAATTCTTGTCGAGTGAGTGATAACGTTCTGGTAGTTGTGTGTCCATTACAAGCGGAAAAGAGAATGGAACAGAGGAAAGGTAAGAAGGAGTTAGTCAGGAGTAGTAAGACCTATGAGGTGCGCCAGCGAGTGAGACCCAACCTTCGCTGGAAGGATGGTGTAAACCAGGACGCTCAGAGCTTAGGGATGTCAAACTGGTTGACATCGCCGCAGAATCGGGGCCGGTGCAGAGAACAGCTGCGAGACGCCAGGACCGGATCCCGGCTGTAGAGCCATTAAAGAAAGACGAAAAAGACGAAGAAGTCTAAATTATCAGTTATCTCAAATAAAATCTTGCACACGACCAGCCCGATTTCCTGTGGTTATGTAAATACTAGAGATTTTTTAAAATTTGAAAAACCTCACTAGTGATTAGATGGGGGAGGGAGTCGAGCCAAATCTCACGACATCTCACCAGGGGGGGGGGGGGGGGGGGGGGGTGCTGTCGATAAATTGCAAAAATCACCTAAGGTTTTTTTTTGCGAAAAAACGCTCGCAATCTAAAATAGCTCGACACATGTTTTTCTTGTTAGTTTTTTTGAGTTTCTGAAAGTTTAATTTAAGTGTTGCCGCAATAAAATCAGAAGTGCCAGAACTTTTGGGTGACACTGAGTTCAGGCGAGCCGTGGAACCTCATACGATGCGATGCACAAAATTGATAGGTCAGATTCCTTTTTGACTAAAATTTGATGCTTATCTGACTCCACTACATAGGATTAGTTAAGTTACGCCAATTTAAGGTATAGTTTTGCCGGGTGTCGGCCTTGAATATAAAAAAATGACAAGATTACGAATGTCCGTTAGTGCATGCTTCTGATTTATTATAGTGGAACCCAATTGCATTAGGGTGTGGTAAATTTATATAGATGTAATATAAAAATAATTTTTTTATTCGCACACCCGTTGATGTATGTGCGTATGGTGTACCGCCGTACAACCTTCTGATGCCCGACACATGGCTGAAGACTATGTTTCAATCACGGTCGGTTTTCGCCCGTTGTAAGGCCATTTTATACTCAGGCACTTCTCTCTACTAGCTTTCCGGCTATAGTTTGTCTCCGACATTGCTAAAACCGTCTACAGCAGGAGTGGTCGATCGCAAAGCCAATTTTGGTCGCGATGTCTGTATAGAGTGTTACAATTATGAGTAATGCGCAAATGCAACCGTATATATATGCAATTATGAGTCGACACCTACAAAAACACGGCTAATGATTTAACAAATTAAAGAAAGTGTTTAAAAATACTAAAAACAGATCAGCTGGTGATATCTATTGTTCAGTGGCAAACATTAAAAAAGTCAAGCCAGTTGAAGTCTTTTCTCTTAACTTTTGAAGATGTTAAAAAAGTTTTTTTAGAACTCTGTAACAATGCACAATGCGGTAATACCTATGGGGTGCGACAGCAAGGGAGACCCAACCTTCGCTGGAAGGATGGCGTAGACCAGGATGCTCAGAGCTTAGGGATGCCAAACTGGATGACATCGGCTGAGAATCAAGACCGGTGGAGAGAACAGTTGCGAGAGGCCAGGACCGAATCCCGGTTGTAGAGCCGTTAAAGAAGAAGAACAATGCACAACTGCTTAGTGATCAGTCATCAGCGAAATAGGGGGAATAGCATGTAGCATACCATGCACGTTCCGCAACTAGTTCGGACTGATGGAAGTGCGATCATAACCTCCTAGCGGTGACCACTGGTAACTATCTTATGAGAGAGGATAGGCTAATATGATTGGGGTAGTCCCTTCCAAGAAGGGTTGGCGTGAGGCTAATAATCTTACCCGGAAAAAAGTGTTATTACGGAACGAGGAATATTTGTATCGTTCAATGCAGCAGTGGTGCGGTTCCGTAGTTTAGAGTATTGGACTTTGATTTGTTTTGGACTCAAGTGCAATTATAGTGCCCTTCTTGAGTTGCTTTGATTTTGTAGCGGTGGATGTGACGGAATGTAACTCCAAAGCGGGTCAACATCTAGTGCAGTGATTCTCAACCTTTTTTTTGAGGCGGCACACTTTTAACAATTTCAAAATTTGGCGGCACACTATTATTATTATTATAAGGAGTGAGGGGGCAACCCATGTGGTGAACACTGTGGCCAAGTTAGGTCTATTGTGTACTGGCGGCACACTAACAATACAATAAATTTAGGCTGTCTGCGAATTGTAACTAAATTGATGACTAAACTAAATTTTGCAGTTTTTGTCGTTAATGTAGGCAATTGCTGTGTGAATTCTTTTGATGACTAAATTCAACTGCCATGACGACCAGGTATTCGAATGTTGTTATTATTTTCAAACAAATTCAAATTCAATTTAGTCAACTGTCAACAAATTTAGTCTGCTCGCCAAAAGACTAAATACTGTATTATCAACACTAAATTGTAGTCATAGTATTCGCACAGGCCCTTAAAACAATTTTACTTATAGACCCTCAGCTAGTAACAAATTTAGGTGCCCCCCATTTTCTCTCTAGCCTCGAAGAGGGTTGAAAGGTAGATCGATGTTGAGCTGGAAAAAGTTAAATTAAGGTGCCGCTCCTGGGGATAAAGTAACGTAACGTAACGTATTTTTCGTAACAGAAATAAGAGGCGTATCTCGTCCATATTTTCACGCTAATATCTTTATAGGAATAATAACGATGAATGTGATCACACTTTCGATGGGCTTGTGTAAGAAAATCGGTTAAATTCTCGATTTAGTATGACGCCCTTGCTTCCATCCCTTAGCCATCATTTACGCTCAAGCCTTCACTTTTCGGTAGCCAGTTTCCATTCCAAAATCATGTAGTAAACTTCGATAGCGCTCTAGCAAATGGGGGCATTCCGAAAGAGTTTCCTCAAAAATACCACTCAAAAAAAGACCAGCGATACTGAAGTGAGGTATGCATTATCAGTTTTTTATAATGGCCCTAGTAGCCAAACCTTGGGCCGTATTTGGTTTCTCGAGTCGACATTGTCGTCTGTCGATAAATAAAAATTGGCATTTGGCGACACGATATCGTCTCTTTACGTGTCGATAAAGACGTTTGACAATTATTAAAAAGCTCAATTTATGCATACAATAAACTTTTAACAATTTCTATTTTAATTAAATATTCGTGGTTTGCTGCCTTGAAGTAATACCACCCAATTTGATGGTTTTGTATGGCTGCGCTTAGCTGTCGATTTGGTCGTGAAACCAAATATGAAAATTAAAGAAAATCGAGAAGCTTTTTTTTGTCGAGTCGATCTATCGACTCGAGAAACCAAATACGGCCCCTTATTTCAAATTAACTGGGGCGATATCTGCCTTACATATTCAGAAAACGTTTTGAAACCCTTCAAAAAATACCCCGGCTTCACCGCTGATCAAGCAAATTGGCGAACTGAGCTTCTAACCTCAGTTCAGTTCGCCTATAGTTTAAACATATTCCACTGAGGTAAAACAAAACTCAGCTCGCACAACGGGTCCCGAACAGAAGTTGAATGTAAAAGCTCGCTCAAAAACTAGTAATCAATTAGAATAGTGGAATGCCATTCCGAAAAAGCAACAATTTGCACGAATTTAATATAAACTGGACTTTAGCCGGTGAAGGCACTTACATTGAACTGAATATTATTGAACTGACGTCGGTGAAGGCGGGTCAGAAAGCTTTAGCTTAACTCATACAAAGCTTTACTTTTTGTTGATGTATTGCTTCATATTTCAGGCAATTATGAGTTATGGTAACCGTGAAGGATATTTAGCATACTCAATAGACCGGTTCTGGTTCGATTACAGGGGTTAAGCAGCACTGGATGTAATTAGTACTCAGTTGGGAGACCTATTGGTTTAAAAATATAAAGTTTTCGACACAGCCGCAGTTATTATTTACATATCCACGCCGAATTTCTCAAACTTTTCGGAATCCCTTTTGCATTTCCGTATAACGAGGTGCGAATAGGCAAGGGATAAGATACTCGGTGTGGGCCTTATAGGGCAGTCTACTCGAGGTCCACATGGGGCGGTCGGGCTAGGCTCCTTTAACGCTACATATGCCTCCTTCGCTGCAGTCATTGACCTGCCTATGACAACTATATCATCTGCATATGCCATTAGCTGAATAAACTTGTTTAGAATTGTCCCTCTAGTTTCAATACGTTCCTACCGGACCTGTTTTGCTAATAAAATGTGAAATAGTAAGCAGGATAGAGTCTCCTTACCTGAGGACTCCGTTCGCACCGAAAAATTGCTCCGTATTCTCACTCCGTTTATCATTCGACTCAATGAGGTTTTAGTGATTTGAATTAATTGGTCTGGAAAGTTCAGTTCCACCATTGCTTCGTAGATTTTTGAACGTAGTGCAAGATCATATACTGTCTTAAAATCATATGAAAAGGAGGTGGGTCTCTATATTGGACTCTTTCGTCTTTTCAATTGCCTGTCTCAATGCGGATATGTGATCGGTTGTGGACTTTTGTTTCCTGAATCCGCAATGTTTATTCCCAATTGCTTTTTCATATTAGTGCCATAAACGAATATACAGGATATACAGGAATATTTTAAATGCTACATTCAGTAACATAGTTTCTCTGTAGTTGGAACAAACAAGTTGGTCCCCTTTTTTGTGTAGTAAATCTAAGAAAAATTATCGCCGGTATAGCGGTATGTTAGATTCGGCTCGGCAGAATAGTTGAGTCGGCATAACAATAATGCCGAGGGCACGCTGCAATGATTGCGGCAAAAACATTTTTCCCGTCGCGTTCTTGTTCCATTAATTTATACATACAAAATAATTTATGTTGTTTGCATTTCTAAAATTTGGCGGCACACTTCACGAATTTGGCGGCACACAAAAGTGCCGCGCCACATTGGTTGAGAATCACTGATCTAGTGTTTTGAAGTATGGACCTGCACCAGTGAGCGACATATTTTCCTGTACAGTAAGCGACATATTTTCTGCAATAGCCTTAGTTTGTGACGGGTGTGGTGTCCAAAATAAGAATAGTCATATCATTATACATAGGTACATGATTCTATTCTACCTTTTAAATTACTCCCCACCACACCTCAAAGATGTTACATTATTATTCTTTGTAAGAGGTCATTGTGCCTGTTTAGACGGGTCGCCTCCACCACCTTTCAACACGAAATTTGAAGATGCTGAAAGTGTTCAGGTGGTAACGAAGTGCGTCTCGATTTTAAAACGACTCACGCTCGTTTTTTCGATTCAGCTGTTTGTTTTAATTCCATTTTGTATCACTTTAGTGTTCCATTTTATTTTTCATATGCCGTGATGAGCAGCGGACTGACATATAGAATGGGCTGCTCATCAGAAAATTTCAATGGCACCAATTTGTTCCATAGGCTGCAAACATTTTTCACTGACATGTAACACCTCAGTGACTTTGGTAAATTAAAATTCCTTTCATTCGCATTTGGAAATTCCTTATATTCGCATTTTTGCTAAAAAAATAACAAATGCCATTTTGATGATTTTTTTCTTTTTAAATGCGTTTCATCAATTTCAAATAATTATGTTACAAAAGCCGAAGTTCTCTACCGCTGTTGCAACAAATTTGGGGGCTTATGGGGGAAAGAGCAAGAATTAAAAAAAATCAATATACCCATATATTTTTTCTAAATATTCTGACATTTGCAAAAGGAAGAATATGAAATGAGGTATTCACCTTTCTGCTATTACTGCAAAAATAACAAAGTTGTCGTACCTATATGTAGTTTATTGAAAGCGAAGAGCAAAAATATTTAAGAAAATGGAAAAGTTTCCAGTTTTGAAAGGTCAAAATTCATCTTCATCTTCAATTTTGGCACTACCTGATTTTATTTCTGCCAGTGAATGCACTGAACTCATAAAATGAAATTAAACAAAATTTGAGTTCGGTGACAAAATGGTATTATGGATGAGCGGGAATAATGTCAGACGACCATTATTATATATCAGTGAGCAGACGTGTTTTAATGAGGAAGGATAATTTCTTGCCTTATGTTCTCTAAGGTGGCCAAAAAGATATATTTAAAATAAAAGTGTCACATAAAATAAATTTCTACGCAAATAATTAATAAAGGGGATGTGCTGGAGCAAAATGTTAAATTAAAAAATTAATTTAACAATTATTATAAGGAAACTCAAGAAATGGTTTGAGAAAAATAATTTAACTTGGAAAATAATAGTCAAAATAAAATAATAAAGTCAAAAATTTTGAAGATTTAAAAAGCTTGGAAGATTATTACCAAAAATTAGAAGGTATACAGTCATTAAAATGAATAGTTTTTTTGAAGAAACGGATCCGAAGACTTAAAGGTCCATGAAACATAGATTTGATAAAGGTACAGTAAAGCATATCCCCTTGCTTAAAAGGGGCAAGAGGCATCCTACATCTTTAGATGATTTACAATTGGCACAACATCCATTAAATGATAAAAAAGAAAGATGTCAATATCTTGTTTGCAAAACAGTTTGACGAGGACTAGTTTTCTTTAGACGGTACAGCGTGAAGCCATGAGACGGAAGGAGAATGCCTTGGCGGCCATCTTGATAGTTTCTCTTTGATAGTTACCCCTTTTTGCATAATACCCTCGACACACTAGCACACATAATCCGGGTTATGACGTCAGAATGACGTAAATTTTATTTTATTTCCATATCTTTTATATGGGTCTACGTCATTTTGACGTCATAATCTGGATTAAGGGTGCTAGTGTGTCTCCGGTATAATAGGGACGATATTATCAATAAATTATTGAAATAAAAACCGAAACTCAAGCACACGAAGTGGAGCATAACAAAATTTGCTACTATGTAGTTTGCAACTGCTCTTGCCATTCGCAAACGATTTCAGTTACGTGGTTGCACTTGTAGCTGTCAAACTTTATTCAAGAAAATCTTCGTGACTAAAAATTTGTTGGCAGAAAACACCGATTGATCAAAAAACAGTTGCGCTCGTGTGTGGACAAAGGTTGCAAACTGGTTGTGTGCGTGATTTTTGTGAAACCATTTTGCAATTGGGATTACAAATCAGTCGATTCGTGTGGGGAGGGCCTAAAGCGCTACAATTTCAGCGCATTCGATGTGAATAGAATAGACTCATAGCTAAAACGGCACTGAATGACTTTTAAGAATTGTATACATTTGTCAAAATCGGCTAAAAGAATTCAGGGCTATCCCGTATTGAAATACCGAAGGCCTAGATGGTGATGAGATGTATAATAAATAAGTCACAATAAAATTTAAGTAGAAATTAAAAAATGACTCAAAAAAGTCAAAAAGTTAAAATCATCAGCGCCCAGTTTTTTCTGAATAAATAATGTACCTATAATGTACCAAACAAAAGAAGTTATGTGTGGAGATGTACAATACAAAAAGGGATATTTTCATGTGGTACAAATTCTTGATCAAAATAGTACAGTCAATCTGTCACGAGAAAATAGCGAGTCTCCGAAAAATGACATACCGAAATTTGACTTGATGAATCGTTAGGGGGCATGTAATGAAGTTAATGTCAAATTTCCGAAGTCCTCCCTCCACCTGTTTTTGAGAAAATCCAAAAAGTGGGTCCAAATTTTGAAACGCGTTTTTCTCAGAATCTATGGGTTTTGGTGAAAAGTTTATTTAACAAAAAATGTAGAGGACATTGTTAACTACATTTTATGTCATTGAAGTGACGTCATCCGACTTGAAATACAAAAAGTAGGTGGCGCTGAAGCATCAAAAAGTGTTTGTTATTTTCGTTAAAAAAAAATTTAGTTTTTTTGCAATGATGTAAATGAGAAAGTTGTTCGTCACAAAACTATTTAAACTATTTTTTTTTATAAAACTTGCCGTTTTCGAGCTGTTTTTTTTTTTTATGTGACAGACTACACCTTTTCCAATTGTAATTCAGAAAGCGTCAATTGTAATTCAGATTAGTAAATTGTAATTCAGAAAGTATCAATTGTAATTCAGATTAGTCAATTGTATTTCAGAAAGTATCAATTGTAATTCAGATTTGTCAATTGTAATTCAGAAAGTATCAATTGTAATTCAGAAAATTTCAATATTCAACTTATTGATGCAGTAAATTGACCAAAGGACAAAGAAGGATTTTCCATTTGAATCTTCCTACCAATGCTTCGTCTTCGTTTTTCAATGTCCACACTTTCGAACCATATATAGTGGGACAGGCTTTAATAGTGTTGTGACTCCATCATGCATGATATCGTCCCATTATTACTGTTTCAAAGCTAAGTTGTGTTATCTGATGCAATCTCTAAAAGTCTTTCAGTAGATAACCCATTTCGTGCAAACGATGTTAAAACGAATGTTGGGCTAACTGTGAAGCAAATTAAAATCTTCTGCGTTCCATACATAAAATTCCTGTTGCAGAAATTGCTGCAATTGGATGAATGTTGAATTTTTCTGAATTACAATTGATACTTTCTGAATTACAATTGATACTTTCTGAATTACAATTGACAAATCTGAATTACAATTGATACTTTCTGAAATACAATTGACTAATCTGAATTACAATTGATACTTTCGGAATTACAATTGATACTTTCTGAATTACAATTGGAAAAGGTGTAGAGGCGAAAAGATGCAACGCAGCGTAGTTAATGGTTCTTTTGTTACTTTCGCCCGGCAAGTCGGCATAGTTTGGACAAAAGACCGGTTTCTAACAATTGTAGCAACACACCACCCATTGAAGAAGATGCTGATTTCTGATGATTTCTTTGAAGATAATGAATTGGATTTTCCTTCACAAGTCGTTCACTGGCAACCGAAGACAAGCAGCAACAATGATGACCACAGAGAAGAAGTAGACGCAGAATCGGGGAATATAACATCTACCGAAGAAATCAGAAGCAATTCCCCAGACCAACCAAGGATAAAGAGGGCCCGACGTACTACAAAATATAATTATTGAATTAATTTGTACACATCGGCAAGCTCCAACTCGAAAACGGTAAGTTTTATAAAAAAAATAGTTTAAATAAAAGTTGTAGCCGATTTTGTGACGAACAACTTTCTCATTTGCATACATCGTTGCAAAAAAACTATTTTTTTTTAACGAAAATAACAAACAAACACTTTTTTGATGCTTCAGCGCCACCTACTTTTTGTATTTCAAGTCGGATGACGTCACTTCAATTACAAAAAATGTAGTTAACAATGTCCTCTACATTTTTTGTTGAATAAACTTTTCACCAAAACCCATAGATTCTGAGAAATTTGGACCCACTTTTTGGATTTTCTCAAAAAAGGGGGAGGGGGGACTTCGGAAATTTGACATTAACTTCATTACATGCCCCCTAACGATTCATCAAGTCAAATTTCGGTATGTCATTTTTCGGAGGCTCAATTACAGATTGACTGTACTAAAAGGGGATATTTCATTTTTTTAACATTCAATAGCTTTAAACTACATGTTCAGGTATTTTATCTAAATAGGCTGTTATAACAATGTGATTACTTGTTACCTACACAGATTTTCTACTATTTTGCAGACCTATAGAAGTACCACAATTAGTTTTTTTGATTTTCTGCAAAAAGCAATCACATGTAAATATCCTCTTTTGAACAGACACTACTCAACTATAGTTCTTGATGTATGTTTCTGATGAACCTTTTAAATAGTTCTACTTATTTTAAAATTTTTCTCTTTTGGAATATGTATATTGATTTTATTACGAAATATTCAAGTGCGCTTAAATGAAATTATTTTAGCAAACCCTAAACCTTTAAGCGCATTTGCGTATTTCATATTGAAATAAATGAATTCCAAGAACGCTATCAAATATGCAGTGATGCATATCTATACCAGACGAATAAATTATTGCCTCAGCGATGCTTAATGCATTTCCAATGTTTTCATTTAAAATATGTTAATTAATTAGTTCGATCCAGGCACTATCATTACAATAGATACAAAAAATCTATTAATCAACCGAATAAATCAAGTTAAAAGTTCTAATAGTTCAGTTTTCATATAAATTACAACAAGCCTCTATTAATTATAGTTCTGGACTCGCTATTACAATGCACGTGTTTACTCATTGTATGCATATTTAACAGAGTAACAACGTTTTTTAATAAGAGAACACATCAATTATTTTAAGGTGTTACAGATAGATAGTGATGATATATTAAAGTGTAAACCCATTTTCATAACTAATTAAGTATTGCATAAATAACTTTGTGATACACTTAAACTAGATGTGATATTCTATTCTGAATTGCGTCATATATTTTTAAACGTAGTATAAAAAGTAAAAGTAGTAAAAAAATAAAATACTTACACCATAAAACTTAAAAACAATCCTGGAAATGCTATAGCAAGTTGTAAATTTTTAAAATCCTGCGTCAAGTATGCAATTCCAGAAATCATCATATACGATATTGGTAAAGGAAATAAGTTGTACATTCCAGCTATTGTCCTCCATTTCCCGCCAACAAATTCAATTGCTAATATAAGTCCAGAATATGTCACGGACACAGAAACGAATCCCAACAATGTCCTAAATGCCAAATACACTTGCAAAACGTTTATAAAATATAAAGCAAATCCTGCCAACAAAAAAAAAGAACGAATTTAATGTAATCAAATATTATAAAAGGGAAAAATGTCTTTTACCAAATATAGTCTGGGCGATAACTGATATAACAAGCATTCGCCGTCTGCCGAATTTATCTGAAAGGTATCCACTTGTGATTCCCCCTGTAGCAACACCTAACAGAAAAAACATCTCTGCGACATTTGTCAAGAACTCCCGCTCACAAACCAGGTCCCATTCTGATATCCAAGTGTTCCCCAAGTTGTCATGCTGGTCGAACTCCCATTTGGTGCAGGATTTATTCTTTGTGTCCAATGGAAATGTTAAATTTTCTATCTGAGATGAAAATGTTAATTCAATTTTTTTACATTCGAATTAAGTGGAAATTAGTTACCTCTATCTCATCTGAAGTGTATTTCGTCCAGTCGACGTCCAGTTGATGGCAGTTATCTTCTGATCTACTAACTCTTCTCCATAAGTCTAGTGGTAGTTGCTGTAAGTGAGTTGGTCTCCTGCACCAGAATGTTTTCGCTGCTGCCTTGGAAATAAAATAAATTTATGTTATAATGAATGGTAAGAGAAAGAGAGATGGTGTTAGTCTACTGTGGTTAATTTAAAAATTTTGAATTGGAAGAGACATGTTCACAATTAGGTTCCAATGGTGGGTTTCTGACACCATCACGCCACAAAACCTAAAATCTATCCGGTACAGTATGACAGAAAGGTCAGCAAAGTGTGGTTCATCAAGTCGACGACTTGGCCGCCGAGCAATGCAGAAGCAACACTACTAGCGAAATTGAAGGACACACGTGAGAGCTAGGCAATGCGGTCTATACGATTCGGTAAACGTTTCATTCGAAAGTTCGCTTCTAACGATTGAGTCAATACCGATATCAGTCTGAACGTGTCCAAATATAAATGTGACGTGGGTTTCCAGAAGACATACAATAGTACATCTTCAGGATTTAGTTATTTATGGATTAAAATAATTCTTCGTAGCCACGTCACATTCTTCTGTTTCCTATACAGAAGTCCTTATATCAGTAATTAAGCCTCAACTCTAGCCTTCGATGCTATCTCCGAAAAAATCTCCGGGTTTTTATCTTCCCACCCGGAGTGCGAAATCATTGTTGCGGGTGATTTTGATGATCATAACGCCAATTGGCTTAACTACTCAAATGGCACCAGTGTTTCTGGCAAAGACGCAGACAGACTCTCAGACTGACATCTTTCTTACGACACATAATTTTCAACGTATTTTCATTTTTCAAGGTCCCAATAGCATTTTAAGCAAAAATTTCAGAGGAGTGCCTACGTATATGTGGTCATTTTTTCCTGCACGATATCGCGCGAACCACAAAAGATATCGACTTCGTTGAGGTGTCGTTCGAAGCGTATGAACGGAAATATGATCTGAAAAGATTTTCATAAAATTCAGTCGGACTATGAGGATGAGGATATGAGGGACTATGAAGAACTATGCATTGAACAGGACGAATAGTCACTTGGGCGATGATCTTCAGCGGGAATATCTTAAATTGTCAAGGCTATGGCCGAAATCCCAGAAGCAGGAATCCTACTGTATGGTCGCGAGGATTTCAAAGTTTCAGACTCCTTCCCTGGTGCCATAGAGATATGAGCGGGTCCATCGACTCTTAACAGACTCGTTTTACTTCCCTTGTTATTCCGCTACAGAAACGCCGTACTTCATCTGCCGAGACACTGTATTTGTCTGACATATCCTGGATCATAGATAGGCATGCCTTCTCTAGTCGGTATGGTTACTGGGATCATCCCCGTTACACCCACGCTACATCCTCACACGTGGTCATGCATGCGTAAAACACGCGACGGACAATTAGTCTGCATGCTGCCTCCCATTTTCTACTGTAGCCGTCATATTGAACGCTGCTGCTTACAATGGCGCTGCGTACAGTAGGACTTAGCTAATCACCCTCTCCATCAGAAGGCAACTTAGAAGTGTTGCAAATTAGCTTGCAGTCAATCATCACTGCAAGGGCGGTCTGTGACTAAATGGTCTGTTCCTATGCCTTGATCCTTGCGAACCTACCTTTCCCCATTTGCACAGCTTCCGTTTTATGCTCTTCAAGCGTCAGGCCAGGCTTTAATCTCCAATATCATTTAGTTCCCCCAAAATTCCATCTCAAGGAGGCGTCATGTTACGAGCACTACCCCATGTACTCCGCGAACCCGATCGCAACTGCTCCGATCGGTAGGCATAGCCTGAACATCATCATTATTATACTTTGTGATCTTGCTAAACTCCGCAAATTGTTCTGTATACAACGTCGGTCCATCTTCCGATTCACACCTACTTTCCTTTCTAGGTATACTACCCACCCGGGCCCAACATGACCCGCCGGTACTTTCGAAAAGTTGTTATTTAAGGCACAGTGTTCCCAGTAATCAAGCCAACGATGCCCTCACCTTATTTATGCTGTGCCCCAACAACTCCGTGGTTTAGAGCAGGTACGTCCAGGTGCCCACTGGATCTCAATCAATTTAACGTTCTATGCCTACACGGATCATCGGGACTTGGGCGGGAACATCAAGTTTTTTTTATCTGGAAGACTAGAGGCTCAGGAAAAGCTCTTTATACTGTCGACAATCTATTTTCTTCGTAAAGAGTGCAATGGCGAACAGCAGCTCTAGCCGGGAAGGAAGGAACTAATACAACGTAGCCGCGATATTTTTATTCCACCTACTCCTAACCATTACTATCGCTACTCTGACTTCGGGGCATCGAAAAACAACTCGTTGGAGTGTTATGCCTCTTGAAACGAGTTGAATCTCATCAACCAACCAATGACATGTGTTTTGGTGGAGCGGGGAAGGACTAAGGAAGGCTATGACAGGAGGAATCAGGAATGTAAAGAGAGAAGAAGAAAGAAAGTAGGTTATGTAGGTGGGAGAGCGGAAAAGACGAAGGCCCGTGGCGCTGCAGGGATTCGAACCCGGGACCCCTGGGATGGTAGTCAGACGCCTTATTCCCTAGGCAACCGAGGCCCGAATGTGGTCAACATCAAGACAGGGCTTTGATACTTATTCATCGAACCAGAACCGGCTATTGGGGTACCCACCAGTTTGGTTATGAAGGCCTTCGATGATCAGCCTCTGACGATTCCACCCGAAAATTGCGAAGTTCGCAACTAGTTTCATCAAGTTCAAGCAGTTTTCACGTCTTGAAACGTGGTTAGAGAATTGTTGAGGTACATCCCATAGGATATCAGAACACTGGCTACTTTGACTACCGAACGTTTTGAGTACCATCAATAGAGGATCTATCTGGATCTTTTCTGAAGAGCGATGAGTTTATAGATCGCAGGAAGAAGGAAGACCAAGGTAACAAAGATTATTTTATAAGTTCTGGAAACATGTTCTTTTGAACAGTCTAAGTAATCGCGTCAACGGCTTTGAATCTTGATATTTTTTAGACAGATTGGGTGACATGGTAGCATTCAAATGAAATATCACAGGAGTTCCTGGAACACCAGTTAACACCCGGATAAAACATCAAATTTCAATGATTGAGAATATAAAATTGCCCTTTGATATCACAAAATCAGGATAAATTTAATTGTGATTTCCTCAAGAAAGGATTCATTTTAAAATAAGCTAAAACAGGATAAACAACAAACAAAGCCACTCAGCAGGTTGATGGCTGAAGTCAAAGCCTCTTTCTTTTGTCTCATTTTTTTCTTTGTGGGTAATCGCATGTGGTTACAATGTTGACATTAGTAAAGGAACATAAAAATTGAGAAACAAAAGACTAAAAGGTTATTTCCTGCAGCATATGAATATGATGGCACTGCTATAAAACATGCTGCTGCAAGTGGCAGCATAAACCTTTAACCGGAGCCGGGGTAAGGAGTTATAAGGATTTTTATGGAAGCTTGTAAGGATATGAGTTTTGTCCTTAGTGATGTGATACGGTGATATAAAAATGTAAGTTCATTAAATAAGATGTGTTCTTGTACATTTTTATAAATTTAATAATGTTTGTAAATGTTGTGGCTTTTCTTTGCGGTTTTCTCGTTAACTTGGGAAAAGTTTCACTTAAAAGGACTCAACATAATGCAACTGAATAATGCAAGAGCTGTAGGGATTATATTTTATAGTTGTAAGGGAGGAAATTGCGTCTAGACTTTTTATACCAAGTTGGATGCCATGGGAGTCACCGGTGACCAGCACTGAGCAAGCAAAGACTACTAAAAACATAAAATTCGAGTAAAGGTTCATAGCCCAGTCATTTTATACAAAAAAAAGGTTAAATCTCTGAGAAAAATGCAACTGGAATGGAAAAATTCATTTCCTTGGTTTTAGTCAGATTTAGCCTTAAAGCGGGAGCCACATAGCACACGTCTTCCGATCCCCGTGTTCCGTGCTCCGCTTCCTGTGAAAATTGATTCCTAAGTCTTAATACTACCTGACCAGATAAACAAAAAAGAACGGAACGATAAAAACACGTAAACGGAGAAGATAAACAAATTTCAACTTTTGAACGGATTGACGGAAACGTTACCTCACTTTTTTGTAGATTGAGTAAATATAATTTGCAAATTCGTTCACTTGTTAAGGATGCCATGGAAACGGACTCTTGTAGCTCCATAAAAATAAATATCGGAACACCAAAACACGGAGAGATAGAAAACGGATAATTGTGGCTAACATACAAATAAATATCGGAGAGATGGAGAGACGGAAAACGGATAGACGGACTCGGACACACACTTGTCCTATGTGGCCTACGCTTTAGCCTGCTGTTGCCAAATTATTTAACATGTTTTTGAGGTCCTGGTGTCTGCGGGCCAGCAAACAGATATCATGCGCTTAGCCCAGATTTTTAAGGCGGTCTAGCAAACCCCATTGTATGCCGCCTGTTCTACTATCTAGAGTGCCGACAAGGATGTCGTTTATTACTATAAGAAATTTGTAGTAATGACGAAAAAAGGCATCCTTGTCGTACTTCTGAATTCACCTCACAGCTGTCGGATAATTATCCATTATGGAGAACTCTGCAGTTGGAATTGTAGCTTTGTTCCAGTACTTTTCCTGCAAAAATTTGTTGGGCAAAAACTTAGTTGAATGGTGGGGATAATTTTGTAAAAATTCAGAAAGTAAAGAAACGACTTTTGTGCAATTTCTTGCAAATAAAGAAGAAGATAACATAAATGTCGATTGTCTATGTGTATGCCGCTTTTTAAGATACCCACACACATACAAAAAATTGTCAGCTGACAACTTGCAAGAAATCGCAGGACCGAAAACCTCTGGCTAATTCCTGCACGAGGGGAAGTGAAAATTTCCCCGCTTTTACTTGCAGGAGAAAGTAAAGAAACACAAATTGGGAAAATTTTTGTCCCGCGGGATCCCACATTCGAGTTCTGGAACAAAGCTTGTTATATAGGGCTTTTATCAATTCTATTATTTTATCAGGCAGTCCACGTCGCCGTAGTGCCTGCCAAATGAAGCTCCCGAGTCGAACGCTTTCTCATAGTCTACGAAAGCAAGGTAAAGGAGGGATCGTTATTCAGTAGACTGCTCCACTATTATTCTCAAGGTGTTAATATGATCAATACATGAGCGGCCCTTCCTGAATCCGGCTTGCTGCCTCCTAAGCGTTCGGTCTACTGCCTCTCTAATTCTTGATAGAATAATGTGGGACAAGATTTTGGCCACAGTAAATAACAAACAGATGCCCCTCCACTTCCACATATTTTTAGGTCTCCCTTTTTGGGTATTTTGACTATGATACCTTCCGTCCAATCCTCCAGAAAGGAACAGGTGTTTCATGCTATTTCCAGGATTGGCTGAAGCGCATCTGCTATGAGACTTGAATCGGATTTCAACAATTCTGGCGGGATGCCATCTTTCCCAGCTGCTTTACCATTGGCCTTTGCATGAATTGCGGTTACTATTTCTATCTTGGATGTGGCCGGGAGGTGATTCTTATTGGCTCTGTGTTCCAGAGGTTCCTCGGAGGTAAGAGTTGATCCTCGTCGCTGCACAGCAGCCTTCCATCCGCACTCTTAACGGCATGTTTTTTAGTAGAGTGCTATTTAGTGATTTGGCACAGCACATTACGGTTGCCTGTGTTTGCCGCGTTTTCCGCTTTTGCTGCGAGCTCATTTATCTGCTGCTTTTTATCACGCCGGACACTTCTATTTACCTCCCGATGTAATTGGGTATTCCCGTTCAAGTTGGTAACGTCTTTCCGGGTCGCTTGTAGAGTTCACGTAATTTTTGAGGCCCTTCTGCGTTCTATTTTTGCCAGGTTGTGGCCGAGATCCACTGTTGCTGGTTTCTTTGGACATAACTGATTCTCGTTTCCGCAGCCGTCAATATAGCACCCTTAATCGTACTCCACAGCTTTCCAATATTTGTATCGTCAGCAGGGATGGCGCTTGGGTTTTTTGCGCCCGGTGCACTATGCCATATTGCGCCCCCCAAAAGCTGTTCATTTTTAAACGCAGTGAAGGACAATAAAAAAAACACACTAGCTAGATGGGAAAATAATATGTATTACAGTAATAAAGTGTATAACATTAAAAAAAAGAATACATAGAGAGTTTCAAATGATTCAATATCCAACCAAACAAAAATCTACTGAAAACTTCGTTTGAGGAGAAGAGTGTAGGAGAGGACGATGCGATGGTGGGTAGATTTTGTTAACCTCTGAATTCTTTCACTGAATTTTTGAATCAACTTTTTGATAGCTGTGTAGTTTTTGTTGTTTTTTGTCTTCCTTTGGATAGGAAAGGAAAAAAATGAATCGCAAAATAGTCCAGTAAATAGGTCGAAAAAAAGGCCTTCGTAGTGCAAAAAATACCGCAAGCGATTTTTTTTACCAAATGTTTTTACATATTTTTATGAGCTTAAATTCAAAATGGCGTCATCCCCACCCTTATGCTTCACTTACAATGAAGGGAAACGCGTTTAATTCTATATCTCAGAAACTATGCGTTTTATGACAAAAATGTATATAATCTTTTTTGTAGATAAATAAGTGATTTAACTTTTTTGTTCAGAATTTTTTTTTGTAAAGTTAATATCTTCGGAGTTATAGTGCTTCAAACTTTATATATCACTTTCTTTGCGCTATATTTCGTTAACTGCTAGCCCGCCATAAAAAAGTCCTTCCTAAGACTTATAGAACACACAATTATCTATAATTTTTGCTTTTGTCATTTTTACATAGGGCTAATATTTCACGAGTTATAGCGCTTTAAATGTCGCAAAACGTAAATTCATAAAAAAAAATTCCTAATATCTTTTTCTTTCCCCGTTTCATTTCAAAACCGATTATATCGTGTGTTGAGCTCATCATTGCCCACATTTGCTGCCTTTACTTTTTTCTATAAAGTTGATATTTATGGATTTATTACACCTCAAAAGTTTATTAAAAATGGTTTTTTTGCAAATATCTAGTCAACTATTTATTTACGATGACAAGTTGTACCAACAAATTTGTTTGTTAAAAAATTCCGTAGAAATTTTACTTTAAACATTTTTTTCTAGCATTTATACTTAAGCCGCAATTCAGCGCCAAATGTTTCATATAGATACACATTAATGTTCATACAAATAATTAAGAAATTTCGTTGGCGTAGGTACAAACCCTTTTCCACACCAGGGTGGAGGTTGAGTTTTTGGCGCGTTTTTTATTGTGGTTGCCCCAGTAGGCCTAATCCACAAGAAAACGAAACAATGATGCTATAACATGTTATTTAGCCTCATATCGAAGATGTCGGTTGACAATCGGATAGACCAATGAAGCTGCCATCTAATGACTTGACGTTTTCTTCGTCGAATGATATATCTGGGAGACTTGAAAACTCGCAAATGTTCTCATTTACTTATTTTATTTTCTTCAAGGAGGTTTGCATCCTTCGTCACATTTTTGCAATTTCCTCCACTTCATCCACTGCATCCACAGGAACCGCCACAATTTTTCCTACATTTGCAGGATATCAATTTTAATAAATTTTCTGGTGCCGGAGCAATTGTCATTGGGACTGGTTGTAAGCCAAATCTTGTTCGCTTCCAGCCGCATTCCTCTGGGTCTTGATAACTATTAAGCCAAGTTTGCACTTGATGATATACTCGAAATGAGTGAAGTCGAGCAGCATCTTTAGTTATAAGCAGAGCTGATAAGTTCACTTTGGTTTTTGTAGCCGATTTTCCAAAACATTTGAACCTAAGTGAATTAATATTGGTTTCTGACGAGCTACCTCCATACTAGCTCAATAAAGAAACGCTCTCCAGCTTCAGCAACCATATCTGGATCTATTTTTTTTTTTTCTTTAAACAATTCTACTGAATTTATGAGTTGTGGATTTTTTTGAAAAATGGATAAAACTTTTGCTTTCCCCATGCCGTATATTGAAGACGTTGTGTCACAACCACTCAAAGCGTAAAGAAAGAGAATATTGTTTGCAACAATATTTGGAAATTTTAAGCACTGCGGAATACGACCTTTCCCGGTTTTAGAAGGAAAATATTGTTAGAAGACCCTGCCAAGGACGTTCATAAAACAAGGAGATCTATAATATGTCTTCTCTGACAAAGACCACTGAATCAAACCTAGAAGATAATTGTATTGCTGTCGTTACAATTAACTTTTGAGGTGTAATAAATCCATAAATATAAACTTTATAGAAAAAAGTAAAGGCAACAAATGTGGGCAATGATAAGCTCAACACACGATATAATCAGTTTTGAAATGAAACGGGGAAAGAAAAAGATATTAGGAATTTTTTTTTATGAATTTACGTTTTGCGACATTTAAAGCGCTATAACTCGTGAAATATTAGCCCTATGTAAAAATGACAAAAGCAAAAATTATAGATAATTGTGTGTTCTATAAGTCTTAGGAAGGACTTTTTTATGGCGGGCTAACCGTTAACGAAATATAGCGCAAAGAAAGTGATATATAAAGTTTGAAGCACTATAACTCCGAAGATATTAACTTTACATAAAAAAATTCTGAACAAAAAAGTTAAATCACTTATTTATCTACAAAAAAGATTATATACATTTTTGTCATAAAACGCATAGTTTCTGAGATATAGAATTAAACGCGTTTCCCTTCATTGTAAGTGAAGCATAAGGGTGGGGATGACGCCATTTTGAATTTAAGCTCATAAAAATATGTAAAAACATTTGGTAAAAAAAAATCGCGTGCGGTATTTTTTGCAAAGAAAAAGTACCTATTTACTGGACTAGAAGGGAGAACTGAGATTAAAAAGAACAACAAACTAACGCATTCTAACGTATCGTTCATTGGAAGAGTTTGCTCTTGTAAAAACCCAAACAGGCCATATAAATTGGTTAGACTGTAAAGGAACAAACAAAAAAGAGCTATTCTCGACACAAGGAATATTGTTATCCTCATTTCGTTCATTGACCTCTTTTAGCAATAATTCTTGAAACAGAATTTAAAAGCGCAGCAACAGCGCCCTGAAGTTTATATCGATTATTATAAACAGCAATACACAACACAGACCGATCGGAACAATTTTACCTTTGTGTGAGTGGATATGGTGCTTTTTTACACAAAGTGCTCCAGCGATAAATAAATGAGAGATATTTCTCTAACCTTGGAAAGAAATTTTTCCCGAATTTTTGCTTCTGATTCTCGAAGACGAAGGTCTATTCTTGAACTTTTTGAGTAAAATCTCGGGTAACATTTCTTCAGTAAAATCTCGAAGCTAAAATCTCTGGAAACTTCTTGCATGAGGAGAAGTAAAATTTCCCCGGTTTTTCTTGAATGAGAAGGTATAGGCGCAGAAATTGGGTAAATTTGATTTCTTGTAAACTATTTTTTTTTTTTTTTTTTTTTTTCATATTTTATTTTATTTTAATTCTTAATTTCTGAAATTGCGCTCGGTGCAAAGGCACCATTCACACCTATGAAAGCGCCGCCTCTGATCGTCAGAAACTGTTCGTTGGTTTAATATTTCTTGCAGGTTTCCAGGAAATTCTCGCTTTTTAACGCTCTCCCGCATAAGGTCTATGTTAAACCGTCTACGGGTTCTAGCATCGTATTGCATGTTTCTGATTGCGGCGATTTTAAAGCAACTAGTTGCCAAATGGTGGTCGCTTCAGTGTCTGCTCCCCTGAAACTCCTGACATCCTCAATCCATCTTCTTGTGACAAAAGTAAGTTCCACCTACCATGAGTTGGTGGGAACTATAAAAGTCACGGAAAAGCTCACTATAACTTGGCTTAGGCCTTGATATCCAATTGTTTGTTCAAGGCCGGTGTTGTCACGGCCGATCTGTGCGTTGAAGTCACCCATTAATACAATGATGTCTTGTCTTGGAATAGAGCGAAAAACCTCATTCAGTCGCATATAGAACTCGTTTTTGATGTCATCTTATGCGTCTTCGGTTGGAGCATAGCATTGGACTACCGTAGTATTTCTAACAGGTCAGCTAGGTGTTCGTCTACTGTGGCTTTTCGCGGGGTTTGACAGAAGTGACAAATCGGGAGACACCACATTCCGAGGTCTTTGTAAGCCTTTCGCACCCACCAATTAACTAGTCTAAATAATCTTTCCCCAAAATATGCACCGCATAATAAAAAACTTATGTTGGACAGACGGAAAACCCATGTAAAAATAGCGTGGCATTCAACGTGTTAAAGGACGACTGGCTGTCGCAAATTTTGCAATTAAATTAAATATTACATTTTATTGTGTATTTTCCGATACAAAAACGAATGACTTATTCAGTGCCGTTTCAATTCTCATGTTAAATACATAAGCCAATAAATTAAGCTCCAGAATGAACTTTTCCGACGTTCCACAAAAGATTCTATTCATTTTATTAACGACCGATGAAAATAACAAAAAAAAGATCTCGGATTAACGACACGGAACTAATCCGAAATATATTGGACCAAATTGACCCAAGGATAATCTCTGTTAACCTAAAAAGCCCTCACACCCCGTTTATATACGGCAAATTACATTCCACAAAGAAGGAAACGTTCACCCCAGCACCTATGGAAATCCTTAGAACACTGATTTCTCCGTTTGCCGTTTTTATCAGGAAAGCAATCGTTTACGAAAATTATCAAGGATAATCGGGACGAAATTGAGCAGAAGGAAAGCAGGAGGAAACTCGTTTTCACTTACCTGATAAACAGTTGATGATATGTGAAATGTGTTTGGAACTTGAAATAAGGAAAGCAGTATTGTCATAAGGAACTGCCACTTTCCGTAATTCCCGATAAGCTCTGCTATAACATCGGACTCCTCGCTGGTGTCGTGGCTTTTACTGCTTTTCGGTGATGTCGATCTCACTGTTTCACCATCTGGGGACGGTTTTGATGTGTACATGTTGTCTTCTGCAAAAATAATATTAAATAGCATTAATATTGACTTTGCCTGGGACGAAAGGTAAATTGAAAATAATAAAATCGGTATTGCAAAATTTAACGGTCGACCAATTTCAGAATGGATGCCGAGCCCTGTTCTACATCACTGAATACAAACAAAGTATCTTAGCAAATTATTGCCAGTTCAAATGTTATCCTGCAGACAAAAGCCATTACGGCATCAGGATCTGGGATTTATTGTATGTACACGAGCAGGATTTCAGCTTCTGCCAAGGAGCCAGATTGGCTTGTCATATCGGATAAGGTAGACTTAATTGAAGTATCGAAGCAGAAAGGCGATCTTGTTTGTGTATTCGAATAGGCACCAGCCATTGACAGTGTAAACAATGAATAATAATGCTAAAGTGTTCCAATTTGAAGCTTGGTGAATTTCGGTTTATAGTGTATGCTCCCGGGGTACACAATCTGAATACGAAATCCTGCCCAACTCTGGAACGTACGAGAGCGTAAGTAAAATGCGGAAAGACACGAGCGTTTCGCATATTTTCAATCTCGGTTGACTGTTGACGTTATGGAATTTGTGACGAATATAAGAAAAGGTTTCTCTAAGGTTTCTACGAGATGTACTTTGGGTTCACCATAGAGATGAAAGCACGGGACGATGTTTGGAACGTACTAAAGTGGATTCTGTATGAAATTGTACAAATGGGTTTGATTGTTCTGGGCGTGAGGTATAGAAACTTCTAAGGCAAAGCAGAAATTTGTAATTGTTGAATTCGGTATTCAGAACAGTTGTTTTGTGTATATATTTTGTTTGGTCCTAAGGTCTCTGTCACTTCATTTTTAAGAACATATACACACCAATTTGCTGGGCACGGTAGCCAAGGGGTTAAGTTGGTTGACTACCAAAACAGAGCTCTATGGTTTTTGGGTGTTACTCTTTATATTACCAGTCCGTCATGTCTTTCACGTTATGGTGCCATGTCTTATTAGGAAGCTTTGCTCGAAGGATAGAATAGGTTAAGGGGGGTCTGGGGGTTGCATGAGGAGGAGGCTGTAAATCTCGCAATTGAACTCGTATGAGTCGTTTTTTCCAGCAACAGACTGGGCCAGAAATGAAACTGTGGGAATTAGCGGAAAACTGTCTCGTCGGAGTGTTATGTATCTCGAAACATGTGACCCCCCTTAATCACACAGTGGGAGAAACTGGTGTCCAGGGAAGCTTATTTTGAGCACTATTAAATATGTTACAGAGGAAGTAGTTTTAAGGAAGTGTTTAACGACACACAAAAACGCGACACTCGAAACGCGAAAAACTCGAAAAACGCGACACGCGACACTCGAAAGTGAAACTGGAAGTGCGACGTTGCCACTTTTTCATAAACACGCGAAAAACGCGATTCTTAAAGTAATCAAAAAGGTAAGTATTCAAAAGATGTACATCCGCATTGCCGCACTGCGGCAATGCGGCAATGCGGCAGTGCGGCAATGCGGCAGTGCGGCAATGCGGCAATGCGGCAGTGCGACAATGCGGCAATGCGGCAATGCGGCAGTGCGGCAGTGCGACAATGCGGCAATGCGGCAGTGCAATTCCCGCATTGCCGCATTACCGCATTCCCGCATTGCCGCATTCCCGCATTGCCGCATTCCCGCATTGCCGCATTCCCGCATTGCCGCATTCCCGCATTGCGCATTCCCGCATTGCCGCATTCCCGCATTCCCGCATTGCCGCATTCCTGCATTCCCGCATTGCCGCATTCCCGCATTGCCGCATTGCCGCATTCCTGCATTCCCGCATTGCCGCATTCCCGCATTGCCGCATTCCCGCATTCCCGCATTGCCGCATTGCCGCACTCCCGCATTCCCGCACTCCCGCATTCCCGCACTCCCGCATTCCCGCATTCCCGCATTCCCGCGTTGCCGCATTCCCGCATTCCCGCATTGCCGCATTCCCGCATTGCCGCATTCCCGCATTCCCGCATTGCCGCATTCCCGCATTCCCGCGTTGCCGCATTGCCGCATTCCCGCATTGCCGCATTCCCGCATTGCCGCATTCCCGCATGGCCGCATTCCCGCATTGCCGCATTCCTGCATTCCCGCATTCCCGCATTGCCGCATTCCCGCATTCCCGCATTGCCGCATTCTCGCATGGCCGCATTCCCGCAGTGCGGCAATGCGGGAGTGCGGGAATGCGGGAGTGCGGCAATGCGGCAATGCGGGAATGCGGGAATGCGGGAATGCAGGAATGCGGCAATGCGGGAATGCGGGAATGCGGCAATGCGGGAATGCGCAATGCGGCAATGCGGGAAAGCGGCCATGCGGGAATGCGGCAATGCGGGAATGCGGGAATGCGGCAATGCGGCAATGCGGGAATGCGGGAATGCGGGAATGCGGCAATGCGGGAATGCGGCAATGCGGGAATGCGGGAATGCGGCAACGCGGGAATGCGGGAATGCGGGAATGCGGGAGTGCGGGAATGCGGGAGTGCGGCAATGCGGCAATGCGGGAATGCGGGAATGCGGCAATGCGGGAATGCGGCAATGCGGGAATGCAGGAATGCGGCAATGCGGGAATGCGGGAATGCGGGAATGCGGCAACGCGGGAATGCGGGAATGCGGGAATGCGGGAGTGCGGGAATGCGGGAGTGCGGCAATGCGGGAATGCGGGAATGCGGCAATGCGGGAATGCGGCAATGCGGGAATGCGGGAATGCGGCAATGCGGGAATGCGGCAATGCGGGAATGCGGCAACGCGGGAATGCGGGAATGCGGGAATGCGGGAGTGCGGGAATGCGGGAGTGCGGCAATGCGGCAATGCGGGAATGCGGGAATGCGGCAATGCGGGAATGCGGCAATGCGGGAATGCAGGAATGCGGCAATGCGGGAAAGCGGCAATGCGGGAATGCGGCAATGCGGGAATGCGGCAATGCGGGAATGCGGGAATGCGGCAATGCGGGAATGCGGCAATGCAGGAATGCGGTAATGCGGCAATGCGGGAATTGCCGCATTGCCGCATTGCCGCACTGCCGCACTGCCGCACTGCCGCATTGCCGCATTGCCGCACTGCCGCATTGCCGCATTGTCGCACTGCCGCACTGCCGCATTGCCGCATTGCCGCACTGCCGAATTCTTTTGAATACTTACCTTTTTGATTACTTTAAGAATCGCGTTTTTCGCGTGTTTATGAAAAAGTGGCAACGTCGCACTTCCAGTTTCACTTTCGAGTGTCGCGTGTCGCGTTTTTCGAGTTTTTCGCGTTTCGAGTGTCGCGTTTTTGTGTGTCGTTAAACACTTCCTAGTTTTAATAAATTTTATAGAAGGAAGTCAACGAGAGTTTATCTTCGTGACCATAAAGATTGACATTAGCATACACAATAGCCCAGCTCTTGTTCGATGCGGAGGACAAGCAGCTTTTTTTTTTTTTATTTGGCAGTGCTAAGCATAGGAGTCACCCTTTGTACTACTAGTCCGTCATGTCATTTGTCACGTCATGGTGCAATGTCTAGCAGTAAGCTTAGTACGGGGTAGGGATGAGGGGGGGGGGTATAGGTTAAGGATTAAAAGGTACGGGAGGGTATTGAAGAAGGTGGTGATGAACCCTGCGTTTGAACTCTTGGATGTTGTAGGAGTTCGGAAATACTGACTGCGAGAGGTTATTCCACAGTCGAGTTGTTCTATTAACAAACGAACTCATATCTTGTAGAGTGCGTGAAAGGGGTAGTTGCAGGTCAAGGGAATGAGACGAGTGGGCTAATCTGGTGTTGCGGGTATAAGATTGCCGTGGAGGCAGGAGAGCGTTTAACTCGGAGGAACAGTCACTATGATAGTAGCGATAAAATTTTGTCAGTGCTGCTACATTCCTACGGTGGCTCAAGGGGTCGATGGTGGAGCAGGCGGTGTCGTCATCAATTAACTTGAGCGCCCTTTTTTGCACCTTATCTAACCATGCCAAGGTGGTTATTGGGGCGCCGCCCCCAAACGAGGGAGTTATATTCGAGAAGAGGCCGAATGTAGGATTTATAAATAACAGCACGGGCCGCTGGAGGAGGAACTTGCACCTCTTAAGAAATCCCAAGCACTGGGATGCTTGTTTGGCGATTTGGAATATGTGGTCATTCCGTCGCAAGTCTTTGGCTAATGTCACGCCTAAGATGTGTAGGGATGGGTCGGCCATTAGTTGAACTCCATCCACTCTCAAGGGTGGTGTTGAACTTCTTTTTGGAGATAAGACAGTACTTGGTTTTGTCGGAGTTGAATTCAACACGATTCTTCTTTCCCCACTCTAGAATGAGTTCAATGTCGTTATTAATAGAGTTGAACATTAGTTCGCGATCATCAAGACAGGATCTGGCATGAGTCTGTCTTGTATCGAAGCTGTACGAGTAACGTAGAGTACCGTCGTCAGCGAAGCTGAGAAGTGGGTTGGAGGGGATTGAAAGAAGGTCATTTATAAATATGAGAAATAGGGCCGGTGATAAAATTGACCCCTGGGGAACCCCCGCAGAGATCGGGTGGGATGCGGATTTGACGCCATCCAATACCACTTTGATTGAACGGCCAGAAAGGAAACTCTCAATCCACTTCTGTAGAAGTGAGTCAACTCCAATAGCTTTGAGTTTAGCTAACAGGGCTGAGTGCCAAACTCTATCGAAAGCCTTGGAGATATCCAGAGCAACCAGACTAGACTCACCGGATCCATGCAGACTACGGCTGAGGTGTTCTGTAAGACAGACTAAAAGATCGCCAGTGGATCTTTTTTGTCGGAAGCCATACTGTCTGTCGTTTATGAGTAGATTGGATTCTAGATATCCCATAAGCTTTTTGTTGATTATCGTCTCCATGGTTTTGGAGAGAATAGAAGTAATTGCTATTGGGCGGTAATTGGAGGGATCGATGGAATCACCTTTTTTCGGTATGGGCTGAACATGGGCAAGTTTCCAAGAGTCGGGATAAACTCCGGAGAAATATGACAGGGAAAATATTTTGCGCAGAGGTTTAGCCAAAGGTGAGGCGCATTGTTTTAAGACGATAGGGGGTATATTATCGGGTCCAGTGGATTTGTTGGCATCGAGCTCTTTGAGGCACCTGTACACCTCGCGAGTCCTGAAAAAAACCCTGTCCATTGAATGGGAGCTTGGAAGTGGTTAGACGTTAGTAGGGGGACTACTGCTTTGGTAAAACCACGCTCACGCTTGGAAAGCAAAAGGCAATTGCAAAGCATGAACAAAAAAATAGATTTTCCATACTGGGTCACATATCCACAGGCGTACATGAATATTCTTTATTAAAAAGGTTTTTTATAAATTATAAATTTTATTAAACGCTTTTGAAGGAGCATAGAAAGGCAGCTAACCTGCAATGACATGTAATTTTAAAATGTATTTGGAACTGGTATGGAAACGGAAGCGCTGTAAGCTTTTTAAGGAGTGCTCAAGCATGGCTATTGGAGCACTTCATTTCCCGTAGTCCATTCAAAACGCGCGTTATGGTGTTCCAAAATAACACCGTTAAGAAAATCGAACCCTAAACGTTTTTGGGGTCGCTGATCACGAAAATCGAGGTCCCGCGGTCCCAAAATTAGGGCGTCACCCCTAAAAATGCAAAAAAAACCTTTTTTAGGGGGTTTTCGCGATTATTTCAATAATAATGAAAACTAATGCGATGAAATGCACTTTTTTTAATATTTATTTGCGAAGGGGGTTGTATTATACTAAATTTAGACGAGCCTAATGGTAAGGGGTACCCCTAAAGGGTTGAAAGTACCCCTAAATTGGCGAAAAATGGCAAAAATTGTAAAAAAAAATTTTTTTTTCAAGTTTTTGCTTCAAATTCGATTGTGGGCGTACTGTCAGGCAAAAATAAATTATTTTCAACCCTTAAGGGGTTAAAACTACCCCTACAATATAGTTAATTGAAAATTAGGGGGGGCGGGGTGTTCCAAAATAACACCGTTAAGAAAATCGAACCCTAAGGGTTTTTGGGGTCGCTGATCACGAAAATCGAGGTCCCGCGGTCCCAAAATTAGGGCGTCACCCCTAAAAATGCAAAAAAAAACCTTTTTAGGGGGTTTTCGCGATTATTTCAGTAATAATGAAAACTAATGCGATGAAATGCACTTTTTGTGAAGGGGGTTGATTTATACTAAATTTAGGCGAGCTTAATGGTAAGGGGTACCCCTAAATTGTTGAAAGTACCCCTAAATTGGCGAAAAATGGCAGAAATTGTAAAAAGATTTTTTTACAATTTTTGCCATTTTTCGCCCACTTAGGGATACTTTCAACCCTTTAGGGGTACCCCTTATCATAAAGTTCGCCTTAATTTAGTACAAATCAACCCCCTTCGCAAATAAATATTAAAAAAAGTGCATTTCATCGCATTAGTTTTCATTATTATTGAAATAATCGCGAAAACCCCCTAAAAAAGGTTTTTTTTGCATTTTTAGGGGTGACGCCCTAATTTGGGGACCGCGGGACCTCGATTTTCGTGATCAGCGACCCCAAAAACGTTTAGGGTTCGATTTTCTTAACGGTGTTATTTTGAAACACCCCCCCCCCACGCGTTTTGAATGGACTACCAGCCTGATGAGTTCAAAAGGCGTATGGACACTGAAAATATGTTGTATCCGCTACTACTATGAATGGTAGATGGGCCTTCTGACTAGAAGATTTCGGAAATGAATTTCAACATGTTGCAGGTTTCGAGGTTTAAAATTCCAAATAGAGAGCTAAAAACTCCCAGCTGAACGAGAGCTATGGCTAATAAAATTGCTGTTTATACCGATTAAAGTTTACACGAGCTGGAAAACTCACTTTTCTAAACGCGTTGATCATGCTATTTTTTCGGGAATCGTGTAGAAATACGTAGGTACATTGAAAATCAAAAATTGTAAAGAAATAATAATTGCTTGAAGTATGCCATTTTCTGGTGACAATTAATCGCACTGTAATAAACTTTATATCTAAAATCGTGAAGAAAAGTGTTGCTAACGAGAAAAGTATCACATTTCTTTACAATTTTTGATACATGGAAAACTCGGGAAAACGCGATATCTCCGGCGGCCATCTATTTTTTGGATTCCGAAATTGTTTTCTTAAAATGTCACAAGAAAGTTGTGGACCAATTTTTAGCCATTTTGGAGTTTTGTTTCCTTAAAATGCTAATTTCCCCGGATTTGCTAGTCAATTAGTTATATTAAAATATTGCATACTTGCCTATATACGGGTAACTTATTCACACTTTGTTTAGTACCCTCAAAACCAAAGACTAAATTTAGGTACTACCTTAGTCAAAGCTTGGAATTTTTTTAATTTTATAGGCCTCCACCAGCAAGTTTCACAAGGCCCCGAATAATCTTAGTCCGGCCCTGGTCACATAGATGATTACACGATATGACCCAGCTGAATGCAGCTTCGAATCATGAGAACGACAGATTTAAAAGTTATGCGAACGTATCAGGTCTACTCATGTGTTATGAAGACATTAGCTGCGTTCCTTTTCTGCTAATTTTTACTATTTTTTACACTTGCGTACTAGCAACTACACTTGCTCTTATAAACGAGTAGATAGCACTTGCAATTACACAATTGAAACCCGCTAGGGGAAAGCGGCCATTTCGAGTCTATTGTGAATTATTTTCACCTACGCCATTACCCGCTAGATGGCTTTTATTTGTGTCGAGCTGATTTACTCATATAAAAACGTCCATAAATAAAACTTCAGTCGTATAATTATCAAAAATTATTATCTTTCGTGTTACTTTAGAAATTATCGCATTAATTTCTCCATTGTGTCACAAATTCTTCTTTTAAGAATTTTTTATTTGTAAAGTTTAAAGTAACGTCAAAAATTTCAAGTGAGATTTTACTCAAATCAGAAAATTTTGCGTTCCTTTTCTGCTATGCTCACAAGTACTAAATAGTAGAAAAGGAACGCAGCTATTGATAATTTCCAAATTTAAAGGAAGCGCATTGAATTAATTTTGGTCAAAACCACTTCATGTTAATTTAGAGCTTAGTGAATTGCTGGTGGCAAAGTAATCCTGAGAGAAGCTAACTAACTATAAAGCCGCGTTTACATTCCAAAGTTACGCAAAAGTGCACTTTGAAGCTATTTTTTTCATTTACACAAAAAAAAGGCCCGGCCGAATGTTATAAAATTTTTTTCAGAGCATTTTTTCGTTAATATTCTTCTTTCGGTACCACAAAGAAGTCGATATAATTTTTGGTTAGCGCGGTATTGTGCAGGTATAAAAATCACGAAAGTCGTTTTAACAAAAAAACAAACGGTTCGACAGAATTTTGTGAAAATCTTTTCAGATTATATTTTCGTTAATACGCTCCGAACGACGCCTCAAGTAAATCGATATCTTTTGTGGTTCGCGCGATATCGTGCAGGAAAAAATGGCCACATACGTACGCACACACACCCAAGCACGCACACACACACATACTGCTTCTCAAATTTTTGCTTAAAATGCTGTTGGGACTTTGAAAATATGTTGAAAATTTCCATTTCGATTTTCGGACCGATTACAATAACTTCCCTATAAACTGGGAAGTATTATTATAGCGTACTGCTTACAACCTTTCCACATTTACAAAAAAGCCTTTAATTAAGTAAAACAATATTCACAAATAGACCTGAAAATGAAATAAAATGAATTAAAAAATTTGGACGTGTTTATTTATGCTTACAAAAGAACAATACCTCTTTCTAGTGGGATAGATCTACTGAAGAATAGAATAATTAAGACAAAACAGAAGTACTGAAAAATGGATCAATCGTCGTTAAATACTTAAACCTTTGCTGATATTAGTACATGTATAAGTACAGCAATCTCGGTATATATCCGCCATGCACTTAAGCTGATTAAAAGCGTATCGTGGAACGTTTGGGCGTTAATGCTTTGACCTTGGTTGCAATTCCAGATGCAGCTTTCTGAGATATGAGACATTCCCCATACTATGAAGTTAGCGATGATGGCATTCACCTTGAATTCTCTAAATCCACTGCATTTGAGTTGCTATCAATTCCCCTTACAGCAATAAACATTTGGTTATAGTAGACAAAATTATTATTTGTAATTAATATAGTAAAATGTGATAAGAATTACTACATTTGAGTGAGTCTATTTGATCACATACTAAATGCCGATCACGACGTTAGACGAGATTAAGCGAATTTAGTCATTTCGATCAGACTTAATCATTTTGGTCACGCGTTTAAATCTTTAAAGTTTGACTAGATCTGACTAGATAGACCTGTTGTCAAAGCAATATTAATATCCGTGATCTGATTGAGAAATAATGAGAATGTGATAAATATGGACTGAAAATAGCTGGATTAGGCTAGACTAACTAGGGTGTAAGATGAAAATTACATACATGTTACAAATTATAGAGGTTACGCGTGCAAATAATTTTCCGAGTTAGTAAAAGAGTGGAATGTAGAAAAATGCTAAAAACATAGCCATTAGCCGTAGACCAAGAGAACGAACTGGGTACAGTTCAGAGAAATCACAAAAGTGAGACTCTCACACGCATTCAAGAATGGAAATCAAATTAAGTGCGGAGCTTGATAAAATGTTCGGAAATGGAATACAGCACACAGGATGTCGCGTCCCGTGGAATATAGTGAGAAAGCGTTTCCACCATGATAATATGTGGAGTTGCCCGCCCGTGGAGGGACCAAATAAACTTCATTACGAAAGTAGAAAGTCGTGGGCATAAAACGGATAAGGGTTAAATGCCGGTAAAGTTTTCATCCTGTACCGCGAGAAACGCATGCCAAACTTATTCCTCCGGAATTCTTTAAGAAAGGTCACTATACCTTTTTACTTTTTTCATTTACAAATGTATCTAGCAAAAACCCGTGTGTGTTGCAACGCCTTTTAATAAAAAAATTATGTGTGCATTGTCCGTGAAAGGAAAAAGCAATATGGTTCTTTTAATCAGTCTCGTCAGTTTTGTTGATTTAAGTACAACTTTTTAATAATGTTAATTGGACGGAACTGAGAGAGCTAAACGGTTAACTCTTTGACCTGCGCCGGAGCAAAAAAGGGCTCAGTAAAAATAGTTCATAACTGCATAGTTCCCACAGTCTATCGCTCCGACATGACGTCACACGTGATAAACTGCGCAGTTAAACTAAAAGTGTGCGGGCCGTTTAAGTTTCCAATTACCTACAGGCCGCCGGCAGTCTGTGGCCTTTTAGGCCAGGTCGGAAAGAACAGCCGGATAGTGGCAATACATTACTCAGTCTGACTGAGGAATGAGGACTTGAGGCAACCGATTGACGGGCCGTGGACTGCAGGTCACCTCATGATTCTCCACAAAAAACAGCGTAGAAGGTAATTCAAGTGTAACAATGTTCCCGGCCTGAACGAAAACTTTAGACTGAATACGTGTTCAGATCCTCAGGCCCAGAGTGACGATAAATGTCCATCCACATAAAAATATTTATCAATTTTCCTGGAGTGCAGGCCATGGTCTGCCGTCGGCCGGTGAGTGCCTCAAGGCGAGGAACCCTTAACTCATCGTAAATTCGAATTAAGCGTTTCCGAGTTTTGAGGTTTACAATATGGAATGATAAAAAAAAGTTTCCACACGTTTTTCTCCGACTGTTGGATTAAGTTTTCCGTCTGAACCGACAGTCGGGTCTGAGTGAAAAGTAGCCTAAAATATGCCAAAGAAAATACTGAATCATCCCGAGAAAGTCCTAAAATTAGCCCTGACAAACACACGGTGACGGTGCGGATTCGATTCGGTTTATTTAGAAATCGCCGGAATTTTTGTAAACATGACATTTTGTTTGCTTTTTTTATAATTTAAAAAAAATTTGTTGTCTGTAAAGAGGGTTTACGGACGATAGTTTAACGTGACAACGTCATGAGAAAACATTGATGAAATGATTGCATACTTTTATGAATAAAATTGAATCATTTATATTAAACTAGCAAAAACCCGCGTACGTTGCAACGCCTTTCAATAAAATAAGATTATGAGGACACAGTCTGCGATAGGAAAAAGCTATAGTGAAAAAAGAACAAATCTGGGAAAATTGATTTCGGGAGATGACCGCCATGGACCAAATGATATATTGAGTATACTATATTGCCTATGGTGTTCTACTTATCATACTCTTTCATTTGATACCCATGTCGAAGGGGTTGTGAAGAAAATATTAATCCGCACTCTTGAGATGGCCGCTATGGACCAAACGATATATTGAGTATACTATATTGCATATGGTGTTCTACTTATCATACTCTCTCATTTGATACCCATCTCGAAGGGGTTGTGAAGAAAATTGTAATCCGCCCTCTTGAGATGGCCGCTATGGACCAAACGATATATTGAGTATACTATATTGCTTATATTGTTCTACTTATCATACTCTTTCATTTGATACCCATCTAGAAGGAGTTGTGAAGAAAATGGTAAACCGCCCTTTTGAGATGGCCGCCATGGACCAAATTATAAATTGAGTATACTATATTGCTTATGGTGTTCTACTTTTCATAGCCTTTCATTTGATACCCATGTCTCGGGTGTTGTGAAGAAAATCGCAATCCGCCCTCTTGAGATGGCCGCCATGAATCTAAAGACATAGTCTATGGCATTCTTCTTATAATGCCCTTTCATTTGATACCAATGTCGAGGGGGTAGTGAAGACAATGATCATCCTCCCTCTTGAGATGACCGCCATGGACCAAACGATATATTGAGTATACTATATTGCTTATGGTGTTCTACTTATCATACCCTTTCATTTGAAATCCATATCGAGAGGTGTGAAGATAATGGTAATCCAACCTCTGGAGATGGCCGCTATGGACCAAACGATATATATTGAGTATACTATATTGCTTATGTGTTCTACTTATCATACTCTCTCATTTGACACCCATCTCGAAGGGGTTGTGAAGAAAACGGTAATCCGCCCGCTTGAGATGATCGCCATGGACCAAACGATATATTGAGTATACTTTATTGCCTATGGTGTTCTACTTATCATACTCTTTCATTCGATATCCATGTCGAAGGTGTTGTGAAGAAAATGGTAATCCGCATTCTTGAGGTGGCCGCTATGGACCAAGCGACATATTGAGTATACTATATTGCTTATATTGTTCTACTTATCATACTCTTTCATTGGATACCCATTTCGAATGGGTTGTGAAGAAAATGGTCATCTGCTCTCTTGTGATGACTGCCATGGACCAAACGATATATTGAGTATACTATATTGCTTTTGGTGTTCTACTTACCATAACCTTTCATTTGATATCCATGTCGAGGGGTTGTAAAGAAAATGGTAATCCGCCCTCTTGAGATGGCTGCTATAGACCAAGCGCCTGCTTTTGAAATTTTTTTGCTATAAACCTCACGGAGCCCGAGACCTTTCCAACGAATGCAAAACCGTGGAAATCGGATCGTGCGTTCTCTAATTATAGCGTCTGGAAGGAAAACCCGACTTATTTTTATATTATAGATAATAACAGTAAACGTCCCACCTTGCGACTTGTGAATGGTAATAGCACAAGCAGGAAGGCAAGGAAACTGTTTTCGTTTGCATTTCACAGTTTTCGTCAGTGTAATGTTCACTATTTTCTTATACACCGGCACCCAGTTAGGAGACAGAGTGTTTGGCTTGCTTTGCTTATTGTTGACAATTTGACAATAATTCAATCTAATTAATATTGACAATTTTAATCAAATTTTTAAGATTACTACGATCAAATTTTTAAAATTACTTCGGGAGATAACGGGACATAACGGGACATAACGGGACAATGAGTCATCATTTTTCGTGCATGCAGCCGGCGTTCATCGTTTTAATAGACGTTGTCACGTCAAAAATATTTTGGGATGAACAATTAATAGGAGAAGTTCAAATAAAACGAATTATTAGTATAATAAAGCGGAAAGTGGTAATAAAATTATACAAAACAAACTCAAACTCAAACTCAAAAGTTTTTATTCATAAAACATAAAAGGTACAATTCAATACATGTTAAAGCTAATACTCGCCAGAAGGCAGACCGTATAGTGTGATAAGAAAATACTTAAGTAATAAGTTTATATGTGGATACAATATAAGCAAAATATTAGTGTGATGGTAAATAACGTAGCCAGGTGAATAGGCTGACTACTAGTATGAAAATATTTAATTGTAAACTTAAAACTAACTTAAAACTACCTTAAAACTAAACACAAATAAATAAAGAACAAACACTATTAGTAAGATTATAGAAATCTTTATATGAGGTTTGTTATTCGTGACGTCCGCCATCTTGGACGACGCCATCCTAATGATAAGTAATTTTGATGACGAAATTAGGTATCCGCCATCTTGATGACTCCCCAACCAGTTGTTGAATCTTCCTTTATTTTTATTTTTAACTGCCCCCTGAAAATCATTAAAAATCTGACAAATCCGGTGAAATATTTTAGTAAATTTGATGACGAAATTATGGTATCCACCATCTTGATGACTCCCTGCAACTTGTTCGTTGAATCCTCCCCCTTTTTTTACGACGAATCCGATGAAATAATTCAGTAAATTTGATGACGAAATATTATCCGCCAACGATGACTCCCTGTCCGTGAACATCTCCTAAATATAATGAGTCCAATGACCAATAACTACAAAGTTATCTAAAACTGTAAGTTAGCCCGAGTTGCGATCACTAATAGGTTATATTAACCACATGTGGTTCAGATGTTAATTGTTAACAAGATTAAGAATTGGTCGTCCCCCCATTTCTTATCTGTTATTATTGATTTTCTTGTATAATTATTTGATTAAGATATTAATATTAAGCTGATTTGCTTAAAACTGCACTGTATATTATTTAAAAAAATTTATGTGTTAATACACTACTTGGCTTAAGCTGCCATTTTGTTTCGCTGCCCCGAGGGCACGTCCGTCTAGGACGGCTCTCCAACTTGAACTCCTTATACAAAACAATTTGACATTTAAACGCGAACAGATCCATCCACGCATTGTAATCAGTGCAGTTTCCTATCCGCTCCGATGCGTTCTTTTGACATTTCATTCCGCGTAAATCCGTTCATTCTAATTGGGCCTTAAGGATTCCCAAATTCCTAGATTTATTACTTTCGCAACGCAAGCGAAAGGGAACTCACTCAAAATGACTACCGGTAAGGTAAGAAGGAGATATTTTTTGTATTCTTCCCCTAGCTAGGGGTTCTTGGTAAGTTGTTGTTGAAGTGTTGTGTATCGTTTTAACGCTTGGATTCTTGAGTATCTGAAGCCTATTGTCAGCGAATAGAAGAGTAACTTGATATTTCCCAATTGGATAGTATTATGTGAGTACTACCGAAAATTGTTGGCACAACACCCCTAAAAACAAAAAGCACACGTCAAGAACATATAATTTTTGAAGAGGAGAGTAAGATAAGCTTAGTTGCCAAATTTCAACAAAAATTGGTGCTGCCCGAAAGAATTCGGTGGTAACAGTTTTCATACAAATATTTCAATTTATTCTATATAGTCCAGTATTTTCAGTGTGCCAATTTCCACCCCTAGAAGGGGTGACATTTCCCCCCAGTAAAAAGCACACATCAACACCATATAACATTTATATTTTGAGCTTCTACCTACTTACTGTCCAAATTTCGCGATAATCGGTCCTGTCCCAAAGAATTCGGAGCCAAAAACCACTTTCCAATTAGTACCTACTTATAGTTAAATTAAGCCGAAAAAAGCGAAATAGCGGAAATGATTGGGTTCAGACTGAAAATTGGCACAGATCTTCCTTTTAGGGTCCTTAATAAGGGGTTATAAAGTCTACCGATTTTAGGGGGTTTTAGGGTCAAAATATCAGGGTGTTTACTTTTTATTTTTTTTAATTTTCTTAGATTTGAATAACTCCTGGACAAATTATCGTAAACCATTATACTTACACTCATCTTTTAGGTAAATGGGTATTCTTTTAGTTGGTATATAGAACCTTTAGTGATTCCGTTTAGAAGATAAGTAGGTTCACAGCGTGAGCAAAATTACAAATTTCTTCGTTTTTTAGCATTTAATTACATAAGGGATAAAGAAAGCCAGTGTAGCTTTCTATGTCAACCAGCAGGCCTTTGAAAAGAAATCAGTCTTGATCCATACATTGGTCTCTAGCTCTATAAAGCGATGATAAGAGTGCTGATATACGGTATTACTGTGTTGTTAGCCTGCGTTTGCAAAATAATATGAAAAATCTAGCCTGGGCCAACTTACAATCTTCACAAAGGCAATGAAAGTAATTCTCGATCGTCTGTCACCTGATATACATGTGGGATTTGGTCTTTATTCCACTTTTATAAAAATCGTTTTTAATATTTTTATATATTATTATTCGTTTTATTTCACTTTAATTTATTTCATTATTTAAATTACATATTTTATTATAAAATATGACCGGGACACAAACGCTTCCCATCGATCGGCTGATGGTGTGCTCCGTATAACGTTTTGCGTTGAACTGTCATTTACACGATCGGAACGGAACGCTTTCTATCGATCAGACGGAAGTTGCAGATTTCAATACGGCGGTTCTATGAACGCCGGAAACAGTGGGCGCTACATACATATACCCAAGGCAGTAAGCAGACAGAAAAGCCCTGAAGCTGGCTGAAGAAGACGTATGTACACTGGAAACGATAGATGAGCTATTTGACTAATTGAAATGTTAACTCAATGTCAACCCACTGTTAAATTCTACCGGTGTCTTCCAGGCGGAGCTGTTGGGGTTTTTCAAAGCATTCCTAGCAAAACAGGCGTACTCAAGATGACGATCCGGGATAATACTGATAACATCAGATAATCAAGGGCACCAGGCGTGGTCTATATAACGTTCAGTCTGGTCGAAATATATCAAAAGTACCTGTATTCCTTGGCTAGGGGTACAGGATCACATTTTAGTAGGTAGCAGGGCAAAAAAAACATAAATGGTGATGTAAAGGAAGATGAATTGGCCACACAAGCAAATAATGTATCAACCAAGTCCAACGCTAGTAGAGAATGTACAGAAGCCGCTGATTGGGGCAAAAAGATATACAACCATTCACTTCCTTTCAATGGCGGGCTCCAGCTGGAGAAGCTTAGCATCACACGCGAAGACAAGAACTGCTTGAATTGACAAGTAGAGATCTCGCGACTTATCAGAATCGTGCCTGGCTTATTGAGGATTCCATACAAATCAAATTGGAGGGTTCCTGACCTTTGTCGTTTTATCAAAAACTCTAAATGGCTTGAAATGGCCTGAATTTTGTCCCAACACTAAAATGGCATCACAATGGTGTACCTAAGTGGGCCCCCTAGTGGGAGAACAGCCATTTCAACATAACCTAACCTACAAATCCCAGTGCCGTATTTGCCTATCTTTGCAATTGTCCGATTGTGGATAGGATCAGATACCTGGCTTTTAGTAACCTCCTCTTATAGAACTTGGGGCAGGTCTCAAAGCCACCAGCAATCCATCCATCGAATTGCGCCTGGCCAAGCCAAATCTCACCCGATCTGGGATGAACTCGTGGTTCTAGTTTCTAGATTACAGATTTGATGGCTCCATCGTGTCTGTGCCCCTTATTTAGGACCCGGACCAATGGGCTGGAATATCTGAATAAAAAGGACGAACGCTAGCCATTCCAAACACACTCACATATGATTAAGTGAATATTTTTCACGTATACGGTTACAAATCGCTACCCTTTCAGCGCCAATTGCGTCCCCGTCTTCGGTTCTGGGTCGCGGGTGCCGCCTTTACATACAAAAGTGAGTCATGTCATAAATTTTTAAAATCGTAATCCATGCACGTAAGACTTCAGGTAAGTTGCGTCAGTTTATCGAGCAACTTTGTGTCTCAAATGTCTCTATAGATTATAACAACTGAATACATTTGTGCCGATTTTAATAGACACAAGCTCCTGCCATAAAGACTTATTTCGCAGTTGCAAAAACATAAGCGCAAGAAGCAAAGGAAAAAATTCAATTCGTCGCAATTAATCTAGCATTAATCTCACTTTTGAGCAGGCACTCGGGCTTTGTGTTGCTCTGCATCGCGCACCCTCTTATCACACTCGTATCACTTCAGAATGTAACTTGATTTCCAATTCTGATTTCAGCTTCTGGGGTGCAGCTTGCGCGACAACAATTCATCTCATCTCCACCATGAATTAATTCATGAGTTTCTGCTGTTATCAAATCCGATTACATTTGTTCCACTTAATGGAGGCCCCGATGTGTGATTGTTGTTGTCGTTGAAACAAAAAGGAGACGTCGGTGTGATTAATTGCTTCGACAACGAAACACGATAACGAGTTACAATAATTTGTCACATCAAAGATTATTAATTCTCAAAGATTATCGCTGGAGACTTGTCACTTAACAGCGCTAAATTGAGTGTGCTTAGTGCGGTCTTGTTAGTACATGCCAGGATGATGATAATTTAATTGTAGCATTGATGAAATTGGTTATCGATGAAGTACAGCTGCAATTTTCATTGAGAAGTTCGAAACGTGATGTGGAATTGGGCCTTTGCTCAACTAGCGCCACATTTCAATGGCTGCCTTCAACATATTAAAATTTATACTAACCCGGAACGCGCTCTTTCAGTTTATCGAATCGAAAACACAGAGCAAATAAACATTCCAGCTTCTTAGTTAAGTAAACAGCGCGAGGCTTATGAAATAATTTACAAGGAATTTGTTTCTTGAAGTCAAGTTCAATTATTATTGTCAAACGAACACGCGATTATTAAAACAGACGGAATTGTTGTAGTTCAGGAAATGTTTCGTAGTAAAATCAAAATCAGATGTCTGTAATGATAGAATGTTCTTTCTGGTGTCTAATTATTTGAAGCACTCGTCTTTTTCATGGTTTTTTTTCTTCTATTTATACCAAAACAATTTCCAGAAACTGAAATTGTTACTTAATAAAGAACCCAATGCCATTTCGTAAAAAAGGAGCAATGGTGCAAAGGAGCATCCAAAACTTGTGATCCCTGTGAGGAGAAATAAAAAGATCCGGCGCCCAAACTTTATCGTTGATTATTACCAATTCGAACTGAATTACTTCCAAATGGCACTACTAATGGGCCGTCCACACTATGCGAACTTGAATCCCACGCGCTTTTCGCTATACGGCCTCAGCCAAAAGCGTGCATGAGCTTTAAATCGTGAGCAAATTGAGAAAACAAATCAATTTCTGTTTGAAAAAACATACGCGCGTTTGAAAAGCCCGTATTGTGTAGACGTACAATGTACCTTTTTAAGCACAGCCTTTGGTCCGCGCAGTTTGGCTGTACTGCCTTTGCCATTAAAAATATCGCAAAAAAAGGCATTAAACTCTATATGAAAAAAAGAGGCAAAAGCGCGTATGACCTAAGTCGTATGACCTACTCATGCGCGCTTTTGTCAGAGGCCGTACGGCGAAAAGCTCGTAGGATCTAAGTCCGCGTAGTGTGGACGGCTCATAAGGGTCATAGACTGCCACATCCGCCAATCGGTAGATGTAACTTTACTGTCACCAGCTCAACATGTCTCTCTCAGTGGTAGATTCTCCGACACAGTTCTGCACCAGGTGGTGGGAAATATTAAAAAGAACCTATATTACAAATAATTTACTTTGGCAGCCTTTTTACAAAAAATGTACATTGCCGGTAATATATCTGAAAAAGATGGCCCGGCTATATTTTTGAAAATGTGTGGCCGATACTATTGCTGGGCAACTTGTATTCAGACATGTTTTCGCAATGTTTTGGCTACTGTGTTGCCCGAGAATTTCACGCGTACACGTATGACAATGACTGAAAGGGAAGAAATATTTGCTTATTAAAAAAACGAAGAATGCGATGAGCTAATTCTAAATATGTAGTTACTTGATTAGAAATTTCACTAGAATGACGAAGGGTGGCCTTAAAAATTTATATACAAAAGAACCATAAGCCTAAACAGCGGTGACAGGACTCCGTCCTGCGGTATGCAGAGGCCCCTGTGTTTACCACTCTATCCTTCTCAAAGCTTTTGTTGAATATCAGAGTTCCAAGAATGGGGATGATCCACTAACAAACCATTGTAGATCCCATTGTTGAAAGCGCTACTTCATCCGGTACGGTGTCAATCGATTTTCCTTTGCAATATGCGTCCTTTGGTATAGAATTTTTAAGGTACATAAATAAGATGTGTTCTAGGGTCTTAAGGATAAAGGATGACAAGCTTATCCGCATGTAATCATTTACGATATCTTACTGTTAGAATTGCCAAATTATAAATTGAAAAAAAAATGCAGCTTATGGCAGGGAGACGCCATGGACTTAGTCAAGGCGATCTCCTGGAACTCTACATGTATTTGGGTGCGGTTTGGTTCGCCGGATACTATAGATTCATGGATCCCTAACCCAGACAATGTACACCCTACACCGCCCACAACTATGCCATTTTTAGGCCATACTAACATACTTCTATACCTTTTCAACTTCAAATTGGGACTAAACAATTTCAAATTGGGAGTAAGTTAAAAATATCAAAATTTTTATTTCTTTAACTTTAGATGGTATGTTATTTACATGAAGGTATCTATGTTATATACATAAGGAACCACAAAGAGCGAACAGCGAGGAAAATAAAATTAAAAGGCGTAATTATGCTCAGCAACTTTTAGAATATCAAGCAGAAAGCATTCCCGACTTAGACTTGGACCATATAGTCCTTAACTATCGAGCACGCTTGGTCAAGCTTAAAAGCTAACGTTAAAAGAAAATTAGCAATTCAAATGCAAAATCGGAAATAGGAGTCCGCTCAAAGTTGGTACAACTAATCAAATGCGCCACAAATAGCTCACTGGCGAAAGTAAGGATCCAAAATGTTGTAACAGAGGAGTTTGAAGTACGTCAAGGGCTTAGACAAGGAGATGGACTGGCCCCCATGCTTTTCAACCTGGCCCTAGAATGGGTGATAAGGAAAACGTCAGTCCAGCGAAGTGCATCAATAGCTACCCAGTCAGTACAATTACTTGGATATGCGGATGACGTAAACATCGTGGGAAGGTCCTTTTTGGCAGCAAAAGAAGTCTATGTTGAATTAAAAGAGGCGGCAAAGGACATAGGCCTGAAGATTAACGAAGAAAAAACGAAGGTGATGCAGCAATCCAGAGCAGGACGATTTAGAATGGGAAGAAATATAACCATCGACGAACATAACCTAGAAGTAGTCGATAAAACAGTCTACCTTGGGTCTACTATCACAAAAAGAAACGAAGAAAAAGAAGAAATAACCAGACGAATACTACTGGCTAATAGAGCCTTTTATGCCCAAAAACAAATCCTGCACTAAAGATTTGTGCACAGGAAAACGAAACTCTCACTCTACAAAACAGTAATACGACCAGTACTGTGTTATGGTAGCGAGACTTGGACTATGACCCAGGACATAGAGGAACGAGTCAACAGGTTCGAGAGGAAAATTCTCAGATGCATAATAGGCCCAATCAGAGAGGATGGAATATGGCGAAGAAGATACAACAACGAGTTGTATGAAATTTTTGACGACTCACAACTCTCAACTTTAATAAAAATCAACAGATTGAGACTAGCCGGCCACGTGATCAGGATGGAGGACAATCGCATCCCAAAACGGCTTATGGCATCAGAAATTTCGGGAAGTAGGCCAGTAGGTAGACCCAGGAGGAGATGGATAGACTCTGTGACGGCTGACGCAGAGTCAATGCTCAACATCCGGAACTGGAGGCATGCTGCAAGGGACCGTCAAACTTGGAGAAATGCTCTAGAGGAGGCCAAGGCTCGATTTGGGCTGTAGCGCCATTGGATGGATGGAATTCAAATGCTACAAATTCTAACCGGTGACGACAGGGCTAATATGACTCAAAACGAATATCATTTACAACGGTTACTAACATGGTTTGTAATGATATAAGAAATCAAACTGTTGTGAATTGCACAAAATGGCCTATGTTCAAAGGTTCATACTTGATGCATTAAATTTGGTGGATGTTCGTTTTTAAATAATGTTTTTATGTTGTTTATCTGTAATTAATACTGTAATCTTTACTAATAGTTGTTCATTTATTACTTCAAATTGCTCGGTCCCAATTTGAAATTTTTTATTCCCAATTTGAAATTGTTTATTCCCAATTTGAAATTGTTTAGTCCCAATTTGAAATTGTTTGTTCCCAATTTGAAATTTTGTTTAGTCCCGAGTTGAAATTGTTTTAGTCTCAATTTGAAATTGTTTAGTCCCAATTTGAAATTGTTTAGTCCCAATTTGAAGTTGAAAAGGTATAGTCCAAAGAAAATTTCGAAATCAATTTTAAATAGCCGGCAATGTTTAAATATTTTCCCTCTACGACCGATATCAAAGGCAACATGCCGGCCAGTAGTTGCAATATGGCCAGTATTGTCGGGCTGTACGAATATATTACCGGCAAGTTTGAACATATTGATGAAAATAATGCTGAATTTTCAGCATTGTCGTTCAGCCAGTATTGCCGGCCACACATTGCTGAAAAATGTTGCTCGTTTACAGGCACCTTTAGATATAGTAGAATGCGCCCTTAACAACGTACGTACTGAATCGATTCGAAAATCTACCATAGCCCTTAACCTTGAAATCCTCTGGCAATGGCTAGCAACTTTGCTTAGCTCGAAAATATCTAAGCGGATTTGGGAACGGAGACAGTAATCAAATACGACAATAGCAACCCACCACAAAGAGGCGTCATCTCCCCTTTACTGTGGTTAGTAAGGATGAATAGCATACTACAAAAACTAGACAAAAGCGGAGCTAAATTAGTAGCATAGGTAGATGGGCTAATAATTATGGTGTCCGGAAAGTGATTAGTAGTCCAATCGTCAGCACAAAATTCGAATGAAGACCTCTAACTAAATGTTAACTCACTAATCTTTTAAGAAAAATAGTGAGTAGAATATGTTAAAATAAAGTTTCGAAAAATTGGTTGTACGCTATACCTAAAAACAACCCCCTAAAAACAGAAAATTCCGTTTTTAGCTAATATCTCTTAAACGGCAAGTCCTATCATAAAATAGTGTTTACGAAATTTGTAGATCATGCTATTACCTACAAAAACTGATATTATACATTTTCCCATTCTCATATCCCCTAATCCGCAACTTGTATAAGGTCATCAGGCGTTCAATAAATCCTCTGTTGGACTACGTGGCTAATATCTTCAGGGGTGATTCCTGGATGTTTCAGGACAAAAAAATTGTTCCAGAGAGGGGCTATCTCCACTATCCACTAATATACAGGGTGTTTATGAAAGAAAACTTGAGTGACTCCATTTACAAGATTTATATAGGTTCAAAATATGACCAAAATGCTAAAATATTGAAATTCTAAAAAAAAACAACGAAGAATATTGGGAGTTTAATCACACTTTTTAATTACATATCTTCTAAACGGAGTCACTCAAGCATTTTTGAGAATTTTTAATTGGCGCTCCATCCAAATGTCTAAATCTGTCCGACTAAATTCCGTCCGATTTCCATTCACATTCTTCAGTTGAATTTTCCTAATTTTCAAGGCATTTTCAGTTCCGTCTCTTGTTCAATACCTTGGAAAAGTTTCCATTCGTTTTCCGACTGCTCTTAAACTTTGAAAAAACTAGTAAATTTTCAGCTTGTGTTCAGTCTTATATTTTCACCCGGGGAATTTTCATAGATAGTCAAGCCACTATAAAAGCGCTGCATTCAGTAAGAATGGGCTCCAAGCTAGTGGACTACAACTACATAGGCTTGGTATAACGCATCACGAGACTCCCGGCACGGCCATATAGAATGGACTGCTCATCAATTCGTTCTTTCGTATACACGACAGTGACTTTTGTTTAATTAATATTTTTTAAATTGGCATTTTAGAAGATTAAGGAAAGATAAATATTTTGTCAAAAAAAAGAAAAAAAAATTAACATAATTTCTATTTTTCCCCCTTTTAAAATGCTTTTTTCATTAATTACAAAGCTTTATAATAAAATACCTGAGGTTCTCCACCCCTTTTTCAACAAATTCCGGGGCTTATGGGGAAAGGGAAAGAAATAAAAAATCACATATTCTGACATTTGCAAAAAGAAAATATGAAATCAGGGATGGTAACTTTAATACCATGCAACCGTTGTTTCGTTTTATTTTTTTTAAATTTGGCTTAAAATCATTCCAGAATTTTATTTAACTTTCTTCTTTTACAACAATAAATAAGTTGTCGTATTATGTCGTTTATTGAAAGTGTAAAGAGTAAAAGTATTTCAGAAAATTAACAAGTTTGCAGTTTTTAAATGTCAAATTTCATGTTTTCAGTTTTGGCATTACCTGATTTTACTTCTGCCAGTGTAAATAACACCGTAACAATTTCATAACACGAAAATTAACAAAATTTGAGTTCGGTGACAAAAGAGGCTTATGGATGAGCGAGAGGTCTATCCTCTTTGGTAAAACGAGTTTGTATGGAAATAATGCCAGATGAGCAGTCCATTATTATATGTAAGTGGTTTCCGGTCATTGGAACATGGACAGGAGCGAAAAAGCCGAGTACCTAGCCGAGCAGGGAGTCTCTCCAAACCAATATGCACAGTCCAAAATGCAAGAGTGGAGCGCAACTTGGCCGACTTACAACAAAGAAAATAAATATGAGTGTGCTTAAGTAAAACTTTTATTGGATAGTACGCTTTGAGAAAAGTCAGGCAAACGACAGTTGCAGGAAGTATAGTGGTAAAATTAATATTTATGAGTTCCTGTCCAGTTGCCAGAGACTTTGACCTAGCACAAAATATGATCTTGCTGATAATAGGGTCTCAGGTACTTTTTGGCTGTAGAATACGATAAAAAGCTGGTTTAAGTCGATTTCGAAAATTTTGAAATAATCATTTTTTCTTACAGCATTCAATTAATGCCATTTTTATTTTCACAAACAGGAGGCACACACAATATGACTAAGACGAAAGACGCCGTTGACGAGACGAGAAAGTACCTCAGACCATATTTTCGGTGAGATCGGATTTTGTGCTAGCTTTCAGTCTAACTTTGACTCTGACAACTGGGTTAATTTACATTAAAACCTAAAAACGAAGCAAAGATTTTATAAGTTTTTTGGCGTAAAAACTGCACCAAGTGAGGTTCCATAATGTCCTGATATTATTGTCTCTGCAGACGCTGTAAGATGATAGCTCTCATCATCCCCACTTTCCCTTCATCCACAAAGTTCCGACGCCCTGTTTCTGTTGAAAAATTATTACTCAAGTCGCCACTCAAAATCGAAGTTTCGACCTAGCAAAATTTAACCTTCAGAAGTGGAGATTGTCATGTAAAAATTCCACTATTTCGGGCATAAATAACCACGATAAAATTCATTTGTCCATTATCTAACATACACCCAGGGGCGGCGCTTTCATAGGTGCGAATGTGCACTTGCACCGGGCGCAATTTTTCAGGGTGCAATTTCAGAAATTAAAAAGATTTAAAAAATAATTAAAACTTTGGGGGAAAAAAATAAAATTGAAAAGTATTCTCACAAGAGAAGAAGCAAGAAATTACACAAATTTATCCAATTTTTGTCCCTGTACTTTCTCATGCAAGAAAAAATGGGGAAATTTCGCTTCTCCTCGGGCAGGTAGTTTCCAGAGATTTTAGCTTCGCGATTCGAGAAATCGGGGAAAAAATCTACCAAGTGGAAGAAAAGTCTTTCATTTATTTGGAGCAGTTTTTGAAAATTCTTTAAAAAGCACCATATCCACTCACACGATAGAAAAATTGTTCCGATGGCTCTAAATTGTGTATTACTGTTTACCGTGATTGATATAAACTTGAGGGCGCTGCTGCTGCTCTTTTAAATTCTGTTATTTGTTAAAAGAGGTAAATGAACGAAATGACGAGAGCAAAACTACTTGTGGCGAGAAATCCTCTTTAATTGCTCTTTTTTTGTTTGCTCCTTTAAACCCACGGTTTCAACGGCCTCAGTTCAATCAAGTTCAATTCAATCTGCATAAATGGCTTCGCCTGCTGGCATATTCAGTTCATGCTTGAAATTATTGTCGCTTTTTCGCCAGGAATTAGAAATTCAAAAAGCTCACTGGAATGATATTCCATTATTCCAGTTGATTATTCTCTTTTGAGCGAGCTTTTTTATGTTCAATCCCAATTTGATGTTCTGTTGGGCGAATTCAGGCTTTATTTTTCCTGAGTTCAATATGTGAAACTGCATGGAAGCTCAAGCAAAAAATGAAGTTCAGTACACTACTAATTTGCTCGAACTTGCGCAGTTTGTCCGGTGAAGCCGGTGTCTAACAAATTAATATGGCTAGTTTCACACGGGCCAACCAACACAAACTGGCTGTAATCGTCAATTCCCTTTTGAAATTCGATGAATAATCGCATGCGTTTTCCAAAGAATCAACTTTTCGAACAAACTATACATTAGAATGCTTTAGCTTGTTGCTTTTTCTTTTAATATTAACTATGCCTTCTGCCATCTCCTTTCTTTTCTTTTCCTAGCAAAAGGGAGGCAAAATTCCACAACAACACAGCTGTCCAAAAGTTGATTCAAAAATTCCGTGGAAGAATTCAAAGGTTTAGAAAATCTGCTTGTCCCCTCGTCCTCGCCTACTCTTAGCTCTGCAAACGATGTTTTCAGCAGAATTATGGTGGTTGGATGTTGACCCATGTAAAACTTCCTATTTACGTATGCAATCTTTTTTTTATCTTATACGCATTATTATGGTGCAATCTTAAATTTTGCGCAAACTATGAAAAATATTTCACTAATTAATTAGTGTTTGGGTATTTTTCCATTGTCCTTTACTGCGTTCAAAAATGAGGAAGGTTATGGGGCGCAATATGGCAAAGTGCACCGGGCGCAAAAAACCCAAACGCCGGCCCTGCATACACCTGCCTACACCTGCATACACCTGCCTGCGAACATTTCATTGTGATTTTGGTAGGTCTGTAAGAAATGTTAAAACCTTAGCGGAGTCTTCATCATACTCTTCATTTTTCATCCAAGTTTCTGATAAAAGTAATACATTAATTCCTTCGTCATCTAAATCTTGTACGCTCGCACCTATACTTTAACAATTTAGCGAAAGTATTGTTAATCCTGGTCTATTCAAACACGAGTCAAAATTATTCTGTCTGTTTTCTTAAAAGCGTGTACGCGCTGCACCTAGCACATATAGCGAACAAATGTGCATGCCACACTCTCAATTCACGCTACAGGTATGCTTGCCACAGGAACCAAGCAGTACCCACTGAGCACTAACCACATCCAATGCTGCTTTACCTCAAAGTCTAGGTCACAACCAACCTTACTCTTGGGCTACATAAATATTCCATAACATTTTTCTAAGGGTGGGAAAGCTATTGGGTCAGTCCATAAATACTGCGGTTTTTCAAAATGCATAAGCTGTTGATCGACGGGAAGGAGTTGAACTACCGGCATCAACTTGTTATAAAAACAGGTAGTAGTTTTACATTGTTCTTATTTTTAGTTTGGAGTGTGAGATACAGTTCTAAGCGCATGATTTATGGATTGATCAAACTGAAATGTAGAGGGACTCTTGCATAAATTTCTTGAACAAACTCGATGGGTATTTAGCATTCACCGCAGAGAAAGAAAAACACATAAACACCTTAGCACAAGGAAGCAAAAAAGCAAAATAGTGGCACTACGATAAAATTGCACTCCCTGAATATTAAGCATGAATATATTACGGCATAGCTGAGCTTATCTGTGATTAGAGTCTCAATAAATCCCGCCATCAGATTAGTAATATCTGACATTATCGAGGAGATTACAACTAAATTAATGCGGCTGATATATCATTTACGGAATATTTATTGAGCTGCCCGCTGCATTGGAATCAATTGAATTTTAATGCACTGAGGAAATGATTAAAATAATTATTTTACCTCTGGTTTATCTGTCATCGAGGTACATGACATATCAGACCTTTCACATTCGCTGCATAATAATGTCCGTAATTGAATATTTTTTTTAATAATCAGATTAACTACGACCGTACGAGTAATCTGTCTAGTGGCTGCCGTATTCCTGCCAAAGTAATTATGAATGTGCATTTCCACTATTATTTTTTTTTAATTTCCGATAAAAACTCTGAGAAAACACTCAACCGCAAAGAATACTCCACTCAACCGGATTAATTACTTAATATGAAGTTTGTCTAATGAGCCTGGAACAATTGAAATATTTCAGCTAATTTAAAGTTTTCTAATTAGCGACAAAACATTAAAGCCAGCAGCGTCAGCCATTAAAATGCAGCGGGATGACAAATTGCACCACACGACAGTCGAGCTCGTCATAAAGCCGTCTGAGCGCATTAAAATCGTGAGAAAGTGTCGGGCGAGTAATTGCTGCTAATTAGTGCAACAATTCTAATTGAAGCCATCGCGATGAATTACGCACAATCATTGAAGTCTGCACTTGTGCAGTCCCGCCGCTAGTGCGACGCGGCCGGCGCAATGAATGGAATGAAGTGAATGTGCAGTGTGCGATGCAGAATGCACTTTGCGAATAGTGTTCATCTTCACAGCGGATTAATTCCGTAATTTGTCGATAGGCAAATTGCACCCGGTTGCCCGGTTGGAGCAGGCCACAACACGGGTGGATACAGGCGCCGCGGAACTTAATTTGGGGCTTTTTGAAAATTCCGGCATTTGTAAATCATCGTCAAGATTTTAATGCTTTCGAAATATGTACACATATGTTTGCACTACCGTGTTCGGATCTGTTTATCTGCGCCAAAGTACACGATTAATCTCTTGAGGTTTCAATTCAAAATCAAATTTATATTCTGGCCGGGTAATCTGCAGTCTTCTTCTGCTGTAGCCTGGCGTGATGTAATTAAGTTTTATTGATGCATTACTTGAAGGAAATGTTGAGGTTTCGCGATAAAGTGCGATGGCGACCTTAAATCATTGTTTATGATGAGTTTATTTCAGGATTTTTTTCACAATCAAGTTGAAGCATTTCAAGTAGGTGAGTTTGTTTTTTCATTTTTTTAGCAGATGATACAACTAGGCAAAAAAAGATAAAAATTAGAAAAAATGCTTGTTGTTTTTTCGATTGGCTATTTTAAAGTATTCAATCCTAGTCTTAGTAAATAATGGTACAATTTTTTTTATTGTTGTTCATGTTCAAGGACGATAACGAAAAGACTCATTCGGGAACTAACTGCTGAAGTAATAGTCAGATTGCAATTCTTCTTAAGGGGGTAGAGTACAGTAAAATTTTCAAAAAATTCATTTTTTTTGGCTTTAAATTTGAAATCAGCAACCTCGAAAACCACCGAGTTAGAAATTTCATCACAAAATAATCAAGATTTCATGTTTTGGCCAGAAATTTGGGACTCTGTCCCCCAGTGCAATGTTCAAACGCGTTTTTCTCGAAACGATGTTTTTCAAAACGGTGTACATGATATCTCAAGATCTAATTAACGAATTGACTTGAAATTTGACACACTTCTTTTATGGATGAGTGCCTCTGGCGTCACGTAGGATTTTGTCAATATCTTGTTTTGTTCAATAATTATTAACAATCATAACATGAAATTTGTGCCGAAAAAACGTATGTATAATTCAGGATTTTCTTTCTCGTTGCCAAAAAATGCTAAAAAAAAAGGCTACGTGACGCGATAGCCAATACCATATAGATGATGAGAATATTTGGTTTTTTTGTCTCAGACGACTGGTTTTCGCAGAATCATGTACACCATCCAACAATGCGTGAAAATCATAGGGATGTGCGAAGCAACATATATCGAAATACATATAGCAACATATATCATAACAAAAAATTTTTTAAACGTTTTTTAATATGTACGGAAGATAATAAAAAAAAATTATTAGTGTAACATTATTAGTTAGTTAGCAATAAATTAATGAAAATGACCCACAAACAATGCCCGTTACTGTGCTCTACCCCCTTATAGACGGAGAGCTGGCTACATAAAAAAGCAAGGTATAAGGTACATGAAATATGAATATCTAGATAGGTGCCATTAGCGGTCCCGGACACCGAGTGGCTAATCTGCCAGCGCGATTAGGAAGATTAAGGCGGGGGCGGACGATCAAAGATGACAAATTATACATAGAAAAAAATGATAATGCTCATGGATAAAAATTATTGATAAGTGAAGTATTTGTTGCTACGAAACGCGAAAATTATTGGCAGACGATTTCGTGGAAGATAAATGGCCGGCAGACGTCCACAAAGTGGCGTTATCGTTGATGCGAAAAAATTAATGATAAGCCTCATGATTAAAATTTTTTGAGAATTATCATTAAACTGTTGAGGAAGCTGTGTGTTGGATGGCAGACGAAAAAATGAAAGACAACATCGAGGCAGACGGTATTGAAGAGCGCGGGCTCGATAGATATATTTTCGTATGTTATTCTGATATTTCTATGCCAACATTATACATAATTAATGCGGGATTAAGAGTGTTTATATGAGGCATGAGAGTGTGCGTATCTCTATGTATAGCGAGTGCGAGTAGGTATATAGCATAGAATAGATGTAACGGCGAGCTTGCAGAACTCACGTTGGCACTTCATATGTATATAAGTATACATACATCAGAAAGTATACTTTGATGCCATCTTATTTCATTTTGTTTGATTACGCGAGCTTTGAATTTTTGTACACAGGTTACTTTTTGATTTTTTTGATTGTTTGAATTTATTTGCAAAAGAAGTTAGTTAGTTTTTCAGCAGATGTTAACGAAAGCCAATGTGAGGATGATATCGATTGCGAAAGTGAAGAAGATATGCAGTACGATGAATCCGACGCCAATAGCGAAGTAGAATAATTCTAAAATTTATTTGTATTATTTGTTAATAAAAAAATTGTTTTAATGGTAAACATATATTTTAGCACTTGTATAATAGAGGAATTGTTAACTTATTGTCCTCACAATATAATAAAGAAAATAATAAATCTTGCAATACACCGTACGTAACTATATAACTCGTTAATACGAGACCGCGCTCTTCAATACCGTCTGCCTCGATGTTGTCTTTCATTTTTTCGTCTGCCATTCAACACACAGCTTCCTCAACAGTTTAATGATAGTTCTCAAAAATTTTTAATCATGAGGCTTATCATTAATTTTTTCGCATCAACGATAACGCCACTTTGTTGACGTCTGCCGGCCATTTATCTTCCACGAAATCGTCTGCCAATAATTTTGGCGTTTCGTAGCAACAAATACTTCACTTATCAATAATTTTTATCCATGAGCATTATCATTTTTTTCTATGTATAATTTGTCATCTTTGATCGTCCGCCCCCGCCTTAATCTTCCTAATCGCGCTGGCAGATTAGCCACTCGGTGTCCGGGACCGCTAATGGCACATATCTAGATATTCATATTTCATGTACCTTATACCTTGCTTTTTTATGTAGCCAGCTCTTAGACTATTAAGCGATTCTGGAGTTCATGTAGGACTAGAGCCTCTTGAAGTCTTTTCTACCAGTTTTCCCTACCCTTTACGAATTTTCTATAATTCCTTATATGAGTTTCCATCTTCAACCGTCCAATCCTTGGTCCAAATTTTCGTTGCCCCTACCATTCTATTTCTTGTTGCACTACTATTTAAAATCCGAGTTAGCATTCTTTATTCAGAGGTCCGAGACTTCGTTGTATGCCCTGTTGTATGGTCGTAACTATATATTTGTTTAGCTTTCCAAAGGCCCAGTTACATGGTAGCGTTGCGTTGCGTTACGTAGCTCCCTTCAAAATTAAAACTATGTAATTAAATGCATTACATTGCGCGCAACGCAAAGCAACGCAACGCAAGAGATGAAAAAAGTTCAATTTTTGTGGGAAACATAACCTCAGTCGGCAAAACCGTCAGTAGGCAATGCAAAAAAAGTTTCCCTTTTTTTATGAAACAAACTCTGCCTATTTTGTTAATACTATACAGGTCTTAACAGAACTTTGTCTGTCAAATAACGAAGCTGCTATATGACTAGGCGGCGAAACTTCAAGCTCAGTTAAGCTACGGAACACCACGAAACGCTGCTAAGTAGCTGGGCCTTTAAGCTCTTCGTTCGGTCTAATGCGCCATTAGCTTTGGTTCATCCCTACACAACAGACCTCTTAAAAAATTTCTTACAAAATTGCCTGTTCACTTATAGTTAATGCCCCAACTTCATACCCGTAGTGAGCGAATTTATGCCTAGAAAACACTTAGTGGCCATTTGCATCTTTCGTCCCAATCAACACAGTTGATAAAACTAGCCCTGATAATATACCCTTTGTCAGTTTTTATCTTTTGCTCCCCTTCTGCGTGTATTTCTTGCACTTTGTTATTTCTCCGTAATTATTTTTTCAACGTATTTTTTATTTTGTTTTGATTAACCCCTTTAAAAAAGGGGTAGAATAAATTTTCAAAGTTTTTAATTAATATTTCATCAAAAATAAAAATTTTCTAATTCAATTTTGAGCTAGGGGTAGTTTTACCCCCTTAAGGGTCGGAAATAATTTATTTTTGCATGACAATACGCATTCAATCGAATAAAGCATCAAGTTGGTTTTAACCCTTCAGGACTATCCCTTATCATAAAATTTTGGCTTGATTTGGTAAAACAACAATCTTCGCAAATAAATATTGAAAAAATGTATGTTATTGGATTAGTTTTATGTTTTGATTATATTAGCAAAAAATGACTGCTTATAGTGAATTGTCAGTGAATTATAATTTCATGACTTTTACATGACTCACAATCGGTAATCGACGTAAAGCGTCTCGAAGATCAAGCAGCACTTCAGAATGCTTGGGAAACGGTACTCTCATTGGAAACTGGCTCTTTTCTCCTTTTGACATGAGTTTCACTGGTTCAACCAAACAATTTCACTGTTTTCCCATTGATTGACCGCTAATAAACAGAGAGATAGAGCCGAGTTTTTCAAACGACCTGTAACCCTTCTAATTTTGTTTTTAATATAAGGTCAAAACAGAATTGCGGCTGCGACGGCGGACGGCGAAGTCAGCCGTTTAGCGCAAATGAACACAAACCGTGTATACGAAATTACAACTGCAGCGGCACCAGCGCCGCGAAGTCGAAGTCGGCGTTTGAGCAAATTTCTAAAATCACCGTCGGCGACGCAGTGTAAGCAACATTATATTCATATTATGTTCATATTTTCTTGAAATTCAAATCCAAACAAGTTTTATTCCACTTTAATTAATATATATTATGCAAACAATGTAGGTATAAAACCAAATTAGTTTTCAAACACAACGTAAAATGTCACGCTTTTATGTCAGAATAGAAGTTGCCGTTGCAATTTCGTTCTACATTAATGCCGTGTTCACAATGTTAAAGTGCTAATTTTGCTATGTGCACAGTGTTGAAGTGAATTTTCGGACATAATGTCAATATCAGCTGTTACATTAAAAAAATATTTACTAAAGAAATTGCCAACAGAATTCTCGGTCTTTACTAAAACTTAATTTGACCGGACTTTACTTAATTTTAAAATCAAATTTACTTAATTTTTAAGTAAAGTCGATAAAATTTGGCGAGATTTCTGTTAACTGAATTTTAGTTCAGATTATCTCTTTCGGAAAAAATATGTAAGTGCTGCCATCTAATGACCCGAATGAGAAAAAACGAAAAATAGATATTTATTAACTCAATTTTCACAAATTATGCACTCGCAAAGCTCTCAAATGACTTTTGTCGCAATAATTTTTTTATTTTTAATATATTTTATGTTTTTCAATACAAAATAAGCAACATAAATAACCTACTTTGGTACAATAATTCTGCTTGTTCATTAGTGTGAGAACCAGATGTCACTTGCTTATTCCGAATTTCCGAAATTTGAGTGTTGAAGTTGAAGTAGAGCCAACTTTAACTGATGTTCTCAAATTTTGACTTGAGATGGAAATAGAGAATTAGGCAGTGGAATGAGCGGGACGAAACATAAAATAAATCCACTTTCTCATTGTGCACGAGGCATTACTGCGCCGTCCAACTTTGACATAAATCGCAGTTGCAGTCGGCCGTCGCAGTCGCAATTCTGTTTTGACCTGGGGATGCGCTGGGAGCCATTTTCGACAATGGCGGATAACTTCCTTGGTGCAGGGATTGGGGAAGCGAGGGTGAAAGCGAAAATCTGCTCGGGATATGTAACCTTTGCACCTTTTCTAGCATGTGATCTAGATCCCCTAGGTCCTAGGAAATCAAAATTCAAGTGGGCGGATAACTACGTCTTACCAAAGGGCTGGAAAACAGACTGATATATCTATAATAATCGATATTTTACAAGCATTATATTAACTTCGTTCTCTGTGGGGGATAAATCTTGCGATCGATTTTTCCGATCACTTCCAGACATCAGGTAATTCTCAAATTTGGCACACATCTTTGGTTCTAAAGACAATACAATATATAGCGGCCCGAGCGTTGCGGTAGTGACCGCCCCAAATGTTATATACCAGTCCAGGGTCCATAAGAAATATAAATTTTCGAGCAAATACTGCACAGTCCGTGTGTCACAACTATTACGAAAATTTAGGTTTCTTCACAAAAAAAATCCTGAACACTCAATCCTCGGCCCGGCCCTTCTAGGCATGCTGGAAGCCAAATTTTATTAGTTTGAGAACTGTAGAAGACTAAAGTGAGAGAGTTTGTCAAAAGCGTTATGGAAGTCAGTGTAAACACAGTCAGTTAGGCAGCCAGTAACATAGGCACTTTTCGAAAATGTCAATGACTGGCTTTTGATTTGAATCAAGTGTTCTAAGAAAATTTTGACGATTGCGTCAAGTGTTCGAAAACCTTTGATAAATCAAAAATTTGATTATAATCTGTGCAACAAAGCAGTCTCTTCAAAGCAACTGCAAATGATTTCGGCATATAAATTGTCATGGCAATCTTTTGATCGTCGCGGGACTTTTAAATTTTTGATGTGCTTGCAAATTGTCGACATTTTCGAAAAGTACAATAGCTTCGAACTGTGTGATTAGATGTAGTGGAACGAGCAGCAATAAACCACGGCATTATTTTTGTTATTATAATAAGAAATGGTGGTAAATACCAATAGTCTGCAAAATGTTGGGAAATTTGTGAAGAATTATTAGAAGCCGGATGCCAAGTTAATATTGATAATTAAATAAAATTCGATTTTTTTAAATAATATCATGGAGTATTAACATAAATTAGAATAAAATTTTACTTCAAAAGTAAGGTGTACAATGAGTAAAACAAATGCACCGAGATTTTAAGCATATGAGAAAAAAAAATTTAATTTTAATTTTTCAACCCTTTCAAATGCCATAGCAAATTTCAATCACCCAACTGGAAAAAGAGGCAACCGGTTTGTTTGCTTTTTAGGTTGTTTCTTTCATCACGTATGCATTAAGAAAATTTATAGCGGCCATTCATTCAGAAAATAAGCATCAACTAAGTAGTAAACAAAGATCACTATCTGCGTTGAATTATTAAAATACTCTGACCTTGATATTATTTGTTATTGCGTCCATCAATTAATAATCAATCTACAAATTGCAATATATTTTTTTTTTCTAAGTGATCAAACTTTAGTTACTCAAATTTTATTTGAACGATAATTATGATTAATTAATTTAATATTTTTTCAGGGAAATTATAGTACATTAATAATCGATTAATTCGTTAACTTTTGATATTTGCTTACAAAAAAATGAGCAACCTATTTTCGACATCTTTCTTTGCACTACCTTACTTTGCCTTCTCAAGAATTCTGCAAAGATTGGAATAAAGAATCAGGTGGCTGTCAATTATAGGGAATATGGCAGCTGGTTGCGGTAACAGATCTTATTCAATATAAGTTTTAACGAGTTGCTAAATTTTTACATAGAGTGGCTAAAATGGAACAAACTGATCTGAATGTCTAAGGTTAAGAAAAGCCTAAAATATAATTAAGTTTTATGAAGGCATAAAATAATTTATACTTGGTCCTACAGGATCTTATTGCTCGCTTGGCTATCAGAGAAAATAAAGATCGGTTTGTTTTTTTTAATACGCCCTTCTTAATTTCTCATGAGTGCATGCCAGTATATCTTAAACTTCTGCTTGAAAGACAGTTGCTAGTGTGCGTAGGCTTATTGCTCAACTGAATCGCGGGCTTTCACTATTTCAGTTTTAGAACCATCTATATGATACTAGTCCACCCTGCGATTCTTTAAGAAAAGGGCATCGCTTCAATAATGTTGATTATTATCAGTGCTGCCAGATCATTAGTGTGTTTCTCCCCTGAGTACCCTAGAAATAGCTCTATATTCCCCCAAAATCACGTTACTTCTCCCCTAAAGGAGGATGCCAGAAAATATATGGACTTTGGTACCACCTCCAATAACTGTGTGTAATATGTCGTTGGATAGATATTTTTGAGCGGAATATAAGTTACTATGGCGTCTAGTTCGAAATTTTTATCCGTTTTGAGTAATACGGTGAGAACTTTACAAAGATAGAGCTTTACATATCAACCTGTAATTTTGTAACCCTTTAACCTATTTACATGCTTAAGGCAGAATTCCTCCACCTTTCTATGATGGTATCAAATTCAGCTATTCAGCTTAGTTTTTGGAGAAAGAGGTAGGTGAAGTTGCAATTTTTGTTAAAAAAAACCAAAAGTTGTATACTTTGACGACTCATAACTCCTAAAGTTGGGAAGATAGAACCAACAATTTTACCATCAGAAAAGCGCTGTCAAGTAGTCGTGAATTTCTTCTGCTCCAGAGTTAGCTGAAGTAGTCATCGAATATACCAAGTGTATCTATTGAAACTGGTCACTAGATTTGATTTTGGGAAAGGTCAGCTATTTCTATGAATGGAAGAAAACAGATTCATATTTTGGAAGAAAACAGATTCATCATTATTTTCGACGGCTTATAGCTATACGTTTTTAAAACGAACCGTTTTCGCATGATTGCATCCAGTCATTATTGACATTCTATTGCATCGCTAATCTTTAACAATGCTTTGCAGTGGAAAATTCCCTCTTAACTGAGGGATTTGAAAATGGCAGCGACAACAAAGCAGTTGTGAGGTTGCAAATACGCTTATAATGTAGGCTCATCCCTAGGGCTGGCGCTTGGTGGTTTCGCTCCCGGTGCCGTATGCTATATTGCGCCCCATTAGGTCTTAATTTTTTGATCGCAGTGAAGGACAATTGAAAAATACACAATTCTTTTAATAGATGAAAATAAAGTCACGGAAACACTTCTTTCATTTTTATTTAAAAAGGTTTCTGAAATTGCTCCTGGTCCAATTGCGCCCGGCACATTGCGCCCGGTTCAAGCTTTCATAGGTGCGGAAAGCGACGCCCTTGTTCATCCCCAGTATCTATTTCTTCCAGAACTTTCACCCGGAACACGTCTGCAGATCGTACATTTTGTATTTCAAAACGATGAGGTTCCATTCCTTGAGAATTTGAGTTTGCGCTGAAGCTGTGGGAATGAAAATGCTGATTTTCTCTAAATGAAAGCTATTCTTTGGTACTTTTTTGGGCATTTTTCCCTTTAGTTTGATCAAAAAATATCTGCATCGTTATTTGACTGAAAACAGAATATTCGGATCACAATTTTTAATAAATTCACGTTTATTTTCAACTATTGTGGAGCAACTGACCGGTTTTGTCCCCTGAAATTCCCCTGGAGAGCTAAAATTCCTCTATATTTAGGGGAGATTCCCCTGATCTGGCAACACTGATTATTATAGAATGTCCTCGTACAAGACCAGCGCCCAGATAACAATTCGTAGCCCTTCAAATTAAGGAAAGTCTACAGCGATGCTGTCGGGAAGTGTGGATGACCTCGGTGATGGAAAGGCAGGCGAAGCGTTCTTTGAATTTTGCTTAAATTAGTTATTAGTTAGTCTACGTAACCTTGGGCGAGAAAGTTACGGCCATTAAGTAGCTCTAGGAATTCATCTACAACAAGGCACCACAGAAGTGGAGATAAAACTCCTCCCTTTAGACATCCTTTTGCTATCAAGATGAGAGATCATAAGTTTGCAAAGCCTGGTACGCATATTGGTTAGTGGTTGAAGCTGAAGATAAGTTTACTTTATCGCCCGCCCTGTCTATAATTTTCTACATTGCCAAGGCAAAAAATGCTCAAAATGGCCCCCAAAAAGTATTAATAATGGAAAAAAAATATCTAGGGTTGGTTGAAAAAACTGAGTCTGTTTTTCATTATTAATATGTTTTTGGGGACCATTTTGAGAATTGTAAGCATTTTAAATAGCCTTTTTTACTTGTACATGATAGTACAAGTTTTGAAGAACGAGGAACGTTTCTACAAGAACGCCTTTTTTTAAAAAAAGCCTAATAACAAATACTCAATTCAAAATATATACATACATCAATCGAAAGATAATTTGAGTAGCTACAACTTTATAATTTGATTTTTTTCGATCCGCCGAGGCCACGTTTTTCTTTTGTTTGTTAAAAAGTGTTTTTACACTTTCCGGGAATTTTTAGGTTAGGTTCGCCGTTCCAAAATCAAAAAAAGAGAACGCTATCTTTTATAGAATTCTTTTTCCTATATGAACATATTTTTTGTTTCCTGTTGGCAATTAACGCAACAATGGGGCTATTTTTAGATTGATTGGAATAAATCGTTTTTTGGCAAAATGGCAATAAGCTGAATACCGTGATAACAAGGTAAAGCAAAAGAGACTGACAGCTTCGAATACCGTAGAAAAGGGTCACCCAGTGACAAGACTAATTATCGTAGAGTAGTGTAATTAGGTTCATCTTTTAGGTAAATGTGTATTCTTTTGTATGATACTAAGAACAGAAACTTGAGTGCCTCCGATAAACCTAACTACGTTGCTCTACGATAATTAGTCTAGGAGTTATTCAAGTTTAAGTAAATATTAAAAAAATACATTTTTTTCTTTCGTAAACACCCTGTATCTTAGTGAATAGTGGGGATAGCCCCCTCTCTAAAACAATTCTTCAAAACCATCCAGGAATCACCCCTGAAAATCTTAGCCACGTAGTGAGGATGTAACCGAGGATTTTTTGAACGTCCGATTTTCTATACGGCAGTCTAGTTTCTTCTTCTTTAAACCAATTATATTAAGATTAGCCAACACTCTTCCTTTAATGTCAGTAGCATATCTGATCAAAATGTTCTTGCATATATTTCGGGAGGGGTTTGAATCTCCAAAACACCTACCCCCGGGAACGCCTATGGGTGGGAGCAGCGTTACCGTTCTACTACATATGTAGTAGTTTTACTACCTTTTTAGAAAAAAATGATTATATACTACTATACTTATGATTATATAGATTATATACAGCCTTAGAATAAAAAACTACAGTAAAGGCCCTCACCTACATTTATATAAAACAAAGTCCGGCTAGTTACATCATTTATAACTCAAGAACGGCTGGATCGATTTTTAAGATTTTTGATTTGTTGGATTTGTCTTCGTCCCGAATTGGAGAATAACTATTAAAACATCGGATATTTGACGAAAAAATATTTATGAAGAAAATTCATTTTTTCATACATTTTGTATGGAACGGCTTTGGTGATATTACGATATGTTAGTTGCAATGAGGTGATTTGGGCTATAGTCCAGGAAGAATAGCAAAAAAGTTGAAATAAATCTACCCTGCGATTTCTTGACGCTATAATTAAGAGAAAAATCGTAGGAATTCAATGAATGTGTTTTGGATAAAATTGGTCCAGGGCAACAGGTGGTAAAATCTTAATAAAAGTTGCAAAAACACGTTTTTTCGCGATTTAGGTACGAAATAAATTTTGTTTTGGAAAACAAAAAATACTCCATAATAGTGCTTAAAAAGACGAAAATTATGAGTTTTGGACCATTGATATCGGTCAACAGGTTTTTGCAGAAAAATTCAAAAACCATTAAAAATGGCCGTTTTTTGACATTTAATTATAGGGAGTGTGATTATCGTAGAACCTTGTGTCAGGGCTTAAATTGTGGCCACTGATGGTGCCTACCTACCATAAAAATTTCATGAAAAAATAATGGTAACTTTTCGAGTAAATCTCAAAATTGTAAAAACACCTGTTTCACAAAAAAAGGTTGAACAAGGCCAACAGTGGTCCTAGAAATTTTTTGATTGGCATTCTGGCTCGCAAAGGGCTGCTCTACAACTCCATTTTGATGAAATGTATGTAAGGTTTGATTTAACACCTTAAAACCCTGTTTGAAAACCACACTTTTTCCAGTTTTTTGAATTAAAAACTTTACTTTTCAGCTTTTTCTTGAAAGTCGTTTTTCGACAGTTTTATTAGTTTGTTTTTCACCTGTTCTACAGGTCCGATTTTATTCGAAATATATTCATATAATTCCTACGATTTTTCTCTTAATTATAGTGTTGAAAAATCGCAGTTTTTGTTTGTTTTTAAGAAAAAGCTTACAAAGAAAACTCAAAAGAAGAGCTTTTAATGCAAAAAATTGGAAAAAGGGTGGTTTTCAAACGGGTTTTTAAGGTGTTAAATCAAACCTTACATACATTTCATGAAAATGGAGTTGTAGAGCAGCCCTTTGCGAGCCAGAATGCCAATCAAAAAATTTCTAGGACCACTGTTGGCCTTGTTCAACCTTTTTTTGTGAAACAGGTGTTTTTACAATTTTGAGATTTACTCGAAAAGTTACCATTATTTTTTCATGAAATTTTTATGGTAGGTAGGCACCATCAGTGGCCACAATTTAAGCCCTGACACAAGGTTCTACGATAATCACACTCCCTATAATTAAATGTCAAAAAACGGCCATTTTTAATGGTTTTTGAATTTTTCTGCAAAAACCTGTTGACCGATATCAATGGTCCAAAACTCATAATTTTCGTCTTTTTAAGCACTATTATGGAGTATTTTTTGTTTTCCAAAACAAAATTTATTTCGTACCTAAATCGCGAAAAAACGTGTTTTTGCAACTTTTATTAAGATTTTACCACCTGTTGCCCTGGACCAATTTTATCCAAAACACATTCATTGAATTCCTACGATTTTTCTCTTAATTATAGCGTCAAGAAATCGCAGGGTAGATTTATTTCAACTTTTAAATATTTTTCCGCTATCTTTCCTGGACTACTATATTAGGTATCATTCCCATTTATGAGCGTCATCCCACTGTTGCACATTTTGCAGTTCATCTTGAGAATTATCAACGAGTTTATTTCAACGCATCGAACGTTGTTCAACGTGCTGAAACACCTCCAGCGAGAACTTTGGCCAGTTTCTTTTCGATTTGCCAAAGCTATCCGTTTGCAGATGCCACGTTCTTACACTTGGAACGCTTCATCCAAGAAATTTCAACTTCGGAAGCAAGACGATGCATTCCACTGATGCTCTTGGTCGCATTTGCAGAGTTCATCCGAACAATGACGAATGCTTCTACTTGCGGTTGTTGCTGGTGAATGTTTGTTGGCCGATATCATTTGAATCACTTCAAACTGTCAATGGCAACTTCCCAACATTTTGTGCTGCTAAGACACGAAGACACGACAGTTGAGAACAAACATGCTAGTTGCCTTGATAAACGATCCATCTGCCGAAGTTTTCTCTAAGCAATGGTAATGGTCGTGTTTCTGTCGATGAATCGAACGGATTGATTTCATTTCCGCTGAATTTTTGCAATTCAATTACCGATTTGTCTTGCATTCACCATGACGATCAACAAATCACTAGGTGAATCCTAGAGTTTTTGTGGCCTGAATCAGAAAATGAATATTTTTCTCACGGTGAATTGTGCGTAGCATGTTCTCGTGTTGGCAAACCATTCACTTTGTTCGTTCTCACAACTGACAACAAAACAAAAAATGTCGCATATGTGCTTCAATGAAATGGAATCGACTCGATTGCAACCCAGCTAAATTAGTTAACAGAACATTTATCGATTCTGAGGCGGTATGAAGTTCGCCGGGTCAGCTATAGCTATTTAAGCTATATGCTGTAAACATGCTAAGGGCGAAAATAGTTTCCACAGCGACTGGCAAAAACGAATAGAACACACAGCTTTTCTATGAGTATGAAGGGTGCAGCACAATATGCAGACCACTTGACGACGAGGTCGCCGAGAGTGGCGACTCAATCAATCCAAGTTCTATTTCGTAGCCGTCGCCCCTCAAAGTTGCCTGGGCGGTGTGACATGGGATTGTGTTGCTATTCTCGTATGTTCCTGTGCGCGTGTGTAGCATTCGGATGTCGAAGATGATTATTCTTGTGTGTGCTTTTTAATTTGTGTGCACCGTCGCCGTCGCCCTTAGCATGTTTACAGCAATATGCGTAAGTTTTCGTAGTGACAATGGGGTATTTTAAAATTGATTTAAAATCAAAAATATTTGCTACCCCTTTTTTCAAAAAGGTAGTAGATTTTACTACTTTCAAAATTCATCTTACGGTAACATTGGGTGGGAGTATTCTGCGTAGATTGTTACCTTATTTCCTAGGGTTACAATAAATATAGGGTGATATGTTAACTTGAACCAAAAATTTCAAAACGCCCTAGCGGCTAAGACGTTAAGATTGCCCGCCCCTCCATCGTACGATTTTTTGTTGGCCTAACCAAAACCGCTTTGTACAGTTTGTATCCTAACACCGTATATAATATTTTATATGGAAAATTATTAAAATTGCTATATCTCCAGAACGGTCGCTCGTAGAAAAAAATGTGTAAAGACCGCTTTTGTAGAGAATCGCAAAATGAAAGTACACTTACCCTTTCGAGATAGTATTTGTGAAAAACGACAAAGCTTATGTGAAAAAGTACTAAAAAATCACCAAATAAGGCCAATTATAAAATAAAAAACAACACGAGATTACACCGATTTCTTTTAAAAACTGTGTAACTTAGAGCTAAACAACAACTTTTTTCTTTGTACATACACACTGTGTACTACACAGAAACATTGGCGACCCGCCATGAAAACTTAATTCGTACAAGAAAATGATCCAAATCGCAGGCGGCATTTGTGCACGCTTTCATGTTTGGAATTTTCAGAAGCTGTCGACCGATTAGAATATCAATTTGTATGCAAACCCCACTGGGATGTTTCCTGTTGGTGCATTTTACGATTCTATAAAGCATGGCGTTTGTGAGTTTCGCACAAGCGAATTCAACAAGTGCAATAGAGTGTCATTTGAACATTTTTATAGGTGCACATAAAACATGTCTAGTCTTGAATGGGACATAAGAAAAGTTGTGCTGTAAATTGAGTATAATTTGGACATTCGGGGACCTTTTCGTTCATGTTATACCCTTGTTTTATTACCTAGACCTTCGTTAAATGAACCTTGTGCCCTTAAATATATATTTAAGGAAACTTGTTGCGATCTTTGCTGAACACAGAGGAACTAAACAGAGTTCCAAGTTCAGCAGAAGTTAATGACTAAAAAATAGCCGACATCATCCTTAATAAAAAGCGAATATTGTTTACTGTCAGAGATCTTTCGGTATTTGATAACTATTTTCCCCTTGGCTGTGTTTGCTTTCGAATTAAAGACGCTGAGTTTTTTTTTTTCTATCAAAAAATTTGAAGCTAATGAATTACGACGGCGCAGACAAACATTTTCGGCAAACTCCTCATATGATAGACAGCTGCGGTCGTCCGCTCGGTTTTTCTCCATTAGTTGGATGTGGATCTTTGACATCCACGAATTAAGATAAGAATTGCAAAAAGCTCTGAAGCTACCGCCTCCGCAGCCGGAGAATCCCCTGCGACAGCAACTAGCTCTCGACTCTTGCTATTCACGTTTTCTTCGACATCGTCTTGTTCTGCTACTTTTTTTTTTGAGTAATTAAGAATTAATTTCATTCGAACAATTAGCGGTGTTCTAATAAAATGTACAGAGACGAAAAAACCACTCGTGAGCCATTAATCTGCTGTTCCCTTTAATTAATTGCCCGTCGCTTTTGGGTTGGTGTCTCACTTTGAAATCTAGGTGAAATTCTTCCTGTCGTCATTCGCGGAACTCAGGACAAAGATCCGAGAAAAGCGGAAGCCCGCCAAGAAGCTATTTTCCAGATCTCAGTCATGGCTTTGAGACTGCTTGTGACGCAACTGTTCGCGGAAGTAAACAAAAGAGGCTTGAATTGGAAGTGGAGCTCTTGTTATTCGTTAAGAGCCCAAATTAAGATGCATTATGACAGATGGGGATGGTCAACATCTTTTAGTATGTCCATGGAAGATTTAAGAGAATTGAAGAAAATATTTTGTTACTTCATTTTTGCAAGGATGTTACATGCTTAAGAAAGGGTGGTGAGACGTCCCACTAATTGTATTTGAAGGAAAAATACAAGAACAAAATACACTATGCTACGCCGATAAATTGGCTGATAGCCACGAACCCCTACTACCATTATCATTAATTGGCACTATGAAAACAAATTTAAATTCTCCAGTAAAATTCAGTGCGGGCACGTTGATGTAGATTTAGACATTGGAATGTTTGCTACCTTAGCATTTTTACGCATTGAATGCGTGATGGTGGAGCTAAGTAAACTTTGTGCGCAAAAGAGCAAATTAAATGGAAATTTGTTTACAAATAATTTTTTTTTTTTTTTTTTTTCAAAGTTCATACGAATTTTCCATTGATTATCGTCTTTAATATATAATTAACCACATATTAGACAACAACTAGCACGGCTTGGTGTAAAGCACCTTCTTGTGTGTCTAACAGAGCACCGCAACCAAAGTAAACATAGCTGTGGTGAGTTTTGTCTGGTTGTTCTAGATATCTTCAAGGCTTGTAGTCCGGGGCAGCGTTGCATTTTGGATGGCCATTTCAGGACACTTGCTTGTTTTTTGTAATTGACAGTTTATATAAGGTTGATAATAGAAACAAGAACAAGCCACTAGAATCACCGTGGGGTTGTGGGGAGAAAATGTACATATAGTTACGACCATCCCCACTAGTATTCACACAGCTGACGCTTAGATCATCCACTTAACTCCGCCGTCGTCTGCTCCCATGTCCACGGGGTGAAAGGAGGAGGGTGGTCGACCTGCCGAATTGACCAGAATCGGGAAAATGAAGAAACTAGGCAAGAAACCGCAAGTGTACAAGTGCCTCAAGGAGTTTGATGCCAACAAATCCACTGGACCCGATAATATACCCCCTATCCTTTTTAAAAAAGGCGCCTTACCTTTGACTAAACCTAAGGTGAGTTGCTTTTTGACCTTTTACTCCAACATAATCTCTTCCCTCCCGCGCAACAGGGGAAATGAAAATACTTTCGCTACAAGGGTAACACAAGCAATCTTGGACATTACTCTTGTTTGCCCAGACCTGTTCAATTGTGTAGAAAACTGTAGAATATTCAGTGATTCCCTCTCTGACCACAGAGTCATTCTTTTTAAAGGTCGGTTTACGCGCAACGATTTGCATGTGCCAACTTGCTTACGCAAGTCAATTTGCACAAGTGAATCGTTGCGTTGTGTGAACGCAATTTTTTGGTTTGCCCAGATAAAAATTTTTCTTGTGCAAAATATGACGGATTGAGGCTGGTGTTTTGGCAAGAGCGTCTAAACGAGGTTCATGCCTCGGCTACAATGCTCACCATGTCCTTGAGTGAATGGCGACGTTCGTTCACCAATTATTTGCACCAATTGACTTACGCCAGACAGCTTGCAGCAAGCAAATCGTAACGTGTAAATCGACCTTAATGTCAATATGTGCTCAACTGTGAAGAAGGCCTCTGGCTAGATATGGACAAGTGATGGAAAGAGCACTTCCCGAGGATATGTGAGGAATCTCAGCAGCCTCCTAAATAATGCTTTACAGCGGTAAAACCACACCTTCTTGGGGAGCAGTAAGCTTCTCACAATAAGATCTGAAAGTAGAAAGTCCTTTAATAAATTTTCAATTTCATTCTACAAGTACGCTCTGTCACATGCCTCACTACTGGAGAACGATCAATAGCATCTTTATTTCGAATACAGGTGGGAAAAACGGCAGGCACACACTCCAGGGCTCTCCTATCGCTACTGCTACAATCACATATAGAAAAAAAATCATCCCTACACTAACGGGCGTGTACTGAGTCTATTCCCATCATATAAGTAATTTTTCACCCGAAACTGCATTAAAGGGTCAACAACGAAGAAACCACAAAGAGCACGAGTATAGCTTTCTATGGCACTAAGCGTTGGAGAGCTAACTCGGTCGCTGCCGACGGAGAAGGGCCGCGCACATACAAAGTTTTTCATACGATAACTAAATATATTATATTAGAGGTATTAAGACCTTATAACTGCAGAGACTAAGCTTTTTAAATCCAACCAGACTAGCATTTAAAAATGGCACTTTCTTAGGGACATGCTAAAAGAGGGACTCCTCCGCAGGTTCCAACAGTAGTAAATAAGAGGCATGCGAACCTCATGAACAACGCTCAAAAAAATCAGCGATGCTGAAGTGATACAGTGCCTTATCAGTTTTTCCTAATGGCTCTAGTAGGAAAACCTTATTTCAAATGAAATGATACAATATCTGCCTTTCGTATTCGAAAAGCTTTTTGAAAAGCTTTAAGGAAATACCATAATACCCCCGGCTTCACCGACCACGGTGCGCAAGTTGGCGAACTGTGCTTTAAAATAACCTCAGTTCGCATACAGTTTCCACTGTGGATAAACAAACCTCAGTTCGCTCAACTGGTCTCGAACCAAAGTTGAAAGTAAAAGCTCGCTGAAAAGAGAGTAATCAACTGGCAACTCAAAAATTTCCAATTTCGAGTTTATTTTAAGAATGTATAGCTAAATATGCATATTTTTATGTAGCAAAAATCCATATTAATACTTCTAAAAATGACCGCTGGAAACCCGCTGGAATCCAAGATCATAACATGGGCTTGTATGAAACTAAAAACTTTCAAATGGCTCCCCTGTAAAATTCATTGTTTTTGAATTGCGACACTATTCTGGATAAGCGACGTGTGGAATGAACTGGAGAGTTAGTTAGTTTAACTCATACAAAGCTTTAGTTTTTCTGGTTGCCTTGTTCATATTTCAGGCAATCATGTTGGTGACCACGAAGGGCATCATTTAGCATACTCAAAATACCGGTTCTGGTTCGATTTAAGAGGTTAAGCACTATTGGACGTATTTAGTACTCAGTTGGGAAACCGTATTGATCCAACGACACTCGTTGTTACCCACATATCTCCGCCAAAATTCTCAAATTTTTCGGCCTCCCTTTTTCACTCAAAATCGAGGAACAATGATTTTTCCTCAAGGGGACCAAATGGAGCATCCCCTATGACGAAATGCAAATGAGGCAAGGCGTTAGATTCTTTGTGTGGGGCTTATAGGGCATTCGGGCTTATAGGGGCCCCATCTGCACCCCCTGCCAAAATGCTAGTCGACGATAACCCCATAACCAAGAATTTTAAACTCAAAAGACAGCTGGCAGGAATTCAATTGACCGATTAACTTTTTACATTTTAACGATTACCTGTTCGCGTGCTCCCCACCCACAATGATTATGCTCCGCCGCCCCTGGATCAAGCAACTTTGGATTAGCCCATTCGGCTCATTCGCTCTGCCTACAGCTCCCCTTTTCACCCACGATAAAACAAGACATTCGTTCATAAATAGAGCAACTTCACTGTGGAACAAACTCTCGCAGTCGGTATTTTCGAAATCCTGCAACATCCAAGAGCTCAAGCGCATCAGGTTCTAGTCATTACTTTCAACATCCTCCAGTCACATCATAGCCTATTCTATCGCCCGTACAAAGCTATTACTACACATTGCACCATGAAGTGACCAACGACATGACGGACTGGTTGTACAAAGGATGAATCCTGAGCATATATCTGCCAAATAAGAATACTACGTGTTTCCACTTCGTCCTTTGTAAATAAGCAGTATCGTCAAGTACAAAATCAATTTAGAGTCACTTGTTCCAAATATAAATTTCATTGATCCGTCACAGTATCGCAATAAAAAATGGATTTTATCATATTAAGCTAAAGTTGAATCCCTCTTGAATGTAGCTAATCATTAACACAACCAGAAGTTCAATAAAACAAGATACCCACTATTTGTTCAACTCCAATGGATAATCCTTTTCAAAAAAATATCCTTCGATAAGTTCATGACAAGGATTTAATTTAAAAGTGCTGATGAACAGGTCTAGATAACCTTTCAATATGTTCGTGCTGTAATCCCGTCACGGTTTTTTATCATTCAATATTTTTCTACACCACTGGCACTAGCAAATCGATAGTGATTCGATTGTGTGTTCATAACCCGGAAAATACAAATCCGCATTAAATTGTCCCTCAGAAATGTTTTAATTCAAAACAAGGATAAAATTGTTTGTTTAACATACACTCATGTGTTGCCCACGTCCATTAGCATTCGTTCCTGCCACAGTTGGAGTTGTGTTTATGGCGATTGCATAAACATTGCGGGTTGTTATGGCAGTACTAATAATAATAATAATTTATGTTGGTTTTAAGGGGACTTCCGAGTAAAAATAATAATATGAACAACACAATTTCAAACATGGCTCGAGATGTGGTGACAGCGGCATTTTTAGTCAAAAGTTATGAAGTAAAAGCTGGAAGGTCGGTGGACCCTTTATGGGATAATAAATTACGAAGGATACAGCGACGACCTTCTCCCGTAGAGACTTTAAATGACAACAACAGCTCCCAGTTTGCTTTCGTTTCGCTGGCGTCGAATAATTAAACATTTAAGGTTAAATTATATTTCTGGTAATATTAAAGCTGTTGGGGTGAGCTTCATATTTTATAGACTTGCAACTGGTAGATTGGTACACCTAGAGTTTTGCAGATAGAAGAGATTACTTTCGCAAGGGTAGACTGTAGTGCATAATCACTCCCAGAGGAACTTGCAGGGGAATTTTCGTATATACTACGAACGACATAGCCTTCCAGAAGGTGTACAGTACATGATTTTAACCATTTCGTTGTTATAATATTATTTCCGAACCACGTCTTGAGGTCTCCTCATTAGCATCTGACGCTAGATCTTATACTTTCACAGGGAGTGTGAAGTAATTGTTGCAGTAGATTTCAGTATTCACAATGTAAATTGCCTAGTTGAATTAATTCGAATGGCAGCGGTGTGTCTGGAAGCGGAGACCTTTACAGAAACTAATGACCTATATTAAATTGTATAGCGCTCTACGCAAATTCCTGATGCCGCAGACCCATCTCCTTGATCTTTTCTTTAACTCTAACACCCAGGACACACCAGCACTCTTAATCTTGATTATGACGTCAAAATGACGTCATTCTGACGTCATAATCAAGATTAAGGCGGGCCGCACACTTGTGCGACATTTATTGCAATGAGATAAATGCCGCATTGCGGTAATTACTGCAACGCAACAAATATCGCATGATCCCATTTGAAAAGCACGCAGAGTGCTGTTGCTGCCGCACATCAATGCGACCAATCGAAATATTGCATTGCAACATGAAGGAGATATCGCAAAGAGATAGAAACGTCTTCCTTCATTGCAATATTTACAGCATGTTGCATTGCGATTTTGAGGTTTGACTTGATCGGAAGCGTTTATTGAAAAATTCAAAAATGAATTAAAAAAAAATAAAAGGTTTCTTTAAAAAATACCAAATTACAGGCATTTTATCTTAACTAGAACTCATTTTGTTAAACTTGCTTATATTTACACCTTGCGGTAAATGTCGCATAAATATACGGTTTCAAATCTCAGTGCAGTAATTACCGCATTGCGGAATTTATCTTAATGCAATAAATGTCGCACAAGTGTGCGGCCCGCCTAAGAGTGCTGGTGTGTCCTGGGTATTATGCAATGTGGTATTACGTCGAATTTGATTCACCTGTATGCAACTTGGACCACTTTATTCCTCGTTCCCTCCCGGGTGAAAATATCAGACTGAAAGCAGACTGAAAATTTACTGAATTTTTCAATGGCTAAGAGCAGTCGGAAAACGAACGAAACTTTACTTAGGTAGCGAACAAGAAACGGAACTACATAACTAGTGTTGGGTAGGACACGATTATAAAATGAGTTTGTAAGAGGAGCCTATAAATTGATAAATCGCACATGGGTTGCCTAGCTAAATCGCGTACTGAAGGTGTTAAATACAAGAAGTTGTAATTAACTTTTTTTGGACCAACTTCCCTCATTTGTTAATCATAAAAATCGACCATTAACTGGCAGAATATGACACAAGGAATAGGAAAAATAGGGGTTGCCTGATTTCTACAAAGTGCAATCGTGGGGGTTGGTTCTCTCCAGTTCAAATTGGATATTTTACTGCCGCAAAAGAAGTAAGAAATGTCTCTCCACTTCGTAATTTACAATGGCACGATACACGCTCATATCCCAGTAGTACATTACTTTTGAACAGTACAATTTACTATCATGTACAGGTCAAATGAACTGATTCCCGTAAGTCCGGGTCAACTATACACAGAACTTAAAATGTACTGAAAACTGGGTAAATTCGTCTCAAGACTGTGGAAGTGGACGGAAATCAGGCGAAATTTATCGCAAGCATATCGACATTTGGATGGAAGGAGGACAATTAGAAAACTTTCTAAGTGCAAGAAATGCCGAGTCCTCCTTCCTAAGAATATTCTAAGTCTAACTACAACAACCGTTATAACAATTTCCCCCTTGTTTCCGCCTCTTTTCAGTCTTTTGTTGATACTCGTGAAGGGTAACTGATATCAGTTTTCAGGGGAAATAATAATTTCTGCTTTATTTCAGACAGAATCCCGTCAAAAATTCATTTTTCTGTCTCCCAAATCAACCTTTTACCCTTCCCGAAAAACAAAGTGCTAGGAAAACTGTCGAGCATTATGGGAAAGTAAATTCGCTGGGACTTATTTTGTCAACTTTGCCGCCTTCTCCCCCCAAATTCATAAAGCCTAGGCCGAATGAATGGTTTGAAACGAAATTAAAACCATGGAAACTGCAGACAGAGGATAAGGATGTTCTACGAGTGAATAGTTTCGTCGTAAGTACATCAAGTTGAGAAACTTCTGTAAGTCCAACACCAGGAAAATCAAATCATCATTCGATGGTAGATTAAGAGGTAAAGTTACCAATTCTACTGCTGGCTGATCCTGGATAGCCTCCACCTCCATTATGTTCTCTTCATGCTTTATTTACAGGGTGGAGATGAGAAATCATAATAGAAGGAAAAATACAAAGGAAAATCCAAGGACGAATTATTTGCATTTTTGTGCGCTTCAAATCTTACTGCGCCCTGTACAACTATACAATCGCACGCACTTCTCAATGGGCAAATTTTTCGTCAAAAAGGTGATTCCGTCTCCGTCAAGTGACTACAAGACCCCTATAACTACCGTCCAACGGAAATTACTTCTATTTCTCCAAAATATTGGAGATAATCACCAGAAAACTTAAGGAACAATTAAATGTAACCAAATATTAGACGACAAGCACAATGGCTAGATATCTCCAAAATTGTAGTATGGCGCTTCGTTCATGCGACATGGTGTTCCTGAGGGCTCATTTCTATCACCCGATCTTTTCATAGTTTTTATAATTGAACTGCTCTCACTCTTCTATAACCCAATTCACTGCTTTGCATTACTCCTACGGTTTTGATAATGTAATCCAAAAACTTGTCAGACCTTGCTCAGTAGACTACAAGCCCACGGCAATTTTTGGGGGGTCATGTGAAACAGCAGAAATTATAAGCAGATTAATACTCCCAAATGAGACCAAAACTTGATCAGAAAAGTCCGACTAAATATGCTCGAGGAAGTAATGAATCTTCTAAGTTGTACACTTGATCTGATATCCTTGAATTTTCTGCTTTAAGTTTTTCCGTGTCCATGAACAGCCAACCATTCATCCATAGGAACCATCGGATTTTGTACCTGGAGACATTGGATAAGCTTTCTAGGTTCCAGATTTATGTCTTCCCATGCGCCACAGATCTCAGTGACGCATTCGCCTAGGAAATACTTTGAAGCCAGGTTTTCGCATCCCTCTGACCACCTCTTAGAAGTCATAGCAAGGCGTTATTTCTCCCTTGTCTGAGAGGATGTGATCCAATACCATGTCCGATAGTTTGGCTTCCACCTCCACCCAAGTTACGGGGCTAATGCGTCTACCCAAAGCCCTGTCGTTCACCAAAGCTACTTGCAGCTGATCTCTGACCACCTCGCTCACAACCTGCCGCTGCTGTACTCGTTGCAGCAGGCTTTTTCTTGGGAATACTCTTTGGTCTTTTGGCATCGAGGTCCTTTCTTTACCTCCCGTGACTCGGGATGGTTGGTTTAATTTTGTGCCAGCCGCTTGTAATTCTCAACAATCGACTGAAACTTTGACTTTCTCATTCTTAGCAATCTTGTCAAGAATGGAGAGAGTTGTCCGGTACTGGCTCTGCATACTATCTAACTTGTGTTTTGGGTTTGGTTTGCCCAACCGATCCAAAACGGGTGTGCTATGATTGGTTCCAGGCTGGAGGTGAGTAACTTTTCCTCCGACGAAGTTGAGGGTGGTATTTGTGTGCTATGGCTGGTACCTGTTACTAGCTGCACAACTGGCTGCACACTAGAGGCAATCTGATGATTTTTTTGGTTTTTTTTTGTCTTCCAAAAATATCCCACGAGTAATACGGAAGTGAGCCAGACCCGGTTACTAGGATAAGGTACTTACACATTCCGACTTTACCCGAGCATCGCAGGGAACCGCTTGCGACCAGCACTCTTTAACCACTAGCTGGCCACGCAGCACTCCTTCTTCTTCTTCTTCTTCTACGCAGCACTGGACGTAGTAAACTCTTTGGGTTAGAAGTGGGGAAATGGGAAAAGGGAAGATGGGGAGGGAGGGGTTGTCTAGCCTCTTCGAAATTAGTCTGTTCAGCATTGGAGTCCCTACCGATAGCCTAAATGCTACCTCGATGCTCCCAAGCCCCCCAAAACGGCAAGGTGAAGGTACCCGGTGAGGCAATAAGGCTGTAATGCTGCAGATGATGATGATGATAAGGAATCACCCGTCGAAATATTAACCTACAAACTTTATGAAAACTATAGAATGATAAGACTTAACTGTTTAAGGGGTATTTGCAAAAAACAGATTTTTGACCATTTGAACTTAAGCATTGTACCATGATGTGCCCGACGTGACCAGCTGGCCAAACAAAGAATGGCACCTGAGCTTAAAATTTCACATACAAAAAATTACATGAAAGAAAATACTCTAATTACTACTACAATTCCCTACTAATTTTAATTTCCCAGTAAAATCCCGTCCATCCAAACACAAATTTCTATTTTTGGCAATATTTCATATTTGCAGACTATGATTGTGATTACGCACAACCGGATGCAAATGCATAAATTGGCAAAAGGTGAGATGAGAGAAATATGAGCAGGTTGCAGACATAATTCCCCAATTATATCGAGCAAGTGGGATGACTTCATGTGGGTTCTATTTCTGGAAATCAAGACGTTATTACAATATGTTTACGGAAAGAACACATTTGATATTGCGGGTGTAAAGAAAAGTTATGATGAAAAACGTGTTGTTTTGCTGTTTCTTCTGTAGTTCACTCCATTCTTTAGAGTAATTGGATATAACACATTTATGGTAGTCTTATTACCAACAGTTTTTTTCTGAAACTTCCTGAATTTGACATTCTTATTAAATGTTCAATGGTTGTTATTTATATGTACATCGCAACTTCGGACACTGATGTTGAAATTACAGTTTTTGCGGTTTAGTAGTGGGAACACTACTCTTCTATAGACTCTTGTACACTACTGACTTTTTACAAAACATTTTTTAAATTCGTTATTTTTATCAGACTGCGATGTCAAGTTAAGAAAACACATTTTCATTCTGTCACATTTATTTTCGCAATCTGCTTAAAATGAATTCACACAAATAGTTTAAGTTGAAAGTTTAATGGAGTTAGTTGAATGTTTTCGTCTATTGAAATGAATTAGCTCTTCGTCAATTTACTTAACTCTACCACACGTCACAGGCATTTTTAAAGGTATACATCCCTACACATCTTAGGCGTGACTTTAGCCAAAGACTTGCGATGGAATGACCACATATTCCAAATCGCCAAACAAACATCCCAGTGCTTGGGTTTTCTTAAGAGGTGCAAGTTCCTCCTCCAGCCATCGGCCCGTGCTGTTATTTATAAATCCTACATTCGGCCTCTTCTCGAATATAACTCCCTCGTCTGGGGCGGCGCGTCGATAACCACCTTGGCATGGTTAGATAAGGTGCAAAAAAGGGCGCTCAAGTTAATTGATGACGACACCGCCTGCTCCACCATCGACCCCCTGAGCCACCGTAGGAATGTAGCAGCACTGACAAAATTTTATCGCTACTACCACAGTGACTGTTCCTCCGAGTTAAACGTTCTCCTGCCTCCACGGCAATCTTATACCCGCAACACCAGATTAGCCCACTCGTCTCATTCCCTTCACCTGCAACTACCCTTTTCACGCACTCAACAAGATATGAATTCGTTTGTTAATAGAACAACTCGGCTGTGGAATAACCTCTCGCAGTCAGTATTTCCGAACTCCTACAACATCCAAGAGTTCAAACGCAGGGTTCATCACCACCTTCTTCAATACCCCCCCGTACCTTTTAATCCTTAACCTATGCCCCCCCCCCCCCCCCTCATCCCTCCCCCGTACTAAGCTTACTGCTAGACATTGCACCATGACGTGACAAATGACATGACGGACTAGTAGTACAAAGGGTGACTCCTGAGCTTAGCACTGCCACATAAAAAAAAAATATATATGTACATTATGTACAAAATTTGAAGGCCAAGAACCAAAGTTTTCGCTTACATTATTTAGACCCATTGGTCGCATTTGAATTTCTCCTGAACACTGTAAAGAATACAATAGACTTTTCTCGATAACAGAAGAACTAGAAACTAAGTCATCTATCTATTTACTCTTACAGCTACGATACAAGACAGACTCATGCCAGACCCTGTCTTGATGATCGTGAACTAATGTCCAACTCTATTAATAACGACATTAAACTTATTCTAGAGTGGGGAACAAAGAATCGTGTCGAATTCAACCCCTCCAAAACCAAGTACTGTCTCATTTCCAAGAAAAAGATCAACACCTCACCATCCTTGACAGTGGATGGCGTGGAACTAAAGGCCGACCCATCCCTACACATCTTAGGCGTGACATTAGCCAAAGACTTGCGATGGAATGACCACATATTCCAAATCGCCAAACAAGCATCCCAGTGCTTGGGATTTCTTAAGAGGTGCAAGTTCCTCCTCCAGCCATCGGCCCGCGCTGTTATTTATAAATCCTACATTCGGCCTCTTCTCGAATATAACTCCCTCGTCTGGGGCGGCGCGTCGATAACCACCTTGGCGTGGTTAGATAAGGTCCAAAAAAGGCCCTTAAATTAATTGATGACGACACCGCCTGCTCCACCATCGACCCCTTGAGCCACCGTAGGAATGTAGCAGCATTATCAAAATTTTATCGCTACTATTATAGCGACTGTTCCTCCGAAATAAACGCTCTCCTGCCTCCACGGCAATCTTATAACCGCAACACCAGATTAGCCCACTCGTCTCATTCCCTTTACCTACAACTCCCCCTTTCACGCACTCAACAAGATATGAATTCGTTTGTTAATAGAACAACTCGACTGTGGAATAATCTCTCGCAGTCAGTATTTCCGAGCTCCTACAACATCCAAGAGTTCAAACGCGGGGTTCATCGCCACCTCCTTCAACACCCCTTCACACCCCCATAACCCTTAACCTATTCCCCCCCCCCCCCGTACTAAGCTTGCTGCTAGACATTGCACCATGACGTGACAAACGACATGACGGACTGGTAGTACAAAGGGTGATTCCTGAGTTTAGCACTGCCACATAAAAAAAAAAAAAAAAAAAAAAATCTTTCCAAATTAAGAGATGCCTAGAGACAAGAGATGGCTTTATATTCGTTCTTATGGGGCCCATCCACAGGCCAACTGGTTGCCCAAACTGAGTTGTGTTGGCACTGAATCGCAGCGTGTATGGGGCAGTTGGCAAACTGATTTGACAGTTGGGGTTGCAGTTGGGATAAATCAAAATCTTTTAATTTTATGGGGGCGGGGCCTGGAGTTTGGGCAACTAGTCGCGCTGTGCATGTTGCAGTTTGGCAAACTACTTGCATTAATTAAGCCTGAATTCGAAAATTATATTTTTTTGCAAGTTTATATTTTCATTGTATTGCATAATTTTTAATTTAAATTATAAAAGTTCACATAATATTAAATTATTTTCATAATTTATATGTTTAGGATTTAATTTATATTTTAAAAACCTACAAATATTTATATTAATAATTAAAAAAATTTTAATTAACATAAAAAATCATTACTACCCATTTTTTATAATCATAAAACTTAATCGCAGGTTTTCTACAATTTTATTTAACGTTCAAATTGCCTATAAAACTATAAAATACTGAATTGACAGTTGAAGTATCAACTCAGTTGAAGCGTTTGTGGCAAAACACCAACTCTTTGCACAACTCAGTTTGGGCAACCAGTTGGCCTGTGGATGGGCCCCATTAGGATTATTACATCACGTTATAAGTTCGTACGATGACATCGTGCCACCATTGGAAAATCCGTTTGATTTTTAGATAAAACCAAGATTCAAAAGTGCCAAAATTTCATGACACTCCTACTGTTAGTTTACAAGTCACCGTGACAATGACGTTACTTTTGTAATTTCATGTGCCAATAGTGGTGCCATCTATGTAATGAATTCCTATGAATTCATTGGGTGCCTTTGACAGCATATCCTGTGAACGCACAGAGCTTGTTGCTTACAGAAAAAGATTTACTAAGAAGCAGGGTAGTTTTAGCCGTTATATTTTTCAATGGCAGAGACAACCTCGGAGAGATGTCCCAAAAGAAAGATGTTATCATCTCTATCAGCTGCTATTGGCTCATCACCCAGCTGCCACAAACATTGATGTACAGAGGTCAACCTCTGAGCTTGTCGAATAGATGTCGATAGACCTCAAATTTGATGTTGTATGAGCTCGGAAAAATTGATAAGTGATCATTTTATCGCAACTCCTCGGTTTAAGTTATAATAAGAATTTCGAGAGATGGTCCAGTGGTATCAGTGGTAGGTGCAAGATCTGCATGAAATGAGAAAATATCGATGCCCCAAACAAGACTAAGTTCGATATCATTGTTGATATAATTTGGCATGACCTCACGATTAAACGTTTGATTTTCCATAAGAGATCAAACATGTAGGTATTACTCTAGACACAGATGCAATGAGTAACAGTAGTAACAGGAGTTGGTTTTTAAGAACCCAGAGGCCAGCTGGCAGTGTCTTTAGTCAAATCCTTTTCAGAAGTTTGGGCGATGGTAAACCCCAGTTAAACCTTTGTTCGTGAATGTCTAGCTAGAGTGAAGGGAAAGAAGCACAGCTATCTCTGTAATGCATGTCATAAAATCAGCCTTCAAAAACATCAGCTCATCTATAGTGAAGAGTTGTTTTAATGTGTATACCAAGGCCGTGCCTAACCATTTATCGGTCCAAATCCTTTCTCTAGAGCAGTCGTTGGCACACTGCGGCTCGCGAGGCTCATGGTGGTGAAATTAGGAAGGCGGAAGCTTTTTTGCAAGTTAATTGATAGGGCAAACACCTCAGCTCTTACACCCGACTTTGATTTGGATCCACCTGTGTACAAGACAACTGACGTTCGCTTGCCAGGTTCGAAATCTTCCCATTCCTCTTTGGTAGGGATCCGGATATTAAGGTCACTGCCGAAATTTAATTTTGCGACCATGTAGCCGGTTTGTCCTGATACCATTTCCTGTGGTAGAGAGCGCAGTATATTTCTGTGCCCATAGGTCTGCTCGACCCAGCGACACGCTTCATGCAGCCGGAGGGTGGCACAGCCTAGTTGCGGCCATGTATATACTACATTGTCAACCACTGCATCTGAGCTGAGCTAGCTTCCTCTAAACCTTGATGTGTGTTAGTTCATCCAAGCGCTCCCTGGGGGCCTACTATGTATTCGGATCAGAAAGTTTTATTTTTCCGAATCTCACTTCCGATTGGAAAGTTAATTGGTACCATGTAAAATTTTCGGATCTGAACAAAGTGTTACCATTGATATTCGGATTTAAAATCTGAATTTGGTTGTCAAATCTACAAATTCAAATTCTTGAAGTATGAAGTATTGGCCTTTTTATAATTAAAAAGTTTTTTTTTTTTTTAATAAATTGAATTATATACAGGGTATTTCAGACTTAAATTCTAATCCATTAAGGGCTGATTCCAGAGTATATATGGAGAAAAAAATTGTCCATTGAGATAGACAGTGTTTACGAAATTTTTTTGGAAAAGTTTTTAATTTACTTAAACTTTAATAACTCCTATACCGATTATCGCAGAGCAACGTATTCAGGCTTTTTTGGGTAATTGTGTATTCTTCAATTTGGTATAAAGAAGAGAAACTGGCTTCGTTTGGAAGTTAAGTAGGTTTAAAATGGTTATTTTGCATCTAAACCACCCAAAATTCTTTGTTTTCAGCATATGTCTCAGAAAAATGCATCATTAACCGTATTTTTTCCATCAATGAATTACTTAAAAAACTTAGATACACAAGAATGATCTAGATCGTAAACGAATGTAGTAAGTTTTAACGGGAATTGTATTCTATTACGAAGAAATAGTATTAGGAACTCATTAAAATATATATAAATATATTAAAAATTTCGACAAAATTGTGAGCAGGTTTTATTTTACTTTAGTTCTCTTCTTTACGCTCCTTTAATCCTCTTTACGCTCCTTGGGACATAGGGCGGAAACAGTTGCCTTCCAGCGGACTCTGTTTTGCGCGACAGCTCTCAGCTCCGACCAGGATCTCCCAGCTGTTGCGGCTTCTGCTAGTAGAGTTCCCCTCCACGTTTTTCCCGGTCTTCCAACTCGACGGGATCCTTGCGGATTCCAGTCAAGTACCTGTTTGACTAGATTTTCGCGCGCAAGGTGTGGCCAACCTAATTCCATTTCCTTCGCCAGATTTGGTCGTCTATCCTTTCTTGGCCGGCACAGCGCCATAGTTCTTCTGATTTTTAGGATACCACGCAGGCATCTTTTGATGAAGGTTTGTAGGCGCCCTGTGATGAATTAGGTGACTTTCCATGTTTCGCAAACGTACAAAAGAGCTGCCTTAACGTTGGAGTTCAACAGCCGCATTTTGGCGTTGATCTCCATATGCGGAACAGGCATGCGTATGCGCCTCGTGCTTTATTTATTCTGGAACTGACATCTTCTGCACTGTCATTTTCGGTAATAGTACTACCGAGGTAGCATAATTAATCTACCAGTTCCACGTTACGGTTATTCAACTTTAGTTATGGAATACGAATATTATTTGTATGCTTCAAGTTTTATTAGTTTGTTTGTTCAGACTTTCGAAAGAAGCTTTTGTTTGTGCTGGATGAAATCAAGGAAAATTTGTCAAAACCACGAAAATTTGTCAAAACCACAGCCATTTCACCAAATATTAATTGGGAGCAACTCTGAGATTTTTCGCCCAGCTAATTTTTGGCGAAGATTTCGGCATCGGCTTGTCTCATCAAATAATGTCGGCTATACTAGGCGAAATAGGAAGTGCAATCGAAGAAACCTTGTGTCCAAAATAGATAACATTGTGGAAAGGACAGAGCTATAAAAGAAAGCCATTGATGGTTGACACATCCAAATAATTAGGACTAATAAAGATGAACATTCTTTAGCTAACAGCAAATTGAAACATAGTATAAATGTCATTATAGTGAGATTTAGTTATTTAAATATAAAACAATTTAATAAGGAGTCCATTTTCTTATATCTGATTGTAAAATGAATATTCGAATATTCAAATCGTTCTTGCTTAGGGCTCACTCATTTTTATTTATCTTTTTAAAGCTAAAATTATAATATTAAACAATATTAAGGGTATTCATTTCACTTTGTAAATTCTTCGTATTTGTCGTACTTGTCGTACTTCGTAGTTGTTCGTAGTTTTCGTAGTTCATTTCCATATATTTTTTAACTACGACATTTTTTGTGAAGTACGAAGCTACTGAGTTTCTAAAACGGCTTCGTAATTTTAAATTGTCGTAGTTGATGTTGACGTTTGTCAGCTGTTTTGAATTATTTAATTTAATTCAATAGCTATGAATTCAAAAGATGGCTAGAGAAACATTGAGAAAAGCTTTATTAGAAATCAATGCTTCCAATAATTTTTGTTTTTCACTTTTTCTGGCCATTTTCTCAAAAACCAACCTATTTTGACGGTAAAAATGACACCTTCAATATTACGAAAAATAACCTACGAAAAATATTCAATGTAGTCGCTCATGTCAATCGAACTACGAAACTACGAATCTACAAAACTACAAACATTTGAAAAGTGAAATGAATACCCTTATTATTGAATTTCGTATTATTTAACATGCTTAACTTTTAATTTAAATAAAGAAAGTACTTCCTTGATGCTCAAAAGTTTTTCATTCTTTGTTTCCGATAGCAAATTGCATTCCGACGACTGAAGCGACAGTTTTCAGATTTTTTCTAAGGAAATCCCAATGCATAGTAGGCCCCCAGCAAAATTAATTCCGAATATAAATGTCATTGTACTTTCGGATGAGGTGCGTTTGGAAAAACAGAATACATACTATAGTACGAAATTTCCGAATTCATATCATTTTACTTTCTGATCCGAATACATAGTAGGCCCCCTGAGCTCCTCATCGGAGTCAGCTCCTTCGTTAGATGAAGCCATTTTATTACAGGCCACTCTTTGGATCTCCTCTAGGCAGTTCGTTGATAGCAGTACCAGGGTTCTATTATTTCGCTGAAGTTGTGACGCCGAAGATACTCGAGCAATTTGCCTAATCAAGAACTCCATGATAATCTTTGATATTTTGGCCTCTATTTCCAGGAGTATGCCGGTACTAGAATTGGCATCGGTAAGTTCCATTAGAAAGTGGTCCTTCACTGCTTCGCTCATTGGTATCTTACCCGTTGAGCCTGATTGTTGGGCTTCTGAAAGAGAAGGTTTCTTGACTATGGTTGGTCTTGAGAGTCTTTTACTTTTTGGTCATTATTTGTAGGCGCTGAACTATTTTCCCAGGATATCTCCCATTTGGTGCGGGAGGTTACCGCTCCTACTGTCCTTGTGTTCTGGAGCGCTTTCCACTCCTCAACGATAGCTTTGTTGGTTTTGTTCTTCTCCGAGATGGTACCGCCGCCGTCCTCATGCTCTACAATTCTGCCGAGAACGGGGCGCGATTGTGTTGGTGTTGATTTATACAGGGTGTATCAGCTAAAGTGTCCAACCGCTTGGCTGTGGATAGGTCTTGGAGAGACGAACAAAAAATCGTACGGGTGGTGGGGGGGAAATCATAACGGTTTAGCCGCTAGGGTGTTTTGAAACTTTTTTGGTAGAGGTTTACATGTTACCCTGTATTTTTGTAAATCTATTAGATATTTTCATGAATAAGGCAGCAATCTACGCAGAATACTCCCACCTATCTAAAATTGTAAAAGTCAAGGGGTCAACCCACCAACATCCAGAGTTATGAGTCATCAAAGACAAAATTTTGTTTTTTTTTCACTAAAATTTCCACTTCGACCACCTTTTTCTCCAAAAAATACGTAATTAAACAATATGTTGTTTTACAAAATGGGAAAGCTTGGACAATTTCCTATGAATAATGTCTAACAACTATTATGCTACGACCTTTACTTTAAACTTTTTTCAATAAACACAACGGCTACCTGGTGCTCCCGAAAGACATTGAGAGAATTAGGTATGAGACCTGATTTGAAGTTGAGCCCCACTTCGTCAAATAGACCTTCTATCGTTCATTGTGGCGAGAGTGCATTGCACATCTGCGTCCTTACGTTAGTTATTTCCAAGAATTTTGTCAGCGGCCAGGTCAAGAGATACCTTCAGTAATTTAGTGCCCGTTGTACATAAATCTCTCTTGACTCTGACACATGTCATTCTTTGGACTTGGTTTATTCTGAGTATGTTACAAATTTTTGCAAGAACAAGCCACAGCACTGCAGAGCAATAGGTCATTACTGGTCTAATCACTGCTGTGTAGAGCCAGTGCATCATGTGCTTTAAAAGCCATCTCTTGGCAAAAACCGCTCGTTACTAGCCTGAGTTTGTTCTAACAATATCTGATATACAAAATCGTTCTTTTTTATGGGACAGTTCTATGCTCGGCAATCATCATTTGCCCCGCCTGTCGGTTAAGTCGTTTCGGTGAATGAAATGCGAGGTTACGTGGAGCAAGGAGGATGTTAAAGGACATGGTGCTGAGCTCTGAGTTTGAAGTCTGCTATATGAGCTCGGAAATACTGATTGCGAAAGATTGTTCGATAGTCGGGTTGGGCTATTTACGAAGGAAGTTTTTGTCGTGCGTTGGGCCGGCCTTGTCCAAAGAATGGATGACTCAAGGATACCAACAGAAAAGCCCGCATTTACTACCAGATGGCACAAGGCTAGGTGGCAAACCACGATCGAGGTGAGCAAATAGCTGAGGCTGATGCAGCAAAATTCTTCAACATCAGAAACTAAAGGCAAGCTTCGGATCAGAGAGACGTATGCTAGAAAAAGATGATGAAGGCCAAGGCTTGAACTGGGATGTAGAGCCATCGAAGAAGAAGAAGTATGAAAATATTTTTAAGGTTATTTAAATCATTATAAATTTTCTATCTCCACATGAAGAATTTTCATACCATTTGTTTTAAATTTTAATTTATATTTTATATATTTTATACAACATGCGATGATTTTGATGATGATTTACAGCGACCTTCACGCACTGCGGAATTCCTGCGGTGCTTTGTTATAATTTTTCATAGATAATAAAAAAATTACGATTTATCGCCATTTCTCTTGGCTTGTTTTGCTAGTAAATTTAGTAAATAAAAATGAAACACAACTTTCTAGCCATATCATAACACTTTCCCCATTAGAATCAATTTTTAAGATTATTTTTAATGACAAAATAAATTTTTTTAAATTATTACCCTTCATGTCACAAATTTTTTTTTGACTTATATATAGTATATTTTTTAATAAAGCAAAACACAAAAAAAAATGAATGAATTATGAAATTTTCACATGATCTAGATCGCCACCCCCAAAATCAACAAAAAATGTGACGTCGACATGTCGCCGGTGTCTCTCTCATATTTAAGTGGCGTTCTCTTGGCCAAGTTCCAATTTAGTGTAATTTGGTAAAAATCAAAAATAAATTAAGACAAGCAGGAACTTTCTGATTTGTTGTCGAATGTTAAACTAAATAAAATAAAAGGAAAAATAACAAACATTTTCCCGCCAATTAGTCACAATTTTGTATTTTGTTTTTTTACAAAACAAAAAATATTGCTTTGTTTCCTTGTGCTTTGATCATAGTTTGATACCCTTTCGCGGTGGTTTTTGAACTTGTTATTATCTTTTTTTTTAATGCTCATGCCATGGTATTACTGATTTAATTGCGCTTTTAAGATTATATATTAATTTTGTGGAAAATTAATTTAAATAATTATGAAGCGATCAAATAAAAAATAATCTCTAAAAACAATATAAATATAAGATTTAATGTAAAAGCAGCCATAAACAGCCTGAGCTCTCACGTGGTATCATCAGCATCATAGTGGAACTAACTGTGGAAAAATTTCACTCTAGGCCCTGCTAATCTCCACAACCAGAGTCTGTCTATATCTTCCGGCCCATCAAACTATTTACCACCACTTCACTTACCTAAAACCATATCGAAACTCGGACCAACATGTTCAGTAGAAGATTGATTGGGAAAGAATATTAAAAAAAAAAATGACGCAGAAAAGTAGTGCGCAGGAAGGATAAAAAACATGTCGCTTCTTGACAAGAAAATTCCGAGAGTTTATTTCCTTAAAGGAGCCCCAAAATACGCAGATTCAGCTTGGATAAGCAACCTATTCCAAGATGACTTCTCCATACAAGTACTGGATTGTGCAGTAGTATCCTCTCGGAGTAAAAGATCAAAACAACTCAAAAGCCTTAAGGTGGTTTTGCCTTCCAAATATGATTGGCTGTTCCTGTACTCAACATCGGCCTCCTTCAGATGGAAAAATCTCAGCCTCAGCCATTGGAATAATAAAACCAGTAGAACTAAGCAAGATAAGTAGTTCCTCTAATAATAGATTTAAGATAAATAGATCCTCTATTAATATATCCGATCTTACTAAACCTAGGTTTAATTCTAATTTAGATGCAAGTTCAGATCGGTTATCAGATTTCAAGAATTCCTTCCAAATGAAATCGAAGTAACTTCCGGTGTTCCTCAGGGCTGTAATTTTTCCCCTCTTCTGTTCACTATATTCATTTCTGACATATCCAAGAAATCAGAGAATATCCCGCATCTCTTCTATGCGCACGATCTCAAAATATATAGTGCCATCAAGTCCCAAACTGGCGTTTTTGCTTTGTTCAGTCGAACTTCAATGCATTACAAAACTAGGGCACTATTAATAAATTGCATCTTAACACCAACAAATGTCAACCCATTACCTTCTCTCGTAAACATAACACACAGCAGTTTTACTATAGGCTCAACGACACGGTGTTCAATCAAGTCGATCAAATTGTCGATCTATGTATGTGTCGTCCTAGACAAAAACTTAATTGCAACGATTAATTAAACGCTTTCGCATTTTCTTGCAGGACTTTCCTCAAGGGGATACCAGGGTGTGAAAGATTCAATGGGAATGACCTTACAGATTGCCTCGTCAAAAAAGCGCATACACTCCACGTCCACCGGCTACAGCCTCTCTGAGGGACTTCCAGTTGTCACACGATCGAGACTCTTAGAATATGAGGCAAAAGGGCTTATCTGACTAATGAAACCATATACCAGGTAACAAGCCAAGTAATTCACTATCCTTGCAATAATCTATTTGATCCGGTTTGATCCGATACTTCTATCGGATATTAATTACCTGAAGATATCAACATCAAATTGATACTTAAACGTGTAGAAACTACCAAGTAGACACAAAATACAGACAGCATTTTCTGCACTAGCTAGAGAAATGCAGGTTTCGTCACATAGGAAAATCGCGACAAATGCGTTAATATTTTGATAAAGCGTGGGCCACATATCACACGTGTTCCGAGTCCCGTAGTAGCAACTACAATCACCGCAATTAGACGCGTCCAACATGATGCCATAAACCTTAGACGGTTTAACGAAGACCTGCGGGAGAGCATTAAAAGCCGAGAATTTGCTGGGAACCTGCAACAAATATTAAACCAGCAAACCGTTTCTGACGACAAAAATATTGAAGAGCTGTGGAGTACGACAAAGGGCGCTATATTGACGGCAGCGGAAACGAGCATCGGTTATGTCTAAAGAAACATGCAACACTGGTTCTCGGACACACAATGGTAAAAAATAGAATTTAGGAGGGCCCTCAAAAGTAACGTGAACTCTATAAGTGGCCCGGAAAACCGTCAACAAGTTCAACTTGAATACTCCCAATTACACCGGGAGGTAAAGAGAAGCGTTGGGCGTGATAAAAGGCAGCAGATAAACGAGCTCACAGAAAAAGCGGAAACGAAGCAAACACAGGAAACAGTAAGGTGCTATACCAAATTAAACAGCTCTCGGAAGAGCACTCTACTAAAAAACATGCCGTAAGAGTGCGGATAGAAAGCTGCTGTGCAGCGAGGAAGAGCAACTCCAAAGATGGAGAGATTACTTCTTCGCCGCCCGGAATGGTTCATTTGCACAGGAAAACAGCTGGAAAAGATGGCATCCCGCCAGAATTGTTGAAAGCCGACTCGATCCTTATAGCAGATGCTCTACAGACACCCCATGAAATAGCTTGGAACACCTGTACCTATCCGGAGGATTGGATTGAAAGTATCATAGTCAAAATACCAATAAAAGGGGACCAACAATATGTGACAATTGGGAAGGCATCTGTCTATTATCTACTGTGGGTAAAATCTTGTTCTACATGTTATTATCAAGGATTAGAGAGGCAGTAGCCCGAACGCTTAGAAGACAGCAGGCTGGATTCAGAAAGAGTTGCGCCTGCATAGACCATATCAACACCTTGAGAATCGTCGTGGAGCAGTCTACTCAATTACGATCCCCTCTTTACCTTGGTTTCGTATACTATGAAAAATCATTCGACTCGGTTAATAGGACTTAGGATATGGTAGGCACCACGGCGACGTGGATTGCCAGAGAATATAAAGAATTAATAAAAGCCCTATACAACAATTCCAAATGTAGAATTCTCCATAATGGAAGCTTTGAAGTGAATTCAGGAGTACGACAAGGTACTTTCGCCATTGCTATTGCTTATAGAAATAAACAACGACGTCCATGTCGGCCTTCAAGATAGTAGAACAAGCGGCATACAATGGAATTTGCTAGACCGCTTTAAGGATCTAGACTACGCGAATAATATCTGTTTGCTGGCCCTTAGACATCAGTACCTTAAAACATGTTATACCCCGGCTTCACCGCCAAAATTTCGCAAGTTCGAGCAAATCAGTCTACTGAACTTTAAAATTTCCTGATTTCCCATACATTTTTCACATTTTAAAGTCAGGAAAAAATGCCTGCTTTGGGCCTACAGAACATGAAATTGAGTTTCAAAGTAAAAGCTCGCTCAAAAGAGAGTAAAAAATTGGAATAATAGAATGCCATTTCAGTGAGCTTTTGCATTTCTAATTTCTGGCGAAAAAGCAACAACAATTTCAAGCACGAACTGAACATGCTAGCCGGTGAAGCCACTTATGCCGATTGAAGTGAACTTGATTAAACTGAGGGCGGTGAAGCCGGGGTATTAAACAATTTGGAAACGGAAAGTAGTCCAGCAGGCTTGAGGCTAAACCCAAATAGAACCAAAGAAATGCGGATAAATGCAAACACCCAATTCATCACCCAATTCATTACAAGGCGCCCTACAAATTTTCACAAATGAAGAACTATGAGAAGGAAGGATAAATGAACAAATCACGCGGAGGAAGTGGAATTGGATTGGCCACACCTTGCGTCGCGAGAACGAAAATCTAGCCAAACAAGCCCTTGACTGGAACCCGTCTAGCTGGAAGACCTAGAATTACGTGGAGGAGAACTCTATAAGCAGAGGTCGCAACAACTGAGAGATCCTGGGGTAGCTTAGAGCTGTCGCACAAAAGTGTTTCCGTAAGTAAGTAAGTATTTTGTAATCTCGGAACACCCCAACATCTAGTAGAACTGACGAAAATTTCGATGAAAGATGAAAGATCCCTTCCGCCTTTATATGTGGGAGTGAACGAAAATGGTGTTTAGATGAGAATGTTTCAGCTGTACAAAGATCCAAAAATTGTAAAAAATATAAAAAAGAAGAGTTCGACGGGCGAAGCATTGATGACAGCATAACAAAAATTAATATGAACAAAATACTAGACGAACACAGAGATACAGGACGCACAAAAGAAAAAGCATATACAGATAGTGTAGAAGAACATCTACGAACCGTAGATATAAGAAATTGGAGACTTCAAGCCAGGAGCGAATATTCTAGGGACGGATATTGCAGGAAGACAAGGTCAATAACAGGCTGAGGAAAGGAGTTTTTACACCCAGGGGCGTTGGAATAATCACATACTCCAAGTCACCAAACAAGCGTATCAATGCCTTGGCTGCCTCAAGAGATGCAAGTTCCTTCTTCATCCAGCTGCCTTGGCTACAATCTACAAGTCCTACATTCGGCCTCGCCTTGAATACAACTCGTATATCTGGGCGGGCGCCCCTAAAACCACCCTGGCTTGGCTAGAAAAGGTGCAAAACCGCGCCATCAAACTCATTGGCGATAGCACGCTTTGCTCCTCCATCGATCCTTTAAGCCACCGTAGGAATGTAGCAGCGCTCAGCAAGTTTTACCGCTACTACAATAGCGACTGCTCCACTGAAATCAAAAACCTCCTGCCTTCACGGCAATTTTTTTCCCGCAACACAAGACTAGCCAATTCGGCTCACCCCTTCACGCACATTACGGTTTAGCAGTTCGTTTATAAATAGAACAGCTCGATTGTGGAACTGTCTCCCGCAGTCGGTATTTCCGAACTCATATAACATCTCAGAGTTCAAATGCAAGGTTCATCGACATCTACTCATGCACCCTTCAGACCCCTAACCTATCCTATTTCATCTTTCATTCGATCAAGCTTACTACTATACATTGCACCATGACTTGAACGACATGACGGACTAGTAGTACAAAGGGTGACTCCTAAGCCTAAGACTCCTAAAAAAAAAAAAAAAAAAATACATAATGTTACAATGGCGGAAATCGGAAGACCAATAATACTGCACCTTGGGTTTACGCAACCACTAGATGTCGAGAATATATCAAGGAAAATGGAAACTGTACACAACAACACTATTAAAGCCGGTCTTACTGGATGGTTCGAAAGTGTGGACATTGAAGAACGCAGACGAAACATTGGTAGGAGGATTCGAAAAGAATCCTCCTCCTTTCAATTTACAAGGAAATACAAAAAAATGCCGTTGGGATGAAAAGATATATATACAAGTCAAAGTTGTATGAAAGCAGTAAAATTCCAAACATTGTTAAACGTCGAACGAAGTACGAAAAAGAACCCGGCATTGGTTATGCTGGAGAAAGTACCAACTGGAAAACGAAGAGCTGGATGGCCGAAAAAATAAAGATATATAGACGACGTCGAGGAAGACTTAAGACAATTAGGAATAAGAAACTGTAAAATGCAAAACCCAGGATCGACTATCAGGGAGACAAACACTGGATGAAGCCAAGGCCAAAGTAGCCTATGGAGCTGCTGATGATGATGAATGTTACTACTATGCATTGCCTGATGGTACAAAGATTAAGATTAGTTTTTTCATACATTGCTCCGATCAGCAATCTCTAGTCGAAACGATAGTATAAAAAAGTAGAACAACGGCTAATGACAAACGCGACAGAAACCTGATTTAAAGTGTCGAAAGAGAAATGCATTGTTGTTTAGAGTGTTCATAGAGATGGCAGGATACACCACAGGAAATTGCTGTAAGGAGAGAAGGGAACAATGAAAGAATGTTATCTAGGAGAGGAAATGGAACGACGTAGAGCCATGCCGTTGCATGGTATATCGAACCAAGGACCTCGGGGATGTTAGTTGCGTGCGTTAACCCCTAGGCTAATGTTTTGCTTGTTAAATACTTTCGTTTTAAAAGCTGTAACTTGTAATATATTTCAAAAACTCAAGGAATCATTAATAATAAAGTACAAGGTAATAGTTTGTTGTGATCTTCTCAAATCACACACCTGTATAAACTATAGATAACAACTCGATTTTATCTTATTCCAAAAAAATATCTTGTTTTTTTTTTTAAATACACTTAAGTTGCAATTCCATAAAATATCTCTCCTACTTTAAACTTAACCCAAGCCAAAACAAAAACTTCCGTAATTATAGCATAAATTATCTACTTCAAAACAAAAAAAAATGCATACCTTTTATTTATTTCACAGGAGCTGCTGTCTCTATAAAAAGGATTCTTTGTTTCGGTTAAAAGTATTCAAGTGCAGGAAAATTACTCTTCTTTTTCACCACAAGTACAATATCTCAATTTCTATAGTTTCTTCTATCTCCGCACATATATGTATGTATGTATATATCTATAAAAGCCACAAAACTCGTCCTTATATTTCACAGGATTCACCAATTTATATAGCAGGCAGGAACCTCGGTGATTCACTTCTTCTACTTGGAACCATTCAAAAAGTGTAAAAAAATTCCGATGAACAAACACAAGGTAGAAAATCAGTAAAATATCTCTATATTCTTTCACCCCTCACTGTGCGCACTCGAGTAGATATATACTGGATAAAGGAAATTATAAAACAACACTTTCTTTCTCACTTCACTTAATATCTTTCTTTTTTTTTTATTTATCTTTGTTCGTTGCCTTTTATATTATTTTTCTTATATTTTTTTTCTTGCAATTATTTTGCTTCACAAGAAATCACTTTCACGACTCAATAAAGGCGACACAAAAAAATTGTAGGGATTCCTGGATATCTCTCTAGATATAAAGTTTATTTTTCTAGGTGGCACAGATGCCTTTGCTGCTGTTACAGTACGATTTCGACATTGATAGGATACTATTTGATTGCTATATGATGTATCTATATGGATAACAACAACAACAAAATACCTAGAGTATAGCTTAGATCGAGGTGTATCCAGAGAGGTGATTCTCTTGTATTTATATATGCTTTACATCCCCTCAGTTATATTCACCCTGGTTCAGTTGATTTGAAGAGTGAATTGGATCAAAAAAAAATGTTACAAAATATCCAGGATTCCTCGTATATGTTGTTTTTTTTTCTTCTTAGAAAAATCCTCGAACCATTCCCGATATTGGAAGGGAAAAAAGGTATGTGGTAGCTGGATTTATGTGGTCCTGGAAAGATAGTACTACACTCTTTCAAAATACACGTTGGGTTAGTTAATGTTCGGTGATGGGTGCAATAAAAAAACGAGATATACTATATCCAACAGCGAAGAAAAAAAACGGACAGAATACCATTTACCCAATAATTGATACCGGTTCTCAATTCACTGTATGTATAAACGACCTTTTGGTAATAGTAGAGGAAAGGTATTTTTTGTGTATATATATGTATGTATATAAAAACAAATTGGATCCTTTTCGATATCCTTCGATAATAAACTAACTCACAAAACCACAGGTATTAAACCTTAATCAATTTGATTTACACTTTTTAAATTACGGATACTATTTGCATTATTTATAAGAAAAAAGAACGTTCCAACCGATTTATTTCCTTTTTTTGTTTATTAAAATTTCATCAATTACAAGAAATTTTCTTTATAAATTCATGTTAATTTCTTTATTTTTATATTTGTTATTAAAATTTTTAAAAGGACTACAAATCTCTTCTTATCAAGAGTATATATTATTACAAAACGATTCACCACAAGACAAAAACCATTGACTTGAAACACGTTTTCAATTTTTTTTTTTTTATATGGAAATTGTAAAGCAACAATATTTTCCCACTTTTCCAGATGAAAAACGTTTTACGTTAAAAGCGTGAATATCGTAACAAACGGACACCATGAATAATATCGTACGAACATCTTATCTTATCAAGAGCACGAGTGGAACTGAACTGATGATTGACTTAGACAATTTATTTATACATTGCCAGAGTCTCTTATGGGATGCACAACAGCCACAGCACAACAGGATGAATATAAACACGGGACGGTATCTCTGAAGACCCCCGATTCGAATCCGAAGACTCCTGAAGCTTCTGCTTTTTATAAGAAGCGGGACAAGAAAGAATCAGTTGAGAACGCTCACTAGTCTGTGATGTGCTACCTTAATGGCAGAGACACACTATCAATCTTATACGCCCGCAGCAGAGATGAAAGGGCTACCTGCCATGGAATAGCAACAGCCTCTGTAGCTTTTCCTCTATACTATCCTCTAGCTAAACCTAGAGCCATGTGGATCTGGTCGAGATTCTATGCTGTTGAATTGCAAGAGAAAGCTTAGCATGTGTATATACTGGGGGTCGCGGGAGCTCTTCGTGCCGTTTTCATGTGAATCAAAGATTTTAAGCTTTGGATGAGCTTGAGCTTTATAAGAGAGGCTAGCATAGTAGTAACGTGGGAAACAAAATCATCAATTGCGGCATAATAAGCGAATTTGTGCAGCAATGCTGCAAGTGCAACGGATAGCATACGGAATCATTAAGAACGAAATGTAATACCGGGCTGCATGCACTTGGATCATTTTGCACACCAGAAACACTTGCGGTTTTTATGACGCAATTGGTTAAAAAGGTTATTCTATTAAGCCGACTATAAATACGGAAACTGAACTAGTTGCGAGCTAGCTAACAATTTCCAATCATTCATTAACCTCCTCCTAAAGGGACTTTACAATTGCAGCCTGCGGTCCCCGCGTGTTAATATTAGCATATATGGAGGTCCGTGGTCCGTTTAAACATTTTTTCCGTCATTGGCGCCACCACCCCAATCAGTTATACCTTTATACTACTAACATGAACCCTACGGTTAAACTTTTGGAGGTTCTTCCTATCGAAAAATCAGGACCTGAGTTATGTCTGTCTGAGAACAGTCTGCGGTTGGTATAATGATAAAAGAACAAATATGCTTTTATTTCAAAATGAGCGAAAACGTAAAAAATAATTTTGATAGTAAAATGTTCAGAGCGAGGGTTCGTTAAAATTATTCGACCTGCACCCCTTAAAGAAATAGACATCGTTCATGGTTCGCGCGATATCATGCATTCACAAAAATCAAGAACGTCGTTTAAACAAAAAAACCGCTCGCTCAAATTTTTTGATCTTTTCGAACTATAACTTCGGCAATACGCGTCTATCCACATCTTAAGGAAGTCGGTATCATTATTGAGTCGCACATACTTTGTTTAAACAAAAAAACGGCTCGACCGATTTTTATGAAAATCTTTTCAGATCATATTTCCGTTAATACGTTTCGAAAGACACCTCGATTTTCGGACCGGTTACAATAACTTCCCTATAAACAGGGAAGTTAATAAAAGTGTTTTATTTTTTTATTTAAACTATATTTTTTATTTTCTACTTTTTTGTCTATTATACGCCTTCCGCCATTTTCTAGTGACCGCCATATTAGATTAAAAATGACGTCACACAGCTTCTGTGTTTACTTACTCATCATACACTTCCGTTTGATACACATACTGAACGTGTTGTAAAGAAGATGGTAATCCGCCATTTTATGTTGGCCGCCATTTTGAATTTGGAATGACGCAACATAGCTAATTGTATTCTACTTATCATACCCTTTCATTTGATACCCATATCGGGAGTCGGGGAGCACAATTACAAAACTCGGTCGCCATCTTGGAACCACCATCTGGATATTTTTTACAAAACGTGAACACACATACATACATATGTATCTGCAACATTTGATGGTGATCGTTTATAAGATGGACGTGGGTCAAGATCAAGTTGCAAAATTTGTTTACATGTTACATACAACATACAACATAGGTACAACAGGTGAAGCTAAGATATCGCGTATAAAAATATCTGTCTTTATTTTTAACGAATTTTTAAATTGTAGTTGTGTGCTTAGTTTAAAATGTTCTCTTTTTCTTTAAGGACTATATAACTGGGGTCGGATCCTGTCCTCTCGCAACAAAAAAAGTTGTTCGTTGAGTAATAATTTTTTTCCCGGGTGAGGTTATTAGCCTAAGTTATCTAATTAAAATAGTTTAATCTCAAATTTTTTGTTTTTTGAAAACAAAAAAAAAACGGCTTAATAGAAAAATCATTTTTGAAGCTACATCTAGTAGTCCAGTCGTGAGGGAAAAATGTTAATGAAACCCTCCAACAAAATGTTAACTCTCCAATTTGTTTTGTAAATAATAGTTTTTAGTGAGTAGAATATGTTAAACCAACATATCTTCTAAACGGAGTCACTCAAGTTTTTGTTCTTTATATCAAATAAAAGAGCTCACATTTAGCTAAAATATGAGCCTAATTAGGTTGCTATACGATAATAATTAGTATAGAAGTTATTCAAATTTGAGTAAATTTAAAAAAAAACATTTTCTTCTTTCGTAAACACCCTGTATCTTAGGGGATAGTGGAGATAGCCCCCTCTCTAGAACAAATTTTTATTCCAAATACATCCAGGAATCACCCCTGAAAATATTAGCCAAGTAGTCCAACAGAGAATTTATGGAACGTCTGATGACCTATACAAGTTGCGAATTAGGGGATGTGAATATTTTAAATCTTTAAAATGGCGATATCTCATGAACGGCACTTCGTACGAAAAAATGTATAATATCATTTTTTGTAGATAATCGCTTAATCTACAAACTTCGTAAACACTGTTTTATGATAAGACTTACTGTTTAAGAGATATTAGTAAAAAACTGATTTTCCTGTTTTTAGGGGGTTATTTTTGGGGGTAGCGTACAACCAATTTTCCGAAACTTTTTTTTAACATATTCTACTCACTAAAAACTATTATTTACAAAAAAATTAAAGAGTTAACAATTTGTTAGAGGTCAAAAGCCCTAACAAATGGACTATAGCTACAATAGATCTGTGACTTATTTGATTAGTACATTTGAGTAGTGGGCGAACAAAACGGCACAAGTCCATGGTTGGTCGTTTTAAGTTTTTTGACAGCAACGTGTACAACTCACTAAACTCCAACTAAGGGGTTGTCCATAAATTACGTGAGGCGATTTTTGCGATTTTTCGACCCCCTCCCCCCTTGGTGAGATTTCGTGAGATTTGGTGAGATCCCCTCCCCTCCCCTTAATCTTACGTGAGATTTTTCAGATTTTAAAAAATCTCTATTATTTAAATAAAAATTACTTTAATTATAGATAAGTAATAATTCGCACTCCTACATGCCCTCCTCTATTCCACTCGCTTTTTTTGCTTATAGTGGACACACAACTACCAAATGGTGAGCACTCATAATCAACAAGAATTTCATTTCGCAAAAATTCGACGAGAGCCCTTCCTGTAGTTATATAATCTAATGGCCTTTTCGCCGGTCGGCATCGTCGAGTCGTGTGTTTGGTTGGTCGGTGGCGGCTACACAAACGAGAAGCTACTATGCTACTTTCTGGCGTTCGCATAAAATTTTTTGTGTGAGATTTAGCCATATTTTAAGGCAACCTTTCACACACAGATCGACAGCAGACCGTGACCTGAAAGTTTTCGCCACACCTCCCCGGACGCCAGCTGGATGGGGCCTGCAGTCAAACAAAACTGAAAAAATCGTCATCAGATTATGCCTGAAGATCTGGGGTGGTAGCACGTAACTTGCTTCAATCGACCACTTCATACAAAAATTTTTGAAACACTTGTATGAAGAGGTCCACTGAAGCAACTTACGTGCTACCACCCCAGAATTTCTATTCTTATTTAGTCTCAAGAATATACCGCACGAATTCCCGCCGTATCCAGTCGGACTTGAAAGCGAGACGCGAACTAGGCGCGAAAACCATTAACACTCGCATTCGCGCTTGTTCGGGGGTGTTCACGGCGTGAGTTTAGAGCCGCCTTAAGGCAAAAACATATTAGCGCAAAGGCGGTGACGGCAGTCGCCTGCGAGAGAATTTCCCACACATTTAATTTTTCCGCGCCGCTTGTCTATTATGTCAGCAAATATGGTGGTCCGTGTATTTCAAAGGTTTTTCCAGTCACCAATCTGTTTGTGCCTTTAAAGTGTTTGTGCCTTTCGTTGAGGCCATGCACTTGTATTAACAACCTGTTATGTTAAACTGTCGTCTTCGCCTGTGTGTCTGTAGGGAATCATGACGTTACCTGAGTATTGTATTGCCTTCATCGGGCCGTGCCTGCGGACTTGACCTGTTTTGACGGCGGCCTGTAAGTGAATGCAGGTCGTTAGTGGAGAAACATGTTTTACGGTTTCCGATTTCCAGGAATGCGGCTTTCATTTAATTAATAAAAACAAAAGTGTACGGTGGGAAAACAGAAGAAAGGGGTTTATTTATTTATCTACGCCAATCGGCATTACACATACATAGGTTACAAATAAGTTATACCAAAAAAAGCAACGTTCGGAGAAGGACAGAATTAATTAAATAAGATTTGATTAAAAAAATTATACAATATTGAACATATGAAAAATATGTAGCATATGTAGCGTAGCATTGGTTCAAAAGCCTGGCTAGTCGGTTTTTGGGTCCATGGTAGACGTAATTTCTACTAGAGCTTACTACTGACAGCAATCTTCTAGTTCTTAGCTCAACCCTTGAGCAGATAAGTCCAAAAACAGCTAAAATTTCTGGCGAATCGATCTTTCCTTTGTTGACTTTATAGACAAATCAGCCACCTGTCTGCGACTTAGTAGGCTACTGAGCTTATATTGTTGAGCAATGTCACTTATAGTGTTAACATGCGCAGAACCATCAATATAGAGTAAGCATTTACAGAATTTACGTTGGATTTTTTCAATACGACTGATGTGTTGTTGAGTAAACGGAGACCAGACCACAGATCTATATTCCAGCATAGGTTTGAAGAACACTGAGAAAAGAAGTATCATTGTTTTGGCATTCCTAAACTCTTTGTTTGCTCTATAAATAAAACCTAGGTTTCGATACGCACGAAGTGTTCTGGTATTGATATGTTCAGAGAAGGTTAATTGGTCATCAAATATTACTCCAAGGTCTTTAATGGTTCTAGCCGTCGGTCGGGACAATTTGGCCATCAAGTATAAATATATATTACTGGGGGTTGCTTGATCGCGTAAATGAGCTCACTGCACATTTTTTTATGTTTAATGATAACACTAGTTTACACGGTTTTCATACCCCAGCTGAAAGTTGTTAATTTATTGTTTATTTAGGAAGAGTTATCCAGAAAAAATAATAAAAAAATTCTGTCACGTCTGGTTTAAGAAATATTCATTTACTTTACTGGATAACAAAATTTTGGTATTAATACAAAAAAAATCAAATATGGCTAATTTTTGCCTTCTTTTTATAGATATTTGGATCAGTTTCTCTTATAATGGACCAACAGTAATCTCCTAACATGTTTTCATCCCAAAATCCCTGATGTCGTTCTTCAAAAACCTTTAAATCTTGGTGAAAACGTTCCCCTTGTTCGTCACCCATACTTTCTAAGTTTTCAGGGGAAAAACTCAGATGCGAGTGCAGGAAATTAATTTTTAATGACATGTTTACTCCCATCTCTTGGAATTTTTTCAATAAATCGGCAACAATTCCTTTGTAATTTTCACTTTTTTTATTTCGAAAAAATTCTTCCACAACCATTTTGAATGACTTCCAAGCAGATTTTGCGGTAACAGATAAAAGGTTTTCAAACTGAGAATCTTTCATAATTTTACGGATCTGTGGGCTAACAAATATCCCCTCTTTCAGTTTTGCCTCTGTAATGTTTGGAAAGATTTTTTGTAAATACCGGAAAGCATCACTGTTTTTGTCAAGCGCCTTCACAAAGTTTTTCATGAGCCCCAATTTGATGTGCAAAGGGGGTAGAGTAATGTTATTTGGATCTACCAACAACTCGTGTTTGATATTCATTTTTCCCGGAATATACTCGTTCCGAATAGGCCATTCTTTTCTTATATATTGTTGTTGTTTTGCTCTGCTGTCCCACAAACAAAGGAAACAAGAGTATTTCGTGTAACCACCCTTAGTCCAGTCAAATTAGAGGTTTGACTGGAAGATAATTCCGAAGTTGCTGAAAATTGGAACAGCCGTTAAAAACATTATTATACGTAAGCTGTAGAGACTGCCACGCGATTGGGCGGCTGCAAACTTTTTTATTCAAGGTCAAAGGGTCAAAATATCAGTTTTTTGCAAATATCTGCTAAACCGTACGTCTTATCAGAAAATTGTGTTTACAACGTTTGTAGATTAGAAGATTATCTACAAAAAAGTATATTATACATTTTCTCGTAGGAATTGCCATTTCTGAGATATTGTCGTTTTAATAAGTTAAAATACTCATATTCTATCATTCCCGACTTGTAAAGGTCATCAGAAATTTAATAAATCCTTTGTTGGAGTACGCGGCTAATATATTCAGGGGTGATTCCTGGATATATTTGGAGAAAAAAATTGTTCTACAGAGGGCGGCTATCTCCACTATCCACTAAGATACAGGGTGATTAGGGAAAAAATTTGGTTTTTTTTTAAATTTACTGAAATTTGAATAACTCCTAAAGTAATTATCATAAAGTAGCCTAATTAGGCTCATCTTTTAGGTAAATGTGTATTCTTTAATTTGGTGTAAAACATAGCAGCCTGAGTGACTCCGTTCAAGAAATATGTAGGCTCAAACCAATGCTATTATGCCGCAGTTGAAAGACGAGTAACTTTTTATTTGTTCACGATAAAACACGATAAAACTACTACTACTACCTACAAAACTACCCAAAATAAACACTTATTGTATATGGAAATATTGTAGGTAATAGTTTGGTGCATCAGAAAAGCAAAAAAAAATGTACTGTTAGTAACGAATTTTCTGAGAAAAACGAAGAAATCTGCCAGGTCTAGATTCTAAGCATTGTTTTAGCCTATATATTTTTTGAACGGAGTCACTCAGGTTGCTGTGCTTTATACCAAATAAAAGAATACACATTTACCTAAAAGATGAGCCTAATTAGGCTACTCTATCATAATTACTTTAGGAGTTATTCAAATTTCAGTAAATTTAAAAAAAAAAAATTCCCTAATCACCCTGTATCTTAGTGGATAGTGGAGATAGCCGCCCTCTGTAGAACAATTTTTTTCTCCAAATATATCCAGGAATCACCCCTGAAAATATTAGCCGCGTACTCCAACAAAGGATTTATTAAACTTCTGATGACCTTTACAAGTCGGGAATGATAGAATATGAGTATTTTAACTTATTAAAACGACAATATCTCAGAAATGGCAATTCCTACGAGAAAATGTATAATATATTTTTTTGTAGATAATCGCCTAATCTACAAACTTTGTAAACACAATTTTCTGATAAGACGTACGGTTTAGCAGATATTTGCAAAAAACTGATATTTTGACCCTTTGACCTTGAATAAAAAAGTTTGCAGCCGCCCAATCGCGTGGCAGTCTCTACAGCTTACGTATAATAATGTTTTTAACGGCTGTTCCAATTTTCAGCAACTTCGGAATTATCTTCCAATTATGGCGTTTTTTCGTCTATTTTGACTGGACTACCCTGCAATCCCAATAACAAACCGATGACTTTGAGGTCGCCGCACACTTTCCATTGGTATTCTTTATAATTTATTAAATTAATTAAAGTACACATCGTTTCATAGCTCTCTTTACAATTCACTGCGTGTCGTTGGTATAGACGGTTTCTTATTTCCGTTGTGTAATAAAACAGCTTTCAGACTATATTTCGAAGAGTCTATGAATAAGCGCCATTCTGTTTTATCATAATTTTGATTCATTGCTTCAAAAAGTCCCGGGATATCAGTACAATAACAATATTCACCTTCTCTTTTGAAAAATTCTGAGTAAACTTTGCTTCTGTTTCTGGGCAACGTAACTTTTGTGTTTGGCGTTAATAAGTTCCATTGTTGTAGGCGAGAACCAAGAAGCTCTGCTTTAGATCTTGATAATTGTAAATCTCTTATAAGATCATTTAATTCAGCTGGTTAATTAAATGTGGAGTGTTTCCTTGAAGAGAGAACTCGTCGGAATCACTAGCAATCGATTGGAATTCTACATCACTTTCATTGTTATCTTCTATATTTGCACTCGAATTACCGGGACAAACGGGACGTGGTAGATCTTTCGAATGATAAATGGGCTTAGTAGCAGACGGTACTTCGGCATATACGATATTCATCTTATTTTTTGTATTATATCCCACTGTCTTCGTAACACAAAAGTAACAATCATTTTCATGATTACTAGGTTCTCTCCATAGCATTGGTGAACCAAATGGGAGGTGTACGTTTTGTCCTGATGACCACTGGAGTAAAACGATTCTACAGCTTTCGCAAAACACATGAGGCACCCACTTTTTATCTTGGTTTGCAATAGGAAATCCAAAAGAAAGATATGCTTTTTTTAACGAATCTACAATGGGTCTTCTTTTTTTTTTTGAAAATATAAATTGTCCACAAACGTAGCAAAAACGATCAGAGCTTTGTTTGCACTTTCTACTTGACATTTTAATTAGATCCGAAGCACGATATTTGTCGTTTGAAGCGATCGAATGAACATTAAACTGGCGTTACCACGTTGGGTAGTTGAAAAAAATTATTTGACTGCAGAAAGAAATTGTGACGTGATAGAATATTTCTGCTGATACTTTTAGGTTTAAGGAAGGTAGGTTAACATATTTATATACATTTTTTTCGGGGTATAAAAAAAAGTTGAAATTTGTAAACTAGTGAATTTATTTACAACACACCAAGCCTCAATTTCGCAGATGTCGAGCTGGGGGGTATAAAGATCTAGTTCATTATTAATTTCTCTACATATCTTTATATCCCAGCTAGCCAGGCGTAATACTTTTCAAAATGTAATACGAAATGTAACACAATATTTAGACCTTACATGAAATACATTTCTTGTAATATCACATAAATGCATTAATAATGTCTCACATGAAATACATTCTCTTGTAATGCCAAAATAATGCATTACTTTTATATTACGTGTAAGACAGAATTTTCGGGGTCCGACAAAAGGGGTCCTCTCCCATATAAATTTAATGCGAAAATAATACGTTTTGTAATATCTTACAAAGGTATTACATATTATATGAAAGACATTATAAATGCATTTTAAATACATTTCTGGCTGACTGGGATCATGGGCATATAATTAATATTCTGAACTGATGTTAACACCTATGTTATAAAAATTACAAACAATTATTTAAGCCTTTTTTGTGTATCACGGGATTGGTTTTTTCCTGAAGCCGGTTTTTAAAACTTTATTTTATTTCGTACTTTTTAGTCCATTCATTTCTTTGGGGGGCAATTTACTGAAAAAAATATTTATTAATATTATTATTGGCTTGCTCAAGTGAATTGGCACAAATAGACCGTTGCGTGAAAACTCAACGGGTTGGCTTGCGCAATCCAAAATGTTTGGCTTCTACAAAATATGTCTCGACTACAACCCTCAGTATGCGCAATAACTAATGGAGGTAATTTCCACTCCGGAGAACTAAGACAGGGAAAAAAGTTTGCGCAGAGGTTTAGCCAAAGGTGATGCACATTTATTGAGAGCTATAGCGGGTTTTTTATCGGGGCTAGCGGATTTATTGAGGTCAAGCTATTTGAGACTTCGATATAGGGTGACTTCGTAAATGCCAATAAACTGTGTCAGAAAACAGTATTAATGCAGTCAAGTCAAAGTTCAGTAAAAGCCTAGACAAAGTTCTGCAGTTTTAAGTTTGACATTTATGAAGTGTGCCAAGGAACAGCACACAAAATTTTTGTAAAATTTGTAAAACTAATCACTTTGCATCATAGCTATTCATGATGCCGAAATTCCCATTTCAATGAAAAGATTTGACGTTTACGATGCAATTATGAACAAAATGCTTTAAAACTGTGACATTTATGAAGTCTTGACTTAAACCGACTGCTTAAATTTTACATTTACGAAGTCACCCTACATCTCGAGTCTTGGAAAAAACTCCGTCCATTGAATGAGCTGCTCGCTCGAGGGAGGGAGGTTGATTGCAGCATCAAGCAGGAATTCCTGCGTGTACAACTTGGTTCTTGGCCATTTAAATCTTTTGGTCAAGTTTGGCCGTTGAAAGGCCGTATGTGCCCCCATTAAAAATGGTTGAAAATTCTACGGCCGTCAAATCCCCCTTAAAAAGCCAAGCGGCCGCTGTTCGACCGCTATAAGCCCGTTTTTTATTTTTACTCGGGAAAAACCCGTATAAATTACAAAAATCTGCATATATATTAATTTGTTAGACACGCTATATCTCCCGAACGGTCACTCATAGAGAAAAAAGTGATAGCATTTTTGTAGATAATCGCATAATATATATTTCTTACCTTGACTATTTTGCAATAGCACTTACCGTTTCCGAAATATTTCCGAGCATCCATTTCGCGACCTTGAAAAACGACAAGAGGGATATTTTTTTTTTAAATTGAAGCTTAAACCTTATATTTACTAAAACTAATTGTGTGCTGCTGTATACGGGAAAGTTTGTATGTAAAAATATTACAATCACGATATCTTCCGTGTATATTATGTTGTGTGAAATTCCTTTGTTTATTTATAACACAGCTCCACAAAAAAAAAATCGGAAAAATTTGATCTGACGTCTGACCATACCTACTATATGGTTTTGAGGTCACTGAATCCGAATCCGAGGTCCATTTAACTCCATCACGTCAGGATTTTTCATAACCTCAAACTTTAGCTTAAAAACGAGAATAATCCACCAAAAAATCGAAAAAATTTGATCTGACGTCTGACCATACCTACTATAGGGTTTTGAGGTCACTGAATCAGAATCCGAGGTCCATTTAACTCCATCACGTCAGGATTTTTCATAACCTCAAAATTTTAGCTTAAAAACGAGAATAATCCACCAAAAAATCGAAAAAATTTGATCTGACGTCTGACCATACCTACTATATGGTTTTGAGGTCACTGAATCAGAATCCGAGGTCCATTTAACTCCATCACGTCAGGATTTTTCATAACCTCAAAATTTTAGCTTAAAAACGAGAATAATCCACCAAAAAATCGAAAAAATTTGATCTGACGTCTGACCATACCTACTATATGGTTTTGAGGTCACTGAATCAGAATCCGAGGTCCATTTAACTCCATCACGTCAGGATTTTTCATAACCTCAAAATTTTAGCTTAAAAACGAGAATAATCCACCAAAAAATCGAAAAAATTTGATCTGACGTCTGACCATACCTACTATATGGTTTTGAGGTCACTGAATCAGAATCCGAGGTCCATTTAACTCCATCACGTCAGGATTTTTCATAACCCAAAATTTTAGCTTAAAAACGAGAATAATCCACCAAAAAATCGAAAAAATTTGATCTAACGTCTGACCATACTGACTATATATTTTCGAGGTCGCTGAATCTGAATTCCAGGTTTATCAACCCCTATTACTTTAAGGTTTTACACAATCTACAAATTTTAGTCCAAACACCAAAATAATCCCTTCAATTTTTAATCCCTTTATTGCTTAAAAGAAAAAAAACGGTCACTATTTTAGCCTTTTCACTAAAACCTATAAATCCCATAAGCTGTTATCTTACATACTCATTAACCACAAGACCTCGCTACCCAACGATCATGAGCCGTGTATGCCAGTATTTCTGGACATTTACACTGTATCGTCATATCGGTAGAACGTGAGAAAATAAATGTTGTTGTAATCCTGTGACCAAAAACTCCAATAACCTTGAAACTCAGCTACTCAAAATTCTATTTGTAATAAGATACATTATCCCCAAATACTGCAAATCCATCGATCAGAAATGGCTTGATCGGTAATTTCAAAAATTGGCTCTTACTGTAAATAGACATAACATCAGAAATCCATCTTCGTGAAACATCATAACTTTAAAATTTAACAACCCCATACACCGTTAACCGTAAATAAGTTATTTCATATCCCAATGATTGTGAGGAGCATATGCCTGTAATTTGTAATGGGATTTGGATGGGCAAATTGATAGAATCTAAGTCCTGGTGGCACCTCTCTCCATGTTCTTCACTATAGTCGCCGAGTTTATCTGGGAAGTAATCGAGATGTGAATCAAGAAAATGTAGTTTTATACTCATGTTGCAACCAAGAGTGCCGAAATTGTTTACCATATCACTAACTATCTTTTTATAGTCTGGACTTTAATGATTTCCAAGAAAATGTTTGGAGACTTGTTTAAAACTGTTCCATGCAGCTTTTTCAACAGTTGTCATGTGCGAGGTGTAATTAGTATCGTTGATCAGCGATCTTATCTGTGGGCCATCAAAAATTCCTGCTTCCGGTTTTTTTTCTTTTAAGCAATAAAAGGATTGAAAATTGAAGGGATTATTTTGGTGTTTGGACTAAAATTTGTAGGTTATGTAAAACCTTAAAGTAATAGGGGTTGATAAACCTCGGATTCGGATTCAGTGACCTCAAAACCCTATAGTAGGTATGGTCAGACGTCAGATCAAATTTTTCCGATTTTTTGGTGGATTATTCTCGTTTTTAAGCTAAAGTTTGAGGTTATGAAAAATCCTGACGTGATGGAGTTAAATGGACCTCGGATTCGGATTCAGTGACCTCAAAACCATATAGTAGGTATGGTCAGACGTCAGATCAAATTTTTCCGAATTTTTTTGTGGAGCTGTGTAATTTAATAACATTAAAAATCCGCCTTCCTTTCGTCATTTTAAAAAGGGAGCGTTAGCAGAATAATTACTTCGTGTAAATTAATAAATAAAAAATGGTTATGGAAATCTCGAATGCGTTCATAACTAGTAAGTGGCAATAATAGTGCAGAACTGCATTATTTCAACTATAAAACTAGAAGCAATTTTGTTTGAAATATTTTTACTACTTGTACGATTTGCATAATACTGTCGATCCTCCTGCCTTGTTTGTAATTTTATTAATTTTACGACGAGTCTTTGCATATTACTCAATGATCTTTGGCCCAAGTTGATGTGTTTTATTAGCCAGATCAATAGTATAACTAGATCAAAGAGTTAGATGGTCGTAAAGAAATTATTGATGTTGGTCGCGTGAATCTATTACTGTCCGGGAAAAAACTATGCTCTCGTTAATTTTAATAATTTATTCTTCTTCTTCTTTGATCCGTTAGCTGGCGGTCCGAGCGGGACGTCCCCGCAACGGATACGCTGCTGTCGGTGCCGCTGGGTCCCGAACTCTATTCACGATTCGCTTCCATTCTTCTCGGGTTTTGGCGGTGTCTCGAGCCTCGGTAACTGATAATCTTTGATTCTTTAGGTCGCCCTCGATATTCTTTAGCCAAGTTTTCTTCGGTGCCAATCGCTGGATTTTCCAGTCTGTGGGACGGTCTCGCCAGAGAAGTTTACGTGGCAAGCGGTTATCATCCATTCGGCAAACATGTCCAAACCACCGTAGTCGGCGTTTTTGCATTTCTTCTTCGATCAGTGTTTGCTGATCGCATCTTTGTCTGACAACCTCATTTCGAAGGCGATCACGGAGTGAGACACGGAGGATCTGCCTCAAACATCGCATTTGGAAGACCTCGAGCTTCTTAACGTCCGATTTGAGCAGTGTCCACGTTTCAGATCCATAAAGAAGAATCGGAAGAATCAAGGTTCGGTAAAGACGTAGTTTTGTTTTGATGGAAATATTTGCTCGTTTCCATATGCACCACTTGAGCGAGGCGAATGTTGCTGTTGCCTGGCCGATACGGCTGTGAACATCGGCCGTCGATGCTACTTTCGTTTCCTCAACCAATGATCCCAAATATTTGAACCTTGGAACCTGTTCGATTTGGGTTCCATCGAGGTGAACACTGGCTCTTGATCCATCCGTTGTGAGCACTTTGGTCTTTTCCGCATTGATTTTTAACCCGTATGATTGGGCGATGCGGGAAATATCGTATAAGATGTCCGTTGCTTCGGCATCCGTGTCGGCGAAAACAGCGCTATCGTCGGCGAACATTAAGTCTGTTACGAAGTTGTTGTCGTCGTATTGAACTCCGAGTCGTCCATCGAATGCTTCACGCATAATCGCGTCGATCACAACGTTGAAGAGAAGTGGAGAAGCGACGTCTCCCTGTCGGACACCCGTCTGAATCGGGAACTCCTCGGATAAGTCGTTTCGAATACGAACGCTGCTGGTTGAGCCATCGTACGACGCTTGGAGAAGTTGGATGATTCTCAATGGCACGTGTTCGGTTACCAAGACTCTCCACAAGCTGTTCCAATCGATGCAATCGAAAGCGGATTTGAAATCGATGAAAACGACGACAATGCGTTTGCCGCAACGAATTCTTTCTTCCATTAACTGACGGAGGGCGAATATTTGATCAATGCATCCTCGATGTGGTCTAAATCCCGCTTGTTCCTCCCGGCTCGTTTGCTCTCGATGTTTCTGTAGCCTCGATTGTATTATTTTCGTAAATACTTTACCGACGATCGAAAGAAGGCTAATACCGCGATAATTCTTGCATTCCCGACTGTCGCCTTTCTTCAAAATTGGGACAACGATCGCTTTCTTCCATACCGAAGGGACACGATCCGAATGCCATATGTGTGTTATGAGGACATGAAGTCGTTGTGATAAGACATCACCTCCAGCTTTGATCATCTCGGCGGTTACTTGGTCTATTCCCGGCGCTTTTCCATTTTTCAGCGATTTGATTGCTGTCTTCACCTCGATAATTGTTGGTTCGGTATCGAGAAACTGATTCATCGGCTGTTCGATAATCGGTGGTTCGGGTGCTGGACCTTGCGGCGGATCGTGGTTATACAGCTGGTGGAAGAATGCTCTCCACCGCTCCAGGCGTTCATGGGCAGAAGTCACAAAAGTTCCATCCGATTTTTTGATGTTGTCGTTTGTTGATGTTGTTTTGCCGCCTAACCGGCGGATTGTCTGGTACAGCGTCCGGTACTCGTGCCTCGACGCCGCTTTTTCCATGTCGGCCGCAACGTTATTCCAGTACGCTTCTCGTTCCAATTTCATTTTCTGCCGAACTTCTTTGTTCAATCTTCGGTATTCCTCAAAGTCGACGTGTTTCATGCGCTTCCGCTGATCGACGAGGTCCAGACAGCTGTCCGAGATCCATGGCTGCGTCCGTTTACGGATAGTTGGACACAACTCCATTGCACACTCCACAATAGACTCCGACAATTGCCTTTCTTCTACATCGATATCGTCCGGTATTGCGAGCGCCGCGAATTTGTTGGACAATGCCATCTGAAACTCTCGCCCGATGGCCGGGTCCCGTAGGCACGCCCAATTTTTCTTGGCTGGTGGTGGCTCCGTTTTCTTCGCTCTTTGCAATCGCATCTGCAATTTCGCTCGAACAAGATAATGGTCCGATCCGCAATCGGGTCCACGCATTGCACGTACGTCTTTAAGCGTCGATCGGAATCTTGTGTTGATCAAAACGTAGTCTAACATCGCCGAGTCTTTGCCGGATGGATTTCGCCAGGTGAGTTGGTGTTTGAGTGGATGGCGGAAAATGCTGTTGCCAACGATCAAGTTGTTTGACGATGCGAATGAAAGCAGGCGTAAGCCGTTGTCATTAATTACTCCGTGTCCGAATTTGCCCATGGTTTCTTCCCAGCCGGTTCGATCTACTCCTGAATGTGCGTTGAAATCCCCCGCGAGAATTATTAATTCGGTTTGAGGTATCATATCCAGCGTCTGTTGAAGATGATCGTAAAATTCGTCCTTGTTCGTGTCCGTGCTGGTCTCGGTTGGCGCATAAACGGATATGATATGGGTCTTGATCGTTCCACTGATGGTTATAACCGCCAAACGCTCGGATATCGGTTGGAATGCGATAACGCTGCTGGCAGCCCGTCGGTCGACCATAAAGCCGACGCCGGCCTCTCTTTTCTCACCACCGGAATAGTAAAGCATCATCGTTTCGTCGATTGTTGGCGGGACGATTGTCAATATCCCGGATCCGGTAAGCCGTAGTTCCGATAGCGCAGCAATTGATATTTTGCATTTCAACAATTCCATTGCTATGATTTCCTTTTGACCAACGTGATGTCCTGTTCGTACATTCCACGCAGCGAATTTTAATTCCCTTTTCGGTGTGACTAATTTGGGTGTTCGGCCAGTAACCCACTTCTCACCAGCATCCCTGGTCCCCAGTGCTGGCGCATCGGCTGCCCCGGATGCAGTAGCATTGTTTCGGCCAGTAACCCACTTCTCACCAGCATCCCTGGTCCCCAGCGCTGGCGCATCGGCTGCCCCGGATGCAGTAGCATTATTTCGTGAATGGTTAGTTCGTGTATCCATGCGGTTTCTTGCCTAGTTTTTACGATCGACTCGGCAGGTCGACAACCCTCCTCCTTTCACACCCTGGACTTGGGACCAGACGAAGGCGGAGTTCAATTTATTAGTAAGACTTTTGTTGAAAGAATTACTCTGTTTGTTGTTAATAAAAGTGACAGAAACAATATGGTATCGTGGTTTAAATGAAGCAGTGGCTATACCTATGTTTATTCTCAGAAGTTTATTTTTTCAAATTGCTGAGAGTTAAAAAAATATTTTTTGTTGTCATAATTTAAATTTATAAACCAAAAACACCATTCAAAGATAAAAGATAAAAAGCATTTTTATAAATAAAAAAAAACAGCTTAAAGTGTATAAAGTTGTAATGACAAGTTTTTATTAAAATTGATGCAAATGGTTTCTATCTACAGTTTTTACACATTAAATTCACCCATTTGCAAATCAAATTAATCTTTTTGCAAATTAAATACACCCTTTTACAAATAAAATTCACATTTTTGAAAATTAAACTCACCATTTTGCAAATCAAATTCACCTGTTTGAAAATTAAGTACTTCTAATGTTAGTAAATCCTGGTTCGGTCAAGCTTAACCTATCTATTATACATTTTGTTGTTAAGAAAAGACACTCTCTTCCTCCACTGAGGAAGACTTTTCCAAAATCAAGTTTAGTGCAAGAAGTGCATAAGTATGTTAGCCGATCCTTTAAATTGGAAATGACAATTCCACAAATATTAACTTTTCGTGTATAAATAAAATACAAGCGCAATAATTTCCCTTTCGAAATTCCTTTATGGGCAACAACACTCCCTCCATCTGACCACGGCAAGAGCGGCAATGACACCGTTGAATTGTTATTGGGATTTGGGTTTTTAAACGAACGGAGTGACACTTTTATTTTCGAATATAGTTTCGTTGTGGGATTTGGGACTCTCGCTAATGTAAAAGCGATTTTGAGATTCCCAATTGATTTGGCGCAGGCCATACTATTGGCTTATGGGTGCCGCGAGGCGCACCGGGCTCCAGCTAGTAATATATAACGTAGAAGTACTTAATTGTCAAACGGATGAATTTGATTTGCAAAAGCGGGAATTTCATTTGCAACAGGATGAATTTAATTTGCAAAAAAGTGAATTTAATTTGCAAAATGGTGAATTTTATTTGTGAAAAGGTGAATTTACTTTGCAAAAGGATTAATTTGATTTGGAAATGGGTGAATTTAATTTGAAAAAAAAACTGTATCTCTGCGATTACTGTGAAAGAATAAAGAGAAAGATAACGACAAAAAAGAAGTTAAGGACTTTTTAAAATTATGGACAAAACAATTAGTAATGAATTTTAGAACGCCTCCATACGCATCGATTTGATTCTCATTTCACCCCAGCAATAGCTTACAAGTAAAACTAAAGCTAACACCATGTACAACTCATCACGTCTGGTGCAAAACTAGTGCAGGCATTCCTAGGCCTTACTTACCCTCTTCCTTACGCAAACTAACGTTTACCACCAAACATATCCGGTCGCATCATACTATCCGAGCTATTACCAAGAAATATTTCTTGCCAGTGATCAATAACGACTGCAGTGGTCTCGTGATCGTGGCGTCGATCGTGCCTTGGTTTCCAAAAATCCAATGCCTCGAGGCATACCAAATCCCCTTTTGAAGTGTAATAGTGTTTCGTTTTCGGTGGTTCTCTAAACCACCTCCAATCTTGTGAGAAGAAACACCTTCTTACAAAAATAATATCTCGTTATTCAGTCAAAATCCTTATTTACTAAGACTTTCAATCTCTAACTCTAAGAAACTATGTACTTTTTATTTCTGGATACATGTTTCTTACTAGTATGGCTAAGTAACTTCCTACTTGTTATCTCTGGATGCATGTTGGAATCGGTAAACAGCTACCTACTTATTACTTTTCTTTACACGTGTGCCGCTATTGTGGTCAGGGGGATATGTTTATAATGGAGTGTTCGGTATATTGTCGGTGTTTGGTCGGGTCATACCTTGAGTCGAGAAAATGTTGCCAGAAACACTATAGGATCGTACACCTCAACAAGGCCTGGGCAACATTTCACCGGTAGTGGTCAGTATGTGGCTGGTATATAGCCGGCGGATCGTGTTGGGCCTGGGTGGGTAAACAGACAAACTCATTCCTCCTTCTCAGTTCCGAAACGTTGTGTCAGTGTTTTAGAAGTGGGAGCTGTTGCAGACCATACCCCCATTATCCGCTGGCTGTTACGATGGTGAGTACAAAAATATACTACGCTGTACCATTGGCTATCACCCCTAACTGCACCCTAACTGAGTAATAACGAAACTAAACTTGAACAGATGTTTCGGTGTCCACATTCAGGAAAAAATGTTCCAGCTTGGCAATAACGAACTATGATATAGTTTCTGCATAAATCAGGGTTTTTTCCTCTAGCCCTCAAAATATTGATGTCTGTCTAATTCTGCCAGTGTATGTGGAACTGCTGTCAATCAACCATCAATTCCTGCCTTGCCACACAGACAACCCTAAGAATGCAGGAGATCACGAGTAATCCTATTATAGGATAGCTAATCGACCATTAATATACTAGATGGGGTCTATCTAACGACAAATCCGGTCGAAGTCTGCCAAAAGGAGCTATATTTCTTACTATGAGGTACCAGCAGTGGTTATCAGAGAACAGGGTATTAAGGACAACGACAAAGTGAAAAATGTACAGAAGCCCTTTTGTGTGACACAGGGAGATTTCACCATGCACTTTCTTTCAACAGAAGGCCTTGTGGGCCTCTGTAGCCTAGGGAGTAAGTCGCCTGGCTACCATCACAGAGGTCCCGGGTTCGAATCCCAGCAGCACCACGGTCCTTCGCCTTTCCCATTTTCCCCAACCCATAGCTTTCCTGCTTTGTTCTTTTCCCTCTTTTCCTTCTCCACTCCACGAAAGCGCATGTTATCGGTTGGTTGATGAGGTTCAACTTGTTTCAGGAGGCATAACACTCCATCGAGTTTTTCTCGATGCCCCGATGTTAGAGTCGAGATAATAATGGTTGGGAGTAGGTGAACTAAAATATCGCGGCTGCTTGTGGCAGTTGCTTCCTTCCGACTAGAGCTACTGTGCGACATTGAAAAAATTCATTCGTTGACAGTACAAAGGGGCTTTCCCTGAGCCTCTAGTCTTTCACATAAAACAAAAAAAAATTTTATTACAAGACACACTATGACTAGGGATACGGAATCGGTGGAGAGTACTCGATTAAATATTCATGAGTAGAATTGAAAGAAAATTACTAAATCAGTACTTTTTACTCATTCAAATTTATATTTCTGTGAAGTACCTTAGCGTGTGCATTACTCGAATTTCGGCTGCGACAGATTACAAATACCTATGCCAGACATATGCATAGGTCTGTTAAAGATATGAATGTATTCGTAATTGAACATTCCAAACACGAGTGTCGCTTTACCAAGCGGTCCCCCAACTAAGTACCCACAACGTCCAATGCTGCTTGATCTACGCGATCGAACTGTTATCGTTCTTATGAATATGCTTAATGGCACCCTTTATTTTTTAAAGCCCCAATTTTGCTCCCTCCCTTTAGTATAAAAAACTCTTAGCGAACCTGTAGAGAAGTATAATTTTTACTCAGGCGTACTGTGCTTGTTGCGGGCTAATAACGGGCGAATCTTGTTTTTATTAAGGCGTACCGTAAGGATTCGGGTGCCATGCAGGCATTTTGATTGGCGTTTCTGTTTCAGGCAAAGAATGGAGAGTTTGATTTTTACTCGGTATGGAATATAAATTAAAATCTATAAAAGCCCGTTTAGATCCCAAACGCAAATTGGAGCTCTTTTATCGGCCGGAAATTTGTGAGCATTTTCTCTGTCTGGAGTCCACATTCGTGCAACAGATAGAAAAGCATACAAGTTTCTGTACTATAAAAGAGCCCCAAATTGCGTTCGGGACATAATTCTCTGCCTCAATTAAGAAGAGTTTAGGAATGTTTAAGGCCCAGTCACAAAAATACTTGATAACTGATAATCGTTGATGCTTTAAGTCGCCCTCGATATTCTTTAGCCAGGTTTTCTTCGGTGCCGTTCTCCGAATTCTCACTCTGCCGGGCGGTCTCGCCAGAGAAGTTTACGCGGTAAGTGGTTAACATCCATTTGAAAAACATGTCCAAACCACCGTAGTCGACGCTTTTGTATTTCTTCTTCGATCAGTGTCTGTTGATCGCATCTTTGTCTAACTGTCTCGTTTCGAAAGCGATCGCAAAGTGAGACACGGAAAATCTGCCTCAAGCATCGCATTTGGAAGGCCTCGAACTTGTATATGTCCGGCTTGAGGAATGTCCACGTTTCCGATCCATATAGAAGAATCAGAAGGATCTACTTTCAGTAAAGGCGCGTACCTTCTACCCTATAAGTACTGACATGAGTAAAAGTACTCGGTCATACTGATATGAGTAGAATCGAAAGCCAAATACTAATATCAGCAAAGAATCGTGTACAATCGCAAATCGTGATTCCATATCCCTATGACGCCTGGTTTTTGAATATAACTTTAATGCATGCATAACATTAAAAAATGTTCAATAAAGCAAATATCTGAAAAAGAAGTTAATGAAACGTTAATTTGTTTAAACTATACTACGATGTGGCTATTTCTTCGCTCCCGTTTATTTAGGGGAGAAGTACCGAGATTTTGGGGAATATAGAGCTATCAGAAGAGCACTCAGGGGAGAAACGCACTAATGATCTGACATAGTGTTTTCCGAACTTTATGACTGCGGCCCCTTGTTACATAAAAACACCTTGAGGGTTCCCCAATAAAAATAAAATATGTAAATTCGCATACTCGGTGGGGTGCGCCATTTGGACCTTCGGTATTTCAACATTGAATAACTCTGACATTTTTTAGCCGATTTTGACAAATCAGCAGGATTAATTTAGGATATTCTCTACCATTTATTTCAAAACAGTTTTTGAATACAATGTCGATTATATGACCTCCATTCAATACGCAGCTTTGAGTTCCTCAATGGTCTTCGGCTTGCTGGCATGAGCTCTACTTTTGCAAGAACTTCACCGTAGTGGCTGCGGTGTTCCAAGGTGTGCCGTCTTGTTGAAAATAAGGTTCGACAGATTTTTTCAAGCGTTCTCGGCCACAGTGGCTACAGACCCCGTACTCAAAAAAATTCTTTACGAAACTACGAATTTTGTTGTTTGAAGGCGCCGACTTTCTCCCGTATTTTTTTACGATAAGCACCGCACAGTCTTCACAATTGAACGATTGTTTTCAATGTAAATCGCTACAATTTCAACAAGTTTTTTTCGATGTGAGTAGACTCCTAGCTAAAATGGTACTGAATGACGTTTCAGTAGACACAATAAAATATAAGTAGAAATTAAACAGTGAGCCAAAAAGTCAAAAAGATAAAAACCCCTCTCTCCCTTTGGCTATAGGCGCCTCCTTGTGGATGGCGCCCCCAGTTTGGAAACCGTGGATCTGGCAACATTGCTCAATTCGCATCGTAACTCGGTACGACGTTACCAGATTCCAAGCATATTTCATAACTTTGACTATTTTTGCGAGCATATTTCAAATGATAAATTCCGGGTATTTCAAAGAAAAGCGATATTTTTAATACGCTTTTATTAGCTTCACTTGTAACTATGTAATAAAATCTTGTAAGTTAAATTTGACCCACTTCCCGGTTTCCGATTGAGCTGAAATTTTGCACACACGTTTAGTTTGGATGACAATGCAATCTGACTATTTTGTAAAAAAATCAAGATGACGGGTCCAGGATGGCGGCTGAATTTTGCAATTGTGTTCGCCGACCCCCCGACATGGGTATCAAATGGATGGGTATGCCAACTACAATACAATTAGCTGCGTAGCGTAATTCTAAATTCAAAATAGCGGCCAACACATGGTGGTGACAAGAAAATGGTAGAAGCCATATAATAGACTAAAAAGTAGAAAATAAAATATATAGTTTAAAAAAACCAAAAAATACGCTTTTAATTTAAAATGAACTAAAAAGTAAAAAATAATTTTTAATGTAAAATTTTTATTGCTCCAGCCAGTATATGGGAACAATCTACGTTTCGAAATGTAAAAAAGCGTGGGGCGCTAACGAAAAGTTCCAATGTTAATAAAATAAGGAAATAGGTAAGGAGCCCCACGCTTTTTTACATTTCGAAACGTAGGTTGTTCCCACATACTGGCTGGAGCAATACAAATTTTACATTAAAAATTATTTTTTACTTTTTAGTTCATTTTAAATTAAAAGCGTATTTTTTGGTTTTTTTAAACTATATATTTTTTTTAAAGGAGAATGACCACGACAATATGGACCACGGTACAGAGTTGCGTCAATTCCAAAGTTGTTTAAGGTGGTTTATAAATTAACCAAATAACCATCTACAATTGCCATTTTGGAATCAAAACCCGCATTTCCAAGTTTTTTTAGAAAACGTAACTTAACCTCAAAATAGAAATATCCGTCGCGTCGTGTATAGAGGGAAGTTTATAGGTCGTAGTTTGGAGAGCAGATTAATGAGCATATCTGATGGGATAGAGACTTAAATAAATCAGTACCTTGCCTTTATATTTCCTGTTAAAACAGTTACAAATACAAAAAAAGGAGAGCTGTAAAAAAACAGCATCGTCTCTGCTTATTAATAAATACGTGTAATATGTATGACTGTTCACATGCCTGGATTTAATCCTACCTCTTAACAAATAATTATTTAGGCCTAAAATCAGAGGAATATCCTCATCAATTTCAGTATTCACTTCCACTGAATATATTCCAGACAGAGTTGTCAATATATTTACTTATTTTGATTATGGCAACACTTTAACGTAAGAATAGCCGGCAGTAGGTAATTCATTTTATCAAAACAATTTCATAACTTATTACGTTTACAAAATAACCCCAATACAAAATTGGCATTCTAATTGCAGAATGACTTCAAAAGTTAAGAAAATAATTGTAATATAATTTTTATCTTGATGCATGAGAAAAACCAGTACCGTTGATGGTCATTCTCCTTTTATATCTTTCGTGATTTGAAAATTTTCAATCGAGTTAAATTTTTTCTGTTTACTAATTTCGAATATTTTAATGAGTGTCTGACCCTGAATAGCAATATTTTCGCAATTATATGACTGACATTCGAATTGGTCGCTCCGTTGCTATCAAGTAACAAAATTGATTAACAGTTCCTTCCTGCATCGGACTGTTGATCTTCAAAAGAGCGCCTACTCAACATAATTTCATCTTAAGGAGCGCTTAGTTTTTTTCTAAGAAGGCAATAATGGACCGAATTAAGTGTAAGTGCTCAAACTAATTCTTATTTCATCACGGGAATAATCAAATTCTGTTGATAATTTTACTGAGCCCTCAGCAGGGGAGGGATGGCTACAGCGATATGCCGATGCCGAGAGGCATAAGCCCCTTCGGTAGCAACTGTAAAGTGTTTTTATGCTGTGTCTAAATTGGCCTTTGTTTCAGGAAAAGGAAAGCACCTCAATAATTGGATAATTCACCGACAGCGAATAATCTCAAACAATTGCTGTGAGTACTGCTTGACTACGGGCAATGATTTTGTCAATTAATGACTAAGTCGGCGCAGTTGGTGCGAAATTTATGATGCTTCACTATGACAGTGCCGAGAGTGTTGTACGCAGACAGATTAGAGGTATTCTTTCTATCATCAACAACAACAACGATAGCTACACTGCAACAACAACATCGGCCACAGAAAGCTTGCGGCTTGATTTGTTAAACTTTGGCCTTGCCCTAAATTTTTCTTAATGGCAAAATTTGTTTTGAGCGAATTCTGGTAAGTGATACCGCAAGTAAATTCCACCTGAAGGGTCACCAAAGAGTCAAGAGGCAAACTGTGCAAATTTCCAACCACAACCATCCCTGAACTTAATTAACCTTCCGTCAAACGATGGAGACCCTGACCTGACCTACGTGGAGACAGGGCGAAATTAATGTCAAGTCACGGCAACCTGGATCTACCCCAGATATGGGGCCTGTGCGCAGGGTAAGGACATCATTGACATTGGTGTTCTGCTGTTTTGTGGCATAGTCGTCGTCGTCGTCTCGATGGGGATCCCCCAACGCCCCCAACTGGAGGCTAATCTAAAGTTCAGAGTGGCGTACACGGATCCAGACGGATTTAATGAAATACGCCGGCGAATGATTCTGAATGGCCCCGAGGACCTGAAAGCATAAATTGCACTGTAAAGGAGGAGCCCCATCACGGGAAGTCTCTTGTGTTTCATGGGGCTCAGCTCCACGATTTGCATCACAAAAATCTGAGATAAAAAAAACTTTATTCAATTAATTTTATCCGAGGGTGAATTAAAAGGCGCTTGAAGTGATTTTGTAATTGTGATTTTCCTTTAATTTGAAGAGAGAAAGAAAATGAATTAAAGCGATTTTTTTTGATACACAAAATAGACGAGCTTAAGCTTTTCTGTTTTCGTTATCACCTGTACGTGTCTTGTAATAACAGTGAAAACAATTGAGGAGCATAAAAGTAGATTTGCATATTTTATGAAAAATGAGACTCGTCCCTTCCTCATGATTCTATCCACAGTAAATTTTCAGGCAGGCAAAGAGCTCTTATTAAAGTCGTTATTTCGCAACAGGTACGAGTTTATTCCACGGTCTCGGAAATAATTAAAATTTCATATTTTATTAAAAAATTAAATTTATCTTTTACCCGAATTCGAGGAAGCAAAGAAATTGATTATTTCAACAAGCTCCTACACATCGTACAATTATTGTTATCAGGGTCGAATCAGTGCATGCACGTGCACCGCTGTTTTGTTACTATGCAGCGACGATTATACATATGTACATATATGTACGTATCACCTGCTAGATTAAAGGTATCAAAGGTATGGACTTAAACTTGAACAATTTCTAAACAATCAAACGCTGATACAGGATTTGCTTAAGGGGGGAAAATTTTAGTGTTACTTTATCTCTCTTCCAGAAAACTCTTTTTTAATAAAAAAAAATTGATAACATTTTAGTTTGTTATCCATATTTGCATTTAAATAATGCGCTATTTACCTGGCTTGAAGGAAATTTAAGTTTTATTTCATACATGCTGGAAGCATAACGAGAAAAGTGCATTTTTAGTGACTTTTGAGTGCATCGTAACACTATCAGTCTACGGATCTATTGGTCGTAGAAAAATAAAACTAGTTGGGATGTGGGTTTGACCCCTTCTATCCACACGATTAACTTCCCAGTATGATGAACGAAGATGGAATAAACTGACTTCTTACAAAATAGTTATTTTTTTTTTATAGAGAGTTTCCCTTCTTATGAAGAAGGCGCACTTCTCAGCAGGGCTGAGAAACATTTACCACGACCACGTGGGCTCGGCTGAGACATGCAAACATAAAAGATTAAGTACCAATAAAAATTGCATGCGAAACACATAAACAGTCATAAGACAACAAATAGACTCCTTTTAAGCAGGTCTTTGTTAGTGCTCACGCTAAAAACATTTATATTTTTATTTACATTAATGAACATGCGATTAACAGGCTCAAATCGGCCATAATTGGTGTTAGAGGAGTTGATGTGTAAGAGCGGTGGTCCTCTCAGATTGTATCGGCTCTCTCTAAACGACGCACGGCGCCTTAGAAAACCTGAGTCGACACGTCCATTAAGAAGCTGGTGGACGAAAACAACATCGGCCACCTCACGACGCTTGTGGAGAGTGTTTAAGTTGAGTAACTTAAGTCGGTATTCATATGGTGGAAGAATTAAAGGGTCTTCCCAAGGAAGGTGATTCAATGCGAATCGAACGAACCTACGTTGAACCGACTCAATTTTTTTAACATGCGAAGAATAGTGAGGAGACCAAACCTGGGATGCATATTCAAGTAAAGGTCTGACAAGGGAAATGTAGAGGTGTTTAGTGATCAGGGTGCTGTTAAATTCTTTGGACCACCTTTTTATAAAACCCAAGACTAAGCTGCTCTTGGAAGAAATATAGTTGATATGAGTAGAAAAGTCCAGCTTGGTGTCAAATCTAATCCCGAGATCTTTGACAAAATTAACACGGGGGACACCCTCACTAGAAAATGAGTAGTTATAAATTATAGGATCACGTCGCCTACAAAAAGTCATGACTTCGCATTTACTAATATTAAGAAGCAGGTTGTTGTTAGCGCACCAAGAGTAAAAGGTGTCGAGGTCGACTTGCAAAAGTTTGCAGTCCTCCATACTCTTTACGTGACGGTACAATTTGATGTCATCAGCATAAATCAGGATTCTGCAGTGTCTTAGCAAGGTAACAATATCATCAATAGAAAGAATAAAGAGGATAGGGCCAAGATGACTGCCATGAGGGACACCGGATGACGCCTCAATGGTCGCGGGTTTGGATCCACGGAAAAGGACTTGGTAGGTCCTGACAGCTAAGTAGAACCATAATAGAAGGGCTTCAGGGAAACCTAACTTTTTTAGTTTGAAAAGTATAATGGAGTGGGAAAGCTTGTCAAATGCCTTACTGAAATCAGTGTAAACACAATCAGTTTGGCAACCGGAAACGAAGCCTTCAACAGCATGGGAAGTGAATTCAAGGAGATTGGTGGTAGTGGAACGAGCTGGAAGAAAACCATGTTGGTTTGTAGAAATAAGTTTTTTGCAGATGGGCACGATTGCAGAATAAATGATTGATTCAAAAAGCTTCGGTATGACAGACAGCTTGGCAACTGGTCTGTAGTTCGATATTTCGTTCTTGCTACCACTTTTGTGAATAGGAATTATGAACGAATTCTTCCAAAGAGTAGGGAAGTACCCTTTATCCAGGGACTTTTGAAAAAGGGTTTTCAGTGGACACTGGAGAACCTCCACACAGGATTTAAGGACAGCAGGAGGGATACCGTCAGGGCCGGAAGTGAAATCGTATGGGAGTTCATCAATATGTTTCATGATATCGTCAATGGAGATTGAGAGAGACAAACTAGTAGCCTCTCGGTGTAGAGTTATGTGACGAAAATTATTGTCATTAGGCTGAAAATTAGAAGGGGTGAAAGATTGATGAAAGAATGAAGCAAACATGTTGCAAATCGAGGAAGACTCACTACTTGACCAGTTAGTGTGCTGCATAGTTTTTGGGTAGTTATCAGCTTTTTTCTTGGAGTTGACAAATTTGAAGAAGTTTCTAGGATCAGTATAAACCTGGTCCCTCATGCTGCTGAGATATTCGCCATACAGAGCAGAAGAGAGTAAACGAAATCTGTTATAGCAATCAGTAAATGTAATAAGACTCGGAGAATCCTTTCTTTTTAAATAGGTCTTCCAAAGTCTATTTTTCTGATTCCTTAAATGCTTCAGCTCATTATTGTACCAAGGTGGAGTAGCACTGCGCAATTTTTGGGGCTCAAAAGGTACGCATGAAGCAATAGCTTCATATAGTACGGCGTAAAACCGTGCCACATTGACATCCAACTCATTTGAGGAAAGTAAGCTGTTGAAATCAATCAAGGCAAGCTTAGATGAGAGTTCATTAAAGTTAGCCTTCTTAAAGTTGAAGGAATGGGTTACCGCCTCCGGACAAGGATTGTTCTTTGAGTTGAAGCAGTAATTTAGCAAAAGAGGAGGGTGGTAATTGTCAACGGACGTCATGACTATTGGACTGGGTTCAACAATCATGTTTCCTGAGTCGGTAAAGAATACAAGATCCAACTGCCTCCCTAACACATTAGTCACACCACTCATTTGATTAAGGCCAAGTGAAAATAAGGAATTGAGAAAACAGGATTCCTTAGAATTAAAATTGCCTTCGGGGAGGTATTTATCGCCAGCTTCGTCAAATACCCACTGAATATTGGGTAAATTAAGTCGCCAAGAAGAAGTAATTCATCACCAGTGTTCATCATATTCAGGCTATAATCAACACAGGAGATGAGAATATCATAGAGGCTTATACCTCCATCGTCAAGTGTGCTTATCATATCTGGTGGGATATAGCAGCACAACAGGAAGAGATTAGATTTTGAAAAAGAGATCTTGAGAGCGACAAGCTCAATGTCCAAATGGTTAGAGAAACTAGGAAGCGAAATTGGGTTACAATTAAGGTGGCTGCGGCATGCAAGAAGTACGCCACCCCCGCGAGCTTCCGAGTCAGTGTGACGGTCCCTCCGAAAGACTTGGTAGGAGGAATCGAAGAGTTCAGCATTAAGAATGCCTTCGTGAAGCCAGGTTTCCGTGAACGCTATGACATCGAACCCGCTAGCCATCGATGCCTGAAGGATGTCGTTAGTTTTTGACCTTGTCCCCCTCACGTTTTGGTAGTAGAGGGAAAGGGTCTCAAGTTTTTTGGCATCCTTGGTGTTCTCGGAATGGAAACGTTTGAGTGATGTGCTCGAGTACGGGTACGGGGAACAAAGAGCTTGGTAAGGGCACCAGTAGGCCAGAAACCAGGATCTAAAAGAGACTCGGCAATAACGGGCGGTGCAGACAAATCGAAAGAAGCAACAGGCTTGGAAGCCTTGCTGACTTCTCTGCATGAAACAGTTCCAGGGTCTATAGATTTCTTCCTTAAATATTCACAGACAGACTCCGTCGTAGTTTAAGGAGAGAATCGTGATATAAAGATATCTAAAGGTCTCGGTATCGTAATCAGAGGGGTGCACGGTTCTAGGGGAACTGTAGCTTCAGTGACCGGGGGGTTGGCCACTATTAAGGTCGAAGAGGTTGATACCGAGACCGGCCTAGAGATCGATTCTATCCCTGGAACGCGGGGCAAGAAACTCGGGGTGACACCGTCACCAATGATGGCTTGGCGATTTCGATTTTTCCTGCGACTTTTACGACGCACCCTAATAATAGGAGCAATTATACGTTTAGCACTAGTGGAAAATTGGCTAGTATCAGAACTGATGACAAAGCAATCCCGAGAGAAGCTATTTCAAATAACTATGATATTAGTAAATCCACAAGTTTTATTAAATATTACAAATATTTTCATAACTATTACAAATTCACAATCACAAATTTTCACGACTATCTGTGTAGGGTTAGCAATATGCATGAGGTTCTAAATCTGTATGGGGCTAGGAGAAATTATTTTAAACTTTTTAGTTCGTTTTAAAAACATGGTATACATATGTATCAAAAAGTTTTTTTTATCTAAATATATTTTTTTTTAAATAAATAAGCTTTAAATAATGAACAAATCAGTGAATCTTCGATTGGAGGAAACGTGTATTTTAATGTTATCCAATTTGGCCAACCGAAGGCAAAGCGAAGGCTTCATCACCCTTCTACAGACCAGCGACCGACGAACAGCGCAAGTAAGTTCCCTTTGCTTCCTACCCTCACTCCATTCTCGGCCCTGCAAGTGTCGCGCCCAAAATCTGTCGGTCGATGAAGTTTGCCCCGTCTCAAAAGGCATAACACTTTGACGCAGACAAATTTCATTGACCCTGATGGTTGCGACAAGTGTAATTCCGGGAAAAATCTCCAAGAATGTGGCGATTGAGCCCGCGCAAACGAAGTCCCGTTACGAGTCACGCTTTGTAATTGACTTATGTAACATTCGTGGACTTCATGCGAATTTCTCTTTTGTTGAGTGCCACCTACTGACTTTTAAACCCCCAATTTTCGCACTTAGTGAAACCCAAATATCACCGGATAATGACTTAAGTCATTACCAGATATCGGGGTACACTTTAGTGCACAACCTCTCCCCCCATAGGGGTATTGCCATTTATGTTAGGGACGACGTTGCTTATTATAAAATATTTTCCAGCGCGACTTCAGATTTTAATTATCTTTGGATTAAAATCATTTTCCAAAGCCACGTCATATTCTTCTGCTTCCTATACAGAAGTCCTAACATAAGTAACGAAGCCTCCACCTTATCTTTTGATACTATTTCCGAACAAATCTCGGGATTCTTGTCGTCCAATCCTGAGTGTGAAATCATCGTTGCGGGTGATTTCAATGTTCACAATGTAAACTGGCTGACTTACTCAAATGGCACCAGTGTTTCTGGCAAGGACGTAGAGCTCTTTGCAGACACCAATAATTTGCATCAAATTGTTGATCATCCCACGAGAGTCCCTGATGTTGCTGATCAAGGAACCTATCTCCTTGATCTTTTTCTAACTTCTCATCCAGCGCAGTTCCGGCAATTAAAGGTTTGCCAGTTGAATCTACACCATAGCAGAGCAGCATCAGCAATGATGACGCGAGGCTTCGGTGAGATGAAGCTGGATATTGCTCTCATACAGGAACCCTGGATCTACAACGGTAGGATTAGGGGACTATCTGGGAGCTTTGACACTCTGTACGTTCCCAATGCGAATGAAAGAGTGAGGACGTGTGTGCTGGTGAAACACGGAGTGCAGGCGGTTTTACTGCCGCACTTGTGCACACCAGATCTCACAGCAGTACGCGTAGGTACTGGCGGTGGGGCTTTCATTCTAGCCTCAGCCTACCTTCCGTACGATTCGCCAGATCCTCCGCCCACCAGGGAGTTGGAAATTCTGGTTATTACCTGTGGCGAAAAAGGCACAGGGTTAATAGTTGGTTGCGACGCAAATGCACACAACACGGTGTGGGGAAGCACCAACGACAACCATAGAGGAGAGGCTTTGCTCGAATTTGTGGAATGCAACAATCTAGTTATTGCAAATAGAGGGGTAGAACCAACCTTCGTCGATGCTAGACGAAGGGAGGTCATAGATATAACTCTATGCAGCAACCGGATGTTGACAAGATTGACCAACTGGGAGGTGATGGATCGGACGACTATGTCAGATCACAGAGCCATTTCATTTGAGATAGAGTACGGAACCCCGGGCAGGGGAGACGGAATTAGAACAACGAGAATTCCCCGCAACACGGACACGTCTAGATATACTGAAATGTTGCGCAGGAATCTCGGGGAGCGCGTGCCAAGGGCACCGAAAACCACAAGAGAAGCAGAGTCTCAGTTGCATGTCCTGCAGACAGCGATAGAGAACGCTTTTCGAGTGGCGTGTCCTCTTACGTCAGTGGATGACCATGATCCCACACCCTGGTGGTGCAGGGAGCTGGAGAAACTGAAGAAAGAGGTCAGAAGGGCTTTCAACCAAGCGATGAGGTGCAATGACCCGGTTGCCTGGGAGAATTACAAAGCCAAGAAAAGAGAAATGAAACAAACTCTGCGACGACGGAAAAGGGAGTCGTGGAGGGATTTCTGCTCGAGCATGGAGAGCATATCTGAGGCCAGCAGACTTCAGAAAATGATCTCCAGGGACCCGGTTTCCAAAGTCGGACTCGTTCGTGACCCGTCGGGGAGGATGACGGAGACGCTGGAGGAAACCAACAAGATCCTGATGGAAGTTCACTTTCCTGGCAGCTATATCTCGGGTAAATCTTGGACTATTCGTAACAGAATGGCTACAAGGATGAACCGAGAGGAGGCTAACGGGGTGGTGACGGAGGAAGGGGTGAGACGTGCAATAGACACATTCTCTCCCTTCAAGACATCGGGGCGTGACGGAATATTCCCTGCGCTGCTTCAATGGGGCAAAGATATCATTGCACCCAGGCTTAGGGGAATATTCGTTACCTGTCTAGCAACAGGATACATTCCGGCGGTGTGGAGGGAAACCAAAGTGGTATTTCTCCCTAAGCCAGGCAAGAAGGACTACACCGAGGCGAAGTCCTCCAGGCCAGTCAGCCTAACATCCTTTCTGTTGAAAACAATGGAAAGAGTGGTGGCAGACCACCTGGAGAGTACTATGCTAAGGAGGCACCCTTTAAGTAGAAGCCAGCACGCTTACCAGGCTGGCAGATCTACAGAAACGGCACTTCACCAACTGGTGCGAGTAGCCGAGGGGGAACTGTATACCGGAGGCATAGCGATGGCCGTTATTATGGACATCGAAGGCGCCTTCGACAAGATACAGTTCAACAAACTCAAAGACGCTCTGGTGAGGCGCGAGGTCAGCCCCATGATTGTAAGGTGGGTGGACAGCATGCTGAAAAACAGAGCGGTAAGGATTCAGACAGGAGACTCGCGGCTTCGAGGGAGGGTCAGCAAGGGATGCCCACAGGGCGGGGTCCTATCGCCCCTCCTGTGGAACATCACTGTGGACACTCTGCTCAGGCGGCTAGAGGTAATGGGCGTGCATACCGTTGGGTATGCAGATGATGTAGCGATTGTGGCACGTGGCAAGTTTATGAGCACTACGGCAGATATCATGAGGAATGCACTCCAAGTGGTTGAGCAGTGGTGTACGGAACAGGGCCTCACCATAAATGCCAATAAGACAGACGCGATAATCTTCACTAGGAAGATTAAAGATCTGGATTTTCAGCCCCTCATGCTTTTTGGATCGAGGATCAAGGTGTCTGGGATGGTCAAGTATCTGGGTGTATACTTGGACTCGCGACTAACCTGGAAATACCACGTTGAAGAGAAGATTAAGAAGGCGACAAGGGTGCTTCACCAGTGCAGAAGAGTATGTGGACTAAGGTGGGGTATCTCACCAAGGTTAGCATACTGGACATATACCATGATGGTGAGACCCATCATAACTTATGCCTCGGTGGTCTGGTGGACTAAAGCCACACAGAAAACCGTCAAGAGGCATTTGGACAAGGTGCAAAGAATGGCCTGCGTAGGTGTGAGCGGTGCTTTCCGCACCACACCCGCCGCGGCATTGGAGGCGCTGTTAGGTCTGCTGCCGTTAGATCTCCAGGTGATGAAGACTGCGGCAGCCTCAGCGATTCGGATGAGACGTGATGCCGCATGGCAGGCGTCAGGAACCTTATATGGGCACATGAAGATCCTGGATCGCATTAAAGGGATTAGGGAGCTCATGATGCCCATGGAAGGGATCACAAAAATGAGGGTGACCGAAAGGTATCATAAAACCCTCATAGGGAACGGAACGCTCCCCGAAGGGAGACCGGAAGACATATATATCTTCACGGACGGATCCAAGATTGACGGCAGAGCAGGTGCGGGAGTCTTCTCGGAGGACTTAAATCTGACCTGCTCTCTGGCTTTGGGGAATTACACCTCAGTCTACCAGGCGGAAATGCTTGCTCTGCTGCACGCGCTGGATCACATAAGTGAGGGTCAGGTGCAGGGAAGAAGTATCCTTATAGCACTGGACAATCAGGCTGTGATTAAGCGCATGAATCAGACAGAGATTAATGCGTCTCTGGCGTTGGAATGTGTCCAAAAACTGAACAGGTGTGCGAAACAAAACAACGTGACGCTAGCTTGGGTTAGAGGACATACAGGCATCGATGGGAACGAAAAGGCTGACAACCTGGCAAAACAGGGGTCAACCTCGGAATTCTGGGGACCGGAGCCATACTCTGCCATTGGCAGAGGATTGGTGAGGAACTGCATCGAGAAATGGGTCGCTGAGGAACACCGGAGACGGTGGGACGCTATGACCACGTGTAGGCAGGCTAAGATGGTGCTTACGTTGCCGATTACCGCAGCCAGAAGAAGGATCCTGCATATGCAAAGGAGAACCCTCAGATGGTTGGTGGCACTGATTACAGGACACGGATGTTTCAGGTATCACCTAAAAAGAATGGGAATTCTGGAGGATGACACCTGTCGGATGTGCCTGGAGGAACCTGAGACGGCCACACACATAGTGTGTCACTGTCCGGCGGTGGCGAGGAAAAGGGCTGCCATAACTGGACTCCATTGGATGGAGGACATGAGGCAGACTCCCTTCAATCAGCTGCTTGCGATAACTAGGGGAGTCGAAGTAAGGGAGCAATGGGACAACCCACTGCAACCCCAATAAGATGACTCTAGGCAGAGGGACGAAAAGGGACCCGCAGATAGTGGTCTGATTCGGTATCCCTCGAAAATCTATATATGGGAAGGCCAATTGGTTGGGGCTTATTAATTTTTTCCAATCTACTGACTGGAACCTGTGTTTCCGAAACAAAAACGTCAACTCTGCCGCTATCCGTATTTCTAGGATCATACAGGCAGGAATGCATTTGTTCATTCCTCATACTACTAAATCTGTGAAGGCTAGGCCCAACAGATGGTTTAATCAGGAGTGTATGAATGCAATCAGAAATAAAGAAGCCGCCTTTCGAGCTTACAAGAGCTCCCCGAGTGAATCGCTCCGTGCAGAGTATGTAAAACTAAGAAATTCCTGTAAAGGCACCATCAGGAATGTCAAAAATTCATTTGACAGCAAGTTGAGAAGTAAACTCCTTAATGCAACCTCTGGTAGCAAGAACTTCTGGTCCTTGGTAAGCTCCATTAAGAAGAATTTCACTTCATCCACAACTCCTTCACTTATCCACAATGAGAAGGTGATAACAGAGAGCAAATCCAAGGCCGATTTATTAGCATCTCTGTTTGCTTCCAATTCTTCTTTACCCCAAACTGATATGCTACCCCCGGTTCTTGAGCTCAGCGCTCATCTAATGGACAGGGTTTTCTTCAGGACTCGCGAGGTGTACAGGTGCCTCAAGGAGCTCGATGTAAACAAATCGACTGGACCCGATAATATACCCCCTATCGTCTTAAAACAATGCGCCTCACCTTTGGCTAGACCTCTGCGCAAACTTTTTGCCCTATCATACTCTTCCGGAGTTTACCCAGACTCTTGGAAACTTGCCCATGTTCAGCCAATACCGAAAAAAGGTGACTCCAGCGATCCCTCCAACTACCGCCCAATAGCAATTACTTCTATTCTCTCCAAAACCATGGAGACGATAATTAACAAAAAGCTTATGGGATATCTAGAATCCAACCAACTTATCAGCGACAAACAATACGGCTTCCGTCAAAAAAGATCCACTGGTGATCTTTTAGTTTGCCTTACAGAACACCTCAGCCGAAGTTTGCATGGATCTGGCGAATCTAGTTTGGTTGCTTTGGATATCTCCAAGGCTTTTGATAGAGTATGGCACTCAGCCTTGTTAGCTAAACTCCAAGCTATTGGAATTGACTCACTTCTGTATAAGTGGGTTGAGAGTTTCCTTTCCGGCCGTTCAATTAAGGTATTATTGGATGGCGTCAAATCTGAATCTCACCCCATCTCTGCGGGGGTCCCTCAGGGGTCAATTTTATCACCGGCCCTTTTTCTCATCTTTATAAATGACCTACTTTCAATCCCCTCCAACCCACTTCTCAGCTTCGCTGACGACGGTACTCTACGTTACTCGTACAGCTTCGATACAAGACGGACACATGCCAGATCCTGTCTTGATGATCGTGAACTAATGTTCAACTCTATTAAAAAAGACATCAAACTAATTCTAGATTGGGGAGAGAAGAATCGTGTCAAATTCAACCCCTCTAAAACCAAGTACTGTCTTATCTCAAAAAAGAAGTTCAACACCTCACCATCCTTGACAGTGGATGACGTTGAACTAAAGGCCGACCCATCCCTACACATCTTAGGCGTGACATTAGCCAAAGACCTTCGTTGGAATGATCACATATTCCAAATCGCCAAACAAGCATCCCAGTGCTTGGGATTTCTTAAGAGGTGCAAGTTCCTCCTCCAGCCATCGGCCCGCGATGTTATTTATAAATCCTACATACGGCCTCTTCTCGAATATAACTCCCTCGTTTGGGGCGGCGCTCCAATAACCACCTTGGCATGGTTAGATAAGGTCCAAAAAAAGGCCCTTAAATTAATTGATGACGACACCGCTGGCTCCACCATCGAGGAATGTAGCAGCATTGACTAAATTTTATCGCTACTATCATAATGACTGTTCCTCCGAGTTAAACGCTCTCCTGCCTCCACGGCAATCTTATAACCGCAACACCAGATTAGCCCACTCGTCTCATTCCCTTCACCTGCAACTCCCCCTTTCACGCACTCAACAAGATATGAATTCGTTTGTTAATAGAACAACTCGACTGTGGAATAGTCTCTCGCAGTCAGTATTTCCGAGCTCCTACAACATCCAAGAGTTCAAACGCAGGGTTCATCACCACCTTCTTCAATACCCCCCCGTTCCTTTTAACCCTTAACCTATACCCCCCTCCCCTCCCCGTACTAAGCTTACTGCTAGACATTGCACCATGACGTGACAAATGACATGACGGACTGGTAGTACAAAGGGTGACTCCTGAGCTTAGCACTGTCACATAAAAAAAAAAAAAAAAAAAAAACCTGCGGCCCTTCGGAGGAAATTGTGCGGACTGCGAAATTCAACAAGATTTAACAAAATATTTTGTACTAGAAGATGCCAATTTGTGAAAAAGAAAAAAAAAGACCCAACTATGATATATGATTAAACTTCTCAGCCTGTCATAGAGAATTAGATGTCGGGGTGCACCGAGTGACCGGGTTAATGGATAAAAGTCCAAGCAATTGCTTTTCTCGGTAACAATTCAAAATAAAGACCGCATCCGCAAGAAAATGAGTGTCATGGAGGTAGCTGAGAAAACAAGCATATTTACAAGCAAACACATTTCTTTGGTCATCATCGAGCTAGTGTGATATGAGTAAAGGATTCGTTTTCTTCTGATCCTTTAATCCCGCATGTCACGGGAAACAGTTGCTTTCCGTTCCGAGTAGATACGGCGTGAATTTTTGCCGTTAATTCACTGCTCGAAAGGGAATAAATAGAAGTTCAGGCCCGAACTGACGGTATATGCGGTTTTTGTCAGCTTCCTTGAACTGCAGGCCCCATACAGTTGGCTGCCGATGGTGATACTTGGCCTCAAGGCTAAAACTTTTAGGCCAAGGCCTGCTGGCGACATACATATATGTAAACTAAGATCGCACCAAATCTCGCGACATCTCCCCAAGGAGGGAGGGGGTCGAAAAATCACAACAATCACCTCACGTAATTTATGGACGACCCCTTATTCAATGTTGAAATAACGAAGGTCTAGATGGCGCACCCCACCGGATATACCGGCAAGGATTTTTATGTAACAGGGGGCCGCAGTATCATAAAGTGTGGAAACCATTGATGTAGGCCGAGCTGTCTAGTGTTGTGCTACGCGAAAAATTTCAGTGAAATAGTCACTATAGAAATAGTGTTTTTTTTTCACTGCTTCTACATTACACGGCCTAAATAGTTTGTGGAGGGGCAAATGGTGTTACATCAATGAGTTTTATGTCACGATTTTGCACTTATCCAAACATGTAAAAGGTCGGAGGGAAGCAGTGAAATATCTTGAAGGGGATTGAGAGAAGAGCATTAATACAGATTGTGTGAGTGATTAAATTGAACCCTGGAGAACAACCTCCCTCCATCGAGCTAATAGCTCATTCAATGGATGGAGTTTTTTTCAGGACTCGAGATGTACATATGTACATATATCGATGTCTCAAAGAGCTTGAGGTCAATAAAAACACTGGCCCTGATAAAATACCCCCTATGGTTCTCAATAAATGTGGATCACCTTTAGCTAAACGTCTGCGCAAACTTTTTGCCCTGTCTTACTTCTCCGGAGTCTATCCAGACTCCTCGAAACTGGCACATGCTTAGCCTATACCGAAAAAGGTGACTCTAGCGATTGCTTAAACTACCGCCCAATAGCAATTACTTCTGTTCTTTCCAGTCATGGCCAAAGACTCCAATCAACAAAAAACTAATGGAATATCTGGAAATTAACAAAATTATTCATGACAGACAGTACGGCTTTAGATCCAAAAGCTCTACTGGCGACCTGTATGTCCAACAAAAGAGGACATTCACCAAAGAATCCATCGCTTTGGTGAGTCTGCTCCGGTTGCTCTGGATATGTCCAAAGCCTTTGACCGAGTATGGAACATTGCTCTGTTGTCAAAAGTCCAAGCTATTGATATCCACCTAGTTCTAAGGAAATGGATTAAGAGCTTCTGACCGTTCAATAAAGACAGAATTGGAATTTTCCCAACCCACCACCGCTCAGCTTCGCTGATTCGTTATTCTTACGCTTTCTACATTATAAGACAAGCACATGCCAGACCTTGTCTTCACCATCAACTCATGTCCAACTCTACACTGATAAAAAAATTGTCTTGATTCCAGCAATTCCATAGTCTTCCTTTCGTTGTCTTGAGTTGAAACATTTTTCAGTCTTAACATGAGAATGCTGTGTCAGAGTAAGACACTAGAAATACTTGAGCCAAGCAATTATATTTCTTCGCTTAACACTTATATTTTCGGGCAAGATATTTTTTTTTTCTCGAAATAAGATTGTTGTAATTTTTACTCAAGAAACTAAATTTTTTTATTAAAAACAACATTTGTATTAAATAAAGACACGATGAAACTTTAATTCGACAATATTTATTGAGGCAATTCACTATTTTATTACCTTGAGTTGCTTAAATTAAAAAAATGAGTATCTCAAACCAAGAATTTTTTTTCTTACTTCTAGTCAACTTTTGTCTTCATCCATGACAATAAAACCAAGACTATGAGTATTGCTTATCCGAAGATAATTTTGTTTTCCTTATATCCAAAACATGATTTGCTTCGTTCAAAAAAAATTGTCTTAATCTAAGAATGTTTTTTTATCAGTGTATCAACAGGGACATTCTTGATTGTACCCCCCCCCCAAACGAAGTACTTATTACTTATAAAGCCTGCACCGACCTCCCTTCTGTCTCAGTGGATAAAACAAATCTTACAGCTGATCCTTCTTTAAACATCACATGATCACATATTCCAAATCACTAAAAAAGCATCCCAATGCCTAGGATTTCTTAAGAGATACAAATTTCTTCTCCTACCAGCAGCGAGAGCTAGAATCTGCAAAATCCTACATTCGGCACCGCCTCGAGAATAACTCATTTGTCTGAGCTGGCTGGCTTTAATACTGCGGTTATAGAGACGTACTGCTTGCCTGTGGTCTCTAATTTGGTTACATTCCATCAGTTTTCTATTGATTATTGATCCCATGACTTTGGACAGAATAGAAGTACATAATATCTATTGGACGGTAGTTGGAATTCCCTATTTTAGAATGGAGTGTAGTGATGAGCAAAAATGGTCTGGTTCTTGCAGTCTGTCTTGTTCTTGCATATTTAGCAAGAACAAGAACAAGACTTACATAGTTATGCTTGCAACAGCAAGAATAAGACAGACTGAACAAGAACAAGACAAGACCAAGACTAGATTAGTCTTGTCTTGTTCTTGCATTTCCTCATCACTAACGGAATGAAAGCTGGTTTTCAAGAGTCTAGATATACTCCGGAAAAGTACGATAGGGGAAAACAGTTTGTGCAGAGGTTTAAGGCTCCCATACACGGTGAAATTGGATGTACATTGAAGAGCGGATGTACATCCAAAACAATCGATGTGAGCTAGTCGGCCGATCAAAACTCATTGCGCGCATGGGTTTGATGAAAATCTACATGTACATCCAATATGACCGTGTATGGTGGCCTTTAGACGAAGGTGAGGCACATTTCTTAAGTATCCGTCAGGCTTAGTGGACATCCACCACAGTTGGCTTAACAACCTCCTAGTCCTATGTACACGAATTTGTGGTATCGAAACGGTGCTCCAAAGTGTAAATTGAACCTTCTTTCGCACTGAAGGCAGTAAAACCGGTAACCTTACCTAGATAATCTAGCGAAAAATCAAAACGGTTGAAAATTTTATTTGATAATTTATGTTGATAAGGGAATATAGCAGTTATTATTATTTTTAACTTTTTAATGATATAGTCCAGAAGTTTGTTTACCAAAATTCAACGAAATTTGAAATTTCCTAGGATCAGTTTCTCACAGGAAGGGCAAATATTAATTACTTTAAAAATCACTTAAATTTTGCAATTAAAAAATATAAAGCATTATAAACTTCACTTACCTCCATTCTGTTGGCTAGTTTGCGCTAACAAAATCGTTTCTTCCTTGCTACGAATTGATTTTCCATTTACTTTTGCATAGTCTCTCTTTGAGCCTAAAAGGCTCTTCATTTCGTGGCTTTCTTGATCTTTACTCATTTTGAAGCTTTATAAAAGCATAATTTACCAAAAAACATACACAATTACAAAATTTGTAACACTTTAAAAATTACTGACTACTATTATGCAATATATGCTTTAGATCTTTAACTTTCTGGAGTTACACATTTTTTTAAGAAGTATTTATTAAATTTAACTTTTTATGTTAATTTATTTTTCACTATTTCTTTATTTAGTTAATAACAACAGAAAAAATTATACGCGTTTATTTAGTGTCTGAGACAAGAACTCACTAATCACCACAATTGAATTGTATATTAATCGCCGAAATACTACAACTATCGGTACAAGTTTCGGTGTGTTAAAATTAATTTCCACAGAGATGTGTAATTGCTCACCTATTAACATTAGGTTGTTTGAATTAAAAATTCTTAAGACCAAACATTCTACATACACTCGTTTGTAAGTCAAGTTCAATAACACAATTTGGAATAGAAAATTACCGGAAAAAGCACTGACTTGAATACTTAATATTTGTACACCTGTTAGTACTCTCAAAAAAAATAAATTGTATATGACTGACTAATAATAAAAACACAACAAAAAAATCGTCTTTATTAATGTTGTTAAATGTTAGTAATTTTTGGAGATTTCACTCTTAAAAGACACTCAATTAAAAAGCACAAAACTCGTAGAAGCGCAAAAATACTAAGCCCCAAATCGGGATTACCTAATTACAACTTCATTCACAACTGATGGTCTAAAAATGCTGAATGATTTCGCTAGATAAACATAAGTGATTAGGTACATCCGATTGCGATAATCAATGTTAATCTTATGTTAGTCAAATAAAGAACTAAAATTCGCAGATATGCTTTTTATCTATTTGAAGTGCACCGAAAGACTGAGTTTTGCCAGACTTGGTGGTGGACGGGGTTTTTTTAAGAAGATAAGGTGAGCTTCTAGTTTTAATAGTAAGTTTTTATCTATGGTTTTTTTACTTCTAGTTAAAACCCCTAAAATTTTTAAGAGAGATTTATAATTTCTGATTTTTAGCAAAGGCACGTTTTCATACAGTTCTGTAATATAAAAAAAAGTTAAAAACTAGTGGCAAATGCCCATCTGCATAAATTATAAAGCCATATAAATCCACATATGAATATACATATTAGGAAAACCGATTCAGTATGGCACGTCTGAGTAATACAACTTGTATATTGCGGCTTGGATAATTCATTCTTGTCATAAAAAGTTTTTTTAAGCATTTATTAGAGAAAACGTCTTGAACAAAAGTATGTCATATATTTCGACCGTTGTCCTGAAAATTACCTTAGATATCCCTAGGTAAAAGGCGGGTCAAATGCGGTGGTGACCGTACACCAAAAAGGTAATTCCTGGGAAAAGGCAAATCTTAATACGATCTAAAATCTACAGCCTAGAAGATGTTGACTTTACATCGTGTGACCTCTGGAAATAGCCGACGGATATGGGTAGGGTAGCAGTACCCACTCGGAAAATTCCAAAATACCCATACAAAATTTGAGAGTAACTGAGTGTGTAATATGAAGAATATCTCTGGTTTTGACTCATATTAAGCTTAAACTCACACAATAAAAGAAGACTTTCTCTGCGTTATTCTGGATACCTAGTCATCAGTCATTGTGCTGAGCCATCGTACTCGAAACGATAGAGGCCTTTTCCTTATCCTCTATTTCCACCTAAGAACTGCGTGACATCGTAACTTTCTTCACTCCCTCGTAACCCATCTACATACGTTTGGGATAAGTCTGAGGTCCACCGACTCCTAACAGACTTGTTTCATTTGCCTTATAAACAAACATATAATAGAAATATGTGCATTCAATTGCAAACTGATATATGTATATATAGTTACATAAACGGAACGCACGCAACGCAAAAGTTGGCTTACTTACAACGTAAAAATTGGTCTATTTCCTACTTTCCCTCATTCGCTATAGTCTCAAATACCCAAACACAACAGATACATGTCGCTTAGACTTTTTTGACTATTTGTAAAAGAGTAGACGGAGCCCCAGCACGCAAGTGTCTGCCAGCGAAAATTTGTCACGGATACCTACTTTCCCAGGTTTCTGACTAGCATGATTACAGTTCTGTGTTCAGAAAAAGGCAGACCACAGTTTTCAGGAGGCGCTTTAATAAGGTATATCAAGCTAGCTGGCCAAAGTGTCGTACCGCACACGGGTGTAGGTTTATAATTTGTCGCTAATTTGTTGCTAATTTGTTACGTCAAGAATAATATTGTCGCTCGTCTCATTGTTTAAATAATAATGAGCAAGCTAGCTTGATATCAAGCTGGCTGGCCACCTAGTGTATCTTTCGATCTGAGCAAGATAACGGAATGGGGTTTGCGGCGTATTTTGTCGCTAATTTGTCGCTGAAAGAATCACGTAATACCGATTTTGTCGCCGGTTTATTTACGAGTCACGGGACGATTATTACCAATCGACCTATCAAGCTGGCTGGCCAACATGTATATATCTCCCGTTTAAAAGGAGATAACGATGTTAATCGGGGTCAAATGGTAGCAACGGCCCCAGGGATTTTTGATGGTGCCGGTACATCAAAGAGATAAATCCTGAGTAACGCCACCTGTGATCTAAGGTCTACACGATCTAAGATTTTCCGATATGCTACCGAATCCTACCTCAACCTCCACGAAGATGTAGATTTTACATCGAGTGTCCACTGGATGCTCTGGGGAGTACATCGCAAGGCCCACAAGAGCAAGGATGGAAGTCTTTAAGCTAAAAAGAAGAATTGCAGACAAGCTGTGCAGAAAGAAAAAGAGAGAGTATCTAAACAGAATCCAACCCAAAGAATAAACGAAGACTCACAGGCGGAGTCAATGGTAATCCCTCAAGATAGTATTCCAATAGAACCACCAACAATGGATGAGGTACGGGAAGCTGTGAAAAGGCAAAAAAGCAACAAATCCCCAGGCATCGATGGAATCGCAGCTGAGCTACTAAAGGAAGGAGGACCACAACTCTTAAGGAACTTACACGAACTCATATGCAACGTCTGGGAGGAAGAAGCTATACCAGATGACTGGAAGAAAGCGATTATACGTCCAATCTACAAAAAAGGAGTTAAATTAACTTGTAAAAACTACAGAGGCATCTCACTCCTCAGCATCAGCTACAAATCCTTCACAATCCTTGTGAAACAAAAATTAGAACCTATAGTGGAAGGCCTTATAGGAGAATATCAAGCTGGTTTTAGGAGAAACAGGTCAACATTTGACCAGCTGCTGACCTTAAAACAAATTCTGGAGAAAACCTGGGAAATGAATATAGATATATACCAGATATTTGTCGACTTTCAACAGGCATGTGACTCGATAAACAGAGAGAGGCTGTTCAGGATCCTATTGGAATTAGGAGTCCCCTCCAAGCTGGTACGACTGATAAAATGTGCAACGAATAGCTCCCTGGCGAAAGTAAGGATCCAAAATGCAGTAACAGATGAGTTCGAAGTGCGACAAGGAGATGGACTAGCCCCCATGCTTTCCAACCTGGCCCTAGAATGGGTGATAAGAAAAACGTCAGTACAGAGAAGTGCGTCCATAGCAACACAGTCTATACAATTACTTGGATATGCGGATGACGTGGGAAGATCCTTCTTGGCAGCAAAAAATGTCTATGTCGAATTAAAAGAGGCGGCTAAGGACATAGGGCTGAACATTAACGAAGAGAAAACAAAGGGGAAGCAACAATCCAGAGTTGGAAGATTTAGAAGAGGAAGAAATATAACTATCGACGAACATAATCTAGAAGTAGTCGATAAAACAGTCTACCTTGGGTCTACAATTACAAAAAGAAACGATGAAAAGGAAGAAATAACTAGACGAATACTACTGGCTAATAGAGCTTTTTATGCCCAAAAACAAATATTGCACTAAAGATTTGTGCACAGAAAAATGAAACTTCCACTTTCATAATAATAATTATGACCCAGGACATAGAGGAACGAGTCAACAGGTTTGAGAGGAAAGTTCTCAGATGCATAATAGGCCAAAATATGGCACAACTACATAGTACTAACTACTATAATAGTACAAAATATGGCGCAAACCTCTTGCCGCTATCACTTTCCAAATAAGAGATACACATGTTGGCTAGCCAGCTTGATAGGTCGATTGGTAATAATCGTCCCGTGACTCGTAAATAAACCGGCGCCAAAATCGGTATTGATTCTTTCAGCGACAAATTAGCGACAAAATATGGCGCAAACCCCATTCCGTTATCTTGCTCAGATCGAAAGATACACTAGGTGGCCAGCCAGCTTGATATCAAGCTAGCTTGCTCATTATTATTTAAACAATGAGATTAGCGACAAAATTATTTTTGACGTAACAAATTAGCAACAAATTAGCGACAAATTATAAACCTACACCCGTGTGCGGCATGACACTTTGGCCAGCTAGCTTGATATACCTGCTTTAATACCTCAAATAACTTCAATTCGTTGCTAGGTTGTGACCTTTTTCGTTTTATGTCATGGCTTTAGTCCTTCTATGTCATGGCTTTAGTCCTTTTAAATAAGGTCCTATTCTCTAAAAGCCCTTCCTACCTTTTCGACTTCCTCTGTCCTCTTCGATCCTTGCTTTTAACCAAACTCATTCCAGCTCATTGCTCGTTAATTGGTAGTCGTTCCTTCTTTGTGCATTCGTTTCGACTTAGCAATAATCTTCCCAGTCTGATTCAAAGAATGAGCTCAGCCGCCGCTTTCAGAAGGCAAGCATATCTTTTTCTTTCTTCCTCCTCTTCTTCTTCTTAGTTATTTTATCCACTTATTTTCACACCTACTTCTGTAACTATTATCCTGCCCTCTTTATCCCACTCACTATATTTATTTAAGTTTAAGTTAGATTACATCTTTGAAAATTTAGTACTCTAAAAGATGTATGATCTTGTGTACCTTTCCAATAAAGTTGATATTATTATTATAGTTCGATGTCATAGAGGTGTACATCATTATTCATTGTAGTATCCATAGGAGAGGTCCTAGAACACCACATGTTTTTCTGTACCCCATCGACCCCCGATTCATCTGAGAGGAAGAAGTTATACCAGACGACTGGAAGGAAGCGCTTATATGTCCAATCTACAAGAAAGGCGATAAATTAACCTGTAAAAACTGCAGAGGCATCTCACTCCTCAGCTAGCTGGTCCTTCACAATCCTTGTGAAACAAAAACTTGAACCTATAGAAGGCCTTATAAGCAGTGGCGTGCACAGGGGCTCCCCTTTGGTATGGCAGAATTTTTTGGGGCGCCACATTAAATAATAACGATAACAATAACTAGTTGGGATGTGGGTTTGACCCCTTCGGTCCACACGATTAACTTCCCAGTATGATGAACGAAAATGCAATAAACTGACTTCTTACAAAATAGTTATACTTTTAGCACTAGTGGAAAATGGCTAGTATCAGAACTGATGACAAAGCAATCCCGAGAGAAGCTAGTTCAAATAACTATAATAGTAGTAAATCCACAAGATTTTTCTAGAGAATTTCTTTTTCATGAACGTTAGCAAACAAACATGTCCTCCGTATTTCGTTCGCTACACTAAAGCGATTGTTCAAATTCGTATTGAGCGGGCTGAAGCGCCGTTGACAAACTGAGAAGCGAATGACTTCATTTGGAAATTCCAAAGCTTTTCGGAGATATTAGCAAAACAGTAACTGTTAAGTACTTGTCAGACTTGACCAAAAAGAACAAATTTTGCGGTAACTACGGAAATCCCGGGATAAACCGCAATTTCCTGAAACTGTATCACGCGTAGAAAACAATTCCCCGTCAAAAAGTGCTAATCCAGGGTAAAGGGTAACGAAATTTTTGCACAATTTTGAAAGATTGTCGGATTTTGGCAAGTGATGTTTTGTTCGAAGGCTATGGCTGTGCAGAACCCAAAAAGGATCACTTCGTTTAGAACGGGTCTCATTCTATCGAGTTTATTAGATATTAGCAAAACTTGTCAATTTAAGGTGTTTGTGACAATTAGCCGAAGTTTTTCTATTTAAACAAAAAAGGCCCGACCGAATATTATGAATTTTTTTCAGATCATTTCTTCGTTAATATTCTTTTTTCGGCAGCTCAATGAAGTCGATATAGTTTTTATTCGCGCGGTATCGTGCAGGTACAAAAATCATAAACGTCGTTTAAACACAAAAAGAACGGTTCGACCGAATTTATGAAAATCTTTTCAGATCATATTTCATTTATTATCACTTATGTCATTTAAACCAAAAAACCGCTCGACCGAATATTATAAAAATCTTTTCAGATTATATTGTCGCTAATACGCTTCGAACGGCACCTCAAGTAAGTCAATATCCTTCGTGGTTCGGGCTATATCGTACAGGTACAAAAATCACGCCGCTTAAACAAAAAAACGGCTCGACCGAATTTTATGAAAATCTTTTCAGATCATATTTCGGTTAATACGCTTAGAACGACACCTCGACGAAGTCGATATCTTTTTTTGGTTCGAGCGATATCGTGCAGGAAAAAATGACCACATACGTACGCACACACACACACACATACTTCCTCCCAATTTTTTGCTTAAAATGCTCCTGAGACCTTGAAAGATGAAAATACGTCGAAATTTTCAATTTCGATTTTCGGACCGATTACAATAACTTGCCACTGATCATTTTCAGCTATCATTGCATGGAAACTGGTTATTTGGTATAAACGACCTCTACCTCTTCTTCAAGATGGCGGCTTTTCCCTACCCATTGCGACCCCACAAACTTGGTTTTAACATTGTCAGATGTACCCACACAAATTCCAAAAAAAAAATTTCGTACATCATGAAATGCAATTTCATGCCCTTTTTTCGACTAATTGCACTGGACTATATTACATTTTCAAATCACAAAATTATTATATCAAATTCACTTCAAACTGAGCAGCATGAAAAGCTTGCAGTGGACAACCCCTGTAGCGTGTAGCCGCGCATCTCAGAGACGCTTGTAGCCGCCTATAGCCGCCCATGAAGCCGAAGCGCGTAGCCGCTCGAATACGCTTCCAGTGGACGACCAGCCTTATTCGTTTATATGTACATATATGAACATCAACTTGGCCTCATTTTATTAGTATTAAAAATGCACTGCGCACTCTATACAGCCGCAGTGCATTTTTCAGAAAATTCTGCTTGAAAATATCAAATTAAAAAACAAATTGTTGAAAAAATTAAAATAAAGAAGAAATTGTTTTTTTTTAAATTTTTATTTTTTGGAGGCGTTGGGGCGCCGATGATTTGTTTGGTATGGCAGCTGCCATACCTGCCATACCCGTGTGCACGCCAGTGCTTATAAGAGAATATCAAAACTGGCTTTAGGACAAACAGGTCAACATCGGACCAACTGCAGACCTCCTGGAGAAAACCTGCGAAGAAATATAGATGTATACCAGATATTTGTCGACTTTCAACAGAGAGAGGTTCAAGGTTGGTAAAGCTTATCAAATGCACAAAAAATTGCTCATTGACGAAGGTAAGGATCCAAAAAGGTTATAACAGAAGACTTAGGCCAGAAGATGGACTGGCCAAATGCTCTTCAATCTCGGCCAATGGGTGATAGGAAAACTTCAGTCCACAGAAGTGCATCAGTGAACACTGTGGGAAGGTCCTTTTCGGCAACAAAAGAAGCTTACGTCGAATTAAAAGAGGCGGAAAAAGACATAGGCCTATAGATAAACGAAGGTGATGCAACAATTCAGAGCAAAAAGTTTTAGAATGGGAAGAAATATAACCATCGACGAACATAACCGAGAAGAGGTCGATAAAACAGTCTACCTTGGGTCTACAATTACAAAAGGAAACGAAGAATAAAATAAATGGTTAAAAAAAAAATTTTAAAAAAAATCTTTTCATTAACTAAAAAATGTACTGAAAAGTAAAAAATAAAAAATATTTTAAAGAAAGCGTGAAATTTCAATTTTAATGAAAAAGTTAATTAAAAGAATGGCGCAATTTTCATCAAAAATTGAAAATATAACTGTAAATCGCGTGAGATTTACAATAACCCTCAATTTTTTGCTTTGTTAATTTCAAATTCTAACAAAATTTTTTGATGAAAAATGCGCCATTCTTTTAATTAACTTTTTCATTAAAATTGAAATTTCACGCTTTCTTTAAAATATTTTTTATTTTTTACTTTTCAGTACATTTTTTAGTTAATGAAAAGAATTTTTTTAAAAAATTTTTTTTAACCATTTATTTTATTTTCTACTTTTTAGTTTATTATATGTATTCCGCCATTTTATGATGGCAATTCTATTAGATTTAAAATTACGTCACACAGTTTACTGTATTCATTTGATACCCATGTCGTGGGCTCGGTGGAACGTAATTGCAAAAACGGCCGCCATCTCGGAACCGTCTTCTTGATTTTTTTACAAAAAGGTCAGATTGCATTTAGTACTTATACATGATGAGTTGAACTCAAGTTGAACCCAAGTCTAACTACATGTAAACGGGAGTCGAGTTGGGTTAAGGTTGACTGAACTCGACTCAGCTCTGCTACCTGGGTTTAGTTGAAATTATGCATACGGACATGAGTTCAGTATTTGAGTAGTTGAATTTAGTTGACAGCAGCATCTCTGTGTTTGTTTGTGATTTTTTGTAACGTGTATTGCTTCTTTATTATCAACTCACCCTTAACTCAACTATTCATCTCATCATTCATACACATTAACCACCCGAACTACGAGTGTGTGCAAAATTGGAAGTTGATCGGTTATATTTTCTACTTTTTAGTCTATTATAAGCTTTCTGCAATTTAGTGTTGGCCGCCATTTTGAATTTGGAATGACGCCACATAGCTTATTGTGTTCTACTATGACAGGCAGGTCATTTGATACCCATGTCAGAGGGCCGCGGAGCACAATTTCAAAAATCGGGCGCCATTTTGGAACCGCCATCTTGATATTTTTACAAAATGGCCAGATTGCATTGTCATCCAAACTAAACGTGTATGCAAAATTTCAGCTCTATCCGAAACCGGGAAGTGGGTCAAATTTAACTTCCAAGATTTGACGACAAACAGTGTAAGTTAAATAAAAGAATTTAAAAAGAAAAAATAACCAGACAAATACTACTGGCTAATAAAACATTTTATGCCCAAAAACAGGTGGGGGGGGTGGACAATTTGGCTGGGCGTTTTAGGAATAGGGCGAATCTCTGCCAATTTCCGTTTCCGTGGCATTTTGCATTTTATTGATAAGTTAGTGCCTTTGCGATTTCTATTACTCAATCTACAAAAAAGTGAGGTAAGATTTCCTGCAATCCGTTCAAAAGTTGAAATTCCTTTATCTTCTCCGTTCCCGTGTTTTTATCGTTCCATCGTTCGTTTGTTTATCTAGTCAAACAGTATTAAGACATAGCAACCAACTTTGACAGGAAGCGGAACACGGAGAACGGAAGACGTGTACTATGTGGCTCCCGCTTAAGGGTTGAAAAGTACTTATTTTTGGCTGATAATACGCATTCAATCGAATTTGAAGCATAAAGTTAGAAATTTTTTTTTAAGTTTTTGATTTCCAGTTTTAACCCTTAATCCCATATAAGTGGAGTTCACTTAACACGAAATATTGCATAACACGAAACAAAAGTCCGGTCCGATAATACCCTTTTCCTTTGGTTCATATATGGCGAAACGCTTATCGTTTAACACGAAAAAACTTCAAATCCCTTAGACTTTTTTAGTACTTTTTCACCTACGCTTATGTCGAAAAGTACCAAATAAAGCCAATTTAAACATCCAAATTGCTTATAACTTCAAAAGTAAAGGCCGTGGCATAAACATTGTTAGCATTACTCGTAGCAAATATTCCAAGCTTTCAGATTTGGGAAAAAGGTATAGGCTAACTACGAATTTCTTGGACAAAAATGATAGTTGAAGTTGAAATTCTGGGAATATTCTGGGTTACAAAAATTCAGGGTGATAGTAAAACCCTAAGTAAACATTTTCAAAACTAGCAGCTAAACCATTGCATATATAGCTTTTCGTCATTTATATATGGAAAAAATCGTCGCATACAGCTTTGGCATATAAATCTCCAAGCAAAAAATAACGAAAAGCTGGATGTGCAGCATGAGTAGCTTTGGCATACGGCCAGCCTAGCAAATACACCCTGTATACAACATATTTCAAAGACAACGGTTAATTCGAAATTCGGATACCGCGAAAACTTTGGCTGTCCCCACGATTTCGTGTTAACCGATTTCCACTGGAATTCAATTTGGCTTAATTTGGTATAAATTAACCACCCTCGCAAATAGATATTAAAAAAGTGTATAATGATAAGGCTTCAGTGTATAATGATAAGCGAAGCCTTAGTATTCCTCTATGATTAACCGAAAAAAAAAATTGTTTAATAAAACTAATAAATGAACCAAAAAGTAAAAAATAATTTTAAATGTAAAGTTTTTGTTGCTGCAGCCATTTACTTAAATGTAAAAAATGGTGGGTTTGGTTCATTTAAAAATAAAAGTTAATTTTTTAGTTTTTTTTAAAGCTATTCCATCTGAAATAAATTCAAATCTGAACCAACTAGTTTTCTTCCTGTTCAGTATATTTTAATCATTGGGGCCGACTAAGCATATGTATGGTAGAACTGGAAGGGAAAAAGTTTTTCCAAGACTAAAATTAAATCAGAAGTGCTGGAGGTTCTCTTATAAAACGCTTCTATAAGATTTATGGCTGGTCACTCTGACCAGTTGGAATTACTTCAAACAGAGTTGGTGTTTTGGTGTTAAAGTTCCATACTGTTGTATGCAACACATTTTCACATGATGTCTTTTGATGGCTTCACTTAGCCTTACCAAAAAAATGAAAATATTTCGCACCTCATATTGGCATACAAACAAAATACTCCCGGATAAAATTAATAAACTATACACAACCAAAACTGCATCGCTTGAATTATGAATGGAATAAAATGAGTCCAGTTCACAATTAATCCACAAATCACCTCCCCTCTTTTGCTGAAAGTGCTAACTTCCGCTTATGGGTTATAATTCGGGGACTAAACAAAATTTTTTGACAGTGAAACCATTAAATTTGATCGAATCTCTGGTGTCTATTTAGAAGTGGTAGACGACGATGATGAACCCGAAAAAACGACGTGCAAGAACCTTCCACACTAAACGAAATACCTAGTGCCTCTAGTATATGTACTAAAGGTCAGTGACATGCTGACCCTGTAGTAAATTTTCACCCCATGTTTTTCTCGATTGTTAATATAATAGAATAAAGCGTGAAGTGGAAAATGACACTAGCAACGTGTTAACCCCTACTTTACTATCAATCAAACATTAAAAACTGACGAGGTCAGATGGCGGGTTCCCATCCCTGTAGGATTTTGATAGCTTTCAAAGTCTGTACACTACGGCCTGAAACATATGAAAATTCTTACCAATTGGATTTGAATGCTTTTACTTAGATTGACGTTGTTTTTAAAAGTTTCGAATTAGATTTAGTATTATTCAAAAGTTGTCTGAGTTTTTAGTTGGGGTAATTTATTTCAAGAATTAAGGTGCGCCACAGCAAACAACTATTTAATTTTTTTTGGGGAGCTTCCGCTACAAGAATAGACGTAATCGCATGTTTGCAATACCAAACAACTGGGTAACAATGCATAAGTTATGAGAGCTTCTAATTGGCGTCACTTAACGTTTCAAAAAATCACATCACTTCGGAAATCAATTCACGATCTTCGATAAACACAAAATCACTTCCACTTGAGCTTAAGCTTAAAGAGTGGATAACAGTAGGATCTACGCAAATTGTTATGTCGCATTTACTAGAATTTTTATTTCGTATCAATATCATTTCTGATAGCACTATGAACTGGTTTTAATCGATTCGCACATAAATCCGAAAATGATTCACATACTATTACTAATAGTCGGGCATCTCGAGTAGCACTGATTTGTAGTTTACCCCAAAAGAAAACACTACCTATCGACGGAAGACTTGAATCCACCACTGGCACTGGCCACCCGAATCAGGCAGAATTCATTTTAACTTGAACAACAATTCTGGATGATAGGTGACAAACAGCGACAATGACCACGACGATGACAGCAATGACAATAAACAACAACGACGACGACACCAACCACCCGGACTATCCAGCTAGCTACGATAGCTGGAGCCCCATGGAGCCCCACTTGTATAGAGAGGATTCTTTTGGTCGTCTTTTCATTTTGATACCACCCAGCATTTTGTTTTCGTTTCGTGGCATGCATTATTTCACGTAGCAAATAGCACAGACTACAGAGGGACCACTATCAATCTGTGAGAAGAAGACAGATGTGAATTTAATCATTTCGAAAATCATTGTCTATAATGGTATTATTATTGAATAGCCACACTATGTATCATGCTAATCTCGGGAATGCTATTCAGGTGAGACCATCCTATTCAGATCGAGGCTAGAAGGCAGAGTCGTTATGGATTCCATAAGAGTTTTCGTTTTTGTTTTTTTCATTTACAATTTTTGAATGAGGCAAGCAAAGGTAGAAAATGTGGAAAATTTATGGAATTGACAACAAAATTTATGAGCAGCTATACAGAAATTTGCATTAAAATCCCTCACCTGTAAGTGATTGTTTCGATTCAATACAAAATGGTAATTATATGCAATAATTTCATGTAATAGTCATGGACTGACTTTTGTATAATGTTGGCCTTAAGGGTAAGTTTTGTTACAATTTTCTAAATGATTTCAATACTTTCAGCGGCTTCAGAACCGTCAATATTAAACCTCCTTAGAAAGATTTCATTTTGTGTTCTTGAATATAAAATTTGTAATAGAAAAGCGACGAATGGTTTACACTAAATATACCACAAATTATTGTTACTAACTAATGACCTCACCTTGTACCTACACCTTGCCGTGGTGGTGGGGCTTGTGAGTCTCGTAGTAGCATTAGGCTATGTCGGTGGCGGCTAGCTGATAACAAGGAAGCCACCGGTAGGAACATGCATTCCGAACAGACTAATTGCGAAGAGGCCAGACTAAGCTAGGTGCATCCACTACCCCTTACCTTTACCCTTTCCTTTATCCTTTCCCCTTCACATTTCCCCACTTCTAAGCTAAGGTGTTTACCATGCCGATGGCTGCATGGACAGCCAGTGGTTAAAGAGTGCTGGTCGCAAACGGTTCTTTTCGATGCCCGGGCAAGGTCGGAGAGTATAAGTTTTTTATCCAGGTAAGCCGCTCTGGCAGGATGGACCCTTTTTCCGCACTACTCGTGGGACTTTTATGGAAAAACCGAAAATTAAAAAAAAAACCAATTGCCTCCAGTCTGGGTGCTCCGAAAACCAAAACTACTGCTTGCAAAGGCAGCAAGGTGGGTAAAGGGGAAAAGGGAGCTTTGGACTCCAATCCGTAGCTCCCCAATCCCACTAAGCCAATTGCTTCGACAGAAGCAGGCCCTTCAACTGCATTCGTGCAGTCTCCCAAAAGAGGCTATAAAAACTAAAATGCCTATGGCCAGTACAAAGATTTCTCTTGGGTGGACTCCATATTCATATAGTCACTCATCCATCCTCAGGAGGGCCGTCATCACTACGGACAACCTAGATTATCCTACACCTATGTGGACCTTGGAGAAAGGTTTCAATAGCATCATCCCGGCTAAAGATGACTGGACAGATGGTTTTATTTCAAAAGAGTCATTATGTATCTATACAGATGGCTCAAAAATTGGGAATGGTGTAGGATGTGGTATCTTCTTCTCTTGAATATACCTCTCTTGGTCTACCTGGCCATTGCAGCGTCTTCCAGGTGGAAGGCACTGCGAGGTGGGAGGCTCTAGAATGGCTAGCTAGACGAAACTCAAGACTCTTGATTCTGTCGTTACAACATCCACGACTATTCTGAACTGCCGCAGGTCCTGCGTGAAAATCCTGAATTTTGTCTCAAAACTAGAACGGCATCACAATGGGCCCAATGGTGTGCCCAACCTAACCAGACTCTTCAACTCACCTCAAAGCTATAGTCCATTCAAAACGCGCGTTATGGTGTTCCAAAATAACACCGTTAAGAAAATCGAACCCTAAACGTTTTTGGGGTCGCTGATCACGAAAATCGAGGTCCCGCGGTCCCAAAATTAGGGCGTCACCCCTAAAAATGCAAAAAACACCCCTTTTTAGGGGGTTTTCGCGATTATTTCAATAATACTGAAATTTAATGCGATGAAATGCACTTTTTTTAATCTTTATTTGCGAAGGGGGTTTATTTATACTAAATTTAGGCGAGCTTAATGGTAAGGGGTACCCCTAAAGGGTTGAAAGTACCCCTAAATTGGCGAAAAATGGCGAAAATTGTAAAAAAAAATTTTTTTAAAGTTTTTGCTTCAAATTCGATTGTGGGCGTACTGTCAGGCAAAAATAAATTATTTTGAACCCTTAAGGGGTTAAAACTACCCCTAAAATATAGTTAATTGAAAACTAGGGGGGGGGTGTTCCAAAATAACACCGTTAAGAAAATCGAACCCTAAACGTTTTTGGGGTTGCTGATCACGAAAATCGAGGTCCCGCGGTCCCAAAATTAGGGCGTCACCCCTAAAAATGCAAAAAACACCCTTTTTAGGGGGTTTTCGCGATTATTTCAATAATACTGAAAACTAATGCGATGAAATGCACTTTTTTTAATCTTTATTTGCGAAGGGGGTTATACTAAATTTAGGCGAGCTTAATGGTAAGGGGTACCCCTAAAGGGTTGAAAGTACCCCTAAATTGGCGAAAAATGGCGAAAATTGTAAAAAAAAAATTTTAAAGTTTTTGCTTCAAATTCGATTGTGGGCGTACTGTCAGGCAAAAATAAATTATTTTGAACCCTTAAGGGGTTAAAACTACCCCTAAAATATAGTTAATTGAAAACTAGGGGGGGGGGGTGTTCCAAAATAACACCGTTAAGAAAATCGAACCCTAAACGTTTTTGGGGTCGCTGATCACGAAAATCGAGGTCCCGCGGTCCCAAAATTAGGGCATCACCCCAAAAAACACCCTTTTTAGGGGGTTTCGCGATTATTTCAATAATAATGAAAACTAATGCGATGAAATGCACTTTTTTTAATATTTATTTGCGAAGGTGGTTGATTTGTACTAAATTAAGGCGAACTTTATGATAAGGGGCAGTCCTAAAGAGTTGTAGGGGTAGTTTTAACCCCTTAAAGGTTGGAAATAATTTATTTTCGCCTGACAGTACGCCCAAATCGAATTTGAAGCATAAACTTAAAAAAATTTTTTTTACAAGTTTTGCCATTTTTCGCCAATTTAGGGGTACTTTCAACCCTTTAGGGGTACCCCTTACCATTAGGCTCGCCTAAATTTAGTATAAATCAATCCCCTTCGCAAATAAATATTAAAAAAAGTGCATTTCATCGCATTAGTTTTCATTATTATTGAAATATTCGCGAAAACCCCCTAAAAAGGTTTTTTTTTCCATTTTTAGGGGTGACGCCCTAATTTTAGAACCGCGTGACCTCGATTTTCGTGATCAGCGACCCCAAAAACCTTTAGGGTTCGATTTTCTTAACGGTGTTGTTTTGGAACACCCCCCCCCCTAGTTTTCAATTAACTATATTTTAGGGGTAGTTTTAACCCCTTAAGGGTTGAAAATAATTTATTTTTGCCTGACAGTACGCCCACAATCGAATTTGAAGCAAAAACTTTAAAAAAAATTTTTTTACAATTTTTGCCATTTTTCGCCAATTTAGGGGTACTTTCAACCCTTTACGGGTACCCCTTACCATTAAGCTCGCCTAAATTTAGTATAAATAAAAAGTGCATTTCATTGCATTAGTTTTCATTATTATTGAAATAATCGCGAAAACCCCCTAAAAAGGGGTGTTTTTTGCATTTTTAGGGGTGACGCCCTAATTTTGGGACCGCGGGACCTCGATTTTCGTGATCAGCGACCCCAAAAACGTTTAGGGTTCGATTTTCTTAACGGTGTTATTTTGGAACACCCCCCCCGCGTTTTGAATGGACTACTATGGATAATTTTCCATTGCGAAGAGCTCGGCTTTTGGCTATTATTTTGTTCGACAATCCACTTTTTCGAAGTGCCTACCATATAAAGCTCCTATTAACTGAATCGAACGCTTTCTCATAGTCTATGAAGGTAAGGTATAAGGGGGATCGTAATTCAGTAGGCTGCTCCACTATGAATCGTAAGGCATTAGAATGGTCTATGCAGGAGCAAATATGTGGAACCAGATTTAAAGAATTACAATGGACCCTTTCTTAAGCTGAGGTTTTGTGGAAAAAAAAACCCAAACTTTTGTTCAGAAAAACCTTAGTCTCTAGGCTAACGGGGCACTCTACAGTAACAGAAACTGACAATAAACGCGTCCTTACTATGCCAGGTTGCTTTATAAAATAACCTAGATTAGAAAGACCAAGCAACAGGGTAAGTACAAAACAAGTAGCGATACAAAACGACTACACAAGCCCCAAAAAATTTAAGTCAGATGACTTATTTTGATCTAGATAAGTGTAAGTGTCTGATTTTAGATTTTTTGATTTTATGATTTTTACGTGTACTAATTGCTAGTCCTGTATATAGGAGTCCTAATATTAGTAATGAAGCCCCCAGCCTTCGATGCTATTTCCTAACAGATTTCCGGATTTTTAATTTCCCACCCGGAGAGTGAAATCATTGCCGCGGGTGATTTCAACGTTCACAATGTACATTGGCTAAATTACTCAAATGACACCAGTGTTACTGGCAAAGACGCCGAACTCTTTGCGAGCCTCAATAACTTACACCAAATTCAACATTTAACGTCCTATGACATGTTAAATGTCCCTGATATTCAAGGGCAAGGAGCCCATCTCCTTGATATGTTTCTTACTTCTCATCCGACGCGGTACTCCGTCAAGGTTAGCTCACCCCTTGGCAACTCGGACCATAAACTAATTAGCGCTTATTTCCCATATCCATCCTCGACCACAACCACCACAGCTCCTAGAAGAACAGTCTGGCACAATGGAAAGCCAACTGGTTGGGTATTATTCGCTTCTTCCAAGCCACTGACTGGGATTTGTGTTTAAGTAATACCAATGTGAAATATGCGGCCCTCTGTGTCACCAAAATTATACGAGCGGGTATGCGCTTGTTCATCCGTCACACTACCAAATCTGTGCAGCCTAGGCCGAACAAATTGTTCAAAGGGGAATGTATGAACGCAATCAAAGCTAAAGAAGCCGCATATAGAGCATACAGACGTTCGCCTGACGAAACACTGCGTCGTGAGTACATCAAAATTTAGAAACTCCTGTAATTCCATCATCAGGAAAGTCAAATCATCATTCGATGATAGATTGAGAAGTACGATTCTTAACTCCACTACAGGCAGTAAAAACTTCTGGTCCTTGGTAACCGCCATCAAGAAGAATTTTACTTCCTCCTCAACACCTCCTTTTATTCACAACAAGGAAGTTATAACAGAAAAAATCAAACCCAAGGTCGACCTATTAGCATCTCTGTTCGCAGCAAATTCTTCTCTACCCGATGCTGCTATGTCACCCCCCACTCTCGAGAATACCACCCACTCAATGGACGGAGTTCACTTCAGGACTCGCGAGGTGTTTAGGTGTCTCAAAGAACTCGACGTCAATAAATCCACTGGCCCCGACAAAATCTCCCCTGTGGTACTTAAAAAATGTGCCTCACCTTTGGCTAAACCCCTGCGCAAACTTTTTGCCCTGTCTTACTTCTCCGGAGTGTATCCCGACTCTTGGAAACTAGCTCATGTTCAGCCAATCCCAAAAAAAGGTGAAGCCAGCGACCCCTTAAACTACCGCCCAATAGCAATTACTTCTGTTCTCTCCAAAATTATGGAAAAAATAATCAATAAAAAGCTGATGAAATATATAGAATCCAACCAAATTGTACACGACAGGCAATACGGCTTCAGGCTAAAACGGTCTACTGGTGATCTACTTGTGTGTTTAATCGAGCGTATCAACCAAAGCATTCACAGCTTTGGCGAGTCTAGTCTGGTTGCTCTAAATATATCAAAGGCTTTTGACAGAGTATGGCACCCAGCTCTGTTGAATAAACTCCAAGCTATTGGTATACACTTAGTTCTAAGGAACTGGATTAAGAGCTTTCTTTCAGACTGTTCAATCAAGGTAGTATTGGATGGCGTCAAATCCAACCCCCATGTCATTTCGGCCGGAGTTCCCCAGGGGTCAGTTCACTCACCCGCACTTTTTCTAATCTTCATTAATGATCTGCTCTCAATCCCCTCCAACCCACTTCACTGCTTCGCTGATGACGGTACTCTGAATTTCTCTTACTCCTTCGACAATATAAGACAAGCACGTGCCAGATCTTGCCTTTACCACCATCAACCGATGCCCACTTCGATCAACCGGGATATCGAATTGATTCTTCATTGGGGCGAAATGAACCGCGTCGAATTCAATGCCACGAAAACGAAGCACTGTCTGATCTCCAACAAAAATTGCACCGACCTTCCTCCTATGTCAGTGGATAAAAAGAGTCTAACGGCTGACTCAACTCTCAAAATCCTAGGGGTGACTTTAACGGAGCATCTGCGATGGAATGATCACATATTCCAAATCGCCAAACAAGCTTCCCAATGCCTTGGATTTCTCAAAAGATGCAAGTTCCTACTCCGGCCAGCCGCCTTGGCTACAATCTACAAATCCTACCTTCGGCCGCGCCTCGAATACAACTGGTATATCTGGGCAGGCGCCCCAAAAACCACCCTGGCTTGTCTCGACAAGGTGCAAAATCGTGCCCTCAAACTCATTGTTGATGGCCCCTTTCGCGCTTCCATAGACACCTTGAGCCACCGTAGGAATGTAGCAGCCCTCTCCATACTTTATCGCTATTACCATGGCGACTGTTCCACTGAAATTCAGGACCTCCTGCCTCCATGGCGATACTTTTCCCGCAACACAAGACTAGCCCGCTCGGCTCACCCCCATACCCTACAGCCCCCTCGTTCGCGCACAATACGGTTTATGAATAGAACAACTCGACTGTGGAATAATCTCCCGCAGTCAGTATTTCCGAACTCGTACAACACCTTAGAGCTCACACGTGAGGTTCATCGTCATTTTCTTCTACACCCTCCAGACCTCCTCTAACCTTTCCTATTCTCCTCTATTCTTCAAACCAAGCTTACTACTATACATCGCACCATGAACTGAACAACATGACGGACTGGTAGTATGAAGGGTTACTCCTAAGCTTGGTTTTTTCATATTAAAAAACAATCTTTCCTAATGTAAAAACACCAGTTCCAAAAATAAGACTGTGCAAAAATAAAAATTACCCCGTGAGTAGTTGAAATATTTTAATCCAAAATTATTGTTATAATTTAGATGTTATTTTCTTCCATATTGTGTTTTCAATGAGTTTATCTTCAAAATTATTTGGCAATGGCTTATCTTTGGTGTCAGGAAGAAACAAGAACATCATTATTACAATAGTGCTTAATGTAATAAAAAATATCATAGGCAATAACACCAAAATGCCTTCCAATTTCGCTACAAAAACTGATGCCGATTTCGACAGAACCGATAGCGACAAAAATAAACCCATTCCAGAGCATCTTACAACAGTCGGCAATATTTCTGCTGCATATATAGTCATTATAAATATTGACACGCTAATTGACGATTCAATGACAGAGCTTGAAAGCGACACAGTCCAACCCCATTTTTGCGTATTATATTGAAGAGCGCAAGAAAGAGCCACTAGGCCAGCAATAGCTAGAACATTCGCGAGTATTATTGTCAGTATGCGACCGATATACTTTCCTAGTATGTATGCTATTAATAATGCCAGGGCTAGTGCACCTGAATTGATTATATAATCAACGAATATGCTGTTATATGGACAGCAGTGATATTTTCGACATTCATAGGCAGTCATGTTGATCAGCATCGCTATAGATATTGAGAAGACTTTGTATCGAAGTAATCCACAATGAAATAGATCGATTAGAGTTGCCTTTTCTCTAGTGCATTTGTCCTGCTTGATTAAGTTGTAATATTGCATTGTTATATGTTCTATTGGTAAGCCAGCTTTTTTCGCCATACTAGTTAAAGCTTGTGCTGTTTCATTATATTTTCCTGTGGCAAAAAGCCACCTTGGTGATTCAACAATTACTATTACAGAAAAGAGTGATAATACTGATAGTAATGAGATGCTGGTTAAAAAATTTCGCCAATCGTTTAGGGTGTACGAAATGAATCCTGCCATCATATATCCGATGTAAAAAAATAATTTTTCAGAATATACAATAAAATTTCTGTATGATGCTCCAAATTCTTCGATTATGATGACAAGCCTGGAAACAAAACTGTAGTAAATATTTTATAAATTTTGCTATTATATCTTCAACTAACGCTAGCAACATTCCCCCAGCTGTTGAGAAACCCACTAGGAATCTCAAAATGCAGTATTCAACAAATCTTCGACAAAATGAGGAGAAAATTCCGGATATTAGTAGCGTTACAAGTGATGCGATAAATGCAATCCTTCGGCCGCATCTACAAAAAATTATGAATGGTATACACTAATGTACTATAACGATATGTACAGTACACGTCCAAGTTTGTTATATTGAAATAGCATACCTATCGGCTACCATACCAAATATTAAAAATCCAAATCCCTCGCCTGCCGATAGTATAAGAACACCAGCCTTTTGCAAATACTCATAATCACATATCAATTCAAACTCTTTCGTAATGGTTTTAGGGAATTCACGATCATATTTGACAATCCTGCAATTGATATCGCACGGATTTGAAATGTTCGGTGTTGCACACGTATAATCAGTTGGTCGTTCAAAGAACTCATTGGCAGACTTGTGCAGTGCAATGAATATATTCAAAACGAACATTGATAATGCTACAAACAAATGCCATATGCTGAATGTACCAAAAATATCTTCAAACAATTCATCAATAAAATCTGTAATGGGAAAAGTGTGAAAATACTCATATAGCAAGCACAAGGAATACTCCAAGTTGATACCATAGTCAATTAGGGTGTCCGACATGTTAGTAAAAGAAAATAAACATCAAGCAAATTTTTAAAACGAATTTATCAACGGATTGGGATTTGGATAAAAAAAAATATCACAACATAAAATTTATTAACTGTCACCAATTAACTAATACAATATCCATAGCACACTGTAAAAAATTAAATAGTCAACAAAACTATATATATTTGATTGTAGAATTAATTGAATGAGATAAGGATAAAGCTCAGTAATTGTGCTGATTGTTAGAAAATAATTAATATAAATAAATAATAAGAACATGTACCTTAACAAAGATTTGTGTGAAGGTACAGGAAACTTCAAGTTTTCGATAGGATTAAAAATAATAATAAGTATTCGTGTTAAAAATGTGCCTTAAACTTATTTGCCTATCACCTTAAGTCAATTCTACAACATTGGTCGAATGCCCAGCCTAGTACACTTCATACTAATCTGGTATCTAGATGATAGGAGCACTGACACTTCAGTTCTTGTATATAATATTTCCCTGACGGTTGGAAAAAATTCACGGTCTTGAAAATCTGACAATATAGAAGATATTCTACTTCACACCAATCATCACTTCCTAAACTATTCCTGTCTACGAAAAGATTGCTACTTTAATCGCAACATACCTTACTATCAAATATTATTCTGACTTCAGCAGGGTATTTGATAGAGTATAAAGTTTTATTTTAATTGCTAAACTATAAACATTTAGAATGTCAGGCACTGCTCGGTGATTGCCACTCTCAGCTAGGGAATCCAATCCCGCACCATTTTTGCAGGATCAGTAATGCTGGACTAGACATGCGGGATTCGCGGGATTTGGGCAGTAGAATCACATGTTATAAGAACCGGACCTTAATAGAGAAATACATACTAACAATTCCAGCTGCACACGCAACTGTTTCATGATCTTACCCGTGTACGGAAGTGGGAATCCCTAATATTAGATATGCTTCCAACCGAGGCTGCAATCGTTCACAGGCAGAACCGGCGCTTTGTTTTTTTTTGCGCCCGGTGCAGTATGCCATATTGCGCCCCATCCACTGATTCTCGCTACAAGGGATCTTTTGCTTCTCATTTCGTTTATTTACACAATACAGAACCATCAGAATAACTTTTTCCTTTGGGTGAGTTGATATGACGCTTTTTAAAGAATTTTCAAAAACGCTCCAGAGCAGTAAACATTTTTCTTTCACTCGGTGGATTCTGCCCCTCAATTTTAAGTTCTGATTCACGAAGACGAATATCTGTTTCTTCACTTTTTGGGTAAAAACTTACAAGGATAGAAATTCTATAAAAATCTGGAAAGTAAAATCTCGGGAAACTTCCTGCACAAGGGGAAGTAGAATTTCCCCACTTTTTCTTACATGACAAAGTACAGGGACAGAAATTCGTGAATTTCTGGCGCCCGACAATAAAGGTACGGGATGCCATTAGACTATATCGGGAGACTGACTCATACAATCGGAGGCCATGTCAAGGCAGACATCATTGCACTTCCACCCGAGATGCCGGCTTTATTGTCAGCAAAGTGTTGAAAGATCGCTTTTCCACTGCTACTGAAGCTCGTACACGTCTGTTTGAGGTCAGAAATGCTAGTGCAAGTGAAAGTACGATAAGAAGAAGACTGACAGAAAGAAATTTAAGGGCTTTTCGTCCAACTCGCGCCACACAGCTTCTCCCACAGCACAGTAGAGCTAGACTTGGTTATGCGTTAACATTGGACTATAGAGCAGTGGTTGGACTATAGAGCAGTGGAAGGATTTACTGTTTTCAGAATAGCCTTAAGAGGTCCAGATTGGAGTCAGCACGTCTACAGACGTAAAAATGACAGGTTTTTTTCCAAGCGCTATAACCGAAACAGTAGGTTATCAAGGTGGATCAATAATGATTTGGGGAGGTATCTCTTATGAGACCCATACCGATCTTGTCATTTGCTCCATTTATTGGATAATACACGTTCCCACGTCGCTAGATCTGTCACACAATACCTTAATGAGGTCGATATTCATACCTTGTCATGCCCTTTCCATACTCCTGATCTTAATCCAATCGAACACGTTCGGGACAACCTTAAAAGGCGGGTTCGGCCAAGAGTACCAGCACTTACTACCATAGGAGAGCTTAAGACCGCTGACGGATATTTAGGACGTCATGGAGCCCGAGGTGGTAGCACCCATTATTAAATGTGAAGTCAATGACAAAAAAAATCCGGTTTCTTTAAATAATCAGTCAACAAAAGGCTCGAAAAAATCGATTACGTGGAATAAAATGTTAATAAATCATTTTTTAGTCTACCATCCATCAAGTTTACGTAAAATTTGACGGTTTCCGGACAAACTACAAGATTTTTTTTTTTTTTAATCTGAATTTCTAAAATTGCGCCCCTGACCAGTTGGGTGGGCCCGGTGCGAGTGCACCATTTGCACCTATTAAAGCGCCGCCCCTGTTCACAGGGCTAGATGTGATAGACAGACACCCAACGTCCGGTAAGTGACAATTTGAAGTCATACAATAAAATCGAAGCTTGTCCTAAGTGCCTAGAAAAATATTAAGGTGCGAAATAGAGCATTTGTTCTCATGCATTTTTGCCAACTAAATGAATTTTGTCTTATATAAACATAGTACTAAGTTTTTTTTTTTTTTTTTTTTTTTTTTTTTTTCATTTTTCCTTAGATATACATGCACATTTTTATAATGATTTTTTGAAATAAAATATAACTAAAAATAGATAACTTTTAGCCGAAAGGCATAAGTTAATATAAGATATAGGCCCCTATTGCGAGTGTCGATTAACGATCGACTCGACTATAGTCGATTGTGTCGATTAATTTTCTTTTTGGCATTGTGTAACTCAACCGACAAATATTTGGACTACTCTGATTTAGAAAATTATTTTGAGCAGTTTTTTTGTTAAAATTCCTGGCAAATTTTGCCGTGAGCAAAAAAGCAATCGATAAAAGTCGACTGTCAAATCGACAAATTTTGATTATAATCGACATTCGCAATATCAAACTAAATAATCGACAGTCTATAATCGATAATTGTCGCTTGTCAATTAGGTATCGACACTCGCAATAGGGGCCATAGATTAAATTAGAGTGCCTGCTGAGGGCCAGTACGTTAGATAGACTAGAATAGGTTAGAATAATTAACTTTAAGCATTTAGTTAAATTTATATTAAGATAGTTAGTAAGAGAAATAAAATGCTTTTTATAAAATAAAAAAAAAAAAAAAAAAAAAAACGTATGTGCATGTGGTCACTCGCTTCCGAATGTAGCTACCATTTATGATTTTCATTATTTATTTCTTCTAAATCGCATATGAAGGCATCGTCTGTGGTTGTTTCCTTGATGATGCGAAGGTTTGCTTCATCTTTTGGCTATTAGATCATTTTCTGTATGAGTCCACTTGTTATGATTATGTGAACTACGACTTACATCTTGCATAAAAAGCCTGGAAGTTAAATTTGAGAACGTTTGTTGTTCACTCGGTGTCGATTGCCAAACGCTGAGTAAAAATAAAAAAGTTTACACTATATTTCTCCCATTTAAATCGTTTGAGGGCTTACCCAAAAGAGTAATTTTAGCTTTTCAAAAAAATAAAAGCTTATACAGAGGCTCTATCCGTCTGTCCGTCTGTGATCTTCTCTCATCTCTGAAAGTACTGTCGCTACAGACTTGGACCATATCTCAAATTGTAGCTCTTGATCAAGAGACCTAAAACTGAGAAAATGGTCTGGAAATTCCAACCGGAAGTATATTTAACAACAAAAAAGAGATTTCTAATAAAGTACATATATCGGTAGCCTAGAGGTAAGACGCTGGAATGCTACCCCGGGGATCCAAGTTCAATCCTCGGTCGGCCGTGGTGAAACATAATTTTTTTTTACTTCAGTGGAACATGTTTTGAATCTATCACTAAATTTTATTATTTAATAATGATACTCAGGAGAACATAAACATTTACTTATGTAATTAAAAGTGAAAAAATATAATTTTCTTGATTTTTTATGTTCTTCCAGTCTGAAGTGTTATTCAACACATAGAATACCATGAAAAAGCGTAATTAGTGGCTAGTCTCTAGGCACACCATCCTACTAGTTTTTCTTAAATAGCTAGCACTTTAACTGACTCACAGAAGAATATGTAAGAATTGTGTCATTTCAAAGTAAAGTTTAATTGTTTTCCCACACAAGTCCCTTTTGATTGGTTGCAACCATGCTTTTTTGAATAACACGTATACGATCGATTGCAATTATCGATAATTTTGGAAATTCTAATGGACGAGAGACGGGTTTAAGCCTCTATGTTTTGATTGAGAGTTACACAAAAATCATATAATAGTAAACAATTCCAGTATATTTTAACTACATTATCTTAAAATTAAATGTATACAGCTTTGTATTTATAGAAAATAGCTCCGTCATTACACTTATCTCTCATTCAAATTATCCGGCAATTTTTTCCCCTTTGTTTCTGGCAACAGCAATGCCAGAACTCCCGCAACAAGTGGTGTTATTGCAAATAGAAGTGGAACTAGCCAATCTTTATCTGTACTTAATCCAGCAACAAATGGAGCAATCATAGATGCAACTTTCGATGTAACTGAAGCTGTACCAATTGCAGAATTTCTAACCACTGTCGGAAACAATTCCGTAGAATACAAATATACAACAGGAAATGCAACAGTCATTGCACAAATTCCAATCGATGAAAATGTTATAACAATACGACTGGACGTACTTGAAGCGAACGCTACAATCAGCATGCTAATACCAGATGTGCATTGAGAAATAACTAGAGTATATTTTCGTCCAATATACTTAGCCATAACGTAGTATAAAAATGCTCCAGGTAGGGCGAAAGTAGCAGAAATGACAACGTTCAAAAATATATTTCCATGTACTGTCCCAGTGTATAGGGCAACACCGAAGAATGTTATACCGCAGCTGAACCAGTTTAGAAACATAATAGTAGTTCTTGCTGCCCAGATTTTACTTTTAAAGAGATCGATCACGCTTCCTTTAGTCTGTGCTGTTTCTTCGTTAAAATTTCGATTGTGCGAATCTTGTAGAATCTGGTAAATCTTTTCGCTGTTACGTCTGTTGTATTTTGCTCCTTTTACTAGAATTTTTTCAGCATCACTAAATCTTTTCTGTGTATAGAGATATCTAGGCGATTCATCTAAAATGAAGAAGTCCAATATGGCAATATGTGAAACAACACCAATCGCAATAGAAAAGTCACGCCAATCGCGTAGGAAGTAGGAGAATATTGGCAGAGTCATGTGACCGAGATTAAATGGTATTTGATATAAAATAGAAATTAATTCTCTCCATTTATTTCCAGTAACTTCCATGATGAGAACAAAACTACAGAAACAGAAAGAAGAATTTTATGTAAACAAAATTTCATTCAAACACCTAAAAAATTTTACCTGATTATCATTAATCCTCCTACACCAACACTATTCAAAAATCTTAATACAAAAAATATCCACAAATACGGAGAGAAAGCCACAAGAATCCCTGAAACTAATTCAAGAACTAAAGCAATTAAAAATGGTTTTTTTCGTCCGTATCTACAAAAAAAATAGACCATGTTAAATTAATGGAATTAAAAAATAATACTGGAAAATTACTTATCAGCCAAAAGTCCAAATGTGAAATTCCCAACGAGGATGCCGAACATTACAATAGTTTGAGCAAAGTGCGCCAAGTATTCCTTTCCACAGATCAAGTTCCACTCCATGTTTATCGTGTTGGTAAATATCGTTGTGTTGTATTGCACTTTTGTACAATTATCACTGCAGGCATCATCAGTCTCAGCTGGTTCAATGCAGTTCATCTCGACCGGGGGTGAAAGGAATATTCCAGCCATTTCCTGCCATCCTTCGGCAAATTTTATCAAGGTTACTGCACATAATACTAGTAATTGGTAATTTCCAAATTCCCCAAGGACTCCGATGATTGGATCTTCAAGCTTCCTTTCATATTCGTCCTTTTCTGTAATTTAAAGAAAATTGTTTCATAATAATCAATACGGGAATATTCCAATTGGGATGAATGATATCAAAACGAAATGAAAAGATATCAAAATGAAACAAAAAAAGGAAATAACGGATAGGCAATGGAAGTCTCATTTAAAATGTCATGTCCAAGCATCATCGTGAGCTCATGTCTAATTCAATCAACAGGGACTTTGAACTAATTCTTGATTGCAAGAACCGTGTTGAATTTAATGCATTAAAAACGATGTTCTATCATCTGCAATAAAACTTGCATCGACCTTCCTTCTATATCATTGGGCAATAAGAACCTGACGGCCGAACCGTCTCTTAATATCCTAGGCATAACTATAGCCCAAGATCTGCGCTGGAATAACCACATCTTCCAAATTGCTAAATGCGCATCATACAGCCTAAGATTCCTCAAAATGTGTAAACTCCTGCTTCAGCCATCCGCCTACAAGTCCTACATCCGTTCCCGCCTCGAATACAATTCGTATATCTGAGCCTCGGGCCGCGAGAACCATCTTAGCTTGGCTGGATAACCACCCTCTCAAACTTTTTGGTGATAGTGCCAATTGCTCTTTAATTGACTCATTAAGCCACCGTAGGAATGTAGGAGCTCTTGCAAAATTTTAAATGATAACTCCACTGAAATAAGTGACTTCATGCCTCCACGGCAACATTACTCCTGCAGCACAAGGCTTGCCCGATCGGCTAACCCTTATAGTTTACAGCCCATTTTAGCGCACACTTCGAGTTAGAAATTTGTTTATACCAAGAACAACTCAACTGTGGAATAACCTTCCCCAGTCATTATTTCTGAACAACAACACACAAAAGTTAAAATGCAAAGTTCATCGACAGCTCATCCAACACTTCCTGACTACCCCTACCATATCATATCCCTCTCTCTTTCGTTTGAGCTAAGCTTACTATCAGACATTGCACGATGACTTATACGGCATGACGAACTGGTAGTACAAAGGTTGACACCTGAGCTTAGACTATCACATAGGAAAAGTCCAGCTTTCCCCAGAATGTCGGCTAGACGCCCTTAAATTAATCGGTGATGTTGGCTACCTCATAGTAAAATGGGAAAAATTAAATCAAAAAGATGGCGTTCTCCAATGTATGTGTGAGAACGCAAAAGGAGTAACCGTATCTCCAACGGGTACGAGGAAGAACAACGAGACACAGTCGAAAGTGGACGTGGGGCCGGCAAGTCGTCCGGCGATAACCAAGTATTAAATAAACATTTTTGAACGACAATAATTCGTGTTTTTTTGGCTTTTAATTCCCTACATGTAAGGTGCGATAAGGATCACAAGCCAGGGGAGTACGCGCTTGGTAAAGAACGAATGGACGACTTGACAAAGTTATACTGTGTGCTCTGCCGCTAAAACGGACAAGCCGCTAATTATCGAGGATGCCCAAAGAACGCAAAGCTAAAAAAGCGTATACAAGCCAAACACGGAGCCTGGGGAAATCAATGGCTGGAGGGCAACACAATCCTACAGAAGGTCCCGCTTTTCGCTACAGATACGCCGTCGTATCCCAGAGGTGGTTCATATTTGGATCTGTGCTTGCTCGATTCACGTCTTGACAGCAGCCGAACAAATGGCAATGATGTCAACAGCCGATGAACGGTTCCTCACGACAGCGACCACCATGGACTTTCGATCACGGTAAACAGCAAGCTCAAACAATATGTTACAGTGCATCCCAATGCATACCATACGGCGTACTGGCCACGATTACCCGCACCATACAGACGGAGGGGCTACCATCGCCCACAGACAGAAATTTGACTAATGTCGAAATTGACTCCATACTGAAGGATATGGATCGAATCATTGTACAAGCGATGGATCGAACCATACCTCAGATTAAAAAAATAAGGTTGCATCGACTACTAAACTAACTGTATACTGCTCTCGTGTCTTAAAACATTGGTTTTCACGGACAACCTCGTCATATACAGAACAGGACCGAGGATTGACGTGATCCACACGGTACTACAACACGACTTCGAATATTAAAAAAGTGAACGCGGTCGCAAGTGAATTACTAATTACTTAAATTTACTATCGCCAGTTTTTCCAGGATAGAAATTTCGCCATTTTGTATAGCAATAAGCGCTATATAAGCCGATGCGCAGCACGGAGCTGACACTAAAGATTTTTCCGTGCTATAAAATTTGCAGCAAACTACTTGCACTACTACTTCAGGGGTATGCCATCCCATAGATTACTAAAACGCAATAATTAATAACAAAAATGGGTATTTTTCCGTTTTTGCATATACAATAAAAAGAACTCAATTCTTTTTATGCAGTTTTGTTTGAATTTTGATCTGAAGGAAAAGAATTAACGTAATTTAGTAGCTACATATAGTAAATATGAAGTTAGCCTTATACCATAGAGGCAAGAACAAATTTGTATAAAACTAACCCAAGCTTTTTTATTTTGAGCAGAGAACCAGTCTATTACAGCTATCCAGTATTTACAGCTTTTCGACGCTGCAACATAAAGCAAGAGCACGGAAAGTGAGCGTAGTGAAGTGCTTCGTACTGTCGAGCATTATATAGTGTCCTAGACATAGAAGGCGCTTTCCATAATATGACGAATATACCTATGTTAAATTCCCTGGCGAAGTTAGAGATAGAGGCAAAACTCGGCTGGTGGATAGCCACAATGCTGCAAACCAGAGAGATTTATTCTGATCTTGGAAAATGCAAAATTACTAGAAATTCACTACAAAATTACTAGTTAGTAGAGCCCCTGGCAGCCCCTTTAATCCCTCGTGGGACTCAGCTCCGTACAGAATCTCCTAAATGTAGCCTCTACTATTAGGATTCTCCTGTCCCTTGTTTTAGTTCGTCCAACACGTCGGGTTCCTTGCGAATTCCTGTCAAGGGTCTAGAAGATTCTCGTTTTCGCGTCGCAAGGTGGGGCCAAAGAAACCGGCCCCTTCCCAGAATTTATATTCTTCATTGTAGTGGATTCGTATTCCGAATGAACTCCACTTTAGCTAAGTACTTCGTCCAATTAAATTACACCCGGATACCATCGATCTGCACAAACAGTCCCAGGACGAAACGAGTTCGATACCTATACGAAGCTGCAGCAGTGGAGATCGAGTATGGGTCCGGAGCAACGTGGTGAATGTTCCAACGTGGATACCCGGCGTAGTTTTAATAAAGACTGGTTCCCTAGCATACAGGGTTAAATTTGAATCAGGACCATGTGGACCAAATACGACCGAGGCTGGTAACAGATAAATAAGATTTTGATGCCTAAGACAATAAAGATGACCATTTGGAACTGACGCGCAGTGAAGTGGATGTACCGATCATCCAACCCGAAGTGACACCACACCAGCCGCAACCATCCAGACAAGCTAGGCGCTATCACGTACATATGCCACCACGACTCTAGAATATGTGATTATTGTAACGCAGATCAACGGTCAATGTTAGGAATACTAAGGAAAGGATACCTCCATCTATGCAAAACTCTAAAAAATGCAAAATATGGATATGCAAAACTCTAAAAAAAAACTTCAAAAGCACTCGCCCTAATGGCGAAACCGTTACGAAGCACTTGATTCCTAACGAACAAACAATAATATATTAAAGAATTGAAATTTCATATTAAAATTCTTGTGTAATTTTGCACCAGTTTTTAGATAAAGAAAAAAGTTGTTCGTCGCTTTCAAACCACTTTTCCATCAAAAACCATCAAAAATGGTTTAAAATATTTGAAACTGTTCTGCATTTGAAGGCTTCTGACGAGCAAGTGTTTGGAAAGGTTGATAACATTAATTATAGAGCATATAATCAATGTTGATAATTATAAAGCATCGTAGTTTTAGATGGAAAATTCGTGCATACAACACTGTAAATGTGCATACTTTTAGGAGAAATAAAATGTAATTCTATAAAGTTGACGATCACGTTATATCAACACAATTTGAAATATTTTCTACATCAAAAAACTCTGTATATTTTCTCCACATCCTCAGCACAAATCAATTCCATTAACTTTTGCATCCAGAGCATATTAAATGGATTAAACTTAATATTGAAACTATTTTTTTACTACTGCTGCGCATGCGTAATGCACTTAATTTTGTACTCGCCTTTTTGTTTTCTCTCCAAAATTGAATTCATCATTTCAATGCCTGCAGAGCTTTCAGAATTGTTTCGCTTATCTCTCGACTCTCTACGTCCTCTGCAGAATATCCACAATCTTTCTTGTTTGATGTCACTCATTTTATTTTGCAAAATGTTCAATTAAAACGTAAAATTCGAAGAGTTTATTTATCACGTGTATTCACAAAACTGCACATATTAAATTACGTGTTTAAGTAGATTTTTGTAAACTGAAAATTTTACATTAAGTAAACACTTAATAAAAATAGAAATCGAAATGATCTTGTATTAATTTTCTGTTTTTCGATACTATCTCACCCCCGATATTTGGAACTGGCTTTAGCTTACACTGTGCGACCCGTGACCCAACGCAACGCGAAATTCTTGATAATTTGAATGTTCGGCGTCACGCTTTTCGTTGCTATTCTACGCCATGACGACGACTGACTATTGGGATTTTGCCAGATTTTTTCGATGTCTAAGCTTAATGCATGCGCGATCATTCTTGGGTCAGATTTAAAAATGAGAAGAATCTCTTTAGTATTATCTATAAAGTACGCCACTCATACAGGCAGCGAGAACATGAAAAATATAGCACAATTTTCTTGAGAATTTCTAACACAGTAATGAACTTCATGTTTCAAGTGCAGGCGGAACTTGTCATTGTTTAACAGATCTAATTCTCTCTTAGATCATAAATACACTAGCAAGCTGTTTCATAGAGACAAACGAACTGATTTGCAAATATTTCTTTTAATCCGTGGACTTGTAGATTATAATCAATCTGAAACGCCGCGTTTATCAACTCATATATGATAAACTGTTGATTCAGCATTTCCAGTTCGAATAATATGTTAAAAAATATATAGTTTAAAAAAAACTAAAAAACACGCTTTTACTTTAAAATGAGCTAACATTTAAAAAATGAATGTAAAGTTTTTCTTGCTGCAGAAAATCCAACCTTACAAAAAATCAAGGGAAAAATGAAATTAATGAAGGTACATACTGGTAAAATAAGTTACTTAAATGTTAAAAGACAGTGTGCGATGTTATCTACGGCCGTATGAAATGAACATTTCTGAGCCAGATTCAAGCAGCTTGTGGCAAACACTTTTTTTTCTTGACTCGCTTTGCTTGGCTGTGCGTCGCCTTGCATTGTGTCATCCCGAGTACCACTATGCTTCATAGCGTGATTCCAAATATCGAGAGCAGTGGCGGCGGATCGTGCTGGGCCCCGGGTGGGTAGTCAGATAAAAATATCTCTTCCTCCAAAACTGTTATTTAGTAGCAACTTTTTCCTTAAAAGGGAAGAAGGTAGGTCACTTCATTGTGAATTGGAAGATGGGACGACGGTGTACATAGCAACATATGGTACCCTAGGACCTCTCCGGTGGATCATAATGTATCATGATGTGTTCGAGTTGAGATCGAGATCGAGATTGAGTTATGCCCAAACGAAGCTTTATGAGCTATTAAAGCTTGGCCTGAGAGCGCTGATCTACCGTTTGCTGAACACAAAGCTGTAACTGCGTTGATCAGCAGCCTGGGAAAACAAGAACCAAGGTATGGGAAAAGATCAATCACTCACAGCTCGCCTTAAAGTTCCTGGTAGTGACGATGGACCATAGCCTTAATTTTAAAACACAATTCGAGGGTTTGGCGGTTAAGTTTCCGCTACGCTGCGGCATATCCGAGAATGCTGCCCAACGTGAGGGCTCAAACCAATCCGTCGCCTCCTGTTAGCGAGGGCAGTTAGCTCAGTTTAGCTTTAGGCAAGGGCAGTGTGCGCAGCAGCAGGAAAGAGGACTAACAGCAGAAAATGGAGGATCGCATACAGATTAAAGTTGGAAACAGATTCGTGCGTGCGTATAGCGCCGGCGAAGTATGTGGCAAATTTTCGCTGGCAAGCAGTTGCGTGCTTGGATTCCTTCTCTTTTTTACAAATAACCAAAAAATCTAAGCCACGAGTGCATGTCTGTTGTATGTGCTTGTGTTCGGGTATTTGAGACTATGGTGAAAGTGGCAATTAGGAAAAGATGGAAGTGGATCAACTTTTGCGTTGCGTGCTTTCCTTTTATGTTACTATATGTCAGTTTGCATTTGAATATAAGCACTTCTATTTTATCAATCACCAACGTACGCGTGTATTTGTCTTCAGCTTAAGCGTCGTTCGCTAGTGCTGCGCATACAAGCCATATCCAACGATGCGGCGTAAATGATAGCCAGAATTATACCGTGCGATACTGGCAAAAGAAGGCATGCGTCTTTATGATAAAGAATATGTTAGAGCGGAGACAAAGTCAGTGTGGCCGCAGATGGCGCACTGCGAGTCTGTAACGAAATGGCAAGGTAAGTGGGGCAAGTCTGTAGAATCTGCGGACGTTCAGACTTATCCCAAACGTGGTAGATTGGTTACGAGGGTGTGCGGGGAAGTGAGTTTTGACCTTGCGCACGCCTTAAGTAGAAATGGAGGAAATAGATGATACCTCAGCACTGACTGGTATAACCAGGTATCCAGGGTAATGCAGAGAACGTTTTCTTTTATCGTGTGAGATTCGGCGAATATGGGTCGGATTCAGAGCATTCTTCATGTCAGACGCTCATTTATTTTCTTTGTCACAAATCTGCCTACATAGTTTTTGAACGGAGTCACTCAGGTTGCTGTGCTTTATACCAAATAAAAGAATACACATTTACCTAAAAGATGATCCTAATTAGGCTACTTTATGATAGTTACTTTAGGTGTTATTCAAATTTCAGTAAATTTAAAAAAAAAAAAAAAAATTTCCCTAATCACCCTGTATCTTAGTGGATAGTGGAGATAGCCGCCCTCTGTAGAACAATTTTTTTCTCCAAACATATCCAGGAATCACCCCTGAAAATATTAACCGCGTACTCCAACAAAGGATTTATTAAATTTCTAATGACCTTTACAAGTCGGGAATGATAGAATATGAGTATTTTAACTTATTAAAACGACAATATCTCTGAAATGGCAATTCCTACGAGAAAATGTATCATATATTTTTTTGTAGATAATCGCCTAATCTACAAACGTTGTAAACACAATTTTCTGATAAGACGGACGGTTTAGCATATATTTGCAAAAAACTGATATTTTGACCCTTTGACCTTGAATAAAAAAGTTTGCAGTCGTCCAATCGCGTGGCAGTCTCTACAGCTTATGTATAATAATGTTTTTAAGGGCTGTTCCAATTTTCAGCAACTTCCGAATTATCTTCCAATTATGGCGTTTTTTTGTCTATTTTGACTGGACTATTTTGGTAATAGAGGGTAGGCGTCTTAAGTTTTTTGAAACCTGTAAAGTTTCAGAAATACGCTGTACACGCGTGCGGGGAATAAAACACTTTGAAAGGGCACCGGGAGCCCAGAACGTCGAGTCTAAAAGCTTTTCAGCGGTATTGGGCGGTGCAGTCAGAACGAAAGACGCAACCGGTTTGGAAACATTGCTGCTCTTCCTGCAGGAAACTGTAGCATGATTAATAGCTTTTGCCCTAAGATGTTGCCATAATTATCAGGGAATATTGGGAGCTAGGCGATCATGGTGAAGAGCTGGGAATTCTGGTTCTGCTCAAAGCCAGGCAGCGAACACTATCAATCTACCTTCTGGAAGACTTTGTGGTAAAACATCCACAAAACTTTCGAAACTCGAGCTGTAGGATCAAGACAGCGCACCAAAGGGCTGATTGGGTGTCTCCGGTCGCACTGGAGGCAGCCTCATACATAACCTAAACCTTGTAAACGAACCTTGAAAATTTGGCTTTTTAATAGTTTTGCGATTTCGAGTATCTGCAATATTTCTCCATTCCTGGTGTATTTGCAAGATACCATGTACTAAAGGTTAAGTCTTAAAGGCCAAAGCCATCTGCTGTGCCTTCTAATAAAGAATTTAAAACCTGTCAATTGGGCTGCAATCGAACTTTTGTTATCCTATCAACATAATCAAAGCCCATACACTTAAGTTTTATGAAGCAAACAAAATCAGGCTGTAAACTTTTATCTCGGCAGAAAAACATGTGCTTTCAATAAATCAATGGAAAAAGACGAGAAAAATAAAATAAAGTAGAAAAGTACGAAATCAGCAAATTCTGTTTATGTCAATTCATTGCCTGGTGCCTAATCTTTAAGTCAATATACTCCCCGCATGGCAAGAAAGGGTTATCAACAGGGCACGGCCACCTGAAAAGGTACCTACACAACAATCGTTATACTCTAAACATTTTATACCAAATTGTGATTTTATCGTCTTTATATCCAGATTCCCTCTTTTCAATTCCCTTAATCCCTCTCTATTTGCCTTTTTCCTATTGTGCACGGGACTCTGCTGGGAGATCCTTATCCGTAGTCCTGAAAAATGAGTGAGAGCAGGCCACTTATCATTTTTGCATACTTCATGATGTTGCGGGCCAAGGCGCTTCCTTTGCCTCGTTTTTTCGTGTTTGCACGCCTGATAACAACAAAAAATGCTTTATGGAAAATATTTTAGCAAAATTGGAATCCACTTGCCAATTTAGGAAATTGCCGATTCTTTTCCAGTTTTTTGCGGTTTTGAATTCCGAAATTTTTATTGTAATCCACCTGGGATTGAATCCTGGGATTCTTGTTTTCTTGCTGATCCCTGTGTGTTCTGCTTGTTGCGGCGGTTTGTGATTTTTTATTTTGTTTTTGGAATGAAAAATAAATTTCCATTTATGAAATACGAAATAAATTACATGTGCATAATTTCTCACTTGCAGGTTGTTTTCGGAACACAAAATCAACAATAAATTTTAATATCTGCTTTTCAGATTGAATTTCATTTTAGCTGATTGACCCCGTGGTCGTGGATAACCATCCACTAGTAATAAAAGTATGTACGAATATCATATCCAGATATGTAATTATGCAGCAGTAAATATATGCCAATATTTTTATCCCAATCCTGAGAATTCCGTAGGCAATCAAAGCAAATGATTCCGAGTACAGACAAAGGGGCATCTGTTTATTATCTACGGTGGGCAAAATTTTGTCTGGAACGTTTAGAAGGCAGCAGGCCCGATTCAGGAAAGGCCGCTCATGTATAGATCGTATTAGCACAGTGATGAGCAAACGCAAGAACAAGACAAGACTAATCTAGTTTTGTTCTTGTTCAGTCTGTGTTGTTCTTGTTCTTGCAGGCATAACTAAGTCTTGTTCTTGTTCTTGCTAAATGTGCAAGAACAAGACAAGACTGTAAGAACAAGACCATTTTTGCTCATCATTAATTAGCACCTTCAGAATCATAGCGGAGCAGTCTATTGAATTACGTTCGACTCGGTTAATAAGAGCTTCATATGGCAGGCACTGGCAAGGGAACGTAGACTGCCTGAAAAATAATAGAATTGATAAAAGTCCTTTACAACAATTCCAAATGCAGAGTTCCTCATAACGGAAAATTACCCGACAGCTGTGAGCTGAGTTGGATGCCTAATTTCGCCATTACTATTTCTTATAGTTATAAAGGATATCCTTGTCGGCGCTCTAGATCAAGGGTGGGCAACCTTTTTATAATGCGGGCCAGTAAAAAAATTTACGTTTTTTCCGCGGGCCGTAGTAGTCAATTGCTACCTGTAGTTTTTATAAAATTGGCAGTACATATGCCCGTTACAATATTGTACTAAGACCTTAATTTTTCAAATGTCCCAGTTCACAAATAACATCCTACTGGTGTATCAAGATAAATGAAGCGAGGTGTGATTGTAAATACCGACCTAGTGGTGAGAGAAGGGTTTCTTGTTTCTTACTTCTTTTGTGGCAGTAAAATATCCAATTTTTGCTGAGACAAAGTGAGGTAAATATCAATTGGAGAGATTTTTCTTACTTCTTACGTTCCAATAGGTGAGGTATATAAATATATGTACATTGTCGGGGTACGTTCCCATGACAGCTTGAAGCTTTCTTGAAGCATACTTCAAGTCACGGTCGTATAGACAGGTCCGCGAACTTCATATACCATCCCATAGAGTGAAGTGTGATTGATATCGTTCGACTTTGATGTAGTTCTTAAATGGATCACTGGCGGCGCAGTAGTCGAAGAACCAAATTTCGACCGCGTGCTCTTCGTGAACTTCGACAAATACGCCATCTGCAGTCTAAATCAAGAAGCTCCAGTAGCGATACGCGTATCAGTCACAGGTTTGAGCAACTAGTTCGCAGACCTGTCTATACGACCGTGCTTCAAGTACAAATGTAAACGCAAGCGACTCGACTGGAGTCGATCAAAAAGATTTGCCTGATCGGCTCGAGTGCTTGTCGTATAAACCGAGCTTGAAAGCTTGAGTGCCCGAAATTGAGAAATTTAGGCTTGTAAATATGTCTTCTTCTTGCAATTTGTGGAAACCTGGAGAAGCTAAACTGTTAATAAAGAAATGAAAGCCCGATAAAAGAAAAATATATAATAATAACTTCAAAGATCAACTCAAGAACTCAAACCTATTTCAAGCTAATGTGCTACTTCAAGTAGGCAGAGCATATACGCGCTGTCATGAAAACGTATTAATAGATTTCTTACTTACTCTGAGCAGTTTAATGCATATGCATATTAAAATGAACCTCGTAAAAAGAAGCTCCTCATTGGGTTTTTTAACTTCCCAGTATAGGAAGTTATTGTAATCGGTCCGAAAATCGAAATCGAAAATTTCAACGTATTTTCATCTTTCAAGGTCCCAGGAGCATTTTAAGCAAAAAATTGGGAGGAAGTATGTGTGTGTGTGTATGTGCGTACGGATGTGGTCATTTTTTCCTGCACGATATCGCGCGAACCAAAACTGATATCGACTTCGTTGAGGTGTTGTTCGAAGCGTATTAACCGAAATATGATCTGAAAAGAATTTCATGAAATTCGGTCCAGCCGTTTTTTTGTTTGAGCGACGTAAGTGATTTTTGTACCTGCACGATATCGCCCGAACCACGAAAGATATTGACTTACTTGAGGTGCCGTTCGAAGCGTATTAGCGGCAATATTATCTGAAAAGATTTTTATAATATTCGGTCCAGCGGTTTTTTGGTTTAAATGACTTAAGTGATTCTTGTACCTGCACGATATCGCGCGAACTATAAAAGATATCGACTTAGTTGACGTGCCGTTCGAATAGTATTAACCAAAATATGATCTGAAAAGATTTTCATAAAATTCGGTCGAGCCGTTTTTTTGTTTAAGCGGCGTAAGTGATTTTTGTACATGCACGATATGGCCCGAACCACAAAAGATATTGACTTACTTAAGGTGCCGTTCGAAGCGTATTAGTGACAATATAATCTGAAAATATTTTTATAATATTCGGTCCAGCGGGTTTTTGGTTTAAATGACTTAAGTGATTTTTGTACCTGCACGATACCGCGCGAACTAAAAACTATATCGACTTCATTGAGGTGCCGAAAAACATTAATACATCAATTTTATATACATTTTCGTCATCCTAATCTTGTAAGTGCGCACATTTAGTTTGAAATTTTAGCGAAAATATTGATAAACAATTGTGACAAATTCTCGGTATTATGCATATATTCTATATTGCCTATTGTTAATTTATTATTAAAATATCCATTCATAATATTCAACATCCATCTTACTGGGAAGTTGATCGTGTGGACCGAAAGGGTCGAACCCACATCCCAACTATTTTACAAGAGTTAACCCTTCTAGCACAGAAGGCGCACTTTTCAGCTAAGCATGAAAATCTATATATACATACACATACATACATATATATATATATATATATATATATATATATATATATATATATATATATATATATATATATACATATATACATATATAGAGTTTCCCTTCTAACGCAGAAGGCACACTTCCCAGCAGGGCTGAGAAATTTTTACCACTGCCGTGGCTCAGCTGAGACATGCAAACATAAAATATTAGTAACATAGATTAAAATAAAAAGTAAGGGCATCAACATGTAACCCACCAAACAACATAAAATGTAAGCAATCACGTCAGATTAAAAAGACTCCTTTTAAGGGCATCTTTACCAATACTCACGTTAAACACATCAATATTGTTGTTCACGTTAATGAACATGCGATTGACAGGTTCGAATCTGCCGTAATTCGTATTAGAAGAGTTGGTTTGTAAGAGAGGTGGTCCTCTTAGATTGTAACGACTCACTCTAAACGATGCACGGTGATCTAGAAAACCTGAGTCAACCTTTCCATTAAGGAGCTGATGAACAAAAACAACATCGGCCACCTCACGGCGCCTGTGAAGAGAGCTTATGTTAAGTAACTTAAGCCGAGATTCATAAGATGGAAGAACTAATGGGTTTTCCCAAGGAAGATGATTCAGTGCGAATCGAACGAACCTTCGTTGGACCGATTCGATAGTTCTAACATGCACAGAGTAGTGAGGAGACCAAACCTGGGACGCATATTCGAGTAATGGTCTGACAAGAGAAATATAAAGGTGTTTAGTAATCAAGGGGTTGTTAAATTCTTTGGACCACCTTTTTATAAAACCCAGAACTAAACTACCTCTAGACGAGATATAGTTGATGTGAGTGGAAAAATCCAGCTTACTATCAAATCTAATCCCGAGATCTTTAACAAAGTTTACACGAGGGACTCCTTCATTAAGAAAGGTGTAGTTAAAAATTATAGGATCACGTCTCCTACTAAAAGTCATGACTTCTAGTTTTCTTCTTTCTTTAGTTTGCTTTTTTTGTCATTTTGGCATTACAATGCCACCTCGCCTCATTTGCACTACAATAGTGTATTGGCTCAAATAAAAAAAGGCACCTCTTACAAAATCATTTATAATTGTGTCGCACACTCATGTGTTAGCCTGCATTTGAAGTGAAATATGCTTTAATGGGGTAAATCATACTATCCATCGCTCGGTCCTCAACTCAAACCGGTTTGTGTTTAATGTAGGAACTACACTAAATATTCATTTTTCTGCCTCTTTTACGGGTAACGATTGTGATGCTTATGTACAATAGGTGTTCAATAAACGCAAATAAGAAGGGGAATTCCTCATAGGTTTCGTAGACCCCCAACGAGTTTCCGATTCAAACCGGTGCCCGACAAGGAGACATCGCTTCGTCATTTCTCTTCAACGTTGTGATCGACACGATTACGCGTGAAGCATTCGGTGGACGACACGGAATTCATGCAACGATAGAACCCAAATCAAACGGGTTCCGATGTTCAAATATTTGGGATCATTGCTTGAAGGAACGGAAGTGGCATCGACGGCCGATATTCACAGCCGCATCGGCCAGGCAACAGCAACAGCAACATTCGCCTCGCACAAGTGGTGCATATGGAAACGAACAAATAATTACCATCAAAACGAAAGTACATATGCCGAAAGTACCGAACGTTGATCCTTCAAATTCTTCTTTATGGATCTGAAACGTAGACACTGCTCAAGCCGGACGTTAAGAAGCTCGAGGTCTTCCAAATGCGATCATTGAAGCAGATCCTCGGTGTCTTACTCCGCGATCGCCGTCGCGAAACGAGACAGTTAGACAAAGATGTGATCAGCCACTGACACTGATCGAAGAAGAATTGTAAAAACGTCGACTAAAGTGGTTTGGACATGTTTGCGGAATGGATGATAACCGCTTGCCACGTAAACTTCTCTGCCTTCTTCAATAAAGGCCCAATTCCATGGAGACATGCACCAATCACCGATGACCCCACGGATTATACTTCAAGAGACTTCCTATGTTCCTTCAAATCCTTCGATGAGAAGATATGGTGTCATGGGCCGCTCTGGCTGGCCGAATCGAGTAATAATCAGTAGCCAAACTAGGTTGAGGTAGTCGTCATTGACTTCACAGTATTAGAACTTAAACCAGTTAAGATTGTCCTGGCGATGGATGCTGACCAGGATTGGTTCAAACTCCTTCAAAGGTACTCAGCCCTCTCGCGTCTATTAAGAATAACAGCCCTCGACGAGCTAAATCGTTTATCACGGGCAAACCCCTACCCCGATACAGCAAACTCGCCCCATCCTTTCTTTCATGACGGCAAATTACTATGCGAGTAAGTGGCCGAGTGGGCAACGCTGACTTACCGTACCATGAAAGACACCCTATAATTTGCCTCCAGAGAGTCATTTTACACACCGGCAGAAAGTAAAACCTTGGCCGTTGCAAGAAGTACTAGATTTGCACGTAAAACTATCCATAAAGCCACCTGGGCTCCTCATGGAGGCACTCGCAAGCATATTGACCATATGTTGATAGACCGCCGCCACCTTTCTAGTCTGATGATGGTACAAACGAACCGAGGTGCCAGCTTCGACTCGGATAACTATTTTGTTGGTATGGTGCACCGAGAGCGCATTACAACGCTGGAAAACTTTGTACCCGCTGCACTACGTAACAAAATGGCCACAAGCAGCTACGATCATACATTACAACTTGCGCTAAAAATAAAAATAAACATATTAGACTGAAGCTACACTTGAAATATGAGCATTAAGCCCCACCTGTATACTTGAAAAAAACTTCAGTAATGAAGAGGATAAAAAGTTTAACACCCAATTTAACTGTGGTAAAGTTAAACTTGACGCAAAGTCTAAGCAACTCTGTTGATTAATAGAATACAAAATACACATATTTTACCTGTTGGATCCAATTTGCAACAGAGCAACATGGAAAAATTTTCTGTCATACTAAATAAAAAAAAATAAAGCGATACTGACGTTAGTTATTTGAACGTGTCTTCCGGCAGTTTTTAAATTTTGTAATTGGTGACTCATGCAAATTTAGGAAGTAACTAAGAAAAAAGATTCGAATATGGGTATGATAATCTTTCTTTCATTTTATTAGCAAAGATAAGTTGTTTGGTTTTTTTAAATATTTAGTTTAAAACCAACTTAATGAAAAAATTTTTCAATCATTGTAACCAAATTTAGAGATTGAGAAAACAACCAAAAGAAATTAATTTATAATTATATGTTGTTTTTTTTTCTGAGTTCTGTCTTTTTACATAGTTGCACTTTATTTGTACAATCAGACCAAACTAATATCACACCGACATATGAGCTGCTACCAGGGAGACATTATGTATGTGACAAGGATTTCTATAACAATGTGCAATTGCTTTTCTTTTTAATAAATTACAATGACTCAACTTTCCTTTAAACATTGTTTTCAGGTCGTGTGCTCGATTTCCACTCAAGATTAGTAAAATGACACTTTTTCAATGTTTTCGTCTTTCCGGGACTTTTCCGAGGATAATCTCATAGCTGTTACGATTTGTTGGTATGCGAATCTAAATTCATCGAGCACAACATCCAGCCATTACTCCACCGGAAATTTTTGTCTACCTCAGTATGCAATCCCATTATTAATCCAACCGCGAAAGATTCGCGTATTCATGCTAGACATCTTTCGCACCACAGCGACATTTCTTCACTATATCTAGATCGTAATAGGCCTCGTAACTGGGAGTCTCTGGAATCATTCTCCCTCATCACATAAGGTGCCAACATAAAAGAAAGATCCAAAACGGTTAAGATGTCAGAGTGGTTCTGGGTGAACATTGAAGTCTCGTACTTGTATTTTAGTAATGGCAAAATCGCCTTATACAGCAACAATTAAGATACCATTGCTAGATGAGTTGAAGTTTCTGAACAGACTATAATAGACTTTATCGAATCTTAGCAACTGTCGGCATATATCTAACTCCAGGCTGTCGGCTGCTATTATAAATATAGGTGGGTAAAGGAATGTACTACTTCCAAATCATGCTCTATTACATTGATAGTGGCTCCGGTATTAGGGTCACCACTTTCTTTTGTTTTACTTTATTAATTTGCAATCAAAGCATTTTGTACGGTCACTAATGTTCTTCCAAAGAAAGCGATATCGTCGGGCTGGGCCAGAGCAGAATTTTGGATTACTTTTTCCAAAGGTTGAAAGGTAGTCCAGACCGTTTAGTGCATGCGCTGGAGGTAATAGAGTATGCAAAATATGAGAATCGAATTCCCTCAACTGATTTCAGTTGAGAATAGCTCAAAGAGGAATAACACGGATGTTGCCGAGTCCAATTTTTTTACCCTATGTTTTTTTATTGGCACCGCTACTGTTTCCGTGGCCCGCTTTTTGAGGATGGATTTGGATGAACCGGCACCAAATATGGCGAAAATATGAAATAAAGTTAAATACCTCAAAACGTCAACTTCAAGTGTCAATGTCTCGAAAACTGTGGAGCATGTGGAGTTCCAGCCTAGCCTAAAAAGAACCACCTTTACTATAATTCGTCTCGCTTGATTGGCTTATGGCATCGTGCCACAGGAACGGATCAACTATCTACTATCTCCTTGCATTTCTTTTCCCTTCCCTTTTCCCTTCTTCCTTGGCCTTCGTATTGCTTAAGCTCCCTGACCTGCATTCAGCACTATGGTCGCCATCTTTTCGCGCTTGCTGTTTGGAGTTACTTTGTGCTCAGCTAGCATTAAACTAGGGCCCCTTCTCCCGAAGATGAGACGATACCGAAACGAAACGATATAGCGAGACGAGACGAGAATATGAGTAAATTCAAAAACTCATCACCGCCGCATCACTGCAGAATTCAGCCACAGATTTCAATATGAAGTCTGTAGCTGAATTCTGCATTGAAGCGGCAGTGATGAGTTTTTGAATTTACCCTATATTTCCTATTCCAGTCTTCACGTGTTACGACTGTATTTATAATAATCCACTGGAGGGGGCTTACGACGGAGCCATGTAGAACTCTGCAAGTGGTCCGGTACTCCCGTCACTTATCCGTCTGGCTTGCAGGGTAGACCTACCTATCACAGTGCGTACTAGATACTTGGGTATATCCAACTTTAACAACGCATCCAACATCTTATGCTGAAAGTACATAACTGCGTTGCATTGCATCGCTATACTTGATTGGATTTAACTGCAATGCGTTACATTATATGGATTTGACAGATTAATGCGTTGCATCTCGGCCCTTAAATGCTTTTTGAAATTTGAATTCATGTTGAATTTGTGTTGAATCCCTCATCAAAATCCATTTTTAATATATTACTGAGTTAATCCGAGCTAATAATATTTTTGCGGGAAAAAACAAGACCAATTTGGACAGAGTATTGAATACGTTGTATGCGTAAAAGTTAAAAATTGAACAACTGTTGCGTTGCATTATTAATAGATCTGCCATCAATGAAATATTCAGTGTAAACTTGATCTGTCATCGCATTCATGCAACGCAATGCAATTATGTACTTCCACGTCCACCTTTACTCCACGATATGTAAAGAATTTTTGGGCAACTCTTTCGCTTCCAATGCGGCCCTTGCTCCAGCCCCATGGCTTTGTAGAGTTCTACTTTAGCTTTGCTTTCGTAGGCATCTTTAAATTTCCAGGAGAAATGTTGAATTTAATTGAGATGAACGCACACTAGTATCTTCAGCCTGCAATGTTTCTAGTCGAATGCACCTTGCACCTTGCAATTGACCTTATAGATTTCGCATACAAGTCAATAAATCAAAATATACGCAATGCCTCACGTGCCATGCTGCGCGATTTGGCATCTACAAGTACATATTAAAGGGTATAACAGCGCAGGGCTGGCTTTAGGTTATTTGGCGCCCCGGACGAGATATTTTTATGCGCCCTTACCTTTTAGACATTTTTTAAGGGCGACTACCTACGCTAAGCAAATTATACAGTAACCCGAGTAAAAATAAAAAAATCGCTTTACAATGGGTGAACACTGGCAGCTTGGGAGCGCATACGGGCTCACAACGGCCAAACTTGAGCAAAAATTTAAATGGCCGAGAACTGAGCTGTTCACATGGGCATGCGACGGCAAAAGACCCCGCACTTTTTCTATGGAAAATGACTTTCATGAAGACTTAATGAAGTGTGAGGGATTGCGTTTCAATGTTTCAATGCAGACGCCGCTGTCAACATTCATTTTGTGCAAAATATATAAAGATTAGCCGTAAAGAGTTTCTCGTGGGTTGGTAGCTAGCTATGTATATACGAAATATCTGCTTTAAGAAAATGACGTGGGTTTGAGGAACCTGGGCTCGTGGACTATTAACGGTATCCCAAACCTTTCAATTTGTTGCGTATCCAACGATATTTTTGGAAAACCGAATAGCTCTGAGTGGGAGGAATTTTTCCTTCCTGACGGTCCAACAAATCCCCAAAATAGTTCTATGGTGCTTTGATGTACTTCAGAGTTTGTACAGGATAAATGGGTATTGCCATTTATGTTAGGGACGACGTGGCTTATTATAAAATATATTCAAGCCCGACTTCAGATTTTAATTATCTTTGGATTAAAATCATCTTCCGAAGCCACGTCATATTCTTCTGCTTCCTATACAGAAGCCATAACATAAGTAACGAAGCTTCATTTGATGTTATCTCTGAACAGATCTCGGGATTCTTATCATCCAATCCTGAGTGTGAAATCATTGTTGCGTGAATTCAATGTTCACAATGTAAACTGGCTAACTTACTCAAATGGCACCAGTGTTTCTGGCAAGGACGTTGAGCTCTTTGCAGACATCAATAACTTGCATCAAATTGTGGATCATCCCACAAGAGTCCCTGATGTTTTTGATCAAGGAACCTATATCCTTTTCTTACCTCACATCCAGCGAGGTACTCCGTCGAAGTAGATTAACCTCTCGGCAATTCGGACCACTGCTTAGGGCTTTATGACACTCACTTTTTTTCGGCTGAAAAATCTGCTAATTAGAGTGAGCCGTGATCTTAACATAGGAAATTTAAATTGGAGTGAGTGAAAAACAAATTTGACAAAATTGGAATGGAAAAATGGAATTGCCATATATATTCTAGCAGTTCAGCTGGAAAATATGAAGAAAATTTTCAATATTTTTTGACAGTTCTTGATTTTTTAAGTGTGTATGGGTGTGTGAGCGTGTATTATAAGGTGATAACAGAACACAATTGAGATGGAACTGTCAAAGCTTATTTCAAAAATTATTAAGCTTATGTTATCCTTTTCTCGCAAACTCTTTCTACCTTTTTCGTATAATTAGTTTTTCTAGCAGATTTATCAGCCGAAAAAAAAGCGAGTGTCATAAGGGCATTAGTCAGTGCCAGCTTCCCTTTCGAATTTCCCACCCCTCCCAAAGCAGTCAGGAGAACTGTATGGCATTATGGGAAGGCCAATTGGCTGGGGCTTTTTCATTATTTCCAAGCCACTGACTGGGACCAATGTTTCCGAACCAAAAACATCAACTCTGTCGCTATCCGTATCACCAGGATCATTCAGGCAGGAATGCATTTATTCATTCCTCATTCTACCAATCGGTGAAGCCTAGGCCCAACAGATGGTTTAATCAGGAGTGTATGAACGCAATTAGAAACAAAGCCGCCTTTCGAGCATACAAGAGTTTTTCGAGTGAATCGCTCTGCCTAGAATATATAAAACTTAGAAATTCCTGTAAAGTCACCATCAGGAATGTCAAAAATTCATTTGACAGCAAGTTGAGAAGTAAACTCCTTAACGCAACTTCTGGTAGCAAAAACTTCTGGTCCATGGTAAGCTCCATTAAGAAGAATTTCACTTCATCCACAACTCCTTCACTTATCCACAATGAGAAGGTGATAACAAACAGCAAATCCAAGGCCGATTTATTAGCATCTCTGTTTGCATCAAATTCTTCTCTACCCGAAACTGATACGCTAGCCCCGGTTCTCGAGCTCAATGCTCATTTAATGCCCAGGGTTTTCTTCAGGACTCGTGAGGTGTACAGGTGTCTCAAAGAGCTCGACGCCAATAAATCCACTGGACCCGATAATATACCCCCCATCGTCTTAAAACAATGCGCTTCACCTTTGGCTAAACCTCTGCGCAAAATTTTTTGCCCTATCATACTTCTCCGGAGTTTATCCAGATTCTTGGAAAATTGCCCATGTTCAGCCCATACCGAAAAAAGATGACTCCAGCGATCCCTCCAACTACCGCCCAATAGCAATTACTTCTATCCTCTCCAAAACCATGGAGACGATAATCAACAAAAAGCTAATGGGATATCTAGAATCCAACCAACTTATCAACGACAAACAATACGGCTTCCGACAAAAAAGATCCACTGGTGATCTTTTAGTTTGCCTTACAGAGCACCTCCATCAAAGTTTGCATGGATCTGGTGAATCCAGTTTGGTTGCTTTGGATATCTCCAAGGCTTTTGATAGAGTATGGCACTCAGCCTTGTTAGCTAAACTCAAAGCTATTGGAATTGACTCGCTTCTCTATAAGTGGGTTGAGAGTTTCCTTTCCGGCCGTTCAATTAATGTATTATTGGATGGCGTCAAATCTGAATCTCACCCCATCTCTGCGGGAGTCCCCCAGGGGCAGGGCCGGACTAGACCAAGTGCCGCCCCCACGCCAATCGCAAGTTGCCGCTTCCTTAAGGCTAGCGTTTTTGGAAACCACCGATCGATCTCTAGATGTCGAATTGTTAATTGACGATATTGCTCAGAAAAAAGCTCGAAAAGTACTAATTTAAAAACCGTAGAATAGTATGTATTAAAAAAAATTAAATATGTTCATAAAAAAAATTTCATTCCAAAATATTAAAAAAAAATTTTTTTTCACATTATTGCCGCCCCTAGTAATGTGCCGCCCTACGCCATGGCGTTGTTGGCGTAGGCGATAGTCCGGCCCTGCCCAGGGGTCAATTTTATCACCGGCCCTATTTCTCATTTTTATAAATGACCTACTTTCAGTCCCCTCCAATCCACTTCTCAGCTTCGCTGACGACGGTACTCTACGTTACTCGTACAGCTTCGATACAAGACAGACTCATGCCAGATCCTGTCTTGATGATCGTGAACTACTGTTCAACTCTATAAATAATGACATTGAACTCATTCTAGAGTGGGGAGAGAAGAATCGTGTTGAATTCAACCCCACCAAAACGAAGTACTGTCTTATTTCAAAGAAAAAAATCAACACCTCACCATCCTTGAAAGTGGATGACGTGGTACTAAAGGCCGGCCCATCCCTACACATCTTAGGCGTGACTTTAGCCAAAGACTTGCGATGAAATGACTACATATTCCAAATCGCCAAACAAGGATCTCAGTGCTTAGGATTTCTTAATAATCCTTAACCTATTCCCCCCACCCCTCCCTCCCGTTCTAAGCTTACTGCTAGACATTGCACCATGACATGACAAAGGACATGACGGACTGATAGTACAAAGGGTGACTCCTGAGCTTAGCACTGCCACATAAAAAAAATCGCTTTGCTAGGTTGTCCGACAGTAGTGGGATATCGAGGGAAATGGGGCTGCGAATGAACTCGCGAGGGTGGAGTCGGAGGTGGCGATTCAAGACCCAAAACCCTACTGTGGCATCTAATGGTCCACCTCCGAGTCCCTGATAAAAGACCAGATAGTAATACTCTTTTTATATTCGAACTTCTATCAGTAATGTAATGTCTAAGAGAAGTTCGCGTTGAAAGGGCATTTCGGACAACAATGTAAGAACTGCCAATGTCAACACATGCGGAATTAACTTCACCGGTTTCCATCGTAGTACTACCGCAACAGAACTAAGATAACTTCCCCGGGTGTTGATAAACAATAGAGAAGAGGACAGACGAAGACGAATGTTACACAGGTGAAAAGAAAAACAACCATGCGCTGTCATGTTATTGTAGTTATAGTTTGAGTTCAAATAACCTCCTCTCGGTTCCAATCCAACTTAAGAAAATGCTGCAATAAGTGCACTTAATAAATAAATTCCCTTCAACATTGTTATCTAACGAAATGCGTGAAAGTCTTCTGCTGCCAGTTAAATTTGTCTAAATTATATTTACCACATTAATTTTTATTATGTTTAACTTTTATTGAAGTAGGATTGTAAAAACTGATATTAACACCATATCAACGGATTTTTGTTAAACAGATGTCAACAGTGCTTACTTATCAGTGAGGTAATGTCTAGTGGTCCTGAAGTATCAGTTGTAAATCTTATCACTGACGACTACTTGTTATCTTAATAAATTTTACGATCATAAATATAAAAATGACAGCCTTAAAAAGCGGCCAAAAGCGGTAATTTCTTAACCAAGGGTTTCTTAATTTTAGCACAAGTAAACACGTAAATTATTTCTATGTAAGTTGACAAAGATTAGGAATGTACGTTGAACATGTTGATGGGGAAAGGAGGAAATGTTTGCACTTTGTACGTATCAAAGGGAGATAATCAATACGAGACCATTTCCGAGGCACACTTTTTTAATTGAACAAATGTAAGATTAGTGCTAATGGGTTGAGATAGGGTGAAAACTAGGGTAGAGTTATGATATAAAAGTGCAATAAAATGATAAATTTATTAGCAATGAAAAGAGGTCAAGGGATTATTTAAAAAGAGCTATTTCTTTTTCAACCTATCTACCTGTCTATGTCACCTACTCTCTCTCCTCCAAAGTCGTAGGCCTGTCCATTAGCTTACAATTTGAATTTATTGGCAGTGTTTACTACCGAACTAAGTTTGTGGTGTCACAGTGGTTTGGGAAAGCCGTCATATTGATAAAGAGGTAGAGCTTGTTTATATTAGGGCCGTGCTCCGTATACTGTGAGAAACAGTAAATTCAAGAGTGATCAATAGCAGCATGCATGAAAATGTTACAACTGGAAACTGTTTCAGCTTCCAATCTCTTACATTTTTGTGATTACCAAGAACGTCACACCGGTTCACTGAAGTAAAATATGACATCAATTAACGACTGGTCTATATTTCGGAGAACCGCATAAACAACTCGTTTGCATGCAATGATAGCTGAAAACGATCAATGGAACCTGGTTTCTCAGCTGTTTTACCTACTATTATAATTTTCCAAAATTGTTAAATAACTAAAAATATAGATAATTCGCGCGTGATATAAAATTCAAATTCATCTGAGCCGCGAAAATGGCCGAATACAAGTTATTCGACGAGAAGTGCCGTAACCTTCGCGATTTGCAAGCCCTTAGAGTTTTTTCCACTCGTCAATTGTCGCGCCACGCAATCTGCCAGTTTGATGCCATCGTGGATGGTAAATATCACAAGCCAATTTTTCTGCATTCCACTTGAAAATCAATTTTACAGCTTTTCTTTTGATCTATGCCTCCTATGCACCTATGGAAAAATTCTAAAAGTGACGTGTCATTTGGAGTTTGGTGCTTATGGTGTTTATGAAGGTTAGGTTAGGTTAGATAGGGCTGAGCTGCTGGTGTTAAGCTCATAAACTTAGGCCAAAAGGATAGGTCCAGTATGATGCCATAGTGATCCCATTTTAAATCTACCTCGAGGACATCATAAATCTTTTTTGTTGTGGGATCCCAATCGTCAAGATTTCCACAGGCGTGCTTAGGGTTCACCAAATGCGGTTAGAGCCATTCTGCTTAGGCATGGGTAACAGAGGAGATGTTATACAGTTACCTCCTCGTCCTGAGTTTTACAGCTTCTACTAAAATCGTAGATCTCAAGACCTAAGCGGGTCGCATGCGTCCCTATCAAACAGTGTTTTTTGTTTAGTTGTGTCTACATTTACTCCCATGAGTAGTGGAGAAACGAGGTCTGCCCGGACAGAGATCCGTAGTATAGGGGTAAGGCTAATAAAAACCGAAGATCGCCAGGTATCCGAAGCCCACTGTTCACGACTGAGCTATTTGGAAAACCTGGGTCCCCAGCCAAGCTCGAATCATCGGCACGATTCGCATTGGAGTCGATGGAAATGGTACTTTAACATTGCAAAAATGTAGGACAAGGTTCTATTTTTGGGATGTGTAGGAGGGTCAGAGTAAGCTTAAATTGAAGTTTTCGGGATTGTAACTCCCCCCCCCCACCATTTGGCCGCCATCTTGGAAAACGTGTGCAAATGGGTTTTCTACTATATCTCCGTAACAGTACCTACATCTTCCAGAATCCGTAACAGTACCTACATCTTCCAAAATTGTTATTTTAGTTTGAGCTTAATCAAATTTTCATATTTATAACAGTTATTCCGTTAGTTATTCAGTTAGTTATTAAATACTCTGGTGTCTATGAAAGTGTCGGGCAAAATTAATAAATCTAGGAATTTATTATAGATTTCATAGTAATTTACAAAAACACCACCCGGTTTTGTGGGAAATCAAATCAAATGACTAGAAAAATCGTGGGTAAAGGCAATGTTTTAAAAAAGACAAAATCCTTACATTCAGAAAAAACGGTAAATTGGAATCTTCTAAAAGAAGTGGGAAATCGACAGATGAAATCTATCTGCCAAATTTGTGGTTACTGCATTTTACTTCTGTTCACTTTAGAACATGAACTGCCAACGAGTAGTGTCGATAGCATCGATGACGACAATTCATTTCTGTTCGATGAAACTTAACCTAATGATTAGTAGAACCAAGTTGAAGAAGATTCAAATACGAAATAATACTGCAGTATTTCAATTTTCCGACTATTAAAATTAGCAAAGCTATTTTATGAAACACTCGTATAAATTCATTCTCTCTATACTAGTGAGTTTTCGTGGCTTGACTCGCTCAATGCCTCTTTCATTCAATCTCCCCCTAATTTCGTACTGTCTTCCATATCCGATTATCCTTCTTCTAACTCTCTTATGTTCTGATAGTTTTAATTTTCGTTGCGTTGACTCACTTGAAGTTCTTGGGATATTGCTTTCCATTTCGTCCAATAGTCTTCTCCTCACTTTTGAGCCTCCCCAGTTCCTATTACTCTGGAAAAAAAGTCAGTGTCCCCCATGCCTAGAAAGTCCTCCCCCTCTGATTTGTCAGACTTTCGTTTTATTAGTAGTCTTCCCTTTCTCGTTAAAGTCTTTGAGAAAATTATATTTACTCAAATCATGCGGTATCTTGATTCTTATAATTTCCATTCTAAACTCAAATCTGGCTTCCTAAATCCCACAGCTGTGAAACTGCTATATTGAAGGTAACAACCGATCTTCGCTCCGCCCTTGACCGTCGATATTGCAATTCTAGGTCTTCTAGATTTCTCCAAAGCATTCGACTCTGTGTTACACACACGCATACATCTGCTTCATAAACTTAGCCAAAGGAATCCCTTTCCTTTTTGTTCCCTTCTCTCTAATAGATCTCAGCGATGACGAACACGAATAATGTTACAACTTCTTTCCTAAGGGTGCCGCAGGGTTCAATTCTTGATCCTCTGCTTTTCTTCCTCTATATTAAAGATCTTCCCGCCGTTATCCGTTGCTGCTCTTTGCATCTATATGCTGATGATCTCCAGCTATATCCCTCTTGCCCGCCCTAATCAGATTGAATTCGGTATCTCTGAACTCAATAGCACATAATCTCAAATAAACGAATAGAGTTCTAGCAATTTCTTTAAATTAAATAAAATCAAATCGCAAATACTTTAGTACCTTAGTCGTCGCTTAATAATGTTCCTCTTCCAATTATCGCCTATGTCCTTGGTACTGTTGTCAACTCTAAAATCTCCTGTGGCATTCATGTTTCATTGCTGCTCCCTGATATCTATGGCACACTATACAAACTGTAGCTCCATGCCAGTCTATTATTCTCACCTATTCAAGGCAAACTTATGAAATCTCTTGTTCCCTCTTTACGGTTCGCTGGTATATATTTCCTTCAACTCTTCCTGCCGTGAGCATCTTAAAGTGGCCTTAGGGTTTTCAAAATTTCTCGATCAATTCCTTGATCTCATGGCTTTACTTCTCTTGCGTAAGGTTTTTTTTACCAAAAGCCCCCCCTGCTACCTTCCTGACTTTCCTTTGCAATACTTCAGGTCCATCAAATTCCTTATTCCTGCACGCATTTCCGTAATTGCTAGTCGTTCCTTCTTTGGGTATACCCTCAGAATCTGGAATAATCAACTAGTGTTGAACAATGGGTAACGTTCGACAATCGGAAGGTCGAAAATAAAAAAATGTGATCCTATGTGGGGGGCTAGAAGCAAACCATTCACTAAGATGATTGATTCTGGACAGCTAGAAAAAGATTACGCCACAGGAAACGAAAATGGCTCGAATCTAGTCTAGTAATAGGAACGTGTCTGCTGCCATCTTAACAACTCCCGACCACACACACTGGTATAGTCCAGTCATAGAACAAATATCACATCATATCACTTGGCCACCCGAAAAATTACTAGAGCAGAGCACATTTGGTTTAAATAGATTCATTTTCACAAACATCTTGAAATTGTTGGAATTTAAATTCAAATTATGACCAAATATGTAAATTCTATTCTACTAGAATCTCACTCTTAAAAAATCAATATTGACTGAAAGCTCAAGAACAAGTAGTTTGTAGCTTTCCGACTTTCGAATTTCTGGGTTCTTGCCATGGAATAAAAATAGAACGAAGAACTTTACAGAGCTTTCGATTAGTTAAATACGTTTTTTTACACTGTAAATCTCAGGTTGAGAGTGCTCTTACAAGTATAGATTAATTATGTACTAAGGGAAAATCGTTTTGATATTGTTAGCAAGCAACTACATAGCTGCCACTGAAACCTGGAGACTCCATTGTATTTGAAATCAACGAATCAAGACCTTCTCAAAACCTTTAGGATATCGTTAAGCAGTTTTTTGTTTATTTAGGAGATACTTGGACAATTCTCCAACAAAAATTAGTTTAGGGTTTCAGAAGCCATTTCCTCCATCCCCAATACAAGGGTACAGATAAAATAGTAAAAATAGCGTAAATAATTGGGTACAGGCTGAAAATTGGCACAGGGCTTCCTTTTAGAGTTCTTAATAATAGGTTATTATAATTTTATGATAAGGGATTATACTAAAGGGCTGAAACTACATCGACTGAAAATATAAAATTTTGTAAAAAATTGTTTTTTCAACTTTATGCTTCAAATTTGGTTTTATTATTATTATTTTCAATTCTTAAGAGAGTAAAACTACGCCTAGATAAAAGTAAAATTTGAAAAAAGGTTGATTATTTTTTGCATTTTTATTTGCTCCCTTTAAAATTAATTGACTTGACTCCCTAAAAGATTGTATGGGACGAAGAAAACAGACAATTGGCTAGGTGGCCATAAAGGGTGCCAATAGCATAGTGTTGGGTAGGACACGATTAATAAATGAGTTTGTAAGAGGAGCCTCTTTTTCTTTTTGAACCAGTACAATGTCTTACTTCAAATGAGGCGAGGTGCTATTGTATTGCTAGCACGTCACGTAGTGAATGGCTCAAATGTAGCGATGCGGGTGGATCTATTGGGTTTGCGAAAGAGGGGATACGATAAATGATGAATGAATGAAATTGAATTACAAAAATATTCTTTAAAATTTTTGTAAACTGTATAAGCAAAACATATTTACAGATTTAAAATGAAATTCCCTAAAATTGAAAATAACACGAAAATATTCCAGAAAGTATATTTCTATTTTACAATCGCACCTCGCCTAAAAAGAAGTAAGAAATGACTCTTGAGTACAAAACTTCACTCCTTCGACAAATGTAAGAATTGTCTCTTCAATACAAAATTTACGTCCCACGAAAAATGTAATTGTCTCTTCAGTACAAAATTTACCTCCCTCGAAAAATATAAGAAATATCTCTCGAGTACAAAAATTCATTCCATCGAAAAATGCCTTCTTCGAAAAATGTAAGAATTGCCTCTTCAATACAAAATTTACCTCCCTCGAAAAATGTAAGAATTGTCTCTTCGGTTCAAAATTTACCTCCCTCGAAAAATGTAAGAATTGCCTCTTCGGTTCAAAATTTACCTCCCTTGAAAAATGTAAGAAGTATCTCTCGAGTACAAAACTTCACTTCCTCAAAAAATGTAAGAATTGTCTCTTTAGTATAAAATTTCACTCCCTTCAAAAATGTAAGCGATTTCTCTCCAGTTCGTATTTACAATCTCACCACGTCTCGGTTTAAATTGGATATTTTACTGCGGCAAAAGCTGTACGAAAATGTCTCGGCAGTTCGTGTTTACAATCTCACCTCGCCGAAATTCGAATTGTGTAAAATATCCAATATCCAGTCGCAAAAGAAATAAGAAAATGTTGTTCCAGTTCGTGTTTACAATCTCACCTCGGCGCAGTTCAAATTGGATATTTTACTGCCGCAAAAGAAGAAGGAAATGCCTCTCCCCTTCGTAATTTACAATCGTACGATACACGCTCATATCCCAGGAGTACATTATTTTTGAACCGGGACATTTAAAAAAGTTGAGGCCTCAGTACAATTTACTATCGTGTACGGGACAAATGAACTGCCTCTTGTAAGACCGGCTCAACTCTACAATAGCATACTCAAGTAGACTGGCTCTCGTTCGATTGCGTAGGTAAAGCATCATTGGACAGTAAAACAGTACTGGCGTTTGGAATGGCCTATGCCGATGTGGATGCAACTATAAATGGTCATACCTGTAGCGGGAGCGGAGCATTCATACTTCCATCAGGCGAATGCTTAGATTTTCATGCTTGTGGCGGTAGCATGCATGCCTATGGGCCTGTTTAGACGGTTCGCTTCCAGGAGCGTTCCTCACGAACTTTGTGGATGAGGGGAGAAGTTGGGTGGCAGCTCTCATCATCCCCACTTCCTCCTTCATCCTCAAAGTTCGTGAGGAATGTTCCTGGAAGCGAACCGTCTAAACAGGCCCTATAGCTCGAGCATGTCATACCCGTGTGGCATGCGCGTTTATTCGTCATTGGATGCACCGCGTGCATGCTTTTAAAAAAATTAGTCAACAAAATTATTTTTACTCTGGTTTGAATAGACCAGGATTATCAATACTTTTGCTAAATTAATAAAGTATGCATACGAATGTACAAGAGCTAGACAATTTAAGTACTTTTATCAGAAACTTGAATGAAAAATGAACAATATGATGACTTCGCTAAAGTTTTAACATTTCATCCAGACATACCAAAAATGCTATGTCACGAATTTTGGATGAGTCAGTAGAACATTTGCGACAAATCATACAGTTCCTGCTGCACAGCCAATAAGTATCGCCACCCAGGCCAATGGTAAAGCAGCTGGAAAGGATGGCATCCCGCCAGAATTGCAGAAAGCCGATTCAAGCCTCATGGCAGATGCGCTACAGCCAATCCTGGAAATAGGATGGAACATCTGTACCTTTCCGGAGGATTGGACGGAAGGTTTCATAGTCAAACTACCCAAAAAGGGGGGATCTAACAATATGTGGCAACTGGAGAGGCATCTGTTTATTATCTATGGTCTATTTGTCCCATATAGATTCTAGATCTATCTAGATTCTAAAAGCAGGCCGGATTCAGGCTCATGTATAGATCATATTAACACCTTGAGAATCATAGTGGCGCAATCTACTGTGTAACGATCCACCTTATCTTGCTTTCATAGACTATGAGAAAGCGTTCGACTCGGCTAATAGGAGCTATATATGGCAGGCACTACGGCAACGGGGATTACCTGACAAAATAATATAACGAATAAAAGCCCTATACAACAATATTCTAAATGCCGAGTTCTTCACAATGGAAATTTATTCGACAGCTTTGAAGTGAACTCAGGAGTACGACAAGGATGCCTGCTTTCGCCAATACTATTTCTTATAGTAATAAACGACATCCTTGTCAGAGCTTTAGATAGTGGAACTGGCGGCAGACAATGGGGATTGCTAGACCACCTTAAGGATCTCGACTACACGGATGATATCTGTTTGCTGGTCCACAGGGTGTAAGGACCTCAAAACAAAAAGTAGTCCAGCAAGCCTAAGGCTATATCCGAATAAAACCAAAGAAATGCGGATAAATACAAACACCCTTGAACGGACAGCGCTGAATAACCGTGACGTGGAACTGGTAGATAAATTCTACCTCGGTATTATTATTACCGAAAATGCCGCAGAAAAAGACATCAGTTCCAGAATAAATAAAGGCCGAAGCGGATATGCACGCCTGTTCCGAATAGGGAGATCAACGCAGATATCAACTAACACCAAATTGCGGCTGTTCAACTCCAACTTTAAGACAATCGCCCAATTCATCACAGGGCGCCTACAAGTTTTCATCAACAAATGCCGCCTACATCGTTTTCTAAAAACCCGCTGGTAAGATAGAATTCCTAATGAAGACTTTCACCGTGCCTTCCACAGGGGAGAGGAGTGAATTAAACGCTCGAGTTCCCTTTTAAATTTTTATTTAATATCCTTGGGTTTAATTTGAGTAACAAACTTCAAACTGTTTTTATTTTTACGAAGCAAGACTTACTTATTTTTATGAGCAAGACTTTTCTTGCAGTTCTTCCTTTTATTGTACATTTAGCAAGACCGAAGCAAGAACAAGACAAGACAGGACAAAATAAGACTACAAGATCAAGTTAGCAAGATTTTTGCTCATCACTAAATGTCTAAAGTCTTGCAGTGATGAGCAAAAAGCATTCGAAAAGTCTTGCTAAAAGGCATGCAAAAAATCTGGCAAAAATCTTGCAGTCTTGTCTTTGTCCTGCTAAATGTTCAAGACAAGACATTTTGCTCTTTACTAGAGAACTTTTGCCACTTAGTGATGAGCAAAAGAACTAGAACAACGTGGAAGAGGACCCTACTATCAGAGGCCGCAACAACTGGTAGATCCTAGTCGAAGCTGAAAGCTGTCGCACAAAACAGTAAGCTGGAGGGCACCTGTTTCCAAAAGATGCAGCACTTCATATCGCCGAACCTTTTCAATTAGTTTTTCATCTTCCATGATAAATTAGTTTAAAACAAAAAAGATAAATGCTTGAATAATTCGAAATGCTTCTATTACTACGTTCACATTGAACAGAATAGATCAGTCACGTCAAGGTACGTCACGTCAAGGTACATCACGTCAAAATATAGTTTCAAGGTCGATTCGCACTATACGGAACGTCAACGTCACGTCACGGAACGGCAACGGCACGTCAAAATATTTTTCAATGAGTTTTGCACTACACGTTCACATAAGGCAACGTCACGGACCGTCAACGTAACGGTACGTCAAGATTAGTTTCAAACTATATTTGAATGTGACGCGCCTTGACGTGACTGATCTATTCTGTTCAATGTGAACGTAGTAACGGAAGCATTTCGAATTTTTCAAGCATTTATGCTTTTTGTATTGAACTAATTTATCATGGAAGATGAAAATTTAGTTGAAAAGGTTCAGCGATATGAGGTGTTGTATGATTTGTCACAATTTTTTTCTTTCTCATCCAAAACTAATGCGCTCCTTCCATCCATCCTATGGCGCTACAGCCTAGCCCTGGCTTCCTTCTAGAATCTAGCCTTGACCTCCTTTAAAGCATTTCTCCAAGTTTGACGGTCTCTGTTCCGGATGTTGAGCAGTGATGTGACAGCCGTCACAGAGTCTATCCATCTTTCGTCTATCCAAATTTCTGATACCATAAGCAATTTTGGGACACGATTATCCTCCATCCTGATTACGTGGCCAGCTAGTCTCAGTCTGTTCATTTTTATTAAAGTTGAGAGTTGTGGGTTGTCAAAAATTTCATACAACTCGTTGTTATATCTTCTTCGCCATATTCCATCCTCTCTGTTTGGGCTGAGAACTTTTTTCTCAAACCTGTTGACTCTTTCCTCTATATCCTGGGTCATGTGTACAAATTTTGAGTGTTTGTTTTTGGGCATAAAAGGCTCTATTAGCCAGTAGTGTTCGTCTGGTTATTTCTTCGTTTCTTTTTGTGATTATAGACCCAAGGTAGACTGTTTTATCGAGTATTTCTAGGTTATGTTCGTCAGTAGTTATATTTTTTCACATTCTAAATCTTCCTGTTCTGGATTGTTGCATCACATTCGTTTTTCTTCATTCATCTTCAGACCTATGTCCTTTGCCGCCTCCTTTAATTCGACATAAGCTTCTTTTGCTGCCAAAAGGATGCCGCATGGCAGGCGTCAGGAACCTTATATGGGCACATGAAGATCCTGGATCGCATTAAAGGGATTAGGGAGCTCATGATGCCCATGGAAGGGATCACAAAAATGAGGGTGACCGAAAGGTATCATAAAACCCTCATAGGGAACGGAACGCTCCCCGAAGGGAGACCGGAAGACATATATATCTTCACGGACGGATCCAAGATTGACGGCAGAGCAGGTGCGGGAGTCTTCTCGGAGGACTTAAATCTGACCTGCTCTCTGGCTTTGGGGAATTACACCTCAGTCTACCAGGCGGAAATGCTTGCTCTGCTGCACGCGCTGGATCACATAAATGAGGGTCAGGTGCAGGGAAGAAGTATCCTTATAGCACTGGACAATCAGGCTGTGATTAAGCGCATGAACCAGACAGAGATTAATGCGTCTCTGGCGTTGGAATGTGTCCAAAAACTGAACAGGTGTGCGCAACAAAACAACGTGACGCTAGCTTGGGTTAGAGGACATACAGGCATCGATGGGAACGAAAAGGCTGACAACCTGGCAAAACAGGGGTCAACCTCGGAATTCTGGGGACCGGAGCCATACTCTGCCATTGGCAGAGGGTTGGTAAGGAACTACATCGAGAAATGGGTCGCTGAGGAACACCGGAGACGGTGGGACGCTATGACCACGTGTAGGCAGGCTAAGATGGTGCTTACGCTGCCGATTACCGCAGCCAGAAGAAGGATCCTGCATATGCAAAGGAGAACCCTCAGATGGTTGGTGGCACTGATTACAGGACACGGATGTTTCAGGTATCACCTAAAAAGAATGGGAATTCTGGAGGATGACACCTGTCGGATGTGCCTGGAGGAACCTGAGACGGCCACACACATAGTGTGTCACTGTCCGGCGGTGGCGAGGAAAAGGGATGCCATAACTGGACTCCAGTGGATGGAGGACATGAGGCAGACTCCCTTCAATCAGCTGCTTGCGATAACTAGGGGAGTCGAAGTAAGGGAGCAATGGGACAACCCACTGCAACCCCAATAAGACGACTCTAGGCAGAGGGACGAAAAGGGACCCGCAAATAGTGGTCTGATTCGGTATCCCTCGAAAATCTATATATATTTGCTGCCAAAAAGGACCTTGCCACGATGCACAGTGGGGCGAACATACTGTTTCGCTGGCCAAAATTCGAGAAGTTGATGAATTCTTTTGAAACTTGATATTACATGGTTTTTGGGGTCGCTGATTACGAATCTGATATCAGATTTTCAAATTTCAAAATGGCGGACCGGAAGTGACATACTTTTTATGAAACATGTCGGACATAATTTTCTCCCGTGAACATTTCCTTGCAAAATTTTCGCGATAGCGACGAATATCTTTATTTCTTGCTTCTTGCGCATCCTCGGATAATTGTGCAATGGGTAATGGAGCCTTCTCAATAATGTCAGCTCCGTGCATCAATACAATGTGCACCGACGTTGGCATTGGGTACCAGGAATACAACTGGAGGTATGACTTTGCAACACCCAAGCAATATTTTTTAAAATTCCCAATATCAATAGCAAAACCGCACGATATATTTTGCAAAATTATTCTACAACTTGCTAATATAGCTCAGTGTGCAATTAGTCGAAAAAAGGGCATGAAATTGCATTTCATGATGTACAACCTCAACCACCCGAACAAGTTCGAACTTTGAGCGGCCATAACTTTGAGCCAAATTAACTTACAGACCTCGTTAAGGGCTCATTTTGTAGATAATTTTATTCTCTAATGGCTTTGTGTTGATCATTTTCAGCTATCATTGCACACAACCGATCTATTTAGTATAATCGACCTCTACCTTTTTTTCAAGATGGCAGCTTTTCCCATCACACTGCGACCCCACAAACTTGGTTTTAACATTGTCAGATGTACCCCAACAAATTCCAAAAAATAAATTTTGACCATCATGAAATGCAATTTGATTTACTAATTGCACTGGACTAATAATTGCTCGCCAAAATTGAGAATTTTAGCTGCCAAAGCGCCGAGCAGTATACCTATCATTGGTATGACCTGAAGCCTACTTCGGAGCATCTATATTGAGTCCTAAAGTTTTTCTGATACTCGGTTTTTATCTTCAGCAGAATGAGCCTGCCATTTTCCATGCCGCCAACTTTATACGCTAAATGCCAACCACTCCATAAATCGAATCCCAGGCATGCAATGAAGCAATTCGAGCACGCCGTAATCTGCAGCGCGCGACTCTTTCTACTATAACTTTTTTCGGGAGAGATCGGGAACGAGATATTCAGGATACTAAAACTAGACACTTTAACGAACATTTTCGTGTAAAAACCGTGAATGAACAACACTGAACAAAAAACTTATCACTACTTGAATCTAAAAACAAGTTAGATTTTTTCGATTTGCAGCGTAATTGTTATTAATTAGCCACATAAACAATTACACGTTTCTCGTTTTTGTAACTATATATCTCTATTGTACATGCCTTCATCATCACGTTCCATTTTACAGAAGTCGAATCCAACACTCCGTTCCAAAAATATACACTATACAATTTCACGTCGCGCAATGGCGGTTGAGCGTCGCACGTGGAGCTTTCAAAGCGTCAACTTGTGAATGACGTAGGGCCTTAGGAATACAACCTTTCGACCCGTTCCTTCCGGATTTTGATGCACTGGAGCTCCCCCTAGAGGACTGTGGCGGTAAAACAGGAAAATTCAAACCTTGATTTTTCGACTTTTGGCCAGCGAAACAAGCGTTTCGCCCCACTGTGCGATGGTCAGATCCGCATAACTAAGAAATTGTACCGACTGTTTAGCTATTGATGCACTTATCTTGACTGACATTTTCCTTATCACCCATTCTAGGGCAAGGTTATTAGCATTAGGCCCATCCCATCTCCTTCGCCAGTGAGCTAATTGTTGCGCATTTGATCAGTAGTACCAGCTTTGAGGGGACTCCTAATTCCTATAAGATCTCGTATATCTCTCTCAGTTTATTGGATCATATGCCTGTTGAAAATCGACAAATATCTGGTGTATATCTAGAGCGCGTTCAAAAACCTTACTATGGTTAACCATGGTTAACTATGGTAAACTTTTGTCGTTCAAAAACTCCGTGGTTAACTACAACATAACCACGAGCATAACTTTTTGGCGTTCAAAAACTCCCGTGGTTAACCATGGTGTAGTTAAATTTTAACCATGCTCGGGAGCATGGTTAGCGATAGTTAAGAAGAAGAAGAATAAAAACAATTTTTTGACATTTGTTTTAATGTTAATAATGAACAAAACAAAGTGGGATTTGGGAGATTATTTTAAATAAATAATTATTGGAAATAATTGAGGGAAATAGCCGACACTATTTTATGGAAAAAAATTTTAAATTTTCTTTACCACGTAGTTAACCACGGTGCGTTCAAAAACCTCCATGGTTAAACATAAACTTTCGTGGTTAAGTGAAGTGATGTAGCATAACCACAGCTTACCTCGTGGTTTACTATAGTAAGGTTTTTGAACGCGCTCCTATATTCCTTTCCAAGGTTTTTCCAGAATTTGCTTTAAGGTCAACAATTGGAGCGATGTTGACCTGTTTGTCACCAGCTTGATATTCTCTTATAAGGGCTTCCGCTGTAGGTTCTAGTTTTTGTTTCACAGGATTGTGAAGGATTTGTAGCTGGTGCTGAGGAGTGAGACTGAACGGCAAAATTGACGTAACGTGGACGTGATGTTTAAGTGCGAATCGAAAGCAAAATTCACGTGCCGTTGCCGTTCCGTGACGTGGCGTTGACGTTCCGTATAGTGCTAATCGACCTTCAACCTTAAAACCTTCGTTTTTAGGTTTTAATGTAAATAGGAATTCATAAATATTGATATATTCAAAATGTATCTAGTTGTATCAAGTCCGTCAGTAGGCAAGTCGCTATACTTCCTGCATCTGCCGTCGACCTGACGTTTCCCAAAGCGTACCATACATCCGACAGACTTTCCACTATATCTATTGCACATTACTAGCTGTTGGGCAAAAAAGTTTTACTTCTAACGTGTGGTCTTAAGCACACTTATGAATTAATGATTGCACCTCTTTTATCTTTATAGTAAGCAAATATTTATATCTAATATAAAAGCCATTATCTGCTGCTTCGCTGATTTAAATAAATTCACTACTTGCTTTCGAAAATAGTTTTCACAACATTTTGATAGTAAAAATACTGGTTGGTTTCGTGTAGCTCAGATGAAAGTTTGCCTCTTTTGATATGATATATAATTGCCATCAATAAAACAGATGACAAATAAAAAAATGAGAAAATAATATATACATTAAAAAACTTGATGAAACTGCATGTCATATCTGCCTTTTAAAAGTATGTCCTATCGAATAAATTACTATATGTCTCGCATGATGACTCTTGGCGTTGCTAATTAAAGGAGATGCGTACGAAACCTTTTAACCCGAAACCACACTTGTTCCAGCAGTGGTCGTATTACACAACAACTGTCACGCGCTCGATGTAATTTGTTATTTACAAATAATCAATTAATCAAAACAAAGTTTTGTTGAACAAAAGAAAATAATTAAAAAAACTAAATTAAGCAATGCAATTACCTTTTATGTTTATCTTTTAGAAATGTCTTTTCACATCCGTACAAAGGTGTAACAGCCGAGTTGACTCAGGGTTTAAGAAATTGTGTAATATTTTTCCAAAAATGCTACGTAATTTTATACGCAGGTAAATAACAAGAAAACAGACCAAATATACCTGAAGCGTTTTTGGATATTCCACTTTGGTGTAGCCTGCCCACCTGTTGTCCATTGAACCGCTAGATTGCAGGTCGAGAAAAAGGTGAGAGAAAATAACGCAAATATTTTGGAATGATGCGACCAAAACAAAATAAACCGAATAAAAACATAGCCATGCATTTTTTTTGCTGTATGACCCTGGTGCGATGATGGAATGATTACATGAAAATAATTCGAAAATTGGTTTTAATTCTTCAGTCACACTATGCCAAAGCCGGTCTTAAACTTTGAGTACGAACTTTTGTTCCAACTTGAAGCTTGCTTCTTCGACTAGATTTAGTCGTTGTCGCACACTTGCTCGAGTAAGATAACGCGGCTTAACCGCTTTATACGAAATAATTTTTAATTATTCTTCGGTTGATCGCTGTTAATTACTACTAATTATAAAAAGTTTCTGTTTAATTTATTTTTAATATTATTTAACGAAAAAACGACTGTAGTCTAATGGAACGTTACTTGTGATAATTACACGTGATGTACCTTAATTACAACCGGATAAAACATCAAACGAAATTGTGTGATAACGTCGGTTTTACACAAAAGTTATGATTCTACTTCAGCTTTAACTAAGTTTAATTTAATTTTGTTTGTGATAAAGTTAAAAGTATTCAATAAAAATGGAAGGTTAGTGCAAGTACCTTGAGTGTTCTAGTGTCAATTTAAATTGTACTTCACAGGGCATTAATGCAATTGTATCAATGTTCATAGAATGTTGTGAGAGCAGGCAGTTAGTGATTTCAATTGGATAAATTTAGTTTTAAATATTGAATTGAAAGTTTAGTGTTAATATACAACATTTACAATAAAATACTCGGTTACGATCATGAATTTTGTGTCATTTGTTTATACATTATTCATGTGAAAGGAATATATGATTGCCAAATAATTTTCTGTAATCTGTTCTGGATATCTCGCCAAATTTATAACCGCCTTAGATTCCAAGCTTGAATCTTATTTTATAACTAATTGAGCAAGTTTTATTTTAATTCACTAAATGGTGTAGTGGAATATATGTAACAATATTTAGATAGCCAAGATGGTTTTACACTCAGCGAAAATGTTTAAATTCTATTATTTATTAGTCCTGGGAAAAAGTTCGTGCCGTTTTTTAAGTAAAATGACACTGGTTTTATAATAGTGTGAAAATGATATAATATCAACCATCAATATTTTGCACTTTTCGGGTAAAGTCTTATAACACGATCAGTGCCGGGGCTGGCATATGTGCAGAGTGTGCAACAACACAGGGCCCCGCGTCTTAAAAATATTTTGACAATAACATTCATTTGAATTCATTATTTGAATTTTTACTTCATTGAATGGGCCACACAAATCAATATGGCCCGTCCAAATCAGCATATAGGCCACACGATACGAAATCGCACAACGCAATCGGCACGCAAAAAAAACAAAAGCAAATTCCCGATGACCCATTTTGTCTATGCTTGGTGCTAAGGCCTCCGTACACGGTCATTTTGGATGTCGCTACTTTCTGCCGTGTGTCGTCATTCATAGTTGCAAATGAACTGTGAGTATCTTGCTTCCATTGGCTACAAAATGACAAAATTAATTCGCGCTAGCTTGTTGACTACTGAGCGATTGGAAAGTTGGGAATGCCGTCGTCACTATTGTACTAGCTGACAAGCCGGCTTCTAAATTCGACTACGAGTAGTTTGTAAACTCAGTCAATGTAATCGAGCCTTTAGAGAATATTGTATGTGTAGACTTCGGCGACCGTTTCACGATACCCTACAGGAGCGCAAACCGGTTTGTGCAGCTTTCGCAATTCCTAAAATAATAATTTAGTAATTTCGCGTTTCCGCACGTTAATTTGTCATCGTTCTTTCTTTGTCTTCGCAGCACAACTTTGGAACTCTTTCGCTACATTATATTAAATGAAATTTGAATCACCCCGACCCGCGGAATCGTAATGCATTTTCAAAGTGGCCCGCGATGCCATTTGGCTTGGCCAGCCCTGGTCTAGACAGACCAGATAAACAGACCAACAGGCAGACCAGATAGACAGATCAGACAGAGACCACATAGACAGCCCAGACAGAGAGAGCAGATAGATATACCATACAGACAGGCCAGGTAGACCAGGTAGACCTGGCCTGCAAGGTCTATCTGTGTCTGTCTACTCAGGTGGACAGCTGTACAGGCAACCAGCTAGACAGGTAGGTTGCTCTTCCTGGTAGACTACCTCATTATAAAAGCCAGCCAGACTACACACACGCTACAGCGAAGTTCAACTAGTTTCACACATGTGGCGCAAAGGTTCACCAATAAAAGCTCACCAAACCGCAAAAGGTTCGCAAGACACAAACCGCAAAAGCTTTGGCCGTGTTCGTAAATGCAAGCTGCTCAAATTTTGCATATAGCATATCGTTCAGTATTGCAACTGAAAAAAGCCCAGCGTTCTGAAATGCAAGTACATTTGCAAATGATAGCAACCCATGCATGTATTTCAAAGTACTTGCTAGTTTGGATTCGCGAAGAAAAAAACGAACTGTCAAATAAATTCAAGTGGGCAGACAGTAGCTTTTTAATAATGGTGAAATGCGTTCATTTAAGCAACCATAAATAATTCGCAAATGACTAATCTGACTAGCAAGCGATTGCAAGGTTGCCTGCATGCAAGCAAACAAACCTTGCATTTACGAACACGGCCTTTATAATATACAGTGCTGCGTAAAAAATTAAGACCACATTCACTTGGCTTTGGCTTGGCTTCATTTTCATCTGTGAAAAAAATTCATTCCAGTCTTGCGGATTCCAATTCCTGTGGGCGTTACCTTCTACGCCACAAAACTCTTGCTCGGGCAGGTCTGCATGTGAAGTTTTTTTTTTATTATGGTCCGATCAAACTATCCTTTTGCGCAAAGGATTCGTCAAATGTGACCAGCAGACGCTTGCGTAATGGAGATCTGCCAAAAGAGCAGGGCTCGATTTTCTTTAACTAACTTGAGGAAAGAATCCAACACGTCTTTTCACAATTTTTTTGCTTCCTGAAGTTGTCCTGTTCTAACCGGTCCAGCATTCATTTTGCAGATAATTACAGTGCATTTATAATTTATATTGCAATACCGTCTTCTTTTATTTTAATGAAATTATTGCAGAAAATAGACACTAGATTTAGGTACAATTTGAGTGTTTCATTTATTTATCCCAACATATCATTCGAAAGCTGTAGGCATCGAAAGTAAAAGTTTCATGATAAAGTGTAGGTGGTCTTAATTTTTTACGCAGCACTGTAGTAAACCCTTCTAACACAGAAGGCGCACTTCTCAACTGGGCCAAGAAAAATTAATCAACTAAGCATGCAAATTAAAGAGATCCAACTTCAGCTAGCTTGGGTTTTTTGCTATTTGCCATTTGAATTTGAATTTTCTGCTCTCAACGTTAATTGTTTTGATATAGTCCAATCAATCTACGGATTCACAATGTGTGTAGAACACTTAATTTGAAGAAAGATAGCGTGTTTTTTTAACGGAACTGCATTGGCGAACTTAACCTAAAAAATTCGCAAAAGTCAAAAAACCGGTTTTTCGCCAATAAAACAAAAAGTTGAGCTCGGATCCGAAAAAGTTAAATGAGAAAGTTATAGGTATTAAAATTATCTTTCAATTGATGTGGTACAAAATATTGGTTAGTGTCTTATACATGGAGAAAAATGCTAAAAACCGTTAAAAATCGCTTCTTTTTCATTTATTTTTTGCTTTTTATTGATGCGACCTAGAAACTTTTTACTTGGTAAAAATGTTGCTTTTGGCAATCTGAAAACTCATATTTTTTTTTGGCTTGAAATTTTGCAAAATATGGGTGAAATTTCGATTTTTTTTAAAAAAGGCGTTTTCGTAAAATCCTTCGTCTACAGCTCCTCGACCTCGTAGGACATTTTTTTGAAGCTCTTTTTCTTCGTTAAGAGTTGTACAATTATGCACTATTATTTAAAATTTGAGTTTTGAATTTTATATACAAAGAACTCCACCGCAAAAAAGACAATATTTTTGCCGCAAAAAAGACAAGTTTTTTATTTCATTATTTTTCGACTCTAAACTACTATTTAATAAAAGTTTATGTTCTTTTTACTAATTTAAAAATAAAAAAAAAAAACCGTACGACCGTCAACAGCGACCCACTTGCATCTCTATTCGCTTCCCTATCTGATAACGCCATGCCAACCTGTCTCGCACAACTCTTGTATTATTATTTTTTATTATTAATTAATAAGGGGCAACCCATATGTGAACAATGCGGCCAAATTAGGCCTATTATGTACGTACCCCACTAAAGGAACATACCATCAGATTTACGGGCGAAGGCAAGAAGATCTTTGGTTGAAAAAGACCAAAATGCAGTGGGCCTCATAAGCTCTCTAATAATCGTTCTTCTTCTAAGCCAGATCAGAGCAAGACAGTTACAGAGCGCCATTCTATCGCTTGAGACAGTCCTAGGTGCAGGTGATAACGCAACCCTACAAGATAATGGTGCTCCTTAAGGCAAAGGGTCTTAACAAGATGTTTAGTCTGTGTAAGACCTTTAACTGATTACAATATTCTAGCTTTAGCCCCTTAATACACCCCTCTATCAGGGGCTTGGAGGTCGACCATGAGATGCCACAGAAGGGTTCTGAGCCCTGGACCAACATCTCAGACCCATAGAAATATAAACTAAACACGAAATGGCTGTAAGCCAGATTAAGCGAACCACCCGTGGTCAGGCAGAGGGGGCGTAAATTACGTAACTTTTAAAGTTGCTGGCATATGCCCCGCGGATATTGACTTAGCACACCACCATTCACTCAAGACGCTACCCTGCTTTTGCGCGATGTAAACAAACCAAACGAAACGCCCTGTAGCGGCGAAACTATGCGTAATTTGAAAAAACAGTAACAGTGAAGGCTCTACAGCTTTGATCTTTTGACGTTTTCACCAAAATGCATAGTTTCTCCTCAAAATAGAGAAAAAGGCGGAAAAAACGCATATAAAATATAGCCTTGAACATATTTCGTCACCAATAGATTTGTTAGCATATTTTTTAACACAGAAATAAACTTCATTCGGTTACTCGATCGGCGAAGGTTGTTCTTCTACAGATCTTGTACTAACAGTCAGTATTCACGAACTCATACAACATGCAAAAGTTCAAACATATTCCCCTAATCTATCCTATCCTTTTGGTATCCCTCTAGCAAAGCTTACTACTAAACATGCACCATTAGGTGAATGACGTAACGGACTGCTAGTATAAAGAATGATACTTGAACTAAACATACAGTAGACCTGACCCGTCTGACCAACTGACCAAATTATTCATAGTGGACGATTCCCTTTGTCGCATTAATATTGCAAAATTTACCGCAAGCTTCAATTATTTTTCTTCATTTAAAAAAAAAATTACTCTATAATCAGCGTTAGTGGTGTCGCTGCCAATCAGTGAGGCGTGATTAATTCGCCATTGATCCCATCTATCGGAAAAAGCACCAGACAGGCAGGAAGGAAATTTGTTTGTTCCTTTCTCTTCTATGAAGTCTACGTTTATAAATGGTTTAATCGGATATATACAAATGCACTGAACTACTGCAAAGGCGATCTCACAACAAGGCACCCTGTCCTGAGTACATTAAACCGATCTTTAAATAATCGATCCCTCAAATCATACAGGCCGACGCGACGGCCTGTAACTAGCTATTCTCCCATTCTTCCAGCTGCAATCGTGCTCGTAGTGATCGTGTAGAAGTTAATCAATTAATTACATAAGCCACTTTAATTTAAACCTATTGATCGAAGTCGATCGGTGATATAAACTTCTCAATTTTCGGCATCTCTAATTACAGAAGTATACGACCTACGCATCCATTTTTAAAAAGCGCAGAAGTATTGAATTAAACCACAATTCGAAATTAAAGCCTTTTGTTGTTGTAAAGAAACCCAGAACTGAGGTAGGAATAATAATTAATTTAACTAAAAATAAAAATCACATTCATTTGTTTTAATTAACAAAAAGAGTTTATTTTTATTATTGCGGCTATAGCCCCACACATTTTAAGATCCGTTTCCAATTACCTTGTTAAGCTCGTAACGATCTCGTCTTAAAACGACTTTCATTAGGAAGGGGCATAAAAATATGTTTTGCAGCTGAATGAAACCATGCAAGGATGCTTTAATAAAGTTAGGTCTGGCGGTCGTCCCTGGCAAAACTGTATTGATGCAATTCAAGGGAAACGAAATTCCCCACCTTTAACCTCCAGGATGGAAGTTCTGGGTGTAATATTGACCCCAAAACTCAACTGCAAGTCGAATATCGAGGAAAAGGTAAAGAAAGTGTGCATGTAAAAATGAATTCAGTAAGAGATGGGTCTCTAGCCAAATCTTTGAATTATAATCGTGTTAGTATTTCGGTAACACTTATGCACAGCATTCGTTAGTATTCGTGTATAACTCGACCAATGGCGGTGTCATATTTAGTCAAAAACCGGGAGAGATTACGTTTCTCAGCAACCACCCCGATGAGAACACTTCACTTGGCTAAATGTTTGGACCGCACCTTTCGCTAAAGCCGGCTCTACACGATGCGGTGAACACCTTCCAACGTTGGAAGTTTGATGGTAGGACGCATCGTGTGGCCGATACTCGAGCTACGAGTGTCCAATGTCAACCGTCCAACGTTCGCGTTTGGACTCGTTCGGGCTGTTGTCGGTATTTGGGACAAGTCAAACACTTTTTTCCCACTCGGCCCCACAGTTGGAAGACATTTGGCACACTGCTACACGATTCGGTCATCAGTTCATTCTGTGATTTGGGTTTTGACAGGTATGTATGTTTATTATTATGTATGTATGTGTATTATTATTAGTTAATAGTTGATTATTTATATTATTAATAATTATTATTAAAGAAATTATTATTAATAATTATCATTAAAGAGTAATGACATGACTTGGCGAACGTTTGAATCAATTGCATTGGATCAAACGCTCGCTCCACCGTGTAGCAGGACATTTGCCATACTAATCGTCGAGTCCATTTGACTCAATCATTCGAGCCAACATTAGAATCAAGCGTTCACCGCATCGTGTAGAGCCGGCTTTACCTGAACAAATTTCGCTGCGCCTCTGTTCAAGTTGGACAATGTTTTTTGTTGTTGCGTTCAAGTTTACATATCAAATTGGGGAGAAAAACTGTATTTTAATTTATTTTATTGACGTTAAACGTACTCGAACTTCCAAAAAAAAAAAACAGATGATCCAACGAGACACTTCATTCTTTGGATTGGAAGGATAAATTCTACACTTTATACAGATTCATAAATTCAGAAAATTAACTTTCCTAAGATAGCGAATGTTCTCAGTTGCCTTGCACGGCGTTTTCTTCCCCGAACTGCCGATTACGACGTACGACGATAATCTTCCCCCCTATGGTACTCCCGTTGGCTAAACCCCTGCGCAAACCTTTTGCCCTGTCATGCTTCTCCGGAGTTTATCCCAACTCTTGGAAACTAGCTCATGTTCAGCCCATTCGAGCGACCTTTTAAACTCCCGCCCAATAGCAAGTACTTCTGTTCTCCCCAAAATCATGGAGACAATAATTAATAGAAAGCTGATGCAATATCTAGAATCTAACCACCATTTACCTAAAAGATGAGCCTAAGTATATTGCTTTATAATAATTGGTCTAGGTGTTATTCAATTTTAAATAAATTAAAAAAAATACATTATTTTTTCGTAAGCACCCTGTATCTTAGTGTTTAACCCGCTCTAGAACAAATTTTTCCTCCAATTACATCCAGGAATCACCCCTAAAAAAATTAGCAACGCAGTCCAACTTGAACGTCTGATAACCTATGCCATTCGCAAATAAATGCATATGAGTACTTTAAATCTTTAAAACGGCGATATTTCATGAATAGCAATTCTTACGGGAAAATGTATAATAACTTTTTTTGTAGAAAATTGCATGATCCACAAACTTTGTCAACATTATTTTACGATAGGACTTACGGGTTCAGTTGTATTTGCAAAAAACTTATATATTGACCCTAAAACCCCCTAAAAAAGTGAGCCTCCCGGGGTTTTAATATTAAGCTCTATTATTTTTCCCGCAACACAAGACTAGTCCACTCGGCCCACCCCCATAACCTACAGCCTAGCCCCCTCGAACGCAATACGATCTAGAAGTTCGTTTATGAATTGAACAACTCGACTGTGGAATAATCTCCCACAGTAAGTATTTTCCAACTCGTACAAAATCTTAGAGCTCAAATATAAGATTCCTCGACAATTCCTTGAGCACCCCCAGACCCCCCTCTAACCTTTCCTATTCTTCTCTACACTTCAAACCAAACTTGCTACTAGACATTGCACCATTACTACGTTTACAAGCGGAGTTTCCCTCCGGATGGAAGTTTCGATCCGGAGTGAAACACCGCTTATAAACCAGGAGTGAAAATCCAGAACTTGGATTTTCGCTCCCGAAGAAAAAGCTGGAGTGAAACTTCGATCCCGGCTTATGTTGTGCTTATAAACGCTGACTGGGAGTGAGAATTTTTTCCAAAGGGGAAAACTTTGTTAAAAAGAAGCTGGGTGTTTTATTTTGCAACAATAGATTTTTTTCTTTGTTTATTGATATTTTTAAATACATTAAATTAAACATTGGGTTTATATTTGTCTTTGCTATGATTTTGAATTTGTGCTTGGAGCTGTCATCTCAAACCAGAAAGTATTTTGGATTTACACTCCCATTGCTTATAAACGCATCGGGAGTTTTACTTTGGATTGAAGATCCAGGAGTGAAACTCCGCTTATAAACGTAGTACATGACCTTAACAACCAGACAAACTGGTAGTACAAAGGGTGACTCCTAAGCTCATATACAGGGACCGCCAAATAACTTATTTTTTTGAAAATACTATAAAAAAAAAACTACTGAATATTTTTTCAAATTTCTTTTTTTATTTGAAAGTACAATCCCTCCGGTTAATGATGGAAAATAATTTCATTCAAATGGCTGCCTCGGCTGGCCATGCGGTAGCCTATACGATCGGTCCAATTTTTAAGTACATTATCGATTGTGTGCAGCTGTATTTCACCAATGGCTTCACGAATATTGTCCTTTAAAGCGTCAATTGTCTCTGGCTTGTTGGCGTAACACTTATCTTTGACGGCACCCCACAAAAAGTAGTCCAGCGGTGTCAAATCGCAGCTCCGAGATGGCCAAACGACATAAGCTCTGCGGCTGATAATGCGATTTTCAAAAACAGGGCGCAAAACATCAAGTGTAGCGTCGGCTGTGTGGCACGTAGCGCCGTCCTGTTGAAACCAAATGTTGCCAATATCCTCCTCTTCAATTTCTGTGAACAAAAATTCGTTCAACATGACCCGATAACGATCGCCATTGACTGTAACGGCCACTCCTCGCTCATTTTCGAAGAAAAATGGCCCAATTATGCCTCTGGACCAAAATCCGCACCAAACAGTGACTCGTTTTGGGTGCACCGGCTTTTCAATGAATGCGTGCGGGTTTTCTGTGCCCCAAATGCGACAATTCTGTTTGTTTACATACCCGCCAAGATCGAAATGAGCTTCATCTGAAAAGATGATTTTTTTGGCAAAATCCGCATCTTCTGCAAGTCGATCGCAGGCCCACTTAGCGAAGCGAAAACGCATTGGATGGTCAGTTGGCTTCAACTCCTGAACCAATTGGACTTTGTACGGCGTCATACCAAGGTCTTTACGCAAAATTCGTCTCAATGATGCCTGCGAAATGTCCAATTGTTGAGAACGACGATGAAATGATCTTGATGGCGATTCACGCACACTTTCGGCTACAGCAGCAATATCCTCGGGTGTACGCACTGTTTTTGGCTTTTTACGCGTTGGTTTATCGATGAGGATGCCAGTTTCTTTCACTTTTTTCACAAGGTAACGAACATACGGAGCTGATGGTACTTCTCTTCTTCCAAAATCCGTACGCAATTTTCGCACACATTCTGCAACATATTCGTTCAGCGGAAGGATAAAACTAATTATCTGTCAAATCAGACATGAGCTAAGTGTTGCCATACACGAAATAAGCACTAGTGCAAAAAAAACGTTACATGGTTACCCTTTACAAAATTTTTTTTTACTTTTCCTTGCGGGAAAAAATTACGTGGGATTTGCCGAAACCTCTCCTTTCCCCACGTAAGATTGGGTGAAATTCGCCCTAACCCCCCCCCCTAAACGCCTCACGTAATTAATGGATGATTTCGGGAAATTTAACCTGCAGTACGATTCAGGTCAAAACTTCAAGTAATCAAGTGTCGCGCAATGTATATTTTGTGGTAAGCCATGTTATTCCAAACATAGATGGTAATACCCCAACGGACGTTAAGGTGGTGCAATAAGGTGTACCCTAATACTTGGTAGTGACGTAGGTCAGCGTCAGGTATTACATATTTGGGTTTCACTTAGTGCAAATTGGGCGGTTTCAAACTCAATAAAAGACACTCCACAAAAAAATGGACCATTACAAAAGTCGAGAAACGGATTTACCATAGTTAAGCGATTCAAAAAAAGCAACTAAAAACAACCTCTAAACCCACCGAAAAAAACTAAATTATTTTGAGAGAATTGTTTGTGAACAATTACCACGGCTACAGTCCAATGCTCAAGGAAAGTATAATGGAAATAATAAATTACTTTTTTAGCTAACATTCATAAATTCTAAAATTTAATCAAGATGAGATAAAAACATGTCGACAATTGTTCATATATTTTTTATATTATCTAATTTAATGGAAAACGGGTGAACATGGTGAGTGACAAATTAAAAAGTCGCTTTGAAACTTGAAATATCCACTTTTACGCGATAATTATCAATAATTGCTTGCTCAGTTACGATGGTAAGATGTGCCCATTTTGCCATAGCTGAACAACCGCGAAGTAAACCAGAAGTTGGGGATTTACCTGGCTCGATGTTGAATGAAAATGTCGATTTTTAGGTCCTAAACCTGCTCATAAAACCTGTCCTGTAATATTCACAGTTTTGTGAAATTTGTACGAGAGAGGGGATCTTCTGAGTTTTCGGAACTGTATAATTGACTATTTATTATCGTTGCAAATGAACGTTAATAATGCCGGCAGGTTTTGGCTGGGTACTTTTTTTGATATTTAATTTAAATCTTATTTTCACTTGATTTTTTAAACTGAATGTTTTTCTATCCTTGACCGCAATTTAAACAGAAATTAAAATTCAACGCACTATGCCAATTTCGTTTACAAAATTTATTTCTTCGTTGCTTTTGCAAACTTGCACGAAAGCATATGATGTTTGCTGACAGCTGAAACAACCTGCAAAAGCAAATAACATGCATCATTGAACATAATTCAGTATATGTCAAAATTGTCAGCTGATATACTATGTACGTGTAATCAGTGCTTTCACTTACATTTATTTGTATTGTGAGAAACCGAAAGCAGAAGATCGAAAACATTAATTGAAATTGTTGAGAACAATATTGTAGTAGAAAGTGCTGAAAACAAGATTTAAAGCACGAATATCAGTTTAGAGGACATACAGAATTCTTAGGGAACAAATAGTGTTGCACCGTATAGTTCTAGTCTGGGCAGTGAGAGTTTGGATTCGAGTGGGGCAACCTTCATTTTTGTAGTGAGTAAATTTGATAAGACTATTCTACCTTGTATGCGGATCGAACCATTATCTTGTTCAAGCACAATTGCAGATACCAGATTACAAAGAGCGAAGAAAACTGAGCCAACACCAGCCAAGAAGAATTGGGCGTGCCTACGGGACTCGGCCATCGGGCGAGAGTTTCAAATGGCACAACATCAACATCCAACAAATTCGTGGCTCTCGCAATACCGGACGATATCGATGTAGAGGAAAGGCAATTGTCGGACTCGATTGTGGAGTTGTATCCACCTATCTGTAAACAGACGCAGCCATGGATCTCGGACAGCTGTCTGGAACTCGTCGATCAGCGGTTGAAACACGTCGACGTTCGGCAGAAAATGAAATCGGAACGAAAAGCGTACTGGAATAACGTTGCAGTCGACGTGGAAGAAGCGGCGACGAGGCACGAGTACCGGACCCTGTACCAGGCAATTCGCCGGTTAGGCGGCAAAACAACATCAACAAACGACAACATCAAAAAATCGGATGTAACTTTTGTGACTTCTCCCTATGAGCGCTTGCAGTGGTGGAGAGAGTTCTTCATGATGTACAGCCACGATCCGCCACAAGGTCCAGCAACAAAGCGCCAGCAATAGACTAAGTAACCGCCGAGATGATTAACGCCGGAGGTGATCTCTTATCACAACGACTTCATGTCCTCATAACACACGTATGACATTCGGATCATGTCCCGTCGCCGTGGAAGAAAGCGATCGTTGTCCCAATTTTGAAAAAACGACAGTCGGCAATGCAAGAATTATCGCGGTATTAGCCTCCTTTCGATCGTCGGGAAAATCGACACCGAAGAAAACCTGGCTAAAGAGTATCGAGGGTGACCTAGACTAGAGAATCAACGATTATCATTTACCGAGCCTCGAGACATCGCCGAAAACCGGCAAGAATGGAAACGAGTCGTAAATAGAATTCGAGATCCAGCGGCATCGATAACAACGTATCCGTTGTGGGTACGTCCCGTTCTGACCGCCAGCTAACGGATCAAAGAAGAAGAATAAGAAGCACTGTATGCTCTGCCGGATGCAACTAAGAAGCCATTTAGCTCACATACTCCATTTCCTCCTGTGTATCCAACTCACCTAGGAATTTCGGTTCGTTGCAGAATTGGTAATTCGTCCCGTATTCTATTCCATTGCTGCACTATATGCTGTAGTAGATTCTCGTCCTAGGGATGGCCGATTACATCGTGATTAATCGGACAATCGATTATTCGATTCGATTAATCGAAACAATCGCATCGTTTTTTTCTAATCCGATTACATCGGAAATCGATTATTTCATGTGATTATTGCATCCGATTATTGAAAAATAAGAAAATAATTATTGGATTGTTAAAAATTGTAAAACAACAGATAAAAGCTTGGCATAATTTGAACCTAGATGTTATTGGGTTGGCAGTACAACTGCTTCACCACACGTCCCTATACCAAACGCAAGTATCAACAAGATCTAGGTAACGTAAACACCTTGTCTTGTCGGATGGCTTTCACGACTAAAAATTCTTGTACGTCGATCATCCGTTAAACAGAGGGATAGTAGTTTTTGTTCGGTAGAAGTAGGTAGTTGTAGTATATTGTGTCGGAATTCCGCATATTTCTAAGCAAGCCCGGCTGCCAAACGAATCCTTTCCAAGCTTGGGGGATTTTGAAGGACGAATATCCCAAAGTCTACAATCTTTCAATAATTTGTTAATTGCATAATCACTACTAGTCCAGTCAATGCACGGAAAAAACGGCGAAAGCTGGCAATCCTGCCAAACAGCACCAATTTGAACCAAAATTTGGATTTGGGTTCTGCTTACTCTATATTTCAAAGTTGTCAATGTGCCGACGGTTGCTTTTTATTTTTTAGGGGTGTAAACTACCCCTATTCGAAAATAAGTGTAAAATTGTAGATTGAAGCGTTTAATCGATCGAAATTATCATTGCATCATGAATTACAAGTTGCAACCCTTATGAAGACAACCCCTATAAAAACAACCCCTATAAAAACAACCCCTATAAAAAAAAAACCTATAAAAACAACCCCTACTTTTTAAAATTTGATTTAAAAAATAGGAAAAATTAAAAATTTTCTTATGTTTCATTGTTTTGCATATATTGACAGGCTCAGTTAATAAAGTAGCAAACATGGGATCTTCATCACAGCGGTAAATAAAGCAAGTGCTTCCACTGGAAGCTTTAGTGATGCGCTTCTAGAGTATTACGAATCAGAAGTAGACTTGGTGTAAGCTGCGAATTATCTTTGTTCTTTGCAGACACATGACAATTCGCTGTGGATTTGGCTTTGATATATCAGCTTCCTATTCATATCCCAATTCCCTTCCTTTTAACACAGACATGTCATCAGAGCGAAGCGTTTATATTTTGTTGTTGAAGAAGCGCAGTCGAAGTTGGGAAATTGAAGCTCTTGGGAAGCTCCTGAAGCTTTTGTTTTCACCAAAAATAGTATTAGTAGTACAAGTGATGCGATTATTAGAAAAATCACAAATTTCCCAACTGAGGGGGATAAATGAGAACTTGAGGAAAACAAAGCACAAAAATGGGAGTATAGAGTGCGTGCTTCCGAAGAACTTCCACAACATATGAATTGGAAGCGCTGCATTCTTATTTCTTTTGACAGCGCTTGATAAATTTCCGGCTGGGAAGGTGTGAAAAGATGAAGGAATCTTCTATATCAGGTTGTTATATACGTGTGTTGATAACTGTAAAAATTTGTGATTGGGTATTTTTACCATAACTCCCTTAGTTTTTGAGCTATCAAGTTCAACAAAAAAATATTTTATAGGTTTTTCCAAGAGCTATAAGCTGATGTAAACTAATTTTTTTGTAAGCTCTTATTTTTTAAAAAGTTTGAGCTGAAACAGCTTCAAAACGTTGCATTTGCGAACATGTGAAAACTTGAAACGGCCATATCTTCCTCAATTTTCATCGTACAGAAAAAGTAAAAAAAACCAGAAGTTTTAGAAAAAGAAAACCTACAATTTTTCACTTTTTTAAATTTTGCGTATCTTTCATAGTTTTTGAGTTATTTTTAAAGAAAGGCAATTTTTTGCAAACTTGCAAAAAAGCTCTCTTCACTTCAAGCTCATTTTTTTTTTAACCAAGCACTTAAAACCGGTCAAACTTATAGGGCATATTATAAGTACATATATGAAGTAAATTGTAAAGTGGTAACGATCATGTTCAATTGGGGTGGTAATTAGGGGATAATTTTCACTTTTTTTTGCTGCCAAAAAAATGGGGATCAATTTTGTTTTTGTCATAACTCGCTTAATTTGGGTACTAGAAACTTAAAAAAAAAGAAAATTAAAGGTTTTTCCAAGCACTAAAAAAAAAGTTTTATGAGTTTTCCCCGAAAAATGCGTTGTTTTTCGGATATTTCACGTTGAAACTTACGATTTTGGCGTTTAACGAAGAAGACCCAACCTTTAACAAGCTATTACTCCGTTAGCATTAGGTCTAGTGATATTTTAAACCCAGTATTTTTTTTTTGTTTTTTTATAAGCTACATTTTTACTCTGAATGGTTTTTTCATAAAATACTTATTTTCAGAGTTATTCATGAAAAACCGTCTGAAAACGGGTTTTTTTGCTGAAAAATTGACGTTTTCACTCTCGAATATTTCGAAAAGTTCTTTTTAGTAAAATCTTTATATAACAAAAGTTGCTTAGAATTAGTCAATCTATCCATTCCCATACTTATTTTTATTAAAAAAAATTTAACCCCCTAGAAGGGGTGGCGTCGACCCCCAGGGTAAAAGCAACCGTCGGCACAATGACAACTTTGAAGTAGAGGGTAAGTAGAACCTACAGCCAAATTTTGGTGCCAATCGGTGCTGTTTGGTGGAATTGCCAGGCAAACCGTGCATTGACTGGACTATACCTGTAATTTAATTTTGATAATTTTATATTATTATATTACTTTGTACAACAAAAAAATTAAAAATAACAGAAAAAAATGTGTTTTTATCAATTTTTAATAATCGACATTAATCGATTATTTTTAAACGATTAATCGATTAGAGATAATCGAATGATCCGATTAATCGGCATTCGATTAATCAAAAAATTTTTAGTAATCGGCCATCCCTATCTCGTCCCAGGAGAATTTCTGGATCCAAATATCTTGTAGCAAAAATTTTATTTTAATGGTTACAGCATATGATAATATATTGCGATAATAAATTGGGAGTGAATGTTATATCTGATTTGTTCAAATTAGACCTACTGAAGGGTAGAAGTGCCTCGTTTTCCTAGTTGAACTTATTCCTTTGATTTATTCGAGCAATAATTATTTTATATAAAGGTTGAGATCACTGAGGATGCTCGTTTTTATACTACCAATCAGTAAAGTAATTTTTCGATCACAGACTCAATAGCCTTGGGCAAAAAGGAGTAGAATGTATTCTTTTAAGAGGTTCCCCATTTAGGTACTCTAGCAAAAAAAACTGCTCGATGTGCGTAGATCAGATTTTTTTAGTGGTATAAACGGAGAGGATTGAGAAGTTTCTGGGAAGTCTATTGCCATGCTATTGGTAACTAGGCCAGAAAAGTGCAAAGTGTAGCTTCTTATCTCTCTCGTCCATGCAATATCTTAAGTGGGGCATCTTGAGAGCATCTTACATCATCATTCTTATAAGCTATAGCTCTTCTGTTCTATATTCAAGTTATTTCCGTTAATGATGATTCTTATTCTAATAATGACCCTTTTTTGGTTGAAGGCTAAGCTTAGGGTTTATCGTTCATGTCGCTGTTCAATATCTAGTAGTATGTTTAGTTAGAAGGATAGGCCGGAACAGAATAAGTGAAAGGAAATCTAGGCGACGTTGAAATCTGATGTTTTCCTTTACCATGGTGATATTTTACCTCGAAATAAATGCACTAGGAAATATAAAATTTAAGTAAAAAAGCCTGAAAAGATTTTCAACTGAATTTGTCCTTGAACACGTATGTATGTTTACGTAGGCTTGCATGAAATGCCTCAAGGCAAACCTCCACAGCCCCAAAACAGATTTCACTTGTGGAATCTGCAATTTTAGATCTAATCAAACAATTTGCTAAGCTATTTATATATACCATTTCACAAAAATAACTTTAATGAATTCTATTGATAAACGTAACAAACTGACAATACGATCAACGACCGACCTTTGACTCTACTGATTTTTGTTATCATTGCAATAAAATAATAATTTCTTATTCTTCTAGATAGTAATACTATACACAAATAGGTCATATTAATAAAATCTAATTAATCGAACAAAAACCTTTTACTATGAGCAGCGTGTGATGAATTTATTGATAACACAAAGTTGGAAGAATGCAAAGTTTATCATGAATTGAAGAAGGGGTTTGTTTTTCTATTTTTATAAAATACTCTAAAGTTATAACCGTAGCAATACATTAGTAATAGCCGTAGACAAATAGCGAACGTAGAGCCTTGACCTTGAGGCGCGATCTAACGTTCCATGGTACATAAGGCCAAACGGTCTAACTTGAATTCGGACTGGGACAACTATAAGGGGGCGTCTTAGGGAGTTCAAGAACAAACTGCGCAAGTCAAAGAGAGAATCCTGGAAGACCGTTTGGGAGACAATAGACGGGTTTTCAGACTCTGCAAGACTTAGAAACGTCCTTTCTAAAGATGCCAAGAATTGCCGCAATAAACAGACGGTACATGGACCACAACCAGGCTCGACATCTCTTGCGGCATCCGCAGAAACGGGTTTTAGGAGCCCAACTACTGAATATAATTTAGGTACCATCGACGGACTGATAAACAAGGATTTGCTCCTTTAGGCCATAGAAGGCTTTAAGACTTATAAAACACCTGGACCGAGCGGAATTTATCCTATTGAAATTCAGGAAATCGGTGACCTAATTCTGGACTAATTTGCAATCAATCTATAGGGGTTCCCTTCGCCTAAGCTACGTTCCATCGTCCTGGAGGGTAGCGAAGGTGGCTTTTTTTCGAAAGCGGGTAAAATCTCCTACCACAATCCAAAAAACTTGAGACCTACATATATCTTTTCTCTTCAAGATCCTCGAAAGACTTGTGGAAATTCACATTAAACAAATCATTGAAAGAAAATTGCTTTCCCCTCGCAGCATGCCTACACGAAGGGTAAATCGGTAGACACTGATCTCCACTACCTGGTGTAGGGGTCATTAAAAAATCAAGGAGTTCACTTTAACTGCTTTCTTAGATATTTAAGGTGCTTTCAACAATGTTGAATCTTCTGCGATCACGCGGGACCTCCAGCGTCTGAGTGTTGATGGATGCTCCAAGTCCATTATTGTTGAGCTGCTGAAGTGCAGGGTCTGGAGCTTTTGTCAGACGGGCTGAAAGAGGCACACCACAAGCATTTCCCGATTGATGAATGATTCCGGCAATGAATGATTCCAACTTAAGAAGGATGCGAAATTTTTAGGTCTCATACTGGATAGGAAACTAAAGTGGAGACCCAATCTTTTAGAGAGAACTAATAAGAACAAAACAGCTCTCTTCTTATGCCCAAGAACGATCGGAGTGAATTGGGGCCTTAAACCCCGCATCGTCCACTGGCTCTGTATACTGCCGTAATCCGTATACCGCTGAGTGTCATTGAATCTATTTCCTTTGGACACACATACCGAGTAAATGGCAGCCTGGACAGCCGTCAGGACAAAGGCTTCTCTTGGGTCGGCTCCACATTCATATAGTTACATCCATCTTTAGAAGGTTCGCCACCCCTGCGGATTACACGCGGATTGCGGATTACCTTAGATTACACTACACCTATCTGGAACTTGGAAAAAGGTTTCAATACCAGCATACTAGCCAGAGCTGACTGCACAGATGGTATTATCCCGACTTGGTCATTATGTATTTACACAGATGGCTCAAAAATTGGAAACAGGTGTTGAATATAGATACCTTTCTTCGTCTACCCGACCATTGTAGCGTCTTCCAGGCGGAAGTCACTACGATCTGGGAGGCTCTCGAATGGCTAGCTGAAGATAAATAATATACATATCTCATAAGAATGTATTCTATCGGATAGCCAGGCGGCCCTCAAAGCCCTTAATTCTGTCGTTACAACATCCACGACTGTTTTGAACTGCGGCAGGTCAAGAAATTATATTTAATATACACACACCCTAATGCATTTGGGTTACTCCATAAGTAGTATATAGTTTGTTGTTTTTGCTGCGATAAGGCATACAGTAAATGCGAATTCTTGTGGTTGTTTGTTTAAAATGAATTAAGTAGGCCCTTCGGCCAGGCCCTGCCGAAGGTGAGTACCTACCCCCGAGCTTCGCACGAACTTCTCCTGCTGGATCTCCTATCCTGCTTGTAAGTTCGAGTGAGAGAGGTACACGACCCTCTATTGTTCTCTATTTCCTTCTTTTGGGTTTAAAGAAAAAGAGAACTATGGTGGGCCCTTTACATCGCTCACTTAATAATAGGGTGCTACGTAAAAGGGGCCCATGGTATTAAAACAAAACCTTTGTCGGTGCTCTGAAAAAGTCGACCATCACGGTATGAGCGGTATGATAAATGGCTGAACGAAACGCGCTCCTGCAGGACTGGTCCTAAAGAGCTAAATTCTTTCAAAGAGCATCAAAATAAGCATATGAATTCACAAATTTCTACGGACCCCATCTTAATGAACATAGCAGTACGAGTACGACATGCAAACAAATCAAAAAATCTTCGTAATGGTGCCTCACTAACGAGCTGAAACCCTTAGCTCCGTCAAATACGTTCCAAAATCAAGGTCATACTGGCAGTTTTCTTTGATTGCCGTGGTTTTACTCCAAATTCATTGTTCATTGTTCATTTCGACCTCATGAAACGTCCCGGTCGACCGGGTTAAACAACTTTTATGACCGGGCTAGACGTTGCATTGATTGAAATTTGTGAAGATTGCAAGACTGTGTAATGGGGAATACCATTTGTTCACCGTTAGCGGATTATGATTAGGGTGCGCCATCTAGACCTTCGGTAGTTCAACATTGAATAGCTTTGACATTTTTTAGACGATTTCGACAAATGCACACGATTCTGGAACGTCATTCAGTACCATTTTAGCCATGACCCAAAACACACCGAAAGATCGCGCTGAAATAGTAGCGCTTTACATTGAAAACAATCCTTGTAATGTGAAAAAGTCCGTAGTATCGAAAAATGGTGATTTGGAGTGGCCGCCTCGTACTCCGGATTTAACATACATATTTTTTTGTGGGATTATTTAAAAAGTCGAAGTTTATGATAGTAAGAACATTGACGAACTCAAAGCCTACATACGCAGACGAAATAATTGCTATAATGCCCGAAATGCGGGCCAATGGGATGCCCGAAAAAGACCTGCTACTTGTTTATCGAATTGAGGTGATCATTTAAGCCCCGGTCACACCAAACGCGGTGCGGCGTGATGCGATTGTCGTTCAACAATTTCTGTACGAAAAACCAATTTCTGATTCACACCAGAAGTGACGCGGTTAATATTCCGTAGGTGATGACGGCAGTACTCATATTTACCTTCGTTGTACAATTTGTGCCTAATAAATTTGAGGGAGCTCAAAAATATCTCGCACATGGCGTCAGAATACCTAAAGCCGACACTTGTCATAGACCACAGGTCACAGTCAATACTGGCATTTAAACGGAGAAGAACGCAACCAGTGTGCGCGCTCTATTCAGACTGTCCAAAATAACGTACGTTTACGTACGATATAAATTCGTATTCAAGGTGCAGCCAGCCTAATTCATCCTAACTCTTAAGTAGTGTTGGGTAGGACAAGATTATAAAATGAGTTTGTAAGAGGAGCCTCTTTTAGCTTTTGAACCAGTACAATGTCTCACTTCAAATGAGGCAAGGTGCCATTGTATTTCTAGCATGTAGCTCAAATGTTGCAATGCGGGTAGATCTATTGCGTTTGCGAAAGAGGGGATACGATAAATGATGAATGAATGAATGGGAATATTGATTATCGTGCCTATGAAGGTTAATTACAAAAATATTTTTTAAAATTTTTGTTAAATGTATAAGGAAAGACATATTTACAGATTTACATAAAATGAAACCCCCCAAAATTGAAAATAACACGAAAATATTTTATTTGTTATAGAGATTTAAAAATAAAAATAAACATTTACCTCCCTCGAAAAATGTAAAAAAAAATATCTCTACAACTTCACTCCCTCAAAAAATGTAAGAATTGTATCTTTAGTATAAAATTTCACTCCTCAAAAATGTAAGAGATTTCTCTCCAGTTCGTATTTACAATCTCACCACGGCTCGGTTTAAATTGGATATTTTACTGCGGCAAAAGCAGTAAGAAAATGTCTCTTCAGTTCGTGTTTACAATCTCACCTCGCCGCAATTCGAATTGGATATTTTGCTGCTGCAAAAGAAGTAAGAAATGTCTCTCCACTTCGTAATTTACAAACGCACGATGCACGCTCATATCCCAGTAGTACATTATTTTTGAACCGGGACATTTAAAAAAGTTGAGGCCTCAGTACAATTTACTATCGTGTACGGGACAAATGAACTGCCTCTTGTAAGTCCGGCTCAACTCTACACAATAAAATGGCGGGCAGGATTCTGGCATCGTATTCATCGGTCCGAAATCGGCTGCTAGGGCATCTACCATCTTGGTGAAGAGGGCCCTTGTCGATTGGACTTTGATGGACTATACCGAGCACTGTTAGGTGCTCAATTGGCATAGTCAAGGGGTTTCCTGACTGCTAGCTACTTCTCGAGGTGGAAGAGTTTCATGTTAGCTGTATAGTGATTTGGCTCAAACAGACACTTCGGAGGGCGAAATCAATCATTACGAAAATTACTGATCCAGTTCAGTCTAGCTTGCAAATCAACTCTATGCGTTGTAGTTCTGCAATACGTCTAGTTCTTGTGGGCTACTTTCTCAAAGAAGAAGAAGGGGAAATTATTTTTGGTCTTGTATCGTTCAACTTTCGTTTGAAAGTCACCAAACAATTGCTGCCAAGATAAATGTATCTTAGCACCAAGAATTTTTGGATAGTATATTAACTTTTAACATAATTTTCACACTTTCAGATGGTAAAGTAAAGGATCCGATAGCCGACGTCATTGGAGAAATGGGGCTTTGGCAAATGGCTGTATTCTTGACGATAGATTTGGTCAAATTTTCTGTAGCTTGGCAGCAGATGGCAATCATTTTTCTAGCGGCTCCGGTATCTTATGAATGTGCGACACCGAATGTCACCGATAAGTGTTCTTCTCAATGTACTGATATAAAATATGATACAAGCGTATTTGAGTCAACGATTGTAACTGAATGGGGCCTCGTTTGTGATAGTATTCATCTTGCAAATTTTTCGCAGTTATTAGTAATGGTCGGTGTCCTTGTCGGCAGCATGACGTTTGGGATTTTAGCAGATATGTAAGTTATATACATATTTATTTTGTAAATTTATAAAAAATAATTGTCAATTGTTTTTAAGGTATGGAAGAAGGTATCCTTTTATAGCTGCGGTAATGTTTGAACTATTATCAGGATTGGGTTCTGCCTTTTCAAAACCTTTTTGGATGTTTTGTATATTCAAGTTCCTTACTGGGGCATTTGTGGGAGGAACTATGGTTGTAAGGTATGTAATCATTTTCATATAGCTTGTTCTTTTTAATTAAAGTAAATAGAAACCAGGGTAGACATATAACAATAGCAAATATAATTCTAATCGAAACTAATCATACACTTTCATAACAGATTTTTAATATCGATCAAACACAACACTAGTGATTTTCTTAAGTTCGTCAGGGTAAGTCACGATGCCTCTTTTTACAATCTTATGATGCACAATTATTGTGTTTGGGCGGTCTTCAATTGTCTTTGAGGTTAAGATACTCTTGCAAAAATGATGGGTTTGAAAGTTACACTCAATCGCTTTCCGTTTTCTATAACATCCGATCAATCACCGACCGAAGTCCAGTATTTGTCAGTAGTATTGGATGGCAACCGATTACAGAAACCACGTAACAGATTTGTCGTTGGGGATGGCAGATGGGCCATCTGACTACATGACGTCGAAACTGACGGGGTTCGATGTGTAGGTCCCCACCAGAAGACGAATGTCAAAAGTTACAGCCTACAAGTGGCTCCAAATTAGAGTTGGCTTTCGTTAAGCCTCGAAAAGTAGCCTATTGATTATGTCTTAAAAAACAGGGCATTCAGGAACTAAGACGTTCCCGGTTTTTTTCGCAGGTATCGTGCAATTTAAGAAGATAAAAACGAGGAGTGCTATTAAATTGGAGAGTGTAAATTGTAGATAGGGTCAAAATGGACCCTTTTTAATTTTTGCAATATATCTCGCAAACGAAGCAAAATTTGGATATACTTTTATTAATTTTTTTGTAGAGAATAGAATTTCCCATGGAAATGGCTTATTGTCAACATTTTGAGCCCTCGTACACGGGGTTGTATGACCTATAGAAACCGAGATACAAGGAAAACTAGGTGGATATGTTTTTTTTTGTGATTCCGAAATTGTTTTCTTAAAAAGTCACAAGGAAGCTGTGGTTAAATTTTCAGCCATTTTGGAGTTTTGTCTCCTTAAAATGCTAATTTACCCGGAGGAAATAACTTCACGGAGGAAATACCTTAACACTGGAAATAATTCGTCAACGCCATATTGAATGGATTAAAGGCAGTGAAGGGTCACATTCACAAATGTTTCAAATGTCAACAATACAAAAAGCAGATGTCACAGCACTTAATGGGGCTGTTTCCGAAACCTAGAGTTACTCCGAGTCGATCATTTACGCATACTGACATGGACTGTGCCGGTCCTTTTGATCCCCTGGGCACCACACGCAGAGGTACGCTAACCTACCAGGGATATATCGCAATTTTCTTATGCCAAATCCATTCACAGTGCAGTACTGTTTGCTATCACATCTAAAGCATTCATTGCAGCCTTTAAAAAGTTAGTCAACCGCAGAAGTCCTATTGCCCTGGTATATAGTGTCAATGCTACAAACTTTTTTGGCTAATTCAAATAATTAGCGATCTTCACCGACAACATTCATAGAGAGCAGAAGTCAGTGAAGCCTTAAGAGAAGACGGGACACAGTGGCACTTCATCCCACCATCATCCCCACACTTCGTAGGATTGTGGGAGGCAAGAGTGAAGTCAATCAAACTTCATATGCGGAGAGCGATTAGTAAAACAAGATTGAATTTTGAGGAAATGGCTACTTTAATGACCCAAATAGAAGAATTCCCGCCCTCTGTGTACGTTATCGGAAGATTCGGACAATATAGATGTTTTTTTATATGAAAGACTAGAGTCTCAGGAAACGCCCTTTATTCTGTCGGCAATCTATTTTTGAAGTAAAACTTCTTTAGGGACGTTTGCTTAAAAAAATTTACATGAGAGTTACTATGATTACATGCCGGATCGAAGACTTGACTTGAGATCCAACTGACAGTTTAATTCGCGGCGAAAGTTCACCAGCTTGAGAGCTTGACTTCAAGCCGGCTTGAAATATATTTGACACTTCGCATAAGTTTGCTTCGAAATGCGTGATGGAACAAACGATTTTTTCTCATTTATGTGCAGCTTAAATAAATAAAATAAATTTATTAAGTGAATTGCATCAGAAGTGAAATGTACAACCAACGGAGAACTAATTTCAAAACTCAAGCGCTGAAGCAGGGGTTACATGGCCAATTTCAAGTCGATCCGACAAATTTTTCGGATCTACTTGAGTCAAGCTTACTTGAAGTCGATCTGAGGTTACATGACTTTCAAGTCTACTTGAAGCCGACTTCAAGTATGCATGTAATCATAGTAAGTGAATCAATTTCATTCGTGTAACGCTCTCACACATGAAAAATCGTCAGAACTTTCGTATAACGATGGGAAAAGGGGCGGACGGGGTACAAGAGACGATTACACTCGGGGCTGTGTGTGCAACAGTTAAAATACACTCTGCCTTACTGCATAGATTATCTGGCATGTTAGCTACGTTGTCGCCCAGACTTTGCTTTATCTCATTATAGGAATACAAATTCACCATTCTGTAGAGGTGAATTATTTCAGATTTTTCTGGTGGTTTGGTCACTGGCTGGGCTTATGCCGCGGACACTTTGGAGTTGACTGACATGAGTTGGAAGCGGCATATACGAGAAGAATTTTCGGGGGTGGTTTGGGTGCTTAGAATACCAAAAGGGAGTGGTGAATTAAATGTGTGAGGTGCTGTTGTTTAAAATTGGCACCCACTTCCCCTTTGGTGAGATGTGCTGGACCTTTCCCCTTTTTAAATTACAATTTTTTTAACTTGCATAAATCGACGAATCGTTTATTTCAAAACATTACACTGTTGTGAAAATCGTTCCTGATATGTTTTTTGGGTCGCTGATTACGAAAATCGGGGTCCCACAGTGTTAAAATATGCATGTCACCTTTAAATATGCTTAAAAACTCCCTTTTTTAAGGATTTTTGCGATAATTTTAATTAAAATCAAAAACAATCCAATAAAATACATATTTTGCAAATATTTATATTCAAAAGTGGTTGATTTATAACAAAGCAAATTTTATGATAAGGGATAATAGTAAAGGGCTGAAACTATCCCTACATCGACTGAAAATATAAAGGTTTGTAAAAAATGTTTTTTCAACTTTATGCTTCGAATTCGGTTTAATCAGCCAAACTAAATTATTTTCAACTACGCATAGAAAGAAGAATTTGAAAAAAGGTTGATTGCATATCTTTTTGCTCCCTTTAAAATTAATTGGCTCCCTAAAAGATTGTATGGGACGAAGTAATCAGGTAATTGGCTAGGTGGCCATAAAGGGTGCTAATACCATACTCAAGTAGACTGGCTCCCGTTCGCGTAGGTAAAGCTTCATTGTATATGGTAGGCGGACTGCTTGGTAAAACAATACCTGGGTTTAGAATAGTCTATGCCAATGCGGATGCAATTATTAATGATCATGAATGTAGCGGGAGCGGAGCATGCATACAGCTGGTGACATATCCAAGCGTACATGCGTTCAATTCGTTGATAAATAATATAGAAGTGTGTGTATTCAAATGCGACCTGACGGAATGTTCCATGAATGGAATGCATGCCACGCAAAGGTCGGACTATTAACTTTTTCTATAATGCCGCATTCGAAATAGCACACACAAGTATGCACAACAAACACATGCACCTTGCATGCACTAGTTACTTAGATTTTCGGGCTATGTGTGAAAGCCGGGACGGAAAAAACCATGCAATTTTATGAACCTCTGAATGTAATGCATGTACGCTTGCATATGTCACCAGCTTACTTCCATGAGGCGAATGTTTAGATTTTCGTGCCTTTGGCGGTAGTATCCATGCCTGTGGCGGAAGCATGCATACCCGTGTGGGATGCGCACTTATATGCTATACGTACTAGGTGCACCGCGTGTATGCTTTTAAGAAAATTAGCCAATAAAAATTATTTTTACTCGGTTACTTTTAGGTTTTAATGTAAATAGGAATTCATAAATATTGATATTTTCAAATAGTATTTGTATCAAGTCCGTCAGTAGATTCGTCACTATTCTTCCTGCATCTGTCGTTGGCCTGAATTTTCTCAAGCGTAGATACTATAGATCCGACAGACTTTCCACTATATCTATTGCATATTACTAGCCGTTGGGCACAAAAGTTTTACTTCTAAAGTGTGGTCTTAAGCACACTCATATTTTTTTTCGTATAGAGTACAATGTCGAACAGCAGCTCTAGCCGGGAAGGAAGGTACTGCCACAACCTACCCGCGATATTTGTTTAGTCCACCTACTCCCAACCATTACTATCGCGACTTTGACATCGGGGCATCGAGAAACAACTCGCTGGAGTGTTATGCCTCCTGAAACGAGTTGAATCTCATCAACCAGGGATGGGATAAGGAAGGCTATGACAAGAGGAGTCATGAATGAAAGAGGGAAGAAGAAAGAAGGAAAGTTATGTAGGTGGGGAATTGGAAAAGGCGAAGGATCGTGGGGCTGGCTGGGATTCGAACCCGGGACCTCTAGGATGGTAGCCACACGCCTTACTCCCTAGGCTACCGAGGCCGACTGCTGACTGGTGCTTCTATTTTGTCGCTACCAAATCGAAACCATTTAGAAACCAATCCCAATCTACTAAAGGGCTGGGATCGACTTGACAGAATGTATCAGGAACTCTAGAAAAAATCGAAAGATAACTGTTGAAAAATCAGACTTAATCGAGAGCACAGCACAATAAATCAACAACATCAAATTATGATGATTGAGAATCTGATTTTTCAACAGTTGCCTTTCGAATTTGTCATTGACTGTCTGTATTTTTTATTCATATTGATCTGCAAAATCCTGGTCAAGGATGCCGAATAGTTTGTTGGCGCGATTTCAAGAGGCGCTCGCTTGCTATGGACATGTGTATCCTCATTTTGTTGATAAAGGAGTTTTTTTGATTTTCTCAGCGTCTATTAGTTGGTGCTTAAATTGTTGAGAGGTAGCAACACATAATTCTCTTGATAGCCGGATTTCTTCCTCGCACAGAGTGCTTAATCTTTTAATGGATTTTTTAATGCCGTAATAATCCTTCCAGCATGTTGATAGGTTGTGATTAACTAGGAGATTTCACTTACTAAAATTTAGTTACACCTCTGCGATGTCGTCAAAGTAAATAAACAGGAAGGAACTAAGTCTAAAATGTCAATAAAATGAGAATGTCGCCAAAGACTGCGTCCCCCTAAATGTCTGTTTGCTATGAAGTAGGGAACGGCCACAGTACCCACGGCACGAGCAATAGTAAGTGTTCATTGTTCCAGAATACATTCAAATAGGGAAGCAGATTTTTGTTGGCATGGTCAAGCACAGGAATCACCCTTTGTACAACTAGACCGCCATGTCGTTCAGCTCATCTTGCAATGTCTAGTATTAAGCTTGACCTGAAAATAGAAAAAGAATAGGAAAGGTTAAGGGGGGAGGGGGTACTCTGTTGGATGCATATGGAGAAGGCAGTGAGGCTCGCGTTTCCACTACTGGGTGTTATATGAGTGCATCCATTTTTTAACAGCCGGGTGAGTCGCAACCGTCAGGGCAAGACAGTCTTGTTGGAGTGTTATGCCTCCAGAAACAAGTGAATCCCACTAACCAGCCGACAGAGGCTGTGACGCCAACAGTTCCAGAATACCAGGTGAACAAGGAGGTGCACCGACCACTAGATAAAGACCCCACCTAATATTAGGGCTACCTAGCAGACAAAAACGAAGAACCCGAAATATGAGCGTCCGTAATCCGAGCCTTCGAGGGTGAGACGAGGAATCCGGAAGATGGTTTCGAACGAGCAAGGATGGGATATGTACGAGTATATGTCCACCATTGCTGCGCAGCGCTAGAGACGTAGGTGGCAATGGTGGTGTACAACCTCCACCTAAGGAATACAAAAAACACACAACCGCTACTAGCATAACTTCAAACACTTTCCGGCGAGGTTTCCTGAAGGGGGACATCTTCCCCGGAAATGATCGGAAGCACGTCCCGAAGTTTGAGATCCCGCAACTGAGAAGTTTCATTACGCCCTCGAGGTGGTGGCATAAGTGTTTGGGCTGTGCACTAGCAGCTCAGCCATATCTAACCTAACCTAAGACTGAATCCAAATAAAACCAAAAAAATGCGGATAAATGCAAACACCCTCGAACGAACTGCGCTGAATAACCGTGACGTTGAACTGGTAAATAAAGTCCGCTACCTCGGTAGTATTATCACCAAAAATAAAAATGGTGTTGTAGAAGAAGACATCAGTTCCAGAATAAATAAAGCACGAAGCGCATATGCATGCCTGTTCCGAATATGGAGATCTAAAAGTATTCATCAACAGATGCCTACGTCATATCTTACAAATCCGGTAGAATTTCAAATGAAGAACTATGGCGCAGGGTCGACCAAGAAAGGATAGACGACCAAATCAGGCGAAGGTCTCTTTCTGCTCGTAGCTATCCCATCCGGATCGAATCTATTTCCGCTCGTATGCGGCATTTTTTGTGCGCGTCTTTATCCCTTGGACGGTGTTTTACTTTTTGAGTTTTAATCAGCTTTAGGTGCTAAGATTAGACCTACAATGTTGGCAGTGCTCTGTCTAGTATTTCAGGTTAGATAAAGAAATATGAAGAAAATATAAAGTAAAAGATTCTAAAGTAAATGAATTTTGATGTTACTATTGACTGTTTACTATTTTTGTTTTTTCTTTTTATTGCTTGTTTTGTTTAAAGCGTACATTCACTTTGACAGCACTGATGTCCTGTTCACCTACTCTTTTGTTTTGGGTGCATTAACACCTACAGTGCATTAAATTTAATTTGATCTCTATTTGATTCGCCCAAACTTTTCAACAAACCACAAGGAGAGCAAAAAGGAAAGTAATACGGCGAATTCACAAAAACACATTTTACTGGTGTTTGTGGTATTTCACTGTTTTTTTGTCCACTTTAAAGATCACTACCGATTCGCACAGCTGCTAAGAGCTCACTGTAAATAACCGGCTCGTCATTTTAATTTAAGCGATGCCTACGCCATCTATGTACAAATTTAAATAAATTGTAAATATTTTCCTGCTGGTTTAGTAGAATTTGCTTATATGGCATCACTTAATTGCTATCATGGCTGTCGCTGTCAGTTACTTGGCAGTGTGGAAAGTTCTTCTTTGTTGTTGTTAAAATCCAAAGTGTTTAACGAATTAAAGTGGAAACTAAATTGTAAAATTTTATTGTCATTGAATTGTGAAATTTGTTTGTGTTTTGCTGTGTTAAATTTGGTTCAGGATTTTTTTTTCTCATTTTATAAACGAGCGAGAAGGCAACTCCCGTTTCATATGGCTGTCTTTGTTGTCGTTGTCGATTCTGACTTGTGACAACTGTAAATGAATGAGACAACTTCCGTTTCGTACTACTGTCTTTGTTTTCGTTTCTGTTTTCTGAATTCACTCGTACCAGCTCGAATTAATTTAAATTCCGTTTCACTTCAAAAAAAATTTAAGGTGTGACACGATTAGAATAAATAGCGAACTTCCTGAGAGTTTGAAGAATGTTTGGGTTGCACGGGGTGATTCTACTTTCCTCCGTGGTGGGTACTTTTTACTACAATGCAAAAAGACAGGTGCGAATGATTTCTACCATACATTCAGCCGAGATAGTTGAAAGCCATAACATCGATTGAAACACTAAACAAAACGGTCTGGAAACCACAGTGTGTTATTTCTAACAACAAGTACATGAAGGAGTTCAATCGAGTAGATCAATATCTGGCTTATTATCCGATAATCCGAAGACCAAAAAATGGACAAAGCTGGTTGTCATATATTTGCTAAACTGTGCACTGCGTTTTAATGCGTTCCCAACCCACAATTACTTATAAACAATTTCTGCATGAAATCAGCAGAGTGGATAAGTGATCGGCTTCCTGAAAACACCGCTTACGAAGATCCTCAACAATCTACATCTGGCGTTAAAAGGACTGCAGTAATAAAGATCCTCTTGTGCGATTGTCATTAGACAAATTACACAAAGACAATGTTGTGTTTGTACAGTGCACAAAAAGAAAAGTTTAACTTCTTATACTTGTAAGTTTTTTTCAGAATAATAAAATATTAATATACATTTTTACGCATTTCTCTTACTACATGAACCCTTGGAACTTTCAAAAATTAACAATTAATAATTTTCCTAAAAACAATGCTCGACGCCGTACTTATTAGCAGTTTGTTTATATAAATGCCCGTGTTAAATTCGTTTGAGTAATTGTAAAATCGAATCAAGAACTCGGGAGCACGTCTGTGAACAACGAGATTCAGAACTCCAATCCGGTTTTACCCATGTATGTAACCACCTAACGTTTGTACGGGGCACATCATTCATTGCTCTAGATTTAATTTTACTGCATTTTAATTATTCTATAAATTATTTCTACATTAATAATAAATTTTTCGTCTTTCAGTTTCGTTATAATAATGGAATTAATTGGTCCAAGATGGAGAGGTCTAATATCAGTTTTATATCAAATACCGTTTAATATTGGCCACATGACTTTGGGAGTGTTTGGTTACTTTATAAGAGATTGGCGATACTTCCAGCTTGGTATAACAATACCAAATGCAATTCTGATTATATACTTCTGGGGTGTGCCAGAATCCCCAAGATGGTTATATGCGACAAATCGTTTGGATAAAGCAACAAAAGTTCTAGAAAGAGCATCCAAATGGAACAAGTTACCTCCACGTGATATCCGAGCCCATTTGGATTCTTCGTACGCAGCCCAATTTACTTCAGCTAATCCGGCTAGGAAGGGATACACGTCGGATCTCTTCCGAACCCCGAATCTGCGCAATAAAACATTATTCATGTGCTTTAACTGGTTTTCGTGTGGGCTGGCGTTTTTTGGAACAGCCCAGTTCACTGGATCAATAAGTGGCAACATTTTTGTAAATGTTGCTTTGACCGGAGGCATGGGCATACCGGGAACTCTAGTGTGCTCTTTTCTAGTCTCGTGGATGGGTAGAAAAAAAACGTTAATTTTTTCACAATTACTTTCTGCTCTATCTTTACTTACGATTGCCGCTTTGCCAGCAGACTTTACTAGTTGGGTTATTAGTGCATGCGCGGCAGCTGGAATAGGAGGGATGTCAATTGCATTCCCAACCGTATATTTATACGCTGGCGAACTATTTCCAACAGTTGTTCGAAATCAAGGTATTGGTCTGGCATCGATGATCGCCAGATTTGGATCAATGGTTGCTCCGTTCCTTGCTACTTATCGCCACATCGGTCCCGCTGTCTTCGGGATAATATCGCTCGTAGCTGCAGCACTAGTATTATTTTTGCCAGAAACATTAGGGAACCCACTGCCGGAAACTCTTCAGGATGGTGAAAATTTTGGGAAAAAACAATAAGATTAATGAGTCCTTAATGTAAAAAAAAATGTTAGTAATGAAATTTTATTTTTAAGCTGTATCTCGATAAAGAAATTCTGTTTCGTCTAATTTGTTTGCCTTTTCTTCATTTACTAAACTATTTGGAGCCTCAACAGCTAAATAAAAGATTCCCTTACTAGGCTGCGACGTGAACAAAGACCTCCGTTTTACAGGTAGTAAAGAAAGCAACGAAAGAGGTGAGTAGTAGTTTTTTTTAATTACACATAGTTGTGGTTCCTGCCACATACAAACTTCAGCGCTTGTTTAGCTAAAATCAAGCGGTTGCAGAGAGTTTTCAGTTTGTTACAACAAGGAATATTAAATAGAAAATTATTTGAAATTCTATGAACAGGTGAAGAAGTTTACTCCAGGCTCGAGTCGCCATATCCCCAAAAATAATAGCGGTGGATTTTAGTGAATGGGTTGTGAATTGTACAGCTGAAATACAAAATCAAAGGTATGCACTTTGTTTGGAAACGTTTTCGCGACACAATGAGCTGCTAGCAGACAACGGCGGTGCAAACATTGACATGATGGCCAAAGACCTCTAATGACGGGTGAGTGTATATGCACATCGACCACCACGCCATAATTTACCGCACGGAAGAAGAACCAAACCAAGCCACAAGCACGGGATGGACCCAGAACAAGTTCGATGAAGAACTGTTCAAAGCGATAATCCTGCAGGAAAACCCTGGAGTATCAAGATATTGCGCTAATCACCATCACCGCTAAAGGTTGGACAATTCACCTTCTGGCCATAATTCCCGGACGTAGTGTATGTCCTTTGAGTGCTCGAGATTTGTGGAGCACAGGACTGTGCTAAAACAGTTCAGGTAACTTCAGAGAACATTCTGGAATATGGTGGAAGCTGCGCTGAAGGAAGCTGAAGCAATATGTAGCCCAAAGGAATAGAGAAAGCTAAAAAATTCGTGGGAAAATGCCAGCTAGCTCAACTGCCTCGTGACGCAAAGGCGTAAGCTGGTCAAGCGGGGTGAATGAGGTGGTTATTTTTATGCTTATGAGTGGTTTTGTGTGTCTCTACAAAACCACGAGACAGGTCTCGGTGGAATGCTGACCATCTTCTGGCCCACCTATGGGGCACTTACTTATGTAGCTAGTGAATTGTGTGCGAGTTTCGTCGAAATCGGTTCGTATCAGTCTGGAATCCAACGTCATGGGAAATGGTTAAATTTAGTCAATAGCAATCTGACACTGCAGTCTGGGTGCGTAACCTCGTCGGGGTCTCCTCTTTTAGGCATGAGCCTTGGCCGGCTGTATACCAAAGCTTCATATGAAGCTTTTCGTCACTTTTGCTTGGCGATAAATGTAACAAAGCAGCATGTGACGATTTGTTCCATATCAAAAATGGGCAAAATGTTGCTAATAAGCATGCGACACTTTGGTATTTGGACAGCCTTAGCCAGACGCTCATATATTCCCTGCTGCTAGGCCGATGTAAGATTCCCACCACTCCTTGCCTCGTATAAAAAATGCACGCGATAATGCACTGTCGAATCTGTGGGGAGGAACATGCGAGAGAGAGAGACATAGGGCTATGGTAGGACCGGACGTATTTGGAAACGTTTTTTTACAGGGTTGGGAGTAATTTCAAAGGGATGCGGGTGGGTATGGGCTATTTATCCATCATCTGAATATGACAGGCTGACTCTAAAGTTGCACTAAACACAATGACACCAACTTACATAAAGGCATTTAAAGAATGTTATTACAAACGGGTACCCTTTCAGCGCCGACTGAAACCTGAACCTAATATGACCAACTGTAACGTAACCGTATGTAACCTAACGTACCAATATGAGTGTTCATATAGCATCGACGTAAATTGACTAAATAAACTTGCCGAATGTTCGTTAAATTCTCGAATGTTACGAACGGTGCTGTAAAAAGGCCACAACGCCTTAGCATTCGTAAGCGGCCTCAGTTCCCAGGCAATGTTTCGGTTAAATTTGTTCCTTTTATTTTGCTGAGCACAACTTAATAAATCAAAGAAATCGCTGAATCTGCTTTTTATACTTGCCGCTTTACATTTTGATTTAGGGCTTACCGTCAAAATGCCGTAACTAAGCTCTAATTCGTCCAGTTTTCTTACGGTACGGCACGTCATGTTATGTTCAGGCTCAAGTCCTTGCCCGCAGTCTTCGGACGGGGCTACTACCGTTTGTACGGGAACATCATCAATTGTTCTAGATTTAATTTTACTGCCTTTTAATTATTCTATAAATTATTTCTACATTAATAATAAATCGAATTTTTCGTCTTTCAGTTTCGTTATAATAATGGAATTAATTGGTCCAAGATGGAGAGGTCTAATATCAATTTTATATCAAATCCCGTTTAATATTGGCCACATGACTTTGGGAGTGTTTGGTTACTTTATACGAAATTGGCGATACTTCCAGCTTGGCATAACAATACCAAATTCAGTTCTGGTTATATACTTCTGGGCTGTGCCAGAATCCCCAAGATGGTTATATGCGACAAATCGTTTGGAAAGGGCAGCAGCAGTTTTAACAAGAGCAGCCAAATGGAACAAGATACCTCCACGTGATATTCGAGCCAGTTTGGATTCTGCGTACGCAGCCCAATTTACTGCAGCTAATCCGGCTAGGAAGGGATACACGTTGGATCTCTTCCGAACCCCGAATCTGCGCAATAAAACAATATTCATGTGCTTTAACTGGTTTTCATGTGGGCTAGCGTACTTTGGAACAGCCCAGTACACTGGATCAATAAGTGGCAACATTTTTGTAAATGTTGCTTTGACCGGAGGCATTGGCATACCGGGAACTCTAGTGTGCTCTTTTCTAGTCTCGTGGATGGGTAGAAAGAAAACGTTAATCTTTTCACAATTACTTTCTGCTGTAGCTTTACTTACGATTGCCGCTTTGCCAGCAGACTTTACTACTTGGGTTGTTAGTGCATGCGCGACAGCTGGAATGGGAGGGATGTCAATTGCATTCCCAACCGTATATTTATACGCTGGCGAACTATTTCCAACAGTTGTTCGAAATCAAGGCATTGGCTTAGTATCGATGACATCCAGAATTGGGTCAATGGCAGCTCCCTTTTTTGCTACTTATCAACACTTAGGTCCCGCTGTATTCGGGATAGTAGCGTTGATGGCTGCAGCAGTAGTTTTATATTTGCCAGAAACTTTAGGGCAACCACTGCCCGAAACTCTTCAGGATGGTGAAAATTTTGGGAAATAATGTTGAGATAAATTAATTCTTTATACTCCAGGGAAATTAGACATTGTGCTCCGGAAATATTCCGGGAAAGCTGAATTTTGGAATTGACCTTGATATTATTGTTCTAAATAAAATGTCAAATGTCCCGATCGATTTAAGACGAGAGATATTTTGACCCATTCCAAAATTGACCTTTCCCGGAAGTTGGGCCTTTTTCTGTCTAGCTTCCCTGGACTATTATATTATGTAAAAAAATATATTAGTTTTGAAATTTATTTTTAAGCTGTACTCGATAAAGAAATTGTATTAGTCTAATTTGTTTGTTTTTTCTTCATTTAGTAAACTATTTGAAACCTCAGCAGCCAATTAAAATAAGTCCTTGCTAGATATGCGTTATAAAGGTAGCAAAGACAGCAACGAAAAAGGTGAGTAGACGATGAAGCCTGTTACACCGTACTCCAGAGTTAAGCCAATTTTTTACCTTATTGCATTAATTCGGATGTAGCCATAATGAACACCCGTGTGAAGCTACATTAGTTGTTACTAACTTCGAGATTAGTAACAAATAGGGGTAACTCGTACACCTTCGCATTCCCAAAGGTGCTGCGGCCATTCATTTGTCTGAAGTGCTGGTGACCTGGGACCTAGGCAAGGGTGACTTGAGAACGCCCTGCTCGCCAAGAACACATTACAAGTCATTCTAATTATCGGCAGCGCGTTCAGCATGCATGATGTCTATAACTGTACATCTCCTATCGCTGTTGAAGGTAGGGTCCATGCAGCGGTTTAATAATTCCATGTTAGTTTTAAAAGGTAAGAGGTTGAGTTCTTTAGATGGTGGTCCCTGGCGTTATAGGGCAGGTACGTTCGCATATGCATTACTATAGACCTCTCCATCGCATTACTATAGACCTCTCCATCGAGACCACAGACCTTAGAATACAAAACTACAGGAAGGGCCCTCGCCCAATTAAAACGTAGTGAAATTCGTTTTGTATGAGGGCCCACGCTCTGGTAGTTGTTTGTACACTACAAGCGTAAAAACCGAGTAAAATAGAGGAGGGGCAAGAGCGAGTTAAAATTATGAGTAATCTAAAATAAAATCTTGCCCCCACAAATGAACTTTTTACACGGCGTCACTCCGAAATCTAAACAGCTGATCCCTTTGAATTTTGCGTTGGGTCATTTAAGCCTAGTATCCTGTTCGTGCGGAATTCAGACTCCCCTTTAAAATGCATGTTAAAAAAGTGTGCGGAATTCAGGTTAGAGGACGGTCTGAATTCCGTCCACAAAGTTTAGTATCCTGTTCTTGCGGAATTCAGACCCGTAAATGAGCTTTGTACTCTAGAAAATAGATGGCTTTTTTCTGAGTGGAGACTTCTCATTTCATTTTCCGCAGGATACTTAGCTTCAAGAAATGTATTTACTATTTTCACGAGCGGAAATTTTGACATTTACTTCTCGGACGCATACGAGATTGAAAAATGAAACATTAACAAATGTTCGCGTCAAATAAAAATTATTTAATTGTAATGTGTTTTTTACATTTTAAATGCAAAATCTTTTCCTGATTCTTTTTACTCTCTTTTAATTTATGATTTAGCTAGTCAAATTTATAAGAACGGGGATATATATGTATGTATGTACAACATGCATCTTTGCTAAAATTCCCTTTCAATCTTCTTTTTTCTAAATAATGTATTTACCTGATAGGCAAGCAATTTTCTCAACTTGTCATAACACCGCTAAAGCATTTTCAAATTGTCCAACTGTCAGGTCTACATAAGTCTCCCAGCTAAGCGGAATTCAGACTAATTATATGGATTCTCTACATAGCGGAATTCCGCACGAACAGAGGGGCCTTATTACCGAATACGATTCGATCAAAAATATTGACGATTTGAATTTACGATTCGATTTGAATTTGACATGATTGATTACGATCGTAACCAATATGAGTGATGCCATATATTTTTCCGAAAATATTCCAATGAAAGCCCATTTCACTCCTAATTTGACAATTGTATGTTATGAAAAATTAAATGAGATCAAAGCAATGAGAAAAAAAATTCTAAAAAAGCGATTTTTTGACGTCATTTTCATAAAAAAATGGTATTTATGAAGATGACAGTAAAAAAATCGCTCCTCTAGAAATTTTTCCGGTTCCTTTGATCTCATTTAATTTTTCATAACATAAAATGATAATTTTATGGATATGGACAGAAAAGCCCCAATAAGTAACAATATTAAATATAAACTCATAATAATAATAAATAAACACCATAGTTACTTTTGTTTACTTACATATTTTATTTTTATTTGTTTGTAATAACCACGTTTTTTAATACAACTACCGTCTTTTTTATTTACGAGCACCAAATCTCAATCGTAGACATTTACGATAAATTTGTTACGATTTGAAGTTAAATCGTATTCAGTGGTACCATAATTGCGATTTACGATTAATCCGAATCGAATCGTATTCGGTAATAATATAAGGCCCCAGGATACTGGGCTTTAATGTAAACAAAGAAATTCAAGCAAATAACATTTACATTATTTGGACAATTTATCACAGTGATTCACATATTTATTAATGTAAATATCTAATATGTGTGTTTAAGCACTATTTTATTTAGCACATTCACCTGAAGAACGATTTTTCTCGTGCATATTTCCATTTATTCCTGCATTAACAAACTGCACACTTCATTGTTCTTTTTTTCACAGAAAACTCACTCACTAGAACTTTAATTATACTTTAAACTATTCTTTATACTTTCTTTGTTTTTTTAAGTTAGTTTTGATAATAAGATTCCGGATAACTTTATAAAAAAACTCGTCTCAAAAAAGTGTTCCACCGAACGCGGGAACACAAGCAGCTAACTAACCCAATTTGACAGTCAAATGACTCAAAGATTTCACTACGCTCACATACAGGGATTATACACACGAAGGCCTTTCCTGTAGTTCTCTATTCCAAGCCACAGACGTAGCCCCAAGACTAAACTGCCCAGTAGGACTTGTAATGGCTATGGAAACGATTTGGTAATCACAATTCACAAACTCTAGACCTTACCGCACGCAATACCACCTGCATTACATTTACATTGCAATGTCCGCCCTGGTAAGGCCTTTCTTTTTATATCATACAGTTTTTTACATACAGGTCATTACATTTTGCATTACTTTGTATTAACTTCCGATTTTCACCAAAGAAATAATTGATTGAAATTTCAGCGGTTGCCAAAAGTCCTACTGGGTGGAAACGACTAACCAGCCAAACCAAACCGACCACATTTCCATTATCTTGCACATCGCCCAAGCCACGCGACTTTTCAAAAGTAACCCACAATTTGTTGAAGGACACGATATTAACGAGAGCTATCGGATATGCCGGAAATCCAGCATGCCCTCAAATAAAGCGCCAAAAAAAAACGACGGTTTGCGTCTTATTCAACAATGAAATTCAACGGATAGTTCGACAGAAGAACCAAGCATGGACGCGCTTCGAAAGATCCCTTCTGCGGAAAGTGTGATCCGTTATGGCACCTCAATGTGAGAACGCACAAGACGATTAGAGCAGAAAAGCGCAAGGCTTGGGGAAAACTTCCTCGAAGCCCAATTCAGTTTTTCGGAATAGCAAAAAGACATTTTCCGCACTTCGAAAAGAAAACAGGACAATCGTCGACCGCTACGAAATCTCAAACCTTATAGGCAAGCAACTTGGGAGTTATAAAGTCACCCTCTATCCTAGACATGCACATAGTATTAAGAATAGTCCAAGATGTATTGAACATCGGGCTTAGATAAGATAGCATTATGGTGTTTTGACCTGAAACCAAACAATTATCAAACAAAATGATAAAAATAAGCAAATCCACAAACTTAAGAAAATATGGAACGCGGCATGAATAATTGTTGCCAAAAAATTGCTGAAATAAATCCCTTCCACACAGCGCCATCCTCCAGCGCGCGCCAGAAAAAAGCTGCTGACAGGAATTTTGATTGCACGGTCGGTATACAGAAAGGCCAGTGTTGGGCATAATACAACCCATCATGATGGAATCAATCATGTGGGTACCAAATTACAATTCCGAATTTGTTACACTTGGAAATTACTAATTATTAATTCTATGGACACTTCGAAATTACAAAGTGCGCCAAAATACAATTCACAATTCATTTTATTTGACAATTGGTATTATTTTTAAAAACATTGACGAATTTGTTTTAAATTAGCCAAGGGCGACATTGGCTGCGTTCAGTTAGTGGCATAATGTAACATAATGTAGAATATTTTTTTTTTTTTTATGTGAAAGACTAGAGTCACAGGAAACGCCCTTTATACTGTGTCGACAATCTATTTTCTTCATATAGAGTGCAATGTCGAACAGCAGCTCTAGTCGGGGAAGAAAGGAACTGTCACAACCTACCAGCGATATTTTGCAGTCCACCTACTCCCAACCATTACTGGCGACTTTGTCATCGGGGCATCGAGAAACAACTCGCTGGAGTGTTATGCCTCCTGAAACGACTTGAATCTCATGAACCAACCGATGACATGCGCTTTTTGGTGAAGCGGGGAAGGGCTAACTAAGGCTATGACAGAAGGAATCAGGAATGTAAAGAGGGAAGAAGAAAGAAGGAAAGTTATGTAGGTGGGAAAGTGGAAAAGGCGAAGGACCGTGGGGCTGGCCGGGATTCGAACCCGGGACCTCTGGGATAGTAACCAGACGCCTTACTCCCTAGGCTACCGAGGCCCCCGAGAATATGGCAAAAGAAAAGAGAAGGTAAGATTGTTACATTATGTAACGAAACTTAACTGAACGATATGTGTTGGGATATGCCACAAATGTCAAATTCACTATGACCAACTTTCAACTGTCATGATGCAACGTTTGGGGAAGCAAAATAGCTTCATCGGTTTATGTTACATAAACGGCATAACATCGATGCTAAGTGAACGATTTTTTGTGCTACCAACGTCAAAAATATTTTACATAAAACCTTAACTGAACGACTTTGTGTTACTAGTCACATAATGTAACATTGTGCTACTAAGTGAACGCACTCATTAATGTGTTTGGAATGATGAAAATGGAAGAGCTTCATGAGCATCATTCATTCAGTAAGAGTGGAATGCAAGAAGAATTTACTCAGGCATTGAAAAAATGATTAAATTTTGCTCGAAATTTGAGTTGTTAATGTTATTTTGATTAGCGTCTGCAACGTTACCGTATAGCCTTTCATGTATCATAACGGTGACGATAATCGTACACAGAATATTGCAAGAATTCGGGATATTGCCCAATAATTGGAAATAGATTCAACCAAGGTTCCCAGGAGTTCAATATTCCACAGCGTATTAGGGCCATAGATTGCAAATGAAAGAGGTTTGTGACCACCATTTAGAAAAATAACGGTTATTTAATTATGACAAAGTGCCACAAAATGAAAATCCAACAAACCGTCAAACGAATGTGTGGATAATATTTTCCTACAATTGAAATTATTTACATAAACCTCGAAAAATTTAAAGGTAAATTAACATTTGAAATGTATTTTGGCACAGGCATTAAATCAATCAATAATCAAGTACCACGTATACATGAGCAAATCGAACGATCCAGAGATCGAAAGATTGAAAGTGGATCTGCGTATTTGACTTCATCGGATCGAATAATGGAATTATAAATGGATTCAGACGTAATCGAAAATCAATGAACATAACCTACAAATTTATAGTTTATCGTTTTTCTCTGGGCTTTCTGACAAATAAAAATGCCGAAAAGCGAAAAAATATTATTAAGTGCTTGTGGTAGTTATTTTAATGTTTTACAGCAATTTTTAATGTTTAATGAAAAATATGTCAGTCTCCCGATTTTTAGATTCGCGTCTCTACGCCGAAATTTCGATTCGATCCGGCACCAAATGTTGGATCGAATCGGTTGGATCCTATTTGGATTCGATCTGGGTATACATGGATTTTTCTGGGATCCAAGCTGGCTTGAAGCCGGCTTCGATTTCTCATGTATACGTACAGAGTAATCTTAGGCCCTGTGCCAAAATAGCAATTCAAATGTCAATTTGTATGGAAAACTCATTGCAATTAGTAAATTTGATTTTCGACGGTTTGCGTCTATGGAAATGAGTAAATTATTTTAACTCATTACAGGTGCTTCTGATTGAATCGAGTAGCCGTCATATAAATTTAAAAAAAAAACAATTTATATGACAGTTAATGGAAGAAAGGGAATACGGAAAAAGACATATATATATGTACATAAACTTAAAATAATCAGTTAATTGCTTAGCTAAAAGAAGATAGTCCTAACAAATGTGAGGACAACAGCTGCTATGAATTCATCGGAAAAGATATACAGTTTATTGATTTTAGTCCATGGAAATGGTACTTTAACATTGCAAAAATGCAGGACTATGGCTGCGTTCGGTATCGTCAAATGACCGTCAATCAACTGCGTCGGCTGCAAAATTGACTGATACAGTTTGCAGAAGTGACTAGTTTTACAAAAGCAAGCGCCGAAAATTGATGATTCCGAACACCTGACTGCAATACCGAACGAATGAGTTGCGTCTACTGCGCTGCAAATGACGATACCGAATGCAGCCAAGGTTTTATTTTTGGGATGTGTAGGGGGGGGGGGTCAATGTGAGCTTAAGTTTGAATTTTCGGGATTCTAACCCCCCCATTTGGCCGCCTTCTTGGAAAACATGTGCAAATGGTTTTTCCACTATATCTCCGAAACGGTACATCTTACCAAAAATTTGCAAGGACACTTTGTGTTTAGAATTAAATAATCTACAATTTATTAGTTAGAAATTTTGTGGTAAAATGAATAATTAAGAAGTTATAAGCCTTAGAACACAAAAATTAGTCACAATATTTTCTTTTAAATTCTATAACTTTTTTTTCTTCAACTTTAACAAAAAAAATAATAACAAGTTTTTTGTAGAGGGTTTCATTGGGAATAATTTTCATTCATTACTTTTTTAATTTCATTCACTACGAAGAGTTTTACAGCGCTCCGAAGGTATGAAAGTGACAGATTTTCTGAATATTTTATTACAATTTTACCTCCTAGAAATTAGCAATAACAGCTAGCAAGTAATAATAATGAATGAATACGTTATGAGAAATGCCGATGTTTGAGTAATGTAATAAAATTGTTTCGCATTTTTTTGCGGGTTTTTATTGCTGTTATGCCATGTTTTATAAGGTACGATATGGTTTAAAATGAAATTAATTGAATAATAACATGCGTTACTCCAATTTTTTAAAATAATTTGTTTTAGGGCTGCACAAAAAAGTGCTAGAGAAGTGACACCATCTATGAACTTTTGATTAATATTCGCTTTTCTCGGCAAAATGATTTCACTCAAATATCTATATTCCGAAATTTATTCATCATATTGCGCCACAGTTTTCGCTTACAATTTAAAAATAAATAAATAATATAAGAATAATAAATAAGTAAATTAGTTGGAAATAGTAACAAATAAAGGAAGACAAAGAACGATTTTTAGAAACGATTCTAAATCTTAGTTAGGACCGCATGTAGGATCCGAAGTCAACGCTAATGAGGTAAGTAACGTCCGTCGTCCCGGATGTACTCCTAAATTTTCCCAATTGATCCAGGAAAGTCGTGCAGTTAAATCTGCAAAAACCACATTACAATTACTCATATAAGTTAACCAAAACCATTCGAAACTTACCACTTGTATTCCAGTGCGCTCTATCAGCTTTAATTTCACCCCTTAAGCATTTCTCAACGTAAGTTAAAGGATCATAGTCAGCTTCCAGGACTTCCCTCAAGAGGGCTATATACGCGATCGCAAGTCGCAGGGTGTCGATTTTACTTAGTCGCTTCTCATACGGAAATGTTGGGACATGGACTCGCAGCTCATCAAAGGCTGAGTTGATACTGCTAAAAATTCAATGGGGAATGTTCTCGGTTAACACGTTATCCAATTTCTTTTAAAAAATAAATATATTTGGTGTGAAACGTTAATTTATTGAAGGAGAAAACATGAAAATTTGAGATACCCAGTTGGAGCAGACCTCTGGATGCGTTTCCTCTCCCGGATGTTGGCCTGCTGTCTCTGGACCTTATATGGTGATCCGTAATTTTGTATTGATGGCGGAAGTGCTAAGCCTGGAGTTGATGAATCTAAACAGTCTATTGGAGATAATTTCTATTAATTTATAAAATTGTTTTACTACTTTCTTCATTTACCTGAGTGATGAAGATACTGCTGCTGTATCTGCCGTAAATTGTTCGATGTCAACCGAAGATTGCTATTTGTCCCGTTAGACATATGTTGGCCTGCATAAATGCATGATGGCAGTTCAGTAATCATGTCATCATCGAAGTTATGATAGCTTAGGTGGCTGTAAAAGAATTTATAATTACTATTATTATTATGTAGATCTAAGCCAATTGTTAGTTATAGAGGATTGAAAATGTCAGCCCGTTAAAAATTAATTTAGCTGGCACGCGACCGCAGCGAACACGCATAGCGAACAAATAGGAATGTCACAAAACTATGCACGCTCCTACCACAGACTTTCTCCTAAAGGAATGCAGGCTCCCACCACAGGTGTTCACTTTTTCTATACCTTTTCAACTTCAAATTGGGACTAAACCATTTCAAATTGGGAACAAACAATTTCAAATTGGGAATAAACCATTTCAAATTGGGAATAAACAATTTCAAATTGGGACTAAACAATTTGAAGTAATAAATGAACAACTTTCAGTAAAGATTAAAATATTAATTATTAAGTTTGGAATAAATATGAACACAGATAACAATATAAAAACGTTATTTAAAAACGTACATCCACCATATTTAAGGCACCGGGTATTAACCTTTGAGCAATGGGCTATATATTTTGTTTTGTAACCATTGTAAACGATATTCGCCTTTAGTCATATTAGCCCTGTCTTTACCGGTTAGAATTTGTGGCATTTGAATTGCTAATTCTCTTTTAACGTTAGCTTTTAAGCTTGACCAAGCGTGCTCGATAGCATCAGGGCCGGCTTTAAGTATTTTGGAGCCCCGTGCGAGATAGTTTTATGCGTCCTTAAATTTAAAGACACTTCTTCTATATTATTATGCACAAACTATATAATAATAGCCCGAGTAAAAATAAAAGAGGGCCCTACAACGGGCGAACCCTGGCCGTTTGGGAGCTCATACGGGCTCACGACAGCCAAACTTGACCGAAAGATTAAATGGCCGAGAGAAAGAATCTGCACCAAACGTATTGTGAAATGTGCTTTATGTGAACTTGATCATTTTCATTGGGCGCGTTTATGTCCAAGTTAATTTAACTGAGTTAGGCAGGTTACCAACGGCATAAACAGCAATTTTTTTTAGCGCTGTTAGCTAACTTATTGCTGCTTTTTGGCTTAGCTAAAATGTAGCACAGCTCAATGCTCTCAAAATGGATGTTTGCTTATAAATTTTTGATGTAAGCAAATAATTTAGAAGAGATTCTTTTTATTATTAATTTTTTAGCTTTTTGTTATTTGTAAAATCAGAAATGTTATTATTTTTGCTTGTTATTAGTTAATGTGAAGTATCAAATGGCCTGCTAGAAACGGTGCTAAGTTAACAGTGCTAGTTTAACAGAGTTAAAGTAACTCGGGCGTAAACGTGACCTTTATGTATGTACAATCGCTTTTTGGATTATTAAGGCCCAATTACAATGAGCGGGTCTACGCGGATTAAAATGTCAAAAGAATGCATCAGAACGGATAGGAAACTGCACTGATTACAATGAACGGATCAGTTCGCATTTAAACGTCAAATTTAATCTTGGAATCTTTATATCCACTCTTTGCCTTGTTGTACATTAGGTGCGTTCGATGACTGCTCCAGCTCAACTTTAAGCAGAAAAAATCAGCAATTTGCGTTCTTTGAGACGTTTTGACAGCAGTGGCGGTTCCTCTTTGGAAGCAAAGGAAGCACTGCTTCCCTTGACCAAATAGGCAACTCAATAAAAATTAATTTTAATATATCAAGATTATTAGAAGAAAAATCTTAATATATTTCCTCCTCTGGAAACACTAAAGAAGCAATGTACAGATTTTTTTTATATAAAATGTACAATTGAAATTTATCATCCTACTGTAAACAAAGAGTAAAGCCGTAGCCATGATACGAGCGGCGAGCGGTGAGCGACAGAGTGGCAAATACTAAAGTGCCTCTCACCGGTGTGTAGTGGCCGAGGCCTTACACAACATGGGGAAGCTGTAATATCGTCAGCTTCTTTGCCACAGAAAATCAACGTGAAAACTCCAACACATTCAATTAAATTGAACTCACACTCACGCAAAGGTTTGCGTTGATACAGTGCTCTCAGAAGCTGAGCTAAACGCAGCTTCTTCGGAGCCAAACAGTGGGATACGAGAAGCCGAAGAGAGAGAAATTTTCTGTATCCACCATATACTCTTTGTTTTCTTGGTTTCTTTTTCTGGTAATCTTCTGGCTTCGAGCAATATTAAATTTGCTCTTAAAGTTTTGCTTCGAAATTTTGTTTTTGACTCTTCTTACAATATGAATTTTCGTTTGGATATTGAGTCAAGAAAAAAGAGATCGAAGAAGATAGGTAAAGTTTCTCTTTATCTTTTGTGGGGTGGTAGGCGGTGTATATTGAATATAAGCTGATAACTTTATAGCTTCCATTAAATTTGTTAAGATTCTCTTTAAAGATAATCCCTTTAGAGAATATTTTTATGAATTGTATTTTCGCGTACGGGTTGCCTGAAATGTTCTTTTTGCTAGGAGAATATAATGCCGTTCGGCGGTGGTGTAGGGGGTGTATGCGAGGTATTCAGGGTTTTATTATTAGTATCTTTTTTAGATTTTGAGCAAAATAATGCATTTATATGAAAAATTAAACGAGATTAAAGGTGTAGTTGCAGTTTTCAACGGTTTTTTGACGCTTTATATCAACAGAATCTGTGAAAAAAGTCGCAAAACGTCCTCTAGCAGCGAAACTATTTCAAAAAATTGACGAAAAAATGAAAAAATTCACGATTTTTGATTCCTTTTTTTCACTTTTTTCAAGATTAAAAAATTTTCTTGGTCATGAAAATGCACAAAAGAACCTATATTTAAAAATAAGAAAGAACCGCTGATAGCCAATATTATGACGAACTGCCTTTATTTTTTTCGTTTCTTACGTACCGCTAGACATACCGAAGTATACCTATCTTTAGTTAGAAAAAACGTCCAAAATGGTAAAATTTTCCGTAGCGGCGTTGCTAGAGGTAGAAAATGTCCATTTCGTATACCGTTCGATGTAACTAGCATTTTCCATAAAAAAAATTTGAGACTGGGAACAATTCCTTATGTTTTGTTTATCTAATTGCACTATAGGTTATTTTTCATTTTTTTAGGTAAAGCTTTCGATACTTTTACTTTTATCGTTCGCCTTGCACTTTGCTTCCCTTATCCTAAACCTTACGAACCGCCACTGTTTGACAGATCTTTTCTGCTCCCATTTGCCTTGCTCTGCGTTTTTTGAGCCTGCTCTGAGATGAGAATTCTCACATTTTCTGCTCCACCAAATTTGTAGGAGCAGGCAGAGCAGCCAAATTCTTCTTCTTCTTTTTCTTTTGACAATTGTCAAATTGAAAGCAGGGAAAAACGAAAAATTGATTTATGAATGATTTATTCGGAAAATACTTGGAAATATTAAAAATTACACATTAATTTTTATAAAAATAACATTTCGATGCTATTCAATTGTTTTTATTGGTATATATGTCTTTTTCTAAAATTGACATTCGTATCTAACCTCAAAAAACAGAATTTGGAACAGAACTTAGCAGAAAGGTGTTTTTTGAGCTTATTGCTATTATTTGATTTTTTCTGCTCTGACACCAATCTGACAGCCGCTCCCCATTGAGCCGCGCTGCTCTGCTCTAAACTTTTTATGCAGTCATCGAACACACATATTATTTCATAATATTTCACTTCTGCGATTAACTGCTCGTCCGAAAACATTTTACCAAAATTTTGACAGCTCAATCCGGTGATTTCTAAACAAACTAAAACGAATCCGGCACCGTTGCGGTCAAATGCGTTTGAATCCGTTCATTGGAATCGGTTAAATAGAAAACGCATGCTTGGAAAACCACTTTGACAGTTCAATCCGATTCTGTTCCGCTCTAATCCGGTCATTGTAATTGGGCCTTTACACTTAAAGACTATCGATTCACAAGAGGAACAAGCTTGCCAGTCGTCGGTTTGGTTTTCGGGAATTGTGTGGTGCGTCCCAGTAGGACCGGTAAGCTTACAGAAGTACTGAAATCAGCACTTACTGGTAAGGGGCAGGCCTTACCACACCCTTTTACAGAAGTGCTTACTTTTACACACGATGTCATAGGGGGTAAGGCCTTACTATGGTACTTACCTTAGAGTACTTATAGAACTGCTCATCTGTAAGGGGTATAGTAAGGCAGCAAATGGAACATTGCTAAAAGAGAATATATTCATGGGCGCCTGTGGATATGTGATCCGGTGTCGAAATGCTTTTATTTTTTTCATCTTTTACAAATGCCTTTTTTTCCAAGCCCGAGAGTGGCTTTACCTAAGCAGTCCCCCAACTAAATTCTCCACTTCTCCAAAGCTGCTTGTCCTGCGTATCGAATGAGAGCCGGGCTATTGAGTATGCTAACGTCGCATTTTATGTCGATGTCGTTTTATTGCCCGTTTTCTTTCTTTCTATAAAATTTATGAAAGCTCCAGAAAAGCTCCCTTGAGTCATCGGGCAGATTCTCACTTGTTTGGGTATAATTATGGACTACACCTTACCATCTGCTTTCTCTTGTAATGGGGTTTGTAAGGGCTCATCTAGCACCAAGAAAATAAGGGGTACCCCTTACCAGATGAGTACTTATTTCAGTGTTCCATCGGTAAGGCCTTCCTAGAATTCCTACTGGGGGGGTGCTGGTCTGTGATTTCTATTTTAGTGGAAAATTTTGTTATTTAACCGCTCGAAGAAAATAAAAACAAGACTAAGGTACAAAGTGCTGTGTAGTTAATTTATACTTTGTCAGCTTAATTCGTGGTAATTGCGATGTCAAAAGATGTTGGAGGAAGACAAAAAGAGTATGGAAATCTTTGAGAAGGGTTGGGATGAGATAGAGAAATTTCCGAATGCAAGCGAAATTTCCTTAGAGCTGCTACGAGTGTCGAAGGCAACCAAATAAGCTACATTTCGTTATTTTCCCCTGGGAAGAGTGTTGATGAAAATGACAGCATGACAGAAGTGGAGATAGAAGAGATAAAGAGATAATCAAAAAAATTATTTCTACCTTGTAACCTATGGATTAGGCCTACTAGGGATACCATATAAAATCGCTGCTTGCATTATACTTCAAAGGTGGTGCGGAAAATAATGGAGCGCGAAGCCGAAGTTTTCCCTGCGCCATATCTCAAAAACCATTGGCTCTACGTAAATTTCGTATAGGACATTTTTATGCAGATTCATCTCACGAACAATCTTTACTTAGCCAAAAATTGCATCAAACCGATAATTTATGAGATATTTACGAGATATTTATGACTGGGCATAAATTGTAACTACATAAATATTTTTTTTAAATTTAATTATATTTTATTCTCTGGTAAGTGTTGTTGCCAATTTAGCAGGTACTATTGGTGTCTTGCTCACCAATGGGAAAAGGTTCCTTTGTTATTAAAACACTGGAAGTCCAATTGAATTTTTCTCTATTTTACAAAGTATTTACAAAGGTCTTATATACGACTGTTACACAAGTTACATGTGAATTATATTTACCCAAGAAAAAATGATTTTAAGAAAAGTGCGTTTTGTTTTCCTGATGACGTATTATGATACGCCACAATTCTAACTACTTAGGTAGTCTACATACTTTAACATTGAAAAAAAATAGTCGTGTTTATCGTCTGTCTGCGGTCTTCTAGAAGTTTATGGCTTTATATCCTTGACAGACTAGCACCCTTAATCCGGATTATGCCGTCAGAATGCGGTAGACCCAATTTTATTTCCATATCATATAGACGCCATAATCCGTATTAAGATTGCTACGCTACGTTCATCACTGCTGTTAGACCGGAGACTTCGCCACCTGCAGACGTGTCGTAAACGTCATCGATGCGATCATTCTACTATAATTGATAAATAACATTTTCAGTGCTCCATCGACTTACAGTAAAAACATCTTTATCTTCAGGATTCTGCAACAGATTTTTTCAATGGTAGGTAAAAGTTGGAAAAAATCAAAACAGGCAAATATCAGTTAAGATTGATATAAAATTTTTTTTTTTTTTTTATGTGAAAGACTAGAGTCACAGGAAACTCCCTTTATACTGTGTCGACAATCTATTTTCTTCATATAGAGTGCAATGTCGAACAGCAGCTCTAGTCGGGGAAGAAAGGAACTGTTACAACCTACCAGCGATATTTTGCAGTCCACCTACTCCCAACCATTACGGGCGACTTTGTCATCGGGGCATCGAGAAACAACTCGCTGGAGTGTTATGCCTCCTGAAACGAGTTGAATCTCAACAACCAACCGATGACATGCGCTTTTGGTGAAGCGGGGAAGGGCTAAGGAAGGCTAAGACAGAAGGAATCAGGAATGTAAAGAGGGAAGAAGAAAGAAGGAAAGTTATGTAGGTAGGAAAGTGGAAAAGGCGAAGGACCGTGGGGCTGGCCGGGATTCGAACCCGGGACCTCTGGGATAGTAGCCAGACGCCTTACTCCCTAGGCTACCGAGGCCCCAAATGAAGTATATATACAATTTCTTGGAATCGAAACCGCAAATTATGGAGAGTATTTTTTTTGTTGAAGTAATTACTATCTTCATTGAAACCGCTCAAACATGGCTCTGACATAACAACTTTCTACGGAAAAAAATCATCTTCAATTAAGATTAATTAATTCGTATAAACTCCGACGGTATTGCGGAGCGCAAAGTATGGTACAAAGCGTTGCATGTGATCCCAACGTACTTTTATACTTCTATTTAGATTACGTTCGTTAGCTTTAAGGTCGTTTAATGAACACCTTTTTCGAAGAGACTCGATATTTTAATTAATGAATTAGGCTAACATGCAATTATAAGTCAATAACTCTCGACTACAAAATTTCGGGTCGTGTTCTTGGAGGTATCTTTACTTTTTGTTTTTACATATCTTTTGTGTTTTTTACTTTCTTATGAGGTAATAGAATACATATGTATACATCACTTGTACAGGGGAGCAGATTAAATTAAAAGCTTTCTACTGTTTTTTAACAATGATATTGCATTATTGATGATTAAATCGGGAAATTTATTTGTTTGATTAAATCAAAGTCTGAAACATTACCTTAAGGTAGAGACCGTTTACTTTTTAATCGTGCCAAATATTTAGCACACTTGAGATTTAAACTTCTCGAAGTTAATATCGAACTCTATCTGGAAAGTTAGAAATAAAATACAAATTATGCTTTAGACACACGTGTGGTATCGATATAATTTCGAAAGCATAATATCCACAATATCATAATATGGTCAAACCCGGGACACACATAAACCTAGTATCGAAGTAGTTCGCTTTGACATTTGCTTTTCCATTTGACATTTGGAGTGGCAAGCAGCTAAAATGGCCTATTTGGAATATTGTAATATCGATACCACATGTGTGTCAAGGGTATTACATACCATATAGAGATTATGAGTTCGGAGAAGGTGTTACAATTATAACAAAATTGACTCAAGAAAGTTAGAAAGTTTTATAAGGTTCAGTGAAAACAGTCGGTTTTTTTTCAGCTAAGATTAAACATCTTAACTGTACATAAAATCATAGGACACATAAAATATTTTTTAATTGATAAAAGGGGAAAAAATGTGTGGAGAAGATAAGAGGAAAAGAACGAAAAAGATGAGTGATGAAAAGAAAGAATCAAGTAAAATGATCTTTTAAAAGCTTGCTGAAAGTTCAGCTAGTTGTCGTACTACGAATTCTCCGGGGCAAGGCATTCCATTTAGGCGCAACTTGGACAAAGTAAGAGCGATCGCCAAATAACAAGTTACACATAGATAGTAGGAATCAATAGTGTGACCTGCCTATTGGATTATAAGAAACATAGTTTCTTATACGAATATCGAGGACACATTTTAAAAATAAACTTAAATTCGAGATACGAACGATAGTTTGCAAAAGCAAGACCCATTAAGCTGGATGCATATGGTGTAATATGATCATGCCTCTTAGCCTATAGACAAAATAGAGACAACCAGTAAATACGGCGTCCATTTTTCTCTTACACACCGAATCAAGTTTGGAGAAAATTAGGCTACCAATCCTCAAGTGCGGCAAAATTGGAGCAATCACAAGGACCTTACCCATAGTTGATGTAGGCTATGCAAGATTTACACAAGCTATAGTTTAATTTCCCTAGTGAGCAACTGTCATATACCCTTAAATACAGGGTGGGCGCAGCTTGCCAAGCGGTTAATGATAGTAGACAAAAAATAATCAACAAAAAACACAAAAGGGGGAGGAGCTGTTCTGCTCGTTTTTGACTTTAGGCGTTTTTAATGTTTGGTTTAATGGCGTCATTGATTGATGCTATATTTTAGTTGTGTGATCCGGTGTAACGTACTGGTAATCACAACAATATAAGATATTGGAGCCTGAAACAGTTTCAAGTTATAAAACTTTCATGTGACCTGCTGTTAATCCACATCTTAAACGCCTGATTTTACCCTTTCTTGCTGGGTGATATTACGTAACACGGCCAATATCACCCACAGACTGTCAATAATATTTCGCAAATCAAAATGAGGCGTGCAGTTGCAAAACTCGCTAACTGCAAGTTAAGTAATTTTGAGAAAAACGCCAAAAACTTTGGAATTACTTTGGCTTTTCTTTGGCTTTTGAATTAACTATTGATGTTTGACAGCTGGAAAAATACGCCTTATGAGCAAATTTTGAACAAAAATATAGTTCAAATGGTAGAACATAACCTAAAGAGTAATTTGGCATCGTTAACTCATTTTTTTCAAAAAGTGCAGTTAGCGAGTTTTGCAACTGCACGCCTCAAATATTGCATAATATTATTGATAGCCTAGAGCCCCAAATGGGGGGCAAAAGGCTAACAAAGACCTCGGAAAGTGGTGGTACCCGATTTGCCACCTCTGCCAAAACCCGAGAAAAGTCACTGCAGACGAACACCTAGCAGACCTGTTAGCAAGTCCTAATCCCACCTCCCCGCGGTGCTCCCTGGGGTACTTCTTCGGAAGGAGCTAACGGGAGACGGGCGAATGGCGAGTTCTCTGCGCCACAAAACAGAGGTTTAAGTCGGTTGGGCTGAGGGTTAGCAACCGCTCCCATAAAAAATACCATTGCTACGAATCGGCAAACAATGCCTCGGAACCGGATGGACAACACGACGACGACCTTTGCTTTTCGAACAAGGACACTAATCGGATCATGGAATGTTAGAACACTGCTGGCTGAGGGACGGCTGGATGAAGTCCTTAACGAGATGAATCGATATAAAATCAAGATCATGGGACTTAGTGAAACCAGATGGCCCGATGCAGGGGAACATATCTGCCCAAACGGTGAGTCCTTCTTATATTCTGGTAGAAACGAAACTGAAAGCCGTAGGAGTGGCGTTGGCGTAATACTCACCAAAGAAGCCAGGTCCAGCCTCATTAGCTGGTCACCAGTTTCTGAGAGGATTATTACCGTGCGCCTGCGTACCAGACTAAGAAGTACTACGGTAGTCCAATGCTATGCTCCAACTGAAGAGGCAGAAGATGACATCAAGGACGAGTTCTATTTGCGACTGAATGAGGTTTTTCGCTCTATTCCAAGGGGAGACATCATTATTTTAATGGGTGACTTAAACGCACAGATCGGCCGTGACAACACCGGCCTTGAACATACAATTGGAAACCAAGGCCTAAGCCAAGTTACCAATAACAATGGTGAGCTTTTCGTTGACTTCTGTAGCTCCCACCAACTCATGGTAGGTGGAACTTACTTTTGTCACAAGAAGATACACAAAGAGACCTGGGTATCGCCCGATGGTAGAACGAGAAATCAGATAGATCACGTGACCGTCAGCCACAGATGGAGAACTATTGTTGAGGATGTCAGGAGTTTCAGGGGAGCAGACACTGGAAGCGACCACCACTTGGTAGTAGCAACTATTCGCCTTAAAATCGCCGCAATCAGAAACGTATACAACGCGATGCTATAAACCGTATGTTTAGGGCTCCGATAGCCTCTTTATGATAAACTCAGTGAATAAATGCGACGTTAGAGAAAAAGACTGCAAGGTTCACTCAATACTTAACAATTTATTTCAATTATTACAATCTGCTTATTAACTAAAATTTATTGTTCTAATCCAAGTTTTTTTGATTTTTTATTGTACAACCTTTAAACACAGCTTTTCTCCTGCTTCGAAGTTTTCCTCTACGTGTGGATGGTCTCGACTGTAGAACCTTTGTTGGTAACAGCTTTCTCCGGGTATTTGGTACTCCTAGAACTTTTCGTGGTCACGATGGTAGATCTCCCTGATAATGGTGGTGTGGAACTTTGCTGAAAGTTAAATTGCGTTAATAAAGATATTTGCATTAGCTTCAGGGCAACTAATGCAACCAAGAATTTATATTAGCCCAATACAGCTAATATAATCAGAAATATAGAATTTATATTAGCCCAATACAGCTAATATAATCAGAAATTCACACTAGCTTCAAAACGTCTAATGTGACCGAGTTGAGATCGCTTCGATTTCTACCTCAAATTCGTATAGAAGATCAAGAGTGATCTGAAGCTTTTGGGCAACGCGCTCCGATATTTATTTGCTCCACTGTACTGCGTCAGTGGAACCTGGTGGGGAGCTTCGGGACTTGAAATGCGTCAGTGGAACCTGGTGGGGAACTTCAGAACTTTGTTGCAGATTGTGTTTTTTCCTTGTGTTTGTGTCGGTTGACATTTGATATGTCATCGCCGGGTAAGTTATGTTTTGTTTTGGGTTTGTAATTTTATTAGTAATGAATTTTATATATTTTTCAGGTTCCTGGTGGGAGCTCTTGGTTATGCTGCGGTGGATCTTCAGTGTTGTCAGGTGAGTTATTTTTTTGGGTGAATTATTTCTTTGTGGTGATTTTATTCTCATTTTAGGACGGATGCTGCCGGTTGTTTACTTTTTGACTGGAGGGATACGGGGACTCTTTTAAGGTAAGTATGTTTGAAAATATCTATTTTATCAATTGATAATATTTATATTTTTAGGAAACACTTATAAGACTGAACATCCTCCGGGGCCTTGAAGCGTTCGCTTCAACAGATGGACCTTTGTTTTTTTTTTTTGATTTGATATCTGAAATATGTATATTGTTTTTGATTTTATTAATAAAACACACGATTTGCCGCACTTGATTTTATTTTATAAACACCAAATTCGAATTTATTCATTTCAGGTTTGATGATTAGTTCTTGGGTTTGTTGTGGTTTTTCTTCCTTTGTAGTCCATTAGTGGAGTGCCCTTGCTGGAGGGGTTTCCCTGGGGGGTGAAGTACCACCCGGCACGTTCGGTCCTTGTTTAGGGTGAATCGTAAGATTTTCCCTTCGAACTGGGTGCGATAGGATGTTTTGGCGTTCATAATTTTTGTCCATGGTAGTGGAAGGGCCTTAATTTTCTCCCATAAGGCGGGTTCCACTATTACATCGGGCGGTGGTTGGCTACTGAGTGCACGTTTGGCTACTGAGTGCAGCTTGGCTTGTACAAGCTGAGAGTCGTTCTGCTTCCGGTCGTTATTAACGGCATCAGTGGTCGAGTTTAGAAAGATAGTTCGTTCACGGAGACTTGCGATTTCATGGGTCGATTTCTCTAAGGCTTGGCGGAGTTCGTTTAGTTCTGAGTTCAATTCTTCTGGCGCATTTTTTAGTATATTTGAAAGTTTCCGTTCACGTTTCGTTGTTTCAGTATCGATAGATTGGCTAGATTTTCGAAATGGTAACTCTTGTAGTGTACCTATTCGAGGGCGAGAGTCTTCGAGTTTCTCAGTTTGACGATATAATGATTGAAAATGGCCATCTTTCTTCTCTAGAAGACGTTCATTGTATGATCGAAGTTCAGTACGTTGCGACTGGAGAACGGCCAGTTCTTGACGTGTTGTCGAATAGTGGGTTTCTTCAATGGATTTGTCCTGCAGACAGGCGACAGATATTTCAATACTTGATGAATGTTTATTCCAATCCGGAGTAACGCATGGAGTTCCATCAGCTTCACGGTTATTTGGAAGCGTTTTTGATGCTGATGCTGAGCTATGCAGCCGTTGAGAGTCCTGTTGGTGTTCCTCATTGGCCGAAAAGTCGCGTAGTTGTGACATCTCTGAATGGAATTTTGATAATTCAACGATATGGGCTTCAAGGGACATATTTACTAGTGTTAATCGTTCTGAGTGGGTTTGTAGTTCTTGCATCATAGACTGTTGCTGCTGCTGCTTCGTTGCATCTCCTTGTGGATAAAGGTTAATCTCGGTTAAATTCCTTTCAGCCGCTGGGTGACAAGTTACATCTCGTTGGTCGATTAGAGCGGTTTTCTTCCTAGGTTTTCGTACTGCAATAGAATCCAAGACCTTGTCCGAAATGCGCTTCTTCGAGCCCCGATCGGATTTATGTTTGGACGATTTACAATTTTGGTTCAATTTATCTTTGGATCCGTTTGTTCTTGCCTTCGTCTTTAAGCTGATTCCATCCAGTCTTGATACCGATGTAGAAGATTTCAGTGGCGAATGATGTCCAGATGTGATTGGCTGTCCTGCGGATGGAGGGTTTTTTGATCCCGAAGTGCCTAGCGTTTTGCGAGAGACTGCTACGGAGTTGCGACTGCGATGTGATGGGAACCTCTTCAGACTCGGAGAGGCTTTCGGAGTTCCTTTAGTAGTGGCGAAGTTCCGGCTGACAACCTTGCTGCTGTTGTTGTTGATGCTGTTGCCGGGGGGTTTGGTACTAGATGAAACTTTGCTTACCACTGGTGACACTAAATCTGGCAAACACTTTGGCTTTCTTGGGATTCCGCTACTGAGAGGTGTACGAATAGGTTTTGGCTTACGGAGCGGATTCTTTGCACTGGTTTCCGTTGTGGGCGTTGAATTCTGCGTGGGACTATTCTTTGGTGTTGAATAGAATTTTGTTTGAGGATGAACAGGAGCAGACTCGATATGCTTCTGGCGAACTAATTGCTGACTAAATCCTGGCTTGTGTGTAGACGTTAGCCGATTTCTGATGTTGGACGGACTGTCCGTGAGTGGAATGCCCTGCTGTTCACGTCTGAGTTCTGCTGTTGTGGGGACTTCTTCAACACGTTGCAATTTCTGGGTTTGTTGACTGAAACTGGTTAAAGACAATATTGATGTAAAAGAATTGATCGGGGTCGAGTTGCTGTACTCTTTAGATGCTTCTCCACTTAATATCCAGCCAAGGATCGTATTTTGCGCGGTAGGTTGACCTTTCAGACCTCTGCGAATGTCGGGTAGGAGGAGTGATCCATAAATATCTGCACCAAGAATGACGTCGATGCGGCCTGGAAGATTAAATGTAGGATCAGCCAGCTTGAGCCCTTGTACATGATTCCACTGGGTTGACGTGATAGGTTGAGATGGCAATGGATTGGTTAAATTCTTGAACACTAACGCTGTCACATCCATCGTAAAGTTGTGTGATGGAACTACTAGAGCTGTTTTCACCATGGTCTCAGCTGTCCCCACTTCGGCTTGTCCTACTCCGAATATTGGTGCGGTAATACGCCTTTTAGGCAACGCTAATGTTTGAACGGCGTATTCAGTCATAAATGATGACTGTGAGCCTGGGTCAAGGAGTGCTCTGAATGTTCGCTGTATACCATGCGTTCCTTGCAGTGTTATAAGGGCTGTATAGAGAAGGACTTCTCTATGGGTTGACGAATGCAATGCGTTTACTTGGACTTGCGGGACAGACGTTTGAGTTGTATTAGCGATGTCTCGCGCATGTGGAGTCGTGTGGATAGGACTTGCCTCTGGTTTAGTGGGATTAACATGGAGAAGCGAATGATGTCGTTTCTTGCAATGGGTGCAGGTATGTTTACTAGGACAAGCTGAGGCACGATGTCCGCGTCCTAGGCAGTTAATACATAGACCACTACGTCGCACGATGATGTTCTTTTCGGTGAAAGGGAGCGCGATGAACTGTGGACAATTCCTTAATGAATGATCCTTTCCGCAATGCGCACATGTAGAAGTTTGATTAACGACGAATGACTGAATTCTCGAGATAGATTTGCTTTGCTGGATGCTTCTAATTGGTTTTGATTTAGTTGAATCGATAGCCTCCAGTGTGCGAAAGCGAGTTTCTAGGAATTGCTTTAGAGTGTCGAAAGAAGGTAGCTTATTATCGCTGGCGATTTGTTGTTCCCAGAGCTGCAGGGAGTCTCTAGGCAATTTCCTAGTCACGATATAAATTAACATTAGATCAAAGATATCTTGTATATCTAGATTTTGTAGATTTTGGACACTTTCCGTGGTAGTGTCGAGTAATTTTTTAACTGAATCGGCGTTTTCGCTAGCTTGGGCCTGGTTAAACAATTTATCGAGTTGAACGTGTACTAACATTCTTTTATTGTCAAACCGTTCCTTCAAAATATTCCAAGCTGTCTCGTAATTGAGGTCGGTGATTGCGAAGCCTTGAATGAGTCGCGCAGCCTCACCATGGGTACTTGCCTTCAAGTAATGTAGTTTTTCGGCATTAGACAAGTTTCTCTTATTGTGTATGAGGGCTACAAAAAGATCGTGGAATGACGTCCACTCGGCATAGTTTCCGGAAAAACTTGGTAGTGAAATACGAGGGAGTTTTAGCGAAGTATTTTCTCCTGGATCAATATTTGCGTTTGATCCAGGGGAACCCGATGGGGCACAGTTTTGGATAGGAGGGCTGGTTTTCGAAGTTTCTGCTGATGATATCAGGTCTTCCAATTCACCCACGTGAAGCAGGTAGACTTCCTCTGTTTCCATGAAGGTTGGTCCTGATACATAGTCAGCTACGGCTTCGATGGGTTTTTCCTCTGCAGCCGCATCTAACAAGGTAGAATGATTAATTGAAATTTGTTCCCACAACGAATTCACCCGAACAAGACGCCTTTTAAGATACTGGGTCGTCTTCCGTGTTTTCGAGTCCTTTCCGTAATTTCTGAGGGAGTTTTGTAGATCCTCGACTAATAATTCTTGCTTTTTTATAAGTTTATCCATGATTGAATTCAGCGATAGTTCGACAATAAACTCTGATTAAGACCTTGACGATGCAGGCAGTTCTCTAAGTCACATCAAAATCACTGAGTATATTTATTATACCGGAATCTTGACTATATCCGGCTCGAAGGACCAAAATGTTTAGGGCTCCGATAGCCTCTTTATGATAAACTCAGTGAATAAATGCGACGTTAGAGAAAAAGACTGCAAGGTTCACTCAATACTTAACAATTTATTTCAATTATTACAATCTGCTTATTAACTAAAATTTATTGTTCTAATCCAAGTTTTTTTGATTTTTTATTGTACAACCTTTAAACACAGCTTTTCTCCTGCTTCGAAGTTTTCCTCTACGTGTGGATGGTCTCGACTGTAGAACCTTTGTTGGTAACAGCTTTCTCCGGGTATTTGGTACTCCTAGAACTTTTCGTGGTCACGATGGTAGATCTCCCTGATAATGGTGGTGTGGAACTTTGCTGAAAGTTAAATTGCGTTAATAAAGATATTTGCATTAGCTTCAGGGCAACTAATGCAACCAAGAATTTATATTAGCCCAATACAGCTAATATAATCAGAAATATAGAATTTATATTAGCCCAATACAGCTAATATAATCAGAAATTCACACTAGCTTCAAAACGTCTAATGTGACCGAGTTGAGATCGCTTCGATTTCTACCTCAAATTCGTATAGAAGATCAAGAGTGATCTGAAGCTTTTGGGCAACGCGCTCCGATATTTATTTGCTCCACTGTACTGCGTCAGTGGAACCTGGTGGGGAGCTTCGGGACTTGAAATGCGTCAGTGGAACCTGGTGGGGAACTTCAGAACTTTGTTGCAGATTGTGTTTTTTCCTTGTGTTTGTGTCGGTTGACATTTGATATGTCATCGCCGGGTAAGTTATGTTTTGTTTTGGGTTTGTAATTTTATTAGTAATGAATTTTATATATTTTTCAGGTTCCTGGTGGGAGCTCTTGGTTATGCTGCGGTGGATCTTCAGTGTTGTCAGGTGAGTTATTTTTTTGGGTGAATTATTTCTTTGTGGTGATTTTATTCTCATTTTAGGACGGATGCTGCCGGTTGTTTACTTTTTGACTGGAGGGATACGGGGACTCTTTTAAGGTAAGTATGTTTGAAAATATCTATTTTATCAATTGATAATATTTATATTTTTAGGAAACACTTATAAGACTGAACACCGTATACGGTTCAACGTAGATCTTCTGCGGGAGAGCGGTAAAAAGCGGGAATTTGCTGGAAACTTACAACAAATATTAAACCAGCACAACGTTTCTGACGACACAAATATTGAAGAGCTGTGGAATAGGACAAAGGGCGCAATATTGACGGCTGCGGAAACGAGCATCGGTTATGTCCAAAGAAACCAGCAACACTGGATCTCGGACACAACCTGGCAAAAAATATAAAGCAGGAGAGCCCTAAAAAATAACGTAAACTCTACAAGTGACCCTGAAAGACGTTACCAACTGGAACGGGAATACTCCCAATTACACCGGGAGGTAAAGAGAAGTGTCCGGCGTGATAAAAGGCAGCAGATAAATGAGCTCGCAGAAAAAGCGGAAAACGCGGCAAACACAGGCAACAGTAAGGTGCTGTACCAAATTACTAAACAGCTCTCGGGAAAGCACTCTACTAAAAAGCATGCCGTTTAGAGTGCGGATGGAAGGCTGCTGTGCAGCGACGAGGAGCAACTCCAAAGATGGAGAGATTACTTCTTCGCCGCCCTGAATGGTACACTTACATAGGAACTTCAGGAAAACAACAACAATGCACAGCCAATAAGAATCACCACCCGGGCCCCATCCAAGAAGGAAATAGTAACCGCAATTCATGGGATGGCCAATGGTAAAGCAGCTGGGAAAGATGGCATCCCGCCAGAATGGTTGAAAGCCGGCTCAAGCCTCATAGCAGATGCGCTTCAGCCAATCCTAGAAATAGCATGGAACACCTGTACCTCGAATTTTATTTATTTTATTTATTTATTTCACAAACCAGTAGTACATCAGTACAGTACTTACAGAGGTATACGCAGATACCTGTGCGCAAGAACTGGTATTAAATTTAACCTAAAACTAACATCTAGTAGATAACACTTATAATTCAGTAAAATTTGCTTGACTTAGATAATTCACATTACTTATATAAAACCTAATATTAACTGCTAATATTTACATGCTTTCCTATCCAAATCCTTAGCTTATTTCTTAATATTTTTTTTGTACTTTTTAATGACTTCATTCCTTTGGGAAGAGCATTAAAGACTCTGATGGCTGTAAGAAGAGATTCTTTATTACTGATTGCCTTGTATCTTATAGGCATTTGTATATTTTTCTTTCTTGTTGTGCTAGTTGAGGAACAAAATTTTTCGGTTAATGTGGGGTAATGATACAATAGTGATTCCAATGTGAATAGCTGAGCTAAATTTAATGGTTTATCATTTAAAGCAAGAGAGTTTTTGTATACAATTTTTAGTAATTTGTTTTGTAAACTTTGAAGTAGACACTTATAGTTGTTGTATACTCCACCCCATGCTATTATACCATAACTTATTATACTATTAAACAATGCATAGTAAATTATTTTTAGTGTAGCAGTATTAAAAACTTTCGACAGTTTGTAAAATATAAATATAAGATATTTAGTTCTGCTGATTATATATTCAATGTGCTTATCCCATTTAAGATGTTGGTCGATGATAACACCTAAGTATTTGCAAGATTCAACTCGTTTAACTGGTTGACCTTTAATAGTAACCTTTATAGTGGTCGGTATACTATTCGTATAATTACCAAAGGTAATGAAAGTAGTTTTTTCTATATTTAATGACAGCCTATTTAAAGCTAACCAATTGGAAATGTCGTCTAAGTAATTAATCATATTAAATTCAATTTCAGTCCAGCTTTCTCCAGTAGATATTACGACTGTATCATCAGCGAAAGAAAACACTTTATCTCCATTTATTACCTCTAACATATCATTTATATATAGTAGAAAGAGCAATGGACCAAGTATAGTTCCTTGGGGTACACCAGTTGTTACAGTGTTATATTCACTGATCTCATTGAGTATTTTTACACATTGTTTTCTATTACTCAGATAACTTGTTATTAACTGATGTGCTTTGCCTCTGATTCCGTAATTATACAGTTTATCAAGAAGAATTGAGTGATTAACTGTATCAAAGGCCTTCGCTAAGTCAAGAAATGTAATTGCAATAGGTTTACTATTGTCAAGTCTCTGGAGTATAATCTCAGTTATGGTATTTAGAGCTTCTTTGGTTCCTTTACCCTTTAAAAATCCAAATTGCCTACTAGATATCAGCTTACAATGACTTATAAATTCTGTTAATCTATTATATATTACTCTTTCAAAAATTTTGGCTACATTAGATATTAGTGATATTGGCCTATAGTTGCAAGATTGGTGTTTACTTTTTGCCTTGTGTATAGGAATAATTTCAGCAGTTTTAAGTTCTTCTGGCCAATAAGATTTTTCAATACATAAATTAATGATATGTACAAGAGGAAGAGTTATACATTCTTGCAATACTTTAATGGATTGTGCATTGATATTGTCTACACCACCAGCTTTAAGTTTTAATGTATCAATGATTTTCATTATTTCATCAGTATTTGTAGGTTTAAGGAATATTGTTTTAGAGTTCATAGAAGGAAGTTTAATTATCGAGTTTGGGGGTACTTTTATAAGTTTACACATTTCTGTTCCTATATTACTAAAGTACATATTCATGTAATTAGATATTTCTTTATGATCGTAAATTTTATTATTATGATTATTATAAATATAACTTATTGATTGTTCTTTGTTATGTCCTTTTTTTAGTTTTTTATTAATTAGCTTCCATAGGTTTTTTGAACTACAACTATTTTTCTCTACTTCTTTCCTTTCATGCAAAAGCTTAGCCTCAATGATTAATCTATCAAGTATTTTAGTATATTTTTTGTACTCAGCTTTTTTTCCAAGATTATTTTTATCTTGCTTCCACTTATTATAAAGCTTTTCTTTTATATTACAAGAAGTTACAATGCCCTTTGTAATCCATATTTTTCTAGGTACAAATTTTCTATCTTTTCTAGATGACTTATTTTTTATCATTGAGATGTAGATACAGTGTTTGATTTTTTTTATTAGTTCATTAGCAGCTAACTTAGGTTCAGATATAGACAATAAGCTGATCCAGTCCATTGTACAAGCTACATTAATTAATTTACTGTAATTAATTGGAATAGGTTGTGTGTTAGATGTTTCATATTTTAATTTTGTAACAGAAATAATTAAGGGGAAATGATCAGCAGGATAGGGTACCTATCATTAGCTTGCAAGCTTTAGCTCTAAATGATTCCGTTTTTATGAACACATTGTCAATACACGATCCTTCGCTAAAAGAGTCGGATGGTCTTGTTATTCCTTGGAAGCCCGGTAAAAAACCGTCCTCCAGTAGGTTGTTCAAGTGTTCAAAGCTATAACAATCAGTATTTAGAATATTAATGTTGAAATCTCCTATTATAAGGTGGTTTTTAATTTGTTCCTTTTCTTTAATGTAGTTTTTAAGTTCTCGGATAAACTCTGATTTTGATAGGTCATGAGATCTATATATTGCAGAAAGTTCCAACATATCATTATTGTCCAAGGTTAAGGTAGTATTAAGAATTTTAAGGTTACCATACTCATGCGTTGCAGTATTTTCACGTATTGAATCTTTAATGTAAATTACTACACCATCCGCTCTATTTACACAACTATTATTATAATACATAGTATATCCATCAAGTGAGAAATAGTTAAAGTGCTCAAGTTTCCAAGTTTCAACGCATATTATGACCGAGGGAGGAATCCTAAGTCTCTCTACAAGAATTTGAAGACTATTAAAGTTTTTATTCAAACTTCTTATATTCAAATACAAAATATATTCATTATTATTATTCAAAAAAACAAGCATGCATATACCTTTCCGGAGGATTGGACGGAAGGTATCATAGTCAAAATACCAAAAAAGGGGGACCTAACAATATGCGACAACTGGAGAGGCATCTGTTTACTATCTACAGTGGGCAAAATTTTGTCCCATATATTACTATCTAGGATAAGTGAGGCAGTAGACCGAACGCTTAGGAGGCAGCAGGCCGGATTCAGGAAGGGCCGCTCATGTATTGATCATATCAACACATTACGAATAATAGTGGAGCAGTCTACTGAATTCCGATCCCCCCTTTACCTTGCTTTCCGTAGATTATGAGAAAGCGTTTGACTCGGTCAATAGGAGCTTTATATGGCAGGCACTACGGCGACGTGGACTGCCTGATAAAATAATAGAATTGATAAAAGCCCTATATAACAATTCCAAATGCAGAGTTCTCCATAATGGAAAATTATCTGACAGCTTCGAGGTGTACTCAGGAGTACGACAAGAATGCCTACTTTCGCCATTACTGTTTTTTATAGTAAAAAACGACATCCTTGTCAGCGCTCCAGATAGTAGAACAGGCAGCATACAATGGGGTTTGTTAGACCGTCTTAAGGATCTCGACTACGCAGATGATATCTGTTTGCTGGCCCACAGACACCAGGACCTCAAAAACATGTTAAACAATTTGGCAACAAAAAGTAGTCCAGGATAAATCCGAATAAAACCAAAGAAATGCGGATAAATGCAAACACCCTAGAATGAATAGCGCTGAATAGCCGTGACGTGGAACTGGTAGATAAATTCTGCATATGCATGCTTGTTCCGCATATGGAGATCAACGGAGATCTCAACTAACACCAAATTGCGGCCGTTCAACTCCAACGTTAAGGCAGTTTTTTTTTTTTTTTTTTATGTGGTAAAGTCAAGCTTAGGAATTACCCTTTGTACTACTAGTTTGTCATGTCGTTCGAGTCATGGCCAGTCTCTAGTAGTAAGCTTGCTTTGAAGGATAGAGGAGAAGGGATAGGTTAGGGGTCTGGAGGGTGCGTGAGTAGATGTCTATGAACCTTGCGTTTGAACTCTGAGATGTTATATGAGCTCGGAAACACCGACTGCGGAAGAGAATTCCACAACCGAGTTGTTCTATTTATAAACGAACTACTAAAATGTAATGTGCGCGAAGGGGAGGGCTGGAGGGTGAAGGGGTGAGCCGAGTTGGCTAGTCTTGTGTTGCGGGAAAAAAATTGCCGTGTAGGCAGGAGGTTTCTAATTTCGGTGGAACACTCACTATGGTAATAGCGGTAAAATTTGCTAAGTGCTGCAACATTCCTACGGTGGCTTAAAGAGTCGATGGAGGAGCAAAGGGTGCTATCGCCAATGAGTTTGATGGCGCGATTTTGCACCTTGTCGAGCCAAGCCAAGGTGGTTTTTGGGGCTCCCGCCCAAATATACGAGTTGTATTCAAGGCGGGGCCGAATGTAGGACTTGTAAATTGTAGCCAGAGCAGATGACTGGAGGAGGAACTTGCATCTCTTGAGGAATCCCAGGCATTGGAAAGCTTGTTTGGCGATTTGGAATATGTGATTGTTCCATCGCAGATCTGATGATAAGGTTACGCCTAGGATGTTAAGAGATGGGTCAGCCATTACATTCTTTTTGTCCACTGAGATAGAGGGACGGGTGGTGCAGGTTTTTGTAGAGATAAGACAGTACTTTGTTTTGGATGCGTTGAATTCGACACGATTCTTGCGGCCCCAAGCAAGAATGAGTTCAATGTCCTCGTTAATAGAATTGGACATGAGTTCACGGTCGACGGGACAAGGTCTGGCACGCGCTTGTCTTGTATTATCAAAGGTGTGGGAGTAACGCAGAGTACCGTCATCGGCGAAACTGTGAAGTGGGTTGGAGGGGATTGAGAGCAGATCATTAATAAATATGAGAAAGAGGGTGGGTGAGAGAATAGAGCCTTGGGGGACGCCGGCCGAGATGGAATGAGGTTTGGATTCGACGCCATCCAATACTACCTTGATTGAACGGCCAGAAAGAAAGCACTCAATCCAGTTCTTTAGAACTGAGTCGATACCAATAGCTTGGAGTTTAGACAACAGAGCGAGATGCCATACTCTGTCGAAAGCCTTGGAAATATCTAGAGCAACAAGACCAGACTCACCGAAGCGATGGATGTTTTGGTTGAGGGCCTCAGTCAGACACACAAGAAGGTCGCCAGTAGATCTTTTCGGTCTAAAGCCGTACTGCCTGTCGTGTAGAATTTGGTTGGATTCCAGATATTTCATCAGCCTTTTGTTGATTATTGTCTCCATGATTTTGGAGAGAATAGGAGTAATTGCTATTGGGCGGTAGTTTAAAGGGTCGCTGGCTTCACCTTTTTTGGGAATGGGCTGAACATGAGCTAGTTTCCAAGAGTTTGGATAAACTCCGGAGAAGTAGGACAGGGCGAAAAGTTTGCGCAGAGGTTTAGCCAGGGGTGAGGCACATTTATTGAGTACCATAGGGGGGATATTGTCGGGGCCAGTGGATTTATTGACGTCGAGCACTTTGAGACACTTGTACACCTCGCGAGTCCTGAAGAAAATTCCGTCCATTGAATGGGCGTTGCGTTCGAGAACCGGGGGAAGCGTATCAGTTTCAGGTAAGGAAGAATTAGAGGCGAACAGAGATGCCAATAAGTCGGCCTTGGATTTGCTTTCTGCCGTCACCTTTCCTCCATAAATAAATGGAGGGGTTGTGGAAGACGTAAAATTCTTCTTGATGGAAGTTACCAAGGACCAGAAGTTTTTGCTGCCTACGCGTGTGTTGAGGATCTTGTTTCTCAACTTGTCATCGAATGACGCTTTGACCTTCCTGATGATGGAGTTGCAGGAGTTCCTTGATTTCATATACTCACGCCGAAGTGACTCGCTTGGGGAACGTTTATACGCTCTATAGGCGGCTTCCTTAGCATTAATTGCGTTCATACACTCACCATTGAACCATCTATTTGGCCTAGGCTTTATAGATTTGGTGGAATGAGGAATGAACAAACACATTCCTGCCCGTATTATTTTGGTAATACAGAGCGCAGCATAGTTCGCACTGGCACCTCGGAAACACAAATTCCAGTCGGTGGCTTGGAAAAAGCGAATAAGTCCCAACCAGTTGGCTTTCCCATAGTGCCAGACAGTTCTTTTGGGGACTGTGTTGGTTGGGGTGGAGGATGGATATGGGAAATTAGCCCTGACTAGTTTGTGGTCCGAGTTGCCAAGGGGTGAGCTAACCTCGACGGAGTATCGAGATGGATGTGTGGTAAGGAATAGGTCAAGCAGGTGAGCTCCGTGACCTTCAACATCCGGAACTCGTGTCGGACAATTCACGATTTGGTGCAAATTGTTTGAATCTGCAAAGATCTCGGCGTCTTTGCCAGAAACACTGGTGCCATTTGAGTAATTTAGCCAATTGGTATTATGAACGTTAAAATCACCCGCAACAATGATTTCACACTCCGGATGGGAAAGTAAAAATCCGGAGATTCGTTCGGATATAGCATCGAAGGCTAACGTCGAGGCATCATTACTTATGTTAGGACTTCTGTAGAGAAAACAGAAGAATATGACGTGGCTACGAAGAATTATTTTAGCCCAAATGTAATTGAATTCAGAAGATGTACTATTGTACACCTTCTGGAGAGCCACGTCATTCCTAACATACATGGCGACACCCCTATGGTTGGAGAAATTGTGCACTAAGCTATACCCAGTCATCTGAAATCGATCGAAATCATTATCGGTGACTTGAGTTTCACTTAGTGCGAGAATGGCCGGGGCGTGGATGTGTAGGTGGCACATCACATAGGAGAAGTTCGCAAGGAGACCCCTAATATTGCAAAAAACAATAGAGAAATCTCTGTTTTTGTTTTGGGCTGCTGGGCTGGTTTCTTTTGTACGGCTGCGAAACATGGAAAGTCACTCAATTCATCACAGGGCGCCGAGGAGTTTTCATCAACAGATGGCTGTGTCGTATCCTAAAAATCTGCTGGCAAGATAGAATTTCAAATGAAGAGCTATGGCGCCGTGATGGCCAAGAAAGGATAGACAACAAAATCAGGCGAAGGAAATCGAATTGAATTGGCCACACCTTGCGATCTAGCCAAACAGGCCCTTGACTGGAATCCGCAGGGATCCCGTGGAGTCAGAAGACCTAAAACAAAACGTAGAGGAGAACCCTATTAGCAGAGGCCGCAACAACTAAAAGATCCTGGTGAGAGGTATGGCACAAAACAGAGTCCGCTGGAGGGCAATTGTTTCCTCCCTATGTCCCATGAGGGATTAACCCTTTGCCACATGATTTTTTTTGAACTTGTAAAAAAGTATATCTTTATATTATACATTATTCTAATATAGAGAAAAATAAGGAAACAATTTTTTTTATAAAATTGTGTAGAAAACACAGTTCTTTTTTGCAAGTTACTTAGAAGTTACATTATACGTCTTCAGTATACTATTTTTAACAAAAAGCGCTATACTGCTAAAAAAAATTATGTTACTTGTGAGTTACACGATGTGTCAAAGGGTTAAAGAGAATAAGTAAGTAAGTATAAATTTTAAGAAAGTTTGAATTTGGAAAAAAATTTATAACTAGTTGGGATGTGGGTTTGACCCCTTCGGTCCACACGACCAACTTCCCAGTATGATGAACGTAGACGGAATAAACTGACTTCTTACAAAATACTAATACGTTTAGCGCTAGTGAGAAATTGACTAGTATCAGAACTGGTGACAAAGTAGTACCGAGAGTAGCTAGTTCAAATAACTATATTAGTGGTGAATCTACAAGATTTTTCTAGAGAATTTGTTTTGCCTGAACGTTAGCAAACAAACATTTCCTTCGTATTTCGTTCCACCATACATTAAAGCGGGTTTTCGCATTCGTACTGAGCGTGTTGAAGCGCCGCTGATAAGACTTCATTTGGAAATTCCAAAGCTTTCCGGAGATAGCAGCAAAACTAATTATGTAAAGTCAGACTTGACCACAAAGAACAAATGTTTCGGTAACTACTGGAAATTCTAGGATTTGCAGGACGTAGAAAACAATTCCCCGTCAAAAAATTTTAATGATCCAAGGTTTGAAAAATTTGTGATGTTTGTAAAAATAATAGAGTTACCCTTCTAGCACAGAAGGTGTACTGGGCTGAGAAGCATTTACCACTGCTCAGGAGCTCAGCTAAGACGCGCAGACATAAAATATTAAACAACATATAAGAGCACAAAACATCAAACAGAGAAGCGTGCAAAAACAAAAAGTCAGTGGGGCACGTAGGGAGCCACGCTACATTAAGAAGATAAGCAATCAAAAAAATTAGAGAAATAAGGGTCGTTCCACACTATCGTGACATTCTCGGTCAGGTCTCATGCCATTCTCGGCCCAGTCAATAATTTTTCACACTTTCGCTCTCGTTCAAGCCCTGGCCTGGGTGTGAATACGCCGATTGTTTTCCTGTCAAAATATTTGACTGGACCAAGAGTGGCATGAGACTGGACTGAGAACCGCCCGATAGTGTGAAAGGACCCTAAATATGCAAGAGAGATTCACCTCTCGGGTTGGAGTTATTCACTCGAAATGACGTGCGGCTACTTAAGAAATCTGAGCCCATCTTGCCATTTAACAGACGATGAACGAGTATAACGTCAGCGTAAAGGGTAGCATAGTTTTTGCACGATTTTTAACCAGTATCGGATTTTGACAAGTAATGTTTTGTGGGAAAGCTATCGCTGCGCAGAATCCAAAAAAGATCACTTCGTTTAGAACGGGTCTCATCCCATCGAGTTTGTTAGATATCAGCAAAACTTATCAATTTACGGTCTTTCTGACACTTAGCCGAAGTTTTTTCATTTAAACAAACAAAAAAGGCCCGACCGAATGTTATGAAATTATTTTCAGAGGTAGGGAACGGAAGCCGGAAAAGATATGTAGTGCTGCGGAAAGTGCTGACAGGGAAACGGAAAGCAGGACGTCCTAAGAAAATACATAAAGACGACGTTGTGGAAGACATAAGACAATTAGAAATAAGAAATTGGAAAAGAGGGTCTAGGGATTGACAATTATGGAGGCGAACGCTGGATGATGCTAAACCAACAACAGACTATTGATGATGATGAATTAATTATCGAAGGTTGTCATTTACCCAAATTATCAAACACAACACACGAAGTCCTGTCGTTTAGGGCTATGATCGCACAGGAGGCATCACAATGCTTGTTATTTCAACAGGTACTTTGCAACGAGTCACGATCGGAGAGACGATCCTATAAAATAGAATTGGAATAAAATAACCTTTTGTAGGAAAGAATCTTTTTTGTAAACCATCGAATAAATCACAGTCCACAACAATAAAAGAAGATTACTCACGAAGGAAAACTAATTTGCACTTTCGTTATTTGAAATAGTTAATTGCTATGTACAACAATTAGATATTTGACTACTTTCTGTAAATACAATAACATCATTTATTTTCTTATTGGAATACTTCTCACGTATTGATAACCAAGCAAAAGCAACTTAAAAATTATAACTTAACATCAAGTTAAAACACTAATAAATACCAGTCGAATATATGTATGTATTAATAATCCAACAAAAAAAATGAACTTTTCAAAAATTCACAATCTCACTTTCTAAATATATAAAAGTAAAAACCTCAAAGGGGGAGACGATGAAGAGTCCGGAAGTTGATTTCTAGACATTATATCCAAATTACTGAATGTTATCTACAATTAAATTACTTTACAAACAACAACAACAACACAAAACACAATGTTACACTAATGCAATTTTGCCAGTTTATTACGCGACTATACGTCAAAGGACACCGTTCTTCACCGCAGTGCAATTGTGTATGAGCAAATCTAATTGAAACTTGCCGATTTTAAGGATAAAATCTGACACACCCTGATTGGTCCACCCTGTTATTTTGCTTCAGCATCCTTTTCCATTATGGGCGGAGTCTGTCAAATACCCGTATTCTGTAATGTATGTAGTTTTTGTTGTAATAAAGGAATCCATAATGCAAGGGGGGTGAAAATAAAATGGTTGCCAGGAAGGACTTAAAGTGGTGCTTCTTGTTGGGAGTAAAATTGTTTAAATTGAAACTAAGTAACTTTTGAAGTATAAACGGACAATAACAAAATATATTTTTAAAAAAATGTTGTACTCAAATTAAAATATTAATAAAATTCTAATTTGTTTGTTGTTGGGAGTTTTGGAATTATTTGGTAATAAAATATCCTTTAGAATCAGTTTTTCAATTAGTTTCCTGTTTCATAAATTTTTAAATCAAGCTGAATAAAAAAGAAATATTAACATTAACGTACACTACATCAAGCGGTATTTGTGGATGTATGGGAACAGAAAGCAGGACTGAAAAGCGGCCCAGTAGGACCGGTAAGCTTACAGAAGTACTGAAATCAGCACTTACTGGTAAGGGGTAGGCCTTACCACTCCCTTTTACAGAAGTGCTTACTTTTACACACGATGTCATAGGGGGTAAGGCCTTACTATGGTACTTACCTTAGAGTACTTATAGAACTGCTCATCTGTAAGGGGTATACATTGATTATAGAGTAAGTAGATATGGACAAACATCTTTCAGGTTGTCTTGTTAGATGGCGCTAGTTACACTGAATTAAGTTTTAGGGCTGCGAATTTCTGTTGTAAACCTCTAAAATTAATGGGAATGGGTTTACAACATTAGTTTAATAATATTAATTTTTTATTAGTGCATAATAATCATAAAATAGACAATTTTTTTAATTTTGCTATTTTTTAGTAAAACATAAAAAAGCGGGTTTGCGCCTGAATTTAAAAAAGCATTTCAAAGCCCTTGACGCATGTGGGAAGAAAAACCAAAAGTTTCGGATCTAAAAATAGATTCCTGCGCGGGTATTCCTTTTGTTTTGCTTTGGAAGGGGGTGGGTGGGCTGAAACTACGATGATTTCTTGGCCGGTGACTGAAATTTATGAATGAAGAAATTAATGAATGGGAAGAGAGATTTAATGGGAACTTTAGCATCGTGTTTTTTTTATTTTGAGAAAAATTAAATAAGTTTGTTTTTAACAAAATTCTAGTTTTTTTGTATTGATTTTATTATTGCTTTTAGAGCAAATTGAGCAAACTATTTGAAAATGTGAATATATGTATACATATTTGCGTGCAATAATAGAAAACAATAAAAAACTTTCGTTTAAAACCCTACTTCATATTTCTCAAGAGTGGTAGTCGTCAATGAAAAAAGAAGAGTTCCGATTTTGAAAGATTTTTTAAAATGTTTGTTTTAAGGGTAATTGTTTACTTTATCAGACGCAAAAGTTCGCGCAGTACTCCAAAAATGCGGTGAGTTTTTGGTGGGAGAATTAAACTGCTATTTTTTATAAAAATTACTTTTACAAAATTTTAACCCTGAATAACCAACCGGTGACCAACGGCTAATTCCAAAAGCAACATGCTCTGGTCAACCCCTTACAAAGCCTACCTCCTGCGGGAGTGCGGTGATAAAGTAAATAATTATCTAAAATTCTAAGAATTTTATATATATGTACATGTATATGAATATCCCACTCCACCACCCGTTCATTTAATTATGGTAGCTTCAATAAAACTACCCTTTTGCTTACTTCTGATAGTATCAAATTTTAAAAATTAATGAAAATAATCCAATTGGAAATAAAAATAATTTAAATTATTAAGAACAAACCAGTCTGGATTCATTATTCAACTGGAAGCCTGCCATGAAAACCTATAATTAGTGGCGGGTCCGTCGACACAAAAACTCAGTTGTTGCAAACAAGTTGGAATTCTTGATGTTCAGGTTGCAACGAGAGCCAAACTTCAAGAAGAGAGATGTACACATATTGTGTAGCTATAAGAATGATGAGGGCTCACATGCTCTTGCTTGGGACGACCAGCTTTTTTAGTATGTATAAATTAACCGTTAATTTAAAGGCCTTCGTGATATTCAATATTCATCTTAAGGTAGCTGGGCATGTGAGCCTTACAGCTAGCTATTCATAAGATTTCCCATTGAGTTTTATCTGTGAAACAAAGGAAAGCTGCTGGAAATGTGCGCAAAAACATTCCGTCGACATTGTCCGCACAAGGATTCCGCCGGCCATTTCATTCAAACATCAAAGTAAGACGGGCAAAACCCTCTTTCGTGTTGACCCACCATTAAACACTAAATGCACATCAGCCAGTTTCTTAACAAGTTCTTTAATACATATCTACAATATTTTCATTCAGTTTTACTATTTTTTTTGGTTCAAAGGTGAATTTTTTATTAAATGCTGGTAATTTTCTTAAAAGTTGTAGCTTTAAAAAGATAGAAAAGCCGCCTCTTTTTAAAACTGCATACATTTTTGCAGAAACTTGAGCGCAGAGTTATACGTGCAAATTCCTTTGCACAGGTGGAAAATTCGACGCTTTCTGTAAAACTGTAAAATTAACGCACATCGCAGTACTAAAGAACTGGTTTGAGAGCTTTATTTCTGGCCGTTCAATTAAGGTAGTACGCCTTCGTCAATATAAGACAAGAACGGGCAAAACCTTGTCTAATAGAGTGTGAACTCTCATCCCTCGAAAAAAATGTACCATCCTTCCCTTTATCTCAGTGGCAAAAAGAATCTAATAGCTGACTCATCTCTTAACATCTTAATATACAAATCCACCAAAGCAAACAAACATTTGCTCGCCGGCAAAATGACGTCACGAAGAAAGTGCATATCGCAGCTATGCACATTTGGAACATCATCTTTTTACGTCATTATCACGTCAAGAGAAAATGCCTTTGGTGGACTGGTACTTTTAGACGTAATTTAATCTTCAGTGGCATTCCGTATTACAATATTGTTAAATCCGATTAGAAGACGAAGCAGCTTGCAAGTAAAAATTTACCAATATTGTTAAATTTTCATGTAAAATAAATGTCAATATTGTATAATATAAAATACGGTTTCGGCAGTTTCGGAAAAAAATAACAATATTGCAATAGAAAATAAGGTCCCAGATCTGCGATGGAGTAATCTCATATTCCAAATCGCCAAACAAGCTTATCAATGCAATGCTTATCAATTATCAGATTCCTGAAGAGATGCAAGTTCCTCCTTCAGCAGGCGGCCCTCTACAATCTACAAGTCCTACATTCCGCCTTATATGGAATTGTATTGAACATAACTCGTATATCTGGGCAGAAGTTATGTTCCCACGGCCACAACCCATACGAGACACATGACCCCAACCAAAAGTTCACGAGCCTTACGGCACAAGCCACCATCAATGACCTCGATACTTCGGGAGCATCCGGCTACCTAGATATTTAGTTAGCAATATTGTAACATTATCTTATATATTAATAGGCAAACAAAAAGTTTGTACACGCTAAGGCTTTTTTGTTCGTGGACCGATTTCGTTTAAATTTTCAGAAAATGTTCTTTTTATGGCATAGTTTTGTAATAAGGAATTTCAACGAAATCGATTCACGAATAAAAAAGTTATAGCGACTTTAATTTTTCGGATTTTAAAAAGCCGTTGGAAAATTTGAATTTTTTGTGAGCATCAATGTAGAGCTGAGTAGCCTACGATTGACACAAATGCCGTTTCAGTGAAGCGAATGAGAAACAGAGAAAAACAAGCGTTTGTGTGGATTTTTGGCGGCATAACTGACATAAAAAAACTCGGTCACTTTGTGCGTGCATTTTTTTATACTCTTTTGCGTATAGTATTTGAGTTGTATGGTGTAAGGGGCGGCCGTTCGTTTTTTGGCGAATGCCTTTAGAAATTTTAATTAATTCATTTAAGTGTGTTTTGAATGTTATTCTGCGTAATTTTTATTCGTTTTCGTATGGTTCTCGGAATCTGAGTTGTATTTTTGTCATTCCAAACAGTTAACTGCGAATTTTGAGTGCAATTTATCGGTGAGTACTTACGTTTTTTCCGCGTTTTCTTTTCAAAATGCCAAGACAACGACGGGGACACTCGAATGTCGATTTTAGATCGCTTCGCGAAAATACTAGAAGTCGCGTTAGAAATTTACGTAGTGTTAATGAAATGAATTTTGCAAATAATGAATTGAATAGTGGTGTGAATGAAATGAATGTTGATGCATTTCATAATGAAATGTTTGTTGATGGTGGTGAACCTTTAGAGATTTTGACTGATTCTTTTAAATGTGCTTTGAATGTTATTCCGGTTAATTTTGATTCGTTTTCGTGTGGTTCTTTTATTATGAGTTGTCATTTTTGTCGTGCCAAACATTTTCTGACTGAAGTAACTTTACGTAATACTGAGGCATTTTCTTTGTGTTGTCATAAAGGCAAAGTTAATCTACCTCCACTTTCTCAAAATTACTTTTTCAATAATTGTTTTGAAGGATTAACTTCGAATGAAAGTGGTATTAAAAATCGTTCTAAATTTTTTTTGCAAATATTCGTTCGTATAATTAGCTCTGAGTGTAATTTGTCAAATGACACTGTAAATGTCATTTATCATTTTACCACATAGCCAAGCAAGACGTCATGGATGCGATTAAAAAAATCCTGGGAAATTTTAGATGCTCTGGAGCGACAATGGAAATGTTGCGAATAATTTTTTTTTAAATAAAAATATTTAAATTGAATTCAAAATCGAACAAATCGTGAATTTTATATATTTATTGTTTTTGTGACCGAATTTCGGTAACGGGCATCCCAACTAGTCTTATATATTAATAGGCAAACAAAAAGTTTGTACACGCTAAGGCTTTTTTGTTCGTGGACCGATTTCGTTTAAATTTTCAGAAAATGTTCTTTTTATGGCATAGTTTTGTAATAAGGAATTTCAACGAAATCGATTCACGAATAAAAAAGTTATAGCGATTTTAAATTTTCGAATTTTAAAAAGCCGTTGGAAAATTTGAATTTTTTGTGAGCATCAACGTAGAGCTGAGTAGCCTACGATTGACACAAATGCCGTTTCAGTGAAGCGAATGAGAAACAGAGAAAAACAAGCGTTTGTGTAGATTTTTGGCGGCATAACTGACTTAAAAAAACTCGGTCACTTTGTGCGTGCATTTTTTTTATACTCTTTTGTGTATAGTATTATTGAGTTGTATTGTGTAAGGGGCTGCCGTTCGTTTTTTGGCGAATGCCTTTAGAAATTTTAATTGATTCATTTAAGTGTGCTTTGAATGTTATTCTGCGTAATTTTTATTCGTTTTCGTATGGTTCTCGGAATCTGAGTTGTATTTTTGTCATTCCAAACAGTTAACTGCGAATTTTGAGTGCAATTTATCGGTGACTACTTACGTTTTTTCCGCATTTTATTTTCGAAATGCCAAAACAACGACGGGGACGCTCGAATGTCGATTTTAGATCGCTTCGCGAAAATACTAGAAATCGCGTTAGAAATTTACGTAGTGCTAATGAAATGAATGTTGTAAATAATGAATTGAATAGTGGTGTGAATGAAATGAATGTTGATGCATTTCATAATGAAATGTTTGTTGATGGTGTTGCACATTTAGAAATTTTGACTGATTCTTTTAAATGTGCTTTGAATGTTATTCCGGTTAATTTTGATTCGTTTTCGTGTCGTTCTTTTAGGCTGGCCGTGCACGTACGATTTCTGTTTTCGGTTTCCGGTTTCCGTACTCGGACAACCGAATGCAGGCATTTCATACAAATAATTCTACTTACCGCGCACGTTCTTAAATATTCCGTTCGGAAACCATTCCTGATATTCGGTTCGGAATCCAGGCCTTGCGTTCGGAATATCCGAACGGAAAAAAAACCGAATGGCGTCATCCCGAACGCAGCGCTCACATACATTTTTGCTTAACCGGCGCAAACGTCAGGAAATTTCCATTCGGAACCGCGCCAGTGCTGTGCCGAGTACATTTTATATTTTGTTGTATTTTGTGGCAGTATTTTTTGTCGATCCGTCGCGACGGATCGACAAAAAATACTGCCACAAAATACAACAAAATATAAAATGTACTCGGCACAGCACTGGCGCGGTTCCTAATACAAAAAACCGAACGTCTGCGCTAAGTTCACGGAATCCCGAGTTGGAATTCCGAATTCGGAAACCGAACACGGAAACCGTACGTGTGCGGCCAGCCTTAATATGAGTTGTCATTTTTGTCGTGCCAAACATTTTCTGACTGAAGTAACTTTACGTAATACTGAGGCATTTTCTTTGTGTTGTCATAAAGGCAAAGTTAATCTACCTCCACTTTCTCAAAATTACTTTTTCAATAATTTTTTTGAAGGATTAACTTCGAATGAAAGTGGTATTAAAAATCGTTCTAAAATTTTTTTTTGCAAATATTCGTTCGTATAATGCTGCCTTTGCAATGATTAGCTCTGAGTGTAATTTGTTAAATGACACTGCAAATGGCATATATCATTTTAAAATCCATAACATTTTCTATCACCGAACTGGTGCCTTAATTCCTGGCTATGGCCGACCTCCATGTTATGCACAATTGTATTTCTATGATGTAGATACTGCTGCTAATCATAGAATAAATAGAAATGCGAATATTGAATGTAATATTGATATTATGCGTGAAATAGGTTTGGAGTTAGATCGGATTAATCCTTTTGTTCACTCATTCAGGTAAATGTATGAATATTGTCAAAGACCTGAGAATATTGCAGCTGAAGTTTCTATGATCATAAAAGTTAATAACCAAGTTGATATTCGTCGTTTCAATGATGCTGTAGTAACTGATGTTGCTGCTATTTTCCACTACATAGCCAAGCAAGACGTCATGGATGCGATTAAAAAAATCCTGGGAAATTTTAGATGCTCTGGAGCGACAATGGAAATGTTTCATAGTAATTAAAAATTCGCCATTGCGTATAATTTTTTTTTTTTGAAATAAAAATATTTAAATTGAATTTAAATTCGAACAAATCGTGAATTTTATATATTTATTGTTTTTGTGACCGAATTTCGGTAACGAAGATCCCAACTAGTTAATATTATTATTCTTTCATCTTTGGAAAAAATAAATTAACAGAGCTTCAGCCTCGGATTAGTCTTTATCAAAATGCGTCTGGTTGTAATTACAATAATTTGTTTAATAGTCCTCTCAATTTATTTTAACTAGTTATAAATCCCTAGTTTTTGTTGTAATAAAATACTATATATTTAATTGTTTTTGACGGTTGCGTGGCGCGAACCTGTATTGCAGGTGCCCCAAAAACTAGCATGCCTTGGCTGGAGAAGGTGCAAAGCGAAGAAGGTGCATTGGCGATAGCACCCTTTTGCTCCTCTAGAGACCCTTCAAGCCACGGTAGTATTTACAGCCCTCGCTAATTTTTACCGCTTTTACCTACATGCACCTTTTTTCCCAAGACAGCAAACTCGGCCTATTGCAGGCCCACTACATATACCTCCCCTTCGTTAATAAATAGAACAAACAGCCGGTGTTGTTGAAACCATATAACACCTCACAGATCAAACGCAAGGTTCATTGACATCTACGTATAAAAGGTTCACCATGCCACATAAATAGAAATTATTTATATATCTCAATAGTAGTACAATTATCCGTAAAAATTACTAATTTCTACGAATTCTATTTGTCATTCAAAACTCATTTAAAAAAATGGAATAATCCCTGAAAATCCATTTCAATTTTTTCAACATAATAAAAAACCCTTGATGCCAAATTTCCCATTAAAATTATCTCGCCCATTCATTTCATTCCCTCATTGTAAAATTTCACCCATCAGCTAAGAAATCATCATCATTTTTTCATCCTCTTTGCCCTTCCCTAACAAAACAATAGGAAAAAGCGCATAGGAATCTATTTTTAGATTCGCAGCCACTAAACTCAAAGCCGTAGCTTCTGATTTTGTTTTCAAATGCGCAAAGGGCTTTCACATAAACCAGAAAAAGTTTATTTCGGAAACTAACCATATATAGCGGAGCATAAAACCTTGCGATATTAGCGCCCCCAGCTCGTGGTGCCGTAACCTGAAGTTAATTTGACTCGCGTTTGTCCATATCTACTTAGTATATAATCAATGGGGTATAGTAAGGCAGCAAATAGAACATTGCGAAAAGAGATATTCATGGGCGCCTGTGGATATGTGATCCGGTGTCGAAATGCTTTTATTTTTTTTTTTTCATCTTTTACAAATGCCTTTTTTTTCCAAGCCCGAGAGTGGCTTCACCTAAGCAGTCCCCCAACTAAATTCTCCACTTCTCCAAAGCTGCTTGTCCTCCGTATCGAATGAGAGCCGCGCTATTGAGTATGCTAACGTCGCCTTTTATGTCGACGAATATAATTGCCCGTTTTCTTTCTTTCTATAAAATTTATGAAAGCTCGAGGAAAGCTCCCTTGAGCCATCGGGCAGACTCTCACTTGTTTGGGTATAATTCTGGACTACACCTTACCATCTGCCTTCTCTTGTAATGGGGTTTGTAAGGGCTCATCTAGCACCAAGAAAATAAGGGGCACCCCTTACCAGATGAGTACTTATTTCAGTGCTCCATCGGTAAGGCCTTCCTAGAATTCCTACTGGGGGCATCCTGTGCACAGTACATAAAAAAGAAGATCAAATCGTGCATTAATTATCGCGGTATAACCCTGTATTGTGCGTCTCCGCTATCCCACAAAATAGGCTCGCCCCATACGCCAGAAACATCATCTGTTTTTCAGCCCATGCAAATCAACAACTGATCAGGTTTTCACCCAGAGGCAGGCGATGGAAAAATGTCGGGAGTTTCAAAATTGGATCCAAGCCCTCTTTATAGACTTTACGGCCGTCTATGACAGTATAGTCAGAGTAGAACTCGACAAAGCCTTTAGAGAATTCGGCAATAAGCTGACACGAGTAAGTAGGTTGGTTGATCATGATCAGTGTGATATGACAAGCTAAATAAAGATATTCAGAAGCTTGTTCACACCAATCAAAATCTGCAGTAGATTCCGTCTAGGGGACGGCCTGGCCTGCATCTCTTTCAACTTGACGTTGGATCCGAGATTCAGGGGTGACAGTAAGGAGCACAATCCTCCATAAATCCACCCAATTACTGGATTATGCAGACGATATTGACATCATTGGTAGAACATCAAGAGTTATATACATAGGGGCTTTCATCTAGAATGAGCGGCGGCTCGAAAGCTGGGGCCTGACATCAATAAAGGCAAAAGAATAAAGAATTCCAAACATTGGTCCCACAATCAAGATAGAGGAACGCGAATTCGAAATAGTAAAACCATTTATCTATCTTGAGTCAATAGTTGCAGCCCCCAACAGCATGATATCAGAGATGCCAAACTAGATGACATCAAACCAAAATCAGTACTGGTGAAGAGAGCAGTTGCCAGAGGCCAGGGCCGGATCCCGGTTGTAGAGTCGTTAAGGTAAATGCTTCTGAAAACATACCTTTTTCAGTGGATCCCATAAAATCTATAGTAATAAAAATTAAATGCTGTTCGTAGACAGCCTGATACTGCTATGGCACCCCCACCCTAGAGAATACCACCCACTCAATGGACGGGGTTCAATTCAGGACTCGCGAGGTGTTTAGGAGCCTCAAAGAGCTCAACGTCAACAAATTCACTGACCCCGACAAAATTCTCCCTATGGCACTTAAAAAATGGCTAAACCTCTGCGCAAACTTTTCGCTCTGCCTTTCTTCTCCGGAGTGCATCCTGACTTTTAGAAACTAGCACATGTTCAACCCATCCCAAAAAAAGTTGAAGCTAACGATTCTTTAAACTACCGCCCAATAGCAATTACTTCTGTTCTCTCCAAAATCATGGAGACAATAATTAATAGAAGGCTGATGAAATATCTAGAATCCAACCAAATTAACACAGGCAATACGGTTTTAGACCAAAATGGTCTATTGGCGATCTCCTTGTGTATTTAACAGAACATCTCAACCAAAGCATCCACCGCTTTGGTGAGTCCGGTCTGGTTGCTCTAGATTTTCAAAGGCTTTTATTTAGCAAACTATGGCACCCTGTTCTGTTGACTAAAATCCAAGCTATTGGTATAAAGTTAGTTCTAAGGAACTGGATTAAGAACTTCCTTTCTGGCCGTTCAATCAAGGTAGTATTAGACGACTGTGAATCCAACACTCACGCCATTTCGGCCGGCTCTCCCCAGGGATCAATTCTATCACCCGCGCTTTTCCTAATCTTCATTGATGATCTGCTCTCAATCTCCTCCAAACCACTTTACTGCTTCCTGATGACGGCACTTTGCGTTACTCGTACTCCTTCGACAAAATAGGACCAGCACATGCCAGACCTGGCCTTCACTACCACGAACTGATGCCCATTTCGAACAACCAGAATATCAAATCGGTTCTTGATGGGCTGCAAGAATGTAGCAGCACTATCTATACTTCATCGCTATTACCATAGCGATTGTTCCATTGAAATTCACGACCTGTCATGCAGGCAGCAATATCCGCAACAAAAGACTAACCCGTTAGGCTCACTCCTATTCCCTATAGCACCCTTTTCGGGCACAATACGGTCTAGAAGTTCGTTTATGAATAGAACAACTCAACTGTGGAATAATCTTCCGCAGTCAGTATTTCCGAACTCGTACAACACCTTAGAGTTCAAACTTAAGGTTCATCGATATTGCCTGATAAACTGTTAACGTTGCCCGGAAAATTGGAAAAACCGGAAAATCTTTTTTTTTTTTTTTTTTTTTTTTTTTTTATTTCCCAATAAAATATTACACCTGTCCTAGAACAATAAGTAATTGTTTTAACAGTTTAGGGATTCAATTTTAAGCTTAAAGACCATTGTCTTTTATACTTAGTTTGTAAAATTTTTTTTTTTTTTTTTTTTTTACAATAATTATTAATTATACATAATCATGGATCATGGAGTGATAAATTGGAGATCCACTGGTCTGCGTCTATTCAGTCTTCTTGTTGTGTTGGCTTCTTGCTGGGGTAGATCACGTATTTCCTTGTTTTTGTGGGATGTTATTGTGATTTGATGCTTCTTGCTGTATCTTTTAATCTCGTCCCTGATGCTAGGTACTTTGAGGTCGCGATGTATATCATCATTGGATATGTACCAAGGTGCATTCACAATAGTCCTGAGTATTTTTGACTGCTGTCTTTGAATGATGTCGATGTTTGTTTTGCTGGCTGTTCCCCATATTTGGATGCCATACATCCAAATAGGTTTTATTACTGTGTTGTAAATTAATAATTTGTTATGAAGCGAGAGTTTCGAATTTTTGTTTAGGAGCCAGTAGAGTTGTCTAAACTTATTTTTGATTTGGTTACGTTTTCCAATTATATGTTGTTTCCAAGTCAATTTGTTGTCAATTAGCATTCCCAGGTATTTCGCTGAGTTGACAGGGTTAATGTTTTTGTTATTTAAAGTAATAGCTTGATTTATGGAGGTCCTTTTTGTTGTATATATAACTTGAACCGTTTTGTCTTCGTTGATTTGTATTCCCCATTTGTGGAACCAGTTTGACGTTTCCTTTAGTATTTTTGCTATTTGTTTAGTAGCTTGTTCTAGGCAGTTGTGAGAGGAAAGAATCACCGTGTCATCTGCGAATGTTGCTATCATGGTTTCACGGGACACAGGTTTTGGTATATCTGCTGTAAACAGAAGGTATAAGGTAGGTCCTAGGACGCTTCCTTGTGGAACACCAGCTTCTATTTTACGTAAGTCCGAGCATTCGTCATTATATTGTACGTAGAAGTGGCGGTCATCCAGGTAGCTCTTGATGAGTTGGTGATAGTCAGGTAACATTGCGCTAAGTTTGAAAAGGAGTCCTTCATGCCATACACTGTCAAAGGCTTTTGCAACGTCCAGGTAAACTGCGACACAATATTTTTGCTCGTTCAAATCATTTAGAATTTTATTTGTTACTCGATGGACCTGCTGTATAGTAGAGTGATCTTGTCGAAAACCAAATTGGTGGTCTGGAATTAGGTTGTTTAGTTTCAATGCCACGTCAATACGATCAAGCAGGAGTTTCTCGAATAATTTAGAGATGATCGGTAGAAGACTTATTGGCCTATACGATGATGGTTTAGATGCATCTTTGCCTGGTTTCTGGACAGCGATTACCTTAGAAACCTTCCAAACTTTTGGATAATAATTTAAACGTAGTATGGCGTTAAAGGCATTCCTAAGATAGACTAAGGCTTTTTCTGGCAACTGCTTTAGTATTTGTCCTGTTATCAGATCATATCCAGGAGATTTTCTAGGTTTTAATCTGTTCTTTATATAACATTTTATTTCATTTATTCCGATTTTCTTTATTATTTTCTTTGGAGACGTATTATTTATGTTTAGGAATGAGTTATTTCGGTTATTGAAGGGATTAGTAAAAGTTGTTTCAAAATAGTCTGCTAGCGTTTTCGCTTTGTCTAGATTTGTTCTGGACCTCGTACCGTCGGTTTTCGTTAAAGGTGTTTGATGCTGTATTCCTTTTTTGAGCCTCTTGTTTAGTTTCCAAAGTGAGTAGTTTGTTGCTTGCGTTGCCGAAAGATTTGTCAGAAACTTGGTAGTATGTTGGTTGTTATGTAGTCTTAGGAGTTCCTTTAGTTCTCTAGTTGATTTGTTATAAATAGCTTTATCTACTGGTGATCTGGTGCGTTGCCATATTTTCCTAAGTTTTCTTTTTTCTTTGATTTTTTGTTTGATTGATTTTGGTGTATAAGTGTCTAAGTGGTTATGTTTGATTGGAGGCGTTGTTTGTAATGCTGCGGATTGAATTGAGTCGTTAAAGTATACTATGCTGCTTTCGATATCCTCGTGGGACTTGAGGGGAATTCTAGTTTCCAAGTTTTTGTCTATTATTTTAGCAAAAAAGTTCCAGTTAGTTTTATGGTTAGTAAGGAAATGCGTTGGCCGTAGTAATTTCACATTAGTGATGTATTCCAGTATTATAGGGGAATGGTCGGAGGATAGTTCAAAGCATGATTTCATGGTAATTTGACTTAGGTTAAAGTTTTTAAGAACACAGAAGTCAATTAGATCTGGTTTTTTGTTGGTGTCAGTAGGCCAATAAGTGGGCTCTCCAGTGCTTATAAAGGTACACTTGTTTTGCCTTATAGCATCCATTAGATTTTTTCCTCTTTTATTAGTAAGCCTTGAGCCCCAGTCAGTGTGCTTTGCATTGAAGTCACCTCCTGCAATAAAGCGCGGGCCCAGTGTATGGAGGTATTCCGTGAACTGTAATACACTTACATTGAATTTGGGTGGGCAGTATAGTGCAGATACTATGAGCGGTCCGTATGTGTCATCGATTTGGACTGTAGTAGCTTGGAAATAGTCCTTCGTGTATTCTTCTAGCACATTGCAGCTGATGTCTTGTCGAATTATGATTGCTGTACCACCGTGAGCACGTCCACTAGGATGGTTTGTGTGAAAAACATTGTAGTTAGAAATCTTGATATAGCTTTTATTGGTAAAATGGGTTTCAGATATTAGCAGAATGTCAATAGAATGGTCAGTTATAAATTTTTTAACTTCTAAGGCATGCTGGGATAGTCCGTTTGCATTCCAGACGACTATTTTTAAATTTGTATTATTATCCATTTATTTTAGTAATAAGCAGAGTTAGGATGTTCATCATATTAGAGATTTGTGTTATAAGCTGCTTCATCATGTTCTTTAGTTCGGATAAGCCGTCTTCAGGATTGATCACGTTTTTTTGGCTTTCGCCTTGTCCAGTGTTACTTTTTACGACATCTGCAAATGTTACTGGAGTATTCGTCATGATCGGGCGAGGAATTGGCGCATCAGTGGTTTCAGGTTTTTGTTGATCAGGTACTTTTTTTCGTAGGGCAGGAAATCTTTGAACTTTTAGGGCTTTGTATATTTCACAGCCTTTATAGCTAGCTGTGTGTGATTCGCCGCATAGTGCACATTTGATGTTGCAGCTCTTTGGGTCTTGAGTACACTCGACAGTTTTGTGCTTTCCTGCACACTTTACGCAGATTGGATTTAGTGTACAAAAGTTTCTAGTGTGCCCATATTTTTGGCAGTTTAAGCACTGAGGTATGTTCCTATTTTGTCGAGGTGGTTCAAAAGATATTCTGCAATGCAATAAGTTGGTTATGTTATATATTTCTTTATTGTTTTTGTTAGTCTCGATTTCTATGCTGAAGAGTGGGAGAGGTTTTTTCGTTCGGGCCTGTAGTATGTTGTGGATATTGATTACCATTGATTATCATTTCAACTCATTATGACCATGTTCACCAAGTTCTTTTTTGATTTCGTTCTGGTCGGTTGAATAATGCATATTTCGAAGCACTACTCGGAAGCCACGTTGCTCTTTAGGCTTGAAAGTGTAATACTGTGTTTGTTTAAGTTGGAGTACTTTTATTATTTTTGTGTAGGTGATTGAGTCTGATGGTTGTATTTTTATTTCGTCGTTCGCTAGAACTTTTAGTACATACGCGTCTTTTTCTGTAGCCGTATTTAGAGCATTTATTAATACGTGTATATATTTGACGCCTTGGACATATATTGGTGGGGGTTTAGGTACAATGGGTTTTGCTTCTTTTCTGTTGCTTCTTGCTGGTGAATTATCCGGTTCTTCACTTGCTTCATCCGTTGATAGGATATCAAATCGATTTTGAGATGTTCCAGGTGGTTGATTAAGCCAATAGTTTCTCAAAGTATTTAAATTTTTCATTTTTTTATTTTTGTTTAGCTTATGTGACTCGGGAGATGTTCTAAATCTTTTGGTTTGCATTACACTCAGGTTAGTTGTTGCAGTTTCTACCGGTGTGGTTACTGGTTTAGGGCTTTTTATTGCTAGGTTAGCCGTTGTACTTGCAGTCGAAGCAGTTGTAGAGGTTGTTGTTGTTGTAGTTAATGTTGAGGTAGTAGCACTTGGGATAAACAGGTTAACATTTTTTGTTTGGGAAGAGTTACCCCATGGCGGTGTTCTCTGTATACTCATTATTTCGGAAGCATACTTTTAGGCGAAGTCCAATCGAAACGGGTTGTTGTCTAGACTGGAGAGCTGAGCTGTCAATTGAAAATCTGAAAGCGCTTTTATATGAGATTTTTGTATGAACTCAATATCATAACTCACGATTCAAATGATATACGAGTATTCCAATATTTGGTTGATTTGATTTTTGTTTTGTTCCTTATGCCTCCGGAAAAGAAAAGTCAGGCCAACGACAAATACAGGAAGTATAGTGACGAGCCTACTGAGAGACTTGATACAAGTAAAATTTGAAAATATCAATAATTATTACTGAGTTTCCATGAGAGTTCAACCAGAGTTGAACTCCATGGAAACAGTCGCAGTCAAGAGTTTTCGTTAAAGATTTTCAACTCTGCTCAACTCAACGAAAATAGGTAGATTTAACAGAGTTCACGCACACAACTACAAACGGGATTGTCAAATGTTAAAAAAGTCAAAATGTCGCGCCTGTTTATAACATTTCTGTTATACAACGAACACAATAAATTAATTTTATGGTCCATGATCGCTATTTTATAATAACAAAAATAGTACGTCAAATTTAAAAACAGCTGCTCGCTTAACACAGGCAGAAATGTCAGCCATGGAAACGCATAGAGTTGAGTCGTTGAGTTGAAGTGTCATTTCAACTCAACCTCAACTCAACTCGACTCCCATGGAAACTCGGTATATGATTTCCTGATATTGCAACTCAAAATCAAAGGGCTTTCGTTGAAGTTTGACATTTACATATTTTGTACTCACCGAGCAGCCCTAAAATGCACAATTTGGTACCCCAAAAAATCGAATACCTATCTTTAGTTATCTTATTGTATTAGCACTGGAGCTTTTCGTTAGCGCCCCAAGCCTTTTCCATTTCGAAATGTATGTTGTTTCCATATACTGGCTGAAGCAATGAAAACTCTACATTCAAAATTATTTTTTACTTTTCTTTCATTTTAAAATAAAAGCGTATTTTTGTGTTTTAAAACTATATTTTTATTTTCTATTTTTAGTCTATTATGTCTTCCGTCATTTTGTGTTGACCGCCATATTTAATTTAAAATAACGCCACACAGCTTACTGCACTACACTAGTATTTTGATACCCATACCCAGGGCGTTGTAAAGAAAAAGGTATACCATTTACAGGTTTACCATTATGTATTGGCCGTCATTTGGAATTTGGAATTACGCGACACAGATAATGGTATTTTAGTTGTCACACCCCTTCATTTGATACCCATACCGAGTGGCATGTAAAGAAAAAGGTTACGCCATTTTTTTTGAATTTGGAATGAAGCTAAGATAATAGTATTCTACTTGTCTCACCCTTTCATTTGATACCTGTAGCGAGTAGCATGAAAAGAAAAAGGGGCTCCCTGCTTTGTTTTGGCCGCCATTTTGTGTTTGCCGCTATTTTGAATTTGGTAGGACGTCACACAGCTAATAGTATTCTACTTGTCACACCCTTTCATTTGATACCCATACCAAGTGGCTTCTAAAGAAAAGGGTAGTTCGCCATTTTTGGTTGGCCGTCATTTTGAATTTGGAATAAGGGGCCGTCCATTAATTTCGTGAGGTGATTTTTGCGATTTTTCGACCCCCCTGCCTCCTATCTCAGTGTGAGAAAAGAATGTAAAGACATCGCCACATCCCACATCGATATTATGAATTCACGGCGAGAATTTACACCGTATCCACACAAAACGAAAAACAAGAAGCAAACTAGACGTTATTCACAGCGTGAGTCTCGAGCTGACTTAACGACTGATTGAACTCTTAACATCCTAGGGGTAACTTTAAGGCGTCCATTACACTTTCACGTACTCATCAATCAATTAGTCGTGATTGGTGAGGATCAAAATATTCAGATAATTACATCAATCATAACCTTAGACGGAAGGCTTCCGGTTAGTTATAACAGTAACTGTGATAAACTGACAGCAAAACCTATCGTTTAATGAACCCCTAACGGAGGATCTGCGATGGAATGATCAACGATTCCAAATCGCCCCACAAGCCTGTCAATGCCTTGAATTTCTTAAGAGATGCAAGTTCCTCCTCCAGCCAGCCGCCCTTGCTACAATCTACAAATCTTACATTCGGCCCCATCTTGAATACAATTCGTATATCTAAATTGTCGCCCCAAAATCCACCCTGGCTTGCTTAGATAAGGTGCAAAATCGTGCCATCAAACTGATTCCTTTAACCATCGTAGGAATGTGGCAGCCTATATATCTATACATTATCGCTATTGGCAGAGCGACTGTTCCACTGAAATTCAGTACCTCCTGCCTGCACGGCAATATTTTTCCCGCAAGACTATCCCGACTTTCTTGCGGTAAAAAAATTACATGATGTTTGCCGAGACCCCACTCTCTCCCCGTGAGATTTGGTGAGATTATGATTGACCCCCTCCCCCTAAACACCTCACGTAATTTATGGAAGACCCCTAACAGCACACAGCTAAAGGCCCCCATACACGGTCAAATTGGATGTACATCGAAGGACGGATGTACAACCAAAACTATCGATTGTGGGCCGGTCGGCCGACCAAAACTCGTTGCGCTTATGGGTTTGATGAAATTCTGGATGTACAACCAATTTGACCGTGTATGGGGGCCTTTATAGTATTCTCCTACCTTTTCATTTGGAACCCATACCGAGTGGCGTGCAAATAAAAAGGTTATGCCCTGTTTTGTGTTGGTTTTTGTATTTGTTATACGCTCTCATTTGATACCCAAGGCGGGGTCAGAGACTATAATTCCAAAAAATACGGCCGCATTTGGAACCGCCATCTTGAGTTTTTACAAAATGATCCAATTGCATTGTCACGCCAACTATGAAAATGTGCAAAATTTCAAGTTGGTTGGTTATATTTTCTACTTTTTATTCTGTTATTTCTTCCGCCATCTTGGATTGGCCGCCATTTTGAATTTGGAATCATGCCTAACAGCTAATTATATTCCATTCGTAATATGCTTTCATTTGATACCCATGTCGGGGATTGGAAAACGCAATTGCGAAATTCGGCCGCCATTTTGATCTTTTTTCAAAAATGTCATATTACATTGTCACGCGAACTATGCATATGGGCAAAATTTGAAGTTGATCGGTTACATGAAAGTGGGTCAAAATCAAGTTGCAAGAGGTGTAGAAAGTAAAAAATGGCAAAAATCGTACTATCGTACTAATTAATTAATCAAAAAAACACTAATTAATATATCGAAAAACGGAAACATTCTTCCACCTTTTGGGGTATCCATGTATCTACAAAAAAATCAGATTTCTATCTCCTCTGGTTTGGCCTGACTGACTGACAGACACTTTCTTTAATTAATATAGATAAATCGGTGAACAGTTAAGTTAATTCAGGCCTCGGCCCGCAAAAAGCTTCTATCCGGGTCCAAAAATCTTAAGAAGGAACTACAAATAAATAGTTTTCGATATACATATATCGTCTAGTTTAAATTGAATATAAAACGCACACAGCAACATGTATATTCATAATTTAGTACTAATGTTAAAACTAACTTACCCCAATGGCATAAGTTAAATTACGCATCATTTTTTTTATTACCTTCATACACAAACCGGGTTTATAGACAAAGGTTCGCAAGAAAGTATGCTTTTCGGTGGTTTCTTATAGTAAAAAGTCTTTTAATTTGAACTGATTGATATTGTCTTGTTTTTCATGGTTAATAAATTAAAGATAAATTTCAATTTTTTTCCCATAATATTCGCGGATCCATTAATATTCATGCATCGTACATAACTTGGTTTTATTTGCTAATCTCTAAACCAAATTAAGCTTCTCCCCCTGACAATTGATCAACCCGCAACAATCTAAAAAAATATTTTTCTCATGTCGCTCGACGTAAGGACGAACTAAAATTATTTTAAGTACAAGGAACTGGTTTGAGCTTAAGGGTAGAAACTAAACTGATTATAGCATTCGTATTATGACCAGCGACTGTTTACGTTGATTAAGTACTACACTTGAGCATGTCAAAGAATCCGAGATCGAGGGTTGATTAGTGTCAACCATCAAATAAACAAGATCAGCTTTAAATATGGCAAGGGAACATATGCTTTGTCCTGTATGAAAAATAAAAAAGGGATCACCAGGGAAAATTAGGGTGAACATTTCGGAAAGGGATCGCGGAACTAGGAAGTTATGTTTTGGCGCCTCCGGCAATCTCAGCGAATGTTGAATAGGAGTGTGTCCGGTCGCGTGTCATTTTTCTTCTGGACGAAGGACCTCCTCACTCCTGAACCATTGATGTGGCTAATTTCTATTCATCATAGGGAAATAATTCAATTTTATGTTAACACCCTCGTTTTATTCAACTGTGAAACCAATTGAGAGTCTAATTTTTTAAGTAGGGGCATTTTTTTATGGAGCAGAAAATTAGTTAAAGTTTCTTGGAATATCATATTGTAGAAGACAATGGATTGTCTTAATTGGTACCGAAATAAAACTCGAGAAACTTGATATAACGTATTTCGAAAATATCTATTTTCCTTTTAATAGTTCTTTGCCTGCCAAACTTGGAGTCCTTCTACTTTTTGTACATTTAACGCCACACAATACTCAGTCTGACTGAGGGATGAGGACTATCCGCCTAACAGGCCGTGACATGCAGGAGACGTCATGATTTCCTACAGACACACTGGCGAAAACGACAGTTTAGCTTTGCAGGCGGTTAATTCAAGAGCAAAATATGCATGGCCTCACCGAAAAGTTTAATCGCAGGTGGCCGCCGTTTCCGCTTTCGTGCCAATATGTTTGCGTCTTAAGGCGGCTCCAGACTCAAGCCGTGAACACTCGCGAACAAGCGCGCATGCGTGTGTTACAACAAGGGGGTATGGGGGTGTCAATATCAGTGTTATGTAACGCAAGTTTTGAGAGAAAACAAATTCCGTATGATTTGTATTGTCCAAGCGTACAAAGTATTTTGCCGAAAAGAATCTGTAACAAATGTTCAACCTATTCGTCTTCGATTGTAAGATCAATGCTTCATCAAAGAACTGTTTGCGGAAAAAAAGTTGACCAAAAAAAAGTCGACTTTCCAAAACTGAGACCTGTACGCACTGCTGCTAAACGAGCGCGTGAGGTTTTAGCAGTCATGATACAAAACGAAGAATTAGAATGGGTTGATGAAGACTTGATCGATTTTGACAGCAGTCAATTGGAAATGATACAAGCGAAAAAAACGGACAAGAGTATGCTTGTGATTGGTATAGAAAAACACATGTCTGTTCCATGGGAAGATGAAATCTAAGTTAGCAATTTTTATATGTATATATATTCACATTTACATTTCAATTGATTTTTAATAAAAGCAGATAAAAAACTTAAGAAAAACCGTTTTACAAAGTTATTTGTTTTTCAACGTGTATTTGCAAAAAAAGTAATTTTCTTTTCGTCATATTCAGAAACTTGAATGGGGGGGGGGGGGTAACTGCAGCGTTACGTAATTTTTCAGGGGGGTTTGGCTTCCCGTTACGGTTCCGTTACAGGGGGGAGGGGGGTATCGAATATCATCAAATTTAGCGTTACGTAATTTAAGGAACACAGCGGTCGGAACAATCATTAGTCAATAAAGTCAAATAGTCAACAGCACAATAATTAAAATTTATTTTGAGAGCCAAATGTTTTAAATATTAACTATATAGGTAAGTACATTTTTATTAACTTAATTAAGAAACTCCCAAGCTGGCCTTTGATAAAAACGCCTGTTGGCGCCACACATTGGGAGCCTGGAAAACTGTAACCAAGAAAATATTTTACTTTTTATTTGTTAGCGTCTAAATAAATAAGAATTAAGAACATACAATGTAAACAAACAAACAACACATCGACCGGCTTACATCTATACACAATTGACAAACATTTTTCCAATTCTTAAATTACACGGATTTTGCAATCAAAACTAGTTAAGATTAATCGGAGTTTTTTCAATTTATTAGTGATTAGAAATTGGTGCATATACATTAATTCCGATATATTTGAGGTATGTTCACTCAGGTTGACCCCTTCCAACTGTCCCATTCGCACTGTTTTGTCTATCTCTTTTCGTTCATTCTCTGTATATGTACAAACAATCTCAACATACCTTTCCCAACTCATGAAACTGCATCTTCGTTCACTACACAGCGCTTCCCTTTAGAAGGCATTGCCACAAACAGCAACAGCGGTGCGGTTAGCAACGAGTATCCGTAATCTGAGTCGCGAGTCGCCAAGGTGTACAGGTACCGTGCCGAAGGCTGAATGGCCAACCAGTGGGTATAAATAGGCTGGTCGCAAACGGTCCCTGCCGATGTCCAGGAGAGGTCGGTGTGTTAAGTGCCATACTCTGGTATGCGGCTCTGCCAAAACGGACTTCATTTCTGGCTTTACTCGTGGGAAAAACGTGAACAAAAATAATAATGAAAAGAAACCATAACAAACAGATGCTAACGACGACCTAACACAGAAACTACAAGGAGTAGGACCAAGGACTACAAGCCTTTCCTCATCGGGGAAGTCTCAGCTTGCTCCAAGTGGGGCTGTCTTTGCGAGTACTAAAGTATTTCAAAGTCGGGCAACATAACCATAGGCATGTCACCAGCCAAAATGACAATGGCACAGCCAAGAAACAGAGATCACGAGCGTCCATCCACAAGGCAGAACCGCAGTGAATGAGGCCGCCAGTACCATATCCGAGAAGGACAAAATCAACAAAGCAAAATTTCAAGATGTCATGGGGAGTGAAAACCCCTCCAGAACGCGAGGACGGCAGGCAAGGGTAACAGGTCAATCGTCAATGAGCGAAGTAGTGAAGGACCACCTTCTAGTGGCACTAACCCATGCGAATGCTAGTACCAGTAGACTCCCGACCTCCGAAATATCAGAGATGGTCATGGAGTTCGTGATGGGGCAAACTGCTCGAGCATCTTCAGCGACCCAACAAGAAGGTGCTCAAGGCCGAGGAATCCCAGGGAAAGAAGAGTTGTCTATAAACTCCATTTTGGACTGAGGCAGGCCTGGATAGAGGTTTTCAAAACGGCTTCATCTAAAGAAGAGGCTGACTACGATGAAGAACGGAGTGATCGTTTGGATGAACTAACAGTCATCGAGGTTGAGAGGGAGTTAGCATCTACAAGCACATATGCAGCTGTTGTCAGATGCAGATACAGATGGCCACTCTACCTGTACATTCTGGCTAAAGAGAGACATCTCCATGTATTTTCTCTAAGTAAGTAGCTCCAGATGAAGGAGCCTATAATCATGTGAAAAGTCTAGGAAGACCTGTCCTTGTTATAACAAACAAAGATCACGACATCTTTCGGTGATGTAACGCAAGGATATTACCAGAATCCTGTGAATAATTTTCTCTGCGAATGTCCAGCTTTGGCCAATATCAGACACCGTGTATTTGGAAGCCTATTCGTAAATGATTTGGAAGATTTTTCGAAATTTAAACTAGATGACTTGATCCGGTACCTTAATTTGACGGAATTGGTCTAAATCCCTAACTTACTGCTCCTTTCACGCAAAAGTTTTTCACGAGTGCGGCTACAACACGCCCCGGGACGGGACTATCGCTCCTATCTTCTTTCCTACCTGAGTCGCAAGATAATGGCAAATGCTCTTACTGCCTCGTCTTACGACACTTCTTAAAATAAGACTAACCTAGGCCGAAATCGTCATCAGTGCATGAGCCATCCCCACATGTTATTTTGGGCCAAAGAGCCAATTTCACCACAATGTAATTCCATAGAAGCATCATACATCCGAGTGTCGCATCATACATCCGACGCAGTGGGGCACCGGCGTTCTCAAAACCCTTCAGGTAAAAACTGTTAAATACGTTGCCACCGGTATTTTTTTAATTTACCCTAGACCTAAAACAAATGTTTTTATAAGAATTCAATAGAAATTTATATCAAGTTTATTTGAAATACACTCAAACCTGCCTCTGTGCAGTCTTTTCTGTGCGATTTTTTTCTAGGATTTCTTTATACAGAATACAAAGTACATATATATGTATAAATAAGCAAGAAATGCAAAAGTTTCTTTGATGTTAGGTTGCTTGAATGCCCAAATGTATTTTATTTAATTCTCCTCCTATGTACAGACTCGTATGGATCAACTTCTCGACTTTTTTTTTAGTAAATCACTAAGTGTGTTTTAACTCATGCTATATTATAGTTAGAACTTGGTTTGGTGGCCCACCAATTCTCTATATAAAGTTGTTAAGTGTCCTCCCACTTCCCGAAGAGTCCATATGAGAGAAACCCACTCCCTTTTTCATTCTTTTCCTTCTCGTCTAAGAGCAATACTATTGCTGCAAAATATTAAACGCTATACTCAATTATACACTTGAGATCAAAACTAAGTAATTACAGATGCTATTGAACATTGAGCATTGATACGTATGCTGTAGGAATGTCAGTGAAGAATTCATCACGGAAGACACTGACAAGGAAAGCGTCGGTGACGTAATAAATCAATTTTACGACCGATTTGAGGCAAGTAGATGGAGCCCGATCAAACATGTTTGTTTTTCCTGTCGTCTCCATCAGATTCAATTTTTGGTTTCTTACCGAGAAAATCGCTACAAGTGCTTCGATTTTTATCTTTCAACCAATATTATAGTCGCAAGATTTTTTACTTCATATTTTGATTTTTCAGGGGTCGCACAGAAACGATGGTCTCTAGACTCTCGAAATATCATCATAAAAGAGAAACGACACCGGCTTTAAACATTAAACTGTTTTTTTCGCAATAAGACATGCCAACGGCATAGAATTACCACCACACACAAACTAAAACGACCCTTTTATTTTATCCCAAAAACTTCTGTTAAACAAAGAAGTCAATTTTGGAAGCAAGTGAAAAGGATCTGTTTATGACATGAATTGTACAAACAGAACTCTTCCTTGCACTGACCCTAGTGAAAAGTTTCATATTTCACTTCGAACAGGTGAAAAATAAGCCAAATTGAGCCAAATAAAAGCAATTTCAGCTGCATCCAAAATAGGCTACTTTGCCACTGACTTTCGTTAAATCCTTTACCATGAGAACTAAATGAAAATGACAAGAAAAACATCCTGATAACAAAGTCATGGTAGAATCAAAGAAAAAAGGGAACTGCATCCTTCCGGCCAATTTATTAACATGTAATTTTCCACACTAGTAATTTACCACCGCCCCCTGTCACATCCTGAAATAGCTAAGGGTGCCAGATGAGTTTGCATCTACCGGTTAAGGGTTCTTTGTGCTCAGAAACAGCCGCAACCCACAATTGAAGTTGTCACGGGGCACGCGTCCGCACGCGTGTCCTTAAAAGAGATTTGCCCGATATTTTCTGGTGCAATTTTTACATTTGGGTACATGACCCGAAGACTGCAAATGAGTGCCAACTTGGATGGAAATTGTTAAGGGCCTTCCTTGAGGAGTCCCCCATTTAGCCGAAGGGTCCTTTATTTATTTCGTCTGTGGTTGGACGAGTGGATGACAGGAACAGATCGATTTGTAAATATTTGAGGATTGCGGATGCGCGGAACAGTGTTAATGGGATAAATGTTTTCTGCCGAAAGTGGTTACGTTTCTGGTATTTGGATGTTTGTTTTGATGATTTAAATCCGTGTACAATTGCGTGAAAATTTTACTGAGTAGGGGAAAATATTAAATTTGATATGGGAAAATTTTGAGATCGAATAAAGTGGTATATTGAGCATGGGAATAAATAAACAGAATGCAATCATTTCATGGATAAATATAAACTGCCCAGTAATACTTATTTGCAAAATCATTTAGTATATATTGTGTTGCACTAATCGAAAGGCCAAAAAAAGGGTTTTATACATTAAAAACCTGGTTTCCGCTGGTTTGTATAATTGCTGTTCAAGGACCTACAATACCACACCTTACTTTTAGTCCGTCCCGTACCTTATTTCGGTTTTTATTAATAAAATGAAAACAAAAACGCAACTGATTTTAACTTTAAACCATTTTAATATCCTTATGTCTTCACTGTTTGGTCGTTTAAAGTGACGAGTGACAATTTTAGCAAAAACTTCCTGATAATTTGGTAACAAATAATTTTACCATAACGCTTTACTGTTAAGGTTTTGATGTATTATGTAGGTAAATATTGGATTCAAATGAAAAATAAGCAAGATTTTTAACGTTAGAATGTATAAATTACAGAAAATAAACATGAGAATAATAAATAATGAAGTTAAGAAAAAATGGCAATTTGCAAAATGTGATTAAAATAGGGAATTTAAGGTTGCAAACATCCTTTCGCTCGTCAAAACTCGTCTTGACCATCATTAATATGTAGCTTGTAGAGTTTGGTGATCGCTCGTTTACAAGTACCTACCATTTTTGGTTTTTATTGTTGCGGTTATCCCGGCCGGAAGTACCTCAAGAATTCTTCCTATAAGCCAGCGTGTGGGTGGAGTGCTGTCTTCGTCTATTAGAACTAGTTCCTCTATTTTAAGTGACTCCGTTTTGGTTCTCCTTCTCCATTTAGTACGAGGTTGCAACGCGGATAAACATTAATTTCTCCACCGTTTCCAAAAACCTTGAAGCATGTTTTGAATTTGCTGCCATCTTCCTAACTGGGATAGTTTGGTACTGGAATATTCTCCTTCGGGAAGAGTTGTTAACGGCTGCCATATCAGAAAGTGGGTTGATGTTAATGTATCTAGATCTTGCGGATCGGGTGAGAGTGGTGCGTAGGGTCGGGAGTCACCGCCTCGATGTGGGTAAGTAATGTGGAAAACTCCTCCAATGATAGTATGGTTTCTCACACTGCTAGTCGGAGGTGAAATTTCGTAGATTTAATAGCAGCCTCCCATATACTACCGAAATATGATGCCCTTGGTGGTATAAAATTCCAATGATTTCGTTTCTGTGAAAGAAAACCCGATATTAATGGATATCGATATTAACGATTAACTAGTTAATGCAAAGCGGTGTACATCACTAAGTAGTTTTCGTCCACCAACAAAGTTTGTTGCATTATCGCAAAAGATTTGATTTTGAAATATCCCTTTATTGGTCGAACACCTCTTGATATACGTGCGCATAGTTGAATCGGTCCTCCGTAGTCGATTCCAACTTTAAAAAACGGGCGTTTGTTTCAATCTCGCTTCAAGCACCTCGAGTAACTCGGTGACGAAAACAGGACATGCATTGATGATATGCCTTTCGTACTATATCTTGTAAGCCCAATATCCAAAAGCGTCATAACATGCTCATGAGGGTCGACGGTCCGGGATGCAGATGAGTATGTGTCTGCGGATACGAGCAGTCGACTAAATGGGTGATCTTTGGGTAAAACTACGGGTTGTTTTGCATCGAAATTATAGTTGGAGTAGTTTAGTCTTCCTCTCCCTCGGATGACGTCGTTAGAATCTAGTAATTGACACAAAGCAGCTAGATTACTTTTGGCATTCCCCACCTGTCTCCGCCTTAAGTTTTCCATTTCTGAACAAAAGTCATGGTGCAATTTCTAGTAGTAAGCTTGGTTTGAAGAATAGAGGATAACAGGAAAGGTTAGAGGGGATCTGGATGGTAAATAGCAAGCTAGCTGGAGTCTTGGTCTTTTCAAAAAATTCGGCTAACATTTCTTTATTAGGACGACCCTTTTCCCCCTGTAGATGGTGTGGTTTTCAAATCTCGCATACAGGAATGATGATACCTAGCTCCTAGCACCTGTAGCTTTGGCATCAGAAACATTTGCAATGCGTTGCACAATGTCCAAACTTCTTTTATCATTCCGCTCCTGCAAAAGTACGCCAACGAAATTTCTTAATTATATGTATGAACATTAGCTAAAGTATAAATGCTAGAAAAAAATGTTTCAAGTAAAATTTCAACGGAATTTTATAACAAACATATTTGTTGGTATAACTTGTCTTTGTAAATAAATAGTTGACTAGATATTTGCAAAAAACCATTTTTAATAAACTTTTGAGGTGTAATAAATCCGTAAATATCAACTTTATAGAAAAAAGTAAAGGCAACAAATGTGGGCAATGATGAGCTCAACACACGATATAATCAGTTTTGAAATGAAACGGGGAAAGAAAGGACATTTTTTTTGAATTTACATTTTCCGACATTTAAAGCGCTATAACTCGTGAAATATTAGCCCTATCTAAAAATGATAAAAGAAAAAATTATAGATAATCGTGTGTTCTATAAGTCTTAGGAAGGACTTTTTTATGGTGGGCTAACCGTTAACGAAATATAGTGCAAAGAAAGTAATGTATAAAGTTTGAAGCACTATAACTCCGAACATATTGACTACAAAAAAAATTCTAAACAAAAAAGTTAAATCATTTATTTATCTACAAAAAAGATTATATACATTTTTGTCGTAAAATGCATAGTTTCGGAGATATAGAATTAAACGCGTTTCCCTTCATTGTAAGTGAAGCATAAGGGTGGGGATGACGCCATTTTGAATTTAAGCTCATAAAAATATGTAAAAACATTTGGTAAAAAAAATCGCGTGCGGTATTTTTCTCATTACGAAGGCCTTTTTTCGACCTATTTACTGGACTACTTAGCTGAAGACTTGGACATGTAATTTATTTCCCTCCATAGCCTCAGAATAAAACCCCCTCACCCATCGACATCGTGAACCGGCATCGGCTACAATTTTATATGCCCATAATAATGATAATCCCAGTGCGCATTAAGAATGGGAGTTGAAATGCTGCCCTGCATTGCCTTTTTTTTTTTATATATATGAAAAAACCAAGCTTAGGTGTAACCCTTTGTACTACCAGTCCGTCATATCGTTCAGTTCATGGTGCAATGTCTAGTAGTAAGCTTGGTTTGAAGAATAGAGGAGAATAGGAAAGTTTAGAGGGGGTCTGGAGGGTGTAGAAGAAAATGACGATGAACCTTACGTTTGAACTCTACGGTGTTGTACGAGTTCGGAAATACTGACTGCGGGAGATTATTCCACAGTCGAGTTGTTCTATTCACAAACGAACTTCTAAACCGTATTGTGCGTGAACGAGGGGGCTGTAGGGTATGGGGGTGAGCCGAGCGGGCTAGTCTTGTGTTGCGGGAAAAGTATTGCCGTGCAGGCAGGAGGTCCTGAATTTCGGTGGAACAGTCGCCATGGTAATAGCGATAAAGTATGGAGAGGGCTGCTACATTCCTACGGTGGCTCAAGGTGTCTATGGAGGCGCGAAAGGGGCCATCACCAATGAGTTTGAGGGCACGATTTTGCACCTTGTCGAGACAAGCCAAGGTGGTTTTTGGGGCGCCTGCCCAGATATGCGAGTTGTATTCGAGGCGCGGCCGAATGTAGGATTTGTATATTGTAGCCAATGCGGCTGGCTGGAGGAGGAACTTGCATCTCTTGAGAAATCCAAGGCATTGGGAGGCTTGTTTGGCGATTTGGAATATGTGATCGTTCCATCGCAGATGCTCCGTTAAAGTTACCCCTAGGATGTTGAGAGTTGAGTCAGCCGTTAGATTCTCTCCATCCACCGAGACAGGAGGAAGGTCGGTACAATTTTTGTTGGAGATCAGACAGTGCTTCGTTTTTGTGGCATTGAATTCGACGCGGTTCATTTCGCCCCAATGAAGAATCGATTCGATATCCCGGTTGATCGAAGCCGACATCAATTGACGGTGGTAAAGACAAGGTCTGGCACGTGCTTGTCTTATATTTTCGAAGGAGTAAGAGAAATTCAGAGTACCGTCATCAGCGAAGCAGTGAAGTGGGTTGGAGGGGATTGAGAGCAGATCATTAATGAAGATTAGAAAAAGTGCGGGTGAAAGAATTGACCCCTGGGGAACTCCGGCCGAAATGGCGTGGGGGTTGGATTCGACGCCATCCAATACTACCTTGATTGAACGGCATGAAAGAAAGCTCTTAATCCAGTTCCTTAGAACTAAGTGTATACCAATAGCTTGGAGTTTATTCAACAAAGCTGGGTGCCATACTCTGTCAAAAGCCTTTGATATATCTAGAGCAACCAGGCTAGACTCACCAAAGCTGTGAATGCTTTGGTTGATACGCTCAGTTAAACACACAAGCAAATCGCCAGTAGACCGTTTGATCTGAAGCCGTATTGCCTGTCGTGTATAATTTGGTTGGATTCTAGATATTTCATCAGCCTTTTATTGATTATTGTCTCCATGATTTTGGAGAGAACAGAAGTAATTGCTATTGGGCGGTAGTTTAAGGGGTCGCTGGCTTCACCTTTTTTTGGGATTGGCTGAACATGAGCTAGTTTCCAAGAGTCGGGATACACTCCGGAGAAGTAAGACAGGGCAAAAAGTTTGCGCAGAGGTTTAGCCAAAGGTGAGGCACATTTTTTAAGTACCATAGGGGGGATTTTGTCGGGACCAGTGGATTTATTGGCGTCGAGTTCCTTGAGACACCTAAATACCTCGCGAGTCCTGAAGTGAACTCCGTCCATTGAGTGGGTGGTATTCTCGAGAGTGGGGGATGACATAGCAGCATCGGGTAAAGAAGAATTTGCGGCGAACAGAGAAGCTAATAGGTCGGCCTTGGGTTTGCTTTCTGTTATCACTTCCTTGTTGTGAATAAAAGGAGGTGTTGAGGAGGAAGTAAAATTCTTCTTGATGGCGGTTACCAAGGACCAGAAGTTTTTGCTGCCTGTAGTGGAGTTAAGAATCTTACTTCTCAATCTATCATCAAATGATGATTTGACTTTCCTGATAATGGAATTGCAGTAGTTTCTCAATTTGATGTACTCACGACGAAGTGGCTCATTAGGCGTACATCTGTATGCTCTAAATGCGGCTTCTTTAGCTTTGATTGCGTTCATACATTCCCCATTGAACCATTTGTTCGGCCTAGGCTTCACAGATTTGGTAGAGTGAGGGATGAACAAGCGCATACCCGCTCGAATAATTTTGGTGACACAGAGGGCCGCATAGTTCGCATTGGCATTACGGAAACACAAATCCCAGTCAGTGGCCTGGAAGAATCGAATAAGACCCAACCAGTTGGCTTTCCCATAGTGCCACACAGTTCTTTTAGGAGCTGTGGTGGTTGTGGTCGAGGATGGATATGGGAAATAAGCGCTAATTAGTTTATGGTCCGAGTTGCCAAGGGGTGAGCTAACCTTGATGGAGTACCGCGTCGGATGGGAAGTAAGAAACAGGTCAAGGAGATGGGCTTCTTGACCTGGAATATCAGGGTCTCTCGTCGGACATTTGACAATTTGGTGCAAGTTGTTGAGGCTCGCAAAGAGCTCGGCGTCTTTGCCAGGAACACTGGTGCCATTTGAGTAATTTAGCCAATGTACATTGTGAACGTTGAAATCACCCGCAACAATGATTTCGCTTTCCGGGTGGGAAAATAAAAATCCGGAAATCTGTTCGGAAATAGCATCGCCTCTACCCCTTCGCCCATATCCTCCGTGCTGCGCCTTCTCAGATTCCTGTGTTGCGAATTCCTCAAAATTTACACTCACAATATTTTCAAAACGCGCCTAAAGAAGTATAACTTCAAAAATCAAATAATATTTTAACGTTACACATATTTAATTACTTTGTACAATGTCCCTAAGCGATTTATAACTTATAACACATAACTATAAAAACAATTACAGCAAATACAACCAAACGAATTATTTCTTTGCATCGCAAGCGCTTTCTTTCATATCCTTAACATCTAGCTCGTGTAACGCGTTTTGTACCATTTCAGCTAACTCCGGCGGTAAGTCTTTAAGATCCTCTAAGCGTTCCTTAAGAATTGTGGAAGATATTTGACTAGCTTTTTCATCCTTAACATTAAATGTTGTCTCAATACTATTTATAGTACACGAATTTTCATATTCCGAAGAAATAATACTTCTATTCGATTCGGATGAAAATGAATCCATATAGTCTTCCGAGACTCTTGATGTTTTATTCGATTCATCCGATGACATTGTTCCAGAATCTTCGGTTATATTAGAAGATTTCGTTTCACAGTCAACATTTGATGATGTATAACCATTCAATAAAATCTCTGATGGTGAGAAGCTACACGAATTTGAATTTCCTGATACCAACTGAATTCGTTGTTCCAATTCCGCAATGCGTGTGGCCAGTATTCTGTAATTGAGTTATATTGAAATAAAATATTAAATATGTTATTTTGAATGTTACTTATTTGTCCGTTTTTGGTGACTCAAGGCTAAATTTTTATCGTTAAGATTATCTAGTAGCGCTAAACACAGCGATTTCAAGTCGGCTATGGTTTCAGTCTTAGTGGGAAAGTCAGGACTATTTTCCAAAACGGCTTTCACTAAAAAGAATAAAGCATTAGATAAAATGGGAAATTAATAATTGTGAATTAAAAACAACAAAAAATCGCTACACAAACATATACACACACAAACAGATTGTAAAAGGAAACAGGTCTAGTGTTACCTTGTTTATGAGACATAATATTATCAATATTGTTAGTTCCTAATTTAATGATACCCTTTTTTCGTTTGTTATCCAACATAGTCTAGAGTTATTGTTAGAAAGATTAAAGAAAATGCAAAATCCAAAATGATTTATATTAAAACTATTTAGGATGATGTTTTACCTTATATTTAATTGCAGATTGTTGTGCTACTTCCAATTCACTTTCGCAATGTTTAAGTTTTTCTTGTAGATATTTATTTTCTAAAATAAGTCCGTCGATATCGACAATCTAAAAGAAACGAAATTGTAATATAACAAATGAAATGTAAAAAACTTAAAAATAAATTCTAGAAGTGCTGAAGCGGATTATTATAACCACTCCTAAAAGATCTACAACTTGTTTGAGATATAATGACTGAAGCTAAATATGGTAACGGGTATATGAGCAATGTTAGTCAGATGATCATTCTATGAACTCTTAGGGGCCTTCCATTAATTACGTGGAGTGTTTCGGGGGAGGGGGTCGAGCCGAATCTCACCCAATCTAACGTTGGGGAGAAGAAGATCAAATATCTCGTAATTTTTTATTCAAGAAACAGTGTAAAATTGCGAGAAAACTAGATTAAATTAAGTAAAACATGTTTCTCCACTGAAGACCCCCATTTACTTACACGCCGCCGGTAGACAGCAGGGGGTCAATTCTGGGTCGGTGTAGTGAAAACGTGTAAACACTTTACACGTTTACACCTTTGTTTGCGATTCTCACATCGGGCAAATCAATGTTAAAAACTTTGCACGTTTTAAAAATTTTTACCCCGTGAAATTTAGAGTGAAGTCGTGAAAAGTTTACATTTTAGATATGTACCTACTGCATTTGATAAACTGATACTTGCCAGTTTAAAAATTCAATTCAACCTTTATACAGCATTAAGTTTTCACGAATGCAACGAGAATCGCTTTTTCAGGTTCAGTGCAGTGATAAAGTGAAAAAAGTGTGTAAAACGTCAAGTGCAAACTTTTTTTTTCACGTTTTCACTACACCGAACCAGAATTGATCCCCAGGTTGTTAATTCAAGTGCAAAAATTTCATGGACTCAACGAAACTTCTAGGCGGCTCCAGACTCAAGCCGAGAACATCCGCGAACAAGCGCGAACGCAAATTTGGATGGTTTTCGCGTCTTGTTTACCGTTCCAAGTGGATCTTCAGGCACGAACTGACGATATATGCCCAAGCACATAACGATTTTTGTCAGTTTTCTTGGACTGCAGGCCACATACAGTTGCCGACCGGTGAGTCGGTGGTGATATTTGGCCTCAAGGCAAAAACGAAAACAATCAGGCCATGGCTTGCCGGCGACCTGTATATAAATGGGGCCTTAAGATATGGCTAAATCCTACGCTAAATCCTTCCAGAGCAGCCCCTCGATTGTTTAGCCGCCATCGGCCTGCCAAACGCGCGACTCGGCGAATGCTGCAGTGTACGAGGCAAGAAACACTGGCCCACGAGAAGGTCCTTAGAATATAGAACTACAGGAAGGCACACGGTCGAAAAATCGAAAAAATTACCTAACGTAATTTAAACACGACCCCTTAACCATTACCACTATTATGATGAACCTAATATCCACGAGTGAGTTATAATTTAATATATCACATAGTGCAGCCCGTTAGGTTACATGTTGGGACGCTTCCAGTGCAACCGGAGGCCCAAATAGCGCTTGACGGGCAGTTTTGATGCCACAACTCGGAGTCCCCTTTGCTTTGATCATCAGAGATTCAAAGGTAATGATGACGCCGGAAGCTGAGTCTAGACAGCTTGCTGACTGACTTCTATTTAAGAGGTAGAGTAACATGTAAATACAATGAACACTTTATACATCGTTATAAAAAACTTTATTAAAATGACTAAAGGAGCACTCAAAATTAATACTTGGATGAGGATTGCGGCTTATCATTCTGGTGGCTGATGCAGAACAGTTTTATTATCTACCGCTGCCTATCACTCGGATCTTTCTCCGGATATTTGGCACGGGTTGCCGCTTTGAGTTTATTAGATTTTGGTTGATGCTGTGGCGTTGTCGTATGCTGCCACACGCAGTTTGATGAAAAAAGCCCTAAGCGTTAAGATTCTGATGAAAGAAGGCTAGAGATCCACGCCTTTTATGATCAAATCAAAGCGATTTATTCTCATGTCATTAAGGCCGTGTTCTGTAATATCACCCAGCATACTGTCCAACATAAAAGGGTAAAATAAAACGTTTACGCTGTGATTAACAGCAGCACACTTGAAAATTTTACAACTTCAAAATGTTTCCGGCTCCAATATCTTATATTTTTGTGATTACCAGAACGTCACACCGGCTCCCACAACTTAAATAAGGCGATGTCATTGTCCTGTATACTGGGTTATATTTAGGAACACAGCCCTAATAACTCAGCCTGAAAACTGTTGGAGTGCAGTAAGAGAAATGTTAGCACCATGATTGGATTAATTACGGGAGTTATGCTTTTTAAATTATCATTAATGGAGAACAGGAATGTCGTTAAGCTTCGCCACGAAAAAATAAAGAATTTTGCCGCAATGAATGTCCCTCGACATGCAGGGTCTGGTTTGGAACAACCTTGCTTGAACAGTCAAATATAAGCGACAAATCCTTGAGCAGACTATTTAGCTTGTTCAAACGTTCGGGCATATAGAGCGGAGGTATGTGGTCTGTAAAGACAGTGACAGGTCCCAGTGTGGTAATTATGGACCTGATATCTCATTAAAAGAAAAAAAGAAAAACTGAAATGTAATTGAAGCTGTTAGAAAATAATAAAGTTTTCCTTCTAGTACAGAAGGCGCACTTCTCAGCTGGGCTGAGAAACTTTTACCACTCCTCTGTGGCTCAGCTGGAGCATGAAAACATAAAAGCATATAAATATACAGAAACAAATAAGAGAGATTATGCAAAAGAAAAGGACTCACACCACATAAAAAAGATATTTTTTCAGAGGCTCGCCCCTCAGGTTATAATCATTCGCTCTAAACGACGCACGGCTACGCAAGAAACCTGAGTCGACCTTACCATTTAGTAGCCGATGTACGAAAATAACGTCAGCAACCTCGCGACGCTTATGGAGAGAGCTTAAGTTAATCAATTTAAGCCTGTTATCGTAAGACGGAAGAATAAGAGGGTTATTCCAAGGGAGGCAGCTGAGTGCTAATCAGACAAATTTCCTTTGAACCGATTCGACTCTTCCAATATGGGAGGAGTAGTGAGGAGATCACACCTGGGAGGCGTACTCAAGTAAAGGCCTCAATAAAGATATGTACAAGTGCTTAGTGATGAGGGGATTGTTGAATTCCTTAGACCATCTTTTTATAAATCACAGGAGTAAACTTCCCCTGGAAGACATATAATTGATGTGAGTGGAAAACTCCAGCTTACAATCAAACCTAACCCCAAGATCAGTTATAGAGTTTACGCGAGAGATTATGTTGTGAAGAAAACTATAGTCATAAACTATTGGACCACGTTTTCTACAAAACGTGACCTCGCACTTGCTAATATTAAGAACCAGGTTGTTATTAGATCACCAAGAATAGAATGTATTAAGGTCAATTTGCAAAAGTTTACAATCCTCGGTACTCTTAATGAGCCTGTATACAGTTTGATGTCATCGGCGTAAATAAGGATATAAGTGCTTTAGTCAGGTGACAACTTCGATAAAAAGTAGAGAACCCAGATGACTACCTTGCGGGACGCTTCAAGGTTTCACATAACGGTTATACCTGGACCGTCGCCTCCTGGCCACCATTACTTGATAAACCGAACGTGTGAGATCACCAAGGATAATTATGAAAGATTTAGCAGCCTTTTTATGGAAGCAATTCGGTCGATAATGAAACCATCTCCGAGAAAGATATACACCAGCACCAGAAGCTGAGAAGGGCAATCAACTAGGACATCAAAGGAAATTGTCTTACCACCAAAAGGGGCAAGATGGTCCATCTCCTACCACCCGCCGCCATCATGGCCATACACTGAAAATTCATCGGAATTACAGAAGGCATTGCGAACTCAGTGACTGAACTTTTAAGGAAATTTCTTAAGGCACTAATTATAGATAATACACAACTTGAGGAGCTCAGCCACAATATATGGGGAATGAAGAATGATGGGTGTTTTCGAAAACGCATGACTGCGGTATCACTGCAACATTCAGCAATTGGAAGTATGTGGCTGAATATTGCAGTGATACCGCAGTCATGCATTTTCGAAAACACCCGATCCTTCTGACGGATACGAACTCAAGCTGGTGACATATACAAGCGTACATGCATTGCATTCAGCGGTTCCATGAAATGCAGAGAATTTCCTCTGACACATAATTACCTGGTTGCGTTACGTCCCGGCTTTCACACATAGCCAGAAAATCTAAGTAACGAGTGCATGTGTTTGTTGTGTATGCTTGTGGATGCTATGCCGAATGCGGCATTGCAGAAAAAGTTGAACGTAGCCTGACCTTTGCGTGGCATGCATTCCATTCACGGAATATTCCGTCAGGTCGCATTTGAATACACACACTTCTATAATATCTGTCAACGAATGCAACGCATGTACGCTTGGATATGTCACCAGGGGTCTGTTCAAGATTTCTGCTGTAGCAGCTTTTAGCAGCTATTGTCATGCTTTTCCTGTTCAAAACAGCAAAAAAGCTGCTAACGAAGCTGCTATTTTTGTGTTCAAGATTCGAGAAAAGCTGCTAATGTAGCTGCTTTTTGTTGCTCGCAGTTTCGACTGCAAGCAAGAAAGCAGCTACGTAAATCATATGTACATGTGTGTGTAAATGTCATTGGTCGTTTTGCCAAAATGACTGACTTGAGTGAGGTTTTGTTGACATTAATACATATTAAATCACTTCCTCTTTGGACTCCGACTTGGTCACACGTTAGTGGATAGGCTAGTCAGTGCTTTTCTTTTTTTTTCTTTTTAAAGTGTTTTTACAGTTCAGTGCTTTATAGACGAAGTGTTTCTTTTTAAAATTAATTTTGTTTTTTCTTTCTGGTTTTCATTATTTATTAATTATTTATTAATTATTTATTGATTTTGTTTGTTAATTAGTTGTAAAAGAATGTCGTTCAGTCAAGTGTTTTAAGTTTTTACATTCTCTTTTACATGTGCTTTTGTGATAAGCTTTTAAAATTTTTCTTTTTATTGCATACAAAATTTTTCTTTTTTAGGTGCTTTCTTTTTTTTTCTTCTTTTTTTTAGATTTTCTAGTGTAAATTTTTGAGTTTCCTTTGCTATTTTCAAAGCACCTGGCCACCTTTACTGCCTTTTATGGAATTTTTTTTTTAGAATTTTTTAGTGATCCATGTGGTCAGTGAGTCCCGCTATTTTGTTACCAATACATTGTTTGACAAAAATTTAACATTACGGTGTAATTTACTGAATCCTGGTATAGCGGCATTCTTCAAATCCCGTTATTTTACCTAAGAATAGAAAATTTTTTCCATTGCTTGTTTTTTTTTTTCCTTTCTTTTTTTTAGATATATGATGAAATTACTGTCTCACCTTGTGACATGTTAATGTTTTAGTGACTTTTATTTTTGTTAGACAGTGGCTGTTTCAGTTCGATATTAAATCGAAATTTAGCTTTAGTTTCATATAAAATTTCATAAATTCAATAGAATTCCGTTGGGTACTTCAATTTTTTTACTCTAACCAACCACTTGCCTCCAGTTTTGGGTCTTCAATCTTCACACCCATCCAACCGTTACTCCCTTTACTTTATTAAAATGGATAAAAAAAATTCTCCTCTTACATCCGGGGAATATCGAAAGGAAAAAATAAGTGTCACTAAAAGAACGTCAGCTAGGTTAATTAACAAAAAAGGCGCACCACCAAGCATAATTAAGGTAGTCCCTGAATTAAGACCTATGGTGCAGCCCAAAGCTGTAGTTCCTGTCAAAAAAAACCTAAAAGGAACAGAGAAGGTAGGCGCATCGTTGAAGTGTAAAAGTGATACTCTGGGCAAATCTCCAACCTTGTCCTCTCAAGACTCATCAGCTACGATAGGGATCACTCAACAAAATTTAGCTGAAGCTTCACGGATTTTACCAAACAATCCATCTATTTCTACCAATAATATCCCAACTGAATACAACAAAAACGATGTTGGTCCCTTCACAGTTATAGTCCGGCATATCAACCCTGATTCAAGGGAGAACAAAAGCCTGAACCCTCTTTCCTTGGGAAAATTCTTATTATCAACCACAAAGGGTGTACTTTCAATTCCCTATACTGCAAAACACAAATGTAAAGTCATCTTTGACTCTGCAGAAAATGCAAATAATTTCATTAATAAGTGCCCCGTAGACTCAACTTTCAGAGCATACATTCCGCTGGGTCTAGTAGCCACTCCCTTTATTGTTCATGGCGTGGATTTAGGACTGAGTGAAGAAGAACTGATTGAGGCTTTAAGATTATGCAATCCCTCAATCAATTTCAGAAGGTGCTTCAGATTAAAGTGGAAAACCTTTTCTGAAGGGAGGGTGGTCACTAAAGAGGTGAATAAAATAAAAATTTATGTAAGTGGAGACAAGATCCCAGAAAAAATTAAACTATATTACTCGAGTCTCAAAACGAACAAATTTGTCTCCCCCCCTGTAAGGTGTTTCAGATGTCAGAGGTTTGGCCACCTCAGCAAGGAATGCAGATCCAAATGGACGATCTGTGGTAAGTGCGGAACGCAAAATTGTGAAGAAAGAAGAAATTGCGTCAAAGCCGCTAAATGTGCAAATTGCAAAGGAAACCATGGAGCATTTGAGAAAGTGTGCCCCGTGTGGCTCAAAGAAAAGGAATTAGTTACAATAATGCGAAGGGGCAACTATGCAAGATCGGACGCGCTTAGGATCTACAAGGCAAAGAATAGACTTCTCAATGCTCAATATCGTAAGAAAGGGACTGTAAACGGTATAAGCCCTACACGTTCTGGGGAATTGCAAGCACGGGGTGTGGGTTTAGATATAAATAACCTGTACCATGCTGAAGAAAACAAAGGTACAAAATCTCCGAAGAGGCCTAAAACGTGGAAAAAAAGGCCTAAGAAGAAATCTTCAGTGGCTGATGTCGCAGGAAAGGGAAATATAGATCCTCTCATTGAGGACTCGGATTGTGAATCGATCAGTTCTAGGATCTCCTCAAGGATACTCCAAGATAATACTGGCCTCGAAAAATATAGGTCCTTACAACCTCCATTAATAAGGGAAACGAGTTCAGGTACAACCAATTATTGGTTCTCGACTCTAAAAAAGGATTAACACATCAGCCCTTTAGGTTTTCACTCCAAAGGACTCTCCTCTGAGTGAAGTCAATTCCAGCAAGAAGTCTTCTAATCTAAGTAAATAGATTGTCTATATTGATCTGTTTTCATATCTTACAGTTTCAAGTGTGTACGTCCAGTACAATCTACCTTCATATCTTAAGTGTCTATCTTTATTTTATCCCTGAACCTGAGTCGGTATGGGTGTCTACGTGTCACACTAACATCCCAATCAATGGAAAAAATTTTCTTTGTTTATCATTGTTCCAGCATTAGCTCGATATACACTAGAATTTATCCTTCCTAGTCTGTTAGAGCTTCATAATCCATGTAACCTTTCATTAAACTATCTTTTTGTGTTCCACCGAATGATGAGGATTTAATCTACTAAATGGCAGTAAAGGTGACATCTTTAATACATCAAGGTTATATTTTATTATTGATTAATCCTTTAAAGCCTGATTAGACCTCATCTAACTTTGACTACACTGACAAACTATATCAACTGTTTTAATAAGAACGTAATTCCCAGCTGCGTTTTGGCCACGTTGCATGGGATAGTTAGTTAACAAAGAGGAAATTTAGGAGGCCAATTAAAGTTGTTTATATCATTGATTCGTGGTCTATGTAGCTTCAAGGCTGGGACCAGTAAGAGACCTTTGTGGTCCACTAGCCCTATGCTAGTAAAATTTAAAACAACAACAACAACAACAACAACATATTAAATAATAAATTTAGGGATTGCAACTGCACGGCCAGGCTTTTTTCTAATTGTAGGGAGAGGAATAGTTGACTGCAAGAAATACTCATACACATACATTAACACAAAGCTATGCTAGCAGCTTTTTTGCGTTCAAGATATCACAGCAGCATTTTCTTGCTTTGGCTGGATTTACACGACCGGACATCGAACAGACACCGAACAGACAAAACTTAGCTGTCATCGTTAATTCCCTTTTGAAGTCCGATGGAAAGTCCTATGAGCGTTTTCACGGGCGAAACTCCAACGAACGAACCAACGAACGAACTAGTGAAAGCAATTTGCTTTTTGTTGTTGCTTTTTGACATTTGCCTTGGAAGTTTTCTTTTCTTCTCTTCCTGCCAACAACAACAACGCAGGAACTGTCAAAATGTTCGTTCCGCTGTCCGCTGAAAATGTCCATTAAAATTGTCCGCCCTCCCCATCGTTCTCTCTCACCCTCTTCCCCATAAACCCAGTTCGTTCGTTCCTTTTGTCTGTTCGGTGTCTGTTCAGTGTCCGGTCGTCTAAACCGGCCCTTTGCTGTAATTTGACAATTTAAAAATTCTGCTACTAAAGCTGCTATAGCAGAAATCTTGAACAGACCCCAGCTTGAGCACGTTTATCGAACTGAGACATCTAATTAAACTGGAAGCCAAATTATAATAGCCAAATATAACACAACCTTCATACTTCATGACAATAACGGCCCCGGAATGCGTAATGTGCTAGGCGAACCAACAGTAGCAAGAACTTAACAGAATTGACTCCAATCAATCGACTGGCTTTTTTGAGAACAAAGCAATCTTTGAATCAACTGTCTTAAGGCAGAGCATAAGGCAAATAAACTGCACTCTTCGAGTATGTACTAAGGGCCTGTGTGAATTCAATGACTAAAATTTAGTGTCGGTAATACAGTATTTAGTCTTTTGGCGAGGAGACTAAATTTTTTGACAGTTGACTAAATTGATTTTGAATTTGTTTCAAAATAGCTCAATACAACTGAAAATAAAGTGGAGAAATAATAGATTGTTGTCAGTAATGTTATCTTCTACATCCATATATTTAGCTGCTTACTGTATAAAAAGCATTTACTATAAATTATAAAAATAAAAATTATTGCCAATTTAATTTAGTCATCTAGTGAATTCACACACCAATTTCCTACATTAACGACAAAAACTGCAAAATTTAGTTTAGTCATCAATTTAGTCACAATTCACACAGGCCCTAAATATTACATTAGCGCATTAAGCAGAACCAACTAACATAGCGGCCGTCATTAATGAACAAAAGCAAAGAACAGTATTATCGCGAAGTTATCCTGAAGGTTAAGTTGCAGAGGTCAGCCGTACAAATAAGAAAGTGGAAGATGATATAAATGTAGATTCAACAGGTGAATGATGAATGCATAAGTAAGGATATCAATTAGATTAGTAATACTCACACGTGGATGGGTTTCATTTGCCTTCAATGCCATTGATAACTCATGATTTAAGCGATGTGATTTACATTTGTACGCATCTCGTTCAGTCACAGCCTCTTCCTTCTCATCTAATAAAGTTTTCACGTCGAAAGATAGTTGAGCATTCTACAACAACACCCGATCGATTAACCAGCACTACGCAATTGCCCAAAAAGTACCTTTTTCTTTAAACCTTCTAAATGATTAATAAAGTCAGCCTTTTCCAGCTTCCAATCCCCATCTCTAAATTCACTTGTTGGTATATCCATCTTAGAACTGGATTCACCGAATCCCTGCTTCCTCAGGACAAGCATATCCCCCTCAAGTTCTGCTAGTTTCTGCTTTAAAGCCTCCACCTCAGTTATGAGCTTCAAATTCTTTTCTCTAGTCTCATTTAAAATTGTCGTCGTGCTAGTATTCCCCATGTAGCCAGAAAAGTTCCCAAAATCCGTGGTTCTTTTGATAGCCGAGTACCTAAGCTGCAAAGTCTCGGCCATAAGCTTAAATTGATCCCTTTCAGTGCGAAATTTCTCCAATTCCTTTCGCATTATTTTTAATGCTTCAGCTTTACTTTGTAGTTTCCGATGAAGGGCTGAAGCCTGTTAAATATGAACGAATAAAAAGTGGAGGACAAGAAAAATCTATATACTTCTACGTTGTAGTTCTCCATATGCTCTTCCAGAAAATCAACATGACGGGTCCGATGTTCGTCTACCATTTTTGATATAGAAAACTTTGAATTGATTCAAATATCACTTTTATTTATAAGACGGAAAACATTTCTTTTATATTTTTTAAGTTCAATCTTAAACGAACTGCAAAAAAACAATAAACACGAAGAGCCCTGCACAGCTGAAATCTTTGACAGATTGTATGATTTTATAGCATAGAGACATAATAACCAGCGCTTCTAAATTTTAGTTCATAAAAAGGTTGTTGTATTTGATGTTCTGAAGTAATTCAAAGCGAAGAACGCTATAATACAGGATTGGAAGTTTTTAAAATATTTTTAAATTTAATATTGTTTGTTACTTTAAGCGATATTTATTTTAAAGAAATTTAAAAAATGACTTTAACAATATTAAAAATTTGCAAAACCCTAAATTTTTTGATTTTGTTCAGTTTTTATGTAGTAGAAATTTCTTACTATAAAAACAATTTGGAATGTGTACAAACTACAATAAATTTATAGTAACTTTAAGTTTATATTCGTTTGTACTAAAAACTACATGGTTTTGTTTTAATTACAAAATTTCAGCGGATTCCTTGATAGTGATATATTTTAGATGCGTGTGATTGATATTGATTTATATACTGGAGATCAGACATAAGTGAAACAGGAAGATTAACTAGAAGTACAATATACATGAAATTGTTCAAATGCTATACGTACTTATGTAACTATTTTGGACTGGTACAGGTACTCCATCACCATTTGTTGACCACCGGTAACGGATCAGGGTCGAATCAACAAAGCTGTCCCAGTCAACGAAAGGGCGAAAAGTGCTTAGAGCTATGGATTGGAACTCATCCTCAGTGTGCAGAACAGGTCCTGGAAACGAAATTTCGAGCGGTTAGTAGAGTTGATACAGAAATCAAAGCCATGATAGAATAGAAATTGGTATTTCGTAAAAGCTGACACTATTATGAAAGTTGGCCATGATCTATGCTAGACAAAGTTAGTTATGGAATGCAACAATCCTCCTATTGAGGGAAGGGGGGAGGAAATAGACTAGGCCGTGTTTTGCGATTACAAACTGGAAGACATGGGCTTAAAATCGGTGCCGATGTACAGAGCATTAGCGGGAGGCCAGGGACAATCCCGGTTGTAGAGCAGAATAACTACTAAGTACCTATGAGTATATTATATGTTTCTAGTTGTTGGGCGGGGGGGGGGGGCGAACGGCTAACAAAGACCTCGGAAAGTGGTGGCACCCGATTTGTCACTTCTGTCAAGATTCGAGGAAAGTCACTGCAGACGAACACCTAGCAGACCTGTTAGGAAGTCCAAATCCCACCTCCCCGCGGTGGGGTACTTCTTCGGAAGGAGCTAACGGGAGACGGGCGAATGGCGAGCTCTCTGCGCCACAAAACAGAGTTTTAAGTCGGTTGGGCTGAGGGTTAGCAACCCGCTCCCATAAAAAACACCATTGCTACGAATCGGCAAACAATGCCTCGGAACCGGACGAACAACACGACGACGACCTTTGCTTTTCGAACAAGGACACGAATCGGATCATGGAATGTGAGAACACTGCTGGCTGAGGGACGGCTCGATGAAGTCCTCAACGAGATGAATCGATATAAAATCAAGATCATGGGACTTAGCGAGACCAGATGGCCCGATGCGGGGGAACATATCTGCCCAAACGGTGAGTCCTTCTTATATTCTGGTAGAAACGAAACTGAAAGCCGTAGGAGTGGTGGACCGAGATGAGAGCTGCTTCACAATTCCTAGTCCGAAATGATACAACAACTTCTTCTTCTTCTTTAAACTCCTTTAATCCCTCATGGGACATAGGGCGGAAACAGTTGCCCTCCAGCGGACTCCGTTTTGCGCGACAGCTCTTAGCTCCGACCAGGATCTCCCAGTTGTTGCGGCTTCTTCTAGTAGGGTTCTTCTCCACGTTGTTCTAGGTCTTCCTACTCGACGGGAACCTTGCGGATTCCAGTCAAGGGCCTGTTTGGCTAGATTTTCGTTTTCACGTCGCAAGGTGTGGCCAACCCAATTCCATTTCCTTCGCCTGATTTGGTCGTCTATCCTTTCTTGGCCGGCACGGCGCCATAGTTCTTCGTTTGAAATTCTATCTTGCCAGTGGATTTTTAGGATACGACGAAGGCATCTGTTGATGAAGACTTGTAGGCGCCCTGTTTTGAATTGGGTGACTTTCCATGTTTCGCAACCATATAAAAGAACTGCCTTAACGTTGGAGTTGAACAGCCGCAATTTGGTGTTAGTGGAAATCACCGTTGATCTCCATATGTGGACAGGCATGCATATGCGCCTCGTGCTTTATTTATTCTGGAACTGACGTCTTCTTCTGCCCCACCATTTTCGGTAATAATGCTACCGAGGTAGCAGAATTTATTTACCAGTTCCACGTCACGGTTATTCAGCGCTGCCCGTTCAATGGTGTTTGCATTTATCCGCATTTCTTTAGTTTTAGTCGGATTTAGCCTTAAGCCTGCTGGACTACTTTCTGTTGCCAAATTGTTCAACATGTTTTTGAGGTCCTGGTGTCTGTGGGCCAGCAAACAGATATCATCGGCGTAGTCGAGATCCTTAAGGCGGTCTACCAAACCCCATTGTATGCCGCCTGTTCTATTATCTAGAGCGCCGACAAGGATGTCATTTATTACTATAAGAAATAGTAATGGCGAAAGTAGGCATCCTTGTCGTACTCCTGAGCTCACCTCAAAGCTGTCGGATAATTTTCCATTATGGAGAACTCTGCATTTGGAATTGTTATTTACGGCTTTTATCAATTCTATTATTTTATCAGGCAGTCCACGTCGCCGTAGTGCCTGCCAAATGAAGCTCCTATTAACCGAGTCGAACGCTTTCTCATAGTCTACGAAAGCAAGGTAAAGGGGGGATCGGAATTCAGTAGACTGCTCCACTATTATTCTCAAGGTGTTAATATGATCAATACAGGAGCGGCCCTTCCTGAATCCGGCCTGCTGCCTCCTAAGCGTTCGATCAACTGCCTCACTTATCCTAGATAGTAATATATGGGACAAAATTTTGCCCACAGTAGATAATAAACAGATACCTCTCCAGTTGTCGCATATTGTTAGGTCCCCCTTTTTTGGTATTTTGACTATGATACCTTCCGTCCAATCCTCCGGAAAGGTACAGGTGTTCCATGCTATTTCTAGGATCGGCTGAAGCGCATCTGCTATGAGAGTTGAGTCGGCTTTCAACAATTCTGGCGGGATGCCATCTTTTCCTGCTGCTTTACCATTGGCCATCGCATGAATTGCGGTTACTATTTCCGTCTTGGATGGGGCCCGAGTGGCGGGTCTTATTGGCTGTGCATTGTTGTTGTTTTCCTGAGGTTCCTGTGTAAGTGTACCATTCAGGGCGGCGAAGAAGTAATCTCTCCATCTTTGGAGTTGCTCTTCGTCGCTGCACAGCAGCCTTCCATCCGCACTCTTAACGGCATGCTTTTTAGTAGAGTGCTTTCCCGAGAGCTGTTTAGTGATTTGGTACAGCACCTTACTGTTGCCTGTGTTTGCCGCGTTTTCCGCTTTTTCTGCGAGCTCATTTATCTGCTGCCTTTTATCACGCCGGACACTTCTCTTAACCCCCGATGTAATTGGGAGTATTCCCGTTCTAATTGGTGACGTCTTTCCGGGTCGTTTGTAGAGTTTACGTTATTTTTGAGGGCCCTTCTGCGTTCTATTCGTGCATGCGTTTTAGTACAGTGCTTTCCCAAGAGCTGTTTAGCACTTTACTGTTCTTTTTCTTCTTCGATGGCTCTATAGCCCAATTCGATCTTTGGCCTCCATCAGCTTCTTCCTCCAGACGTCTCTCTGCTCCGCAGCTTGTCTCCAGTTTCTTGTGTTGTGTTCTTGTGTATCTTCCCACCTTAACCATGGTTTGCCAACTGGTCTTTTGCCATCTGGTAGTAGATACAGGGTATCCTTGAGTCATCCATTTTTTGGACATGACCGGCCCAACGTAAATGTAGTAGTTTGGCATGGGTCGAAAGTTTACATTCTTTGTATAAGTCGTACAATTCGTGATTGTAGCGTATTCTCTATGCATTGTCTTCAACTTGTCGGCCGATTTCTGGGAGATACTCCATGCTTCACGTAGCTACTGTATGTATGATGGTTATGTAGATTCTTATTTCGCTTTTTCTGTGGATGTATCTGGATTTCATGACATGTATGTTCTGTTCGCGGCGTTTATTCTTCTTTGTACTTCTATCGTTTCATCGTTGTCTTCGCTGACTGTGGACCTCAGGTAGTTAAATTGGTTTACCCGTTCAAAGTTATATTCCCCCCAGGGGGTATTGTGGTTTATTCTTCTTCTTTCCACCCTTGACTGAATTAAAATCCTGCTTGGATTTGTTAAGCAGGGTTGCGTTCACATCAATGTTAACCTTGCGAATTACTCCATCTAGGCAGAGATTAAAAAGCATGGGTGTCAGCCCATCGCCCTGCTTTAAGCCTTGCTTGACTGGGAAGGACTCCGTCAATTCTCCTCCTGACTGCACATCTTGTATTTTCCATTGTCATTTTTTGTTAATTTGATTATCTTTAGAGGGATGTTTAGGTCCAGCATTGTTGCATACATTTGCTCCCTGTCGATGCTGTCGTATGCTTGTTTAAAGTCGGTGAAAAGTTGATACACGTCAATGTTGCCCCAGCATTTTCGGAGGATTTGCCTTATTGAGAAAAGTTGATCCATTGTTGACCTATGCACTTTACTGTTGCCTGGGTTTTATTATTATTATAGGCGTAGGCGCATAAGTTTATACCCTCGGTAGTCTCTGAAAGAGCAACCCAGGATCGAATTAAATTAGGGAGATATATTATCATAACGGCGTAGTTTATAGATAAAACGTACGCAGTCATTGAAGGCAAGATTAGGCTTGCGGGCGCAGGAAGAGTCGAAAGAGGGGGAAATAAACAGCCCATGCATTAGGTGAGGGAGTAGTAAGGTTTTCATTAAGCTCATAGGGAGAGACCTAGTCAGCAAACTTCAGTGAAACCTAAGTTTCAACAGCTGACCATGCTATTCAAGACTACACCAAGATTTTTTACTTTATCAACGCAGGCGAGGTGAACGGCATTTAAAGCAATATCAGAGACATTAGGACAGTTAAAGGCGGAATGAGAGAGAAATATGCATTCAGATTTCCTAGGATTAAGTGGTAGATGGTTCAATGTCGACCAAGAGGAACCACGCCGCAGATCTGCGTTAAGTTATTTTAAACTGCTGAGGAATTGTTCTTTGGATGAAGAGATATAAATTTGCACATTAGCTGCGTACATGTGAATCTTGGAATCTTTGACTACAAAAGGAAGATCATTAATGAAAATCCAGAATAGAAGCGGACCAAGAATAGAGACTTCGGGTACGCCAGCGTGAAGAGCAGCTACTGAGAAACAATTGTCGCCGACTAGAACTTTCTGAGAACGATTGGTTAAGAAACTATGTGTCAATTTAAGGGCAGGAAGAGAAAAATTAGTTTGGGAGGCGAGTTTTTTCAGAAGCAAACCGTGATTAACACTATCAAATTCTTTTGATAAATCGAAGAATTTGAGAAATGTTGGTCAAAAGACTTTCGAATATCAGACGTCACTTTAAGGACGGCAATGCCACAGCTATGGCGTTTGCGAAAGGCAGGTTTCCATTCTTTAATGAATTGGATTCGTACTCAAGAATTTGAGAAGCAATAAGCTTTTCAAGAACCTTAGCAAACAGGAAGTATACTGATGGAACGAAAATTCCTGGGGATGGCAGGGGACGGGCATTTATGAATTGGCGCCACCAGCGATAAAGAAATTCCCGTTCAGCAATAAGCGATTTAATTTCCGCAGTAAACCAAGGTTTAGATTTAGCGGCAAGTATTTTGCATTTCAGAGGTTCGAACTCATCATATAAGCCGAGCAGTAACCTATCAAATTCAGCAACTTATTCGTCAACGCAATCATGGTGAAAATATTACCCCACGCTAAGGAAGAACATCTACTTCTAGTTCAACACGATTAACATTGGAGAAATCATGATAAGACAGAGTTGTCACTTGAAAGGAATCAACAGAAAATCTGAATAAAAAAACATGATCCAAGTAACTAGGAGGAGAGATTTTGTTTAGAAAGGTGTTAGAGTTAATATCATTGGAAAGAAACACGTCGAGCAGGGAGGGTTCCCTGCAATTAAATGATGCGGGGTGTACGTTAATAGCTTCCAAACCCAGAGAATTCTTGCTGTGCACAAAAAAAGTTTTACAGGGAGGACTTCTTTAATAAGTCCACGTTACAATCACCTCCAACAAGGATCTTTTTATAAACGCGAGATAAGTGATCAAGGGTGTCGCAAAGTTCTTTTACATTATCAGGGTTAAAAAGGTCGGGAAAGAATATACACAAACAAAACGAGCCGCCACAAGGGTTCGTAAAACAGGCATTGACGTTGAAAAATTGTGATCTGTGCATGATGGAACTGGACAGGAATAGTCTACTACGAGGTACTTCCAGTTGGTTAGACTTGGACAACTAGAAACATCACTTTAGGCAATTGAACGAAACGGCCCCCATTGTATATATAATAGAAAACGACAACGTTCAACAACACACTTCTTTAATGGCTGATCCAAAATTGATAGAGTTTAGTTGGGAAGTTTTGTTGCATCCACTGTATAGTCCAGACAAATCACTCTCCTCCATTGAATTAGGCCGGCTTCAAAAGATGCAGTTTTACTCAATCAGAAACTAACGAAGTTCTTCACGGGTGACTTTAATACTCTACCTGAAAAATAGATAAAACATTGCCGATATAAATGGAGCATATGTGGTTTAAATAAATCCATTTTCACGAAAGTCAGTTGAATTTTACTTAAAAACTCCGCGAACTTTTTCCCTATCAAAATCGATTCGTAAAAAGTAGCTCCACTGAAATCTGCCGAGAAAATTAAACTATCGCTTTATTAGTAAAGTTTTATCGTACATCAAATTGTTCCCCATCTTTCGGCATCGTTAATTCTTTGTTTATAATTTTTTCGATTTATAATTTGGCAACACCGGGATTATGAATAAGCATTTACATTTTTGTATATTTAACGGTTCTAGCTACAATTAAAGGAACTCCATTGGGTAATTGCAGTTAGCCAAATCAGTCTGGTTCGATATTTTGTGTGAAAAGTGTGAAGTGTTTTGTGTCACTAGATTAATCAAAAATGAAAATAAAAACACCGAAGATTGTTCCAATGACGGAGATACGAAAAATTCGTAAAATACTGCTAGGCCATGAGGATGCGCCAAAGTATGTAAAGAGATTTCTATACCTGAAAACAGTTCTGTCCCAAGTCGACTACATCGATTACATTCTTGCGCACCTTGAAGTGCTCCAAAGAATGCTTCTGGTGCATCGCAACCGTAAACCAAAAAACAGAACTTCGACATTTCAATTATTAAAAACTGGCAAGAAATCGTACACCTATACTAACGATAAATTTGAGGGAATGGCAGCGTTTAACGAAGCTATTGCTAACGCCGAAATTGGCTCAGAACAAATGGCCATGGCCTATGCACAACGGTCTTTTGTTTACTATGAATGGAGAATGTACAGTGAGGCAATAAAGAATATTCGCAAGGCTCGCGAATGCACTCTTTCAGATAGCTTGAGGGAGGAACTAAGGGTCCGAGAAAAAATTTGCAAGAGATTCAGGAGACTCAAGAAGTTGAGTGGACAAGGATCTAGTGGAGATTTGTCGTCGGACGATAGTAGTGATGATGAGAATGGAGTTGGACTTGACATGAAGCTGCCAGACGAGGAGTATGTTGATCCAAGAGATATGCTTAAGTGGTCATCAGAAGAAGAGGACGATAGCTCGGCTGAATATCCGTTTAGTTTAGAAGATATTGATGGGAAACTATCTTATGAAGTAAATCCGTCGTTTCCTCTTGTTTCTTCAGTAATAGATCTTAGAAAATTGAAAGATGACGATTGGAAGCTTTATACAAATAAAAATTTAAATATGGCAGATGTGATTGCTATAGAAGATGCATTTGCTAATTATGTACCTCCAAATGCTATGCTTCACCAATGCTGTGTTTGCATGACTTTCTTGGTAGCCCCAATTCCATGTAAAAGGTGCACCCGTGTACTGTTTTGTTCACAAGAATGCTATGATACGGCAATGGAGACTTTTCACAAGTATGAATGCCCGATTATTGATACTTTGCTTCGCATACTTGACGATGTGCATTTGACCTGTGTAAGAATCGCCTTAACAGGACTATGCTTATTCCCCAGCATGATGGCGTTGAAGGAATTCTGTAAAAATCCTGAAAATAAGAAGCACGTATTTGAGCTTAACTTGAATGGTTTGGACAAAATGGAATATTATAAAACAATTATAAATTGGAAAAGGCAACCCGACAAAGACTCCCTAGCTGATACCATTCAAGTGTGTTTGATGACATGCATTGTAAGAAGAATTCTTTATTTACATACAGATCTAAGAGAGGAGATCGGAAGAGACACAAAATTTCATTTCCTTGGTGAATTACTCTATCAACATTTCGAGGCATGTCCTACAAGTATAGATGCAATTTCGACCGTATTGGATCATCATAATGGCAAAAAGACTCTTGCACGTGGTGGGTATGGAGTCTATGGACTTCGTCCACTTCTAGCTGAATCCGACGAACCAAACATCAGCAAAGTCTTCAGGGCATCGAAATGTTTATACGTTGTTAACAGACCAATTCCAGCCAACACTCCATTGACACAATGCTACAGGTAATAATATTTTTTATCGCTATTATACGACTCCAAATAACAAGAGTGGTTTATTGTCTTCTTTCTTTATTGCAGTGCATATACTGTGGACATACAACAAAAAATACCTGCAGTGTTTGATGGAACCAAGCTGTTTGATACGTACAAAACCGTAGATATTCCAGAAAAACTGAATCTTATTGATGTTGCCCCAATATTAAATGGGGACAGAGATTTTGCAGGTCTACAATTAAGATGTTATGCTGAATATTTATGGAAGTATAAGGAGTTTTACAAAACCCATCAAATGCGACTAATGGAGAAGGCATTCTTTATGACCTTAAGTCTTCTTAGCGATGCTGTGCCATTAGAGTCGTTACCTTCGCCTGAGATAGACGAAAATGTAGAATTTTAGGGATTTTATTTCTTTTAAATGGCTTCATTTACACTTAACTGGAGTGCTTAAAGGTACTCGCCTGTGATTAACTATTAGACGATATGCCTGTTCAAGGCTACTGATTTTAGATTAGGTACTCTCGATTTAGCTAAAAATGTTTAAAAGAAATTTAAACCGCCCTAAAAGAAGTTTTTAAACTAACGCAGAAAAACTGCAGTAAATGTGAATAATTTTTTTTGTAATATTTCTGTAATTGTGTGAGTAATAATTTCATTTTTATAAAGCATGTATTTTTGAACACTGACAACATTATTTCAATTGTTTAAATCAATCCGCCTATCCCTATTGGTCATAAGTTGAAGAGTTTACTTGAATGCAACTTGCTTAAGAAATTAGGCGTGATACGTACGATGGACAAAAGTTGGCTTGTATTCATTTAACATAATATTATTGTAAACAGTCGAGAAATCCTGACGATCCTAAGCCCGAACTAATGAGGATGGCTTAATGCAACGGTTAATTATCAACATCTAGTAAAAACTCTACGACTAGTGTCGATAAGTATAATTAGGCCAATAGGCCTAGGTTGACAGCTGTCAACCGGGACAGGGAAATTGTGGTAAGAATAAGTTCATTCAGAACATCGAATATAGGTGATACTTAACGGTCGGTTCTTTATTCGCGGATGAACCTGTGTAGCCTAGAATGCAACAGGACTTATGTAGACAGGCCTTCTTTTGGCAGATTCAATACAGAAGCTATCTCAGCGGGAAATAATCGAAGCGCTACTAGGAGGAGAGAATTTGGAGAGCTGCTAATATGCTGCTATTGGAAGCTTTTAGGAATTGTATGGGGTGAAGAAAATGGACAAACATAGACCAATTTTCGTTCGATAAGATTCCAGCATATTGGACGTGGTTGAAATTTAGTTGGGGGACCGCTCGGTAAAATTGCTGTCTACATTTACGTTTAGAAGAGCGAAACAGCAATTGCAAAAGGTGTACAAAAATTAAAAATGATAAAAAATTATGTAAGATGAGCTAATTTGTTGTTGCGGGTATAAGATTCCCGTTGAGGCTGGAGGTCCTCGATCTCCTTAGAACAATCGCTATGATTGTAGCGATAAGGTTTTTTCAGGGCTGCCACATTCCTACGGTTGCGTTTGCTTCCCTTCCCATGTTGCGATTTATAAAACTACGATGAGGTGTTTTTCGAAGCCCCCACCATAATTAGGAGTAGTATTCGAGATGAGGGCGTTCTGGTCTACGTTATCCGTTGGCGGTTTGGTCTTCCTCATTGACGCATTTCAAAAAAGACTTCCCGGGCAGGTATCGCTTCACTCATACAAGTTAGATGTTCTGCACACCAGAATCTAGCAGACTTTATTCTATCCACAATATCTATGTCGCAATAATGCTCATCATTATAAAGTGTTCCAGTACTTTCGTCAAGAACATGGAGGAATGTCAGAGTGCATATTGCTGAGTACCCAAATTTCAGAGTAGTTGGAAGGTTGCCTTAACTGTAAGTATATTTAGCAGCTGCGTGCATATTTATGGTTCCATGTGGCAAGTTGTTGCTCTTACTGTCACACTCGAAACTTTTTCCAACGCTAGGTTGAAGAAGAGGCAGACCATACTTGTCCTGTGTTGCATAATGTTTCGAGTATTCCTATTTGGGTAATCACAATGGTCTTATTTTTTTATGGAATCCTACTGCCTGTAATTTCATCCAGGGAAAGTTGAAATGACCCGTATAAGATTAGTTTGAAGGCTAGCCGAGTAATGGTTACTTTCGAACTCTATGATTTTGTACGAGTTTGGGAAATCTGACTGCGAACAGCGGTTCCATAATCGAGTTATTGTATTAAAAAAAAAAACTTCTAGACGGCCCTATACCCAAACTAGCCAACAAAGAGACTAGACCCGATAATATACCCCCTATCGTCTTAAAACAATGCGCCTCAACTTTGGCTAAAGCTTTTTGCCCTATTATACTTGTCCGGAGTTTATCTAGGCTCTTGCAAACTTGTCCATGTTCAGCTAATACCTAAAAAAAGTGACCCCAGCAGTCCATCTAACTACCACCTAATAGCAATTATACTTCTATTCTCTCCAAAACCATGGAGACGATAATCAACAAAAAGCTTATGGGATATCTAGAGTCCAACCTTCTTATCAACGACAAACAATACGGCTTCCAACAAAAATGATCCACTGGTGATCTTTTTGTTTGCCTTACAAAACACCTCAACCGAAGTTTGTATGGATCTGGTGAACCTAGTCTGGTAGCTTTAGATAACTCTAAGGCTTTCGATAGAGTATGACACTCAGCCTTGTTAGTTAAACTCAAAGCTATTGGAATTGACTCACTTATGTGTAAGTGGATTGAGAGTTTCCTTTCCCGCCGTTCAATTAATGTAGTATTGGATGGCGTCATACCTGAATCTCACTCCATCTCTGCCAGACGAGGAGTATGGACCCCTGGGGATCCAATTTTATCACCTACACTGACCTACTTTTATTCCCCTCTAACCCATTTCTTAACTTCGCTGACGACGGTACTCTGCGTTACTCTTACAGCTTCGATACAAGACAAACTCATGCCAGAACCTGTCTTGATGACCGTGACCTAATGTCCAACTCAATTAATAACGACATTAAACTCAGAGTGGGAAAGCAAGAATCATGTCGAATTCAACCCCACCAAAACCAAGTACTGTCTTATTTCAACACCTCCCCATCCTTGACAGTGGGTGAAGTTGAACTAATGGCAGACCCATCCCTACATATCTTAGACGTCGCATTAGCCAAAGACTTACTATAGAATGACCACATATTCCAAATCGCCAAACAAGCATCCCAGTGCTTGGGATTTCTTAAGAGGTGCAAGTTCCTCCTCCAGGCATCTGCCCGTGCTGTTATTTATAAATCCTACATTCGGCCTCTTCTCGAATATAACTCCCTCGTTTGGGGCGGCGCTTTGATAACCACTTTAGCATGGTGACTATTATAGACACTATTTCTCCGAGATAAACGCTCTTTTGCCTCCATGGCAATCTTATACCCGCAACACCAGATTAGGCTACTCCTCTCACTCCCACCACTTGCAGCCTGTCCGTTCGCGCACTCAACAAGATAGCAATTCGTTTATCAATAGAACAACTCGACTGTGGAATAATCTCTCGCAGTCAGTTTTTACGAGCACATCCAAGAGTTCAAACGCAGGGTTCATCACCACCTTCTTCAATACCCTCCGTACCTTCATAAACTTCAACTCATACCCTCAATCTACTCCCTCCCTTCCCCAATAAGCTTACTGCTAGACATTGCACCATGACGTGACAAACGACATGACGGACTAGTAGTACAAAGGGTGACTCTTGAACTTAGCACTGCCACATACAAAAAAATAAAAAAATTGAGACTCTGTAGCGTGTGTAATGACGAATAGGCGCTAAGTTGATTATTAGGTAAGCTATTGACTAAGCTTATAGAATTTTCGCTTTTCCTAACCATTAAAATTTAGTCATTCAATGCATAATTTGGTCTTATGTCAGTAAAACTGGTGAAACATACCTTCTTGAGTCCTGTATTTCTAAATATTATGTGTAATAAAAGCAAGGTAAATGTTCTATGAACAAAATTATGGAACACCCTGCAACAACTAAATCCATGCCTAGTTCTGTTTCAACAAGTGGCTGACCTTACAAAATTTAAAATAGTGGCACTCTATTGTAGGTTTACCTGTTGGCTAATGCCACAGGTTGTATGAGTTCCAAAAATTGCGCAAGGTCATAATGAAGAATGAATGATAAATAAACAAAACCTTTAATTCTTAAATGAAGAATGTTTCCTGTGATGTTGACAACACAAAACAGCGTAAATAGTCCTTGAATGGTTGCCATAGAAAGGTTGCCAACCAAATTTGTATATTTTTGTTTATGAATCAACAGGATGTTTAATGTCGAAGCTGAAGCAACAGGCAACATTTAAACAAAAATAGATCTAATATATAACAGTTTTTCATTTGAGAAGTTTTGCACGCTAAGTTATAATGAGATTCGTCTAGACAAAATCTCTTTTTGCCCTATGGAAATGTTTTCCGGGTAAATTTATACAAATCAGACGAAAGATCGGTGTTAACTATAGTTAAATTCACCCTTTTACTATTTATATTTACTCTTGGCAAACCAATTTTCCTTCTTATGGCGCTATAGAACATATTGCTTCTTGGACAACAGACTCCATAGATCATATTTTAATGGCTTCAATGTCGCTTTACAACATAAAATTTTACAATTTTAACAATTCTTTTCCAGGGATACTGCTGTTTCTTCCATACCTTCACAATCGATTTTAAAAATACTAATGATGTACAAAAATTTTATAAGCCTGCATAAAAGTACCCAGAATTTATCATTTGAAAGACTTATTTCGGGCATCTTGCTTAAATTTGATTTGTGGAATCTGGTAGTACTGTTGTACCGAGCTATTCCGCGGAATCTGAGCATCATATATCACTTAGAAGCTTCATACAGGGTATTTTTCTGCTTAGATAAAACTTTCCAAATGTTTAACTGTCAAACGAGCTGTCATACTGCTCTCACTTTTAGATATTTATGGTCAATATACACTGACAAATTATCGGGCAGCATCGGACTGCGGCTCAACTGAGGCGAAACTAGCCTAATGCAATTCACCTTCAACTTCTCCAGGATGGATGGACACATATTCAGTCCATCCTCCAATGTGAAATTTCTGGGTCCTATCCTGGACCCGGAACTTCCAGTTGAACATCGAAGAAAGGGTGAAGTAAGCCGTCAAAGCTTTTTACATATGTAAAAAGATCGTCAGAAAGAGATGAGAAGCGCGTTAGGCCAAAGATAGTTGAGTCGCTCAGAGGCCAATGCGGTTAAGTCCATTTTTGATACTTCCAGATTTTTGCAAATTTTAATGCAATAAAGGGGTTTCTTCATTGTTATTAAAGGATTCACTTTTTACTACTTTTTTTCAGTGTCAAGTAGTAACAAGTGAATCCTTAATTAACAATGAAGAATACCATTTATTGCATTTAATTTTGCAAAAATCTGGAAATATCAAAAAATGGACTTAACCGCATTGGCTTCTGAGTGACTCAGTTCTGTGAATATACACGGTCTTGATACGTCCAATTCTCATGTATGGCAGTTTGGAAGGGGGGGGGGGGGGTCAGCGCTGAACAGGATCTTTAATGTCAAAAAGTCCAGTAAGGGTTCAGGGGACGGCAACAATAAGGACAACAGGGATCATGAGAACATAACCGCCGAACATCCTCAATGTGCCCTTTGCACCTACCTACCGACACTGTCCCATGCAGGCTTTTTAAATGACCCACGTGTTGATTTTCATAAACTTATTCACTTACTTATTAAAAATAAAGATAAAAGACAATAAAACAGAATCATCCTCCCCTTCCCTTTTCAAAGTGACGCCATTGAGTTAATGACTCACGTGCTAGTACTAAAATAAATAGTTAAAAAAAACAACTAAAAAATACGCTTTATTTTAAAATGAGCCAAAAAGTAAAAAATAATTTTGAATATAAAGTTTTTATTGCTGCAGCCACTTACTTAAACGTAAAAAAGCGTGGAGCGCTCTTTACCTATATTCTTATTTTATTAATACTGGCACTTTTTGTTAGCCGAAAATTGATTTTTTTCCGCAAATTGATTTTTTTACATTTGTGAGATTTACGTGAAAAGTAACCAATATATTTTCATGAAATTTTTATTGTAGGTTAGCACTAACAGAAGCGAAACCTCTGAAACAAAGTTCTACGATAATTTCACTCTCTATAATTAAATGCCAAAAAATGGAAATATTTCGCGGTTTTTATGATTTCAATTGTCCCAAACTCATATTTTTCGCAAAAAATTTTCTCACCTAAAACGTGTTTTCGCTACTATTATCAACTTTTTCCCTCCTGTTCGGATGTTATCCAAAACACATCCATTGAATTCCTACGATTTTTCTCTTAATTATAGCGTCAAAAAACCAACTTCATTTCAACTTTTTCGCTATCGCTCCTGGTCTATATTGTTGTGGGTCAGCTGGCTGCTTAAACAGATATACTCATACAACATCTCAGAGTTCAAACCCTGCTTTTACTTCATGCATCCACCAGACTACACCCTTAACCTATCATATCCTTTTTTTATTTGCGAACTAAGCTTACTATTGCCTTACTATTGACGTGAATGTCCTGACGGACTGGTAGTAGAAAGGGTGATACTTAAGCTTAGACTTTCACATAAAAAAATCAACTTTGTTCAGTAATATTACAATTAACTATCAAAAATGCAATAAGCGATCGATTGGTACTGCATATGTCCTTAACTTCCTCTCTGACAACCAATCAATTCTTGGATGCTGAGTATCTTGACGGTAGAATTACAGCCCTAGGTACAATACCTACAATATTATGGTAGCTCTGCTGTGGCCATTCTGTTATCATTTTTAGTGGGTCAGAGTTTTCCACCTGTTCCTTGCATCTGTCACATTTTTTATTTATATGAAATCAGTATTTTCCATAGAAACGACTGCAACGATGGTAACAAGAGTTTTATCGATAACAGTTATTCACGTCAAACGAACTGAAGAGTTCTAAGACGTGAAAAATCTTCGCTCTCATTAAAAAAGTGTTAAAACGTAAGTGAATTAAATATTTCGAGTTTTAAAAACAAGTTTTGGGAGAATCAAAATATCTCAAAATGTTTGTCCATAAAACAATGATTGGAGTTGCATCGAGCAGCGAGTCTGAAGAGGAAGAAGCGGAAGGAGATATTCTTCAGGTAAAACATACCAAAATTACTAACAATAATCACAAATCAAATTTTTTCTGATTTTAAATTGTAAATTTTCAGGATTTAAAAAAACTCGAATAAGCATACTTATATTATGTAATGAGAAAAAGTTTGCATAATAGACGGGTTCTGTTAGTTCGATATTTATGTTGTTTATCTATTTTTGTTTTGACATGAATATGTCTTATCCCTGGGGTCTATTTGAAAGAATGTGCGGAGACGAAAATCGTTACCATGACTCATTACTGTTTAGCATACTTTTAGGATAAATTTTAGAAGCAAATTAAATTTATATTTAATTCTGCATATTTTTAGGTGAAAATATTATCGAAACCTTTCTTAAGGTTAGAAAATTTTCGAGACATTTCTTTTGACATGAATATTTGTCGTTTTGCCAAAATGACTGTTTCGAGCACATACATTAACAAGAAGCTATGCTAGCAGCTTTTTTGCGTCCAATATCATAGCAGCTTTTTTTTTGTTCAATCGCTGCGAGTTCTTGTTCCAAGAGTGAGAAAAAGTGTCCAGGATTTTTTACTTTGTGTGAGATTTTTTAAACAGCTTATGGGGCCCATCCAACTAGTTGCCCAAACTGAGTTGTGTAAAAAGTTGTTGTTTTGCCACAAACGCTTCTACTGAGTTGATATTTCAACTGTCAATTCGATATTTTGCAATTTGAAAGTTAAATGAAATTGTAGAAAACCCGCGACTAAGTTTTATAATAATAAAAATTGGAGAAAGATGATTTTTTAGATTAATTATAATTGTTTTTAATTATTAATATGAATATTTATATTTTTCAAAAAATAAATTAAATTCTAAAAGTATAAATTATGAAAATAATTTAATAATATGTGAACTTTCATAATTTAAATTAAAAATAATGCAAAATAAACTTGCAAAAAAATATATTCTTCGAATTCAGACTTAATTCATCCAAGTAGTTTGCCAAACTGCAATACACACAGTGCGACTAGTAGCCCAAACTCTAAACCCCGCCCTCATAAAATTAAAAGATTTTGATTTATCCCAACTGAAACCCCAACTGTCAAATCAGTTTGCCAACTGCCCCACACACGATGCGATTCAGTGACAACACAACTCAGTTAGGACAACTAGTTGGCCTGTGGATGTTCCCCATTAGAAAAGGTGTGCTTGAGTCGTCCGTCGCGCGATATTTTTGTGTTTTCGAAGCGGGGCGGAATCAAAATCGATATCAGGGAATTTTCTTACTACGCAGTTTGCGGATTGAGTGTGGTGCGGCCGCGGCGCGTTTAGAATTTTTGCAAAAGCACAATTTTTTTATTTTGAACGATTTCGTTTCGTGTGTTTGTATTCTGTTACATTGTGGAAAAGGATAAGGTGGTTGAAGGGTATGTATTGAAGCGAGCCAGATATATATTGTTGTGTGCATTCCTTTCGACCCCCTCCAGGGGTTCTTTCCAATAAGAACAAGAAGGTGATTTCCAATAAGAACAAGAAACAAATAGACCCCAGGGATAAGACATATTCATGTCTACTGTGCCATCGAGAAGCCATGGCACTTCCCGTCTTTTTTTTATTATTAAGAACGCAATATCAAATTTTAGATAACTTTTTTCACTGTTTATTTAAAATTATTATGTTAAATTACTTCTTTCTTTAGTTAGTTAGTGAGTTTGCCAATGTTTTGGAAGCTTATCTACTCCCGGGAGAAGAAGTCGTGCTTTTGGAGGCTAGATAGTCTCTTAATGCCTTTTGGACATCCTCAAAATTTACGCAATCCTTTCCTTAAAAGAAGTTTTGTAGCGATTTAAAAAGACGAGCAGCAACTCATAGTGTACTACACCTTGGCGGACCCAGCAAAAACACCAGCTGTTATGACGAGATGTTGGGAGGCTATAATAAGCTTTATTGCATATTTGAAGACCCTCGGGGAAAAACCAACTTAGTCCAAAAAATAACAAGGGTGGACATGTTTGTTTTTTCCCTCATTCCCATGGACTCAGTTGGTTCTTCCCCAACCTTTTATTATTGCCTGTTCATTTTGTCAGGACTACGTTGGTTTTTCCTCATAGTTAATACCTTGAATTGTAGTACACCTTAGCAGCTAATAGATGGAGCTGAATTCTCTGATTTTTGAAAAAGTGGACTAAGTTGGTTTTTCCCCGAGGGTCTTCATTTATGATCCCATATTGTTGTTGGCTCTATTATTGACCCAAGGTAGGCGAAGCATTGGAGTATTCCAAATGATAGTTCCACTACCTTGATTCCCCCTTGACTCTATTGCTACCGCCCTCTGGATTTTTCACTTACTTAAGGTTTGTTTACAGGAGTAAGAAGTTATGCAGACTTTCTTTACCCTTTCCTCTATGTTCGACTTTCAGTTGAGTTTTAGGTCCAGGATTAGGTTCCAGATATTCCACTATCTAGCCTACGGGGGTTTAGGTGGGCTTAATGAATATCACAAGCTTCATTTTTTTGGGTTGGCTTCCAGGCCGCAGTCTTATTCTCAGCTGTTAACTATATTCGGGATTCCTTCCATGAGTTCACCAATCCTGGTTGGAAACATTCCAGACTCCCTCACTACTTTGTAGGCTTTTTTACTATTTTAACTCCATCTCTATTTAGCTTTTGTAGTTTATCGTTACTAACTATAGGAAAAAGGAGTCCACTCCTCTTTTTAATGCTGGACCTATTGACTCATTTGGTTATTATCTTGGTTCCTAAATGCACTTGGATTATTCGGGAGTTCAACCCCCCTTCCCATCGTCGATTACACCCATGTGAAGATCACTGCTAGCTATTTCTTAGTAGGTACTCTCCACACCTGGCTCTGTCCAATCTATTCGGGTCGCACTTCCTCAAGATTGAATTTGGCCGTATTGGTTCGGCCGGAACTTTATAGCGATCTTCCGACCAATTGTACCTCACCAGCCTCCGAGACAGTTGTCTTCTTCTACCATCTGCCCTACCTTCTCTTCTTCTGATTGTCCCGTTGTTGTTCACAGCCTTCATCCCAGAGTCGAAGCCCTACACCATCGCCGTCCTCAACGCAGAGCCAGCTAACATACCTTGACTTATTCCAGCATCAAGTCGTTCGCCTTCTCTAAAGGTCAGCTTTGCCTAGGTCCCTTAAAGTTGTGATTAGATAGTTCTGATAGCCTTTCTTCATTTTCGCGATCAGAAGAGTTTTAAGCATTTGAATCCATTGTGGACTTTGTTTTTGTTATTTGGAATATTTTGACATTTTGAACTGATTTGTTGAGGCTGATTTTAATGGGCCTTAACCTAGTTTTTTCTTTCTTCTTTGATCCGTTAGCTGGCGGTTCAAGAGGGACGTCCCCGCAACGGATTCGTTGGTTCGGTGCCGCTATTAAGCTTTTACACGTTAAGTCAAGCCTAGGTCTTTTAAAGTGTTTGTAAAATTCAATCAAATTAGGTAAAACCACTTTAAGGTTTTACAATTGGGTTCACATTTTGTCTTTTCTACAATTCTAGGCGGGGTTTACATTTGCATTTTATTCCAGAATTTTTCTTTAGGAATACATAATATGTATATTCACAAAAGTTTAGTACAACAATAGACCGATTTTATTCGTGCAATTTTTATCAAAGGCCATAAAGTGCAGTGCTAAGCTGAAATTCGACTGAAACGTCACTTTCTTCAACTCAAACGACTTGTCACGTCACAGGGGTCGACTCTCAGCACAGAGGCCATTCTAAAAACAAATCAATAATTACACAGGGAAAAGAGAAATGAAAACAGAAGGTATCGAGAAAAAATATTTGTCGGCTATCGCCCTTCTCAAATACTTGGCTGTGCCTTACTATCTGAAACAAACGTTTGACGACTATTTGTGAGACGAAACCAGACAAAATAGAAGTCTAGACTCGTCAGGTAACAAATGATTTCAATAGTACCTTTCCCTAGCGTTCACAAAAGGAGCTCGCTGCCGACCAGGTTGCCTTGTACTAAAATTCGAAAACCTAGAGATTTTTTGTTATTTAGAGATTTTATTTAGAGAGGGGCTACCCCTGGTCTTGAACTTACTGTGATTAGGGCTATGGAATCAGTAGTTGAGTTGAGTTGTGTTTTATTACAAATAGACCAAAGGAAGTGTTTTAGAGGAATTCAGTTTATTGACTTACGTCAATGGTTCCAGAGCAATGCTTGTGAAAAAGACACAGTTGTATTTTTCTACGCTTCTCATCAAATGTGTGGATTACATCCTTAACCCTTAAGTCGATTTCACTATAAATACTCAAAAGATCAAGACCGTTCAGCCGCTGTTCTCCAGTTGCTTGATGTGCACAGATACTTGCTCGACGATAGTGTGACTGTTGCTTAATGATCCGATATGCACAGTCGAATAAATCATACGAATATATTTATGAAGCCGAAGATTTTGTTACTATCTATGCACAGTCCTCACTGATTGCCTGGAAGTCCACAATTTGGGGCTTTCGAGATTTATCGACTACAACAGCTGCTCCGAATTTACGTATAGAATTTTTCAAACTCCGTGACACAAAAAATTTGAGCAGTTCTGCGCACCTCGTTGCCAAATTTTATAAATAATGTTCTATCATTTCCCCTCTTTTTAGTTAAAACGGCAACAAACACTGAAAAAACTCAAAAAAATAATTTGGGAAGGGATGCGCGCATGCCGAATGAATAAAGTTAATTTATTTTTCTATGTGTTGAGCAGAGCTTTTAAATATATGTAAAGCCCCTGCTCAACAAAGGCAGTTTATTCAATATAATAAGCATAATTTTACTTTAATTATGCGAAATATTTCTCATTTCTAAATTTAAAATAATTTAAAAAAAATGCTGAAAAAAATTCCTTTGAATAAATGAGCGTTTTCAATCATAAACCGACAGTTCCCCGCAGTCGCAAGCAACACAACCTCCCCGGGCAGAAGCGCGTATGCGACTGGCAGGAAATGTCAACAATCTAGTAATCAAAGTGATAAAAACACAAATTTCGTATTTTTTAGGAGAAATTACTACAAATTATTTCTGTAGCATATGTGTAAAATATAATAACCTTAAAATAAAAAAAATATATAAAACGGGTCAGTCATAATTTGTAAATTTTTTAAATAATCATTGAAGTCCCAGAAAGATACACCTCCCGGTAGCAATACGCAGTCGCGACTGATTACATGGCAACAAGTGATTTGATAGGAGGAGTTAACTGAAGCTTTTGTCTGAACTTTTAAACATTTTTAAGAGCTTAGCTGGGGAACATGCGCGGGATGTCACGAGGTTTGAAAACAACTATACCTCTGTTGTGTCTCTATGTAGCCGAAATCAAAATATCAAAAAGTACTTTTAAAAAAGGAAAAAGTACTCATTGAATATTTTTTTCTCGATTTTACTCCACCTATTCTGTATTAGTCCAGGAAAGATAGCGGAAAAATATTTAAAAGTTGAAATAAATCTACCCTGCGATTTCTTGACGCTATAATTAAGAGAAAAATCGTAGGAATTCAATGAATGTGTTTTGGATAAAATTGGTCCAGGGCAACAGGTGGTAAAATCTTAATAAAAGTAGCAAAAACACGTTTTTTCGCGATTTAGGTACGAAATAAATTTTGTTTTGGAAAACAAAAAATACTACATAATAGTGCTTAAGAAGACGAAAATTATGAGTTTTGGACCATTGAAATCGATCAACAGGTTTTGCAGAAAAATTCAAAAACCATTAAAAATGGCCGTTTTTTGACATTTAATTATAGGGAGTGTAATTATCGTAGAACCTTGTGTCAGGGCTTAAATTGTGGCCACTGATGGTGCCTACCTACAATAAAAATTTCATGGAAAAATAATGGTAACTTTTCGAGTAAATCTCAAAAATGTAAAAACACCTGTTTCAGGGAAACAGGTTGAACAAGGCCCACAACGGTCTTAGAAATTTTTTGATTTACCATTTGGCTCGCAAAGGGCTGCTCTACAACCCCATTTTCATGAAATGTATGTAAGGTTTGATTTAACACCTTAAAAACCCGTTTGAAAACCGCCCTTTTTTCAGTTTTTTGAATTAAAAACTTTACTTTTGAGCTTTTTCTTGAAAATCGTTCTTCGACAATTTTATTAACTTGTTTTTCATCTGTTCTACAGCTCCGATTTTATCCGAAATATATTCATATAAGTCCTACGATTTTTCTCTTAATTATAGTGTTGAAAAATCGCAGTTTTTCCGCGCGATTCTAGATGTTAGATTTTTGTTAGATCTAACAACGCTTCCCCAGATTACAAAAAGAGCTTTCGCGTAAAGCTTTCCCTCGATTTTGGAGACTTTGAATAGTCAGACTTCCCCTTTAGCAGTCCCATGATTGCGATTAGGTGGTGTTTGTTTATATTCGAGTTCCGGTTGCGCGAAGTTAATAAATAAAATCAAGGTAAGTAAAATGCGTATTTTAAAATATTTTTGGGTTTAAGGTTTAAAATATTACCAGGTCAGCTGGTATTAACTTTATCCGTGCACCCTAAAATCATGGTCGGTAAATACGAAATATCCACGATATTTATTATCCAGGTCGATGAATACGAGCCTAAAAATATTTTAAAATACACATTTTACTTACCTTTATTTGTTAACGGGCGCAGACGTCCGGTTCAACAGCCTAACAGGATGGGCCAGCAAGACCGTGGCCGTGGCAGTGATCGTAATCGCACGTAATCAATTTTTTTTTTATTTTAATTTTTTTACTTTGATTTATTTATTGCTCAGCGTTCAAGATTGAACCAGCATAATCGTCACGCGGAGGAGCTGACAAATAATATTTTTATAAGTAATTCTCAAATTTATAAGTAATTGCCAATATTAGCCCGCTTGTATGTATATGGGTCCATGTTTTCAATATTTTTAAGCAATTACTTCAATTTTAAAACACCCCGTTTTGATGAAATAATCAAAAAATCCATCACAGCCAGCTAGCGAGTCGCTGGCTATAGACAGATTTTCAAAGCTTAAAATTCCCCTCCATTTGTTAGATCTGACATCCAGAATACCAAATCCTCACTTTTTCTAACAAAAGCACATAGTCTCCACTGAAGGGGCAAGAGCTTTGAGCTTTTTCCCCGTTTTCTGTTTATAGTCAGATTTCTGTGATCTAGAATCGCGGGGTTTGTTTGTTTTTAATAAAAAGCTTACAAAGAAAACTCAAAAGAAGAGCTTTTAATGCAAAAAATTGGAAAAAGGGTGGTTTTCAAACGGGTTTTTAAGGTGTTAAATCAAACCTTACATACATTTCATGAAAATGGGGTTGTAGAGCAGCCCTTTGCGAGCCAAATGGTAAATCAAAAAATTTCTAAGACCGTTGTGGGCCTTGTTCAACCTGTTTCCCTGAAACAGGTGTTTTTACATTTTTGAGATTTACTCGAAAAGTTACCATTATTTTTCCATGAAATTTTTATTGTAGGTAGGCACCATCAGTGGCCACAATTTAAGCCCTGACACAAGGTTCTACGATAATTACACTCCCTATAATTAAATGTCAAAAAACGGCCATTTTTAATGGTTTTTGAATTTTTCTGCAAAACCTGTTGATCGATTTCAATGGTCCAAAACTCATAATTTTCGTCTTCTTAAGCACTATTATGTAGTATTTTTTGTTTTCCAAAACAAAATTTATTTCGTACCTAAATCGCGAAAAAACGTGTTTTTGCTACTTTTATTAAGATTTTACCACCTGTTGCCCTGGACCAATTTTATCCAAAACACATTCATTGAATTCCTACGATTTTTCTCTTAATTATAGCGTCAAGAAATCGCAGGGTAGATTTATTTCAACTTTTTTGCTATTCTTCCTGGACTAATAGCTGCGATACCTGCAAAGTATCTTAAAGTGCTGCTCTGAAAACGGGTATCTTTTAAATAAAAAAATTGGTGTAATTCTTGTGACAAGCTCTTTCTAGTCTAATCTAATCTATTTTGACTGGCCTAATATTTGAATAATATATTGTGTAAACTGACTGAATTGAAATTTCACAAGAAAATTCAGACTATATGTAAACGCTTTTGCAATTTTTACTTAGAATTTTATTTATAATTCAAGAATATTTTAGAGTTCATGTTCTAGGAAAAAATGTACGCAATTTTGTGTCGAAATGTAAAGGCTTTTGAACTTTTGAATGATTTCTTCCAGTATTAAATTCCACGAATAAACTGCAGATCTGTCGAAAGTAAATATGTATTTTTGAGTTTATGAAGTTATTGTAACAAACAATATCAATAGTTAGAAGAGATAGAACGAGAAAGTTTCTTAGTGCAATTTTTATTAAATAAAAAAATTTAAAATTTTTTCAATTGTTGTAATTTAATATAAACATTATTTTTACTTATTTTAGTTATTTCAAATATCTTTTCAGAGATAAAAGAAAACTTGTTTTTGAAACTCCTTCACTCACCAGAAGATTTCCATCTAATAAAAGATTTTTTTGAACATTTTTTTTAGCTTTTTGCGACAGAAAAAATAAATATTTTTGAATTTTTTGTTTTTGAAGAAAAGAAAAAACTATTTTTGAATTTTTTTCTAACTGAAAATTACAAATTTTTGCTTTTTGGTAATTTTCTCTGCGATTAAAAATGGCTGCTGACGAAGCGCAGCGTCGTCGTGAAGAATGCGAAAGGAAAGCGAGGAGGGGGGAAATGGATCCCCGGCTAGAATTTGCCTTTCAGCTTTTAATAGATGGCACAGGTTTACCACGGCACCAGATAATGGACCACATCTTCGAAGGTGACATGGTAAGATGGTTTTCTCGGTAGTGGATTCATTGGTCACGTATAGGCCTTAGAACGTCCTGTTATTTTTGTGTGGTTTTCTTTAGTTTAGATATAAAGAATGTGATTTGTAAAAAGCATGGAAACGGGGATTTAATATTTTTGTATTTAGTTTTTTAAAAGGAAAAAAAAAGATATTTTTTGTAAATACATTATTTACGATATTTTTTTATATAATCTGATACAATCTACTCTACAATCTATCTCTAGTTAAAAGCTCCTTTTTTATAATATTTTTTAGAATATATTGATAAGCTTTAAAATACCGTCTAAAAGTGCATGTTTATATATTTTACTTTTTTGAAGAGATGGAATAAACACTCACAGTTTTCAATTGTGGTCAGATATCTAACATTAATACCAAAGTACTGGTATATGTACCTCCAATCTGTTCTTGAGCTACGCACTTGGCTTGTAATTGATACTTTCATCTGCTAATTTATATCTAAAATCTTTTTAACAAATAGTTTATGATTTTTCAGTCGGCGTGTTTCATTCGCTTCCGCTGATGGACGAGGTCCAGACAGCTGTCCGAAATCCATGGCTGCGTCCGTTTACGGATAGGTGGACACAACTCCATTGCACACTCCACTCCACAATAGACTCCGACAATTCGTTGGCTCACTATAACAAAGTTCTATGTTACAATTTTTGTACTTATTGAGTTAAGAATTCTACAAGGTTCTACGTGTGATAATCTATCTTTTTTCAAAAACTACCACTATATGGCAGCACTTCATGGCAGTACGTATTCAATTTTACATAGTTCTATGTTGTTTTTCGTTATGTTTCGTTAAGTCAAAATTTTCAAAGGTTAATTGCTGAGCTTCATGAAAATTAACATAGAACCTTGTAATAGTGAGCCAACGAATTGCCTTTCTTCTACATAGATATTATCCGGTATTGCAAGCGCCGCGAATATGTTGGATAGTGCCATTTGAAACTCGCGCGATAGACGCGTTCCGTAGGCACGCCCAGTTCCTACTTCCTATCCTACTTCTACTACCTACTTCTTCTTGGCTGGTGGTGGCGCCATTTGCTTCGCTCTTTCAAATCGCATCTGTAATTTCACTGGAACAAGATAATGGTCCGATCTGCAATCGGGCCCACGCATTGCACGTACGTCTTTAAGCGTCAATCTTAATCTTGCGTAGATCAAAATGTTGTCTAACATCGCCGAGTCGTTGCCGGATGAATTTCTCCAGGTGAGTTGGTATTTGAGTGGATGGCGGAAAATGCTGTTGCCAATGATCAAGCTGTTTGACGCGAATGAAAGGATGCGTAAGCCATTGTCGTTAATTATTCCGTGTCCGAATTTGCCCATGGTTCCTTCACAGCCGATTCGATCTGCTCCTGAATGCGCATTGAGGTCCCCCGCGAGTATTATGAATTCGGTTCGAGGTCATATCTAGCGTATGTTGGAGCTGATCGTAAAACTCGTCCTTGTTCGCGTCCGTGCTGGTCTCGGTTGGCGCATAAGCGGATATGATATGGGTCTTGATTGTTCCACTGATAGTTATCACCGCCACACGCTCGGATATCAGTTGGAATGCGATAACGATGCTAGCAGCTCGTCGATCGACCATAAAGCCGACGCCGGCCTCTGGTCTCTCACTAGTAGTAAAAATAGCGTAGTAAAACGTGATTGTTTCGTTGATTGTTGGGGCGGGACGATCGACAATGTCCCGGATCCGGTAAGTCGTAGTTGCGATAGCGCAGCAACTGATATTTTGCATTTCAACAATTCTATTGCTATGATTTCCTTTTGACCGACTTGATGTCCTGTTCGTACATTCCATGCGGCGAATTGAATTTCCATTTTCGGTGTGACTAATTTGGGTTTTCGACCAGTAACCCACTTCTCACCAGCATACCTGGTCCCCAGGCTGGCGCATCGGATGCCCCGGATGCAGAAGCATTATTACGTGAACAGTTAATTCGTGTAGTTTCTTGCCTAGTTTCGTCGGTTTTTCCGATTCTGGTCAATTCGGCAGGTCGACCACCCTCCTCCTTTCAGACCCTGGACTTGGGACCAGACGACGGCGGAGTTATATTCTGGCTAACAGCTCTGTACACTTACCGTATGGAATCTGTTAATAAAATAGCTCAGAGCTATTGTAGCTAGATGTAGGTTTTAAAATGAGTTTTCTATTAAGCCGCGTTTTTCAAAATTCAAAAATTTCAGATACATACCGACTTTTTAAAGAACATTTCAAACTAAGCACACAGCTACACCTGGAGCCTTCCATTTGAAATAACTGCATGGTGATATTTTTCTTTGTCAGACAAAGCATCTTCTCTACATTCTACACTGGTGTGGGTACCACGTGATCACCACGAGTGATCGTGTACCTCCTAGCCCTGGAAGAAAGCACCTTCTGGTTGATTTTGTCCAGCTTCAACGTATTATAGATCACACCTAGAGCTCTGATACCTCCGCCAGGAAAGCACTGGAAGAATTAGGTAGACCATCTTCGGTAGACTACCGTAGACGGTAGTAATTTTTGAGGGAAGAAAACTCCAGGACCCAAATCCGACTGTTATTCTGAGCCATCTGGGTATAGAATTGGCCGCATATTGTTGAGTCGATACATTCTCTCTAGCAGGTGGCTTCTCGTAGTATCAAGGCTGTGCGAGGGTGCTTGTGTAAAGACCAGGTTGTAACAGATCGAGAATAACATTCATTATTTCGACGGGCTAGAATTGTTATGTTTTTTGAAAGAACGCACACACGCAGACCGGCTGGTCTTATTACTGCTACATATGTAGAGCCACCGCACGATGTGTGGCTCCAAGGGCAATTTCATGTGCCAAGTCTGCTTACTGGCGTAGAAAGCTAAACTGGCCGTCTTTACTATTTCTCCGATATTTAGCCTCTAAGAGGACCACCCCGGGTGAAAAAGAAGGGTCCGACGTGATAAGAGGCGACAGATAAACCAGCTCGCAAAAAAGGCGGAATCCGCGCAGCACAGGCAACAGGTCGACCTGGGCGCAACACCAAAATTGATAAGCAGACACTTTTTGCCAGCACTAAAAAAAATTGGAACGATTTTGGTTTGGAGCCCCAATTCTAAATATTTGAGCTTTCCTATGACAACAGTAAGTTTCACCTGCCATTCTACCACCTCCTATAACTTAAGGGGAGGTCCAACCCAAAAATGATAAAAATTAAAAAAAAAAACTTTTTTTTATTGTGTTTTCAGATACTATGATTCTTCTAGTATAGTATTTATTAGTATTTAAACTTTGATTAGAATGTAAATAAACTCGAAAAAAAAAATGAAAAAAAGCGTTGCTTTTCTTTGATCGCCATTATCTCTAAATGTCATTTGTCATGTTTTCTCGTAGGTGGATTAATTTTTCTCAGTCAATTTACAGCCGATTTGCCTGAAATTTGGTACACACCCTCTTCGAACAATAATAAAGATTTTTGTAAAACAGATTTTTGATAACGTTATTTAAAAAAAAGTTATATCGCTTCAAAAGTGAAAAACACTCGAAAATAGCCTCAAAATAGCGTTTTTCTTGCATGTCATTATTCCAACTAGCGTAACTTCGTAACAAAATAAAAATTCAAAAATCTGTTTTACAGAAACTTTCATTATTGTTTAAAGATGATATGTGCCAAATTTCACGTCAATCGGATGAAAATTGGCCGAGAAAAATTAATCCACCTACGGGCATATTTTTCACTCTTTCATTCAAAAAATGGTGGGGGAAATTTTTGGAGAGGGTTTTCGTACACATTTTCTTTTAAAGCCAATTAAGATACACAATATATCTGAAAATTATGCAATTCGATGAAAAATTGTAGATTTTAGCCATTTGGGTTGGACCTCCCCTTTAATAGACTAGAACGTACGTACTGCTCCGAGGTCGACAAGGATACATTTTATTCGATTCATTGAGTTGAATTTTTACTATTAATAATTTCTCAACCCTTACGGGGACACATTAAAATGATAAAGGTCGTCCAAATTATAGATTATTGAATGTCTATCTTCAAAGCAGATTTGATTTACAGCATTACAGTGTACTGTTCCTGGAAAACATTCCATCTTCTTATTCAGAAAACTTTTTCCTACTTCCTTTCTGACGATCGAAAATTTTCATTCTTAAATGCTAGTCTGTTTCTTAAAGATTGAAGGTAAAATAAGCTGCTTTATGTCTGCATATATCCAGAAGTAGTTTCCCTAGCGAAATTAAGAAATTTTTGTATACCTTAACTGTTTGTTGCGCTATTTGTTCCTGTGTTCCCAACAAACAAAAAGATTTGCATTCAATAATTTTAACAGACTAACTACTACACTCAAATAACAAAGCAGATATACCTAAATTAAAGCTTTAAAATTGAGCATTTATTAGTAAATCTTCTAGGTAAGTTAGATTCTACCCACGAATATGTAAATATGTATTATACAATCATTTTTCACACCTATGCAAAACACATGGAAAATCTAGAAAATTTTCCTAGGAGTAAGGATTAAAAAGAACTGCATGCATGCAAAGGATTTAATTAAGCTGATTTATGTTTAGCTACTAAAGTAATATTTTCCGCAGTTGGACGAGATTAATCAGCTTTTTCTTCCCAACATGAGGAATAAACTTTTATGGTTCTATCAGGAAGTAGATGAGCCGGATCCACAGCCGTCTCAAGATGCGACTAAGCCAGGTCCATCCAGGGCTGGAGTTTCGTCTTCATCGAAAACCCCCCAAGGTATGTGCACATCAGTCCTCCTATAAAAGGTAGCCAAATTAATAATACTCGAATAAACTCTTCATGCAGGCTCCTCTCCAACTGCTTCCACAGTAAAGCATAAACTGTTTCTTACGGATGGATGGTCGTGCGCCTTTACAGGTGTGTGCATCTACATATTTCGGATTAATACCTCAAAACAACTACCTGAGGAGGGATTTCAGAAGGATCTGTAAGTTAAATATGAAGATAGTTGGGTAAAGTTCTTGTTGGAAATATTTTTTAATTTAAATTTTTTTTTGGGGGGGAATTTTCTCGTTTTTTCGTTTTTAGCATCGAAATTACTTGGAATCTTTTTCTGACTTTAATGTTTTAAAATATTTATGTATGAACTATATTATTATGTTGCAGATGGGCAAACATTAAATTAAAAAAATTAATGTCTTGGATGTGAAGTATCACGTCCGTATTTTAACGTGACAACGTCTATTAATTTGAACGTGACAACGTCTGTTATTACGTTTTGTATTATTTTCTCAATTAATAAATTATATACATTCGAAGCAAATTTTTTTTGTGTGCGGGACATTTTCACACGCGCGTCCTATCTTAAACCGATTTAATAGACGTTGTCACGTCAATAAGGTGAATGAATGTATTTTTCCCGTGTAGAGGATAAATTAACGAAAATTTTGAGCCATTAACCACCCCCCTAACATGTATGGGGGCGGAGATATGATTTTTTTTTGTGTGCGGGACATTGTGCGGGACATTTTCACACGCGCGTCCTATCTTAAACCGATTTAATAGACGTTGTCACGTCAAAATCTGCAACCACTTAAAATTTAATTTACATTACTGCAAAGATAAAATATCAAGAGCAAATTATTTGTTTCATATTTCTTAATAGAAAGTCTAATGTTAGAGAATAGCGCTTTCTTTGTTTATATGAAAGACTAGATTAAAGAGGTAAACAACTTTGTACTGGCGACTATTCTATAGTTGTCGACATATCCGGCGAATCGGTGGATAGCATAGATCGGTGTAAAATATCCACCCGGAATTTGAGTGTAATTGAGCATGTGATATGAAGAATGTTTCTGGTTCCGACCTATATTAGCTTGATCCACAATAAAAAGAGACTTTATTCTGGATACCTAGTCATCAATCACACCGCTGAACCAAAGGTGCTCGATACGATAGAGGTATTTTCCATAATTTCTTACACAAGAACTGCGTGAGATTATAATTTACTTACCGACTCCTTAACAGACTTGTTTCTTGTTGTCTTCACTTTAGAGTCAACTGCCGCCGCACTGAATTTGTCTTCCCTCTATTCTGGATCTTAGTGACGCATGCCTTCTCTCGTCAATATCTGTATGGGTACAATTTCCACGCACACCGCCTCATTGGATATGGTCCCCTATGCGCAGCACGGTTAACCTGTAGATAGATACATGCTGATATAATAGAAGTGCGTGCATTCAAATTCAATGTGACATATAGGTACGTAAGCAGAATGCACGCAACGCAAAAGTTGGTCTACTTCCAACTTTTTCGCATTGCCGCATTCGCTATAGTCTCAAATATGCAAACACAAGCGAGCACAACAGATACATACACTGGTCGCTTCGATTTTTTGGTTTTTTGTAAAAGACTAGACGGAACCCAAGCACGCAAGTGTCTGTCAGCAAAAATTCGTTGGATCGGTTTGAGCCTCACTTTGGACAGCATTCTTAGAAATACTGCACAAATAGTAGAAGCTTTATATGCCATGCCTTCCAAGTGTGTTATAAAATTAAGCCTTTGCTCGATCATCACTCTCAGGTACCTTAACGTGAGCTGTGAGTCAATGATCTGTTCACATATCCTGACTCTTATGGATATCTGTTTTCCCAGGCTGGTGACCAGGACGGTTGCAGTGTTCAGCAAACGGCAGACCAGCGCTTTCAGGGCGTGCTTTAATATCTCAGATAGCTTCGTTCGCACATAGTTCGATCTCATCGAGGCGTACCTGATTATACATTATGATCCACAGGAGAAGTTATAACACCACATGTTGTTCTGTACATCATCGACCCCCCAGTAGCCTGACCCCCCCAACAATGAAGCGACCTACATTTTTTCATTTTTAGCAAAAAAAAAAACCAAATAACAGTTTTGGGGGAGGGGATATGTTTGTCTGACGACTACCCAACCGCCGGCCCTGGTTGTCGGCCTTGCTAGTTAATGCCCCGACTGCCATCTCCAAGGGACGCGATTTGATTCCATACCGGGGCGTAATTCTTTACCTTTCCATTTCTCCTAACTAGATACCTTTCCTTCTTTATTATCTTCGCTCTTTGTTCTCTTCTTTCTTCAGTCATCACTTTTTTACGAGGGAGTGGTGAGAGAATTACATCGATCTAGCACCAGGGAATTGGTGTCGGTTGAGCTGGTGCATCGGAAGGTGTACAACATTCTACCTCTCGATTCTATAGGTCTCTAGCCTAGCCTAATAAAAGAACTACCTCCTTCTTAAGGCGTCCATTACTCGTTCATGCAAGCGTCAATCAATTCCATCAGTCATGATTAATGGAATTCAAAATATTCAGATAATTACATCAGTCATCACTTTAGACGTTAGGTTTTCGGTCAGTCATAACAGTGACAGTGGTAAAACTGACAGCCTATCGTCTAAACAACGCCTAATCCTATCGTCTAATCAACACCTAATTATAATAGTTTTGCCCGTTTGGCCGGTTTCCATCATTGCGTCAAGGGGCTGAATCATAACCCGCTTCTCCTTTGGTATGGGTCTTATGGGTTAATTGGCTCTTAGTAGACTTGTCGCAACTACTCCTTCCATGCTGCGATGGACTGGCGGTTCGCCTACTGCTGTATTTTGGTCGCCATTCCAATACAGCCTTATGTCGCTGTAGTAATGGATGCGAACCGATGGAATAAGACCGTGTGTAGGAGTTCTTTCCCGCTTTCAACTATGTTTCGGACTAATGATTCACATAAAACCGAAACGGTCAAGGTCCACACGATCAACTTACCACTATGATTCGTAGAAGGAATAAACTGACTTCCTAGAAATTAGTAGTACGTTTTGCACTAGTGGTAAATTGACTAGTACCAGAACTGATGTAAAGTAGGTATACTTGTAGACTTTATTTCTAGTTTCAAATTGTTTATTTGCAGAAAAGTCCGCAAGTTTTTCTTCTTTCTAAGAGTTCTTCCGCGCAGGCAGAGTGAACTCAGGAAAGGTTTTTTAAATAGGAATTAATAACACTAGATTTGAGTTTTGACTGTAATTTTATTTTTGCGTTTCCGATATTTATACAAGTTCTTATTCTAAATTTTACATTCTAGGCATACATCGACCTATGGCTAGGGATCTTGCCCCTCCAAAAACCTCAACACCAAAATTCTGCTGAATTCTCATAAATTCCCAAATATGTACACATAACTTTATTTACTAATTTGTATTATGCATTATTGGGGCACCGAGACATTTCCTACGTTAAAGGGTTCATGTTACGGGTCAATCGAACGTACTTGAATTTTTGTTTTTCTTTTTCTTTTCCGCGCGCTATGAACTTGAAAACTTATTTTCTTATTTTCGCGCGCAACCATGAACTTGAAAGCATTTCACACGTCCGGCGGCGTCAGATTGCAATACTTTGCTGTACATCTGTTGACACTGAGTGTACGACGGTTAATTAATGTTTTTGTTTACATATTTGTCACGTGCTGTGTCTGATTGCATTACACTGGTGTCAAATTAATCCTGAGAATCTGAAGAACCAGACTAACGTAAGTCCAAATATTACGATTTTCATTTTCATTTTTATTACATCATTGTATGTAAAATTTGATTCTATTTAAGTCCGCTGAAAAACCTCCTTTTGTATTTATTAAGGGTTGTAAAAACGTAAGCCCTTACCTATGATTGAGCCAGACAAACGTCAATCCACTTATGTTATTGTGGCTCTGAAGCTTTAGCAATACTGCAAACAATTTCTCGGAGGCTCGCTTTCTCGGACCATTCTTGATTCGAAAACTACTCAAGAATTGCTTGTGAAAGGTACGAGAAATAAATTCAAAACGCAAAATGAAAGCTTTCCTGGTTGACTGGTTTCTCCCCCACAGATTGTTTGGAACGTTTGAATTTTTGACTTGTTTTGCTCGCCGGAGTGATTTTTGATCAATGTACATGAATATGCAGGGCGCAGGGTACTACATTTGCGCAGCTTCATTTTAGCTTTTTCAAAAAAAAAAAAGCTTATACAGAGGCTCTGTCCGTCTGTCCGTCTGTCCGTCTGTCCGTCTGTCCGTCTGTCCGTCTGTCCGTCTGTCCGTCTGAAGCCTACTTTCATCTCTGAAAGTACTGCAGATACAGACTTGGGAAATATCTCAAAATGTAGCTCTTGGTCAAAAGACCAAAAACTGAGAAAATGGTCTGGAAATTTCAACCAGAAGTATATTTAACAACAAAAGTATATTTAACAACAAAAAAGAGATTTCTAATAAAGTTCATTTATCGGTAGCCTAGAGGTAAGGGTCTTGGGTCATATCCCAGGCGAACCAAGTTCAATCCCCGACCGCAAAATGGTGAAATAAATTTTTTTTTTACTTCGGTGTAACATGTTTTAATTCTATTTCTCACTAAATTATATTATTTAATAATGATACTCAGGAGAACATAAACATTTATTTAATTAAAAGTGCAAAAAAATCATTTTCTTGAGTTTTTATGGCTCTTCGGCGGCTTTATAAATCATTAAGAAATTTCGCGGAAATAATATAAAGTATTTATTTGTTTATATGCATATTTTATATGATGTTCATTTTATTATAGTTTATAGTTATGTAGGTGGTGCTGTAGACCAAAACAAAAATTCAATTTTATCGAACTTCGCTGTGGATTTGTCACAATCAACCAGAAGTATATTTAAACAACAAAAAAGAGATTTCTAATAAAATATCGGTAGCCTAGAGGTAAGGCGCTGGAGTCAGGTTCCAGGCGAACCAAGTTCAATCCCCGACCGCAAAATGGTGAAATAAAAAAATTTTTTTTACTTCGGTGTAACATGTTTTAATTCTATTTCTCACTAAAAATTATATTATTTAATAATGATACTCAGGAGAACATAAACATTTATTTAATTAGAAGTGCAAAAAAATCATTTTCTTGAGGTTTTATGGCTCTTCGGCGGCTTTATAAATCATTAAGAAATTTCGCGGAAATAATATAAAGTATTTATTTGTTTATATGCATATTTTATATGCTGTTCATTTTATTATAGTTTTTAGTCATGTAGGTGGTGCTGTAGACCAAAACAAAAATTTAATTTTATCGAACTTCGCTGTGGATTTGTCACAAAAAATATGTATGATTTAAACGTAACATTTGGTAGGTTTAAAACGAAAAGTAGATATCTAATTTTTACCAGGGCATATAAACGCTTACTGAAATGAATGAAAATTTATAAATTTAATTGCGCGAACGATGTATTTAAGACCGTCCTTATAGTCCATGAATATAAGGAAGTGATTTTTCCCAGAATTTTTAATATTTTACAAAAATTTTACAAACGATTTGCCCCATATCTAAAAAAATTTGCAGCCCTTTGTTTAAAAGCATATTTTTAAGTTTTTATTAACTAAATTTGTATGTATCTCTTCAGAATAACAAAACAAAAGTGGGATGTTGTGCCTAGAGACTAGCCACTAATTACGCTTTTTCGTGGTATTCTTTCTATTGAATAACACTTCAGTCTGGATGACAATATATTAAGTGAAGATTGTGAAGAATTGCGAAAATATTCAAACAAATAACTCGAAAAACTAACGCATCTTTCATGGAGATGCTGCTGAAAGAATTATACAATAATTGCCCGCCAAGAATTTGAGAGAATTGATATATTTTAATTGCACCCCATCTATGACAAAGAATAGTAAACACCATCTATGGCAATATTACATTACTCTTCGTTTACCTATGATTATCAATTTCCATAAAATATACAAAATATATTTCATAAATAATAGAAAATCTGTTGTCATAAATCAGTTGTTTACTTCCTTCTAAAGTTTATACATATCTTGCATTGGAATGTACCTTTTTATGAAAGCATGAATAAATAGGTTTATTGCCACATTACTACAAGTTAGTGTTTGGAGTAATGGGAAGGCGCTAGATCGGGGTGCGAAAGGACCAGGTTCGATTCTTGATGAATTTTTTAAGTACTTTTTTTAGCTTTTTTAGTTATGATGATTTATTGTAGTATAATAAACTAAGCCTGCGTTGATGATAAAATCTCAAAGCGGCGACTAATTAAAACCTTTGGGACATATTCAATTGTGAGCTATAACTCAATCTATAATAAGCTAAATAAGCCAAATCCGTTTTGAACTAAAACTTTTATTTCACGTTGCATTGATTTAATTATTGTCATAATGCTGTATCCTAGTGTGGCCATGGAGATTCATAAGTATTACACTGACCAACGCTATATATAATTAATCTTGCAAAGTTTTTGTTAAAGGCTTATGTAGGTTATAAGTTGTGAGACTTTGCGTAATCTAAAACTTAACAAAGTATTTAACAAACCCTACCAAAATCATCATAACTTAAAAAAAAAAAAAATAGTACGCGGCCATCACCAGTATCGAACCCGGGTCCTGCCGCACCCCGAGCTAGCACCAACCCATTACTCCAAACTCTAACTTGTAGGAATGTGGCAATAAACCTATTTATTCATGCTTTCATAGAAAGGTACATTCCAATGCAAGATATGTATAAACTTTAGAAGGAAGTAAACAACTGATTTATGACAACAGATTTTCTATTATTTATGAAATGTATTTTGTATATTTTATGGAAATTGATAATCATAGGTAAAACGAAGAGTAATGTAATATTGCCATAGATGGTGTTTACTATTCTTTGTCATAGATGGGGTGCAATTAAAATATATCAATTCTTTCATATTTTTGGCGGGTAATTATTGGTGTTGGTCTCTTGCGAAGTGGGGGTACTTGTGTGCGTGCACGTGCATATATGCTATGGATAAACAGGTGCCTGTGTTTTTCAGTAGATGTTCTACATTTAAAGAAAAGTGAAGTGCGTGCATGATAATATTTTCTTTAAAAATAAAAAATAAAGTTAAATTGAAGTGTAAATAAATACAAAAGGCGCGGTAAGCTGAATTTTTAACAATAATGTATGTTTAAGTAAAATAATACACCTAATTCTGCTGTGCAAAGTGATTTTAGATTTGCCTCCAATCCATAGAAAAATTTTTAGATTCGTTTTACATAATTATATAGTGTTTACATGTGTGATGTGTTTTTTTTTTTTTTTTTTTTTCAATTTGACACTTTCGATTTATTGGCCTCGATTCCCAGATCCAGTGGGTCGGAAGTGAGTGCGGATTTGAGACTTTGCGATTCTCAAATCTGCAACCGCGAATCTCTCTTTGACATTTTCCGTGCTTTAAAAGTGTGATCCGCAACAAATTTTCTGAGGATTTGAAACCACAAATGCGCCTAAGATAATCCGACATCGGGTATTTCATTAGCGTGTGAGTCTTTACTCCGAATTTTTGATTTAATTAAATCCGCGACTGCGAATTTGAGAATCGCAAAGTGTCAAATCCGCACTCACTTCCGCGCCGTCGGATCTGGGAATCGAGGCCATATTATTTTGTTTTTCCATAATTTTTGAGTAATTGTTTTGGGCAGTGGCCTCGATTCCCAGATCCGGCGGGTCGGAAGTGAGTGCGGATCAATCTCCACTTAATATATTGTCATCCAATCTGAAGTGTTATTCAACAGAAAGAATACCATGAAAAAGCGTAATTAGTGGCTAGTCTCTAGGCACAACATCCCACTAGTTTCTTTTACGCAAGTATCCCTGCAAATATTCCGACTCGATATCGAAGCGAGAGCGATTCATAAAAAGTGAAAGCTTTCTTCGGTATCGAAATCGAGAACGATTCGAAAGTGTTATCGAAAATGATAAAAAAGGAACGCTATAACGAATCGCTTTTTAGATGGAATCGCGAAGGCTTTGCATGTATGTGTGTTTCGTTTTTTCGAATCGATATCGAATGAATCTCGAATGCTTTATATGCTTGTGCTTGTTTTGTTCCATTCACTTCTAATATTGAGAATGCTCACCAGCTTATTCCCATCGCGCCTGCGTTTCCTGCATAGTCATGTGCACGCACTCATCTTCCGATAGCAAAACCCTCCAAAATCTCAAATTTTAAAGCAATTGGAAGAGAGAAAGAAACAAAACCACGGAGAGAGCGTAAAAGCTTTAGGGGTTATTTTAACGATTGTTTCTCGAATAATTCTCGACAAGTTTTCTTTCGGAAATAGCTCGAGAAGGCGAGCAGCCGAGAAATTGTTTGCAGGGTTGAGTTGAATGCGATTCGTTATCGGCACGACAAACGATTCGATATCGATACGAGCATGCTATTCGTGATCGGCACGAGAAAGCGATTCGATATCTTGCTTCGCTTTTATTGCCTTCGAATTCGTTAACTAATCATTATGGATGGGCTAAAGTCCATTTCGTTAGAAAACAATAATCAGCTGGAGGTCATCAACAACAGCATCGAGTCTCTGCATGCTAGAGTAACTGTGCTGGAACATCAAGTACCAACAGATCACTCGGATCATCTGCAAATTATCAACTCGCAACTTGCTAATAATGCACTTCATCTCAACGACCTACAGCGTGTACAAAGACTAAGCGACGTCATCATTCGGGGTATCCCCATGAAACCTGATGAGTCCCCAATGAAAATCATCACCAACATCGCATCTATGGTGAATCACCACCTCTCCATCTATGTTGACGCCTTTCGGCTGCGATCACGTTCGGGCAAACAGAATGGACCAATAATTGCCAAATTTTCTGGACAGCGCGAAGCAAAGGCCTTCTTGCTCGCATTAAAGGTAAAGGAAAAATTAAAATTCCCACTGTGTGAGCTGGATGGCTTCACGGCAGACTCTCCAGTCTTCGTAAACGAAAGCCTTTCGCCTGCTAATAATTATCTGCTGCGGGAGGCTTTAAAACTTCGCAGGCTTGGGTTGTTATATTCTGTTTCGACCTGGGATGGCCTTGTTAGGATCAGACGGAAGAAAGACGATAATTTTGTCATTGTGCGTGATACGAAGCAACTACAATGTCCATCGATAGGAGCAGCGCAGTGCTAGCGTCTGACGTTTTCGTGTCTTGTTTTTCGTTTTGTTCTTGTTTTCGTTTCTATTTTCTATTCCTTCTATTTATTTTTAATTTTTTTGGCTTTTAATTTTTTAATATCGATTTAATTTTAATTTTTATTTTTATTTTTAATTTTTATTTTTATTGCAGTCAATTTTTTAGTTACACTGTTCGTTATGTATTCATGCTTTTACACGGTTAAATTTTCATCCATTGTTTTCTGTTGCCGACCTTCGTTTCTTGTCAATGTTCATTGTTTCGTGTTGTTAGTGATTTTAAATGCCATCAAATTTTAGTTGCGAAGACAAGGTGAGAACGCTAGTCAGGATTTTTAGCTCGAAATATTCAGGTTTCAATGCCTATCTTTTAAACTCGCGAAGTATTCGACCGAAAATTGGAGAGTTGAATGAAATATTTATAAATTCTGGACTGCATGCTATTTTAATATCTGAAAGTTGGCTTAACCCCTATATTCCCTCCTCTATCGTATCCATTGACGGTTACAAATTATTCCGAAATGATCGACAAGGGCGCGTTGGCGGAGGAGTGGCAATTTATTTGCGTGAAAACTTAGTGGCTAAAATTGTTGGATTTTCCAAGCAACCGGGAATCGAGTTTCTGTGTGTCGATATTTCTAATACTACTGATAATCTGCTTCTTGTGTGTGTATACTCTCCTCCGGGTCTGTTTAGCCCTGCTAACGCTAAAGAGCTTATTGAAAGTCTCGAGCACCTATCCAGTCTGTATAAAAACATACTGGTTGGAGGTGACTTTAACGTTAATTTATTGAAAGAATATACCGTACAAAGCTCATTCCGGTACACCATGCGTACCCTTGGTCTGGAGGCGATTAATGTGCTGCCTACTTATTTTAATTGTAGGATACCCTCTTTGCTTGATGTGTTCCTTACAAAGAATACCAGCTCTATTCTTTTCCATAACCAAATCTCTGCACCTAGTTACCTGGATCATGATATCATCTTCGTGTGCCATAGCTTCAATGTTGACCCTCCATCGGTGAAAACAGTTATTTATCGTGATTACTCTAATATTGACCAGGAACGTCTTCTCCAAAGATGTTTTTGTCTACCCTGGTACAACATCTTCGGATTGGCAGAGGTTGACGACAAAATAACAGAGTTTAATAGAATATTCCTTGATCTCTACGATGAGTTTGTGCCTCTGAGAAGAAAATATTTATCAGCTAAGTCGAAACCTTGGTTTACTACTGAGATTAAATCGCTTATTATTGAAAGAGAGTTTGTCTATCGTTGGTCCTTAAGAGTAAAAACTGCTTCAGCAAAGAGATCTTTTAAACGTCTTCGGAATTTAATTGTTACAAAAATTAAAGAAGCCAAGCGTAATTATTATGCTAGAAAGCTTGATCCATCCCTATCCTTAAAAACTGTTTGGAAAAATCTACGCAATCTGGGTGTACACTTCAATAATGATGCCGTTGTTCACAACCTCAGTCCTGAAAACCTCAACCATTACTTTATATCCAACCAAGCGATAGTGGAGGCTACTACCTCTTATACACCTTCATCAGATGGCTTTTGTTTTCGTTGCGTTGATTCTCTTGTAGTTATCTCTGCTTTAAATTCTATCAAATCTACAGCCGCTGGTAGCGATAATATTTCACCACGATTTCTAAAAATGTTACTTCCTTGCTTGCTGCCTATTTTAACCCACATATTCAACGCGTGCTTCACTACTTCGAAGTTTCCCACTTTGTGGAAGCATGCATTAATTACGCCCATACCTAAGTGCCCCTCTCCTGCTCTTCCATCGGATTTTCGGCCCATTAGTATTCTTCCCTTTCTAGCAAAGGTTTTTGAAAAACTGATAGCGACTCAAATCCTTGAGGTTTGTGAACAACTTCAATTTATAAGTGAATGGCAATCTGGTTTCCGCAAGCATCACAGCTGTGAAACAGCACTTCTCAAAGTCACAAATGATATTCGTAATTCTCTTGATGATCGTCACATTTGTTGTCTGTTGCTACTTGATTTCTCTAAAGCCTTTGATAGCGTCAATCACTCTTTGCTCTTGCAAAAACTCTCCACTCAAGTCTCTTTTTCTTCAACTGCTCTTAAGCTTTTGCACAGCTTTTTAAAGAACCGCTCGCAAAAAGTTAAACTCGGAGACTCTAGTTCCACCAGTTCGTTACTTACCTCGGGAGTTCCTCAAGGTTCTATTCTTGGGCCACTTTTGTTTAGCGTTTTTATTAACGATCTTCCTCTAGTAATAAAGCATTCTAAGGTTCATATGTATGCAGATGATGTGCAGCTTTATTTCTCTGCGCCAAAAGATCAAATCCATAATTGTGTGGAGCTGATTGCGGCAGACTTGCATAATATCTCAAGCTGGTCAACACTGAACTTACTGCAGCTAAATCCATCGAAGTCACATTGCATTTTTTTCACTCACTCTCCAATTTCTCAATCCGACCTCCCAGTAATATCCTTAAATGGGGTTCCTCTAGCTTGCGTTTTTAAAGTGAGGAATCTTGGAGTGGTCCTAAATAGTAGTATGCCCTGCTGTGACCACGTTAATTTAATTGTTGGCATACGGGCTCCTTTCAAAACTTAGATACCACTGCGGTTTGCTTAAAAGGGCTATCCGCTTGTATTTGGTGAAAGTCTTGCTCTTACCTCTTTTGATGCAGGGCCTCTCCATTTTCCCCTCCCTAGATTCTTTGTGCGCTCATAAGCTCGAAGTAGCCTTTAACGATTGTGTACGCTTTATTTATAACTTACGCCGGTTCGACCACATTTCGCCTTATTCAAACACCGTATTGGGCTGCTCCTTTAGGGAGTATCGTGAGTTTAGGCTTTTGCGCCTACTTCATGATATATTGCACCAACGCAAACCCGCGTGCCTTAATCAGTTTGTTCAGTCGTCACAGTCACTCAGAAACAACAATTTGATTATTCCGCGTTTCCGCACACTAGTTGGGCAGCGTTCTTTCTTTGTCTCCGCAGCTCTGTTATGGAACTCCCTCCCAGTGGGTTTACAACGTGTCGATTCAATGAACGTTTTCAAGAGGCGGCTTTTCGATTTAATTACTAACAGGACGAATTAAAGCATGAATATATAACTTTTTTTTTCTTTTTCTCTGCATTTACTGTTATATTTTAATTTGTTTTAGCTAATTTTCTATTTAATTATCTTTAATAGCTACTTTCTTCTTTTATATATATATATATATATATATATATATATATATATATATATATATATATATATATATATATATATATATATTATATTTTTTTTTTTCTTTAATTTATTTGTTAGTTTGAATTTTTAATTAATTTTTTTTTTCTTAAATTGTGTCACCGTACTTTTATGTATCGTTTTTAGCTTTTTCAAAAAAAAAAAAGCTTATACAGAGGCTCTGTCCGTCTGTCCGTCTGTCCGTCTGTCCGTCTGTCCGTCTGTCCGTCTGTCCGTCTGTCCGTCTGAAGCCTACTTTCATCTCTGAAAGTACTGCAGATACAGACTTGGGAAATATCTCAAAATGTAGCTCTTGGTCAAAAGACCAAAAACTGAGAAAATGGTCTGGAAATTTCAACCAGAAGTATATTTAACAACAAAAGTATATTTAACAACAAAAAAGAGATTTCTAATAAAGTTCATTTATCGGTAGCCTAGAGGTAAGGGTCTTGGGTCATATCCCAGGCGAACCAAGTTCAATCCCCGACCGCAAAATGGTGAAATAAATTTTTTTTTTACTTCGGTGTAACATGTTTTAATTCTATTTCTCACTAAATTATATTATTTAATAATGATACTCAGGAGAACATAAACATTTATTTAATTAAAAGTGCAAAAAAATCATTTTCTTGAGTTTTTATGGCTCTTCGGCGGCTTTATAAATCATTAAGAAATTTCGCGGAAATAATATAAAGTATTTATTTGTTTATATGCATATTTTATATGATGTTCATTTTATTATAGTTTATAGTTATGTAGGTGGTGCTGTAGACCAAAACAAAAATTCAATTTTATCGAACTTCGCTGTGGATTTGTCACAATCAACCAGAAGTATATTTAAACAACAAAAAAGAGATTTCTAATAAAATATCGGTAGCCTAGAGGTAAGGCGCTGGAGTCAGGTTCCAGGCGAACCAAGTTCAATCCCCGACCGCAAAATGGTGAAATAAAAAAATTTTTTTTACTTCGGTGTAACATGTTTTAATTCTATTTCTCACTAAAAATTATATTATTTAATAATGATACTCAGGAGAACATAAACATTTATTTAATTAGAAGTGCAAAAAAATCATTTTCTTGAGGTTTTATGGCTCTTCGGCGGCTTTATAAATCATTAAGAAATTTCGCGGAAATAATATAAAGTATTTATTTGTTTATATGCATATTTTATATGCTGTTCATTTTATTATAGTTTTTAGTCATGTAGGTGGTGCTGTAGACCAAAACAAAAATTTAATTTTATCGAACTTCGCTGTGGATTTGTCACAAAAAATATGTATGATTTAAACGTAACATTTGGTAGGTTTAAAACGAAAAGTAGATATCTAATTTTTACCAGGGCATATAAACGCTTACTGAAATGAATGAAAATTTATAAATTTAATTGCGCGAACGATGTATTTAAGACCGTCCTTATAGTCCATGAATATAAGGAAGTGATTTTTCCCAGAATTTTTAATATTTTACAAAAATTTTACAAACGATTTGCCCCATATCTAAAAAAATTTGCAGCCCTTTGTTTAAAAGCATATTTTTAAGTTTTTATTAACTAAATTTGTATGTATCTCTTCAGAATAACAAAACAAAAGTGGGATGTTGTGCCTAGAGACTAGCCACTAATTACGCTTTTTCGTGGTATTCTTTCTATTGAATAACACTTCAGTCTGGATGACAATATATTAAGTGAAGATTGTGAAGAATTGCGAAAATATTCAAACAAATAACTCGAAAAACTAACGCATCTTTCATGGAGATGCTGCTGAAAGAATTATACAATAATTGCCCGCCAAGAATTTGAGAGAATTGATATATTTTAATTGCACCCCATCTATGACAAAGAATAGTAAACACCATCTATGGCAATATTACATTACTCTTCGTTTACCTATGATTATCAATTTCCATAAAATATACAAAATATATTTCATAAATAATAGAAAATCTGTTGTCATAAATCAGTTGTTTACTTCCTTCTAAAGTTTATACATATCTTGCATTGGAATGTACCTTTTTATGAAAGCATGAATAAATAGGTTTATTGCCACATTACTACAAGTTAGTGTTTGGAGTAATGGGAAGGCGCTAGATCGGGGTGCGAAAGGACCAGGTTCGATTCTTGATGAATTTTTTAAGTACTTTTTTTAGCTTTTTTAGTTATGATGATTTATTGTAGTATAATAAACTAAGCCTGCGTTGATGATAAAATCTCAAAGCGGCGACTAATTAAAACCTTTGGGACATATTCAATTGTGAGCTATAACTCAATCTATAATAAGCTAAATAAGCCAAATCCGTTTTGAACTAAAACTTTTATTTCACGTTGCATTGATTTAATTATTGTCATAATGCTGTATCCTAGTGTGGCCATGGAGATTCATAAGTATTACACTGACCAACGCTATATATAATTAATCTTGCAAAGTTTTTGTTAAAGGCTTATGTAGGTTATAAGTTGTGAGACTTTGCGTAATCTAAAACTTAACAAAGTATTTAACAAACCCTACCAAAATCATCATAACTTAAAAAAAAAAAAAATAGTACGCGGCCATCACCAGTATCGAACCCGGGTCCTGCCGCACCCCGAGCTAGCACCAACCCATTACTCCAAACTCTAACTTGTAGGAATGTGGCAATAAACCTATTTATTCATGCTTTCATAGAAAGGTACATTCCAATGCAAGATATGTATAAACTTTAGAAGGAAGTAAACAACTGATTTATGACAACAGATTTTCTATTATTTATGAAATGTATTTTGTATATTTTATGGAAATTGATAATCATAGGTAAAACGAAGAGTAATGTAATATTGCCATAGATGGTGTTTACTATTCTTTGTCATAGATGGGGTGCAATTAAAATATATCAATTCTTTCATATTTTTGGCGGGTAATTATTGGTGTTGGTCTCTTGCGAAGTGGGGGTACTTGTGTGCGTGCACGTGCATATATGCTATGGATAAACAGGTGCCTGTGTTTTTCAGTAGATGTTCTACATTTAAAGAAAAGTGAAGTGCGTGCATGATAATATTTTCTTTAAAAATAAAAAATAAAGTTAAATTGAAGTGTAAATAAATACAAAAGGCGCGGTAAGCTGAATTTTTAACAATAATGTATGTTTAAGTAAAATAATACACCTAATTCTGCTGTGCAAAGTGATTTTAGATTTGCCTCCAATCCATAGAAAAATTTTTAGATTCGTTTTACATAATTATATAGTGTTTACATGTGTGATGTGTTTTTTTTTTTTTTTTTTTTTCAATTTGACACTTTCGATTTATTGGCCTCGATTCCCAGATCCAGTGGGTCGGAAGTGAGTGCGGATTTGAGACTTTGCGATTCTCAAATCTGCAACCGCGAATCTCTCTTTGACATTTTCCGTGCTTTAAAAGTGTGATCCGCAACAAATTTTCTGAGGATTTGAAACCACAAATGCGCCTAAGATAATCCGACATCGGGTATTTCATTAGCGTGTGAGTCTTTACTCCGAATTTTTGATTTAATTAAATCCGCGACTGCGAATTTGAGAATCGCAAAGTGTCAAATCCGCACTCACTTCCGCGCCGTCGGATCTGGGAATCGAGGCCATATTATTTTGTTTTTCCATAATTTTTGAGTAATTGTTTTGGGCAGTGGCCTCGATTCCCAGATCCGGCGGGTCGGAAGTGAGTGCGGATCAATCTCCACTTAATATATTGTCATCCAATCTGAAGTGTTATTCAACAGAAAGAATACCATGAAAAAGCGTAATTAGTGGCTAGTCTCTAGGCACAACATCCCACTAGTTTTAATGAATGTACTGAAATAAGATCTGTATCTTTGTACATATTTTTGCAAATAAACAATAACAATAACAATTTACGAGTCCGATATCGAAGCAAACTTTCGCTTTTGGTAAATCGTTCGAGAATCGTTTCCGAATGGAAATAACGAGGACCCAGGCTTGGCGAGGATACCATTTGTAACCGAAGTCTTAATTGTCGTTTTAGGCCATTTTATGGCTTTTCTAACTCCTTTTAAGTTATTGGAGTATACAATTCTTCATTAAGTTCATATTTAGCTACACATGAAAGTATTCTCTCACCTTTCTAAGCTTCCTTTTTTATGTGACAGATCTAAGCTGACGAATCACCGTTTGTACTCCATCATGACATTGGTCACATCATAGTGCAATGAATAGTAGTAAGCTTAGTTCACTTTTTGTTATTGTAGGAGTTATAAAAAATGGTGCATAGCTTTTCATTTAAATACGAACAGGTTTCATCATGCTGCTGACTTAAACATCTACTTGTAGTTACATCATAATCAGAATTTCGTACTGTACAGATCTCAGTATCGTCTAGCTCATGTGCAGATAGAGCTTTGCACAAAGAGCGAATGTTCCATAAGAAAATCTTAAATAGTTTACCCCTATTCCTCGCCATGGTCGTCTTCATTTATTCCAGTCCTTGCTCACTTGTTCCAATTTACATTTTCATATTAATTATGGTTTCAAACCATTGACGTCTGGAATGTTGGTCGTGTGTCTTAACTCCTAGGCTACCAAGGCCTGCCAAAGGGAAATTGAGATATTGAATCATTTTGTTTTGAATTTTCGTTTTTTGCCTAGACTTTTATAAAGTGTCCTTTAATTTACATTTACAGTTATTGTGGCGTAATTGATTCAAAGAACATCGGTCTAGTTACATGCATTGAACGAATAGTTGAGTACGTCTTCATGCAGGCCATAGCATTTCCAAGTCCAGAAGCCGAAGAGGAAGATGTATCATGCGCCTTAATTAAAGGACAACTACTTCCTGGTCTGAGATCATTTTGCAGTGCTTTGCGTGTTTGTGAACAGGTATGCGATCACTTCAACGTATTCGCAGATGACAAATACACGTTTGAGAAAGTCGAGCTTGTCTCAGAAGTTAGGGAACTATCAAAAAGTCAAGAATTTTGCAACCAACTAGAAGAGAGAGTCACACACTGGATCAAGGGAATTATGAAGATTTTAAGCGAAAGTGAACAGCTAAGAAAGGAAAATGATTCGAGCGGTCCACAGGATGAGCTTGAGTATTGGAAGAAACGTGGTGCACAATTTTCACAATTACTAGCGCATTTACAGGTGGGAATTTTTGGAATTTTAGATGTTATGAAGAGGTGAAACTTGTAATATTTCTAGGACAAAGAAGTTCAATTCACATTAAGTTGCTTGTCAATGGCAAATTCTAAAGTTATGCGCCAATGGAAGGAAACTGATAGAAAAATCACTTTTTGCTACAATGAGGCGAGGGACAACTCAAAATTTATTCAAGCAATGGAGAGTTGTTGTCATTCTTTGTATTTGGATGATCCTGTAAGTAATTGAGAACATTTTTTTGAGATTATATTAAAAACTATCTGTTTTAAAGGTTAATATGAAAGAGTCTATTCTTAGCCTCCTACAAACTGTTAGGCTTATTTATAGTGTATCACAATTTTATAACACTTCTGAACGCACATCTGCATTAATGGTTAAGGTAAGCTGTAAACAATAGTAATAGAATGTTTTTGAATGATAAAGCCTTTTCCTTTTAATTGTTAGGGATTGATTTAAAATTTTCACAATACTGTACTGTCGCTAGCTACCTTAACACACGCCAATTAAAAATTCTAAAATTTAAAATGTAATATTTGATAATCCGTGCAAAACAAAAAGGTAAAGGTATCATCACTCGGAATAACAAGGAATTTGAGAGACAGGTACACAAGTAAAACCCCAATTAGAGTGAAGGGATTAGGGCGCATGCGTTTTCCATGTCAATGATTACAATGGACGGATACAAGCTCATTCGGTCGGATCTGGGGCTAATTCATTCAATTCGACGTCTACTGAAAACGACATGGAGCGAGTACAAAAATCATGCCTAGCGTCCAATCCACCGGGACTGTGAAATCACTGTGAGATTTAAATGTTCACAATGTACAATGTCTGGTGCAAGACTGGTCTATTTGGGTATCACGGGAGTTAAAGCACATCCCTGATTGCGGCTATGGAAGCCCTACTGAAACTACCTCCTTTCCACATAATATGAAAAAGAAGGATATTCTCCTTTAAGCCTTGTAAGACCTTGTGGATCACCTGTACATTCTCAAGGAATTAAACTTGGAGCCAATGCTCTCATCGTCCCATACCACTCCTGCCACTCCGACAAACTTTTTATGACAATTATCGGAAGTCGGTCAGAATAGTAACACAAGCAGAGAAAACCCTTTGGCTTTGGCATTCGGATGGTTCCAAAACCGATAATTGAGTAGGGCTGGGCGAATATAGCCTAAAGTGGAAAATATCCATGGCCCTTGGTACTACCTCCACTGTTTTCCAAGTGGAGGCACTCCCCATCTTGGTTGTCTTCTATCTAAGCTTTTCGGATAAACGGTTCAAGAATTTCTGCTAAGAACTCATAGTCCATGGAAATGGTACTTTAACATTACAAAAATGCAGGACAAGGTTTTATTTTTGGGTTTTGGGAAACCTGTGAGAAAAAATGGGGGTTGCCAATATGCCATCATTTGAAACAGATCAACTTAAAATTTTGGACATATCCGTAGTAGACAAAGCAATGTGACCATTTTGTAAAAAAAATAAAGATGACGGTTCTAAGATGGCAGCCGATTTTCGCATTTGTGGTCCGCATGGGTATGAAAGGGTGAGACAGGTAAAATAAAATTAGCGGTCTAGCGTCATTCCAAATTCAAAATGATGGCCAACACAAAATGACGGAAGACATAGAATAAAAAATAGAAAATATAACTGATCAATGGTGGCCGATTTTTACAATTGTGTTATCCGATCCACCCATATGGGTATCAAGCGGAAGGGCATGACAGGAAGAAAACAGTTAGTTGTGCGGCTTTAGGGGCAGTTAGGGTTGATGGGGCTTTATGCCCATTGACATTTTTGATCTACATGTTGAGAACTATCAACCTGCAAAATTTCAAGAAAATTAGCCGAAAGTCATTTTTCATAGAAAAAACGCGGGGTCCTTATAATTTGCTAGTCGTCATTCTTCATCATCTTGGTGCAACAAAACCGAATACAGGTCCCAACGAACATTTTATAAACCAACAAATGCTTATGGACGTATCACCGAACGTCGTTCGTTGGTCTTTGTTAGGCCGGTGTGTACGCCTCTTTAAAAGATTCAATCCCTTCTTCAGCCGTCCGCCCGGGATACATTTTACTAGTCCTACATTTGTCTCCGCCTTCTATGGCAAACAAACCACACTATTGCGTTCTCAAACTTATTGGTGATAGCGCCATTTGCTCTTCAATTGACTCATTGAGATATCGCAGGAATTTATCAGCTTTGGCAAAACTTTACGGCTTTTACCACATTGACTGTTCCACTGAAGTAAGCAACTTTCTGCCTACACGGTAACGTTTTTCCCGCTGCGCAAGCTCTCTCTCGCACAGCTTACACAGCCCTTATTTCTTTCTCGCTTCGGTCTAGAAATTCGGTTGTAACCAGAACTCGAAGGAACCTGAACCTCATTAGTTTATGTAGTCATCTACGAATATTACAAAAAAAAGGAAACAAAAATAGTTGTATAATGGGGCCCATCCACAGTAGTGTTGGGTAGGACACGATTTTAAAATGAGTTTGTAAGAGGTGCCTTTTTTTCTCTTTTGAGCCAGTACAATGTCATCCTTCAAATGAGGCGAGGTGCTATTGTAATGCCAAAATGACAAAAACAAGTAAATGAAAAAAAAACTTTTTTTACAAGGTTAATTAAAGTATGGATTAAACGGCCTATGAGTATGTAGGTGTAGGGACATCGTCCCACTATTGTCATATTACTTGAGTGAACAAAAAACAGCCGACTTGCATCAAGTTATTGAAAACACTTACTTAATTAATTTGACTCTTGATTCCTTGAATTTAAAAAAATAAATGGTTAAAAAAAATTTTTTAAAAAAATTCTTTTAATTAACTAAAGCCCCTATGACACTTATTTTTTTTCCGTATTTTTAATGCGTTAAATCGAGTCATGTGAGAATAAGATAACCAGACTTTTATGAGAATGAAACAGAAATAAATTAATCAAATCTTACTTCTTCTTGGACATTAATGCGCATGAATTTTTAAAAAAATGATCACATTGCCTTTGATTCTAATTCATTTATAACTCTTTTGAGTATGTATTTACTTGTTAAATTGCTCACAAAAAAGTAAATTTCTCAAATATGTATCAGCTGTTTAATGCAGAACTGTCAAAAAATTCTCCAAGAATCTTAAAAATGTAAAAAAATTACATTTTTAATGTATTTTTTTGACAGGTTCGCATTTTTAATGAAATTTTTATATTTTTGACACTTACTGTTGACTCACTTACACTAATAGCTTTTCTACATTGGAAAATATTCATACCTTTCTAACTTCATTTTTTATGCATTAAAAATACGAAAAAAAAGAAGTGTCATAGGGGCTTTAAAAATGTACTGAAAAGTAAAAAATAAAAAATATTTAAAAGAAAGCGTGAAATTTTAATTTTAATGAAAAAGTTAATTAAAAGAATGGCGCATTTTTCATCAAAAATTGAAAATATAACTGTAAATCGCGTGAGATTTACAATAACCCTCAATTTTTTGCTTTGTTAATTTCAAATTCACATTTTTTTATAAAATCATCTTTTTTAATTTTGTTTTATTTTTCAATATATTTAAGATTTTATGTATTAAGTTATAAGGCGTAGTAAAAAAAATTAATTTAAACTTGTTGTTTTGCTCAATTCACTTTGAAGAAAATTCTAACAAAATTTTTTGATGAAAAATGCGCCATTCTTTTAATTAACTTTTTCATTAAAATTGAAATTTCACGCTTTCTTTTAAATATTTTTTATTTTTTACTTTTCAGTACATTTTTTAGTTAATTAAAAGAATTTTTTTAAAATTTTTTTTTAACCATTTATTTTATTTTCTACTTTTTAGTTTATTATATGTATTCCGCCATTTTATGATGGCAATTCTATTAGATTTAAAATTACGTCACACAGTTTACTGTATTCATTTGATACCCATTTCGTGGGCTCGGTGGAACATAATTGCAAAAACGGCCGCCATCTCGGAACCGTCTTCTTGATTTTTTTACAAAAAGGTCAGATTGCATTTAGTACTTATACATGATGAGTTGAACTCAAGTTGAACCCAAGTCTAACTACATGTAAACGGGAGTCGAGTTGGGTTAAGGTTGACTGAACTTGACTCAGCTCTGCTACCTGGGTTGAGTTGAAATTATGCATACGGACATGAGTTCAGTATTTGAGTAGTTGAATTTAGTTGACAGCAGCATCTCTGTGTTTTTTTGTGATTTTTTGTAACGTGTATTGCTTTTTTATTTTCAATTCACCCTTAACTCAACTATTCATCCCATCATTCATACACATTAATTATCACCCGAACTACGAGTGTGTGCAAAATTGGAAATTGATCGGTTATATTTTCTACTTTTTAGTCTATTATAAGCTTTCCGCAATTTAGTGTTGGCCGCCATTTTGAATTTGGAATGACGCCACATAGCTAATTGTGTTCTACTTGTCATATGCTTTCATTTGATACCCATGTCAGAGGGCCGCGGAGCACAATTTCAAAAATCGGCCGCCATTTTGGAACCGCCATCTTGATATTTTTACAAAATGGCCAGATTGCATTGTCATCCAAACTAAACGTGTATGCAAAATTTCAGCTCTATCCGAAACCGGGAAGTGGGTCAAATTTAACTTCAAAGATTTGATCAGTCAGGATTGAAGTTAAATAAAAGAATTTAAAAAGCTAATAATAAAGATCCGTCATACTTAAAAAAGTTTCTACTAAAAAATAAATAAATAGAGATTAGCCCCACAGTGTTCTAAATTAGTTTCATGCAATAAAGATAGTTACAATAATAAAAACTCCACGTTACATAAGTGAAATCTATTTAATAAAAGGCTAAGGGAACATTAAAAAGTATTTAACATAACGAAAAATTGTTTTAATTAAACAAGTTCAATTTGTTACACAAACGCTTCAACTGAGTTGATACTTCAACTGTCAATTCAGTATTTTATAGGCACGTTAAATAAAATTGTAGAAAACACACGATTAAGTTTTATAATTATAAAAAATGGACAGTGATGATTTTTTATATTAATTATAAATTTTTTAATTATTAATATAAATATTTGTATGTTTTTAAAATATAAATTAAATTCTAAACATATAAATTATGAAAATATGACTTTCAGAATTTAAATTAAAAATTATGCAAAAAAAAAAATGAAAATATAAACTTGCAAAAAATATATTTATCGAATTCTGGGTAAATTCATTCAAGTAGTTTGCCAAACTGCAATACACACAGCGCAACTCTAGGCCCCGCCCCCATAAAATTAAAAGATTTTTTCGGGAATCGTATAGAAATGACGTACATTGTTTAATCAAAAATCGTAAAGAAAAGTGATACTTTTCTAGTTAGCAACACCTTTCTTCACGATTTTAGATATAACTTTAATTACAGTGCGATTAATTGTCAACAGAAAATGGCATACTTTGACCAATTATTATTTCTTTACAATTTTTGATTTTCAATGTAAGTATTAATATTTTCTTTGCAATTTTTGATTTTCAATATTAAATGTACGTCATTTCTATACGATTACCGAAAAAATAGCATGTTCAACGCGCTAAGAAAAGTGAGTTTTCCAGCTCGTGTAAATTTTAATCCACTCGCTCGCTACGCTCGCTCGCGAATTAAATATTTACACTCACTGGAAAACTATCACTTTTCTTTACTTGTAGAACAATCTACTATTGATTTAGTGCAACTGAAACCCCAACTGTCAAATCAGTTTGCAAACTGCCCCAAAAAAGCTGCGATTCAGTGCCTACACAACTCAGTTTGAGCAACTAGTTGGCCCGTGGATGGTTGGCCATATGATTGATCGCAGTTGCGGCGATAACGAAAATCAGACGGAAATTTAAAGTGCAATCCTTGGTCGGATGGGCACCATCAGAGTGAACACGAAGGTAACAAAGTTATTAGTTTGAGAAGTCAAGATATGCTTGTGCTGCACTGTGTGCGAGTGCATGTGAATATTAAGTTCAGGTATCTCCAAGTCCACCCTAGATCATTAATTGGTCGGATAACTTCGGTCGGATAAGAGATAGTAAACGAGTATTGTCTTTTATTTTCACAGGCTTCCTTAACACAACTGATTGATTTGAATAAATCCCTTTTCGCCTACCCGAATTGTTGATAACTTGCTACTCATTCTTCTCGCTGAAACTTTAATAAATACAAATTAAATCAAATTAGAACAAATCATTAAATTGCATTCACAAATTTAAATTAATTAATTTACTTGTAGATAACAAATCAAATGATAGAAACCTGCAAATCGTACATAACTTGCCGCAACAAGGAGACAATTTGGTCCCAGCAAAGAAGCGTAACACGCGCCAAGCTTAATAATTGCATTAAATTGAATCACATCTACCATGAAACATATTACACAGTCCGGGAGCAACCCTTTTTGCCGGATCAAACTCCTTTTGGATTTTCTGAAAATTTCGTTTTCGGAAAATTTGATACTTTCTGTGACAGGTTGTCAAAGATTATGTCTATGTTCAATTTGATTGATGATTATAACCACCTGTTCGAGAGGCGTTTTGAAGGTCTACTGCTCGGCGAGGCCCTCGAAGAAGCCATGGCAACGTTTGAGGAAGCAAAGAAGGATATTTTATCGAAAAAATATGATTATCTCGACCATCGCAATGGAGAGTTTAATGCTGATTATGAACGTTTCATCGGTAAAACGGATGTGTTGAAGGAATCCATTGCGAAAATGATAGAGAAGGATTTCGATACGGTGTGGGAGACACCTCAATGTATCCGTTTCTTAATAAGATTTGAGAGGGTTAGTGAGAAAATTCCACTGGCAATGATGGATGATAAATATCAAAGGATTCTAAAATATTGCGAGAAGGAAGTTGACAGGATACTAAAATTATTTCGCAAACAAAGAGATGATCCGCCTGTGCCCAGAAATTTCCCACCAATTGCAGGAAGGATTAAATGGTGCCGCTCTCTAGACTCACACTTAACTGAACTAATGATAAGTGTGACAAATCATCATGTTTTGCAAACACTTCCAGCTACCAAGGATCTGGAAAATCGATATTCGTCTGTCAACAGAATCTTGACTGAGTACGAGCAGGAAATAATCTCCATTTGGCTGGACCAGGATGTAACAGACTTCGTCGCATTTATTTAACTTTTTTTTTATATGTTTCCGTTTTGGTTTTAGGTGACCGTGGCTGATGCCTGCCTAGTCCAGCCAGTTCTGGCCCTTCAAAATGACCGTCTATTTGTGAATCTACATCCCACAATACCGCTATTAATTAGAGAAGCCAAATGCCTGGCGAAAATGGACATCGAGCTGCCCATTGTAGCAGCTACTTTAATGTGTAGGCAGAGCTATTTTACCACCATTCAGGATTCTCTTAATGTAACTCGTGTGTTATGGCTTTAGATCCTGATATTCTCCAAGGACTTTTTATGTCGTTACAGAGCCTTATTAAGATGTTTCTTACAACGGTAAAGGCGGTCAAATTAGAAGTTCGTCCCCTATTTTTGCCGCAATTAGTCCGTCTCACCACTATGCTTCGTCCTGGATTAAGCACAATAATTGTACGAAAATTTCATTTCGCCACAGTTTAAGGTCTTTAATTATATAGTTTCCTTTTTATTACAGTGGACAACTCCTAACTGGATGGAATTTCATGATAAATGCAAGCAAGCGATTGAAACCTTTGAGGTTTTAGTCACCCGAGTTCATGATATTTATTCGAATAGAATTTTAAATGTCCTTATGTCCATGCAAGATGTTTCCTTGAATATCCTTCCTACAGGTGAGATTTTATTGTGTTGATTAGAAATGGAAAAATAATTCTAAGTAATTTCTGTGTTCATCAATTTAGATGATGAGGTTTGGACAGTTGATGAATTTCTTGAGAAAAGTGAAGAAGCATGCAGGTGAGTGTATCTTCTAAAATCTAAGGTAGGTTTGTAAAGGCCCGAGAACCGGATATAATATATATACTGAGTAACTTAGATCTATCCCAGCATGTACCACATTATACAGGTTGTATTTTTCTAAACACTTTTCGAGATAAGTTTAGGTGAAAAAGTACTAAAAAAATACCAAATAAGGCCAACTTTAACATCAACATTGCTTATAACTTCAAAAGTAAAGGCCGTAGCATAAAAATTGTCTGGTCTGGTTAACTACGTAATTTTGGAGAGTACCTGAAGTTGAATTAAAAAAAAAAAGCAAAATTTAGACTTGGACAACTCATAACTGTGGAAGTCGATAGAGCCGAACCATCGATATTACAATTTTAGATAGGTTGGTGTATGGGAGCGTTCAAGTAATACGTAACGCAATTTTGGGGGGGGAGGAAGGCTGTAAAACGTTACGATGCGTTACAGGACTGGGAGGGGGGCTCAAACAACACGTTACGTAACATTGTTTTTTTATTTAAATAAAAAATTTTATTTAAATAAACAGGCTTTCCGGTACTTTGCGCCGTATAATTGTCACTTTAAGGGAAAAGTGGTCACTTTGATGTTACGTAACGTTTAGAGGGAGGGGCGGGGGGGGGGGGGGTACAGAAAAACGTTACGGCGCGTTACAGGCAGGGGGGAGGGTCGATCAAAAATTGCGTTACGTAATACTTGAGCGCTCCCTATTCTGCGTACACTAATACTTTATACATGAAAATACGCTATATATTTATTAAAATACAGGATAACTCTACCGAAAAAATTCAAAACGCCCTAGCGGCTAAACCGTTCCAGTTCCCCCATCCCCAAACGAAACGATTCTCTGTTCGTCTATCCACAGCCGGCCGCTTTCTAAACTTAGTAAATACACCCTATATAATATCTCCTAAACTTCGAAACCCTATTCAAACCTTGTAGGGTTCCAAATGCACGGCATATTATTTTAGCTAGATCCGGACAACGGTAAAGAAAATGGTTGGTTGACACTCTGGGTAGTTCCTTCTCAGAGTCATGGTAGTGAGTCTTACTTGGGTTTCTAAGGCCCGTTCTACACTATCATGTCATTCCCGGTCTACTACCGTGCCAGCCTCGGTCCAGTCAAATATTTTTATAGGAAAAGCAATCGGCGCATTCACACTTTCGCTCTCGTTCAAGCAGCGTACCAGACACACTTGAAAGTGTGAATACGCCCATTACTTTTCGTGTAAAAATAATTAACTGGGCCGAGAGTGGCATGAGACTAGGCCGAGAACGCCACGATAGTGGAGTAGGTCTAAGTCGGCCCTATTTCCCAGCTGGCCAGTGTCCACAGATGATCCACACGATTCTGGCGATGTACATACTTCCATGGCATCAAGATCGCGTGATCTCCACTTGTTACAGCCAGGCTGTCTTTCTGGTCTTGGCGCGTGATGTTACTTCTCCATCTAGAGCTTGTTATTGAAAAGAGTGCATTGTGAAATCGCTCTTCGTCACACAGGGGCTGCTCTATGTTCTCAAAAGGATTAACTTGTGTATGGTGATAGTCAGGGGGATCAGATGTTAAAGGTCTATACGGCGAAAGCGTCAAAATTTCAAAACCAAACTCCTTCAATTTTTTACTATTCAAAAAAAAGTGTGTAATGAAGAGTTTTTGTGATGGAAGACAAAACCTTTCCTGTCATTCAGTCCACAGTAGTGTTGAGAATCAATTGTCTCACAAGAGGAGGTCCAGTTTCCTACACCCACAACATTTATTCTTTTGAAGTCAATCCTGGCTCCGTTTGTGACGATTCGCCATCCTCGATCGCTGACGATTTCGATTTTTGTTCGTGACGCACTGTCATCATCCGTTATCCAGATGTTTCAGAAATTGGTAGATTTCATTGCATCGCAGATGTTTATTCTCCCTGTCATATTTTTCACTCTCCAGTAATAGGCCTGCAGCGCACCCCATTTTTTCGCTCGAAGTGATGGAAATATGATAACCGGTTGAGACTAATTGCCGTCGATAGAGGATGGAAAAATGCATCTACAGTTGATTTTGGCCGAAGTTTGGACATGACCAACATATAAAAAAATCATGAAAATGCCTTTCTTTCGTACGTGCGGTTTGAACGAAATTTTCAATTTATCTCGCTATATCTCAATTGATATTGACACCTTAAGCCACCGTAGGAATGTAGCAGCCCTCTCCATTCTTTATCGCTATTACCATGGCGACTGTTCCCCTGAAATTCAGGACCTCCTGCCTGCACGGCAATACTTTTCCCGCAACACAAGACTAGCCCGCTCGGCTCACCCCCATACCCTACAGCCCCCTCGTTCACCCACAATACGGTTTAGAAGTTCGTTTATGAATAGAACAACTCGACTGTGGAATAATCTCCCGCAGTCAGTATTTCCGAACTCGTACAACACCTTAAAGTTCAAACGTGAGGTTCATCGTCATTTTCTTCTACACCCTCCAGACCCCCTCTAACCTTTCCTATTCTCCTCTATTCTTCAAACCAAGCTTACTACTAGACATTGCACCATGAACGGAACGACATGACGGGCTGGTAGTATAAAGGGGGTTACACCTAAGCTTGGCTTTTTTCATATAAAAAAAAAAAGATATCTATTTCAAATTTTAACATAGTCTAATTTGACTAATTCCCTAAATATAATGCTTTAACCGAACGGTTTACATCGTTTCAAAACAAAATGGCGAATGTTTACAAATTTTCCAACAGATACATAAGATTTTTTTTCCAATCAAAAAGTTGTGTTACAGATTTTCGAAATTCGCTTTTTTGGCTATTGTACATTGTAGTCGAATACTTAAGGCACTTTTCTGTAAATTTCCAGGTAAAAATATCTTCCTCTTCAAAAGTTACGGCAACATAAGTTGACGTTCGACTTCGCACGCAACAAATGTTCATAGTACAGGTAAATTAAGCCGAAAATCAAAATAGCGGAAATGATTTGATACAGGCTGAAAATTGGCACAGAGCTTCCTTTTGGGGTTCTTAATAAGGGGCTATAACTTCTACCAATTTTCTACCCCGGAAAGCCCACTTTTTAGGGGGTTTTAGGGTCAAAATATCAGTTTTTTGCAAATACATTTTAAATTGTAAGACCTATCACAAAATAATGTTTAAAAAGTTTGTAGATCATGCGATTCCCTACAAAAAACGGCATTTATTATACATTTTGCCATACTTATAAAGAGCAAAAACTTGAGTGATTCCGTTTAGAAGATATGTAGGTTCAAAGCATGAGCAAAATCACAATTTCCTTTGTTTTGTTCATAAATACCCTGTATCTGAAATCATGAGAAACGTCGTCTTGCTTGGACATCTGATAACGTATACCATTCGCGAATGAGTGCATATGAGTATTTTAAATATTTAAAACGGTGAAATCTCATAAATGACAATTCGTATGGCAAAACGTATAATAAATGCCGTTTTTTGTAGGGAATCGCATGATCGACAAACATTTTAAACATTACCTCATCGTGGTCATTCCAATTTATTACGGCCGTGACTCACCATACGGTAAGGTCCCAAAAGTTAGGTTTTAATTTCAACCCTGGGCTAAATTGTGTTCTATGCTACTAAGGCGCATCTTATAAACATTTGCAGCCTTCCTTATGGGCCGTCCACACTACGCGGACTTAGATCCTACGCGCTTTTCACCGTACGGCCTCTGACAAAAGCGCGCATGAGTTCTGAATCGTGAGCAAATTGAGAAAACAAATCAATTTTTGTTTGAAAAAACATACGCGCTTTTGAAAAGCCCGTATTGTGTAGACGTACAATGTACCTTTTTAAGCACAGCCTTTGGTCCGCGCAGTTTGGCTGTACTGCCTTTGCCATTAAAAATATCGTAAAAAAGACATTAAACTCTATATGAAAAAAAGAGGCAAAAGCGCGTATGACCTAAGTCCGCGTAGTGTGGATGCACCATTATGCTTCTTATTGCGTTGTCTCCTATTCTGATGGAGGATGGGGGACAATCGCATCCTAAAACGGCTTATGTGAATTAGCCTGCTCGCCTCATTCCCTCCACCTGCAACTCCCCCTTTCACGCACTCAACAAGATATGAATTCGTTTGTGAATAGAACAACTCGACTCTGGAATAATCTCTCGCAGTCAGTATTTCCGAGCTCATACAACATCCAAGAGTTCAAATGCAGGGTTCATGCCCACCTTCTTCAATACTCCCCCGTACCTTTATAGCCCCCCCCCCCCCCTTCGTACTATCCTTACTGCTAGACATTGCACTATGACGTGACAAATGACATGACGGACTAGTAGTACAAAGGGTAACTCCTGAGCTCAGCACTACCACATAACAAAAAACGTTGTGTGCCCTTTTTCTTCAATTCCCACGCTTACGCCACCCCTCAGGACCGAGTGACGGACAGTGTAATTTACCCAATTTAAGCATCTTTCACTTCAAATGCAGATTTAAAAATTGCAGGCCACCATAAGGTGTCAATTAACTACTACAGCCGCGGAGAAAACGGAATTTATTCTGGCCCATGTTATAAAAGAGGTTGCCCATCGTGAGGTAATGAGTTCAGCAATTTTTTAAAACAGCATATACATTTTTTGTTCAATAATGATCCAAGTCCCCCAAGCGAGCAACTTAACTCTGTTTGTTTAAAAATACAAATAAGCTTCTCATTGATTTTCTCAATTTAAATTCCACAGGCTTATTTTATTGCGCGGGGTCTATCATGCACCATTTGTTGCTGCGGAGTAAATGTGAGGGTTCCTTATGGCATGCTCAAGAGTAGAGTCTCCAAAAAAAATTTAATATTTGCATCTGCCGTGAAAAATCCTTATCAAGTGCTATGAAACCTCCCTCCATCGCCGTACGACTTTTACAATTGTCAATGGACTTAAGCTACAGAAAATCTTTTTAACTAATCTACACTTCTCTTTTAGAAATTCCTTACAACTTAATCTTTAATTGAAACTCATTTCAACTAAAACCCACCAAAGATTTATTTTTTATATTTTATAGAAATGCAGCAATTGAACTCAATCGGAAAAGCCAAATGGTAGCAGAAGCTGTGGAAGAAGTTCTCCACTTGGTAGATAACGCAACGCAAACATTTCGTGAAATTGCAGGTGTCGACAACCTTACACCTTTCGACGGTATGTACTAAATTCAAGATTAAAGTTGATGGTAAATATCTTTTTTTATGATTTTATCCTACAATATAGTTGCCCAAAAGGAGCAGCCTACCAACAAAGGCGGAGGAGATGACAAGGATGGCAACCAACAACAAGACTGGAGCATTTTGTGGTCGTGCTTTGAAAATCCACTCTCGTTACTTTCAACCACTGAGAGTCTACCGAAAGGCATGCAGGTATGTGAAACGTTTAAAGTTAATGGATGTGTATCCAGGTTAAAGCGGATTCAATTCAGGATATGGTGGTGAATGCAGTCGGGGAAATGAGGCGATACTATAGTCGAAAAGTGATCGATGTCCTTATAAGGGTTATTAGGTCTGCTCTTGATACAATTAGGAAACGATTTCAAGTCGAAACAGATGGCCCAATGGAGAAACCAATTTTTTTATTGAGCGCCGCCTTAATGATACCGAATATAACAATAAAACCGAATTTAGATGATTTGCAAGAGGTTTTAATAATGGCAGGAAGAAATATCACCGGAATTGCGAAGGGAGTTGCTCAATGGTCTAGTGGCAATCAGGTAATTAAGAAATCATTACTCGTATAAAGAAGCCACAACTACCTGATTCTGTGTTTATTGAAATAGATTGCAAGTCGTCTTGATGTGAGAAATCTTCGGAATCAAGCTGATGACAAAAAATCACGACGGAAGAAAATTTATTGTCTAGCATCTGAGGAACGTCCTCAAATGCCACACATGCTTAAGAGCTTTTATAGTTCAATTATGGATAATAAAGAAGTTGTGAAGACATTATCTCTGCTCTCTACATGCACTAGGAACATTAAGCCCGAGATTCAAGCTTACATTAAGCGATGGAAGCCGTATCATTTCCTTTGGAAGAATGACAGGACAACACGTCAATTAATGGAATATGGCCTGCAGGAATTCGAGTCGTCATTAAGATGTCTAGCTGAGCTTGATGCTAATCTATTGATTGAACCAGATATGGAAACATTTGGACAATGTATAGCATTGTCTAATGAGAAACTCAAGTTTGGACTTGCTATTGAAATTAAATGTAACAAAAAAATACTGCTTATTAATTCAATTTTATTAATCATAACACTTACAGCCTGCAACCATAAAATTGGACAAGCAATGAAAAAGAAATACAAGAAGGAAATGGACTATGTTTATGCAGTCATTAACGAAATGGATAGGAAACTAGATCGGCAAATTCGTGATCTCGACGATGTTCGTATGGTTATGGATACCTTGAATAAAATACGTGAACAAGAAGTTGACATGGAATTACGTATTGACCCGATCGAAGTACATCTTTAGCAAATTAATATATAACAATATTGAAATTGACTAACCAATATTTTTACAGGAAGCCTTCAATGTTCTTACACGATACGATGTTCAAGTAGAACGAGAACAATTTGATCAAGTTGACAATTTACGCTACACATTCCAAAATTTACTAGCTCAAGCCTTACAGTCACAAGTTAAATTACTTGAAATGCAACCCAGCTTCCAAGATGAGCTCAAACATAATTTGGATCAGTTTAAACAAGATAAAATTGAATATGTTAATGAATATCGTACTGCTGGGCCGATGCAGCCTGGTCTTACACCAAGAGAAGCTTCAGATAAGCTTATATTGTTCCAGAACAGGTTTGAGGGTATGTGGAGGCGTCTGCAAACATACCAAAGTGGGGAGGAGCTATTTGGCCTACCACAAACTGATTATCCAGAATTGGGACAAATTCGTAAAGAGCTTAATTTGTTGCAGAAATTGTATAAATTGTATAATGATGTTATTGATCGTGTGAGCAGCTACTATGATATACCATGGAATGAGGTTGATATTGAAGAAATTAATAATGAGCTTATGGAGTTCCAGAATCGGTGCCGTAAGCTACCGAAGGCGTAAGTATAGTATTTTAATTATTTTAGGTGTGTTCAATGAATTATGATTTGGGGTACAGAAAGTGCATCGTATAGTCAGTTTAAGAAGTCCACTAAGTCACATGATCTTTCGCTTTTCTCTATTTCGGTCTAGTTATCTTTTATAAAGATTGTTCCCTTTTTTACAACGATTTTTCCCTCTCAAACTTCTTCCCTCTGCGAGTGCATATATGTACCATATTAATGCAACTACGGATGACTTCCTAAATGCAGTATTACTGCAGAATTCAACTACCGACTTCCAATTTCTGAATTCTGCAGAGATAGGGCAGGAATGCATTTTGGAACTCATCCGTACTTTTCGACCATCGAAGTCGTTCTTCTACCATTTTTGTTTCGACTAGATCTTGTAGTTACTATATTCTACTGCATTGAATAATCTGAAATACAGGAGCACTCTACTCTTGAGATGGTTCTTTCCTACGAACGAGGTATCATATTTACTTGTACCTTTTGTATTTTTGACATCCCGTGTATCTCAGGTTTTTAGGGCCAACAGTGAGCACTTTAGGTTCAGCAGTATGTCTAAAGATTGTTCGCAAATAGTTTTTTGTTGGAGAAAAGTCGCGTCAACCATGTAAAGCCAACGTTTCTTGCGGGAGAAAATATGACAATGGAGTCCACATTCTCCTTGAGCAGTAGTCTGCATATCCGTATATTGTGATTTATCAAATGGGATATTGGCTGAGGCTTATTCGCTTCTTCCAAGCTGCAGACTAAAATCTGTGGGTCCAGAATCGTGATGCCAACTTTGCCCCTCTCTGCATTACAAAAATTATATTGGCTGAAATGCGTTTATTCATTCCCCATTATTCTAAATCCACCAAGCCTAGGCCGCATGGATGGTCTAATCAAGAGTGTATGAAAGCAATTAAAGCCAAAGAAACCGCCTATAGAGAGAAAGTACAAGCACTTCCCAAGTTAATTATCTCGACGCGAGTATATTAGGTTTAGAAATGCCTGCAAATCCACCATCAGGCAATTCAAAGCATCATTATTGATGACAGATTAAGAGGTGAACTAATTAACAGCACTGCTGGTAGTAAAAGCTTCTGATCCTTGGCACTCCTTTCATTCACGATGAGAAGGTGCTAATAAGAAAGCAAATCCAAGGCCGACTTACTCGCATATCTGTTTGCCTCAAATTCTTCCTTGCCCGATCTTGCTTTGCAACCCCCATTGTCGAGTGTTCAGGACTCGTGAAGTGTACAGGTGCCTCAAAAAGGGCCAAGTCCTATCACCAGTTCTCTTCCTAGCATTAAAGACAAGCGCATGCCAGACCTTGTCTGCATGACCCTGAACTTTTGTCCATTTCAATTAACAGAGATATAAATCTGATTCTAGATTGGGACCTCAAGAATCATGTTGAATTCAACGCACGGAAAACGAAGTACTATCTCTTTTCTAACAAAACGTGCTCCTCAATTCCTCCCGTTTCAGTGGACGATCTAGACCAGAACCATCTCTCAAATGTCCTAGGCATAATATTAACCGAAGATCTGCGTTGGAATGATCACATACACCAAATCGCTAAACAAGCATCAAAATGATTGGGATTCCTTAAAAGATGCAATTTCTTTCTTCAGCCGTCGGCCGTCTATAAGTCTGCAACCCCCCTCTAATTCAACTCGTATATCTGGACAGAGGCCCCGAGTACTACCTTAGCGTGGCTGGGCAAGATGCAAAACCGCGTCCTCGACCTCATTGGCGACGGTGCCATTCGTACCGCAATTGATTCATTAAGCCACCGCAGGAATGTAACGGCTCTGGTGAACTTCTATCGCATCTGCCATAAGGACTGTTCCACTAAAATATATAACCTCCTGCCTCCACGGCAATGTTTTTCCTGCAACTCAAGACTAGCTATTTTGGCTCCTCCCCACTGTCTACACCTTATTTTCACCCACACATCAGTCTATTAATTCGTTCTTTTTGAGAACAACTCGACTGTGGAACAACCGCCCACCGTCAGTATTCCCGAACTCATATAATATGGAAGAGTCCAAACGCAAAGTTCATCTCCATTTCTTCATGCACCCCCAAACCCCCCTTAATCTGTCTTATCCTTTCTCTTTCCTTCGAGTTAAGCTTACTACTATTCATCTGACCATGACGTGAACGACATGACGAACTGGTAGAATAAAGGGTGGCACCTGAGCTTAGACTGACATAAAAAAAACACCACGAGCAAAAGCGAAGACACAACAGTACCCTGCAAACATTCCGACTCGATATCGAAGCTAGAGCGATTAGTAAAAAGCGAAAGCTTTCTTCTATAACGAAATTGAGAACGATTCGAAAGCGTTATCGAAAATGATACAAAAGGAACGCTATAACGAATCGCTTTTTAGATGGAATCTCGAAGGCTTTGCATGCATGTGTGTTTTGTTCTTTCGAATCGTTATCGAATGAACCTCGAATGCTGTTTCGTGCTCGTTTTTTTCCATTCACTTCTACTATTGAAAATGCTCGCCAGCTTATTTCCATCACGCCTGCGTTTCCTGCATAGTCATGTGCACTCACTCATCTTCTGATAGCAAAACCCTAAAATATTTCAATTTTTAAAGCAATTGGAAGGGAGAAAGAAACAAAACAATGGAAGCGATTCGTTATAGCGTTCTTTTTTTATCATTTTCGATAACGCTTTCGAACCGTTCTCGATTCCGTTATCGAAGAAAGCTTTCGCTTTTATGAATCGCTCTCGCATCGATATCGAGGCGGATATTTTGCAGGGTAAAAAAACCTCTGAAAAACGGGTCTATATGGATCGGAGCCCGGGATTGAGGATTCTCCTTACTTACAACTGTTGGAATTGATCAATGCATTGAATCGTGTATACATCGTAGTGTCCAGAACGGCCCAATATTAGTGACTCAATAAGCATAAAAACATTAATTTTAAATTATTTAAAGGTCATAAAAAATTACTAAATTGACGTGTTCTATATTGAAATTTTCATCAAAACTTGTTTAGAAACCAAGGATAAATTTTACCATCAATTAATCTACCCTAAAACGAACACTTTCCATCCATTGCTGGATATAAAAGAAATGTTTACCCTTGTCAAATAAGTCAGAACACATAAAATCTCCTCAGAATACACACACATGCAATAATCCAATAAAACTCAATCAACTGACCGAAGGAATTTGTTAACCTTTTAGATGAAAACTTTCTCCGCAACTTAAAAAAACTCTTTGACATTTCACCCCCAAAAAACAACTTTCTTTTTTTAAGGCAATTGCTCCTCGAAAAACACAAGCACATAAGTTTCGCATGTGGATTTAGAAAGTTTCCCGTGGTGCGATTTGTGAAATTCACGGCCGTTATAGCTTAATTTCTCCACCCACTGCCTCAGCAATTGTTATGGTTGGGTGAAAGCAATTATTTCATGATGTCTTCATTGTAAGACTATGCTTGAAGGAGTGTTTTGGTAAGTGTAAGTCGATTGGTTCCTTGTTCTAAGAACGGAAGTTATTTGGATATGAGATCCCGGTGAGACTCCTTTGATGCGGGTAAAAAAATCAATAAATTAATCTTTTAAGGGATTACGTTGATTCGAGATGAAATTCATGAAAACTTTCATTTTTCCTTTCAGATTAAAGGAATGGCCCGCATTCCATGCCCTTAAGAAAACGATTGACGACTTTAATGACATGTGTCCACTGCTAGAGCTTATGGCAAATAAGGCGATGAAGCCACGTCATTGGCAGAGAATTATGGACGTAACAAGATACATTTTCGAATTTGATAGTGAAGGATTCTCTCTTAAAAACATTCTGGAGGCTCCACTTTTAAAGCACAAGGAGGACATTGAGGACATATGTATATCGGCCATGAAGGAGAAAGATATTGAAGCTAAGCTTAAGCAAGTCACTAACGAGTGGACTGTACATGAATTACAGTTCATGAGTTTCAACAACCGAGGTGAGCTACTTTTGAGAGGTGACACCACAGCAGAAACAATTGGTCAGCTTGAGGACAGCTTAATGGTGCTTGGATCACTCTTGTCCAACAGGTACAATGCGCCATTTCGCAAACAAATCCAGCAGTGGGTTCACGATTTGTCGAATTCAAATGAAATTCTTGAACGATGGCTTCTGGTACAAAACATGTGGGTATACCTAGAGGCTGTATTCGTGGGTGGTGATATTGCCAAACAACTACCAAAGGAGGCAAAACGATTCTCTAAAATTGATAAGTCCTGGCAAAAAATAATGCAACGTGCTCATGAAACACCAGGAGTTGTTGCTTGCTGTGTCGGAGATGACTTACTAAAGCAGCTCCTGCCGCATTTACAGGAGCAGTTAGAGATCTGCCAGAAGTCCTTGAGTGGATATTTAGAGAAAAAACGTATGATGTTCCCACGATTCTTCTTCGTATCCGATCCAGCTTTGCTAGAAATTTTGGGTCAAGCCTCGGACTCCCACACAATTCAAAATCACTTACTGTCCATATTTGACAATACGAAATACGTTAAGTTCCATGACATTGAATACAACAAAATGATGGCTATTGTTTCTAGTGAAGGTGAAACAATCCAACTTGATCGAGCCATAAGAGCTGAAGGGTCGGTAGAAACATGGCTAACCTCGCTTTTGGTAACATCACAACAAAGTTTACACTCGATTATTCGAACTGCACATATTATGATAAATGATTCAAACTTCGCACTTATACCATTCTTGGAGAAGATGCCAGCACAAATAAGTCTTCTAGGAATTCAGCTGATATGGACGCGTGATGCTGAAATGGCCTTGACACAAGCTCGACACGAGAAGAAAGTTATGTCAGAAACGAACAATAAATTCTTGGAGCTCTTGAACACGCTAATTGATCAGACGACGAGGGACTTAACAAAAATGCAAAGGACCAATTTCGAAACATTAATCACAATCCACGTGCATCAGCGAGATATTTTCGATATTTTGGTAGGATTCGTTGGAGGATGTAACTTTTTCCTAAATTTTATTTTGTTTCTTTGTAGTGCCGCATGAATATACGATCACCTGTTGATTTTGAGTGGCTGAAGCAGTGCCGCTTTTATTTTAAGGAAGATTTGGATAAAACCTGGATCTCCATTACTGATGTAGTGTTCGTTTATCAAAATGAATATTTGGGATGTACTGATCGGTTGGTTATTACACCTCTAACTGACAGGTAAGTGGATCCGTTTAAAAGACAGGATTTAACACTATGGAATCCTATTGGTAATAATATTCTGTAAAAATTAAAATATTTATTTACGAAATAAGATTAGTAGAAGTATGTGCTACGCTGGCATTTGTATGAATTTTAATTGAAGGCGGATTACTTCAAACAGGGTCCTTTTCTGTATTTCTGTATCTCCTTCAAACCTTCTACGTACTTCATAAGCTGGACTTATGCTTCTGATCAGTCTCAATGTAGCTCTTGGATTAGTATTCCACACTTCTTTAGGCGTATGGATTTTCCTGTGTGGCGAAACTTGTGTCTCTTAAATCTTAGAATATATCCCATGATTTTCAGCTATTTCAAGACGCGTACACACCGTCCCAAAGAACGACAGTCGGGGTTGGCTACCGCACGTTCGTTGATATTTCCGCCATGCTACGGGTTGAAAGCGAACACCAACGAACCTTCGTTAAGCCGTCCATTTAGAACCAGCTAATGTCAACAAATCCCATTCGTTGGCTTTCGTTGGACCGGTGTAGCTTTACAGGAGCATGTTCTGTGGCAAAGCCTGTTAACACTCTTATATTAGGCTTACTAAGCAAGGAGAATGTTTTGGTGAGAAGGCCATAAGATGTCACACAGAAACGGTCCGCATCAGAAAGGATCTGCCCAAGAGGCAGCAGCTTTTTGGGCCAGGTCAACCACCTGCTCGTTTCTATCGAACCCTTCATGCCTTCGTATCCACTTCAAAACAATATAGATAGGTGAATGTGATAGCATTTAGGGAATCCATTTACATACAAAGCGAAGTCGTTTTCTAGCTCTAGCGTACAACATTATATAGGCAGTTGTGCAGTTTGGGCATTTTCGTAAACGCATACGTATGCTTTGCAACGATGCAACAAGTTCGTAAACGCAAATTATCCAAAGTCATTCGTTCGAAAACGTACAAGATTCAAGTTTGTTGCGCAACAGTCAATGCAACAGCGCAGCCAATTTCGAATGTATGCATACGTATGCGAAAAGAAGTTTGCGCTGCTTTGTTGCCGATGCGTTGTTGCTCAGTTGCTCTGTTGCTTTGGCGTTTACGAAAAGGCCCTTTGTCTTTAGCCTCAGACATTCACTGGCACAGGTGTATAAGGCGTCTGTATATCTCCGGTTTCTGGCTGCTTCTTTCTTTACCTTAACATAGAGTGGGGGTATCTTGAGCATCGCCCCTAATACAGTTTATCCTCCTGTAATCCTTAAGGTGCGTATCCACCAAGAGTTTTGTCTCCGCACTATCTTCACACATTATCCGTCAAAGTGTCTCCACCAAATTCAATGTTCGGAGATAAAAAATGTGCGGAGATTAAAAGTGCGAAGACTACACAAGCACACCGATATTCCAGTGGATACACAACGTATCCATTGAAAAATCTTCTGGGTCGGTGCGGAGAACTTCTACGGGGACTGTGCGCGGACATGTAAATTCAGTGGATACTTGAAAAAAGACTTCGAAAAGTCTTGAAGTAGCTTCTTGAGGCGTATCTTTTGTTTTCCAGTGAATATGGAAAACACGAAATATCTTAGGACAGTCAAGGGGAATATTTTGAAGAAATAGTTTTCGAACGCGGTTTTTTTTTTCTGTGGCATGGTCAAACTCAAGAATCACCCTTTGTACCACTAGACCGCCATGTCGTTCAACTCATGGTGCAATGTCTAGTAGTAAGCTTGACCTAAAAATAGAAAAAGAATAGGAAAGGTTAAGGGTAGTCTGGGGGATGCATAAGGAGAAGGCGGTGAGCCTCGCGTTTGCACTACTGGGTGTTATATGAGTGCATCCATTTTTTAACAGCCGCGTGGGGTGAAGCCGGGGTATTACTGTCTAACAAATTAATATTGGCGAGTTTTACATGGGCCAACCAACAAAAATTGGATGTATTCAGTAATTCTCTTTTGAATTTGATTAAGAATAGCTTGGGTTTTCACAACAGCCAACTTTTCCAACAAACTATGGAAGCTGTGTACCAATTTTCAGCCATTTTGGAATTTTGTCTCCGGACTAAAAAGGTGTTTTGGAAAAAAAACATGGCTTTTTAACAAAATTCAAAAATTCATAAAAAATAGCAATTAACAAATTTTTACTAGTCTGGCGGGCGTTACATGTTCTTTACATGTTTTTCAACCAATCTCACTTTATTGTTTTGAGGTGTTCGATGAGGCACCTTTTATGTCATGGGAGCTTAGACTATAATGTGAAATAATGAATATTCTTTCTCTTATTCCGTGAGTGCTTGTCTTTTCCTTCGTCCTTCATTGCGTTCAAAAATGAACAGGGGGGGGCAATATGGCATAGTGCACCGGGCGCACATCCCAAGCGCCGGCCCTGATTGTGGGATGTCGAATTTAAAGAATATAAAAATAAATGATTGGGGGGCGTCTTTAACAACTCCTCCTTATCCACAATGATAGACAAAAAGACATTAAATTTTCCGGTGCCAGACAGCCTATGGAACCAAGGTCCCCTACATATTTGTAGCTGACGACGCCTTCGCTCTTACCGGTTCTGCCAGTGGTCTTGCGGATGAAATTTGTAATTTCGGAATGTGCCTTCCAGCGAAAAATTTTAAATGCGGCATAGCAAACCATTTCGATTTGTACATAGTATCTGCGTAAATAGTATTAATAAATTTTCGTCCTCCAAGCTCATTTTTTTATATCGTCGAACTGAAGAGAGGTAATATATCTAGACTTAAATCGGAAAACATAAAACATTGTGTGCACACAAGAATTTTATCATTCAAGGTCGTATCCACCTAAAGTCTTGTCTCTACAGAGTGCACGCACAGTCTTTTAAAACATATTTTGAGACTTTTCATATGCTTCCTGCAATATTTTAGTGGATACGCAATGAAAACTTTGTCTCCGCACAGTTTGAAATTTTTCGTTTTTTGCTCTATTTTTGTGGATTTTTATGTGCGCGCACTGTCTGCAGACCGCAGTGGAAACGCACCTTTAAGAAGACCATTTGACTCTCGGTTTCTTCTTCTCTTGGATCTTTGGCCGCCAGATCATATGTAGGTGATCATGAATGCAATCATTGCAGACCTACTGGATAACCTTTCAGGATCAGGGGCTAAAATATGAGTCTTCTTCTTCGATGGCTCTACAGCCCAATGCGAGCACCAAGATGGATCGAGAAACTTAAGTCCTACGATTTCAATATAAGCAACAGAAAGGGAAGAAACCATGGAAATGCTGATGCACTCTCCAGGCGACGACCATGGGTATCAGATTGCAAACATTGTGGGGGTACGAGGAAAAGTGTCAAAGGGCGAAAGGACGACAGTTGATCCAACGAGGCGCTCAACGCGACGATCCAGATATTTCCCCGATTCTGACATGGAAGGAATACGAGGAAAAGCCGAAATGGAAGAACATTGCAGATAGAAGTGAACTCCTGAAGAGCTATTAGGCCCAATGGAATTTATTGCACATGGAGGGAGGAGTATTGAAACGCAAATGAGAAACTGCTGATAGTACCTTTCACCGAATGCAGGTACTAGTCCCTCGCGCTAGAATCAGAGATACTCTAGAGGAGTGTCATAATAGCGCATCAGGAGCACATCTGGGAGCCAGCAAAACTCTGGCAAAAATAAAAGAAAGGTCCTACTGGCTTCCCATGCGGAACGATGTTGCAGACTGGTGTCGTAAATGCACCGTTTGTGCCAACAGCAAGGGTAAGAACAAAAGGAGAAATGCAGCAATACAACGTGAAAGAATCACAATCGATGTGACGGGACCTTTTCCAAAGGTCAGATTGGACCGTCAGACTTCAGTAAGTGGCTCGAAGCACATGCTTTTCTAAATCAGGAAGTAATCACTGCTGTAGAGGAATTAATGAAGAATGGATCTGCAGATTTGGTGTTCCTCATGAGTTTCATTTTGACCAAGGGAGAAACTTTGAATCTCAATTTTTTTCAATAAGTATGTAAGACACTTGGAGCGAAGAAGACCAGGACGACGCCCCTTCATCCCCAATCCGATGGAATAGTAGAACGATTCAACAGGACAATGCTAGAGTACTTAAGTAAAGTTGTTAACAGACAGCATTCATAATTCCACAGGACAAACCCCTTCTAGCGTGATTTTTGGAAGACAAATCCGGCTGCCAAGCGACCTGAAATTTGGGACATCTGTGGAAAGCAACGAATCTACTACCGGTTCTGCAGGTGAACTTCGCGATCGACTCGCAGATATCCACCAGCTCGCAAGGATGATTCTTTAGATAGCCAGTGACTGTGAAAACAAGATACGACCTGTAGCGAATACCAGGAGGTGGACAACTGTTCGGGACGAACAGTCCTAAGAAGGGGGCAATGTGCCATCTGTTAGAAGTTGAATGAACTGTGATTTGTAACGACTTAATTAGATTTTCGATTAACGGTTTGTAATGATTCAAGCACTAAGCTAACACACTGTCATCTATAAGTAATAATACCGAAAGGACGAAGCTTTTTGTATTTTCTGGAAGCACTTTGAAGAATGTTCTAGTATGTTGTTACAGGTGGCACTTTAGTTTGAAAAGCGTTGAAAGTGCTCTAAAGGGACCTAAAGGGAAAAGTGGTGATATAATTTAATATTTTGAGATATTAAATTGCAAGTGATAATAGTGAGTTTTAAGAATTGTCTTTGTTATTGAATTGTGTTTGGTTTTTAATAAATAAATTTTTGTCTGAATATTTAAAAAATGTATTCCTTTATTAATCCTACATACAAATCCGTTAATCTGTAAAAACGTAACAATATTATTGAAAGCTAAGGTTTTCTTTATCAAAGGCAGTGATTCAAAAGATACCATACGATTGCGGAATATAAATTATAATTCATAGTTTTATTGTTGTAAATTGTATAACTGAAATACGAGCACAAACGGGTAAATTAAATAGTACAAGTTTCAGAAGGACAATTACGAAAATGTACTTGGGAAATAGTATGTTTTCTCAAGAGCTCAAACGAAGCCAATTTATTTATTCTTGAAGTAACTAGCAAATTCGTGTACTGATATAGCACGAGCAGCAACAACGACCCCTCTAGGCGTCCTTAACAGTGTTATACTTGTAGAAATGTTGACAATTGTCTATAGGTATCTTGTTTTTGTTAGCACCTCATAAATGTCAACCCAGAAGAAAATTTAATTACATTTTCTGTCATAAATATTACCTACCCATAAACGCACATTACACACCCACTCTACCGTCATCATATCGTGTTATTGCCGACGACAAAGAACAACAAGGATAGATATGAAGTAACAGATCGCATGTGTCTGCATCCTGAATTATTAATTTGTTCCCTTTTATATGATTTCCTCAGGTGTTACATCACTCTGGCACAGGCTCTAATACTAAGTATGGGTGGCAGTCCTTGCGGCCCAGCTGGTACAGGTAAGACTGAAACTGTGAAGGATATGGGAAAGACTTTAGCAAAGTATGTTGTTGTTTTCAACTGCTCTGATCAAATGGACTACCGGTAAAAGAATTACGTGCAGCTTTAATATAATTAAAATTTAATTACAAATTTTTATTGCAGAGGTTTAGGACGAATTTATAAAGGTTTGGCCCAGTCTGGTACGTGGGGATGCTTCGATGAGTTTAATCGGATTGAGTTACCTGTATTATCAGTAGCTGCTCAACAGGTTGCTGTTGTATTAACAGCTAAAAAAGAAAAGAAAAAGTCGTTTATTTTTACTGATGGTGATACAATTGAAATGGATCAAGAATTTGGAATATTTATTACTATGGTAATTGCTGGTTAATCATTTAATTTATTGGCAGGAGCGCTAAATTTTACATTGGGTATTTATATTAAATAATTCATGGTTTGTGTGGGCAATTTACGGTCGGTTTTTAATGTAGAAAGTAATGACCAGTATCATTATTGCCTTTGATGGACTGTTGCCTGGTGGAAATAGCCTCTATCGGACTTATCGATACACAATTTAACTAGATAGCCTTGAAGGAGCACAGAAAAATGTTGAGTAAACTCCTGCGTAAAGTCTTTGCTCTCTCATATTTCTTCAAACAACACTCAAACTCTGGGCACTTGAACATTACTCAAACTCTGGGGACTAGCTACTCCGAAAAAGGTGACCCCAACAACTCTTCCGATCAGCGCCCAATAAATTTACTTCTTCTTTGATGTGTCTGCAACCCCGGTACTCCTAAAAATACCAAAAATGAAAAAGAAATCTTTTATGTGGTCTTCTTACTTATTTTCTGTATCTTTAACGCTTATAACACCTCTGTTTTGTGTACCACAAAGCAATTCCGAGAGCGACGTAAGCGACAATCCAGCAGGAAGTTAATCAAGCACTGCCAAAAGAAGCAAGAAGGTAGCGCTTCCAATTCATATGATAAGGAAGCTCCCTGGAAGCACGCACTTTCTACTCCCATTTTTTGCTTTGTTTTTCTCAAGTTTTCGCTTACTCCCCTTTTTTTGGGAAATTTGGGGTTTTTGTAAAACCGCGCCAGTTGTGAAATACCATTTCTGGTGAAAAGAATATGTGAAATTATGTTATTGAATTGATGCTGTTAAATAAATTAATTTACTAAATGCATTTCAGCTATTTGTGCAAAAATTAATTATTGAAACTGAAATTTTTTTATTGGTTGGATATCAACAAAATAGCGATAATATTGATACTATTGGTAATATTGCCGGTCGGTGTTCGCCCGTTGAAAGGCAATTTTTTTATTTTTACACTGATTAACATAATTGCTACCACTTTAAAACCACATACTTTAGCAGGGGCTTTGTGATGGCAGTGTGAATCCAATACCAGTAGTAGATCTGAAGTGGCTCAGAAAGATCAGTGGCAACCCACAGAGATCATAATAATTTAAATTTTGTGGCCTTCGAAATCCCAATCCACAGCTTCCTTCAGCTTCCTTCCACGACCTTCAGCTCGTGAATTTTCTTCAATGGCCTCAATTTACTCAAAACATCTTATTCGAGGTGTAATTTTTGGGACGAGGAAAAAGCCACACGGGCCATAGTAAGTGAGTATGGTGCATTATAATATTGCAAAATCTATGAATTTTCTTTTCAAAAACCTAACCGTTTTATGCCAATATTCTCGCGATTCCTTATAATGGTATTGCTTTTTTACCATTTGTTCTTTCGGTATCAGTCATAATATTATAACCGACATGGACAGTGCCGGCAAATAGTGTTGGGCCTGAGTGGGTAGTAGATAAACACAACCCCTTCTAAAACTGTTATTTGGTCTGTTACCTGAAAATTGAAGGAGGTAGGCCACTTCAGTGTGAATCGGAAGATGGGCCAACGGTGTGCAGAACAACATGTGGAATTCCGCAAGGTTCCGTTCTGGGCTCCCTCTTTTGGGTCACAATGTGTAATGATATGTTGAGGCTACCCTTCCTAAAAGGACGACGTCTCGATGAGATTGAATTTCGCGCGACCGATGTGATCTACGAGACTAAAAAAATGGCCTGAAAGGTGGTCTGACGCTTGTTGAGCACAAAATGCGAAGCAGAGCACGTCTTCTTATATTGTGTAAGATATGGCGAATATAGGGTGGAACTAGGGGCGACACCGAAATACTTTTTAGGACACATGATGAGGAACGAGCATGGGTCGAGAAGAGTGGAATGTGGCTGGAAGAAGCCAAAGACGAGAGGAAGGCAAAGAAACTCCAGGAGTATTAGCAGCTAGATAAAAGCTGATCCATCGCTGCGGAGCTGTACTAAAAAAGTACTCGAGAAGAGCGGAAGACTAGGAGGTGTTTTATTGGGTTCAAGTCCCACATAACCGGCATGCAGGAGCATGTTCACATAACCAGCATGCAGGATTGTATCGGTACGTGTTTTGGCTGGAACTTATTGCTGATCTGACGAGTTCCTTTGTACGTTTATCTGATTTCTCTTCATTGAAGTCTTCCCGTATCTGTAGGATCCTCCTGTTTAGATATTCTCTCTTCTTCTTTCTTCAAAGCTTATCTGCGGTTTTTATTCTTCGCTTCAAGATTTTCATCCTTATTCTTGTGGCCTTTGCAATGTACTCCCGGTGGCTCTGATCTGTTCTTCTATTGCGGCTTTACAAACCTGATCAAACCAGTCAATTCTAGTATATCTGGGGGCCTAGCCTAGTGCCTCTTCTGCTGCTCCCTTTACGCTGTTTTTAATTTCCTCCCATTTGTTGTTGACGTTGTGCTGTTCTTCTTCTATTTCTGTCAAGTTTTCTACGACAGCATTCTGGTAGGCATCTCTTTTTTCTACAAGTTTTAGCTTATCTATGTCGTAGCGTTGTGTAGGCTATGCTTTCCTATGACTCCTATTACCTCTTCTTCTTTTCCTACTTTATTTATCGTTCATGACTCCAAGCACCATTTTAATATCGTTTGACGGTTTTAATCTGATAGGTAGAATTCCTCTTTCTCCTCGTCCGTTTTGTCTTCTGTGGGCGCGTGGACGTTTATGAGACTAATGTTGTATGGTCTTGTTTTAGTGCGAAGCGTACATATTCTATTACTTACTGGCTTGAAGCCCAGAATCAGTGATTTCATTTTCTTTTCCACGATGAAGGCCACTCCGAACTCTCTTCTTCCATTCGAGGAGCCACTGGAGAGTATTGTATGGGTTCTGAGATCCATTATGCCACTGTGAGTCCACTGAGTTTCCTGTAGAGCGGTGATCGCTATGTCGTATTTTTGCAGTAATAATAAATAGGCTATTGATTATGTTATATAGAAAGGGACTAAGACTTTCACGGAGTTTTATTGCAAGAACCGTTCAATGGGTCATACAAGAAGAAAAAACCGCGGAGTGCTATTAAACTAGAGGGTGGAAATTGGGGATTGGGGTCAAAATGGACCCTTTTTAGTTTTTGAATTATATCTCGCAAACGAAGCAAAATTTCAAAAAAAAAATTTCGGACATTTTTTTTCATGTCAAAAATTTTGAAACAAAAAGAAAAAAAAAAGACAATATTTCGATGTTTTTTTCCTCTTTTGCTTCTTTGCATCTTTTTTTGGGCCAGAGATAGGTATATGAAAAGAAGATAAAAGGTCGCCAAATTTTTTGGTTAAAAATTGACCCAAATATGACCAATATAGCCATTTTTATTTTTACCTCTTTAGTCCGGCGAAATTATCATTTTAAGGAGACAAAACTCTAAAATAGCTGAAAATTGGACCACATTTTCCTTGTGACTTTTTAAGAAAACAATGTTGGAATAAAAAAAAAACATGGCCGCCGAAGATATTGCGTTTTTCCCGAGTTTTCCTTGTGTCTCGGTTTCTATAGGTCATACATCCGTGTGCGAGGTCTCAAAATGTTTACAATGAAATTGTCTACAGCTTTAGTTCTTACAAAAATGTTGACCTGAATAATCCTTTAACAGTTATTCAAGGTCAAAGTTATCAAAAATCACTTTTTGGCCAAAGAAGCACTCAAAAAACTTTTCGAAAATTGTATTTTGTAGGCAATAAAAGATCATGTCACTTGTCTACTCTCAAATTTCGGGGGGTAGTTTATCCATCCGGGATTTCCCCAATATTGTCGACGTTTTTGTCATTCGTAGATGTTGAAGGTCGACAATAACAACCCAGTAGGAATTCTAGGAAGGCCTTACCGATGGAGCACTGAAATAAGTAGTCATCTGGTAAGGGTACCCCTTATTTTCTTGGTGTTAGATGAGCCCTTATATGTATAACCTTTGTAGTGGGTAAGGTGTAGATCTACTTATTTGGTAAGGTGTAGTTCTACTTATTTCAGTGCTCCATCGGTAAGGCCTTCCTAGAATTCCTACTGGGAAACAAGTGAGAATTTGCCCGATGACTCATTTGTTTTCGTATTTTTGTAATACCCCCGTGGGACTTGTAAGCTTATAGAAGTACTGAAAAGAGCATTTACTAGTAAGGAGTAGGCCTTACCATACCCCTTACAAATGAACAGTTCTGTAAGTACTCTAAGGTAAGTACTCATGTAACTACTCTAGGGAAAGTAAAAAAAGTAAGGCCTTACCTCCTATGACATCGTGTGTAAAAATAAGCACTTCTATAAGAGGTATGGTAAGGCCTACCCATTACTAGTAACTGCTTATTTCAGTACTTCTGTAAGCTTACAGGTCCTACTGGGAAAGCAAATCAACTACTACTTCTTGGCCCTCTTTAATTGCTTTATACCATTATTATTCCTGTGCCTCGTGCATGTCAACGATTCCATCTAGGTCTTCTGCAACTTTTCAGCAAATCGACATACACGAAACACATTATTTAAGACAAATACTTTGTTCAACTAAATTTTAAATTAATCTAGGGGACTAATATAAACAACTGTGTACACATTCAATGATAGATGGAGCTAAAATTCTGCATGGTAACTCGGTACTGTGTTGCGAGCTTACAGAAATTTTTTTAGCGTTAATCGGGTACTTTTTAGATAGTGTACATTTTTATAACAAAAAACTTTTTAACATTTTAGATGTTGTGATGTTTTATTGTAGTTTATGTTCGTCTTTATGTTGTGTCGTTATTCCTGTAAAATTCCTAAGTGATAGTTACTCCTAAAAAATGTCCTTTGTTAAGTGTTAGCAGTATATTTTCAGTTCAACGATATTCAGGGCTGCAACACCGCCAACATTGGAACAAGCCAGCCGCTTATGTTGTGCTTTTAGTTCTGTCTTTCTTTGAATTTTTATCGAATTTTAAAGTATTTTAATCGACACAGATTAATTGATCAAAGAGAATTTATCTTAGAGGATAGAAGCTATTCTGCAATGTTTTCTTGTGCCCATTCTATTCTATATTTTTAAAACAATGAATTTTGTGAAAGCACTTCTAAATTTGTAAATTAAAGTTTTGTGATGATGGTTATACCTTATTCTAGTGCTGCTAACGCAATCTTTAATTTCAAAAAGATATACGATTATATCGACCCTGCGGATTTTTATGGGGCACGGTTTTCAAAATTTCTTATTTATTTTGAAGTTTTCAATAGCTTTAGAGCGTGATGTTTTCATTTTTTACATCTTAGTAAATCTAGTAACCTTAAAAGATAAACTATTCATATCCGTTCTTATATTTTAAACCAATAGTAACAGACTGATCATATGGTGTCGGCTGTACTTCCTTGAAATTAACAAATATATAAAAAGAAAAAATTCACTAAACTTTAAAAATATTTATCCATATACGATAGAATCCCGGTTATGCTGGCCGCAAAGAGCTACCAGAAAATTTAAAAATTCAATTTCGAACTGTTGCAATGATGGTGCCTGATAGGCAAATTATTATTCGAGTCAAGCTAGCCTCGTGCGGCTTCCTAGAGAACATCACCCTCGCCCGTAAATTTTACACATTGTATAAGCTATGCGAGGAACAATTAACAAAGCAAGTGCATTATGATTTTGGGCTGCGAAATATCCTATCTGTCCTAAGGAGTTTAGGGGCAGCAAAGAGAAGAAATTCAAAGGACAGCGAAAGCACAATAGTAATGAGAGTACTACGTGACATGAATCTATCCAAATTGATAGACGACGATGAGCCCTTGTTCATTTCGCTCGTTTCTGATTTATTTCCGAATCAGGCAAGTTAAAATCTATCATCCTAGTTTCTGCTGCTTTTGAATATTTTAGATTTTCAGACTTTGGAGAAAACAAATTATCCTGAACTTGAGGCAGCCATACTGCAGCAGACAGAGGAGGCTGGATTGGTTTTCCATCCGCCGTGGGTGTTGAAGTTGATACAGCTTTACGAAACTCAAAATGTTCGTCACGGAATTATGACGCTCGGGCCAAGTGGAGCTGGGAAAACTACCTGCATTCATACATTAATGAAGTCCCTAACTCAAATGGGAGACAATCACAGGTTCTTCGACTTTAATTTTATTAAATGCGCTCATTAATCCTTTTCAGAGAAATGCGAATGAACCCGAAAGCTATTACTGCAGCTCAGATGTTCGGAAGATTGGACGTTGCAACCAACGATTGGACAGACGGCATATTCTCTGCTCTTTGGAGAAAAACGTTAAAAACTAAAAAAGGAGACTATGTTTGGCTAGTTCTAGATGGACCTGTTGATAGTATCTGGATTGAGAACTTGAATTCTGTACTAGACGACAACAAGACTTTAACATTGGCCAATGGTGATCGTCTTTATATGTCACCTACATGTAAGATTGTGTTCGAACCGCACAATATCGACAATGCATCGCCAGCCACAGTATCTAGAAATGGTATGGTGTATATGAGTTCATCTGGTCTAGATTGGAGACCAAGTAAGTTTGAATTGAACTGTTTTAAGCAAGATTTGTGTTTTTTAATAACTTTCTTCCATAGTTTTACAGGCTTGGCTTAAATCACGTTCGCCAGGAGAAAAAAAAGTATTCAACGAACTATTTGAACTTTCATTTATTTCCGTATTCAATTGGACAACGCAAAATTTAAATCTATTGATGACTGTTTTGCAATGTAACTTTGTGCAGCAGATGCTTTTTATTTTAGAGGGTCTTGTGCCTGTAAAGAAGGAGGAGGAAGCTAGTGTTGTTATGTCAAGCCAGGATAGTATTGATGGTTAGTAAAATTATAAATAAGAATTCTCCAAGTATTCCAAGCTTCTGTTTTTATATGCCAATAACTCTAAGCTTATATTATCAGTTCGTCATTACGTTGGTCACATTCAATATTTAAAGCAAACGTACCTAGGAGGAGACTGAGTCAGCCCCTTTGCGCTCTTCCAGCATAGCAAAACTAGCTTTTATTGGTCGGTAGAGACTAATTATTATTGATTCCGATGATTTTGCCATTGGCTCAGCTGGCTTTAACTGTGCTTATCAACCTTAGGCAACTGACTACTCTTGTATGTAAATTGAAATTAATTGAAACGCATCTCTACTGATGCTGCCTTAGATCGATATCAGATGTCTGGATATATTTTAGGCGCAACTTTTTTGTCAATAGGGGAATATCCATTTAAACTATGACTAATAGTACAATTACGTATTCAACGAGTCCCGGCTGCTGGTTATCGCAGTCTCATTATCTCCGAACTCATCCCTCTTGGCGAGTCGTCTGCCCTTCCAATCTTCCTTATACGGTAATTTAACCTAGTATCCGATCGACAGCTTGCGAAACGGGTAAGAGTATCCCTTTTGCAAGTTGCATGCGAACGAAATAGAAAGAAGTCTCGAAGTTGACCGAAAAGTTGAACGTTTAGAGCCGGTCATAACAAACCCCTGTTCTGAAATCCTTTCTACTTTGGCCCAACAATTACCTTAGGAAGAAACCACTTGGTATTAACCAACAAGCCGTGATCTTAAGGGTTCGGTATGTTTCATTGAGCTCGATCATCAAAAGTCCTTTTCACCAATGACTCGTTCCGGATGTATGTAACAGTGTCAGAGCCCTGTTTTATCTTGAGGCTTTTTAGGCTTAGTCCTATAAGAGTTTATCTCTCCGAATGCCGTGATTGTCAGGTAAGATGAAAATCGGTTGTTAGCATCGACTGTTGTTAAGCTTCAGGGGTACATGCCAGTACAGGGCACACCACAGCTTGTAAGACAGTAAGCAAGGTAGCCACTGAACACTCTATCAAATTTTTTAGACTTCTGTCCCAGGTTCTGACACCTACTATTACCTCTATCTTAGAACCGTACGTATACCACACTAGTTCACTCTTCCGTATCTTAGTGGAGGCGAGGATATCCTATCTTGTGTGTTAATAAAAGTAGGCGTAATATAAACTTTCAGTTCGTCGCAGGCATATAATTCGATAGCTTTGCTGTTTCTGGAATCCTTTTTAAAATACCGCCTTTTCCACTTTCCCACCTACATAACTTTCCTTCTTTCTTCTTCCCTCTTTACATTCCGGATTCCTCCTGTCATAGCCTTCCTTAGCCCTTCCCCGCTCCACCAAAGCGCATGTCATCGGTTGGTTGATGAGACTCAACTCGTTTCAGGAGGCATAACACTCCAGCGAGTTGTTTCTCGATGCCCCGATATCAGGGTCGCGATAGTAATGGTTGGGAGTAGGTGGACTGAAAATATCGCGGGAAGGTTGTGGCGGTTCCTTCCTCCCCGACTAGAGCTGCTGTTCGACATTGCACTCTATACCGAAGAAAATAGATTGTCAACAGTATAAAGGGCCTTTCCTGACACTCTAGTCTCACATAAAAAAAAACTGTGAAATGTGCTGAAGGCTATCACCCAAGTAGCCATTTATTATTAGCCTCGTGCAGCATCAATTTGAACAAAATATCCAAAGATTTATTCGGTTAGGTGCCAGGTTTGTCCAAGCTAAAAGAATTTGGTGGTTAGGTAACTCATATGAAGCAAAAACAATATATGTACAAGATATTTTCCTAATTGTATTAAGTGGTGTGTCTACAAGACAAAATTGATCACCCAGAATTCATGGGTCTGGACATTGGGCCTGCCACTCCACTCTTCTTTTTTTTAATTCTCATTTCGTCCCCCGCATTTGTGGGTAATGCGGCACTTCGTGGGAAAATTAACCGGTAATGGGACCATCATTAAAGACATGCTAATTGCAAACTTAATGGCTTTTATTACCTACCAATGGGTAATTAATTACTAGGTGTGAATTGCTTATCTAATGACCTTAATGGCCATGGTGTCAATCACCACAGACCGGTTTATTTTCCCAAGTTCAAGTGCCACATAACCTACTGCCGTTGTCTAACTTCCTCGCGCATTACTGTGGGTCTATACAGTAGGCATAATCTATTGACACACGAAAATCTAATCCTAGCACGCTCTTCATAACTGGCGGGAGCAGTTATCGCGGAAAATCTGCATTGACTTCCAGATGAACGACTACCAAATCAAAACAATAACTTCAATGGCTTCGGGAGTAGCCATTCGAAGGCAGTTCGTTTCTGCAACTTTGATTTGAACCAAAAATATTCAAATATAAGCAAACGGTCCTTACTTTTGGAATATGTATGTCTGCCTCGTGTATGGTTGCAATAAAACCGCGAGCTGACATTGGTAAAACAAGAGATTGCTGTTTCAACCCTTCACTCTAGATAGAATCACTGAGCTTTAGTCTTTCAAATAAAAAAGTAAACGCTTCAATTAGAGCAATCCTTTTTCTTAAAGATCTTTATTGGTGTAGCAACTTCAATCTTCATAAATATTAATTTATCAGTATGGTTAAAAATAGTTTTTAAAGTAGGTATAAACTTTTATGGGTTTCGTCCACCAGTGTCAAGTTCCCTTTTGTCTCACGTGATGATTCCTGTTTTGTCTTTTCTGCCTGACATGGACTGATTTAAGCGCATCAAGTTGGAGTTTTCAAAATATTCTTCATTTGCTAACATAAGTCAAAGCTTGTTGGAGTTTTTCTACCGATTTGGGTTAAAATACGTCTGTTGGAATTATTATGGTATCGTCAGCGAATGTAATGTGGATAAACGTGTTGTCTGTTGTTGATATATCCGTAATATAGAGGTTCTCTGCTGAACTCTTGCTAGTATCGGATAAAACTCAGAACATGATTCTTCATGGATGACCCTAAACTTACAATCAGAAAAGTACACAAGCAATTGGAAGTAATATTGTTGCAAGAGTTTCCTCATCTCGAGTATCAATCCTGTGAGTCAAATCCTGCCAAAGACTTGAAATATGTATACATATTATAGAATTTTTTTTCTTCTAACGCTTGCTCTGTGACAATAGTGATTCGATGGAGTGGTTATTCCTGACTCCAAATTGAAAATCAGGATTGTTTACTAATGGTCTTAGACGTTTTAGTATAGTGGTATGTCGTTCGCGAACTATCCGTTCAGACTGAGCAAGGAGTGTACTGAGCCAAATGAACTATACCTTTTCAACTTCAAATTGGGACTAAACAATTTCAAATTGGGATTAAACAATTTCAAATTGGGACTAAACAATTTCAAATTGGGAATAATCAATGTGAAATTGGGACTAAACAATTTCAAATTGGGAGTAAGTTAAAATTATCAAAATTTTTGTTTCTTTACTTTAGATGGCATGTTATTTACATGAAAAGATATGCATAAGGAACCACAAAGAGCGAACAGCGAGGAAAATAAAATTAAAAGGCGTAATTATGTTCAGCAACTGTTAGAATATCAACCAGAAAACATTCCCGACGTGGGCTTGGACCATATAGTCCAAGGATGTACTATCACGCTTGGTCAAGCTTAAAAGCTAACGTTAAAAGAGAATTAACAATTCAAATGCTACAAATTCCAACCGGTGACGACAGGGCTAATATGACTCAAGCCGAATACCATTTACAACGGTTACTAACATGGTTTGTAATGATATAAGAAATCAAACTGTTGTGAATTGCACAAAACTGCCCATGTTCATATTCGTGGCATTAAATATGGTAGATGTTCGTTTTCAAATAATGTTTCTATGTTGTTTATCTGTAATGAATACTTTAATCTTTAATAATGGTTGTTCATTTATTACTTCCAATTGTTCGGTCCCAAATTGTTCGGTCATTTATTACTTCCAATTGTTTATTCCCAATTTGAAAATGTTTAGTCTCAATTTGAAATTGTTTAGTGCCAATTTGAAGTTGAAAAGGTATAGTTCACTAAGTAGTACTTGAAATGTATATGCATTAGGGTGCGTGAAATTATACTAAAAAAACTACCTATTTCGACCTTTGAGCAATTTCATTGAAAGTGCTGTTAAAAAATAATCATTTAGTACAAAATTTATTTTGAAAGCGGATAGACTTCAACCAAAATATGTAGTGTTTTCGCGAAAAATTCTTAAAACATGCACCGAATGGATGGATCTTTTGAATTCTTTTTAGTGAGTGGAACCAAATGAACCAGTTCACTGAAATGAGCCATTTCGGCCACCACTATTTTAGTAACAATTTTTCTTCATACAGTTTATAAACAATGAGAATCCATAACGTTGGTCTGTATTTTGCTACTTATTCATTAGCTTTGTCTGGTTTCTACGTAATATTCATTTGGGCCGTTTTAAAATAGTTTGGTACAAATAAGTTGAAGTCCTTTGAAATATTCTTCAAACGATTTCTGCTGCTTTTTTGGGTTAAGATTTCTGTCGATGAATTCGGCGATTTCTTTTGCCGAGGCCCTTTTACAAACTTTATTTTTTTGATATGTAGGTGTTACACAAATAATAATATTGGATTGTCTGTCATGAGGCTGGAACCCTGTCGTTAAGTGTTGGGCAAAATTATAACATTCTCATTGTATTCTCAAAAGGATCTGCCTTGACCATTTTTTAGTGGTCATACTCAAGGTACGGGTCGTTTAAATTTTCTTGTTGTTTTCCACAATGAGTAGTCTTAATCCGTTTATGGATCCCGTCCGCTCAGGTTGTTGTCAAAGCTTGTTTGTAAGTACTAATTAGTTTATTGGCATTATTAGTTACTTTATCGAACACTGTCTTATCAGCAGGATTTCTGTTTAGGTACTGGATGCTCTTTGTGATAAAGAAACCTTTCTTGCATTCGTAGGCCAATAATTTGGTGCTGGTGAAGACACATAATCACACTTGTTTTCGTACAGTCTCCCCTGTAGGTTTTATATATTGTAGTGTTCGCCAATAAAAATAATGAATCAAATTTATTGAAAAAGTTGTTAAATTGAGATATCGCTGGTGTATCCCGTAAAGGACAGCATTAGGCAATTTGCAGTAGCTCGTTGCCCAGTTCTGCAACGCTTTAATGCAAGTTTTCCAAATAAAAATATTGTAGAAAGTGGCTTTAAGAGCAAACAATCAGGATTTGGACCTTTTATTTAAATTTAACTTAAAAAACCAAGTAGTTTATCTTCTTTAGCAAAACAGTATTTCCATTTAATATATTTTATTCTATTTATAGAAGAGACCCTTGAAGACGTCAAACCTGAAGAAAAAGAAGACAGTGCATCTCCAGAGCATCTGCATCGGCTCTACATATTTTCAATAGCATGGGGATTTGGAGCATTTTTAAACACTGAAGACAGATTAAAGTTAAACGGATTTGTTAAGGAAACATATCCCGATTTTGATTATCCTAAACAAGAAGGCAACGACAAAACAATATTCGATTTCTTTGTATCGCAAACAGGCGCTTGGCAGCCTTGGAAGACCCTAGTTACCCCATACATGTATCCAGAAGTCGCATCTCCTGATTACTTAAGCATCCTCGTTCCTATAGTGGATAACGTAAGGATTGACTTTCTTATCAACAGCATTGCCAAGCAGGAAAGAGCGGTTATGTTGATTGGTGAACAGGGTACTGCAAAAACTGTTATGATGAAAAATTTCATGAAAAAAATGAATCCAGAAAGTTACATGGGCAGATCTTTTAATTTTTCATCAGCCACTAGTCCTTACCAATTTCAGAGGACAATTGAGAGTTATGTTGAAAAGCGACTGGGGAGCACTTTTGGTCCGCCGGGTGGGCGTAAACTGATTTGTTTTATTGATGACATCAACATGCCCGAGATTAACGTGTGGGGTGATCAAATTACAAATGAAATTGTTCGGCAAAGCATGGACATGAAAGGTTTTTACAGTCTTGAGAAGCCCGGTGAATTCACTAGTGTTATTGATGTTCAATTTGTTGCTGCTATGGGCCTACCTGGAGGAGGCAGAAATGACATCCCGTCACGCCTGAAACGACAGTTCAGTGTATTCAACTGTAACATTCCAGATGATGAGTCTATTGACAAGATCTTTCGGGTTCTTGGTGAAGGCCACTATAACGTAAAAAGAGGCTTTATCCCAGAGGTTAGGAATCTAATTAAAAAGCTGATTATATTGACACGACATCTCTGGCAAAGAACTAGAAACAAACTGCTACCCACTCCTGCGAAATTTCATTATGTTTTCAGCTTGCGTGACTTGTCTAGAATATGGCAAGGCATGGTGGGCACTTTGTGTACTGTGATCATAAACGAAAGTGTTTTGATGAGCCTTTGGAAACACGAAGTTACACGAGTCTTTGCTGATCGGTTTACAATTTTTCAAGATAAAGAGTGGTTCAGCTCGGAGCTAATGACTTTGGTTTTAGAAGATCTAGGTGAAAACTACTTGGAAATGATAATACCAAATCCAGTTTTTGTTGACTTCATGCGAGATGCTCCTGAACCAACAGGAGAAGAAGGCGAGGATGCCGATATGGAATTGCCAAGAGTATACGAGCCTGTACTGTCCCACGAGGTCCTTCGGGAACGGTTGGTAATGTTTTTGGCACAGTTCAATGAAATGGTTCGTGGCTCTGGTATGGATCTTGTATTTTTCCCTGATGCGATGCTTCACTTAGTAAAAGTCTCACGTATCATTCGCCATCCTAGAGGAAATGTTATGCTAATCGGTGTGGGTGGATCTGGTAAGCAATCATTAACAAAACTCGCCGCTTTTATTGCTGGTTATAAAACCTTCCAAATTGCGCTGACACGTTCATACAACGTAGCCAATTTCTTAGAGGACTTGAAATTACTGTACAGATCATGCGGAGTACAAGGAAAAGGAACGACGTTTTTGTTTTCGGATCTCGATATTAAGGAAGAAGTATTTTTAGAATACTTGAACAATATACTTTCATCAGGTGTGATATCAAATCTCTTTACACGAGATGAGCAGTCGGAAATCGTATCAGAGTTGACTCCAGTAATGAAACGCGAAAACCAAAAGAAAACAGCCACCGCTGAAGGAGTAATGGACTTCTTTTTAGCAAGAACCTGTCACAATCTTCATGTTGCATTTTGTTTTTCACCTGTAGGAGAGACCTTCAGGACTCGAGTTCAGAGATTCCCGGCTCTAGTCTCCGGCTGTACTATTGATTGGTTTCAGCCATGGCCAAAAGATGCTTTGGTGTCAGTAGCACGTCACTTCTTAAGTGATTTTGAAATTGAATGCACAGATGATGTTAAGGAGGAGCTTGTCAATGCTCTAGGAACAATTCAAGATATTGTCGCGGAAACTTCTGTGGACTACTTCCAACGTTTCAGAAGAGCCACGCATGTTACACCAAAATCTTATCTCAATTTCATCGCGGGATACAAGAATATTTATCAGCAGAAACAGAAGGAACTGGGTGATGGTGTGGAAAAAATGGACACTGGCTTAGAAAAATTGAAAGAAGCTTCAGCGTCCGTTGAAGTATTGAAGAAGGATTTGGCTGTTATGGAAATTGAATTAGCTGAAGCGTCTAAGAAAGCAGAAACTGTCTTGCTGGAAGTAACAGAAAAGGCCAATCACGCAGAAAAGGTGAAAGCCCAAGTGCAAATCGTGAAAGAGAAAGCCGAAGCTCTCGTATCATGCATTGCCAAGGAAAAAGCCTTAGCTGAAGCAAAATTGGAAGATGCCAAGCCAGCCCTAGAAGAAGCCGAAAGCGCACTCAACACTATTAAGCCGGCCCATATAGCAACAGTACGAAAACTTGGTCGTCCGCCGCATTTGATTATGAGAATTATGGATTGCGTCTTAATTTTGTTCAAAAGGAAACTTCATCCGTGCATACCTGATACAGCGACGCCTTGTCCAAAACCATCTTGGCAGGAATCACTAAAAGTATTTTGTTTGATTAAATTCTTTTTCGATATTTTTGTAATCAATTCTGTTTTTAGATGATGGCAAGCACAACATTCTTGCTGCAATTGCAGAACTACCCAAAGGACACCATCAATGATGAGATGATTGACCTTTTGGAGCCTTACTTTACAATGGAAGATTATAACATGGACATGGCAAGAAGAGTTTGCGGTGACGTGGCTGGGTTACTATCGTGGACAAAGGCTATGGGTTTCTTTCATGGTGTTAATAAAGAGGTCCTGCCTTTAAAGGCTAACTTAACTATGCAAGAAGCAAGATTGAGGGTAAGTTCTATTAATGTTAAGCAGTCTTACAGAAATGTTATCCCTTTAAAGTTAACAATACATTCTAGAATTGAAATAAAAAATAGGAGTGTGTAATTTCTGTCGATATAATAGGTTTAGGTGCTTCCGGAAAACGGCTTTGGGGCATCCACCAGCATAAAGGGCCCCAGACCGCTGTAAGGGAACAACTGCTCTATTTAACCCCAAGGTTTTTTTATTGAGCGGTGTAGTACCCCTAGTTTTCTTGGTCAATGGACACTGTGTCTTAAATTACAATCCATAGAGGATCGGAACGCGAAGGACCTTACCTGCAGGCTTGACCTCGAAAGGAATGAGTCTGCTTTTCATGCACGATAGCAAAAAGCACGGTTTCGTTTTTCGGGTTGATTTGCTTCACCAACCAAGTCTAAGTGACAAATCTATTCAAGCCGATATGGTTTAGAAACCTGGTACGAAACGTAAATGCATAACTTACGTAAATGCTAAGGCTTACGAGTCAGCGACTTCGATAAATCTCGCTACCAAATTAACTGGCTACATAAGTGCTCTCGGAAGCATCGGTAACTGAACAGCATTCTACCGAGAAGCTTCTGCTTATCAGTTATGTGGGTCTGTAGCCCAGCTTAAAATATAACCATCTCCTTAACTCTCATTCATGCCTTGTGACTGGTTTCAGACATTGTTTTACGGTGCTGGTTCTAGCTAGCTGTTATCTCTCCTGCCACTTCATTAGGCTTTGGATTGCTCAAGCTTCTGGTGAATGGCACTTAGAACCGTGCCACCATGCTCTACAAATGCTCCGACCTAATCATCTGGTCCAAGATATTCTCCGGTGTTAGCTGCACATTGGTGACTGTTTCCAGCATAGTACTGGGTTCCACAATCCTCGGGCATTTAAAACAGATATCTCCACGTTCTCTTTATCGTTTGGACATTCGGGGAAGAAAAGATTAATCGTCCAACCGGAAGCGACGAAAGTGTGCCATGGATGTCTACTCAGGAACTGGGCCCAGCGGCTTTTATAAGCTCGCCCACCTCCTGCGTCACTCTTGTTCACATTCACTAAGGCCCTTGCTAGGGTAGCCATCATGTTGACAGCATTCTTTGTCGGTATAGCTTTCCTGAAGTCGAATTGCTTTTCCGACAAGCCGCTTTCGCACTCGCCGCTTGGAAGCAATCTGTCATATATCACACTTTCGAAAAGCTGGCCCATATCGGTCTCTAGGTCGACTGACAGATCTTCTAGTTTAGAGTGCATCATTACCGTGTCTAGAGCTCGTCAATAGCTACATACATGTTTAAGCTCGTAAGTATACCTCCGCTTGAAAGATGCTGACCGGAAAGTGTCAGTCAATGAACTGTGGCGGCGTCTAGATGGACTTTTGAAGGAGACTTCTGACAACGAGCTTGAACGTCTATTCAGGGGAAGTAGTTTGCGGTTGTGACAACCATCACCCTTGTGTAATATATGCAATATGTTTCTATGACAGTGCGGTTTTGAGTTCCAGGTCCCAGATTCCCCCAATCTAAGAGGACTGCACGAGGTAAAATACCAAATAACTGCGGGGGAGTTGCTTTTCCGACTACCCACTCTGGTCCAACACGATCCGTCAGCAATGACTCTCGCAACACCGGAACAATAAGATAGTCAAAGCTGGCACTTCAGGATGTTTGTATCATTATCTGATCTTAAAGGTGGCGGTCGATATACATATCTACATAAGGTCTGTGTTTTTTTGAATGACTCCATCACATAAAGCACTTTTGTTAGGATTGAAACAGTACTTCGTTTTTGATAACCTAAATTCAACACGATTTTTGCGGGTCCATTAAATAATGGGGATATAAGTAGACAACGTCGAGCATGTCCATTATCGAAGCTATAGGAGTAACGAAAAATAGCGTCTTGAACAAAGATGTGAAGTAGCTATTAGAGGGGACGTGTTTATAGCACAGATGTATTCCCATTATTTTCTATTCGTTTTTTCGATATTATTTGATTGTCTAAATATAGTTTTCCTCATATTTTGCAGTTTTTTATTCACTTTGCCTCTTGGACTTAGGTATTCCTTAGCTGTTTTCGTTGAGCTTTATATCGTTTAACTGTCGTCAGCGAATCCAATCATTTGGAAACACTATTTAGTTTTTTTCTGTTTATACGCCTTTGCACCGTAAATTTTTCAACTGACTCAGCATGCGTCTATATACCAATGATAGTTTTTTGCTTAAATTAACTAGGATATTGCATCTGCCACATTATTTACACCTTACCTTGTCCATATATCTATTATTAATTAAATCTTAAAGTTGGTTCACCTTTTATGTGCTAAAAATTAATTTATTTTCTCTACTTCAAAAGGAGCAATTCCTTGGCCCCCCGTTGTTTGTTCCATAATTATTATCAGTCAATTTTCACCTTAAATATCCGAAAACGAAGCCAATTTGAGAATCTTAAGGGCCTACTACACTGAATCCAGCGATTATAGGGTGTTACGCGCCCCCAAATTGTGAGAAAACTAGCCATCCGAATTACAAAATTTAAATTGCATATTCTTAAGAAAATGTATATCTAGCTATTAGTGGTGGAAAATTTTAAAATTTTTGTCTGGTTTATTAGTAATAGTACTTTAAAGTAGGTCATCTGCGCCCCCAAAATTCTCCTACAAATCTTCGAAAATCTTAAATTTTTTTTGATGTTTTATAAACTAGAATCAATTATCTAGCTATTAATGGTGGAACATTTTACATTTTAGTCATTTTTCGTAAGAAAACAAGGTTTTAAACAATTTCCACACATTTTCAGACCAAAATTTTTATGTAATTTCTTCCAATTTAGTTCATCAGCTTTCCGCTTAAAGAAACCCTTGTCGCTAGTATATAATTGTATAAAGCATTCGCGTAATCTTACACGAAATCTTGTTTGTGTTGAGTAAAGCACGGAGGGGAAACTTGAAGCGCTGTTTTTGTTGCGCGCATCGCTGAAAGTTTTTCTGAAAGAAATTTCTTAAATCTGAGGGATAATCGGGTTTGATGAAATTTGAAAACTTTTAAATATTTTGCTGTTATACGATTTTGTGGAAATTAGGATGCCGGAAATTTTCTTTTATAGGGGGCGGGAGGGGTGTTTATTGTCTTTGCAATATAAAAAACCCAAGAAAATGTTTGAATAGCAGAAAATGTTAAGACTACCTGGGTGCAATAATTAATTTTATGATACCCTTTTTTTGCTATTAATTTTGCTATCAATAAAACATTTTTGAAGTGGGCGATTTGCAAATCGAAAGGGCGTTTTTATTTGATTCAATTTTACAACATTTATAAAAAATTTTGTGGAAATATAATTTTTTATAATAGAAAAAATTAATTTTATTGGACTTTCCGGTAACATCAAGATGTAGGATGTTTTTCTGATTGTTTAGTAAAGAGGGTGTAACACAATTAAAAATACCTGCAAGTTACAAATATTTGAGGTCTTGTTAGTGCTTAAATGTGATTCCTCAGTTTTTAGAGTTCAGATAAAATTGAAAGTGAAAGTGAGAAATTTCGGATATGAATTCCGGAAATAGTTCTGCAAATATTTCAGTAATAATCCGAAACAAGCAAAAACAAATTTTGAAATCAAATAAGAAATTTTTAAGAATCACACCTTGGAAGAAATAATTATATGCGTATACCTTGTTGCAACATTCACAAAACTTTACTTCATTCATCCCGTACCCCGGTTCTAAATTCCAACCGGCAACATCACAGAAAATTTTCCTTGAAGATGTTTACTTCGGTTCGGTGCATTCATAAATTAAATTGCGCGCGAATGCTGCCGAAAGGCCTGTCGTGGGAAAAGCTTTTCCCCTTCGGTAATCGTGTGAGCACTGGGAGCAGTGCAATTGCAAGAAGTGGGGATATTTGATTATATTAGTGAGGTTTTTGTTTTTGTTTTTTGACTGGGTTAGTGCAACTTTGTGAATGTATCTTTTTTTAAGCTTTCTTTAAGATTTTGTTGTTGTAGCGAAATTTTATGTCGAACTTCGCGACTGAGTGTAGTAGGGCCTTAAAGGGATTGCTTAGAACGCAGCGAGTGTAAAATTAAATTTTCATACACGTTATCACAACCCTCTTTGATTGCTTTTCAATTTTAGCTTAGGTACCAAACTCCCTTTTCATTTTTCTTGTGTATATCGATGGCTTAATCTAGAAAGGCCCTAACATCAAATTTTTCAAAATTGAAATTTTGATGGTAAATTATAACCTGTACGTAGCTAAACATTTTCCAGAAATTTGGGAGATCTGCAACTGCAACAACTTGTCATGCTTCATTTTGTAAGTGATGCGAAATTTAACGCAAAACTGTGAAAACTCTCTAATTTTAAACGTTTTTCGGCTTTCCTGTGAAATTCGCAAAATGCGTGTTAGGGCCTTTCTAGATTAAGCCATCGATATATAAAATTGATGTTCATACGCATTGATGTGACTTTAAAACAATTAGTGGAAAATTTAAGATATTGAAATTTCGATTTTTTTATGTAAACGAATATTTTTCTTGTTAAAATCGAAATATGTTCTCCGTTTAAAGATTTTATAACATATTGGAAGGGGGAAGATGTTTTAACAAAATATATATATATAATCCTGGGCATTAGAGAAAAACCAGTTGGAATTGAATAGACCAGTGTGCAGCATATTTCATCAGAGTCTCCAATTAGCAGACTCACCGATAAGAGCAATATCAGAGAACTTATGCCCCACTTACGGGTGGCCCGATTAAGAGTTGTCAATCCACAAAATAGTTTGAACTTGGTCCTTCGGGAATTTTTTGCTCCTATTGCCCCTTGGCTGTCAAATAACATCAATCTCGGAGCTACTAAACCACGCTCTACTAAACATAAGGCTTGCATTCCAGTCCTCTGCACCCATACCCTTCCCCTTAGTATCTTAGAAAAAACTCAGGATAGGGTGAGTTCCAAAATGCATCACTGCGGTATTACTGCAGAATTCCTCATTCGGAAGTCTGTAGCAGAATTCTGCAGTGATACCGTAGTGATGCATTTTGGAACTCACATATATTGAAAGGATTCAAATTTGAGGGCGAGCAATCTGTTTTTCCTAACCTAGTGCCTTTCCTGTCGGCAAGCATTTATGTGGCAGTGCTATGCTCAGGTGTCACCCTTTGTACCACCAGTCCGTCATGTCGTTTGTCACGTCATGGTGCAATGTCTAGCAATAAGCACATTCCGGGGGAATATGGTGGTAATGGACCCTGCGTTTGAACTCTTGGATGTTGTAGGAGCTCGGAAATACTGACTGCGAGAGTTTGTTCCACAGTCGGGTTTTTCTATTGATAACGAATTGCTATCTTGTTGAGTGCGCAAACGGACAGGCTGCAATCGGGGGGAGTGAGATAAATGAGCTAACATGGTGTTGCGGGTATGAGATTGCCGTGGAGGGGAAAGAGCGTTTATCTCGGAGGAATAGGCACTATGATAATAGCAATAAAATTTGGTCAATGCTGCTACATTCCTACGGTGGCTCAAGGGGTGGCTAGTGGAGTAAGGCGGTGTCGTCATCAATTAATTTAAAGGCCCCTTTTTGCACCTTATCTAACGATACCAAGGTGGTTATCGAAGCGCCGCCCCAAACGATGAGTAACAGCATGGGGCGATGCCTGGAGAAGGAACTTGCACTTCTTAAGGAACCCCAAGCACTGGGATGCTTGTTTGGCGATTTGGATTATGTGGTCATCCCATCACAAATCTTTGGCTACGCAACTACTACGCAACTTTGGCTACGTTCAACTTCACCCACTGTCACGGATGGAGAGGTGTTGAATTTTTTTTAAATAAGACAGTAATTGGTTTTGGTGGGCTTGAACTCGACATTATTCTTGTTTCCCCAGTCTAGAATGAGCTTAATGTCGATATTAATAATGTTGGACATTAGTTCACAATCATCAAGACAGGATCTGGCATGAGTCTGTTTTGTATCGAAGCTGTAAAAGTAACGCAGGGTACTGTTATCAGCGAAGCTGAGAGTGGGTTGGAGGGGATTGAAAGTAGGTCATTTATAAAGATAAGAAATAGGACCGGTGATAAATTTGAGCCCTGGGGACCCCCGCAGAGATGGGGTTAGATTCAGATTTGATGCCATCCAATACTACCATAATTGGACAGCCCGAAAGGAAACTCTCAATCCATGCATACAGTGAGTCGATCCCAACAGCTTCGAGTTTAGATAACAGGGCTGAGTGCCATACTCTATCAAAAGCCTTAGAAATATCCAAACAACCAGACTAGATTCACCAGATCCATGCAAACTTCGGTTGAGGTGTTCTGTAAGGCAAACTAAGGTTCATTCCGTAGAAGGAATAGACAGAAAATGCGTTTCTTTATTCATTCCCAAGTTTCGAATTGACAGATGAAGCGTTTCTTTATTCATTCGGAATATTCGGAATGTATTCTTTTTAAACTACCTCTTGAGATGGAACACTTTTAGAATAAAGGGAATTAACCTTACTAATATAACATAATATAAATACATATATTACTGTCATAATTGTGTCATTTGGCAAGAAAGCAGCAGCCATGGCCCTTATTTATTTGTTATCATTTTTAAAAGTATTTCTAATAATAATAATCTATATATATAAAAGTCAATGTTTGTGTGTGTGTTTGTTTGTGTGTTTGTTCCTTATGGACTCCTAAACCTTTCAACCGATCGTCACAAAAATTTTACCTTATCTGCTTGATAATATGGAGAGTGTTTATACGTTATCAGCTTTGCTCTACCTACCCCTAAAAGGGGTGAAAGGGGGTGGAAAAGGTTGTATGGTGAATTTTTATTTTTTTAGTCAGATTTCTCTCAAAATTGGTATAAATATTCTACAACATAAATAACCGAAGACGTGTTTTAGGATTTCTCAAAATTCATCGCCTAACCCCCTTAGGGGTGGAATAGGTTGTATAGTAATTTTTTTTCTTTTTGGTCAGATTTTTTCAAACTTGGTATAAATAATCTACAACATAAAGAACGGAGCACGTGTTTCAGCATTTTTCAAAATTCATCCCCTAAAGGGGTGAAACGAGGGAACAGGTTGTATGGTAAATTTCGTCTTTTTGGTCAGAATTTATTGAAACTTGGTATAAATACTCTACAATATAAATAACGGGACACGTGTTTCAGCATTTCTCAAAATTCATCCCTTAAGGGGTTAGGCCACTGTAGAATTTGTGAAAAATCGATTTTTTTTATTGCCTTAAAAAATAGTTTGAACCCTTAAGAATAATATGCCAAAGGTCCCGCACCCGTAAGAAATCAGGAACATTGAAATTTTGACCTGTCCGTCGAGCGCGTCAGCCGTGCTCCTATTCTATTTTTACATAAAAAAAATTTACTGATAAACTTACCATAAACGCGTTTTTCTCAAAATGACATTTTTCAAGTTGGCTAGCAGCATAACTTGATCAATTTTTTACCAAATCGTTTGAAATTTGAACTGTATGTAGAAAGCACCATCGAAGTACGTAGGGATTTTGCAATAGCTTCAATACTTTTTTTGTAAAGTCAGTTCTTTGTAACAATTTTGTGCTCAATTTTGACTTGAAATAGGGATTCTAAATTTGTGAACTAGAAATCTATATACATACATATATATAAAAGCGAAGTACCACGAAATCTTCGAAACTACATATATAGCCTAAAAACTTTGCCAGGTACGTTCCTTATACGATGTAGGCGTCTGCTAATAAACAATTTTTCAAAATATTTATATACCCTAAAGGGGTATTGTATGAGAAATTTTTTAGTCACATTTCCTTCAAAACTTGAAATTCGGCAGGTAGGTTTCTTATACGAACCAGGTACACCATACCCGAGCGGATTCGATTATAATGAGTTCCAAAGAAAGTAAGAGGTAAGCAAAAACCTTTTTTAGCCTTTCATTGAGGCGGTGCACCGATAGCCTGGTAGTGTCCAGATGCACCCATGTACTTCTTGGAACCTATTTTTAGTTTTTGAAGAGTTATGACATTTTGACATCTTGGAAAGAAAATTTCATTGAGGCGAGTTACACGGCATAACACTTTCTGTTGTAACAAACCGGTTTGCGTGTGTTATACGAATTACACGATAAACTGACTGTTCTGCATTTTTTCGTGTAACAATTCTATTGTCTATGTAGCTTTGTACAAACTTTAAGTCATTTTCGTAGACCCCGAGAATGAAATTATGATTGTGTTAGTGTGTTGCTCTGTGCAGTCGAGAATTTTTTGGGATGCACAAGTAACAAACTTCCCCGCGACCCCTTGCCTATAAAACCGGTTTTTTGGAATTATTGGAAGTGTTGATGGAAGAAATGTTATGCCGTGTAATTTGCCTCATTCATTGTTATATTTCGAGCAGTGGTGATTGTTATGTTATTTGATAATAAATAAATTATCAATTTGCAAAGTGAATATAGTGAAAATTACATCTATATTAATAAAAGAAAGTGTGTGTCTGTGTATCTGTGTGTCTGCTTGTGCGTACCGTCACGCATTGTAGCCAAACTAGAAGAGATAGAAATCTGATTTTTTTTGTAGATGCATGGACACCCCAGAAGGTGGAAGTAAGTTTCCGTTTTTCGCTATTTTGATTAGTTTTTTTAATTAATTAATTAGTACAATTTTTCACCATTTTTTACGCTCTACGCCTGATATCTTGGCTAATGTATATCGTAGAACATTTTTAATGCCACCAATTGAAAGATTAGACAATTCTGGTTTAAAATTATTTGTTTCAAATCTCAGAAAGGCCTGAAAAAAAATACTGTCCGAAGAAAAAAGGTAAAACATCAAATACGGCAGCAAAAGTAGTAAAGCAAATTTTCAAAAACTGAGTTTTTATGATAATTTTCCGGTAGGTATACAAAGTAATAAAATTAACGGACTGTACTCCCTCGAAGTTTTTTACCTGTTTCATCTGTTCCCTGGGTTTTTGTTTTTTACGGTGAGTTATTAGGAAAGGGTGCAAAGCAACAAAAAAGAGGGCTTTTCCTGTTGCATCCTGAATGAATTGGTAACATCAGATATATGTTATGGTACGAGTATTTAAATATCAGTTATTTTAGAAATATCCTCAATTTAAAATTGAACACGCTGGTAGTAAATACTAGCGAGGGCTATGACAGGGGGAATCAGGAATGTAAAGAGGGGATTGTTTCATAATTTCTTGCACCCACGTAAATGGGCGAACAAACTTAACGAACGTTCGTCAAACCCCAAAATGTCACTTCTCTTGATGACATATACATGCCAATCTCTGCTTCAAAACTTGCAGATTTGTTGAGCAGAGGTGATATACACAATAATTTGTTTACCATGTTTATTAAAAAAATGCACTATAATAAACCCTTTTTAGGGATAATAACAGCTGACTTTTTTGTTTGTTTTTTTTTTGAAGGAAAACATTGCACATAATAAACAGTTTTTATTTAAAGGCGTTGCAAGGCACGCGGGTTTTATGCTAGTTTCAGATATGGATAATAATAATTTCAAATGGACCCCAGGAGACATCAAATGTCTAATCTTATTATAGTTTACATATAGGTCCCACAATATTTTTAAAATACACAACTCTTTTGAATAAATCACAATTTTTCTTCAGTTTGTTTACTGTCATTCCCGGTGCGTTTCTTTATTCATTCTATTCCGAATATTCCATTAAGTATTCTTTTTATTCTATTCCTTCTATGGAATGAGTAAAGAAACACACCCTAAAAGATCGCCAGTGGATCTTCAGAAGCCATACTGCCTGTCGTTTATGAGTAAGTTGGATTCTAGATATCCCATAAGCTTTTTGTTGATTATCGTCTCCATGGTTTTGGAGAGAATAGAAGTAATTGCTATTGGTTGGTAGTTAGGGGGAACGTTGGAATTATCTTTTTTCGGTATGGGCTGAACATGAGCAAGTTTCCAAGAGTCTGGGAACACTCCGGAAGAGTATGATAGGGTAAAAAGTTTGCGCAGAGATTTAGTCAAAGGTGAGGCGTATTGTTTTAAGGGGTTGCTCTGATTTTTGAGGCAAAAAATTGACTATTTTGGATTTTTTTTACAGAAAACCCTTATTATTTTTATATACAAAAGTTTTTTCATAGTATTAGATAACTTTTAGAGATCACAAAAAAAATTTTTTTTTGCCGTCATAAATAAATATGTAGCACGCGCTGAAGTTGACACCTCAAAAATAACATGGAAAACGGTTCCATCGATAGCTCCGTCCCCATTGGTCAGAATCAGAAAAGTGAAAAACGGTTTTGTTAAAAATTATGTCCTTTAGTTCGCTTATGCCAACATTAGTAAAAAGTGCATCAACAAAAAAATTTAAGGACATTTTAGTGAAAAAACGTAAAAATGCAACTTTTCTGGCCCAAAATGGGAGGATAAAATACTAATAGTAAGATTTTGAAAAAAAAAAATTTTACACAAGCGAACTCGACAACATCATTTTCGACAAATTGACATAAGTGGTAAGTCAATATATTAAATAGTTTCTTTTGAATCGCTGTAACCGTTTTGAAAAATGGCATTTTGAGAAAAACGCGTTTAAAGTTTTTTTACGTTTCACTGTAGCCGAACTAACCGAAATAATGTAAGTAAATTCAAACGTATGTTTGCGTTACTATATACATATAGTGGCTGATGTTGTTATTTGCACGAATGCGTATGTATTTTTTACATTCGTGTAAATAACAATAACATCAGGTACTATGTATATAAACTATAACAGTAGCACTACCACGCGCTGAACGTCCGGCAGAAAATCAGTTTTTTTGCACTTACAATACTGCATATAACTTTTTAACGAAAAAAAATTTCGTCCTAATATTTTAGGAACGTATTCTACACATATTAATAAATATAAAAAAGCAAAAAAAAAAAATTTCGTTTTTTTTTAAACCCAAAATCAGAGCAACCCCTTAAGGCGATAGGGGGTATATTGTCGATCCAGTGGCTTTGTTAGCATCCAGTCCCTTGAGACACCTGTAAACCTCGCGAGTCCTGAAGAAAACCCTGTCCATTAAATGAGCGTTGCGCTCGATACACTCTCGATTAAATCATCTCTTGGGCCTAGCCTTCACAGATTTAGTAGAATGGATATGCATTCTTGTCTACACTGATTTATTAATTTTAGGTGACTTGGGTGGGTATTACAGTGTTTTTATGATTGTGATGTCCAATCCCCAAATAAAAAGTTTCGTCTTCCTAGCGGATTTTGCATTGTTCATTTCTTAAATTGATCGCCCTTATTAAAAACATTTCCAACTAATTATTTTTTAATTTGTAGCTTGCCATGGAAGATTTAGCAGCAGCTGAGGAGACATTACGAGAACGAGAAGCTGCTCTTCAGGCAGTAAAAAATCAGTATGACACCGCAGTAAATGAAAAGCAAAGATTGACGGATGCAGCAAATGTATGCTTACGAAAGATGACATCTGCAACGGCTCTCATCAATGGCTTAACAGATGAGAAACATCGCTGGACAAATCAGAGTAAAGAGTTTAAGATTCAATTGGGAAAATTGGTAGGAGATGTCTTACTGGCAACTGGATTCCTCTCGTACAGCGGTCCATACAATCAAGAGTTCAGAGCAAATCTTATAAGAAGCTGGATGGGAATACTTAAGACACAAAAAATCCCGTATACTTTAAGTTTAAATATTATCAACATGCTGGTTGATTCTTCGATGATATCTGAATGGACACTTCAAGGCTTGCCAAATGATGAACTGTCAGTACAAAATGCGCTTATTGTTACTAAATCCAGCAGTTATCCTTTGCTGTGTGATCCACAGAGTCAGGGGAAAATTTGGATTAAATCGAAAGAGGATAAAAACGACTTACAGATAACCTCACTTAATCACAAATATTTCAGGACACATCTGGAAGATTGCCTGTCATTAGGTAGGCCGCTTCTAATTGAAGACGTTGGAATAGAATTGGATCCTGTCATTGACAATGTTTTGGAGAAGAATTTCATAAAATCTGGTAGTATTGAGAAGGTGTTGGTCGGTGACAAAGAATGCGATGTAATGCCTGGTTTTATGCTTTATATAACAACAAAACTACCAAATCCCGCCTTTAGTCCTGAAGTTAGCGCTAAGACGTCTATAATTGATTTCACTGTAACAATGCGGGGCTTGGAGGATCAGCTTTTGGGACGCGTTATACTTATGGAGAAGTCAGACCTGGAAGCTGAAAGAGTGGCTCTGTTTGAAAGTGTTATGACAAATCAAAGACGAATGAAAGATCTTGAGGCTAATCTGCTATATCGACTCAGCTCCTCGCAAGGATCTTTAGTGGATGATGAAGCTCTTATCGAGGTATTGCAAATAACAAAAACCACCGCTGAAGAAGTAAATCAAAAATTAAAAATCGCTGAAGTAACAGAGAAAAAGATTACAAAAGCCCGAGAAGAATTCAGAGCTGTGGCAGCACGAGGCTCGATCCTTTATTTCTTGATAGTAGAGATGAGTAACGTCAATGTTATGTACCAGAATTCGCTAAAACAATTTTTGGTGATTTTTAACAATTCCATTACAAAATCCACCAAAAGTCCTGTCACTGAGGAGAGGATTAACATAATCCTGAGATACTTAACATATGAAGTATGGGCCTTCACCAGTAGAAGTTTATATGAGAGACACAAGCCCCTTTTCACCCTTATGCTCGCAATCAAAATAGACTATCACCAAGGCATTATAACTCACGAAGAATTCATGTCCTTCATCAAGGGTGGCGCCTCGTTGGATCTCAATGCTGTCACCCCGAAGCCGTTCAGATGGATTCTGGATATCACATGGCTGAATCTTGTTGAAATTAGTAAACTCTCAACTTTTGCGGATTTATTACAAATCGTAAGTAATGCGCTGTAGGAGCCTATTCAGACGTGTTCACTTTTGGTTCTAATTTTAGATTGAATTGAATGAAAAGGACTGGAGGTCTTGGTACGAAGCCGAGAAGCCGGAATTGGAGGAAATCCCATGTGGATATCAAAACAGTTTAGACGCATTCAGGAAGCTTCTTCTTATACGTTCTTGGAGTCCAGACAGAACAGTCTCACAGGCAAAGAGATACATTGAAGGTGAGCCCGTTGTTATCTTGCATTGATCTTAAATATTATACACCAAGCATCTCCTTAATTTACGGTAATCACTGATCCCCTAATTCTAAATTGAGCGATGAATTGTATCCTGCGGTGGGCTTTCCTCAATTTGCATAATCGATTCAAAACAATTACGGGATAATCCACCAACCAGTGTGGGAATGCTTTGAGGTGTAGTGGTGTTTTATGCAAAATTTGATGCTCATAGAAGCTTCTGCAGGGAATCCTTCCTAATTTAGAAAGGGGAACAACTGTCCCTGTATAATCTGCATTTGAAAAGAATAAATCTTTTCTTAAAATTGTTTCCGTAAAATTTGAATTAAACATGAGAGCGTGGAAGCTTAGAGTGAAACATTGAATCATGCGGTATTTAGTCAGCTCCCAAAGCTAGTGATTAAAGCATTTTCAGATTTTATTGTAGGTCATATGTAAAATATTCCTAAATTTATGCATATGTGACTTTATAATGGGTAAGAAAGTAGAGCTCTAGGTATGATTTGGGGGGTTGTCGTTAGAGCCGACGACGTAGCTGGAAATTGTTCAATTTCGAATGAAGCAGTCAAAGTAACCTTCAAATTTCTCACCTCTGCATAGAATTAAACCAATATCGAAACAAGGTTTTGATTATGTTTGAAGCATGTGCGTCTATGGCAAAACAAAAAAACGTTTTGCTTTAATGGGTTTTCGTTGGAACAGAAAAGTGGTGGTGGCCTTTTTATGTGAAAAAATCAAGCTTAGGAATCACCCTTTGTACTATCAGTCTATCATGTCATTTCAGGTCGTGGTGAAATGTCTGATCTTAATCTTGATTTAAAAGGATATAAAAGAATAGGATAAATTACGTGTGGACGGGAGTTCTGAAATACTAACTGGGCAGACAATTCCACAATCGAATTTCTAGACCGTAGTATGCGCGAAGTCATTGACACTCAAACATTTCTGTTTTAATTTTTGTAATATTCGCTGGCTCCATACGAATTTCTTTTCTATAGTATGCCACCGAAAAACGAAACATGGAGCTTGGACGGAATCGCAGAAGTTCATAAACCTACTAATGAACACACATATCCCCAGGATCATACAGGCAGGAATGCATGCAATGAATGCCATTCTACCAAATCTGTGAACCCTAGGCAGAACAGATGGTTTAATCGGGAGTGCAAGAACGCAATCAAAACTGAATAAGTCGCCTTCAGAGTTTTCAAGAGCTAACCGATCGAATCACTCCATCGAGAGTATATAAAACTAAAAAATTACTGCAAATCTTCTATCATGAAAATCAAAACCTCATTTGACAACAAGTTGAGAACCAAGCTCATTAGTGCAAGCGGTGCTAGTAAAAAAATTCTGGTCCTTGGTAATTTCCTGCAAGAAGAATTTCATTACATCCACTACTCCTTTCTTCATCTACGATTTACTAGAATCTCTGTTCGCCTCTAATTCTTCTTTACCCGAAACTGATACGCTACCCTCGGTTCTCGAGCGCAACGGCCATTCAATAGACAGAATGTTCTTCAGGACTCGCGAGGTGTGCAGGTGCCTCAAGGAGCTCGATGCCAATAAATCCAATGGACCCGATAATATACCCCCTATCCTTAAAAAAAATGCGCCTCACCTTTGGTTAAACCTCACGCAAACTTTTTGTCCTATCATACTTCTCCGGAGCTTATCCAGACACTTGGATTGTTCAGCCCATACCGAAAAAAGTAACTCCAGCAATCCCTCCAACTATCGCTTAATAGCAATTACTTCTATTCTCTCCAAAACCATGGCTTGTTCACTGGTTCACTTCTACAGAACTGTATTGAAAGTTTTCTTTCCGACCGTTCAATCAAGATAGTTTTGGATGGCAACGCACCCAATCCCTGCGAAGGTTCCCCAGGGGTCAATGTTACTTCATGCTGCATTTCTTATCTTTATAAATGACCTACTTTCAATTCCCTCTAACCCACTTCTCAGCTTCGCTGACGACGCGACGGTACCCTGCGAAACTCTTACAGCGTCGATAATGAAAGACAAGCAGGTGCCAGATCCTGTCTTGATGTTCGAGAACTAATGTCAAACTCAATAAACAAAGACAATAAACCCATTCTAGATTGGGGAAGCAAGAACCGTGTCGATTTCAACCTCTCTAAAACTAAGTGCTGTCTTATCTCCAATAGAAAGTGCAACACCTCTCCATCCGTGTTATTGGGTCGTGTTGAACTAATGGCCGAACCATCCCAACACATCTTAGGCGTGACATTAGCCAAAGACTTACAATGGAATGACCACATATTTCAAATCGCCAAATAGGTATCTCAGCGCTTGGGGTTTCTTAAGAGTAGAGTTCCTCTTCCAGCAATCGGTCCGTGCTGTAACATAGAAATCCTACATTCGGCCTCTTCTCGAATACAACTCTCTCATTTGGGGCCGCACTCCGACAAACACCTTGACGTAGTAATATAAAGTACAAAAAGAGCCCTCAAACTTATCGGTGATGATGCCGTCGTAGGAATGTAACAGCACTGACAAAATTATATCACTACTATCATATGGCGGCTTTGCTCCACCTGCAACTCCCTCTTTCACGCACTCTACAAACTAGTAATTCGTTTCTAAATAGAACAACTCGACTGTTGAACAACATTTCGCAGGCAGTATTTCCGAATCTTACAACGTTCTGGAGCTCAAGCGCAGGACTCATCGCCACCTTCTTCGACATCCCGAACCCTCATAGCCTTTAACCTATGTCCCTCCAGTACTAAGCTTACTGCTAGACTTTGCTTCTTGACGTGATAAGTTAGTCTACCTAGGCACATATAGCAGAGCGGCTTGAGGTCTGAAGCGCTACCATCATGACCGACGCTAATCGGTATGACGACTTCATCTGCATAGGCCTGTGTTTTAAAGCCCCGGCTATTCAGGTTGGCAAGAAGTTCGTCGATCACGATTGACCATAAAAGAGATGATAGGGCGCCCCTTTAGCAGTCATTACCGTAATCGATTCACCATTCATCTCAGCAGTTATCTGAGCTACTGAAAAGCGACGTGATCTATCTCGCAGTGTGGGATGAATGTCTTTTTTTACGTCGTCTTCATTGATCGCGTCAAAGACGCTGTCAAACGAATCCTCAATATCTGCAAAGGCGCGAGGAGAGATTTCCTTGGCCCTGAAGGACTTCTCAATATCTCTCACTAGCCCATGAATGGCAGTCTCTGTAGATCTGCCTGGCCGGTAGGCAATTTACAGGAAGTGTAGTGTTCGCTGTAAAACCCTCTTAATATCTCTATTCATTGTTTTCAGGTGGAAGGTGGGCAGGATGATAGGTCGATAGGATTTTGCTTTCTTATAAGATCTTCTCCCCGATTTAGGGCAAAGACTAACCTAGCTTCTCTCCAACACCTCGGAATACGGGCCAGCGTAAAGCTACCCCGAAATAGTGGTAGCAGGATTGGTAAGATCTCTTCCAAGCCTCTCTGAAGGAGAGCCGGAAAGTAGTCGTCCTTTTTAGCAGCCTTGAAAGGCTTGAAGAAGCCAATGGCCCACTCCATCTTATCCGCAGTGGAAATACTGTTTGCCAGGCCTTTATTCCTATTGTAAGAACGGTGGGCTAATACTACGTCCGATCAATTGTTAGGTTTTAAAGCCAATCCTGTTACCTGAGAACCCGGGAAATGAGTGTTTATTAATAGCTCCATGGTATCCCTGGTGTTCTCCGTAAGATAATAGGGAATAGGTGTCATGAGAAATAACCAAGGAGCCACCCTTTAGTATAATAAGCCAAGCGAGTGCCTCACCTTCGCCTAGGGTGAAATACGAGCTTCTCCGTACGAGAGTGAAACAACGAAGTCCTGAAGAGCTTCCCTATACGAATATTCACCGAAGGCTCTCAGATAGGACGTTGGGTCACAGGTTTATCTAAACCACTAACAGTTCACTTAGTATCTTTAAAATGGAAGTGCTGGCGATCCTAAAGTCCAGTCAGCCAATAAACTTTTAACCTACATGCAAGGATATAGCACTGAAATTTAGGCATAGGAACGTAAATGGGAACGAGACAGTCGACTACCTAGTTTGCTATTGAAAGAAGTGAATTTGGTTATCTCTCTTCGTTAAGCCACTGTACATTCTCCACACCTGACCACGTCCATCTCAATATGCCTGTGACTAGGTAGCTACTGAATAGTGACCGTCTTCTTCCTAGTCAAGCAAGCAAGAGAACTTTTGACAGAGCTAACTTAAACCAGAGATAACATAATACTCCGTATAAAGATGCGACAGCTAGAAAAAAAAAGCCGAACGCTTTTTGCCTCGGCAGGCCTCTGAGATTGCCTCCCCCTTAGCAACATGCAACATATTCGAGTGTCTAGCTACACAAGGAGGCGAACGTGGTCATGGTCCGCAGCACAAGAGATGCGGTGAGTTTGTGGATAAGGAAGCTAGAATTTTAGGGGGGCAAGGAAAGGAACTGACAACAGAATGTTTCTCGCAACATCTTTCTTTCTTTCTCATCTTTCAAACGTTTGCCTCTAGCTCTACATTGAAGGATTTCCCTGATGCTTTGTATTTTAACTATTTCTTAGAACATTCCGTGTATTTTTTTAATGACTGTCTGAGATCCACTATCAATTTCACTTGATTTCAAATTCTTGGTGAGAGGGTTTGCGATATTTTTAAAATAGGTGATTAGTTGAGGCTTTGGTTACTTTTTTTCATTTTCTGGTATTTCGGTATTGGCTAACTCGATTGATTTTAGAATCGAATTTAGGTAATTATTCTTTGTTTTATTTTATTCAAAATCTGGGACAAGAGCTTTTTATAAATGCTTGTAAAGTTAACTCCCCGCCCACAATCTGCTCAAAACAATTCGATCGTAATTGTTTTGGTAAAAATAAATTAAAAATAGGTTCAATACCTTTATAGGCTTCATGTCCAGTCAATTTTCAGGAAAAACGTATGACAGAAGGAATTCATTCTCGGACTTGCAATTACAGGATTTATCCATTTTAGAGTCCCCTTATCAACAATTAAATATTGAGCTCGTAAATATATACTGCAAACAATGGAAGGTGAAAAACAATTTCTTTATATTTGTTCTTCTGGTGGAAACTAAAAAAAATAAGTTTTCAAATTTTTGGACTTCCATTTTATTAGTTATAAATTTTCAAAAAGTCGAAAATCTTAAAATTTTAACAAATTTTGAAATCTTTAAATTGATCTAGTTCAAAAACTATTTGACATAGAAAGCTGAAAGTAGCACCAATTTCTTCTGCTTCAATAAGGCTTTAATACGTGATATACAATATATGTAGTATTATTAGTAAGAATAAAACTATAGTATTATTAGTAAGAACGAAACTTTTATTTTTGGACTATCTTTTGGAATAATAACTTGATCGAAAACTGTCCCCAAGACAACCCTTATTACTAAATTTTAGGGTTTCACACTTGCTCTATTTGTGGCCCAAAGTCAACCCTGTCAGACCCGCGGATCCCACCCCTACAGCCACTGCTGAAGTTAAATTATTTTCTTATGTCCAAAATAAAGGTTTCACTGCCAATTTTTAATGAACAAGAACATATGTATATTTCATATAAGACATGGTTTCTAAAACATGCCTATCCCTCAGGTAGAAGCCACCCCACCTCTAGGGGATGAAAACTGAATTATTTAATTTTATACCTAAACTTCAATTAAATAATTTAGCTCTCACCGCTAATGGTGCGGGTGATTTCCGATGCCCGAGAGCAGAGGTATCGTTTCCAAAATTTATTTTTAATCTAATAGGTGTATGTTAGGGTTTGTCAGTTTTTAAAAACCGGTTTTTAGAAGAAAATTTTGTAATTCGAAATTCGGGGTTTCCAGTAAAAACAAAACGGTTTTAAATTTATACATTGCACTTCTTCTGACAGCTACATTGAGTTATCCGAACAGATATTATCAAACTTATATAATCTATAGAAGATGAGATGTTAGAATAAGTAACGAAGAAGAAAATTAAGACATATGTATGTGTGTATCTATTACAACACTTAATAAGTTCATCATATAGATGGCCCCACTACTGTCATATCCATAGAATTGTTTTTATATGGCAGTGATAAGCTCAGGAATCACCCTTTGTACTACCAGTGCGTCATGTCGTTTATCGTCATGGTGCAATGTCTAGCACAAGCTTAGTACGGGGGGGGGGAATAGGTTAAGGGTTATGAGGGTTCGAAGGGGTGTTGGAGAAGAGGACGATGAACCCTGCGTTTGAACTCTAGGATGTTGTATGATCTCGGAAATACTGGCTGCGAGAGATTATTCCACAGTCGAGTTGTTCTTGTAAATAGAACGAATTCATATCTTGTTCAGTGCGTGAAAGGGGGAGTTGAAGGTAGAAGGAATGAGACGAGTGGGCTAATCCAGTGTTGTGGTTATAAGATTGCCGTGGAGGCAGGAGAGCGTTTATTTCGGAGGAGCAGTCGCTATAATAGTAGCGATAAAATTTTGTCAGTGCTGCTACATTCCTACAGTGGCTCAAGGGGTCGATGGTGGAGCAGGCGGTGTCGTCATCAATTAATTTAAGCGCGCTTTTTTGCTCTTTATCTAACCATACCAAGGTGGTTATCGAATCGCCGCCCCAAACGAGGGAGTTGTATTCGAGAAGAGGCCGAATGTAGGATTTATAAATAACAGCACGAGCCGATGGCTGGAGGAGGAACTTGCACCTCTTAAGAAATCCCAAGCACTGGGATCCTTGTTTGGCGAATTGGAATATGTGGTCATTCCATCGCAAGTCTTTGGCTAATGTCACGCCTAAGATGTGTAGGGATGGGTCGGCCATTAGTTTAACGTCATCCACTGTTAAGGATGGTGAAGTGTTGAGCTTTTTGTTTCGAAATAAGACAGTACTTAGTTTTGGTGGAGTTGAATTCGACACGATTCTTTTTTCCCCACTCTAGAATGAGATTAATGTCGTTATTAATAGAATTGAACATTAATTCACGATCATCAAGACAGATCTGGCATGAGTCTGTCTTCTATCGTAGCTGTAAGAGTAACGTAGGGTATCGTCGTCAGCAAAGCTGAGAAGTGGGTTGGAGGGGATCGAAAGTAGGTTATTTATAAAGATAAGAAATAGGGCCGGTAATAAAATCGATCCTTGGGGGACCCCCGAAGAGATAGGGTGGGGTTCAGATTTGACGGGGAAGCCAACCGTTGAATTGGCCATCTACTAAGTAGACATCTGCCAGGAAAGCCGTCCAAAGTGACAAAACATGAAAAATTCGGCTGGGACAGACGCTTATTTTGGGAAGTGCTTCGACTATTTTGAAAAGGAAAGGGGATCCATAGTGAATATTACATAACTAACGACGAAATCGCGAAGAAAACAGCAAAGAAAAACAAGTGCCCCTTCACCAAGTTAATGCACCGTACCACAAAGGCAAAATCGCCCAAGTTGTACTTCGAATTGCTTCTACGTACACCGACTTATGCAAATTTAGCCTAAAGCGAATATTACCTGTTCTGAAATTAAAAAAGAAAAATGGTCGCCGGCAAGAAATATGGCTCCAATGAGGAGGTTGATCAAATCGTTGGAATGAATGTACCACTATTGAGGGAGACTATAATAATGGATAAAGTTGTATATGTACCTATAAGTCGGTTTTTGTATAAGCCCTAGTGCATGTACTTTAAAAATTGGCGTGGTGAACCTTCATTTTGGGCGTAAAGAAAATAATTTAAGGTTAGGGGTTGCTGTGGGGGTGGTTTCCGCTTCACCGATAGGGTTGATTTTGGTCTCAAGAATTACTCATAGTTTATAAATAGCCCATACACAAAAATTTTTTGGAGTGCAAGTGCGAAACCCTAAAATTTAGTAATAAGAGTTGTCCTGGGGGTAGTTTTCGATCAAGTTAGAGGGTTGACTTTATTTCCATTTAATTCGCCATACCCAAATTAGTAAATGGCTATGTTTTTGGCAAATGTTTTTTTATATTACGTTCATTGAGTACCTAAAAACATTTATTTCTATATGATCCCAATGTCGTCCTATCCTAAATTTTGGCATTATATGTACGTTAAGATTGTATGTACAAAATATAATTTTTTCAAAAATTTGTAGAAATATTATTTTGAGATATTCCAAAAACAAAAGTTTCGTTCTTACTAATAATACTATAGTTTTATTCTTACTAATAATACTATATTGTATATCACGTATTAAAGCCTTATTGAAGCAGAAGAAATTGGTGCTACTTTCAGCTTTCTATGTCAAATATTTTTTGAACTAGATCAATTTAAAGATTTCAAAATTTGTTAAAATTTTAAGATTTTCGACTTTTTGAAAATTTATAACTAATAAAATGGAAGTCCAAAAATTTGAAAACTTATTTTTTTTAGTTTCCACCAGAAGAACAAATATAAAGAAATTGTTTTTCACCTTCCATTGTTTGCAGTATATATTTACGAGCTCAATATTTAATTGTTGATAAGGGGACTCTAAAATGGATAAATCCTGTAATTGCAAGTCCGAGAATGAATTCCTTCTGTCATACGTTTTTCCTGAAAATTGACTGGACATGAAGCCTATAAAGGTATTGAACCTATTTATACGTTTGAAAGATGAGAAAGAAAGAAAGATGTTGCGAGAAACATTCTGTTGTCAGTTCCTTTCCTTGCCCCCCTAAAATTCTAGCTTCCTTATCCACAAACTCACCGCATCTCTTGTGCTGCGGACCATGACCACGTTCGCCTCCTTGTGTAGCTAGACACTCGAATATGTTGCATGTTGCTAAGGGGGAGGCAATCTCAGAGGCCTGCCGAGGCAAAAAGCGTTCGGCTTTTTTGTTCTAGCTGTCGCATCTTTATACGGAGTATTATGTTATCTCTGCTTAAACTTTATAAAGACTGCGCCTAGTGCCCGTTTGGCTATTCGAAGCAGGGTAACAACCCTCTCTCAGGAATACGGGTTTAAAAACACTGGCAGAATTTGTCAGGCAGTAGTACTGATGAAAGTTTAACGAAGTGGTGAAATCTGCATTATGCACCCGACTCTAATTTAGAGCCATCTGTGCATAAAACACTGTGATTTCCAGGAAGAAAGCGAATGCAAGGCTAATTTTTTGTCTTTTATTTAACAATCGTGGCAATTCGTCTTGAACTACAGATCTTGTGCTCTAAGTTGTACACTGACACATAATATCGATCTAAGTCTGCTTCGGGTGCTATTTTGATTTATTTTGGAGATGTTAAACCACAGAAAAAAATTCCCAATCCAACCAATGTGACCAAAATCAAAACATAATAAACTTTTGTAACAAGGGGCTTCACTTATGAAAGTTCAACTTGCTGTCGGCTCGTAAACCGGTTTGACCTGGATGGATAATAAATTATATCTCTTTTTAATACACAATTCAAACTTTAATCTTTCTTTAATCAGGATACAAGCACTAAAGTTTATACAGTGATGGCACGTTTTACAGGCATAAATCCTCCAAAGACTCACTTTCAACAGTAAACTTTAATTATACCTTAACCCAATTCTTAAGGAAATATAATAAAGCCCCTTTAAAGGGCATTCAAAGTTATTATTAAAAATTTAATTACGTACAACGTTTACAAAATCATTGAAAATTTGTTTATTTCAGAATCACTTGGCCCAGAATACAGTGAAATGCAAATTTTAGACCTGGAAGCGATGTGGTTGGAATCAGAGCCCCGAACGCCGTTTGTATGCCTTCTCTCCATAGGCTCAGATCCCACAACCCAAATCGGAATTTTAGCCAAACAGAAAGGAATTCGTAATAACATATTCCCTTACAACAAATTGCCATTGGCAAAGAGTATAATATAAAATTTCCTTTGCAGCACTTAAGGCAATTTCGATGGGCCAGGGCCAGGAATTTCATGCACAGAAACTCATCGCGGAATCAATGCAGGCCGGTGGATGGGTGCTCCTGCAAAATGTCCACCTGTCGTTGCCCTTTGTAAGCGAGGTGATAGATATGCTGGTTGAAAACGACATACACGAGGACTCATTCCGAATATGGCTAACGACAGAGGTGCACGAGGAGTTCCCAATTGGAATGCTGCAAATGGCCATCAAATTTACAAATGAACCACCTCAGGGCATTCGCGCTAGCTTGAAGCGGAGTTATCAGGTAAAAATGTAAAAAACTACGAACTCATGGGTTAATATTGTAATTTTCAGGCATTCAGTCAGGACTTTTTGGACTACACGTCAGCCTCGCAATGGCCTCCATTACTGTACACAGTTGCGTTCTTGCATACGATTGTACAGGAACGACGAAAGTTCGGTCCGCTTGGCTGGAATGTTCCTTACGAGTTCAATCAAGCCGATTTCGCTGCAAGTGTCCAATTCGTTCAGAATCACTTAGATGAAATGGATCCCAAAAAGGGTGTATCCTGGCAAACTGTTTGCTATATTATTGGTGAGGTCCAGTACGGCGGAAGGGTAACAGATGATTTTGACAAGAGGTTGCTGGTGACTTTCACTCAAATCTGGTTCTGTGAGGCATTGTTAAGTCCAACATTTGAATTCTATAAGGGATATCGTGTGCCGAATACAAAATCCCTACAAGGATACGTAGACTACATCAATAACCTACCAGCAAATGATACACCTGAAGTCTTTGGCCTTCATTCAAATGCAGATATTACATATCAAATCAACAGTGCTAAGGGTAAGCTTGTGGTGATAATTATATAAACAAAACGTTTACTTCTTGTAATACTCCATAACAAAAACGACAATAATGGAGATTAATTTTGTATAAAGACCACTCATTCATGGTCTTATTATGTTGACATCTTTGTGTATTTTCCGAGTACGACAGCTTAAAACAATCTCCGTATCTTAGTTACATACAAGTGGCTGTAAGTGTGGTGAATTTATTTGTACAGACTTTGTGGGAACTTAATTAAAAGTAGGTTTTGTACGGCATAGTATTCCTTCCACATAAATTAATAGGATATGTAGCATATTAATTAATTCAATGTTTTTGAGGAAAGTTAATTGAATTTACAGAAATTGAAGCAATTTTTCAGCAGAACATTTCCTCTTGAAAGAGATAAAATTTAATAAACGTTAAAACAATTTCCATATTGCTTAATTAATATATTTTTGAATTTCTTGATAAAACCACTTTAGGCATTACTTTTGATAAAATTCTTGGGGTATTTACTCATAAAAAATTTAACATCAATCCCTAAAGAAATGCTAAATTTTTAATTTTGTTTTAAGTATATTTTAGGGAATTGAATTTTTACGTTTAATGAAATTTCACTTTGTGATTTCTTCGTTCTTCTTGGGACTAGTGTAGCTTCTGCTTGGGAATATAGCTATGTATAAATGGTCCTTTGTTTTATTTTCTGCAATCTTCCTAAATAAATCGAGTTGTCTACAATTTCTATGTTCGTCTAAATCAATGGGTGCATCCAGCGCACTCAGCGGATAAGCCGCTTAGCTGAACAGCACAGCGTAAAAAGTAACTCAGCGATATGTGTCGGCTGGATGGGTAGCTAAGTTAAAATTTATTTTGACAGCTAAATTTTTTTTTCCTATTTTAAATAACATCAATTCACTATCGCTGACCTACTTAGCATAAAATTTTTACGCTGAGAAATTTGCCAGCCGCTGAGCTAAGCTGCTTAGTTCAGCTAGCCATCCAACGAGCTCAGCACTTAGCCGCTACTCAGCCGCTGAGTGCGCTGGATGCACCCAATGATTTGTCCCAATATTTATTACTGTTCAGGCGTTCATTCACCCAGGTAAATAATTGACATACATTCGCGGTATGAAGCAATTAACAAAATCAGCAGAATTGCTCAACGCGAATGTTTAGTCAACAATTGCATCAAGTGTGAATGAACGACCTGAATATTAATTAATAGCAAAGCAAGCCACGACTGATGACCCACCCGGAACAACCATCGACGACCAGGAGGTGTCCAGTGTCAAAACACCAGAACGACCAGGGAGTCAAATTTAAGAAGTTGCGAGAAGAAGACTACAACCGTCCGCCGAAACGTTTAAGTATTATCGATACCGTGTTTCTTTTTTTGTTTGTAATTTATATTAAAATCACCACCGTGTTCATTGTCTTGTTTTGTAATCTATTGTGCCTTAAAATAATTACCGTGTTAATTTTCTTGTGTATCATCTATTGTGAATTAAAATAATTTAATTTATTGTGCATTAAACTAACTATTGAATTTGTGGAAATTGTGTTTTTATTTGTTTGTAGAACTTTCTTTCTTTATTGGCGCCTTTTACCTGAACATTTTATGGTCCTTCGAGCCGGATTCGCGTGTCGCGAAGTGAATTGAAAAAAAAAGTGCAGTGCAAGTAATTAAAAAACCACCCACCTCCCAAGCCAGCGATAGAAGGAAGTGATCAACCCCCAACCACATCAATAGCAACCATCCCAACAAGGTAAGTGAGATTTTTATAGCTAAGTGTTGTGCTAGAATTAAGAAAAATGTCGGTGTCTGCTGAGGGTGCAAAATTAGAAAAATTACTGACGCTTCAATCCAACAACCAGCATGAGCTTGAACGTTTCGCTCGTAATTATAAGAAGACAGCGAAAGACAAGCTCACAGAAGGTTACATAAAAGGAAGGCAAAACCTTCTAGAGAAAACATGGGATGAGTGTAGAGACACTCACAATAAACTACTGAGCCAATACACCAGCGCTTATGCCGAGCACCCATATTTTTCTAATGACCAGTATAGTGAAATGGAGGATCTATACTGCACAATAAACGGTCTCATGCTAGACCAAGTGAAGAAACTCGGCACAGACAACAATGACTCCCAAAGCAACTTCAATCCAGAGCAATCTTACTCTTCCTTTAAACGTGATTTTAATGAGATACGGTTGCCGCGAATAAATATTCCTCAATTCGCAGGAGACTATGAATCATGGTCGTCATTCCATGACTTGTTTGATGCGATAGTAGATAAAAACCCCCATATTAGCAAGGTCCAAAAACTTCACTATCTTAAAACCTGCTTGAGTGGTGAAGCTGCAACCCTTATTAAACACTTGCAATTAACTGAAGCAAATTATAAGTCTGCATGGTCCATCTTAAAAAATAGATTTCAAAATCGCAGAATCTTAGTGAGTACCCAATTGCAACTGCTAACGAGCATTCCTTCAATGAATGCCGACACTGCGCTAGGTACTCGTAGAATTCTCGACAAGGTGAATGAAGTGCTAGAAGCCCTTAAAGGACTTGAAGTGAGCACCGAAGGCTGGGATCCAATACTGATCCATATATTAACAGCCAAACTATCAAAGGAGACAATTGCTCAGTGGGAAATGACATTAAGCTCTCGCAGCCATCCCCAATCTCTCCCTACACTGCAGGCATTCCTAGAATTTTTACAAACCCATTTCCGTACACTAGAAGCCATTCAAGGAAGCAAGGGAAGTTCTCGCCGCGTAGAATCACACCACATCCAAAAGGAACACGACCAGACCCGCCGTACAACCAACTTCATCAACTCACAGAAATGTCCGTTATGCCAAAAGTCCCATAGAATAAGAGAGTGCACCAAATTCATCAATATGAATATCCAAAATAGGCATGAATTCATAAAGAAGCAAGGCAGATGCTTCAACTGCTTCTCACTGAAACACGCCACCAAAGAGTGTCCACACCCAGTTAGCTGTCTAAAATGTAACAAGCGGCATAACACCATGATACATTTTGAACCATTCAATCCCCAACGATCCCAGGACAGACCGCCTATCCAAAACAACTACAAACAGTCGTATCTCAATACCCAGACCGTCGATAAGAGCGATGAAGTGAACGAAATTCCAGTGAACAACCTACTCGTGAATGGATATACTCCAAAAACCGTGCTATTAGCAACCGCATTAGTTAAAGTGCAATCTGAATCCACTGGAACTCGCATCTTAAGAGCTCTAATCGATCCAGGCTCCCAAGTATCTGTAATAACTGAACGAGCCACACAACTGTTATCATTGAGAAAAATGCCTGCAGACATTATCGTGAGAGGAATTGGAAAACTGCCCAATCCTACCCAAGATGCAGTAAGCTTTGACATTAGACCCCATTTTAAGTGTAACAAAAACATAAAAGTCAACATTCAAGCTCTAGTAATGGAAACCATAACTGACTTACTGCCACATACAAAAATTGAACCACAACGGTGGAGTCATCTGGAGGGAATTCAACTAGCTGATCCATCATACCTAAACCCAGGGAATATCGATGTACTATTGGGTGCTGACATATACCCAAAGCTCATCAAAAAGGACCAAATCGAAGGAGAAGATGGAAGTCCCTTTGCACAGAAAACAGTGTTAGGATGGATTTTATCAGGGCCTATAGATGACGTCGAAGCGGCTCACGTAATAAACCTACATACCGAAACCAATGTGAGCGACCTTTTGAAACAATTTTGGGAAATTGAAAACCTACCTACCAAACCACTTCTTACACCAGAAGAAAAAGCATGTGAGAGTATATTCGCTAACACACACTACCGTACTGCCGAGGGTCGATATGTAGTATCACTTCCATTCAAAAACTCTAACCAAAAACCAGGCTCCGGAGAATCCAGAAACTTAGCAGTCAAGCGTTTTCTAAACGTGGAACGCAAATTACAGGGGAATATCGAATTAAAAACGGCATATGTGCATTTTATGCAGGAGTATGAAAGCTTGGGGCACATGATACGTGTTCCTTATGAAAACACATTTAAGACCTGTAAACCTAACTACCTACCACACCACGCTGTATTCAAGGCTGATAGTACCACCACTAAAACCAGAGTAGTATTTGACGCGTCAGCAAAGACAGCAAATCACAAATCGCTAAATGATAACATGTTAGTGGGACCAACAATCCAGCAAGAACTTGCTACCATTCTATTGAGGTGGAGAAAATATAAAATAGCCTTCACCGCCGATGTCGAAAAGATGTATCGACAAATACTAGTGACGCCAGAGCATACCGATTACCAACGAATTTTGTGGCGGGAAGACCCTTCACAACCCATTCAAGAATACAAGCTACTGACAGTAACGTATGGAACAGCGAGCGCTCCGTATCTGGCCATACGTACGTTACAACAGATAGCAAATGATGAAAGAGGACAATCACAAAGGGCGGCCAACACAATAATGACCGATTTCTATGTTGATGATCTCATGTCCGGAGCAGACTCAGTTGAAGACGCTATTGAACTACAAACTAACATCAGGAAAATTCTAGCAAGTGGTAAGTTAAGGCTAAGAAAATGGACCAGTAACAACAGACAAGCCTTAAGGGGAATCCCAGAAGATGAACTGGAATTAAAGGAGCTCATGAACATTGACATAAACGAGACAATTAAGGCATTAGGAATCCATTGGCAACCAGGTACAGACACATTTCAATTCAAGGTAACTTCCGACCACGAGAAAGTCACTACCAAAAGAAGACTGCTGTCAGAAATTTCGAAGCTATTTGACCCATTAGGTTGGTTAGCCCCAATGGTTGTTGTAACCAAAATATTGATGCAGCGACTGTGGCAGTCAGGCTTAAATTGGGATGATCCAGTACCTGATTCATTAGCTAAAGAATGGGAGGCATTCAGAACCCAGTTGAAGCAAATTGAATTTATAGCGATACCTCGATGGATAAATTATACTAAAAATAATCCAGAGTATGAAATTCACGGTTTTTGTGATGCATCTACACAAGCATATGCAGCCGCAGTATACCTACGGGTAATACAACAGCCAAGGAGATACGTGACTCTTTTAACGAGCAAGACCAGAGTTGCACCCATCAAACAAATTAGCCTTCCAAAACTTGAGCTATGCGGAGCAACGTTATTAACAAAGCTCATAAAACAGGTAAAGGATGCGTTACAACTGTCAGAATGCAAAACATATATGTGGACGGATTCAACTATTGTATTAGCCTGGTTACAAGGTCATCCATCCAGATGGAAAACGTTTGTAGCCAACCGAGTCAGTGATATACTCCAAAATATGGACAATGGTACCTGGCAACACATCAATACCAAGGATAATCCAGCGGACTGTGCAAGCCGAGGCATAAGTCCCCAAGAATTAGTCAACCATCCCCTATGGTGGACGGGTCCCCAGTGGCTGAAGGAAGATGTATCTCAATGGCCCAAACCCCTACCTACTCAACCAACCACTAAGATAGAACTAAAACGTACAGCAGCTGTGCATATCAATCAGTGTGAAATAAGTTCAGACTATATAACGAGATTTTCAAGTTTGGGAAAATTGCTGCGAATTACAGCACTCTGCCGAAGATTTATCCATAATTGCAGAACAACGCCAAGTCATCGACTCAAAGACCATGTAACAAAACGTGAATTAAACGAGAGCTTAGAAATTCTAATCATGCTAGTTCAACATGATGAATATAAAACCGAAATAATGGCGTTAAAGACAACTTCCTACAAAATCCCGCATTCTAAATTTAAATCCATTTATAGACGCCAAGGAAATAGTACGAGTTGGCGGCCGTCTCAGGCATTCATCACTAGTATATAATCAGAAACATCCCATAATTCTACCAGAAAAATGTCAGTTATCCAAATTGATTATAAATGATGCACATCAAAATACCTTACATGGAGGAGTGCAATTGATGATGAATGCCATCCGACGAAAATTCTGGATCATTAATGCCAGAAATGCCATACGAATGGCCATACACCGATGCTTAAGCTGCTATCGACAAAAAACAATTACCCAACAACAATTGATGGGTGACTTACCCGAACACCGAGTCCAATTGACGCGACCATTTCTCCATACAGGAATCGACTTCTGCGGACCATTTACACTCAAGGAATCCAAATGTAGAGGTCGACCAAAAACATCGAAAGGCTACATTTGCATTTTTATATGCCTAGCGACCAAGGCAATACACTTAGAAGCAGTCAGCGATCTATCAACAGAAGCATTTTTAGCAGCCTTTCGCAGATTTAGTGGTAGGCGAGGACTATGTAGCGACATTTACAGTGACTGCGGTACCAATTTTGTAGGAGCCAGTAGAAAGCTAAAGGAAATAAAGTTACAAGATCAGTGGGGTATATCAAACGAAATTTACGTCAACCTAGCAAACAAAGGAGTAGAATGGCATTTCATACCGCCAGGGTCTCCGCATTTTGGAGGACTATGGGAGAGCGGAGTAAAATCAACGAAGCACCACCTCCGTCGCGTAATGGGAAATGTCACGTGGACCTATGAAGAACTGAGTACATGTTTAACGCAAATAGAAGCTTGTTTAAACTCACGACCACTAAGCCCTATGTCAAATGACCCAGAAGACTGCAGTGCTTTAACTCCAGGCCACTTTCTAATAGGAGATCTTTTAATAGCTCCTCCGGAAAATAATCTACTGGATCTTAAACTAACATCTCTTGATCGTTGGAAATTGATTCAAAAAAGTTGTCAAGATTTCTGGAAACGTTGGAATACAGAGTACCTGAGTAGATTGCAACAACGGCCCAAATGGCTTCAGCAACAACCAAACCTAAAGGAAGGAAACCTAGTGCTAGTAAAAGATGAAAGAATGCCGCCAACGAAATGGCTACTAGGACGTATTATTGAGACTCATCCTGGACCAGATAATCTAGTGAGGGTAGTGACAGTAAAGTGCAAGGATTCGACATTAAAACGCCCTATTACCAAGATTTGTTTACTACCGATAGTAGACAATGAGAAAAATTAATGACTCCAATACCATATAATTTAGCGTAGCTATAATCATAAATATATCCTAGAATAAGTTCAACTACGAAGATAGTCTAAGAAGCACCTCTTAAATTAATGTTTCTCCTTTATAGATGCACATCAGCCATATAATAGCAATAGTAAGCACACTACTAGCAGTCAACTCCACTGAAGCAATCATTGCCTACGATTGCGGTCACGATCATGTAAATATAACCGCAATATCCTTAGTTAACTTAGGCGAGTGTCACATTGAAAACGTCAAAATCGAAAATGAAAATGAAGATATTCAACTCCTGCAGTTGAGTGAAACTGCGTCCGTACATACATTTCAATGTAAGATAAATATCATCCAATCAGTTTTCCACTGTGGTATGTTTAGCCACTTATCTTTGGTTCCGGGAGGATTATCCACATATATAGCTGACATTAACCGGGACGATTGTTTAAAATTGCACACTGATGGAACTTACAGGTTAACCAATGGACGAATGATTGCTGATATCAAGCCCAATAGCACCAACAACTTTTCCGAAGTAATAGCAGGGGTAATCGACAGCAACGGAGCGTGCACTGGAGTCGCCTACACATCGGGTGTTAACTCTTGGAATGATGTCATAGTAATTCACGCCATCACAATTACTATCACTGATTACATCAGTACTGTACGATTGGAAGATAATAACATACTAATCCGTAACAATATTGCATGCCCAGATCTGGCAGGCACCTGCACGGACCCGGAATTTGGCATCACATTCTGGGAAACGGCGATCAATTCATCATGCGAAAACACAAAGTATGATGTCCTGTGGCAGGTAGTGATGAGCAAACGCAAGAACAAGACAAGACTAATCTAGTCTTGTTCTTGTCTTGTTCTTGTTTAGTCTGTCTTGTTCTTGTTCTTGCAAGCATAGCTAAGTCTTGTTCTTGTTCTTGTTCTTGCAAACATACCTAAGTCTTGTTCTTGTTCTTGCAAATATACCTAAAGCTTGTCCTTGTTCTTACTAAATGTGCAAGGCCAAGACAAGGCAAGACAAAACTGCAAGGCCAAGGTATTTTCTCGCATGTAGTAGGTATTGTATGTTGATTTTATAAAATGGTTATTGAAAAAAACCTAGACTTTAATAAAAAAATTATATCCAAACAATAAAATGCAAAAAATTGATTTTAAAACTATTATAATTTTAGCGTCAGTGAGTCAGCGTCAAAAGTTTGTATACACCGAAAATTTACTACCTTTGAGGTGAGAATTCCACATGGCTTTTTTATTAAACAAATCAGTTTCACGACTGCTCTTGGTGACGTTATTATGTTTGCGCCCCTGAAAAATTACATAAAATTCATATGGGAACAAGTTAGGCGTAGACATTTTTCTGTCAAGTGTGTAAGCAACAAATTACAACGGAAATATTTTGAAGCAAAAGTTAACCAGTATTATACCCATAACTTATTATAAAAAATTAGGTTGTTCAAGTATGATTCATTAAAGAAGAAATGTCGTGTATGGGCACAAAAAATTATTAAATCCCTTTGCAGCAATACAAAAACTGACCCACGCTCCTGTCGTTCTTACGATGCGATGTAACCAATGTGGAGGCCTTGAAAATATATTACATACATTGAGAAAAGTCCGAGTTTCCTTGCCATCCAAAAAGCAAAAGAGGTTACTCAAAAAATAATTTTTTAGAGCATTTTTTCTTTTCTAATAAACTACTTGAACTACTGAATACTGACATCTAAGGTTTGATTTTGCTTCAAAATTTTTGCGGTTTCTCACCTAGAAAATGTTTTTAATAGAATGAATTTAGGTGGAATTTTTGCAAGAATCTTGCAAGAAATCTTGCTCTGGGTCTTGTTCTTGCACAGTTAGTCTTGTTCTTGTTCTTGCAAGCATAACTAAGTCTTGTTCTTGTTCTTGTTCTTGCAAAATGTGCAAGAACAAGACAAGACTGCAAGAACAAGATCACTTTTGCTCATCACTAGTGGCAGGGGCAAGCTACGAAAATCAAAAATCTCAGCAATAGCACATCCTTTCACACCAATGTAATGTACACCGTACGTAGTGAGGATATAGTATTCGCACTCGAAGTCATAAAAGAAATATCCGTCTGTAGGTTCAAAGGATATCAGACCGAACATCCTCGATTAATCGTTGTCCCTAAGGCAGGAACAGAATACTGGTTCTCAAAGAAAACTACAGACGTTAGAAATTTAGATGTCCTAACCTACGTAAATTCAAAATTCGTATACATTGAAAGACATTGGAAATTACAGATTGAAAAATTATATATCAGTTTACTATTAAAACGATGTGAACTTGAACGAGAAGTTTTAAAAACGCAAATGAGTATTGCACCGCAAAATCCAGCCGAGTTTGCATTAACGCATATGAAGCAATTAGGATATACCGCCGTTCAAAGAGGAGAGCTCATTTATATCATCAAATGTCAACCAGTAGAAGTGCACGTACGAAGTACCAATCATTGTTACAATGAATTACCCGTGACCTACGCCAACAATAGCTTCTTTATGACTCCTAAAACCCACTTATTGCAGAAATTAGGCACCCAAGTTGAATGTTCATCATTATTGGCACCAGGATATCAAATCATGGACGAATGGTATGGACTGAGCCCAGATATTCATAAAATTAAATCACCACATGAAGTACATCCCACCACGACGAAGGAATGGACCTACGAAGATCCAGGTAATCTAATGAAAGCGGGAATATATTCTCCACAAGCAATTGGAGCCCTTAGAAGCCAAGCGATGTTTTCATCAGAACGTCAAGCGATAAGTAACATCGTGACTCAAAGATTACTAGGGGGGAATATGGATCATCAAGACATAAGTGTTCTAAATCTACTAACATCCAACGATATGCACTCCTTAAAATTGAAATTATGGAACACCCTTCAAGAGATAGGCGGCATCTACCTAGGTATCATCGGCGTATATGTCTCCATCAAAATTATTAAAGGCATTCTAACTACGGGAATAAATGCACACAGTATCTTTACAACCTATGGTTGGAACTGGAGACTAGCAGCAGCCTCGTGGGATGCTCTGACAAATTACTTTATAAAAATCCACCAGCAAAAACCTCCACCAGTGGAACCGGTCCTAACAAATGTCACAGTAGATACCTCAGACCAAGTAGCAAATAACAATCCCGAAACCGTCACCATACAAAGGAGCCTCCAAACCCTTAACGAGCGCAACCAATTGAGCACAGTCACTATAATTTCTATTCTAGCCAGCATTTTTCTTAAAATCTCACTACCGACAACCATCAGGAAGGGCGAGTCGAGGCGCCTTAAAACCTCTCACCAATTTCACCGTTTCCACGTCGACAATAGAGGAAATGCTATCTAGACGCGGAACATTAGTAATTCTCCATTTGTTTATTTCAGAAAAGTCATTTGAAATCTAACAGATTTCAAGGCGGGCAGAATGTTCAGGCGTTCATTCACCCAGGTAAATAATTGACATATGTACATTCGCGGTATGAAGCAATTAACAAAATCAGCAGAATTGCTCAACGCGAATGTTTAGTCAACAATTGCATCAAGTGTGAATGAACGACCTGAATATTAATTAATAGCAAAGCAAGCCACGACTGATGACCCACCCGGAACAACCATCGACGACCAGGAGGTGTCCAGTGTCAAAACACCAGAACGACCAGGGAGTCAAATTTAAGAAGTTGCGAGAAGAAGACTACAACCGTCCGCCGAAACGTTTAAGTATTATCGATACCGTGTTTCTTTTTTTGTTTGTAATTTATATTAAAATCACCACCGTGTTCATTGTCTTGTTTTGTAATCTATTGTGCCTTAAAATAATTACCGTGTTAATTTTCTTGTGTATCATCTATTGTGAATTAAAATAATTTAATTTATTGTGCATTAAACTAACTATTGAATTTGTGGAAATTGTGTTTTTATTTGTTTGTAGAACTTTCTTTCTTTATTGGCGCCTTTTACCTGAACAATTACATTTATCTTTATTTATTCTTAGATTAAACTTTGCGGATTTTTTTTTGCAATTTTTAAAAGGCTCTTCTTAACTTGATGAACATATCATCCGATTTGGCCGCCATCAAGCTATTCTCCCATCGTACGTTTGATCTCTCTCGCTTTCGTACCCGACAAATCCTGTAGTAGTTTAATTTCGGAGCTGGACCACTTTCATTTATACGACTAAGATGCGCCATCCCGAGCTTTTTCTGAGATGCTTGATTTTCGCGACAACTTGGGTACTTTTCGGCTTCAACTGAGGACTGCACTGACGTCATGTTGAAGAGCAATGGGTCCCCAAAGTACATCAAGTCCATCATTCATAGAGATAACGTTCTCTATTAACGAGCTGAGGTGGACGAGTGGCCAAATTGGCTACAAGTTTGGTTGGGCACAACTTAGGATCAGGGCGGCAGAAAAGCCTATGACCAAACCTGCTCCCAGCCAAACTTGAAATGTCCCCTCAGCGAGCGCCAGCACTTCGCGAGAAATCGCGCACCATTTTCTCTTCTATCACCAAGGCAGCAGAAAATGTTACCAAGGAAGCCCCAATGTTACTATCTGAAGCCTCGCAGGAGGCTGCTCCGAAAATGGAAGAAATAAGTTCATATGTGAAGATGGTGACCACTGCATTCTATGGGCTGGTGGTTGCGGGAGCTTCCTTCTAACGAGGAGGTGGCTCCACCATCTCAACATTGCATGCGGCTTGAGCAACAGGCGTGGGTCCACAGTTCAAAAAGTCTCCGAAAAACGGGAGGGCATATAATCCCTTAGGGAAATGGGCACTGCTCTCAATATGAAGATTATCTATATAAACCTTCATCAAGCCAAGTGTGGCTCTGCAGTACTTGAAAAAAGATTTATCTTGGGTAATATTGATGTGACTCTAATCCAAGAGCAATGGGTGTCTCGGTACTAATGCTGGCAAATTGATCTACTCCAGCGTGCCTGACTGCCCTAGAGCAGCACTGCTTATGGGAAAAGACTAGCCTGTCATCCTCTTTCTCAGCTTGTATCCAGAGATCTGGTAGCGGCTGAGGTAGTGCAACTCGGAGACGTAGGAATGTCCAGGGTTGCCATAGCTTCGGCCTACCTTCCAGGAGAAGAGCCTGCCCCACCGCCATGTCAGGAGACTTGCGTACCTAATTCTAGCGGCGAATACCTTCTTGATTTCATTACTACCTACAATTTATAGATTATGAACAAGAGGCACGAACCTACCTAAGAGGTTATTGACTAGCCTCTTGCCAGCGCATTCGTCACTTTCAGAATACTGCACTGGCACGTCTCAAGCGAGCCACCAACGTCTAATCATAGACATATAAGGTTAAACTTGAGAGCTTCTGCAACATCCTGGGAAGCTTTTAGGGTTCCACGAAAGACTGACTGGGGTCAATTAGGAATCAGCCAAGTTGGTAATAATCCAATTATTTAGACAGATCTCGACATTGTTTCTACCAATCTTGCAGGAAACGATTATCACAGCCGTTGAATGTACCTAATTGTCCTGCTAAACCACCAAGGACCAACCGAAGGGTTGCGTAGTGGAATAATGATCTCTGCAGGCAAAGGAAAATCAGACTATCAGGGCTAAGATCTTGGACAACTGGGACCTGGAACTAACCAATTATAACAAAGATTTTAGAAGATCCAAACGAAGGTCATGGAAGGTCTTCTGCGAAGAAATATGTATACAAGCTTCCAGCCACAATGAGGTTACACAAAGTCTTGTCTAAGGATCACTTCATTGTCTCCCTCAAAACTCCTGAAAGATCTTTTACAGAGAGCACCAGGGAGAGCTACTAATAAGCACTCATATGCAGGGCTCTCAAGTCTCTGTCCCTAGATTGGCCCTAGAACCTAACACTGCATCGGAGGTATGTAGTACTTATCCACCACTCGTACAATAGAATCAAAAGCCTGGTAAACAGCATTTTCACTGCAGGTGCCATTAGCACCCAGGCCCGCCACACATAACCTTGCGGGCCCGGGGTTAAAATATGATAGGGCCCCTAAGGAGATTGAAATTTCAAAAAATCTATTGTTAAAAAAAATATTTAATACATTTTAAAATCTGTAGTAAGAATAAGTTCAATAATTTTATTGCATCAAAGCCGCTGCAAAATCAGTCTCTTAACCAGAAAAAAGTTTAACCCCATTGCCGCTTCACAAGTAAGGATCCGGATGTACTATAAGCCAAGCGCGCCAAGTAGTTGGATATTCTCATAATCGATTAAGAGAACCCCTTCGACATGATTTGCCGTGAAGGCATTCACCCACGTACACCGATTGAGGCTGGTATTATCCGTCTGAAGCCAACTTTGATATTCAACTACGCAACGCTGTCTATACAAAGCCGACAACAAGGTCACAGGAAAGCTCAGAGCATCATTCATAAATGAGGCACATGTCATCTCTGCTCAACTTAATTTAACTTATGAGATGAGGGAGCCTGGGGATTTATCTCAATCATCAAACGTAGATAAGTAGTGCGAAGTAGATTATGGGGTTCTGAAACAATTACGCGGCGCACTTCAGGAGCAGCAACAGCATATTAACCATCTTCCCACCTTAAATCAACAGCAGCTCTATCAAAAATTAAAAATTAAATTGGACCCACCCGCAATGAATGAATTTGTAATTTATGCACCTAGATAATAACGATGTTATGATAAAAGTAAAAGACGGTCTCAATAAAGAAATGAAGTGCATAATTAGTTCAAGACTTTTCCATCAACAAAGCCGCTTAGAATTCGTTGAAGTTTTGCGGTCTGCAACAACTTTTCTATTTCCAGTTAGTTACCCTTGGTTATCCAGACATCGTCATCTTTACCACTATGGTTTTGCCTCAGATGCTGTGAATGATTCTAGTTTCAGCATGCGGAGGATCAACCGACTTAAACTACTTTGGATGCCAAATTCCACCAGGGCCACCTGCATAGCCTCGACACAGGGGGGATTTTTTGAATAAAATTCCATAGAGAGATGGACATGACTACAAATGAGGTCATGAACCTCACGCGAAACAGTCCCCAGTGCGACAATAATTTTATGATTAATTTTTGTAACATTCGGGAACTGAATGTAAACTTCCTGGCCGTTACGTGCGAATTATTACTTCATGCGAGTGAAACCCAAGTGTTACCAGATCTTGATTTACATCAATTTCAGACGACAGGGTAGAACTTAGTGCACAACTTTTCCGCTCATAGGGGACTAGCCATATATATTAGGAATGACGTGGCGTTTCAGAAGGTGTACAGTAGTACACCCTCTGCTTTTAACCACATTTGGATTAAAATAATTATCCATAGCCACGTCATATTTTTCTGTTTTTTATATAGGAGCCCTAATATTAGTAATGAGGCCACAACCTCAGCCTTCGATGATATTTCCGAATATATTTCCGGATTTTTGTTTTGCCACTTGGAGAGTGAAATCATTGTTTCTGGTGATTTAAACGTTCACAATGTACATTGGCTAAATTACTCAAGTGGCACTAGTGTTCCTGGCAAAGTCGCCGAGCTCTTTGTAAACGTCAACAACTTACATCAACTTGTAAAATGTCCTGTCCCTGATATTCTAGGTCAAGGAGCCCATCTTCTTGATCTATTTCTTACTTCTCATTCGACGCGGTATTCCGTCAAAGTAAGCTCACCCCTTGGCAGCGCGAACCACAAACTAGTTAGCGCTTATTTCTCATATCCATCCCGACCACAACCACCACAGCTCATAAAAGAACTGACTGGCACTATTGGAAAGCCAACTGTTTGGGTCTTATTCGCTTCTTCCAAGCCACTGAATGGGGATTTCTATTTCCGTAACGCCAATGTGAACTATGCCGCCCTCGGTGTCAACCAAAATTATGCGAACGGGTATGCGTTTATTCATCGCTCATTCTACCAAATTTTTGAAGCCCAGGCCGGACAGATGGTTCAATGGGGAATGTATGAATGCAATCAGAGCTAAAGAAGCCGCCTACAGAACATACAGACGTTCGCCTAACTAGTCACTTCGACGCGAGTACATCAAATTGAGAAACTGCTGTAACCCCACGATCAGGAAAGTCAAATTTGATGATAGTTTGAGAAGTAAGATTCTTAGCACCACTACAGGCAGTAAAATTTTGACAGAGTATGGCACCCTGCTTTGTTGACCAAACTCCAAGCTATTGGCTCTAAGGAACTGGATCAAGAGCTTCCTTTCTGGCCGTACAATCAAGGCAGTATTGGACGGCGTTGAACTCAACCCCCGCGTCATTTTGGCCAGAGTTTCCCAGGGTCAATTTTATCACCCACACTTTTCCTAATCTTCATTAATTATCTGCTCTCAATCCCCTCCAATCCACTTCACTGCTTCGCTGATGACGGTAGTACTTTGCGTTACTCTTACTCCTTCGGCAATATAAGAAAAGCACGTGCCAGACCTTACCTTCACCACCGTGAACTGATGTCCTTTTCGATTAACTGGGATATCAAATCGATTCTTGATTAGGGCCGCAAGCATTGTGTTGAATTCAACGATACCAAAACGAAGTACTGCCTCATATCCACCAAAGCTAACTCCGATATATTCCTCCTATCTCAGTGGGAAAAGAGAATGTAACGGCTGATTCAAATCTTAACATCTTGGGGGTAACTTTAACGGAGGATCTTCAATGGAATGATCACGTATTCTCCAAAACAGCATCGCTATGCCTTGGATTTCTCAATCTACAAATCCTACAACTCGTATATCTGGGCAGGCGCTCCAAAAATCACCTTGGCTTGCCTCGACAAGCTGCAAAATCATGCCCTCAAACTCATTGGTGATGGCCCCTTTCGCGCTTTCATTGGCCATGTCTTCTTTGTGTGTATATGAGGGTCTTTAAAAGCAGGATCAATAACTGATTGAAAGGCATTGTTCTTCTGTAGGACTTTGAAAAATTTCAGTTTCTCCTGATGGAACAAAGCGGAAGTGGTGTCATAACCCTAATCGCATGCAGGAACAATCAGGTCAGATTGGGTTTTGTCAGCAGCAAATAAGGATTGTAGAGGGTTTGCGTCTCCTTTTCTATTCCTGGTTTCAAAAAGAACATTTTGTTTATATCAGGGCTACCAATGCCAATCGAAATGAGCAAAAGCTCAATATCACATATTCATTTGATGGGGCCAACATAAGAGCTGTTGTGATAATTGGGGTACAAAAATGCTGTACAACATCGATTTTGTTCCTTTCGTCATCCCATGCTCGTCGAAAAATCCAGAGGGTTGGCGCTAAGTTCGGTTGCACTCTTTCGCTTCGTTTGAATTTTTCACCTTGAAAATTACCACCAACAATGCGCTGTTTACCTCTCATGCCCATCTCCTACAAGTGGACAAGGACAAGTGGCAGTTAATTATCTCATTTGCGACAACACCTGTACCCATTAGGTCAGTCGTGTCTGGGAAAGGAGGATCCTCGTGGAACGATTTCAGCAACTTATGCTTATGTTCGTCAGTGTTGTCTAACTTTTGCATAATATATATCTCTGCTGTCAACGTGTTCTTCTGACGTTGCGAGTTAATTCCGTAAAGTGATCAATCTCTTGGCGCACATTATGCAGTGCTGTCACTGTCTCTTGTGTCCACCTTGCCAACGCCTGCAACTACTCCACCACTTGTCTTCATTGACTTCATTAGAGTTTTAATTGGTCTGCTCTTAGGGGTTTGACCCTCAAACTCGCCCCTGCTTGGAGGTAGCAGGAACTTACCACTAAATAGCAATCTGCCATAATGGTTAAAAAAAGGTTTATGTTTCTTACTTCTACTGAAGAATAGTTTCCTCTAATATTGTCAAATGCAATAAATATTGTTAAATGACGGTTGTTTGTATATAATGGTGGAAAATCTCTATGCTTAAATACATATTTATCCCTTAACACCTTATGTACAACAACCTGAACGTTTCAGTGATAATAAATTAACACACTCCGACTTTTGATTAAAAGTTTGCTAAGCTCCATCTGCGACGACAACAAGTTCCATATTTAAATAGCACAAGAATCTACATCCCATAAAATTTCGTTAATTATCCCAGGTTTATCTACCTTTTACCCTGACGAGGGTTTAGTCATTGAACTCATATTGTTTACTTTCCAGGTATATTGGATACTATTCTCAGTGTACAGCCCAAAGAAGGCGGCGGTGGAGGCGGTGAGACACGTGAAAGTATTGTCTATCAATTAGCTGAGGACATGTTGCGGAAACTCCCGCCACTTTACAATGCATACGAGGTGAGAGAAAATTTAATCCGGATGGGCGCCTTCTTACCGATGAACATTTTCCTCAGGTATGTTATGCATAATTTATTTTCACCTTCAGCATAAATTAATTAATTGAACCATTTTATAGGCAAGAAATCGATCGAATGCAGCGAGTAATCAAAACAGTCCTCAATTGCTTGTGCGATCTGAAATTGGCAATCGATGGCACCATCGTAATGAGCCAAGCATTGAGGGAGTCCCTAGATGCCATGTACGACGCAAGAATACCTGAAAGCTGGATGAAGGTGAGCCCAATTAACGAAATTCTCTAATCAACAATGTTCAAGGGGATGAAACACGCGAGGACTTACGTGTTGAGGGTTTTCATTCATCGGTAAAAAAGTCGGTTGTGTTGGGTGCTTATTGGAGTGTCTGACGTGGGCTGGATTCATCAACCAACGGAAAAGGGGATTCACCCTTGTTAGCCATCAAAAGCCAAGAAAAGTTCTATGCTATTAGTTATCTAGATTTCTGATTGTGGCTCTCTTAGGTAAATATCTTGCTTATCATCCTCAGACCTACATAAAGAAGTGAGTATATTCCCTATAGGCACATCGCGGTCTACTTTTAGAATTTTTGGGGGAAGATTTATTTTTGTGAAAGCCAGAAACTGCAAAATTTAAAGGCACGCACTTTTCAAAACTAGGGAATATTATGCGTCTAGGAATTGTAGAACTTTGAAATATTATGGGCCTTCCCAAGTAGTAAATTACCCTGGAAATGAAAAGGGACATTTGCTGGTAAAAAACCGGGGCGATATTTGGAGCAATGTAAAATTTTTTATAGTCACATGATTAGATATGAATCACTACACTTTTCAAGGTACTAATATGAAAAAAGCATTCATACAATTTTAATAATACTTGAGGAGTCCTAATTTTGATTTGCTTTCAATATACCTAATCTCGAGAAATTTTTCATAATAAAATGTTGCAAGATTACTTTGAAATACATTACAGACGTAAATTGTTTATACCTATTTTAATAAACAAAAAATAGAATTAGTAGTGTTAAATTTAAAATTAAACGATATCGTTTCTTAAAAAATAATATTAAAATTACATGTACCCACAGTGTATAGCCCATTCACAACGCCGAAACATAACACTGTTTTGAAACTCTTTCCATGTATGTTATTTGGATCGCTGATTACGAAAATCAGGATCCTTCAGTCCTAAACTATGGGCGTCACTCTTAAAAATGCAAAAAAAAAACCGTTTTTGGACATAACTTCAATAATATTCAAAAATAATCTAATGAAATACGCTTTTTTCAATATATGTTTACGAAAGTGGTTGGTTTTTACCAAATCAAGCCAAATTTTATGATTAGAGAAAATCCTAAAGGGTTAAAACCACCTCTAAATCGATTGATAAAAAACATAGGTAATCAACAGAATAATTGAAAACTTAAACTAGGAAATGCCAGTGATTTTTTCACTACTGCCGGCAGTCCTCAATCACTAGCTGTTTTTTTTTTCTTACTGGTTCATTTTAAAATAAAAGCGTATTTTTTAGTTTTATTTTCTACTTTCTAGTCTATTTTATATTAGATTTAAAATGACGTCACACAGATTACTGCATCGTCTTACCCTTTCATTTGATACCCATACCGAGGGGGTGGTAAAGAAAAAGGTAGTCCGTCATTTTCAATTTGGAATAACGCCACCCAACTAATTGTATTCTACCTGTCATGCCCTTTCATTTGATACCCATGTCGGTAAGTCGGGGAACGCCACTGCAAAGATAGGCCGCCATCTTGGAACCGCCATTTCGATTATTTGACAAAATGGTGCAATTGCATTGTCACGCGATCTATACATATGTGCAAAATGTGAAGATGGTCAGTTACATATATGAAAGGGGATCAAAACCAAGTTGCAAGATTTGTTTACATAGAAGCATGTCGGAGACGCGAACCCATACGTTTTTCCCATACCAAAAATCCAATAATAAAAATAGTAGTTTTTACTTAAAAAAAATTTTAAAAATCCAATTTGGCATCTCTAAGCTCTGAGTGCCCTGGTCTACGCCATCTTTCCAGCCGAGGTTGAGTTTCTCTCGCTGTCGCACCACATAGATCTTATCGCAGAAAACTTTCCGAGCAGGCTCATCTTCATTCATATGAGCTAGATGCCCTGCCCCCCAGAGTCTACCGTGCGTTATTTTTTTCACAAAATCTAGAGTATACGGAATCGTCTTCCTCACATAAAGGGCCAACAATCCCCGAAGTATTTTCCTTTCGAACAGAGGTTTGAGTGCTTTTTGCTAAGCACCCACGTTTCAGATGCATATGTGAATATCGGCAAGACCATCGTCTTATATAGTAAAAGTTTAGACGTTATTGTTAGATGCTTGGATTTAAAAGACTTGACAGACTATAGTAGGGTTTGTATTTTCCATATTTCGCGCCGTTTTATTGACTTCACTTTGCCGTTTGACATCTCGACAACAAAGCATCATGAAATGCCGTGATGCCATATTTGCTTGATTTTGATGAATCAGATGCTTATATGCGGCGAAAATGAACATTAAGCAGGCGGCAACACGATGCGCGTCAGACTATTTTGAATACTTGATCCGCATCACCGAAGCATCGATGCATTTTTGAAGTTACCCGATTTTACCACTTCGTGTTCCTCTACCTTGATTGTGGGACTAATGTTAGGTGTTATTGTAGACGAAGACGAGGCCACCTTGTACTTTGTTTTGCTTTCGTTAATGTGTAGTCCCAGATTTCCTGCGCCTGCCCAATCTGTGTGAAAGCTTTTTGTACAACTGCTGTCGTTCTTCCTAAGATGACAATGTCGTCTGCATAAGCCAGTAATTGAGAGGATCACTTTCCCCAACGCCAGGCTGAAAAGGAGGCAGGCAGGTCTGGACAGTGTTCCGAATACCTTTGGCTTGTCACGTTACATAGTCTTGTTAGCTTGTTGGGGATGCCGAATTCTCTCACGGCTTTGTATCATAGGCGGCTTTAAAGTCTATGAAGAGGTGTTGAATTGAGTTTTGAAAGTCTAGACATTTTTCCGTTTGCCTCAAGATGAAAATCTGATCAATTGTTGATTTGTCTGGGCGTATGTGGCCACCCTGTTTTGTAGGATAGCGGAGTATATCTTATACATGGTACTCAACAACGTTATACCGTGATAGTTAGTGCACGTTGTGATATCACTTTTTTATGTACCAGACGGAGAATGGCTTGTCTTGCAGTCTTCTGGCAACACTTCCCGCTCTCATACTTGCACAATTAATTCATAAATTGCTTGGTGTAATGTAGGCCCTCCATATATAACCAGTTCTGCTCTGATGCCGTCGGCACCCAAATTGTTTTTGATCCGGGTTGTGGCCAGTTTGGATAGAATTTTCGCACCTGGTTCGACCGCCGCTCTCTGTACTGTTCTAGTTCACAGACGAGATTTTTCTCCCAGACTTCCTTTTATCGTCTGTGGATTTTTATTCGCCTTTTCTGAACTTTTTATATTTCTCTTCCCGTACCCGTGCTCTCTGAGACTTTTACATTGCCCGTTTCGCAGTATTCTTACGTTCAGTTGCCAGTTTGCATTCATTATCGAACCAGTTCTCTGGATTGGTTCGAGCCCGATCAGAGGCGTTCAGATGTCCCAGTATGATTTTTTCATCATACCTGGAGCATGAATTAAGTTCGCGTTCAACTAATTCGAAGAATTCTTCTTCATCATCCGGGGACTCTTCTATAGGCGCATGAACGTTTATGAGGCTGATGTTAATAAATTTGCCTCGCACACGAAGGATGCGCCTTTCGTTTATTGCTTTAAAGCCGATAATGGTAGGCTTCATTATTTGGTTGACCATAAAACTTACTTCGAGCACATGGTGTTTTGTATGACAGCTGTAATATACGTCATAATCAGGTTTTCGCAAAATACCATTCCCTGTTCATCTCATCTCCTGAATGGCGGTAATGTCAGTTTTATACTTTGACAGATTATCGGCTAGATGTTGTGTAGCTCGAGTTCTGTTCAGAGTAGGGTTGCCACCTTTTTTACATTTAAATATAGTATTTTTTCTCTAAAACTTTAAAAAATATAGTACTTTTAGAAATTTTGCAGAAATAAATAGTACGAGCTCGTTTTTCAATATTATTTATTTTTCCAAGTATATTTATCATTACTTTTGGCCTTATTTAATAAGGTCTTATTGCTTAAGAAATAATCATACGCATCTGTGCAGCCCAACTGCATATTAATATAAATTAAAAGCCCATTTTTTACTAATCTTATAGAAGCTCTATTTCTCTCATCTCTCCATTTTATGTTCATGATAGAAAATATTCTTTCTGTGAAAGCTGATGTTGCTGGAATGGATAGAAGAAAGGAAACGACTTTTAACATATTTGGTAAATCGTAATTTGTAACTTTAAATACCATTTGCCACTTTTCATCAGTACTTTTATTGATAAACATTGAATGTCGCTGATGTCGGTAAGCCTATTATTTTGGTAGCTTCCCTACCTTGTGTTGATAATAGATTTTCAAATCCCAATATTTTTGTCAGTGTTTTGTTTGAGATTCGAGTGTGTTTCACTTTACCGCAATCATTAAAAATATAGTATTTTTCCGTACTATATTTTTTTCCAACAGTATATAGTACAAATGACCAAAATATAGTACAATACTATATAATATAGTACGGGTGGCAACCCTAGTTCAGAGTTCGAACATTCCGTTTGAAAATTCGTAAATCGTTGTGCCTTTTTCGCTGCCTTGGTTGTCGTCGTTTATACCAGTATCCGCTAGGAGGTTGTGATCGCACATCCATCAGCCCGAAATAGTAGCACACGTGCATGTTATGCTACTTGCTATTCCCACCATTCCGCTGGGGTGGTTTAAGTCAGCTTAAGGGTGGTTTAACCCCCTTAAAAATGGGGTTAGAATATATTTCCCAAATTTTTTAATATTTCATCAAATTTAAGTCATCTCCATCTACAAATTGACCAAATAAAATTTATACAAAGCATTCAAAAAAAGCTTTGGCCCTCCTACCCGGACAGCAAGCAAACCCAGACAGTTGAAGCTCTGCCTTAAATTTGTAAGTGGTGAGAATCTTCCTGATTAAACTCACCAACTCTCGTTTTCATGACGGTTTAGTTCAGACTGGAACAGACCGTGAAGGTATTACTTCAGTCTGTCGTTATCAAAGTGATGTGCTCACCAGGGCTGGAACAGTGCTGCATACAGATCAGCGATCTTCCTTTTTCATTAAGGGAAATTCTAACTTGGCCCTGCTGTAATATGCTAACCTATCCTATTTCATCTTTCCTTCAGATCAAGCTTACTACTATACGTTGCACCATGATTTGAACGACATGACGGACTAGTAGTACAAAGGGTGACTCCTAAGCTTCATCTTATCACAAAAAAAAAACAAAAAAAAATATATAGAATACAAATTCTCGTAAAAGTAGGTCCTTCATGCGGTTCATGTGGTGCATGTTAATATTGCGTACATTTCTGCTTGATAAACAGTGGCCAGGATGCCTACGAGTGATTTAATAAACGTGAGGCTTTCATATGAGATCCTGGTACTCACACCTTTATCCATATTGAAGCTATCCTTGTACCATTCGACTTCATTTTGTGTTATATTAACGGAACCCTGCATACCCGAGTAAAAATAAAACTTGCTCCCTCCTAACATGCAGCAGATACGCACTAGCCTGCACGGCACCCGAAACAAGCACGCACGCCTGATTAAAAATAAGACTCGCACCTACAGTATCAAATCGCTTGTATGGCACCTAAGCAAAGCAGGGTATGTTCACACTTTTTCTAGACTAAAGGGAAAAAATGTTTAACTGTATTAACTGTATTTCATTCAACAACCATAAAGGGTGCCAATAGCATAATCAGTAGACCAGTTATAGTTCGATTGCGCTGGTCAAGCAGCATTGTACGTGGTTAGTTCTTAGTTGGGAAACTCCTTGGTAAAACAAAACTTGCTTTTCAAATGTCAAATGTCTATGCCGATGCCTTTATATGCATGCCTATAGTGGTATCGTGCATACCTCTTGCATTCGAATTTTAACATTTTCGTGGCTGTGGTTGCAGCGTGCATGCCTGTGGCAGGCGAATTTTTAAATTTTCGTGCCTGTGGCGGAAGCGTACATCTCCGTGGGGCATGCCCATTTGTTCGCTATGTGTGCTATGTGCGGGTGCTGACTAACCTCATGTATGCCACGAATTGAGGCTCTTAAAGAGATGCATTCGCATTCTGATAGCATTCCTGCTTCTAGGATCTCTTCCGTACCGCTTACAACGGTGCAATGCGCCCCTTAGAAACCATAGGCCAGGCAGAGATTTAATTTCAGCCAAAATATAGTGTTGATAGCGGATTCCTTTACTTCGAGACGGAGTTGTACCGAGTTTACCGCGGCTGTGGTCCACGAGGTGCTAGTAGCCCGACGATGGAAAGTTTAGTCATTCTTTGAATCTTCCTTTATTTTGAGGGGAAACAATTATGCTATGTTATATGAAATTTGTGGTTCTTGGCTATAGAACTCACCTGCAAGTTATGCGACAGGACCACAGATCTGCGTGGCCGGCTCCTCAGTGTATTGTAAATTTTATGTTTTTAGCTTGTTATATTAAGCCCAAAGCTTTGCTCTGAAGGACCAGAGTCCTGGAATTATCTGTTTACTGGTACAGAACCATTGTCCTGAGCCTGACTGTCTTACACTAATGCGCAATTATTGGCTAAGAAGTTTTCCGCATCGAGTAGTTCTAGGAATTTATAATACAATTAGCCACAACAGAAGAAAACATTTAACATAACGACTACCTACGGAAATCCTTTTGATAAAATCCCCTTCGGAGACCTGTCGACCTCAAGGTTTTTACAAGGTGGTTGTGGTTTCGCTTAATAGATTCGAAATTTCAAGTTCTACCTTTCACTAGTGTTTTTTAGAGTCTGGAACCAGTGGTGTAGCGAGGACTTCTGCCACCATGGGCGTATCCTAAATTTCCGAAATATCTGGAGATGTTAGGAGAAGATAAGGCAACAAAATTGATCTTTCTTTATCAATATGATGAGTATTTGCTAGTAACAGAATATTCAATTTCGATATGTACAACAAATTGCTTCAAACTTTGAGTTGTTATTCAGAATTATGGATGAAAGACCCCAAAAAAAAAGAACCAGAAGTCTCAGTCTAGATTCTTTACACCGAAAAACATTCAATTCTCTTGTATCAGGCTGTGTCCTACCTAAACAAAGCACCATTTGTCGCCCACTCGATAAACGCCTACACTCCCCGTTTTATCTGGCTAGTTTTGATCCTTGTGCAAAAAATAAGGATACATCATCATACATAGAAATAATTTATCTTGAAACCCTTCGGAATTTATTTTTTTATTCTAGATATCATGGGAGTCAACAACGCTTGGTTTCTGGTACACAGAACTTCTTGAGAGGAATACTCAATTCCGGCATTGGTGCCTTACGGACAGACCCAAGGTAAATATCACTAAGAATCTTTTTTCTTTTGTTGTCCTTTGTATTGTTGTAAGATAATCTATTCCTTGAGGTTTATTCTAATTTAAAATGTTAACGCCAGAGATTTTGCCTCCTTTTCATTCGTTCTGTTTAAATTTAATTTATTGTTTAAGATGAAATTAAAGGAAGCTTTAGTTCCACATTGTTTTGTTTAAGTTCTTCCAACTCCTTAATTACACGGAACATTAAAATTTCGTTAAAGATAACATCGTCAATTCTCTTTGATTAGGTTTTCTGGATGACAGGGTTTTTTAATCCGCAAGGTTTTCTGACCGCTATGAGACAGGTAAGTTGTAAGATAATTTTATTGTATATGATAGAAATGTAGAAAATGGGGATCAAAAGTCTCCATTGTAGCGTAGTTTACCGGAAATTTGATTTACGGTTCAATGATTGTTGATTTATTTTGAACTTTCGATACTATATGCTATAATATTGTCCATTAAGACCTTCAGAGTTGAACCCGGTTGAAAAGGCCAGCAGGGGTCATGAGAAAAGTATGAAGAAAATGTCGAGTGCGTAATTGGCACTTCGCGTTTCCACGTTACAAGGTAGTCTTGGTTGCTTACTTTTAAAAAATATAAAGAGTTTCCCCGAGATGGAGTAAACTTTAACTTGAGCTCGATGACAAAATCATAAATCCCACTTTGGAGTGTTTTATTCCAACTTGACATTGTAAATGGGCCCTAACCCGAAATCCGCGGTTGCCACTCTAAGTCCGCTATTGATTGATGTGAGACAAATCCTTAAAAAGGACTTAAAGATAAATTATATACAAATTGTGTACAACAAAGAGGACAGCCGGAAACTAAACAAGGCGCATCTAGTTGTAGAGAACAGGAGAGTGCTGAAAATGTGTACGTGGGTAAGGTTAAAGTAACTAAATGGTCAAAGACAAAATCTTTTGCTAGAGCTAGGAATGTAATAGCCGTGATAACATTTATTCCTATTATTATTGCTATTATTTCATTGAGATTAACGTTGTTACTCCTTTTTCCTGCAATTCAAGCTCACTCGCCTCACACCCACTCACTGCAGTCCTATGTTTCTTCGGTCTAGAAGTTTGTTTATGAACGGAACAACTCTACCACAGTTAGTTTTCCCGAACTCTTAAAACATCCTTGAATTCATTCATAAGTTTAATCGCCATTTTCTGGATCACCCCCAAACCGCATAACCTAACCTAACCTCTACTATACTACAGGCGAAGCTTTCTACTGGTGCAAAGTCAAGGCACCATGATCACCATGATATTACTGGTACTTTTTGCATATAAAAATTCAGAGTTTGTCAATACGAAATCTCGAGCTGACCCAAGCAACACAGTTTTTATTCCAAAAAAGACTTTTCTTTCGCTTCGTATATGGGCAGAAAGCGTAAAAATGTCGTCGTGATCTCAAGTATGCAATACGAGTCCGGGGTTGACTCTGGGAGAAGTTGAGTTCTCTATACAACGTCGCGAAAACGCGTGTATCTAACTGGGGTCGTTCTCCCTTCCTTGTGCTCTAGACATTCACTGGCATTTCTCTACTTATTGAATAGAGTCTTCAGCTCTGGCGTCGGCGTTATACGAATCGGTTCGGGGATAGAAAGACGCACGATTCTTTAAATCTTATGCTGTAAATATACTAAGGGCGGCGGCGACGGTGCACACAAATTAAAAAGCACACAAAAGAATAATCATCTTCGACATCCGAATGCTACACACGCGCACAGGAACATACGAGAATAGCAACACAATCCCATGTCACACCGCCCAGGCAACTTTGAGGGGCGACGGCTACGAAATAGAACTTGGATTGATTGAGTCGCCACGCGCGGCGACCTCGTCGTCGAGTGGTCTGCATATTGTGCTGCACCCTTCATACTCATAGAAAAACTGTGTGTTCTATTCGTTTTTGCCAGTCGCTGTGGGAACTATTTTCGCCCTTAGTATGTTTACAGCATTACTTAATTCGCAGCGTCAAACAATTTGATCGTTAGCGGCAGCATCTTCCGCCATCTACTCAAACACTAAGTAACCTGGCGACAACAAATTCAGATCGGGTACTAGATAATGTTGCGGCGGACATGGAAGAATACGACATTTCTCGTATCGCCTAGTCATACGGGTTAAAAATCAAAGCGGAAAAGACCATAAAAAATTTAAAAAAAAAAAAAAAACCGACTTCAAAACTACATATACCTATGCATGCATATGTACAAACTTAAACTAAAAAGTAAAAAATAATATTTTAATTACCTCAAAGCAAGAGCCTTAAAGGACAGTTAAAAAAATTATTGATATTTATATATGTATGTATCTACTAGCATAAAACCCGCGTGCCTTGCAACGCCTTTAAAAACTGTTTATTATGTGCAATGTTTTCCTTAAAAAAAACCAACTAAAAAATTCAGCTGTTATTATCCCTAAAAAGGGTTTATTATAATGCATTTTTTTAATAAATATGGTAAACAAATTGCTGCGAATATCACCTCTGCTCAACAAATCGCTTCTTAGTGGATGTTCACGCCATTATAGGGATGCACTGTCAAAATTTCAGCCCTATAGCTCCAGCGGTTTGGGTAAACCCCATTTCACTCCCTTAGGGGATGAATTTCGAAAAATCGCTTTTTAGTAGATGTCCACGCCATTATAGGGATGCACTGTCAAAATTTCAGCCCTATAGCTCCAGCGGTTTGGGTAAACCCCATTTCACTCCCTTAGGGGATGAATTTCGAAAAATCGCTTTTTAGTGGATGTCCACGCCATTATAGGGATGCACTGTCAAAATTTCAGCCCTATAGCTCCAGCGGTTTGGATAAACCCTATTTCACCCCCTTAAGGGATGAATTTCGAAAAATCGCTTTATAGTGGATGTCCACTCCATTATAGGGATGCACTGTCCAAATTTCAGCCCTGTAGCTTTAGCGGTTTGTAAAAACCCTATTTCACACCCTTAGGGGATGAATTTCGAAAAATCGCTCTTTAGTGGATGTCCACGTCATTAAAGGGATCCACTGTTAAAATTTTAACCCTATAGCTCCAGCGGTTTGGATAAACCCCATTTCACCCCCTTAAGGGATGAGTTTCGAAAAATCGCTTTATAGTGGATGTCCACTCCATTATAGGGATGCACTGCCCAATTTTCAGCCCTATAGCTTTAGCGGTTTGTAAAAACCCCATTTCACACCCTTAGGGGATGAATTTCGAAAAATCGCTCTGTAGTGGATGTCCACGTCATTAAAGGGATCCACTGTTAAAATTTCAACCCTATAGCTCCAGCGGTTTGGATAAACCCTATTTCACCCCCTTAAGGGATGAATTTCGAAAAATCGCTTTATAGTGGATGTCCACTCCATTATAGGGATGCACTGCCCAATTTTCAGCCCTATAGCTTTAGCGGTTTGTAAAAACCCCATTTCACACCCTTAGGGGATGAATTTCGAAAAATCGCTCTGTAGTGGATGTCCACGTCATTAAAGGGATCCACTGTTGAAATTTCAACCCTATAGCTCCAGCGGTTTGGATATACCCCATTTCACCCCCTTAAGGGATGAATTTCGAAAAATCGCTTTTTAGTAGATGTCCACGCCATTATAGGGATGCACTGTCAAAATTTCAGCCCTATAGCTCCAGCGGTTTGGGTAAACCCCATTTCACACCCTTAGGGGATGAATTTCGAAAAATCGCTCTGTAGTGGATGTCCACGTCATTAAAGGGATCCACTGTTAAAATTTCAACCCTATAGCTCCAGCGGTTTGGATAAACCCTATTTCACCCCCTTAAGGGATGAATTTCGAAAAATCGCTTTATAGTGGATGTCCACTCCATTATAGGGATGCACTGCCCAATTTTCAGCCCTATAGCTTTAGCGGTTTGTAAAAACCCTATTTCACACCCTTAGGGGATGAATTTCGAAAAATCGCTTTATAGTGGATGTCCACTCCATTATAGGGATGCACTGTCAAAATTTCAGCCCTATAGCTCCAGCGGTTTGGGTAAACCCCATTTCACACCCTTAGGGGATGAATTTCGAAAAATCGCTCTGTAGTGGATGTCCACGTCATTAAAGGGATCCACTGTTAAAATTTCAACCCTATAGCTCCAGCGGTTTGGATAAACCCTATTTCACCCCCTTAAGGGATGAATTTCGAAAAATCGCTTTATAGTGGATGTCCACTCCATTATAGGGATGCACTGCCCAATTTTCAGCCCTATAGCTTTAGCGGTTTGTAAAAACCCCATTTCACACCCTTAGGGGATGAATTTCGAAAAATCGCTCTGTAGTGGATGTCCACGTCATTAAAGGGATCCACTGTTAAAATTTCAACCCTATAGCTCCAGCGGTTTGGATAAACCCTATTTCACCCCCTTAAGGGATGAATTTCGAAAAATCGCTTTATAGTGGATGTCCACTCCATTATAGGGATGCACTGCCCAATTTTCAGCCCTATAGCTTTAGCGGTTTGTAAAAACCCCATTTCACACCCTTAGGGGATGAATTTCGAAAAATCGCTCTGTAGTGGATGTCCACGTCATTAAAGGGATCCACTGTTGAAATTTCAACCCTATAGCTCCAGCGGTTTGGATATACCCCATTTACCCCCTTAAGGGATGAATTTCGAAAAATCGCTTTTTAGTAGATGTCCACGCCATTATAGGGATGCACTGTCAAAATTTCAGCCCTATAGCTCCAGCGGTTTGGGTAAACCCCATTTCACACCCTTAGGGGATGAATTTCGAAAAATCGCTCTGTAGTGGATGTCCACGTCATTAAAGGGATCCACTGTTAAAATTTCAACCCTATAGCTCCAGCGGTTTGGATAAACCCTATTTCACCCCCTTAAGGGATGAATTTCGAAAAATCGCTTTATAGTGGATGTCCACTCCATTATAGGGATGCACTGCCCAATTTTCAGCCCTATAGCTTTAGCGGTTTGTAAAAACCCTATTTCACACCCTTAGGGGATGAATTTCGAAAAATCGCTTTATAGTGGATGTCCACTCCATTATAGGGATGCACTGTCAAAATTTCAGCCCTATAGCTCCAGCGGTTTGGGTAAACCCCATTTCACACCCTTAGGGGATGAATTTCGAAAAATCGCTCTGTAGTGGATGTCCACGTCATTAAAGGGATCCACTGTTAAAATTTCAACCCTATAGCTCCAGCGGTTTGGATAAACCCTATTTCACCCCCTTAAGGGATGAATTTCGAAAAATCGCTTTATAGTGGATGTCCACTCCATTATAGGGATGCACTGCCCAATTTTCAGCCCTATAGCTTTAGCGGTTTGTAAAAACCCCATTTCACACCCTTAGGGGATGAATTTCGAAAAATCGCTCTGTAGTGGATGTCCACGTCATTAAAGGGATCCACTGTTGAAATTTCAACCCTATAGCTCCAGCGGTTTGGATATACCCCATTTCACCCCCTTAAGGGATGAATTTCGAAAAATCGCTTTTTAGTAGATGTCCACGCCATTATAGGGATGCACTGTCAAAATTTCAGCCCTATAGCTCCAGCGGTTTGGGTAAACCCCATTTCACACCCTTAGGGGATGAATTTCGAAAAATCGCTCTGTAGTGGATGTCCACGTCATTAAAGGGATCCACTGTTAAAATTTCAACCCTATAGCTCCAGCGGTTTGGATAAACCCTATTTCACCCCCTTAAGGGATGAATTTCGAAAAATCGCTTTATAGTGGATGTCCACTCCATTATAGGGATGCACTGCCCAATTTTCAGCCCTATAGCTTTAGCGGTTTGTAAAAACCCCATTTCACTCCCTTAGGGGATGAATTTCGAAAAATCGCTTTTTAGTAGATGTCCACGCCATTATAGGGATGCACTGTCAAAATTTCAGCCCTATAGCTCCAGCGGTTTGGGTAAACCCCATTTCACTCCCTTAGGGGATGAATTTCGAAAAATCGCTTTTTAGTAGATGTCCACGCCATTATAGGGATGCACTGTCAAAATTTCAGCCCTTTAGCTCCAGCGGTTTAGGTTGTGCGTTGTCTGTTAGTTACTTTTATACAATAGAAAAAAAAGTAAAGATAAAAAATCTCCTTACAACTTATTGAACCCCATTTCACCCCCTTCAACCCTTTTTTTCTCCATAAAAAGTAGCCTATGTCCGTCTCCAAGGTCTAAACTATGTCTGTAGCAAATTTCATCCAAATCGGTTTAGTGGTTTAGGCGTGAAAGCGTAACAGACAGACAGACAGACAGACAGACAGACAGACAGACAGACAGACAGACAGACAGACAGAGTTACTTTCGCATTTATAATATTAGTAAGGATTTAATATTTTTAAAAAGTTCATTTTGGAGTCGGTGCCAGCCAAAGAACAATTACGTTTATACATACCCTGAAAGCTTGGGTGCAAAAGAAAACTTACGTTAATACATACCTTTGGCTGGCACCGACTCCAAAATGAACTTTTTAAAAATATTAAATAGATACATACATATATAAATATCAATAATTTTTTTAACTGTCCTTTAAGGCTCTTGCTTTGAGGTAATTAAAATATTATTTTTTACTTTTTAGTTTAAGTTTGTACATATGCATGCATAGGTATATGTAGTTTTGAAGTCGGTTTTTTTTTTTTAAAAATTTTTTATTTTTTACTTTTTAGTTTCAGCCGCCATATTGCAACCACAATTTTGATTTTTTTACAAAATTGTATTCTACTCGTCATACCCTTTCATTTGATATCCATGAAGGGGGTCGGGAAACAAAATTGCAAAATTCGGCCGCCATCTTGGAACCGACCGCCATTTTTTTACAAAATTTATATGGGACCACCTCTGAGGTATAACGTACCAAACAAAAAAAGAATCATCAAAATCGATTCATAATTGGCGGAGTAATCGCGTAACATACATAGAAAAAAAAAAAAAAACATACATTCGAATTGATAACCTCCTCTTTTTTGAAGTCGGTTAAAAATGCTCCCAACGGACGTATCAAAGGCCAGTGTTCACCTCGATTGAACTCAAATCGAACAGGTTCCGAGGTTCAAATATTTGGGGTCATTGGTTGAGGAAACGAAAGTGGCATCGACGACCGACGTTCACAGATGCATCGGCCAGGCAACAGCAATCTTCGCCGCGCTCAAGTGGTGCATAAGGAAACGAACAAATATTACCATCAAAACAAAAGTACGCCTTTGCCGAAGGTTGATGCTTCCGATTGTTCTTTATGGATCTGAAACGTGGACACTGCTCGAGCTGGAGATGAACAAGCTCGAGGTATTCCAAATGCGATGATTGCGGCGGATTCTGGGTATCTCACTGTGCGATCGCCTTCGAAACGAGACAGTTAGACAAAGATGTGATCAACAGACAGTGATCGAAGAAGAAATACAAAAACGTCAACTGCAGTGGTTTGGACATGTTTGCCAAATGGATGATAACCGCTTGCCACGTAAACTTCTCTGGTAAGACTGGGCCGGCAGATTGGAGAATTCAGCGAACGGCACCGAAGAAAACCTGGATAAAGAATACGACTTGAAGAATCTACGGTTATGAATTTTCGAGGCTCGAGACGTCGGCAAAAATTGTCAAGAATGGAAACGACGTGAATGGAGCTTGAGACTCAGCTGCTCCGACAGCAGCGTATCCGTTGCAGGGACGTCCCGCCTGGACGCTAACGGATAAAGAAGAAGTTTAAGGGGGGACAACACCTTGAATAGGCACGATTTTACGTTAAATTAAAAGTTCAATATTGTAAACAATACTTTTTAAAAACAAATGAAACTTTTTTTATTTATTAAAACAACTATTAAACTTTACTTTTACACGTCAACAAAGTCGAAAAAGTTTTAACAAACTATATTTGTTTAACAAATCCTCGCGCATGCACCTTTTCGCTGGCTGCACATACCACGGGGACCTGAAACAATAAAAATGGATTCCAATTAAAGCAAGTTAATCTTAAATACATTGTCTACGACCTAGTGTAGCCGATTTTTATTTCATCTAATCATTTTGATAAAACAGCCACTTAAAGTAAAAAAGTCGATTTTTTTGAGAATTTTTAACAATAAATAGCCGCCATTTTGGAACAAATAAACCAATCAAAAAACGGCTACGCTAGGTCGTAGAGAGTGCTTTTATAAACATTCTGTCAAAATTTCAAGTCATTTGGCCGAGTAGATTCCGAGGAAAGTGTGCAGCCAGTTTGAAATCCATGGATTCGAGAAAACGGCTGTCAAAGTGTGGCGTACAAAACGCTGCACGTTTAGCGTACGTTACTGCTCGCGTTTGAATCTTACCATCAGTCTGCTGTTCCTGCACCATAAAGTGCACCTTCCTGACGCTTAAAGGCTTTGTCTTCCTTCATTCGCTCCTCTTTGCGCCTTTTCCTGGTCTCTTTAGTCGATTGTTCAGCCCGATTCTCAGCGCGACCGATGCGTCGTTCGTCGACCTGCCTGCAGTATTGGTACGCACGTGATCCAATAGTCATGTTGAGCAGTTGCATCATTAATATGATTTTCGTGTACCCGTCATTGAATGTACTAGCTGCAACACCGGCTGCAATATCGACTGTTCTTTTGCCACAGAAAGACGTTTTCGGCGCCATAGTCCAAATAACCGAGTTCAAACTCTCGTTATTGTTTTGTGTGAATCCCCCCTCACACTTTTCCAGAAGATCATTCGATGTAAGAAGTTCATAAATGGGATGAATAGCCTTTTGAACGTCGTTGTGAAGTGGAGCTTTGTGTTTGTAGGTTTTCAGAGTTTTGTTTTTTTTTTTGCTATCTTGTATGAACACCAATCTTCCGAACAATATTTATGCTGTGGTTTTTTATCTGTGGAAATTTTGTGGTAGTACGTAGCCCAAATAGAGTTTTTCATGTCTTTCCAATTAGTCGCATTCCGTCTTATTGCCAAACCATAGTACCTTGTTAGTTCATTGATCAGATTAGTCGTCAATTTTCCTTTTCCACCCAACTTTTTTTCTTTTCTCACTTTTCGCAAATGAGATCCCATTCTTTTTTGTACGTGGCAAATGCACTCTTTTTTTTGCACTTTGGTCGCCCCGTACGGCTTTGCGTTGACGACACCTGTATGAGTCTTACAATCGCCATCTCCGATATAGTTATGATATTCTGCAGAGTGTCGATCTTTAGACCTCATAAACAATTCTACCGCCGCATCTACCTCCATTTTGCCAGAAGATCCCTCATGATTTGCACTGCATTCTTCTTCGTGATTCGCTTTCCAAACTAAAAAATCAGCAGCTGAAAGTAGTTTTTTTGACAGCGCACAGGATTGGCAATACGCCGACTTTACGACATAATCGAGGACTTTGCCAGAGAAATATCCAATGATTGTAGTGACGCCATAGAGTGACGAATGTCCTCGTTTCATCCAAGTTCCGTCACCTGAAACCGATAATCCTTCGCCATTGCCTGCTGCAGCGTTTTTCTTTTTTTCTCCTTCAGCAGCGTTTTTCATAGAAGTACGAGCAACAGCATCTACAACAATTTGAACTTTTTCCATAATTTTATCGTACATGCTTTGGAAAACCGGCCTAGGCAGATCCATCAGGCCACAAAATTTTTCGATCCCTGCCGCTCCAACACCAAGCAATCGGAAAACGAATGAGATCCGTCTGTTGATTTCGTATCCATGACCGTTTATAACAGGACACGAACGAATCGCTCTTGGCTTGCATTTGTTGCAAACGATAACCAAATTGAATCCTAAACCTCTAATAGATGTTTCCCGAAACGTAACTCCTCCGTTGCATGTTCGACATTTTACAGCGCCGCTTATAGCCGAAAAAACAGTCATGAAATGTAGTATTCGGTATCCAAAAGAAGAATTCACTTCTACTTTTTCTGATCGCCCACTTTCAATTTTTCCCGATGATGCACTAATATTTTTTAATACATTTTTGTCGGCTTCGTATCTATTAATCGGACGGTGTTTTTGTTTCGTACTCCGCTGCCTGCATCTCGCAGTTTTGTTGCCTTTCTTGTCCAAAAAACGTTGAGACATTTTTAAAACAAAAGTTTGTACCAAAATTCACTATAAACAAAAAACAAATAATAAATTAAACATCGAAAAATATTATGTTACAAGGGTTCAAAACAAGTATTTATTTACAAAACGATTAAAAATTGTAGCATGAAATTCGAGAGAAAAAATTACTGCGATACACGTCAAATAAAATGCTAAAGTGAAATGTAAAAATAACACATTGTTTATATACTTGCCTTGTTAATTTTTACATTACAACATTTTAATAGTTAACACTTGTAACTTGGACTGTCAACAATGAAGAAAGATACACACGAAATCACTTAGTGATGGACACACTTGTAACTTGGACTGTCAACAATGAAGAAAGATACACACGAAATGACTCAGTGATGGAAACACATGAAAACACATTCTTAGACTCTTTATGAGTCATTTTTAAAAAGTTTAATTCGTGCATTTTTGCATTATTTGACCTGAACGAACTAGCTTTGGCGAGCCTGATTTCGTCCGCCCGACAGCGGAAGATCGGCTCAGGCGCCGGTTGCAATCAGTGTCACGCTCCGACAAAAATTGTTATAACTCGAAAACGACTTCGAATTTTTAAAAATCCTTTTACACATATATTCTAGATAGAATAAAGTATCAATTAGAGCAATAAAAAAAAAGTCGATTTTTTTGAACATTCAAGGTGTTGTCCCCCCTTAAGTAGTACTTCTGGTTCTAGATTTCAAGATGATTTAAAAGCTCTGCCTCAGCCATGTAGAGACCTGTGAGATTTATTCTTCATGTCATTTCGGTGCTAGCACTACTGGAGTTTGGCATCCTATGTGACCTTTAAGTATTTATGTTATTGTGAGAAGCTTTAAGTCTTGCCTGTTTCCTGGTTCAAGCAAGAGGTCCTTCGATAGTTTACCGGGTGACCAGTGAGTGTCACATCATCTGAAAAATATTAGGTCATGTAACTGCACCGAACTAAGCTCTACTCTATCATCTACGCTGCGTACTGCACGTACCTTAAAGCTGGTGACACATCCAAGCGTACATTCTTTCCATTCGGTGACAGATAATATAGAAGTGTTTTTATTCAAATGCGACCTGATGGAATATTCCGTGAATGGAATGCATGCAACGCAAATGTTGGTCTACTTTTGCATTGCCGTATTCGACATAGCACACACAAGCATACACAACAAAGCACGCATGTATCATGGAACCGCTGAATGCAACGTACGCTTGTATATGTCACCAGCTTAAGGCGCTTCGCACGCAACTGCGACTGCGTTTGCAACTGGGATTGCAAATCAGTTGACTCGTATACGGAGGGGAGGGCTTTAAGCATTATACAACTGGTTGCGTACTGTGTCCGGAGCAGTCCTTGAAGCGATTTTGAAAAAAACAACCCATTGACATGCAGCATTCGACACGGTAACGTTATACGAGGTGTGACAATTAAGTAATGAGACTGATTATATTGCCGCGATTGTGGTAACCCTGCGACCTTGAAATTCCCTTTCCCTTCTCTCGGCATCCTTCCCCTCTCCACGACAGAGCAGTCTCGTGTTTACTCAACACGACAGAGCAGGCGAACTAAACAAGCTAGAGCGATGGAAAATATATCAATGGAGAGGGGAAGGATGCCGAGAGAAGGGAAAGGGAATTTCAAGGTCGCAGGGTTACCACAATCGCGGCAATATAATCAGTCTCATTACTTAATTGTCACACCTTGTATCTTGGCTTGGTAGGTTGGTAGGTGTGCTTTCCCTCACTCACTACTGCCTACGTTCTCCTTCTTTCCCCTGAGGGGTTGTCAGCATGCATTTAGAGTTAACAGCGTCACCACTTGAAGGTGTAGGAAATCGGGAGTGCGAGGTCCAAGGATCTGCCGTTACAGGTAATTCCTGATCTTAGAACTTCCATATAAAAAACGACAATGGCACCATTGGAACTTTCAATTCTTTAGTCGATTCTTTCTATAAATGCCTTAACACAATGTTCTTCAATGTGAATCCATACTCTACCTACCGTAATTGGACTTTTTGTGGAATCCTTTTGCAACCTTATAACATGGCAAGACAGGACCGTACCGTAGTCGCAAAACGGTTGATGCTTCGTCGGTATTTCCACCGTTACCACGTGCAAAAAATGTCACATTTCCTGTCGGTTTCCTTTTTCATACTAGACTTCATTCGTCTAGACTTCGTCAGATACCCAAAAGTGTATTGGTCCGTGACAAAATTTTCGTGATAAAATGGTAGCTTTGTCAAATCTAGTTTTTTTTTCTAGTGCGTAGGATTCACTACTGTCACAAAAAAATTTACTGTGGTTGAAAAATAATTTTATAGAAAAAAGGAGCCAGAAGCAAAGGTCTGAACTAATGTGAAAATATTTCTCTTTAAAGGAGGTAACAAGAGCACACAAAGGATGGGCCCTTGACTCGGTCGTTCTCCAGAACCAGATAACACGCTACAATAAAGAAGACATCACGGAGCAGCCCACCGAAGGTGTCTACGTGCATGGCCTCTTCCTGGAAGGTGAGTATTTTTATTGAAAAAAGGATACAAAAGTGTTAAAAGGAGCAGAATCTACCAAGCGAGGGCTTCCTAACAAGGGTGCTCCACCAGTATTCAAGTATGAATACGGGATATTATTTCATCTTTCAACACTTGCCCTTAATCAGGAGATGAAGCTCTTTTGGTTGGCTGAAGGATGCCCTTTCCGCTATGGTTCGATTTGGACCGATCCACGAGCATCAAGAGTCGACTTGAAGCAGTATTTAGCTCTCGGCTCCCGGAGCTCCAAAGATGATTGCCTCCAATAAATATTAAGCACGTCAGCATCGATTTTGATTGAATGATTTCGGCTAAAGGTGCATATTTTCAGCTTGGGCCCTTCTCAAAGGGAATCGATTCTTGATTACATACTTCAGCAGGAAAAGTATTTTGGGTACGATGGGCAGTGGCTGGGATGAATACTGTGCAAATATTATCGAAACATCAATGGAGGGCTTCGCATCCGATAAAATACCACTAATTTTTTTCATTTCATACAGTCAATACTTTTATAAGGAAAACTTCCCTCGAACCGCGTTTAGAAGTGGGGTTTCTATTTAATTATTGAGTTGCTACTTTCATCAGTTTGTGCTCGGCTAGGTACAAAGGTTATTTGTTAATTTTTCTTTGTTTTTCGTAATTGAATTGAATCCTTTGGGCACTGCTTCAAAAAGTGACTGCCTTTCTTTTTGTCTTTCTTTACTTGGCTACGCAAACCTTTTGAAGGCGTTTTTAGAAACTTGCGGTGCAATAATTAACCATTATTTAAGACATTACAAAATTTCATTAATTAGAGATGTTCTATTTATTACACTTCTCTTTCAGCTTGGTTAGAAATTAGGACAGTGGAACGGGAAGTAAGACGGAATATAAATGGAATCCATTAGGTGGGAAATTTAGTCAACAAACATGAGAGCATGATAATGGTATATTCAATTTTTAAGTCTACACATTTTGGTAAGCCAGACTGAATCTACAGAGAAATTATGCTTTTGTAGGTTATCATCATAACGATGTACCTACATTACAACCTGGGTCCAAGAATATCTGAAATTGACATCGGAATAATGAGTCTTGAGAAAATGTGTAACGTTAATTGTCTTTAAATAACACTGTGCTTTTTTTAAGGGGTGAGGGGGCAACCCACATGGTGAAAACTGCGTCCAAGTTAGGCCTATTGTGTACGTACCCCACTAGCGAATCAGACTATCAGCCTTCCGGAAGAAGGCAAGCAGGTCTTTAATTGACGAAGACTGGACTTGAGCAGGACCCAAAAACTTTCTGATAAACGTTCTTCTTCTAAGTCAGATGAGCGCAGGACATTCACAAAGAATATATGTGGAAGTCTCGTCGCCTTCCATGCAGAGTCGGTATTCTGTTTCTTGAGACAGTCCTAGGTCCGCTTTGTTTAAAGTGATAGTGCCCCTAAGGCAAAGGGTCTTATAAGATCGTTAGCCTGTTTAAGACTTGGGATTGACTCCCAACAGGCTAGGTTTAGTCCCTCAATCCACTCCTCTACCAATGACTTGGAGATGACCCAAGAGATGCCATAGAAGGGCTCTGCGCCCTGAAACAACTTCTCAGACCCTTTCCTCGCGAGGCTGTCTGCAGCCTTATCACCTTCGATACCCCAGTGTCCGGGGATCCACAGCAGACCGAGAGCCTGACCGGAACTCTGGAGTACGTCAAAACACCCTGAAACTATTTTGGAAGAAAACTTCCACCTTGAGAGTGCCTTGATAGCAGCTTGACGTCAGAAAACATTTTAATGTTGGCGTCTTTCAGACCTATCTCCAGGTTGCGCTTTGCGCAAGTCGCAATGGCATGTATTTCGGACTGGAAAACAGAGAGCCATTTACCCATTGCAATCGAGACCTTGGAGTTGGGTCCTGCGACACCACCTCCTGTGCCATGTACCATCTTTGACCCGTCGGTATACCAGTGGAGATGTTTTGGATCTCCAGGAAGAATAAGTTCGTTCCACTTAGAACGATCCGGGATACTCGTTCTGAATTTCCCTTGGAACCACAGTTCACAAACCATATGGTCGGATACGCGACAAATGGAAATGTTCGGGATGTTGTTAAGGATATCCCTGTGCCCTTTGACTGTATCGGACCAGTTGGATGAGATCTGAAATCTCAAGGTACTTAGGCGGATTTCCATATGAAGATATGCAAAGGGGTGACGAGCGTATTGTACATTCAGTATATAATTTGAGGTGCAAGATGCCATGTCTTATCCAGAAGCCTTTTGCAGGCCCTTATGGCCCTTGTGGATTTGCTGATGACGTAGTCAACTTGAGCGTTTCAGTTCAGTATCTTGTCTAACTTGACTCCAAAATATTTATCTGAGTCTCAGTACTAAACTGTGGTATCCTGGATACAGATAGGACCTAGGTCCACTTTGTAGCGTTTGGAGAAAGGTACCAACACAGCCTTATTTTGGTAGATTGACAGACCCTCTGTAGTAAACCATCTTTGAACTTCTCGGAGTGCTGTTCTCATGACCATTACAGTCAAATCAAACTTCCCAGAGACAATGATGGCAAGATCATCTGCATAACCGATGACATCGAAACCAGATTCAGATAGTTTGGTCAAAAGTTCATCCATAATTAGTAACTAGAGTAACGGGGATAAGATTCTACCCTTAATAGCTTGAACAACAATGGTGGAGACACCTCGGGGAGAAGAAATGTCACGATCTACAATCATGGCATTTATCCACTCAATCGTGTGAGGATCCAGGTTTCTGAGAGCCAGTGCTCTAGAGATAGAATCATAGCTAGTGTTATCGAAAGCACCTTCGATGTCAAGGAATGGACATAAAGCAGTTTCTTTAGCGAGGAAGGCTTTTTCAATTTTACTGACCAGGTGTTGTAAAGCAACCTCTGTTGATTTACCCTTAGAGTAAGCAAACTGGGAGGTAGAGAGCTACTATGAAAGTCTAGCAGCATTCCCATAGTTTTCAAAAGAAAAGGGGTTAAGCTGATAGGTTCGTACGATTTAGGCATATCCAGGGGTCTGTTGCCCTGTTTCGGGATAAAAACCACCACGAGTTTCCTCCAGATGTATTGGATGTATCCCCAGTTGAAGCGGGCTTTAAAGAAGCAGACCAGGCTGACGAGGATCAGATCAAGGCACTTCTGAAGAAGTGCATGACAAATTTTATCTCCTGCCGGGGACTACACCCAGCATCCAATGTTTAAACGGTCTGGAGGATTGACCCTGGAAAGTGCTCTCTGAGCAGGTACCTCAAGGTTTCTTCATGGCTAGAGGTTTAGGAGCCATCCTCCTTTCTGAGAAGGCCCACTCCGTTGAAAGCGTTCTTGGAAAGTAGCTTTTGGAGTCTAGTCCCTCTGGTAGAGGCTGAAGGCTGTCACAGTGTTTCCTCCTGGCGATCCTTTTGGAACGTCTCAACTCGTCGTTGTAGGCTGTTATGGTGAACCTATATTTATCCCAATGCCCGGCATGTTTTGCGCTATTGAACACTGTGCTTACTTAAAGGCATTTGAAAACCTTATGTTTCTACTTAGTTATTTCCGGTTGTGTTATAAAATGTACTTCTCAGCTGCGCCAAGAAAAATTAACCAAAATCAAGCGTTGAGATGAAGCTCCCATATAACCATGCAAATATAAAATTAAACTAGTTGGGATGTGGGTTTGACTTCATCGGTCCACACGATCAACTTCCCAGTATGAACGTAGACGGAATAAACTGACTTCTTACAAAATAGTAATACGTTTACCACAAGTGGGAAATTAACTAGTATCAGAATTAGTAACAAAGTTATCCTGCGAGAAGCTAGTTCAAATAACTATAATAGTGGTAGATCCACAAGATTTTTCTAGAGAATTTGTTTTTCCCGAAAGTTAGCAAACAAACATTTCTTTCGTACTTCGTTCGCTACCCTAAATCAGGTGTTCGAATTCGTATTGAGCGTGTTGAAGCGCCGCTGATAAACTGGAAAGAGAATGACTTTATTTGGAAATTTCGAAGCTTTCCGGAGATATTATCAGAACTAATCAATGTAAAGTACTTGTCAGAGTTGACCATAAATACCAAATTTTGCGGTAATACTGGAAACTCCTGGATGAACCGCAGTTTCCCATCAATAAAGTGCTGACCCAAGGTTTGAAAAATTCGTGATGTTTGTATACGGTAGCGTAACTTTTGCAAGATTTTTAAAGAATGTCTGAGTTTGACAAGTGATGTTTTGTTGGAATGCTATCGCTGTGCAGAATCCAAAAAAGATCACTTCGCTTAGAACGGTTCTCATTCCGTCGAAATTATTAGATATTAGCACAACTTATCAATTTAAGGTCTTTCTAACACTCAGCCGAAGTTTTTTCATTTAAACAAAAAAAGCCCCACCGAATGTTATGAAATTTTTTCAGAGCATTTTTTTGTTAATATTCTTCTTTCGACATCTCAAAGAAGTCGATATAGTTTTTGGCTCACGCGGTATCGTACAGGTACAAAAATCACGCACGTCAAACAAAAAACGGTTCAACCGAATTTTATGAAAATCTTTTCAGATCATATTTTCGTTGATACTATTCGAACGGCACCTTAAATAAGTCGATATCTTTTGTGGTTCGTTCGATATCGTGCAGGAAAAAATGGCCACAAACGTACGCACACACCCACACACATTCTTCTTCTCAAATTTGAAGCATTGACTAAGACCATGCGACATCTACTAATGGGCTGGTTTCGATGAGAGTATTCCTTAAGCAATCTTGTATGCCTGGTGCGCCGAACTTCTTCTTCTTCTTCTTTGATCCGTTAGCTGGCGGTCCGAGCGGGACGTCCCCGCAACGGATACACTGCTGTCGGTGCCGCTGGGTCCCGAACTACATCATTGAACATGATCCTGTCCGACAAGAACTTCACCTTGAGATTGCCATTTAGAATGTTCAAGGTAAGGCATGAGATAAGAATTTTTCTCCTGCAGGACAGCGCGGTAAAACATCCAAAACTTTGAGCCTGTCTGTATAGTGTCGAAGCCTTCGAAAATATCAGCCGGGTTATATACATTTCTTGGTGCGAACAGGAGAAATTGTTTTTGTATGGATTCAATCCTGTTGCTACTGGCGTGAAAAATGGTTTTCATATCCCTTGGTTAACTAAGGTACCTATTTCTTACCTAGCTCTTTCGTTCCCTTTCCTAAACTCACATAGGAGTTCCTTCCAGTCCAGCCCCATTTTCGAGCCCACTAGAGACAAGGAATTTATTAATAGATCAAACAAATTGATTGTGGTACAGTCCCAAAGGGGAATGGAATGCTGCAATAGCCATCTTTGAGCACTCCTTAAAACGTTTACAGTGCTCCCGTTCGCATACCAGTTCCATATACTTTGCATGCCATTGAAAGGGCTGGATTTACACGACCGGACGCCGAACAGACACCGAACAGACAAAACTTAGCTGTCATCGTTAATTCCCTTTTGAAGTCCGATGGAAAGTCCTATGAGCGTTTTCACGGGCGAAACTCCAACGAACGAACCAACGAACGAACTAGTGAAAGCAATTTGCTTTTTGTTGTTGCTTTTTGACATTTGCCTTGGAAGTTTTCTTTTCCTCTCCTCGTGCCAACAACAACAACGCAGGAACTGTCAAAATGTTCGTTCCGCTGTCCGCTGAAAATGTCCATTAAAATTGTCCGCCCTCCCCATCGTTCTCTCTCACCCTCTTCCCCATAAACCCAGTTCGTTCGTTCCTTTTGTCTGTTCGGTGTCTGTTCAGTGTCCGGTCGTGTAAACCGGCCCAAGGGAGCATCCCTTTTGATGCTCCTTTAAAAGCGTTTTAGAAGCATTGTAAAAAAGCTTTCTAATAAACAATATTCATGGAAGACTGCGGATGTATGAAGTCGAAAAGCTTTTATTTTTGTTCATCGTTTTCCAATTGCCTTTTCCCTTTCTAACTTTGTAAGTCTTAATCCCGTCCAATGTATAGTTGTTTTCAAACCTCGTGACATCCCGTGCATGTTCCCCAGCTAAGCTCTTAAAAATGTTTAAGAGTTCAGACAAAAGCTTCAGTTAACTCCTCCTATCAAATCACTTGCTGCCATGTAATCAAATCAGTCGCGACTGCGCATTGCTAAAGAGAGGTGTATTTTTCTGGGACTTCAATGATTATTTAAAAAATTTATAAATTATGACTGAAAAACACCCGTTTTTATATATTTTTTTTATTTTAAGGTTATTATATTTTACACATATGCTACAGAAATAATTTGTAGTAATTTCTACTAAAAAATACGAAATTTGTGTTTTTATCACTTTGATTACTAGATTGTTGACGTTTCCTGCCAGTCGCATACGCGCTTTGCTTGGGGAGGTTGTGTTGCTTGCGACTGCGGGGAACTGTCGGTTTATGAATGAAAACGCTCATTTATTCAAAGGAATTTTTTTCAGCATTTTTTTTAAATTATTTTAAATTTAGAAATGAGAAATATTTCGCGTAATTAAAGTAAAATTATGCTTATTATGTTGAATAAACTGCCTTTGTTGAGCAGGGGCTTTACATGTATTTAAAAGCTCTGCTCAACACATAGAAAGATAAATTAACTTTATTCATTCGGCATGCGCGCATCCCTTCCCAAATTATTTTGTTGAGTTTTTTCAGTGTTTGTTCTTTGTTGTCTTTTTAACTAAAAAGAGGGGAAATGATACAACATTATTTATAAAATTTGGCAACGAGGTGCGCAGAACTGCTCAAATTTTTTGTGTCACGGCGTTTGAAAAATTCTATACTTATCCACCGTTTCCTAAGAGAACCAGCCTATTGAGTAAGTTAATGTCACCCTTTATGGTCACCAAGGTAATCGCCAATTTTCTTCGTTCTATAAATTTTTTGAAAACTTCAGTAATGCTCCCTTGGGAGCATATTTGGCAGGGTTCAAAATCAGCTACCCTGAGCAGTACTTCCAATTTTTCTCGCTGGGGTCTATTTTGGAATTCCTCCAACATCTAAGATTTTGACTACACAGCTTATATCTATCTCTATCTCCTTCAATAACCTTAGCCAACAACCTTAATATTCAATTTCTAAAGCACTCTTAACAATATTTTTTTATTTACTTTTACTTTTAGTCCCACCTATCTATATTCCATGGAATGAGTAACCCCCTAATCTCACAAAATATGAACGAAGTGGAGAAAGTTCATTGTACCGACATTTAAAAGATATGGAAACTTTAAGGTGCTCCCAGCAAACAACACTCAATCTTTGTCACCCAAGTGCAAATTAACATTTGTTACGAAATTAAGAACGATATTACCCGTCATGTTTCCCACGCCAATCAACTAAAGCTCCGCTGAGGAAGATCGAGAGTGGCTCGCCTCTTCGTGGAACCTTTTTCCTCAATTATTGTAATCAATGACCCATCTCAATTGAATCAACTCGGCACAACGGCACATCTCCTCCACATTGACAGCACGGTTAGCCGTAATAAAAGTTGAGAACCCGTTGACATTCTAGCCAAATTGAATTAAAATTTTTTATTTTTTAAAAAGGAGAAAGGACTTTTTTAAAATTTCATTGCTTTAGTGTTAAAGCGTGGATTTTATGGAACATTTTCAAAACAATAATTTTTTAAATTCGTTCTTAATTGACTTTAGTGCTAATGTAATTAGGGTAAATTGATTATATCCCATAAAAGAATGTCCTCATGAGGTTGGTTTTGAGATAATCGTCAGGATCAATAAGTTTACATTTATTTTTGTTGTTAAGGGAAATTTGTTGATTGCTAGCGCAACCTTGACCATCGTAATCCGTATCCCTAGTAATATTAAATGGGCAAGTAACTCCGTCTGTCTGTCTGTTACGCTTTCACGCCTAAACCACTGAACCGAATTCGATGAAATTTCGTACAGAGATAGATTAGACTTTGGAGGCTTAAAGGGGTTGAAATAGGGTGTGAAAGTTTGTACGGGAGTCCGTCATTATTGAAGATTATATCATGAAACTTCTTACTTAGGCCCATGATAAGAAATAAATGAACATTTGTTCAAGCGTTTTTGAAATTTCGACCTACATGGGGGTAAAATAGGGGCAGTTACCGGGTTTAGGGGGGCGGGGACCCAGGCGACCGCCGAAAGGCGTCATGTCCCAGAGGGCGTAATGTGTTAATTTATTTAGGTATTAAATGATAACACCTCCACAAAACACAACGCTGGATATGTATAAGAGGTAAACAAAGCTTGCGTTTGAAAAAACGTAAAAGGCAGCTGGTAAGGGCGCTTTATTATACGTTCTTTTGCAACTTGTCTTCAGTTTCTACCAATAAACCAGTGCTGGGCAAGCCACACGAACTCAAGTGAAAGGTATAGGACCAGTGGCGTAGGAGGGGGGGGGGGGGGGGGGGGAATGAAGAAAATTCAACCTGAACATTGATTTATTTAAAATATGGCCTCGGTAGTCTAGGGGTAAGGCGCCTAACTACTATCCCAGAGGTCCCGGGTTCGATTCCCGGCGGTGCCACGGTCCTAGCCTTTCCCAATTTCCCACCTACATAACTTTCCTTCTTTCTTCTTCCCTCTTTGCATTCCTGATTCCTCCTGTCATAGCCTTCACTAGTGGTTCCCCGATCCACCAAGCAAGAGGAGGCATAATAGTCCATTCAAAACGCGCGTAGATTTTCAAAATAAATACATGGTCGACAGTACAAAGGGGCCTTCCTTAAGTCTCTAGTGTGTCACATAAAAAAAAACGTATAGAGCTTATTGTATCTACCTTGAAAGCGGATCGCAAGTGGCTCATAATTAGTGGTTAAAGTATTGAATAATTCACGCTAACTTTCCCGACCCTAGGTTTGAAAAGTACACTTTCTGACCCATTTCAAGGTTCACAAATTATTTGAAATCTTTTCAAAGCTAGGTATTCCGTGGATACTCCTAAAGTTCGACGAAATATTCACGTAGACGCGTTACAACAGGAAACACCTACTGTTGATATTCCTTACAATAGTAAAAAATTTGCGGCTTCATAAATCTATTCGTATAATTTATTCAACTGTCCACATCGAATCATTAAGCCACAGTCAGTCCATCTTCGAGCAAGTAGTGGCAATCAGGGCCACCCTAACCGCAGGGCTAAACGGGCTACAGCCCCGGGGCGCAAGCCTAAAATCTTTTCATGACAAAATAACCAACCTAATGAAATAGAAAATATTATACATACATACATTATGTATGTGAGGATCTGCTTTGGTGAACCGACCCCCAAAGTTATTTTAAGATTTGCCCTTCTGGGGCTTGAGCTTATAATTAAACAAAGCATCACTTTTTTTATAAAATTTTATTTAACACAAAAATAATTCTCGACAAAATGGTTCTTTCTAATCACTGTGTCTCTTTCTAGTACTTATATTTTAGCTTACTTCAGAAGAATGGAGAGATTCGGAAAGCTCGAGTTCAGATCCCACTTTCGGTCATTCTGACGTATCATACCCCGAATGATTAGCCACATCCTTTAAGGCCATCCGCTGCGGCTGGAGCTATCCTGGGTCCCTTGTGGTCACTTGTCTTTTCCAATTTATAACGGTTGGTAATGTTCCTAAAATTTAGGCTTTATGTACTTTCAACCCTGGGCTAAATTGTTTTTCCTTGATTGCACCAAGGCGCCCTCCATATAGACGCTTGCAGCTTTACGTTTCTTATTATTTTGTCTCCTATTCTCCTGAAGATTAGAAATATGTATTTTGTTTGGCTTCTCGTCGTACCATTTAATGCATGTTCTGTCGTCGCGTTATCGTCGCTTATAAAGGGTTGGCTTGGAAAGAGTCTGAAGAGAACGATCCTTTTTATCAATGGCTGTTATTAGGCCTTTCTGTTTCCAGGCTTGCTTTTCTGCCATTATGCATTTTATGCATCTTTTGACGAACTGGAATAACTTAGTCTTCACTTCACTTTGATAAAAATTAAGACTTGCCGGCCTCGTAATGAGGATGTAGGACACCAAAACGGCTTATGGTATCAGAAATTTTGGGAAATATAGCAGTAGGTAGACCCAAGAGGACAACAACGGCCTTAAATTCGAAACTGGAGGGAGGTATGCTTCAAAGGACCATCAAAGTGGCAGAAATGCCGTAGATGAATCCAAAACTAGATTTGGGTTGTAGCGCCATTGGATTGATGGAGTCTTCTGGAATAAAGTAGATTTTCCTGATTAATATACATACTTCGGTCTTAGCAGATGAAAAATGTCCTGCCTGTGAGCAGATTTAATGATCTCCTCTTCCATTGATGTGAGACTGACAATTAACTCTTCCCTGGATTTTTAAATGAAAAGTCATGTTAAAGGTAAAAATCTTCATGAGCGGAGGTCTTTAATATCTCTAGCTCTTAAATATTGGTCTTCCTTCTGTGCTTGTTTAATTAGGTAAGTTAACATATCGACAATTGGTATTGCAATTCTGCTCAACGCATCTACGTGCCTTATTTTAGAACCTGCAATCTGGTAATTAAATTCTTTTAGAAACATAGTCCATCTAGCTACTCTCAGTGAAACATCTCCTTTTTCATTGCCATGGCGAAAGCATTGCAGTCGGTAACAATCTTAATACTCCTTTCCAGAACGTAAACTATCCACTTGCTTAGGGAATGTGCTATGGCGAGTACTTCTAGCTTCTAGGGCCAGTGCTCACCGCCATGGAACCCAAATCGAGCAGGTTCCGAGGATCAAATATTTGGAATTATTGGTTGAGGAAACGAAAGTCGCATCGACGGCGGACGTTCACAGCCAGCCGTGTCGGCCAGGCAACAGCAACATTCGCCTCGCTCAAATAGTGCGTATGGACACGAAGAAATATTTCCATCAAAACAAAAATACGCCTTTGCCGAACGTTGATCCTTCCGATTCTTCTTTATGTATCTGAAACGTGGACATTGCTCAAAGCGTTAGGAAGCTCGAGGTTTTCCAAATGCAATGCTTGAGGCAGATCCTCGGTGTCTCACTCCGCGATCACCTTGCGATGGAATGACCATATCGTAGTGATCGTAGGAATGTAGCAGCACTGACAAAATTTTATCGCTACTATCATAGTGACTGTTCCTCCGAGATAAACGCTCTTCTGCCTCCACGGCAATCTTATACCCGCAACACCAGATTAGCCCTCTCGTCTCATTCCCTCCACTTGCAACTCCCCCTTTCACGCACCCAACAAGATACGAATTCAATTCGTAAATAGAACAACTCGACTGTGGAATAATCTTCCGCAGTCAGTATTTCCGAGCTCCTACAACATCCAAGAGTTCAAATGCAGGGTTCATCGCCACCTTCTTCAACAACACCTATTCCCCCGGTACTAAGCTTGCTGCTAGACATTGCACCATGACGTGATAAACGACATGACGAACTAGTTGTACAAAAGGTGATTCCTGAGTTTATCACTGTCACATAAAAAAGAAGATGGCAGTGCTGCTCAAGAGGCTTCCAGCAGCGGTGATAGGCTGTCTTGCCAGTTCGGAGTGGCGGAGGGGTTAACATAAGGGGTAAACTTTTCCAGGTATGGAAACTAATTGAGTTTTACAAAAGAAAGTCAAGAAGTTTTCCCCAGGCGTAACATAATTCGGAATCATTTTGCGATATTCCAGGCAGTGTTAATAAAGAAACGACGTGAACCTTTGGAAATATTAAAATACTTTAATTGAAAGGCATAAGCTCACTAGCTAATAACAATATGTAGGGTATGCTGCTTTCAATACTGACCTTTTCAAATAATTTCATAATTGTATTGCTAATTAAATTATCCACCCTAAACGCTCTCTCTATTATTCATACCGAAGCTCTTTAACATATCCACTGGACGTTTATACAAATCTTTCATGTCCTTATGTTCTTCTCTTGTTTCTAGGTGCTTCTTTAGATAGACGAAGTGGAAAGTTAATTGAATCAAAACCGAAAGTCTTATATGAGCAGATGCCTGTCATTTACATTTATGCTATAAATACAACTGCAGGAAAGGACCCGAAGCTTTATGAGTGCCCTATTTATAGAAAGCCAGTTAGAACTGACCAGAAGTACATCGGGTCAATTGATTTTGAGACAGATTTCAGTCCTAGGCATTGGACATTGAGAGGAGTTGCCTTGCTATGTGACATTAAATAAGTCTTTATGGTGTGAGTATATCTTTTTTATGAATCCTTATTTTTGTTAATAAAATTCTTTTTTTAGAAAGTACAAATATAATAATTAAAATGAACGCACAAGTACAAAATTATATGTAGAAGGGAGCGAGTATACGGACTGTTACACTTGGATATGTTTATAACTTGTTAGTATCGAAGCAACGCAACGTATGAAAATCTCATCTTTAAGATATTGAAGAAATGTAATGGTATCAATAAAAGTTGAAGGAAGCAAAAGATATTAGTTATAATTCTGGGTATAAAAATAATGGAACAGAAACTAGGAGTGAAGATTTTAAAAATGCTAATAGGAAATATCGTGGAAGAATTAATTAAGAATTAATTTAAGACATGTTTATTTTGAAAGTGCTATTCGTCCTTTTACTGGATTATTAGGATAATTTTCTGCATTTTTAAATATAAATAAAAATTAATAAGTCTTATCCAATAGAGGTAGCTAAAGTCCATGAAGCATTTGCCTTTCCGTGGTGTCTGTTACTATATAACCAATATAGCTCTACTCCCGAAAGAAGTGTCTGAGCGTAAAATTAAATAATAAATTAGTCTAGGAAGCTGGCAGATTCCGATTCCTGCTCTAACGACTGACTTCAGCTCCACCAATCAACTTTAAACCCACACCATACCTATCTGTGTTCCTCAGGGATCAATTCTGTCTTTTTCTAATCACTATAAATGATTTACTTTCGATCCGGTGCTCGGTTATAATAAAGGTACTCTCCACTATTCTTTCGCCCTCGAATATATAATACATGATACCAAAATTGTCTTTTGGATCTTGAGCACTTATCCAACTCTGTCAAAAATAATGTCGAAATTAAAGCCTCTAAAGTGAAGTATTGTTCTCTTATCTCAATCGATGGTTTGACTCTAACGATTGAACCATCTTTTGACATTCTAGGTATAGGTTAGGTTAGGTATGGACCTGCGCTAGTTCGACCGGAGCATCGGAGCAAGGGTTTGGTGGTTATTTACTCGAGTGTATTGGGTATTAAAAATCATCACGTGATCACCATTACGAAAATGATACCCCGACCAATTGTCTGGAGGTATTTTTTAAATCTTATCTTTTTAATGCCTAGTATACCAGGCAGTGTATTGTATTGTTTGAGTATTTAACACAGGAAGTGACGTGTATTACGGTATGCGTAATCCCTTATGGGCCAATGATCCGTGATGATTGTCCTATTCTGGCAATATATCTTTGGGGTATTTTTAAGAGGCTTATTGTTCTTCCCTTGTTAGAAAAAAGCCAAGCTGTTCTAGAGATAATGCAGGTCTCCAGTTCGCAGGTCTCAAAGAGCTCGACGTCAATAAATCCTGGCCCAGACAATATTCACTATATGGCACTCAAGAATAGTGCCTCACCTTTGGCTAAACTTCTGCGCAAACTTTTCGCCTTGTTTTACTTCTCCGGAGTTTATCCCAACTCTTGGAAATTAGCTCATGTTCAGTCCATTTAAAAAGGTGAAGCCAGCGACCCTTTAAACTACCGCCCAATAGAAATTACTTCTATTCTCTCCAAAATCATGGAGACAATAATCAATAGAAGGCTGATGAAATATCTGGAATCCAACCAAATTTTACACGACAGGCAGTACGGTTTTAGACCGAAAAGAGCTACTGGCGACCTTCTTGTGTGTCTGACTGAGGCTCTCAACCAAACCATCCATCGCTTCGGTGAGTCTGGTTTAGTTGCTCTAGATATATCCAAGGCTTTCGACAGAGTATGGCATCCCACTCTGTTGTCTAAACTCCAAGCTATTGGTATCGACTCAGTTCTAAGGTACTGGATTGAGAGCTTTCTTTCCAGCCGTTCAATCAAGGTAGTATTGGATGGCGTCGAATTCAACCCTCATTCCATCTCGGCCGGCGTTCCTCAAGGCTCGATTCTCTTACCTACCCTCTTCCTTATATTCATTAATGATCTGCTCTCAATCTCCTCCAACCCATTTCACAGTTTCGCCAATGACGGTACTCTGCGTTAGATAAAACAAGCACGTGCCAGACCTTGTCTCTTAGACCGTAAACTCATGTCCAATTCTATAAACGGGGACATTGAACTCATTCTTGCGTGGGACCTCCAGAATCGTGTCAAATTCAACGCAAATTCAACAAAAACAAAGTACTGTCTTATCTTTACAAAAACCTTCACCGCCCGCCCCTCTATCTCAGTGGACAAAAAGAATGTAATGGCTGATCCATCTCTTAACATCCTAGGCGTAGCCCTATCATCAGATCTGCGAGGGAATAATCACACATTCCAAATCGCCAAACAAACTTACCAATGCCTGCGAATCCTCAAGAGATGCATGTTTCTCCTTCAGCCAACTGCCCTACAATCTACAAGCCCTACATTCGGCCCCGCCTTGAATACAACTCGTGTATCTAGGCGGGTGCCCCAAAAACCACATTGGCTTGGCTGGACAAGGTGCAAAACCGCGCCATCAAACTCATTGGCGATAGCACCCTTTGCTCTTCCAACGACCCTTTAAGCCACCGTAGCAATGTAGCAGCCTTCTCTATACTTTACCACTATTACCATAGCAACTGTTCCAATGAAATTAGAAACCTGCTGCCTACCCGGCAACTTTTTTAGTACAGCTCCTAGAGATTTCTTCTGCAAAAAAAATTGTAATAGAATGAAATTAGGAATGGTGGGAGTTTAGCAATTGGAGAAAAGGTAACCGTTGAGTTCCGGGCCGTACTTCGTGAAAATCACGAGAAAATCCGATTGAAAGAATTTTCCGACGCTTTCCCGACCGTAGCTCGGAAAAACGTCGAAATTGGAAAAATGTTAAGAAGACAAAATTAAAGCTATGAAAATTCTCAACAAAAAAAGTTATATAAGCTTTTCCCGGAAAACCTCACGTTTGGTCGGAAAATGGAGGCTAATGAAAAAAAATATGAAAAATTATTTTGTTTTTATATTGTTTTCTTTATGCAGGGTGTCCCACCTCAAGTTACAAAGTGGCGGGCTGTAGATAGGCTTTGGATAGACGAACAAAAAATCATATGGGAGGGGGGCAGAAATCGTAACGGTTTGGTCACTAGGGCGTTTTGAAATTTTTTTGATAGATGTTTACATATCACCCTGTATTTTGGTAACCCGATGACCTACTTCCATGAATTAGGTAGCAGTATACGCAGAATACTCCCGCCTATCTAAACTGTAAAAGCGAAGGTTCTACACCACCAACTTCCAGAGTTATGAGCCAAAATATCATTTTTTTCACAGAAAAACTATTTCGAATATACATATATATTAGAAAAATTGACGAAGTACCTATACATTTATTTCCATTTATTCTTCATCGCTGGATGTCTCGGGGTCTGGTTCACCGGAGCTGTCCACTTCACCTTCATTTTCTTCTTCTAAGTTCTCTTCAGCATCATTCATTACGGGGATATTACTGCAGCGATTGCTGTAACAATGAGCACATACTGAGGTGCACAATAACCCCGCTTTTCGACAGGAACAGCTTTTCGTGCACCCTTTTATGCACTTGCAAAAAATTAACTGCAAAAGGTGTTTGGGAGCCGGAGGATCGGTCATTTTTACTGGCGCCAATGTATCTCCTTCTATCCACCCCCAATCCTTATCGTGGATATCATGGGTCAGCCACTTTTGAACTTGTAAGTATACTCGATAGAAATGCTGTCTCGCGGCGTTAGCAGTGGGAGGCAAACTCGCCAAATTGACAGCTTTCTTCTTTGCTGTTCCCCTTATGAAGCATATCGAAATTCATTTACTGTTTGCACATTCTTTGGTGCTTTGCCCTTTCTCGAAAATTTTATCTTGAGACTGATTTTTTTTAGAAATGTTTCTACTGCCTCTGACAATATTCTACTTTCAGTTTTGGACATCGATTCAAAAGATTTAAAGATCCCTCTTTTACCTTTCTTATAAAAACAAGATGTCGTATCGCATCCACTTACGGCATGGAGAAACAAGAGATTTTTTCGACAAAAAGGATACTTGCTAAGGCTTTGGGAAGAATAGAGTGTGGCAGAAACATTTCCTCTACTGGGTTTCAGGAAATAAATCTTCCTTGTCACTGGAGTTAAGGCAGTTAGTAGAACAAGGACATCTATGTCCTCAGAAACAATTATAGGAATTTTGCACGATCGGCTGAGCGCTGTGTGAACAATTAAAACGTCGGCATCATCTGCCGCCTGGGAGACTAAGAAATTCCCCTCCCTTTGGAAATACTGGGACAGGAGATTGATCATCCGTTTCTTGTTGTTTATGCTTGACAAAAATTTTTCTTGCGTGGTTATGGCCTGCATTGATTCGTCAAACTTGATGTCTGGGCACAAATTTTGATTCGCTCGGCGATTCCGCTCTTGAGCTTTTGTGCTGGTGGAATTTTCTTCGTATCCATCAAAAACCATAACAGCATCATGACCATAATTATCTTTTACATAGCCGACGTATTTTTTGAAAATTGAACTGAAAAAGTCATTCTGATGCCAGATCACGCGGTGCAATAACATACCTCCATCAATGATATGCACGCATTTGGCTGTATCGAGTTTAATTTCTTCCTGCTCAAAGAGCTCGTAAAGAGACGATTTCTGGGTTTTCCGGAATGTTCCTTCGTGAAAAAGCGATAGTGGATATGCAGCAAGTTCATACTGTAAGTAATCCTTAAGCTGGTCGTCTGTCTCCTTGGTTATGCACATCCTTTGGAAAATTAGAAGTGGATCAACTGGTACCACATCGTTATCAACGACGATTTTGCTTGAGACTGCGAGAAGAGGTTGAACTCTCTGTTTTCTTGACAAGGATATATCACTTTTGCCGATAATTTTTTGCAGACTCTGCATTCCGACAGTGAAGGCCTCGTGGCAATTTATGTTACTCGTGGCAGTAAGTCCTGCTGCAATAGACCTCAGAGCACTTTCATGGGGGAATGGGTTATGGCTATCGAACCAAGAAATGATAGTCAAGAGATCTGCTGTATCTTTTTTTATTCTTGTATCTCTGGCATCAATGTGTTGATCCGTTGTGGAAAACCTTATTCTACAGAAGGTCTCTACTTGTTCGCAGATATCTCGGCTAAAAGGCATTCCTAAAATGAACTTGATGAGTGTACTATTCGTAATTCCGCGACCAATAATTCCGCCCTGAGTTTTGATTACTCTCATTAGATCCTGCTCAATGGTCATATCCCTATGGTTCCCACACCAAAACTTGTCTGTGCGCCGTACAGTACATAATCCACCTTCAACGAACTTGAAGGTGAAGTGGACAGATCCGGTCAGACCCCGAGACATCCAGCGATGAAGAATAAATGGAAATAAATATATAGGTACTTCGTCAATTTTTCTAATATACATATATGTATGTATATTCGAAATAGTTTTTCTGTGAAAAAAATGATATTTTGACTCATAACTCTGGAAGTTGGTGGTGTAGAACCTTCGCTTTTACAGTTTAGATAGGCGGGAGTATTCTGCGTATACTGCTACCTAATTCATGGAAGTAGGTCATCGGGTTACCAAAATACAGGGTGATATGTAAACATCTATCAAAAAAATTTCAAAACGCCCTAGTGACCAAACCGTTACGATTTCTGCCCCCCTCCCATATGATTTTTTGTTCGTCTATCCAAAGCCTATCTACAGCCCGCCACTTTGTAACTTGAGGTGGGACACCCTGCATAAAGAAAACAATATAAAAACAAAATAATTTTTCATATTTTTTTTCATTAGCCTCCATTTTCCGACCAAACGTGAGGTTTTCCGGGAAAAGCTTATATAACTTTTTTTGTTGAGAATTTTCATAGCTTTAATTTTGTCTTCTTAACATTTTTCCAATTTCGACGGTTTTCCGAGCTACGGTCGGGAAAGCGTCGGAATATTCTTTCAATCGTGATTCTCGTGATTTTCACGAAGTACGGCCCGGAACTCAACGGTTACCTTTTCTCCAATTGCTAAACTCCCACCATTCCAAATTTCATTCTATTACAATTTTTTTTGCAGTTTTAGCGATTTTTTTACTCTGGAAACTGTACTATTTCCCGCAACACAAGACTAGCCAATTCGGCTCACCTCCACACACTACAGCTCTCCTCTTCGCGCACATTACGGTTATTAGTTCGTCTAAAAATAGAACAACTCCGTGTTTCCGAACTTATAAAACATCTCAGAGTAAAACGCAAGGTTCATCGACATCTACTCACGCACCCTCCAGACCCCTAACCTATCTTTTTTCTCCTCTATTCTTCAAATCAAGCTTGCTACTAGCAGGGCAGGCTTTAGGTATTTTGGTGCCCCGTGCGAGATAATAAATTTAAATTTTTAAATAAATGATCACTCTATTGGACCTCAGCGGTAGTAGCAGCGCTCTCTTGGACCTGACGACCTCGGGCGGTAAACAAACAAACTAAAGCATTCTAACGTAATATTCGTTTGAAAAGTTGGCTTTTGTGAAAACTCATGCGACCCTTCATCGAATTTCAAAAAGAAATGGACGGTTACAGCCAATTTTTGTTGGTTGGCCCGTGTGGAACTGACCATATTAATTTGTTAGACAGTAAGGCTACGTTCAGACGGCGATTTTTTCCCGTCTACCGTACACGGGATTTTATCGAATAGAGTAGTGTCAATGATAATTACATTGGGTGGTATTTTCGTTGGCGAGTGACGTGACTATGAGGGACGCGATGGATTTAAACTGTCGATACCTACGCAGGTAGCGAAGAAAATGTCACTGAGACTGATTTCTCGCCAGAAGTCTGTTAGATTGACAATGATTGTCGATTGTTAATTATTGCTAGTTAAATCTTTTCAAGATGGAAGATGATTTCCGATATCAATCGAATTATTTATTTCGTTAATTAAAGAAAGACCTAATTTTTGGGATTATGACGACTGGGCCACCGTGGGTAAAACCACATTTACGTGAAAAATCGAATCGAATAGTCGCCTTGTGAACGTAGCCTAAAGGTGCCATCAAAGATTACAGGACAGATAGTTTTATCCCGAGTGGGTCATTATGTATCTACACAGATGACCAAAAAATTGAGGACAGTGTAGGATGTGGTATTTTTTCCAAGGCATTGAATATAGATTAGGGTGGTCCTAAAAAACTTTTTCCTTAATTTTCTTTGGGGCACCCTGTTACTTTGTTCTACTATATAAAAAAGGATTACTGTAATTTTTTTTGGGATTTTTAGACTTAGGTTTAGGGGTGGGTCGCTACCACTATGTAAAAATTCAATATTTTAGGAATGACATCCGGATCTATTTGGGCCTTCTTCTATAGTTTCTCTTCATTTTAGTTGCCTTGTCTACAAGAGCTTCGTCATCAAAAAATAAAAATGCAACCATTGGCTCTGATAGTTCCTCTGATAAGTCATACAAATGTCGGAGAAAAATTTTTTCATTGCGCACTTTGAAATTTCCTTATTGACACTCATTTCAATTATTTCTTGGATAAGTATAAGCAGATCGGGTTTGAAACCAGCTGTTCTAAAGGAAAATGTTGGATGCCTTAACAAATGAAGACAACAAAAATGAACCAGAACCATTGAAGAAGGCCCAAATAGATCCGGATGTCATTCCTAAAATATTGAATTTATACATAGCGGTAGCGACCCCTAAACCAAAGTCTAAAAATCCCAAAAATTTACAGTAATCCTTTTTTATATAGTAGAAGAAAGTAACAGGGTGCCCCAAAGAAAATTAAGAAAAAAGTTTTTTTAAGGACCACCCTAATATAGATACCTATCTTCGTCTACCCAATCATGACAATACGGCTTCAGACCTAAACGGTCTACTGGCGATTTGCTTGTGTGTTTAACCGAGCGTATCAACCAAAGCATTCACAGCTTTGGCGAGTTTGGTCTGGTTGCTCTAGATATATCAAAGGCTTTTGACAGAGTATGGCACCCAGCTCTGTTGAATAAACTCCAAGTTATTGGTATACACTTAGTTCTAAGGAACTGAATTAAGAGCTTTCTTTCAGGCCGTTCCATCAAGGTAGTATTGGCCGGCGTCGAATCCAACCCACATGTCATTTCGGCCGGAGTTCCCCAGGGGTCAATTCTCTCACCCGCACTTTTTCTAATCTTCATTAATGATCTGCTCTCAATCCCCTCCAACCCACTTCACTGCTTCGCTGATGACGGTACTCTGAATTTCTCTTACTCCTTCGACAATATAAGACAAGCACGTGCCAGACCTTGTCTTTACCACCGTCAACTGATGTCGACCTCGATCAACAGGAAAATCGAATCGATTCTTCATTGGGGCGAAATGAACCGCGTCGAATTCAACGCCACAAAAACGAAGTACTGTCTGATCTCCAACAAAAATTGTACCGACCTTCCTCCTATCTCAGTGGATAAAGAGAATGTAACGGCTGACTCAACTCTCAACATCCTAGGGGTAACTTTAACGGAGCATCTGCGATGGAATGATCACATATTTCAAATCGCCAAACAAGCCTCCCAATGCCTTGGATTTCTCAAGAGATGCAAGTTCCTCCTCCAGCCAGCCGCATTGGCTACAATATACAAATCCTACAATCGGCCGCGCCTCGAATACAACTCGTATATCTGGGCAGGCGCCCCAAAAACCACCTTGGCTTGTCTCGACAAGGTGCAAAATCGTGCCCTCAAACTCATTGGTGATGACCCCTTTCGCGCCTCCATAGACACCTTAAGCCACCGTAGGAATATAGCAGCCCTCTCGATACTTTATCGCTATTACCATGGCGACTGTTCCACTGAAATTCAGGACCTCCTGTCTGCACGGCAATACTTTTCCCGCAACACAAGACTAGCCCGCTCGGCTCACCCTCATACCCTACAACCCCCTCGTTCACGCACAATACGGTTTAGAAGTTCGTTTATGAATAGAACAACTCGACTGTGGAATAATCTACCGCAGTCGGTATTTCCGAACTCGTACAACACCTTAGAGTTCAGGGAGGAACAAGCGGGATTTAGACCACATCGAGGATGCATTGATCAAATATTCGCCCTCCGTCAGTTAATGGAAGAAAGAATTCGTTGCGGCAAACGCATTGTCGTCGTTTTCATCGATTTCAAATCCGCTTTCGATTGCATCGATTGGAACAGCTTGTGGAGAGTCTTGGTAACCGAACACGTGCCATTGAGAATCATCCAACTTCTCCAAGCGTCGTACGATGGCTCAACCAGCAGCGTTCGTATTCGAAACGACTTATCCGAGGAGTTCCCGATTCAGACGGGTGTCCGACAGGGAGACGTCGCTTCGCCACTTCTCTTCAACGTTGTGATCGACGCGATTATGCGTGAAGCATTCGATGGACGACTCGGAGTTCAATACGACGACAACAACTTCGTAACAGACTTAATGTTCGCCGACGATAGCGCTGTTTTCGCCGACACGGATGCCGAAGCAACGGACATCTTATACGATATTTCCCGCATCGCCCAATCATACGGGTTAAAAATCAATGCGGAAAAGACCAAAGTGCTCACAACGGATGGATCAAGAGCCAGTGTTCACCTCGATGGAACCCAAATCGAACAGGTTCCAAGGTTCAAATATTTGGGATCATTAGTTGAGGAAACGAAAGTAGCATCGACGGCCGACGTTCACAGCCGTATCGGCCAGGCAACAGCAACATTCGCCTCGCTCAAGTGGTGCATATGGAAACGAGCAAATATTTCCATCAAAACAAAACTACGTCTTTACCGAACGTTGATTCTTCCGATTCTTCTTTATGGATCTGAAACGTGGACACTGCTCAAATCGGACGTTAAGAAGCTCGAGGTCTTCCAAATGCGATGTTTGAGGCAGATCCTCCGTGTCTCACTCCGTGATCGCCTTCGAAATGAGGTTGTCAGACAAAGATGCGATCAGCAAACACTGATCGAAGAAGAAATGCAAAAACGTCGACTACGGTGGTTTGGACATGTTTGCCGAATGGATGATAACCGCTTGCCACGTAAACTTCTCTGGCGAGACCGTCCCGCAGACTGGAAAATCCAGCGATTGGCACCGAAGAAAACTTGGCTAAAGAATATCGAGGGCGACCTAAAGAATCAAAGATTATCAGTTACCGAGGCTCGAGACACCGCCAAAACCCGAGAAGAATGGAAGCGAATCGTGAATAGAGTTCGGGACCCAGCGGCACCGACAGCAGCGTATCCGTTGCGGGGACGTCCCGCTCGGACCGCCAGCTAACGGATCAAAGAAGAAGAAGAAGAAGAAGAGTTCAAACGTAAGGTTCATCGTCATTTTCTTCTACACCTTCCAGACCCCCTCTAACCTTTCCTATTCTCCTCTATTCTTAAAACCAAGCTTACTACTAGACATTGCACCATGAACTGAACGACATGACGGACTGGTAGGGGTTACACCTAAGCTTGGTTTTTTCATATAAAAAAAAATCATTGCAGCGTCTTCCAGGCGAAAATCACTGCAATCTGGGAGGCTCTCGAATTACTAAAGATATATTATTTATCTCATAAGAATATATGTATATATGTATCCTATCGAATAGCCAGGCAGCCCTCAAGGCTCATAATTCTGTCGTTACAGCATCCACGACTGTTCCGAACTGCCGTTGGTCTCTGTGTGAGACTGCCATTCAGTTTGATATAACTCTGGGTTGGATTCCAGGGCAGATGAACTTGCTAGACAGGGAACCGAAGTGGAAAGGACACCCGACTTAACCTAGATGGGAATGCCTTTAGCCACATATGTATACATAATAAAGTGGCTGTGAGAAAAATCAGCTTAGTTCGAGCCGAGATGTGGGGAAGGTCTGAGGTCTCCCTAGCAAGGAAAAGAGGGATCTTTCTTGATGGTGCTTTTTACAGAATTTTCAAAAAGTGCTCCGGCATAGAATAAATAAATGAGAGATTTTCTCTCACTTGGGAGAATTTTTGCTTCTGATTCTCAAAGACGAATCCACTTTTTGAGTAAAATCTCGAGTAGCATTTCTTGAGTCAAATTTTATGAAAATCTTGATGCAAAAATCTCTGGAAAAATTCCTGCACGAGGAGAAGTACAGGAAAGTCTTCCCGGTTTTTAATACGCTTTTATTAGCTTCACTTGTAACTATGTAATAAAATCTTGGAAGTTAAATTTGACCCACTTCCCGGTTTCCGATTAAGCTGAAATTTTGCATACATGTTTAGTTTGGATGACAATGCAATCTGACCATTTTAAAAAAAAATCAAAATGGCGGTTCCAAGATGGTGGCCGAATTTTGCAATTGTGCTCCCCGCCCCCGATATGGGTATATAATGAAAGGGTATGACAAGTAGAATACAATTTACTATGTGGCGTCATTCAAAATTCAAAATAGCGACTAACACAAAATGGCGGACTATGGCTTTCTTTACAACCCACTCGTTATGGGTATCTAATGAAAGGATATGACAAGTGGAATACTATGATCTATGTGGAGTCACTCCAAATTCAAAATGGCGGCCGAAACAAAATGACGACGAACCCAAAATGTGGATCACATTTTTCTTTACAACGCGCTTGGTATGGGTATCAAATAAAAGCTTATGAAGAGTGTAGTACAGTAAGCTGAGTGACATCATTTTAAATCTAATATGGGGGAATACATATAAAAATACCTGGTTGCCTGTAAAGTCCGTATACGGGCGAAGTTTTTACGTGACAACGTCTTGAGACTTGAGAGTTGAGACTCGAGACTTGGGACTTGAGACTTGAGAGTTGAGAGTTGAGAGCTGAGAGTTGAGAGCTGAGAGTTGAGAGTTGAGAGTTGAGAGTTGAGATTTAAGACATGAGACTTGAGACTCGAACAGAGCGATGAGTCATAAGGTAACGGAGAATGTGCTGATACCTTTTTTGCGAATGACTCCCAGGGTATACCGATTTATAAGACGTTATCACGTCAATAGACTAAAAAGTAGAAAATAAAAAAAATAGTTTAAAAAACTAAAAAATACGCTTTTATTTGGAAATGAACTAAAAAGTAAAAAATAATTTTGAATGTAAAGTTTTTATTGCTTCAGCTAGTATATGGAAACAACATACCTTTCAAAATGTAAAAAAGCGTGGGGCGAAAAGTTCAGATGTTAATAAAATATGTGGCATATATATGAATATAGGTAAAGAGCCCCACGCTTTTTTACATTTTGAAAGGTAGGTTGTTTCCATATACTAGCTCAAGCAATAAAAACTTTACATTCAAAATTATTTTTTACTTTTTATTTCATTTTAAAATAAAAGCGTATTTTTTAGTTTTTTCTTGCACGAGAACGTACAAGGACAGAAATTGGGTAAATTTGTGTAATTTCTTGCACCCGTGAGTATGTTGTTTTTTGTTTTTTTTCAAAGTTTTAAACTTTTTTAAAATCTTAATTTCTGAAACTGCGCCCCCGAAAAATTGCGCCCGGTGCAGGTGCACCATTCATACATATGACAGCGCCGCCTCTAAACACAAGACATTTTTTGTATTGTGTAACAACGTACAGCCCAAACCGCTGGACCACCACATTTTTTCCTACCGCGGATTGTGCATACATAACCTTTTTTATTGAAAGTCTTGGCAACGCAAGCGGGGTTTGCTAGTCAATTATAATAGGTCATAATCAATATCGATACTAAATTGTATTTTAAGGAGGAATTGCTGAATCATTTTTAATTCCATTACGCTGGCATCCCTTAAGGACATGATTATCACTTAATCAAAATAAGAAATTCTAAAACAAACGCGAATATCATTCCTCACAATAAGATATAAAAACATCGGAGTAATTATCCTACAGTAAAGCTTTAAAGGATCTTAATTGAAAAAGGATACCTACCGCAAACTTGTGCTCTGGCGGCTTCTTGTTTATGTAAATTTACTTAGTGGCGGTACAGAAACCCTCATTGAAAAATGTTGAATACAGGAAAGAGAAAGGCCTTCAAAGGATTCAACTTTTTTTAATTACCTGTTGTTGTTTTATTGTTGCTGTTTTTTTCTTTCTTAATCTTAAATAAATCAAGTGCAAAAAAAAAAATAAATGCGATTTAATAAAGAAGAACAAATCGAGAATCCAGGGAAAGGGTTTATCCGCAATCATAGTAAGCAACAAGTTTAATAAATTTTTGTAATATATTTGATATTGCTTAATAAATTAAATTTTTTTATATACATGGTTTAACAACATTTATTCTTAGTTTCTTTATTTTTATTATTTTTTTTTTCATTTTTGCGGTTTATATATTTTGTGTGTATATATATATGTGATAAAAATACATAATTTCTCTTTTAACATTAAGTTTAAATTAAAAACAAAATAAACGGAAAGTTTTTTAGTGAAAATAAAATGAAAGAAAGATGTGTGTTGAGGAGAATAATGCCTAATCTCCAATGGCAAAACCAACCACGAACCAACCAACCAAAGTGCTGCATCCTATTCCTTCCCATTGTAAATTGAATTATCCGTCTCGCTCGTGTTTTGGTCGACATGGGTAACTTTCCGTATGTGTTAGTTAAACCATTTGAGTTGCCACATGAAATTCAGCAACCAATTTAGTACAAAAAATGTCAAAAATCAAGGCATAAATGACGTTTAATTGTATTTGCAATATCCCGCCAAAAAATTTGTCAACAGAAAAGTCTAATCTAGTAATAATAATAACAAAACAGACATTTCTGACAATTCACATCTACAGTGATAGAAATGTGTGTGAACACATTTTGTCAGCGAATTCAGCCTACTGGTACGTGGTTGGTTCGTGGTTGGTTTTCACATTGGAGATTAGGCATAAGCATGTTTATGTAGATTTTAACCTTTTATGTATCTAAACATATCAACAAGGTACTCTTGAAAGGATAGACATTCTACAGGATTAAGAATTTCTTCTAGTGAATATCTCGTATAGTTCTAGTCAGTTAGTATTGATTGAAACTTTAAAAAAAAATGAAAAAATAAATAAATCTCCTAATGACAAGCGTATTTTCTTTTACAACAATATGACTATAATTAAATTTCATTTTTTTTTTGTTATAATAGTTGTTTCATTTCTATTATGTTCACCTATTGAACTATTGACATTAAGGAAGAAATTTCAAACATTGTACAAAAAGCGAGATTTTATTTTGTATGTTTTTTTGTCTTAAAGGAAATGAAGATAAGAATGAAAAAAAAAATCAAACAAGAACTAGAATGAATTTTTTTTTTGCAAAAGAAGAAAATATAAGGAAATTCTCGTAACGCAATTATTTCTTTGTATAGTTGTTTGTGTGGAGATTGTAGAGATATCGCATCTGAAAATCGTCATCATTAAAATCTTGGATATCATCTCCCCGTCTGATGTAGTCTAGAAAGTCGTTATGACTTTCCCTTTTTCCGATGCTTTTCAAAATTTGTCGATTCCTTTCCACCTGAAAATAAGCAAAAAAGAAAAAACTATATTATTACTGCTTGTGTATAGATTTATTCAGTTTCTATGTAGCATGACTAACGAAAACAGCAATGAAAACATTGGGAATGGATAATTTATATTAAGAGTATGTTCTGAGAGGGTGTTGTTGAATGTAATTAGATTTATCGATGTTTGTTGGAATTTTCCTTTTATTTCGTTTGGGCGTCATCAATGATTTGTGGATACGAGAGGAAATTAGGGAGTTCGAAGATATTCATGTATGTTAACAGAATTGCCTTCTAAGCATATTTAATGTATTTAACACTGATTCTGAATCAAATATTTCTCGTTTTCCAGTAAATTCATTGAGGGCAGACTGTAGCTGAAGAGTTCAGAAACAGAATGATAATATTGATTAAAAATATTTCATTTTTAATAAAGTGAATAGAATGAATAGCTCTTAACAACTGCCTAAATAATAAAGTAAATGTCAAACAAATACCAAAATCATAACTGTTCACAATTTAACCCAAAACCAATTTTCGGCTTTCTGGCAAGACTTATTTTGAATTAATTTTCTTTGTGCGTTTCCTATTACAATTGCCATAGAATTTCTAATTTTTTCATATTAACTTTACAGTGAATATCAATTTGTAATAAACTATATTTTGAACCCAGCTTAGTCCGGTTCGCCACGCCCATGTCGTATACCACGCTCCGCACTCCAAAATTATGGAGACCATAATCAATAGAAGGCTGATGAAGTATCTAAAATCTAACCAAATTATTCACGGCAGGCAAGACCAAAAACGTCTACTGGCGACCTTCTTGTGTGTCTGACTGAACCCATTTACCAAGCATCCATGGCTTCGGTGAGTCTGGTCTGGTTGCTCTGCCTTCGACAGAGTATGGCCAGCGAGCAATAATAACAAGAGTGATTAGGTGGAGCTCAAGGACAAGTAAAAGAGTTAAACATATGAAAGAAGAGATTGGAACTACCATTATTCAAAAAGTCCAAAAAAATATTAACAAATGCGCGATACATATACATTTCATACCAAAAACACAAGAGTATGAATGAAACAGAACATGCTGCTTGCTTCCCCTATTGGAATGTTTACATTCAAATGGAAGTCGAATTGGAACAGAGCACATGTAGCCGACTCTAATATGTGTATATGTATGCGTGGGCAAATTCTTGTTGGTACACATCGCGACTCTAAAACTTGGCTTTGTATTGTACATTAAAAACGCGGGCGTTTTGCAATTCTTCCAGTGTTGAGCTAAATATTGGCTAAATTGGAAAATTGGCACTTCCCCTTCATTTTTTATCTTTCTTTCACACACGTTGCGTGTAGTGTGAAAGCAATTCTGCCTCCTTTTATCATAGATATTACATCTTTGATATTTTGACTTTTTCACTCCTACTGAAATTTTTATCAGCTGATCTCAAGGGCATTGAAACATTTTTGAAAATTTGTTCTAGCTCATCACTCTTATTATTATTGCTCGCTGGTATGGCATCCTGCTCTGCTGTCTAAACCCCAAGCTATTGGTATTGACCACTGACATATAGAATGGACTGCTTATGAGAAATTTTTCATGGCACCAATTTGTTCCATAGGCTACGAACCTTTTTTCACTCCATGTAAACACCGGAATCACTTTTGAAATTTACATTTTTTTAAATACGTACTTAAAACATTAAAACAACACAAATATTTTGTTTAAAAAAATTAATAAACACTATTTTCACTTTTTCACCTTTTAAAATGCCTTTTTTTCATTAATTTGCAAATTTTATGTGTATCTGATTTAAGTTCTTAACGCCTGTTTTAGCAACTGACATTCTGTATGTCAAAATCCGGGGGCTTATGGGGAAAAGAGCAAAAGATATAAACATCACTATACCCGTCTATTTTTTTCTAATTGATTTTATTTCTGAGTGCTTCTGTCAGTTTGGGGGCTTATGGATGAGCGAGCGAGTATACCTTTTTGGTGCCATCGGTTTGTATGGGAATAATTGCTGATAAGCAGTCCATTATTATATGTCAGTGGTATTGACTCAGTTCTAAGGAACTGGATTAAGAGCTTTCTTTCTGGCCGTTCAATCAAGGTAGTATTAAATGGCGTTGAATCTCGGCCGGCGGGGCGATTCTCTCACCTACTCTCTTTCTTATATTCATTAATGATCTGCTCTCAATCCTCTCCAATCCACTTCATAGTATTGCCGATTAAGGTATTCTGCGTTACTTGCCACCTCTTCGACAACATAAGACAAGCAAGTGCCAGACCTTGTCCCTTAAAACGTGAACTCATGTCCAAATCTATTAATGCGAACATTAAACTCATTCTGGATTGTCGAGTTCAACAAAACCAAAACCAAGTACTGTCTATTCTCCACTAAAAGCTGCACTAACCTTCCCTCCATTTCAGTGGGCGAGGATAATATAACAGCTGACCCATCTCTTAACATCCTCGGCGTGAGTTTATCCAACGATCTGCAATGGAATAACCACAAACTCCAAGTCACCAAACAAGCGTATCAATGCTTCGGCTTCCTTAAGAGATGCAAATTTCTCCTTCATCCAGCTTCCTTGGCTACAATCTGCAAATCCTACATTCAGCCCCGCCTTCAATACAACTCGTATATCACCTTGGTTTGGCTAGACAAGGCGCAAAACCGCGACATCAAACTAATTGGTGGTAGCACCCTTTGCTCCTCCATCGATCCTTTAAGTCACCGTAGGAATGTAGCAGCGCTCAGCAAGTTTTACCGCCATTACCATAGCGACTGCTCTACTGAAATCATAAACCTCTTGCCTACACGGCAATTTTTCCCCGCAACACAAGACTAGCCAATTCGGCTCACCCCTTCACGCACATTACGGTTTAGTCGTTCGTTTATAAATAGAGAAAAATTCGATTGTGGAATTGTCTTCCGCAGTCGGTTTTTCCGAGCTCATATAACATCTCAGAGTTCAAATGCAAGGTTCAGTGACATTTATTCATCTCCAGACTCCTAACCTATCCTATGTCATCTATCCTTCAGATCAAGCTTACTTCTATACAATGCACCATGAATCGAACTACATGACGGACTAGTAGCACAAAATGTGACTCCTAAGCTTCATCTTACCACAAAAAAAAATGCAATTAAATTGGAGCTGAGGTAAAAGGGCGAAGACGATTGCCAGGACGAACAGAGCTGCATGAGAGAAAAAGATGCATAACTTCGAAGGATTGAGTTGAAGCAAGTTTGAGGTCAACTAGGAAGAAACATGGCGTAGGTCACCAGCAAGCTCCTCCACACATCTTTGAATTTGATTATTTTATGAGATATAAAGTTGCACGTTATTAGCGTATATATGAATCTTAGAACGTATTACTACCGAAGAAGATCGTTAATAAAGATGCTGAATAAGAGAGGACCCAGAATAGAACCTTGGGATACGCCAGCACGAAGTGGAGCTATCGAGGAACTACAACCACCAAGTATAACTTTCTGAGAGTTGTTGGTTAAAAAGCTTTGCAAGTTTGATAGCGGAAGGAGAAAAATCGACACAAGAGTAGAGTTTTTGCAAAAGCAGAGAGTGATGGACGATCATCAAAGGCTTTAGAGTTATCAAGCGGCAATAAGCAGCAAACGCGGTGAACTTCTAGAGAGTTTCGGATATCGGTTGTAATTTTGGGAAGTGCGGTTTCGCAGCTGTGATTCTTGCGATAGCCAGACTGCCACACATTTATGAGTCGAAGTCGATCACAATCCTGCTTAACAATTTGAGCTGCTACCAGCTTCTCACGAACCTTAGCCAGAAATGTAAGAATACTGATAGGCCAAAATTCAGAAGGGCAAGCAGGAAATTGGCATTTGGGTATTGGTATAATATATTGTGCATTTGGGTATAAGCTTGCTGCTTCCAAGACGAGGGAAACTTAGATATTGTGAGGCAGGAGTTGAAAATATGAGTTAAGACGGGCAATAGATATATAATGAGCATATTTAGAAACCTAAGCAAGATGTTATCACTACCAGTCGCTTTAGAATTAACAAAATTTAGGGCAGTGAGCATATCGAGGGAGTTCACACAACGAAAGCTGAAGTAATCAGATGAGGGAGTAAAGGGGGTATTCGGCGGGTCCGCCGAATGGTAAGATAAGAAATTATGATTTAGGGTTTCAGGGCAGAGGTTGAGGGCGGTGACTTCTCTTTAAAACGTTTTCATTAGCTCGCTTTTTTATCTGTCTGTTGGTCTGGTACAAATTTTGCAATCGTTTTTTTGAATTCTTCCATTTATCCGATGGTGCTGGTGCACACAGCTTAAGCTCCGATGACAATGCAATATAGTATACTCAATATACCGTTAGATTCATGACGGCTGTCTCAACCATTGTCTTCACAACCCCCTCGACATGAGAATCAAATAAAAGGGTATGATAAGTAGAATACAATAAGTTATGTCGTTATATCCATGGGTGCCGTAGAAGAGGGCGAATTACCATATTCTTCACAACACCCTCGACATGGATATCAAATGAAAGGGTATGATAAGCAGAATACAATAAGCTATGTGGCGTCGTTCTAAATCCAACAAGGTGGCTAACACAAATTGGCCCCCATCTCATGCACAAGTTGATGCACATAACCCAGCTCTCCTTGAACGATATCGAGCCTAAGGAGTGCGAATTTTCAGAACTCGAGCTCAGGATGTGCGGATGAATACGACAAAAAATCCCGACAATGCAAACATAAACAACATTGTGTCAAGCGATATCAACAAGACTGGCGGAAGGACGAAAGGAGTTGGATATGATGTTTCGCTCTAATATTTATATAGATCATGGACTTGTGGTGGATGAGCAATGAGAAATATCATCTAAATTGGCCTTTATTCCGTCGTGATCAAATGTACGATACCGACATTCCATCTGTATTAGCTTTGGCAGAGATGGAATTCATTTGATCAAGTCGAAATCAATATAGTTTCCGGCACTCCGAACTAGGGAGCAATCGAACGAACACAACTCCCATTTATGTATATACAAATAAAAAATTATAAATAGAAGAATTTTCAACAAAATGGAAATTAATATAAATTTTTTTAAGTAATTACGACTGAAATTTAATTTATAGATTTTTTTATATGAAGCAGTTAAGCACAATCAAAAGCCTCATATATGGCTCGTATGCTAGGAGTGTAGAGTAGTTGGGTAGACAAATCATTCGCACCAATCCTACATGCGCCCCACGTTTTTTCGTTTCAAATCTTACAAATATTTTCATTGCTATTACAAATTCACAATCACAAATTTTCAGGACTATCTGTGTGGTGTTACGAATATGTATGATGCTATAAATCTGTAGGGGGCTAGGAGAAATTATTTTATACTTTTTAGTTCGTTTGAGTAACGTGGTATATAAGTTTTTTTTATTTAATTTATTTTTAGAATGAAATGGCGCAAATTATTCTATACTGTTTTCAATGAGCGGAAAAGATTAAGCTTACGAGCATCAAAACTCCTCTTTGCTTCCTTAATTTTAGCTACAACTAATGCACTTATAAGATCTTCTAATAGAATCACCGATGACTTTTTGTGCACAGTGGAAAAGAAACTCTTTTTCAACAATCCGCGATTTAATTTCCACGCTTCGACCTTGCTGACAATGCTTCACTTCGTAGAGGTACATACTCATCAAACAGATCAAGTCAGAACATAAGGGTAGCGATCTTGTCATCGACGTCAGTCGTAATAAAGATTTTAGCCCAACGCAGACAAAGGTATCTTTGGGCGAGTCATTCTCGGTCAATACTGGAAAAATCACGATAACTGCGAGTAACCGGGGAAGGAGGGTCAACACTAAAGCGATGAAAAACGAATAAAATATCGTGGTCTACGTAACTGGGGGCAGAGGTTTGGTTTTGAAAGGTGATGGAGTTGATACCATTGTCATTCCGGAGACTGCAGTAAAATCTACAAACTGGCATCTTCGCAGAGTAGTTGGAGAAAGTATATTGTCCTTCGAAGAGTTCTCAACTTTACTGCGGAGAGTGAGGCGATTTTGAATTCCTGGCCGTACGGGCCCCTGCCAACAAATCCAGACGATTTTTTTTTTTTTTTTATGTGGTAAAGTCAAGCTTAGGAATTACCCTTTGTACTACTAGTTTGTCATGTCGTTCGAGTCATGGCCAGTCTCTAGTAGTAAGCTTGCTTTGAAGGATAGAGGAGAATGGATAGGTTAGGGGTCTGGAGGGTGCGTGAGTAGATGTCTATGAACCTTGCGTTTGAACTCTGAGATGTTATATGAGCTCGGAAACACCGACTGCGGAAGAGAATTCCACAACCGAGTTGTTCTATTTATAAACGAACTACTAAAATGTAATGTGCGCGAAGGGGAGGGCTGGAGGGTGAAGGGGTGAGCCGAGTTGGCTAGTCTTGTGTTGCGGGAAAAAAATTGCCGTGTAGGCAGGAGGTTTCTAATTTCGGTGGAACACTCACTATGGTAATAGCGGTAAAATTTGCTAAGTGCTGCAACATTCCTACGGTGGCTTAAAGAGTCGATGGAGGAGCAAAGGGTGCTATCGCCAATGAGTTTGATGGCGCGATTTTGCACCTTGTCGAGCCAAAGCCAAGGTGGTTTTTGGGGCTCCCGCCCAAATATACGAGTTGTATTCAAGGCGGGGCCGAATGTAGGACTTGTAAATTGTAGCCAGAGCAGATGACTGGAGGAGGAACTTGCATCTCTTGAGGAATCCCAGGCATTGGAAAGCTTGTTTGGCGATTTGGAATATGTGATTGTTCCATCGCAGATCTGATGATAAGGTTACGCATAGGATGTTAAGAGATGGGTCAGCCATTACATTCTTTTTGTCCACTGAGATAGAGGGACGGGTGGTGCAGGTTTTTGTAGAGATAAGACAGTACTTTGTTTTGGATGCGTTGAATTCGACACGATTCTTGCGGCCCCAAGCAAGAATGAGTTCAATGTCCTCGTTAATAGAATTGGACATGAGTTCACGGTCGACGGGACAAGGTCTGGCACGCGCTTGTCTTGTATTATCAAAGGTGTGGGAGTAACGCAGAGTACCGTCATCGGCGAAACTGTGAAGTGGGTTGGAGGGGATTGAGAGCAGATCATTAATAAATATGAGAAAGAGGGTGGGTGAGAGAATAGAGCCTTGGGGGACGCCGGCCGAGAGGGAATGAGGTTTGGATTCGACGCCATCCAATACTACCTTGATTTAACGGCCAGAAAGAAAGCTCTCAATCCAGTTCTTTAGAACTGAGTCGATACCAATAGCTTGGAGTTTAGACAACAGAGCGAGATGCCATACTCTGTCGAAAGCCTTGGAAATATCTAGAGCAACAAGACCAGACTCACCGAAGCGATGGATGGTTTGGTTGAGGGCCTCAGTCAGACACACAAGAAGGTCGCCAGTAGATCTTTTCGGTCTAAAGCCGTACTGCCTGTCGTGTAGAATTTGGTTGGATTCCAGATATTTCATCAGCCTTTTGTTGATTATTGTCTCCATGATTTTGGAGAGAATAGGAGTAATTGCTATTGGGCGGTAGTTTAAAGGGTCGCTGGCTTCACCTTTTTTGGGAATGGGCTGAACATGAGCTAGTTTCCAAGAGTTTGGATAAACTCCGGAGAAGTAGGACAGGGCGAAAAGTTTGCGCAGAGGTTTAGCCAGGGGTGAGGCACATTTATTGAGTACCATAGGGGGGATATTGTCGGGGCCAGTGGATTTATTGACGTCGAGCACTTTGAGACACTTGTGCACCTCGCGAGTCCTGAAGAAAATTCCGTCCATTGAATGGGCGTTGCGTTCGAAAACCGGGGGAAGCGTATCAGTTTCAGGTAAGGAAGAATTAGAGGGGAACAGAGATGCCAATAAGTCGGCCTTGGATTTGCTTTCTGCTGTCACCTTTCCTCCATAAATAAATGGAGGGGTTGTGGAAGACGCGATTACAACGCGTTAGCGCCCTCCCATTTTTTAATTAGAGAACCTGTGGCCCTTTTACCTGAAGGCGAGTACGCCGACAAAAAGATATCACGCTTATGCCAATGGCAACACATCCAGGCTATGTTACAAAGATTCTGGTACCGGTGGAAAAATAAGTACTTAACTTCCTTGCAACTCAGACCGAAATGGAGAGATGGTCTTAAAAAGGAGAGATATTCTTAATTAAGGAAAACAACGTCCCACTGCGTCACGTTGGCCGTTGGGCAGGATTCTTGCAGTCCATTCAGGAGACGATAATGTAGTTCGTGTTGTCCCGTAAAGTATAGCCATGAGACATACAAACGTTACTAAAGTTAACAGGTTACCTATTAGTCAAGGAACTGCTTGGAATGTTCACAATTTAACCCAAAACCAATTTGCTGCTTTTTGGCAAGACTGATTTTGAATTAATTTTTACTTTTTACTTTTCCCATTAGAATTGAATTACCATAGAATTTCTCATTTTTTCTTATTAATTTCACTGCAACCGAGAGTCGACAAGTGAATGTAAATTTGTGATAAACTGTATTTATTATCAAAGCGCTGAACTCAACTCGACTCGCGTCTACATGTAGTAGGACTCGGGTTCAACCTAAGTTGAACTGATCATGTATAAGTACTAACAGTGCCTGGAATAAAACGGCGTTGTCATTCTTTCAATGATGATAATCATTGACAGTACAAAAACGCTTTTCCTCTGAGGGTTTGTCTTTTTACCTGTACCTATCCTATTGTAGCGCAGCAAGCAAGTTTTATTGCAGCAAGTTTTATTTCAGCAAGTTTTATTGCAGGTCGTGAGTGATTCAGAATCAACATTGTTCTATAGATTAATAAATAATGATTTTATTCGTAATTTTTCAACATTATGTCTATTGTTACGTCTTAGAAAACTTGTGCCGTGAATGAGATCCTTGTTTTCAATTGCCCTTGTTTTTTAACGTTCTCATTTACATAAGTAATAAGTCTGGTAGACCAAGTTTCTCAACTGATTTTCCCTATATCAATCTTCTTAATCTTCTCAATCCCGAAAATCACCCTTGATCTCGACATCTGAGAAACAAAAACAAGCGTCGACATTAATTCGAGGCGTGTAAGTCCCATTAAAAGTAAAATTTTAATTTGAAGAAAAAGTTAAAACTCTGAAGAGTGAGTAATTGTCCTGGCTGAAATCAACATAAAATTCGCATGCTACGAGGATAATCAGAATGAAAAATAAACGCAAATTCATCCCTGAAAAACAGGGCCGCATACATGCCCCGTGAATTACTGTACAATAATGATGCAATTTACCCAACTGGAAAAAAGGAAACGACGATTCACTCCCCACTCCCAAAGTTTTCGTTTACATGACTTTCAGACTCTTCATATTTATGTAAGACATTAGGGAAGCTCCAAAATAAGGGAATACAGGGAAACACATGAAAATGTGTCAATTTAGGAGCAGGAACTGAATAATCCTGCTGATATCACTACCAAAAAGTTTTTCCTTTTTAACAGGGTGGGGAATTGCTAGTCTAATCAGAAGTCGGGATCGCAGGTTGTGAGTCAAATTTGCGTTTGTGATTTGTCACAAATAAGTACAAATGGCAGAAATCTTTAACCCTTAGACTTCACCATTTATGTCTATACGTTAAGTTCACAGAGCAAAGGGAGCTTCTTGTCAGGTCGAGGAAGTTGCAGGAAGTTTCACAATCTTGAGTATTTTTTTTTTATAAAAAAAAGTTTTTGTTTTCCTTCTGATATTTTATTCAAATTTCATCCTTTCGAGCTTTAGGGCACGAAATAGTTTTAACATTTTTGCAGAACTTTTTCTTTTTATGAATAATGAAATATCTTAAAGATTTCGTTTTATAACAGAAAAATGTGCACAGGTAATTCCATAAGATATTCCGTAACTAATTTAAGTAGACAGAACAAGTGTATGGACAGGCGCGGATCCAAGGGGGGGGGGGTTACGGGGGTCATGACCCCCCCCCTCAAAACAGCCCGCATTTCAAAAAATAGAGCTCAAACAATATTTTGCAAACCGAAAAACAAAAAACCAAACGAACAAAACCTGCTTTTTGCAAACATAAAAACCTGAAACTAACCAAACGACTTTTCTTTTGTTGACTTGTTTTTTATTTATTGAAAAATTCGGCTAGCTTTGTTTATTTGGTTATTTTTGTTATTTTTTTCTATCCTGTGACCCCCCCCCCGGAAAAAAATTCTAGATCCGCGCCTGTGTATGGAAACTCGTTTTCAATTTGTCCAATTTGCTTGTGAATATGAGCATAGACAAATAAAAGGAAAGATGTTTTCCTATTTCCTCCATTTCAAGCTGCCTCCAGAAGAAAAATGCCCCGCTAATTGCCGCCAAATTCAGGAAACGAAAGTCCACAACCGATCATATATTCGCATTAAGACAGGTAATTGAAAAGACGAAAGAATTTAATATAGAGTCCCACCTCTTTTTCATTGAGTTTAAGACAGAATATGATCTTGCGCTACGTTCAAAAATCTACGAAGCAATGGTGGAATTGAACTTTCCAGACCAATTAATTCAAATCACTAAAACCTCATCGAATGATAAACGGAGTGAGAGTACGGAGCAATTTTTCGGTGTGAACAGAGGCCTCAGGTTATGAGACTCTCTATCCTGCTTACTACTTAACATCTTATTAGCAAAAACGGTCCGGTAGGAACGTTTTGAAACTACAGGGACAATTTTAAACAAGTCTATTCAGCTAATGGCATAAGGTCAATGACTGCAGCGAAGGAAGCAGATGTAGCGTTAGAAAAAGCAGCATCAAAGAGCAGCAAAGACCACAACATTACGGCGAAAATTAAAACAAGAATACTGCTAGCGAATAGGGGCGGTGGAGCATAATCATTGTAGGTGGGGAGCACGCGAATAGGTAACCGTTAAAATATTATTCGGTCAATTGAATTACGAGCTGGCTTGAAATTCTTTGGTTATGGGGTTATGTCCGACTAGCATTTTGGGAGGGGCCCTTATGATCCTAGCCCGACCGCCCCACGTGGACCCCGAGTAGATTGCCCTATAAGGCCCACACCAAGTATCTTATCCCTTGCCTCATTCGCGCCTCGTCCTACGGAAATGCCTCATTTGGCCCCCGGAAAAAAATCATTGCTCCTCGATTCCGAGTGGAAAAGGGATTCCGAAAAGTTTGAGAAGCCCGGTGGGGATATGTGAATAATAACGAAAACTTTATATTTTTAAACGCAAGTATCGTTTTACCAATACGGTCTCCCAACTAAGTACTAATTACGTCCAATGCTGCTTAGCCTTTGTAATGGAACCACAACATAATTGCCTGAAACATGAAACAACACATCAACAAAAACTAAAGCTTTGTATGAGTTAAACTAAAGCTTAATGGCCCGGCTTCATCGACCTCAGTTCAATAATGTTCAGTTCAATTCACGTAAGTGGCTTCACCGGCTAAAGTCCAGTTTATATTCAGTTCGTTCAAATTATTGCTTTTTCGCCAGAAATCAGAAATGCGAGAGCCCACTGGAATGGCATTCCACTATTCTAGTTAATTACTATCTTTTGAGCGAGCTTTTACATTCAACTTCAGGTCGGGACCCGTTGTCCGAACTGAGGTTTGTTTTTCCTCAGTTGAAGATGTTTAAACTATATGCGAACTGAACTGAGGTTAGAAGTTCAGTTCGCCAATTTGCTTGCTCAGTCGGTGAAGCCGGGGTATTTTTTTGAAGGTTATCAAAACGTTTTCTGAATATGTAAGGCAGATTTCGCCCCACTTAATTTGAAATAAGGTTTGCCTACTAGGGCCATTATAAAAAACTGATAATGCATACCTCACTTCAGTATTGCTGGTTTTTTTGAGTGGTATTTTTGAGGAAACTCTTTCGGAATGCCCCTCATTTGCGCTATATGGAGTTCTCATTAAGGTGCCGCTCCTGGGGATAACGTAACATAACGTATTTTTCGTAACAGAAATAGGAGGAGTATTCTTCCCATATTTTCACGCTAGCAAAGTTTACACATGATTTTTGAATGGAAACTGGCTCCCGAAAAGTGAAGGCTTGAGCGTAATTGATGGCTAAGGGATGGAAACAAGGGCGTCAAAATAAATCGGGCCCATCGAAAGTGTGAAAACATTCATCGTTACTATTCCTTTAAAGATATTGGTGTGAAAATGTGGATGGGAGAGATACGCCTCTTATTTCTGTTACGAAAAATACGTTACGTTACGTTAAACCCAGGAGCGGTACCTTAAATTGACTTTTTCCAACTCAACATCGATCTACCTTTCAACCCTCTTCGAGGCTAGCATGAGAAAATGGGGCACCTAAATCTGTAACTAGCTGGCGGTCTATAAGTAAAATTCTTTTAAATTTATTGTATTGTTTGTGTGCCGCCAAAATTTTGATATTGTTAAAAGTGTGCCGCAACAAAAAAAGGTTGAGAATCACTGGTCTATGATATGAGCTAAGACAGTACACGAGGACAATAGGCACGGAATAATTGGATGTCGAATTGAAACAGGGTATTTATTGTTATATAGACACAAAAGGAAGAAATTTCGAAAATTGGTCGGCAAATAAAGAGATGTAAAGTATTGAATGGAATAATTTGTCTTTTTTATGAAGTTCATAAAAAATTCTATAAGATGAAACTCGATTAAGTAAGCAAAGTCTACCTAAAGATAATGTATGTTTCCAGTACGATCTACCACTGGCTAGCTGAAAATAAGTGGTAGTTAAAAATAGCGGTTTTGACTCTGTCTATTAAGCTGCTAACCATATTAATCTCTGAGCCCCGAAGACAGGCTCATTGCTTCACTAGGTAGTCTGCCGCCACGTTTCCATATATATATGCTCCTTTGCCTGGGAGCCCACAAGCAGAGTCATATTACGCCACCTACCGCGCCATGTTATACCTTCAAGTAAGCCTATCTAAATCAGCTCTCCACCAGCTCGGAGCGCAGAATCTCTGAATCTTAGAAGTATATTTTTAGTAAAGACGCCAATTTCCGGACCAGGCCGTTTAAATCCCGTGTGACGCTGCGCAGGCGGAATTGATTTACTGAGCTAAAGTAAATAAAATTATGAAGCGCCAGTGGTTTTCTCCCTAGAGTACAAATGTACTCCTTAGTGATGGGCTCCGTCGAAGAGCGGTTACAAATTTATGGTGGCAGCGGTGTGATACGAACCAGTATCCGCTAAGCGACACAAGAGGTTTCCTGGAAAAAATAGGCACGACTTTATAAAAAAAACCATCACACTATAAAACTGTAGCCCCTCTTAGTCAAGAGTTAAATTTAGGTGGAGCAACACTCATCTTATCGGGTCCCAACGAAACGAAAACTCCAAAGCCCTCTGATGATTTACGACTTTTGCTTAAGATGGATTCAACACGGGGGCGGCGGACTGCGTGAGGATGGAAAGAAAAATGCACACGCATGAGGAAATCCACACTTTAAATATTTCATATCTCCAAAACGTTGGAGGGTATCTCGGCCGCTGGCGATGAAAGAATGTAGGCGAAGGGCCGCGCGCAAGCAAAGCTTTTCATACGAAAACTAAATTTGTTATATATGAGACATAAAGACCTTATAACTGTATAGCCTAAGTTTTTTAACCCCACCAGCATTTAAAAGGGGAATTACCTCAGGGGCACGCCGAAAAGGAGATTTTCCCGTATGTTCCTCATGAGAATCCCAAGTAGAAAATTACGGGCATGGTTATGCTGAATCGATGTGTGCCTTATCAGTTTTTCATAATGACCCTAATAGGCAAGTCTTATTTCAAATAAAATGTTGCAAAATCTGCCTTAAGTATTTGGGAAGCTTTTTGAAAAGGTTTAAATAAATACCCTAATACCCCGGATTCACCGGCGGAGCTGCGCAAGTTCGAGCAAATGGCGAAGTGAACTTTAAAATAACCTCAGTTCCCATACAATTTCGACATATTCAACTGAGGATAAACAAACCTCAGTTCACCCAACTGGCCTCGAACCGAAGTTGAAGATACAATCTAGCTCAAAAGAAAGTAATCAACTGGAATTGTGGAATGCCACTCCAGTGGGCTTTTGCATATCTGACTTCTGGTAACAAAGATTTCAAGCACGAGCTGAAGATGAACTGGATTTTAGCTGGTGAAGCCACTTATGCGGATTGAACTGGACATTATTGAACTGAGGTCGGTGCCGAGGCATTATGCTTTAGTTTAATTCATGCAAAACTTTAGTTTTTGTTGTTCCCTTACTTCATATTTTAGGGTTACCGTGAATGGTATCACTTAGCATACTCAATATACCAGTTCTGGTTCGATTACAAACAGCATTAGTACTCAGTTGGGAGATCGTATTGGTAAACGACACATCCGTTTTAAAATATAAAGTTTTCTACGCCGGCGCAGTTATTACTCACATATCCACGCCGAAAATCTCAAATTTTTCGGCCTCCCTCCCAGGTTTTCTTAGTTTTAATGCTCTCTCTCGGAGCCCCGTGCTTACAAGATAATAATACGATTCGAAGCTGTCACCTAGGTACTTTCTTACCGGACCGAACCGAACACACAGGGCGTTCTAAATTTTCTCCATATTTAGGACTGGATGCCCCTTTCATTTGGTGATTGAATTTGACTTTCAACTATTTGTGAATTCGGAACATGAATACTGGTTTCGCATATTCCGAGCTGAAAACGAGATGAGCTCCAACTAAAGCAGTTCATTCACGATATTGTTTAGAGTCACCTTTAGCACCATATATCTCGTTATTTGGTTAATGTTGAATTATTCTATCCGTCTTAACTTGAATGTCTATTTCAATAATCTCTGTATCTCAATATCGTTGAAGCTTATTCGCAAAACTGGCACTATATTCGTTAACTGTGTCCAATAGCTCTCTTTTTAACCAGGCACCATTGGTAGAACGTTATCTGGCTACATGACATCAAAAGTCTATTTCAGCCCAAGTTGCGATGACCGGGACCCACTTTTGACAAGAATTATGATATACATTGTTCTATCCATAGATGGATTCTAATCAAAATCGGGTGTAGGTGACTGCATACCTAACTCTAATACTGTGTTCTGCTGCAAACTCCAAAGCTTGCCTAGCAATACACAAATATATGTATGTACTTAAACTTATGGCATATTGTTTTCAGTACTACCATTATTTTTTAACACTCTTCGTGTTTTAGGCTGAAGTTGGTATAATGAAAATTACTGGAACGTGAATACTTAGTCTTACAGAACATTTCCTGTCCTGCTTACGAGTAGAAGAGTTCATTTACAAAATGGCACTGGGACATAAATTCCATAAAACAACACAACAGTGCAATAATATGTATGTTGATGGCTTCGAAAATAACAAAATAAAAACAGCAGACTGATACAAAAATCATATAAAATTTGGTCAATTTTACACAAAAACCCTTATATTTGAAAACACACTCCCCTTAGAAGCAAAAGGTTTAGTAAATTCTAAGAAATCCCTTAAAGAACCAGATAACCATGAATGGATCCTAGAAAAAGGATAACAATCCCAAACATCAAAAGGACCTCTGTTAACTCGTTAGGCGGAATGAAGTTGTAGGTACTAAATTCTATGGGATGGTCATCATCAGGTCGAGTTGAAATGGAAATTCAATAGAAGAAATGTGTCACACCATAACGAAGGTGAAAATTGAATAAATATTTGTGAGGTGGATGTGAGTAAACCGAACGGCTTTAAAGTGGATTTGTGTTGATTTTAGTTTAATGATGTGAATTGGTTGGTGTGGCAAAAGGGAGAAAGAACTACACCTTATGGCGTTTTAAAATGGTGGACAATGAATTTGACGAACTCTTAAAATGAGCGAATTTTTATTGAAACCTAACCCTATTACAATTGTTTGAAACCTGAAGTACTTCTTAGAGTTCGTAATCCATTGAAAAACTAACAGTGCATTGGAATGGAGGAAAACGGGTAAATAAAGGTGAGTTGTTAAATTTTTATCACTTTCGTGGTGTTTTAAGGGGTGCTCAGTTTATTTTTTTTACTGGTGAGTGGTGGTTGGTTTTTAAAATTACTACTAAATTGTGGTTTGCTTAAACAAACAAAGTTGTGTCGGATGATAAGTATTAGTGCATATTTAGGATAAAGCTAAAAGACTTAACACATAACCTTTTTTTAATATGGAAAAACCAAACGAATCGCTCTTGGGTTGTAAGGGACGGCGGAACGGTTGGACTGTTTTTAGTAGAATTTTACATATCACCCTATATTTTTGCAATCGTATATCTTATTTTTATGGATAACGTGCTGGTGCACGAATAATACTCCCAATATACCGAATAGTGAATGTTTTAAGCAAAGTTTTAAGTCGGTTTGGCTGAAGGTTAGCAGCCCACTACAAGAAAACCGATCCTATTACGAATCGGAAAATAATGTCACGGAACCGGGTGGATAACACAGACCTTTGCTTCTCGAATCAGGGCACTGGATTAAGTACTCAAAGATATGAACCGATATAATATCAAGACCATGGGGCTTAGTAAGACCAGACGGCAGAATGCGTTAAGCATTGAGTCCATGATGAGTCCTTTTCATATTCTAGCAGGATAAAACCCGAAAACTGTAGAAGTGGCGTTGGTGTAATAATCATCAATGAAACCAGGTCGAGCCTCACTAGCTGAAAGAAATTTTTCGCTCTGTTCCAAAAGGGGTCATCATTTTTTGATGTGTGACTTAAACGCGCACAGATCGACTCTAGCAAATCTGGCCTTGAAGACCCAATTGGAAATCAAGGAATAAGCCAAGCTCTTGACAACAATGGTGAGCTTTGCGTTGGCTTCTACAGTTCGCACCAACTCTTGGTAGGTGGAACTTACTTTTGTCACAATAAAATACACAAGGAGACCTGGGTATCGCTAGATGAAAGAACGAAAAATCGGATAGATCAAGTGGTCGTCATCCGCAGAAGGAAAGCTATTATGGAGGATGACAGGAGCTGTAGTGGAGTAGACATTGGAGTGACCACCATTTGGTAGTAGGAGCTCCATCAACCGTACCCGGTTTAACGTAGACCTTCTGCGGGACAGCATTAAAAGATGAAAATTTGCTGGGAAGCTGCAACAAATCTTAAATTAACAAACCCTTTTTGACGAAACAAATATTGAAGATCTGTGGAGCACAAAAAAGCGCGCCATTTGACAACAGCGGAAACGAGCATAGGTTATGTACAAAGAAACCGGCAATACTGGATCTTGCGACACAACCTGGCAGAAAATAGAAGGTAGGAAGGTCCTAAAATATAACCCGAACTATACCAGTGGCCCGGAGAAAAGTGATCAGCTTCATCGTGTGGGTTCTCTGTTCCCCAACTATAACAAGTAAAATGAGCTTCGTCCGATATCAAAATTTCGACTCTACATCGATTCAAGATCGGCAGCGATACGATACATTTGGAATATCTTCAACATGTTCATTTTAAGCGTCGCGACAGCTCGAATGGGCCAGTGGCGGGTGACTGCAAACCCGTACTCAAAGAAATTCTTCACTAACCCGAGTAAAAATAAAAAAATGGGCTTATGACGGGCGAATTACGGCCGCTTGGCTTTTTCAGGGGGATATGACGGCCGTAGGTTTTTTACCCATTCTTAATGGAGGTCTGCCTTTCGACGGCCAAACTTGACCAAAAGATTCAAATGGCCAAGAACCAAGGTGTACCCGTGGGGATTTCACGGGAAAATTTGGGCCAAAAAAGAATATGCCCCAAATGTATTGTTGAATTTGTTTTCTGGGAACTTGAACATTTTCGTTATGTACAATGAATAGCCTTTTCGATTTATCCTACAAGATTATCAATAAGAGCTCGCCAGTGGCGTCAGTCGGTTTGTTGTAAGGGAAGTGTGTAATGCGTGTTGATTTATATTTTAGTGGAAAATTTTGTTAATAAGTGGGTTGATGTTTTTCTCAATAAATACGCGGTGAGTTTTGCATCTCTACATAGATAAATATTAAAAAGAATTTTTTTAAATGCATTATATACAAACGTGTACCCATCTGGAGATCAACGGAGATCTCAACTAACACCAAATTGCGGCTGTTCAACTCCAACGTTAAGGCAGTACTTTTGTACAGTTGCGAAACATGGAAAGTCACCCAATTCATCACAGGGCGCCTACAAGTCTTCATCGACAGATGCCTGCGTCGTATCCTAAAAATCCGCTGGCAGGATAGAATTTCAAACGAAGAACTATGGCGCCGTGACGGCCAAGAAAGGATAGACGACCAAATCAGACGAAGGAAATGGAATTGGGTTGGCCACACCTTGCGACGCGAAAACGAAAATCTAGCCAAACAGGCCCTCGACTGGAATCCGCAAGGATCCCGTCGAGTCGGAAGACCTAGAACAACGTGGAGGAGAACCCTACTAGCAGAAGCCGCAACAACTGGGAGATACTGGTCGGAGCTGAGAGCTGTCGCGCAAAACAGAGTCCGCTGGAGGGCAACTGTTTCCGCCCTATGTCCCATGAGGGATTAAAGGAGCGCAATGATGAAAAAAAATGTGTACCCATCGGTATGTGTGTGCGTATGTGGTGTACTGTCCTGCAACGAGTCTTCTAATGCCCTTCATATGGCCGAGGACTATGTTTAAGCACTTTTGGGGGTCGCCGTTGAAAGGCCTTATTTTATTTTTACTCGGGCTAGAATATTTTTATATAGTGGACCGAATATCCACGTCGCTGCCTCTGTATCATCGTTGTATGCCCTTAATAGTAACCACACGGTCGCCGTACCACCGTCGAATGCCCTTAATAGAAACCATGCGGCCACCGTACCACCGTCATATGGCCGTTATTGGTACTGCAAGGCCTTCATTCTTCCGTCAGTCGCCCCCTTCATAGCCACACTGTCCTGCAACGGGCCTTCTGATGCCCTCCATATGGCCGAGGGCTATAACAATCACGCCAGTTATAAGGCCATAATTTATTTTTACTCGGGTAACCCAAACAGAAGAGAATTGGAACAACGGGGCATTAAAGAAATCTTGAAGGTTTATCTAATTCAGAGGATGATTTATTTGAGGAAGCGCAAGATGATCTTCAGGATAGTGAAACAAATAAACGAATTTTGAGTGACCGTTCCTTGCTTAAATAGCTAGATTATATAACCTGTGCTAAAACTGCCGTATTGCCACAGTCCTTAAAACATGCAAAATTATAATTTGGGACGAATGCATGCTTGAAAGCATCACATCTATGGAACAGTTTGGAAAAAAGTTACGCTCCTACGAAAATGCGTCTCCATTTGCTACAAGGTGCCTCTGCTCAAACATTTTCAAAATAATTTTTGGACGTTGGAAATGGCGAAATTAGCATAGCAGAACATTTTATTATTTTATTTTTCGGAATCAAAAATGTCAGGTAGACAAGCGTTGCAGAAAGGTCATTGAATTGTGATAAGAGCGGGTGATTTCGTTTAACGGAGTGACACTTTTCTTTTCGAATATACTTTTGTAGGAGGATTTTAAACTCTTACTGACTATGGAAAAAACGATTTTGAAATTTCCAATTGTTTTGGCGCACGCCATATTATTGGCTTATGGATGCAGCGAGGTGTGCCGGGTTCTAGCTAGTATGTAATATGTTTTGCTCACTTGCTTTCTTACGAGTCTAGAGACAAGACGTTTTATTCTTTTGTTTGTTGTATCACAGAGAAATACATAATTATTCATCTTATACTTTAATGCGTTTTTCTTTTGGAAATTAATAATAACCATATCAGTATCTACTGTAGACAGAGATGCATGAAACGCCGACCTGGATTGCCTGGTTAATCATCTATACCACTCTGCAATAACGGAGATCATCCGGTACTGTTTAATTATAAAAGCTAAACCAACATAGAATTAACATATCCGTGAAAACATTGCAGCGTAGATTTAGTGAAGCCAAATGCAATCGCTCTCTAATAATGGCCAACAAACTCAAGGTATGAAGGAAGGCAAGTACGAGAAAAATTCGCTAAAAAAATTAACTGAAAACAGGTAAGATACATTTCTTTTCTTTAAACCATATTGCCAACAGAACTGTAATTTAGTTTACGGGCCCATTGCTACGCTAGGTCATATACATCCTTCAAGATCCATTATAAATTTTCATCAGTTTCATTTGCAACTTACAAACTTAAAAAACGGTTATCCTTTATGAATTTGGCAATTAGCGTAACAAAAAATCACCAATAATACAAAATTTTCGGTATTGATTTGATAAGGAGTCAAGACAGTGTTTCAAGCAACCAAAACGTTTCTTTGTCGATGTTAATTTCCACCCCACACCGAGAAAAACCTGATTCTCTTAAAAAAATAATATAAAAACTCAAGGATACATTGCCATCCTGGAACGAGGAGCCTGGAAATAATTTAACTCATCTCCGACAAATTGTTTCCGCTAGGCACATTGAATTTCATGAATGCCAGCCCTAGGCCATAGATAGTTTCCATCCAGTCCCGTATTTACTTGTAATCCACTTTACCTAGGCCAAAGCACCTACACATATGCCGTGCCTCCTGTCACGAGGGGTCCTTGATACTTATTCAGCTAATCCTTAGACCTCGGTGATGCCATGAATGGAATTTATGTAATTTTGTTTGCGTCTGATGTAAGTTTACTGTCATACATCGAATTGATCACAGGATCTAGTGCAGGTTAGCCTAATGTAATAGCGTCTAAATTGAGGAATGTAATAAAGAGAAAGTTTTTTTTTGGTCGCGTTTGAGGTTGATAGTGCACACTGGCATTCCGCTGACTAGAAACTACTTTAATTAAAATATTTCAGGTGAGTGCTGCTTACCTTCTTTGTGTTTTCTCTCATTTGCCTCCGAGCCATCTCCAGCAGCAACCTCTGCCGAAGTACATCGAGGGGATTCACAATTGACAAGGATGGCTTCGTTCGTTTTTCTATCACATTGTTATCCTGTAAAGGTGTTAATCTATTAGGAACAACTATTTTCAAGTGATTAAAAGTTTGTAAATTCATTGCTTAAATGTCTTAAAGTTATTTTCTACTAAAGATATTCGAGCACGTTTCTTGTTCATAAGTGCAACTTACCGTGAAACTAACTAAGCGATTTCGTAGGTTTACTAAAAATATGCAGTAAGAAAGTTCACGAGACTTTCACCAATTTAATAAAATTTTGTTTTGTATTTGTAATAAAATAAATTTTTAAAATGAAATTTTTAATATTCAGGGTTATGAGATCGTTCTGAACTGAGCCAAAAAGAAATTAGAAGTGGCAAAAACTATATGTTAACTCTACTAAATGATAGATTGAAGAGTCGAACACTTAAATTGGAGAACAGAGATTTTCAATGAACGAGGACGTCATCGCATAGGTAAACCCCTATTTTGAACAGCAAAACGCGTCGTAAGACTAGTGGCAATGGAGCACGAGTTATAGAAATACCAACAAGTAAGAAGTTGGCCTTTTGCAGTACCAGACTCGTGCTTGAGGAAGGGTATGCACTAAGTCACTTGTAGCCAAATGGACCATGTATTGATAGAGTGCCGCGACCAATCCGACCTGACGATGTGCCGCAGATACACTATGAAATGGCTAGAAGCACCTACTATGTATAGACGAGAGTTAGATACACATTTAAAGTACTATTATTAGTATAATATTAGGTAGAGTTCATCCAGATCGGAACGACCGTTCATAAGAATGCATCTACCTATCGAGAAATGCTAAAGTTTAATAGAATATGGCAACGCGAAGAAAACTAGAAAGAGCTCAGGAAAGAAGAAAAAGGCTTCATAGAATAAAAACAGAAGTCTGGAATCTTGTCCCATTGTCCCTTGTCTAATGTTACCTACAAGAGTGCAAAGAGAAAAGATCGCAATGGGTACGGGAGTTCTACCGAAGAGTATACGCTATGACTCACGCTATGTTACAAGGCCACAAATCGTAACATGATGGCGGAAACGAACAATTTCATAAATCTTTGGCATAAGAAGTGAGTTGTTTTGGCTATATTGGCTCTCTCTAAAAGATTCGACCTCTACGTTAATTTCCTTTCCACTATGAGATGCAGAAATTGAGCATCCTCCTTAAGTTGCAATCTTTCATTGCTGCATATGAAGTTTTGGTATACGGCCGTCCTTACGCCTCATTCTTTGCTTTATAACCCGCCACCGCTATCACGATTCTTTTCGAATTAGAATGTTCGCTCTATGCACAACTTTCAGAAGCATTTTTAACACTATTCTCCAGACTTATATTAAAATGTGAGATAGACAAATTGTAGCCCCTAGCCTATACTTTCAGAACCCGTTTTGCAAATTTCAATAGGGCCGCTCTGCTAATATTGGCGCAATGTGCAAGATTAGGGTCTATTTTGTTTATACTGCAATTATGCAGAAACTATACATGCGACAAATTTCAGCTTTCGGCAGTTTGAAGTATATGTACCATGCTACCATGTCCCACTCAATCATCCCCTAATATTGCAAATTAACAGAGATATGAGTTTTTGAAAAAAGGCGCCTTTTTAAGGGGTTTTCCAGCTTTTCTCAGCGAAAAATTTTCCGATCGGGGTCTAGAAAAAATCAGGTTTGGAGGTTTTTCAATTCTCTAAAAATGTTCTGTTGAGCGTAATGTGATTCATCCAGTACTTTTTATTGTATACGCAAAAAACGAAAAAAGTACCCATTTTTGTTGCTAATTATTGTATAAACAATTCCACATGAGTAAATTGTGGCTGGTTTTTTGGTATTTGTAATCTATGAGATACCCCTGAAGTAGTAGTGCAAGCAATTTGCTGTACAATTTTATAAAAAAATCTGCTGTTTTTTTTTCGCTATAATGACTGGGCTATAGTGCAAGCAGTTTGCTGTATAATTTTATAACACCAAAAAATCTCTAATGAGTGGTCTATGTAGAGAGCACTACTTCAGCTTTCCCTGGGTTAACGCCAAGACCTTTTGTAGTAGCCCGATGAACAAGAGTGTCCAATGCTCGTTGCATTCTATCTCTTAAGCTGGTGACATATCCAAGCCGTACATGCATTGCATTCAGAGGCTCCATGAAATCCGGCGAATTTCCTCTGACACAATATTACATGGTTGCGTTCCGTCCCGGCTTTCACACATAGCCCGAAAATCTAAGTAACGTTTTCATGTGTTTGTGTGCTTAGGCTTGTGTGTGCTATCTCGAATGCGGCAATGCAGAAAAAGTTGAAAGTAGCCCGACCTTTGCGTGGCATGCCTTCCATTCACGGGATATTCCGTCAGCTCGCATATGAATACACACACTTCTATATTATCGGTCAACGAATGCAATGCATGTACGGCTTGGATATGTCACCAGCTTTATTGTTGAGACATACTTGCCGGTCACTACCAGCACAATATCATCATCATAGGCCACCGTGATGCACTCAGACTCCTTTAGAATTATCAACACTTCGTTGTCTTATTCCAAAGGAGCAGTGATAGAACCCCACCCTTCAGTGTGCCTCTTCCGAGATCCAACCCGTCTGAATTTTTCCAAGACCACCAAACCAGACTTTATGAACCTGCACTTCAGCAGCTGGTCAATAAGGAACCGGGAGCATCCGTCAACACCTAGACGATGGAATTACCTCCTGTTCGCAGAACATTTAACATTGTTGAAAGTAGCTTCAATATCTAAGAAAGCAACCAAAGTGAACTCCTTGACTTCAAGTGATTTTTCAATGACCTCTATCAGGGAGTGGAGAGCAGTGTCCACCGATTTACCTTTCGTGTAGGTGTGCTGTGAGGGAGAAAGCAATTTTCTATCAATGCTTTGCTCAATATGAATTTCTACAAGTCTTTCTAGGATCTTGAGGAGAAAGAAAGGATGTGAGACATATAAATCTCAAGTCCTTTGGATTGTGGTAAGAGATTTTACGGAATGAAGAGATTTTGGGTAGATTAGGCGAAGGAAACTCCTATAGACGGTTGCAATCTAGTCCAGAATTAGCTTACTGACTATCTGAATTGCATCCTATTCACTAGTTGGGCTCACAAATCTGTTTCTTGACTGCCTGTGATCCATGAACCGTTTGCTTGGTACAGCAATTCTTGGCATATTGGGCTTATAGAGAGAACCATTCTAAGTCTTGCGGTATCCGAAAAACCTCGTCCTACTCCCTGAGACTCCCTTTATAGTTGTCCCAGTACGAATCCAGAAAGTTAGACCGTCTGGCCTTATTGAAGGCTTTTCTACTTTCAGATCTTAGTTTGACAGGCTTTCTTTTCAACCAAGAAGGTTTGATCTTACCCCTGTATTTCCTTATGGGATAGGCTGCTTCCAATGCATTATTTACTAGGTCGCTAAGACTTCTCACCTGATATTAGAGATCTTCAGCGTTCTAAAATATGATCCTTTATGTACGTCCATGGAAAAACTTCTTTACACAGACGACATAGACATCGTTGGGAAAACATTGAGGATTGTACAAGATGCTTACAGTTAGATTGAGGTGGCGGTATAAAAACTTCTTCTTCTTGTTTGATCCGTTAGCTGGCAGTCCAAGCGGGATGTCCCCACACGTTCCCATACGCTGCTGTCAGTGCCGCTTTAAAATATGCAGTTTCTTGCCTATTTTCTTCGGTTTCCCGATTCTGGTCAATGCGGCAGGTCGACCACATTCCTCCTTTCACACCCTAGGCTTGGGAACAGGCGACGACGGAGTTGGTACAAAAACTACGGATATAGAACAAGGAAAACCAAACAAAGAACTTGGTGGCCCCACTTTCAAGACGATTCATAATTTTATTATAAATATTAACCTTATTTATCCCATATAAAATGCAAAATTCAAAGATGACTTTACACCGCATTCTGTTAATTCACAACAATAATGCTCTGGTTTGAGATCTAAGGAGATGGTTGCGTGCATGGTATTCAGGGGCGATGCTTTCATAGGTGCTAATTGTGCACTTACACCGGGCGCAGTTTCAGAAATTAATATTTTAATTGAAAAATTAAAAAAAAAATTAAAAGGATTCCTGTGATTTCATTTTCATCTATTAAAAGGATTCATTTTTATTACCACGATTTATTTTTCAATTTCTTGATATAATCCCACGGGCATACGAAAGCACACAAATTTACCCAATTTATATCCTTGTACTTTCTCACGAAAGAAAAATCGGAAAATTTTTAGTTTTCCTTGTGCAGGAGCTTTCCTGAGATTTTAGCTTCGAGATTTTCATAAAATTTTACTCAAGATTTTAGTCAAAAAGTTCTCCCATCCACCAAGGGTGTGTCGTTTTCTATTCCACTTCACTGCGATCAAAAAATGAAGAGCTGATGGAGCGCAACATGGCATACTGCACCGGGCGCAAAAAAACCCAACCGCCGTCCCTGATGGCATTGAAACCTTTCACTGTACATACAAGCAAGCGTTTACAATATTGAAGTGAGCTTACCGCTAAGATTGAGATTGTTAGTGAAACAATAGCAGAAAGGAAAAAGAGAACAAAAATTGGGATTCAAAAACTTAGTGATTTTCAAAAATATTAGAAAATAACAACCAAAATCTAAAAAAATTAATTAATATTCTACACTGTTATTGTTTGCGCTTTTTTACATTATTTTAGTATTGCGGCTTAAAGTAATCCTTGATTCGAGATATTTAATGTCTCCGTTGATGTTTACAGGCCTAAGTAAGCCAATCTACTCAAACGGAAAATTTCATGTAATGTTAAAACTGGTGCATATACACTATACACAGGGCCGTGTCTGGACAGATTCATTGCGTGTGCAGCACGTAGGCAACCAAAGGCAGTGCCAAGACAACTTATTCGTCTGCAAGACCAAGAAGGTTCAAGCGCGCAATATATTACAATGTTTTATGCGTTCAAGCAAGTCCCACATGTATTGTAAATGCTTAGAATTGGGGATCCAGACCAAAATTCCTCCAAAACAATTTCAGGTATTTAAAATGATTTTTGAGTGCTCCTCCAATAGTAGTTTCAAGGTGGGGGAGACTCAAGGTGCGAATTATAACTCCAGGTCAAAATCGCTCCACAAATTTTTTTTAGGTATTCTGAGTGATTTATCCACCTCCACCCGCCAATTTGTCAGAACTCAAAAATCACTCTGAATACTTGAAAAAAAAAATTCAAAGGATTTTGGTCTGGAACCCAATTCTTAACATTTACTTTTTCTTTATATGATGATATTTTGGTGACGGCCATATGCCCTGGCACGTAGGCGGCCATATACCCAGACGCGGCCTGTTCTATACATAAGAATTTTACCTAGGGGTTTTTTAATAAATCATGTAGAAATTTAAATTAAAAGGGCTCTTTGACCTCAAGGAACACTATATAACTTCTTTCAATGATTTAAGACAAACTTTTTTGCTTGCAATACCCTCACGTTATACACCCTGGAAATCGAGGATGCCTGTAGCTGGTAAAGTTTTTTCGTATAGAAAAGGCTCTAAACAAAATTTCAACTTTGCATAATATATTTTCATTAAGCTTCTCAGTTGGTAATGGCTAGTTATCTTTTTTATCTTCCTTTAGAAACTTTAAATGAATAATGAAATATTAGTATTCACGAGACGTGATTGCAAAATTCTGTCTGTTTTAACTTTAAATGAATTGAAATGGAGTTTAAGTCGTGTTAATATTAAATTTTGAATTAAAGCCATTTTTATACACGCATAGTTAACGATAAGAAATAATAACCTGCCAAGTTAAAGTTAAGAGGTGTTAACTGTTCTACAAGCACACGCCTAATCACTATAACCCATCTAGATTATATCATCCGTAACAGTTTAAAGTTACAAAAGTTTACTCCGCTTCAGTTCGCTTCAGCGAACATCTGGGGATCATCTGGGATAACTTAACATCCTTTCTATGGTATTCGAAATCTATGCATGTGCATATCCACATCAGTTCACCGGTTGGAGCAAAAGTACACAGTTTAACACCAATATTACTTAATCCTTTAATCTCATAGAATCTAGTTTTCCCAAATATTGGCTCGAAACTGTGTCGTCCTTTAATGAAATTTGCAAGCTGCAAACAGGTGTCCATACAAAATACGGGTGTGCATAGTCTAGTGCTTAGTATAGTGCTCTGGCAGAGTTGGTTTACTTACCTCCATCCAACTTGAGTCTGGAAACTCCTGAAATTCCCTTTGGGCTGTGCATACAAACTGGCTAGCGCAGAGTAGTGTAGTTACGAATGGCCAGAGCCACACGGTGGCTTTCATATTTCTGTAAGTAAGAAAAGAAAAACATTTATAATAAAGCAGAATTCCATTAGATCATCTACGTTGGGGCTGGGAGCTATTTTAAGAATTCTTTCAATTTTATATCACAACAATTTGACCCATCCTAATCGAGATTCAACGTTCCCTGCTGTCTGATCTGAGGAATCCCCTTGACAAAACTGATTTGTAACGAAATTATGACTGAAAAGTTAAAAAGCTTTTTGATATAAAAAGAGAAAGTTCCATGAACAGCAATTTCGAGATGGGGGAAGGATGATGGAGTATTTTACAGCATCAGCGAAAAAAATTAAATGAAATTGATACTAGAAGAGAATATATCTATAAAGAAACTTATCCAGGCCTTTAAATGCTGCTCTGTATAGAGTTGGATAGCTATCGATAGTACTATCGGTACTATCGAGGGTTTTCCACTATTGAGCACTATCGATGATTTCTTTTTACTATCGATAGTAAAGTCGCATATGAGGTGTGTTCTTTTACAAATCGAACACTTTTATTAATCAACATTTTTGTTTTGCTAAAAATTTTATTAACGCAGTTCCTACACAAAATAAACAAAATAAAATATAACTAAAAAAAAAATATTTTTCCTTTTTATGTTTTGGTCAATATTTTCAAAAGTAAGGAGGGTAAATTTTACTTCTTAACCGAATATACCCTTTTTCATATCGCTATAACTCCGGTTCTATTCAAGGTATCGAGTTAGATGAGGTATCATTTTAAAGGAAGAGATCTTTATTATATACAAGCGTAACACTCGCCTTTAAATAAAAAAAAGTTTATTATGTGCACTGTTTTCCTTTAAAAAAACAAACGAAAAAGTCATCTGCTATTATCCCTAAAAAAGGTTTAATATATTGCATTTTTTTAATAAATATGGTTAACAAATTGCTGCGTATTTCACCTCTGTTCAACAAATCTGCAAGTTTTGAAGCAGAGATTGAGTCTGGCATGTATATATCATCAAGAGAAGTGAGAGTAGGATTTGACGAATGTTCGTTAAGTTTGTTCGTCCATTTACGTGGGTGCAAGAAATTATAAAGCAATCACACATCCTAAATAAAGTCAATTTGGAGTGTCACAAATTTTGAATTTCGAGAAATGCTAAAACAGTTTTTATACCAAGTTCTAAGAAAATCTATTGAAAAAAATAACTTCTCATACAATTGTTTCCACCCTCTTTCCCCCTTAGAAGTTGACTTCCGAAAAATCCATGACACCGTGTTTCATTATTTATAGTATAGTATTGTGTATAGTACCTATTTATACAAAGTTCGAAAAAAATCTGACTAAAGGAAACATTCCCTCCTATTCAACCCCATTTCTCCCTTAGGTGATGAGTTTCAAAAAAGTGGATGTCCACGTCATTATAGCGATGACAAAATTATAACCCTTTAGCTGCAGCGGTTTGGGTTAACCCCATTTCATCCCCTTAGGGGATGAATTTTGAAAAACCACTTCTTAGTAGATGTCCACGTCATTATAGGGCTGCACCGTCAAAATTTCAGCCTTTCAGCTCCAACGGTTTGGGTTAACCTTATTTCACACCCTTAGGGGATGAATTTCGAAAAATCGTTTCTTAGTGGATGTCTACCTTATTATAGGGATACGATGTCAAAATATTAGCCTTTTAGCTCCAGTGGTTTGGGTTAACCCCATTTAACCTCCTTAGAGGGTGAATTTCGAAAAATCGTTTCTTGGCGTATGTCATTATAGGGATGTACTGTCAAAATTTCAGCCCTTTAACTCCAGCGGTTTAAGCTATGCGTTGTCTGTTAGTCAGTTACTTTTTATACAAAAAAAAAGCAAAGAAAAAAAATTCCCCTTAGAACCTATTTCACCCCCTTAGGTAATGAATTTTGAAAAATCCCGAAATATGTGTTTCATTATTTATGGTGAGAGGTATTTTTACTAAGTTTGAAGAAATTCTAACTAAAGTAAAAAAAATCCCCTTACAACCTGTTCCACTCCATTTCACCTCCTTAGGGGAGGAATTTCGAAAAATCCTGAAACACGTATTTCATTATTTATGTTTAGGAGTATTTTTACTAAGTTTGACGAAAATATGACCAAAGAAATAAAACCCCCCTTACAACCTATTCAACCCCATTTCACCCCCTTCAACTCTTTTTCTCGATAAAAAAAAGTAGCCTATGTCCTTCTCCAAGGTCTAAGATATCTCTGTAGCTTTCATCAAAATCGGTGCAGTGGTTTAGGCGTGAAAGCGTAACAGAGAGACAGATAGACAGAGTTACTTTCGCATTGTCGTCAAATTCCAAAGGAGGTCCAAGAACTGTCAGACTTCTGTCGTCAAATGAACCAACTATTCGTCAACGGTTGTGATCCAACTCACCACACAGTTCACCACTCTATTTCGGGGATTACCAATGTAAACGAGAGAGGTGAGTGTCTCCTAGAATTTTTTGTTGCCAATCGGGATCGGGATACAACCCCCCCCCCTTTGTCACTGGTGGTTCCAACTGGCCTCGAATTCAGACCTGCACGCCGCCTCTCTCAGGGTGTGAACTAAAGATGGCTGCAACGCAACTCACTGTGGGTGTTGATCTCCTTCTTTCTCGTTTCAGTCGTCGCGTAATGTTTCCTGGTGGAATGACAGACTGCCTACAATGTGGAGAATAGTTAAGAGATTGTGAATAGGGCACAACTTGCTGGGCAAAGAAAAGACTGCAGGTTCACTATAACAGGTTACAATACAATAACAGTTGATACGTTCATTTTGAGAGTTTGCAGACTCTCCCACAGGCAAATAGAGCTCAAAAGCTCCTCTCCAAAGACTCCTTCAAAAGCACGGATATTCATACACCTCTAACCACGCCACCTCTCTGTACCTTGAGGTGCGTTTTCAGCGAGCACTTTTCAGGATCAATCCCCAGACCCAATCCCGGGATGCTAGGTACAGTCATAGAACCGTTCAAAACCGTTATTATAGGAGCCGAATGTAAGGCGAAAAGATCTGGCTTAGAAGAAGAACGAGCTTATGAGCCCCGCTCAAGTCCAGTCAGGAAAGACCTTCTAGCCTTTGTTCGGAGGGCAGACGGCCTTTTCCGTTCCTGGAGTATGTGGGCAATATGCCTAACTTTGACACGGTTTTCAGCATATGGGTTGTCGCCTAGTCACATAATAATAATAATAAAAGGGGCCTCCAATCACATTTTAAATATGCAATAATACAACGACCTTGTATTTAAGACCTACAATCTTGTGATTGAAATGAAATAATCGAACAGCGAATTTTACTGTTGAATTTAGGTTGTAAAATTAAGTATGTCGACAGCATGAAGCAAAGTTCTGGGCTCATTGGTTGAATATGGGTGAGTTCATTTACCCAGCACTGCAGTATAACGGCCACTGCAGTATGACTGCAGTACTCACTCATTTTATGGCTTGGTCTATGTAGTCTTAATTAGTTAGCCGGATTTTTTTAGGTGAAACACTAGAGCTCGGAGGTAAGCCGATAATGCAGTCACTGCCAAGGAAAAACAAAATTAATTCTACATACTTTCTATAAAAATTCAAACAGGACTTGAAATTGAAGTGAAAGCGCCAATTTTGATAATTTAGTGTCGATAGTCTATCGATGTTTTGGTGAAAACTATCGGTGACTATCAATGGCGCCGACTATCGATAGTTATCCACCTCTAGTTCTGTAATATAATAGCAGCACACAATCAATTGTCGAGTAAAAGTCGTCTGTTTTGCTAAGGTGCAATTATCTTACCTAAACATTAAATTATATCCATTAAGTAATTGACTTTCACTTCATTTGTTTACACCCAGCTAAGGCTTTACTTTATGAGTATAAGCATTTTTGCTGTTATGCTGGATGCCATCGTTGAATATATTAAAAGGCGGGCTACTCTCTGTGGATAGTTAGGGGAGCTTCATTTTAATAATAAGCCAATGTGGACTTAATTTATGTTGATAAGCATCATCTACAACAGATGTCGGCCTAGCCAATTGAATTTATTAGTCTAATAACGAATTGAAAGTGAGTCATATTGATTACAGAGAATTATTTTAGTTAATTGTTGAAAGTAGTTGTGAGTTCTTTTGCTGAACTAAAAAAATACAGGAACAAAATAACTATATTTTAAGACTAATCGAGTAATCCAGGGTCTGAGAGCAAAGTAAACTTAAAGCAAACCACATATTTTTAAACTTACTTTGCTGCATGGTACAATAATACAAGGTAGGCTTATAAGGAAAAGCTCTGGCTTCGTGACGTCACTCAGATCTCAGTTTATAAGGGAAAAAAGCTTTCTCCTGACGTCAGTCAGATCTTTTCTCTAACAAATTCCGTTTAAGCTTTTCAACATGGAAACAGAGCTTTTCCTTATGAGCCTACCTTGAATTATTGTATCATGCTTTGCTGAAGACTGTGAAAGCTGTTTGTTTCATACTGGTCCGGCTGCAAATGCTTCGGCTTTAAAATACTTTGCTGTGAAAAGCTTTTTGTCTGCTTACAGTATTTCAAAGCTTTCCTCTCCATAGCCTGTGAAATACTTTGCTTCCTTCACCTTTTTTTTTCATGGTCCAACTTTATATAGTAAAATGGTATAGTTGTTTTCAAACCTCGTGACATCCCGCGCATGTTCCCCAGCTAAGCTCTTAAAAATGTTTAAAAGTTCAGACAAAAGCTTCAGTTAACTCCTCCTATCAAATCACTTGCTGCCATGTAATCAGTCGCGACTGCGTATTGCTAAAGGGAGGTGTATTTTTCTGGGACTTCAATGATTATTTAAAAAATTTACAAATTATGACTGAAAAACACCCGTTTTTATATATTTTTTTTATTTTAAGGTTATTATATTTTACACATATGCTACAGAAATAATTTGTAGTAATTTCTACTAAAAAATACGAAATTAGTGTTTTTATCACTTTGATTACTAGATTGTTGACATTTCCTGCCAGTCGCATACGCGCTTCTGCCCGGGGAGGTTGTGTTGCTTGCGACTGCGGGGAACTGCTGGTTTATGAATGAAAACGCTCATTTATTCAAAGGAATTTTTTTCAGCATTTTTTTTAAATTATTTTAAATTTAGAAATGAGAAATATTTCGCATAATTAAAGTAAAATTATGCTTATTATTTTGAATAAACTGCCTTTGTTGAGCAGGGGCTTTACATGTATTTAAAAGCTCTGCTCAACACATAGAAAGATAAACTAGGGCGCTTTCAGTAATGCAGGATGCGTGCGCAAATGACTTATTCAGCAATTGAAAGTGTGAAGCTTTCAATGACTGAATAAGTCAATTGCGCACGCATCCTGCATTACTGAAAGCGCCCCTGACTTTATTCATTCGGCATGCGCGCATCCCTTCCCAAATTATTTTGTTGAGTTTTTTCAGTGTTTGTTGCCGTTTTAACTAAAAAGAGGGGAAATGATAGAACATTATTTATAAAATTTGGCAACGAGGTACGCAGAACTGCTCAAATTTTTTGTGTCACGGAGTTTGAAAAATTCTATACTTTTGTTTAGAGGGATGGAAACTTTTTTTGTATGGGTATGTGAAGCATTTGCAGCCGGAAGAGCATGCTCCAGCACTTGTAAGCAACAGCATACTCAGCAATATGAAACAAAAAAGCTTTCACAGCCTGCAGCAAAATGATTCAAAATATGATTGCTGTAAAGCAAAGCAAAGTAAATTTCTGTGGTGTTATTGGCAGCAAAGCAAAGTCAACAGCAACAGTATTAAAATTGCTGCAGCAATTTAAACTTTTACTTAGTAATCCGAAAATGGTCTGTTCTTATCGCCATTTATTATTTATCGGAGATGGTTTGAAGAGTAAAAGTACCGCTGATACCTGACAATCGGGGGGCATAATTAGTTTTTATTTATTTCGTTTATTTCATGAATTGTATGTAAATTAATATTACATAATCTTTTGACGCTGAAAAACTTATGTACATTATAATTACAATACGATAATTAATAAAAAGCGGAACGAGTAGGTGTAAAACGTGCGAGAGGAAACAAGACCAAAACTAGTTGGGATGTGGGTTCGACCCTTTCGGTCCACACGATCAACTTCTCAGTATGATGGAAGGAAGCTCTTTGAAATAATGATAAGAATGGTAAATCCGCAAAGCTTTTCTAAAGAACTTTTTTATGTTGAACAGTAACAAACAAACATGTCCCTGGCACTTCGTTCGCTACACTATAAAGCGAATTCATTTTGAGCGTGTTGACGCGATGATGATAAACTGCAATGGTAAAAACTTCATTTTCAATTCGAACGATTTCAGGAGATAGTACCAAAATTAATCAAATTAACGGATTTGTCAAACTTGTCCGAAAAGGCCAAACTGTAATCACTGGAAATCCCGCGATGAACTCAATTCCCAAAACTGTAGGACATGGAAAGCAATCCGCCGTTCAAACAGTTCTGAACTAAAGTTTGAAAATTTCGTCATATTTGTAATGGATAACGTATTTGTTGAATGGTTTTTAAAGAAAACTCGGATTTTGACGAGTGATGACTCTTTGGGAAGCTATTGCTCGGCTGAATCCATAAAAGTGAACTTCATTTTGAACGGGTGTCATTCCAACGCTTCGATCGGCACCTCAATGAAGTCAATATCATTTTTGGTTTGCGTTCTATCGAGCATGTACAAAAATCACTTACGCCCTTTAAACATAGATACCGCTCGATCGAATTTTATGAAAATCTTTTCAAACTGTACTTTCGGTAATACGCTACGATCGGCACCTCAAAGAAGTCGGTATCATGGTTGGTTCGTGCTATATCGTGCAGGTACAAAAATCACTTACGTCGCTTAAACCAAAAAACGGCTGGACCGAATTTCATGAAAATCTTTTCAGATCATATTCTGATTAATACGCTTCGAACAACACCTCAACGTGCAGGAAAAAATGACCACATCCGTACGCACACACACACACACATACTTCCTCCCAATTTTTTGCTTAAAATGCTCCTGGGACCTTGAAAGATGAAAATACGTTGAAATTTTCGACTTCGATTTTCGGACCGATTACAATAACTTCCTATACTGGGAAGTTAATAAGTAAAAATTTAGTTGAAGGAATATTACTGATTATTCAAAAACCTGAAGTCGCATTTCCTGAACACACTTAGCGACCATGCATTTTGTACGTAGTTAGGCAGACTATTCCAAATTTGAAGCGAATGAACAAAACAAGGGGCGCTTTCAGTAATGCAGGATGCGTGCGCAAATGACTTATTCAGCAATTGAAAGTGTGAAGCTTTCAATGACTGAATAAGTCAATTGCGCACGCATCCTGCATTACTGAAAGCGCCCAAGATCTTTGCGCAACTAAGAAAAGGCCAAACCTAAATGGGAAGTGAAGTGAAGTGAGCTAGGTACCATTGCGTATGTATGTATGAGAGCGACCAAAATGGAAGTAAGTGGAAGTTACATCTACTTCAGTGGAAGTAACGTCTACTTCACTTCTGTGTTACTTTTCATATAGGTTTGGCCTAAAGGGACTCTTGGCAGTATAAGGTCGATTCACACACATCAGTCACGTCCCAGTTCAGTCACTTTTGCGAATCAGAAATGTCGCCGTCCAGGTTCAGTCAAAATGGTGACTGTGGGTAAATTCAAAAACTCATTACTGCCGCATCACTGCAGAATTCAGCTACAGACTTCAATTTGAAGTATTTTGGATTTAGTAGTCGGAGTCTCAAGTGTGGATCCAAATAGAACCAATCCAAGGCTAGTGTTGATCGCCACGGGACCTGATTCTGAACTGCGGCGTATACCATCCTGGATTATCCTAGCGTACGAGCTAGCACCAAGTAAGGTTTCAATGGCCACGTTTACGCCCGAGTTACTTTAACTCTGTTAAACTAGAACTGTTAACGTAGCACCGTTTCTAGCGGGCCATTTGATAATTCACATTTTACAACTAATAATAAGCAAAAATAATAACATTTCTTATTTTACAAATAACAAAAAGCTAAAAAATTAATAATAAAAAGAATGTCTTCTAAATTATTTGCTTACAACAAAAATTTATAAGCAAACATCAATCCATTTTGACAGTATTGAGCTGTGCTACATTTTAGCTAAGTCAAAAAGCAGAATTAAGTTAGCTAACAGCGCTAAAAAATTGCTGTTTATGCCGTTGTTAACTTGCCTAACTCAGTTAAATTAACTTGGGCATAAACCCGGACAATGTTGCTGGGATTCCAAAATTTTGGATCTGGCAGTTCAACAACCGCAGATGGTTATACTCATGGATTGAATTCCAGCCGTTTGTAAATTTTCGGTTATTTTGTTAACCACTAAAAAGGTATATGACATCTGAAAATTCCTTGAGTTGCATGTTTCCATGATAAGCCTTGTTTACTTCGTAGACTTCCCTCTTGGGTTTGTGTTATGATAATGTATGCTGACTACTTCAGGGCGATAAGTTACCCTTAGCTTCTTGCGTGTGCTCTGGGTAATTAAATATGAGCCTGTATCCAATAGACATCTCACTGTATTTTGGCATCCGTTTCTTCCTCGTATCAGTCCTAAGGCTGTTGATAGCAACGTCTGTGATCCCTTCCTCGCGATGAGGCTTGTACCTTGTTTCGTCCAGCCGCACTTTTGTTTGTTGTTTTCGGAAATGGAATCAAATACTTTGTGTCTTTTGCATAAAAACGCATGAAAGGCTTTGTACGTAGGAAGATTTTGTAAAGCTTTTTGCTCTTATTTTTCAAGTCTTCAACGTAATGAATGGTAGCTTTGAAATCAGGATGTGTATTCCCATCAAAGTTTGCTAGGTCGATTTTGGGGAAAAACGTAGCAGTTAGACTTGCTGTGGGTTGAATTTGCTGAAGTTCTGCTGCGGGAAACTGCCTGTGTCCAGAAGCTCACTCAGAATATTTGGATTCTCTATGTGTTTTCAGGTTGCAAAGTCCGGTGCTTCAAATAGATCAGCATCTGTTAGTACAATAATTGTTTTATTTTATCTAACGTAAGTTTTATAAAATGCCTTTGTTCGTTTCACCGTTGCTGTTTTCGTTGCGTTTTGAATGAATTTTTCAACACGAGCTCTCTGTGCTTGCTCTCGCAGTATTGCCTTCTTTAGTGATCTCATTTTGAAACTTGATTTCGTCGATAAAATAGATTGCCAATCTGGATGGAACCACCAAAATGTTTATAGACCCCTTAGCCGGTCAAAGGAACATTGGCAATTTCTTTCATATCGTCCGAAATGTGAGACTATCCCAAAAATGGGGCCACTCTATGAAAGAGCAGCATAGTCGAGTTCGAACTTCGGAGAGCTGTCTTCTAGACCAATAAACATATGTAATAAACCAACAAGGAGACGTACTGCCCTGCATCCTATTCAACCTGATATTGGAGAAAGTGATCCGATTTTCGGGTGTATCAGGAAAAGGCACAAGGGAGTAAATTTTACATCATTAGAAGAGCTTGTACAGGATGATTTCAAACAAACTATACAGTGGCTCCGCTCCTTTTGCGAGACCATCTAAACATTAATATCACAATAAAAATAGTCTGATCATTGTCCTCAATCTCGCCTTGTTCTAATATTTTCCTATCCCGTCATTTATCCGCGTTGTTCCTCATCTCACAATTGACACTTGCAATTCGCTAACATAAGCGAACAGTTGTTTTACAAAAATTGAAACAGGTAATGTTGTTAAATTTGATACAATTAATGAGCCAATCACCAAAAATTAACTAGTTGAAAATGCGAATTTCACAATAGACAGACAAATTCCATGTCAACACAAAAATTTATGTAATATGTTGGCCCACGGCCGAATTAACTTATCGAGAATGTCACAAAACTTTTCAAGGATTCCATCAAAGAAAATTCGCAGAAAAAAAGGAATTCTACCAAACCAAATCTCAAAGGAATTTTTTATCACACATCGTCACATATTTACGAAATGTTTCGCCACTTTACTTTGTTGCTTTGAGGTGAAGAACACTTCTTTATTGTGACTTCTGGCACTTAAGGTTTACATTTCTATTTACGAATTTATTTATTTCGAAATTTTCAGACGATTGACAATTGCGTTCAATACATTCGAAAAGGAAGATTGGGCATTGAAATGGTTTTGACATTCGGCTGTTAAACTTTTCAATCATTTTTAATAATACAATCAGGTACCCAAGGGCCACGGTATACAGAAACAAGGTAATGTAAAAGACTGTATACCGTATACGATATTTTAGTGCTGATGTCACGTGGAGGACACTTCCCATATAAAATCGAAACTGTTGTTGTTGTTTCAGCATTACGGCTGATGTCACCAGGTGCCCATTTTTTACGGTATTCGAAGCTGCCGTCGATTTTACATTACCTTCGTTTTCTGTATAACGTGCCCAACGGCCATATGAACACTGAATTCGATTATTTTAGAACGTCAATTGTATCTTGTTATTTACATTGACGATAATACTGAAACGAGAGGTGCACGTAATAAAGAGAACCTAGTAAAGTATACCTACAGGTCATTCTTGTGTGCATATGTAACATTTTTAAGTAATTGTTTGGTGCCAAAAACGAAAAAAAAATACCGTTCATAATGCATTTTTCTGAGAAAAACGTTACAAAAGGAAGAATTTTGGATGGTTCAGATCAAAAATATCAATTTTAAACCTTTAAGTTAATTTAAGTAAGTTAAAGCTGCACTTTTCAATTGATTATGCTGAATAAATCCAGAACTATAATAGGCGTGAGAGAACGTACGTCAATCCCTGTGTTCCGAGGGCTCTAATGTAAAAATTAATGACTGTATAATAAAAGTACATGACATGTACTTGTTTTCATTAATGTTTCGTTAAATGTAATATAATAACGCCATCGTATGGGATTTGGATTACAGTTGAAGGCATTATGATGTCAAATTTATGCAATTATGCATATTTGCAATATTCAAACTTAAATTCAAACAATGTTGACTGCCATTATTATGGTGGATTGTACTTCATTATCGTTAAAAACGTACGTCAATCTACGTCTATTGTAATTCAGGCTTACCAGGAAATAAATTCAAAATACCCGATACAAAATTATCATATGACACGAATGGTGTTATGGATGAACACAGCAATCGTACGTCCCATTCTCACATATGACCAGCATTAATGTATGAACTGCTAGAATCTATACAGATTCTAGATAGTCTTCCATTGGACCTCTATACGAAGTACTCTAGTCTCTTGTAGCACGAGGCGCCTTCACTTTTTCATAAACAGTCGTCAAATCCAAAACATCCGTTGGTAAAACAGAATTATAAATAAAGAACTACGGCGCCGTACTGGCCAAGAAAGGGTAAAGACAAAATCAGGCGAAGCAATGGAATTGGATTAGAATCCCCTTGCAACGCGATAACGAGAATCTAGCCAAACAGCCCCCTGAGTGGAGCCCGCAAGGAACTCGACGAGTGGGACGACCTAAAATAACGTGAAGTAGAACTTAATTAGCAGAGGATGTAACATCTGGGAGTACAGAAGGGAGCTGACTTTGTCGCACATGTTTTCAAGCTGTGACCAACGAGGGATCAAAGAAGCATAAGAAGAAGAAGATTGCCATAACTATTGCTACGAACACGCTATATCCTGGAAATCCATTAATAAATATAACTTTTAGAATGGTTGACTGAAACAATCGTTCTCCTTCGGCACCTTCCAGACTCCTCTCAACCAATCCGATGCTACAATCTTTCGTTCAAACTAAGCTTTGTTTTTTACGTAATTCGCTATCAGTTCGATATCGTTATGTTACTGTTTGCAGACTTGTCATATTGCTTAAGTTGTTCATGAGTTCATTCTTTCTTGCAGGAAGCGTGTTAGCGGCAATGCGTCCAATCCAATTTGGTTTGACCTATTATGCCAATCCCGTCGTTAAAGACCTTCCAGGGTCTCGCTTTTGATATAGCCTAAAATCACCTTGGGAGTAAAGAAGCCGCACAGCAAATGATTCGTAGTTTCGGGAACTACCCGGCAGAACAGACAGGTACCATCAGGAATACGGAATCGGTGGAGAGTACTCGATTAAATACTCAGAATAGAATAGAATCGAAACAAAATTACTCAGTTCTTTTTACTCATTCAAAAGTAATCGATTTCTTGAGTATTGAGAGTATTACTCGATTTTCGGCTGAGACAAATATTCAAAATCTGGAGATGAGGTTATCTGAAATAATATTCGCTAAAAATTGTAGTAAAAAACTTATCTCTCTAACAATAAAATAAATCACAAAACGAATTTTTCTCGTTCTTAGAAGGTTATTCCATGATTGTTTCATCCCGGGTGAAAATATAAGACTGAAAACAGACTGAAAATTTACTAAATTTTCCAATGTTTAAGAGCAGTCGGAAAACGAACGGAGACTTTACTTAGGTAGTGAACAAGAGACGGAACCATGGAACTGAAAATTGGGTAAATTCGATTGAAGACGTAGGCGGAAATCAGGCAGAATTTAGATGGAAACATTTAGACATTTGGATGGAAGGAATGACAATTAGAAATTTTCCAAAAACATTCTAATTATTCCAAGTCAAGTGTGACTCTTGAGATTCGTGGGTTTGGGCGGGTGATGGCGCAGGTTTATACGCTCATACCAAGAGTAGTAGGACATTTTAATTGAGGCATCAGTACCATTAACCGTCGTGTAAGGTATAAATGTACTGCCTCGCATAAGTCCTGCTTCCGTACGGAATGCATTAATCTAATAGCTTGTGGAGGGAGTTATTATACCTAGATGTATCTTCGAAAATGATTTTTCTATTAAGCCCCGTTTTTTAAAATTCAACAATTTTAGATACAGACAGACTATCTGAATCTGGTTTCGATATCATCGGTTATGCAGATAATCTTATGATCATTGTCTCTGGGAAGTTTGACTTGACCATTACCGAGGGAATAAGAACAGCACTTCGAGAAGTTAAAAGATGGTGTACCACGAAGGGTCTGTCAATACACCCAAATAAGGCTGTCATGGTACCTTGCTCCAAACGCTACAAAGTGGACCTAGGTCCTATTTGTAACCAGGGTATCACAGTTGAGTACTCAGACTCAGTCAAATATTTGGGAGTTAGACAAGAGACTGAACTAGAATGTTCAACTTGACTACGTCATCAGCAAATCCACAAGGGCCTTATGGGCCTACAAAAGGTATCTGGGTAAGACATGGGCACAGTGGTCAAAAACGGTAAAAAGTTGGCCAAAAGTCGAAAAATGAACATTTTTATTTGGGTTTTTTTTTTCCCTAGACTCTTAGATTGGTAGTGCTAGCATACCGTGAGACCGCTAAGAGGGTCCGGAATGCTTAACCAGTCTCCGAAAACCACTCGCAAAGTGGCCGTTGAGCGTGACGCTCAGAGCGATCTCATTGTATTCTTTGCAAGAGTTTCAAACAAAGTGACGTAAAACTTTCAAAAATTGGGCAAAATCAATTCTGTAAAATGGATTCTTCACCTGAACGTAAGTGCAATTATATATAATTAATGAAAAATCTTTTTTATTTTTCTTAGTTATAGTACGGCTAAAGTAAAGTTACTCGTTTTTTAAAGTTGGAATTCAAAAAATTTTGAACAAATGTAGTGATACAAACTGTGCTTCAACTTGCTTTAGCATAACATTTTTTTTAAACTGTTTATTGATCCCTTGGTTAAAACATATTAAAAAATTAACGGCGACTTTTTGCGACTTTTTAATCTGTAGCACTTTTTCTGCAAGAATACGCATTGCCCATTACTATAACTTTAACCTTTTAGCTTCATTATTTACAATAAAAATTTTATATGTTAACAATATTGTTATTTTGTATAACAAATCTCTGGAAACATCGCGTTTGTATGTTGAATTGTATGAGTGGTACTATATGCCAACAACTGTACACAAGATTTTAATGCATGGTGCCGATATTATAAGTGCGGCTACATTACCAATTGGCCAACTCTCAGAAGAAGCCCAAGAAGCTTCTAATAAATTCATTAAAAAATTCCGGCAAGATCACGCTAGGAAATGCGGAAGAAAAGAAAACATGCATGATATTTTTTCAAGACTTCTGGTTAACTCTGATCCTCTAGTTTCGTCGTTAAAGAAACTTCCGAAAAAACCATTGCGACATTTGTCATCGGAAGCTACTCAATTGTTAATAGAATCGGAGGTATGCGAATCTTCTGAAGATGAGGAATATCCGGAAACTGTTCATATAGAAGGTGAATCAGAAGAAGATTAACTCTGTTAAATGTAACATAAATTGTTTTTTATCATGTACATAGAGTGTGTTTTTCAATTGTAATAAAATTCCTTTTTTCTCATACAATAAACCAAAAACCCTTTCAACGCTTCCCGTCACCATTTTGAAGCCGTCATTATGTTTTTCGAAAAACTGATAACCGATTCGTAATCAGCAACCTTGAAAACCCCAAAATACCCATTTTTATCAAAAAGCAATGATTCTTCAACGTTGATGGCCGCCATTTTGAAGTCGCCATTTTGTTTTTCGAAAAACTGATTACGCATTCGTAATCAGCAATCCCAAAATCCTCCGGAAACCAAATTTCAAAGAATTTGGCCAATTCCTTCTACTTTTGGCCAGCTTTTTGGCGTTTTTGACCACTGTGATGGGGTTTTAAACCACAAATGATGTACTGGATGTACAATACGATCGCTAAACATGTGGTCACTTATGGCGCTATAGTTTGGTGGCCCAAAACTAAACAGGTTACGTCGATCATCAAGTCCTGCAAACTGCAACGGCTTGCTGCTCCATTACCGGACCTATGCGGACCTGTCCTACAGTGGCAATGGAGGCGAAAATTGGATTGACCCCATTGCATATCTTCATACGGAAATCTGCCCCCATAAGTGCCTTGAGACTATGTAGTGATGAGCAAGACTGGTCTTGCACATTTACCAAGAAAAGCAAGACCAAAACAAGGGCAAGACAAGACTGCAAAATCAAGATATCAAGACTTTTTGCTCGTCACTAAGTGCCAAAAGTCTTACAATGATAAGCGAAAAGTCTTGTCTTCCACATTTAGCAAGACCAAGATAAGACTGCAAGACTCTCTGCAAGACTTTTTGCAAGATTTCTTGCATGATTTTTTGCAGGACTTAGTGATGAGTCAAAAGTCTTGCTATCTTGATCTTTCACTCTTCTGTAGTTCTGTCTTGTCTTGGTCTAGCTTTGGTTTTGCTAAATGTACAAGCAAAGGCAAAACTGCAAGACCAGCCCGTGCTGTTATTTATAAATCCTACATTCGGCCTCTTCTCGAATATAACTCCCTCGTTTGGGGCGGCGCCCCAATAACCACCTTGGCATGGTTAGATAAGGTCCAAAAAAGGGCCCTTAAGTTAATTAATGACGATACCGCTTGCTCCACCATCGACCCCCTCAGCCACCGTAGGAATGTAGCAGCACTGACAAAATTTTATCGCTACTATCATAGTGACTGTTCCTCCGAGTTAAACGCTCTCCTGCCTCCACGGCAATCTTATACCCGCAACACCAGATTAGCCCACTCGTCTCATTCCCTTCACCTGCAACTACCCCTTTCACGCACTCAACAAGATATGAATTCGTTTGTTAATAGAACAACTCGACTGTGGAATAATCTCTCGCAGTCGGTATTTCCGAGCTCCTACAACATCCAAGAGCTCAAACGCAGGGTTCATCACCACCTTCTTCAATACCCCCCCGTACCTTTATAATCCTTAACCTATTCCCCCCACCCCCCCCCCCGTACTAAGCTTACTGCTAGACATTGCACCATGACGTGACAAATGACATGACGGACTAGTAGTACAAAGGGTGACTCCTGAGCTTAGAACTACCACATAAAAAAAAAAGTCTTGCTCATCACTACTTGAGATTTCAGATCTCATCCAACTGGCCCTATACAGTCAAAGCTCACATGGATATCCTTAACAATATCGTGGTTGGTGAACTGCGGTTCCAAAGAAAAATCAGGGCGATTATCCCGGATCGTTCTGAGTGGGAGGAACTTATTTTTCCTGGGGATCCAAAACATCTCCACTGGTTTACCGAAGGGTCAAAGATGAAACATGACACGGGGCTGGTGTCGCAGGACCCAACTCCAAGGTCTCGATTGAAATGGGTAAGTGGCCCTCTGATTTCCGGACTTAAATACAAGCCATTGCGACATGCGCTAGACTCATCCTTGAGAAAGGTCTGAAAGGCATTAAAATTGACAGCCATCAAGTCACTCTCAACGTGGAAGTTTTCTTCCAAAATAGTTGCAGGGTGTATTGACGTACTCCAGAGCCTGGCCAGAAGAAATCAAGTCTCGCTCTGCTGGGTCCCCGGACACTGGGGTATCGAGGGGAATGAGGCTGCAGACACCCTCGCGAGGGAGAGGTCTAAGACGTTGGTCCAGGGCCCAGAGCCCTTCTGTGGCATCTCTTGGTCCATCTCCAAGTCCCTGATAGAGGAGTGGATTAAGGGACTAAACCTAGCCTGTTGGGAGTCAGTCCCAGGTCTTAGACAGGCTAAAGTTCTTATAAGACCCTTTGCCTTAAGGGGCACTATCAATTCCCAGCGGCAAAATTTTAAGCGATTTTCGATAAGCAGTAAAGAACTTCTTCCACGTCGTATCCTTTGGAAGGCGTTAGGAAGATTTTAGTTTTCTGTTCAACAGACAAATTTTTCTTTTCTTCAAGTAAATAAAAAACGAATTGTTTGAGCCTTATGCAGGAAACTTCATTGACACATACATACATATTTCGGGCGTTCAGTGTACTCTTTAAAAGCTTTCGAAAAATCCCCTACGAAAGAGATTCCATTGAGCTTCTCAAGAAGCGGTCGGGTAGAAAATGCAATGCTTCCTCCCAATGACATGCAATTGTAAAAAGGATGTTACGTGGGATACGGACAGGAAGGGCTCCTAAGCTTCAAAAAAAAGCTTCGTCATGTCTTAAAGTAGACTTCCGTATTCCAGTGGGTTTAAACAGAGAGGTCCTAAGGCAGGACTGCGTTATCACCTTCACAACTACGGTTTGCAAAAATACCGGATTTTTCAATATCGGTATTGCGGTATTGTTTTTTTAGGAATACCGGTATAGACCATGATGTATTTATGACAGCCCAAAATGGATTGTGATAAGACAAAAGTTTACTTTAGAGTTTTAATATTCCAAAGAAGAAGATTATTCGCCGAAGTTTTCCTAATATTCTTGGAAAATGCCGTCGGAATAAAAAAAGGCTATTTGTTTTAATATTATAACTATGTAAAACTCCTAAGGCTAAGAAAGTTTTCAATTTTGTTAAAAAGTCTACACCAATTTTCAGAAATGTCACAAAAATCAAATTTAAATATTACTGACATTTGGGTGTAATCTAAATCTCCGAAACTTTTCGGTTAGAGATCCTCTACGTTCCATAAAACGATTAATTCGATTAGGTTATCTACTAGACCTTCGTCAGCCATCACCATAAGCATTGATTTACTCATGTTTCTGTATATTAACAAAATTGAGAATTTGTGTTTCTTCAAACAAAGAACAAGAAAAAAATTCCTCTTAATTTCTTACAAGTTCCATTCAGTAATTTTCTCGATTTATTGACACTCGTTTTGATAGATCTCATCCTTTACAGGATTAAGTAAGATTGGTGTAATTAAAGAACATGAAATTCACAAATCAAATTGTCCCCCGTAACGATGGGAATAGCCAAAAGGCAGTTGGTGCTGGATGTCTCTGCGTTGATCTCATCTAAAGCGACATTTAAGGTGATTTGTATGGAAGTCCTTGGAGCAGAAATAAATGAGAGCGAAACTTTCGTTCAGTCCTTAAAGGATATTTCAAAAGTAAATAAATTATTTAAATTTTAAGTTGCTCGACCCCAACTACTGTGGAACTTCTCGAATAAAACGCTTACAAACCATTAAATAAGGACATTTGTTTCCCCAGACGAGTATTTTGTACTATGAAATGTGAAAGAGTTAAGGACATATTAATTACCTTGGTTTTATTTACTGCTGGGATCCTTAAAAATTTAAATGAACTCGTCTCACACTTTCGCCTGCTTTGATTGGTACTTAGTCGAGTTAGCGCACCTTTGATCGATAATTTTAAAATAAATAAGCCGCAGATAAGTTTACGATAAAAACCGCCAAAAATACCTTTACTACCGGAAAAAGGTTGCAACAGGCAACACAAGTGAAAGGATACTCGACCGACAGGAGCTGCTACAATGCCCTTATATCTCGATAGGAGACGCATGCGTTGTGCCTGACACTAACCCATTATACACTCCCACGTTTGTGCCCCCGCACACAACACAAACCCTTAGTCCTGTGTATCCTGATTTCATTCAAATGAGTTCCTCGCTTGAGGTCCTGACGAAGGTGACACAGCAAACACCTCGTTTGATTTACACACGATTAACCTGGGACGAGACTCTTAATTGCTGTTGTTGTTGCCTAAAGATTACAAACTGGACCCATCTATCGAACTCCATTACTTTAGTCAAGAGCTCACGGCATTTTTCATGCATAGTTAATAGGTGAGAGCGACGTCAGTGTCGAGGTGCTGTTGTAAACCGTTTAATTTCTGCCGACCAGGTGTAATAATTAAGTGACAACAGTAATGATCAATTATTGTTGACTGGTCAGGATGATTAATGTAAAAAAATACTTTTCCCGTGTCATACCTGTCATGTCAAATTTTTATCAAAATTAAAATTTTATTAAAAAGAAACAAAAGAAGAGCCAAAGTTATTATGCGGCAATGTAATTGGAATTTTCGTAAAGCATTACATGACTCAATTTAATGGAGCATGACTATCATGATTCGTGCTCATATTCATATCGAGTTTACATTTCGATAATAAAAATAGGAAAACGCTTTCGATATGAACTTTGATGCTCGTTTTCAAAATTGATAACACTCTAAGTAATCACTTACAATAATATTATTGAAATAATTTATGAGCACTTGAGTTTATAAATGGTGGTGCATTTATGTACCAAAAAGTGAGACAAAATTCTCTTAATTTCAAAATCAATTGGTTTTCTGCTTTTGATTCATACATATATGTATGTATATACATAATAAGGTTTGGAAAAGGATTCTTGTCGCTCTTTCTATAGATTTTTGCTTTTTTAATTGCAAGCCTAAGGTCAGGTGTCACTCTGCCAGAGCTGTAACATTCCTGCGGTGGCTCAATGATTCTGTGATCCCGCACATACAGAAATTTTCGACGCATTTTCCCGAAGGTGTGTTTGGCACGTGCACAGGGAGTGTATAAGACTACTCTCAATACGCCATTTGGCTACGAAATGTACCCAAAACTTTTCAGAGATTAATAATGAGAGACCTCGACTTCGTTTATGTCTACATTTATGATATAACCATCGCCAGTTGAATCGGAGGAGTGTTTGAACATGTCAAAGGTCACCGGTGACAACCTCTAGTTTTTTATTCCAAATACCAAATACCAGCTGCTACCAATAGAACACTCTGCAATCGATCGCGAACTGCTTGCCATTCTAGAAGCGATCAAACACTTCCGTTACTTTGTTGAAGAGCGCAATTCCGTCGTTATAGAGTTCACAAACTAGCAATTCGGTGCGTACCCGTCACACAAAGGCCGAACGAACCCCAGAGACCGAACATTTGGATCTAATCTCTCAGTTTACCATAAGGTCTTTTCGATAGTTCCCACCACCTCGTGCAAAGCTGTCTCGGTGGATGGGAATATTAAGCTGGTGACAGTAAAGTCACATCTATCGATTGTTGGATGTGAAAGTCGATGACCCTTCCTAGTGTCTTCAGTACAGACTAATTGGCATATAGTCCTTCGCGGATTCCCGACCTCTTCTGCCTATCTTAGGAAAGAAGACGACCACCGCCCGTCTTCAACTCATGGGGATGCAGCTGAGCATTGGATTTTTCATAGCCAAGCCTCTATAAAAGCTCTGGATTCAGTAATGATGTGCTTGAAACTAGTGGAACGATGTAGAGCTGAGTTAAATAGGCTTAATAGACCGCATTCTCCTGGGTTCCTGGATTCATAGAAACATATATGGGAACGAGAAAGACAGCGATCTAGCCAAGCAGGGAGTCTCCCCGGCGCTCGAAGCCCGAGATGGTCGGCAGCGCAATAAGCGGAGTACAAAACGTCATTTATAACTACCCAGACAAAAGTCAAGAGCATTGAAGACCTGCATTATTTCTAGGGCAGTTTGGCCGAATTACAAAAAAAAAAAAAACAATGAGCATCCTAAACAGACCCTGACGAGATATCGCCAGAATGACGGCAGTTATTACGGGACATTGATCCATAGAAGACCACGCGTTGACATCCCGTACAACGCCTGTAAGCGTAGCTGGCGGGGACGAACAAGAGGGAAACATTTGCTAAAACCAGGCAGCGCACACTAGGCAGTTACGTTTTAAAAGACTTAATAGACATTTCCAAACTGGCTTTCATGCCTACGACAGAAGACACCCCTGGGGTTGCGCACCCAGATGGTAGTGTCAGATCCCTACTGACTAAACTCACCCAACTATTTTTACATAACGTCAAGTTCACACTGGTACGAGCCGTAAAGGCATTACTTCAGTCTGGCGTCATGACCCTTAAAAAAAGAGTCCCTTAAAGATGCTCATCAGAGCCCGAACAGTCTAGTCATCTACCTACCTAGCTGCTATCTCTTCTTGCATTTCTTTGCTTTCCTCTGTTTCTTTGGTCTTCTTAATGCTTAAGCTTCTGATGGGTGGCCTTTAGTGTCACCCTCCTATCTTATCATAACGGCCCCAGATGTTCTCAGGTGTTCACTTCTTCCTCTTCTTTTTTGATCCTCCATGTCCACTCAGGAACTGTGTGAGGTTCCTTTATAACCCACTTCTCCACATTTGGTAGGAGTCTGTGGGTCTATCGACCTTTAGGCCACGTTTTTACTTCCTATATCACTTCGTTCGCCAATATTCGCTTGATTCTCCTTGATTCGCTTTCCTACTACAGCTTCCTCGATATCATCGTCGAACCAAATAGCGACTGCTTCTTGAGAGGGTCGTAGCGCCAGTACTTCATCATACACATCCACAGAATAGGGTCTAGGACGGAGCCTTGGGGGACCTCGCAAGTCCTATACTTTCTATCTCCTTCGTCTGACTCACAGTGTAGTGTCCTACCCAGTGGCGTAGCGTGGATTTGTGCCACCCGGGGCGAACCATAAATTTGCTGCCCCCTACTTTCGAATTGATTCAAAACCCAACTTGAATTTCAAGTAATTTTCAATCCAAGAATTCAAGGCATCATGTAAACGCAATGAATCATATGTAACTAATGAATGTTCGGTATAGTGCGCGCCAAAATAAATGGGAATTTTACACGCAGGCGAATCAATGACAACTCCCACATACATAAACATTCCGTGTATGGATAAAACTCAAGCGCATATGCATTTTAATTTCCTTTTTGAAACTCGTTTACCGGGAACAACACTCCACCATAGCATCTGACCAGGACAAGAGTCGTAGTGAGACGGATTGAATTTTTGATTGAAAATATAAATGAGCGGGTGATTTGGGGTTTTAAACGAACGGAATGACGAGGTGAACTTTTCTTTTCGAAGCTACTTTCGTGGAGAAGATTTGAGGCTTTCACTGCGCATCAAAAAAATCGATTTTGAGATTTCCAATTGTTTTGGCGCAGGCTATATCCGTGCTTCAAGGTTGGGCTGAATTATAAACTTTAACAAACCCAGAGAGCTTGAATCAGTAATTTCTCTCTGTAATTTATTTCAGTCTGTCTTTAGATAGAAAGCCTCGTAGACGACCGAGCTTAAGCTTAAACAATTCTCTGTCCAATATCTGGAGGTTTTATTTCCCATCATCGTAGCCCAATACTATTAAAGGGGATTTTAAGGACAAATGTGGCAGCTGTTGGAGCCCTTCTCAAACTTCAGCATTTACAGCCCGCGTCATAAAAGAAGGGAATCTTAAAATCGCTGTTTCCATGCGCATTGAGAGTCTCATACAATATGCTCATTTATATTTTCAGTTAGCTGACTCGACCGTCATTGTCCTGTCCAAATTTCAATAGATTTGTTTGTCTGCATTCTATTTCCAATTAATAAGACGTTTCATTCTCAACTCTAATATGGACAACTAGAGAAATTATGCCCTGCAAATAATCGAAAGAATTACGCCAAATAATTTACTAATAGAAAAGGGGTTGTCTTCCATCACAGGCGTACGCTTTTTTGATAATCCGTCAAATAGGAGAGTTTGGTTGGATAATTTTGATGCATCAACTTTATAGTCCAGAAATAAGACCAAACTTAAATGAAAAGTAACGCAGAAGTAAAGTAGACGTAACTTCCACTGAAGTAGATGTAACATCCACTTACTACCATCCATATTGGTCACTCTCATAATAAGCCGGCGTTTGGCTTTTGTGCGCCCGGTGCATATACATATTGCGCCCATATACATATTGCGCCCCCTTCATTTTTGTTCATTTTTTGATGGCAGTAAAGGAAAATGAAAGAAGACACAAACACTCATTTTAAATGAAGGCACGGAATTATTCTTTCACTTTTTTGAAATTGCGCCCTGTCCAATTGCGCCCAGTACAAATATACCAGCTGCACCTATGAAAGCGCGCCCTTGCCTTTGTCCAATCAGGATTTGCTTCGCGATCTTGCTTTTGTGCTGAGTTTACTTACGCTTTAAATTCAAAAAACTCTCCCGCTAATGCTGATTAATGCTCTCCGATGATTTTCATTGTAAGCTGCACTTCCTTAACTATTTCCAGCACTAATAATGCTACAAACTGGAATCTCCATAACGAAGTCGTTCTCCAATCCTTTATATTTCGAAGGATAATAGATGGTCACTGCACTGCATATATTGGTTTCTACGGTAGAGTCTTGCATAACAAAGCAGTCCACTTAACAGCCTTACTGGACATAGAAGCCGCTTTCAAAAACTTCAGAACAGAGGGGATCTAGGTGTTTCTCGCCGAAGTAGTGATCTATAATAGTACGACTTATTTGAATTACAAATCATGACCTATGGCACCGTGCCAGCCAAGAAAGGAAAGACGACAAAATCAGGCGAACTAAATGAAATTGCATTGGCCACACCTTGCCGAAGGCAATGGTAAAACGCACAGAAGGTGCATTTCGTGTAATATATGACAATTGGATCACTTTTTCACTTTTTTTTAAATCTTAATTTCTGAAATTGCGCCCGGTGCAAGTGCACCATTTTCACTTATGAAAGCGCCGTCCTTGCTCTCATACATTTATATGGAATGGTACCTAACTTCACATGGCTTCACTTCCCTTCCCATTTAGGTTTGGCCTATAGACACCATCAGCCAGGACATCGTGCTGGATGTGGCAATGGTTAGGGCCTGATGTTACCAGCAGCATCTCTAGCTCGATCCAGTTTGGCCGCCGCCCCCAACATCTACGCCGCCCGGGGCAATGGCCCCCTCGGCACCCCCCACGCTACGCCACTGGTCCTACCTACAAGGATCTTGCTCCATCTCGTGGTGTTGAAAGTCTTTTTCTCGTCAAGGGTTATCAATGCGCATCTCTTCCCTCAGACACGCTGTGAATACTTGAAATACTTGGTAAACTCACATGGTGGCACCCTGTCTGCCATCTTCACGACTCTTCTCAGTATACCGTCCAGCCCAGGGGCTTTTCCAACTGCCATCTTCTTCGCAGCTTCCGCAATTTCTACCTCCCTTACCTCTGGGATGTCTGCTTCATCTCCGTTTACTGCATGCAGACCGTCCATGCTCCTTTTCTGTGTGAACAGGGTCCATACTATGTCTTGCAGCATTGCAGGGCAGGTAATCGTTGGGGAACCCTTTCCCTTTATCGACGACATCACTACCCGCTTTCTTGCATAGATTCTTAAAGCAATCCGTTTTACCCTCTCGGATGGCATTTTTAAGCCCCCTCCTCGACTCCTTATATTTCATAAAGAGTTCCTCGAATTCTGGCCGTTGCCACGTTCGCTGACAGCGCCTTCTTGCCTTTAGGCAAAGCCTTCGTTGTTCCTCAATTTCATCGTTTCACCATAAGTGCAAGTGAGAATGAAACACGTCGACTTTGAGCGATACCGACGACTAAACAAAGAAGTTCGACAGAAAATGAAATCGAAACGCGAAACGTACTGCAACACAACACAAGACTAGCCCGCTCGGCTCACCCTCATATCCTACAGCCCCCCCGTTCACAATACGGTTTAGAAGTTCGTTTATGAATAGAACAACTCGACTGTGGAATAATCTCCCACAGTCGGTATTTCCGAACTCGTACAACACCTTAGAGTTCAAACGTAAGGTTCATCGTCATTTTCTTCTACACCCTCCAGACCCCTCTAACCTTTCCTATTCTCCTCTATTCTTCAAACCAAGCTTACTACTAGGAATTGCACCATGAACTGAACGGCATGACGGACTGGTAGTACAAAGGGTTACACCAAAGCTTGGTTTTTTCATAAAAAAAAATAAAAAAAAAAAAAAAAAAAACGTTGCGGCCGACATGAAAGAAGCGGCATTGAGGCCCGAGTACCGGACGCTGTAGCAGACAATTCGTCATCTATATTATTTTACAAAACAATCATATTGCTTTGTCCAGCGAACTACGCATATGTGCAAAATTTGAAGTTGTTCGGAACCATATTGAGGGGGTTGTAAAGAAAACGATAATCGGCCGCGTTGATTGGTTATGTTCTCAACTTTTTACTCTATTACATGTTGTATTTACTGCGCCATGCGGTGTTTCAAATAAAACAATTGAAACTTTAGCTCGAACTAATTTATTGCACAATAAAACTTTATAACTACTAATGTTATTTGCACTACAATGTATTTTGATCTGTTTGTTTTCAAATGACAAAATTTTGGAGTAGAACTCGGGTATCGCGATCTGATTTCGAGGAACCTTTATAAGCGAGTGAGTAAATGGAGATGCCGGAAATTGGCTGTCCCGATATACACGATCGGGACGGAACGGGAGACGAGTAGATCACTGAACTTTAAGTGATCGATGAAGTGTTCCGACTGATCGTTTTGATCGTGTCGGAAGTTGTTGTGTGACATTGCGCAAAGTTTGGTAATTAAACTTTACGCGGTCACTACAATGTCTTCCGCCATTTTGAATTTCGAATGACGCTACATCGCTAATTCTATTCTACCTGTCATGCCCTTTCATTTGATACCAATGTCGGGGGTCGGGGAACACAAATACAAACATTGGCCGCCATCTTGGATCCAACATTCTATAGTATTCTACAAAATGTTGACATTGCTTTATCAAGCAAACTACTCATATTTTGTGTTGCCCGCCATTTTGAATTCGGAAAGACGCTGCTTCAAATTTACCTGTCATGCCCTATCATTTGATACTCATGTCGGGGGTTTGGGAACGCAAATACAAAAAATGGCCGCCAGCTTTAAACCGCCATTTTGATTTTTTTACAAAATGGCCAGATTTCATTTTGAAGCGAGCTATACATAATGTGAAATATTTGAAGTTGATCGGTTGTATGGAAGTGGTGTAACGGTCGGTTGTAACATTTATTTTGGTTGGGAAATTTATTTAGAAAATCACTTTGTAGGAAAAAGGAAAATTTTAAACAAGTAGGGGAGGAAGAAAAAATAAAGGAAAAATTAGGAAAAAATGGGGAAAAAAGTCAATCAGTCAGTTGGGTTTTTGGATTTTACTCGTATGGAGGTTTAATTTTTTCACATTAATTTCAGAAAATTAAAATAATAGAAAAAAGTTTAAGAGTTGAGTATTATTAGTACAAGTGTCTGTCCACATTAAGGAGTTCAGCATAGAAAACTGTTGGTGTTGTCCAAAGCGTGGTTTCCTGCTTGCGTGTCAAGGAAGGCGCGGTGAAGGAAGGGGCTTACCGGCTCAGGTTTTCAGTCGCAGATGCTCTGGAACCCATCTATCTTTTTGCGTGGCATTTATTTTGGCTGGAAAGGTGCATATTGGATCATTGGAAAGCAACAAAGCAGGAAAATGCTTTAGAATTATTATTATCTTATGGCCTGAGATATTGTAAGTTATGTAAAATTTTTATAATTGCTCAGCTAATTTAGGCCAGTGCTGAAAATCACTGACGTAGAGAAGAAAGAAGGTTAATTAAAGCTTATCGAGGCGGCAATGGTAACCACTCCATCCAGGAGTTAATTTATTATTATAACATCCAAGAAGACGTCACGTAACAGCAGTACCTTCAATTGGTTTCAGAGGTCTCTTAAATTTATGAGCTACTTGTTTTATGAATTGTATGGATCAGGCTCTCATTCACGTTTGATTAATTCGTGATTATTTTTATCTGAAAGAATCGGTAATAAACCATCGTTCAAAGGTTTATTTCCGCGAAGCTATTAGCTTATTTCAATTTTAATCTGGTGTTCTTGAGCGTTTATCACTGCACCGCTTAATACTTTTAATGTGGACTTATTGGCAGTCACTTAGCGGCCTACGGACCACGGAAGATTGAATTTGTTTTAATAATATTAAGTGTTGTTTTGTTTTCTTTTTTCTGTATTAAATATCTTTACACAAAATGAATTTACAGAATGCACGAGAATTTTTCTCTTCACGTATCAATGTTCATTAAATATTACACTTTATATTATATTTTATTAATTGTTTTTAATACACACTAACTTTATTCTTTGACTTGGGGTATGTAATTTTCATGTTGGTTTAAAATATTAGAGAATTTATAATGTTTAGAGATTTATATTGAAAATGAATGTAAAAAAGTCAACGACTGGCGCCAGGGCGTAGATTTTTTTTGTTGCGAGGTTATACTTGTATAAACCGTAGGTTGTTTCGTTTTTGACACTTTTGTTAGTGCCTATTGTTTTTGGAGGAAAATAATATAATATAATATAATATACTTATAATTAATTCTTTTGAAATCGACTTCTTCTTTTGAGTCATGCTGGCCTAAATAGCCAAACTTGTTTTCCAGGATGGTTGATCGGGATTTTCGCTCCGGGGTTCTTTACTTTTCCGTGGGATTCTTGTAATGATTTCAGGTCCGGGAATCGTTGGTGTCGCAGACATGGAGTGACGAAGGAAGATTTTTCGCATCGACATTTAGGTAAGTGGTGAACCATAAAGGTATCGGCCCGGCCACACACCCCACGACCCCAACCGGCGAGCTAGCATTCATCGTGTGGTCGGCATAACGCCTCTCCCTAACGGTTATTTCGGTGGTTTAGGGAGAGTGATTTTTTTGGAATTTTTTTATGTACGTGCATGTTCCTATAGTCAGGTTCTTCAGGGCTTCTGGCTCCTGGGAGCATGCACAGGCATAATGGCGCATCACATGGCTTTTCTCAGCACCTTCGCGCCATTGTGCCGTTACAGTGGGTCAAAATTAAGTTTCTTGTTCTAAGGTTCTTGTTTTTCTTAACGCTTTTTGTAACGAGGGATTTTGTTATCGCTTGATTTTTACTCCCTATATATTTTTCATACTGTACTCTACATACAATATAAAACGATTCTAAAGGAGTAAAATCCAATAATAATCTTATCCTTAAGATGATATTAAATTTAAATTTAATTTTGAAACATTGAGGCAAACTTGAAATCAAAACAAGCTTTCCGAACAGCCTAAAATAAATTGTAAATTATTAATCTGATTGTGAATATCCTGTTATTTTGAACAAACTATCCTTTCAACTGACTTCAAAAGCCCAGAAATGATAGATTTGTCATTTGTATCTTAAGTGAGTTAAATATTCCAATATTTTCTTGCTTTTGAAGCTAATCGTCATTGGTTATTCAAAAGGACAGTGACGCAGTCGAACCGAACGAATAAGGCATATAATCATAAATCTCGTGCCTTTTGAACTTAATCGCTCTCTACTAGATTGCACATTTAAATGTAACGATTTCACTAATGGAGAGTTATTGTTATTATTGTCAATTTCACCGCTTTCTATGCCGTCAAATACATTTGCAAATTAAACAGAAATTTCCACCCAAGGACTCTGCCATGAGCACCCTTTCCTGTATCAGGCGACTAGACGCCATCCTGAAACAACCACCCACATGGAACCCCCTCCCCACTCATTTCCTCAGCGTTGACAGCATATAAAATTCGGCTTTTAGCAGGTTTCTGGTTAGTTGTTTCTGAGTGATGGAAAACTTCACATGAAAAAGGTGTGCCCAGGCGAAAATGACTTTTAATCCTTTTTCTCGGCCTATTGATCCCCGGAGAACAGGTAAGTAATAGTGCAAATATTTCATGTTTTGTTGTTAATGATTTTCGTGAGTTTGTAACCTGTAACCCCGTCTAACTTTTGCTGTTACATAGTCACTCTCCCCCATTGAAAGGTGTGAAATATGAGAGTATGTCATAATTATAATTTTTAACGCTTCCCTCTGCTTAAAGTTACCTGGAAACAGCACGCGAATTCCTTTTATTGCGCGAAGCATTTAAATTCCAGACAACATCTGTTGGCTGAGAAATTACATGAAAGTAAAAGACATTGAATTCCAAAAAGTTTCTGCCAAATGAAATTCTCCATCTTTTATATTTTAAAAACTTAACAGTCGACAGTTTATAGAAATAATTTAAAATTTTAAGAGCGTTCTTAATGTAACGATGCAGAAAGACTTGCCGGTGCTTGACTCCTGACATACCCCACCGCTTTTAAGCAGTTGCGACTTAAAAGCGTTAAATTGTTTTGCTTTTGTTCTGCCGACAAAAATGGTAATTCTGTTGGACAATTTCAAAAACGAGGAATAGTGAACATTCCTTGTGCTGCTTTTGCCTTTTCAAGTTTTTGTAAATGAGCTGCTGCAACTTGTCACCACCCTCGTTAATGCTTTTCGTTTATGATGTACGTTCATAGGCGTAGCAACTGGGTGGGCCAGGTGGGCCAGGCCCACCCCAGAATCCTTCTGGCCCACCCCACAGTAAAAGTGATTCACTTATTAAAAACAAGATAAATCCGCTCTAAAACCCGTGATGTTACATAATGCTTAAAACAATTTTACAAAAAATAGTTTTTAAATCATCCCTCGGTTATGGTCCCCCGTTAAAATACGATTATAATTGGTTCGTGGCGCATGACACAGCGTAGTGGCCCCAATGGACATGGAGATAAAGCTGGAAAAACATAATTGCATTGCATTGTATTGCTTGGGTGGGAATCAAGTGCATTTCATACAATGCAGTGCCGTTTTTATAAGACAGCAGTCTTCGAAATACTACTTTCTTCAGTACAGCGTTGCCTACTCTTGCCTCCAGAGACCACTATATTCGGCTTTTAAAACCACCAGTAAACCACTAAAATGTTTTCCTCTCGTCAGAAACTAGATATTCCACCAACCCCCTATTCTAAAATTGAGACCAGTCATAAGTCACCAGCTTTAGCGACTCGCGCTTGCTTTTTATAAACTTCTTATTTTGGTTTCTATGTCGATGTTGATAGAAGTTACGTATAAACAACTTCAAAATAAATACCTTTAGAATACAGGGGTATATCTAAAGTTCCTCAAACTTAATGTTAGATAGACGATGTTCCCAACTAATTCAAAAAACAAAATGATAATCACTGCACTAATAAATTGCTATAAAATAATAGATTTTAATAATAGAATCAGCATTTTTGTTTTGACAAATTACCATTATAACCTGGCTTCATTGACCGAACTGCCTAAGTACGAGTAAATTAGTGAACTGAACTTGAAAATAGCCTCAATTCGCATACAATTTCCATTTATTCAACTGAGGATAATGGTGGATCCACACTACGCGAACTTAGCTCTTACGCGCTTTTGCCTATTTTTCATAAAGAGTTTTGTGATTGTTTTATTACTTTTTTAATGTCAAGGGTAGTGGGGCAAAACTGCGCGGACAATTGTCTGGAATTAAAACGGTGCATTGTACGTTCACACAATACGGGCTCTACAAAAGCGCGTATGGCCTTTCAAATGAAAATTGGTTTTTTGTGAATGTTGTAGATTAATTAATATTCATTTTTAAAAAGCTCATAAATTATTTGTTTTCAGATTAGTTCTTGCTTTAGGATCCAACATAAATCTAATAATTCTAGATATTACTCTCAACTCCCGATTCAGAAAATTATCCCCCATGTTCTAAAATTGTGACCAGTCATAAGTCACAAGGTTTGGGGGCTCACGCTTACATCTTATGAAATTCTTATTTTGGTTTTTATGTCAATGCTAAGAGAAGTTACGTTTATTTCATTCCTACTTCGCTTCTAAGTTACTGTTGATTTAGTAAAGGTTTTCTATTATGATTGTGTTGTGACTTATAGCTGCTTTTAGAATAAGGGGGTAAAAGTACACGTATGCTCTTTTCAAACGCCTTACGGCCAAAAGCACGTAGAATCTATGTTTATGTAGTGAGGACGGTCCTTAAAACAGAACTCAGTTCGCCCAACTGGACTCGAATACAACCAGAAATAAATAGTTAAGTCGTTGAGTTTTAAATTCAAATCCAACTCAACTCGGCTCCAATAGAAACTCAGTATATATGATATGTACAACCTTAAATGCGCAGTACAAATGTACTTTTTGGCGCACTTCTATCTCCATGGTAACCGCAGGTGTATTCATATATTAAACTAGGTAGCCAAAGAGCCGGCACACGTGGGTCTGGATCTATGATTTGTAGCTAATTTGTTGCTAATTGTGACGTCAAAAATAATTTTGTCGCTCATCTCATTGTTTAAATAATGATGAAAACCGCCAGCATGATGTCAAGCTGGCTAGCCACACAGCGATCTTTCGAACTGAACACGATAAAAAACAGCATTTAGGATAACGTAATGCCGATTTTGTCTCCGGTTTTTGGAGGAGCCGGAATACAATTAGTATCGATCGGCCTATCAAGGTGGCTAGGTAACGTGCATACCTCCCATTTAAAAGTTCTATACTTAAAAATTGAAAAAAAAATAGTTTTGTTATTTATCATCTGTCAGTCGGTAATTAATGGTGGTTTAAAATCTGGCCCACCCCAGCAAAAATTCATTGCTACGCCCATGTGTACGTTCAACGCATACTTAAATATTATGGTGGAGTGTTTTTTGATGAAAATCGAAAGCTCAGAGATAAGGCACCTCTGTATGGTCTACGGCTTCATCATTGAATGCAAGCCGAGAATATAGTGGAAAATAGTGGGCGAAGTGAAAAGATGTCGAGGAGTAGAATCGAACCCCGAACCCCTGGATTGCTAGTCGGGCGCCCTGCCCCCAAGGGTACCAAGACCTTAGGGGTCGTCCATTAATTACGTGAGACGTTTAGGGGTGGGAGGGGATCGAGCCAAATCTCAGCAAATCTCACGTTTGATATGGATATGTCTTATGGCTGGGGTCTCTGAAAAATTTGGTCCAAGACGCCGAGCGTTACCATGACTCATCAATTTCAGATGCTCGGTTTTTAATAAATTTACATGAAATTATACAAAATCAATTTAAATCGAAATGAATTGAATACAATACAAATAAAATTGTATCTTAATAAATATATCAGATCAACCCGAAAGTATAATTTTAGGATCAAATCAGAAATCAGAACTCTTAATTTGTTTCATATATGGAATCAATTTAATAGTGTGAAATTAAAAAGTGAAGTGCGCCCTCTACTAACTCGATCGATGTTATGTGATAAATCGTAATTTAAGTGGCGAATCTTTGCTTGTAAGTGTAAAATATGTATATAATAATTGTAATAATATATAATGTATATATGTGCATAATTTGATCAAATAAAAATATTATCAAATCTATCAATTTAAATTTGTGTAATTTTTTCTTCACACCTAAACCAACATGAGACATATCCATGTCCCATGTGCCTCTGTGAAGCTGGGGCACTTTTGATTTTTTTTAAACGAACAGTGTAAAATTGCGAGAAAATTGGGCTAAATTAAATAAAACATGTTTTTCCACTAAATACCTCCATTCATTTACAGGCCAGCCAACACGACTAAGTCTAAATGAGGGATGATACTTCGAGTACCCGCCTGACAGGCCGTGGCATGCAGGTGAAGTCTAACAGACACACAGGCGAAAACGACTGTTTAGCATAGCAGGTGATTTATTCAAGTGCAAAAATGTTCACAGCCTCAACGAAAGCGTCAAGGGGGCTCTAACCTCACGCCGTGAACACCCGCAAACAATCGCAAACGTGAGTGTGGATGGTTTTCACGACTAGCTTGCGCCTTTCGTTCCGCTCCGAGAGGATACGGTCTGAATTCTTGCCGTCAATTCACGGCTTGAGAGTGAATAGAAGTTCAGATCTTCAGGCCCGAACGGACGATAAACGTGAGCTTTCTTGAACTGCAACATACAGATGGCGGCCAGTGAGTGTATAGTGATTGGCCTCAAGGCGAAAACTTTCAGGCCACGGTCTGCTGGCGACCTGTATGTAAATCGGGCCTTAAGGTATGGGTAAATCCAACACAACAATTTGTTATCGATTAGCCTCCACCTGCTGCAAAGTACGAGCCAATTAACACTGACCCACCCAAAGGCCCTTAGAATTTAGAACCACAAGAAATGCTTGTTGAGTGAGTGCTCACGTTTTGGTAGTTGTGTGTCCACTACAAGCGGAAAAGCGAGTAGAATGAAGGAAGGAAAGGAGTCCAAATTATCAGTTATCTCAAATAAAATCTTGCACCCAACACCCCCTTCCGCCCAGATGAACTTTATACACGCCTTTCACTCAGAATTCTAATTAGTTGATGGCTCTTCATCTTAATGTAAACAAAGCAGATATAATTTGACACTCAACTGATCCAGATTTCACTACGGTTACGAACAAGGGTTTTAAAAGCGAGGGCCTTTCATGCAGTTCTATTTTGTAAGGAAGGCCAGCTTTGCTGTGGTTACGACCGTAAATACATATTTTTAGTGTAAAACTAGATTTTTTAAAATCTCACGTGAGATGGGGGTTGAACCAAATCTCACGAAATCTCACCAAGGAGGAGGGGGGGGGGGGGTCGAAAAATCCCAAAAATCACCTCACGTAATTAATGGACGACCCCTTACAGTAATAAATTGAAAGTGTTAAAGGTTCTTGTCATCTTTTATTTTAAAAGATTCACTGAGAGTATAAAATTAGTAGCGAAATAATAGACAAACAACGAAGACAAAAAAATGTCCAATAGTGGAAAAATGCACCCCTAGGCCAATTTTGGCAAAGTTGTAGAAAAAGGTGTCCTTAACAACATACTAATAATATCAGGTGACAGGGGTGGAGCTAACGGAGGGAAGCTCTAAAGGTCTCTTTTCAGTTTTTCGTTTTACCACAAAAACTACGACTAGGGCTGCCATCCGTCCGGGTTTCCCCGGGTCCTAGTTTGGTGGGCATCCGGGGGGCGGCCGGGAGGGGATTAAAAAACACTTTTTCTGTCATTTTCTGAATGAAAATCAATAAATTAAAACAAAGCCTTGTTAAAAATTGACTCGTAGTCCGCATCCAAGCAAACTTCCGTGTCGCAAAAATGCTTTTGCTTTATTTGAAAGTTCCAGTGAGAATTCAGTTATCAAACGTACAGAGGATCTTATCCAGTCCAAGGCAACCAAGTTTTTCCTTATCAAACGACTCAATGTACAACCGATTTCTTTTCAGAACAAAATTACAAAGCAAGTGCCAATCCGTATAGAAGTTATTAAGGTTAAAGTAGTAATTAAACACTAAAATAAAAGGTGGTCTGCCAGACATTTGGCACCGGCACAATTTCGACAGACCTTTGTTTTTTAGTATGAAAATGTTTAAACTTTAATTCGATTGCAGGTTGAAACTCTTACTCGATGGGTCAGTTGCGGTCCCAAAACAACAACAAAAAAATTGGTCTGCCAACGCTGCGGTTTCAAAAATTTTCCAGAAAACGGACAAACTAAATTTGCGCACTACTTCAGGCAGACCACGATTTTTTTATGGTCGCTGTGAGTAGGTACGAACATTTCGAAAACATTGCATCCTCGTACTCGATAGGCACGTTTTTTCAGCTAGCTCTTGTTATAGTAGTACATCCCCATTTTTATATTTGCAACTTCTTTACGTTACTGATTACCTTTCTATAAAAATTGCTTGTGTCATTTGAGTTTGCTGATTCTTCTATTTTCCTCATCTCTTCTTTCTGGCTTTTTTTTTGCTTTGTGTATGGACATTTCTTTTCTTTAAAAATCTATTGTCTACTTAGCGTGAGTTGGTATCCTCTGTTTTTATCCGCTGGATTATTACATTGTTAAGTTTATTTATTCTTAAGCATGCACTACTCTACTCGCAAAGTTGATCGAAGTTGGTTGAAGTCGAGAATGTGGAGAGGCACTTCGATTCACTTTGTGTAATTTTACTTCGCCTCGGGCGACTTTGCATCTTTGGCGCCCGAGTTTCGATTTTATATAGAAAGCGGTCACCAAGTGACTTCAGCACTAAAATGACATCTCTCTTTTACATTGCCTTGTTTCTGTATACCGTGCTTCGGACTTCGATCAACTTCGAGAAGTACTTCGCCGAAGCAGCTTCGCTTTACGTCCAGTAGGTTATCATAGTCACCTCTAATTTGCTTTTCTTTTAATTCTGGCACATTTATTTTCCGTCTCTCTTTCCTCTTCTACCGTCGGCTCACCTACCTGGGTAGAGTTGATTTTTCGCTTCATATACTCTGGTTGAGTTGTAATTGGGTTGAAGTGACATTTGTTTCGTTTTTTTACTATCCGCCAAGTCCCCCTTTGGCGTTAGTTTTGTCTTCGGTGTTTTTGCTTGCATAGATATAAAAAATTATTTTGTTCTGAGTTTTTATGTATCTATAAATGAGAATTTCACACAAAAATTTGAGGTTTGATTCCAGTTCCACTCTATTTCAACCCAAAGTAAACTCAACTCGACATCATATACGGTGTTAGAAATTTCAACTCAACCTCGACTCAACTTTTCAACCTAGTCATAAACGGGGTAGCTGTAGATATCTTTGCCCTAAGTTTCCCAAGTTTCTGTCCTGACCGAGGCTGTGTCGTAGTCTTCATAGCAAAAACTTAATGCCAGAAAGGGCTGCCAGCCCTTCGCTTGTAGCCGAATATATAGTTGGTTATCGTTTCGATACGACGCGACGGTTGGATTTTAACTCGCCAAAAAACATATTTTAATTTAATTTTAAAAATATGTGTGTCCGCGGAAAAAACTAAATTTCACCCAAATGTCCGGGGTTTTTGTCGTTTTTATCCGGCTTCGGCAATTTAGGCGATGGCAGCCCTACCTTCGGTTATCAATAATTTTGGCAATAATATTGCACAAAATATTGATGATTTACTTCTTTGCACCAGACGATATTTCAATGTCACCCACAGACCGTAAATAATATTGCTCAAATCAAAATATTGCACAATATTATTGATAAACTGGGGCCCCATAAAAGCTTGGGAAACCTTCATTTAACTTCTCCTATCAAATCTCTTGGGCAAAAGTGATATGTGCACCCTCCCGCAGATTTCTGAAAGCGTCCTGTTAGTATGCATTAGTTTTGATCCCATGTACATACATTTCTGGAAAAAATATCACTCTTAAGCGTTTTTATTTGATACGTTTATTAAATATTGTATAATGTAATTTGTTTGTTGTTGTAAAAATGAAGAACTTTTAAGATAATGCTCTGCAATTTAAAAATAACATTTTAATGATTAAAACGGACGTTGAAGTCGTATTCGCTGGAGTAAAAATGATTCTGTAAGAAAACGAAGAGTAATGCCCCGGTTACACGAATGACAAAAAATGCCAACTGTCATAATCTCAGGTCATAATGTATGACATTGCTGTCTACATGACGCAAATGATGACATGTGTAGAGTTTGCGATAACATGTCATTAAATTAGGACCATTTGTTATAAATAATAGCAAGAGTTGCGTTTTTTCGAATGGCAAATAATGACGTGTCGGATTATGATAGACTTGAATTTATTTGTGCCGGTGGGTGCCGTTGTAAAAGTAAATTATTTTCAACCGTTAGGGGTTAAAAACCTTTACAATTTTAAAAATCATCTTTTAATAAAAAAAAAATTGCTCAAAATTTGTAAAATGTTTTTTTTCTGTTTGGGCTGGGTTGAATAGGTATTGCTAGCTAAAAAATAAATTATTTCAACCCTTATTTCATCTATATTAATAAAAAAAAACGAGTGTGCGTAGGACCACACTTTAGAAGTGTTAACTTCTATGGCCAGTCTAAATTTCCAAATCCATCTTAATGCAGGACGATAAGGATTAATATATTTTATTTATGAATATTCTGTTAAAGTTTATTTAATTGTTACTTATATGCACTCACTCCAAAATGTGTTGCAATGTTTTGGAAATTAAACTATTTGTCTTAAACTTATCACACAAAGATCGGACGATGGATGACTGGGATAATGTAGTTTTTAGTAAAAACAGTAGATAATATACAGTAATAAATACATAGTACATAGTTCATAGGAAATACAGTACATATCGTCGGGTTGATGCAATAGTCCCGAAACAGAAATTTTTGCTATTTTAAACATTGTGCAAATATGCAAAAAGTCATATTATATTCAGCCAAAGTCACGGATCTAAATTTTTATGGGAATCTACTGGATTCAATTTGAAATTTTTCAGAACATAGTACATAATATGCAGTACATTGTATATAGTACGTACTAGATAATATATAATACATAGAAAATAATATAACATACCAGTAAGGAATGGAAGTACTGGAAAAACTACTTCTACAGAAGCAGTTCAGTACTTCCACCCAGTAAAAAATGGGATTACATTAATACGGCGATGGCCTAGGCTGGGCAGTACTTCTTTTTTCCCTTCCATAGAATGTGTTTTGGAAGTACTTATACTACATTTATTATTGTCAGTGATAAGAATAATCTAGTGATAGACTGAACCGTGTGTTAAATAAGAAAGAAATAATAAATTGTATTATATTAGATTGCAAGCGAGAATAAAGCTTAAAAAAAGCGAAACGGTTTCTTTTCTGTACTTCGGTACATCACAGTGGCGACGAGGAAAACAAAAAAATTCTCCAGATGAAATAAGATTATTCTAACCTTAACCCAAAGCAGAGACAACATGTCATTAATTGGAAACGTGCTTAGTTTCGATCATAATGAAAAAGATTGGTCGATATACATATATAAAATCCAAATTCGGCAATTCTTCATAGCAAATGGAATTACTGATGCTGACAGGAGAAGAGCGATTTTAATAAATTCCTTAAGCGAAAATTCCTTCAAATTGATAAAAGGGTTATGTCATCCTGAAGATCCGGTAAAAATTACTTATGAAGATATAGTAAAAAATGTGGATAAACATTTCATGGAGACGAAATCAGAATTTGCAGAAAGATTTAAGTTTTATGAAGCGAAGAAAGAAGGAGGAGAAAGTTTGTCAAATTGGGCTGCACGTTTAAGAGCACTAGCCGCAAACTGCAATTTTGGGAATCACTTAGAAATGGTCTTAAGAGACAAATTTATAATGGGTTTGGACGTAGGACCGGAGAAAGATAAACTCTTTTTAGAAAAGGAAGAAACCTTAACAATTTCGAAAGCCTTAGAAGTAGCTTCAGCGGTGGAATGCGTGAAACAGCAATATAAATTACCAGCAGCTATAAAGGAAGAACAGGAGGTTTTCAGGGCAAGTACTTCTAAAGGAACATTTAGGAAGTCAACAGCAGCGACAAAATGCGGGGTATGTGGTTACAATAACCACGAAGACAGCAAATGCAAATTTAAAAATTATCGCTGTACTATATGTAAACAACGAGGGCATTTAAAAAAAATGTGCAAAGCCAAGGGACCGTCAACAGATAAGTTTAATAAATTTAACTCTAAGAACAATAAAAATACTAACATTTACTATACCACTAATGATAACGAATTACCAATTTTCAATTTTAGATCAAATACTACAAGTAAACCATTTGTAACCGAAGTAAGGGTGAATGGAAAGATGATAAACATGGAAATTGATAGTGGAGCGGCTATTTCGGCAATATCGTTAGAAACGTACAAAAAGGAATTTGCAAACATACAGTTACGTCCTACATCAACAATAATATATAGCTATGATGGAAATAAAACAATTCCTGTAGGAGTACTAGTAGCAGAAGTGACGTTTAAAGGTAGGACAAAAAGTCTTGAAATTTTTGTTGTTAACGACGGGGGCCCACCAATATTAGGAAGGAGTTGGATGTATAAATTTGACATAACTTTTCAAGGTTTGAATACGTTAAATTGTAAAGATAAGGAATTAAATGAAATAGAAATTAAATTTAGCGCAGTATTTGATGGAAAATTAGGTAGGTTCCGATATAGTAAAGTCAGGTTAAATTTGAAAGACGAAGCTGAACCAAAATTTTGCAAGGCGAGGAAACTTCCTGTAGCTATAAAAGACAAAGTAGAACAAGCAATAGAAAAATTAGTGAAGCTAGGAGTATTAGAGTCAATAAGTTATAGTGAATGGGCCACCCCAATAGTGCCAATATTAAAGAAAAATGGTGAAGTTCGTATATGTGGAGACTACAAAACAACACTAAACCCACAACTTAATGTGGATCAATATTATTTACCTTCGGTGGAAGAGTTATTTTCAAAGCTGCACGGTGGTACTGAATTCACTAAGTTAGATTTGTCTACAGCATATCAGCAGTTAGAGTTAGAAGAAAATTGTAGAGATTTGACCACAATAAACACTACCAAAGGTTTATATAGATATTCGAGATTAGTATACGGCATATCGTCTGCCGAAGAAGACGTCAGTTCCAGAATAAATAAAGCACGAAGCGCATATGCATGCTTGTTCCGCATATGGAGATCAACGGAGATCTCAACCAACACCAAATTGCGGCTGTTCAACTCCAACGTTAAGGCAGTTCTTTTATACGGTTGCGAAACATGGAAAGTCACCCAATTCATCACAGGGCGCCTACAAGTCTTCATAAACAGATGCCTACGTCGTATCCTAAAAATCCGCTGGCAAGATAGAATTTCAAATGAAGAGCTATGGCGCCGTGCCGGCCAAGAAAGGATAGACGACCAAATCAGGCGAAGGAAATGGAATTGGGTTGGCCACACCTTGCGACGCGATAACGAAAATCTAGCCAAACAGGTCCTTGACTGGAACCCGCAAGGATCCCGTCGAGTTGGAAGACCTAGAACAACGTGGAGGAGAACCCTACTAGCAGAGGCCGCAACTACTGGGAGGTCCTGGTCAGAGCTAAGAGCTGTCGCGCAAAACAGAGTCCGCTGGAGGGCAACTGTTTCCGCCCTATGTCCCACGAGGGATTAAGGGGCACATAGTATATCGTCTGCCCAGCGATTTTTCAAAGGGTAATAGAAAATTTGTTGGCAGGAATCGAAGGTGTCATTGTTTTTATGGATGACATATTAGTAACGGCTCGAACGAGAAAAGAACACATTAAGAGGTTAAAAATTGTTCTAAACAGATTAGAAAAGGCAGGGCTTAAACTATGTAAAGATAAATGTACATTTTTTTCAGAAAGTGTCGAATATTTGGGTCATAAAATAGACAGCAAAGGCTTGCATGCAACTTTTATCTGTGAAATGTTTGATTTATATAAAAAATAAAAAATAAAAAATAACTTTTCATTCAACAAAGAACTTTATTTAAATCTTTACTTTTCTTTAAATACTACGGAACAAAACTTTTCGCGACCGAGGATCTCACTGGACTGAAAATCATTTCAATTGACAAAAATATTCTTACTCTGGCTTTATGATTTCGACTATCAATTTCTTAGTAAAACTGTAACTGTAATCAGTGGAGATGTTTCATGTGATCATAATGCAAATTGTGGGTGATCGTCTGCTAGTGGGATTTCGTTGGAAATTTACTCGTTCGATTGCAAATTGTGGTGATCGTCTGCTAGTGGGATTTCGTTGGAAATTTACTTGTTGGATTGCAAATTGTGGTGATCGTCTGCTAGTGGGATTTCGTTGGAAATTTACTTGTTGGATTGCAAATTGTGGTGATCGTCTGCTAGTGGGATTTTCGTTGGAAATTTACTTGAAGGAAAAGGTTTTAGGATTGTTGATAAGAAAGAATGTTTTATATATGGTGGTGTTCAACTGGGAATATGATCCCCCCATCGTTAAACTGGACACTCTCCTGGGTGTCCTCAACTACTTTATTATTTTCCTTTGATTTAAAAAATTTTAAAATTCTGTTTTTTATAACGTATAAAAGTACGATAAAGACTATTGAAACTAATATCAAGGAATATGCTGAAATTGCATTATACTCTGTTCTATACCGTATCTCCTCTATTTCATTAGTGTTTTCGATTTGTTTTAACTGAAAATCATCTATATTATTCTTAAGGCTTACGTTCTTAATATTTAAATAGTTTGGTACTATTACATGATTTATTACGGTCGTTTCTTTATTTGAAAATATTACATTATTGATTTCTATAGTGCAATTATTAAAGGTAATAAGGTTATTTCCACGTAATTTGTATTTTATGCGATTACAATCATTGGCTAAAGTGAGATCCTCCGCATTTTTCACTAAAACTATATTTGATAAAATTTCAACAATTTCTTCTTTTTTTCTTACCACTTTCTGGCATTCTTTATAATTTTCATTCATTAAATTACTTACGCAAGTATCTGCTAATTTTAATTGTTTAATGTTAATTTCTTCATTATTTATATATGTTTTATTCCTGAACTGTAATATATTAGTATTTTCAATAACAATTTCTTCAAAGTTTTTATTCGGTACAGATATCACTTTGTATTTGGTAGCGAGCTCTTGAGAAAAATTTGGAATAAGGATAGCAAAAATTAACTTATTATCGAAACTAAGAAGGGAACTTTTTATCTCTTTATATTTGAGGATATCTATATCGAATTCATCAATCTCATCGTCGGTTAGTATTGATTGGCTCATGATGCCATGTTTCGCGAAAACTATATTTTGTTGAATTTTATTTATTTCGGAATTAAGTAGATTGATGTCTGTTAGCGTTGAAAGAAAATGAATGTTCATTATGGTACTCTTGGTTATGTCTGTTGTGTAGTCAAGCGTTTTTAACGTCAGAGCTACGGTTTCATTTATACGTTTCTGTAACATTTTGATGTTATATTGCAGATCATTATTAATTTTGGTTTGCTTGTTTAAATTGGAAATAATTTGTTGATTGTTTGAGTCGATTACTTTTAGGTGTTCCTCGATTTCTGTTCTATCGTCGCTATCCATTGTTCCGAAGAGTACCTTTGCCACTTTTCCGCCTAAGTCTATCAAACCGCGTTTACGTCGATGTAGAAATAAAGTTTTAATGTTATGTCTTGATTTCTTTATTTCGGTTTTTAATTGTTTTATTAAGAAAATGTCTTCTTTATCGGAGAAAACTATCCCTAAATTATTTTCTATTCTATCTAGCGTAATCTGAAACTCATTAACATCAATTATATGTAGGATTTTGGAGAAATTTTGGATTAAAGGGGTATCAGTTTGCCTAATGACTTGGAACCCTCCTTGACTTTCTATTTTTTGTATATTAATTTCTCCCTTGACTACCAGGATTGTTGATATTGGTATGGTTATTACTAGTAGCACAAACATTCGTATGATTTGTAGTAGATACAGAAGGTAGTTCCTTCGTGGGTGTTGACGATCCAATTTGGTTGAAATTCCTACATTGGTTTTCCTTATCTGGGGTACCTGAAAAGAATTTGAATTTTCTCTTTACTCTAGAAGGGTGAATGTTTCTGTTCCTAGGGTCCACTAACCTATTATTTTTTACTCTAGATTTTATTTTGGTATATTTATTTTTATGTTTATAACGGACCGCGTCCGGATTTTCTACAAGTATCTCCTCGTCGTTCCCTATTCTAAAATTTTTTCTATTCTCGTTTAATTTCCCTATAGTTTTATTTTTCATATTTTCTAGTCTTTCCTTGATAACATTGACATCTGTAACTTTGTTTTTCACGAAGTCAATTGGTTTTTCCTGAGTTACTGAATGAATGGTATTATTGTATTTTTCGGCTGCGAATAACAGTTTCTCGACAGGGGTTAATTTTGATTTTTGAGCTTCTAATATACGTAAATGTTCATTAAGAGTACCATGGGCTCTCTCGACTGGGGAATTACCGGTATGAGAACGAGGTGAAGTAAAGTGTTCTTCGATATGTTCTTGTTTAAGAAAATCTTTAATGTTTATATTGTTGAACTCGTTGTCGAATATAAATTTCTTTGGTCTGCCTAAAATAGCGAATCTATTTCTCAATTTTTCAATAATTGTGATAGCATTACGATCGTTTAATTTCTGTACCATTAAATGTTTTGAGAATTTGTCAATGAGTGTGAGGAAAACTTCTTTGTAACAGAAGAATAAATCTCCATGTATAATTTGGTTGGGTTCAGACGGCGTTTCTGTCATTTCGAATTTATACTTATTTGGGTTCCTATCATACTTTGCCAAATTGCAAATGTCGCAGTTATTAATATATTTATGAATTAATTCCTTAAGCTTAGGATAAAAGTACAAGTTTTTTATTTCATTATAATTTTCGACTATTCCCCTATGGTTTGTTTCATTGTGAATATTCTCTATTGCCTTAATTGCGTCTTCTTCATTTTCTAAATCGATAGCTTTTTTAGTACATTTGATAAACTTAATTCTCTTTTCGTTCGAGAAAAGCTGAACAAGTTTTTGTTGTAACAAGTTATAACGATTGTATTCTAGTTCTGAAAAGATCCCTGTTATTCCTTTCTTTATATATCTTCGTAGAATGTCGTTTAGATAATTTTCATTATCTAACTCTTCATTTGAGATATAAATTTGTCTAAAGATGTTATATTTGATAATAATCTCTTTATTTTTGGTGTTTACCAGGAAAATCTGGGTAAGATATTTGTTTATGATTCTATCTGAAATGGGAATGTGGTCATCCAAATTCTCGACGCCACTGTGAACAGTCGCCATTTCAGAATCGTTTCTTTCTAAGGCATTTATTTCATATTTATTTATGTCGATACGACTTAGAAAATCTGCGACCTTGTTCTCTTTGCCCTTTACATACTCAATATCGAAATCATACTCGTTTAATCTGATCTTCCAACGGTGTAATTTCGCATTTGGCTCTTTGAGTGAATTAACCCATGCTAATGGTTGGTGATCAGTTTTTATCGTGAATTTGACCCCGTACAAATATGGTCTGAAGTATTTGGTTGACCAAACGATAGCGAGAAGTTCCTTCTCTATCGTTGAATATCTCCTTTCATGGTCATTCAATGTCCTGCTCGCGTAACAGATAGGATGGCCCTCCTGTTGCAAGACTGCTCCTATTGCAAAATTGGAAGCATCGGTGACTAAAACGAACTTCTTATTAAAATCTGGGTAACGTAATATCGGGGGACTCGTTATCAATATTTTTAATTTTTCGAAAGATTCCTTATATGAAGGATCTTTGATATCAATTTTGCGGTTTTTCTTGAGATATTGTGTCATGGGCTCGGCTACCTTTGCGTAGTCCTTGATAAATTTTCTGTAGTACCCCGTTACTCCCAGAAAACTTTTGATCTGTTTACAAGTTGAGGGGAGTCGAATTTCTTTTATTGCCTCAATTTTCTTATCATTTGGCTTAATACCTTGTGGTGTTAAAATATGCCCTAAATACTCAGTGTTTTTAGAGAAAAATCTACATTTATCGGCTTGAATTTTTAAGCTATATTCCCTGAGTTTTCCGAAAATGTCATTTATTGCTTTCACGTGTTCTTGCAGGGACGTTGAAAATATTAAGATGTCGTCTAGATAGACGACGCAACTTTTATTAATGTAATCTCTTAGGACATGGTTAATCATTCTTTGGAATGTTGCGGGCGCATTTTTGAGTCCAAAAGGCATTCGTTTGAACTCATAATGTCCTTGTGGAGTCGAAAACGCAGTTTTAGCCCGATCTTTTTCGTCCACTAACAATTGATGAAAACCCTTCGCCAAGTCGAGGGTTGTGAAATATTGAGCCCGTCCGAGTTTATCGAAGATAGATTCGATATTCGGTATAGGGAATCTATCGTCGATCGTAACCTCCTTCAGTTTGCGATAGTCTATGACTATACGCCACTTTTGTTTACCCGCGCTATCAGGTTTTTTGGGGACTACCCATATGGGACTGTTATATGGACTGTTAGACGGTTGTATAATGTCTTGAGACAACATTTCTTTAATTTGTTTCTTAACCTCCTCCTCATGAACCTTCGGAAATCTATAAGTTTTACTATATATTGGTAGAGAACTTTTGGTAATTATTTGGTGTTTAACGCCGTTAACGCAAGTTAGATAATCTCCTTCTCTAAAGAAGAGATCTTGATTTTCTGAAATTATATTTTTGAGATGCTTACATTCTTCTCCATTCAAATCATTATTTTTAAGTTTTTCGTAAAGTTCGAAATTATTTAATTCTAGTATCTCTAATTGACGTAGCTCTAAATATGGGGAAGTATAAGTAAATTTGCTAGCTCGTCCATTGACCTCAATTTCCCCTTTGAGTAAGTCAATGCGAGCTCCAATTGGGCCCAAAATATTTTGTCCTATAATACCCCTAAAATTTCTACTTCTTAGGTTCATTAATTTCCAGGACATTGTGGAGTTTTCGTTGAATTCGACTGGTATATTAGTTATGATTTCGTACTGTAACATATGGTCATCAGTTATAGTTCTTAATAAGATTGGTTTGTCGAGTTTTCTGTATCTAGATACTGGAAATATATTAGTACTCATAATAGAAGTAGCTGCCCCAGTATCTATTAGGCAGTCAATTCTTTTTCCCTCAATTGTGAAAGTTGCTATGGGTAATTGGGCGCTTGGGGACGTGAAGGAAAATTTTCAGATATTTCTAAGCAATTATGAGAAATATCCATTGGTTCTGGAGCATTTAAAAATCTATTCTGTGTATTTTGTGTATTCATGTTAGTAAACCCGGATTGATTATTTCTAAAATTACCGAACCTATTATTATTTGGATTATGATTCGCATTATGGTATCTATTGTAATTTCTATTTGTATTTTGACTTTGATTTTGATAGGAATTACGATTATTGTGGTCGTTACTTCTGTAAGTTCTAAAGTTATTTGAAACGTTATTACGATTATTGTGGTCGTTACTTCTGGAAGTTCTAAAGTTATTTGAAACGTTATTTCTTGGGAAAAAGTTCTGTTCTCTACTATGTTCGAAATTATTTTTCTTGTTTTGATATTTATTAAAATTTTTGTGCGAGTCCCTATCAAATACAGTGACACCTGTTTGAATTAATGTTTGATAAGCCTCTTCGAGGGTGTTAATATTTTTAGTTCTGATATACATAGCGTCTATTCTTTCTATTTTATTCAAAAATTTTTCAAGGATTGATAATTCATTGTTTGCAGGCTTGAATTCACTGGGTCTTGTGTTATCGAGGGAATATTTAAAATTTAACTTATCTAAAATAGCACTTAACTTAAAATAGAGTTGGCTTACGTCCTTGATATTAGTCTGATCCGCCTGTTCCTTGAGGCGAAGATAGCTCTCGTTAACTCCAAAGGATTTTATAAGCTGCGTTTTAACTTCGCCCCACGTTGGATCTTGTAGTCTTCTAATGGAGACGGCTGCTTCCCCTTGAATTTTGGAGTGAAGGATTCTGTTTATATAAGCCTTCCCGTTTGCATCTGTTACTAAAGACGTCAGAGTCTCCACTTCTTTTATAAAGGACGATAAGGAATATGTGTCGCTGCCATTGAACACTGGTGTTGCACGGGCCTCAGTGATTATATCCTTGAATGTAATTGCGGTCGCCATATTGCAATTCCTGTTGGTCACAAATCTGTCCAAAAGCTTTAGTTTGTGACTACACTAGATTTTTTTTTGTAACGGTAAACAATTCTTTTTGATTCTTATTCACAGAATCTTTTTGCACTATTGTTACCGGCTAATTTACACTTAGCTTTCGATTAGCCTCGACTAAATCGATTTCCGTATTAAAAATTTTTCTGAAAAGCCGAATTTAACACTTCACCTTTTTTTTTTTTTGATACCGACTGACACTTTTTAAAAAAAGTCACTGTGCTACCAATAACGAGAAAAAGATATGTAGATATTTTTTAAACACTTTTTCTTTAACACAGTGTCGGTATCCTACCGACTGCGCCACTTTTATCTGTGAAATGTTTGATTTATATAAAAAATAAAAAATAAAAAATAACTTTTCATTCAACAAAGAACTTTATTTAAATCTTTACTTTTCTTTAAATACTACGGAACAAAACTTTTCGCGACCGAGGATCTCACTGGACTGAAAATCATTTCAATTGACAAAAATATTCTTACTCTGGCTTTATGATTTCGACTATCAATTTCTTAGTAAAACTGTAACTGTAATCAGTGGAGATGTTTCATGTGATCATAATGCAAATTGTGGGTGATCGTCTGCTAGTGGGATTTCGTTGGAAATTTACTCGTTCGATTGCAAATTGTGGTGATCGTCTGCTAGTGGGATTTCGTTGGAAATTTACTTGTTGGATTGCAAATTGTGGTGATCGTCTGCTAGTGGGATTTCGTTGGAAATTTACTTGTTGGATTGCAAATTGTGGTGATCGTCTGCTAGTGGGATTTTCGTTGGAAATTTACTTGAAGGAAAAGGTTTTAGGATTGTTGATAAGAAAGAATGTTTTATATATGGTGGTGTTCAACTGGGAATATGATCTGCATGTCAAGAAAAAATAGAAGCTATTCAGATAGCACCACCACCAGTAGATAATTCAGAGTTGCAATCATTTTTAGGGATGATAAATTATTATAGGAAGTTTATACCAAATCTTGCAACAGTGGCAGCACCCCTTTATGAACAGTTAAAACGGAAGCAACTAGTATGGGGAAGAGAGGAAGAGTTTGCATTCCAGCAAGTAAAACGATTATTAGCTTCTAATCAAGTATTAGCACATTATGATCCAAAGCTGCCGATTAAGTTAGTAGTTGATGCATCTTCAGTGGGATTAGGTGCAGTATTACTGCATAAATATGAATCAGGAATAGAACGCCCTATAGCATACGCATCAAGGAAATTAACCGATACTGAAAGAAAGTACGCTCAAATAGAGCGGGAAGCACTCGCTATAGTATTCGGAATTAAAAAGTTCCACATGTACATTTTTGGTAGGAAATTTACTCTAGTCACAGATGCGAAACCTCTAACTTCAATTCTGGGACCAAAAAAAGGGATTCCAGCTCTTAGTGCCAATAGATTGCAACGATACTGTTTAATTTTAACAGGATATCAATATGATATTGAGTATGTTAATACAAAAGCCAACGTAGCAGATTATTTTTCTCGATACCCAGTAGAATCAAATAATGTAGACTCTGTAGAAGAGATGGACAACATTTTTTGCAACTATATAGAAAATACAAATATGATGGCAGTCACTTTCGAAGAAGTCAAAGAGGGTACAAAAAGTGATGCAATTTTACAAAGAGTAAAACGCTGGATAGAGGAAGGTTGGCCAAGGAGGGTGACAGAAAAGGACTTGCTACCCTTTTTTATAAAAAGATACGAACTAAATATCGAAAATGATTGTCTGTTCTGGGGATATAGATTAGTGATACCAAGTACCCTAAAGAAAAAAGTATTAAAGGAAGTTCACAAGACACATATGGGGGTTGCAAAGATGAAGGAAAAATGTAGAAATTATTGTTGGTGGCCTAATATAAACAAAGACTTAGAGGACATAGCTAGAATTTGTCCAAACTGTGCACCATTTAGGAATAATCCACCTATAGATGAATTAATACCTTGGGAGTGGCCAATGAAGGTAAGGCAAAGAATCCATATTGATTTCATGGGGCCAGTTTTTAATAGAAACTTCTTGGTAGTAGTAGATGCACATAGTAAATGGGTGGAGTGGATTGATATGGGCAAGTGTATAACCAGCTTTCGTACCATTGAAGTGTTATGTCAGATTTTTGCGCGATTTGGTTTACCGGAAGTAATAGTTTCCGATAATGGGAAATCTTTTGTGTCGCGTGAATTTCAAGACTTTGTAAATAGAAACGGCATTAATCATATAACCACGTCAGTGGGACATCCGTCGACTAACGGTCAGGCGGAAAACGCGGTGAAAACGGTGAAACTCGCATTAAAGAGAGCCCTACACGATCAAGTTTCAGATGTTTTATTAAATAGAAACTTAGCAGCATTTTTGCTTGATTATCGAAATTCCGTTCACTCTACTACCGGATTATCACCTGCGCAAATAATTTTTAATAGAAATTTAAGAAATAGAATGGATTTATTGAATCCTTGGAGTAAAAATAAAAATAGTATTAGTAAAAAAAATAAATTAATACTAGAAAGAGTAAAAGGCAAACAAGCGGAGCAAAGAAAATATCACAAAGGGAACAGGCACAGAATATTAGGAATTGGAGTTGAAGTTATGGCGAAAGACTATGCGGTACCTGGAAAAGTTTCGTGGACGAAAGGAGTAATAGTCAGGAAATTGGGGAAGAAACATTATTACGTAGAAATACACAAAAACAGCAAAAAATTCTTATGGAAAAGACATATCAACCAACTCATCAACATCGACAAAAGGAATAACGATAATTGGAACCGAAAACCCAACACAGAAAACAACGCTAAGTATATACCAAGCACATTAATGGATGTGGAGAAGATAATTCCTAAAGAGGCAAACGACGAGGACTTAAATGAAGGCGGGGACCAACCGCATCAGGCCTTACAGAGGGGAAGGTATAATTTAAGACCACGGAAGTAGTAACAATTAAGGACTAGTTTTAAAAAATTTTAGGAAGGGAAGGGTGTAGTGTACCCGACCCTAGTTACATATCATAAACAAATTAAAAGCAGCCTTAAGTACTAACTTTAGTCCTAGTGTACTAACTGATATCAATGTACTAAACGGAAATGATTAAAATGTCAGTGATAAGAATAATCTAGTGATAGACTGAACCGTGTGTTAAATAAGAAAGAAATAATAAATTGTATTATATTAGATTGCAAGCGAGAATAAAGCTTAAAAAAAGCGAAACGGTTTCTTTTCTGTACATCGGTACATCACAATTATTAAACTCATAATACAAAGTTATTGTATTGGAAATTTTTGTAATGTAATTTAGTTGGGGTACAGTGAAGGGGTGGGGTAGCTTGAAGTAAAATTAAGCGATTTATATTTATATCATAAACATAAATTCAAATATATGTTTATACATTAAAGATATAAAACTTAATGGCTGAGATAACTGAGATGGTTAACAAAGAAAACGACCAGCTACGAAATTTTTCAACACGCTTTTTGCGCAATGAAACGCTTGGTCACCAAACCCATTCTCCTCTGCATTACTTATAAGTCATTACAGAAAACACTAAATAAAGAAGTACTTCCAAATCGACTTCCCACAGTAAATACTTGATTTTCCCTACTGGGATACTACCCCAGATATGTAAGTAAAATACAGACGCCCAGTCGAATAGGCGAAACGCCGAAACGTATTCCATTAATCCAAGCAAAATATTTAAATATTGCAGCCATTTAGCTGGCTAGAGCATGGCAACTTTTAGTCGAGGTCCAGCAACAGACAGCAGCGATGGTGACGCGCATTTTTGGTTCGCACCCGTTTCTGGGCACTTGTGCCTATGCAGCTGGCTAGAGCATGAAAACTTTTGGTTTAGCTCCACCTACAAACAGCATCGTATAATTCTATATGTGCGAGGCAACATAGCCCGCGCTTGGTGGGAGGGATTGGGTTTCAATGTTGCAATGCAGAAGCTGCTCTCAGCATTCATTTCATATTCTCGCAATGCAGACGCCGCTCTCAAAATTCATGTCATATTCTCGCACGCCATCGCTGCTGTCTGTTGCTGGAGCTCGACCAAATTTTACTTACATATCTGATCTGGGGCACTTTTAGTCGAGGATGAAATGAATGCTGAGAGCGGCGTCTGCATTGCGAAAATATGAAACGAATGTGAGCGAGAATATGACATGAATTTTGAGAGCGGCGTCTGCATTGCAGGAGTACGATATGAATGCTGAGAGCAGCTTCTGCATTGCAACATCGCACACATAGTATTATACGCTGCTGTTTGTAGGTGGAGCTAAACCAAAAGTTTCCATGGTCTAGCCAGCTGCATAGGCACAAGTGCCCAGAAACAGGTATGCAACAAATGTGCGCGTTGACCCCATCCCTGCCACATGTGTCCAGAAACGGGTGTGCAACAAAGTGCGCGTGTCGCAAATTCTTTGTTTTACCCCCAGCGAAAAATTGCCAAACGCGCCTAAAGAAGTTAACACTTCAATAAAGTTTCTGTATGTATGATTGTATGTATGTATATGCGCTATAGCGGGCGCACTAGTAATCGCAGAGCTTCGAAATTTTGCATGAAGGCCCATGGGGGTCTACCATGAAACACCTCGAAGCCTCGAAATTCAACATGGCCTCCGAAAAATGACCGAAATTCAAAATGGCCAACCAAATATGAATTTGCAAATTGTCTTCCGATTTCAATGAAAGTTATGGTATCTAGGGGGTTTTAAGGTGGCTAATAACGAATTTGTGGTCGAAACAAAATTCAACATGGCCGCGCCAATATGGCCGACGAATTTGCCAATTGTGTTCCGGTTCCAATGAAAATCGAAATTTGCGGGGTTTTAAGGTTGCAAATAACGAATTTATTTAGGATAGGATAGATAACCTTATCACATGCACTTCAAACCCACTTTACAGCTTAGCTGATGACAGTATCCCAGTAGGAAATGGAAGCCTTCCAGAGTCGATTCTGTACACTTTCCTTCGAATGCGTAATGTCTACTTTCTAGATCGAATCATCCCTACTTCGGTGTCCTAGGGTCAAAGGCATAACGTCCACCTTTTGCAATACAATTCATTCCAATATGAAGGCATAAAAGCTACATTTTGCTTAAGTAATAGAGTAATAGAGTTAACCCTTCTAATACAGAAGGCGCACTTCTTAGCTGAACCAAGAAAGGTTTACCTACTCAGCACAACCAAGCGCTGAGATGAGGCTCAACCCTAAGCATGCAAACATAAAAATTCGTAAAGTAAATTAACATGTAACCAACGCAAGCAACAGGAAACATAAGTGGTCACGTGAGATTTACAAGACTCCTTTTAAGAACATCTTTACCAATGCTCACGCTAAAGACATAAATATTATTATTTACATTAATGAACATACGGTTTACAGGTTCAAATCTGCCGTAATTCGTGTTAGAGGAGTTGATTTGTAAAAGAGGTGGTCCTCTCAGGTTATAACGACTCTAACCATAACGACTCTTTACCATACCTTCCAAAAGCTGGTTTGAAGAGGGTGGGAGAGAGACGAGCGAAGGCAGATAATTATTACATCATCCTATTTTACGAGAGGCTTCAGAATTTTTCCTCAATAATGAACAAAGGGAAAAGTGTGTATGTGTCTTATGCATGACACTTTACAATACCATTCTTTCCAGTAGCCATCGATTCACATTGCTTCCAATATCTACAAAGATATACTTCATTCCGATTTATTGAATTCGTAAATTCCCAACTGGGATTCTGCGTTACTCTTACACCTTCAATAAAGCAAATGTCACGTGCTTGCTAAATATTGTCTTCATGATCATTAGATTATGACCAATTCAATTAACAGGGACGAACTTCTAAGTTGTCAAAACGAAGTACAGTCTAATAAAATCGGCACCAACCTTTTACCCGTTTCAGTGGACGGCGTAAAGCTGACGACTGATTGGTCTTTTAACATCCTAGACGTAGTATTAACCGAAGGTTTGCTATGAAAAGGTCACATATTCCAAATCGCAAAATAACCATCTCATTAGATGGCATTTTTTGATAGTTGCAAATTTCTCTTCCAGTAGTATCTACATTCCACTCCTGTCCGATGCTCTACTCCCGTCGCTTGAATACAATTAGTTTGCTGGTACTTTGTAAAGCATAGACAAGGTGCAAAACCGCGACATAAAATTCATAAGCCCTAACTACAATGGTCTTAAAACTGCTTAAAATGGCTTGTCAAATTAGAGCAACTATAAGATTCTAACAACCCTCGTAGAATTCCATGGATAATATTTCAATGTTCTACTGGAATAGTAACATTCCTAACTTCACCTAGATATTTTTCTAGGCTCACAAATGTAGCCTGCTTAGTAATCCCACACTCTAGAACCATATGTTGTGGCTTTACCAAAGCAGTCCCCCAACTAAATTCTAACCACTTCCAAAGCTGCTTGTCCTCCGTATCGAACGAGAGTCGGGATATTGAGTATGCTAATGTCACATTTTATGGTCACGAAGATAATAGCCCGTTTTCTTTTTTTCTATAAAATTTATGAAAACTCCAGGAAAGCTCCCTTGAGAGTGCTCCAAGTAAGCTCCCGTGTGCATCTCTCCCAATTTTTTCCACTGCGATCCTTTTCGCTGCCACTACGGTTTAAAAGTTTATTCACACTTACTTGACTGTAGAACAATCATTACACAACGCGAACAACATCCAAAAAGTTCAAAGGTAAGGTTCATTGCCATCTACTATCCTATCTTATCCTCTATTAATCCATGATGGAATTGTAGTGCAAAGGTTAGTTCTATCATATAAAATCTAAAGTAGCCCAAAACAGATAGCTTCACTTAGGGGTAACTAATGTTTGTTTTGTCGAATTATCTATGGTATTTCATTTAAATTTTGTTGAATTTATTTTATTTATTTTTACTTAAGGTTGTTCCATTTTAATCCATAAAAACAAGATACTTTTCATACAAACTCAACAAGAAATTAAAAACTTTTCAAGTACGAACCATTCATTGAGCATTTACGAACCCCTGAACCTCGATTTGCCGTAATAATGAGCCACCCAATTGCCGCTTAATCCCTTTCAATCCATCAGAGGTTACTTTCTGCTTTGTCGACCTAAACTATACCCTCTCAGCTCCTTTAATGTCTGTGGACCTTTTAACATCCAACAGCCATTCCCTACAAACCTTTTCAGCTTAGTTGTACCCACGCGAATAAGTGATTATTTCAAGCAAGTTGAGAGTGCTGCATGGGCGGACAGACAGACTTTTAAAAACTGGAAATTAAAATCTATCTTAAGACTAACATCGCCCAAGCTTTTAAAAGACTAGTCACAGGTAATGTGGAAAGACGAGGTAATGTGAATTGAAAGAAAATCTCGGATTCTTTTTTGAAATGTGTGAAAATTAAAGGCTAAGTTTTAATTTAGAATCTTTCTAGTATCAAAAGTTCAGGTGAATAGAGCACAGTCGCTTTTAAACTGCAATTCCTTTGCGACCTTCCAATTAATTAAACTTGGGAATGAGTGAACTATGTAGTGTGGGTTTTTTGGCTGAAGTAATTATCAAAAAAAAAGAAAAGAAAATGCTCTTTTCATAAAGTTTTTTCGTCTGACTAGAAGACTTTGTATAAGGCCAAACAGACTCTATACTTCAGTAAAAAACTTCTATGAAATTGTGTATTCCCGTCCCGTCGTATGTAATTTGGATTATGTCGTTTCAAAAAGTAGATTTTCAACTACGATTTCAAATCTTCCTTTCTTTTCATCGGGACAGTGTTCATTTGGTCTTTTGTTTACTCCAGTTCGTTTTTCGAAAAGATGACTAAGTCCGACTTTTTTTTTTTTTTTTTTGTGGCAAGATGAAGCTTAGGAGTCACCCTTTGTACTACTAGTCCGTCATGTCTTACAAGTCATGGTACAATGTATAGTAGTAAGCTTGATCTGAAGGAAAGATGAGATAGGATAGGTCAGGGGTCTGGAGGGTGCATGAGTAGATGTCGATGAACCTTGCGTTTGAACTCTGAGATGTTATATGAGCTCGGAAACACCGACTGCGGAAGAGAGTTCCACAATCGAGTTGTTCTATTTATAAACGAACTGCTAAAACGTAATGTGCGTGAAGGAGAGGGCTGAAGGGTGAAGGGGTGAGCCGAGTTGGCTAGTCTTGTGTTGCGGGAGAAAAATTGCCGTGTAGGCAGGAGGTTTTTGATTTCAGTGGAGCAGTCGCTATGAAAATAGCGGTAAAACTTGCTGGACTTAAAAGTACTATTATTGTTTACAAGGCATTTCCGTTTAAAGCTTTGACGATTATTGTAGCCTGCTCAGGCAGAGACCGCCAAATAACAGAAATTGCAGACAGAACAGATAATTTATAAAAGACACACTCATCTAAAAGACACTATCATCTCGGATAGTACAGGTAGAGCCAGGGGCGGCGCTTTCATAGGTGCAAATGGTGCATTTTCACCGGGCGCATTTGGTCGGGGGCACAGCTTCAGAAATTAAGATTTGAAAAAAAATTAAAACTTGGAGAAAAAAATTGAGAAAGTGTTCCCGTGACTTCATTTTCATTTATTAGAGGAATTCATTTTTATTAACACGATTAATTTTGCTAGTTTATTTTCTCGATGAAAATTCTAAACTCACGTTGATCCGTAGAAATTTACTCAATTGCAAGAAAAAGTGCGGGAAATTTACCCGAGATTTTATCTTCGACATTTTCATGAAATGTATGTCTGCACATGTAAATTTTCAATCGAAAAGATTTCACTCAAAAAGTTAAGGAACAGACCTACATATGTCTTCGGGAATCAAAAGTAAAAATTCGAGAGAGAAAAATCTCTCATTCATTTATACTACGCTGCAGTAATTTTTAAAAGTTCTGAAAAGGCTCCATATCCACTTACCCAAAGGATAGAAATGTTCTGCTGGCGTTGTCTTGTGTATTGTTATTTACTGTCTTAGATATACTACCTCTGGGCGTTGTTGGAGCACTTCTAAATCTTGTTAAAATAGGTAAATGAACGAAATGAGAACAAAATTTCTTGTGGCGAGAATCACTCTTGTTTGTTCCCTAGTAGTCCATCCACATGACGCACTCTATGGCTGCGCAGCAGCAATTATATTATCTTAATGACGGGAAAGCCTAGAGTCAAGATCAAAAAAGTTACCAGCAACATCAGGAGTAAACACATTAAGTGGACAGTAGACACAATAACAAATTTGTCATTGGATGATTTTATTTCTACTGCGATAAATTAGTTAATCGATTGACGAAATTAATCACTGGGTGAGAGGTAAGGAATAGATTTATATGGTGGGTTGTTTGGTCTGAAATATAAGGAGTTCGTGTAGGATAAACACAATTTTGTTGCAGATTATTGAACTCTGCAAGAAATACTGGTTTATTCGACTAATTCAACCCATTTGAACTGTGAACATTTATATCTTCTACAACAATGATTTTACTATTCAGGTGGAAAGATAAGAATTTGTAGATACATGGCAGATGTTCTATTATACACATTCTGGAAGGATTCGTCTTTCCATTTTCGACAATTTCCCGAAATATTGTGCATTAAAGTGTTCGTGGACACCTGATATAGATCTAAATCGTCATCAGAAATGCAGGGAGCATATTTATTATGGCGAAACTGCTTGAATTCCAGCTGGCTGTAGTTTTTTGCCTCCAAGCTCTTTACCAAATAAATGGACACAGTATGCCGTATTATGGACAATTTTTAGCTGGTCCTCAGCCAACCTTAATATTTTGCTTCCAAAATAATTCACGATTTTTCTTTTAACAATTTTTATTTAACTGTTTAAATACCGGGTACACTTTCTATTTTATAATTTCCGTTTGTTTAATTAACTATACTTTACTTTAATTAACTATACTTTAATTAACTTTTAATAAATATTTCGATTAAAATTATTAATTTTACTTCAGAAATACACCAACTTCTTTTTATTCTATTTTTGTCTAACTGACAAGTCATTGAAAATTTATTATTGTTTTTTTTTTAAATATTACCCAGCCTCAGCCGACTGGATTTTATAACCAATCTCCTGGGCTAAGTAAAACCGGAAGCAGTAGGACGATGTCCCTACATACTCCCCTCCCAGCGTAGCGTTACCTGAAGTGTACCGAGCGAATTGGTGCTGCTGCAACGTCTCGGTCACACTCAAAAGCAGGTTTCAGTCGGTCAATACTTATCGACTTGTTTGTGCCATTTAGCTTTACGACAAAATGTTTACGTAATCTTTTGATTACCTTGAATGGCCCTTTGTATGGTGTTTCAAAAGGCCGCCGAACACGATCGGTACGTATGAAAACGTACTCCGCGTTCTCTAAAGGCCCCCACACACGGTCAAATTGGATGTACATCGAAGGGCGGATGTACAACCAAAACTATCGATTGTGGGCCGGTCGGCCGACCAAAACTCGTTGCGCTTATGGGTTTGATCAAATTCTGGATGTACAACCAATTTGACCGTGTATGGGGGCCTTAAGGCGTTCGGTACGTACACGTCATTCTGAACTGACTGTCGGGGCTGTGTTGCCGACAGGCCTTTCATGTGTGTACGAAGCCGAATTAGAAATTCTGAGTGCTCTATTGGGTTCTCGGGATGGAAATTGAATTGGGGAGCCTCAGGTTTTGTCCATAGACAAGCTCTACTGATGAGCATTGCAAATCGGTTTTAATTGCCGAGCGGATACCTAATAAGACAAAGGGCAAATCTTCACTCCAAAGAGTAGTGTTGTCCCGTACCATTAAGGCCGCTTTTAATTGCCTGTGGAATCGTTCTACCATCCCATTTGCTTGTGGATGGTAGGCAGTTGTACGTATCCTATGCGTACCTAGAAGCCTTGTGACTTCATTGAATAATTTCGATTCAAATTGCGACCCTTGATCTGTTGTAATTTCAAGTGGTGCGCCAAATCTTGGGACATACTCGGTGACAAAATGCTTGGCCATCGTAGTAGCAGAGATGTCCCGAATTGGATAAGCTTCTGGCCATCTCGTAAATCGGTCTACGATTATTAGGATATATGAATATCCTCGAGATGGGGGCAATGGTCCAACAATATCCATATGGATATGTTCGAATCTATTATTCGGTAAATTAAAAGCTTCATGTGGAGATTTGGTGTGTCTCGAAACTTTAGATTTTTGACAACCTATGCAGGATCTAGACCAGTTGTTACAGTCTTTGTTGATCGCTGGCCAAAAATATTTTTTAGTGATAGCTTGCCTTGTGGCGCGTATGCCTGGATGCGACAAACTATGTTCAGCATTGAATGCTAATTTTCTTAATGATGAAGGTATATATGGGCGTAATGTACCCGTGCTAATCTCACACCAAACTTCATGAGTTGTGAACGGGATTGGTGTGAGTATTAGTTTTACCTTTGAGCTACTACTGGGATGCTCTTGGAGTCGTTGTAACTCTTTGTCACCTTCTTGTGCTTTCGCCAGATGTGGCAAATCGAAGGTGATTGTGTCAACGTTGTCGGCCGCTAATGAGCGAGATAAATAATCTGCGACAACGTTTTGTTTCCCAGAGACATGTCTGATGTCTGTTGTGAACTGGGAAATTAGGCTCAGGTGTCTTGTTTGGCGGGGAGATCTTTCGGTTTTTGTGTGAAGGGCGTGTGTTAAAGGCTTGTGGTCAGTGTAGACCACAAAATTTCTTCCTTCAACAAAGTACCGAAAATGTTTTATTGCTGCAAAGATTGCGAGTAGTTCGCGATCAAATGCAGAATAATTTCGTTCAGCAGATGACAACTTCTTAGAAAAGAAAGCTAATGGTTGCCATCTGTGACCGTTAAATTGTTCCAGCACAGCTCCGATAGCAAAGTCGGAAGCATCAGTCGTGACGCTATATTTAGCATCCTCTAGTGGGTGTATCAGCATAACTGCTGCGGCCATTGCGGCTTTCACGTCGAGGAATGCTTGTTCACATTCTGCGGGCCAAGGAAGTTGTTCCTTAATTTTAGTGGTTGATGAACAATTGAGGAGTTCCTTCAAATGATCATTTATTGGCACTAACATTTGTGCAAGTTTAGGAATAAAACGGTGATAAAAGTTTACGATTCCTAGAAACTTTTGTATTTGTTTAACTGTTGTTGGTGTTGTGAGGTCATTTATTGCTTGGACTCGTTCGGGTGATGGAAGGATTCCATCCTTGCCGATACTATGTCCCAAAGACATGATCTCGGTGACACCAAAAACGCATTTTGATAACTTTATGGTTAACCCAAAGTTATCAAGTCGTTTAAACAGTTCTTCGAGGTGAGTGAGATGCTCCTCCTCGGTTCTACTAGCGATAAGTATAGCGTCTAGATAGACATAAATGAAGTCTAGGTCTCTTGGGACTTCATAAATCTTTGAAATGACTGGGCTGCATTTCTTAACCCAAATGGCATGCGAGTAAACTCAAACAGACCAAAGGGTGTTATTAAAGCAGTCTTATTTTTTTTTTTATGTGATAGACTAGACTTAGGGAAAGCCCCTTTGTACTGTTCGACAATCTATTTTTTTCGTATAGAGTGTCGAACAGCAGCTCTAGCCGGAAGATAGAGAGAAGAAAGAAGGAGGAAGGAGCTGTCAAAACCTAGCCGCGATATTTTATTCCACCTATTTTCAACCATTTCGCGACTCTGGCATCGGGGCATTTGAGAAACAACTCGCTGGAGTGTTATGCCTCCTGAAACGAGTTGAATCTCATCAGCCAACCGATGACATGCGCATGGTGGAGCGGGGAAGGACTAGCGAAGGCTATGACAGGAGGACAGGAATGTAGAGAGGGGAGAAGAAAGAAGGAAAATTATGTGGGTGGGAAAGTGGAAAAGGCGAAGGACCTGGGGCGGGCCGGGATTCGAACCCGGGACCTCTGGGATAGTAGTCAGGCGCCTTACCTCTAGTCTAGACTACCGAGTCTTCTTGTGCAATGGGGATGTTATGGTACGCACGCACCAAATCCACCTTCGAAAAAATCGTGCATCCGTGAAGGTTCACAGAAAAATTGTGAATGTGCGTGATAGGATATCTATCCGGCACCGTGACTGCATTAAGGCGACGGTAGTCGCCGCATGGCCTCTAATCATTTGTATCCCGTTTAGGGACCAGATGAAGTGGAGATGCTGCGGGAGACGACGATGGTCGACAAATCCCTAGTTGAACCATATGTTCAAACTCCAATTTCGCCACCTTGAGCTTCTCAGGATGAAGTCTACGAGCGGTAACGAAAGGTAATTGCCCATTAGTAACAATGACAATGTGATGTTGCACATTGTGTTTAACCAACTTCCACACCAACTTCTTTTTATTCTATTTTTGTCGAACTGACAAGTCATGGAAAATTTATTATTGTTTTTTTTTTTTTTAAATATTACCCAGCCTCAGCCGACTGGATTTTATAACCAATCTCCTTGGCTAAGTAAAACCGGAAACAGTAGGACGATGTCCCTACAAATTCACGAAGCCGTTGGCAGGAGAGGCTCACATATCGCAGGCTTCGATTACTCGCATTTTAAAATAATATTTGCAATCCAAATTAAAGCATCATCGAGGGCTAGTGACTGAGGGCAATCAAAATGGATAAACACTCCCTGAAGCAATATTGGAAAGCATTAATTCAGTAGAGAATATTCAACTTTACAAGAATTGATGTAATAAAATCAAAATTGGAATATTTCAGTTTTAAACATAAAAGTAAATCTTGTAACTTTTCCCTTTAATAAAACTTAACAATCTTATTTGACAAGCAGAAAGTTATTTTTATTACTTCAAACCAATCATTGAAAGCAATGCCAGACCCTTATCTATGTGGGTCCCCAAGAGGGTCCTATTGAATAAATCTTTTTAAAAAATACATAATTTTTTGACCCAACTCAGATGTGATTCTCGGCATTTCTTTGTACATTTCGTATGTAGACTTAAAATTTCCAGAATTAGAACAAGGAAGAAAAACAAGCATTAAGGACATGAGACATTTTAAAGTGTGTTTAGAACAAATATAAATAATTTATTACAAAAAATTGTCCTTAAACATTTTAATTAGTCCACGCGATGTTTGACTGAGAAATTAATTACAAGGAAAGTAACTCGTAACTTTCCCTCCTAAGATTGGAAAATATCATTTACGTTTTAGAGCAGTATTCATGCACTAAGTGGTATCCGAAGTCAAATAAGAAATCATGGAGCAAAACTTTTCTGCTTATTTACGACTAATAAGGTTACAACTTTGTCATCGGCTTAAGGAATTGAGGGAGATCCTATTTAACCATTTTGTTTCCTTTTTGAAGGGGAGCAGGATTTTTTTATACAAAGAGAATTCTGAAAAAGTTTTAATTTTTTTTCTTTTGGTTGTAATTTAGCATCACTTGATGTCTCTTAAGAAGAAAAAAAAACATTCGTATTTAAATATTTAATGAAGAATTGTCTCAACAAGCAATTACGAAATTTCTTAGTAGAGATTGTTCCATTAAAATTATTAGTAGGCCATTGTATCAAAACAGTAAGGTTTTGACCTAAGTTGAGGCTGCTGACACTCTATTGTTCTTTTTAAAGTTCACATTTCAGATATCAATGAAAAATAAATAGTGTAAAGGCCCCCATACACGGTCAAATTGGATATACATTGAAGTGCGGATGTACAACTAAACCTATCGATTGTGAGCCGGTCGGCCGATCAAAATATATTGCGCGTATGGGTTTGATAAAAATCTGGATGTAAATCCAATATGACCATGTATGGCTATACACTATTTATTTTTCATTGATGTCAAGAATCTGACGTAACTATTCCGAGTTGGCGGAGGTGCGATTATAACCTTCAAGCAATGGTAGCTACTTTTAAAAAAGAGCATAGGCTAATTTGATCAGACTATACCTTTACAAGTTCAAATTGAGACTAAACAATTTCTAATTGAGACTAAACAATTTCAAAATGGGACTAAACAATTTCAAATTGAGACTAACCAATTTCAAATTGAGACTAAACAATTTCAAAATGGGACTAAACAATTTCAAAATGGGACTAAACAATTTCAGAATGAGAATTAAAAAATGTTAGCGACAATAAATGTTTTATTCGAAGAAACTAAAAGGATTACAAATTCACTGCACAACAAAAAAAAAAATTTTTAAATGTTTCCTTGACTTAATGAATCAATTCTCACTAATTTTGGGTTGATAAAAACGAATATGACAAAGAAAAATTTTTATTAGCTCTATACCTTTTCAACTTCAAATTGGGACTAAACAATATCAAATTGGGATTAAACAATTTCAAATTGGGACTAAACAATGTCAAATTGGGACTAAACAATGTCAAATTGGGACTAAACAATTTCAAATTGGGACTAAACAATTTCAAATTGGGAGTAAGTTAAAATTACCAAAAATTTTCTTTCTTTAACTTTAGATGGTATGTTATTTACAAGAAAAGATATGCATAAGGAACCACAAAGAGCGAACAGCGAGAAAAATAAAATTAAAAGGCGTAATTATGCTCAGCAACTTTTAGAATATCAAGCAGAAAACATTCCCGACTTAGACTTGGACCATATCGTTGGTTTACAAGCAGAATTCACTAAGTACAATTTTTCAAGTTTTCAGTTTTTTATACTAAAATAAGTCTTATAATGCCATCTTTATACTGGCAATACCTTATAGCCAGCAAACTAATATTGTTAAGGTTTTTAGGGGGTTAGTTTCGGATTTACCTTGTCCATAATGACACAAAACTACAAAATCATTTCTGCCAAAACTCATTAATTTGTTGCGTTTTTTTTATTTTAATTTAAAAATCCAGTATTAGAATTAAATAATTATTTCAATTCTTTAGTAAACTAAGAAATCTAAAAAACAATGTATACTGAGCCGTTTACTATTATATGCCATTACAAAATTTTCAGAGACACAAACATCTTAAATATCGATTTACTAAGCTATAGTTTTTGACTTAGTGATTTCTGCTTTTAAACCCACGATATAGTCCAAGGACTAACTATCGAGCACGCTTGTTCAAGCTTAAAAGCTAACGTTAAAATAGAATTAGCTATTCAAACGCTACAAATTCTAACCGGTGACGACAGGGCTAATATGACTCAAGCCGAATATCGTTTACAACGGTTACAAACCATGTTAATTAATGATAAAAGAAATCAAACTGTTGTGAATTGCACAAAACTGCCCATGTTCAAAGGTGCGATGCATTAAATATGGTGGATGTTCGTTTTTAAATAATGTTTTTATGTTGTTTATCTGTGTTCATATTTATTCCAGACTTAATAAAAATAATTAATACTTTAATCTTTACTAATAGTTGTTCATTTATTACTTCAAATTGTTCGATCCCAATTTGAAATTGTTTATTCTCAATTTGAAATTGTTTATTCCCAATTTGAAATTGTTTATTCCCAATTTGAAATTGTTTAGTCCCAATTTGAAACTGTTTACTCCCAATTTGAAACTGTTTAGTCTCAATTTGAAATTGTTTAGTCCCAATTTGAAGTTGAAAAGGTATAGTTTCTATGATATACAAATAGGTGAAAATTGTTCATTTTTAACGATTAAGAGAAATCGGATATATTAGTAAATAAGCTAAAACAACATTAACATTGGTAATCGTTCCTTTTTATTGATAGTTACATCCTAAATTGATGAAAGAACACTTGAGAATAAATTGGTAGCTTAATGAGATCGCTTTCTTTTGGCTTTCCTCTTGTATGTGAGTTCTGGAGCATCCCTACACACAAACCAGCAGTAATCCGCAAGCATTGCTTCATTCCAGCGGCCCTGATATCTCCGTTCCACGATAGAAACGTGGCGAAACATGGAAAGTCACCCAATTCATCACAGGGCGCCTACAAGTCTTCATCAACAGATGTCTTCGTCATATCCTAAAAATCCGCTGGCAAGATAGAATTTCAAACGAAGAACTTTGGCGCCGTGCCGGCCAAGAAAAGATAGACGACCAAATCAGGCGAAGGAAATGGAATTGGGTTGGCCACACCTTGCGACGCGAAAACGAAAACCTAGCCAAACAGGCCCTTGACTGGAATCCGCAAGGTTCCCGTCGAGTAGGAAGACCTAGAACAACGTGGAGGAGAACCCTACTAGAAGAAGCCGCAACAACTGGGAGATCCTGGTCGGAGGTAAGAGCTGTCGCGCAAAACAGAGTCCGTTGGAGGGCAACTGTTTCCGCCGTATGTCCCATGAGGGATTAAAGGAGTTCAAAGAAAGAAGAAGAAGATTTAAAAGCCTGACCTTCTCGCTTCATGCCTTTCACAAAATTTTTCATTAAGGGGGGAACTCTATTTAGAACATGAAAAACGAAGCTATTTTCATGATTATTTTTTTAACCTAATAAATTATACAATTTGTTTAAAACTTTTTCAGTATATTAACGGATGTTTAAAGACAAAAAAGACATTTTTTTTTATTTTTAAATTTATTTTTGAGGGAGAAATACATGTTTCAATGTCACCACCACGCGCAGTTTCCCCTGATTGGCGTACACGCTGACGTCTCTAGTTTTTATCTGAAACGAGATATCAAACCCGATTATTATTCGTAATGGTTTTTTGTAGTCGGTGAACCTAAAAAATTGTGAAGAAAGTGTAATTTTAGTTATTTTAGGAGACTTTGAAAAAAAAGTTCGAAATTTGCTGCAAATTTTTTGCTTTGTTGTTGTAAAAAAATTGCCTATTATTAATTTTTTCACAATTTTTTAGGTTCATCGACGACATTTTTTAATTGTGAATAAGCATGTAAAATTTCAAGTCGAAAGGTTTCTTCGTCACTTTGTGATCGTGTCCGCCAATTCCAAAAAGATGGTTTCGAGAAAAACGCGTTTAAAGATTTTGTTAAAATACTAACTTTTTTTTTGTTTTTTTTTTCTTGTCTACTTACAGCGTGTTCATGCTAATCCGCTATTCCAGATGAATACAGTAGACCTTCCTCTTGCTGGTAGAACTCATTTCGTTCAGCATTGGCGATCCTTCGTGCCGCTCGCGCCTCCTTTGTGCTTGCTCGTGTACGATGACTCTGCCTCTTTTTTCTATCTTCATCATAGCTGTCGCAGAAAGTTTTGCATTGGTTACCAATAGTTATTTGTAACGATTCCATAGTTCGTAAGACTGCACTATAACCTTCGTTGAATATACTAACAGCCAGAAAAGAAGCGGTTTCCAGTACTTTAGAGCCACAATGCAGATGTTTGGGAACTAAACGCCAGAGCGTTGAATTGAAACTTTCATTTGCGTTTTGCGTGTATCCGCCTAAACATCTGTTTAGAAGATCGTCCTTTGAAAGATCCTGGTAAACAGGGAGAAGGTGTTTTCCATTTCGAAAGAAATAAGTTGTTGCGGATGAGTGTAATTGTCCAGGTGTCCACGTGCTTCCGCCTTACGCCAGGAACACCAACTATCCGCTCCTGTCGGGCAATATTCGTGTCTTGGATGGTCATCAGTCGAGCAATAAGGATAAAGAGATGCTAATATGGCTTTCCTCATATCCAAAACTGAATCTTTGTTTTGTATAATTGCTAAACCATAATTTTTTGTTAATTTGGTTATAACACTATCAGTCAGCTTTCCTCTTCCTCCAAGTTTTTCTTTCTTCTTGATATTTCGTAGTCGGCTGCCCATTCGCTTCTCCACGTGTCCAACACATTCGCTTTTGATTATAGTGCAGTCATCGCCATATGGATTTAGATCTAGTAAGCTCTTGAATGTTTTGGAATCCCCGTCTCCAATGTAATTCACATATCTGACTCCGTATTTCTCAAGAGAAGACGCAAACATTTCTTTCATAGCATCTACCTCCATCTTGCCTGCAGAACCTTCATGGTTGATTTGACACTCTTCTTGGTGTGTTTCGAACCAAACATCATACTCTACACTATCTTTTTTACTGTTCCAAATTGCACGCTGATGACAGTATTTGCTTTTTACCACGATATCAACTATTTTTCCAGTGAAATGTCCAATAAGCACTGCAACACCAAATAATGAAGTAAACCCACGTTTTTTCCACGTACCATCTCCGGATACTCTGAAATCTAGTGCTGGTTGTCCATTATTCACGTTTGCTAACGTTTCCTCTTGAACAGCTTTTTCGCACACAAACTCAAAAGTGGATTTAGCCGCTTTATGTATATGTTTCAGGATCATTTCATATGTGCTCGAAGCAAGACCTTGTCCGATATCCATGAGACCGCAGAATATGTTTACACCTTGTCTACCGAGGCCTAGCATTCTCATAACAAAAACAGTTCTTCGATTTATTTCATATCCCGTATTAATTAAAGGCCCGGAATTTATTGTTTTACGACCACATACACATTTCATCACAAGTTTAAATCCTAGACCTCGTACACCGGTTTCTTCGAATTTCACTTTACCTTTACATTGTTTACAAACTACTAACTCTTGCAACGCACCAAAAACGGTAAAAAATTCAATAATCCTGTAGTAATGCAAAGGATTTATTGAAACATTCGCACTACTCGATGTACTTAATTTTCTGGCAGAAGCACTAGGCCCGGGTTCCGGATTATCAGAACTATGGTCCCTTTCTAAAAATTGATTCCCGCGAAACTGTCGTTTACGCGGTCTAGAAACGCGACTCAAATTATCTTTACTTCCTTTCGGATACATTTTAGAACGTACAGGACAAAAACCATCACAGGAGTGAGGTGGAGTTTTCCACAGCACCATTAATAAGCTACAAAAAACGGTAGAACAGGTAATCCAGGTAATCAGGAAATAGGTAAAACAGGTAAAACCGGTTAAACAGGTGAAGCAGGTGCAGACAAAAAGGAAAAGCAGGTCAAAAGGGTTTCTACTATTGTACTATACTTTCATTGAAATGTAGACGCAGCGACATCGACTAAAATTTTCAACATCAAAAATCTATATCGATTGTATTTTAGCAAAATGGGGGTGGTCGGGTTCAAACGACTGTGCCGTGGAAACAATTTCGAATTTCACCTTGATATTTTACAGGCATATTCTCCAAGGATAATACTATGAATAAATGCCAAAAAAAAAATTCTTCGAAAAAAAAAGTTCTAAATAGAGTTCCCCCCTTAAACCCAGCTTGATATGTAGGGGTGGAAGAAGAACATCTTTTGGATCCACGAGAGGCTCGGCAACGACATTTTTTTCACTAGAGTTAAGATTTCTTTCAGGCCAATCTGCTTGAATATAATGTGATTTCCTATCTCTACTGTCCCACATACACAAAAAACAACAGTATTTAGTATACCCTAATTGCATTCCTAAGAGTACTGCAATGACTTTTAGATCGCCACAGATTTCCCACTTATCTTCACGAGCAAAAAAGCCTTAGCGTTAACAAACTTCGTGTTTACGTATTAATATATAAGATTTTGACCGTTGGCAGTGGTGCCAACATCCAAACACAAATGTTCCCCAAACTGAAAATTTAGATTATAAAGAATATAAAATGTCACTGTATCTTCAAAACAAGAGCTAAGCGGCAATTTTTATGGTGATTTTTGAATTCAGCAGGTGGAAGTACATAAGAATCAGCTATTTTCGAGTCCGAAACATTTTCATTGTTGTGCAGTGAATTAAAAACTCATATCTATCATGTTTATTGCGTCTGGTATAAATTTTTGAATGTGAGCGATGTTCCGGATGCAACTAGGAACATTAATTAGTTGGTTTAGTTTAGTTTTCTCGAATAATACTTTCTAGCCGTTACAGACGAAATTCGGTTTGCGTCAAATTTTATTTGTTCTCACCAGCGAGGATTTGCGGCATTTGAATACTTAAATCACTTTTGACGCCAGCTTTCAGGCTTGACCAAGTACATTCAATTGCATTGAACATTGGGCTATATGGACCAAGTCTTAGTAGACCATTATTAAGAAATTCGCCTTCTTGAAAAACCTCCTCAATGGCGGCATGACATGGAGCATTATCAATTCCTATTTTGAAATTGTTTAGTCTCAATTTGAAATTGTATAGTCTCAATTAGAAATTGTTTAGTCTCAATTTGAAATTGTTTAGTCTCAATTTGAAATTGTTTAGTCTCAATTAGAAATTGTTTAGTCTCAATTTGAACTTGTAAAGGTATAGTCCCTTTCATAAAAAGTTGTGTGAAACTATGCTGTCCTCAACCATAATAAAACTGTCATTAAGGAATTCGAAACTTTTCAGGTGTCATCCTTTATACATGGGTGGCCAACCGTTATGCGTTATGATCTCGCGGGCCGCGGTGATTCAAATTTAATTTAATATAACTTATGAAGCGAGTTCCAAAATTGGGCTGCGAAGACAAATATGACCGATGAACGTGCGGAAACGCGGAATTATTAAATTAGTATTTTTGAGGAATTGCGAAAGCTGCTCAAACTGGTTTGCGCTCCTGTAGGATATCGTGAAACAGTCACGTACACAATCGTTAAGCCTACTTCAAGTTTATGGGCGCATGAGGAATCGAGAGAGGGATAGATGGAAAGGCTCTATGCATTAGAAGAGGTAGTAGTAAGACCTTAAGCAAATTCAAACGCACAGCCCTTTTCAACAAGCCGCAATGATAACGAAGTTTAGACAGGATTCCATAGGTTTTACTAACAATGGAACTAATGTGGTCGCAGCCATTGAGTACCACCAATTTAACATACATATATATTGCATCTCTTGGCCCATAGAAATCAAGCTGCACATTGTCTGGCTTACATATAAATCTTAGAATCTCGTTAATGAAAATACTGAATAAAAGAGGCCCAAGAATGGACCCTTGGGGGACTCCAGCTTGGAGTAGGGCACTTCAGGAACTTTAGTCACCATTTTAACCGTTAGAAAGATTGGAGAATTTTCTATGAATGATAATGTTGAAATAGGTTTTATTTGGTATTTTTCGATATATGTAAGCTTAGGTGAAAAAGTATTAAGAAAGTCTAAGGGATCTGAAGATTTTTCATGTTAAGCGATGACCATATCAGAACAAATTCGCATAAAAAGCGTATTATCGGACCAGGACTGGACTTTTGCTTCGTGTTATGCAATATTTCGTGTTACCAGTTTCCGTATTAAGTGAACTCCACTGTTATTGCTTTAATTTGTATCCATTAACGCGGTCACTCGGTACCTACAAAAAAGATTTTATACATTTTTGTCGTAAATTGCATAGTTTCTGAGATATAGAATTAACGCGTTTCCCTTCACTGTAAGTTAAGCAAAGGGTGGGAATGACGCCACTTTGAATTTAAGCTCATAAAAATATATAAAATCATTTGGTAAAAAAAATCGCGTGCGGTATTTTTCGCAAAGAAAAAGTACCTATTTACTGGACTAACAAGCGACCCGTGAAAACGTCAACAACTTGAATGGGAATACTCCCAAGTACACCGGATGGTAAAGAGAAGTATCTGAAGTGATAAAAGGCAGCAGATAAATGGGTTCGCAGAAAAGATGGAAAACGCGACAAACACAGACACAATAAGGAGCTGTACCAAATTACGAAACATTTCTCGAGAAAGCACTCTATCAAAAAGCATGCCGTAAAGAGTGCGCATGGAAGGTTGCTGTGCAGCGACGAAGAGCAACTTCAAAGATGGAGAGATTACTTCTTCGAAGCCGATACTGTTCGAGGAGATAGACAGTAGAGATTCAAGAACGATCGAGTCAGAGGAGGAGGAATTAGAAAAAGAGAGACAATCATATCTCGGGGGAGAGAGGATGAATGATGAGTTGAGGAGCTCAACATCAACATCAAAAGGCTCAGATACGGAATAATGAACAATAAGTGAGCGAAGGCTACTCCATAGTCGTTTCTGATCTAGGTTAGGATTAAGCTTGCGAACATAGAACTCACGTTTAGCAGCTTTGGCTTTGAGGTTGATGCGATTGCGAAGCATTTTGTACTCAATTATGTAACTGCGAATTTTAGTTCTACAGTAACGGCGGTACATAGACTCGCGCTGAATTATCAAATCCCGAATCTCGCGTGAAAACCATGGACAACGAGAAGAAGTTTTTAGTCTGCGGATAACAAGCGGTACACATTGGTCGTACAATGATTGAATGAAGGAGGACAAGATAGCAACCTTATCGTCGGCAGATATAGATATAGATGTTATACCAAGGTAGAGAAGAAACAGCTCTTAGAAGCCGCTCAGGATTGATGTTGCTGTAATCACGGTAGAAGGAAGAAGAAGGTAGAAATGAGAAATAAATAGGGAGAAAAAGGATGTCATGGAGGAGGAATTTTATTGTGTCTCACCACTGAGCCGACGGACGTAACAGTGAAAACATCAAGCAATGATGGATTTTGGAAACTCCTAAAAGTTGGGAGTTTATTTAAAACATGAAGGTCCAATGCCTCGAACACATAATTAAGAGATTTCGCCTGACCAAACCAAATAACAAATTAACATTGAAATCACCAGCAACAACTAGATTCTCATACTGGCGAGAGAGATTAGAAACAGCAGTATGGAGTGGGAAGGCGGTATACATTTATAACAGCACATTTATCAAAGGCAGATTTTAATTCCACAGCAATAAATTCAAGTGGAGAATCTATAGATTTACCACGCGCTCTAGAGGAACGCACAGAAGACACAAACACAGCAACACCACCTCCAGAGCGACCGGTTATTTCTATGGATAGTGAAGTCAGAAAAGGTGGGAATTTCCGGATTTAACCACGTTTCACTGTAACTGCACAATGGCGCGACTATATATCGGGCGCCATTTATGCGTGGTCTTGCCCCCCTAATCAGAAGCCCGGAAACGCCTGACCAAGGACACAACACCAAACATAACAAAATTGAATATAACAAAGTGATGCCGGCCACACGGAGTTGCTAGCTCGCCGGATGTGGGTCGTGGGGTGTGTGGCCGAGCCGGTGCTCTCATGGTTCACCACTTACCTTTTATGTCGGTGCGACGGATTCCTTTCGTCACTCCATCGATATGTACGTCGTGCCTATCGCGACATCAACGTTTCGCGGACCTGGAAAAAACCCTTTAACCCATCACCAACGATAGGAAAGAACCCCGAAGCGAAAACTCAGTTCAACCATCCTGGAAGCAATCTTAAAAATTTAGGCCATCATGTCTATTAAAAAACTGGTGTCAATATTGTTGTACATTAAATTATATTTACTACACAAAGGAGTTCAAATAAGAATAACCAAAAAATTGGTAATAACGTGTGATAATACAAGTTAAGGATAACAACAAGTTAAATCAATAAGTTATTGCCGATAAAGTCGGGTAAAAAAACAACGGAAAGAATCTATTAAACAAAAGGAGATGGAAAAACACGTCGACCTGGCCAGTTCGATGTCTTTGTACAATACATTCGGTATTTTTTTGTATTTGAAGATAATTGTAAGGGAGCGTTCAAGTAATACGTAACGCATTTTGGGGGGGGGGGAGGGGGTTTGTAAAACGTTACGATGCGTTACAGGGGCGGGGGGGGGGGGGTTCGAACAACGCGTTACGTAACATTGTTTTTTTATTTAAATAAAAAAATAGGGCATTCAAATCTCCCAACTTAGCAACCCTTTTCGTTTATGTTTTACGGGTAATCGCGATTAAAACAATAAATAAGCTATTTTAGCGGCTTTCTGGTACTTTGCGTCATATAATTGTCACTTTCAGGTAAAAGTGTTGGGTATTACGTAACGTTTAGGGAGGGGGGGGGGGGGGGGTACAGAAAGACGTTACGGCGTGTTACAGGGGGGGAGGGGGGGTCAAAAATTTTCAAAAATTGCGTTACGTAATACTTGAACGCCCCCTAATGGGGTAATTATGTGAGTACAATCTGCAAATTATTAATCAAGAATAATAAAAATATGAGCAATATAGGATAATGTAGTTAATAAAAAAATAACAAACAAAATTTAATGTCTAAAAAAAATTCTGCAACTCTGTGGTCCTGAAGGTCTACGTCTCACTACTCTCACCGCACGACACATGCAAATACGCCAACTTCCCTCAAGATCAAAAGCAGAATTTGTTCAGCATGGCTTGACAGTACCAGATTGTTATTTAGTACAGTTTCCAGAGTAGACAATTCACTAAAAAAAAAATTTTTCCAGAAGAAGTCTCTAGGAGCTGTAGTAAGTCCGATTTAGCAAATCCGATGAAAACTCTGAAGTTCCACGGAATTTGTTAGGTCTAACCGACTTTTCCTTGGTTGAATTTCCGATTAAATAATCACCTGGGAGATCGGACCCTCTAACAAAACAATCAAAAATGGTTACTCGATTCCAGCTGAATATAATATGGTCCCTGAATGGTCCAAATACGACCCAGACAAAGTTTCTTCATTTTGTTTTTTTGTTCAACAACTAAACGTAAGTATATTCTCCCAATGGAACATCCACTTTAACGTGCATTTCTTCTAAAAATGCGGATACACGATTGAATGATTTCTCACCAGTCTCACCAACATATGGTCGTTCAATTGAATGAATCGCTCGATGTTGTGTCAATGGTGATAGCTGAAGAAACGCCTTGCCGCCTTCGTTACAAACAAAATTCCTTACCTTCGAATGCGTTGACAAATGTCACATCACTGATCACGTATACTGATGTTGAAAATTTCTAGTGCATATACCGCATTCCCAGATTTTTGTTACCTTACCGCCACCTGATAGATTTTTCAGATAATGCGTATACTTATTCTCTTGATCATGGATTATCCCTGTAATATCAGAATATTCAGAATTAAAACCCTTGTTGAATCGTCGCGTTCTTGTTCCAACTAATTTCTCATTTTCATTCTCATCAAAAATTTTCAATTCGGACAATAATGATTGAAAATATTTATCAGAATCAAATGTCGCTGATTTTTGTGTATCTTCCTTTGTCCATAAATTATCAGAGATGACTTCGATATTATTTTTTGCACAAAATTATCATCACTGTTATTTTTTATTATTAACATTGAACTTTGTGTACAATTTTAATTGATTTGTCTCGCGTATTTTAAAAACCGTGCCCTCGTCATCATCTCTTCCTGACAGACTCCCAGAAAAATCCAATTTTATTTTTTCGTGCTTTTTTTCTACGCCTAGTTTGATTGAATTTTCGAGTCAGATGCAAGGTGATTTCACAAAAAAAAAATTTAAAAAACCACCGTTACATCACTAACAACTAAAACATGACTTTTAGGGCAATTGAGCAAGTTAAAGACAACAATATTCAGCCCAGAAGAGGAAGAGGAGAGGATATTTAGGAGTGTTCCCTCGCTCATACAATATCTATAGAGAGCACACATCTACAAGACCAGAATCAGGCAAGAAAGATGAGGTCTTTAGAATTAAGGCATCATAGTAGAAGAGAAGCAATATTATTAGAGAGGAAGAAAAGATATAGAATAGGCAGCATATATTAGGTTATAAAATATAGATAATAATTAATTAAGACTAAATTCTAAAATTCAGCAAGAGAAAACAAAAACTAGAATTCAGCAAAAAATAATATAAGAATCATATAAAAGAGAAAGAAAAAAAAAATAAAATAAAAAAAAAATAAAAATCATATAATAGAAAAGGCAAAAAATATGAATCTCAGAAACTCGTTACAAAAATACTGAATAAAAGAGGCCCAAGAATGGAGCCTTGGAGGACTGAAGCGTGGAGCAGGGCACTTTAAGAACTTTAGCCCTCCCAAGTCGAGGGAACTTTTGGTACCGTGAGGAAGGAGTTGAGAATGTGAGTTAAAATAGGCAATATATGAGGTGTGAGCATTTTGAAGAGTCCAGGCGAAACGTAATCTAATTGGTGGTTCAAGCTTTCGCCAGACACGATAATCATTTTTCGCCAATTCCGTTTTCAGAAAGTAACGGTTCGCAGTTGAAAATATGAACTAAGTTTCACAACTTTTTGTGCCAGACATCAAAAGTACAAAAGTACAAAACTTCAATGTTAAGACAATTCTTTTGTATGTTTGCGAAATAAGGAAAGTCGTCCAATTCATCACAAGGCGCTTTCAAGTTTTAATCCTAAAAATCCGCTGGTAAGATAGAGTTACAAAATGAAGAACTATTGCTGCGTGCCGGCTAGGAAAGGATAGATGACGAAATCGTGCAAAGGAATTGGAATTGCCACACCTTGCGAGGTGCAAACGAGAATCTAGCCAAGCAGGACCTTGACTGGAATCCGCAAAGAACCCGTCGGTTTGGAAGACGTAGAACAATGTGAAGGAGAACCTCACCAAAAGAGGCCGCAACAACAAGACAACTGTTTTCGCAATGTCACATGTGGGATTGAAGAATCAGAAGAAAAAGAATCCTACACTCATCTAGTGCGTTATGAGTGTAGACCATAGATGTAGTTGCAGACCAAAGAAGCGTTCTTGCATGTTAAATATGCTTGTTTACTCTGCTACCTCCATGGCACTAAATTTTGTTGCGTATGCGGTTTTTATTTTGAATTCTTACAAAGAAAAGCAATTGCTTGGATTTTTATCCATCAAACCCGTCACTCGGTGCACCCCGAGAGCTAATTCTCTATGGCAGGCTGTGAAGTTTAATCATTGCTCATAGCTGGCTCTTTTCTTCTTTATCACATGTTGGAACCTGCTAGTACAAACTATTTTGTTAAATCTTGTTAAATATCGCGGGCGGCAGAATTTCCCATGAAGGGCCATTGGTTGGCCACCCCTGATCTAGATGTAATAAACTTTATAAAAAACCTTTGAATTAACAAAATCAAAATTGGGAAACATATTGTAAAGTGTAAATTTTTTCTCGGTATCATCGAAGGCTTCTATAAGCTTTTACGAAAATTCCTGATACCAATCACCTTTCACTCTGGTATTTTCTCCACAGCTCCGCAACTTGCAAATAGGTTGAACTTTCAACAAAAAAAATTCAATTCCCACGTGGCATAAAAATATGAACATGAAAGGGTTAATTTCGGTTAATAATAAATGCTTCCAACTGTGTCACATCGTCATGTGAAGCATGTTATCAATATTCTAAAAACGTTACAAAGTACATAAACCGCAAATAATCACATCAAGGAACGTGCCAATTACTTATTCATAATCATAACCAACCAGAAAAAATCTGAAATTTGAAATCATTCCAAGCATTTCATTCCTCCTTAAGACTTGACAAAGGAACCAATCACCTCATTTTGCATAGGGAAGACCTACAGAATATCAATGTCTAGAGTTGGACCCATTCAAAGATTTATAGGTCAATAAAAGACAATTTTCTACATCAAGTTCATTTGCGCAAATTGAAGCATGCACAGAATAAAGTCCTGTCAGTATGCTAAGGATAATAATCCTGTCGTCGAAGGCGTCCTCGGATAAATTGCTTTGAGTGAGTATACGTGTTACGATGTTAATACTGTCATTAAAATTTAATGGAGTGACGAAAAGTATCTGTTGCTTAAGTATGGCCTAATTACTACCATCACTCATCCCCACTTAAATATGAAAAATTAATGTCTTGAAAGCGATAAATTTAATTGGTAAGATCATCCCTTAAATACCAGTGGAATGGGGTTCGAATTTTAACAGGAATTTAAGGATCATCAAAAGGACACAACGCATTACTCGCTTCTATGGGAATGCACAAAAAAATAAATTCAGGCTTCAATAATCACGTTTGCTAGTGCACTCTGCAAAGTGCGGTGCAATCAAATATCGATGAGCCAAACCGAGTCTAGTATCAGTAATCATGGAGCTTCCACTGCGGTGGGTGGAAGTAATAAGTCACGTTGCACATTTCCGCAAATTGGTTTCAATGGTGGATTCTGAAATGTGGGGGTGGTTCCACCACGAAATTCCATATGACGACCGCCCCAATGCAATCGTCGTCGCAGTACCTATACGTACTACGAAATGCACAACATTTTTTCTTCCATCCATTATGTTGCAATAAGTATAAAACTGAGGAGAATGTTTACCTTCTGCATTCTTTGGGGATAAAATTGCTTCAAGATAGATAGAATTGTTACTGAGGGTTGATACATATGAGCACTTGCTATTTTTAGAAAGAACAGGAATGCAAGAACTTGTTCTCAAATAACTTAAATATTTTTTCAAATTATTTCTAAAGAAATAAAATGTGGAAGTCCTTCCCTAGGGTGGATTTTAAAAGACCACACTTATTTCTTTAATTCTTCAAATAATTCTAGAAACCAATTTATTCACATTAATCAACATAAACCCTTTAAATCTTGCACAAAAATAAAGCTATCTGATTATTTGATAGATTTTGTGATTTTGTAACACAAGATTGCACAAAACTTTCAGGTCAATGGTAGAAATTGAATGAAATGAAGTGCAGTGTGAACGAAATTTAAAACTTTCAATCAATACAAGACAGATCTAAAATTTTCTTCATAGTATGATATTATATCGAAGCAAAAGTGTTGCTAATTGCTCTGGGTGAAATGGCCAATTTTCAGACCAATTTTCTTTTTCTTACAAGTATTTTCTCGTTTATAAAGGCATAAGCTCCTCAAGTTTCATGGAGCTTGTTTAAGCAATTAGACTATTATTATTAAATTCTTAAAAATTGTACGATAAATTTCCTTTTGAAATTTTTATTATATCTGTAAAATTTTCAGTAAACACTTATTTCCCTTCAAGAATTTTCATGTGAATTTTATCTTGAGGTATCAGTTTTCAATCAGATAGTTGTCTGCATCTTTAAATTCCTAAGAGTCAAAATCGATGCTATAAGTTTTCAGTGAGACAATTGTTTGCAACTTGAAATTCCAAAGAGTCAAATATTATGCTATAAATACGAAGCCAGCATATCTGATGGTGAGAAAATTTTTGTCCGTTTAAAGCTCCCATCGTTTAATATAAGCGAATTTTATGTATATTGCCCCATTAGAACAATTGAATCAGTTTTGTTTAGAGAATCAAACTATCCTTTTTTAACTTCAAATTTGAACAAAACTATTTCAAATTGCAATTAAAAAAATTCAAATTGGGATTAAACAATCTCAAATTGAGAATAAACAATTTCAAATTGGGAGTAAACAATTTCAACTTGGAACTAAACAATTTCAAATTGGGAGCAAACAAATTAAAATTGTCAAATTGTTTTTTCCTAAAGTTATAAATACTTTGGAAATAAACAATTTCAAATCATGTACATATGCCGAGAAAAGTATAAAGTTAAAGTTGTCATTAATTTTGTTCTTAAGGTGCCTGTAAACGAGCAACAAAAAATGCACATTGCCGGTAATATTACAGAAAAAGATGGCCCGGCTATATGTTTGAAAATGTGTGGCTGATACTGTTGCTGGGCAACTTGTAGTCAGACATGTTTTCGCAATGTTTTGGCTACTGCGTTGCCGGAGAATTTCACGCGTACACGTATGACAATGGGCGCATCCAGCGCACTCAGCGGAAAGGCCGCTTAGCTAAACAGCACAGCGTAAAAAGTAACTCAGTGATGTGTGTAGACTGGATTGGATATCTGAGTTAGAATTTATTTTGACAACTAAAATGTTTTTTCGGGAATCGTATAGAAATGACGTACATTGTTTAATCAAAAATCGTAAAGAAAAGTGATACTTTTCTAGTTAGCAACACTTTTCTTCACGATTTTAGATATAACTTTAATTACAGTGCGATTAATTGTCAACAGAAAATGGCATACTTTGACCAATTATTATTTCTTTACAATTTTTGATTTTCAATGTAAGTATTAATATTTTCTTTACAATTTTTGATTTTCAATATTAAATGTACGTCATTTCTATACGATTACCGAAAAAATAGCATGTTCAACGCGCTAAGAAAAGTGAGTTTTCCAGCTCGTGTAAATTTTAATCCACTCGCTCGCTACGCTCGCTCGCGAATTAAATATTTACACTCACTGGAAAACTATCACTTTTCTTTACTTGTAGAACAATCTACTATTTTTCTACTTTAAATAACGTCAATTCACTAACGCTGAGTTATTTAGCATAAATTTTTTACGCTGAGAAATTTGCCAGCCGCTGAGCTAAGCTGCTTAGTTCAGCTAGCCATCCAATGAGCTCAGCGCTTAGCCGCTGCTCAGCTGTTAAGTGCGCTGGATGCGCCCAATGCCTGAAAGGGAAGAAGTATTTGCTTATTAAAAAACGAAGAATGCGATGAGCTAATTCTAAATACATATGTAATTACTTGTTTAGAAATTTCATTAGAATGACGAAGGATGACCTTAAATATTTCATACAAAACAACCATAAGCCTTAACAGCGGTGTCAGGACTCCTTCCTGCGGTATGCAGAGGCTCCTGTGTTTACCACTCTACTCTTCTCTAAGCATTTGTTGAATATCAGAGTTCTAAGAATGCGGATGATCCACTAACTTAAACCATTGTAGATCCCATGCTGGCATTGTTGAAAGCGCTACTTCATCCGGTATGGTGTCAATCGATTTTCCTTTACGTGCGCGTGCATTGGTATAGAATTTTTAAGGTACATATGTAACTAAGATGTGTTCTAGGGTCTTAAGGATAAAGGATGACGAGCTTATCCGCATATAATCATTCACAATATCTTACTATAGAATTGCCAAATTATAAATTGAAGGAAAAATGCAGCCTATGGCTGGAAGACGCCATGGACTTTGTCAAGGGGATCTCCTGGAACTCTGCACGTATTTGGGTGCGGTTTGGTTCGCCGGATACTATAGGTTCATGGATCCCGAACCCAGACAATGTACACCCTACACCGCCCACGACTATATCATTTTTAGGGCAACTACATACTTCTAGCCTAAAGAAAATTTCGAAATCATTTTTAAATAGCCGGAAATGTTTAAATTTTTCGCCCTACGACCGATATCAAAAGCAACATGCCGGCCAGTATTAGCAATATGGCCAGTATCGTCGGGCTATACGGATATATATATTGCCAGCAAGTTTGAACATATTGATGGAAATAATGCTGAATTTTCAGCAAAGTCGTTCAGCCAGTATTGCCGGCTGTGTTTCTGTGAATTTTTAAGCCCTTGACGAAGCTCCTATTTGTTATACGTATTATTCTACCGTGTGAAAAGTTATTAAATTAAAAAATATGGACTCTGATCCTCAAGATATGTAGAAAACAAGGCCGTCTTTAAGGCAGGGCACACCGGGCCCGGCCCTGTAGTCCATTCAAAACGCGCGTTATGGTGTTCCAAAATAACACCGTTAAGAAAATCGAACCCTAAACGTTTTTGGGGTCGCTGATCACGAAAATCGAGGTCCCGCGGTCCTAAAACATGGGCGTCACCCCTAAAAATGCAAAAAACACCCCTTTTAGGGGTTTTCGCGATTATTTCAGTAATAATGAAAATTAATGCGATGAAATGCACTTTTTTTAATATTTATTTGTGAAGGTGGTTGATTTGTACTAAATTAAGGCGAACTTTATGATAAGGGGTAGTCCTAAAGGGTTGAAACTACCCCTAAATTGGCGAAAAATGGCAAAAATTGTAAAAGCAATTTTTTTTTTCAAGTTTATGCTTCAAATTCGATTGTGGGCGTACTGCCTGGCAAAAATAAATTATTTTCAACCCTTAAGAGGTTAAAACTACCCCTACTATAATAAAAACAACTTTATACATTATAAATTTTTTTTTTTTTGCTTTTTGTTTGAAATTTGGTTCAAAGGGTATTATCAGCAAAAAATTAATTTTTTCAACTCTTAAGGGGGTAAAACTACCCCCACATTAAAATTGTAATTGGAACAAATTTAATTTTATTGTTTTGCATTAAAATTTTATGTTTGATGAAATATTTTTAAAACATTTGGAAAATTTTTAACCCTCTTAAAGGAGTTAAACCTTAGGGGTAAATTGAAAAAAAAAAATTTCTTTTCGTAGATTGCAATTTAAATTTTTTATTTGAATAAAAATTCTTTTTATTAAAAAATATAAATTGATAAATTTTTGCAATTTTTTTATATAAAGTTGTTTTTATTATAGTAGGGGTAGTTTTAACCCCTTAAGGGTTGAAAATAATTTATTTTTGCCTGACAGTACGCCCACAATCGAATTTGAAGCATAAACTTGAAAAAAAAAATGTTTACAATTTTTGCCATTTTTGGCTGATTTAGGGGTGTTTCAACCCTTTAGGACTACCCCTTACCATAAAGTTCGCCTTAATTTAATATAAATCAACCACCTTCGCAAATCAATAATCGCGAAAACCCCATAAAAAGGGGTGTTTTTCGCATTTTTAGGGGAGACGCCATAGTTTTAGGACCGCGGGACCTCGATTTTCGTGATCAGCGACCCCAAAAACCTTTAGGGTTCGATTTTCTTAACGGTGTTATTTTGGAACCCCCCCCCCCCTAGTTTTCAATGAACTATATTGTAGGGGTAGTTTTAACCCCTTAAGGGTTGAAAATAATTTATTTTTGCCTGACAGTACGCCCACAATCGAATTTGAAGCATAAACTTGAGAAAAAAAATTTTTTTTACAATTTTTGCCATTTTTCGCCAATTTAGGGGTACTTTCAACCCTTTAGGAGTACGATTTTAGGACCGCGGGACCTCGATTTTCGTGATCAGCGACCCCAAAAACCTTTAGGGTTCGATTTTCTTAACGGTGTTATTTTGGAACACCCCCCCCCCCGCGTTTTGAATGGACTACTGGGCCTCCTGCAAAAAGGGGGCCTCTTCGTAGAAAATCGATCCTAATTGAATCGAATCTTTCTCTAACTGTTGTTTTTAGTTCGGTTTTTACGGAAAAACTGGATTCTATTAGACCCAAGATAAATTGGGAGTGAATGTTATATCTGATTTGTTCAAACGTGACCTACTGAATCTTTGGCCGTTTAGTTTATAAATTTTCGACCAAAAACAAGGGAGTTATAAAGATTTTAGTCGAGCGTCAATGTAAATTTTAAGATATTCCGAGCTATTCGCGCGGAAATCTGGATATATGTATCAATTATAACTCATTATCTCCCAAACGAAGCAATTTTCGAAAAAACATGTAAAGACGTTTTTGGTGAAGTTTTTTACGCTCTACAAGTTGTTCCTATACATTATATCGAAATTATCAACCACTTCCACGGTGGAATATCAATTTTCCAAGTTTTCCCGACAATTTTTACCACTTTCTCTACCTGGGGTAAGTTTACGCAATTCGACGTCGACTGAAAACGACGCGTTAAATTTCGTTTTGGGTTTACGCAAGTCGACGTTTTATGTTTGTCGTTTTTAAAGTGTCGTTAATCTTCTCGACGCCAAAGTTGGTGCCGAATTTTGCTTTTGGTATCTATGTTAAAAAATTAGTTGTGGTACCAATTAACTGAAAAATTAAATTCAAACGGACCGAAGATAAGAAATTATAATGGATAGCAAAAAGTATCTCAAATAAATAAAGTAAAAATTTACAATGTATTCAACATGTTTTAGGTATATGGCGAGGTTTTGAATATAACATCAAAAGAATATTAGTGACAAATAAGAATTCAATTGCTAAGACTGGTTGTGGATTGTATGAAGTTTTTTCTATAACGCTAGTAGAGGAAAGTGTTATATCAACATTATGTTTAGAAGTGACCCAATGCGAGATCATATGGACTTGGATCTGGCAGCAGTAATGCAAAATGTTCTTCCTCGATAAAGAGACAAGAAATTGTCTCATGAATGAATGAATTCATTAGCTTATTAACAGATTCAAATTCTAAGGGTGGGAACAAAATTATTCCATCTAAGCCTACGGATCAAGCAGCTACTTCCAAAGTATGTAACGCTTCAATTAGCATCACTTCACATCACCTTTTTATCTCCTGAAGCACACATTATTCCTGAAGAAGAACTGCAAGAGAAGAAATAAATTCACACAAAACTTCTTGCAGTTCTGAACAAGCGAAATGCAATAGAAAAGGATAAACTACGTGAAAGTCGAAAAATATAAAATAAAACTGCTCCAGGAAGAGTTTAGTTAGAAAAACCAGAAAGTAAATTCAGAGTTAAGATTTTCAAATGTTATTACGAATTTGTTTAATTAATTAATTAATTGAAGTTTAATATTATGTGTAACTCTTTTCGCTTATGTACAATGTCAACAGCAACAGTATTATTATAGCGGTTTCATGAGATTTTGCATACTTTTTGGGGTCAGTTATTTTGTGAAAACGACATTCGACACGTCGACTTAGGCTGCTTACACACCAAACTCGACATGACACGACGAAATTCGACAACATTTTTCTGTCGCGACACACATCTATTCTTATCATTAAGCGAGTCTATTCACACTGAATTCGACATCGACACGACACGACAAGATTTTCTGTTGTGACACCCATTTATTCTTATTATTAAACGAGTGTATTCACACTGAATTCGACATCGACACGACACGACAGAACTCGACAGAACTCTTTTAATGGATTCATATTACATATGTTATGTATGTATTATATAATATATTTATATGAATATTGTTTTTATAAACTAGTGCAACATTTTTTTTTTTTTTTTTTTTGGGATGTTCTTTATATTTGTTGAGTTCGGAAACAGTACCTACAGGTAAATTACGTCGAAAAAAGGGAAATAGCGGAAATGATTGGGTACAGGCTAAAATGAATGTGGCAGAGAGCTTCTTTTTAGGGTTTTTGTAAGGGGTTATAAAGTCTATCGATTTTCTACCCTTCATATATGGGGTTTTATGGTTAAAATATCAGTTTTTTTCCAAATACATGTTAAACGGTAAGTGTAATCATAAAATAGTGTTTACAAAATTTGTATATTATACTATTATTTGCAAAACAAAAATGTTCTGAATTTTCCCGTACGAATTGCCATTCATGAGATATCGCCGTTTTAAAGATTTAAAATACTCATATCCATTCATTTGCGACTTGTAAATTTCATCAGACGTTCAATAAATCCTTTGTTGGACTACATGGTTAATATTTACAGGGGTGATTTTCTTACAAGTTTTAATTTAAAATTTTGTTTTTTTATTTAAAAAAGTCCGCTAAATTCGAAATCAGCGACCCCCGTATACCAAGTTTTGTAGCAATTGAAGGATATTTCACTACTTTTAACCGCCATTTTGAAGCAGCCATCTTGTTTATGAAAAATGGACACTAAATTCGTAATCAGCGACCCCAAAAACCCTCTTATACCAAGTTTTGTAGCAATTGAAGGATATTTTACTACTTTTAGTCGCCATTTTGAAGCCGCCATCTTGTCTATGGAAAAATGGACACTGAATTCGTAATCAGCGACCCCAAAAACCCCCGTATACCAAGTTTTGTAGGAATTGAAGGATATTTAAGTACTTTTGGTCGCCATTTTGAAGCCGCCATCTTGTTTATGAAAAAAAGGGACACTAAATTCGTGATCACCGACCCCAAAAACACCCGTATACCAAATTTCAAATAAATTGGTTAATGTCAAAGACTTTTGGCCAGCTTTTCGGCCTTTTGCCCCACTGTGCGCTCTATGCGTCTTAAGTGTGGGCCAGACCATTTAAACCCATTTCAACTTCAAATTGGCACTAAACAAATTCAAATTGGGATTAAACAATTTCAAATTATGATTAAACAATTTCAAATTGAAAATAAACAATTTCAAATTGAGACTAAACAATTTCAAATTGGGACTAAACAATTGCAAATTAGGACTTATGGGTTTAGTTCATCATGAAATTAGGAAGAGGGCTTTTAAGAAGCCAGAGGCCAAGGACTTTGTTAGCCATTGTCTAAGAAATGCTCAAAATATGTATCAGACATTTATTAGTTATTAATAACGCGCCTTGTCATGTCTTTTCATGCTTCAATCGAAGAAGTGTTTCAGGAAAATGAATTTGTTGGTCATCGATTTCTTAGACTTGGACGCTATAGTCCAATGTTCAATGCTATCGGGCACGATTGGTCAATCTTAAAAACTAATGTTAAAAGAGAATTAGCAAGTCAAATGCCACAAACTCTAACCGGTTAAGACAGGGCTAATATGACTCAAGCCGAATATCGTTTACAATGGTTACAACCATCTTAATTAATGATAGAAGAAATCAAACAGATGTGAATTGCACAAAATATATCGCCCATCGTTCATACCCGATGCAATAAATATGATGGATGCTCGTTTTCAAATAATGTTTTTATATTGTTATCTGTGTTTACATTTATTCCAAACTTAATAAAAATAAATAATACTTTAATCTTTACTGATAGTTGATCATTTATTACTTCAAAATGTTTAGTCTCAATTTGAAATGGTTTATTCCCAAATTAAAATTGGTTAGTCCCAATTTGAAATTGTTTAGTCCCAATTTGAAGTTGAAAAGGATAGTACAGCTCCCAGAGATTTCGTCTGAAAAAAAAATGTAAATTAATGAAATTTGGAATGAGGGAAGTTTAGCAATAGGAGAAAAGGTAACCTTTTAGTTCCGGGACGTACTTTGTGAAAATCAAGAGAAAATTCGATTGAATGGATTTTCTGACGCTTTTCTGGCTGTAGCTCGGGACAAACGTCGAAATTGGAAAAATTTCAAGAGAACAAAAATAAATCTCTGAATATTCGCGACAAAAAAGGTCCTTTAAGCTTTTTCCGGAAAACCTCACTTTTGATCAGAAAATGGAGGGTAAAGAAAAAAATTATGAAAAATTATTTCGAATATATATTGTCTTTATGCAGGGTGTCGCACCTAAAGTTACAAAGCGACCGGGTGTGTATAGGCTTTGGATGGATGAACGAAAAATCGTATGGGAAGGGGAGGAAATCGTAACGGTTTAACCTCCTAGGGCGTGTTGAATTTTTTGTTTGTACACATCAACCTGTACTTCTGAATACTCCCACCTACAAACTGTAAAAGCGAAGATTCTACACTACCAACTTCTAGAGTAAACCAGCTGGCTCCAATTCCGAGAAGATTTGAAGTGGCTAAATGACATTCAAATCTCAACGCACATATCATCAGACAAAAAATATAAACAAATGCAAGTACACCCCTTTGCAGACGCATCTGAAACAGCTTCCGGGGCTGCCATATGTATACATCAGGACAACATATGAAGATGATATCATCTCGGTGCGACTTCTTTCTTTTTAATAAATAAATAAATAACTCTAACGGCTTCACCAGTGCAGAAGAGTATGTGGACTAAGGTGGGGTATCTCACCAAGGTTAGCATACTGGACATATACCATGATGGTGAGACCCATCATAACTTATGCCTCGGTGGTCTGGTGGACTAAAGCCACACAGAAAACCGTCAAGAGGCATTTGGACAAGGTGCAAAGAATGGCCTGCGTAGGTGTGAGCGGTGCTTTCCGCACCACACCCGCCGCGGCATTGGAGGCGCTGTTAGGTCTGCTGCCGTTAGATCTCCAGGTGATGAAGACTGCGGCAGCCTCAGCGATTCGGATGAGACGTGATGCCGCATGGCAGGCGTCAGGAACCTTATATGGGCACATGAAGATCCTGGATCGCATTAAAGGGATTAGGGAGCTCATGATGCCCATGGAAGGGATCACAAAAATGAGGGTGACCGAAAGGTATCATAAAACCCTCATAGGGAACGGAACGCTCCCCGAAGGGAGACCGGAAGACATATATATCTTCACGGACGGATCCAAGATTGACGGCAGAGCAGGTGCGGGAGTCTTCTCGGAGGACTTAAATCTGACCTGCTCTCTGGCTTTGGGGAATTACACCTCAGTCTACCAGGCGGAAATGCTTGCTCTGCTGCACGCGCTGGATCACATAAGTGAGGGTCAGGTGCAGGGAAGAAGTATCCTTATAGCACTGGACAATCAGGCTGTGATTAAGCGCATGAATCAGACAGAGATTAATGCGTCTCTGGCGTTGGAATGTGTCCAAAAACTGAACAGGTGTGCGAAACAAAACAACGTGACGCTAGCTTGGGTTAGAGGACATACAGGCATCGATGGGAACGAAAAGGCTGACAACCTGGCAAAACAGGGGTCAACCTCGGAATTCTGGGGACCGGAGCCATACTCTGCCATTGGCAGAGGGTTGGTGAGGAACTGCATCGAGAAATGGGTCGCTGAGGAACACCGGAGACGGTGGGACGCTATGACCACGTGTAGGCAGGCTAAGATGGTGCTTACGTTGCCGATTACCGCAGCCAGAAGAAGGATCCTGCATATGCAAAGGAGAACCCTCAGATGGTTGGTGGCACTGATTACAGGACACGGATGTTTCAGGTATCACCTAAAAAGAATGGGAATTCTGGAGGATGACACCTGTCGGATGTGCCTGGAGGAACCTGAGACGGCCACACACATAGTGTGTCACTGTCCGGCGGTGGCGAGGAAAAGGGCTGCCATAACTGGACTCCATTGGATGGAGGACATGAGGCAGACTCCCCTCAATCAGCTGCTTGCGATAACTAGGGGAGTCGAAGTAAGGGAGCAATGGGACAACCCACTGCAACCCCAATAAGATGACTCTAGGCAGAGGGACGAAAAGGGACCCGCAAATAGTGGTCTGATTCGGTATCCCTCGAAAATCTATATATATATAACGGCTGACCCATCTCAAAACTTCCATGGAAAGACTGCATGTTCCAAATAGGCAAATCAGCATCCCAATAGGTGGGAGTTATTAAAAGGTGCAATTTCTTCCTTCATCAAGCAGCCCGGCTTGTAACATAGAAATTCGACACTGCTCCCGCGTTTGGACCCACCTCAACAAGGTAAAAAACAGCACCAGGAATGGAACAATCCTACCACCGCATCGTAATAATTTTGAAATTCTAACACGTAAAAAATGGATCCTATTAAAATAAAATCCTAAACAAAGGACAGGTATTTGTATCCTAAAATAACGCAAAAAGGCCGATTATTCAAAATACTTGTACTGTGTAGTATACCTGCAGCACCGCCCTAACAAAAGACGCTCTTACGTATTCTTTCATGAAGTACGCCATCGACCTAATCAATCGCCTGATAAATTTCCACCCCGCCCCTCTTAATTCATGAATTTATACAACAGATCAGTGATAAACTGCCACTCAGGGTGGATGTAGGAGATATCAATTTAATTGAGACGACAACCGAAGTGTCTCTGTGTGAATTATTAAAAGTTTTCAATTTTCAAGGTGCCGTGGGCGTGGGCGATTCTATTTTCGTCGCGGCATAATTTAATTAAAGGAAGTTCTAGAAGCGAAAAGTTGAGGAATCTAATAAGAGCTAGAAAGGACCAATCGAAGTCATGTTAACAATTAGGAGGAAAAGTAAATGAAGCTTAAAGTTTTGTTAGAAAATTTAAAAAAATATACCGACAAATCTCGCTTCTTTAGATGAGGAAGGGAAATGCTTGGCCATGCTAAAAATTTGGGGTGGGGGATTTTTTATTTTGTTTTATTAACTTTTCTACAAGATTTTCATTGGTAGGATGCTGAAAAACTTGCGGCTTTGTTGTAGCTGGACGAAAATGACATTTCCAATTAAAAATGAACTTCCTTTTTTAAAAAAATCAGAATTCTAAGGCTGGTCGTCCACTGGAAGCGTATTCGAGCGGCTTCGCGCTACGGCCATACATATGAGCGGCTACAAGCGGCTCATTTGTATGGCCGAAGCGCGAAGCCGCTCGAATACGCTTCCAGTGGACGACCAGCCTAAGGCAGTGAAGCCCCATGATTTCCTAAAGTTTTCTTATCCAGTTTTTTATCCCTCCTAACATAGGGTTCCCAGACCAAGACAGAGCCAATGTGGGCGGATTTGGAGAGATCGGTTAAAAGTAGGAAAATAATCTCTGCGCATCGGCAAAGTTACCTTCGAGCAGGTAGTCCGAAGCAGCATGTGACTTATCAGGAGGGGTGACCCCTAAAAATAATCTGGCGGCGGAAAGTAACTTTTCCGCCCCGGAATATTAACGGAGACCCAAGGCAGTGCGGCGGGACCAGTACAGTTCGGCAAATCCATCGCAGAATGGCAGAGGAGGTGGGTCCAGACTTCTAAGGGCCCATATAGACTTATGTGGTAAACTAGGTTATGAGGAAACTGCCTCATGCTGAGTGGGCACGGAGGCTATAACGCATATTTCCGTACGACCTCCCGCCTCCATGTATCGTTCACACTCTTGGAGAGAATTTCCTCGAGAGCTCTCGGGATTTATAGCTACCTCAAAAACTCTACGCCTAAAAATCCGGTGCCTCACCTTTTGCGGAAAACAACAGCAGTATTTGTCCTATCTCGTCGATCAGCGGGAACGAATGAAACACTTCGACTTTGAGCAATACCGATGATTGAAAAAAGAATTCGATAGGAAATGAAATCGGAACGGGAAGCGTACTGCAATAACATCGCAGCCGACATGGAAGAAGCGGCGTCGAGGCACGAGTACCGGATGCTGTACCAGACAATCCGGCGGTTAGGCGTCAAACCAACATCAACAAACGATAACATAAAAGAGTCGTATGGAACTTTCGTGACCATAGGCCCCTGCAGCGATAGAGAGAATTGTTCCACCAACTATAAAACCACGATCCGCCACAAGGTCCAGCAATCTAACCGCCGATTATCGAACAGGCGACGAATCAGTTCCCGTCGGCGTGGAGGAAAGCGATCATTGTCCCAATTTTGAAAAAAAAAAGGCGACAGTAAAGAATGCAAGAATTATCACGGTATTAGCCTCCTTTCGATCGTCGGCAAAGTATTTACGAAAATCATACAAGCGAGGTTACAGAAACATCGAGAGCAAACGAGCCGGAAAAAACAAGCTGGATTTAGACCACATCGAAGATCTATTGATCAAATATTCGCCCTCCGTCAGCTAATGGCAGAAATAATTCGTTGAGGCAAATCCGCTTTCCATTGCATGGACTGGAATAGCTTGTGGAGAGCCTTGGAAACCGAACACGTGCCATTGAAAATCATCCAACTTCTCCAAGCGTTGTACGATGGCTCAACCAGCTTCGTTCATATTCCAAGCGACTTATCGATGCCCGATTCAAACGGGTGTTCGACAGGGAGATGTCGCTTCGCCACTTCGCCGATTATGCGTGAAGCATTCGATGGACGACTCGGAGTCCGATACAACGGCAACAACTTCGTAACAAATTCGACTTAAAGTTCGCCAACCCGGATGCCGAAGCAACGGACATCTTATACGACATTTCCCGCATCGCCATACGGGTTCAAAATCAATGCGGAAAAGGCCAAAGTGCTCACAACGGAGGGATCGAGGACCAGTGCTCACCTCGATGGAACCAAAATCGAAAAGGTTCCGATCTTCAAATATTTGGGATCATTGGATTCATTTCGCCTCGCTCAAATGGTGCATATAGAAATGAACAAATATTACCATCAAAACGAAAGTACGGCTTTGCCGAACGTTAATCCTTCCGATTCTGCTTTATGGGTCGGAAACGTGGACGATGCTTGAGGCAGATTCTTGGTGTCTCACTTCACGATCGCCTTCAAAACAATACAGTTAGACCAAGATGCGATCAGCAGACCCTGATCGAAGAAGAAATACCAAAACGTCAACTACGGTGGTTTGGACATGTTTGTCGAATGGATGATAACTGTTTACCAGAACTGGAGAATTCAGCAATCAGCACCGAAGAAAACCTGGCTTAAGAATATCGAGGGCGACCTAAAGAATCAACGATTATCAGTCACCGAGGCTCGAGAAGTCACCAAAAACCGGCACGAATGGAAGCAAATCGTGAATAGAGTACGAGACCCAGCGGCACCGACAGCAGCGTATCCGCTGCGGTGACGTCCCGCTCGGACCGCCAGCTAACGGATCAAAAAAGTAGAAGCAGTACGGCGTTAAATCATAATGATATACCGGCAACCTTCTTGTACGTTTGAGAGAGCACATCAAGCCAATCTTCCATCGATTTGGTGGTATTATGGTTGCCCATGGTTGATTATGGTTATCTTCAAAGCTTTTGATATTAGAAATAGTGCTCATTTCTGCTAAACTCCGAACTATTAGTATTCTTCTACAGAACTGGATTGAGAGCTTCTATCACGGCCGTTCAGTGAATGCTGTACGGCAAGGCGAGTTCTATTCACATTACAGATCGTATTTTATGTCTACTCATTCAACAGAAACCTTGAAATCATCCTTAATTTGGGCCACATGGGTCACGTCGAATTTTGTTCTTCTTCTTTAAAGGTTATACAACCGGGATCCGGTCCTGGCCTCTTGCAACAAATGTGTCGTTCACTGTAAAAGCGGTGCAACTCCATACTTCAAAACACTAGAGGTTGAACCGTTTTGAAGTCACATTCCGGCACATCCCCGCTATAAAACCAAAGCAACTCCAGAAGTGCACTACAATCGCACCCCCACAGCGAAATATATGACAACATTCGCCTCCAAAGCAAATCAACCTCCAATACTCTAAAATACGGATCCACGCCACTCCTACATTGAACGACACAAATGTTGCTCATTCCGTAATAATTCTGTTTTTCGGGCGATGTTATAAGCCTTACTCCAACCTTACTTGGAAAGAACTAGCCCGAATCTTATATTTTTCGTGGTTGTTTTGTTAGTAACACTAGTAAAAGGTCTATTTAAATGCATGTTCCAGCCACAGTACATACAAATACAAATACATATGCCAGCTCTAGTCCTATTCATAATATCAATATGCAAACTGAATCACTGACGTCACTGACACAACTACATACGTCAAACAAAGAATAACATTCCTATTTATTCCAAAAATGTTGAGCGTCCTTTCCAGGAAAAACCTTATTAATTCCAATAAGACGAACAAAAGAATGAGAGAAATTTGCTTTTCTTTGTGACTTGAAACGATAATTGAAAAAAGGAAATGAAGGCGGGAAATAAAGTAAATTCCAAAAGGTAACAATCTTTTAATTAAGGAAACGAAGTAATGTAAACGTCCTTCCTGGGAATGTGACCAAAATACCGACTCGACTTCCTTGTGGGCTGTGGGCGGCTTTAGATAATTGAGCTATGTTTGGCTGGTGATTGTGAAATGCATGGTAAACAATTTCCATGTTAACTAATAAAACATTTGTTGATGACTGGATAAAAATGAATTTGATTTGATGATGGTGGGTAGAAAGTGTTGACTTTTGCCTTTTTATGGGTGAATGACAAGTCTGTGACATGGAAAATGTTAATCACAGTTGGAGACAATTTTGTAATTACAGTTCCTTTATAGATATCCCTTGAACAATACCGTTCTGGCTGTTAGGAAATACCGATCTGGTCATCCGCATACGTCGCAGTGCGAATCAAAGTGAATTTATTAGGTCACTCGTAAAGATATTAAATAAGAGCGGGGAGTTTGCCGCACCCGGTTGAAGACCAATGTTACTGCCAAAGGCCCTAGTTGAAGTTTTCACTTTTGACGACTAACGTCCTCTTTTGTAAATAATGTATAGCACATCGGTCATACCTAGTCTGACCACCCTGCAGGCAAAATTAGCTCACAAAACCAGAAATTTGTCTTACAACTCACAATGAGCTCAATATGATGAAAATATGACATCCCAAATGCAAAAAAAAATTAAACCAGTTGTGAGAAAATAATGAGATCATAATGAGAGGAAAGTGAGAAAGAAACCGAAATTGAATGTCCCACTTAATGTTCATTGATTGGAAGGTTGTTATGAGCTAATTATGAGCAATTGGTTTGATAACAATTTTCAAGACGGAATCATCGAATTTTCGGATGAGGAAGAATCAAATCGAATGAAAAATGAAGTTGATAAGTTGGGCGACTTATCTGAATAATTTGACGATAATGATATTTTTATTATCAATATTAGAGTAGGAGATGCAATCGCGGGAATTGGAAGTTGGGCTAACAAATAATATGGTATCGGTAGAAATGGAATAACTGATTTACTTAGTGTTCTGAACAAACTACTTCCTAGTAAATTTCCAACTGAAGGAAGAACCGTTCTGATGACACCAAAATCAGTAGAAGTGACAAACATCGATGAAGAATGCAAATATTGGCAGCAAGATGTTACAGTTTGTCTTAAGAAGGCATTTTAAAATTTACATAAAGATAATGGCATTTTGTTAAACATTAATGTCGATGGTTTGCCAATTTTTAATAGCTCAACTGAGCAATTTTGGCCAATACTTGCGAATGTCGAAGGGATTATAAAGGAACCTTTCGTAATTGGAATTTACAACGGTTCACAGTGGAACGAATTGCCGAAAGCGTGGACAAAAGTCTAAATATTGATGAATGTGGACGAAATTCGGTATTATAGGGTAATCGAGCTCACTGATCACGAATTTAATATCAAAAACTGAAAATTCAAAATGGCGAATCCAATATGGCGGACATTATTTTTAAAACATTGTAGAAATAAACTCAAAACTTGTATCTAGATGTTTTTGGGCATGCCGATTACGAATTTGATGTCAAAATTTGGAAATTCAAAATGGCGGATCCAATATGGCCGACATAATTTTTCAAAATTGTTCAAAACTTGTATTTATATGATTTTGAGCATGCTGAATACGAATTTGATACTTGAATTCGAAAATTTTAAGAACAGGAACTTGAGTGACTCGCTTTACAAGATATGTAGGTTCAAAATAAGACCAAAATTCTAAAATATTGGAATTTTTCTGAAAAAACCAAAAACATTGGGATTTAGATCACATTTTTAATTACATATCTTGTAAACGATGTCATTCACTTAATATCATATAAAAGAATACACATTTACCTAAAACACGAACCGAATTACGTTGTTCTACGATAAGTCTAGGAATTATTCAAGTTTAAGTAAATATTAAAAAAATACATTTTTTCTTTCGTAAACACCCTGTACCTTAGTGGATAGTGGGGATAGCACAATTTTTTTTTTCTCCAAAACCATCCAAAAATCACGCCTGAAAATATTAGCCACGTAGTCCAACAGAGGATTTATTGAATGTCTGATGACCGATACAAATTGCGTATTAGGTCATGTAAACAAATTGAACTGAACGGTGATTCTTTGTAGATAATCGCATTATCTACAAACTTTGTAAACAATATTTTAGAATGGGACTTGCCGTTTAAGAGATATTGGCCAAAAACGGAATTTTCTGTTTTTAGGAGCAGCGGACAACCAATACTCCGACACTTTTTTAACATATTCTACTCACGAAAAACTTGTTTTTTTTAGAAAAAGTTTCGTGAGTTAACATTTAGTTAGAGGTCTGCATTCGCATTGTGCTTTGACGACTGAACTAATATTTATAGGTATATATATCCGTGACTTTGAATTTCCTAATTTTGACATCAGATTCGTAATCGGCATGCTCAAAAACATATATGTAGATACAAGTTTTGAACTTATTTCTACAAATTTTCAAAAATTATGTCCGCCATATTGGATCCGCCGTTTTGAATTTTAAAATTTTGACATCAAATTCGTCATCAGCGACGTCGATAACATAATACCACAAAATTTCGTGGAAATTTAACAATATGGAGAATTTTCCCGCACTTTTATAGACATTTCATCAAAAATAAAATGTAGCAGCCGTAACTGCATATGTGGTTTATAGTCCAGGAAGAATAGCAAAAAAGTTGAAATAAATCTACCCTGCGATTTCTCGACGCTATAATTAAGAGAAAAATCGTAGGAATTCAATGAATGTGTTTTGGATAAAATTGGTCCAGGGCAACAGGTGGTAAAAAGCTAATAATAGTAGCGAAAACACGTTTTTCCACGTTTTAGGTACGAAAAAATTGTTGTTTTGGAAAACAAAAAATACTACATAATAGTGCTCAAAAAGACGAAAATTATGAGTTTTGCACCATTGAAATCGATCAACAGGTTTTTGCAGAAAAATTCAAAAACCATTAAAAATGGCCGTTTTTTGACATTTAATTATAGGGAGTGTAATTATCGTAGAACTTTGTGTCAGGGCTTAAATTGTGGCCACTGATGGTGCCTACCTACGATAAAAATTTCATGGAAAAATAATGGTAAGTTTTCGAGTAAATCTCAAAAATGTAAAAACACCTGTTTCACAAAAAAGGGTTGAACAAGGCCCACAATGGCCCTAGAAATTTTTTGTTTGGCATTTTGACTCGTAAAGGGTTGCTCTACAACCCCATTTTCATGAAATGTTTGTAAGGTTTGATTTAACACCTTAAAAACCCGTTTGGAAACCACCTTTTTTCCAGTTTTTTGAATTAAAAACTTTACTATAAGAAAACCTCCATCGTTAGGTATTTATTTAGACAAATCTCACAATGAGCTCATATTTAGCTCATATTTAGCTCATATTATATTTCTCATTTATATACACTCTTACGGCGGCGTAGTAGTCTCAATAGCGCAGTTGGTAGAATGTTGGCTTCATGTTCCAGTGACCCAGGTTCGAATCTCGTATAAGGCAATCGAAAAAAAAAATATTCTCAAATCATGAGTAAAATATGAAAATATATAACAATATGTATAAAATTATATGAATATAAAAATAAAAAATAGTAGAAAAAGACAGGAAAAAAAATAATGTGAAAATAGTAATTTTGTTTTTTAACATTTCTCAGTACTTTTTTTCTGCTCAGTGAGCTCAATATGAGATCATTTTGAGATAGCATTTAGCTCTTGATTTACATCATATTGACCTCATATTTAGTTCAGAAACGTGCGCCAATTAACTCACTATTACCTCATATGTATCTCATAAATTACTATTTGAGACTTTAAACGAAAAAATTGCCAATTGCAAATAGATCATATTTAGCTCAATATGAGCTATAATGCCTGCTGGGCAATATGTAGAGAAGACCTTCGATCCATACTGTATCGAATGACTCTTTATCTATATTCTTCTTTTATTACCACCAGAACTTTTCGCTAGCGCCTCACGCTTTTTTACATTTAGAAAGGTAGGTTATTTCTATATACTAGCTGGAGAATAAAATCTTTACATTCAAAATTATTTAATACATTTTAGTTCATTTTAAAATAAAAGCGTATTTTCTAGTTTTTTCTAAATATATTTTTTATTTTCTATTTTCTAGTCTTCCGTCATTTTCCAGTGACCGCCATATTAGATTTAAAAGTACTGCACTATACTTGTCATATACTTCCATTTGATACCCATACCGAGGCCGCTGACATTGTATTGTACTTGTCACACCCTCTCATTTGATGGCCATGTGGGAGGTCGGGGAGAACAATTTCCAAACTCGGCCGCCATCTTGGAAACGCCATCTTGATTTTTTTACAAAATCGTCAGATTGCATTATCAAACAAACTATACATACATATGTGCGAAATTTGAAGTTGATTGGTTACATGAAAGTGGGTCAAAATGAAGTTGCAATATTTGTCTACATACCACATACAACATACAACATACCAAGCAGTTGTAGATAGGTGAGAGTATTCTGCCTACCTTATTCATGAAAATAGGTCAAAGGTTTATAAAAATGCAGTTATTATCGTTTCACGGGATATCAATGTGTGCCACCTCGAACGCGAATAACAAACAGATATGTTAACATCAGATCCAAAAAATAAGAAGATAAGAAATTGCATTTGTGCATGTGTTAGTTTTCACGCGAAAATTTCTGTTCAAAATTTACAAACACTTTCTCTCTTCCTTTTGCCCTCTGTCCTGAAAACTGATTTTTTAGTGTTGACATTATGAACCGTGTATGCCAGCCCATTCTCTCTAAACTACGCACGGCCTGAGTCGACCTTCCCATTAAGGAGCTGATGCACAAAAACAACATCGACCACCTCACGCTAAGTAAGACTGGAACCATACTAGAAGGGCTTTGAGAATTATAATGGAATGGTAGAGCTTGTCAAATGCCTTACTAAAATCAGTGTATGCGCGATAAGTTTGACAACCAGAAACGACGCCCTCGACAGTATGAGAAGTGAACTCAAGAAGATTGGTGGTAGTGGAACGAGCTGCAAGAAAACCATGTTGATTCTTTAAGACCAGCCTCTTGCAGATAGGAACGAGTGTAGAATAGATAATTGCTTCAAAAAGTTTCGGTATAACAGACAATCTTGCAACTGGTCTATAGTTCGATATTTCGTTCTTGCTACCACTTTTGTGAATAGGAATTATGAACGAATTCTTCCAAAGAGTGGGGAAGTACCCTTTATCCAGAGATTTTGGAAAAAGGGGTCTCAGTGGAGACTGGAGAACCTCCGCACAGGACTTAAGGACAGCAGGAGGAATACCGTCTAGGCCAGAAGTGATGTCGATTGGGAGCTCGTCAATATGTTTCACGATATCAGAACTGGTAATTGAGAGACGAAAAAATGAGCCTCTCGGTTAGGAATTATATTACGAAAATTATTGTCATTAGGCTGCAAGTCAGAAGGTGAGAAAGATTGATGAAAGAATGACGCAAAGATGTTGCAAATCACAGGCGACTGTGTTTTCCCTAGGCCATCATCGGGCTGATTCGTTGGAACACAAACACTAGATATACACATAAATGACTGGTAAGGTGAACTCTAAGAGCTTTATTCTTGGCCCGAATTTCAATGCTGCCAGAATGGCGAAAGACCATTTCATGGAATGGATTCGGACCTAGGACCTCTAAGATGTCAGTCGGTTCCGTCTTCATCGTTAGGCAATCAACTCCGGCTTTGTAGGCTCTGATCTATTGTTATCTGGGTCATCTGTATTCAGGTTATATTTTCTTTTAAAAATTCTCTTTTTTACCATGGTGCAAGTTGGTCTGTACCCTTTCTTTATTTATCATATTTACTTCTTTACAGAAACTCCCTATGTGTTTTAGTTAACTAAACTGATGCTATTTCTGACGAGCCCTCGTTTTTTCGTATCTCTCCAGCCCAACCTCTGTGGGCTATTCCTTAATAGTCCATTCAAAACGCGGGGGGTGTGTTCCAAAATAACACCGTTAAGAAAATCGAACCCTAAACGTTTTTGGGGTCGCTGATCACGAAAATCGAGGTCCCGCGGTCCTAAAACTAGGGCGTCACCCCTAAAAATGCAAAAAACACCCCTTTTTAGGGGGTTTTCGAGATTATTTCAGTAATAATGAAAACTAATGCGATGAAATGCACTTTTTTTATATTTATTTGCGAAGATGGTTGATTTATACTAAATTAAGGCGAACTTTATGGTAAGGGGTAGTCCTAAAGGGTTGAAACTACCCCTAAATCGGCCTAAAATAGCAAAGATTGTAAACATTTTTTTTTTCAAGTTTATGCTTCAAATTCGATTGTGGGCGTACTGTCAGGCAAAAATAAATTATTTTCAACCCTTAAGGGGTTAAAACTACCCCTACTATAATAAAAACAACTTACTATAAAAAAATTGCAAAAATTTTTGTTTTGCTTTTTGTTTGGAATTTGGTTCAAAAGGTATTATCAGCAAATTAATTTTTTCAACTCTTAGGGGGGTAAAACTACCCCCACATTAAAATTGTAATTGGAACAAATTGAAATTTATTGTTTTGCATTAAAATTTTATATTTGATGAAATATTAAAACATTTGGAAATTTTTTAACCCTCTTGAAGGAGTTAAACCTTAGTGGTACCCCTTACCATTAAGTTCGCCTTAATTTAGTATAAATCAACCACCTTCGCAAATAAATATTTAAAAAAGTGCATTTCATCGCATTAGTTTTTATTATTATTGAAATAATCGCGAAAACCCCCTAAAAAGGGGTGTTTTTTGCATTTTTAGGGGTGACGCCCTCTTTTCAGGACCGCGGGACCTCGATTTTCGTGATCAGCGACCCCAAAAACCTTTAGGGTTCGATTTTCTTAACGGTGTTATTTTGGAACACCCCCCCCCCCCCCCAGTTTTCAATGAACTATATTGTAGGGGTAGTTTTAACCCCTTAAGGGTTGAAAATAATTTATTTTTGCCTGACAGTACGCCCTCAATCGAATTTGAAGCGTAAACTTGAAAAAAAAATGTTTACAATTTTTGCCATTTTTCGCCAATTTAGGGGTACTTTCAACCTTTTAGGAGTACCCCTTATCATAAAGTTCGCCTTAATTTAGTATAAATCAACCACCTTCGCAAATAAATATTAAAAAAAAGGGCATTTCATCGCATTCGTTTTCATTATTACTGAAATAATCGCGAAAACCCCCTAAAAAGGGGTGTTTTTTGCATTTTTAGGGGTGACGCCCTAATTTTAGGACCGCGGGACTTCGATTTTCGTAATCAGCGACCCCAAAAACGTTTAGGGTTCGATTTTCTTAACGGTGTTATTTTGGAACACCATAACGCGCGTTTTGAATGGACTATAAAACATGGTACGAGTAAACATGGTACAGGGACCATGTTCGAGGTGATGTTAGCCGTGTACGGGCCGGTCGGTTTTTTGGTCCGACCGGACCAACGGTCCGACTAAAATTAAAACTGGTTTGATTTCCGTCGATGTTCGTGGGCGGAGTTTCGTGTTGATGATACCATGTCCTACCATTTGCGGACTTGTTTGACCAAATTTACTCGTACACGAAATGTTTCAATTTAACAGTTGACAACTGAATGACAGATTAACTTGAAATATTTCGACAAGAGAGCGGTGTTCAAGTAAATCGGTCTTAGCACATGTCTTACCGTCTGCGGGTTTTTGGTCGTACCATGTTTACTCGTACCATGTTTTAGCGTTTCCACGGGCCTTTACCCTGACAGAACTTTAAAAGAGCTTCTAACTAAAATAATAAAAATTCTCGGTAGAATGAACTACTAGGTATTAGTAGTTTCGAAAATTCTGTCATTAGTACGTCAAGGTTTTTCACATTTCTGCATATAAAGCTTCTCTGTCTTTATGTATAAATTTTTTAATTAATGCCAAACATTTTAACCAAATATCGATTGAAATAAGAGAATCTATGGTTTTATCGTCAATTTTGAGTACTACACCACCAAAGCAAACTAGACAGCTTTCACCTTCATTTCTCTCCTCTAATTCTGCTAAACGTCTGGAATTCTTACGATCCCCTTTAATTCAATAATGGCGAAAAATAATCCTTCTCAAGTTTCCAGCAGTTTTAGGCCAAAATACAAAACAAATCTTACAGAAACAAAAACACAAGTAAAGAAGTCCATCATTAACAACTACAAGAGTCTTGGGAGATAATCGACTCATCCGGTGCTAAATTAATTTGTATTTCTTTCGTTCGGATTCCTAACAACTAAGCAATGTCTGAACTGAACAATCTGGAATAGAAGTCAAACGACGTACTTTGCTCGTGTACATCGACAAGGCTTTGAGTGAAATCTTCAAGTCAAGAATATTGAGACATTCATACCAACAAGAAGGATGGACCCCTTTTGTCTGGAAATGGCTGTTCTCTGTGTTAAGGACCAGGACGATGAAATTGTTTTTAGGTAACGAGGAAATGGTTCGAGGTGCTATAATTGTCAGTCATTCATTAGGATTAGTTGTTAGTGAACATCTCAATTATCGTCGACTATAAGAATGGAGTCTGTGGTCCCCCAGAAAATTTGTATAATTTGTAAAATATATTCTTAATGATAAGCCGTTATTGTTACATTCAATAAAAAAAGTGTTTGTTTCCTTTTAAGTAGCAAAAAATAGTTGGGAATTAAATCGAGCTTCTAAGGTCGTTGATGTCTGTCACAAATGTGTAGTTGTAAATCGGTCCTGGCTACAAATTGTGGGTAGATTAGATTGGATGTGTCTGACAAAAGATCATGTGAAAACTTCTGAAGTAGACATTTAACAGCAAAACCTTCCCCTTTCAAGACCGTTAACAGGATTTTTTTAATATATAAAACCTATTTGAAAATACTACACTAGAAACTATACTCAGCATCATCACCAAAATTTGACTAATATTAACGCTATTGGTTCTAACTGCGTTATTGAATTTTTAAAGTTGCTTTATACCCAATTTACAACTTTATTTATGTAACATAAAAATCGCTAAAGAATTTACTTATCAGGGAACATGGTTGCAAACAGTTGCGAAACAACGGAGATAAGAAGGAGAATAAACTTTGCTAAGAGAAGCTATTTTGGCCTTCGACAACATTTTACCTCACGACTCTTGTTTAGAGGAAAGAAGGGTAGAGTCTGAAAGTAAAGTAAACTTAAAGCAAAGCACATATTTTTAAACTCACTTTGCTGTACCCTGTGAAAGCTTTTTGCTTCATATTGCTGCGAATGCTGTTTCTTTCAAATTAACCTAAAAGCTTTCAAGAGCCATCTGGTCGAGCTGTAAATGCTTCGGCTTTAAAATACTTTGCTGTGAAATACTTTCTGTTTGCTTACAGTTTCCCAAAGCTTTGCTCTCCAAAGGCTGTGAAATACTTTGCTTTCCTACAGCTTTTTTTTCATGGTCCAACTTAAATATAGTAAAATGGTATACTTTGTTTAGAGGGGTGACAACTTTTTTTATGCGTATGTGAAGAATTTGCAGCCGGACTAGCATGCCTCAGCATTTGTAAGTAACAGTATTTGCAGCAATATATCCCAGTGGGAAATGGAGTGCTCTAAAGACAATGGAGGAGCACTCCCATGGGAGCACGTGCTCCCTTTCCGCTCTCTCTCCATATATTTTTTAACATTAGATGTCCGCCTAGACTAGCACTCCATTTGAGCTCCCATAGGAGCACTCCTGCAAAGATGTAGTTGGAGACAAAAAGGAGCATGATAGAGCTTTTTTAAATATCTACAGTAGAGGTCAACATTAAAGTACCATAAGAAAAATTTAATATTTAAATCTAAATAGCTTGGCGGCCTATTCAATCTACGACTATTTATAAATATTGAGAGAAAGGTACATACGTTTGCTTTTAAAAACGATTCACAAATTAGTTTTTATTTTATTAATTTTCACAATTTTCGCTCTCTAATCATAACTTGTGTATTTCAGTCAAACACAATTTATGATCTGATGAAATTTTCCTTAATTTTACGTTTTCAGTATAATGGTGAGTCATCGCATCAATACAGTTATAATTTTTGAGCTTGGCCTATTCAATTTCTTAAATATCTCCAATAATGCTCCCTTGGGAGTCCATTGAGAGCCCTCCAACTTCACTCCCTTTGGGAGTGCTCCCAATTTTTCCCGCTGGGTTTGTACACACACATACTGCGGTCAGTCAAGAAGCTGTAGAACAGGCGTCTCATATATGTATGCTATCAAACGTGCCATGATTACGGTCGTACTGAAATGAATTTACTGCGACTGAAAATTGTTATACAGGGTGTATCAGTGAAAATGTCGAAACGCCTGGCTGTGGATAGGTCTTGGATAGATGAACAAAAAATCTTGGGGGGGATCGTAACGGATTAGCCGTTAGGGCGTTATTAGTCAAAAGTTATTAGTCGTCCAAGTCATTTTTTTTTTTTTTTTTTTTTTTTGGAATAAAATTTCAACTTCAACCAACTCTGGAAGTTGGGTTTGGGTGGGTGGGTTCAAACCTTGACTTTTACAGTTTCATTTAAATGAAATATAACTTTTTTATAGTTTAATTCTTATTTATTATCCCTTTTGAGACGAGACCGAGATGAGACCAAGACAGACGAACAATACTTTATTGAATCTTGTCTGAGACCTAGACGAGACGATATGAATATAAAAAGTTCAGAACGAGAACGAGAAAATTTCAAATCTCGCTTCGTCTCGGTCTCGGTGGAAGAGTAGTCAATTTCTGGACTCTATGTGTAAGTCTGCTCGCATTTATGAAAACCTCTATTACACTCTCTGAAGGGTATAAATTCAGATAAGTACAGTGCGTTTCATCACAAGGTGCCTACAAGTCTTCATCAATAGAGCCTGCGTCGTATCCTAAAAATCCGCTGGCAAGATAGAATTTCAAACGAAGAACTATCGCGCCATGCCGGCCAAGAAAGGATAGACGACCAAATCAGGTGAAAGAAATGGAATTTGATTACCCACACCTTGCGACGCGAAAACGAAAACCTTGCCAAACAGACCCTTAACTGGAATCCGCAAGGATTCCGTCGAGTCGTGGACCTAGAAGAACGTGGAGGAGAACCATACCAGCAGAGGCGGGAGATCCTGGTCGGAGGTAAGATCTGTCCCACAAAACAGAGGGCACCTCCGCTCTATGTCCCATGAAGGAGCGTAGTACAATACAGTGCGTGTTTCCGAGATCAGTATAGGCTCGATTCGTTAGGTGATTCCTCATTAAAAACCGGCAATCTAAATTAAATTGTAAACGAGGGCTTATTATAGAGCTTAGAATAGATTCGATGTTTTATGAAAATACATCGATGCATCGAGTGAATAAATAGCTTTTCAAAATAACAGATCGATTCGATGTATCGTATTGTAAACCAGGGGTCTGTTCAAGATTTCTGCTATAGCAGCTTTAGTAGCAGAATTTTTATACTGTCAAATTACAGCAAAGCAAGAAAAAGCTGCTATGATATCTTGAACGCAAAAAAGCTGCTAGCATAGCTTTGTGTTAATGTATGTGTATGAGTATTTCTTGCAGTCAACTATTCCTCTCCCTACAATTAGAAAAAAAGCCTGGCCGTGCAGCTGCAATCCCTAAATTTATTATTTAATATGCTTTAATGCCAACAAAACCTCACTCGAGTCAGTCATTTTGGCAAAACGACCAATGACATTTACACACACATGTATGATTTACGTAGCTGCTTTCTTGCTTGCAGTCGAAACTGCGAGCAACAAAAAGCAGCTACATTAGCAGCTTTTCTCGAATCTTGAACACAAAAATAGCAGCTTCGTTAGCAGCTTTTTTGCTGTTTTGAACAGGAAAAGCATGACAATAGCTGCTAAAAGCTGCTATAGCAGAAATCTTGAACAGACCCCAGGGTACGAAAAAGCACGCTCCGGAACGGCTCATAAAAGAGCCGCTCTGTAAAGCTCTTTTTAAAATCGCTCTAAAAACTTTTCGTAGAAGCTCTTGCTCCTGAGCCGGAGCCGTAATTTTGGCTCTGAGTTTGAAGCCGGAGCCGAAAAAATGGCTCTGCAATCTATTACTGAAAAACGTCAACACCAAAATTATTTGAGAGGTATGAAAAAGTTTGTTTTGTGTCTAAGCAAACAAAACCATGAAAAGAGCGTGAAAGCTTTAGGGATCGTTTTAACGATTGTTTCTCGAATAATTTTCGACAAGTTGTCTTTCGAAAATAGCTCGAGAAAACGAGCAGCCGAGAAATTGTTTGCAGGGTGGTCAGGTTAGGTAATATGTAATCGAAGCAATTAATCTGGAATTTGTTGGCGGTGTGGACTCCTGGTTTGGATGTATTGTTGTAGAAAATTCATGATTGCAATGTTGCGCGACATATGTATGTCTCCGTTTTGATACATGCAACTATGTATGTATGTAAAATAAATAACAACACTTTTTAAGAAAATTAAATAGTTTATTTAAATTAAAAATTTTAAAACTAAATGTTTATACAAATAAAATAAATAGTTAATCCGAAAATATCTCTTCATTTGAAATATTGATATTTGAAAGAGACAATATGCAATAAAGCTCCGGCTCCAGCTCCTGAGAACGAGCCGTTACTTTAGCTCCAGCTCCGAAGCGAGAGCTACTTAAAAATAAATGGCTCTGTTCCGGGAGCCGTTTAAGAGCCAAGAGCCATATAATGAGCCGCTCCGGAGCGAGCTTTTTCGTACCCTGTTGAAAACACACTCTTTTTAGGGCAGCACCATGAATTGTACCTACTAAATTAAAAACTAGTTAGGATGTGGGTTTGACCCCACATTTGATGAGTCTACACGATCAACTTCCCAGTATGATGAACGTAGACGGAATAAACTGTTTCCTTCAACATAGTAATACGTTTAGTACTAGTGGGAAATTGACTAGTATCAGAACTGGTGACAAAGAAATCCTGAGAGAAGCTAGTTCAAATAACTACATATAATAGTGGTTAATCTAAAAGATTTTGCTAGAGAATTTGTTTTTCCTGAACATAAGCAAACGAACATTTCCTTCGTAATCCGTTCGCTACACTAAAGTGGTGTTCGAATTCCTATTGATCGTGTTGAAGCGCCGCTGATAAACTGGGAAGGGAATGACTTTATTTGATAACTCCAAAGCTTTCCGGAGATAGTACTTGTCAGACTTGAACAAAAAGAACAAATTTTTCGGTAAATACTGGAAAGGTTTGAAAAATTCGTGATGTTTGTAAAGGGTAATGAAATTTTTGCAGCGCCGTAGCTTCTGTCTTTTGCGTAGGGGGGCAAAGAAATTTTACTAAAGCCAACAGTCGATAGTACAGATAATTAGAATAGAATGAGGTACACTCCCTCGACAATATACACACTCACACATCATCTGCTTTGCCAATGATATGCTTAACGGCGCACACTAACCAATGGCCCAATCTACACTAGAATTCCTTCAGCAACAGTAGAACCGGTGTTTTTTACGAAAAAGGGATAAAAACGACATGTTCACCAGAGCATATTGGCGTCAAAATTTAACACAAACATAATGTGCTTCTGCTTACTGTCTTACTCTTACATCTAGCATCTATTTATCGGCATACACACAGATATCTCCGTGTAAAGAGAAAAAAGCTACTCGTGATGAAGGAGTACCCGTGTAGACCTGGATTACAGGGATGGAAATTTTGGGAGAAATGCTGAATGGATTTTTGGGGGCTGTTAGGGTTTTTTAGTTGGATTGTATAAACGAAGTATAAACTTTACAAATAGTTTTCTTTATTGCTTTTGTTTTCGCTTGTCGTTCCTTCTTTTTCTAGTGTATCGAATTCATATATGAGAAAAACGTGTGGGGCAACGCAAAGGCGTGGGCCCTTCTAGCCCCTGGGTTGCTACGGCTACGAATTTTTGCACAATTTTTAAAGAGTGTCGAATTTTGACAAGTGATGTTTTTTTGGAAAGTTATCGCTGTACAGAATCCAAAAAAGATCAATTCGTTTAGAACGGGTCTCATTCCATCGAGTTTATTAGATATTAGCAAAACTTATCAATTAACACTTGTCCAAAGTTTTCCCATTTAAACAAAAAAGGCCCGACTGAATGTTATACAAATTTTTTCAGGGCATTTTTTTCGTTAATATTCTTCTTTCGGCACCTCAAAAAAGTCTATATAGTTTCAGGTTCACGCGGTATCGTGCAGGTACAAAGATCAAGAACGTCGTTTAAACAAAAAAAACGACTCGACCGAATTTTATGAAAATCTTTTCAGATCAGATTTTATACTCTTCGAACGGCACCTCAACTAATAGCGTCATCGATTTGGCAGCTCTAGCTTCGAGTGCGAGCACATTTCATCTGGAGCTGAGCAAAAGTAGCTCGCTCCAGAACAAATTCGCTCTAACATAGAACTGCTCTGATTCAATTTCGCTTGCTTTTCGATTGAATTTTGCTCCCTTCAAGATTTGTTTTGATTAACATTTACACATTTTTGTGTTCTGAACATATTAATTCTCAGAAAAATTTACAATTGGTATTTGAAATAACTGTACATATCCCGCGTCGACATCTAAACATTATTATTCTAAAGATTTTTCGATCATTAATAATTTTGTTGTATTATTATTATAAATTTTTTTGAAGTGTTAACTTCTTTAGGCGCGTTTGGCACTTTTTCGCTGGGGGTAAAACAAAGAATTCGCGACACGCGCATTTTGTTGCTACACCCGTTTCTGGACACATGATGGCGACACGCGCACTTTGTTGCTCACTCGTTTCTGGGCACTTGTGCCTATGCAGCTGGCTAGAGCATGAAAACTTTTAGTTTAGCTCCACTTACAAACAGCAGCGCATAATTATATGTGTGCGAGGCAAAATAGCCCGCCCTTGGTGGGTGGGATTGGGTTAGAATGTTGCAATGCAGAAGCTGCTCTCAGCATTCGTTTTATATTCTCGCGCCGCTCTCAAAATTCATGTCATATTCTCGCACGCCATCGCACACAGCAGCGAATGTGTGCGAGAGGATTTTGAGAGCGGGTCTGCATACATTCATACATTCGCTGCTGTGTGCGATGGCGTGCGAGAATATGAGGACATGAATTTTGAGAGCGGCGCGAGAATATAAAACGAATGCTGAGAGCAGCTTTTGCATTGCAACATTCTAACCCAATCCCACCCACCAAGCGCGGGCTATTTTTCCTCGCACACATAGAATTATACGCTGCTGTTTCTATGTGGAGCTAAACCAAAAGTTGCCATGCTCTAGCCAGCTGCATAGGCACAAGTGCCCAGAAACGGGTGCGAACCAAAAATGCGCGTCACCATCGCTGATGTCTGTTGCTGGACCTCGACTAAAAGTTGCCATGCTCTAGCCAACTAAATGGCTGCAATATTTAAATCTTTTGCTTGGATTAATCGCTTTCGGCGACATGGAATACGTTTCGGCGTTTCGCCTATTCGACTGGGCATCTGTATTTTACGTACATATCTGAGGTAGTATCCCAGTAGGGAAAATCGCAGGTATTTATTGTGGGAAGTCGATTTGGAAGTACTTCTTTAATTAGTGTTCTCTGTAATGACTTATAAATAATGCAGAGGAGAATGGGTTTGGTGACCAAGCGTTTGATTTCGCGCAAAAAGCGTGTTGAAAAACTTCGTAGCTGCTCGTTTTCTTTGTTAATCATCACAGTTGTCTCAGCCATTAAGTTTTATGTCTTTAATGTATAAACATACATTATTTGAATTTATGTTTATGATATAAATATAAATCGCTTAATTTTACTTCAAGCTACCCCACCCCTTCACGCCTACGCCAACTAAATTATATTATAAAAATTTACAGTATAATAACTTTGCATTATGAGTTTAGTAATAAATGTAGTATAAGTACTTCCAAATGGAAGGGAAAAAAAGTACTTCCCAGCCTAGGCCATCGCCGTGTTAATGTAATGCCTTTTTTGTACTGGGTGGAAGTACTGAACTGCTTCTGTAGAAGTAGTTTTTCCAGTAATTCCATTCCCTACTGGTATGTTATATTATTTTCTATGTATTATATATTATCTATTACGTACTATATACAATGTACTGCATATTATGTACTATGTTCTGAAAAAATTCAAAATGAATCCAGTGGATTCCCATAAAAATTTAGATCCGTGACTTTGGCTAAATATAATATGACTTTTTTGCATATTTGCACAATGTTTAAAATAGCAAAAATTTCTGTTTCGTGACTATTGCATCAACCCGACGACAAGTACTATGTACTACATTTTTCCTAAGAACTATGTACTATGTATTTATTACTATATATGTATTATCTATTTTTTACTAAAAACTACATTATCCCAGTCATCCATCGTCCGATCTTTGTGTGATAAGTTTAAGATAAATTGTTTAATTTCCAAAACATTGCAACACATTTTGGAGGGAGTGCATATAAGTAACAATTAAATAAACTTTAACAGAATATTCATAAATAAAATATATTAATCCTTATCGTCCTGTATTAAGATTGATTGGGACATTTAGACTAGCCATAGAAGTTAACACTTCTAAAGTGTGGTCCTACGCACACTCGTATTTTTTTTATTTATTTAATCTTCACAATATGAATAACTTTTTAAATTTTAGAGCACTTTTCAAATCTGTCGATATGATACAGATCTAAAAACTTGCTCTTTCTGATCTTTGGTAGAGCACTTTTGGGCAAATCGATGACAAAATCTTGGTTTGCTCTTAGAGCGAGTGACAAATCGATGACACAGCCCTGAGAGGGAGCGTCAAATCGATGATGCAATCTGCTCTAAAAGCACTTTTCGAGCAAAAGGGGCAGCAAATCGATGACGCTATAAGTCGATATCTTTTATGGTTCGCGCGGTAGCGTGCAGGTACAAAAATCACTTATGTCATTTAAACCAAAAAAACGACTTAAACAAATTTTTAACCGACTTCAAAAAAGAGGAGGTTATCAATTCGAATGTATGTTTTTTTTTTTTTTTTTCTATGTATGTTACGCGATTACTCCGCCAATTATGAATCGATTTTGATGATTCTTTTTTTGTTTGGTACGTTATACCTCAGAGGTGGTCCCATATAAATTTTGTAAAAAAATGGCGGTCGGTTCCAAGATGGCGGCCGAATTTTGCAATTTTGTTTCCCGACCCCCTTCATGGATATCAAATGAAAGGGTATGACGAGTAGAATACAATTTTGTAAAAATAACCGACTTCAAAACTATACCTTATGTACAAACTTAAACTAAAAAGAAAAAATAAAAAATTTAAAAAAAAAAAAAACCGACTTCAAAACTACATATACCTATGCATGCATATGTACAAACTTAAACTAAAAAGTAAAAAATAATATTTTAATTACCTCAAAGCAAGAGCCTTAAAGGACAGTTAAAAAAATTATTGATATTTATATATGTATGTATCTATTTAATATTTTTAAAAAGTTCATTTTGGAGTCGGTGCCAGCCAAAGAACAATTACGTTTATACATACCCTGAAAGCTTGGGTGCAAAAGAAAACTTACGTTAATACATACCTTTGGCTGGCACCGACTCCAAAATGAACTTTTTAAAAATATTAAATAGATACATACATTATATAAATATCAATAATTTTTTTAACTGTCCTTTAAGGCTCTTGCTTTGAGGTAATTAAAATATTATTTTTTACTTTTTAGTTTAAGTTTGTACATATGCATGCATAGGTATATGTAGTTTTGAAGTCGGTTTTTTTTTTTTTTTAATTTTTTATATAAAAATCTTTTCAGATCATATTTCCGTTAATACGTTTCGAACGACACGTCATCGAAGTCGTTATGTTTTTTGGTTCGCGCGATATCGTACAGGAAAAAATGACCCCATACGTACGCACACACACACATACTTCCTCTCAAATTTTTGCTTTAAATGCTCTTGGGACCTTGAAAAATGAAAATACGTTGAAAATTTCGATTTCGATTTTCGGACCGATTACAATAACTTCCCTATACTGGGAAGTTAACAATTTATTTCGTAGGCACTTCAAAATTCAACCTTTTTTTATTGACAATAGTTTCACAAATTTGTTGTTTTGTTCAAAAAAAAAATGCTTCATAAAATATTCAATTTTGCTTTATTTTTATCTGCTGACAAACGCCTTTTCCCAGTATTTTGGAGCATATTAAACTAGAGAAACCTTTGAATTTGAAAAAATACCTTAAAGCTATTTGCAGTACTTCGGGTGAACGGGTGGGTTCACAAGGATTTATTTGCCTTTATTAAAAATAGGTAAAAGGCAAATGTCCCAGGTCTGAAGTAAATAACCTGTTTAAGTTGTCTTCTTTTATTTTATTTTATCTTATTTGATTTGCAGAAACGAGGCACAGCAGTGGAAATGAGAAAATGGGATTCTTTTTGTGTCCATTTTTTTCGAGATTTGAGTTTACTTTGGTATTAATTAAAATAGCGAAAATGAAATACTGCAAAGTCTGTATATTACAGCGATTCAGGGAATTCCCTACCTACCCAGAAGAAATTAAATGGTCTATCTACAGGTTGTTCACGTCCTTTAATTGATTTCTTGCCATTTTCGCCGTGCAACTTTAATCAGTTATGATTAATTCATGAAAGTTGTTCGAGGTATGTTTCCTCTGTTGTTTCGAATGTCGAGCATGAATCGGAACGACATAATTTAAACAACCTCGGTAGCCTAGGGAGTAAGGCGTCTGGCTACTATCCCAGAGGTCCCGGGTTCGAATCCCGGCCAGCCCCACGGTCCTTCGCCTTTTCCACTTTCCCACCTACATAACTTTCCTTCTTTCTTCTTCCCTCTTTACATTCCTGATTCCTTCTGTCATAACCTTCCTTAGCCCTTCCCCGCTTCACCAAAGCGCATGTCATCGGTTGGTTGATGAGATTCAACTCGTTTCAGGAGGCATAACACTCCAGCGAGTTGTGTCTCGATGCCCCGATGACAAAGTCGCCAGTAATGGTTGGGAGTAGGTGGACTGCAAAATATCGCTGGTAGGTTGTGACAGTTCCTTTCTTCCCCGACTAGAGCTGCTGTTCGACATTGCACTCTATATGAAGAAAATAGATTGTCGACACAGTATAAAGGGCGTTTCCTGTGACTCTAGTCTTTCACATAAAAAAAAAAAAAAAAAAAAAAAAAACCCTTCGAATTGATGTTATTGCATGTTGAAACATTTTCATAACTTTTTATAGGATGACTAGAGTGCACAATATAAATGAATGATACAAAATAGGATCAGGATGTACGTTTCCTACTACATCTGTATATGGCAGCCACCTGTAGGAATGATGAAGCTATAAAGGCGAGATTGTGAATAACATTTTACTTCCGATAAACAAAATCAAATTACATCCTCCCCTAATGGATGCGAAGGTATAGTATATGCCCCAATAAAAATGTTGAAATGACAATGTGAGTGAATTCCCAGGATGACTGTTAGCCAGGATATCTACGAAAAATCGTGAAACACAGATACGTGATAGACGAATACCATACTGGAATATGCTTGCAGGGTGGACTGATAAATGGCATGAGGGAGTCTCACTTGGTGCTGAGATTGTGTATTTTTTCACTTTTGTGCCACCGAAGAGGATGTTTCCATTCAGTTACTAAAAGGATAATTTTACAGACTTATTTAAGGCAAGTACACATTGGGCGTTTTGAAACGCGCGTTTTTTAAATGAGCGTTTTACGAATCAAAGAGCTCCTATTAGATGTACACATGCAAACGCGCGCTTTTGACCAAACGCCCGTGAACCGCGCGCTTCGAGATTTTCGTTAGAACGCGCGTTTCACGGACGCTTGCCGGGCGTTTTGAGATACATACGTCGCCTACTTGTTGTACATTCTAACGCGCGTTTTTATACAGAAAACACGTATCTAGAAGAGGAAAATTAAAAAATGGAAAGCGAACATTTTGATACGGATTTGTTTATAGATGAAATCCACAACAGACCCGGTAATGCTCGCTGCTGCGATGTCCTGCAAACGCTCGTTAAACGCCGAGCTTAACGCTTAGTGTGTACACTACCAACGCCCGCTAAACGCAACGCCGAACGCCCAATGTGTACTTGGCCTTAAGGACGAACTGAGGATACGTAAGTAACCCCAAAGGATACGAAATACCCGCTATGTTTGAACTTTATCAATGAATCTTTCGAAGCTTTTTCGTGTTTTTTTGTTATTTTCCAAATTGAATTTTTGTTTTAAATTAATTACGCTACTTTCCTTGTTATCACAGCTCCCCCGCATCCCCGTGATACTTTCTTATTTTCAGATTTACATGTGAACTCTCCCATTTTACTCCCTAATATTGACGATCTGGATTTTTTCTATACTGTATCAATATGTCTTCATTTGAAAAACTTGAAACTTGGCAATGATTGATTGAGGAGGGTACAAAAAGTAAATCTGAATAACAAAAAGGGAATTTACATTAAAGTAAGAAAAATTGTTACATATACAAAAGTTCAATGCTTTCGATCTAATACTTAAGTGGAGGAGTGAATGTAAAAATATTTTGTTGGAAAATCTCTTTCCAGTTGCTCATAGTGCCGCAGGTGAATCAACAATTGGTTAAAAATAAAACCTTCAACAACGATTGAAAATATTTCACTCGCGTAAACGATTGAAAGAGTTCACATATTGTATATATGAAGTTTAATTCTTGCGAATATTTATTATTCCGCACCTGCACTGTTTTTTCTAAATTTAGCATGGAACGTGAAAGATCTCCACATAATGTACACGCTTTTTATGCCGTAAAATATTTATTATTATTATTTCTAGACTCATTCCGAAGTAACACCTGGAACAAAGTACGTAAGTTATCTATTCTTAAGATCTATGGAACAAAAGCCTTATCATCTATGTTTTTCAATTATTTATTTGCAAACCAACTCACGGTTAAACTTATGTCTTAAAAATATCTGAAACCGACATTTTTTTTTTAATTTATTAATTTTCTTTTAGTGCAGGTAAATTAAGCTGAAAATGTATTCTTTTTTCTAAATTTTTTTCAAGTTAAATGACTCCTAGACTATCGTAAAGAAAGATACTTAAGCTTATTCTTTAACTAAATATCTATTATTTTATTTCGTACATACTAGCAAAAAACCCGCGTGCGTCGCAACGCCTTTAAATAAAAGAAGACTATGTAGCGGTAGGATAAAGATATAATGAAAAAGCAAAATTGATTTTGGATACTTATAAAAATTTAGAGCTACCAATAAACAGCGGCGGCCCTAGCCCTTGTTGAGATTGTCTTTCGGTGCCCTTTGTTCGACGCTTTCACTTCACATATATTGTATTTCCAGTTATCGTAGATAAAACTTTTTTCGAGTACTGCCTGCCTGCCATTTCCCTTTTGCAAGCCTTTATGTGCTGGGAGACCCATACGGATTTCGATGGTGGTTTTAGGGTCACAGTTGCGCCTGTAGCGACAATAGAGGAAGTATGTTTTCTTAGAGTTGCTTCTCCGACGTTTCGCCAACAGCACCACCTTCTTTGGAGGCTATTTGGTTGTTTGTATTGCATGGTTGGGCATTAGGGCTTGCCCCAGCTAGTAAGGCTGGTCGTCCACTGGAAGCGTATTCGAGCGGCTTCGCGCTACGGCCATACATATGAGCGGCTACAAGCGGCTCATTTGTATGGCCGAAGCGCGAAGCCGCTCGAATACGCTTCCAGTGGACGACCAGCCTAAAGTTGAGATGGTGGAGAGAGCCACCTTCTCGTTAAAAGAGGCTTCTCCTGTCATCAGCCCAAAATGGCAGTGTTCACCATCCTGACAACATCATCTCTGTGAATTTTATGCGGTGCACTTTGTTCTCTACTCCTACACCCTTAGGGTCTTCTTTTGGACCTCTAACCTTCAACATATTGCCAGTAGGGTCCTCTGTTGCTGCCGGAAAGTACCCGATTACAAAAAGGCTGTGCGGCAACTTGTTCCCGTCTACAGCAACAAGGCTTGCTCCTTCCAAGGCTTAAGACGGCCCATCATAGAGGTTAACCTGAGCTGTTCTGAGCCGTGAGCCAATTCGGCTACCGCCTCCAGAAGACTTCCTTGCACAGTAACTAGTTGTTTCGTGGTCAGAAGAGTCTCCGGATTGTTAGCCGCAAGTACGCCAATTCTGACACTTTCCGCTATTTGACTGGCGCCTAGAGCGACCGCTCCTCCACCCGCTCTACCCTAGGGCCGGCGCTGCCAATAAAAGATATGTTACAACTTTCTTTAAATTTGATGTTGAGTGCCACCTATCGGAAGAAGTACAATAGACACCTAGCAAACATAGTTTTTGAATATGTTTGTCTAGCTGTCTATCGTACTTCTTTTGTCTTTTGCTCGCACAGCGGTGCCCGTAATAAGCTTATGGTAAAATAAACATATATGAAATAGTCTTAAAAGAGTAACCGCCAACAAAAATAAATGTTAGTGAAACAATATTTAAAAATAGACTTGATATTCACTTTCTTTGGAATCGGAATACAATTGGAAAATTTGGTCCGTCATATTGGCGCGGCCATTTTGAATTTATAATTTATAATCATAAATTCGATATTTGCTAAATCAAAAGACCCCAGATACCGATTTTCATTGGAATCGGAGCACAATTGGCAAATTCGTCGGCCATATTGGCCATGGCAAATTTGTTGGCCATTTTGAATTTATAAGTTTCGACTACAAATTCGTTATTAGCAACCTTAAAAACCCCTAGATTCCAATTTTAATTGAGATGGGAACATAATTAGCAAATTCATATTTGGGTGGCCATTTTTAATTTAGGTCATTTTTCGGCGGCCATGTCGAATTTCGAAAATCATGGGCCTTCATGCTAAATTTCGAAGCTCTGCGATGACTGCCCGCTATAGCGTATACATTCATACATACAGAAACTTTCTTTTATTAATATAGATCAGGGGTGGCCAACCCGCGGTTATCCTTGTTGTCTTGTCGCCTCTTTTGCTAGGGTTCTCCTCCACGTTGTTCTAGGTCTTCCAATTCGACGCGTTCCTTGTGAATTCCACTGAATTTAATTTCGCCTGGACTCTTAATAATGCTCATATTTCGTCTATTACATATTTTAACTCCCATTCTCATCTCCTGCTTCACGGTACCAAAGTTTCCCTTGACTTAGAAGAATGTTTTAATCATACCCGTTCCCAAATGCCCTCCTCTTGTCGGTCCTTCCGATTTTCGGCCTATCAGTATTCTTCCAGTTCTGGCAAAGCTCCAAAGCTGATGGCTCCGCAAATAAAGGCGTATTGTGAGCGTCTCAAACTTATAAATATATAAATATGGCAATCTGGCTTTCGTAAACATCACAACCTTCAATCATGTCCTGCTTCTGCGTAAACTGGCCTCACAAGCACATTTTGTTCTGTCTGCTTTTAAGCTTTTGAAAAGTTTCTTATCTAACCACTCTCAAAAGGTTAAATTAGGAGGCTCTAGTTCTTCAAGTGCCCTACTCCACACTGGCGACTCCCAAGGCTCCGTTCTTAAGTCACTTTTAAGGTACAAACAGATTGGCGCGAATTTTGTCGCGGAGGCGGTGTCCGTGGCGGCAAAATCGATTAAAATACACGCACCACCATATATGCTACCACAAAGGCGCGGAGGCGACTTGTCGCGCGGACAAATTCGAGCTATTTCGAATTCTGCCGCTGGTCGCCCAGAGGTACCAACCATGACGAGCTGATTTAGTACACATTTTTAGCTTTGAACTGCTGTCTGCCTGCAAATTGACTACTTGTTCGTGGCGGTTATTTTTAAATTTAATTCGTGATTGTTTTTTTAGTTTTTTAATGCAATTTATTATAAAATGGCAAAAAAGAAATTTACCAATTATGGGGCATAAAAAAGACTGTGTTGCAGGTATTTAAAACTAATTATTGCAATAAAATCACACAAAAACAGTCACCAATAAAAAAAATTTTTGTCTCTATTTAGCAGCTCAATGTGACGGTTAATTTAAGGTTTTGGAGGTCCTTCAAGTTTATTTTTTAGTGAAATGTTTATATTTATCCCAGAGGAATTTAACATAGCATTAAAAACTATAAAATTCCGGAGACGGAGGAAAAACAGGAGCCAAAGTAAAGTATTAAATTAATTTCTGGGAAAGTTTTTAGTTAAAGTTTTTGGTCAGATAAAATTTGAATTAAAACATGCTGAGGGTTCAAGCTGGAAATATTGATGATAGATATTTTAGGCGGAAACGTGGAAGGAGAATTTTTTATTACTTTCTAATGATGTAATATAGGTACATAGTTTAAACTTTCAGGTTGTGAAGCAGGTGGTATTAAATAGGCAAAAATAGTTTTTTTTAAAAACTACACAAACAATTACAATCACTAGCAACGTTTGAAATTTTAAAATCAACTGATATGGAATTTTTAAAACTAAGCTATTTAAGTGATGGGAAAAACAATTCCGAACAAACCCACCCTTTTATTTTAATTTTGCGGTTAACATTCGGTGAATGGAAAAATACCATTAAGCAGCCCAATGTAAACAACAAATCGCCCATTGTTTACTTACAGGTAAACTTATATAATGTAATATCATAAACATGGAGGCTATACAAGGAGATATAACTCTTATGGGAAAAATAACCGGAAATGGATGGGTTGCAGAAACTAAACTTCTAGTTCATTGTTTGCCACAGATGTCGCCTAAAGCTGACGTGCCCCACATGAAGTTTGCTGAATTTTACCCGAAAATGAAGCAATGCAAAAAACAATTCACTGGAAAATAATAAAAATTCATTGGAAAATTCATAAATTGGTTAAATACGAAAAATGACATCGATATAAATCCAATTTAGAAGCTGATTTTTTAAGTTAGGCGTAAACATAAAATATCTTAGCAGTTAACGGACTTTGCCATCAACCGGATGAATATACTCGGCCATGTTTTTTGGGGTACATGTGACTGTGGCGCCCTCATTAATCAAACGAAAAGTGACAACACGGAGTTATACCTCCTTGTATAGTCTCCCTGATCATAAATCAGGTCATGGAACTACCCTCTTTCAAATCAAACCCTTTAATTTTTAAATTCTAAGTAATTTTGGGTACATGGAAAATGTCATTATGCAGTTCAATGTAAAAAACAAACCGCCCATCTCCTACTTGAAGGTAAAATTATCTAATTTAGTACCATAAAACAAGTCATGGAACCACCCTCTTTCAATAACCCTTTAATTTTTAAATTTCAGGTAATTTTCTGTAAATGGAAAAATATTATCTAACACCTCAATTCTTCCTTTTTTAATTCCAGATAAATTTTGCTTTATTCAAATATTGAAAAAAAAAAACAATATACGAAAATATTGAAAATAGCTTAAATTTTTATTTCTAGGTAAGAGCACAGTTATAATTAAGGATCATGTGTTTTCACATAATAAATAATTAAAAAAGAACAAAATAAATTCATTAAATTATATTTACATTAAAAATTTCAAATTCATTTATTTAAATTCCATCGTCCGTTAAATTCCGTTAAATTGTCCGCGCCGCGCCAATCTGTTAGCTAAGGCGGAATCTAAAATCCGTCGAGCGGCGCGGCAAAAGTTGTCGCGCCAATCTGTTTCTACCTTTATTCAGTATTTGTACTAACGATATTCTAAGATTCATATGCATGCATATACGATGTGCAGCTTTACTTTACAGTGCCAAGAGGTGAAATGCATATGTGTATGAAGAAGCTTGCTGTTGACTTGCGTCATGTACCGGTCGACATTAAATTCACTGCAGCTGCAATGTAATCGAGCCTCAGATGACTATCGTGAAAATGGGCTTCTGCAATTCCTTAGAAATAATAATTTAATAATTCCGCGTTTCCGCACGTTAACTAGTCATCGTTCTCTCTTTATCCTCACAGCACAACTTTGGAACTCTCTCCCTAAATTATATTAATTTAAAGTTGAACCACCCCGGCCCTGAGAATCATAATACATTTTCAAAGAGACCCGCGATACCAACTGGGTTAGCCACACAAGCTTTAGAGCAACGAAAGCTTGAAATTTTCTCAAAACTTGTACTACTTACAAGTAATAAAAAGTCTATTTAAAATCTTACATAATCAGTTCACCTAACATTACCAAATTTCATTCATTTTTAGAGAGACACTTTCCTTTACACACTTTACCGCTTAGAAATAAAACGCCAGAGCGTTTACTTCTCCAAAGTGTTTTATCATAACTAAGTGTTTATTACCCAAGTGTTTTATTGGCGAATAAGTGTTTTACTTTTAAACACTAGTGCTTGGGTTTCAATTTTTTGGTAAACACCTTACGCGTTTAATTTCTATTAAACCCTTTAAGTGTTTAAGAACAAAACACTGTAGACTTTAGCTTCTGCTGTTTTAAAAGTAAGCACTTCCACCAATAAACACTTTATCGTTTAGAAATACAAAACTATGTAGAGTGTTTTTTTTTTTCTAAACATCTGCTAAAAACTTGGATTTGCAGTGGCTCCAGCAGCTTGCAGCGCCACCGAGTGAGTCTAGAGCTCTTATAAGAGGTTATCTAGACAATTCCAAAGCTAGATTTTAAATATTTTACAGCTCTGTGTAGGTTTGAGGTTCATTTTGTGGCAGGCCTTCAGGATCACCAATACCTCGCCTTGAAAAATATTATCGCGCTCTGGAAAGTGCCGGGACAATGATGACCTCTAGATTTACACCGCTCTCCGACGCTATCTGGTGTTCCTAACGTTTCTAACTTTATGATTTATAGACTCTGTTTAGCGCTGGCAACCACACCAGAAAGTCACACGTGCCGAAAAACTAAGTAAAGTAAAAATCCATCTATCTGCAAAAGCAAATTAATTATGAATATTTAATTATGTGAGTCGATCACATGATAGACTGATTATATCATTGAGGTTTGAAGGGTATTTGTAAGATTACAAATAACTACTTGAGGTTTAAGGAATCATCCAAAGTTTCTCCAGTTACTCTGGAGAATTCTGCCTCCAGAATCTTCCCACTCAGTTTCCGCTTTTATATAACGTACTCGCTTTTGTGAGTGTACAACATATGGTATTTTAATCTAGTTTGCAAAAAACACTTCCATAGCGCTATAGTTGATACATAAGTCAATCTCATGCGGCAATCGTTAACACCTACGACCTTTTAAACCTCAATCAGTTTATATGATATTACCTGGTGACATTTACTAATTTCAATAATTGTCAATGCCCACGGATCGATTTTATATACCTACATATTTAAATTACATTTGTACATAGGAAACATTTGTTGAAAACGTCTACCTATGTCTATATACCCTTAGAAGGTAGATTTATCATCGTTCTACATCATCGCTACCACAATCAGCAGCAAATGGCATAAGCCCTCCGTTCAACATTCAAATAAAAATTTCACATAATTGTGCATCGTGGGTGTTTACATAATGGGTGTCGTTCTCTGTGATTATGTAAGACAAATCACTTTAACGAAGAGATTCCTTCAAAGATTCTAAGGGAAGCTAATCAAGAATTATTTGAATTCCATATTTATACAAATGGATTTACTTCTCGAGTTTATTATCTTATATTTTGCATAATGATATATTTCAATGAAATTCCATTTGGGATCACCAAATTTTGTTGGTTTTTCAATCGTCATAAATTATTAAACATAAATATGATATAATTTCCAGTAATTATTAATTTAAGAGTGGTCCTTTCATGAACTACCGTCCAACACCCTCAAAACTTAATCAAAATTTCCATTAAAGCATTTTCAAAGGAAAACAAACAGTCGATATTAATTATTTAACGGAAAATAATCGAAAAAATATTAGAAATGGTAATGAAACAAAGCAAACTTTTGTTTTAGTCCATCAAAGTAATTAAGTGTTAATTTGTTACTATTCAATATTTTGTTGGACTTTTTTTTCATCAATTTCCAAAGTTCCTGATCAATGTAGGAGGTTGCGCCAAGGCAAGGGTAGAACTTCCTTGGGTCCATTATTATATTAAGGAAGCAACTTTGTTAGAAGTGTTGTTAAAAGTACTCACTTTCTCTTTTATCCAAAATATATTGGGCTGACTTTCGGACGTCGATTTTATTGAACAGTATTAAACCTGGAAGAGGTAAAAAAAATTTTTTGTTTAGTTGTGCATGGTAGCCAAATCGAAACAAATTAAAATTGATTCATTGATTTTGAAAGTTGTTTGTGTTTGAAAATGGAGAAAAATAATAAAACTTTCGGTGTATTGTGCTAACAGAAAAACGCTGCGCTGAAAATATTAGAGTGTTTTTGAAAAGCAAAATTTGTTCGCAAAGAATTACTTTACAACCGCATTTTCATGAAATGGATGTAACGTTTGATTTAATGCCTTAAAACTTCGTTTGAAAATCACAATTTTCCAGTTTTTTGTATTAAAAGCTTTTCTTTTGAGCGTTTTCTTGAAAATCGGTTTTCGACAGGTTAAAGAATTTAGTTTTCACCTGTTCTACAGGGCTGATGTTATTCGAAATATATTCATATAATTTCTACGTTTTTTCCCTTAATTACAGCGTCAAAAAATCGCAGGGTAGATTAATTTTAACTTTTAAATACTTTTCCTCTAACTCTCCTGGACTATACTTCAATCTCGGATTTTCTCCTATGATTACCAAATATCGGCAGTTTTTCTTATTGACAAATGCATTTAAATGGAAATGTATGTACTTCGTCACAGAACCAAATCGAATCAACACTGGCCCGCTGCAACATAGTAAGAAAATAGATATAAGCATGTGTTGGTTGCATTTGACGATGCATAATATTTGTAACATGTGGCTTCCTCTTCAAGCCCCCAATATATATGTATGTAAAATGTTCGCAGTGAGATTTAGTGAAGTCTTTGCTCCTAAATCCAACTCAACTCACACTGACCTTATTCACTCCGAAATGCCAACTTTCTTTAATAATTTATCTCTTTCAGGTGCCGAAATAAGGGCAGGTTTAAAAAATCTTGACATTAATAAAGGTCACGGTCCCGACAATCTGCCTGCCAGCTTCTTGCAGCGCTGCTCAAATCAAATTGTATTTCCCCTTCATCTAATTTTTAACAAATCACTATCTTTAGGAATTTTTCCTAAGTTCTGGAATTCTCCTACCTAACACCGATCCATAAATTACACTGTTCAACAGAATCCATTTTCAAATTTCATCTAAGAAATCCCTTTATAGCAAAAATAAAGGGCATTAAGAGGAGTCATAAGCCAAAATTTTAAACAATTCCATGATAAAAATAAAAAGTTATTAACATATTATTTTGTTATTGTTTTTGGTTTGTATTGTTTATTTTGTTATTAACTTCCCAGTATAAGAAGTTATTGTAATCGGTCCGAAAATCGAAATCGAAATTTTCGACGTATTTTCATTTTTCAAGGTCCCAGGAGCATTTTAAGCCAAAAATTGGGAGGAAGTATATGTGTGTGTATGTGCGTGTATGTGTGTGTATATCGACTTCGTTGAGGTGTCGTTCGAAGCGTATTAACCGAAATATGATCTGAAAAGATTTTCATAAAATTCGGTCGAGCCGTTTTTTTGTTTAAGCGGCGGCGTAAGTGATTTTTGTACCTGCACGATATCGCCCGAACCACGAAAGATATTGACTTACTTGAGGTGCCGTTCGAAGCGTATTAGCGACAATATAACCTGAAAAGATTTTTATAATATTCGGTCGAGCGGTTTTTTCGTTTAAATGACATAAGTGATTTTTGTACCTGCACGATATCGCGCGAACCCTAGAAGATATCGACTTACTTGAGGTGCCGTTCGAAGAGTATAAAAGAAAATATGATCTGAAAAGATTTTCACAAAATTCGGTCGAACCGTTTTTTTTTTGTTTAAACGACGTTTATGATTTTTGTACCTGCACGATACCGCGAAAACTAAAAACTATATCGACTTCATTGAGGTGCCGAAAAAAGAATATTAACGAAGAAAAGCTCTGAAAAAAATTTCATAATATTCGGTCGGGTCTTTTTTGTTAAAATAGAAAAACTTCGGCTAATTGTCAGAAAGACCTTAAATTGACAAGTTTTGCTAATAACTAATAAACTCGATGGAATGAGACCCGTTCTAAACGAAGTGATCTTTTTAGCCTTCGAACAAAGCATCACTGGTCAAAATCCGACAACCTTTCAAAATCGTGCAAAAATTTCGTTACCCTTTACAAACAGCGTGAATTTTTCTAACCTTGGATTAGCACTTTTTGACGGGGAATTGTTTTCTACACGTGATACAGTTTCAGAAAATTGCGGTTCATCCCGGGATTTCCAGTAATTACCGCAAAATTTGTTCTTTTTGGTCAAGTCTGACAAGACAAGTACTTACAGTTTTGCTAATATCTCCGGAATGCTTTGTAATTTCCAAATGAAGTCATTCGCCTCTCAGTTTGTCAATGGCGCTTCAGCCCGCTCAATACGAATTCGCACACCCGCTTTAGTGCAGCGAACGAAATACGAAGGAAATATTTGTTTGCTAACGTTCAGGAAACACAAATTCTCTAGAAAAATCTTGTGGATTTACTACTATTATAGTTATTTGAACTAGCTTCTCTCGGGATTGCTTTGTCATCAGTTCTGATACTAGCCAATTTTCCACTAGTGCTAAACGTATAACTATTTTGTAAGAAGTCAGTTTATTCCATCTTCGTTCATCTTACTGGGAAGTTAATCGTGTGGACCGAAGGGGTCAAACCCACATCGCAACTAGTTTCTGCTTGCGTTAATGTATATACTCTCAATTATACCATCCATTAGGTAAAAGCTTTAAGGCCCCCATACACGGTCAAATTGGATGTACATCGAAGGGCTGATGTACAACCAAAACTATCGATTGTGGGCCGGTCGGCCGATCAATACTCATTGCGCTTATGGGTTTGATGAAATTCTGGATGTACATCCAATTTGACCGTGTATGGCGGCCTTTACAGGTTTGGTAGAATAAGGAATGAATTAAAGCATTTCTGTCTTTTTCATACTCGTGCCGGGTAGAGAAAAGAGTTGACTTTATGTTTCGGAAAAACAGGATATTGAAACAAAACGAACTAGTTGGGATGTGGGTTCGACCCTTTCGGTCCACACGATCAACTTCCAAGTATGATGGATGTTGAATATTATGATTGGATATTTTAATAATAAATGAACAATAGGCAATATAGAATATGTATAATACCGAGAATTTGTCGCAATTGTTTATCAATATTTTCGCTAAAATTTCAAAATAAATGTGCGCACTTACAAGATTAGGATGACGAAAATGTACATAAAATTGATGTATTAATGTTTTTCGGCACCTAGTTTTTAGTTCGCGCGGTATCGTGCAGGTACAAAAATCACTTATGTCATTTAAAACAAAAAACCGCTCGACCGAATATTATAAAAATCTTTTCAGATTATATTGTCGCTAATACGCTTCGAACGGCACCTCAAGTAAGTCAACATCTTTCGTGGTTCGGGCGATATCATGCAGGTACAAAAATCACTTACGTCGCTTAAACAAAAAAACGGCTGGACCGAATTTCATGAAAATCTTTTCAGATCATATTTCGGTTAATACGCTTCGAACGACACCTCAACGAAGTCGATATCAGTATTGGTTCGCGCGATATCGTGCAGGAAAAAATGACCACATCCGTACGCACACACATACTCCCTCCCAATTTTTTGCTTAAAATGCTCCTGGGACCTTGAAAGATGAAAATACGTTGAAATTTTCGATTTCGATTTTCGGACCGATTACAATAACTTCCCATACTGGGAAGTTAATAAGATGAAGGGTTATTTTAGCTGGTTTGCGTGAGGTGGGATATTGATATGGGACTTTAGCGCTGACAGTACAGTAGCCCGAGAGCTTCTGAAATTAGTTTACTATCAAGCCGCGATTTTAAAAATTCATCAATTTCAGATGGAGACCTATTTGGATTAGATAACATTTTAAACAGCTAGACTTTAAAAATTTGATTGCCATTTTTCGATTTTTTTTCCTTGAAATGAAAGACAGTAATTTTTAGGATTATATATAGAAATAAATTTCCTAGTTCAAATCATAGAGCACTTGGGGGGTCCTTCATTTCCCCTCCCCCCTTGTATCCGCCACTGCCCCTGAGACCAATAGTACTTTATGGATCCGAAACCTGGACATTAAGACGTAATGAAGAACACCTCCTTAGGTGTTGCGCACTATATATGGAGGATTGAACGAAAATGGTGTTTGGAGGAGAAGATACAATTATACTGTTGTAACATCCAAACATCATAAAAACTATAACAATTAACAGAATTGGATGGGCTGGACATATTCAACGTAGAAGTGAGATGACAACATGGCAAAAATTCTTATGAACAAAAGACCAGGCGGACACAGATATACGGGACGATATACAGATAGCGTAGAAGAAGATCTACGAGCCCCAGGTATAAGAAATTAGGGACTTCAAGCCAGGGACCGACAGTTACGGGGGAGAATAATGCAGGAATAACTGGCTGACGATACTGTTGATTGGTATCTGACAAAAACTCGCCGTCTTTGCCAGAAATACTGGTACCATTTGAGTAATCCAGACATGGCCCATTCTGAAGTTCCAATTTTCGATATTGTGTTCGAGCATTTCGTGTGGTATTTGACCAGTGATTCGAGTAATGTTTGCTTCCAAATCTTCACATGATCTAGGCGACCAGTACACCGGTCCAAAGCGTGAAATTACCTGCTCACCAAATTGTTCTCTCAATAAAGCTATGGTTTCACGGGCTATATTGCAAGTAGTGCAGTCTTATTGGAAGCAAATTAGTTCGTTAGCATGGCGCTATAGCGAGCATCATTCAGAGTTACGTTTCGGCCGGTTTGACTTTTGAAGAGAAATATGGATTGATGATTCCACCAGCACATGAACCACACCAAACGGTTATTTGGTCTTAATGAAATGGCAGCTCTTGAACCTCTTCGAGCTGCTCTTCAGCCTGAATACGGCAATTTTGCTTATTTTGGTGCCATTACGCCAGGAATGGGCGTCATCGCTAAACAAAATTTTGGTCGAAAAGTTTAGATCTTCTTTCAACTTTTTAACAACCCAAATACTGACGTTTTTGAATGTCGGTCGGTTTCTATTCCTGCATAAATTGAATTTTGTATGCTTTTAAACTTTAAATTGGATTTCAAATTTTTCAATGGTATAACCAGAAGTTGTTTTAAGCGCACGAAACACATTCCTCGTAGACTGCTGATTTTCGTAATACAACTGAATAATTTGTTGAATTTGTGCCAGGCATGATGAAATGTCAAACAATATAAAACAAAAATATCTTGACAGATTGACACTCGCACGTAATCTGTCATAAATCGCTACTGAAAAAACTTCTAAATGGATAACCCGTTACTGAAATATAAAATTAATAAGTAATATTAAAAAACACTGAAACGACGCATATCTCCTCCTGTCAACACGCAATTACACTTTTTGATTGCTCGCGTGTCATGCTAACAATTTGTCAAGCAACTGTTAATGTTTAACTGTCATCAGTTGCGAAATGAAGGTATGTTCTAACACAATTCTAACAATGTCCCCATATCGGAAAGTAGAAAATTCCATTCCCTTCAACCCCTATACCATTAGTATCACGTACAACCATCAGCTCCAGCACAAGAATTCCATAATGAAAAATTTCAATTATTTAATTCCAAATCTCGCATTGTCTGCCTGCCAGTAAATTATTAACAGAAGCATAATTATGTGAAAACATGAGGGAAAAGTTAATGCCTAGAATATGACAGATTATTCGTGCCCGTCAGCTGCTGCTCAGTCAGATCCTCCGCAGACCGTACAGTTAAAAATATCGCCCTCGCGTGTCCTATTGGGCCCCAGAATACGGGCACCAGATTGCGAATATCAATTAAATGTTTTATCTGACTTCACTGACTCCGAAGCATCTCAACTGCTGACAATGAGAGCTGACTCCTATCTCAACGGATGCCACAAAAAATAAGTATCATTGTCGTATGCTAAGGAAGTTATGAAAAGGATTTCCAAGGGAAGCTCCTGCCATGGGAGTCAGAGGCGAGAACTCCTTTAAAACCTTTCGCATCACCTCATGTTTCACTTGGCATTAATGTCTAGCTTTGGATTTAAAAGCTTAAAAGATGAAGGATCAGGGCGGGCAGGGACGCCTTTTAGCCAAACAGTCTTAATTTTTTGAAACATGCGCCGCCCGCAGAGAATTCGAATTTTTCATGCCACAAACAACTCCCCCTGGAATTGTAGTTTGTCGAGCGATGTGGAATCTGCTGCCGAATTTTCATGTTTCTCCTTGGTATAAATGTCGTAAGCATGGAGGAGGACAAGTCATGCCTACCATTCCGTGCTCAAATTATTTTGATTGACCGGAATACATGAAGTGGAAAATTCGGTCCCAGAGGTCGCATACAGAGTAATTTGGCCCTGCTTCAAAGGTAAGTGAAATTTATGTGCTCCTTGTAACCAATAAATCATCTTATACAAATTTGTCGTTATTTATTTAAAGTAGACCCATATTGATTTGCCTTGGGGAAAAGCTACCATGAAACAGAGAGCTTAAGGTGAACAAGGTCTTATGGCTGTCAGATTGGAAATTGGAACAGAAACGTTTATTGGACGTTTTTTTTGGTTGTAAGAGAAATAAATGTGATTTTTCAAATATTATTATACTCAGTACCTGGAAAGGTATTCCTTCTCCTAGACCTTTCTTGGGTATATAACTACTTTACTGCTTTAGGTATCCGTCCATTAGCATCCATTTACTGATATAAGATGGAAAGTAATCTTTTTCCTGGCCTCTATCCTGATTGTGAGTCCAAGTAAGAGAGGTATTATAGGATCTCTATTGTTCTCTCTCTCTTTTTCTTTTGGGTTTAAAGAAAAAAAGAAACTATAGAGGTCCTATACCTCGCTCATCCAATCTCTAAAGGGATTGCAATTTGTAAAGGCCCCCATACACGGTCAAATTGGATGTACATCGAAGGGCGGATGTACAACCAAAACTATCGATTGTAGGCCGGTCGGCCGACCAAAACTCGTTGCTCCTATGGGTTCGATGAAATTCTGGATGTACAACCAATTTGACCGTGTATGGGGGCCTTAAGAGACCTGAACACTTCCACCAAAATATGACGCAGCAAACGTCTGCTGATGCCAAATATTGTGCATCGTTGTTTGTGAACTCTCTCAGACGTCCTCGGACACAGCAGCGATATTCTCGGTAAAACGAGCAATACGGGGCCGACCACTTATTGCGACACGTCTCTAGTGGACCTAGATTGCTCGAGGTGCTCAGCCAGCTCGACGAAGAAAACAAGGACGAAATTTACGCTGCATTAAAATAACAGATCGGAAATTGGTCACATAAGCAGTAGCAATAATTTCACGTTGTTCAGGTGTGTTTCGTTCATGCATATTGTCAACTAATTCTCTATCTGTCTACAACATAAATATAAAATCACAATAACATTAGACGTCATTTGCAAAAATTATGGTACATTCACATTATGACATTACTTTTGCCCCACCTTGTATAAAATATAATAACAGAGCTCCTGACGAGCCACTGTTCGCTTAATCAGCATCTAAACCAAATAGGACTGGTAGCCGATTGTAGCTGTCGGTTCTGCAGAGCAACTTCCTAAATTACGGAGCACTTGCTGTGCGAGTGTGAGGCTACAGCTGGGAAGAGATTGAGCCTCCTCCATTCAACATTGTCCGTCTTGAACGGACGTTGAACTTAAAGCAAAGCGCATATTTTTAAACTCACTTTGCTGTAGACTGTGAAAGCCTTTTCCTTCATATTGCTCCGAATGCTGTTGCTTTCAAATTACTTGAAAGCTTTCAGGAACATCATGATCCGGCTGCAAAAGCTTCGGCTGTAAAAATACTTTGCTTCCTTTAGCTTTTTTCATGGTCCAACTTTATATAGTAAAATTAAGTTTTGAAAGCTGTATAACTAAAGCAGTGGTGTTCTTATTTTGATATTAAAATGTAGCGACAATACCGCCACCACATATGGTGACCCCGACGTGATCTGAACATGATCTGTGGTTCCTTCAGGTGGAAAACCAATTTAGCGTCAAAGGCATAACAACTTCCGGCACTAAGTATGACCACTTAATCGCTTCCCATTCTCCTGAGGCCATGGAGTTGATAGCAGATCTCCTTCTAAAACCACCCCAAAACGACAAGTATGAAAAGCAAAAAGCTGCCTTACTTTCCCGCAGCAGAGACATAGAATAGAGGAGATAGGATGCTTTATTACACAAGGTGGGGCTTGGAGATACGAAACCTTCGGACCTTTTTCGCCAAATGGAATCTTTAGTCAGGAATAATAGAGTGGTGAACAATTCATTACTCAAAAAACTTTGGATTAACAAGCTCCCCCTCCAATCCAACCTTGTGTAAACGCAATCGAGCAGACCCATGCACAAGACCAAATATTCGAAGCTGCCGATCGAATTTACGATTCAATTTCTTCATATAGAGTTTTATCGATTGCGACATCTTCGAAAAGAAACTTTTTTTTGTATGTGTATGCGAAACATTCGCAGCCGGAACAACATGCCCCAGCATTTGTAAGCAAAAGTATTCGCAGCAATATGAAACAAAAAAGCTTTCACAGCCTGTGGTAAAAAGTTTGAAAATATTGTGATGATTTATGCGCCATCTGTTCGTTAAAAAGCTGAATCAACGATTGTCGTTAACGACTCTGGTTGTTGTCTGAACTAATGATTTATGTACTAAGGCCGTTTGCCAAAATACCATTTCGAATTTTTCTCATTTCCCAAGACCCTTCGATATTTCAAAGTGTGCCAAAATCCCAATTCACACATTTCAATGACAGTTAAAAAATTCAGTAAAAATGGACGACGAAACAAACATTTGTTGAAAATGTTTAATATATTATTATTTTAGATTAGATTCTTAGATTGTTTATTCTTCTTCTTGTAAATGAATGATTGAGCGTTATCCCTAAATGCAATATTTTTTTAGTTTCTTCCTGCAAAACTAAAAGTATTGTACTAAAATGATCTCTTCTTGCGAGTGTTTAAAACCATAAATAATTAATAACTGGTTTCCAGTTATGTTTTGTTTTTATATTTTTACTTTTATTTCGTGTTTTCCAGTTGATATTAAGATATCAGACAAGCATATTTGGGTGGAAAAAAAATCAGAGCAAGATTTTGTTTGCATAATATTTTTCTCTAAACATTTTTCATCTCCGTTTAGCTAAGCAACAAATTTATTATTTTAAGTAAAATCTTCTTTGCATTTCCTTTTTTCCATAATTTATTGTTATTACTTGTTTACTTTTTTAAATTTATTTAACGGCTGACTTGATTAAAGTAAAAACTGAAATGTTTAAAATAATTTAAGCATTTCCATAGACGCAAACCGTCGAAAATTAAATTTACCAATTGAAATGGGTTTTCCATACAAATTGACATTTGAATTGCTATTTTGGCACAGACCCTAAACTAAAATTGGAACGAGCGATAATTGAAGACAACTTCAAGCTTCTTGCCGAAAAGGAAAGAACATACCACTAGGCACTAGAAAAGGGGCGAAGGTTCCAGAAGTTAGATAAAGGTGGAGCTGGGGTATAAAAGCGACTTGTAGGCCCTGAGGAAGTCAGTTTTGATTTGAAAGGCGATGAAAGTGTTCTAAAGTGAGAACAGTGAAAAGTGAGCTTTTTTTTAAAAACAACCAAAAACTGCGGTTTTTCAAAACTATAATTAAGAGAAAAATCGTAGGAATTCTATGAATATGTTCCGAATAAAATTGGACCTGTAGAATAGGTGAAAAACAAACTAATAAAACTGTCGAAGAACGATTTTCAAGAAAAAGCTCAAAAGTAAAGTTTTTAATTCAAAAAACTGGAAAAAGGGTGGTTTTCAAACGCGGTTTTAAGGTGTTAAATCAAACTTTACATACATTTCATGAAAATGAGGTTGTAGAGCAACCCTTTGCGAACCAAAATGCCAAACAAAAAATTTCTAGGACCATTGTGGGCCTTGTTCAACCTTTTTTTGTGAAACAGGTGTTTTTACATTTTTGAGATTTACTCGAAAAGTTACCATTATTTTGTCATGAAATTTTTATTGTAGGTAAGCACCATCAGTGGCCACAATTTAAGCCCTGACACAAGGTTCTACGATAATTACACTCCCTATTATTAAATGTCAAAAAACGGCCATTTTTAATGGTTTTTGAATTTTTCTGCAAAAACCTGTTGACCGATTTCAATGGTCCAAAACTCATAATTTTCGTCTTTTTAAGCACTATTATGTAGTATTTTTTGTTTTCCAAAACAACATATTTTTCGTACCCAAAACGTGAAAAAACGCGTTTTCGCTACTTTTATTAGCTTTTTACCACCTGTTGCCCTGGACCAATTTTATCCAAAACACATTCATTGAATTCCTACGATTTTTCTCTTAATTATAGCGTCAAGAAATCGCAGGGTAGATTTATTTCAACTTTTTTTCTATTCTTCCTGGACTATTATTATAGATTGAGTTATAGCTCACAATTGAATATGTACCAAAGGTTTTAATTAGTCGCCGCTTTGAGATTTTACCATCAACGCACGTTTAGTTTATTATACTACAATAAATCATCGTAGCTAAAAAAGAGTACTCAAATTCATCAAGAATCGAACCCGGGCCCTTTCGTACCCCAATCTAGCGCCTTCCCATTACTCCAAACACTAACTTGTAAGAATGTGGCAATAAACATATTTATTCATGCTTACGTAAAAAGGTACATTCCAATGCTAGATATGTATAAAGTTTCGAAGGAAGTAAACAACTGAATTATGACAACAGATTTTCTATTATTTATGAAATGTATTTTGTATATTTTATGGAAATTGATAATCATAGGTAAAACGAAGAGTAATGTAATATTGCCATAGATGGTGTTCACTATTCTTTGTCATAGATGGGGTGCAATTAAAATATATCAATTCTTTCAAATTTTTGGCGGGTAATTATTGGTGTTGGTCTCATTGCGAGGTGGGGGTACTTGTGTGCGTGCACGTGCATATATGCTATGGATAAACAGGTGCCTATGTTTTTCAGTAGATGTTCTACATTTAAAGAAAAGTGAAGTGCGTGCGTGATTTTTTCTTTAAAAATAAAAAAAAAGTTACATTGAAGTGTAAATTAATACAAAAGGTGCGGTAAGCCGAATTTTTAACAATAAGACATGTATGTTTAAGTAAAATAATACACCTAATTCTGTTGTGCAAAGTGCATCACATTAGATTTTCCTCCAATCCAAAGAAAAATGTTTAGATTCGTTTTATATAGTGCTTACATGTGTAATGTTTTTTTTTTTTTTTTTTTTTTCAATTTGACTTATTGGCCTCGTTTCCCAGATCCGGCGAGTTGGAAGTGAGTGCGGATCAATCTCCACTTAATATATTGTCATCCAGTCTGAAGTGTTATTCAACAGAAAGAATACCATGAAAAAGCGTAATTAGTGGCTAGTCTCTAGGCACAACATCCCACTAGTTTAATTAAGATTTGTTTTAATATATTGCTTATTAGTCAATTGATCTGGTCACTCCTGACACAAAAAGTGACCGGGTTTTACCCGGACAATTTTTAAAACGCCTCCCGGACGGCCCCCGGACACGGAGACAATCGGATAAATCGGGGGAAGCTCGGACGGATGGCAGTCTTAGCCACAGTACATGTAGATACCACTGACATATAATAATGGACTGCTCATCAGCAATTATTCCCATACAAACCGATGGCACCAAAAAGTTATAGTCGACTCGCTCATCCATAAGCCCCCAAACTGACAGAAGCACTCAGAAATAAAATCAGGTTAAATCAATTAGAAAAAAATAGACGGGTATAGTGATGTTTATATCTTTTGCTCTTTTCCCCATAGACCCCCGGATTTTGACATACAGAATGTCAGTTGCTAAAACAGGCGTTAAGAACTTAAATCAGATACACATAAAATTTGCAAATTAATGAAAAAAAGGCATTTTAAAAGGTGAAAAAGTGAAAATAGTGTTTATGAATTTTTTTAAACAAAATATTTGTGTTGTTTTAATGTTTTAAGTACGTATTTAAAAAAATGTAAATTTCAAAAGTGATTCCGGTGTTTACATGGAGTGAAAAAAGGTTTGTAGCCTATGGAACAAATTGGTGCCATGAAAAATTCCTCATGGACAGTCCATTCTATATGTCAGTGGTAGATACCTTTTTATAGGTCCCTACTGCTGGGCAAATAAATTGTTCCCAAAATGAAATTAGAAATCCTAATGGTAACTCCCTGTTCAAATACATCGACAGACAAAATTATTTCCTCCCACCCAAAAACAATTTTCCCATTGGGAAGGTGGAAGACTTTTCTATTAATACACTAAATCACACGATAATTTTCACTGTGGTATATAATTGAAGAAAAAGTATTGCGTTTATGAAAAATTATGATGAAAATTTTCGTCGTTGTTCATGTAACCGCAGAACAACAATATAAATGGTATGATGAATTAAGCATTCCGTCACTATCAAGAGTTTAGCATTCGAAAATTTCTGGTGTTTTTAAAATTACGAAGTTTCTGTTGAACAAATAAAGGAAAGTCACACGAACTTCACCTGAAAAGAACCCCGGACCCCTCGCTTTTGTCATCCGCAAAAATCACTTGCAGCACCAAAATCATGCAAATTTTAAATGTGTGCTCAACCACCTCAACACTTCAATATGCTCGACGTGGCATAGAGATTTTTTCCATTTGAGATTTACATGTCAAGCATTCTGACAAATCTTGAAAAAAGTTAAATTTGCTTAAAATTTTAAAGGAAGCAAAGGTGAATCGATAAAGGACGTTTCTTGAATTCGTGATAAGTGATGACAAAGGAAAAGGATCAGAACTCCTTCAATTCCATGGAAGAAATTTCACCTAATATTAATCATAGTGCGCAAAATAACTTCCTTTTAATTTGTTTACAATCTCGGCACTTTTCGGTTCTAGCATACGAGTGCGAATGTTTGCACCTGGGTAGAATGCAAAAGGTAAGTAAATCATAATAAATTTTGTCGTTATGCAAACAGTTATTGAATAAAGAGATTCCTTAAGGGCCCTAACAAAGCGCCTCGGGCAGGAAGCTTGTATAAAGGAATTCCTCGTTTACGTCAAGGATTCCTTATCGCCATAAAAGTCAATTTTCCTTCATCCTTCTGCAGGAGTCATTCTTCATCGCACAAAATGAAATATTTCGCTTCCTTGGCTCTGCCATCCTTCGTGTTTGCTTCGAGCTTTTTTCAAATAAATTTTTTTTTATAAATATATTTACCTTTCCAGGTGTAGCCTTTCTTTTATCACACGCTTTGATTTATTTTCTGGTATTTGTTGACCTTTATGGTAAGCCCATATTATTTCTATTTCGGATAAATGAAATTGAATGTAAACTAAAGGAGCACCTACTTAAAAGATCGCTGCGGAATGTTTTAAAAAACTACTCTTCCCGTAATTGCGTCCCACAACAGATTCAAGGAGTATCAGGATCCTTCCACTCAACAAAAACAGAACAGGAAGCGGTGCAATTCCGCTGGCAGCTCAAGGCTCAACTGTTGAATAATGCTTTTAATTAAACTTTCTTTGCTACTTAACACGACCTGGATAACTTGATTCCCTCGTTAGCGTCGCGCTGCTCTAGTTACATTATAGCGAGAGGATTGGCCGTTGTCGTTTCCGCTGCGAGAAGAGATAGACACGCGTAGTGTAGGCGGGGGTTTTGCTTAAAAGGAATTTATTGGAAATTTCCTGGAATGGCAGTATATTAGCATTCGATTGTGATTTCAAAGGAATGGGGTGGCCCTTTTATTGCCTCCAGGACATATGCCTCATCTTTTAATTCCGCATTTAAGATGCGAGATGATCGAAGTGAGTTTAAAGAAGAATAAGAGTATCCAAAAGGACGACAGAAACAGGAAGTTGATTTGATTTAGTTAAAATAAAAAATCATTTGTGAGTTCTTTTTTGTGCACGTTTAATTATCTCTCTGGCTTGTTTCTCTGCATAACTTCGGTAGTGGGTATTGCATGGAATTATCATTCGCCGCATGCTCCCCAATTGGTGATATGATCCATGCGATTCTGGCGATGACCTTCACCAGCATCATTAAGAGGAGGTGTGATCTCTGCTTTTTGTAATCAGTCCAAGTTTTACTAGTTTTGGCGGGCGTATGATGCTAAACACACCCATCTAAAGCTTGCAATTGAAAGGAACTGCATGTGACACCCAGCCGTTTCTGTGAACTGACCACCTTCTAGTTTGGCCTATTCATGTCCCCTGCGAGCCAACGAACGGCATCCACTGAAGAGTGATACTGTACCTCATAGCTTGGAAGTTGTATACACCTTTCCTTTCAGACAACGGGATTGCTCAGGAATCTGTCCATTGGTTCACCTGTGTCGCTAGGGGGCCTGAGGACTCCCATTGTGTCTGCCAGGAAAACGCTAACAATTATGCCTAAATAGAACAATTCGACTGCGAAACAATATTTCGCAGCCCCTTAAAACAAGCAAAAGCTCATACGCAGAGGCCATCGTTATCTTCTTCAACCCCCCCCCCCCCCATTCTTTTTCTTCTTTCTTTAGCGGCTCTACCACGGCGATCCGGTTCTGGGCTTTAGCAACTGTCGTCTCTACTATTGCCGATTCTCAGCCGATGTGATCCAGCTTAACATCCCTAAGCTCTGAGCGTCCTTGTCTACGACATTTTTCCAGCGAAGGTTTGGTCACACCACAAAAACTTACTTCCTGGTTATTCTCGGGATTATAATGTGATCTATAACACTAGAAATTACACTAACACGTGACCAATGACTGGCGACGGACTGGTAGTGCACTAGGTTATTCATGAACTGCAACATAAAAATCAGTCAGACTGCAAGTTTTCGCAGTCGTCTCTTGCTACGAATTTCCTATGACACATAATTGCATGGTTGCGTTTCACACATAGCCCGAAAATTTAAGTAACGAATGCATGTGTTTGTTGTGTATGCTTGTGTGCGTGCTATGTCGAATTCGGCATTGCAGAAAAGGTTGAAAGTAGCCCGACCTTTGTGTGGCATGCATTCCCATTCACGGAATATTCCGTCAGGTCGCGTTTGAAAACACACACTTCTATATTATCTGTCAACGAAAACTACGCTAGTCCAATGCTATGCTCCAACTGAAGACGCAGAAGAGTTCTATATGCGACTGACTGAGGGTTTTCGCTCTATTCCGGGAGACATCATTGTTTTAATGAGTGACCTAAACGCACATATCGGCCCGACAGCACCGGCCTTGAACGCACAATTGGAAATCAAGGCCTAAGCCAAGTTACCAATAACAATAGTGAGCTTTTCGTTGACTTTTGTAGTTACCACCAACTCATGGTAGGTGGAACTTACTTTTGCCACAAGAGGATACACAAAGAGACCTGGGTATCGCCCGATGGTAGAATGAGAAATCAGATGGAACACGTGGCCGTCACCGCAGATGTAGAACTATTCTGTAGGATGTCAGGAGCTGAAGGGCGCAATATTGGCAGCAGCGGAAACGTGCATCGGTTATGTCCAAAGAAACGAGCAGTGAATCTCGGGCGCCTCTTATCTATAGCGACCTTACCAACTGCATCTGGAAGAACTATTCCCATGGCATACTATATTCCCATACACTAAAATGCTCAGTTATCAGTTCGCTACTTCGCAGTGTATTTAGCACATCAATGAAGACATTGTCAATTTTTCCCACAAAAGTGCGCATATAAAAGTACATAACATGCAACCGCAGATAAGTAAAATACAAATGCCCAGTCGAATAGGTGAAACGTGTTCCATGTTGCCGAAAGCGATTAATCCAGCGGTTTCCAAACTGGGTGCGCGACCTTTGACTTTTGATTTTTTTGGCTCATTGTCTAATTTCTACTTAAATTTTATTGTCTTTTTTATTATACATCTCGTCTACTGAATCGTCATGCAGTACCATTTTAGCTATGAGTCTATTCACATCGAAAAAGCTCTTTGAAATAGTTTGTAGCGCTGTACATTGAAAACAATCGTTCAATTGTGAAAACTGAACGTGTTTATCTTGAAAAATACGGGAGAAATTCGGTCCCTTCAGACAACACAATTCGTAGTTTGTTGAAGAATTTCTTTGAGTAAGGGTCTGAAGCCATTCGCCAGCATCCCAATCGACGGGCTCCGCGACATTCCAATGAAGTTGTTGAAGCAGTAAAAGAGAGTATTGCCAACAATCTGAATGTGTCGTACCGTCGAGTGGAGTTAAACGTGAGTGGAACAACTCTATGAAACAAAATCTTCATCTCTTCCCAAACAAAGGCAGCTTACTCAATGCTTGTTGCCAACGGACAAGCCAAGTGTTTCTATTGGCTGACGCTGCTAAAATGATAAGCAAAGCACCACCAGAGCAGCGTGCTGCATGTTCATCTCACACGGGGGCCTCGGTGGTCTAGAGGTAAGGCGCCTGACTACTATCCCAGAGGTCCCGGGTTCGAATCACTCCAGCGAGTTGTTTCTCAAATGCCCCGATGCCAGAGTCGCGAAATGGTTGGAAGTAGGTGGAATAAAAAAATATCGCGGCTAGGTTGTGGCAGCTCCTTCCTACTTCTCTGTCTCTCTCTCTTTCTACTTTCTATCTTTCGACTAGAGCTGCTGTTCGACATTCTATACGAAAAATAGATTGTCGATCAGTACAAAGGGGCTTTCCCTAAGCCTCTAGTCTACCACATAAAAAAAAAGAAAAAACACGCACGCTGCACGCTGACCATTTTTCTTCAAAGTTCAAGAAACTCTCGACGACGCACGGTGCTGGTGCACTTCCTGTGTCCGAAAACGCGTGAAAATGGTATGACGAACCTTTTTTCAAAAAGACAGCGCATCTTGCTACACCGCAGCCCCTACGATGAAATTCTTGCAAAAGTAAAGTTTATACCATCAAGCCGAAGACCATTGACGAACTCAAAACTCACATACGACCCGATGAGATGCTATAACGCCCGAAAACAGCCGCTTTTGACCGAATGGAGGTCATTTAATATTGATATTGTATTCAAAAACTGATTTGAAATAAAAGGTAGACAATATCCTAAATAAATCTTACTCATTCGTCAACATCGGCTAAAAAATGTTGGAGTTATTCAATGTTGAAATACCGAGGTCTAGATGGCACCTCCCACCGAGTATGCAAATTTACATATTTTTTATTGGAGGGCCCCAAGGGTTTTTTGTAACAGAGGGGCCGCAGTATACAAAAGTTTGGAAACCACTGGATTAATCCAAGCAAAATATTTAAATGTTGCAGCTATGTAGCTGGCTGGAGCATGGCAACTTTTGGTCGAGCTACAGCAACATTTAAATATTTTGCTTGGATTAATCGCTGCTCTAGCCAGCCAGCTACATGGCTACAAGTGCCAAGAAAAGGGTGCACAACAAAGGTGCGCGTAACACGAATTTCTATTTTTTACCCCAGGCCAAAAAGTGCCAAAAGTATTCACTTCAAAAAATTCAAAACGCCCTAACGGCTAAACCGTTACGATTTCCACCACCACCCATATGATTTCTTGTTCGTCTATCCAAGACCTATCCACAGCCGGGCGTTTCGACAATACACAGTGTATATATTAGTAGCAAAAAGCAGAGATATAACTAGACCATTCATGTCCCTAATATATGATCAATATATATGGAAAATGAGGACTGTAGGGTGTGAGAGTACACCCAACGAACTAATCTTGTATTGTGAAACAATATTGGGGAAATTTCTTTCAGTGGAATTGCTGCTGTTGCACATTTTTAAGGATGCTACCTTACATTTTTTCAGTAAACTTACAGCAATAAAATCTGAATAAAAGATACACATAACATATAACAATTTGCAGTTAATATTCAAGTAAAATAACAACTTTTAAACCAACAAAAATCACTCTCACCCAAAAGGGAGCGTTCCGCGTAATAGACTAAAAGTTTCCATCACGAATAACTTATTTTCTCCCATAAATCCTAGTACATGTCACATACTGCTTGTAATATCACCAACATTCAACAACATCCCAAATAAAACTTTTAGTACCAGTAAACTATTTCGGCACGCAGCTTTGAACCTAATCATAAAAATTGCGACACTCCTAAGAAGATCAACAGGGCTCTGTTTTTACTTTCAAATTGAAGTGGCTTTAGATGTACGAGTATGTACATATATAGCCGCACTTTATTGCTGCTAAAGACGAAATATTTTGTTGGAGAGGAAAATGCACGAATGTATTGGTTCAAGAATTCATTCTGTACAATTCATCAAGTCCTGAAATTAGCAAAATAATTTCAACAATTCTCCTAATTAAGCTCACCTAATGAAATAAATGTCTAGATTGATTCATTAAATAATGTTTCAGTAATGATTACATAAATTAAGAGGACCCAAAAACATCCTGAAGATATCGCATATCTAAAAACTCAAATTTATTCATAATTCTGATTGATACTTGGTAATAAAAAAAATCCATTACTCTCTACAGAAATTAGCAGACACATTCCGAAAAAATTTATACCTTTCCGAAAAAGCAAGCGCCTCGAGGCCTTTCCTCCATTAATACAAAAAAGGATAACAAAAACCAACATTAATTTACATCAATCAAAAGCAAATGGACGGCATCATATATATTTTGTTTTATTGCCAAAACTTTCCAAATTTTCATGCCCGATCCTTCAGGCAGTTGTGGTTTCCGCCCAGTGAGAGGCCATTAGATTTCCACCCACGCAAGTACACACCACGATGAAGCGAAAACACCTGACACGAACACACCAAAAAAATACAGCTCAAAGGACGAACGTGCGAATAATCCCGGGGGACTTACTTTTTTGCGCAAAGCATTAACATAGATCAGAAGGAAGCTGTAAATTGCAAAAGGGATACTCGTAAAAGGATTCTATTTTATATTAAGAGAAAACATTTGTGAAAAACAAGTTTACATTTGGTTTCCATTTTATATTGCATGTGTTACCTGGTCTGGCAGGGCAAAGGCGGGGGATTTTTTGTGGAAACAAAAGATAAGTTTAAGTCTTTATTTTTTAATGTTTTTATTTTTGGGAATTTGAGTAAGGAACAAACTTTGGTATTTGTTACAGTAAGTAAACGTAAGAGGCTTTATGTGATTTTTTGAGCTTATTTTGGACGAAGTATCAAAAATGAAATATCAAGCTAAAATATCAAAGGGCACAGGCCTCAGCATCTACGAAGAAAAGTCGATAAAACTCTACTTTGAGTCTACAATTACAAAAATACAGAAAGATATAGATAGAAAGATAGAGATAACTAGACGAATACTACTGGTTAATGGAGCCTTTTATGCCCAAAAGGAAACATTGCACTCGAGATTTTGGCACAGAATCTGGCCAAAAGTAGATTTTCAAGGAATCCTTTACATTTCATTGTGAAAGTGAGCATCCCGCTACCGAAATTTCGTCTCCTCTAAGTAAGAAAAAGTACTCCGCATTCAAACCGCTATGAAATTTTGGTCTTTTATTGCATTGTAACAGAAAAACATGGATTCTTCTCCTGAAAGTGAGTATAATTAGTATAGTACACAACGTGAGGTGATTTTTGCGATTTAGTTTATCACTATTAACTTAGCGACCCCCTCGCCCACAATACGGTCTACAAGTTCGTTTATGAATAGAACAACTCGACTTTGGAATAATCTCCCGCATTCAGTATTTCCGAACTCGTATAACATCTTAGAGCTTAAACGTAACAAATGAGGAGGCAACCCACATAGTGAACACTGCAGTCAAGTTAGGCCTATTGTGTACGAGCTCAAACGTGAGGTTCATCGACATTTCCTTGAACATCCCCAGACCACCTCTAACCTTTCCTATTTTCGTATTCATCAAACCAAGCTGACTACTGGACATTGCAACATGGCATTAACGACAAGAAAAACTGGTAGTACAATGGGAACTCCTAAACTTGGTTTTTTCGCATAAAAAAAAATTTGCACTATTTCTTGCGGAAAAAATTACGTGATAATTCCCGAGACACCCCTATCCCCACGTGAGATTGAGTGAGATTCGTGACGACCTCCCCCCCTCCCAACGCCTCACGTGATTACTGGACGACCCCAAACTTTTATTGCAAATTACGTTAGATATTAACAAGGTAGGTTGCTAAGGTTGAAATGGCTACTCCCCCACTAGAGAGCCCACTTAGGCACACCATTGGGCTCATTGTGATGCCATTCTAGTGTTGCGACAAAATGCAGGCTATTTCAAGACATTTGGAGTTTTTAATAAAGCAACAGAGGTCAGGAACATCAGTCTAGTGGGAAAAGTGAGCCGAGCAAAGTCCCTCTTTTCCTCGCGAGGGCCGGGCATGTACTGAGAAGATGGTAGGCAGTTTATTCCTCATTTTCATTACCAAAACTTCTGCATAAATCGTTGCGAGGGAATCTCAATCTTTCGGCGTGCGGGCCAAATGGACAGTGACCAGTCAATACATTCACTACATAGCTTATTTCTTTTTTGTGTAACTGAACAAGAGATTTTGAACTTTGCAATTGTGTTTCTCGATCCCGACATGGGTATCAAATGAAAGGGTGAGACAAATACAGTACAAGTTGTGAGGCGTCATTCCAAAATCAAAATGGCAGCCAACAAATAATGGCGAATTACGTTTTTCTTTACAAGCCACTCGGTGTAAGTATCAAATAAAAGGGCATGGCAAGCTGAATGCTGTTAGCAGTGTGGCGTCATTCCAAATTCAAAATGGTGGCAAACACAGCTTGGCTGCCAACACAAAACTGGAATTACCTTTTTGTTCATAACGTCAAGCGGTATATCAAGTGAAAGTGGATGACGATTATAGTACAGTAAGCTGTATGACGTCATTTTAAATCTGGTATGGCGGTCACCACAAAATGTCGGAAGACATATAATGGACTAAAAAGTAGAAAACAAACTGTATAGTTTAAAAAACTAAAAAATACGTTTTTATTTTAAAATTAACTTAAAAGTAAAAAATAATTTTGAATGTAAAGTTTTTGTTGCTACAGCTTGTATATGGGAATAACCTACTTTTCGAAATGTAAAAAAGCGTGGGGTGCTAACGAAAAATACCAAAGATTAAGTTAAATTTTTTTACCTCTTCTGTTCGTCTCAAACCAAAATCAAAAACATACTTTTTTCAGGAGCACCAAATGGTGGGTGCCAAATTTGCAAAATTGATTACTTTTTTGGTCCCATAATGGATTTTTAACAAAAACACTACTTATAAATACCTCAATAAACATTTTAAACAACTGTTTTAGCAACGATTATAGCAGAGAAATCAAATTTTTTTGAACGCATCGCTTTTCTCGTTTATAACAGCAATGTAACCTCGCTGCAGTATGCTCCACTATGCGCGTGTTAACATGAAATCACTTGTTTGATTTCACCGCTTTTCTCTACGCTTTCATCGCTTCTTTGCTCTCTGCTTCACTATGTTCCTACCTTAGAATATAGAATTACAGGAAAGGCCCTTGCCGAATTTTAGCGTAATGAAATTCTTGTTGAGTATGAATGCTCACCTTTTGGTAATTCGTTTTGTAGCATCCACTACAAGCGGAAGGGCACGTAGGAGTTCGAATGATCAGTTATCTATAATTAATGCTTGCGGCTACTCTCGTAAATTCGAATTTTTAGTGTAAATACTAGAGATTTTTTTAGATTTGAAAAATCCCACGTGAGCTAAAGAGGAAGCTAGTCGAGCCAAATGTCACCAGGGCGGAAGGGGTTCGAAAAATGGCCTCTAGTAATTCAAGGATGACCTCTTTCTATATATGTAGATGGTTATGTTACTTTGCATTTGAATACCAATACTTTCTATCTGTTATTGCCCGCACCGCAAACTCGCATGTATCTGTGAGCAGCTTAATAAAATTTTTTTATGTGAAAGACTAGAGTCTCAGGACAGGCCCTTTATACCGACGACAATCTATTTTCTTCGTATAGAGTGCAATGAACAGCAGCTCTAGTTGGGAAGGAAGGAACTGCCACAACCTACCCGCGATACTTTTAGCCTACCTACTCCCAACCATTACTATCGCGAATTTGACATCGGGGCATCGAGAAACTACTCGCTGGATTGTTATACCTCCTGAAAAGAGTTGAGTCGCACCAACCAACCGATGACACGCGCTTTGGTGGAGTAGGGAAGGGCTAAGGAAGGCTATGACAGGAGGAATCAAGAATGTAAAGAGGAAAGAAGAAAGAAGGAAAGTTATGTAGGTGGGAAAATGGAAAAAGCGAAGAACCGTGGGGCTGGCCGGGATAATGCTATAGTATACGTTGATAATGCTATAGTTGGAAAAATTTCTTTTTATTCGTAGATAGCAGCTCTTCGGTTAATAGCTTTAAAATCTATTACCAAATGCTTCCACTTATTTCTAAGTGTAAGTCCTGTTCATATTATATGTTCTCTTGAGTGGGAATTGTAATAATGTGTTTACTTCATGTTTCAGTAGTAAAATCATACCAGCATGATGAACGTAGACGGAATAAACTGACTTCTTACAAAACAGTAATGGGTTTAGAAATAGTGGGAAATTGACTAGTATCAGAACGGATGACAAAGTAATCCTGAGAGAAGCTAGTTCAAATAACTATAATAGTGATTAATCTAAAAGATTTTTCTAGAGAATTTGTTTTTCCCGAACGTTAACAAACAAACAAATCCTTCGAACTTCGTTCGTTCGTGCTGAATCCAAAAAAGATCACTTCGATTAGATCCGATCTCATTCCATCAAGTTTATTAGATATTAGCAAAAATTATCAATTTAAGGTCTTTCTGACACTTAGCCGAAGTTTTTCCATTTAAACAAAAAAAGGCCCGACCAAATGTTATGAAATTTTTTCCAGGGCATTTTTTCGTTAATATTCTTCTTTTGGCACCACAAATAAGTCGATATAGTTCGAAAAAATGACCACATACGTACGCACACACGCACATACTTCTTCGCAAATTTTTGCTTAATATGCTATTGGGACCTTGAAAAATGAAAATACCTTGAAAATTTCGATTTCGATTTTCGGACCGATTACAATAACTTCCTACTGGGAAGTTAAAAATATAACAAGATTTGTTAAATGTAAAGTAAAATTGCTTGTGAACAAGAAAAATCTTTGACGTTAGTTAAGAAGATTCAAAGAGTCCAAAAGAAAAGGCATAAAATAAAATGTCTTAGAGTGTGTTAAATGAAGGAGGAAAATGTTTAAAAATATCAATTTGTTATAATAAATTCAGCAACCTCAAAGCTACTTAACAAAAAAACACCAAATATCCTCAGCATGCATTTCTCTCACAATGATTCCAATTCAAGATTCCTTTTGATGAAAATTTCATTTTAAAACGTATTAAATGAAATCAATTGAAATTCACGTGGCGTTAAAACACATTCATACTCTAGTAACTATTATGAAGGCTCCACTTGTTAGCAGCGCGAATAATTATATTAATTCGATTTGAGCATTTTCCTTCCCATTAAATTTATTGAATATTTAATTTTCGTCTCATAAAACACTCAACAAAGTGACATCATCATCAGCCCTTAAAACCAGCGATAATTTTGATGGAGAGAGACGTTTTTGGGCAATGGCAATGCTATATGAAAAGTGAACTGAGTGGATGATGGGCGGAAGTAGAGTGCTTCACTATTTTGTTATTCATGATGGGAAACTTCCACATCACAGCAGTTACTTAGGTAAAATGAAAATTTTAGTTGTATTTTGTTTTCACGGTTAAATATTACTTTTAGTTTTCATATGTTACCTATTTAAAATTGGGTTAACCTCTGTTACAGGAAAGTGCAATTGCGTTCTGCATATCCAAAATGGACCCAAAATTAACAAACTTTCAAAAGGTATTTCATAGTCACCAGATGCTTGACTAATTTCTTGCCGTCCATGCAAAATAGGAACAAAATATATGACGTAAGTACTAGAACTACCCTACGCATATCCGCCTCCTATTTAATGATTATTTTAATAATTAATATATTATACATACAGTGGTCAGCCAGCCAGAGGGATTAGCATGCAGTATATGAAAATATAAATATGTATACGTTACGTAACTTTTGTACATACATATGTAGGTCCAAACCTCCAAAAGGTGGCCACTAGGAAATGTCCTAAAATAGACGACATGCTAGTATAATTGGGTTACTCCCATCCAAGAGAAGTTGGCTTGAGGTTAATAAGCCCACACGGAAAACCATCATATTACGAAATAATCAACACTTCACTAGGCCCGGAATTGACAACTATGAGCATGGCGACGAAAAAATATATAAATGAAAAAAGGATTTTATCATGGCATATTCGTATTAGCTTGAACTGCACAAGAAATAGTCGAGATTCTATCTAATTATAAAACTATATGCTATGTACAAACAATGATGGCTTGCTTAAACTATTTTATTACCTTTACATACACTGTGCAAAAAGTACTGGAATTCGTCGTTTGGAAAACGCACGTATAAGGTTAAAATTTGAGCCCCACCTGTCATTCAATGTGATCGCAGTAGTTGTTTCCGTTCAAAAAACGTTTTGCTCGGCGAAAAATTTGAATGTAAGGTTTTTTATTGCTCCAGCCAGTATATGTAAAAACGCTTGGGATTAATTACCTATATTCTTAGTTTATTAACACCGGCACTTCTCAACACCGCCCACGCTTTTTTACATTTCGAAAGGTATTTAGTTTCCATATACTGGCTGGAGCAATAAAAACTTTACATTCAAAACTATTTTTTATTTTTTTTAGTTCATTTTTAAGTAAAAGCGTATTTTTTAGTCGTTTAAACTAAATTTTTTATTTTCTACTTTTTAGTCTATTATATGTCTTCCGACATTTTGTGGATTAAGATTTAAAATGAGATCACACACCTTACTGTGCTATACTCAATATACATTTTCATTTTATACCAACACCGAGAGCATTGTAAAGGAAAAGTTAAATCGCCATTTTTTGTTAGCCGCCATTTTGATTTTTGAATGACGCCACACAACTAATAATGTTCTATTTGTCATATCCTTTCATTTGATACCCATACCGAGTAAGTGGTAAAAAAAAAGTAACCGCCATTTTGTATTAGCCGTTAATTGTATTCTACTTGTCATACCCTTTCATTTGATATCCATATCGGGGGTCGGAAGCACAATTGCAAATTGGGCCCCCATCTTGATTTTTTACATAATGGTTAAATTGCATTGCCATGCGAACTGTGCATATGTGCGAAATTTAATGTAAAAGACTGTGCACCGTATACGGTATTTTAGTGCTGACCTCTTTTACATTACCTTCTGTTTCTGATGAACGTCAAGCTAGCGGCTAAGCTAGCGGCGGTTGCACTGAAAAGCGGCGAAGTTAAAACTCAACTCTATTTAAAAATAAAAAGCTAATGTCCCTCATTTAAATTATTTGTTTTATGTATCTATATGTGTGAGGAAGATTGTGTAAAAATTTCAGGATAGTTCCATGGTTCTGAAGGAAATAGGATTAAAAATTTTCAGCCAGCGTTTTTGAGCTTAATTACAAAGTCACGGCCCTTTTCAGTGCAACCGCCGCTTGCTTCGCCGCTAGCTTGACGTTCATCAATGTCCGAGAACCTCAAAATCAAGACACTGGTGCTCGAATATCGTAGTTTCATGTAAGCCCAATTTCAAACTGGTTTCACAATAATTAAGCTAGTTTGCAATCCACAAACGAGCGCAACTGATTTTGGATCAAACGGGGATCTGTGCCCACATAGTTTTTAGTAACGAGGTTTTGGCCACGATATACAGAAACAAGGTAATGAAGAAGACCATATACCGTACATATACGGTATTTTAGTGCTGACGTCAAATGTGGGACGCTTCCCTTATAAAATCGAAGCTGTTGTTGTTGTTTCTGCATTAAGGCTGACGTCACCAGGCGCCCATTTTTTACGGTATTCGAAGCTGTCGTCTCTTTTACATTACCTTCTTTTTCTGTATACCGTGGTTTTGGCAATATGTCAAGTATGTACGTCAGATGAAGTGAAACCACGCAACTGAAATCACTTACAAACTAGTTACAAATCGGTCTCGTTTCTGCCGACTCCCAATCGCATTTTACGATGTACAAAAATATTTTTTAGCGTGATAATGAAAAAAAAACCAAGTTTGTGGGGTCTCAGTGGGTTTGGAAAAGCGGCTATGTTGAAAAAGTGGGAGAGCTTCTTTATATTAAACAACTCTTTTGGATGCAATCAATGATAACTGAACATGATCAATGGCAAGGTTGTGGAGAAAAAATTATATACAAAATGAGCCTTCGATGAGCTCTTTAAGTTGATTTGGCTCAATGTTCAACCATGATCATGTGGTGGGGGTTGAATTTGAATCACGTTTTTTGCAATTAACTCGTAATTTTTTTTTTGGCTTAGTGACCATTAATAAACTTAAAGTACAAGCATGAGCACTTAATCGTCATTCTCGCTTATATAGTTTACGAGCAATCCAGCGCCAAAATTCGCCCTGCACTTACCTGAAATAACTGATAATGCCACTGAATATTTGAATATTTGAATATTTTTTAACGGTTGCTCATATGAAAATGTAGTAAATATGCCGAAACTCCATGTCGTTTCATGTCCGCGACACAGCCAAAGCATTTGCTGCATTTGGAAAAGTAGAATATATACTCAGGCGTACTGTACTGCATTTGAGTGGCTTACAGGCGTTTTGACAATGTGCCTGACTGTTTTAGACTAAGAACCGGCGAGTCTCGACTAAGGGGTCGTCCATTAATACCCAGTGTGAAAACTAGCAAAGGGTTACTCTGGTAACCCAAAAATTCTTTAATGGCCTCGATTCCCAGATCCGGGGTTACGGAAGTGAGTTCCGATTTGACACTTTGCGATTCTCAAATCCCCAGTCGCGGATTCAATTAAATCAAAAATTTGGAGTGAAGACTCGCGCGGTAATGAAATACGCGATGTCGGATTATCCGCCGGATCGGATTACTCGGGTAAGATATACTATTTGAGTGGTTCGTGTAGCATCTGCATGAAAATATCTATCGCAAACAGCAAGATTTCCCGATATAATGGACCTTTTAGGGCCCTTCTAGGGGATTTGACAAATTGGCTCATAACTACAGAACCCGTGGAATTTCCCATGAAGCTGAATTCATCTAGATTTAGGATATAGAGACCTTTCTAGGGAGGCAGGGGAGCGTATTTAAAAAAAGTCAAGTTAACCGTGACGATTTTTCTAGGTTTAGGCTGCTTACACACCAAACTCGACATCGACACGACATTACAAAACGTCCATCGACAAAAAATTTTTTGTCGAATCTTCGTACACACCAAATTCGACACCTCGACACAACGAAAGTCACTGCATAAGTAGGGTGACTTCGTAAATGCCAATAAACTGTGTCAGAAAACAGTATTAATGCAGTCAAGTCAAAGTTCAGTAAAAGCTTAGACAACGTTGTGCAGTTTTAAGTTTGACATTTATGAAGTGTGCCAAGGAACAGCACACAAAATTTTTGTAAAATTTGTAAAACTAATCACTTTGCATCATAGGCCCATTTTACACGATGAAACACAAAACATAAAGTTTCCAGCAAGCTTAGGCTAGGGGTGAGAGAGGGCTTGAGGGGACGTGAAATTTTGCCAACAAACTTTTGGAAGCAACTTTGCGGAAACAGTTTGACACCTTGAGGTTTGTTGTTGTTTTTTCTCTGATTTCTTTGTAAAAAAGAGAAATGAGAAGTTTACTCAAGTAGACACCGATGAAGTTTTTGAGGAAACTCCAAAAGGGAATTAGCGATTGCAGGCAACTTTGTTTCGTTTCGTGTTTCATCGTGTAAAATGAGCCATAGCTATTCATGATGCCGAAATTCCCATTTCAATGCAAAGATTTGACGTTTACGATGCAATTACGAACACAGTGCTTTAAAACTGTGACATTTATGAACTCTTGACTTAAACCGACTGCTTAAATTTTACATTTACGAAGTCACCCGTACTCGACGTGTCGAAAGTCGTCGTTCGACGTTTTTCCTCGTGTCGCCTTCAGTGGATATAAACTGATTTGAATGTGAAGCCCTTCGTCGGTAACGGTTTTTTTCCTTGTCGAGTTCTGTCGAGTTCTGTCGTGTCGTGTCGATGTCGAATTCAGTGTGAATAGACTCACTTAATGATAAGAATAGATGTGTGTCGCGACAGAAAAATGTTGTCGAATTTCGTCGTGTCATGTCGATGTCGAGTTTGGTGTGTAAGCAGCCTTACTCCCCGCAAAACGACGCGACGCTGAAAACACTTCGCTTCGAAAATAAAAACTGCCACCTAAGATCAGTATCCTTTTGCCTTTCAACCTACATAAATATACTTTGCGATTAATACTCAAAAACCTTTTGTCAATGAGATATTTTAAAAAAGGGATAAACAAAGCTCCTGATCAAAGAAACATGAAAACAATACTAACTTAACCACGAAACAATGGAGAAAAAAACTTTAATATAGAAACAAACCAAGGATAACTTTCATTTCCTCCTCCTCTAGGCTGTATTTGAAAGGTAACCGCCATCATCAAAGTAAACAACCGCCACAAATAAGGCGAAATCAATAAAATTCTGTACTTTTCTACATCTAAAATGTTAAAGGACGAAAATGTTTACCGAAGGGGTTACGCAAAAAATGTAATTTAAGCAAATTATGAACAAAATTTGCATAAAACGAAAGGACCCGCAGTTATTGATAGGTCGAAGAAGGCGCTCAAATCCTATTACATTTTACTTTGCATTAAAGGTTACCGAGTTTTTGGTTTCCCATTTTTGGCACGGAAATCAAATCTTTTTTCTTTGTGGTTTTTCTTGATAAATTGAAAATTTAATTCGATACTTTCTAGAATGACGATTGTGCCGAGATGTAGGAAATGGATATTTGGTTGCTTGTTGAACTGGCTCTAGAAGTAATAAAAAAATTAACGATTGCGAATTGTCAGAGTATATACTTCACAACAGCAATTATGATCGCGATTCATTAGTGTCAGGCCATAAAAGGTTGATGGAATTTCGTTAATTTCCGAGTTAATTGGAAGTGAACATTTTTCCCTTTGCCATAGAGAGCTCAAATTCAGGCAAAAAAAATCGGGAAAATCAATACCCCAAAAACCACAAGCCTCTGAATATTAAATAGCATGGCATAGTTAAAAAAACAAGGCAAATTTTAATTGTTTATATTTTTATAACGAATTTATTTGTTCATGACAAGCACACTGGAAAAATGTGCGTTAAAACCCGATAAAACAAAAATTTTAATTAATATGTTTAAAGTAAGCAAACATACATATCAGATACTGTGAAACTGCACCCCAAATGTGGATCATGTAACAAGTGAAGGACATAATTACAACTCAATACTATAATGCTTGCAGAGCTTGTTTCTGAATAAACCATAACTGGATAAGTCCTTCTAAGTCTTTCACGAATCTAAAACCAATCATCTAGTAGGGCTGACAAATTTTGTCGAACTCAAGTTTGTTGGTAATAACTTTGGGAAATCGTAAACTTTGCGAAAGTCATCATCAGGAAATTGAATATGTCCGCAAAATTATGACGTTAACATATTTCTCATTAGGCACATCGAAAACATCTCTATAAACGATGTGGCAGTACCAATAGTTAGATGAAACCTCAAAGGAATTAGTTTTGCTAATACTAATGATTTTATTTTTTTAAAAGCTGTCTCGATTTTCCCCGAAATAGGATGTAGACGTCAAACTGTTGATAAATAAGAGGAAAATCAAAAACCCCCCATAGAGAAGGATAACTTGGTATATTGAACATACCGGTAGATGGTAATTATTAAAAATTTCTATAAATATTTCAGAATTCTATATTAGGTCAATTCCAAAAGCGCACACCACACAACCTGATGGTTTTAAGATAGATTTTATAACGTATAGAGCAGCAGAATTCAAATTTCAATATACATACATCCATATTAATATATACACAAAATGTATGTGTTTTTAAAGCGTGATGATTGCCTTGTTGTTAAACAATATCAAAATCAAATGGTAGTGACGGCAGCACACCAAAAAGATAAGTCCTGAGAATCGCCAACGATATAAAATCTATAGCCCTGCACCGAATCCTTCGTCCCCCTCGTCGAAGATGTTGACTTTATTCCGGCTGATGGATGCCTAGGCACTCTTGTCTATAAAAGAGTAACAGGCGGAGGAGGTTGAAAAGCGAGTGACCTGAAAACGTAGCAAAAACGGACTTGTCCTCTAAGTTGGAAGTTGAGCAACAGGGTGACAAACTACCACCGTAAAAACCCACAGGTAGCTAATCCTCAAGTTATGCCTCTGACAGGACGGAATCAGCATCAAAGACGCAGGCGACTGAATATGGAACTCTGTTTAGGAACTTAGAACATCAGACCCCAGAACAGGATGGGTATTTGCTTTCATCATCACTAAAATATAAGACAAACCGATCAGAGCTGTAGAGGAAAGAAACCTTTTTTTATGTTGAAGTCTAAGCTCAGGTGTAACCCTTTGTACTACCATAGTAGTAGGAGTTCTTGAAAGTGGATGATGTGGTACTAAGGGCCGACCCATCCCTACACATCTTAGGCGTGACTTTAGCCAAAGGCTTGCGATGGAATGACCACATATTCCAAATCGCCAAACAAGGATCTCAGTGCTTGGGATTTCTTAAGGGGTGCAAGTTCCTCCTCCAGCCATCGGCCGGTGCTGTTATTTATAAATCCTACATTCGGCCTCTTCTCGAATATAACTCCATCGTTTGGTTTTAGATATTAGCAAAACTTATCAATTTAAGGTTTTTCTGACACTTAGCCGAAGTTTTTCCATTTAAACAAAAAAAGGCCCGACCGAATGTAATGAAATTTTTTTCAGTGCATTTTTTCGTTAATATTTCTCTTTCGGTACCTCTAAGAAATCGATATACTTTTTGGTTCGCGCGGTATCGTGCAGGTACAAAAATCACAAACAACGTTTAAACAAAAAAACGGCTCGCCCGAATATTATAAACATCTTTTCAGATCATATTTCCGTTAATACCCTTCGAGCGACACCTCAGCGAACTCGTTATCTTATTTGGTTCGCGCGATATCGTGCAGGAAAAAATAACCACTTACGTACGCGCGCAAACATACATACACACATACTTTTTCTCAAATTTTTACCTTGCAAAATGAAAATACGTTAAATATAACTTTCCTATAAAGTGGGAAGTTAATAAATAAGAAATCCTTTGATAATATTGCTAGGTCTCAAAGTAGTCTTTCTGCTCTCGACTCTACGCTAAAAACTTGCAAACTAAAGGGCTCTTATCTTGAGTGGACTCTGGAGCATCTCCCCAGCGAGGAGTTTCATCTTCGCTTCTGTGGGGCCTTGTTGTAGGTGAACCCCGTAGAGCTACTCAATAGCCGAGAGTTTTTCGCCCAAAGTTAATCAGACAATGTTATCATAGTGGCAATAGTTGAAACTGAAGGTACCATGTCGAGGAGCCTCCTGCAGGCACTTCGTTTGGTCTCCAGTTGATGCGCCAAAGGAGGACTTAATGTCAATCCTGACAAAAAGATTTTGGTTCCATCTACCGAAAGAGGAATACTGCCGAGGTTAACACCAAGCCACATACTTAGGAGAGACGCTAGACGCCAAGCTCAACTCAAATCATCACATGGGTGGATAGTCTGACATATAGATCACTGCGGACCTGCCCCAGAGCTTGTGGATCGACATGGAAAGCCATGTATTGGATAAACACCACCATCGTCAGGCCCGTGGTCACTTAGAAGGTCTTAGTTTGGTGGCATAGAAAGAGACGTTAAAGCGACGAGTCGAGAACCAAGTTTTTGTCGAAATAATTATTTTATTTCGAATGGGATTACCATATTCGATTGACTTTGCGCCGTCAAACTTAAACTTGTTTCACCTTTTTCAAAACTCCTCTCAATTCTGATGAGGCTGTAAAATGCTACCATGCCGACTTTTCCAAAATCCAATATTTTTTAACTTTACTACTCCCCCTTTGTTCGAATTCCATTGTCTACATTTCTACTAACTCAACCTGTTGCTCAATACTACAAAGAAAGTGAATTTAAGAATATGTATGTATTTGTCACAGGCACATTATAGCTCCAAATTATCTCAACTCATAAACAGTTTAGAGCAATTGTGCTTAATTAAAATCCGTTTTGTTTATCAACATAATCTAATAATATCTCGCCATAATAAGCGAGCATAATTATCTACTTTTATTGTAGGAGGACCTTCGATAGCTGGCTATCTCTGATTTTGCTATTGGCGATAAAGGTCATAAAATTTTATGTCCAAAATAAATTTCATCGAAGAACGACCGTATTTATCTGATGTTTAAGGACACGAACTTGTTGCTTTTTTAATGTTTATTATTTTCTCCAAAAAAATGTAATTTACTTAACAAAAATGCGATCAATTAAGATTTATTTAATTCTCTAGGAAAAAGCAAAGATAAATATTGATTTATTAACAATAAAAAGTTATTTGAGTTGTTTTCAAGACAAGATACATATATAAATTTGTGTAATATAATTGAAAACGAAAGGAAGAAATATTACAAATTTAGATCAGGCGTCACTCTTTATGGTACCAGGCCGTCGTCATATCGATCAAGTCTTGGTACAACGTCTAGTAGTAAACTAAGCTCGAAATAGAAAACGGAAAGGATAGGTAAAGGAGAGTCTGCGGATGGAGGAGAAGCAGGCGATATACCTTGCATACATATCGTCGATCCAAATGCAAACTATCGAATAAGTTTTCAGGAATGTCAAAAAACAACAAAATTTTACTTTTTTTGAAGAAGTTAATTTTTGGTACATTGCAACTGTAGTTTGAAAAGATTGGAGAAGGGATACGGCGTCGATATTTTGCCACTACAAAGGCGTCTAGAGTGCAATTATAATAAAGCAAAAAAAAGGCATTTTTCATTTTCGATAGTTTGCATTTGGATCGACGATATGAACTCTTGAACATAATATGAATTCGGAAATACTGACTGTAGAAGATTGTTCCGCAGTCAAATCGTTTTAGTTATAAACGAATTCCTAAACCGAAGTAGGCGCGAAAATAAGCGCTAAAGACTGAAAAAATGGGCCGAATGGGCTAAGTTATTTTAGCGGTAAAATTTGCAACGGATTATTAAGTCAATTAAAGGCAAATGGCCTCATCGCCAATAAGCTTAAGGGCGCGATTTTCACTTGGTCTAACCTAAGAAAAGACCTGCTAATTAAATTGGGCCAAAGAGGAGCACCAGCAGAGAAGGTCTGGGGTTTTGATTTGACCCCATCTAGTTTTACTAAAATTGAACAGCCAGAAAAAGTATTCTCAAACCAGTCCTTTAGAAAAGAGTCAATACCAATAGCTTGGATATTAATCAAAAGAGAACGGTGGCTTAATCTATCAGCCTTGGAGATATTATAGCAGCAAGCAGGCCAGAATCACCAAAGTAATGCATCCTTTGGTTGGGGTACGGTGCTCCGTTAGGCACTCAAGAAGGTCGCCAATAGATCTTTTTGATTTCGGAATCGGTTGGATGCTGATGAACATGAGCCAGTTTCCAAGATTCTGGATAAAATCCGGAAAAGTATGAAATTATAAAAAGAAGTAAGTTTGCGCAAAGGTTTGGCCAAAGGTGAGGCACATTTTTTAAGGACCATATATTATCAGGACTAGTGGATTTATTGACGTCAAGCTCTTGGAGACACCTTCACGATTCGAGTCGCGAAACTCTGTTCATTGAGTGAGACTCAACAGTTTGGGGCGGTGGCATTTCAGTATCGGGTAAAGAATAATTTGAGGCTGATAGAGATGCAAGTGAGCCAGCCTTGGATTTGATTTCTGTTAACACCTCCCTTTAAATGAAAAAGGTTTTGTGGATGAAGTGAAGTGATTGTATTTACCACACTGCCAATCTAAGCTTTTGGAAGTGTAATTTCTACACTCTTAAAGTATGCTTTTGTGACGTCAAATGCTAATGAAGCTACATTACTAATATTAGGACTCCTGTATAGAAAAAGAACGAAAGGGCGTGGTTTGGAAAAAATATTTTAGCACAGAGTTGGTTAAAATCAGATGATGTAGGTAGGGTAGGTAAAGGGCTGCCTCCAGTGCGACCCGAAACTCAATTAGCGCTTTGGTGCGGCGTATTGCTGCCATAACTCCTGTCCTTCATATTCAGTAGTTGTTGTCGGGTGTGACGGAAGCCTAAAGCTAACCTGTGGAATTTAGGAAGCTTATCAGTGATCTTATCTCCAGTCTAGACATCTCTGTTAGGTCTTCCAAACTGCCTAGAATGTGCTGCCTGGTTTTAACTAAAGCCGGGCATTTGCACAGGAAATTAAGTGTTTCCCTCTCGTTCGTCCACCCGCAGGTTTGACCACAAACGCTGTACGGAATTCCCAATTTGGCAGCATAGCCTCCTATGGGCAATGTCCCGTGATAATTGAAATGAATTTGTCAATATCTCGAGGTCCGCTGTTTGTCTTTGTTGTAATTCGGCCAAGTTGCCCTAGAGATAGTGCAGGCCTCAAGTGCTCTCCAGTTATGGCGGGCAGTAGCAAGCAGTAGTCAAAATGCCATTTTCACTCCGACTATTGGTCTACCGATCATATCGATCTCCGAGCCCTTGGCTAGGTAATCGACTTTCTCGTCCCCCCTCTATGCTCCTATGATCGGGGACCCAGACGAGACTCACGTTGTGCTTTCTACTAAGCCGGTTTCCCTCTTGAGGGTATTTCAACGAAGAAGTCCTTCCCAAAGGTAAGTCTAGGGGAAAGTAGTCTGTGGTTGTAGCGACTATAACCTCGAGAAGCAGATTCAACTTATTCCTATGTCCATAGGGTCTTGAGGTCCAGGTCCAGGTCCCGGATTCCCTCAGTCTATGCGCTGCTATGCTTCTATGCTTTGTTGTCACTTTTGGTCGGGCTGTTTGCTTTAGTGACAAAGTAGGGAAATTTGAAAGAAAGTACATATATGTTATTTTGGAGTGTTTAATTTTAAGTTTTTAATAATTTGAGAATAAAAATTACAAATAGAAAACAATTCCAAACATAAGATCGAATTTTAGAAAACCATCCAGATGTGGCTAAAGGAGAGATATGCTGACAAATTACACAAATGTTTGGAAAGAAATAATAACATAAAATTTTTAATTCTTCGCGTTTGCTACCTTCATCCTCCGAACTACTAAACCACAACTCAGCAGAATTTAACATCTTTAATCTTAAATTGTAAAATTTTCGCGAAACACAAACTCAAGAATATCTATTCTTCAAACTAAAAATGTTTATTCCTCACGAAACACAAAAGCTTAGCACCTACACCCTCTGGCCCCTGTGCTCACAGTCGTAATTTTACTGAAACGACAATTTCTTCAACTCAAACGACTTGTCACGCCACCCGACTCTCTCTTGTGACCCCTGTTACTCCGCCTCCAACCGTGCCTTTGCTTTTTGGGTTTAATATGTATTATGAGCTAAAAATAAATTATTTGCATCCCCCAAAGGGGAAGGGGAACCCTTAGTTTGAAAATAGTTTATTTTTTCATAATAATAAGCATTCAATCGAATTTGAAGCATAAAGTTTGTAAAACTATTTTTTTACAGTTTTTTTATATGCATTAATTTTAATGGTGGTTTTAATCCTTTATAGACTAAGTACCCACGAACAAAAAAAATATTCATACATACTCTCTTGAAACTTTTTGTATGGATTAAGGACACCTAGTCTACCAACTTTTCTTCTGCGAAAATATTTGAAACCGCGGCTTTTTTCCTCCACGTTGCTCGAAAGTCGACCTTTTCATGGTACCCAAAAAATTTATAGATACTGTTTTTTTCCAATCATAGTCGCATGAGATGGCGATAATACGCGCGAAACAAAACTGGTCCGACAAAAATGTTGGACCCTAAAGGGTGTCTACCACCCCAAACCTGCTAAGTTATGGGCTTCCAAAAATTTATTAATAACCAGCTGATTTTTTCAGGATCGTTTAAGAAAAATATGTGGAGTTACATGGTATATGTGTCCGTCAAAATTTGTGTGCCGATTTCGCTGTCCGACGAGTCAAAGTCGTCTATTTCATGAAGGGAAAAAATTTATACATAACCTCTTTTTTCTTTTTTATTTAATTTTATAATAGAAAAACAAACATTCCATATAAAAAACATTGTCTTTAACGTGAAAAAAAGGAACCAAAATTATGTATAAATAACCAGCTGATCTTTTCCACACGGCTTCCCACGAGGTGTATTATACAGTCAGCGTTCAAAGTATCGCAATACCTAAGGAGTCCATTTCACGCGTCATCCATCCATTCATAAATTCCATCAGTCGTGATTGATGAGAATCAAAATATTCAGATAATTACATCAGTCATCAACTTATGTAGACGTTAGGTTATCCATCAGTCATACCAGTGACTGTGGCAAAACTGGCAGCAACACCTGCCGTCTGATGAACGCCTTAAATTTTATCATTCGCCGTCATGTGAAAACTGAAAATAGTGCTTAATATCTTAAAATAATGCTATCTTTATTTTTCAACAAAATTTTATTAAAACTATAAAAACAAGAAAACTGTACTTCATTTAACAAAAAAAGCTCTAAACATATCAATCAAAAATGAGGTAAAACTTGGAATTTTATGTTTTATCATTTTACAATTGTAATGAAATATTTTATAAAATATTTTGTTGATAAATAAAGCATTATTTTAAGATATTAAGCACTATTTTCCGGTTTTATATGACGAAGATATTTAAGGCAAAAGATAAAATTTTTAGGTGTTGCATCACTTACCATGGAAAAGATCGACTTTCGAGCAACGTGGAGGAAAAAAGCCGCGGTTTCAAACATTTTCGCAGAAGAGAAGTTGGTAGACTAGGGTTTCTTAATCCATACAAAAAGTTTCAAGAGAGTATGTATGAATATTTTTTTTGTTCGTGGGCACTTAGTCTATTAGGATTATCCCTTATCAAAACATGTTGCTTGATTTTGTATAAAGCAACCACCTTCGCTATAAAATATTGAAAACACTGTATTTCTTTTAATTATTTTTGATTATTATTAGCCCAGTGCAATTAGTCGAAAAAAAGGCATGAAATTGCATTTCATGATGTACAAAATTTTTTTTTGGAATTTGTTCGGGTACATCTGACAATGTTAAAACCAAGTTTGTGGGGTCGCAGTGTGATGGGAAAAGCCGCCATCTTGAAAAAGAGGTAGAGGTCGTTTATACCAAATAACTCGGTTGTGTGCAATGATAGCTGAAAATGATCAATACAAAGTCATTAGAGAAAATTATATACAAAATGAGCCCTTAACGAGGTCTGTAAGTTAATTTGGCTCAAAGTTAGGGCCCCTCAAAGTTCGAACTTGTTCGGGTGGTTGAGGTTAAATGCAGTTTTTTGCGATTATCTCGTAAGATATTAATTTGGGTGGGTTAATGCCGATTACCAAACTTATAGTGCTAGTGATTACCTTTAGAATAAGCCCTTAGTCATCGTTCTCGCTTGTATAGTTTGCGAGTAATCCAACGCCAAAGTTCGCACTTCACGTGCCTGAAATAACTGATAACGCCATTTTTGTTGAATATCTCGTTAAAGGTTGCTCATAATGATATCGTAGTGAACAGCAGAAATACGGGTATTAAAATATCTTTCAAATGGGCTATTGACCGAAACTCTATGTCGTTTCATGTCCGCAACATAACGGGTGAAAAGTCAAGCGCGAAGGTTGTGACACTTCTCGACGAATAACTCGCTTCCAGCCAGTTTCGCGTGCCGGATGAATTAGAATTTTATGTAACGCCCTGAATTATCTATATTTTGGGTTATTTAACTACTTTGGAAAATTATAATAATGGGAAATAGTAGTAGTATTCTCTAATGACTTTGTATTGATCATTTTCAGCTATCATTGCACCCAACCGAGTTATTTGGTATAAACGACCTCTACCTCTTTTTCAAGATGGCGGCTTTTCCCATCACACTGCGACCCCACAAACTTGGTTTTAACATTGTCAGATGTACCCGAACAAATTCCAAAAAAAAATTTTGTACATCATGAAATGCAAATTGATTTACTAATTGCACTGGACTATATTGAAATTATCACAAAAACCCTTAAAAAGGGAATGTTTTTTGCATTTTTAAGTGGACGCCCTTATTTCAGCACTACGGCACCTCGATTTTCGGGATCAGTTTTTATTGCGTTGGTGGCTTCCGATTCACCGATAGGGTTGGTTTTGTTGCCCACGACTAGCTTATAGTGAGGGCTATTTTAGCACAAAAAATTGGCGGGGTGAATTGAAGTTTAGGCATGGAATTAAATAATTTAGTTTTCACCCGTTAGTGATTGGGGGCGGTTTCCGATACCCGAAGGGGGTGAATATGGTGCCCACAAATTGTATTATAATTAGTAGGTGGATGTTCAAAAAAAATTGGCGGGGTGAAACTTTTTTTTTAACTTAAATTAAATAAATTTACTTTAGGGGTTGCTGCGAGGTGGCTTCCGATTCACCGATAGGTTTGGTTTTGATGTCCAAGAATAGCTTATAGTAAGGGCTATTTACATATGCTTTTATTTTTATTGAATTCGCCATCCTCAAATTAGGAAAAGATGATATTATCAGCGGGGTGAATTAACTCTCCCGCAGTTTAAATTTTTTTTAGATTTCGTTCATTTGAAGGTTCAGTTCTTCAAGTACCTCAAATTGTTACCAAATTAGAAGTGCCATATGTATTCCTCAGTCCTTGAGATTCAGATGAAAAAAGCCTATTTTATATGATTAGCTGATGGGGCGCCAAATGGCCTACTGCACCGAGCGCAAAAAAACCAAGCACCGGCCCTGTGTAGCAGTACACAAAATCGGCAGATTCAGCAAATGATCGCATTAAGACAGCAAGTAGACTAGTAGTCAGAGTAAGGTAGTTGTAAATGAGCCTTTTAGTTTTATTAAATAAATCAGGTTTTTTTCGGAATTTTCCTGAAATTAACAAAAATGGCCTCGATTCCCAGATCCGACGGGAGGGAAGTGAGTTGCGGATTTGACACTTTGCGATTCTCAGATCCGCAACCCCGAATTTCTTTTTGACATTTTCCGCGCTGTAAAAGTGTGATCCGCAACAAATTTTCTGCGGATTTGAACGACATATGCGCCTGAGATAATCCGACATCATATATTTCATTATCGCGTGAGTCTTCACTCCGAATTTTCGATTTAAACCAATCTGGGACTGCGGATTTGAGAATCGCAAAGTGTCAAATCCTCACTCACTTCCCTCCCGTCGGATCTGGGAATCGAGGCCAATATATAAGAAATAAGAAACTGTACTAGAAAATAAGAAAACTCAGGTGTAATAAGATTTAGACTCAAAACTCGGAACCTTTAAATCATTGTACACAAAATTATGTAAATTATACAATATTTGAATTTTAAAAAAATTTGAAAACAGATTAGATTGTCTTCGAATACAAGTACCCCCTTTGGACACTTTACATATGTAAGTTTTGAATACTTTTTTTTACTCCCAGATTCTTTGTACCGCGCAGTCATCGAAAAAATTAGTGGGAACATTGCTGGCTGGAGCCATAACACTTTATTTACTTTTTAGTTTATTTTAAAATAAAAGCGTATTTTTTAGTTTTTTTAAACTATATATTTTTTTTATTGGAAATTGGTCCGTTTGTCATAGCAGTCCATTCATCGGTTACTACTGGTTAAAAGCCCTTGATTTTTGCTGCGGGTACCCAACTTGTCTTGCCATTTTTTAGAGAAGCAACAAAATCTGGCATTGGTTTCAAATAAATAAATTACTTATCCTTCAGAAAAAGATATTAAGATTAGTTATCCATAAATTTTGAATATCTAGACATATTCCCCGAACAAAACTGCAGCTACAGTAATATATATTAAACAAAGGAAGGTAAATATAGGGAAAAATTATTGTTGTATACTATAATCCATAAAATTTATTTTTAAAATACTAAATCTAGCTTTACGCTCATCACAAAAACGAGAACAATTCAAATATCATTGTTAAGTTCAAATAAATCCTTTCCACGCATCGACTGATTTTGTTCCGACAGGAAAATATAAATGCACCAACAATGAATTTGCTTGAATCTGAAAGAGGATTTCAATAATTTTATCAATTTATTTATAAAAGAGATCAAACAAATTTTCAGTAAAATAAAGTGGGCAAACCGAATCCAATCCTTGCTTCCCATAAAATATTATTTTAAACAACTAAAAATAATCTGCGGAAAATGGTGTAATATAAAAATGAATAGGGGGTGGGTATTAACAAAAAAGCGTATTATGCCTAGAGGGTGGTCCTTAAAAACTTTTTTCTTAATTTTCTTTGGGGCACCTTGTTACTTTGTTCTACTATAGGTATAAAAAAGGATTACTGTAATTTTTTGAGATTTTTAGACTGAGGTTTAGGGGTCGCTACCGCGAAGTATAAATTCAATATTTTAGGAATGATATCTGGATCTATTTGGGCCTTCCTCTATGGTTTTTCTTCATTTTTTTGCCTTGTCTACAAGAGCTTCGTCATCAAAAAGTACAACTGCAACCATTTCCTCTGATAGTTCCTCTGATAAGTAATAAAAAAGCCGGAGACAAAATTTTTCATTGCGCACTTTGAAATTTCCTTATTGACACTTTCATAATCTTTTAAATTCTTCAAAAGCTGCAAATCATTTCTTGGGTAAGTAAAGCATATCGTGCTTGAAACTATCAGCTGTTCTAAAGGAAAATGTTCGATGCTTTAACAAATGAAAGCAACAAAAATGAAGAAGACAATGGAGAATGAATTTATGCATAGCGGTAGCGACCCCTAAACGTAAGTCTAAAAATCCCAAAAAATTACAGTAATCCTTTTTTATATAGTAGAACAAAGTAACAAGGTGCCCCAAAGAAAATTAAGAAAAAAGTTTTTTAAGGACCACCCTAACCCACTTTGAATATAAGCCGATCGAATATACAGACAATCATCAAGTTTGATATTTGTGTACTTAATATGATGTGATATTTCATAAATAAACGATTAATGCAATTGGAAATCATAACAGAAAAATCGTGGGGTGAAGGGATAAGAAAACCCCCCAGAAGTGTCATAGCAAATGAACACCTAGCAACTCTGTTGAGATCCACATATTCCCACAAAAACACTTTTGCTACCGGATGGATAACACAGCGTCGACTTTTGATTTACCAACAAGGATAGGAATTAGAACATTGAATGTAAGAAAGTTGCTTTCTGATTGACCGCTCTATGAAGTCCTCAACAAGATGAACCGATATGATATCAACATCATAAGAGTTATCTGCTCAAACGGTGAGTCCTTCTTATTTTCTCAAGAACCATAATAAAACCGTAGGAATGACGTTGACGTAATATTCACCAATGAAGCCCAGCTCAACCTCATCAGCTGGTTAGGTTACCAGTTCTTGAGAGGACTATTACTTTGCGCCTGCATACTAGACTAAGAAGTACTGCGCTAGTCCAATGATACGCTCCAAGTGAATCAAATTTTAGTCAAAATCTGTAGATCATGTTATCTTAAATAGAATTCGGTGTATCGTAAAAATTATAGTAAAAAACTTGACTCCCTAGGGTAAGGGTGGACTGGAGAAGCGGTTGAACTCTTGGATGTTGAATAGGTTTATTTTTTAACAGCCGGTTAAGCCACAACTGTCGGGGTTAGCTGGAGATAGCGGAGTGATATGCCCAGGCCCGCCACAAAGGGGGGCAATTAGGACGATTTGCTCTGGGCCCCACGCCAGAGGGGTCTCCGAGAATAGAGTGAAACTCAAAAAGTGAAAACCCCGCATTCCTGCGTACTAATCGTCTAGGGGCCCCGAAAATAGCTTAAAACCAACCAAAAAGTCAAAACCGCCATATCCCTGCATTCGAATTTTCAAGCAACAGTAATCTAGAGCCTGAAACGCAAGCACACAGCACCCTGAAATATATGTTATGTTTGTTTATAGTTATGGATTCTTCTAATTTCTAATCATCAAGGACGTAGCCAGGATTTTGCCTCGAGGGGGTGGGAGGTATTGTAAGAATTGTAACAAATGATACTTTTTTTTATACATAGTCATCCAGACATTTTTCCTTTCTTTGCGCATGTAGAGAAATGAAAGTTACACACAAATAAACATTGCCCTTCTTCTTCTTTGATCCGTTGCTGGCAGAACATTCCCGCAACGGATACACGGCTGTCAGTGCCGCTGGGTCTTGAACTCTATTCATGATTGGTTTCCATTAGAGATGTGCCGAATGTTCGGCCGAATATTCGTATTCGGTATATTCAGCGTATTTTTTAATGTTCGTATTCGGCCGAATATTCGGTTAGTTTGCCGAATAATTACCGAATATTTAAAATGTATTATTTTAAGAGTTACATATGTTAAAGAAGCTTTATTCTGGAACCCTAGATAGGTAGTATTTGTAAATGAAACAAACACTTCTTTGTGTAACCATATTTATTCACAAAATCAAAAATTACACAAAATATAAAAATGGGGAATCCACACACGAGTCGACATAAACGAGACCGATTTGAAACTAGTTTGAAACTGCTTGCGTACGACTGTTCTTGCCGGGTCGGAAGCAATATCAAACTGATGAGAGACAAGCGTACCTGCGTTGCATTCAACGGTTCCATGACATGCGCCGAGCTTCCAAAAACATCTTGTTGCATTCAGTCCCGGCTTTTAAACATAACCCAAAAATCTAAGTAACGAGTGGATGATTGTGTGTGTGCTATGTCGAATGCGGCAATGCAGAAAAAGTGCAAAGTAGACCGACATTTGCGTTGCATGCATTCGAATACACACACTTCTATATTGGCTGTCACCGAATGCAACGCTTGTACGCTTGGAAATGCCACCAGTTTCAGTTGCGTGGTTGCATTTGTACGTGTCAAAGTTTATTCCACAAAATCTTCGTAAGCACAGATTTGATATGATTTGATTGATCAAAAATCGATTGCGGTGGTGCGTGGGCAAAGGTTTTATTTAGGTTGTAAACTGGTTGTGAGCGCGATGGTGAAATCAGTTTAAAACAGGGATTGCAAATCAGTCGCCTCATGTGCGTAGGGCCTCAATGTTTATGGAATTATCATTTCCCCACATTCTTGCTTTAGTTCCTTATTTTTTTGGCGATAACTGATCTATCACGAGAAAAATTGCAATAAAAAAAGGACGCCGCGTTGAATGAGCGAGCCGAGCTAGCGCAAAGTGGTGGAGGGGTTGGCGAACGCTGCTACTTAAACGGCCTACAGACGACATATATTTCATGATGCCAACTTTGTTGTCAACCAAGTTTGTCGTCTGTAGGCCGTTTTACAGAACGCTTCGCTTACCTTTATGAATGTGTTTACTGCGTAAAACTGAACCGAATAATTCGGCCGAATGTTCGGTTCGGTACATTTTTGACCGAACATTCGGCCGAATATTCGTATCCGGTCGAACCCATATTCGGCTTATCTCTAGTTTCCATTCTTGCCGATTTTGGCGGTGTGTGTGGGCACCCACCAGTTTGATGAAGACGGCCCTTACTGATAGGACCTGAAACATATTGTGATGATTTATGCGTCATCTGCTAGAAGTTGAAGGAACGGTTATTTATAACGACTTAATTATTTTAATTAACGCTTTAAGTACTAAACTAACATGGCGCCATCTATTAGACTAGATCTATTGGAACGGACTGTAATTAAAGACACAGCTTCTCAAACTTTCCGGAAGGGAAGATTATTCCATCACGGTCTAGAAAATGGTCGAAAGTTCTAGAACTTCTTTCTCACTCTTTCTCTATAAAGGGGCAGACTGGATATGTCAATGCGGTGGCAACGGCATTTGGGAGTCCGTTTGTAGTCCATGATCCAGGGGTTTTAACCTGACATTAAAACCTATAGAAATGATTTTTGGCACACGAGCAGTTTTTGAAGAGTACTTTAAGAAAAAAAAATTGGTCTGCATGAGAACAGGTAGAGAAAGTGGGGGAAATTCTCGGGAAAACTCGAAAAATTGATACTCCATCAATAACGTGGAAGTGGTTGAAAATTATATAATGTATAGGGACAACTTGCAGAACGTAAAAAGCATCGCAAAAAACGTCTTTACATGTTTTTTGAAAATTGCTTCGTTTGGGAGATAATGAGTCACTTTATACATGGACCTCTGAAAAAATGCAACTGGAGATTTTTCAGCGGGATTCTCTTTATTTTGGGCTCACAAATAATTTCCCAAAAGTCCATAAAGCCAACTGACCGGCTACTCGAGTCATAGAAGGTCAAAGGTCACGAGAATCAATTTTTCTCAAATATCTCGTAAATTATCGGTTTTATGCAATTTTTGGCTAAGTAAAGACTGTTCATGAGATGAATCTGCATATAAATGTCCTGTATGGAATTTACGTAGAGCCAATGGTTTTTGAGATATAGGGCTGGGAAAACTCGGGCACCGCACTGCATTCTTTTCCGCACCACCTTTGAAGTATAATGCCAGCAGCGTTTTTACATGGTACCCCTAGTAGACCTAGTCCATAGGTTAAAAGGTGTAAAATATTTTTTGGATTATCTCTCTAACTCTTCTGTTTCCACTTCTTTCATGCTGTTATCTTCATCAACACTTATCCCAGAGGAAAATAACGACATCGGGTTGGCGTCATCATCGTCCACCTCAAGTTCAATGGTTGAATGGTCGGACATCAAATTGACCTCGGGCGGGCCCGACAAGAACCATAAGCAACGGATTCTTCATTCTGCAATTTATACGTATGTACATAAATCTATAAAAAAATACAACTGGAAATTTTCCAGCGGAATTCCCTATTCCAAATAATTTCCCAAAAGTCCATAAAGCCAACTAGCCTCGGCTACTCGAGTTATGGAGGGTCAAAGGACACGAAAATCAATTTTAGTGTATTTTGCAAAACTAAAGTATGAATATTTCTGAAAAATTGCTTTTCGTGATTTGAAACCATTGAGATATTATTCTCTTTTTACTGTTAAGGTTATTGCGTTGAATTTTTTTTTTTGGAAGAGGCCCGCACCACAGGTTCAGGTTAGGGGCTTCCAAATCCTTAGTCCAACTCAGGACCCAAAATGTGTAGGGTTTAGATTCAACACCATCCAATACCACATTATTCAAAGGCCAAAACAAAACTCTCAGTCCAATTCCTTAGAATATATATACCAATAGTTTGGAATTTATACTCTGGAGAGATACCGCTGTTAATGAGTTAATGAGGCTCCAAACTCCCCCTTATATAGACCCAACATTAAATCTAAATTTTTGGAGAACATATTACTCGACGACGTAGACTAGCGAATAAAATATCATTGGATATTATAACAATTGAAAAATATTTTAAATAATTCTTCTGAACATACATTGTACACAAAATAACTATAATTTTAATTTATTTAACTTCGTTTTGTTGAGATTGTGAATGTATGCGAAGCTTTACGCACTAGCAAATGTTGTAAAACCGATCGACTACTTGAACAACAATGTTTACGATAACTTAAAGAGTAAAGCATGTCTCTAATCTGTTTTCTTACCATACCGGTTGAGTTCTTCTTACCATACCGGTTAAGTTCAAGTATAATTTAGTTAGTTATTTTTTTTCGAAGGCACACCGGTAAAATGCACCCGTCAGACGTATTCATTCCACTCGGCCACATATCAATGGATTCGTAATCGACCATTCCTCCAACTGAGTACTAACCTTGTCCAATGCTGCTGAGCCTGCGCAATCGAAATGAGAACCGATCTATTAAGTATGCAAATGGTACCCAAGATATAATTGTCCATTTTCTTCGTCCTATACAATTTCTTAAAGCTGCAGTTTTGCTTTAGTCTAGAAAAGGTGTTTCGTTTGGACTATTCCTTTTTAAACTCTTTTCTTTACTTTCACTTCGGAGCATCAAATCTTGTAACGTTAATTTAACCGCCTTTTACTCAATGCAAATGGATGAAACTTTGCAGGCATACATATTCCCGATGACAATACACGAATATGACATTTTGATACAATTTTTGTTGTTGATTTTGTTGTTGAGTAACAAAAAACGATTTTTAATATAAAATGCTTGGAATTATTCGTTCTACTCAATGTAGTGTAACTGATCAGCCCAAAATGTTTACCATATGCATAGTTCATGTGACGATGCTGTATGACATTTTTATAAAAGAATCAAGATGGCGGCTCTAAAATGGCGGCCAAGTTTTGCAATTGTGTTTTCCGATCCCCGACATGGGTGTCAAATGAAAGGGTATTACGAGTGGAATTCAGTTAGCTGTGTTGCATCATTACAAATTCAATACAAAATGGCGGCTAACACAAAATGGACCTGTTTGTTTAGGTACCAAATGAAAGAGTGTGACAAGTAGAATACTATTAGCTGTGCAGCGTCATTCCAAATTAAAAATGGCGGCCAAAAAAATATGACGGATTACATTTTTCTTTACAAGCCACTCGTTCGATATGGGTATCAAATGAAAGGTTATAACAAGTTGAATACAATTAGCGTCATCCTAAATTCAAAATGGCGGCATAAAAGTAGCGGCCAACACAAAACAGAGGATCAATTTTTCTTTACAACGCGCTCGGCATGGGTATCAAATGGAAGGGAGTGACAATTAGAATACTGTTGTCTGTGTCCCGTCATTTCAATTCAAAATGGCGGCCAACACAAAATGGCGGTTTACCCTTTTATTTACTTCTCTCTCGGTATGGATATCAAATGAAAGTGTATGAAAGTGAGTAAGAAAGTAAACTGTATGACGTCGTTTTAAATCAAATATGGCGTTCACTAAAAAATGGCGGAAGACATAACATAGCTACAAATAGCAAATAAAAATATGATTTAAAAAGATGCAAAAAAATAAGTTTCCAGTTTTTAGTTTTTATTGCTCCAGCCAGTATACGCGAACACACTACCTTTCGAAATGTAAAAAAAACGTAGAGCGCTATTAGATTTTTGAGGGGTCATCAAATTGTGCATTTTTGGGCTGCACTTTAGAACTGTTGTAAAGAAACAAATACAAAACACGTAAAAAAATTTCCTTATTTAACATGATAATCTAATTAAAAGTTTGGAAATTGTAATGTATTAATTAACGCTATTCGTTACTAAAAAGTAAAAAATAAAAAAAGGAAAAAAAAATTTTTAAGAAACTCTTTTCTTTACCTTAATATATTGATCAGTTGTGAACACAAAATTAATATAAATACTAAAAAAATCGACTAAAAGGTAAAAAATAAGAAGATTTTAAACAATATAAACTTTTAAATCAAAATGGAAAAAATCTCACACATTCCTTAAAGAAAAGCGTGGGGCGCCCATACCAACCTGAAATTAAAAAAACATGACTGCCGCGAGTACATTTTAACATTTCAGACAGCTACGAATTTTCACTAATTGAGCATTTTGTTTCATAAAAACGCACCCCACGCTTTTCTTTAAGGAATGTGTGAGATTTTTTCCATTTTGATTTAAAAGTTTATATTGTTTAAAATCTTCTTATTTTTTACCTTTTAGTCGATTTTTTTAGTATTTATATTAATTTTGTGTTCACAACTGATCAATATATTAAGGTAAAGAAAAGAGTTTCTTAAAAAATTTTTTTTTCCTTTTTTTATTTTTCTTGAAACTTCTGCTTTTAAATTATATTCTGCACCATAATATTTCGTAAGTAGCCCTAATAAAGCATTCTGCCGGCTAATAATAGAGTACCCCTTGTTCATCTGGTTGTCTGGTACTGCCGGCGTCACAGCCTTTGTCGGCGGGTGAGCGTAGATTCATTTATTTCGGGAGAAATAACACTCCGACGGAGCTGTTTCCGGTTTACACCTGTGGCTCAGTCGACTGTTAAAAGAAATGAACTCTTATAACACCCAAGAGTTCAAAAGCAAGGATCATTGTCTCCTCCCTATGCAACCTACAGACTACCCTTAACCTATCATATCCGTTCTTCTTCTATCCTTCGAACTAAGCTTACTATTAGACGTGCGCCAAGACGTGAACGACATGACAGTCTGGTAGTATAAAAAGTGGCACCTAAGTGGCACCACAAAAAAAATCAATTTTCTTAATGATCATTAGGAGAGTTGTCTGCACTGGATTTTAGTCTGTGACAAGCCTTTGAGCAGGGGCGGTGCTTTCATAGGTGCGAATGGTGCACTTGCACCGGGCGCAATTTTTCGGGGCGCAATTTCAGAAATTAAGATTTTAACAAAAAATTAAAACTTTGGGGAAAAAATATAAAATTTAAAATTATTCTCACGGGTGCAATTACACAAATTTATCCAATTTTTGTCCCTGCACTTTCTCATGCAAGAAAAAATGGGGAAATTTCGGTTCTCCTCGTGCAGGAAGTTTCCAGAGATTTTAGCTTCGCAATTCGAGAAATCGGGAAAAAATCTACCAAGTGATTTATTTGGAGCACTTTTTGAAAATTCTTTAAAAAGCACAATATCCACTCACACAAAGAACAAGTTTTTTCGATGACTCTGAATAGTGTATTGCTGTTTACCGTGATTGATATAATTGGGATATAATTGTTAAAAGAGGTAAATGAACGAAATTAGGAGAGCAAAACTCCTTGTGTATGCTCTTTTTTTGTTTGCTCCTTTAAACCCCCGGCTTCAAAAGCCTCAGTTCAATAACGTTCAATTCAATCTGCATAAATGGCTTCGACGGCTGGCATGTTCAGTTAATGCTTGAAATTGATGTTGCTTTTTTGCCAGAAGTTAGAATAATGCAAAAAGCTCACTATAATGATATTCCATTATTCCAGTTGATAATCCTCTTTTGAGCGGGCTTTTACGTTCAGTCTCAATTTCAAGTTCTCTTGGGCGAATTAAGGCTTTATTTTTCCTGAGTTCAATATGTGAAACTGCATGGAAGCTCAGGCAAAAAGTGCAGTTCAGTACACTAATTTGCTCGAACTTGTACAGTTTGGCCAGTGAAGCCGGTGGTATTACTGTCTAACAAATAAATATGGCCAGTTTCACACGGGCCAACCAACAAAAATTGGCTGTAATCGTCAATTTCCTTTTGAAATGCGATTAGGGTTTTCACAAGAGCCAACTCTTCCAACAAACTATACGTTAGCGTGCTTTAGGTTGTTGCTGTTGCTTTTAATATCAATTATTCCTTCTGCCATTTCCTTTCTTTTCTTTTCCTGGCAAAAGGGAGCAAAAATCAACAACAACCACACAGCTGTCAAAAAGTTGATTCAAAAACCCCGTGAAAAAATTCAAAGGTTTAGAAAATCTGACCGCCCCATCGTCCTCGCCTACTCTCTGCTTCGTAAACGATGTTTTCAGCAGAATTTTTGGGTTCGATGTTGACCCATGTAGAACTTCCTATTTATGTAATCAATATTATGGTGCAATCTTAAATTTTGCGCAAACTATGAAAAATATTTCACCCATTAGCTAATGTTGGGGTCTTTTTCCATTGTACTTCACTGCGTTCAAAAATGAACAGGTTATGGGGCGCAAGATGGCAAAGTGCACCGGGCGCAAAAAACCCAAGCGCAGGCGCTGCCTTTGAGTTATTTAAAGCAACCAGACAAGCGATGTACTTGAAAGCGGTTCTTTAGCTTTATACATTCCTCACACATTCCCTTCATATTCATACATTCCTCATTTTATTTGGACCTAGGCTTTATGAAGTTTGATGAATGAGGAATAAACAAAAGCATTCTTTCCCGTATAATTTTGGGCTGTCAATAGCTTCAAAGAAGCAAATAAGCTCAAGCAAGTTTGGAATTTTCATAGTGTCAGGAGATTCTTTTGGAAATATGTAGTATCGAAGGCTGAAGTGGAAGCTTCATTATTGGTATTAGGACTTCTGTATAAAAAACAGAAGAATAGAAGAAGTCATAGCTACGAAGAATTTTTTACTCCAAAGATATGTATTTAATAAAATCGGGAAATTTTCATCATTCATTCTGAATACTATAAATAAAAGATCGGCTACATGTCCCTCCAATAAAGATATCAGATGAATGTTTTGGAACCGGCCGGCTTTTTGAACAAACAAAAACCCAAATTATTATCGTAACTATTACTTTGATGATAAATATTTTGCAAAAATAGCTAATCACTATAGAACAGAAAATGATTGCTACTACAGAAAATATGAAATAGCCACACTGTTGAAACAAAATAGATTGAGTTATCGCAGTCAATTTGCATTCTACAGAAACTCGTGCTTCCTTGAATAATAGATATTCAGAAGTGGAATCAACGATGATTAAGTGCATCTATCAATTCGACTTTATTAGCAGTGCTTTTAAAGAGAGTTCGTGATGTATTCATATTTCTACTTGAGAAATTTTAATTAAATAATATTAATCATAGAAATGTGAAACGTTTTCGTATTATTTTATAGCAAGGACTCAAATTCAAACTAAAATTTTCAAAAAAGACAACCTCATTTATGTTCCACGACCGTATTCAAAAAAAAAATCTTTTCAAACACATAAAATCCTTTTGAAATTTAAAACTTGCAGTAAAGAAAATCACAATTACCATAAAAAGCAACTAACCTTTTTAAACACCGGTCACCAATTTATCCCAACAGAATTTTTCTAAGTAGAACTTCTAGAAAACTGGACACTGTTCAAAAACCAAACTAGTCACACCAAAAAATTCACTCCTTCAAACAGAAATACTAGAAATTCAGTAGCCGCACTGCACTTGTAGTAAAAATTTACAATTCACAAAATAAAAATGAACAATTCTACAATTATTATTATTATTTTTTGCACAATTCCAGGAGCGCCCAAAAGGATAAGGACTGTTGCCTCTTTATCTTCCAGCACGGAAAGAACACTGAACTGTATCTAACGGACTCTGGAATAACACTGACTTGCGGGTTCAACAAGTGCTTCGCCAACCGTGTCCTTTTATCAAATCACCACATCCTTGTATGCGTGCGTCCTTTTAAATATACCACCGATAACAGCGGCATACAAAATTCCTCGCAGGATATGTGCCAGCGCATTGGATAGGAGATATTTCTGTTTATCAATGAAAAGCTCAAGGATAATAAATTAGGATCAGAGGAGCAAAGCTTTCCTATAGTCTTGGTTTTTTTTTGCCAGTGATTGGCGGGATTCTTGGTCTCTGGTTACGCATGTTCTGTGTATGTGTTTTTGTTGCTCCTTCGTTTTTGGGGATGCTTTGTTAATACGAGGCACGCAATGCTTATTCGGAAAAAAGTGGGGACGGAAATGATGTAGTTGTTTCGTTTTTCCCTGCTTTTTTTGGAAAATTACAAAGGTGCAAAACTAAATTTTATTTCCTTGCCATTAGGTTGTAGACAAAATGTCAAGGGTACTATGATTGAGTTAAGTCTAGAAGTAACGAACGAGGTGCGAAGTCCTTTTTTCCATAAAGGCTCTTTTGTCGTTACAATTTGAACCCTTTTCCGGCGTTTAAGAGGCGAAAAGCGCTGTCTACCTTTCGATGACAAATCATAATATTATTTTGGAAAGTAGAGGATTTGCTTTGTATCCCTGAAGCAGAGATGAAATGATTAACGAAAAATTAATGCGTCATCAGACAGCTGTGAGTGGTTTTGCGATCGAAGTCACTTCAAAGTTTATTAAACACTTTAAAGTCATTTACTATTTCGTTATGAAACTCTACAATTTGAACAAACGTCTTCCTTACTTAATAACAGAGCAATGAAACTTAGATGAAACTTTTTTGGTGGATGGAGAAAATCGTGATAAAGATAAGGTATTAACAATAAATTCGCACTTGACATAATGTGGAACTCCTCTACCCAACTAAAAACCACCCCCACATAGCAAGTAGTATGGAGTTTAAAGGATTTCTCCGTTTGTAGGAGAATAGCTATTTATATTACAACAACGTGACTTTCGAGAAAGTGTTTAATACTTTTGATTTTAATCTCCGCATTAAATTATTTCTTGATTACTCATTCCCTATAGGGGGCCTAATATCGTGCCTAATTCAATGCTTCCAATACCGTATTAGTGGTTGCGGTGAACTATTGCTGACCCATCCCTTAACATCTCATACATATGGGGCATTAGCCAAAGACCTTTCACACATTCCAAATGCTTAGAGTTTCTTAAGAGGTGCAACTGAACCGGAATCATTGGCAAGTTCTACTCGCACAGATTGCGTGCGAAAAGGAAATCGACGCTGCAATTGTGAATGGTACAAGGACCTATATAATGGAATCTGGCCAGCGGACAAAAGCGAAAAAGCTACAAAATAGGCGTAGTAACCCAGAAGACGATTTCCACAACAATCATAAGATTTTTTCTCCCAGCATTTATTTTCACTTAAAGCACGTGTATCAGCAATGGCTGCTTGGTAAACATTAGGTTTACCTGCATTTTGCATTGTAAGTTCTATATTCAGTGTAGTGATTTAGGCTATATTTTTGTTTTGATATATCGCATTTCTCACAGCTCTAACATTTTGACGTTTAAGTTTCACTATTTTCCTTAACTCACCATTTAACTCAACTCAATTTAACTCAACTTAACTCAGCGCAACAAAACCCTTAATTCAATTCTTATCCTTAATAAACTGAACTCATTCCTTTTTTAAGCCATCTCGCAACACGCAACTAATTCAACTTTTAACTCAACTCCTAACTCACATCAAGTTACTTAATCGTTAAGTTAACTTAGTTCAAGTCTACTTATCCAAACTCAACCCTTAATTTATCTCTAAACTCAATTCTTAGCTTTTCTTAACTCAACTCGACTTATCTAGCTCAACCCTTAACAGAGCTCTCAACTGAACTGTTGATTTAACTCTTAACTCAACTCTTAACGCAATTCTTAAACTAAAGACCGGAGTACAATGATCACAACGGAACGGAATGGAAAGTTGTGAAATGTCAAAATAACCCTACAAAGCGGACACGAACGTCATGTGCGCACAGTCGATTTAAATGACAGCAAAGTTTTATGTCAAAAGTTTATACACGCCAAGAAATATAGAGAAAATAAAGAAAATCTTTTTAATTTTGAATTAATTATGTGAAATGTATCGTATTGTGGTACAACGAACAACAAGGAACAAGAAACGTAACAGAAGGAGGTGGTGGCTTAGGAAAATTGACAGGAATAAAGATATCACGGGGTACTATAATGTGGTATTTAAAAACAGCTTCACGGGGCACTATAATGTGGTATTTATGAACTACTGCTAAGCATATTATCAGAGCGGCTTACCAAACCCTCGACTCGAAAACCAATAGGAGCTGAATGTCGGTTACCAGGTCTGGGGTTTAAGTTTTTTGCGCCCAGTGCATTATTTATTGCGCCACATAAATTGTTCATTTTTTGACCCAGTGAAGGACAGTGGAAAAAGGCTCAAACACTCGCTGGATGGGAAAAATAATTTTCATAGTTTGCGCAAAATTTCACATCGGCTAGTTTCCCACAAAATCTGTTGAAAACGTCATTTGTGGAGAAGAAAGTAGGAGAGAACGATAAGGTGGACAGATTTTGTGAAATCCTGCCTCACACCGATCCATAAAGCATGTGATAACATGGGTTCATAAAAGGCTGTTCGACCACCTCAAATATTATGTTTTCTAATCTCCGAACCACTTTGTGCTGTTTATATGGACTTCAGCAAGGCTTTTGATCGAGTAGAACATCAAATGTTAATTGCAATACTATTAAAATTTGAAATCTCTGGTCCTACCCTGTAATGGACAAATTCATATGTTGATGGAAGAGCGCAAGTTGTAAATTTCACGGATTTCTGCCCAACCAAATTGAAGCAACTTCTGGTGTTTCTCATGGTAGTCACCTAGATCATCTTCTTTTTAATATTTTCAACTCCGATTTGTCTAAGAAATTATAGTCAATATTCCACATCTCTGCTACGCTAATGGCCTCAAAATATATAGTGCGACCAAGTCCCAAAAGGATGTATTTTTTTTTTGCAATCGAAGGTCAATGCGTTATAAAACTGGTGCACCATCAACAAATTACACCTTAACACGAGAAAATGCAATTACCTGCTCCCGCAGATAAACATACAACTTAGTTTTATTACCTCATTCACAAGATTTTGAATCATGTCAACCATATTGTAGACCTCGCCAAAGTAAATCTTGACCTACTAAAAGCCTTTTCTTTTTGGTAGGATTTTCATTGTTAGGGTTGCCTATATTCCGATCAATATGTACTTAGGCACCAATAGATGTTTAATTATAGCTCTTTGAGGGTCACAATTGTGTAACAGAGCACAGAGGACACAATAATGAACCGACTACAAATGAAATCTCTGTGCTATTGATAAATTAACAATGTGATTACCGTGACATAATACTTCATAGAAAGGATAACAAATTGCAACGAATCACAGAAACTCACAAATAATATGATACACCAATAATAGCCCTTAATATTTATTTATGGTCAATACGGATCTAATTTTACAGTCTATCAAGTCAATCTCAACATAAGGCGGCATAATTGTAATAACAAAGTACCCAAATTACAATTTTAGTTTTATGGAATTACGGTATAAAATAAGCACAATAATTTGCATTGTTATATGCAACTACATAATTAGTGCTTGATAGATGCCTATTCATAGATTGAAGCAGAGAGACTGAACTAAAATCTCAGAATGGAGAATTATAAAGGACCCCGCACGTTTCCTATGGAAAATGACTTTCGGTCAAATTGAACGAGTCTATGCTCTTTGGATAGAGGAAGTCTCCCTGAACAAAAGTCTCAATGGGCACGAAACCCAAAACTTAAGATTTTTGGTACTTTTAGACATCTGAAGTTTTCCATTTTTAGGTCTGTTGGTGTTTTTTGCGGTATAGCAAAGAAATAACGTCGCATTATTTAAGTAATGCTAGTGTTCATTTAATTTTTTTTCCATACTATGTAAGGAAAGTGGTTTTACAATAAGCAAAAAAATTTCCCAAAGAGCATAGACTCGTTCAATTTGACCGAAAGTCATTTTCCATAGGAAACGTGCGGGGTCCTTTCTTTTCAGACGCAATCAATCAAAGTGAAAACTGAGATATGTAGAGGTCCCGCCAAAAGAGTTGATGCCGAGAAAGTCGCGTTTTCCATGCGCAGTAGAATCCCCGCATGCCGTTCCCGTCCCTTAGCCTAGTCGCAACAAATTTCGAAGGGGAAATTTGAAAATACATAAGAGCATTTCTTATCAACATGTGCGCAATTTTTATTTGTGTGCAGCTTTAATTTCCCCAGCTGCGCGCTCCGGCATCAACTCTTTTGGCGGAACCTCTAACTTATGGGGCCCATCCACAGGCCAACTAGTTGCCCAAACTGAGTTGTGTTGGCACTTGGGGTTGCAGTTGGGATAAATCAAAATCTTTTAATTTTATGGGGGCGGGGCCTAGAGTTTGGGCAACTACTCGCGATGTGTATGTTGCAGTTTGGCAAACTACTTGAATGAATTAACCCAGAATTCGAAAATATATTTTTTTGCAAGTTTATATTTTCATTGTATTGCATAATTTTTAATTTAAATTATGAAAGTTCACATAATATTAAATTATTTTCATAATTTATATGTTTAGGATTTAATTTATATTTTAAAAACATACAAATATTTATATTAATAATTAAAAAATTTATAATTAACATAAAAAATCATTACTACCCATTTTTTATAATCATAAAACTTAATCGCGGGTTTTCTACAATTTTATTTAACGTTCAAATTGCCTATAAAATACTGAATTGACAGTTGAAGTATCAACTCAGTTGAAGCGTTTGTGGCAAAACACCAACTCTTTAAGGGGCCTACAGACACACGACATGTTTGTCTACATGTCGATAACTAATCACGCACAGACGTAACTACATGTCGATAAACTTACCTAACGACATTATTTCGGAAAGGATTTTACCGTGATAGGTTGTGTGCGATCAGTAAGCTTTTACTAGCTTTTACACTGATGTTGAGAACCAAGTTTACAACTTCTGTACTAACACACTACATGTCGCAGAAAATCAAAACATTTTGATTTTTCGTCAACTTGTTGTGACATGTCGACAACCGGTGTACAGACGTGATTATTTGACGATTTCCAACTCAGGTTGGTAGACATGTCGTGCGTCTGTAGGCCCCTTTACACAACTCAGTTTGGGCAACCAGTTGGCCTGTGGATGGGCCCCATTAGAACGATTAGTAATTTTTCCATCCTCATTTACCTCGCTATATGCAAGGGGGCGCCCAGGATGATCAGCTATGTAAGAAGGTATGGATGTAATGGGGCCCATCCACAGGCCAACTGGTTGCCCAAACTGAGTTGTGCAAAGAGTTGGTGTTTTGCCACAAACGCTTCAACTGAGTTGATACTTCAACTGTCAATTCAGTATTTTATAGTCAATTTGAACGTTAAATAAAATTGTAGAAAACCTGCGATTAAGTTATATGATTATAAAAAATGGGTAGTAATGATTTTTTATGTTAATTATAAATTTTTTAATTATTAATATAAATATTTGTATGTTTTTAAAATATAAATTAAATCCTAAACATATAAATTATGAAAATAATTTAATATTATGTGAACTTTCATCATTTAAATTAAAAATTATGCAATACAATGAAAATATAAACTTGCAAAAAAATATAATTTTCAAATTCAGGCTTAATTAATGCAAGTAGTTTGCCAAACTGCAACATACACAGCGCGACTAGTTGCCCAAACTCTAGGCCCCGCCCCCATAAAATTAAAAGGTTTTGATTTATCCCAACTGCAACCCCAACTGTCAAATCAGTTTGCCAACTGCCCCATACACGCTGCGATTCAGTGCCGACACAACTCAGTTTGGGCAACCAGTTGGCCTGTGGATGGGCCCCATAACGATTCATTCACTACCAACTCTAAATGGGATAAAATTAGTCAAGCGCTATCTACTGGGCAATTACTTTCTGCTCATCATGATATCGCTGCAAGCGTTTTTACACAAAAACTCAAGGAAATGATGCATCTTCTGATAAAATAAAAAAATGGTCGGTTCAATTTGTTGCAATTAGGCGCAATTTAAGAAAATAAGATATTTAAAAATTTTAAAACTTCGAAAAAAATTTCCCGTACTTTCATTGTCATATACCTACTAAAGGAACTGCACAGACATTCTGTGCCTTTTTCCATTGTCTTTTACAAGGTGAAGCCAATGCAATTCCAATCGTTCGTCTGATTTCGTCGTGTTTCCTTTCTTGGCCGGCACGGTCTTGATTTGCAATTCGTACTATAGTCGTACTATTATGGGTCCCTAATTCGGCGAGAAAAACTAGGATCGCATCTATTCTGAAACTTATTGGAAGCGCCTTCTTTGTCCAGGAAAGCAGTTAAGGTGGATTTTTTTTTCTATGCTAGAATCTACAGTAGAAACTAATACAGGCAGTGCAGTGATCACCTAGTATCCCATGAAATAGGAAGGCTGAGAAAACGACATATGGATCTCTATTATGGAGATTCGAGTATATAGTACTATAGATTTTCTGAGTACAGGATTGTGCTGGAAATATTTGGGGAAGTGCAGCTAACACCGAAAAACATCGTAGAGCATTAAACAGCATTAGCGAGAGAGTTTTGTGAGGTTAAAGCGCAAGCAATCTGAGCACAAAAGCAAGATAGCGAAGCGAATCCTGATTGGATAACGGTAGGGGCGGCGCTTTCCTAGGTGCAATTGGTGCATTTTCACCGGCCATAATGGAACGCAATTTCAGCAAAAAACAGAGTGTGCTCGTGCCTTCATTTTTATATATTAAAAGAACACCAGAGGGTTTGTGTTTATTCCATTGTCCTTCACCGCGATCTAAAATGAACAGCCGATGGGGGCGCAATTTTGTATAGTGTACCGGGCACAAAAAAAGCCAAACTCCGGCCCTGCAATTAGGGAATCCAATCCTCAATAATCCCGGGAATACGCGAGATTTGCGGGACTGAAAGAGACTGTTCTAAGTAGTTATGTTCATGAATTTATGAAGTATTATATGAAATAAAAGCCTAACAAAGTACTAAGTCAGTGAAACAAAGTATTCAGGCCAATTCTGAATTACACTCGAATTGATTGCGCTAGCATTTTCTTATAAAGTGGCATACATTTGTTTTTCGAAATTACTCTCCCTTACAGCAGAGTTTATGCTACGATGTAAGAAATCGGAATCGGAATCAATTCCAGCGTAGTTTATAATAGGCCTGAATACTTTGTTTGACTCAGTAGTTCGTGTGGCATACTATACAATTAGTCGTGAGAGTAATCCCCTTACGCTCATACGTGGGGAATCCCCTGTCCAAGTCGTAGAGTAACCTAACATTTACTGTGTTTCCATGGGGTAGAGTATTCGTATTACAGAAAGATTTTTCCCTCAATTCAACTCGATGACAGATAAGTAATTTTAAGTCGTGTCTCCGTTGGTATGTGTACAGTAAACGAACTTAAACAAATCTATATGCATATCTCGGCCTAATCCAACGTGTTTCGTGGAGTTTTCTTGGATTTAGCGAACTTTACTCAACCCGCGTTTCTTACTCTGGCTTACATAGCAGCGTTGCTTAACTGCTGTGACAATTAAAACTGTGTAATAAAATTGGGCTTGCTAAATTGCGCGCAACGCATGGGTTGAACAAAGTTCAACTTATACTCGAAACATGAACTCAGTTGGCAATTTACCAAAGTTCAATTTTTTTTATAAAACAAATTCTGCCAAATTTTTTGACACTTTATAGCACTTGACGGAACTTTATCTGTCAACTCTGGCCCGTTGAGTTCCATTGCGTCCAGTATAATTGAGGCTTAAGGCCCTTGAGTGCAATGCAACCACGAAACTGATGCTTCTGCCGGCAAGAAAAGTCGTGCGTGAGCAGTTCAACCTTGCGCAAAACAGAATCCGTTGGAGGGCAACTGTTTCCGCCCTATGTCCCATGAGGGATTAAAGGAGCGCAATGATGATGATCGCTTCCCGTGTATGGACTCCCACTTCCGTACACGGGCAAGATCATGAAACAGTTGCGTGTGCAACTGGAATTGCAAATCAGTCGGAAGGCCTAAATCTATCCTACTTTCAAACATATTTCTATTAAGTCCCGGTTCTTGTAAGAGGTGATTCTACTGCCGATTTAGTAATTTGTTAGGCGTTTAAGCTCCTTTTCACTCCGATCCGACTATAGGACCAGACCGAAAACATGACTCGGTAATCGAAGGAACGCAAATAAAATGTTGTCACTGCGAGATATTGTTCCTTCAATTGGCGGAAATGACAGAGATCATTATGGCTTGCCATCCCAAAGAATCGATGGGTCTGACGATAATTTAAACCGAGAATATACCAAACCACAGTTAAACAATGAACAAAAAGGACTCTATCAACGCATCGTCAATACTGTCAATATGGGTGAGTTTTTAAGGACCACCAGGAAGCACTGGCATGACTTCCATACTAGCCATATTAGGCTTTATTAGGTTTAGGCATATGACCAAAAGCTACGAAGCAATGGAACCAATTAATTCAATTCTTTAAAACCTTATTGAGTCGAGTGATGAGCAGAGTGAGAATACAGAGGAATATATCGGTGCCCTTTAAAATGAACTGAGGCCACATGCCAGGAGACTCCCTATCCTGCTTACTATTTAACATCTTATTAAAAAAAGCGGCCCGGGAGGCACGCATTGAAACCAGAGGGACAATCCTGAACAAGTCTATTCAGCTAATGGCATATGCAGATAATATAGTCATCATAAGCAGGTCAATGACTGCAGCAAAGGAAGCCTATTTAGCGTTAGAAAAAGCAGCGTCAAAATCTAATCTCATCTCGTCAATGAAAATAAAACGAAACCTATAAACTTAATGCTCCTTTAATCCCTCATGGGACAAAAGGCGGTAACAGTTGCCCTCCAGCGGACTCTGTTTTGCGCGACAGCTCTCAGCTCTGACCAGGATCTCACAGTTGTTGCGGCCTCTGCTAGTAGGGTTCTCCTCCACGTGGTTCTAGGTCTCCCGTACTTGCAGACTCCAGTCATGGGCCTGTTTGGCTAGATTTTCGTTTTCACGTCGGAAGGTGTGGCCAATTCAATTCCATTTCCTTCGCCTGATTTGGTCGTCTATCCTTTCTTGGCCGGCACGGCGCCATAGTTCTTCGTTTGAAATTCTATCTTGCCAGCGGGTTTTTAGAATACCATTTCCGGTAATAATGCTACCGAGGTAGCAGAATTTATTTACCAGTTTCACGTCACGGTTATTCAACGCTGTCCGCATTTCTTTAGTTTTAGTCGGATTTGGCCTCAACCCTGTTGGACTACTTTCTGTTGCAAATTATTTAACATGTTTTTGAGATCCTAGTGTCTGTGAGCCAGCGTAGTCGAGATCCTTAAGGCGGTCTATCAAATCCCATTGTATGCCACCTGTTCGATTATCTAGAACTCAGACAAGGATGTCATTTATTACTATAACAATAAAGGCGAGAGTAGGCATCCTTGTCGTACTCCTGAGCTCACCCCAAAGCTGTCGGATAATTTTCCATTATGGAGAACTCTGCATTTGGAATTGTTACATAGGGCTTTTAGACCATATACTTATTAGTACAAGGTACAGCTCCAGCATAATAGATGTAAGAACGTACCGTGGAGCAAACATGGGCTCAGACCATTATGTGGTGGGTGCTAAGATAAGAGATAGGATTTCGTGCGTTAGGACAGGAGGAAGGGTACAACAAAGCGAGCGAAAATATAATACCGCGGCCCTCAACGAAGAACAAATTAGGGAAGAATATGTAGCAGAGCTAAATAGAAGGTTCGGTGCATCGAATAACGAAGCTACAAGTATCGATGCCAATATTGATGAGGAATGGGCAAAACTAAGTACCATAATAAAGGAAGCCGCTGCAACCAAGCTAGGCTATGAAAGACGAGCAAGATTTCAAGACTGGTTCGACGAAGAGTGCGCTAGAGTAACGAAAGATAAGAATGAAGCATATACTAATATGCTGCAAAGATATAGAACTAGAAATTCCGTAGCGACCTATAAGGAAAAACGACGACTAGAAAAACGTACGCACAAAAGAAAAAAGAAGACGTGGCTGGAGGAACAATTTGTAGAGATAAACGAACTCGGGAATAATAACGAAGTGAGAAAGTTATATGAGAAAGTGAACAAGCAACGTAAAGAGTTTAAACCCAGAGTATCGATGTGTAAGGACAAAAACGGTAATATCCTGAGTCAAAAACAAGAGGTTTTAGAAAGATGGGGGGAGTATTTTAATGAGCTACTGAATAGAGGCGACGAAAATGAGAGTGAAAGTGATGTGAATCAAACAAATAGAAACGCACCAACCAATAATGATAGTGATACTGGTGCTGCTAATGAAAGTGATGTCCCTACAATGGACGACGTACAAGAAGCTATGACGAATCTCAAAAACAATAAAGCCCCAGGAAAAGATAGCATAGCAATTGAGATGTGGAAATATGGGGGCCAAGAATTAAGGAATGGATTACATAAACTTATAGAATCGATCTGGCGTCAGAAAAAGATCCCACTTGAATGGACGGAAGGTGTGATATGCCCCCTGCATAAAAAAGGAGATCAACTCAACTGGTGAGAACTATAGGGGAATTACCCTCCTCAACTCAGCGTATAAAGTACTGTCCACTATTTTATACAAAAAACTTCTACCCATCGCAGAAGGCATAATAGGTAGTTATCAATGTGGCTTTCGACCAGGTAGGTCCACTTCAAACCATATTTCCACTCTAAGAAGAATTTTGGAAAAATCATGGGAGTTCAACATCAATATTCACGTACTGTTTATAGACTTCAAGCAAGCATATGACAGCGTCAAGCGTGAGGAGTTATTTAAAGCTATGGAGTGCTTCCGATTTCCAAAACACCTAATCGAAGTAACAAAAGCTACAATCGAGGTAGTACGATGCAGAGTACGAGTTGAACGAGACCTCTCAGTTTCACATCACAGAGAGGCCTGAGACAAGGCGACGCGCTGTCATGCCTCCTATTTAACATAGTGTTGGAGAAGGTGGTGAGAGACGCTGGGGTAGAAACAACGGGATCCATCTTTAACAAGTCAACACAAACGATGGCTTATGCTGGTGATGTCGCTCTAATAGGTAGGTCGTTTGGGAGTGTGAAAGAAACCTTCATCAAACTGGAAGCAGCTGCGAAAAAGATGGGATTGCTCATCAACGAAGCAAAAACTAAGTATCTTTGTACTTCAAAAAGATACGCAACTCCAAGACAAAATATCACCATAGATGCATATAATAGAAACCGTTAAAGAATTTACGTATCTTGGAACCGTATTGCAAGCTGACAGTGGTGAGACAACGGAGATCAGAAGGAGAATAAACGTTGCTAACAGATGCTATTTTGGACTTCGACAACATCTTACATCACGCATTTTGTCTATAAGAATGAAGTGTAAACTATATACCACGCTAATCAAGCCCGTTCTGATGTTTGGATCAGAGGCATGGACTTTGAAAGTGGCTGATGAAACTCTTCTAGGCACTTTTGAAAGAAAAATTCTACGTACAATATTTGGCGGTGTCTGCGAAAACGGTGAATGGAGAAGGAGATATAATCACGAATTATACCAACTGTACCGTGGACCCGACATTGTCAAAAGTATAAAATTAAGTAGATTGCGATGGGTGGCACACGTACAAAGGCTTGACGATAGCGACCCCGCAAAAATAGCGTTGAATCGAATTCCTGATGGAAAGCGAAATTCAGGTCGACCAAAAAAGCGATACATGGACTCCGTTGAGGAAGATTTAGTAAAGTTAGGCGTACGCAACTGGAAGGCATTAGCCAGGAACCGAACGGCATGGAGAGAAATGTTGGAGGAAGCCAAGGCCAATAATAGGCTGTAGTGCTACAGATGATGATGATGACATAGGGCTTTTATCAATTCTATTATTTTATCAGGTAGTCCACGTCGCCGTAGTGCCCGCCATATAAAGCTCCTATTAACCGAGTCGAACGATTTCTCATAGTCTACGAAAACAAGGTAAAGGGGGATAGGAATTCAGTAGACTGCTCCACTATTATTCTCAAGGTGTTAATATGGCTCTTTCTAAATCCGGCCTGCTACCTCCTAAGTGTTCGGTGTACTGCCTCTCTTATCCTAGATAGTAATATATGGGACAAAATTTTGCCCACAGTATATAATTAACCAATGGCCCTCCAGTTGTCACATATTGTTAGGCCCTCCTTTTTGGGTATTTTGACTATGATACCTCCGGAAAGGTACAGGTGCTCCATTCTATTTCCAGGATTGGCTGTAGCGCATCCGCTGACTCGGGTTTCATCAATTCTTGCACGATGCCATCTTTTCCCAGCTGCTTACAGCCGCTAAATCTATTATTTCACTAATTCTTTTCTTTGGTGATATATGCCCCAAAAATCATCTTTTTCCTACGGAATCAGCTTTTACCCTAACTGTACACCCAAAAATGGACTAAGTAACAAAACACCTTTGCGCAACCTGTAACCGCCAAAGGCAAATTTTTCCCACAGAACCATCTGTTGGCTTTTCCGACAGAACCATCTGTTGAGATATCCAGCAATACATCGTAAGATGAAGTTACACTATATAAAACAATAATTCGCCCTGTTATATCGCAGCGGGAAATGAAGTGCTGCAATAGCCATGTTGGAGCACAGGGATGCGGTTGTAGCAAATGCGGAGACATTACTCCACACATCGAACTGGAGAATTTCGGCCCGAAATCGAAAACACGAAGACGAAAAGATTAGAAGAGGCCTAGACTCGAGTTGGGCTGTAGTGCCATTGGAAGAAGAAGATAACACTTAAAAGTAAATTGTTCCTACAGAACCAGGCTCCTTTGCTAAAACCTCAAAAGTGGTTTGGCAATAAACCCACATTTTGCTCATACTAAAATCTCCAAAGGTTAATTTTCTCCAGAGAACGATCTTTTGCGCCATTAAACCCCCCAAAATTCGGCTCGGCAACAAAACCACATATTGCTCAAACTCATATTTGGAAGTTTAGATGCAAAAAAATCGAGTCGAATTACTTGAGGCATTCCGGCAACATAAAGATCTCTTTTCTGCTGCATGATTAACACAAAATTACACTATTTTAAATTTTCGATTCGGCGTGTTTCTCTCGTTATTTTAAAAAATTCCGTTAGTCGGTTGTGCAGTTCAGCTTGCAGTTCAAATTGCTTAACCCGCCATTTTCGGTTTTGTTTCTAGCCACAACTTTTAATTTCTATTTTTTCTAATGCATTAATTTAAAATTAATTTTTATAAATCCACATTTTCAAATTTTAACATAAATAGTAAATTCTATTAAAACTACTTCTATCCAAAAGAATAAACGTTGAATCAAATAATTTAACGCAGTTATTAGCAAACAGATGGCAGCGCATTCAATAAATTGAATTTTCCAACTCCACCCCAAAATGCTTTGTTTGTTTGCAAAAAATATGGCCGCTCATGTATTTAGAAAAGTGTTCTGTCAGTGAAGGTTTTTAAAGAATTATTTTAAAGTTTGTGTATAAAGCGTGCTGAAAATAAAAAGTTATAATTAAATGCGAATACATTTTAAGTGACCGTGCTTCCTCTGATAGGAGTATAGTGAGAATTTTATCAATATCAAAACAAATATCCGACATCCCACTAAAAACTTCCAGCCAAGAAGGGAAAGCCGCCCAAAATTGATTTCACTACATTACAACAAAATTTTTGAAAATTTGTAATGAAGAAGGATAATTTATTTTGACCAAGTAATGTCAGGTGGTCGCGATTCAGGCGGCTCAGCCGCAAATGGTGTTACCGGTACATATAACAGCAAAACTAGAGGTCGACCAACTAAAAAGCCGTGCACTTGGTGTGGCGAGGGCAAGACTCCGCTGCAGTATGTTTTGCCAACGCAAAATGGTAAGAAGGAATTCTGTTCGGAATCCTGTATTGCGGAATTTAGGAAGGCATACAGCAAGGGCGCCTGCATTCAGTGTGATAATGTAATTAGAGCAAATGCACCGAGCAAGGAGTTCTGTTCAACATTTTGCATGAATAAGCACCAGAAAAAGAATGGTACAAACTCTTCACGCCAATCCATCAATAATAATAATAATCATCGGGAGCAGGAGCGGAATTCATCTAGAATAAGTCCGGCCACAACTCCAACTGGACCTTTCCAATACGAAAGTTTTCACGTTTTCGATTGGGATGAATATTTGAAGGTAAATAAATGAATTGTTTGCAGGACTAATTGGGGCTGTTGGGAATGGATTTTAGGAGGTTTCGTTTTAAATTTTTAGTGGTATCTCAAGCGTTTGTTGGAATTTATACACTTGGAAGATACGAATCTCAGACCAGCCAAATTCGGTGTTTTGTGCTTACTAGTTGCTGCATAAAAGCATAAATTAGTCAACATACCTTGACTTTGTAGACAACTATATTTGAATTATAAAGGGATACAGGTTTTATGGTGGGTAAAACAAAATTCAAGGATCTCGTTGATATCGCAATTCCCATTCCCTTTTCACTCTTAAAAACCGTAATTGAATAACCAGTTTTACCTGCTTTTCTGAAAGGGGTTTCCATTAGATTTAAAAAACATTTGATTTCATTGTAAAGTACGGACTCGGCTTTTAAGCATGGGACACAATATACCAGAAAATGCCGCCTCAACTCCTCTTGCAAATGGTCATCCTTTTGGAGGCATTTTTTATTACACTCTCGCACATTTGCTGGTCAATGTAGTAAATAACAATCAAATATGTGTGCTTAAGAGCATTAATTGTTGACGTAGATTTATTCTTTCATGCAGTCTCGAAGAAGATAGTCTGACGATGATTTTGGCGCCACTTGTCGAGTTCGTTTCTAGAGTTTACACGGCCAGGAATATGTTTCCACAATAACCCGATGATTTCGCTATAATTGTTTGATAGGTGTAAATAACCTGCGGGAAATAACCATATCCTTCCAACGAATGCTGGGTCTTCCTCGTTGCATAGATCTTACTTTCAGAGCAGGTGCCTCTTCGCTCGTACAAATTAGATGTCCTGCCCCATGGAGGCTACCTAGCTTTATTTTCTTGTTGATCTCGTCCTTTTTTATGTGAAAGAGTCTAAGCTTAGGCGTAACCCTTAATACTATCAGTCCGTCATGTTCACGTCATGGTGTCATGTCTATTAGCAAGCTTAATTCGAGGATAGAAAAAGGATAGGATTGGTTAAGGGTAGTTTGGGAGATGCATGTGGAGGAGGCAGTATGCCTCGTGCTTGCATCCTTGGATGTTGTATTAGTTCATTTTTTTAAGCAGCCGGATGAGTCACAACCGTCAGGGTTAGTGGGAGGCAGCCTCGTCGGAGTGTTTTGGCTCCTGAAACAAGTGATCGCGCTAATCAACCAACAAAGGCTGTGGCGCAGGCAAAACCAGAATACTAGGTAAACAAGGAGGTACACCGTCCGCTAGGTGAAGACCGACCTAAGCGGAACCTTGGTATCCTATTATTAGCCATTTAAGTGAAAGGGATTCGTTATTAGGGCCATTATGAATCTTGTAGAATCTCCGAAAACGCCTTCCCTAAGTCTCAAATGCATATGCCTTCTAAGTCTCGAATGCATATGCGAGTATATCTGTAAGACCATCGTTTTTTATAGTAGAAGTTTGGATGATATAATTAGATGATTAGATTTGAAGAGGCTTGACAGACTACAGTAGGCTTTGTTGGCTTTTAACAGCCGTGCGTGTTTTCAATATTATTGTCAGCTGCTACTAATGAACCAAATCCCCGCTCCGGTATCTCCTTGATACCACAATCAACAAATGATAGGTATTCTGGCAGACGAGACCAACATGTAATTTGTTTTGCCTTCATTGATGTGCAGTCGCTGATTTTGACGTCGTTTATTTTGGGTGGAAGCTTTCTATATAGTTCTTAATGTTCTTCCAATGATGTCAATGTCGTCTGCCTGGAGCAGTAATTGGATTGGAGCAGTAGACTCGGAAAACTACTCCAGGTTGAAAATAAGGCAGGTCAGACTGTCTCCTTTGTTGGAGTTCATTATAGCTGATGATTAGTCTGAACAGTGTTCTTTATTTGGCGGAAGATTAGTCATGTTCAACATATTCAATCGGGTCATCTTATTGGAAATGCCGAATTCTTTTATGGCTTTGTAGCGTTGGTTGGGCCTCGGTAGCCTAGGGAGTAAGGCGTCTGGGTACCATCCCAGAGATCCCGGGCTCGAATCCCGGCAGCACCACGGCCCTTCTCTTCTTCTTTCCTCTTTACATTCTTGATTCCTCCTGTCATAGCCATCCCTAGCCTTTCCCCGCTCCACGAAAATGCATGTCATCGGTTAGTTGTTGAGATTCAAATAGTTTCAAGAAGAGAGTTGTGTCTCGATGCCCGGAACTTAAAGGTGCGGTAGTAATGGTTGGGAGTAAATAGACTAAAAATATCGCGGGTAGGTTGTGGCAGTTACTTCCTTCCCGACTAGAGATGCTGATCGGCATTGCACTCTACACAAAGAAAATAGATTGTCAAGAGTATAAAGGACCTTTCCTGAGACTTTAGTCTTTCACATAAAAAAGTGTTCTATTCTGACTTATATATCAGGCCTTAAAGTCAATAAAAGATGCTGGATGAAGTTTTGAAACTCGAAACATTTTCCCATCGCCTGCATTAGAGTGAAAATTTGTTGACTTGCCTGGTCTGATATGATATTGACCTGACGTTTCTGGAGTATGGGGCTATCCTATTTTGTAAGATAGCTGTGTTTTGCTGCAATTTTTTACTACCGCTGTTAAAACCCCGTTTTTATGTAACAGGCGCAAAATGCCAGTCTTCTGGCAACTCTTCCATACTTGCACAATTAATTCTTGAATTGCTAGGTGTAGTGCCGGTTTTCCATGTTTGACTAGCTTTGCGGATATGATATCTGCACCCGAGGCCTTGCTTTTTGAGTCAGATTCTGGCTCTATTAATTTCGTTTAAGCTTGGTAGTGGGAGCCTTGCAATTCAAGAAAGTGCTCTTCCAATCGTTCAAAAATGCCGTGATCCGTGAAAGACTAGAGGCTCAGGGAAAGCCCCTTTGTATTGTCGACAATTTACCCTCTTTGTCCTAGAGTTTGAGCAGCTTGGTGTAAATTGCAGTATGTCGTGGAGTCATCGGTAGAACCTGGTACGGCTTTCGCTCACAACAAGATTTTTCTCCCAGGCTTTATTTTTCCGTCTTTTCTTATCTTCTGGACTCTTTGTAGTTCTTTTCGCAATCTCTAAGACTGATAGTATTTTATGGCTAACCGAAAAAAAGGGCGCGGGTTTGAGTCCGTTGTTTTTATTGCCGAGTCAACCCTTCAACTTAACAGCAATCAATCGAACTAACTAGAGGTACCTACGAATTACCAAGCTTGTTATTTGTTACAAAGGTAATGAACCCACCTTCTGTACCAAAAACAGCGAAGAAGTGCTGGCATCACCCTTGTCTCACCGACGGAAAAGTGGTCTGGAAGGTCTTGAAAAAACACTCCTCAGACCTCCGATTTTTAAAGTTCCAACTGCAAGATGGTAGAGCTAGAAGAGCCTTCTAAAATAAAAAACCTCAACAAGACAAATTGGGGTTGCTATACTAGGCTAATCGCAAAGAACCTTGCCCCTAAGTCACCCTGTACTCCCAAAAACCGCACATAATTCGACATCAGTGTGAACATTTTCACAGAACAATGCACTTACGCCATTAACAAAGCTTGTCCGAACAGACCGCACAAAGAGGCTTAGGTCTCGCGAACTCCAAAAAGAGTGTAAAAAGAATTTAATTGCTGGGTTGCTATAAGTCGAATCTAAATAGATACAAAATGGTAATAGGGAAGGCCAAACGTATCTCCTGGGCTCCCTTTTGCAGCAATATAGAGTCCACGTCGTAAGGCTCAAGGCCATGTAAATTATTAACTAAAGCGCCAACAGTGCTTAGTTATTTACGCAAAACAACGACGATTGGACTTACTCAAGCAGGGATTCCCTGACACTACTTATGGACATCCACTTCTCGAGTAATACTACGACTGAGACAGCTACAAGTTAAACCCTTCAGCCTCACTACAGCTGGTCAAACCTATCATAAGTAGAGCAAGAATTGAATGAAACGAAAACACCTTCCAGCCTTATAAATCACCAGGCCCTGGCGGCATAATTGCAGCGTTCCCTTACTTACATCATGACGTGGTTGCAGGCCATGTTTACTGCGTGCCTTCAAAATAACTTTTTTTTATATGGAAGACTAGAGGCTCAGGAAAGGCCCTTTATACTTTTGACAATCTATTTTCTTTGTATAGAGTGCAATGTCGAACAGCAGCTCTAGTCGGAAAGGAAGGAACTGCCACAACTAGCCGCGATTTTACCATTACTATCGCGACTCTGACATCGGGGCATCGAGAAACAACTCGCTGGAGTGTTATCATCAATCTCATCAACCAACAGATGAAATGCGCTTTGGTGGAGCGGGTAAGGGCCAAGGAAGGCTATGACAGGAGGAATCAGGAAGTAAAGAGGGAAGAAGAAAGAGGGAAAGTTATGTAGGTGGGAAAGTGGAAAAGGCAAATGACCGTGGCGCTGCCGGGATTCGAACCCCGGACCTCTGGGATGGTAGCCAGACGCCTTACTCCCTAAGCTACCGAGGTCAAACTTCAGTTGGAAAGAGGTTAAAGTAGTTTTTATACGTAAGGCAGGAAAAACCTCCCGTGCAACACCCAAAGCCTTCAGGCCAATCATCCTTTCTTTTAAAGATTCGAGAAAAGCTAATTGAAACTCTCTGGCGCACAACGCGCCTATTCAAAGAGGATAAATCTACTGATACTGCTCTTCACTTATTGGTTTCAACCATAGAAAAATCACACGACGTCAAGCAGTATACATTAGTATACATAATGTTGTCTTTCTCTGGACCCCATCTTTTGCCAAAAGTCTTTTTACAGGCGTAGAAGGCTATACAGGCGCTCTTTACCGTTTCCTCGATATTGGACTTCCAGTTGAGTTTAGGACCCAGTATTAGATCCAGAAATTTCACTATGGAAGATAAGGTATGCCCTCCAACTTGGGGAGATTGAAGGTAGGTATTTCGTTTTCCCTGTAAAAAGCACCACCTGAGTTTTTCCCGGATTGACTGCCGGACTGCAGCCTGCTGTTCAGCTGCCAGCATTCTTGCATGATTTCACTAATCACTGTTGGACACATTCCGGACACCATAATCACCAGGTCATCTGCGTATGCTACTACCTTAGCTCCCCGCATTTGTCTAGTCATTGTAGTAACGATGGATAGTACTTTACTAACCAGAATAAAGGGGAGATGACACCCCCTTGTGTTGTACCTCTGTTGGCGTATTTAATCACCGTCACGATTCCCAAATCCGCTTGGATTATTCTCGAGCTCAGCATATGTAGCTGCTAGCCAATACCTCAGGCTTGCTTCTACGTTTAGGAATCTCGAATCGATTGAGTACGAATACTTTGTTAAAGGGGCCTTCTATATCTAAGAAAGCTTCTAAAGTATATTGTTACTTAATATAGGATTTTTCAATAGTTCCCAACAACTCGAGCAGAGCTGTCTCGATGGATCTACCACTGAGATAGGCATGTTGAGCTGATGACAGTAAATTCACATCCACTAATTGGCGGATTTGAGAGTCGATGACCCTTTCTAGTATCTTAAGAACGAAGGATGTCAGGCTAATCGGTCTATTCTGCCTATAATTGGGATGAAGACGACCCTCACCCGTCTCCAACTCATAGGCCGTCATTCGGCTTTCGAACATGACCACCAGTCAAGGTGCTACTACGTTAGGTAGTTTCTGTAGCATGACCGGTAGTATGCCATCCGTGCCGGTTGCTTCGAATAGGGAGAAGCTATTAATCACCCAGAGGACCTTTTCCTTCGTAATAATAGCGGAAATCTCCCAGGAATGTCCGTTCCCTGATGCTTCCATCTCGTTTGGGTCCTTACAAGCGGGAAGTATGTGGTCATTAAAAGGCAAATACAGTAAACCCTCCGTCTGCGCGGTTTTAGATTGCGCGATTTCGCAATAGCGCGGTCAAGTTTTTAATACCAAATTTTCGGGCTGCGCGGGAAAAAATTCGTAGTTGCGCGTTTTTTTTTTGTAATTTTTGTTTTTAAGAAAAATAGCATGTTTTGACAATCCCCTAAAACTAGGATGAAGTAACCGGGGATTTACCTTTTTTCGTTATATTTCAGTATAATACGTAGTTAGTAGGTTTTATAACCCAAGTGACTAAAAGTGTATGGGTAGCAAGTATATACCCAGCGGGAAAATAGAGAAGCTATTCACGATAAGCAGTAAGGAATTGCTTCCACATCGTATCCTTTGGAAGGTGTTAGGAAGATTTTAGTTTTCTGTTCAACAGACAAATCTTTCTTCAAGTAAATAAAAAACGAGCTGTATGAGCCTTATGCAGGAAACTTCTTTGACGCATATTTTGGGCGTTCAGTGTAGTCCTTAAAAGCTTTTGAAAAAGCCCCTACAAAAGAGATTCCATTGAGCTACTCAAGAAACTGTCGGGAAGAAAATGCAACGCTTCCTCCCAATGACATACAATTTTAAAAAAGATATGCTGTGGGAGACGGTCAGAAAGGGCTCCTAAGCTTCAAAAGAAGGCTTCGTCATGTCTTAAAGTAGGCTTCTGTGCCCTAGTGGGTAGTAGACGCCCTGCAAACATTACGAGAATCGAGAACGAGTCGCGAAATCTTCGAGGCCAGATCGATATCGAAACTAAATCGATTTGAAAAAGACAAAAACGGAATGTATAACAAATCGCTTTGAGGATCAAATGACAACTCGTAGCGTGAGTTCAGATGACAACTGCTAGTAGCGGCTTCAAATCGAAGAGCTCCTTATTAATTCCAAGTTTTTGGCGAGTGATTCTCCACTCAAAAAAGGTTTTAAAGCAAGTTTTTGGCGAGCCATTCTCGACATGAAATAGTTGAAGTAATTAGCTGCGTTCGGAAACGTCATTTGCATTGCAGTAGGCACAACTCATTCGTTCGTTATTGCAGCCAGATGTTCGGAATCATCAAATTTACTGCGCTTGCTTTTGTAAAACTAGCCACTTCTGGAAATTGAATCAGTCAATTTTGCAACCGACGCAGTTGATTGACGGCCATTTAACGATACCGAAAGCAGCCATTGATAGATATACTCAAGGGCTTGTAAACGAGATGACGCATGACTTGTAGATATTAGAAAAAATACGAAAGAAGTAGTCCCGGGTCCCGCGGTGCAAGTGAGTAGTAGTGGAGCTGATCGTGACAATATGTACATTTTCTCCCCTACGCCCCATGATCGACTCTTGTTTCTATTATCAGCCTTATCTAAACTATCAATTACAAAAAAAGTAAGTCAGGTCCCGGATTATTATGTATGGATTATGTTTAATAGGGAGTTTGCAGCATGCAGAAAGAAAACGAAAACGAGTTTTTTTTTGTAAAACTAAAGAGCATTCAAAAGGAGCCCGGCCAAGGTTTCACCATTATTCGTTGGTAGAAAAGTTAAAACGAATATTTAAGAGTGTTTTTTTCCTTTCCTTTTTTGCATTTTATCTAACATCTGGAACTTAACCGCATAATTCCTACAAAGTGGGATTCAGAGAGCGCGGTTTCCGTTTGCGCGATGTTTTTGTAGAACGTATCTACCGCGCAGTTGGAGGGATTACTGTAACAACATTTTCTGGATTCACCGTTCAGTGAATTTGAGCGATAACTTTTCTGCCATGCACGTGCGGAAAAATTAGTCGATAATATGAATGATTGTAATCAACCATGAATAGTGACATGCTTTAATAGATGTGTGTTGGAGCAGCAACCATTTGATGGGGTATTTAAAAAACGATACAGTTGAAAGTGATGAATGATTTTTAAAAAATGAAACTCTCTAAGGTGGTTATAATCCATGCGTAATCCACGAATTGTTCCAATATTTTAAGAAAAATAACTATTTGATGGAGTTTTTTTGAGTTAGACAAAGTGGTTGAACCCAAATTCTTCGATATTTTATTGAGCTTGAGTCAAGAGTTGAATCTCTGCAGCAAGCCTGCCATAAGAATCCAGCAATACTAATTTAAAACTTATCACGTACTGTGTAGAAAGTTACATATACGTTTCCCGTAATGTATCAGTACAATGTCAAGTTTTCTCTACCAATTCATGCAACAAACAATACTTTATCTGTTCTATAGCTGTTAGTTTTAACCCCAAATTCAACTAGTAGTCCTTTGTCATTTGGAAATAGCTATAGTTTTTTGCAGAACACAACAGCATATCGCACATTTACTTTAAGTTAAAAGATTACTTTAGCCCTTTTTTTAATATAAAAAATGTACTTCCATAATTTAGCAAACTGGAAGTGAGGCAGCGCCCGCCAAGTGCTTCAAGCAAGCATTAAGTCCACCGCCAAACGATTTTAAAATTGGAATGAAGCTAGAAGCATTAGATCCACGAAATGTAACCTCTACATGTATAGCAACGGTAGTTGGTGTCCTAGGATCACGATTAAGACTAAGGCTAGATGGAAGTGACAGCCAAAATGATTTTTGGCGTTTAGTTGACTCTGCTGAAATACATCCAATTGGTCATTGCGAGAAAAATGGTGGCATGTTGCAGCCACCTTTGGGGTATCGCATGAACGCCAGCAGTTGGCCGACATTTTTGTGCAAAACTTTAAATGGTGCACAAATGGCACCGGAAGAAATATTTCAACCAGAACCTGAAGGGCCTATTCGAAATTTGTTCAAGGTAAGTGATTTAGTTATTATTACATCAATTTTTAATTTCCTATTTGTCATAGGTTGGTCAAAAATTGGAGGCTGTCGATAAGAAAAATCCGCAACTAATTTGCTGTGCAACTGTAGATGCCGTAAAAGACGATCAAATTCATGTTACTTTTGACGGATGGCGAGGTGCTTTCGATTACTGGTGTGGCTATAAATCCCGCGATATATTTCCTGTTGGATGGTGCGCAAGAAGCTGTCATCCAATGCAACCTCCCGGACAAAAGAATAGAATTGATTCTAGCTCTACAAAACATAGGCATGCCCGATATGCAATAGTGCCCGAAACAGATTCGATGGTGCTTGCAAGTCCAGTGACTGCGCATTTTCATACAAAATGCAAGGGCGGTCCCTTCATAAATAGCTCTCGCTTACCATCAATGGTAACTGGCCCGACACATCAAACACTTGCTAAGCTATGTTTACAAGAAATTCTCGCTGCAAGCACAGACACCGCAAATTTATCACCTCTTCTTTTTGGATTAGAAGGCGATGTGAATATTGTTACAGCTGCAGGAAAAAATTTCACGGTAATTTATTCCATGTTATTATTTTTAAGTTATCGTTGCTATAATTTTTAAATATATCTTTCAGGTAAAAATTCCATCATCGCTTAGACAGAGGCAAGATGAAGGACTAGTTGAATTTCTTGAAACATTATGTACAGCATGTCAGACTTGCCCAAACCTAATTACATTAGATCCTGGGCCTGATCAGTGTGAGAAATGTGCACCTCCTGTTATGAAAAGAGCAATAAAACGCGAGGAAACACCTCCACCTATAATTCAAAAGAAAAAGGCAGTTCCGGAACAAGCAACAGCTACCTCAACTACATCTATAGCTGAGCCACAGCCAATTAACACAGCCATATCGCATACACAAAGTAGTAGCAATAGCAGTATATATTCTTTAGAAGATGTAGCAAATACAGCTACACAAACATCAACTGCTATTGCAACATCTTCACAAGCAACACAATCGAGTGTCAGTCCCCCAGTATTGAGAGGGCAACCTATTGATTGGACTATAGAGGAAGTTATTCAGTTTATTGCGTCTAATGATCCAGCATTAGCGATACACGCAGATTTATTTCGTAAACATGTAAGTATAAGAATAGGATTTTTTTTCTGTTACAGAAGATAAGGTACATGTCATGTCATTGCGGAGGCCTGCACGATTTTTCCTTCAACTATTGTCGAACTATACAACATACTCCAGGCACACAAGCTTTCCTTCACCTGGAGTAACTTTCTTATCTTTACTAAGAGCTATCAATTTGTCTGGGCTGATAGAAAAGTTATAAACCGGAAGAAGAACATATTTCGATGTAGTTCTCACGTCAACAAAAATGTTGTAAAATGTTACTTTTCTTCTTCTTCCTTTTACCTTTCTCATAAAAACCGGTTCTACGACAGTTGAAGGAATATCGTGTATGCCCCTTTTTGATTGTATCATAATTCATTGTCTAGCAAAAAGCTTTATTCAAAGGACCATGTAGACAAGCAAAAGGAACAGAGAGGGAGAAAACAGTGAACTCTCTGATATACGAAGTATTATAACGCTTCTTCATGACATGATTTACAAGAATAACGAATACAGATTACTGAATGTTATATCCAATTGGATTTTTTTCTTTATTCTTGCAAACTCTTACAAAACATAGCAGTAAAAGGTTAATACAACAAATAGTTCGGTCAAATTAGACCATAAAATAGGTATGAAGGTACATAAATTCGCACCAAGCTGAAAATTGGTAGGATTGTTCAAAGCACCGTTATAAATGAAATCTAAAAAGTCCCCATCGATCCGGCACCTGGAACCTGGATTTACTCGAGGTCAAAGGTCACAAAAACTGCTTTTTCGCGATTTTCAGCAAAACGGTAACTTTTATCATAAAATAGTGTTTTCAAAGTTTGTAGATTATGCGATTACCTACAAAAAAGGATCTTATACATTTTTCCGTACGAATTGTCATTCATGAGATATCACCGTTTTAAAGATTTAAAGCACTCATATCCCCTCACTTGCAACTTGTATGGCCGAATTGCCATTTACTTAAACTTTAATAACTTCTAGACCGATTATAGTAGAGCAACGTAATTAAGTTCATCTTTTAGGTAAATGTGTATTCTTTTATGTGAAAGAAATAACAGAAACCTGAGTGACTCCGTTTAGAAGATATGTAGGTTCAAAGTATGGGCAAACTGCTGAAAAACGACAGTTTGCCCATACTTTGAACCTACATATCTTCTAAACGGAGTAATAGTAACCTTCTTCGGTCCTTATAAGATTCATCTGACAGTCCTTGTAGAATTCAAACGTGCTGCAGGATCTTCTTGAGGTCACATATATTTTTTGCTTTGACTCTCTCGTCTCATAAACTTTTAGTCGGTAAAAGCTCCGCAAATCTTGTTGAATTGTTTGGATTTTTATGATGTAGCGATGCATGTCATACCCAAAATACCAGTCATAATGTTATTGACATAAAAAGCATTATTGGCATAAAAAGCATTTTCACATCTTCAGCCAACTCTCTGATTCTTACGAGGATTTCAAAGCATCGTTGGTATGGTCGTTAAAGGTAGACCAGAACGGCCCTAATTTGCAACTGCCACTTCGCTGCCGTCTTTGAACGCCTTATATCATTTATATACTTGTGTTTCTGACATGCACCGTAGATCATCTCCAATATTTGTTTGTCTATATTTTCTTGCTAGCATTTCTTTAGAATCTGTCGAAGAGTGACTATTTGGATCTTCTTCTTCGATGGCTCTACAGCCAAATTCGAGCCTTCGTCTCTCCGCTTGTCTCCAGTTTCTTGTGTTGAGCAGTTTTGCTGCATCGGCCTTAACATTATCTTCCCACCTTAACCGTGGTTTGCCAACTGGTCTTTTGCCATCTGGTAGTACTGGTCTTTTGCCATCGTGATTGTAGCGTATTTTCCATGCATTGTCTTCATTGATTGGACCGTATATCCTTCGGAGAACCTTCCTCTCAAATATATCCAACTTGTCGACGGATTTCTGGGAGATACTCCATGCTTCACATCCATACGTAGCTACTGTATGTTTGATGGTTTTGTAGATTATTATTTTGGTTTTTCTGTCGATGTCTCTGGATTTCATTACTGACAGCAGTGAGAAGTATGTTCTGTTTGCGGCGTTTATTCTTCTTTGTACGTCTATCTTTTCATCGTTGCCTTCGCTGACTGTGGACCCCAGGTAGTTAAATTGGTTAACTCGTTCAAAGTTATATTCCCTCCTTATAATTTAGTGTGACTATAAGTAGGGATATTCTCAAAAAGAGTATTTTTAACTTCGCGTCACTGCCCTTTCATTTGAAACCCATGGCGGGGATCGGGAAACACAATTGCGAAATTTGGTCGCCATCTTGGAGCCGCCATTTTGTTTTTTTTTTTTTACAAAAATGTCATATTGTCACGAACTATACATATGGGTAAAATTTGGGGTTGATAGGTTACATGAAAGTGCGCTTTTCGCTCTTTCTCCTTTTGTGTCAAATATTTCCTCTGCAATTCTCTTTTTTCTATTTTTCTTGGGCGCCATCTACCCGATCGCATTCGTACCAGATTTAGTCAAAATACACATTCTGTGAAAGTTTCAGCTCAATCGGCCGCCTAGTTTTTGAGTTACAATTTTCACCTTTGTTGATAGAATAATTTTTCAATCCATTGATTTCTTTTTAAAAGGATTTTGCCTCTGCTTCGTTTAAGCCCTAGTTATTCATATTAACTTCGTTTTATGGTATAGCCTTTTCTTCCTTTTAGTTGTTTCATTTGCCATCCTTCGTGGACCATCATATCTAGTGCGGTGACCCTCGAGTGTCTTGTCATATACAGCAGTCGAGCTTTATTACGATCATCTACGCTAGTAGTATTGAATTCTAATAAATTATTTCTATTCCACAGGAAATTGATGGCAAGGCACTACTGCTGCTAAACTCAGACATGATGATGAAATATATGGGCCTGAAGCTGGGACCAGCCTTAAAAATCTGCAATCTAGTATCTAAAGTAAAAGGAAGAAGAAATATATCTTTGTAAATATGTAAATTCATATACCCATGTAAATGTTGATATATAAATATATAAATAACTATATATATAATTTTATAAATGAAAGCAACATTCAATTAAGAATATGAGAATTCACTACTTTTATTGTTATTGTGATAAGTTCTCTTTTCAAGTAAGCGAATCGTGTACAAAACATTAAAAACATAAATTAAAACATCCTATCCTATAGTAAGTAATGTAAGCAATTTTTTTGCACATTTCGTTCTAGATACATAATATCTTGTTTTATTATAATTTTCTCATCATTTAACAACCGATCACAAAATCGAATATGTATTACAACTATATTAATTTTTCAATCTAAAAAAACGCACTATTAAAAAAAAACAGTTATCTTGGATTATTTCTTTAAACGATGAATTAAAACTTTTAATGAATTATTTTGCCTACGCAATAAATTAATAATAATAATAATAACGTAATTATTATTCTTATCACAGAATATTTATAATGGACTTTATAGCAATTTTCAATTTAGTTATTCTTAGATACGATTTTGCTACTGATGAACAGTTACAAAAAAAAATGGAAACTACAATAAAAATCCAACTCTAAATACTTGTTGATTTAAAATCTAATTTTAAGTGGACATTAAAAATATACATAAAAGATTTTTCTGAAATTTTTTTTGACACTACGAGATTTCAGGGATTACCGATGATGGGAGCTAGGAAAAAATTTAGCAATTGGCTAACTGCTCCTAGTTATGGGGATCAATAAAGAAACTCGGTAACAGCTGTTCGAAAGGTTTCTTTACAATCTTCTGCTGATATAGAGGTTCCGCCAAAAGAGTTGATGCCGGAGCGCGCAGCTGGGGAAATTAAAGATGCACACAAATAAGAATTTCGTACATGGACAACGCATGAGCTTGTGTGCTTTGAAATCTCCCCTTCTAAATCGGCTGCGACGGGATCACACCTCCCCATAGCATGCGACCACGACGAAAGCCGCAGAGAGACTAATTGAGCTGCGATTTTGAATAAAGTGAGTGAAAAACTGGCGCTTTGAAACAACCAGAGCGGCTTTATCACACTGCTAAAAAATTTTGTCATTTAAAAGGTTTTATTGAAATCTTAAAATTTAATATGGTAATTTAAAAAAAAATCCCAAATATTGGTTTTTACTAAATGAATTAAAAAATAGATATGGAAAAATAGAATTTACAAAACGCTTTAATTAGGATAAATAATTTTTGAAGGAAAACGTGTAAAATCAACAATATATATTCCTTCGGGTTTGCTTTATTACAGTTTTTGAAGAAAAACAAATGAAATATAAAAAAAATTATTTGCGAAGACTTTGGTAAATAGGGTGGGTAGATACTCCTTTTTTAAGGAAATGCCCAGGTAAACAGTAAACAAGAAAAGATGTGACAATGAACATGACTTTATTGCACTTTTTGGACCTTTTATGACTGAACTTATTAGAAAAATTAAGTAGCAGGTAACAAAGGATGCAAAAAATGTAATTTGCGAAGACATTGGTAAATACTCCTTAATTAGGGAAACCCCCAGCTAAACAGTAAAAAAGAAAAGAGGTGTCAATGAACATGACTTTATTGCACTGTTTCTACCTTTTATGACTAAAATTATTAGAAAAATAAAATAGCAGGTAAAAAAATTTGCATTCATCCCTTTTTTCATTGATATGGTTGGTTGTCATTTCTCTTATAAGGACACTTGTCGACTACTGTTGCTAAAGAATAGACATTGTTAAGGTTGTGAATTTTAGAGTTTGTTCATAATTTTTGCAGTAGTGGAAATTCAGATAGTATTTATTATATTATAATTCAAGTTTAAAATTTTTTAAGCTGTGTAAAGTTTTGAAGTGCGTGAATTTTTTAGGGAAAATATCAGTGGCGGCTCGTCCTTAGGGGCTAGTGGGGCTTAGCCCCACCAGAAATTATCGAATAAATAATAATCTTCCATTTTTAATTATTTTCATTTTTGCAAAGAAGCAACGCAATTTTTTTTGTAAGTTATTACAATTTCTAAAAAAGAATCTCAAAATAATAACCCACAAAAAAATTCGAAGTAGAACTTCATAAAAAAAAGTATCAAAAACAAACCAAATAAAAAAAACAAAAACAAAGAAAAACTCTGAGCTCTCTTCTCTCTATCAAAATAATCTTGCCGAATCATAATGCCATCCATTCCTATAGGAAAAATATATTTACATGCAATTCTCTACCCTCAGGGGCTATCTTCGAGTCAGCCCCGGAGATGAACCATTTTGTATGCTAAATTTTTTGACGCAAGCGATTGATTCATGCACTTTTGTTCTACCAAGCGGGGCTAAAATTTGTTAGCCCCGAGCGATTCATTGGGATTCTCTCACTGGCATGTATGGATTCTCTCGCTCTGCTGGGTTTACTCACGCACATAGAGTGCCAGTGTTGTCGATTCATTCGTTTAGTTCTCTTTATTATATTTCTAAAGGAATTTTGCCTGCATTTGAGACTAATTGGCCGAACATTGAGAATTTTTTTTAACACTTATGGGTTTTATATACGTGAAGGGCTAATTTTATTTAGCCCGTAGGATATAAATTTAGTAATAAGTAGTAAAAAGAGAAATTCTTATAGGAAAAATTGCTAATAGGAGATTGAATTTTAACTGAAAGTTTCAAGTTTATTTAAGTGAAAAATGTGTGATTGCAAAATTACGGTAGATATATGTATGTATATTGAATTATTCGCCAATAATTAGTATGTATTAAATTATTAATTATTAACTATTTGTTAAATATTAATATATTATTTTTTAATATATACCTGTACATATATTTTTCTTAGATTAGATTTATATTGATTCAATTTTTGGTTTTGCTTCAAATGAACCACGTAGATAGTTTATTGAAGAAAAAATTTCTCTTTTGTTATTAGAAGAAAAATTAGAAATTAAATGTTTAGGGCCGCATCAACCATTTGATTTTAAATAAATTTGCATTGCAAAATACTAAAGTAGAAAATTTTGGTCGGATTGGTGTTCCAAAAAAGAAATGGTTTACGATTAGAATAGAAAAAAATTCATTGTCTTGTTTTTATTGCGGTTTGTTTAGAAGAGAATCGGCTTGGACAGAAAGTGGTATCCGGGATTTAAAGGGACAATAATAGGCCGATTTAAAAAAATTCTTTTAATGAATTCCTCTTTGTTTAAATAGTTAATATTGCATGAAACATAAGAAAATAATATTAACTAGTTCTTGTTTTTTGCTATTAACAATCCAAAATACGGTTACTTTCAAAGTTAGTTATCTCATTGAGTTTTTAACCGATTTTAACTTTCCTAAGATCAAAATGTTCGGAAGAAAAAGGCGAAAAAAATCATCAGACGGAATTTTGATATCTGTTAAATTCAAAAAGTTATCAACATTTTTCTGAATAAAAACCTGAAAAACGTGAAAAACGCGTGAAAAATGGGACATTTTTAGACTAATTGTTTTCAAAAAAGATATCAAAAATCCGTCTGATGAAATTGTTCGTTACTTTTTTCTGAACATTTTAAGCTTTATAGGAAGTAAATCGGTTAAAAATTGTAGCAGAACATTACCGTCAAAGTTGAAAAAGGTGAATATAAATGAAATGGTCAGCTCCGGTTGAAAGGCGCCGAAGCTCTTTAGCGCTCCGACACTGCGCCAAAGAAACTTAAAAAAACTATGTGTTTACGTGTTTTTTTTAAGCGGATTTCACTATGTAAAAGAAAAAAGTACAATCTATCAAAATATGGAATAAGATTATAGAGAATAGATTTTGACGAATTTTCACTGGGACGTCCCCTTAAAACATGTATCGGAAAAAATTAAAATCCATGAAACAAGCGCTACGAATTTAAAAAATGCTTTAAATTACCAAACCTTCTGGTTGGTCAATATTATCGCACGGATCGATGCAGGATATGCGAGTTCTATAGCGAAATATAAATAATCGTCAAGTATTGAGTCAAATTTTAGATATCTTAAAGTTTTGCGGTGGTCACAATTTTACTCTTAGTGGCAACGATGAATGTGAATCAAGCAGTAATCGAGGAATATTTCCTGATATGGTTACATAAAACAGATCAATAGATATCACATTCGATGACTACTTGAAGAATAATTGAATCGTAAAAACTCTTCAAAAATTAGTTACTTGAATGTTGTTTACAGGTTTATCTAGATAAACAGAAATCTGAATTTCAAGCAAAAATTTTGTGTATGTTCAATCTGATGAAACAGATTAACAGATTACATTATCAATATGTAATAAATATGTATATTCCCGAGATTCTAAATTGTAATGAAAAGCTATTGAACTGTTCGCGCAGCAAAAAGAACATCGGACAGATTATTTACATAAAACAGTTTAATTTCTCGTTTTTCTTTTATTGATTTGTTGAGTTTTTGTTTTGTTAAATATTTTATTCTTTTATTTTATTCGTTTTCCAAAGAAGTTGAGCTTATATTCTTAAAATATGCCTAAATTTGATAGCAACGAATAGAGTTAAATTCCTTTTTGTAAAATCATTTCTCAAGCCCCACCAACTTTTAGAGGCAGGAGCCGCCACTGGAAAATATTAACATTTTATAAGAAAATGTCGCTTTTTAAAAAAGGGAAACCAATTAAAAGTCAAGCGCGGGAATTAGTAGTGAAAGTGTTCAATTATGTTAAAACCGAAGCTGAGAAACTGGAGGAATCATCGGGCACCAATCGAAAAGCATATTATTTAAAAACTGCAGAAATCACGGGAATATCACAGGCTACAGTCGAGAGAATTATTAGGAAAAGCCGTGAAAGTAGTGTTTTAGTTACTCCTTCTAAAAAAGTACAACACAAAAAGTGGGTGACAGATTTGGATGACTGTGATATGGATATTATTAGAAGAATTACACAGGCCTGCAAGGTTTTTTTCTATTCAGTCCAATAGTCATATCCCAAGTATTTTTTCGCGCTGAATCCGAATCCGTTGGCCAAATTGCCCTATCACGTCAAGATTTTGAGCAATCCTAACCTAAAAGTGCCAAAAAGCGTGTTTTTTGCACTTTTGCGCGTTAAATATCTCAAAACTATGGAATGATAGGGCAAATCTGACAACGGGATCGTTTTCAGCATGCCAAAATCTACAGAAAACCATGTCGAAAGCGTGAAATTTGAAAAAACTTTTTTTGTAATACAACTTTTAGGTTAGGATTGCTCAAAATCCTGACGTGATAGGGCAATTTGGCCAACGGATTCGGATTCAGCGCGAAAAAATACTTAGGATACGACTATTAAATTGAGAAGAAAAAAAATGACCCGTTTTTTGCAGGCCTGTGTTATTTATAATTTTCATAAAAGTGATGGTTTAGTAGTTACACTGGAAAGACTTAAACAGAAATTGAGCAGTGAGTTAAACAAAAATTTAAGTAACGCTTCATTAAGAAGAATTTTGAAACGTATGAGTTTTAAATTTAAACAAACTGAAGACAATAGAAAAATTCTATGCGAGCGAAGTGACATTAGACTATTCAGAATAAAGTATATTACAAAAATTTCGAAGTTTCGGTCGTTAGGTTATAAGGTTATATATGTCGACGAAACATATATTCACGCGGGACATACGCGATCAATGACTTGGTCCGATAAAAGCAACGAAGGATTAAGAAAAAATATTTCCAAAGGACAACGACTTATTATAGCTCATGCGGGTAGTGATGAAGGTTTTGTTAGTGGTGCATTGTTAATTTTCCAATCGGGATCTAAAAGTGGCGATTACCACGACGAAATGAATTTTACAAATTTTACAACTTTCTTAAGAGGTGTAAGTTCCTCCTCCAGCCATCGGCCCGTGCTGTTATTTACAAATCCTACATTCGGCCTCTTCTCGAATACAACTCCCTCGTTTGGGGCGGCGCTCCAATAACCACCTTGGCATGGTTAGATAAGGTCCAAAAAAAGGCCCTTAAATTAATTGACGACGATACCACTTGCTCCACCATCGACCCCCTCAGCCACCGTAGGAATGTAGCAGCATTGACAAAATTTTATCGCTACTATCATAGTGACTGTTCCTCCGAGCTAAACGCTCTCCTGCCTCCACGGCATTCTTATACCCGCAACACCAGATTAGCCCACTCGTCTCATTCCCTCCACCTGCAACTCCCCCTTTCACGCACTCAACAGGATATGAATTCGTTTGTTAATAGAACAACTCGGCTGTGGAATAATCTCTCGCAGTCAGTATTTCCGAGCTCCTACAACATCCAAGAGTTCAAACGCAGGGTTCATCACCACCTTCTTCAATTCCCTCCCGTTCCTTTATAACCCTTCCAACCCCCTCCCCGTACTAAGCTTACTGCTAGACATTGTACCATGACGTGACAAGTGACATGACGGACTAGTAGTACAAAGGGTGATTCCTGAGCTTAGCACTGCCACATAAAAAAAAAAAAAAAAACTTGACTAACTGTAAAAGTCCTCCCTGTCCTAGAGGGACTATCGGTTATTGTTTTGGATAACGCGTCGTACCATAACAAGTGCGAAAAGAAAAAAATCACTTCAAATTCAAGAAAGGAAGAGATAACTTTTTTGAAAAACAAGAACATTGCGTGTGAACCGACTATGTTTAAAGCAGAACTGTATGACCTTGTGAAACAGAATCAAACGAAACCTGCATTTGAAATAGATGGTGTAATTAGAAGTTATGGACATGAAGTTCTCCGATTACCCCCGTACCATCCGCAACTGAACCCAATTGAAAATATTTGAGGTATTGTAAAAAACAGAGTTGCTGCAAGAAACACTACATTTAAATTGAAGGACGTAACAAATATTGCGGAAGAAGAATTCTCAAAGAATCGAAGAATGTGTGTGAACGTGCAATTAATATAGAAAATGAATACGTGGGTGCCGAAGAAGTATGGGATCGCTTGACGGAAACGCGTTTAATTATATAGCGAAGTGATGATTCAAGCCTAGAAGATGACCTTTCTAGCAGCGAGGATGATACTGCTGGACCTTCTTCTAAGGATTAATATATTCATAAAGTGTAAGTTTGTAATAATTTATAATATTTCTATCATAATAAATATACAACCAACGACCCGTGGAGTAGGCCTACAGGGGATGCCACGTAAAAAAACGCACCAAAACTCGACCTCATGGGTGGTGCGGAAATGAGTTCGATTTGAAATTATAAAATATTATATTATAAATACATATATTCTTTTAAAAAAATATACTTTAGAAAAATCATTTAATATTAAAAAAATTTCATTATTTATTTAATTAAAAAAAAATACAATAAAAATATCAACACATAACTCACATATTTCATTTCTTAAAATATTCCTCAAAACTCCGGTTCGGTAAATCTGCTGTTAAACAATTATATCAAATTTTTCGCCAGAAAATGCTCTACTAAAAACCTCGAGGTATAATTTTTCTTTTGTGTTATAAATGTTTTCTAAGTATAAAATCTTTTTTTTCATGTAATTTTTTCCATGACAAAAATAACTAACTTTTCATCAATTTTTTCGGTTATAATTATTCGATACTTCTTTTAACAGTGTATCGCTTATATTGTAATTCCGTGGTGGGGACGTGACATTCTCACTGCGCATGGAAAACGCGACTTTCTCGGCATCAACTCTTTTGGCGGAACCTCTATCAGATAGTGTGTTGGGGCCAATATCAGGAATTAATTGATCATTCCAAATGATTTTGGATATTGGATATTGTTTTATTTCGTTATAAATTTTACTACATGGACGATAAAGCAGTTTTAAAGGCCAAACATCCTCGGTTTTGAAGACTTGGATGCTCTATGTAAGAATTCAAAAGTAATGATTGTCGAAGGTATATCCACAATCGAGGCCCCTGTGCTGAAAGTCGTATTGCTGTCATACGAAGTGGCGCTAATATAGCGGTGTGCTGATAGTCGATTCTTGTCGTATAAAATCTGCTGACATAAACTACAGCTTATTTGGTGTGCTGACAGTCGTTTTTATTGTAGTTTTGGTGTCACCTTTGGTCGGGCTGTTTGCGTTAGTGACAAAGTAGGAAAATTTGAAAGAAAATACATATTTGTTATTTTGGAGTGTTTGCTAAAGGGCAGAGATATGCTGACAAATTATACAAATGTTTGGGAATAACATAAAATTTGTAATTCTTCGCGTTTGCTATCTTCATCTTCCGAACTACTAAACCACAACTCCGCAGAATTTATATCTTTAATTTCAAATTGTTTATAATTTATTAAAATTTTCGGGAAACACAAACTCAAAAATATTTATTCCTCACGAAACACAAAATCTTAGCACATACACTCTCTGACCCCTGTGCTGAAAGTCGTAATTTCACTGAAACGACAATTTCTTCAACTCAAACGGCTTGTCCCGCCACCCGACTCTCAGCACACCAACTAAAAAACGAGACGACAACGACATATACATTCGACTGTCATATGACTCGACTTTTAGCACAGGGGCCAATGATAGTATCACCAGTGAAATCAAGGATGGAATTTTGCATATTGCACACTCAAAGGATTATTTTCGAGGGACCGGCATAAATAAACGTGTGGTGCCGTACTAAGGAATTGAATGTTGCACATGCCGGATAGAAGGAAGAATTCTTATTTGGTGAGAAATATTCTATGGTATGATATTTGTTTTTTGTTAACTTCGATTCATTTCTGAAAGAAGGCTCATAAAGGATAATGCATCTATAAAAGAGTACAAGGACCACCCACAGCTTGCATGAAACCTCTTACTGACGTCGCACAGTATTGAAAATCGGAAATAAATCATTTTTCATGAATACCAATGGAATATCCTGAACTTCTTTCACATAATGTACAAAAGTAAAGTGATAACACTTCGAATATCCCTTCCAGGACCGAAAATTCGACCTGAAAGTTGTAGTTAAGCTCACAAATTCTTTTTCAATCAGTTAGAAATTTGTCTGCGAAGTTTTAACAAGTTCTGTAAGAAAACAAAGTGAAACTAATTTTTTTATCATAATAAATCCAACAGTTTATGGTATGTATAGTATTATTTTATTAAAATTATTTAAATAAGACTGATATATAACAATTTTGCTGAACATTAAAAAAATCATATAAAAATTATCACTATTAATTCAATCGCATAGTTCCCTTAAGCTTTAAAAAAATGGTAAAATATGGTGGACTTCTACCCATTTTAGTACAACTTAGTTTCCAATGACATATACTGGTGCCTTCGCAAACCATCGCAAATTATTTTTTTTTTTTTAATATTTTTCAGAATACGTCGTTAAAATCAGCGGCAAAGATTTCATGGGGGAGCGTCGAAATTTGACGAAAAAAATTCTGATTATTTGGCTAAGGTTTTCAGCTTCACTTTGAAAGGCGATGAAGACGCGGAGGAGGATGAGGTGTTCGAAGATCAAGACAAACAGCCCGGTCCGTCGAAGCGGTGAATTCAGTTTCCTCAGTGATGGACAAAAACGGAACTGTCTGCGAACATTTAAAAAATTTGGATGGAAGAATTGTTATCGGCGTCAAGAAAATCACTTCATGCGGAAGGTGAAGTTAGTGCTGTAGATGTGTTGTATAAGTTGGAAAACTCACCAACTAAGGGCGAGACCGTGAGTAGGACATTTTTGAGCTGCCCATCAGCCTCATTCACTGAAGAGACTGCTTTAACTATTATGTACCGTCTCCTTCTAAGTGTCGAAAAGTACAACTACCTCCGAAACAAATGTAAAGAGATCGGTCATGATATATTTCCCCCTTATAGTTTTGGCAACAAAGTCTTGGTGACATAAGTGAAACCGACACCAGCCTATTTATGATGTCGATGGTCCTTATTAAACTGCAATATTTGGACGGAACTGTAATTTGGGAAAATGCTACACCGAGCTCTAGAGATTATTGCTGGTACTATAGGTTCGGCTAATTGCTAGTACATACGATTTTGTTGGCATTAACATCAGAAAATTTGAAGCACTGACTAAGGATAAAGCCAATCTCTACGTTAGCCTGTATAACTGGTACTCCATGCCTGTAATTGTGCATAAGATACTTATACATGGGTTAGATGTTATAAAGCATTTCCTTCTACCATCTGGAATGTTTTCTGAAGACGCACAGGAAACTCATACAAAAGATCTTTGGCGATTTCGACTGGAACACACTCGGAAAACAGGCCGAATAGCCACGAATGAAGATTTAATTAAGCCTCTCTTCGGACCCATACAACAAGTGTTTAGGCGGGGCAAAGACAAAGAAGGAAATTCCGAAAGATGAAGACGGTTTAAATATCTTAGATTTAGAAGAAGATTATACAGATTCTGACGATGAAATTGATGTTGATTTTAATCCATATTGATTGTAAAAATTATAATATAATAAAATTTGTATACATAAACATGAATTTAATTTTTTACATTATATTTGAATACAAAAATCGTTTCTTCTACAAATCGCATTTGAAGTTTTCAATTTTCATATATGTACTCCCATACAAAGTTGGTAGGTATAATTAATTATATTTCATTAAAGTTAATATAATCGACAAATTCTAATGATTGTATATGAAAATCCGTCCATTAAGCTGTCTACAAATGAGAATATCCTTTTTTGGTCCTGAGTCCCTTTTGGCGAAATGCCTGAAAATTATTTTTAATTTGCAAGGACTAACATTCAATATCCAATCCCATATATTTTTCCGTTCTTTCCCATAGCCTGGTGACACGGTGCGTCGACTCGGATCACTATCTTCTTTGTATGGGAATTACAGTGCAGAAAAGCCATGGGCCCCTGTGCTGAATGTCGAGTCGTGATTTGTGACAATTTTTTTGAGTTGAAGAAAGTAAGGTTTCAGACGAATTGCGACTTTCAGCATAGGGGGCTATACTCGCACTTAGCACTTCCACTCTAGGCCACTATGCTGAAAATCGTAATTCGATTAAAACGTCACTTTCTTCAACTCAAAAAACTTGTCACGAATCACTACTCGACATTCAGCACAGGGGCCGTACACGAACAACTGAGTTAGAAGTTCTCTCCTACGCAACAAAACCGCCAAAAACAGAAAGGGTTATGCGTTAAAACTACTCCTCATTGCCGTGCAAATGAGCTGGCTTATGGTATTATAGAGAATTGGACACACATCTTAAAAATACAAATGTTGGTTGGTAATGAGAATCTTCGATCAGGCACACTTGATCGATGGCGACTGAAGATGAGAATGGTACATCCTGAGTAATGCAGCATTATTATGGGGCGCAGCCCACAATGGATCGACCATTGGTCATAAATCCATATTACCACGGTCCCGCTGATACAAATAGTCTTATAATTGTTTTCATTATCAGTTAGGGCCTTTTCGTAAACGCGTACGTATGCTTTGCAACGATGCAACTAGTAACGCAGATGATTCAAAGCATTCGTTCGGAAACGTACAAGATTCAAGTAACAGTCAAAGCAACAGCGCAGCCATATTCGAATGTACATATGCTTTAGAGTAGTGAATGAAAGTTTTCCTTACTAAATACAAACATTGGCTTTAAATGTTTATAATGTTTTTCTTTAGTATTTTTTGTTTTCACTCCTATTAAAAATGTTGCGCCTAGGAACGGATTGATGTACCGTGCTTGCGCTGCTTCGTTGCTAAATTTGCGCTGCTTTGTTGCCGATGCGTTGCTGCTCAGCTGCTCTGTTGTTTTGACGTTTACGAAAAGCCCCACTTCTTGACCTGAGAAGCGAACGCATTATTTACGCATGCAAAGTGAAGTCATTAAGTAGGGCATTTGATTACAAGTGAATTGTCGGAAAATTGTGTGTTGCTATTTTGTGCAATGGAAAATACGTGCTAAGGCATACTTAATTTATTATTGGTATATTTTTATCTATTACGTTAACCTTCCGCAGAGCTACAACTTTTTCACACATTCATACCTACCTTAAATTGTAGATGTAACTGTATATTTTATAAACATACAATGACCTGCTTCAGTCTGCTATTTTCATGTACTTTGATCAAGAATTCCTGCTCAAGGATGCATATCTTTGTGGTTTGGAGTACAGTGAGTGGAGGTATGTCTACAAAACATCAAGGCATATTAGAAGTTTTGCTGTCATCATTCAGTTATGTCAAAAATATAGATTTTAAGGTGTTAGATGATCGTATACTGTGTTTATGTAAAAGTTTTGATTATTATTGGAAACAACTAGGTATGTATAGGTCTAAATCAAAGTTATTATTTAAATATTCTGATTGGCTAACTGTTATTGAATGTATTGAATTAAGAAGTAGTGTTGAGCACTGTATTCATGAAGTGGATCAACCAGCAGCAGGGCCATCGCGGGCGTCCTAAAAGAGATTTTTCCAAGCTTACTAAAATATCGAAACGTAGACGAGTGGCACAGCTATCTCAAGTAGATCACTCTGCTGTGAAAACACTGCTCAATACATCTGACAAGTCTGATAGTAGATTTACATCAGATATTAGTGCAGACGAATTTTTGTAGAAGCATAGATAAATAAAATAACATTTCATTTCTTTTACATTTCGTACAAGGAAAACGTGCGCTCAGAGCGCTTTCCTATTTCCACCATTTAAGCTTCCTCTAGACGAAAAATGCCCCCGATAATTCTTTGTTGGTCCGATGTTATTTGACCTTAAACCATCTGTTAGGACCTGTTTGTCCTTAAACCATCTTGATATTCTCCTACAAGGCCTTCTGCTATAGGTTCTAGGGTTTGTTTCACAAGGATTGTGAAGGTTTTGTAGCTGGTGCTAAGGAGTGAGATGCCTCTGTAGTTTCTGCAGGTTAATTTATCTCCTTTCTTGTATATTGGACATATAATCGCTTTCTTCCTGTCATTTGGTACAACTTCTTCCTTCCAGATGCTGCATATGAGTTTGTGTAGGGAAGAAGATGGGCGCTGAATTCTCGCGTTTTTTTGCGTTGCAAATCAACTGAGAGAGAATTCCAAACCAGAGCTGTGACGGCAAAGAAAGAACGTTGACAAATTAGGGTGCGGAAACGTGGAATAATTAAATTATTGTTCCTAAGGGCTTGCGAAGGCTGCGCAAACTGGTTAGACTAGCCAGGTTTGTGATGAAGGGATCTTGAAATAGGCAAAGAAGCCGGAACTCGCGGTAGTCAATAAACGAGCAGCATAAAACCGAATTAGAGTAGGGAGTGGTATGATCGAAGCGGCCTAATTTGTGGATGAAACGTACGCAATCATTGAAGGCAATATTGAGCTTAGGGCTGCAGGAGGAATCAAGAAAAGGGAAGATGGAAAGGCCATGCATTAAATGAGGGAGGATTAGGGCTTTCGCTAAGTTCATGCGGAGAGCCCTACTGAGCAGACCACAGTGGAGCCTAAGTTTAGACAGTTGCCGGTAGGTTTTACGAAGAATATAACTGATGTTATAGTTCATACCACTATTCAAGACTACCCCAAGATTTCTCGAGAGAGACCCCATTTAAAGGCAATAACAATATCAGGGAAGTCATAACTACTGAAGGAAGATCATTAATGAAAATACTGAATAGGAGAGGCCCAAGGATGGATCCTTGAAAGACGCCAGCATGAAGTCAGGCAAGCGAAGAACAATTGGTGCCGAGCACGACTTTCTGAGAACGGTTAGTTAGAATGTTACGCATCAGGTTGAGAGCAGAAGAGGAAACTTTACTTGGCGGGAAAGTTTTTGCAGAAGCAAGGCGTGGTCAACACTGTCGAACGCTTTAGAGAAATCAAGTAGCACGAAACAGCAAACATGTTGGTCATCAAGGGACTTACGGATGTCGGAAGTGACTTTAAGGAGCGCAGACTCACAGCTATGTTGCCTGCGGAAGCCAGATTGCCATACATTTATTAATTGGAGAAGTTCAGTCAGTTTATTATTTGGAGAAGAAATCCGAGGGGCATGTAGGGGACGGGCACTTGGGTGTCGGCATAATCAGGGCAAGCTCCCATGCCGAGGGAAATTTAGATACAGCTGGCGTTAAATATTTAAGAAACTTGGAGGTATGGCGGCGACAAAATATTGGTTAAAGGTTTCAGGGCAAAGAGTGCGCAACGGTGGCATTTTTTGCGTGGATACCTACTTGGCGCAAATTATTCCAAATGGTTTTTGCAGGAAGCGGGGGTTCAAGTTTGCGAGAATAAAAGTTTTTCTTAGCTTCCTTAATTTTGGCGACGACTAAGCTCCTTACACATTTAAAAGATCTAATAACAAGAGCACTTTTGTCTTTTTTGGACCAACGATAAAGAAACTCTCTTTCAACAATAAGTGATTTTAATTCCTCGGTGAACCAAGGTTTAGATTTAGCTGAACACATTTTGTTACGCAGAGGGATGAACTCATCAAATAGATCCAGCAATGACCGATTGAATGCAACAACCTTATCATCGACATAAGTCATAGCAAATAAGTGAATATAGGTCGCCTTGTAAGTGGATATGGGTCTTCTTGAGAAAAAAATTACGTGGTATATGACGAGACCCCCCTCCCCCTTCCCCACGGGAGATTGGGTGAGATTCGGCCCCTAAACGCCTCACGTAATTAATGGACGACCCCTGATAGAAAAATGCATCATGATTTATAGGGTGGATCCAGTTGAAACCCAATTGGCATTCAAATTCAGGAGGATGCTTTAGAATTATTTGAAATAGGAATGAAGTTTCTGTAAGATGTACGTTTATTAATGGATACATGCAATAAAATCTACACCCTTGTACATATATTCAGATCTCTTAAGTGGACTTGGCTAAGCGGTTTTAATTACTATTTTTGGATATATCAATCCAAAATAAACCGAAACAAATCCAGTCACAAGAGGTCATATTTGCCTCCTGATTTATGATTCCAGAAGAGTCCCCAGAGCGATCTTCAGAGTGTTCCTTTTAAGATTTTGTCAAAGGAAACAGAATTATCTGCGCGTTATCTGCGTCTCTCTAAAAATAGGACCCGGCTATTTTCGAGTTCTAATTCAGATATTCTTAGGCCCGGATTTAAGATGAGAAAAACAAACATTGTTGACAATAAATTCGGGGGGCATCTTCTAGAAGAAATGTAACAGTAAACAGAAAGCGCATAGATAATCGAAATTTCATCGTTGCATTTCGCTGTTTTTGTTTTTGTTGTTTTATGAATAAAAAAAACCGCTAGACAGAGCATGAAACCGCTTCAATAAAACTATCAAAACAAAAGGTAAGAAACCATAAAACCGGGGAGAATAATATCATCAGAAACAAAACACCGCATCATCGGATATAGACGACGAGCCAAGAGAGCTTAATAACCAGCGCGGCGCGCACACCGCAGACCAAGCCTCACCTCATTTCTGTGCATGTGATTTGTTGATCTTATTGGATCGAGAATACCTGTCTCAGTCGCTAGTATTTTTTGTGCTTCTATAGTGCTTCCATAGTCTCTTTTTGGCTGGTATAACGTCTTAGTCTTGGTTGTCGTCGTCGTCGCGATCTCCCGAAGTCAACTCCAAGGCAAGACAAATTTTAACAGTAATATCAAGCCAGACCCTAGCAGATTTTAGGGAGACGCTGCAGTACTTGTGTGGATCGCAAGTCTGTCTGGTCGGGGACGTGTTTCTATAACCGGTCTTACTTTGAAGCAGTTGTGGATTTTGTGATCGTTGCGCTTTTTTACGAAAACGATCTTCAGTGTGAGTCACTTATCTTGGAGGAATTCTTTGCAGTTTCTTTATCTTCTAATAAGAAAGCATTAATTTCTTATTGTCTAGACACTGTTCTCATCTAGCTGGAATTGGGATATAACGTTTGGTAAGTTACCTGAAAGGAACAGGTGGACGTTGCTTGTGTATAGAACTGATCTTTTTTTTTCCTGTGAGACACCCACTATGGATCTTGCAAATTATGCATGGCGCTGGAGAGTGCGCTACTTTCTCCCTATTTTGTGATATTTTGTTTATAGTACAAAGATAAAGAAAGCTTATTTAATTGTTAAACTGTTTTGTGGCTTAAAGTGTAGATACCGGGCTAAGAGATGATCATTGTGTAATTTAAGACTGCCTCGTGTTATTCAGTGCTGAGAGCAAATATTGACCTCATTTCTCACTGTGGGTGGTTCTTGCTGTGTATGCTTTTATGAAGAATGAAAAAAAAAACCCGCGTGAAATTGGATTAGGATTTCTTAATTGCGGCTTTAATCTGAAGAAAAAAAAACTGTCTTTGTTTAAATATGATTTTTAATATCAATAAGAATGTTGCATATGCAAGCAAAAATGGCGAGCTGCGGAAATTTTTATATTCAAGTCTCGAGAAACCAGCAGCGCCAGTTGCCACTTGCCATTAACATATCTATATACATATATATGCACATATATACCAAACATATATATATAAGGTATCTGCATTTTTTAAGCCTGCCATGACATCATCAAATGGATTTCCAATTAAATACTCACCGCATATATATGGCCATACCTGCCATAATTTTTGTACATATGTGGTCGTAATATGGTGACAATTATATAAATTGTATACCTATAGATATGCTGTGTTTTATCATTTCTGATCACGATAAACTCAGTGTAATAATACGAGTAATATACCTTGAAAGATGTCGTAACTATGTTTACATGTTGATTTGTGTATACAATGAGAGTTTTTCATCTTCATTCACATTCACAATGCGCATTGGAGTTGTCTTAAAATTGTTGCAATTATATTTCCGTATGATTGTTTTCTTTTTTTTTGGTTTTTCAAAATATGATTCTTTATCATTCCTTAATATCAGTTCTAATTATCTGAATAATCTAGTCTTAAGTCAAGAGTTAATACATTCTTATACAGGAACAATTCCAATGATAACAGCAAAAATAATTAAACTAAGATAAGATAATTGTTTTTTCCAAGGAACTCGTTTTGTTTATTATAATTTCATATCTCAATATTTGTTTACGATTTTAATTTTTATCGCCTTCTTGAGCACTTTTTTTAACTGAAACTAAATTGATTTGTTTTTATTAAAAGAATTGCACTAATATCTCGTTATTTAAAAAAAAAAGTATTTTAAGCAGAATTTTTGTTAAACGTGTAAAACATCGTGAATTTTATATAATTTTCCTAGTAAAAAATAATAAGAGTACAAACCACAGCAATTAACTTTTGGAAGATTTATTACACTATTTATAAACCATTATAAATTAACCTTGAAGTAATTTTTTTTATTACAAAATAGGAGTAGAAAAAAGGCACGTGCTTATATTTTCTTAGAAAGCATTTAAAATGGTAAACCTCAAATTATGTATTATTATAAAAATATGATGAAATATTAGAAATAATTCTCAAACAGATGAGACAGGTTAATTCTTTGATGATAATAGCTACTACATATATGTGCTTACCTCTTCAGCTAACTCTGTAAGACTCGAGTGATAATTTTCGAGTATCAGTTCTTCAATTTTAAGGTCGACCAGAACGAGGCAAATAAACGGCCACTTATTTATTTATTTATTTACCTTGTAGCTGGAACCCGGTGCGCCTCGCTGCATCCACAAGGCCATGGTATGGCGTGCGCCAAAATAATTGGGAATTTCAAAATCGCTTTTTCCATGGGCAGTGAAAGTCTCAAATCCTACATACCTATTCGAAAAGAAAAGTGTCACTCCGTTAAACAAAATCACCCGCTCATATCACAATTCAACGGTATTACTGCCACGCTTGTCAGCCTGACATTTTTGATTCCCAAAAATAAAATAATAAAATTTTCTGCTATGAATTGAAATTTCGCCATTTCGAACATCCAAAAATTGTTTTGAAAATGTTTGAGCAGAGGCACCTTAGAGTAAATGGACACGCATATTCGTTGGAGCGTGATTCTTTCGATATGATGCTTTAAGGCATGCGTTAAGCTTATTTGCAGGCGTTGATCGAGATATAACAGGCAAATTTGAGTGAAAATTCCGTGCAAGTAGTGCCAGATCGCCTGACATCGGTTAGTTTTTCCTCAGAAATCTCGCAAAGCCCTATTAAGGGCTTCGAATCCAAGCTCAGAGAACCGCTTTCGTAAATCACCTACGATCGATCTGAAACTTTGGGAATCGTATTTTTTTTTAGAAAAAACCAAAACAAAATGGATCTGAGTTCTTTACCAGTAATTTGAAGAGTACCTCCCATACAAAAGTTTCGAATTTTGCTATACACAGTACACTTACAGCTACCCGAAGGATTCGGGATAGAAAGAGGTATAAATTATAGTCTATATGTTATTCTGATGTATGAGCTATATTATTGTAAAGTTTCATTTAAATCCATTCTGCGTTTTCGCGTTTATAATATTAGTAAGATTTATTCGCCAAACAAGGCACGCTTCAAAGTATCAAAGCATATCAAAAATTATACTTAAATTAAAAAAAACATAGCTGAAGGACCAATATTTCGTAAATTATGTATATTTTTTTCTTCCGCACGTTGAACTTTCCACTTGGACCGTTCTTGTAGTCCTGCAATGTACTCATGTCTCCATCTCCGCCAAAAACTCTGCATCATAGCCTGAAGATGCTGCCACCTTCCTAAGCGGGTAATTTTTACTTCACTTAAATCCGTTTCGTGAAGAATTGTTGTTGGGTCACCAATTAAAAAATGGCCAGTTGTTAGTGGCTCTAAGTCATTTGGATCGCTAGAGAATGCACCATGAGGACGCGAATTGAGAAGTGATTCAATTTGACAAAGGATAGTAGCCATTTCTTCAAAATTAAATGAGGTTTCTCCTATGACTGAAAATGCCATTTTATTGAAGTGTTCAAATTGTGGAGCTCCAGGAGGAATAAACTTCCAAACTATTTGATTCTGCGAAAGATAGTGATTAAGCGATTTCATGCAGTTCTTTCAAATGTCTTCTACCACCAACAAAGTTCGTACCATTGTCACAAAATATATGAGTTGGTATACCGCGTCTGACGGAGAATCATAGCAGCAGCGCTGCTACTGCGCTCTAAATGGATTGCTTTGGGTGCAAAGCACACAAACAAGGCTATATATCTTTAAAGGGCCGAACACCACAACTGATACGTGAGACAAGCTTCACTGGTCCTGCATAATCGATAATCGATACCCACTTTAGAAAAAGGACGAGACACGGTAACTCTTGCTGTTGGTAGATTACCCATAAGCTGCGATGCACATTTAGTCCCTCCTAGGACATAGGGCGGATTACAGTTGCCCTCCAGCGGACTCTAACGAACTAAGATCTTCCAGTTTTTGTGGCCTCTGCTAATAGGGTCCTCCTCCACGTTGTTTTAGGTCTTCCTACTCAACGGGATCCTTGCGGATTCCAGTCAAGGGCCTGTTTGGCTAGATTTTCGTTCCAATTCCATTTCCTTCGTCCGATTTGACGCCTCCTTTCTTTTCGGGCACGGCGCCATAGTTCTTCACTTGAAATACTATTTTGCCAGCGGATATTTAGAATATGACGTAGGCATCTGTTAAATCATGCTTCTCAACTGTACAAAAGTACTGCCTTAGGCTGGTCGTCCACTGGAAGCGTATTCGAGCGGCTACGCGCTTCGGCTATATGAGCGGCTAGAGGCGGCTACAAGCGGCTTTGAGATACGCGGCTACACGCTACAGGGGTCGTCCACTGCAAGCTTTTCATGCTGCTCAGTTTGAAGTGAATTTGACATAATAATTTTTATTCCAGGAGAGATATTTGATAATTATAGGGAATGTAATTATCGTAGAACCTTGTGTCAAGGATTAAATTGTGGCTTCTGATGGTGCCTACCTACAGTAAAAATTTCATGAAAAAATAATGGTAACTTTTCGAGTAAATCTCAAAAATGAAAAACACCTGTTTCACAAAAAAAGGTTGAACAAGGTCCACAGTGGTCCTAGAATTTTTTTATAGGCCTAATTTATTCGCAAGGAGTTGCTCCACAACTCCATTTTCATGAAATGTATGATAGATTTGATTTAACAACTTAAAAACTCGTTTGAAAACCGAAACTCGAAAAGTTACCATTATTTTTTCATGAAATTTTTATTGTAGGCAGATACAATTTAATCCTTGACACTAGGTTCTACGATAATTACACTCACTATAATTAAATGTCCAAAAAATGGTCATTTTTAACGGGTTTTGAATTTTTCTGCAAAAAGTTGTTGACCGATTTCAATGGTGCAAAACTCATATTTTTCGTCTTTTTAAGTACTATTATGTAGTATTTTTTGTTTTCCAAAACAACAATTTTTCGTACCTAAAAAGTGAAAAAACTTGTTTTCGCTACTATTATTAACTTTTTTCCATCTTTTCGCCTCGACCAATTTATTCAAAACACATTCATTGAATTCCTACGATTTTTCTCTTAATTATAGCGTCAAGAAATCGCAGGGTAGATTTATTTTATTTTAAATATAGAAAGCTTTGGAGAAAATTATTTCCTGATTCGAGCGGCTACGCGCGACCGATCCAAAATAATTTGGATTCGCGCGGCACGCTCGTATACGCCTATAGCCGCCCGCTCGAAGCCGCTTGCAGTGGACAATGTTTGTATGAACTTCTTTATGTTGGATCTGTCGCGCATAGCCGCGCGTAGCCGCTCATGTCGCCGAAGCGCGTAGCCGCTCGAATACGCTTCCAGTGGACGACCAGCCTTAACGTTGGAGTTGAACAGCCGCAATTTGGTGTTAGTTGAGATCTCCGTTGATCTCCATATGCGGGACAGGCATGCATATGCGCCTCGTGGTTTACTCATTCTACAACTTACGTCTTCTTCTGCCCCACCATTTTCGGTAATAATGCTGCCGAGGTAGCAGAATTTATCTACCAGTTCCACGCCACGGTTATTCAGCGCTGTCCGTTCAATGGTGTTTGCATTTATCCGCATTTCTTTAGTTTTAGTCGGATTTAGCCTTAAGCCTGCTGGACTACTTTCTGTTGCCAAATTGCATAACATGTTTTTCAGGTCCTGATGTCTGTGGGCCAGCAAACAGATAATCATTCGCGTAGTCGAGATCCTTAAGGCGGTCTAGCTACTAGTTCTACTATCTAGAGCACCAACAAGGATGTCATTTATTTACAGGCGAAAGTAGACATCCGTGTCGTACTCCTGAGCTCACCTCAATCTTGTCGGATAATTTTCCGTTATGGAGAACTCTGCATTTGGAATTGTTACCTGGCTATTGGCTTTTATCAATTCTATTATTTTATCAGGCAGTCCACGTGTCGTAGTGCCTCCCATATAAAGCTCCGTAAAGGGGGCAACGGAATTCAGTAGACTGCTCCACTATTATTCTCAAGGTGTTAATATGATCTATACATGAGCGGTCCTTCCTGAATCCGGCCTGCTGCCCTCCTAAGCGTTCGGTCTACTGCCTCTCTTATCCTAGATACTAATATATCGGACAAAATTTTGCCCGCAGTAGATAATAAACAGATGCCTCTCCAGTTGTCGCATATTGTTAGGTCCCCCTTTTTTGGTACAGGTGTTCCATGCTATTTCCAGGATTGGCTGAAACACATCTTCTATGAGGCTTGAGTCAGCTTTCAACAATTCTGGCGGGGTGTCATCTTTTCCTGCCGCTTTACCATTGGCCATCGCATGAATTGCGGCTACTATTTCCGTCTTGGATGGGGTCCGGGTGGTGATTCTTACAGCCAAAGACTGATCAATCTTGAAGGATTTGTTCAGTAATACATCGCCAGAATGTAATCCATTACTAAACGGATAGAGAAAATTCCTCGAAGTCTAAAGGAAGCGATTTCTTTACTCTATCTGTAAAAGAAAAAAGCTTTGTATCCGCTGATCAGGCTCGAATCAACACAGCTGCACTACGCAATGAAATGGCCAGAAACAGCTACGGTCATGCATTAGAAGTCGCCCCAAGTCCTGGGGATGAGATGCCGGGCGTCGACAAGAGCTGGACCCGCCTTAAAAATACTGTCATTAGTACTGCTGACTCCACCTTAGGCAGAAGTCATAGAGATCGGAACAACTGGTTCGATAATGAATGCAAGCTGGCAACTGAATGTAAGAATGCTGCATACCGAGCCATGCAGCAGTCTCAGAGAACACGGGCACGCGAAGAGAACTATAAAGAGCTCAGAAAAGAAGAAAAGAGAATTCACAGACGGAAAAAGGAAGCCTGGGAAAAAAATCTCGTCTGTGTACTAGAACAGTACAGAGAACGACGGCCGCACCAGGAGCGGGAGTTCTACGGAAGAGTCAGAAATATGACGAAATTCACACCACGTTGCACATACTGCAAGAACAAAGAAGGGAATCTGATCACCGATCCTAATGGCATCTTAGAGCGATGGGAAGAGCACTTCCATGAATTTCTAAATGGCGAGCAAACTGAGGATTCGGAGGCTCCACCAATATCTGATGATAATACTATGCTGCCGCCACCAAGCTTAAAAGAAGTTAGCAGAGCCATCAGCCGGGTCAAAAACAACAAGGCCTCGGGTGCAGACGGCATCGCAGCGGAGCTGGTTAAATATGGAGGGCCTAAATTACACCAAGCGTTTCATAAATTAGTTGTCCTAATATGGGAGCAGGAAGTGATGCCAGAAGACTGGAGAAAAGGCATCCTCTGCCCGTTACATAAAAAAGGAGATATTACAGCGTGCACTAATTATCGCGGTGTATCGTTGTTGAGTACCGCTATAATACAAAACAGGATGGCCCCATACGCCAGAAATATCATAGGTCAATACCAGTGTGGCTTCAGCCCAGGAAAATACACGATTGATCAGATTTTCACCTTGAAGCAGGATATGGACAAATGTCTACAGTTTCAAAACTCAATTCAACTCCTCTTCATAGACTTTAAAGCCGCCTAAGATAGCATATTAGTTAGTGTAGTGCAGGGTCAGCGTATGCTAGGCTCAAATTTAGCAACAGTGCCAAATATCTCGTAGGAGAAGAGCGTATTAGGAAAGTGGATATAGCGCTTTTCAATTGCAAAAAACTCCATTGTAGTGGGGGCTTCTTCCCTAACATAGCACGATTGATCCACACAGCGGTCGTCTGCCGAATGCTCCTATACGGGGTCTTAGTATGGCAGCCAACCTTGAGTAAGTGTGATCACTGTGATCTGTGATCACTGTAGTGTATACCAAGCGGACATTCCAGCCATATATGAAGCTGTTATACTAATCAACCAGCAAGGCTAATCGAATCAGACCCTCCCCTAATAGGTGTCCGGTCATCTAAATATAGAGGGAAATTGCTGATGAACTGGCTAGAAAAAGCTCGGTCGCCACTCTCCTTCCTGGAAAGGAAAGAGTTGATATGCCTGGAGCCACTTTTAAACTTCGATGCAAACAGCGCACAATACAACAAGCAAAGAAGCATTGTAGGGATATTAATAAATGCACCCTGGCCAAAATAACCTGGCTCTCATCGTCTCAGGCGGACGACTTCACTACTGAGGCTCGGTAGACAAGACCACTCAGCTATAGTGGGAGTCTGACCGAACACTGTTTGCACTGTGACGCAAGCGACCCACTTAGGCCTTGAGACCTATGATTTTCGCAGAAGCTTTAAGAATCCATACGAGAAGAAAAGTGTACTACATCTCCTCTGTCACTGCCCAGCCCTAAGCAGAAGGAAACTAGGGTGAACCCTTTCTAAGCACGTTTGCGGGAATCTCGAAGAATGGGATCTTGCAACTTAGAAGATTCATTACCTCCTCGAGATGATTTAGCGAATAAACGACAATTTAACATCAGGTTTAAAGTGGGATCACTATGACATCACAATGGGCCAATCCTTTTGGCCTAATTGTAAACTAACAGCTTAGCCATATCTAACCTAACCTTATCTATCCTATTAGAGTAACGTAGCGATATCACATTAATGTATCTGCAAAAAAGGAAAGGTGCCTATAGCTTGCTTCAGCTCTTCTTCTGTCACGATCTGGTAACAGCAATCTCGGTACAACCTCGGTTCAATCTCGAATACCCCAAAAACCTATCCGGAACGTAACTCCCTGGAAATAAGTTTCCACCAGGATCTTATTAATTTCGTCTTGTGCCCAGTTGCATCACGAACGAGCTTTCAAGTCCGATGACTTCATATGAATGAGCCAGCAGAGTTCGCTTCAGAACTTTCTTTTTCCCTCGTTATAAAGCTTTTGATTTTGGTTTTTCTGGTCGGTAGTATAATTCTCGCTGGGTCAGTGCGCTTGCTGATTCAAGGCCTTTCTAACGCCCTTCTTAAACTGAAGAAAATCGTTAGAAAGGCCTTGTATCAGCTCAGCTACGGAGGTGCACTGGGAGGGAGAATAATTACACGGCTGTAACTGGATAAACATCCAGCTCGCTATACCATCAGAACTAGGGGAACATGCTAACCTAAGAACGTCCTCTGCCATTTCCTTTAGGACATCAAACTGAGATTTTCCTTCTGCTGCGGTCTTTGGGTTCTGGTAACCTCTCCTTGAGACTCACACATTGGCGTATTTACCCTAGGGCCATTGGGGCCATGGTCTGAGGCGACAGGCTGAGAGGGGCGACGCAAGTATCCTCGTGCTCAGCTTTGGAAGCTTTTAATAATCGTTACAATACACTGAGAGATAACTTTTATAAAAGCAATATTTTTCGTGATATAAACAAATACAGATCAGCTTTCTTTAATTGCGAGATCGATTCATTCATTCTTGTTCTGGGGCGTCTTGCCGGGAGCTGCGACCCATGGTACAATAATACAAGGTAGGCTCGCAAGGAAAACCTCTGTTTCCATCTTGAAAAGCTTCTACCATTTTTATATGAGAAAAGATCTGAGTGACGTCACGAGAGAGCTTTTTTCCTTTGTGAACTAAGATCTGAGTGACGTCACGGGGCCCTTATGATCTTACCTTGTAATTATTGTACCATGCTGCGACCTATTTTATTTGGTCTATTTGTACCAGCCCCGTCGTTAAAAACCTTCCAGGTTAATGCGGTAAACATACTAAGGGCGACCGACGAATCGCTTTCTACAGAGACTGTCAATTTCCTTCAAGTTAAATGATTCTGTCCTTTCTGCCAAACACTGATCACAAAGTAGAACATATACTGCCAGACTTTATGAATACCTGGAGTGGTCTATCTTATGGAAATGCCAGCAGTATGGTTGAGCCGTATAGTGGTCTACATGCTCAGATTAATGAAAAATTTCAGTATGTAACATAGGTGCTGCACATTAGTTAAACTTGATCGGATCATCGGTAGCTGCTCAGAAGCTAAACAGATTTGCTTGTTGCTGCAAAAGCTGTATGTCCTTTTTTCAGCATTAATCGAACGTATAAAATTACTAAATAAGCCTTAAAAATGTAACTGTGAACTATTTGTCACTACGCGGTGGTCAAGGAAGGACGGTACCTGTGCTAGCCCTGATGAAAATTGTAAGGAAATAATAGCGGCTCTTGACGTTATAAAAAACGACTGTCCACCTAAAAGGGTTGGTTAAAAATGAAGCGGCCATTGGCTCAATTTCACTCAAATTCGCTAGATACGGCTATATTATCGGATTTTCGGGAATCCAAAACTCTTCAACAAGTCGAGGCAGACGCTGATGCTTTTGAAGAAGCTAGTAGTCTTGGGTAGTACACGATTGAGTTTATTAGAGGTGCTTTTGTAAGGTGTCATAAGGTGTCATAGTAAGGTGTCATACTTTAAATAAGGCGAGGTGCCATTGTTATGCCAAAATGACAAAAACAATGAAATTAAAGAATGAAAGAAAATAAATACCAATGAAGGTATTTATTTATGATTTTGACTCTAATATGCATTAAACCGCTTCAGACTGAGTAAGAAACATATGCCTCCACAATGTACATATATGTGAGTACCTTGCTCGAAGAAGATGCAAGAAGATGCACACCTCGATGCATGAAGATGCACACCTCGTCTCATTTATCTCGATACACGCTCATATACCAATAGGACGTTATTTTTGAGCCAGGACTTTGAAAAAAGTCTTCAGTACAATTTAACATCGTGTAAGGGAGAATTGTACTGCCTTGTGTAAGTCCGGCTCAACTATAGAGGCTAGTAGAGGCTACAGCTAAGAATAACTCCACAGAAAAATACAGAAGCAATCGCCATCCTCATATGGTGCAATAACTGCCAAATTTGCACTCTTGTGTAAATTGGATACAATATCTGAAAAGGAAGTTAGAGATAACGCCATAAAACTCCAACAATTATTGTAGCTTATTGATCTTGCAAATGATCTACAAGAGTGTCCTTTTAAAAAAAATTCTTGACGTTACGGTTTTTGTACATTATTAAAATGTATTACCTTTTTCCATTAATGTATAGGGCGCAAAAGTTCTAAGCCCAGGGCGCCAAATCTTAAAATACGCCACTGGATTCACACGAAAGTATCTGTGTATTGTAATACGTCCATATTGCGTGAAACTCCCGCCGTTTTAATTCTATCTCTCCGACGATCTATAGGCTACCGTAAATGCTCTGTGATCTAAAAGTAGAATCTATTGTTTTTCTTGTTATTGATTTTAAAATCATTAAAAAGTTTTCAAACTTGTCTTTCCCTGATTATTTCCACAACAAATATCTTGTTGAGATTGTGAAATTGCTCAGTGTGATCTTTATCGAGGTGATAAAGCATAATTTGTCGAATACAATCGGGGTTTTTGACATTCATGGCATTCGAAGTGGGAGATATTATTTTGAAATAGATTGAAGCGAAATGAATTGGAGAGAGTTGAAGAGCGTTAGCGGTAGTTTATTTTGCATCAATCCAATAATAATATTATAGAAAACCCTAAAACATACGAAAATATCTAAAATTAAATATTTAACCATTCATATTCTGAATGCGCTGTAACATCTCTTACTATAGTACAAAAAGCGGTAATGGATAAAAATTTACTTACATACTTTACTAGAATATTGATTAATTAAAAAATTAATCGAATCCTTTCTCTCTTCTAGATACTTTACTATGCTGAAATGGATTTTGTTACTACTACTGGTCATCAGTAGTCAACTAGCCAATGGTGAAGGATGTGGTCCAAGATTTAACGGAAAATGTACCTGTGGCATCGCAGAATACTCGTATACCGGCACAAAACAGTACATTGTCAACTGTACTGATCAAGGATTCACCAACGCAACCGTTTTGGAGTACATGCCACAGCAAACTCAAGTGCTTATTTTCACAGGAAATGACATACCTGAATTACCATGGAACGTATTCGGCGTTCTAAACAATTTCACCTCTCTAACAACCATCGACATGAGCAACAATAAAATAAACGAAATAAGAGGCAAAACCTACCATCATGTGCCCAATGTTCGGCTACTTATCCTAAACCATAACAACTTAAGCATTTCGCGAAATGACGATGACGTCAATCACCATCATCCACGAGTATTTTCGAATTTTATCAATTTGGAATCATTGCATTTGACTGACGCATTTATGGACAACACCTCTGCTGAATTGAGTGAAGATCTTCACGATATATTTGTTAATAGTAACTTGACAAAGCTGCAGAAGCTGCATTTGGAACAAAATGAAATATCTAGTTTTCGAGATCGGAGAGTGTTTTGTGATCTTCCTAGCTTAAGTGATCTCCACTTAGGGGATAACGATCTTACGGAAATCAACTTTAACATTACTTGCTTGAGAAATCTCAGATTTTTGGACTTGAAACGTAACAAATTCGAATACGTCAACGCCAAGGATCTGGCTCTGTTAGATGAGCTACAGAAGAACCCAATCCATACCAGAGAACTGATCGTGGACTATGATCTAAATCCTTTTGTGTGCGACTGTAAATTGAGTCCTTTCAAAGAATGGATACAAAAAACAAACGTTACTGTACGCAATGGAGATAGACTGATTTGCAGAAAAGATAAAACTATTCCAAAACGAATAATAGACGAAAATCTAGGAAAATGCATCGATGCACCAGCTGCGAATGCAAAATCAGGCGATGCACAAACTATAGTTTTGGTATTTTTGCTTGTTGTTCTCTGTTTCGTCCTTTTCGGACTCGTTGCTGCACTTACGTATTTGAGTCGAGAGAAGGTGAAATATCTTGTTAGTCCAGTATTTGATACTGTATCGAAGAAGGTGCAGTACACAACCATTAAAGACGAAGAGTGTCCGGAAGTGCACGTTTAAGATTAAGACAATATTACGTACTTACGTTTACATGAAACAAAAAAGAAATGTAAAATTTTGGTAGCCATAAAACTGAATCAAATCTGTGATTTATTTTAACGATAGGATATAAGAATTGTTATAAATTAACACCATTTAACATTAAATAAATTTTGATTTTTTAAAGATAATGATGTGATGGTTGTGTTGTTTTGAGATTTAGATGGTTTGATATCATGTCCAGCGATATTAAAGTTAATCTTAAGCAGAGCCCTTGCATTTTAGTTGCCTACTTAAACTAAAGGCAGGCCAATCTCTCAATATCCTTGTTATAACATTAAGAAAAGAGTGCCGATTCCAAATCTCTGTTGGTTTTCTTAAGAGGTACAGTGGCCTGAGATATAATTTTCATACTCTATATTCGACCTCACCTTAAATACAGCTCGTTTATCAGGGAGCCAACTCCTAAAACTGCCTATTGTGATACGGCAAATTGTAAAACTGCGTCCTTAAACCCACCGGAGCTAACACACTTCTCTGTCTACTAATTTAGCCACTGTAGGAATTTAGCCGCTTTGGCTAAATATTATTACTGGCTGGCTCCACAGGAAAATTACTCCCACAATATTAGAACTGCCCACTCCCTGTGACAGCAGTGCCATCCCCTCACGGAAATCTTGAACGTCCATAGTCTTGCTGCATCCTAACCACCACGACTAATCCGGAGGCTAATCTTTGCATAAATCAGTGGCGGATACAAGGTGGAAATGAGGGACATTGATTTGTAAACGAGGTGGTCCTCTCAAATTATAACGACTCTCTCTAATCCACGCACTGCGGCCTAGAAAGCCTAAGACAACCTTTCCATTAAGGATCTGATGAAGAAATACAGCATCGAACACCTCACGACGACGCTTGTGAAGAGAACCTAAGTTGAGTAACTTAAGCCGGGATTCATAGAACTAATGGGTGATCCCAAGGAAGATGATTCAGTGCGAAGCGAACGATCTTTCGTTGAATCGATTCAATAGTTTAACATGGCAAGCATAGTGAGGAGATCAAACCTGGGACGCATATCCGAGTAATGGTCTGGCAAGAGAAATGTAAAAGTGTTTAGTGATCAAGGGGTTGTTAAATTCTTTGGACCACCTTTTTATAAAGCCCAAGACTAAACTACCTCTGGAAGAGATATAGTTGATGTGAGTGGAAAAATTCAGCTCCAGGATACCCTCATCAGAAAAAGTGTTGTTAAAAATCATAGGACCACGTCTCCTACTAAAAGTCATGACTTCTCATTTACTAATATATTAAGAACCAGGTTGTTGTTAGCCAGCAAGAGAGTAAAAGGTGTCAAGGTCACCATGCAAAAGTTTCCAATCCTCGATACTCGTTATGTAACGGTACAATTTGATGTCATCAGCGTAAATCAATATTCTACAGTGACTTAGCAAGGGAACAATGTCATCAATTGAAAGGATAAAGAGAAGAGGGCCAAAATGACCTCCTTGAGGGACACCTGATGTCGGTTCAATGGTTACTGATTTGGACACACGAAAAAGAACTTGGTAGGTCCGGTCAGCTAGGTAAGACTGGAACCATACTAGAAGGGCTTGCGGAAAGCCCAGTATTCTTAATTTGAGAATTATAATGGAAAGGCAGAGCTTGTCAAATGCCTTACTAAAATCAGTGTAAACTTCTTCTTCTTCGATGGCTCTACAGCCCAATTCGAGCCTTGGTCTCCATCAGCTTCTTCCTCCAGACATCTCTCTGCTCCGCAGCTTGTCTCCAGTTTCTTGTGTTGAGCAGTTTTGCTGCATCGACTTTAACATTATCTTCCCACCTTAACCGTGGTTTGCCAACTGGTCTTTTGCCATCTGGTAGTAGATACAGGGCTTTTTTGGTATCCTTGAGTCATCCATTCTTTGGACATGGCCGGCCCAACGTAAACGTAGTAGTTTGGCATGGGTCGAAAGTTTACATTCTTTGTATGAGTCGTACAATTCGTGATTGTAGCGTATTCTCCATGCACTGTCTTCATTGATTGGGCCGTATATCCTTGGGAGAACCTTCCTCTCAAATATATCCAGCTTGTCTGCGGATTTCTGGGAGATACTCCAAGCTTCACATCCATACGTAGCTACTGTACGTATGATGGTTTTGTAGATTCTTATTTTAGTTTTTCTGTGGATGTCTCTGGATTCCATTACTGGCAGTAGTGAGAAGTATGTTCTGTTCGCGGCGTTTATTCTTCTTTGTACGTCTATCGTTTCATCGTTGTCTTCGCTGACTGTTGACCCCAGGTAGTTAAATTGGTTTACCCGTTCGAAGTTATATTCCCCCCAGGTGGTATTGTGGTTTCTTCTTCTTCTTTCCACCCTTGACTGAATTAGAATCTTACTCTTCTCTGCGTTTATTTGCAGCCCTATATGTTTTGCTCCATCTTCTAATTCTGTAAATATTTCTCTAAGATATGACAGTTATCTTGCAAGGCAGTTTATATCGTCGGCATATCCTGTCAACTGTTTGGATTTGTTAAGCAGGGTTGCGTTCGCATCAATGTTAACCTTGCGAATTACTCCTTCTAGGCAGAGATTAAATAGCATGGGTGCCAGCCCATCGCCTGCTTTAAGCCTTGCTTGACTGGGAAGGATTCCGTCAATTCTCCTTGTATTCTGACTGCACATCTTGTATTTTCCATTGTCATTTTTGTTAATTTTATTATCTTCATGGGGATGTTTAGGTCCAGCATTGTTGCATAGCTCCCTGTCGATGCTGTCGTATGCTTGTTTAAAGTCGATGAAAAGTTGATACACGTCAATGTTGTATTCCCAGCACTTTCGGAGGATTTGCCTTATTGTAAAAAGTTGATCCATTGTTGACCTATTTCTTCTGAATCCAGCTTGGTATTCACTTATTGCAGCTTCTGCGTAAGGTTCCAGTCTGGTCTTAATTATATTGGTCATTATTTTATATACTGTGCTTGAAAGAGATATGCCTCTATAGTTTTCACAGTTGAATCTGTCCCCTTTCTTGTGTATTGGGCAGATAATGCTTTGCTCCCATTCTTCAGGCATTTTATCATTCCTCCATATGCAGCATAGTAATTCGTGTATAGCTGCTGAGAGCGGTTCGCCTCCTTGTTTGATCAACTCTGCTGGGATGTTATCAATTCCTGGAGATTTATTGTTTTTTAATGATCGTGTGGCACTTTGTACTTCTTCCAGAGTGGGTACATTTGTTTCTCTGGTGTCATCGTTATGTTGTAGACGGGGTTCTGGTACATGTCTGATGCTCTCGTTTGCGTTCAGCAGCTCGCTAAAAAATTCCTTCCATCTTTTCATTACATCTTCGCTGCCTGTGACTATAGTGCCTTCTTTTGTTCTGCATATACCGGAGGAGGGTTTGAAGCCTTTCTTGAAGAAGTTTACTTCCCTGTATGCTTCCCGTGTTTTGTTTTGGGCAAAGTTTTCCTCTGCTCTCAGGATGTGATTGTTGAGGAATTGCCTTTTCTTCTTCCTGCAGATGTTTTTTGCGGTTCTTCTTGTTTCCTCGTATTTCAATTTCTTACTCCTCGTCGGTCTCTCTATGTATATTCTCCTATTTTTATTTCTGGCCTCTATAGCTGCTTTGCATTCCTCGTCGTACCAGTCACTGGCTCTGGCTGTGCGTTTATACCCTACAGTTTCCTTCGTGACATCTGTCAGTACCGTCTTCAATCTCATCCATTTTCCCTCGACTGTATCTTCATTATTTATACCTATCCTTTCTGCTAGAGTTTCCTGATATCTCTCCAACACGGGCTGTTCTTGGAGGCGATCGACGTCGAATTTCTTTTGTTTGCTGTTTCTTCTTTCTTGAGTAGACAGCCGACATCTGAATCTAGCTTTAACTAGAAAGTGGTCCGATTCACAATTTGCACCCCTACAGGTTCTTACTTGCAGGATACTGGAAGCTGCCCTTCTGTCTATTAGAATATGGTCTATTTGATTGCAGTATCTTTCGCTGGGGGATTGCCATGTGTATTTGTGAATGTCCTTTCTTGGGAAATATGTTGAGCTGACGATCATATTTTTACTCATTGCGAAATCGATAACACGTTGTCCGTTATCGTTTGATGTTTCGTGAAGACTTTCCTTTCCAATGGTCGGTCTGTGCCAGTTCTCTCTTCCAATTTTGGCGTTGAGGTCTCCTATCACCATCTTGATGTCATTGGAAGGGGCCGTATCATATGCGCGCTCAAGCTTATAATAGAAAGTGTCCTTTGTCGTGTCCGCTTTCTCCTCCGTCTCCGCGTGTACGTTTATGATTGAGAGGGTAAAGAACTTCGTTCGGAGTCGTATTGAACATAATCGTTCACTGATTGGCTAGAACTCTATCACATTATCTATAATTGATTTGTGTACTACGAAGCCTACTCCTAAGTGATGTCAGTGTAAACACAATCAGTTTAACAACAAGAAGCGAAGCCTTCGACAGCGTGAGAAGTGAACTCAAGAAAATTGGTGGTAGTGGAACGAGCTGCAAGAAAACCATCTTAATTCATTGAGACCAGCCTCTTGCAGATTGGAACGATTGCAGATTCAGAGTTTCGGTATAGAGAGAGATTCAAAAAGTTTCGGTATAACAGATAGCTTAGCAACTGGTTTATAATTCGATATTTCGTTCTTGCTACCACTTTTGTGAATAGCAATTATGAACGAATTCTTCCAAAGGGTAGGGAAGTACCTTTTATCCAGAGATTTTTGAAAAGGGGTTTTCAGTGGAGACTGGAGAACCTCCACACAGGACTTAAGGATAGCCGCAGGATACCGTCGGGGCCAGAAGTGAGGTCGAAAGGGAGTTGGTCGATATGTTTCACGATATCAGCACTGGTAATTAAGAGAGGTAAAAAATGAGCCCCTCGGTTAGGAATTATGTGTTAGGAAAATTATTGTGATTAAGCTGAAAGTCAGAGTGTGCGAAAGATTGATGAAAGGATGACGCAAACACGTTGCAAATCGCATGCGACTCAGAGCTAGACCAGTTCGTGTGCTGCATAGTATTAGGGTAGTTATCAACTTTTTTCTTAAAGTTCACAAATTTGAAGAAGTTTCTAGGATCGGTAAGCACTCTACCACTCATACTGCTAAGATATTCTCTATACAGAGCAAAAGAGAGTGACTGAAATCGGTTATAGCAATTTATAAATGAATTGAGACTCGGAGAGTCCTTTCTCATTAAATAGGTATTTTAGAATCTATTCTTCTGATTTTTCAAATGCTTGAGTTCAATATTGAACCAAGGTACGCAAGAAACGAAGGCTTCGTATAGTACGTTATAGAACCGTGCTACATCGTCGTCCAACTCATTTGCGGAAAGTAAGTTGTTGAAATCTATCGAGGCAAGTTTAGACGGCAGCTCACTAAAGTTAGCCTTTTTAAAGTTAAAGCAATGGTTTACCACTTCCGGACAAAGAGTATTCTCTAAATTGAAGCAATAACTAAGCAGGAGAGGAGAGAAGGGTGGTAATTGTCAACAGACGTCATGACTATTGGACTGGGTTCGACAGTCATATTGACTGAGTCAGTAAAGAATACAATATCTAACTGCCCCCTCCCAAAAGTTAGACACACCGTTAATTTGATTCAAAGCCAAATGAGAATCTTCATCATCTTCAGTGAATATTGGGTAAATTGAAGTCCTCTAGGAGAAGTAGCTCATCACTAGTGTCCATCATACTAAGAATATTATTAACACAAGAGATAAGAATATCATAGAGATTTTTACCTCCATCGTCAAGAGTGCTTATCATATCTGGTGGAAATATTAAGAGCGACAAGCTCAATGTCAAGCTGGATAGAGAAACTAGGAAGCGAAATTGGGTTAGTTAATAGTGGAGTCAGGGTGACGATTCCTCCGAAAGACTTTGTAGGAGGAACCGAAGAGCTAAGCATTAAGAATGCCTTCATGGAGCCAGGTTTCAGTGAATGCTATGTCAAGGAACCCACTAGCCTCGATGCCTGAACGATGGCAAAAAGTTTTGTAAGGGTACCAGCAGGCGAGAATCCAGGATCTAAAAGTATCTCGGCAGTAGCAGGCGGTGCAGACAAAACAAAAGAAGCAACAATTTTGGAAGCCTTGCTGACACTTTTCTACAAAAAACGATTTCAGGGTCACTTGATAATAATAAAGTATGTATTCCTTCCTTTGGATTGTGGGTTTGACCCTTTCGGTAAACAGAATGAATGTTAAATATTATGAATGAATATTTTGATAATAAATGGACAATCACACAATATCACACACCTGGTCCTTCAACCAACACTCCTCCTGTACCCAATAGCAACAATTTTGTAATATTAAATAATATAAGATTAATAAATTGACTACTTAGAAAATATTAATAGTTTTAGTACTAGTGGATTGTAGTAGCTAGATTTTGATAGAGCATTTGTTTCGGAGACACATTGGGCGCATCCAGCGCACTCAGCGGAAAAGCCGCTTAGCTGAACAGCACAGCGTAAAAAGTAACTCAGCGATATGTGGCGGCTAGATGGGTAGCTGAGTTTAAATTTAGGCCCCTGTGCTGAATGTCGAGTCGTGATTTGTGACAAGTTTTTTGAGTTGAAGAAAGTGACGTTTTAATCGAATTACGATTTTCAGCATAGTGGCCTAGAGTGGAAGTGCTAAGTGCGAGTTTAGCCTCCTATGCTGAAAGTCGCAATTCACCTGAAGCGCCACTTTCTTCAACTCAAAAAAATGTCAAAAATCACGACTCGACATTCAGCACAGGGACCTTATTTTGACAGCTAAATTTTTTTTCTATTTTAAATAGCATCAATTCACTATCGCTGAGCTACTTAGCATAAAATTTTTACGCTGAGAAACCCAGCCGCTGAGCTAAGCTGCTTAGTTCAGCTAGCCATCCAACGAGCTCAGCACTTAGCCGCTACTCAGCCGCTGAGTGCGCTGGATGCGCCCATTGTTTTCATCAACTTATACCAAATATTATTTCCTACAAAATATAATTTTCGAAAAAAAGCAGGTTTTGAATGAAATTTTGGCCAAAAAGTGATTTTCGAAAACTTTGACCTTTAATAACTTTCAATAATCGGATCAACTTTTTTGTAAGAACTAAATTTGTAGAGTTTCATTGTCAACATTTTGGGCCCTTGCACGTGGTTGTGTGACCTATAGAAACTGAGATAAATGGAAAACTCGGGAAAACGCAATATCTTTGGCGGCCATGTTTTATTTTTTTGGATTCCGAAATTGTTTTCTTAAAAAAAAACCGGTGCCCCGGGCCGTGGCGATTATCCCGTGACAACTACCATGTTGCTTATTCGTTATGCAATATACATATATAATAAACACAATATACATATAATTTTGCAGTATTTTTATTTATTCTCAAATGTAACAATAACAGTGTGATTATTTATTCAGTATTTTTTATTTCCAATATACGGCCGAGCCGGCGTCGCTTACTCACACATGCGCATAGGCCACGCCCACCACACACCGTTTCGGGACATTCTCCGTCCGCGCGCTCCGGTATAACCGATTTATAAAGGCCCAATTACAATGACCGGATCTACGCGGATTGAAATGTCAAAAGAACGCATCAGAACGGATAGGAAACTGCACTGATTACAATGAACGGATCAGTTCGCATTTAAACGTCAAAGTTTTTATATCCACTCTTTGCCTTGTTGTACAGTACTTCGTAATCTTTCACCTCTGCGATTAACTGCTCGCCCGAAAACATTTTTAAAAACATAACAAACCAAACAAAATAAAACCTTAAACATTCACAGCTTTTGTTTACCAAAATTTTGACAGTTCAATCCGGCGATTTCTAAACAAACTAAAACGAATCCGGCACAGATGCGATCAAATGCGTTTGAATCCGTTCATTGTAATCGGTTAAATGGAAAACGCATGCTTGGAAAACCACTTTGACAGTTCAATCCGATTCTGTTCCGCTCTAATCCGGTTATTGTAATTGGGCCTTAAGGCCCTACTACACTCAGTCGCGAAGTTCGACATAAAATTTCGCTACAACAACAAAATCTTAAAGAAAGCTTAAAAAAAGATACATTCACAAAGTTGCACTAACCCAGTCAAAAAACAAAAACAAAAACCTCACTAATATAATCAAATATCCCCACTTCTTGCAATTGCACTGCTCCCAGTGCTCACACGATTACCGAAGGGGAAAAGCTTTTCCCACGACAGGCCTTTCGGCAGCATTCGCGCGCAATTTAATTTATGAATGCACCGAACCGAAGTAAACATCTTCAAGGAAAATTTTCTGTGATGTTGCCGGTTGGAATTTAGAACCGGGGTACGGGATGAATGAAGTAAAGTTTTGTGAATGTTGCAACAAGGTATACGCATATAATTATTTCTTCCAAGGTGTGATTCTTAAAAATTTCTTATTTGATTTCAAAATTTGTTTTTGCTTGTTTCGGATTATTACTGAAATATTTGCAGAACTATTTCCGGAATTCATATCCGAAATTTCTCACTTTCACTTTCAATTTTATCTGAACTCTAAAAACTGAGGAATCACATTTAAGCACTAACAAGACCTCAAATATTTGTAACTTGCAGGTATTTTTAATTGTGTTACACCCTCTTTACTAAACAATCAGAAAAACATCCTACATCTTGATGTTACCGGAAAGTCCAATAAAATTAATTTTTTCTATTATAAAAAATTATATTTCCACAAAATTTTTTATAAATGTTGTAAAATTGAATCAAATAAAAACGCCCTTTCGATTTGCAAATCGCCCACTTCAAAAATGTTTTATTGATAGCAAAATTAATAGCAAAAAAAGGGTATCATAAAATTAATTATTGCACCCAGGTAGTCTTAACATTTTCTGCTATTCAAACATTTTCTTGGGTTTTTTATATTGCAAAGACAATAAACACCCCTCCCGCCCCCTATAAAAGAAAATTTCCGGCATCCTAATTTCCACAAAATCGTATAACAGCAAAATATTTAAAAGTTTTCAAATTTCATCAAACCCGATTATCCCTCAGATTTAAGAAATTTCTTTCAGAAAAACTTTCAGCGATGCGCGCAACAAAAACAGCGCTTCAAGTTTCCCCTCCGTGCTTTACTCAACACAAACAAGATTTCGTGTAAGATTACGCGAATGCTTTATACAATTATATACTAGCGACAAGGGTTTCTTTAAGCGGAAAGCTGATGAACTAAATTGGAAGAAATTACATAAAAATTTTGGTCTGAAAATGTGTGGAAATTGTTTAAAACCTTGTTTTCTTACGAAAAATGACTAAAATGTAAAATGTTCCACCATTAATAGCTAGATAATTGATTCTAGTTTATAAAACATCAAAAAAAATTTAAGATTTTCGAAGATTTGTAGGAGAATTTTGGGGGCGCAGATGACCTACTTTAAAGTACTATTACTAATAAACCAGACAAAAATTTTAAAATTTTCCACCACTAATAGCTAGATATACATTTTCTTAAGAATATGCAATTTAAATTTTGTAATTCGGATGGCTAGTTTTCTCACAATTTGGGGGCGCGTAACACCCTATAATCGCTGGATTCAGTGTAGTAGGCCCTTAAGACGTTGTCACGTCAAAATGTCACAAGGAAGATGAGTTTTGTCTCCTTTCGTGCGTTTTTTTGTTTATTTTCCCCGGACTATTAGTTTTTGCAATTAATGTTACATGTTTTATGCCTCGGTAAATATGATGACTAAATTTGTAGCTAAATTTCGTTATACAAAAAAATCTCCGGGATAAACGTGGGCATTCGCACAAAATTCCCCAAAGTTATGCAACAACCATAAACCCACATACACGATTAAGGGGTGGGTAAGGGATGAGCGTTTTTCTGAAAATCATTTTTTCAAAGTCGGTGAACACGATCCTGCAAAATCTACTCAATGGATTCTTTTCAAACTTGGAACATACTTTCTTGGTATAAAATGCCTCCCCCCTACACTTTTTAAATTTTTCCATTTTTATTTTTAGGTAGTTTTTTATTTAAAAAATGGCGGAAAATTTAGTGCAAAATCGCGTTTTTTGCTTCAGTAACCCACGAATTGTTGCAAAACGCAAATAATAACTTTTCAACGATTGGGGGGGGGAGGATTAACTCATACTCTAAGTAAATTGGCCAACTTTTTTGGTTTCAGATAATTCTACGCCGACTTATCGTGTTCACCGCACAACGTGTTTTCAAAAAGACGTTCTGGGAAACCCGCTGTCACCGGCTTATTTTTCAATATTTTGTTACGAAAATTTCACGAAATATTCTCTAAATGATGCTTTATAATTTAAAAAAAGTTTCAATAGATTTGCTTCAGCTGCATCTCCGTAAAAAATTAGCGAAAAAGTGTTAGTTAGTGTTTTTTGATTCAAATTATCCCGTCAAAAGAAAATTAGAAATTGCAGCGAACTTACATATCTTCGTTGAATGTTCGATAGTGAAAAACACTTATCATTATCTAGAAACAGTTTTATTTTCTCCAGTCTCGTTTTTTATCACGAAAATTACACAAATCCCAAAAACCGTTATGAAACATGACCACCAAATGATAAATGTATATTGTGACTTTCATTGCATATACTACGGCGCGAAACACACTCTGGAAATTGCAGCATTTTTGGAGACATTTTCTACTTAATTAGACAGGCATTTTATATTCCTGAGACTGTATTTTAGTTAACGCCTTAAATCATTATGGAGGCTTGGTCTTTCGTTGACATTCAACAACAATGTTATCGAATTGGAGATTTTTTACTTTTTTTTAATTTTGAAAATCGTAAAATAAGTAACAGCGATATCTTTTACATTTGTTAGTTTTACCCAAAAATGTAACAAGTAACTAATAACTGAGTATTTTGTTGAGGATGCTATTTCTCTTGCTTCTTTTTCTAGACTGTTAACCAATCTGTCAATAAAGTATTGAACGGTTCTTATATATGTAGCTAAAGGTGAGAAAGAAAAGAAGCCATTGAATAAATAGATGTTGCTAAAGTTTTAAATATTCACGGAAATTAATATTTTAATTTATTACCGAAGAATATATAATACGTTAATCCTCCCAAATCTATTCTACAGGTTCCTAAGCGATAGGCAGAGTAACTCAGAGTCTTCGAAAGGAAAATTCTAAGAAGAATATTTGGGCTAGGCTACGATTGTTTGGACATGCTGTCTGTACTGAGCTCTGAAGAAAGGATGCTAATCAGCTGGTACATCAATATAGAAACAACTGTGTCTATCCGAGACTATTGGAGATGGTCGACAGCCCATTAGATTGCGTCAGAAGGATATGACAGACGGGATCTCAAGTCACTTAAAACAAAATTGGCATACGCTTACGTAAAGGGTTTCTTCATGATTGCGATTACAAAACGGTGACATTTCAGCACTAATTGTGTCCCCGTCCTTAGTAGTTGGACTAGGTTGCTGCCTTTACCTACCTACCTGCCGTCGTCTGGTCCCAAGTCCAGGGAGTGAAAGGAGGAGATCCCCGAAACGATGACGCTTTACTATTCAGCAGCGCTTTTGGTGGTTATAACCATCGGTAGATCCATCAAGACCCATATCGTATCCGTTTATGCGTCAACCGAGACCAACCCAGACGCGAACAAGGACGAGCTTTACGATCAGCTTCAACAGACGAATAAATCATACTCGCGGGGGACTTCAATGCACATTCAGAAGCAGGTCGAACTGGCTGCGAGGGAAGGATGGGCTAATTGGGGGCCTCGGTAGCCTAGGGAGTAAGGCGTCTGGCTACCACCCAAGAGGTCCCGGGCTCGAATCCCGGCAGCCCCAAGGTGCTTCGTCTTTTCCACTTTCCCACCTACACAACTTTCCTTCTTTCTTTTTCCCACTTTACTTCCTGATTCCTCCTGTCTTAGCCTCCCTTAGCCCTTAGTCGCCCCACCAAAGCGCATGTCATCGGTTGGTTGATGAGATTGATGACAATCCAGTGAGTTATTTCTCAATGCTTCGATGTCAGAGTCGCAATAGTAAAGGTTGGAAGTAGGTGGAATAAAAATATCACGGCTAGGTTCCTTCCTTCGCTCCTCTCTCTATCATCCGACTAGAGCTGCTGTTCGACATTGCACTCTATATGAAAAAAAATGATTGTCGACAGTGAAGTTTCCCTAAGCTTCTTTTCTTTCACATAAATACAAGACCAAAGTGCTCACAACGGACGGATCGAGGGCCAGAGTTCACCTCGATGGAACCCAAACCGAACAGGCTCCGATGTTCAAATATTTGGGATCGTTGGTTGAAGAAAAGAAATTGGCAACGACGGCCGACGTTCACAGCCGCGTCGGTCAGGCAACAGTAGCATTCGCCTCGCTCAAGTGGTGCATATGGAAACGAAAAAATATTATTATCAGTATAAGTGTACACCTTTACCGAACGTTGGTCCTTCCGATTCTTTATGGATCGGAAATGTGAACACTGCTCAAGCCGTACGTCAACAAGTTCGAGGTTTTTCAATTGCGATGTTTGAGGCAGGTTCGAAACGAGACAGTTAGACAATGATGCGATCAACATATACTAATCGAAGTAGAAATACAAAAATGTCGAATACGGTGGTTCGTACATGTTTGCCGAATGGATAAAAACCGTTTTCTGGCGAGATCGTCCGACAAACTGGAGAATTCAGTGATCGGCACAGAAGTAACCCTGGCTAAAGATTATCGAGGGTGACTTAAAGAATCAAATATTATCAGTTATCGAAGCTCGAGACGTCGCCAAAAATCGCCGAGAATGGAAACAAATCGTCAATGGAGTTCGAGACCCCGCGCAACCGACAGCAGCCAGCTAACGGACCAAAGAAGAAGAAGACCCTATAGCTTGCTGAACAACATTGCACTCATTGATAGAACCACAGGCAGTACAAAAGGGCCTAACCCTGAAATCTAGTATTCCAAGTAAAAAATATTCTAGCTTTAGATTTTCGCAGAGATCAACAGCAGCACTATTTTTCTCCTTAAATAAAACTGCAGCGACACTACTCTTCACCTTCGATAAATTTTAGCAAATTTCGGAGCCTTACCCAATTCCATAAAGTAATCATCTTACAAATGTGTGAAAAATACCGTGACAAAAATTCAACAAAACTACCTCTCAACTTTTAATCACCATTCGATATTACAATAAAGATCCAGCTTCGATGATTACTCCAGAGTATCGATCGTCATTGATAGAATCATAAATGAAAAACTGTCAAACAAAAGATCATGATCAGTGCGGGTGGAGGAGGGCACCGTTGCTAAAGGCCATAAACCGTAGTTCTCCCGAGCGAACCGGAAAAGGAGCGGTTCTAATTGCTTAACACACAGTAAATTACTCCAGGAAAGAGCTCTAGAAGCAGATCGGAATTGAACTAGAAGCGAAGATTTAAGCCGCGGAGATCGCCTCAAATCTGAGATCAAACTTCTTTTCGAGCAGAAGAAACAGAGACGAAGAACAGATAAAACGCTTAAATTGCCCGCGATTAACGGAGTTGGAGACAGAAGACAATGAATGCCCCCAAGACGCCAAATGGAAGATGGGCGAAGTAGGGAACAGCTCTAGCTGCCTTTATCTTAATTCTATTCCAGCCGAGGTAGCGCTGCACTCAATCCAAAGGCCATTGCCGTGGCTTCCCATCGAAAATAGGCCGTAAATAGTGCAAACTGCAATTGGTTCCGCCCAAGGAGAATCTTCCTTCCGCCTTCGGTAGGTACTGGACCTCAATTAAATTGGATAAGAGCGCGTGCAGCAGATAATGGGGTTCACGGAATCATACACCTAGAGGTGCAAGAACGTAGAAAGAATGATACATTCACGGATATGGTTCGATGATTTTACGGGCATCGATTTGACGGTGATAAAGCCGCCAGCATAGGGGAATGCCGCTGCGCTTCTAGAAACTATCACCCGGGAATCCAGCGACGACACGTGCCAAGAACGTAAAAATTTTTGCACAATAGACCAATAAAAAAAGGAGACTCGCAGTTCTTTTTCTCCAGGGATAAACGAAGGAGATTAAACGGAAGATCATTTTTCAAGAAAAGGTGGTGTGCGTCGCGTCGTCTGATGGTCGCCCTCTTTTCGAGAGAAAAAAACAAACGTTTTTTTTTCTCAATTTTTATTTCATTTTCTTCTTTTGGAAAATCAAACATCTGCCATATTTTCAGGTAAAAGGAAGGTTTAACAAAGCAGCGCGCAACTGACTCATTGGTTTTGCACCTGGCACTCGTTTTTGCCACCTTTTGTACGTGTATGCGTCGTGCTGCCTTAACTTGAACGGCTCAAAAGATTGCTGGATTGACACAACTGGGAACAATACATAACGTCTTGCAATGGAACGCACCTTGGTGTTGGTGGAAGAAAATGCTTGGGCCAGACTTAATTATCATCTCACCATCGGTTGCACTAATTTCTTCTGCGGTGCAGCGCTATTAAGGGAAATAGCTGCAGGTCCTACATTTAATGGCTCGTGCTTTTGTACAGGTACAATTTAAAGGAGTGAAATCGTGAGGCAGAATTTTCGACTCTCGAAAATAGCATGCCTTTAAGGCTGGAATGGGGGAATTTGTAGTAAATTATCGCAATTTTTGGGTTATAATTAAAAAATTTGGATATTTGTGGGTGGTAAATTGTGGTGGTGCTGTTTATGCTGCGGAATGTTGGTATAAATTTGAAGACTGGGCTATTAATCAAGTAAATGAATGAGTGGCATTCTGTTGGAGGTTTTTGCAGGTCCCAGAGGAGGTCCGGAAGGCAAGGTAAAACGTAGAGGTTTGATCAGGGAAAAAGTCTTCACAAGAAATATATTTCTTCTCTCAGTGAAATATAGTTTCCATAAAAAATACGGCCATAACCTGGAAGTATTGTACTCTTAGCAGCCTTATATGTACTAAAAATTGAAAAGGGTTAATAGCCTAGAGCCCTAGACCTAGAGATTTGGAACTCAAATTCGCTTGTTCGAGCAAAGTGCACCTGCCTCTCGTCATCGCGCAAAGAGAGGCAGAGAACGTGAAGAGCAGACTCTTACTCCTCGAGGCATAGTTTACAGATGGGGTTCACCTTCCGATTTTTTCATAGTGTTAATAAAGAGTGACTGGGTGCTACCGGACTTTATCGCTCTAATCGTTTAACTGACAGATAGAGTAAAAATCTAATCTTCATAAATGCATGCGGATATAGCCACCTTTGCTTGAAAGACAGCAGCTAGGGTGCCAAGCTGACCACGCAGCTAAACTTGGAGTTTTCATCTTAAATTCCGGCATCCGCACCTGCTTCTGACCAACAGTTATTAGTCAATCATACATACAATACAACTTCTAGTAAGTTCAGGTAAAGGAAGGTTAAATTTGAAGATCTTCAGGGCCGTATATATATGAAGACCATTGTTCAGGTACAGCGCAGAATTTGCAGCAGATCTCTCTGCTTCTAGATGGTGTCCCCAGAACTGCATCCGGCGTAGTGCGAATAGGCCAAAGCTATTAAAATTGGTTTTACACCACCACACTAAGCCTCGTAAGCTGTAATGGGCCATATAATGCCAGTTTATACCAAATACAGGTTCTTTGGCCCTCAGATGCAAACCTAATCCAGTGCTTGCTGCAAAGCGTCTGCGTAATCTTTGCTAAAAAATACTGGTAGTTTAAAGCAGTGTTTCCCAAACTTTCGACATCTGTGTACCCCTAGTATAATTTTCGTTACGCTGAGCACCGCTCGTCAAAAAATACATGTATGTATGTACTTTAATAAATTGAAATAAACGTCGCGACAAAAGTTTGACTTCAGGTAGAAAAATGGAAAGCAGCTAAAGTGCTGACCACATTGTACTTAATATTGTAGAATTCCGGGTTGATTTTATGAGATATTAATGATTTGGTTACCAGCTTTTATTACTTTGCTAAGAAATAAGGTAGAATTTGTAAAAAAATGGGACCGCTGTGAAAAAAGTTTGACCTCATAAGTTTTAAAACAGTTGTATTAAGCCTGGGAGTAAGTGTGTAGTTGTAAATTTAACTTTTTCAGTTAAACTTTTAAATAAATCGGTACAAATATTGGCAGTGGAAAGCGCTTATCACGTGAAGGAATCGAGGGAATCAAAACGTTGAAAGAAGAAGGGTACAGGCAAATTGCCCTTAGATTGGGTAGAAGCCCCCTCCCCCGGGTCGTCAATAGCTTGCTTCAGGACATCGAACATTTCGGAATGAAGCCGATACCAGGGAGAGCAAGGGCCACAACAGAGAGAGAAAGGACTAGGATCCTGCAAACAACATCAAATTCATCGATGACTGCCTGGGAAATTAGAACCGAATTCGGAGTTAATGCAAGTTTCCGCCCTGTGGCGAGGATTTTAAAGCTCTTAGTTTTACAACGTTGCCGACTCAAGAAAAAACCGCTATTATTGCCAAGCTACAAGTAAAAACGCCTGAAGTTTGCCCGAGCTCACATGACCTGCAAAGAATAGTGGAACCAAGTTACCTTTTCAGACCAAAAACGGGTCTGCCTTAATTCACCGGATGGATACGCATATTATTTCCATGATTTAAGGAATCGCCGCGAAAGAGGAATAATGAAATGGGAAGCCATTTCAGTTAGAGGGCGAGTAGGCCCTAAGGTCGCATCCCGCAGAAAACGCTAGTTTTAGTTTGACATTTGATGCGTCAAGCATAGCAATTGGGGCAATGCTAGAGCAACTCAACAACAACGAAACGGAATCTTTGGCAACACTGCAAAAATGAAATATTTTGCGGTTGATAGAGAGCTTTTAACTCTACATATACTTAGCAATTAAGCACTTCAGATATTTCTTAGAAGGTCGCGAATTTACAGTCTTCCCGGACCGCAAGCCTCTAACCTCGGCAATTTGGAGCAAGGCTGAAAAAAGTCCAAGGCAAGCCAGGCACTTAGGCTGCGGTTACGCTGGCTGAAAGTTGGTGATAGTCCAGCTGGTGCCAGCTGTTACAAGAAAATTAAACACAAGGAACTAATTCAGAGTGGTTAGGCTGAAACTTGCAAGCTTTCACACATTCATGAAAGTTCATGACAGCGTGATAGCTAATCAAATTTGTTTAGTTAGCTGGCACCAGTTGAGATTAAAATTGGGAAAATGGATTTTGAAAAATTAATAAACGAAGTGAGGAATAGGAAATTGTTGTGGGATGCAACGGCTGGCACTAAAACTTGGATGATGAGGTGCTATCGGCGGAGGTGGACGTTGTAGTAGAAATTTAAGATAACTACTTTCTGTTAAAAATAACATATCTTCAAATGATTCGTCCATCATGAAAAATTGTTGTTAATAAAGCACTGAAAAGTTTATACCTAAAAACGATACGATCTGAGCTAATCGATGCCGTGTACATAACTATCATGAACTGTCTTGCAGCATAACCACTAAACAATGAAAGCTTGAATTATAACAGCTGGCACCAGCTGGACTATCACCAACTTTCAGCCAGCGTAACCGCAGCCTTAGACTACATTATCCAATTCACCTCCGATATCAGATATATCAAAGGAAAATCGAAAATGTCGTGGCAGATACGCTATCATGGTTAGATACGAAAAGTAACGAGGGTGTTGCGATTAGCGAATATCAAATCGATTTAGGCATTATTATAGAAACGCAAAAGGACGATATAGAATCAAAACATTTAATTGAAAATTCGGACAGCAATTCAAAACTCATATTAACGAAAATGGATGTATTTTCCTCATAAAATAAAATCTGGGTGGAATGTTCCACCGATAGAGATCGTCCATTCGTCCCGAAGGACATACGAAGATACGTTTTGGAAACGTTCCATAACTTATCACATCCAGGCATTCTAAGTACGAGGAAATTACACGCAGATGCTTTTGGCTTAGGATGAATACAGATATTAATTTATGGACGAAGTCGTGTGTAGCATGCAAAAATCCATACGAAATCTCCAATACAAAACTTTCAGATACCGTTAGGAAGATTCGAACATATCCATTTAGACCTAGTAGCTCCCCTGCATCCGGCAGAGGGTTTTATGTATTTATTAACAGTCGTGGACCTCTTTACCAGGTGGCCAAAAGTGTATTCGCTGAAGAGGATATCTCCAAGGCTTTCGACAGAGTATGGCATCCCGCTCTGCTGTCTAAACTCCTGGATTGAGAGCATTCTCTCTCGCCGTTCAATCAAGATAGTATTGGATGGCTTTGAATCCAACCTCACTCCATTTCGACCGGCGTTCCCCAAGGGGCGATTCTCTCACCTACTCTCTTCTGATATTCATTAATGATCTGCTCTCAATCCCCTCCAATCCACTTCATAGTTTTGCCGATGAGGGTACTCTGCTTTACTCATATCGCTCCTACAACATAGCATAAGCAAGTGCCAGACCTTGTCTCTTAGAACACGCGGACATTAAACTCATTCGTGATTGGGGCCGCAAGAATGGTGTCGAGTTCAATGAAACCAAAACCAAGTACTGTTTATTCTTCACTATAACCTGCACCAACCTTCCCTCCATTTCAGTGGGCGAGGATAATATAACACCTGATCCATATCTTAACATCCTCGGCGTGACTTTATCCAACGATCTGCGATGGAGTAGTCACATACTCCAACTCACCAAATAAACGTATCAATGCCTCGGCTATTATGATCGCACTTCTACCAATTCGAGATATGTACATGCGGCACGCGCGCGGTAGTGCTAAGCTCAGTGCTAAGAGTCACATTTTGTTATATCTTTCGCTGTGTGGGTGGAGCGGTTCCAGAAGTGCACTATAAGTGCGCTTCTGGAGTTGCTTTGGTTTTGTAGCGGGGGATGTGATGGAATGTGGCTCCAAAACGGGTCAACCTCTTGTGTATTGAAGTGTGGAATTGCACCACTTTTCCAGTGAGCGACACATTAGTTGCGAGAGGTCAAAGCCGGATCCCCGTTGTAGAAGAGCCTTTAAACAAAAAGAAGAAGCGAAGCCAGGGGTAACCTGTAGCACCCAGTCCGTAATGTCGTTTGTCACGTCATGGTGCAATGTCTAGCAGTAAGCTTAGTACGGGGGAGGAATGGGTTAAAAGTAGGGCTGCCATCCGTCCGGGTTTTCTGGGATTTGTCCTAGTTCGGTGGGCGTCCGGGGGCCGTCCGGGCGGAGTTTTGAAAAGTGTCCGGGTAAAACCCGGGTAATTTCAGTGTCAGGGGTGATCCGATTAATTGAAGGACACTTATAGTTAAAAATTGACTCTTAATCCGCATCCAAGCAAACGACCTAGGCGAAAATGCTCTCGCTTTATTTGGAAGTTCCAGTGGCAATTCAATTATCAAACGTACACTGATGCGAAACGAAAAGAAGACTTAATTCAGTCATTCAAGGAAACCAAGATTTTAGTTATCAAACCACTCAATGTCCAACCGATTTCTTTTCGGATCAAAATGACCAAGCAGGTGGTATACGGTTATTAAGGTTTCAGTAGAAATTAAGCTGTTGCGGTCCCAAAATAAATTTTTTTGTATACCATCCTTGAAGTCCGCCTTTGGCGTTAGGTTTGTCTTCGATGTTTTTGCTTGCACAGAAAAAAAATGTCGGTCATTCAAAAATTTGAGGTTATGTTTTGATTTCCGGTCAACTCTATTTCAACACAAAGTGAAGTCCATTCGATATCATATTCGACGGTGGAAATTTCAACTCAACCTCGACTCAAATTTTCAACCTAGTCATAAATAGGGTAATTCTAGGTATCTTTGCTCTAAGTTACCCGAGTTTCTGTCCTGTCCGATGTTGTGTCGTAGGTTTCAAACAACTTAATGCCAGAAAGGTTTGCTACCCCTTCGCTGGTAGCCGAATATAGGAGTTGGTTATCGATTCGATACGACGTGACGGTTGGATTTCAACTCCCCAAAAAAATGTATTCGTTAAATTCTTTAAAAAAAAAAATTGGTGTCCGGGGAAAGAACTCAATTTTACCCAAATGTCCGGGTTTTTTGTAGTTTTTGTCTGGCCTCGGCAATTTAGGCGATGGCAGCCCTAGTTTAGAGTTATAAAGGTACGGGGGTTTTTACATATACTGCATGTTGCTCCGCTATATCACCGGTGACTGACTACGAATGATGGTACTCTCTGCTATAGTCAGTGTTTCCGAGTTCGTACAGTATGCTAGGGTCCAATGTAAGACCATCTGCAGGAGCACCATTAAATCTATCCTATCATCTTTCAACCTTGAAATCAAGCTTACTAGTAGATGCTGATCCAAACAACACAGGCTCGTATATAAAAGGTTATTGCTAAGCTAAATTATCTTAAATAAAATAGTAAATGGAGACTGTCAATACTAGGGTCACAAAGAGTGCGAAATTAAAGCAGATAATGCGAATACAAACATCGTAGCTTGGCTACACTTATCAAATTCGTGCCACAACCAATCCAATTTATTAAGATATGAAACGAATCAATGTAATTGCGACGTGACTCAGCTCAAGAACGAGGAATTATTAATAAAAGGATCATTCAGCAGCATATAAGTGAAGGATTGAACAATTTGGAAACAAGTCAATATTTAAATGCAGTTACGTTTAACTGCAGAATGCCCTGATTTGACAAACTCGTCACAATTGTTAATGTGCCCTAAAAAAATATCAAAAACCAGTAACAGAAATCTATTAACATATTTAAGAAATTCAAGGTCTCAGCCAACCGATTAATCAAAACACGTTGGAACAAATTTATTATGCGAAAAACTTGAATCCTTTGAATCTGATATCCCATTGGCGGAATAATTTTCAGTCTGTAAATCCTGGTAACGTTGAAGAATTGAATAAATTATCCACAAGCCTCCCCCGGAAGTTCGTAACCCTTTATTCGGTATTTAGAATGCGAATTATTAACCCCTAGTGGTTATCACTTGGTACCGATTCAACAGTTCGAAAAAACAAGGATTTCAGGGTTGGGCGCATCTTCTAGAACCCCTTTGCCAGGACGTCCATTCAGAATTCAAGGTTACATCCCCTTTTACCATGTATCCTCGTGTACAGTCGCACATATAGCAGTAGTCAACCCTCGTGTAATAGCAACATCGCAATTTTCTTGAATGACGCATCGGATATTCTCACGCTGCGTAAGGCTTATCCCTACGCAATTATTGGGGACTGCCGCGGGTTTTGTTGTTAGCAAGAAGAAAGGAAAAAGGACCGAATCAAAAGGAGCAGGCTGCCTCTGTTTTTTGCCTTGTTATTATGCATCCGGTCCTGGATTACCACGTGAAATCCGAAGACATTCTCTCCATGGCGAGAAGGTATCGCTCGAAACTTGTCTTGAACTTGAATTTCTTTTTAACAATTTGAATTGAAGTTCAAAAGTTTATTCAGATGCAAAATTAAACGCAACTCATTATGAAAAAAAGGATTCGAATGAATGTTTCTGATTTGAAAAGGTTTGGTTACCATGTAGAGAAACAAATGAAATGGTAAACGGATAAAGAGGGAAAGTTTGGACAAATCCGCCACGACCAATGTGGGACCAGTGCAAGCCTGTGATATGTTTCTACGGGTATTCACTAATTTTGAACACGTGAACGGGTTGTTGAAGCATTTCCGGACAGGAATCATTTAGATTAATTGATATCGATAAAACATAACATGTGCGTGCACTCGTACATTAATTTACTTATAAACTTCTAGGATAATCTCAGTCTCATCCATAGGCAGTTTCTTTAACTCTTTGCGTAGGGTTAGATTTCGTAATTTGATCGGTACCCCAATGATGCTGACCATATGCAAGCGTCACGTGTCGTGGCGCCTTGACAAGAGCAAAAAGATGTCCACGAATACGAACTTCAGCGATTTTCGTTAAGCGACCCTAGAGTTGAGTTATTCTTTTTTTGGTCTGTCTAGTCAATGTACATACAAAAAACGGGTTTTTAACAAGAGTTTCGTTTTAAATCTCTCTCCATTTTTGAGCTGTCAACAAACAACTGCTATCATGAAGACATTTGACGAGTTGAAACTGGATCTTTTTCATATATGAATCGATACACTCGCAAATTGATATATCATTATTATGAAAACCCACACCAAAAGGTGTAAAACTACCGCTAAAACGGTTAGTAAAGTTCGTACGTGATCATCAAGCATCTTCTCGCATAGGTATAGTGAATTTAATCAATATAACATTTTAAAGATATGAAAACTCTAGCCTGTGCTCGTCCGGCCAGCGGGCCAGGTCAACTGAAAATATCGTCGTTGTAGCTGAGAGTGTGCCTAGAAACCAAGGTTTTCCTATTTTGAGGTTATCACAGAAATTGGGGATATCACAAGCTAGTTTGCACATTTTGTATAAAGAAGTGAGCCTTCGCTGACGGCGGTACTCTGCGTTACTATTCAGCTTCTATAAAGCAAGACAAGCAGGCGCCAGATCTTGTCTTGATGATCGTTAGCGAATGTCCAACTCCACCAATAAATACATTGAACTCATTTTAGGTGGAGGAAGCAAGAATCGGGGTGAACTCAACCTCAACAAAACAAAGTACTGTCTTATCTCCAATAAAAAGTGCAAGTGCAGTGGATTGTGTTGAACTAATGACCGACCCATCCGTTAACATCTTAGGCATAACATTAGCCAAAGACTTGCGTTGGAATGACCACATATTCAAATCGCCAAACAAGCAACCCAGTGCTCAAGAAGTGCAAGTTCCTTCTCCAGCCATGTGCCAGTGCTATAATATACAAGTCCTACGTTCGGCCGCTTCTCGAATACAACTCTCTGAAAACAACTTTGGTGTAGTAAGATAAAGTTCAAAAAAGGGCCTTCAAATTTATCGGTGACGACGCCGTTTGCTCCACCATCGCTCTCTTGAGCCACCTTAGGAATATAGCAGCACTGACAAAATTATATCGCTACTATCTTAGTGACAGTTCCTTCAAAATAAATCTGCCCTCCATGGCAATGCCTCCAGAATGGCCCACTCGTCTCATTCCCTCCGCCTGGAACTCCCCCGTCCACACACACTCCACAAACTGCTAATTCATTTCTAAATAGATCAACTCGACTGTGGAACAGCCTTTTGCAATCTCTATTTCCGAACTTCTACAACATCCAAGAGTTCAAATACAGGGTTCATCGCCCTCTTCTTAAACACCCTCCCGAACCCTTATAATTATTAACCTATTTCCCTCCCGTACTAAGCTTGCTGGTAGAAATTGCACCATGACTGCTAGACATTGCATCAAACGATATAACGGACTGGTAGTGCAAAGGGTGACTACTGAGCTTAGAACTGCCACGTAAAAAAAACCACTACGAGTGACAGTTTATGGTGCGGGTTTTAGGATGTCGGTGTAATTGGTCCACCCTCATCATCATTTGGCTCTACAGTTCGGAGTAAGCTTTGGCCTGATTCATTAGCTTCTTCCAGTCGTCCCTGTGACTCCTTTTAATTACATCTTTATTAATGCTCACGCTAAAGACATTAATATTGTGGTTCAAGTTAATGAACAGGAGTTGATTTGTAAAAGAGGTGGCCCTCTCAGATTAAAACAACTCTCATTAAAAGACGCATGACGACTTAGAAAACCTGAGTCAACCTTACCATTAGGGAGCTGATGAACAAATACAGCATCGGCCACCTCACGACGATTGTGGAGAGAGCTTAAGTTAAGTAACTTAAGCCGGGATTTCCCAAGGAAGATGATTCAGTGCGAATCGAACGAAGTGAGGAGTCCAAACCTGGGACTCATATTCGAGTAATGGTCTGACAACAGAAATGTAAAGATGTTTAGTGATCAAGGGGTTGCTAAATTCTTTGGACCACCTTTCTATAACACCCAGGACTAAACTACCTCTGGAAGAGATATAGTTGACGTGAGGGGAAAACTCTAGCTTACTATCAAGTCTGATCCCGAGATCTTTAACAAAATTAACACGAGGGATACCCTCATTAGAAAAGGTGTAGTTGAAAATTATAGGACCACGTCTCCTACTAAAAGTCATTTACTAATGTTAGGGTCCAGGTTGTTGTTAGCACACCAAGAGTAAAAGTTGTCAAGGTCAATGAGCAAAAGTTTGCAATCCTCAATACTCTTTATTAGGGATGTTACGGATGTTCGACTTCGGTTCCGAAAGGTCGGAACTTCCGATTGATTTTACACCTCCGACTCCGACTTCGGTTCCGAGAATTTTGAATCGGAGTTATGACGAAGACCAAAATTCAGCGGCGTACAAGTTTCAACAGGTCTCGAACGTGTTCCGGGAACTCCGCTCGCATGTTTTGTTCAGTTGTTTGTTTTTTTTTATTCATTTGTGTATAAGGCTTTGTGTAACGTGCATCGAGCTTTTACAGAATTTAAGTAATTTGTTGTGAGTTACGTATTATTGAAGTGATAGTTATTTATAGATGAAGCCAAAAACGAGGGTTATATGGAACTACTTAAATGAAGTTGACGCAAATACAGCAAAGTGTAAAATTTGGGAGAAAACATATTCAAGAAAAGGAGGTACAACAACTTCGTTAAAAGGTCATTTAAAGTCTTTGCATGTTACTGAATACGAGGAATGCATTAAGCTCGAAACTGAAAAAAAAAATCAGCCCTCGACTTCCACCCACTTCAAGAGGCCAAAAAGCAAATGACTCTCAAAGACGCTTTGATGAAAAATCAAAAATGGGCTTCTTCAAATCCTAAATCAATGGAAATTGATAATTTGATCTCTCAGATGATTGCTCTCCAGGACCTTCCCTTCAATTTTGTAGAAGGCATTGGATTTCGACGACTGTTGCAATTCATCGTTCCGAATTATCAGTTAAGGGGAAGACAATTTTTTACGTCATTTATTTGTGATGGGTTGTATCCTAAGCTGGCCAGCAATATAGTCGATTTGCTGAAAACTTTTACAAAAATATCATTTAGGGGAGAAGTGGCATGAAGGAGCCAGGTTTTGAAAGAGCCACTTGCGTTATTTCGGTAGTTTAGGAACGAATTTAGTTGACGATATTATTTTTGGGTGGCAGCACTGATTTCCCGTCACCCACAAAGATTTGAAAGTTCTCCGAAATCAACGGACGCCGGTACATCAAGTCAAAGTTTTTGGCACTAAAAAGTAAATATTTTGCTCCATTTAAGTTGTGTTTTGGCATTTTATTGTAAAGAAATATAGATACAGGGATTGTGAACTGAGTTTGCGCATATATTTGGCCTTGAAGCTGCGTAAAACCTGAGCCGCAAAAGGTTTGATATTGTTGTTATTTTGTAGGTTATATTTTTTTTAAGAAGAAGTTATGAAAGAGCCGGGTAAATGGGCCTTGAAAGAGCTGGCTCTTTCATAACCGGCTCTTTCATAACAGTGCATTTGAACTTTATAAATAAAATATAATAGTAATAAATATTATATTTTTTCATATAATATTTAACTATTTACTTCAGAAATTCCATGATGGAGAAACCTGGTCCAAAAAAACGAAAAAGACCCGAAAAATCGGCAATTGAAGAAGCAGTCAGTGAAGTTTTGCAGAAAGGTCAGTCCATAAACAAAACTGCACTTGCCATGTGCACGTTCGAAGCGTTGGGAACACTAGTAGTTATCCTATAGGAGAGGAAAGGCTAAACCTGGACTAGGAAACACCCAAAAACTCCAAATGCTTCGTGCATGTTCTAAGCAAAGGCCACCGGAGACACTTAGCGGACTCACATAGGACTGACAAACTCTCATACGTTTCCTTTGCTCCTATTTCAAACTCAAAGCTTGCGGGTGAAGTGACCACGACCTCTACGTAAGCGTGAAGAGTCCATCACACTGGTTCACCTTGGGCAATGCATTCTCGAACGTAGCGGACAGACAGTCGTTCTCCCTACCTTACGTTCTCCTTGTGTTCAAACAGTGCCGATGATAAGTTTGGCTGGGGACCCAGATTAAAAATTAGCTCAGTAGTGTACGGTGTGCTCCGGATACCTGGCGACCTCCGGTTCTAACTAGCCTTACCTGGGTACTGCGGATCTCTGCCCGGTTGGACCTCGTTTCTCCGCTACTCGTGGGAGTAATTGTGAAAACAGTCAACAAAACAGGAGTCCGGTTCCCCTAAAAACAAAAACCGGAAAGAACCACAAATTCCGCAAATAACAAGGCTTCGGCACCCCCGAGCCAACCCAAACCAAGTGGAGCCGCAAGCTCCACCCCTCTAACCTGCTCCTTCTTGCGGTTAAGTCGCTGCCCAGCGCACACTTGCGGGGCGGCCGCTGCAAGGGGATCAGCGGAGCAAATTGTCTGCGAAAGGGCCAAGGACCTGAAAAGCGAACCAACAGAATCTTTCGCTGCTTGGCCACCAACCCGATCAGGCAAGACCCAAGTGTCGAAGAAGGACAACACCAAAATCCAGGATGACATTGCTTGGGCAAAGCAAGTCATATCAAAGTCACATCATGCAATGATTATTATTTTGTATAATTTTCACAGTACCTATCACTTTATAATACAGACTGACTCTTTCATAACTTTTGGTGGCTCTTTCAATACCAAAGAGTTATGAAAGAGCCAAAAGACACATTTTTTTAAAATGAGTATATCATTGATTGTTTCATTGTCTCTATTGTTTTTTCGTATGAAATTACCTATTTTAATAAATAAATAATAATTTGAGGAAAAAAAATCATCATTTCTTTCATTAAAACTATATTTTTTTGCTCCGTTTCGTAAACTGGCTCTTTCAACTACCGATATTTGGACTGAGCCTAGTTCTAATGTTTGCTTATTGAGTTTGACAGCGCATGGCATCACTGAAGATTTTAAGAGAACAGGAGACGTAATTCAGGAAACAGGAGACGTAATTCAGGAAAAATTTAATGCAATGCTTCTGGAATGGCAAATACCTTCTGAGAAAATCCACTGTTTTATTCGTGATTGTGGGTCAAATATGATACTTGCAATGAGACTTGCTGAAATCCCTGATGTGAATTGTACTGTACATCTGTAATTACAACTTTGTGTGCGAACTATGTTAGATTCTGATGAAGAAATAAAAAAATTGATTGCAAAAATGCAAAAAAAATTTCCACGCATTTTAATCACTCTCAAATTGCTCAAATGGAACTAAAAAGAATACAAACGGAACAACTCAATCAAGAGGCTTTAGGCGTTGTGCAGGAGTGTAGCATGCGGTAAAAACTTACATAATTTAATTTTTCCTTTAAGATTTTTAGTTTGAGAATTAAGTTTCATATTATTTTATTTACAGTTGGAATAGCACTTTCTACATGCTGGAACGAATGATCAAAATAAAAGATTCACTGTGCCTTTATGCTGGTAAACATAGCATCCCACAAATATCTCCTGAAGAATGGCTGTATCTCAACAAATTAGTATCTGTTCTTCAACCATTTGAAGAGGTTACCAGAAATATGAGTGATAGTAATACTAGCATTTCATCGGTAATTCCACTTATACATATTCTAAAACATACATTACAACTGAAAGACAGTGAACCCGACACCAATAGAACATTTAAAATCGCAATAAAATGTGCCATCGAACAACTGAATTCAAGATTTGGAGACCTTTCCTTTAACAACTTCTTTGCAATAGCTACATATTTAGATCCACGTTACAAAACAAAATTTTTTAATGAAGTAACTAAAGAAAAGATTGAGTCCGAATTGATAAGTTTGTTAGACGGCATGGATAACTCTGCAGCAAATCAGGCAGAAGATAATGATGACGCCCCTGCAGAAAAACGAGCAAGGTTCGAATCGCCACTAGAAGATGTCTCTACTAATAATAATGTCCAATCCATTTTATCAAACATATTGATGAGTAGCGATGATGATGGTGATGAAAACATCTCGACGGACAGCCAACCTCTTGACAAATTCTTCATATGGAAGAGCTTACTTAATGAGTACAACAAAGAAAAACGTATCAGTAATGACCCCTTGTTATGGTGGAGAGAAAATAAAAAATTTAAAATATTGCACTCAATTGCTCGTCAATATTTATCGTGTCCACCAGGATCAGTGGCAAGTGAGCAACTTTTTAGTGGCGCCGGACTCATATATGATCCATTGAGAAATCGGTTGGATGGAGAGAAAGCTGCCAAGCTTTTGTTTATTAAGTATAATTTGCTTCTTTTAGAGAGTCAATTCATTTGATTTAATTAAAATTTAAAACTGACATATTTTCCTGTTGTTGCGTACCTACGTACGTGTGTAATACTAATTAATATTTGAAGTACTGATTAAAGAGACTGATTACTGTATCATGTTTCTATTATTTTATTAGCCATGCACTTAACAGTTAATTAACACATCTCTCTTGTACTTTACTTCCGACTCCGATTCCGACTCCGACTCCGATAAATCAAATTTAAATACTCCGATTCCGACTCCGGTTCCGGTAAAGTCACCTCCGTAACATCCCTACTCTTTATGTGACGGTACAATTTTATGTCATCAGTGTAAATCAATATTCTACAGTGTTTTAGCAAAGGAACAATGTCATCAATTGATAAAATAAAGAGAAGAGGTCCAAGATGACTTCCTTGAAGGACACTGGATGTCGCTTCAATGGTTACTGACTTGGATCCACGAAAGAGAACTTGGTAGGTCCTATCAGCTAAGTAAGACTGGAACCATACTAGAAGGGCTTGCGGAAAGCCTAGCATTTTTAATTGGAGAACTATAATGGAATGATTTTATCATTTTTGATTATTATTGACAAAATTTTAAAAGGGGGGCTTTTTGCGTTTTTAAGAGTGAGGCTCTTATTTTATTACCGCGGGACCCTGATTTTCATGATCAGCGACAAAAAAGGGTTCGATTTTCTTAATGGTAAAACAAGTACGCGCTATGTTGGTCTAGGAGTTTTTTTATTCCCTCTGCGATCTGCACAATTCCCTGTCTATAGGGTTACCGAAGGTTCCGGCTAAAGAGCTGAGTCAAGTGGTTTACATTTATTTGAAAGAATCTGATTGACCAAATGCCCGCTTGAATTTTTTATGTGAAATGTGAAATGAAATTCGTTGTTACTACCTTAAAACCCCAAATACCGATTTTCAGTTGATTCGCAACACAATTGCCAAATTCGTCCTCTTTTTGGAACCGCCATCTTGTATTTTTTAAATTAAAATTGTCAGAATGCATCGTCACAAGTGTCAAATTTGAAGATTTGTGGACATTCATGTGACAGTTCTAAGCTTATGAGTAACCTTTTGCAAAACCGGTACGTCATATCGCTGGTCACGAATGATTAAATGTCTCGCCGTAAGCAGTCAAAAGAATATACCGAATATACGTCAGCAGTCAAAAGAATATATATATACGAGTATAGGATTGCCATGAAGGCAGAAGATTGTTTATATCGATGGAACAACCGTTATGATAACATCGCTAGAATTCTGTCAGGGTATCTGAAGCTGCAAATTGAGCTCGAAGGGACTAAGAGTATCTCATTTATGAATCTTAGAAGAAAGAGTTTGCTTTTAGTTTTAACGCCATCCCTGTGTCAATAGATACTAATACCATCTACTGAGTCAATTCCAATAGCTTGATGTTTGGCTAACAGATGGGAATGCCACCTTCTATCCAAAACTTTAGATATATCTACAGTAACTAAATCGGACCCTAGAAATCGCTGTGGGTTGAGCATGGTTAGTCCACCAGTCTGGATGAACTCTGGAAAGGTATGATTGCACAAAGAGTTTGTAGAGAGAAGAAGACGCATGACTTTGATACAATAGAAAGCACATTTTAAGATCCAGTGAATTTCTTGGCATCAAGCTCTTTGAAGAAAATGAATGTGTGTAAAATTTTGCGGGCGGTGGCGGCAGTGTCGGGCAGAGAAGAATTCGAGGTGGACAAAGATGCTAATAAGTCTCTCTTGGATTTACTGTCTGTTAACATCTCCTCTTTTTAGATCAACGAGGACATAATAAATTTCTTTTGAAGGACATTACCAGACCAGAAGTTTTTGCTTGCATAATAAAATAATGATTTGACTTTTCTTATTGTGGATTTACAGGAGCTTCTTACCTTGATGTGCTCTCGACGATATGATTCACTTTGAGAGATCCTGTAGAAACAGATGAAGCAAAAATCATACTGCCAACTATAGTCTTGCATCCTAATGTTACAAAGAAGCGAAAGCTGTAGCCGAGAAGTTATTGTTGATGTAGTAGTAAATGGCGAAACGGTTTCTGGTATTTGGTGAGAAAAAGCTATTGAACTTCAATAACAAGAATAATTCGTTTTAATTTGCCCTAAATAACAGATTTCGCTCTTCTCCATTATCAATCATTTTTTATCTTAGAGACAGCACAATTGGCATCTGTCGCGATGATCTTCCACTGACTTTACCATCTTACTTTAAAATAGCTAACGATCACGATCCAACGAAACATCTAATACATGATCTTTCAACAGGTGTCACACCTGACAGAGTTGAAGAGTTGAAACGTTATAAACATTTGAAATTATGCATTATAACTGTGACTCTTAAATGATCGCTTCCTGTGTAGATCCAATAAAGTCAGGTGTGCAGTGGGAATGCAGCGCATCGAAGAGTAGGTAATGAAATCAATCGAGAGCTCATGTTTGCATTAAGAGTCAATCCGATGATGATTTATGGAAGCCGCACTGCAATCAATTCATCGATGCGATAAGTACCGAAATTCAACAGTCGCCACGGATTCTGTCCTTTCAGCAACCGGTGACAGCGGCCATCAATGTGTCATATTCAAGGCCTATAAATCTCGGCTTTCTAAAGAAGCGCGAAACTTGTTGAATGACGAAAAAACCGACGGTAGGCATCTAGGCAAAGATTTATGCGTTTAGCGCTTTACAATTCATTTTTTCATTCTTGCTGCTCCTCGGTAACAAACACCAATTTGATTTATATTGCACGGCAAGGAGATCCAGCATTGAATGGAAACGTCTTAGGATATGATTTTTATTACGGCGGATTCATAAGTGAATAGGATCCATTCGAAACGGAAGCGAATCTGTGCTGTGAAAAGGGACATTTCCAGTTTGATTACAATTGAAATAATAACAAAAAAGGAGATGCCAGCTGGGAACGTGTTCAACTACCGAAAATCTTACAAAAACCTTCAATGGATGATTCTGTTTGCTGAGGTGGCCATAAACGAGTCTAATTGAATTTTAACAGTTTTTTTTCTACTTGTTCTTTCCACTTAACTCGTTCTTTATTATTACTGTAGAATTTTCACAAGTTTCTCTGTTCATTCCAGGATAATAAACGGACAATAATGGAAAAGGATTCTTTTCAAGTTCCACTGAATTCAATTCATAGTTCTTTGTCTGTTCCTTGGCAGTAGCGAATAAAATCTTGGGGGTATATCACACGTCTTACGATGGTATGCATATGTGATTAGTTGGATCAAACAAAAGGAAAGAAATGGCATTAACAATATGTAATAATATCAGTAAAGTTATACAAGATTTTATGTTTTAGGCAGGCTATAACTATTCGAAATAATATCATAGATCGTATCCAAATCAATGGCCTTATTGCCCTATCTATTTTACCTCCATTAATAGTATGCTATTTGACATTGTCGGGTCGATTTAACTACGGCAAAGGCCCAATCTATGTTGGACTAGCTTATTTGATAATTGCATTAGAATAAAACCGCATGTCCGCAGATCTCCCACTCTTCTGTCTACTAGTCTACTATGTTTGCGGCTATACCTTGCTGACCAATATTGCACTCAATGATAAAACCATGGACGGTGAAAAAGGAGCTTACCTCATACCTCTAGTTTTTTACATAAAAAAACATCCGAAAACTAGAATTATACATCCCGAGCATCTTCACAGACCGAAAATTCCCAATTTTGATCATCTTAGTACTTTGTTCTTATTTTTCCTCCAGGGCTGAATTGAAGATTCAATTTCGAGTAGAGGCAAATAGCACCAGTGTTGACATATGACTCTGCCATGTAGTTGTACGATCTTTCAAACAACTATAACTAAACCTCCAGACTCAAAGCCAAGCTGCACTATTATCTGATCTACTGCCATCTGATCTATAAATCAGGTAGCAAGCCGCTTGTACAGTGCTCTGAGGCCAAGAATGGCGATATGCAGGGTGGATATGGATAAAACGATACTGCTGGGAATAGAAGAAGCGACATCTGACTACATAATTTCGAAATTCACCTTCAACGTCCAGAACCCCTCCTTTCAAACTTTCGACCTGAGAAGAACAATGCCATAGTTCTCCAAGTCACAGTTAGTTGTAGGCGTTCGAGTTTTCCACTCTTGTCTACAAATACTACAATTCTACCGGTTCTCTCGGGCCGGAATTGTTTTTAATCACGAGAACCAGAATCTTGTGGGTGCGATCTGCCACGTCAAGAATAACCGCACATTTTTTTTTTGCAGGACAACTGGTATCCTAGTTGACTAGTATGAGAGATAGTAATAGAGTAAACCCTTCTAACACAGAAGGCGCACTTCTCAGCTGGGCCAAGAAAGATTTACCGACTCAGCACAATCAAGTGCTGAGGTGAGGCTTTCAACTAAATACAAACATAAAATTAGTAAATTAAAAACATCCAAATTAACAGACTCCTTTTAAGGACATCTTTACTAATGCTCACGCTAAAGACATTAATATTATTGTTAACATTAATGAACAAACGATTAACAGGTTCGAATCTGCCGTAATTCGTGTAGAGGAGTTGATTTGTAAAAGAGGTGGTCCTCTCAGATTATAACGACTCTCTCTAAACGATGCATGACGACCTAGAAAACCTGAGTCAACCTTTCCACATTAAGGAATAAATACAACATCGGCCATCTCACGACGCTTGTGAACAGAGCTTAAGTTGAGTAACTAGATTGTGCATTTGAAAATTCTATTTAGAGAACCTTTCTCATAAACGGCACTCTTTCAGTACCAATTATGTCCTCGGTCGTTGAAGGAGCTGCCATTCTGATAGAGAAAAGTACGATTGCAAAGCACCATCGTTCCCGACCCGTTTAGGTCTTGAGACCCACAATTTCTGCAGAAGCTGTAAGAACCAGGACGAGGCGGAAAGTGTACTACATCTCCTCTGTCACTGCCCGGCCCTAAGCAGGATAAGGTTAACCGCATTTGGTGAACCCTTTCTAAGCAGCCTTGCGGAAATCTCGAAGTTTGGGATCCCGCAACTTAGAAGATTCTTTACTTCCTCGAGATGGTTTTAACGAAGAAACGACATTTTAACATCAGGTTTAAAGTGGGATACTATGGCATCACAATGGACCTATACTTCTGGCCTAAGTGTGTGGGCTTGAACCTAAAGCTCAGCCATATCTAACCTAACCTAAGCACCATCGCGTGAGACAGAGTCAAAATGGAGTCAACAGTATCTACTACTGATAGTTTTATTAACCCGTACCAAAATCTCCTTGCCAGCCGTCCTAGCCCCGGATTCCATCATTTTGAGGGCACAGCACGAGGCTAGGTGTTTGATGTAATGAGCTGTCCGGCGGAGGGAGGGTTCAGGGTAAGAATACATCAAGGGCTTTCCTGGAGCTAGACTCTGACATTATGGGTCCAGAAATAATACCAACTTTGCTTTTTTACGAAGGAGAATCGTACTTGGTCTAGCGGCACTGGATGTGTTCGAATGCCTGTCTAAGACTTCCATGCCTACGATAGGATACTTCGCTGGGGGGGGGGGGCGCACCCAGACGGTAGGGTCACATTCCTACTGCCTTAACAAACCCACCCTTTTTAATACGTTTTAGTCCAGTCCAGTAGAAGCCGTAATGCCATTACTTCAGCCTGTCGTCATCAGCATTACCCTTAAAAACGGGATCCCTGAAATGTGCCCACCAGACTGTGTAGTCGTCTAGCTATCTAGCTGCTATCTCTCTTTGCAATTCTTTGCCTCTCTCTGTTTCTTTGGACTTCGTAATGCTTATGCTTCTGGTGGATGCCCTCTAGCGCCACATCTATCCTTCTCCATACATTCTCCGATCTTCTCATATGGTCGAAGATGTTCTCAGGTGTTAGCTGTACTTCAGCAACTACTTCCAACACAGTGCAGTGCTCTGTAAACTTCGAGTATTTAAAAAGGACAAATGTCTTGACAGTGAATCGTCCAACCTGACGTGGTAAAGGTATGCTCTTTGACCTCCATACCAACTCACGAGCTGCGTGAGATAGTAGCTCACTTCCCCACGTTCCCTTACAAACCCACTTCTCCACATTTGGTGCACTTTAGGGTCCACCTGGCCTTAGTAGGCTCGTCTCTTCTCCTCTGCCATGTTGTGATGGACTGGCCAGCGTCCGTCACACTTCCGAGGACTCCCTCTTGCATATTCCGGGTTGCACAGCCACTTGCCCTTCAATGCAAGAATATCAATGGGGATCAGTCCTGCACAGCTTGCGCGAAGGGCACTTAACCGATAGGGTTAAGCAGGGTTTATTTTCCTCTATTTGACCGTTCTGTACAATGCCACTGCCCACACTGGTGCTGCATAAAATAGAACCGAAATAACCACTCTTGTGATGGGGAGGCACCGGCTTGGCCTGGCCCCCTATATTAGGCAGTATTCTCGTTGCCATATTTGGCTTGAGACCACATGCATTGCCGAAGCTCTTTTTACAGGAGTAGAAGGCTATGCAGGTTTTCTTTTTCCTTTACCCTCCCATAGTTTGGCTTCCATCTCCACCCAGGTTTCGGAGCTAATACGTCCGGGCAAAGCCCTCTCTCCATGAAGGTTACTCGTACGCGTTCTATTATTACCACCTTGCTCAGCAGCCTTTCTAGGCCCTTTTGTGCTTTTCCTTGCTTTCCTTTTCCTTCCTTGCAGTTCTTTCTGTTAGAGAAGTTGGCTTCATTTTGTGCCAACCGTTTGTTGTTTTCCTCAACAACCGTCTGGAACTTTATTTTATCTGTCCGTTCTCGCTCAAGCATAGAAGCCAATAATGGTACAGGCTTTCTGGTACTGATTCTGCATGTGCATATAATCTGACCTCCGCTTTCCTGGATTCGGGCCTATTCAAAACGGGTGTGCTATGACTAAAACTCACCGAATTGGTGGTCGACTCAATTACAGTCTCCTGGCTGGAGAGGCGTAGCTCTACTTCTAACTAGGTCGATTGGCTCTCTGCCTCTCTTGACGTAACACGCATGGGGTTCTCTACCGGTGGCTCGCCAGTTTACCAGCTTACCACTGCTGATAGGGCCGATGCTACCTTGAGGCACCCAAGCACCACCACCGAGATAAGGTGAGAGCCCAAGGTCAGGCAAGGTCGTCTCTCGCAAAATACAGTTCTTCCAAGATCTGTAAGCAAAAGTGCAAAGATATCTACACGTCAAAGACAATCGCTGCAAAAACTATCCATTGAAAAACGAATGAAAATTAGGTAGATGCCATTTTTATATCTTTGCGTGATAGACTACATAGACTTCAAAGGAAAGCTCCTTTCTTCTGTCAACGTGGGGTGCTACACGAAGATTCAAGAAGTCGGTCGAAAGCAGATTTGCGTCTCGCCATTTAATGCTAGATGAGACTGACTTCAGGTAAGAATAATTCTTTATCCTACATAAAACCTTTGATTGTGTGTGTATACTCTGGTCATTGTTTACACAGGGAGAAGAGAAAGAAATGTGCGTATGAGTTAGTTTCATCCAGGGAATTTTTGGATGAAAGTTCTTTCGTTAAAGTTTCGTCATGTGCCTCCTTCTTTCCCTCCTCTTCAAACGTTTCTCTCCTATAAAACCGGTTTTGTTAAAAGAGAAGGCAGAAAATTAATAAGGTATATTCGGTACTGCAGCTGTCGGGGATACAGTTCATTCGAACGTTGATATAAAGGGCCCCATTCCGTCATTCACATACAGGCCCCCGGTAGGTTGTGGCCTTAAGGTTTCTCGCCTTGAACTCAAGTATCACCGTCACCGGGCGCCTGCAGTCGAGCAAACCTGACAAAATTTTTTATTTCTGTGGGTATTTATCGTCGGTTCGGGCCTGAAGATCTGAGTTTCTATTCAGTCTGAAGTTTTCGTTGAGGCCAAGAAGATTTTTTCACTTGAATTAACAACCTGCGACCTCTTAGCCTGGGTGTATTTAAGGAATCCACAGTATACAGAAACAAGGTAATGTAAAAGACTGAATACGTAAGACGATATTTTAATTCTGACGTCACGTTATGACTGCTTTCTATATAAAATCGAAGCTGTTGCTGGTGCTTCTGAATTAGTGCTGACGTCACTAGGTGCCATTTTTACGGTATTCGAAGCTGTCAATCTCTTTTACATTAACTTGTTTCTGTATACCGTGTAGGGAAATCGACGATTGTTATTAACACATGATATCATTGTTGCACCGAAGTTTTTCTTTTCAGTATTACAAAAAAAGTTTTTTCAAATTTAACGCTTTCGACATGGTTTTCTGTAGATTTTGGCATGCTGAAAACGATCCCGTTGTCCGATTTGCCCTATCATTCCATAGTTTTGAGATATTTAACGCGCAAAAGTGCAAAAAACACGCTTTTTGGCACTTTTAGGTTAAGATTGCTCAAAATCCTGACGTGATAGGGCAATTTGGCCAACGGATTCGGATTCAGCGCGAAAAAATACTTAGGATACGACTATTAAATTGGGAAGGAGAAAAAAAGACCCGTTTTTTGCAGACCAGTGTTATCCAGGAAACAAACATGGCGAAAATATAATTATTTTTGTCTCCAGCCAGGAGACTGTAAACCTGACAAAATTTTTTATTTCTGTGGGTATTTATCGTCGGTTCGGGCCTGAAGATCTGAGTTTCTATTCAGTCTGAAGTTTTCGTTGAGGCCAAGAAGATTTTTTCACTTGAATTAACAACCTGCGACCTCTTAGCCTGGGTGTATTTAAGGAATCCACAGTATACAGAAACAAGGTAATGTAAAAGACTGAATACGTAAGACGATATTTTAATTCTGACGTCACGTTATGACTGCTTTCTATATAAAATCGAAGCTGTTGCTGGTGCTTCTGAATTAGTGCTGACGTCACTAGGTGCCATTTTTACGGTATTCGAAGCTGTCAATCTCTTTTACATTAACTTGTTTCTGTATACCGTGTAGGGAAATCGACGATTGTTATTAACACATGATATCATTGTTGCACCGAAGTTTTTCTTTTCAGTATTACAAAAAAAGTTTTTTCAAATTTAACGCTTTCGACATGGTTTTCTGTAGATTTTGGCATGCTGAAAACGATCCCGTTGTCCGATTTGCCCTATCATTCCATAGTTTTGAGATATTTAACGCGCAAAAGTGCAAAAAACACGCTTTTTGGCACTTTTAGGTTAAGATTGCTCAAAATCCTGACGTGATAGGGCAATTTGGCCAACGGATTCGGATTCAGCGCGAAAAAATACTTAGGATACGACTATTAAATTGGGAAGGAGAAAAAAAGACCCGTTTTTTGCAGACCAGTGTTATCCAGGAAACAAACATGGCGAAAATATAATTATTTTGTACCATAGCTCATAGTGCAATGCCTTGTCAGTGTCTAAAGTACACACTACGGGACTGTAAAAGTTTCTGTGCCTGCAAATTATATTACGACAACTTAGTAATTGGATAATATGGACTCTTCTCGGCTAAAAATGATCTTGAAAGTCTCCGTTATGCACTCTAGTTACCTGCAATCCTACAAACCACTAAAATATCTGCCAAATTATTACTAATAACACCCAAAGCGTCTAACTGAAAAGTGTTACTCCAGTTGCTGGTATAATTTCACTCAGTCTAGAATTGACTAAGGTACAGTTTCTCGTGGCGCTGGAAATGTTCTCGCCCCCTTAACCCATTACAATTGAAGTCTTGTGTGTGATTCCTACAAAATTATTCATGAATTTTCAATCTTGACGCCATCGAGAATTTTAATTTTCCGCGTAGTTTAGTGTTCGCCAGAGCATAACAACGGTGAAGTCAGTCATCAGCAACCCGCACGAGCATAGAGTCTCAGGCTAGCATAAATAAGGAATAGGATAAACACGGGGAGAAAGAGAAAATTAGAACAAGATTTTCAAGTCGATATCATCTTCGCAATTTAGGTAGCTCACCTGGAGGCACTTAGCAATTAACACGTTCGTAAGTACTACCTTAATGCTTGTATTCTTGCAGATAATGTTGACAACGTCGTCACTTGTATTAATTTAAATTTCCCGCCCATAAATCAGTTTAACTAATGCTACCCGAAAGGAAGTCGATCCATTCGAATCGACGCGATTTATCGACATTTAACCTCGGTCGACGTGAACCGCAATTCCAGGCAGGGATCTTTCCGCATTAACAAATAGTTGAATGTAAATCAACGATAGAAGACAGATTAACCTGTCATCCACCTAGGAGGGTTAGTCAACCAAGACAAATTGCTAGCCACCTGACAGGGATCGCGCCGATCGCGGTGATAAAGGATGCTCCAGAGCAAGTGCACGCCGCGCTGCTGATCGATGGGCAACCTCTTCCATTTCGAATAATTCTGCAAGATCTAAATAGAATGCTAGGACCGTAATCCACTAAACCTAAGAATATATTACAGTGGCTAACTATCTGTTAACTTCCCTGTTACTCGGCTAGAATTCCACAGCTCTGGCTTTCAGGCGGCGCTGAGTGTATGGGCGGATATCGGATCTGAGTCGTATCGATCCGATGGAGCTAAGCGGAGATTCTTTGACACTTCACAATCATCCCATTCAGCCGCTTGCTATATTTGCACATTAAAATCGGAGCCAGCCTGGGTGGAATTTGTCGAGGTAAGTGATTTTTTAATCGTGATAACCAAGCAGACTCTGGTGCAGGAGATTAGGTGGCTCTCGATCGGTGCTGGTTGGATTCTATGGCGTGCATGCTGAGCTTGTGTAATTGATGACTGTTTGGAGGATCACGTGGGTTATGTTTACAGAAACGTCAGAGTCGATCGCATTGATCTGTTTATGGTGTTGTGTTGGGTTTTATCATATTTGTGAAATGTTTAAAGATCTTTCTCATTTTGAATTGTTTTCCTGGATGATTCCACATCCTGGTTTTAGATATTAGACACGGCAAAATTCCATCAAATATATCTGGATTTAGCGGACGAAAAAAACATAGTTAAGTCTGGGCCATCATAACAAGCATGGAATTAGAGAAATCAGCATATTGATTTTGGTGGTGTGACTTAGGCGATAAAACGCTAATCTACAGAGCTTTGGTTTCTAGCAGGAAATGATTAAAGCGGCAGTTGATAAAGTGGTTTGGATTTGGGAACCTTTCAATTTCCATACACTACAGCTCCTTGGCTTTCTTCTGGAAGAGTGCCAAAATGATTTTCATCTCAAATGGCAAAGCATTTTACTATAACTTTCACGAATATTACAAAGAAAATCAGTGCACATAAAGTAGTGCATACTCCTTAGACTACAAAAGTTTATTTTGGGAGTCTCCTCGAACATTGAAGGTGCTTTCATCATTATCCTACTGATACCATCAAATTCGGAATCCACAAGTCAGTCGCCTTCTTAGTCAGTCGATTCTTCACATGCTGAAAACTAAAATCATCCATAGCAGCTTAAGGAAAGACGAATTGCCTTTGCACATCCCAGGACAGAATCCTTTCATCGCTGTTATCGGTTATGGTTTTGGCTTCTATTGACTCTACACGCCCACTACAACAATTGTAGACGAGGTCATGTTAAAAAATGGTTAAAGTCTCGAAGTAACCAGAGTAGAGACTATGCGAAGGACTTTCTCCTCCTCGTTAATCCTCCAAAAATACTACCGTTTGCCAACTCTCCCAGTATTTTATATTCAGAACTGAAGGCAATCCTGTAAGTCTGCCCAGCATAGGCAATACAAAAGAACACAATTCCAGAAGCCAAATTAATTCTATTACCGAATAGCGAAGCAGTTTCTCGCTAGGCACGTTTTTATTTTACATTAGCAAAAACCTAAAAATTGTGTGCATCTTTCTTCTTCTTTGATCCGAGCGGGACGTCCCCGCAATGGATACGCTGCTGTGCCGCTGGATCTCGAACTCCATTTACGATGCGTTTCCATACTCGACAATATTTGGCCACATCGCCTCGATAACTGATAATCGTTGATTCTTTAAGACGCCCTCGATATTCTTTAGCGAGGTTTTCTTCGGCACCGATCACTGAACTCTCCAGCCTGCCGGACGGTCTCGCCAGAGAAGTTTACGTGGCAAGCGGTTATCATCCATTCGGCAAACATGTCTAAACCCTCGTAGTCGACGTTTTTGTATTTCTTCTTCGATCAGTGTCTGCTGATCGCATGTTTGCCTAACTGTCTTGTTTTCAAGGCGATCGCGGAGTGAGACACCGAGGATTTGCCTTAAGCATCGCATTTGGAAGACGTCCGGTTTGAGCAGTGTCCACGTTTCCGATCCATTAAGAAGAATCGGAAGGATCAAATTTTGGCAAAGGAGTACTTTCGTTTTGATGATAATATTTGTTTGTATTCGTTTCCATTTGCACCACTTGAGCGAGGCAAATGCTGCTGTTGCCTGGCTGATGTGGCTGTGAACTTCGGCCGTCTTTCTTGTCCTCAACCAATGATCCCAAATATTTTAACATCGGAACCCGTTCGATTTGGGTTCCATCGAAATGAACGCACTTTGATCTTTTTCGCATTGATTTCTAACCCGTATGACTGGGAAATGCCGGAAATATCGTGTAAGATGTCGGTTGCTTCAGCACGTGTCGGCGAAGACGGTACTATCGTCGGCGAACATCAAGTCGGCATCATCGAAGAGAAGTGGCGACGCGATATCTCCCTGTCGGACACCCGCTTGAATCGGGAACTCCTCGGAAAAGTCGTCTCGAATACAAACGCTGCTGGTTGAGCCATCGTACGACGCTTGGAGAACTTGGATGATTCTCAATGGCACGTGTTCGGTTTCCAAGGTTCTTCACAAGCTATTCCAATCGATGCAATCGAAAGCGGATTCTAAATATATGAAAACGACGACAGTTCGTTTGCCGCAACGAATTCTTTCTTTCATTAGCTGACTGAGAGCGAATAATTGATCAATGCATCCTCGATGTGGTCTAAATCCCGCTTGTTCTTTCCGGCTCGTTTGCGCTCGATGTTTGTGTAGCCTCGATTGTATGATTTTCGTAAATACTTTGCGACGATCGAAAGGAGTCTAATACTACTGCGTCTAATACTGTCTGATGCTGTCGCCTTTCTTCAAAATTGGGACAACGATCGCTTTCTTCCACGCCGAAGGGACACGATCCCAATGCCATATGTGTGTTATGAGAACAAGAAGTCGTTGTAATAAGACATTACCTCCGGCTTTGATCCGCGGTTACTATTCTATTCCCGGCGCTTTTCCATTTTTCAGCGATTTTATTGGTGTCTTCACCTCGATAATTGTCGGTTCGGTATCGAGAAACTGATTCGTCGGCTTTTCGATAATCGGCGGTTCGATTGCTGGACCTTGCGGGGGATCGTGGTTGTACAGCTGGTGGAAGAATTCTCTCCACCGCTGCAGGCGTTCATGGGGAGAAGTCACAAAAGTTTCATCCGTTTTTTTTGATGTTGTCGTTTGTTGATGTTGTTTTGCCGCCTAACCGGCGGATTGTCTGGTACAGCCGCTTTTTCCATGTCGGCCGCAACGTTATTCTAGTACGCTTCTTGTTCCAATTTCATTTTCCGTCGAACATCTTTGTTCAACTTTCGATATTGCTCAAAGTCGACGTGTTTCATTCGCTTCCACTGATCGACGAGGTCCAGACAGCTGTACGAGATCCATGGCTACGTCCGTTTACGGATAGGTGGACACATCACCATTGCACTCTCCATAATAGAGTCCGACAATTGCCTTTCTTCTACATCGACATCGTCCGGTATTGCGAGCGCCGCGAATTTGTTGGATAATGTCATTGGAAACTCTCGCCCGATAGCCGGGTTCTGTAGGCACCTCCAATTCTTCTTGGCTGGTAGAGGTGCCGTTTTCTTCGTTTTTTGTAATCGCATCTGCAATTTCGCTCGAACGAGATAATGCACCGATCCGCAATCGGGCCCACGCACTGCACGTACGTCTTTGATCGTCGATCGGAATCTTGCGTTGATCAGAAGGTAGTCTAACATCGCCGAGTCGTTGCTGGATGAATTTCGCCAGGTGAGTTGGTGTTTGAGTGGATGGCGGAAAATGCTGTTGCCAACGATCAAGTTGTTTGACAATGCGAATATGAAGTACTATCTAGGTGCTAGAAGTGAAACGACGCTGCGTGGAATCGAACCAAAGTCCTCCAGAACGCCGGATGCCTTACTTCTAGGCTTCTGAGACCAGGTACTGATGCTTGGTTTAGATCAATCTCTTAAATTGACGTTAATGTCGCTGTAGTCTTGAACGCCTGAAAATTATAAAGAATACTGTTGTAATTGAGTCCATATTTCACAACTATCTAAACTGCATTTGGTCAAGTAATAAACCAACACATCCTTGTCCGATGTGCTAAAAGGTCTCGTTGTCCCCATTCGATTTTGTTAGTGGGTAAAGAAATAATTTGGACCAATTTATCATGAAATCTGTGAAAGCATAGTTTTAACATAATTTTGTCTTGTCCTCGATTTTATATTTTTGTATAGAAATTAACCAGAATTTCTAAGCCACTGGTAGATAGTTGAAGAGATAATATCTCATCCATGAACACACTCAAATTCAGAGGTACACTTTCTAAAAAAAAGCATATCCAGTTAGGATTTATGGGTCTCATCTTTCCTTAAGGTAAAACTGAAATTATGTACAAAAACAAATCTACCGTAACGCAACAAAAAAAAATGTTCCTTACCTTCGTAAGTAGAGATTAAAGAAACTTCCCCGAACTGCGTATTGTTGATCTCGTTTCACGAACATCTTCTCACTAGTTATGTTAATCTCTCGGTAGGTAGACGACAATTTTAGGTAGCAGTTACCCGGATCAAACAAAAAATGTACCAAACCTACCTTCATTTGAATACCCGAAAAATTTCGCAAAGGGCACCGGTCAGATTGGTTTTATTTTCGGGTCGTTTTGTTGCAGATTGGAAAGTCTACAACAATTGCTAATGTCAACGTCAGCGATTAGCTCGCCGTAAGTATCCTTGACGAGAATATTCATTTGCAAATTTTTTCCTGTTCTTGCGGCGCAATTAAATCCTGTACCGGCTTTCATTGTAGTTGAATCTGCGCAACAAGTTTTTTTTCGGTTGGGTTTATTGTTGTGATGGTGGCCCGAAAAAAGGGAGTTTCTTTCCTGTTGTTGCAAGGAAGAACGACGCTATGGCCGCGTGCAGAACAGAAACTACGCATTAAAGTAGAAACTGTCAATTATCATGGACGGTTGCTTTTTGGGCATTGAAACTGCGTCGCTGGTTATCCTTTTTGAAGAAGACGGAGAAAATACAAAAAAAATTATGAAATATCCTTGAGGGAGCTCGAGGGAAAAGATTTCGCCTGGCAGGGTGTCTTGCTGTGAAGAATCGTAAGGGGTGATCCGTCACAGACATGGGATTTTAACGGACTTTTATATCAATTTAATTCTAGTAAATTCAATGTTTTTACAGTTATAGAGATTTATTATGAAATTAAAGGTTGTAGAATTTTGTATGCTTGTTATGCGCGTAAGGACCGAAATACACGAGGATGAAACATATCGATACTTCGTCCATCTAAGCAACCCCTTTTCTTAAGTTTTTCAGTACCTTGGATTTAATCTGCCTACATGAAAACTTTTTACGATATTGCACTGTAGCCCACCGTGGGATTTTCTGACTTTAATATATATTTAAAAATATACATTTTTGCTCTTCTATAAAACTTTAGTATAACATACTTAAAAACAGACGCTTCATTCCTGTAGTCACTCCTTTTCATTTAATTGATAATTTTATTCTTCTTCTTCTTTAAAAGTGTTCTTCTTCTTCTTCGATTGCTCAACCCAATTCAAGCCTTGGCCTCCATCAGCTTCTTCCTCCAGACGTCTCTCTGCTCCGCAGCTTGTCACCAGTTTCTTGTGTTGAGCAGTTTTGCTGCATCGGCCTTAACATTATCTTCCCACCTTAACCGTGGTTTGCCAACTGGTCTTTTGCCATCTGATAGTAGATACAGGGCTTTTTTGGTATCCTTGAGTGATCCATTCTTTGGACATGACCGGCCCAACGTAAACGTAGTAGCGGATTTCTGGGAGATACTCCATGCTTCACATCCATACGTAGCTACGGTGTACGGTTTTGTAGATTCTTATTTTGGTTTTTCTGTGGATGTCTCTGGATTTCATTACTGGCAGTAGTGAGAAGTATGTTCTGTGCGCGGCGTTTATTCTTCTTTGTACGTCTATCGTTTCATCGTTGTTTTCACTGACTGTGGACCAAAGGTAGTTAAATTGGCTTACCCGTTCAAAGTTATGTTCCCCCTATTTGGTATTGTGGTTTCTTCTTCTTCTTTCCACCCTTGACTGAATTAGAATCTTACTCTTCTCTGCGTTTATTTGCAGCCCTATATGTTTTGCTCCATCTTCTAATTCTGTGAATGTTTCTCTAATTATGACAGTGATCTTGCAAGGCAGTTTATATCGTCGTCATATCCTCCCAACTGTTTGGATTTGTTAAAAGTGTTTTGAAATCCAAAAGTACCACGGCCTCCATTTAGTCCATTGTAGTATAAGCTCTAGACCGAAGCTGACCAGACCGCTTGAACAGGTCCAGCAGTTTGCCTAATAATTTGCCACTCAGAGCTGAATGTTCATGCCAGAACGTTTTGAACAGCGGTTTCGCAATTGGTGGATTGTAATAAAGAAACAGGTATGGTAGACTCATCCTTCTCATCTTAAAACCACTATATAATGCGCCCAAACATTTCTCCAAGCGCTGCGTTGTTTAACGCAAAGACAAAAATTCTTGGAGTTGGCAAACCAGTTGCAAACCTCTAGTGTTCGATTCGTTTCGTCAGGGTCAGATCGCGAAGGGCAGCTCTTCATTGCTATTATAACAGATATCGATAAGGCTTTCTTACAATTTTGTTTGAAGGAATAGGATCGTGACAGTCGCCGATTTATATGGTTTTCGAAAGAAAAATCGTAGTACGTAGACGGAATAAACTGACTTCTTACAAAATATTAATACGTTTAGTACTAGTGGGAAATTGACTAGTATCAAAACTGGTGAGAAGCTAGTTAAAATAACTATAATAGTGGTAAATTCTTAAGATTTTTCTAGAGAATTTGTTTTTCCTGAAAGTTAGCAAACAAACATTTCCTTCGTACTTCGTTCGCTACACTAAAGGGGGTGTTCGAATTCGTATTGAGCATGTTGAAGCGCCGCTGATAAACTGGGAAGCGAATAAGGCAAATTACACGGCATAGCATTTCTTCCATCAACACTTCCAATAATTCCAATAAACCGGTTTTACAGGCAAGGGGTCGCGGGGAAGTTTGTTACTTGTGCATCTCAAAAAATTCTCGACTGCACAGAGCAACACACTAACACAATCATATAATTTCATTCTCGGGTCTACGAAAATGACTTAGCTTAACTTGACGGTTTGTACACAGCTACATAGACAATAGAATTGTTACACGAAAAAATGCAGAACACACAGTTTATCGTGTAATTCGTATAACACGCACAAACCGGTTTGTTACAGCAGAAAGTGTTGTGCCGTGTAACTCGCCTCAATGAGGCGAGTTACACGGCATAACATTTTCTGCTGTAACAAACCGGTTTGTGCGTGTTATACGGATTACACGATAAACTGACTGTTCTGCATTTTTTCGTGTAACAATTCTATTGTCTATGTAGCTGTGTACAAACTTTAAGTCATTTTCGTAGACCCCGAGAATGAAATTATGATTGTGTTAGTGTGTTGCTCTGTGCAGTCGAGAATTTTTTGGGATGCACAAGTAACAAACTTCCCCGCGACCCCTTGCCTATAAAACCGGTTTATTGGAATTATTGGAAGTGTTGATGGAAGAAATGTTATGCCGTGTAATTTGCCTCAATGACTTCATTTGGAAATTCCAAAGCTTTCCGGAAATTCCAAAGCTTTCCGGAGGTACAAAAATCACGAACGCCGTTCAAACAAAAAAAATACAGTTGGCCGAATTTTATGAAAATGTGTTCATATTTTCGTTAATATTCTTCCAACTAAGTCGATATCCTATATGGGTCGCGCGATATCGTGCAGGTACAAAAATCACTTAAGTCGTTTGAACCAAAAAATAGCTCGACCGAATAATTTAAAAATCTTTTCAGATTATATTTTCGTTAATACGCTTCAAAGTCTATATCTTTGTGGTTCGGGCGACATCGTGCAGGTACAAAAATCACTTATGTCGTTTAAACAAAGAAACGACTGGACCAAATTTTATAAAAATCTTTTCAGATCATATTTCGGTTAATACGCTTCGATCGACACCTCAACGAAATCGTTATCTTTTTTGGTTCGCGCGATATCGTGCACGAAAAAAGTCACCGTACGTACGCACTCACGCACACATACATGCTTCTCAAATTTTTGCTTAAAATGCTATTGGGACCTTGAAAAATGAAAATACGTTGAAAATTTCGGTTTTGATTTTCGGACCGATTACAATAACTGCCCTATACTGGGAAGTTAAAAATCAAGATGGCGTTTCCTAGATGGCAGCCCATTTTTGCAATGGTCTTCCCCAAATCAAATGAAACGGCGTGATAAGTACAAAATTATTAGCTCTGCGGCTTCATTCCCAATTCAAAATGGCGACCAACACAAAATGGCGGATTACCCTTTTCTCGGGAAAAACGCGATATCTCCGGTGGCCATGTGGTTTCTTTGTGATTCCGAAATTGTTTCCTTAAAAAGTTACAAGGAAGCTGTGGACCAATTATTAACCATTTCGGAATTGTTTCTCCTTAAAATGCTAATTTCCCCGAACTACTACACAAAGCTGCTTGGTTAATATAACGTTTTACAATATACTCAGATAATTCGAAAACTTTTAAATGTGCGTCTTTTATTACCTTAATTGTCGATCCGGCTCTCTGGTGGGGAGGATTTTGGGAGAGACTGGCATGGGAAAGGAATTTTGAAGGTAATAATCAGAGACGTATTGGCCCCCTCTTAGCGCCCCAGCATTTCGATAGTGACCAGCCCGATACGAGAATTCGTCCGGTTCTGCGCATTTATAGAAATATATAATCCCCCACAAACAACCATCTTGGGATCTTGGGAAAAAATATTGATATAAGTAGATGAACTATCGATATGGATTGTAGTGCACTCCCTGCTATCTTGTGTGCAAGATCATAGTATTCCGTGCTTCGGACTTCCATCAACTTCGAAAAGTACTTGGGCGAAACAACTTCGCGAGTGGTGGAGTGCAGGCTTTACGCCCAGTAGGTTCTTATATTCACCCCTAATTTGCTCTTCTTTTAATTTTGGCACCTGTATTTTCCGTCTCTGTTTCCTCTTCTTGTTTTCATTTACCCCGTTTATGACAAGGTTCAACCCAATCTTAAACGGAACTGGAGTTGAAACTGGATCCACTTAACCAAACTCAGCTCTCCTATTTGGGTCGGGTTGATTTTTCGCCTCATATATGCGGGTTGCGTTGTAAATGGGTTGAAGTGACATTTGATTTGTTTGTTTACAATCCGTGAAGCCGGCTTTTGGTTAGTTTTGTCTGCGGTGTTTTTGCTTGCACAGGAATAAAGAATTATTTCGTTCTGAGTTTTTACATATAAATGAGAATTTCACACAAAAATTTGAGGTTATGTTTTGATTCCAGTTCAACTCAGTTACCGACATCACATGACACACTCAACACCAACTAAGTTGAACTTTCGGTTCGGATGATGAAATGTAACCAACGACCAATCAAAAAAATTGTACCGAAAGCATACTGAGTGGGTTCACAAGTTCTTGCTTGGTTGAGTACAATTTTCGGTCGGAGTATCATGTAACTAGAGACTGAAAAATGAACCCAAAATTGAGGCTATGTGCATGTTTCATTATTATCTACAACAGTGTTTAGTTGTAGAAAGTTAGTTAGTATTAAGGAAAATATTAAAATATTTAACATGGCAAAACGGAAAGCATTCATTCATTAATTTCATAAAAAAATTATCCATTTTCACGAAAAATTTCACCAAAAGTGACAATTAAAAACTCAAATTCGGTATTGTTATAATAGTCCAGTCAAAATAGACGAAAAAACGCCATAATTGGAAGATAATTCGGAAGTTGCTGAAAATTGGAACAGCCCTTAAAAACATTATTATACATAAGCTGTAGAGACTGCCACGCGATTGGACGACTGCAAACTTTTTTATACAAGGTCAAAGGGTCAAAATATCATTTTTTTGCAAATATATGCTAAACCGTACGTCTTATCAGAAAATTGTGTTTAAAACGTTTGTAGATTAGGCGATTATCTACAAAAAAATATATTATACATTTCCTCGTAGGAATTGCCATTTCTGAGATATTGTCTTTTTGATAAGTTAAAATACTCATATTCTATCATTCCCGACTTGTAAAGGTCATCAGAAGTTTAATAAATCCTTTGTTGGAGTACGCGGCTAATATTTTCAGGGGTGATTCCTGGATGTCTTTGGAGAAAAAAATTGTTCTACAGAGGGCGGCTACCTCCACTATCCACTAAGATACAGGGTGATTAGGGAAAAAATTTTGTTTTTTTTTTAAATTTACTAAAATTTGAATAACTCCTAAAGTAATTATCATAAAGTAGCCTAATTAGGCTCATCTTTTAGGTAAATGTGTATTCTTTTATTTGGTATAAAGCACAGCAACCTGAGTGACTCCGTTCAAAAAATATGTAGGCTCAAACCAATGCTTTGCATTTATACCTGGCAGATTTCTTCGTTTTTCTCAGAAAATTCGTTACATTTTTGTACATACATGTACTGTTACATTTTTTTTTTTGCTTTTCTGATGCACCAAACTATTACCTACAATATTTACATACACAATAAGTATAGAATTTAATAGAATTTGACTTTTTATTTCATTTTGAAAATGTCGTTATGTCGTGCAAGTCACACAAAATCTATAGGTATATCCAATTTTTTGCTTATACAGCGTATTTGGCAAGGGCCTAATCCTTTGTAAAAAATTGGAAAAACCTAAAAAACACGCTTATTGTATGTAATTTTTCTAATTATTAAGTTCCTGGCAAATTTAGTAGTAGCATAACTACTCATAAACGACAGACAGTATGGCTTCCGACAAAAAAGATCCACTGGCGATCTTTTAGTCTGTCTTACAGAACACCTCAGCCGTAGTCTGCATGAATCCGGTGAGTCTAGTCTGGTTGCTCTAGATATCTTCAAGGCTTTCGATAGAGTTTGGCACTCAGCCCTGTTAGCTAAACTCAAAGCTATTGGAGTTGACTCCCTTCTACAGAAGTGGATCGAGAGTTTCCTTTCCGGCCGTTCAATCAAAGTAGTATTGGATGGCGTCAAATCTGAATCTCACCCCATCTCTGCGGGGGTCCCCCAGGGGTCAATTTTATCACCGGCCCTTTTTCTCATCTTTATAAATGACCTACTTTCAATCCCCTCCAACCCACTTCTCAGCTTCGCTGACGACGGTACTCTACGTTACTCGTACAGCTTCGATACAAGACAGAGACGTGCCAGATCCTGTCTTGATGATCGTGTATAACTCCCGAATATAACTCCCTCTTCTCGAATATAACTCCCTCGTTTGGGGCGGCGCCCCAATATTCACCTTGGCATGGTTAGATAAGGTGCAAAAAAGGGCACTCAAGTTAATTGATGACGACGCTCTCCTGCCTACACGGCAATCTTATACCCGCAACACCAGATTAGCCCACTCGTCTCATTCCCTTCACCTGCAACTACCCCTTTCACGCACTCAACAAGATATGAATTCGTTTGTTAATAGAACAACTCGACTGTGGAATAATCTCTCGCAGTCAGTATTTCCGAGCTCCTACAACGTCCAAGAGGTCAAACGCAAGGTTCATCACCACCTTCTTCAATACCCCCCGTACCTTTTAACCCTTAACCTATACCCTCCCATCCCCCCCGTACTAAGCTTACTGCTAGACATTGCACCATGACGTGACAAATGACATGACGGACTAGTAGTACAAAGGGTGACTCCTGAGCTTAGCACTGCCACATAAAAAAAAGCATAATAAACCTAGAAACCGCCCATGCTGTGGGGTATCCCTGCCGGAGGAAGCAGGTACAGAAAAATACTCCTTCCCGGAGATGGTGTGTAAAACAAAGAGTGTAGAATTCGACTTTTTATTACCTACATTTTTAAAATGTCGATAAGTCATGAATGGTAATTCTTAGTAGTAGAGGTAATTGCAAAAAACTGCTTTTTACCATTGACATTGAATAATGTTTTTTTTGCATAACTCGGATTTTTTTGGGACCTTTGTTTTTATGGTCTGCAGCAATTTTCAACTGTATTGGAACTATGCTGAAAGACGAGTAACTTTTTAATTGTCACGATAAAACTACTACTACTACTACTACCTACAAAACTACCCAAAATAAACACTTATTGTGTATGGAAATATTGTAGGTAATAGTTTGGTGCATCAGAAAAGCAAAAAAAAAATGTAACAGTACATGTATGTACAAAAATGTAACGAATTTTCTGAGAAAAACGAAGAAATCTGCCAGGTCTAGATGCAAAGCATTGGTTTGAGCCTACATATTTTTTGAACGGAATCACTCAGGTTGCTGTGCTTTACCAAATAAAAGAATACACATTTACCTAAAAGATGAGCCTAATTAGGCTACTTTATGATAATTACTTTAGGAGTTATTCAAATTTCAGTAAATTTAAAAAAAAAACAAAATTTTTTCCCTAATCACCCTGTATCTTAGTGGATAGTGGAGGTAGCCGCCCTCTGTAGAACAATTTTTTTCTCCAAAGACATCCAGGAATCACCCCTGAAAATATTAGCCGCGGATTTATTAAACTTCTGATGACCTTTACAAGTCGGGAATGATAGAATATGAGTATTTTAACTTATCAAAAAGACAATATCTCAGAAATGGCAATTCCTACGAGGAAATGTATAATATATTTTTTTGTAGATAATCGCCTAATCTACAAACGTTTTAAACACAATTTTCTGATAAGACGTACGGTTTAGCATATATTTGCAAAAAAATGATATTTTGACCCTTTGACCTTGAATAAAAAAGTTTGCAGTCGTCCAATCGCGTGGCAGTCTCTACAGCTTATGTATAATAATGTTTTTAAGGGCTGTTCCAATTTTCAGCAACTTCCGAATTATCTTCCAGTCAAACCTCTAATTTGACTGGACTATAATACAACTAATCGAAAATGCAAATTCTGATCGAGTTGAGTTCGATTTGTGTTCGGTTTGTCATATAACTTCCCTACATTTCAACCCAAAGTGAACTCAACTCGACATCATATACATATGGTGGTCGAAATTTCAACACAACCTTGACTCAATTTTTCAACCTCAATTTCATAAACGGGGTAGCTGCAGATATCTTCTCCCTCAGTTTCCCAAGTTTCTGTCCTGTCCGAGGTTGGGTCGTAGGTTTCATAGCAAGAACTTAATGTCAGAAAGGGTTGCCAGCCCTTCGCGAATAAATAATTAAATAAATACTTCAGCCGAATAAATAGTTATCGTTATCGATTCGATACAACGGTTGGATTTTAAGTCGCCAAAACAAACTAAATTTAAAAAAAAAATGGGTGTCCGGGGAAAAAACTCAATTTCACACGTCCGTGGTTTTTGTAGTTTTTGACCGGCCTCGGCAATTTAGGCGATCGACTTGTGTGTGGCCTTAGATGATGCAATCATGACTGCCGCTAATTGTCATGACCATAACATCTGCATAGGCCTGTACTTTGAAGCCTCGCTTATTCAGGTTCAATCAACCTTACGACTGGTAACCATGAACAGAACGGCATGGCAGACTGGTAGTATAAAGGATGAATTTCTAAGCGAAGGAATCAGCTTATTTCTTAACCATTTCTCATAGAATCGCTTTGAAATTTATTTGCAGCAATTTCTTCTTCATATCTATTAAACATACTGTGAACAGTGAACCCTAGTCTATTACCTGGCAATATTCGAAACACTATCGAATATATGAGTAAACAGGAAGTGAAACGGCCTCCTTTATAGCAAAATTACTAACACTTCATCTACAAAGAGAAATTCGCCAGTTGCGAAGAATTAATCTGGCTCCAGAATTCTGATCGAAATTCGATCTCGCCAGCGACAGATGGTGCTGCCGAAAACTAAGTGCATTCGGTGTGCAATAATTTTCTACTTGCAAAACACAATCCAAGTTCAACATGCCAAGATCAGTGTTCACTGATTGTCGATTTTTTCCTTCATTTATTCTCTCTTTTTTTCCTTCGTTTTTTTTTGTGTTGTTTGCAAACTAATTCACCGAAGTAAATTTTCTCCTTCGGCAAGTCCAGTGCCTTGAGAAATAATTTCGTTGTATGCTGTTCGAGTTGTACCTGGATCTTCAGAGTTTTTGTTTTTGTATTATTTTTTTGATGAATCTTACACGAAAATTTTCTCAAAAGAAAACCACACAGCAATTCACGGTAAACATCTGCTCCTTTTCTGAGATTTCCATTTTTTTCGGCTCTTAATCCTCATCATCTTCGCCTTTTTGTATTTGGGCAGAGGAGAACTATATATAAGGCTGTCCATTGTTTACGACTTCCGCTGCGGCATTTAAGTAGGTTTGGGGATTTTAGCTCTCCTCACCGAAAACTGAAAAGGGAATACCGAAGTATCGGGATCACCTGAAGAAGAAGTACTGAGATTTCTTGAATTTTTAGCAAAAGATTTTCTTCAGATGTTTCTTATGAAAGAATACACCTGAGATTGATGATAGCATGCTGCAAAATGTAAGAAGATATCCAATGTTTTTCTCATAATATATAACAAAAGATACCCAGAAGATGTGAGAGATTTTATCTGTAGAACTAAATATATGAAAAAATAATGAACCAACATCACCAATCGTTAATCAGAACGGAAAAAAACTGATCACCGATCATTCAGATTTGTTTTGATTGTAATCAAAATCAACTAAAGCTCATCTATCCAAGAGCTCATAAAATCTGCTTCTTTCCCCTGAATAAATCGAAGAAAGCTATTCTGTTTATGTATTTCCTTTCCGACAATGATCTTCTCTTGATCGCGTTTGTTTACAGCATAAACACTGATCTAAACAAAAAATAATGCCAACAAAGCGAAAACGAAATTCGACTACGAAATCTTAGATAAACACGAAATGAAATGAACTTGAAAAACGTCATAAGGAGAGCGATCAGTGGTCGCATGAATTCCTGTTCATTCAATGGTTTTCAAGGGAGAACAGCTAAAGATGAATGACGACGACACGACTGTCAGGAAGATATCACCCAAGAAGGGATCCCTCATGTGCTGCAGAATAGACCCTTTCTAAAGGATACTTAAAAGGGGGATCGAACAATCAGGACTATTGTGAACAGTTTTAACGATCAGAACGTGCTTTCTAGAAGACCCAATAATTCATATGGTGAAGTGTAGCACCTGGTCTGATTTGGTTTAGGTATCTGTGGGCATTGTTCGTCTTCAGATAATTAAATTCAGTAGGGATAAAAAACATTGCTTTAGTCATTGTTATGTACATGAAAAGTACGATTCAATACCATTGATTTTTTTGGAAATTGAAGTTTGGAAGTATAGAAAAGACTAGGAAAAAGTACGGGGAGTTTTTTTGCAGTAAAGTTCAACTGGTTTTCATTAGACGGCGAAATTGAATAAATTTAAACTTATATACTATTATCATCGACCATGTTTTGCTAAGCCTTGAAGTGCCTGCTTAGCGATCACCTTCCAGGGTCAATCCATCAGATCGCTTATAACCTGGATGCTGGGTACAGGTCATAGCACTGCCCCAGACCGTTCTACCAGAAGCCTTTCTGGTAACATCTTCGAGTGGGACAAAGTTGAATGGGCATTGTCCTTTCTTCAACCTCGAGGATTGATGGCCTCGATCTGATTCTCGACAACCTGGTTGGTCTCTTTAGAGCCAGCTTCAAATGCAAAGTCGTGGTGTTTTTATCCCTAAACAAGGCAACAGTCCGTTGGAGTTGCATAAAACCTACAGCATATCAGCGTAACCCATTTTCTTTCAAAAACTATGGAAAGGCTGTTAGAAGTTCATATCAGGTCCAAGTTGGAGCTCTTCCTTCCTCCGCATAGCTCTCAAGGATTTTACACCACCTAGTCAGCAAAATCGAGAAAGCCCTCATTGCTAAGGAAACTGCCTTATGTGCATACAATGACAGCTATGATTTTATTTCTAGAGTACTGACTTTCGGAAACCTGGATCGCCACGCAATTGAGTGGATACAGGCCATATTTGTAGGGTCGTTCCATTTCTTTTATTCTGGGTGTTTGCATCGTTAGTGTCAAGGCTATCAAGGGATACCCTTAAGGTGGAGTTCTGTCCCCGTTACTCTGGTCGGTGGTTTTGGATGAACTTTTGACAAAGCTACACGGATCTGGTTTCGATGTCATTCGCTATGTAGATGATCCTGCAATCGTGAGAAGTGTCGTGAAAACAGCACTCCGAGATGTTCAAAAATAGTTTAACCCCGGAGAGCTTATCAATCAACACTAATAAAACTGTTCTGGTATCTTTCTCCAAACGTTACAAAGTGGATCTAGATCCTATCCAGACTACGACAGTTGAGTGTTCAGTCAAAGTTAAACAAGAGACTGACCTGGAACGCTCAACTTACCTATGCCAACAGTAAAGCCACTAGGGCAATATGGGCCTGCAAAAAGGTTTTGGGTAAGACATGGGGTCTTACACCACAAAGGACGTGCTGGATGTACAATAAGATCGTTAAACCTATGGTCACTTATGCCGCTATAGCGTTGTGGTTAAACAGGTTACGTCGATCCTCAAGTGCAACAAATTGCATCGGCTTGCCTGCCTGCGAGGTGGGGCCAAGATTAAAATCTTTTTGTACAGGCAAGCTGCAATAAGGCTCTCTTAAGGTGCAAGTTTTCTTTCAAAATAGTTCTTTGACGTACTTCAGAGCTTAACCAGAAAAAATAGAGTCTTGTTCTGTTGGGTTCGCGGACACCTGGGTAACGGTGTAATGAGGCTGGAGGGGGGTATTCTAGTGTAGAAATTTGAAAAAATCCCTTTTTTTTGATATTTTCAAAGCTTAACCTTTCAAGAATATGTCCTTAAAAGGGTTTGTTAAAATTTTAATTATTTTCAGAGATATAGTCATTTTAGTAGGGGTAATCTAGTGTAGAAATTTGAAAAAATAAAATGAAATGGCAAATAACTATACTGTTTCCCTATACTGTTTTGAGTAAAAGTAAAATATTTTAGTGCTCATTTGAGTTATTTGAGTGAATTTTCGAGGCAGTTTCTAGCAGTTAACGCCAAACGTTCAAGCAACGCAGACGCATGTGATCATTTGAGTTATTTCAGTGAATTTTCGAGCCAGTTTCTAACAGTTAAATTCAAAAGTAAAATATTTTAGTGATCATTTTAGTTATTTGAGTGAATTTGAGTGAAAATGGGTCGAAAACCCACAGCAGGAAGTTCTCGTGCGGGTCGATCAAAAAAAAGACAATTCCACGGAAATAGATTTACTCAAAAAGAAGATATTAGTTTTACAAGTGCATCAGCAGCAAAATTAAGGAAATATGGTGATGAAGAAGTGATCATTTCAAACAATTACGGATATTGTATTTTGGAGTTTTTCACGGTTTTTACAGCTATTTCATCGTTAGTTTTGTGTGCTACGTGCAAGAAAGAAATTAAATTTTCTCGGACAGCTCATCGTGGACTAGGATTTAAAATTGCATTACAATGCAGTTGCGAAAGTGTACAATATATACCATCTTCTCCATTCGTAAATAAATCATTTGAAATAAATCGAAGAATGGTTTTCGCTATGCGGCTTTTGGGAGTTGGAAGGGAAGGAATCAATATCTTCTGCAGTATGATGGATATTTGTCAAGGAATAAGCATTGGCATATACTACAGTTGTCTTGAAAACGTGTATGCAGCCGCATCTGCAGTTTATGACTCAGTTATTTCCAAAGGTGTTGATGAAGAGAAAAATTTAATTTCTGCCTCTGATCCGAATGCTAATCCGACTAATTTTACGGTTTCTGGAGATGGATCCTGGAAAAAAAGAGGTTTCAGTTCTCTATTTGGAGTTACCGCACTCATAGCTAAAAATTCCAAAAAAGTTGTAGACACAGTTGTCAAATCTAGCTTTTGTCAAGGCTGTAATCTTTGGAAAAATAAAAAAAAATCTGATATTGCTGCCTATAATGATTGGTATCGAGACCATGAAGAATCTTGTACGATAAATCATAAAGGAAGTGCAGGCAAAATGGAAGTTGATTCTATTGTCGAAATGTTTACTAGATCGGTTCAAAAACACCAAGTAAAATATGTCACATATATTGGGGATGGTGATACTAAGTCTTTTAAGGGTATACTAGACATAGATCCTTATGATGGTGACCCAGTTGTTGAAAAAAAGGAGTGCGTGGGACACGTACAAAACAGAATGGGTTCAAGACTACGGAAAGCAAAAAAAGATAATAAAGGGATTGGCGGAAAAGGTGAAGGAAAATTAACTGATCAAGTCATAAATAAACTCACTTTATATTATGGATTAGCGATTCGCCGGCATCCGGATTCCATTGAGGACATGAAAAATGCAATTTGGGCTACCTTCTATCATAATAGTTCCACAAACGAAAATCCGCAACATTTTTATTGCCCACCTGGTCCAGAGAGCTGGTGTAAATGGCAGAAAGCTGTACATGAAGGTACGTCTGAGGAGTTTGATCACGAAAACCCACCTCTGTGTGACGAGGTATTAAAAATTATAAAGCCGATCTACGAGAGTTTTTCGTCAGAGGATTTACTGGTTCGATGCTTAGGTTCTAAGAACCAAAATAATAATGACTCCCTGAATTCATTAATTTGGACTTTTGCTCCGAAACATATACATGCCGGCGTACACATAGTTGAAATTGCAACTTTTATTGCAGTTTCGATATTCAATGAAGGCTTCATTCCTATTTTGAAAATGATGTCTCTAATGGGAATGAACATTGGTCCAGAAGCTAACGCATTCGCCATCAAACGAGATGTTGTCCGGATTAACCGTTCAGAAATGAGAGCATCTTACGATTCAAAGGAAGCCAGAACTGCTCGTTTAGAAGAAAGAAACGCGGAAAATGCTTTTTTGAAGTAGAAGAAGGCCCAATGTATGGAGCAGGAATCGCGGATTAAATGAACGTAAGTATAAAATGTCATTTTATGATTCAAAACCGGCGTAATTTTACTCTAAACTTTAAACGTGTTTATCTCGAAACTACATTTTTCAAAAAGTTTGCCATGATTTCTCAAGTTCTACTTGACCGATTTACTTCAAATTCTCAATACATGTCTTTATCGTACTAACTATTATTATAAAAAAATAATGTTTTTTACTATTTTTAAAAAATTCCGTAAAAAATTCCGAAAAGTTAAAAAATAGGTCAAAAAAAATTTTTCTTCGGACAGCCGGAATTTAGCCAAAAAAAAAATCCACTTTTTCTTAGTTAGTACGATAGCAGCAATCATCTAAATTAATAATATGTTTTTTTTTTCAGATCATCAGAAGGGTTGGAATCGTGGCAAACTTGGCGCGCCATTTTTTTTTACACCCTACTTCAACAACCTATAAAATTTACAGTTTTTAATTTTTTGACTTTTTTTATTTTTTATGTATTCTTTAAACATGAATAAATATCTTGTGAAAAAATGGATAGTAAAAATATTTTTAGTTTTTTATTTATAGCAGATGAAAAAACACCACAAATTCATGCTTCTACACTAGAATACCCCCTTGGTGGAAGTTTTCTTCCAAAATAGTTCTTTGACGTACTACAGAGCTTAACCAGAAAAAATAGAGTCTTGCAGTGGCGGTTCGTAAGGTTCAGGATAAGGGAAGCAATGCGCAAGGCGAACGATAAAAGTAAAAGTATTGAAGGCTTTAACTAAAAAAACTGAAAAATAGCATATAGTGGAGGTTACAATATGAAAGTTATATCTGTACATAAAAAAAACTTAAAAACTGCTAAATTTTAGTTGTTTGGTTATAGCTTTCATGGATTTTTCAGAAATTGTACTTTATAATGTGAACAATTAAAGGTGCTGATAGACGATGAGAATATTCTCATGTAAATGCTCTCGCGAGAACAAAAATTCGTTCTCATTGCCGTGTAAATAGACATGAGAATACGTTATCCCTCTCATGGGAATATTATCAAGCGTTCTCTTGAGAATCTCTCTCTCATACGTGTAAATAGATGCCATAGGAATATTCCAATAAGATTTCATGAGAATTCATTCTTTCCAACATGTTGGAAAGAACGATTGTTCTCACGTCTCTTATTATTGTTTTGTGAATTTTATTAGTAGGCGGTTGTGTTTTGTTGTGGATTCCTTTAATTGTCATGGCGGAAAGAAAGGAAAAAATACAGTTGAGAAATAAGGAAGTAAGTAAAAAAATATTATTTGGACATAAGCAATTTTATTTAAATTAACTAATGTATACAGGCATGGCCGGAAGAAAAAACGGAAAAAATGTTTGCCGCATACGAGGAGAACGAATGCCTGTGAAGGAAAAGCCATGAAAATTATTTCAAGCCCCACGGACACCTAGAAAAAAAATCGACCAAACACTTCTCCTCCTTCTGTTTCTTTCGGCCTCCTCAGCCTCTTCTTCTTGGAGCAGCATCCCGAAACTCACACAAAACCCAATCTTCAACTTCCGTCTTTCCGACATGGCGATTACAACAGAAATAACTTTCAATATATGCTCTCGAGAATTAAAATATCAGCCAAATCTTTTGTTCTCATCGTTTACGCACACTATGTTAACTACGGGATACCATATAATGTCACGTTTTCGAAAATAAAAATTATTATCACCAAACTTCTGTTCTCATCGTGTAGACACACATGAGAACTCATGAAAATATTCTCATGAGAGCGATTCTCATGAGAACGATATTTACGCTCACAAGAACAAATACTATCACTCGTGTAAACAGCCATGAGAATATTCTCACGAGAATACCAAAATTTACGTTGAGAATATTCTCATCGTCTATCAGCACCTTAACTGGGTATTTCAAGACAAAATATCTTATTTACATATGCATGTAAGCCCGACAAATTGACTTCAAATTTGAAAATTGGTTGCCCAATAATTTTTGTGCATCGCTTCGTATGAGGTTCTTTCTAAGGTTGAGGTTGAGGTTGATTCTGTTGATAATTAAAGCGTCAAAAAACCGTTGAAAAACTGCAACTACTAATTTGATATCATTTAATTTTTCATACAAATCCATAATTTTGTTAAAAATCTAAAAAAGATGGTAATAATAAAAACCTGCATATCTCGCATACACCCCCTATACCACCCACCACATCATTACATTCTCCTTGCAAAAAACAATTCAGGCAACCCGTACTCGAAAATACAATTCATAAAAATATTCTCTAAAGGGTTCTTCATTAAAGAGAATCTTAAAAAATATAATGGAAGCTACAAAGTTATCAGCTTATTTCCTTATATTCAATATATACCGCCTGCCACCCCACAATAGTTAAAGAGAAACTTCACATATCTTCGATCTCTTTTTTCTTGACTCAATATAAAATAAACGAAAACTCATATTTGAAGAAGAGTCAAAAACAAAATTTCGAAGCAAAATTTTAAGAGCAAATTTAAATTGTTCGAAGCCAGACAGAGTAGATTAGCAGAAAACGAAACCAAGGAAACAAAGAGAATACGGTGGATACAGAAAATTTCTCTATCTTCGTCTTGTCAATTCCCGGTGTTCGCTTCCGAAGAAGCTGCGTTTAGCTCAGCTTTTGAGGGTGCTGTATCTACGCAAACCTTTGCGTGAGAGTGAGTTCAATTAAATTGAATGGGTTGGAGTTTTCACATTGATTTTATATACAGCTTCCTCTTGTTGTGTAAGGCCGTCCACGATAAGAGCGGCGAAAGGCACTATATGTAGTACTAGTATGTAAACTCTCCCGTTCACCGCTCGTATTGTGGCTAAGGCTTTACTCTTTCTTTACATGTATGATAAATTTGAATTTTATATAAAAAATCTGAACATTGCATCCTTAGTGTTTCCAGAGGAGGAAAAATATTGAGATTTTAATCTCGATGTATTTAAATTTATTTTTATGAAGTTGCCTATTTGATCTAGGGAAGCAGTGCTTCCTTTGCTTCCAAAGAGGAACCGCCACTGACACAATAGGCCTAACTTAGCTGCAGTGTTCACAATATAGGCTGCTCCATACTTACTTAAAAATATTATGCCAGTGGTTGGTTTCTGATTGAAAAATCAAATCAAGTAGTTTTCACAGACGTCTTTTAGAACCATATTAATTCCAGATTAATTAGAACTCGGTAGAGATCGGTAAAAGAGGGTGCTATGTCTGAGCTATACAGTGGATGCACCATAACTTCCCAAGCAAATTCCCCCCTTTTATGATGAGCCATCAAAAACGTGTGGGATCGAGAGATGTTGTTTTGGAAGACAACTAGATAATATATCTAGTTACCACATTAGAGTTGGAAATTAATCCTCTGGTCGACTAAAAGCACCTCATAGTGAGCGATCGTTTTCAAGCCCCACCACACACCATCACCTGGCTTCGCAAACGCTTGTAACGACTCGCCATGGTTTGTCCATGATCTTTGACGCTTCTTACCTTTGGTCATAATAATACTACAAATTTTTTCACCAATTTTTATTGATTTTTTTTTTTCATTTCAAAGGCAAACAACGTTCTATAGAGGAATGACGCTATTGAATACAACACACAAAGTTTTTTCACGTGCGCTTTATAACATACTACAACCATATGTGGGAAGAATATTAGGAGAGTATCAATGAGGTTTCCTTCTTGAAAGATCCACAACAGACCAACTATTTGTACTGTAGAAACGGCTGTTGAATTTAACAAAGCATCCAAATGTTATTGATCGACTACAAATATGCTTACGATAGTGTGAACCGTAACTAGTTATTTGATGCTATGGAGCAGCTCGGAATACCAAAGCACCTTGTAGAACTGACAAAAATCTAGATGAAAGATAAAAGGTGTAGAGTCAGACTTGATGGTGAATTATCCCCCTCCCCTCCGAACAAATAGAGGATTAAGGCAAGGTGACGCACTCTCCTGCTTGTTATTCAACGTGGCAGTAGCAGTAAGAGAAGCATCGATTAACACATCAGGGTGTTCTTTGATAGGCCAGTGCAAATATTAGCCTTTGCCGACGATATTGCTATTCTTGGAAGACCGTTTGAGTGCATGAAGGAGAACTTTGTAGCCGCAAAAAAAATCGGGTTGGAAATGAACGGGCACAAAACAAAGTACATGTGCACAAAAAACAACAGAAGGAGCAGACAAAATATAAAGATCGACACCTACAATATAGAGGCAGTGGATGTGTTTGCATATCTAGGCACGATTATAACGAAAGGAAATGACTCATCGGCCGAAATCAGAAGACGAATAGACGCTTCTTTGGACTACGCAAGCACCTCACGTCCAGAAATATCTCAAGGAAGACAAAATTGACACTTTACACAACACTAATAAGGCCTGTCCTACTATATGGTTCGGAAGTTTGGACATTGGAAAAAGCAGACGAAGCATTGGTAGCAAGATTTGAAAGGAGAATCCTACGTTTGATCTACAAAGGAATACAGGTTGATGGTGTTTGGGGGAGAAGATGCAACTCAGATTTGTATGAAATCAGTAAGATTCCAAACATTGTAAAAGTGATCAAAATAAACAGACTACGATCAATTGGCCATGTCCAACTAGGTGGGGAACGGAACCCGACAAAGATAGTGCTGGACGAGACTAGGTCGTCCTAAGAAAAGATACAGAGATGACGTCGAGGATGAGTTGAGGCAGTTGAATATAAGAAACTGGAAAAGTCGGGCCAGGGATCGAGAATCATGGAGGCGAATGCTGGAGGAGGCCAAGGCTGTGGAGCTCCTGATGATGATGATTTGGATAATCGCAATAGGCTCAGTGCACCACAGGATAATTGTACTTCGACTGATTACAGCGATTTTTTTTCTTAAAGTAAAAAGAACCAGAACTCTTAGAATCTTCTCTATAACCACAAGCCAAGGCAAAGTCCATAGATAGAACTTCTCTCTGAGGTGTGAGGTGAGGCTTCAACTCATATTCTTTACCGTTCTGCTGTTACCTAACTTGCTGTGGAGGACTCCAGTTTTCAACATGCGGAGGGTCCACTGATTAAACCTATTATAGTAAAACATCATCGTATTTATAGTGGTCAATTTTGTAGATTGTGCCACTATGAGGATTGTCCCTGTATTTTCGTATTATTTTCAATTTACAACCATCAACTCTCCACTCTACACGCAAATACTTATTCCTCCATGAAAGACTACAGCGACAGTGCCACCTCCCGATGTGTTATACTCAAAATCCTAAATTGAATTTGTCCAAAGACATTTTACGCGATCATTAACAAGACAAAATTAAGGCGTTAACTGTTTTCCAATCATGTTTATCGCCGACACGTTCTCTCATTTCTTGAATCTTGACCCATGATCGCGGCGAGGAGCTCCAGGCCCGGTTTCATCTAGAGAAGAACAAAAAGGTAGCCACGCTTGTGATCGCTTGTTATTGTTTTTAGTGGAGGTGAGAGACAGTTGTGTTCCTACGTATAAAACACATGTGCTTCGTACTTGCATAGATTTTCAATTGGGATACAACAAGCCCCGAGCAGCGTAGTCGTAACTTAATTTAGACATTGACTTTTAGTGCGATGTTTACACAAATTTCGTTGTAATTACAAACGCTCCAGTTTCTTCGTTGCATGTGAAATGAAGAATGGCCTGAGTCCGCGTGAGTGGACACACACGACTGCAGGAGCTTTGCCCAGACGACGTCCAGTGCACAGGGATATTATGGAGAAAGAACACATATTTCAGCCGCACGTTTTGCTTGCTGCAACTGTTTTTCATCTGATTAAAGGTGAAGCTAATTTTAATTGAACCTCCATATTCTTGTTCAACCGAAAAGAGTTAATGTTTACGAAAGGCGCTGACTTTGGAAACATCTGTTACTCCTCCTGCAGTTAAGGCGAGCCCACCACAACCAGCAACAGCAGCAACAACAACAAGCAACATAAACAAAACCAAAAAAAGGATAAAACACAACCGAATTCGTCCTGCCTATTCAAAATAATCTCGAAGTTGAGTCCAAGTCATCATGCAGGAGGGTCGAATGCAGGAGAATTAACCTAACGAGTTACACCTGTCTCCCTTCGGAGAACCCGTGCCCCAAACTAAATTACCATCCATCTTGCAGGTAGTAGAGGTGCATTTCGGTTTTTAACCACAACTCAAGGTGCTGGCTAAAACCACCGCTGCAGGCCCGGAGACTGCTGCTTAAGGTTAATTTTATACAAAGTAGGCCCCTTGCAGGCCTTTCTCCCGGAATATAATTAAAGTGAAATTAGTCAACTTAGGGCCGTGCAGCCATAAATTCGGGTCCTCAAATCCCTAAACCGAAGGTTCCTAGAAGAATTTCCACTGAACATCACCTCCGCAGCAATTGTCCTTGACTCGGGATGTTTCTGGGTTTTTCATGTTAGTTCTTCTTCACCTTTTCATGTCATACCTTGACACCTACTGCGGTCAGGCGAGGTTATGTCGAATTTCTTCACAACATATTATTTTGCAGCTTAAAATTTACGACGGATCCTAACGCTTTTATCGCTTGTTCTTCTGCGAAAACACTTTTAGGCTCGTTTCATTTACCCAAAAAAAGGCTCACCTTGAGGAATTCAATTGAGTAATTAGTCCGACAGTCTCCATCAATCTAGCATCTGATAGCATGTTTCGCAACAGCAGGCGCAGTAAAAAATTGCAGGAATCATGTGAGAGCATAAGGAGAAAATGTGCATTTTGGGCTTTTGTTATACATTCTCGCATAATCGCGGAAACTGCACCTTTGTATGCAGTTTGGCTGTCCGTATCCGCGAAAAACACCTGCCGAACATTTATATTCCGCTTATGCTGCACTTTTTTTTCGTGGGTTTTCTTGGATATATTCTTTTAGGTTATTGAACTTTTGTGGAAGCAAGGAAGAAATGAACAATATTTTGATGGTTTTTTTCTGATTATTTTCAACCAGAATCACCGAACATGATTGTGATGCCAATGGGATTGTGCCTTTGAGATCAACCAGGGTATTTTTATAAGACCCAGTGAGCTTGATTAGGTGACCAAGAGTGTGAAGTTATTACAATTTTGCATATAAGTAAAAGTACCAAATAAGGCCATCAAGATCTGCTTATAACTTCAAAAGTGAAAGCCGTAGCCAGGAGCGGCGCTTTCATAGATGCGAATGGTGCACTTGCACCGGGCGCAATCTGTCAGGGGCGCAAATTCAGAAATTAAGATTTTAAAAACACACCTTAAAAAAATATAAAAGTACTCTTAATATTTGATGCGTTTGCTTGTGGATGATATGGAGTTGTTCGTAGGTGCGTGATTCCGAACGTTGCTGTAAGCTCCCGAAACAGCGACGACTTCCGCCCCTGGTCAGTGTGAACTGTTAGATCCGCCATGGGAATAGCTTCAGGCCACCGCGTGAAACGTCAATGCACGTTAAGCAATACCGATATCCTTTAGCTGGCGGGGACGGTCCGATGATGCCAATGTTTATGTGTGCGTCACGCTCTGTAGGGGGCGTATATTCGGTCACTGCCGCCTTCGTATGCCACCGGATTATCGAGCGCACGCAAGGGATGCAGGCTTTTATACATCTGTGGTAAACTGGCTAATATAATCAAAGTGCCTTATCCGTCGGGGCGAATGTGAGTCTGAGACCAGCTTAAAGCGAAGATTAGCGGCTTGTGGTCATTTTTGCCGTGGAAAACCCATCCTTCCAGAAGATTTCTGAATTGGATAATTGCCTTGTACACTGCTCTCTATCGTAGATGCTGTATTTTTTTACGCCACAAACAGTTTGTTAGCGAAGAACGCGAGTGGCTTGCAGTCCTTTCTGTCGGCTTGGTGCAGGGCCGTCCTTATGACGTCTTCGAAAGCTTCGGTGTAGGGAGAACTCGGCGTCCGGTGATGGGTGCGCCAATAGTGTCGTTTCTGTGAAGTATTTTTTCCTTCAAAGCTGTGATCATCCTCGATGTCCAGCCTATTTCTGTGGTGTCACTTTTGTTAAATCCTTGTATCATGACTATGAGGATCATTTGATTCTTCACGTTGGGTATAAACCTCTGGTAGACGCGAAGAGTGCTAGGAATCTCTTCAGGTCCTTTGCTAACTTCGGACGCTCGAAGTTTTTTTTACGACTGTGATCTTTTCCTGTAAAGGTCGAATACCATCCTTTTAAACGCATGGCCGCGAAATTTGAGCTCTTTTCTTCCTAACTTGCACTTGGACACGTTTACAGTCAAGCCGTGCTTTCACAATATAGAAAAGACTCCACGTAGATCTACTCGATGCTCTTCAAGACTGACGGACGCTACGCAGACATCATCGTCGTAAAAGAACACGTTCTGACGACAGTTGAGGATCTCGTGCATGAAACGCTGTATAGTTTGTCCCGCGCTGCAAAGCGCGAAGGTCATGTAATTGAAGTCGTAAAGACCGAAGGATGTCGTGATTGCGGTCTTCGGCGCTTGTCCTGGTTCAGTGGGTATCTAATGGTGTGCCGATAGCCAGAAGAATTTTTGAATTTCTGAAAATACGCATGTTTACGCATAACTATTTTTTTCTCTATTTATCTTTTGCCATTGTCTTTCACTACTTTCAAAAATGAAATGGGGCGCAATATGGCAGATTGCCCTGGGCGCAAAAAACTCAAGAGCTGCCCCTGGCCGTAGCATAAAAATTATCTGGACATTATTCATAGGAAATACTCTTTAGAAACTCCAAGATTCCTGATTTTGAAAAAAAAAAATGATTAACTACGTGTTTTTTTGGAGAAAAGGGTAATTGAAGGGAAAATGTTAGTTGAAAAACCACAAACACAGGGTTATATGTAAAACTAAAACAAAATACAGGGTTATATGTAGAACACTATCAAAAACATATGAGTGTGCTTGACCACCCTTTAGATCAGCGGTCTCCAAACCGGGGGCACGAGGCCCAAGGAGGGCGCTTATAGATCATAGGGAGGGCGCGGATGATTTTGACTTATTTGACTAGTTTTTTTGAATTTCTAACTAAAAATTTATTGTTTTTTTTTTCATCTCATCTCATCGCCATCTAGACTAGGGAATCCAATCCCGCATCAAAATCTCAATCCCGCAGTTCCGCGGGATCGAGGTAAACCATCCCACGGATCCGCAAGATTTGCGGGACTGTAAAAAATTCATAGATTTTGTTCTAAATAAATAAGAGCGTAACAAACTACAGTCGAACAAGGTATACAGGCCAATTGTGAACTACACTGGAATTTAATTTCGAAATTACTCTTATTATGCTAACGATGTTAGAAAATTCAAGCGGAAACAATCCCAGCGTAGTTTAAAATTGCTTGAATACTTCATTTGACTGACTCAGTAGTTCGTTTGACATACAACGCAATTAGCTCCCAAAACCCCCTTACACTCATAAGTACTGAGTTTCCATGCAAAATCTACCCTGGGGTTTTTTCAAAATAGGCGGCCATAGAAACGAGGGTTGAGTACAGTTTCGTTGAATCCAAGTAAACTCAAATAACCCAAACCGGTTAAGCCGAGTTTTGGATATGTGTGTGATTAAGTATATCTTTTACTGCACGTATATCAACGGCGACGCAATGTAAAATTATTTATCTGTCACTTTCACCCAGAGCCGTCATGGAAACAGCATCTTGAGGGAAAAAGCGGTTTGTTTACCCAACGAAAACTCTACCTCTGTTCATGGAAACGCAGTAATGCACGTGGGGAATCCCCTGTCGTAGTCGTAGGGTAACTTGATACTTAAACAAACACATATGCAAAATCCGGCTTAATCCGACGGGTTTCGTGGAGTTTTCCTGGATCTAACGAAACTTTATTCAATGCGTATTTCTATGGGTGCTAGGTCTGAGTTAAACCAGGGTAAACTCCGCATGGAAACTCAGTAATTGATCACGTTCGGATACCCGCATATAAGTATACTTAGACTATTTTGTATTGCTTAGTAGGCAAATCTCTTCAACTAACGAATTTAAATATTTATGTATTTAATGGAATGTAAGGCCCTTCGCAAGCGATTCGACTGATTTGCAAGCCCAATTTCAAACTGGTTTCACAATAATCACGAGCAAAACCAGTCGAAAACGAAATGTCAAGTAGTTCAGATGAAATTCAACCACACAACTAAATCGCTTCCGAACGGCGAGAACAGTCGCACCCGAGCAGTTCAAACCCGTGTTCCGACCCGGGTTCGCAGGGCTTAAATCTACTTTTATTAATACTTTATTAATACAATATTGCTGGTATTTCTCTATTAAGTCCCGGTTTTTATAACAGGTGATTCTACTGACCAAATCCCGCTAGTCCCGCGGATCCCGCATGTCTAGTCCCGCATTACCGACCCCGCAAAAATGGTGCGGGATTGGATTCCCTAATCTAGACGTTCGATATTTCAAAATTGAAAAACTCACTTTCGCAACTCATTTTTCGCATTTCGATAAATGTATACGCTTCTGAAACGTCATTCAGTACAATTTTAGCTATGAGTCTATTCGCATCGAAAAAACACACTGAAATTGTAAAGCTTTGCATTGCAAACAACCGTTACGTTACGTTACGATAAGTACAAAAATATGGGAGAAATTCACCGCCTTCAGACAAAACAATTGGTAGTTTGGTGAAGAATTTTATTGAGTACGGGTCTGTAGTACTCGCCAGCTCGCTCCTCTCATTCGAGCGCGTCCGCAAATCTCCAATAAAGTTGTTGAAGCGATAAGAGAGAGTGTTGCCGATAATCCAAATGGGTCGTATCGCTGCCGATTTCAGGAGTTAATCGTCTCCGACTCTAAGGAGGATATGAGGCAAGATCTTCATCGATTCCCATACAAAGTGCAGCTTACTCAAAGATTGCTGCCAAAGGACAAGCCGCATCGCTTGCAATATGGAAATACCGTCGAAAGAATTTTCGATGTCGAGCCGAAAGTCACTAAACAAAACTGTCGGATTTTGGGAGCAGAGAACCCGAAATGCTGCCCAATGTGGTGCAGGATGCACGAAAAGGAACTGCTTTTCGGGTATCGAATAATAATAAATCTGGCTCATTTGACTAAAAACTTCGTCTAAAAATTGTCAGATTTATTTAAAGTTGAAATACCAAAGGTCTAGATGGCGCATTCCATTCTAGCATGCCAACATATTTTATTGGGGGGCGACAAAGGTTTTTTTGTAATTAGTCCATTCAAAACGCGCGTTATGGTGTTCCAAAATAACACCGTTAAGAAAATCGAACCCTAAACGTTTTTGGGGTCGCTGATCACGAAAATCGAGGTCCCGCGGTCCTAAAATTAGGGCGTCACCCCTAAAAATGCAAAAAACACCCCTTTTTAGGGGGTTTTCGCGATTATTTCAGTAATAATGAAAACTAATGTGATGAAATGCACTTTTTTTAATATTTATTTGCGAAGGTGGTTGATTTGTACTAAATTAAGGCGAACTTGATAAGGGGTAGTCCTAAAGGGTTGAAACTACCCCTAAATTGGCGAAAAATGGCAAAAATGGTAAAAGAATTTTTTTTTTTCAAGTTTATGCTTCAAAATCGATTCTGACTTCATTTTTTAAAAAAATCCTTTTTGTATAATCGTACATCACATTACATTCCTCACTAAACTTGTTTATTACTTCAACTTCCAAGTAACTGCAATTAAAATTTACTAAAAAACAAATTCGGGTGCAATATCTTAATTTTATTACTTCGCCTCCGTTTTTACCTGCCTAAATGTCATTGTAAAAAAACGGACCACCCCATTATTCAGAAGTACCTCAAATAAATTAGGGTACATATTTCGCAATTATTGTGTGATTGTCGTTTTTACAAAAATGCAGAGTTTATTTAAAGATTCCACGAAATGAAATATTTCTCAATATATTTTTTATTTTTTTTTCTCTTTAGGGGGGGTTCAACCTCTGTACAAAGGGGTTTATAGTGAAATGTTCCAAATGTTGTAATGATTACAAATGGAAAATAAAATTTAAATGTAAAACAATAAAATTTAATTTGTTTCAATTACAATTTTAATTTGGGGGTAGTTGTACCCCCTTAAGAGTTGAAAACATTAATTTTTTTGCCGATAATACCTTTTGAACCAAATTCCAAACAAAAAGCAAAAAAAATTTTTTTTGCAATTTTTTTTATATAAAGTTGTTTTTATTATAGTGGGGGTAGTTTTAACCCCTTAAGGGTTGAAAATAATTTATTTTTGCCGAACAGTACGCCCACAATCGAATTTGAAGCATAAACTTGAAAAAAAATGTTTACAATTTTTGCCATTTTTGACCGATTTAGGGGTAGTTTCAACCCTTTAGGACTACCCCTTACCAGTTCGCCTTAATTTAGTATAAATCAACCGCCTTCGCAAATAAATATTAAAAAAAGTGCATTTCATCGCATTAGTTTTCATTTTTACTGAAATAATCGCGAAAACCCCCTAAAAAGGGGAGTTTTTTGCATTTTTAGGGGTGACGCCCTAGTTTTAGGACCGCGGGACCTCGATTTTGGTGATCAGCGACCCCAAAAACCTTTAGGGTTCGATTTTCTTAACGGTGGTATTTTGGAACCCCCCCCCCCCCCGCGTTTTGAATGGACTAAATAGGGGGCCGCAGTATCGTAAAGTTTGGAAACCACTGCTTTAGATGATAAACCTTTTTTGCGCAACAACTATATGCGTACTTTCAGAAAAGTCGGGCCAACGATCCATGCAGGAGGTGTACTGGCAAGCCTACCTAGTAACTTGATACAAGCCTGCAATTTGAAAATATCTATATTTATGAAATCATATTTACATTAAAACCTAAAATTTTCTGGTCTAAAAATCGAGTAAAAACTGCTTCAAGTGAGGTTCCATATGCTGTGGTGATTTGTCGGCATTGGGTCTGTTTAGCCAGGGGTGGCCAGCCCACATGGTATCGCGGGCAACAAATGCAATATGATCCCGTGGGCCAGGGTGATTCAAATTTAATTTAATATAATTTAGGGAGAGAGTTTCAAAGTTGTGCTGCGAAGAAAGAAGGATGACCAATTAACGTGCGGGAACGCGGAATTATTAAATTATTATTTCTGAGGAATTGCGAAAGCTACACAAACCAGCTTGCTTTCCTGAAGGATATCAAAAACAATTACAGAAGCCTATACTCACAAGAGTCACTTAAGGCTCGATTACAATGAGCGAGATTACATGCTTTGTAGTCGGCGAGTCAGCTAGTACGATAGTAACTATGACACACAACACTTTCCACTCGCTCAGTAGCCAACTAGCTAGCTCGAACTAATTCTGTCTTTTTGTAGCCAATGGCCACGTTTACGCCCAAGTTACTTTAACTCTGTTAAACTAGCACTGTTAACCTAGCACCGTTTCTAGCGGGCCATTTGATAATTCACATTTTACATCTAATAACAAGCAAAAATAATAACATTTCTCATTTTACAAATAGCAAAATGCTAAAAAATTAATAATAAAAAAAATGTCTTCTAAATTATTTGCTTACAACAAAAATTTATAAGCAAACATCAATCCATTTTGACAGTATTGAGCTGTGCTACATTTTAGCTAAGTCAAAAAGCAGAAATAAGTTAGCTAATAGCGCTAAAAAAAATTGCTGTTTATGCCGTTGTTAACTTGCCTAACTCAGTTAAACTAACTTGGGCATAAACGCGGCCAATGAAACCAAATAATGAGGAACTTGAAGCTAGTTCACTAGCAACTATGATGACGACTACTTTACTAGCTAACCAGCTCACACGCCAGACAGTAGCAAGTAAAGTAAAGTATACCAGGCTTTCAACTTTTTCGGTAGATTTTTTACAATCTGCTAGTTAGCTAGTGAACATGATGACACTAGGCTAGTTAATTAGCAGCTAGTGAGTTCGCGGGCTAGTAGCTTGTAAACTCGCTCAATGTAATCGAGCCTTTAGAGAGCATCCCAAAACGGAGTTCGAGTTGGGTGAAATGTGGTCGAAACGGCGTACACAATCGTTAAACCCTACAATGATAACGAAGTTTGGACAGGAGTCCGTAGGTTTTACTAACAATGAAACTAATGCGATCGGAGCAGGTCATGCTACTCTTCAGTACCGCCCTAAAATTTCTTTCTTTATTAACGCAAACCGAGAGTAAGGGGCTGTCCTTAAATTACGTAACGCTCAGAGGAGGGGGTGGGGGTCTGGAGCAGCGTTACTAAGCGTTACAAGGGGGTATGGGGGTGTCAATATCAGTGTTATGTAACGCAAGTTTTGAGAGAAAACAAATTCCGTATGATTTGTATTGTCCAAGTGTACAAAGTATTTTGTCGAAAAGAATCTGTAACAAATGTTCAACCTATTCGTCTTCGATTGTAAGATCAATGCTTCATCAAAGAACTGTTTGCGGAAAAAAAGTTGACCAAAAAAAAGTCGAATTTCCAAAACTGAGACCTGGGGGTCAATTCTGGTTCGGTGCAGTGTAAACGTGAAAAAAAAGTTTCCACTTGACGTTTTACACTCCCTTTTCACTTTATCACTGCACTGAACCTGAAAAAGCGATTCTCGTTGCCTTCGTGAAAACTTAATGCTGAATAAAGGCTGAATTGAATTTTTATACTAGCAAGTGACAGTTTATCAAATCTAGTAGGCACATATTTAAAGTGTAAACTTTTCACGGCTTCACTCTAAATTTGACGGTGTAAAATATTTTTGAGCGCGCAAAGTTTTTGACAGCGGTTTGCACGGTATAAGAATCGCAAACAAATGTGTAAACGTGTAAAGTGTTTTCACGTTTTCACTGCACCGAACCAGAATTGCCCCCCTGTACGCACTGCTGCTAAAAGAGCGCGTGAGGTTTTAGCAGTCATGATACAAAACGAAGAATTAGAATGGGTTGATGAAGACTTGATCGATTTTGGCAGCAGTCAATTGGAAATGATACAAGCGAAAAAAACGGACAAGAATATGCCTGTGATTGGTATAGAAAAACACATGTCTGTTCCATGGGAAGATGAAATCTAAGTTAGCAATTTTTATATGTATATATGTATATATTCACATTTATATTTCAATTGATTTTTAATAAAAGCAGATAAAAAACTTAAGAAAAACCGTTTTACAAAGTTATTTGTTTTTCAACGTGTATTTGCAAAAAAAGTAATTTTCTTTTGGTCATATTCAGAAACTTGAATGGGGGGGGGGGTTAACTGCAGCGTTACGTAATTTTTCATGGGGGTTTGGCTTCCCGTTACGGTTCCGTTACAGGGGGGAGGGGGGATATCGAATATCATCAAATTTAGCGTTACGTAATTTAAGGACAGCCCCTAACCGAGTTTAACGCGATAGCAGAACAGAAATGTCAGGACGAACAGTAGCAGAGTGAGAGATATAAAAATACACTGGGATTTCGAAGGATTTAGCTGCAGCAAATTTAATGTCGCCGGCAGAGTTACATGACGAAAGTCAACAGCAAGTTTTTTCACACGCATGTACATACAATATTTCATCTCTCGGCGGCGTAGGGAAATAAAGAGGCACATGAATCTTAGAATATCGTTAGTAAAAATACTGAATAAAAGTGGCCTAAGAGTGGAGCCTTGGGGGGCGTGGAGTAGAGCACTTAACGAACTTTAACCACCTATTTTAACCTTCTGAGGGCGGTTGGATAAGAAACTTTGCAAAATTTTAAGAGGAGAAAGAGCAAAATGTGCTTGTGAGGCCAGTTTTTGCAGAAGCAAGGCGTGATCGAGGGCTGTGATGTTTAGGAGCCCCAGATTGTCATATTTTTATTCATAAGTTCGAGACACGCAATCAGTTGCCATCGGCTTTTGCAAGGAGCTTTGCCAAAAATGTAAGAATATTGATAGAGCGAATATCGGAGAGGCTGGTAGGAGAAGGGCACTTGGGGGTGTCTATGATTAAAATATGCTTCCAAGTCGAGGGAAACTTTGATAACGTAAGGCAGGAGTTAAAAATGTGAGTTAAAATAGTCAATAGACGAAGTATGAGGATTTTAAGAGACCAGGCGACAATGTAATGTATTTGGTGGTCCAAGTTTTCGTCAGACAAAGTGGCGCGATATTCACTTTTGCGTAAATTCCATTTTCGGAAAGAAACGATACGCAATTGAAAATTGAATCAAGTTTCACAACTTTTCGTCCCAGACATCACAAACTACAAAAGTTACAACTTCAATGTTAAGGCAATTCTTTAATAAGTTTGCGAAAACTTGGAAGTCGGCCAATTCGTCACAAGGCGCTGTCAAATTTTCATCCTAAAAATCCATTGGCAAGGTAGAATTACAAATGAAAAACTATAACGACGTGCCGGTGAAGAAAGGATAGATGAGGAAACCATGCAAAGGAAATGGAATTGGAGTGTCCACCCGTTGAGAGGTGCAAACGAGAATCTAGCCAAACAGGCGCTTGAATGGAATCCGCAAGGAACCCGTCGAGTTGGAAGACCTAGAACAGTGTGGAGTAGAACAATTTATCATTTTTGCGATTTTTTTCGTTGAAAAGAGAGACCGTATAGAAGTAAATTTCCTAGTTAAATGGAAGATTTTTCAGAACTAAAGAAAATAATCTATAAATCATAGAGCTTTTGGGGGATGTCCCTCATTCCCCCCCCCCCCCCCCCCCCTTGTATCCGCCACTGGAGAGAGCAGTTCTTTGTTGTGTGGATTTTGTATACAACATTTCGTGTGTGGTTGCAATCACGTAGATGGTAACGTCACCGAGCGTAACATAACATATTTTATAGCTTGTCATTCAAACAGTATATCTTGTCCCTAATAAAGAAAGAATATGGGTTGCGCCATCTACACCTTCGGTATTTCAACATTAAATAACTCTGACATTTTTAAGCCGATTTTGACAAATGAGAAAGATTTATTTAGGATATTCTCTACCATTTATGTCAAATCAGTTTTCAGTGTAATGTCACTTCAATGGCGGGCGCCATCGAGTGCTTTTCCAACTACGAAGAAAAATGGTTCAATGATGGTTTTTGAGCACACTCCGGCCCAAACAGTGACTTTCTCGTAGTACAGTGGGGCTTCGTGAAAGAGGGTTCTCTTAATACAAGCAATACCGCATCATTTATTGAAACCGGTATTTTCGGTACTGACCTCAAAAAAATACCGGTATTTCGGAATTTTCGGGATTTAGAAAAGTTGTATATAAATTTAAGTTAGTATCATCTTTGCATGAGTGTTTATTGGTTAGAGGATTGCAGAGGAATAATAAAAGATTGTTATCTAGATGTATCTGAAATCTTGTCGCTCAATGTTGAGCGCAAATGATTACATAAGTAACCCTATGAAGAGAACACCCTCTCTGACTCTACACTAGTAGGAGGAACGCTTTTAACGCTTTTTAACGCTCTCCTGCAGAAGGTCTACGATAGACCGTCTACGGTTTATAGCATCGCGTTCAACGTTTCTGATTGCGGCGATTTTAAGGCGAATAGCTGCTACTACCAATGGTCAGTTTTGTTTCTCCCAGAATATAAGAAGGACTCACCGTTTGGGCATATATGTTCGCCCGCATCGGTCCATCTGGTCTCGCTAAGTCCCATGATCTTGATTTTATATCGATTCATCTCGTTGAGTGCTTCATCCAGCCGTCCCTCAGCAAGCATATTCTCACATTACAGGATCCGATTTGTGTCCTTGTTCGCAAAGATCGTCGTCGTGTTGACCATCCGTGTTGAGAATTTAATACTGTGTTGGTGCATTTTTTATTGTTCTATGTAGGCAGACATTTCCTCAATAGACCGTCAGCGCATGTTCTGATGACTCAAACGAACTTGATACTGAACACGGTTGCTAGCAATACGGTCGGCAGAAATTCAGAGTCAAGTGGTTTCGATGGTGAAATTAGACTGCCTAAAATTGGTGTGCCTACCTTTAGTGGGAAATTCAAAGATTGATCGGAAATCATCCCTATCAGTACCTGTAGTACCTAAAAGGAGCACTAAGTGGTGAAGTCGCTACAATGCTGAAACATTTTCCAATTACGGATAGCAGTTATCCAGAAGCGAGGAAAAAACTCGTTGCGAGATACGAGAAGAACAGGTCGTCGTCGTGTTGTCCATCCGGTTCCGAGGCATTGTTTGCCGATTCGTAGCAATGGTGTTTTTTATGGGAGCGGGCTGCTAACCCTCAGTCCAACCGACTTAAAACTCTATTTTCTGGCGCAGAGAGCCTACTACTCCACCCATTTTAAAAGAACAAAAAATGGTCTCTTGGTAATATAGAACAAACTTTCCACCAACTTTAGTTAGCTTTTGTACTACCCTTTCAATTATTTTAAAAAAATTTCCAGTTTTATCTGAACCAATTAACACCAAAGACACAAAAAACCCACCACTTTTAGAACATAGCACCTCCACGTTGCTGTTTTGACTTCAGCCACGGTACCCTACTAAAGCTGCAGCTATTTCAATTGCATCTTATCGATAGTAAAATCAAGGGGCTTGATTTTCAAAATTCAACTGAAATTATAAAAGATCCCTCGATATATCGATAGTGCGGACTCGGAATCACGCAATGCACTTTACATGCCCCATTACTTTCCCATTACTGAGTCTCCCAAGGGTGAAACGACAATTTTAACAGGAATATAAATTTTGCTCACACTTTAAAAAGAGGGTGCGAACTGCGTACACTCAAATTCTCAGCTTCGTGTTTCCAATTCCAATTTTGAACACTTTCTTGAGGGCACTTAATCCTGATTGAAATTGTGAAATTGTAGAGTTGCTCGTGCTGGAATGAAAAGGACAATTTGCATGTAAGAGATGTAAATTTTTTCAGGATTCATATTGATGATTAAGTTGGAAAGTTTTATTTTATTCGCAATCGAGATAGTGGTGGCAGATTTTCAGGAACAATGCAGAGCAATGCTTACTGGAAAGCCCTCGAACTATAATGTTCAGTTAAATATACGTATTCGGTATGTTCGGTGTATTTTTTTATGTTCGTATTCGGTCGAATATTTGGTTAGTTTGCCGAATAATTGCCGAATATTTTAATTTTATTATTTTAAGATATTTTAAAGTGGCTTTATTCTGGAGCCGTACATATGCAGTATTTGTAAATGAAACAAAAATAATAATAATAGAGTAAACACTTCTAAAGCCCCCCATACACTGTCAAATTGGATGTACGACTACTATTCAATATTTGTGTCGTCAGAAACGTTTGCTGGTTTAATAATTCTTCTAGGTTTCCAGCAAATTCCCGCTTTTTAACGCTCTCCCGCAGAAGGTCTATGTTAAACCGTCTACGGGTTCTAGCATCATGTTGCACGTTTCTGATTGCGGCGATTTTAAGGCGAATAGTTGCTACAACCAAATGGTGGTCGCTTCCAGTATCCGCTCCCCTGAAACTCCTGACATCCTCAAGGATAGTTCTCCATCTGCGGCTTACGGCCACATGATCTATCTGATTTCTCGTCCTACCATCGGGCGATACCCAGGTCTCTTTGTGTATCTTCTTGTGACAAAAGTAAGTTCCACCTACCATAAGTTCAAAGCCGGTGTTGTCACGGCCGATCTGTGCGTTTAAGTCACCCATTAAAACAATGATGTCTCCCCTTGGAACAGAGCGAAAAACCTCATTCAGTCGCATATAGAATTCGTCCTTGATGTCATCTTCTGCGTCTTCAGTTGGAGCATAACATTGGACTACCGTAGTACTTCTTAGTCTGGTAAGCAGGCGCACGGTAATAATCCTCTCAGAAACTGGTGACCAGCTAAAGAGGCTGGACCTGGCTTCTTTGGTGAGTATTACGCCAACGCCACTCCTACGGCTTTCAGTTTCGTTTCTACCAGAATATAAGAAGGACTCACCGTTTGGGCAGATATGTTCCCCCGCATCGGGCCATCTGGTTTCGCTAAGTCCCATGATCTTGACTTTATATCGATTCATCTCGTTGAGGACTTCGTCCGGCCGTCCCTCAGCAAGCAGTGTTCTCACACTCCATGATTCGATTCGTGTCCTTGTTCGAAAAGCAAAGGTCGTCGTCGTGTTGTCCATCCGAGGTATTGTTTGCCGATTCGTAGCAATGCTGTTTTTTATGGGAGCGGGCCCAACCACTTAAAACTCTGTTTTGTGGCGCAGAGAGCTCGCCATTCGCCCGTCTCCCGTTAGCTCCTTCCGAAGAAGTACCCCAGGGGGCACCGCGGGGAGGTGGGATTAGGACTTGCAAACAGGTCTGCTAGGTGTTCGTCTGTAGTGACTTTTCTCGGGTCTTGACAGAAGTGACAAATCGGGTGCCACCACTTTCCGAGGTCTTTGTTAGCCGTTCGCCCCCCTACGAAATGTTGCCGGAGAAGAAATTAAGACGATCCATGATTTTCTCATGACCAGCCAGAAAAACGTCAGAGATGTCTTTCATCAGTCTTAGCACATGACAGGGATAGCCACCATTCTCGGGACAGTATGCTGACCTAGATGAGAAACCACCCTTCAGTCTTCAGTCCGCTACACTGGCAAAGCACCATTGTTACTTGATTTTTCCTTCCAAGTAATTGTTCCACGTCAGCCGAGATCTCTAATATCGGTATCTCCTTCTTCTTCTTTGGTGAGGTATTGAATCCAAAAGTACCGCGGCCACTTCAGTACACTACACCCTTGTAGCTCATATTTATAGGCTTGACGGCACTTAAGCAGGTTTAGTAGTCTGCCTAGCGGCTTGCAGCTATTGTTGACTGTCATTGATGACATTTCCATATTTGCTTGGTTAGCTTTGAACCTGCTATGGGGCAAATGCAACTGATAAACCTAAATTTGAAGTAATACAGCTTACTCCAGGCAGCACGCAAGTCCACTTTAATACTTTTTGTTGGTTTTTTGTTCCTATGTTCTAGCAACATGTAAAACGTGTCCGTGATCAGAATGCTAATTGTTGCCCAATTACGACTGTCTCTCACTCCGGTCGATACTCTTAATCTCTTTAAATTGCGCAGAGTCCGCAGTAACTGAACCATTCTAGTGGATTAAGTTTTACAACCGCTTAATTAAAACAGCGCCCCCCTCTTTTTAAGGAAAATTAATCTCGTTTATTCCGCATCAATAAAAAAATTACTGTGCCCTTTTCTAAGTTACGCACATTTCAAGGACTCTGCATCTGCTCCCACTTCACATACCGTCATTCGAGTGACGGATTATAAGGAAACACGCAATATATTTTTTTTTTTTTTTTCAATTTTAACAAGGGACTCCCCTCGTTCGGCAGGATTTTCGCTTCTACGGTGTTCGACGGAAATTTCCTTCGAAGGATTATAAATTTCTTTTTATACTTTTTTCACAGTTAAATTCCTGACTGCACTGAAATGTTAACCTTCCCATAATTTTTACAATTGCATCCTCTCTCTCTGTCTCTCCAGGTCACACGGGCTCTGATTGTAAAGCAATCCATCATTTTTAGTTAAGGTAAAAAGCAGGTAGTCCTGCAGTTCAGGATCCTCTCTCCCTTCTAACCTTCACAATTTTCACCTTATTCCAGATGTTTGACGACGATGCCTTCGGCACGTTCCTCAGGGACATTTCTGGAGGGAGCATGCTGCGTCGTTCTGTCCAGGCCTCATTTTTTTCCATTTCGCAAATCGAAGTCGTTGCGCGCTGCAGCTGCCGCCGGTCAAAACACGTTGATTACAAAAATTTTACTCACTCCCGGTTTAATTACTCAGAAGTGACCACCACCACAGGCCTGCGAGCGCACAAAGGGGCACGAGCTAATTTCTTCAATTAAGACACGTTTCTTCGGAGACACCTGTCTTACCTGCAATCGTTGTGATGTGAATGCAGATATCAATAGATTTCGGTATTGTGGACGGCATGAGGCGAGGTTCCCTGTTCAACATTTGGGCGATGGGCCATTTTTGCCCCTTTTATCGAAATTCCGTGTCTTGAATGTACAGTTTTGATGATAGCTTAAGGAATTTCGAGATTGTCATTGCACCTGCACCTAATTACCTTGAACGGAGCAAGGTTTTTTCTTGTAGGAAGCTCAGTTTTGAAGTGAAGTGGGTAGTTTGAGGAAAGTTTATTGTGATACTGCAATGGAAGGAGTGCATTTCAGTAATTTTAGTTGTAGCCACTGAGCTCTTTAGTAAGGTGGAGCTTGAACTCATTTTCATTAGAGCTAGCTACAACAAAACTCCAGCAGAAAGCAAAAGAAGAACTATCCATACTCTTTAAAATCTACGGAGATCTTCGTGTTCAAGATTGGTTGTACTTATTATCAAGCTCACTAAAGAGGGACGACGAGATGGGAAGAGATGTGCAATCTGATGACAGATCCTTGGATATGACGCCTCTCCCTCGGTCAAATTTGATGTACATACATCCCGATTTTGATCAAACCCATGGGCACCTCGAGTTTTGATCGGCCGAACGGCTCTCAATCATTTTGGTTGTACATCTGCACTTCTATTATAGTAAAAGCTTTAAGACTACCACGTTAGGAAACATTTTTAACTTTATGTTAAGGACTCTGTTAGCCTTGTTAAAAAGTACTCGATTCCGTGAGTACCTCTTCCGTCATATATGTATGTGTATACTTTCTCACGAGAGAATTCGTTTCGGGCATATGGAACAAAAAATTATACAATTCTTGCCTTGGCATTACTAAAGGGTCCGCCAAATAACTTTTTTTTTTGGAAATGCTATAAAAAAAACTACTGAATATTTTTTCAAATTTCTTTTTTTATTTGAAAGTACAATCCCTCCGGTTAATGATGGAAAATAATTTCATTCAAATGGCTGCCTCGGTCTTTGATGTCTGCGAAATGTCCAATTGTTGAGAACGACGGTGAACTGATGTTGATGGCGATTCACGCACACTTTCGGCCACAGCAGCAATATTATCGGGTGTACGCACTGTTTTTGGCTTTTCATGCGTTGGTCTATCGATGCCAGTTTCTTTCACTTTTTTCACAAGGTAACGAACATACGGAGCTGACGGTGCTTCTCTTCTTCCAAAATCCGTACGCAATTTTCCCACACATTCTGCAACATTACCATGATTTTCAAAATAATGTCGCAATATTTCCCAGCGTTGTTCAAGCGTATACACAACCATATTCGTTCAGCGGAAGGATAAAACTAATTATCTGTCAAATCAGACATGAGCTAAGTGTTGCCATACACGAAGTAAGCACTAGTTGAAAAAAAAACGTTACATGGCGGACCCTGTATATCTTTCAACGAAGGGTTTTTCCATCCAGAGGTTTGCGATCCAGTGGCGTAGATAAGGGGAAGAGGGGATCAAGGAGACCAATCCCCCCCTCATAAGCCTAAAAAAAATATATTAGATTTGAATAAAGGTCGTCGTATCTACGTATTTAAGTATTCATGAAAACTTTTTAGAACCAGCACCTCTTTTGGCATTATGTAATGTGCAATTATATAAAAATCATCCAGATCTGTTTTTGTGACGGCTGTGCATTTGATATTGTATAATAATCGCGCTTCGAAAAGGCCGACCAATCAGGAGCCACAAAAAGGACGCTCCCTATAATTGTGGGCACATCGAGCACCTGTAAAGTAAAAACAATGAATCTATAGTGTATGTAGAATATATAGAGTATCAAAATATGAGCTTCCTAAAAAATAGGACCTACTTTTGGCATTGATCGTCAATTTAAACGTGAGTAAAAATATTGCAGTTCAAGAAAATATTGTTTTTGCTTAGTAAGTAAGTCACTGCTTCATATATGGTTCTTATTCGATAGAATTTTATCTGTAGTAAAAAATTCCTAGGTTAGCCCACTTGAGCCACAACCTTCTATACTACAAAGCCATGTACGGCAGTTGTGTGTGTATTATTTTGTGGTCCGGCTGAAACGTCAAACCTAACAAGGTTATGTACGAAAATACTCAAATCGAACGCGGTAAAATTATTTCGGCGCGAATAATTTTATGAAAATAATTACATATTGCTGTGAAAGAGAGAGAGAATTATTATTTTTTGTTTGTTCGGTGAACTAATTATGTTAAAAGAAAGTTATTTAGTTGATATGCCTGACAACAATTAAATTAAAACGTTGTCATGGAAGTAATACCCAAAAATTATGAATTTTAGTTAAATTTTAGTGTTTTTTAGTGCCATACAGTGGGCCAACAATAGTAATCGAATTTGCAGTGATTTTAAAGTGAATAGTATCTTCATTATGGTGTAATTATTTAAGATATAAGTGCAGAAAATGTGAAACAAAGTGCTAAGGTTATTGTTTTGTTTGACATTTGAATTGGGGCATATTTTGTGCATTTATGTATAAATATTTAATTTTGGATATAAAATCATTCTAGACTGTGGGTATAGCAGTAATCGGAAAATGTGCAATGGCTTTATATCCAAGATAAAACCTTCATAAATGCATATATGCCCCAATTTAAATGGCAATCAAAACAATAACTTTAGGTCTTTCTTTAGCATTTTTCTGCACGTAATTTTTATTATTTACCACCGCACACAACATGAACAACTCAACATTTTTTTCTAATGAAACACGGGATAACCACCGCGAATGTAAACAAAGTGGCCACCTTTACAATTAACACATTTAATCACTCAATTTTTTTAAATTTCTTTAATCAAATCACATGAGGTTTACATGAATATAATAGTTTCCACTGTAAGACACTAAAAAACACTAAAATCGAAATAAACTTCTTAATTTCTAGGTATCACTTCCATGCCAACGTTTTAATTCAATTGTTGTCAGGCATATCGACGAAATACCTTTCTTTTAACATAATTATTTCACTAAACAATAACAAAAAATAATTCTCAAATCCACTTCTCCATACGATTTGACAGAAACTGAATATTGCACCCGGACCACCGAATTGCTTACATGTGTGTGTGAACATGGCATGAGCATGGCTTTCTATATAGAAGGTTGTGCTTGAGCACATTGTGATGCCATTATAGTGTTGGGACAAAATTCAGGCCATTTTCAGTCTCAAGCCGTAAATGTACGGGCCAAACTCAAGCCCTATACACTCGAAACTTGTTTTTTTATGTGGCAGTGCTAGTTGTGGGTATAAGATTGCCGTGGAGGCAAGAGAGCGTTTATTTCGATGGAGCATAGAGACTGCTATGATAATGGCGATTAAATTTTGTCAGTGTAACAAAATTCGTCTCATAAGACTCTACTAGTGTCTTATGAGAGGATATTCGACTTTGTTAAGAGAGTACCACTCTCATAACTTACACTTGTAAAACAATACAAGGGTTTTATGAGTGCGTTGTCAGAATAAAATGGCATAATTATGAGAGTTATTTTTGTCTTATAAAAACACCTTAGCTCTCTTTGCCAGGGTAACTATAAGGGTGCTATAAGAGCTATACTGTCCTTAACAGAACTGTTAGAAAGGGAGCAATATGTGGAAAGGCGATGTTATTTAGAATAAAATAATTTTTATGAGAGTTATTTGCCATTTTTGGGTTCCCCTCTTTTTTTATTGGCACCTCTACTGTTTCCGTGGCAAGCTTTGACGATGAATTTTGATGAATTACTGCAAAATAAGACGAAAATGTGAATAAAATTTTTCAATATCAGGCTTAGTTTTCGAGATATTGACACTTGAAGTTGACGTTTTGAGATATTTCCGCAACGTTTTTATTTGTATCAGAGCTACGATTTAAGGTCGATTCGCACTATACGGAACGTCAACGTCACGGAACGGAACGGCAACGTCACGTCAAAATATTCTTCAATGAGTTTTGCACTACACGTTCACATATATAGGCAACGTCACGGACCGTCAACGTAACGGCACGTCAAGATTAGTTTCAAACTATATTTTGACGTGCCGTGCCTTGACGTGACTGATCTATTCTGTTGAATACGAACGTAGTAACGGCAGCATTTCGAATTTTTCAAACAATAATCTTTTTTTGAAGAAACTAATTCATCATGGAAGATGACAAATTGATTGAAAAGGTTCGGCGATAGGAGAAGCTGTATGATCGCAGAAAAGGTATAGTGGCAATACTCACAAAGAAAAAATTTGGTCAAATATTGTCAAAGAATTAAATACACCAGGGGCCTTACTCTCTATTACAATATTGTGCGAATTTCTCTCGAAAATGCCAAAATGGTATTCTGTATTACAAACTGATTAAATTCTGCTCGAAACTGTAACTATATTGTTAGATTTTTACTCGAAAGCTCAAGGATAATCGTGCAATTTATAACATTTTATGTATGGGGAGACAATTGAAACCTCTTGCACTCATTTTCATTTTTTTCCGGGACATTCCCACTAAAGTAAGCAATATTGTAATAGGTAATATGGAAGCATTTTAGTTTCGGATAACAGTTTTGAGTAAAAACCATTTGAGTATTCTAATAGAGAATAAGACCCCAGGTAAGTGTTAGGTTTTAATTTTCGCAATAGTTTCTAAATTAGAATGGAAGAAGTTGCAAGAAGAGAAATCAAAAGAACGATTTATAACCTCTACTACATTACACGTACAGCATTACAAGACCGATACGCTTGCCTCAGGTGCAAAGTAGCTACCAATATGATAGGCAACGCCCACAACCAATGTAAATTAAAACAAGTTCTTTCTGCATATCATCATCAACTTCATATCCCCAGGAATCAATATATTCAATGTTCAATATATGTTCAAACGGCAACACCAACACTATCCCCATCTCAAAATTCAACTCTTCCGCGTCAGCACAAGAATTTTATGATTAAACCAAGTTGACTTGTTTTAATTATATGTATTAAACAAACCATCAATTTTTACTTAGCACTAATAGCGTCTTGAAAAGATGGTATTCTCTTTCTTGTCTTCTTCTACTAAATATGTTTTGCACCCATTTTTTCTTTTTTGTTGCTAAATTTAATTTTTCTTCTTCCAAAATTAATGCTATCATTGCTAACTTGGTATTATTAAACTTTGGCAATCCAAATAATAATTTAAAATCAGCAATACGGAATAAAGACAATACCCTATCTAATTTTTTTTTAGACTGAACGCAAAATTTACGTAACGTTGACGTGACGTTTAAGTGCGAATTGAAAGCTAAATTGACGTGCCGTTGCCGTTCCGTGACGTGACGTTGACGTTCCGTATAGTGCGAATCGACCTTTACTTGGCGCGGATGTTTTAATTATGACGAAAATGTAAATTTTTTTTTTGATATGTTGCTTCGTTTTTGAGATTTCGATGCTTGAAATTTAAGGTATTTTCAAGCGTTAATCGTTTCCAAAAAATACTAATAGGTAAAGGTAATTATTTTTTGGTATAATTTCATTTATTTAGCTATTATTACTTTTAATCCTGCCAAAAAACTGCATATTGACACTAAAACAATCCTTAAGATTGCTCTCAGTTATCGGTTAGATATCTAATGGGAAGAGACGTAAAAAATGGACCAATGAAGTTTCTGGCATCAAATATTATAACCTGTAAATCTTTCTGAGACCAAAACAATTGATAAAAGGCGGTCTATACCTAGTATTATTATTTTTGGACACGATTAACGCTCTTGCCTTCTGTGGCCTTTCTTCGACGTCGAGCCTCCAATTCAGCGTTGTCCAGAATAAGACCCAAATCTGATCAAGATAAATTCAATGCGCGACCATTAATTGCAGCCGTAGACTGAAATCGGGAATTCTTGTTCTTTTGGTGAAAATCATCAGTTCTGTTTTTCCGGATTAACGGATAGCCTGATTGGACCAACAACCTCCATAAAATCGCTTATTGTGGAGAGAAATATTCCGAATACGAGAATTACCATGTCCTCTCTCGCTAGCCCACAGCGAAGGGATTCCGCCCGGTTTGTCACCTTTACCACTCTACCATTGTCTCAGCTACTGTGCATAATTCAGTTTCCAGAAACTGGCTAAAATCATTGTAGATACCGAATTCTATGAAGCATTCTCTTTTGCCTTGCAACATGCGCACTTGGAGGAAGTTATAGAGAACACTGATATTAAATTCCGTTCTAGTGTCAAAGGATGACAAGACGGTTTGTAATCCTTTAGCATTTCGTGCCTAATCTACTTACATTCGAAATGAAAATCACTTTGACCCTTGGTGTCTGTTAGCTTACGTGAGATACGTAGCTGCAGGGTAGGCAGTTTTTATAGATTAACGAAAGCCATGCACCATCCATTTCATTAGTATTCGGGTGCATAAGTGGAATTATGTTATCCATGCCGGGAGTTTTTGCACTGCCCAGCGTAGCTTTCCACGGTGAAGGTTTCCTAGATTTTACCCACTATACACCTACACCTGTCTGGGACGACCTCTTCGCCAATAATATACATCAATTAGAAGTACATACATATGTAAACTTCGGGTCCACCAACATCACTAATATATAACATAATCAACCACTGGATTCAATGAGGTTCCAAAAGACGTTGTCGTTTGTAGAAAACCAGAGTACGTAGCTCAATGCACAAAATGTATTTAAATATGTGATCGAATCCACCAAAAATTGTTTTTTCGTAAGAACAATTCAATAATGAAATTCAACTTTTGGGTTCCCTCAACTTTATCCCTGTAAATAGCTAATATACATATGACTACCCCTCAATGGAACATTGTTATAGGCAAATTGTCATTAGGGGATAAGAACGCGTAGTCATTTGAAATTTAGTTACTTCCTTTTTTTGAAATCTGATTTTTAATGTTCACCTTATAAATAAACGTGATGAGGATTAAAGATTTTCTTCAAACACATGTATGTACATAACTCTTTTCCGACAATCCTGGTAGTATTTTCCCATTTTGAGTTTGAGCCGCGCTATGTACAAATGTAATGTCTTACAATAAGTAAAGAATAAAAACCACATTTAAAACTATTTCTATTAAAAAAACTAAACTATTTTCAGAATAACTCAATTTTAAAATAGTAGAATAAATTATTATTGTTTTGGTGTTTATATAAACGCAGTTTAACTCGTTCGTGTATCTAAGCTGCAATAAAATTGCATTACAAGAGAAGTGGTAACGTCAAGCAATATATTAAACAAGAAATATGAAAACAATAAATTAGGAAAATAACAAAAACGATCGGAACAGAGAAAACATCAACCTACCTGCCAACGAAGCACGTTATTTGAACTTAAACTAAAACGCGCCCTTGTTGAAACCTCAATTCCGAAAAGCAAAAAGGTCCAAAAAATCCAAGAATCGCAACCAATTAAGAGCCTGGAAGCTGGAAGGAAACAAAGAAAATCCTTCCATGAACTTGAAGACCCACATTGGTGCGGCAAAACAAAACAAAACAATTCCAATGGAACGGTTAAAATACGAAACGAGCCAAGCGTTTGTGTGTGTGTTTATGGGTAGCCGAACACACAGAAAGAGACAAAAGGCAAAACGGCAAAGAAGAAGATAAACAACGAAGGAAATGTCGAAAGCGCGTCCAACGTCACAAAGCAAAGCGTTTCGCCAGCGGGACCGGGCCGGGACGCTGGGATTCTGGGAATGCGTGCACAGCGCAGCGGTCGGCGCAGTTTGTGCTGTTCTTTTCAAATCGCTTCGTTGGAATGGAAGCCGCGGCGGAGACGAGGGTGCATTCGAAGATAAGAAGCAACAGCTGCCATTTTCCAGCCTTCCATGCGTCGTCTTTCGTTGCGCAGGAACCAGGAACAGCATTTTTCCACCGCCGTTGATCACTTGTGCGCGCGCTTCCAACAGAGGTGGTCGCGTTCGCTTTCGGCTCCTGGATTTTTGCTGGTTTTATTTTTTGAGACAGTTTTGTTGTTGTGTTGTAGCGCTCCGGTGGTGTTTTGTGAGTTTTCCTGCGTCGGCTTCTGCAGCCTTTGGTCCAGTTCGAGTACCAGGAATCACCGCATCGGACATCTTTACGGCCAACATGGCCCTGACATACCAAGTGAATTTCAACGCCCGAGCTGCAGAGACCGCGCCGGGCCCGGACCTGGGGCCTTCAGATCGAGTGCTTAGTTCAAAATTACGTGCATAGGTCTGTCTGCTTGTGGCGGTAACGTTGCGGATGGGGACTTCTGTGATTCAATTCTGCGCCGCCGCCGTCCCCACACAGCTGGTCTCCGGCTGTGTTCTGTGTGCTCCATCGCTGCGAGCGGCGGGTGACACTTCGCTACGGGTTCCAGTTGGGCGCAGTCAATCACTTCCGGACCATTTTAGTGCTGTTACAAAGTGGTTTTTTGTGTTGTTTTTTTCGGTGGATAATTTTAACTGTTTTTTGGTACCAACTTTCTTAACTATTCACGGGGCCCCGAAAACAACGGGAATTGCCCAAAAATTCTGTTTGATTGTAAAAATTTATAGTTGGATGTCAAATACGAAGAAGAAGATGAAGATCATGAAAACTAACGGCCGGCAGTAGTGGATTAGACATGCGCTTTTTGGTTAACAGTGGAAATTTTTGACAGTTAAGTGTTATGAAATGTAAATTTAATGCGGTTCTGAACTGTGATTTTTTCGGGAATGGAATTCTACAAATTGTAAGTATGGCCTTTTATTATGGGCAATTTTATTACTGAAATTGGTTTGAAATTACTAATTCATGGCTCAAGTATTATTTATTAAATTTAAGTCTGTTAAACTTTGTTTTTCTTCGAATACGCAAACAAATTTCAAAATAAATGATCAGAAAAAAGGGGATAAAGATGGTACTTGTAGTAAAAATGCAAATACCAACTACTTTAGATAAAGTTATGCGAAATAAATTCACTTAGAGTCGCTTGGAATTGGTAGCTATGTACTTCTTAATGCACACGGCAAGGTAAAGAAGCGCCTGTATCAATTGTATTTCATTTAGTTTGAATCATAAATTGCATATGACAGTGATTGCGCTGCTCATGGGAACTTATAGTATATATCGTACTAGATCAAGGAAAGGTGGTGATGGTGATACTCTACATTTAGACTTCTCCGATCATCCGAAAATTTGAAAGGAACATACAATGGCTCAAAGTAAAACTCGTGTTGTATTTCAAATGTTGGGATAAAACCCGAAAATATGCTGCAGAGAAAAATCAAATAAAGTTTCTCACAAGCCCTATATTGCTAACTTCTTAAAATGCACTACAGTACTTGTTGGATTCTTGAAGTTTCTTCTGCTGGGTATTATTTTGTTAGTTCTTTGGAATCGAAACTAAGGGGATTTTATTTTCTCCGGTGTACATTGTTCCGAAATATATAAACTTATCTACAATTTCCATCTTATGATCTATGAAGGTTTATATATCTTATGTCCTAATCGTTGTTTTTGTTTCGTTACTCTAAGATTGAGCGTTGCATTCTTACCATACGCTTTGTGGTGAATTAAAACGATGACATTTTCAAAGGCTAGTATCTGAATCTTTCTTCTGAAGATCCTATATGTTTCCTTAAGTCCTCCCTTTCTCATTATTACTTCCAAAGCAATGTTTGAAAGTATTGGATTGCACCTCTTTGTTGCGAAATTGATTGAATTGTAACGTATTCGTATTCTTACTTGTGTTCTATTATCTTGTTCGGAAAATCCATTTCTGTCATGTTGCTGCACAGCTTCCTTTTATAAAGCAGGTCATTTACATTTCCTTAGGCTACAAAAAGAAGCATTTCGTCGTTGTCAAATGAATATCTGTGCACTTTTGGCGATTTTGACCATTATGACTAGTTTACTAACCAAATTGTCGTATAAATACACTTCTATGTCAATCTAAGCATTTTACGGTGAACAGCGGTCGGTAAAAAAATATGCTATGTGCATCAACCAGATATAAAATTTTACTTTTTTTTCAATATCTCAAAATTATACTTTTTGAACATAGCAGATATTCATTTGACAACGACGATTTGTCAAGTAGCATTTTTCAAGTATTTGTCTCATTATGAAAATCTGGTTTATCATGCATTTCTTCTTTCTAAATCCTGCTTTGAAATCTCCTACTTTGTCTTTCAAATATGGGTCCATCCTACTTAATAAAATATGTGAAACTACTCAATAAGGTGTGTTTAACAACGTGATTGGTCTATGGATGGATGGATGGATGTCACATTGCAACTTCAGCACTTTTCTGCTTATTCATAGTTTACAAATGACATTATGTAAGGGATAGCGTTTCTGTCTTTTAACCATCTGACTCTGGAAATTGTATAGATCATCTGTACTTCGGTTGTCTGCTTCTATCTGTATTACGTTTATAGACTTTAAAGAAGTTTCTGAACTAGTTCTTCTAGGAATCAAGTATATCCTCGATACTACTATCTACAGTAACATCCTCTCTTTTTACTATGGTGCAGGTGGTTATTTATCATGTTTATATGTCGAGACTTCTATCAGCTTCAAACTTTGTTTGATTGTACATATTGTATAATATTTTATGCAATCTTGTTTTTTCTTGTTGTTTCTTCTTTTTCATATACCTTCGAGATTTCCCTTTGTCATTCTTGTTAAGTACACCTGCCTCTCGTACAATTCAAACATACGTATTGAATATAGCTAAGAAATTATAAGACATTCGGATGTTGAAAAGGATGATGTCTGATAAGATCTGACGCATAGCCTCAGTTAACGTTACGCCTGTGTCGATTGCAGATAGGTCAACTAAAGGGTGTTTTAAGCCCAATAAAATTTAAAATTGTGAAAAATAACACAGAAAGCTAAAATTTAATCAAATTTTTTTTTATTCGAAAGATCAATATTCTTGACATTACAATTTGAAAATGATTTCGGGCATATGGCCACCGCGGCTCTTCTTGACGAAGTGTATACTGGCCGTCCAATTTTGGGTCATTTTTTCAAGTACTGCTGGCCGTATGTCAGGAATAATGTTGGCCTTCAAGGAGTCAGTTGCTGCTACCAGCGAGAGGTGTTTAATCGTTTGGCCTTGGAGGCCAATTGGCAAGTCCATTTCTCAATTTCCCAATTTTGATTTTAATAAGTTGGTTGCAATCAGTTCACGAAAGTTAAATTATAATCAAGCGTTGCACAAATAACCATGAAATAACAACCTCATAAAATCCAAAAATTTAGCTACGATTTTCCCACACAACATATCCATGACGTGACGGCAACTTCAGTGGAGTACCGATGATGATATTCCATGGAAACAAATTTTGAAATGGACGGCATGATCTCACACATCTGACGCAGTGGAGTACCGAAGTTCTCAATACCCTTCAGACGTCCGAAAAAACCACAAAAAATACGTTGCCACGAATATTTTTAACTTCCCAGTATAGGAAGTTATTGTAATCGGTCCGAAAATCGAAATCGAAAATTTCGACGTATTTTCATCTTTCAAGGTCCCAGGAGCATTTTAAGCAAAAAATTGGGAGGAAGTATGTGTGTGTGTGTGTGTGCGTACGTATGTGGTCATTTTTTCCTGCACGATATCGCGCGAACCAAAAAAGATATCGACTTCGTTGAGGTGTCGATCGAAGCATATCAACCGAAATATGATCTGAAAAGAACTTACTTGAGGTGCCGTTCGAAGCGTATTAGCGACAATATAACCTGAGAAGATTTTTATAATACTCGGTCGAGCGGTTCTTTGGTTTAAATAACATAAGTGATTTTTGTACCTGCACGATATCGCGCGAACTATAAAAGATATCGACTTAGTTGGCGTGCCGTTCCAACAGTATTAACCAAAACATGATCTGAAAAGATTTTCATAAAATTCGGTCGAACCGTTATTTTTTGTTTAAACGATGTTTATGATTGTTGTACCTGCACGATATCGCGCGAACTAAAAACTATATCGACTTCATTGAGGTGCCGAAAAAAGAATATTAACGAAGAAATGCTCTGAAAAAAATTTCATAATATTCGGTCGGGCCTTTTTTGTTTAAATAGAAAAACTTGGGCCAATTGTCAGAAAGACCTTAAATTGACAAGTTTTGCTAATATCTAATAAACTCAATGGAATAAGACCCGTTCTAAACGAAGTTATCTTTTTTGGGGTCTGCACAGCGATAGCCTTCGAACAAAACATCACTTGTCAAAATCCGACAACCTTTTAAAATCGTGCAAAAATTTCGTTACCCTTTACAAACCTTTACCCTTTACGAATTTTTCAAACCTTGGATTAGCACTTTTTGCGGAGGAATTGTTTTCTACACGTGATACAGTTTCAGAAAATTGCGGTTCATCCCGGAATTTCCAGTAGTTACCGCAAAATTTGTTCTTTTTGGTCAAGCCTGACAAGTATTTAACAGTCACAGTTTTGCTAATATCTCCGAAAAGCTTTAGAATTTCCAAATGAAGTCATTCCCTTCTCAGTTTGTCAACGGGCGCTTCAGTACGCTCAATACGAATTTGAACACCTGCTTTAGTGCAGCGAACGAAATACGGAGGACATGTTTTTTTGCTAACGTTCAGGAAAAACAAATTCTCTAGAAAAATCTTGTGGATTTACCACTACTATAGTTATTTGAATTAGCTTCTCTCGGGATTGCTTTGTCAACAGTTCTGATACTAGCCAATTTTCCACTAGTGCTAAACGTATAACTATTTTGTAAGAAGTCAGTTTGTTCCATCTTCGTTCATCATACTGGGAAGTTAATCGTGTGGACCGAAGGGGCCAAACCCACATCCCAACTAGTTTAATTTATCCCGGACGGATACCAACGGAAAGTTTTAAAAGAATTCAACAGAAGATTTTTTTATACAGAATAACAAAATACATATATGTATGAGGTGCGCAAGATTTAATTAGGGTATTCTCTACCATTGGTAATACATATATCCCTTTTTGAATACAATGTCGATTAAATGACCACCTCCATTCGTACGTAAAAGGCAGCTCTTTAAGGGGCATCCCGCAGAATATTGGCCAACATTTCGGGCGTTATAGCAGCTATTTCGGATTTGTTAGCTTTGAGTTCGCCAAAGGTCTTCGGCTTGCTGACACAAACTTTACTTTTTAAATAGCCCCACAGAAACACAGAAAAAAGTTTGAAGCCATACTCAAAAAAATACTTCAAAAACTACGAATTATGCTGTTTGAAGGCGCCGAATTTCTCCCATATTTTTTATGATAACCACACACAGATTTCACAATTCAACGATTGATTTCAATGTAAAGCACTACAATTTCAGCGCGTTGTTAGGGTGTGTATTGACTCACACTCAGGACTCAAGTGGTCCTGAATGACGTTTCAAAATCGAGAACATATGTCGAAATCGCATAAAAAATGTGTTATTCAACGTTGAAAAGCCGAAGGTCTAGATGACGTACTTTGTATAAGTAAAAAATGTAAAGATTATTTTGATCTAAGGTTGGATGTACTTGATACTCCTACTACAAGTGTACAGACTCGTGTGGATCAACTTCTCGACTTTTTTAACGAATCACTGACTAAGTTTTGGCTCATTCTAAAGTATTCGTAGAATTTGTTTTCACTTCCCGAAGAGTCCATATGCGTTGAATCCACTCTCTTTTTTATTCTTTTCCTCCTGAGTCCTCCCCACGCTAATTTTCATGATGTACTGGAGATCACTGTCCAAATTTTAAAACTAAAAAGTAATTGCAGATGCCATTGAACAATGAGCACTGATACGGAAGAGTTGGTGCGGTGTAAATGTCAGTGAATAATTCATCACGGAAGCATTGGTGCCAGTGCCGGGCCGTCGCAGATATGTGTATCGAACTAAATAACCCAATTTTAGGACCGATTTGACGGAAGAATCCGATCAAATTTCATGTCGTCTCCTTCAGATTCAATTTTTGTTTTCTTATCGAGAAAATCGCTCCAAGCGCTTGGGTTTTTATCTTTTAACCAATATTATAGTGATGGGGTCGCATGAATTTTTACTTCATTTGTTTGGCTTCTCAGAAGGTGCGAACGCTAAAAAGCTTGAGAACCAATGATCTAGAGAGTAAATGGTACGAAATCTATCGACAGTTTATGTACGATTATGTACACTATAAAAATCACGAAGTCGTCTAAAAGTTGCGCGAATCGACGACTGCTTTTCAAAGTAAATTTGAATAAGTAGCAGTATGACGGCTTGTTAGTCCCCGCACTACCCCCTCAGCCAAAAAAACTCACGCTCCCGGAACCATGGTCTTTCGGGTAGGAATGGCCTTTAAGGTGCACCAATAGTTCGCCGGTTAACCCGTTTTTTAAAATCCACACTGTATGGCAAAAAGTTTGCGCGGAAGCTGATCTAAAACCGTCTCTCAAGATTGGAGCCGGAAGATGAATCTAATAAATATATCTGCAATAATAATCCCGCTTCAATTTGTCATTCTGCAGGTATTGACGGTTTGAAATTTAGAATTACAAGCGTAAGTTTAATACATTTTGCCTCATTGATAGAGTAAATTAATACTGAAGATCAATTCCACAAAAAAACAGTTGACAAATGTCCCTTAACTAAACATGTTCAGGAAATCCCCAGAGCGGTACATAAATCCATTTTTAAATCTTTCGCAACGTCAAGATTACGTCAAGATAAGCTATCAGCAATGTTAACAGTAACACATGTGACATGCATCTATCCCGGGCAAAAAGGCACCACCAATGGACAGATTCAGTTTACCATTTATGATCATCACCTGCACCCTGAAGACTTCAAATGTTGCACGACATTTAGATGGACAAGATCAAAATTGGAAGAAGAAGCCTCTGCAGAGGCCCGAGCAACTCTGCAACTAAGTTGGTCGTTCTAATTCTTTTTTTCATTCATCGATTTTATTATACCCAAGTTACAGATGTCATGTTTACAATCTTGCTCCATCCCATCAGAGTGCATTTATCATTCTGTAATCTTGTAAACATCCAATATCAAATGATCAAATGAGGTGAAATTTATTCGCGCAAGAATGGCAAGAAAGCAGCACACACCAAGCGCGGACGTGGACCGTTCTTCTAGAACGTCATACGAAAGTTCTGCCTTGTTTTTTTTTTTTCAAATCTCCACAAGAGACAGAAAGAGAGGGAGAGATTTTGATAGTTTCCTCTCTCTGGGATGTATAGACACATCTAGTACGTGTCTTCATGAAAGGTGTACATAGCTATAAAACCAGTGAACCGAGAAGAAGCTCTTATGCCGGCAGATTGTCTCCGGGTGTAATCACTTCAGCGATCTTTGCAAATGATTCTTAACCGAACTGAAACGATATAAAGAAACGGTCAAACTGTAAATCTATCCGAGATCTTAGAAACTAAGAAAACGAAGTGGCCTCTGGCGGCTGCTGCTAGCTGGCTAAGCTCTAGGCACAGTCCCCTGGAGACTTGGAGGAAAACGCAAAAAAATAGTGGAGACTAAGGCGGAAATTACAAGAGCACATGCCTTTTGGATTCTTCTTTTTTGTTCCTCGTTTTTGTTACAATTCTATCGCGGTTTGCGAGACAGTTTATGAAAAAGAGAATTATCGACAGTTTAATCATCGGGGAGAACCATTGATTGTGGTAATTGCACGGCCGATGCTTATGCTGTGAAACTATGATGCCCCGCGTGTGTAATTATTTACTTACCCAGCTGCGTTTGCGCGCTTGCGTTTCACTTATTTGTTGCGACAGTGGAAAGTGTGCGATGAGTGCTTCTGTGGATTGTATTTAAGGGGTTGTTTTTGTGCTTCGATTTGGACAAGTTAATTAACATAAACGGATTCCTAGAATTGACTGCTCTTGTTGATTTATTAAAGAATCTCATTCTTTTTGTTGAAAGTGCACTCAAGGAGTTTTGCAGCTAACAATCTCACAGTCAGTATTTTCGAGCTCGTACAACATCTAAGAGTTCAAATGCAGGGTTCATCGCCACTTTCTTCAACACCCCCTGAACCCTCATAATCCTTAACCTATCCCCTCCCTTACTAAGCTTACTGCTGGACATCGCACCCATGGCGTGACAAGCGACATAACGGACTGGAAGTACAAAGGTTGATTACTGAGATTGGCACTGCCACAATTCAGCTAAATTGTTAAATTTTTTATCGTCTACTAAAGATTTTAGTTCATCTACTAAAGAGCTAAGTTCAAAGAATAACCTGTGTTTCCATCACTCGGGCTATTTGTACTTCGCGGGCGCCACCTTTGGAAGCTCTGCACAATTTGGTACATTTCATAAAGAGTGGAGAGCACTCGCTATCCTGGAGATGATCTTCAACAAGGACGTACAACAATCGTTAGTTTTAGCGAAACTATTCAGTTAGCTATGGCTGCTTACTAAAATGTCAAACTTTAAGCTCCCTTTGATGAATATACTTTTATACAAACATGGGGATGTTGGTAGATATGTAGAAAAGAGTAGATCTATGGAATCCTCTTCAGCATGTTTGCGCCACCGTGGAATACTCCCTAAAATATAAACAGTTTACCCTGGCAGCTTTCCTAGATATAGAAGGAGCTTTTAACAATGCTATGATCAGGGCCGGATTAACCTTTTGTGGGGCCCTAGACATTTTTTTTCTCCAGGCCCCACGGGGCTGAGGATAATTAGAATTAAACTTTTACTAATTAACAAAAAAATAGGACTTTATTGCGTAAAAATACATAAAAATTAAAAAGCATAATACAAAAAAATAGTTTTTAATAAACAAAGCAATACATCTTAATATTGTCGCAAATATTAGTAAATAAAATTAAAATAAACATATTATAAATAGTGTATTAATCACTAATTTAAAAAGAAACGAGTATATCCTAAAAATTAAAAGTCTCTTTTCCTGGCTCTCATATCTGCAAAGTTATCAATTATATCGTCATAATTAATATTATCTAGAGCATCTTGATCTATACATAATACAAATACAGCTAAAGAACTTAATTTCGACTGACTTATAGAATTCCTAAGATAATTCTTTACACGTCTTAAAACTGAAAAAGATCTTTCGCCTGTAGCATTTGAAATAGGTAATGTCAAATATATTCGTAACAAAGTTTCAACATTAGGGAAAGTAGATACAACGTGTGCTATTTTTATAAACTGGAGCATATTTAGAGGGGAATTTAAATTCTCACTTTTACAAAGCATAACAAATTGTAATAATTCTTCATCTAATTCATTAATATCAATATCGTTTTTATAACAATTTTTTAATTCCACTGTGTGTTCGGAAATAGTGGAAATGTTGTCGAGGTCTTCATCAGAATGGAAAATTTTAAAAATGTTGTTAATTTCGTTGTAACTCTTACTACGAGTTTTCAGTTCTAAGCCAATATTGTCACAAATAACATAAAAGCAATTACATTTAAAGGCTTTCTGTCCACTTAAACGAATATCCCCTTCATTACAGTCTTCATCATACTGTCTTTTTCTTTTCCTTTGTCTTTTCTCTAAGTCTGAATAGGATTTTATTTCAGATATTTTTAAAGCCTCTTCTTCGATGTTTAGAAATGTTTTCCTTAAAGTAGTAATATATATGAATAAATTATCAAAAATATTTGCTGCTATTGAAAGGGGAATATAAGGATCCTGTAATGATTTACTACTTGCATTAACTCTTGATAGAATTTTATCCCAAATAACCGTCATTAAAGCAAATTCCAATGTACTTATTTTATTCGCTAACTCCTGAGCTTCATGTTTAACTGAACATTTCTGTGTTAAATCTTGAGCAATTTCAAGCAACGAAGTTTTAATATGGTTATATCCAGAACGAGTTGCTTTCACCGCATCAGCTCTGCAGGTTGTACATAATTTTTTAACTGTAAAATGTTTATTATTCTCCAAAAAATGCTTTTCTAAAATATACCATCGATGCGTTGACGCCGAAAAAAACGTATAAATGCTTTCTAATAAGCTAAAATATAATATTGCTTGCAGACAGGATTCAGCAGCACTATTAACTACCAGATTTAACGTATGTGCAGCACATGGAACAAAATGGGCAGTTTCGCTGTGTTTCATAATTCTGCTTTGGACTCCACTATATTTCCCGGACATGTTTGCTGCATTATCATAACTTTGCCCTCTGCAGTCAGTAATATCTAAATTTAATTTTTCAATATATTTTAACACTTCTTTTTCTAAAGCTACTCCTGTATGAGAATGAATAGGCAAAAATCCAAAAAATCGTTCCACAGGATTTCCACTTTCTGTTAAGTAACGCAGCACAAAAGTAAGTTGATCTGTGTGAGTTATATCCGGGGTTGAGTCGATGATAATAGAAAAATATTTAGAGGCCTTTACTTCTGATTGGAATGTACTTATCATTTTTTTATTCAGCACTTCAATAAATTCGTCACAAATAGTTGAAGAAAGGTAACTAACATTGCCTTTTCCAGCTGAGCCATACTTTTTTATGTGCGATGCTATAAATTCGTCAAATTCGGCCAAATATTCCAAAGCTCCAACATAATTTCCACTTTGGGAAGATCCAGAAAATGTTTCACTATTGCCTCGAAAAGCTAGTGAATGTTTGGCCAAAAATTTAATTGTTGCGACTACACGTTGCAGAACTTTTCTCCAATATTTTTTTTCTTCTAAATGAGCTTTTGTAATGTTGGTGTCAATATGCCCTTCAACAGTTTTTCTTGTAAGTAATATTTTGATCGAACTTCTGTGATCTATCGAATTTTCATGTTCCTGAACTCTTACAGAAGCATTCTTCCAGTCACTGTATCCTTCTGTTAAAGTTGTATGTTTCCCCGAAAATATTTTGCAAACATAGCAATAAATTGCTTTACTGATAGCACTATAAACTAGCCACTCTCTAGCAATTTTTTCGCCATTTGCTTTGGTTCGAAAAAATATATTTTCTTTCAGTGATCTTGATACATCTTTACCTCCCTCTTTTACTACCTTTTTAGCCGTGTAAATAAGTGAAATATTAGAAGGTGGTTTGTTTTTAAGAATGTAATCTTGAGATTTACTTGGTAAATGATGGGGCCATGAAGAAATATCCATATTTTTTATTACATTTAAGCTTTGAGCATCATAGTGTGTTTCAGGTAAATCATTTATGTCGATTTCTTCATTTTCGCCACATTCTTTTTGTTTTATTTGTTCTTGATTATCATCAGTTAATTGATCTACATTTATTATATGCACTTCTTCCATATCTTTTTTAGTGTTTTCTTCACTTCCGCCTTGTTTTACTGAGGGCTCGCCAATCTGAACGCTGCCTGGTAGTTTTTCTTTAATATACTTTAACATAGCGTTTGTTTGTTTTCTTATTTCCTCTTGTCTCTTTAGTTTTTTTTTTCCTTTTTTCGTGGCCGCTAGCGTGACGGTAACTCATTTTCTAGCAGTTGTAATTAATAAATAATATGCATTTAGTTTTTTTAATCAATAAATTAATATCAACTTTAAATATTTTATTAAAAGTAAAAAAATTAAACTTACTTGTTATATGGAAAAGTATTTATCTACGTATATAACACTAATATATATTAACATATGTTTCAAAGAGCAAAAACAAAAACTACACTACAAAGAACTTCGCTTAGGGCGCGGAATTATTAAGAAAAACAAAAAGAGATTCTTTTGTGTGCCGTATCGTTGCGTGCCGTTCACAAGTTCATACTAAAATGTTTCACTAATGAAGAATGAAGACGCTGCGCCGGCATTCGGTAAATTCCGGGACTTCCCTACATAATTTGAAGTGAACTATGGCGATGTGTTTACAGCGGCAACTTTAAAAACTTTAAATTCAACTACATCCTCAGTCAAGTAGGCTAAGGTTTTTAAATTTTAAAATTAAATGTGAAACGTCAGTAGTTCATTCCAAAAACTCAACAAGTACGCAATGTAAATAAATGTAAATATCCTAATAATAAAATATTTGTAAATAGTAGGATTAATTATTTTTATTTAATGTAGCGGGCAGCGTACGGCCCCTACAGAACTACCAGCGTCCGGTGGTATTACCAAACCGCGCGTATTTTCTATTTATTATTTTTTAATTTTGTCCGACTGCCGGCCGGGCCCTTTGTATGCGGGGCCCTAGACATTTGTCTTTTTTGTCTAGGCCATAATCCGGCCCTGGCTATGACTCATGGCGATGGACAAGATTATCCTAAAGGCACTAAAGATATTAGTTTTTTTTATGTGAAAGACTAGAGGCTCAGGGAAGGCCTCTTTGTACTGTCGACAATCTATTTTGGTTTTCGTATAGAGTGCAATGTCGGACGGCAAGCTCTAGTTGGAAGATAGGTTAGATAGAGAACAGTGAAGAAACGAACTGCCACAACCATCCCGCGATATTTTATTCCACCTACTCACAACCATTTCGCGACTCTGACATCGGAGCATCGAGAAAGAACTCGCTAGAGTGTTATTCCTCCTGAAACGAGTTGAATCTCATCAAGCAACCGGTGACATGCGCTTGGTGGAGCAGAGAAGGACTAGCAAAGGCTATGACAGGAGGAATAAGGAATGGAAAGAAGGAAGAAGAAAGAAGGAAAGTTATGTATGTAGGCGGAGGACCGTGGCGCTGCTGGGATACGAACCCGGGACCTCTGGGATGGTAGCCAGGCACTACCCCCTAGACTACCGAAGCCTCCAAAGTAACAGAAATTCCTCCACATAATGGCTCTTGGAAAAGTTAGCGATTGGTCTAAGCTCTGCGATCATTCCGTCAACCCGAGCTTTTCACCAACTGGACTAAAATACCCAAAGGACCTCGCACTTTTTCTATGGAGATGGCTTTCGGCTAATTTTCGTGAAATTTATAGTTGTCATCATGTAGATCAAGAGTCTCAATGGGCACAAAGTCCCATCAACACTCCTTACCTCCCAAAAACCTACCCCAAGCCCAAGGGCCTATGGGGGGATATGTAACTGTTTTCTGAATGTAAAACAATTTATTCAAATTTCACTGCTTGAGACTGAATAAAAGTTCTGGGGTGGTAACACGAAAGTTGTTCAAATTCAAGTGCTACCAGCCAGATCTTCAGGCACAAACTGACGACAAATGCCCACATACATAAAGATTTTTCAGTTTTCTTCGACCGCAGGCCCCATTCAGTTTGCAGCCGGGGGTGTGTGGTGATTAGTGATGAGCAAAAATGGTCTTGTTCTTGCAGTCTTGTCTTGTTCATGCACATTTTGCAAGAACAAAAACAAGACTTAGTAACGCTTGCAAGGACAAGAACAAGACTAACTGTGCAAGAACAAGATCCAGAGCAAGATTTAGCAAGATTCTTGCGCAATTTTCACCTAAATCCATTATTTTAAAAACAAAAAATATAAAAGTGATTATGATGTTTAAGTAATTATGATATAAATACATGTGTGTGTATTTATTTTTAATATGATAATTGTAAAAGCATTTGTACATAAGTACATAATGACTTTCCATGCATTGTGCGCCAACTAGTGATGAGCAAAAAAGACCTTGTTCTTGCACATTTTGCCAGAGCAAGAACAAGACTTAGTTATGCTTGCAAAAACAAGAACAAGATAGACTGAACAAGACTAGATTAGTCTTGTCTTGTTCTTGCGTTTGCTCATCACTAGTGGTGATACTTGGCTTCAAAACGAAAACTTTCAGGCCACGTCCTGCCGCCGACCTGTATGTGAAGCGGGCCTTAAAATATTGCTAAATCCTACACAAAAAAATTTATGCGAACGCCAAATAGTAGCATAGTAGTCCCTCGATTGTTTAGCCACCACCGGCCAGCCAAACGTGCGACCCGAGGAACGTATGAGCTAAGTAACACTGACCCGCGAAAAGGCCATTAGAATAAAGAACTACAGCAAGGGTCGTCGCCGAATTTTAGCGTAATGAAATTCTTGTTGAGTAAGTGTGCTCTTGTTTTGGTAGTTGTGTGTCCACTACAAGCGGAAAAAGCGGGTGAAATATAGGAGGGGCAAGTAGAAGTTCGAATTATCAGTTATTTATTAATTAAAGCTATTTTTTTGTATTTACTCGAACAGCTTTCGGTTTCGGTGGAACTGCCGCTTTTACTTACCTAGATCGCACATTCCAGTACCGGTCTATGCTTTGAGGCGCCAAACTACCATCTATTACTGGGTAGGATACGATTATAAAATGAGTTTATAAGAAGGGCCTCTTTTTTCTTTTGAGCCAGTACAATGTCATACTTCGAATGAGGCGAGGTTCCATTGTAATGCTAAATGACAAAAACAAGCAAATGAAAGAAAGAAAGAAAATAAATACCAAAGAAGAGCTTTTTCACGGTTTGATTCTACTTAATGTACATTAAACTGCCTCAGATTAAAGGTCGGTTTACACGCAACGATTTGCACGAGCCAATTTGCACCGGTGAATCGTTTCGGAAGCCAAAAAGATTGCCTTTTGCAAAATATGTGTTCAAAGAAAATCGGCTTGTAGTTGGTGTTTTGGCATGAGCGTCTAAACGATGTTCAAGCCTCGGTTACAACCCTCAACATGGTCCTTGCATGAATGGTGACGGTTATAATTGTTCAAGTCAAACTGAACGTGTGACCGGTTCATTTTCACTCAGTTTATTTGCTCCAATTGACTTGCCTCATCCAGCTTCCCCAAGCAAATGGTTGCGTATAAACCGACTTTAAGATAAAAGAAAGTAAGAAACTTATGCCTCCACGATGTATATTTATTTATTACAATCACCCCTGGTTCCATTTCAAATTGAATATTTTACTGCCGGAAAAGAAGTAAGAGAGTCGAAACCAACCTCTACGTATTTCTGTATAATAACACCTCGCCTCATTTGCCAGTAGGACAACATTTTTGAACCGGAGCTTTTTAAAAATGAGGCATCAGTATAATTTACCATGGTGTAAGGGACGAATGTACTGCGTCGTATAACTGCGGCTCAACTCTACTACCATCCCAGGCGTTCTTGGTTCGAATCCTTGGTTCTTCGTCTTTCGATTTCTCGCACATGATAACTGCCCTACTTTCTTGTTTACAAAGAATTTCCTTCCCTTCTTATGACACGTCCATACGACACAACGTGCTTGTCGGAAAAACGCTGGTAAAATGTATCGGCCTAAGGGATTTATATTGGAGTTTTCGATCGGGTCCAAATTTCCAAATAAAAAACCACCGCGATTTTGTGTGAAATAAACTAGAAATATTCGAAAAAAAACATCACAATAACCCAAAACGTAAATATCTACTCTAGCCTCGATTTTTTATTGTTAATTTCCACATTTTGATAAGAAATTAATCGTGAACAATAAAATATATTTCATTCAACAATTCGCCCATTCCATTGTTGCATTATTTATAATCGTGTGTCAGTCAAGTGAGTAATCTCTCAACGCCTATTACAGCCCGCTGCAAGATAAGAAGAAAGTGCATGACTTGCTGTCGTCTTTTCCTTAATAATATTTTATTCGCCAAGAGGAATATGATTCCCATTTCCATCTAAATTCTTCAGCATCAAATTGGAGATAAAGCATTTGCACGAAACCTACGTGATTCTTGAATTGTAGTATTTCAACACCTTTCCTCACGTTTATTCTACCTTGAGAGGAGCGCTGAAAATCGAGGCTGATATTCTTTTCCCTCCGACAAGCGGAGAAGCCATTCATCAAAATTAAAACCCAGAATCGCACGCGCAGCTCATGTACTTGAATCTCGTTAGTTTTTTGAAGTCTTTATAACTGAGACTGCATTCTTCTGAATCGGCGCTGGTCCGCCTGCCCCTCGGTCCGCCGTGCCGGCACAATTCAATACTATATAGTAATCGGCAAACGGATCAAATTTGGTCTAATGTCAAATGGAAGAGGCATGGGGCCCCCTGGAACGTGTGGACGAGCTCGTGTTGTGATTCACCCACTGTTGTCTTCGGAGACGACTTCGCTTCTATATTTCCCGTTGGGCTTAAGTTGCGCCGACAGAGAGAGATGGAGCTGCTTAGCAAAAGTAGAATGTCCACCAGACCACTCTAAGCCCACCATTTGTGTAGAAGATCTACGGAGTTACCACTTACTATAATACACTAACCCCGCCGCGAGTACAACGTGCTCAGTCAGGGCGGCGGAAATTACATCGTGGTCGCGTGTTGTGTTATTTTTGTGGAAAATGGACTTTTATAAAAGCTTGAGGCCGCACGAAAATGTCTCTTCTTCTTTCGGATGGCGTTCTTCAAAATATAGAAGAATCAGCCATCTACTAAGGGGGGTTCCCGTCTCGAATGACTGATCGGACGACTTGCACGCCGAGCCAGTACTGGGTTCAGCGGGCAACTCTCTAAGCCGGTCTACGGCAGTTTTTCGGGGAGCCTTGGGAGTCTGATATGGTTTGGTAATGGCTTGTGAAACGGTCGTCTTGTTTGACTGATTTGAGAGACGTACTTTTGCATAATAATGAACGGACATGGACGAGGCTGCTCAAAGATAGATGAATTCTTAGAATTTCGATGAAATGTTTGTTCATTATCTTTAAGCTTTTCGTATGGGATTTTTAATTTGGTAACCGAAATGCTGACGTCTTGTATTTATTCTTGGATTGTCTGATTAATAGTTGTGGCTGTGGATCAACATCTGTGGTAAGAGTGGGATAATTTGTTGCTTTAATTGGAAAATTGCTGCTTGATCAATAGTGATAGAGTTTTGTAATATTAAGTGTGTTGAAAAAATAATTAATATTTCTTAGAGATAAATAATAATCCTGCATTTGTTCTTAACTTGTCCCATCAATATGTTGGACACACCCAATATGGTGCTTAAAATCTACGTGAGACCATAACAAAGTGGGTTAGTGATTTTTATAAATATTTTAACATTTTTATAGGCACACATTCAATTTATTTCAATTGTGTTTGTGTTTTGGGGAATCGGAAGCGCTTTTGAACGGATTCTGAAGCGCTGAAAAAGAATGCCAACGCGCTTCTTATTCATATTGCATTTTCTTTCCTTTTAACGCAGCCTGTCATCAGGACGAAGTGTTTATATTTTGTTGTTGAAAAAGCGCAATTGAAGCTGGGATATTGAAGCTTTTGGTGAACTCCTGAAGCCTTCGTGACCCATAGTTTCAATATTATGAATATTTTGCTGAAATTCAACCCATACTAATTTTTCAATTTCAATAACTAATTTTTGCAGAAATAGCTCAAATACATTTATTAAAAATATTGTTTATACCAACCTGCATTAATTCTATAATAAAATTTATTGTTTTCATCTGATATAGTATTTCATAACTGACACGGTTCTACAACAATTTTCTAATTAAAGGGAATAGGAGAAAACTTGAGAAATACAAAGCAAAAAATGGGAGTATAGAGTGTGTGCTTCCAAAAAGCTTCCATAACATATGAATTGGAAGCGCTACATTCTTACTCCTTTTTCGCAGCGCTTGATAAATTTCGCGCTGGACTAGTATGATATTGTATTACATACACTATAAAGAAGCGCTATACCTGAATACCATGTCTGGGTTGAGCTCCATTTGTCACTCAGTGCATTTACAGCAGTAGAGGCATTTTCATAAACGCAGAACTGGCACAACACTGTACAATTCAGCTATAGACTTTCAATTGATTAATTCTACAGTGAAGCGGCAGTTCTGCGTTTATGAAAATGCCCCAGTTGTTTTTGTGAGTCATACTGTTTCGTGATTTTACAATGAATTTTTTTTTATTTTCGCATTACTGCTCCAAAACGTTAAAAATGTCGCAGCCCATCTAGAAAAATTCAGAGAGCAACTAAGGGGGCACGATTGGAGCACTCCAAAGGGAGCAATATTTGAGCTTTAAGAAATTATACCTATAGAACGCAAAAAGTGGGCAATTCCTTGGTAAAGTTATTTGTATACTTAATCAGCGGCATTGGTCGTTCTTAGTACTTAGTTGGGGGACCGGTCGGCTAAAATCGCATTTGAAGGTTCAGAAAGGTAATTACAAAAAGCGAACAACAATATAAATATTTTTTGACATCGGAACTTATTCATTGGGCATATCCCCAGGCCGCCATAAATTCTTTATTAAGATGCCGAGAATATTCTCACGTAAATGCTCTCACTAGAATAAAAATTCGCTCCCACAGCAGTTTCAATACTCATGTGGAATACGTTTTCATTCTTATGGAACTAGTCTCAAGCGCTCTCACGAGAATCGTTCTCCCATACGAGGTGCCGTAGGAATACTGCTATCAGACGGCATGAGTACGCACTCTTTCCAACATGTTGAAGAAACAATTGTTCTCATGTGTTCTCTTATTATTGTGTTGTGAAAGTACACTTGCAGGTGGTTGTGTTTATTTAGTTTTACTATTTTATATGCCATGAGACCTTTTACTAATTTGGGTATGGCGAACTTAATAAAAATAAAACCAACCCTTCAAACTACCCCCAAGACAACTCTTAAGACTGAAATTTAACATCCTGCCAATTTTTTGTATAGAAATAGCCCTTACTGTAAGCTATTTTTGCCGGATTAAGGACCTGTGGTGCGGGCCCCCCGCTTCCTGCTCCTTCTGCTCAAAAGAATCAATCCATTTACCTTGACAACAGAAAGAGAACAGTATCTTAGTGGTTGCAAATTCAATGTCAATACCATTGCTAGTAAGACATTTGAATGACGAATGAAATTGGGGAATTAATAGAAATAAATTGTAAAACACATAATTTTGAGCTTACAGGTATATCGGAATTTAATGAAAGTACATTATTACATCTTCACAAAAATATATTATTTAAAGAACATGTGTACTATAAAATCAAGCTTTCTTTCTAACTTTTCATACTAGTCCATTCAAAACGCGGGGGGGGGGTGTTCCAAAATAACATCGTTAAGAAAATCGAACCCTAAAGGTTTTTGGGGTCGCTGATCACGAAAATCGAGGTCTCGCGGTCCTAAAATTAGGGCGTCACCCCTAAAAATGTAAAAAACACCCCTTTTTAGGGGGTTTTCGCGATTATTTCAGCAATAATGAAAACTAATGCGATGAAATACATTTTTTTAAATATTTATTTGCGAAGGTGGTTGATTTATACTAAATTAAGGCGAACTTTATGGTAAGGGGTAGTCCTAAAGGGTTAAAACTACCCCTAAATCGGCCAAAAATGGCAAAAATTGTAAACATTCTTTTTTTTTCAAGTTTATGCTTCAAATTCGATTGTGGGCGTACTGTCAGGCAAAAATAAATTATTTTCAAACCTTAAGGGGTTAAAACTACCCCTACTATAATAAAAACAACTTTATATAAAAAAAAATTGCAAAAATTTTTTTTTGCTTTTTGTTTGAAATTTGGTTCAAGAGCAAAAAAGCAAAAAAATAATTTTTTTCAACTCTTAAGGGGGTACAATTACCCCCACATTAAAATTGTAATTGAAACAAATTAAAATTTATTGTTTTACATTTAAATTTTTTTTTACAATTTTTGCCATTTTTCGCCAATTTAGGGGTACTTTCAACCCTTTAGGAGTACCCCTTACCATTAAGTTCGCCTTAATTTAGTATAAATCAACGACCTTCGCAAATAAATATTAAAAAAGTGCATTTCATCGCATTAGTTTTCATTATTGCTGAAATAGTCGCGAAAACCCCCTAAAAAGGGGTGTTTTTTGCATTTTTAGGGGTGACGCCCTAGTTTTAGGACCGCGGGACCCCGATTTTCGTGATCAGCGACCCCAAAAACCTTTAGGGTTCGATTTTATTAACGGTGTTATTTTATTATTTTGGAACACCCCCCCCCCCTAGTTTTCAATGAACCATATTGCAGGGGTAGGTTTAACCCCTTAAGGGTTGAAAATAATTTATTTTTGCCTGACAGTACGCCCACAATCGAATTTGAAGCATAAACATGGGAAATTTTTTTTTACAATTTTTGCCATTTTCCCCAATTTAGGGGTACTTTCAACCCTTAAGGAGTACCGCTTATCATTAAGTTTGCCTTATTTTAGTATATATCAACCACCTTCGCAAATAAATATTAAAAAAAAGTGCATTTCATCACATTAGTTTTCATTATTACTGAAATAATCGCGAAAACCCCCTAAAAAGGGGTGTTTTTTACATTTTTAGGAGTGACGCCCTAATTTGAGGACCGCGGGACCTCGATTTTCGTGATCAGCGACCCCAAAAACGTTTAGGGTTCGATTTTCTTAACGGTGTTATTTTGGAACACCATAACGCGCGTTTTGAATGGACTATACGCCTCATACCCCATACTTATAGGGAAAAAGCATAGTAGTATAGTGTTTTCGTTTGTGCCTTGGGCTGTAGCTTTTGCGGTTTGTGTCTTGGGAACCCTTTACGGTTTGGTGAGCTTTTTTTGGGTGTACCTTTGCGCCACATGTATGAAACTTCGCTGTAGTGTGTATGGGGTAGGCTTTCATGCTGCGGTAGTTTATCAGGCAGACCAACCTTCTTATCTAGCTGTGTAGCTGACTGCCTGTATAGCTTGTACATATTAATGCAACTATACTGATAGACCAGGCGGCACGGCTAGACTTGTATTTGGTCTGTCTACACACTATCTAGTTAAATTGGACTTGTGCGTGTTTTGTGTGTAAAACTATTATAAATAATTACATACTTGGCTTACCTTCAAAATCCAATTTATGTGCGAAAAAGTATAAGTTCACCAAACTGCAAACGCTTCCCAAGACACACACCGAAGCTTCAGCCCAAAACACAAACGAAAAGCTCGATTGAGTAATAGGTGTCACCGGACCAACCTAGCTATACTTCTAAGCATGGCTCAATGGGCGGAGAGAAGTACAACCCAATGTTATGATGATAAAATGATGATACGTATTATTGCATCGGTAATCACCCTGGAGCGCTGAATTAAAATGTTTAGGGGAGGAATACAGACTCAATGGCTCAAATATGCTTTTTCCCTCGATTCTTACAAAACTTCTTTGTGAATTTACAGTCTAGTGGCGGAAAGTTCGTTGTTTAACGAACTTTTCATCATTCTACAATTGGATCCTACGCACTATGTGAAAACGAAACGATGCAATTTTTATAAATTTGAAATATTTATTCGCTTATTATTACTGAGTGGAAGGGAAGCTAGCACATCCTAACTGGCCGAAAACTTAACGTATTGCTGCGCGGCAACTTAGGTGTCCTATATGGTGGACTGCATAAGATATTATTTCGAGTTTAGAACGATGTTCTAAAATGGCTAACAAACTTGCAGGTACCATTTTAAAATCCAGTTCTTAAAACTGTACAAAAACATTAAACTACCTACCAATTTGATTTATGAAAATATAATGTTTATTTAGTGTAAATTCATGCCGGTTTTAATATTAAAATAAATAAATCTCGACCGCCTTCCTTCCCAAAAATTTAATAAATCTTATCCTCTGTTACCACCCGGCATTATTTGCATGTAAATCTTATATAACAAAAAACCGAAATCAATATTTTACTCAGTATTCCCCTTTAACTGCAGGTAAATACAGCTTGACTAGAAATTTTTATGAGGGATGATCTGTATCTAAAATTAGACAAAATATACCAGTGTAAAAATTTCTAATGTTTCCAACAAAACTGGCTCATATCAAAATTCCGACCAGGTAGTCAAGTCGATCATTCTGCAATTAATAACACGGCAGAAGAGTAGCCTTCAAAAAAATTAAGACTTTAGTGATATGATGAAAGAGACACAGAACAGAGGAAGAAGTATAAAAAAGGCAAACAGTTTCCCACGGTTGACGATTTATATTATAGCTGCGCGCGCGTGTTATAACACGAGTGAAGGTCATGCGCGATCTATAAAACCCTTAGGAAAGGTGATAATGGTTGAAAGTTGTTTTGTATTAAGATCGACATGTTATCACCTAATTTAGGATTCGATAAAATAACAATTTACACACACACACATAAACAAAGAGAGAGAACATATCATTTTATTTTTAATAGAATTTCCTCTGAGGCGATCTTAATCCGTCCTTTTCCCTATTGATGATCCTCCATTAATTAACAAAATGTCAAATGAGATATTTGCAAATCGATAAAAATTGAAGAGGGGCTTCTTCCTTTCGACAAAATACCTCAATGCTGAAAGTCGGCCGTTCCAAAAAAACCAACAACAATGAAAATAAAGCATTTAGGCCAAACAACAACAACAAACCGACCCGAGAGAGGGAGAGAGAGAGAAAGAAAAAAGAGAAATAATAAAATCTTAACCTTCGAAATCTCAAATTATCATGGGCCTAGAGGCAGCCGCCGAAACTCTCAAGTATCCACAAGGCAAAAATGGGGCTCCATAAGTGGGAGCTGCTGGGAGGGGGGACCGTCTGGAGGCGCATGAAAACAACCGCAAAAAATTAAGAAGACAACAACAAGAAAATAACCGAAGGCCCCACTTAGTGGAAATAAATCGACATTTTTAGTTTTATTTCCACGAATTTTTGATGATCTGTTTTATAAGAATATATATGTTCTGTGTAGAACGTACCGCAGCACCGCATAGCGGCGGAGGAGACCGCCTTTGTCTTAACTGCTCCGATTTAGGATTGGAGCTGCTCGATAACAGCCACCGAGCAGCAAAAAACCACATGGAAACAGAAGTCTAAGGAGGGCTTTCCGAAAATTTTACCTTTTACACCCTTCGGATTGGCTTTGGCTGTTCCCAGAATCGAAGCTTTAATTTTCTCGATCGGTGGTTTTTTTTCTGCCCGGACTCGCAAAAGGATGAAGCCAAAGGGAATTTCTTCAGGTATAAAGGCGGCATTTTAGAATATACTTTGGTACGTGGCTTGTGTGCTTAAGTAAATTGTATTATGGCTGGAATGATGATGGAGGAGAGAATAATTGATAGATCACCGTCGATCGGGGAAGATCATCGATGGTTAAAAGTAGAAAGGTGGCTTGGATAATCGCAGTCCCTACAGCCCTTATAATATCGAAAAATTACAGAAATTACACTTTTGGTTTTGTTCCGTAGATGGAACCAAAATTATTGGTTCCGTTATGTTAAAATTTGACTAAAGTCGGATAAGGTTAACTTTTTTAAATAAAACTACCCCATTCTGCACATTTTTTAAGCGTCAAACTAAGCTTATGAATCACCCTTTGTATTTTATGCGTCATGTCGTGCATATCTTGATAAAATGTCTAGTACTTAATAAGTTTAGCCATCTTCCTCATGTTAATTTTTCCTTCGATAGGGAGGATCAATCATCATCATCTGTAGCACTACAGCCTATTATTGGCCTTGGCTTCCTCCAACATTTCTCTCCATGCCGTTCGGTTCCTGGCTAATGCCTTCCAGTTGCGTACGCCTAACTTTACTAAATTTTCCTCAACGGAGTCCATGTATCGCTTTTTTGGTCGACCTGAATTTCGCTTTCCATCAGGAATTCGATTCAACGCTATTTTTGCGGGGTCGCTATGGTCAAGCCTTTGTACGTGTGCCACCCATCGCAATCTACTTAATTTTATACTTTTGACAATGTCGGGTCCCCGGTACAGTTGGTATAATTCGTGATTATATCTCCTTCTCCATTCACCGTTTTCGCAGACACCGCCAAATATTGTACGTAGAATTTTTCTTTCAAAAGTGCCTAGAAGAGTTTCATCAGCCACTTTCAAAGTCCATGCCTCTGATCCAAACATCAGAACGGGCTTGATTAGCGTGGTATATAGTTTACACTTCATTCCTCTAGACAAAATGCGTGAAATACGGTTCCGAGATACGTAAATTCTTTAACGGTTCCTATATTATATGCATCTATGGTGATATTTTGTCTTGGAGTTGCGTATCTTTTTGAAGTACAGATACTTAGTTTTTGCTTCGTTGATGAGCAATCCCATCTTTTTCGCAGCTGCTTCCAGTTTGATGAAGGTTTCTTTCACACTCGCAAACGACCTACCTATTAGAGCGACATCATCAGCATAAGCCATCGTTTGTGTTGACTTGTTAAAGATGGATCCCGTTGTTTCTACCCCAGCGTCTCTCACCACCTTCTCCAACACTATGTTAAATAGGAGGCATGACAGCGCGTCTCTCTGTGATGTGAAACTATCTGAGAGGTCTCGTTCAACTCGTACTCTGCATCGTACTACCTCGATTGTAGCTTTTGTTACTTCGATTAGGTGTGTTGGAAATCGGAAGCACTCCATAGCTTTAAATAACTCCTCACGCTGGACGCTGTCATATGCTTGCTTGAAGTCTATAAACAGTACGTGAATATTGATGTTGAACTCCCATGATTTTTCCAAAATTCTTGTTAGAGTGGAAATATGACGAAAGAATGAAATACTGACGCCAAGGGAGGGGGAGGATCAATAGCTGGTTGAAAACCTTACTTTCCGCTTCATTGGAAAAAAAGCCAAAGTTATCGAACTATCTAAATACAAATCCCCGAAAGTTTTAGCTGATTATCCTCAGTGGAAAAACTAAATATGAAAGGGCACTGTAAAACATGGTCCTTGTAGTCGCATGCACAGACTGGTTTTCGCAAACAGAGGAGTTGAGAACCTGCGGATTATTGATAATTCTGATGACATTGCTTTTCTTATGTTTCTTGACATAAGTAAGGAATTTGACAGTGCTAGCCACAATCTTTGTAAGCACTGACCGGCCATTACATAGGAAAGTTTCCACGAAACATCAAACAATGGATAACGTTTTATCGATTTTGCGATGAGCAAAAATAAGATCGTGCCATATACTCATGAACAGAACTAACATACTGTAGAGGTGCGAATTGTGAATCGGATCACTTCATAGTTAAAGCTAGATTCAGATGTCGGCTGCCCACTCAAGAAAAAGAAACAACAAACAAAACAAGAACAGACTGTATTGGAGAGATATCAGGCAATCTTAGGAGAAAGGATAGGTCCAAACATGAATAATGCAGATACAATCGAGGGAAAATGGATAATACTGAAGACGATACTGACAGATGTCACGATTTCCTTCGTAGGTTACAAACGCATAAGCAACACCAGTGAATGGTACGACGAGAAATGCAAAGCAGCTCTAGAGCAGTGGCCTTCAAAGTGGGGTACGCAGAAAATTCTAGGGGATACCTAGAAATTTCTCTTCAAAGAACTTTGTGTCTTCTTCTTTTCTTTCAAAACGGGCGGCTATCTTTACTGGTGCACGGGGATACTGTATCGCGAGGCTACACGGAATACGGCTTTAAAAATCGAACAGCATTTGAAGTTCTGAGTTTTCATCATCATCAGGAGCTTCACAGCCTCTTGTTGGCCTTGGTTTTCTCCAGTTTCTTATTTATAATTTGTCTTACGTCTTCTTTGACAATGGAGAGATGATCGCCTTCTATGTCGATGCGTCAGTGTTACCTAACTTTTACCTTTAACTATTCTGACACTGCTAGGTCCACTCCCGAAAAATGCTCAATCTCTTGGTACATATTACGCAGTCCTGTCATCGTGTTCATTTTGCGCCTGCAGTTTCTCTACGGTCATAAGTGAGCAGCACTTGCGCTCGTTAAGATCACTAAAGTTGGTTCAATCGCCATATCAATCCAGGTACCATACCACCGTTTCTCACTCCTACAAATTCGCGAATTGACAGCCTTTAATATAAAATAGAGCTTTGTAATGGATTATTGCAGAGCCGAAATACGCCAAAAAGTTGACCTCGAATGGTTTGTCGAAGAAATAAACCTAATAAGTGGAATTTGTAAGAAATATCGAAGTTATTTAGGAAAAAAGTGGCCAACTTTGGACGCAAAGCGTTCAAAATCTCTGGTTCAGTTGAACAAAACGGAGATAAGCCACGTGGTAAGGGTGCTGACTGGTCACTGTCCCTTCGGGCTTCGGCCCACACGCCGAAAGATTAGGACTCCCCCACAACGACTTATGTAGAAGTTGTGGTAATGAAGAAGAGGAAGAAACTGTCTCCCATCTTCTCTGTACATGTCCCGCCCTAGCAAGGAAAAGAGGGACCTTACTTGGCTCACCTTTCCTTGATGGATTGAGCGAGCTGCAAAATATTGGTGTCTCTAGACTCTGTCGCTTTATTAAAAGCTCGAAATGGCTTGAAATGGCCTGAACTATGTCCCAATACCAGAATGGCATCACAATGGGCCCAATGGCGTGCCTAAGTGGGCTCCCTGGTGGGGGCAGCCATTTCAACCTAACCTAACCTAGGAAAAAAGTTGATAGTTTCCGAGTTTATGCAGAGTCCATAAATTACGTGAGGTGATTTTTGCGATTTTGCGATGCGAGATATCGTGAGATTTGTCCCTCCCCCCCTAATCTCAAGTGAGATTTTTCAAATTTTATAAAATCCATAGTATTTACATTAAAAATACGAAATTACGGTCGTAACCACAGAGTTTGAATGTAGAACTGCAGGAAAGGCCCTCGCGTATAAAATCCGTGTACGTGACCGTAGTGAAATCTAGTGAAAGGTGTGTAAAAAGTTCATCTGTGTGAATGGGGGGGTTTGGGTACAAGATTTTATTTGAGATAATTGATAATGCGGACTGCTTGCCCTCCTCCCTTTTCTGCTTGTGGTGGACACACAACTACCAAAACGTGAGCACTCACCCAACATTTCATTACGCTAAAATTCGACATGTGCTTTCTTGTAGCACTAAATTCTAATGGCCTTTTCGCGGTTTAGTATTACTTGGCTCGTACTCTGCAGCATTCGACGAGTCGCGCGTTTGACTAGCCTTTAGAGGCTAAACAATCGAGTAATTTTTTTGTGCGTCCTACCTTACCCACATCTTAAGGGCCCAATTTACACACAGTTCGCCGGCAGGCCGTGGCCTGAAAGTTTTAACCTTGAGGCCAAGTATTACCATACAATTACCGGCCGCCAAGTGTATGGCCTGAAGTTCAAGAATGCCTACAGCTCAAAAAAGCTGACAAAAATCGGATTTATCGTCAGTTCGGGCCTGAAGATCTGAGCTTCTATTCACTCTCGAGCCGTGAATTGAGAGGAAGAATTCACGCTGTATCCACTCGTAACAGAAAGCAAGGCGCGAGCTAAGCGTGAAAACCATCCACACTCGCGTTTGCGCTTGTTTGCGGGTGTTCACGGCGCGACGTCAGGCTGGAGCCGCCTTGAAGCTTTCGTTGAGACCATGAACATTTTTGCGCTTGAATTAATAAGCTGCTATGTTAAGCAGTCGTTTTCACCTGTGTGTCTGTAGAGAATCATGATTTCATCTGCATGCCACGGCCTGTCTGGTGGGTACCTGAAGTATCATCCCTCAGTTAGACTGAGTCAAGCTTAGTCGTGCTGGTCGACCTGGTCTGACAGGCCACTGCCTACCGGCGGCCTGTAAGTGAATGGAGGTCTTTAGTGGAGAAACATGTTTGACTTAGTTTAACCCAGTTTTCTCGGCATTTTACACTGTTTCTTTAAACCAAAAAAAATTACGTGATATTTGCCGAGACCCCCCCTCTCCCTCACGTGAGATTTGGTGAGATTTGGCTCGACCCCCTCCCTCCCCTAAACGCCTCACGTAATTTATGGACGACCCCCAAGAAACCTGGAGAGTTGGGCCCCAAGAAATTGCTTCGTTTCGCCCCTAGGTCCTTGGCAACCTTTCACCAAGAATAGTTTTATCAATTACATCAGAAGAAGAAAAGCAGAAAACTTTGCACAAAAAAAAAATACGGGAAGCATACAAGGAAGTGAACTTCTTCAAGAAAAGCCTCAAACACTCCTCTGGTATATGTAAAACAAAAGAAGGCACTATAGTCACAGGCAGCGAAGATATACAAAAAGGTGGAAAGAATTTTTTTAGCAAGCTGCTGATGAACGAAGATGAAAACATCAGACTGTGATACATGATCTCTTCTACAACATAACGAGGACGCCAAATTTACCTACCACAAAGTGCCATACGATTGGGAGCACAGCATTATCTGCCCAATACACAAGAAAGGTAACAAATTCAACTGTGCAAGCTATAGAGCCATATCTGTTTTAAGCGCAGTATATAAACAAATGACAAATATAATTAAAGCTAGACTAGAACCTTATAAGAAGCCGCAATAAGTAAATACCAAGCAGTATTCAGAAGAAATAGGTCAACAATGGACCAACCTTTTTTAGTAAGTCAGGTCCGCCAAAAATGTTGGGAATGCAACTGAAGTATATTAAATTTTCATCGACATCAAGCATTCGACAGAATTGACAGGGAAAAAATGTATGCGACAATGCTGGACCTAAACATGCCCCTAAATATAGTGAAACTAACGAAACAGACAAGGACAATTGACGGAGTCTTTCCCAGTCAAGCAAGGCTTAAAGCAGGGCGATGGATGGACTGGTACCCATGCTATTTTAACGAGAACAAGATTTAAAGATGAGATTTAAAGTCGAATCATTGGCGTATATTCCCTAATCCTATAGTGAATGCGAATTTGATAGCTTGCGATTACCGAAAGCATTCGGAAGGGAAGGACAATTTTACAGCAGTTCTTTTGTCGGAGTCAATTATCACTCAACCGCGGCGAGAATGTCAGATCCGTCGGACTCAGGAAAGGCGCCATTGTGTTCAATTGATGTCCAATAGCCCTGCCTTGCAAGAAAACTTGCAACCTACTTCCTATTCATTTTTCTGTTTTCCTTGTCCTCTTACAAGATCATTCACTAAACTTTACTAAAAACTCGCAAACACTTGTCGAATGTGATCGATACAGTGATGCTTCATCATTGCGAAATAATCTGACATATTCATTTAGTGTTCAGTCTCGTGGGAGCAGACGCCTTAAGTACACTAAACAAGAAAAAAATCTTACCAATGAATCCAATTATGTAATAAAAGAAAAAGTTGTTCACAAACGAGATGATAAGTAAATAAATAAATCTGCAGATGCAGAAGTAAAAGGCGACAATTGAGGTGATATGAGAAACAAATTGGTGTAATCTAATTTAAACTTTTAAACAAATATCATAAAAAAATAATGGCAGAACACCGAATAAAGTTGTTGCACAATATTAGAGATGGTCATGGAGTTCGTGATAAGGCACCACAACAGAGACAACTGGAAGGTGCTCCAGGGCGGAGAAACCCAACAAAATAGTAGAACCCTGGTCCTGCTAATCAATGACGATTGATTAGAACGGCTCGAAAGAGTTGACTATAAACTCCATTTTGGACTAAGGCACGCATTGGTAAAGGTTGGGGTCGTTGCTGGGTCGAGAAGATCAGAGGCACATGCACCGGGCGCAATTGGACGGGAGCGCAATTTCAGAAATTAGGATTTAAAAAAAATTTAAAACTTGAAAAAAACAAATTTTTAAAAAGTGTTTCGTGACTTGATTTTCAAGCACCTTGAAGCCGCACCAGCCATTCCACCCCGCCCAAAAAATACCCCTGGGATAATTTATTAATAGTTTATTAGAATATATTAAAACAGAAATTTTTTTTGTTAACGTTACCCCTAAATAATTATGAACAAATTGCTCAGCTTCAACTTGAAGCTACACCGCCCGGGAAAAAAGCATTCTTAATATTTAGGAAACATTAATTAAAATCATATGCCGGGCGGGAAAAATTTATTAACACCGTTCATCTTGAGTTTTAGCCCAAATAAACCCCAGATTACTCGGAACCTACACCGTAACGCAAAATTTCATTCCGGAAATTCTCGGAAATGACAGTGTTAAGGTAGAAACATTTATTAAACGTTAATTAGAATTTATTAAAACTCGGTTAAGGCATTATAAACTGTAAAAAAAGGCTGGTTGAAACAATCGACAAAAAAAGTTTTCCCAAATTCTGCTTTAAGTGGAGGGCTACTGTAGGATCGCTGTGTCGTCGTTTTCGGTGCACATCCTTTATAGCACGTGCAACTCTCCGATAAACTGGGATTGTCAGCAAAAAAATGGTCTGCCAAGTCTGCAACATTAGTATTGCAATCAGTATTGCAACTTTTCTTCATCACGGGTATTGTTATCGAGGTTTTTGAGCCCGAGATAACCAAGCATATCCTCGGACATCTTCCTTCTATCACCCCGAAAATTTTCACTGTTTTTCAGGTTATTGGAATTATTATATTTGCCAATAGACCTTATTGTATTATTGCCAGAAGCCGAACTGTTGGAGATACTTTCCTCCGATCCGGGACTTTCAAGACACTCGTCGAAGGACATTTTAGAAAAAACATCAAAAGCACCGGTAAATTTGCTAAAATTTGTTTTCGTCTCATTCGCGACAATACAAAATCTGAACGATTGAACTACACGGTTGTAACTTGTACACGTCGCCACTATTGTCCTGGACGCGTGTATCGCGTGCGTGTAAAACATAAGCTAACAATTGTGCTGTTTAATTTACTAAATTCCACATTGATTTGTAATTTGTCGGATTATAAGATACTTTTTTCAAAAAATTCCGAACTATAGAGGGTCTATAGCAATACTCTATAATCCGACAAACTCGATATTCCGACACCGCCCTGAAAAACCTTTGTCGGATTACCGGGGGTCCACTGTAATAACAAGTCCTTCATCTTCATACAAAATTTTCACCCGGTTGGTTGTGTGCGTGCATATATGAACATCACTGCTGAGCAAAACTCAACGCATACTTCGTGAATTCAGCGAGACAAAGCCAGTTTCTGTCTTTACGGTTAAGTATGCAGAACAGAAAAGGAAAGAAAATTGAATCAGCTGTCAAAATTGAAATCATCAAAACAAACGAGCAAATGTGCACCAGTACATTAAGTTTATTCCCATATAAACTCATAAAAGTTTAGCCGTTTAGTTGTATGCAAAAGCGTATAAAAATGCTGCATTCTCTCTCTGATAGCCTGACATCGTCATTTGAAGAACTTATGCATATAGCTGTTCGTCTTTCACTCATTAACCATATGAAGATGAAAGACTTGTTAATTTCTAGACTTTGCACAGAGCTGTCGCGCCATCCACTCAGCATCGACGAAAAGACCAAAGTCTAGAAATTAACAAGTCTTTCATCTTCAAATGGTTAATGAGTGAAAGGCGAACAGTTACATGCACAAGTTCTTCAAATGACGATGCCAGGCTATCAGAGAGAGAAAGCAACATTTTTATACGCGCTCGCACACAACGATAGAGCGGAAAATTTTATGAGTTTATAAGGGGCTAAACTTGATGTATTGGTGCATATTTTCTCGCTGTTCGAAAAAAACAGCTGATTCAATTTACCTTCCTTTTCTGTTCTGCATATTTTATCAAAGAGAGAGAATCTGGCTTTGTCTCGCCGAGTTCACGATGTATGCGTTCAATTGTGCTTCAGTGATGTTCATATATGCACGCACACAACTAACGGCGGGAAAATTTTGTATGAAGATGAAAGAACTTGTTATTACTAGACTTTGGAAAAGACGCGCGGCAATTCAAACAGTGCCTCGTGTTCTTGAAAAGGAAAATAAAAAAAGGCGGTCGGCAAAAAAACTGTATGGCTGAATTAACAATTTGAGCCCAAGACAAATTGAATATTTGACAACAAGACGAATTAAAAATTTGAGCACAGGCGAAATTGAAAATTTAAAAAACGGGAAACAGACCTTGAAAACAACTTAATTTGTATTTAACAAATATCTGTACCCTTAAACTGCCATTGCCAAGAATTTCCCGAATGAAATTTTGCGTTACGGTGTAGGTTCCGAGTAATCTGGGGTTTGTTTGGGCTAAAACTCAAGATGAACGGTGTTAATAAATTTTTCCCGCCCGGCATATGATTTTAATTAATGTTTCCTAAATATTAAGAATGCTTTTTTCCCGGGCGGTGTAGCTTCAAGTTGAAGCTGAGCAATTTGTTCATAATTATTTAGGGGTAACGTTAATAAAAAAATTTCCTGTCTTAATATATTCTAATAAACTATTAATAAATTATCCCAGGGGTATTTTTTGGGCGGGGTGGAATGGCTGGTGGGGTTTCAAGGTGCTTGATTTTCATCTATTAAAGGAATTCATTTTTATTACAACGATTTATTTTTCCATTTTTGGTTTTCTTGGTAAAATTTCGCGGGTGCAAGAAATCACAAATTTACCCAATTTGTGCCCCTGTTCTTTTTCATGCAAGAAAAACCGGACAAATTTTGCTTCTCCACGCGCAGTTAACCGAGATTTTAGCTTCGAGATTCTCATAAAATTTTACGCAAGAAATTTTACTCAAAAAATGAAGTGAAGGAACGTCTTTCATCTTTTGATTTTGCTGTTATCTTTTTCTGACTTTTCCATTGTCTTTTACTGGGATCAAAAATTGATCACTGATGGGGCGCAATATGGCATACTGCACCGGGCGCAAAAGACCCAAGCGCCGGCGCTGGAGAAGACCTAGGGACACAGTAATATATTACGCTCTCTACCACAGGAAATGGTATCTGGATCCACCGACTGAATGGTTGCAAAATTAAATTTCGGCAGTGACCTTAATCTCAGACCATAACGTTGTCTTGTACGCAGACGGATCTAAATCAGAGTCGAATGTAGGGGCTGGAGTGGTTTACTTGCAAAAAAGCTTCCGCTTGCCTACTTTCGCTAGAGTAGCACTTCCGGAATGTTTTCCTGCCTGCCTATGCAGAAACATCCAAGGCCGGGAGCTACTGTAATTCGTCGAAAATTGACGTTACTGCATGAGCCATGTCCACATGGTATTTTGTGAAAAAGAAATGCTTAGCAGGCCAAAGAGGCACATGGGGCTCACGAGCCGCAATTTGCGGACCACTGCCCTAGACTCAATAATATTGCCAAAATATTAACGATTTCCTTCTTTGCCCAGCAAATTGCGCAAATTAAAATATTGCATAGTATTGTTAATAGTCTAGGACAGCGGTCGGGAACGTATGCCACGCGAGAAGATCTCTCATGGCACGCCACGAAAGTGATAATTTACTGAGATTGATGTTAAGAAAGTAGATGCGAATATAAAAAGGTATGTCCGGCATTCGGCATGTTCATGCGCGACTGTTATAGGGCAATCGCACTTGCTACTTTGATACATATATGTATAAGAGCACATGAACGTACGTACAACGTATGGAATATATGTTACCGCAGCCGCTGGGGGCACCGTTCTCTTGAACGTTGATATAAAGGCACCCATTCCCATACAGGCCACCGGCAGGCCGTTGCCTGAATGTTGCCTTTCGGCCTAGTGCAACCACATACTCACCGGCCGCCACCTGGGGCGCTTGCAGTCCAGGAAAACTGACAACATTTTTTATGTGGTTATTTATCGGCACCCGGGCCTGAAGATCTGAATTTCTGTTTAGTCTGAAATTTTCGCAGAATCATGAAGTCACCTCCAGTCCACGCCTGTCAGGCGGATGCCTCAAGTCCTCATCCCTGTACGTGAATGGGGATCTAAAAGTGCCTTGTAAAAAGTTTTTACTGTACGAATAAATTTTTTTTTATATGCGATGTGCAGTAGTTTTGTTTTGTGCACGCCAATGCATTTGGACGGCTGGTTTAGGGGTCTCCTAACACTGTGTGCTCGCACCAGTTGTTTATGTTAATTATACTTTTAAGTGCTTCGCGATTATTACAATGGAAAAATATGTTTAAGAATTTGTGATTCCAATCAAATTTTGTGAATCACTTGAAATGTTGCAGAAGGAACGGTGAATCATACATTTAAAAAACACACAGCTATGTCAATAGCATAAAACATCAAAGGGGACCAAACAGGTAGTTGTCGTTTTGTCTGGTATATTTTCAATCTTTACGAAAGTCGAAAAAATGAAGAATCTGCTAGTCGAAAAAGGTCGCATGAGAATTTCAGTAGCGACATACTCAGGTTCTGTATTAAATAGAAGAGATAGAAAGTATTCGATCTTACTTTGCCTTTGTTAATTGAACTTTTGCTAAAAGGGTTTAAACGATTCAGATTCGTTTTTTAGTGCGTATATCGATGCAACACGATCCTCGCATGTTCTGTGAATTAAAAACAAAAATTAAATAAAACTTCACTACAAATTCTCTAGAAGTTATCTCAGTAAATACTTCATAAAACATCTCCTAATAAATAAAAGTGTTAAATTAACAAAATTCCAATAATTTATAAATTGCAATTTCCTCACACATTTCTTATCTTCCTTGCAGAAATCGTCCAGCCCTGCACCTTACCAGTCGCTCGTGTTAATCAGATCACCCCAGACGAACAAGATATTTGTCGACTCTTAGTGGATTGCGTGCGAAATTTAATTAAACCACTTCAAAGTCGGAATTAATCTCAGGTAAGAGCACCCTCTTAACTCGATCAACACAAAATACAAACGTTGATATATTTGCGTGCCGGGAAGTAACAAGGAAATTGTAAAATAATAATTAATTTAGCATTAAGCAATTTGAACCGATTTGTCGGTTGTAGAGATTTTTTCTTCTTCTTCTTCAGAATGCACAAATTCGGTTAAGGAATGTGACATAACAAAATCAAGGTCATGCAAGAACTGATATAATCGACGCTCGTTGGCTGGATAAACTTCGTGATCAATATCTCAAGTCCGGGGCCCAGCACGAAGTCAGAGTCGACCTGGCTTTGGTTCGCCATTAAAATTTTGCCGTTAAGTGAGTGAAACAAGAGGTGGTCAGAATCGAAGCGCTGACCGCAACTGGGGAGTTTTGGCTGAAACCAATTTAAATTTTGAAGTCCCAGCGGAGCACCGATCATGACCAGATGAAACTGTTATTGCGATCTCGGGCGATTATCTTCTTGGGTTTGAATATGCCTCGACCTCCGTTCTTCACCTATCACCAGCTCTCTTTCTCCTTCTTTCTCTCGCGTTCTCTATAGAAGTGTAGGCAAGTACCGTTCGAAAGTGGTTTACGCATCTTATTTTTATGCGCCTGCGCTCCTCCGCCATTCCACAAGCTCCAAAAGGCCCAGCAGCATTTGGACGGGACGTTCGTTCTACGACAGAAAATGATCGAAGTCGAAGATCGGCCGTCGGTGAATTTCTCCGTCTCACAGAGCAATGGCAAGACCTCATCATAAAGTCAAGTTCACTGACGTGCCGCCAGCGCTATGACGATGCTGGTGGTGCTGTTGTGGTCGTGGTCTTTTGTAGACTTTACAAAGATGCTTTTTGCCTTCGCTATATTATATCTTGGTGATCTTCTTCGATAACGTAGAATACACGATCGTTAAGAGACATACTCGTACACGATAAACGGCTCGCCTATCGTTAATTAACATAACCGCAAGCAAAAGGAGCTTATTGTCAATAAAACCACGGTCAAACCGAATGCTTTGTAATTAAATTATATTATATTTTTCTGTATTGTGTCTCCCTGTGGTGAGAGCGCTTTCTCGACCATCGTCAGAACATAGCTTGAGATGATTTTTGTGCTGCACTGTCTACTTTTGAATGGTTTGGATACAGAAACTGTGGGAGGGTTTTTTATTTGATGTTTTAATTGTGGCTTTTATGAAATTATGTCACCAAGAATCTTATTGAAGAATGTTGTTGTATTTTTTAAAATCAAAATAGTAAAAATTAATGAAATAAATTGATTGGTCATGTTTTTGCGCTTGTAAATAAAAAAAAATCAGAATAAGCATGTCAATTGTGAATCAAATTAATTTTACATCCATATGTAGTACATTCATTAGGGAAAATGCATATTAGTCGTACTTTAAGCCATTCAAAATGTGCACACCGTTTATGTGATTGGTTTGCTTTCTGGAGATAGGCGGAACGATAGCACAAAATATATCTTTTTGTTTCCGAGTGTGGAGACTTGCCCCGAGGCGATTCACGCTAGCATACATTTTTTTGAGCTCCTTTGAAGTCACTCATTGGTCAATTATCAAACGCTGGCAAAGTTATCTGTATACCAAAACTCCTTGAATTTATTGTTTAAACTGAGATTGCTCCTATCTGTAAGAGACTTATCTCAACAAATCAACACGGGTTCCGTGCAGCTCGTTCCACTACCGCTTATCGACTTGAGTTCTCTTCTTACACCGTTCGCCAAACCGATTGCGTCTATACTGACTTCAGTAAGGCCTTTGAAAAGCTCTCTCACTCGGTTATAGATCTCAAACAAAAAAAATAGGATTTTCGCATGCCTTTTTGTTATGGTTCCAATTGTACTTAGCCGACAGAACCAACAACAACCAAGTTCTATTTCGTGGAATTAGATCCAGAAACACTTAAGCGTCCTCTGGCGTCCCGCAAGGAAGTCATCTATGTCCTCTACTTTTTATCTGATCCATCGATGACATTGTCACCTTACTAAGGCACTGTAATGTCCTTATTAACGCCGATGACATCAAACTGTACCGAGGATTGCAAACTTTTGCAAATTGACATTAACACCTTCTATTCTTGGTGTTCTAATAACAACCTGGCTCTTAATATAAGCAATTGCGAGGTCATGAAGTTTTGTAGAAAACGTGGTCCGATAATTTATGACTATACTTTTCTTCACAACATAATCTCTCGTGTAAACTCTGTACCTGACCTTGGGTGGTGGTGGCCCAGGTGTGGTCTCCTCACTACTTCTCCCAAATTGGAAGAGTCGAATCGGTTCAAAGGAAGTTTGTCCGATTTGCACTCAGCCGCCTGCTGAGATATCGTGAGATTTGGCTCGACTCTCTCCCCATCTAATCACTAGTGAGATTTTTCAAATTTTAAAAAATCTCTAGTATTTACATAAACACAGCAAATCGGGCCGGTCGTGTGCAAGATTTTATTTGAGATAACTGATAATTTAGACTTCTTCGTCTTCTTCTTCTTCTTTCTTTAACCGCTCTACAACCGGGATCCGGTCCTGGCTTATTCATTACGCTAAAATTCAGCGTATGCCTTCCTGTGTTTCAATATTCTAAAGGCCTTTTCGCGAGTCAGTTCTACTTGGGGTTCGTACGCTGCAGTATTCGCGGGGTCGTGCGTTTGGCTGGCCGTTGGCGGCTTAGCAATCACGGGGCTACTATGCTACTTTCTGGAGTTTGTGTAGGATTTAGTCATATCTTAAGGCTCCAATTTACACATAGGACGCCGGCAGGCCATGGCCTGAAAATTTTCGCCTTGAGGCCAAACATTACCACACGTGCGCCTGCCACCAATTGTATAGGGCCTGCAGTCCAAGAAAACTGACAAAAATCTTTATGTGTTTGGGCATTTATCGTCAGTTCGTGCCTGAAGATCTAAATTTCTATTCACTCTCAAGCCGTGAAAATACGGCACGAACTCACGCCGTATCCACATGGAAAGGAAATCAAGGCGCGAGCTAGGCGCGAAAACCATCCGCACTCGGGTTCGCGTGTGTTCACGGCGTGAGTCTGGAGCCGCCTTGAAGTTTTCGTTGAGGGCATTAACATTTTTGCACTTGAATTAATAACCTGCTATACTAAGCTGTCGTCTTCGCATGTGTGTCTGTAGGAAATCATGACTTCACCTGCATGCCACGGCCTGTCAGGTGGATACCTGAAGTATCATCCCTCAGTCAAAATAAGTAATCTGTGGCCTTCATCGGCCCGTGCCGGCCGACCTGGCCTGTAAGTGAAAGAGGGTCTTTAGTGGAGAAACATGTTTTACTTAATTTAGCCTAGTGTTCTCGAAATTTTACACTGTTTCTGAAAAAAAAGTTACGTGATATTTGCCGAGACCCCTTCTCCCCCACGTGAGATTAAGTGAGATTCGGCTCGACCCCCTCTCCCAAAATGCCGCACATAATTAATGGACGACCCCTTAGCAATTATTTTTTACAAAGTATGAACAAAAATTTTAAACTTACATTAACTTATGAAGTGTAAATAAACAAGAGATTTAACGAGTTTCTTTTCTTTTTCGAACAAACGCTCGCAATCGAAAATAGCTCGACATATTTTTTTCTTTTTAGTTTTTTTGAGTTTCTGAAAGTTTAATTTAAGGGTTGCTTTTGGGTTAGACTGAGTTCAGGCGAGCCGTGATCTGTGATTTTAGAATGCCAGCAAGTGAAGTTGTTCTTAAAAAATCTCTTTTTGATGGGGCGTGACTACTTCCTTCCTAAGGTTTCAAACCCGGGTTTTAAAAGAAAATTATGCAATTCGAAAACCGGATTTTCAGTACAAAAATCGGTTTTAAATTTATTCATTCCAGATCTTCTATTAGCTACCTAAAATTACTTTATTAAGTTATCCGGACAGATTTGATCAAAATTTATAAAGATTATTCTACATAAGATTACTGCGTTTTTACAAAAAGTAACGAAGAAGAAAATGAAGGTCTATTACATCACTCAACAAGTTCGTTGTATGGCTTACAGGTGGCGTCACTATTGGCAAAACTACGGCAGCAGTACGAGAAGAGCGCACAAAATCGTTTTGGAACCATGGATTCATCACTACACTCCAGAGTTAAATCTGCCGTCAGCTGATTGGACACCAACTGACAAAGCCGTCCAAAGTGACCAACAACGTAAAAGTCGCTGTGAAAGTTATATCGTCGGTATTTTGCGCTTCGACTATTTTGAAAAGGAAAAAGGGATCAATAGTGAATATTACATTAAGGGCGAAATCGCGAAAAATTACGAATCTGTGGAGAAAATTTGAAAATTCAAAATGGCAGCGACAATATGGCGGTAGGATTTGGTGATGGAAATGTAGGTCAGGCCTTTCTTTGAATTTTGCTTAAATTAGTTATAAAAGTTTCATTACGCCGTTCTGTACCACGAAGCAAAGTATCATGTGATAGTTCCGGTTGAGTTTCGCATCCAATGTCACCCCTAAATATTTGGCTTGAAGGCTCTGAAAGTACTGGAAATGTTCGTCTTCTAGTAAAGGGTACCAGCGGTGTCGCGGCTAGACAATTAGAGGCCCTGTGCAAAAATTCAGCAAGAGGCCCAGAGAATCCAACAAAAATTTACAAATAGATCTATGTCTGTCTAATTTTGAAATGGTTTCGTGCGATTGTGTTGTGCTAATGGCCTATATGCTGATTTGGGTGCCTCATTCAATGAAGTAAAAATTCAAATAATAAATTCAAATGATTTTTATTATCTACCAAAATATTTATTTGCTCGCGAGGCTCCTATCACGTCGGGCCCTGTGCAGTTGCACACTCTGCACATATGTTAGCTGTGGGTCTGGATACCAAAATCGTTTTCCAAGATTGGCATTTAGTCCTACTTTGGCACACCAGCTGGAGAGTAAATAAAGCGCCGTATCACGGTTACAACACTATCTACGTAACTTGGGGCAAAAAAGTTACGGCCATTAAGTAGCTCTACAAGTTCATCTACAACAAGGCACCACAGAAGTGGAGATAAGACTCCTCCCTCTAGGCATCCTTTTGTTATCAAGATGAGAAAATAAGTTTGCAAGGTCTCAGCAAATTGATCCAGTCGCAGAAAGTTCGACTTAGACTTCGTCTGCTTAGAGCTGTAGCTATAGCACGAAAGGATGTATTGTCGAAGGCGCCCTCGATATAGAGGAAAGCCGCCAGCGCAACTTCTTTGTTAAGTTCTGCGCATTATAGCCTGAGGAGAATCAGATTATCTCTTTGAACTTGCACGCCTGGTATGCATGTTGGTTGGAGCTTAATGGTTGGGGTTGAAGAGAAGTTTCCTCTATCGCCCATATATGGTGTGAATAGACACTTCCATTTCATAAATGTAGAGATGTCCTGAAGTGGATATCAGGGCATAAAAGATCCGTGGAAACGAGCTGACTTACAGACCTGGCTTCAAAAACTGTTTGCACTGTCACGAATCACATCCACTAGTCATAAAAAGAAATGCCCCATAGGATATAAGGCTTGTTCTACTACTGGGCTCAGGTACTGAGTATGAGACAAGCCAAAACATTCGTTAGCCCTGCACGAGCAAAAGCCAAGACTTCTCGACTCGACCTTACTAAACCCAAACGAAGGGCCTTATTCTAAGAGTCATGTGACATTGCAAGTGTCGTGACACTGAAGGAATGGTATGCCCGAGTCGACTCAAGAGATATGCTCATTTAAAATTGCCAACCGTGAGTTTCGTGGGCATTCTGAGAGTGGGTTAACTGCGTTTAAGTCCAAGTTTTTTAGTTGTAATGCAACAGTCATGCAAATGTCATGTGAGGGATTCGACTCTCAGAATAAGCCGAGTAGAGTTTTAATAGATCTTCTTACAAGGCGTGCTCCTGTGATTTTCTTCCAAAAGCAAAGCGCCGTTAACGTCTAACCTTTTAGATTTTAACCCTCAATTAAGATCATTCTTTTTAATACGATCCCAATTTTGTATTGCACTTGTTTATAGTAAAAGTATAATAATAATATAATGTGTAATTCAGCCAATTAAAAATTGCTGGCGGTATTGACTAACCATACCATGTGTAAACGAGATTCGTCATCAATGTTGAAAAAAAGGAAAACCATATTGCATTGAATTGGACGAAATTGTAGTAGAATAGATAAGGCTATGCTTAGAATCGTTTCTCAAACCGAGTAAAAGAGTTCCTTTTTTTACTGACAATATTTAGGAATTTCATAAATATTACGTGTCACGCGAAACTAGTCACCCCCCGCAAAATATTGGGAAAAAAATCAAAGAAAAATCATAAAAAAGCTGTCTTACTTATGTTGATGTCATTTTTTACACTTTCATTGATAAATCTTCATCAAAAACTGTTTTTTTTTGTTATCAATTCTGATTATAATTCATTTATTCCAGTAAAACTGATCAGCCAAAAAGCTTAGTCTCCGCCATCATTGGACACCGCAAAATAAAACAAACCTCAAAATCGTTTAACCTTAAAACAAACGCTCACTCAAATTGTTAACAAGTCTAATTGATATAAAAAAGCGCCATATTTTAACAGATATTTTACAGTTATTTGTCCGCTTTGGAATGAAAAATTAGAGTCAGTGTAGTCCTCCTCCTCGCCTCCCATCCTCCACTATAAAAAAAGAAGCGTTCAGAAACCAACAAAAAACAAAAACCCAAGAAGAAACCAAAAAAAAAAACAAAAAAAATCACACCTGAACACCACACGTTCGAAAAACATTCAAAACCGTCCATGTAACAGAAGAATCAGCCCAAACATGATTGTAGCTCACCTGAACGAGCTGCTGTGGCCGCGGCAAGATCACCCAACCCCAGGTATGCGAGATTACACGGCGAGCGAGGAGGCGAGATATGCGATAGGTTGGGAAGTCGGTACTTTTCAATTATTGCAGATTGCTCAGCGCCAAACGCGTATTATGACAGAGCGAACGGGACCGCGGGGCACTGGCGGGCGATCTCCGCTGCCTTGTGCAAGCATGACACAACACCGGTGAACATGTAACAAAATGCGATCACCGGTGATCGCGACTGATTAACAGTTACATGAATTCTGGCACAGTTAATGCAAACTCTCCGCGCACATGAAAGAAAGCAGCGCTGAAATGCGCAGCTCGCTCTATATAAGGCGGGGAATATTGCGCGGATTGTTGGCTGGTATTTTTGGCGATCTTCATTTCCTTCAGGACACGGCAGTCACCTTCCCCACACGATCATTTCTTGCAGCCGTGATGATGATGATGATGACACGGGGCAGCGCTACCTGACGGGAATTACTGCAGCTTTGGTACGATTCGCGTCCGTCGCGATACGTATTAGGGTCAACGTTATCATCTCGCATGATGCGTCCAGAACGCACAGGGTCAGATCAGAAGCCCGCAAGGGTGACGCAGATTGCATAGAAACAAGTTCTTCACCGTTCCGTTCTCCGACGATCTCCTTCTCCACTCCCACAGTTCCGGTGGACGTGTTGTTGTTGCTGCATTAACCTTATACCTTACTTTACCTTCGAAACTCCACGAACCAGGCTCATTCCACAGACTCTACTTCTCTTTTTGGATTCTCTCTTTTTTGGGGTTTTGTTCATTTTTCATGTCTGGCGTTAAGTGATGTGTAGCCTTCGATGTATGCCGGTGGGATTTGGTTCGCTTGTCCTGATTTAGCAGAATGCAGTTACCTGAAGCAGAATTAAGCCACAAAATCAACATGTGAAAGAGCTGGAAATTCGTAAACACCTTTTGTAGTAACGGAATATATTTTTCGATGTCGTTTTTTACTTTATTGCTGAAGGGTTTGCTGCTGCGTTGCTTGCAGTGAAATTTTTAGTAATAACTTTTATAGGCGGTGTGGATCGGTCAAATTGTAGGCACTCGGTACTTTATTACGTGATGGATACTTCATCTTTTGTGATACTTTTGGCAGTTGTTGCATAAATTAAGAACAAAGAAGTTGTCATTACCAGGAACTGAGGTGCATGTACAGTGGCGCACAATGGAAATCGTCCACCTAACGAACAATGGTGGGTCCACACGACACAGGCCATTGTCCGTCCGTCGTGCTTTTCGTGTCGGCTTCTGTACAGACTGTGAAGTTTGCATGAAACGGGCGGACGATATCGACGGAAAGTTTGGGCGCACTTTCTCCCGCGGCTTAGCAGCAGAGTACCATTGTTTCACAGATAAAATTCTATGAGAAAAATGTTTGCACGAACAAAGTTTGCGTCATGTAGACGGGCCATTAGAGAAATTAAGTATTTTTTTTTCAGCTAGTTCGCACAAATCAATTTATACATGAAGACTCCAATTCCAAAACTGCTTCCTTCCATTTTAAAAAATTAGTAAGGTAATGGCTATTTCAACCTCTAAAAAAAGCCGCTAACTTATCTGGTCAACTTTTTTCAGTTTTACTGCTTGGTGAACACACATTTAGCAAGTTTAGATATGAAATATGTAACAGATTCGTTAACAAGAGTCTGTTCAGAGCCCAAAACCGCCAATACCTCACTAGTTTTTCAAAACGGAAGGAAGCAGTTTTGGAATTGGAGTCTTCACATGTAAACAAGTTTTCAGTTTACAAGCTACTAGCCGGTGAATTCACTAGCTGCTAATAAACTAGCCCAGTCTCATCATGTTTACTAGCTAACTAGAAGATTCTAAACAATCTGCCGAGAAAGTTAATAGCCCGGCCATTTTGCTCGCTACTCTCTGGCGTGCAGGCTCGTTAGCTAGTAAACTAACCGTGTGTCATAATATTTGCTAGTGAACTAGCTCGTTTCATTGACTATAAAATGATAGAATTAGTTTTCGATAGCTAGTTGGCTACTGAGCGAGTGTAAAGTTTTGTGTCCCATCGTCACTATCGCCCTAGTTGACTCGCCGGCTAGTAGCTTGTAAACTCGCTCAATGTAATAGAGCTTTAACACTCAATACTGAGGAAGGTCGTTAAATAACTAAACTAAGTATTTAGTTTGCCCTTCTTTTGCAGTAACCCCTGCTCGAAGCCTGTTTGGCGTTGAATTTATTCATTTTTTTAGTATACTCAGCATTTTCAAGGGCTTGCTGCGAAGTAATATTATTGCTATTATACCATGTGTCCACTTAGAAAATACATCGATGTTTTATTTCGATGCCTTACACTGCTGGAAATGCGACTACACAGTTGAGACAGACTCCTGGCTTTGTCGGGTGGAGCGAAGAACACTTGAAAAAACCACCCTTATCTAAGGAGAAACATGATATGCAGATAGACGCATGTCCAAGGATGTCATTGGGCACACTGGTTCTGCAGACGGATCGTCAGTCGCTTAGATGCGCCTTTAAACGCAGAATCCGTCTGCAGCGCAGATTCGGTCAGTGGGTGATCGGCTGACTATTTCCGGAGCTACAACTTTTGCCCGAGGCTTGGAAAAGGTGGAGCTTGACAAAATTAGGTTTGTCAAACTCTCCAACCGCGAGAAAAAATGCTTTCAAGGCACTGGCAAAATGCTTATCCAGGGATATGGCCCTGGAAAAAGTTTTAATAAAGCCCTTCAAAAAAACTGAGCTGAAAAGGGTTCGCTCAGAGGAAACTCCGGAACGTCCGGAATAGAAGAGTACCAAGACGGCCAAGGGACCCACTCGCCCCAACTTTAGTCAAGTGGTAAGCTGATTTTATCTTTTAGATTTTTTGACTCGCTGTTTAATTTCTACTTAAATTTTGTTGTCTTTTTTATTATAGATACATCTCCTCTACTCTCCTCAGTACCAATTTAACTATGAGTCAACTCACATCGAAAAAAAATCAGGTCTACGCGATACGAGTCTACCCAGCAAACCAATCTTTAATATAACTTAACGAATTCGTTACGGAAATTCGTATATTTTTCCCGAATTCGCAATAGAATTCTGAACAAATTCGGAAAGAAAAATATATGAAGAGGTTGACACGACATCGTTAAAGAAATTCTTTTCGAAATCGTTACGAAATTTAGTAATGATTTAGCAAAGCTTTTTACCCCTAATAAAAGCTTCACATTCATATAGCCCATATACTTTACTAAACTCTTCACATGAAAAAATTAGCCTGGCGGAAATAAAACTCTTAAATGGAATAGAAAGAATTAATTATTATTATTATTTATTACAAAACACACAAAATTATGAATTTTAAAATTCCACAATGCACTTGCGCACTTCACTTTGACACACGATGTAAGTTTAAGACAAGTGTTCCGATTTCTGGCCTACTTCGTAAAGAAAATTTGTTACCGGCTTCGTCGTGACATTGTTGCGAAGTTGTTTTCCGAATTCTTTTCGATTTAGTTTCGACTAATCGCCACATAAAAAGCTTTAGTTTTTGTTGTTGTATTGCTTCCGAAAATCTTTCGACTTGTAGGAATTCGGAAAGTTTGGTTTGCTGGGTACTCACATCGAAAAATTGTAACGCTTTACATTGACAACAATGGTTCAATTTTGAAGACTGTGTGTGTGCTTATCGTAAAAAATGTGGGAGAAATTGGGCGCCAAAACACAACACAATTCGTACTTTGGTGAAGAATTTCTTTGAGTACGGGTATGTAACCATTAGCCAACGTCCCGCCAACGTAACCATTCGACGGTGTCTGCGACACTCCAAAGAAGTTGTTGAAGCGGTAATAGAGAGTGTTGCCGATAATCCAAATTAAACGTAAGAGGAACGACTCTAAAGAGGATTATAAAGTAAGATCTTTATCTCTTCCAAAACAAATTGCAACTTACTCATAGATTGTTGCCAACGGACAAGCCATTTGTGATATGAAAATGCCGTCGCAAAATGATTGATGCCGTTCCAGATTTTTGGGACAAAGTTTTGATGACGCATAAAGCTCTGCGTCAATCATTTTGAACACGTCTGCGTCAATCTCTCTGAACACTCTCTGGCGGAGTCAATAAACAAAACTGACAGAGAACCCTCACGTAATTCACGAAACACATCACTGCACGACGAGAAGGCCACTGTTTTCATCGGACCATTACTCTTCAAAGTTCAAGAAATCCTCGATGGCGCACGGTGCTGGTGCATTTCGTGTGTCCGAAAACGCGTGAAAAAGGTATGACGAACCTTTTGTTATTTTCATCTTTTCGATGAAGTTCCTGCGAAAGAAAACCAAAGACCATTGACGAACTTATAACTAACATATGAGCCGAAGTAGGTCCTATAATGCCCGTAAACAGGCGCTTTTTGTATATCGAATTGAGATCATTTAATCGATATTGTTTTGAATACAATTTAAAATAAATAGTAGAGAATGAGCCCCAAGGGTTTTTTATGTAACAGGGGGGCTGCAGTATCATACAGTTTGGAAACCACTGCTCTTACTAGTATTAGACAAGACTGGGGGCGATATGTGATACTATAGAAGTGTGTTAGCTTAGCCTCCTCTTCCTGTTCGAAACACAACATCACATTATGCTTTAACAATGACTGAAGTGCCTTCCAAGTATACATCTTATCCATTTTGGCAGGTGATATCTTATTTATTCTTTTTAATTTTAACTTGGTTTCAAAGCAGGTGGCCTAGACTAGAGAGGAAGTTTGGAGTAGTCCCAATTGCAGGCCAATTTGTTTATGTTGTAATGAAACGAAATATAAAATCATATAAAATCGAATTGTCATCTTACAATATTGATATTAGTTCATGTGCCATTGAATGATTGATTCACAATGACAGATTTATTCAACAAACCCAGCACTATCGCCGCCGAATCAAAAAGCAATGGAAACAGCTGTGCCAACAAAGACTTGAGACGATTACATTTGCCTCATCGAAATATCAATAGGAAAAAAAATCGATAAAACATTTTTCTGGCACCATCGGTCGATCGGTCTTACCTGAATGTTTAAACATGAGTATCTCTCTGACACACCGTCGTCATAAAGTTAAGACCTACAAAAACAACAACAGCCCAAAGCATGCCTCTCAACCTAGAGCAGTAAATCTAGGGTAAATGAATTTCACATAGAAGGAAGCGATTGGAGGCAATTTCTTCTAGTCCGATCTCGATTCCTTTCTTCATTCACAAGACCTGGGAGTAGTAGCGCTGGAGGTCGGAACCATTCGTCATTTTTAGAATCTTATGAATAATGCATTTCAATCGGACCGAAGAAGCGGCCACAAAACGAACTTCTTGGGTATGTTGGCGGTGCATGCAGTATCAGTCATTGGCTAATCATAATGGCGTTGCGCGAGTTCTATTAAGCTGGAAGTACATAATTGCGTTGCATTGCATTGTAATACTTGAGTGGGTTTTACTGCGATTCGTTGCATTATATGGATGTGACACATTAATGCGTTGCGTGTCGGCACTTAAATGCGTTTTGAAATTTGAATTTATGTTGAATCCCTCATCAAAATTCATTTTTAATATATTACTGAGTTAATCCGACCTAATAATATTTTTACAGAAAAAAACAAAACCAATTTGACCGATTATTGAATACGTCGTATGCGTAAAAGTTGAAAGTTAAACAACTGTTGCATTGCATTGCGATGAATTGAAGGTAATGACGCATTAATAGGTCTGCCATCATTGAAATATTCAGTGTTAAATTGATCTGTCAACGCATTCATGCAACGCAATGCAATTATGTACTTCCAGCTTTATAACGAATGCAGTTCCGCTTGGCCACGAGATAGAAACAATTAGTGGGTATCAACCGCTTCGGGCAGGAATTCGAGCTTCGGCTAAAGGTGTTGCTTATCAGCGAGATTTATTGAGTGCAATCGGTTCGTTGGAACACTCTTGTCAAATATTTAACTAAGGGCGGATTAATTTCTAACTGAAAGGACTGATACTTATCTTACCCTCATAAAATTTGCGTTTTTTCTTAAAGGGATATTTTTTCTTCGTTCGTTACTCGGCTCAAAACGATCGTAATCTCTTCTTCTTCGTTTTCCTCCACTCGCATTATCCGATCTATAATTCAGCATCGACTTTTTTCTTATTTGATAAATAAAAAGAGTTCCACTTCATGTCATTTAATTACACGTTTGAATGGAGAATTATGATAAAAAGGAGATGGAAATTCAATATATCAAAAGAAAAGGACTGAAATTTGAGATTTGAGTTTTGTGCTGCTTAAGCTGGAAGATCAGAGATCCGATTTTTTTATACATATATGCTATTGCTGCTGCTGTTGTGGTACGTCCGATCCCTTTTCCATCCTATCACCGGTGTGGTGTGGCCTACTACTATTTCTCACAGGGCATGCCAGCCCGTTGGCAAAATGATCGTCTTTGTTAGGAGGACCTCAAGTGTTCATCATATTCCTTTCCTTTTGTTTAGTCATTGGACAACAAAAAAATTATTTACTAAAGGAGAGAGGGGAAAAAATATTTTACAAGAGCATTTGTGTGTGCGCTATTGAAAGTTGAGATTTAAGTTTCCCAAACAAAACCAAAAAAAAAACAACCTAAAACATACACGGGAGGGAAAAAAATTTCATTAAAATAGGGCGAAACATAAGAAATATCGATGCAAGCTTTGTGCGAGAAGAAATTTGATATTTCGTTTATGAAGACTTGTTGCTGTGCCAGCGGCTGATCGATAGGGTATGATAAAAGATATTTGATGTGGATTCATGGCAACTTGATCGACTTAATATTATTAAGTAAAGTTTTTGTTTAGACAATTTGTTTATTTTTATTTAAGTTTTAATAGTGTTCCTTGCTTTTCAGCAAGTGATCTTGTAGATAGAATTCGAACTGTTGGTCTGTTTTAAAGTATTCAATCGCGCAGTCTCTGTGACATTTGTGGGTTTATGTGAGCTAACAATGCTTCGAATCGGCGGGAAGGACGTGAAATATAAGCCATAAAGACTAACTATACGAGCGATTTTGCGACTCTCTTCTCTGAGGATTTTATTGTTGGATGCCAAATTGCCCCTAGAAGCAACCATTGGCTTGGTATATAACAACAGCAAAAATACCCTTGTCGTTGCCAGAAAGAAATTTGCAGTCCAAAGCTTATGTCAGTAAGGACAATGTCAAGCCATCGTCTGTTTTATTAAAGAAAGAAGGATGTACGATTTTCGAGTATGATAAAACCCTGGATGGTATATATTTCGCTCGGAAGATCATATGTTTTCCAGCAGGACGGTGAACTACCCTACAGGAGCCATTAAGTCTAGCTCTCAGGCAATGATGAAATGTTTTAGTCGAAGAGCTTTTAGCCTTCTATCTACCTTTTGGACTATGATGTATGATTTATCGAATTCATGATCACTCGATGACGAATTGCCGATTCGTCTTGCAACTGAACTCAATCAGTTCTTGAATCTCCTGGGGTGGCACTATTGTTACATCCCCCGGAAAGTAAGCGAAGACAAGGACGATTTCTTGGAATCCGTTGGCGGTGGGAGCCGCAACCGAGATCATCACTAGAAATAAAGTTGATAATGGAGAGATGAGTGACACGATTATCAATTAAAAAGGCAGCGCGAGGCGCCCCACATCTCCGGCCATACACTAGTTTACTTGAGCCGGTGGTTACCCAAGGCTCCTGAGTAAGAGCAAGGGAAAGATACCTTTCCGCGAAAGTCTTGCACAGGGTGGAGGATTCTCTTTCGCGTGGTGCATGTAAACTTAAAAGTGCGCTCGTGGCGCTCATTTTTTCTCCAAGGAGCGTTTGACAAGCCCGGTCTTCTTGGCTTGTTTATAATCCTTTATCCTACCGCCTTTGCCCTTGTGTGTGCTGTTTGCCCCGTGCTCCGACTCCAAAGTCGGCAGGAGTGTTCTTTCTGCGTCCCGCTGTTAGCTGTGCTACAGGCTCCCTGGCACTTGCTGCCGATGTGGGAGTCGTATCTGGAACAATGCCAGGTGTCTCAGGAGTCGCTGCGAGCTTTGTCGTCAGATGGCCAATCGAGTACCGATTCCATATCCCTAGGTCTTTCTGCGTCACGATCATCGTTCATCTTCTCATTGTGTGATTGGCAAAGGACTTCCTTCAATTTTTTAATACGTCAATTGTGTCAGCTCACCCGAGTTTCACTGTAAATTTAGTCTGAAATTTTCTTTCGATTTTATATAAAAGAAACCACCCTCACCATGTCACTACTATTTGCAAGAGTACTGATAACAATTCGGTTACCTTTTGTTACGCTCTAGTAGAATGGTAAATTCTATGATTTATATTAGTTAATTTCTAAAGTTTTTCATCTGCTTAAATATCAATATTTGATTAAGCTCCTCACTCAATATTATCACCAATGGAGAATTTAATTAGCCGTCATATAGTCGAATTATATTAATGAAAAACACGCTTCGTTGAGAAAGTACATTAATAACTTTATCTTTACGTACTATTCAAAGTTTGATATCCAAGCTCTTAAAGATTGTCGACACGCGTGTTTACTTATACGAACCAGTTTGCGGGTGCGTTTGAACATTAACTACTTACGCTATATCGGAAGCATCTTTCCACTTTAATTTTCATAAATCTTGGCTATCAGATATTGTGCTCAGCAATGTGACAAAAATAAAATAGTCTGAGATCGGCAGTATAAAGGGGATTTTCTGTTATTTATTATATTATTAATTTGACCAGAATGATCCCGTAATAAATTCTTCCTGGGATTCAACTAATGATCTGGAGTATAATATTCGCAAAGTTTTATAGGCTGAAAGTATTTTGTTGTTCTAGCTTTAATATATATTTAGGCACAGCTGATAGAAACAATTATACTAAATGACGAAATGAATTTGTGAGACATAATACACAATACTGAGCCTTTTTTTATGAAAATTAAAGCAACATTTTCAATCCTGCTTCTTTCATGTTGTCGGTATTTTCACCAATCGAAGACATTGAGGAATGAGCTCCGTGAAGTTGGCCGGGAAAAAATTCCGGCTGGGGGGTAAAACCGTAAAATCGATTGTGCATCGTTAGACCACATTTTACCCCCCAACGGGTACGTTTTACCCCCCTCCACTTTTTTTTTATTAACAAAAACTTTTTTCCCGGCTAGGGGGTAAAACGTTCTATTTGAAAGGCCTTCGTTAGTCCATGTTTTTCCCACGAAAAATTTCGTTTTACCCCCTCCCAAAAAAAAATTATTAAATTTTTTTTTTTTTTTTTCAAAAAATTCTTATATTTTTCAAAAAAAAAATAAGGGGTTGAAGATAAGGGTTGGAAAACGTTTTACCCATTTCAGATTAACCCCCACGAGATTTTACCTACCCTCAGATTGGTTATTCCACCCCTCCGAACTTAGCCGGGATCGAACTTGTACTTAGAAAAATCCCGGCTAACTTCACATTCTCGAAAAAATCCGAGGGGTTGGAGATAAGGGTTGGAAAACGTTTTACCCATTTCAGATTAACCCCCACGAGATTTTACCTACCCTCAGATTGGTTATTCCACCCCTCCTAACTTAGCCGGGATCGAACTTGTACTTAGAAAAATCCCGGCTAACTTAGGTACTTGAAGAACTGAACGTTCAAATGAACGAAATCTAAAAAAAAAATTTAACTGCGGGAGATTCAATTCACCCCGCTGATAATGTTATCATTTCTAATTCGGGGATGGCGAATTCAATAAAAATAAAACCAACCCTCAAACTTGATCGCAAACTACCCCTAGGACAACCCTTATTACTAAAAGTGAGTGTTCTGCATTTACTTATGAAATCACCCCGCCAATTTTTTGTGTAGTATAATCCCTTAGTGTAAGCTATTTTTTGAGCCCAGCATCAAAAAAATTGGACCTGCTGAACCCACCCCCTCAGCAACCCCTAAACTTTAATTAATTATTTAAGTCCAAAATAAGGCTCCACCCCGCCAATTGTTAATGAAGATGCAAATACTATATATAACACAATTTTTAGAAAATATTCCAACCCCCTCCGGCATCGGAAACTAACCCTGTCACAAGGGGGTGGAAATCAAATTATTTAATTTCACCCCTGAACTTCATTTCACCCTGCCAATTTTTGGTGCACAAATAGCCACTACTGCAAGCTATTTTTTGAGCCCAACATGAATAGAATCGGACCTGCGGAGGTAGGTAAAATCTCGTGGGGGTTAATCTGAAATGGGTAAAACGTTTTCCAATCCCTATCTCCAACCCCTCCGATTTTTTCGAGAATGTGAAGTTAGCCGGGACTCTTCTAACTACAAGTTCGATCCCGGCTAAGTTCGGAGGGGTGGAATAACCAAACTGAGGGTAGGTAAAATCTCGTGGGGGTTAATCTGAAATGCGTTAAACGTTTTCCAACCCTTATCTTCAACCCCTTATTTTTTTTTGAAAAAAAAAAAAATATATATGGGTGATTGTCATGAAATGGGGGTAGTGGCTGGCTGGCCGTTGTTCTTTAGCTACAACGCCTCAAACAAATTTTTTCTGGGGTGAAAATCTCCATCCAGTAATAAAACATTCTCTCCTTCATCGCCTCCCGCGGCAAGCACTCTTGAACAAAATGGCGGCCCTTCGACCACCGAAAATGTCGCCTCCGTAACCTGTCCATTTTCCGCTTTTACGTCACGGCACTACGTTTACGGAAAAACAGTGCATTATTGCCGCGCGCCTAGGGTCTCAAACGATAGCAGCAGTGTTCCGAAACTGATCACCGGTATGTATTACGCGGGCGGATACCTGCTTAGTTAGATGTCAGTGTTTACATTCTGACTGTTGTTTGTTGCAAATTTCAATAAAAACTATAAGAATAGCGCACACGCAACGACAAATTGGTTGTCAAGTGGCACTAAGTAGTGAAAACGAATCGTCACAAGTTTCTTTATGAATGTTTATCCTCGCCGGACGTTTAGACTGTGAACAATTTATAAACAAGAGAGCAACCCTCAAGAAAATTATCGAAGAAAAAAAAACTGTCGCCTCCGTAATGTGTGTTTTCGTTGTGATATGTGTTGCAAATCTCTTTTAACTCGGTTCGGTGAATTTGTTTGCATTTGTAGAGCAAGCAAATTTTCGGAAAAATTGTTTGCTCTCATTGGTCATGAAAGCGACGGATTTTTCGATGAAATGTCGCTACCGTAATTGTCGCCTCCGAAGCCATATAATTTCGGCTTTTCGATATAAACTTCTCACTGTCTATACCTCGTGTGTATTTATGTGGAAATATACAGAAAGTACTTCAAAATAATGTTGAAAACACATGAGAAAATTTTTTTTCAGCACTTTTTTTTTTGTTCACAAATTTTTGTTCAAATCTCAAAAACTCCCATTTCATGACAATCACCCATATAGGTTGTATATAAGAATTTAAAAAAAAAAAAAAAAAATTTAATAATTTTTTTTTTGGGAGGGGGTAAAACGAAATTTTTCGTGGGAAAAACATGGACTAACGAAGGCCTTTCAAATAGCACGTTTTACCCCCTAGCCGGGAAAATTTTCCCGGCTTGTGAAGTTGGCCGGGAAAAAAGTTTTTGTTAATAAAAAAAAAATGGAGGGGGGTAAAACGTACCCGTTGGGGGGTAAAATGTGGTCTAACGATGCACAATCGATTTTACGGTTTTACCCCCCAGCCGGAATTTTTTCCCCGCCAACTTCACGGAGCTTGAGGAATGACTTCTGGTCAAATTTCAGTAGACAGTCGCTATAATAATAATGGTAAAATTTTGTCAAGGTTTCTAACATCCCTACTGTGGCTTAATGAGTAAATGGAAGTGGAAAATCGCCATCTCCGATGAGTTTTATGAAGCCGTTATGCACTTTTCTAGGCCCTGCTTAGATGGTTAGTTGTTGAAAAATAAAAAATGGCGTTACAACGGGCGAACCCCGGCCTTAATTGAAACATAGTCCTCGATTGATACAAAACCAATCAATCATTTATACAAGTTTTTTGTATATGATGTAATTAAAAAAATTCTTTTAAATATTCCTCTATATATACTAATGCAATCGAATTCTCTATACTAATGCAATCGAATTAACCCAGTAGGTTAAATCTTCTCCTTCGAATGCGTAATATCTACTTTCATGGAAACATCCCTTCGATTAGGATTGCGAGGGCCTAGGGTCGAAGGCATAACGGCTTCCTTATACATTACAATTCATTCCAATGTGAAGGCATATGAGCTACCTCTTGCGATACCATTTCGTACTCATCATTCTCTTTATATTCAAGACAGACACACGGCAAAACTATGCGTGTATACATATTGGCGCAATTTTACTACTCAACAAAGAAATCACTTTGGGAGAAAGTGTAGTGTGTGTTGAAAATGTTATTCACTTGGCCTTTGTTTGGCCGTCCGTCAAATTTTAACCTTCTCGACGGCCATCCTATGACCCTTAAAAGCCAAGCGGCCTGTGTTCGCCCGTTGTAAGACAATTTTTTATTTTTGCTCGGGTGAAGGAGGTATTTGCATCTGTTAAGAAATCCAAGGCATTGGGGCGCTTGTCCGGGGATTAGAATATGCAGTGGCAGATCCCCAATTAAAGTTACTCCTAGAAAGTCACTCCTAGCGTTAATTTGAATTCTTGCGGCCCCAGTCAAGAATGGAATCGATATCCTGGTTGAGAGAATTAGAGGTTCCGCCAAAAGAGTTGATGCCGGAGCGCGCAGCTGGGGAAATTAAAGCTGCACACAAATAAAAATTGCGCACATATTGATAAGAAATGCGCTTATGTATTTTCAAATTTCCCCTTCGAAATTTGTTGCGACTAGGCTAAGGGACGGGAACGGCATGGGGGGATTCTACTGCGCATGGAAAACGCGACTTTCTCGGCATCAACTCTTTTGGCGGAACCTCTAGCAGTTCACGGTTATGAAGGCAAGATTTGGTACATGCTTGTCTTATATTACAAAGTCATCGGAGTGATGCAGAGTTGAAGGGGATTGAGAGGAGATCATTAATTAAGCTTAGGAAAGTGTGGTTGATTGAACTAAACCCTGGGGAACGCCTTCTGAAAACGTGTATGGTTAGGATTCGACTCCATCCAATACTACCTTGTTTGCCCCCACGACCAAAAAGGAAATGACGCAATGTAATATTATTTATCTGCCACTTTCGCCCAGGGCCGTCATGGAAACAGCATCGAGTTAACTTGAGGGGTGAAAAGGTTTACTCCAGGAAAACTCTATCTCGGTTCATGGAAACAGAATAATGCACGTAGGAAATCCACTGTTATACACTTGTACTTAAACAAACACATATGCAAAACTCGGTGTTTCGTGGAGTTTCCTTGGATTAAACAACTTTACTCAACTCCTGTTTCCATGGGCACTTACTCTGAGCTAACCTAGGGTTAGCTTTGCATGGAAACTCAGTAATTTTCGGATACACGCACATCAAAAAAATCTTAGACGATTTTGTGTTATTGCTGTATTTCTTATTAGGCAGACAGTCGTACGCGAGCAATATGGGTTTCGTTTCCGTCGACCCACTTTCGTACACGGGCAAGATCATGAAACAGTTGCAAATCAGTCGAATCGAAAAGCCTGAATCTTTTTATTAATACTCGGCAATATTCTTAGTATTTCTCTATTAACCCTGCGTGTGTACACTGGGTCTTTGAAGGAACAGTGAAAATCCGAAACTCAAATTTTCCTCACATGAGTAGAAGGCGAACTTCAACTACCTCCCCAATGCTTTCAAATATATGACTTTGGCAACTTGTCGGCTATATAGTAGACACTTTCAATAAATACCCCAGATTTTTTTCAGAATTTTTGATAGCCGAGAAAACTTTGAAAACCCGGCCGTTCCCTAAAAGACCCAGTGTACACACCGTGTCTCGAAAAATATAGTGTACACACGCAGGGTTAAGTCTCGGTTCTTATAACAGGTGATTCTACTGTCCAAACCCATTACTGATTCCACAAAAATGATGCGGAATCCGCTGATCCGCTACTGATCTCTATCAGCGATGAAGGCTTTGTTTGAGATACTCGGTTTAACATAGAATGGCGCCAGTATATCTCTTTGCTCTAAAGCAGGGGTGGGGAACCTTTTTCCTGCCAAGGGCCATTTGGAAATTTATAACATCATTCGCGGGCCGGACAAACAATAATAATAGTTTTTGTTGTTCAAGGTCATAGGCCGTGTTCTTTTAATGAACTGGGGCCAGTTCACGCAATTCGACATCGACTGAAAACGACACGAAGCGCGTTCTAAAACCTTACTACAGTTAACTGTGGTGAACTTTTGTTGTTCAAAAACTCCGTGGTTAACTACAACATAACCACTAGCATAAGTTTTTGACGTTCAAAAGTTCCCGTAGTTAACCATAGTAAAGTTTTAGAACGCGCTTCGTGTCGTTTTCAGTCGACGTCGAATTGCGTGAACTGACCCCTGGATTTTGAAAGCTTTTGAGTTCATTAAAAGAACGACAAGGGAAATTTAACTAAGGGCCATCTTCAGTGCTTTAAATATATTAAAATTAAATCGAAGTTGCGTGTTATTTGACAACTGTTACACAAATTTCCTTCTAGAAAATATTAAATAAGTTTCTAAAAAATTAATTATTTGTTTCCTCATGCCTACAAATTTGCTCTCGTCACTTCCCTGTTGTTTTTATTTTAAATGACATTTTTCCTACATCTCGAAAAGAAGGGGAAATTTTGAAATTATTATCACTGCAACATGAACGTATTCACTCGCGGGCCAGATTAAATGACTTCGCGGGCCGTATGTGGCCCGCGGGCCGGAGGTTCCCCACCCCTGCTCTAAAGCCATACTACCTATCGCAGAATTTGGTAAGATTCTACATATTCCATCGGCTTTCTATTGATTTTGGATAGAATAGAAGGAATTGCTTTTGGCGGTAGATAGAGTGTCGTTGGATTTATCTTTTTTTTGGAATGCACATGAGCTAGGAGTCCAGATATATTTCGGAGAAATATGACAGTCCAAAAAGTTTGGGCAGAGATTTACCTAAAGACGAGGTACATTTCTTTAGTACCCTGGGGAGAATATTTTCAGGGCCAGTGGATTTTATTGATCCCAAGCTCTTTGAGACACCTACATACCCCGTGAGTCCTGAAGAAAACATTACCCATTGGAACAGTCGGAGACGGGAGCTGTAGCAGTTTCAGGAAAAATCTTCTTTCTTTAGTTCCCCTTCCATCATCCAGTCTGGTTTTCGATAGCCTACCACCAGCTATCAGAATTTCACACATAATTTCACAATTTCAATCTTGGCATTGTATTTTAAGTTATTCAGGATTTAACCCAAACAGTTGACGATGCATTTAAAATAAATTATAATTCTCGGAGGTAATTTTCCAACTTCGATAACTTCATGCAAGACAAAGAATTGGCTTAAAGTTGATAAAAATAAATCCACAGTTTGCTTCTGAAAGTATTTTTGCGAAAATTTCGGATTCTTTGCATATCATTTATAATACTGATTGTTTTACGATTTAACACCCATACCCATTTCTCAGAAGTATGTTCACATTTAGTGAATAACTATGTTTACTCATTCTCCTTTCAAAAACAATGCAAAATCCAGAGTATTGACAAAATGCAATTAACAGAGATTCAAAAAACAAGATTGCCCAAGTATGTATATAATCTTCCCATAATTAAATTCACAAATATTAAAGAATTCATCACCGAAGTGTGAATGACATCTTCAAACATCTTCAATTCTGTCCAAAAGCGTCTTTTCGCCCATGTTCTTCAGCAATAATGGAAAGAGATTTACCTGAGCCCGGGATCAATAGCCACCGGTTGGAGGCCCATTGGCTCCTCAGGAATTCGTTATTTTAATCGGGAAATTAATTATTGAGCATTGGGGATTGTCAACGCTTCATTGTTCCGCGTGCTAATGCCGGCTTATGGAGCGCTGAAGCTCGCCTTTAAATTGAGAAATTATGCAGTGTTTTTCTGAAGCTAGGCTCGATTATTAATGGTGGAATCAAGTGTTAATAATGTATCTACTATACTGCATTTGCCTAACGGTGTTTAGATTACATTCAAGTATTTCATCGTGTGTAAACTTGTCTTGTAGGATTTTGTTTTATGAGCGATTTGTTGTGTGAATCTTCAAGTACTGCATGACTATGGATGGACTTGCATAGAAATTGGTCATGTTTTTGATTTTTGTTTAATTTATTTAATGTTTGTTAATTTTCAGATTGCCGCACTACACACAGGACGGTACAGTGTCAATGTTGTGTTTTTATTTAATATTGCACTTGTCCCGGCCTATGGGTGGTGTGTTTCAACAACTGAGTGCTTTATTTTTATATATTTTTATCAAATTTGCGAGATACCAAAAAAAAATTCACGAAAAATAACATAAAATTTCTTTTTTTATTGCAGAGTAATAATCATGTGTGGACCAGACGAATTGAAATTTAAAAATTAATTGAAAAAATATGGATTAGACACTTGCAATCACTGAACCAATGACGTAACTAAAATGCAATTACTAAGTTTGCTGTTTCGTTTAATCCAGGATCAAGGATACACATATAACTATACTCCCTAAAAAATATATTGATTGAAAATTATTTTGATGTGGATACACCTGTGGTGTACACTTGTTTTTAGGTATATTGAAAACGCGCTTTGCCTTGGATGAAAAATTTAGTAAGTTTTGATTTAATTCATTTAATCATGTTTTAACTGTTTTCAGCATAAATTTTGGGTAAGGATTATCAAATAAACTATTTATTCTGATTGCATAAAATCGAACCTTAACCTCTTTGTTGTGCCCGCTGGACAATCAACTAACGACAGAAGTAGGGAGTAATTGTATCGAGGGGTGGTTTTTGCACTATTTTTAACTCTTGTCTCTGTCAGAATGGACCTACCCTTTCATACCATACTAATGGGACTTCTATAGACTAATTATATTATATTAATCGATTTGGAACCGACTATTGGAATACCAATCAGTTTGTTAAATAGCGCCCTTGCCGATCGGACCTCGATGAAACCCACCGAACGCTGGTGGTCCATGCCTGAAATGCCCAAATATAAAGGCGCAGTAGAAACGATGTCAGAGCCCCACCTGCCGGTTTTATCTTAGCAAGGATTGGTCTGACTTTGCAACAGCCAAGTCTAAGCGACAAGCTACTAGGCAGACTAGTGAACATATTCAAGCTGCCTCGCCTTATTTTTGATTTTTTCTTAAAATATTATGAAAAAAAAAATCATCTGCAAATTTTATACCGAATATTATGGTGTATATACAGTTATACTTCACGATAAATTGTCCTAATCTTTTGACGTGACAACGTCTATTAAAACGATGAACGCCGGCTGCATGCACGAAAAATGATGACTCATTGTCCCGTTATGTCCCGTTATGTCCCGTTATCTCCCGAAGTAATTTTAAAAAATTGATCGTAGTAATCTTAAAAATTTGATTAAAATTGTCAATATTAATTAGATTAAATTATTGTCAAATTGTCAACAATAAGCAAAGCAAGCCAAACACTCTGTCTCCTAACTGGGTGCCGGTGTATAAGAAAATAGTGAACATTACACTGACGAAAACCGTGAAATGCAAACGAAAACAGTTTCCTTGCGTTCCTGTTTGTGCTATTACCATTCACAAGTCGCAAGGTGGGACGTTTACTGTTATTATCTATAATATAAAAATAAGTCGGGTTTTCCTTCCAGACGCTATAATTAGAGAACGCACGATCCGATTTCCACGGTTTTGCATTCGTTGGAAAGGTCTCGGGCTCCGTGAGGTTTATAGCAAAAAAATTTCAAAAGCAGGCGCTTGGTCCATAGCAGCCATCTCAAGAGGGCGGATTACCATTTTCTTTACAACCCCTCGACATGGATATCAAATGAAAGGTTATGGTAAGTAGAACACCAAAAGCAATATAGTATACTCAATATATCGTTTGGTCCATGGCAGTCATCACAAGAGAGCAGATGACCATTTTCTTCACAACCCATTCGAAATGGGTATCCAATGAAAGAGTATGATAAGTAGAACAATATAAGCAATATAGTATACTCAATATGTCGCTTGGTCCATAGCGGCCACCTCAAGAATGCGGATTACCATTTCCTTCACAACACCTTCGACATGGATATCGAATGAAAGAGTATGATAAGTAGAACACCATAGGCAATAAAGTATACTCAATATATCGTTTGGTCCATGGCGATCATCTCAAGCGGGCGGATTACCATTTTCTTCACAACCCCTTCGAGATGGGTATCAAATGAGAGAGTATGATAAGTAGAACACATAAGCAATATAGTATACTCAATATATATCGTTTGGTCCATAGCGGCCATCTATAGAGGTTGGATTACCGATATCTTCACACCTCTCGATATGGATTTCAAATGAAAGGGTATGATAAGTAGAACACCATAAGCAATATAGTATACTCAATATATCGTTTGGTCCATGGCGGTCATCTCAAGAGGGAGGATGATCATTTTCTTCACTCCCCCCTCGACATTGGTATCAAATGAAAGGGCATTATAAGAAGAATGCCATAGACCATGTCTTTAGATTCATGGCGGCCATCTCAAGAGGGCGGATTGCGATTTTCTTCACAACACCCGAGACATGGGTATCAAATGAAAGGCTATGAAAAGTAGAACACCATAAGCAATATAGTATACTCAATTTATAATTTGGTCCATGGCGGCCATCTCAAAAGGGCGGTTTACCATTTTCTTCACAACTCCTTCTAGATGGGTATCAAATGAAAGAGTATGATAAGTAGAACAATATAAGCAATATAGTATACTCAATATATCGTTTGGTCCATAGCGGCCATCTCAAGAGGACGGATTACCATTTTCTTCACAACCCCTTCGAGATGGGTATCAAATGAGAGAGTATGATAAGTAGAACACCATATGCAATATAGTATACTTAATATATCGTTTGGTCCATAGTGGCCATCTCAAGAGTGCGGATTAATATTTTCTTCACAACCCCTTCGACATGGGTATCAAATGAAAGAGTATGATAAGTAGAACACCATAGGCAATATAGTATACTCAATATATCATCTGGTCCATGGCGGTCATCTCCCGAAATCAATTTTCCCAGATTTGTGCTTTTTTCACTATAGCTTTTTCCTATCGCAGACTGTGTCCTCATAATCTTATTTTATTGAAAGGCGTTGCAACGCACGCGGGTTTTTGCTAGTTTAATATAAATGATTCAATTTTATTCATAAAAGTATGCAATCATTTCATCAATGTTTTCTCATGACGTCACGTTAAACTATCGTCCGTAAACCCTCTTTACAGACAACAAATGACTTCGGCTTGAATTGCACGTTCCCAGGCTTCCTTTTTACTCATTAAAAAGCACAGGGGTCAGTTGGAAGTTTAACTGCAGTAAAAACATAAATACAAATATTAAGTTAACAGTCAGTCGTCAGAAGTTCAGATGATTGAAATGAAGACATCAATAGTGATTTCTTCCTGTCAGAATATTTCTCCGTATAATCTTTAACTACCAATAAAAAAAACTGCTTCTGTTCTTCGTTGTTGGTGTGTAGCTTATTATACTCATCTCATCCGTAAGCTTTACTCTTCGTTCAACGATGTCTCATGCTGCATACTCTATTACTACATGTCATGGCAGCTTTAGTGCTTGAAAGCTTGAAAATCTCAAGAACTCGAGTGCGTATATACTATGCCTACTTCAAGCAATATTAGCTTGAAAGGAGCTCGAGTTTTTCAGCTGTCATTTGAAGTTATTATTATATTTCTTTCCTTTGTTCGTACCATTATTTCTTTATAATTTTGTCTCCTCATATATCCACAAATGTTTTTCGACACATTTTCAAGCCTAGCTTTCACAATTTCGAGCACTCAAGCTTTCAAGCTCCGTTTACATGATACTCGAGGCGATCAGAAAAAAGTTTTTGAAGGAGCTGCTTGCGTTTACATTTTGTACTTGAATTACAGTTGAATTAAGCTTTTTCATGGAAACGCACTATATGTTTCACTTCATTGTAGGCTTTTCCCTCGGGCCACTCATCCACATCCTTAGTTAAGAACTCCGACGAAAATCCTGTGATATTGAAGAATCGGCGGGTATTTGAACTGACGAAATCTTTAAACCTTTGGCTGGATATTAGCAATGTCCACAGTTACTCGCTTTAAGGGATTCCCTACTCCTTCTGTTTAGATGGGGATGTAGGGTTTTCCAGAATAAACTTGATACACTCGCGATTCAAATTATTAACAAGAAAAACTTTATTTTCTAACTTTACATTAAATTAAATTGACTTTAAAGCGGGTGGATGGGAGACGTCTTCTCCGGCGTGGGCTGTTCTTCCTACTGCCGCTCGGATCGATTTTTGCTCTTATCATTGTCCTTTCGTTGGAGAGGGATTATAATTGTAGTTGATCGTTGATTGACAGTGCTGGATGTACGATGAAAATTTCCATCGACCGGCCGGTACTGGGAGGAAATTTATCTTTAACACCTTCCGTTCTTAGGGTGCAAACCATCTTCCTCTTCGTTTCATTGGAGATTCCATCATATAAAAATCTGTTCTTCTGATAACTACCAGAGATGCCCAACGAATTTTTGAAGAGCAACCCTTGAAATATTTACTTTCTTGTAGTTGTCAAGGTTTTAGAGCAGCTCGAGATCATTTCGTGGAGCAGACGTAGAATTGGGCGCAGAATCTAAACCCCAACAGTCTGATAACAAAGAGACAAATGGGAAGAATTCCACTGACTCCTCAACATCCATAACTTGAGGGAGCAGATAGCTTTTGACATCCATCTAGCGCGGTTTAGTCCAGCCTGTGTTTTGAATAACCTTTCTGAGGAACTCCTACTAAGAACACAATCGTCAGTTGCAAAAGTTGTTTGTAGTTGTTTCCAGATCGGAGCTCTAGCAGATGAGATTTAGATTTGGAAAAAGTAATTATTTCGCCAGAGATTTCAATAACTGCGACTGTGGCAACTTTGGATAAGGCTGTTTGGTAGTTTTTGCGATCGATGTTAGTCTAGTCTAGCGTTTAAAAACAGGTGGTATGGGCCTGTCGCCGCCCAGTGATGTCATAAACCGGGCCACCCTAACCATAGGGATAAACAGGCTATATCCCCGTGGCCTAAGCCTTTTCGGGGCTGCAATTTTTGTTGGTATTATATTTTTTGGTTGTTATTAGTTATGTTTAAAATCTTTTCATGACAAAATCACTACATTACCTGTTCTAATGAAATAGAAAACATGCTTTGGTGAACTGATCGACTGAAAGTTATTTTAAGATTTGCACTTCGGGGATTTGAGTGGTCGCCTGCAATTAAACAAAACTTTTTTACAAAATTTAATTTAACACAAAAAAGATTCTCCACAAAATGCGTCTTTCTAATCACTTTTTCTCTTTCTAAGACTCACATTTTAGTTGGCTTCAATAGAATGGACAGTGTTTTGGAAAGCTCACTGCTTGAATGTAAGACGAGTTCAGATAGATTTAGATCCCAGATTCTAAAATTCTGACGTATCATTTGCCCCGAATGATTAGCCCCATTATTTAAGGCATCCGCCGCGGCTGTAGTTGGCTCCTCGTTGTCTAGTATGTTTTCCAATTCATTACGGTAGTGATTCTACCGTAGGGCTACAAAAATACAGGGGTGGGCCGCCATTTTGAATTCCGATTGACGCCACACAGCTAATTGTATTCTACTCGTAATACCCTTTGATTTCATACCGGTCGGTGACCGAGACACACAATTGCAAATTTCGGCCGTCATCTTGTTTTTGTTACAAAAATGTCATATTGCATTGTCACGCGAACTATGCATATGGGTAAAATTTGGGTTTGATCGGTTACATGAAAGTGGGACAAAATCAAGTTGGAAGAGGCGTAGAACGTAGAAAATTGTTCAAATTAAAATTTCGGAAAAACGGAAACCTTAGTTACCTGTTGGGGTATCCATGCATCTACACGTGCAGACACACACTTTCTTTTATTAATATAGATAAAAAAACGGTTCTGCTCTCTCTATTCTAACAAATTATATAAAATTTTGAATTGCACTTATAAAATACATAACATCATCATTAATTTCCCACATTATTGCATTTCAAAGATATTCGTTAATATAGACAATAACCTTTATTTCAATGCATTATTTATTTAATTTGTGTTTTATTACTTGCCTCATCCAAAAACCAGAAAGAAGATCAATGATCTTCATAAATTCTTCCATAACACATCGGTTTACTCAAAAACTCGTAATATATTTCCTATCTATACATATATGTATGTATGTATATATAGAGCTGCTTATCTCAGGTGATACAGAAACCAAGGTGTTATTAAATATTTTTTGTGACTCGATTTTATTACCCGTTTTATTTCGATTCACCCAATCTTACTCCTAGTAACCGAACATCTTAAGTGTAACTCTTGCTTTTTCCATAAGAAAAATATTCTGTCCTATCGCACATTCCCCTACCTTAAGAAGGAACTCAATTTGAAGTTAGATAAAAGTGTTCTTAATAAGTACCTTACAGTATTACGGTAGCTTCAGATTGAGGCAGCGGCAATTTTCAGTTTAACAAAGTAATAAACCTCTTTAAAAGGGCAACGTTTATATGGCCGATCAACAATGTATGAATGCGCGCTGCGCTCTCTGTGAAAATTCGACCCGCTTTTATGTGGCCGTATCTCTGCGCCATTATCAGTGTAACTTTGTCGTAAATTTCATTTAAAAATTGATTTCATTCCAGGAGATTCAATGCAGGTTAACTAATTAAAAAAAATTAAATCTTGTCTTTATCTTTATGCTGATTGCAATTATTTGCATTATGTTGAAAAATAATAATTCTTTACCGGGGTGATATTAGTTAATTTTTTTCTCCAAAAATTATCACCTTTTCTTTTAGAGAAGATGGACTAAAGATCAGCCAGGATATAATGTATTAAAGAAGCAAGTTTAGACATAATAATCGTCCTAACTTGTAGTTAGATCACTAACAATAATGGATAGTACAAAATTTAAAACTTATAATTTTAGCTTTTATAATTTTAATAATCAAGTAAGTTCTTCTTGTGATCTTTTAAGCACTTGTGGGACATAGGGGGAAACAGCTGCCCCCAGTGGACCATCTTTTTTGCGACAGCTATCAGACCGAAAAATTCATAAAGAAAACTATTGAAAAGCTTTACGAACTAAATATGACTTTGACCATTCACGAAAAGAAGTACAGTGGAATCTCAGAAAACTTAACTCATACAAAAGTTGATTGTCTAGAAAAGTTAAGTGGTTTTCGAATCTCATTGAATGCCTTAAAAAGTTAATTAACTTAACTTTTTAGAGCATGTGAAACATACAAAAGAATTTGAGTTTTTTAATTGAATCACGTTTACCGGAATAGGTAAAATTTTTCTTTGTGGACATTGCCACGGGCCCAACGGTGTAACGAAGGAAGTTTTTGGGGCTCAACTCTCCGGGTTTGTTATTTACAACTTGGAGACTATCAACTTTTCCTAAATAACCTCGCTATTTTTTACGAATTCAACTGTTGCTGTCTTCGCAATAACCCATTCCAAAACTCTATTTTATATTAAAGGCTGTAAATTTGTAAATTTGTAGGAGTGAAAAACGGTTGTATGGTACCTGGAGCGATTGAACAAACTTTGCTGATCTTAATGAAAACAAATGGTGATTTTGCTTATAACCATAGAGCAGTGATTCCCAAAGTGGGTTCCGTGTCACCAGCGCAGAAGCGCAAATACATTCGCAGACTCACTGGCGCTGCGCCGGCCGTTTAACGCCTCCTTGAAATTTGGTCTACGTCACGCCGCGTAACATTTTGACCGTCATTCCATATTCCCATGTCGAGGGGGTCGTGAAGAAAATGGTAATCCGCCCTTTTGAGATGGTCGCCATGGACCAAACGATATATTGAGTATACTATATTGCTTTTGGCGTTCTACTTATCATACCCTTTCATTTGATACCCATGTTGAAGGGGTTGTGAAGAATATTTCAATCCGCCCTCCTAAGACTGCCGCCATCCATCTAAAGGTATACATATTAAGTATACCATATTGCATTGTCTAAAGCTGTAAGCAAAATGTCAGCATGATATAACCGGAAGTATTTGAAAAATTGATTGCAAAATTTATTCCGTGAAGAAAACAGTAATCCGTCCTCTTGAGACGGACGCCATGGATCTAACGGTATAATGAGTATACCATATTATTGTATTGTCATCGGAGCTGAAGTTGTGTGCAAAATTTCAGGGTAATCCGGAGGTATTCAAAAAATCGATTGCAAGATATGTACCGGACAAACAGACAGACAAGAAATCGAGCTAATAAAAACGTTTTTAAATATATTAAAGGATTGTACATATACATAATCATATATTATTTTATTTTTTCATCGTTGGATTCCGCCAAATTTTATACATTGTAGAAAGGCTCCGTACGAAATAAAGTTTGGGAACCACTGCCGTAGAGAAACTGCAGACGATGGGTTTAAAAGGTATATAGCGCATTGTTGGTGGCAAATTTCAGGCTGAAAAATTCAAACGAAGCGAAAGACCATCCTCTTACAATCTCGCTATTATTTTGACCTAGTCAAATGAATGTGTGACATTGGTAAAGGAAAATCATTTTAGCCCACATCTGTAACGGTCAGTTTTGCACGGAAATCCCTAAATATCTACTTGACTAAAAATTACTGTGGGGAAGAAAATGTAAAAGTTGTTCGGAACAAAAAGGTAGGCGGGGAGAAAAGAAAAAAAGGAAATGGAGTTCGAATTTTGACGGATGTAGAAATTTACTGAAAAAATTTTTGTTCGGAAAAATTGAAAATTAAATAAAAAAGGAAAAAATTGGATCTGCTAAAAATAATGTAACAAATTCGAAACTTTATAATGTACCTAAAAAAAATTTGTTGTAACAATTGAATTTGACAATAAACAAGAATGCGTTGGTGCAATGATAGACAGAATGAATGTAGCAACATCGCTAGGATGCCTGGAAAGATACAATTACGCTAAGCGGTTATACAAGAATCCTTGCCGAGTTTTGCTGGAATATCAGAGGATGGTGACAAAACACATGCTACACTAGTATAAAGGAGGAGCTGTATATTCCATTAATACCAATTGATACACCGTTCGATAGTCAGGTAATTAAGCCAATACCTATAGTGCATCCACGCCAGCTGGATCAGAAGAACAGATCTTGCGAGGTCTATGGGTGGTCATCAGAATCGTCGAAGAATATTCTTGTTTTCAAACGAAATGCTTTAGTAAGTAATAGTAAATATGGCAGTGAAGATGCTCACGTTGAACTAAATGATACGAAGATTATTAAGACGGAAAACAGGAGAGGAGCGCGGCGGTGGAAAGGTAATGGTGCAACTGTTGTTTAATATTCGTTTCTATTGCTGCTATTTTCGGTATCCTTTTACTAGACAGAAATGTATTTAGATAGGGAATTTGGAAATTAGACATGAGTGTTATGGTTGAATTGGTAGATATATGAAATTTGTCATTCAAAAGTTATTATCGGAAGAGATTTTTTTGAAAAAAAAAAAAAAAAAAGAAAAAGATAAATAGATACAATATTGGTATTTTTGTTTTTGACTTCAGTTTTTGTTGACGGTGCAATACACAGATAGAGAAGAAAAAACACACAAACCTATACCAAAAATAAAATAACAAAAATTTCTATGCTTTAATTTATTACTAAATTAATACTTTTAATTGTAGTTAATATTAACTTTATAATCTTATTTATAACTATTTATGAATTTATTTGGCTCCTTGTTGGTGATATTTTTTTCTATCTTTTGTTGTTTTCTGGGCAATTGTTCTCCCTGTAAGTAAACTTGTGTTTTTGTGATATTGGTTGTAAAAAGCGAAGAGTACTGGTACCATTACTGCGCGTTTTCTTTTACTTTAGTGTTCAGATGTATGTGCCTATGGTAATGAGATATTCATTTTGTTGAAATAGAGCGTTTAATTTGATATCATATCTGACAAGGACCTGTAATTATTGTCTTGTGAGATTTGCGTTATTGTATGGTTTGTTTTGATGATTATTCGGATTATTAAATGATTATAAATAATAGAATGGTCATGTGTTAAATTTTGTTGTGGAATGGTTGAGGCGGGGGTCATTCCTTTTCAGGGTTTGACGAGGCTCAGGCTATGCCTGAAGAATGATGGAGGTGGAATTCAAAATTGCCCAGGCACAGGTAAGTGGTGAACCAACCGCGGTAAGGCCCGGCCACACACCCCACGACCCCTCCGGCGAGCTAGATAACTCAGTGTGGCCGGCGTAGGAGTTCCGGAATTTTTTTTCATTTCTTATGTATGGTATTGACTCCTTGGTCATGCTTTTCCGGGCTTATGGCTAAGGGGGTAATACCTCGCATAAGTGGCGCCCAGTATTTTATCGCGCCATTATGCTATTACACATCAACAGTCAATGCAAAGTGTTTCGTTAATTTTTTAATTATTATAAAAATTTTCTTTAATAAATATTTAAATACAATTTTATTTTTATTTTGTTTCAGATTTAATGGAGTACAAGTACAATGGATTAAGCGAAAATACCAGCAGGGTACTAGCCCTCAATCATTAAAGGTCATTCTATGTAGGACGTGACTTGTGCGAATTTGTTATTTAAGAATCATATTGCACTTGTCCCGGCCTGCAAACCTATGACTACGACATCATGTATACATACTTAATTATTAATTTTTCACACACAAAATTTTATTGGAACTTTATTCTTACTATATGAAAAGTCCTAGAATGAAATACTTGGTTGGCTGCTATAGTAGTATCGCAACTGTATGTGTTTTTACGGTTTAAGAATAGTAGATTGTTCTACAAGTAAAGAAAAGTGATAGTTTTCCAGTGAGTGTAAATATTTAATTCGCGAGCTAGCGTAGCGAGCGAGTGGATTAAAATTTACACGAGCTGGAAAACTCACTTTTCTTAGCGCGTTGAACATGCTATTTTTTCGGTAATCGTATAGAAATGACGTACATTTAATATTGAAAATCAAAAATTGCAAAGAAAATATTAATACTTACATTGAAAATCAAAAATTGTAAAGAAATAATAATTGGTCAAAGTAGGCCATTTTCTGTTGACAATTAATCGCACTGTAATTAAAGTTACATACATATATCTAAAATCGTGAAGAAAAGTTTTGCTAACTACACCTTTTCCAGTTGTAATTCAGAAAGCCTCAACTGTAATTCAGATTAGTCAATTGTAATTCAGAAAGCGTCAATTGTAATTCAGATTTGTCAATTGTAAATCAGAAAGCGTCAATTGTAATTCAGATTTGTCAATTGTAATTCAGAAAATATCAATTGTAATTCAGAAAATATCAATTGTAATTCAGAAAGTATCAATTGTAATTCAGAAAATTTCAACTTTCATCTCATTGATGCAATAAATTGACCAAATAATTTCAATTGAATCTTTCATTACATAATAAATATTCTCCTAGTAACATCATGCATGATATCGTCCCATTATTACTGTTTCAATGCTAAGTTGTGTTATCTGACGCAATCTCTAATAATCTCCCAGTTGATAACCCATTTCGTGCAAATGATGTAAAGCGAATGTTTAAGCTAACTGTTAAACAAATTTAAATCTTCTGCGTTCCATACATAAGACTCCTGTTGCAGAAATTGCTGCAATTAGAAGATTTTGAATTTTTCTGAATTACAATTGACACTTTCTGAATTATAATTGACACTTTCTGAATTACAATTGATACTTTCTGAATTTCAATTGACGCTTTCTGATTTACAATTGACAAATCTGAACTACAATTGATACTATCTGAATTACAATTGACTAATCTGAATTACAATTGATACTTTCTGAATTATAGTTGATACTTTCTGAATTACAATTGGAAAAGGTGTAGAAAAGTATCACTTTTCTTTACGATTTTTGATTAAACAATGTACGTCATTTCTATACGATTCCCGAAAAAAATGTTTATTTAATTCTAATTAATTCTATTTGCAGGACTCCCCTGTTGGTATTATATAAATTTTGGAATTTAAAAAGCTAAGCTTAGCAACATTTTGAATTAGAAAGCTCTTTGTCCAATAAATAATGGACCGTAATTTATTGTAGGCTACGAATATGAGATGTTATTCAAATAAAAAATAATTACTTAAAAAATACAATTAAACACTATTCGGCTAAATCAAAGAGAAATGCTTTATTCAATATTATTAAAATAATTTATCTGATATAACAAAGAATCAGCTTCATTTTGATCCTCTTTACATATATTTATAAATATCTTCAAAGCTTTTGTTTTTAGGTGTTTTAATATTGATAGAAATTAGAAGATCCATCGTTACAGACAGACGTCACAGTCGAACACAAATGTGTTTAAAGAAAATTTTGGATATGCCAGTGTCAGAATAAAGGAAATGAAAAAAGAAGTTCCTTGTTCCTTTGAATTTACTAGGTACTAATTTGAGCTTCATCGATTTGTGTACAGCCGGCCGAGGAATGAATCAACAGAAAATCTTTTTCCATTGTCTTATAAAATTAAGAGAGTATTTTCAGGGCAGAGTTTTTATTTAATACTAACAGTTTTCAACTCCAAAATTTCTTTAATACAAGAACGAATAAAATGTATTTGGGACGACCTATCACCACCATTTCTAGCAACATATAACAATTAGTTTTTTGTTTTTTTTTTTCATTGGAGATTGGAGAGACTAAAAAATGTACTTGTCTAATTTTTCCTTTTACTATTAGCGAAAAGTGCACACCAAATAGCCAATTACAGGATGCATCATTGAAAAAAGCTGACAATTGACAGACACTCAATGATTTCCTAAGATGCAAGTATGACCGAAGATACAGACCGCAGGATAAATTCGTCATGACTGAAATGGATATCATTATCCGGAAAATTGTGCGATAATAAAAACTCGATAACAACAGATAGCAACGTTTACAAGGTAGTCGGTTATGCTGAACGGTTCCGACTGCTGGATAATAAGAAAGAAGCAAGAACAGAAACTGCACACTGCAGACATTATATTGGCCAATGGGATTATGCGGATCGATAATGTTAAGAACGAATTCATCCGAAGTTCATAGTTTGGATACGTGATAAGGCGTGAAGATCATATGATTAAAAAAGCGATACAGATATCGCAGAGAAGATAGGCACCAGGAAAGCTATAGGCAACGTGCAGGACGTCGTGGAGGAGAATTAAAAGAGTAGAAAACATGAGATTGTGGCTTTTTTAGTCTAAGAGCCGACCCTAAGTAATTAAGTCAGAACAAGTCTAGCACGAATAACTTCTAATTGAAATGCAAGGTATAATATATAGATTTAGTTAGCAGTGAACGTTGGATGCACTCTTATGTTGATATAGTTGTTCTAAATATTTGTACAATACTCGTAACTTAATTCATATAAACCCAGCAGTCCTAGCACATGCATTTACAAAGAGCTGGTTCAAACTTGTTTCCTGATTTTTCAGAAATATCAAGTCTACATAATTATTTGCATTTAAATTTTCTTATTAACTAAAACCACCGTAGTTTTGAATGAATGGAATGTATTTCTCAGTTAAATATCATTTATTCTCCTGAAATGACGCTTAGTGTGTAGGACTATATCCAAGCCATTGTTAAGATCGGCTCATGTGCTCATACAGGACCTATTTTTCATCCATGGTGACCAGTGGCGTGGCAAGAAATGGGGGGGGGGTTAAATAGTTGTAGGTCGAGTCAAAATTGATATAATTTTTAATTATGTTTTAATAGGAATAAAACTAGAAGAAGTGTTTTAGAGGAATTCAGTTTGTTCACTATTGACATACATGATCAAAAGTCACAGTTCTATGTTTCTACGCTTTTCAGTAAATTTTTTGATTACTTCCCTAGCCGTTACGTCGATTTCCCAGCGAATACTCAAAAGAGCAAGACCGTTCAGATGCTGTTCTCCAGCTGCACTACTTTGCCAATCCTTGGAAGTTGAAAAACTTCTTCGCTGCTAGCAATTATGGCCACAGCTAAGGTAGCTCCAATCTTCAGACAGTTAATGACTTTCGGAAAAAGTGTTATTTTTTTATTTTTTTTTTTATGTGACAGTGCTAAGCTCAGGAGTCACCCTTTGTACTACTAGTCCGTCATGTCATTTGTCAAGTCATGGTGCAATGTCTAGCAGTAAGCTTAGTACGGGGGAGGGGTTGGGGGTATAGGTTAAGGGTTAAAAGGTACGGGGGGGTATTGAAGAAGGTGGTGATGAACCCTGCGTTTGAACTCTTGGATGTTGTAGGAGCTCGGAAATACTGACTGCGAGAGATTATTCCACAGTCGAGTTGTTCTATTTACAAACGAATTCATATGAAGGTGAAGGGAATGAGACGAGTGGGCTAATCTGGTGTTGCGGGTATAAGATTGCCGTGGAGGCAGGAGAGCGTTTAACTCGGAGGAACAGTCACTATGATAGTAGCGATAAAATTTTGTCAGTGCTGCTACATTCCTACGGTGGCTGAGGGGGTCGATGGTGGAGCAAGCGGTGTCGTCACCAATTAATTTAAGGGCCTTTTTTTGGACCTTATCTAACCATGCTAAGGTGGTTATTGGAGCGCCGCCCCAAACGAGGGAGTTGTATTCGAGAAGAGGCCGAATGTAGGATTTATAAATAACAGCACGGGCCGATGGTTGGAGGAGGAACTTGCACCTCTTGAGAAATCCCAAGCACTGGGATGCTTGTTTGGCGATTTGAAATATGTGATCATTCCAACGTGAATATTAAAAATTAAAGCATCGATGAACATGTGGGTGTGGACTGATGACTGATTTGCAATTTGGACTGTTTGCTCGATGATAGACTGACTGTTGCTTAATGATTCGATTTTTTACTATTGCAAGGAATATTAGCAGTAGGCGCCTCCTGTTGGAACGCGTCTACGTGAAAATTTCGCCTATCTTCAGGATTATCCGCGGAATACCAGGAAAAGCGCTCAATGAGCCTTGAAATGAAATTCATCAAACAAATTTGAGCGGATCAGAAAGTTAGCGTGAAATCAAACATCTGTATTGTCCGAATTAACCCTGATTTTAACCACTATTTATAAGCCCCTTGGTCATTATGAATCTATACAGATGGCTCAAAAATTGGTAACAGCGTAGACTCTGGTATTTTTTCCGAGGCATTGAATATAAACACCTCTCTTCGTCTACCTGACCACTGCAGCGTCTTCCAAGCGGAAGTCACTGCGATCTGGGAGGCTCTCGAATGGCTAAAGATTAATAATATGTCTCATAAGAATATATGTGTTCTATCGAGGCCCTCAAGGCTCTTAATTCTGTCGTCACAACATCTACGACTGTTCTGAACTGCCGCAAGTATCTGTAAGAGACTGCCACTCAGTTTGATATAACTCTGTGTTGGATTCCTGGACACAGGGGATTAAGGGAGATTGTAGGGCAGATGAGCTTGCTAGACAGGGAACCGAAGTGGAAAGGACACTCCACTTAACATAGATGGGAATGCTATTAGCCACCTATAAACTGGCTGTGAAAAAAATCAGCTTACCTCGAGATGAGCTGAGATAGGCTACTGCAACAGTGTTTCGCACTCTTCACACAATATGGCGGATTTTGGACGCAAAGCTTTCTAAACCTCTTGTTCAGTTGAACAAAACCGAGATAAGCCATGTAGTGAAAGTCGTTTATGGTCCCTTTGGCCCGCAAGCCGAAAGATTGGGACTTCCCCACAACGACTTATGCAGAAGTTGTGGCAATGAAGATGAGGAAGAAAATGTCTCCCATCTTCTCAGTACATGTCCCACCCTTGCAAAGAAAAGATGTACCTTTCTCGGCTCACCTTTCCTTCATGGATTCAGCGAGCTGAAAATATTGGGGTTCCTGACCTTCCTCGCTTTATCAAAAGGTCCAAATGGCTAGAAATGCCCTGAATTTCGTCCCAACACTAGAATGGCATCACAATGGGCCCAATGGTGTGCCTAAGTGCAGCCATTTCAACCTAACCTAACCTATGAGCCACTTGCGATCCGTGTTCGAGGCACAATAAGTGATATTTCTAGTGTAATTTCTTCGCGCTGAATGTACCACCAAAATTACAAAATGATATTATAAATATTTAAGTTGAATTTTCTTCATACAAAAGGCGTTCGGGGAGGGGGGGGGGGGGTTGGTCCCCAAAACCCCCCGTTCCTACGCCACTGATGGTGACCATTTTCATAGAATTGGATCTAAAATTGATAGTCCTCGTATTGAATCTTCTTCTTATGTTTTTGAGGTCCTGTCTGTGGGTCAGCAAACAGATATCATCCTCGTAGTCAAGATCCTTAAAGCGGTCTAGCAAACCCCATTGTATTCCGCCTGTTATACTATTTAGAGCGGTGACAAGTATGTAACCGAGTCGATCGCTCGAGTCGATATTATTAACCATAGCCAAAGCAAGGGCTTTAAGGGGAATCGTAAATCAGTAGACTGCCTATGATTCTTATGATGTTAATATGGTCTATGCAGGAGCGTCCTTTTCTAAATCTAGCCTGCTGTCTTCTAAACGGTCGGTCTACTGTCTCTCATTCTAGATAATAGTATAATAAACAGTTGCCTCTCCAGTTGTCACAAATTGTTAGGTCCCCCTTTTTTGACTATTATACCTTCCGTCCAATCCTGCCGAAAGGTACAGGTGCTCCATGCTTTTTCTACGATTTCAACGATTTTGGCGGAATGCCATCATTTCCAGCTGGCTTATCATTGGCCTTGGCATGGATTGCGGTTACTATTTCTGTCTTGGATGGGGTACGAGTAGCCATTCTTATTAGCTGTGCATTGTTGGTTCCTGTGAAAAAGAATCATTCAGGCCGACGGAGAAATAATCTCTTCATTTGTGGAGGCTGCTCCTCGTCGCTGCACAGAAGCCTTCCATCCGCACTCTTAACGGCATGCTTTTTAGTGGAGTGCTTTTCTTTTTTTCGCTTTTCCTGGGAGCTCCGCATTTTATCACGCCAGACACTTCTCTTTACCTCTCGGTTCAAATTGATGACGGCTTTCGGGGTCGTTTGTATTTGTTGCTTATAATTTTTTAGGGCACTTCTGCGTTCTATTTTTGCCAGGCTGTGTCCGAGATCCAATGTTGCTGGTTTCTTTGCACATAGCCGATGTTTGTTTCCGCTGCTGTTATAAAAACGCCCTTTGTAGTGCTCCACAGCTCTTCAATATTATTTTCGTCAGAAACTCTTTACTGGCTTAAGGTTTGTTGTATGTAGTTTCCCAGCAAATTCTCGCCTTTTAATGCTGTCCCGAAGATCTACGTTAAACCGTCTACGGTTTATGACATCGCGTTGGATGTTTCTGATTACGATGATTTTGAGGCGAGTGGTTACTACTACCAAATGGTGCAGTGTCTGCTTCCCTGAAGCTCCTGACTTCCTCTAGACTGGTTTCTCTTTCTACCATCGGGCGATACCCAGGTATAGTCCAGTCAAAATAGACGAAAAAACGCCATAATTGGAAGATAATTCGGAAGTTGCTGAAAATTGGAACAGCCCTTAAAAACATTACTATACATAAGCTGAAGAGACTGCCACGCGATTGGACGACTGCAAACTTTTTTATTCACGGTCAAAGGGTCAAAATATCAGTTTTTTGCAAATATATGCTAAACCGTACGTCTTATCAGAAAATTGTGTTTACAGCGTTTGTAGATTAGGCGATTATCTACAAAAAAATATATTATACATTTTCTCGTAGGAATTGCCATTTCTGAGATATTGTCGTTTTAATTAAAATACCCATATTCTATCATTCCCGACTTGTAAAGGTCATCAGAAATTTAATAAATCCTTTGTTGGAGTACGCGGCTAATATTTTCAGGGGTGATTCCTGGATATGTTTGGAGAAAAAATTTGTTCTACAGAGGGCGGCTATCTCCACTATCCACTAAGATACAGGGTGATTAGGGAAAAAATTTTGTTTTTTTTTAAATTTACTGAAATTTGAATAACTCCTAAAGTAATTATCATAAAGTAGCCTAATTAGGCTCATCTTTTAGGTAAATGTGTATTCTTTTATTTGGTATAAAGCACAGCAACCTGAGTGGCTCCGTTCAAAAAATATGTAGGCTCAAACCAATGCTACTATGCCGCAGTTGAAAGACGAGTAACTTTTTAATTGTTCACGATAAAACTACTACTACTACCTACAAAACTACCCAAAATAAACACTTATTGTGTATGGAAATATTGTAGTTAATAGTTTGGTGCATCAAAAAAGCAAAAAAAAAATGTACTGTTACTAACGAATTTTCTGAAAAAAAACGAAGAAATCTGCCAGGTCTAGATGCAAAGCATTGGTTTGAGCCTTATATTTTTTGAACGGAGCCACTCAGGTTGCTGTGCTTTATACCAAATAAAAGAATACACATTTACCTAAAAGATGAGCCTAATTAGGCTACTTTATGATAATTACTTTAGGAGTTATTCAAATTTCAGTAAATTTAAAAAAAAACAAAATTTTTTCCCTAATCACCCTGTATCTTAGTGGATAGTGGAGATAGCCGCCCTCTGTAGAACAAATTTTTTCTCCAAACATATCCAGGAATCACCCCTGAAAATATTAGCCGCGTACTCCAACAAAGGATTTATTAAATTTCTGATGACCTTTACAAGTCGGGAATGATAGAATATGGGTATTTTAATTAAAACGACAATATCTCAGAAATGGCAATTCCTACGAGAAAATGTATAATATATTTTTTTGCAGATAATCGCCTAATATACAAACGCTGTAAACACAATTTTCTGATAAGACGTACGGTTTAGCATATATTTGCAAAAAACTGATATTTTGACCCTTTGACCTTGAATAAAAAAGTTTGCAGTCGTCCAATCGCGTGGCAGTCTCTACAGCTTATGTATAATAATGTTTTTAAGGGCTGTTCCAATTTTCAGCAACTTCCAAATTATCTTCCAGTCAAACCTCTAATTTGACTGGACTAGTATCCTTGTGTATCTTCTTGTGACAAAAGTAGGTTCCACCTACATGAGTTGGTTGGAACTACAAAAGTCAACGAAAAGCTCACCGTTGCTGTTAGTGACCTGGCCTATGCCTTGATTTCCTATTGTGTGTTCATCGAGAAACAACTCGCTGGAGTGTTATGCCTCCTGAAACGAATTGATCGCTGACCGATGTCATGCGCTCTTATGGAGCGGGGAAAGGCTAAGGAAGGCTATGCCAGGAGGAATCAGGAATGTAAATTGGGAAGAAGAAGGAAGGAAAATTATGTAGGTAGAAAGTGGAAAAGGCGAAGGACCGTAGGGCTGGCCGGGATTCGAACCCAGGACCTCTGGGATCGTAGCCAGACTCCTTACTTCCTAGGCTACCGAGGCCCCCGAGTATTACGCCAGCGCCATTCCTACAGCTTTCAGTTTCGTTTCTGCCAGAATATAAGGACTCACAGTTTGGGCAGATGTGTTCGCCGCGTGGTCTCGCTGACTCCCTTTATCTTGATTTTATATCGGTTCATCTCATTTAGGACTTCATCCAGCCGTTCATCAGAAAGCAGTGTTCTCACATTCCATGATCCGAATCGTGTCCTTGTTTGAAAAGCAAAGTTCGTCGTCGTGTTGTACATCCGGTTCCGAGGCATTGTTTGCCGATTCGTAGCAATGGTGTTTTTATGGGACCGGGTTGCGACTTAAAACAGGGATATAACTCATTCTTAATTAATCAAAAATCAAAGTACTATAATCTATAGTACTATAGTACTATAATAACTATATAAAAATCAAAGTACTATAATTGGCTCTAATAAAACTTAACCTACTGTTTCTTCCATTTCAGTGAATAATTTAAAAAGAAAACCATTTCAAATTTCCAAACAAGTATATGGCTGTGTTTTCTTAACTGAGGCTTCAGCCGTGGCTTGAATTATTGTTTTCCAATTCAATCTCATCTCAATACAACTCATTAATCTAGGCAGGGGACTCTAAAAGTGCCTTATTACGGCTCACCAAAGACCAAATATACTTTGTACTCAACGTACTCAACCCATGATTGGATTGTAGCGGCTCTAGCTAAATTGTATCACTATTATCTCAACCATTGATTCACTGAAGTGAGAAATGTTTTGCCTCCACCATCTCTTATAAGAATTTCCAGACACCATATAAGAAGGATATCTATTCTTTCCTCTCCTTTGGACTAAGCTTACTACTAGACATTAAACTATGATGTGAATAATATGAAAGAATGGCATTAAAAGAAATGCTTTCTGAGCTTAGATTTCTTCCACATAAAAACGAAGTGTGGCATGTCATTCTATCATAGGTTTAACAACTTGGTCAACATAAAGGTACCTACCTTCTACTACCTGAAGGTGGAAGCTATAAGGCCCAGATCTAGTTACAAACAAGATCACTGCAATTGTACAAGACATAATCGCCAGGGTAGGTCTTGTATGTTTTACACTAAGCGAGCACAATTTGCATACTGTTCTGAAATGTTTGACAAGCGGGAATTTTCTGTTTATTTAAAGTGCAATACCGAATTCTTTATTTCATTTAAATTCAAAATTTATTTAAGTGCTCCGCCAGCCGTGTCTAATAAGGATGCCTCTAGATTACAAACTATATATTTTACCTTATCCAATAGCCCACACCGTCTAAACTACCTCCGCTACAAGCATTACCGTCAACTCCTAAAGACGCAGTCCCGTTTCAGTCAATTTCATCTTCCACAGATAAAACAGAGATAAGCAAACATCTCCAGCAGAAATACTTCGAATTAGATGTCTCCACTTTAGATAATTTGGATAAGTAAATCTGTCACACAAATTAAGGAACCTCGGGATGATTCCTGCGTTGATGGAGAATTCTTACGAAATTAACATCGCTCAAAAACAGTAGAAACTTCGCCTCGACATATCGAATTACACGATCGAATCGCCTCCGCAGCCGCGGATGCATTTGCCGAAGCCCGCTTTCGCTATTCAGGTGGTTAAAGGTGATCATTCCGCTGATGTCGATTGGAATTTATGACGCAAGTACCGTCAAGTTCGGATTTGCTTGGGAGTATTGGAATGGCGCTAAAGATTGCCAATTTCTGAATGTACTTTGGTGAGATTCCATCGTAAAACTCTGTTCTGAATGAAAGAATTTTTCAGTAAATTTACAACAATATGCGGCGGACATCTTTTATTGCTGTGCAAATTTTAAGTAATCTTACCTGGACCAGAGGGCGATAGATAATTGCTTTGGCAGAAGGCGTTTCGAGTTGTTTACAACAAAATTCTATGGTTGGTGAGATGTAGAGATTTAAGGTTATCCTTGGTAAATTTTACAATAGCTTTAAGGTATTTAAAAATGTTTATTTAATTCCATTGAAAACACTGAAGGTTCTTCATGCAATAAAACTTCCAGTGGTGCTACTTTTTTTATAAAACTGGATACTTTGCGCAACTTTTACGAAAATGTTAGATAAATATTTTTTTACGTCGCCGATCTAATCTCAGGAATCGCTCTTTATACTTCCAACCCGAGCATTTTTGGCCACCCACGACATGGTACAATATCAATTAGTAAACTTAGTTCGAGGATAGAAGAGAATAGGAGTTAGAAGGGGTCTGTGAAGTGCTGGGGTAGTAGTCGATGAACTCTTGGATGTTGAACGAGTTCGAAAAATTGACTAGGGTATTCCACAATTGAGTTGTACTGTTTATAAACAAACTTCTATACCGTAGTGTTCGCAAATAGGGGTTTATAGGGTATGAAAGTAAGTCGAGCGAGTTACTCTTGTGTTGCGGGAAAAATATTGCCATGCAACAGGACGGTGGTAATATTCGTTAAGGTTAAAGAAATAAAATTTTGCCAGGACTGCTACATTCCTAGGATGACTTAATGAGTCAACGGTGGCCCAAAAACTGCCATCGCCAATCAGTTTTGTGGTGCGGTGGTTTTTGAAGTGTCACCCCAGATAAATCAGTTGTATTCGAGGCAAGCCGGATGTACAACTGATTATAGCCCTCTCAGCTCTGACCAAGATCATCTAGTTGTAGCGGCCTCTGCTGATAGCGTTCTCGGCCACCTTGTTCTAGGACTTCCGACTCGACGGGAGCCTTGCGGATTCCAGTCAAGGGTCTGTTTGGCTAAATTTTCGTTTTCGCGTCGCAAGGTGTGGCCAATCGATTTCCATTTCCATGAGATATGTTCTCCCGCGTCGAGCCATCTGATCTCGCTGAGTCCCATGGCCTTGATTTTATATTGGTTCATCTCGTTGAGAACTTCATCCAGCCGTCCCTCAGCAAGCATTGTTCTCACATTCCATGATCCGATTCGTGTCCTGATTCGTAAAGCTAAGGTCGTCGTAGTGTTGTCCATCCGGTTCCGAGGCATTTTTTGCCGATTCTCAGCCCAACCGACTTGAATCTCTGTTTTATGTCGCAGAGAACTCGCCATCGGCAAGTTAGCTCATTCTGAAGAAGTACCCCAGGGGGCACCGTGCGGAGGTGGGATTAGGACTCACTAACAGAATTGCTAGGTGTTCGTATGCAGGGACTCTTCTCGGCTTTTGGCTGAAGTGACAATTTGGGTGCCACCACCTTCCGAGGCCTTTGTTAGCCATTCGCCCCCCTCCCCAATTCAAGCCGTTTAATAAACGTCATAAGAAAGGTTGTCGATATCTTGCTGTCATTTTGTTTATCGACAGAAATCGAACCAAATACGGCTCTGGCGATTTGTTGTTTTTTTGCCCTGCCTCCTGCAGTGCTAGTGGGTGTATTGAAATATTATCTTGAAGTATTACAAATGCCTTCATTTGTGGGTCGTCGTTTACTGACGCGATGGGATTCACTAAGTTTTGAAAATATTTTCTCAACCTTTCTTTTACACCATCTAATCGTCTGCTAACTATCTAACTTATTGCTGCTCTGGCGTATTCCTTTGCACGCTTGTCTAATTCTCCCTTCATTGTAGGATCCTCCTGTATCTGCAGGACCCTCCTGTTTAGATATCTATCTATCTTCTTCTTTCTGCAAAGCTTGTCTGCGGGTTTTCTTTTTTGCTTGAAGACTCCCATCCTTGCTCTTGTGGGTTTCGTTCTTCGATTGCCGCTCTACAAACCTGATCAAACCAGTCAATTCGAGTCTGCATGGGGCTGAGTTTAGTGTCTCTTCTGCTGCTCCTTTTATTCTGCTTTTAATTTGCCTCCATTTGTCGTTGATGTTGGGCTGTTTTTCTTCTACTTATCTCAAGTTTTGTACGGCAGCATTCTGGTAGACATCTCTCTCTTCTTTCTTCAAATTTAGCTTATATATGTCGTACTTTGGTTTCTGTGTGTTTTGGTCGCTATTCAGGGGCCGGTTCGTGTATGGCGAACGGCGATTATCGTACAAAAAAAAAATTGAAGTCGAAAAATTTTGTCGACGAAAATTTTAGAGTTCGCATAGGTCGAAAAAAAATTACCCAAGTAAGTACCCTTGCTCCCTTTCCTCACTCGATTCTGGGCCCTGCACGTGTCGCGGCCAAAATCTAACGGTCGATGAAATTGTCCCGTCTCAAAAGGCATAACACTTTGACGCGGACAAATTTTATTGCCTCTGATGGATGCGGCAAATGTATGTAATTCCGGAAAATATCCCTAAGAATCTGGCAATTGAACCCGCGCAACCGAAGTCCCGTTACAGGTCAAGCTTTGCTATTGACCTCTGTAACATTCGTGGACTTCATGCGAATTTCTCCTTTGTTGAGTGCCACTTACTAAATTATAAACCCCCAATCTTCGCACTTAGTGAAACCCAAATATCACCCGATAATGACTTAAGTCATTACCAGATATCGGAGTACACTTTAGTGCACAATCTCTCCCCCCATAGGGGCATTGCCATCTATGTTAGGGATGACGCGGCTTATTATAAAATATATTCAAGCACGACTTCAGATTTTAATTATCTTTGGATTAAAATCATCTTCCGAAGCCACGTCATATTCTTCTGCTTCCTTTACAGAAGCCCTAACATAAGTAACGAAGCTTCAACTTCATCATTCGATGTTATCTCTGAACAAATCTCGGGATTCTTATAATCCAATCCTGAGTGTGAAATCATCGTTGCGGGTGATTTCAATGTTCATAATGTAAACTGGCTGACTTACTCAAATGGCACCAGTGTTTCTGGCAAGGACGTTGAGCTCTTTGCAGACACCAATAATTTACACCAAATTGTGGATCATCCCACGAGAGTCCCGGATGTTTCTGATCAAGGAACCTATCTCCTTGATCTTTTTCTTACCTCACATCCAGCGAGGTACTCCGTCGAAGTAGATTCACCTCTCGGCAATTCGGACCACTGCTTAGTCAGTGCCAGCTTCCCTTTCGAATTTCCCACCCCTCCCAAACCAGTCAGGAGAACTGTATGGCATTATGGGAAGGCCAATTGGCAGGGGCTTATTCATTATTTCCAAGCCACTGGGACCAGTGTTTCCGAACCAAAAACATCAACTCTGTCGCTATCCGTATCACCAGGATCATTCAGGCAGGAAACCTCTGCGCAAACTTTTTGCCCTATCATACCTCTCCGGAGTTTATCCAGATTCTTGGAAAATTGCCCATGTTCAGCCCATACCGAAAAAAGGTGACTCCAGCGATCCCTCCAACTACCGCCCAATAGCAATTACTTCTATTCTCTCCAAAACCATGGAGACGATAATCAACAAAAAGCTAATGGGATATCTAGAATCCAACCAACTTATCAACGACAAACAATACGGCTTCCGACAAAAAAGATCCACTGGTGATTTTTTAGTTTTTTTTTTTTTTTTTTTTTTTTATGTGACAGTGCTAAGCTCAGGAGTCACCCTTTGTACTACTAGTCCGTCATGTCATTTGTCAAGTCATGGTGCAATGTCTAGCAGCAAGCTTAGTACGGGGGAGGGGTGGGGGTATAGGTTAAGGGTTAAAAGGTACGGGGGGGTATTGAAGAAGGTGGTGATGAACCCTGCGTTTGTAAGTTTGCCTTACAGAGCACCTCCATCAAAGTTTGCATGGATCTGGTGAATCTAGTTTGGTTGCTTTGGATATCTCCAAGGCTTTTGATAGAGTATGGAACTCAGCCTTGTTAGCTAAACTCAAAGCTATTGGAGTTGACTCACTTCTACAGAAGTGGATTGAGAGTTTCCTTTCTGGCCGTTCAATTAAGGTAGTATTGGATGGCGTCAAATCTGAATCTCATCCCATCTCTGCGGGAGTCCCCCAGGGGTCAATTTTATCACCGGCCCTATTTCTCATTTTTATAAATGACCTACTTTCAGTCCCCTCCAACCCACTTCTCACCTTCGCTGACAACGGTACTCTACGTTACTCGTACAGCTTCGATACAAGACAGACTGATGCCAGATCCTGTCTTGATGATCGCGAACTAATGTCCAAGTCGATTAATAACGACATTAAACTGATTCTAAAGTGGGGTGAGAAGAATCGTGTTGAATTCAACTCCGACAAAACCAAGTACTGTCTCATTTCAAAGAAAAGGATCAACAGCTCTCCATCCTTGAAAGTGGACAAAGTTGAACTAACGGCCGATCCCTCCCTACACATCTTAGGCGTGACTTTAGCCAAAGACTTGCGATGGAAATGACCACATATTCCAAATCGCCAAACAAGGATCTCAGTGCTTGGGATTTCTTAAGAGGTGCAAGTTCCTCCTCCAGCCATCGGCCCGTGCTGTTATTTATAAATCCTACATTCGGCCTCTTCTCGAATATAACTCCATCGTTTGGGGCGGCGCTCCAATAACCACCTTAGCATAGTTAGATAAGGTCCAAAAAAGGGCCCTTAAACTAATTGATGGCGACATCATCTGCTCCACCATCGACCCCTTGAGCCACCGTAGGAATGTAGCTGCACTGACAAAATTCTATCGCTACTTTCATAGTGACCGTTCCTCCGAGCTAAACGTTCTCCTGCCTCCACGGCAATCCTATACCCGCAACACTAGATTAGCCCACTCGTCTCATTCCCTCCACCTGCAACTCCCCCTTTCACGCACTCAACAAGATATGAATTCGTTTGTTAATAGAACAACTCGACTGTGGAATAATCTCTCGCAGTCAGTTTTTCCGAGCTCCTACAACATCCAAGAGTTCAAACGCAGGGTTCATCACCACCTTCTTCAATACCCCCACGTACCTTTTAACCCTTAACCTATACCCCCCCCATCCTTCCCCCGTACTAAGCTTACTGCTAGACATTGCACCATGACGTGACAAATGACATGACGGACTAGTAGTACAAAGGGTGACTCCTGAGCTTAGCACTGCCACATACAAAAAAAATACACGAACTGGCCCCAGGTTTTAAATTTCGCTTCGACTAGGTAGTGGTCCGAGCCGCACTACGCTCGTCCCATTGTTCTCACATCCAGTACACTCATGGCCCCCTTTGTTCCAATTAGGACGTGGTCAATTTGATTATTTGTTACTCAGTTTGATCTGCCACGTTATCTTATGACTGGGTGTTGACCTTACTAACATTGAGTTCCAGCTAGCGAGATCGATCAATCTTCTTTTCCTACTTTGGCGTTCATATCTCCAAGCACAATTTCAATATCGTTTGACGGTATCAACCTGATGGCGCTAGTTCGCTAGGTAGAATTGCTCTTTCTTTCCATCCGAATGTCTTCTGTGGGCGCATGGACAGGTATGAGATTATGCCACCGCTGGGTCGTATTTTTTAGCGACAATTAAAGGGAACGTAGAGCGCCCGTCCTGTAGATAGTTCTGAAGTTCGAAGATCCAATATCGAATTCCATAGCCGGGGCTTTGTCCTTGAGTCCGTCCTGTCCGTCGCAATGCTGCCAAGGAGAGGGCACAGTAGAAAAGATATCGCCATGTCTTGGTAACTGCAAAATGTATCTTAAATTACCACTTACGATCGGAAGTTGAGCAAGCAAGTTGAGGTCGAGTTGCTCCTTGGACGCGGTACCTCACTAAAAAGAAAAAAAAAGTTCTGGAACAAAATTCATTATCTCTAAAAATGTTCTCGAAACTTTTAAAACATGTTTTTTAATTTTATTTTCATTTAATTAATTCATAATGCAATAGAAGGTACTCACACTCTGAATTAAATGTTACTAAAATGTTTAATCATACCTGGATGAGCGTAAAAAAATTAAGTAATATTAACAGGACATATAACAATATTTTTAAAAACAAATTTAATTTGTGTTCCTTTGCAATTGAATATTAAAATTAAAACATCTTCTAATACGGAAGAAAAGGATAACCTCATACAAGAGCATAGTATTCATTTAAGACATGCATTCAAAGAAGATCAAGATTTGGCCCGAAATAATCCCAATGTACATACATATACATATGTATTTGACTTCTTCATTCGACTTAGAAAAGGTGTTGGCTTTTCCAAAATTGTCTGTTTCCATCGCCTATTAAGGCCCCCATACACGGTCAAATTGGCTGTACAACCAGATTTTCATCAAACCTATAAGCGCAATGTATTTTGATCGGCCGACCGGCCCACAATCGATAGTTTTGGTTGTACAACCGCACTTCGCTGTACAACCAATTGGACCGTGTATGGGGGCCTTTACAAACGTCACATGTAAATTTTAAACCTTGGTTGTCATAATTTTCACGATAATGAAATTTGCATGTATGCCTGGGATGAAACTGTGTGGCATACAGAGGTTCTCAAGAAGTAGTATCTTGTATATTAAAACACCTCAAAAATCTTAGAAATCAGAAACATATCATAGCTTACAGCGATATGTCACTGGACTGAACGGAAACATAAAATTTCAGTCGCATGGTTAAAAATTGCCCAATCTGCAGAAAATAATTCAGATATTATTGACCATAAGTTTTTACTAGTTTTTAATAAATGATAGTGATTTTGAAGTGATTGAAATGGTTTTGAGAAAAAATAATTTGAGGTATGCCCCCATGATTACTATAAAAACATGAAAACATGTCGAAAGAGTAAAACAATTTTATTAACTGTGAAAAATTTATATTAACGTGAAGATATTTTTTCTACAAAATATCTGAGAGAACCAAAAAGTATTAAAAAATACTAGTGGCGAACCTGTAAATTGGTTCAGGATATGTTGGATGCGATTTATAAAAAGTGAACCCTATAAAATGCTTTATATGGTGTCTATGAAATTGGAAACAGCGTACAAAATACTTGATTTACTACCGCGTCGGGGATGACCAAGGAACTTCTACAATATAAAATTAACACCATAAGTCCCATTGTAATACTTAAGCGATTCATCTAAATTGATAAAGCTAAAGCGGGCAAAATTTTAAATCTCAAGAGGTGGGAGCTAAAAATAATAATGGAGCTCCTGACAGGCCACGGCTCGCTTAATTACCATCTCAACAAAATAGGTCTGGTTACCGATTCTGGCTGTTGGTTTTGCGGGGCAGCTCCCGAAACTGCGCAGCACTTGCTGTGCGACTGTGAGGCTACAGCGAGGAGGAGATTGAGCCTCCTCCATCGTGACCTCCCTACTCCCAGGTGATTTGGGGCAGAAGCCTTAAATCAGTTTTAGGCTATATTAGAAGCCCTAACCTTGATGATTTTATCTTTAAAAAAAAAAAAGCTTATACAGAAACTTTGTCGGTCTGTGACTTTTCATCTCTGAAAGTACTGTCTCTACACACTTGGGCCATATCTCAAATTGTAGTTCTTGATCAAGAGACCTAAAACTGAGAAAATGGTCTGGAAATTCTGACCGGAAGTATATTTAATAAGAGATTTTTAATAAAGTACATACGGTAGCCTAGAGCTAAGGCGCTGGAATCCTATCCCGGGGAACCAAGTTCAATCCTCGGCCGTGCAATGGTGAAATATATTTTTTTTTTTACTTCGGTGGAACATGTTTTGAATCTATCACTAAATTATATTATTTAATAATGATACTTAGGAGAACATAAACATTTGCTTAATTAAAAATGAAAAACTATAATTTTCTTGATTTTTTATGGTCATCCAGTCTGAAGTGTTATTCAACAGAAAGAATACCATGAAAAAGCGTAATTAGTGGCTGGTCTCTAGGCACAACATCCCACTAGTTTAAAGACGGGGATGGCACAATAGACAAAAAAAATAGGTCACAGTGCCCGCCAAGGCACCCCTCAACAAGAAATAGAAATAGATCTCTTAAGTATAAGGACATGATGGAGTTACTAATAGAAAGCTGTATAATTTGTATAATTTAAAGCTCTTACATTTATCTACATCAAAAAATAAAATATTTACAATTTCTACTATTTAATTTCATAAAATAATAATTTCAAGAATTTACATTAAAAATATAACTACATAGTTAATGATTAGATGAATAACTATGTATACAATTTTTTTAGATAATTTGTTTCATATTATTGTGATACTAAACTATTTTGTTTGTTAATCAAACTGGTATAATTATTTTGGAGTTATATAAACGAAGTTGAGTACATTTAAGTGAAAAAATTAACTTATAATAATGTTAAACAATTAACACAAATTGGACCTATTCCTTTTCACAAACTAAAAAGTCATTTTATTAATCTTGAAAGTGGTTTAAGTCCACTTAAGATTCTCACAACAGCTGATAATTTATAAAATGTATTACGTTATATATTCTAACATATTTAAGATCAAAAAGACATAAAATATTTTATAAAATATTTCCTTACAAATGTGAAATGTTAAATTATAAAATTCCCAGAGTTACCTCATTTTAATTGAATAAGGAACCTTGCTGCTTTTCTGACCCATTAAGACTATGGTGTATCTTATTGAAAACTTCGAATTGTTTGCATGGTAAAAGTTGGCCATTATTATTTCCCTTGGTTGGAACTAAAATGAAATATTTTAAACCTAAAATAATCTCCAATGAATAAGAACTACCTGTTCAACTAGCTCTCAGAACAATGACAAGTACCGACTCTAAAGTTCTTCTCCATTCTCCGTTCCTTAACAACAGCACCGAGCACTTCCTTGGTATCTAATGAAGACCATAAACTATCTTAAGTGCAATTTAAGCGATCAGTTAGACCTACAGGCTAGAATTATTTATTATTATTTATGTGTGTTGGCTGCGTAAAAGTTCCCTTTCCTTCCGAGTTCCTTTCGAATTCAGATGGCCTCAGGTGTTATAAATCGAAGTCGTAAATTTTGTTCCGTGGCTCATCTTTAAACCTAGGAATTATTGCGTTGGAATACGAAGCGACTATTATCGATTGTAATTATTACGAATTTAAGTACGGAATTTGTCATGTGAGCTGTGTTAATATTGTGTGGAGGGGTTTTCAAAAAGAGAGGCGTTTATTTATTAATTAAATGGAGTTATAAGGTAGCGCGGTGGTAATTGCGCCTCTCAATAAATTCTTTTCGGAATGGAGTCTAAATTGATTTGAATGGAGGAAAAATTGACAATAGTTGTAGGTATCGATGAAATCATTAAACAATTGAATATCGTGCTGTGAAAGTTATATGTAGAAAATTGTGATCAGCAAAAAATTGATAATTGTGATGAACCATTATTTAGTGAATTGGACATATGTACTTATAATTAAAAGTCTTTCAGTTTTAATACTATTAAATCAAAAAGAGTACTGGTTGGCTTTGTATAGTGATCGCAGCGTTTTTTTTACCTTTTGTAAAGCCATCGTTATGATAACTATGCAGAAATACAAAAAAAGATAATCTTGTTGTGTGTAAATTGTTCCCACAAACCTCAACACCGGTTTGGGGACCACATAGTTTTGAAGTTTACGAACCCGTATAGAGTCAACAATTACGACTACAATAATAACATGCTTATGTAATGTAATAGCATAATGGCGCGATAAAATAGTGGGCGCCACTTATGCGAGGTATTACCCCCTTAGCCATAAGCCCGGAAAAGCATGACCAAGGAGCCAATACCATACATAAGAAAGGAAACAAAATTCCGGAACTCCTACGCCGGCCACACGGAGTTATCTAGCTCGCCGGAGGGGTCGTGGGGTGTGTGGCCGGGCCTTACCGCGGTTGGTTCACCACTTACCTGTGCCTGGGCAATTTTGAATTCCACCTCCATCATTCTTCAGGCATAGCCTGAGCCGTGTCACTGTAGTGCGGTCCCTTGCCAGCTCATAGTATGGATAACCACCAGCTGACAAGGAAAGGCACTACCTAAGACTCCTGAAAAGAAACGCCATCCGCCCCAACCATTCCACAACAAAATTTAACACATGACTATTCTATTATTTATAATCATTAAATAATCCGAATAATCATCAAAACAAACCATACAATAACGCAAATCTCACAAGACAATAATTACAGGTCCTTGTCAGATATGATATCAAATTAAACGCTCTATTTCAACAAAATGAATATCTCATTACCATAGGTACATACATCTGAACACTAAAGTAAAAGAAAACGCGCAGTAATGGTACCAGTACTCTTCGCTTTTTACAACCAATATCACAAAAACACAAGTTTACTTACAGGGAGAACAATTGCCCAGAAAACAACAAAAGATAGAAAAAAATATCACCAACAAGGAGCCAAATAAATTCATAAATAGTTATAAATAAGATTATAAAGTTAATATTAACTACAATTAAAAGTATTAATTTAGTAATAAATTAAAGCATAGAAATTTTTGTTATGTTATTTTTGGTATATGTTTGTGTGTTTTTTCTTCTCTATCTGTGTATTGCACCGTCAACAAAAACTGAAGTCAAAAACAAAAATACCAATATTGTATCTATTTATCTTTTTTTTTTTTTTTCAAAAAAATCTCTTCCGATAATAACTTTTGAATGACAAATTTCATATATCTACCAATTCAACCATAACACTCATGTCTAATTTCCAAATCCCCTATCTAAATACATTTCTGTCTAGTAAAAGGATACCGAAAATAGCAGCAATAGAAACGAATATTAAACAACAGTTGCACCATTACCTTTCCACCGCCGCGCTCCTCTCCTGTTTTCCGTCTTAATAATCTTCGTATCATTTAGTTCAACGTGAGCATCTTCACTGCCATATTTACTATTACTTACTAAAGCATTTCGTTTGAAAACAAGAATATTCTTCGACGATTCTGATGACCACCCATAGACCTCGCAAGATCTGTTCTTCTGATCCAGCTGGTGTGGATGCACTATAGGTATTGGCTTAATTACCTGACTATCGAACGGTGTATCAATTGGTATTAATGGAATATACAGCTCCTCCTTTATACTAGTGTAGCATGTGTTTTGTCACCATCCTCTGATATTCCAGCAAAAACTTGGCAAGGATTCTTGTATAGCCGCTTATCGTAATGGTATCTTTCCAGGCATAATAGCGATGTTGCTACCTTCATTCTGTCTATCATTGCACCAATGCATTCTTGTTTATTGTCAAATTCAATTGTTACAACAAATTTTTCTTTAGGTCTATTATAAAGTTTCGAATTTGTTACATTATTTTTAGCAGATCCAATTTTTCCTTTTTTATTTAATTTTAAATTCCATTTTTTCTTTTTCCTTTCTCCCCGCCTACCTTTTTGTTCCGAACCCACTACTCGATTTTCTTCCCCACAGTAATTTTTAGTCAAGTAGATATTTAGGCAAAACTGACCGTTACAGTAATACTATAACTCCGGGTTTGATGATAAAATAAATGTATATGATAACTAACTGCGCTAGGCTTAACCCATCAGAAAGGTTTAAAAGACGCTAACATTTGAATCCTTCTGGAGAGTGAAGCTGTTTTCTTCCAAAATAATTGCAGGTTGCTAAAACGTACTCCAGGGCGTGGCCCGAAAAACTAAGATCTCGCAGGAAACGAATGGGTCTAAGACCAGGGCCAAAACTCCTTCTGTGGCATGACCTGTTCTATCTCTAAGTCCCTAGTAGAGAACTGGGTTAAGCGACTGAACCTAGCCTATTGGGAATCAGGCTTAGACAGGGTAAAGAACTAATGAGACACTTCACCTTAAGGAGTGTTTTTACTTTAAACGGATCTTAGGCTGTTGGATGAAGATGAGTCTGCCCTTCGAAAAGTCAAGTCTAAGTGGCAAGCCATTAACTGCTGAGCTATTTAAGCAGTCTGGCCTACAAATATGAGGTTTAGGGGTGTAATTCGATATGTCAGATGAGTGGCTGCAGTACTAAATTAAAAGTAAAATTAAAAGGCCGCGCCACGCACTACTATTGGTGGTAAACGTAATTGTATTTGTATGAGATTTGTATAGCAACTTCTTTCGCCAAACTTCTTCTTCTTCTTCGGTGGCTCTACAGCCCAATTCGAGCCTTGGCTTCCATCATATTTTTCCTCCAAACGTCTCTCTGCTCCGCAGGCCTTCAGTTTCTTGTATTGAGCAGTTTTTCTTCATCGGCCTTCAAATTGTCTTCCCACCTTGACCGTGGTTTGCCAACTGGTGCTTTACCATCTGGTAGTAGATACAGGGTTTTTTGGTATCCTTGACGCAGTAGCTTGGCATGGGTCGAAAGTTTCCACTTTTTGTATAAGTCGTACAATTCGTGATTGTAGCGTATTCTCCATGCATTGTCTTCATTGATTGGGCTGTATATCCTTCGGAGAACCTTCCGCGCAAATATATCCGTCATGTCGGCGGATTTCTGGGAGATATTATTATTATTATTTATTAAAATTCACTAGTACATAAAGATAATTATAATCTTAACACGCTATAACACGTATGTACATCAAAAAATGGATAAAAGTTTATACATATAAATCAAAATAAAAAAAAAATTAAACTAAAAATTGGCTTAATATTAAGATACGTTACATAAGATAAAGAGAGAGAGAGAAAAGAAAGAAAAAAAAAGAAAGGAAGAAATGTCAAAGAGAAAAAACTAAAACTAATTTGATGGAAGATTATTGACTTGTAAGGTAATTAGATACAAGCTTCCTGAACACATTCATAGACCTCGCACTCTGAATGGCGTGTGGCAAATTGTTCCACATGCGAAGACAGCGAACAAAAAAGGACCTTTGCCCAACAAGGTGATGGACTCTGAGCGGGATAAAAAGTATTTTCCTAGTTGTACGACCGCGATGAAGATACTCGAGGAGGTAGGACGGACGTTCAAAGCGCTGAAGTTTATAGATGAATAATACTGCCTTGAGGGAAAGGTATTGGTCGAACGTGCAACCCAGGATAGAAGAGCCGTAAGGGCTTATATGGTCAAATCTGCGGAGGTTATACACAAACCTGGTACAATCATTAAAGGCAACGTTAAGTTTGGCCCGGCATGATGCATCTGGGGACGGAAAGACTGAGCTAGCGTAAGTAAAGTGAGGCAGCACTAAGGATTTGATAAGCTTTGACCGCACACTTGCAGGCAGAATGGACGCGAACAGCCAGAGGCGGCGCAAATTACCGTATATTTTGGATAAAGTATGATCGGTTTGATCACAGCAGGTTAGTTGTGTATTCAGGTAAACACCTAGGTTCTTGACTCGTGGCTGGTAGGGTAAGGTTGTATGCATAAGAGTAATAGGCGGTAAATACGAGGTGTCTAACTCACTCCTGTACATTGCGATGCATGTAGACTTGGCGGCATTTAGATGTAACTGATTTGTTAATGACCATTGATATACTCGTTCGAGGTCAGCATTGATGTTGTAGACACAGTTTTCCACTAACCCAAGGGGACTATATGAATAAAGCTGAACATCATCCGCATACATGTGGAGTTTGCAATCCTTGACAGAATTACAGATATCATTAATGTAGATGCTGAAAAGTAATGGCCCTAGAATAGAGCCTTGCGGCACCCTACATGTAATTGGTGATGGATCAGAGATAGAATCTTGAAACCATACCATTTGGGAACGATTACTTAAGTAATTCCGAATTAAGGAGATCGCTGAGGGGGAGAAACCCATATAGTTTGATAATTTAGTTTCGAGAAGCTTATGATTGACACTATCAAATGCCTTGCTGAAGTCAAGAAGCACCAGAAATGCAATTTTATCACCATCAAGAGCCATACGAAGGTCAGTAGTTACCTTTAGCAGCGCAGTTTCACAGCTACTGCTTTTCCGGAAGCCGGACTGTGTACTTGACAGCAAAGACCACATTTCACAGTAGGCTTGGATTTGCCATGACATTAATTTCTCAAGTACTTTGCCTAAGAAACATAGGGTACTGATGGGGCGATAATCAGAGGGGTTTTTCGGGGATTTGCATTTGGGTAAGGCAATTACTTTCGCTTTTTTCCATTGAAGTGGAAAATATGATTTCGTGAGGCAGTTATTAAAAATGTGTGTAAGATAGGGGAAGATCACAGGAAAAATGCACTTAAGGAAGGTTGGCGGAAGATCATCAAGTCCAACAGAATCCGACTTTATGGAGTAAAAAGCTTTGTGAACTTCAGAGTAATCCACATTGCGAAAACTGAAGTGCCTAAGATTGCCATCAATTATTCTCGAGCAGGAATTGTCACTGGTATTGTTGACAACCGTGGTAAAATAGTTGTTTAGTTCGTTTGCGGTGAGACTACTCTGGGCTGCACAGTCATCACCATGAATCCCAAGTTTCTTTACGTTAGCCCAAAATTTCTTCGAGGGTAGGGATGGACTGAGTTTAGCTGAAAAGAACTTCAGTTTAGCTTTGCGTATAGTCGAAGTGACTACATTCCTGACAGCTGTGTAAGCTCTACGGTTGGCTTCATTTTTATTTCTCTTATATCTTCTAAACAAGTATTCTCTCTCAGATATAAGACGTTTTATTTGAGGGGAGAGCCAAGGTGAGGTAGAGGGAAGTATGCGTTTAACTTTGATTGGGGCTCCATGCTTCACATCGATTTGTAGCTACTGCACGTATGATGGTTTTCTAGATTCTGATTTTTCTGTGGATGTCTCTGGAATTCATTACTGGTGAGAAGTATTTTCTATTTGCAGCGTTTATTCTTCTTTGTACGTCTATCGTTTCATAGTTGTCTTCGCTGACTGTGGACCCCAGGTAGTTAAATTGGTTTACCCGTTCGGAGTTACACTCCCCCCAGGTGGTGTTGTGGTGTCTTCTTTCCATCCTTGACTGAATTAGTATTTTACTTTTGTCTGCATTTATTTGCATCTCTATATGTATATTTGGCTCCATCTTCTAATTCTGTGAATATTTCTCTAAGGTAAGAAAGGCATCTTGCAAGGCAGTTTATATCGTCGGCATATCCTGCCAACTGCTGCATTTGTTAAGCAGGGTTCCGTTCGCATCAACGTTTATTTTGCGAATTACTCCTTCTAGGCAGAGATTAAATAGCATGGGTGGCAGCCAGTCACCCTGTTTTAGCCTTGCTTGACTGGGAAGGTCTCTGTCAATTCTCCTTGTATTCTGACTGTACACCTTGTATTTTCCATTGTCATTTTCGCACTGACATATAGTAATGGACTGCTGATTGACGATGCTGAATGGCACCATTTTTCTCCAGAAATAGAAAACCTTTTTTATGCAAACAAAAAAATTTTATTCGAATTTAGAAGCAAATAAGTGATAAGATGTTTGTTATAATTAACGGAAATAAATTTCCATCACTCATTTTTAGTTATTAGCAGTTTTTTCATTAAATAAATGTATTTATTCCAAAACCGTGACGGTTATTTCCCCTGTTTAACGAAGTTTTCAAAATAGCTCAAGAGTGAGACAGAAGAACGAAAACTATACCTGTCTATTTTTTTCTAATTATGTTTATATCGCTGACATGCGCTGACGATTACAGTTCATTGGGATTTAACGTTGGAGCGAGGCAGGAATAGTTTTTGGTGCCATTTTTTTTTATGGGATTTTGCTCATTTAGCAGTCCATTACTATATGTCAGTGCATTTTCGTTAGTTTCACACTCTTCAGGAGGGTGGTTTTTTTGGTCTGGTAGTGCTAAGCTCAGGAGTCATTTACTACTAGTCCGTCATGTCATTTGTCACGTCATGGTGCAATGTCTAGCGGTAAGCTTAGTACGCCGGGGGAGGGGTATGAAGGTACGGGGGGTATTGAAGAAGGTGATGATGAACGTTTGAACTCTTGGATGTTGTATGAGCTCGGAAATACTGACTGCGAGAGATTATTCCATAGTCGAGTTGTTCTATTTACAAGCGAATTCATATCTTCTTGAGTGCGTGAAACGGGGAGTTGCAGGTGGAGGGAATGAGACGAGTGGGCTAATCTGGTTTTGCGGGTATAAGATTGCCGTGGAGGCAGGAGAGCGTCTAACTCGGAGGAACAGTTACTATGATAGTAGCGATAAAATTTTGTTAGTGCTGCTACATTCCTACGGTGGCTCAGGGGGACGTTTAGATCCAGCATTGTGGCATACATTTTTTCCCTGTCGATGCAGTCGTATGCTTGTTTGGTGTTATATTCCCTGCATTTTCGGAGGATTTGCCTTATTGAAAAAATTTATCCATTGTTAATTAATTATATTTATCATTTCTTTATATACTGTGATTTTCTTGTGTATTGGGCAGATAATGCTTTGTTCCCAATCTTCAGGCATTTTTTCGTTCCTCCATATGCAGCATAGTAATTCATGTATAGCTTCGGAAAGCGATTCGCGTCCTTGTTTGATCAATTCTGTTGGGATGTTATCAATTCCTGGAGTTTTGTTGTTTCTCTGGAGTCATCGTTATGTTATAGACCGGGTTCTGCTACATGTCTAAGCTCTCATGTCTGAGCAGCTCACTTAACAAATTCCTTCCATCTTTTCTTTACATCTTCGCTGCCTGTGACTATAGTGCCTTCTTTTGTTCAATATACTACTTACCCAAGAAGAATCTGCTTTCGCTGGCACGCCCTTGAGGAAATTCGTTGAAGTGGCCTCATCTAATGGAGAGACCGAGGTATTGATGGTGTTTTTTTATTTACCCTTCGAGGTTTTTTTATTTGTTGCTGTTTGGTGTTTTTTGCTAATGATTTTCTTGCAAGCAACCTTTTCTTTTGAGTAGATTTTTTCTAATTTTTTTTCCCACTCTGCAAGAGACCACGTTGTTCTGAATATATTTACAGTTTCTGGAAGGTGCACCGCACCGGTGGTAAGTACTGAGGTGGGCTAGCGGAAATCGACAGGGTTTGCTGGTGGAGGGTGTTTAAATTGGGATAGCCGAGGGTAAAATTATCCTTCCAGTTTAAACGTTGATATCCCAGTTCCTCGGATAGAGATGTTCAACATCTATCACAGTGTTATTGGGCGGAGAAGGTTTAATGTCACGTCAATTTGTAACTTGACTTTCATTTTAAATATAGCTCCATCCCAAGATGAGAGAACTGCAATTTTAAGTCAGCTTTAAGCTGTGTCATTGTGTCGCCCACTAGAGAGAATTTGTCGAAAGAGTCGCAGATTTTGGAGAGTAGCTGTGATGCTCGTTCCTAATACAAGGATCATTGTCTGTGTACATGACATATAGGGGTGCAGTACGATAGGCCAGGTGAGTGGCCGGGATACTAAAAGGCCACACCACGCCACTTTTCGCCACTATTTGAAGTGAGGGTAATTGTATGAGATTTGTATCGCTATTTCTATTGTTAAGAAATTACGAAAAATCTATTGAAAAACGGGTGATTTTCTATGAAGTTTCACTTCTGCCGAGGGCCCGAGACCCAAACATTTTTTTGTTACATTGACACACATTTACTAAAAAAGACTCAAATTAACTAAAAAATATTTCAACAAAAAAACAAAACATAATTCAAAATAAACTCATTTTTTTTGCAAATTTCTTAACATTTATTTATTCGAATTAAAACCAAAAAAAAAATAAAAAAATAAAATCGCGTTATTATTTTTGAATAAATGTTTATTTTTACTTCTCTCTTAGTTAATTAAAATTCAAGAGATTTTTTTTTTATTATTAAGTTTATTTTTACTTATTAAAAGTATTTTTTATGGGGCGTGAAACAAGATCCACACGTCGCGCGCATTGGAACAAAGTATAATCGCTGTTGCCCACATACAAAGTTTAATTTCAAAACTTTTTAAAACACAAAAAATTAAAACAAGAAGTAAAAAAGCTCAAGAAATTTCCTTAATGTTTTTTTTTTCGTTTATGTATTCATTAAAAGTTATCAAGATTGGAACGAAACTTTAACGAAATTTTTTATCACGTTACTTTTAATAACTTTGTGTCTTCTTTACTGCCGGTGTACCGTTTACTCCAAAATTTTGTGTTTTATGTATCTTAACCTGTTTATTTTTTAACCTAACGCATACAATTGCAGTAGAATAAGGGTTTTGTGGAAAATATGTATAAATGTAAAATACACTCGCCTCCGCAGTAAAAGATCCGCCATTTGCAGGATTTTTGCTTTTGTTTTATGATGGTGAAAGTGTGAATAAATTCTCAAGGGTGGGAGAAGAAAGTTTAGAAGTAAAAATAAAAAGGTCCATACCTCCGCCTCTATTCCTCCCTTGTATTCGCTTAAGGGTAGCCTGAAATGCTTTGCTAGTAGCGTGAAGTTTGTTTCTGTATAGGTAAGAAAGCTACCAACACAGCCAAAGGATTTTTATACTTACACTCAGGAATGTTTTTTTAAATTTATAAGTGAAACGTAAGCTGCCATGCTCGCAGCATGAGGCAAGAGAAAAGTTGAGTTTAGTTTTAAAAATCCGCTTGCTGTGTGCGCAGTGTCCGGACCGCTGGTGATACCGCTGAAAAGAGGCGAGAACATCAACAACAACAAAATATAAAAAAAAAACTTACGCAATAAATAACGCGTGGAATTAATGATATTCTTAAAATAAAACTAAATGAATATTAAAATAAAAAAAAAATTGTTTTGTGTAAAAAAAACAGCTTTCAATAATTTTTAGGTGAAATTTCATGGTTCAGAAAATTTTTACATTCATTAATAAGTGAAAAGTGTGAATAATACCATCTCTCCGCGAAATTTAAAAATAATATTACAAAATAAAAAAAATGGGAGACTTAGACATAAATCTAATAAAGGAATTCGCTGCCCGGCCAGAGTTCTATGACAGGAGCAATATCCGATTTAAGGATAAGGCCTACATACAGCAATCCTGGCAGGAAATAGCCTTTACGTTGGGATATGACGGTGAGTGACTCTTTATGCTAAAATGCGACTCAGAAAATCATTTTCTTTTTTTTTTAACTTTAAATCTTAAATTCTTAATTTTTGTTTACGAAAATTTTATACAGAAATAAATGCAAACAATAAAAGCTTTTTTTTAATTATAGTTAGAGCTTTGTGTAAAGTTTTAATGTGTATTTTTTTGTTTTTGTTATACATACATAATAAGTACATATATTTATTTTTATTTGTTTGTTTGTTTGCTTGCATCTAGCGGTATTTTAGCGTTTAAATTTAAATACACATTTTTTTTTTTAAAGTTAAAACCAAAGAGCTTTTTAGGTCAATGCATTGTGATTCCAGCTTGTACACATATACATATGTACAATATTTTATTTTTGTTGTTTTTACCATGTAGTACAAATTAGGGTTTTATTTCGTTTTTATAAGGTTTTGTGATATTTTAAGATAATGGAAGCTAGATAGTTTTATTATAGAAAATACATGCATAGCGTTTAATATGACTTGTAGACGATAAAGTTTTTATTTTTGTATTATTAAAATAAAATAAAATTAGCTGTGTGATGGGTTGACCCTTTTGATCCACACCATATGAATTAACAATTATAATACCCCAAAAAACAAGAATATAGAATATAATAATAAATAAAATAAATGGTTAAATTTTTTTTAAAAAAATTCTTTTAATTAACTAAAAAATGTACTGAAAAGTAAAAAATAAAAAATATTTAAAAGAAAGCGTGAAATTTCAATTTTAATGAAAAAGTTAATTAATAGAATGGCGCATTTTTCATCAAAAAATTTTGTTAGAATTTTCTTCAAAGTGAATTGAGCAAAACAACAAGTTTAAATTAATTTTTTTTACTACGCCTTATAAATTAATACAAAAATCTTAAATATATTGAAAAATAAAACAAAAAAAAAGATGATTTTATAAAAAAAATGTGAATTTGAAATTAACAAAGCAAAAAAGTAAATCTCACGCGATTTACAGTTATATTTTCAATTTTTGATGAAAAATGCGCCATTCTATTAATTAACTTTTTCATTAAAATTGAAATTTCACGCTTTCTTTTAAAATTTTTTTTATTTTTTACTTTTCAGTACATTTTTTAGTTAATTAAAAGAATTTTTTTAAAAAAAAATTTTAACCATTTATTTTATTTTCTACTTTTTAGTTTGTTATATGTATTCCGCCATTTTACGATAGCAATTCTATTAGATTTAAAATTACGTCACACAGTTTACTGTATTCATTTGATACCCATGTCGTGGGCTCGGTGGAACATAATTGAAAAAACGGCCGCCATCTCGGAACCGTCTTCTTGTTTTTTTTTACAAAAAGGTCAGATTGCATTTAATACTTATACATGATGAGTTGAACTCAAGTTGAACCCAAGTCTAACTACATGTAAACGGGAGTCGAGTTGGGTTAAGGTTGACTGAACTCGACTCAGCTCTGCTGCCTGGGTTGAGTTGAAATTATGCATACGGACATGAGTTCAGTATTTGAGTAGTTGAATTTAGTTGACAGCAGCATCTCTGTGTTTGTTTGTGATTTTTTGTAACGTGTATTGCTTCTTTATTATCAACTCACCCTTAACTCAACTATTCATCTCATCATTCATACACATTAACCACCCGAACTACGAGTGTGTGCAAAATTGGAAGTTGATCGGTTATATTTTCTACTTTTTAGTCTATTATAAGCTTTCCGCAATTTAGTGTTGGCCGCCATTTTGAATTTGGAATGACGCCACATAGCTTATTGTGTTCTACCTGTCATATCCTTTCATTTGATACCCATGTCAGAGGGCCGCGGAGCACAATTTCAAAAATCGGCCGCCATTTTGGAACCGCCATCTTGATATTTTTACAAAATGGCCAGATTGCATTGTCATCCAAACTAAACGTGTATGCAAAATTTCAGCTCTATCCGAAACCGGGAAGTGGGTCTAATTTAACTTCCAAGATTTGACGACAAACAGTGTAAGTGTTGGCCGCCATTTTGAATTTGGAATGACGCCACATAGCTTATTGTGTTCTACCTGTCATATCCTTTCATTTGATACCCATGTCAGAGGGCCGCGGAGCACAATTTCAAAAATCGGGCGCCATTTTGGAACCGCCATCTTGATATTTTTACAAAATGGCCAGATTGCATTGTCATCCAAACTAAACGTGTATGCAAAATTTCAGCTCTATCCGAAACCGGGAAGTGGGTCAAATTTAACTTCCAAGATTTGACGACAAACAGTGTAAGTTAAATAAAAGAATTTAAAAAGATGTATTGTTCATTTCTTCTTTCATTTTTAAATTCTTTTATTTAACTTCAATCCTGACTGATCAAATCTTTGAAGTTAAATTTGACCCACTTCCCGGTTTCGGATAGAGCTGAAATTTTGCATACACGTTTAGTTTGGATGACAATGCAATCTGGCCATTTTGTAAAAATATCAAGATGGCGGTTCCAAAATGGCGGCCGATTTTTGAAATTGTGCTCCGCGGCCCTCTGACATGGGTATCAAATGAAAGGATATGACAGATAGAACACAATTAGCTATGTAGCGTCATTCCAAATTCAAAATGGCGGCCAACACTAAATTGCGGAAAGCTTATAAAAGACTAAAAAGTAGAAAATATAACCGATCAACTTCCAATTTTGCACACACTCGTAGTTCGGGTGATAATTAATGTGTATGAATGATGAGATGAATAGTTGAGTTAAGGGTGAATTGAAAATAAAGAAGCAATACACGTTACAAAAAATCACAAACAAACACAGAGATGCTGCTGTCAACTAAATTCAACTACTCAAATACTGAAGTCATGTCCGTATGCATAATTTCAACTCAACCCAGGTAGCAGAGCTGAGTCAAGTTCAGTCAACCTTAGCCCAACTCGACTCCCGTTTACATGTAGTTAGACTTGAGTTCAACTTGAGTTCAACTCATCATGTATAAGTACTAAATGCAATCTGACCTTTTTATAAAAAAATCAAGAAGACGGTTCCGAGATGGCGGCCGTTTTTGCAATTATGTTCCATCGAGCCCACGACATGGGTATCAAACACTGACATATAGTAATGGACTGCTAAATGAGCAAAATGCCATACAAAAAAAATGGCACCAAAAACTATTCCTGCCTCGCTCCCACGTTAAATCCCAATGAACTGTAATCGTCAGCGCATGTCAGCGATATAAACATAATTAGAAAAAATAGACAGCTATAGTTTTCGTTCTTCTGTCTCACTCTTGAGCTATTTTGAAAACTTCGTTAAACAGCGGAAATAACCGTCACGGTTTTGGAATAAATACATTTATTTAATGAAAAAACTGCTAATAAATAAAATTGAGTGATGGAAATTTATTTCCGTTAATTATAACAAACATCTTATCACTTATTTTCTCCTAAATTCGAAGAAATTTTTTTTGTTTGCATGAAAAAGGTTTTCTATTTCTGATGAAAAATGGTGCCATTCAGCATCGTCAATCAGCAGTCCATTAGATACTATATGTCAGTGGTATCAAATGAATACAGTAAACTGTGTGACGTAATTTTAAATCTAATAGAAATGCCATCATAAAATGGCGGAATACATAAACTAAAAAGTAGAAAATAAAATAAATGGTTAAAAAAAAATTTAAAAAAAATTCTTTTAATCAACTAAAAAATGTACTGAAAAGTAAAAAATAAAAAATATTTAAAAGAAAGCGTGAAATTTCAATTTTAATGAAAAAGTTAATTAATAGAATGGCGCATTTTTCATCAAAAAATTTTGTTAGAATTTTCTTCAAAGTGAATTGAGCAAAACAACAAGTTTAAATTAATTTTTTTGACTACGCCTTATAAATTAATACATAAAATCTTAAATATATTGAAAAATAAAACAAAATTAAAAAAGATGATTTTATAAAAAAAATGTGAATTTGAAATTAACAAAGCAAAAAATTGAGGGTTATTGTAAATCTCACGCGATTTACAGTTATATTTTCAATTTTTGATGAAAAATGCGCCATTCTCTTAATTAACTTTTTCATTAAAATTGAAATTTCACGCTTTCTTTTAAATATTTTGTATTTTTTACTTTTCAGTACATTTTTTAGTTAATTAAAAGAATTTTTTAAAAAATTTTGTTTAGCCATTTATTTTTTCATATTTGTTTACATCGTGTGGCATTTTAAGAAAGTCTCAAGTTTTATACCGTAACCGTATGTTTGGCCACGCCAAAAAGCAGATCCACTTGCTCAGGCTGCGCCGAAAATTCTTGTCGTATATGCCGCTTCAAACATGTCAGTCAACTCCAAAGTGTCCGCGGCATAAGCCCGGCCAGTGACCAAACCACAAGAAAAATCTCAAATAATTCACCTCTACATAATGGTGAATTTGTATTGCTATAATGAGATAAAGCAAAGTCTGAGCAACAACGTAGCTAACATGCCAGAAAATTTATGCAGTAAGGCAGAGTGTATTTTAACTGTTGCACACACAGCCCCGAGTTTCTTCGTCTCTTGTACCCCGTCCGCCCCATTTCCCATCGTTATACGAAAGTTCTGACGATTTCTCATGTGTGAGAGCGTTACGCGAAGGAAATTGATTTACTCTCATGTAATTTTTTTTAAGCAAACGTCCCTAAAGAAGTTTTACTTCAGCAAAAATTTCCAGGAATTGATAACGTTCCAGCAAATTTGATCAAAGATGAAGGCCAATCGCTTTAACATGAAATGGATGAACGAAAAAATGCCTGAATATTAGAAGCAAAGCATTATCTGCCCAATACACAAGAAAGGAAATAAGTTCAACTGTGGAAATTATAGAGGCATATCTGTTTTAAGCAGTGGGAGGGGGTCGAAAAATCTCAAAAATCACCTCACTTAATTTATGGACGACCCCTTTTTGGTATTGATACTTGCAGCTTCATTATCCCATGGACCGAACCTATTTAGCTCTGCTACATATTTTTCCCTAATTTGCTCTTCGGGGGCCACGGTAGTACATTTGCGCTCGCTTTTTTCCCTCCTTCCTCCTGCCCCGACACAGGATATCCTGTCTCTTATCTTAACATCCACCCGAAACTTGGCTCAATGAAACTTTCCATAATGAAGAGATCTTAGATTGCAACTGGACCATATATAGATGTGATCGAAACTACAACTCCACCGGTCTTTCAAGAGGAGGAGGGGTTCTTATAGCAGTAAAAGACTCCTTAAATAGCGAACTGCTCATAACTAATCGCTCGCTTTCTTTTGAACATGTTTTTATTAGAGTCAAATCGGGCAAAAAACACCTATCTATCGGTACATTCTACATACCCCCCAATTCTGACGAATCTAAATATGATGAGTTATTTCATATATTAGATGAGGCCAATGAATCGCTTTACGATAACGAGGATATATTTATTCTAGGGGACTTCAATCGCCCCATATATCCTTTATCCCTGACGAGGAAGATAATAACTTACTTCCGATTAATGTCATAAACTCCATCGATATAAAGTTTATCGATACTTTTTATGGCAATGGTCTACACCAAATTATTAGGACTTCTAACTCTTGCGGTAAATGGTTAGATCTAATTTTCACCAATTCACACGAAGAGCTGAAAATCCTACCCGCTTCCGAAGAGGAGAACCTTTTCACTAATACTACTCACCACTCCGCATGGATTCTTGAACTTAACACCACAGTCTCTAATTATCGTACCTCCTACAATAACACAATTACTTATGACTTCAAGAATGCGAATTATATCAGTATTGGCCGTGAACTATCCCTGGTTGACTGGGAGCATAAGCTATCAGGTAATGATCTTGACGAAGTAGTATTATGCTTTTATACTATTATTTTTAGCATCATTGACAAACATGTACCCAGGATTAAAAAAAGGGATAAATTATCGGAACCATGGCTGGATAAGGATATTCGTTCGCTTCGTAATCATAGAAATAAATTGTATAATATGATTAGAAATAACCCCAACGTAAACGCGGATTTGAAATTAGCATACACTAGGTTAGCCTCTGAATTTAGTGTTAGGTCACGCGAGGCCTATACTACATATCTCAACTCTATCGGAAATAGCATCATAAATGACCCCAAGAAGTTTTTCGCTTTTGTTAATACAAAACGAAAGACCTTAGGCTATCCGACAACAATGACAAACGGTAGTAAACACTCTTCGTGCCCCCAAGAGATCTGCAGCATGTTTGCTGATAAGTTCAGCAAAGTTTATTGCCCCAAGTCCAATTCTAATACGCACACTGACACTTTTCTTATAAATAATCTTATAGATAATCTTTCCCTGTCTGTTGACGATATAATGTCCGGTTTAAATAATCTCGACACTAATAAAGGTCACGGCCCAGACAATGTACCTGCAATTCTCCTGCAGCGCTGCTCAAAAGAGGTACTGCTTCCGATCCACCTTACCTTTAACAGATCATTATCGCTAGGGAAGTTTCCTAATATATGGAAGAAATCCTACCTCACGCCAATTCATAAAGCTTCTGATAAACAATCGGTCGACAACTACAGAGGCATTGCTATCTTATCATCAATCCCTAAACTTTTCGAGAAACTTATTCATGACAAGATCGCCCCCTTAATCGATCCTCATCTCAACGAAGAACAACACGGTTTCAGAAAAGGGCGCTCAACCACTTCTAACCTTATGGTTCTAACCTCCGAAGTGCTTTGTGGGATGGAAAACGGTTATCAAATCGATGCTGTTTATACTGACTTCAGCAAAGCTTTTGACCGAGTTGACCACAATACCTTAATTTCAAAGCTTTTTAAATTTGGAATTTCGGGACTTCCGCTGGAATGGATAAAATCATATCTTGACGGAAGATCACAGGTTATCAGATTCCAAGGATTTCTATCAAAGGAGATTGACGTCACTTCCGGCGTTCCTCAAGGCAGCCATCTAGGCCCTCTACTTTTTAATATATTCATCTCTGACTTATCTGAAAAATTAGGTAATATTCCTCATCTCTTCTACGCAGATGACCTCAAAATATATAGCACCATTAAGTCCCAAGCCGACGTATCATTTCTCCAGTCGAAACTCAAAGTATTGCAAGATTGGTGCATAGTTAATAAATTACATCTCAACACTGACAAGTGCCATGCAATTACTTTCTCTCGAAAGAAAACCACTCAGCTGCACAACTATTATCTCAATGACAAGATATTGAATCATGTCGATCATATTGTGGATTTAGGTGTTGTCCTAGACAAGAAACTAAATTTCAATATGCACTACGATAATATTACTGCCAGGGCCAATAAGCTTCTTGGCTTTATAAAGAGAAGGGCTAAAGAGTTTGGTAATGTATGGGTTACAAAAACACTTTTTTGTTCCTTAGTCCGCCCAATCCTGGAATACGCTTGCCCGGTCTGGGATCCCATTTTCGAAGTTAACAAGATCAGGATTGAATCTGTTCAAAAGAAATTTCTCCTTTTTGCTTTGAGACATCTGCATGATCCGCACGATTTTCGAAGCCTGCCACCCTACAATGACCGGCTCAAAGTTTTAGAGCTTATGCCACTGTCGGCGAGGAGAAAAATGCTTATTTCATGCCTTACCCTGGACATTATAAATGACAACCTTAAAGTACAGTTTCTATCGCGTATGATCAAATTCAATGATGATGTTAGACATACAAGACATACGAAACTTCTTAAGGAATACCCGCACCGCACTGAATATGGAAGAAACGAGCCCGTCAACAGATGTTGTATGGTCTTCAATAGCCATGGATCATGTTTTTCCCCTACAATTGACAAAATATCCTTCAAGAAAAAACTTAGATCCCTACTTATAGTATGAATCCTTCCCACTAACAATTATCTTTAGCCAGTGTAATTTTTAAGACTGAATATTATAAGAAAAGTAATGTAATGTAATTTAAGTTAGCCTTGTTTGGCTTATAATAAATAAATAAATAAATAAATAAAATGGCCTGAGTCCACGTTTGCTCCGCGGACATGTAAACCTAGCATTCGCAAAACCAATCCTTTTATGTTTATACGCAAGGTAGGGTGTTTTAAATGTTAGTATGCTGTGTTTTAATCGTTAGTATACTGATGTAAGTATGAAAATTAAAGATGTTAGCTGATGTTAGTAAGAGAATGAAATGTATGGAATGGCTACCACAACAACGTTTGCAAGCAACGATCCTAGAATCATAATTTGCACTGACACTATAAAAATATTACGATTGCTTAATTAATATCGGTTCGAATGTTATGGCATCAAATGCCTAATGTGATTTTTTGTTAATTGCTGTATACTTTTCAAATATTCAATAAATAAGAAGTCTATGTATGGTAAATTCACTTTGGTCCCTTCTACAACTGATTCAATTAATGTTTATATTTTCTCCTTCAGGAACCATTTTCGCTCATCTCTCCATATACATATAATGGGGAGAATTTTCAACGTCACGGTTTCGGATCCATAGAGTAAAGTCTTATCAGGCTTCTGTATAATTTTACTTTAGATCTTCGTGGTGTGTTCCTTGCTAAGAAATGTTTACACAGCCGAAAATAGAATTCTCATTAATAATCTCCATATTTCTTCTGATGTCGTTTCATTTATTAATTAGCGTCCTTAAGTCTTTTACTCCTTCGATATTGTACACGTCAATTCTCGCATTCCGTCGAACTTTTTTGTTTTATTAGAGATGCTAATTCGAATTTCAATGTATGTATTCACCTGGCTAGTAATACAATATTGTAAACATACGCCAATAATTACACCGACTTGATGAAAATACTAACTATATTACCGTATAATCCTTACGAATATTATAAATGCGAAAGTAACTCTGCCTGCCCGTCTGTCTGTCTGTATCTCTGTTACCCTTTAACGCCTAAACCGCAGAACCGATCTTGATGAAATTTATTACAGAGATAGATTAGACCTTGGAGACGGACATAGACTACTTTTTGTCGCGAAAAAAGCTTGAAAGGGGTGAAATAGGGGATGATGGAAGAAATCATTTGCATTTTACTAAGTTTTGTTGTTCACAAATATATGCTTAGCCGACGGGGCGTTAATGTTTTGCGGTTAAATACAGAAGTTTGTTTAATAATAATAATTAATTAATTTTCTCTATAGTGACTAAAGGTTTCCTTCCGTTTTCCGATATTTTAATTAGGTTTTTTTTTTCATTAATCAATTAGTACAATTTTTCGCAATTTTTTGCGTTCTTCACCTCTTGCAACTGGATTTTGACCCACTTTTATATAATCGATTAATCCCAAATTTTGCCCATATATGTACATAGTTCGCGTGACAATGCAATTTGACATTTTGGTAAAAAAAATCCAAATGGCGGCCCAAGATGGCGGGCGAATTTCGCAATCGCGTTTCCCGATCCCCGGCATGGGTATCAAATGAAAGGGTATTAGGGGTCGTCCATAAAAAACATGAGGCGATTAAAGGAGCATAAAGAAAGAAAGAATCTATTTGTGCCTTTAAAGTTTTCGTTGAGGCTATGAACATTTTTGCACCTGAATTAACAACCTGCTATGCTAAACTATCATCTTCGTGTGTATTTATTGAGAATCATGACGTCACCGGCTTCCTGAAGTCCTCATCCCTCAGTCAGACTGAGTGTGGCCTTCATCGGGTCGTTCCTGCCGATCTGGCCTGTCTGTGGCCTGTAAGTGAATGGGGGTCTTTAGTTTAGAGTTTTAGTTTGTTTTACTTAATTTAACTCAGTTTTCTAGCAATTTTGCACTGTCTCTTGAGGAACAAAAATAAAGTGATATTTGCCGAGAACCCCCTCTCCCCCCTAAACATTTTACGAAATTAATGGACGACCCCTTACCAGTAGAATACAATTAACGGTGTGGCATCATTCCAAATGGCAGCCAATGCAAGATGGCGGAAGATATAATAATAGAATAAAAAGTAGAAAATATAATCTATCAAGTTGATATTATCACATATGCATGGTTCGCGTGACAATACAATCGGACCATTTTGTAAAACAATTAAGATGGCGTTTCCAAGATGGCGGCCGAATTTTTCAATTATGTTCCCTGACCACTGACATGGGTATCAAATGTAAGACAAATAAAATCCAATTAGTGCCGTGGCGTCATTCCAAATTCAAAATGGCCGCCAACACAAAATGGTGGTCTACCTTTTTCTTTACAACTCCCGCGGTATGGGTATTAAATGAAAATGTATGACAAGATAGTACAGTCACCACAAATGGCGGAAGATATATGGTACACTAAAAATAGAAAATAAAAATATAGTTGAAAAACACTAAAAAAATACGCTTTTTTTTAAAAATAAAGTAAAAAGTAAAAAATAATTTTGAATGTAGGTAGAGATAGGTATTCGATTTATTCTGGGGCACCATGTGCGTTTTTGGGCTGCACAATAGGTGCAAAATTTGCAAAATTGATTACTATTTTGGCACATTTTCTGGAAAAAAACAATTTGGAGGAGTGGTGGGGGCCATGAGTGAAGTTCTGCATAGGCCGATTAATCTTTCGCAAAATCTATGCAGACGATTCTGATTATGTTCGGCTAGGTGACTGTTGTGCACATAGTTCACAATTTTTCATCAAGTTGTAAATCTAAATTTTTTAAAGTATCTAAAATCAATTTTTCCAGATTTGTTCTTTTTCATTATACCTTTTTCCTCCAGCAGGACTGTACACACAGATTTTTTTTTTAAAGAAAGGCATTGCTACGCACGCGGGTTTTTGCTAGTCAAAAATAAAAGTAGATCTGGTAATATTAGTTAGGTTATTTTGCCTGTTATTTAAATTTAATCAATTATAGTAGAACTTATTATTTTATTTATAACTTTTAATATTTCAGCACATCTTCTAAAAGACCGCATGCTTCAACTTCGCAATCGATACAATTTGGAAAAGCGCCGTTTAGAAGCCTATCGAATGGGGAATCCGAAAAAATTAGTAGAATCACCATGGACTCTATTTAATCATATGCAGTTTCTTGATCGTCACATTAGACCCAGACGATCATATAAAACTATGATGAGACGTAATCTTGACTCGGACAACATGGTTCCCATCGAAGATCCAACATCACTGCTCTGTTTACAAGACCTACAAAGCCCGTCACAGTTCCCAAATTCCGATGAATATAGAAGTGCCGATGTGAAGTACGAATCGGATGTTGAATCGTAATTATTGAAGAAGAATTATTTAAATTGATAAATTTTAATATTTTTAATAATTTACAGGGGCGATGATTGCCACTTGTCTGACTCTGGAAATTACACGTAAGACAAATAATAGTTAATAGTTTGGAATTGGTTTTTGTATTTATTTTTAATCTAGTGTCGAGGATTCACAAGGAGCAAATGAAACAATGAGCACTGATGCAGTCCACAACGAACCACTACCGGCTGGGCTATCAGTACGCAAAGTGGAGTCGTTGAAGCGTAAATATTCGGCGGAAGAGTCTCAATATCAATCACCTAGAAAATATCAAAAAGCACCACAATTTGAAAAGTTTGAAACATTTGGGAAATTTTTATCGATAAGTTTATGTGAGCTTCCTGAGGAGAAGGCTTTGGTGCTAATCGAAAAATTTACATCTGATATTATAAAGGTCATGCTCGACAGTAAAAGGACTTCACCTGAGAAAAGCAGCACATAATCCGTCTTTATTGTTACTCTATTCGATAAATATTTTGTACTTGTGTATTTTTTAATAAATGTACTGATTAATATTCGTGAGATATCAACTCTGTGAGCTATGTGACATTTAGATAGTAAGTATTCGCTATTCCGAAAAGTGACCCAACTAATTTTGAGGTTCTTCGTGCGAAAACGTTCAAAGTTCAGATCGTAAGTAGTAATGTATTGTGATTTTTCTTACTTTACGGTATTATCCAAGCTTTAGAGCTTTAGACCCTTTAACAAAATCCCAAAATGTTTGGAGATGGTTTAGTCGAAAGTAGTAAACTAAAAAATAAACTAGTCAGACCAAATGGATGGAGGAACAACAATTTCCCATGCGCTGGAGATTTCAAGGAAATATATAATGTCAAAAACCATACCCATAATCAGAGAATATGACCTGACTTCTTATCAGGCACAATCAGAAGGCAATAAAGCCCCAAAAATTTATTAAGTAAATCGATTAGTTCAAGGAATAATAAGGAACTTCCCAAGCCATAGACATTTACAAAAAGATAACAATCTGCGAATCTGCAATTTCGCTATTTAGTGTTATAAAATATTCTCGGAAATACTTACTTACTTACTTAATGCTTCTTTTATCTCCAATGGGACATATGGCGGAAGCAGTTGCCCTCGAGCGAACTCTGTTTTGTGCGACAGCTCTCAGCTCCGACCAGGATCTCCCAGTTGTTGCGGCCTCTGCTTATAGGGTTCTGCTCCACGTTGTTCCATGTCTTCCGACTCGACGGGATCCTTGCGGATTCCAGTCAAGGGCCTGTTTGGCTAGATTCTCGTTTTCGCGTCGCAAGGTGTGGTCAATCCAATTCCATTTCCTTCGCCTGATTTGGTCGTCTATCCTTTCTTGGCCGGCACGGCGCCATAGCTCTTCATTAGGAATTCTATCTTGCCGGCGGATTTTTAGGATACGGCGCAGGCATCTGTTTATGAAGACTTGTAGGCGCCCTGTAATGAATTGGGTGACTTTCCATGTTTCGCAACTGTACAAAAGAATTGCCTTAACGTTGGAGTTGAACAGCCGTAGTTTGGTGTTAGTTGAGATCAGTGTTGATCTTCATATGCGGAACAGGCATGCATATGCGCCTCGTGCTTTATTTATTCTGGAACTGACGTCTTTTTCTGCACCGCCATTTTCGGTAATGATACTACCGAGGTAGCAGAATTTATCTACCAGTTCCACGTCACAGTTATTCAGCGCAGTTCGTTCGAGGGTGTTTGCATTTATCCGCATTTCTTTCATTTTATTCGGATTCAGCATTAAGCCTGCTGGACTACTTTCTGTTGCCAAATTGTTTACCATGTTTTTGAGGTCCTGGTGTCTGTGGGCCAGAAAACAGATATCATCCGCATAGTCGAGATCCTTAAGGCGGTCTAGCAAACCCCGCCCGAGATCCTTAAGGCGGTCTAGTATACCGCCTGTTCTATTATCTAGAGCGCTGACAACGATGGACTATTAGAAATAGTAAAGGCGAAAGTAGGCATTGTCGTACTCCTGAACTCACCTGGATAATTTGTGATTATCCTGTGTGAAGAACTCTGCATTTGGAATTGTATAGGACTTTTATTAATTCTATTATTTTATCAGGTAGTCTACGTTGCCGTAGTGCCTGCCATATAAAACTCCTATTAACCGAGTCGAACGCTTTCTCATAGCCTAAAAAAGCAAGGTACAGGGGGAACGTAATTTAGTAGACAACACTATGATTCGTTCTATGCAGGAGCGGTCCTCTCTGAGTCCAGCCTACTGTTTTCTAAGCGTTTGGTCTACTACATCTCTTATCCTTGATAATATAATGTGGGACAAGATTTTACCCACAGTAGATAATAGACAGACACCTCTCCATTTGTCACAGGTCCCCCTTTTTGGTATTTTGAGTATGATACCTATCGGAAAGGTACAGGTGTTCCATGCTATTTCCAGGATTGGCTGTAGTGCATCTGCTATGAGACTTGAGTCGACTTTCAACAATTCTGGCGGGATGCCATCTTTTCGAGCTGCTTTACCATTGCATGAATTGCGGTTACTATTTCCGTTTTGGATGGGGCCCGGGTTGTGATTCTTATTGGCTGTACATTTATTGCTGCTTTCTTGAGATTCCTGTGCAAATGAACCATTCAAGGTGGCGAAGAAGTAATCTCTCCATCTTTGGAGTTGCTCCTCGTTGCTGCACAGCAGCTTTCCATCCGTACTCTTTACGGTTTAGGGTTAGCTTATAAATATGAAATAGATAATAAACATGGAACTTTACTACATTCAGTGGCGTAGGAACGGCATGCATTTTAGTAGAGTGCTTTCCCGAGAGGGTCTACACATGCCCAAATTCTACTCTGGTTGATTGATAAAATAAGACCAGATGAAATCGATAATGTTATTTCGGCGGTTTCAGTTTTATTTCCAACAGCATTGCTTCTGAAACTGTAATGGGGAACGATGACTACCCCCGTCGTGTTATCTTCGACCGACGTCAACGGCAAATAGATAACTTACAACGTTAATGGTTAGGATTTTGAAGATTTTGACAATCGTTGGGTCGTGGCCTATTCGTCAAGACGTTCAATGCTCACACAAATTTTAAATTTTGCAATTTTGTCCAATTAATCAAATACATATGCAAATATGTCACGAAAGGAACTAACATGGCTATTCTTGGTGTTGCTAATGCAAATATGATCAACGAAATAGCACAGTATCAAAGCGATATGGCGGATTTTTCATTTGCCATTTCTGAAAGATGTCCCAGTATGGTTCATTTGGTAGTTCTTCTCGAAAATGGCCAAAATGTATATTTTGCGACCGATAATGTTCCTGGAAGAACACCTAACATTGGTCCCCCAATCAAGGTAGCGGAAGACGAGTTTGACGTGGTAAAATCATTTACCTACCTTGGGTCAATAGTACCAGCCGACAATAGCATGGAACCAGGAATACGCGCACGACTGCTAAAAGACAACAAAGCCTACTATAGTCTGTCAAGACAAACTTTTACTATATAAGACGATGGTCATACCCCTTCTCACATATGCATCCGAAACCTGGCACTCAAACCTCTTGGGCGTTTTCGAGAGGAAAATACTTCGGAGGATTGTTGGCCCCGTATGTGAGGAAGGACAATTCCGGAGACTCTACAATGGCGAGATCTACGAGCGCTATCACGACATAGATGTTGTGAAGAAAATAAAGCTCGGTAGGCTCCGGTGGGCAGGGCATCTAGCTCGTATGAGTGAAGATGAGCCTGCTCGGAAAGTTCTCTGCGGTAAGACCTATGGAGTGCGACCCAACCTTCGCTGGAAGGATGGCGTAGCCCAGGACGCTCAGAGCTTAGGGATGCCAAACTGGATGACATCGGCTCAGAATCGGGACCGGTGGAGAGAACAGTTGCGAGAGGCCAGGACCGGATCCCGGTTGTAGAGCCGTTAAAGAAGAAGAACAATGGGCGCATCCAGCGCACTCAGCAGCTGAGCAGCGGCTAAGCGCTGAGCTCATTGGATGGTTAGCTGAACTAAGCACCTTAGCTCAGCGGCTGGCAAATTTCTCAGCGTAAAAATTTTATTCTAAGTAGCTCAGCGGTAGTGAATTGAAGTTATATAAATTAGAAAAAAAAACGAGTGTGCGTAGGACCACACTTTAGAAGTGTTAACTTCTATGGCTAGTCTAAATGTCCAAATCAATCTTAATACAAGACGATAAGGATTAATATATTTTATTTATGAATATTCTGTTAAAGTTTATTTAATTGTTACTTATATCCACTCACTCCAAAATGTGTTGCAATGTTTTGGAAATTAAAATATTTGTCTTAAACTTATCACACAAAGATCGGACGATGGATGACTGGGATAATGTAGTTTTTAGTAAAAAGAGTAGCTAATATATAGTTATAAATACATAGTGCATAGTTCATAGGAAATATGTAGTACATAGTACACAGTACATATCGTCGGGTTGATGCAATAGTGACGAAACAGAAATTTTTGCTATTTTAAACATTGTGCAAATATGCAAAAAAAAGTCATATTATATTCAGCCAAAGTCCCGTATCTAAATTTTTATGGGAATCTACTGGATTCAATTTGAATTTTTTCAGAACCAGTAAAATAAGTAAAATTAAGCGATTTATATTTATATCATAAACATAAATTCAAATATATGTTTATACATTAAAGATCAGAAACTTAATGGCTGAGATAACTGAGATAATTAACAAAGAAAACGAGCAGCTACAAAGTTTTTCAACACGCTTTTTGCGCGAAATCAAACGCTTGGTCACCAAACCCATTCTCCTCTGCATTACTTATAACTCATTACAGAAAACACTAATTAAAGAAGTACTTCCAAATCGACTTCCCACAGTAAATACTTGCGATTTTCCCTACTGGGGTACTGCCCCAGATATGTACGAAAAATACAGACGCGCAGTCGAATAGGCGAAACGCCGAAACGTATTCCATGTCGCCGAGAGCGATTAATCCAAGCAAAATATTTAAATATTGCAGCCATTTAGCTGGCTAGAGCATGGCAACTTTTAGTCGAGGTCCAGCAACAGACAGCAGCGATGGTCACGCGCATTTTTGGTGCGCACCCGTTTCTGGGCACTTGTGCCTATGCAGCTGGCTAGAGCATGGAAACTTTTGGTTGAGCTCCACTTACGAACAGCAGCGTATAATTAAATGTGTGCGAGGCAAAATATCCCGCGCTTGGTGAGAGGGATTGGGTTTGAATGTTGCAATGCAGAAGCTGCTCTCAGCATTCGTTTTATATTCTCGCACCGCTCTCAAAATTCATGTCATATTCTCGTACGCCATCGCACACAGCAGCGAATGTGTGCGAGAGGATGAAATGAATGCTAAGAGCGGCGTCTGCATTGCGAAAATATGAAATGAATAGGTGCGAGAATATGCCATGGATTTTGAGAGCGGGTCTGCATTGGGCTGTTTCACACGAGCCGACGGCCAACCAACAGAAATCGTATGAAAACGTCATTTGTTGAGAAGAGGGTGACAGAGGACGATGGGGAGGGAAGATTTTTCCATTCAACTTTCTCACACGATTTTCGATACGACTTTTTGACAGCTGTGTGGTTGTCACGGTATACAGAAACATAAGGTAATGTAAAAGAGACGACAGCTTCGAATATGTCAGCTTCGTGGGCGCCCAGAGACGTCAGCCCTAATGCAGAAACAACAACAGTTTCGATTTTATATTGAAAGCGGGCGCCACGTGACGTCAGCACTAAAATATCGTTTACGATATACAGTCTTTTACATTACCTTGTTTCTGTATACCGTGTGTGGTTGTTGTTGTTTTTTATTCCTTTGGGAAAGAGAAAAGAAAGAGAAAAGACAAAACAACAACAATAAACTAAAGCGTTTTGACGTAGAGTTGGTTGGAAAAATTGGCCCGTGTGAAAGCCCATGCGACTTTTCGTCGAGTTTCAAAAGGGAATGGACGATAACAGCCGATTTCTGTTGGTTGGCCGTCGGCTCGTGTGAAACAGCCCATTGCGACTTAGCATTCATTTCATCCTCTCGCACCTCTCGCACACATTCGCTGCTGTGTGCGATGGCGTGCGAGAATATGACATGAATTTTGAGAGCGGCGCGAGAATATAAAACGAATGCTGAGAGCAGTTTCTGCTTGCAACATTCAAACCCAATCCCTCTCACCAAGCGCGGGATATTTTGCCTCGCACACATTTAACTATACGCTGCTGTTTGTAAGTGGAGCTCAACTAAAAGTTTCCATGCTCTAGCCAGCTGCATAGGCACAAGTGCCCAGAAACGAGTGAGCAACAAAGTGCGCGTGTCGCCAACAAGTGTCCAGAAACGGGTGTAGCAACAAAATGCGCGTGTCGCGAATTCTTTGTTTTACCCCCAGCGAAAAAGTGCCAAACGCGCCTAAAGAAGTTAACACTTCAAAAATTTAGTTGTCAAAATAATTTCTAACTTAGATCCCATCCAGCCGACAGACAGAGTTACTTTTTTGCGCTGTGCTGTTCAGCTAAGCGGCTTTTCCGCTGAGTGCGCTGGATGCGCCCAATGTTGCACAAAGGGCTGAGCGACCACCATCCACCTCATTGGCAAGTTTCTTCGCGATGTGCGAAGCTGATAAATTTGCAAGAAACTAGCTTTACTCTGAGATGCCATAATATTACACTTGGAATCAAACATTCAAAATATTACAACGACGCAAACAAGGAACACGAGTTGAAGGGCACCCCTTCTCGATGGATGCTTTAGGTCGGATTTATACATTGCATACCAACAGAGATGATGTGTTCATTTACGTTTGTTACAGTCTGATTTTAGGGTGGAAGCCTTCAACTTATTTTATTTCGCTATAACGGCTGAAACTAACAAAACGGCTGTGGATAGGTTTTGGATAGACGAACAAAAAATGCAACAGGGGGGAGAAGTGGGGCGCTCCGCTTTATCCGCTAGGGCGTTTTGAAATTTTGTTGGTAGAGGTTTACATATCACCATGTAATTTTGTAACCCTATACAATTTTGTAACGCTAACATGGCGCCATCTATTAGTAATTATAACGAACGGATAAAGCTTTGCGTATTTTCTCGAAGTACTTTAAAGATTGTTCTAGTATGTTCTAGTCTATCGTAGAAAGCTGGTGGTGTACGCCCCTCTTAAAATCAAAACCATCGTCTTTAGACTTCCAGGCGCTCAATTGGTTTTTGTTTTCTTGAATGAGCCATGGCCATTCTAACGGGCGTCGGGTCCATCCTAGTCCGCCTTGTTACGCCCATGCCAGGGGCACAGAGATTGCCAGATGGTAGGTAACATCCAAATTAAAAAGGGAGGAGATTAGTCTTTGAAAGAGACGCAACAGAGTTGAGAGCCAGAAGAAGTAATTGTCAGTAAGGTAAAAGTCAGCAATGAGGAATAAAAGTAATATTATTATGTACATTATTGTTGTTTGGGTTAATTAATTCCTAAAGACCAGGTAACTTAACCGTAATTTCTTTAGGGAGTTAGCCTGCACCGTAAAGTTAGAAAAGGCTTGGTTTTTCTGCATGACAATAGTCATTACCAACTTAGATGCTATGCTGTTAACTAATAATTAGAATTACTTTGAGATGAGACTAAACTAGAAGTTAACGAACAAAACAATTTCCACAGCCAGATTGCTCGGACCGCAAGGTCTCCATTCTTTCTTTCCCAGAAGAACTTCCAGTGCTGATTTTTCTTAAAATACTCGCCTAAGAACAATATTCGTCACAGATGAAATGTAAAAGATGGAATTGGTAAGAAAAATTGATTTATTGCCTTATTTTTACCACCTTTAGCACATGCACGTTGCCTACCTGTGGACTTCTGTTAGGGAATTACCCTCAGAATTACCGATTTGTGAAACTTAATTGCACCTGAGGCTTCACGGCAATAAAAGGCGCCTCTTTCCGTACGCCATGGGAAAGGACACGGCGACGAGCATCAGACGTCTCGTAATTTCGTGTTTCTGTGATGACGATATTAAAAGGTAACGGGCCGGCAATTGATTATCATTTCCAGCCAGTGCTGCCATCATGTTAATACCTTCCCGCGGCTGCACAATGCACCCAGATGCAAATTTAAATTCTTCGCAAAAGCTGCGTTTGGAATTGCATTGAAACTGCACAGTTTCAAGGTGGCTGCTTGGTTTTTGCGAGATGTTAAAATTTTATTGTCAGAGTCGAGATGAAGGGAAGAAACTAATAATCATAACTGTTTGCTGTGAATGTTGTCCACGCCCATTTAATTAACTCACTGAGTGTTGACTAGAAATGCCGAGGAGTTCTTTAGGCTAATTACGAATCGATGATTACAAGCGTCAGGTCTTTACGCCGGTGATCAGTTTTGTCATCTAAAACAATTTGGACGAGATTTGTTTGATTGCGGATTGTGAATTGCACACGATACTGCAATTGCCTGGGGAGAGGATCTACGTGAGATATCACTAGTGGAGAGGGTTAAATGTTATGTTGGTTTTTATAGAGACTCAAATATGAGAAAATTGCAGCTCTTACAGCATTTTGAATGTTCTAGTTGAAATTAAAGCGCTCTTGGGGGTTAATAGGCAAACTAATGCGGTGGTAAATAATATTATGTTTAGGTTTACTGGCGGTTTACAAACAGGCAACGATTTCACTCTGCCATTCACTTATGAGATTAATTTTGGTTTTCTTGGGTGGCTTTAGCCACACTCAGCATACTGGTTAGTTTCTCCTAGTATGAAAACTTTCAGGTTGCCGTTTCGTATAAAACTGCAGATGGTTGCATAGTGAAATGGTAAATTAGAATTTGTATGTCTCCAATGGAGACTCTCCATCCTAAAAAAATTCGAAAGCATGGTTCAACAAATGTCATTTTTATGTAAGAAACAATTCAACAAATAGATTACTTTTCTAACTGAGCGGAATCAAGTTTTTCACTCGAGCTAGATACTCAGCCCGGTTTCACAGTGTTCACTTAAGTTTTCGTTCAGCCTTAAGTCTCTCAACTTATTTTACTGTTTCACAGTAGTGGTACAAGTGTTGAACTTTGTTCAAACTTGATTTGAACTGAGGGACTACATTTGGGCACTTAAGCCAAAGATCAGGATATAAGGTGAGTGAAGTGTCATTAATTTAAACAATTTTTGTGGAATAAATTTGAATTTAAATAATTATTGCGGAATAACGGAAGAAGTTTTAGAAGATATCATTGATTAAAGGATGCAGAAGATTATAGGGAATCCAATCCCGCAAACGCGGGATCTTGCAAATGCGGAATTTGGGCAGTAGAATCACCTGTTATAAGCAGCGCCGGCCCTAGGGTAGAGCGAGTGAAGCGGTCGCTCTAGGCGCCAGGTGGTAAGGGGCGCCAAAATGAATGCGAAAAACAATTTCGAGCAAAAACATAAAATTTTGATGGCACTTTTTGAGGGCGTTGTTTGTAGCTAGCAAGCCTATGTACTCATCAATATGACTCGAACACGGCACAAGCAGGCAGCACTGGCCTTAGGCCACATCCTGCTCGAGATCCATGGAGCAGACTGAATACGGCGGATCTAAATTCGATTAAACCCACAATCATAATGTGTAAACAATCGTGCTGAAGTTATGAATGGTACTGCGTGAATGTACTACTAACGATGAACTGCGGATACCAGGTGAACTTCGGTTTGAATTAGTGCTCCATTGGTGATACCAGCGAGCAATAATAATAAGAGTGATGAGCTAGAACAAATTTTCAAAAATGTTTCAATGCCCTTGAGATCAGCTGATAAAAATTTCAGTAGGAGTGAAAAAGTCAAAATATCAAAGATGTAATATCTATGTTAAAAGGAGGCAGAATTGCTTTCACACTACACGCAACGTGTGTGAAAGAAAGATAAAAAATGAAGGGGAAGTGCCAATTTTCCAATTTAGCCAATATTTAGCTCAACACTGGAAGAATTTCAAAACTCCCGCGTTTTTAATGTACAATACAAAGCCAAGTTTTAGAGTCGCATCGTGTACCAACAAGAATTTGCCCACGCATACATATAAACATATTAGAGTCGGCTGCATGTGCTCTGTTCCAATTCGACTTCCATTTGAATGTAAACATTCCAATAGGGGAAGCAAGCAACATGTTCTGTTTCATTCATACTCTTGTGTTTTTTGTATGAAATGTATATCTATCGCGCATTTGTTAATATTTTTTTGGACTTTTTGAATAATGGTAGTTCCAATCTCTTCTTTCATATGTTTAACTCTTTTACTTGTCCTTGAGCTCCACCTAATCACTCTTGTTATTATTGCTCGCTGGTGATACGGAGCTCTGCCATGAGCGACCGTCCTTTGTCGCCGAGCTCGTGGTATCAATATGAAATTACCTTAAAAAACTTAACATTTCTGGAGCTCCCACAGCTCCCAAAAGAACGACCTACAAGGCCAGTTAGATATTTTTGGATTCTTGCTTCAAGGTGACGAATGTGGTCCCAGTTAAGGAAAGTTTTCGGGATTCTTCTTCAGGGAGGGCAGTCTGAGCTCGTAAACCCAGTGATGGAGTACCTTGAGATCACTCCTTCATTGGGAGATCTCCTTAGATCTCCTGCGGAAGTAAGGGCACCTAATTGGTGAGGCGACTCGAAAAAACGACCGCTTTCAGAAGACGGGGTGGTGCAGCCCGAAAACGTTTTATGCGTTATCTAGAATCTGACTACTCCCGTGTAGAGGCTGGTAGGGTCTACGTGGCCCCTGAGGAAAAAAGCGATGCCGATTTTCTTAATAAGAAGAGGGTTAGATCATCTGGATGTACTCTAGGGCATAATAACCCGGCAAAAAGGGCAAAGGGCATATGGTTTGAAAAGCGTTCATTAAAGTCGGACGCACCCATAATGAAGTCTAAAACGACTCCAAAGCCGACCTTCTGTCAAATGGCGGAAAGTTTCAGAATTGGCGTGCTTGCGACTAACAATCCGGAGACTCTTCTGACCACGAAACAACTAGTTACCGTGCAAGGAAGTCTTCTGGAGAAGGTAGCCGAATTGGCTCAGGGCTCAGAACAGCCCAGGTTAGTAGGGGTCGGTGCGCCCTCTATGATGGCCGCATCAAGCCTTGGAAGAAGCAAGCCTTGTTGCTGTAGACGGGAACAAGAAGCCGCGTAGCCTTTTTGTAATCGGGTACTTTCCGGCACAGAAGATCCCACAGGCATTATGTTTAAAGGATAGGGTCCAAAAGAAGACCCTAAGGGTGTAGGAGTGGAGAATAGTCCACAAAGTGCACCGCATAAAATTCACACAGATGACGTTGTCAGGATGGTGAACACTGTAATTTTGGGCTGATGGCAGGAGAAGCCTCTTTTAACGAAAGGGTAACTCTCTCCACCATCTCTATCATACTAGCTAATGCCCAACCAACTGGAAACACAATTTATGTGAATTGAAAGCTTCGAACAAAGGGCGCCGAAAGACAATCTCGCTCCACCCTCAACAAGGACATAATCCAGATTTAGTGAGCAAGTCTGTAGAGGGTATAAGGGGACTACCCCCGCGGCTAATTGTGTTGTATTTCAAACGAACGACGAAGTCAGTCAAAAAAAGTATCCAGGCAATTTCTAAACTACGCTGACCTTGATTCCGCTGGAATTTTCTAACATCGGTGGTAGCATAAACTCTGCTGACTCTGCTTGTTACGCTCTTATTTCATATAATACTTTATGAATTCATGAGCATAACTATTTCGAACAAAATCTATTAATTTTTTTGTAGTCCCGCAAATCCCGCGGATACGCGGGATTGTTGAACCCGATCTCGCGGGACTGCGAAAGAGCTGCTTCAGCTATTGCGATGACTCCAAGTTCTACACTTTTTTTCCTCGGCCGACTTCTTTTCGTTCTTGTTTTTATCTTGTCATATTTTTTTCAAAGGACATCAACTGATCGAAATGATGTTACCGATTTTGAGTTCAACTCTTATTCGATGTCCTTCCATTTTTTGGCCCTCCATGTTTGTTTTGCAAGATTGCTTGTTTACAATTATGCTTTTATATTTTATATATTGGGGAGTACAATTATTGCAAAATTCGACCGCCATCTTGGAACCGCCATCTTGAATTTTTTGCAAAATGGTCAGATTGCATAGATCTCCAAAGTCACGCGAACTATACATATGCGCAAAATTAGAAGTTGATCGGTTATATGGAAGTGGGTCAAAATCAATTTGCACGATTTGTTTACATACTGCGTACAACATACAACATACAGGTGAAGCTAATATAAAGCGTATAAAAACAGTATATTTCTTCAATACTGCCGAATTTTCTAGGGTGGACAGTGCCCACTTATGCTCTTAAATACGCTTATGCACTAGACCGTTCCGTCACCGACTAGCACCGTAGCGTGCCATGACAGAACAACAACAAATTCACGATCCGTTGCAGTGGCATAGTATTTCGTGTCATGTTTGTTTGCGTGCCCGATACGTTCACAGCACGGTAATGGACTGTTCCGGTTACGTGAGCTGACTCCTTAAGGCGGAGATGTTCTCTATCATATAAGAATGACTTCAACTAATAATTCTCTAGTTATGTGGCTTTCAAGTCATCCGCCGGCATAATACTAAAATATTTTCGCTCTGACCTATTGTACTGATTTAATAGCACCTGGCCTACGTAGTAATTTGAAACGAAATGTGTACAAAAACGTATGGATTAGTAAAATGAACTAGGTAATTACTTTATCAGTTACAGCCGACAAATTACTCTGAAATAATCTCGTTTTTCGTTAATAAAAAAATATAAATTTTCTAAAAATTAAACTAGAATCCGCCCAGTGAAGTAGTTCAACTGCATCGGAATCTCTTCCTATCATAAAGTCTCGAGAAGATTAAAAGTAAAAACCAGAAATCGACTTGCGATCGATCCCCACACGAAAAGTATAAAATCAAAGCATTGCCAATAAAACTTGTTTATATCATAATAAAATGATGTATAGTCCTGGAATAAAAACAGCGATCCTTTGATGCCTACCTGCAGCACCTAAATCACATCTAGAACGGTTCTTGGCACCATTTTGCCACATTAGGCACTTCTTCCTGGCGCACGTTCCACAATATGTTGCGACCTTTGTCATCTGTCGGTACAAATTAAAATTTATTATCAAACTAATGAAATACCGCGATAGACGCAAATGTTGCTGATACCCACCTCTAGGTTACTCGAAGAGCATCATCACGTCTCCACGTTTTCAGGGTGTTCCATTCATCGGCCTGTGGCATTCACACGATCGCAACGCACCTGCATGCGTACGTAAAAACTACGACAGAAAATGAATGCTGCAGGAAAAAAACGAACTTAAATAATTGCAATTCCGGGATAATATAAGAAATTAATAAAAGTGAATGACGCTGCAGTTAGCCCGGGAGGTTGGGAGAGAACTAGGTTTATGCACCTATGACCTGTTTGCTGTGGCTTAGATAATTACAGAAGTGATTCCGAGTTTTTGAATTGGCTTTATGCTTGCTAGTGTGCCAAGTTATGTGATTATGGTCGTAAAGAGACTTCTTAGTGGGGAAAATGTATAATGTCTTAATTAATATAAATTTAAGGATACTCAAGACCGTGGAAATGTCTTGCCGATGGTTTAAGGAAATAACTTTGTTTCAATCCGTCAATAAATATGAGCGACAAATGTCCCCAACTTTAGTCATAATAAAGTTTTAGTAATAAACTGTCAGATCATTTAACAAAGCTGAGTTTTATCACTCTTCATTTTTATAAATAACTAGATGGAACCCGGTGCACCTCGCTACATCTATCATAGCGAATTAAAAGAAGTTGTAAAAAATATTTGGACAACGAATATTTCCCATCCATCTAAGCGCGAAGTGACTTAAGCCTCAATTATACTGGACGCAACGGAAAACAACGGAATGGAGAGTTAACGGAATAGAATTGTGCTGGTTATACTGACGGATTCGAACGTATTCAAATGTCACTTTTTTCAGCAATTTTTTGCCAAATTTTGGACTTATGCTTAAAATTTTCATATCCAGGCAATTTTATATTATAAAGAATTTCATTATCTTCCACTTTATGTTGGGCTAAATAATAAATGAAAAAATCAGCTGCTTTTAATGCTGCTTTTGACACTTTAATCCGTCGTCGGTTCCTTCAGGTTCCAAAGTTTTGAAACTTTGATCCGGTCCGTTCCGTTGCGTTGCGTCCAGTATAACCACTTCAATACAATTTCTCTGTAATGAAACTCTTTTTGGCATTTAAATCCGGTTCGTTGCATTCAGTATAATTGAGGCTTTAGGTGGAGCCATTGCCCTTGGAACAGCATATTTCAAGTTCTTCTTTTTGAAATTTTAAAGCATGACAATTTTGGCACAATTTATCTTTGGTTCAATCACAACATTGTGGTTCAGGCCGTAAAGCCCCAGACAGACTGGCACTATTAATATTAATACATTAGAAAATTATTAAAAAATGACATGAAAAAATGAAAATTATTAAAAAAATGTGGGATGACGTTCAATTTTGATAAAGTAACTCATCACGCTGGCGCTGATGGCAGTAAATGGTAAACAAATCCAGGCAAATCGAGTTGTCGAACTAGTTCAAATAACCATAATACTGGTAAATCCATAAGATTTTTGTATGTTTTTCTGAACTTTAGCAAACAAACATTTCCTTCGTACTTCGTTCGCTACACTAAAGTGGGAGTTCGAATTCGCATTGAGCGTGTTGAAGCGCCACTGATATACTGGGAAGCAAATGACTTCATTTGGAAATTCCAAAGCTTTCTAGAGATATTAGCAAAACTAATCAATGTACCAAAAATTGACCATGAATTGACCAAAAAGAACAAATTTTTCGGTAACTACTGGAAATCCTGGGATGCACCACAATTTCCTGGTACTCTAGGACGTAGAAATCAATTCCACGTCAAAAAAGTGCTGATCCAAGGTTTGAAAAGTTCGCGATGTTTGTAAAAGGTAACGTAATTTTTGCACGATTTTTAAAGGTTGTCGGATTTTGGCAAGTGATGTTTGGTTGGAAAGCTATCGCTGTGCAGAACCCAAAAAAGATCACTTGGTTTAGAGCGGGTCACACTCCATGAAGCTTATTAAATACTAGCAAAAACCCGCGTGCCTTGCAACGCCTACTCGAATTTTCACAGATATCTCTTATTTACACTTATTAATTTCCACTTTAATTTAAAAAATCACAGATTGGGAAAAAAAAATAAAATTCAAAATTATCTCAATAAATTCACGCTAAATCACCAAATCAATTAAAACAATTTTTTTTCTATAACCAAGGTTAAACTGCTTCGTCACAAAATCACTTCGTTACGAAACAAAACTCGATCATTCAAAGCCTTCTTCAAGACTAAAGTGTTGAATGAAATACTCTAGCTTCCTTTAAAGTGTACCGTTACAATAATTGGCAGAACCTTGTTTTAAATATCCTTCTTTTTAACCCATCATAAAAAACAGGTACTCGTTTTTTTATTGCCATTCCTGGAAGGCCGAATTTTCGACCCAAAACAATACCTGAACATTCACCTGTTTACCTAATTTCTCTTGTAGGATAATATGGCATGCGACTTTTGTATTTACATTGTTTGCGGTTTCCTTTTTTAATATTGTAAATTGTCTACTGAAATTGAGGTTTTGGAAGTTCCCTTTGCTATGCATACTTCTTTATTTCTATAAAATGGAATCCCAATTACGGCTCGCTAGTATATGTATATCAACAAAATAATTTTTTTTTTCGAGTGAAAAAGAAGCCAGAATCAGAAAGAATGCGTACCTATTATTACAATCAATAAAAATCCTTCATAGCGAGGAAAGTCAAAAAGTGGAAGTCATTTTTAAAAGAGTCGAAGTTTCAGAAGGAGTAGTATTTTCAAGGCCGATAATAAATATCGATGGCTGCCTTTCGAAACCTTATTCTACTGTCGGATCAGACTGAAAAACCGAAGGCGATAATCGGGAAAAATATATCCCTGATAGAGTACAAACTTTTTATCATTGGAATTGTAGACCTGAAAGAGCCTATTTAAATATCGATAGTTCCGTGAATGTTTCCTTTAAAACGATCAGGATATTTTTTGGAATATCTAGATATTTAGATACAGGTCTGTCAAGTATACAATTCGAATGATCACTTGCTTTCCTTCTCCTATAGGTTAGACTAAAAAGTAGCCCGGTAGTCGGACACGATAGTCGGTACCGATAATCGTATCTGATAGTCGTATTCGCCTAAAATATGGCCGCAAAAGTATTAAATCTTTTTGTGAAATTCCCATTGCAATACATACAGCCAACAATTTTAAAAATGGGTTTTGAAATCACAGACAGACACTCCAATTATAATTATATAGATAGATAGATAGAAGATCGATAACCATATGAAACAGAACTATATTTTTAAATCACAGACAGACACGCCATTTACATTTATATAGATAGATAGATTTGAATGACGCCGCTCAGGTAATAGTATTCTACTTGTCATATCCTTTTGTTTGGTACCCATATCGAGTGGGTTGTAAAGAAAAGGTGAGTCCGGCATAGTTGGTCGCCATTTTGAATTTATAATGACAAAAAATAGGTAATTGTACTCTAATTATCATCCCCTTTCATTTGATACCCATGTCGGGGATCGGCGAGCCCAATTGCGAAATTCACCCGCCATCTTGGAACCGCCATCTTGATTTTTTTACAAAGTGGTCAGATTACATTGTCACCCGAACTAAATATATGTGCAAAATTTGAAGTTGAACGGTTATATGGAAGTGGGTCAAAATCAAGTTTTAAGTTTTGTCTACATACATACATCCATACATACATACAGATAGAGCTAATATACGGTGTATATAAATAGCCTAAAACATGCTCGCAAAAATACTGAATCTTCCAGTGAAAGTCCCATCCCGATCGGCCCAGCCGTTTCCGAGATTACCGCGGCCAAACAGACAGACATACAGACAGACAAAAATTTTAAAAATAGTGGATTTTGTTTTAATTACATGTAAATAACCAAAAAAACTTAAAAAAACATAATTATTTTGAAATTACAGACAGACACTCCAATTATATTTATATAGATTTGAAAAACTTATCAATTTAAGGTCTTTCTGACACTTAGCCGAAGTTTTTCCATTTAAACCAAAAAAGGCTCGACCGAAAGTTATGAAATTTTTTTCAGAGCATTTTTTCGTAAATATTCCTCTTTCGGCACCTCAAAAAAGTCAATATAGTTTTTGGTTTGCGCGGTATCGTGCAGGTACAAAAATCACGAACTTCATTTAAATAAAAAAACGGTTCGATCGAATTTTATGAAAATATTTTCAGATCATATTTCCGTTAATGCGCTTCGAACGACACCTCAACAAATTCGTTATTTTTTTTGGTTCGTGCGATATCGTGCACATGACCACATACGTACGCACACACAAACTTTATCTCAAATTTTTGCTTAAAATGCTATCGGGACCTTGAAAAATGAAAATACATTGAAAATTTAGATTTATTCGGACCGATTACAATAACTTCCCTATACTGGAAAGTTAATAAATAGACAACGATGGACAGGACATGTAGAGCAGTGAAGAAGATATACAGTATTGTGCAAAACATTTGCAACTAACTTACTCGCTATGCTTTTCGGTAGGAAACACATCATGAAACAACAGACAGAGTCTTTGTTTTAATAAAATTTTAATCTTTAGTACTTATTAAAATAAAATTATACACTTTCTTAAAAAATTTAAAGAATAAATTAAGGAGAAAATAAAATAAATTTTGATTTAAACGAAACACCCTGTGCAAAACATTTGCAACTCAAAATTTGCGTTAATCGCCTGTAAAAAAATTGCAGTTAAATTGATTCTTTTCTTAGAAAAACTGTATCTACAGTCTAATAATTATGAAGAAATATTGAATATTTGAGTTACATTTGACTACATTTGGTTGATAAGCTGGCTGAAAAAGTGTATTTTTGTGCTATTTGGTGAAATGGGTGGTAATAAGTATTGTGCTGCATTAAAAACAAAAATAATTAGTGATTTTAAACAAGGATTTAAACAGAAGGATATTTGTGGGAAAGATAAAATACATAAATCAACTATTTCTAGAATAATTAAAACATTTTTATTGTGGGGGACTGTATATTCTACTCATGCAGGAGGAAGACCAAGGAAGACTACAGCTCGTGAAGACAAAATGATAATCAGAACAATTAAAAAGGACCCACTAATCTCATCTACAAAAATAAAAAATCTCTTAGATTTAAAAGTAGATTCTTCAACAGTAAGAAGAAGAGCGATTGAAGCCGGACTTCGAAGTTACTAGCGGTTAAAGAAACCGTTTATTTCAGAAAAGAACCGGAAATGTCGATTGGAGTTCGCAAAAACTCATCTTAACTGGACCCCAAGTAAATGGAAAACGATTCTATTTTAATAGAATTTTCTTATTTTAATAACTACTAAAGATTAAAATTTTATTAAAACAAAGACTCTATCTGTTGTTTCATGATGTGTTTCCTACCGAAAAGCATAGCGAGTAAGTTAGTTGCAAATGTTTTGCACAATACTGTATCCTCGCCTCGCCTCGGATACTGAAATCAACGACGACGACCACGGCAACGAAAATGGCAAAACGATTTACGAATTTTCTCATGGAATGTACGAACTCTGTACAGAACTCGAGCTACACAACATCTGACCGATACCCTGTCAAAGTATAAAGCTGACATTACCGCCATTCAGGAGATGAGATGGACAGGGAATGGTGTCTTGCAAAAACCTGAGTATGACGTATATTACAGCTGTCATACAAAGCTGCATGTGCTCTCGGAGTAGGTTTTATGGTAAGCAAAAGAATGAAGCCTACCATTGTCGGCTTTAAAGCAATAAACGAAAGGCTATGCTCCCTTCGTGTGCGAGGTAAATTTAAGAACATCAGCCTCATAAACGTTCATGCACCTACAGAAGAGTCCCCGGATGATGATAAAGAAGAATTCTTCAAATTAGTTGAACGGGAACTTAATGCCTGCCCCAAGTATAATGTAAAAATCATACTGGGAGATCTGAACGTCAAAGTAGGCCGGGAGCACAAGCAGTTTGTCGGCAACCACAGCTTGCTTGAAAACACTAATGACAATGGACAGCGAGTTGTAGAGGTGGCAGCAAGTAAGAACTTGGTCGTTGCAAGTGCTAGATTTGCGCGTAAAAATATCCATAAAGCCACCTGGGTATCTCCTGATGGAGCCACTCGCAACCAAATAGACTATGTGTTGATAGACCGCCGCCAACTTTCGGGTCTGATGACGGTACGAACGTACCGAGGTGCCAACTTCGACTCGGATCACTATCTTGTTGGTATGGTGCTCCGAGAGGGCATTACAACGCTGATCAGGCTCGAATCAACACAGCTGCACTATGCAATGAAATGACCAGAAACAGCTACGGTCATGCATTAGAACTCGCTCTAAGTCCTGGGGATGAGATGCCGGGCGTCGACGAGAACTGGACCCGTCTTAAAAATACTGTCATAAGTACTGCTGATTCCATCTTAGGCAGAAGTCGTAGAGATCGGAACACTGGTGCAATAATGAATGCAAGCTGGCAACTGAACGTAAGAATGCTGCGTACCGAGCCACGCAGCAGTTTCAGAGAACACGGACACGCGAAAAGAACTATAAAGAGCTCAGAAAAGAAGAAAAGAGAATTCAGAGACGAAAAAAGGAAGCCAGGGAAAAAAATCTCGTCTGTGAACTAGAACAGTACAGAAAACGACGGCCGGACCAGACGCGGGAGTTCTACCAAAGAGTCCGCAGTATGACGCAATTTACACCACGTTGCACATACTGCAAGGACAAAGAAGGGAATCTGATCACCGATTCTAAAGGCATCTTGGAGCGATGGGAAGAGCACTTCCATGAATTTCTAAATGGCGAGCTAACTGAGGATTCGGAGGCTCCACCAATATCTGACGATAATGCTATGCTGCCGTCACCAAGCATAGAAGAAGTTAGCAGAGCCATCAGCCGGCTCAAAAACAACAAGGCCTCGGGTGCAGACGGCATCCCAGCGGAGCTGGTTAAATATGGAAGGCCTTCATTACACCAAGCGATTCATGAATTAATTGTGCAAGTGTGGGAGCAGGAAGTGATGCCAGAAGACTGAAGAAAAGGCATCCTCTGCCCGGTACATAAAAAAGGAGATATCACCGCGTGCAAAAATTATCGCGGTATAACGTTGTTGAGTACCGTATATTAACACTATTCTCCGCTATCCTTCAAAACAGGATGGCCTCATACGCCAGAAACATCATAGGCTAACACCAGTGTGGCTTCAGCCCAGGCAAATCAACGACTGATCACCTTGAGGCAGGCTATGGAAAAATGTCTAGAGTTTCAAAACTCAATTCAACACCTCTTCATAGACTTCAAAGCCGCTTATGATAGCATAGCCAGAGTAGAACTCTACAAAGCCATGAGAGAATTCGGCATCCCCAACAAACTGACAAGACTATGTAGGTTGACCATGACCAATGTGTCAAGCCAAGTAAAGGTATCCGGAACACTGTCCAGACCGATCAACATCTATAATGGACTCCGACAAGGGGACGGTCTGGCCTGCCTCCTTTTCAACCTGGCGTTGGAGAAAGTGATACGAGTTTCGGGCGTGACATCAAGGGGTACAATCCTCCACAAGTCCACCCAATTACTGGCTTACGCAGACGACATTGACATCATTGGAAGAACAACAACAGTTGCTTTCACTCAGATTGAGCAAGCGGCAGGAAATCTGGGACTGCACATTAACGAAAGCAAAACAAAGTACATGGTGGCCAAAACAAAGTACGTCTGGAAGAACACCTAACATTGGTCCCCCAGAATCAAGGTAGCGGAACACGAGTTTGACGTGGTAAAATCATTTACCTACCTTGGGTCAATAGTAGCAGCCGACAATAGCATGAAACCAGAAATACGCGCACGACTGCTAAAAGCCAACAAAGCCTACTATAGTCTGTCAAGCCACTTTAAATCCAAGTATCTAACCATAACCATAACGTCTAAACTTTTACTATATAAGACGATGGTCTTACCGGTTCTCACATATGCATCCGAAACGTGGGCAGTCAACCCTCTTGGGCGTGTTTGAGAGGAAAATACTTCGGAGGATTGTTGGCCCCGTATGTGAGGAAGGACGATTCCGGAGACTCTACAATGACGAGATTTACGACGCTATCGCGACATAGATGTTGTGAAGAAAATAAAGCTCGTTGGCTCCGGTGGGCAGGGCATCTAGCTCGTATGAGTGAAGATGAGCCTGCTCGGAAAGTTCTCTGCGGTAAGACCTATGGGGTGCGACAGCGAGGAAGACCCAACTTTCGCTGGAAGGATGGCGTAGACCAGGACGCTCAGAGCTTAGGGATGCCAAACTGGATGACATCGGCTCAGAATCGGGACCGGTGGAGAGAACAGTTGCGAGAGGCCAGGACCGGATCCCGGTTGTAGAGCCATTAAAGAAGAAGAAGATATATATAAGGGAATCATAATCGGTGACAGGCGAGGAAAAGATGGTTTGAAGCCGTGGAAACAGACGCTGCACTCTAGTTGAGCGTACGAAATTGGAGGACTCTAGCCAGTGAGCGAGAAGGTTGCAGGAGAAAACTGAGGGAGGCCAAGGCTATAGTGCCATTGAACTGAACTTTCCCTTAGGGAACCCCAACGAATTTCGCTACGCCTCTGTTCAAGCTTGACAATGTATTTTGTTGTTGCGGTCAAGTCTGTGATGCTTCCCTCGAATCCGTATACATGTACGTTATTTCCGGTTCCTTTTCTTCTCTATTCAAAGGGTTCCACTGAAAATTGACAATCAGCCGTCCATTCCTATATGTCAGTGGGTGCACTGGACCTTTACAGCTCTCCCACATCACCTGATATTTTTAGTATGTTGTTAAGGACACCTTCCTCTGCAACTTTGCCAAAATTATCTTCTTTATGTACATATTTTCTCCTCTAATTTTTATTCGTTGCCCTGCGGTGGTAGCACGTAACTTGTTTCAATCGACCTCTTCATACAAAAATTCAAGATCTAAGGGGTGGACTGGACTGGAAAGCGTGGTGCCAGGACGTGGTTGGGGAGGAATAGTAAGGACTGGTGTAAGGAGAGATAAGTCTCCGAAAGTAACTTCAATACTTTGTAACAACGCTCGAAAGAAAGAAATAATTTCAAGACCAGCCACTGTCCGGAAGCTGGTACTATCTAATTCCAGATGCCACACTAGTCAGGCTTAACGACAAGGATGCTGATGAGTGACTGGGTGAAGAAGCACCTTGAAATCCCGGAATCTTTGGGTTGACGACATTGAAGACCAATTTCAGGCCGTCAGGTGATGAAATACTTGGTGGACAGGTAGGGTTCAATACAAAAAAAAACACTTTGGGAAGGATTATTACAATTTATTGAGGTGATTAACCACTTCAAAGCTTACAAACTAATTTCGGACTGCTGAGAACAGCCTGGAGGCATGCTCCGGTGGCTAAAAATCGAAGTCGGCAGCTTCACGGGATTTTGTGACTAAGCGACTTTGATATGGGGCATGGGTGATGGTGGAGACATTGTTATGAAGAAAACATAAATTACAGAGTTGCAGGTTAAGGAACTGAAAAGAATGAATTAAAAGAAAATAATTTTCGTGAGATAATTGAATTTAAGAATGAATGGAATTGGATACAGGAAGTGTGAGGAATGTGATTACTGAGAAAAAGTTGAAAGGTTGGCCTCGTTCGATTCTTCACACGTAGTAAAAATTTTCAAGTGATGAAGTGCAGGAATCACTTCTCCAAGAAAGCCCTAATAAACGTTACCTCGCCAGCTTAACCGGTTAAGAATAGGGCTCCGTCGGATCTTCACCCAGGGGACGGTACACCTTCTAGTTAACCTGGTAGTGTGGAATTACCAGTGTCACAGCTTTTGTCGGATGTTTAGCCATAACACTCCGTCAAAGCAAGCTACCGCTAACCTCGACGCAAGGCATCCATTATAATCGTCCTTTCTCACATAAAGGGGCAACAATTCTCCGAAGGATTTTCCTCTGGAACACGACTAAAAGGTAAGCGTTCTTTTGCTAATCACCTTCCTCTGGTAGAGCCTCGAGCTCCTGAGTTAGCTCTTGATTTTCCCATCAGCCCCAGATGCCTTTAGGATCGCTGATCAGATTACCCCCACTGTTGTAAATTGCATCATACCCGCGGATTCTTTGGAGGAGCATCCGCTCGTCCTCTGTACTGCTCTAGTTAGTAAACGAGATTTATCTACCAGGCTTCTTTTTTCCGTCCATTTTCCTACGCGTGCTCGTGTTTTCTCTTGCATTGCTCCATAAGGCAGCATTCTTAAGTTCTGTGGCCAGCTTACATTCAAAAATCGAACCAGTCGTTCCGATCTGATTTCTGCCTAGAATGGGCTCAGCAGTAATAATGTATTTTATTTTTCAGAACTTACTCTTCCTTTACTACGCTTTGCTTATTCTCTCAAGTTCTTATGCGAATTTTTGTATATTTTCTAGCAGAGGCCGAATGTATGGTTTTGGAGGGGTTGAATTCGACACGATTCTTGCTTCCACAACCTAGAATAAGTTCAATGTCTTTATTTATAGAGTTGGACATTAGCTCGCGGTCATCAAGACAGGATCTGGAGCGTGCTTGTCTTGCAAGCCGTAAGAGTAATGTAGGCTACCGTAGTCAGCGAAGCAGAGAATACGTTGGAGGAATTGAAAGTAGGTCATTTATAAAGATAAGGAATATAGCAAGTGATAAAATTGACCCCTGGGGGACTCCCGTAGAGTCTGTATGAACAAGTGAAATTTTGATTTGACACCATCCAACAATAATATACCTTGATTGATGGGATCGGTCTGAAAGGAAACTCTCAATCCACTTCAGTAGAAGTGAGTCGACTCCAATAGTTTTGAGTTTAGCTAACAAGGTTGAGAGCCAAACTCTATCGAAAACCTTGCAGTTATCTAGAGCAACCAGGCTGGATTCACCAACTCCATGCAAACTTTGATTGTGGTCTTTTGTAAGGAAAACTAAAAGATCGCCAGTTGGATTCTAGAGATCCCATAAGCTTTTTGTTGATTATCGTCTCCATGGTTTTGGAGGGAATAGAAGTAATTGCTATTGAGCGATAGTTGGAGGGAAGGCGACTTTTTTTAGTATGGGCTGAACATGTGCTAGTTTCTAAGAGAGCGAAGAGCGAAAACTCCGGAGTAGTATGATAGGGCAAAAAATTTGAGCAGAGATTTAGCCAAGGGTGCATTTTTTTAAGACGGATTATATTATTATCGGGTCCAGTGGATTTTTTGGCATCGGGTAGAGTGCATTTGTTGTTGTATGTATAAGATTTTTAGAACAACCGAAATTAATAAAATATAATAAAGGCGGTCGCTTATACGGTGATTCCGCTGAGCCAGAGTGATACTAATACTACTATTAAGGCACTAAGCATGGTTTATATAAGATCAAATACGGCAAAATATGATTGCGCCCACTGTAAGGAGATTGAAATTTGAAAAAAAATCGATTACTAAAAAAAAAAACGAGTGTGCGTAGGACCACACTTTAGAAGTGTTAACTTCTATGGCTAGTCTAAATGTCCAAATCAATCTTAATACAAGACGATAAGGATTAATATATTTTATTTATGAATATTCTGTTAAAGTTTATTTAATTGTTACTTATATCCACTCACTCCAAAATGTGTTGCAATGTTTTGGAAATTAAAATATTTGTCTTAAACTTATCACACAAAGATCGGACGATGGATGACTGGGATAATGTAGTTTTTAGTAAAAAGAGTAGCTAATATATAGTAATAAATACATAGTGCATAGTTCATAGGAAATATGTAGTACATAGTACACAGTACATATCGTCGGGTTGATGCAATAGTGACGAAACAGAAATTTTTGCTATTTTAAACATTGTGCAAATATGCAAAAAAAAGTCATATTATATTCAGCCAAAGTCCCGTATCTAAATTTTTATGGGAATCTACTGGATTCAATTTGAATTTTTTCAGAACCAGTAAAATAAGTAAAATTAAGCGATTTATATTTATATCATAAACATAAATTCAAATATATGTTTATACATTAAAGATCAGAAACTTAATGGCTGAGATAACTGAGATAATTAACAAAGAAAACGAGCAGCTACAAAGTTTTTCAACACGCTTTTTGCGCGAAATCAAACGCTTGGTCACCAAACCCATTCTCCTCTGCATTACTTATAACTCATTACAGAAAACACTAATTAAAGAAGTACTTCCAAATCGACTTCCCACAGTAAATACTTGCGATTTTCCCTACTGGGGTACTGCCCCAGATATGTACGAAAAATACAGACGCGCAGTCGAATAGGCGAAACGCCGAAACGTATTCCATGTCGCCGAGAGCGATTAATCCAAGCAAAATATTTAAATATTGCAGCCATTTAGCTGGCTAGAGCATGGCAACTTTTAGTCGAGGTCCAGCAACAGACAGCAGCGATGGTCACGCGCATTTTTGGTGCGCACCCGTTTCTGGGCACTTGTGCCTATGCAGCTGGCTAGAGCATGGAAACTTTTGGTTGAGCTCCACTTACGAACAGCAGCGTATAATTAAATGTGTGCGAGGCAAAATATCCCGCGCTTGGTGAGAGGGATTGGGTTTGAATGTTGCAATGCAGAAGCTGCTCTCAGCATTCGTTTTATATTCTCGCACCGCTCTCAAAATTCATGTCATATTCTCGTACGCCATCGCACACAGCAGCGAATGTGTGCGAGAGGATGAAATGAATGCTAAGAGCGGCGTCTGCATTGCGAAAATATGAAATGAATAGGTGCGAGAATATGCCATGGATTTTGAGAGCGGGTCTGCATCAAAGTCTAGAAATTAACAAGTCTTTCATCTTCATATGGTTAATGAGTGAAAGGCGAACAGCTGCATGCACAAGTTTTTCAAATGACGATGTCAGGCTATCAGAGAGAGAATGCAACATTTTTATACGCGCTGGAATACAACCATAAGTCGGAAAATTTTATGAGTTTATATGGGGATGTATTGGTGCATATTTGCTCGTTTGTTTTGATTTATGAAATAAAACAGCTGATTCAATTTTCTTTCCTTTTCTGTTCTGCATACTTTATCGTAAAGAGAGAATCTGGCTTTGTCTTGCTGAATTCACGAAGTATGCGTTGAGTTTTGCTCAGCAGTGATGTTCATATATGCACGCACACAATCAACGGTCGGAAATTTTTGTATGAAGATGAAAGACTTGTTATTACTAGACTTTGGTCTGCATTGGGCTGTTTCACACGAGCCGACGGCCAACCAACAGAAATCGTATGAAAACGTCATTTGTTGAGAAGAGGGTGACAGAGGACGATGGGGAGGGAAGATTTTTCCATTCAACTTTCTCACACGATTTTCGATACGACTTTTTGACAGCTGTGTGGTTGTCACGGTATACAGAAACATAAGGTAATGTAAAAGAGACGACAGCTTCGAATATGTCAGCTTCGTGGGCGCCCAGAGACGTCAGCCCTAATGCAGAAACAACAACAACAGTTTCGATTTTATATTGAAAGCGGGCGCCACGTGACGTCAGCACTAAAATATCGTTTACGATATACAGTCTTTTACATTACCTTGTTTCTGTATACCGTGTGTGGTTGTTGTTGTTTTTTATTCCTTTGGGAAAAAGAAAATAAAGAGAAAAGACAAAACAACAACAAATTCAAATTCAAATTAAAATTATTATTTATTCGTTTCATAACAAGGTTTTATAAGAATGTTCACAAACGTTTTTTTGTACTCAGCCTACTAAGCTTTCTGTAATTAAACACATATTTACTTGTTCCTATAAAGGCAACAATTCTGTAGTATTAATCTTATCATTAATCAAACGGGATTCAACAGTACCGAGTGAATAACTTTCGGAACTGACTTAGACATTACATATATATCGACAGTTCTTTTTTAATTTCAGTCGGCCATGATGGACAAACCCCATACATACCTGAGAGCAGCACACCAATGGCCGCTGCGAGCTTTGTGGCCAATGGCGACTCTATTCGTAGACCGCGCCTGCACCCTAGTGAACTGTATGTGTTCAAGTGCGCTGGCCCTGTCCCCGAACGAGCAGCCTTAAGCCATTACATAAGTTTGAAGAAAATTAAATAATTTTCTATCGTTAATTTTTTTTTTTTTTTTTTTTTTATCAAATTAATTGAGCTATCTCCAACTCTATTTATATAAACTTATTAAATTAATTGAGCTGTCAACTCTAAAATCCGCCATCTTAGCAATAGAGGATATAACTGGACTTAAATATAATTATAAAAAAATTCTTATCTTTCTTTACTTTGCTTAACACTATTACCATCGAGGATCCATAGTATATAAAACACTATACATAACTATCTATATATATACTTATATAAAAAAAAAATAATTAATATTTTAATTATGAAACCTTATTAAATTAATTGAGCTGTAAAGATTCTTGAAACCCCATCATTATAACTTTATGAACTAAATTGAATTGAATTGAAAATCCGCCATCTTAGGGCATTAGAGGATATAAACTAGACTTAAATATAATTATACAAAATTCATTATCTTTCTTTACTTTACTTAACACTATTACCACCAAGGATCCAAAGTATATAAAACACTATACATAACTATCAATATATATATACTTAAATAAAAAAAAGTAATATTTAATTTTATGAAATCCGCCATCTTGGGATGACTCCCGACATCATGCATCGGTGCTCCGTTTTGCTTGTTGCATCTTCAAATATTAGATGAATCCTAGCCCCTCTGGATTCCTGCCGGACCTGCTTATTCTATTAAATTAGTAATATATTTAGATTCTTTTCCCCATTGAGTAAAAAGAATTAAATGAGTTTAGTTAATATTATTTTCTTTTTTAAGTTTTTATTTTAATTTTTATGTAGCTTATTTATTAAGCTATTATTATTATTATTTTTAAGCTTTCTGGCTTTAGAACACTTCACTATTTAATATTAAATAAATATTTCATTATAAAATTATGTTTGACTGTACAAGCCTCCATTTTATTTCGCGGCCCAGCCGCAGCGAACACGACCGTCACGGTTCGCTTCCCAAGCCGATCCTTCCAAAACAACAACAATAAACTAAAGCGTTTTGACGTAGAGTTGGTTGGAAAAATTGGCCCGTGTGAAAGCCCATGCGTCTTTTCGTCGAGTTTCAAAAGGGAATGGACGATAACAGCCGATTTCTGTTGGTTGGCCGTCGGCTCGTGTGAAACAGCCCATTGCGACTTAGCATTCATTTCATCCTCTCGCACCTCTCGCACACATTCGCTGCTGTGTGCGATGGCGTACGAGAATATGACATGAATTTTGAGAGCGGCGCGAGAATATAAAACGAATGCTGAGAGCAGCTTCTGCTTGCAACTGCAACATTCAAACCCAATCCCTCTCACCAAGCGCGGGATATTTTGCCTCGCACACATTTAATTATACGCTGCTGTTTGTAAGCGGAGCTCAACTAAAAGTTTCCATGCTCTAGCCAGCTGCATAGGCACAAGTGCCCAGAAACGAGTGAGCAACAAAGTGCGCGTGTCGCCAACAAGTGTCCAGAAACGGGTGTAGCAACAAAATGCGCGTGTCGCGAATTCTTTGTTTTACCCCCAGCGAAAAAGTGCCAAACGCGCCTAAAGAAGTTAACACTTCAAAAATATCTATAATTTTTTAAAATCGATGCTAAGAATAAGTTCATTCATAGCATTAAATATAGATGAGGAACGGGGGTTTATTTCAGACTATTATCGGGTCATCTGACCTGGGCCCTGGCCTGAAAGCAGTTTTATTCCTTGGCTAGACGTACAGGATCACTTCTCTATGCATACCTTGTCGCAAGAACATCGAAGCCAACATTAAGGCAGATGATCGGTCAACCTTGGGTAGATCGCGGTAAATAATGATATAGGCGGCGGTGTTTAGCATCATGCGCCAGGACTAGAAAGATTTGGCTTGACTATAACAAGCAGAGATGAACCGACCTGCTGATGATGTCGCCAAAGGGGATCGCTCGGATCGTGTTAATACATAACAGGGCGTGCACTGGCCTATTGATAACATCCGGCCAGAATTCCATGCCAGAGCGGCAAGCAACCATACATGTTTTGTGGTTGTCCGGCTAGTGCTAGAATCAGCAACTGAAGGAACTTGAATAATTACATTTTACAACGGACTATAGGCTCTGGCTGATCATGATCAATTTAATGCCATTTATGACGTATCTACAAGTGCCAAACATTGGCCTATGACTATATTTTGCGGTGTTCTCAACACGACTGCTATTAATACCATTCTCATAGGCATATACAACGTTAAAGCAACTCTATACCACGGGATTTTATTCGGAAGCTGGAAATGGATTGTAAAGTCTGATTTTTTCCCATGAAAAACAATGGTATGTTAGCATTCTTTCTTAAGATAGTCAGGAGAAGAATTGTAGAACATTTTGCAAAGCCATAATAATCGTTTGAAACTCACGAAATGAGTACTGATTAAAGAAGATGCTGTGTGTTTCGAAGCCAGCATTGCTACAGTATTTTGTAGTACTCGAGTCGGGCCTTTTTGCAGGTTAGATAAAAAAAATACAGGTGCGGTCATGGGACTCCCGTCATGAACAAAGTTCCTTATGATTTTTCTAAAACTGCGAATGTTACTCCAAATAAAATCTGTATCGCCATCTTAATTTTTTTAAGTGAACTATGCATATAAGCATTTGATGTTGATCGGTTGAATTTTCTACTTTTTAGTCTATAATATCGTCGCTTGCACGGCAAACTGGCGTATCTTACAATTTTAACGTTACTGAACTCAGCCCATCAGTATAAGTACATAAACTCTAATGCTTTACCTTGTCACAAAATTTCGTATGGGTAGGTAACATAGTTTTCGAGTTAGACGTGTATACGAACTACGTATCTGAAAAATTTATATCGCAAAATGTTGAAACCAAAAATTAAAAAACGCTGCCCTAAACAATTTGTTCAAACAAGATACGTGAGTATGTCGTCCTAGGGACCATGTTATGTCTTCCACCATTTTGTGTCGGCCACCATTTTGAATTTGGAATGACGATTGCATTGTCTCGCGAACTATGCATATAATACAAAACTTGAAGTTTATCGGTTATATGAAAGTGGGTCAAAATCAAGTATGTAGAAAGATTTGTTTACACACAAGAAACAAGTGCAGCTAATATAAAGCGTTTAAAAAGACACAGAGAGAGAGATTCCATTCATTTCAATAAGAAAGCATGAGCATCTATCCTCGATAATGACCAGAGCAAAAAGGGTGCAAGTTCGCATGACACTTTGCATTACCATTTCTGCCATTTCTGGTGCAAATTGGTTCCAATTTTTACAGAAACCATCACTACTTAGCGACGGGAACGGGACGGGACATTTTGCGCTAATGACTTCCTATACTCATCGATTTATAAGACGTTGTCACGTCAAAATTGTTATCAAAAAGAAGATACATAATATATTATATTGATTATTTTGTGATATAAAGTTGAAATAGTCGGCAGTATGCTTAAATGATTAAGATTGCAATAAACACAATGTATGCCTGCAATATTGGACATTTTAGTTATTCGGAGATCTATTATAGCGAAATTGTTTTTATTAATCTTAAAGTTTGGAATACCAAGGGTGTCACCCACTATTTAGCGATCGACAAGGCAGCTATCCTCCTAGTTCAGGTCGGGTGTATTATTTTAAATCTTGACTAAGTCAAAAAAAACTACGGACTGGAACCGTGAAGCCACTTATTCCATTATCTTAAACCATCCATTGTCCCTACTACTATTTCAAAAAAACAAACCCAAATTTTATCATAATGTCATAATCGAAGACGTCACAGCCCGTCCGAAGTCATTGCAATTTCTTACTTAATGATCAGCGCCACACGTTAATCATGTGGTGACCTTCAGTTAGTTCTTGATGGTCCGACCATCCGCACTGCAAGCGCACCTTTGGGATTTGGAATTGCATCGAAGAAAGCAGATCGCCACCTTACAGACGAGTTTCATGATCGTTATGAGGTGGAGTTCGAGTGTGAACCCATCAAGTAACGTTACTTTTGGTTCTTCTACCCTTTTTTTACCTACACCCATGGCACAGATTGGCGCATTTTCACTTGTGCACACGAATCAGAAATTTGTTTCGCAATGATCGACACTTAAGACGAGATCAATTGGATGGAGTACCGTCGTGCAAGCTAAGCGGCGTGCATTGGCAGTACCCGTGGAAGGCGGCTGGAAATTGTTTTAATTGCAATAGTTGTATTCCGGTTTTTGCCGTTAAAGGAAATGCTTTACTTTTTCACATTCGGAACAACAATTAAGAGTTGCTCACTTTAATAGCTTAACTTGTTGAGAATTCCAAAGAAATTGATTAAATCTTCTAAAAAAAATCACAGGCAAACATGCGCGCGTGCCTTACTATCCGTCGATATACAATATAGAGTTATTTAGCGTCCGTCTAATCAATGGAATTTACTCGATTTTATTGCTAATGAATTGGGCATTGATAATGAGGTTTGCAAGAATGGTCTTGGTGATCACCTGTAACGGAATTTAATTATGTCTATGATATTGGAACTACGGAGGTAGTCATAAAGGAAAGTAATAAATTTCAATTTTATTACCAGGCTAATGTAGTATCTTTCAGAGCTATCAAACAAACAATACTAGCAAAAATCCAAAAAACAATTTGAAAAATATAACGTTAGAAAGTTTAAGTTCTTAAGCCGTGAAACTTTTTTATCTAATTATGCTGTTAAGCTTGCTGAACTACTTCCTGCTGCCAAATTGTTTAACATATTTTTGAGGTCCTGCCACTGACATATAGTCGGTGGGTAGACTTCTATATGTCCGTGGGTGGACCTCACCAAGAGATTAAGTATCGGCCGCCGGAACCAGCACCGTCCTCGGGATTTAAATTTCAAAACAGGGGCTGCCCCAGCGCACTTTTAACACATTCAGCAAGACCAACTCTTCATAAGAACCTGGATCTCTTTCGCAAGGCTCCTTCTTTCCATTCTACTATTCTTCACAGAATAAAACTGCCTCGACTTTTCTTGTCAAAATTTTCTCGTAAGCTCTTTTTTTTAAAACTTCAGGATGTGTCTCCCAACAAAATCAGAAATGTATTTTTCCCAAAATCGTTTTGATTTCTCTCTAAACTGGTTTTAATCTTTTACCCAAAACTTCAGTATCCCACTAAAATCAAACCTTTCCTTTTTTCACAAGATTTTACCCGTCCTCACTCCTTTCTTTTCAGCCGGTACTCTGTCACATCCTTTCAGTTGATACCCATGCCGAGCCCGTTGTCAGGAAAAATGTGATTCCCCATTTTGTGTTGGCCGCCATTTTGTATTTGCCGTCATTTGAATAGCTAATAGTATTCTACTTTTTATATCCTTTCATTTGCTACCCATACCGAGTAGCTTCTAAAGAAAACAGGTGGTCTCTCATTTTAAGTTGGCCGCCATTTTGAATTTGGAATAACAAGCCTGTTCGCTTACTTCAAATGGAATCCCTCGGGATCCCGAGATTTTTGACAATAAAATTGAAGAGTGGGGATAAAAATATGAAAGTAAGCGAACACTTTCTGGGATGATTTTTGCAAATCTAACCTATAAATCACTTGGGTCTTCAAATTAATGACATAAAGCTATTGAAACTAATAATTTATGCATGAAATTATTTAAAATCTTGTTACTAGACACCAAATAAAGAACTTATTTTCATCACGTCGTAATCGTTTTGATTTAACATGATAATTGACAGTTCCTTTTGACAATTCAAATACACTACAAACAGCAATCCACAATCGCCGGGACTTAAAACCTCTGGCACAAATTGGCAAGAGGGGAAGCGAAAATTTCCCCTCTTTTTCGAGCCCGAAAAAGTAAGCGAACACGAAATTGCCGCAAATGGGATCCCGAGGAATCCCATTTGAAGTAAGCGAACAGGCTTATGGACAGACAGCTATTCTATTTATCATACCTACTGACATATAGCACGGACTGCTCATCAGGATATTTTGATGGCACCAATTCGTTCCATATGCTGCACACCTTTTTCCACTGCATGTAAACACGGAAATCACTTTTGTATATTAAATTATTTTGAATTCGCACTTAAAAGATTAAAACAAGAGAAATATTTTATTAAAAAAAATAATGTAAGGAAATTGGGTAAGCAATCCAAAAATATATATATGGCAAAGTAGCAATCAAAGTAGCAAGGCATAGTAGTTAGAAGTAGTGCATATGGCAACGCCGCTCTTTGGTGGCGTTGACAGCAAATCAGACCGAGCAGTCTGTGGGGAACGTCCAACAAGTCAAGTCGATACAGAGTGAGTATTTCACGGAGCCTTTGGTTTTGTAGAAAATTAGTTACTTTAGCCGGAAAGCAGGCACATCGAAGGCAATGCTTTTAAGTTTTCTATGTGTCTGCTTGGCTAAAACGATGTTACATAATCAGTAGTTAATGGTTATTTCTTTGGTTATAAAGTTGCGACTCGGCATCGAATTGTGTGTGGCGATGTGTTAGTGTCCCACTTCGCGCTTGTGTGTGAACTCGCTTTTCGGCCAGACTCCCCCGAAGGACTAAAGGGTGTGAGGCCGCCGTCGGTTGCACATAGGCCGAAGTGTGCGTGAGAGAAGCCGCCGGGTCCATTCGATGTTCCATCTCAACACTCAGCCGTGGGTACGAAGCTTACGCCGGTTCCCCAGTAGGTGTGTGGGCAAGGTTTCGTGGTGCCGCTGCTGTGTTGAGCAGGAGCTGCCGAGTAGTTATAGACGTTAGATAAAAAGCCTTACTTAGCTATTTTTTTCTAATTCATGGCTCATGCGGTGCTTTCTTTCTGTCATTACAGGTTCCAGGTTGCCAGGGAGCGAATGTTGAAGTTTTCAATAAATTACTTATTTAATATCTATTTGACTTTTTTATTCTTTTTACTTATCCTTTTTATAATTCAGAAGTGGGATAGATATCCATTCAAAATATGCGAGTCGCTCACTGACAGCCTGTGGGGTTCCGCCCGCTTTTGTGAAATGTTGTTTGTATTTAGTAGTTTCTTTTTAAAACAGAACAATTTTTTGACGTAAGTCATTGATTTTTTTTTTTTTTTTTTAATTTTTTTAACAGAGAACTAGTGAGCATTTTTTTTCAGTTTTCATTAAACACTTTGCGATGGGTAAACACAGAAATAAAAGACAATGTAGAGAGCTGGATACTAGTGGTAGTGAAGGTGAATTTAATTATCGAAAACGGTCGAAAAGAGACCATAAACGAACAAAGAGACAGAAATCGGAATCAATGGACAAGCTCACAGATGCTATTACTGCATTAGTAGAGAGCACAGGTAATAGGAATCAGGGTCCTAGCTTCAAGGGCGAGGCTGTGCCAGAATTTAATCCTGAAGATAAAAACCAATCGGCTCGTAAATGGGTGCATAAAATCGACGAGCTTCGAGAAATTTTTAAGTGGAATGAAGAAGCGACTATTTATTTTGCTTTAGCAAAATTGAAGGGGCTTGCGCAAATCTGGTATAAGGGGCTTCCCAGTTTAGGGTTCTCTTGGGAAGAATGGAAAATTAAGATCCAAGAAGCTTTTCCAGCGAAGAGAGACTTCCATGAACAACTCGTAGAAATGATAGGACGCAAGAAACGTTTAGACGAAACATACTGTAAGTACTATCATGAAAAGCTAGTATTGATTCATGCGTGTGGTCTTATGGGTGAGGAAGCGGTATCATGTATAATAGGGGGTATAGACGATCGCATTGTTAAGACTACCGCACAGGCAGGAAGACATAAGACCCCAGAACAACTATATAACTACTTGAGTCAACTTAACGGTCAGGAAAACAATTATCAAAGACAACAGACTAAATTTAAGAGATTTAATCATACTAACACCTCTAGTCAAGACAAAGGTAAGATACGTGCGGTTGAAAGGAATATTGTTTGCTATAAATGCGGAAAACTTGGTCATTTTGCAAATACTTGCGTTTCGAGAGAGTTACCTGGAGACAAGCGATGCAACTTATGCAGAAGTAGACATCATGAGGAGCCAATGTGTCCAAAGAAATCCGGCAAGAAACCGAATACAATAGCAGTACTACAAACCAGATTTTCCGATTCAAGCAATAGAAAGTTCTTTAAGAAAATAAAAGTAAACGGAGCAGATATGAGGGGCTATGTTGATTTTGGTAGTTCTTGCACAGTATTGACGATAGAAAAGGCGCAGGAGATAGGGCTAGAAGTAAACACAAGGGACTGCATTCCATTGCACGGTTACGGTAATGGTATAGTGCTAAGTGTTGGAAGTGCTTCAGCAAGAATTGAAATTGACGGAGTTGAAGCAGAGATAAAGTTGGTTGTTGTCAACAACGATGACCAAGATGTAGCTATATTAGTTGGACGGACATACACCGAGTTGCCGCATGTATGTGCAATCAAAACCCAAAGCACACTCAGATTTTTCATAGAAGAGGATCCGTCGGACCATTTACAAATAGACGACATCCGTACTCCCAGCAAAGTTAAGTTGATTACTCGGTCAAAAACAGTTATACCACCACGGCATCTCAAACTAGTAGAAACCCAGTCAGAACAGGTGAACAAAGATATCTACGTAGAGTCGTCATTAAGACCAAAAGAGGGGGAGGAAACTTGCGTCCCCAGAACAATTTTAAGAATCGACGAAGTCGGAATTTCATTTGTACCACTTATGAATCTCTCTGAACAAGACATGGTAATCAAAGCAAATAAAATAATCGCACGAGCACAAATTTGCAGGAAAGATATCGAAACACGAATTCTGAGTATACAAACTGGAGTCTTTGAGCCCCTAAAAGCGGAAGATATTACAGTAGGACCTATTAATGAAGTGCAAAAGAAAGAGTTGTTGGACTTATTAAACGAATATCGACAATGTATCTCGGTGAATATACAAGAACTGGGTTGCGCTAAAAATAGTGAAATGAGGATTCGATTAGAGGATGATCAACCCTTTACTTTCCGGCCGTAGCGTATGGCACTGAAGGAACAAACAGTTGTACGGGAGATGGTAAAGGAACTATTGGACTACGGGATCGTTCGCGAATCTGAATCGGAGTACGCATCCCCAATTTTACTGGTGACAAAGAAAAATGGAGAACAACGTATGTGTATCGATTTTAGGAAACTTAATTCCAAGACAATAAAAGATAGTCACCCCCTTCCTCGGATAGACGACCAAATAGACAAACTTAAAGGCAGTATTTGGTTTGTAAGTTTAGATTTACGGTCAGGATACTATCAAATTCCACTAGAGGAAGCTTCCAAACGATTTACTGCTTTTGTCACTGCTAGTGGGCAATATGAATTTCAACGCATGCCGTTCGGACTGTGCAATGCTCCGCGAGTATTTCAGCGGCTAATGAACAGAATATTAGCAAGTCAGTTAGACACGGCCCCCATATATCTGGATGACATCTTGTTGCATGGAAAGACTCAGGAGGAAGTTATGGCATCCCTACGTAGGACACTGGACATATTCAAGCAGGAAGGATTAACTCTGAATATTAAGAAATGTTCTTTTCTCATGAACAAAGTTACATTTCTGGGATACGAAGTAGAGAAGGGAACGGTCAGGCCAGGAACGGAAAAGACAAAAGCCATCGAAGAATTTCCAATTCCAAGGACAGTTCACCAGATACGTCAATTTCTGGGGCTGACTGGATACTTCCGGCACTTCGTACAAAATTATGCTGAAATAGTTAAACCGTTAACTAGCCTCTTACGGAAAACGGCGGTGTGGCAGTGGACCCAGAAGGAGGAAAAAGCGTTCAACCAATTGAAAGAGATCCTCTGTAAGGCTCCAGTATTAGCAATCTATAGAAGCGACGCAGCTACTGAAGTACATACGGATGCTAGTTCGTTGGGTGTGGCTGGAATACTGCTACAGCAGCAAGAGGATGGTCGATTACATCCTGTTATGTACTTCAGCCGTCAGACAAGGCCACCTGACAAAAAATTCCGGGGCTTATGGGGAAAAGAGCAAGAGATATAAAAATCACTATAGTCATCTATTTTTTTTTTTTTTGTAATATTCTGACATTTGCAAAAGGGAAAATAGAAATCAAGTATGGCAACTTTAAGATTGTGACTATCAAAAAGAAATGTCAATTTTCGCTTTTCAGTTTTGGCACTACCTGATTTTACTTCTGCCAGTGAATGCACTGAAAATTAATGAAATTTGTGTTCAGGGTAAAAAGGGACTTATGGATGAGCGAGTCGATTATACCTTTTTGGTGCCATCGGTTTGTATGGGAATAATTCCTGATGAGCAGTTCAAGGTCCATTTATAATTTTCATGTACCTGAATTGAAATTTTCAAACCGCAACTAAACCGGATACAAACTAATATCACTTGAACCACAGTAAACAATCTGTATCCCTACTGCAGCCAACTTCATTCAATACTCCTCAAATTGACATTTATCCTGACGTCAACTTCGTCAAATTCTCGAAAAGAAAACAATTTTCGGCGTTTTTCAGTTATTATCATCCGGTTTTCTGTTTGTTTTCAGAAGCGTTGCTTTATTTTAGAAAGTTTTAAATAGTTCAGCCCCAAATGTCAGAAACAGATATTTCAAAAATGAAGGTAATACTTTTTTAGTGGTAAAGCGCATTTCGAGGTTATGTTGTGCGCTTGTTAGAAATTTGTTTACAATTTAATACAATTTTAACTAATTAGGTCGCCGACCTCAAACGTGAATTAAAAACAAGAGGATTAATGACAACTGGTAGCAAGGCGGAGCTGCAGGAGCGTCTACAAGCTGCCCTCATAGATCGAGAGTTGTCCTTGGAAGATACTTCAATATCTGAAGATATTTTGGATGAAGTGTTAACCGACGAGGAAGAAAAAGCTGCTCTGGCGTCACCCACAGAAGAAGCAGCACTTTTACCCGAAGAAAAATTAGAAAATTCGGCACATATTGACAGCCCTACTCTTCCACCCAAGAAAGTAATTCTAAAGAGAAAGAATCCTGTTATAATAATTCCTACAGAAAGCCCCCCAGCATCTGATACTACAAATGCTGATGAAAATTTATCGCCACCAGAAAAAGTCCAGAAAACCGAATCAATCGATAGCAATTCTTCGGAAAAGACAGAAAATAATAACGACATTAGCTCAGAGAAGAAAGTCGTTAAGCTATCAGAATTGTCCTTGAAGGATCGCCTAGAAATGCGTGCTAAGAAGTTCGGTATATCGGGATCGGTTGCAGCACCAGCAATAGATAATAAAATTGCACCTGGCGAGAAAGATCAAAAGCTGATTGATACTCTTAAGAAGAGGGCTGAGCGCTTCGGGTGTGTTGTATCGTCGAAAATAGCAAACATAGAAATTCAAGAGAAGTTGAAGAAACGTAATGAACGTTTCGGCCTTGCAGCTGACAAGAATTCAGGCACTGAATCGCCCAGCAACGAGAAGAGCCAACTCTATGCCGAGAAGGCCCGCTTACGGTTGGAGAGGTTCAAAGCTAAATAATTGAAGTAATTACGATAGATTGTATAATATAATATCATGTTTTTTTAAAGTCTTAGTTACTATGAATTTCTCTTTTAATTAATGATTGAATTTTCCTCTGTTTTACTCTAATATGAAAGCGAATAATTGCTTATAATTCAAAAAAGTTGTGTTGTTAATTCGGTGTCAGACTAATAGTGTGCCTTAGCCGTTCGTCGGTCTATTTTTCTGGAGCGCCGTTCAGTTCAGTGTTTCACATGAATAGATATGCCTTCATTTACTTTTGTATCTACAGTTAACCTGTACCAAATATTTCTGAATTGGAACTTCTTTAGGTTGAATAGAATAAAATGTAACTTGCGATATGAACGGTGTGGTTTAAGTTACAACGTCAAAAGGAAGGGTATAGAGTAATATCTATCGTTTTCCCTATGGTCCCCGAATAATCTCGGTCTGTCTACTGGAAGGAGGTAAATCCACTACGTAGTGAGAGTACGGCCGGCCAAGCATCAACGGAAATATGGAGAAATTGTATTTTGATTTTACACATTCCCACGCATAGTTATTGTTTCTTTATAACTCTCTACATTTTGTACGGAAATTCCTTTTCTTTCGCCGTAGCTTATAGTATAGCACTGAATTACTTTATTGATTACCTGGCATCAATGGAATAATCAATTACCTATCGATTACCTGGAATCAATAAAAGAATTAATGACTTTGTCCATTACCTGGAATCAATAAAGGAATCAATTACAATCGTCTTCCAGTGTTCTTGGAAATGGGAGTTGTTTAACGCATTGTTAAAAAATGTGGTGTATGTGTCTATAGCCACCAGGGGCAAACGCTTTAAGACGATGTTCGGAACACCAACCAGCTCAGACGACTTATTGTTTAGATGGCGAAATATTAACAGAACAGAGATTTTTCTAATGAAAGTAGATGAAAGAGCCAAGGTATTAATTGATTAGTGGTAAACTGTTGAAAGCCTGCATATAACACATGAAAAATGCCTTTAAGGTATTATCATTTCTCTTTTATTTACCTCATCATACTAGAACATTCAGTTTATGTTTTTCCACTGGACTGCAACTCTCGTATACTTTTACTCTCGTTATCCTTTTGATGAATCAATTCATGCTGTTTCAGGTGACAACTTTGTAGGAATCCCTTACCACAAATGCTACAAATGAAATTCTTCTGATTCTGATGAGCCAATACATGCTTCTTTAAGTGATCTAAAGTCGGTAATTTTCTGTAACAAAGCTTACATTCGTGAATTTTATTCTCTGCATGGTTGGTTTTCATATGCGAATCTAGCTGACGGAATATTAGGAATCGCTTACTGCAGTATGCGCATAGAAAAGGTTTTAATTTATTATGAATTCGAATGTGATACTTATATCCAACTTGAGACTGAAATGTTTTATCACATTTTTCGCATTTGAATTCGTTGTGATCAGTCTTGTAATGTTTAAATAAATCTTTGTAAGAGTTAAATATTCCTTTACATTTTTCACAAAGTATTTCTTCTTTTTTTGGACAAGAATGAAGCAAAAATGTTTTGGTTGTGGAAAAGTGATCTAAGCATTTTGAACATTTGTAGAAATTTTGATTATTTAAAGCGTTTTTAAACAATTCTTCTATTTGTGGATAAGTATTATAATCTGCTTCAAATGTGTTCGTTTTAGAGCCTTTGTGCTGAGATTTATGCTCTGTTAAAAGTATCTTTTTATTAAATGATAATCCACAATCAGCGCACACAAAAACAGAAACACCATGCCACTGAGCCAAATGATCGTTGAGATCTTCGTGTCCATGCAATATTTTTATACATTGCGGACATTTATATGAACATTTCTCAGTGGTATCCAACAATTTTTGTTCAGGAGCCTTAATCTCCTCTTCAAAATTCAAGCTTATGTCGTCCCAATTCTCGTTGAATTGAAAATTGTCATCTTCGTTTAGAAAGAATTCGTCTAAAAATTCTTCATCCATATAAAAATCTTCATCGTGTAAATCAGAATCCTTTTGATAGCTTGGGTGTGCTACTTTCAAATGTTCATCTAGCATTTCTAGTCCTTCATAATCTTCAGTTTCTGAACAATGCGTACAGTGAAAAATCATGCCATTGATATTATGTTTTTTCTTTATATGTATCAAGAGATTTTGTCTTCTTGCAAAGGTGCTGGAACAACGTCTGCAGGTGTAATTCGAGTTATGGTGAAATTTTTCTTTGTGGATACCAATTGTTCCTGCGTCTTCAAAAAATCCATTGCAATATCCACAGATATTTGGATTGGAATGATATTGTTTGTGTTTAAATAGCGCCTGTGTAGATTTAAATAGTTTTGGACATTCATAACAGCGAAATAGACGTTCTTTTGCAAAGTGGCTTTTCAAATGCTGGGACAATCCTTCGCTAGACGCAAATTCCTGTGCGCATTTTAAACATTTAAAAACAGTTTTTTCTAGTTTTGGTAAAATAAATTTCAATTGCGTACTCTTGTTTCTGTGTTGCTGAAGAAAGCTGTTTAAAACATTTTGGGCTACTAAGAATTTATTATAAAAATTATAAGATATTTTTAATATTTCGAAGCAGTCATCACAAAAGTTTCGGGATAAGTTATCGTTTTGAGTTACCTTTAAGAAAAATGATTTTAGGCAAATTGTATTTCAACGAAATTAGAAGTTTTATACCTTTAAATCTTTAAAAATATTTAAAATAACATTAAGCGGAGTGTTTAAATATGTAGCTTTAAAAATATCTCTAATTGTTTCACACTTTTTACCACAAAACCGGCAAAGATGTTCCATGTTTTCTGATTAGGGCCCTAGAATTTGACGTTTTTCAAATATTTGGGCAATTTTTTGACTATGGTTACAACAAATTCTTACGAAATAAATCATCACAAAATACTTACATTTATAAAAACTTCATAATAAAATGATCTTCTAATTGTTTAATTTAAAAACAAAAAGAATTAACAATTTCTAAAAAATCTTCGTTTATAAAATTTCCCCATAGTATTCCGTCCGTCAGCTGTTCCGGTCCATAAGGGAAATTCCTAATAGCTGTCACATCTGTCAGTGCAAAGATTTCTTGCAAGTTTTATTGTGGCTCCGCAGAATTTATAACAAAAATCTACATTTTCTACAATGTTCTTGGTTGCAATTACTGGAGGAATTGCTACTGGCAAAAGTACTGTAACGAAAGTATTTAAAGAAAACGGAATTCCTGTTGTAGATGCCGATATTATTGCGAGGGAGAGTGAGTAAATAAAAAAAATAATTGTTATCAGTTCATGTTCTATACCTGAGTTGTCCTTGTGTTACCAGATTAATTATTAATTGCAGAATTAATTTTACTTGTTTTAGTATTAAACTCAAGTTCCTTGATTAATACATTTATTAATATTCGTGAAAAAGGTCTCAATTTTAACATAGAAAAGTTGATGCTATATTAGATCGCAATAATTTAAGGTCCAATTGTATAATGACAAGTTTCCTTGAATTTATGGTGATTTTTGGCGGAAGACTTCATTAACATGAACCGCATATTCATTAATGCCATGATCTAAACTTGAAGATATTTTCTGCATTAATAAAGGAAACTAACTTTCTGGAAAGTTTGAATGGATTTGCAAATTATATACATAATTATTTTTGCAGACTGCATAGACCGTAATAAGTCTTCAGACTGGTTAAGAAAAATTCACAAAACTGCTTCTCTATTAAGTTGTGGTTAATGCGAATTTAATCTTAATTTATTCCTTTTTTAATGTATTTTTTTATTTAATTTGCTAATATGATGTGCAATATATTTAAAATTGTTTGCTAGCCGTTGTAAATTGCTGTAAAAATCAAGATTTTTAAACCGAAGATAGGTGAAAGGGCACTAATTTATTTGACCTAAATTAACAAATATACGACAAAGTAATTAATGATTAAAGCCGAACACAACTGTAAATATTGGAGTTCGGATGTTAATGTTAACTAGTTATAATAATGTTTAAAAATATAGTTGGTGCGTTAATAAGGGCGCGTTAAAAATCTGGTCGAACCAATCGAACAGTAACCGTGATTTATTTTTTATTACATTTAGGTATTTAGGGCCATTTTTAGGAGAATAAACCAGAGTTAATTCGGGGATAGCTAACTCCGGGATAAACCCAAATGCATAAACTATGGAATAAAAATTTCCCTTAGCTCACATTTTATCTTAGCTTTATACTAAGAGTATAACTTGGGGTATAAACTCCAGTACTTTCTAACTCAAAGCTATCTCATAGTTGGCTATAATTTACACAAATGACTTTATTTTTCGAAATATTAGATTTCCATGGACACGACTTTTTTGACTTGTCCGACAGTTATCTCGATTGATAAAAATGTCGGAAAAGGGTAATTGCGAAAATAATAACCGTGGCCGATGCGCAAATTGTTCAGAAGAGGGCTGCGTAAAGGTCCATCAACACGACGCAACCAAAATTGCAGATGGACGGCTGAATCAAGTCTTCAAAGAGATGAATCGATATAAATTCAAGATCATGGGGCTTAGCGAGACCAGATGGCCCGATGCCGGGGAACATATCTGCTCAAATGGTGAGTCCTTATATTCTGGGAGAAACGAGTCTGAAAGCCGTATGAGTGGAGAAGGTGCAGTACTCACCAAAGAACCCAGGTCTAACCTCATTCGCTGTTCACCAGTTTCTGAGAGAGCTATTACCGTGCGCCTGCGTACCAGACTAAGAAGTACTACGGTAGTCCAATGCTACGCTCCAACTGAGGACGCAGAAGATGACATCAAAGACGAGTTCTGTATGCGACTGAAAGAGGTTTTTGCCTCTTTTCCAAGGGGAGACATCGTTGTATTAATGGGTGATTTAAACGCACAGATCGGCCGTGACAACACCGGCCTTGAACACAGAATTGGAAATCAACTAGTCGCCTTAAAATCGCAGCAATCAGAAACGTCCAACGTCATGCTATAAACCGGAGACCTTTAACGAAAACCTGCGGGAGAGTATTAAAAGGCGAGAATTTGCTGGGAATCTACAACAAATATTAATCCAGCAAACCGTTTCTCTCGACACAAATATCAAAGAGCTGTGGAGCACAAAAAAGGGCGCTATATTGGCAGCAGCGGAAACGAGAATCGGTTTCCCAAAAAAACCGGCAACACTGGTATGCCCAAAAAAAACCAGCAACACAAATACCATATCGTTTCCGTCAATGAATGATTTCGAACGAATAGCTAAAGAGCAAGAGAACCAGCAGACCCCGCAAAACTGTTAAACGATGGAACTAGAACAATCAAATTGAAGCGATACCTTGTTACCTTACTGCGACATGGGTACGATCATACGTACCCGAGAAGTTCAGGAGAAAAGTTTGCGAGACCTTGCCCGGATTAGCGCACCCAGGCTTCAAGAACCAAGGAAATAGAATACCAGACGTTAGATGTAGCGTAAGATCAATACTTATTAGCAGAAATGTAAAAGCCTTTTTGACATACCACACAACACCATTATAGGACCTTTGACACCATCAGAAGAGAACAATTATTGCTTAAGGATCATGGGCCGTTTTTCAAGATGGGTGGAAGTGCTGCCAATGAAAAATAATGAGCAGAAACTGTAGCCGTTGCATTTTATTCTGGATGGATAAGCCGATTGGGAGTTTCATTAAGGATATCAACAGCCCTGAGGTGACAATTTGAAAGCAGCCTTTTTACACAGTTGACGAGAGGTTCTAAACGTATTCGTACGATACCATACCATCCCCAAAGCAACGGCAAAATAAAATGTTTTCACAGGATTTTAAAAGCTAAAGGATTTAATGAGAGAGAGTAAACTTGTAGAGATTACTGAAATACTTCTTGGCATTAGAGCAGCATTTAAAGAGGACCTTAACGCATCCATAGCAGAAGTGGTCTATAGTCAAGGAATTAGTCTACCAGGAGAGTTTTGTTCTATTCTACCAGCACAGAGGTAACGGAAAACGAATTTGTGAAGCAGCTCAAGTTAAACTTCGACGCAGTTAAAGCATCATTAACTTCCAATCACGTCAGCAGAAAACCATTCGTTCCGAAGAATCCCCAAACGACGACACACGAAATCTAAAGGTGATCGGTCAGTTCTGACCTCAGATTCGTTTTTAGCACACCGAAAAACATACCAGAAGTAACTTTACCTTTCTGTATCAGGACTTCGTTTTGTTTGTGGTCCTGTGTTATTAATGCTACAATTTTAACCGATCAACTTCAAATTTTGTGCATATGCGTAGTTTGCTTGACAATCCAATGTAACCATTTCGTAAAAAATTAAAGATGGTGATTCCAAGATGGCCGCTGTTGTTTGCATTTGTGTTCCCCGATCTCCAACATGGGTATCAAATGAAAGGGAATGCAAGTAGAATACAATGAGCGGTGTAGCGCCATTCCAAATCAAAACGACGGGCAACACAACGCAGACAGGAGAAAATAAAATTTTGTTCATATCTTCCTTCGCCTATTGTATATATTTTGAGACAATCGTTTTTCAAGAGCAAACTCCAGTGTCGCGTCGGAGCTGATACGCACTTTCGTTTTTTATAGGTAATCCTCGTTGAAAAGGAACACTTTAAAAAATTGAACTGTTGATTCAGGCTCAGGGGAATATCTCCGGTGGAATGATTACATATTCGAAATCGCAAAACAAGCAGTCTAGGGTCTAGCATTTCTTGAGAGCTGCAAAACTCTCCTTAATACAACTGCCATGTCTATAACTTACAAGTCTTACATTTGACCCCGCTCTGCAAATAATTGATTTAGCTATGGTGGGGTCTCAAAGTTGTCGTAGTCTGATAAGATGGAAGCAAAAGCGAGCTCTCAAATTCATCATAAATAGCGCTTTTTGCTTTTTCTTATATAAACTAAGCCGGCGTAACAATATAGCGGCCTTAGCAAAATTTCGGCACAACTCGACTTCTCTTTTTCTGCAGACTTCTCACGCACACACTGCAATCTAGAAAATCAATCTTCCATAGTCAGTATTTCCTAATTCATACAACATCCAACAGATCTAAAGCCAGATTGATCTCCACCTTCTTCAGCAATATCCGAGGTCTTTAACCTATTCTATTCTTCATTCTTCCCTTTTAACTAAGAATTTTTTTCCAATGAGATAACTATTGAAATTACCGCATAACATTCCTGATTAATAATAATTTCAGTTGTCGAGCCTGGAAAGCCAGCCTGGTGTAAAATCAAAAAAGCTTTTGGCGATGAAGTATTCAAGGAAAACGGTGAAATAAATCGCGATGCCTTGGGAAAAATCATATTTAACGACGTCGCACTGCGGCGCAAGCTAAATGAAATCACACATCCAACCATACACCGAACAATTATCTTCCAGGTGTTTAAACATTTAATATCTGGAGCTAATTATGTAGTCATGGATCTACCTCTACTGTTCGAGACTGGGATTCTTTTAGATTTTATACACAAAATTATAACTGTTACGTGGTAAGTATGGTGCAATTGCTATTACCCAAAAGGAACTGAAATTTCTAAAACTATTTTCATTATTCTAGCGATTTCGATACACAAGTTAATCGGCTAATGGAACGTAGTTCATTAAATGAAGAAGATGCCAGAAAACGCATCACTGCGCAAATGCCACTAGAGACCAAATGTGAAAAATCGCATTTCGTTATTGATAATTCTGGAACTATATCAAAAACCGAGGAGCAAGCCCTAACTGTCTTGAACGTTCTAAAAGCCAGCAATCAACATTGGAAAATTCGATTTTACGTTCTCATTGGTGTTTGTTCCGTAGCGCTGTTATATATGTGGCTAACAAAACTTTTCTCCAATAGTTAGAAATGAAAATCAGTTTGGAAAGTACGAAAAATGCCATAAAGTTACCAAAATATATTTAAAATAAGTTATATCCTCTTTAAATTCTTCTCAATTGTTGAACAACAAATAAAAAGTCTTTTTTATTATTGCCAGTATTGAAGCGAGCTTCATGTCCTTGTTTTGTTTCTATTTTCTGTAAAATTTTCTCAATCTAAAATGCAAATAAAAAGTAAAAATATTCAAATCACGTTTTTGTTCACGATATCAGCGATTATCATTTAATTGTTATTCACATTAAATAAAAGTAAAATGAATTGTTGACATTTAATGGCCTGGATTTTGTTTATGTTAGGGAAATATTAAATTACTGAAATAGTTTTCCTGGCTTTAATGAGCTATTGAAAGATTTCTTGGAAAGTAATTCATTGTTTGGAAATTATTCATTTTTTTTACAAATAAATACGTCGTCGAAGTAGTTTAGTTATGGCTGATGAATTGTAAACAGAACTCAGAACACGTACAAAGCTCTCCAGTGCAATAGCATCAACGAGCTAACGAGTGGTATTTTTGGTGGACAACTCAGTAAAATCGAGCATCAGTGGAAGAATATGCTTACTAAGACTCGCTTACTAAGACACGATTCCACAATCTGTTCATAATCAACATACACGCCCCAACAGAAGAGAAGCAGGACGAAGAAAAGGATGAGTTCTACGACACCCTGCTAAGAGCTTTTAATCAAATTCCGTCAAACGACATTAAGATGATCGTGGGAGACGCTAATGCGAAGATAGGAAAGGAAGAGGAATTCGCTAGTACCATAGGCAAAAATAGCTTACACAGCCACACTAACAACAATGGTATCAGCCTAATTGATTTTGCCACATCTCGCGGAATGGTCATTCTTTTTTCCACATAAAAACATCCACAAAATGACGTGTATATCACCCGACGGGATTTCGAATAACCAGGGGTGGTAGCACGTAAGTTGTTTCAATCGACTTCTTCATACAAAAATTTGTGTAACACTTGAATTTTTGTATCAAGAGCTCGATTGAAACAACTTACGTGCTACCACCCCAGATTGACCACGTCCTAGTAAAGAAGAGAGGCGCAAACAATGTATATTAGATGTGCAGGGGAGTATGCTGTGGCTCCGACCATTCCATGGTTAAAATCAAGTATAGAAGCGAATAGCGACACAATTGATTCAAAGGGCAGTTAGGAAATAAGGAAATTTAAAATTGAAAGAAACGTATTAGTCCGAGAGCCGACTGCAGAAAACCCTATGTTATCGGGAAGAAGAAAACGAAACCTATAGTAAGTAACATTAGAGATAGGAGAATATTTTAGGCTTGGTGTGCCTGAACTAAAGTGTGGCCTAAGGTGAGAAATTAGGTAATATTAGTGGTGGATTTTTAGTCCAACCCTATGTTATCGGCAAGAAGGATAATTTTTGTTTTAAAATGAAGTATATACCTAATAATTACTAAAACTCATGGTGTGCCGCGCCCTGCCTGTGGCCGGACCTTTGGCAGACCACTATTTGTACCACATATTTTTGGGTCGATGCCTATGTTATCGACAAGAAGGATAATTTTTTTTTTAAATTGAAGATTAGACGTCATACTAACTAAAATTCATGGTGTGCCGCGCCCTGCCTGTGGCCGGACCTTTGGCAGACCACTATTTGTATAACGTTTTTGGGGTCCATCCCTATGTTATCGGCAAGAAGGATAATTTTTGTTTTAAAATGAAGTATATACCTAATAATTACTAAAACTCATGGTGTGCCGCGCCCTGCCTGTGGCCGGACCTTTGGCAGACCACTATTTGTACCACATATTTTTGGGTCGATGCCTATGTTATCGACAAGAAGGATAATTTTTTTTTTAAATTGAAGATTAGACGTCATACTAACTAAAATTCATGGTGTGCCGCGTCCTGCCTGTGGCCGGACCTTTGGCAGACCACTATTTGTATAACGTTTTTGGGGTCGAACCCTATGTTATCGACAAGAAGGATAATTTTTTTTTAAATTGAAGATTAGACGTCATACTAACTAAAATTCATGGTGTGCCGCGCCCTGCCTGTGGCCGGACCTTTGGCAGACCACTATTTGTATAACGTTTTTGGGGTCCATCCCTATGTTATCGGCAAGAAGGATAATTTTTGATTTAAAATGAAGTATATACCTAATAATTACTAAAACTCATGGTGTGCCGCGCCCTGCCTGTGGCCGGACCTTTGGCAGACCACTACTTGTATAACGTTTTTGGGGTCCATCCCTATGTTATCGGCAAGAAGGATAATTTTTGTTTTAAAATGAAGTATATACCTAATAATTACTAAAACTCATGGTGTGCCGCGCCCTGCCTGTGGCCGGACCTTTGGCAGACCACTATTTGTATAACGTTTTTGGGGTCCATCCCTATGTTATCGGCAAGAAGGATAATTTTTGTTTTAAAATGAAGTATATACCTAATAATTACTAAAACTCATGGTGTGCCGCGCCCTGCCTGTGGCCGGACCTTTGGCAGACCACTATTTGTATAACGTTTTTTGTATGGATTTTTTTTTATATCGCGATATCTCCAAAACGGTCACTCGTAGAGAAAAAAGTGTAAAGACCTTTTTTGTAGAGAATCACATAATCTACAATCCTGGCATTACCTCTTCTGTGGTCACACTTACCGTTTACGAGATATTTGTAAAAAACTATTTTCGCAACCTTTGACATTGAAAACCTTTTTTTGTGCACACGATTTCGCAATGGGCGTTTGACACAGTATGTCTGGAACCAATATAAAGATAATTCCGTTAAGAAACCATTACTTGCATTATTTTCGCAGATTGCGCTTTTTGGTACATAATGTCGAGAGTAAATATTGTATTACTATACTGTACTATATTTCATTTATTGAAACAAGTGCCTTTTTGTTTCGGGAGACTCGCCACCAATTCGACTGATCGGTGAACGTGTTTAATAATCTGAAGTACTTTTATTTCCAACCCAAGAGGCATTTTCTACGTTCCAGGTCTCCTCGCCGCCAGCTACAATTTCAGATATAGCTATAGTAGTTTTAGAGATGAAATTTGGCCCGGACAGACAGAACCGTTGTACGAGCTTCTTTCTTGAAAAAGCTAAAAAGGATCAACAATTTATATCACAAGTAGATAGTGTGTGGAACGGAAAAAAATAAAAATACGAAAACAAAAATATTTTTATGTATTGTATTCAACGAAAAAAATGTGTATACATATAGAACTACTTTTGAAATCTTAAATTATAATTACATCTATAGTTTTTAATCATCATCATCTTCTTCTTCTTCTTTAAACTCCTTTAATCCCTCATGGGACATAGGGCGGAAACAGTTGCCCTCCAGCGGACTCTGTTTTGCGCGACAGCTCTTAGCTCCGACCAGGATCTCCCAGTTGTTGCGGCTTCTTCTAGTAGGGTTCTCCTCCAAGTTGTTCTAGGTCTTCCTACTCGGCGGGAACCTTGCGGATTCCAGTCAAGGGCCTGTTTGGCTAGATTTTCGTTTTCGCGTCGCAAGGTGTGGCCAACCCAATTCCATTTCCTTCGCCTGATTTGGTCGTCTATCCTTTCTTGGCCGGCACGGCGCCATAGTTCTTCGTTTGAAATTCTATCTTGCCAGCGGATTTTTAGGATACGACGAAGGCATATGTTGACGAAGACTTGCAGGCGCCCTGTGATAAATTGGGTGACTTTCCATGTTTCGCAACCCTACAAAAGAACTGCCTTAACGTTGGAGTTGAACAGCCGCAATTTGGTGTCAGTTGAGATCTCCGTTGATCTCCATATGCGGGACAGGCATGCATATGCGCCTCGTGCTTTATTTATTCTGGAACTGACGTCTTCTGCGCCACCATTTTCGGTAATAATGCTACCGAGGTAGCAGAATTTATTTACCAGTTCCACGTCACGGTTATTCAGCGCAGTCCGTTCAATGGTGTTCGCATTTATCCGCATTTCTTTAGTTTTAGTCGGATTTAGCCTTAAGCCTGTTGGACTACTTTCTGTTGCCAAATTGTTTAACATATTTTTGAGGTCCTGGTGTCTGTGGGCCAGCAAACAGATATCATCGGCGTAGTCGAGGTCCTTAAGGCGGTGTACCAAACCCCATTGTATGCCGCCTGTTCTATTATCTAGAGCGCCGACAAGGTTGTCATTTATTACTATAAGAAATAGTAATGGCGAAAGTAGGCATCCTTGTCGTACTCCTGAGCTCACCTCGAAGCTGTCGGATAATTTTCCATTATGGAGAACTCTGCATTTGGAATTGTTATATCGGGCTTTTATCAATTCTATTATTTTATCAGGCAATCCACGTCGCCGTAGTGCCTGCCATAAAGCTTCTATTGACCGAGTCGAACGCTTTATCATAATCTACGAAAGCAAGGTAAAGGGGGCTTGTCGAAATGTGATGACGTAAACTTGGCGAGACATATGATATTTTTAGATATATTCTCAATGAAATGCACTACAGAAAATTTAAAAAAAAATATAAAATCATTTAATTCATGTACCATTCCTCCGTGTTGGAAATCATTAAAGCAAAAAATATTGCGTACAATCTATGTAACTTCCATGTGGCAACATGCCACGGAAGAAGACTGTATAAAATTAGATTTTAAGAATTGTGGCTGGACCTTAAATAATAATAAAATAGAACCGCTTTGGTTTGATGGAGAAACAACTCCATCGTTAATAGAAGAAATTTTATTAGAAAATGAAAATGATGATGTAAATGAGATTGTGATGAAAAAGATGATGATGATGTGCAATGCGATAAAAACTATTTAGATGATGATGATGATTAAAAACTATAGATGTAATTATAATTTAAGATTTCAAAAGTAGTTCTATATGTATACACATTTTTTTCTTTGAATACAATACATAAAAATATTTTTGTTTTCGTATTTTTATTTTTTTTCGTTCCACACACTATCTACTTGTGATATAAATTGTTGATCCTTTTTAGCTTTTTCAAGAAAGAAGCTCGTACAACGGTTCTGTCTGTCCGGGCCAAATTTCATCTCTAAAACTACTATAGCTATATCTGAAATTGTAGCTGGCGGCGAGGAGACCTGGAACGTAGAAAATGCCTCTTGGGTTGGAAATAAAAGTACTTCAGATTATTAAACACGTTCACCGATCAGTCGAATTGGTGGCGAGTCTCCCGAAACAAAAAGGCACTTGTTTCAATAAATGAAATATAGTACAGTATAGTAATACAATATTTACTCTCGACATTATGTACCAAAAAGCGCAATCTGCGAAAATAATGCAAGTAATGGTTTCTTAACGGAATTATCTTTATATTGGTTCCAGACATACTGTGTCAAACGCCCATTGCGAAATCGTGTGCACAAAAAAAGGTTTTCAATGTCAAAGGTTGCGAAAATAGTTTTTTACAAATATCTCGTAAACGGTAAGTGTGACCACAGAAGAGGTAATACCAGGATTGTAGATTATGTGATTCTCTACAAAAAAGGTCTTTACACTTTTTTCTCTACGAGTGACCGTTTTGGAGATATCGCGATATAAAAAAAAATCCATACAAAAAACGTTATACAAATAGTGGTCTGCCAAAGGTCCGGCCACAGGCAGGGCGCGGCACACCATGAGTTTTAGTAATTATTAGGTATATACTTCATTTTAAAACAAAAATTATCCTTCTTGCCGATAACATAGGGATGGACCCCAAAAACGTTATACAAATAGTGGTCTGCCAAAGGTCCGGCCACAGGCAGGGCGCGGCACACCATGAATTTTAGTTAGTATGACGTCTAATCTTCAATTTAAAAAAAAAAATTATCCTTCTTGTCGATAACATAGGCATCGACCCAAAAATATGTGGTACAAATAGTGGTCTGCCAAAGGTCCGGCCACAGGCAGGGCGCGGCACACCATGAGTTTTAGTAATTATTAGGTATATACTTCATTTTAAAACAAAAATTATCCTTCTTGCCGATAACATAGGGTTGGACTAAAAATCCACCACTAATATTACCTAATTTCTCACCTTAGGCCACACTTTAGTTCAGGCACACCAAGCCTAAAATATTCTCCTATCTCTAATGTTACTTACTATAGGTTTCGTTTTCTTCTTCCCGATAACATAGGGTTTTCTGCAGTCGGCTCTCGGACTATATAAGGTATGGACGGGAAGAAGAATCTCAGAAAGACTGGAGCAACTGCCAGATAGTATAAATGAAATATGGGAATGCGTAAAAGACAGTTAAAAACCCCTGCCAAAGACGCCACCGGATTGGTACGAAGAAGAAACAGGAACGATTGGTTTGACGAAGAATGTAAAGCAGCATTAGAAGAAAGAAATAAAAGTCATAGGGAGTAAATCGCCAAATCGACTAGAATGCAAACCTTGAAAGCAAAACGACGATATGCAGATCGAATGTTAAGAAAAAAGAAGAAGGAACAACAAAATGCGAAAATCCTGGACGCTAGCTTGAATTTTTAGCAACATTAGGCAAGCGTATAAGGATATAAGGTCGATTACTGACAAATTTAAACCCAGAACTAGGGTGTGCAGAGACGACAATGGCGGTGTTATTAGTAGCCCAAAAGGAAGTCCAAAATAAATGGAAAAACTGCTTTTAAGCCGTGCTTAACCCAAATGCTCCAACATCAACAAGAAGAGACATAGCAGAGGACCATATAATAATAACGATACAACGGACGTGATCAAAAAAGCCACAAATAAGCTCAAAAACAATAAAGCTCCTGGAGGAGACGAAATTGCTGCTGACCTACTTAAATACTGCGACAACCTAGCCCTAGAAGCTGTCATCAAAAGAACAGAATTAGACAGGAATGGAACATTGATTAACAAGTCGGTGCAAATATTGGACTATGTTGATGATTTAAACATAGTAAGTAGAGCACTGTTAGGAGCAAAGGAATGCTTTATAAGTTTAGACAACGCTGCTAATAACATGGGCTTAACAATTAATCATCGTACTCGACAGGTACGTAGCCTTTGGTTGCCCTGAAATTCACTAAAGGCCGAAGACCAATGAGCACCGCACTCAAAAAGGTGCTCGTTTTATCAAACCTCAGTGGATATATGAAACAATGTCCAACGTGAACATCGTATCGATTCTCGAACTAGAATGTGGTGCTCGAAATTGTGATGCCGCTGGTCATATCAAAAAATTTGTGACAATTTGCTCGGCACCGAGCATTTAAAAAATTAAAGTTTTGTTTTAAAGTGAGAAAATGAAGGGAAAATGACATGAAGACTTGACCCTAAATATTTTTGGGTCGCTGATTATCGAAAATCAGGGTCTCGCAGTCCTAAAATATGGCCGTCATCATCAAAAATGTAAAAAACACTCCTTTTTAAGAGGTGTTCGCGACATTTTCAACCTCAGTCAGGTGATCAGTCATCAGTAGAATAGGGGGAATAACATGTAGCATAACATGCACCGGCCGCAACTATTTCATTTCGGACTGACTGGTGCGAACATAGTCTCCTAGCGTTGGCCACTAATAACTATGCTATGAGAGAGGATAGGCTAATATGATCACGCTAGTCCCTCCCAAGTAAGGTTGGCGTGAGGCTAATAACCTACCCCGAAAAAAGGATTATTACGGAACGAGCAACATTTGTGTCATTCAATGTAGGAGTAATGTGGCTGCGTATTTTAGAGTATTGGAGGTTGATTTGCTTTGGAGTCGTACTTTGTCATCTTTCGCTGGGGTGGAGCGGCTCTAGAAGTAAGTCTAGATTGTAAGTGAAACTAGGGTGCGCTTCTGAAGTCGCTGCGACTCCAAAGCCGGTTAACCTCTAGTGCTTTGAAGTATGGAGTGGCACCGCTCTTGCAGTGAACGACACATTTGTTGCGACAGGTCAGGACCGGATCGCGGTTGTAGAGCCTTTTAATAATAATAATATAACATAACTAAGTTCATACATTTTCACACTAATTTTTCTTTTGGGCTCGGTTTCGTTTCGAAAAAATAGATAAGATAGAAAAAATTGCTTAAAAGTCTACAATAATCTGTCACTATTTTAAAAGGATTGGAAACAAAACGGCTTCTCTAAATTAAAACTTTATTTATTCTGCGTATTTTTTTGCAACCCAAATTCTTTAAAGCAAAGGCCAATCCTGATGTGTACCACTTGTTCGATAGCGAAATATTTTATTCATCAAGGACTTAATCAATGAATCGAAATAGATCAAGTAAATTTCAAGTGAAAGAGATCAAGACACCGTGTAAACGTAATGAATGTTCGGTAACCATCCTTTAATTTTGGACTAAGGAAAACCCCAGACACCCATAATCAATAAGTTTTTTCTTGCAGTTTATTGTATCCTCGAAAGCCCGTAGATCCATGGAATCAATCTTAAATTCTTATCTGTAAGTCGGAATGTAAGCTTAACCAAACATTTCTCATTTTCGACAACAAATATTATTACAGGTCAATTTCCATTAAGTGCAGATGCTGCTAGATCCTTTCTCCAACTTCATCAGCTAAAGTCTGCATAAAAGAAGGGAATTTCAAACTCGGTGTTTCCATGAGCGGTAAGAGTCTCAAGTCCCAACCTATAAGCAAGTACCTCTGTTTGTTTCCACAATTCCACATGCGTGCTGCTTTCCCTTCTTTTATGGCGCGTGCTCTACTATACATAATAAAGAAATTATTTTTGCTAGGTATTGTCCACACAATAATTGTTTAAATGGTCTCAAAGCTGGATACAAAAAGAACCTCAGGGGCCTTATTCTCTATTACAATATTGTTAGAATTTCTCTCGAAACTGACAAAATGGTATTCTCTATTACAAAACTGACTAAATTTTACTCGAAACTGTAACAATATTGTGAGATTTTTGCTCGAAAGCTCAAGAGTAATCGAGCAATTTATAAAATTTTAGGTATGGGCGACACAATTGATGCCTCTTGCACTCATTTTCTTTTCGTTCGGGTATAATACTACTAGAGGAAGCAATATTGTAATAGGGAATACGGAAGCATTTTAGTTTCGGATAGCAGTTTCGAGTAAAAAGCATTGAGTATTGTAATAGAGAATAGGGCCCCTGAGATGAGTCAAGTTGTTGAGTATGTAGTTGAATTTAGTTGACAGCAGTACCTCTGTGTTTTGTTTGTGATTTATCCCGTGAGTCGAAAATTCAACCTAACCTCAACTCAACTATTCAACTCATCATGTATATGTCAAATGGGTCACGTTAAGAAAAAGTGGCTATAATTTACTATCCTGTTATTATCGACACCATTCTTGCGTTATCCTTGTGTGCCATCACCAAAGATCTTGCGAGAGATGTCTCTCTTTAGCATGCACAGAGGATTCTGTACATTCACCACTGGTGTGCCTGCGAGGTTGTCCATAGTCTAGCCAATTCACCTGCGATCTTGCTTGACGATCTCATAACAGAATTTCCCTGGCTCCCGGCCGTGGGTATAATAAGAGAAATTGCAAGAACTTCTGCTTGAAAACTTTGGTGAAACTAGGTAAGCGGTAGGATTAAGCGAATGAGAACTCCCGAACTCTGATTTGGATCTGTTTGGCTACAGGACATGGTCCTTGTCGGGTTTGGATATCTTCCGAGTTATGATTCATTTCCCGTAGATTCCCTGAGAGGGTGTAAATTTTATGCTATTTACAATTTTAATATCTGGAAATTTTATTTACTAATTAATTTTAGTAATAATTACTTTTTACGTAAATAAAATTAAAAAAAACTACCAAAATCGTGCTCTGCGGTTTCAAAAACTGTGCATCGGAAAACCAGACATAAAAGAATAAATTGGGATTGGGATTTGCGTTCGACGCAAAAAGTTTAAGTCACATTTAAATACTTTCTTGTGCAAATGGCCTTGCTGGTCTCTGAGATCAGTTCGATATAAAGTTTAAAGAATGTTTCAAGATTAAGTTTTTTGTCGCGTTATACTTTTGTGCTCGGAAGGCATTGTTATTTTCAAAGTTATGCCTAGGTTAAAGTGAAGTTGGGTATAAAGGAATTCCCTAAAAAATATAGCTGGATAAACTCGGTGGGTTTTTTGTACATATATTGATTGATGTTGAAGGACGTTGAAGGTATAGTGAAATGTTACGACATGGTAATTCATCAGATGATGACAAGTTAATTAGAATTGATGAAATTGAGTTGGTGTTGTGATAGAGTTGAAGAGGAAAAATAGCATTTTTAGTTCCTTAAGCTTCAGATAACTGTTAGAATATATAGTTTTATTAAGTCTAAGTTACTCTCACAACTTTGTCATATCATCATTTCCGTTGACCGTGGTATGGTGCAAAGTTACGCGCTGAAGAAGACAACGATTAAGTTTGTATTTGAATTTTCGGTTATTGCAGGTCATCGGAAATATTGATTGCTGAAAGTTGTTTCGCAATAATTCTATTGGTGGACGAGGTTATTGAAGGTTATCTACACTGGTATTCCTTAAACTGTTACCGAAACGGCTTTTTGAAATGAATTTGAATTTTTCCTCGTTAATCCCTCATGGGACGTAAGGCGGAAAGAGTTGCCTTTCAGCGGACTCTGTTTTGTGCGACAGCTCCAAGCTCCATCCAGTTGTTACGGCTTCTGCTAGTTCTCCTCCACGTTATTCTAGGTCGGTTTTTTGGAGAAAGGTAGAAGAGACAAGAGAGAAATGTATGAAAAACCGGTTAGGTAACAGTTGAAGGAATACCAACCAGTGCAGAAACCCGCATTGAGCGTAACGTACGTGAAATAAGCACGTGCTAGTTTGGTATATACATATGTTGGAACAATACTGCCGTGCAGGTAGGTATAGGAGAGACAAAATTGTGTTGATTTAGTCGTTACGGAGCAGCAATAGTGTTTGCTTGCTTGCTCTTGTGTGCTAATTCGGTTATATTTGAAGGAATTTGCATCATTTAACTAAATCAGGAATATGTATCCTTTTCAAGGGGTTTAAAATATGCGATCGTTTCATTTTAATTCCATTTGAATTCCCTAGGCGTTAAGGGAATTCCCTAGGCGTTAAGTCCGGGATGAACAAAGTTGGGTGATTTACTGAATAGGAAGAATGCTGGTGCAAATTTTCCCATAGAAAAACATCTAATTTATTTTGCAGCTTCCATCAAATCATATTAGTTTCATCCACTTTCTTCGCCAGCCTGCCGTTACATCACGAACGAGTTCAATTTTGGAGACTTAATACCTGGAGATCGTTTTTTGAAGTCTGCTGATCTTCGATATGCTCTTCATGAACACGACACATTTAATCGTCGTTGTTTCCTTTTCTTCATTTACTCGTGACCTTGTAATTTCCTCAAAATCCCTCCCGTGTAACGTTTTTCTTCAGTTTTCCAGTTTCCTTCAAAACCAAGGTGTCAGATCGGAGTCCTTTATTAACGTAGGTTGACGCAAAGGATTCCTTTATGGTCATCTGCAAAATATGCAACTGAAAATACGCACCATTTGTGATTTTCATTGTCAATGGCATCATCGCCTCGAGGCTCGAACGCAGCATTTCACTGTATTTTGGCATGCCCGTTGCGGAAAATTTACACGGTTTTAATACTGCCCGCCGCCCGAAAATCTATCTTCTTATTCTTTGATCCGTTAGCTGGCGGCCGAGCGGGACGTCCCCGCAACGGATATGCTGCTGGCGGTGCCGCTTTTAATAAATGCAGTTTCTTGCCTAGCTTCTTCGGTTTCCCGATTCTGGTCAATTTGGCAGGTCAACCACCCTCCTTCTTTTCGTACCTTGGAATAAGTAAAGTAAATAAATAAAATTATGAATAAAAGTGTTTTGATAAAAAAAAAGAAAAGAAACTAATTAATAGGGCTAGCGTTCATCTCTGTAGGAATAGAATGCATGACGCAACCCAGTAACGAAATAAAACCATCGTTACATAACATTTTGGTGGCAGCGGTGGGATACGAAGTAAATTCAGTATCCGCTATCGAAAGCGAAGGGGGTTGTCTTGAAGGAATAGGCACCTCAAACTCTAACCCTTTAAGCACCAACCATACAACTATTAGCCCCTCCAGAGGCCAGGAGCCGGAGTTAGAATGGTGCATACAACAGCAATAATATTAACAACACATCCAACAACAATAAAACCAACGTGAGATCCAACATCCACCAAACCAACGCTGCTTGCTGCTGCCTGCCTTAGTTGCGTTCGTCCTGCTGCGAGTTGTTGGAAACATCGGATACATTGTTCGTTCTGACAGCGTTTCTTGCGTGGAGGATCAAGTACCTTTGCAGGAGTGTATTCAGCATCAATTGAGTTCCAGCATGCATTGCTGTTTGATGAATATTGTCTATGATTAACGTATTTAGTGCTACCTTCTCCGGTAGTATAATGAGATGGCGTGTTGTGAAGGGTATGTCTGGCCAAAAATGAAGTATTGTTCCGGTCGTAAAATTCAGTTATTAAGGTCGATCCACACATCCCTAACGTTACGCTACCGGCACTTTCCGTTCCTTCCGTGATAAATTTTTATATGAGATTCACACAGCACCGCCTTTTCCGTATCAAAGCTCAAGGCATCTTTTTAGTTTTGAAATTTGGACAGTGATCACAAGTGCATCATGGAATTCTTGTTACAATTGTATTGCTCGAGGAGGAAAAGAATAAAAAAGAGAGCGGGTTCATGTCATGTGGACTCTTCGGGAAGCGGAAGGAGACTTCGCAACTTTATATAGAGGATTGATGGACAACGAAACTAAATTCTACGAATAATTTGGAATGAGCCAAAACGGATTTATTGATTTTCTTCAAAAAACCGAGTAGTTGATCTACACGAGTCTGTACATTTATGTTGTAGGAGGATGAAATACATTTGGCTATTCAAGCAACCTTACATTAATCTTTACATTTCATCGTGGAAGTCTTATAAAATGATCAGTTGAATTTAAAAAACATTTGTTTTACTCCGGGGTAAAATAAAGAATATCGGTGGTAACGTATTTTTGCGGTTTTAATGGACACCTGAAGGGTACTGAGAGCTTCAATATACCACTGTGTCGGATGTATGGTAAATTGTCGGAATTTGCTTCCATGGAGTAACATCGTGTCGATATTTTTTTTACTGATGCGCCGCTGATACAATGAAGTCGCCGTCAGGTCACGGACCTTTTTGGATTTTATACTGTTGTTATACAGGGTGTATGTGACTAAGTTTACAAAGCGGCCGACTAGAGATAGATTTTGGTTAGACGATTCAGCCAGTACGGTTTAGACAGTAGAGCTAGTAGTTAAATTTTTTTTTGTTAGAGTTCACATAATGACCCTGTATTTTTGTAATTTCCCGATTATACCCTTTGCTAATGGCTTTTACAACGGTTCTATTCATGGTATCGAGTTAAATGAGGTACCATTTTAAAAGTAATGAAGAGATCTTTATTTGTACATATATAGCGATTAACCTCGAGTTTGAACTCTGAACTATTGTATGTCCACCTTAGTGGATCTTTGGTACTCCGATTAATCAGTTAAGCAAACAATATGCGTTATTAGAGTAGTCTTAGTAGTAGCCTTAGAGTGCTGGCTAAAGCCCCGGCTTTCTTTACCTCAGTTCAATCATGTTCAGTTCAATCCACATAGCTGCAAAGCTAAAGTTGAGTTCATGTTCAGTTCAATTAGTTATTCCTTTTTCGCCCGAAGTTAAAAATGTACAAGCTCACTGGAATGACATTCCATTGTTCCAGTTGATTACTCTCTTTTGAGCAAGCTTTGACGTTTAACTTCAGTTCGAGTCCAGTTGGGCGAACTGAGGTCTGTTTTATCCTCAGTTGATTATATGGAAATTGTATGCGAACTGAGGTTATTTTAAAGTTTAGTTCACCAGGGTATAATGATAATTGGTCAGAGCAATAATGCTGATTATTAAAATATTGATATTTTATAGCATTTAGTGCAGTCATTATTTTTTTAAATTAATTTGATTATTTCCGCTTAGCGCCTATAAGTTTGAGATTTAGATTTTGTGGAATATCTAGTTAATTTTGGCGAAGAGGATATAATATTTTTTTAGTGGTATTCTGGTGGTTTTAGAAGTCGAATCTAGTGGTCTCTCGGGGAAAGAGTTGACAACGCTGGAATGGCTCATATCTAAGAAGGCTGCCAAAGTATATTGCTTGTAATACATACTTTTTGGTAGTTTCGTCCATTTCGTACAGAGTTGTCTCGGTAGATCTACAGGATATTGACTTGCCTTGATCCGAGAGGTGGCAAAAGGTGTTCTATTGCATGCCAGTATCAGGGCTCTTATATTAGCGACATCCAGATTTTCCTCCTTTAGGAGAATATAGAGGTTATTTTATGCTATTTTGTATTGTTGGAGGTTGATCTGAATGATCTCGTCCTCGGCACCCTTCTCCAAATCTGAACCCTTTAGCAGTTCATTCACGTTTGAAGATTCCTCCTCTGGAGAAGGGCTTTTAAAAATTTTCAGTTTGGCCAAACTTTAGTCGGTTTTCATTCTTTTCCAATATCTCGAGGGACTCCTCGTTGATAAGGAGAAAGAATGAACTACTATTTTTCAGCGGTTCCTCTTTTTGATGCCCATCCAGTCATCCATAGGAATCATCATCTAGATCTCTTTGGGATATCCGCAGCTGGGATTAGCTTGAGCCGCATGCTTTTGCATGCGTTAGCGTGGAGGCGAGTAACTTTTCCTCTGACGAGATTGAAGGTAGTATTTTTGCAGGAGTGCTGTGGTTGGTACTAGCTGCACAGCTGGCGATGGCCTCCATACTAGAGGAAAGCAAATACTTGTTTTTTTGTCTTCCATAAAGATCCCAAGAGTATCCAGGGTACGTCGTCATGGGGATGCTGCCACCTGCACAAGATCAGCTCAGCTCTTGATGATTTTAGTTTTTTTTTTTTTTTTCAAAAAGAATTACTGTGGAAAAAATTAATAATAATAATAATTAGTAAAATTATTAATTGGAGGAAACTCCTAGCAACTTTTCTGCTAGCAATGAAAATGAATGTCGGCAAGTATCCCTGGCTCTGACTGGGTCGCAATCACCTCATTATTGAAATAAACTTCTAGACAAATTACGCAATAAATTTTCAAGTACTCGTATTATTACAAATGAATTAAATAATCGTGCCTTCGAGGTGATTAAAAAAAGAAACCTACAAACAATTCCCACAGTTCAAATCAGGCATTGAGCAGAGATCAATAGTGGATCTTTTTGTAGCTCCAATCCAGCATTAATTAAGTCGCCGCACGTTGCAGTGCGGGTTCACCAGGTTTTTGTGGTCTATTGTTCTCTAGATCTGACAAATTATCTTCTCTTAAGGAGGATGTTATGTAAATAGGCGAATTCTGAGCGGGTGATTCATTAATGACTAGGTGCTTCAGGTTTATTTTATTGCAAGAAATGGAACATTAAGACTGGGGGATGGTGAAAAAAGAATCGTCACTTACTAAGGATGAAAGTATTTAGAATGTGGTTTCCCTTCTTCCAGATGATCTTTGTTTTAAATCTGTTATATTAAGGCTGCTTACACACCAAACTCGACATCGACATGACACGACGAAATTCGACAACATTTTTCTGTCGCGACACACATCTATTCTTATCATTAAGCGAGTCTATTCACACTGAATTCGACATCGACACGACACGACAAGATTTTCTGTTGTGACACCCATTTATTCTTATTATTAAACGAGTGTATTCACACTGAATTCGACATCGACACGACACGACAGAACTCGACAAGGAAAAAAACCGTTACCGACGAAGGGCTTCACATTCAAATCAGTTTATATCCACTGAAGGCGACACGAGGAAAAACGTCGAACGACGACTTTCGACACGTCGAGTACTTATGCAGTGACTTTCGTTGTGTCGAGTGGTTCTGGTTGTCGAATGGTGTCGAGGTGTCGAATTTGGTGTGTACGAAGATTCGACAAAAATTTTTTTGTCGATGGACGTTTTGTAATGTCGTGTCGATGTCGAGTTTGGTGTGTAAGCAGCCTAAGAGAGGAAAAAGTTCTCTGTTTATAAATGGCAGTTGGAGACAATTTATTCCAAGGGTAATTCCAGGGACACTATACAAGGAGATATAACTCCGTGTTGTCACTTTTCGTTTGAGTAATGAGGGCGCCACAGTCACATGTACCCTAAAAAACATGGCCGAGTATATTCATCCGGTAAAGTCCGTTAACTTCTAAGATATTTTATGTTTACGTCTAACTTAAAAAATCAGCTTCTAAATTGGATTTATATCGATGCGATTTTTCGTATTTAACCAATTTATGAATTTTCCAATGAATTTTTATTAATTTCCAATGAATTTTTTTTTCACTGCTTCATTTTCGGGTGAAATTCAACTAACTTCATGTGGGTAACGTCAGCTTTAGGCGACATCTGTTCCTAAAAATGAACTAGAAGTTTAGTTTCTGCTACCCATCCATTTCCGGTTATTTTCCCCATAAGAGTTATATCTCCTTGTATAGTTTCCCTTGGTAATTCATACATTCATGGTATATTACCAAAAGGGTGTATTAGTGAAAATGTCGAAACGCCTGGGTGTGGATAGATCTTGGAAAGACGAAAAAAATCGTATGGGAGGGGGGGGGGGGAGTCGTAACGATTTAGCCGCTCGGGCGTTTTGAAATTTTTTTGGTGGTTGGAGGTTTACATATTACCCTGTATTTTTGTAACCCTATTAGATATTTTCATGAATAAGGCAGCAATCTACGCAATACATATCTAAAAGTGTAAAAATCAAGCTTTCAACCCACCAATGTCTAAAAGTGTAAAAGCCAAGGTCCAGAGTTATGAGCCGTCAAAGTTAATATTTTGTTTTTTACACTAAAATTTCAATTTCAACCACCTTTTTCTCCAAAAAATACGTAATTAACCAATACTACTTTTTTTTACAAAATCGGAAAGCTATGAATAATGTCCAACAACTATTATGCTACGGCCTTCACTTTTAATGTTGAAATTGGCTCTATTTCGTCCTTTTTTAGTACTTTTCCGCCGAGTTTTGTCGAAAAGTACCAAATAAGTACCAAATAAGGCTCGCTATCTTAACACAGTACCGGTCGTATTACTGTTTTGTAGAGTGAGAGTTTCGTTTTGCTGTGCACAAATCTTGAGTGCACGATTTGTTTTTGGGCATAAAAAGCTCTATTAGCCAGTAGTATTCGTCTGGTTATTTCTTCTTTTCGTCGTTTCTATTTGTGATTGTAGACCTAAGGTAGACTGTTTTATCTACTACTTCTAGGTTATGTTCGTCGATGGTTATACATATTTCTATTTTAAATCTTCCTGCTATGGATTGTTGCATCACCTTATTGACATAAGCTTCTTGTGCTGCCAAAAAGGACCTTCCCACGATGTTCACGTCATCCGCATATCCAAGTAATTGTACCGACTGTGTACATAGCTAGTGATGCACTTCTCTGGACTGACGTTTTTCTTAGCACCCATTCTAGGGCCAGGTTGAAAAGCATTTTGAATCCCTTCTTTCGCCAGTGAGCTATTTGTTGCGCATTTGATCAGCCAACTTCAAATGACGAATTTGTGCCCAAAATTTGAAAATTCAAATTAGCGGTGTCAATATGGATGAATTTTGCAAATGTGTTGTGAATTCATTGAATATCGGTATCGGGGGATTTTTAGGGTCCCATAAGACGATTCTATGGTCAATATTTGGAAATTCAAAATGGCGACGCCAATATGGCGGTACGATTTGGGCAATTACGATTCGATTTCACTGAAAATCGCTATTTGGGGTATTTAATGTTAAGGTGTTTTTATTTTAGTCTGTTAAAAGTCCTAGATTACCCAAAGTGCCCCTTAGCACACGACATGAGAAGACAGCACTGCTATTATTGCACCATTTCCTACCAGAAATCATAATCTCAAGAAGGGCCACGTTTGTGATTTTATTATTTTCTAGTTTTTGGTACAGCTTACGATTTAAAATAAAACTATGTAATTCAAAAAGTTCCTTTAACCTATTTTTTTGTTTAAATTCCGTTTATGCCTTCCCCATTGAACCATCTATTTGGACTGGCCTTTATAGACAGTAGAGTAGGAAATGAGCCAACACAGTACAGCTTTGGTGGAACAAAGTGAAACAGAGTTGACAATAGTACTACGATCCTCCCTGAGAGTTACCTCTAGGATGTTAGATTATAGTCAGCCGTTACATTCTCTTATCCCACTAAGATCGGAAGAGTATCAGTATTAGCTTTAGTGGTTCGTTTTATATGTAACAAGCGATGTCCAGTGAGAGCATCGCATCGATTCTCGAACGAGAGTTTGTTCGGATATATAGCGCGGCACCGAACACTTAAAAAATTTATTGTTTTATTTTTAGGGGAAAAATTGGATTACGAAAATCGCAGCCCCGTAGGCCAAAGATTAGTGATAAGCAAAAATGGTCTTGTTCTTGCAGTCTTGTCTTGTACTTGCACATTTACCAAGCCCAAGAACAAGATTTAGTTATGCTTGCAAGAACAAGAACAAGACAGTCTAAAAAAGAACAAGACAATACCAAGACTAGATTGGTCTTGTCTTGTTTTTGAGTTTGCTCAGCATCACTACCTAAGATATGGACATCACCCTGCAACACAATTACTAATTTTTTGGCCACCATAAAAAGGTTCACTTTCGTGGACGTGGACGTGGAGGGAAAAAACCGCAGGTTTAAAAATTTACGCAGAAGAGAAGTTGGTGGAATAGCTGTTCTTAATCCATCAAAAAAGTTTTAAGAGAGTATGTATAATTTTTTTTTGCCCGTGAGCACTCAGACTATAACGCCTTGTTGAAAATAAGATGGACGGTAACCAAAATTTGATTTGAACAGCCCTGCAATAAACAAGGAGGCAGATTGTTAAGACCATGACCTTTATTGATGTCGAGATTGTTTATGTTTATACCGGTCATTATATCGTCAACAGGTATCTCTATCAGTTACAAAAGCTTTAGTGTCAGTGTGCGCAATTGTTAGGTCAGGACCCCCAAACATGGTCAAATTGGATGTACATCGAAATGCGGGTGTACAACCAAAACTATCGATTGTGAGCCGATCAAAACTCGATGCGCTTATGGGTTTGATGAAAATCTGGATGGGCAAAAAAGTCAATGAATTTGTCAGCAAACATGTCGCAAATTTCTTAGGGACATGAAGATTGTTTTCTGCCTTTTTTCACAGTCAAAGAAGAGAGAACAATAGAAGGTTGTAACCCCCGCAGTTGAACTTACAAGCAGAGGGATCTGCTACCTCCTGGGAGTGGCGTTTAATGTAACACGATTCATTCGGTCTCAATCAAGAATCGATGCTACTTTTAACAGAGAAGAGGAGGAGGAAGAGCGCCAGACGCAATATTGAAGAGGGCTGGGGATCGATACCCCGCAGCACCATTGTCCTTCGCTTTGTACTTTTGGAACCAAGATAATATTCCCTCTTTCTTGTGTTTCCTTTTAACAGCAATTCTTCTGCGATCTCCTAAAACCTGAATAAGTGAGGCAGACATGAGATGTAGAAAAACCATGTTTTGTTCAATCCTCTCTCCTCTCTCTCTTTCCGACTAGAGCTTGCTATTCGAGATTGCACTTTAGATATCCCGAGTAAAAATAAAATTAGGCCATACAACGGGCGAATGCCAAAAGTGATTGAAACATAGTCCTCGGCCATTTGAAGGGCATCAGAAGGCTCGTTGCAGGACAGTTCGGCCATACACCACACACGGACCCCCCGACGGGTATACGTTTGAATATAATGCGATTAAAAAAATGATTTTTAATTATATCTATAGTTGATATTTTCACACAATACACCCAATGCAATTGAGTTCCTCCATAATAAATCAGACGAATACACATAAAACAAATTCAACAATATGTACATTTGGGCAGATTCTTTTTTGGCCCAAATTTGCCCGTGCAATGCCCGCGTGTACAGCTTGGTTCTTGGCCATTTAAGTATTTTGGTGAAGGCCGTATGTGCCGCCATTAAAAATGGTTAGCATCGTCGCCACTGCAAGGGTGCTTACCTATGAGCCCTAATCTTTCACATAAAAAAGTGTCTCAAGGAAATGAAATTGTACAAATTTTTGGTGTTTGTTGTTAATTTGATCAATCCACCTTCGTACATGAGAACAATTGATAGGTAATTTCTTTGTCAAAAATGCCAAGAGTAGCTTAATTTGCACAATATGGCAACAAACATTACTCCTTTATATTCCGCGGTTATGCTAGCAAGAATAGCCCTGACTAGTAAAAAATCATATGTTGCCTTAGACCCAACCATTTAAAAAACGATTAAATAATACAAAACTAAAAAGGGCCCAAATTAGCATCTGTTTCGTCATATTTATTAATTCTTATCATATTTTTTGCAGTTATGTAAGTAAACAACATCCAAGATGTTTCCGGAAGGCCAATCTAATTGAAATGCGACCTTGTCCCCAGAAATTCTTACTTAACAAATTTTCTAGTAAGATCTGTTTTTATATTATATTACACTGCCACAGCCAGCAAAGAAGTTCCTATAAAGTCAATTACATCAATTATCTCGAAACTAGCAGCAAACAAAAAATACCGACAGACGACGATGAGATGGAAGAAGTACAGATTCTATGGAGGATTGTATTTATGTTCTGGCTCGTATCAGTCAGAAAAATCTGGAACTTCTTTCTAGGTTCCGCTGTTTCTTGTGAAATGACACATATGCTGATGTCGTCTTCTCGAAAGATGCAGTGTTGATTTGGATTATTTTGAGTGTTCCAGATGATTAATTGCTATGTACAGAATGTTGCAGATTACCTTATTCTTTATCTAGGTGGTGCATGCATGAGTCAACAAAAGCAGTTCTCCAGAGTAAATATTTTGCCGGTCATTAAATAAACAAAATCGTTCTTGCTGCGAGCCTCACTCGAAACCAGCTGCTCCATTAGCATGAAAATGCTTTCGCAATGCCGGGCTAGAGACCCATTATGGAAGTGGGAACAAAAGTACGATAGCCTCCTTGTCTCCGCTTGAATGGATGGAAGCTTCTAGTCGAAAGAAAGTCACCGCGGAAAAAAACGTTTTAAATTGACGCCGAACATAGCGATCGAATCGATGTGTCATCTGCGAGTATATTTCGACCACAAAACAAAAACATTCAAACTTGACCCTGACTTCCAGGCCGGCGGTGATCGGTCGTTCTTTGAATTTAAAAATGAAAACAAATGCTCGCGTATTTTTATATAAGTATGTAGACACCATACCTTGGTTACCATATGTGAAACAGTTCTTGCAACTAGTAGCAAGGTAGTTAGCATAACCAGTTGAAGTTCACGGGCCAAGGCACATTGCGCTTATCTCCTTTCTTCCGCCATATTTAGATCAGTCGATCGTTGGGAGATTATCGGATGAAAGAACTGGATCGAGTCGCTTTAAGTCAATTTGGCTCGATGACGAATAAAAAATGCGGCGAATGCGGCAAATTCACGCGCGATGTTGTGTTGTTTTCGTAAAAGTTGATCTTCAGCTGCTGCTAATATGGATGAGGCGATCGTGACCACATTTTTATGCTTTCATTGAAAATAGAGGATCACGATCGCGATCGAGGAGCGGTTCATTTCTTTTCTCTTCATCTTCTTTCTTGATTCTGCCCTCCCCCCACAGGTGAGAAGAATGAAAGTTTAACGAAAAAAATAAATAATATGCATGAATATACAACAACAATTTTTTGTTGAGTTGCAGCGATTTGATTGATTTAAGTATCGGAGCTTAGTTTAATTGCACCTGAGACCATAACAGTTGATCGACATTTTTAATTGTGCTCCTAAGCAGTCTCATTAACTGGTAAATACAGGTCTTGGAATCCTTGTAACATTTCAAACAATGACTTGACGTAGATGAAAGTAAAACAAGAAATGTGGAACTGAAGCGTGGCAATTTAGAAACTAAACAAATCAACTTGAACGACGGCTAACTCCTTTCGCGTCATATCGTATCTTTTGCCATCAATAGCAAAATATGACCGATTGTTACAGCCATAACGTGTCGTTTATCCATTTGGTGGCTAGATTTAATATATTGCTATTTTTAGATGTTTTAGTGTTACTTTAAAGCTTTTGACTCTGGACATATTTCCTTCCGTCAGATGTGTTCAAGCAAACTGACCAAATTTTCGGTACTGTGTTGGATTTACGATCAAATCTTCGCTAAAGCGATTGTTTTGTAAAAGTTGAATCAATAACACTATTTTTAAAAACCCTGTTATTATTGTAGACAGATTTAGGCTATAAATAATATTAAGTAATGTGAACATTTCGATTAAGTGTTTCCAGCTAAAATGATGTCAAATGATTATCAACAAAAAGTTTATAGTATACCTGGAGTCTAACCAAATTCTAAATGAGAAACCGCTTTAGACCACAAGAACGTACACAGGGTTGTGTGTCTGACGGAACTCCTTAACCAAACCATGCATTGATTTGGTGACCCTGGAGAGGTTGCTCTGGATATGTCCTAGGTTTTTGTAGACTTTGGCACCGTGCTCTGTCAGCTAAACCCCAAGCCATTGGCATTGACATAGTTCTAAAGAAATAGATCGATACATAGGTTTCTATCACGCCGTTCAATCAAGGTATGTAGTATTCTTCTACTTTAAACGCTCTACAACCGGGATTCGATGTTGGACTCTCGCAACAAGGTAGTATTGGATAGCATACAATTTCAGTCTCACACCATCTATACGAGTGTCCCGGACGGGTCAATTTAATCACCTCTCTTTTCTTTATCTTCATAAATGACCTACTCTCTGTTCCTTTTAACCTACTTGACGGTACTCTGCGTTCGTCATACGTCTTCGATAATGGAAGACCAGCTCTTGTACGAGACAGATCCTGTCTTGATGATCATGGACTTATGTCCAACTGAATCAACAGGGGCATTGTACTCATCCTTCGTTGGGGCCCCAGAAACGTGTCAAATTCAATGCCTCCACAATGAGGTATTGCCTTATAGCCTAGACACACAACAAAGTAATTATGCCGAAAATTTATAATTAATGACGAATGCCATTTAGTGACACACTATAATAAAATACGTCATTATGTTTTGACAATTGTAAGAAGTTGGTGTATAGTTGGGTTTTAGGTTTCACTTTTTCGGTCCACACGATCAACTTCTTAGGCTTCTTAGAAAATAGTAATAGGTTTAGTATAGTGATAAGCAAGACTGGGCTTGCACATTTAGCAGGACCAAAGTAAGATCAAGACAAGGACAAATCAGGATTGCAAGACCAAGATAGCAAGACTTTTGGCACTTAGTGATGCCCAAAAAGTCTTGCTATCTTGATCTTGTAGTCTTGTTTTGCCTTGTCTTGGTTTGGCTTTGGTTTCGGTAAATGTGCAAGCAAAGCCAAGACTGCAAGACCAGTCTTGCTCATTATTAATTTGGTATTAGTGGAAAATTGATTAGTACCGAAACTGGTAAGTAATGCTGAGAATTTATTTTTCCTGAACGTTAGCAAACGAACATTTTCTTCGTGCTTCGTTCGCTAGACTAGAGCGCGTGTTCAAATTCGTATTGAGTGTGTTGAAGCGCCGCTGATAAACTGATTATGAGTTTGACAAGTGATGCCTTGTTGGGATGCTATCACTTTGCTGAATCTAGAAAAGTCAATTTCATTTAGGATGGGGTTTGTTCCAACGAGTTTATTATATTAATAAAATCCCAAAAAATGAAGGTGCTTGTGCCCATTAGCCGAAGTCTTTTCATTTAAACAAAGAAAGCGCTCGACCTATTAATATGAAAAAAATTTCAGAGCATTTTGTCGTTAATGTTCTTTGATCGACACCTCAAAGTAGTCGATATTATTTTTGATTCCGGCGATATCGTGCATGTATAAAAATCGCGAACTTCGTTTAAAAATAAAAACCGCTCATTCTGACGTCATAATCCAGATTAAGGGTTCTAGTCTGTCGAGGGTATTACGTTCCAGACGCCGGTTATCAACTGATAATCTGGAAACAAGTAATCAGTTTTATTAATTTTCAGATGATCAGCTGATACCGAATGGCACTGGGGAAAAAATAAAACGGAGCTTTTTCCAATAATATTTCAACGCAAAATATGCTGTATTGAGTTTCGTAATTACGACGCTCATATGTGAATTGTCGTCAGTGTGTCGAGAGTAGTATGTCCAATGAAACCAGCAATATCTCTCCATCCGTGTCAGTGTATGTTGTAGAACTACTGTCTGACCCTTTCCTTAATGTTAGGTGTGACATTAGCTGAAGACCTACGATTTAATGCCCCCTACATTCCAAATCCTCAAACAAACATCCCAGCCTAGGATTTCTTAAGATTTCCTTTTTCAGCCATCGGTTCGAGCTGTAATACGAGGTGTGACAATTAAGAGACTGATTATATTGCCGCGATTGTGGTTACCCTGCGACCTTGTGGTAACCCTGCGATTTAGGGATGAGAAAGTTGTGCGCGAAGATGGTTCCAAGGAAGCTTTCCGAGGAGCAAAATCAGCATTGAATGACCGTCGTAGAAGACTGTTTGGAACAAGTGGAAAACGATCCCACGCTGCTTGATCGAGTTATTACAGGCAATGAGAGCTGGTTTTTTCAATACGACCCGGAAACCAAACGCCAAAGCTCACAATGGTTGTCTCCGCACGCCCCCCGCCCGAAAAAAGAAGAACGAACGAGCACCACGAACACACGTTTACTCAACACGACAGAGCAGGCGAACTAAACAAGCTAGAGCGATGGCAAATATATCAATGGAGAGGGGAAGGATGCCGAGAGAAGGGAAAGAGAATTTCAAGGTCGCAGGGTTACCACAATCGCGGCAATATAATCAGTCTCATTAGTTAATTGTCACACCTCGTATATCAATCCTACATCTTCGACCTTTTCCCTGTAATTCTTCAAGATATTCTAGTCGTACACTATTCTTTATAGGATTTTCCTTTGGAAGCCTTATACTCGTATCATACAATTGAGTACTGAGTAGATTAATCTTAGTATATTAAAGTCACGTGTGATGATGTTCGTTCACGCTAATTTTCGAAATCGCCCAACCGCTTTCAATGAAATTTATTGAATATGTATGGTTGGTGCCTGCTTGAAAGGTAGGATAGTCTGTTGACTAGATTTTTAAAAAAAATTTAATTTTTTCAACCAAATTGTTTTTTTTCTTGAGGACAAATAAATGTATTGACTGGCTTGACCGATGTGGTTAGTTCTTTTAAAGTGTGAGTAACTTCAAAAATTCATCGATGCTTTGGTGATGCGGATCAAGTATTCAAAATAGTCTGATGCGCATAGTGATGCCGCCTGTTTAATGTTCATTTTCGCCGTATATTAGCATCTGATGCATCAAAATCAAGCAAATATGGCATCACGGCATTTCATGATGCTTTGTTGTCGAGATGTCAAACGGCAAAGTGAAATGAATAAAATAATGAAAAATGAATATGGAAATATTTTGTGTGAGTTTTTGTTAAGCCATTTAATAGAGCATATAAGTGTAAAAAAAGAAAAAAAAAGACAAATTTATTGACTCTCAGCTTACATGCAAAGAGACCAATCATAAATGTCAAACTGTGCATCATCATCGTTCAAGTAGTGATGCCGCATCATTGAGTGCCAAGAGTCATGATAGGGTAGTGATACCGCATCACTACGTACATTTTTAGCATTTTTGAAGATACCTTGTATTTTAAAGTAATAGTCTGAATAAGATGTTTTCCATCCGTCCATCCAATGGCGCTACAGGCCAAATCGAGCCTTGGCCTCCGCTAGGGCATTTCTTCAAGGTGGACGGTCCCTTACAGCATATCTCCAGTTTCGGATGTTGAACATTGCCTCTGCATCAGCCATCACAGAGTCCATCGATCTCCTCCTGAGTCTCCTACTGGTCTATTTCCCAAAATTTCTGATATCATAGGCCGTTTTGGGATGCGATTATCCTCCACCCAGAACTGCGTACTGAGGACGTCCAAAATATCATACAACTCCTTGTTGTATCTCCTTCGCCATATTGCGTCGGGCCTATTATGCCTTAACCTGTTGACTCGTTCCTCTATGCCGTGGGTCATAGTCCAAGTCTCGCACAGTACTGGTCGTATTACTGTTTTTTAGAGTGAAAGTTTCGTTTCTCTATGCACAAATCTTGAGTGCAGTATTTGTTTTGAGCATACAAGGCTCTAATAGCCAGTGTTATTCGTCGATTTATCCTTCCTTCCCTTCGTTTCTTTTTGTAATTCTAGACCCCAGGTAGACTGTTTTATCGAATACTTCTATATTGTGTTCATCGATAGTGATATTTCTTCCCATTCTTAATCTTTCAGCTATGAATTGTTGCATCACCTTCGTTTTCCCCTTATTGATGTTCAGTCTTTTGCCGCCTCTTTTAATTCGACATAAACTTCTTTTGCTTTAGTTTCATTACAGAGAAATTGTATTGAAGTGGTTATAGTGGACACCACGGAATAGATTAAAGTTTCAAAACTTTGATTGTCGAAAAAATTGGAAGTACAAATGCCATATGCATACGTTCGATTCAGTCAGTTTAACCAGCAAAATTCCATTCCGTTGCGTCCAGTATAATTAAGGCTTTTAGGCAACCACCTGACAGGCCGTGGACTGCAGGTGACCCCAAAACCACAAAGGCGAAGACGTTAGTTTAGCGTAAGAGATAGTTAATTCAAGTGCATAAATGTTTATGGCCTCAACAAAATTTTCAGACTGAATAGAAGTTCAGGGGGCACGGCTCGCCTGAACCCAGTTTAACCCAAAAGTTCTGGCACTTCTGATTTTATTGCGGCAACACTTAAATTAAACTTTCAGAAACTCAAAAAAACTAACAAGAAAAACATGTGTCGAGCTATTTTAGATTGCGAGCGTTTTTTCGCAAAAAAAAACGTTAGGTGATTTTTGCAATTTATCGACAGCACCCCCCCTTCGACTCCCTCCCCCATCTAATCACTAGTAAGGTTTTTCAAATTTTAAAAAATCTCTAGTATTTACATAACCACAGGAAATCGGGCTGGTCGTGTGCAAGATTTTATTTGAGATAACTGATAATTTAGACTTCTTCGTCTTTTTCTTCTTTCTTTAACGGCTCTACAGCCGGGATCCGGTCCTGGTGTCTCGCAACTGTTCTCTGATTCTGCGGCGATGTCAACCAGTTTGACATAAGCTCTGAGCGTCCTGGTTTACACCATCCTTCCAGCGAAGGTTGGGTCTCCCTCGGTGGCGCACCTCATAGGTCTTACTACTCCTGACTAACTCCTTCTTACCTTTCCTCTGTTCACTCTCTTTTCCGCTTGTAATGGACACACAACTACCAGAACGTTATCACTCACTCGACAAGAATTTCATTACGCTACAATTTAGCGTATGCCTTCCTGTATTTCTATATTCTAAAGGTCTTTTCGTGATTCAGTGCTACTTGGTTCGTACACTGCAGTATTCGCGGAGTCGCGCGTTTTGCTGGCCGTTGGCGGCTGAGCAATCTACTACTATGCTACTTTCTGGAGTTTGTGTAGGATTTAGTCATATCTTAAGGCTTCCATTTACACATAGGCCGCCGGCCGCCTGAAGGTTTTCGCCTTGAGGCCAAATACATATTACCACACGTGCACCGGCCGCCAACTGTATGGGGCCTGCAGTCCAAGAAAACTGACAAAAATCTTTATGTGTTTGGGCATTTATCGTCATTTCGTGCCTGAAGATCTATACTTCTATTCAATCTCAAGCCGTGAATTCACGGCACAAATTCACGCCATATCCCCTTGAAAAGGAAAGCAAGGCGCGAGCTAGGCGAGAAAACCATCCGCATACGAGTTCGCGCTTTTTCGCGTGTGTTGACGGCGTGTGTCTGGAGCTCCTTGAAGTTTTCGTTGAGGCCATGAATATTTTGGCACTTGAATTACGTGAGATTGAGTGAGATTCGGCTCGACCCCCTGGCCCAAAACGCCTCATGTAATTAATGGACGACACCTTAGCAATTATTTTTTACAAAAAATGAACAAAAATTTTAAGCTTACATTAACTTATGAAGTGTGAATACATACTAAACCAATTTCAAATATATAACAAAGAATTGCGTTCTTCATAAAACAAAGAAATAAACAAAAGAATTAACGGGCTTCTTTTCTTTTTCGAACAAACGCTCGCAATCGAAAATAGCTCGACACATGTTTTTCTTGTTAGTTTTTTTGAGTTTCTGAAAGTTTAATTTAAGTGTTGCCGCAATAAAATTAGAAGTGCCAGAACTTTTGGGCTAGACTGGGTTCAGGCGAGCCGTGGGGGGTTATCCTGGATCCTGGAATGCGATGCGAAAGTGAGAAGCAAACGGAAGTCAGTTGCGATGCGGTTGAGTTTTTGTATCGCTGAATGCGATCGCATCGTATTGAAATGATTGCCCTTAATGTGATAATTTGATGGGAACAAGAATATTTAAAAACTTTTCAGAGTGAGTTTTCTTGGACTGCAGGCCCCATCCAGTTGACGGTCGATGAGTGTGTGGTTATACTTCAAGGCGAAAAATCTTCAGGCCATGGCCTGCCGGCGGCCTGTTTGTGTATGGAGCCTTTATAAATTGTCTCATGGGTGAAAAGGCAGTAAAATTGCTTTTTCTGAAATATAATATTCCTCTTAAACTTTGACCATTAAATACGAGAAGGAAGAATACCATTACTGTATATAACACGGGTCTATTGTTATAATATTTTTTCATATCAAATTAAATTTTTTTGATACTGTTCTTAAACATTCGCAAATTGGCATTCCGAACATTCGCATTGTGAACCAGTAATGGTTGACATTGGCATTGACAATTAAATTAAAATTGAACTTAGCAGTGACAGAACACACCACAAAAGACACCCACTAGTACAAAAAAGTAATAGCAGTCCAAAAATCTGCCTTTTTCGGCAAGTTTTGAAATATTGAAATAAAATTTACAAAAAGGGAGTAAAATTTTGCTGTGAGGAGGAGTATGGGAGTATAGTCGTCTCGAGAGGAGCACAAATATGTACTCCGATCGGCGTAACTTCGGCAGCTCTGCTCGTAGCTTGTGACTTCTCGATTTCATAACATAATTTGTTTTTCGATAAGAAACTGTCGACCCCTTGCCCAACTCCTTATCAAGAGGAACGATCCTAGAATTTGTTTATCTTCTCGGGACATAGGGTGTCCAGTTATATGTATGTCTAGATACTAGATATAAAGATTTTACTAGGAATTTGCGTATTTATTAAGCGTTTCCCTAAAGTCTACTCCTTTTTCCTTGGGATCGAGTGGATATCCTGGAGGCGTTATCACATAACTTTACTAAAATTACATTGCGATATATCTAGAATTTTTTACAAATTTAAAAATGTATAAAACTACACTTAAAATTCATTAAGTTTCATATTTTCTTCACGTAACGCTTTTCGATTCTGATTTAATAAAATCTAATCTGAAATTAAGCTGCATGGAGAATTTTAATTTCGACAAAAAAAGTGCAAATAAAATCAATTTTATTCCTCGGCTAATGTTCTACAATAACGGGGCACAGAAGCGCTAGAAGACTGCCCAAAAAACGCACAAAGTGAAAATTCCCCGAAATTATTAAATTCACACTTTAATGAGATTTTAATTACAAAAAATTCGAGCTTCATATTCCGCTATTCAGCAATTGGTCACACTCGATGCATTTGACACAGAAATTCTATTATATACCAATTACCAAGAGGAAGATCCCAGAAAGTTATTGATTCAGTATCATAAAAGGTATCGGGTTCTATCTACAAAAAAAATGCAAGGTAAAAAAGCGCACCTTGTGGATATGATGTGGGGAACACACACACCTGCCGCGTGCAATTCAAGGAAATGAAGACGATACCTGAAGAACCTGAGTAAAATTTCTTCTGGTTTTCGAAAAAAAGGGAACAAGTGGACAAAGAAAGAAACTTTAAGCAAACAAAAAAAGTCGCGATCGGTGATGATCTTTGCAGCGAAAAAATAAAGTAGAATGCAGCCCCAGCATCGTGAGGCCTGAGTCGGGCTTGATGGAGTGAAGATGAGCTGCATGAGGCGAAGATCCACTCTGAGGTTCCTGAGCTGGTGTGAGTGATGGCTTATGTGTTTACATATTTTCGCCGAGAATGATCCATCTGCAGATCCCCTCCCTACCACCGATCATATGCTTCAGAATCGCCGCGAAACGTTATAAATACGACGCGGCCAACCGTTCCCGGTTTAGTTCGAGGTAAAAATTTGCTTTGTATAGAGCTTGTCAATTCTGCGCCGACGCGTTACGCTTAAAAGTTTTGTTAACGGATCGCTTTGTTTTTTTGATTTAAATAAAAGTGCTTTTGATAAAAGTTAATTTAAAAAATTTTAAGTGATTAACGATCAAAACTAAAAAGGAAAGTGTTCAGTGGAAGTTTTGCTTTTTTTACCATTTAAGTCGTATTCAGTGAGGACTTCCAAGGAAGCAAAATAATCGAAAATGGCGAAAGGATCTGTTTTGTTATTAGCACTCCTTTTTGGATCTTTATCGATTCTATCCACAGCAACGGAATTTAAGCCCTATTACGAGTAATTATCACTATTTTTTTCTATTTAGTCCGAAATAGTAGTTTTTTGCTAGTTTGTGTTGTTTTTTTGTCGTATCCAAGTAGAGAGCTTTCACAATTAGTTTCGAATCTGATATTTTTTGGTGAAAACATTCACACCTTTCCCAAAAAAACAACAGACTGGAGGTTTTTTACCTGACCTCAAAGATACCATCATTTTCGCTTGGCTTTACCTACTCACTTCTGGCTGCAGCGGTTTTTTGCTGCTTCTTCTCGTATTTTCTCTGCTTTGTTACCTACTTGCTAAGTGATGTTTAACTGATGACATTTATACCGTGTAAATTGCATTATTTATGGGGGACTTATGATTATTACCTTTCGTTCTATTTTGCCAGTTTTTTTTGTGAAATTGTACATTTTCGTTAGTAATATCTCTTTTATGAAAGTGGGTAGTAATAAGAGGAGATAAATATACAATGGGGGTTTGAAAGTAAAATGTTTAACATTGGGATTAAATGGATTCGGAATTGGTTGTACCTATGGCAATAGAACGAGTTTTTCTTAATGGTTTTAACTACATGATAGCTTCTTGTTTGTTTGCGTTGGGATTTGGAAATTTTGAACAATTTCAGTTTTTTCGAGGACAAAATTTTTGTTTGGTAGGTAGATACTGAACTTGAAGCGGAACTATGCTCTAGGTATCATCATCTATATTTCAAGGGATCTCTAGGTACTAGCGTTTTATTTAACAATTACCTCACTTATCCAGCGTTGCAAAGGACACAATCATTTCACCCCTAACGATTTTTTTTAAATCTTTATTCTCGGGCAATCATTTAAAGATCCAAGGGTCAGCTGGTGCAGTTGGGGTATAGCGTATAGCTGACCTTGAAAAATTTGGAAACATGTCGAAAAAATTTCTGTTTAATCATTTCACTCTTCTTGAAAATTTGTCAACTTTTAGTTAAAATAATATTACGGATAAAAATAATCGTCAGCTGCACTGAAGAAAATATTTCATACGTCAGCTACCCCTATAAACCGGATAAAAGAAGTGGAGTTCAGTCATTTCACCCCTCACCAAATTTTTACAGGGTATTAAACATGTTATCAAAATGTTGAAAACAATAATCAGCAGCGCTTTCAATAGTAGAAACATCATCAGCTAGCGTATTTCACTTGTCGAGTGTGCCTACAATTTCAGCGTTGAATGATTTAAGTAACCGTCTGACTGACGATCTTACACCTGCTATCCCATTAGCTGAGGTCCATTCTCGATAAATGTAGCTTTTAGCATAGCAAATAGAAAAATTTCGAAGATATGAGAGAGTATGACACATGTCTCGGATGATCAAATTCCAAGCTGTTGGTATTGTTTTAGTGCCAAAGAATTGGATTGAGAGCTCCGTTTCTGGTAGACGTATGTAATCCTTATGTCGTTTTGTTCTACCACCGGCCTTTTGATCAATCTTTATAAACGATATTTAAGGTCCTCTTGAACGCTCGAGCTTCATTGATGACGTTACTCTGGGCTACTCTAACGTGTGCTATCATATAATGTAAGCACGGTTAGCATTACCCAGCCGTGATAGGCTAAGGACGTCCGACTATCATCCCAAAGGTCCATAATTACATTCTACGCAGCAGCTTGATCTTTTGTTTTTCCAGTTTTCCCATATATGCTGGCAGTTTTTAATTCTTCTTTCTACTTCCTTTATTACAAGAGCTTGCTGTTTGACAGTGTACTCTAGAACCAGGGGCGGCGCTTTCATAGGTGCGAATGGTGCACTTGCACCGGGCGCAATTTCAGAAATTAAGATTTAAAAATTTAAAAAAAATTAAAACTTTGAAAAAAAAAAAGAAGATGAAAGAAATTGAAAAGAATTCTCACGGGTGCAAGAAATTAGACAAATTTACCCAATTTTTGTCTCTGTCGTCATTTTTTCATGCAAGTAAAACGGGGGAATTTCACTTCTCCTCGTTCAGGAAGTTTCCAAAGATTTTAGCTTCGAGATACGAGAAATTCAGGAAAAAATCATCTGAGTGAGAAAAATCTCTCATTTATTTGGAGCGCTTTTTGAAAATTCTGCAAAAAGCACCATATTCACTCACACAAAAGAAAGATTGTTCCGATGGCTCTATATTGTTTATTGCTGTTTACTGTGACTGTGTTGCGCTATTGCTGCACTTTTAAATTCTGCTTCAAGAATTATTAAAAGAGAAAAATGTAAATGAAACTAGAAGTAGAAGAACAAAACTCCTTGTGTCGAGAACTCCTATTTAATAGCTCTTTTTTATTTGTTCCTTTATACCTCACCTCACCAGTTGAATAAAGTTCAATTCAATCCATATAGGCAGCTTCATCGACTGGCATGTTCAGTTCATGCTTAAAACTGTTGTTGCTTTTTCGCCAGAAGTTAGAAAAGTTCACTGGAATGATATTCCATTATTCCAGTTGATTACTCTCTTTTGAGCGAGATTTTACGTTCAATCTCAATTTCATGTTCTGTTGGGCGAACTCAGGCTTTACTTTTCCCGATTTCAATATGTGAAAATTTATAGGAACTCAGGGAAAAATTTAAGTTCCAATTTGCTCGAACTTGCGCAGTTCGGCCGGTGAAACCGTGATATTACTGTCTAACAAATTAGAATGGCCAACCACTAAAAATTGGCTGTAATCGTCCATTCCCTTCTGAAATTCGATGAAACATCGTATGGGTTTTCACAAGAGCCAACTTTAGAATCCTTTTGCTTGTTGTTGTTGCTTTTAAATATTAACCCGGACATTACACGATTCAGTTCTGTTGACTGCCAGTACTGACTCTGTTTGTCAAATCCACTGACTCTGAGTAGATTACGTTCGGGTCAACTGGCAAGTCAGTTCATTCGTAAAATCATCAGTGTCAGTAGAACTGGACCCGTGTAATGGCCGAGTAATTCTCCCTTTTCTTTTTTTGCCTAGCAAAAGGGAGACAAAAAACAACAAAAACTACGAAGCTGTCAAAAAGTTGATTCAAAGAGATATTTGATCCATGTAATCTTTTTTTTACGTTATACGCATTATTATGGTGCAATCTTAAATTTTGCGCAAACTATGAAAATTATTTCTCCCATTCAGCGAGTTTTTGTATCTTTTCCATTGTCCTTCACTGCATTAAAAAATTAACAGCTTATGGGGCGCAATATGGTAAAGTGCACCGGACGCAGAAACCCCAAGCGCCGGCTCTGTCTAGAACCATCCATTGTTCCAAGGCACTTAATTTTGAGCTCTGGTCATTGGAGTCGTCCATTAACTACGTGGCGTTTTTGGCGATTTTTTGTCTCCCCCTCCCTTGGTGAGTTGTTGTGAGATTTGGCTCGACCCACCCCCCCCCCCGCCGTGTGTCTGGAGCCGGCTTAACAGCTAACTCAACTCTTAACATCCTAGGGGTAACTTTAAGGCGTCCATTACACGTTCATGCAAGCGTCAGTCAATTCCATCTGTCACGGTTGGTGGAAAACAAAATATTAAGATAATTACATCAATGCCTTATAAAGTAGGCTTTCGGTCAGTTAGCATTAAATGTGGCAAAACTGACAGTAAAATATATCGTCTAATGCAGTGATTCCCAAAGTGGGTTCCGCGGATCCTTACGGTTCCACGAAAAAAATTTTAGGGTTCCATGTTACCAGCGCCGAAGCGCAGATACATTCGCAGACTTACTGGCGCTGCGCCGGCCGTTTAACGCGTTCTTGCTAATCAGAAAGTGCGAGTGAAGAAAATGGTAATCCGCCCTCTTGAGATGGCCGCCATGGGCCAAACGATATATTGAGTATACTATATTGCTTATGGTGTTCTGCTTATCATACCCTTTCATTTGATACCCATGTCGAAGGGGTTGTGAAGAATATTTCAATCCGCTCTCCTGAGATTGCCGCCATGGATCTAAAGGTATATTGAGTATACCATATTGCATTGTCATCGGAGCTAAAGCTGTATGCAAAATTTCAGCATGATAGGATATCCGGAAGTATTTGAAAAATTGATTGCAAAATTTGTTCCGTGAAGAAAACAGTAATCCGTCCTCTTGAGACTGCCGCCATGGATCTAACGGTATAATGAGTATACCTTATTGCATTGTCATCGGAGCTGAAGTTGTGTGCAAAATTTCAGGGTGATCGGGTAATCGGAATTATTCAAAAAATCGATTGCAAGATATGTACCGGACAAACAGACAGACAAGAAAGCGAGCTAATAAAAACGTTTTAAAATATATTAATGGATAAATATATACATATATCATACATTATTTTATTTTTTCATCGTTGGGTTCCGCCAAATTTTATACATTGTAGAAAGGTTCCGTACGAAAAAAAGTTTGGAAACCACTGGTCTAATGGATACCTAACGGAGGATCTGCGATAGAATGATCACATATTCCAAATCGCGAAACAAGCCTCCCAATGCCTTCGATTTCTTGAAGGAAGCAGGTACGCCCTCCATCCAGCCGCGCTGGCTGATATCTACAAATCCTACATTCGGCCCCACCTTGAATACAATTTGTATATCTAGGCAGGCGCTCCAAAAACCACCTTGGTTTGCTCGACTGTGGAATAATCTCCTACAGTCAGGATTTCAGAACTCGTACAACATCTTGGAGCTCAAAGGTTCATCAACATTTCCTTGACGCCCCCAGACTCCGCCTAACCTTTCCTATTCTCCTCTATTCTTCAAACCAAGCTTACTACTAGATATTGCACCAAGACCTTAACGACAAGACAAACTATAGTAGTACAAAGGTGACTTCTTGGTTTTGACGCTGTTTCTTGCCCTCTCCGCAAGTGAGATTGGGTGAGATTCGGGTCGACCCCTCCGCCCTAAACACCTGGCCGACCCTTTACACATAAAACCCATCCTGCGTTGACTCGATTCCTTTTTTTAGTCAATTTGGCAACAAAGGCCTCCCTCCCTTTTCAAGCGTATGTCAGTTTCGTCATTGTTTTCGTCCAGATTGGATTCGTCCAGATTGGGTTCGTCCGTTGTTTAAGTTTAGTTTTAGATTCGTTCGTTATGTAGTACAGTGTTCTTCTGGTAAATTTTAGTCTTGTTTCCCAATATACTTGCATATCAGGGGGCAACCTAGAACTAACACCTGTCCATTTCTTAACGACGTTAGTGTAACATTAACTCAAAATTTAGATTGGAATAGCTGCGTATTGAAAATCTTATTCCAATCTGGGATATCACCTCGAAAACTATCTTGGCGTGGCTGACAGGGTACAAAACTGCGTCGTGAAATGCATCGAAGACCGAACTATTATGACTGTGAATGTTTCATGTTATCGGTAATAGTTCTTCTGTGAAATCTTATCAATAGAACCGACCACTATGAATTTCCTTGAAAGTTGTAATATCAAGCACTGTTGGACTACCAGCTCCTTGTGAAGCAATAATTAGATATACTAACGAATCAGAAGGACTAACATTCAAGATTCATCGATTCACTTTCCTTTTACTGCAATTTGGGTTGCGTCGTGCGGATGGAACATAGTCGTCCAGTTTTAATACTGTGCGTCTTAGAGCCTGTATAGAACGAGTACAGTTTTACTGCGGCTTTTCTAGGACTTTTAGCGATGATCTTTTTCAAATATAGCCGGAAAAACTAGACCTCAGCGACAAACTCTAGTCGAAAGCTAAAGAGTTGAATGAAAGAATATTACCACCGTTACGCGGTCTTACTCAAGCAATTCCAATTTATTACTGCCGCCACAAACCGAGTGAACTAAGAAAGAAATCGTGCATCGAATGCTTCAAACATAATCGGGTCGATCACAACGTTGAAGAGAAGTGCGAAGCGACTTCTCCCTGTCGAACACCCGGGAATTCCTCGGATAAGTCGCTTCGTATACGAACGCTGCTGGTTGAGCCATCATACGACGCTTGCAGAAGTTGGATGATTTTCATTGGCACGTATTCAGTTTCCACGGCTCTCCACAAGCTGTTCCAATCAATGCAATCGAAGGCGGATTTGAAATCGATGAAAACATAGGACATAGTTGAACACATAAAACCTTGCAATGTAAACAGAGACTATGTAAGGCTAGGTCTTGCAGACGAATAAGTCGCCGTGGTTTTGCGCAAGAACTGGACCAAGATTGTAAGAGCAAGACCATTTTTTACCATCACTAAATATAAACCTGAATTCACTTAAGGTCGATCCACATAGGTATATCCGTGACGTGACGGCAACTTCAGTCCAGTACCGGGAGCATCAGTGAAAAAAAATTATCGGTATGATATAATGCCATGCAATCAAACTAAGAACGGAGCGACATGGGCCCAGACATCCGATGCAGTGGGGCACCGACAATCTCAGTACCCTTTAGGTGTCCGCAAAAAGCACAAAAAATCCGTGAAACAAATATTTTTTAATTTCAATGGAAAAATTTTATAAGAATTTAACAGAAATTCAGGTAAAGTTTATTTGAAATACACTCAAACCTGTTTCTGTGCGACCTCTTAGCGAAGAGTCCACCTGGGTCGATCTCACTCTCTCATGATGAACTTGAGATCACTGTCTCAATTTCAAAACTAAATGTCGAATGTTATTGAACTTTGATCGCCGATACGGAAAAAGCCGGTTCTGTGTGAATTTCAGTGAAAAATTCATCACGGAAGCCACTGACACGAAAAGCATCGGTGCCGTGCCGTTATGTGTGGCTCGACCCTTGTCCGTATTCGATGCACTTTCCTTGACAATTTAGCAACCTTTTAATATGGCCGCCTACGTGCTGCGCACGCAATGAACGCTGGTCAGGCTCGGCCCTGGGCTTTCTATAAAAAAATTTGTTTAAGTTCGAGGTTCATTGTATGGTACGCCTTCAGGATCACCAGTACCTCCGTTTGAACAGGTCAAACTTCTTCAGGACATCGCCGTCTCTCCCCTCTCTTTTTCGACGGCGCAGTTCTTCCTGATCTAGGGAGAAAGTAGTCTCTAGTTCCGCCAACCATTCCTAGAGAGTCCAAGATGACGCCATTAACCAAAAGAATTAGTAGTATAATTGAGGAACACCTACACTAAAGATCTACTTCTGTGCCTCAATTTCTCCAAATACTAAAGAGGGTCACTTATTCTCTTGAACCGGCGTAAATTACAAATAAAACTGACAACAACGCAATAGATTTAAAAGAAACTGACCGGTCAGCGCCAAAACAATTACGTTCTGCAGCACATCCAGAAACAAACCGGAGACTTTTGGTCAAAGGTTACACTTAAGTGGAAAATTGTTGCCGCAAATTAGTATCGTGTGTGTTTGTTAGATTAAACAATTTCGTATCCAAATTGAAATTAAATCGTCGCAGTTTCTGTCGAGCAATGAATTTTTATTGCTAAAGTTGCTCTGCTCGCAGTTTGTCGACCTCTTCCCAAATGGAAATTTTCCAATAGCAAGAAGGTAGTGCCATGGAACCTTTTGTGTATGGCAATAATTGTTTCATTGTCACCTCTTCCATAGATTGGATCCACATCAAGATTGGTTGGAGGGCATGCGGTTTCAAACGTCACAATCTATACTGCGTTTGCGTGTCAAGCTACAATGATCGTGCTTCATTGTTTAAATGCTTGAGATGATATCAATAATTGTATCGTAGATAGGCCGGTCACACGTCGTTAGCGACTTTTCTTTTCTTCCAAATTTTTTTTTGATTATGCAAAACTTGAACACTTTAAAAATTGTGATTTGATTTGAGAGTCAAAGAGACGTTTACTTTAGCATTTAGTAATCGTTAACAGCTCAGACGGAAATTTGCTAGAAGTATTGGTACCTGCTCGTAAATTTAAAATGTTTAGTAAATATTGATTTTTTATATCGCGCCACAACCTTTTTTAAGATTTAAAAAAAAGCCTTAACTTTTAACTATGTTATCATGTTTGCTTTGGACAGTTGAAGGAAGGTCCCCAGCAATTAAAGTAGAATAAAAAATACAAAACAACAAATTATTCTTGTTTGTTGTAATGCGAATGATTGATGTTTTGTTGTCAAACTTCAAGGTGAAATCTTTTTAGAAGTATTTGAAATAACACTTTTGTTTTGACTACACATTGTTGTATTATTATTAGATCGATCGAAGGGTGACGATTTTGGATGGGTGTCTTTTCGTCCCTATACCCATAATGGTGACAATGGTGAAAAAATACAAAAACGTCGACTAAGATGGTTTGGACCACACTTGAATTTTTGTATGAAGAGGTCGATTGAAACAACTTACGTGCTACTACCCTAGGTTTTCTTCGGTGCCGCTCGCTGAATTCTCCAGTCTGCCGGACGATCTCGACAGAGAAGTTTACGTGGCAAACGGTTATCATCCATTTGGAAAACATCTCCAAACCACCGTAGTCGTCGTTTTTGTATTTCTTCTTCGATCTGTCTCTGCTGATCGCATCTTTGTCAAACTGGCTCGTTTCGAAGGCGATCGCGGAGTGAGAAACTGAGTATTTGCTTCAAGCATCGCATTTGGAAAACCTCAAGCTTCTTGACATCCGGTTTGAGCAGTGCCCACGTTTCCCAACCATAAAGAAGAATCGGAAGGATCAACGTTCGGTACAGGCGTACTTTCGTTTTGATGGTAATATTTGCCCATTTTCATATGCACCACTTGAGCGAGGCGAATGTTGCTGTTGCCTGGCCGATGCGGCTGTGAATGTCGGACGTCGATGCTACTTTCTTTTCCTCAACCAATGACCCCAAATATTTGAACCTCGGAACCTGTTCGATTTGGGTTCCATCGAAGTGAACACTGGTCTTCGATCCGTTCGTTGTGAGCCCTTTTGTCTTTTCCGCATTGATTTTAACTCGTATGACTGAGCGATGCGGGAAATGTCGTATAAGATGTCCGTTGCGTTACGTTCGAATATTAAGTCGGTTACGTAGTTGTTGTCGTTGTGTCGAACTCCTCGTCGTCCATCGAATGCTTCAAGCATAATCACGTCGATCATAACGTTGAAAAGGATTGGCGAAGCGGCGTTTCCTTGTCGGACACCTGTTTGAATTAGGAATTCCTCGAATAAGTCATTTCGAAAACGAACGCGGTTGGTTGAGGCATCGTATGACGCTTGAAGAAGTTGGATGATTTTCAATGGAACGTGTTCGGTTTCGAAGGCTCTCCACAATCTGTTCCAATCGCTGCAATTGAAAGCGGATTTAAAACCGATGAAAACAACGACAGTTCGTTTGCCGCAACGAATTCTTTCTTCCATTAGCTGACGGAGAGTGATTATTTGATCAATACATCCTCGATGTGATCTAAATCCAGCTTTTTCTTTCCGGCTCATTTGATCTCGATGTAGCCTCGTACGATTTTCGTAAATACTTTGCCGACGATCGATAGGAGGATAATACCGCAATAATTCTTGCATTTCCGACTGTCACTATTTTCAAAATTGATACAACGATCGCTTACTTCCACACCGACGGGACACGAGGTGAATGCTTATGTGCGTTATGAGGACATGGAGTCGTTGTCATAAGACATCACCTCCGGCTTTGATCATCTCGGCGGTTTTCCATTTTAAGCGATTTTATTGCCGTCTTCACCTCGATAATTGTCGGTTCGCTATCGAGAAACTGATTCGTCGGCTGTTCGATAATCGGCGGTGCTGGATCTTTTAGCGAATCCTGGTTGTACAGCTTGTGGAAGAACTGTATACCGCTGCAAGCGCCCAATGGGGAGAGGTCACGAAAGTTACATCCGATTTTATGATGTTGTCGTTTGTTGATGTCGTTTCGCCGCCTAATCATCGGATTGTGTGGTACAACGTTCAGTACTCGTGCCTCGATGCTGCTTCTTTCATGTCGGCCGCTAGTTTATTCTAGTACGCTTTCCGTTCCGATTTTTTTTCTGTCGAGCTTCTGTGTTCAATCGTCGGTATTGTTCAAAGTCGACGCGTTTCATTCGTTTCCGCTGATCGATGAGGTCCAGACAGCTGTGCAAGATCTATGGCTGCGGATACGTGGACGCAATTCCATTGCACATCCCACAATAGACTCCGACAAGTGTCTTTGTTCTACATCAATATCGTCCGGTATTGCGAGCGCCGCGAATTTGTTGGATAATACTATTTTAAAACTCTCGCCGGATGGCCGGGTCCCGTAGACACGCCGAATTGTTCTTGGCTGTATCTGTAATTTCGCTCAAACAAGATAATGGTCCAATCTGCAATCGCGCCCACGCATTGCACGTACGTTTTCGAGCGTCGATCGGAATCTTGCGTTGATCGAAATGTAGGCTAACGTCGTTGCCGGATGGATTTCTGCAGCTGTACAATTTTCCTCATATGCCGTTGGACCCGGGCACCCTTCCGCCGGTCCTGAACTGTTGAGCCATCTCGTTAAGAGATCTGCGACATTCAGAGGCAGATCTAGAGTTGTTTGTGTAAGAGCGCAGGGTTTTCAGAGCCCCCTGAGTATCTTAGAAGATGTAGACAGGCCGATTCATATAGCCTTGTTGGTTGATTAGTAGAACATCTTCTTCTCCACTTGGTATACACAGCAGTGACCGGGTAGTACAAAGGGGACTTCCTCCTCCTTCCCGACCTTCGAGCTTAGAGCCATCAGTAAAGAAGTTTACGTCACCCTGAAAACTGTGTGGTCTATTTCTCCATTCACGACGTGAAGGGATATGGACAGTGGACTCCGCAGCTCGTGGGGAAGATAATTTCGGGTATGCAGAAGTCAGTTACCCGCATCGTCATAGATCATTCCCAATACGAGTTTCGTTCACCAAGCGGTGCTCCAACTAAGTATTAACCACGTCCAATGCTGCTTGACCTAAAGAATCGAATCGAAGAAGTTTGCCCCTTATGGCCACTAATACAATTTGTCGTTTTCTTTGTCCTACACAATTTTTCAGAGCCCCAATTTTGCTCCTTGTAGTCTAAAAATGTTTGAGGAATCGCACTTCGTCTATTCCGTGCGCTCTGTATTGGTACGTGCCTGTATCGGGCAACATTTGGAAAAGTAGAGGTTTTAGTTACGCGTACCATACGTCATGCGTGCCTGTTTCATGTTAAGTGCGGGTGACTATTTTTTAACGTACTCAGGCGTACTGTGCCTGCTTCGGGTGCCGTGAAGGAATTCTGACGCCGTGCGTACCAGTTGCAGATTACGAGTGGGCAGTTTAATTTTATTCGGGGTTAAAAAACATGAGCTTCTTGATTCCTTTGAGATGATACAGGATGTTCACATGCGGGAATCGTGTTCCGATCGCCTTACCATAAGGCTGGTCGTCCACTGGAAGCGTATTCGAGCGGCTTCGCGCTTCGGCCATACAAATGAGCCGTTCGTAGCCGCTCATATGTATGGCCGTAGCGCGAAGCCGCTCGAATACGCTTCCAGTGGACGACCAGCCTAATAGCCCATCCATTTCAGAATAGCTTCAAGTGTTTTCACCACGAGGAGGTTATGATCGTACTTTCAACATCCTAGTAAAAATAAAAAATGACCTTACAACTCTGTTGGGATTAATAAAAACAGCTTTTACAATATATGTCTTTTATTTATATAAACTGAGAATAAAGCTGGAGCGTGATGTGCTCAGCTGGGCAACTTAACAAGGAACTAAAAAAGCTACTCAACCCAATAAGGCACGCAGGCTTACAAAACAAAAAACAAAGTTTTCCTTTCCAGCATTGCCAGAATTCTAACATAAACGACCGAATACCAACTGTGATTGAAACATATTTCTCGGCCATGTGACGGGCATCAAAAGGTTGTTTTGCAGGACTGTACGGCCGTACACCACACAATACTATATTTGGTGCAGATTCTTTTTTTTTGGCTCAAATTTGCTGTTTTATGGCCATTTATACATATCAGTACTTGGCCATTTAAATCTTTCGGTCAAGTTTGGCTGTCGTGAGCCCGTATGCGCTCCAATTAAAAATGGCTGAAAACCTTACGGCCATCATATGCCCCTTACAAAGCCAAGCGGCCGGGGTTCGCCCGTTGTAATGCTATTTTTTATATTTTCACTCGGGAATCCCGAGACAATTACGGCACGCGGGTATTTACATACACTACCTGCTGCTCCCCAATCTCGCTGGTACTACAGTAGAACTCCGATTATCCGAATCAATTGGGGATGGGGGCAATTCGGATAATCAAATGTTCGGATAATTGGATATAGATTGGGAATCAAACAAAAAGAGGTATGTAACATATTGTACATTGAAGAACAGAATTTATTAAGTTGTTATAAAGTAGGCCATGACTTGAATGAAACTTCAAAGAAAAGAACAAAATGTGTGGGCATGAAAATTTAGCGCAAAATTTTTACTATCGCCCCGAAAATCGATTCGGATAATTGGCGATTCGGTTAATTGGCGTTCGGATAATCGGCGTTCTACTGTACTAGTATACTATCTTACTCGATCATATAAACCTATCCTCATTCTGAAATATTTTTTTCTAAGATCACTAATTCAAGACGAATTTATAGTTAAATGATTTATGGGTATAAGAAATGTGATATGTGCGGCACTTATCAAGTGATACCTCTTATAATTCTCGTAATTGTTAGGTTTACTTTTTTTTAAATATTTTTCAAATGAGACCTCTACTAAAAATCTACAAAAAAACCTATGAACAACAGCAAAGAATCGTAAAGATGGCACCTAAACTGCGAAGTCATTCAAAACCATCTAGCGGCGGATGGCCTTTTTTTTGCAGAAAAATAATAAGTACAGACTGGATTGCTACAAGGTTACGCTTTGTCGCCTATACTCTTATGGGATCTGTGGAGTTATATGCCAACTCTGCAGAAAGTTAAGCTATTACACCTCTGACGCATTACAGATGTGTGTTTCCTTTGAAAACTATTTAAAAAAAATTAATTACTATTTATTATCCTAATGACGTAAAAGCACCTGAGTGCATAATTAGGGACGCAAAACCATCAGAATCATCACCTGCTACTGTCATTTTGAAAAAAAATTAACGAACTACTAATGAAGTAATTAGTGAATGAGGGTTACTCATGCTTGAGCAGTCGACTTAAGTTTTGAGATAAAACCCAGATAATAACATCTTTCCCAAGCGGCAAATTAGAACCTTCCAGTAAGCAGCAAAATTCTCCTGATTATCATTCCTGCAGCAATTAACACAAAAGTTTGTTTCTTTCAATTTTCTTAACTGCTGCTAATTAAAATAATTTTTCACGATTAAAATTAATTTCATCGAAAACTCTTCGCGTTTAAAAAAAAAGGAATGTATAAATAGCGTGGGAGTCTTGCGCTAGTTAAAAGATGAAGAGCAGACAATCTCGCGGCGAAACTGATTGATGACATCATTAACAATGGAGAAGTGCCTTGATGTTATGTGGAACTGAATAAAGATCTTCAATTGCTCAAAAAAAAAACGAAATGAACAAAACAAAAAAACAATATGTGCTCCACCTCTGACACCTGAGTTTCCTGCGTTGCCAAATGCGTTTCTGTTTCGCTTCTCATTTGGTAGGGATTGAGGGATTGTCTTGCTTGACCTCCTTTTTATTTCGACATAATTTTGGGCGTATTTTACGGCAGTGATTTTTCTAGGTTGGTGGTAATTGATTTGAGGTAATTTTTTTGCAATTAAAAGAAGTCTTGAACTCCATCTGCTGAAACTTGGCTAATTGCAAGCGTTAACCTGGCCAACAACAAATTACAAAATAATTACCTCTAAAATGTTCTTTTCCTCTTAATTGTTTCTTTTTTAAATTAAAACAAAACAATTTGCGGCGCGCTTAAACATATGATAATGCTCTAGAACTTTTAAGTGAGTTTCACGACCGGAGAACGTTGACCCAGTGTAAAAGAAATTGTTACCTGTGTGCGATAAGTGTTAGGCAATTAAGTTCTAAATTAGTTCAGGCAGCCGTCATCGCCGGATTGTGAGGCAAATGGCGCCACTTAAAAACTTTTAAACTACTTTCTAATTGAATGCCATGACATGCTTTGGACTCAAAAGAGCCACTGGTCAAAGGTAGTACGTCTTAGTTGCAATTAGTCTTGCTTTTCTGGTTGCGCAAAAACACACACACAAAATTGGGTGCCACCCAATTTATTGGGGATTATTTACCACTTTTTTCCAGCTGCAGATCGTGCTCGGATTTCAGCTTTTTGTTACTTTGAAAACCAAAAAAAAACTTTCTGGATAGTAGTTTTTGTGTGTTTAACGTGTTTTTTATTTGGACAAAAAGAGTGAAGGTAATTGCATGCGATGTAAAAAGATGTCAAAGAAATTGAAAGATCTTAAGAGGAGCACCTTTTTAAAATATATAAATAGGGCGACTTTTTCTATAATGATATAATCTAAACTGACGCAAATAGAGATATCACAAACTAGTACGAGATTGGTGAAATCTCAAAAGATTAGAAAGTATTCGCAATAGATGCGCCTTTCAAACTTTTGCTTAATTTATTAAAATGACTCGACACGACAGTACTCCCCTACAAAATAGTCTTCTTTGAGTGCAAAACACGTATTTTTTCAGTTGTTTGAAATTCATATTTTAGTTAAACGACTTTTGTTGAATGATTAGCATCTAACTTGTAAAAATATTGTTGCATATACAATAACCACTTATTCATCATTCACTTTTCAAATTCAAAGAAAAGCCTTCAGTATCTCTTATGCTGTTTTTCAATGTTGTTTCCGTTTTTGTATTATATTCATAATTCAATCATGTGCTGAAAACCTTCTTCGATTTTAAAAGAAACAGGACAAATACAGCTCATCTAAAAATTCAGATGCTGTCTTCTGTTACTAAAACGAATAGTCTCCGGTAGTTATGGGATATGTTATGTTATGGTTACTATCTTTATTTATTAATAAGCCTAAGGCACACTTTAACTAATATACATTATTACTCTTAAGGTACGTTTCCACTTATACACTTAAGTGTATACATATGCGAATGGAACCGAATGGAAGTGTAAAATGAGTTTACACTTATAAACTTGTTTAGTGACACACTCTGTGGAAAGTTCAAAGTTACACTTTTTTGCTCCAATTTTTGAGATGTGTACATTCAAGTTGGAACCTATCTCAGAAAGTTTACTAGGGGTATACCAAGCCGGCTTCCGGAGTGAAAGGTCAACCACCGACCAACTCTTCATACTAAAGTAACTCCTAGAATAATGCTGGAAGAGGAATGTTAACGTATACCAGATATTTGAAGACTTCAAGTAGGCATACTACTCCATCCAGAGAGAGAAGCTACTTTAGATCCTACTCGAATTAGATATACCAGCTAAACTAGTACGTCTGATACAATTAACTCACCTCGACACAAATGCCCGAGTAAGAGTTCAGATCCATTAACAGATGCCTTCCAAGTTAATCAAGGGATCAAACAGGGGGATGGACCTATGCCTATGCTATTCAACCTAGTCTTGGAAGCAGTCATAAGAAAGACGTCATTTCAGGGAAACTACATGCTAGTACACAAATCCGCTCAGATGATCGGCTATACCCAAACACCAACATAGTAGGCAGGCTACTCAGAGATTAATGAGTCGCAATCAATGAGGATAAAACCAAGGTAATGCTGCAGACACGAGCAAATAGAGGAACAGTAGGTAGCAGCCTATTGATAGATGAACATAAGTTAGAAGTAGTGGACTATTTTGCATACTTCACACAGGCTTCACACGTCAAGCGCATGCCGGAAGACAGAGCAGCAAAGAAAGATATCATCGAAGAAGAAAGACCCAGTGAGGCAGAAGGAAAAATGGAAGGATGGGTTATAGCCGGTGCGAAGACATTACTCTACACATCGAACTGGAGAACTTCGGCCAGAAATCGAAAAGAAAAGCAGAGGAGGCCCAGGCTCGAGTTGGACAGGACTGGACTAGCGAACAATAGGGATATGTATAAATTTTCTTTTCAAAGACCGTTGATTTATTGCAAACCGGACCGGACAATATCTGTTAACAGGTTCGATCTTAGCATAGTCTGTGCGATATGGGTATTCCTTAAGCAGTTTCATGTGTTTCATCTGTGTAACTGCATTTTGAGATTGCTGTTTAAAACGTTCAATATAAGGCATGGGATAGCAATTTTCTTCTACTGACAGTGGAAAGAGACCTATTGCTTTGAGACTGTTCTTGTAGGGTGGTAGACTAAGATAATCGCGCGGGTCATGAAGAAAAGAAGAAATTTATTTTGTACTGACTCAATCCTATGTATAACTTACATTGAAAATGAGATCCCATATCGTGCAAGCGTATTCCAGGATTGAACAGGCTAGGGAACAAAAAAGGGTTTTAGTAAAAAAAATTACCAAATCTTTGCCTCTTGTCTGAAAAAATCCCAATAGTTTGTTGGCTCTGGCAGCAATTTTATAGTTATGCAAATTGAAATTTAACTTGTTGTCTAGGGCAACACCTAAATCCTTAATTTGATCGACATAGTGTAAAATCTTGTTAAGATGATACTGCCGGAGCTGTATATTTGCCTGTATCAGAAGGTGATTAAGTAGCATTTAGCAATGTTTATATGCAGTTTATTCGTGGTGCACTACTCTTGCAAAGCATTCAGCTTTAACTGAACACCGACAGAACCCTTTGGAACCTTATGATACTGTATATTTTTAAATCGTCTGCGTAAAAGAGCAGCTAAATATCCTTCAGTTTTTCGGATACATCAGAAATCAATGTATTGAACAAAAGTAGGACACCGGATGATGGATCGATTTCCTTTGATAAAATTCTTGAAATCTAATCACTTCGTATAGACAGCGTCGTTTTGAGGACCGTTCTCTATACCATATAGTAGTTCAGTGATTAGGCTCTTAAGGTTTGAGGTTGAAAACCCTTTTCTAAATCTGATGTTCGTTAACAAGTGGGTCAATGAGAGGAGCCTTATTGTTTAGAACAAGTTCCCCCTACTGGGTACTGGTCATGTTCAATGCTGCTTAACCTCTGTAATTGAATAGGAACCAGTCTATTGAGTATGCTAAATAACACTCTTCACGGTCACCAGCCTAAAATATGAAACAATACAACAACAAAAAATAAAGCTTTACTAAAAGGCTTTCTGAATACGTAAAGCATGTTGGGATTGCTTCATTTAATTTGTAATGAGGTTTGCCTCATAAGGCCCTTCTGAGTAACTGACAAGGCATACCTCACTTTTGTATCGCTAATTTTTTTGTATGGTCCTCACGAGGTAATTAAGGGGAAAGCCCTCTTTCGGTACGTTGGGTCATTTACCACATTGGGTCCTCACGGGGAAATCCCTCTTTCGATTTGTCGTTGAGGCAATCCCATTTTTAAAAGCTAGTTCGGTGTGGTTTAAAAAGCTTAGGCTTTAATACCTATACATACATACATATACATATATGTACCTATATAATATAATATATTTAGTTTTCGTATGAAAAGCCTTGCTTCTTGCGGCCCTTCAACCACGTTCCTTCGTCGCCAGCAACCGGTACAGCCTTCTAACCTTTTGAGTGTTTTGCTATAGTTGACGGATACCTAGAGGTTTTTCGGTTAATAGTAACGAAATCGAAGGTTTTCTTGGGCGTTTATGATATTTCCTCCGATAGCGTTTAAGTACATGTGACCTAAGCGACATTTGTGATGTTAATCTAGCATATTTCGATCTCAATTCAGCATTAACATTGATATTTTTTTAATAATACTGTACAAAGTATTCCTTTGGTTACATGGTTTGCATTTTCTCTTCCAAATTTCTGTTTATTCTAGTTTAAAATGATGAATCAAATCGGATAAAAAATTCAAAACATTTTTAGATAAAAAAAACTTAATATTACCAAAAAAAATTTAGCCCATAAAATAAATTAAGAAAAACTCGAAAAGAAATATCCATCAAATACTTTGAACTTGAAATGATTTTTTTGAATGTCCTTTTAAGTCATTCTATCTCAATTTAATTCTATACGAAATTGAAAGTCTGAATTGAATTGCAAAAGGCCTTACACCAAAAAACCGACCCCAAATCGACATATGGATATTTACCAGTTTTTGTTGAATTAAAAGATTTTTTTTGGCGTAAAACCTGTTTCTTTGTAATGCTCAAATCTTTAACCTAATTTGTTCTTTAATTTATTTTTGCTGGTTATATATTGTTCGTAAGCACTATTAGTCACCAAACTTCCTATATGCAATAAAAATCAAATTAAGGTATTTGCGTAGTAAACCTGTTTTTTTTTGTTAAAAAAAATCTTAATTATTGGAGTAAATTATGCATATAATTGTTAGCCATTATAAAAAGTTTAAGTGTTACAGTTCTATCAATGCAGAAAATAGTTCGTTTGTTAATCAATCAAGATTATCGAGAGGAAAATTTGTTGTTTTGATTTTTTGTGTTTTTTAGAACCTATTAATTTAAAAACTTTTTGCTTTAGATAAATTTTGAAATTAATCCATGCCTCTTTATTTGGGAACGATTCGAATTTTATTTTTATACGCTTTATATTAGTTCACCTGTAAGTTGTATGTTTCATGTAAACTAATCTTACAACTTGATTTTGACTCACTTCCATATAAGCGATCAACTTCAAATTTTTCACATAGGCATAGTTTAAGATGGCGGGCGGTTCAAAGATCACGGCCGATTTTTGCAATGATTTTCCCCGATCCCCGACATGTCATATGAAAGGGTATAACAAGTAGAATACAATTAGCTATGTGGCGTCATTCAAAATACAAAATGGCGGCCAACACAAAATGACGGAAAACCTTTTTCTTGACAACCCGCTCGGGTATTGAATAAAAGTGTATGACGATTATAACACAGTAAACTATGTGACGTCATTTTAAATCAACTATGGCCTCAACCTCAAAATGGTGGAAGACATACATATAATTGACTAACAAGTAGAAAATAACATATAGAGTAAAAAAACTAAAAAATAGGCTTTTAATTTTAAGTGAACTAAAAACAGTAAAATATTATTTTGAATGTTAAGTTCTTATTGCTCCGGCCAATATATGGGAACAACTTACCTTTCGAAAAGTTAAAAAGCGTGGGGTGCTAAGGAAAAGTTCAAGTACTAATCAAATAAGAATATACGTAAAGATCCCTAATGGTAGCAGTTGGACGTTGTGATGCTTGGATTTGAAGAGCCTTGACACACTATAGTAGGCTTTAGCTTTTAGTATCTGTGCTTATATACATTTTATATGTGATAAAATCCGGCTTAAAAAGCACGCTTTGTACTACCGGTCCGTCACGTCTTTGGTACAATGTCTAGTAGTAAGCCCAATTTGAAATATAGAAGAAAATTGTGATAAATTGGGTTTAGCGGTGTAGACGATGAAGATGTTGAAGATCGGGGATAACGGGAAATGGTTTTGTTGCAGTGTTATGCCTATCTAAACAAAACAGCTCCCACCATCGACTGATGTAGTATAGTATAGTCACCATAATCAAGAATGAAATACTGGCGGGGTAAGGGAAACTTACTTATTGTTCGTTGGGCCTTTTTTTATGCGAAGGTGATCTTCCCTTATAGGCTATTGAAAATGTCTTTGAGTAATTGCATTCAAGCATTTTTATGGTTTAATATGTTAATTTAGCTTCTAAATATGATCAAACCACAAAGTGCCCTCTTTTTGAGGGGTGCGTTTTTGAGAGCCAGCTATGTCTTGCTGATTAGCAATGTCCATTTCTAACTTTGCAAACAGAATTTATAAAAAAAACTTAAAGCCAATGAAACTCTGACAGTATTAATATTTATTTAAAGTTGTTTCGGCTGTAAAATGTTGCATCTACCTTACCATGTCTTGCTTTCAATAAATATACATTATTGTTTTTATCAGGCAATAGAGATAGTAACAACAGAAAATTCACGCCTGAAAATTCATGACTGATTATGTTGTCTTTTCTTTGGCTGATTTTTTTTCTTTCTCATTTTGAAATTGTCAAACATTGATTCCGGACTGTAGTCCAATAAAATAAGGAATTCACTTCGGAATCCTTTGTAACTGGGAAGATTTTTTCCATTCTCTTCTAAATTGCATCAATAATTTATGATAAAAGATATGGGTGCGGTCATGGGAATGGGACTCCCGTTAGCAACAAAGTTCCTTACGAATTTTCTACAATTGCGAATGTAACTCCAAATAAAATCTGTATCGCCATCTTGATTTTTTTACGTGAACTATGCATATAAGCAGGATTTGATGTTGATCGGTTGCATTTTCTATTTTATCGTCGCTTGCACGACATACTGGCTTATCTTACAATTTTAACGTTATCGAACTGAGCTCACCAGTGCACATACCAAAGCAACGACTTAAAAAACGCTGCTTCATACAAGATACGAGACTATGTCGTCGTAGCGACGATATGTCCTCCGCCGAATGACGACACACAGCTAATTATATTATACCTGTTTGATACCCATGCCGTGGGTCGGGGAACACAATTACAACAATTGTCCGTCATCTTGGAACCGCCATCTTGATTTTTTTACAAAATGGTCAGATTACATTGTCTCGCGACTTGGTTCCACTTTCTACAGAAAAACACTGGATTCTGATTTCGTAAATTTGTATATTGCCTGGGATCGATACTCGCACGCATACATACACAGAATACCGCATTTTCTTATGTGACGTTTTCTTCCAACTCACTCTTCTTCTTTGGAACTTCGTTCCAAAAATCCGCTTCCTATAAAATGCCGCTGCAATAGTGTTATTAAACAAAACAAGTGCTATTTTATGGTTTTTCGCGAATAGCTTTAAGTTTTCCGAAAAAAAAAACTGATGACGCTATTCTAAAGTGGAGGAAATTTTTGCTATAATTTTTGATTGGTAAAAGAAAATGCAAAAAACCGAGAAATTCTTTAAAAATCGTGCTAAAATAAAATTCTATAGCTAATGCCATTGTGACTGCGATTCGATCAAAAACTGTTAACTTGTTCTTGCAGATTGCGTAGGCAGTAATGGTTCGTCAAAAACTTGGATCACTTTATTACACGTTAGAATATAAAACTACAGGAAGGGCCCTCGCCGAATTAAAGCGTAGTGAAATTCTTTTTGTATGAGTGCCCACGCTTTGGTAGTTGTAGTTGTTTGTACACTACAAGCAGAAAAAGCCAGTGGAATGGAGGAGGGCCAAGAGCGATTTAAAATTATGAGCTATCTAAAATAAAATCTTGCCCCCGAAATTAAATTTTTACATGGCGTCACTCCGAAATCTAATCAGCTGATCCCCTTGAGTTTTGCGTTGGGTCAGTTAATGTAAACAAATTAATCTAGCCAAATAAAATTTATATTATTTGAAGTATTTAGCGCAGTTATTCACATATTTATTAATGTTAATGTGTAATATATGTGTTTAGGAAGTATTTTATTTAACACATTTAGCTGCATCACGGTTTCCCTCGCCGAAATTTCGAATTATTCCTACATTCACAAACTGCACACTTGATCGTTCTTTTTTTCAAAGAAAACTCACTCGTAAGAACTTTAATTACACTAAAAACAATTTTTTAAGCTTTCTTTTTTATTTGTAAGTTAGTTTCGCGAAAAACTGTTTGTGTAAACATTATAAAAAACTCGTTTTAAAAAAGTATTCTACCGAACGAGGGAGCACAAGCAATCCATTAACCCAAATTTGACAGTTGTATAACTCCCAGATTTCACTACGCTCACATAAAGGGATTTTATACACGATTGCCTTTCCTGTAGATCTCTATTCTAAGACTCCAACACTAACCAATATTTCTTTTTCAAAAATTTCAAAGCTGGGACAATTTCTTATAAATAATGCTCAGACAATTTTTGTGTTACGGCCTTTTCTTTTGAAGATATTAACAAATTTTGATGTCTAAATAAGCTTATGCAGGCAGGGTTCATTTACGAAACTTCCTAAACAATATTTTTGAGGTCAGGTCAAACCAAACAATATCTTTTTACCCAGAAAACAATTGTGATGCTCTATTATACTATATAATGTATTTATACCAGTAGAATGAATTGTAGCTTGTTTTGAAATAGTTGCCTTGCTTTATTTTAATAACATTTACAAAGCCTCATTACTTAAATGTGTACATATTTAATTCCGCATTTGTTTGACATTTTTCTTTTGTAAATATGATTTTCATTCAAATAAAAGCTCCACAAAAAAAAAAACCAATAATAAAAAGCTGCTATCACTAGAACTAGAACTCACCACATCACATTCGTAAATTCCCCATCATTTGCATATTTTCTAGAAACACACCAAACTATTACTCACCGTTTGATATATGGCGAAAGAGTTTCCTTCCAACTCCGGATGTTACCACACATTTCCGACCATATTTTCAAGAATTTGAACCTGCTTTCAGGCATTCTGAGCCTGGATCCTTCTCATCCGAGGAGCGCACTGAAGGCCCAAATGAAAGCGGCAGCCGGGAGCCTTTTGGTGAGTATTTGTGTTTTGTGGTAAATTAAATAGAAGACTATATTTTTTTCTAATTTTTTTTGGTAGACATCGATGTGCTGTCGGACTCTGCTGTATCGCATGACGCGGATGCCAACTTCTTCTTTCAGCATTCGATACCATTCTTAGAGAATCATCCATTGTTCTCAACGTTTGGAGGTTTTGGTTTTGCCAGGAAGAAGGAGCCATGGTGGAAAGGGTAAGTCTAGAGTTTCTTGTTTTTTTTTTTAAATTGATTTTGAAACGTACAAGGGGAGATTCATCTACAATTAAACAGTCGCTTCGAAAATTAGACTTGTGGGATCTTTTAATGACATAAGGCCCGAACATACTACTACCGAAGCGAAAGGAACGCGAAACGAAACCCAAATGAATTACAATAGCTGGGTTTAATGAAATCGAAACAAAAAAGTAGCGCAAGAAATTTTACCTGAAGTTGCTCTACCAAAGAAGATAAAGCAGAAAACCGTGCTTTAAATTGCTCCAGTTCAACTTAGAGCAGGTTCTTGAAATACAGTCATTTTTCTGAGATATCTCAACCCACCTCAACTTCTTCTTCTTTCTTCTTTGATCTCTTAGCTGGCGGTTCGAGCGGGAAGTCCCCGCAACGGATACGCTGCTGTCTGTGCCGCTGTCTTCGTTTTCCGATTCTGGTCAATTCGGCAGGTGGACCACCTTCCTCCTTTCACACTCTTGACTTGGGACCAGATGACGTCGAAGTTTAGTTCAACTTAAAGTCCAATTACAATTAACGGGTTGGATCGTAACGGGTTGACTCAGAGTGAACTGTCAAAGTGGTTTTCTTAACATGCGTTTTCCACCTCAACGATGACAATGAATAGATACAACCAGATTAAACCGCAACCGCGCGGATTCATTTTTGTTAGTTGCCGGATTGGAATTTTGTAAACAAAACATTTGACAAAAAAAAACATTTCACATTTCGTGAAGTATCGTTTTGTTATGACATCTCGTGACGTCACTTCGAGCTAAGCTCGGTCCAAATTCATGACTATGGCTGCTAGCTTGTGTACGATTGCTTAGCTGGATGAGCGAGTCAAGGTTTGGGTTGACTTCGTGAGATAGAGGCTAAAATATGATTGAGCCCCTGTTTAGAGATTGAAATTTGGAAAGAATAAGTTCATTCAGAACTTCAAAAGGAACGGTCGCTTCTTGATTTCCGAATAGACCTTAAGTTACATAGTACAGTCTAGAACATAATAGGTCAACTTTTTCGCTACAATCTCTTTTTCGGGTCCCCCTATGACCTGGGCCGGCGGGTGGGCAGATTTTTTGAACCAACTCTTTCACTGGATTACCGAGTCAACTCTTTGACAGCTGTGTGGTTGGTATTTTTTCTTACTAGAAGAAAAGAGAGAGAAATAGCAGGAAGGAGAATTACGATTAAAAACAACAACAATAAGCAAAGCATTCTGAAGTACAGTTGGTTGGAAAATTTGGCTCGTGTGAAAGCCCATGCGATTTTTCATCGAATTTCAAAAGGGAATGGATGATGACAGCAGATTTTTGTTGGTTGGCCCGTGTGAAATTGGCCTTTCTGACAAGATATGCGATACGACTTTTTGACAGATGTATGGTTGTTGTTGTTTTTTGTTCACTCGGAAAATACGCAATAGGGAATTAAAATAAAACCAACAACAATTTTACCACGAATTTTACTTCCTCTTCAACACCTCCTTTTATTCACAACAAGGAAGTGATCACAGACAGCAAACCCAAGGCCGACCTATTAGAATCTCTGTTCGCCGCAAATTCTTCTTTACCCGATGCTGCTATGTCATCGCCACTCTCGAAAAAACCCCCCACTCAATGGACGGGGTTTACCTCAGGACCCGCGAGGTATTTATGTGCTTCAAAGAACTCCACGTCAATAAATCCAAATAAATCCCCCTATGGTACTTAAAAAAGTGGCTCACCTTAGGCTAAGCCCCTGCGCAAACTTTTGGCCTGTCTTACTTCTCCGCAGTGTATTCCGGTTCTTGGAAACTAGCTCATGTTCAGGCAATCCCAAAAAAAGGTGAAGCCAACGACCCCTTAAACTACCGCCCAATAGCAACTACTTCTGTTCTCTCCAAAATCATGGAGACAATAATAAATAGAAAGCTTATGAAATATCTTGAATACAACCAAATATTGGACGACAAACAATACGGCTTTAGATCGAAAATATCTACTGGCGACCTCCTTGTTTGCCTAACGGAGCACCTCAGCCGAAGTATACACCTATTTGGTGAGTCTGGCCTGGTTGCTCTGGAAATCTCCAAGGATTTTGACAGAGTATGGCACCCGCTCTGTTGACTAAACTCCACGCTATTGGTATTGACTCTGTTCTGAAGAACTGGATAGAGAGCTTCCTTTCTGGCCGTTCAATCAAGGTAGTATTGGATGGCGTCGAATCCCCCACCTCATTTCCGCAGGTGCTCCCCGGGGCTCAATTCTATCACCAGCTCTCTTCATAGTTTTAGCTTTTTCAAAAAAAAGAAAGCTTATACAGAGGCTCTGTCCGTCTGTCCGTCTGTCCGTCTGAAGCCTACTTTCATCTCTGAAAGTACTGCAGCTACAGACTTGCGAAATATCTCAAAATGTAGCTCTTGGTCAAAAGACCAAAAACTGAGAAAATGGTCTGGAAATTTCAACCAGAAGTATATTTAAACAACAAAAAAGAGCCTTTAAAGAAAATATTGTGACTAATTTTTGTGTTCTAAGGCTTATAACTTCTTAATTATTCATTTTACCACAAAATTTCTAAGTAACAAATTGTAGATTATTTAATTCTAAACAAAAAGTGTCCTTGCAAATTTCCGGTAAGATGTGCCGTTTCGGAGATATAGTGGAAAAACCATTTGCATACGTTTTCCAAGATGGCGGCCAAATGGAGGGGGGGGGGGTTAGAATCCCGAAAACTCAAACTTAAGCTCACCCTGACCCCCCCCCCCTACACATCCCAAAAATAAAACCTTGTCCTGCATTTTTGCAATGTTAAAGTACCATTTCCATGGACTATAAAGGGCTAGGGAAAGTCCCTCGTCTGTGGGGCTGCGAGATCGATCCTTCGGCTCGCGGTATTTCTTTTTTTCGTCATAATAATTTTTTTTAATTTCCTTCGGGGATTTTGTTTCATATGAAACAAGTTTTTGACATGAATACGTCTCTAAATTTGCTTCCAGAACAAAAACCGATGATAACGAAATAATGGCAAATAGTTTTTATTTGCTGCTCAAAAACTATTGTTTATATTGAATAAAGAAATATACCATGACGTGGGTGAAGAATCAAAGAATTTTAGTGTTTACATTTGATTTCCTTTTTTTAAGCTATGATGATTATATTGTAGTGTTTGTTAAATACTTTGTTAAGTTTTAGATTCAGTCTCACAACTTATAACCTACATAAGCCTTTAACAAAAACTTTTCAAGATTAATTATATATAGCGTTGGTCAGTGTGATACTTATGAATCTCCATGGCCAAACTAGGGTGCGGTAAGCCGAATTTTTAACAATAAGTATGTTTAAGTAAAATAATACACCTAATTCTGTTGTGCAAAGTGCATCACATTAGATTTTCCTCCAATCCAAAGAAAAATGTTTAGATTCGTTTTCTATAGTGTTTACATGTGTGATGTGCTTTTTTTTTTCCAATTTGACACATTCGAATTATTGGCCTCGATTCGGCGGGTTGGAAGTGAGTGCGGATCAATCTCCACTTAATATATTGTCAGCCAATCTGAAGTGTTATTCAACAGAAAGAATACCATGAAAAAGCGTAATTAGTGGCTAGTCTCTAGTCACAACATCCCACTAGTTTATAAATGACTTTCTCTCAATCCTGACGACGGCACTCTACGTTACTCCCATGGTTTCAATAATCCAATCAACAGGGACATCGAACGAATTCTTGATTGGGGCCTCAAGAGCCGTGTTGAGTTTAATGCATTAAAAACGTCGCATCTCCAAAAAAATTGGCCCGACCCTCTTTCTATTTCAGTGGATAATAAGATCGTAACGGTAGATCCGTCTCTAAACATCCGAGGCATAGCATAGTAGATAGAAGATCTGGGTTGGAATAACACATATTCCAAATTGCTAAACAAGCACCCCAGTGGATTCCTCAAAAGGTGCAAATTCCTCCTTCAACCGTCCGCCAGGGCTACAATCTACAAGCCCTACATTCGTCCCCGCCTCGAATACAACTCGTATATCTGGGCCGGGGCCCCAAGAACCATTTTAGCTTGGCTGGACAAGGGGCAAAACCGCGCTCTCAAACTTATTGGTGATAGCACCTTGCTCTTTAATAGTATTTTATCGCTTTTGTCACAATAACTGCTCCATTGAAATAAGTAACCTCATGCCTCCACGGCAACATTTCTCCCGCAACACATGACTTGACCTCTCGGCTCACCGCCACAGTTTACAATCCTTTATTTTCGTGCCCACTCCGATCTAGAAGTTCTGTTTATAACAAGAACGACTTGTCTGTGGAACAACATTTCAAAGTCAGTATTCCCGAACTCATACAACACCCAAGAGTTCAAACGCAAGGTTCATCGCCATTTTCTTCTACACTCCCTTGACTCCCTTAACCTATTCTCTCTATTCTCTATTCTCTCTATTCTTCGAGCTAAGCTTACTACTGGACATTGCACCATGATTTATACGACATGTCGTACTAGTAGTACAAAGGGTGACACCTGAGCTTAAAAAAAAACTCCTGAGTTAACCTCAAAGCTGTCGGACTATTTTCCATTGTGAAGAACTCTGCATTTGGAATTGTTGTATAGAGCTTTTAGCAATTCTATTATTTTGTCCGGCAGTCCTCTTTGCCGTAGATCTCGCCATATAAAACACCTATTAACCGAAGCGAACGCTTTCTCATAGTCTACGAAGGCAAGGTAAAAGGACGATCGTAATTCAGTAGACTGCTCCACTATGATGGTCAAGGATTAATAGGGTCTATGCAGGAGCGGCCTTTTATAAATCCAGCCTGCTGTCTTCTAAACGTTCGGCCTACTGCCTCTCTTATCCTAGATAGTAATATGGGACAGGATTTTGCCCATAGTAGATAATTGACAGATTGTCGCATATTGTTAGGTCCCCCTTTTTTGGTATTTTCACTATTAGTACGTATACATGATGAATTGAACTCAGGTTGAACCCGAGTTAGACGCGAGTAGAGTTAAATTAGGGTTGACTGAGCTTGATTCAGCTCTGCTACCTTGAGTTGAAACTATACATATAGACGCGAGTTCAGTAGTTGAGTAGTTGAATTTACTTATCAGCAAAATCTCTGTGTTTTGTTTGCAATTTGTGACGCGAGTGGAAAATTCAACTTAACCTCAACTCAACTATTCAACTCAGCACGTATACGTTGTGTATGATACCTTCCGTCCAATCCTCCGGAAATTTACAGGTGTTTTTTCCAGGATTGACTAGAGTTCAGAGAACCGCGTCCTTCGCAAAAAAATCAACTTTTTCTAAAAAAAAGTTGTACGGCAACTACACGTAAATCACCTCCGATCGATGTGAATTTTTGGGAGCAGTATTTTTTTCGAAACAAAAAAAAAAAACTAAATAAAATGGATCTGAGCTGTATAGCAGTAATTCGAAGAGTACCTCCTATACCACCTGATTTTACAATATCGATACACGAAGTGGTCGAGGTAGAGCAAAATAGACTGCATATAACATATACAAAAATTCTTGCCAATCGAATGAGCGTTTTCGGAGTCTATAAAATATTTAGACACAAACTTTCACTTTTATATGGGCACGTATTTCATCTCTTAATATCGTAAGTGTAATTTATTTATTGTAATCTATGATGATTAATTATAAGGGATCTATAATGATCCCATCTTGATTTTTGGCGATCTTTAGATCCCTCTAAAAATTCCAATATCGATTTAACCTTCTAATTTGATTATTACATCCTAATCTTTATGCGGCTTCGAATATAAAATCTTGCCGAGTCCTAAATTGGTTTGATAGTTGCTTAAAATACACATGAAATAAGTCGAATAGCTCTTGAATATGTGAAGTGGAAGAACGACTATTTTCTACAATGCTACCAAAACTACAATTTTTGTGAAACGCTCGTTCCAATTTTTATAAAATTTTCCATTAATGATATTTATTGATGGAAAGTGAAGTTTGATTTTGAAAGTAAACGTATTATACCCCTAGAAACTCACAATTTTGAAACTTCATTGCAAAATGAAAAATTTCGAAATTAATTATGAAATTAAATTGATTAATCGTCGACCAAGGTCTTCATTGCTAATTTGCAGTACTTTCAAGAAAACTTTCTATCAAATGTTTCATTAATCTTCAATTCAATTAATCAGTTCTCAGTCTTTCTTTTCCACTTTGTCGGCAATTATTTGGCCAAGACTTTCTTTCAATAAATGCCAAACAGTGAAGGAAGCATTAAATGCGCAGATTTTGAATTTCTACAATATTTATTACCAACATGCGGTCAGCTCAAAATGAATTATCTTCTTTTTTCTAATTCATCATCAATGTTTTTGTTTCTCCCTCGTCTAATCCATTAAAGCGCATTATTGTCCAATGGTAGATCGGCTGCTGTTGTTCTATGGAATAAATTTTGTTTTATGAACAAACATACACAATGGGATTTGTTGGGCACGATGGCGAATTGCACTTTCTACCTCTACGATTGTGCTTTTATTAACTACGAAGATATTCACTCTTGGGAGCTCAAATTTGAAATATACCTACGAGGTCATCCCATAATGTCACCTTTTACTAATTTGTGTATGGTGAATTCAATGAAAATAAAATCAACTCCCTAACTAGATCGGAAACTATCCCAGGACAACCCTTATTATTAAATTTGAATGTTTCGAACTTGCTTATGATAACACCCCTAATTTTTATGAAGAAATAGCTCTTGCGATAAGCTATTTTCTTTAACTAAAGTCAACACAATCGGTGAAGCAGAAGCCCCCCTACAACAACCCCTAAACTTAAATTATTTTTTACGTAAAAAATAAAGATTCACCACGCCAATTTTTGAAGGACAGAAGTGATGGTAACAAACCCCAAGTGTGCAAATTGTATAGTGGACCATCCCCCAGCTAACTAAAAGGGGTGTCAATACATGAAGAGAAGAAAGATCTTCAATCTAAGTTGCTAGACCGAAAAGAAGAACGGCGTCAATGGACGGAGTCGCTGAATAGGCGTACCTTTCTCACGATGACATCTTTTTGTCTTGTCTTTGATCCATTAGCTGGCGCTCCGATCGGGACGTCCCCGCAAAGGAAGGATACGCTGCTGTCGGTGCCGCTGGGTCTCGAACTCTATTCGCGATTCGTTTCCATTCTTGCCGGTTTTTGGCGACGTCTCGACCCTCGGTAACTGATAATCGTTGATTCTTTAGGTCACCCTCGATATTCTTTAGCTAGGTTTTTTTTTCGGTGTCGATCGCTGTTCCAGCTTGCCACTTAAAATGTCAAGATAGAAAGGTCTCCTCTACTGGAAATTTTGTAGACATAACATCTGTCTTAACAGTAAAAATGACATCCAGTGGAGACCGTGGATTACATAAATTTAATCGTGAGCCGTCAATACAGCAAATAAATTTTATAAGTATAAATGTGAACTTGCTCGCTAACTCGGATCGAGTTATCTCACTCTCTTTCTCTCTCTTTCTGGAATTAAGAAACAGGCACTACCCACTCTTCAGCTTAACAGATAATAATTTCGGGATCCTGCGGCCTTGGGTGAACTCCTTTCAGGCGACGAGCTTCCATGGGCACGAGTTAGCAATAAATAATAAAAGCTCACACTTAAGCTTACTTAATACTACATTTTTATTACTAAGTAAAAACTAGAACTAATCCTATCTAAGCCCTAAGCTGATCATTAAAACTAAATTACCAGCTAAACTAGCCTATATCTAAAGTTTTTAGGACGAATAAGCAACAGTTAGTCGTGCAACGACCAGTAGAAAGTGCAGGCGTTGGCGGCATCTTTTTGTCCTTTTCTGAGATTCTGGTACTGAGCCTCAAGAGCTCCTGAACATTCCCATCCTCTTCGCTATAAGATCGCTTGTCACACGCCCTGCGATGCAAGTGGTAGAAAAAAGGCACCCCCGATCTATCTTGGACAAATCTTTTTGAATCCAGGGGTTTGTTCAAGATTTCTGCTATAGCAGCTTTAGTAGCAGAATTTTTAAACTGTCAAATTACAGCAAAACAAGAAAAAGCTGCTATGATATCTTGAACGCAAAAAAGCTGCTAGCATAGCTTTGTGTTAATGTATGTGTATGAGTATTTCTTGCAGTCAACTATTCCTCTCCCTACAATTAGCAAAAAGCCTGGCCGTGCAGTTGCAATCCCTAAATCCCGACCAATGACATTTACACACACATGTATGATTTACGTAGCTGCTTTCTTGCTTGCAGTCGAAACTGCGAGCAACAAAAAGCAGCTACATTAGCAGCTTTTCTCGAATCTTGAACACAAAAATAGCAGCTTCGTTAGCAGCTTTTTTGCTGTTTTGAACAGGAAAAGCATGACAATAGCTGCTAAAAGCTGCTATAGCAGAAATCTTGAACAGACCCCAGGTATACAAATGTCTCTGGAGAAATAAAGTCGCGTTCACAAGCTGTTTTGTGGTATCTCGCGTTCGTGTAGCACACTCCCCGAATGAGAGGACTGTCGCTCTCCGTTGCTCTAGCAATATGGCCTCGAATCAACTTGATTATGAAGTTGTCGATCCTATTAGCAATGCCTTATCATAGAGACTCTCGTTGATTCGGATATCCGATACAACTTTAAGCACGCTCTTAAGCATTGTCTTTCGAAAACCGGAAGCTTTTCCATATAAAAAAGTTGAACCACACTGGGTAACCAAGTTAAAATCGGTCTGACTTAAGCTGGTGACATATCCAAGCCGTACATGCATTGCATTCGTTGACAGATAATATAGAAGTGTGTGTATTCATATGCGAGCTGACGGAATATCCCGTGAATGGAAGGCATGCCACGCAAAGGTCGGGCTACTTTCAACTTTTTCTGCATTGCCGCATTCGAGATAGCACACACAAGCATAAGCACACAAACACATGAACACGTTACTTAGATTTTCGGGCTATGTGTGAAAGCCGGCACGGAACGCAACCATGTAATATTGTGTCAGAGGAAATTCGCCGGATTTCATGGAGCCTCTGAATGCAATGCATGTACGGCTTGGATATGTCACCAGCTTTAGGCTTGATAGCATATCACCTTGACCCGTGGGCTTAGGTGCCTGCTATAGCCTTTTTGTCATATGAACGGACTTGTTTGCTTTGTCAAGAGCAGCACCTACATTTCTATTGGAATACAAGTACTGATCCAGCCAAAGCCCAAGGTATTTCACTTCTGATTTATTTTCTAATGTTTGTCCAGCATTGTTCAAAACACGGAAAGTGTTCCAGTTTCTCTGCAGATCGAAGGAAGCTCTCTTTAGAACAGTACGAAAGAGGCTTGATTCGCATATTGATATATTCTACTTCCAATCATCACTATAGCGTTCGATGGTTTCGAAGTCACGTTGTAGGAGCGTCTGAATCGAATGCTTTAATACGATGTTTGGAACACCATGCACCCCAGACGACTTCGACTTTTTATTGTTTAAATGGCGAAATGTTAGCAGCATCGATTTTGGGCAGTCTTCTCTGAATTCGATGATTAATCGAGTGTTAGAAAATTGGTTGCTGACCTGAAAATGTCGAAGCGTACAACAAATATTGCAAAATGAGCTCGAGCGAAAGCCTTTGAAGTTCCAGAAACCACACGTTCTTATGTCGGAAAAAGAAAAAGTTAGAACGAAAAGAGCCAAGCAGTTGCTTCGTTTGATCGCAAGTTGGTGAGCTACCGAATTTGGTTTTTCTGATAAGGCCCTACCCACGATATACAGAAACAAGGTAATGTAAAAGACTGTATACCGTAACGGTATTTCAGAGCTGCCGTCACGTGGGGTCCGCATGCGAATCCGGTGGACTTTTCTAGCACTAAAAATCACGAAAGTGTCAAACTCTTCGCTGCGAATGGACCAAAATACCACAAAGCCAAATTCGGGCATCATGCGATGCGTTTTTCGATCGTCTTAAGAGACCATAGTACGCACCAAGGGCGTCGATATAGAAAATTGACGAGGCATTCTAAAAACCACATTATTTGTGAATTTTTTTACTCTGGTTCAATAAAATTCATCAAATCAAAAAATAGCCCCATTGTCGCTTAAGCTTCTGTGATTGATTCTAGTTTTTAGCATGCGGAAGATCCACTGACTAATACCATCGTCAATATCAAATTTCGCGGGGTTTACTGGGTGGTTTTATGAACCCTGACCTAAGAGAACTAACAGATGGGAAGAAGATCATAGGCTTGGCCAGCTCTTGAAGCTCTTTCTATTTGATATACTGCTGAGATAACAATGTCTTACCAAAATATTTCATTGCCACTCGTTCATTTTAATGATTTCTCATATCGATTTATATATCAATTTTTAAGCTGAACTCCAATCGATAAAAAACTAACTTGGGTAAAGAAACAAATGAACTAGAACCCAACCTTTCGTCATCAATTATAAGAAGAGCTTATACATAGTACAAAAAATCAATTTAATCGAGCCGGATAAGAAACAAAAGCCTCTGAAGCTCTTTAAAAACCTTTGAAGCGTATCATCTTCACATACCATGGAGATGGCTTCATTGTTTCGCCAGCAGTTAACTATAAGCTTTGCAACATGACCAATGTAACACAACATCCTGCTCTTAACCGAACGCAATCGAATTAAATCTCGAAAATACAATAAATGCTTCAATAATGCTTCCTCCGGCATGCCTTCAGCTAATCTGTGGCTCAGTCTATGGATATATGTACATACATTTATGTAGTTTTGTGAGCTGTAATTAAAGCTCACAACACTAACTCAATTGATATGACCCTCGACCTCTGCGACGATGATGATAATCGTCATCATTTGCAGTACTCACCATGCTTGAGCGCGCTAGACGAAACTATTCATTAATGATGAGCAAGTGAATTTTGTAGGTATGCTTTCCAGAAAGTAACGATCATGCCCCACAGCAGATGAGAGAGACTAATTTGCTGGAGTTCTAGACTGGATAAAGCCATAAATGAATTACGGCAAATTGAGTGACGTGCGCATTCAGAACCGTTTTGCAGATAGACGAGAATCGCTGCTCTCAGCTAGTGTGCAGATCGGATCATAGTCCGACACCGTCGTATTCCCGTATGACCTGAGACCATTAAATAATTTCCTCAATTTAAAACGATTTGCATACATGTAGTCAGTTGTCGCTTTCGATAAAGTGGTTAATGCGGTTACTCGATGTGCATAATGGCACTTTGTTTGTTTTCCAGTCCGTCATTATTGGGTCTGATGAAAGTGTAAACCAAACAAATTGAACATAATGTAACCTTTCGGAACACTTCTTTAAGTTTTATGTTTTATTTCTTCCTATTTTATTGCATGGCATCACAAAATCATACAAAAACAAACATTAACGTACGACCTCGAGCTACCCTTGATTAGCAGCAAAATTGTATCTTTTAATTAGCCCAGGCAGTAGTACACAATCGTGCGAAATTGTGTGGATGTGCAAACTTCTGCGCTCCGGTTATGATGCCATTGTAGCTATTTTTCCGTGCATCTTAACTGCTGCTCAAGATTATTTAGAAATTCCATGCGCTGATTTTGCAAGGCGCAAATTATGGTTATTATATTTCATGATAGAAACTATCCATTCTCGGCACGAATATTAATAAGTCTGATACATATTCAATGAGCGTAGTAAAAAAACGTTTTGTTCATAAGAATGCACCTTTCTAATGCTGATCAGCTTCAGCCACTTTGTGGCAGCCAACTGACCATCGCTTTGTCGATTGATTTTCAACTTTAATTTCATTTAAACGGAAAGTTTCTTGATAGAAATTGGCAAAAGAATAACCGGTCAAAAACTAAAACACGAAAATTGCACAACGTGATGCTGTTTTTTTATGTAATAATGCCATGTGATAATGCCATACTGCCCAGGTAACTAAACAATGTCTAACAGCTTGACGGGATTTATCCCATTCGGAGAGGTGCGACTTAATCACTCCCTTACTAATGCAAAATATTCAGGGTTTCTTTCGGTTATATCCCATCTATCTGGAGGGATGTCAACATAACATTTATAACCAAGTCAGGATTACGACTTGGCTAAATATGTATTTCAGGCCAGTAAGCCTCTCCTCTTTTACCTTGAAGAACACGAAGAAGATTGTCGATAAGGTGATAAGGAAAACTAAGCTCCACCAGCAAGCGTACCAGGCGGACAAGTCCAGGGGCGGCGCACAGTGGCGACATTTTTGATATTTCACCCAAATTACTCTAGAGGTCGTAATTTTTAAGTTATTGACAAAAATTTTTTTTAAAATGTTCATATTGAATTTACCTATCGATCCCTCGAGCCGGATTTTGAAATTTCATTTTCGTTTTTTTTAAATTTTTAACAAAAAGTCTAATTTTTTCAAAAAAATACTATTTTTTCTATTCAATTTATTCTAACGGGCCGAAAATTGGAGTTTCCGTACCCATTTTTTTTTTAAATGTTCGTCTTTTAGTTAGCTATTAATCTGTCTAAATGAATTTTTGATATAGTTTTTGAAAACTGTTAAAATTACTGTCAAATATCAAAGCATTCAGTTTGAAACTTTTTGGTAGAGGTTTACATATCACCCTGTATTTTTGTAACCCTATGAGGGATTTCCTTGAATAAGGCCTCAATCTACGCAGAATACTCCCGCCTATGTGAAACGGTAAAACTTAAGACTTCAACCCACCAACTTCCAGAGTTATGTGTCGTCAAAGTCAAAATTTTGTTTTTTTCTTCACTAAAATTTCAACTTCAACCACCTTTTTCTCCAAAAAAAAAGTAGCTGATTGATATTTTTTTATTACATAATTGGAAAGCTTGGACAATTTCCTATGAATAATGTTCAACAACTTTTATGCTACGGCCTATAGTTTTGAAGCTATAAGCAATTTTAATGCTAAAAATGGCCGTATTTGGTACTTTTAGACATAACCTCAGGTTGTAAGGAACTGAAAAAATATCAAAAATGTCGCCACTGTGCGGCGCTTTCATAGGTGCGAATGATGCACTTGCACCGGGCGCGGTTTGTCAGGGGCGCAAAAAAAATTAAAACTTATCACAAAAAAAAATTGAAAAGAACTCTCACGGGTTCAAGAAATTAAACAAGTTTGCCCAATTTATGTCCCTGTATTTTCTCATACAAGAAAAAACGGGGAAATTTCACTTCTCCTCGTGCAGGAAGTTTCCAGAGATCCAAGTGAGATAAATATCTCTCATTTATTTGGAGCACTTTTTGAAAATTCTGTAAAAAGTACCATATTCACTCACACAAAGAAATTTTTTTCCAAAGGCTCTGAATTGTTTATTGGTCAACACCACTTTTAAATTTTGTTTCAAGAATTGTTAAAAGACATAAATAAACGAAATGAGAAGAGAAAAAATCCTTGTGGCGAGACCTTGCCTTTAATTGCTCTTTTTTCACCGGCCTCAGTTCAATAAAGTTCAATTCAATTTGTATAAGTGGCTTCACTGGCTGGTATGTTCAGTTCATGCTTGAAACTGTTGTTGCTTTCTCGTCAGATGTTAGAAATACAAAAACTCAATGGAATGATATTTCATTGCTCCAGTTGATTACTCTCTTTTTAGCAAGCTTTTACTTTCAATCTCAATTTCATGTTTTGTTGGGCGAACTCAGGCTTTATTTTTGTCTGAATTCAATATGTGAAACTGTATAGGAACTCAGGGAAAAATTGAAGTTCAGTACATCAATTTGCTTGAATTTGCGCAGTTCGGTAGGTGAAACCCATAAAAATTGGCTGTTATCGTCCGTTCCCTTCTGAAATTCGACGAAGAATCGCACGGGATTTCAAAAGAGCCAACTTTTACAACAAACTATACGTTAGAATGCTTTACTTGTTGTTGCTGCCTTTAGATATTAATTCTCCCTTCTGCCATCGCTTTTCTAGCAAAACCACAACTACCCAGCTGTCAAAAAGGTGATTCAAAAATTCCGGCATTCAGAGGCTCAAAAAATCTGCCGCCCCGTCGTTTCGCTTACTCTCTTCTCCGCAAACGACATTTTCAGCAGATTTTTTTTGGTTGGATGTTGACCTATGTGCACCTTCCTACCTATGAAATACTTTTTTTTATCTTATACACATTATTATGGTTCAATCTTAAATTTTGTGCAAACTATGAAAACTATTTCTCCTATTCAGCGAGGAGATGTTGTCTTTTCCACTGTCCTTCAAAAATGAACAGCATATGGGGCGCAATGTGGCATAGTGCACCGGGCGCAAAAACCCCAAGCGCCGGTTCTGGACAAGTCCATTGAGACAGCACGGCACAATCTGATGCTTAAGCTGGAATGCGTAGCACTAAACAAAGGAGTTGCGCTAGCGGCCTTTTAGATATCGAGGGAGCCGTCGATAATACATCTTTAGATATTATAGCTAGGGCATGGAAAAACGCAGTCTCACCATCAACCTCCCCATGCTGCAGGGGCACACTCTCACTTTATCTCCCGCAATTAAATTTCTGAGTTCGCTAGTATGGTGGGCAGCGCTGATCAGGATCTTCTTCTTCTTCTTTGATCCCTTAGCTGGCTATCTGAGCGAGAGGTCCCCAAACATGGGCAAACCACCGTAGTGAGACACCGAGAATCTGCCTCCAGCATCGCATTTGGAAGACTTGGAGCTTATTGACGTCCAGCTTAAGCAGAGTCCACCTTTTCAATCCATAAAGAAGAATCGGAAGGATCAACGTTCTGTAAAGGCGCTCCCTCGTACGTTTTGATGGTGCGCCACCTGAGCGAGGCGAATGTTGCTGTTGCCTGGCCGATGTGGTGGTGAACGTCGGCTGTCGATGTCACTTTCGTTTCCTCCACCAATTATCCCAAATATTTGAACATTGTAAGATGTTGGATTTGGGTTCCATCGAGGCCGTTGTTAGTCTTTTCCACATTGAATTTTAGCCCGTATGTCCGCGGGAAATGTCGTCTAAGATGTCCGTTGCTTCGGCATCCGTGTCAGCGAAGACGGCGCTATCATCGGCGAACATTAAGTCGGTTAAGAAGTTGTTGGCGTCGTATCGAGCTCAGCGTCATCCATCGAATAGTTCACCATAATCGCCTCGTTCACAACGTTGAAGAGAAGTGGCGAATACGAACGCTGCTGGTTGAGAAATGAATGGCATGTGTTCGGTTTCCAAGGCTCTCCACAAGCTGTTCCAATTGACGCAATCAAAAGCAGATTTGAAATCGATGAAAACGACGACAGTTCGTTTGCCGCAACGAATTCTTTCTTCCATTAGCTGACGGAGTGCGAATATTTGATCAATGCATCCTCGATGTGGTCTAAATCCCGCTTGTTCTTTCCGGCTTGTTTGCTCTCCATGTAGCCTCGATTGTATAATTTTGTAAATACGACGATCGAAGGGAGGCTAATACCGTGTTAATTCTTACATTCCAGACTGTCGCTTGAGACAGATACAGCGTCCGGTACTCGTGCCTCGACATCACTTCATCCAAGTCGGCCGCAACGTTATTCCAGCACGTTTCTCGTTCCGATTTCATTTTCTGTCGAACTTCTTTGTTCAATCGTAGGTATTGCTCGAAATCGATATGTTTCATTCGTTTCTGCTGATTGACGAGACCCAGGCAGTTGTAAAAAATTGATGCGTCCGTTTACGGATAGGTGGACACAACTTGATTGCACACCCCACAATGGACTCCGGTAATGCCTTTCTGCTACATCGACATCATCCAATTAGCTTAGAAGTATTGTATCCAGCGTCTGTTGAAGCTGGTCGTAAAATTCGTCCTTGTTTGTGTCTAGGCTGCTCTCAGTTGGCGCTTAAACGGATAGGATATGGGTCTTGATGGTTATAACCGCTAAAAGCTCGGATATCGGTTGGGATCCGACGCCGGCCTCTCGTTTCTCACCACCGGAATAGTTAAGTGTAATAGTTGCGGCGATTGTTGGAGGGATGATTGTCAATCTCCCGGATCCGCTAAGGCATAATGTCAGACAACTCGAGAAAAAATTTTTTTGCGATCAAAATTTCGTCAACGTGTAATTTCACGAAAGCAAATTGATCTCCACGGTCATTGATCATACGCCATTCGATTTTTTAGGGGCTGTTTTTGTAAAGTCGAGTGTATCCCAACAAGCCACAAACAACTACTGATCTAAAGAATAACATTCAAGTTGCAATTCGTGAGAGAACATATCGATTGAAAATTTCGATATTCGAATTGATGCTTGCATACCAGTGCCAGTGGCACTTTTTTACTACAAATTTATTAGAAAATCTTTTTAATAAAAAAACAACAGCAATTAAGCTGCGATCTCAACGAATCTCATGTCAATTAATCATAATTTACAAACAATTCGAGATCCCTTCTAACAATAAATAACTTTTAAACTAATCATTAACGCCTTCCAATAACAAACTACGCTATTTTTAACAGCTAAATTTCCAAGAAATTTAAATTGACCCGAACAACCTCTAATGCACGACCTCAAGCTGGTATTGATCACGCTATGATCACTTAAATGCCCAAGAAATGGAAAACCCCCGGGATAAAAACTCCAATAATCATAAAAACATTAAATAGAGAAATTTAATTGCATCTCTGTCGCCACCTAGATAAATATAGACAACAAAAACTCATTATAACATAACGATGTGTAGCTCATAAATAGTATATCAACCGCACTCCAATGTGCGCACATTGGTCACACTGCAAAAGAAATCAGTTGTTAGCTGGGAGCGGCTCTAGGCGAAAAGAAATCTGAGAGTATACAAGAAAGACAAAACGTCATTACACTCCCCAGAAAGCATGTCAAACAAAACCATATTTTCCTCGTTTTTTTGTACTAACTTGTCTCACCTTTTTTTTCTTGTTTCATTCCCAGACCAAATGTTTGCATAGAACGCGAAGAAAGCATCGAAGAACCCGAAAAAGACGAGGAAAGCGGCGAGGAAGTCAGCAACAGCGAAGTGGAAATGCTGCAGAAGCCATCTTTCTTCAATGCCTTCCAGATAAGTGTGAATTCTTGCTTCGAGAAGCATCATAAGCATGTGTGCCGACAAGTGTAAGTTTGCCCAGGGTCTATTTAACAAGCAATTATGAATATCACAAAATCTTCAAATTACAGCTTCAGCCAGAACGGCAAGAAGAAATCGATGACTGTTACCCATCAGTGTTGCCACGGATATGGACGATCACGCAATGCCGAAATTACCACGCCATGCGAGAAGATGGACATCAAATCGATCGCGGAAACCGCCGAGGAAATGGGCGCCAAAGAATTCATTAAGAGCGCCAAAAATAATGGACTGGAGGAGAAACTAACAACGAACGTAACCCTGTTCTTGCCAACCGACAATGCTTTCTCCGATTTCTCCGAACAAATGTTCGAAAATGTAGGGCTAAACAGCAGCAGCACAAATATATGTACACGAGCTTACCTCATTGTTTTTTTAATATATTCCAGAATCTAGTCGTACTTCCGCTTGCACGAAACCGCCGGGCCGCATCCGACTCCACAGGAATCACAACCAAGGAATTAGCTCTTAATCACATGGTTGATGGCTGGGTCAGCTTGGACGATGTGAAGAACGAGGATCTGCTCAGCACTAATTTCGATAATTCCACAATCCGCATCAATATCTTCCCACGGCCGCCAAATGCTCAACAGTATGAATATCCGTTCCGGTATACCGCCAATTGTGCACCAATTGTGAAGCTGAACAAGGTCACATCGAATGGACTTATTCATGTTGTTGATAAGGTCTTGACGCCAGTGACACAGAATGTTATGGAGATTATCAAGAGTCGCAGCGACATGGCCGTGCTAAGGACCATTTTGGAGAAGACTAAGCTGAACGAACTGTTGGAGGGTGATAAGCCAATCACGATCTTTGCGCCAACTGATAAGGCATTTGAGAAATTGGATTTGCACTTGAGAAGAACATTGAAGGAAGGAAAAGGATGCGCTGCAAGTAAGTATTTGGAGCCGTTCTGTTATCACTAACTTCTTTATTCTTTTAGGCACATGTAAGCTATCAACTTAGTTTTCCTGATTCTTTCTGTCTCTTCCTAGGTGAGATAGTTCTCACTAACAGATATTGAACATTCTGAATATACCCACCCTCTAAAGTTATCCCACTAGGGATCCCACTTAGATGCCATTCTAGTGTTGGGACCGTTTAGGCCATTTCAAGCCATTTGGAGCTTTTAATAAAGCGACAGGGGTCAGGAACATCAGTGTATTGCCGCTCACTCGGAAGGTCAGCTAAGGAAGGTCCCTCCTTTCCTCGCGAGGCCGGACATGTACAGAGAAGATTCTTCTGCATAAGTCCTTGGGGGGAGTCCCATTCTTTCGGCGTGAGGGCTAAAGGGACAGTGACCAGTCAGCACTTTCACTACATCTGGGTTAAGTGGGGTGTGCTTTACACTTCGGTTCCCTGTCTTGCAAGCTCACCTGCTCTGCAGTTTCCTTAATTCCTCTGTCTCCAGGAACCCAACACAGAGTTATATCAAACTGAGTAGCAGTCTCACACAGAGACCCGTGGCAGTTCAGAACAGTCGTGGATGCTGTAACGACAGAATTAAGAGCCTTCAGGGCCGCCTGGCTATCCGATAGAATACATATATTGTTATGATATATATATTATTTTTCTTTGGCCATTCGAGAGCCTCCCAGAGCCTCGCAGTGACTAGAAGGGTATATTCTACCTCGGAGAAGATACTACAACCAACGCACCAACAAGAGTAACCTTTGCCTTAGCGTGTGTCCAGGCTGCCATTTGCTCAGCATGTATGTCCAAAGGAGTAAGATGCAATAAGACATCCAGCCCAGCTGTTCGGGTGCTTTTCATTGTATCACTTATACACAGCTCAGCTGTTCTTTGAACCATATCTAGTAATTTAAGGCCCCAATTCACTCCGATCGTTCTTTGACATAAGAAGAGAGCTGTTTTAGCTTTGTTATCTCTCTCTAAAAGATTCGGCCTCCATTCGGTTTCCTATCCAGTATGAGACCTAAAAATTTCGCATCCTCCTTAAGTTGCAGTCTTTCATTGCAGAGTCTTAGAGAAAAAAAATGAGGAAGTCTATGCTTCCTTGTAAAGAGCACTATTCAGTCTTGGCTGGGTTAGCACCTAGACCCTTTGTAGTAGCCCCATGAATAAGAGTATCCAATGATCGTTGCATTATATCTCTTATTGTTGAGATGTACATGTCGATCACCACCATCACAATATCATCAGCATAGACCACCGTGGTGCACTCAGACTCTCTTAGGGTTATCAACACTTCATTGACTGTTAAATTCCAAAGGAGCGGCGATAGAACGCCACGCTGTAGAATTCCTCTTTCAACTCGTCTGACTTCTTCCGAAAGCCCCAGACCAGACTTTGCTTCAGACCCATCAACACCCAGACGCTGGAGTGTCCCCGTGACCGCAGAAGATTCAACATTGTTGAAAGCCCCTTCAATACCTAAGAAAGCGGCCGAAGTGAACTCCTTGAATTCAAGGGATTTTCAATGTCCGCTACCAGGGAGTGGAGAGCAGTGTCTACCGATTTACCTTTCATGTAGGCAAGCTGCAAGGAAAAGCAGCTTAATATGAATCTCTACAAGTCTTTCGAGGATCTTGAGGAGAAAGTATGTAAGACATATGGGTTTCAAGTATTTTGGATTGTGGTAGGAGATTCTTCTCGCTTTCGGAATGAAAGCCACCTTCGCTACCCTCCAGCTCAGGCGAAGGGAACTCCTATAGATGGCTGCAAGCCAGTCCAGATTAAAGTCACTGACTTTCTGAATTTCAATAGGATAAAATCCGTCTGCTCCAGCTTTTTATAAGGCTTAAAGCCTTTTGTCGATAGTATCTAAATTATATTCAGTTGGGCTCCCAAAACCTGTTTCTGCGGATGCCAGAAGAGATGTCGAGCCAGGAAATTGGGTATCGAGCGGGAGTTTCAATGACTCCTGACTGCTTGTGGTCCATGTACCTTCTACTTGTTGCAGCAATTCTTGGCACATTGGGCTTTGAGAGAACTTTTCTAAGTCTTTCGGTGTCCGAAAAACCTTCTATTGTCTCATAAAAGGTCTTCCAGGATTCCCTCTTTGACTTGCGCAGTTCGCGTTTGAACTCTCTGTATAGTTGTCCCAGTTGGACCGTTTGGCCTTATTGAAGGCCTGTGGCCTCTTTAGAGTTGCGCACATATTAACAATAAAAAGAATGACTCTGTGGTCAAAAAGGAGTGATCACTGGATACTCTCCAGTTTTCTATACAATTGAGCAGGTCTAGGAAACTGGAGTAATGTCCAAGACTTCTTGTCTTACCCTTATAACGAACGTATGTTCGTGCTCAACAAGAGACTATTTTGGAGTAAAAGGTCAAAAAGCAACTCATCTCTTACATTTGTGTCTGAGCTGCCCCAAACCGAGTTGTGAGCATTTGTATCACATCCAATGATGGATGGCCATAATTAGCCGAGGCTGGAGCTAGCTATATCTCCTTCATACGGTAGATAGGCATATCCAATCCACCTACCCTTGCCACTCTTTGTACAGTCCAAGCGGCAGGCAGGACCACAGTGTCAGTATTGCTAAATTTAGACAATATAAAAGCGCTAAGGTCATTATTGACAATTAAACAGGTTGTTAGCTTCCTTCCACATTTCTGGGTTACAGCAACCTGTATTTTGGAATCCTGGCGGATGCAACCTTGCTGTGATGGAGATTAATCTGCGCTACTCTAAACATCGTAGTTGCGAGCAGCGCGATCAATCTCGATCACCGTTATGTCAGTTTCGTCCTCCTCCGGTGTGAGAGTAATACCATCATCTCCCACCAAAAGAGGCTTGACAAAATCTTCCAGTTCGTCCTCCGTCGATGATGGCGAAGGAACGCCTGAGATTTGGATATCCTCGTCGGATAAGAAAGAAGGGTCTATTGGACCCAGTGTTGGTAGGTGAGTACCCTCGGATACCTTAGGATCAGCAATTCCCGTTCCTGTGTCCCCGGCACACTGGGTTCAACTACTTGCGTAGCTGTGTCACTAGCAGTGCCCGAGGGCTTACTATCTGCCATCGCGACAGTGAAGAAGAGTGCCAGGATGCTCCTGAAGAACTGGGAGGAATAGCGACGCGAGCCTGACCTCAATTTTCCTCCATTTATCAGGCAAAACGTTGCCATCTGGATCATTTCCTTCAATTACGCCAATCACGATCTGACGTTTTAGCACTTAGCTATAGGTGTTAGTAGTAGGAGGAAGTAGATTGTTACTTTTCCTACTACGCTTAGCCTTAGGGTGATTCCCTTAGGGACTCGAGATGTGTTGGATTGCCAGTAGGCGAAGAGTGCGCTGCATTGCTCTTTGCTGGTGGAGCGCCCTTAGAGCCGGGAATCATAGTGGTTTTGTTAGCCTCCTTAGAGGCACTGGGTGTCTGCACGAGTGCAGTTTAGGGAGCTGCTTCCGTCGAAGCAACTGGCGTACAGGGATTGGGGGCTTCGGATTAGAGTCGAAAGCTCCCTATTTCCCTTTACCAACCTTACTTCCCTTAAAACCGCAGGAGGCGGGGAGTTTTTGGGGTTTTTTCCATAAAAGGTCCCACGAGTAGTGCGAAAAGGATAGTCCATCCTACCAGAGACGCTTACCAGGATAAGGCACTTGTACACTCCGACCTTGCACGGAGGTAACCGTTAGCGATCAGCGCTCTTTATGCTGTAAATATACTAAGGGCGACGGCGACGGTGCACACAAATTAAAAAGCACACACAAGAATAATCATCTTCGACATCCGAATGCTACACACGCGCACGGAGAATAGCAACACAATCCCATGTCACACCGCCCAGGCAACTTTGAGGGGCGACGGCTACGAAATAGAACTTGGATTGATTGAGTCGCCACTCTCGGCGACCTCGTCGTCGAGTGGTCTGCATATTGTGCTGCACCCTTCATACTCATAGAAAAGCTGTGTGTTCTATTCGTTTTTGCCAGTCGCTGTGGGAACTATTTTCGCCCTTAGTATGTTTACAGCATTAACCACTGCCAGGCCACGCAGTCATCAGCGCGGTAAACACCTTGGTTTAGAAGTTGGGAAAGGAGAAGGGGAAGGAAAAAGAAAAAAGAGAAAGGGGAAGAGAAGAAGATGTATGTATAGTTGTTTTCAAACCTCGTGACATCCCGCGCATGTTCCCCAGCTAAGCTCTTAAAAATGTTTAAAAGTTCAGACAAAAGCTTCAGTTAACTCCTCCTATCAAATCACTTGCTGCCATGTAATCAGTCGCGACTGCGTATTGCTAAAAAATTTACAAATTATGACTGAAAAACACCCGTTTTTATATATTTTTTTATTTTAAGGTTTTTATATTTTACACATACATACATATGCCACAGAAATAATTTGTAGTAATTTCTACTAAAAAATACGATATTTGTGTTTATATCACTTTGATTACTAGATTTTTGACATTTTCCGCCAGTCGCAAGCGCGCTTCTGCCTGGGGAGGTTGTGTTGCTTGCGGCTGCGGAGAACTCTCAATTTATGAATGAAAATGCTCATATCTTTAAAAGAAATTTTTCCAGCAATTCTTTTAATTTATTTTAAATTTAGGGATGAGAAATATTTAGCATAATTATAGTAAAATTATGCTTATTACGATGGATAAACTGCCTTTGTTGAGCAGGAGTTTTACATGTATTTAAAAGCTCTGCTCAATACATATAAAGATTACTTAACTTTATTCATCCGGCATGCGCACATCCCTTCCCAAATTATTTTGTTGAGTTTTTTCTGCGTTTGTTGCCTTTTTAAGTTAAAAGAGGGGAAATGATAGAACAACATTTATGAAATTGGGCAACGTGGTGCGCAGAACCCTTCAAATTATTTGTGTCACGGCGTTTGAAAACTTCTATACCTAGCTTTGTCTGGCCTCTTCGCAATTAATCTGTTCGGCATAGGTTCGCTACCAGTGGCTGCTAACCACCGCTGACATAGCCTAATGCTACCACGAGGCACGCAAGCCCCCCACCACGACAAGTTAAGGTACCCGATGAGGATTGAGGCTCTTGAATTAGACAAAATTAAGAATGATTGGCCCCTGTGCTGAATGTCGTATTTGCTGTCATATGAAGTGAAGCTAATACAACGGTGTGCTGATAGTCGATTCTTGTCGTGTAAAATCGACTGTCATAAACGACAGCTTATTTGGTGTGTTGACAGTCGTTTTTATTGTAATTTTGTTGTCACTTTTGGTCGGGCTGTTTGCGTTAGTGACAAAGATGGAAAATTTGAAAGTGGCAGTAAAATTTTGACATTTAAACTAGAAAATACATTTTTAACTTCCCAGTATAGGAAGTTATTGTAATCGGTCCGAAAATCGAAATCGAAAATTTCAACGTATTTTCATCTTTCAAGGTCCCAGGAGCATTTTAAGCAAAAAATTGGGAGGAAGTATGTGTGTGTATGTGCGTACGGATGTGGTCATTTTTTCCTGCACGATATCGCGCGAACCAAAACTGATATCGACTTCGTTGAGGTGTTGTTCGAAGCGTATTAACCGAAACATGATCTGAAAAGATTTTCATGAAATTCGGTCCAGCCGTTTTTTTTGTTTAAGCGGCGTAAGTGATTTTTCTACCTGCACGATATCGCCCGAACCACGAAAGATATTGACTTACTTGAGGTGCCGTTCGAAGAGTATCAGCGACAATATAATCTGAAAAGATTTTTATAATATTCGGTCCAGCGGTTTTTTGGTTTAAATGACTTAAGTGATTTTTGTGCCTGCACGATACTGCGCGAACTAAAAACTATATCGACTTCATTGAGGTGCCGAAAAACATTAATACATCAATTTTATATATATTTTCGTCATCCTAATCTTGTAAGTGCGCACATTTAGTTTGACATTGTAGCGAAAATATTGATAAACAATTGTGACAAATTCTCGGTATTATACATATATTATATATTGCCTATTGTTCATTTATTATTAAAATATCCAATAATAATATTCAACATCCGTCATACTAGGAAGTTGATCGTGTGGACCGATAGGGTCGAACCCACATCCCAACTAGTTGTTTTTGTGTTTAATTTTAAGTTTTTAATAATTTCAGAATAAAAATTACAAATAGAAAATAATTCAATTCGAATTTTAGAAAACCATCCAGATGTGGCTAAAGGCCGGAGATATGCTGAGAATTGCATGGTGACAAATTTTACAAGTGTTTGGGATGAAATAATAACATAAAATTTTCAATTCTTCGCGTTTTCTATCTTCATCTTCCCAACTGCTAACTCAACAGAATTTAACATCTTTAATCTCAAATTGTTTTCGCGAAACATAAATACAAAAATGTTTATTCTTCAAACTATAAATGTTTATTCTTCAAATTAAAATTGTTTATTCCTCACGAAACACAAAAACTTAGCACCTACATTCTCTGACCCCTCTGCTGATAGTCGCTATTTGACCGAAACGACAATTTCTTCAACAAAAACGACTTGTCACGCCACCCGAGTCTCAGCACACCAACTAAAAAGCGAGACGACATCGACAACTACGTGCGACTGTCATATGAATCGACATTCAGCACAGGGGCCATTGTGTGATGATTTTGCACAGATTTTTTTAAATGCTTTTGGACACTTCAAGCATTCCTATTTCCCATATCGTCTACTTCACAAACGATGCATATAACACAAAACAAATATCAACTAGGCTTACTTTAGCATTATTCAAAATTGCTTGTGACAATTTCTGGTAGCATAAATATTCTTAATGCGTCCGAGTCCCGCCTAATTCGCTTTGAAGGCCCTTTTCATTGGGCTACCAATTGTTAGAGACAAATAAAAAGCGGAAGACACTATTAGCACCGACCTAAAAGCGCCTTCCAAGAATTTTATTTAGTCAATAAGACTTGCGCACTACAAAACAACTGACCAAACCATCTAACTGAAATTACATATCAACATAAAGATATGGTGTTATTATGAAATGGTAATGAAAATTAATTTTGGGCATAGGCTCCTTAACAGAATGCAGAAACTAGAAAGGCGAACCTCGAGAATAACTACTAAGCCCCCAAAAAGCCATCTTGATAAAATCTCACTCTTACATCCGGCTGAACTGTGCCTCGATCAATTCTGCATAACCAAAAACATTTATCTTCAAATCACGTCTTGTTTACGTCAGTATTTTTGGATTATCCAAAAGTGGAAAAAGCTGCAAAAATTTAAATAAAATTTGTCGGTGAATTAATTCCAACAATAGATGAGACAATTTCAATGCCGGCGCGGTGTGATTACAGCAATTGTTATTCGCGGCAAAAAAATAACTTTGAATAAAAATTTAATTAATTTGTAACGATTTTTTTTGGGTTGTTTTCTTGCAGATATCCTAAAGAACCACATTCTGGACTTGACCTTCTGCTCAGTGGCCGTAGTTGCGGATGCCAAGACAACCGCTCACAATTTGCTCGGGCATCCGATGAGTTTCGAGCGATCTAATCTGGAGGATGATAAGACAGAAGGTGCGGAAGTTGCTGATTTGACTGGTATTCAAGACATCCTGGTGAATGGACAAGCGAAGATAATTGAAAATGATATCATGGCTACTAATGGTGTTGTTCATGTACTTGATACCATCATGCCAACGGAAACTGCATTGCCCATAACATCGCTGCTGGAGAAGAAGAATTTGACTATCTTCAGAAAGCTGATTGAGGCTTCTGACCTGCAGGATGAGTACGATGACTTGAGCAATGTCACTTTCTTTGCCCCAAACGATAAGGCCTTCGAGGGTTCAGTATGGAAGCAAAAACTGGAAGAAAATCCGGATGAATTGAAGGGAAACAAAGAATTAAAAGAATTTTTGGAATATCACGTCGTTGAACCAATGACCAAGACATGCGACCTCAGCGAGAAGATGATTCCCACTAAGTCAGGATCTGATCTGCGTGTGAATCTATACTCAACGCATGCTGTATTTACGAACGTCATGAACAGGGCCACTGTAAACTGTGCCAGGCTAGTACATTTCGATGATGAAAGCTGCGGTTCAGTCCTACATCAAGTGGATAAGGTCTTGGCACCACCAAAATCCGTAAGTCGCATATTTTTTACCACATAACTCTTTTTACTATAAACCCTCTCTTTACTCCACAGAATCTTCTACAAATGCTTGAAAACAATCCCGACTACAGCATGTTCCTAAGTCTAGTCAAAGATGCTAATCTAACCAATCTCCTAGAAGACAACACCCAGAGCTTCACACTACTCATTCCAAAGAACGATGTATTTCTGGAAGTTGAGGATTGGTACAAGACCCTATCCGGAAACAAGCCTGAACTAGAGAACCTCATCAAGACCCACATTGTCAATGATGTCGTCTGCTGTGCTGGAATAATCCCAACCAATTGGCCATTCGTTCGCACCATTGAAACTATCAACAGCAATCAGCTGCGCATCAGTCGCGAAAGACGGCCAAAGATCGAGAATGCTGGTGTAACCAAATGTGATATTGTAGCAAGTAATGGTATTTTACACGAGATCAATGATGTCATCAACACAAGAAGGCGAGTTAACCCAGATCGTCATCATAGTTTTGAAGATTTCTTCTTCTAAAGATGCTTTAATGATTTTTTTTTGTATTAATTTTATTTATTGCGTTTAGAGGAAAACTAAGATTGTAAGCTTATGATTGTGTTAACTTTACTTATTTAAGACATACTTTGAATACTATACGTTATTATCGAATTTCAAGCAAACTTTTGTGAAAGTTTAATATTGTGACTATTATTTTTAATAATAAAGATTAAAAAATTAAAATTACTTTTATATTTCGATGTTTGTGGGGGCAGAAGTAAGTTAGAAAAGATTTTTCATAACTAAAATACGGTCCGTTACAAACCTGGACGGTTATGCTAACATTTAAAAGGTTGATGAAGGGTATCAATGAGGTGATTGTGACTGATCATGCAAATGTTTTTAATCAGTTAGGGCCGGTTTCACAGTGCGAACTTAAGTTTTACTTAAACTTAAGTAAATTTCTTCACTTAAGTTTAACTTAAGTCAAATTCGGTTTCACAGTGCAATTTTTTCTTCTTCTTACTATTATATTTGTTTCTTACGGCGGCACTTCAATATTGTAAATTATGAACTTACAATAGCCGAACTTTACATGTAAAATTTTCTTTTAATCGCGTTTTCCTTGAAATGTACTGGAATCAACTGACATTTGAATTTTCTATGCATTCTGATTTAAGAAAAACTTAAGTCTAGAGAAATTGCAACTTAAGTTACACTTAAGTAAATTTTAAGTGGCGACTGTGAAACAGGCATCCACACTTAAAGTTAATTTTTATACTTAAGTTCGCACTGTGAAACCGGCCCTTAATCTCCCTTTCGGCCAACGTCTCACATTTTCAAGCGTTTGCCGACGTTATGCAATCCGTGAATGCCACTAGTTATCAAACACACTGTCTCTCTTCTTAACGAACTCGAGCTCCCTAGTGACTAAATTCCACGAACTATCATCTCGAGTTTCTACGGTCTTGGATATCGTCGATGATCTGCACTCAGCATTTCTAAACCCTGGTACTACTTTTTCCACCTCGAAAGTAACCCGTTCTCCCCTTCTTAAATGACATCAAAAGGTATACGATGCGTATCAAGGCTGTAGTCGAGTCACTGTCACTCACAGTTACTCAAAATTTTACAGCCCTGAAATCCATATCTGAAAAATTTAATATTTTCAATGGCAATTATTCCAGCGCCGCTCAGAGTGTGGTAGAGCAAAATGAGCCTTTAGCCTCCACCCAGGCTGCTGCTTCTGCGATTTGAAATGTCGTTGGCACGGCAATAATACCTGAAAAGGGCTTTTCATACGAGACTGCCTCTAGACTGGTTCGATCACCCGAAAACTTGTGGAAAGCATGGAAAACGCAGATGGAATCGTAATCACTATACTACCTTGCCGTCTCCGCCCCGCACCGCCAAAGGGCTCTAACCCTATCCCAGAGCCGGATGTGGCATCAACCAATTTTATTAGAATCGTTGGACCCTCGGTCTCTAGGGATACTGAGTCTTCGGTAACCTACGACAACTGGGTAACGGTTCCCAAGACACAAAATATTTTCATTTCGCGTTTCTCCTCAGAAACTACGTCCGAGGTAATTAAGGAATACTTAAGGGGAAAGCAGTTAATCCCGAGACTATCTTCTGTCGAAAGATCATCAATGCTTCCAAACCGGTCGCGTCTTTTGTTCTTACTGCACCGCCCAATACCGCTGAAAATCTTTTGGACCCCACGTTCAGACCTCCGGGTGCCTTCTCAAATCGTGGTCCGATAACTTATGACTATGCTTTTCTTAACAACTTATTCTCCCGCGTTAATTCTGTGATCGATCTAGGGGTCAGGTTTGAAAGTAAGATGGATTTTCCAACCACATCAATTATATTCCCTCCAAGGGGAGTTCAGTCCTGGGATTTATAAAAAGATGGTCCAAGGAATACATCAACCTCCTCATCACTAAGCATTTGTACATGTCCTTAGTTAGGCTTTTACTCGAATACGCCACCCTGGTATGGTCTCCTCACTACTCCTCCCAAGTTGGGAGAGTCGAATTGGTTCAAAAGAAGTCTCAGTCACCTCCCTTGGGATGACCCACTTATCCTTCCGGCTTATGGGAACAGGCTTAAATTACTCAACTTAAGCTCTTAACTTAATTACTCAACTGTTCCAATTTTAACCTATTTGTGCTAAAGCCAAATAGGTATGATATTTTCCTATAAGGCTTTCCGCTATAAGTTCTAGTTTTTGTCTCACAAGGATTGTGAAGATTTCTTTACTGGTATTGAGATGGAGGATTACCTCTGCGCCGTCACTCTATCCGTCTCCTCCTGGGTCTACCTACAGGCCAATTTCTGAAGCCATAAGCCGTTTTGGGGTGCGATTGTTCTCCATCCTGATATCATAGCCTCCATCCTCTCTAGTTGGGCTTATTAGGCACCTAAGAACTTTTCTCTCAAACCTGCTGACTTCCTTTATGTCCTAGGTCCAAGTCTCGGTACAAAGGGGCTTTTCCCTAAGCCTCTAGTCTACCACATAAAAAAAATAGTGCGAACTGTGCGTAGCCAAGTGGAATCGAATTGTTGAGAACGGGGGTGAACTCTACAATTCGATTCTTCTCTTTTGTGATGAGTGCGACCATGTATTAATAAACTGCTACGTATCCTTATCACACTTCCTGTAAGCGTAGCCACTGCCGAACGAAGTTTTTCAAGTCTATGCCGCCTCCAACCTTGGCTAAGATCAACAATGACAGAAAAGAGGCTCACTGTGCAATGTTGCACATTCATCGCGACATCAGTTTAAATATCGATGCGATAATCTCCAAATTTGCTAAACAAAATAGACCATTGGGTTTCCTTATATAAATATTTTGTTGTATTTTAACAACACCGTGGTCACATTACATTCCGACTGAAATCATTCTGAAAATGTTTTTTTGGTCGAAGTTATATGGTGGTTCTCAAAATGAGTCTTTACTGTATTTTCAGATAAAATGGATAACTTTTCTAATGAAACAACAAAACAAAACTTTTTTTGAATTCTATTGAAAGAACTCGATAATAACATTTTAACAGTAACAAGAACTCTAAATTAAGGTTATTACCAATGTACTTCCATTTTAATGATAATAACCTCACTTTCCCATTAGGTGTTACATGGCATTCTTTATGAAAACCATTCTCAACCAAAGAAAATGTTGCTTCCGAAATCAGAATACTTTCGGAATGCTTTTTAGCCCAGTCAACGGTTACATGGACCACGTCATTCCAAAAAGCATTCTCAGAGCATAACCACAGTAATAACCTGATAAATAAAATTATATTCTAATTATAGAAAAAAAAGACAAATATTGTTATCTATTCTGCAAAAAGTTGGGTCGGTTTTGTTCGTTTGGTTATTTTTGTTTTTCTTTTTTTAGTTGGGCCAATTTCGTTTTTTAGACAGCGAGCTTTAGGGGGGGGGTCATGACCCCCGTGACCCCTCCTTGAATCCGCGCCTGATTAGTTATCGGTAATATAAAGAATTGCTTGATGAGGCATTCAACATTTGGAAACGATGAAAACAATTCATTCTTGAAAATGATTTGCTACAATTCAGCGAATGTTTTACGATGCTCGTTTCCGTATACCTGTTTCACTAGACGTGAAAATTTTGAATTTCAGTCACAATGTTCATGTTAACATCATTTGGATAGTCTTCTATCAGTCTTTCTAAACTTTCTGTGATTTCCTCCTTCGACGCATTTAAATTGGCAAGAAAAGAGAGTGTATGCCGTAGCATGTTGTCGCAAGTTGGTTGTCAAAGAATCGGATTTTATCCGAAAACTATCACGCGGAGACAGATTTTCAAGCGCATCTGGATCAGGCCCGTCGTTACATTGTGTCTTTCTGCGTCTTGTTCTTTGCGTGCTCGTTTTATAATCAGAACCAGGAACAAGCTCCTTCGCTTTGGCTTCGATATCCGAAAAGTCAACACGATAATTCTCGACGACATGTTTCAAGATAAATCGACGGATTTTGTAAAGTAGCTGAGACTTTTTCAAATTCGTGAAGGACTGATCCCCAAAAAATCATCATGAAAACGAATTGAAGATTATCCATACTCTTTACTAAACTTGATGCTTGGTTTCGAGTATCACTGTCGAGATCGCGATCATCTGCGATCTCTTGAAAAGTATCAGCTATTTTATCATAGTTCGTCGAAACAGCGAGGTGTCGACAATTGCTTTACGGTTGGAGCGTTTAGACTTAAACATGCATCAAGACGAGTCCATCGTTTCGTTGAACCTGCGAAGAATACATAAATAGCTTGAATTATACCAAAAAAATTCACTGCTTCTAAGCACGACGCTACAGAAGATTGTCCAACTAAATTCAATGAGTGAGCAGGATTTTCCTCTAAAAGTGCCTGCTACATTCCGTTATATATACCGGACATATTTGACGCATTATCGTACGACTGTCCTCTACACAAATCGAAATCAAGCCCGCCGTTAACTAAATACTCTAAAGTAGTTTTTGCTAAGTACCTTCCAGAATGACTTTCTATCTCAAAACAGGCCAAAAACCTTTCTACAGGTAAACCAGTTGTAGAACATACATAAGGAACGATGACAGTTAATTGATCGATATGAGATACACCTGTCGTGAACTCGATTGAAACACTAAAGTACCCTGCAGCAATTACATTTTCAAAAATAGATTTCCGAACTTTGTTTGCCATTAGGTGGACCAATTCATCGCAAGTTGTTTTAGATAAATACGACGTATTACCACTACCGCAATTGCCCTTCATATCAATATGGTTTTTTAAAAACGGATCCAATTGAGCCACCAGTTCTAATAAACTAATAAAATTACAACAATGTGATTCTCTAAACTTGTCATTCGACTCTCTGAAGGCTATGCCTTGTTGCGCTATCGTTCGAATGACTGCAATAACACGCCAGTATTCCCGATCCTTGTCGATTTGTTCGGTAAGATCACATGAAACATTAAGCTGTCGTTGTCTAACTAAAACCGTCAACTGAGCATCCCGATGTTTTTGATTACCCTCATGATTTTCACGTCGTTACAATTTCGCTAGTCTGAAAACCCGTCACCACTAAAGCAAGTGGTGCCTGGACAAAACAATAAACATTGGAGAGAGAGTGTGTGGAGAGTAAAGCAACCATTCTCTCGAGCACACGCGAAATACAGTTTTGAACTAATTTAAAATCGTTTGGGCACAATGAATAATCGATATTGTTTACATGGATTTTTTCATTTTGCATTTTTATTTTTTCAAATTTCCGAATATGTTTTCAAAATTTTTCAATTTTTGGGGCCCCTGTCCAAGCGGGGCCCCATGCAATTGTTTCCTTTGCTTCCTGGTAAATCCGCCACTGGTTAACTGAACGTGAGCGCGTTCAAAAACCTTACTATGGTTAACCATGGTTAACTATGGTAAACTTTTGTCGTTCAAAAACTCCGTGGTTAACTACAACATAACAACGAGCATAACTTTTTGGCGTTCAAAAACTCCCGTGGTTAACCATGGTGTAGTTAAATTTTAACCATGCTTGGGAGCATAGTTAGCGATAGTTAAGAAGAAGAAGAATAAAAACAATTTTTTGACATTTGTTTTAATGTTAATAATGAACAAATCAAAGTGGGATTTGTGAGATTATTTTAAATAAATAATTATTGGAAATAATTGAGGCAAATAGCCGACACTATTTTATGGAAAATTTTTTTAAATTTTCTTTACCACGTAGTTAACCACGGTGCGTTCAAAAACCTCCATGGTTAAACATAAACTTTCGTGGTTAAGTGAAGTGATGTAGCATAACCACAGCTTACCTCGTGGTTTACCTTAGTTCACAGCTTACCTCGTGGTTTAGTAAGGTTTTTGAACGCGCTCCGTGACTCCTATAGAAACTGTATGAAACTGTCAAAATGCAAAGTTGAAGACGAAGTTTCTGCATTCATTCTGTTTTGGGCTTTACTTTAGCTATCAAAAATTCAAAAATGACGTGCTGTCTATAGCTGAGTGAGTATTCAGCATTGTCAGCAAGTGTTTATAAGTATTTTATTTTAAAAAATACTTGCTTACAAAAGCTCGCCCCATACAAAATAAATTGAAGAGCTTTGTAAAACTTTGGGCGGCAGTGTTAGCCCCGTATTAAATGGTATAAATATGCGCGTTCGTATTTATTGTTACTTTGCACAGCGGACAACAAGTGTCAGGATGGCCGAGCGGTCTAAGGCGCCAGACTCAAGAGCAATCTTGCCTCTAAAAAGAGGTCGACTGAGCATTCTGGTCCTCTCTGAGGGCGTGGGTTCGAATCCCACTTCTGACAGATTTTTTTTTCTTTTTTTCTTCGTCGTGATTATTTTTGGAACGCGAATTTACAGAACAGACGTAAACAATTTTTAATAAATTTTTGGGTTAACTATAGGTGAAGAGGTCAAAAACGCTATCAGCTGCTGACTACCAGCTGCTTTTAGCCAGACAAAGATCGAGTGCACTGTACTGTATGGCGCTGAGAAAAATTAGCTCCAGAGCTAATAAAATACCGATAAAAAAGGGCAGTTTTCCCTAGCACTCCTTTTCGCAACGTAATTTTTAATTTTTAAATAGTTGCAGTTATAGTAGTAGTGGAAATTAGCTAGTCCCAGAACTGGTGCCAAATTAATCCTGAAAAAGCTAGTTCAAATAACGATAATAGCGGTAAGTTTACAAGATTTTCTAGAGAATTTGTTTTAACTGAATATTATTATTTTTCAATAACAATAACAGTGGCGGTTCCTCTTTGGAAGCAAAGGAAGCACTGCTTCCCTTGACCAAATAGGCAACTTCATAAAAATTAATTGAAATTATATCAAGATTTATCAGAAGAAAAATCTCAATATATTTCCTCCTCTGGAAACACTAATGACCAGGGATCGTAACTGTTATAACTTATATCGAAAAAATCAGAAAATAAGCATTATTTTGAAACTTATATGATATAAAACAACAGTAACAGTTAAATTTTACCAAAAATATTTAAAGTTATTTTTAACTATTATCTTTGACTAGTATTGTTTTAAATCTTTTAAAATTGTTATTAAAGATTTTTTTCTTTTTTTGTTCGAAATAATAATTAAAATTGACTTTTATTTTTAAAATCAAAAATAACTGTTAAAAAAGACTTTTATTTTTTTCGGTCTTGCATAAAAGTCTTTCTAAGATTTTTATTTTTCCAGTTTTTTCTATAAAAGTCTTTGAAGACTTTTATTTTTAAAATATAAAAATAAAAGTCTTTTGCTGAAAACAGATAAATAGTCCATTCAAACCGTTAAGAAAATCGAACCTTAAAGGTTTTTGGGGTCGCTGATCACGAAAATCGGGGTCCTGCGGTCCTAAAACATGGGCGTCACCCTTAAAAATGCAAAAAACACCCCTTTTTAGGGGTTTTTCGCGATTATTTCGATAGTAATGAAAACTAATGCAATGAAATACACTTTTTTTAATATTTATTTGCGAAGGTGGTTGATTTGTACTAAATCAACGCGAACTTTATGATAAGGGGTGATCCTAAAGGGTTGAAACCACCCCTAAATCGGCTACAAATAGAAAAAATTGTAAAAAAATTTTTCTTCAAGTATATGCTTCAAATACGATTGTGGGCGTACTGTCAGGCAAAACTAAATTATTTTCAACCCTTAAGGGGTTAAAACTACCCCCACAATTATAAAAATCAACTTTATATAAAAAAAATTAGAAAAATTTTTTGTTTTTTGCTTTTTGCTTGAAATTTGGTTCAAAAGGTATTATCAGCCATAAATTTATTATTTTAAACCCTTAAGGGGGTGAAACTACCCCTGCATTAAAATTGTAATTGAAAAAAAATTGGCATTTATTGTTTTGCCTTAAAATTTTATTTTCCATTTTTATTCATTGAAACATTTGGAAAATTTCACTTTAAACCCTTTTTTAAAGGGGTTAAACGACCCCTAAACCGAAGCAAAATAAAAAATACATGGAGAAATATTTCTTTTCGTGGAATTTTTAAATAAAGTCAAAATGCAGGATAAAAACGACAATCACACAATAATTGGAAATATGTACCCTAATGTATTTGAGTTACTTCTGAATAATGTGGGGTGTTCCGTTTTTTTACAATGACATTTAGGCAGGTCAGTCTTTTGCTGAAAACAAATAAAATAGCTATCGTAGTTCGAAAATTACACTATAAAAACAATTGTGATATTGTGCTTAAAGCCTAGCACGTTGATCAGGCTATAGAAATTCTAACTAAAACTATGTAAAAAATGATTTATTAGGTGGATAAATTGGTGCGGCTGATTTTATATTTTTGAATTTTTTGGCTCCCTGTTTAATTTCTACTTAAATTAGTAGTTTGGTAACCCCATTTCACTCCGTTAGGGGATGAATTTCGAAAAATCGATTCTTAGTGAATGTCCACGTCATTATAGAGATGCACTGTCAAAATTAAAGCCCTTCAGCTCCAGCGGTTTGGGTAAACCCTATTTCACCCCCTTAGGGGATGAATTTCGAAAAATCGCTTTTTAGTGGATGTCCACGTCATTAAAGGGATGCACTGTCAAAATTTCAGCCCTATAAGCTCCAGCGGTTTGGGTAAACCCCATTTCACCCCCTTAGGGGAAGAATTTCGAAAAATCGCTTCTTAGTGGATGTCCACATCATTATAGGGATGCACTGTCAAAATTTCAACCCTATAGTTCCAGCGGTTTGGATAAACCCCATTTCACCCCCTTAGGGGATGAATTTCGAAAAATCGCTTCATAGTGGATGTCCACGCCATTATAGGGCTGCACTGTCAAAATTTCAGCCCTGTAGCTCCAACGGTTTGGATAAACCCCATTTGAGCCCCTTAAGGGATGAATTTCGAAAAATCGCTTCTAAGTGGATGTCCACGTCATTATAGGGATGCACTGTCAAAATTTCAGCCTTATAGCTCCAGCGGTTTTGAGTTGACCCTATTTCACCCCCTTGAGTTGATCGTGTGGACCGAAAGGGTCGAACCCACATCCCAACTAGTTTCTATTTGTAGCCGATTTAGGGGTGGTTTCAACCCTTTAGAATCACCCCTTATCATAAAGTTCGCGTTGATTTAGTACAAATCAACCACCTTCGCAAATAAATATTAAAAAAAGTGTATTTCATTGCATTAGTTTTCATTACTATCGAAATAATCGCGAAAAACCCCTAAAAAGGGGTGTTTTTTGCATTTTTAAGGGTGACGCCCATGTTTTAGGACCGCAGGACCCCGATTTTCGTGATCAGCGACCCCAAAAATCTATAGGGTTCGATTTTCTTAACGGTTTGAATGGACTATTTATCTGTTTTCAGCAAAAGACTTTTATTTTTATATTTTAAAAATAAAAGTCTTCAAAGACTTTTATAGAAAAAACTGGAAAAATAAAAATCTTAGAAAGACTTTTATGCAAGACAGTCTTTTTTAACAGTTATTTTTGATTTTAAAAATAAAAGTCTTCCCATAAGAGTTTTGGAAGACTTTAAAAATAAAAAACAAAAATAAGAGTTTTTAATGACCTAAAACTTTTTTAGTTAAATATAACTGTTATTGTTTATTTAAAAAATTTAAATTAATTTTAACTATTAAACTTGACTTTTATAATAAAAGTCTACAATTTAAAAGTAACCCCACCACCGCGTAGAACTCGCTACTCTGAGTATCCAGGATAAATTTTATGCAGATCAGACAACATTTACTATTTGATTTTTTAAGTCAAAAATACAAATATAACAGTTATTTACGATCCCTGCTAATGACACAATGTACAGATTTTTGTATACAAAATGTACAATTCAAATTTATTACACTACTGTATACAAAGAATAAAGCCTTGGCCACGATACGAGCGGCGAATGATGAGCGGCAGAGTGGCAAACACTAAAGTGCCTCTCGCCGCTCTTATCGTGCCCGAGGCCTTATACAACATGGGGAAGCTGTAATATCTCCAGCTTCTTTGCCACAGAAAATCAACGTGAAAACTCCAACACATTCATTTGATTGAACCCACACTCACGCAAAGGTTTGCATTGATACAGTACCCTCAGAAGCTGAGCCAAACGCAGCTTCTTCGGAACCGAACAGTGGGATATAGCAAGTCGAAGATAGAGAAAATTTCCATGTTCTCTTTGTTTTCTTGGTTTCGTTTTCTGGTAATGTTCTCGTTTCAATTAAGATGTAAATTTACTCTTGCAAATTTGCTTCGAAGCTGATACTTTGTAGCTTCAATTATATTTTTTATGATTCTCTTTAAAGTTGATTTAAAGGGATAGAGAATATTTTTATGAATTGCATTTCTGAGCTCGGGTTGCCTGAAGTCTTTTTTTGCAGGAAGATTGTAATGATGATGAGCGAAGCTTACAAAAGAAAATAGGGGCGTATGTAGGGTTTTATTATTACTATCTTTTTTAGATTTTGAGCCAAAATTATGCATTTGCATGAAAATTTAAATGAGCTCAAAGTAGTAGTTGCAGTTTTTCAACAGCTTTTTTTATACGCTTTAATTATCAACAGAATCTGAAAAAAGGCGCAAAATGCCCTCTAGCGGCGAAATTATTTCGAAAAACTGCAAAACCACGATTTTCGATTCGTATAGCATTCGATATAGCTAGAAACTGGTAACAATTTGTTATGTTTTGCTTATCCGATTCCACTATATGTTATTTTTCAGTTTTTTTAGTTAAGGCCTTCGATACTTTAACTTTTATCGTTCGCCTTGCGCATTGCTTCCCTTACCCTGAACATTACGAACCGCCACTGAACAATAATAGTATATTTTAAAATATCCAAATGACAGCTTCGTTGAAATACTGGTTGAATGTCATCCGATTTTTATACCTGTCACACCTGAGTAAAGGTGGATTTACATATCCGACGTTTTTCTGTCGCGCCGCTCTTTTTTACAATTTCGACACAATCTCTGCGACATATTACCGTTACGGCGGAGAGCTAAACCAACTTGAAAATTTTCTGTGGCAGCGTGATAGAAACAGCTTATTGTAAGTAAAATTTGAGGTTATGTGTAACTGAAATGTTTGTTTATTTGGATTTTTTTGGTTTTTTGTGGACGTAAAAAGAGGTTTTATTAAAAATTGTTTGTTTTTTAGGTTAGTCGTTGTTGCTTTGTATGATAATGAATGAGTCAAAAGTCACGATCGTTTTTGGCTGCGACAGAATTCGTCACAAGCGTTATATGCGTATTAAAAACTACGACAGAAATGATCAGCTGTGATATGGTGTGACGGAAAAATGTCAGATAGGCAAATCCACTTTAAATCTGAGCCTACCGCAACTGGGTTTAGTTAGTCCAAATCTAGAGAGTGAATGAACAAAATTTAAGGTTTGTTGAAATATGTACTATCTGCCGTTCACTGACTCTTACACTATTAAATTCATAAATTTTCGACAGAAAATTAATTTGAAAAATCAAAATTTTGTCCGTCAACTTTTTTGATTGAAGATAGGGATTTTTTTGTAATTTAAATTCATAAACAAAAACTAAACAATAAATCGCTTTAAAAAAATTGCGGCTTTTCGAAACATGAGAATGTACATTTTCACAAAATTTCATTAAAATCGGATCAGATAGAAATAATAAATGAAAAAATTAATGGTCTTGGATGTGAAGTATCACGTCCGTATTTTAACGTGACAACGTCTATTAATTTGAACGTGACAACGTCTGTTATTACGTTTTGTATTATTATATTTCAATTAATAAATTATATATTTCGAAGCAAATTTTTTTTTGTGTGCGGGACATTTTCACACGCGCGTCCTATCTTAAACCGATTTAATAGACGTTGTCACGTCAAAAATCGGGTTTTGACGGTTTTCTCCATTGTTTCGAGGTTATGTCGAAAAATGGTTTGAATGAAAGTTCTAAATTTTTTAACTATCGGTCATCTGTTGCGGTACTCTCGATTTTTCCTTGTTCACCATTTATTCTAAATTTTCACGCCATCCGTATACTGCAAAGAATTTTCCTAGTTTTGCGCCTTTCAAAGAAGCTTTGGCACTGGTCTATTCCCAGTTTATAGGAAAGTTATTGTAATCGGTCCGAAAATCGAAAACGTAGTTTTCGACGTATTTTCTTTTTTAAGGTCCCATTAGCATTTAAAGCAAAATTTTAGAAGAAGTATGCGTGTGTGCTTTCGTATATGGTCTTTTTTTCCTACACGATATCGCACGAACCAAAAAAGATAACGGCTTCGTTGGGGTATCCTTCGAAGCTTATTAACGGAAATATGATCTGAAAAGATTTTTGTAAAATTTGGTCGAGCCGTTTTTTGGTTTAAATGACATATGTAATTTTTCTTCCTGCACGATATCGGGTGAATCACAAAAGATATCGACTAAGTTAAGGTGTCGTTCGAAGAATTATTATTGAAAATATGATCTGAAAAGATTTTCATAAAATTCGGTGGAACCGCTTTTTTGTTTAAACGACTATATCGACTTCTTTGAGGCCCGAAAGAAGAATATTAACTAAAAATGCTTTGAAAAAAATTTCATAACATTCGGTCGGGCCTTTTTGTTGTTTAAATGGATAAACTACGGCTAAGTGTCAGAAAGATCCTAAATAGATAAGTTCTGCTAGTATCTAATAAACTTGATGGATTGGGACCCGCTATAAACGAAGTGATTTTCTTTGGATTCTGCACAACGATAGCTTTCCAACAAAACATCACTTGTCAAAATCGGACACTTTTGATAAATGGTGCAAAAATTACGTTACCCTTTACAAACATCACGAATTTTTCAAACGTTGGATCAGCACATTTTAACGAGGAATTGTTTTCTCTCAGGCGGCGAGGGCGGTCGGCCTAGGGCGAGCTCAAAGCGGAGAAGAGAGGCGAGGAAGAGAAAAGGCAAAATTCGAGCCGATCTTCGTGAGCGTAGTCACAATTATGACGAAACTTTTAGTTTCTTCACAAAAAAATCCTAAAAACTCAACCTCCGGCCTCCCTATTTACTCGAATGGGCCATAGGCCAATCCAGCCCTCTACAGTTTCAGGAGACTGCGGTTCATCCCGTAATTTCCAGTAGTTACCGAAAAATTTGTCCTTTTTAGTCAAGTCTAACAAGTACTTTACAGTGATTATTGCTAATATCTGCTAATATCTCTGAAAAGCTTTGCAATCTCCAAATGAAGCCATCCGCTTCCCAGTTTATCACCGGCGCTTCAACACGCTCAATACGAATTCGAACACCCGCTTTAGTGTAGCGAACGAAGTATGAAAGAAATGTGTGTTTGCTAACGTTCAGGAAAAACAAATTCTCTAGAAAAATCTTGTGGGTTTACCACTATTATAGTTATTTGAACTAGCTTCTCTCAGAATTTCTTTTTTCACCAGTTCTGATACTAGTCAATTTCCTACTAGTGCTAATAGTCCAGTCAATGCACGGAAAAAACGGCGAAAGCTGGCAATCCTGCCAAACAGCACCAATTTGAACCAAAATTTGGATTTGGGTTCTGCTTACTCTATATTTCAAAGTTGTCAATGTGCCGACGGTTGCTTTTTATTTTTAGGGGTGTAAACTACCCCTATTCGAAAATAAGTGTAAAATTGTAGATTCAAGCGTTTAATCGATCGAAATTATCATTGCATCATGAATTACAAGTTGCAACCCTTATGAAGACAACCCCTATAAAAACAACCCCTATAAAAACAACCCCTATAAAAAAAACCCCTATAAAAACAACCCCTACTTTTTAAAATTTGATTTAAAAAATAGGAAAAATTAGAAAAATCACAAATTTCCCAACTGAGGGGGATAAATAAGAACTTGAGGAAAACAAAGCACAAAAATGGGAGTATAGAGTACGTGCTTCCGAAGAACTTCCACAACATATGAATTGGAAGCGCTGCATTCTTATTTCTTTTGACAGCGCTTGATAAATTTCCGGCTGGAAGATGAAGGAATCTTCTATATCAGGTTGTTATATACGTGTGTTGATAACTGTAAAAATTTGTGATTGGGTATTTTTACCATAACTCCCTTAGTTTTTGAGCTATCAAGTTCAACAAAAAACTATTTTATAGGTTTTTCCAAGAGCTATAAGCTGATGTAAACTAATTTTTTTGTAAGCTCTTATTTTTTAAAAAGTTTGAGCTGAAACAGCTTCAAAACGTTGCATTTGCGAACATGTGAAAACTTGAAACGGCCATATCTTCCTCAATTTTCATCGTACAGAAAAAGTAAAAAAACCAGAAGTTTTAGAAAAAGAAAACCTACAATTTTTCACTTTTTTAAATTTTGCGTATCTTTCATAGTTTTTGAGTTATTTTTAAAGAAAGGCAATTTTTTGCAAACTTGCAAAAAAGCTCTCTTCACTTCAAGCTCATTTTTTTTTAACCAAGCACTTAAAACCGGTCAAACTTATAGGGCATATTATAAGTACATATATGAAGTAAATTGTAAAGTGGTAACGATCATGTTCAATTGGGGTGGTAATTAGGGGGTGATTTTCACATTTTTTTGCTGCCAAAAAAATGGGGATCAATTTTGTTTTTGTCATAACTCGCTTAATCTGGGTACTAGAAACTTAAAAAAAAAGAAAATTAAAGGTTTTCCAAGCACTACAAAAAAAGTTTTATGAGTTTTCCCCGAAAAATGCGTTGTTTTTCGGATATTTCACGTTGAAACTTACGATTTTGGCGTTTGACGAAGAAGACCCAACCTTTAACAAGCTATTACTCCGTTAGCATTAGGTCTAGTGATATTTTAAACCCAGTATTTTTTTTTTGTTTTTTTATAAGCTACATTTTTACTCTGAATGGTTTTTTCATAAAATACTTATTTTCAGAGTTATTCATGAAAAACCGTCTGAAAACGGGTTTTTTTTGCTGAAAAATTGACGTTTTCACTCTCGAATATTTCGAAAAGTATTGACTTTTAGTAAAAACTTTATATAACAAAAGTTGCTTAGAATTAGTCAATCTATCCATTCCCATACTTATTTTTATTAAAAAAAATTTAACCCCCTAGAAGGGGTGGCGTCGACCCCCAGGGTAAAAGCAACCGTCGGCACATTGACAACTTTGAAGTAGAGGGTAAGTAGAACCTACAGCCAAATTTTGGTGCCAATCGGTGCTGTTTGGTGGAATTGCCAGGCAAACCGTGCATTGACTGGACTATAAATGTATTACTATTTTGTAAGAAGTCAGTTTATTCCGTCTACGTTCATCATACTAGGAAGTTGGTCATGTGGACCAAAGGGGTCAAACCCACATCCCAACTAGTCCTTAATTTTCCCGTCATCCTTATTCTGCTAACAATTTTTCAAGTTTTTGGCCTTTCAAAGGAGGAGTCATCTGAGGACTCTTTAAAAATCATGCAAAAATAACATTACCCTTTCCAAACATCACGGGAATTGTTGTCCACGTCGCAACGCGTCGTATTGTTTCTGGAAATTGAAGTCCAAAAACTTGGGCCCTTTCGCAGAGTTAAAATTTAAGACAATTCTTTCCACAACAATTTGATTTGCAGAGATTATTAAAAATTATTCTTTAAATTAGTTTATTTAGAACAAAAGTCATTAAAGTAAAATAAAAGGCAGAAAATTTTGCTAAATTCGCTTCTTAGATTCAAAATGTTTCCTGTACGCGCTTATTTCTACTCCTTCCCAATTTCCGGTTTTAGTAAAGTATCTAGAAATGAAAAAAAAAAACAAAAAAAAAACGTTAGTCTTTTCTATAAAGATCTACAAATAAACTCTTACTTTTCTGTTAGCAGCTTCAAAACGTCTTGTTCCTTTGGTGTCAAACCATTCACAACAGCTTCCATATTAATCTCTAGAAGCCTCCTGGTTTGCATTCCAACTAAGAATATCGAAGGTCCTTCCAACTGTGCAGCGTAGTACATGGCTAGCTTTCCTAACTCTATGCCGTCTTTCTTGCAGATATCAACTGCCTGACGACAGAGAGCCTTCATCTCGTCCGAGGCTGGATGCCACGGCTGAGGACCATGATTTGAAAGTAGACCAATGGCATGAACTGATGCGCAAATAATTGCAAGGTTTTGCTCCTTAAAGAATTGCAGGTACTCCTTTAATGTGTCATCAAGCAACGTATACCTGGCGTAGCAGAGTACAGTCTAGAGAAAGTTTGTTGTGAAAACCAGGAAAAATTTCATAAATATTGTAAAGTTTACATTAAAACGTCCTGGTGCTAGTGTAATTGCTTTCTTCAATACATCGATGGGATAGGCACTGACTCCAATATAGCGGACTTTTCCTTCTTTGACCAGCTTCTCTATTTCCGGCAGGGCCTCGTTGATAACTGCGTCCAAAGTTGGCACAAATTCAATGTCGTGGATCTGTTGGAAATAATGAATTCTTATAAAAAGTGTTTTTTGATATTAATAAATTCACAAACTTGTAAAACATCGATGTAGTCAACTCCAAGCAACTTGAGACTTTTCTCAACACTCTCGCGTGTTTTCTTTGCTGAATAGTCAAACATTGTGTCGAAATCCCTTGTGTAACGTCCAATTTTAGTGGCGATGTAGTAAGCTTTCCGTGGAATTCCCTTAAGGGCTTTGCCTACGATCGTCTCTGATTCTCCTTGACCGTAGAATGGGGCGGTGTCAATGTAGTTGATTCCTTTTTTAACTGCTTGCTGCAAAGTCGCGATAGCTTCGGCTTCATCGACTTGACTGTAAGAGAAGAATGTATTAAAATAACATAATTTTCATTTGGCTTTGGCAATGCTATACAATTATATATAAAATTGAGGGTTATAGGGTGCTTCACACTTTGAACTATAAACTTAAATGAATAGATCAGCGCAGAGACTGATTTAAAAGAATGACACTCGCCAACTCAAAATTAAATTAATCTTATAATTTCCCATGAAACAGGAGTTCAGAGGAGATTGTAGAATACGAGACCGCCACAACGCCGTTGAACAACTGATCCGGCTCGTTACATAGTGCTGTAAGGCAGTCAGTTGTTGCGAGTGGAAGTGAAGATCGTTTGAGCTATGTTTAGGGTCACGCATAACTGAAAAAACGAACACCTGGAGACTGATTGATTTCTATTCTATACCCAAAATGACCATCAGTGGCCCAATCTACACTAGTATTCCATCCCCATCACCAGAAAATTTGCAGTGTGAAAACTTAACACCTTCACAATATGCTTCTGCTTACTCGCTCTGATGTTCCCTCTATTTATGGACAAACACAAAGATAAGAAGAAAGTTATTCCTGATGAAGGGATTCCAGTGTAGACCTAGATTATGTCGTAGAACTAATTTAGAAACAGTTCAAAGAATACCAGCGTTGAATGCTTTCATGAACTAAATTCTTCCTGGTCACTCTGACTTGTGTCCGATGTTGTTGAATATTAAACAATTGGGAACAATTATTGGACATCACGCTGTCTTCTCAAAGTAGAAAACTGGAGATTGTCAGATCAGGTGTTTTTCTCGGATCCCCAATGGACATATTCAGGGTACGCCTTCACCCAGAAACTCAAGAAGGACGATTGGGAGTGTAAAACCCGAGTTTTGGCGATCCGAAGGCGTGATCTTCGGCCGCCATCTTGTTTAGAGTGGCGAAAACTTATTTTTCTTATACATATGTATCTCGGAAACTATGAGTCCTAATGTAAATAATGTTTTGCCGTAATATTAATAATAAAAAAGATATGGACCAAAAATGATCAAAACTTTGGGGGTTATGAACTTTAAAGCCCTATAACTCTTTTATTATTGACTAACATAAAACCCGCGTGCCTTGCAACGTCTTTAAATAAAAAAATGTGCGTGTTAGCTCCGACGCGTGACAGGAGTTTACTTCTGAAAAACGGTTGTCTTAAAATAACAATAGTCAAAGGAAACAAATGAACCAATATATTTATTTATATTGATTTGTCAAAATATGTATATTACATAAATTTCATTTTCTAATTTTTAGTCTATTATATGTCTTCCGCCATTTTGTGTTGGCCACCATTTCGAATTTCGAATGACGCTACACCGCTAATTGTATTCTACCTGTCTTGCCCTTTCATTTGATACCAATGTCGGGGGTCGGCGAACGCAAAAGCAAAAATGGGGGCTCGCCGTCTTGGAACCGCCATCTTGATTTATTTACAAAATAGTCAGTTTGCACTGTCAAGCAAACTACGCATATGCAAAATTTGAAGCTGATTGGTCCCATAATGGAGGGGTTGCAAAGAAAAAGGTAATAGGCCGCTATATTGGACCCGCCATGTTGATTTACGGTCGGCTATGCAGATGTGCAATTTGAAGTTGATCGGTTATATTTTTTTACTTTTTATTCTTCCGCCATTTTTTGTTGGTCACCATTTTGAATTTGGAGAGACGCTACACCACTAACTGTATTCTACCTGTCATGCGCTCTCATTTGATATCGGGAGCTTAGAATACAAAACTACAGGAAGGGCCCTCGCCGAATTAAAGCGTAGTGAAATTCGTTTTGTATGAGTGCCCACGCTTTGGTAGTTGTTTGTACACTACAAGCGTAAAAACCGAGTGGAATAGAGGAAGGGCAAGAGCGAGTTCAAATGGAAATAGAAATGAACTTTTTACACGGCGTCACTCCGAAATCGAATCAGCTGATCCCCCTGAATTTTGCGTTGGGTTAGTTAATGTAAACAAAGAAATTCAAGCAAATAAAATTTACATTTTTTGGACTATTTATCACAGTGATTCACATATTTATTAATGTAAATATCTAATATATGTGTTTAGGAACTATTTTATTTAGCACATTCACCTAAAGAACGATTTTTCTCGCGCAAATTTCGATTTATTCCTACATTCACAAACTACACACTTCATTGTTCTTTTTTCACAGAAAACTCACTAGCTAGAACTTTAATTACACTTTAAACTATTCTTTATACTTTCTTTCTTTGTTTAAGTTAGTTTTGATAATATGATTTCGGATAACTTTATAAAAAAAACTCGTTTTAAAAAAGTATTCCACCGAACGCGGGAACACAAGCAGCTAACTAACCCAATTTGACAGTTGTCTAACCCTCAGATTTCACTACGCTCGCATACAGGGATTATACACACGAGGGCCTTTCCTGTAGTTCTATCGGGAGTCTGGGAACACAAATACAAAATTGATTTGATGTCGGGAGTCTGGGAACACAAATACAAAAATCGGCCGGCAGCTTTCAACCGTCATATTGCCTTTTCTACAAAATGGTCAGATTGCAATGTGTAAAATTTGAAGTTTATCGGTTATATGGAAGTGGGTCAAAATCGAGTTTTGTTTTTGTTAACGCTTTTTGTTGACGGTTTTTTTGTTGTTAACGCTTGATTTTTACTCCCAAATTATTTTTCATACTGTGCTCTATATATGAAACGATTCTTAAGGAGTAGACTCCAATAATTTTAAGAACCGGCTTCAGAAAAAACCAATCCCGCGATGCACAAAAAAGGATGAAATAATTGTTTGTAATTCTTAACAACATTAATTCAATCCGAATGGATCTAGAAAGAAGAATTACTTTTAAAAACGGTGCCAGGTAGTAGTTGACTTTCATTACACTAACTGTTGCCTCGGAAACTATTTTCATTTCTTTGTTAGGGGTCGTCCATTAATTACGTGAGGCGTTTAAGGGGGTCGAGCCAAATCTCACGCAATCTCACGTGGGGGAGAGATGGGGTCTCAGCAAATATCACGTACATTTTTTTTCAAGAGCAGTGTAAAATTGCGAGAAGGTGAAATTAAAGTAGGCAGTGGCCGTTTAGACCAGGTCGGCCGGCACGGCCCGATGAAAACCACAAACTACTTAGTCTGACTGAGGGGTGATAGTTCAGGTACCCACTTAACAGGCCGTGATGCCGGGTTTTCATTAGTAGAATTAGTGGTAGAGTATACTGGGCGAGTACTAACTATCTTGAGAACTCGCTTAATGAAAACGAAAGTGGTAGAGTAGAGTACTTGATTACAGTAGAGTAGAGTGGGATAGCACCGTGGTAAAGTTACTCTACTAGTTCTGTCCCCCACCACTGCTTTCCACTCTACTCTACCGCCACTATGCTAATGAAAACAGTGTTGAGATAGTCGAGCATACAAGAAATTCGTGGCATTTAAGTATTTAGTGTGCTGTCATTAAAGTTTTAGCGTTTAGCAACTAGTCACTATTACCTTCTGCACCATACTATTTTCAATTTAAGTGAAAACGGGTACTCTACCAAAATAAGTAGAGTAGAGTTAGCTCGGCTTAAAAGTACGCCAGTTACTCTACCACTAATTCTACTAATGAAAACCCGGCATGATGGAGGTGAAGTCATGATTCCCTATAGACACAGGCGAAGACGACAGCTTAGCATAGCAGATTCGGCGCTCAGTGGCTCTAGACTCACGCCGTGCTCACGCGCGAACGCTAGTGTGGATGGTTTTCGTGCCTTGCTTTCCGTTCTTTGCCGTAAATTCACGGCTTGAGAGTGAGTGTGTGCTGATGCTGGTGAGTGTGTGCTGATGCTTGGCCTCAAGACGTAAACTTTCAGCCCGTGGCCTGCCGGCGGCCTGTGTGTAAATGGGGGCCTTAAGATATGGCTAAATCCTACACCAAAAATTTTACGCGATTATGCAGAATCCAGAAAGTAGTATAGTAGCACCCCGATTGCTTAGCCGCCACCGGCCAGCTAAACGCGCGCGACCCAGCGAATCCTGTAGTGTACGAGCCAAGTAACACTGACCGGCGAAAAGATCTTTAGAATATAAAACTACAGGAAGGCACAGGCCGAATTTTAGGGTAATGAAATTCTTGTTGAATGAGTGCTCACGTTTTGGTAGTTGTGTGTCCACTACAAGGGGAATAAAGGAGGGGCAAGAAGGAGTCCAAATTATCAGTTATCTCAAATAACTTGCACACAACCGGCCCGACTTGTTGTGGTTACGACCGTTAATACGTATTTTTTAGTGTAAATCTTAGAGATTTTTTAAAATTTGAAATATCTCACGTAAGATTAGGGCGGCGGGGGAGGGGGTCGAGTCTAATCTCACGCAATCTCACCAAGAGGAGGGGGGATCGAAAAATCACAAAAATCGCCTCACGTAATTTATGGAGGACCCCTTAATCGATTAAATTTTAAATCGATTAGTTAATCGATTGATGCCAGCACTGGGGCCAACTCTGAAGAAACCGTAATATGTTTCATTTGCAGCAAAAATAATCATGTCGGTTTTTTTGGTACATACGCTAAAGGAGTATTCTTAATAGAAGAAGAGGGAAACCATACCTAACGACATTAAAAAATAGTTTTATTATGAATAAAGTCAAGTCAATCACCTACATGAAAAATTTATTAATCAATAATTTCTAGTTTCCGAAACTTAAAATTTTCCTCAGTTCAATCATTGGCTGACAATAAATGTACTCATTTTTTTTCATTGGTTGCTTATCATTACTACATAATATGCATTAAAGTGTATAATTCGTTAAATATGTATGTACGTATCAATTTAAGGTTGATTCAACTAACTCAGATTATTTCGCAACTAATCGCAGTACCCACAGTACCCAGTACCCACGTACATTTAAGTGCACTATGAATCATCTTTACAATAGTTTGACGACTATCTTTGAATGAATATACACGAATAAAGATTAGATTAAATCGGTTAACGCTGGTGCACTTCAAATAAGCATCATTCAACAGTTGTACAAAATTTTAGAGTATACTTCGAACCATTAGAAATGAAGTTCAAGGTCATATTAACAAATATAAATAAAAATAAAAATTTAAATATTCTTTTTACAACCTACAAGCCCAATCAACCCAATCACTAGTAGATTCCTCCAAACAGGTTTTCTGTGAATATTTAAATTCCATAATTTTCAAACAAATCTCACATTCGTTGTGACCTCTAAGTGCTGCTCAAAAGACCACGTCAGATTATTGTGACGATTATCGTTTAATTGTATATTATGATATGCTATCAATTGTTTTTGTTTAGTTACAAATCTTGATAAAATTCACATAACTTATAAAAGTTTTCTTATCACAATGTTAACGACTTTTAATTTGTTTACTTTAACTTCACTACATGTTTTACAATATTACATTCTTATCGCTTATAACTTATTAAAATAAATTAAAAATTTACCCGAATAAATTGCTAAGGGTTGCTCCACCAATGGCCAATTTAGAAACAGTCATATCAGTTTTCCCAAATGACCGGTATTCCATTTTGGACACGGCTTTTTCATCATGGAAGCCTTGCACGAAAGTCGGAGGAAGCGGCATTTTACAAGATATCTTTCTTTTTGTAATATATCACAACAACACACTTGAAGCACTGCGAAAACCTTCTCTACCTTTCAATAAAAATTTCGCGAATAAATTGCAACTTGCGAGACGATGCTATATTTATACTAGTCGGAGTCTACGATAAGAGTACTTTGCAAGAATCTTATCTCTTAGGGGAACTTTTGTACTTTGTTGGTTCAGAGACAGGAAATCAATTGAGCGTTTGAAGTCTTGTGTCAACTCTACACAAGTGGAGACCCTACATTAAAAAAGCGAGTATTGTAACTTGTTTGTCCACTCTCTTAGCCCAACTAGAAAATGTCTAGAATCCAAGCTCGCGTTGGTCCCCCTTTTGCATAGAGAGATATCTCTTATGATTCTCATAGATCTGTTCTAGGCGGATCTGTGGTTGGAGCACCGCTCGCTTGGCAAAATTAAAATATTCATGGGGGATCGCGGGTACATGCTAGGGGAGACTGGTTTGAGAGTTGTTTATAAATTCTTGAGCACAAATGCGGTGACTGATCACGATGCCATGTCTACACCTTACATGATGTTACTTTACTCGGAGAGAAGGCAATGAAAGATCAGCTTTGGTTCTTTTATTTCCTTTCGGTACAGTGCATAACTCGGATAGATCATTGTAATTTTATTTTTAATGATATCTCTGTGGTCTATAATAAAAGAAAGGCATTCAATAAGTTCGTGCAGAAATAAAAGAAAATATTCTCCTTTTATTCATACACTTAATCCAAACAGTTTTCTAATTTTCTTTACAAACCCCGATTCGTCTGTCTCTGTAGATAATAGTTAAGGCCGCCCAAATTGATGATACTTTGTGTTCTTGGTAGTGAGATAGAAAATAAAATTTTGATCGTACCTCGCATCGCCCATCTTAGATAGACAACCTGTAGTATTTTTTTGTGTACATTTGACTATATTTTTCTTCTATATTTGATTGTTACCAATTCATGATTTCCTTAAAGTCGGGATAGGTACATATGTACCTATATATGTACCTAACCAATAAGGATTTTAAGTATGTCTTATTTACATTTTTATTGAGATTCAATGATTGTTACCCCGTTTATGACTAGGTTGAAAAATTGAGTCGAGGTTGAGTTGAAATTTCGACCACCGTATATGATGTCGAGTTGAGTTCACTTTTGAGGTTAAAATAGAGTTGAACTGATATCAAAACATAACCTCGAATTTATATGTGAAAATCTTATTTTTAGATATGTTAAAATTTATTAAAAACATGGAACACATATTAATGAAGTGATTGCGATATTAATACAGCAACATACCAATGAAATGAAACAAATGAGAAAAAACTTTGTAAAACGACTAACAAGGCGTTTAAACATTCTCACTGCTGCTCATATAAAGAAAGTAGCAACAATAAAACATGTTATCAGTTATTTACCAAAAAAGAGAACCAGGGAAGTGTGGTCTAAACAAAGAAGCAAGCAGTGGTGGTACAAAATTGTTAAAAACAAAACATTCAATGACCAAATGATAGAAAATTTTCGTATGGACAGGGAATCCTTTAATTTTATTTGTGAGAAATTAGCATCTGATTTAGCACCCAAGCCGTACATAGTACATGCTATACCTGTTGACATGATCGTAGCGACTGCTATTTACAAGTTAGCATCATGTGCAGAATATAGGGTTATAGCTAACCAATTCGGTGTGCATAAAAGTACAGTACTGAAGTGTTTGCATAACTTTTGCGATGCAATGATTAAAAACTTTTTGAAAGAAGAAATTGCAATGCCCAAAGGAACCCACGCGCAGAGCATTATTGAAGGATTTAAAGAAAAATGTGTGATTCCTCAAATTCTTGGTGCAATAGATGGCACGCGTATACCAGTCACAGCCCCTTTGGAAGGACATTCGGACTTTATAAACAGGAAAGGTTGGCCATCTATTATTTTACAAGCTGTTGTTGATTGCAATTATAGGTAATATTTAACAAATATTTTGTCACTCATTTTTTGCATAGTTTGTATATGTTTAGATTCATAGATATTACTAGCAAACATCCTGGTTCAGCTCACGATGGTACTGTATTAAAAGACTCATTTTTGTACAGGAAGATGGAACAGTTGGATTTGGTAAAAACCGCCTACATTATCCATTATTATTTTATATAAAAATAATATTCTTTTTAGCCCGCAGAAAATATCGATGGAAAAGAAATACGTGCGTTCTTCGTAGGTGATCCTGCATATCCCCTTCAACCTTGGCTCCTTAAGGGATATTTAGGTAATATAACTTCTGAGGATTCATTCAATGCATATCTCAATAAAGGAAGAATAGTTGTGGAAAACGCATTTGGAAGATTGAAGGGGAGATGGAGAATCCTTCAGAAAAGAATTGATGTGGACATTAATTTTGTGCCAAAAGTTGTTGCTACTTGCTGCATACTGCATAATTTATTGGAGAAAAGAAAGGCGCCATATATAGAAATGTGGAGTGAGGTTGCTACAACTTCAGAAAATATTTTGCAGCAGCCATCGTGTGAAACTCGAATGATAAGTTTGGAAGGAACTGAAATTAGAAATCATTTGAAGCAATACATGAATAATAATTTCCCCTTAATTCAGAGTTTGAAGAAAAAGTAACATTCAAAAACACAATTGCATCATGTAAAAATATTTTTTAATGTGAAAATAAATTATTTAAATAACATTTGTTTGTATTACATGTAATCACATTAAGATAAAGCACATTCCAAGTAACTTAAGGTAATAAAAGAACAATAATAACGAAACAAAAACTAAAACAAGAATCCAGAATTAAACTAGTAAACAAAAATTAACAAGAATAATAAACAAAACTAAATTCAAAAAACAAAAAAAAATAATGCAGTATTTAAATTTAAAAAAACATTATACAACATACTTTTCATCCTTAGTACTGGAAGTACTGGAATCTTCATTGGTTAATGTAATTATGCAGTCATTTTCTATTAAATTAGGATTATTTCCACTTGGCAACATCCCAGATAATTTATTTAAAAAAGTGTTGGTCGTTTCATCTAAAGTAGATTTTATATTCTTTTGGAACTTTTCATCAGCTTCCTTTTCCAGTTTAGAGTACAACTGAAATTCATACTCAATAAGTTTTTTTTGGTTTTCGAAAATTTCTTTACTGAGTTGCTTTTGGTTTTTTTCCAAAGTTCGTCCTAACATTTCCATGATTTTGGCATAACTACCTTTTCCATTCTTTGTCGCACATCGTTTGCTTTCACTTCCACCTAATATTATAATATTATAATTAAATAATAAAAAAGAAAGAAAGACATTGCACCTGTTAGTTCGCGTGACGAGTCGCCAACGTCCTGTGATGAAGTCGAGGCCTGCGATGTTGAAGCTTGTGCAAAACATTCAGTTTGTTCCATAGGAATGTTTTCGATTTCATCTATTTCACCTATAGTTACATATAATTTAATTTAATTTATACAAACTTGGCAGGTAATACAATATTAATACTTACTTCTTGAAGTATCTACTCCAAAATTTGTTGTGTTGACTAAAGGTCTATGCCCTATCATTTTGTCTAGTTCGTCAAAAAACGGACATGTTTCTCTGGAGCTTCCGCTTTTATTATTAATTTTTTTATAATAATATACGCCTTTTTTAAATTTTTGTATCGGGTTTCAATTTGCTTTTTTGACTTTGTTGTGAAGCCTCTTTTTACTAGCTCTTTCTCTATATTTTTAAAAATTTCTGATTTTCTATACAGCTTCCCATCAAAATGATGAAGGGAATTTTGTTCCTGCATAATTCCCAACATTATTTTTGTTTCTTTGTGCTCCCAAACATTTCTCTTTGCCATTATAAAAATTATTTTTATTATTTAGTCTACAAAAATTTATACGCGCTTCGAAAACACCGAACACAAAACAAAACTAACGCCGAAGGAAGATTTCACATATGGTAAACAAACAAAACAGATGTCATTTCAACCCAGTTTCAACCCAACCCACGTATATAAGGCAAAATATCAACTCGATTCAGGTAGGACAGCTAAGTTGAGTTGAGTGGACCCAGTATCAACTCGATCCCCGTTTATGACTGGGTTGAACCTAGGTTCAACCTGGGTTGAACCTAGTCATAAACGGGGTATGTATTGTGAGTCCAGTCAATTTACCGAAAAAACGGCCAAACCTGGAAATCCTGGCAAACAGCACCAATTTGCACCAAAATTTGGATTTGGGTTCTGCTTACTCTCTATTTCAAAGTTGTCAATGAGCCGAGAGTTGCTGTTTATTTTTTAGGGGTGTAAACTACCCCTATTCGAAAATCATTGTAGAATTTGTAGATTCAAGCGTTTAATCGATAGAAATTATCATTGCACCATGAATTCCTAGTTGCAAACCTTTTGAAAATAACCCCTATTAAAACAACCCCTAGTGATTATAATTTGATTTAAAAATAGGAAAAAACAAATTTATTTTATTATGGACCTTAAGCTTTTAATTTAAAAATAAATATATTTTTTAATTTAAAAAACACAAAAAATTCAATGCCTCATCCTCTTTTTACACCTCGCTTTTTCATGATCTATAATTGGAGCACTATTAGGACAATTATTGGGCGCATCCAGCGCACTCAGCGGCTGAGTAGCGGCTAAGTGCTGAGCTCGTTGGATGGCTAGCTGAACTAAGCAGCTTAGCTCAGCGGCTGGCGAATTTCTCAGCGTAAAAATTTTATGCTAAGTAGCTCAGCGATAGTGAATTGATGTTATTTAAAATAGAAAAAAAAAATTTAGCTGTCAAAATAAATTTTAACTCAGCTACCCATCCAGCCGACACATATCGCTGAGTTACTTTTTACGCTGTGCTGTTCAGCTAAGCGGCTTTTCCGCTGAGTGCGCTGGATGCGCCCATTGTCTGCGCTGCATGTTGAACAAGTTGAATTGCAGAAGAGTTCTACTCTTCGGCAACAACAGGTTGAACGAACCACTGCTCTTTTTGCAGCTACAAAAAATCATTTGTGTGTATGCGTGTGTGTCTCACAATGTGTGAAAAGATGAAGGTATCTTCTTCAGCAGTGCTGTAATATACGTGTTTTGAACCATTGGAACCAATTTTGTTTTTGTCATAACTCGCTTAATTTCGATACTAAAAACAAAATAAAAACGATAAAAAAAACAAAATAAAGGTTTTTTTTAGCTTCAAAAAAGTTCTGCGAGTGTTCCCCGAAAAATGCATTGTTACGTTGAAACTTACGATTTTGGCGTTTGACAAAGAAGAACCAACCTTTAACAGGCTATTACTCCGTTAGTGTTGAGTCTAGTGATATTTTAAACCCAGTGTTTTTTTTTGTTTTTTTATAAGCTGAATTTTTACTCTGAATGATTTTTTCATAAAATACTTATTAACTTCCCGATTAAAAATAATTTCATGGTTAATTTCCTTACTAGCACGCACGGAAAAAAAAATTTTTTCTTTCATTTTAAATTTGAGTTTCGTGCGTACCAGCTGCATGCTAGCTGCGGGCTAGTGTTATTTTCACTCAGGCGTGCATGCTAGCTGCGGGCGCCGTGCGGGCTAGTGCATGCCAGCTGCGTGCTAGCTGCGGGCGAATTTCATTTTTAATCGGGTTCCCAGTATAGGAAGTTATTGTAATCGGTCCGAAAATCGAAATCGAAATTTTCGACGTATTTTCATCTTTCAAGGTTCCAGGAGCATTTTAAGCAAAAAATTGGGAGGAAGTATGTGTGTGTGTGTGTGTGCGTGTGCGTACGGGTGGTCATTTTTTCCTGCACGATATCGCGCGAACCAAAACTGATATCGACTTCGTTGAGGTGTCGTTCGAAGCGTATTAACCGAAATATGATGATATGATTTTTCATGAAATTCGGTCCAGCCGTTTTTTTGTTTAAGCGACGTAAGTGATTTTTGTACCTTCACGATATCGCCCGAACCACGAAAGATATTGACTTACTTGAGGAGCCGTTCGTAGCGTATTAGCGATAATATAACCTGAAAAGATTTTTATAATATTCGGTCGAGCGGTTTTTTGGTTTAAATGACATAAGTGATTTTTGTACCTGCACGATATCGCGCGAACCCTAGAAGATATCGCGTTAGTTGAGGTGCCGTTCGAAGAGTATAAAACAAAATATGATCTGAAAAGATTTTCACAAAATTTGGTCGAACCGTTTTTGTTTTGTTTAAACGACGTTTATGATTTTTGTACCTGCACGATACCGCGAAAACTAAAAACTATATCGACTTCATTGAGGTGCCGAAAAAAAAATATTAACGAAGAAAAGCTCTGAAAAAAATTTCATAATATTCGGTCGGGCATTTTTGTTAAAATAGGAAAACTTCGGCTAATTGTCAGAAAGACCTTAAATTGACAAGTTTTGCTAATACCTAATAAACCCGATGGAATGAAACCGGTCCTAAACGAAGTGATCTTTTTTGGGTTCTGCACAGCGATAGCCTTCGAACAAAACATCACTGGTCAAAATCCGACAACCTTTCAAAATCGTGCAAAAGTTTCGTTACCCTTTACAAACAGCGCGAGTTTTTCAAACCTTGGATTAGCACTTTTTGACGGGGAATTGTTTTCTACGCGTGATACAGTTTCAGAAAATTGTGGTTCATCCCGGGATTTCCAGTAATTACCGCAAAATTTGTTCTTTTTGGTCAAGTCTGACAAGTACTTAACAGTTACAGTTTTGCTAATATCTCCGGAAAGCTTTGGAATTTCCAAATGAAGTCATTCGCTTCTCAGTTTGTCAATGGCGCTTCAGCCCGCTCAATACGTATGTGAACACCCGCTTTAGTGCAGCGAACGAAATGCGGAAGAAATGTTTGTTTGCTAACGTTCAAGAAAAACAAATTCTTTAGAAAAATCTTGTGGATTTACTACTATTATAGTTATTTGACCTAGCTTCTCTCGGGATTGCTTTGTAACCAGTTCTGATACTAGCCAATTTTCCACTAGTGCTAAACGTATAACTATTTTGTAGGAAGTCAGTTTATTCCATCTTCGTTCATCATACTGGGAAGTTAATCGTGTGGACCGAAGGGGTCAAACCCAATCCCAACTAGTTTTCAGAGTTATTCATGAAAAACCGTCTGAAAACCGGGGTTTTTTTTTTATAAAAAATTGACATTTCCACTCTGGAATAAGTCGAAAAGTATTAACTTTCAGTAAAACTTTATATAACAAAAGTTGCTTAGAATTAGTCAATCTATCCATTCCCATACTTATTTTTAATGAAAAAAATTTCACCCCCGAGAAGGGATGGCGTCCATCCCCAGGGTAAAAGCAACCCCCGGCATATTGACAACTTTGAAGAAGAGGGTAGAACCTACAGCTAAATTTTGGTGCAAAGCGGTGCTGTTTGGTAGAATTTCCAGGGAGATTGTGCATATTGACTGGACTATAAACTGAATTGAAAATCCCCAAAATTAACAATTTTTTAGATTTTTCAGCTGTTCCTTTTGGTTGAGGGTATAAAAAAGAGCCTACGCCCTATTCTCAGACCTACAAATATACACCACAGATTTCATAAAAATCGGTTAACTTGTTTCGGAGGAGTTCGATAACAAACACTGTGACACGAGATTTTTATATAAATTTAGATAAAAATTACTGTCTTTACTTTTTAACGAAAAAATCTTAAATTTTTTGTTAAATTATTGCTGTGTACTTAGTTTGACATATTTAATACTAGCTGGAACCCGATGCGCCTCGCTGCATCCATAAGCCAATGGTATGGCGTGCGCCAAAACAATTGGGAATCTCAAAATCGATGGGCAGTGAGAGTCTCAAACCCCACCGGGAAAGTACATTCGTAAAAAAAAGTGTAAGTTTGTTCGTTTAAAAACCCAAATCACTTGCTCATTTATATCCACAATGCAGCGGTCTCACTGTCACTCTTGTCGTGTTTAGATGCTATGAGGGAGTGTTTTTGCCCGTAAAAAATTTCGAAGAGAAAATTACAATGCACGTCCGCTTGAATTTTATCCATATTCATCGATGGAACGCTGACAGGGGTACGGTGCATGCTAGAAAAGGTCTACTGTACACAGCCAGAACATAAGTGCAAAATATGTATTTTGAGAAAATCGCCTTCAAAGATTTCTCTTTTCTTCAACGTACAATGTGCCCCCGGTGGAATTGAAATTTATAATTTATGCGCAGGAGAACTTAAAATATGCGCCTTGAACAAAAATGTTTTTAGCATGCGCAGAGTAACTTGCGCAGTATTTTAGAGCAAGTTTTAAGATATCTATTTGTATTGCTATATTATTTCGATCTTGATTTTTCCAAAGGCATCCAAAAGGATTTTATTTTTGTTTAATTTTCGAACACATATTTCATAAAAAAAATGGATTAAAATAATATTACTATAAAGAGTTTTAACAAGTTTAAGTTTATTACTGTCGGAGAATGATGCCGGAAGGGGTGGAGTTCTCTCGTAAAAGTTAAAAAACTGATAGCAAATATCGTCAAGTGCTCTTGAACAGCTTGCAGGGTTTTTTTGTGAAAAGCACATAGTGGTTTACTTTTTCAAGTGTGTTTTAGAGTTAATATTTGTTTCTGGCTAAGTATATTTTTGGTGCAGTGTAGTTTCTAAATTTTTTCTATTGCTTTTCTGATGTCAACCATGGAATCTCATTTAATTACAGAATGTGTTAGTGAACGTGGACGGAAAGAATTGATGTTCTGTAATTCACGATATTAAATATTACCAACACCCCGGCTGCACCGGCCGAACTGCGCAAGTTCCAGCAAATTGGTGTACTGAACTTCAATTTTATTTAGCCTCAGTTCCCATACATTTTTACATATTGAACTCTGGAAAAATCAAGCCTACGTTCGCTCATTATAACATGGAACTGAGATTGAAAGTAAAAGCTCGTTCAAACGAGAGTAGTCAACTGAAATAATGGAATGTTATTCCAGGGAGTTTTTGCATTTCTAATTCTAATTATTCAGGGCGAATGATACATCAGAATGGACGAATGTGGTTCAGGTACCACCTATCTGAACTCGACTTGCATTTAACCTTCGAGCTTTCCGAACACCTTCCATTCTATTAAAGAAAACTAAAATGTGACTTCTAGAAACAGACACAGACATCAGAAATACTTATTTGGTCCAGAATCATTTTTGTGTTAAATAAAGTTTTATAAACAAGTGGAGTTTTGTTTGATTGCAGGCGACGACTCAAGTCCCAGAACCAGAAGCGCAAATCTTGTCTACATTGTCTGGTACAGCGCCAACGTCCGGTACTCGTGCCTCGACGCACCTCTTCTTCCATGTCGGCCGCAATGCTATTCCAGTACCCTTCTCGTTCCGATTTCATTTTCTGTCGAACTTCTTTGTTTAATCGTCGGTATTGCTCAGAGTTCAAGTGTTTCATTCGCTTCCGCTGATCGTTTAGGTCCGGACAGCTTTTCGAGATTCATGGCTGCGTCCGTATACGAATAGGTGGACACAGCTCGCACACCCCACCCGAATTTGTTGGATAATGCCATTTGAAACTCTCACCCGATGGCCGAGTTCGGTAGGCACGCCCAGCTCTTCTTGGCTGGTTGGTAGTGACGCCGTTTCCTTCGCTCTTGTAATCGCATTTGTAATTTCGCTCGAACCAGATAATGCTCCGATCAGCAATCGGGCCCACACATTGCACGTACGTCTTTCATTAAGCGTCGGTCGGAATCTTGCGATTCGTAGTCGGATGGATTTCGCCAGGTGTTTGAGTGGATGGCGGAAAATGCTGATGCCAACGATCAGAAAGCAGGCGTAAGCCGTTGTCGTTAATTAATCCGTGTCCGAATTTGCCCATCGTTCCTACCCAGCGTGTTCGATCTACTCCTGAATGTCATTGAACTCCCCGCTAGTATTATAAATTCGCTACGAGGTAACATATCCAGCGTCTGTTGAAGCTGATCGTAAAATTCGTCCTTGTTCGCGTGCATGTTGGTTTCAGTTGGCGCATAAACGGATAATATATGGGTTTTGATCGAACCGCCAAACGCTCGGATATCGGTTGGAATGCGATCAACCATAAAGCCGACGCCTGCCTCTCGTCGCTCACCAGTAGTAAATCGTCATCGTTTCGTCGATTATTTGCGGGACGATCGTCAATGTCCCGGATCCGGTAAGTCAATAACTCCATTGCTATGATTTCCTTTTGACCGACGTGATGTTCTGTTCGTACATTCCTCGCGGCGAATCGAATTTCTATTTTCGGTGTGACTAATTTGGGTGTTCGGCCAGTAACCCACTTCTCACCAGCATCCCTGGTCCCCAGTGCTGGCGCATCGGTCGCCCCGGATGCAGTAGCATTATTTCGTGAATAGTCGTATTTATTGTAAATGGGCCCTGAAGTAGTCAGGAATAAAACTGCACGAATCCATACACCTTCACTTTGTTATTAAACTCGAAATGAATTCATGTAATGCAAGATAAGATTAGCATTTCTGTTTGTCCCAAGAGGCTTCTTATCAGCTGCACTTGACGATTCTGATTACTTTATCACCTCATCGGTTACCAAGCAATTTCTGATGTCTCAACATTAAAAGCTTAGCGATCCCGAGCCGGCCGCCGCCCGCCAAGAACAGATTCACGACGAGAATCCGAGGCGGACGTGCTTCTCAGTCATTGGCTAAAATCCGTCTGAGCTGGACGTCCACCAGCTAAATCATCGTAATATTGTTCGTGTAATTCGGTGCTTCCCACTGTATTTCGCAGAAAGAGCGGTCATTACGGCGCTCTCAGAAATACTTTGTTATTGTTTTTGTTTACAGTGATAAGATTTACAGTATGCCACTTCCGGTGACATTTGTCAAGGATTTTCATGATGAAGCCAGCTGTATGCGGATGGAGTATAGACCATTTGGGGAAACTGGTCTAAATGTGTCAAAAATTGCTCTTGGTGGTGGAACATTCAGCGCCTTCTATGGGTTTGTATTTTCAGAAAATAAAGATCGCCTGTGCGAATTGTGACTAATTGGTGAATAAAACAATTAATTTTACAGTTGTGTGATTAATGTACGGAATTTCTGTGTGAATCTAGTTCAATTGTCAGTTTATTTGTTTAAAAAAAATTGGAGCTGGAAATAGTCACCTGTCAAGCAATTTAGTCTCTTTGCCAGATGGTGGCGCTAGTATCTATCATAGGTTTGTGCTCCCGGTTCGCATGGTTATTTTCCGAGATAGACTTTTTCTTGTTTATGTAATTTGTTCACCCATATTATTCAAAGAATTTCATTTTAAACCAGCTCGTACGCCAACAATAATAATAAACTACTATTGCTCAAACATCGGCATTTCTTATAACGTTAAGTATTTCATTCATTATTATTACTTGCTACCTGTAATTGAGAATTATCTAAGGGAGAGGAGGTGAAATCTGAAAAAATAATTCAGAATATCAGTCACTTTGATACTTTCGGGGCGTTGTAAAACACTTCATAATGAATGAAATTTAAAATATGAATGAAAATTATTCGTTTGGATACCCCCTAAAAGAACTTGTTATCATTTTTTTTGTTAAAATTGAAGAAAAAACAGTTACAGCCTTGAAAATGTTCTAAGGCTTATAACTTCTTAATTATTAGATTTACGACAAAACAGCTTATATAATAAATTGTAGATAATTTAATTCTAAACAAAAAATCTTTTTAAAAATTTTCTGTAAGATGTACTGTTACGGCGATATAGTGGAAAAACCATTTGCACATCTTTTCTAAGATGGTGGCCAAATGGAGGGGCCGCGGATCCCGAAAACTCAACCCCTACACAACCCAAAAATAAAACCTTGTCCTGCATTTTTGCAATGTTAAAGTACCATTTCGATGGACTAGTACTTATTCCATTATTCTGAATGACTCCTATTGTTTCCTTCGTTGACCAAATCACGTTAATGTTCTTTCTGAGCATTACCCTTGACCCAAAACATATTTTTATAGAATTAGGAAAACCTGTTTTATTGTGGTCTGATAATACAGTCAATCTGTATTTTTGATTTGAAACAATTATACCGAGGAGTTTTTTCATAAATCGTTACGAGTTCATGAAAAAAGCTTAAAGCCAGATTTGTGACTTCGCACTCTGCAGGTTTTTGGAAAACTCGAAGTTGATGCGTTTTTCTCTGAATTAGTGCACTTCAGAGAAAAATTTTTTTAACAAAAAATGTGGAGGACATTGCCATCTAAATTAATGTCATTGAGTCAATTCCGTATGTGCAAATATTAGAGGGCAGTATCAAAAAAAGTGTTTTTTCTCTTTTTCACCCAAAAACATTTTTTTTTGTTATAATTTAAATGTAAAAATTCTTCCTCTCCAAACAACATTTATTCAAATTTTTTTTTCTTTCGACTTACCGTTTTCGAGCTACAGCTCATATGATACCTCTCATATGATACCCATATAAAACAACACGAATGCAAAAAGCCGCCGCCATCATTGAACCGCCATCTTGTCAGACGGTCAGACTGCATTTTCATTTAAGCTGTGCAAATATGTGCAATATGTGTAAAATTTGTACTTGATCGGTTATTCGAAAGTGGGTAATAATCATGTTGCAGGTTTTTTTGTGTTCTTGGTTTTTTTATTGTTGACACTAGATTTTTACTATCCATATATTTTGCATACCCTACTTTTGCTTAGCCTTCTATTGTCTTTCAACATTTTGTGTTGTCCGTCATTTTAAATTTCGAATGAGCTTACACCGCTAAATACCCTTTCATTTGATACCCTCGTCAGGGGTCGGGGAATGCAAAGGCCAAAATGAGCCGCCTTCTTTGAACCGCCATCTTCATTTTTTTTACAAAATGGTCAGTTTTCACTGTCAAGCAAACTACGAATAAGTGCAAAATTTAAAGTTGATCGGACCCATACTGAGGGGGTACTCTCTACTCTCAATTACACCGAGAGGTAAAGAGAAGTGTCCGGCGTGATAAAAGGCAGCAGATAAACGAGCTCGCAGAAAAAGCGGAAAACGCGGCAAACACAGGCAACAGTAAAGTGCTGTACCAAATTACTAAACAGCTCTCGGGAAAGCACTCTACTAAAAAGCATGCCGTTAAGAGTGCGGATGGAAGGCTGCTGTGCAGCGACGAGGAGCAGCTCCAAAGATGGAGAGATTATTTCTTCGCCGCCCTGAATGGCTCACTCACACAGGAACCTCAGGAAAACAGCAACAATGCACAGCCGATAAGAATCAACACCCGGGCCCCATCCAAGACGGAAATAGTAACCGCAATTCATGCGATGGCCAATGGTAAAGCAGCTGGAAAAGATGGCATCCCGCCAGAATTGTTGAAAGCCGACTCAAGCCTCATAGCAGATGCGCTTCAGCCAATCCTCGAATTAGCATGGAACACCTGTACCTATCCGGAGGATTGGACGGAAGGTATCATAGTCAAAATACCCAAAAAGGGGGATCTAACAATATGCGACAACTGGAGAGGCATCTGTCTATTATCTACTGTAGGTAAAATCTTGTCCCACACTATACTATCAAGAATAAGAGAGGCAGTAGATCAAACGCTTAGAAGGCAGCAGGCCGGATTCAGGAAGGGCCGTTCATGTATAGATCACATCAACACCTTAAGAATAATAGTGGAACAGTTTACTGAATTCCGATCCCCCCTTTACCTTGCTTTCGTCGATTATGAGAAAGCGTTCGACTCGGTTAATAGGAGCTTTATATGGCAGGCATTACGGCGACGTGGACTGCCGGATAAGATAATAGAATTGATAAAAGCCCTATACAACAATTCCAAATGCAGAGTTCTCCATAACGGAAAATTATCCGACAGCTTTGAGGTGAGTTCAGGAGTACGACAAGGATGCTTACTATCCCCATTACTATTTCTTATAGTAATAAATGACATTCTTGTTGGCGCTCTAGATAGTAGAACAGGCGGCATACAGTGGGGTTTGCTAGATCGCCTTAAGGACCTCGACTACGCAGATGATATCTGTTTGCTGGCCCACAGACATCAGGAGCTAAAAAACATGTTAAACAATTTGGCAACAGAAAGTAGTCTAGCAGGCTTAAGGCTGAATCCGAATAAAACCAAAGAAATGCGGATAAATGCAAACACACTTGAACGAACTGCGCTGAATAACCGTGACGTGGAACTGGTCGATAAATTCTGCTACCTCGGTAGTATTATTACCGAAAATGGTGGTGCAGAAGAAGACGTCAGTTCCAGAATAAATAAAGCACGAAGCGCATATGCATGCTTGTTCCGCATATGGAGATCAACGGAGATCTCAACCAACACCAAATTGCGGCTGTTCAACTCCAACGTTAAGGCAGTTCTTTTATACGGTTGCGAAACATGGAAAGTCACCCAATTCATCACAGGGCGCCTACAAGTCTTCATAAACAGATGCCTACGTCGTATCCTAAAAATCCGCTGGCAAGATAGAATTTCAAATGAAGAGCTATGGCGCCGTGCCGGCCAAGAAAGGATAGACGACCAAATCAGGCGAAGGAAATGGAATTGGGTTGGCCACACCTTGCGACGCGATAACGAAAATCTAGCCAAACAGGCCCTTGACTGGAACCCGCAAGGATCCCGTCGAGTTGGAAGACCTAGAACAACGTGGAGGAGAACCCTACTAGCAGAGGCCGCAACTACTGGGAGGTCCTGGTCAGAGCTAAGAGCTGTCGCGCAAAACAGAGTCCGCTGTAGGGCAACTGTTTCCGCCCTATGTCCCACGAGGGATTAAGGGGCACATAGTATAGTATAGTATAGTAATACTGAGGGGGTTGTGAAGGAAAAGGTAATCGGCCGCTATTTTGGAACCGCCATGCCATGTTGATTTTTTGACGGTCGCATTACACTGCCAGGCGAACTATGCATATGTGCGAAATTTGAAGTTGATCGGTTATTTTTTACTTCTTACTCTATTACCCAGTTTATAGCTACTCCAAAAATAATTCGAATTATGGATCATCCCAAATTATTTACCCTATAAACGAGGTAATTCGAATTATGGCTTAAACCGAAATATTTCGGCTTAAGCCATATGTAGCCGGCCTCGTGGTTTATTAGTCCGCCCCGTTGGACATCTTTTCACGGGCCAGTCCACTTAATATTAGAGCGAATATTTAAATGAAGGAAGAAGGATTGATTAAATGGAAACTCGGCTTCTCAATTAAGATTTCCTTTATTTACGATAGCTTACTTGTGCTTAGTCACAGTCGGCTCAGCTAGTCACACGTCTGCTCTCGTTGATGTCCCATGAGAAGAAGGGAAGTGTGGTAGCTTTTTCCGTTCGACCTTGCGTATTTTGCGTGGGTGCGTTCGCGTCCCTTTCTGTGAGCATGACCATGAGCTTTTGTGAGGACATGGTCACATGCCCGCAACACCATAGTTATAAGAAAGTATTTAATACCCGTTTATACGCTAATTCGAAATTTGGATCTAACTTTGAGTTAAATCGATTTAATTTTTCTGCTATAAACTAGGTATATTACATGTCTTCCGCCATTTTGTATTGGCCGCCATTTTGAATTTTGAATGACGCTACACGGCTAATTCTATTCTACCTGTCATACCCTTGAACTTGATACCCATATCGGGGGTCGGGGAACACAAAAAAACATCGGCCGCCATCTTCGGGTCGATTATAGTATTGTTACATTTTTACGGCTTAACGGATTCGTAGGATTAATTAAGGAATACACTTTTTAATTATCCAAACAAAAACTTATTTATTACAAACCAAACACAAATTTAATAACAAACACAATTCTTAGAGTTCACTATATTCACTTTAAAATTTAATATGACACACTATTAACTCCTAGAGCCTTCGTCCATTTCCTTGTTCTTGGTGGTATGTTCTTTCCAATTCGGCAAGTTTTTGGGAAGCTTGAAGTTGTCTTCGATTATCGCTCGTTTCAATTTTAGTTTAGGCCCTGTGCCAAAATAGCAATTCAAATGTCAATTATTATGGAAAACTCATTTCAAACTACTAATTTGATTTTCGACGGTTCGCGTCTATGGAAATGTGTAAATTATTTTACTGATTTCATTTTCTACTTGAATCAAGAGTAGCCGTGAAATAAATTTAAAAGCAAACAAGTAAATAACAACTTAAAACTTAAAATAAGCTGAAAATTGGTACACAGCTTCCTTATGACTTTTTAAGAAAACAATTTCGGAATCGAAATAAACATGGCCGCCCAAGATATCACGTTTTTCCCGAGTTTTTCTTGAATCTCGGTTTATATACAGTGCTGCGTAAAAAATTAATACCACATTCAATGGCTTTGGCTTGGCTTCATTTTCATCTGTGAAAAAAATTCGTTCCAGGTTTGCGGATTCCAATTCCTGTGGGTGCTACCCTCTATGCCACAAAACTCTTGCTCGAGCGGGTCTGCATGTTAGGATTTTTTTGTCGTGCTCCGATCAAACTATCCTTTTGCGCAAAGGATTCGTCAAATGTGACCAGCAGACTTTTACGTAATGGAGATCTGCCGAAAGAGCAGGGCTCGATTTTCTTTAACTAACTTGAGGAAAGAACTTCCAACACGTCTTTTCACATTTTTTTTTGCGTCCTGAAGTTGTCCTGATCTGAACGGTCCAACATTCATTGTGTCTTTTGATGGTAGGATGTAACAAGTTTTAATTATTTGATAATTGCAGTGCATTTACAATTTATATTGCAATACTGTATTGTTTTATTTTAATGAAATTATTACAGAAACTAGACATTAGATTTATGTAGCCCAACATATCATTCGAAAGCTGTAGACATCGAAAGTAAAAGTTTCATGATAAAGTGTAGGTGGTCTTAATTTTTTACGCAGCACTGTATGTAGGTTATACAACCCCGTGCAAAGGCCCAAAATGTTCACAATGAAATTCTCTACAACGTTAGTTCTTACAAAAAAGTTGACTCAATCAACCCCTTGAAAGTTATTCAAGGTGTGGGGTTTATTTCCTACAATTTTTTCGATAGGAATCACAATTTAGCCAGAAATCGCAAAATCTGTCTTCAACCCCTAAAAACCCGCAGCACGGATAGCATCTATCGGTTCGATTTATCTTTCCCTCTTTTAAAAGAGCTTGTTCCACAATATCCCGCTGTCAGATTCCTGTAACGATTTTATTTTGTTCGAACCGTATTTCTGCTGGACCCTTAATTGCCGAACTAGGTACCTTGAATATTATTTGCATGATGGACACTAGATTTCTACAACAAAATACGTGAAATATTAGTAACTTTAATTGAATACCCCTACTAATAACGCCTCTAATTATGCATAATAGCAGGCTCTTTAGTGTTTGTATATCATCTTTAAAACTACCTTCTGCATGCACGTTTAAAACCAGCTATTTGATCAAATTGCATTCTATAATGAAACTCCACACAAACTACACTTCCATCAATCGCTTCTCCTCTACCTTCACTGTCCGAGCAAAATGGCGTGTAATTGTAGACTTCAAATATGCTCCATTGAGCGACACACAATATTTTATTTTCTTAAACCAAAAAGAAACAATTTTTATAATTACATCATTTATATATAAAAAACAGAGAAGTTGACGAAGCGGAAGCAATCAAGACAATACACGAAGCAATCAAATCTGGAATCAACTATTTGGACACTGCGCCGTACTATGGACAAGGCAAGTCGGAAGAAGTCTATGGCAAGGCCCTTGTAGATGTCCCTAGAGAGGCTTATTACATAGCGACAAAAGTCGGCCGTTACGAGCTGGATTACGACAAAATGTTCGATTTTTCCGCAAAGAAAACCAGGGAAAGTGTGGAAAAAAGCCTGAAACTGCTCGGATTGGATTACGTTGATGTTATTCAGGTGAAACATTTTCCAACAAGTGAATTTCAAATATTATGTCGTAAATGAAATGAAATTTTCCTTTTAGATACACGACATCGAATTTGCGCCAAACTTAGATATTGTGATAAATGAAACACTGCCGGAACTGGAGAAAATTGTGGAGGAAGGAAAAGCTAGATTCATCGGAGTCAGTGGATATCCTCTTGGTAAGCTGAAGGAATGCATTTTAGCAGCACCTGGAAGGTTTGATGTAAGGAGTTTGTTTTGTTGTTGATTGGATGTTATAAGAAAATTTCAATTTTAGGCTGTTCTATCTTATAGTCGATATACTCTGTTCGATGACTCCCTAGTTGAATATATTCCATTTTTCAAGGTATGTTCACAGTGTTTAGTCTACAGCGATTGTTTGTTACAGCACTATACCCACAATCTCCCCAAACCAGGAACAAGGCATAGCAATAATATGCGCATCTGGACACGGTCTAGGTCTTCTAACATCGTCTGGGCCACAAGACTGGCATCCCGCACCCGACGACATAAAAAGCATGTGCCGGAAGGCGGCTGGAATTTGTAAAGATGCTGACATCGAACTTGGAAAATTAGCAATGCACTACTACACCCAACTGGATGGACCATCCACTTTCCTGACCGGAATGCAAACCAGAAAGCTGTTAAACATAAATCTTGCGTCTTACTACGACGGCCTGACGAAGAAGGAACAGGAAGTTCTGAAGCAGCTAAAGGAAGCGTAAGTGAAGCACTATTTATTTTTTTGGCGTGCACCAAACAAAAACCAGCCACCGACTGGTGGAAAATCAAGCTCAAAGTTTACTTTTCTTTTCATTTCCATGGACGATCTTTTTATGAACCGGTAGAGTGTTTACAAAATCGGTTAACTGGGAGGGCATCGAACCGGAGAGGTACTGGTCCGAGATGAAGAAGCAGAAAAACAAGTAAAGAGCCGGCGAGTAATTTATGTCTTAGGAGCGTGCATGCGGATAACGCTGATACCTGACGGAAAGATAATCAATGGACGTTTTTAGAAATTTTATGGATCTTCTATAATTGAATTATAACACAGCATTACGGCAGCAGTCATACGTCACGTTCGTCATTTGGTAATGGCAATGAAAGACGGTAATTGCGAAAAAAGTGAGAGTTCATCAATCTGCTGCTCGCAGTGCAGTTCCTGATATTTTAATTAAAATCTACCGTCGTTTACCGGCTATTACACTACAAAACCATTGAAGAAATGCACGCCACATTAATTGTATAAATATGGGAAATATATAGTTTGATATAAGATTCCCGCTTTGATTTTGCTTTGATAAGATAAGAAAATGTTTGTTTGCAATTATCTTGAGTGTTCGCCACTTGTTTTGATTAAATGGCAGTGCAATATGTTATCTGATCTGGACAGCTAGTATTTGCATTATTTTAGGTGATAATATATGAGGAGAAAATGAACAATGTTTAACCTAGATAATGTAGCCGACAACTTTTTAAGCTGTAGATTAGTTAGTTATTCGTGTATCTCCACGAGTATTTTTGTTACATGTGGTAAAACCAGTTTTAAACCTTACTCTCGGTTTACATGGCAGGGAGTTCACCATCTGTCTTTACAAGCAGATATGAAAGTGTATGTAAATTTCAGAGCCACGGAAGAAGGAGATTAGAAGTAAGGAAGCACATTATGCAAGTGCGTTAGTTTTCACGCCGAACATTTTTGTTGAAAAAGTTACAACACTCTCCTCTTGCCTTTTTGCCCTCTCTTCTAAAAAATTAGCGATGACAGTAGCCTATCCTATACGATAAAGTCAGGGAGACTCTACAAGGAGTACAAACTCCGTGTTGTCAACTTTCGTTTGATTAATGAGGGCGCCACAGTCATATGTACCCCAAAAAACATGGCGGATTATATTCATCCGGTTCGTGGCCAAGTTCGTTAACTATTAAGATATTTTATGCTTACGCCTAACTTGAAAAATCATCTTCTAAATTGGATTTATATCGATGCGATTTTTCGTATTTAACCAATTTTTGGATTTTCCAATGAATTTCTCTTGCATTGTTCAAGTCAGAGTCAAATGAGTCAGCTTTAGGCGACATCTGTGGAATGAAGTAGAAGTCCTTGTATAGTCTCCATAGATAAAGTTTTGTCAGGATAGCCACATTAATACAGCGGCTCGGAGGGTCGATGGTGAAGCAGTCATCAACCAAAAATTTGAGGGCCTCTTATTGAACTTTATTTAGCCACGTCAAGATGTTTCTCCTGAATAAGAGAGTAGTATTCGAGGTGAAGCCGAATGTAGAATTTGTATTTTACACCACAGTCCGATGGCTGGAGGAGGAACCTGCACCTGTTAAGAATTTCCAAGTACTGGAAGCTTATTTGTCGATGTGGAATATGTGCTCATTCCATTGCAGGTTTTTGATATTATCAGGCCTAGGATGTAAAGGGATGGATCAGGCAGAAGTTCTACAGCATCCACTGCAGGTTTTATTGGAAATACCGCAGTATACTTCGTTTTGGAAGCATTGAATTCAACTCGATTCTTACGGCCCCAATCGAGAATGAGTTCAATGTATCTGTTGATAGAGACAAGATCTGTGCAAAAGACAAGCTTAGAAATCATATTTTGTACTGTCAGTCTGTGAGGTCGTTCAAGTCAAGGTGCAATGTCTATGTTGTAGTAACCTTAGTTTTCATCGATTTGAAAGTGGCTATTAAAGCATGAACCAGTGGGTTGAAGAAGGCCTTTACCGATGAAACATACCGAACGCTGGCTAACTCCAAGTAGTTCCTTCATGAGCCAAGGTATTTTTGGGGCGCAGTAGAAATTATGTCAAGACATTCAGGTTTGATTACTAGACACTGCGCCATAAATTACCACTTATGGAAGATAAAGAGGGAGTAAGACCTAACCTGCAGACTTTATTTTGAGGAGGATGAGACAGCCCTTCATGTTCCCTATGAATGCCCCACGATAGCAAAAAGCATTGTCTAGGCAGCAAGCCGCTAGGCTAGGCTGCTGAACCTATTTAAGCCGCTTTGTAACGACAGGAGCGGCGGGTCAGCTCTCAGATGTCCAAGGTTTAAATAACAAAACTCCCGTTACGTTTATGTCCTTTTTTTATTAATTATATTACACAACTATATTACATAACTATCAAGGGGAGGGAAAGAGATGGAAATAAAAGGTATAAGTCGGCCGGCGCCACTGGATCTTCTCCGTGGCCGGTAAATGTATCGGTTGGCAGGTACCATACGATCAACTCTCCGTGGCTGATAAATGTATCGGTCAGTCGGTACCATACGATCAACTCTCCTATGGCCCTATCCAGTTATCAGGCAGAGGAATCACCTCTTCCACTGTCTGATCACCTGATCGCTTTTTATATTGGTGCCTTGCTGCAATGTTCTGTTTTGGTAATGTCAGCGGTTGTGTCTCTTTTTGTCAACAGCGGTAGTGCCGTCATGTTTATTTACAGCGGCTGGTTTCGTTACAGCTTGGCCTACAAATATCAGATATAGAAGTATAGTACAAGTAGAGGATTCGATCCCCGGCCCCATTCCAGTTCCGATCAATGCGAGATTACATTTCACAAAACCCGGATTTTCGGGATTGCCAAAATTTTTTTAAATGTGTCTAAAAAATATATAGAATGAAACGAAATGGTTTTATTTTACCTGTCACCCTGTCAGGGACCTTGTTTTTACAGCTTGAAAAGGCCGCTCCTGTATAGATCATATTAACACCTTGAGAATAATATGGAGCAGTCTACTGAATTCCGATCCCCCTTTACCTTGCTTTCATAGACTATGAGAAAGTCTTCGACTCGGTTAATAGGTGCTTTATACGACAGGCACTACGGCAACGTGGACTGACTGATAAAATAATTGAATTAATAAAAGCCCTATACAACAACTCCAAATGCAGAGTTCATAATGGAAAATTATCCGACAGATTTGCGGTGAGTTCAGGAGTATGATAAGGATGTCTACTTTCGTCATTACTATTTCGTATAGTAATAAATGACATCCTTGTCAGAGCTGTAGGCGGCATACAATGGAGTTTGCTAGTCCGCCTTAAGGACCTCGACTACGCGGATGATATCTGTTTGCTGGCCCATGAACGCAGAACCTCAAAAACATGTTAAACCATTTTGTAACAGAAAGTAGTCCAGCAGGCTTAAGGCTAAATGCGACTAAAGCCAAAGAAATGCGGATTAGTGCAAACACCATCGAACGGACAGCGCTGAATAGCCGTGACGTGGAATTGGTAGATAAATTCTGCTACCTAGGTAGCATTATTACCGAAAATGGCGGGGCAGAAGAAGACTTCAGTTCCAGAAATAAATAAAGCACGAGGCGCCTGTTCTACATATGGAGATCAATCCAGATCTCAACTAACACCAAATTGCGGCTGTTCAACTCCAACGTTAAGGCCGTTTTTTGTATGGTTGCGAAACATGGATAGTCACCGAATTCATCACTGGGCGCCTACTAGTTTTCATAAACAGATGTCTACGTCCGTCCGTCGTCCTAAATCCGCTGGAAAGATAGAATTTCAAACGAAGAGCTATGGCGTCGTGTTGGCCAAGAAAGGATAGACGATCAAATCAGGCGAAAGAAATGGAATTGTGAGGCGAAAACGAGAAGCTAGCCAAACAGGCCCTTGACTAGAATCCGCAAGGAACCCAGCGAGTTGGAAAACCTAGAATAACGTGAAGGAGAACCCTATTAGCAGAGGCCGCAACAACTAGAAGATCATGGTCAGCGCTGAGAGGTGTCGCATAAAACAAAGGCCGCTGGAGGGTAACTATGCCCTATGCCCGCCCTATGTCCTATAGGGGATTAAAGGGGAATAAAGTAAAAAAGTAAGTATCCTCTTCACCTCTTTTCACAGTATTATTAAAAAATCAACTATAAACAATTGCTTAAGTTACCTTGGAGACGTCATAATAATGGAATTACTGGAAAATAACAAGGGAAATGCTTACGCAATTGCTTCTTAAAGTTCATCTTAAGACATTACTGTGAATACATGATATCTTAAGTACGACTCATTTAAATAAGACGAACTTATTCAAGATATTCCTAAGTCCATCTTAAGACTGTGAATATCTCCCATAATTTCATACTGTAAACCCAGGAAAAACTAAAAGTTTGTTGCATAGTGTTATTAAGCAAAATCGTCCGCCATTATGTTTTTTTTTTTTTTTGAAAAATAATGGCGGATTCTTTATCAGGCTCCTTAAAAACCCCAAGGTACCAAATTTAATTTAACAAAAATTACTTTTAGATGCGTTTTGACCAGGTTTTCAGGATTCTGAGCCACTGTGCGTCGCGTCGGTGACAAGCTGAGTTAAGCAATTTAGATTTAAAAACTTGCGTATAAAAGAAATTATTAAGGTTTAAATAAAGTCGGTCTTGCTACAAAAGTCAACAACCAACATCAAGTGTTCTAGTAAAACCCTAGAACACTTGAACTGAATCGAAGACAGCTTCTTGTTCCGGTAAAGGTACTGAACTTTTGCTCGAAATCTTAGGCTCATACCTTCGACACATCTACACAGGCGGCAGAGAAAAGACTATCGCGATATAAAATCAAGGACTTGAATCAAAAAATTGATGCAATTCGATTCGTGGTTGCAATTGTTGCTTCGAATTTGGAACTGTTAAAACATATTTACGTCCTAATTGAAATTCTCTATAATAATTCATTCTTCTATTGTAAGATAAAACCTACCATGAAAAAATCCATTGATAAAAATTCGTAAGTAAGCATGATCGTAATGGACTTAATGATTTGGAAAATTCAACCACGCAACGAACGAAAAAATACTAAGCAAAAATTAGAAAGTGGTAAATTGAAACCCTTTCATGTTCTGGGAAGTTTTTGAATAAATTTGATGTGGAAATTGAGCAGAAAACATTGTCCATATTAGCTTAACATAATTGATGTGAGCTATTTGTTAAGCGAACATCGCTTCTGGAACTTGTAAAAATCTCATTTGAATCCAATTACTCAAAGCTGTTGCAAAAAGACATTGCTCCCTTGTTGTTTTGTAGCTACTAGTCCATTACAGCTGATCATAATTTGAAACATCTCGCTTATGACTTTAAACAGGCAACCAGATCATAATTAGCCTGGCCACAATGAAAGCAAACACCTTAAAAGCGATTGCATAAATTTATTTGACGCAATAATGAAAATTACACATTACGAAAGAAGCGTGTGTTTGGTAAGCCGAACTCTTTGGTGCCAGCATCAAATTTTGCATGCAATTGCTACTTAGTACCAATCAATCAGTCGATTACTTTCGTTACAGGTTTGGGTTGTTTAGACCCGAAAGAAAATACTCGAAGCAAACGAACCATTTTCTTCCGAGTTGTGTACGATCATTAGATCGACAGGTGTAATCCAATCCAGCCATCCCGCGGGATCACCCCGCACCGGGGTCAGTGCATCAGTACCAAGCACGATGGCTGGTAGCACGAGAGTACGACACGGAACCAGCGTATGCGGTGTTCCCCATTGAGCGATCGCCATTCTTTCTGCAGCGCAGCTCCAGCACAATCCCCAACCCAACAATAGACCGCGATGGCAGGGATAGCGCATCCGGTACTTAATAGCGACTCCACGATCGCGGTCCGTATTCAGTCGACGTAGAAGTGCCAAACTGCGAAGATCTTTGGAGACCTGAAAATCACGTTTTTTGAAATCGCGATCTTTTGTATCTTTTGTGAACAATGGCAAAACTAAGTACTGGTGCCGGTGTTGTGCTAGCAGTGATCTTGTCCGTGTTTATCCAAGTGTCGGTTTGTGATCAGCCCGAAAAAACTGAAGGTATGTAAAAAGAGAAGAAAATTGGGTGTAAAATGGAAACCTTGCAGTGATCCAGGTACGCAAACCTGATGAAACTGAAAAAAGCGAGGTACACGTCGGCCAGTTTGTCACAGTTGCGCAGAACCGGTTGGCGCCCCCAGGTATAGTGGGGTACTGGCAGGCCAAATATGCGTGCGCAATTCTCCAGGTACCGTGACTGTCGGTCATCGATTGCGTCACTTTGTCTGGGGAGATGATGCTATTGACCCTCATTTCTGCTAGTCGAGGAAGTTCAGGTTTTCCGAGCGTAAAAGAAAATAAACCGCTCCGATGCTGGGCGGTTTACTTTCACTGTTATGACATTTTTTTTACTTCGACAGTTTTGGGAATGTGTTTAAAAATTATTATTTGGCGGCGATTTTGGTTTCATTTTTTAGAATTTCAAATGGGGAAGACTTTCTTCTTCGACTAATTTTATTATTTAATAGTTCGTTCCATTCGACTCTGTGCAGACAACTTTTGATCCGTTTAACTATGACAAGAGTGTTTTGATTGATGGTGAGTGCTGCGAAAACAGATTGATCTCTAAGTGCAATTCCTGTCATTAATTTTGTTATGAATTATTGAATAGAGTGCTGTACCTCTCAGTTTCAAGGTGTTAAACTGCTGTTCATTTCGGCTACGATAGATATAACTTGTAGTTAACAGCACAGTCTTGTTCGACAATTCTTTCTCTAGCCTTGGCGATTCAAGGCAAGTGTTTGATTTGTGAAGATGTTTGGCAAGCGTTGTAAGATGGGAATGATCCATTCAAACTTACGTCATCCGATGTCTATTGTTACGGGGCTCTCACTATAAAAATTTAGCCCCGCTAAGTTGCTAAATGTTCATGGTTACAATATGTCGCAAAATCTTGTTGATGAATACCTGAACGAACATCCGATTCTAATTGAAGCCTAAGATTTATGTTAGAGATGCGCCGAATATGGGATCAACCGAATACGAATATTCGGCAGAATATTCGGTCAAAAATGTACCGAACCGACCATTCTGTCGAATTATTCGGTTCATTTTTGCGCAATAAACAAGTTCATACACTTCGGGCTAGCTCGACTAGCTCACTCAATGCGCCGCGCCGCCCCTTTCTTTTATTGCAATTTCTCGCGTGATACGAGTTATCGCAAAAAAAAATAAGGGACTAACGCGCATATGTGGGGAAAATGACAATTTCATAAACATTAAGGCCCTCCGCACATGAGTCTACTGGTTTAAAATTTCAGTTTCAAACTGGTTTCGGGATTATTTACGCGCACAACCAGTTTGAAACCAAAATGAAACGTTGTTTGAGCTTCGAGATTGATTTTAGATCAATCGGGGTTCTGTGTCCAAAAATAAACTGAATAACCGTTGAATAAACTTTGACACATACAAGTGCAACCATGCTACTGAAGCTGGAAACAGATACATGCGTACGTGCGGTGCGTGCATTCAAATACGATCTGACATACAGTTGGGGTGAACGAAACGCACTTTATGCAAAAGTTTGTCTACTTTCACCTTTTTCTAATTATCACATTCGACATAGCCTCAAATGTCCAAACACAAGCACACACAACAAACCCATGAATTTTATGCTTAGGCTTTTTGGTTATATATGAAAGACGAGGCTGAACGCAAGCACGGAACTTTTTTTCAGCAAAAACTTGCCGCACGCACCGCATGCAAGCACAATTCTGTTTCCAGGTTGAAGTGCTTTCGACCGGCAATATCAGTAGTAGCAAACTAATTTCAAATCGATCTCGTTTCTATCGACGGGTGTAGGGATTCTCACTTTCGTACACGGGCAAGGTCACTAAACAGTTGCACTCGTGTGCGGAGGGCCTAAGATTCCATGTATGGATAAAACACAACCGCAGATGACTTGTAATTTCCCAAGAGCAAGAACCGCAGGGAGAATGTTTCAATTGTGATTGAGAATGTAAAAAATTCGTAATTTTTTTAGTTTTTGATTTTCTGGATAAAAAATGATTACACAATGTAGGGTTTGTTTCATTTACAAATACTGCCTATGTACGGCTCCAGAATAAAGCCTCTTAACATATGTAAATCTTAAAATAATATTTACTATTAAAATATGGAAGTGTTTAACGACACACAAAAACGCGACACTCGAAACGCGAAAAACTCGAAAAACGCGACACGCGACACTCGAAAGTGAGACTGGAAGTGCGACGTTGCCACTTTTTCATAAACACGCGAAAAACGCGATTCTTAAAATAATTAAAAAGGTAAGTACTCAAAAGATGTACATCATTTGGATGAACATTTTTATTAGTATATGAAATATAGAAAAAAACATTTGAAAAAAATATTATAAGGAACAAATCAAAAATATATGGATTTTTTAAATAAGTTTTCCAGTTTTTGTTCGGGGTCGAGCCGCATTTCCTTCCTTGCTCGACGATTTTTCACCATATCTTCTTCGCTTGCATTCGTAATTGCGTCACTTTTTCTTTGCCTGGTACCAGGAACTTTGCGAGGTAGCTCCAGAGACGGTCCTTAGTTATTATAACACCAACTGGAATGTCATCAGGAACGAGTGGACGCGATACTGCATGAGTGCCCAGGGAAATTCGAATAACGAAACAAACAACCGCGCCGAATCGACCCATGCGCGTTAAAGTAATTGTGCCTGTTCATAGTAGTTTGGGGCAGTTTGGTACAGAGTTTTTTGTTTATCTTCGGTCTCAAGGGCGAGAAATCATGAGCAAAGGATCTAAATGTACATCTCTAAAATCAACCGAAGTTCTTACAAATGCAGTTGAAAACAATTATCGCGAATTATTGACTAAAATGGCATTTACCAAACTGCAACCAGAACTACTCGAATACAAAACCGTCGAAATTGTAAGACGCAGCGTTGCAAAAAAATTGTGTTTCTTTCAATTGAACAAACGAAAAATCAAAAGTAGTTTAACTGAATGCGAATGTAGACAGCACAGTTCAATGCGCCTGCCATGTAAACACATTTTCGCTACTCGTGCCTCGTTCAATGAACCACTGTTTGACGAAAAATTGTGTGACAAAAGGTGGTTCAGAAATTATAGTTTGCACTGCGAAGCTGAACTACACAAACTTCCGAAACCCTCCAATTCAGGAATCTCGCACGCCAAAATCACGGGAATCAATGAATCGGACAATTCCATGACCATGGAACAGCTTGAAAGAAGATATAACACTCTTTTTAATTTGCTGATACACACAGGTAGCTTGTCTGCGAACGAAAGTTTTCAGAACAAGTATGAATGTTTCCGTGATTTGATTAATTTGTGGACTGAGAAAAAAGATGTGCAATTGGTCGAAGTTAGAAAAGTCGTAAATTAAAGTCAACAACTGACCGAAGAAATCATCTTTTATCTCTGAAGCAAACTTCTCAACATGTTGAATTTTCAGCAGAAAAAATAAAAACACTCGAGAAGCTGCTTCTGTTGTGGAAAAAAAAATGTACCTACCATTGCGAAAGAATCGGACGGTAATAGATCTTTAAATAAAAAAACGAGGGAATGCGAACAAGTGAGATCAGAGTCCCGGAATCAATTGTGATCCGTGGGCGATCAATTGTCAAAAAAATTAATAAACTGAAAAGAAATCCTTACACGTAATATTTTCATTCGATTACCTTTTTTAAATGCTGAGTACTTTCCTCTAAACATATGACAATTCATGTTTTGTTTAATAACTAAACAAAATAATATCAGATTTTTCTTGCAACATCTTTTTGTTTATTTTTCCGTTGAGTGTTCATTTACCACAGTTGAGTGTTTCTTTGCGGGCGCTTAATAATACTTACCTTTTTGATTTTTTTAAGAATCGCGTTTTTCGCGTGTTTATGAAAAAGTGGCAACGTCGCCCTTCCATTCTCACTTTCGAGTGTCGCGTGTCGCGTTTTTCGAGTTTTTCGCGTTTCGAGTGTCGCGTTTTTGTGTGTCGTTAAACACTTCCTTAAAATATTCGGTAAATATTCGGAAAAAACCGAATATTCGGCCGAATACGAACATAAAAAAATACGCCGAACATACCGAATACGAATATTTAGCCGAACATTCGGCACATCTCCAATTTATACAGAGCGGAAATAAGGGACAATCGTCCTAGTGATAAGAAATCGCAAGAACAAGACAAGACTAATCTGGTGTTGTCTTGTTTTTGTTCAGTCTGTCTTCTTCTTGTTCTTGCAAGCATAACTTAGTCTTATTCTTAGTTTTGCTAAATGTGCAAGAACAAGACAAGACTGCAAGAACAAGATCATTTTTGCTCATCACTAAATCACCCCTGCCAAGAAATCTATGATTTATGGATTATTTTAGTTCTAAATGAAATGTTGCGTTAAAACAATTAAAATAGGAAATTAACCTTTATATCCCGGCTGTATTTACTAAAGCTACAGGGCGGTCGCTGTGGACAGGTTCAGTCGCTAGGGCGTGTGAAATTTTTGTTGGTAGAGTTTTATATATTACCCTCTATTTTTGTAACTCTAAACCTGTTTTCTAACTCTATGCAAAGATAATAATGGTGGCATTATAGCCAGTGGCGTAGCGTGGATTTGTGCCACCCGGGGCGAACCATAAATTTGCTGCCCCCTACTTTCGAATTGATTCTTTTAATCAATGAATCAAAACCCAACTTGAATTTCAAGTAATTTTCAATCCAAGAATTCAAGGCATCATGTAAACGCAATGAATCATATGTAACTAATGAATGTTCGGTATAGTGCGCGCCAAAATAAATGGGAATTTTACGTGCAGGCGAATCAATGACAACTCCCACATACATTAACATTCCGTGTATGGATAAAACTCAAGCGCATATGCATTTTAATTTCCCTTTTGAAACTCGTTTACCGGGAACAACACTCCACCATAGCATCTGACCAGGACAAGAGTCGTAGTGAGACGGATTGAATTTTTGATTGAAAATATAAATGAGCGGGTGATTTGGGGTTTTAAACGAACGGAATGACGAGGTGCACTTTTCTTTTCGAAACTACTTTCGTGGAGAAGATTTGAGGCTTTCACTGCGCATCAAAAAAATCGATTTTAACATTTCCAATTGTTTTGGCGCAGGCTATATCCGTGCTCCAAGGTTGGACTGAATTATAAACTTTAACAAACCCAGAGAGCTTGAATCAGTAATTTCTCTCTGTAATTTATTTCAGTCTGTCTTTAGATAGAAAGCCTCGTAGACGACCGAGCTTAAGCTTAAACAATTATCATTCACTTTCGTGGAGAAGATTTGAGGCTTTCACTGCGCATCAAAAAAATCGATTTTGACATTTCCAATTGTTTTGGCGCAGGCTATATCCGTGCTTCAAGGTTGGGCTGAATTATAAACTTTAACAAACCCAGAGAGCTTGAATCAGTAATTTCTCTCTGTAATTTATTTCAGTCTGTCTTTAGATAGAAAGCCTCGTAGACGACCGAGCGTAAGCTTAAACAATTCTCTGTCCAATATCTGGAGGTTTAATTTCCCATCATCGTAGCCCAATACTATTAAAGGGGATTTTAAGGACAAATGTGGCAGCTGTTGGAGCCCTTCTCAAACTTCAGCATTTACAGCCCGCGTCATAAAAGAAGGGAATCTTAAAATCGCTGTTTCCATGCGCATTGAGAGTCTCATACAATATGCTCATTTATATTTTCAGTTAGCTGACTCGACCGTCATTGTCCTGTCCAAATTTCAATAGATTTGTTTGTCTGCATTCTGTATTTCCAATTAATAAGACGTTTCATTCTCAACTCTAATATGGACAACTAGAGAAATTATGCCCTGCAAATAATCGAAAGAATTACGCCAAATAATTGGCTAATAGAAAAGGGGTTGTCTTCCATCACAGGCGTACGCTTTTTTGATAATCCGTCAAATAGGAGAGTTTGGTTGGATAAGTTTGATGCATCAACTTTATAGTCCAGAAATAAGACCAAACTTAAATGAAAAGTAACGCAGAAGTAAAGTAGACGTAACTTCCACTGAAGTAGATGTAACATCCACTTACTACCATCCATATTGGTCACTCTCATAATAAGCCGGCGTTTGGCTTTTTTGCGCCCGGTGCATATACATATTGCGCCCCCTTCATTTTTGTTCATTTTTTGATGGCAGTAAAGGAAAATGAAAGAAGACACAAACACTCATTTTAAATGAAGGCACGGAATTATTCTTTCACTTTTTTGAAATTGCGCCCTGTCCAATTGCGCCCAGTACAAATACACCAGTTGCACCTATGAAAGCGCGCCCTTGCCTTTGTCCAATCAGGATTTGCTTCGCGATCTTGCTTTTGTGCTGAGTTTACTTACGCTTTAAGTTCACAAAACTCTCCCGCTAATGCTGATTAATGCTCTCCGATGATTTTGTAAGCTGCACTTCCTTAAATATTTCCAGCACTAATAATACTATAAACTCGAATCTCCATAACGAAGTCGTTCTCCAATCCTTTATATTTCGAAGGATAATAGATGGTCACTACACTGCATATATTGGTTTCTACGGTAGAGTCTTGCATAACAAAGCAGTCCACTTAACAGCCTTACTGGACATAGAAACCGCTTTCAAAAACTTCAGAACAGAGGCGATCTAGGTGTTTCTCGCCGAAGTAGTGATCTATAATAGTACGACTTATTTGAATTACAAGTCATGACCTATGGCACCGCGCCAGCCAAGAAAGGAAAGACGACAAAATCAGGCGAACTAAATGAAATTGCATTGGCCACACCTTGCAGAAGGCAATGGTAAAACGCACAGAAGGTGCATTTCGTGTAATATATGACAATTGGATCACTTTTTCAATTTTTTTTAAATCTTAATTTCTGAAATTGCGCCCGGTGCAAGTGCACCATTTTCACTTATGAAAGCGCCGTCCTTGCTCTCATACATTTATATGGAATGGTACCTAACTTCACATGACTTCACTTCCCTTCCCATTTAGGTTTGGCCTATAGACACCATCAGCCAGGACATCGTGCTGGATGTGGCAATGGTTATGGCCTCATGTTACCAGCAGCATCTCTAGCTCGATCCAGTTTGGCCGCCGCCCCCAACATCTACGCCGCCCGGGGCAGCCATCTCGGCACCCCCCACGCTACGCCACTGATTATAGCAGAGTCCGTTGTAATCCAAGCAAGATAGAAAGAATATTTTGAACGGCTCCTCAATGATAATACTGAAACATCAACAAACGACAACATCAAAAAATGGCCACCAGCTTTACAACCACGATCCGACAAAAGGTCCAGCACCCGAACCGCCGATTATCGAACAGCCGACGAATCATTTTCTCGATACCGACAATAATCGAGGTGAAGATGGCAATAAAATCGCTGAAAAATTAAAAAGCGCCGGGAATAGACTAGGTAACCGCCGAGATGATCAAAGCCGGAGTTTATGTCTTATCACAACAACTTCGAGGTGTTCCGTCGGCGTGGAACAAAGCGATCGTTGTCGCAATTTTGAAGAAAAGCGACAGTCAGGAAACAAAGAATTATCGCAGTATTAGCCTCCTTTCGATCGTCGGTAAAGAGCAGACGAGCCGGAAAGAACGAGCGGAATTTAGACCACATCGAGGATGCATTAATCAAATATTCGCTCTCCGTCATCTAATGGAAGAAAGAATTCGTTGCGGCAAACGAACTGTCGTCGTATTATTCGATTTTAAATCCGCTTTCGATTGCATCGATTGGAACAGCTTGTGGAGATCTTTGGAAACTGAACACGTCCCATAGAAAATGATACAACTTCTCCATGGGTCGTACGATGGCTCAACCAGCAGCATTCGTATTCGAAGTGACTTATCCGAGGAATTCCCAATTCAAACGGGTGTCCGATAGGGAGACGTCACTTCGCCTCAAGGTTCTGATCGAGTATGCGTGAAGCATTCGATGAACGACGCAGAGTTCGATACGACAACAATAATTTCGTAACCGACTTGATTGATGTTCGCCGACGAAAACGCCGTCATCTAACTCCGACACGAACGCCGAAGCAACGGACAACTTATACGACATTTGTCGCATCGCTCAGTCATACGAGTTAAGAATCAATGCGGAAAAGGCCAAAGTGCTTACAATGGATAGATCGAGGGCCACTGTTCACCTCGATGGAACCCATATTGAACAGACTCCGTTGTTCGAATATTTGGGATCATTGGTTGAGGAAAAGAAATTCGCATCGACGGCCGACTTTCACAGTCGCATCGGCCAAGCAACACACAATTCCATCAAAACGAAAGTACACCATTATCGATTCTTCTTTATGGATCGGAAATGTGGGCACTGCTCAAGCCGAACGTCAGCAAACTCGACGTTTTCCAAATGCGATGCTTGAAGCAGATTCTCCGTGTCACTCCGCGATCGCTTTCGAAGCGAGAGAGTTAGATAAAGATGCGATCCACAGACACTGATCGAAGAAGAAATACACAAACCTCGACTACGGTGGTTTGGACATGTTTGCCGAATGGATGCTAACCGTTTGCCACGTAAACTTCTCTGGCGAGACCGTCCGGCAGACTGGAGAAATCAGCGATCGGCACCGAAGAAAACCTGGCTAAAGAATATAGAGAGTGACCTAAAGAATCAACGGTTATCAGTTACCGAGGCTCGAGACGTCGCCAAAAACCGGCAAGAATGGAAACGAATCGTGAATAGAGTTCGAGACCCAGCGGCACCGACAGCAACTCGGACCGCCTGCTAACGGATGAAAGAAGAAGAAAAAAAAGTGCAATACTTTGATTTGTGCTGCGGGTGAAAGATTGAAAGATTTTCTAGTGCAAAGAAGGAAAACGTTAATATTTTGCTCATAATTATTGCCAATATTATTGATAGTCTAGGGGCCACTTTAGACTGCCGTGCGTTTTCTTTCCCACTGATTTTTGATTTTGTGTTTCCTGTTTTCACAATTTTTTTGGTTTTTATTTTATTATTTTTTATCGGAGCGTGTTTCACGGACTAGATCAGCACACGTCCGTGCACTTTGCTATCCTCGGGTGGCTCCAGATGGAGGAGCCTATCATCATATCTAAGAGGACTTGGCCTTGCTATAGCAAACAAAGATCGCGAGACCATTTGGTGATGCAACACAAGGATATTGCCAGAATCGTGTCAATAATAAAGGGACATTGGGCAACATGCAACCAGATTGAGAATTTCGCATAATACCCACTGCCGCAGCTACGGAGAGAACAGGCCTAGGTAACAACCAAACATTTTCTCTGCGAATGCCTAGCTCTAGCCAATGCCAGACACAGTGTATTTGGAAGCCTCTTCTTAAATGATTTGGGGGATGTTTCGAAATTTAAAATAGAATATTTGATCCGGTGCCTAAATTTGACGGGATGGATCTAAATCCCTAGTTGTTCACGAGTGCGGCTACAAAACGACGCAACTAAGCGTAAATTTTAGTGTTGGGTAGGACACGATAATAAAATGAGTTTGTAAGAGGAGCCTCTTTTTCCTTTTGAACCAGTACAATGTCTCACTTCAAATGAGGCGAGGTGCCATTGTATTGCTAGCACGTCACGTAGTGAATGGCTCAAATGTTGCGATGCGGGTAGATCTATTGCGTTTGCGAAAGAGAGGATACGATAAATGATGAATGAATGAATGGAAATATTAAGTATCGTGCCTATGAATGTTGGTTACAAAAATATTCTTTAAAATTTTTGTTAACTGTATAAAGAAAAACATATTTACAAATTTAAAATGAAACTCCCTAACATTGAAAATAACACGAAAATATTTTATTTGTTACAGATAGAGATTAAAAAATAAAAATAAAATTTTACCTCCCTCGAAAAATGTAAGAAATATCTCTCCAACTTCACTCCCTCAAAAAATGTAAGAATTGTCTCTTTAGTACATATAAAATTTCACTCCTTCAAAAATGTAAGAGATTTCTCTCCAGTTCGTATTTACAATCTCACCACGGCTCGGTTTAAATTGGATATTTGACTGCGGCAAAAACAGTAAGAAAAAAGATCTCGGCAGTTCGTGTTTACAATCTCACCTCGCCGCAATTCGAATTGGATATTTCATTGTCGCAAAAGAAATAAGAAACTTTTGTTCTAGTTGGTGTTTACAATCTCACCTCGGCGCAGTTCAGATTGATTTTACTGCCGCAAAAGAAGTAAGAAATGTCTCTCCACTTCGTAATTTACAAACGCACGATACACGCTCATATCCCAGTAGTACATTATTTTTGAACCGGGACATTTAAAAAAGTTGAGGCCTCAGTACAGTTTACTATCGTGTACGGAACAAATGAACTGCCTCTTGTAAGTCCGGCTCAACTCTAGTAAATTTAGTCCCAGCCTACGACCTGGAAGGAACTGCCTCTCCTACCTACCTACCTACCTGCCTATCTACTTTGAACGCAGTCTTTTGGACACCTTTTTTAAATTTATGTCATCAAATAGCTTCAAGTGCTTACATTATCCTAAACTTTATCCTCCAAGCCTCATTACCAAATTTCTTTAAACACTTTTAATAATCCTTCAATTTCCTCATTTCAGATGTTTGGGAGCAGGATCTAACCGACACCTACAAGATCGAAGCCTCTGATCAAGGTGTTCAGAAAGTCAATCTGAAATGCGGCGCCGATATAATGTATGTCAAACTAGAAACCGAAAAGGACTTCTCAGGAGTAATGTACACCCGTGGCAGCTTCTACAAACAAACAGAACCTTGCTTCGTAAAGCCCAAGAACGGTAGATCAAGATCACTAGAAATGCAATTCTCGCTAGATCAATGCCAGACGGTAAAAGAGGGAGACGTCTTCTCAAACATCGTCGTAATTCAGAATGATCCTGAACTTGTAACACCTGGCGACTCGGCATTTTCATTGGAGTGCGACTTCAGAAAGCCAAGGAACATCCAACTGGAAGCTAATATGCAAGCAAGAGATAGGTCAGTATGGACATTTTTTGGGGTTGAGTTTTGTTAATTTTCATTTCTATTTCACATTTCTATCGATCGATTTTCTTTTTTTTATGTTTTTTATCTTCCACTCGGCACTTCTAGCAATCCACAAAAATTACGAAGCTATTCTAAGCGACGAGCATAGAAGAAGTCTATTCAGAATACCAAGGACTCTCTTTTTAACAAAAAAGGTTTGCATGCTTTCTTCTTGTGATTTGAAATTAATCACAAACTTTTGTCGGTTTTGGTTGCATCTTTTCCTATATTTACAAACATTTTCACTACACCAAACAAGAATATACTTACATAACATTGACAAAACAATTTTTCACCAAATTAAGAAATTTTCCACACACACAGAATTGCCTATGGTTCCCGGATAACCCTCACAAGCCCAGATCCTTCTGTCGTTGATTCACACGAACCTGAAGACCTAATCACCGTATTCAATGAGTCTGACACAGTCACATATACACCAACAAGAGCAGACGATTCACTGCCTAAGGTTTTTGGAACCGTTGAAGCCGTTTCTGTCGGTGAACAGCGCAACAAAATTAACGATGAACTTTAGAATTATTTGGTTTCATTTTGACAAAGCTAAAATTTTATAGAAATCGCTTCAAGTCCTGCTTTAAGGTGAGATGGGAGTTCACTGACTAGTCCTAGTGTTTTTGTTGTATTTTAGTTTGTTTTGCATGCTATTGGCGCTTATGGGCAGTATTTTGTTGTATTTGATGTATTGACACAACACGATTTCGTTTCAGCACACCGACAAAGGAATCCAATCGAACAACCGTAAGCAACGAAGTGTAATAGGCATTTTTAGAATACTTAGAATTTAGCGCTTTCCTGAAATATCTCACAATGCTCTATGTTAAAAACCTAAATCCATCCAATCTCTTCTAATCATTAATTTTCATTGCATTTCCAACATTATTTAACATTGAGATTACAACGCTATGGATTAAGACTATGTGATATTCGTTAAGAATTTAAGACTTTGTAAATAAATCATAAGAAATTAAAGTTCATTTTTTGTTAAAAAAAAAACAAGATGTTTCATTGCTAATGTTATTTGTGCCGCCATTAAGACAAGTCCAACCTCGTTCGTACCGCAAGATCCAACAGAGAAAAGTAACGTCAAGACCCTATAATCACATGTGTATGTTTATCTGAAACTCTTGAAGATTGTGACAGAATGAAACCCTTTTTTGATTTGAAACAGATTACCGCGGGGTTTTCAACAGAAATTGTGTAGCAACTACTCATATAACACTTAAGCGACATCCATTAATTGGGATAGAAAGCGATCATGTACTGGGATGCCACTTAGAAGTATAGAAGAGGAAAAACATGGCGAAAGTGGCCTCTAGACTATCAATAATATGAACAATAATATTGAGCAAAATATTGACGATTTCCTTCTTTGCTCCAGACAATCTTTCAATATCACCCACAGACCGTCCATAATAATGCGCAAATAAAAATTTTGCACAATATTATTGATAGTCTAGAGACCCCCATCTGGGGGGAACATAACTTCGAACGGGGAAAACAGTTTAACTACCTTGGGTCCATAGTCAGCGAAGACAACGATAGACGTACAACGAAGAATAAACGCAAACAGAACATACTTCTCACTACTGCCAGTAATGAAATCCAGAGACATCCACAGAAATACCAAAATAAGAATCTATGAAACCATCGTACGTACAGTGGCTACATATGGATGTGAAGCATCTAGTATCTCCCAGAAATCCGCCGACAAGATGAATATATTCGAGAGAAAGATTCTCCGAAGGATATACGGCCCAATCAATGAAGACAATGCATGGAGAATACGCTACAATCACGAATTGTGCGATCTATACAAAAAGTGTAGCTACCAAGAAAAGCCCTGTACCTACTACCAAATGGCAGGAAGCCATTCGGCAAACCACGGTCAAGGTGGGAAGACAAAAGGCCGATGCAGCAAAATTTCTCAATACAAGAAACTGGAGACAAGCTGCGGAGCAGAGAGACGTCTGGAGGAAAAACTTGATGGAGGCCAAGGCTCGAATTGGGCTCACGGCTCGCCTGAACTCAGACTAACCCAAAAGTTCTGGCACTTCTGATTTTATTGCGGCAACACTTAAATTAAACTTTCAGAAACTCAAAAAAACTAACAAGAAAAACATGTGTCGAGCTATTTTCGATTGCGAGCGTTTGTTCGAAAAAGAAAAGAAACCCGTTAATTCTCTTGTTTATTTCTTTGTTTTATGAAGAACGCAATTCTTTGTTATATATTTGAAATTTGTTTAGTATGTATTTACACTTCATAAGTTAATGTAAGCTTAAAATTTTTGTTCATATTTTGTAAAAAATAATTGCTAAGGGGTCGTCCATTAATTACATGAGGCGTTTTGGGCCAGGGGTCGAGCCGAATCTCACTCAATCTCACGTAATTCAAGTGCAAAAATATTCATGGCCTCAACGAAAACTTCAAGGAGCTCCAGACTTACGGCGTGAACACACGCGAAAAAGCGCGAGCGCGTATGCGGATGGTTTTCTCGCCTAGCTCGCGCCTTGCTTCTCCTTTTCAAGGGGATATGGCGTGAATTTGTGCCGTGAATTCACGGCTTGAGAGTGAATAGAAGTAAAGATCTTCAGGCACGACCTGACGATAAATGCCCAAACACACAAAGATTTTTGTCAGTTTTTTTGGACTGCAGGCCCCATACAGTTGGCGGCGAAAACCTTCAGGCCATGGCCTGCCGGCGACCCATGTGTAAATGGAAGCCTTAAGATATGACTAAATCCTAAACAAACTCCAGAAAGTAGCATAGTAGTAGAATGATAAGCCGCCAACGGGCAGCTAAACGCGCGACTCCGCGAATACTGCAGTGTACGAACCATAGCACTGAATCACGAAAGGGCCTTTAGAATATAGAAATACAGGAAGGCATTCGTCAAATTTTAGCGTAATGAAATTCTTGTCGAGTGAGTGATAATGTTCTGGTAGTTGTGTGTCCATTACAAGCGGAAAAGAGAGTGGAACAGAGGATAGGTAAGAAGGAGTTAGTCAGGAGTAGTAAGACCTATGGGGTGCGCCAGCGAGGGAGACCCAACCTTCGCTAGAAGGATGGCGTAAACCAGGACGCTCAGAGCTTAGGGATGTCAAACTGGTTGACATCGGCGCAGAATCGAGGCCAGATATAACGGGAGTTTGGCAGATATAACGGGAGTTTGGGGTTTCATCATTAGTATTAACTTTCTTTTATAGGACAATTTGTTAGTGGAATGGGGAAAGCATTGATTATGATCATTGAAGACCATGCAACATCTATTAATGGGCTCGTTCCTTGCGTAGTCGGTACGATGAGAATATTCCTTAAGTAGTTTCGTGTGCCTAGAACGCCGAACTACTTCATTGAGTATTATCCTATCCGACAAGAACTTCACCTTGAGATCGCCGTTTAGAATATCCAAGGTGAGGCAAGAGATGAGCATTTTTCTCCTGCATGACAGCGGTAAAAGATCCAAAACTTTGAGCCTGTCTGTAAAGGGTGGAAGACTATGATAATCAGCGGGATTATATAGATTTCTTAGTGCGAACAGGAGAAATTGCTTTTGAATGGATTCAATCCTGTCGCTACTGGCGTGAAATATGGGATCCCAGACAGGGCATGCGTATTCCAGGATTGGGCGAAACAGTGAGCAGAAAAGAGTTTTTGTGACCCAGATGTTATCAAATTCCTTAGCCCTTCTTTTTATAAAACCAAGGAGTTTATTAGCTCTGGCAGTAATACTATCGTAGTGCAGGTTAAAGTTTAACTTATTGTATAAGACAACGCCTAGGTCTACGATTTGATCAACATGGTTTAATAACTTGTTGTCAAGATAGTATTGCTGCAGTTGTACGCTTTTTTTCCGGGAGAAGGTTATTGCATGGCATTTGCTAGTGTTAAGTTGCAACTTATTGGTATTACACCAGTCCTGCAATGCATTAAGTTTCGTCTGAAGGAATGATACATCGGTGTCGGACCTTATAACGCTATATATCCTTTTCCTGTGGTTATGTAAATACTAGAGATTTTTTAAAATTTAAAAACCTCACTAGTGATTAGATGGGGGAGGGAGTCGAGTCAAATCTCACGACTTCTCACCAGGGGGGGGGGGGGGGGGTGCTGTCGATAAACAGCAAAAAACACCTAATGTTTTTTTTTTGCGAAAAAACGCTCGCAATCTAAAATAGCTCGACACATGTTTTTTTTGTTAGTTTTTTTGAGTTTCTGAAAGTTTAATTTAAGTGTTGCCGCAATAAAATCAGAAGTGCCAGAACTTTTGGGTGAGACTGAGTTCAGGCGAGCCGTGGGCTGTAGAGCCATCGAAGAAGAAGGGGCCACATAAGAGGACTCTGGGTTGGGCCTACTATCCATGTAAACCGCACGTCATACGCACGCTATTGTCATTTGACGCCTGCATGCATCTTGGATAGAAACAAACGAAACTGTGTTGACAGTGCGGCTACGTCGCGTAGCCTATCGACATGCGTTCGTCATGAAGCTCGTGCGGCAGCATGTCATTACTCAAGCAGTGTCCCTCATTCCCCCAACTCCCAAGAGCTCTATAATATATGGAAAATCGCGGCTTAATAGAAAACTCATTTCAGAAGCTACATCTCGGTACAAGAACTCTGTTTGCTACTTGGTTGACACATTCCCTACGGTTACAGTTGAGCAGGACTTATGCAAGGCAGTACATTTGTCCCTTAGACGACGGCTAATCGTACTGAGGCCTCAATTAAAATGTCCTACTACTACCACTCTTGGTATAAACGTGCATCTATTGCATTGATAAACCAATTCTCATATAAATTGACACCGGTAGGGTCAAATAGATCACATCACGTGACAGTCCGACCTAAAATTTAGGTGTAGGGGGTTTTTTTTATACCCAGTTCAAATAGACATAGAACTGCAGCATAAATCGTTAATAGCTAAAAATTGGAACAGCCCTTAAAAACATCTTTATAAATGAAATGTCGAATTTCTCCAAAGATAGTTGGGAGCAAAAAAATGTATTCAAAAGATCAGAAGATCAGTTTGCAAATATGTATTTGTATTTCTTAAACGCTCATAAAATACAAATTTTGTAGGTATTGCCATTCATGAGATATGGATTGAAAATACTCATATGTCCCCAGAGGTAGCCCTAATAAAGCATCCCGCCAGCTTAGCCGGTTAGGTTCCACTCAGGTCTGATCTTCACCTTGTTCACCTGCTAGTTTGGTACTGCCTGCGTCACAACGTTTGTTGGCTGGATAGCGGGATTACTTGTTTTAGGAGGCATAACCAAAATTCCAAAAAATCTTTGACTAAAACAATTTGTGGTAAGAATAAGTTCATTCAGAACATTGAATATATGTAGATACTGAACGATAGGTTCATTTATTCGCGAATGTAAGTAAAAAGCATTTGAGTATTGTAATAGAGAATAGGGCCTCAGGTCTAATGTAGACAGGCCCTTGTGCTTAGTTCTGGGCTCAGCATTCATCTTTCTTCTGGCAAAATTAATCCAGAAGATATCCTAGCGAGAAAAATCGAAGCGCTACTAAGGGTAGCAAATTTGGAGCACTGTCAATAATCTCCGATTGGAGAGTTAAGGAGTTATATGAAGCGAAGAAAACGGACAAATGTAGAGCCGTTCTAGTTCGATGCGGTGGTCAAGCAGCATATTGGACGTGGTTGGTATTAAGTAGGGGGACCGCTCGATAAAACTGTTCTCGGCACGTTTAGGAAGGAGAAAAGGCAATTGCAAAAGGTGAACTAATTAAAAATTATAAAAAATGATCTAAGATCATGTATGAGTCACGTTTAAATCATTGCATGATATTATCAATAGAACGAGAGATGGCAAAAAATATAGACTATGATGATGTCATCAATGAAGTTGCGGAAGTGGAAGAAAGAAAAATGGTGTTGATTGTATAAATGGGAAGAGTAGAAGAATCCATACCTATGCAAACATGGCATATATTTCAGTTTCACTCTATTCTCGGGGACCGCTCTGGTCTGGGGCCCGGAGCAAATCGTCCTAGTTGGCCCCTTTTGCGGCGGCCCGAGAATATCACTCCGCTATCTCAAGCTAACCACGGCAATCTTATACCCGCAACACCAGATTAGCCCACTCGTCCCATTCCCTGCACCTGAAACTCCCCCTTTCACGCACTCAACAAGATATGAATTCGTTTGTAAATAGAACAACTCGACTGTGGAATAATCTCTCGCAGTCGGTATTTCCGAGCTCCTACAACATCCAAGAGTTCAAACGCAGGGTTCATCACCACCTTCTTCAATACCCCCCGTACCTTTATAATCCTTAACCTATTCCCCCAAGCTAAGCTTGCTATTAGACTTTGCACCATGACATGAAAGACTATGTGGCCTATGACATGTAGAACTATAGGGCTTATATATTCAAGGGTGATTCCTGATATATTTGAATTCTTAGAGAGTCAAGTTTTTTACTATAATTTTTACTGTACACCGAATACTATTTCAGGTAACATCATCTCTAGATTTTGAGTAAAAGGAGGCCCAGTCCGATATGCCTTTCACCCTTCTCAGTCCGTTACTCTTGTATAGAGAAAAGCACCCAGGGGTCACCCGATATAAAATCAGCATCTTCGTGGAGGTTGAGGTAGGATTCGGTAGCATATCGGAAGAACTTAAATCGTTAAATCCTTAGATCTCTTTGATGTACCGGCACCAACAAAGGTCCCTGAGGCTATTATTACCATTTGACCGATTTTCCCCTTCAGACTAATCAACTTAGCCATTGAAGCGCTGTCCACTGCCATGACCTAGTGAAGAATGTTACCATTTACCTGCCTCAAGCCTTGAGTCGCCAGGACTTCCTCGTCGGCTAAGTTAGTACTCTGGGAAAGCAGCCTTGAATGATGCCAGTCTGCGGGAAATTAACCTACCCCACCAGACTGGTATCACGGACAGTCTTGCTCTTAATGTGGAGACATTCCTCCTCAGCTATTATGCTGTGCCAGGGTTGTAGTAGATTAACAGCAGCAACCAGCTTCTTCTTTGGAAGCTCCCCTCGAAAGAAGGCTTAACTTCACCGTTTGCCTTTCAACTGCGATGTCAATTATCGCTTCCTGCCACTGTGTCAATTGAGTAATTGATCATGCCAGTCGAGATGAGGCTAAGGCCCCTATGCTGAAAGTCGAGCCGTATGACAGTCGCATGTAGATGTCGATGTCGTCTCGTTTTTTAGTTGGTATGCTGAGGGTCGGGTGGCGTGACAAGTCGTTTGAGTTAAAGAAATTGTCGTTTCAGTTAAATTACGACTGTCAGCACAGGGGTCAGAGAGTGCAGGTGCTAAGTTGTTTTTCGTAAGAATAAAAAAAATTTATTTGAAACAATAAACATTTTTAGTTTGAACAATAAACATTTTTGAGTTAGTGACAATTTGAGATTAAAGATGTTAAATTCTGCTGAGTAGTGGGTTAGTAGTTCGGAAAATGAAAATAGCAAACGCGAAGAATTAAAAATTGTTTGTTATTATTTCTTCCCAAACATTTGTGCAATTTGTCATCATGCAATTTTCAGCATATCTCTGCCCATTACCCACATCCAAACTAATGTTTCGAATTGTTTTCTATTTGTAATTTTTATTCTGAAATTATTAAAATCTTAAAATTAAACACTCCAAAATAACAAATTTCTTTCAAATTTTCCTACTTTGTCACTAACACAAACAGCCCGACCATAAGCGACAACAAAATTACAATAAAAACGACACCAAATAAGCTGTCGTTTATGTCAGCAGCTTTTACACGACAAGAATCGACTATGAGCACACCGCTGTATTATGACAGCGACTTCTTATGACAGCGACTTACAGCACAGGGGCCTTAGTACTTCCACTTTAGCCCCCCTGCTGAAAGTCGAAATCGAATGAAACGTCACTTTATTCAACTCAAACGACTTGTCACGAAACACAACTCGAGTTTCAGCACAAAGCCATCTATATACATATATGAAAATGAATGTCTGTTGGTTTGTAATGCGACACTAAAACTAAAAACCGAGGCGGTCAATTGAGTTGAAACTTTCAAAGAATGTGTATTTTGACTAAACCAAGAAAAATTGAGAAAAGGGAACTTCAGAGGAAATATTTGATACAAAAGAAAAAACGAAGCGAAACGCGCACTGTCATGTAATCAAACCCAAAGTTTGCCCATATGTAAAGTTCGCGTGACAAAGCAATGCGACATTTTTGTAAAAAAAACCAAAATAATGGCTTCAAGATAACGGCCGAATTTAGCAATTGTGTTACCCGATCACCGCCATGGATATCAAGTGAAAGGTTATGATAAATAGAATACAATTAGCTGTGTGGCGTTCTTCCAAATTCAAAATGGCGACAAATATAAAATGGCGGCCAACATAAAACGGGAGATCAAATTTTTCTTTACAAGCCACTCGGTATGGGTATCAAATGAAAGGGTATAACAAGTAGAATACTATTAGCTGTGTAGCGTCATTCCAAATTCAAAATGACAGCCGATGACAGAAATGGGATATCACCTTTTTCCAGGGGCGGATGGGCAGCACCTTAGCGGCCCGGGAAATAATATTTGTCGGCCCTATTTTAAATTTCCGAATATGGCTAAAATATATGAACATTTACAGGGAGTAACGCATTTTTCCATTAAAATTAATAGTCCAGTGGATAGCGGTAAAAATAGTGTATTAACTCCGAATTCTTTCAGACAGCACCATTTGGTTTTTTTGTGAAAGGACCCCGCACGTTTCTTATGGAAAATGACTTTCGGTCAAATTTAACGAGTCTATGCTCTTTGGATAGAGGAAGTCTCCCTGAACAAAAGTCTCAATGGGCACGAAACCCAAAACTTAAGATTTTTGGTACTTTTAGACATCTGAAGTTTTTGATTTTTCGGTCTGTTGATGTTTTTTGCGGTATAGCAAAGAAATAACGTCGCATTATTTAAGTAATGCTAGTGTTCATTTAATTTTTTTTTCATACTATGTAAGGAAAATGGTTTTACAATAAGCAAAAAACATTCCATTGACCAAAAGTCAATGTCAATTTGACCGAAAGTCATTTTCCATAAGAAACGTGCGGGGTCCTTTGGTAATTTAGCTTATCTTACCCTCCTCTTCAAAAGTTATATGTTCTTGATGTGTGCTTTTTATTTTTAGGGGGTGAAAACTACCCCTGTTGACAAAAAATTTAAAAACAATATATTTAAGCAATATGTCGATTAAAATACATTTAAATATATACTGGAATGTAATTTATGATTTAATTCAATGTTTCATCCCCTCCAAACCCCCTATGACGAAAATCACAACAAAATTAGTTTTTAACGGTTTTTTAATCGTGCATTTATGATAAATTACTATCCCCTCTTTGTTTATACTATTATTTCTAAATTATTGCAACGTCTGTACTTGTAGAAACTACCCCATATTGAGAAATTTGTGAAAAAATTTCAACAACTGGAAATTTTGAAATGGTGCATTTATATTGAATGTAGATGGAGATGTATGGCTACAGAGTAAAATCGGTCCAAAAAAAGCCCAGGCATTTAAGGTGATTTTGGGTGCCCCCAAATTTGTTTTGAGGTATTGTTTTTAACTTCCCAGTATAGGAAGTTATTGTAATCGGTCCGAAAATCGAAATCGAAAATTTCAACGTATTTTCATCTTTCAAGGTCCCAGGAGCATTTTAAGCAAAAAATTGGGAGGAAGTATGTGTGTGTGTATGTGCGTACGGATGTGGTCATTTTTTCCTGCACGATATCGCGCGAACCAAAACTGATATCGACTTCGTTGAGGTGTTGTTCGAAGCGTATTAACCGAAATATGATCTGAAAAAAATTTCATGAAATTCGGTCAAGCCGTTTTTTTGTTTAAGCGACGTAAGTGATTTTTGTACCTGCACGATATCGCCCGAACCACGAAAGATATTGACTTACTTGAGGTGCCGTTCGAAGCGTATTAGCGACAATATAATCTGAAAAGATTTTTATAATATTCGGTCCAGCGAGTTTTTGGTTTAAATGACTTAAGTGATTTTTGTACCTGCACGATACCGCGCGAACTAAAAACTATATCGACTTCATTGAGGTGCCGAAAAACATTAATACATCAATTTTATATACATTTTCGTCATCCTAATCTTGTAAGTGCGCACATTTAGTTTGACATTTTAGCGAAAATATTGATAAACAATTGTGACAAATTCTCGGTATTATGCATATATTCTATATTGCCTATTGTTCATTTATTATTAAAATATCCAATCATAATATTCAACATTCATCACACTGGGAAGTTGATCGTGTGGACCGAAAGGGTCGAACCCACATCCCAACTAGTTTAAATTTGTTTTGATGTATTAAGAGCGATTTTTAAGTGCTCCAATAGTAATTTTAAAGCGGGGCACATATTTTTCTTATCGCAACTTGGAGCGAGTGGAATTGGGCTCCAAACCAAAAGTAAGAGCTATTTCATACATGCATAAATACGTTTTTAAGATGTAGATGTGTTTATTAATGCTTTAAAATTGTCGAGATTAATACAATTTACCTGATTCGATAATTTCATTGGAAAATAGAATAAAATAGAGATATATTATCGCTACAAAATTCAATTCGCAGGGAATTTCAAGGGATACAAGTCCTGCAAAGTTGAACTGTTTTGAACCCTTACTTTTTGAGATTCTAAAGTTTAAATTGCTCGGGAAAGGTTCTCCTCGCACTCATATGCGAACTTACAACGAAGATATGTATCTCAATTGGTTTTCATCGCCCAGAATCGAAACAAAACCAAAATTTTTCTCTAGAAAAGCCCTTCGTTTCTGTGTCATCAGTTTTTTCGTATCTCACTTAGTTTTTATCTATTGCGGAAAAAAGGATTTTTTTTTTTCAAAAATTTCAAAGTTTATTGTTAACGTAAATCTAACTTTTTTTCAAACATATTGTTAATACCTAAACAAAGTTAAAGTACATGAGTTTCGTTTACTTTCAATTCTTGTCATGAAGGCATTTGTTTTATTGCAGCTTTTTTCTCGGGAAAAAGAAAACCATGTTATTTTCATCATAACTCCAGCTTAGCATCGATGCTAATGAATTTTACCAAAGCTCATTATAAAGGTCTTTACAAGTACTTTATATAAGGTCCAATTAGTTTTTTTCCAAAAATTCGTCGTTTTGTCTTTATTTAACGTCAGTTTTCGGCGAGCAAACGGCCATTTTTAAAGACTCATACCTCGAGTTGTGTTTCATCTACAGAAATGAATAAAACACCAATCGATTTGTTATTCTAAAAGCTTTATTTCTTCTACAATATGTGTTTTGAAAAAAAAGTTTGGTTTTTAAGTTATTCAGAAAAACCCATCTAAAACATGCATTTTTTAGATGAAAAATCAACAATTTCAATCGCGAATAACTCGTGAAATATTGATTTAAAGAAAAACATGTATATAACATATTTTGCTTTCAATCCACTCCTCTATAGATTTATGATTCATTTTGAGTGCGCCTATTTCCACCCCTTAGAAGGGGTAGCATTCAACCCCAGGGAAAACGCACACCTCAACACAATATAACTTTTGTTTCTTGAACTTCCAAATTTTGCATGATTCGGCGCTGTCCGAAAGAATTCGGAGCCAAAAACCGTTATCCACTGGGCTATAAATAGAGTATAGGTTTATTACAGAGTCTAGTAATCAAAGTGCTAAAAACACAAATTTCTAATTTTGCAATAGAAATCGCTACAAATTAAGTAAAATACAAAAACCTCAAATTAAAAAAATATATAAAACGACGTTTTTCATTCAGAATTTGTAAATTTTGTAAATAATCATCATTAAAGCGCCAGAAAAATACACCTCCCTCTAGCAATACGCAGGCATGACTGATTACATAAAAACAAGTGATTTGATAGGAGGAGCTAAATGAAGCTTTTGTCAAGCTTTTAAGCATTTTTAAGAGCTTTGTAGCCCAGAATGTGCCAAATGTCACGGAGTTTGAAAATATCTTTACCACAAAATAAACAAAACATAATAGTTTGAGAGTTATACAGGGTGTCCCACATAAACTTACAAAGCGGCCGGCTACGGATAGGTCTTGGATAGACGAACAAAAAATCGTATGGGTGGGGGGGGGAAATCGTAACGGTTTAGCCGCTAGGGCGTTTTGAAGTTTTTTTGCTAAAGTTTTACATATCACCCTGTATTTTTGTAACCGTATAACCTATTTTCATGGTTATGGTACCAGTGCACGCAGAATTCCTCCACCTATCTACAGCGATAAAAACAATGGTCTTATCTTACCAACTTTTGGAGTTATGAATCGCCAAAGTCAAAATTTTGTTATTTTTTCACTAAAATTTCAACTAAAACCACCTTTTTCTCCAAAAAATACGTGATAAACCAATATTTTTCTTTAAAAAATTGAAAAGCTTGGACAATTTCCTATGAATAATGTAATACAACTTATACGCTACGGCCTCCAGTTTTGAAGTTATAAGCATTTTTAATGTTGAAATTGGCTGTATTTCGTCCTTCTTTAGCACTTTTCCATCGAAAAGTACCAAATAAGCAGCAAATTAGGCAAATTTCAACATTAAAATTGCTTACAACTTCAAAAGTAAAGGCCCTAGCGTAAAAGTTATTATACATTATTCATAGGAAATTGTCCAAACTTTCCAATTTTTTTAAAAAAAATATTGGTTTATCACGTATTTTTTGGAGAAAAAGGTGGTTTTAGTTGAAATTTTAGTGAGAAAATAACAAAATTTTGACTTTAGCGATTCATAACTCCAAAAGTTGGTAAGATAAGACCATTGTTTTTACCGTTGTAGATAGGTGGAGAAATTCTGCGTGCACTGGTACCATAACCATGAAAATAGGTTATACGGTTACAAAAATACAGGGTGATATGTAAAACTGTAGCAAAAAAAATTTCAAAACGCCCTAGCGGCTAAACCGTTACGATTTCCCCCCCCCCCACCCATACGATTTTTTGTTCGTCTATCCAAGACCTATCCATAGCCGGCCGCTTTGTAAGTTTATGTGGGACACCCTGTATATGGGCAGTCGGAAAAAGAAATATAAAAACTCAAGACGTACTTTCAGCCACCGGCCCTGCGGCCCCTGAACAGCCGGCCCACCGGGAAATTTCCCGGTTCGTCATATGGCCCATCCGCCCCTGCCTTTTTCTATACAACGCGCTGGGCGTGGGTATCAAATGAAAGGGTGGTACAAGTAGAATACTATTAGCTGTGTAGCGTCATTCCAAATTAAAAATGACGGCCAACGGAAAATGGCGGATTATATTTTTCTTTACAGGCCACTCGATCGGTATGGGTATCAAATTAAAGGGTGTAACAAGTTGAATAGAATCAGCTGTGTGGCGTCATTACAAATTCAAAATGGCGGCCAACATAAAACCTAACCTTTTACCATAACTTACCTTTTTCTTTACAACGCGCACGGTATGGGTATCACATGAAAGGTTATGACAAGTAGAATACTATTATCTGTGTCGCTTCATTCCATTTCAAAATGGCGGCCAACACAAAATGGCGGTTTTCCTTTTCCTTTACTTTGCTCTCGGTGTGGATATCAAATGACAGTAAGTAAGAAAGGAAACTGTATGACGTCATTTAAAATCAAATATGGCGGTCACCACAAAATGGCTGAATACAAAAGACTAAAAATAGAAAATAGGCTGCGTTCGGTAACGTCAATTGCAAGGCAGTAGACGCAACTCATTCGTTCGGTATTGCAGTCATATGTTCGGAATCGTCAAATTTGCAGCGCTTGCTTGTAAAACTAGTCACTTCTGCAAACTGTATCAGTCAATTTTGCAACCGACGCAGTTGATTGACCGTCATTTGACGATACCGAATGCAGCCATAAATATATGGTTGAAAAGAAAACTAAAAAATACGCTTTCATTTTAAAATAAAGTAAAAAATAAAAAAAATCATTTTGAAGGTAAAGTTTTCATTGCTCCAGCCAGAATATAGGAACAAACTACCTTTCGAAATGCAAAAAAGCGTGGGGCGCTAACCCCACTAAGTTCCAGTGTTAATAAAATAGGATAGGTAAAGAGAAAGTATTTATTAGATTTTTGTATGGGCACCAAATTGAGCATTTATGGGCTATATGGTGGGTGTCAAATTTTTAAAATTGATTACTTTTTGGCGCTTTTTTTCGGAAAAAACAATTTGCAGGGGAGTTCTGCACAGGTCGTTCAATCCCCCACCATAGCAAAATCTCTGCTTACGATTCTGAGTTGTTGTGCACATAGTACACAAATTTTCATCATCGATTCTTCAAAAAGATGTAACATACTCTAAATTTTTTTAACTATCCAAAATCAATTTTCGCAGATTCTTCCTTTTTCATTATACCTTTTCCCTACCGCGGACTGTGCAGACATAATCTTTTTGTGTTGAAAGGCGTTGTAAGGCATGCGGGTTTTTGCTAGTCTACAAATAATTCGTACTCCTCACGTTCAATGAAATTAAAAAACAACCCCCATCTAAATTCATTTAAATCATTTTATTTCTCAATTTAACTCTTTTACAATATAAATAACTGACGTAACAGTAGGTAATGCACCGTACTCTGAATTTATTTTTCACTTACTAACTAAAAAAATTGTTTTTTTGTTCACACATTCAAACTCTATATTTAGCCTCTATACATGAATCTTCCTTAAATATTTCCGTTTATACACAAACTGTACAATCATGAAGGATCTCCGCACTTCAAACTCCGTCCTCAATCCAACAATGACGCATAAATAACTATTTCTGCTTTATTACTTTGTTAACGTTTAAATGGTATTAAGTCAAACATCATCTACGTAGGTAAATTTACTCTGAATTCTAATATTCAAATTTATTTATTAATATTTCTTATTTTTTTGTTTTTATTCATTTTTTTTTCTTAAGCTTTAAGGCAAAAGATTAGCAAAAGTAATCTTCGATAATTCTTCTATTGCTATTGAAACATTGTGGCGGCGATTTTTTGATTTTACTTATTTTTTTTTCTTCTTCTTGTAATTTTTATTCAAAGAACAGCGTTCAAAAATCTAATTTTTTTTATTTTGTTTTTTTATTTAAATATTTATTAAAAAAATATTTTTTTTTTACTTTGTTTTATATAATTTTATTCTTATTTGTTTATGTTATTCTGTTTAGTAACAATTATTTTTTATACTACAATATATAATTTCAAGTAGTAAAATTAATAATGAAAACGTATTCAGAATTGTATATGTAATGTACATGTTTGTTTTAAAAAATTACTTGTAAATATATAAAAAGGCAACTGCGAAAAAAATATCAATAATATAATATACTCGCATACACTCAAAAACTTTCTCGTTTACGTATAAAGCTAATGAAATATTAAAAAAAAAGAGAAAAATAAAAAAACATCAAAAATCGAACACTGTGCACTTTGCTCCGTTTAAAATTGTTAAGTCGTTTTTTTCATTGTATTCTGATCATTCGTATATAGACCAATCTGTGCTGAACAGTTCAGGGTATATGCTTCTGAGAGCACTTGTTTTCTTTAAGGTTATTAGATTTACTTTTTGGAAAGATCGCCATTTTGAAAAAATAAATAAAAATCGACTAGACTAGTATCAGCAGGACAGCAAGCCTTTAATATGTTTTTGTTTTTATTATAAGAAAGTGCTTAAAGGTGGAATATTAGCAATTTTTGAAAAATAAAACTTGATGGGATTTTAAAGACTATAGATTTTGTTCTGCAAAACCATCAAAAATAAGCTTCATGTAAAAAGTCACATCAACATTTTAGAGTTCATACTATTCAGTATTAAGTTTATTTATTGCTCCAGATTATATTGCAGCAAGATGATTCAGTACAAGCTTTAACGCATACCCTTGATCGCACATAATAAAAACACCATACCTACCTCTGGCTGAAAACAGGAGTTAAAATAACCATAATAAAAAACAAATCACGAAGAGTCCATACGAATTAGTATTAAAGCGGATATACACATGGCATCCAAAATAACGTTCAATATTGGTAGTTAGTCTTCAAACGTCGGTTTAAGAAACACTTGATATGTAATTCGTCCTGCGAAATACTACAATCAAAGCGTCGGCACGACGCAACAAGTCGTTTGAGTTGAAGAAATTGTCGTTTCAGTCGAATCACGACTTTCAGTACAGGGGCTTAAACTCAACTTAGCTTTTCCACTATAGATCTGTGTGTTGAAATTCGTAATTCGACTGAAACATCACTTTCTTCAACTAAAACGGCTTGTCACGAAACACAACTCGACTTTCAGCACAGGGGCCACCATCTCTGTTTTCATCAACCAGCATCAGCCAGCACCTGGGGCCTTATTCTCTATTACAATACTCAAATGCTTTTCACTCGAAACTGATATCCGAAACTAAAATGCTTCCGTATTCCCTATTACAATATTGCTTCCTCTCGTAGAAATGTCCCCGAAAGAATAGAAAATGAGCGCAAGAGCTTTCAATTGTATCGCTCACACCTAAAATTTTATAAATTGCTCGATTACCCTTGAGCTTTCGAGTAAAAATCTAACAATATTGTTACAGTTTCGAGACAGTTTTGTAATATAGAATACCATTTTGGCAGTTTCGAGAAAAATTCTCACAATATTGTAATAGGGAATAAGGCCCCTGGATAGTCTGTGGCCATGTGGACCAATAATATATTGGGCGACGATGGGCAGCACGTACATTCTATAATAATTATTAGTATTTTGGAAGAGAGAGAAGATCTCAAAGTTTATGCCACCTTCCGTGATGTACAAGTTAACTTATCCTGGGTTCTGGCGAAGATACCGCCACGACTCCACGGACGGCTCCAAGACATATAATACGCAGGTGAAGGGATTTGCGGTGAAAACCTCGGATTTAGCAAAGCACCCTCCTCTGACACTCTAGCTACCTAATGCAAATGTGCATGGTATACTGGGATGTATCAACGAGTACTTAATAGAGGCTTACGTCAACAAGTGGCACTTCGACAGCTAAACCTAAATTAGCGATCAAGTCCCGTAGGACCAAGTCAAACTTGCTTGGGTTTGCCTACGGGACTTTTATGATCTGAGTATCCTTGAAAGGGTCGCCCTTGTTGGGTCCCAGTTTATCAAGGCTTCGAAAACAATGACAAGTCGTACAACTTAACCCAACGAGGTATGAAGCCGGCTATTAACCCATCCACTGACATGGTGAGAGCCCTCTAGAGCCCTTGACCAGCGGTCTATGATGAAATATACCAAACGCTAAACGTCCATCAGTTTCTTCCTATGTCTTCTAGAAACGCATCCGCCAGAGAACTATTTGACAACATTCTACACCCATATTTGTACTCACATTTCACCGCATCATTCTTAACAGGCACTGTGCATGTGACGTCATGCGATAGAAAATTTTCTCCACTGAAGTTACGGAAACCAGCTACTCTCTAAAAGGAACAAAGAAAGAAAGAATACTCAAGTCATTAAACAGGCACATAGAACTTCTTGATGAAACTACAAGAATCGTGTTGAGTTTAACGCCTCTACAAAAACCACTGAATTCTCTCTCCTGTTTCATCCTCAACATTCAAGGCATAACCTTGACCGAGGATTTGATAAGAACTACAAAATTCAAATTGCCAAACAAGCATCTCTGTGCCAAGGAATTCTCTGTCAGCATGCCTCATGTGGTGTAATCTAAAAAAATCAATTTCCTTTGCGCTTTGAAGTATTATAATTCTTTCATTTACATCGGTGCCTCGCTCTAATATAGCAGGGACAACGTGTTAAGTGGCAGCTCTATCATCCACTCGTTAAGCGATAGCACGCTAAGCTATAACGTTACGACGAAAAGAATCATCATCAACAGTAACATTTTCACAACGGGAATTGCTGCAAGCTGTTTCCTTGATGGCTCTGGGTTAAAGTGACAGATAAATAATTTTACATTGCGTCGCCGTGGGTGCATGTGCAGTAGGATACTCAAACACACACCTATGCCAAACTCGGCTTTACCGGGTTGGTTTCGTTGAATATACTTGGACAAGGACTTAACGAAACTTTACTCAACCCCCGTTCCAATGGGTGTTTACTCTGAGTAAACCCAGGGTAAACTCTGCGGAAATGCAGTAAGTAAGGTCTTCCGCAGACAGATCGACTGATCTGTAATCCTAGTTTCGTATGCAATTTTTTCTTGACTTTGACCGTGTACGGCAGTAAGATTCCATATACGGGTCAACACAAACAAGACTGATTTGAAATTAGTTTCCAACTGGTCGCGTGTGCCAAATCTTCGTCACTAAAAATTATGTGACCACAGAACACCGATTGATCCAAAATCAGATGCGCTCATGTGTGGACAAAGGTTTCATTTTGATTATAAAATGGTTGCGCACGAGATTATTTTAAAACCAGTTGGAAACTAACATTGCAAATAAGTCGACTCGTGTGCCAGGGGCCTAATTGTTGCCCAATATCGGGCCTTTTCGTAAACACATACGCATGCTTTGCAATGAGTTCGTTAACGCAGTCATTCGTTCGGAAACGTACAAGATTTAAGTTTGTTGCGCAACTGTCAAAACAATAGCACGGCCATTTTCGAATGTATGCTTTTGAGTAGTGGATGGAAATTTTTCTTACTACATACAATTTTTTTAGTAGCTGTTTATAATGTTTTTATTTTAGTATTTTCCGTTTATTTTTAAAAATTCATTATTAACAGGTTTTTTAAAAAAAATTGTCTCGCCCTTTTACTCATTTTTTCTCTTTCTTTTTTATCAATATACTTAACACAAAATTAACAATTTTTCCATTCATTTTCACTTTACGCTTAGGATCGCATTGATGTATTCGCAAACGTATGCGAAACAAAGTGTGCGCTGCTTTGTTGCTCAGTTGCTTTGATCTTTACGGAAAGGCCCATAGGCAATTTATTTTTGTTCGCTGACAAACCCATTTTAAATAGAAATCGTTGGCTTTAAAATGCGCTTCTTTTGCAAACGTGCGATACTCACCAGACCACTGCCATATCGTGATTACAATGCGCAAGGATGAAACACCGAACTATATCCCTCTTCCACTCATCCGTCTAATGGTTTTGCAAATATCCGAATTTCAAATATCTCGAATTTTTCGAGACTGCAATAAGGCCGAGATCCCGGGATGGAATCTTCTGCCTGCGAGGCATGAATGGAACAGAACACAAGTGATTGGAAGTCAGCCCAACCACAATTTGAAGGATGATCAGATTTCTGTTAAGGTGCCTGTAAACGAGCAGCATTTTTCGGCAATGTATGACCGGCAATACCGGCTAAACAGCATTGCTAAAAATTCAGCATTATTTCTATCAATATGTCAATTCCGGCAATATATCTGTACAGCCCGACAATACTGACCATATTTCAACTACCGGCATGTTGCTTTGGATATCGCTCGTAGAGCGAAACTATTTAAACTGGCTATTAGTGGAGTCAGATAAGCAAAACCTAAGGAATTGTTTCCAGTCTCAAATTTTTTTTTTTTGAACATGTTAGTTACATCGAATACTTACGAAATGGACATTTTCTACCTCTAGCAACCGCCGCTACGTAAGTTATCGGCCATTATGTCAAAAATTTACCATTTCGGTCGTTCTTTCTAAATATAGATGCGTATATCTCGGCATGTGTAAGTGCGGAAAAATCGAAAAAAATAGAGACTCTTCGTTATGATATTGGTTACCAGTGGTTACAAATATGAAATGTTTATCTGCAAACATAACCTCAAAAAAATCAAAAACCGAAGAGACTGCTCGATTTTGGTTTTTTGGTGATAACTTCGGATATTTTAAGTGAAATTTATGAAATTTTTAAAGGTTATACTTTATAATATGAACAATAACTGGTTAAAATTTCAAGTCAAAATATCGAATACAAGGCTCAAAAATTTTAACCAGTTATTGTTCATAAAGTATAACCTTTAAAAATTTCATTAAATTTCACTTAAAATATCCGAAGTTATTACCAAAAAACCAAAATCGAGCAGTCTCTTCGGTTTTTGATTTTTTTTTTTTGAGGTTATGTGTGCAGATAAATATTTCATATTTGTAACCACTGGTAACCAATATCATAACGAAGATTCCTTATCATTAAGGTTGTTTTCAGGAAGGTAGTTAACGTCGTCATCGCAAGATGCTCATCAAAGTTGACAGAAACACATCATGGATTTTGGTTCTTCCCATACAAAGTACAACTAGCTCAATGATTGTTGCCAATGAACAAGCTGCATCCCTTCTTTCTTTATGCTCCTTTAATCCCTCATGGGACATAGGGCAGAAACAGTTGCCCTCCAGCGGACTCTCTTGTGCGCTTGCAATATGGAAATGCTGTCGCAAGGATGATCGAAGCGATGACGGGCGAAGCTCATTTTACAATCTCTGACGGAGTCAGTAAACAAAACTGTCGAATTTGGGGAACAGATAACCCACACGTCGTTCATGACATGAAACACAACTCCACCATAACAAAGAAACTGTTTGGCCGAAGTGTGCTCAAAAACCATTATCGGACCATTTTTCTTTAAAGTTCGAGAAACCGTCGACGGTGCACTCTATCGTTGTACATTGGTGCACTTTGTGGGTCCGAAAACGGGTGAAAAAGGTCTGACGAACCTTTTTTCAACAAGACACCCACAGCGCAGCCAAAAGCTTTTCAGCGGATTGGGCGATGCAGTCAGAACAACAGACATGACCGGTTTGGAAGCGTTGCTGATTTTCCGACAGGAGACAGTCTCGGCATTAAGTGCCTTTCTCCTTAAGTATTCTTTATAACCTCGGACGTAGTTTCAGGGGAGAAAGGCGAAATGAAAATATTTTGTGTCTTGGCAACGGTTACCAAGTTGGCGTAGGTTACAGAAGACCCAAAGACTTACAAATAGCTTTGCTTACATCACAATTAACATTAGACATGAGCTTGCATATCTTGCTTATACTCATTTCTGATAATTTATTTTTGTTGCTGCAATATTTGAATATTTATTTCTTCTTTTATGTATAGATGAAATTATCACATTAAGTTAACGAATGTTCCCATAGATTACAGTTAATGGTTATTTTTCTATAAAATGTAAATATGCGCCGGCTGTCTATTTATTAAAAAAAGAATATTTTCGTAATTTGTGAAATAATTTCGTCGGTATTACCTGTTTCTTTTTGTGGTATAGTTTAAGGCGACCTATTCAACTTAAATTGAAATAATTTTTCCTTAATTGGTGTCCTGATGAAAAATTAAACAATACGAGAAGAAAAAATGTAAAATGCAAATAAATGGAAAAGCGGCGATAAGATCAAAATAAATAAAACACAACAACGCAAAGAAATAAATAAAAAGAAGCATACGTCAATGTCAATAATATCACCTTTATTAGGCAACTTAACATTTAATTTTTACAGACGAAATAATTTGTATTCTCTGTAATATCACTCCTTAATCAAATTAGCATTATTCTTGTTTAATGATACTTTTTTGTTTATTATTTTATTAAATTTTAATATTATCTATTCTCATATTAACTTAAAATTACGACGAAAAAAAAAGAATCTCCAGTAAAGCAAAACTAAATTAAAAAAAAAATACATTTTATCAACAATTTCCTTGTAATTAATTATGTATAATAAATTTGGCAAAAGAAAAAATATTGACAAAATAAAAAACATTATTTTGTTATTATCTGAACTTTAGTAAATATATATATATTGGTAGAAAAGTGTGTGTATACAGAGTGTATTGCGGGGAAAAAAGAGAGAAAGAGAGAAAAATTAATAAATACACTATAAAACAAAGAAAAGTAAAGGATTGCTCTTAAGTGTTCTTTCTATAATTGAATTCTTTTTTTTAAATCACTGTTACTTATCGAACTACTCGCTAACAAGTGCCACCTCCCTTGCCGCTGCATGCACATTGCTGCTCAACGTCGTCGTCTCATGATGCAAATTTGTGTCCTCATCAATTGTTTTAATATCTGTATCAGATTTACCTTTTGTCAGGACACAGTCTTCAATGAGTTGTGACGATTCTTTGGAATTCTCAATATCTTTAACATTCTCATCATCCCCCTCTACCTGTTCGTTATCTTCATTAAGTTCTTCAACGGGATTTATTTCTTTATTATTATCATCGTTACTTTTGCTATCACCATCACCTTCTGGATTATCAGTTTTCTCTGCATTATCATCATCTGCAACATCGTTGTTATTCTCCTTATCAGCTTTTGATTCCTCATCATCGGACTTGGCATCCTCTCGGATGTCTTCTTCCTGGATATCTTCTATTAAGCTTCTACTACCCGAACCGGATGGTGTTCTATTCTCAATTTCCTCCTCTTCAGATGATTTACTCTGTAAGACTGGATCTGATGCTCTTAGTGATTGCTGTGATCCCCCAACACCTTCACCGCTCGGTCTTAACACCAAGTACAATAGTATATCTGATAGGGATATTATGCCGATAACCTTTTCATTCTCATCAACAACTACTAAACGATGCACTTCAGCTCGCACTATTCTTTCCATTACGGTGTAGAGTGTCTCGTCCAGATGGCACTTCTGAACACCTTCGAACCATTCATTCCGATGTTCATTTGCTTTCCTTAAGGACACATCTAAATCGTTGTATGTTTTCTCTGCGGCCAGATTCTACAATATTTAAAAGAAATATTTTAATCAAATCCTTTATAAGTAATTAAATAACTAATCACTTACAATTACATCAAATTTGGCATAGATATCAACAAGACGACCTTCATTATCAACAAGTGGAAGTGCTGATACCCGCCTTTCAACGAACTTTCTTAACGCTGTGATTATGCTAGTGCCTTCATTAGCAGTCTCAATGTTGTCGTATGATCCAATCTTTAAATCACGCAATTTTTTCTGCATGTATGACGGCTTTGGTAATTCATTAATCTGCAAAATTGTAAAAGAAAGTTTAGAAAGTGCTGTCTATACCAATTCGGCAAATAGATGGACTTACATATAAAAACAGGAACCTAAGTATTCTCTTATGTGTCAATATATACAAAACATTTCCTGTCAGCGGATCTATAACTGGTAACCGATGAATCCTATTGTGGATCAAGGTTTTTATTGCATCAAATAACGATGCATCAGGTCCAATGCTGACTAAAGGCATTACTTGGTGACGGAGAACATCTGGAAGTAGCAAAATAGAATTTCGGGTTTTTTATTAATTCCGTCAATATTTATTACCAAGGTATATTTTAAATGCACAATTAACACGTAAAATGTTGCTGGACGATAATTTTATGATATGAAGTGCTAACTTTACTAATGAAAATGGCAAACATCTGGTTTGGGGCACATGGTGATAAAATCGAAAGAAAATCGCTCTTACAAGATATTTTGAAAGATTTTTATGGCAATTCTAAGCTCAGGAACCCTTTACACTTCTTTATGTGAAAAAGTAATCCTTGGAGGAAAAGCCCCTTGTGACGTTCCATCATTGAGAGCAAAGTCGGACAGCAAGCTCTGGACGGGAAGATAGTAAAGAAGAGTCAATAAACTCCCACCGACAACACAAAAACTGGATCATTCCACCTACAAAAAAGCGCAGGGAAGTTTTCATAGGGAAGAAAATGAAAGAAAAAGGAAGTTATCTAGATGGCAGAAATGAAAAGACAAATAGCCACGTCTCTAGGATGGTAGTCGCGAGCAAAATAAATCAGGGGTGTTGAAGGAGGGGACGATGAATCCTGCATTTGAGTTCTATGATGTTGTAGGAGTTCGGGAATTGAAACGGACTTTTCTAATCAGATTAGGGTGGTTTTCGAAAACCCTAAATAAAAGATTTGTATTCGAAGAGAATGTAGCATTTGTACTATTAAATATATTACAAACGGAGTCGATGGCTGAAGCAGAAAAGTGATTCTCTTACGTTCAGTCTATATTAATTGAGTGAGACAAAAGCCCCGGTCATATAGCTACAGCTTTTGGCTTTTGGCACATGAGTGTCTTGCATCACCGAGGCCGAGCGAATAATGCAGAGTACTATCACGATCGAAACTGTGAAGTGGGTTCACATGTCAAGTGTACTGAGGGTAAAGATTAGAAATAAAGCCGATGGCAGAATTGACTGCTGGAGGTAGATTTGACGCAATCCAGTATTATCTTGATTAAAAGGCTAGAAGCTCAGAAATTTAGCTCGCAGTGCGCAGGGTACTAGACAAAATCAAAGACCTTGCAGATATCAAGAGCAACGGAACCCGATTCACCAAATTGAAGCATACTTCGGGTGAGGTGGGTGATTAAGGTGTACATGGTTTCAGAGAGTAAGTAATGGTATTGAGCGCTAGTTATAGGAATCATTATTTTCGTAAACATGTGAAAGTTTGTAACAGTGTGAATAAATTCCGCAGAAGTATAATAGGACAAAGAGTTTACGGAGAGGTTTAGCTAAAACTGATGCGTATTTCTGTAGGACGCTAGGTGGTCTATTCTTAGAATTACTGGGTTTGAACTACCTCTACACCTTTCGGGTCCTAAAAAACGCTTTTCTTTAAATCTCTGGAATACGTGGAGGTTATCAAGTACCAGAAGTTTTGGCAGCATCCATTACATTAAAGAGTTTAGTTCTCAACTTGTTATCAAATCATTTGATTTAGTGGATTTATAGGACTGTCTAAAATGGTTCAACTCTCAAGGAAGTGATTTACTCAGTTTTTATTGTGTTCATATATAAAACCATTAAACTATCTATTCGGCCTAGGCTTCACAAATCAGTAGAATTGTTTTCAAATGAAGTACCTGTAAATGCTTTTCGTATAGAATTCAACAGTATGAAATTGAAACGACATTATGAATCGTTTTGTTCTAAATGTTATTTATAGTCATTGCATAGATATTTCAGCTTTTTATGCAGAAAATATCAAGTTTCTCATATTAAGAAATGCATTGTCTAAAAGTAATAAGTTCTTAATGTGGAGGGTTTATTAGCTCATAATTTTGAATTTATCGACTTTGCCACAAGATTTCGCTTCAAGCTCTGTTTGGTTTGATAGAGGTGAAAATGTTTTAGAAAAATATTCTGTAACTTTCTCAGCTTTTGAAATATCAAACAATCCATTGTATACGAAATCTTAACGGCACGGGTGTCAATAAGAATACAAAATCGAATAAGATTAATTTGTGGTGTCCTAGGACCTCTCTCGTGAATCACAATATATCATGATGTGTTGAGGCAACGCCTCGATGAGATCGAGTTATGCGCGAACAAAGCTATCTGAGGTATTCAACCGTGGCCTGAAAGTGCTAGTTTACCGTTTGCTGAACACAAAGCTGTAACTGCGCTGATCAGCAACCTGGTATCCGTAAAAATCAAGGTATGGAAACAGATCATTCACTCACAGCTCGCCTTAAGGTACTTGGGAGTGATGATCGACCACAGGCTTAATTTTAAAGCACACTTGGTGGGCATGGTGGATAAAGCTCCGCTATTTATGCAGCATTTTCGACAATCCGTGGCCTCCTTATGGCGAAGGTGGTTAGCTTAGTCTGGCTTTACGCCCTTCGCGCGTGCTGCGCATACATGGCGGTAGCAAGGAAGGCTCACAACAGAAAATGGAGGGCCCCATACAAACTAAAGCTGGATACAGATACGTGCGTAAGTACAGCGCCTGCGGTGTATGCGGCTTACAGACATTTGCGTGCTTGGTTTCCGTCTAGTCTATTACAAATATCCAAAAAATCTAAGCGACGAGTGCGTGTGTCTGCTGTGTGTGCTTGTATTTGGGTATTTGAAACTCTGGTGAATACGGCAATGAGGAAAAATTGGAAGTAGACCATGCGCAGTTGCGTGCTTTCTGTTTACGCAACTATATGTCAGTTTGCATTTGAATGTACGTATTGCTAATATTATGCACGCACCAACATACGTGTGTTGCGCATACAGGACCATATCCAATGATGCGGCGTGCGTGATAGCGGGAATTATACCCATAGAGATACTGGCGAGAGAAGGCACGGGAGACTAAGCCAGTGCGGCGGCAGATGACGCACTCCGAATCTGCAACGTAATGGCAAGGCAAGTAAGACATGTATGTTAAAAGTTGGTGGGCCCTAGATCTCATAAACACTAACTTTTCATGTAGGTAATTGGGGTTTCTAGCATGCATCAGTTTATGAAGAAAGGCAAGCGCACGCCTTGCCCAATAAGTTTCAATGGATATACCAACAGTTTGATATTAGGCTGAAATTAAGCTTAGAGATCATTCACTTTTAGACTTAGTTTTTACATATAAGCGTATGTGTATGCATTCATGTAGATTGAAGGTACACTGGCCTACGTCGATTTAATCATGCTTAATTGGCGTTTTAAGCGCAAGCCCAGATAATTGAGTTTTACTCGAGGCCCGGATGGACTCGAACATTGCAGCCCGTGATGGTGGCTGAAGGAGTAGCTTGCATCTCTTAAGAAATTCAAAGCATTGGGACGCTGGTCTGGCGATTTGGAATATGTGTTCATTCAATCGCAGATAGTCTTTTAAAGTTACCCTTAGGATAGTAAAAGTTGGGTCAGCCATTCGATTCTCATTACCACTGAGATAGAAGGTAGGACGGTGAAAGTTTTGTTATAGATGAGACAGTACTTCGTTGGAAGGATTACACATCAGTTCACGATAATGAAATCAAAGTCTTGCAAGTGCTTGTCTTATATTGTCGAAAACTTATGGGTAACATCACTGACATATAGTAATGGACTGCTAAATGAGCAAAATCCCATACAAAAAAATGGCACCAAAAACTATTCCTGCCTCGCTCCCACGTTAAATCCCAATGAACTGTAATCGTCAGCGCATGTCAGCGATATAAACATAATTAGAAAAAAATAGACAGGTATAGTTTTCGTTCTTCTGTCTCACTCTTGAGCTATTTTGAAAACTTCGTTAAACAGGGGAAATAACCGTCACGGTTTTGGAATAAATACATTTATTTAATGAAAAACCTGCTAATAAATAAAAATGAGTGATGGAAATTTATTTCCGTTAATTATAACAAACATCTTATCACTTATTTTCTCCTAAATTCGAAGAAAAATTTTTTGTTTGCATAAAAAAGGTTTTCTATTTCTGGAGAAAAATGGTGCCATTCAGGATCGCCAATCAGCAGTCCATTACTATATGTCAGTGGGTAACATAGAGTTCCGTCATCAGCGAAGCACTGAAGCTGGTTGGAAGGAACGAGAGCAGATTATTAAAGATTGGAAAAAGTGCGGGTGAAAGAATTGACCCCTGTGGAACACCGGCCGAAATCGTGTAGGAGTTGGATTTAATGCCTTCCAATACTAGCTTGATTGAAAGCCCAGAAAGGTAAGAGTTCCTTAGAACTAAATCTATACCAATAGGTTCGAGTTTTGTTAAAAAGACCAATGTGCTATACAAATATCTAAAACAACCAAGCAAGAAAAATCTTTCGAAAACTTTTGTTTTTTATATATTTTTTTTTTAAATAAATATAATAATCTAAAACTTACTTCTCCATGTATCTAGCTTATGTTCTTCCAACTGATCCATCGATGAATTTGGCGAAGTGTAGTACATTTGTAGAATTTTAATAAAATCGGTGATAGTGAGCATTCCAACAAATTTTTGCTTCTGAGAGTCCCAAAGCGGCGCTGCTCGTACTCCATTGTAAACTAAAGCGTAAAAAGCTTTCTTAACAAGTAATTGAGTATCGAAGACGACTAATTTAGCTGACGTTGGTATCAGATCGTAGCACTTATGGAAGCGGAAGAACTTAACAAAGATTTGCGATTCGTCCTCTTCTGTAATGAAATTAAAATAAACAAATTACTGAGTTAGTTAAATTGTTGATTGGTGATGTTTTTTGTATAAAATATGTGTTTAGTGCATGATATCACACACCTTTCCTTAAGAGTTCAGCTAGACAACGTTTCCAAGCTTCTGATATTTGTTCGAACTCTTTGATACTTTCTATCGGGTAGATTTCCGACCACCAATCAGAGGATCCACCACCAAGAACCAAGCGACCGGCGTGATTGGAATAGAAGTGAAGTTGTAGCATGAGGAGTTCACGAGTGTATTTTGTCTTTTATCGATTGGTGGACGCATTACAATAGTAGAATAGCCGGAATAAACAAATATCAAAATGCAGCCCCCCACTTGTGAGACAAGACGTCTGTTCTAATTTTAGATGCTAACTAGATCAATTTAATCACACTTTAGACAATCACATCCAAGTTCTTCGGTTCTAGTTAAACTAGAAATAAATTGCCGCTCTGTTGTCAGATTTTTAGCGCTCGTATTTTGCTGCTGACGGATTCTGTTTGGTTCAGCGATTGCTCAACTCGGGGCTCTAAATAAATTAATTATGAAAATGGTTTATGGCATTTTGGTTTTGTTTTTATCTTTATTTCGCGATTTAATTACGATACGAGTTGCAACACCGACCCGTGCCGGCTGGCAATTAATTAAAATGAATTAGGAGAAGGCAGCAATTTCTTGGTTGTTGCTCTAAGGTGTGCTGCTTTAAAGTTCATTTTTTTTGGTAATAAATTTGTTTTTAGTTTTATAGCGGCGTTATTGTTATTAGCAGAGTTTATTTGTTGAGGTAGTGTAAGAAGAATTCATACAACAGGAAAGTACTTAGGAGTTAATCTTTATCAAGAAAAATGTGGTGAATCAAATTTAAATGAAGAAAATATCCAGATAAGTTGTTTTGGTTTAAAATTACGCTTCCAGAGTAAAATTTTCACATATTAATAAAATTAAGTGTATGCTTACTTTAAGACATGCTTAATTTAAGTATTATTGTTAACTATACTAATAAATTAATATTAATTAAGATTGTAGTAACAATACCAATAAAGGTGTTTTAAAAAAAAAACAAATACATATTAATTCCAATCTCAAAATGCTCTTTTTATACAAAAACCGGAAAAAAGTTGTACGTAAGCAAACAAAATAACCTAGTGTTATTTCTTAAGTGTTGTAACGGGATCAATATGCTAAGCTAATAGATAGATATTGGCACTAGATAGGTAGATTGATCAAATTTGGAAAACTATGATAAATCCAAAAATTGCTTTGTTTCATTTCTTATATGAATGGAGGCAACTTTTGTAAACTCCGACGATCAGACCGATCAAAATACAATAAATGTCTTAAATAAACCGCAAGGATACTTCGATGTTCTATAAGATCTTCTTCTTCTTCTTTAAACTCCTTTAATCCCTCATGGGACATAGGGCGGAAACAGTTGCCCTCCAGCGGACTCTGTTTTGCGCGACAGCTCTCAGCTCCGACCAGGATCTCCCAGTTGTTGCGGCTTCTGCTAGTAGGGTTCTCCTCCACGTTGTTCTAGGTCTTCCGACTCGACGGGAACCTTGCGGATTCCAATCAAGGGCCTGTTTGGCTAGATTTTCGTTTCGCGTCGCAACGTGTGGCCAACCCAATTCCATTTCCTTCGCCTGATTTGGTCGTCTATCCTTTCTTGGCCGGCACGGCGCCATAGTTCTTCGTTTGAAATTCTAACTTGCCAGCGGATTTTTAGGATACGACGAAGGCATCTGTTGATGAAGACTTGTAGGCGCCCTGTGATGAATTGGGTGACTTTCCATGTTTCGCAACCGTACAAAAGAACTGCCTTAACGTTGGAGTTTAATAGCCGCAATTTGGTGTTAGTGGAGATCAGAGCTGCACAAAGTACTGACCAAAATTACTTGAAGTAGTAAGTACTAAGTAATTGGTAAATGTATTTGAAGTACCAAGTACTATGAGCCATTAATATTTAAAGTACTTGAATTATCAATTACTTCCAAAATGTACTTGAAATATTTACTTCAAGTACATAGAAAAACTTCAAGTAATTGCAAGTAATTGAAGTACATTGATATTTTAAGTATTTGAAATATCTAAGTACTTCAATTACTTGAAGTTTTCCTATGTACTTGAAGTAAATATTTCAAATATTTCAATACAAATATTTTAAGCAAAATACGAATAGTCCAGTGCAATTAGTCGAAAAAAGGGCATGAAATTGCATTTCATGATGTTCGAAATTTTTTTTTGAAATTTGTTTGGGTACATCTGACAATGTTAAAAGTAAAACCAAGTTTGTGGGGTCGCAGTGTGTTGGGAAAAGCCGCCATCTTGAAAAGGAGGTAGAGGTCATTTATACCAAATAACCAGTTTCCAAGCAGTGATAGCTGAAAATGATCACTGGCAAGGTATTGGAGAATAAAATTATCTACAAAATCAGCTCTCAACGAGGTCTGTAAGTTGCTTTGGCTCAAAGTTATGGCCGCTCAAAGTTCAACCTTGATCATGTGGTTGGGGTTGAATGCAGTTTTTTGCGATTAACTCGTAAGATATTAATTTGTGTGGGTTAATGCCGATTACCAAACTTAAAGTGCTTGTAATTACCTTTAGAATAAGCCCTTAGTCGTCGTTCTCGCTTGTACAGTTTGCGAGTAATCCAACGCCAAAGTTCGTACTGCACGTGCCTGAAATAACTGATAACGCCATTTTTTTTTTGAATATCTCTTTAACGGTTGCTCATATGATAATGTAGTAAGAAGCAGAAATACGGGTATTAAAATATCTTTCAAATGGGCTATTGGCCGAAACTCTATGTCGTTACATGTCCCCGACATAACCGGTGAACAGTCAACCGCGAAGGTTGTGACACTTCTCGAGGAATAACTCGCTTCCAGCCAGTTTCGCGTGTCGGATGAATTAGAATTTTATGTAACGCCCTGAATTATCTATATTTTGGGTTATTTAACTACTTTGGAAAATTATAATAATGGGAAATAGTAGCTAAGAATCATAAATTTCGAGGTTCTAAAAGTAAAGTTAAGGTAAAACTTTCTGACCAGACTGTCTTTGGAATCCGGGAAACATAACGTGTGCAAAGAAGCCTAAATGAAAGTCAAGTGAAAGCCCGGTATGCTAGGCTCAAGGAATTTGCTCAAGAAAACTTCTGCATTTATTCCCTTAAGAAAAAGTGACAGTCGGTAAGAAATTTTGGCATTTGTCTAATTGTCATTGCTGACAGTACAGTTGTTTTGTTAAGGGTTCAACGATTACTTAAAACGCAAGGCTTCTACTTTCAATTAAAAAAAAACCCATGAAACGTCAAAATTACTTAAAGAAATAAGTGCCTCGACACTTATTTCTGGAAGAAAAACTAAAGTTTTATCAATAGCGACATCTGCGCGTCATTAAAAAAACACGATTTTTCTGGTGTGATTTCTTGAGCCCAGCATACCGGGTGAAGAAATCGCAGCTGAAAATATTTCTGAGCCATTTCTTGACAATTTTTTTTGCATAGGTTTAAGATAGGTCAAGTAATTACTTGAGCCTAGCATACCGGGCTGAAAGCTGTTTAAGCAAAGGTGGTGCAAGCGATTCGTAACCCGAAAAACGGACAGAGAGAATAAAAGACAGCAATTATTATAAGTACTTCAAGTATTTATTAGTACTTCAAGTTTTTATTAGTACTTCAAGTTTCTATTAGTACTTCAAGTTTTTATAAGTACTTGAAGTAACTAAAAATATCAAAACCAATTACCAAGTACAAGTATTTGAGTAAAGTACTTGCAACATCAATTACTTTCGTTGGTTTAGAAAAGTAATTGAAGTAAAATACTTCAAGTTATATAAAGTAATTCAAGTACTTTTTCAAGTACTTTACTTCAAGTATTGTGCAGCTCTGGTGGAGATCTCCGTTGATCTCCATATGCGGGACAGGCATGCATATGCGCCTCGTGCTTTATTTATTCTGGAACTGACGTCTTCTTCTGCCCCACCATTTTCGGTAATAATGCTACCGAGGTAGCAGAATTTATTTACCAGTTCCACGTCACGGTTATTCAGCGCTGTTCGTTCAATGGTGTTTGCATTTATCCGCATTTCTTTAGTTTTAGTCGGATTTAGCCTTAAGCCTGCTGGACTACTTTCTGTTGCCAAATTGTTTAACATGTTTTTGAGGTCCTGGTGTCTGTGGGCCAGCAAACAGATATCATCGGCGTAGTCGAGATCCTTAAGGCGGTCTACCAAACCCCATTGTATGCCGCCTGTTCTATTATCTAGAGTGCCGACAAGGATGTCATTTATTACTATAAGAAATAGTAATGGCGAGAGTAGGCATCCTTGTCGTACTCCTGAGCTCACCTCAAAACTGTCGGATAATTTTCCATTATGGAGAACTCTGCATTTGGAATTGTTATATAGGGCTTTTATCAATTCTATTATTTTATCAGGCAGTCCACGTCGCCGTAGTGCCTGCCAAATGAAGCTCCTATTAACCGAGTCGAACGCTTTCTCATAGTCTACGAAAGCAAGGTAAAGGGGGGTAGACTGCTCCACTATTATTCTCAAGGTGTTAATATGATCAATACAGGAGCGGCCCTTCATGAATCCGGCCTGCTGCCTCCTAAGCGTTCGGTCAACTGCCTCACTTATCCTAGATAGTAATATATGGGACAAAATTTTGCCCACAGTAGATAATAAACAGATACCTCTCTAGTTGTCGCATATTGTTAGGTCCCCCTTTTTTGGTATTTTGACTATGACACCTTCCGTCCAATCCTCCGAAAAGGTACAGGTGTTCCATGCTATTTCTAGGATTGGCTGAAGCGCATCTGCTATGAGGCTTGAGTCGGCTTTCAACAATTCTGGCGGGATGCCATCTTTCCCAGCTGCTTTACCATTGGCCATCGCATGAATTGCGTTTACTATTTCCGTCTTGGATGGAGCCCGAGTGGCGATTCTTAAGATCAGTAATTTTAAATGGAGAAGGTTGCCCCACAGCAGATTCATTCATTCATACTTTAAGAGGGCAGGGAATCTTAGCGGGTCGTTTAAAACCTCCCAGGCTATTGATAAAGCCTAATATTGATTTGGGATTCACATCCTAAAATCTTCCTGGGAAGTCGCGAAAGAAGAGACTTAATATCCTCCTATTTGTAGCCTCACAGTCGCAGTTTCGGGAGCTGCCAACTACAATTATCCACCAAACTCAAGTAATTTGAAGCAGTACGGACACGGAAATGTGAGGACTGCCTGGCAAAATTGTACTTGTTTACTTTCTCTCCGTGTGTCCCCTGACACACGCTGCGGAAGCGGTGCGGATATGTGTGTCCCGGCCTTTATTCTGCTTAGAAGATATTTAATTGTGGCCGGACTTAATCGAATAGGGGCTCTGTTATTATTTTTAGCTCCCACTTCATGAAATTTAAAAATTTGTCCACTATAGCTTTGTCCATTTGAATCTATCCTTTAGTTTAACGAGCGCTCTGCTTTCTTATCCAACTATGACGAAAAAACTGATCGACCCAATTTCTGATGAGCAAAGATGCAAAATATGCAATAAGGAAAAAGCGGCAAATAGCAAAAACGCCTATCTTAACACCACAGAATAACACAGCAACAATTGCTAAGGCTTAAATTTGCGGAAAATGTAATGTCGTGGGACAAGAAATGGCAAAGTATTATTTTTTCTGACAAAACGAAATTTAATCTGGACGCCCCAGATGGCTGCCAATACTTTTGGCATGATCTTAAGAAAAAAAACCTGAACTTCCTTGGAGTCGAAATTTGGGAAGAGGCACAGTAATAGTTTGGGCCGCTTTTTCTGCACGCGCAAAGATTCCAATTTGTTGGAGAAGTAGCCGAAAGTGTGCTGCACACTACATTTCACTTTTGGACGAGGTTTTAGTGTCATTTGGGGAGGATGCACTTGGCGATAATTGGACCTTTCAATAGGATAGTGCACCTATCCATAAAGCAAGAGCTACTATGAAGTGGTTTGAGGGGCAAAAAGGTCCTGCTTTGGATTGGCTGGTGCGCTCTCCGAATCTAAAACCGAAACAAGATTTATGGGGCATTGTAGTCAGAAAGATGTAAGCTCATGGAAAGCAGTTTGAAAATATAGAATCGCTCCAAATAAGCATTTATCAATCTTGGATTCAAATCCCGCATTAGTGGCGAGCATGAGAAAAAGAATTTGTCATGTCATAAAAAACCATGGAGGATCGACCAATGACTAAATAAAGTTTATTTATAAAAATAAGAACACTTTTTTATTTATATTTTCTTAGTAAACTTAAATCAATTTGGCAATAAAAATGCTTCAAATTTAAATGTTTTGACATCCAGTGTGCATTTTACCGTTATTAAAAGATCTAGCGATATAATTTTTTTTACCACTTATTCGCAATCCCTAGAAAGGCAATTATGTTAAAATTCATGTTTCTACAACCAAATGGTGCTGAGAAACACGCTCTGAAACATAGAAGTGTTGGGTGAACTTAAATCAATTTTGGGCACTGTATGCCTAAGCGTATCCTCATAGACGACACATACGTATAAACGTATGTATATATGCCATAACAAAATGTGTATGCTTGTATAAAATTGGATGGCTCCGCCGCAAGCTGTGATAAGAAAATATGTGCCCCCGCTTTAACATTATTATTGAAGCGCTCAAAAATCGCCCTGAACACCTCAAAAAATTTTAAAGCTATTTTGACCTGGGGCCATAATTCACCCCCACCCCGTCAATAACAAGATATGCCCCTCCAGCCATGAAACTACTATTGGGGCACTCAAAAATCACCCTAAATACCTGAAATTTTTTTAAGCGATTTTACTCTGGAGCCGCCCCACCCAATTCTAAACATTTACCGGAAATATTTATTCAATATAAATGCACCATTCCAAAATTTTAAATTGTTGAATTTTTTTGCAAATACCGTAACGGAGTAGTTTTTGCAGGTTCAGACGTTGCAATGAATTTATTATAAATGCACCACTAAAAAATGTTCAATTGTTAAAAACTAATTTTGTTGTGAATTTCGTTATAGGGGGTGGTTTGTAACGATTGTTGCATTTAACTTAATCATAAATTACAATCCAGTATATGAAAGAGAGTTTATTTTACATATTTAAACTTCTTCTTTCTTTCTTTATGCTCCTTTAATCCCCTCCAGTGGATTCCGTTTTGGGCGACAGCTCTCAGCTCCGAGCAGGATCTTCCAGTTGTTGCGGCCTCTACTAGTTTGGTTCTCCTACACATTGTGCTAGGTCTCCGGGGCGAGGGGCGAACAGCTAACAAAGACCTCGGATGGTGGTGACACCCGATTTGTCACTTCTACCAAAACCCGAGAAGATTCACTGCAAACAAACACTTAGCAGATTTGTTAGCAAGTCTTAATCCCACCTTCCCGCGGTGCTCACTGGGGTACTTCTTCTGAAGGAGCTATCGGGAGACGGGCGATTGGCTAGCTCTCTGGGCCACAAAACAAGAGTTTTAAGGCGGTTGGGCTGAGGGTTAGCAACCAGCTCCCATAAAAAAACAACATTGCAACGAATTGGCAAACAATGCCTTGGAACCAGATGGACAAATCGACGACGACCTTTGCTTTTCGAACAAGAACATGAATCGGATCATGCAATGTGAGAATACTGCTTACTGATATAAAAGATCATGGGACTTAGCGAGACCAGATGGCCCGATGCGGGGGAATTTATCTGCCCAAACGGTGAGTCCTTCATATATTCTGGGAGAAACGAAACTGAAAGCCGTAGGAGTGGCGTTGACGTAATACTCACCAAAGAAGCCAGGTCCAGCCTCAGCATACAATGGGGTTTGCTAGACCGCCTTAAGGATCTCGACTACGCGGGCATTTGCTAGTCTTATATTGTCGAAGGCATAAAACTAATTGACTGTAGGGTATCCTCCTCAGCAGTGAAGCTGTGGGGACGATTCGAGGATATTGCAATAACATCATTCCCTCCATTTCAGTGGGCGAGGATAATATAAATGCTGATCCATATCTTAACATCCTCGGCGTGACTCTATCCAACGATTTGCGATGGAATAATCACATACTCCAAGTCACCAAACAAGCGTACCAATGCCTCGGCTTCCTTAAGAGATGCAAGTTTCTCCTTCATCCAACTGCCTTGGCTACAATCTACAAGTCCTACATTCGGCCACGCCTTGAGTACAACTCGTATATCTGGGCGGGCGCCCCTAAAACCACCTTGGCTTGGCTAGACAAGGTGCAAAACCGCGCCATCAAACTCATTGGCGATAGCACCCTTTGCATTGATCCTTTAAGCCACCGTAGGAATGTAGCAGCGCTCAGCAAGTTTTACCGCTATTTTCATAGCGACTGCTCCACTGAAATCAAAAACCTCCTGCCTACACGGCAATTTTTCTCCCGCAACACAAGACTAGCCAACTCGGCTCACCCCTTCACCCTTCAGCCCTCCCCTTCACGCACATTACGTTTTAGCAGTTCGTTTATAAATAGAACAACTCGATTGTGGAACTCTCTTCCGCAGTCGGTGTTTCCGAGCTCATATAACATCTCAGAGTTCAAACGCAAGGTTCATCGACATCTACTCATGCACCCTCCAGACCCCTAACCTATCCTATCTCATCTTTCCTTCAGATCAAGCTTACTACTATACATTGCACCATGACTTGTAAGACATGACGGACTAGTAGTACAAAGGGTGACTCCTAAGCTTCTTCTTGCCACAAAAAAAAAATTTATAATGGTGAAATAAGGTGCGTAGTAGTGATGAGCAAACGCAAAAACAAGACAAGACTAATCTAGTCTTGGTCTTATCTTGTTCTTGTTTAGTCTGTCTTGTTCTTGCAAACATAACTAAGTCTTGTTCTTGTTCTTGGTCTTGCTAAATGTGCAAGAACAAATCAAGACTGCAAGAACAAGTCCATTTTTGTTCATAACTAGTGCGTAGTAGAACTAAACCCACTGCGAGACATCGGCAGAAATAATATAGTACAACATTACGGCATCCAATACGTACTATGTTAATTCAACAGCCAGAAATCAGAGTACTACGTATATTTTTCACTCTCGAATTCAAAAAATTGATCTTCTACGAACCTAAAACTCTTTGACTCGAGAGCGAATTGAAAATTCAGATTGAAAATTGCATTTCTCTCTGCTTGGAATCCACGTTTGTGCAACAGATAGAAAAGCATACAAATGTGTATGCTATAAAAGAGCTCCAAGTTGCGTTTGGGAAGAAGAGTTTGGGCATATTTAAGGTCCTTAATCGTGGCAGAACAACACTTATAATGTGTAAAGCCCTCATATGGAAATTATTCAGGATTGAGAAAAACTTGCAGATCACTTGAATTCCGGCTCTTATGCAAATTGTACTCGATACTCGATTCTACTGATATGAGTAAAAGTACTCGGTCAAAAATTTCGAGTACTGATATGATTAGAATCGAAAGACAAATACTCTTATCAGTGAGCAAAGAATCGAGTTCCGATTCCGCATCCCTACATTGCCCTCTGACTATAATTTCACGCATAGTTTAATTGTAAAATGGCACAACATATACCAATACATTAGGACTTAAGTTTTTTTTTATTTATTTATTTTTGGATATGTTTTGTAAAAATATATTTATAGTTAATATTTGTTAAGATAATACGTTTCACACATATTATTTTGTTCCTAATAGATTCCAAGATTTATTTGTTTTCGCCAAGCAAATGTTGTGGTTCCAAACATTGCGTGTCTAGTGGTAAACAAGTGTCACTCAGGCCCGGACTAGCTGTGGTGCGTTGCTATCCAAAACTATTAACATCATAATGAACCTTGTTGATAAATGGTTTTGGTATTATGATTTGTCCACAAAGGAATGTGAATAGAATTGATTACTCCTATTGTATTACTTTAAACAAAAATAAATTCTTTCAAACTAGATATGATTTGAGTATCAAATGTAATCTCATTGTTTCGGTCAGTGAACTGGAAACTAAAATCAGCATAAAATTGTAAAAAATTACAGCTTATCATTGCTGCCAAAAGAAAGCAGAACGTCCCACAATTTGCATCAAATTCTTGATAAATATAAAATAAATTTTTCGAAAATAACTCAAAATGTTTTATTTTCATCGGATTTTTTTTAAATAAAGCAGTCAAAATTAGACTATTTTTTTCCTCAAAAAACATAAAATCTACTGCAAATAATATCTTTAGCGGTCGTGGATGTCGTAAATACCAAAATAAAATCAGCTCGACCAACCTACAGCAAAAATCTGGATATCCGCAAAGGTTGCACCGCAATATTTGTATATTTGGTGACTGATAGCGGTGTTTGCAAACAAAATAAAAGATATACATACATATAGCATATATACGTATGTCGAATCAGGAGGCTGCCAGAGCCAGATACTAAAAATACCGGCCGGACGCCAGTCTATTTTTAGCCTCCTCGAATGTTTAATATATTGCGGGAATTGGACAGCATGTAGTACGTGGATGAATAAACGTTTCAGCGTTTAAAGTTATGTGGCAAATGAAAGCTGAACGAATCAACCACTACATACAGGGTGTATCAGAATAGATGTACTGATCGCGATTTACTTTCGAACATAAAACAATGGCAGACTGCGGCCTTTGTCAAGCTTTGTTGGTCAGGACTCAATAAATGCGATGCCAAAAGAAATGCGGACAAAATAATTCGATTCGCGTTGCAGCGCCAATTAGCAATGTACAAGACCGATGGTATTTAAAGTGTTCGGGGCTTGCCCATGAAAGATGACTTGTCTAATGGCTGAGTGGCACAAAAGTATCAAGGCTTCTTCTTTTTTCAAATAGACGACACGACAGTGATTTAAAGTCGCATGAAATTAGTGGAAAATAAATAAGATTGGTGGCAATGCTTTGATTAAACATCACATTAATAAGATTTGTGTAGAGGAGAATGGATGCAAGGAGTTACCGAGGTGCCCCCATAATAAAAGAAAAGACTATGTATTAGATACAAAAAATAGAGAAAGATAATAGTTTAATAAACGAGGTAAGAGTAATATTAAAAGAAAAAAAGCGGCAAGACAAGCGTAGTCTAGGGAGTAAGGCACCTGGCTACCATCCCAGAGGTCCTGGGTTCGAATCCCGGCAGTGCCAGGGTCCTTCGCCTTTTCCACTTTCCCCACCTATATAACTTTCCTTCTTTGTTCTTCTTTCTCCACATTCCTGATTCCTCCTGTCGTAGCATGAAAAGTGATAAAAAATGGTTGATTTTAATGGTAGACCAACGGCAGCCTTCGATGATCAAGATATAGGTGAATGGACGACATTCTGAAGAAACGAGTTTAGTATACTAGGTATGTATAACAAATTAAGAGAACCAGCAAGGTATATACATACATATGTACAACCAGCAGAAGATTTTTCGTATAACGTCAGGAAATGGGAAGCACGGGGGACAAGAGGCGAAGAAACTCGAGCCTGTGTGTGCAACAGTTCACACATATTCTGCCTTACTGAATAGATTTTCTGGCATATGTTTGCTACATTGTCGCCCAGACTTTGGCCCCTATGCTGACTGTCGAGTCGTGCGGCTTCATTTTTGTTGAAGAAAGTGAAGTTTCAATCTAATTACGACTTTCAGCACAGGGGCCAGAGAGTGGAAGTGTTAAGTTCAGTTGGTGGCCGTGTGCTGAAAGTCATAACTGGAACTTCACTTTCTTTAGCTCAAACGACTTGTCCCGCAACACGACACGACTTTCAGCACAGGAGGCTTTGCTTTATCTCATTATACAAATATAAATTCACCATTAGAGGTGAACTACTTCAGATTTTTGTTGTGGCTGGGTGTTTAGAATACCAAAGGGGGATGGTCAATTAAATACGTGAGGTGTTTTTGTTTTAATTTGGCTCCCCTTTGGTAAGCTGTACTGGACCCCCGCCGCCACCAGCCCAACCGAAATTTACCCTATAATTTTAGGAATTTTAAAATTACAATTTTTTTTAACTTACAACAAATCAACGAATCGTTTATGTCAAAACATATAACAGTTATGAAAATCGTTCCCTATATCTTTTTTGGGTCGCTGATTACGAAAATAGCGGTCCCGCAGTCCTAAAATATGGATGTTTTTTTAAGAGTTTTCGCTATAATTTCAATTATATTCAAAAACAATCCAATGAAATACACCTTTTTCAATATTTATTTGCGAAGGTGGTTGATTTATAACAAAACAAGCCAAATTTTACGATAAGGGATAATACTACCCCTACATTGCCAGAAAAATATAAAAATTTCTAAAAAAATGTTTTTCCAATTCTATGCTTCAAATTATTTTCAACCCCAACTAACTAACTACCCCTAGATAAAATTTGAATTTGAAAAAAGGTTGAAGTTTTTGCATTTCTTTCTGCTCCCTTTAAAATTGGCTCCCTAAAAATTGTATAGGACGAAGAAAACGGGCAATTTGCTGGGTAGAACGGCTCTAGTTTGATTTCGTAGGTAAAGCAGCATTGAACTTGGTTAGTGCTCTGCTCAGGGGCGGATCCACAGGGGGGGCGATGGGGCGATCGCCCCCCCTAAAATAAAAATTTTAGCATTTACAGCCTCAACCTCTTTTTCATTTCACTCAGATTTCATTTTATTTCTTAGACATATCCCGAAGTAGAAGCATTCAAACAGTATGCATACATACATATTCACAAGTTCATTAACATATAAACACTACAAATAATAAATATCCTTAAAATTTTTTATTACACCCATACCTCGTTTTACGGCCTAGATGCGTTCCACGAAACTTGGCCGTAAAGCGAAAAGCCGTATAAGGAATCAATTATTCTACATAATACAAATTCAAACAAATTCAATGGGAAATAGAAAAGAGTGTGGATGTTGATATAGTCCAGGAGAGATAGCGGAAAAATATTTAAAAGTTGAAATAAATCTACCCTGCGATTTCTTGACGCTCTAATTAAGAGAAAAATCGTAGGAATTCAATGAATGTGTTTTGGATACAATTGGTCCAGTGGAATAGATGGTAAAATCTTAATAGAAGTAGCGAAAACACGTTTTTTCGGGATTTAGGTACGAAATAAATTTTGTTTTGGAAAACAAAAAATAGTACATAATAGTGTTTAAAAAGACGAAAAATATGAGTTTTGGACCATAGAAATCGGTCAACAGGTTTTTGCAGAAAAATTCAAAAACCGTTAAAAATTGCCATTTTTGGACATGTGAGTGCCTACCTACAATAAAAATTTCATGGAAAAATAATGGTAACTTTTCGAGTAAATCTCAAAAATGTAAAAACACCTGTTTCACAAAAAAGGTTGAACAAGGCCCACCATGATCCTAGAAGTTTTTTGATTGACCATTTGGCTCGCAAAGGGTTGCTCTACAACCTCATTTTCATGAAATGTATGTAAGGTTTGATTTCACACCTTAAAAGCCCGTTTGAAAACCACCCTTTTTCCAGTTTTTTGAATTACCATCAGAAGCACATCAGAAGCCACAATTTAATTCTTGACACAAGGTTCTACGATAATCACACTCCCTATAATTAAATGCCCAAAAATGGCCATTTTTAACGGCTTTTGAATTTTTCTGCAAAAACCTGTTGACCGATTTCTATGGTCCAAAACTCATATTTTTCGTCTTTTTAAACACTATTATGTACTATTTTTTGTTTTCCAAAACAAAATTTATTTCGTACCTAAATCCCGAAAAAACGTGTTTTCGCTACTTCTATTAAGATTTTACCATCTGTTCCCCTGGACCAATTTTATCCAAAACACATTCATTGAATTCCTACGATTTTTCTCTGTAGATTTATTTCAAATTTTCCGCTATTTCTCCTGGACTAATATATCGACATCGAAAAAAAGTTTTTTTTTGCCGTTATAGCGAGACATTTTAGGCCGTAAATCGAAAACATGCCTTAATTTAAAATGGCCGCTGTAGCGAAATGCCGTATAAAGAGCGGCCGTACAGCGAGGTATGGGTGTACTCAGATCGCCCCCCCTAAAAAACTTTTCTAGATCCGCCCTTGGCTCTGCTGGGGGACTGCTTGGTGGCGGTAATGGTAGCATATATGTACATGCCAGTGGCGAGAGCGTGCCTACCCGTGTGGCATGCGCATTTGTTCGCTATACATGCTAGCTGCAGCGCGTGCATGCAATTTTTACGTGATTTTTAGACCAGGGGCCAGTTCGAGTATGTCGAAAACGAAAAATTTTTTCGTCTCAGGTTCGCGTAGGTCGAAAAATTGAAAATTTTCGTCTGAAGCCGACGAAAGGCCAACGAAAGGTCTTGGGTTATCGAGTTTTTGCATTAGTACACGAACAATTTTCTTTCGACCTATGCGAACGTTAAAATTTTCGTCGACAAAATTTTTCGACTTCAATTTTTTTTTCGTACGATTATCGTCGTTCGCCATACACGAACCGGCCCCAGTTTCAATCGAAAATATTTCTGTTGTCATAAAATCTTTGCATCGTTTTTATGTATGTACATATGTAAATAGGAATTCATAAATATTGATATTTTGAAATTCACTTGTATCAAGTCCCTCGGTAGGCTTGTCACTATATTTCGTCCATCGGTCGTTGGCCTGACTTCTCTGAAAGCGTACAATATATCGGACAGACCTTCCACTATATTTATATGTTGGCGTTATTGTGATATTAGTTCAGTCAATCTGGCGAAAAAAAAGGCGTCTGCTTGCAAAATCAAACAATTGGATGAAACTTGGTGGAGTAGGTAGGAAGTGATGTTAGAAAGTGACCTTGCTGAAGGCCGCCTGATACTCGTGTGCGTTTTTGAAAAAACTCAAAAAAACTTCAAAAAATATTTTGAAATGGATTTATCTCGAAAACTAAGGATCTTACAAACAAATGTTTCAAATAAAAAATGTAGAGGACATCGTTATCTACATTTTTTGTCATTGGTGCAACATTGTACAACAAAAAGTGTGCGCAGTAGGTGGCGCTAAAGTGCTCAAAAAAGGGTTTTTCACCCTTTTCACCCTTAAATTTTATTTTTTCAGCTACAATCCAAATGGGAAAATTGTTCCTTTCAAAATTACGAACAACTTTTATTTAAACATTTTTTTCATACGACTTACCGTTTCAGAGCAGCAGCTTGATGAAGTATGGAAATCCCAATATTATGCTTGCACAAAGTATAAAGACAAGCAAAGTGCATATAAAAGATGTCATTTTTGTTTAACTTTGAATGTAACAATTAATAATGTTTATAACAAATAATTTTTTTAATAATTATCAAAATTAGAAATGTATAATCCGTATTTTTTATACTTTAATATGAAATATTCAAAGTAGTTGAATCTTTTGTGAAATTATTATTTTTTACAAAGAAAGTATAGTATAAAATAATGCATTGAAAATTTTACAGTTACAAATTGCCATCAAGTCTTTGAGAAATTTGGATTAGGTCGACAAAATAATCTAATGGAGGTCCACAATTGTATTGGTAAATAAGCTTACATTTCTTTTATAATGTACATGTATTCATTTTATGTGACAATATACAAACACCTATGCTATTCTAGGAACAAGTGTTAACTCTCTGCTGTTGCTGCTGCAAGCGTCATCTATCTAACCTCAAATTGTGTCAGCAAATAGAAAACATGGAATGGTACAACTATTTCACTCGTAAATTAGGACACGTCATTTTTGACTTGTTGCGATTAATTGACAAACACATATGGAGAACTGACATTTTAACGACGATTTGTGGCAATTCAACGGCAGAGTGTTGATTTATTTGTTGCGTGAGCTGCGTAGTCTCTTCGGTGGTGGTTCTTGTTGTGGAGATCCGCTGCTGTTGCTTTCCGAAGATGTACTTCCGTTGGATTGTCTATCACTGGATTTTTGCGAATATGACCTTGGATGAAAGTGTACTACTTGGGAGGGAAAGTCCAACTCGTCATCGTCAAGGAGATTATCATCGTCAACTTCAATGACTCGCACGTTACTGCAATATTCTCCACTGCAATGCTTGCAAGCAACCGAGCAAGGGGCAATGTTATTTTTGTAATTTTAGACATAAAAATATTCTACTCTTCAGCCACTCATTCAAACAAAAAATATTAAAACATGTCATGTTATTTTTGTAATTTCCGACAAAAAATATTCCACAATTTAAGCACTCATTTAAACAAAAAGTATTAACAAATACCTTGACGATGTTCGGGCTTTTTCAATCCTCTTAGCAACCCGTTCGTGTTGGGTGTATGAGCGGAAACATCTGGTGTGCACGGCCGGGACCGGGATGCTGTCGTCAACCAATAATTGTTGAATTTTAGAATCGCTTCTAATTATTGCTCCTTTCATCAGCGACTTCCGACCTTTCGCACCCACTTGACGAACATCATCCACAACAAACTTTTCACAAATAAAACAAACAGGAGTATCTTCACTCATTTTTACGGAGCAAAGTTTTCCTGTCTTAGCTGTCCGAAAGTCACGTTGCAACTGAAAAATGTACGTTTCTCGAAGAATAGGGCAGCTAACTAAATCGGCCCTTTTGTTAGAACTATGCCGAAACTGCCAGAGAAAGTCCCAATGGGACCACTCACATATACCGTTATGCATTTCATTGTATACCTGTGCGCTGTTCACGCAGCATTTCACTACACTATAACTTTGAAACGTAAATGATAGAAAACGTATTATAAATGTCTAATTTTAATACTTCAAACTAATATTTATTTGTTATAAACAAAAATTTACATCTTTTATATGCACTTTGCTTGTCTTTATACTTTGTGCAAGCATAATATTGGGATTTCCATACTTCATCAAGCTGCTGCTCTGAAACGGTAAGTCGTATGAAAAAAATGTTTAAATAAAAGTTGTTCGTAATTTTGAAAGGAACAATTTTCCCATTTGGATTGTAGCTGAAAAAATAAAATTTAAGGGTGAAAAGGGTGAAAAACCCTTTTTTGAGCACTTTAGCGCCACCTACTGCGCACACTTTTTGTTGTACAATGTTGCACCAATGACAAAAAATGTAGATAACGATGTCCTCTACATTTTTTATTTGAAACATTTGTTTGTAAGATCCTTAGTTTTCGAGATAAATCCATTTCAAAATATTTTTTGAAGTTTTTTTGAGTTTTTTCAAAAACGCACACGAGTATCAGGCGGCCTTCAGCAAGGTCACTTTCTAACATCACTTCCTACCTACTCCACCAAGTTTCATCCAATTGTTTGATTTTGCAAGATCCATTTGCCAGATTGACTGAACTAATATATGAAAAATAAATTACATACATATATTGGCTGTCAGCGGAACCTTCAATTAAAAAAAAAACAAAAGAGCCTCTAATTCGAAATTAAGGCACTTAGTTAGCATTTGTTAGCATTATTTTTAAAATATAGATTTTTTCAATGACTCTGCACCGGGACGTATAAAAATCACCATCAGATGCACTGACGGCGCAGAATGTTTATGACGCTGATTGACGGTCTTACCCCGCTATTTATATAGTCGGAGAGCTGGTGGCAATAATGGGTATGAGTTTCGTAAAGGCGCATATTTACGTATGTGATAATACTATAGGTGTACGTACATGAGTCAGCACCCACTCGCAGGGTTAGGTAGTGGATACCTGGCGGGAAGGGGGGGGGGGGGCTAGTGCGTACCTGCTGCATGCTAGCTGCGGGCGAGTTTCATTTTTACTCGTGATCGACACTACACCGGACGCTGTTCCAGACAATCCTGCGGGTAGGCGGCAAAACAACATCAACAATTCGTTGCGGCAAACGAGCTGTCGACGTTTTCATCGATTGCACATCTGCTTGCGATTGCATTGATTGGAACAATAGTGGAGAGCGTTGGAAACCGAACACGTGGCAAAATCATCCAACTTCTCCAAGCATCGTACGATGGGTCAACCAGCAGCGTTCGTATTCGAAGCGACTTATCCGAGGAGTTCCCAATTCAAACGGGTGCCCGACAAGGAGACGTCGCTTCACCACTTCCTTTCAACGTTGTGATCGACGCGATTATGCGTGCAGCATTTGATGGACGACTCGGAGTTCAATATGGCGACAACAAACAGCAGGCTTGAACAACAATTTCGTAACCGACTTCATGTTCGCCGAAGATGGCGTCATTTTCGCCGACACGGATGACGAAGCAACGAACATCTTATACGACATTTCCGGCATCGCCCAGTCATAAGGGTTGAAAATCAATGCGGAAAAGACCATAGTGCTCACAACGGACGGATTGAGGGGCAGTGTTCACCTCCATAGAACCCAAATCTATCAGGTTCCGATGTTCAAATATTTGGGATCATTGGTTGAGAAAAATAAAGTGGCATCGACGGCCGACGTTCACAGTCGCATCGGTCAGGCAACAGAACATTCGCCTAGCTCAAGTGGTGCATATGGCAACGAACAAATATTTCCATCAGAAAGTACGCCTTCACCGAACGTTCCGATTCTTCTTTATGGATCGGAAACGTGGACACTACTCAAGCCGGACGTCAAGAAGCTCGAGGTCTTCCAAATGCGATGCTGGAGGCAGATTCTCCTCGATCGCCTTCGGAACGAGACAGTTAGACAATAATGCGGATAACAGACACTGATCGAAGAAGAAATACAAAAACGTCGACTACGGTGCTTTGGACATGTTTCCCGAATGGATGTTAGCCGCTTGCCATGTAAACTTCTCTAGCGAGACCGTCCGGCAGGTTGGAGAATTCGGCGATCGGCACCAAAGAAAACCTGGCTAAATAATATCGAGGGTGACTTAAAGAATCGACGTTTATCAGTTATCGAGGCTCGAGGCGTCGCCAAAAATCGTCGAGAATGGCAGCAGCGTATCCGTTGCGAGTACGTGCCGCTCGGATCGCCAGCTAACGGATCAAAGAAGAAGATAAAGAATTCGAAGAACTTAGGAGGAATTTGAACCCTTTAAGAAATACTAACTGCTGACAAGATTATTAAAAATAAAGAACTATAGCGCTGTGACGGCCAAGCAAGTATAGGCGACGAAATCAGACGAAGGAAATGGAATTGGGTTGACCACATCTTGCAACGCTATAAGTAGGATCTAGCCAAACAGGCCTAGAATCCCCAAAGGAACCCAACAACTGGGAGCTACTGCAAGGAGCCAAGAACTGTCGCACAAAACAAAGTCTCCTGGAGAGCAACTGTGTTCGTCTATGTCCCACTTACTACGTTCTAATGGCCCCATTTGGGAATGAGCTATGTTGATCTAGGATAGAAGTTCGCGATCTTTAAGCCAATGTCCGAAGATGAGAAGTGTGTTTGAGAGGACTGAAAGTAAGTCATTTATAAAGATTGGAAGAATATCAGCTGATAGAATTGGCCAATGGGTGACATCGGTTTAGACTGAGCGGAGTTTGGATTTGAGGCTATCCAGAATTACCTTAATTGAACAGATAGATCCAGCTTTTCAGATTTAAGTCTTGTAGTTTATCTAACAGAGACGACCAAATCTCTCTATAAAAATGCTTAAGATGTTTAAAACACTGCTGCTTGTTGTTCAAAATTAGACTGAGATCTAAATATTCCATAACGCTTTGGAGACAATCCAAGATTTTGGAGAGTGTAGAAATCTGGCAGTAATATGAGTTAATGAGTCGATATTCTTCCGGTATTGGCTGGAGATGTGCAAGTCTCCAAAAGTTTGAATAAGTAGCTAAAAACTAATCCAATTTCTCTATAACCAGAGGGGGTATGTTTTCAGGCATGTTTTGGATTTGTTGACGACAAGCTTCTTGACGCATCTTGTTGGCGACAAAGTTGTACAATCTAGCCAACAAATTATATTATGACAAGATAGATGGGCAAAAACGCGAAAAAAGGCATATTTGCACATTCAAAACCCAGCAAAAAAAAAGTTTACCGACCGAGTTTTTTGTGGGTTTTCCCTCCATATGGCCCCAAAACAAGCCCGTTTCTGCTACAGGGGTTACAAGGCGACCGTCTACCATTTTGGAACTTTCTTGGGGAAATTTTCTCAGAATTTCTATCTTTATTGAAGATTTCAAGAAAAAGCTGCCACGGAGGGGACCGCCACGGAGGGGACTATTTGACTTAAAATCGCTTTTCTGAGTTCAGGAAGAATCCTGAGTGAATTTCCGCTTACCGGTGACCACAGCTTCTTAGAACAACTTGAACTTTCCACTTCTGATGCGTTTTTTTCGGTTTGAAGTTGAAACCGCGACTGCCACGGTGGGGACTTGTTTGAATATGCGTTTGCACTTTGAATTTAAAGGGGAGTTTACATCCCAGCCTCAAAGTGGAAGCGCAAATCTGAACTCTTTTATCGCATAGAAGATAGTATGGCTCTGTCTCTGTTTCACCAAAGTGGCAACAGCAAACGGCAGCCTCAAAGTAGAGTTCTATTCTACTTTACGAATGCGAATGTCGGAAAAAAGCTTTTAGTTTCATTAAATTTAAGTATTCTAGTGCCTACTAGATGTCACTTTCGCGGTTTCTTGTGGTTTTGTTAGAAGTTTTTGCATATTTACCTTGTTTTCGACAGCTTGAAAAATCAAAAACGAAATGTAAAAATGTTTGAAACTAATAAAAAGGCTTTGCAGCTAATTAAATTGTTTTCTCTGCGATAGTGTTAAAAAATTTTCATTTGACAGTTGTAAAAAGTTTCGAGCTTTCGACGAAACTTTGCGCTTGCATTTTGTACAGGGCCACTTTGTTCTTCCAATTTGAGTCTGGGATGTAAACTCCCCTTTAGAGCAAGCGAATTTTACAGTTAGGGATTCAAATCGAACGCGCCGAATGGGTTTTCGAATTGTTCCAGGTTCATGAAACATCCCCCGAGCAGAGGGAGCCACAGCAGAACATTCGAACGCATGCAGGCTCTAGCGGCACTGCGGTTCGCAATTTTAACGGAAAATTTCGGACAAAATTCGAATACGTGTAAGTTCTGTATTCTGGCGTTCCGGTTTGCGATAAAAGAGAAAAAATCAAAGTTTTAGGCCCCAAAAACCATTCGTGAACGTCCTATCCCGAATGGCGCAAGTTGGTCCATTTAATATGCCCAATTAATCTGGATTTTTGTAGTTGGGACATGCCACGGAGGGGACATTTTGCACAGTTTCTGGGGCCTGCCGGGCTCTATGGCTGGCTGGATGGCCGTTTTTTTGTGGAAAAGTGTTGCCTAGGTCGGTATCCACCGAAAGCATTTTTTTTGGGTATACTCATTTCCGACTCTAAAACGGTCATCGGCTCCGGACACGCATATGCCTTTTTCCGCGTTTTTGCCCAGATATTCTAGTCGTTGTTTATAGAATACTCTGGAGCCTGATTTGGAGTAATTTGAACAAATCGAAGATGTTAGAATTTTTGCAAGCTTTTCAATTTTATGTAACTAATAATTATTTTATAGCATATGACATTTAGGCCAAATTTAGGCCACTTTCAACAGATAGACTAATAATACTCCAATAATTCAATCAAGAGTCATTTCAAAAAAATTATGAAAAGAAATTTGGAAAATATAAAGTAATTGCAGCTTTCTCCAATCACCAGCAGCCAGCGTTTTGGCCTATTTTTAACTCTTCAGCACACACGACAAGATCGCTTTATTTAACATTGAAGATGCACTTTTTCACATTGATATTAAATTTCTGGCAAGTACCACCATCTGATAGCTGAAGCTGGCGCTTCTTTGTATTTTTAATTTTAAACTTTTCTCGTTTGTTTATTTTTTTGCGTTATTTTATTTTTCTTCAACCTTGATCACACACAGCACCAGCAAAAGTGAAAAACCAACCGCGAAACGAAAATAAACAAAAATAGAAAATGTTCATAAACTAAAGCGACTTTTCTGTCATTTTCGACAATTTTGAAAATTTAAATTTCGTACGGATTCTATAATTTTGCCCACACACGCGACAGGAAGTGCGCACGCGCAAAATGATTATCTCGACATTTGATTAGAACTTTTCGGAATCGAAAGATTTGAAAGGAATTTTTGGGTTTTTTTTTACTTAATTGGAGCAGAACACGATCGCGGATGATCAGGCGGGATTTGAGGTTCATCAGGAACTGATTTTCCGTTCGGTGCTTGCAAATTCGCAGTTGAATTTTCGTTGGCGATCGGAAAATCTCTTTAATTTTCCCTGGTAAAAATAGCGATGCTCAAAGGTAAGAGAATTCAAATTAATTCACTTAAGACAGGCAGATCTCTTCGGGGCAGCTCTACGTGTCCGCGGGGGAATTATTCTTAATCATCTCTAGAGAATCCCTGCGTCTCGAAGAGAATTATTTTCTTCAACACCATCTTGAAGAAAACCGCTGGCTTTGTTTATTTTTGTTGAGTCTTAATGAAGGCAGAAGCAACAAATAAGAAGAAAACTCCCAAAATGAGATCGAGTGCAGCGCGAATTGAAATTTTCGAATTGGCATGGCGAACTTCATCAAGATCACCAAAGAACGCCACTAAACGATTCGCACGATCTTGGGGGTTTGTCTCAATTTTTCGTGCTGACATTTTTAATAGGTGAAAGAAATTTGGGCGAATGCCAGAAAATTTAATTAATTCCTTCGAGCTGCAAATTATATTTTATTTGCGGAAAAAAGTGATTAGGATCGATTTAAGTGGAGGATGGCAAGAATGTAGTTTATTAGAAGTGCGCGAATGGGTCAAGTTTAGGCGATATTTTGTAGTTTTCGAGAGGTGGATAGTATTCCAGTGGTAAGTAAGCGGAAATGTAAGCGGTCCAGATGAGTTTCTCTTCTTTAACGATGCGGAATCCGGGCCTAACCTCTGCAACTGTTCTCTCCACTCGTCCCGATTCCGAGCCGATGTCACCCAGTTTGGCATCCCTAAACTATGGGCGTTTCAGTCTATACCGTCCGTCCAACAGAGGTTCGTCTACCTCGCTGGCGATTCCCATAACCCATTTTCCAAGCAGATTGCTCTTCAAAGAGATAATCCTGCAGGAGAATACGGGGCAGACAGGATGCGCAAATGAAAAGATCGCAAGCATCATCGCAGCGATGAAGCGGGCATATGACGCCCAAAACCCCGAATATGTACACCGAACTTCTTGTGGAACAATGAAATCGAGGAGCGTCACAAGATTTGACTTCAGGCAAGAAGACGCTGCCAGCGAAGGCGACAATGGGTAGAATTCGAGGAACTCTTTATGGAATAAAAGGAGGCTAAGAGAAAACTAACAAAATACTATCCAAAAGAGTAAAACGGAGCACTTTAAAAGCCTGTGGTCGATTAAGGGTAAGCGTATAGTATAGTATGGTCCCTGCTCCAACAGAACGGGAGCACGGACAGCCTGCCTGCAGTAAAGGTAGATAAAGCAGACATCCCCAAGGTAAGGGAGGACGAAATTATGGAAGCCGCGTGCCTGAGAGAAGGAGTGTTCCCAAAGTGCGCCAAAAGCTTGTGATGATATGAACAAGCTTTTCGAAACGGTGATATACAACAGATTACTCCGCTAGATGGAAGGTGCTTTGCTGGAGAGGCAATTCGGTTTCTTCGGCTAGATCAACAATGGATGCTGTCCATATGCCGACTAGCCGCAGCATTGGATGTGAATAGCGTTGCGCATAAATTACCCATGAAGTGAAGAATGCTTTCAACACCGCGAGGGAGAGCAAGATTTTCGAGAAGTTGTTAAAGGTTGATGCACCGAAGTATCTAGTGCGCATTGTGATAGAATTGCTTGTAGGACACCATACTGTGAGTCAGACGAGGGAGTAAGGAGATAGGACAGCTTGCGGGGCCCGCTAAGACGAAAGTAGTGCTAATCAATAAACGGAAAAAAATGGTGACTAGAGCGGTGAAAGTAGATGACCAGAACATCCGCTCTCAACCAGGGCTGAGATATCTGGAAGTAGTGATTGACCGAAAGCTCAACTTCGGGGTGCACTTGGCGAGCACAGCGGAAAAAGCTTCCGCCATCAACGCAGCACTCCCTTTGAATGCTACCTAATATCTTCCTTTCTTCTTTGATACGTTAGCTTGCGGTCCGAGCAAGACGTCTTCGCAACGGATATGCTGCTGCCGGTGCCGCTGGGTTTCGAGCTCCATTCAATATTCGTTTCCATTTTGACGATTTTTGGCGACGTCTCGAGCCTCGATAAATGATCGTTGATGTTTTAAGTCGTCCTCGATATTATTTACTAGCAAGGTTTCCTTCGGTGCCGATCGCTGAATTCTCCAGTCCGCCGGACGGTCTCGCTATTAAAAGTTTTCATGGTAAGCGATTATCATCCATTAACAAACATGGCCAACCCACCGTAGTCGACACTTTTGTATTTCTTCTTCGATTATTATCTGTTAATCGCTTCTTTGTCTAACTGAAGACTGTCCGTCCGTTAATCCCTACAACCGAGCGATGCGGGAAAAGTATAAGATGTCCGTTGCTTCGGCATCCGTGTCGGCGCTATTGTCGGCGAACATCAAGTCAGTTACGAAGTTGTTGCCGTCGTATCGAATGCTTCACGCATAGACGCGTGGATCACAACGTTGAAGAGTAGTGGCGAAGCGACGTCTCCTTGTCGAACATCTGTTGGAATCAGAATTCCTCGGATAAGTCGCTTCGAATACGAACGCTGTTGGTTGAGTCATCGTACGATGCTTGGAGAAGTTGGATGATTTTCAATGGCACGTGTTCGGCTTTTCTCCGAGAAAGTAGGTTTTAAGGGAACATGAGAAGTGAGGTGCTACCTCATGTAGTTTCTGAGTGGGCATGGAGGTTATAGGGCATACCTTCACCGCTTCAGGTTGGACGATTCACCGTTTTGCCCAGAATGTCCGGACGATAAAGAGGTCGCGGAGGTTAGCGGATCACAGGACTGTGTTGGCAGCATTTACTGAAGTGCAGCTAACACCTGAGAACATCTTGGACCATATGATAAGGTCGAAGGATGTATGGAGAATGACGAAAGTGGCGCTCAAGGCCATCCACCAGAAGCTTAAGCATTACGAAGCCCAAAGAAATGCAAGGAGAGAAAGAAGCTACATACATATATAGATGGCTCGACTGTTCCGGCTCTAGCGAGCATCTTTGAGGGATCCATTTTTTTAATGGTTATGCTGATAACGGAAGGCTGAAGTAATGCCTGTACGGTGTGGTTGCCAGGTAGGCCACTAACCAAAAATGAATCGACTATTTACATGCAGCCTTATTACCCTCGATACTCCAGTGTTCAGACACCCAAAGCGAGAACCTATTTTGCACGCCAGGCTCTGAAGCACGTCAAAGGACCTTGCAACTATTTTGGAAGAAAGCTTGACTGTTCAAACAGGTTTCAATGTTGACGCAAGGTTAAAATTAGCGCAGATCTCAAAGGCATGTATAAAGGGTCATATACCCATTACATTCGAGACCTTGGAGCTGGGTCCTACTACATTAAACCCTGTACCAATTTCAATCTTAGACCCGTCAGTAAATCTGTGAAGATATGTTCACACCCAGAAAGGATAAGTTGCTCCCACTCAGATCAATCAGGAATAAGCGTCCTGAATTTTCCCTGGAACTGCATACCCTATGGTCAGATACGCGGCAAGGTGAAGTGTTAACGTTAAGGTTATTCATATTCTCCACAGAAACTATGGGCAGGACTGCATAGCTCGACTTATGGAGAGACGAGCGAGTCTTTGCAGTCTGCTACACTTCAAGATTGCTATAATGTTGGACCACCAGACTATACCGGCATTAATGACAACAGGTTTAACGATCGTATTGTTCATCCAAATATCATGTGTGGTTTTATATCCAATGTCTTACCCAAATGCCTTTTACAGGCCCATATACTGATGGCGTAGTCCAATCGTTCCAGTTCAGCCTCTTATATAGCATCTTGTGAAGCATTACTCCCAGATATTTTACCGCGCCTGAATACTCTACTGTCAACAACAGAAAAGAAAAGTACAAGATTTTCGTGAAGGTTTAGGACTCAAACTATCCAGTTAAAACCAAGATTATTCTCAAAAATATAACAGAAACCCAGAAACTGTTGTCTTTATAAATAGTTTTTTTTTTAAATTATTAAAATATTTCAACAACTTACCTAAATCTGATAAGCTAACTTTCTCCAAGAACGGATCAGCTACAGGCAACTGAAAATGAAAAAAAAAAAAAAAATATTATTAGGTACCAAAAATTCAGTTTAAAAATTTATCAATTTATCAGAAAAAAAAAACATAGAATCCGTCATGATTATATTGTCAAAAATTAATCCTCAGTTAAAAATGTGAAAAACTCCATTAACAAGAGTTGGAGAGATCTTTTGATAATATTGGAGAATATAAAAAAAACTTATCAATTGAGGAAATAAGGAATATTTTTTTAAAATTAAATCTGTTTTCCACGTCTTGTCTCCGTCGTTTGTGTGGTATTTACTTTAATTCTGAGTAGAATTGAAAGTGATTTTTTCTGCAAATTGTAATCCTGCTTTAAGTCTGTTGATATTAGGTGGGGGAGCAACTTAATCTCTTTGCAAGAAGCTGCTTACATTGATTTTTCTCATCGATTTTAAATGAATACTATGGGTACTATTAACTTCGGAAATTTAAAAATGCCTCGTGGATTTTAATCAAAAATGTTTAATAACAAACATTTTCAAACAAGGTAATGTATTAATTTTTGAACGATTCAAAGAATTTTGTCAAACATTTACGCGTTAGCTACCCCAGAAGACTAACGAATTCTTCCTGTGTATGTAGGTACATCGTTGTTCCTTGCCGGAAGGTATCGATTTCTACTTTTCCCAGTTATGTATGGATGTACATATATCGACGCAAACACATATTTTTTTCCATATAAGGGTACGCCATTCTTCCAGTGAAAGTTTGGTCTACCTGGTGGTAGAATTTCAAGCAGATTTTTGTTCACTCATAGGAGCTAGATATTTTTTCCGACTTGATTGTTTTTAAGAGATATGTCGAACCATCAAAATCGGTTTCTCCCGCATGCGGAGTCAAAAATTGTGCGAAGGATTTTAGTTTGAAGCAAGCTATGGGATCTTTTTTTATAAGGCCCGGTCTCCATTATCCATATATGGCTGCCATATATGTCAACAATTCTGGCTGTTGTCAGCCATATTAGACATGAAAATAAAATAGGTGGGCAAATTATGGCTTGACATTTCATTTGAACACTGAACAACTTTAAACCGAAAACGCACTTTCAGCCATTTTGTTCCTTTGAAACTTTGCCATCGACGTTGCCATAAATGGATGCATATATGGACTGCCATATATGTCAGATGGAATGGCAATCGAGTCTCCACTAGCCATTTTATTGGACATTTCTGTTGACATGCCATATATGTCAGACATATATGGATAATGGAGACCCTAGGTAAGAACCCAAAGTCTCGGATTCATATGTAAACAATGGTAAAATCATCGTGTTGTGCCTCCTCTACACATCGGAAGATGCCTCAGCCCTGGATACATCCGCCGATGTGTAGAGGGGGTTTTTGCTCGTCTCCGGACAATATTTAACATCCGGAGATACGTCTGTCCTGAATCCATTCTTGACGGATTTTGAGCCAGACGTCAGAGCGAACGCAAGGCTTGTGTCCACACATCTGCCGACGCATCAGTGTTGTGCGCATTTTTAATGCAGGTGGACGATTTTTTGATGTCTTGCGTCTTCCGATGATCAACACAGACTGATTGATACGCGGACGTGTGGACGGCTCGCGGATTTATTCCCGGATGCATCTGTGGATCATCTCCCGGATGTATCTTTCGATGTGTAGTGCAGGCTTTGGACAGAAGCAGATTGAATGCTTGGATTTGTAGTGGCTTGAAAAACTTACGTCATTAAATACAGTCCCAGTTTTTATATTGCTCATTCAACCTGATTGAAGGCATATTGTACAGTTTTTGATGTTAATCGACCGAAGATGTCGCTTGAGTAAGCCAGTGCCTCTTGCTACTACACCCGAATCCCGAACCAATTTCCCTAGATTGAAGAAGCCGGTGCAGAAGGCAATAGAGTAAAAACCAAAAAAGAAGAAAACGGAGCGTGCAGCATGGATTACGCATGAGCTTGCGTGCTTTGAAGCTTGCCCTTCTAAATCAGTTGCGGCGGAGCTACACCTCCCCATGGCATCTGACCCCAACGAAAGCCGCAGTGAGACTAATTAAATGGCGATTTAGAATCAAATGAGTGAAAAATTTGCGCTTTTTTTATGTGAAAGACTAGAGTCTCAAGAAAGGCCCTTTATACTGTGTCGACAATTTATTTTCTTCATATAGAGTGCAATGTTGAACAGCAGCTCTAGCCGGGAAGCAAAGAACTGCCACAACCTACCCGCAATATTTGTTAGTCCACCTACTCCCAACCATTACTATCTAAACTCTGACGTCGTGGCATCGAGAACAACTCGTTGGAGGGTTATGCCTCCTGAAACGAGTAGAATCTTATCAACCAACCGATGACATGCGCACTGTCCCCTTTCTTGTGAAGTGGGAAGATAATGCTTTGTTCCCAATCTTCAGGGATTTTTTCATTCCTCCATATGCAGAGTAATTCATGTATAGTTGCAGAAAGCAATTCGCCTCCTTGTTTTATCAACTCTGCTGGGATAATATCAATTCCTGGAGATTTGTTGTTTCTTAAGGATCGTATGGCACTTATGTTGTAGATGGGGTTCTGGTCCACGTCGGATGCTCTCTTTTGCGTTCAGCAGCTCGCTAAAAAATTCCTTCCATTTATTCTTTACACCTTCGCTGCTTGTGACTATATACCAAGAAGATAGTGCTCCGAGTCGCAGTTGTCACCTTGATACGTTCATCATAGTGATATCAGTGCCTAAAGATGGCGGCGGCCTATCAATTGATGGATAACTATGTGTTTTAATGTTCAAGCAACCGAGTTTTGTTTACACGATTACAGTTGGCATTAAGGGAGCATTTCCCTTTGTTGGGTCAAAAAAATTCATTTTTTTCGCTTAATCGTTAGATATATGTTTTAAAAATATGATCCCAAAATTTCAGATCGATACCTCAATACCTCAAGTAGATCGAAAGTTACAGGTCATTAAAGAGGCGTACCTCCCGCTGCGCTCACCTGAACTCTGAACTTCAAAGCCATTTTCCCGAAACCACTTGTTTTGTACACTTCGGAAGAGATAGAAAGAAAACGGTTCAAGATATCGTTTTAAAATTTGGCACAATTGTTGTTCTTTAAATTTGTCACGGAATGACGGTTTTGATTTTTTAATTTTTTAATTTGTTAAAAAGTTATAACAATAAATGTGGCTAAAAAATAGACGAAAATCGACCTTTTTTTTTTTTCAAAAGTCCGCCATTTTGTTATTTTTTCAAATTTCAAAAAACCATTTCCGTCAGTCAGTAGGTACATAGTAGAGTGTAGTTTTATAAAATTTGTGTATTTTTGATTTTAGGTCACGTGTGCGACATTGAGCACTTCCAAGTAAGAGGCGTGCGCGGCGGACACATCAATCTTTGTCCGAATGGAGGGGGGATTAAAACATTTTTGATTGACCCAACAACTTTTTTTAATATAGTCGAAAGATGAATAAAAGTTATAAAAAAAGAATTTTGTAGATTACTCTATTAGTTTTCTTTAAAAAGAATCCTAAAAATTGGTCTATTTTCGAGCCGACAAAGGGAAATGCTGCCTTAAGTTCGCTTTTGACTGCATCAAAGAAGGGCGAAATACTATATAGTTAGCTGAACATAATCTACATATAAGATTAGATCTCCAAATTTTGTGCAAGCAATGTGCGACTGTCTGATGGATTCCGCATGAAAAATGTAGTTTACATTAATCTTGCATACAACGATTTCGGACATCTTTGGCCTTCATGTTAACATTTTACTTTCTTTCCTATTATGATAACAAAAAGCAATGTGATCTGATATTAGGATATTTGCAAGCGGCTTTAACCATACCATAATGACGAATATATTTGCTTTATTTATTACCAAAGATGTTATAAAAGATTTTCTTGTAATGGAACAGAGTTGCACAGTAAAAATTATATAAACCAGGGGCGCGCAGCATTATCTGTTATAAAAAGAAACTACTTTCCTCTAGTTGTATGCAGATCTTTATTATATCCTAAATATAAGTGGTAGTGCTTCTCCTATTGGGAGGTTAGACAGAAGAAAAATATTACAGGAAATGTAAGTTGTGACAACTTTCAGAATATATATAAAAAGACAAGATGACATTTCTCATAATCTAAATCCTTCAACACATTACCCATTTTAAGATATATGTTTGCACTGATAATTCTATAACTACATATCTCCAACATTATCATTGTGGGTGGGGAGCACGCAGGTAACATTCTTTAGTTATGGGGTTATGCCCGACTAGCATTTTGGGAGAGGGTGCAGATAGGGTCCATATAAGCCTAGCCCAACCACCCCATATGGTCCCCTTGTGGATTGTCCTTTAAGGCCCACACAAAGGATTTAATGCTCCAATATGCCAGAGCACTGACCTCAATTCCGAGTGGAAAAGGGATTCCGAAAAGTTTGAGAATCTTGGTGTGGATATGTGACAAATAACTGCGCCGGTGTCGAAAACTTTATATTTTTAAACGCGATACCATCCGCAATACGGCCTCCCAACTGAGTACTAATTACGTCCAATGCTGCTTAACCTCTGTAATCGAATCAGAACCGATTTATTGAATATGCTAAATGATACCCTTCACGATCACTAACATTTTTGCCCGATTTATAAAGCAATACAACAACAAAAGCTAAATTTTTGTATGAGTTAAATTCAAGCTTAATGCCTCGGCTTCACCGACCTCAGTTCAATAATGTTCAGTTCAGTCCACATAAGTGGCTTCACCGGGTAAAGTCCAGTTCATGTTCAGTTTATGCTTGAAATTGTTGCTTTTTCGCCAGAAGTCAGAAATGCAAACGCCCACTGTAATGGCATTCCACTATTCCAGTTGATTACTCTCTTTTGAGCGAGATTTTACGTTCAACTTTAGTTCGAGTCCAGTTGGGCCAATTTAGGTTTGTTTATCCTCAGTTGAATATGTGAAAATTGTATGCGAACTGATCTGAGGTTAGAAGTTCAGTTAGCTAATTTGCTTGGACTTGCGTAGTTCAGCCGGCGAAGCCGGGGTATTTCTTTGAAGTTTTTAAAAATGTTTTCCGAATACGTAAGGCAAATATCGCCCCATTTAATTTGAAATGTTTGTCTACTAACGCCATTGTGAAAAACTGATAATGCATACCTCACTTCAGTATCGCTGGTTTTTTTTGAGTGGTGTTCATGAGGAAACTCTTTCTGCATGCCTCTCATTTGCTACATGGGGTTCTCATGTGGAAGCTAAATCCCTCTTTCGGGATGCCCCTGAAGCAATCCCCTTTTTAAATGCTAATCTGGTGGGGTTAAAAAGGCCTAGGCTATACAGTTATAAGGTCTTAATAGCTCTAATATAATATATCCAGTGTTCGTATGAAAAACTTTTCTTGTGTACGGCCTTTCGCTCACATTCCTTCGTTGCTGGCGACCGAGATAGCACTCCAACATTTTGGGTTTTCAGGTGTACATGAAATATTTAGGATGTGGATATCCCCACCCTAAGTGAAAGTGCGTGTGCACTTCTCCTTCCATCCCCATGCGCTCCGCCGCCCATTATATAAACTAATAGTGCAGCTATATTTTCGCGGGCATACACTGTTCGCTCTCTTAACTTTGTCTTATCTTAATAAAAAAAATTGTAAATTAAATTATCTACAACAAAAAAGACATTTAAGAAAAGGGAGTGTTTCATTAAAAAATACATATAAATTAAAATTCTATCTAAAAAAAATTCCGATGAAAACAAAAATTACAGTTACGTGAGAAATTTCGTTTTTAAAACGTAAAAAAATTTCCCCTCTCATCTAAAATCTACAAAAAAATAAAATAGAAAGAAAAATGTCGTAACAATTAAAAGACACACTTCAAGAAACTCGTCAATAGCAATAAAGTTCCAAGTTTTTGTTCTTCTTATTATTAATAAAAAACTGAATAAATTTAAATAAAATTAATAAATAAAACTCTCCAAGCTGCCAGAGAGTTGAATGATCTGGAATCATAAAAAGATGTTTCAGTTCTCCACAAAAAGTTCATCCATTCAGTCTTCTTAAATGATAATAATTAATTAACACAGATTTTCGTCGCTGCCTTCGTTTTTTGCGTCATTAAACATAAAACGATTAAAAAGAAACCCTAAAACACTTCGTTAAAAAAAAATAAAAAAAAAGAACGAACGAAGATGAACGAAACAAATTTGAAGTCTATCAGACATGCGCAAAAACACTAAATCAACCGGTTTTTGGTTTCACTGTTTCTAACCAATAACGACAAAAAATGAGCCACGAAAAAAATAAAAATAAATTAAAATAAAATAAAAATAAAAAACAAAAACAAAAAAAAAACATTCAGCCATTTCGTCTGCAGTGCTGAGGAAGCAGAACCTTTTCGCCTTATCTCCGCCATAAAAATGACGTTTCTTATTATTGTGATTCACAATTCGAAAAATTTTAATTGAGACTTAAAAAGTGAAACCGTGAATTAAATGCGCGAGGAGCAAAGTAATCAAACTTTCGAATTTCGAATTTGTTTTTCGTTCGCGTAATCGTGTCATGAGATAAAATGCCAAAAAAATTCGAATAAATTTGTAATAAATCAATTTTTGCGAGTTTTTTTTATCGAAACAAAAAAAAATTGAGATAAAATTTTCTATATAGAAAAAAAAATCCCATTAATGCGACATTCAATAACTTTGATTTTTTTGACATGTTGATTGTAAACTTGACCTTCACTTTATCGAAGAGCACAGTTCAAGGTCAAATGCTGCAGCAATAAATAAAATACGGTCAATGCTTTTGCTGCTTCAACTTTATGAATGAAATAATGTGGGATATTGTAAGTGCTTTCTATGTACACAACTACGAAATTGATGTTAACAACACTAAAAAAAAGGCGACCAAAATGTTACAGGAAAAATACTAGCATCAATATTCCTTGCTGGGAATGAAGATAAAACAGACTGCTAACTAAAAAAACATCAAACCTCAAACAGGATTTAGAAAAGGCTGCGAATGCATCGATAACTCAAACACGTTACGAATGATAGTCGTTAGTTGGGTAGAGGGGAAGTAACCGTTATATGTATGTATGTATATCTCCTAAGAAAACTTTGAGCCAACATTTTACACCGTCCATAGCAGAAAGCTGATAGAACAAATTAGCAGGATGTTACACGATAAACAAAGCTAAAAATATTTCATATTAGGCCATTAAGAGATCGAAAGCGCAACAACGAATGGAGTGATACAAGGTAGCCTCCGGTGCCGGTCACCTTTACTTTTTATTATTTGACGAAACACTATCGCACTTCTAGTTCATTTGAGCGAATACATTCAGAGGTTAGCAAATTAGTTTCGTTTTTATTAATCGATATAATTATAACTTTGAGCTAATAAGCAGACATAGTGCGATGACGCTACACAGCAATGTTAAGGTCCCCATACACGGTCAAATCGAATGTACATCCAGATTTTCATCAAATCCATGGAGCGCAACGAGTTTTGATTGGCCGACCGGCTCACAATCGGTAGTTTTGGTTATTCATCCGCACTTCGATGTACTTCCAATTTGAGCCTTTAAGTCCAGTTCTGAAATATGGCTCTGCCCTGTGATAACCCGCTCTTTCAATAATATGACTAAATATAACAAGTCCAGACTAGACCACGTCCAAGGGGTCGTGCATAAATTACGTGAGGCGAGGTGGGGCCCGCATTTCACGAAAACTGACAAAAATCTTTGTGTGTGGGCATTTATCGTCAGTTCATGCCTGAAGATTTGTACTTCTATTGGGGTGGCATACACGGATCATAACGTCAAGACTAAAAAACCGGTTTCCTGGACAGAGGGGCAAAAGGAAGAGAGAAATTTGTTGCAACTTTGCACAAATTTTCTTCTTATCTTCTTCTTCTTTGGGTCTGATATTTACATATCTCTTTGTTATTCGCGTTCGGGTTGTGCACACATAGATATTCCGTGTAGGGATAATAAAGTTACTCTCGGTAAAATAAATACCCATGTACGCCGAGAGTATCATAAAAAACCGGTTTTTTGGTGTTGATATTACGATCCGTGTATGCCAGCCCATTCAGTCTCCCAGTAGGAATTCTAGGAAGGCTTTACCGATGAAGCACTGAAATAAGTACTCATCTGGTAAGGGGTACCCCTTATTTTCTTGGTGCTAGATGAGCCCTTATATAACCCATTACAAGAGAAGGCAGATGGTAAGGTGTAGTCCAGAATTAGACCCAAACAAGTGAGAATCTGCGCGATGACTCAAGGGAGCTTTCCTGGAGTTTTCATAAATTTTATAGAAAAAAAGAAAACGGGCAATTATCTTCGTCGACATAAAATGCGACATTAGCATACTCAATAGCCCGGCTCTCATTCGATGCGGACGACAAGCAGCTTTGGAGAAGTGGTTAGAATTTAGTTGGGGGACTGCTTAGGTAAAGCCACTCTCGGGCTTGGAAAGAAAAAGGGATTTGTAAAAGATGAACAAAATAAAAGCATTTCGATACCAGGGGGGCAATTCTGGTTCGGTGCAGTGAAAACGTGAAAACACTTTACAACTCAAAAACTTTGCACGTATAAAATATTTTTACACCGTGAAATTTAGAGTGAAGTCGTGAAAAGTTTACACTTTAGATATGTACCTACTAGATTTGATAAACTGTCACTTGCTAGTATAAAAGTTCAATTCAGCCTTTATTCAGCATTAAGTTTACACGAATGCAACGAGAATCGCTTTTTCAGGTTGAGTGCAGTGATAAAGTGAAAAAAGGTGTGTAAAACGTCAAGTGTAAACTTTTTTTCACGTTTTCACTGCACCGAACCAGAATTGACTCCCAGATCACATATCCACAGGCTCCCATGGGACCCCAGCGGGACTTGTAAGCTTACAGAAGTACTGAAAAGAGCACTTACTAGTAAGGGGTAGGCCTTACTATACCCTTTACAGATGAGCAGTTCTGTAAGTACTCTAAGGTAAGTACTTATGTAACTGCTCTAAGGTAAGTAGAAAAGTAAGGCATTACCTCCTATGACATCGTGTGTAAAAATAAGCACTTCTATAAGGGGTATAGTAAGGCCCACCCCTTACTGGTAAGGGCTTATTTCAGTACTTCTGTAAGCTTACAGGTCCTACTGGGCTTAAGCCGCGAATTTACGGGAAGAATTCCCGCCGTATCCACTCGGAACGGAAAGCAAGGCGCAAACTAGGCACAAAACCCACCTATACACGCGTTTACGCTTGATCGCGGGTGTTCACGGAGTGAATCTAGAGCTGCCTTGAAGTTTTCGTTGAGACCATGGACGTTTTGCACTTAAATTAACAACCTGCTATGCTAAACTGGCGTCTTCGCCAGTGTGTTTTTAGGGAATCATGACGTCACCCGCATACCATGGCCTGTCAGGCGGATACCTGAAGTCCTCATCCTTCAGTCAGACTGAGTTATGTGAGGCCTTGATCGGGCTATACCTGCTAACATGCTTTACTTAATTCAACCAAGTTTTCTCGCAAATTTATATTGTTTCTTGAGCGAAAAAATTGTGTGACCTACATGAGATTGGGTGAAATTCGGCTCAACCTCAACCCCCCTTACTAAACACCTCACGTAATTAATAGACGACCCCTAAAGTATTTAGCTGCCATGGAGGCAATGAAATGTTACCACCCGCTCTGTATATCAGGGAGCGGGCAGCCTGCTCGGCCCTGGGACTACTAGAAGTTGGATGTTGGCTGGAGAAGCCGTATGGACCAAGCGATATACTGCGCTCTCCACCACTGGGTACAGTAGATGGGTCAAAAGACGAGAATTTAACCCCAGTTTTCAATATCCAAATCTCAAACCATGTGATTGTTTGTGCCGGATGATGGAGGATTAGAACTTGCCCCAGTCGTCTATGATGCTGAGATGGTGCAGAAATGGAAGCTCCCCTACCATGAGTCCACAAAATGCAATTATCCCAATCTTGACATTCGAGCAACTTCCTCCTTCCTCTTCCTGTTCCCGAAGCATACTCCTGCGTGGCTTCAGTTGGTAACTTCTTGGTCTCTGCTTCCTTGGTGATCGCTGAAGGGACATTGCAAGATTGTCTAAGGGCAGTATTGGTCACGGAATTTTCTGCCACTCTGATCCTAAGCTGTGACCAACCAAAGTTGTAGCCAATTTGGCCACCCGTCTCAGCTCATCAATATATCTTTGGTCCACAGAGATGTTTTTCCGATGAAGGAGTGATTTCCATTTTTGCGCGATTAGACTGCCTTCGTTGACATCGAATCAAGAAATCTCTTCACTGGGGCCGCATTCGGCACTTTGCTGCACGGGTTTGGAAATACCCAACTGGGCTTGTAGGTAGTCCTTTTGGGGGCTATGGAAGCTTAGAAGTGCTTAGACGGTTGAGAGGTGCTCCATCCTCAAAAGCTTTTTTTAAAGGTATCCTTATTGATCCCATGAGTTGTGCAAGAAAGGACGGTCGCTCATAGCAGAGCTCCACATTACCATAGGAAACCTAATTTAAGCCGAAGGTCGCCTGGTATCCGGAGTCCTTCCAGCACGGTTGTTTACACCTTGGGATTGCCGGATTTTTTATTCTCTCCAGATTCGACGAATTCAGTCTGCATCATGGATAGTCAAGGATAGCTTGATGGCCTGTCCTTACCTGCCCAAGGAGCAGTGCAGGTGCACTTCGGGTAGAATGCACCGTAAGGCCACATACGGCCGGTCTTGGAGTCAACTCTCCCTGCTTGCGCCGTGTTCGTCAAAGCCTTCTTCTAGTTATAGGCTAGTGCAAATAGGTTTTTGGAAAAAAAAATTAATAGCAGGCAAGGCTCAGCAGTTAAATGTGGTCAAGGCTATAACTAAGAGAAAAAAAAACTTTTAAACACGAAAAAAGGGGAAATCTTAAAATGGGGATGCTATTTAGGGGTTGAAAACGGTTTTTTGTGATTTGCGGTGAAACATGACCTCCTAGTGGAAAACGCTTCATGCAAAAGTTGTAGATAATAAAAAAATCTATAACTTTTGTATATAACATATTTTGACATAACCTCAAATTCTATAAGAAAATGGCGGAAAACCGATTTTTCAGTTTTTAATTTTTTTCTCACGTAAAATTAATTCAATTTAAATGAAAATTTGTAAGAATATACCTTGTATTGTGTTAAATAAGCATGATTTTTTCTTGGTTTGAAAAACGAATGGTTTCCTAGATATTGACATTTTTCGAAAAAAATACCCTAATTTTGCAAGAACAACTTTATTGGCGTTTTTTCGGATTTCGATGTTCAAATAAGTGCTCAATTAACCGTTGAAATGTCTACTTTCAAATGGTCTATATATGTTAATACTTTATTCTTCATTAAACTGCTTAAAATTAAGAAAAACCGAAAAAGGACTTTTCGGATCACGAATTTTCAATTTTACAACTTTTTTAACATTTTGAATTATTTCCGTTAATGACGGTTAAATTTTAATGACAGAACTTATTTTCATATAATATTACTTAAATTAAATAAAGTTAATTACAGAAAGTGGCACACACCATCCGCAACATTTTAAATAAATAAAAAATAAAAAAAATAATATGTACGTATAAATTTTGTTTCACTTGAATTACCCGCCCAAACCCAATTACCCGCCTTGGGTGGGCGATTTCAAGACTGGCAGACACCACTTAAACGCACTTTACTAGTACGGGCCAAGATTTGTGATGCTGGCTTGTAGAAGAGCACGTGGTGATTAAGTTTGAAATCTAAATAAAAAAAATGTTTATCGACTAGAATCTGCTCTCGTCGTAAAATAACAAGGTGAAAATCTATTGTAGTATTTTTTCCTAGCATTCAACACTGTCGGTAACTCTTATGATTTTACTTTTATTACAAATTTTGGCACGATCATTATAATTGTTAAGCACATATGGGTAACACATATAGTTTTTTCACATTTATAAAACTAACAAATTGAACAATTAATTATTTTAATTAAATTTAGGTTTTTTACATTGCGGATTTTCTTTTTCATCGATCGAAATTTCAAATTGGGTAGGCTCTTCAAAATTATCGATGTCATCGATGTCTTCATTTTCGATATCAAGACTCTTTGCTGGTTCTTCATCAATAAGCTCGTCTGAATCACTAACTTGTTCAAATATTTCGTGTTGAATGCTAGGAAAAAATACTACCATAGATTTTCACCTTGTTATTTTACGACGAGAGCAGATTCTAGTCGATAAACATTTTTTTTATTTAGATTTCAAACTTAATCACCACGTGCTCTTCTACAAGCCAGCATCACAAATCTTGGCCCGTACTAGTAAAGTGCGTTTAAGCGGTGTCTGCCAGTCTTGAAATCGCCCACCCAAGGCGGGTAATTGGGTTTGGGCGGGTAATTCAAGTGAAACAAAATTTATACGTACATATTATTTTTTTTATTTTTTATTTATTTAAAATGTTGCGGATGGTGTGTGCCACTTTCTGTAATTAACTTTATTTAATTTAAGTAATATTATATGAAAATAAGTTCTGTCATTAAAATTTAACCGTCATTAACGGAAATAATTCAAAATGTTAAAAAAGTTGTAAAATTGAAAATTCGTGATCCGAAAAGTCCTTTTTCGGTTTTTCTTAATTTTAAGCAGTTTAATGAAGAATAAAGTATTAACATATATAGACCATTTGAAAGTAGACATTTCAACGGTTAATTGAGCACTTATTTGAACATCGAAATCCGAAAAAACGCCAATAAAGTTGTTCTTGCAAAATTAGGGTATTTTTTTCGAAAAATGTCAATATCTAGGAAACCATTCGTTTTTCAAACCAAGAAAAAATCATGCTTATTTAACACAATACAAGGTATATTCTTACAAATTTTCATTTAAATTGAATTAATTTTACGTGAGAAAAAAATTAAAAACTGAAAAATCGGTTTTCCGCCATTTTCTTATAGAATTTGAGGTTATGTCAAAATATGTTATATACAAAAGTTATAGATTTTTTATTATCTACAACTTTTGCATGAAGCGTTTTCCACTAGGAGGTCATGTTTCACCGCAAATCACAAAAAACCGTTTTCAACCCCTAAATAGCATCCCCATTTTAAGATTTCCCCTTTTTTCGTGTTTAAAAGTTTTTTTTTCTCTTAGTTATAGCCTTGACCACATTTAACTGCTGAGCCTTGCCTGCTATTAATTTTTTTTGTTTTGAAGCATTTAAATCGTATTTGCACTAGCCTATTAGCGGTATTCACTTGTTTCATTTCATTGCGATCCGACGAGACTGTCTGTCTGGCTGCTAGCGGTTGCATCTCTGGCTCAGCAGGCCACAGAGTTCAAACGTGAGGTTTACTGCTTTTTCCCTACCTAGCTACCCTATCGTTTTTTTCTATTCTTCGAACTAAGCTTACTACTAGACATTGCACTATGATGTGAACGATATACTGGAGTTTTCTCGCCCTCCTGTAGAAACACTACTGCCTCCCTGATTCTTCCAGTATAGTTTCCAGGAGGAACTCTGGCAATCTTCAAAGCAGGTATAGACCATACAGACGAACCTAAGGCCGGGAGCCAGTTTAATAATGCGGTCTATATAACGTCCAAGCTGGCCAAAATCTATCAAAATGAGCTCTTTTTCTTGGCTAGGACTTACTAGATCACTCTTCAGTGGACAGCATTGTGGGTCATTAAAAGGGAGTGAGTTTGCCAAATGAGGAGTAAATCGTGTATAGACACACCGTGTGGCGAAGAGAGATATCACCATGCATCTTCCAATGGCAGGCTCTAGGTGCAGGGGTTTAATATCATGCTGGACTACAACAACCAGATATCACAAGATATGCTGATAATGCCGCGAAAGGACATCGTCCGAATCGCGTCAACAGCATAACCAGGTACTGGACGATTAGGGAACATGCGGCCGATAGAGAAGCTCATACAACACTCTCTGCTGTAGCCTGAGAGGAACCCAAACATTTTTTGCAGTTGTTTGGCTGGAAGCACCCACCACGCATTTGATTGAAACCTTTTTTCACAGGATACGAAGGAGTCATGATCTCATATCTAAATATAACAGGCTGGACCTGAAATAACTCCAAGCACACGGACATGTTTACATATAGATTTATCACGAATGAGGTTAAAAACGGCACCGCTCAGCGGCATTTATGTCTCCGTCCTTAGTTCCCTAGACGAGGCGAACGCCTTCACCTACCTACTCCATGCCGTTTAGCCATTCACTCATTCATTCATTGGGCAGCTCTTTTTACAATATTTTCAAAACACGGTTACTTTATAAACATTTAGAAAAAAAAACGCACTGAATCACTGACAGAGAAAACAACAACATGGAACTAGTAATATTTGGAGCTAACATTTCGTTGACTCGTATAACAAAATATAGGCCAACTAAACCAAAGGTCAATGTTAAATTTCGACAGTTTATAAATGACCAAAAACAATTTTTACAATAACAACTATTAATTCACACCTATCACAACGTTTCAACATAAAATTACCTCAATCGGATTCGATAGCATTGGACTTTCCAAAATAAATCAAAAACCGAAAAAAAACTCAAACCCCAAAAAAACCTTGTTGAATAACATTTTGCAGAATTGCTGCCTCCAAAAAAGAACAGAATTGTTTAACTAAATTTTTGCATGTGTCATTTTCAACTGGAATGATTATTTTGGAAGTGGTGCATTCTTATGGTGCATTTCTAAAGGTTGATGGTTTAATACTACTAGTTCTAAGTTACGTTGAAGTTAAATATAAATCACACGACCCCGAGGTTTTTTTAATTTCAAATTTGAGTTCTTTTATAATTTTACGTACAAGTTGTAAGGGAGAAAGGTCTATTGTTTTTGAATAGATGCATTTTCCATCCTTAGTAAGAATTCGGGCCGGATTTTTAGACTATATGCCAAGCTGCTGGCTCAAGGAGTAGTACGCAACTCTTACGCACTCCCATTGGGATGCTTGTTTGGTGGTTTGGAATATGTGGTCATTCCAGCGCAGTTCGTCAGTTAAATTTAAGGCTTGAATGTTACGAGAGCTGTGTCAGCCACTGTCCGTTCAGACCTTAAAGGCAAGGTATGGCACATGGTTGTTTCATATTATTGAAGGCGTAACGTAGAATACCGTCATCGGCGAAGCTGTGAATCGGATTGGAAGAGAGTAAGAGCAGACCATCCTCACCGGGTACCTCGTGGTAGCATTAGGCTATGTCGGCGGTGGTTAGCTGGGAACCAGCAAGCCACCGGTAGGAACGTTCATGCCGAACAGGCTAATTGCAAAGAGGTCAGACAAAGCTGGATACATCCTCTTCTCTTCTCCTTTCTCTTTTTCGGGTAGTAAGGTTGGCAAAGAGAAAAGGTAGCATTCGACTCTAATCCGAAGCCCCCAATCCCTCTAAGCCAGTTGCTTTGAAAGAAGCAGCCCCCCAACTGCACCCGTGCAGATACCCAGTGCCTTTAACGAGGCCAACAAAACCACTATGCCTTCAGGCTCTAAAGGCACTCCGCCATCAATAGTGAAGTCCCAAGAGCAGCACAGCGCCCTAAGAATCCTCACTCGATTCGAGGAAGTTGCGGAGGGTGAACTCACCGAGAGACAATAAGCTTCAATAAGGTGGGCGACGCAGGTTGTCAGCATTCTTCGCAAACTGTGGTCCCTTGAGGAACCGAATCTACATAATCGGACAAATTGCTCAAAAAGAACAGCTATTACCTCATGAAAATTTTGAAGTTGTTCATCTACAGTATTGGAAGTCAATACGTTGTCCCACGAAGTCGTAATGGATTCATTACGAAGTAGCTGTAAATTGACGCTCTTAAAGTCTCTAAACGAAATAGATCGAAACGGGATGGGAAGGAACTGCAACTTATAGGAGGGAAAGAAAAAATCGTGATCGAAAGTACTAGAAGGGGTGAGTTGGTTGTAGAAAACCACATTCGTACCAGGAAATTACCAGAAAATAATCTAGTTCAGATGGTCTGTTGTGAGGTGTAGATTCGAGGCCAGTTCTTTAGCACTGAAAATACCACCAATAGCTTGTAATATATCTAACAGGAACGGTATGAAACGCATTGGAGGTCCATTAGGCCAATGGTCCCAAATTTTTTCACCGCGTACCCTTATGACGAAAATAATCATTAATTGTACCGCTAATTATATGAGCGGCATTAATCGCACCATACACGGGGAAGGGGATTGGCCAACAAATCAGAGTGGTGAGCGACTGCGCTGCTATCAGTATGTGTAAGCTGGCCAAGCCATTACCTCTTCGGATAGCTCTTTTTTGCCTCAAATTAAGCGAGTATGACCTGAGTTGGTACATCGAGCCGGTGTTCGAAATCGCCATGCTGACGCCCTAAGTCGTCAGCCGAATGAAGCTGCTGTTTTTGTGGAATTTGTGGGTGAGATAATATTAAGAATCAAATTGAGTGAAGACGGCAAAAGCAGGACGAGAAAATCAACCACATCATTAAAACCCTGAAGTCAGAAGAATGGGGCGATGTGACAAGACAACTACGACAAGATTATGTTGTTCAGAGAAGAGAATGAGGATGAGAGGTTCGCTGGGATGAGGAACTTCGTAAAAGGGTATATTTCGTCATGCGTGTCCTTATCGACGCCTAGGGGGTCGTTTGGGAAGAAAACTTCATCATATGGCTGGTGTCGCTGTTCAGTTCCACATGGGGCATTTGGATCATCAAGATATGTGGTCGAGGTTCTGCTGGAATGTTGGAGTGTTCGCGTCGGGCAACACGAACCGTTGGTACTGGCTGCCACCGGATATGATGGACTACGACTCGAACGAGGACGTCCAGGAACAGGGTGGCCGAGCTGTGATCGTAATAGCCGTAATAAAGCGAACACTGACTCAATGAAAATTAAATAAATCAAGAGAGCTGTGGAATGACAGTTTTTTGTTAGTTGCGTTAAGAGTAGGTGATAAGAAGAAATGTTTCCATTATTGATGTCGAACAATTGACATGCATTTGCTTTTTAAATCTTTTGGGTTTCTCCATTTGTCATTCTAGCTGTTTCTTGTCCTAACTGACATCTTAAAAAAAAGAGTGGTCTAATACTAGTGCCAACCTCTTTGAACCCTTACGCGACTCGATACTATGGCACATTTCTTGTAAATGTAAAAAGGCCCCATTGCTCCCCGTTATGAACATCGTGCGAAGGGTTGTGTGATAACGTTCAGCCCTGACAGCGAGACAGAATTGACATAGACGATCATCTCTCTCCATAGAATTTTATAACCCCCACCCCCATTTCTGGCTCCTGAAACATTACGTGCGTTCCATTGGGCGATATTTGCTACTCCGGAGTACTCCCGAGGACCTCCAACTACCCCTGCTCTTGTTTTGGGGGATTTCACTCCTAGTAGAAACGCATAAAATTTCCGCCAGGTTTTCAAGCTTTAGCTACTTAAAAGTAGATGGCTTTTTGTTTTTTCAGTAAAATAAACTGTCAGATTAATTATTATATATGAGGTATTTTTAAAGTAAACAAAACAAGTAACAGTTTAAAGTGAATAAAATAAATAACAGTGGAATTTAAAAAATTATAAAATGGATAATATTGATAGATATAATACAGTAAGATAAAAAAATTGTTTTATTATAACCTTGTTTACTTCTTATATCAAAAATCGCGTTCCATTGGCCATGTACTCGGGAGTAGAAAAAATCTCCCAATGGAACGCAGCAATTGTTAAAAATATTAAAATGATTGGATGGGACTTGTTGAACGAGGGAATCCGGTAAAGATAGTGCTGCTGAAAGATTCGCAACAGTATTGAATATCTCAAAAAAGAAGAGGGCATAAAGTATATTGAAGAGTTACCCCCTGGAGCTTTCTGCGTACCCCTCGAGGTACAAATACCCCAATTTAGAGACCACTACAATAAGCGATAGGTTTTGCTATCAATTTTGCCACAGTCATTGCTATGACTAATGGAAAATCTACCGTCTAAGGTGATGACTGATGTAATTATCTAAATATTTTGATTTTAATCAATCATGACTGATGGAATTGATTGATCCTTGCATGAACGCTTAATGGACCGCGTTCAAAAACCTTACTAAGGTAAACCACGAAGTAAGCTGTAGGTATGCTGCATCACTTCACTTAACCACAAAAGTTTATGTTTAACCATGGAGGTTCTTCTACTTAACTATCGCTAATCATGCTCCCGAGCAGGGTTAAAATTTAACTACACCATGCTTAACCACGGGAGTTTTTGAACGCCAAAAAGTTATGCTCGTGGTTATGTTGTAGTTAACCACGTAGCTTTTGAACAACTCTTCAAATGGCGGTGCCAAGCTATCAGAGAGGGAATGCAACATTTATAGACCCGCTTCCAAAAGGCTTTCGTTGTTTTTTGCCTTTGATAAAATAAAAGTAATTACTATTTGACAGTAGTTGAAAGAGTCACTGTAATCACTATAACATCAGCTCAATAAAATTAATATTTCTTAATTGATTCAACTAAATGCTTTTTATGTTTATCTACCCCACGAGTTTCTTTTATAAATTCCTAGAAAATAAATTATCATTCCGTGTTTAAAAAAACTACAAGCCTTAACAAAAAATCTAAGCTTTAATCGCACTAATTAATCACTATCATCTGCAAAGCTTCCTTACATCCCCTTTCTAAATCGTGTGTGATCGTACACAAAATGGAACCAGCAAATGTTTATTTTTTTTTTTAGATAAAACCTGATATCATAATTTCCGGGGATATTGGTGGCAATTTATTTCCCTTTTGTTTAGTCATTGGATTTTTAAGCATGACTCAATCCGCGGCCTCAAAGTCGCTCAAAGTTTCATAACATGTAAGATACCTTTACTATAGACTTAAGTGGACTTAAAACACACACACACTAAAGGCCACGCATTAATTTTTATTTAATTATTAATCGGAAAAAAAGAGTTCAAGCAAACTTCTTGCACAATTGAGAAGTCAACAAACACAACAATTTCACCAGTTCACACAGTTAATTCCAAAAGGTAAGCAACTAGATACGGCGTGTGTTTATTGCGCTTGATTACAGGCGTGTAAGCTTGCTTTTGTTGTTGTTTGGTTGATTCGCTGTGGTAATAGCCTACATTATGTTTTGCATGTTATATTTCGTAAAAAGGGAAATTTAATTTAAAAAAAAAATACCATAGTTTGCATAGACAGAAAATCCCAAGAGGTGGATTGACACTTACACTTCCGTCCTTAAGAAAACAGTCGTACGTTCCACGCCTAAGTAGACTTCGCCGCAACGAACGAAATCTTGAGTACCACGGATTTGGAGTGAGTGGAGCATCAGGATATGCTGTAGGTATCTCCCCGCGAAATGACTTGTTGAGAGAATCCCCCTCGACACCGACACGTCTGTGGGAAGCTAGCGGTGAGGAGTTTAAAGATCGGGATTTCCGTTTCGCCTTGAAGTTATATGTTGGCGCTAGAACTTCAGGTGGCGGTGTCCTCGGTAGATGGTGCTTGCTAGGGATCACAGATATCCTTGATGTTGGCGGTGACGGGTCGATTAGTGCGATTCGACGAAACATTTTATTACACAAAACATTTTTCACAATTCTTTAAGATTTTTTCCTTTCTTCTTTCTTTTTTTTGAAAAATTAAATAAAACAAAATTTCACTCAACAACCACTTTTCACACATTCACTCACAAAAATCACTGTTTTCTTCGATTGAACTTTTTCTTCGTGGCTTCAATTACAACAATTAATTACCGTCACGATACTAATTAATTAACAGATAAGATACAATGAACACACCGAAACCGAATTTCATTGCCCGAAATAATATAAAGAATTTTTTTTTCCATGATACGTCTCACACCCCAGAATGAGCAGAAAAGCAGCTTACGCATGCGCGGTTTGTCTCCGACTATAACTGAACTGGTTCGTTCCGATACAGAAACCAGTAGAGTAACCCAAGGTGGCCAAGCTTATAGTGACAGAGACCCACAATATCATCGAGCCTAGAGACAGTTGGCTAACATATAAACGTGGTTAGTTACGATGAACTCTGGAAAAAAAAGCTCGGTTCTCTGTTCGCGCATACACGCCATTGTTTACTTGAGATTTATATACATACGGTAAATTTGTACTGCACCCAGGTATATTGAAGTTTATTGAACAGCGCGAATTGAATGAGTAAGAAGTGCGCAACACACTTGCGTAGTTGGTAGAGGCATGGGAATATTGTGTTGTGTGTTGTTGCGCATGCATGTTTCTTTGCATAATATATTGTGTTACATGGCAAAATCTTGAGTAAGGTCATGTACACGTTCCAGGTAACAACACCTATTAACGGATTGTTGGGGAACGAAAGGTGCTTCTCTTCCAGGCCCCAAGGTAGCACATCGCGTGGGGATGGTGGGTGATCTGCGGTAAACAATCTCTCAAACCAGTTTTAACGATCAGCTCACAAAAAAAGAACTAAGATGAGTTAACGAAAGAAGACAAAAAGAACTCGATGGCAGAGCTTAGGCTAGCATAAAGCGTGAATTAGCATACTAAGCAGAGTTAACAGGTTCTTATTATTGCTCGGATGTTGTTAGCCTGTCAGTTAGTAGTTTTAATCGATATCGTCCACGATCACCCAATGCTAATGATTCGAAGAAAAAAACTATATTTTTTTCGAGTCTATCTCACAAAAGTCATCGAAAGTAAGAAGAAGTGCAGAGATTTGCATACAATCTCGGTGAAGAATCGATCATCAACAAAAATAGTCGCCTTTATCCAATCGATCGTTACCTGGCATGTAACAGAGATAATGAACTCTACTATCGCATTACTCACAATAGATTGAAGCTGCCATAACATTGCCCTAACTACACCTTAATAAATAAAATTAAAATTATTCTTCCACACTGATCGCCAATTTGTGTGGGTAAAAATGTGTTTAGTTGTCGTTGTTAAACCAGTTTTTATCTATTTCATGCGCATGATGATGTTTATCACGTATCATAGAGAAACATAAATATAAAAATTGGATGACACAAAAAAACTGGAAAGGATTTAGCATGATTCCAGGTAAAAATCGACTTATTAACGAAAATAAACAAATATTAAGACGTGATTCTTTATGTGACCAGGGAAAAAGCAATATTTCGTGGTTATTTATTAGTTCCTTGTTGAAATTTTTTAGTTTCTTCCTATGTTTTTTTTATGTTCTACTCATCTACTTTGTTTAATTAAGGCAGATTATAGCTGAAGTGGAAGAAGCAAGGAAGTAATAAAAAGTTTATTTATATGTAAGAGCACATTTAAATGTTGATTTATAAATAAAATTATATCAAACCAAACAAAATTTTTAATCAGGATTGATACGTCAAACACAAATCTTTAGTAATCGGGTGAAATCATCAGATTTATCCTCAACTCAGTTAAACTCCATTTTGTTTTTGTCTGTTTGTCTAAATGTCAAATTTCAGCATCTATCCCATATTACTATAAGAGCGGCGCAACCTAATCACTCCTTTAAAATCTATACACACATATCCGTGACGGCACGGTACCGATGCTTTCCGTGTCAGTGGCTTCCGTGATGGCATTCACACAACCCCGTCTTTTCCGTATCAGTGCGGAATATTCAATGGCATATGTGATTACTTGTTAGTTTTGAAATTTGAACAGTGATCTCAAGTATTTCATGGAGTTGAGCGTCGAATATCTTGCTGCTTGAAGACGAGGAATAAAAGAATAAGAGAGTGGGTTCATCTTAAGTGTACTTTTCGGGAAGTAGGAGGACAGTACGTAATTTTATATAAATTGTCCTAGTTCTAGCAAGCTTACAACAAAGCAATCTTTACATTTATTTTTTATTATAAACATGTACTTTGTTGGGAAATATTGTTATATTGTGCATAAAAAATCGCACAAAAAATTGCCCTAAAAAAAGACTGCACAGAAACCGCTGTGAATGTATTTCAAATCAATTTTACCTATATATCTGTTGATTTTTATAAAATTTTCATTTAATTTATAAAATATTTGTTTCACATCCGGGATATATTAAAAACATTCGACGGCAACGTATTTTTTGTGTTTTTCGCGGACGCCTGAAAGGAACTGAGAACGGCGAACTGCATTCAATGTCTGCGCATATGTCACGCCTTTCCCAATTTGAATTTTTTTTTGAATTTACATTTTCCGACATTTAAAGCGCTATAACTCGTGAAATATTAGCCCTATCTAAAAACGATAAAAGCAAAAATTATAGATAATCGTGTGTTCCATAAGTCTTACGAAGGACTTTTTTATGGCGGGCTAACCGTTAACGCAATATAGTGCAAAGAAAGTGATATATAAAGTTTGAAGCACTATAACTCGGAACATATTAGGTCCCCATACACTACAAGGTTTTACGCGTACAAACATGTCCCACAATCTTTCTGACAAACTTGTTTGAACGCCGCGCTTACCCATACACTATTATGGTTTTCATTTTCCTTTAAAGATTTCAAATCGAAATGAGTTCTTTAACTAGGAATAAGTTGTAATCAATAGCCTTTGAAATTTTATGTTATGCACAGAACTGTCAGATAAAACCACGAAAAAATCAAACCATTTTGATATTTGGGACAAACTTGTGACAAACATAAAACCAAAAACCAAATTCACCACACACTGTCAATCTTTGTTTGAACGCCTTGTTTGTACGCATAAAACCTTGTAGTGTATGGGCCACTATTGACTTTACAAAAAAAAATTCTGAACAAAAAAGTTAAATCACTTATTTATCTACAAAAAAGATTATATATATTTTTGTCGCTTTGCGCTTAATTTGGTCGGTTGTGCCATCAGGCCTTCCTGCCTCTTGAAATAATAATAATAATAATATTTTTGTCGTAAAACGCCTAGTTTTTGAGATATAGAATTAAACGCGTTTCCCTTCATTGTAAGTGAAGCATAAAGGTGGGGATGACGCCATTTTGAATTTAAGCTCATAAAAATATGTAAAAACATTTGGTAAAAAAATCGCGTGCGGTATTTTTCGCAAAGAAAAACTACCATTTACTGGACTAATTCTGGTTGTCAGGTTATGAAATACAGTATTAAAAAAAGGTATTGCGCTGGCACCTTTTCTTGATATCTAGGGAGTATTCAGCAATACATCCTTGTGTTATTATACCAACGGCTAAAGAAGAAGACAGGATTTAGGGAATACATCTATTGACTGAATCGGCTTTATGTTAAGAACAGGCTAAAGTTGAGCCGGACTTACACGAAGCAGTACATTTGTCCCTTCCACCATGGTAAATTGTACTGAGGCTTCAATTTTTTGAAATGTCCCGGTTAAAAAATAATGTCGTAGTGGTACATGAGCGTGTATCTTTCTTCTTTCTTTTTTCTTTGAGGACATACTTAAAATAAGGTGGATTGTAAATACGAACTGGAGACAGACGTGTTTCACAATTCGTGTGGAATGAAATCGAATCGGAATATATAGTGACATAAATGGAATTGATCGAAATGTGGAACATCTAATTTCGAGTGTATATTCGATTAAAAACGAATTGAGGAGCCGGACCGAAGAACCGCACAGTCACAAAAAAAAAACTGTCTTTCATTGTTTGTTTAAAAACTAATGACGACACAAAAAAATTGTGAGAAACAAAACGATGCGCTTTTTTTCTGAACAAATCAGTATTTTTCATTTTTTAATTCGAAAAACTTTTTTTCGACTCGACCGAGCGCAAGTGCGGTTCTTCGATCCGGCTCCTCAATTGTGGAACACTCCCGTTTACTTTTTTTGAAGTAGCTATAGTACTGGATAGACATATATTCCTTTATACAAACGTTAGAGCTTTATAAAAATAAAAGATTTAAGAAAAATTGAAAAGCTTTAAAAATTTTAGAAAATAAAAGCTTTGAAGCTTTTTAGAAAATCAAAGCTAATTTCAGTTACCGCCGAAACGCGGGATCGAGTCCAAACCTTTGGGCTGCAAAAAAGCTGTTGTCTGTTGAGCCTCTTCACACCTTCGGCAGTGCATGTTGTATGCTTCAATCTAGCTGTACGTTTCCCAACTAGCCTTCATAATACTGGCACAATTCTAGCGATCATTATTCAGGCCTGGAATTTTTGTAGTGTTTGCAAATGATGTTAAACACCTATACCTGCTCGCTATTGAAAAAGTACATGGTGCCAGACACGGTGGCTTCTGTACATTCTTTCTAGTCTGGCCAATTAATCTGCCTTTTCATTGCCCTTTATGTTACTCTGCTCCGTTACCCGCTGTAGAGCAGCAAGGCTGGTTGATGAGATTCAACTCGTTTCAGGAGGCATAACACTCCAGCGAGTTGTTTCTCGATGCCCCGATGTCAAAGTCGCGATAGTAATGGTTGGGAGTAGGTGGACTAAAAATATCGCGGGAAGGTTGTGGCAGTTCCTTCCTCCCCGACTAGAGCTGCTGTTCGACATTGCACTCTATAAGAAGAAAATAGATTGTCAACAGTATAAAGGGCCTTTCCTGTGACTCTAGTATTTCAAATAAAAAAAAGGCTGCTGCTTTTGACTTATTTCGACCAACTCGAACGTTATTTAGACCTTGAGTTTGTTTGTATTGCTTTGAGTTTACCAGCAGTAATTCGGAGCGCTGCTAAGGGAGGGGGCCTCTATGGATTTTTTAATTAAAATCTTTTTTCTGCTGCTTCAAAAACGCTTCTAAAGAAGCATTAAAAGGAGTGCTCTCCTCTGTGGACATGTAATGTTAAAAAATATATATAAAAGGCCGCAAGCTTTTTAAGAAACATTCTAATATTGATATTGCCACATGGAAGACACAGGCAGAATAAGCCAAGTGGTAGTTTGTAAAAAGTGAGAAAATTCGAACGCCTACACCAGACTCTAATTTCGAGATGAACTGTGTAAAAAGGTAGGTAATGTTATAGATCTTGTCAAGCGAAAAGGTTTCCATTTCTCTCTGGTGGGGATCTAGACATCGAAACCTGCGTTAAAATTGAGTTTTGGTGAGATTTGATCCCTTCCTTCCGTTATTGTGAAGTTTGTAGCGGCATAATGGGTTTTATTCGCTTTACTTTGTAACTTCATTTAACAAACCGTGGTTTTGACACATTTACAATACCTTTTACCCCAGTTCCTCTTTGAACATCACTAAAAGTTATTCTGCATAATAAACTCGCACATGATGTCCCATCAATTGACTACAAAGGGCTACGTAATCGCATAAACCTAGAAGTCAAAGCTGTTAAACGTCAGTTCTATGCTTGCAAGCTTAATCCTGACGACTTCGGTCTAACCTTCGCTCACTTGGTGTTCATTCTTCCTTATCTGAGCCTTTTGATTTTGATGTTGAGCTCTTCAACACATCATTCATCCTCTCTACCCTACCGCGAGTTATGATCGCCGCTCTTTCTCTAATTACCCTTCCTATGACTCGCTCATTCCCGATGGATTTTACTTCCGCATTGTTGATCCTTTAGAAATTCTTGAATCTTTACCCTCTATCACTGCAAACAGTATCGACTTTGTCGGAATTACTTCCCGTTTTCTCATAATCCTGTCTCCTCTAATTCCTGAACCTATCACTTATATTTTTAATTATTGTCTAACTGCATCTGGATTCCCTTTGCTCTGGAAAAAAGCCATTGTGATTCCATTACCCAAAAGACTGTCTCCATCGGACATATCTGACTTTCCTCCTATTAGCATCCTCCCCTTTCTCGCCAAAGCTTTTGAAAAAATATGTTTGCCCGTGATGAGCTATCTTGCGCAGTTGTGAAACTACTATGTTAAGGGCTACAACTGATCAGCGTAATCTCGTATTATTTGTTCTACTCGACTTTTCTAAGGCCCTTGACTGTGGTCCATCCGATCCAGTCGACGAAACTTAATCAATTTTACTATTTTTCTTCCTCTGCTGCGCATCTTTTCTCCTCTCTTCTTTCTAATAGATTTCAATGTTTTCGTCACAATGGCATCACAACCTCTCTTCTGCTTGTGCGTTTGGGTGTTCCTCAAGGCTCGATGCTACGTTCTCTTCTTTTTTCCCTGTACATAACTGATCTTTCTCTGTCATTGACGACTGTTCTTTTTATATGTATGCTGAAGAATTAGAATCTGTTCATTCTCACACTACTCTTTCCGTCCTATCATTGTCGTGACCGTATATCTCATCCGTAAATGTACTATCGGTATTATCTCGAAATAATAATTCTGATTTTTTAAAACGAAGATGCATTGGGGGATATGTGGTCGCATAAATAGTTTGGTTGAAAATAAGTAAGAACACTGCTCTCTTTTTTCAATCCTTCTCTCCTAAAAAAGCAATGCTGGGATCGACAAAGACGCAGTGGATATGTCGGCCAAATATCTATAATCCTATCTTGTTTAATTATTGTCCTAGACTAAATTTTCCTGCATAAAATAATTAGTTGCTACCAAGGAGGCACCACATTTTTATTATTAGTTGCACCTATACAGTTTTCGTAGAATTACGTGGCATTTAACGATAACGTTTTTATAATAAAAGGAGTGATTACTGACACTTCCGACTAGTGTCGTGAAGGTTTAATACAAATAATATATTTTATCCTGTAAAGCACAACTTTAGCGATTTTGTAACTTTGCAGGTTGATCTTCGAACTTACAAAATGTCGTTATAGATATCGACCGCTTGAGAATTTTTTCAAAAACCTCCTGCAATATAATCTGTGTTAAAAAAATCTATATGAAAATTATTTTTTGATATAACCCTGTTCTTTTCATGAGTCCAAATTTGAAACAGCCGAATCAATGAGCAATCTTGCAGCAGATAAACTTAGTATATTTTTCAGAATACAGGAATTATGAAGACTGGTATCGAAGAGAATTTTTAATTATTTCGATTTTTTTTTTTTCGAAAACAAAACAAGAAAATCTATGAGAAACTGGTTTAAATCAACTAATTATCAAAATATTATAAACCTGCCGAAAATTTATTGCATAGAATATTCTCAGTGGTGACTCCCCGATCACTTTCTAAAAATCGATATAAGTACAAAAAATTGTAGAAGTATGCAATCACCAAAATCCGTTTTTGGTAAAGAAGTTGAAAATCATATCGATTTTTATTAAATAAAAATTTAAACAAAAAGGTATGTAGGTATATTTTTTTAACTAATATAACCATATGTTTTTATGAAGCTAGAGTTGAATATTTGCAAATGTTAAAAGAAGTATTACTTACCCCTCTAGAATCTCTAAATAAGATAGCAGCATGATGTGGATCTAATGTTCCATCCGCTCTTAAGCCACGACTAGCACCAAGTGAAGCTCTCCTTTTCTCTAGATCAGCAGACGCCCTTCGCATATGCGCACCTAATTAATAAATAGATAAAAATTAGTGATATTATTTTGATTGTGTAGAAAATTATTGATTGGTAAAAAAATCTTGATAATTTACAGGAACAAGTACCAAATATACTATATAGAATCGAACTAGTATAATTTTTCGAAATAAGAAACTATTAACAATATTTTTTTTTTTTTGTGATAATGTACACTTTATCTGTCGCTTTTCATGATGTACAATTTTTTATTTGAAGTTAAATCCACTTAAACATTTCTGCAATACTAGAAATTATTACATAAATTTCACAAATGGCTGTGCACGTATTTTTTGTTTGGATTGCAAAAAAACGAGTTGTCCCAACAAAAAGTCTTTAAAACACTGACTACTATAAAAGGACGACTGAATACTGAATACAAAGGACAGTTGTTGTTAGAGAGAATTCATAATAAGGAAGATCCGTAGTGTTGTTGTCTGAAGGAAATCATGAAGGCAGAATTCTCAATCGAATGACAATGAAAACATCCATTTTACTAAAGAAAGGCTTAAGATAATACTATATTAAAAATTCTAAACATGTCCAGTGTAGAACTAAAGTCTACATAAAGCAATGAAGGACTAAAGTCTACATACATATTAATATTGGTAAAAATTAGTGATGCAGTTCGGTTATAGTAGTTATCCCTTTAACAAAACCAAACACAAACTATTTCACATAGAAAAATATACAAAATAAAAAAAACATAACATGACAAAAGTCTAGATACAGTATAGTTCATAAAAACCTCATGCAAGCCGCTTTGCCACATGTGCATAGATGGTGCCGTAGCAAGAATCTGGGTATTAACCCACAAAAAACTGTCATCGTACCGTTTACTAATAGAAGGAAGCTAAACTTAAAAGCTCCCTCTTTGGACGGCAAAGAAATAGGTTTCTCAAAGGAGGCTAAATATCTAGGCATAATCCTGGATCAAAAGCTCTCCTGGAAATCTCAAATTGAGAGAGTAACTGCCAAGGCAACTGCATCTCTCCATGTTTGTCGCCAATTTGTAGGAAAAACCTGGGGTCTTAAACCTAGGTTAATGTTTTGGCTATATACTACTGTCGTAAGGCCCATGATCACATATGCATCCATCGCATGGTGGGCTAAGACCAAACAAAAGGGTGCTATGATTAAGCTGGCCAGGGTGCAAAGACTGGCCTGTCTTGGTATCACAGGGGCCAAAAGCACCTGTCCGACTGTGGCTATGGAGGCCCTACTGAACCTTTCTCCGCTACACCTGGTGGTGAAAAAAGAGGCTCTGACAGGGGCGCTGCGTCTACGGGAGCTATTCTCCTTTAAGCCAGGAGACCTGCTGGATCATTTATCGATCCTCAAGGAGCTGAACTTGGAGCCAATGATATCTTTGTCCGATACCATTCCTGCTACTCTTGACTTTGACAAACCGTTTACGACGATTATTCGAAGTAGGTCAGAGTGGCAACATGGCAGGCCTCTCTTTAGAGGAAGCACGGCCTTTTGGTACACAGACAGTTCCAAAACCGATAAAGGGGTAGGGCTGGGTGTTTATGGCTCAAGGAGCAAAATATCCATGGCCCTGGGCACTACCCCCACTGTTTTTCAGGCTGAGGTACTCGCCATCCAGGTGTGTGCTCAGGCTTGTATTAATAGAGCTCCAAATAGCTCTAACATTGTTATTTTCTCGGACAGTCAAGCTGCACTGCTGGCCATTAATTCGCACAGGGTCTCATCAAAGACTGTCCTGGATTGTCTTCAATCCCTGAAATTCCTCAGCAGGAACAATAGTGTCACGCTGATGAGGCGCAAACTCATTACCTATTGGTCCGGAACCTTACTGTAGCTTAGCAAGCTGCCACGTAAAAATGGCCATAAAGAATTGGGTTGACCAGATGTTTCTTCAAAGCTGGTCTAGGACCCAGGGTGCTCGTCAAGCTAAAAGATTCATCCAAATCGATAAAGCTAAGGCGGGCAAACTTTTAAATCTCACGAGGTGGGAGCTAAAAATAATAACAGAGCTCCTGACGGGCCACTGTTCGCTTAACTATCACCTAAACAAAATAGGTCTGGTGGCCGACTCTGGCTGTCGATTCTGCGGGGCAGCTCCCGAAACTGCGGAGCACTTGATGTGCGACTGTGAGGCTACAGCGAGGAAAAGACTGAGCCTCCTCCATCGTGATTTCCCTACTCCCAGGGAGATTTGGGACAGCAACCATAAATCAGTTTTAGGCTACCTAAGAAGCCTTAACCTTGATGGTTTTTAAAGACGGGGATGATACAATAGACCAAACAAAATAGGTCGCAGTGCCCGCTATAGCGCCCCTCAACATGAATAATAATAATAGTTCATAAAATGTATGTAGACTTTGGTCTTTATACTTTGTGCAAGCATAATATTGGGATTTCCATACTTCATCAAGCTGCTGCTCTGAAACGGTAAGTCGTATGAAAAAAATGTTTAAATAAAAGTTGTTCGTAATTTTGAAAGGAACAATTTTCCCATTTGGATTGTAGCTGAAAAAATAAAATTTAAGGGTGAAAAGGGTGAAAAACCCTTTTTTGAGCACTTTAGCGCCACCTACTGCGCACACTTTTTGTTGTACAATGTTGCACCAATGACAAAAAATGTAGATAACGATGTCCTCTACATTTTTTATTTGAAACATTTGTTTGTAAGATCCTTAGTTTTCGAGATAAATCCATTTCAAAATATTTTTTGAAGTTTTTTTGAGTTTTTTCAAAAACGCACACGAGTATCAGGCGGCCTTCAGCAAGGTCACTTTCTAACATCACTTCCTACCTACTCCACCAAGTTTCATCCAATTGTTTGATTTTCCAAGCAGACGCCTTTTTTTTCGCCAGATTGACTGAACTATCCCAGGGAGATTTGGGACAGCAACCCTAAATCAGTTTTAGGCTACCTAAGAAGCCTTAACCTTGATGGTTTTTAAAGACGGGGATGATACAATAGACCAAACAAAATAGGTCGCAGTGCCCGCTATAGCGCCCCTCAACATGAATAATAATAATAGTTCATAAAATATATGTAGACTTTAGTCCTACACTGTACATAAAATGAATATCGATATAATCTTTCTAATTGTGCTTAGTTGAATGATATAGCATTTAAATTCGCTGTTAGTTCATTAATAGATATGAAACTTAGTTCATGTTAACAGCACGTATACATGACCGAATCGAACGATCCAGATCGAGGGATTAAAAGTGAATCAGCGTATTTGACATCTACTCCGTTTATGACTGACTAGGTTGGAAAGTTGAGTCGAGGTTAAGTTGAAATTTCGACTATCGCATATGATGTCGAGTTTAGTTCACTTCGGGCTAAAATAGATTTGAACTGAAATCTAAACATAACCTCACATTTTTGTGTGAAATTCTCATTTATCAGAACGAAATAATTTTCCTGTGAAAGTAAAAACATCGAACACAAAACTAACGCCGAAAACAGACTAAACGGATGGTAAACAAACAAAATGAATATCACTTAAACCCAATTACAACGCAACAGGGTACATGAGGCGAAATATCAACAGTTGAGTTGGGTTGAGTGGACCCAGTATCAATTCGTTTATAATTGGGTTGAACCTTATCTTAAACGGGGTAATAATTGGATCGAATAATTTAAGTTTAAATAAATTCAAATGTAATCGAAAAGTAACGAACATAATCTACAATTTATAGTTTTCTTATCGTTTTATTGTTGTTTCGTTTTGACATTACGAAAATCTTTATTTGCAATACTAATATTTTAATAAAATTTACTACCCACAACACGTGGAAGGCACAGCAATAAAAATAACAACCTAAAAAATGTTAGACTGTCATGTTAATCTCTCAATCTTTGAATTGGCGTCTTTACGCCGAAGTCTCGATATGTTTATACTTGAATTTTTCTAAGATTCAAGCAGGGCTGGAAGCCAGCTTCAATTTCGCAAGTATAAGTACTAATTCTATAATACATATAACAATTTTTAAAAGATAAAATCTTATAAGTTTGCACAGTATGAAATTTTACCATAGAGTAGTCATGTTTTTCATATTTAGTTTCATTTAGGCATTATAGTTATCGCGGTATTAGCCTCCTTTCGATCGTCGACAAAGTATTTACGAAAATCATACAATCGAGGCTACAGAAACATCAAGAGTAAACGAGCCAGAATAACAATCGAAGATGCAATGATCAAATTTTCGCTCTTTGTCAGCTAATGACTGTCGTCATTTTCATCAATTTATCGATTTCAAATCAACTTTCGATTGCATCGACTGGAACTGATCTAGCCGGACATGAACAAGTTCGATGTCTTCCGAATACGATGCAGAAAGAAGTGAATTTCGCACGAACGTTTGTCCATGAGAAAGGGCTGTTAGAAGTGGCTACTGCGTTTGCTCACTGTTGACTAAAAGCATTAACGTGTTGTTTGGATCTGTCAGAGCACTGTTTCGAGTTGATTCAAGCGATATGTGACAATGAAGGAAACACTGATCCATCAGGAAAGTCGTCCAAAAAGACCAAAAACGCAAAAAACGGCTGGAGACGTTATAGTGTCCGTATTTTGGGATGGGCATTAACTATCTTTAAAAAGGAAAAAGTATCTATATAGTAAATATTACAATATATAAGCGCTAAATCGAGAAAAGAAGTCTCAAATGAAGAAAATAAAGTGCTCTCTCACTAAGGCAATGAGCCGTAGGGGCGTTAACGAAAAGTTCCGGAATATAGAGACATTTCGAAAGGTGGGTTGTTCGTGTTCCCATATACTGACTGGCGCAATCGGGAATGCAAGAATTATCGCGGTATTAGCCTTCTTTCGATCGTCGGTAAAGTATTTACGAAAATAATACAATCGAGGCTACAGAAACATCGAGAGCAAACGAGCCGGGAGGAACAAGCGGGATTTAGACCACATCGAGGATGCATTGATCAAATATTCGCCCTCCGTCAGTTAATGGAAGAAAGAATTCGTTGCGGCAAACGAATTGTCGTCGTCTTCATCGATTTCAAATCCGCTTTCGATTGCATCGATTGGAACAGCTTGTGGAGAGTCTTGGTAACCGAACACGTGCCATTGAGAATCATCCAACTTCTCCAAGCGTCGTACGATGGCTCAACCAGCAGCGTTCGTATTCGAAACGACTTATCCGAGGAGTTCCCGATTCAGACGGGTGTCCGACAGGGAGACGTCGCTTCGCCACTTCTCTTCAACGTTGTGATCGACGCGATTATGCGTGAAGCATTCGATGGACGACTCGGAGTTCAATACGACGACAACAACTTCGTAACAACTTAATGTTCGCCGACGATAGCGCTGTTTTCGCCGACACGGATGCCGAAGCAACGGACATCTTATACGATATTTCCCGCATCGCCCAATCATACGGGTTAAAAATCAATGCGGAAAAGACCAAAGTGCTCACAACGGATGGATCAAGAGCCAGTGTTCACCTCGATGGAACCCAAATCGAACAGGTTCCAAGGTTCAAATATTTGGGATCATTGGTTGAGGAAACGAAAGTAGCATCGACGGCCGACGTTCACAGCCGTATCGGCCAGGCAACAGCAACATTCGCCTCTCTCAAGTGGTGCATATGGAAACGAGCAAATATCTCCATCAAAACAAAACTACGTCTTTACCGAACGTTGATTCTTCCGATTCTTCTTTATGGATCTGAAACGTGGACACTGCTCAAACCGGACGTTAAGAAGCTCGAGGTCTTCCAAATGCGATGTTTGAGGCAGATCCTCCGTGTCTCACTCCGTGATCGCCTTCGAAACGAGGTTGTCAGACAAAGATGCGATCAGCAAACACTGATCGAAGAAGAAATGCAAAAACGTCGACTACGGTGGTTTGGACATGTTTGCCGAATGGATGATAACCGCTTGCCACGTAAACTTCTCTGACGAGACCGTCCTGCAGACTGGAGAATACAGCGATCGGCACCGAAGAAAACCTGGTTGAAGAATATCGAGGGTGACTTAAAGAATCAACGATTATCAGTTACCGAGGCTCGAGACACTGCCAAAAACCGAGAAGAGTGGAAGCGAATCGTGAATAGAGTTCGGGACCCAGCGGCACCGACAGCAGCGTATCCGTTGCGGGGACGTCCCGCTCGGACCGCCAGCTAACGGATCAAAGAAGAAGAAGAAGACTGGCGCAATAAAAACTTTACAATCAAAATTATTTTTTACTTTTTAGTTTATTTTAAAGTAAACGCGTATTTTTTAGTATATTTTTTAACACCCTAGTATATAATCCTTCAAATTCGCAATATATACTCCATTAGTCTATCGGTCTATTAACATGCTGGAAAGAGGCTTCCCATTCGAACGCGGAAGTTAGCCACTAAGTTACGAAATATGTTTATTTCTTAAATGGAAGACCTTCGTTGTTTCGTGTTTTATAACGACAAGATTATCAGCAGTATAAAAGTATAAAGGGTACCGATCTGTAAGGCTTATGTCATTTACATCATGCCAGCCTCTATGACCTAACTATCCCAACTAATCATTCCCCAGGCCCCTGGTTCGAGTGCCCCCACCACATGGTTCTTTGCTTTTGTAGCTTTCTCACCTTCCCTATAGACAATTACTATTTTTTCTGCCATCGCCTATAAGCATAAGAGAAGAAGTGATCTGTGTTCGATCACCGATATGTAGAATTGAAAGGAACAATATGGAACAAAACCACATACTAGCGTTGGCAGTTCCCCCACTCTTATCTCTTCTGCTTTTCCGAAAAGGGCTTGCTGTGCGACATTGCTCTCAATGATAAAAATCAGTTAAAAGGACTCTTAACTTTTAGATATAATATAAATATAACTTTATAAAAAAACATTGAAAATGCTAAACTATGTGACGTGTACAATGACATGCGGAGGTAGAAAAAATTGAAGAGTTTGTTGCGCCTATAGCGAAAAGATAAGAAAATAACGTGGGCATTTGAAAATACATTTTCACAAACACTACATCCTTTAGCTTCACAGCAAATGCTTTACTAGTGTGATAAGCTTGACTTTAAGAAAAGCTTTTAGGTCTTTAGGTCTACTGTTCGGAACTGGAATTAAATAGTATTGATTTCCGAAATTTAGATACAACTGAAAGCATTAAGATACTGTACTTTTTAATATGAATCTGGCTAAAGAACGACATTGATTATTATCGCTATTTTATGCTTTATCATTTTGAAAAAAACACACTTATCTGAAAGCATTTTGCGATCTTAAATGAGGTGTTTAGTGAAATTAGTGAAAAACAGTCCGATAATAATTTAGTACCACAATCTTAGATGGTGAGAGAAAACGGATTGACCATCTAATTATCATATTTAAGCAGGAAAAAAACTAAAGCTCACAAATGAATTCTCCGTTTATATGAAAATACATATAGCTTAACATGATAGTACCTTTAGCTGAAGACAGTTCCACAATCGAATTGTTTGTTATATTTATAAACGAACTACTAAACCGTAATGTGCGCGAAGAGGAGGGCTGTAGTGTGTGGGGGTGAGCCGAGTTAGTGTTGCGGGAAAAAAGTTGCCGTGTAGGCAGGAGGTTTGTAATTGCAATGGAACAGTTGCTATGGTAATAGCGGTAAAATTTGCTAAAGGCTGCTACGTTCCTATGGTGGCTTAATATTATTTTAATGGCGCGGTTTTGCACCTTATCAAGTTAAGGAATCCGTGGCATTGATACGCTTGTTTGGTGACTTAGAATATGTTTATCGCAGATCGTTAGATAAAGTAACGCAAGAGATGAGTCAGCTGTTACATTATCCTTGCCCACTGAAATAGAGGAAAGCTCTGTGCATTTTTCGGTGGAGATAACACAGGGGCCGGTTCACGTAGCTCGAACGACGACAATCGTTCGAAACGAATTTGAATACGAAAAAATTTGTCTCGAAAAAATTGAGCGTTCATGTAGCTCGAAAGAGAATTTAAGGAAACCACTTTACTAAAACACGATTTTCTTTACAAAAACCGCTGTAAAATTATACAATTTATTGGCATCAACTTAATTAAATTTTTAAAAATAATTTACATATGTAATAACTTATAAAAGTCTACTTTTAAATTGGAAAATTAATCTTAATAATGCAAGTGTTCGATAACATAAGAGCTTTCGAGTCAACAAACGAAAATTTGCAATTTTTTCGAGCTACGGGAACGCGAAACGAAAAAAAAATTTCGTTGTCGAGTTATGTGAACCGGCCCCAGTATTTTCTTTTCAATGGGTTAAAGTCGAAACGATTCTGGCGGCCCCAATCAAAAATTAGTCCAATGTCTATGTTAAGAGAGTTGGACATCAGCTCACGGTCTAAGAGACGAGGTCGGTCGCCAGTAGACCTTTTTGTTCTAAAGTCGTTCTGCCTGTCGTGTATGATTTTGTTGAAATTTTCTCAGCCTTCTATTGATTATTGCCTCTATGATTTTGGAGACTACAGAAGTAATTGCTATTGGGCGGCAGTTTAAAGGATCGTTGGCTTCACCTTGTTTCGGAATGGGCTGAACATGAGTTAGTTTCCAAGTTTTTTGGTAAACTCCGGAGAAGTATGATAGGGCGAAAAATTTGCGCAGAGGTTAAGTCAAAGGTGAGGGCCATTTCTTGAGTACCATAGGGGAAATGTTGTCAGGGCCAGTGGTTTTATTGATGTCAAGCTCTTTGAGACATTTATACACATCGCGAGTCCTAAAGAAAATTCCGTCGTGATGCATCAGTTTCAGGTAAAAAAGAATTTGAGGCGACAGAATGCTAATAAAACGGCTTTGCTTTCTGTTATCACCTCCTTCTCATAAAAGAATGAACAGGTTGTGAAATTCTTCTTGATGGGCCAAGAACCAAGAAGTTTTTGCTGCCTACGCTTGTGTTGAGGATTTTACTTCTCAACTTGTCATCAAACGCTGATTTGACCTTCCTGGTGATGGAATTACAGGAGTTTCTCGACTTGATATACTCACGCCGAAGTGACTCGTTTGGAGTTGGATGTGTTGTAGGAAAAAGGCCAATGAGATGGGCTCCGTGGTCTTCAACGTCCAGAACTCACAGTTCACCATTTGGCGTAATTTATTTAGGTCTTCAAAGATCTCGGCGTCTTTGCCAGAAACACTGGTGCTATTTGAGTAGTTTAGCCAATTGGCATGTAACAGTGTTTTCGCACTGGTGGTGGGAAGATAAAAACCCGGAGATTTGTTCAGAGATAGCATCGAAGGCCAGAGTTGAGGCTTCATTACTGATATTAGGACTTCTGTATAGAAAACAGAAGAAACATTGTTATTATGATACAGAATTGGCAATTAAACATCTCTTAAATAAAGATATGGAATAAAAATTAAACTCCATAAAAACTCTAAATTTTGCATTAGCCTAATATTTAAAGAAAAGCCTTAGACCTTCTGCAAACGATTCGACTGATTTGATTTGTTAGTTTCGAGGCGGTTTCACAGAAATCATACGCACAACCAGTTTGCAAATGAAACCTTTATCCACACATGAGTGTAACTTATTTTGGATCAATCGGTATAACATAGTTTTTAGTAACGAGGTTTGGCAATATGTCAAGTAGTTCAGATGACATAACTAATTTTTATCAATACCGCAGAAAGTACGAATAGAATATAAGTGCCATTCTTATTAAAGCAGAGCAATTAAATAAAATAGACAGCAAATTCAAAGCAATGTTCTGACATCTTTACTTTGGCTGCCACCTCTTGCCACTTTTTTCCATTACGTCTTTCCTGGAGTACCCAGAAAGGTTTTAGTCGTAGAGCATTTCGTGTTTTCCACCTCTTCAACAAATGCTACATTAATTTGTTGGGATTGCAAATCATTCGACTCGTGTCCGGATGACCTTTTTGAATGAAGCTTGGGCCCCTGTGCTGAAAGTCGAGTCGTGTTTCGTGACAAGTCGTTTAAGTTAAAGAAAATGACGTTTCAATCGAATTACGACTTTCGTCACAGGGTCCTAGAGTGGAAGAACTAAGTTGAGTTTAGGCCCCTGTTCTGAAAGTCTTGATTTGACTGAAACGTCACTTTCTTCAACTCGAACGACTTGACATGTCGTACGACTCGACTTTCAGCACAGGGGCCTTGATCGTTGACTTGCCATTAATAATAACACAAATATAATAAATTGAAATCTAAAAGTTGAATCTGAATTATAAATTATTGCAGCTTATGTCGAATATATTGCTGTGGATTCTTTATACATATACTAACTAACTAAAAGTGCTATTTGAGCTTTCAAATACATACATTCAAATATTTCAAGTTAAAGGACTAAAGAAACAGTTGTAAATATAACAAATATCTTCCAACATGCACTAAAAATGCTTCCGTAAAGTTTATATTATAGAAGTTATTGTATTCATATATGGAAGGTAGGTCTCCGGTTTCGGCTAGTGCAAAATAAAGTTATAAATCTTGCTTTATAAATCTAATCTTCGAATTTTTTGTTGTTGGATTTGGTTTATCACCAACCAAATTTAGTTTGTTGCTTATAACTAAGGAAAACAAGAATCGATGTTAATTTTTCACAATGCTTCAGAAGCACTTCGGGAAAAATCGTACTAACAACAAAATCATAAATTTTAATCCTAAAATTGAGACAATATTAATAAAAACAAAAAAATCTGGTAAAACATAAAACCACAAAAAAATACCTTCTCGAACAATTTTCTCATAAATCTTATAAGTTGCTTCGCAATCATTTAAAATTCGATCTCTAACATTAACATCGAGACTCTTCGATCGTGTACGAAACATCTCCTGGGCATCATGTTGCGGAGATGATGGCGATATATTAGCCGACTCATGAGACTTCCTTGGCCAAATGTGAACCTTCTTCCCTAAATGTTTGAACATTTCCTGAATAGAATGATGATGGTGATGGTGGTGATGATGATGGTGGCTACCATTTTTTGTTTTATTCTCACGTGGTGAACTCTCTTCACTATTAAGACTAATGCTCTTCACGAAGCTTGAATTATCAAATCGTCCCTTGAATCCTGGACGTTCACCATCTAGGGTGTACTTGTTCGACGAATAGTATGAATGCGAATTGTATTCGTCCAGCGAATGGGCAGCATTTACACGATGGAAAATTGAGTTTATTGATGGCCGTTCCTGTGCCTTATAGGAACCAGTATGAGTAAAGTATTGATTATCTGAAAGTGTTTCATATATATCATCGAGATCGTGCGGGAAATATCCCGTTTGTGGCGGTGGGGATCCAAAGGAATCGGCTGATATCCGACGGAAAGTCTAAAAAGAATTAATTTTTGTGTTAATAAATGCACTCTTTTTAAATTATAAAATTTCATATTTGTATGCACTGAATTTGTTTCGGAAAAGCTGATTAATTTCTTTGGCACTGTATTTATTTAATATGTATTTGTTGAACTAACCTTCCAGAAATAGTTGTTGGTTAAATTGTGTTGGTATGTGCTCACACGATGCTGACCTGCTAAGGACATGCGGGAGGGACGATATCGAACTTGGAACCATGATGGTAACCGCTGTCAAAACATTTTCCAATATTTAGAAAAGTCCATTTGTCAACGAAGACGATGAAATTTGCTATTTAGTAATTAGTTTTATTGTTTTTGTTTTTTTTTTAAATTACTTTCGTTCGAAATTGATGAGAAATGATTTGAATTATTATAGCCGCCATATGCCTGAAGCCACTGTGTTATTGATCGAATTGAATCTCTTTCATTTCAAGGATCATATTTTATTTATTTTTTGCGCTGCTTTATCAAATGATGTTTATGAATCGAATGAAATAGTGCTGGATTGAAATTTGCTGTTTGACATGAGCAATACTTTAAGGATCATGAAATAAGGGTAGAAATTTTCTTGGTAATGAATAGGTCTAAGACTATTCATAGGGTCATTGCAATCACTTAGAATGGGAGCTTAAATTTCTACTTTCTTCTGCAAAAATTAAATAAAACTAATGTAAATCATCACTAATTCTCTGAAAGGTAATTTTGTCAATTTATAAAAAGTGAGTTTGGCGATTGCGACTTGAAATATACGTATCCTTTAATCCTATCGTTCGAAAATTATATATTAAGAGAAGGAGAGACTGATACAATCTTCCTACTTTTCATAATCAATTGTGGATGTAGACCTACTCGTAGAGAGTGCTGTACTCGATATATAAGTTTCAAATATGAATTGATTCAAGACTCTTTAAGGTTGCAAGGTACTGTCCAGACATTGGCCCCTGTGCTGAAAGTCGAGTCATATGACAGTCGTATGGAGATGTCGATGTCGTCTCGTTTTTTAGTTGGTGTTCTGAGATTCGGGTGGTGTGACAAGTCATTTGAGTTGAAGAAATTGTCATTTCAGTAAAATTACAACTGTCAGCACAGGGGACATTGTCTAACGAACTTGTGAAATATGAGGCAATACCAAAACAAAATTTATTACACGTCGCCCTTTAACCATTAAAGAATTTTTCTACTTATGCATGAAGAAGTTGTCACAATATTATAGGTCAACACGGAGAAATAGTACTCGTATGCTGAAGACTCCAATTAAGCTTAAAGATACATATAACTTACACTGCGTCTACACCAGGGCCGCGGCTAGCCACTTTGCCGCCCAGTGTACATCCGTCGGTTCATAATTAGAGATTAACGTTGTAGTTGATAGATCAACTAGCCAAATGTGACATCCGGCCATCGCACATATTAATACGAAGATAGTTTTAATTAATTTCAGTTTGAAGAAGCTTCGTTCGGCAGAAGCAACTCAAACTGGAATTGTGCATAATACGCGTAAAGCGATTACTAGATTAGAAATAACTAAGTACACCCGGTTAAGCCCAGTAATTTTAAAAATTGGAGTGGAGTTGTGAGGTGGAGCATTTTTTTATTCATCTACCGAGTAGATAAATACATATATATTTCATCCTTTAGCTCATTGCCATTAATGTCCGATACATTAGTGGCCGGATCGTGCAGCGCTTCTTCGAGCAAATAGCATTGATGCGATACAAGAAATGCCTTATAGACTCGTCGGGACCTTCGTAGCTAAAATGTTGAGAGTGCTGACGGCCGCGTACTTGATCTGCAGGAGCAGATGCTGAGAACTCTGTCGGAAAACCCATTTTTTCGGCCATAGAGATAGCTTTTGCACAGCAAATCGTAGGGCCTAGGCGCTTCGGTGGATCGTGCATATTTACGAAATGGTCTCGGATTACGCGTAATCGCTATATGGCTCTGGCGATATCCATATCTGCTGAGGTCCCTGCGGAGAAAGTCAAGTCGTCACGACGCGACAAGTCGTTTCAGTTGAAGAAAGTGACGTTTCAGACGAATCACAACTTTCAGCACAGGGGCCTAAATTCAACTTAGCCATTTCCACTCTAGCCTGAAAATCGTAAATCGACTGAAACGTCACTTTCTGCAATCAAACGACTTGTCACGAAACCGACTCCAATTTCAGCACATGGGACTGACTGTAGACATTTTGTCACTTTGTCGATGTGTTACAAGATATTATTCCAAATTACGGCCGAAATCACATACTTAAAAGTAAAAGTAAAAGCAAATGTGGTTGGCAGCTGCGTGATCACGCGATTTTTTCGATACTTGTGCGCATTAATACAGTGCATCCACAATCGCTGGCAAATGTTTTACCAAGCAATCGGTGACAGTATGACGACTCGACCAACAAGTGCCTGACAGATTCTTAACGCGATTTAGGGAAAATATTGTACCCCTCTTGCGTTGTTGAAAAGTAATCATACAAAGCGCCAGAAGCCTCCGCTGCGTCATTTAAGACGAAATTCAGCGAATGGTTGCTGCACGGGACGAAAAACGCCCTAGTATTATGATTTTGTTCGTATCCCAAAACGGCTTATGGCATCAGAAATTTCGGGAAGTAGGCCAGTAGGTAGACCCAGGAGGAGATGGATAGACTCTGTGACGGCTGACGCAGAGGCAATGCTCAACATCCGGAACTGGAGACATGCTGCAAGGGACCGTCAAACTTGGAGAAATGCCCTAGAGGAGGCCAAGGCTCGATTTGGGCTGTAGCGCAATTGGATGGATGGATTATGATTTTGTTCACGACGATATTTTTTCCTTTCATGTTCGAGCCATTGTCGTTTCATTGACCACGAATGTCCGCAAACAGGCGACTGTTACCAACCAACATTTCGAAAATCAAGTCGGCGATGCCTTGGACGCTCTTGTCGTTTACTTCTCGAAATTCTATTAAGCTTTCGAAGATTTTGAACTGTGTGGTTTCATGCCAAAATAGCGACAAGCAGATAGCTAATAGCTAAATGCACAAATAGCTACGAAGAGTGTGAGGAATTGCGTTTCAATGTTGCAATGCAGACGCCACCCTCAACATTCATTTCGTTTTTCTTCGCGTACCGTAGAATTTTACGCTGCTGTCTGCGTTACGGAGCTCGACCAAAAGTTGCCACGATCTAGTCAGCTACACAAACAAAACATCCTTAGCGATCGGTTTGCCCCGCACTAAGCAGTTAATCTCTTCTGAGAAATGCTCCTCTTGCTCACGTCGTCACCACATTAAACGCGCTATCTTTAGCTGAGCTACAGTTAAATGAGGCTTGTGACGACATCTGTCTTTGGCATAGTTTTATGAATGCCTTGCATAGCGCTGTTATTCTTAGGAGACGTGAAATGGAGGAGAATCTTCCCGGAGTCTTGACTTTTTTTTTATGTGGCAGTGCTAAACTCAGGAATCACCCTTTGTACTACCAGTCCGTCATGTCGTTTGTCACGTCATGGTGAAATGTCTAGCAGCAAGCTTAGTACCGGGGGAGGGGAATAGGTTAAGGGTTATGGGGGTGTGAAGGGGTGTTGAAGGAGGTGGCGATGAACCCCGCGTTTGAACTCTTGGATGTTGTAGGAGCTCGGAAATACTGACTGCGAGAGATTATTCCACAGTCGAGTTGTTCTATTTACAAACGAATTCGTATCTTGTTGAGTGCGTGGAAGGGGGAGTTGTAGGTAAAGGGAATGAGACGAGTGGGCTAATCTGGTGTTGCGGTTATAAGATTGCCGTGGAGGCAGGAGAGCTTTTATTTCGGAGGAACAGTCGCTATAATACAAACTTGAAGTTTGGGCTAGGAAAGTTTTCATTAGCCTAAGCTCTAGAATGGCTGGATCTTGATTAAGAATATCCACTCTGTTTGGCCAACAATCTTCCGAATTGGAGAGCCACTGGAGTCCATGCCAACAAAACTTATCTTGTAAAGTCGTAACTCATGAGAGTCCTCTAGAACTATAATCAGCGGGGTTGTTAGAGGATGATACATGTCCCCACTGTATTGGATCTAAGTTGCTGGTTATTTCTGACACGCAATTACCAACGAATATTTTTAGTGTACTTGGACGAATTGACCATAAAATGACCAACGATACGAAAATTGAGGGTTAAGAGTGTCTGTGTCTTTAACTCAAAACTTGGGTGCTATATGAAAGCCAAACATAAACTCAATCGGATCGCCAGTTACAATATTTTACTAACGGGAAGTTACTGATTTAAACCTCAAAATAAACAAACCACCTATTAATACACGACAGTTTCTTAAACAGTAGCAAATTAATTAATGTCAATTCAATCAATAATTGATCTCATATAAAACATCTTTCTTCTTCTTTGATCCGTTAGCTGGCGGTCCGAGCGGGACGTCCCCGCAACGGATACGCTGCTGTCGGTGCCGCTGGGTCCCGAACTCTATTCACGATTCGCTTCCATTCTTCTCGGTTTTTGGCGGTGTCTCGAGCCTCGGTAACTGATAATCGTTGATTCTTTAAGTCACCCTCGATATTCTTCAACCAGGTTTTCTTCGGTGCCGATCGCTGTATTCTCCAGTCTGCAGGACGGTCTCGCCAGAGAAGTTTACGTGGCAAGCGGTTATCATCCATTCGGCAAACATGTCCAAACCACCGTAGTCGACGTTTTTGCATTTCTTCTTCGATCAGTGTTTGCTGATCGCATCTTTGTCTGACAACCTCGTTTCGAAGGCGATCACGGAGTGAGACACGGAGGATCTGCCTCAAACATCGCATTTGGAAGACCTCGAGCTTCTTAACGTCCGGTTTGAGCAGTGTCCACGTTTCAGATCCATAAAGAAGAATCGGAAGAATCAACGTTCGGTAAAGACGTAGTTTTGTTTTGATGGAGATATTTGCTCGTTTCCATATGCACCACTTGAGCGAGGCGAATGTTGCTGTTGCCTGGCCGATACGGCTGTGAACGTCGGCCGTCGATGCTACTTTCGTTTCCTCAACCAATGATCCCAAATATTTGAACCTTGGAACCTGTTCGATTTGGGTTCCATCGAGGTGAACACTGGCTCTTGATCCATCCTTTGTGAGCACTTTGGTCTTTTCAGCATTGATTTTTAACCCGTATGATTGGGCGATGCGGGAAATATCGTATAAGATGTCCGTTGCTTCGGCATCCGTGTCGGCGAAAACAGCGCTATCGTCGGCGAACATTAAGTCTGTTACGAAGTTGTTGTCGTCGTATTGAACTCCGAGTCGTCCATCGAATGCTTCACGCATAATCGCGTCGATCACAACGTTGAAGAGAAGTGGCGAAGCGACGTCTCCCTGTCGGACACCCGTCTGAATCGGGAACTCCTCGGATAAGTCGTTTCGAATACGAACGCTGCTGGTTGAGCCATCGTACGACGCTTGGAGAAGTTGGATGATTCTCAATGGCACGTGTTCGGTTACCAAGACTCTCCACAAGCTGTTCCAATCGATGCAATCGAAAGCGGATTTGAAATCGATGAAAACGACGACAATTCGTTTGCCGCAACGAATTCTTTCTTCCATTAACTGACGGAGGGCGAATATTTGATCAATGCATCCTCGATGTGGTCTAAATCCCGCTTGTTCCTCCCGGCTCGTTTGCTCTCGATGTTTCTGTAGCCTCGATTGTATTATTTTCGTAAATACTTTACCGACGATCGAAAGAAGGCTAATACCGCGATAATTCTTGCATTCCCGACTGTCGCCTTTCTTCAAAATTGGGACAACGATCGCTTTCTTCCATACCGAAGGGACACGATCCGAATGCCATATGTGTGTTATGAGGACATGAAGTCGTTGTGATAAGACATCACCTCCAGCTTTGATCATCTCGGCGGTTACTTGGTCTATTCCCGGCGCTTTTCCATTTTTCAGCGATTTTATTGCTGTCTTCACCTCAATAATTGTTGGTTCGGTATCGAGAAACTGATTCATCGGCTGTTCGATAATCGGTGGTTCGGGTGCTGGACCTTGCGGCGGATCGTGGTTATACAGCTGGTGGAAGAATGCTCTCCACCGCTCCAGGCGTTCATGGGCAGAAGTCACAAAAGTTCCATCCGATTTTTTGATGTTGTCGTTTGTTGATGTTGTTTTTCCGCCTAACCGGCGGATTGTCTGGTACAGCGTCCGGTACTCGTGCCTCGACGCCGCTTTTTCCATGTCGGCCGCAACGTTATTCCAGTACGCTTCTCGTTCCAATTTCATTTTCTGCCGAACTTCTTTGTTCAATCTTCGGTATTCCTCAAAGTCGACGTGTTTCATGCGCTTCCGCTGATCGACGAGGTCCAGACAGCTGTCCGAGATCCATGGCTGCGTCCGTTTACGGATAGTTGGACACAACTCCATTGCACACTCCACAATAGACTCCGACAATTGCCTTTCTTCTACATCGATATCGTCCGGTATTGCAAGCGCCGCGAATTTGTTGGATAATGCCATTTGAAACTCTCGCCCGATGGCCGGGTCCCGTAGGCACGCCCAATTTTTCTTGGCTGGTGGTGGCTCCGTTTTCTTCGCTCTTTGCAATCGCATCTGCAATTTCGCTCGAACAAGATAATGGTCCGATCCGCAATCGGGTCCACGCATTGCACGTACGTCTTTAAGCGTCGATCGGAATCTTGTGTTGATCAAAACGTAGTCTAACATCGCCGAGTCTTTGCCGGATGGATTTCGCCAGGTGAGTTGGTGTTTGAGTGGATGGCGGAAAATGCTGTTGCCAACGATCAAGTTGTTTGACGATGCGAATGAAAGCAGGCGTAAGCCGTTGTCATTGATTACTCCGTGTCCGAATTTGCCCATGGTTTCTTCCCAGCCGGTTCGATCTACTCCTGAATGTGCATTGAAATCCCCCGCGAGAATTATTAATTCGGTTTGAGGTATCATATCCAGCGTCTGTTGAAGCTGATCGTAAAATTCGTCCTTGTTCGTGTCCGTGCTGGTCTCGGTTGGCGCATAAACGGATATGATATGGGTCTTGATCGTTCCACTGATGGTTATAACCGCCAAACGCTCGGATATCGGTTGGAATGCGATAACGCTGCTGGCAGCCCGTCGGTCGACCATAAAGCCGACGCCGGCCTCTCTTTTCTCACCACCGGAATAGTAAAGCATCATCGTTTCGTCGATTGTTGGCGGGACGATTGTCAATATCCCGGATCCGGTAAGCCGTAGTTCCGATAGCGCAGCAATTGATATTTTGCATTTCAACAATTCCATTGCTATGATTTCCTTTTGACCAACGTGATGTCCTGTTCGTACATTCCACGCAGCGAATTTTAATTCCCTTTTCGGTGTGACTAATTTGGGTGTTCGGCCAGTAACCCACTTCTCACCAGCATCCCTGGTCCCCAGTGCTGGCGCATCGGCTGCCCCGGATGCAGTAGCATTATTTCGGCCAGTAACCCACTTCTCACCAGCATCCCTGGTCCCCAGCGCTGGCGCATCGGCTGCCCCGGATGCAGTAGCATTATTTCGTGAATGGTTAGTTCGTGTATCCATGCGGTTTCTTGCCTAGTTTTTACGATCGACTCGGCAGGTCGACAACCCTCCTCCTTTCACACTCTGGGCTTGGGACCAGACGAAGGCGGAGCATGAAGGATAACACGATTCACCTGTTCGCCATGTCAATGCATATTAAGTAATATTTGATTACTCCGCATCGAATTTCATACCACAAACTAACCACCAATTAACTATTGAATTTACCATCCAAGGTTGAAATTTGATCCACTTTACTTTTTATAATTGTAATTTTCAATACAATTAATATTAATCGATAATCTGTTCGGCAATAAAGAAATGGTTTTAAATGCCAATTGCATTATTCATTTGGATTTTTTGAACACTTTGTATTAAGTTTTTACTGCATTGTGACAGTTGTGGGTTTTACAGAATAATTTATGGCATAAATTGGTAGTTACACGCTTGTTCATTTGCATGTTCAATTTTTATATCTAGTCCCATAAAATTGACATTTATTAAAAGGAAATTAAATGAAATGTATATTTAAAATTATGAAGAGTTGGTCATTGGAAACAAATCTATTTACATGTGAATTCTGAATAAAGGAGCAGCGATAACTAGTTACTAGGTTATTATCGAAATATTTATTCATCTGGTCCATCCATATAATATTCATCTGGTCCATCCTTTCCTAAAATAGACCATTTATAGAATGCTGTTATAGAATGCGATTAAGTAGTTTGGAATGTCTTGTTTGTCGAGAAATCGTTAAATTTGATGGTGTCCGACAGGAACTGCACCTTAAGATTATTGATCAGGACATCCAGCGTAAAACAAGATATGAGCAATTTCCGTCTAAGGGATAGAAGCAAGAGATCAAGGATGTTGAGCCTGTCCTTATAGTGAGTAAGGTTGTGATAATCCGAAGGCTTATAGAGGTTGCTAAGCACGAAAAGAAAGAACTTTTGGACTGATTCTATTCGGTTTACACTAATTTGAAATATAAGATCCCAAATCTGGCACGCATATTCAAGAATAGGACGGACGGACGAATTCTTTAGCTCTTCTCTTAATAAAGAGCTTCTTGGATCTGGCAATAATATTATCATAGCGTAAGTTCAAGTTTAACTTGCTGTCGAGGACAATGTCTAAACCAACAATGTGATCGACACGATCCAAGACATTGTCATTGAGATAATAATATTGCAGCTGTTTTTTTCGTTTCTTGGAGAAGATAACTACGTGGCACTTAGTGTTGCATCAGTCTTGTAGTGCATTAAGTTTCGACTATAAAAAGGATACATCAGTTTTAGACCTTATAGCACAGGGGTGGGCATGCATGAGGTCAATGAGAGCCGCATGTGGAGTTTTCATAATTATAAAGGGCCGCATTATATGTAGTATGTAAGTTCAAAAATCATATTTTATAAAATTGAATGAAAAGACGAAATCACAAGTCTTAAGTGCTATGTAAAATAACTAACGTATAATAATAATAAATAACGTATAATAATAATAAATAACAAAAATTATTTCTGTCGTGTATCAATAAGCGATTTGTTTAAAAATTTAACAATTATCCTTTGGTAAAATCTTTGAAATTTGGCGTATAGTTCTGTGAGATGCTGATTGGTCAACTGTAAACGATATTTCCACTTTAGAGCTTCATTGTGGAGTACAAGGACTCACAGCAATATGTTGTACCAAAAATTGAAAATAGACAGCTAGCACGTGGAATATTCATTAATTTAAAGAGATACATTTGGAGCCGCACTTGATTCAACGAAGAGCCGCAAGAGGCTCTGAGAGCTGCGTTTGCTCACCGTTGTTATAGCACTATACATTTTTAAATCATTGGCGTAAAAGAGGTGCGCAGTGCCATTTAATTTTTCCGATAGATCAGAAATAAATATGTAGAATAGAAGCGGCCCAAGGTGGCTGCCCTGCGGTACACCTGAGGTAACATTGATTTAATTTGAAAGGAAACCCTGGAGTCTTACCCTGGAGAAACCCTGGAGTTTTCCAGTTAAGATAGAATGTTATCCAATCCAAAAGGGGGATAAATATACCCAATCTTAATAGTTTCTTAAATAAAATAAATATGGTGGTCTACCCGATGAAATACCATGCTGAAATCAGTGTGAGCAGCTTCAAACTGGTGGCCTTGTTCCATACCGCATAGCAGTTCGGAGGTCAGTATGAATGTTGTGGTGACCTTTTCTGAAACCATGTTGCTGATCGTTTAGGTTAGAAGCAATTAGAGGAGCAACCTTGCCATAGATAAGTTATTCAAATAGTTTAGAGATAACAACACTGGTCCTAACAAGATCCAATGAAATTTTATGGGATGTCTTTGGTGCCTTTACTATGCCTTCTAGTAGGATCTTTGAGTATGCATTCCCTCCTAATAAGGTATCTATTGTCCAGGCTTCCAAAATGTTGAATTAACTAATGGCAGATCCTCTATGTGTCCGATGCCTGTTTTAGATTTCGCATTCTGGATGATCAAGAACGTTTCTTTGATTTAATGGGCTTAGAAATTGCACTCTTGTAACCGAAACGTGGTTTGATTCTTTGCATTGGCCGCTGTAGTCGTACTTAAACCGGTGATATACATATATCGATGTGGTTGAACAACAGTACTCTATCTTTCGCACGCAGCGTGGGTTATATATAAACGAGATTGTGATTCTGTATCTATAAGATACCGTAAGATATGTCTTTCTCTGCGTTTATCTCTAGTTGCAACCAAAGTAGTAGACAGAAGGTCATGCACATTGTGATTAGTGATGAAGATGAACCGTCTTGTCTGCGCTGCGGCTAGTCCCTTCGTAGGTGGCTCTTTTTGGGCAGGATTGAACCTCACTTCTGGTAAAGTGACTTTCCTTGAATTGTTGGTTGTTTATTTGAGTATCGTCGTAGAGTGATGTGTGCTTGCATTTAAAGCAGTTAAATTTGCTCGTATAGTCTGTATGAGAATGGTTCTTGGAAAGACAATTATGAACCACGAGTTGATAGTTTTGAGCTTTGTTTACGGACTCATCTGCTTATAGACAGGACACCCTTGAACATAATGCTCCATTTGGCAGGCAGGACAGCTCTCCTTGTAATGTGGTATGATATTACCTTTTCCTTGGCAGTCGTAGGTCTACCAGATCAAACTTACCACAATATTTTAAACAAAGACACCCAAAAAGGCTTCAGAATAGGTTTTTGGTGTAAAGCCTGCCTGGAATTTAGTTGGATTCAAGATATTCCACAATATTGATTATAGTCTCTGCTATTTTAGAGAGTGGAAGTAGTTGCCTCTGGGGTGGTATGGAAGGAAGCATGATTTTTTGCAAGAGTCAGGTTAAATTGTGGAAAGTATATGATAGCACAAAAAATTACGCAGAGGCCAAAGGTGAGGCATAGGCCCCTGTGCTGAAAGCCGAGTCGTCACGACAAGACAAATCGTTTGAGTTGAAGGAAGTCCCCCAGCCTTTGCAACTTAAATATAAGTCCATAAATTACGTGGTGACTACTACTACTTTCTGGCGCCCCCGTAAAAATTTGTGTGTACGGTTTAGCCATATCTTACTTAAGGCCCCCTTTCACCCTCAGGCCGACAGCAGGCCGTGGCCTGAAAGTTATCGCCTTGAAGCCAAGTATCGCCAACTACCTGCATCCAAGAAAACTGACAGAAATCTTTATGTGTGGCTACTTATCGTCAGTTTGTGCCTGAAGATCTGAACTTTTATTCAGTCTCAAGCCATGAATTTACAGCTCGAATTCATACCGTATCCAGTCAGACCTGAAAGCAAGGCGCGAAATTCACTCGCGTTCGCGGGTGTTCACGGCGTGAGTGTGGAGCCCCCTTAAGGCAGAAACATATTGGCACGAAAGCGGAAACGGCATTTCCCATACATTTAATTCCTCCACGCCTCCTGCACCTGCAAATATAGTGGTCCGTGTATTTTAAAGTTTTTTCCAATCACGAATCTGTTTGTGCGTTTAAAGTTTTCGTTGAGGCCATTTTTGACATTTTCGCACTTGAATTAACAGCCTGCTATGCTAAACTGTCGACTTCGCCAGTGTGTCTGTAGGGAATCATGACGTCACCTGCATGCCACGGCCTGTCAGGCGGATACCTGAAGTCCTTATCGCTCAGTCAGACTGAGTATTGTGTGGCTTTCATCGGGGCGTGCCTGTTGACCAGGCTTACTGGCGGTCTGTAATCGAATGGGGGTCTTTAGTGAAGAAACATGTCTTACTTAATTTAACCCAATTTTCTAGCAATTTTACACTGTTTCTTGATGAAAAAAATATTGCTGAGACCCCCCTTCTCCCCCACGTGAGATTTGGTGAGAGTCGGTTCGACCCCCCCCCCCCCTAAACGCCTCACGTAATTAATGGACGACCCCTAATAAGGGTTGTCCTGAGGTAGTTGCCGATCAAGCTAAAGGGTTAGTTTTATTTTCATTGAATGCGCCATACAGCCTGCTATGCTAAACTGTCGACTTCGCCAGTGTGTCTGTAGGGAATCATGACGTCACCTGCATGGCACGGCCTGTCAGGCCGATACCTGAAGTCCTCATCTCTCAGTCAGACTGAGTATTGTCTGGATTTCATCGGGCCGTGCCTGCAGACCTGGGCTACCAAATTCTACCAAATTTACACTGTTTCTTGAGGAAAAAAATTACGTGATATTTGGCGAGAACCCCCTTCTCGCCCACGTGGGATTGGGTAAGATTCGACTCGACCCCCTCCCTCCCATAAGTCCCTCACGTAATTTATGGACGACCCCTTACTTTGAATCTTCTCTTTTCTATTACCATTACATATTATCACAACTAGCCGAGGAAATGTTTCTATTCCCATATTAATATTCTATTTTTAAAACAGACGAAGCAATAATTTTATATCCGTTTTGGTGACTTTTACAGGTTTAATAAACTTAAACTTAAGCACTATTTAATAAAAATATTATTCGCCAGAAACAAACTGGTTCTTAGTCGTGACGTAAATTGCACCAAAAATACTCGTCGTAAATTAACATATTTTAGAATAAAATATTATAAATGTTCAGACAGTAGAGAATCAGCTTATTTGTTAATTTTTGCTTAATTTCCAATCGTTAATTAATAAAACGTTTGATGAAATTTATAATTTATTTGTTGAAGAGATTACACGAAATTTTTGTAGCAGAAATTTTCGGTTTAATATTGAAACTTTAATATTTATGGATTTTTAGTTTTTGTTGTGTAAAACAAATACAAGGTGAAATTATTTACAGGAGGTCTCCCAAAAAAATCCTTCCAGTCATTATTCATTATTATTACACAGAAGCACGCGAGCTTATTTTTATTCCTTTTTGATTAGAAACGAATAATAATTATGCAGAACGATTTATAAGAATTTGACAAATAATATGGTAATTATGAAGATTTGCCATGGTCTTTGCTGTTTAGGAATGAGAAAAATAGTTTTTTTCTGGTGCTCTTTAAAATGCTAGAAAGTTGCTTTAATGTGTGTAAAACGGAGGTGCATTTGAATATTGATATCTGCTGATCATTTCGATATAGATCAACCAGTTCGCCGGTCTAGTCTGATCAAGATGTTAAGAATAGCGTTTAAACAACGCTTAAATAAGGCTTAGGAGTTTCGAGAGCCATATTGATACTGATAAAATAATCGCGGCTATAAATTAATGGTTTTCAACACAGTGGCGCTAGAGCCTCTTAAATTGTTTTTTTGAATAGATGTTCACAAACATTAACTTCGGCAAAAATTTAATTAATAGCTCTGGGGATTTTAAAGAGAAATATTTTTTGGCTACTGTTAAATTAGAATATTGGAAATAATATATTTTTTATGGCCAGTATACAAACAAACAGGATGTGTTTCATTTAAGAAAGTATGTCTAGTAATTAAAAGATTTTTGAAAAATAATATATTTATGAGGAAGATACTTTTAATTCTCTACGAGCCGGTTTAGACGATGCGTTCCAGCGCATGTGCCTCACGTACGTTTGGGGATGAAGGGAGAAGTGGGGATGATGAGAGGTACAACCCCACTGTTCCCTTTATGGACAAAGTTCGTGAGGCACATGCGCTGGAGCACAAGGTGTAAACCGACTCTTTGATTTATACTCAAATTCTTCACAGTCAACGATTTTACCTTGAATCAAGGGATATCCTGTTTAGCTTGAGAAAACTCATACCGGAGTAACACTTTATCCCCTCTAGTTGGAAAGAGGTTAAAGTAGTTTTTATACCTAAAGGCCCTACCTAAGACCTCCCATGCAAAACCAAGACTTCAGACCAATTAGCCTATCATCCTTTCTTTTAAAGACTCTAGAGAGGCTAATTGAAATCTGACGCTCTAATGCTCTTCACTCATTGGTTTCAACCATTGAAAAATCACACGAGGCCAAGCGGTATGCATTAGTAGCATTCCTTGACATAGAGGGAGCGTTTTCCTATGGATCGCAACTATGAACCAGCTGTTGCGACGCATGGATGACGTCGTTATCATCACAAAAGGAAAATTTTCTCAAGTTCTCTGTGATCTCATGGAGGCGGCGTTACAAACCCTTTCAAGCTGGACTTTCACCCACGGACTCAGCGTTAACCAAGTAAAAACGAAACTGGTCCTCTTCAGAATCTGGTTTTTGGACCGGAATCATGAAGGTGCTGAGCCCTGTTAACGTCTCCACACAAAACCAACTGGTGCACACCCGAGAATACCTTCATGAGGAACTATGAGGAATCCCTTCACGTCATGAATGGAAAAATATACCCCACAGTTTTCAGGGTACCATAAACTTCTTCGAAGGTCAGATAGGAGGTGGAGTATTTTCCCCAGAGCTTGGGATTGAAGTCTTCTTCCGATCACTGCAGTGTATACCAAGCGTAGGTTCTAGCCATACTAGGCTGTTCTGCAAATCAACTAGCAAGGCGATAGGAATCGGACTGTCTACATCTTCTCAGATAGTCAACCGGCTCTGAAAGCCCTGCGCTCTTGCATAAACAGCGCTAGAACTATCTTTGAATGTCGCAGATCTCTTAATGAGATAGCTCAGCAGTTCAGGACTCTCCTCGTATCGGTGGACAAAGAAATATAGAGTGAAATTGAAAGGTTGACGAACTGGCTAAGAAGGACACGACCGCCACTCTCCTTCCAGGAAAGCAAAGGGTTGGTATGCCTTGGGCCAATTTTAAACTCCGATGCAAACAGCACACAATGCAACAAGCGAAGAAGCATCTTAATAAATGCACCTTGGCCAAATTAATCTGGCGCTATTACGATCTTAGGGCGACTACTTCACTACAACACCTCTCAGCTATAGTGAGTGCTGACCGCACACTGTCTGAGAGCGACGCATACGACCCGCCTAAGTCTTGAGACCTACGATTTTTGCAGAAGCTGTAAGAGACAGAGACGCTAATAAGCCTTGGGTTTGCTTTCTGCTATCACTTCGTTGTTGTAAATGAAAGGGGTTGAGGAGGAAGTCAAACTGTTCTTGTTGGAAGTTACCAAGGACTAGAAATTTTTACTGGCTGTAGTGGTGTTAAGAATCTTACTTCTCAATCTATTTTCAAATGATTTGACTTTTCTGATGGAATACAGAAGTTTCTCAATTCGATGTACTCACGACGAAGTGACTCGCTGCTAGACGAACATGTGTATGCTCTGTAGGCGGGTTCTTTAGCTTTGATTGCGTTCATACATTCCCCATTGAACCATCTGTCCGGCTTCACAGATTTGGTCGACTGAGGGATGAACAAGCGCATACCTGCGAAATCCATCCGGCAAAGACTCGGCGACGTTAGACTACTTTTTGATCAACGCAAGATTCCGATCGACGTTCAAAGACATAAGTCGCGTAGACGCCCGATTGTGGATCGGACCATTATCTTGTTCAAGGGAAACAACAGATGCGATTACAAAGAGCGAAGAAAGCGACGCCACCGTCAGCCAAGAAGAATTGAGCGTGCCTACGGGACCCGGCCACCGGGCGAGTTTCAAATGACACTATGCAAGAAATTCGCGGCGCTCGCAATACCGGACAATATCGATGTAGAAGAAAGGCACTTGTCGAGGTCTATTGTGAAGTGTACAATGGAGTTGTGTCTAGCTATCCATAAACGGACGTACCCATGGATCTCGGACAGCTGTCTGGACCTCGTGAATCAGCGGAAGCGAATGAAATACGTCGAGCAATATGTACCGACGATTGAACAAAGAAGCACGACAGAAAATGAAATCGGAGGCGGGAAGCGTACTGGAATAATGTTGCGGCTGACATGGAAGAAGCGGCGTCAAGGCAAAAGTACCGGACACTGTACCAGACATTCCGACGGTTAAGAAGCAAAACAACATCAACAAACGACATCAAAAAATCGGCTGGAACTTTCGTGACTTCTCCCCATGGGCGCCTGCAGCAATGGAGAGAGTTCTTCCACCAGCTGTACAACCACGATCCGCCGCTAGGTCCAGCTCCCGAACCGCCGACGAATTAGTTTCTCAATACCGAACCGACAAGTATCGAGGTGAAGATAACAATAAAATTGCTGAAAAATGGAAAAGCGCCGGGAATAGATCAAGTAACCGCTGAGATTATCAAAGCTGGAGCTGATGTCTTATCACAACGACTTCATGCCCTCATAACCCACATATGGCATTCGGACCATGTCCCTTCGGCGTGGAAGAAAGCGATCGTTGTCTCAATTTTTAGGAAATGCGACAAGTCAGGAATGCAAGAATTATCGCGGTATTATAGCCTCCTTTCGATCTTCGGCAAAGTATTTACGTAATCATACAATCGCGGCTATAGAAACATCGAGAGCAAACGAGGCGGAAAGAACAAGCTGGATTTAGACCACATCAAGGATGTATTGATAGAATATTAGCTCTCCGTCAGAACTGTCGTTTTGTCGAGGTTTTCTAAACGCGATGCTTGAGGGAGATTCTCGGTGTCTCACTCCGCGATGGCCTTCGAAACGAGACAGTTAAACAAACATGCGATCAGCAAAAACTGATCGAAGAAGAAATACAAAAACGTCGACTACGGTGGTTTGGACATGTTTGTCGAATGGATGATAACCGCTTGCCATGTAAACTTCTCTGGCGAGACCGTCCGGCAGACTGGAGAATTCAACGAAGGGCACCGAAGAAAACCTCGCTAAAGAATATCGAAAGCGACTGAAAGAAGAAACGAGGCTTGAGACGTCGCCAAAAACCGGCAAGAATGGAAACGAATCGTGAATAGAGTTCGAGACCCAGCGGCACCGACAGCAGCGTATCCGTTGCAGGGCTAAAGAATATGTGGTCATTTCATCGCGGATACGCAGGCTGTTAAGCGATAGGTTAATCATGAGATTCTCATCGTCCCCTGTGATAGACCGAACGAAGGTCGCTGCAAATTTTATTAGAAAAGACTTTGAACTTGAAGCAATTCTTGCAATTAGTAATGAATTCGGTGTCTCTTTATGATCGAGTTGGACATAAACTCCCGATCGAAAAATAAGGTCTGGAAAATGTTTGTCCTATATTGTCGAGGGCGTAAGAGAAACACAGAGTCACTTCGCTGTGAAGAAGAGAATCGAGTTCATTTACCAAGGTTAGGAAAACAGCAGGTGATGGAATTGAACCCCAATACTACCTCAATTGAACAATGAAAAAGGAAACTCCCAATTCAGTTCTTTAGATACAAAGAGCTTGAAGCAAGCAGACCAGGCTCTCCAAAAGGATAGATGCTTTGGTCGGGCTGTTCTATTCGACACATAAGACGGTCGCCAGCATATATATTTTGTCTAAAGCTTTACTCTTTGTCATTCAAGTATTGTCCATTATCTGAAGTCGATTTCATTGATGTTTCAATTTTAATAAGCATACCAAATGGCATACATTTTTCCCCTACATGACTAATCTGTCTGCATAATTAGTTGTTTTCCCTACTTAGGCTTAAGCCCTTACTAAAAAAAATTATGAGCAATAAATTTCGCCTTAAATAGTACTGGTACCTAAAAAACAAGTTTTCCCATCTAAAGTAATGATTATTCTATGTTCGAACGAGAATTGTTATCACCCAACATAGTAATGACCCCCAAAATACAATCGTAATTCCGTTAAAACTACTTAACAGTTACAAAATAATTTGCATAATGATCATTCCTTCTAAATATGACCCGATTTCTACAAAAAAAAAAAAACAAAATAAAATAAAGCATTACTAAAAAATTACGTAATCAATACTTAAAAACTCAAGGTAAGCTATGCTCGATATTTATGAATGGAATCGTTGTTCTAAATGTTCACTATCACCTTGTTCTTGTTTATCTTTTCAAAAAAAATAAACGATTAATGAATTTATGGTAGAAGGAGGATATGTAAAGAGATATTGACAGTAGCTATTTGGAAGAGAAGTGCAAGTACCCAATTATGCGGTAATGTTTATGGTAAACAATATATGGTGGCGATAGTTTCTAAAGGTAGAGGCTAAGATGATATAATGTTTGTAAATGTAAAGAGAATTCAGCTACGTAAGTTCAGCTTGTGTTCGATACCTTAATGGAGATTGGTTAATTGAGAGTATTGTTTTATTTTTTACTGCTGTGTGTATCATAGAGCAAAGATAGAGGAGATTGTTTTTTTTTGTGTTTCAGATAACCAACAGTTTTTATATTAATAGCTTTTCCGAAAATCCGAAATTGAAATAGTGTAATCAGCCCCATTTAACCTTAATCAATACTTACATTACTACCATTTGTTGCTGGGCTAATAGATCTATCAGCGAATAGACTTTTCTTAGATGATGGTGTGCGTTTCAGACTGCTGCTGTAGCTATCACATGATCCCTTGGGAAACATATTATTTGAAGGTGAGGTGCGATAGTGGTTATTTATCGATTTACCCATATCGGGCACAGGTTGTGGGCTTGATGCAAGCTTCTCTAAAACTTGGTCTGCAAAATTGTGTTTGTTAATAAAATATAAAAAAATAAATAAAATTAAAATTTATATTCAATAACACAAAAACCACGTTTTTACCTTGTGACCATCTCGGCGACTTGGAGTTGACCGAAGATGAATCACTACCTTCAGAACTTATACTACTCAGTCTCATGTTGGGATAATTATGCTGTAGATGCGCCTGGTTGGCTACCATGCTCTGAGCTGAATGCCAGCTATCTGTGCTGATCTGCTTATCGACGGCGTGCTGCCGGTAAAGATGCTGTATACCGTGCATTTCCTCCACTTTAACTTCGCCGGCTGCCAGCTCTCCTCCTCTATCCGAACTCGCGATCTTACAGCTATTGACACTGGGCCTAAAATTTGGTCTCTCAATTTGAATAGTCGCATTCACCGCAATTAGTATCGTTCACAATCAACATTATTTACTTATTTAACAATATTAAAAATTAAAAAAAAAAAAACACTTTATTTTTGCACGGTTGCGATTGTCGAGTCACATTATACTTCACTTGATAGCAACGACAACACCTGGTGTACACCTATTTGCGACAGCCACTAGGTGGTATGCAAGATAACTAGAAGAGAATCGAGCTAAGATTCTGCTGTGTCTGATGTCAACAAAATGCGTAATCCCAGCACGGGTGAATGCCCTGAAAATAAGTCAAAGTTAAGTTTACATGCGCACGATTGACGGCAGCCGTCAGTCATTTTCAGTGTTTGGTTTCTGTTCCGATTCGGAGTAATGTGTTAAAGGTGATTTTTGCTGGGCGGATGAATGGATGCCAGACGACAGTATTTGGGGGGAATTGTTATTCTTATCGTGTGCAGTTTCACTTTTCAAAATTGAACCGGTTGGGCAGTGGCATAGGTGGACTTGTAGGTAATAATCATTGTCTTGCCTTAAACTGGTTCAGAAGTTACTCTAGACAGGCGTAAACTAAACATGCTGATTTGCATAGATATCACGTAGGTTGATGGGATAGTGGACATATGTATGTGGGAGGGTTTTTGTTGAAAAAAAAAAAATAGCCAAAAAAAGAGATTTGTGGGATATTTATAAGGCATTGATTTAAAATTCATGGACAGAATTTAGAGCAAAGCGATGCGGGTTAATGGAAACATAGCAACATAGGCAATGGAACACATCAGCATCGTTGTATAATTTCAACGAAAATTGTCTCAAAAAATTTAAATAAAAAAAAAAAACAATTTTACGTTATCAAAAATTCATAATTATAAGAGCTCATCCAAAAATTATAGTTGTTAGTCATATTTTTTCCGTTTTTTTCTTTCGATTCCCAGTTAATATAATGATTTATTAATATAATTAATAATCATTAGTTCATTTGTTTAAGTTGCCCCTAGACTATCAATAATATTGTGCATTGTGCAATAATATTGAGCAAAATATTGAGTTTCCTTCTTTGCAGACTTCCAAATCAATGCTGCTGCTGCAACAGATTGTAAGCCCTATAAGGACACACATGAATCCGCGACTTACCAAAAACGAAATCTGACCTCTTTGTAGGGGTTGAGTTCTTTAAAGAATTGTTAGTGGTATTAAGTAAATAGGGATCATTCGGAAGACTCGACAATAACGACGTCAAGTATAAAGGGGTGGTAGCACGTAAGTTGTTTCAATCGACCTCTTCATACAAAAATTCAATATTTTTGTATGGATAGGTCATTTGAAACAACTTACGTGCTACCACCCCAGAGGTGACAACTTCATTTCGAATCACTAACAGTGCTTAACAACGCTGAATGCACGATTGTAATTGTGAACCTGACTCGAATAAACACAGCCGCATTACGAAACGAAATGGCCAGAAATTGGTCATGGATTAAGAAAGAGTAAAGGTACCGGCCTATAGAACGCGATGCATGCGCAAGATGCGTGTGACAGTCCAGGATGCGAAACAATCGGCAGACCCAATGAACGCGTTGTATGTGTACAACACTTCATCCCATTTTATGCTTTCATTTTGTTTAAATCTTAGTTGACTTGTATTTCCTATTCGCAATTTTGAACTTCGCACACTAGATTGACAAAACACTGAAATTTCAAATTATGAACAAAACAAATAAAAGTCAAACACGTCTTTCGCATGGAAAAGTTGAAAATTGGTCAACTTCAAGCGTTGTAACTCTATTTGCGTGTGTCGCGGCAGTCATTGGGACAGGTTCCATTAAATAGCATTTACTTTAACTGAAATGTCACATGTATCTTTCGCGCCAATCGCGTTCTATGGGCCGGCACCTTAAGTATTAGACCGGTTCTACACATTCAACTTTGCATTCCACTTTTTGACGTTCAACTTTTTTTTCTCTTTCACTCCAATGCGAAGTTTGAAACAGACTAGAGTTGAAAGGAAAATGGAAAGCAGCTCAGAATGGAATGGAAATTTGCGTTCAACTTTTGTGTTTTCGTTCAAAATTTTTATGAGTGTGCGAATATGTATGAATATGAGTGTATACGTATAGCAGTGACAGCCGAGCCTTTCGATTCTCTTCTTGAAAAGTTGAAAATGTGTAGACACGAGCGACAGAATTGAACGTCAAAAAGTGGAATGCAAAGTTGAATGTGTAGAACCGGTCTTAGAGACGAAATGACAGGTGTCAACGAAATTTTGAGCAGCAGCCAAACACAGAACAGGAAGCGAACTCCTCAGAAGTGACGAAAAATAATTGACCAGGGGGGAAAAACCTAGAAGGAGAATCTTGTATGTGACTTAGAATAGTATAGAGTGCGGAGATCCCATCAGGTGCGGGATCTCTGCCGAATAGTCTGTAGTATGACGATTCATGCTACGTTACACAAAGATCAGCAAACAGACTAGTCTCAACGCCGTTACAAAAAGGATTTTAAATTGTTTCGTGGAGAGTACGAATTGCTACGTGACGAGCTAACTGAGAAAAAGAAAAACATAGGCAATGCTTGAAGACTGGATAAGGAGGCATCCTACATGTCACATCGTGCACTAATTATTATAGCGCTCCTGAATACTGCGTGTAAAATATTATTCGCGTTCTTGCGAAAGAAAACAGCACAATATGCTAACAGTAACATAGACTCCAATAACAGTGCGGCTTTATCCCTTATCCAGTGTGGCCTTCTTTTTTCTAGACTAGTGATGAGCAAGAGTGGCCTTTTGCCTTTTCTTGCACATTTAACAGGACCAAAGCATGACCAAGACAAGTCAGGACAAAACAAGACTGCAAGATCAAGTTAGCAAGATTTTTGCTCATCACTAAGTGCTAAAAGTCTTGCAGTGATGAGCAAAATGTCTTGCAAAAAGTCTTGCAGTCTTGTCTTTGTCCTAATAAATGTGCAAGGCAAGACTTTTTGCTCATTATCATCAATCATAGAATTGATGTGATCGCAGCAGGTCAAACTGCTATAGCAATGACTCCTAGATTTCTAACTTTCTAAACGTGGTCGAGAGGAACTCGATTTAAGGAGATTACTGGAAGGCCAGGGTAAGGAATTGGAGAATGAGAGAACAGAATATAATGTGATTTCAAAGGGTTTACATAGTTACAGTAAATTCAATTATGACCAGCAGGAGATACGGCGCAAGTCAGCTGCAATCTTCTCCATACAAGTGTGGATTTGATTTTTTGGCGCAGAGATATATAGTTGCTAATCCTCCGCATACATATGAACCTTACGAGTGTTTTATTGCTAAGGGAAGATGGAAGAAGTGGCCCAAGAATAGAGCCTTGGGGAGCTAGAACTAGACTCAACGAGTTTAACTATTTGAGAACGGTTGGCTATGCAAAAGTTTAACAGTAGTCGGGGAACAGCGGACTTGAGAGGAAAGTTTTTCCAGAAGCAGAGAATGATTGACACTATCAAAAGCTTTTGAAAATCAAGTAACAATCTTCTTACTAATATTATAAACGTGAATGTTTGTATGTATGTTTGTTACTCTTTCACGCAAAAACTACTGAATGGATTTTAATGAAACTTTACAATAATATAGCTCATATATCAGAATAACATATAGGCTATAATTTATAAAAAAATTCAACATGGCCGCCGAAAACTCAAAATGGCCACGCAAATTGTGTTCCGATTTCAATGAAAGTTGGTATATGGAGGTTTTTAAGGTCGCTAATAACGAATTTGTGGTCAAAACTTATAAATTCAAAATGGCCGTGCCAATATGGCCGACGAATTTGCCAATTGTGTTCCGATTCCAATGAAAATCGAAATCTGGCGGATTTTAAGGTTGCAAATAACGAATTTATGATCAAAACTTATAAATTCAAAATGGCGGACGAATTTTTCCAATTGTATTCCGATTCCAATGAAAGTGAATATCTAGGGGTTTCTAAGGTTGCAAATAACGAATTTATGATCAAAACTTATAAATTCAAAATGGCCGCGCCAATATGGCCGACGAATTTTTCCAATTGTATTCCGATTGCAATGAAAATCGGTATCTGGGCGCTTTTAGGGCAAACAACGAATTTATGATCAAAGCTTATAAATTCAAAATTGCGGGTCCAATATGACGCACGAATTTTCCCAAGCCACATTCTGAAATGTAGTAAATTTCTAAAATCCCCTCTAACCAGTATAGAAACAGTAAAAACGGTAGAAAGAGTCGAAGTTTGCAAATTTGTGCGCCCCTACATTATCATCACGAGGTTAAACGATGTCATCTATCGCTTCCAAAAAGTTCGATCGGAAAAAACGGGACCTGGAGGAAGCTGTGTTCGGGACGAATACTGAGTAAGAAGGGAGCAGTGTAACGGCTAACCGAAAAGAGAAAGTTAAAATTCCAATTCACCGAGAAGTTACATGTTTAGATGCATCTACTTGAATACATAACGCTGTTCTAATTGAATCACCGATAAGATTGGGAAGAGGGAATTTTTTTCCAGATTTATTGTTTTTTTTTCCTACCGCGTACAACGCACACATAATTTTTTTTTATTTAAAAGCCTTGCAACGCACACAGGTTTTTTGCTATAGGCTATCTTACTTATATTATAAACGCGAATGTTTGTATGGATGTTTGTTACTCTTTCAAGCAAAAACTTCTGAATAGATTTTAATGAAACTTTACAATAATATAGCTCATACTTCAGAATAACATATAGGCTATCCGAAACCTTCGGGTAGCTGTAGTGTACTGATATAGAAAAATCCGAAACTTTTGTATGGGATGTACTCTTCAAATTTCTGCTAAAGAAGTCAGATCCATTTTGTTTTGGTTTTTTTCCGAAAAAAATACGATTTCCAAAGTTTCAGATCGATCGGAGTTTATTTACGGATAGTTGCCGTACAATTTTGTTGAAAAAATCAGATTTATCGCGAAGGACGCGGTTCTCTGAACTTGGATTGAAGTAACTTCGGCTGCATGTGCCTGATTTTAGCAATGTATGGCTTAAATGAAAGGTCTCGAAACCAAAAAGACGACAAATTCAATAATCAGATGTTCGTCGCTTTTTCTTTTTGAGCTATGGTACCTGGAAATTTGCATAGATTTCAAGGTGCTTGATTTTTCAACATACAATAATTTTGCATGGGACATATTTTTTTTCATATTTCTTACGGAAAAATTACTCTTTATCATGCCGTTAAATGTTTGAAAAGTTCGCCCAATGTTGCCAAACGTTGCTTATTGAACGTATTAACTGTCTCCATTCATAGTGTGAAGTGTGACATCATCGGGAATTGCATCAACGCTACTTGATGGTGGATGTTTAGTGTATTGAGCACCCAAGTTCCTATTGAATTTGAACCAGAGAGAAACACCTACATGTAACATCAGTAAAAACTCCCGTATTGCCACATCCGTGCAAAATTATTATTTTGGAGCGAATGCACCATGGCCTATAAAAAATAGGTCGAAGCGCATGACAGGGCTTTTCAAGATTTCCGAGGAAAACCTAATCCATGGTAGGCGCTCTGACACTACTTGCTCAACTTTGCCTGGTATACTTCGATCAAAGCCTGCAAATGAGCTGAACGGATGCATGCTTGAAAGCATCACATCTATGGAACAGTATTGAAAAAACCAACTTTTGGTCGTTTCAAATAGCGAAATTTCAATCGATAGCATCGATATTATTCGGAATCAAAAATACGAAAATGGCTCCTACTGTATATTAAAATTCTTATCACCTCAACTGCAAAATAAACGGAAGCTATAGCGCGTACCAAAAGAATTGGAAATATAAACACAGGCGGCGAACTGACAATTTCACACCCATTAAAATTTCGTGTATGGATAAAGTTCAAGCGGACGTGCATTGTAATTTCTTCTTCGAAATTCATTTACGGGCAAAAACACTCCCTCATAGCATCTGACCACGACAAGAGTGGCAGTGAGACCGCTGAATTGTGATTAGGGATATAAATGAGCAAGTGATTTGGGTTTTTAAACGAACGGAGTTACACTTTTCTTTACGAATGTACTTGCATCCCGGGATTTGAGACTCTCAGTGCCCATCGATTTTGAGATTCCCAATTGTTTTGGCGCACGCCATACTATTGGCTTATTTGTGCAGCGAGGCGCACCGGGTTCCAGCTAGTAAACAATAAACGTGATGTTCATCAAGAGAGCTGGGGATATCATTTGTAACTTTAAGGAGTGCAGTTTCGCAACTATGATGTTTTCAGAACCCAGATTGCCATACATTTATAAATTGAAGTCTTTCACAGAACTCAAGGATATGATTCGCTATTAGTTTTTCGAGAACTTTAGGAATAAATGAAAGTATACTTATAAGCCGGAAATCTGAAGGAGTAGAGGGAGAAGAGGTGTAACTATGGCATGCTTCCAATAAGTGATACAGTGAGGCAGGCAGGCAGTGGTTGTCGATTTAATTTAATTTTTAAAATTTAGGGCCGTGATAACTTCAAGGGAAGCAGAAGCCATCAGAAGAAGCTATAATAAAGGTATTGGAGATAAAATATTGGTTAGGGCTTTTAGGACTAAGGTTGTAGGCAGCGGCTTCATTTTCATTGTGGATACCCAAAAGCTGTTTGACATGAATGGAATATCATGGTCCACATAACTGGGATGAGAGATTTGGTTTTGGAAAATAGTAGATCAAGTCAAACAGAGAGGAAGTCCTACATTTGAAATGTGTAGGACGTTAACAGCAGCTAATCCGAGGGAATGTATAGTGCACTAAAATGCACTTTGAAGGACAGCCTGTTTTACTAAATTAACGTTGAAGTCGCCTCCAACCTGATAAGTACCGGATACTAGATGCTTTCGATGAGTTTCGAAGCGTGGGGTTAAAAACACCCAGGGGAGAGTACACAAAGACAAGGAGGGGTAGCATTAGAAACTTCCACACAAAGGAATTCAATTCGAGGTTGTTGGGAGAATCCGACAATTTTAGAATTTAAATCATCACGCAAGTAAATGGCCACCCAGCCCCCCGGCCGACGCGTATTTGTATAGGAAGTTAGCGCTGATTAGACAGTGGTCGGAATTTCCAACAGGCAAATCAACTGAGCCGGAGTATCGCGTCGGATGAGAAGTAAGAAATAAGCCAAGGAGATGGGCTCCTTGACTTAGAGGACTCTCGTGGGATGGCCCACAATTTCATGAAAATTGTTGGTGTCTGCAAAGAGCTCGAAATCTTTGCCAGAAATACTGGTGCCATTTGTGTAAGTCAGCCAGTTTATATTGTAAGCATTGAAATCAACCGAAACAATAATTTCACACTCAGGTATACAGGACGTATTTCAAGAATGGACGCGACAAGGATACAAACAAATTAGTATTTGGCGATTTACTAGGTGATCGATCAGTAGCTAGACCAAGAAAGAGAAGCAAGGACGCAGTACCAGTAGACACTGGAATGATCCTAGGAAACCATTACTGGAAACAAGTTTTTAGAAATCAAACAAACTGCAGGATGACTTTAGAGGCTGGATATGGCCTATAGCGTTATAGGAAGGAAGAAAGGAACGACTGTCGTAAGAAACACAGTATATTGCTAACTAAATGTTTTGCTCCATAACAAAAGATATAATCCTTGTCGGATGATTTTGTTTTCACAAAATCAATTATTATATAAATTCCTTAGGTTTCGATTTTTTATATTTTAAGCCAGGAGCATTTGTAGTGCTTATCAAAAAAAAACCGTTTTAAAATTGCCGACATTCCTTGGTTATTTTTTCGGGAAGGCAAATTCTGCTCTATTCAGAAAATAGCAAATAAAAATTCTGAGAAAATTTTTAAATTTTCTAAATTTCTAATTTCTTCTGTTTATGAGAGAAAAGCCATTACTAAGCCCCTTTTGCTGGTAAAGCATAAGCCTAGTTCACCCTAAAAACCGCCCCCCACGGGTTGATGCTTTCACAAAAAAAAAATTACAAAAAATAATAATAATAACCCCGAATATTTATTTACATGAAAGGATTTCCAATTAATCCTGTTAAGGACGTTTTCGTCCTCCTCAAGAGCTATGAACTTGCCCTAAGCCTTGAAATATTATTTCCATAAGGATTTGGAGCAACAGTTGCACATATTTTGTGTGTGTGTGTGGCTTGCGTGGGTAATAAACTTGACAGATGAACCTACTTGTACCCCCACTAGTCTTAGTATGGTTATGTAAACGGATTTGAATCTGACGTCTCTATAAAAAAGAAAAGGAAAAAAATTAATTTAAAGGTGATTTGGTTTCTTGTCTTGATCGCGGGGGCTAAAACCAACATGGCGGTGACAAGGAACATTATAAGAAACTTTTGATTTATCACCGCTTACTTTCGCAGGATTATTACTAGTGTGATAACAGCATTCACGGTCGATGTACTTTTTTTTTATTTCAGCACGTTGCATAACATTCTGGTGACAGATTTACTTGTTTATTTGAGAAGACAAGAATACGCGACCCGAAAACACTTTTTGCCGTGTGCTCAGTTATTTTTGTACTAAAAAAAACATCTACGCAGTTTCTTCACTCTTCAACTTCATTTTTTTTATCTTTTCGCCAGGTAAAAATTTAATCAACAACAAGAACTAATATTTCTTTTCTTATCGAAGAGCGAACTTCTTCTTTTTTGTCGTTTGTGTGTTTTTTCGTGCTTTTTTTTGCCTTCTTTTTTTGAAAATACTTTTATTGTCCGCACGTTTTGCCTCTGCTTGCGTGCTTTAAGATATAAAAAAACACGAATGATAAAAATAATCTCAGGGAAATAGATACAAAATGAAAAAGAAAGTACTTCATTATGTTCAGTCAGTCTTTGTTTATCTTAGTGGAGTTTTTTTAAACAAAAAAAAAGATAAGATATGAAAATCTTTTTGATATTACAAAACTTTGTATAAGTGTTGGTATTTTGTTGTTCTTATTTCATTTGAAGTGGTGTTTTGGAAGTTTTGAATTTGTCCTCCTATTGTCACATGTTTTTCTAGGTCAATACTATCTACACAGAGGGATCTCATAAACAGGACCACCGACCATCTAGAATTATTTCTATATATTTATCTTTGAATAGATTACATGGTTTCTGAAGCCACTTTCATGTCATCTGCTTCAATCAAAAAATCGGTCAACCATTTCATTTTCGACAGAAGTGGGTGAAACATCTATTAGTCAAGTGAATAGGGGGTTTTTGACTCCGAATTCTTTCGGACAGCACCGATTGACGCGAAATTTGGACAGGTAGTAGATAGAAGCTGAAAAAATAAAATTTTTATTGTGTTGATGTGTGCTTTTCCCCTGGGGGAATGCCATCCCTTCTAGAGGGTGGAAATTAGAATGCGGAAATCCATAAAGAGTTGGATTGAAAGCAAAAAATGATATTATCCATGCTTTTCTTTAAATCAATATTTGCCGATTCTCTTTTTGACTTTTTTGACTTTCTACTTAAATTTTATTGTGCCTTTTTTATAAATACATCTCATCACCATCTAGATCGATTTCGACAGATGTGCCCAATTGTTAAACGTCGAAAAAACGCATTGAAATTGGGCGCTTTACTTTGGAAGCAATCGTTCAATTGTGTAGTTGGGCACGCTTATCGTAAAAAAGATGGGAGCAATTCGGCGCCTTCAGACAACGCAATGTGTAGTTTAGTGAAGAATTTCTTTGAATACGGGTCTGTAGCCACTCGACCGCGTCCAGAGAGAGTGTTGCCGATAATCTAAATGTGTCGTATGGCCGCCGATCTCAGGAGTTAAACGTGAGTGGAACGACTCTAAGGAGGATTATGAAGCAACATCTTCATTGCTTCCCATACAAAGTGTAGCTTACTAAACGATTGTTGCCAACGGACAACCCGCGTCGTTTGTAATATCTAACCAAATCATACACGACAGGCAGTACGGCTTTAGACCGAAAAGATCTACTGGCGACCTTCTTGTGAGTTTGACCGAGCATCTACACCGAAGCATCCATAGTTCCGGTGAGTCTGGTCTGGTTGCTCTAGATATTTCAAGGCTTTTGACAGAGTATGGCATCCCGCTCTGCTGTCCAAACTCCAAGCTATTGGTATCGACTCAGTTCTTATGAACTGGATTGAGAGCTTTCTTTCCAGCCGTTCAATCAAGGTAGTATTGGATGGCGTCGAATCCAACCCACACTCCATCTCGGCCGGCGTTCCCCAAGGATCGATCCTCTCACCTGCTCTCTTTCTAATATTTATTAACGATCTGCTCTCAATCCCCTCCAACCCACTCCACAGTTTCGTCGACGACAGTACTCTGCGTTACTCTTACGCCAACGCTAGACAAGCAAGTGCCAGAAATTGTCTCTTAGACCGCGAACTCATGTCCAGCTCTCTTAACGCGGACATCGAGCTCATTCTTGACTGGGGCCGCAAGAATCGGGTCGAATTCAACGCATCAAAAACAAAGTACTGCCTTATCTCCACCAAAACCTGTACCGACTTTCCCTCTATTTTAGTGGACAAGGATAACCTAACACCTGACCCATCTCTTAACATCTTGGGAATGACTCTATCTAATGATATGCAATGGAATGGTCACATATTCCAAATTGCCAAACAACCGTATCAATGCCTCGGATTCCTTAAGAGATGCAAGTTCCTCCTTCAGCCAGCTGCTCTAGCCACAATCTACAAGTCCTACATTCGACCCCACCTTGAATACTACTCGTATATCTGGGCGGGCGCTCCTAAAACCACCTTGGCTTGGCTGGATAAGGTGCAAAATCGCGCCATCAAACTCATTGGTGATAGCACTCTTTGCTCCTCCATCGACCCTTTAAGCCACCGTAGGAACGTAGCTGCACTCAGCAAGTTTTATCGCTATTATTACAGCGAATGCTCCACTGAAATAAAGAACCTCCTGCCTACACGGCAACTTTTTTCCCGCAACACAAGACTAGCCAACTCGGCTCACCCCTTCACCCTGCAGCCCTCCCCTTCACGCACATTACGGTTTAGCTGTTCGTTTATAAATAGAACAACTCGGTTGTGGAACTCTCTTCCGCAGTCGGTGTTTCCGAGCTCATATAACATCTCTGAGTTCAAACGCAAGGTTCATCGACACCTACTCATGCACCCCCCAGACCCCTAACCTATCCTTTCTATTCTATCCTTCAGATCAAGCTTACTACTATACATTGCACCATGACTCGAACGACATGACGGACTAGTAGTACAAAGGGTGACTCCTAAGCTTCATCGTATCACAAAAAAAAAAAAAAAAAAAATATGAAAAACGATCGATGCCGAGCCAGACTTTTAAGACAAAATTTTGATAATGGACGAAGCTCATTTTCCACCCTCTGACGGAGTCAATAAACGAAACGGTCGAATTTGGGAAACAGAGAACCCACACATATCATTCATGAAACACCACTGCACGACGAAGAAGTCACTGTTTAGGAGCGGAGCATGCTCAAAAACCATCATCTGAACATCTGAAAGATACACGTTATCATTGAATGTTGATGCACTTTGTGTGCCCAAAAACGCTTGAAAAAGGTCTGACGAACCTTTCTTCAACAACACGGCGCACATTGTCACACCGCAGTCACTACGATGAAGTTCTTGCAAAAGTAAAGTTTGCACCAGCAGACCGAAGTCCATTGACGAACCCAAAGCTAACATACGAGCTGAAGTAGATACTATAACGGCAGAAAACAACTGCCTTTTGTACATCGTATGGAGGTCATTTAATCGACATTGTATTCAAAAACTGATTTGGAATAAATGGTAGAGAATATCCTAAATAAATCTTGCTCATTTGGCAAAATCTGCTAAAAAATGTCGGAGTTATTCAATGTTGAAATACCGAAGGTCTAGATGGCGCACCCCACGTAGTATGCAAACTAACATATTTTATCTATCAATCTATCTCTTGGGGGGCCCAAGGTTTTTTTATGTAACAAGGGGACCGCAGTATCATAAAGTTTGGAAACCACTGGTTTAGATATTAACAATAGCTGTGTTCCAGTACTTTTCCTGCAAAAATTTGTTGGGAAAAAACTTAGTGGGTGGTGGGGATAATTTTGTCAAAAATTCAGAAAGTAAAGAAACACGTTTTGGGCGATTTCCTGCAAATCAAGAAAAAGATACCATAAATGTCGATTGTCTATGTGTATGCCGCTTGTTAAGATACCTACATACATACAAAAAATTGTCAGCTGACAACTTGCAAGAAATCGCCGGACCGAAAACCTCCTGCAAATTCCTGCAAGAGGGGAAGTGAAAATTTCCCCGCTTTTTCTTGCATGAGAAAGTAAAGAAACACAAATTGGGAAAATTTTTGTCCCGCGTGATCCCACATTCGAGTTCTGGAACACAGCTAATATGTTCTAAAAGTTGTTTACATTTGAAAAAAAAGTTAGATTTACGTCAAAAATAAATTTCGAAATTTTTGAGAAAAAACTTCTTTTTTTCGCAAAAACTAAAAAACTAAGTGAGATACGAAAAAAAATGATAGGGTACAAAAATGAAGGACTTTTCTTGGAATCCTAATTCACCCCTGTTTCGCCGATAACTAAATATACCCCTCTCGCCTTGAAACTATTTTTGGGGCACTCGAAAATCACCCTAAATGCCTGAAATTTTTTTAGAAGGTATTTTACTCTGGAGTTCCCATTCTAAACATTTACTGGAACTTTAGTTCAATATAAATGCACCAATCCAACATTTCAAGGGGTACCTAGTTTTTACAGATTCAGACCTTTCAATGAATTGAAATAATAATATAAACAAAGAGGGGATTTTAATTTATCATAAATGCACGATTAAAAATTTTTAAACTTTTTAAAACTAATTTTGTCGTGAATTTCATAAGAGGGGCTGAAACATTGAATTTAATCATAAATTATTTTACATATTTAAACATGAAATATTGCTTAAATATATTGCTTTTAAATATTTGGGCAAAAGGGGTAGTTTTCACCGCCTAAAAACAAAAAGGACACATCAAGAACATATAACTTTTGAAGAGGAGGGTAAGATAAGCTTAATTACCAAATTTCATAAAAATCGGTGCTGTCCGAAAAAATTCGGAGGTAATACACTATTTCTACCGCTATCCATTTAACTACTATATTCACAATACAAACCAATCACAAAGAAATGTCACCTTATAAATGGTATCGATTTCAACTTAAATTGGGCCAAGGTCTTGTCGCTTGCCAAATATACACGCAAAACACAATCTCCACTAAACAACGTCACACACACAAACACATATACTCCAATAACTGCCATTCTTCTAAAAGCCTTTTCATTTCGTTTCTGACTTATTTATGAAAGCCATCACCACTAATATCTCATCAACAACAAGAATTTCGCCAGAACCCGAGGTGAACAACCTTCTTGAAAAAGGATACTCTCGCCGCTTCAGCAGGTGCATATAAAGGGCGCCCGTCTTCTAAGCACTTTCACATTGATGACTGCTCGACTCACCTCGGATCCTTTTTGAGGTTAATATCACTAAAAAGAATTTTTCTGTAAAATGCGGAAACTTTCGTTGTGGATATGAATCTCGATTGAGAGCGCACTACACGAGAAGTCCTTGCATATCAATGACCCGAATTTTGAACAGTAAGAGGATTTCGAGACTAACTCCCATTTACAAAAGGAAGAGGAGGGATTGCTCCTGCTGATAGCGGTGGTGCGATGCTGGCCTGCGATGTGCGACCTGCTAAAAATCCATGGAGAGTTCAACCGAGGACAACGTTACCGAGAGAAAGTACAAGGAGAAATGTTCAGTTGGAAAAGCTTTTCTTTTGAGAGAATGAGAAGCTTTCGTCCTTTTCTCGTTATTATGCAACAAAAAAAATTATTATTAGAATGGAAACAAAGAAACAAAGAGATTCAGGACGACTAGGAAAAATGTATCCATCCTATGATCTGGTTTCACCAGAACGATGCTGAGTGAATGGAAATTGGCACAACATTTGTTGCCAAGTGGGTAATTCGACATTGTTGGAATTTAGTCACGGTGACTTAGTACGGTTGATATTAAGTTCTTCCTAGAAAGGACACCTAACAAGGACGCATTAAGCCACTGTTTATTATCCTCGTAAACAAAAAATTAAGAAGGGCCGTGAGATTTAATTAAAAATTCTGTTATTTATTTTGCATGAGCGTACGAAAAAATTATTATTTATATTATGTTGGCAGAACTGCTTTTGGCATATGTCAAAACTGGACATATTATTTCTGTATGTGACAGTTGTGCAAATACGACCCCAAGAGGACGGAGTGGGTATCAGGTGTAGGGTGAAAAATCCAGGTTCAGTTTAGCCTTCAATGCGCGTCTGAACGAGCGACACATACGTCCCTGAGCCAAGGGAGGAAGAAATTGTTGAAGCCGCGAAAAGGATTGCCGCTGGAAAAGCCGCTACCCTGGACGGTATTCCGAATACAGTGGTGAAACTGGCAGCCAGTGTGGTGCCATGTGGGGTTTTCCCAAGTGTCTGAGGGAAGAAATGTTCTCTGAGCAATTGCAGCGTAAAAAGCTTGTGTTTATCCCGAAGTCTGGTAAGCCCCACAGGACCCGCCGGCTAACACGGCGATATATCTTCTCAACACCATCGGTAAGCTTTTCCAAGGGGTGATCAGATTACTCCCACGCGTCGAGAGCGAGAGGGAAGAAGAAAGAAGGAGAGTTATGTAGGTGGGAAAGTGGAAAAGGCGAAGGACCGTGGGGCTGCCCGGGATTCGAACCCAGGACCTCGGGCATGGTAGCCAGAAGCCTTACACTCTAGGCTACCGAAGCCCCTAAAATGCTGTCAATGTATTGACTAGCCTAGAAAGGGCCTCAATTGATGTGAATAAGAATTGCGCATTGTCAGAACTACTATACGTGGAAAAGCACCGAAGTAATAAAATTCCTTGTAGGCAGGACATTAAACTGTGTGAGTCAGACGAGGAAGTAAGGTAGTACCGGACCACTTCCGAAGTCTCTCAAGGATTCGTCCTAGATCCTCTCTTATGGACATCATGTACGATGAGGTACTGACCCAGCAAGAAAAGGTCTCATTAGGTTAGGCAGCCAATCGAGCATGCTGTGTATACTGACTACGTCCGACGAGGCAGCAATCATTGATCTCCATTGATATTCTGGCGACGGAGAACAAGAGATGGTAGGCCCGGTGTAAAGAAACCGATACATACTCTGGCGTGTGGCCACCGCATGGTAAAGGAAGTGGAACGAGTCTAATAAACGCCAATAGACCCGTAGACTCATGCCAAATGTAGAAATTGTGGTTTATGAGGAAACATGGAGAAGTTGATTACTACATCGCGCAGATTCACCTTTCTGTCTAGAATACGCGAGCGAGAAAGGAGACGCCTAGCATGGCCTCTTTATATGCCCGTGGGCGGTGCTGGAAACAGCGGCTGGGGTGTGGTTAACACCGGAGAACTTCCTGGATCAGACGGTGTGGTCGGGATGACGTTTATCAGTTGTGCCGGCGTCCATCTGGATAATCATAAAGGAAGCATATTGATGACGCCAGACCGAAATAATGCCTTTACGGGCTGCGCCCGTATGGACTCAAGCGTCATGAAAAAAAGTAGACGAATCTGGAAGGTAGGAATCTGATACACCTTCTGAGTGCAGACCTTCAGCGGAAGTTCGACTGGTGATAGATTCTCACCCCTCAATCGTAAAAAAATAATGGCTAACTGACACCATCAGAAGCAATTAGAGCGATTTAATCGCGAAGTCTAAATCAATTTGGAGTTGTTAACTCGGTCTGGGTAATCGCAATCGGGTCGACCTTATATGGATTCCGGGTCCTTAGGGACGGGCAATGAAAAGCTGAACGTCCTGGCCATACAAAGCTCTGGTTCATTAGCCATCAATACGGAACCGTTTATTGCGGCCCAAACTTGCGTAATGAAAAGATGCTCTAAGCCAGTGATTCTCAACCAATGTGCCGCGGCACTTTTGTGTGCCGCCAAATTCCTGAAGTGTGCCGCCAAATTTTTGAAATGCAAACAATACAAATTATTTTGTCTGGATAAATTATTGGAACAAGAACGCGACGGGAAGAATACTTTTGCCGCCATCATTACAGCGTGTCCTCGGCATTATTGTTATGCCAACTCAATTATTCTGCCGAGCTGAATCTAACATAGCGCTATACCGGCGATAATTTTTCTTAGATTTACTACACAAAAAAAGGGGACCAACTTGTTTGTTCCAACTAGTGATGAGCAAAAGTGGTCTTTTTCTTGCAGTCTTCTCTTGTTCTTGCACATTTTGCAAGACCAAGAACAAGAAAAAGACTTAGTTTTGCTTGCAAGAACAAGAACACGACAGACTGAACAAGAATTAGACTAGATTAGTCTCGTCTTGTTCTTGCGTTTGCTCATCACTAGCTCCAACTACAGAGGAATTATGTTACTGAATGTAGCATATAAAATATTCTTGAATATCCTGTATATTCGCTTACTGCACTAGTATGAAAAAGCAATTGAGAATAACTAGTGCGGATTCAGAAAACAAAAGTCCACAACCGATCACATATTTGCATTGAGACAGGCACCTAATTGAAAAGACGAAATGGTTTAATATAGAGACCTACCTCTTTTTCATTGAGTTTAAGACAGTATATAATCTTGAGCTACGTTCAAAAATCTACGAAGCAATGGTGGAACTGAACTTTCCAGACCAATTAATTCATATTACTAAAACCTCATTGAGTCGAATGATAAACGGAGTAAGAATACGGGGCAATTTTTCGGTGCGAACAGAGGCCTCAGGTAAGGAGACTATCCTGCTTACTATTTAACATTTTATTAGCAAAACGGCCCGGTAGGAACGTATTGAAACTAGAGGGACAATTCTAAACAAGTCTGTTTAGCTAATGGCATATGCAGATGATATAGTCATCATGGGCAGGTCAATGACTGCAGCGAAGGAAGCATATGTAGCGTTAGAAAAAGCAGCATCAAAGAGCAGCAAAGACAACAACATAACGGCGGAAATTAAAAGAATACTGCTAGCGAATAGGGGCGGCGGAGCATAGTCATTGTAGGTGGGGAGCACGCGAATGAGTAACTGTTAAAATATTATTCGGTCAATTGAACTACGAGCTGGCTTTAAATTCTTTGGTTATGGGGTTATGTCCGACTAGCATTTTGGGAGGGGTCCTTATGGGCCTAGCCCGACCGCCCCATGTGGACCCCGAGTAGATTGCCATATAAGACTCACACCGAGTATCTTATCCTTTGCCTCATTCGCGCCTCGTCATACGGAATGCCTCATTTGCCCCCCAGGAGAAAAAATCATTGCTCCTCGATTCCGAGTGGAAAAGGGGTTCCGAAAAGTTTGAGAAGTTTGGCGTGGATATTGTGAATATTAACTGCGCCCCTGTCGAAAAATTTTATATTTTTAAACGCAAGTATCGTTTTACCAATACGGTCTGAGTACTAATTACGTCCAATGCTGCTTAACCCCTGTAATCGAACCAAAGCGGTCTATTGAGTATGCTAAATGATACCCTTCACGGTCACCAACATAATTGCCTGAAACATGAAGCAATACATCAACCAAAAACTAAAGCTTTGTATGAGTCAAATTAGCGCTTAATGGTCCGGCTTCACCAACCTCAGTTCAATAATGTTCAGTTCAGTAAGTGGCTTCACCGGCTAAAGTCCAGTTCATGTTCAGTTCGTACAAATTGTTGCTTTTTCGCCAGAAGTCAGAAATGCGAAAGCCCACTGGAATGGCATTCCACTATTCTAGTTGATTACTATCTTTTGAGCGAGCTTTTACATTCAACTTCAGTTCAGGACCCATTGTGCGAACTGAGGTTTGTTTTTCCTCAGTTGAATATGTTTAAACTATATGCAAACTGAACTGACGTTAGAAGTTCAGTTCGCCAATTGCTTGTGCAGTCAGGGTATTTTTTTGAAGGTTTTCCAAACGTTTTCTGAATATGTAAAGCAGATATCGCCCCACTTAATTTGAAATATGGTTTGCCTACTAGGGCCATTATAAAAAACTGATAATGCATACCTCACTTCAGTATCGCAGGTCTTTTTTTGAGTGGTATTTTTGAAGAAACTCTTCGGAATGCCCCTCATTTACTACATCGGGTTCTCATTAAAGTGCCGTTCCTAGCGAAGTTTACTACCAGATTTTTGAATGGAAACTGGCTCCCGAAAAGTGAAGGCTTGTACGTAATTGATGGCTAAGGGATGGAAACAAGGGCGTCATAATAAATCGAAAATTTGACCGATTTTCTGACACAAGCCCATCGAAAGTGTGAAACATTCATCGTTACTATTCCTATAAAGATGTTAGCGTTAAAATATGGTCGAGATACGCCTCTTATTTCTGTTACGAAAAATACGTTACGTTACGTTACGTTTTCCCCAGGAGCGGCACCGTAATTTAACTTTTTCCAACTCAATATCGATCTCCTTTTCAACCCTCTTCGAGGCTAACATGAGAAAATGGGGCACCTAAATCTGTCACTAGCTGACGGTCTATAAGTAAAATTCTTCTAAATTTTTTGCATTTTTTGCATTTGCCGCCAAATGAAATTGTTAAAAGTGTGCCGCAACAAAAAAAAAAGGTTGAGAATCACTGCTCTAAGCAATCGGACTCTAACGAAATACTATGAACATCTTTTTACTTATATATGGTATCCCTGTAAACATTTTATCGTCGCTTCAACGCCGAGTCGAGAATCACTCGCCAAAAGCTTAGAATTAATAAGGGGCTCTTTGTTTTAAAGTCGCTACTACGACGATTCGTTATCGGGTCCTTAAAGCGATGTGGTATAACATTCCGTTTTCGTCTTTAACAAATCGATTTCGTTTTGATATCGATCGAGTCTTCTCGCGACCCGTTTTCGATTCGATGTCGTCTCGTAATGTTTGCAGAGACACTGACCCCTGTGTTGAAAGTCGAGTCGTGTTTCGTGACAAGTCGTTTGAGTTGAAGAAAGCGGCGTTTCTGTCAAATTACGATTTTCAGCAGAGGGGTTTAGCGTGAAAATGCTAAGTTGAGTTTAGGTCCTTATACTGGAAGTCGTGATTCGACTGAAACGCCACTTTATCAACTAAAACGACTTGTCGTGCCAAGACGACTCGACTTTCAGCACAGGGGCGGCCATCATCTTATAACCTAGTAAAGGCTAAGCATAGTAGTAATATCCTGGGTGTAAGGGGTTACCGAAGAGCGAATGTGGAAACCGATCACTGTCTAGCTGTTAGGAAGATGATGGCGAAATAAATGACAAGGAGTCAAGAAATGGAAACTGATCTGAATTTGATGTGGAGCTCGATAACAGAGAGACAAAAAGGAGCAACAAAGTACTAGGCACAAACAGCAAAAGAAGAATGCAATATTTAGATTATCAATATAAGAAAGCATTGAAATGAAAAATCCAAGCAAAATTATGCCCTTACGGCAAAAGAAGCTACGTCAATTAAAATTTCAAATATAAATGAAAACTTCAACACTAATACAACCCTAATGATAAATATTTCACCTCGCAAAATGCTTCTTGCTGCTCAAACTCTCCCCTTGACAAGATCAATTAATTCGTCAATTTATAACCGCAACACCACAAAGTCAACCCGTTGCTAATGATGTTCTAATGAAAACGATTATCGTCAATTCAGAAGCATCCATCTGGCAATGATACAGATACATTGTCGCTTCGATTTACGGTTGAGGTGTGCAGCCGGAAGAGATGCAATTAATGTGTAGGCATTTCCTGGTCGAGATAAGCTTTTCGCAAAACAAGGGGAGATAATCATCTACAAATAGATAGCAACGAGGAGTACACAAATCCGGTGCTTCATTATCGAAATTGAAACGACAAGATTGAGTGAGATCGTGATAGTTTCGCTCTTGAAGCAGCTAGAGTGTTTAGATTGGTAGATAGATTGTGTTTCCGCAATTGTTTTAATCCCGTAAATTTGTTGGTGGTCGACGAAGCGACTTTCAAAATATGTGTACGTGATGCAAAGTTTCGTATACTATTGTCTAAAGCTGATTTTGAATATTCATTAGTACATAGGCATAAATAGTAGTGGATAACACCAAGATCTGATCAAACCTGGCGGTTGGTGACAGGGTGTCTAGTAAATTTGCTTAAAATATAAGTCGTTAACTAAAAACGAACTATTAAAGCTTCGGTTCAGTTGAATCAGGGAAGGTATTTTAATTTCTAATTCTAGGATTTTTTTAGTGTTTCTAGTATTTTTAGAAAATCGCATAAGGTAATAAAATTACAAAGGTAATAAAAAGGTAATAAAAGGGTAATAAATATTTATTTCATAGGCAGGCTAAATATTTAAATAGCAGCAAATTTCTTGATTCCACGCTGACGTTTATTGATTCTCTATCAAAAGTATAGAATTTTTTTTTTGGTGTTACATGAAAAAATAAGAAAGGCATGTTTATAAACTATAAAGAAAATTGTCCCTGGGCTTGTACTGACCGAAAGGACAAAACTAATGAAAACATCAGAAAATTATTAATTGTAGATATCTCTAATAAGAATATGATGACATTAAATAGAATACTGAATGAATTTTTGATATAAAAAACACCCATTTCATCATCTATAAAGTTCAATAACCCCAAAAATGATATCACCCTTCAGTAGTAAAAAAAAGTAATCACAAAAGAAATTGTCGTAAAAGACACAATATGCAGCTAATTACTAACCACTTGATGATTATCGTCCTAATGTTAAAATTTACAGCCTCCTAAATCTACGCTAGGATAATCTCCTTCGTATTGTCTGGGACATATAAATTAATATCTGTTGTCATTTTATTATTACCGATTAATTGCTTGTCCTTGTTTTATACAAAACCCCTTAGTGATAAGGATCTAGTGCTTCATTGATTGGAGAATTTTGAGGATAAAATCGCAGTAAATTTTTGGCAGTTAAAAATTTTTTGAAATAAAAAATTCTCGTCAAATTATTTTCATTTTATTATGTGTAATCAAGGACCCAAAGGGCATTTTTAATATGAAAATATGTATTGCTTATTTCGGATGAAGTTTTAAAGGCTAGTTGAAAAATATTTGAGCATTGACATTTTTATAACCAAAGTGGAAAGGACGAAATAAAATCAGGCAGGCGAGCCTAAGTAAAAGCCTAACCACCCAGATGTAAGGGTAGGCGATGAATAGCAGCTATGTTGAGCTCAAGAATAATGAAAGCTGATTTCGGAACCAAGATCGTAATCAAACCCGCCAAGAGAGGTGCACCACAAGGCAAAGTGATCATTCTTTTACTGTGGTTAGTAACAATAAATATCAGACCTTAAAAGCTAGACAGAAGCGGAGCTGAGGTAGTAGCATACGCAGGTGACCTAGCGTTAATGGTGGAAGCATTCGTCCATGTGTTAATCAAAAAGGTGACGTCAAAATAAAATCCTTTAAGTGTTTTAAAATTGTTCAAAAGCTAGGATTTGCAGTGTTATTAGTGAAATTATGCAAGGATGCCTGAATGATGTTTTGAGAAGAGTTAGCCCGAGCCTTACCTAATGCTATTCACAGGGAAATCTAAAATTCCCATCTTCAACTTGAGCCGTGTTTTTTTTAATGAACCATATAGTTCTTTCGTCGAGTTCATTAAAAAAACGACAAGGGAAATTTCATGTAGCACCTACTTCGATGCTTAAAAATTTCAAAATTAAACGGAAGTTAAGTGTTATTTTTTGCACTGTTACACGAAATCCTCGCTAGAAAATAATAAATATGTTTCTAAAAAATCAATTATTTGTTATAAATTTGCTCTCATCACTTTCCTGTTGTTTTTATTTTTAAATTACGTCTTTCCGACCCCCGAAAGTATGCAACATGCCAACCCCCGAAACAACATGTCATCCCCCGAAAGTATGCAATATGCAATTTAAGAAATTTCCCAAAACCTCGATAGAAACCCCGATAAAACCTGGGTTTTGAGATTTGTATGGGGAAGAACTATACAGTTCAGTAAAAAAACACGGCTTTGATCAGGTTGGATGAGCACATCCTTACTTTATCTTCCAGGGTGAAATTCGGGAAGTCGAATATCGAGAAGAGGGCAAAGAAGGCCTGCATAGCTTTCAACGCCTGCAAAAGACCTTTGGCAAGAGATGGTGTCTTAAGCCAAAGATGGTCCTTTGGATGTACAGAGCCGTGGGAGGCCCAATTCTCACGTAAGGTTCGCTGATATGGTGTCTAGCAGTGTTTGTCGGTTTTTAAAAATTGGTTTTCAAGCCCAGTTTTTTAAAGACAATTATCAATCGGGGTTTTTAGTAAAAAAAATCGGTTTTAAATTTATTCGTTACACGTCTTCTATTAGTTACCAAAAATTTCATTAGTAAGTTATCTGGACAGGTATTATCAAAATTATATAAAGATTATTCTACAGAAGATGAGTGCGATGTTACAAAAAGTCAAGACGAAGAAGATCAAGGCATGGATCTACTACATCACTCAATAAGTTCGTCAGGTGGCTTACAGATCCATCTATTGGCAAATCCATATCATTTATAGATAGTACCAACCTTCAAACGATATGTGCCAAAAATTTCATGACATTCCATAATTTCTTTACAGATGACAGTGGTTTTAGTGACGCTACTTTTCAAAGCAAAGAAAAATCCGAGTTTCGTGTGCTGAGACACAGCATTTGTTTTTAATAGGAAAAATGCCATTCAAGTAAAGAATGAAGGATTTTATTCGGGCTCTGATATACCGAGAGGTGGTTTGCTGATTTTGAACATGTCTGCACCAACGCCCAAATACGAAAGTAGTTGTAGTAAAAAAGTGCATAAAATATCATTTTGGAAGAGCGTAAAGTAAAGATCATTATTTTGCATGAACATTTGGCCATAACAAAGCTCCGTTTGAAGTGGGTACCGCTTTTTCTCACTGGTGACCAAAAACAACCACGTGTTGATGATTCAAAGCCCTGTTTGGAACTGTTTAGGCGAAATAAAATTCACATTTTTTACGATGTGACAATGGATGAAACATGGATCCATCATTACACTCTGAGTGAACACTCGGCAGTCAGCTGAGTGCACAACACCCGGGAAAGCCGTCCAAATTGTCAAAAAACGAAAAAGTCGGCTGTGAAAATTATAGCGTCTGTATTTTGTGCTTTGAATATTTTGAAAAGGAAAAAGGGATCAATAGTGAATATGACATAGATAGCTAAAGGCGAAATCACCAAAAAACGGCCCAAATGAAGACGAAAAAAGACAATGCATTGTGCCACAAGTCGATTGCAACAATGGAAAAATCGCCTGAATTGAATTGCTTCCACATCCACTGACTTCTCCTATCGACTATTCTCAATTCTCAAAATGCTCACCGGAAAGAAAAATGGCTCCACAGTAGCCCCGAAGCTGAAGCGTAGTCAATGGTTTTGTTAAGCTTCACCTCCTAAATTTGTTCATATCTTTGCGTCAAAGCTTGCGACAGCTTTTTCAACTATCAATTCTTATGAAACTTTGCACACACATTGAGTGGCAATGTAATATGACAATTTTGTAAAAAAAATCAAGATGGCCGACGAATGTTGCAATTGTGTTCCGATTCCTTTGAAAATCGGTACCGGGGATTGAAGAAGAAGAAGAAGAAGTGCCCATATGATACTCTATCCAGAGCGGGATAGGCAGATGGAAAAAGCATTTAATCAAGTGCACGAATTCCACATATTAGAACAAGTTGAGCCTATTCGATGAAGAAGAAAAAGTACCACACGTGTCAATGAACGAAAACCAGTTATAATTGGCTCAACGAGCTATGAAGAAGTCTTTACGATGGCAACCAAATAAATTCAAACTCAGATATCTGGTGGTGACGAAAAATTGAGAATATTCTTTACTGTGGTAGATACGTTGTAGGAAAAAGCCCCTATCGGACTTACTGCGAAATCAAATCAATAGATGCTATTAAAGAACGCAGTAAAAGTAGGTGGATTAACGGGAGTAGCAGCACGGCTTATCAGCGGCTCAGCAATTCATAGCATGTTAAAGTTGCCTGTACAAAAGGATACTTGTATGACAGGAATGTTTCCACTAAAAGGAAATTTTTTGCGGACAATGAGGCAACAATGGAGGCAGGTGGAGTTTCTGATTATCGACGAAATTTCTACGGTGTCATACCAGATGCTCTGTATAATTGATTTCCGTCTTAGGCAACTTAAAAACAACGATGACGAGTTCTTGGGAGAATTCAATGTATTATTGTTTGGTGATCTCTTGCAATTGTCTCAAATTAAATGCTCTGGGACACGCCCTTGATGTCTCTTACACTGCCCTCTCCCGACCTTCTCATCCAACACCTAGTCTCGTCCTGTGCCCTTACATGCAGAGGTCCTGGACCCCAAACCCCTAAGGCCATAGCAACATCTTGAACGTCTCGCTACCCGAGGCTATGATCAGTACACCAACAGCCTACTTTCTCCCTAGAATGATCTTCAGAAAGTGCTTCTTCGTCGAAAAACCCTCAAGAAAAGAGTGGAGAGACGGACATTTTTGACGAAGCTCGATATAGCGATATTCATCGACGGCTTCAAGACGTCAAAGGGGGTTTATATAAAGACCACTAACAGTTCACTGTCCTGGAACCTACCAGTGCATGCTAGTATCTTTAAAGCGTAAGTTTTGGCGATCCTGAAGGCATGCCCGGCAATTAACTTCGAACAGACATTAGAAAGTGAGTTAGTCAAAGGTGATTAGCACTGAAAACGTGCACTATTTTAGGGCAATTTGGCCTACTTAAAACAAAGAAAGCTTAACTTAGCAGCCACACCAAGCAATAGCGTTTTGAAAGACTTATAACAAATTACCAAACTGGAAGTCACACATCACTGATAAGCTTTCTAAGCTCCACAGGATGGCTTTAGACATCTGCCACAATCGACCTACACACTTAAGCTAACCTACCCACTCCCAATTACATAATTTCATTCAAGCAAACCCCCGAAATCGTGAAATGGCATCAACAGACAGGAATTTTAACCAGCTAACTAAAATCTCGTCTTACCAAGAAATTCGTCTCCATTTCCGCTCTTCCGCACAAGAAACACAAAACAGCGATTCTCAATAAATTCAGTAATTCAAGGCCATTACGATGCTAACTAAACTCCCAAACCACCCCTCGGCCATACCGTATTTACCCCATCCCCCGAGAAAGGCCGCCTCGCAAATGGGAAAATTCCTTTCAGTTTCCGGCAGAAGTATTCAGTTGTCCTTTCACTGCTCACATGAATACTCCGGAATTGGAATCGTTTCCCACGCCCACGCATGCCCACGATACACAGGAAAAGCTGTTAAGAATGTGTCCTCGGCAAATTCCGATGGTGTGCTGGGAGCCAAGTAGGGAAACTGGCACAAACATACGCATCACCATAAAAAAACTGAACAAGGATGTTCAAGGAGTGGGGAAAGGAGCTCTTTTTGCGTTCATATTTTTCATAGTTGATAAAAAAAATTCTGGGTTTGAGAAAAGAGGTCCTCTCTCGACTGATTTGTACCAGCCGAATGTACCGCCGCCGACTCTAATGGGATATCGACCGAGCATTTTCTGAACTACTCCTTTTCCTCGTATCTGGAATAGATCGAACGGTCCCTAATGTGCAAAATCGTGGTTAATTTACGTAAAACAAGTAATTTTAATGCAGAGCGAAGGTTTCGATTTAAATATGCTTGGATGGAGCAGTTTCATGTGGAGATGGGAGAGTGGGGGGAGTATGCTTTCGAGATTTATGGTACTTTTGGCTTGCAGTTTTCTTTATCTAGCTGGATAATGGTCATGTATTTGGTTCAAACAGAAAGTAGATATAAATTTGAAGTAATAAAGTGGCTTCTAAAAGGATGACAGAAAGATCTATGACTTGCCTATTTATTACCCAGAAAATATTCCAGTAAATAACGCTTACAAAATTTGGTTGGGTTGGTAATAAAAAAAAACTTTTCGATGGTTGCAATATATCACTCACAGGGTAATCCTTTCTCCTTTGATCAGCTTATGCCTAAGGTTATGGATGGCTTTTATTTGAATTGACAATGTTAAAGCTTGTGGGATTCGAACCCATGACCTCTGGAATGCCAGCCGCACGTATACTCTAATGTCTAGGCTACCAAGATCAGTTGAATGGTCTTTTTAATAAGCAAAACAAGAGATATAGCTTATATAGTATAGTTATATAGTCTATGTTTCCATCCAAGAGTTGCAAAACTCATTGAAACTATTAAAAAAACGCATTATTTTCAGTTGCATACTTTTAGGAATAGGCCTAACCAACTATATTTCCAGGTGGAAATTTTGGGTCAATGTGAAATTGATTGAATTCTATTAACTTCACAGTTTAACAAGTAAAATCCATCAGCAATCTTAATGGGCCGCCCACATGATAGCCTTATGACACTGGCTTCATCGTAGGCTGAAAATACTGCCTTGGCTAGGCTGAAAACTGAAAGAAAAAATTCAAAGGAGATTTTCCCATATGTAAGAGTGAGAGGAATATACTCAAACTTTTCTTGGCTGAATTTTAAGTGTTATAAAAAGTCTAGAAAACTGTTATAAAAAGCATAGGAAAAGAATGAAATTCATGTTCTTTTTTCTATGCTTTTTATAACAGTTTGCTGCATCTCTAGACTTTTTATAACAGTGAGTGAGAATAAAAATAAATTGAAGTGACAACAAATATAATTTAAGTGATAACAATTATTTATTAATAATAAATAATATGTAATTAATTGAAGGGTAAATTTTTGAGGTTTTTAGTGGGTTTTTTGATTGCCCAAAGTAATTTCATGGAGTGGGAAACATATTTTTCTTATTACAACAGAAGGGCGCGGGTAGCGAATTGGGGGAATCTGAATTTTGAAAATAATTAATTTTTTTTGATATTTTACTTAGTTTTCGAGATGTCGATATTTGAAGTTGTTGAAATATTTTTGAATATATCTTCAAATTGGAGCTATTGTTTTACTCTGGAGCCCCAATTCTAAACATTTACCATTCATTTTATAATTGAAGTGATAAAAATTATATATTTAAAAGAGTGTGGCGAAGTGTGAATAACAATAAATTAAAGTGACAATATTATATAAAAATAAATATAATAATAATGGATAGAAATATAGGATTTTAATTGCCTATTTAATGTTTAGGCAAAAAGTGTATTTTATACACCAACTGCGAAGAAAAACAAAAAAACGTGAAAGAACTCCCCATTGTGGCTTCTTTTCAGAGAATCGGAAGATTTTTTCCATAAATTATTAAAGGAAATAGAGGAAGTGGGCAGCAGGTTGTACCAGAAGGTTTTGAGGAGGATGCCACAGCAATTTGAAAAGTTTCTCCAGGAAGTAAGCTCACTAATTGCAAAACAAAAAACAAACTTTAGAAATTCTATCGGTCCATATTTCCAATCTATATCCAACTATCCGAATTTTTGATTATCCGAATTGCCCTAACCCCCAATTAATTCGGATAATCGGTGTTCTACTGTGCAATAAATTTAAATTAATTTAATTTAAATCATAATAAATTTAAATATTTTAATTATTTCCCCACGGGTTTCTTCTAGATTCACAACTATCTGTTATAATAATCAGATAATCGTTCTTACTCTCACATGCTATCTCTGTCACACAGTATAACAGATTTCGTCATTTTCAGCCTAGCCAAGGCAGCATTTTCAGCCTACGAAAAAGCCAGTGTCATAAGGCTATGACACAGGCTTGCTTCGCTCCTGCCTTTTTCCCATAGGAGAAAGAAGGTGCTGTAATAGTCAATCTGTATTTTTGATTTGAAAAAATTACACCGTAGATTTTTTTTATAAATCGTTAGGGGGTCATGAAAAAGCTTAAACACAGATTTGCGACCTTCCACTCCTTTGCAGGTTTTTGGAAAACCCAAAAAGTTTTTTGATGCGTTTTTCTCTGAATCAGTGCACTTTAGAGAAAAACAAAAAATGTAGGAGACATCGCCGTCTACAATTAATGTTTTTGAGTCAATTCCGTACGTACGATAGGGGGCGCTAAAGCATCGAAAAGTGTTTTTTTTTTCGCGAAAAAAATGTTTTTTTGGTGGAAAAGCGGTAATGTTAATAACTATAGACAGCTACATATTAACGCTTTACATTTGCTGTTTCAATTATGGAGAATTTAGGGCGGTTTACATCTCAAACGCAAATTGGAAACGCTAGTTGGAGGGCTTTTATCGCATAGTAATGTAACGGAAGGCCTACTCCACTTTGGAATTATTTCTAGATTTTTGTGGGAATTTAGAAAAAGGTAGTCGAAATATACAAAATAAAAGGATAGAGGAAAAAAAGTTTTTGGTAAGAGTGTCAGTTCTGATTTGAGAGTTCGGCCGGAATATAGAAAAACAAGAGTTGAGGGGTGGAATCGAAAGTAGTATGTATAAAAGTTGAACCACCACGTGGATATAAATTACGCCGGGGGTTTTTCTTGTGAACAAGTCAAACCCTAAGATATTACCATTACCGAAAGGAGAAGGCAGATGAGTAATGGACGAAAGTACACCGCACAGGTTATACGGGACGAAGTCAAGGAAAGCGGGTAGCAGTTGACGAAATAAAGACATGGTATCTAGTTCTGGGATTTACTGCAGCGTCGTACCTGATTAAGAACAGTGAGCCCATTGCAAATTCAGCAGTACAGGTAACAGGTACCATTCATTACTGTAAGAACGCGGTAACGGGTTATTTGAAGATTGAACAGCAGCGTAACGACAGACGGTTGCCTAGGCCTAGGAACTCCAGATTTATAAGGTGACTTAGCTTAAGTTCTGCTATTTAGACACCAAATAGTGAAAAAAAAAAACAAACAAAAAAATAAGATGAAGTATGGTGCTCCTGTATTAGTGTGATCCAAGTAAGGTACTGGTGATGAAGAGGTGATATTAGCGCTTCCCGGTGTTGATTCTTTGACCGTATAATAAGATTGGCTACATCTGAGTAATTGTGAGGGAGAAGTTATCCCGAATCCAGGATCCCACTTTTCATTTGAATTTATCTTTGTATGTGATATGTACAAAACACAAGCGTCATGGTACCAGAGCGGTTTTTTTTTCTTTCTCCAATTTATGTATATAAAGTTTAGACATTTTAGAGATTTTTACTTTAATTTTTGATTATCAGTTACATAACACCTGTTTGTAGATTTGCATAGAAGATAAATTGCCTTTAAACTAGTAACTTTCAAGAATTATTACGTGTTTGGTTAATGGATGGGCATACTAGTTTTTTTAAAATGATGGGATAAAAGCCCGTTAATGGCATAGCGGCTGCGATAAATCGTGTTCTACGTTATTCTGGATACCTTGTCGTGCCAGTCTTAGCGCTGATCCAACGTGCTCCCAACGATCTATATCCTCCATTTCCACTCAAGAGCTGCGTGAGGTCGTAATTCACTTCCCCACACTCGTAACCCATTTATCCACGTTTCGGATAAGTCTGAGGGTCCACTGACTCCTAACAAACTCCTCGTACTTGGCTTGCCATTATGTTATAGACTCGTAGTGTGTCATCTGCCGCCACACTGAATTTGTGTCCCCTATAATTTTTGGTTATTTATAAAAAAAATGGACAGAGTCCAAGCAAGCAACTGTCTATCAGCGAAAATTCGCCTCATACACCGCACGCACTGTACGCACGCACGTATCTATTTCCAACTTAAGTCTGTATGCGGCCTTCCATTTTCTGCTGCTAGTTCTCTTCTTCAATGCTGCTGCCCACACTGGCAAAGCGTAATGCTAGACTGAACTAACCACCCTCGTCATCAGGAAGCGTCGGATCGGTTTGGTTCAACATGCTAGGCAGCATTCATGGAAAAGCCACACAAATAGCTTCCCCATGCCATACAAGTGTGTTTTAAAACTAAGCCTCTGGTCGGATCGACCATCTTTCCAGGTATCTTAAGGTGGCTTGTGAATGAATGATCTGTTCCCATACCTTGATTCCTACGAATACTTGTTTTCCCAGATTGCTAATCACCGCAATGATCATCATTGTGCTCATCAAACGGCAGACCAGCGCTTCAAACCTGTACTTTAATATCTCAGATAGCTTCGTTCGCGCATTATTTGATCTCATCAAGGCATAGCCTCAACACATCATTATACATTGTGATCCACAAGAGAGGTCCCAGGACACCACTCTGTACGCCGTCAGCCCATCTTCTGAGTCACAATGAAGGCTTTACCTTCTTACATTTTTAGGAATGGTTGTTACCAAATAGAAGTTTCGTTAGAGGATGTGTGTTTGTCTGATTACCCACCCGGGGCCCAAAACAATCCGCCGACACTGGAGAGAGGAAGGGAGAAAACATAATATAGGAAAACGAATTGTGCTGAATAGTGAATATTGAAAAACAAAGCAAAGATTGAGAATAGTAGACAGGAAATGACTATCGACATTTTACTTTAAAGATGGAATCATGTGTAATTGAAGTAAAAATTAGAGGCTGAAAGCTTGTGAGAGTGGTGTTAAGTGCGAAAGGTGTGAATATTACATTTTAGCATTAATTTCGCAATCAAATAATCCGCAAAGTTACACTCTCTGACAATAAAGTTCCAAGCAATCCTTTTAAAAAACTGTTTTTTTTTTCAGAACACTTGCGGTAAACAGAATTTTTTCAGGAAGTTGCATCTTCTTCATCCATCAAAATCGCAACGCCACAACCAACGCCAAAAGCATCTCCTGTTTCCAACCCTCATACCTCCTTTATCATCCCCACTATAAACAAAAAAACTATTTGGAAAAAATATTCTAAATATTTCATCGTCCACGGCTCAGGTTTCAGAGTGACCCAAATGTTTGTCAACCACGTTTTCGGTTGGATCCTCTTTCGGGAATTTTTTTTTTGAAAGCACCCAACGAATGCAGCACACACACTCACTCAGGAAATAAAGCATAAAAAGCATTATGTAAAATGACACCAAAACTCATTCGCCTTGAACGTGATCATCGTCATCATCGTCATACGTGTGGAGTTGGCTAAAGTGACTCTTTCCCATTTTCTTTTTTTTTTGTACACGGATTAGTTCAAAAATTTGCAAAATTAACAAAGTCAAGGTAAAGGTGTTAAATTACGCCCGAGCTGCTGTCCACACAAAAGTCACTACTCGCGGCAGATTTTCGCTTAGTCATTTCTGCAGCACCTAGACCACGTATGTCTGTGCACGGGAAGAAATTTATCTGAGGTTATGGTCAATATTTTTTCTGTTAATTTGCAGATTGTTCACTTAGTAACAGATTTGCGAAAGCAAAAAAAAAATATCTGCGGCGGCGTGTGGACGGATGAGCGCTGAGTGTTTGCACAATTTCTTTACTTTTTTTTTTCAAACAAAAATGAAGATTTTTTATGATTTCGTTGTATGAACAGAATGGACAGGTTAAACAATTTGTGCTTTTTTCCCTCTAAAATGTATTTTTTAATTTTATGTATTGTTATTTACCTTGCAGGTAGAAATACATCTTTATCAAACTTAAATAGCACAAAAAGGTACCAAAAGCAATTTTAAGGACATAGGAATCACCTTTACCCACACATAACCAAAAAAAAACAGGATACTTTATCTAATTTATGATTTTAGGAAACGATTGACGATCCTCCTGTGAGAATTACGTAAAACTAAATTGTGCACGCTTGATAAAAGGGAAGCTTTTGTGGGATGAAACCCTTCTCCTTAAAATTTATGTAATCGCACTTTTATATTTGGCAGGAAGTTTCATGGAAGCCAACCAAACACCAAAGATAAATTCTGGGTATATTAAAATTAATTTTTATCCTTGAATTTCGTTGTCTTGGGAGTTTTGAGATACATAATTTTTTTTTTCAACCCGACCATCCTCTTTGTAGAGACGGCTACATTCACTTTGACTTATCTATCAAAATATTGATGCATAAGGAAAATGCAATGCTGGCAGTCAAATTAGAATTAAGTCGATCATTGGCACTGTAAACATCAACGAGTATAATCCTTATTCCTGATTTTACCTATATTATCCCGCAGAAAATCTAATATTGCTTGTACGAAAAGAAGTTAAAGTCGGGTTACTTTGGAGAATATTTCAAAATCATTAGCTGCGTTCCTTTTCTGGTAATTTTTACTATTTTTTACACTTGAGTACTAGAAACTACACTTGCTCTTATAAACGAGTAGATATCACTTGCAATTACGCAATTGAAATCCGCTAGGGGGAAAGCGGCCATTTCGAGTCTATTGTGAATTATTTTCACTTACGCCATTACCCGCTAGATGGCTTTTATTTGTGTCGAGCTGATTTACTCATATAAAAACGTCCATAAATAAAACTTCAGTCGTATAATTATCAAAAATTATTATCTTTCGTGTTACTTTAGAAATTATCGCATTAATTTCTCCATTGTGTCACAAATTCTTCTTTTAAGAATTTTTTATTTGTAAAGTTTAAAGTAACGTCAAAAATTTCAAGTGAGATTTTACTCTAATCAGAAAATTTTGCGTTCCTTTTCCGCTCTGCTCACAAGTACTAAATAGTAGAAAAGGAACGCAGCTATTGTTAAACTCTAAAAAATTTCATATTTCACTTTTTTACGATTAAAGATAATCCTTGTTGATGTTTACGGGCTTTAATTTCCTCGATTTTGATAACATCCAGGCAACGATGGCAAAATAGAGGACAAAATACATACAGAAGCCAATTTTGGCACAGTTGTAGAGGATGGTGTCGTTAACAATATAATAAAAATATCGGGTGGTGCTAAAAACGTCCCGCATTTCAGTTTTTCCTTAATAACTCGAAAACTACGGCCCCTAGCGAAAAAATTAGTAAACACTAAATTGATCTGTATAAAATTCTCTACAAAAAAGGGTTTTATACACAAAAAAGGGTTTTGAAGATAAGGAGGGGAAAATGGTGCATTTAAAAAAGAATTTAAGTTTATGGTTAAAAATCAAGTTTCCTGACGATAGCATGGGTTTAGGTATAAAAAGGACGATTCTGCGGTACCCTTTGACGTAATCTCATTAAGCTTATGCCTTCCTACTACTCAGGCAAAATGAATATCACCGCCAGTTGAACCTCATTGTAGGAGTTCGCTGGATTGGCTTTTGCAAGTGGAGAGCACCACATTGATTCCTTTGTATCACGGTAAAAGAGAGATTCACTAAGTTATCGAGCTAAGATTCACGAATGGTCCAATGCCTAAAGTTGAATTCGCTAATGTCGCTGTCAACAGGCATCGTGACAACCTCCAAATTTAACTGCCAATAAGCTCTGGATATTGGAAAATGGCAAAGTATCATGGGCAGCAAATTTGATTCCATGAAGCATTCTAAGAAGAATATGGTAATGTTACTAGCCAGAATGAGCAGTACCATTAAAATCAATGGTGAAACAGTTATTGTTCACACTCTGACAATTATTCAAAGAACTGCCATAGCTAGCAAAAAAGAGCGACGAATTTGACATATGAATTAACTCCATTTTTGGCATACAAATGCACACTATACTTTTTTGTTATTTAAATAAAGTAAACATAACAAGGCCAGAGTCTGTCAAGGTTTTTTAAATCCAAGCATCTAACCATAACGTCTAAACTTTTGTTATATAAGACGATGGTCTTACCGATTCTCACATATGCATCCGAAACGTGGGTGCTTAGCAAAAAGCAAACCAAACCTCTTGGCCGTGTTCGAGAGGAAAATACTTCGGAGGATTGTTGGCCGCGTATGTGACGAAGGAGGATTCCGGAGACGAGATCTACAGTTAAAAGCAGTTAAAGAAGAAGAAGAAGCACAACAATGCGATATCGGTGATTCCATGTCAAACCGAACGCTTTTCGTTAAAAATAATAATTGATGATTCCGATTTTTTTGAAATTTGGCAGGCATATTCTACACATGAAATAATGAAAAGCGTGTCTCGCGAAAAAAATTTGGGATTTTTTTTTTCAGAAGATATAGATGGTTGTAAGTTGTAATAAATTTCAAAAAACGACTCTCGGCCGACCTTTCAAATTACTGTATCGTCGAAACCATTAGTCGTACAAAAAAATGAAACAGGTCGATTTTGAAGATATCGAGTCACTCTATGTAGTGGTATAAAAAAAATTTGATTTTGTTATTAATAAATTATTATTAATTTGTTTATAAAGTTTCATTACCACTTTTCGTCTTCAACTCACCAACTTAAAATTTTGGAAAAAATATCATCGTGTTCCCCTTTCAATTCTAAGGAAACAGTGAAAATTTGAAAATGGAACTCAACCGGGGTCACACTTAAAAAATTCTCTGTCTATCAATGTGTTACATTTTTCTCACTATTGACCTGATTTTCTGGCACAAAAAAAATACTACTAGTTTTCTCTCTCTTACACGTACCAATTTAGCTTTAAATATTCCATTTTCAGCAATTTCCTTTTAGAAGCTTTAAAATGGAAAATGCATAAACAACAGAGTTTTTTATTTTACCCATCCCGATCTTTCTATGCCTTTAGGTTAAGTGGAAATACTTTCTATGCTATGTAATACTTTTTCAGTTCTGTTTAGGTGTTACACAAGATAAATAGCGTTATAGTGTTTAATATCGTAGTGTTACTGTTGTTTTTCTTAAAATAATTATAACAATAATTAATTACGGGTATTATTTTATCAGATTGCCTTATTTGAAACCTCACAGGAGAAAAAATGTCAACTCGTTACGATACGTGTTTTAATCCGTTTAAAAAACGTAATCACGGGAAAAAACCAATGAAGAATTTACTTCGAGTCACTTCGAAGCTGCAAAGAAAATTGAAAATGACGTTGCCCTCATCAGAAAATTTGAAGATTTGTGACGCATGCCGAATGAAGACTAGGAAAATCCCTTCTTCTGATTCCGATAGTACTGAATGAAAGACGTCGGAAAAAGTTGTTTCAATGTTAAACACTGTACACGCTGTGTTACAGATTCGCCTGTATCGAAGAGCGATTTTGATTTGCGATTTTCCGAAAATTATGCGTTTGTTCTACAGGATGCAATTCAAGGAGTCCATTGGAATAATGACCAAGTAACGATACACCCTTTCGCAATTTATTATAAAGATAAGGGAAAAACACAATTTCTTAATTTCATTGCAATCTCAGATTGTTTAAAACATGAAACAATAGCCGTCCACGTATTTCAGCGTGGTTTAATTACTTTTTTAAACAAAACATTGGGTTCTTTGCGAAAATATTTTACTTTTCTGACGGAGCGAGTGGTCAATACAAAAACAAAAAAAAAATTTCATAAATCTTTCTTATCACAAAGTCGATTTTGATTTTAGTGCAGAATGGCACTTTTTCGCCATGTCTCATGTCTTGCGATGGTTTAGGAGGTACGATTAAAAGATTAGCTACAAAGACAGTTTGCAGAATATAAATGACCCTATGAATACCCTGGCCAAATTTTTCATGTGGGTTAACAAAAATATTAAGAATATTAATACCGAATTCTTTCATCTTCAGTATTAACGGAACGGAAGCTCAAGCACTTCAAACCCGATTCGACAAAGCGAAGATGATTCGTGGCACTTTAATCATTTTTTCCACAACAAAATGGAAAAATTGAAGTAAAAATCACATCGTCAGCTACCACGTCGACTATTGTAAATAAACATACTTAATTCATTATTTTATGTGTTATTCATTTTCCGTTGCACCTACCAGTCCTTGTAAACGTTCTCTGCGTGTACGCGATATGTTAAGCCGGTCGCATTCTTTTAAAGAATTTTTTAAGTGTGACCCCGGTTGAGTTCCATTTTCAAATTTTCACTGTTTCCTTAGAATTGAAAGGGGAACACGATGATATTTTTTCCAAAATTTTAAGTTGGTGAGTTGAAGACGAAAAGTGGTAATGAAACTTTATAAACAAATTAATAATAATTTATTAATAACAAACTCAAATTTTTTTTATACCACTACATAGAGTGACTCGATATCTTCAAAATCGACCTGTTTCATTTTTTTGTACGACTAATGGTTTCGACGATACAGTAATTTGAAAGGTCGGCCGAGAGTCGTTTTTTGAAATTTATTACAACTTACAACCATCTATATCTTCTGAAAAAAAAATCCCAAATTTTTTTCGCGAGACACGCTTTTCATTATTTCATGTGTAGAATGTGCCTGCCAAATTTCAAAAAAATCGGAATCATCAATTATTATTAAGCGTTCGGTTTGACATGGAATGATCCATATATGACTTGTTTCTGAATAACCGTCGTTAACGTGAATATAACAAAATTAGAATGGTTTATTAATTAATAACAATTATTCAACGCTAAATATGCAATTACCACGAAACGACATTTTTTAGATTTTTTCAATTTTCCATTCATTTTTTCCTTTGCAGTATTCCTTTTTTTACCATTTATCAAAAGTAGACGTAACAACGAGTAAGTGAGCCAAAAAAAGAAGAAGAAGAAGCGAATAAGCCCCAGCCAATTGGCTTTCTCATAATTCCAAACAGTACTTCTAGGAGCTGGCGTGTCTGGGGTGGAGGGTTGGTATGGGAAATTTGCACTGACCAGGCAGTGGTCTAAGTTGCCTAGAAGCGAATCAACTTCGACGGAGTACCACGTTGGGTGAGGGGTAAGAAAAAGTTCAAAGAGGTGGGCCCCTTTGTCTGAAGCGTCAAGAGCTCATGTGGCACATTAACCATTTGATGTAGGTTATTAGCCTCTGCAAAAAGCTAGGCTTCCCGGCTAGAAACACTAGCGTCAATTCAACCAACCGGATGAAAAAGGGCCCATACACGGTCGAACGATTTGCGCAACGTAGCCCGTTGTGCAAACGTTTCTCCCGTGTATGGGGCGGTTCGATACGTTGCACAACTGTTTGATGAAAATCAAACATGTTTGAAAATTTTTGTGCAACGGGCAACGTTGCGCAAGTTACTTCTTTGTGTATGGAGATGTTGGTGCATTTTAAAGACAATGAAATTTTAATTCTTCAAGTATTGCGCTCAAATAAAATGAGAAAATGGCAGTGAGGAAAGCGGTTGAAGGATTCTGGAGAGAATTCATCGAAATACATCGCCATACTTTCTGAAAACTTGCAATTATAATTGCCAAACACTTAGCTTGAGACTTGTTTTCTCCACGAAAGCATAAACGTAAATGAAGTTTGCGCAACTCGTTGCGTAGTGTATGGACAATCTCCTATTTTTTGACAAACACAAATTTGCGCAAATTGTTCGCTCGTGTATGGGCCCCTTAAGGATAATAATTTGGAGATATGTTCGGAGATAGCGTCAAATGCTAATGAAGTGGGTTCATTATTGATATTAGGGCTCCTGTATACAAAACAGAAGAAAATGACGACCGAGTTGGATAAACTCAGACGATATACTGTTGTACATTTTCGCTATGTCTTTCCTAATATAAATGTCGATTCCTCTATGAGGACTAGATTATACCCGGAAACCTGGTAATGATCTAAGACATCATTAGGTAAAATATGGGCTTCACTTAGAACGAAAATTGGGAGAGAATCATTTTGGCACACACAGAATGGAAATTTGTTTGAATCCCGCGAAAAGTAAATACAAAAGTTTTTTTATCGCGGCTTCGCATGCGCAAGGTTGCAATCACAGTCGAATTCGGCGGTGCCATTGTCTTAACCATCGGAGCTGTACCAAATCTATAAAGAGATAGACATCGTCAATTATATCAAAATAAATAGACTACGATGGGGCAGGACATGAAGAGCGATTTCCGGAGAACAGAGCAGTGAAGAAGATATATAAGATAATCATAATCGGTGACCGGCCAGCAGAAAAGATGGTTTGAAGCCGTAGAAGCAGACGCTGCACACTTGTTGGGACTACAAAATTGGAGGACTCTAGCTAGTGAGCGAGAACAATGGAGGAGAAAACTAAAGGAGGCCAAGGCTTGATTTGGACTGTATTGACATTGAACTGAACTCAAGTAAGATATTTGGTTCCCGGATGGTAGGGACCTCTAAATATTATACGATTTGTATAAAATCTTCTGAGGATATTTTTTCACGAAAATTACGCTTAAAATTTAACAAAATAATAAGTTTTCATATAATAAGGCGCACCCTACTGTACGTTTTATATATTCTTTACTCTATCATACATTTTCGTTTATGAATAAATCTATAAACGTTTTGGACTATTCCACTCTAATATTTTAGATAACCCTACAATAAAAGATTTCATATGGAAGCAAAATTAATAATTGTATGCATGTCCGTCCATTCAATCGTACAAGCCTCAGTGTAGAGTGTACAGTTCACCATTTTTAATATATGGAAACCCGTGGTGAAACAAATCAAAGCTTCCAATGATAAAATCAACATAACATAATCTACAAAAAAAAAATAAAAACAATGTCCACTAGTAAACTTGTCCGGTTACTACGGGATTAAACGACAATCCAGTATGTAAGGAATGAAAAAAAATTGTTTTATTAATTTACACGCAATTAATAATCAAGGAAAAATACAAATTTTGCTGTGTGCTTTTTTAAATAAATTATAAAAAAAAAGTTGGGTGTGGTATGTAGAACATCCGATCTTGCTACTACTTCTACACCTGTCAATTTTATCATCTCAAATGACAGATATTTTTATATTTATCATCGATGATACAAAATGTTTTTAATATAATTATTATTTACTTTAAACCAACTTCATATGTATATATTCTAACTTTTTCTAAATTTACATAATGTTTTTTAAAATTTCAAATTCATTTTTGAATATTATTACGTATGAGCTATATTTTTTAGTTTATTGAATAAACGAAATACACGCTCTTGACTCAATTTACTATGTAGTCCTAAAGTAAACCTTGTTTACAGAGGATGTTGCGGCGATGTTATATAACATTTGTGTTTTACCTTGTTCTACACAACAAAACTACAAAAAAAAATAAACTAACTTTCTTCGATATGTAAATTGAAATTCATATGAGAACCACAAAAAAAAATTATTTTAAATAATCTTCCATATTTTCCACTTATTATCGAAACTAGTTTGCACTACTCTCAATAATCCCAATCGCGGTCACCTTTCTAAATAAGCAAAACAATCAAAAAGATCATCCATCATCTGGCCTTTACGGACATATATATATTTAACAAAACAATAATTATTAATAATTACTGATTATTGTTGAAGAACGATTGGAAAAAAATATATCAATTAATATAAACGATGCACCTTCAGGCACAGGTAAAAGTTCATCTGTCTGAGACGACTACTAAACCTATGTACATCACACTCTTAACATTCTAGAAACAAAGAGCGTCACACAATTTGTTATTAATAAATTAACTGATAATAGTTTTGCCATATTATAATTAATCAAGAAACCGGCCCCCGTTCGGAACAGTAACCAAAATACACGACATGATTTTTTTTTTGCTTAATCGCAAACGTTGAAAAAATTTACCTGATTACTTTTTGTCGGTGTGTTAATATTCTTATCTAGTTACGAAATGGCACGATATCAACTTGTTATAGGAATTAATCCGCTTAACTGCAAAAAAATAAAACAAAACACTCATCAACTTTTATTATTTCACCAAGAACTTGACAAGATCACCGACCACCACCCAGCAACCAAATCCGCAATCAAAACTTCGTCTCGAATTTTGTTGTCACAAAAGATTTTTCCAATTTGAAGAACACCACAAAAAAAAATTGTTGATAAAAAAATACAAGGGGACAAACTTTAAAACAATTGGCGAAACAAAAAAAAAACAAACTCAAACACAGAAATAAACTCGCGAGTCGAACTTCTTCTTGCGGGTCTATCGGATCCCATAAATGGTGCTACCTTGACGGCTATCTTAAGACTGTGGAAAGGTGCAGTTCTCCCGAGAATTTGCACCTTACCCCGTCTAGACCAAGGTGTATCCAGCCAGCAGCCAGAAAGCCAGCCAGCCAGCGATCAGACGGATTCTAGTGCTCTTTGCTCTTGGCAAGCTTTAAGTCAAACCTAATCGTGACACTATGACACATTGGCGGCGGCGACGTCAGCCGGCTCTTAGCAAAGTGGTTGAACTTGGGATCTGGCTTTGCACTGACCGACAGACCGACCGACCAACCGATCGACAGTCCATGTCAGAGCTGCGCGCTCAACACCAAACTCGCAAGCTTCAACCAAAAACACACAATCGCGCATCTCGCCGTGTCTCTAGAAACAAGTTTCGCATTCGTCGTGCGCTACTGTCGTCGTCTCTCAGCTAATTCTTTTTTGCAACATGTTGCGAGGGCACGCGACAAAAAAAGTTGTGAAATATTTTTGCGTAGAAAAAACCCGTAATTTCGCTTCGAGAATATTCAACAAAAATTGCGCGGTCAAGGATGCTCGGTGTGCGGTCACCAACCGATTCACCAAAATCTGGTCAGTGCAGCTTCGGTACGACGATGCGCCAAAGCGTAGTGCAATGACTTATTCAGGAAATTGGTCAAATCCTTGACGGATTTATTAGGGTGCGTTCACACCTCTGTAACTCCCGGCTCGATTCACTTCTTGTTGCGCAACTTTTTATGTAGCGGCGGCCTTGACAAAATTGACGTCTAGCAAAAATTGAATTGCTTTTGTCGGTATAATTTTGGTAAATATGAAAAATAAAAACCAAAAAAAAATTAAATTTTCTTGGAATTATGCCAAAAAAATATGATTTAGATTTTTCACATCAAAGTGAATTATGAGTGTTTTTCGATCTATGCAAAAATTCCCATGCAAACAGAGGAAGAACTCAGTTCTCAGTTTCATCTTTTCGCGAAGAAATTTTTTATTCATAAATTTATTTTTTCCCCCAAATTGTTAAATCAATATAATCAATTCCGACAAAACAAAAATAAATCAATAAATTGCGAAATTGATGTTGATTAACATTTTTTTTATTTAGTTGGGAAAGTGTGAATCATTTTTTAATTTTTTTTATGGAGTGATTTTAGCATAAATCAAGGGAATTGACTCAGGGAAATTTTTAATGGTAGCGAAAAAATCTACGGAATTGTTTTGTTTAAAAAGTGGAGTTTGGACTTTTAAGAGGTTTTTCAATTTTTTTTTTAATTTTTTTGGAGTAACAATTAAAGATGTGACGCAAGTAAGAAAATCGAGATTTATTTCACAAGTTCAAAAGATAAAAACAAAAATTGGAGGCGTGATGACGAGTGGTAAACGGATTGGACGTTGTGTGCGGACTACTAAATTTAAAGTGGTTACTTTTTTTATTTTTTGGATGTAATAACTACTTTCAAGGTAAAATATCTGAAATATTTTGGAAAATTGACTTACTTTTAACTTCTAAATACCTATTTCCATCTTAATTTTTGGTAAAGGAATTGCAACGAGATTGTAGGGACACCTACCTCTGCCGTACTCACTAAACACTATAACTACCTGCCATTGTAAGAATATGCAAGTAGGGAAATTATTGCAGTAGGCAATTCAAATAAAAAAATCAAAATATATATAAAATAAAATTCAGTCTTTTATTAGATCTCAAAAAAACGCGTAATATAAAAATTATCCCCTATAAAAAACAATAACTTATAAAAGTGTAAAAGTTCTAAATTTAATTTATAATCAGTATATAGTTTATTGCTGCATCATAATTATTGTGGTAAATCCAACCACGAAGGAAAATCACTAAAGAAGCCCTTTGGTACACGAGGTGGACCAGCAGGACACTAAAAGATTAAGAATGAATTGTAACTACAGCGATGGTTTTCATCGGGACATTCGACAATTGTCAATATTTATTTTGGAAGAAATATCAAAACACTACAAACATTTCCAATATGTAGACCCCTCTCGTAGCATATAAGATAGGTTAAATTCTGAGTTCTGCCCGAAATCACTCTGATTCGTACTCTGCAAAACTAAGTGTTTGGACCCAGCCAGCCAGGCGTAATACATTTCAAAATGTAATACGAAATGTAACACATTATTTAGAAAGGAAGACTGCACAAATTCTACGGATCATCATAAAGTGAAGCTACTTGTAATTGGAAAAGCCAAAAATCCTCGTTGTATCAAGAATTTAAATTTGCCAGTACATTATAAGAATTCAAAATCAGCATGGATGACTTCGGCAATTTTCAAAAACTGGTTTCATGAGATGTTTGTTCCCGAAGTTAAATGTTTTTTAAAGCAAAATGGTTTGCCAATTAAAGCATTGTTAATTTTAGACAATGCTCCTTGTCATCCTCCACTCAATGAAATTAAAAGTTCAGACAGTTGCATAACAGCTATATGCCACCGAATGTAACTGCCCTGATTCAGCCGACGCACAGTGGGGCAAAAGGCTGAAAAGCTGGCCAAAAATCTTTAACATTAACCAATCAATTTGAAATTTCGTTTATCGGGGTTTTTGGGGTCGGTGATCACGAATTTAGTGTCCATTTTTCCATAAACAAGATGGCGGCTTCAAAATGGCGACCAAAAGTAGTTAAATATCCTTTAATTGCTACAAAACTTGGTATACGGGGGTTTTTGGGGTCGCTGATTACGAATTTAGTGTTCATTTTATCATAAACAAGATGGCGGCTTCAAAATGGCGACCAAAAGTAGTTAAATATCCTTTAATTGCTACAAAACTTGGTATACGGGGGTTTTTGGGGTCGCTGATTACGAATTTAGTGTCCATTTTATCATAAACAAGATGGCGGCTTCAAAATGGCGACAAAAAGTAGTGAAATATCCTTCAATTGCTACAAAACTTAGTATACGGGGGCGCTGATTTCGATTCGATTTCGCGGCATTTTTTTAATAAAAAAATATAAATTTTAAATAAAAACTTATAAGGAAATCAATCCTGTTCACGAGATAACTTAGCATCTATTAAAACAGTCAGATCATCCTCTCCTGATAAAACCTGTTGCGGCTCTAATAATTTATTGTAGTTTTGTTGATAAATTCTGGCCTCTTCTGGATTTGTGGCTATATTTTTTTATAACTTTTGAGGCCTGAACCTGTCCTTCCGCTCGTAACTTCATACAACTAGCATATATCAATGATTCTGTAGGAACAGAATCACGCAACTCTTTTGCCTTAGACCTTTTTGTTCGTTCAGAACATAATTCAAATGGAATAAGTTGTCGACCACGTTTTTTATTCGAAAGTTGTTTTGTGAAACGAGGGAAAGAAAGTGCAGTTTCCAGCCACTCTTTATTATTTTGTCGAAATTTGTCTTTGCTCCTACATGCTTTTGACCATCTTGTTCTATACTCATACTTAAACTTAGATAGAGTCTGTTTTAAAATACCTAAATTACTCTGATCACAACTAGTCTTATGTTGCAGCTCTTTCAGCATAAAATCATATTGGTCGCTAAAGCTATCCTTTCCAGAACACTTCATAATATTAAGAAGTTCTTTTCTGGTTATAAATAATGTATTTAGACTCGTCCCTAAAATAAGTAATGAATATTACTGCACATTGAAATATTTAAGAAATAATTTTGGTTTCACAAATATCCATAAACATTCGCATAATTAATAAAGTAGCAAAAAGTAGCAACTTTTTTTTTGTTGCTCTTTAAGTACATGGTATAAGGACCCTACCAATATTTAAGTTGATACTTGATATGTTTTGGAACCTAAAGAAAATCTCCATTTTTAATAGATTTTAGTACAATTTTATAACTAATTTTATTTTTGGATATTATGTGTACATAATTAAAAGTTAACAGTTACTAAAATATTGTTTCGTACCTGAAGTTGAAGCTTCCATGGTTGATTTGTATAAATAAATTATAAATGACACCTCAAAACAACTTTGAAACGGTTCAAAATAAATGGCCGCCCAAAATACGTGAGCAAATGACGAATAAGGCACACTTTTGTGGCCGTTAGGATAAGTTACGAAGCATTTAAATTCTGCGAAATCGTAGGTAGGTAAGTGTTATTTTGAAATAGTACAAGTGGGTATTTCTAAATAACATTTCATTTCATGAATTTCTGCCAGTTTTTGAGGGTATCTGCCCCAGTGTGCGACGGATCAAAATGTTATTCGCCTCACAAAACTGCAATACAGAAAAAGCTTATTGTCATCTAATATTCGCCACTCATGAAAATATTTCTGAAGCGATGAGGAAGATTACTCTAAAGGACGCGATTTTCAATTTAGCTGCTGCGTGGGATAAATTAGACTCTAAAATGATTGAAAAATGCGGGAGAAATATCCTAAAATTAACCTCGAACGAAAATAGTGACGATGAGGAGGATAATGTACCGTTATCTGTTTTAAGACAGCAATTGAGAAGTTGCGATGTCATGAATGTTTCTGAGGACATAATAAACCTGCTAAAAAATACTATAAACACGGAGGAACCACATACAAGCAGAGATGTATACGTTTGGAATGAAGATATAGTATGGGACATTAACTTAGAAGAATTCGAAAGTGAAGAGGAAGAAGAAAGAGAAATAGCTAAGGAAGATGAAACATCTTGTGTTCCTACATCAAAAGAAGCTATTCAGATTTTTACTAAAGGGTTAGAATGGGCACAAAACAATGAAGTTGATTATTCTGATCTCTTGGCGTTGAAGAAATTGCAGGAAAAGGCAATACAAAATTTAGCAAAACAAGTGAAGCAAACCAAACTAACAAATTATTTTTCTAAAATATAAAATGATGTTTGAATATCCTTTCCTTAATTATCTTTAAAATGAATAAAGACACATATAAATAAACACATATTTCAATTAGTTTTCATTTAGAAAATTCTTAAATCGAGCAATTTTTACATCTCGTAAACGTGAACAAGCCAGGTTTTAATTAGTTCATGTTATCGCGAGTCTACTGTAGTTCATTTTAGGATGTTGGGCTAAAGCCCGGACCAAGTAGCGGGCAAGGAATATAAATTAGCACGAAAGGGCTGTGTCGTGTAAAAATCCTGCACGTGAGCGACCACACTAAAGGTAGCTTGTTCAAAAAGACAGAAATAGTGTGGAAGAGGAACACAAATTGCTCAACTGTCAAATGAAATCTGCTCGATCCATTTCTACGACATTAATCTGTCGATTGTGGAAAGTGTGTAGTGATTGTGTAAAAAGCCATTTTAAAGTGATTATTTATAATTGTTATCAGTGAGATTAATTTATAATAGACGCTAATTTGCGATATGAATGCCCTGTGGGGGATTGTTTTAACAATACCAAAGTTCCGCGTCGAAAATCGATTTTAAGGTAAGTGGAGTGATAAAAATCTAATGGGGCCGCTAGACGATCAATAATATTGTGCAAAATTTTGCTTTGCGCAATATTATTGACGGTCTGTGGGTGGTATTAGCAGATTGTCTGGAGCAAAGAAGGAAACCTTCAACCGTTTGCTCAATATTATTGCCCATATTATTGATAGTCTAGGGGCCACTTAACATAGTTGCTATATTTCATTAAATATCATAAAACGGAGTTATATTAACTTCAGAAAATTAAGCAAACGTTATATTTGTCATGGTAATTCCATGACATTTGTTAGTGTTAAGTTGCAACTTATTAGTAATGTATCAGAATAATTGAAAAAATGATTAAAAATGAACAAGTTTGAATGGCGATATATCGGCCGCCGTTGGTCGTACGGAGAAAAAGGAATTTCTTCGTTTTTGCAAGACCGTAAAAACAGTTGTAACCGAGTTAATGAAAGAAAGAAAATATCTTGAATCGATTATTATTTGAATGGTGAAAAAAAAAATTAAAAAAAAACTTCTTTCACTGTTATGGGTTATGTGTTCTGAAAAAGAGGGTACTAAGGGTCGGCTCTCAAATACGCATCCCTAAAACTGGAGCACTTTGTGGTTTTATCATATTTAGGAACGCAATTGTCTTTTCTACTCCTTACTTTTAGACATTTTCAATAGCCAAACTGGTCAGTAGCGAGACGTGTGGTCAGGTTCACAATTTCTCACAACATACATATATTGAGACATTTGTGGGCAGGAACAAACCAGAGAGAGAGTCGAATATTTTTAACTTCCCAGTATAGGGAAGTTATTGTAATCGGGCCGAAAATCGAAATCTTCGACGTATTTTCATCTTTCAAGGTCCCAGGAGCATTTTAAGCAAAAAATTGGGAGGAAGTATGTGTGTGTGTGTGTGTGTGCGTACGTATGTGGTCATTTTTTCCTGCACGATATCGCGCGAACCAAAAAAACATATCGACTTCGTTGAGCTGTCGTTCGAAGCGTATTAACCGAAATATGATCTGAAAAGATTTTCATAAAATTCGGTCGAGCCGTTTTTTGTTTAAGCGGCGTAAGTGATTTTTGTACTTTTTTTTTTTATGTGACACACTAGAGACTTAGGGAAGGCCCGAACCACGAAAGATATTGGCTTACTTGAGGTGCCGTTCGAAGCGTATTAACGACAATATAATCTAAAAAGATTTTTATAATATTCGGGCTAGCGGTTTTTTGGTTTAAGCGACATAAGTGATTTTTGTACCTGCACGATATCGCGCGAACTATAAAAGATATCGACTTAGTTGACGTGCCGTTCGAAGAGTATTAACCAAGATATGATCTGAAGATTTTCATAAAATTCGGTCGAACCGTTTTTTTTTTTGTTTAAACGACGTTTATGATTTTTGTACCTGCACGATACCGCGCGAACTAAAAACTATATCGACTTCATTGAGGTGCCTAACAAGAATATTAACGAAGAAATGCTCTGAAAAAAATTTCATAATATTCGGTCGGGCCTTTTTTGTTTAAATAGAAAAACTTCGGCTAATTGTCAGAAAGACCTTAAATTGACAAGTTTTGCTAATATCTAATAAACTCGAAGACCCGTTCTAAACGAAGTGATCTTTTCTGGGTTCTGCACAGCAATAGCCTTCGAACAAAACATCACTTGTCAAAATCCGACAACCTTTCAAAATCGTGCAAAACTTTCGTTACCCTTTACAAACAGCGCGAATATTTCAAACCTTGGATTATCACTTTTTGACGGAAAATGATTTTCTACGCGTGATACAGTTTCAGATAATTGCGGTTCATGCCGGGAGTTCCAGGAGTTACCACAAAATTTGTTCTTTTTGTCAAGTCTGACAAGTACTTAACAGTTACAGTTTTGCTAATATCTCCGGAAAGCTTTGGAATTTCCAAATGAAGTCATTCGCTTCTCAGTTTATCAACGGCGCTTCAGCCCGCTCAATACGAATTTGAACACAATTTGTTTATTTGCTAACGTTCGGGAAAAACAAAATTTCTAGAATTTTTTTAGAGTAACCACTATTATATTATTTGAATTAGGATTACTTTGTCCCCAGTTCTGATACTAGTCAATTTTCCACTAGTGCTAAACATATAACTATTTTGTAAGAAGTCAGTTTATTCCACCTTCGTTCATCATACTGGGAAGTTAATCGTGTGGACCGAAGGGGTCAAACCCACATCCCAACTAGTTTTTTATAATTGTCGAGCTCTAGTCAAGATAATAAATCGTGAATCTGGAAATCTCTTCTTACAAGCTTTGGGAGAGATGCAGAGCCTTAGGCCCCTACTGCGAGTGGCGATTAGCGATCGACTCGACTATAGTAGATTGTGTCGATTAATTTTCTTTTTTGCATTGTGTAACCCAATCGAAAAATATTTGGGCTACTCTGATTTAGAAAATTACTTTGTTGTTAAAATTCCTGGCAAATTTTGTCGTGAGCAAAAAAGCAATCGATAAAAGTCGACTGTCAAATCGACAATTTTCGATTACAATCGACATTCGCAATATCAAACTAAATAATCGACAGTCTATCATCGATAAATGTCGCTTGTTGATTAGGCATCGACACTCGCAATAGGGGCCTTAGAGTAAGATTTACGGTCGATATCTGAATATGACAGGGTAGATCAAGTCGCTACAAACATACTGTCAAAGGTAAACGTTTTTCATACCCAAAACGGTTCTCTTTCAGTGACTGTTGTTTCCCCTGTCTTCGGCTCTTGACCGGGATGCCTCCTCTACCTATACCTTCCTACTTACTACAGCGATTGTATCAACAAAATAAACGCTTTTTTGCCTCCATTGCAATTTTATTTGCGATTCCCACTCAATCGGCTTACTACTATTTGTTCATAAATAGAACTAGACTGTGAAACAATTCCGGCTCCGTTGCTTCCAAACTCCTAGAATATCCAAGAGTTCTCGGGAACCATTCCCATCACCGTGGCCGTCGAAATCAAAGGGTCACTTCTGAGTTTAAAACTGCCACATAAAAAAGAAACTCTTAGCTCCAACTACCCCGAGCTAAGAAAGAATATCGCTACAAGTATATAATATTGTCTTTCATAAAATTGAAATGAATCACTACTTACAAAAAAAAACTAATTCGCGACATTTCTTAATTAAAACCCATTCATCCCTCACTCGTCCTCGACTTTTAATAAGAAATTATTAAGACGATCACGTTCTAGATTCATACGACCATGTTTGTAAATGTCTCTCCTTTCTAGCAACTAATCCAAAACCACCAAGGGTTTGGGGGTGTATTTCCATAATTAGATAATCACCTCCCCCGCGCATATTTCGTTATAAATTAAAATTAAATCCACTTATACCAACTCCACTAACACAAAAGTGTGGCGTGTGAGCTACCAGCGTACTCTATTAGTTAAGTTTACAACTAAAAAATAAACCGAGTTTTCTAGTAAACAAATTCGACCTTGCACGTTTACAATTGTTTATTTGTGATTCCCAGAGCTTAATTTACTACCGATATAAATGATTCAATTACTGTGGAATTTACTTACAAGGAAATAATAATGGCGACGATTGCAGCTGTGGAAATTTTTTGTTCGCGTTGTTGTTGTTGTTACGCCATTTTGTCTACAATTTCCATTAATTAAAAATGTGCGTAGAATGCGACAATTGCACTTTTTGCTGGCAATTTGAAATGTGAATGGGTACTTTTTTTCGTCAATTTATCTTAACGTAAGCAAGTTATTAAAATCCATTACGGTTCACGGATCATTATGTACTGGAATTATGCGGATTTTAATGTGTTGAAAGTGACTTTGTTGTGACGTAGTTTTCTAGCAAGAACAAGATTTTTTCCCGCCGATGTTAATGGAAATAATGGAAAGATTGACAGTTCCGATTTGATGCAAGAAATTTGACACAAGATTCTTCGGAAAGTTTGTTTTGCGCGATGTCATTGGCGATATAATCGTAGTACAATAGCGTGTAAATGATGATAAGTGCTCGAATTTTAGATACTCATAATGGCTATATTTGAAAATTTAAATTAAATTCCACTTGTTTGGTGGCAAAAACTTTTCCATGTCCTGTCATTTTTATATTGTTTATTATATATTTTTGTTTTGTTCGTCATTGAAATGTTGTGTTTTGTGTGCTTTTACCCCATGGCCGATATTACAAAAACATTGATAATGATAGTAAATAATAATTAACTGGCAAGATTAGTGATAGTAGAGCTAGCCAATTAAAGCAAGGGTGTCCGAACTCCAAACATAGCCTGTCACACCCAGGTATTCGTGCAACAAGACGAGCCGCTAACAAGCAATACTTCTGGCCATCGATCAATAGACTGCAATGAGTGGTGTAGATCGTGCCTTTGCTGCTAAAAGTTTAAAGTTTCAGACGTACCAAAACTTCTTGGTCTTTAAGTTTCCAGATATCTGACGGACATAATGGTATCACTACCATCATCAATCTCATGGATACATCTTAACGAAAGCAGACCGATACGCGAGATGGATTGAAGCATATCCAATTCGGGACATCTTAGTTTCAACATTGACAAAAATTTTCGTCACAGAATTCGGTCCGTGTTTCGGTGTGTCCACAACTGATCAAGATACCCAATTCGATCGAAACTTTTCAAAGAAATTGCCAATCTACGCATATCTATAAAATAAGAGGACTCGGCTACCATCAGCAGGCAAACGAAATGGTTGGACGGTTGCACCAACAACTGAAAGTAGCCTTAATGGCAAACTACAACACTACTCATTTGGTGTAAGGATTTCCCTTCGTCGTGTTAGGCATGCACACGGCAATCAAGAAAAATACAATCAGGTAAGGCCGTGGGGTAGACCGATAGGTGCGATCGCTCTAGGCGCCAGAAATGCGAAAAATAAAATTTTGATGGCGCCTTTTGAGCGGACGCGAGGCCGCTGAAATGGGTGGACAGACGGTGAAGCAAACTTGCATTGTTTGGAGTCAGCCAAGCAGGACCTTAGGCCACATTCTACTCGAGCTACCCTGTCTACCCATTGTTATGATCCCATAACAGTATATATCATAAACAGCACAATTGGCATAAATTTCCAATCGTCAAGTGCATTGCACTTATCAAAATTCTTTTAACGAACTCGCAAAAGTATTAGAGTCATCATAAATTCTTCAAATTTACGATGACTATGTTATTTATTCTAACGTATTAAATTTCACTTTGCCCACTTGTGCATTGCGCCGGAAACCCAAGCCACGCTTGGACTTATGATATAAATTTTTGCTGATAATGCAAAGCGTCCCGAGGGTTCGCTTTGAGCCTAATAACCAACTGAAGGCGAGTTTTGAACCAACCGCAATACAGAGCGGACGCGCCGGCCGGTATCGGGTCTTTACACTAATTACTAGTACATGTACAAGTTAATTTGATAAAATAAAGTTAATTTGATAAAATAAAGTTAATTTGATAAAATAAAGTTAATTTGATAAAATAAAAGTTAATTTGATAAAATAAAGTTCAGTGTTTAATCATTTTTAAATATCAGTAATTGCGTAGTTCAAGCTCCCCCGTCTACACTCCTCACCAGAAGGAAGGCACGGTGTAGGGACGGGATACAACACTGGTGGCAGCGTTGCGGATCGATTTGATTTGATTTATTAGTCCTGGCTACTCTATTTTGATACGGCTACTGGAGCTCACTTTGATCACCTTAATTTTTTATATATAAACAAACAGACTTCTTTTAGGGTTTATTTTTGTCCTCCTCATCTTATGTACTCCTGCAGTTGATGTATTCCTACTAGTATCTGCTGAGAAGCTAAGCAGTACCTATCCAATCACGTGAGGAACAAAACACTATCATCACCACTGGAAGGATTGTTCTTGTTGTCTACCAAACGATATATACTACTATCATCAACAACAAAACACTATCATCACCACTGGAAGGATTGTTCTTGTTGTCCACCAAACGATATATACTACTATCATCAACAACAAAACACTATCATCACCACTGGAAGGATTGTTCTTGTTGTTTACTTACCAAGTAAGATGCATATATATATATTTTTTTTTTTTTGATTTTCAATTAAGTAACTAAGCAAATGAGTGAAAAATTGTGAGAAGGGTTTGTGCTCCAGAAACTAATAATCTATCTTAAATCGTGGGGAAACAAATTGTATTGGTGAAATTGTTCGATTATTAATTTAAAGAGATTTTTGTTTGCATTAAGTGAAAATCGATTTTTGGATTTGTTTCTTTTTATCGTTTATTAAATTGGTTGTTACATGGTACAATATAATCAAAAAATAGATTCAAGAATAGGTTCTGTGTTCAAATCTGCAATTTTAATGATTGAGTTTTGGAAGGATTGCCTCTCATTCGAAACGCGTGAAATCAACATTTTCCAATTTAAAGTTTTAAAGTATTCGACAAATACACTTTCGCCCTGAACAGTCGAAACAAGGGTTTACTTAATACCAAAGTTTTATTATTACGCGATTGGAGTAAAATAAAATATAATAAATCATTTTAATTATTACAAAAATTGTGTTGTGTAAAGATAGTCGCGACATCACATTTTATACATTGAATTCTTCTTCGCTCCCTCTGGACTAAAACAAAATTCTAACTAGAAGTCGTGCAAGACTGGCGTCGCAGCCAGCTTTGCCTTGTATACTTGAAGAAGGTCAAGAACCACGAGACAGAATGGAGATGCAAATTGGTCTATCCGATATTTCAAGTTTTGTCCCTGAATTTTCTGGAAATCCGTCGGAAATTACAAAATTCATTTCTTGCGGCGATATTCTTTTTTTGTACGCAAAAACCGCTAGTGAAACTAGTCTTTTCCTCAAAGTAGTGCAGACCAAACTACAGGGTCCAGCATACGAATTCACCCGATTCAAAACTTATGGAACTTGGGCTGAACTGACCAGTGACCTCAAAGCCCAGTTCAAGGAAGAAAAGTCAAGGTCCGAAGCACAAAATGAGCTTCTGGCTGCAAGACAGGCTTTCAAAGAAAGCATCAAAGAATTCGGTGACAAAATCATCAGCTTATTAACAGCACTAAACTCCGCGACTTACGCCGAAGTCGAAGGAGAAGAAGTGCGTAAATTCCTAATTAAAGAGAACGATAAATTAGCTGTGCAGGTATTCGAGGACGGGTTGAGGAGCCATAGCCTCAAACTTATAGTTAAAGCACATGGAGAAATGGATCTAAAAAAATCCATTACATATGCCATGCAACATTCTGTTCGGATGGAGCGCAACACTCCACAACCTCAATTTGCCCCCAAACCTATCCCCCGGCCGGTACAAGTCTGTAACACATGTAACCAACGCGGTCACACGTCTGAATCGTGTTATCGGAACCAAAGAAGACAGAGTTTTGATTTTCCGCGGCCCATAAAAAGGGAAGTAAATCATGTCTCGTATGGAGGAAGAAGAGATTCGTCCTACGGACAACAAATACGACAGACGGCACCGCGAAACCAACAATATTCGAATCGCGTGAATATCGACAAACAAGTCCGAAATTTCGGTAATGGGCAACGCAACCATACGGGAAGACTGAATGAAGAAAGGCAAATGCCTTTTCAAGACAGGAGGAACGTAAATTACGCTTCGATAAGTTCGGGAAACGATCCAGGCCCTCCTATTCAAATAACGACCGACCCTACTACGGAATCGAGCATTACGAATAGAGACAATTATAATGCGGGAAACGCCATGAATCGAGAAGACGTAGTCGGCGGTCCTTCTCGAATAGAATTCAGAGCCGATGTACACCGGCAATAACTCCTAGTAATATAGTAATAGAAGTAGACCTTAATAGTGTAGGAAACCAATCAACTATAACTTTACCCATTCGGTGGCCTACACAGAAATGTTTAACCTTTTTGATTGATTCGGGATCCGAAGTAAGTTTAATTAAATATGAAACCGGGATAAATCCCGATAATTTAAATACTCATTGTATAATCGAAACCATATATGGAGAATTGTTCCCTACACTTGGATCATTCAAAGTGGCCCTCGAGTTCGCCAATGCAACAGGTCACTGCTTGATAAACCATAATTTCTTTTTGTTAAGACCAGGAGCTACCTTAGCGTACGATGCATTATTAGGAAACGATTTTATAAAGAAACATACCTGCATTATAGATAACTTGAGAGAAATCATAGCAATTAGACCGAAACTCGAAGCTGAGGAATCAGGCGAGGATGAAAACATGGGAATAACCGGGGAAAATGTTAGTAAGACTTTTCAGAGCTCGGGATTCAAAGCCATAAGCCCACCTCTTTATGATTTGTCAGACGAAATAGAAGGAACTAATTCGAAGTTAACTAATCAAATAAATGAAGATGTATTAAGAGACGTAGACAATAAATCGGAAGATAATTACGATTATCAAAGGGAAGCTGAGCGAAGCCCCTTACAAAACCCAGTTACTATCCCTGCAAGAGCAGAGACGATAGTGCAAATCCCAATTTTCACTAATAAGGATGTAGTTATTCGTAAAAGGGAAATTGTCCCTGGCGTATTCCTGGCGGCTACGATAGTTAGACCACAAAATAATAAGGCAAATGCATTAATTTTAAACTCCAACGAGGAAGATATAATTTTAGAAACAAATAATATGGAAGTCCAATATGAGGAATTAAATAACTTTAACTTTGTAGGGATTAATAGAGATGAAGATCCAGTAGAAAATCGTTTAAGAAAACTAACAAACCTATTAAAATTAGGGCACTGTAACACAGAAGAACGCACAACAATCTTGGACATCTGTCGTAGATACAATGATTTGTTTTATATAACAGGGGACTCCTTGACATGCACCGAAGCCATAGATCACCAAATTATCACGCAAACGGATAAACCCCCTGTTTACGTTCGACCGTATAGATTACCAAATGCACACCGAGACGAAATTCACAAACAGGTACAGCAAATGCTAGATGATGACATCGTAAGACATAGCTTTAGTCCATGGAACTCACCACTTCTCCTAGTGCCTAAAAAACCGGACGAAACCGGAAATAAGCGCTGGAGAGTTGTCGTTGATTTTCGTAAGTTGAACGAAATCACGATTGGGGATGCATATCCACTTCCAAATATAATAGATATTTTGGACCAGCTGGGCAGATCCAAGTACTTCAGTACACTCGACTTAGCCAATGGATTTCATCAGATCCTCGTAAGTGAAAAGGATCGAGCTAAAACTGCTTTTAGTACCCCTTTTGGACACTTTGAGTACAATAGGATGCCTTTTGGGCTCAGAAACGCTCCCGCAACGTTCCAACGGTTGATGAATACTGTCCTTACGGGACTCCAGGGAATACATTGCTTTGTTTACGTGGACGATATCGTCATCTATGGGTACGATCTCAAGGAACATAATGATAAGTTGATACGTGTATTAGAAAGATTACGGCAATATAACTTAAAACTTCAGCCCGAGAAATGTAATTTCATACGACAGGAACTCTCATATTTAGGGCATATAATTTCAAAAAATGGCGTAAGGCCAGACCCCAGGAAAATAGAGGCAGTAAAAGGCTACCCAAGACCACAAAAGGAGAAAGATATTAAAGCCTTTTTAGGTTTTGTAGGGTATTATCGTCGCTTCATTAAAAACTTCGCTAAATTAGCAAAACCCCTTACAAATCTTTTAAAAAAGAAAGTTGAATTTAAATGGGATGCTTTTTGCGACGAAGCCTTCCGTACGTTAAAGGGCAAATTGATCGATTCTCCAATCCTCGCGTATCCCGACTTCAAACGCGAATTTCTCGTGACGACGGACGCCAGTGATATGGCGCTAGGCGCGGTACTATCGCAGGGTGAAATAGGAAGCGATCTGCCAATATGTTATGCAAGCCGAACTCTCAACGCGGCCGAAACGAAATATTCCACTACGGAAAAAGAACTCCTGGCAATTATCTTCGCTGTAAAGCAATTCAGGCCATACGTTTACGGTAGGAAATTTACAATTTTAACTGATCACAGACCATTACAATGGCTGATGAATCTCAAAGAACCATCGTCACGGTTAATGAGATGGAAGATTTTATTAGACGAATACGAATATGAAATCAAATACAAACCCGGTAAAGCTAACGCAAATGCCGATGCATTGAGTCGAATCGTGGTTGAGGAAACCAAACCCACTCCCTCTACAAAAATACATGCCATTACAAGAAGTCGGCAAAAGATTTTAAACTCAGAAACTACCCCTCCCGGCTTCAGTAAAGCGACCAATGAGAAAGAGGACGAACTCGAAACCCCTTATACTAACATCTCCATAATAAATGATTCAATTTTCAAAAAATGAAGAAATAAAGACTAAATTCTTCCTAATACCCCCCACAGAAACTAACGCGGAAAACTTTTTGAAGGAATCCGTACCATTATATCAAAGCCCCGATATCGTAGAAAAGATTATTTGTAGAAAAGATTATTTGTCGTCATGGAATCCCCGAATCGATCCTGACAGATCAAGGAAGCAACTTTCTGAGCAACCTTTTCAAGGACATATGTAAATTACTTAAAATGAAAAAAATAAACACAACTCCATACCACCCACAAACTAACGGTGCGTTAGAGCGAAGTCATCGGACTTTAGCAGAATACCTCAGACATTATGTGAACAAGGATCCTCTCTCGTGGGACGAATGGGTCCCCTACTCCATGTTCGTGTACAACACGACACCGCATTCTAGCACTAACTACACACCTTATGAGCTTCTATATGGATTTCCTCCCAATATCCCTAATACATTAGAGCAAAAGCCACAGCTCTCTTATAATTATGAAAACTACGCGAATGAGCTTAGAGCACGTCTACAGCACGGTTATCAAATGGCGAAGGAAACACTAATTCGCAAGAAGCAACAATCGAAAAACTATTATGATGAAAATACGCAGGCTAAATCATTTAACATAGGCGACAAAGTCTTAATAAAGAAGCACATGCGAACGAATAAGCTATCTCCACTTTGGGAAGGACCCTATGAAGTGATAGAAATATTGTCGAAGGAAAATTCAGTTATAAAAGTAAAGAATAAATGCAAAACCATTCACAATAATGATGTTAAACTTTTCATCGAATGAAATTAACGTAGAGAACCTTTTCAATATACCTACTAATAAAGCTTTAAATAACTACTACTGATATTTCACACTACTAACCCGACCTCCTTTTAGGTCAACATGTATGCACCTCTAATTTTTGCTATGATAACAATGACGTATGGGAACATTGTCATCACTCCTATCATCGATAACCCCGGAATATATTTCGAAGAACTCGGAAAGATAGAGTTTTACTCGAATGAGTGGAAGGTCATCACATACTGCGATCTAAAGTCTTTGGAGAGCACCTTGACACACATAACGCAGTACGTAAAGGAAGTAACCGACTTGTGTGAGTCTATAACCGGTGAACCCAATTTCTCCGTGATATGTGACAGCATAATAATAGAGGCTAAACATTTAATGTATGATCTCGGACAAAAATTCAAGCTACTAAGGAAGTCCAGAAATAAGCGTAGCGCATTCGGCATAATAGGAACAGTGAGTAAGTCACTTTTTGGAACATTAAACGAGGAAGATGCACAATATTATGATCGACAAATCGACAAGCTCCAGATGAATGATAACCATCTCATAAACCTACTTAGGAATCAGACGCTAATTATAGAGACCACAGCTAATATTTTTAATAAATCCCAACTATCGATGGAAAACCAAGTCATCGCACTAGGCGCAAAACTCCTAAAAGTCAAAGCTATGGTGGATGGCCTATATAACGAGAGCCACAACGAAAAGGTATTTTCAGAAATGGAATCTCTCACTTCTCTCACTTCTCTCACTACACTCATAATGTTACGTTATCAAAATATTATAAATAGCATAATAGACTCAATGACTGAAGTTAGAAATGGAAAGTTTCACCCAGAAATCATAAACACTGAGCAGCTGGAAACAGTTCTAACAACCATAAGAAAGCAATTGCCGAGCGATATAAGACTCCCTACGAGCCTAAGTCACGGTGATGTGATTTCCATTTATCGAGTCAGCCACATAAGTACGACAATTCATAACGAAAAGATAATTTATGAGCTGAAGATTCCATTGCCTTTTAAAGGGAATTACCAAATTTTCAAAATAATCCCGTTACCAACTATTCACGACGGACGATTATCATTTATACAACCGAGCATCAATTATTTAGTCATAGATTATGATAAAGAACATTATTACGACATGACACGAGAAGAATTTGCAAGCTGTGTCGCGGAAAACCATGACCAATATTTATGTCAGGCACTCCATCCAATTTTCAGGTTGGACCCAAGGACCAACATTTGCGAACTGCAACTGCTCAAAAGAGGAATTACAGTTCTTCCCCTTTGCAATCTAAGACAGATTAATCAGACCACTACATGGATCCAATTATCTCAAGTCAATAAATGGCTTTTTTCTACCTTAAAAACACTCACTGTCGAATACATTTGTGAGGATAAAATCGCGCCCCATTTCCTTTCGGGCGTCGGAATAATAGAGATTTCTGGCAACTGTTACTTACGTGCCCCAGATCTGATAATACGAGGGTATTCCACTAAAGTCACAAAATTAAAAAAATTTTACATACCTCCAATGAACCTGTCGCGCATTCTAGAAAATGTTACCAGCAAAAGGCCCACCGAAGAATTCACCGATAGTAACGTAGCTTTAATCAAATATGATCCTCAGAGTGATTTAGGGAAATTATCGAAAAGTATAAAATTAGAAAAGGAACAAGAAAGTCTCAAACGATTGGACTTACATACAATCCACCACTATTCACTGACATATATCATTGCCTTAATAATTCTATCTTACGCTATCTATAAATTTTATCATAGACAGCGCTCATTTAATGTAGCGAGGAGCACGAATCCTTCAGAGGGAACCGAATCTACAGATATGCCCATGCAGGCTGATAGACCTATTGTATTCACGATAGGCTCCACCAATGAGCCATAATAGTAACATATTTGAAACTTTATCTTTTGTCAATATAATGAATTAATTTCAGAAAAATTATAAGAAATTTAGTAGTAAGAAATGTTATTAAAAGCCAATTAATCCTTTAAACATATATATCGAAATATATAAGTAAAAATAAATATAGATAACCTTATAAATTTATATATCATATATTCAATGATCTCATCCTCGTGCAGTTGTAAATTATTGGCCAGCTCTAAATTTTCTAAAGAAGTAGTCGAGGAAGTCATCGTTATTCCTGAACCTTAACATCTCAAAATCCCTCCATTGACTTTCTTGGTTTGCTAAGCCTCCAAATAGATCCTCCAAATTCACCATTATTTCATATATATATATTTTTGTGTACTTTAGAATTTTTGGTATAACAAAAATGATGAAAAAATAATTATGTAATAAAAAAAAAAAAAAAAAATTTTAATATTTTCTATTATTATTATTATGATTATTAATTATCAAATATTGTGAAATATTCGTAACAGAAAAATAAGTAATGCATAAAAAGTTAATATTTTATTTTAAAAATTCTTTTATTAATTATAAATATACATCATAAACTTTTTATAATTTAAAAACAAAATAAACAATAATAATTGCATCGGTTTACCCTCGTACTAATAGCATTACGTAATAAGAAATCATAAACAAAATGTAAGTCAAAAACCCGATACTGACCTGCCGACCCCTAGTGATCGTTGTATCAGAAAATTCAATCCTCTTCAAGGATATGAATTTTCTTTTTTTTAGAGGGATGGTGTTATGATCCCATAACAGTATATATCATAAACAGCACAATTGGCATAAATTTCCAATCGTCAAGTGCATTGCACTTATCAAAATTCTTTTAACGAACTCGCAAAAGTATTAGAGTCATCATAAATTCTTCAAATTTACGATGACTATGTTATTTATTCTAACGTATTAAATTTCACTTTGCCCACTTGTGCATTGCGCCGGAAACCCAAGCCACGCTTGGACTTATGATATAAATTTTTGCTGATAATGCAAAGCGTCCCGAGGGTTCGCTTTGAGCCTAATAACCAACTGAAGGCGAGTTTTGAACCAACCGCAATACAGAGCGGACGCGCCGGCCGGTATCGGGTCTTTACACTAATTACTAGTACATGTACAAGTTAATTTGATAAAATAAAGTTAATTTGATAAAATAAAGTTAATTTGATAAAATAAAGTTAATTTGATAAAATAAAAGTTAATTTGATAAAATAAAGTTCAGTGTTTAATCATTTTTAAATATCAGTAATTGCGTAGTTCAAGCTCCCCCGTCTACACTCCTCACCAGAAGGAAGGCACGGTGTAGGGACGGGATACAACACCATGGAGTAGATTGAATACGACGGATTTGGAGAGAACAAACTCGATAAGGTCCATTTATATTTACTGACATCGAGCGTGACAGACACGTGTCGTGCCAGAAAAAATAATACTGTTGTACACAGTGTGTATGAGCGAATTTACATCTACCGTGACACGACCGCGCAGACGTCTACAGACACGGCCCGTAACCAATATTTGCGGAAAGAATATTTTGTCTGCGCGGTTGTAAGTGTCTGCCGGTCAGTATGAATAGAGAATCGGAAACGTGCAGGCATTTTTTCTTTTCTAGGGATAAAGGGATAAATCTTCCACAGAGAAGGGTTGGAACATTTTTAACTGGAATAGAACTGGTGTCTGTCGTCTGACACGGCACGCTAGATGTGAATAAACGGCGTCGGTGTCGAGCATGGCCCGTGTCCGGCACGCTTGATGTCTGTAGATATAAACGGACCTATAACACGCTAGAGGCCCACCTGCGGATGCGCGTGCACTTTCTACTCCATCGAAGAGGCGACCCGAAAAAACGAACGCTTTGAAAAGACACGGCAGGCGCAGCCTGAAAATATCTTTGAAGCTGGATACTCCCGACTTTGCGTGACCCCTGAAGAGAAGGGTGATATCAATCTTCTTCATAAGAGGGTTAGATCCTCTGGATCCTCTCCAAACCACGATATCTCGGCGAAAAGAGTGAAGGCACCAGCCATACGATTTGAAAATCTTCAGGGAAGAAGTCCGATGACTAATGGAGTCTAGAACGGCTCCAGAAAGTGTTAAAATGGGCGTTCTTGTGACTGACCTGACCACGGACCAACTAGTTGGGGTGTAAGGGAGTCTTTTTAAGGTGATAGCTGAGTTGGGAGAGGGCTCAGACCAGCTCAGGTTCCTAGGGGTTGTTGGGCGGAAGGAGTAGCTGACCATTCCCAGCACGGACTCGGCCACAGGACCGCCTTAAACTCTGGGAAGAAGCAAACCTCGTCGCTGTAGGCGAGGACAAGCGGAGACAACAGAACCACTGTGGGCAGGAGTCGGACATAATCCCCTAAGGAAATGAACACTGCTTCCAATATGAAGGTTGTCCAGATAAACCTACATCACGCCAAGGTCGCCTCGGCAGTATTCGAAAAAAGGTTTATCTTGGACAACCAGAAATGCAATTTATGTGACGTGAAAGTGTCGACCAAAGGACGCCAAAAGACAATCTCGCTCTACCCTGAACAAGGGCTAGGTTCGGCGCTGGACACAATGGTCACCTAAAGGCAAGAGATCCTGGACAACCGGTTCAAAGCGATGTTTACATATGTACCAACAGTCCTGGAGGGCGCAGACTACATTGTCATACGGATCGCTCTTGTTCGAAGGGCGAAGTATGTGGCGATCGTGTAGAATTTAATTTACGAGTTTACGCAAGCCACAAACACGTTCCCAAAATACTACACAGTCTTTTAAAACACGCACTACTTTACATTCTACAATTTTTACACCATTCAAGATAAGCAATGGTTTGACAAATGTTATTCGGACTTTGCTCTATCTAGACAAATGTTACAGAAGCGTTTTGCTGATTTTGACCGCGATAATTTTCCTCTTTAAAAAGCATTGAAATTCAGATTTTTCCTTTAAAAATTACAAAAGCCACGTCAGTAAAAACAATTGTGGTTTGTAAACGAATGGTCGGAGTATCATGAAATTTTGGCACATATCGTATAAAGGTTGGTACTATCTAAAAATTATGTGGATTTGCCAATAGTATGAGTGATGTGCTATTACAGATTAGACAGCTACTCTTTTTAACACTGCTATGAGCACATAAAACAGTGCCTAAGATTTTTTTTTAGGCAACATATAAAAATATTTAACGTTCCATTAACATGTCACTCTTCATTATGGTTACCCTATTCTTAGGAGATGCATTCTAGGGAATCTCCTATAAATTCTTTTGGAATTTATTTTCTGAGAAAGGACATGTGCTGTAACCTTTGAACTTTCTTTTATAAAATTCTGGTTACAAGGTGTAGGAGCTTGGAAAGTATTCACCTCTATGTTCAAAATAAAAAAAAAGAATTCTCCACCACTTTAATGTTTTCTGTTAAAAAAAAACAATGTAAAGAAGATTATTTGCCAGCAGTGGTTACTGTCCCCACATTCTTAGTGTCGGTGACCACAGCTGAGTACGTTCTTTGAGAATTTATTTGAGTTTATCCCTCCCTAAAGCCTCATTCCATGCCTTTGTGTTTCCAGCTTGTAAACAAAAGTTCCCATGTGTGCTAGGAATGCGCCCGCTTTTCTGGGATTTAGGGTTTTTTTATAAAGTCTGGAATATCCTTGTTAAAAGTTTTAAAAAGTTTTGTAATTTTTTATATAAAACGATATTTCATAACACGCTGTACTCTTGAACAACTATTCGGGCTGGTAAAAAATCTATCACTGAAAATATGGCACCTTCTGAAAAGGTTTGGTCTGATAAAAGATATGGGTAGTAATTTAGGGTGGGTGCCAAAATACAATTCCGAATTTGTTATTTTCACCGTGGACACTTCGAAATTACAAAGTGTGCCAAAATACATTTCCCGCATTTCATTGACAATTGAAATTATTTTTTAAAACATTTTCTACTCCTAAAATTTTTAATAATTTCTTTTAAAACAGTCCAGGACTACTGTTGTTTTTGGAATGATGGAAGTGGAAGTGGTTCATGAGCATCATGCATCTAGTAAGGGTGAAATGCAAGAAGCATTTACTCAAGTTTAAAAAAAATGATTCAATTTTTGTACGAAAATTGATTTGTTAATTTTATTTTGATTGGCGTTAAGGCCATAGATTGCACGACTATCCTTTGCATGGTTAATATATCAACAAGAAGTTGTATTTTTGAAGTTAAAGGCAAGATGTTTGTCACCATTTATGAAAATAACATTTATCTAATTATGACAAACTGCTAAAAAATCCAACAAACTGTCATACGAATGTTTGGATAATGGCCGTGTTTTTTTAATGAACTGGCTGGTTCTTCGCCAGACAAAACCGAAAACCCAGGTTCTATCGAGGTCTATCTGGGTCTCTATCGAGGTTACTGGGAAATTTTAAAATTTCCCTGCTTTCCAGAACGCGGCCAACTTCAAGCAGGAGGAGAAATGTCATTCAAATTTTGTAAATATTAGGATGACTTTTAAGGCCAAGTACACATTGGGCGTTCGGCGTTGCGTTTAGCGGGCGTTGGTAGTGTACACACCAAGCGCTTAGCTCGGCGTTTAACGAGCGCTAGCAGTATCAAAATGTTCGCTTTCAATTTTTTTATTTTCCAACAAATACGTTTCTTCTGTATAAAAACGCGCGTTAGAATGTACAACAAGTAGGCGACGTATGTATCTCAAAACGCCCGGCAAGCGTCCGTGAAACGCGCGTTCTAACGAAAATCTCGAAACGCGCGCTTCACGGGCGCTTGGTCAAAAACGCGCGTTTGCATGTGTACACCTAATAGGAGCTCTTTGATTCGTAAAACGCTCATTTCAAAAACGCGCGTTTCAAAACGCCCAATGTGTACTTGCCTTAAGGCAAGTACACATTGGGCGTTTTGAAACGCGCGTTTTTGAAATGAGCGTTTTACGAATCAAAGAGCTCCTATTAGGTGTACACATGCAAACGCGCGTTTTTGACCAAGCGCCCGTAAAGCGCGCGTTTCGAGATTTTCGTTAGAACGCGCGTTTCACGGACGCTTGCCGGGCGTTTTGAGATACATACGTCGCCTACTTGTTGTACATTCTAACGCGCGTTTTTATACAGAAGAAACGTATTTGTTGGAAAATAAAAAAATTTAAAGCGAACATTTTAATACTGCTAGCGCTCGTTAAACGCCGAGCTAAGCGCTTGGTGTGTACACTACCAACGCCCGCTAAACGCAACGCCGAACGCCCAATGTGTACTTGGCCTTACAGGGAAGAACTAACTACGAAATATAATAAGTCAGAAGGGCAGGAAAGAGGGAAGGAAAATGCCCTTCATTCAATCAAACCGCCCAGGGATCCTGCTCTTTTACGGCCTAGCAGACATGACCGGAAAATTGAAATTCCTTTACAAATAAACAGGCTGTGTGTATGTTTTTAAATTAATAAAAAAAGCTAGAAATTTTAAAATTTCATGCTGCTTCTATGGCTAAACATGGAGAACTAGATTGAGGCTATTGTTATCTGACAATTTTAACGGAGTTGATTTACGAAATGTTTTCACGGAAACTGGCCTTTTGATATAAAATACATATGTATATACAATCATACACAATTCCATCAATAACTTTTTAAGTTTAGAGCGCAAAGAAAAGTCGCTATTCAAAGAGATTTCATGAAAAACGTATGAAACGCATTCTCTAAGCCCTAGACAATATCTTCATGCGTATCTTGACTGGATATTTACAAAACCAAACTTTACATTGAAAATTAAAAATTCCGATGGCGACAGTTGACGTTTCAGCTATACGCTGAAGATAGATTCAGCTGATGTTTTGCAAAATTTCCCTTGCCGTTTTTTTAATGAACTCAAAATCTCTCAAAACCCAGTTCATTAAAAAAACACAGCCAATATTTCCCCCTACAATTCAAAATATTTCCTTACATTTCCAAAGACACAAACCTCCGAAAATTGAAATGTTAAATCGAAATGCGTTTTCCATACAAATTGACATTTGGAATGTATTTTGGCACAGGCCCTTAAGCGTGGAAAGAAATGCGGTGATAAACATAACTAATACCCTTGATACACGGGCTTCATCGAATGATCATTCTTCCAGTCTCATTGGCCTTGAATGAACATTCAAATTCGAAGTGACACACGGTACTTCATTTTCAATTCATTCATTCCATTCTATAAATAAGTACGCGTATATAGGTATGTACATTTTCAGTTTTATTATTATATTCTACTTACTTTATTTTTGATATTTTTCCCTCACAACAACAAACTTAAACTTAAACGAACAGACAGTTGACAGGTTGACAGTTCGATTTTTAAAATTTTATGAGAGAATGGAAATTTCATGGAAACTTGATGGAAATTTCCCCACTTCCAGCTTCATTTCTCATTAAATGAAGTAAATTTCACTTCATTCTTTCGAATGATGAATGAAGCTGCGAATGCTCATTCAAACTTAATTTAAGGTGATACACGGGCCGCGAATGAACATTCTTGAAAGAATGATCATCCGATGAAGCCCGTGTGTCAAGGGTATAAGGGTGGGTGGCACGATACAATTCCGAATTTCCTACTTTCACCACGGACACTTCGAAATTACAAAGTGTGCCAAAATATATTTCACAAATTCAATTATAACAAACTGTCAAACGAATGTTTGGATAAAATTTCCCTACAATTCAAAAATTTCCTTACATTTCCAAAGACACAAACCTTCGATAAATGAATTGTAAAGCCTAGTATGCAGATGGAGTGAAATTACATTTATTTCCTATATTAAATGCGCGTAAAAAAAGGTGAGTGAAACGAGAGCGAGTTTTTTTTCGCTAGCGTTTCGCTTACCAGTATCCAGTTAAGCCTAGTATCCTGTTCGTGCGGAATTCAGATTTCCTTTAAAATGCATATAAAAAAAGTGGGCGGAATTCGGGTTAGAAGGCGGTCTGAAATCAGTTCATGAAGTTTAGTATCCTGTTCTTGCGGAATTCAGACCCGTAAATGAACTTCGAAATCTATTTACTATTTTCAGGAGCGGAAATTTTAACGATTTTAACAAATGTTCGCGTCAAATAAAAATTATTTATTTAATTAATTTATTATTTAAAAGCAGGGTTTCGAACCCGAACCGAATCCGAACCCTGAACCCGCTCCGGTTCAAGATTTTTTTTAAATTTTTTGAACCCGAATCCGGACCCGAACCCAATCAAAAATTCGGTTCAGGTTCAATTTTTAACGGCAATTATTATCTAAGTGTGCGGCGCTTAAAAATTTAAATTTCAGATTTCGCAGAATTTTCTTTTTCTTTCAAACAAGATTTTTAGAGGTGAAACCAAAAAAATGACGCCGAGAAAAGAATCGATATCCATGCGCAGTAGAATCCCCGCATGCCATTCCCATCCCTTAGTCTAGTCGCAACAAATTTCGAAGGGGAAATTTGAAAATACATAAGCACGTTTCTTATTCATATGTGGGCAATTTCTTTTTGTGTGCAGTTTTCATATCCCCAGATGCGCGCTCCGGCGTCATCTTTTTTGGTTTCACCTCTATTCTTTGTTTTGTTTTTGCTGGGAAAAAGCTTGAACCCGAACCCGAACCTGAACCCATTAAATTTCAGGGCATTGAACCCGAACCCGTACCCGCACCCAAAATATACAGGGTTCGAAACCCTGTTTAAAAGTGTTTTTTACACTTTAAATGCAAAATATTTTCTTGATTCGTTTTATTCTCTTAATTTATATTGTTTTAGCTGGTCAAATTTATAAGTACGAGAATATATTTATGTATAGAACATGCATCTTTGATTAAATTCCCTTTCAATCTTCTTTCTTCCAAATAAATGGATTTACCCGATAAGGAAGCAATTTTCTCAACTTGTCATAACACCGCAGAAGCAATTTCAAAAAGTCCAACTGTCAGGTCTACATTGTCTACATCACTCTCCCAGCTAAGCGGTATTCAAACTAATTATACGGATTCTCTACAGAGCGGAATTCCGCACGAACAGGATACTAGGCTTTAGAGCGAAATTTCACAGGTTTTATCTTTTGGAAATTTTGGATTCATTTTTTGACTGTGAGTCACAGGAAATATAATATATTGTGATGATTTATGCGCCATCTGTTCGTTAAAAAGCTGAATCAACGATTGTCGTTAACGACTCTGGTTGTTGTCTGAACTAATGATTTATGTACTAAACTAAAATTGGAACGAGCGATAATTGAAGACAACTTCAAGCTTCTTGCTGAAAAGGAAAGAACATACCACTAGGCACTAGAAAAGGGACGAAGGTTCCAGAAGTTAGATAAAGGTGGACCTGGGATATAAAAGCGACTTGCAGGCGCTGAGTGAGTCAGTTTTGATTTGAAAGGCGATAAAAGTGTTCTAAAGTGAGAACAGTGAAAAGTGGTGATTTAAAAGTGAATTATAAAGCGATAGATAGAATTTAATAGTGCGAGATATTAAATTGAAAGTGATTATAGTGAACTATAAGAATTGTGTTTGTTATTAAATTGTGTTTTGGTTTGTAACAAATAAATATTTGTGTGGATAATTAAAAAGTGTATTCCTTAATTAATCCTACGAATCCGTTAAGCTGTAAAAACGTAACAATATTATCACAACGACACCTTGTAGTCATAATACCGAATTAATCCCATGCGAATGGAAAATGAAATGAGGAAAGTGTAAAGTAAGTGAAATTTCACTCGATCTGGATACTAGGCTTAAAACTGAAATGCGTTTTTCATACAAATTGACATTTGGATTGTAACTTGGCATAGGCCCTAAGTAGCACTAAAGGAGGTTGTTCAGATAGTTAATTCTTCTAAATGCCAACAGCAATGTTATACATCAACTTACATTTTGACAGACAGGTGCTAGGTATAGTCATTAAAAGATTACGACCGACTTTTTGTGTGTCGTATGCAAAATGAAAAGTAAAACCAGATATTTTCTTTTTCAGTAATTTTACTTACTGTCAGTAATCGAACCGTATTAAACGACGACGGCCACGGGAACGAAAATGGCATAACGATTTAAAAACTATCTCGTGGGACTTCGATTTTCGTACAGCTTTGAGTTTTGTGGACGGAACAAAAAAACTTCTTCCGAGTTTTAATGTAACAAAACGCGTTTTGTAATATTGAAGGATTAAATCATTTACAAATTTGTACCTCACATTTTGCCTCCATGCAGTAATATGATGACTGCATACTGTAAGCTACCTACAGCACTACCAGATTAAAATTAGCTGAATAACAAGTTTCTTCAACAAAAATTTCCATGCCTCGGGCGTCTTAATGCTGTACAAACCCTTCTCTGCTTAAAATGCGATTCTTGAAAACGTTTTAAACAAGATTCTAACTCCGTACAGCCGTACGTGTCTAGGCATGCCAGTGCTCGCCTTGCAAGATCCAGCACCTGGGCATCAACACCTCATTGACGTCACACAGAGCCTCCTACTTTGATAATAACGCGAATAGAATCAAGTTAACGTATGCAAATTTATCCCGAGTGACACCTCGCTCTCTAGGCGCAGTAATTAAAAGCAGAAAAAAGTGAAAAATTGACGAAAGAAAAAAAAAACTCTGAACAAACAATTACTCAGCGTCGTCGTCGTCAGGTGAGGCTGTGCCTTCTTACAAATTTCCTACATCGTCCGCTGTCGCATCGAGGCGAGCGGGCAACAATGTCACTTTGTTGCTTGCTTTAATCGGTTTCAGTGCAGCGGCGATTAACGTGAGGAGAAAAACCAAACGAAAAACGACATTCTACGACTCTATTTATAAATTTTAAGGACACTCGAGTGCGGCCCGTTCGCGGCTTTTGTTCAGCTATTTTGAAACGCGATACATTTTCGCGGCTTTGCTAAGTCGCTTGCGCCGGCGCGCATTGCCAGGCGAGATGTGTGTGCAAAAGCCACGTTCGGGTTCTGCTAATGCTTTTGCATATACATACTCAAGAACGTGCGGGAAGGCATTATTTTTTGTTTGTTTTTATTTAATTCGAGAGGATGAATTGCATAAGATGCGAGGTGGAGGTGTTGTTGCTTCTAAATAATTAAAAATAAAACGGTTTTGTAAACAAATTAAGAGAACTGCGCTTGTTTTCCTGGTTCGGAATCATGTGCAAAGTCACGTTTTCGTGTGAATGGATCTGAATGTTTCTATTCTGCTTGGTTTTTATTGGAACTTTTTCTCGCTAATCTTTACTAATGTTCGGTTTTTTTCTGCTGCTTTATTACTCTTGTTATTTTTATCGGCATTTAAAACTTTTATGTTTATACATAGTTTTCGTTTTTAAGTCATTCATAGTTCTTAAATAAGCTAGAAATATTGTCCTGAAGGTGAGATTCCTCATGGTTTTGTTATTATTCTTGAGTGAAACAGCCAGGTTTAAACCTCTTACTTATTCGGCTCTAAAACCTGAAGCTAATCCTGGCCCCTCGCAACCTCTCTCTCTACTGGTCTGCTTCCAACTCTGTAATCCAGATTGGTATCCCATAGCTGTGGGTCTAGTCGTCAGAGCAATATTTAAATGAAAACCTCCAACTAATAGTCCGGGGAAATTAGCATTTTAAGGAGACAAAATTCCAAAATGTCAGAATATTGGTACACAGCTTCCTTGTTGATCTGATTAACCCTTTGAAAACTACTCAAGGTCAAAGTTTGCAAAAACCACTTTTTGGCCAATTTTTTTGTATTTTTTCCTTCCTAGCGATCCATCCTACCAAGTGCTCCATAGCATCCTCCTTACTAGTGATGAGCAAACGCAAGAACAAGACAAGACTAATCTAGTTTGTTCTTGTCTTGTTCTTGTTCAGTATGTCTTATTCTTGTTCTTGCAAGTATAACTCAGTCTTATGCTTGTTCTTACTCTTGCAAAATGTGCAAGAACAAGGCAAGACTGCAAGAATAAGACCATATTTGCTCATCACTACCCCTTACTTTGGACTTTTACACTAATTTCTGGATCTTCAAATGCTGCACAATCTCCGCCATTTGCTTGACTTAGACTGTCATTGATAGTAGCTGAAACCAAAGGCTGAAGTCCAGATTTCATCAATATTTCACTGAACAAATACTGCTCTTCCTGATCGTCATCTTCAACACTGTCCATAACATGTGAACGGTCTGAACTACCGCTAGTTCTCCAACATGTGAACGCTCTGAACTACCGCTAGTTCATTCTGTATGTACAAAATGATTTTATCCAGAATGAGAGCAAAACAAAGTCATGCTGGCTCCGTTTTCGAGACGATTAAGCATTGATCTCACAATCAAAATGGTGGAGCATGATTGAATGATCAAGGTGCAATTGAAAAAAATTAAAATTGGCGTAAATCCATTGGCCCGAGTCCATAATTAGTGACCCAACCACAATAGAACCAATCAGGCCATTCCAGTCGGTCTGTGTCAATTATGAGGTTTAGCTTCATTTGAAACCTTCAGCTTGCAACCTTCCATGTGTGTGATTATACATAAATTCTAAAGTTCTGATTTTGCAAGCTCCCCAGCGGGGAAATGGAATGTCGATATATCAATGATAGAATGCTCCTTAAGAAGCCATACCAGCTCTACATTTTTTAGCATTGCATGCCCGCAGAAGTGGCAGTCGTTTTAGTGCTGCTTTAGAAGCGTTTTTGAAGCAGTCATAAAAGTAGAAAAAAGCTGGCCCCACTGTTACATAAATAGCCCTTGAGGCACTGTCCATAAAATATGTAAAATTTCATACTAGCGCTATCTAGACCTATGGTATTTCAACATTGAATAACTCCGACAATTTTTAGCCGATTTTGACAAACGAGCAGGTTATTCTCTACCATGCATTTCAAACCAGTTTTTGAATATAGTGTCGATTGAATGACCTTCATTCGATACGCAAGCAGCTGTTTTCGGACATTATAGCAGCTAGTTCGGCTCGTATCTTTGCTTTGAGTTCATCAAGGGTCGTTTTCTTGCAGGCAGAGACTTTACTTTTGCAAGAACTTCATGGTAGTGGCGGCTGCGGTATGAGAAGGTGCGATGCCGTTTTGTTGAAAAAATGTTCGTCAGACCCTTTTCACGCAGTTTTGGACATACCCTTCCCAAAAAGTGACATCTACTACCAATTACAATAAATGTATAAAAAAAATAAAAAATCATAACATTCCTACAAACGTTACATATTTTTTTTCTATTATTTTTAACTTAACTCTAAATTTAACACGACAATGAGAAACGTGGACTTCTTCACATCATAATTATAAAAAAAATACATATGTTCATCCCAAAGTACAAACATCGCCTCCTGGCCAGAAGTACAGATGACGCAATAAATGACGTTTCACATGACTCCAAGGCACAAAGCGACAGAAATTCCCACTCGGGATGAAACAGAAAAATTAAAACATTTTTCCTCGCCTTGAACCTTTCTAGTTTGTTGCATGCGATGGACTGGGAAAAATTCTTGTCATTTTTCAGTGTGCTCCCTTACATGGTGAGTGTGACAAAATCTCACAGTGAGCCCCATTGGCTTTTAGGAAAACATCGACTTTCTTAGAATTGAAGAAATTTACACCAATTTCATGTCAATTTCTGTATGTATATATGTACGTACATTTGAAATCAGACATAAATATTTGTTTTTTATGAAGTGTACCACCCGCGAGACGCTCCAGCTGAGTCCTCGTTTATTTCATTTCCAATATAATGGAGCTAATTTTACTATCTGTCACCGCTAATTGAATCGAATGTGCCCCTCATTTCACATCGGTCGTAATTGAGAAAAGTTTTCTTCATTTGTTGGCTAAAGCGACATCTATGAGAAACAACTGAAACATATCATGTCGGAAGACATATTGGATAATTAATCAGACGTTATTTCTGTGTTTATGTTCATTTAACAGTGTGAGTGAAGCCATTTTTAAGAATGTTTTGTTGCAATTTTTTTTTTTACTGAGTGATTTATGCACTTTTGTACATACATACAGTGAGCATCAATATAAAGTTAACACAAATTCCCCTTTTTTATTTTGAGCCTTTTAGGGAGCCTCCAGGACCCCCTTAGAAGCAAATGCGAATTTTTAAATTATTTTTTAATTGTAGTAGAGACTGTTACGAAGATTTTAAGGGGTCGTGTAGCCTCCTCCGATTTTTTTTGAGGAGGTAAAAACGTGGATTTTTTAGTGTATTTTTGTTGTTGAGCCTTTTGTGTTAACTTTATATTGATGCTCACTGTATGTATATCAAAGAGAAACTACCGTGCAGGGAAGCTACCAAGAATGTTAATGCAAAATTCATGTTTGTAAAAAAGTCCAAAGGGATTTTTATGATTTCAGTTTTTCTTCCACCCGTAAGTGGAAAATTCAACAGCTGTCAGTAATTACAGAGCGCGAATTTTGTGTAAAAAGTTCAGCTTTTTAAATCAGCAAAAAAGGTGGTGGTACCTGTTAATTTTCAAGTGCATGGAAGACCTTAAGCAGTATTGAGTGGGCGGAAGGCTTAACCCGAAAAAATTCTTAAGATAACCTCGAAGTCACAAAACCACATTGATGACAGTGATGTTAAAGATGTAGAATCAACTATCTGACAAAGCAGCGTAGATGTCTCAAGGGAGTAGACAATTTTCCCTCGATATTTTCAAAACTTCTGACAGAGTATGGCACCCAGCTCTGTTGACCAAATTTAATTCTTTTTTCTGGGCGTTCAATCAAATTAGTATTGAAAAGCGTCGAATCTAAACCCATTAATCTTGAGACAAATCTTGTGGCAAATCAGCTGTTCCAGATTTTCAATGAAAAATCAGAACATTCATCACTAGAATTCCACCACGATTGGGGTGGAAATGTGAAATGTTATATGTTAAATTGTTATGTGAAATGTCAATCATTAAGTGTGCGCCAAAACGGAAGCAGGTAAATGTTTCTGTAAATAGTAAAAAAATCTGACTGTTGATATTATTTTTAAGTTTTTACAGAAGGAAAAAGTCATACCAGGGAACCTCTTCAGAGCAGCTTGAGTATTTCCTCGAATACCTTCAATCTTACTCAACTTACTTGCTCGCCTTCTGATAACGGTATTTTTCGTTGCTGTTACGTCTTCAATAGGGTTATAAGCAAGCACATGACAGACCTTGTCTGATGAATCGCGAACTTATGTCCACACCTATCAACACAGATATCGAACTCATTCTTAATTGGAGCCGCAAGGATGGTGTCAAATTCAAAGTCTCCAAAACGAAGTACAGTCGCCGTAACCATATTATTCTTAAAACTAAGTAAACTACTAGACATAGTCGGTTCGGCATGACGAGCTAGTCCTAAGCTTGGTTTTCCACATAAACAAGAGTGCGCCTACAGACAATATCGGAATTTTTGGACCTTTCGCCCTAAATCCATATACGAAAAAACAGGGCGGAATAGCCGTACCTACAAATAATAGCCTTGATAAACGGCAATCAAAATATGACGAAATTCATCATTTAGGGGTGGCCCACTTTAAAATAAGTCTTTATATTTTAACAATAATTACAAGCAGTAGTGAAAAATGTCAGTGAATGAAAAATAAAAAAAAATTGTTTCCCGTGGTACGTTGTTGCCCACTCGCCGGTCGTTCATCGGCTAATATGGAAACAAGCAATATATTTTAAATAATTTTCAAGTAAAATTAAAATTAAAATCAGCTGATGTCTTGAGACCCTGAAAAAACGCCTAAAAGCGAGCTTTATACAATAATATATCCACGAACAGATGGGCCTCTTTTGAGTTTTCGTAATCGATTAAAAAGAATTTGCCTAATGATGTTCATATTCTTAATAAATGATGAATTTTCGTCATAAATGCATGCGTGTGTCGAGGCTATAGGCGCTTTAAAAATTCAGCCGATTGCAGCAGTCGGACCTCAAATATTCAGCTGAAGTTACAATTTGTAAGCAAACAGAGCAGGCATTTGAATTCGTTTGTATTTGACTGCAAAGACTGCTGCAATCGGCTGAATTTCTCAAATTACGAATAAAGGTAATGCTTAATTCGAGATATTGAAATGCCTGGTTGATGTTTAAGGCCGTTAGAGTTATCTTTAGTATTTCTTCTGGTATGAACGAAATTGTATCTCAATTTGAAGAGCCACAGCTCTGGACTTCGTTTCCAGTATGATGACACGCCCAACTTCGTTTTTGCAAAGATCAATGAAAGTTGCCAGATGTGAACGTATTAGTATTCAGCATACTAACTACCTGGTTAATTTTCCGCTTCTTTCTGCGGGTCTAATTCTTTAAAAGTGCATCTTATTTCAGATGGTAGTTATCTCGTTGCGTTGTCCGCTCCATAACTAATCTGGAGATTAAGATAAACGGCGGATGGATAATGTCTATCTAGCTCCTTTGAGTCAAGACCAGTAATTTAATCGTTGTTGTGAAACGACTCAAGACAGAGCAATATTAGGCAAATTCAACAAAAACTCTTGAGAAACTTCGAGAGGACAATACGAAACGATAGACCCGTCTCCCAGTAAACCGATACCTGGTAAATAGTTGAATTGATGTAAATATATACTAAAAAAAATATGGACAAACTCATCGGGCAAACTATGGGTATGACTATCCAAAAATACCACCGCCAATCAGCATCAATATGACGCACTCAGTGAATCAGCCGAAATCTTCGTTAATAACAAACGACTAACATCCAAAAAACGGCAAGTTCAGAAGTTTTCTCAAACCAATCAGATTGGGTCTTGTACTATGTTAAACAGCAACTACCCTAACATCATTTGCCGTAGCTTTTCTCCGATAACAAAGCGAAACTTCGCTCCCAGCCGCAACTCAAATAAAAAAGTCCAACGACCAAGAAACTTGGTTCCGTTCGCCCAAGGTAAAAACATTTTTGCCTTAATGAAACCAATTCGTCCTTAATTTAATATGAAATCGGAAAAGAGCAACAAAAGTTTCGCGCCAACTTTTCCTATTAATTTTGTATGAAATTGTTTCTCACTTCACGCTGCACATTCCGCTGTCATATTACAAGACTCAAGAATGCCGAGAAGGACAGCGGCAATGTCGAGGGCATCTTAATCTTTTGTACAGTAGGAGACGACGTGTGAGTCATGTGCTCTCCCAGCAGGTAAGATCCAGGTTAATGGAGGCGATATAAAACAATTTTTTTTTCGTTGTCTTTCTGCCGTGATTTTTAATTGCGGATTAAGAAATAAAAACAAAATGGTGTCAACGGGTGATAATTGTTTAGTAAATGACAAAAGAACACGGTCTTGTTGCGTTTTGATAAATGAACGTGAATTCAATGTTAATGTGCCGCCGTGCGATAGCGTTTTCGTTTTCGAAGAATGGATGTTATAAAAAGAAGTGTGGAGTTTCGTTGTGAACGATCTGAATCAGCGAATTTCTTACTAGCAGTTTTAAAAACTTGACATTTTTAAATAAAATAAAATTATAATCAGTGATGCACTTGATTACTTGAAGGTTAAGGTCGCTAGAAAATAAACAAATTGACTCTGTGGTCGCTTTGTCGAGGCAAATTTCGAACTCAAGACTCCTGAGATGGTAGGTAAGTCGCCTTGATACTGAGGAGAAGGGCTGCGAGAGTCCGGAAAAAGAACTGTTTTTTCTCTTAACTGTTTTTAAAATTTTGTTTCAAAATAAAAATAAAAGGAATATGTAACCAACATTAATTTAAATTGTTTTGGTGTCTCACTCGAACAAACTAGGTTTAGGCTGAAGAGTTCGAGAAGACGCTGGTGAGGGCGGACAATTATAAAAGACACTCAGTGAACTACCGAACGAACATTTTGACAGTTTCTGCTAGGACAAGAAATCAACAGAAAATTTCAAAAAACATTAAGTTTTGACATATGTAGTTCGTTCGTTGGAATTCGCCCGTGTAAAAGTCCATGCGACATCTATGCAACCATGTAATAGAAGAAGAAAAAGTGTATTATCACGACCAGTTAAAAAAATCACGAAAAATCGTTAGATTCATAAAGAAGTCAACAGTTCGCAATAATGTCTTTCTGATTAAAGCAAAAGACGAATTTGGTCACGAGATGGAGCTACATCTTGACGTTAAAACTAGGTGGAATTCTATTTCAACATTGATTGAACCACTCGTCAAAAGGGAAACAGCAATTTGCGAGACATTAAAAGAATTTAAGGCGTTGATTATGGTAGAGACATTGGACTTTTCCGTTCTAAACATACTTATCATGGTAATGAAGCGAATCTTAGTCGTGAGAGCGCAGCATTGATGAGCGATGAAGATTTTTTTCGAATTTTTGTTCAATAAACTTTCTAACATTAACGCGACATTAGTAATAAGCTCATGCAATATTTAAAAATTCATGTAGATGGCCGAATGAAAGAGGATATCACGAATTTATTATCCCATTCATCGATGTAAGAGTAGGCAATGTAATCCAACCGTGGTCGAATCGTCACACAGTGGTCTGAAATCCCCAAAACCTGGACAAAATTAATTTACTACCGTAAGAAAAATTATTTTTTTATGAAAATCGGTATATGGGGGTGTTCGGGGTCGCTGAGTAAGAATCCGTTATCGGATTTTCAAAAAACAAAATGGCGGATCCAATATGGCGACCAACTTTGTTCATATTTAATTGAATTGAATGAAATTATGCAATAATGGCTGTTCGGAGTAGCTAATTATTAATCCGTCATTAGATTTTTACTAAACAAAATAGTGGATCCAATATGGCGGCCAATTTTGTTTTTTTGAATTAAATGAAAATCTGTAATAAGGACGTTTTGTGGTTGCTGAGTAATAATTTTTAACGGAAATGTACTAGAATTGTTAATGAAAATAAACTTTTTTTATTTATAATTTAACAATTATTAAATTAATTTTAGATGCCAACTTTTTTTCAAATTCAAATACATTAGGCTTTATTTGTCGCAAAGATTTGTTATAAATACTTTGTTATAAAGATGAAAAAAAGTTAATATATAGCTTCTGAATAGGACGTTCAAAACTATACGTTGAGCAAATATGTAGTATATCGTGGATTTTTCTATTTCTTGTGGAGGGGTGCCTTTGCCGGCACTTATTTGGTCTATTTTGCCATCCCCGTCTTTAAAAACCATCAAAGTTAAGGCTTCTAATATAGCCTAAAACTGATTTAGGATTTCTGTCCCAAATGTCCCTGGGGGTAGGGAAGTCCCGATGGAGGAGGCCCAATCTCTTCCTCGCTGTAGCCTCACAGTCGCACAGCAAGCGCTCCGCAGCTCCGGGAGCTGCTCCGCAGAACCGACAGCTACAATCAGCCACCAGACCTATTTTGTTTAGACGGAAGTTAAGCGAACAGTGGCTCGTCAAGAGCTCTATTATTATTTTTAGCTCCCACCTGTTGAAATGTAAAAGTTTTCCCGCTTTAGCTTTATCGATTTGGATGAATCTTTTAGCTTGACGAGCACCCTGGGTGTTTGCTAAGCTACAGAAAGGTTCCGGACCGATAGGTGATGAGTTTGCGCCAGGCTGTCGGCAATTTCATTACCAATGTGACCTTCGTGGCCCGGAATCCATATCAGCGTGACACTGTTGTTCCTGCTTAAGAATTTCGGAGATCGGAGACAATCCAGGACAGTCTTTGATGACACCCTGTGATATTTAATGGCCAGCAATGCAGCTTGACTGTCGGAGAAAATAACAATGTTAGAGCTATTTGGAGCTCTATTAAGACTCTATACAAGTCTGAGCACACACCTGGATGGCAAGTATTTCGGCCTGAAACGCAGTGGGGGTAGTGCCCAGAGCCATGGATATTTTGCTCTATCGTGGATAGAATGACATGGAGCAAGCAGGAGCAGCTGATTTTTTTTATATGTTTTGCAGAGATGATTAATAAACAGTTACATGCGTATTACTTAGTGGAAGTCGATGGAAGTTTGTACTTAGCCATCAATTTACAAGCCGAATCGTTAATCAAATCACCACAATCTACTACATATTTGATCATAAATAAACAATACAATTATTTATTTATGTTCATTTCAATAACACAGTATAATTGTACTTACTCTTAGGAGAAGAAACCTTTTTACAGAAAAGGAAACGGGCAAACGTACTGCAATCTAGACGCAAAAACGTAACACGTGCTTTTGTTCCGAGAGAACGTGCTGCGTGTAGCGTGTTCGACACTCACTTTCCAAATGGAATACAAAAGAGGTTTCGAACATCTGCCTCTTGCCAAGGGCCTTGAAATACTCCAGGGGGGCCACTATACTTAACCCACGCGAAAAATGAAAACTTTCGTTTTGGTACTTTTGTCCAGGTTTTGGGGATTTCAGACCACTGTGCGTCAGTACAATTCGGAGGAACAGATTTCAAGTAGCTCAAATCTGACTGTACATACTTTTAAAAAAAACACTTGTTAACGCACAGAAAATCTGCAAAAATTATAATATAATATATCATATACTACAATTCTTTGTATCAAAGCAACATCAACCAATGTTAAACGTGTATTTTATTCGGTATTTAGTAGTAGTATAGGAATGGGCGTACTATCTCGGTGACGCCACCGGTTGTGAACTCGATGTGATATAATAGACCAGGTAGGTCTGATAGACCAGATATTCCAAGTTGACCAGATAGACCATGCATATCCTTTTCTATTTTCAGGACAAGCTTACTACTAGACATTGCACCATGTGTTGAACGATATGATGGTCTAGTGGTACAAAGGGTCATTCCTGAGCTTGACCATGCCACATAAAAAAAAGGTAGAATCACACAGGTGGCGCTCATAACCAAAGGTCACCGAACTGGTTTTTGTCCTGAATAAAGCTAACACCCGAGCCAGCAACCGATGACGTCACTGTGTCAGTACCATTGCTTACTACTTGCACTCAGTTTTGCACCAAAATAAGATCGATTTTCAGGTTTGAGGACTGGCTTTCGACATAATTTTGTTTGTAGTTTTGCCAAAATGACGAGGTTTTGGATCACCAGAATACATGAGAAATCACATTATTTAGAATGTGATTTTGGACGAAATAGCCGAGATTACGTAATTTCGATTCAGTGCTAGCATCGTTTAAAAGCAATTCTACTTCTATTCTCTGACTTGTGCGCAAAAGCAGCAAAACCAATTGATTGCGCAACGTGCATTACAGACAGTGCCCCAGACCTTCGGCCAGAGGTTAGACTGGAAGCCACACATGGGGCGCCGGCTCTACGTGGAAGTAATTAGACCAGTGCTGACATACAACTCTCGTGTTCCGCTTCTGCAAAAAAATATGACAAATCCAGACTATGCCAGGGCCAAAGACTGTAGTGCCGCGGAGAGTTCTGTGTACAACAAACGAGAGGCCATTGAAGTGATTCTCGATCTGTTGTCACCTAATCTATATATCAGGTAGCGGGCAGCTTACAAAGATCTGAGGCTCCGACAGTGAGCTGCGGGGTAGAGAGGATGTATGGACAAATTGCCTCGTAGGTTTCAATGTCGAGATCTCCACCAGATTTTTTTATGTACCACTTCATGTGACTATTGTTGTTCGTTGTATGGCTTGCGTCATTTTGGAAATAAACTAAAAAAATATATTTTAGTTTATCAGGAATCAAGTCGTATAATAAATCGCTTACGGGCGCCTAGCTATACCGTATTCTTTTTCCACGTTCATCTTCTTAATGTAGTCGGAACAAACTAGAAAATTCCTCACAACTCCGACGTCCTGGTGGGAAGTCATGTCGCAGCGGTCTTCAAATAGCCGTTCGCGATAACAAGGGGAATCGAGGTAAGACAGCAGGGAGCAATTCACTCCACTATCGTTGAGGTGACTCGACCCAGAGGGATGAAAAGGGACACGAAAAGAGTGCCAAAGACATCCCTAGATCGATCTAATAATGAGGCTTATTCTGAGAGTTGAATCACTCACGTGACATTTGCATGACTGTTGCATCACGACTAAAAACTTCCACTTTTACACAGTTTACTCCCTTCTTCCCACTATGACCCATGAAATTGACGGTTGGCAATAATTTTAAATAAGAGATATCTCTTGAGTCGACTTAGAGAATACCATTCCTTGAGTGTCACGTCTCTTGCAAAGTCACATGCCCAATATGTACGGAGCAATCTTTAAGAAAGCGGAGTGACTAGGTTAACATCTTGTACGCTATCGCCTACAACTTTGAAACAACTTCTGTGCGGCCACCCCTGCATAAGAGGAAGGGGACCGATAAATTTTCTTGATAATTAAAAATATATTTATCAGAGCACTCGATGATTGAATATTCGCTTTACTAAGTATTAGGTCGCATTGGCGCACGTCGCTGGCCGGGTAAATTTCATCTATTGCCTACTGCTTGTCGCTCTGACGTGTTTATACCATCATACTTCACCATACATTTTCCATAAAATCGCTGATTTCATTGTCATGCCTCATTATCGCGGCATATTTCGATTCTATAGAAGTGTTGTCAATCGTATCGCCTATCGATACCCTCGGAAGATATGTTTCCTTTGATAACATCATTGGTCGAACATACCACATGATATTCCATAAAGATTATTCGCGGCCCTTAAAAATTGTGAAGACATAAGAAAAGCCAAAAATAGCCATATCAAACAGTCCAACAGCCAATGTTGGTGGTACAAACATATGTACTGACAAAATATAACCAACGAACTTCTAACTGCGTTTAAGGAACGAGCAACGTTTCTTTCCACAAAATTAATTCGAAGCCTGGTTTTCCAGACTGACAAATTGCCTTTTATGGCATCTCTAGGAAGGAAGTTTAAAATTACTCGACAGGCGATGGAGGCAGCATGGAGCTTTATTTAATAAAAACGCATTGCGGAGTTGCCGACGGTTTCTCTAACGACAAAATAAATTCTGCATGTAATTATGGCTAGTTCCAAGCGAGGATGGTGATTAGTGTTTATCTTGCGAAAACCCGCTCAAAACTACTCAAGTTTTCTCGTTGGAAATATTTTGTGGCATTTAGAAGAATAATTACTGCTTTATTATGATGTGTATCAGATAGCCTAGATTTCTTAAAAGGATAAATGTGCAAGAAAAGAAGCAAGTAAACAGCAGAACAAGATTGTCCTTCGTTGTCATTTGGGTTGAGGACAAGCCTGCGGAACTAACTTGATTAAATTTTTCCCGACCAAAGAAAATACTGCTTCCATCTGCTTGAACGTTCTCTCCTTGGTCCAAAAATTACTTCCACCTCGATAAATAATAATACTTCATGATTTCACACCAGATGAACATGAAACATCCTTTGTCCCCCCAGTGAAGCGTCGTCCTCGGCATAAAATTCTGGCACAGTCAGCCGGGCCCGTCCTCTAGCCTGTCGGATTTAATGGCGTCTCATTTTTCGAGTGTTGATCTTTCATATTCAAGCACAAGATTTAAAATTCAAATTGCAATCGTCAACTCGCGTTCGGGCAATGAGTTCATAATCAGCTATCCAGAGGCATGACTCATATGACGAATGCTGATCAAATTAGCAAGGATTTGAGAGCTGTGCCACGAGCATACAGAAAATGGATCCCGTTCGTTGTGCGATTAAGCGCGCTCGGATCGGGGTGGATTAAAGGCTTTTAAGTCATCACTCTCTAAACTGTAATCCAAACTGAAGCAATTATCTGGAAATGTTGAGATACAATCGCGCAGACTGATTGGCGAAAAGCACAAGACCCGGGCTGAATTATCTCGATGCTAATCGGTGGGGCATTAGCGCTGGTTCCAAAATCCCAGATTACACATGCGTCAATAGGTAAACACGGGACGTCCCCCCCGTTACAAATTGTTGCATAACCTGCGAAATTCAGGTGCTCGCATGGCGGGCGTCTTCAGAAGCCGGAATTACGCCGAATTCTAAACTGTTTTTTTTTTGTTTTCCTGTTTGTGCCGATATCATCTACCCCCGCCTTCGGGGAATAGCTTCGCATAAGATCGCATAAGACTCCGGTGGCAAGAAGTTCCGAGGAAAATTTTCTAGTGCGCAATATGTTCGGGAGTAGAATTTTCTTCCCAGGCCAGCAGCTCCCCATGCACTACCACCAGAGGATTTTTGGGGGCACGCCATGCAGCCGGTTTTGTCATAATCCAGATGCCATTCGAAATGTGATCCGCGCACATGATCGCTCACTTCCCTGCCCGAACGGGGGCCGCACCTGGGGGCAGGTGATCTCGAATCTTGAAAGATAACGAGTCTAACTTCCAAGATTCAAAGCTGGCACATATCGAGCGCACCGCGCACGTATTTGTTCTGCGCAAATCGTTTTTCTTGAATTTTTTATTTTGTGTGTAAAGCCACCACCAAAAAGGGGGTGGAGAGCGGCGATAAGATAAGAAACTTGTTTTTCACTTTTGGCGATTCTTTTTATATCTTGCCTAGCATTGTTGTTGTTATTATTGTTGTTGTACTATCCCCTCCTCACATCCTTCTTGGCCTACGTCATTTCCACAGATCTAGCCTCATGCGCGCCGGGCTTGCCGCTTGTGTACATTACACTTAACGAGAAACTCTTACCGCGACGTGAAGGTTATAATTTCTCTGTCGGCGATGTTAAATGATGTCCACTTTTTTTATTGAGGATAAACACGATATTTTTTGCTTAAAAAATGATCCACCAGCGGCAGCACAAACAACAACAAAAGTGCCCATTTTGAAGTGCTGCTTGTGCGACGTCATGTTTTCCAGTGGCGAGCCAGAAATTAATAAACATGATGACTTGTTAATTAAGTAAGGTAAAAAAACCTGCTTCCCAGTTTCAGCCAGAAAAGTTCGATAGACTAGCGATTAACTAACCGTGGATTTATTTAATCAGTTATTTATTGGGGGTTGAGATTTTGGATAAGATTAAAATACTACAAATATTTTAAATATCTCGATGCATACATAATAGAGAAAAAACGCAAGTGGCATGGTATCGCTCCCATAATCTAATCCTGGACTGGCAGAAGATTACGTAATCTCTAGGCAATATCAGATCACATGATCTGCGGATCAGATGACGATCTACTAAAAATTAAGGGGAAAAAACAACTTAGAAATCGGTGGTTTTGGTTCTGATCCTTCCACCAAGCTACCAAGATCCGGAAACACGCGTTTGCAGCTTCGATCACTGAATTTTATTGCAGTCATTAATGGCAGGTGACTGACTGCTCGTGAGCCACATTCTAAATATTATATTACATGTGGTGGGAAATTATAAATAGATATTTTCTAATTAGAAGCCACCAAATCGATCAAGTCTCGCAAGATCAGATCTAAGTTAATCTGGGACTGCCATTGCGCCCTTGGTTTCTGAGAGCCTAGATAAGGCTCTGTATTGTTTAGGGCATCCACCAGCTTGGTAAAGAGGCGTCTTGGTGATCAGACTGCGATGAGAAACTCAAACCCCTTTTTGTTATGACTTAGCCGCAAAGCGACAGGAGATTCGTTGCCACACGATGGGGAAAAATACAGCTTGATTATCCAAAGCCCCAAAATAACCATCTATGATGGATCGAGAGGGAATTTGACTCTATCTGGAAACTGTACCTCGTTCAGAGTAGGCCTGCGGTTCATGTTCACATCGCTGCATACGATAGCAAGGAGCAGGATCTAGTCGTTCAACAGAAGAGCCTATCACGGTCCGACAAGTGCGAACGAAAAATCATTGAAGCTGTTAGGGATTGGCAACGATTGGGCCATCGTAGTTTAGGTCCCGGGTATAATCAATGCTTCGAAGGCAATGAACTGCAGACTTCCTGGCCGGGCAGGATTTTGACACTGTATTAATCGACTCGGATCTCTCAATTGAGGCACTCGCTACATTGACGAAGACGATCGGTTTATTAAAAAACTAGTAAGATCGTCGTCCGTAGTACACCTATGGGTCTTAAAAGATAACCACCCACCAAAAATAAAGATTAGTGAAAAAATAAGAAAGCATCAGTCATACTTAACAAATTGGGTAAATAAGGCTGTTCCGGAAGACAATTCGCAAAATTCGTACTCCTTATTCACCCCGAACTGAATTTTTAAATTTTGATCGTAAAGTCTTTATTTGCTACCTACATAACAAACCCCAGATACCGATTTTCATTAGATTCGCAACACAATTGGCGACTATTTTGAATTTCGAAAATCGACCCTCGAAGCCGAGAGATGGGAGACCACCGTGGACGTTCGTGAAGAATTTCGAAGCTACGATGCAGCAGTCATCGCACACTCACCACTATAGCGCACACTTACACGCATACATACATACCGAAACCTTCTGTTATCAATATAAGATTAATATAAAATAGAAGGGTGGTCTGAAAGAAAATAATGTGTAAGTGATGATGAAATGATGAGTTGGACTCTGTGTACGGGGACATGAAATTTTGAGCGGCTGAATTTAAACGCTTGTGAGACAATGAACGTTCGGGACGTCCAAAATCTGCCATTACTAATTTTCACAAAAACACTAACATCGCCTCACTCAAATGACTGTCAAATGACAACTGCGCGTCCAAAATGGTGTTGAAACTTTGGAGAGTAACTGTCAAAAGATGCACAACCACATTCACTAGATGTTATTAACGAGTGCTGCCATCTTGACGTTGAGGTCGGAAACTGTTCAAACCACCTTCGTATACCGAACGCTAAGGATCCACACTTTATTTCTCGAGTCAAAATAATTTAGTTGATTATTTTTTTAAAAAGAGTGATGTGAATTGCCACGCAATTAGCACACATAGCTAACAAATGCACCGGCCACACGAGTATGCTAACTACCGCTACAGGTGCACAAAACTAAAACCACTGACATTGAGGTATGCCCCTCTCGATACAGTTATCACAACTCAAAAATGCGTCCACCACGGATATGAATTGACTTTTAATTGGCCATTCTAAACGCGAGTGTCGTTGTACCAAGCGGTCCCCCAACTAAGTACTAACCGCGTTCAATACTGCTTGACCTACACAATCGAACGAGAACTGGTCTATTGAGTATGCTCATGGCACCCTTTATGGTCAACAAGTTCCTGCAGTTTTCCTTGTCCAATACAATTTCTTAAAGCTCCAATTTTGCTCCTTTTAGTCTAAAAAGTGTGATTGTACCGAGCTTCGTTCGAAATATTGCGTGCGACTGTTATTATGGTATGTCCCTGTAGCTGCATTTGTATAAGAGTTAACCCTTCTAGCACAGAAGGCGCACTTTACAGCAAAGCATGAAAATCTATATATACATACACATACATACATACATATATATATATATATATATATATATATATATATATATATATATATATATATATATATATATATGTATATATATACATATATAGAGTTTCCCTTCTAAGACAGAAGGCACACTTCCCAGCAGAGCTGAGAAATATTTACCACTGCCGTGGCTCAGCTGAGACATGCAAACATAAAATATTAAAACATAAAAGATCAAAAACATTAAACAGAGAAGCGTGCAAAACTGAAAAGGGAGTAAGGCACGCAGAGAGTCACGCCACATTGAGAAGGGTCCTTTTAAGGACAGCTTCACTGGTTAGCAAGCTAAACACACTCCTATTGTTGTTAGTATTTATAAGCATGCGATTAACGGGTTCGAACATGCCATAATTGGTGTTAGAGGAGTTAATGTGCAAAAGAGGTTCACCTCTCAGGTTGTAGTTATTCACTCTAAATGACGCGCGGTTTCTTAAGAAACCAGAGTCCACTTTGTCATTCATCAGTCGATGAACGAATATAACGTCAGCGACCTCACGGCGCTTATGGAGGGAGCTTAAGTTGAGCAATTTAAGTCTGTTCTCATAAGGCGGAAGAGCGAGTGGGTCATCCCACGGGAGGTGGCAGAGTGCAAACCGGACGAACTTCCTTTGAACCGATTCGATTCTACTAACATGGGAGGAATAGTAAGGAGACCAAACCTGGGAAGCGTAGTCAAGCAAAGGCCTAACCAAAGATACGTACAGGTGTTTAGTGACGAGGGGGTTGTTGAACTCTTTGGACCATCTTTTTATAAATCCCAGGACTGAATTGCCCTTGGAGGAGATATAATTGATGTGGGTGGAGAAATCCAACTTACTTTCTAACCTAACCCCAAGATCGATTACAGATTCAGTACGGAAGACCTTGTTGTCAAGGAGAGTATAGTCAAAAGTTATAACACCACGTTTCCTACAAAAAGTCATGATCTCGCATTTAGTAATATTAAGCACAAGGTTGTTGTTGGAACACCAAGAATAGAAGGTGTTTAGATCTGATTGCAGAAGTTTGCAATCCTCTATACTCCTTATGTGGCGATACAGTTTGATGTCATCAGCGTAAATAAGGATTTTACAGTGCCTTAGCAGGGTAACAATATCGTCAATTGATAAAATAAAAAGAAGAGGGCCAAGATGACTGCCTTGTGGGACTCCAGAGGACGCTTTGATGTTCTTCGATTTGACTCCGCGGAATAGAACCTGGTAGGTTCTATCGGCTAAGTACGACTGGAACCAACCCACAAGGGCATGAGGAAATCCTAATTTCTTTAGTTTAAGAGCTATAATAGAGTGGGAGAGCTTGTCGAAAGCCTTACTAAAATCTGTATAGACACAGTCAGTTTGGCAGCCAGTGACAAAGCCTCTAATTGTGTGTGAAGAGAACTCCAGTAAATTAGTAGTAGTGGAACGGGCTGCAAGAAAACCATGTTGGTTTGTTGAAATAAGCCTCTTGCAGATAGGGGCGATAGCAGAATAAATAATAGATTCGAAGAGTTTTGGTATAGACGATAACTTTGCAATTGGCCTATAATTAGATATTTCGTTTTTACAGCCTTTCTTATGGACAGGTATTATAAAAGAGTTCTTCCATAAGGTTGGGAAGCGCCCTTTATTTAGGGATTTTTGAAATAAACATAGAAGAGGAGACAGTAGGGCCCCTGCACAGGATTTTAGAACAGCTGGAGGGACTCCATCAGGGCCGGACGAAAAATCTTGTGGAAGTTCATTTATATGTTTCGAGATATCATCCCTGGTTATAGACAGGGAAAAGTTTTGAGCCGTTTGGATTGCATTGATATGTCGAAAATTGTCTTCATCTGGTTGGAAAACAGAGGACGAGAAAGATTTGAGGAAGAACGATGCAAAATTTTCACAAATTTCGGCTGGATTAGAACTAAGGGAGTTCTCGTATTGCATGGTGTAAGGGTAATTATCAACTTTTTTCTTTGTGTTGATAAATTGAAAGAATGCTCTGGGATCACCATACACTTTACCTTCCATGTTTCTGAGGTACTCTTTATAGAGGGTTTCGGAGAGAGCATGAAATTGGTCATAGCAATTGAGAAATGCATCGAAACTCGCAGTGTCTTTCTTCTTCAGGTAGGTTTTCCAGAGTTTATTCTTCAGGTTTTTGGTACGTCTCAACTCGTTGTTGTACCACGGTGGGGATGATCTGGGCGATTTTAACGGTTCGATAGGTACACAGGATGCGAAGGTTTCATACAGGATGGAGTAAAATCTGGCTACATCGACATCCAACTCATTAGGTGAGAGCAACCAAGTGAAATCGACCGAAGCGAGCTTGGATGAGAGTTCCTCAAGGTTGGCTTTTTTAAAGTTAAAGGTAAAGGTTGTCTCCTCTGGGATTGGCTTATTGTTAAAGACAGAACAATAGCTCAGTAGGAGAGGAGGGTGATAATTATCGACAGGTGACAAGACAATTGAGCTAGGCTCAACATTCATGTTGTCTGAGTCGGAAAAGAATACAAGATCTAACCGCCTTCCTAAAATATTATTCACACCGCTCATTTGGCACAAGCCGCAGGAAAATAACGAATTCAGAAAGTTGGATTCCCTAGAGTTAAGGTTGTTTCCAGGAAGGTAGTTATCGTCATCATCGCAAGATACCCATTTAACATTGGGTAAGTTAAAATCACCCACAAGTAGGAGTTCATCTTTGGAATCCATCATATCTTGGATATGATTTATGCAAGCGATTAGAATATCATAGAGGTTTTGACCTCTATCGTCAAGAGTGCTAAACATATCTGGTGGGATGTAACAGCAGATTAAAAATAAGTTGTTATGAACAAGGGAGACTTTGAGAGCGAGGACCTCAATGTCTAAAGTATTGGAAAAATCAGGAAGCGTTATTAAGCAACAGTTGAGAAGGTTACTACATGCAAGTAGTACACCACCTCCACGAGCCTCCGAGTCAATATATCTATCCCTCCGAAAAACTTGGAAAGAAGAGTCGAAAAGTTCGGCATTAAGAATCCCACTGTATAGCCATGTTTCTGTAAAAGCGATTATATCGAAATCGCTGGCCGAAGTCGACAGAAACACATCTTGGGTTTTGGATCTGATTCCCCTCACGTTTTGGTAATAGAGGGAAAGCGTCTTAAGTTTTTTGAAACCTGTAAAGTGTCAGAAATACGCTGTACACGCGTGCGGGGAATAAAACACTTTGAAAAGGCACCAGGAGGCCAGAACGTCGAGTCTAAAAGCTTTTCAGCGGTGTTGGGCGGTGCAGTCAGGACGAAAGACGCAACCGGTTTGGAAACATTGCTGATCTTCCTGCAGGAAACTGTAGCAGGATTAATAGCTTTAGCCCTAAGGTATTCTTTAATTGCCTCGCACGTGGTTTCAGGAGAGAAACGGGAAATGAAAATATTTCGCGGTCTGGGTACCGTTATCAAATTGGCGCAGGTGTCCGAAGACTCAGTATCCCCTGTGCCCGACGGTTCAATGACATAAACAGAAGAAGTAGTTGCCGGATCCGCTTCTGGGGTATAGTCTGAGCCCATTGCGAATGAGGGGGTGGGGACAGACGGACTAGTAGAGGGGTTAGCAGGGGCGGCATCCGCAGCGTTGACTTTACAACTGCGTCTGCGTTTACCATGCTTTCTACGGGTTTTCGGGTTGTTAGGAGCCAGACTGGATGCAGCCTCCACCGAAGGGGCTTGCTCAAGTATTTTGGTCGGGTCGTTTAAGGCTGTGAGGTTTAAAGTAGCTGCGTCATCCTCCGTTGGAGGAACAGCCGTGGAGCAGGGTGCAGGGAGAAGCTGCTCCCCTACCTGCAGGGCGCCAGCAGATACTGTCAACGTTGAGGGGGAGTTTATTCTATCGCTGACGCTTTCTAATTTTACGGATAGGGAACTCAGGACATTGTGATTTTGTAACACTGCTATAGACAGCGGTTCCATATCCGCTCGAACACGTTTCGTACTCCTTTTAATGTCATCTAATATCGGAAAAAGAGGAGCTAAGGAGTTAACAGTGCAGGAGGAAGTAGCGACAGGATTGAGGATCGCCGAATGTATGTCGTCGATCGAGTCAAAGACCGTTGCAACCCGGGACGAAAATTCTTGGAATTTATTTATAAGGGTACCCGAGTTGGTCGCAACAGAAGCAAGGGTGGCGGTCAATGTATCGTGCCGGACGTTGATCGACTGGACATCATCGGTTAACATCTGAAAATGCGGGATATTTCCAGAGAAAGAATTTAGACGTCCCATGACTTTCTCATGACTATCAAGGAAGACATCAGAGATCTCTTTCATAAGTCTCAGGACGTGGCAGGGTTGAATGTCGGAGCATTCAGTGCAAGTTGACCCTCTAGGAGCCGAAGCTTTGCCACTAACTCGAACGTTGAGGCAGGTAAGGTGGAAAACGCCACCACATACACCATCACAGGAAATTCCGTCTTGGACGATTTCCAACGAACACAGCTTACAAAACTGGGGACCCGCCATTGGAAAAAGTAAGGTGGTCAAAAATAATTTCCAGGACGAGAAAGCGAAAATAAACTGCAGATAATAGAAATTGCTAAATCTGATAATAAAAATTTTTCAGTTTGAGAAGCAATCCACGGGTTTGGAGAAATAGAATTTTGTAATCAAGCACACCATGCCTCATTTGGATGTCACACAGACGTTTTAATTCTGCACGTGCCTGTTTCAGGCTAAGAACGGATTAGTCTTATTTTGACTCGGGTTGAACAAGTCCAAACAGATTCTTACTGTTCCTCCTCGCAAAGTAGGTAGAAAATTGCTGAGACAGAGTATAAAAGATGATAAGGCAAAGCATGCAAATCTAAGCCAAAGTGTCATCCTTTTTACTATCAGTCCGTCGTGTTGTTCACGTCATGGCGTAATGTCTAGTGATAAACTTAGCTTGACAGAGATTCTGACGCCGGCAGTACATTACAAGCTGAACGTACAGGCTTCTAGGTAAAGACCCCACTCAAGCGGAACTTTGGTATCTAATTAATTATTAATCGCTTAAGACGGCAAGATGCCTTATTTGGGCTCAAGGTTGGGTTGACCACTGGATACTACGACATAAATTACAATGAAGGTTCCAAAGGGAAGATGACTAAACCTGAAGGTTTAACCTCGAGCAGGATGTCGGATATCGGAGTCCATTGTGGGGTGTGCAATGGAGTTGTGTCCACCTATCCGTAAACGGTCGCAGCCATGGATCTCGGACAGCTTTCTAGACCTCGTCGATTAGCCGAAACGAATAAAACACGGCAATTTCGAAAAATATCAACGATTGAACAAATAAGTTCGACAGAAAATTAAATTGGAAGCGGGAAGCGTACTAGAATAACGTTGCGGCCGACATGGATGAAGCGGCGTCAGGTGGTAGGTGTACCAGACAATCGGGCGGTTATGCGGCAAAAAACATCAATAAATACGATGGAACCTTCGTAACCTCTCCCCATCAACTCTCCACCAGTTGTACAACCACGATCCGCCACACGGTCCAGCACCATAACCGCCGATAATTGAAAAGCAGACAAATCAGTCTCTCGATACCGAACCGATAATTATCGAGGCGAAGACGGCAATAAAAGACCAAAGTGCTCACAACGGATCGATCGAGGGCCAGTGTTCGCCTCGATGGAACCCAAATCGAACGCTTTCGGATGTTCAAATATTTGGGATCATTGGTTGAGGAAAAGGAAGTGGCATCGACGATCGATGTTCACAGCCACATCGGCCAGGCAGCAGCAACATTCGCCTCGCTCAAGTGGTGCATATGCAAATATTACCATCAAAACGAAAGTACGCCTTTGCCGAACCTTGATCCTTCCGATTCTTCTTTATAGATCGGAAACCTGGACACTGTTCTAGCCGGACGTCAACAAGCTTAAGATCTTCCAAATGCAATGCCTGAGGCCGATTCGATCAAGGGATGCGGTTCAATCCATTTTTATGGACTCTTTTTCACCCCTGTGCCTACAGTCAACTCAGTTTGGATACGGTAAATTCTGTTATCTTGATAGTGATAGAAAGCAGAAACATTTTTTTAATTGCCCAATTTTTTTGCGAAAACAGTATAAAAACTCAATTGCCATTTTGACATTCCCCCCTGCAAGCCCACCACCGCCAAGCAATTTATGATATTGGAGCTTCTGATTTTAATCTATATTTAGTGCAACTGCCGCGTCGTATCAGTCAAAGAACTCGAACGTTATTGATATTTGCCAAAGGCGTGACAACTGCAGACGACAAACTAAATTCTAAATCGCCAAACACATGAATACAGACCAACAACTGTTCTTAGCCATCACAAGGCACTGCCGCTCCCCCGCTCCACCCTCACACACACGAATCAGCCTTGTTTACGGCCTTTCTGGGTTGGTGGTATCACTTCAAGTGTCTGTTATCAGTTGTCAAAAAAGTTTTTTTTTTTTTTTTCATTTCTTGTATCTCATCTCGAAACCGAAAAGTCATTCCTATAAAAAGACTTTGTTGTTGTGACAATATTTATCAACATTAACGCAAAGTATTTAAGAAAACACGCAGTATTTGCCCTGATTGTAGCCGCACCCCCCTCCGCCGGGGTTTATCAGAATTCAGCAATAAAAGTGATATCAAGAAAGGAATTGAACGACAAAAAAAGAGAAGAAAGTCCGCATGTGGTCGGCGGTCATGTGGCAGCTCACATTTCTCTTCTTCTGGAACTTGTCTAGACTCGGCCCCGGTCTAGCCGAAGTCTACGTCGATTGTCTCCTTTCGCGGAAGAAAGCTTTCGGGTTTGTCGATAAATAGAAGTTTGCGATTGGCGCTGGTGGTCCGCGGGTTCAGTTTGGGCCTGCAGATGGTGTTCCCAGCTCAGAACAGCCGGAAAAAATTGTTTGTCATTGGTTTTTGCGCGTATAGAAATAATGTTGTCACCTTGATGATAAAAAAGTCAAGGAGAAAGAAAAATAAATATTTATTGTTTAGAAAATCAAATTAAAATCGACGTGGGAAAAATCTGACATCATCATCACGGTGAAAAAAGTAAATGAGACTGTTGCAGGCAATATTTCGCGAAGATAGTTTGAAGCCAAGATGACAACATCAGTGTGCCATATACGAACTGAGGCCAACGATCCTTTCATAGAAGTTTATCGACAGTGGGCTGCATATGGAGCACTGTTTAATCGCAGTATCATCACAAACGGCTTACGACACAATACCTTCTAAATAATAATATTCGCTAATTGGCTGTATTTACCTTAATAACTGAAGAGTACACCAGTAAGATCCAAGTCTAATTGATTGATCGTTTTTTTATTTTAGAAACTAAGCTTGGGAATAACTACCTACTTGCCAAATCGTTAGTTACTTCATGGTTTAATTTTTAGTAGCGAGCCCCCTATCTAAATTGTGACCAGTCACAAGCTTTTGTGGCTCGTGCCACAGCTGAGAGCCGTGAGTATTCTTGCGACTGTCAGAAAGTCAAGTTGTGTTTCGTAACAAGTCGTTTAGAGTTTAAAATGTCAGCCCTATCCTGGTTGTCACTTTCGGTGACAAATGGCGAAGTGACACAAAATGCTGACTGAAATTTCTCACGTCGTTGAATTTACGGTCCACAATATGAAAAGTGACAGTGACAGTTCTCACTATGGAGAGGTAAAAACCACAATAAGGCTGAAGAGCATTATTTTTGTCTCACTTCGCCATTTGTCACCGAAATTTACTGCCACAATAAGGCTGAATGACGTGACGTGACGCAGCACAGGGGCCTTTTAGTTCAATTGCGAGTGAATACGCTACACTGCGCGATTTTTTGGGTATTAATAATGTGCCAAGTAATTCAACCATTCTCTTCGCTCAAAGGATAGAAAGAAAAATAGGATAGAGATACTTTGATGTGAATAGAGTTAAAATTGGAAATCTCTCTTTGAGGGCATACTCAAGAAAAGTTGAGGGTGGGGGTTACTAGCCTCAACGTGCTATTTGAGTGAAGAACATGCTATTTGTGTACAGAAACTGAGTAGCTTTCACGTGTCCTTAATCCATGGTGGCAGGCCATAATCCTAATCTTCGAGCAAAATGGCTCCTAAACAATTTGCAATTAAAAATACTGGATATTGCAGAGTTTCGCCAGACTCGTGAGTAGCGGACAGATCCCGACAACTAAACAATGTAAGTAGCTTGTAAATGGTTCTTGTGCATTAACCGGCGCCTGCACTATTAATAAAAAAAACTTTACTATTTAGGCATTCATCCCCGTGAACGGGTGGCTTTAATATTGCAATAGGAGTGCGCCAGGCAAGTTATAAATGAGATCGCCACTCTTCTTTTGCTTCTCTCATTTCCTCAAAGGTAATTGAGTGCTACCAATTTGAAAGAATTTTTATTAACACCGACTTGAGTGTTCACTCTGGACAAAACACTCTTCTCAAGAGAATTATCTCAGAGTGTTCACCCAGTTTTTATTCACACCATCCAATATCTAGTACAGACTTGATTGGTTTTTAGAGTTACAAAAACGTATAAAAACGTCTATTTGTCGATTTTGGGCTACTTTGTTAAGTGATACATTAAAACTAACTACATACAGTAAAATCATAGTTGGCACAAATAACCGAAATTGCCAAAGAAAGTATGGAGCAGGACATTAATTCTGATCTTAGTGTATGTAGTTTATTTCCAGCCTATTTGAAGCAATCAGTAATTTTCCACAAGCACTACAATATAAAGAGTACATTTGCTTATTAAAATGATAGACGATATTCCCAGAACTTGAGTTGCTTGCGTCTCATAGGTCTGTAGGTGCCAGTTAGATAGCACAATGGAAGATAAATCCCACTGCACAGATTTATTGCATATTTCATCAAAATATAATTTTGATATTATGGGGATGAAAAAATTCCATGGATTGAATGAAAATGCTCTAACTTTTCCCTGACTTTATATATTACTTAAATAGCCTGACTCCTCCAGGTTTTCCAGATTTTCCAAAAAGTGGCCACCCTAGACCGAAAATAAGGGCTGTAGAGTGAGGCGCTAAGGCTAGCCTTTGGTACGAAACGATTATAAACTGGGTTTGTAAGAAGTTCCCTTTTTTCTTTTGTACCAGTACAATGTCATAATTCAATTGAGGCGAGGTGACAAAATGCGACAAAAGCGAGCAAATAAATAAATAAATAAAATAAATACCAATGAGGAACTTTTTTACGAGTTTGTATCTAATATGAGTAGTTAAAAAGGCTATGCCCTCCAAAACGTTTATATTTATTTTTAAAATCTCACTTCGCCTTATTTCATGTTGAAAATTCACTGCCTCAAAAAAGTAAGAAATATCTCTCTAGTACGTATTTACAATCACACCTCGCCTCATTTATCTCAATGTACGATTATATACCAGTAGGACATTATTTTTGAACCGGAGCATTTAAAAAATTTAGGCTTCAGTACAATTTACCATCGTGTAAGGGACAAATGTACTGCCTCGTGTAAGTCCAATTCAACTCAACAGTATATTGTTGAGTCCATACGTCTATTCCATACACCGCCAGCTTCTCGTAGCCTTAGGGCCATGCCGGTCAGATGGCAATAGATCGCGAATTCCATTGGGAAAACTTTTAAACATTAGCGTAATTTTGTTTGTTATTTGTCGCATACCTTTCAAGTATTTTCAGAGCATTAGATAATTTGCACGCCCTTTAAACTTCGCTGGCATTTTTCGTCTACTTAAAGGTCCTTAAAATATCGATCCATCATAAAAAAACTTCACTTCAACAAGGCTTTTCTCTAGCTTTTTCCAAGAGTCTAAATGCCCAGGTGAACTATCAAATCAACGGCACATAAGTGCACGAATCGGAACTTTTAAACGAGCTACTTGAAACAGACAAAGTGGAAAAACACAGTCCCGGAGCTACCCAACATCATCATGGTAGTAAAAAAGACGAATTGTGAAAATTGTAATTGTGCCACTTCAGCACCAATCCCAAGGGCTTCTAAAACTTCCTGCTCAAATCGTTCCGTGCCTCTGAAAAGACCGAGGGTGAGAGAGCGCAATCTACGAGATTCGCTGGGGATCGAATAAAAGTTCTTTTTGGAAATATGATTCCCAATAACGGATCTCAAAATGAATATTGACGATTGCCACGGAATTTCAATTAAAACTTTCTTAAATAAATAAGGCGCCGAAACTTAGTAATTGTCATTTTCACGGTCCTTCATCTCGTTTGCCGGCGTTGTTTCTTGGCACGCCGCCTACCGGAATAAAAGCGGAGCGGGCATGAGCGGGGATCGAGTGGGGCGCATATTTGAGGTATTGGGCCCTTTGATGTTGACAAATAATTCAAGATGGGATATTTCAGGATGAAGATGGATTTGCGACCGCTTTTTTGTTGCTGATATTTTAAGAAACTTGTTGAGGCGAATTGAGAATTTTTAAAGTGGAGTTTCTAGTTTTCATTATTTGTTGAAGGAGATAAAGTTTCAGATGAGATTAATTAAGGGGACTTGTGTTTTCGAGTTGAGTGATTTTTTAAAAGTGTTAACGGTTGTTTCGGTATATCTAAATTAGATTGAGGGGAAATAGCCAGTTCTACTTCTCTTGTTAAAGGGACGTCTTTGCGGGGACTGTAACGTGTTTTTATTTGGTCTACTGGACTGTCGCTCAAGATTTTCCACGTTAAGAATTTTAATATATCCTAAAATTGTTTAGAGACTCTTATGCCAAATCTCCCTGGTGGGATATGGAGGAGAATTAATCTCATCCTCGCTGTAGATTCACAGTCGTACAGCAAGTGATTGGCAATTTCGTTTGCTCCTCAACACAGCTACAGCTACAATCAACTACCAACCCTATTCTGTTTAAATAATAATTTAGTGAACTGTGGCTAGTCAGGAACTCTGTTATTAATTTTAGCTCCCACCTGTTTCAATTTACAAGTTTGTACACTTTCACTTTGAATGAATCTTTTAGTTGTCAGAGCCTTCACCCTGGGTCTTTGTCGACGCAATTCCTGGTCGGCGAACTAACGTGACAATTGGCTAAGCTGCAGATGGAAGTGAAATTTCATTACCAATGTGGCCTTCGTAGCCTGGATTCCACATCAGCGTGGCATTGTTGATCCTGCGCGGGGATTTTAGAGATAGGAAGCAATCCAGGACTGGCCATGATTGGCAAACACCTAGATGGCGAGAACCTCAGGTTGAAAGGCAGTAGAAAAGGTGTCAAGGACCATGGATATTTTACACCTTGGGCCAAATACGCCCAGCCGTAACCCATTATGAATAACATAGATGTTGCAAATAGGGGATGCAAACCCACTTTCGTTACTGCCAGCAGAAAAGAGGTGCTCAATTTCACCTGCACTAGCAGGCTTCTCTCCGACAGGATTGGTGTGTTCTCGACGAGGCCTCACTGTCGGATCATCTGCGCATTAGATTCGACTTTGTGGCCCTCGCACATATACCGAGCATTGGAATGAATATAGACTGATCCTAACAGGATACAACAAGGAGTTGAGACGTTCCAAAAGGATTGCCTGGAGGAAACACTGTGAGAGCCTTCAGACTCGACCAGAGGTGTCTAGACTCCAAAAGCTACTTTCCAAAGACTCCTTCAACGGTGTGGGCTTTCTCAAAAAGAAAGATGGCTCCTACCGTCTAACCATGAAGAAACCTTGAGGTACTTGCTCAGCCAGCACTTTACATGGTCAATCGTCCAGGCCGCTTATCCATTGGATGCTGGGTATAGTCATAGGACCATCCCAGACAGTTATTCCTGGACCCTTTATGAGAACATCTTCGACCGTGACAAGGTTAAGTGTGCAGTGGACTCTTTTCAACCCGGGAGAAGCTGGAATTTATCCGGCACTTCTTCAGAAGTGCCTCGATCTGATTCTCGACATCCTGGTCAGCTTCAACTGGGGATACATTCCAACCATCTGGAGGAAAGTCGTGGTGGTTTTTATCCCCAAACAGGACAACAGACCCCTGGAGCTGCCTAAATCGTACAGACCTATCAGCTTAACCTCTTTTCTTTTGAAAACGACGGAAAGGCTAGACCTTCATATTAGGTGCAAGATGGAGCTCTACGTTCCTCTACATAGCTCCCAGTGCGCTTACTCTAAAGGTAAACCTAGTCAGCAAAATCGAAAAAGCCTTCCTCGCTAAACAAACTGCTTTATGTGCGTTCCTTGACATCGAAGGTGCTTTCGATAACACTGGCCACCATTCTATCTCTAGAGCACTGGTTCTCAGAAACCTGGATCCTCATACGATTGAATGGATAAATGCCATGCTTGTAGATGATAACATTTCACTCTAGGTTGGTGAACTGCGGTTCGAAAGGAAATTCAGGGCGATTATCCCGAATCGTTCTGAGGGGAGGAACTTATTTTTCCTGGCGATCCAAAACATCTCCACTGGTTTACCGACGGGTCAAAGATGTGGTACAGGGGCTGGTGTCACAGGACCCAACTCCAAGGTCTCGATTGTAATGGGTAAGTGGGCCTCTGTTTTCTAGACTGAAATACATGCCGTTGCGACCTGAGCTAAGCTCAACCTTGAGAAAGGTTTGAAAGGCGCCAACATTAAAATCTTTTCTGACAGCCAGTGGAAGTTTTATTCCAAAATAGCTGCAAGGTGTTTTGACGAATTCCAGAGCCTGACCAGAAGAGATGAGGTTCCGCTCTGCTCGGTTCCCGGACACTGGGGTATCGGGGGCAATTAGGCTGCAGACAGTCTCACCAAGGGGGGAATCTGAGACGTTGGTTCAGGGCTAAGAACCCTTCTGTGGCATCTATTGATCCACCTCCAAGTCCCTAATAGAGAAGTGGATTAAGGGAATCAGTCCCAGGTCATAGACAGGCTAAAGATGTTATAAGACCCTCTGCCTTAAGGGGCACTGTCGCTTTAAACAGAAAGGACCTAAGGCTGCTGGCGGGTTATCTGGCTGGCCATGTAGGACTGCGGTATTACCTCAACAATCTAGGTAGACGACGAGACTTCCACACATATGTATTCTTTGCGAATGTCCTGGTCTGATCTGGCTTAGAAGAACATTTATCAGAGAGTTTATTCGAGTTGGTCCCATCTGAGAAGTGCGCCTTCTGTGTTAGAAGGGTTTATTCTATTTATGAGCCCTGCTCAAGTCCGGTCTTCGTCAATTAAAGACCTTCCCCCTTCGTCCGGAAGTCTGTTCCGCTAGTGGGGTAGGTACACAATATGTCTAACTAGGCCGCAGTGTTCACCATGTGGATTACCCCACCTTTCCTTAAAAAAATAAGGAGCATCCTAGACATATCTTTAACAGTGATGAAAGTGAATTTTATCTAACTCCGAAGGATAATTTTGTTGTAGTTCGGAAAGGATCACGAAAAGTCTACTCGCGTGTTTATAATGACGAAAATGAGTGTTTGATAACATTAGTATAATAGTTAGTGCAGATGGGAGTTTACAGATTTTATATTCTTAAAAGCAAGTGATACCAGAATTATCCACTGTAGATATTCATATTTTGTCCATGGGCATGCATAGAATATGAATATTTATGTTTTTGAAGTCTGCAGAAAGAAGGGCATAATTTTAACGACGTTTCACGGCAGTTTTTTCACATCCTGCTCTGCCTCTTGATGCGGGCGATTGTATTCTTATGAGATGCCATAAATTACTAAAGCAAAACAACTATAAATCGTCCAAGAAAACTTCAAATACCGATCTAATATATCTGCTGTCATCATTTGTGTCATATAAAAAAATGTCACGGTTCGAGATTCATCCCTGACATACTTCTCCTACACATCCTTGAATGACCTAGTATAAACCATTTTCATTTTATGAACGAAACTTCGGTATACGACCACAAAATCAATCAAATCAATCCTCTAAATACCAGGATTTATATTCCACAAAGGTAAAAGGAGAGTAAGCGATTCCTTCTACATCGTAAAACGCTCATATAAAATCCTGTCACACCCACAGAACTTTCCTCGAATACATTTTCAATGTCACCTGAACTGAATGTGAAAAGGAACAAAAAAAACCTGTCATTTCCTTAGAATTGAGCTCCATTAAAACATTTCCTTTGCCCGAGGTTAGCAATAGTATCGCCTCCACAGCAAAAATTCCAAAAATAGCACAAACGTGATTCCTAGATGATTTATGGCGCTTTTGCTCAGGTGATCGCTGTACGCAAACTGTATAAAATGGTGGCCTTGCATTAAAAGATTTTTATATAATAAATATATTTAATAATATCCACTCACGTTACGCCTTGAAGCTTAGCAAAGCAGAACTAAATGCATAAAATTAATTGAACGAACCGAGCCAGAGACCAGCCGCCAATATGCGCACAATCTTTAAGATCGAGCAATTCACCGAGATTTTAAAGAGATTTCCCAATGTGGCAGCACCAAAAAAAACGCTGAGTAGTAATAATGGCAGCATTTAAAAAAAAAGTTTTCGTAATGAATTCTTTTCGCTCTCTTGTTTTTAGTTAATGTCGCGAAGATGTGTGCTTGAGATATTTTCCATAAAAATATCCTTAAAAAACTTTTGCGAATGTTTTTGCGAAATGGAGACGTTGTGACAATCAGCGAACTACATGCGGCTTTGCTGACAGTTCTCCTTTCCATCTACTTCTCTGCAAGACGTCGTAATGGCTACCGACAGGAAATGCTTTTTTTTGGGCTTAAAATGGAACGTTTTGTGGCGGTGATGTGGAATGAAGAAATCTTGCTGGATAATGACAATTGTCAAGGCTGAGCTGCAGCATTATGGGAAATGTAAGCTGTTGTAACGACGGAATGAATGGCTTCTTTCGTCGCTGGATACGGCGAATTGGATAATGAAGTTCCACTGGTTTTGTGCTAAACTTTTTGAATATTGTTAAACAACTAAAACAAGAAACGACATTGGACGTTCCGAAAACAGAAGAAGAAATTGCGTACATCCCCAAGAGATCTGTTGTGTCTGTTGACTTCTTCTTCTTTAGTAGTCACAACTCGACACAACTTTTTATCGTTCTTTCAGCACGTTTATCATAAACAAGAACGAACCATAAATATTCTGATTTCAAATCATGGATCCAAGAAAAAGAGAAAAACATAAAATCACTGCAAAAAAGGTTCTCCCCAGTGTGCAGTCACTAGTGACGGTCTAGACTCTGGCAGAATGCTTCGAGGCGAACACGTCAGGAATTTAAATCAGCGTTTTATTGTGGGTTCCGAGATTTCAATTGCAAACGAGAAGCTACACCGAAGGTGCGAAAGTTTTTGCATTCTTCCCTCTGCCCTTTTAGCAAAGATATTTTGGCCCTGCATTCTTGCCCTTGGGTTTGTGCCCTTTTTATATTGTAGATATTGCCAATTTCAGTGTGTCGCGTTGATAGCTGTCGACCTACGTTTTGTCATCAGCTTGGTTTTGAATGCAATTTGTTGTAAGTGGTTAGAAATTCTCTTGAGATTAAAAACGAAAGTGGTATTGTACCTTGGGATGTAAGCCATTAAATTGCATGGGAATCTGTTCTGTAATATAAATTCGTGATCTTTTGCGTTTTTTGGCCCTATTTTGTATCATTTTTTTTATACATACAGTCAGCGATATAAAGGCACCCTTGCTGCGAACTTTATCAACATGTTGCTCTGGTATTTGTTGCTGGAGCCAGAAGTGGCGTACCATGTTTTGAAGCGACTTTAAGGCCCCAGTTTCATAAACGCCGTGGCCTTTCAGGTCAGGTCGGCAGGTACGGCCTAATGAAGGCCACACATTACGCGGTCTGCCTGACTGCAGGTGAACTCATGATTGCCTGCATACATCCAGGCGAAGACGACAGTTTAGCGTAGCAGGTTGTTAATTCAAGTACAGCCACAACAAAAATTTCAGACTGAATAGATGTTAGCTCTTCAGGCCAGGACTAACGATAAATACCAATAGATAAATAGATTTTTATAAGTTTTCCTGGAGTGCAGGTGCCATCTAGTTGGCGGCTAGTCAGTGTGTAGTTATACATGGCTTCAAGGCAAGAAACCTTCAGGCCACGGCCGGCCGGAGGTCTGTATGTAAATAAGGGTCTGTATATCAATGTACGAGTGAACTGTGGCCCCGGCAGCTGCGATAAAGAATATTCCTTACGTAGTTTGTACAGTTGCTGTCTAAATTATTTACACATCCAAGAAATTTTACAACTTTGGAAGATATTTAAAACTAGACTATGTTATCAAAATTTTATTGATTAAAATTTTCTTGGTTAAATTATTAATTTTCAGACTCCCTAAAAGGTCCCTATCAATTTTCCAAACCAAAAAAGGTTATAGTTCAGAACTTTTGGAAAATCGTAGTTTTGTTTACTTCTGATAGATGGAGTTGAGTTAAACTGAGTTAAGAGTGGGATTAAAAATTCAGTTGAGTTATTTAGTTCAGTTTTAAGAGTTGGGGTAACAGTTGGGTTGAGTTGAGAGGAGTTGGGTTGTTTGGTTGAATTAATTCGAGTGGAGTGTTTCTATAAGTTTATAAGTCCGTTAATAGTTGAGTTATCAGTGATTAGTTCCAGTGATCTATAATCAGAGTAAAAAATGACGAAAACTGCAAAAAATTGGTGGGAGTTTAGCAATAGGAGAAAAGGTAACCGTTGAGTTCCGGGCCTTACTTTGTGAAAATCGAGAGAAAATTCGAATGAACGGATTTTTCGACGCTTTCCCAGCCGTAACTCGGGAAACGTCGAAAGTGGAAAAATGTCAAGAGAACAAAAATAAAGCTATGAAAATGTTCGACAAAAAAAGTCCTACAAGCTTTTCCCGGAAAACCTCACTTTCGTTCGGAAAATGGAGGGTTAAGAAAATATATATCGAATATATATTGTTTTCTTTATGGAGGGCGTCCCGCCTAAAGTTACAAAGCGGCCGGCTGTGCATAGGCTTTGGATAGACAAACAAATCGTACGGGAGGAGGGGGAGTTCGTAACAGTTTAGTCGCTAGGGCGTTTTGAAATTTTTTTTGGTAGCGGTTTACATATCACTCTGTATTGTTGTAACCCTACGGCCTACTTTCATGAATAAGGTAGCAGTATACGCAGAATACTCCCACCTACCTAAAACTGTAAAAGCGAAGGTTCTACACTACCAACTGGTGGTACTTATGTTAGGATTTCTGTATAGGAAGCGGAAGAATATGACGTGGCTTTGGAAGATGATTTTTATCCAACGACAGTTACAATCTGAAGACGTGTTTGCATATATTTTATAATAAGCCACGTCATCCCAATGGCAATACCGCTATGAGGGGAGAGATTGGGTACTAAAGTGTATCTTGACACTTGGTTATGACCTAAGTCAGTATCGGGTGATATTTGGGTTTCACTAAGTGCGAAGATTGGAGGTTTAATAAACAAGAACTTCAAATGAAGTCAACGAATGTTACAGAAGTCAATAACAAAGCTTGACTTGTAACTTCGGACTTCTGTTGCGCAGGCTAAATTGCCACATCAGTGTTCGTTAAAGTGTTATGCCTTTTACTACGGGGCAAATTTCATCGCCCGACTAATTTTGGCCGCGACACCTGCAGGTCCGAGATGCGAGAGATGGTAGGGAGCAAGGATACTTACTTGTGGCGTTCGTAGGTCCGGACGGTCGGTTGTGTCTATTGAAGGGTGGTGGGGACGTCGCGTTAGACTGCGCTAGTTTTTTTTTCACTGTTTTATTTATTGTATTTTTATGCACGTTTTTTAGTGTTTTTCACAGTTCTTTTTCTTTTTTGCTTTTATGTTTTTTTTGTCGGCGCGTTGTTAGGGACCGGATTAGCAAACGTCTGTTCACCTTGATATCCTAGCCCAAACTGAAAATACAGTAATGGGTGTTTGGCAATTGCCTCCTAGATAAGCGGTCTGGTACCAGGGCGGTTTTTTGTGTAAGTTGGATCAGGCAGTTATATAAAAAAAACTTTTTTGATATAGGAACACCCACTAGCTGCGTCAGGTAGCTGGTAGTGTACTCTTAATTTTTTGGATAGTGATATATGTATTTGTGGTATGTAATTTTTTAACTAAATTCGTAAATATGAATAACAATTCAATGTTGGTTTGAGTTTGTTTCAATCAGATTGATTTTTTCAGAGTAATGGGCTAAAGCCCTGTAAATAGAATAGCGGCAGCGATGGATCTCGCTTGGGACTTTCTTTTTCAGTTATCCTCCTAGCTCAAATAAGTACTCCACGTTCCCCTTGCAAATAAGTGGTGGTGAACAGATTTAGGTGGTATACTTCCGGTATCTCCGGTATATCTCTTCTCATGAGACCCGAGGGATCGCCTTGAATTGAGGAAGGTGGTTGTGGATTTTGTTTGTAAATTTATATTTTATTGGTTGGCGATCTGAAGTTGGCCTCTTCGGACCACCAACCCTAGGTTCTCAGCACAGAGAGACGAATAGTGACCCGCAAGAATTTATTCGATTCTGTGTTCTTCGCCATAGTCGTATTATTATTATAAACTTTTGAAGCATCTGATTGGAGCTAATATAGCATAACAATTCGAATAGTAAATGCGCACTTCGATTCTCGTATCAACAGCCTGAGCGACAAATAAATACTTTGCAATACATATCTCAGTCGAAACATGTTCCCAAAAATTTAGAACTCTATTCTCGCTTAGTCACAATAATTCAAGATCTTTCACCAACGTAAACATGTTCCTCTTCCGATTTTTGCTTTGAGCCAGACTTTTTTATTTATTTAGAAAAAGCAGAAATTACCGAAGGCCGGATTCAGAGTTCTAAATAATAAACAAAAAATCACGAGAGAAAAATAATTTTCGAGTTTGAATCTTGCGTTTTTTTTTCGAGATTACAGAAATAGACAAACACGGCGCCCCAAGAATAAAATCGATCCAGATCCTTCCTTTTTACGAATTGAATCGACAATAAACACTCACTTCCAATTCATGTTTTTAGAACTAAATTTAAAACCCATAAAAATTTCATTCTCAAAAACGAAAAAAGGTGAGTTTCCAGGTAATTTATTGCAGCGCGGATGACGCGAATTTATTCGCGATTAATCAAAAAATCGTGCAAACAATTTTTTTCTTCTCGTTTGCAATCTTCTCAAAGGTCGTTCGTTAACCGGTTGCTATTTTCGCTATTATTATTTTTTATTTCTGCCATATTCACTCCGAGTTTGTGGTGGTCTAGGTCTAGGTGAACTACACAACAACGAGAACAAAAAAAGTGATAAAAATATGAAAAAAGGTGTATTTTGATCGATCGGGAAGCGAAAAAAAACATGAAAAGATTCTGAATGCCCGAATGTAGTGCAACGAACTAGAAAGTTGTTTTCAGATTTCGTGTGGCGGCTTGAGAATGTTAAGGTTGAAAAGTCACTGAAAAAATTATTTATTTGTTTGCGGCCACATAAATTTTCGGGTGCCCGTTTTTATGCGGATAGTGTTGTTATCTTTATTTGCGACCAGGGAGATAAAACCAATAACTCTAGCCCGTGGAGCGTAAACAAATATGATTGCGGCTCTAATGGCGGGAATGTTGTGTGGACTGTGAAGGTGGCACGGTAAGAACAATAGTGGCAATCTATGTTAGTAGTAAGATGTTTATGCTGGGAATTGCGGATTAGTGCGTCACTATTAATGATCGTGGAGGAAAACATGTTTAATTAGTTATATGCGGGCAAACGTGATATCACTTGAATAGAACAATATACTTCTGCTTATTCTTTTTGACTTAAAATATTTTAACATACTGAAGAAGGTTTTGTTCGATAGCAGCATTCTTCTATTCATTTCCGCTGCTAAGTTGTGGTCTTTGTTAATTTGAGTTCCTTAGTAGGTGAACTCGTTTACGGATTCTATATCTGTCGATTGTCATATTTTGATCTGTTCTTCCTCGACTATTCCTATTTTGGGATCCACCTATGTTTCGTCCTGTCTACGATGCATGTGTCATCTGCATATCCCCTTAGTAGTTGAACAGACTTGTTTAGAATTGTCTTTCCAGTTTCAATACATGCCTCTCTAGTCGATTTTTCTAATACAATGTTACTGTTTAACATTTCGTGTATGAATAAAAGACAAGCGTACGTGCATTGCAGTTTCCCCTTCGAAATTCATTTACGGGCAACAACACTCCCTTCATCTGACCACGGCCAGAGTAACAGTGAGAACGTTGAATTCTTATTGGGAATATAAATGAGAGAGTTTTTAAACGAACGGGGTGACACTTTTCGTTTCGAATGCACTTTCGTTGTGGAATTTGGTACTTTCACTGTCACTGGAAAAGCAATTTGGAGATTACCAATTGTTTTAGCGCACGCCAAAATACGGCGTTTGACGTATTTTATTTGTAAAAAGGTGAATTTAATTTGAAAAAGGATTAAATTGATTTGCATATGGATGAATTTAATGTGAAAAAACTGTAAATAGTAAGCAGTATAGGGGGTCTTCTTGTCTAAGGCTCTGTTCGTTTCAAAGGGAAGCTATCAAAGTGAGATGGATTAGTTAATCTACATAGAAAGTTCAGTTTTACGCTCCGTAAATTCTGGGTCGTAGCGCCAGATCTTATGCTGTTTTGAAGTCAAAGAAAATGTGCTGGTTCTCTATATTAAATTCTTTCGTCTTCTAAATTGCCTGTCGTACTCTAAATATGTGATCGGACTTTGTTTTCTGAATTCGCCCTGGTAAGCCAATTACTTTTTCATACTGTTAAGGTACCACCGATTAAACAGGATATATAGAAATTTTTGATATGCTACGTTCAGTAGTTTGAACAGTAATGTGGTTTCACTTTTTTGTGTAGAGGACAGATAATTCTTATGTTCCATTCCTCAGGCAGTTCGTTATGCTGGTAATTATGCTTTATAGTATAGTTAAAGAACTATAGTAAATATTTCTGCTAATATATTGTCTATACCAGTGGTTTCCAAACTTTATGACACTGCGGCCCTCCTGTTACATAAAAAACCCTTTGCGCACCCCAATAAAATAGGTGGGGTGCGCCATCTAGACCTTCGTTATTTCAACATTGCATAACTCCGACATTTTTCGGCAGATTTTGACAAATGAACAAGATTTATTTAGGTTATTCTCTACCATTTATGTCGATTAAATGACCTCCATTCGATAAGCATACAGCAGTTGTTTTCGGGCGTTATAGCAGCTGCTTCGGCTGGTATGTTCGCTTCGTATTTTCGTCAATGGTCTTCCTGGCATAAACTAGACTTTTGCCAGAACTTCATCGTAGTGGCAGCGGTGTGACGATCTTGTTGAAAAGAGGTTCGTCTATGTTTTTGCATCCGTTTTCGGACCAACCAAGTATACCAACTGACAACGTTAGCGTGCACCCTCGATGGTTTCTTCGAACTTTGAAGAAAAATGGTCCGATGATGGTTTTTGAGCACACTTAGGCCCAAAACAGCAACTTTCTCATAGTGCAGTGGTGATTCTTGACACGAATGACATGTGGCTACTGTCACGGTATACAGAAGCAAAGTGATGTAAAAGACTGTTTACCGTAAGACGGTACTTTCAATCAATATAAAATCGAAGCTGTTGTTGTTTCTGGCTGACGTCACTTGACTGCCGCTTTCTACGGTATTCGAAGCTGTCAGCCTCTTTTACAATACCTACCTTATTTCTTCTACCAAATTCGATAGTTTTGTTTATTGACTCCGCCAGAGGGTAAAATGAGGTTCGGCCGTCATCGCATCGATTATTCTTGCGACGGCATTTCCATATTGTAAGCGATGCGGCTTGTTCGTTGGGAACAATCATTGAGTATGTTGCACTTTGCATGAGAGAGATGAAGATTTTGCTTCATAATCCTTCTTAGAATTGTTCCACTCACATTGAGATCGGCGGCGATACGACACATTTGATTTGCATCTTGGGTAAAAACAAACCTCGGTAGGTGGGCCTCGGTAGTCTAGGGGTAAGGCGCCTGACTACTATCCCCAGAGGTCTCGGGTTCGATTCCCGGCGGTGCCACGGTCCTAGCCTTTCCCAATTTCCCGCCTACATAACTTTCCTTCTTTCTTCTTCCCTCTTTGCATTCCTGATTCCTCCTGTCATAGCCTTCGCTAGTTCTCTTCCCCGCTCCACCAAGCGCATGTCATCGGTTGGTTGATGAGATTCAACTCGTTTCAGGAGGCATAACACTCCAGCGAGTTGTTCTCGATGCACCGGTGTCAGAGTCGCGAAATGGTTGGGAGTAGGTGAAATAAAAATACCGCAGCTAGGTTGTGACAGTTCTTTCCTTCACTTCTCTCTCTATCTTCCGACTAGAGCTGCTGTTCGACATTTCAAAATAAATACATGATCGACAGTACAAAGGGGCCTTCCCTAAGTCTCTAGTGTGTCACATAAAAAAAAAAACGAAACTGTGTCCACGAAGTGGCAACGACGCGTTGTCCTATCTTCATGTGTTCATCATGAAGCCCACGTGGCAGCATACTACTACTCAAGTGGATTGCGAGACGCAAACACCGAAACTGAAACGTTTTGAAGATTGAAAGTCAATTGTATGACGATACGTGGACATAAGAAACGCCTGCAGCCATTCGTAGCTTGCATGCATTCGTGACGCCGCGTGGACAGTGTACCTTGGGCACACTGTCCACGGCGTCGTCATTTGACGAATGCATGCAACCTACAAATGACGTAAGGCATTTTTTGCATATTAGTTATGTCCACGTATCGTCATACAATCGGCATTCAAGATACAAAACGTTTCATTTTTCTTTCAAGTAGCAACGCGAAAGCACGTCTTGGGTTGGGAAGATGTCAAGTGATGATGAAGATGTGATCATAGCATACAACTTTATTAAATTTTATTTTGCATAACTACCTACGTAAACGTGAAGGAGTGCAGTACACAATCAGTACATTCGGGGATTCAACAACACAAACCCAAAAAACGATTTTGATACCCAATATGACTTTTGAAAACACACCAAAAGGTTTACGTAACTATTTATCAAATTATTTTTTGAAACCTGACTGTGCACTGTCTTGGCAGTGGAATTACTGTGTAATTGAATAAATAAATAAGTACATTATTATTACTCATCAGATGTGTTTGTTTTTTGTGCAACTTCACTCCAAACTCTGTCCGTAACATCTTTCCTTGAGTATTCCGGTAGTTTTGTTATTATAGATAGAGGCAAGGATACTGCTCAATAATGCCAACAAAATGGACTGCTGAGGTGGGCATTTTGTAAAATAAACACGTCTTTGCGTCTCGCAATACGCTTGAGTAGTAACATGCTGCCGCACGAGCTTCATGACGAACGCATGTCGACAGGCAAACGCGACGTTGCCGCACCGTGGACACAGTTTCGTTTATTTCTACCCAAGATGCAAGCATTCGTCAAATGACGATAGCGTGCGTATGACGTGCGGTATACGTGGACAGTAGGCCTTAGTCTTTCTTTTTTAACAGCCTTTCTCTGATTCTACATTTACCCATGAAGTTGTCGAAGTCAACGTTGGTCCATCTGTACGTTCCGCCATCTAATATGCTCGTACTATACCTACCGTCATTGAGAACATGATCTATGAAGTTTGATTATATGGTGAGAGGTCATGTCAGGTATTTTGTTATGAGGTCTATAAGTGGTCTTAAGGGGGGAGCCTGCTTTAGAGGCTTCAAAAAATCTATTTTTTTGAGGAATTTTTAGGGAAGGAAATAAATATTTAATTGAAACGAAACTTTCAGGTATTATTGTTATATATTTCAACATTTTTCTCAAATTTTTTCATTAACATATATGTCATAATATGCCGGGTACAAGCATTTCGCCGAGGCGCCTCGAGCGTGCATGTGTCGTGTTGGCGGGAAAGATAGGAACAAAATTTAACGTCCTATCGAAACGAGACAAAATTGATTGTATTCAGGATTAAATTCTCTTCTACTTGAACCTAAAAAACCTTAAAAAAAGTTATAATTAACCCACTTTTTAAACAATCTAAGGTGAAATTTTTTTTTCCAAAAAAAATTTTTTTTTTAAGTTGCGAAAAATTGTTGAATTTCTCACTTTTTTTTTAGATTTTTTAGGTTCAAGTAGAAGAGAATTTAATCCTGAATACAATCAATTTTGTCTCGTTTCGATAGGACGTTAAATTTTGTTCCTATCTTTCCCGCCAACAGGACACATGCACGCTCGAGGCGCCTCGGCGAAATGCTTGTACCCGGCATATTATGACATATATGTTAATGAAAAAATTTGAGAAAAATGTTGAAATATATAACAATAATACCTGAAAGTTTCGTTTCAATTAAATATTTATTTCCTTCCCTAAAAATTCCTCAAAAAAATAGATTTTTTGAAGCCTCTAAAGCAGGCTCCCCCCTTAAGCGAAGTTTTAACCTATTGTCCTATGGTGGGGCGGAATATTCGTTCTTCTGTAACCTTACCATGTAAGTCACCTAAGATGATTCTAATTGTCGTTTCGTGGTCAGCTACGATAAACTGATTCTACGTTATTGTTGAATTCGTCGTTCTCCGCTTCTGATTACTTTATAGTTTATCTAAATATATAAAAATCTTGTGTCGCAGTGTTACAATGAGCAATATAGTATACTCAATATACCGTTAGATAGCTGGTGGCCGTCTCAAGAGGGCGGATTATCACTTTCTACACAACCCCCTCGACATGGGTATCAAATGAAAGGGTATAAGTAGAATACAATAAGCAATATAGTATATACAATATACCGTTAGATCCAAGGCGGCCGTCTCAAGAGGTCGGATTTCCACTTTCTTCACAACCCCCTCGGCATGGATATCATATGAAAGGGTATGATAAGTAGAATACAATAAGCCATATAGTATACTCAATATACCGTTATTATTATTTATTTATTGGTTTATAGTACACAAGACGTTAGTCTTATAATAATACATACCTAATCTAAATTTTATTTAAAGAATTTAATAAAATAAGAAAAACTAGAACAAAATAAGAAAACTAGAACAAAATAAAATTAAAATGAAGTGAAATCGTGTTCGAATTCTAATTTGATATTCTGCTAAGTACTTGATGAGATACCTTTACCGTTAGATCCATGGCGACCGTCTTAAGAGGGCGGATTACCACTTTCTTTACAACCACCTCGGCATGGGTATCAAATAAAAGGGTATGATAAGTAGAATACAATAGGCAATTACTCAATATACCGTTAGACCCATGGCGGCCGTCTCAAGACCCATGTATCCTTTCTTTGAGGTACTTCATCTGTGTAAAATTCATATCTCGAAAAATACCAAGTCAATGGATGGTTTTTATTGGCTGCTATTGGCTTATGGATGCAGCGAGGCGTACCGAGTCCCAGCTAGTTTTACTATAGTTAACAAAAATTTACTCTTTCCATAGGTAACAGCTGCTCGTATTAATAGCTTTAAAATCTATTACCAAATGCTTTCACTTATTTTCAACAATTTACATTATTTTCCATAATTAAAGGCTGTTGACAGTTGGGGGAGGTCCATACTATATATAGTCTCACAATTTCGAAAACAATCAATGCAAAAAACATACATTTTGTTAACTATCCTGGCGTGCATAAAAACAATTTTACTAACAACAAAGCCGCTCCATCATGCTGGGTTAAACAAATTAAAGCTACGAAAAGTACAAAAACATCCAATTAACTAAATTCAGCAAAAAAATAACTTAATCAACAACGTTTACTAAGGCATTCCCACCAACTAAACTAAATATAGACCAACGGCAAAAACGATGGAAATTTACAAACTTTTATTACTATATGGCCAATATTAGAAGAAGAACGACGGTTTTATTGACGCATTATACGAAAATAAAAACATAAACACCGACCGCAAAAATTACAGCAAACAAAAGGCATGTAGTGATATAACAGCACAGTTTCGCCTCGTCTCGTCAATGGGCCTGCAGCAGCACAAGCACCAGATAAAATTCAATCTTGCTGCGAGACTAGTGGCTAGACAATTGCTGATCCCAATTTGCCAAACGAGTAACGTTCCGTATTTTGTATAGAAGTTTTCAAACTCCGTGACACAAATAATTTGAAGGGTTCTGCGCACCTCGTTGCCCAATTTCATAAAATTTGTTCTATCATTTCCCCTCTTTTAACTTAAAAATGCAACAAACGCAGAAAAAACTCAACAAAATAATTTGGGAAGGGATGTGCGCATGCCGGATGAATAAAGTTAAGTAATCTTTATATGTATTGAGCAGAGCTTTGAAATACATGTAAAACTCCTGCTCAACAAAGGCAGTTTATCCATCGTAATAAGCATAATTTTACTATAATTATGCTAAATATTTCTCATCCCTAAATTTAAAATAAATTAAAAGAATTGCTGGAAAAATTTCTTTTAAAGATATGAGCATTTTCATTCATAAATTGAGAGTTCTCCGCAGCTGCAAGCAACACAACCTCCCCAGGCAGAAGCGCGATTGCGACTGGCGGAAAATGTCAAAAATCTAGTAATCAAAGTGATAAAAACACAAATTTCGTATTTTTTAGTAGAAATTACTACAAACTATTTCTGTAGCATATGTGTAAAATATAAAAACCTTAAAATAAAAAAATATATAAAAACGGGTGTTTTTCAGTCATAATTTGTAAATTTTTTAAATAATCATTGAAGTCCCAGAAAAATACACCCCCCTTTAGCAATACGCAGTCGCGACTGATTACATGGCAGCAAGTGATTTGATAGGAGGAGTTAAGTGAAGCTTTTGTCTGAACTTTTTAACATTTTTAAGAGCTTAGCTGGGGAAGATGCGCGGGATGTCACGAGGTTTGAAAACGTCTATACCCGTGCTCACTCAATGTTTACGCGGTAGAAGCTCAAATTGGCGTAGTAGTAGCTACTATATGAAATATCGAGGAGACTGATTCGCCTCCATAATTGTTTTCCTTCTTCTTCAGCCATCTTGTACCTTATGTGTGCGAATATGACAGGCGGCGTGGTAGGGATGATGAAGCGTCAAAACAGAAGTTGCTTATTATTAACTAGCGGTAGTAAAAAGTTCGAACGTTATTTTCGACTTATTTACGAATCGAATGAAAGTAAAAACTTCGAATTATGTAAACTGGTTTTCGAAACGCCAAATCAGGATTATTATTGCCGAAATTGGAAAAACAAAAAAAACAGAACTTATCCTAGAAATCTAAATAACGTAATCACCTAAATATGAGCCGTCAAAGACGATAGGACATAAACTTTAAAATTTATTATTTTTTACATTTTAACGAGAGAATAAGAATAAAACATCGCACACACAGCCAATGCCATATAAACATAGAAATACCAACCAGGAATAAACAAAAACAAAATGTTATTTTCGAAAATTTATTAATTCTTGCGACTATTTTATTTACTGACAACAGAAACTGGGGCAAAGATCTTTGAAAACAAGACGAGAATTTATGCGGAAAAAAATTGAAAATTAAATTATTTTTAGACATTTTTATCAGCGAAATAACGCGATAACAACAATGTGTGAATCGGAACAGAAACACTTTTTTGTTTTTTTGAAACACGAAGAAATTTGTATGGTTTTTGAGTGAAAATTATAATTACCTCGGTTTATTCGTAAAGTTTTACTATTACTTAGTTTATCCACAAAATTTAATGTAAATTGCACGTTAATATCGGAGGATATTCAGACAAATTTAAACCAAAACAAAAATAATACCACAAATCACTTTTATTTACGTTTTATATCCGTTTTGTGTGTATACAGCACCTGATTAATAAAAAAAGCACAAAAAACTGATATAGTCAAAAACCTGAATTTTTTATATTAAATAAAACCGGTTTTTCCGCCGATTTTTTATTTGCTTTTATTAATTTAAATTCAAACAAATTGAAAAATAAATCTCCACTGCACACGCTATTGCAACAATTGCGGTTGTCTCCACTCAAAAAAATTCAATCAAAACTACTGTTATTAACAGAACTTTTCCTTTTTCAAAATAACGAACGCACCCAAAGAACTGCGTCGCCCCTTTCCAGCAAAAAAGAAATTTTGCCCATAACAAAAAAAATGTAAACAATTTTGTTTAGGGTTGGTAATTATTGAAAAAAAATCGCTTTTATTATTTTTACGACTTCAATTGAAACCAACAACACGCCGAGCTGAGGGAATGTCAACAACTGAAAGCGAACGGAACAAAGCCAAGTGGCGTCTACCAAAACCTACGACGATTCCGTGCCATTCCCATCCATGATTGCGCGGCTACCGTTGCGATGGAGAGTGTGTAGAGTATAGTAGAGTATTGTTTACTACTGCAAAAATAAGCTTCAATTCACCAACAGCGGTTTGCGGGGGTGAGATAATTTGCACGCAACATAAACCAAGCCCCCTTTTTATATAATACTATAAGAGAGCAGCCCCATAAGAGAAAAGCGAGTATATAAACAACTAATCTCCACATTTACACCATCCAAGAAGAAAAAAAACTACACAGGAACGAGTTGAAAGCAACTTGTCACCCAAAAACAGCATTGCCAGGTAAGAAAATGCCAGAAGTTTTTCTTAAAAAAAATGTTTCATAAAGAATCATCACGGCGCGGCGCCAGGGCAGCATATAACTTCCGCAATTCTTTTTAGGCATTTTAAGTTCTGATGATGAAACAAGGTCGACGGGTTCGTTTATTATTATGGGCAGGTCAGGTGTGCTCACCTGTGTTAAGGCACGTAGCACGTAGTAGTTCTAGAAGCTCATTAGAAATTCATACACCTGAATTATCATCAATAAATTTGTAAGAAACGTTGCGTTGTTAGGGGGGATGGACTCTTTGTTGTACAACGTAGATTTTAGGGAATTTAAAAAAATATATATTTAAGACATTCCGTGTATATCGTGGCTGGTCTCGCGATAAATATCGAATTGTTTTTCTTACAGGAAAATAATTATTACTTCCACTTCCGTATTAAAGGCCTTTTTTGGTATTGATTTAAAAGAAAAAAAATTTCTTTATTAATATGTTATTGTTTGTGTTGAGACGAGATTGAATATGTTTTTCTTTTTAGTTTCCTCGGTAGTGTGATATTATGAACAATGCAACAAAAGAATTGATTATTGTGAAACTTTTATGAGTTTAATGCAGATTTTAAAAGCGTTGGTGTAGACTGAAAATGTCTTGGGCGCTTATTATAAAGTTAACAATATGAGAAAGGATTAAATAGTACAGACAGTGAAATTGGAAATTGTATTTTCTTAATAAAATGAAGATTCTTTATACATATATGTATTTTGAAATTTTTCTTTGTCTAGATTGTAATATTTATTGTTATCAAGTGGCTCAGAGAAAGAAATCATTAATATATTTTATGATGCAAAAGTCATTAATTGTTTTCATTTTTAAAATCTTATTATATGAAAATTACATGTCACGATGTTCGTTACACGTTAATCTTCGAATCCGCCCAACCGATTTCAATGGAACTTTGTGAATGTGAATGGTTGGTTCCAGCTTCAAAGCTACAATATCCCGATAAGCATAACCATTTGGCAGCACTAATTCCACAATCATGTGTTTTTCTAATTTCCGACTGTCAACTAATACTTCACTTTTAACATTGTTATTGTATTACATTCTTTCCCAACTTCATGTCTCGATGGCCTAACTATGTATTATTGTTTGCACATTTTTGTTTTATTAAATATTGATAGAGGATCGTATTTCTTATATCATTATATACCCAAAAGACTGATGTAAACTCCGCCGTCGTCTGGTCCCAAGACCAGAGTGTGAAAGGAGGTTGGTGGTAGACCTGCCGAATTGACCAGAATCGGAAAAACCAAAGAAACTAGGCAAGAAACCGCATGGATACACGAACTAACTATTCACGAAATAATGTTACTGCATCCGAGGCAGCCGATGGGCCAGCGCTAGGGACAAAAAAGGGATGCTGGTGTGAAGTGGGTTAATGGCCGAGCACCCAAATTAGTCACAACGAAAATGTAAATTCGATTCGCCGCGTGGATTGTACGAACAGGACATCATGCCGGTCAAAAGGAAATCATAGCAATGGAATTGTTGAAATGCAAAATATCAGTTGCTGCTCAGTTCAGAAGCGGATCGAACCGGATGGGAAGGTACGATAGGCAAATTCGAGTACGGAATAATTAACGATAACGGCTTACGCCTACTTTCATTCGCAGCGTCAAACAGCTTGGTCGTTGGCAAGAGCATTTTCCGCCATCCACTCATAGACCAACTCACCTGGCGAAATCCATGCGGCAACGACTCGGCGATGTTAGAATACATTTTGATCGACGCTCAAAAACGTACGTGCAATGCGTGAGCCCGATAGCGGATCTTGTTCGAGCGAAATTACAGATACGATTACAAAGAGCGAAGAAGTTTCAAATGGCATTATCCAACAAATTCTTGGCGCTCGCAATACCGAATGCTATCGATGTAGAAGAAAGACAATTATCGGAGTGTATTGTTGAGTGTGCAATGAAGATGTGTCCACCTATCCGTAAACGGACGCAGCCACGGATTTCGGACAGCTCGTCGATCAGCGGATGAAACACGTCGACTTTGAGCAATATCGACGATTGAAAAAAGAAGTTCGACAGAAAGTGTAATCGGAACGACAAGCGTACTGGAATAACGTTGCGGCCAACATGGAAGAAGCGGCGTCGAAGAACGAGTACCGGACGTTGTACCAGACAATCCGGCGGTTAGGCGGCATCAACAAACGACAGCGTCAAAAAATGATGGAACTTTTGTGACTTCTCCCCATTAGCGCCTGCAGCAGTGGAGAGAATTCTTCCACCAGCTGTACAACCACTATCCGCCACAAGTTCCAGCACCAGAAACGTCGATTAAGGAACAGCCGACGAATCAGTTTCTCGATACAGAACCGACAATTATTGAGGTGAAGACGGCAATATAACCGCTGAGAAATGGAATAGCGCTGGGAATGATCACAGCTGGAGGTGATGTCTTGTAAGAACGACTTTATGTACTCATAACACACATATGACATTCGGATAGTGTCCCATCTTCGTGGAAGAAAGCGATCGTTGTCCCAATTTTGAAATAAGGCGACAGTCGGGAATGCAATTATCGGGGTATTAGCCTCCTTCCGAACGTTGGCAAAGTATTTACGAAAATCATACAATCGATGCTGCAGAAACATCGAGAGCAAACGAGCCGGAAAGAACAAGCGGGATTTAGACCACATGGAGGATGTATTGGTCAAATATTCGCTAATTTAGTTAATGGAAGAAAGAATTCGTTGCGGCAACGAACTGTCATCGTTTTCAACGATTTCAAATCCGCTTTCGATTGCATCGATTGGAACAGCTTGTGGAGAGCTTTGGAAACCGAACACTTGCCATTGAAAATCATCCAACTTCTCCAAGGGTCGTACGATCGCTCAACCAGCAGCTCTCGTATTCAAAGCGATTTATCCGATGATGAAGATGACAACAACTTCATAACCGACTTAATGTTCACCGACACGGATATCGAAGCAACGGACATCTTTAACATTTCCCGCACCGCCCGGTCATACGGGTTAAAAATCTATGCGGGAAAGACCACAAGAGACTGATCGAGGGCCAGTGTTCACTTCAATGGAAACTAAATCGAACAAGTTCCGATGTTCAAATATTTGGAATTAATGGTTTAGGAAACGAAAGTGGCATTGACGTCCGACGTTCACAGCCGCATCGGCCAGGCAACGGCTACATTCGCCTCCCGCAAGTGGTGCAAATAGTGGAAACTAACGTACGCCTTTACCGAACGTTGATCCTTCCGATTCTTCTTTATGGATCTGAAACGTGGACACTGCTCAAACCGGACGTTAAGAAGCTCGAGTTTTTCTTGAGGCAGATCCTCGGTGTCTCACTCCGCGATCGCCTTCGAAACGAGAGAGTTAGACAAAGATGCGATCAGCAGACACTGATCGAAGAAGAAATAAAAAAACGTCGGCTACGGTGGTTTGGACATATTTGTCGAATGGATGATAGCGCTTGCCACGTAAACTTCTCTGGCAAGACCATGCCGACGGCTGGAGAACCCAGAGATCGCCACGGAGAAGACGGTACGGTACACGGTAAAGAATATCGAGGGTGACCTAAAGAATCGCCCTCCCTGAAAATAAATAAAAACTTCAAATTTCAAATCTCGATATTTCCAAAACTAAGCGAGTCATCAAAAAATTGTATTTCACATTTTCGGCTTGTTTTGGGGTGGCATCATCAAATGGCGGGCCACAGCAACCGTCGAAAGCTCGTATTTCAGTATCACAAGTTTCGCTCCTATTCACTCGGAGTCCACCTTTCCAATTCGAACACAATTCTTAAAAAAGTCTTTCCATAAATCTTCGAAATCCTGCTTCCGATTTATTACTCACGCCATAAAAAACCAATAATAACTGATACAAATTAACAACTGACAAGTGATCGATTAAACAAAATTATTATTCACGTTCTCATTGAAAATAAAAATTTACTATTTGTCACGTGACATAAACAATGCGAAACCTGAGACGCAAAATGTAAATTATTTAACAACAAGAACTTCACTTTAATGCGAAAATAACCATTACCAAAATCTGCCGCTCGTATTCTTGCACCCTTTCCCAAGCACTTCAAGTCAAGCTGTATATGGTACCTCGGTGCCACCACCTTGTTTACACCAGTGCGACATTCATAAGCCATTATTTGTTTACATCCCATTCCCATGCTGCCATGCCACCAGAAACCCAAATATAATAAAATGCGCAACATTTTTTCCCTGGCTTCGCATTCCTTCATTTTCTTCGTATGGTTTTAATCGCTTTTAACGGAGGAACGCCATTGCTGGACAGGGACAGGATATGGGCGAAATTTGCCAAAGAATATTCAAGCGTGTCAGCACCTATGTATATACTCTCTATGGAATATTTTGAGTGTGCAGCCATCTACGTCTATTTCCTGTCAGTTATGTTACAGGTACAGGATATATCACTGGCACTTGATTTGATTAAGACCTTCACCGACGACCTAGAGGACTTTCACCAGAGTAGAGGGATTTCGCAGAATATATTGTCGTAGAGTAGATAGTGTTAATACTTCTTGCCATTTCTGGCTTAACGGAGTGGGATTGAGAGGATAATTCCGGGAATATAAAAGAATGTCGAAATAGACGAGACCATTTTGCGTAAATGCTTCGATACGTTTCGGAGTTTCGGTAATGAAATTCACGTTTCTCAAAGACGAGAAATGTTTCATCGAAATTCGCTTGCAGTAAGACATAAAAAGTCCTCAAACCCACGAAAAAAACATTGAAATTATAATGTATTTCTTTTCGCAGAAAATTGCCAACGATAAGACGAAATTGAAATCAACTCCGCAACAACAAAGGACGTAGCTTGCATATTAAATACCATTGCCACTTGTTCCTCTCCTGTACTCGCAGTCTGCACTTCCCCAGGCGAGTCTGGCGGGTCTGCTGCCGGGTTGTTTACAACTCTCCGCCATCGTAAAATCCCGATTCCACATTTTCCACTCGAAGAATGTTTTTGCGTTTTCTAGTTCTACGTTCGCGTGAGTTCGTGACTAAAGTCTCGTGCTCCATATATTCCGCTTGCGAAGTGATACATACACACACGCGTTCTCGCAGTCCTCTTCGCTCCGCAGTTTCTTAAAAAAATGAACTAAGTCAAAACACAATTCGCAAGAGGCAAAACAAACGTGAAGGTGATGTAACGTTATGTAAACATAGCAGAGTTGCAAGAGCCAACTTCCTTTGATATGACGTAATAAGAGAGAATGGCATTGCCAATTTAAGAATATTCTAGATATTAGAAAGTTTGATTAAGTGATTCAGGTAGTAATTAATTGAATGTAACTGTGACGTGTAATTCTACTATTTGACAGATCTACTCTGGTCACGGAATTCAGAAACATGGTAATGTACACCAAGGTCACCAAGTGACGTGAAACAACAACAGCTTCGATTTTATATAGCCTGGCAACAAGTGGCGTCAGCACTAAAACGACATTTCTCTTTTACATTACTTTGTACTCTGGCAGTGAAGTGACAGTTCTTGTTTCGTATTTTGTGAATCAACGTGAATTTTAGAGTGCAGAGTGCATTTTTGTAGTTTCCTACCGTTACATGAGCTTATAAATTGTATTGATAAAGGCAAAAAACACTGGATCGTGGTTTACAGAGTACAAGATAACATAAAGAGGAAAGGACATTTGACAGCTTCGCTAGTTCTGAACAATTTTTTACACCACAAAGTATATATTAGGTGTGTTCGTGTACTCGCCTGCGGGTTCCATCGGGCGCCAGAATGGCGCCCGATGGAACCCGCAGGCGAGTACGCGAACACACCTATAGTGATAATTTAGAAGCCATCTATTAGACGTTTGAAACAAATGTTATTTGTAACGTCTCAGTTAGAATTTGAATTAACGATTTATGTACTAAGCTAACATGGCACTATCTATTAGATTAGAATTTGAACAAACGGTAATTGAAGCTTTTTGAAATTTCCGGAAAAAGAATACTCCAATAACACTGGTCTAGACAATGGACGAAAGATCCAGAGCTTGTATAAGGGAGGATGATTTAAAAAGCGATTCAAGTGTTCGAACAATATGAAAGTGAAAAGTGGCGATTAAATAATGCGATTTCAAAAGCTGTAGATAGAATTTAATAGTGTGAGATATTAAATTGCAAGTGATATTAGTGAACTTTAAGAATTGTGTGTTACCATTGAATTGTGTTAACAACAAGTTTTGTGTGGATACTAGCGCGTCAAGATCTGTCATCTGGGCTGACTTATTCGGTAGAAAGTGGCTGAAAAACGCAAACCATCTCCTCCAACACTTCCTGACTCCTAACTTATTCTATTCTTCACTTGGTCCTTCGAGCTAAGCTTACTACTGGACATTGCACCATGACTTATACGACATGGCGAGCTAGTAGTACAAAGGGTGACATCTGAGCTTCGACTATTTAAAAAAAAAAACAACCCCGATACATGCTGAAAACTGTAACAGGAGACCCAGTGCAATTACATGGGGAGATATTAAAGGGCCGTTCATTAATTACGTGAGGCGTTTAGGGGGAGGGGTGCGGGTCGAATCTCACTCAGTCTCACGTGGACAGCTTAGCATAGCAGGTTGTTAAATCAAGTGCAAAAATGTTCATAGCCTCACTGCGAAAATTTTCCGGCGACCTGTCTATAAATGGGGGCCTTAAGATATGGCTAAATCATAGGCAAAAATGTTTAGCCAAACGCGTGGCTCGGCGAATGCTGCAGCGTGCGGGCCAAGTAACATTCACCCGCGAAAAGGGGAGGGAGGTGAGAGGGATCGGGCCAAATCTCACGAAATCTCCCCAAGGGGAGAGGGGGTTTGTAAAATCGGAAAAACGCCTCACGTAATTTAGGGACGACCCCTAATGGATGTGGTGTTCGGTGACATTGGATTTCATTCATTCCATCCTGGTAGCTGACATAGCAGACGAGTGTATTCTCAGTTTGAACTTGATATCAACACACAGAATCCTTTTCAACATTATAGAAGGAATACTGGAATGTCGCAACAGGGAAATTTCAATGGATACGGCACTGTCCCAGCGACCATGCAAACCAGGTTTTATATATCGTTGCCTTAACAAGGAAAAATGTCAGAGGGCGACGAAATGCTCAACGCGACGACCCAGATATTTCCCCGATTTTGTCGTGGAAAGAATACGAGGAGAAGCCTAAATGGAAAGATATCGCAGATTAAGGCGAAACGCTCAAAAGCTACTCATCGCCAGTGGAAGGGGCCCTATAAAATATTAGCATGGATCAACGATGTTGTCTACAGGATTCAACACGGACCCAAGGAAAAGGAGAACATCGTGGACATAGACGGGCGGTGTGCATATCGTCAGCCGGATCCAAAATAGACAATTGTTCGGAACAGTCCTAAGAAAGGGGCAACTATTATTGGTAACGACTTAGTTAGAATTGCTACCTGTTGATAGGTTTTGGTTAGTCAAACAACCGTTAACTCATATTATTCCTGCGGTACCAGCCATTACGAACTTGTGAAGAAACGACCAGTAAATTGCTATCGAGGTGGTCAGTCACCAGCGAAATAGAGAGCAATATGTAGCGTATTTAAATATTTAAATACGCACTACCTCGAACTGATGGAAGTGTGATCATAATCTCTCCGTGGAGCAACTGGAAGCTGTCCTCAAAGAGATGGGTTAATATGATCGGGCTGCCAAGCCAAGGTGTAAAGTTATCGTGTCGAGTGGTACTTGGCAGTGGGTAGGTTTTGCACTGAAGTTTAACGATCTTCTCTGGGCAATGCCTTATTCTGATATGGAGGCTCTGTCAAAAGGCACCTTCCTCTTCGTTCCATACTCATGGGACTTTTATGTTGATGGAGGCAAGGAGGGTCGGAATGGAATTGGAGAGCCCTACGGAGCACACACGAGCCATGCCCTCATGAACTTCTACTCTACTCGGCCTGGAACCCGGGTAGCCAAGAAACACCTAGACAGGCGCCCAAAGTTTCTAGACCCGCCAGAAAATTGGCAGCACCAGCTCCCAATGATCTAAGGGAACATTCCCATCATCCGGGAGACCAGGGTCCTAGAAAAAGATTAAAGAAAGTGGAATCATAATTACCCTCCTACTGGAACAACAAGCAAACCTAGACCGCGGCCTCTCTGCCCCACTCACTAAAGGGCATAGGCAAGGAGGGCCGGAGTGGAAAACTTATTAGAGAAGGAGGTTTTGTAAAAATTAAGTTAATTTTTAAAAGGCTGAAATTGTCATTAGAGAGTATTTACAATGACACTAGTCAGTACTTTGGGCTACCTTGTTAAAACATGATTCTACGGCGGGAGGACACTCACTTGCAATGTAAATTTGAAGCTTTTTTTATCAGTCGCTAAACTAAACTTAAGCTCGAAGTCTTCTTCTTTAAATTAATTTCCACCTGGCAGTTCCTTCAAATTCTGTTCAATCTCCTTGAAATGCCCTCGCGTTAATTCCACCTTCTTAGCACTTCGTTTTTTTGTGTGTCCACAACTTGATGGCCACAACAAACTTCAGCAAGCCCCATTATTGAAGGCAGAATGGTAAGCAGCGCGTTGGCGTCCTATAAAATGTATTGTGACAGTTATGTACATGCTTCTTCATTGTTAATGGCGACATAAGAATGGGGGAATCTGCACAAAAAAAGGACGAAAATGCAATAAGCAAAGAACGAACTTCGAAGCTTAAGGCCCCCATACACGGTCCAATTGGTTGTACAGCGAAGTGCGGTTGTACAACCAAAACTATCGATTGTGGGCCGGTCGGCCGATCAAAATACATTGCGCTTATAGGTTTGATGAAAATCTGGTTGTACAGCCAATTTGACCGTGTATGGGGGCCTTTAGTTTCTGTCATGGGATTGTATAGTAAGAGCTACCATCCGTGTGTGGCAGCAGCATCTGCGCAAGTGTTTACGTGTATAGAATCCTTCTGTGTTCCTTAACATGACCCTCTTATACCCTTGAAACGTGCAAGGAGTCGCGGCAGCACAATAAACCAATGCTCTGGAAAGGAGCCCATCAATGGGCAAGGAGCAGGGGACTAGATTAGGGTAATTTTCAGGAACAAGAATGGCGTCATTCCATGTATTAACACAATCGAGTTGAGGCATAAATCTGCATGTTTGTATCTTCTCTTCCGCGGCTCCAGCGCCAAGTGCACAGCATAACTGCAGTTTTATAGCGTCCCCAATGGATTCTTTCACCACAGCAGCGTGGTAGAGACCGCACAATTTTTCGCTGGTTCCAGCAACAATTATGGTGATTACATCATCGGCCGGGGTTCTCGGCTGTGGCATCCAGCCAGAGTTTCTTTCAAGGTTAGATGAAAGCCATCTGCCGGAAGGATGTGAAAGCCATTAAAAACTGGTTCAATGGGTTTCACTTCACGTACACATCCCCTACCGCCCCGCACTGGAACGAATGTGTAGTGTTCACTCATTAGAAACGACGACTGGGGCCGGTCCAATTCTCAGCAGTGGTGGTGGCAATTTAATGCCGGAGATCTTGGACCAAACGCAGCCAAGCAGTGAAAAATCGGAATTGGTCTTCGAACGCCGGCATTTCTTTGGCGCCTAGAGTAAGCGATGGTAATGAAGTGGAAAGGTGGCTTTGCTAATTTTTCGGTATTAAAAAAATGGGGGAACGCTTTGGGAAAATGGGAATTCTGAAGTGTAACCGGTTCCATTATATTCAAATATTTTTGTGTAAGTGTGTGGGTGTGTGGGAAATTTGATTTATTGGCTTAATGCGGCCGAATCGAGGTTATGGAATTTGAATAGTGAATTGAAATTAAGGCATTAACAGAAAGAAGAAGCTTTAAACGGGGGGAGTTTAGGATTTTGATTTATGAGCAATAAAATAATTGCACCAGGGTAATGAAATTGGAAATTGAAATATCAACCCGTGGAAAATTTTAATAATAATTATGTCAATTGGGAATTTGGGTTTGGATTTTTTTAATCCTAATAATGCCGTGAATGGAATGCGTTATTTAATCGCAAATCCTCTGTATTTGTCACGCCAAGGATGTTAAGAGATCAATTACCCGTTAGATCTAGATTTTCCATTGCCACTAATGGAATGGTAGAGTAAGGTTTGTTAAAGTGAAGACAGTACTTTGTTTTGGAACGTCGAAGTCAACAATATGCTTGCATGTTCAAATCAAGTTTATTGCTTTGTTGATTGAGTTAGACATTTTATATACGATCTTAAATATGAGATCTGTGGGCCAGTACTCCTGAGGACGAGACTATAAACGGAACAAAATAATGAGGCGAGACGAGAATAAGGGCCTTCTCGTAATCGCGTACGTATGATTTGCAAAGATACAACGAAGTTCGTAAATGCAGATGATCCAAACTCATTCGTTCGGAAACATATAAAATTCAAGTTTGTTGAGTAACAACCCAGCCATTTTCGAATGTATGCTTTTGAGTAGTGGATGGAAGTTTTCCTTTGCATTTAGGAACGTATTGATGCACCGTATACGTATGCGTTGTTGCTCAGTTACTTTGACGTTAACGAAATAGCCTTATATTTCCTACTCCTGGAGACTATTGTTAAATACGAATTGTATTGCCATATGAACTGTAAATTCAACAACATTGTTGTTACAAAAAGAAGTGGGAAGTCGTTTTTGTGTAAAGAGATGATAAATCGATAAATCTATGGTTATTCGTAAGTTCTGATGAGGAAGGCGATAATGTCCTCAAAGATTAAAAAAAGTATTCATGCTAGCTCGAAACCGCTAAAATTAACAGAAGAAAGAGGATTTCAATTAATTTATAATTCATTTAGATGATACGAATTTTATCGCCTCCATAAACGAGACACAAATAAGGAATATTGCACGTACGGGAGACAAGCATTTATTTTACAATAGAAAAGCGCATGATGCTCATATTTGGAAGTTAAGTACTGAGAAAATACTGGACGATATCGATGCAACATACATATGGCATTTGGATCATATCCCGTCGGCGTGGAAGAAAGCGGTCGTTGTATCAGTTGTGAAGGGGCGTCACTTGGGAATGCCAGAAATATAGCGGTATTAGCCTCCTTTCGATCGTCATATCTAGAGCAAACGAGCCGGAAGGAACAAGATTTAGAGCACATCGACAATGCCAATGCACTCTACGTCAGCTAATGGAAGAAATATTTCGTTACGGCAAATGAACTGTCGTCGTTTTCATCGATTACAAATCCGCTTTCGATTGCATCGATTGGAACAGCGATCGGAGTCTTGGAAATCGAACACGTGCTATGGAAAATCATCCAAGTGTCGTACAATGATTCAACCAGCAGCGCTCATATTCGAAGCGACTTATCCGAAGAATTCCCGATTCAAACAGGTGTCCGACACACTTCGCCACTTCTCTTCAACGCTGTGATCGACGCGATTATGCGCGAAGCATTCGATGGACGACATGAAGTTCGATACGACGCAGCCAAACTTGATGTTCGCCGACGATACCGCCGTCTTCGCCGACATGGATGCCGAAGTAACGAAGATCTTATACGACATTTCCCGGATCGCCCGGTCAACGAGTTAAAACTCAGTGCGGTAAAGACCAAAGTGCTCACAACGGACGGATCGAAAGCCAGTGTTCATCTCGATGGAACCCAAATCGAACAGGTTCCGATGTTCAAATATTTAGGATCATTGGTTGAGGAAACGAAAGTGGCATCGGCCGGCATTCACAGCCGCATCGGCCAGGCAACAGCAACATTCTTATCGCTCAAATGGTGCCTACGGAAATGAACAAATATTACCTTCAATACGACAGTACGCCTTTACCGAACGTTGATCCTTTCGATTCTTCTTTATGGATCGGAAACGTGGAGACTGTTCAAACTGGACTTCAACAAGGTCGAGGTCTTCCAAATGCGATGTCTGACGCAGATTCTCGGTGTCTTACTCCGCGATCGCCTTCGAAACGAGACAGTTAGACAAAGATGCGATCAACAGAAACTGATCAAAGAAAACATACAAAAACATCGACTACGATGGTTTGGACATGTTTGCCGAATGCCACGGAAACTTCTCTGGCAGACTGAAGAATTCAGCGATTGGCATCGAAGAAAACCTGGCTAAATAATATCGAGGGCGACTTAAAGAATCAATGATTATCAGTTGTCGAATCTCGGGACGTCGCCAAAAATCGTCAAGAATGAAAACGAATCGTGAATGGATTGTGAGACCCAGCGGCACCGACAGCAGCGTATCCGTTGCGGTGATGTCCCGCTCGGACCGCCAGCTAACCGATCAAAGAAGAAGAACGCAAAATATCATTCAAATGTCCACCCCGAACTGCGTCTACCGACATTAATTGGAATATAGAAATTTCCAATGTCTTTTCGACACGTTGCTCGAGTTATTTCACGAATTGCAACTTGAATGTTGTGCTTTAAATCATTATTTGTTTGTAGTTTGTTTGCATACCCTTGACTTTTTAAAAGGCCACAAAAAAATCTAATATGGTGTGACCCGGGAGACTAAATTGAAATCTGCATTTCATGGGACTTTGCGATGCATATTTTTCAAAGAACGCCCATTTTCGTAATAAGTTTGAATAATGTAAACGCAATTTATATCTGTCCATTATTGAAATTGTACTATTTTCTACTAAAAAAAAGCTTGTTATTTTGAAAGACGTCAAATGTAAGCATTATACAGTGCTGACATCTAGACGTCACATTTAGACGACTCTTTGGAATTTTTCGTATGAGAAGATAAATTAAATCTTGTCATCTGATATCGATGTTACGTTAGTAACAGGCGAAATTTTGGTTTTATTAAATTATCGAGGGGCATATTGAATGAGATGGCTTCAGGTGGGTGTGTAATGACACAGATATATAAAATTTGATTCAAGCATATGTGTTTCTATGGGGAAATTTTGCAAAAAAAATAATTCCTACTGTATAGTATATACCTTATCATGATGTTGTTAATACATCGTTGTAGATCACTGTTGTTGATTAGAAAGCATAAAACAATTTTTTGAAAATTTTTATCATACCAAGATAAAAAAAAACTACAAGCTGTTATTAAATATCTGTAACAGGAAAATAATCTGAAACATAAATACAACGTGAAATCAAAAAATTCATTTATGATTAGAAAATTCCGACCATGTTTATGAAACATCACAAACAAATCGAACATGTTTACGAAAATTGAAAAATATTGCTTACTTCCACTTCTCATAAACAGCATCCACCTAGAAGAGAATCTTTGATGTACGCGGAATAGTTAAGTGAACAAAGAAATATTGTTTATAATTAATCCTTTGATTGAAAGCCGCCACTTGTGCTGAAAAGGTAAATCTAGAAAAAAAAAATTTGCAGTTGGTTCTGATTCATCGAATTCGCCACCGTGCGAACTCTGGCAATTAGCATTAATCAGTCAACAACCCTAGAACACTGCGCAAAATAAACTGCGTACTAATTGGTACTTGTTCCTGTACTCATTACCCGAAAAATAAATGCCGGAATTTAAATATAATTTAAAGCCAAACGTGTACTCACTCTGCACTGCGAGCTGTTGTTGGTGTGCAGCTGCTCGCTGGAAAAAAAGTGTTAAAATTTAGTAAATTTCTCACGATTACGACGCTTAGGACTAATTGAAAACTTAAATTTAAGCGAAATTTAAACAGAAATTGCATTGGAAAAAACAAAGTCGAAGAAGTTTATGTAAATTTCGAAAAAATAAATAAGCGAGGAAAAAAATATAGAGATTAGCTTCCAAAGTTCAAGTACACCACACCCGCGATGCTAGCCGGCTCGTGTGTCCGGCGACATTACAGCACCGGTAAGCCCGGCTGAATTTTAATTAATTTCGCGCCATGTGACCAGTGAACGACAATAACAAATAACAAAAACAAAAAAGCTACAAAAAAACAATCAAAAAAAATAAACGCTGCCAAAAATTTGTTTATGCAAATTCGAATTTGGAATGGAAGTTGATAGCGAGTATCGCGCGGCAGCGGGACAAGCGGGCGTCTCTCGCATGTGGCTGGAGAACGGGAGGGTAAAGGAGGGCGTTGGAATGGATCAAGTATTTTCCACGCGGCCTAATCCCGTGCTGCTTAAGGCTTACGTTTTGGATTAATGTCCGGACTCCGGTCCGCTCCAGCGCTTGTACATCCAGGGACTGGCTTCTCCCGCGGTGCTTGTTCGCCACTGGGCTGGACGAGGAGGATGACGAGCTGCCACGTATCCATCTTTTCACAGCCGACATATTAATTTTTTTATTATCAATTTTGAATTATTTTCCTGCCAAAAATTGTCGAAACTTTTTTTCTTTATCACTGTTTTTTTTGCACTTTTTTTATCACATTTTTTCTTTTCGTTTTTGTTTGTTTGAAAATTAACGGAATTTTCTTTTCGAAAATCGTTTTTTGCTGTTCTCTGGAAGCTTTACTGTTTGCTTATCCGAGACACATAACTTGGCACATTTCTAGAGCTTTTGGAGCTTTTACAATACATTTCTGTTGACAATAGATTTTATTTATGAACCTAAGGGAAATTTTTTGCTTAGTTTTTTTCGCACCACCAGTGGCGTAGCTTTTGCGTTTTGGAAGTGCAATATTTATCCGTAATGGGGGTTTGCAAAGGTGGGAAGAATTTTCTGCAGTTAATTGTAGTGGAAGCTGGCGATTACAACTACTTTTAAGAATTCGGAAAAGAGAGGAAAACGCTAAACGTAATCGGGGAGTAATTAATTCGAAAAACACTGAGATTTTGTTCAAGCTGAAAATTTTGAAAAAAGCAGGCAAGGATGAAAAAAAGAAAGGGAGTTGGGCAAAAAGCAAAGGTGAGTTTTGGGCTTAAAGTTGGGAGGTAAAAACGTAGAGGCATAGAAATATTATCCTTTAATGTGGGCATTGTTAAAATAATAGCGTACCATCTTTAAATAAAACGTTGTTTTGAGTTTAGAGTGAGTTAGGAGCAGAATACCCCCCATCTGGAAGAACAAATATTCATCAGTACCAACCAACATGCATCTGTAAGCACCGAGGCCCATCGACAGGCGACCAGGTACAACAAAAGTTTAGTCAGTGTTAGAAATTGTGGTGCTGGAGCTGGCGAAAATAAATAAACACAAAACCACCTCTGAATAAAGTAAACGCCAAGAAGTTTTGAAGAACTCATTCTGGGAGAGGAGGTACAGGCCAGCGTTGCCAACCCAAATTTAGAAAAATGTGTAGACTTGAGTTGAAAAGTACGTAGATCTCATAAAAACCTGCCATTAAAAATTCGTAGATCTACGTACTAATTTCTTATACATTACATATTCTAGTCGAAGAAAAATGCCAATACCGATATCAGACTGATATGTCTAGAAGAATTGTCTGTAGAAGCAATTTGGAAACTAGCATTTGTTCTTATAAAATTACCCGCAGATAAGTATCGGCATGACCTTATGGTAATGGGTTGAGACAGGTAAACCAGACGGAAATCAGAAATTCCTAAAAAAAAGTGACAAAAACATTCAAAATAATCTCTGTATTTTGTATTTGCAAAAATTGCCGTACATGCATAAAGTACAGAATTTCTTGTGTGAAGAAGCAAAACAACTTACAGATTCGGAAGGAAATCTATAAAGTTGTTACATGTTTTGTTTAAATTTGTACATATTGGTATTAAATAATTTTAATTGATCTTCTGTTGGCTCTGAATTTTTTTTAATGCGCTTTTCAAACTAAGATTTCAATATTTGCTTAAATTATATGAAAAGAATTTTTAATAAATCGTTAAATTCTTACTTGTAAACAATAATTTTTTTTTTGTAAAATTTAATTGAAAATACGTAGATTTAGAAGTCGATGCTCGTAGGTTTGCTGAAAAGGCCTAAAATACGTAGATCTACACAAAAAGAAGTAGAGTTGGCAACGCTGGCACAGGCAGTAAGATTATCTCGTGGTGTCCCAATGACGGCTGACGGCCGACTCAGGAAGTCCTACTAAATCATCGAGAGGCAGCTGATATTTTATTATTTATTTACAAATTTATGTCCGATTCCTTTATTTTACACTTATCCGCGGGTTTGCAAACTTTAGAATAAAGAAAATCTTCGATTAAATGTTGGACGGGTTTCTTCATGCGAATTTACGAAGTTACGTATTCCATAGATGGTTAACCTATCATTCATATGGCAACTCGGCAAATTGCGCAAGTCTTGGAAAAAAATATAACGTCAAACGTTTAAAATATTTAAAAAAAACTTTTGAATTGGCATTAGGTCGCAGGGGGGCATTTAATTAATGTTTTCATTTATGAATGAAGAATATAGGTTTGTGTAATTTTTGCAGCTAAAATAAAAAAGGACAAGTAACATAATGCTAATTTACCAAAAGTGCACGATCTTTTAAAACGTATTTTTACCTAGCATTCATAATGGTAATGAAATATTTAAGAAAATGTCAACCACAAATATTTTGACATTTCAATAGAACTAACAAAAAGATAAACCCTCTAAATTAGCCAGTTAACTTTAACCCCCCGATAAAGTCTTATCCCAAGGATAGCAAAAGTGAAGAAACCCAATTTCTCCAGTTATACTATGGATAACGTTAGCAGAGGCATAATCCATTGTGAAGTGTTAGTCTATTTTTTTGTCTATGAAGACGTGGTTTTTAAAAATAAAAATAAAAATATATATTTTTTTTTAATAGGGTTTCCCTTCTTATGAAGAAGGCGCACTTCTCAGCTGGGCTGAGAAACATTTACCACTATCACGTGGGCTCGGCTGAGGCATGCAAACCAAACATAGAAATAAAAAATTAAGTACCAAATAAAAAATTAAAAAGGAAAAACACAAATAAAAATTACATGCGAACCACATAAGCAATTACGAAAGATTAAAGAGACTCCTTTTAAGGAGATCTTTGCTAGTGTGCTCACCAGGGGCGGATTTACACAATTCTCGCCTAAGGGCTGGAAGATATCTGCCGCCCCACCACCGCTCTTACATCATCCATCAACCAGGTTTTTAAAATCACTGCTAACAACATTACCACACAAATACTAGCCTATCGCGAAAAACGTGAAAACTAAATTTAAACTTAGGTTGAATAAATATTATTTTTGTTATTTAAGAGTTATAACGGGCATTTGCCATCACCGATTAAAGATAAACAATTTTTATTACATTTTAGGTTTTTCTCTATCCAGTGCCGTCTTTATAGATTGCGAGGCCCTAAGCCACTACAGATGGAGCCCCCCTAAAATATTCATAAAGCATTAGGCTTAAAAGTCAATTGACAAATACTAAAACCCACTTAAATCATAGAAAAGTAGGTTACCCAAACTAGTTAAATGCTAATTTGCTGAAACTTTATTGTAAACCATGTAATTAAAAAATTGAAAGAATATGTTTTATAAATTCTGTGAATGTGAGCTCATATTAGGTATTCCCCAATATTTGTGAATAAGTTTTAGAACTGATGGCAAAACAAATTTTTGATTATAATAATAAATGAAGTCAAGGCAGCAAAGTATTATTCTATAAGTGTAGATTCAACTCCTGACATTTCACATCAGGACCAATTGACTTTTACTATTCGCTATGTCACCAATGATGGTCCACGTGAAAGATTTTTGGCATTTATTCCTATTGAAGGTCATGGAGCTGAGTATTTGTCTAAAGTCGTCTTAACATTTTTAAATGATAATGGTATCAGTATCAATAACTGTCGTGGCCAGTCATATGACAATGCGTCAAATATGTCAGGACAATATTCAGGCCTCCAAGCTAGACTACGCTGAGTATGTACCTTGCGCTGGCCAACCTTTGAATTTGATTAGCGTTAAAAGCGTAGACTGTAGTACTGTGGTCAAGCAAGTTTTCTATTTAGTGCAGAAATTGTACACTTTTTTTTGGACCCCACATGCAGGTGGCAAAAGTTAGTATCAGTCCTACGTGACAAAGAAAAGCTGCTAAAACCGTTATCCGATACCAGATGGTCAGCCAGAAGTGATGCTCTCATTGCTCTCCGTGGAAGTTATGGCAATATTTTAAAATCTCTTTTGCTACTTTCCAGTGATACAACACAATCAAGTGAGACTAGACTCGTGTCTTCAAGTTTATTCGAAAAACTAACTCAATTTGATAATATTTTTCTCACCATTTTTTGGGATGCTGTTTTATTTAAAATCAATTCAACTAACAAAACTTTGCAAAAAGAGACATTGGACTTAGCTGTGGTTGTTAACTTACATACTTGATTCGCTCGAGAAATACCTTTATAATTTAAGAGATACATTTGATGATTATATAAGAAAAACCAAAGAATTCATTGAGAGTAATAAAATAACAATTAATGAAAAAAAAAACTAGATTAAAGAGTAGAAGTGTTAAATTAACAAGATTCGAGGGACAAAGTGATGAAACTCTTTTCAACAAAGAAGATTCATTAAAAATCGAAACTTTTTATCCCATTATAGATTCTCTTTCTGTTAACCTGAAAAAACGAAAATTAGCGTATAGTAAAATCAATGAGAATTTCAGTTTTTTTCCTATTTGCAAGAGATGACTGACGAAGCAATAAAAGAAAAGTGTGAAACACTAGCTGAAAAATATGATATTGATATAGATACAGAATCTTTTGATTTCTGAATGTGTTCATTTCAAATTTTATTTGGAAACATCAGGAAAAATGAGTAATTCATCGATAATTCATTTGTCCGCCAGAATAAAAAAAGAATTCTTAGTTTCTACTTTCCCAAATATTGAAATATGTTTCCGAATATTTTTATGTATGATGGTAACAAACTGTACTGGAGAGAGATCTTTTTCTGCTCTAAAATTTCTTAAAAGATGAGCACAGAAATACAATGCTAGATACAAGACTGAATAGTTTGGCACTAATGTTTACTGAATCAGATCTTTGTAACAACATCGACTTTGAAACCATTATCTCTGATTTTGCATTAAAAAAATCAAGAAACAAATTGTAAATTATTGTAAATTTTTTACTTTAATAAAATATTTTATTTTAAGTATGATTGGATGAAGAGGCCCCCCTCAAGGCAGAGGCCACAAGCCTGGGCTTCGTCGGCTTATGCCTAAAGACGGCACTGTCTCTATCAGTGACGGAAAATGTCAGCAGTAATCCCTTAAAAACATGAACTCACCATCAACAACAATCATTTAAAATAAATAATATTCCTAATGTTATATTTTACGACAACTTATATTGATTTCGGAAATGAAAAAACAGAGATAATAGTTTTATAGATATATATTAATGATATAGCATTCTTATCCTTTACATTACAATAAATTCCTTACAAAAAAGAATGTAATCTAACATTTCCACTCTGTATAAGCGAGGGATTTTTTTCTACTCTTACATTAACACTGAACAATTTATAACTTGCCGTATTTAACTGAAATCACAATATCAGTTAAAAACTAAGTCATTTAAAACAATGATTTGGTAGCCTTTGAATTCAAAACTAAAATAACCTCCTTCGTGATTTTTTGTTTGAAAATGAATCGACGATATCACGTAATGTTGTATTTAAGTACTGTGCTCGTCTAACCGACTGCAATCGGCTGACTGGCTCAGGCGCTATCGTGTGTGTGCCCTAATTTTGGACCGGATCCAATGGACTGGCAACATTGTAGTGTCGCCATAATGGAGTGCTCGTGTATTGGGGCCTTTAGACCCATCTGACACATCGCTCTCCAGCACGGTATACAGAAAAATAAGATAATGTAAAAGAGACGACAGCTTTGAATACCGTAAAAATTGGGCGCCTAGAGACGTCAGCCCTAATGCAGAAACAACAACAACAGCTTCGACTTTATATGGAAAGTGGGCCCCACGTGACGTCAGCACTAAAATATCGTTTATGGTATACAGTCGTTTACACTACCTTGTTTCTGTATACCGTGGCTCTCCAGATGAATATATTACGCACGACGGCTGGTTTAGGAAGGATATCGTAAACGATTGGGATTAAATGTGTACAGTAAATAGTCTCTGATTACTACCTTCTTTATGACATGTGGTTTCAAATTATCATTCGTTCTCATATATACGTTGTCCGGTTAAAATATAAAAAAATGTTTTGAAAATTTGCCGCCCCTAAAAATTTGCCGCCCTGGGCTGAAGCCCCTATAGCCCCCCTAAATCCGCCACTGGTGCTCACGCTAAAAACATTAATATTTTTATTGACATTAATGAGCATGCGATTGACAGGCTCAAATCGGCCATAATTGGTGTTAGAGGAGTTGATGTGTAAGAGCGGTGGTCCTCTCAAATTGTATCTGCTCTCTCTAACCTGAGTCGACACGTTCATTAAGGAGCTGATGAACGAAAACAGCATCGGCCACCTCACGACGCTTGTAGAGAGTGTTTAAGTTGAGTAACTTAAGTCGGTATTCGTATGGTGGAAGAACTAAAGGGTCTTCCCAAGGAAGGTGATTCAATGCGAATCGAACGAGCCTACGTTGAACCGATTCAATTTTTCCAACATGCGAAGAATAGTGAGGAGACCAAACCTGGAACGCATATTTAAGTAAAGGTTTGACAAGGGAAATGTGGAGGTGTTTAGTGATCAGGGTGCTGTTAAATTCTTTGGACCACCTTTTTATAAAACCCAAGACTAATGTGCTCTTGGAAGAAATATAGTTGATATGAGTAGAAAATTCCAGCTTAGTGTCAAATTGAATCCCGAGATCTTTGTAAAAATTAACACGGGGGACACCCTCATTAAAAAATGAGTAGTTATAAATTATAGGATCACGTCGCCTACAAAAAGTCATGACTTCGCATTTACTAATATTAAGAACCAAGTTGTTAGCACACCAAGAGTAAAAGGAATCGAGGTCAACTTGCAAAAGTTTGCAGTCCTCCATACCCTTAATGTGACTGTACAATTTGATGTCATCAGCATAAATCAGGATTCTGCAGTGTCTTAGCAAGGGAACAATGTCATCAATAGAAAGAATAAAGAGGATAGGACCAAGATGACTGCCTTGAGGGGCACCGGATGACGCCTCAATGGTCGCGGATTGATTCAAAAAGCTTTGGTATGACAGACAGCTTGGCAACTGGTCTGTAATTCGATATTTCGTTCTTGCTACCACTTTTGTGAATAGGAATTATGAACGAATTCTTCCAAAGAGTAGGGAAGTACCCTTTATCCAAGGATTTTTGAAAAAGGGCTTTCAGTGGAGACTGGAGAACCTCCACGCAGTATTTAACGACAGCAGCAGGGATACCGTCAGGGCCGGAAGTGAAATCGTATGGGAGTTCATCAATATGTTTCACGATATCGTCACTGGAAATTGAAAGAGATAAACTAGTAGCCTCTCGGTGTGGAGTTATTTGACGAAAATTATTGTCATTGGGCTGAAAGTTGGAAAGAGTGAAAGATTGATGAAAGAATGACTACTTGACCAGTTAGTGTGCTGCATAGTATTTGGGTAGTTATCGACTTTTTTCTTAGAGTTGACAAATTTAAAGAAGTTTCTAGGATCAGTACACACCTCCCTCATGCTGCTGAGATATTCACCATACAGAGCAGAAGAGAGTAAACGCAATCTGTTATAGCAATCAGTAAATGTAATAAGACTCGGAGAGTCCTTTCTCCTTAAATAGGTCTTCCAGAGTCTATTTTTCTGATTACTTAAATATTGAGTTTTTATCTGTAAGTGTTGTGATATACAGGGTGTATACATTATTCTTGCAAAGCGGCCGGCTGTGGATAGGTTTTGGATAGACGAACCAAAAATTGTATAGGAGGGTGTGGATAAATCGTAACGGTTTAGCCACTAGGACGTTTTGAAATTTTTTTGGTAGCGGTTTACGTATCACCCTGTATTTTTGTAACCCTTTAACCCATTTTCATGTATAAGGTAGCAATGTACGCAAAATACTCGCACCTATCTGAAACTGTAAAGATTCCAATCTACCAACTAGAGTTGTTTTTTTTTTCACTAAAATTTCAACTTTAACTACCTTTTTCTCCAAAAAATACGTTGTTAACTAATGTTTTTAATTTAGAAAACGGACTATTTCCTATGAATTATGTCTGGACAATTTTTATGCTACGGCCTTTACTTTTGAAGTTATAAGCAATTTCAATTTTAAAATTGGCCTTTTTGGTACTAGGGAACCCAATCCAAATAAGGGATCCTGCACTTTTTTTGCGGGATTCGACAGGGGCAGTAGAATCACCTGTTATAGGAAGCGAGACTTAATTGAGAAGTTACTAACAATATTACAAAGTATTAACTAAAATAGATTTAGGCCCTACGAACATGAGTCGACTGATTTGTAATTCCAGATGCACATGCAACTTTTTCGTGATCACACATTGTCCATATTAGCGTACGGTGATTACCCTCGCAGCTAATTGTATTGTATGCCAAACGAACTACTGAGTCAGTCAAACAAAGTATTCAGCCAAATTATAAACTACGCTGGAATAGATTCCGCTGAGATTTTCTTACATCGGGGGCTGCAACTGAGAATAATTTTGAAGTTAAAATTTAGTGGTAGTAGATTGTTATGCAGTAAATTCTCCCAACTAAACCGGTAGGAAACAAAAATTGGTCCACAGGTTCATTGTGACTTTTTAAGAAAACAATTTGGGAATCAAAAAAAAAAACATGGCCGCCGGAGATATTGCGTTTTCACCGAGTTTGCCATGGATCTCGGTTTCTATAGGTCATACAACCATAAACGAGGGCCCAAAATGTTGACAATAAAATTCTCTACAACTTTAGTTCTTATAACAATTTTTTTCATCTACTTATACAAAAAAAAAACAGTTTTTGAGTGAAATTTTGGCCAAAATGCGATTTTTGATAACTTTGGAGTTTTGTCTCGTTTCGTGCGGACCAGCTATTGAGTCCAGACACATAATTTTCAATTTGATTAGAAGGACAAGAGGTATATACAGTAGTGTCGCGATAATCCGAATGCTTGACAATCCGAAATTCGCGGTAATCCGAAACAAAAATTTTCTGTATTTGTGTCTTTATAATCCGAAAAAGGCATGAAAAAGTGTCCGCAATAATCCGAAATTTTCTTTTACTGATATTTTTTTACCCCGAAAATTTCTTTCACTCGTTCTTTCGTATATGTATTTAGGTTTTCAGCCAGAGAAGTGACTTTATCCCTACTCTATGATAGTATGCTCATACTGTTAATGCGGGGATTCCCCGTTTAGAGATGATTAGAGATGTTCTGATTGTCAGATAAACATGAGAAACTTAGTAGGTTTAAATTATCGGACGTGAATAAAGGAATACCTTTTGCAATGCCGCGCGAGTTTTATTTCACGACTTTTTATCTCTTGAAAAAAAAGCTTAATTTTGGGAGAAAATAATAAATAGCTAACTACAATTAAAACACCAACTTTTTCTCAAATAAAAAGGAAAATGATTTTATTAAAATTAATAAACCCGAAACGACTTGAACAATTACCGAAGATAAACTGACTTTATTTTCATACTTAGTTTCTAACAACTGTAATTCTTTATGATATATGATGCTCCAGATATTCCGTCAGCACTTTTTCGTGAGAACGAAAATGTGTTGAGGAATATTCTTATTATTACCAAGCCATTGGTTTTTCTTTGTTTTTGAATTGAAATACCTCTGATACTTCAGAGGTATTAAATTCGTTTTCTTTGGAAGAGCTTTCAGGGTCAATATATGTAACCCCTCCTCTCTTTAAATCAGAAACCTCTGGTTTAATATTATTTATTATTTTAAATTTTTGTCTTCTATTCTTTATCAATCGGAATGATATTATACCTAATATGCATACAATTATTACAACAATTATTCCTGCATTTGTACTGTATATTATACTCTTATGGTATTTTAGCTCTTTTATTTCTTTAATATTGTTTACGTTTTCTAAGAGGATTTTATCAAAATTAATCGGTTTTGCAAATATTGGCTTGGTTTCTGGAGTTGGATAATAGTACCTGTCTATAATAGTAATCTTTTTATTTTGAAATTTTTTTTTTTTCTTATTTCTAGAGTACAATTATTAAAACTTAATAAATAATTTCCATTTAACGTCATTATTCTTTTATCGCAATTCTGGCATATGGTATCATTGTACATATTTTTTAACAAAATTGTCTCGTCATCTATATTTTCTATGCTTGTTATGTTATTATATATCAAATTACAATTCTTCTCAACAACGCAGTTTCTACTTAATTTTAAATCTCTTAGCGAGGCTTTTTCATTATACTGATATACTTCGTTATTTATTTCTACAATAAGTTCATCTTGTTCATCGATTTCTAAATTTTCTGAATTTGGAATAGGTTTAATCAGTTTTAGTTCTACGATTAAGTAATTTTTTGGAATTTTAATTGCAAAAATAAGAAGCTGGTTTTTGTATTTCAGAGCACCAGTTTTTAATAGTTTTAATTTGTAAATATCTATATTATACCTGTCTAACTCTTCTAATGTTAACAAACTGGGATGAATAAGATTATTTTTTGCTGACATTATGTTATCTAATATTTGATTTAGTTTACTTTCGAAGTATCTTAATTTGGCCTCTTGTTCCAAGAATAGGATCTTATAATTTAATTCACTTACATGTTGGTGAACTGTTTTAAAGGATTCTAGGATTTTTTTTCTATCATTTTCTATTAGTAATTTCAAATCTGATAATGTTTTATTGTAATGATCATTTATTGTTATCTGTTTATTTAGGGTTTCAATGGCTTTGTGATTGTTATCGTCAATGATCCGTAAATGTTCCGTTATGTCGTTTCGGTCCTCGTCGTCCATTGTTCCAAACAACCATTTTTGACTACTACCGACAATGTTTAATAAGCCTCTCTTTGGTCTGATGGGGTTTTTTATTGCTCTAAGTTTACCTTTAACGATTTCCATTTCCCTATTAAGTGGCTGTCTATCTTCTGGTTTTAAGAGATTTATATTATGTTCTAATTGTGTTAAAATATTTTCCATTTCCATTGGATCAATTACATGAAGAATTGTGTCGCTTTCATTGGCTATTTCCACTTGTCCAATTTTAATTTTTATGAACCCGTTTTCTTCCTGAATAGGCTGTACAATCAGTAGGCCTTGTGCTGAGTTCAACGTCAACGCTAGTATTATGAGTACTACCTGCAAATTTAAATTTTCTTTTAATGTTTGATAGGTGTACGTTATCTAGTGGATATTTTCTAAAATAAGGTTGATCTTTATGACGTAATCTCTTATAGTTTTTAATGTACACTTCTTTTCTATTTTCCGTATAATTTTCCCTCTTTTTATTTGCTTTGTTTATATAACCTACCTTTTTCTTGGATATTCTATCTACTAAGATTTTAAAATCTGCTAAATTACTTGCTTCTCTCGGTGTCATCTCTATTACCGAATGATGCCTATCGTTGTAGTTGCCTATTGCTTTTTGAATTTTTTGCTCTGTCGATATGTTTTCACTAATTGCCTGAATTTTTTCTATCAATGTAGAATGCAATCTTTCTACATCGGCATTACCAGTATGACTGTTGGGCTTAGTCCAATGCACTTCTATACCCTCTTCGTGTAAATATTTCTTGACTTGTTCCGATTTAAATTCATTATCCATAATAATTTTTTGTGGTCTGCTAAATGTTGCTATATACCCTTCTAAGATTGCAAGTTTGTTTACCCAATTTCTATCAGTTATTAGATACGCTATTGCAAATTTGGTTAATTTATCTATGATTGTTACGAAAGTTTGTTTTTTGTAGTGAAATACATCTAAGTGAATGACCTCATTTTTGTTATTTGGTGTTTCGGTTACCATTAGCTTTGGTCTTATAGGGTTCCTATCGTATTTAATTTCTTGACATCTATCACAATTATTTATTATGAGCTGAATATGACGTTGAAGTTTCGGGTAATATATTTTATTTTTCAGGGCTTTATACGTTTCATTGATACCACTGTGTAATGATTCCACGGTGTGGTATAAGGATATTTGTTTATGGCACTCTTCTTCAGTACGAATTTCTTGTGCCCTTTTTGTAGTTCTTATAAATTTAATTCTTCTATCTCCTGAGAATAACTTGATAATTATTTGTTGTACCTTGTTATATTCTGTATCGCTTACTTCTGAAAATATGCCTATTGTTCCTGGTTTTATATATTCTTTTAGTATATTTGTAATAACCTGCTCTTCGACTTGTGGGTTAATTTGTATTATACTTCTTTTATGTATAATCTCCATCTCCTCGGATGGGCTATAAGTCAAGATAATTTGGAACCTATATATATTTACTATTCCCTCTTTTATTCCTATATGGTCTAAATTTTGTTCCTCAACGGAATGCATTGTGTCCGACAGGTTCATATTGGATTCACAGCGGTTTTCTTTATTTATTTCCGGACTATTTTCTATCCTACTTAAAAAGTCGGCTACCTTGTTTTCTCTACCTTTTAGATATTCAATATCGAAATTATACTCCTGTAGTTTCAGAATCCATCTTTGATTTCTTTGAGAGAATTCTTTCCCTTTATATTTCGAGTTTAGGTATTTAATTGGTGCATGGTCGGTAATTATTCGAAATTTTCGACCGTACAAGTAAGGTCTAAAATAATTTACCGAGTAAACAATTGCCAAAAATTCTTTATCAGTAACGCTATAGTTTTTTTCGTGATTATTCAGTGTCCTAGATACAAAGCATATAGGATGACCGCCTTGGGAAAGCACGGCTCCGATTGCGAAATCACTTGCATCAGTTGTTACTGTGAATTCTTTTGCATAATCAGGGAATCTCAAAATGGGGTGTGAAACAATCAACAATTTTAATTTTTCAAACGCTTCGATGAACTGAGGGTCATTAATATTGATTTTGGAACCCTTTTTTAAATATTTTATTAAGGGATATGCTACTTTAGAATAATCTCTTACAAATTTCCTATAGAACCCCGTCATTCCTAAGAAGCTCTTTAACTGTTTCTCTGTTTTGGGTAGTTTAACTCTAACTATGTCCTCAATTTTGTTAGGATTGGGTTTCATCCCTTCCTTTGTTAAAATATGCCCTAAGAAAGGAGTCTCTTTATTCATAAAACTACATTTATCAGCTTGCAATTTTAAATTGTGTTCTGCTAATTTTTCGAAGATTAATTCCAAAGAATTTAGATGTTCTTTCAATGTAGTTGAAAAGATTAGAATATCGTCTAAGTAGACCACGCAGATTTTATTTATGTAATCTCTCAAAATTTCATTGATCAGACGTTGAAACGTTGCAGGAGCATTCTTTAAGCCAAATGGCATCCTGACGTATTCATATAAACCTGCTGACGTAACAAATGCCGTTTTTTCTATATCTTTTTCAGCTACTAAAATTTGATGATAGCCCTTAGCTAGATCAAGGGAGCTAAAATATTGAGCCCTTCCTAATTTATCTAAAATGCTTTCTATATTTGGTAGTGGGTATTTGTCATCTATAGTTACTTGGTTTAATCTTCTATAATCTACCACGATTCTAAATTTTTGAACTCCCGAATTATCTTTTTTTTTTGGAATAACTATTACAGGAAAACTATATCTACTTTTACTTTTTCTAATAATTCCTTGAGCTTCCATTTCTTTTATTTGTTTCCTCACTTCTTCTTCGTGTTGAGGTGGGTATCTATATAACTTGGAATTAATTTGTTCGTTCGTTTTAGTTTTTATTTCATGAACTATACTTTTTGTGTTAGTTAATTTATCCCCTTCTTTATAGAGTAATTTTTTATATTTTTCTAACAATTCCATTATGCCTAATTTTTCCTCGTCATTTAAATGGCTTATATTTATATTTCCTAACTTACTTTCTTCCAACATATTCACTTCTTCTCGTATATTTTTATTAAAATATGGTAACTTTGTTTTGTTTTTTAATATGACTACTTGATTTTCTATATCCACTATTTTGACATTTTTATTAATCCAGTCCATTCCTAATAGAAAATCGTACGTTTTCTCTAAATAAATTTTAACCCATCTTATCCTAGCATTATTAGGTTGCTGAAATTCTAGTGGGCATTTTGTTTTTACGAATTCAGTGGGGTTTTTAACTGGCCCATCAATAGTTTCAATTATTATTTCCTTTCCTAGCATATTTTCATAAAAACGATTTTCTACCCTTTTAGAATTTAGTAAACTTATAGTGGATCCCGTATCTATCATAGCAATGAATTTTTCATCTTCTATCGTTACAACAATAAAAATCTTTTTGGTCTCCGAGGCTAGTTTGTAAAAAACTCGGATTCCTCTAATTGATTAACAAAATGTCTACCGTTAATTTCATCAACGTCCATTGGTTGCCCTTGATTTTCATTATTATTACTTTGAGGTAAAAATCTTGATTGCCTACTGTTATTATTATTAATATTTCTTTGAAATGATCTAGAATTATTATTGAAATTGTTATTTCGAAAAGTTCCGGAATTATTTTGAAAATTATTATTTCGAAACTGACCCGAATTTTGATTAAAATTACTATACCGAAATTGTCGCGAATTATTATGATTTTGTCGAAAATTTTGGTTCGGTCCTTGTCCTTGATAGTGTCTGTCTCTTGTTATTGGGTTTGGTCTGTTCAATTTTAAGTTATAACAATCTTGGCCAATATATTTATTTATTATAGCTCTAATTTCTTCTAATTTAAATTTGTTAGATAATTCGGCTGCCAGAGCCCCTGCTGTAATATCTTTAATTTTTAAGACTAAAACACCACTTAAATTATTTATTATATCATTTTTATGTTCACTAAAAATTGAGCATTCCGCTATATCATCAATAAATTTTTTTATTTTATCCATTAATTCGGCAACAGTACTCACTCTTAACATATTAATTTCTTTCATAATCTGCCCTTGTTCCTTTGTCGGTTTGTACTGCAATTTTAGTTTCACTTTACACTCATCCCACGTTGCAGGAGGCGACACTTCCAGATAATTTTTTTGCTGGTCCCGTGATTTTTAGATTGTAAATTACAGCAAATACTTGAGAAGCTTGATTTCCGTATTCTCCAAGTGCCCTTTCTACAGCTGTGATAAAACTTGGTAAACTGCCAGGTTGTCCTTCGAAAGTCGGTAAGTATCGAATCTCCTTTTCAATCCTAGCCCTTACCGAGAGTGGTTGATTTTGACTGGTTATGATGTCAGTCAAAGCTACCAAACATTGTTCCATGATGTTTTGAGCCATCTTCCGGTTGTCGTCACTAATTTGGTTACGTTTATTTTTCCTTTCCAGTATTGCGGTTTAGTGGTCGTTTCTTCGTTGTCCAGTAAATTTCACTTTGGACGACTGCGTTTCACACTTTATTCCACTTGTTGGATTTGTTTGCAGTTAAAAAAAATTTTCTCCAGTTTTAAGGTTGAGTGGTTGTTTCTACGTTGTCCAGTGCCTTTGGACCACTACGTTTCACACTTTATTCACCTTTTTATTCGTATCACTAAATCCTGGTTTCGACGAACAGGATCTTTACCGACTGCGCCAGTTTTATTTCACGAACTTTTTATCTCTTGAAAAAAAAGCTTAATTTTGGGAGAAAATAATAAATAGCTAACTACAATTAAAACACAAACTTTTTCTCAAATAAAAAAGGAAATGATTTTATTAAAATTAATAAACCCGAAACGACTTGAACAATTACCGAAGATAAACTGACTTTATTTTCATACTTAGTTTCTAACAACTGTAATTCTTTATGATATATGATGCTCCAGATATTCCGTCAGCACTTTTTCGTGAGAACGAAAATGTGTTGAGGAATATTCTTATTATTACCAAGCCATTGGTTTTTCTTTGTTTTTGAATTGAAATACCTCTGATACTTCAGAGGTATTAAATTCGTTTTCTTTGGAAGAGCTTTCAGGGTCAATATATGTAACCCGCGTGAGCAAAAGAAAACATAAAACACTGAACTTAAAAGTGAAAGGTGAAATTATAAAGCGGAAAAAGTTTAAAAGCTGTTGCTAACAAATACGATGTGGGCATTTCGACAGTGTTTGATATTAAGAAAAATAAAGACAAAATTTTAAATTTTATTGCCGAAAGTGATGCTGGTCCTGGTGAGAAAAAGACGTTTAAGCATGGTGAATACCCGGAAATGGAAAAAAATCTGTATTCCTGGTTTTTACGTCAACGAGAGCGACATGTGCCAGTATCTAATGAGACTCTTATTGAAAAAGCTAAGGTTTTGCATCAACAATATTACCCTAATCGACAATTCAATGCTAGTAGAGGCTGGGTGTATAACTTTAGAAAAAGGCATGGAATACGTCCACTTACAATTTCAGGAGAAAAGTTAACCTGTAATATTTCTGAAGTTGATCCATTCAAAAAGGTTTTTTCCGATAAAATAAAAGAGCTCAACTTAACACCGACTCAAATATTTAACGCGGATGAAAGCGCTTTATTTTGGCGGATGCTTCCGAATAAAACACTTGTTGGCTCCCAAGAAAGAACTGCTTTAGGTCGCAAGATTTGTAAGGAGAGGGTAACGTTTTTATGTTGCGCCAACGCAGATGGTTCAAAAACATTGGAACTTCTTGTAATGGGGAAATCGTCAGCTCCAAGAGTACTGAAAAATGTACAGTTACCTGTTCATTACAAATCTACAAAAGATGCTTGGATGACGTCTTCATTGTTTGAGGAGTGGTTTATAAATTCATTCTGTGTGGAAGTGAAAGATTTTTTAGTAAATAAGGGCTTAGCACCAAGAGCACTTTTTTTTGTGATAAGATGAAGCTTAGGAGTCACCCTACTAGTCCGTCATGTCGTTCAAGTCATGGTGCAATGGATAGTAGTAAGCTTGATCTGAAGGAACGATGAAATAGGATAGGTTAGGGGTCTGGAGGGTGCATAAGTAGATGTCGATGAACCTTGCGTTTGAACTCTGAGATATTATATGAGTTCGGAAATACCGACTGCGGGAGACAGTTCCACAATCGAGTTGTTCTATTTATAAACGAACTGCTAAACCGTAATGTGCGTGAAGGGGAGGGCTGCAGGGTGAAGGGGTGAGCCGAATAGGCTAGTCTTGTGTTGCGGGAAAAAAATTGCCGTGAAGGCAGGAGGTTTTTGATTTCAGTGGAGCAGTCGCTATTGTAGTAGCGGTAAAACTTGCTGAGCGCTGCTACATTCCATTTACTTATCGACAATGCACCTTGTCATCCGCCTCTAGTGAGCCGTGATGGAAACATTACAACGACGTTTTTACCTGCAAATACCACGCCCTTGCTCCAACCAATGGACCAAAATGCCAAACGTGTAACTAAATTAAACTTTCGTAAAAGTTTTTTAATGCATATCTTAAGTGATGATGAAATTGCTTTGAACACAAGTTTAAAAAAATTTACATTAAAAGATGCCATTTTTTGCTTAGCGGGAGCCTGGGATAAAGTTAATAAAGAAATTTTACAGAAGTGTTGGAGTACACTCATTCCTCAGGAACAAGGATCAGACGATGGCTTCGGATCAGAGGACGATATTCCTTTGAATATATTGCGTAATCAGTTACTTTCAGATCAGGATAATATCAACGACTTAACCATTATATTGAACCAAATCGGTAATGAAAGTTTTCGTACCACTGAAGTTAATGAATGGGTGGAAAATGCGGATATTGATCTTTCATCAACATTAGATGAGGAAACCATCCCAGAATGTGATCCAACCCAGATTAACGATAATAGAATTAGATCGGAAGACGCTATTGGAAGTTTTGATACTTGTATAGTATTTTGTGGGCAGAACAAAATGACCTACCTCCTCATCAAATCCTACTTTTAAGACGTATGAGGGAGACAGCTGTGACTAGTTGTATAAGAAAAACGAAACAAACGAAGATTCCGAATTTTTTTGCTAGTAACTAGTAACATTAAAGTTTATTTTTATCTTTAATTTATACCCTCTGTACCTATGAGAAATGAGAGTGAACTTTGTAGAATTGAGCCCCTCCCTTGGCCGATCAACTGATAAATGATATTTCGAATTGATCAATAACTTGAGTGGTGAATCATCACCCCTAGATAAGTAAAAGTATGTCGCCATATTAAAAGAATACTGTGTGATAAATTCACTATTAAATGATGATGTTTTTTTTTTTGTGACCAGGTGCTTAGAATACCAAAACAGCTGATAGTAATAAGAATAGTCACAACAGGCCATTACAGCATCAACGACATGATACGACTTATAGCACAAAGGTGATTACTAAGCTTGGTGTTAGAACATAAAAATATCAGGAAGGCTAAAGGTGGGATGCTGGCCGGACAAGGAGTCTACCCTGTAGTCGTTGTTGCCGATCAGTAAAAGGAGGAAAGCAAATCGGTTGGGTTAATTCGTGCACCCTGTGATAAAACCCTCCATTACTAAGACCCCAAGTGGACCCACCCCATTCGATAAAAATTATTCGTTATCGATTTAAATTATACAACAAAAATCAAAAACGCCGAACAGATCTCTCATGCGTAGATTAAAGCATGTCTCCCCTTCCAAATTTGGTTCATCATTGAGTGGAAATTTTATATCACTGATAACCGGCGCTATAAGTCTTCACTTGTCCTCAACACACCTCGCCGTCGATTCCGGTTTCGCCAGAAGGCATTATTTTATCAAATATTTATTTCAGTTATACTTATTCCCCGCAGCGGTACCAGAAACCGTCAACGGCTCCGTGAAAGAGTTAATTCGATGCAAAAGAAACAGGTTCGGACTCACTACTGGCGGCTGGCCACGACCAGGTTTCGAAAACTCCACGTCCGACTGGCCGACGACGTCCATTTATCTTTTCGACAAGTCTTGAGAAAATAATCGTAAACAAATTTATTTATTTTAGTTTTTTCGTCGCTGGCTCTTGAATATTTAAGAAGTCCCCAAATCCGATCTGAACCCACATCGAGAGGAGTGCTGCGCCGAACTTGACCTTGCAGCCACGAAGTGGATTACCTACATTATTTTCAGGTTTTCGCCTCGGGCAGGGCGATATGCGAAGTTGATATTAAGAATTTTTTATCACACAGAATTGTTTTTGCCTCGTTATCACAGGTGTGCGAATTCTGTTTCGGATGACTGGTGATATATGGCATACACACGCCCACCTGTAAACAGTCCACACGTGACAGCCGTTCGCGGGTTGAACGCTGAAGAGGAGTTAAGTTAAGGGGTTAAGTTTTACAATAATAGTCGCTAACTTTCCTGGAATAGAAGACTTCAAGATCTGCAAATATTGGAAGAAGCAAAGGAATTCATGGGCGTATGTGTTTCAAGACCGAAACCAGAAGCCGGTGTTCCACCGCCAAAGATTTCGCCAAATTCTTGATTCTGCACAAAGTTAAGAGTCAAGCGACGAGCGAACAACAAGCGAGTTAGGCATTTGGTGTGTGCGCAAACACCCCGCGGCTGATAAGAACACCCGCTCGGCAATTGTGCAAACGCGTGTCAAAGCCCATTCCATTTGCCGCAGATAAAGAAAGGGGTGAAATTCTATTCGATAAATTAAAATAGAATAAAGCGGATACAGGCGCAATTCGCTTCGCGTTCTTGGGCTATTATTCTCCGGCTTTTATCGAAATAGCTGCGTTCGATAAGGAATTGTCTGCCGCTGTTGCGGAATTCGGTATTGGCAGGGGCTTTGTGAAGCGCGTTGATAAGACCTGCGGAATGTTTTCCACTATTCTTCCATCAATTGTTTTTTCAATAAGTGGAAAGTTTGACTAGTAGAGCGGAGTAAGTGGAGTGTAGTCGAAAACATACTTGTTGATGATAATAGAGAATTGATAAGTCATAGTAATTTACAATTTCTGCCGTGTTTATTTCGGTTTCTGCTGAGGTTGAGGCAATAAGATAAAATTTTCAACATGCCCTTCTCAGAATTACCACAAGTTATTTTTGATCGAAGTAAACATGTTGCAACATCATTAAAGGTCCCACAAAATATACCAGTCTGTAGTTTAGTCTTCCAGTGCTGCCTATTTAGTCCAGTCAATCGGTGTTCAAGACTGCCTTTCGAAACAAAATTTCGGAAGTTTATTTTTCAGCGGTTCTATATGTTACTTGGGGTACTTAATCCGAATTTCAACTTTGTTGCTTCGTACACAGTCAGCTTCACAATGAAAAACGTTCCTTTTATGAGATCACTATATCCTTATATCCATATACCGTTATACGACTTCAAAGTACGTTAAATGCTATACATGGAGCGATATGTGTTATGAACAGCAGAGTAAAGCGCGTGAATTCAGCGAGGGCAATGACTTTAAAGCCGTTAAGTTTAAACGGTTCAATTGGGTAGGGCCCCTCGCAATCATCAGCTCAATAATCCTCGCCCGACTAGAATTCAATGTAAGGCATGCCTAAAGTTATGTACGGGCCTCGTGAGGTAAACATTCGGTATACCAGATTAGACTTGCCTCATGAACACCTCATGTGGCCCTCATAGGGCAGTATAAGGTATACCAAAATTAAATTTGTTTTATGAATACCTTACGAGGGCCTCATACAAAATACACGAGGCACTCCGCATGCACTCGATTAGGTTTTCATTAGGGAAATCTTACAAGGGCCTTATTTGGGAAAGAAGGTGTTTACCCCGTTAGGTATTATTGAGTAATTCCTTATGAGGCCCATGTATATTAATGAAATTTGATTGTAATTTTTCCCTTCATGATATAATTCACATGTAAAACCAAACTACTATGGTTAGGTTAAGTAGCAAAATGTGCTTAATCGCCATCAGACTTTTTAATGTCTCTGGTGAACAGCAGCTCTAGCCGGAAGATGAGAAGTAGAAAGAGAGAAAAGTAGGAAGGAGCTGCCAGAACTTAGCCGCGATATATTTTTATTCCACCTACTTCCAACCATTTAGCGACTCTGGCATCGGGGCATTTGAGAAACAACTCGCTGGAGTGTTAGGCCTCCTGAAACGAGTTGAATCTCTTCAGCCAACCGATGACATGCGCTTGGTGGAGCGGGGAAGGACTAGCGAAGGCTATGTCAAGTTTTACTGGTGAGTTATTCTTACCAGCGTCTATTAAGCCACGATATCTCGAAATGGGGAAAAACTGCCAATGATCTATCGCACGCCTTACATAATAAACGATAGGTACGCATTATATGGCCCTATCCATTTTTGCCTGATATGGCCCTCATAAGGATTTTCTAGTTCGGCGGTAATATGTGAAAAGCGTTACTGCCGGGGCCCAATGAAACCGTCAACGTGATTTTCCATATAAATTGTTGTTGCTTTTGATGGTGACGGTGACTTGGATTTAATTTTAATTTTGCTGGTCTACCCCTCCACAAGCAAAAGCGCTCTCATTTTTTCGCTCATTTTTTGATTTGCCTGCCATCTGTTAAAAAAAGTAAACCCTAATTAAACAAGAAAACTTTTACATTTATGTTGGTGCTATAAACCCGCCCACAATTTTCTTGAACAGAAAGTGCGGAAAAATGTACTCGCAGAAGAAGAAGATATTAATTTCGTTTTTTAACGTGTATGGTTATTTCGAATTTGGTAGTGATGTACAAGTAGACAATGACATTTGTCAAGCAAAAGCTACTTTGACGGTGACGGTTTCATTGCGCGAGCTCTCTTACACTTTTCTTCTGGGCCTTATTAGGTTTCAACATTAGGGCCTAACAGTCAAATTAGGCTAACCTCATCCGGACCGAACCAAGAAATTCTAGTGGGGTCGTTAATGTTCAACCTGTGTTTATTAAACCAACCACTCTGCTTCAGAGGACGGTTGTCGCCAAACAGTCAGAAGAGCTAGAAAGTTTCTTAACATACGTGGCTTCATATCCGTTAGCTTTTTTTCGATAAGTGTGGAATGCAAAAAGACACAGCACCCGCTTTGTAGAAAGCTTGAAACCCCTTCCAAACATCACACTGTTGAACAGTAAGACAATATTTGTGATTGATGGGGGCCTTTTCGTTGCACAGAGTCGTATGGTCGAGCGGGCATATCTTTGAACAAATTTACCACTCGTACCTTATGTACGAAATAAGTAGAATCAGTCGACAGGGTCATAAGAGAAACTTATCTGCAACGCCAACCACTAAGCTCCTATCAGCATGCGTACCACGCGGGAAAGTCCAGCGAGACAGCACTGCACAATCTGGTGCTCAGGCTGGAAGGCGTAGAACTAAACAAAGGAGTTTCGCTGGGGCCCTTCCTCGATATCGACGGAGCCTTCGACAATACATCCTTTTATACTATAACTAGGGCTCTAAGTAGACGCAGTCTAAGTAACACTTTCAGCGACTGGATTGATTCTATGCTGAGGGCATTATAGTAAAAGGTTGTCCTCAGGGACAACGGGGCTTTCGGAACCGACAATCGCCGGTAGAACTATAGGCTTTTTACCACAAGCCAAATATTTAGGAGTGACGCTAGATACCAAATTCAACAGGAACCAGCACATGGACACTTTGAGGAGCAGGGCGCACAAATCCCTTTGGGCTTGCACAGAACTTGTGGTTCCACATGGGGTTTGCAACCGAAAACCATGTACTGGATATAAACTACCACCATTAATATAGGATTAGGATATAAACTACCATGGTAACTTATCGAGCTTTAGTTTAGTACCACAGAACGGCGCTTAAGGATTTCATAACCAATCTGGAGCCATCCGCACTTCCCCAACGGTAGCACTAGAGTCTCCTCAATGTGGTACCACTTCACCTTGAGGTGGAGAAATCCGTGATAAACGCTGCTCTGCGGTTGAAAGTGAATGGTTATCTGGGCGCTGGTCTTGGGTGAGAACACTCTATAATAATCATCATTATAAAAGAGATTCCGGATGCGGGGATGCTATCGGATTATCTCAAAATTTGAGCAATACTCTGTGCACATACAGACAGACTAACCTGGGGTGGTAGCACGTAAGTTGTTTCAATCGTTTGTTTCTTTTCCTAATGCATCGCCGGTTGGACTAGTATAGTACACGGGTGGCTCCAAAATAGAGACAGGTGTGGGCCCCGGAATTTGGAGCAAAAGCCCCACGTTCAGCAGAGCGATAAGCTGAAGCATCCTAGCAAATGTCTTCCAAGCAGAGGTGTACTCGTGCACACCTGCACACTTAAAGGCCCCCTTACACGGTCAAATAAGATGTACATCCACATTTTCATCAAACCCATGCGCGCAATGAGTTTTGATCAGCCGCCTGGCTCACAATCGATAGTTTTGGTTGTACATCCGCCCTTCGATGTACATCCAATTTGACCGTGTATGAGGGCCTTTAGAAGGGCCTACCAGAACAAACGTATTTTTTTTCTCTTATAGACAAGCGCCAATTAGGGCGATAAGGTGCCGTAGGATCAAGTCTTAATTAGTTTGGGACTGCCAACGTGCTCTTGGTGAGCTGGGTGTGCTCAATCATGTTACCCATGTGTGGGTCCCGGGGCACCGGGGCTTCAGAAGCAACGAAAAAGCGGACGCCCTAGCTAATCAGGGTTCTGACATTGCCTTCCTTGGTCCAGAGCTGGCTATGGAGCACCTACCAGCTTGCTGCAAAGGGCCCTAGCCGATCGGACTTGGATGAAACATACTGAACGCCGGAGGTCCGCGGCTGGACTGGCCAACTCTAAGCGGTTCCTTCATGGGCAGTCACCTAAAATGGCCAAGAAATTGTTAGGCGCAGTGTAAATGATGTCAGGAGCTTGTTGACTTAATTACCGGGCACTGCTTAATTACCACTTATGAAAGATCCCATTTGCAGGCTTTGCCTGGAGGAGGGTGAGTCTGCTCTCCACGTCCGATGTGAGTGCCCCGCAATAGCGAGAAGCAGGGTTTTTTATTCGAGGATTGCATTCACTCAAGTTCTAAGCGACAAGCCACTGGACAGAGTGCTGAGCTTGTTAAAGCCGTCTGGCCTAAAAAAAGTACAATCAAAGCGGGACTATTGTGTTCGATGAGAACTCGGACGAACAGACGAGTACCAGGACTAATGCATATTTCCTCAAGTCAGGGAGAGCTAAAGCTGCTCTATCAACCGGGAGGTGCAGTAGATAAAAATGTTGCCAACCACATCTACAGTACACAGCCAGAAGTGCTTAAGTGCAAAATATGTGTTTCGAGAAAATCGCCCTCAAAGATTTTTTTAGATACAGAATCCTTCACAAAATCACTTTTGCCGGTCGGATAACTCAGCAACCACACCTCAGTAAGACAAGAATTATATCAATGATTAAGAATAAAATACTGAACACAAAAATGCAATAAACTCAAAATCGTCAAAATTGCACTTAGACACTTCTGGCTGTGTACTGTAGACATGCCTTTTGAGTTTTCCATCAGATACCGCAGTACCTACCCATAATCACCCTGAAACCCCCGACACACGAGAGGCTTCTTCAGCTTACGAGTATATCTTGCAAATGCAACCAAAAAAACAATCTTGTATCTCGATTAATATAATGTAAGTCTAAGGACACACCTGGATGACGAGTACCTTAGATTGAAAAATAGGGGGGGGGGACGTAATGCTAATAAGTTATCGGTTTTGAAACCGTCCGTAAACTAAAGAGGGGCTTACCGTGTTGCTATTCTGACCTACTTCGGATAATCGTTATAAACGTTTTGTCGAAGTCAAGAGTGGCAGGAATGGTACGGTACAATGATAGCATTGCATTGGCTCCAGGTTTAGCTCCTTGAGGATCAATAAAGGAATCCAGAAGGTCTCCTGGCTTAAAGGAGAATAGCCCTGCCAGAGATTCCTTCTTCACTTCTAGTCGGACAAGTGCTTTCAGCTGCCAAAATACCAAGGCAGGCTAGCTTAATCACAGCACTCTTAACCCCCATGCAATGGATGCATACGTGACCATGACTGTTGTGCATAGTCAAAACATTAATCTCTGTTTGAGGCCCCACGTTTTGCCTACAAATTGACGACGGATTTGGAGATGTAACTCCGTTGGCAGTTACTCTCTCAATCTGGGGTTTTCAGTAGAGTTTTAATCCAGAATTACACCTAGATATTTAGCCTCCTTTCAGAAAGCCATTTGTTACTATCTAGAGAGGGAGTTTTTAAATATAAAGTTCTTCTATTAGAAAATGGTTCAATGACAATGTTTTGTGGGTTAATACCCAAATTCTTGCTCCGCTATCCAGCTTTGATCGCCGCTGATCGTTATGCCAATATCATCTGCATGTCGCCAACTATAATTTACCATAGAAGAGGTGTTAGGATTTGGACGCCTCCTTGTAATCGACTGATCTCAGCAGTTATCCATCTGCTGCTGAGAAGCGACAAAAAAAACTTTACAAAGGCTGTTTCTATCTGTCACTTATTTTACTACTATACCATTTTATTATTGTACCTAGCTAAAAACGTGTCCTATATAGACCTAAAGGGGCGCTATTTTATAATACAGCCCTTCAATAATGGTATATTTATATAAGAGTGATAATATAATCATTTTTAGTCCAACCAAATTTTCAGGGGGTATCAAACTCTAGTTATTCGCTCCACTGGCGACGGCCTCGGTTAGTGAATCAAAGTGATTAGAACATGATGGAACATTAGTTTAATGTGTTATAGATTCAACGCATGAGAGCATCCAAAATCAAACCCGATAGTAATTTCTTAAATAATATGAAAAATTCTAAAATTAATCTTAGGAATGTAATGGATCTAAAATAACTTCCAGGGCAATCTTAAATCAGCAATGCTTCGGTACATATTAGCCGGTAATAAAAATGATAACATCTTTTTGGACACTCTACTGGTGAGTGGCAAAATAACAATAAAACACAACTAGGAGGAAATGAGTTAGGTTCATCTACTCGCATATGCCGGAAAGGCCATTGTCGTTAAGTGTCAAAAGCATCTTGATAAGAGTTTAACTGATGATGGCTAGATTTATGCTGTGGAGAAGACCCTCTTTTAATTGCGTTTATGTCACATTTAAATTAATTTGCAGCCAACATCTGAAGAGAAAGTGTTCATAAATTGTTCAAATTAGACCATAGATTGGTCGTTTTAACCCATTTTGTAGCATGTGGAACTTGATTTTTACATCATTAGAAATTGTTAAAAATGTGCTGTTAAGCTGTTAGCAAGTCCTATTTTAACAGTGCAATTAAAAATCAAGAATGGTTGGTGCCTGATTCCTGTTTCTTAAAATATTACAATTTTTTTCGGATTGATGATACATTACGTTTTAATGTGAAAGACTACATCCCCGAGATGTGAATACTTTATATTTTCGATGGTTCTACCCATGGCTGCGTTCAAGTTATGCAGTTGACTGCAGTAGCTGATTGTCATCTGCATTCGAATGCCGAGTATTGATGTATTTTTGCAGCTGTGATACCGCCAAAAACAGTGATTCGTTGACTAATTTGAGCGGACTGTAAGGTCAAACCCTAATGTCAATGATATCAAAACAAAGCAATTCAAGCATACATTGGGCTTTGACCTTCGGCTTGGCTCGACAAGATTCAAACTCCAGATAGCCAACTCATCGGCGATAGAAAATTCCGCGCCTCCATAGACTCATTAGGCCACGGCAGAAATGTGGAAGCATTGACAATAACTTCTCCTCCAAAACTAACCAACGCCAATCTTTCTTGCACCATGAAGCGCTCCTTTTCGCGAAGACCATAATCTATGAGTTCGTTAATCAATAAAACAATTAGACTGTGGATTTTTGCACTATCGTTTAACGATTTCCCAGTTGTATAGTGCCTTGTCCTGATATGGACACCATACCATGGTACTTTTCATTCATAGGTCCGGAAGCGGCTATTGGGGCACCCACTAGTATGATGAGTATGATGATAAGGGACCTTGTGGATCGGACCTGGATAAAGCACACCGAACGCTGAAAGTCGTGCCCGGATTGGCTAACCCTAACACTTATTGGTTTCATTGTCACCTCTTTACGTGGTTAAGAAAGTGTAAGGGCGCGGAAGGAAAGATGTTAGGACACTCTGTAGCTTAGTTACCGCCCTGAATCGCTATTTATAAAGGGTAGGAAGGACGATGGACCCCACTTGAAAATCTTGCCTTAAGGAAGATGAGTCTGAACAGTCAAGAAGCCTCGGTAGCCTAGGGACTATTAAACCAAGGTGGTAAGGGACTATTAAACCAAAGGTACCGTGCCGAGGGCTGAATGACCAACACGGGTATAAACAGGCTGGCCGCAAACGGTCCCCGCCGATGCCCGCAAAGGTCGGTGTGTACAAGTGCCTTACCCTGGTATGCGGCTCTGCCAAGGCATACAAAACATACAGATGTACAGACGATCCGACCGTTGCAGTGCCAAGGACTAAGACCGAGGACTATGAACTTTTCCCCTTCGGGGAGTCTCCTCAGCTTGCTCCAAGTGGGGCAATCGCCAACGCTAGCTTTGCAGGTACCAACCACAATACTTAAAAATCAGGCAACATAACCGCAGGCGTGCCAGGAGTCACCAACCACAGTGACAATGGCGGATCTGAGAAACAGAGATCACGAACGTCCATCCGCAAGAGAAGGTACAATCGCGCCCTCTCCGTTCTCGGCAGAATCATAATCAAATCAAATAAATTACAGAGAATAAGGCCGCCAGTACCATCTCGGAGAAGAACAAAACCAACCAAGCAAAATTTCAAGCAGTCGTTGAGGAGTGAAAAGCGCTCCAGGACGCAAGGGCAGCAGGAGCGGTAACCTCCCATACAAAAAGGGAGAGATTCCGGGAAGATAGCTCAGCGCCTACAAATAATGACTAAAAAGGAAAAGTCGGGGAAGCTTCTACTTCAGGAGTCCAACAATCAGGCTCAATGGGTAACAGGCCAATGAGCGAAGTAGTCAATGACCACTCTCTAGTAGCACTAACCGATGTCAATTCTAGTGCCGGCAGAATCAAGGACCTTGTCTGAGCCGAAATCGACGCCGAAAATATCAGAGATGGTCGTGGAGTTCGTGATGGGGAAAATTGGTCGAGTATCTTCGGCGGCACAACAGGGACATCACAATGGACAACTAGAAGGTGCTCAAGCTCGAGGAGCCCCAGCGAAAGAGTAGAACCCAGATACTGCTAATCAACGACGAGTATCCACAGAGGCTCAAAAGGGGATCCATTTTCGACTAAGGCAGGCATGTATAAAGGTTTTCAAACGGCTTTTTGTAAGAAAGAGGCTAGCTCCGACGAAGAGTTCAGCGAGCGCTTGGATGAACTAACAGTCATCGAGGTTGAGAGGGAGTTACATCTACAAGCTTAGATGCAGCAGTTGACAATGTAGGAAATACATGGCAGTAGGCGGCCTGTACAACCCTCCGGCTGTGGGTTGCTGGGTCGAGAAGACCTATGGGCACAGTAATATACTGCGTTCTCTATCACAGGAAATGGTATCAGGGCCCACCGACTACATGGTCGCAAAATTAAATTTCGGCAGTGCCCTTAATATCCGGACCAGTACCAGAGAGGAATGGGAAGATTTCCAACCTGACAAGGACCATGACGTTGTCTTGTACACAGACGAATCTAAATCAGAGCTGGGTGCAGGAGCTGGAGTATTTCCCCGTCAGCTAAGTTGCAAAAAAGCTTCCGCCTCCTAATTTCGCCAACTTCTGGCAATTTTTCATGCCTGCCAAGCAATACAGTCAAACCCAAGGCTGGGAACCAGGGTAATTCTGTTATCAGATAGTCAAGCGGCCATCAAGGCATAGGTCCGGCCCGTATAACTTATAAGCTGGTCGAAAATTGCCAGAAGGAGCTCTATTCCCTGGCCAGGAGGCACAGGGTTACTCTACAGTGGGTACCGCGTCACAGGAACATCGGGGGCAATAAGAAGGCAGATGAATTGGCAGACTGGGGTAAACATTCACAAGCACGCTGGTGGAGAATGTCCAGAAGTCTATGTGTGTGCTAAAAAGAGACATCTCCATATACTTTCTCGCAGAAGCCAGCTCCAGATGGAGGAGCCTATCATCATGTGACAAGTCTAGTAGTCCAGTCAAAATAGACGAAAAAACGCCATAATTGGAAGATAATTCGGAAGTTGCTGAAAATTGGAACAGCCCTTAAAAACATTATTATACATAAGCTGTAGAGACTGCCACGCGATTGGGCGGCTGCAAACTTTTTTATTCAAGGTCGAAGGGTCAAAATATCAGTTTTTTGCAAATATATGCTAAACCGTACGTCTTATCAGAAAATTGTGTTTACAACGTTTGTGGATTAGGCGATTATCTACAAAAAAATATATTATACATTTTCTCCTAGGAATTGCCATTTCTGAGATATTGTGGTTTTAATAAGTTAAAATACTCACATTCTATCATTCCCGACTTGTAAAGGTCATCAGAAGTTTAATAAATCCTCTGTTGGAGTACGCGGCTAATATTTTCAGGGGTGATTCCTGGATATGTTTGGAGAAAAAAATTGTTCTACAGAGGGCGGCTATCTCCACTATCCACTAAGATACAGGGTGATTAGGGAAAAAATTTTGTTTTTTTTTTAAATTTACTGAAATTTGAATAACTTCTAAAGTAATTATCATAAAGTAGCCTAATTAGGCTCATCTTTTAGGTAAATGTGTATTCTTTTATTTGGTATAAATCACAGCAACCTGAGTGGCTCCGTTCAAAAAATATGTAGGCTCAAACCAATGCTACTATGCCGCAGTTGAAAGACGAGTAACTTGTTAATTGTTCACGATAAAACTACTACTACTACTACTACCTACAAAACTACCCAAAATAAACACTTATTGTGTATGGAAATATTGTAGGTAATAGTTTGGTGCATCAGAAAAGCAAAAAAAAATGTACTGTTACTAACGAATTTTCTGAGAAAAATGAAGAAATCTGCCAGGTCTAGATGCAAAGCATTGGTTTGAGCCTTATATTTTTTGAACGGAGCCACTCAGGTTGCTGTGATTTATACCAAATAAAAGAATACACATTTACCTAAAAGATGAGCCTAATTAGGCTACTTTATGATAATTACTTTAGAAGTTATTCAAATTTCAGTAAATTTAAAAAAAAAACAAAATTTTTTCCCTAATCACCCTGTATCTTAGTGGATAGTGGAGATAGCCGCCCTCTGTAGAACAATTTTTTTCTCCAAACATATCCAGGAATCACCCCTGAAAATATTAGCCGCGTACTCCAACAAAGGATTTATTAAACTTCTGATGACCTTTACAAGTCGGGAATGATAGAATGTGAGTATTTTAACTTATTAAAACCACAATATCTCAGAAATGGCAATTCCTAGGAGAAAATGTATAATATATTTTTTTGTAGATAATCGCCTAATCCACAAACGTTGTAAACACAATTTTCTGATAAGACGTACGGTTTAGCATATATTTGCAAAAAACTGATATTTTGACCCTTTGACCTTGAATAAAAAAGTTTGCAGTCGTCCAATCGCGTGGCAGTCTCTACAGCTTATGTATAATAATGTTTTTAAGGGCTGTTCCAATTTTCAGCAACTTCCGAATTATCTTCCAGTCAAACCTCTAATTTGACTGGACTATAGGAAGATTTGATCTTGTTATAACAAACAAAGATCGCGAGATCTTTTGATGATGCATGCAAGGATATTGCCCGAATCGTGTGAATGATAACGAGTCACTGGCCAATTGGGCAACATACAGCCAGATTGAAAATTCCGCTAATACCCACGACCGCAGCTGCGGAGAGGAACAGGCTAATAAGGAAGCCGAACATTTTCTCTGCGAATGTTGAATGAAGCTCTGGCCAGACACCGTGTATTTGAAAGGCTCTCCTTAAATAATTTGGGGCTGTTTCGAAACTTAAAATAGGAGACTTGTACCTACATTTGACGGGATGGATCTAAATCCTTAGCTTACTGCTCGTTTTATGCAAAAGTTTTTCACGAGTGCGGCTACAAAACGGCTCACCTTAGCTCCAATTGTGTCCCAGCCTACGGCCTGGGCGGAACCCGATAAGACTCACTCAGTCCGAAAATCGACTTCAGTGCATGAGCCATCTTCATATGGTATTTTGTAGAAGAGCCACCCAAAGCGGGCCAAAGAGCCACATGAGGCTCGCGAGCCGCAGTTTGCCGACCACTGACCAGCCTATCCTATCCTGTTCTATCCTTCAAACTAAACTCACTACTACATCATGACCTGAACGGCATGGCGGAGTGGCAGTACAAACAGTGATTCCTAGGCTTGGTTTTTTTCACATAAAAAAATAGGCTAGGGACAAAGGAATTGAATAGCTTTGATGTTGGAACCGACACCGACGACGACTAGGATTACTGGATACTACCAAATATCATTCATGGGTGGGTTATGGATGTACCTATTGTACTAAATAGCAAGAGTATGGTCGCTGTAATAAGTAGGAGGGCTATTCTAGCTGAATTGATGCCAAAAATTTGTCTCGAAACTATGCAACCGACATCCTTTCACAAGGGACACAACCAAGCAGGCTATCTCGTCTACAACAAAGACCCTACATTATTCAAGCGGTGTGATATAGCAATACTTTTAACTTGTGCTGAGAGAGCAACAGCCGGCAGACTTCTGGTAATTGTTCCTGGCAAAACTTAAGAACTATGGGTAAACCCTATCTTGCATTACTCAGACTCACGGATTACTTCGATTATGAATGAGACTTATTACAGTGTCTTTTAACCTGGATTTAAATAATCAGTTGTTACTATAATTTTTGTATTCCTCCATTTCGAATGCAACTGTTATTCTCCAAACTATTTCTTATTTTCATAAAAATATTTTCTTCAACAAAAATTAACACCGATAAGAAAATCGAGAAGAAGTCACGTGCGATCGGAACTTTTAAACTTTTAATTACACAAAAAAAGTGAATTTGTTTATAAACATTTCCACAGAACAATTTTACCAAGTAATTTCCGTCCGTCAAGCCATTTTTAACATCGCCTCCTCCCCGAAGCATTGCTCACTCTCGCAGTGTTTACTCAACGATATATTTTAATGTTGTGAGTAAACACTTAGATAACCAGCCAACCACCACCACTTATTTACGATAAAAGCAGGTAAATATTGATAACGACCGACTTTTTTACGGAATATTCAAGTTTACGATAACTTTTCAGGAGTTGCAGCGGTTTTTCCCATTCGATGGGAGAACACCTTAAATGTATTTAGTTAGAAGTTTTAATCTTCGTTATGCAATTATTATAGTGTGGCTACCTTAAATGTGTGCTTTGTGAAGGAGTTAATTAGTATTAATAAAGTTTGTTATGCAAGTGATTAAAATAGATTCTTGTTTGTGGGGATTTGGGTTAAGGCACTGAACAGAAGTTATGAATAACGATAAGAAAAAGAGGGGGTGGTCGAGTTAAGCTGCGAGTGGCTGCTCCCCCACTAGGGAGCCCACTTAGGCATGCCATTGGACCCATTGTGATGCCATTCTAGTGTTAGGACAAAGTTCAGGCCACTTCAAGCCATTTTGAGCTTTTGATAATGCGACACAGTTTAGGAACACCAGTATTTTGCAGCTCGCTCAATCCATCAAGGAAGGGTGCGCCAAGGAAGGTCTCTCTTTTCCTTGCGAGAGCGGGACATGTACAGAGAAGATGGGAGACAGTATCTTGCTCTTCTTAATTACCACAACTTCTGCATAAGTCGTTGTGGGGAGGTCCTAATCTTTCGGCGTGTGGACCAAGTGACCGGTCAGCAACTTTACTACACGGCTTATCTCCTTTTTGTTCAACTGAACAAGAGATTTTGTCCGCTTTGCATCCAAAGTTGACCACATTGCATGAAGAGCGCGGCACACCGTTGCTGTGGTCCATCTCAACCCAGCTCGAGCTAAGCTGATTTTCCTCACTGCTAGTTTATAGCTGCTCACTGCTAGTTTTGCAAAAACCTGAGTATGACGTATATTACAGCTGTCATACAAAACACCATGTTCTAGGAGTAGGTTTTATGGTTAGCAAAAGAATGAAGCCTACCATTATCGGCTTTAAAGCAATAAACGAAAGGCTATGCTCCCTTCGTGTGCGAGGTAAATTTAAGAACATCAGCCTCATAAACGTTCACGCACCTACAGAAGAGTCCCCGGATGATGATAAAGAAGAATTCTTCGAATTAGTTGAACGGGAACTTAATGCATGCCCCAGGTTTGATGTAAAAATCATACTGGGAGATCTGAACGCCAAAGTAGGCCGGGAGCCCATATACAGGCAATATGTCGGCAACCACAGCTTGCATGAAAATACTAATGACAATGGACAGCGAGTTGTAGAGATGGCAGCAAGTAAGAACTTGGTCGTTGCAAGTACTAGATTTGCGCGTAAAGATATCCATAAAGCCACCTGGGTATCTCCTGATGGAGCCACTCGCAACCAAATAGATCATGTGTTGATAGACCGCCGCCACCTTTCGGGTCTGATGACGGTACGAACGTACCGAGGTGCCAACTTCGACTCGGATCACTATCTTGTTGGTATGGTGCTCCGAGAGCACATTACAACGCTGAAAAGCTTTGTATCCGCTGATCAGGCTCGAATCAACACAGCTGCACTACGCAATGAAATGGCCAGAAACAGCTACGGTCATGCATTAGAACTCGCCCTAAGTCCTGGGGATGAGATGCCGGGCGTCGACGAGAACTGGACCCGCCTTAAAAATACTGTCATTAGTACTGCTGATTCCATCTTAGGCAGAAGTCGTAAAGATCGGAACGACTGGTTCGAAAATGAATGCAAGCTGGCAACTGAACGTAAGAATGCTGCGTACCGAGCCATGCAGCAGTCTCAGAGAATACGGGCACGCGAAGAGAACTATAAAGAGCTCAGAAAAGAAGAAAAGAGAATTCACAGACGAAAAAAGGAAGCCTGGGAAAAAAATCTCGTCTGTGAGCTGGAACAGTACAGAGAACGACGGCCGCACCAGGCGCGGGAGTTCTACCAAAGAGCCGGCAGTATGACGCAATTCACACCACGTTGCACATACTGCAAGGACAAAGAAGGGAATCTGATCACCGATCTTAAAGGCATCTTGGAGCGATGGGAAGAGCACTTTCATGAATTGCTAAATGGCGAGCTAACTGAGGATTCGGAGGCACCACCAATATCTGATGACAATGCTATGCTGCCGCCACCAAGCATAGAAGAAGTTAGCAGAGCCATCTGCCGGCTCAAAAACAACAAGGCCTCGGGTGCAGACGGCATCGCAGCGGAGCTGGTTAAATATGGAGGGCCTACATTACATCAAGCGATTCATGAATTAATTGTGCAAGTATGGGAGCAGGAAGTGATGCCAGAAGACTGGAGAAAAGGCATCCTCTGTCCAGTACACAAAACAGGAGATATCACAGCGTGCACTAATTATCGCGGTATAACGTTGTTGAGTACCGTGTATAAGATATTCTCCGCTATCCTACAAAACAGGATGGCCCCATACGCCAGAAACATCATAGGCCATTACCAGAAAAAATCAACGACTGATCAGATTTTCACCTTGAGGCAGGCTATGGAAAAATGTCTAGAGTTTCAAAACTCAATTCAGCACCTCTTCATAGACTTTAAAGCCGCCTATGATAGCATAGCCAGGGTAGAACTCTACAAAGCCATGAGAGAATTCGGCATCCCCAACAAACTGACAAGACTATGCAGGTTGACCATGACCAAAGTGACAAGCCAAATAAAGGCATCCGGATCACTGTCCAGACCAATCAACATCTATAATGGACTCCGACAAGGGGACGGTCTGGCCTGCCTCCTTTTCAACCTGGCGTTGGAGAAAGTGATCCGAGATTCGGGCGTGACATCAAGGGGTACAATCCTCCACAAGTCCACCCAATTACTGGCTTACGCAGACGACATTGACATCATTGGAAGAACAACAACAGCTGTACAAGAAGCTTTCACTCAGATTGAGCAAGCGGCAGGAAATCTGGGACTGCACATTAACGAAAGCAAAACAAAGTACATGGTGGCCTCGTCTGGAAGAACACCTAACATTGGTCCCACAATCAAGATAGCGGAACACGAGTTTGACGTGGTAAAATACTTCGGAGGATTGTTGGCCCCGTATGTGAGGAAGGACGATTCCGGAGACTCTACAATGACGAGATCTACGAGCGCTATCGCGACATAGATGTTGTGAAGAAAATAAAGCTCGGTAAGCTCCGGTGGGCAGGGCATCTAGGTCGTATGAGTGAAGATGAGCCTGCTCGGAAAGTTCTCTGCGGTAAGACCTATGGGGTGCGACAGCGAGGGAGGCCCAACCTTCGCTGGAAGGATGGCGTGGACCAGGACACTCAGAGTTTAGGGATGCCAAACTGGATGACATCGGCTCAGAATCGGGACCGGTGGAGAGAACAGTTGCGCGAGGCCAGGACCGGATCCCGGTTGTAGAGCCGTTAAAGAAAAAGAAGAAGTTTATAGGTGGCTAAAGGCATTTCACCCAAATCTTGGTTTAGGTGGTTCTGTCGTGATGAATTTGATTTCGAATTTGCCAGATAAAGATTACACAGGTCAACATTTGATATAAGAAAAAACACGAAAAACGCTATAGTGCTCTGGGGGGTTTTCAGGTCGCTGATTACGGTGAGCGGGTTGGTTAACCTTCATCACATCAGGTTCAAGGTCATTTGAAGGTCAAAGTGTATGTTTTTGAGGTCCCTGAATACGATTCGAATATGTTGATTTGACCTTAAAATGACCTTAAACAAAGGCGAAAGGCCAAACAAACTACGGAATCGTATTCAGGGACCTCAAAAACATACGCATGATTTTTTTCAGATTTTTTCGGTCGCATTAAGTCACTTTGACCTTCAAATGACCTTGAACCTGATGTGATGAAGGTTAACCAACCCGCTCACCGTAATCAGCGACCTGAAAACCCCCCAGAGCACTATAGCGTTTTTCGTGTTTTTTCTTATATCAAATGTTGACCTGTGTTATTATAGCTTTTATGTAGACGCTTACTATGGGTCATGATGCAGCTGGAACTATTCGAGCCAACAGGATTGAAGCTGCACCGCTTAAAGATGTAAAAGAGATGAAAAAGACTCCAAGGGGTTCTTACCATCAAGTTATGGACATCAGTTCCAACATAAACTTAGGGCGCTACAACGACAACAACATCGACCGAAAGCGGTGTTCAGAAACTAGGCAAAGCGAAGAGGAGATGCAATAAAAACGGATGGATGTTGATCAACCGTATCGTTATCAAAGATATAAGAAGTTTATGGGTGGAGTATATACTCTAGACCAGCTATTCTCAACCGCTGGTCCGGCGGACCATTAGTGGTCCGCGGAGAAATGTTACTGGTCCGCGGACATTTCCCCTATCCACGAAAAAAATTTACTTATGCTATAAATATGCTAAAGCTTCAATTATACTGGACGCAACGGAACGCAACGGACCGGATTGAAATGTCAAAATGAGTTTCATTGCAGAGAAATTGTATTGAAGTGGTTATACTGGACGCAACGTAACGGAACGGACCGGCTTAAAGTTTCAAAACTTTGGAACTTGAAGGACCCGACGGATTGAAATGTCAAAAGGAGCATTAAAAACAGCTGATTTTGACATTTATTATTTAGCCCAAAATGTCATCAGAGATTTTGGAAAAATTAATAACCGAAGTGGAAGATAATGAAATTCTACATAATAAAAAATTCCACAGATATAAAAATTATAAGCACATTTGGCAAAACATTGCCGAAAAAAGTGACATTTGCGTACGTCAGTATAACCAGCAAAACTCCATTCCGTTGACACTCCATTCATTTGCGTTGCGCTGCGTCCAGTATAATTGAGGCTTAAGGGCGACGGCGAAACCTTTTTTCCTCGGCCACGGCGAATAGCCCGACGTAATTTGTTGTGTGCATTAGTGCAGATATTATGTTAAAAGCTAGATTTTCAACAATGTCCATAGATAAATTTTGGATCAAATTGAAAAATGAATATCCATCTCTATACGAGAAAGCAATGAAAATGTTAGTCCCCTTCGCAACTACATATTTATGTGAATCGGGATTTTCATCTATGACGGTAATAAAAAATAAATTTAGAAATCGGCTTTTGGTTATTTCACCGCTCCGACTTAGCTTGTCTAATTTGGAACCAACAATTGACAAGTTGATTGAAGAAGAGCAGCAGCAATCTTCTCATTAACAATATGTTCATATGCAATGAGTTTTTGATTACTTTTATAATTTCTGATGTTTTGTTCAAATTTTTCTTAAGAGTTTGTTCTCATTGATTTAATTTTTTGGTAATCGTAAGGATGATATTTTTGTTGTGTTCCTACAACCATGAGTTTGTGATTTTTTTTATAATTTTCTGTCATTTTTGTTAAAGGCAGGGCCGTCTATAAAGCGGCCTACAGACGACAAACTTGGTTGCCAACAAAGTTGGCAACATTTGGTGTTGGTGTCAGAGTTGAAAGTGTGTAGGTTGGTTAACAACTTAAAATCGAAGTTTGTCGACGGTTGGAATGAAATCAAAAAATTTTTGATTTTTAGTAGAAGTTGGCAACCGTGTTGTATGTTTGTAGTGGTGTTGCGAACTTAGCCAGCGAATATCCTTTGAAATAGTCATTTGAACTGTGCACTTCTGTGAATGTTTGCACCGATGTTGGCAATCTAGTTGGAGTGTCTGTATATTTCATGATGCCAACTTAGTTGTTAACCAAGTTTGTCGTGTGTAGGCTGCTTAAGGCAGGGCACACCGGTCCCGGGCCCAGGGCTTCCTGCAAAAGGGGGGCCTCTTCGTAGAAAATCGATCCTAATTGAATCGAGTTTTTCTCTAACTGTTGGTTTTTACGGAAAAACTCGATTCTATTAGGCCCAAGATAAATTGGGAGTGAATGTTATATCTGATTTGTTCAAATGTGACCTACTGAATCTTTGGCCGTTTAGTTTATGAATTTTCGACCAAAAACAAGGGAGTTATAAAGATTTTAGTCGAGCGTCAATGTAAATTTTAAGATATTCCGAGCTATTCGCGCGGAAATCTGGATATATCAATTATAACTCATTATCTCCCAAACGAAGCAATTTTCGAAAAAACATGTAAGGACGTTTTGGTGAAGTTTTTTACGCTCTACAAGTTGTTCCTACACATTATATCGAAATTATCAACCACTTCCACGTTATTGGTAGAATATCAATTTTCCAAGTTTTCCCGAGAATTTTTACCACTTTCCGCGTGCGGAACAATTTTTTTTCTTAAAGTACTCTTCAAAAATTGCTCGTGTGCCAAAAATCATTTCTATTGGTTTTAATGTCAGGTTTTAGTAAAATTTTTACTACAGCGTCTGTACTATTATTTTAAAGAAAAATCATAATGATCAATGTTAGAGTAGTTTTAAAAAAATTTCAAGATTTTACGTTTCCTTAACTGGGCCTCCACTCTAAGTAGGCCCAGGGCCTTCAAGCAATAAAAGACCGCTCTGGTTAAAGGTTTATATACTTACTTATTATTATATGTAATGTATAATTATATATCTTTACATTTAAATATTACTGTAGGCAAATGATAATAAAAATGTTATAACTAACTTACGTAGTAGTTCTTTATAAATACTTAGTAAAAATTTCTTGTTAAGAAAATATCACTGGTCCGCAATTTTTTTTAACAAATCTACTGGTCCGCGAGCCAAAAAAGGTTGAGAAACGCTGCTCTAGACTATTTTTTATAGATTATTTGGTTGGTTATTTAGCCCGTAGGCATATTCTTCCAGCGCCCCATTTAAGGTGCGGTTCTGAATTCAGGATACCTCAAATTTATCAAGTATAAAAAGTTAAAATTTTTTCACTTTTAGAAGCCACTTGTTGGATATCCTATGTTCCTCTTGATTTAATAGAGGATCAGTTCACGGCGCATGCTTGCTTGAAATTATCGAAGCTAAAGAAGTAACGCAGAATACCTTCGTCAGCAAAGCTGTAAAGTCAGCTTGAGGGGATTGAGAGCGGGTAAGCCAATTAAACTTCCTGGGAGTCCACACCCATCGGGAAATGAAGTGCTCCAATAGCCATGTTTGGGCAGTCCTTAAAAAGCTTGCAGCGCTCCCATTCCCATACCAGTTCCATATACTTTTTAACATTACATGTCATTGCAGGGGAGCATATGTTTTTATGCTCCTCAAAAACATTCTAGGAGCATTATAAAAAGCTTTTTAAAAAAGAGATTTCATGGACGCCTGTGGATATATGATGCAATATCGAAAAGCTTTTATTGTGTTCATCTTTTGCAATTGCTTTTTACTTTCCAAGCGCGTGAGTGGCTTTACCAACTAAATACTAACCACTTCCAAAGCTGCTTGTCTTCTGAGTATCGAACGAGAGTCGGGCTATTGAGTATGCTAATGTCACATTTTATGGTCACGAAGATAATTGCCTCTGACCAACTTCTTACAGCCTTGTTTATCTTGGAAAATATGATGAGCTATACGATTTTTTTTTTGCAAAAACTTCAGGCAGTCGATTGTGACTTGATAAAAGCTACAATGATGGTGGATTAGCTACCTTGAAACGATTTAGAAATACCACCGACGATGTAGGGGTCGTCCATAAATTACGTGAGGCGTTTAGGGGAGGGAGGGGGTCGAGCCGAATCTCACCAAATCTCAAGTGGGGACAGGGGGGGTCTCGGCAAATATCACGTAATTTTTTTTTAAAGAAACAGTGTAAAATGCCGAGAAAACTGGGTTAAATTAAGTAAAACATGTTTCTCCACTAAAGACCTCCATTCACTTACAAGCCGCCGGTAGGCAGTGGCCTGTCAGACCAGGTCGACCAGCACGACTAAACTTGACTCAGTCTAACTGAGGGATGATACTTCAGGTACCCGCCAGACAGGCCGTGGCATGCAGATGAAATTATGATTCTCTACAGACACACACTTGAAAACGACTGCTTAACATAGCAGGTTAATAATTCAAGCGCAAAAATGTTCATGGTCTCAACGAAAGCTTCAAGGCGGCTCCAGCAAACAAGCGCAAACGCGAGTGTGGATGGTTTTCACGCTTAGCTCGCGCCTTGCTTTCTGTTACGAGTGGATACAGCGTGAATTCTTCCCCTCAATTCACGGCTCGAGAGTGAATAGAAGCTCAGATCTTCAGGCCCGAACTGATAATAAATCCGATTTTTGTTGTGCTGCAGGCATTCTTGAACTTCAGGCCATACAGTTGGCGGCCGGTGATTGTATGGTAATACTTGGCCTCAAGGCTAAAACTTTCAGGCCACGGTCTGCCGGCGAACTGTGTGTAAATTGGGGGGCCCTTAAGATGTGGGTAAGGTAGGACACACAAAAAAATTACTCGATTGTTTAGCCTCTAAAGGCTAGTCAAACGAATGCTGCAGAGTACGAGCCAAGTAATACTGAACCGCGAAAAGGCCATTAGAATTTAGTGCTACAAGAAAGCACATGCCGAATTTTAGCGTAATGAAATGTTGGGTGAGTGCTCACGTTTTGGTAGTTGTATGTCCACCACAAGCAGAAAAGCGAGGAGGGCAAGCAGTCCGCATTATCAATTATCTCAAATAAAATCTTGCACCCAAACCCCCCCATTCACACAGATGAACTTTTTACACACCTTTCACTGGATTTCACTACGGTTACGTACACGGATTTTATACGCGAGGGCCTTTCCTGCAGTTCTACATTCAAACTCTGTGGTTACGACCGTAATTTCGTATTTTTAATGTAAATACTAGGGATTGTATAAAATTTGAAAAATCTCACGTGAGACTATGGGGGGGGAGGGGGTCGGGACAAATCTCACGGTATCGCACCAAGGGGGGAGGGGGGTCGAAAAATCGCAAAAATCACCTCACGTAATTTATGGACGGCCCCCGAGTTCAAAACTGTCTTCGAAGTAGGGTCTGTTACAAAATGGAGGTACCATACAAATGTATCCTATAGCAAGAAGACAAGTGGATCGCATTAATGTTCCAGCCTCCAATGTACAAAGCCACTACAAAATCTACTGTGTTATCCCATTTGTAGATCACCTAGTAAGCTATCTAACGGCTCGTTTTTTCTAATCATGGGAAAAATATTACTGCTTTATGCATAATTTTGCCCCAAAACTGTGTGACTTGTGCAACGCATTGCAAAGCATGCAGCAGTTCTTTCAGGAACGAATACAGCAATTGTCAAAGCTTAGAGTTTAAAATCTGGCGAGAGGTGGACCGCTCTGAAAACAGCGCTGAGAGTGCCGTGGAAGCATTGATACCATCCTCTGCCTCCTAAAAGTCTTGACTAATCTTCCCGTTTCTACGGCAACTCTGAAGACGACATTTTCTTGTTTAAGAAGATGGAAATCTTATCTGCGGTATACCATATACCCTACCATAACATACCATACCCTAGACTGAATGGGTAGGACTACACAATTCAGTTCGACCCGGAGCAAGTGGTTACTGATTGACAAGAAAAAAGAAGAATTCTTCTGTAAACTGTTTGTAAGTTACATAATTATTCATTTTTGCTACCTATTGAGTTTTTTTTAAATTCTGGATCGACCCTCCCGAAAAAAAATCCTGGGTACGCCTATGTGCCAGAGTAGTGATGGGCAAGACTGGTCTTGCACAAAAACAAGACGGCAAGATCAAGATAGAAAGGCTTTTTGCTTATCACTAAGACTGCAAGAGTTTTGCCACTAAGTGATGAGCAAAAAGCCTTGTTATCTTGATCTTGCCGTCTTGTTTTGTCTTGTCTTGGTCTTGCTTTGGTCTTGTTAAATGTGCAAGACTGCAAGACCAGTCTTCCTCATCAGTCAGTTTTGAAGAGTGTGGATAAACTTCGTAGAAGTATGAAAGTTTGAGCAGAGATTTATCCAAAAAAGGGAGGTACATATATTTTGTAAGGACCATATGGGAAATACTCTACAAAAAAGCATGCCGTTAAGAGTGCGGATGGAAGTCGAGGAGCAGCTCCAAAGATGGAGAGATTACTTCTTCGCCGCCCTGAATGGTTCATTTACACACGAACCTCAGGAAACCAGCAACAATGCACAGCCAATAAGAATCACCACCCGGGCCCCATCCAAGACGGAAATAGTAACCGCAATTCATGCGATGGCCAATGGTAAAGCAGCTGGATAAAATGGCATCCCGCCAGAATTGTTGAAAGCCGATTCAAGCCTCATAACAGATGCGCTTCAGCCAATCCTGGAAATAGCATGGAACACCTGTACCTTTCCGGAGGATTGGACGGAAGGTATCATAGTCAAAATACCAAAAAAGGGGGACCTAACAATATGCGACAACTGGAGAGGCATCTGTTTACTATCTACAGTGGGCAAAATTTTGTCCCATATATTACTATCTAGGATAAGTGAGGCAGTAGATCGAACGCTTAGGAGGCAGCAGGCCGGATTCAGGAAGGGCCGCTCATGTATTGATCATATCAACACCTTACGAATAATAGTGGAGCAGTCTACTGAATTCCGATCCCCCCTTTACCTTGCTTTCGTAGATTATGAGAAAGCGTTCGACTCGGTCAATAGGAGCTTTATATGGCAGGCACTACGGCAACGTGGTCTGCCTGATAAAATCATAGAATTGATAAAAGCCCTATATAACAATTCCAAATGCAGAGTTCTCCATAATGGAAAATTATCCGACAGCTTCGAGGTGAGCTCAGGAGTACGACAAGGATGCCTACTCTCGCCTTTACTATTTCTTATAGTAATAAATGACATCCTTGTCGGCGCTCTAGATAGTAGAACAGGCGGCATACAATGGGGTTTGCTAGACCGCCTTAAGGATCTCGACTACGCAGATGATATCTGTTTGCTGGCCCACAGACACCAGGACCTCAAAAACATGATAAACAATTTGGCAACAGAAAGTAGTCCAGCAGGCTTAAGGCTAAATCCAACTAAAACCAAAGAAATGCGGATAAATGCAAACACCATTGAACGGACAGCGCTGAATAACCGGTCGATAAATTCTGCTACCTCGGTAGTATTATTACCGAAAATGGCGGTGCAGAAGAAGATGTCAGTTCAAGAATAAATAAAGCACGAGGCGCATATGCATGCCTGTTCCGCATATGGAGATCAACGGAGATCTCAACTAACACCAAATTGCGGCTGTTCAACTCCAACGTTAAGGCAGTACTTTTGTACGGTTGCGAAACATGGAAAGTCACCCAATTCATCACAGGGCGCCTACAAGTCTTCATCAACAGATGCCTGCGTCGTATCCTAAAAATCCGCTGGCAAGATAGAATTTCAAACGAAGAACTATGGCGCCGTGCCGGCCAAGAAAGGATAGACGACCAAATCAGACGAAGGAAATGGAATTGGGTTGGCCACACCTTGCGACGCGAAAACGAAAATCTAGCCAAACAGGCCCTCGACTGGAATCTGCAAGGATCCCGTCGAGTCGGAAGACCTAGAACAACGTGGAGGAGAACCCTACTAGCAGAAGCCGCAACAACTGGGAGATCCTGGTCGGAGCTGAGAGCTGTCGCGCAAAACAGAGTCCGCTGGAGGGCAACTGTTTCCGCCCTATGTCCCATGAAGGATTAAAGGAGCGCTGTTGAATGATATGGGAAATATTATCAGGGCCGGTGGATCTGTTAGAGTTAAGCCTTTTGAGACACCTAATCACTTCGTGAGTCCCGAAGAAAATTGTCGAACATTTGTTTGGCTAGCGTAATAATTGTCAAAATTTTGTCGAAATGCCATTTTGGAGAAGAATCATAAAAATCTTGAAGACTATGAAAACAATTAGGTAGAGGTTTGTTTAGGAGAAGCTAATGAGTGAATCACAATATTTGGGTCCAGAAACATAATAGCCAGATATTTCTGAAATAACCAATTACTTACAATTATCTGGAATCAACTAGATTTGAACGTGCCTTTGCAAAAAGCTAGTCATATAAAATTTTGAGTAATCAAGAAATATTTCTTCCGATGTTCGATTAAACAGAGTGAAGCCATAATGCAACAATTTGAAACTAAATAGAAAACAAAAATACATATAATAGTTGATTATACAACTGTAAGCACATCATTTAAAAATAAATAAATAATACTAAAACGCCACTTTCTTATCTCCAGCGTCATTTGTTTACAATAAAATCTCTCTGTCTATTAATCCTTTTCACCGTTGTCTGCCTTGACTCCATCTCCAGCTAGATTCAATTCATCAGCAAATTGTGCTACTTAAGAAAAAGCCCAAAAATACACGGCGTATGGGGAAAAGATTCAATGCAATTAAGAAATTGTTACGAATTACATAACGCACACCACAATGCGACAATGACAACAAATCAGACGTCGTCGTTTCTGTCGTCTAGAGTCATGCACTAGCACTAATTTCAATTGCCGTTAAGTACTGAAAAAATTTAAGAAATAGACTTCATATTTTTTTTTGATGGGGCAGTGAAGATGTTGAGCGCCGAGAATGTGACACTATGTCGACTGTTATTTGACTTGCGACATAAATACAAGTCGCCATTTCGGGGGGGCTGCGCATATTATTCTCACCACTTTTATTATATGCGCGATCGTATTATTTATAAGTATCTCTCGGTGGCACACAGCAGAAGCAGCAGCGGCGAAAACGGTGATAACCCCTAACTGACAAGAAAGAGTAAATGGGAGGCAAAGAATCATCCATCAATTAACCCCAAATGGACAAGTCAAGAGGATCTCGAACGAACGAGCGGCCGGCCGTCCGACCGCGTAACATTGTGAAACCATGGATAAATATGCACTTCCAAAAAGAAAAGCGAAACGCAACACACTGTGGAGAAAAAAGCATCCACCCACGTTTAATTATCGCACTTATTCGCTATCATCACACACAATTGAGCACCGTTCTGTTGTATCACTGTAAATTTTTCTTTTGTAATATTGGTGATATCTTGATTGGCACACTGTCGATCTCGTACACACAGTTTTTCACACTTTTCATTAAAGCCACACACAAATTCTCTGGTGATCTTAATCTCGAAAAAACAATTTCACACTGATCGATATCAGTTAGACCATTCCGCTAAGCATATTACTTAATCCAGCACATTCGACCAATTCGTCCTCGGCTCATTATGTTTAGGCCAAACTGGATGTACGACAAGGCGCCCGGGGGATCTTTTTGCACGATCTTCGCAACGAAAAGTGTCAAATGTCAAAAACGGGTTGACTGATCAGTAGAGCCAGACCCGAATTCGCGTCAGCGTGCGTGATGAGAGCTTTTGTGACGCTGTTTCAAGGTGTTCGGCTGTACGATCGCGCGCGGCCTTATCGCCTACTATCAGCTGCACTTGTCCAGACGGTTTCGTACGATCGTATACAACAACAACAACAACAACAAAACAAACGATATATCTGACAGCTGTGCACGCACCGATCCGTGTGAATAGCCGAATGGGTCGCATGCAGCGAGGAGGAGGAGAGCAGACAATATATATGCTAAGCGGCAGCACAGCGGCAATTGACCACCATTTTATACCGACGACAGGCGACACCACAGTTGCTTGAGCCCGAATGTACTGAAACTTAAGTCATCCGACAATTAACAGCTAAGTTGAGTTTAGTTGAGCTTATTGTGATAACGATAGCGCACAGCCTGTCACTTGTGCCTTCGTAGATAGAGCCTCACGGCGGCCGGTAATAAACATATTTTCGGGTTTCGGGGAGACGCTGCCTGGAGCTTTTTTGACAGAAGACACACGGAGAGAGCTTTTCTGGAGGAAACTGCCCAACTATCGCCCAAAACGACTGCAAAAGCGCGCAAACGTCAATTATTTTAGTATAGACGTTTTCAAACCTCGTGACATCCCGCGCATCTTCCCCAGCTAAGCTCTTAAAAATGTTAAAAAGTTCAGACAAAAGCTTCACTTAACTCCTCCTATCAAATCACTTGCTGCCATGTAATCAGTCGCGACTGCGTATTGCTAAAGGGAGGTGTATTTTTCTGGGACTTCGATGATTATTTAAAAAAATTACAAATTATGACTGAAAAACACCCGTTTTTATATATTTTTTTTTTATTTTAAGGTTTTTATATTTTACACAAATGCCACAGAAATAATTTGTAGTAATTTCTACTAAAAAATACGATATTTGTGTTTTTATCACTTTGGTTACTAGATTTTTGACATTTTCCGCCAGTCGCAAGCGCGCTTCTGCCTGGGGAGGTTGTGTTGCTTGCGGCTGCGGAGAACTCTCAATTTATGAATGAAAATGCTCATATCTTTAAAATAATTTTTCCAGCAATTCTTTTAATTTATTTTAAATTTAGGGATGGGAAATATTTAGCATAATTATAGTAAAATTATGCTTATTACGATGGATAAACTGCCTTTGTTGAGCAGGAGTTTTACATGTATTTCAAAGCTCTGCTCAATACATATAAAGATTACTTAACTTTATTCATCCGGCATGCACACATCCCTTCCCAAATTATTTTGTTGAGTTTTTTCTGCGTTTGTTGCCTTTTTAAGTTAAAAGAGGGGAAATGATAGAACAAACTTTATGAAATTGGGCAACGCGGTGCGCAGAACCCTTCAAATTATTTGTGTCACGGAGTTTGAAAACTTCTATACCTTCCAAATTTCCATGAATGTTGCCGCGATTTTTGTTTGTTATTTTACACGGGAAATGGGCTGCCAGATGTGGGTGGTTGGTGTGCTGGGAAAGGCGGAGATTTTTCAATTTTATTTCCTTTTTTTTTCTGGTAAAGAAACAAGTTTTTTTCCTGGTCATTAATTATTCCCGAAGTGCGAGGAGCAGCTACACGTGAGGATGGACATTAAAATCTGAATGAAATCAAAAGTAGCGAGAGGAGAAAGAGAAAAAAAAAACAAAACGATTTTTTTATTTAAATGTTAGACGTAACGAAATGGTGTTGTTTACTTCGTTTGTTTGCTCGATGGCGAGTTTAACATGTGTCGAACTAGTTATGCAATCGAAAATAATTATTCAAGATTTTTATTGTTTTAGCTTTAAAAAAAAATATTGAAATTAGTTTGCCTTCGGCTTTCGTGTTTTAATTAGCGGAGATAAAATTTCATTTAACTGTTATTTTATTTCCAGAAGTACGCTAACTATTCTGCCTGTAGAAGAGAGTTTATGGCGGAAAATTATAGTAATTAAATAAGATTTGCTAGCCTAAAATTTAAGTTTGACAAGTTTAGCTTCTTTCTAGATAGAAAAAAAATCATGTGGCACTGCCCGACTTTTTTCGGAGCATACAGCAACATCGACAAAAGAGGTGGCTGCAAAAGTCATAGGTAAATAAATAATAAGCAATAATCGCCGGTGCCACAAAGAATGCATCCAGATAAACTAACGATATAATAATGCTCAAAATAGACTATTACAAAGAAAAACAATAAATAATCAATTAGAACATAGCCAGCTAAGAGAAAAAGTAAAGAAATAAATGTTAAAGAGGCAAATCAAACACATCGAATGAAACACGAACTTTTTTCAGAAACAGAAAGCAGCAAAAATCTACATTTTACATCATATTGACAATATGTATGAGACGGAAGGGCGGGCGATACGACCAAAGAAACTTTCTATACCGGGTGGATGGCCACTTTTCTTAAGACCAAATTTCCCCGACTTTTCCAGGTGTCCTACGAGTCCCTGATATTCCAGGACAAGGAGCCCATCCTCTTGATCTATTTCTTACTTCTCATCCGACGCGGTACTGCGTTAAGGTTAGCTCACCCCTTGGAAACTCGGACCACAAACTAGTTACCGCTTACTTCCCATATCCATCCAGACACTAGAGCTCTTAAAAGGACTGTCTGTCACTATGGGAAAGCCAAATCGTTGGGTCTTACTCGCTTCTTCCAAGACCACTGACTGGAATTTGTGTTTTCGTAATGACAATGCGAACTATGCTGCCTTCGGTGTCACCAAAATTATACGATCGGGTATGCGCTTGTTCACCCATCACTCTACCAAATCTGTGAAGCCTAGGCCGAGCAGATGGTTCAATGGGGAAGGTATGAACGCAATCAAAGCTAAAGAGCATACAGACGTTCACCTAACGAGCCACTTCGTCGTGAATACATCAAATTGAGAAACTCCTGCAATTCCATCATCAGGAAAGACAAATCATCATTTGATGATAGATTGAGAAGTAAGATTAACTCCAGTAGAGCCAGTACTTCTAATCCTTAGTAATGGCAATCAAGAAGAAATTATTCCTCCTCAACACATCCTTTTATTCACAACAAGAAAGTGATAACAAAAACCAAACACAAGGCCGACTTATTAGCATCTCTGTTCGCCGCAAATTCTTCTTTACCCGTTGTTGCTACTATGTCACCCCCATTCTCGAGAATACCTCTCACTCAATGAACGGGGTTCACTTCAGGACTCGCGAGGTATTCAGCTGCCTCAAAGAACTCGACGTCAACAAATCCACGGGCCCCGACAAAATCCCCCTATGGTACTTAAAAAATGTGCCTCACCTTTGGTTAACCCCCTGCGCAAATCTTTTGCCTTTTCTTACTTCTCCGAAGTGTATCCTAACTACCGCCTAATAGCAATTACTTCCAAAATCATGGAGACAATAACCAATAGAAAACTGATGAAATATCTAGAATCCAACCAAATTATACACTACAGGCAATACGGCTTTAAACCAAAACGGTCTACTGGCGATCTGCTTGTGTGTTTAACCGAGCGTATCAACCAAAGCTTTCAAAGCTTTGATGAGTCTGGTCTGGTTGCTTCTAGATATCTCAAAGGCTTTTGACAGAGTATGGCACCCTGCTTTGTTGATCAAACTCCAAACTATTGGTATAAACTTAATTCTAAGGAACTGGATTAAGAACTTTCTTTCAGGCCGTTCAATTAAGGTAGTATTGGATGGCGTCGAATCCAAACCCCACGCCATTTCCGCCGGAGTTCCCCAGGGGTCAATTCTATCACCCGCACTTTTCTTAGTCTTCATTAATGATTTGCTCTCAACCCACTTCACTGCTTCGCTGATGACGGTACCTTACATTTCTCTTACTCCTTCGGCAATAAAAGACAAGCACGTGCCAGGCCTTGTCTTTACTACCGTGAATTAGGCTGCTTACACACCAAACTCGACATCGACACGACATTACAAAACGTCCATCGACAAAAAATTTTTTGTCGAATCTTCGTACACACCAAATTCGACACCTCGACACCATTCGACAACCAGAACCACTCGACACAACGAAAGTCACTGCATAATTACTCGACGTGTCGAAAGTCGTCGTTCGACGTTTTTCCTCGTGTCGCCTTCAGTGGATATAAACTGATTTGAATGTGAAGCCCTTCGTCGGTAACGGTTTTTTTCCTTGTCGAGTTCTGTCGTGTCGTGTCGATGTCGAATTCAGTGTGAATACACTCGTTTAATAATAAGAATAAATGGGTGTCGCAACAGAAAATCTTGTCGTGTCGTGTCGATGTCGAATTCAGTGTGAATAGACTCGCTTAATGATAAGAATAGATATGTGTCGCGACAGAAAAATGTTGTCGAATTTCGTCGTGTCATGTCGATGTCGAGTTTGGTGTGTAAGCAGCCTTAATGTCCCCTTCGATCAACCAGGATATCGAATCGATTCTTGATTGGGGCGACCTGAATCGTGTTGAATTTAACGCCACCAAAACGAAGTACTGTCTGATCTCCAACAAAAATTGTACCGACCTTCCTCCTATCTCAGTGGGTACAGAGAATCGAACGTCTGACTCAACTTTCAACATCCCAGGGGTAACTTTAGCGGAGGATCTGCGATGGAATGATCACATATGCCTTGGATTTCTCAAAAGGTGCCTTGAATACAATTCGTATATTTGGGTAGGCTAGCCTCGACACATTATTTTCACGCTAGCCATGTTTACTACATGAATGATTGAATGGAAATTGGCCCCCGAAAAGTCAAGGCTTGAGTGTAATTGATGGCTAAGGGATGGAAAAACGGGCGCAATCTTGTCATAATAAATCAAGAATTTGACCGATTTTCTAACACAAGCCCATCGAAAATGTAAAAACATTCATCGTCACTATTGACCATGACCAATGTGTCAAGCCAAGTAAAGTATCCGGAACACTGTCCAGACCAATCAACATCTATAATGGACTCCTAAAAAGGGGACCGTCTGGCCTGCCTCCTTTTCAACCTGGCGTTGGAGAAAGTGATCCGAGATTCGGACGTGACATCAAGGGGTACAATCCTCCACAAGTCCATCCAATTACTGGCTTACGCAGACGACATTGGCATCATTGGAAGAACAACAACAGCTGTACAAGAAGCTTTCACTCAGATTGAGCAAGCGGCAGGAAATCTGGATCTTGGTCCCACAATCAAGGTAGAGGAACACGAGTTTGACGTGGTAAAATCATTTACCTACCTTGGGTCAATAGTAGCAGCCGACAATAGCATGGAACAAGAAATACGCGCACAACTGCTAAAAGCCAACAGTCTGTCAAGACTCTTTAAATCCAAGTATCTAACCACAACGTCTAAACTTTTACTATAAGACTATGGTTCTCACATATGTATCCGAAAGGTGGGTGCATAGCAAAAAGCAGTCAAACCTCTCGGCCGTGTTCGAGAGGAAAATACTTCGGAGGATTGTTGGCCCCGTATGTGAGGAAGGACGATTCCGGAGACTCTACAGTGACTAGATCTACGAGCGACATAGATGTTGCGAAGAAAATAAAGCTCGGTAGGCTCCGGGGTGCAGGGTATCTAGCTTGTATAAGTGAAGATCAGCCTGCTCGGAAAGTTTTCTGCGGTATGGCGTGCGAAAGCGAGGGAGACCCAACCTCCGGTGGAAGGATGGCGTAGACCAGGACGCTCAGAGCTTAGGGATGTTAAACTGGATGGCATCGGCTCAGAATCGGGACCGGTGCAGAGAACAGTCGCGAGAGGCCAGGACCGGATCCCGCTTGCAGAGCCGTTAAAGTAAGTAAGTAGTAATCCCTACGGTGAAATAATTCAACATTTTACAGAACGTGTCAGGAAATGTCAGCATTAATTCACGATGTTGGCTGCAAGGGATAAGAATTGCGTTTGATATCGCATTGGAAGATCGGATTTTTACGTGGAAATGCATCGCCCTGTCTGGCATGTCATTGAGGTCATCTTGCGATGTCTAGTAGTAAGCTTAGATAGGCCGGGATCAGCAGGGCAGTGGTAGATTGTTCAATGAGACCGCACCGCCTTAAACAAGACGATTTCCATGTACCGACCGATATAATCTCCACCTCCGGCGCGAGTCTTGTTGTCCGTCAGTAAAAAAAAAGAATTCTTGAATCTATAAGGTCGATAAAGACACCTTCAGAAAATCGAAGGTTGTCTAAGACAAGTTCACAATAGCAATCTATAATCCAAAGCATGTACTCCAACAAGTAAATAGCATTCCACAACCAATTCGAGGCATCTCTGCAAAATCAATTATAAAAGAAATGTTCATTTTTCCATAAGAACTTCTCTATGAAAAGCGATTGATTTTGTCCGTCTCCCATTTTAGCGCGATTTTGAAGTCACGAAATGATTTACTTGGCACCAGACTCGAGTGGCAGTTGTCTCATTCGCTAATAAATCCTCGTCAGACTTCAATTTGCGGCGATGTTTAATCTCCTGACTGCAGTTTTTATAGAGGTTAAGTTAGCCATAAACGCACGCACGGGTGTCATCCATCCGAGATGACGCAAACCTGAACGAACACGCCATAATCGATTCATCGCTGCATTGTTGTACTAATTGAACTTGTGAGATTGGCGCGATTTGCACGGCTGGTTATGGGCATTTTTGCATACATTTTTGCGACACTAAATAAGGAGCCAGTTGTTGTGGTTTTGGATTTTCCAGTCATAAAGTAATAATTTTGTAAGAAATATTTGAAAATTGTAGAATTTTATAAGTAAACTTTTTATGATTTTTTTTACAAAAATACGACATCTTAGAAGAGGAATTGAATTCCTCAAAATTTATTTGTCAACAAATTATAGATCTCTCCTTGTCGGGGTAAGCTCAAATTTTTCTAGTTTTGGACTTGCGATGTTAAATCCCTCCTCTGGTGAGCACAACATTTGTTACTATTCTGGCCAATTCATCTACGTTCTTGTTGCCTTCGATGTTCGTATGATGCGGCACCCACTGAAGAGGAGTCCTGAACTTCTTTACCAGTTCCTTTTGAGCTATATAAACCCTGCCTAGTGTATCCTATAACAGGATTACGCTAGATCCTGGAATTGTGTTTTTTTGCTAGGCTTAGTGAATTTTTGGAGGTTTAGCGAACACAGAAACTCCGCCTTCGTCTGGTTCCAAGCCCATGGTGTGAAAGGAGGAGGGTGGGTCAATATGCCGAATTGACCAGAGAAACTAGGCAAGAACCCGTATGGATACAAGAACGAGCCGGAAAGAACAAGCGGGATTTAGACCACATCGAGGATGCATTGACCAAATATTCGCACTCCGTCAGCTAATGAAAGAAAGAACTGTCGTCGTTTTCATCGATTTCAAATTAGCTTGCATCGATTGGAACAGCTTGTGGAGAGTCTTAGAAAGCGAACACGTGCCATTGAGAATCATTCAACTTCTCCAAGCGTCGTACGATGGCTCAACCAGCAGCGTTCGTATTCGAAGCGACTTATCCGAGGAGTTCCCGATTCAAACAGGTTTCCGTCAGGGAGACGTCGCTTCGCCACTTCTCTTCAACGTCGTGATCGACGCGATTATGCGTGAAGCATTCGATGAGGACTCGGGGTTCGATACGACAACAACTTAGTAACAGCCTTAATGTTTGCCGACGATAGCGCCGTCTTCGCCGACACGGATGGCTAGGCAACGGACATCTTATACGAGATTTCCCACATCGCCCAGTCATACAGGTTAAAAATCAATGCGGAAAAGACCAAAGTGCTCACAACGGACGGATCGAGTGCCAGTGTTCACCTCGATGGAACGCAAAATCGAATGTTCAAATATTTGTGATCATTGGTTGAGGAAACGAAAGTGGCATCGACGTCCGTCGTCCAAAGCTGCATCGGCCAGGCAACAGCAACATTCGCCTCGCTCAAGTGGTGCATATGGGAACGAACAAAGATCTCCATTAAATCAAAAGTACGCCTTTACCTAACATTGATCCTTCCGATTCTTCTTTATGGATCTGAAACGTGGACACTGCTGAAACCGGATGTTAAAAAGCTCGAGGTCTTCCAAATGCGATGCTTGAGGCAGATCCTCAGTGTCTCACTTCGCGATCGCTTTCGAAACGAGACGGTCAGACAAAGATGCGATCAGCAGACGCTGATCGTAGAAGTAATGCAAAAACGTCGACTACGGTGGTTTGGACATGTTTGCTGAATGGATGATGACCGCTTGCCACGTAAACTTCTCTGGCGAGACCGTCCCGCAGGCTGGAGAATCCAACGACCGGCACCGAAGAAAACCTGGCTAGAGAATATCGAGGGGGACCTAAAGAATCAACGAATATTAGTTACCCAGGCTCGAAACGTCGCCAAAAACCGGCAAGAATGGAAACGAATCGTGAATAGAGTTTGAGACCCAGCGGCACCGACAGCCGCGTATCCTTTGCGGGGACGTCCCGCTCGGACCGCCAGCTAACGGATCAAAGAAGAATGAGACATGACACTTTTTGATAATAACCTTCTCATTTCTTTTTCAGCTAAAAAGAAAAAGTTTTTAGCATAATGTTCATATTTTTGTAATTTGGTAAAATATTTCCTAAGATTCTATCATATCTCTGCAAAGGAGTTTGTGTAAAACTTTATAAAGTATATTTAGATGATCAGTTCTATCAGTTAGTATTGGGACAAATTTGGACCATTATCTTGTATAACCAGCTACTTTTACGATCACCATTAACAAGCTCAAAAGACAAGAGACTAACAGCAACATTACATCCCAAACTGTTCGTCACACCAACCCAATTTAGAAACTAAGCTTAAATATTCCTCATTCTCAATAATTGTGCAATGAAAACAAAAATGAATGTCACTCAAAATTGACGCACCACTTTAAAAATAATTTTTGTTTTTCAATGTCTTCGTTCCTTAACAATTTTAACATTACCCAAATGAATTTATCACCATACCCACTTAGAATTCAAGGTAGCTTGTTCTTAGATTTAACCTTTGCGCCGGCGTACTACAGAACAGCACAAACAAAAATCGCTGTGGACTAGTTTGACTTTTAAATTTGCGTTTGCTGCCATGAAAGCAATTTCCTTTTGTTTACCTTAACTTTAATTACATTCAAGAGGAGAATCACAGTTCCGCCATTAGATAAGAGAATTCCATTTGAAATGCGTAGCGACAGGAACGTTTCGACAGCGAAGTTCGAACATCGAAACTCTCGTATCGGCGACAAAGCTGGGTACTTGAAAATGCAACTACGTTTTAGGTGCAACACTTTTTATCTAATCTAAATTCAATTTAGATACAAATAAAAGTAAGTAAACAACCCCCCGATAAAAGCCCTGCCCGATTGGTGTGCAGGCGATTGGCTGAAGTTCAACTGAAGCAGCAATTGCCACCATCGTAAATAGCGATAAACAAAAAGCATTTTGCAATTCAAGAAAATTTATCTTTTCTTTATCTAATAAGCACCTCGATACGAGTGTGTATATCTAGATGAGCACTGGTGGAGCTGTGAGGAGCAATGGGGAAAAAAACGTGACCGAAATTCTGGGTTTAAAGTGAATAATAAAGTCATCAGCGCGACCTATTTATAGCGTGCGGAATTATTATGAAGCTGGGGATTGTTTACAGAGCTCATTTGAAGTCCAGCAGTTCGTCTAGATCGCGGGAAAGAAGCTGCCGAAAGTCTGGAGGCATTGCGCGGACTGGCGGTGTTAATCATTTGGATGTAAACAAGTTTTTAGCCTTAACCAGCAGAAGCAGCAGCAGCAGGTGGAGCTGCTCCAAGCCGGCACTGACAGAGTAATGGAAATTCCCCAATAGCAAGTCGAGTCGAACTTGCGAAATTCATGGCTAAACAATTCAAACATAACTTATTTTCTGACAAGCTTAAACTTCGGATTGAGATGCTCTTTCTGCCCCGAAACGGCTGCAGAGTAAACATTTAAATTCTGTCAGTTTAACTAATTTAAACTTTATATTTTGTTGTTGCTGATGAATGCCAAATGCTGAGACAGCCAACGGCCAAACCCCAGGACATTTAATGCGTAACGCCTTCCAGACTAATTGCAACAGTCCACGACATGTGAATAATGGTGTCGATTTATCTAGGAAAATTAACTTAATTAACGCAGCGAGAGCAACTATAGGCGGCAAATTACAGGTTTAATGTCGGCAATTTTTAATAAACGCACATTTTAATGTTTGTAGCAAAATAAACAGAGTTATTACTATGCGGTATTTTGTGCCTATAAAATGTGATCACCGTTTGAGTAAATATAGAACATTTTCAGTGATTTCAGTCATTTGAGATCACATTTTAAAATTTACAAGCAACGAAAAAATGGAAAACAAAACTTCTCCATAGAACATTCCTTAAATATGACTCCGAAGCTTCCATACTTAAAAAAAGCAATTTCTAATTAAAGATTAAAAAATTTCGAAAATAACACCTTAATTTATTTACGAGCAAAAAACACCTTTACTACCCCAACTGAATAGCAACATGCTTCTCGACAGCAATAAGCTCTGAAAGCACGTTGCCATTTCACATTTGAGCTTTTCTGAACTGCACAGAAATCGAGTCGAATCGTTGTGGTTCTTGTACATGATATTATTTATTATATTAGGAATTTTTGAGTCAAAGCTTAAAATAATTTTTCCGATTGTTTTTATTAATTGAGAATATATTGACGTGGCGATACACAAAGAGATAAGTCCTGAGAAACGCCAACTGTTAATATGGTCTAAGATCTACAGCCACCCTGACTGAATCCTACCCGTGGCAGGCCGCCCCCTAAGAATATTCGAGAATATTGGATTATCCATTTACAGTATATGTATTTACAAAATCTAGGATCAAACCATTGATAAACGATGTAAATTTTTTAACGAATAAGAATATGTAGTTATGATGTTAATTTACAGAAATTATCTGAAAGACAGAAGAGGTTAAGACTGTCATCTGCAAGTCAATCTTATTATTAGAGTTCCCAGTCGCAATCATCTTTAGGTCAGCTTTCTCAACCACACTCTTCGCAATCCGAATCATAAACAAAACGAACACGACGATCATTGGATAAAAGCTGCAGTCAAGAGCGAAAAAAGTGCGATTCATGAGGCTTTAGCTCAGTTGATTGTTCTTAATCAACTGCCGTTATCATTTTGCACTAGTGAAGGATTCAGGTTTATAGAAGTCATGGAACCAAAAGGAACTAGAGCGAGATGATCAAAACATTTTCTCATTTTATAGAATGTCAAAAAAATGTATATGGAAATTCCAAACAAGACGCAACGAAAAAATATTGTACAACGGTTTTGTCGTCATTGGAATTTACCCAATTGCTTGCGAAGTTTGGTCACGCAACTCGACCAGTATGATACTCAAATCGAGTGAGACTAGCACTGCCGGTCGCGTGCAACAGGTATCCGACGCGTTGCGTCGACAAAAAGTCTTGTCGACTAGTGTACGAACTTAACTAAAAATGTATGGAGGAAACTTTCGAGCGACTCGTATGATACTGGTATCATACTCATATCGCGTGCGAGTCGTCCCGTGAAATAAAGGCCTAAGGCTCACGTAAAGGCGATTGTTACTGAAATGCTGCAAATATTGTAAACGCTACCAAGATAATTCTCAATAAAGACCATCAAGATACACATAAAACATGTGCCGCACATATATTACAACTAGCGATTAATAAGGCCTTGAACAAGAAGAAATTCAAGCTATGATTACTAAATATAGTAAACGTTGTCGAACCAAATGGAATTTAACGTGTGCGATGTTAGAACGCTTATTACAAAATAGAAGTCTTGTAACTAATGTATTAGCTGATCGGCGCGTTACAACAAATGCAGTAGCTGTTAAGTTTGAAATCACATAAAGAAAATGGTCAGCTAAAGAGAACCTTGTCGTACTTCAGAAACCGCTCCAAGACATTAAAAACATTTTTTATACGAATCGTAATTCGCCAGCTTCTATGGTTCACCCATTGATACACAAAATTCATCAAAAGCATTTGTGAACAGATCCTACAGACGTAACAATGGCTACAAATTTCAAAGACACTATCCAGTATGAACTGAGACGCCGTTTTGGTTTAAGGCCCCCATTTACAACACAGGCCAGCGGCAGGCCATGATATGAAGGTTTCCCGCCTTGAGGCCTAGTATCACAACGACCATGGCCTGCAGTCCTGGAAATTTGACACAAATCTTTATGTGCGTGGTCATCATTTATTGTCAGACCGTGCCTGAAGATCTGAACTTCTATTCTGCTTAAGCTGCTCCTGGATGCAGATGCTCCTTGATCTTTTCCGTTTAACGTTTGGTTTTGGGACATTGAATTTAAAGACACTAATTCTAATTAACTTTATCATATTTACTTCTACTTTTTGCAACTTTGGAAAAAGGAGATAATATAATAAAAGTTAAAGTATAATACAAAATGTATGACTAATTAGAAATTGTGTTGAAGTGTGGATCTTGTCTCTCTGACTGCCAGATCAAGAAGGAATTTTTTGTAATTGATGCTCGAAACCTTGGTTTTGATTATCGTTGACGTGGCTGGTGGTTTTCTCCGGTGGCTGCGGCCGTCTTTCTAGCTCAAGTATCGCCTTAGTAGCTCAATTGCGAACATATTCTGTCTGAAGTTTTCCATTAGGCTGGGAAACGGTTTACATTTGGATTAATAGCCTGCAACGCTAAACTGTCGTTTTCGCCTGTATTTGTTAGTTTTGAATTTTTAATTAATTTTTTTTTTTTTCTTAAATTGTGTCACCGTACTTTTATGTATCGTTTTTTTAATGAATGTACTGAAATAAGATCTGTATCTTTGTACATATTTTTGCAAATAAACAATAACAATAACAATGCCTGTATGGGTAGGATTGAGCCGAACTTACACGAAGCAGTACATTTGTCCCTTACACGTTGGTAAATTGTACTGAGGCCTCAATTTTTTTAAATGTCCCTGTTCAAAAATAACGCCCAACTGCTATATTAGTGTGTATCGAGATAAATGTGGCGAGGTGAGATCGTAAATACGTACTGGAAAGATATTTATTACATTTGTTGAGGAAGTGAAATGATTTACTGGAGAAACATTTCTTACTTTTTTCTAAAGAAGTGAAATTTCCAACATGAAATTAAGCCAGGTGGGATTGTAAAATATTAATAAATACTCCCAAGGCATAGATTTCTTACTTACTCTAACTCTCTTACTTACTCTAACTCTTATTTTCTTTCTATTTTTTAAATTGCTTGATTTTGGCATTACAACAGAACCTCGCCTTATTTGAAGTATTGAAGTGGCAGCTCTATTTTCAATAATGGGTATGACCTCCATCTCTGTTAATTACTTTTCTCTAAAGTAGGTCAAGGTAATTTGGGGTTGATACTAGTTGAAACTAATCCAGTGGCGCGGAGTGTATAACCCTGGCCCCTGTGCTGAAAGTCGAGTCGTGACAAGTCGTTTGAGTTGAAGAAAGTGAAGGTTCAGTCGAATTACGACTTTCGGCACAGAGGTCTAGAGTAGAAGTTGAGTTAAGGCCGCTATGCTAAAAGTCGTAATTCGACTGAAGTGTCGCTTTCTTCAGCTCAAACCACTTGTCACGAATAACGACTCGACTTTCAGCACAGGGGCCCCCTGTTTGTATGTATATTGCGTATAACACATTCTGCCTGACTGCCTGCTCCATGCAAACCTTCGACCGATCAAGTACGCCCGACCAGTTATACAGATGTATATTCTCACCTTTCGGCTTAATTAAGCTTTGAGCAATGCTTTTTTATGTGGAAGATCAGAGCTAAACGAAAAGGAATTGTGTTATCGTTGAATGCAATGTTGAATACCAAGTTAGAGCCGAGAACATAGTAGAGCAGAAGGGACTAAGAAAGTGATCATGATTCAGTGATCGAGCCAAAAACAGCAGGCGAGGATTTTCTAGGAAGAAAGGAAGGCTAAATATACAAATGTATAGATTTTTTCAAACGTCGTGACATTCCGCGCATCTACCCCAGCTAAGATCTTAAAAATGTTTAAAAGCTTGGACAAAGCTCTATTTAACTCCTCCTATCAAATCACTTCCTGCCATTTAATCAGTCGCGACTGCGTATTGCTACAGGGAGGTGTATTTTTCTGGGACTTCAATGATTATTTAAACAATTTACAAATTATGAATGAAAGGTTTTTGTATTTTACACAATTGCTACAGAAATAATTTGTAGCATTTCTACTAAATAAATACGAAATTTCTGTTTTTATCACTTTGATTACTAAATTGTTTCCCGCCAGTCGCATGCGCGCTTCTGCCTGGAGAGGTTGTGCTGCTTGCGACTGCGGAGAACTATCTTTTTATGAAAAGCTCATGTATTCAAAAGAAATTTTGTCAGAATTTTGATTAAATTATTTTAAATTTAGGGATGAGAAATATTTCGCATAATTATAGTAAAATTCTTATTATGATGAATAAACTGGTTTGGTTGAGCAGGAGTTTTACATGTATTTAAAAGCTCTGCTCAACACATGTAAAGATAAATTAACTTTATTCATTCGACATGTGCGCATCCCTTCCCAAATTATTTTGTTGAGTTTTTTCTGTGTTTGTTGCCGTTTTAACTAAAAAGAGCGGTAATAATGGAACAATATTTATAAAATTTGGCAACGAGGAGCGCAGAACTGCTCAAATTTTTTGTGTCACGGAGTTTGAAAAAATCTATACCCCCTTCGCAAACTCCGGTTATAATAAAGCCATCCCTCCTATATTTTAGGATTTCTTTATTGCATATTGATTGCATATGAGAACGCAAAAAATGTAGCAAAAAAATGGTTTTGAATCAATATCTTAAATAGTTGTCCATAACTTACATTTCTAGAAAAAGATATTGGGAGGACGTTCTCAAGAAACATTAATCAAAAAGGAAAACAATTGTATTTTTCACTGATAAAAGGCAGGAACTAAAAAATTCTAAAAAAAATCCATACTAAATGAATAAATTTAATAATCAGGTGAAAGTGTATCGAAAAAAGAAACTTTTCAGGTTTGCCTCATTGAATAGTATCTTAATATTTCAAACTTACAAAGCATCAACTGTTTCTCTACTTCCCAATCATTACTACAATCCATTGGTCACATAATCCAACTATTTGCAATTTGTACAATCGTGTTTTCTGAAATATTTTCAATTGTAACAACAACAAAAGAACAGCACACAGCTGTTAGCAAATAGAAAACTGCTGTTCGAGGGTTAATAAATTACATTCAAACCGCAGCAATTTTTTAAATAGCGAAAAATTATTTTAGAGATAAAAAAATATTTATAAGAATAACACAGAATCACAAAAAGTGCAATAAGCAGGTGAGTAATCACCTTTGGAGTAAACTTGCAAGGCAAATGTTTCAAGAAATTTGTCGCTTCTACGAAGGTAAACAAATCTTCATCAAAATGTTTATCGTAATGCCTTCACCAGGCGGTTTCAGAAGATCTTGGATAATAGTTCTTTTGCAAGAACTAATGACTCATACATGGAAAACAATTTGGTATTAATGATTAATTGATATGATTAGAGGAACTGGTGTGATTTACAGGTTAAATGCTTTTACAGATGTAGCCCATTTACACTTTGGTTTATAAACGAGAAGTCCAAAACTAGAAGAATCCATATTATACTCAAATTGTTTGTAAACTCCAGACGGAGCAAGCGACCGCAAGGAATCGTGCCTCTATGTAAAAGGTAGGAGGCGACCGCCTGGTACACACTACCGCGGAAGGCTGATGGGAAATATAAAATCGTTCTCGGTCCAGCTCGAGGACGTATGTAAACTTCCCTATCAACACTCCATCGACCAACTTCCATGATATATTTGAAGCAGGATCTATTGGTGGACATTATCTTTCCATTGGCACAGAAAAGACAACGGCGGAAGAGCTTATGTAGGACAACGACCTTGTTCATCTTTTAAGAAAATTACAGGCTTAAAGTCAGGTGTCAACCGGTCGTAAAGAAGAGTATAGCCAAATCAATATTCTTCTAGAGGGTTGAAACTCCTTCAAAGTACAATCAGCGGTACTTGTAAGCGAAATATACTAGTGAATGCATCTGCATCTTCCAATATACAGGAAAGAAAAAGCCAATTTCTGGAAAAGCCTTCTTTCTAATACAAACCACGCCAATATCTGGTGATCGACCGAACCACTAAAACTTCATATAAGTGGCTGCTTGTAACATATTTGAGAATGCCACTTCAGAATACTACACCGTGAATAAAATGGTATAATCTCCAGAAAAATTAATTCGTAGGCATCTTATATCGAATATATGAAAACACAAACAACGCTAACGCTGCCCGACTTGAAAAAGTAAGCTTAAGATATAAAGTATCAAAAACTTTATCGGAACACTTTTAGCAATAGTCGGCAATTCCGCATAGCATAGTTAGCTCACAGCACCTTTCAACATTATTTTGTCGGAAAGGAGAAAGCCGGCTGAATGGAGACAGATTAAACTAATTTCATTGTGCTGATAGAAAAATAAAAGGATTTCATCTAGTATTCTTCGACCTTGAAAAAAACGAGTGCCAGCAACACATATATGGCAAGTTTCCCGTTCACAATTAGCCCCACAACACTACTTTCTTATTTTCCAAAATGTAAAGTACAACAGAAATAAAAGTTAGGAGCTCTGCAGGTGCTGGCGCAGAGTCTGAAATCAAGGTGGGAATCTATCTAAGTTCACCACTCTATGTTTCTTTGTTTTAGTGAGCTATCAAGTCCAACTAGTAATTCTCTAATTGAGTTGCGGCCGTTCAAGAATGAGTCTAGTTGGCTGTCCAAGAATGAGCTTAGTTGGGTAGTTGTAAACCTCCAGTGTTCGGTTTATTTCATCAGATTCCGATCGCCTAGGGTTATTTTTACCAAACTGATAGATTCCCCAACAGCCGGTTCCGGATCGATGATAACAGTGCCAAAACCCTGTCCTTTTCATTGCCTACGAAGCCTTCATGGCACGGGACCCACATCAGAGTGGCACCATTGAAAGTACCCAGCGAATTTGTAGATCCAAACTTATTTGGACTTGGTTGACTGTCGAAATGAATAAAAATTTACTTATTAGCGTAGGCCATTTCTTAAGTTTTCGTACATGCATGCCAATAAGGCTTAATCTCTACTTTGAAAAGGCGTAAGGAAGCTGAAGTTTCTACAAAACCTACCAAAGGAGTTTGGTATTAAATGTAACCCCTAAGTATTAGAAAGGCCCTAGCATATTCCGTTTCCTGGTTAAAGATATCGGTATTGTTTTTTGGAGGGGGCAAAATCGAACCGTCACCTCCACGATAACCATCTAACGACTGTAGTAGCGAGTGCGAGACGCTATATTCTCGCCTCCCAGCGAAGGGCTAGCAACTCTTCCTAACCATTTGCTATGGAACCTATGGCAGACGACCCGGCAAACGTACAAAGGCTAACGATTTGAACTTATTTTCATGGAATGTAAGAACCCTATACCAACCCGGTAAGCTAAAAATACCCCTAGATGAATTGATGAAATACAGAGTGGAAGCGGCCATGAGATGGACTGGACAGGGCATATTTGAACAAATAACACCTAACATATTTTATAGCTGCCAAAGAAAGAGACCACATATTAGGTACAGCATTCATTGTTCGGAAGGAAATAAAGCCCCTCGTCATAGAGTTTGAAGCTATAGATGAAATAATGTGAAAGATTCGTTCTTCAATTAATAAGTTATAAATGTAAATGCTCCAAAAGAAAAGAGATTGCCATGACATAAAGACAATGCAAAAATAGGATGGGAAGCAGCGTTTCAGCCGACCAATCGGAAAATTTAACTTGCACAAACACCGCAATGATAATGGATAAAGACTGATGAACTTCGCCATGGCGCAAACTATGGTTATATCCACCATCAAATTCCAGCATAAGGATATTCAAAAAGACACCTGGATCTAGCCAGATGGAGTAACCAATAACGCAATTCATCATGTCCTTATAGACGCACGTCACCAATCCAATATGCTTAATGTGAGAGCATACAGAGGCGCAAATATAGCCTCTGACCATTTCTTAATAGGAACGAAAATGCAATAAAAACAATAAGAGAAAACAGAGACAGAAAATATAACGTAGCAGGATTGCTTGAAGAGCAAACTAGGACTGAATATGAGAACCTACTCCACATAAGAAAAAATAAAATTGGACAAAACACACATAACTTAAACGACCCATAGAACGAAATAAAATAAGCAGTAAAAGGAACAGGGGAAAATGTTCTAGGTTTCGGGCAACAAGGACGAAGAGTAGAGAGGTTTGATGAAGAATGGGCTCAGGTGATAATGGGGAAAACCGAGTATACCAAGTCATGACAAATAGACATAGAACAAGAAACTCTAAATAGGAGTATGAGGAAAAGAGATGAGCTGAGAGAGAATGCACAAAGCGAAAAAAATGCGGTAATGGAAGAACAAATGAAAAAAAAAAGAAGAATCAGCAAGCTTAAGCCGCGTCTCCACCAACCGAACATGTTCGCCATTTGACATTTGTGATGTCCGCCGAACATTGTTCGGTGTTGTAGCGAACATTGATTTGTGAGCTATTGAAAATGTTCGTTGAACATGTTTGGGAACCAAATGTGTAATGTTTGTCCGTTTTTATGTTCGCGAACACTGTTCGGCAAACATGTTCGGTTGGTGGAAAAGCGGCTTTAAATTATACAAGAATCTTCTACAAAAACATAATTCAACAACGAAAAGAATTTAACCCTACAGTGACAATGTGCTCAAAGGATTAAAGTGGGGAGATATTATGTAATAAGGACGAGGTATTGGCTAGATGGACTGGCATGAACCCAGAGCAGGGGCGCATTGGTATCCGAAATGCACAGAACATGAATGTGGACGATGACAATGACAGCACAGCAGCCCTACCACAGAAGAATTACGCCAAACATTGCGAGCATTAAAGAATAATAAGGCATCAGGGTCTGACAGCATACCAACAATTTCGATGAAAGATGCAAGGTGTAGGCCAGAATTGATGGTGAATTATCCCCACCCCTATAGACGATTACGGAAAGGTGAAACACTCTCCTGCTTGTTATTAAACGTGGCCGTAGAAAAAGCAGTAAGAGATGCATCGATTAACACATCAAATATTAGCCTTTGCCGACGATATTGCTATCCTTGGAAGATCATTCGACAACATGAAGAACACCTTTGTAACACTTGAGCAAGCCGCAAAAAAATAGATTTGGAAATGAATGATCATAAAACAAAGTATATGTGCACAAAAAACGCCAGACAAAACAACATGATCCACCCCTACAATATAGAAGCAGAAACCAGAAGACGCATAGCACTGGCTAATAAATGCTGTCAGATGAGACTGCGCAAGACATAGCGCAAAATTGATAGCCCATAGTTCTGCTGACAGGGTTGGCATTCGCCAAAAGGATATTTACATTTGATCAAGGGGCTCATCGCTAAAGGAGATGGCTATGCCGATAACATTGTTCACAATTGAAGCGTCCGTGGCCACGATCGAGGCGTGCCGTGGGAGGACGTTAATTTTTTCCTTTAACAGGGCAGAGATGGTGTCTTGGGGTACCTGAGCTTTCTTACCAAACCCCTTGAGTAGTGAATAGTCAAAAACTATGTTGTCAGTGAGTATTAACTCAACTTGAGATGCGTTAAAGAGCTCAAAAATTTCTTGATATCACTTTCTCCATTGGGATACCGGGGTTAACGATTTTTAGAGAATGGACAAGGGTGGTATCGATTTTCATGATTTTGATTTTCTGTGATCGTAATTTTTTTCCAAATGTTTTAGACTCGTCGAATGATAGGGATCTTGAATAATCTATTTTGGATCTAATTAGAGCTCTATAGAGGAGTAACGTGCTGTCAGGAGAAGCACCGATTTTTTTTTTACTAAGAATGGAGATGATACGAGAGTTGCTGTTCATAATTTCAAGAGCATTGTTTAATTGCAATCTGCTTTTTAGATTCTTGGCATAGGTTCAACCTACGAATTTTAGATTTTTGACGTTAGCGACTGGGTCTCCGTCAAGAAACCGATCGATGGTTTTGAAGATGCCCAGAAACATGGCCTTTGATTTGTCAATATTGATTTTGACTTTGCGCTTAGACATGATCAGATAAAATTCATTTAAAGCTAATTGTAATGTAGACTCTACTGTAACCGTACATTCTCCCGCAGCTATTACACAGAAGTCGTCAGCAAATTGGAATATTTCCACACCCCATAACGTAACGTCGTGTAATTTCACGCTGTAAAGGTTAAATAGGACTGGGCTTAGGGAGCTGCTTTGAGGCATACCACCCTTGATAGTCCTCGATACTGAAAATATTTATAATCCATAGGAAAGAGAGTCCACCCTGTCGTAGACACTATCCAAGTCGAAAATGACCTTACCTACAACTTTGTTTGCACGTTTTTTATTCCACAAGGATTGTTGGATAAAACTTAGGCAGGATGAGGTAGACCTACCAGAATTGTTCCAGAATTAAAAATATTTGTAAGGGAACGAACTAAGGCTTCTTTACCACTTGCGGAGGGTTTTTTTTATCATTTCGAATGTCATACCATCAATTCCAGAAGCCGATCTGCCCCTTTTGCTTTTACCACTTCATGAAGATGTTTGAGTGACCAGGGCGTAATCTCCCTAGGAGTGGAGAGAGTTATGTTGGGAGTTATCGATAATGAGACCACTTTGTTAGATAGAAATTCGAGAAAATCTTCTGCTGAAATTTGATTGAAATGGAACTCGTTGTTATGTCTTCTGCCTTTGAATCTTTTGATGATGTTCCAGAATCTACCAATGCCAGATTTGTGGCACAGATCCTTAATGAAATTTGACCATGAATAGAATTGTCCTCTTAAAAATGGTGTCCTGTTTGTTAAATTCAATCAGGTCTTGGATTCTACCAAATTTATTGAAGCGTACCTTTCGCCTATTGCATCTCTTGGCGTTCCAGGTGTTTATGACACCTTCACTTGTTGGTTAAACATGACATATTTATATTCCATTGTTATTGTTTTTTATTTCGTTAACTTTATGTTCGGTAGCGATAGAGGTTTGAAAAAACAATGGATTGCACACCGGGGACGAACAAAATGTGTTTCTCTGTGCTTGCTAATGCCTAGTCTTATATAAAAAAGAATTCTAAAAATCTATCTCTATCTTAAGTATTTGATTGCGTTTTAGATATATTCCAGGTATGTCATTTCAATACAAAGTTTAATGTTTAAAATAATAGGTAAAATCTAATTTAAAGGCCCCACAAACTATTTTCGAACTATTTAAGTAAGTAAAAAATCACTCATTTTTAATTAATCGTAGTGAAAAAATTTTGATCAGCAAACATTTCATTAATTTCGGTAAATATCGGGTTGGTGTACTTGTTTAACTTTGCCAAAGGTAAATGACTTGACTAAATTCGAAAATACTATAGCCTAGACACTTACCGCTTTTCGTTTATCTGCCTCCGTCGCCGCTGAATTCGAACGATGACGGAAAAGATCCATGACTTTGGTCATTGGCGAACGGGTGGCGTCCGTCCTACGAACTCCCGTCACGGTGTGGTAATACTAAAAGGTAAAAAAAGCAAGCATAAACCGAGATTAACTTCAACCGCTAGCAAAGACTCATTACCCTAGCATCACTGCCGGCATGGGGATGTGCTGATCCATCTTTGTACTTTGGCGGTGCTGCTGCTGGTGGTGGATGGCGGTGTCCAATGAGGCCAGTATTTTGCATGGCTATTTTCACAGTCTGCATAATGCCGCCAGTGCCACTGTGGTTGCTACTTGTACTACTGTTGTCTCTGTCCGAGCCACTCATCTTCTGTGCGTCCTTGTCCTTGCGCTTGGCGTCGGATTTCGTGCGCGGCCTGAACACATCGAAAATGGTAGGCCTTCGATTGGGACTTGCGATACCGTGAACGGTTGACTGGTTAAGGACGGGGGTATCATCACCGCTGCGGCGCCGTTCAAGCGAGCCCGAACGGGGCTGCGGCACTCGCTCCGTGCTGCGCGAAATTTTTTCGGTGTTTCTGTTCAATTTTTCTAGTTTGGCAGCTTCCCGCTCGAGGCGACGAGCGGTCTCGCGCTCAATTTTTCGCGCTTTTTCTTCGGTTCGGCGTAGCTCCTTCTCTTGTCGCCTAAAAGTTTTTGAAAAAAGTTTACAGGATAAATTTTAGGAAATTGTTGTGAATTTCTTACTTGGCTTCCTTTTCCATCTTTTTGGAAGCCTTTCGTGCAGCTTTGGCATTAGGCTCTGCTGGCGCACTGGAAGGTCTGGCAACTCCGGCATATGCAGATTGATTTCCTCCATCTTTTTCCTAAAATAAAAATTATAATATTAATATAATCGAAAAATACAGATTAAAAAGCTTGAGAAAATGGCGGTACTTTTTTAAGAGACTGATCAGACGGTTAATTGTAGTTGGATAAATTTTGTATCGGGAAAATATTTTCCAAAATTAAATTTTTGTTATAATTTGATGTGGCAAAAAAGAGTTCAGAGATAAGAATATAATTGAAATATTAAGGGGGTATTCTACCCGAGATGGTCCGAAAAATCGATTTTTTTTTATTTAATATTTTTGATGTAGACAATAAGGGGAATGTGTGTGCAAGAGCGTTTTTCTCAATGACGAATACTTTTCAAGTTTCAAGGCTATACAACGGGCGACGCACAATGGGACCAAATCCAAAAAACTGGCCAAAAGTCAAATAGTGCTTTAAATGATCTCAAATTTTACACTCGGGGGTTTTCGGGGTCGCTGATTACGAATCTGGTGTCAAAATTGCGATTTTCAAAATGGCGGACTCAATATACATCATTTGTAAGTTCCATGTTTGTAAATCTTTAAACTCGTTTTTTTCGAAACCATTTTTTTCGGGACGGTGGACATGATTCACAAAAAACCACTTCTCCAATTGACTTGAAATTTTACAAGGCTACTAAGCAAATGTATAGGTATGGCCTTATCTAGGATTATGGCGAAAGCATTTGTTTAACTAATGTTTTTAATGCAAAATATAAACAAAAACAGGGCAAAAAATCGTCATTTTTTTCAAACGTCTGATTTATATTGAAGAAAAAATTTGTTTTCTTATTCCCTAGAAGAGGCGATAGCAGGAGGTCTTACGATTACAAAATGGGTTACACTTTGTGTTTCAGAATATTTAAACCGGAGATATCATGTCCACCATGGAGCAGCTATTTTCGGCAGGCTCAAGTTCAAGGCGTCGAATGAACCATTATTAGCAAAGATATTTTTAATATTAAAAACGAAAATTATTCTTCAAAACCTGTAGAAAAACTTGCAAGAAACCTGGAATAAAAATATTGAAAGGCTTTTCATTTACAACGATTTGAAAACATCGACATTTCGGACCGCCTCGGGTAGAATACCCCCTTAATGGCTAATTTGTTTTACCGTTGAATTTAAAACAACAACCAGCACAAGCTCAGAATTAACAGACAGACAGCATCAGTACATTCCCAGCTCTTTCCGCGTAGTTCCAACTTATCAACGCCACCTTCACAGCCCCTCTTTATCGGTTGGCGAAATTGTTGTTGCAGAAGGCATAACACTCCCAAAGAGGCGCTTTCCGTTGGTCCCAAAAGTTATGAAGCTGACACTTCGATTGTGTGATGTGCCAGGTTTATAAATATGCTGGCCTAATTTTCGTACCAAGTGAATCCACATTTTCACCTAACGCCTTCTTAGATTGATAACGGAGGTCTGGGTACACTTCAGTGCACAGTTTCTCTGCTCTTAGAGCAATTAAAATGTATATTAGAAAATACGTAGTCTTCAAGAAGGAATAAGGTAGTACATCTTTTGATTTTAACTAACTCGGTATTTAGTAATTTCCGAACTATGTTTTTCCTTCTGTTTTCTGTACAGAAATATTAATATTAGAAATGAATTCTAATCATTAGCATCTAACGATATTCCAAACATTTTCCAAATTCATACACTCCCACCCGGAATGTGGAGTCGTTGCTGCGGTAGAATTCAATGTTCACAATGCAAATTGGATTAACTACTGAGATAGCACTAATATTTTTGGCAAGAGAGTCAAACTTTTTGCAGACACCAAATTGTCATCACACCAAGAACCCCACCACTTTAATTTTTTCTTATCTTTTTCCAACACGATACTTCTTCGAAATTGAGTCACCCCTTGGCTACTCGGATCATTACCGGCTAGCGATAATATCCTACACCAATCTTTCACCCCAACCAACACAGATCCTAGGAAAATTGGATTATGGAAAAACCGACTGTTAAATTTACAGAGCTAACTAAAGAACTACGGATAAATGCCATTGAACGCCCAGCGCTGAATAACCAAGACATGTAGTTCTGTTACCTCGATAGCATAATTACCGAAAATGGCAAGGCATAAGAGAGAATCCGCAGAATCAGCGGAGATCTCAATCAACTTGCGGGTTTGCAACTCCACCGTTAAGGCAGTTCTTTTATTGGTTGTGCGACACGGAAAGTCACCTAATTCATCACAAAGCACCTACAAGTTCACATCAACAGATGCCTACATCGTATCCTAAAAATCCGCTGGTAAGATAGAATTTCAAATGAAGAACTATGTCACCGTGCCGGCCAAGAAAGGATCGACGAGACAATCAGACGAAGGAAGTGGAATTGGATTGACCACGCCTTGCGATCCGAAAACGAAAATCTAAGCAAACAGGCATTTGACAGGAACCCGTCTGGAAGACCTCTAGAACAACGTGGAGGGGAACCCTATTATCAGAGGCCTCCAAAACTGTAAGATCCTGGAGCTGAGAGCTGTCGCACAAAGCAAGAGTCCCCTGCAGGGCAACTGTTTCTGTCCTATGTTCCATGAGGGATTAAACGGGAGCAATTAAGTAAGCTGGAGGTCTACGCCTGGACTGGCCAACTCTAAGCGGCTCGTTTCTGTGCCTGCGGGGCCAAGGAATTGTTGGGCGCAATAGAAATGTGTCAGACTACACTTGTTGGCTTGATTACCGGACCGTGTTCTGAATTACCATTTAAAGAGGATTGTCTGCGCGGAGGACTCTAACTTTAGGCTTTGCTTTGAGGAAGATGAGTCTGCTCTTCATGTTCTCTGTGAGTGGCCCACGATAGCGAGGAGAAGAGACTTGTTCGAAAGAGAACTTGCTCGACATTCAAGCCTAAGCGACAAGCCATCATGCAGACTACTGAACCTGTCCAAGCTGCTCTACAAAAATGAAGGATAGGTCTGTGGTACGATAGGTCAAGCAAGTGGCTGCTTTGGGCCCAGTACCTCACCAAAAGAAAGAAAAGAGAAACGAAAGGAAAGTTATTTCGTTATGTGAACATTAAGTTGAAAAACTTCTTGAACTCCAAACACATCTATGTTAGACTCGAATTCTTTCTCTACCGCGGAGTGTTGCTCCCCTTCAATGGACATATTCTTAAAGACTCGCGAAGTGACGCCAATCCAGCTCTTATAACCTCTATTTTTTTATGTGAAAGACTAGAGGCTCAGGGAAAGCCCCCTTGTACTGTCGACAATTTTTTTTTTTTCGTATACACTGCAATATGTCGAGTGGGAAGATAGTGAAAAGAGAGAGGGAAGTAGAGGAAGGAACTGCCACAACCAAGCCGCGATATTTTATTCCACCTACTCCCAACCATTCCTATCGCGACTCTGACATCGGGGCATCGAGAAACAACTCGCTGGGGTGTTTTGCCTCCTGAAACGATTTGAATCTCATCAACCAACCGATGACATGCCCTTGGTGGGGCGGGGAAGAGCTAGGGAAGGCTATGACAGGAGGATTCAGGAATTTAATGAGGGAAGAAGAAAGAAGGAAAGTTATGTAGGTGGCGAAAGTGGGACAGGTGAAGGACCGTGGTGCTGCCGGGATTCGAACTCGGGACCTCTGAGATGGTAACCAGGCGCCTTATTCCTAGACTACCGAGGCCCCAAAAATGTACATAAAAACTGTACTTAAGAAGAGGCGTTCTAAACAATTATATCAAATTAGAGTGTGACAGTAAAAGGCTCAATCCTCCACATGTTTATCCCAATACTGGTTTACACAGGCATCAACAGCTGCACAAGATACTTAGAGCCAAACTGGAAGCCATTAGCGCAGGCTTAAGCCGACTCTACACGTTCATGCGAATGTTGGCTTCCAACGTTTGATTCAATACCGACAACAGCCCACCAACACCAAACAAACACCAACGTTGGACTCGACATTGGACACTCGTAGTTCGAGAATGGGCCACACGATGTGTCCTGCCATCAAGTTTCCAACGTTGGAAGGTGTTCATGGCATCGTGTAGAGCCGGCTTTAGATTAGGCTTTTTGCGATCGAATTAAGAAATGATCCTCGCTTCTGGAAGTTACTTTTCTTTTGCACATTTGCGGCCAATTCTCATTCCAGCCCATAACAATTGCTCGGCTCGTCAATCGAAATCTAGTTCTTCGCTCTTACGTACCCGAACTGATGCTATCGAATTTGGCATCCCTAAGCTGTGGGCGTTCTGGACAACTATATTGGAAGTTTAGTCAACCTCGCTCATTTTGCTGTTATTAGTGTACTATTGTCGGAGGACAAAGGATGACAAATATCGGCGACGATTGCCCGATTGAGACTTTTACAAACTGGTCTAACATTGTGTTAAGTTAAGAAAATGCAAAAGGAATATAAAGGAATATAAAGGAACTGGTAACGGGGACTCAGCGATACAAGAACTTGTTAGCGGGAAGGGTTACAACTCAGAGCATATGGTACGGAGGAGCAGTATCGTGGTCGGGGCTTAAAGGGTGGATAGCGAAGCTGACTTTCATCGGTTGCATGAACAGCCAACTACTATATATTATCGTGCTAGAAGGCTATTTTCAGCCAAGGGGAAAGGGAGACTCCATAATATTCCAAACAAATTGTGCATATCAATCCAAACTTTAGAACGTGATAAAGTTAAGATTAAATCAAGAATAAAACTGACAAACAAAAACTGTTCGGGGATGATAAACCCTTAAAAGAAATGAGATTTGCAACAGGAGAAAAATACCTGATTCCGGCGCAGCAACAAATGCATTTTCATCAAGCTCAAGGGCAACAGTTCCAGGATAATAATAAAGCAGGAATACAAAAGACTCCATCCCCACGAGATCTTCAGCATCATACACAAATTATCATGCAAAGTGCATTAATTAAGAAGCAAATTTAACAGAAACTATACACATAACAAAAATAAACAAAAACACAATCACCACCGGCAGCCACCGAAAAGAAATCAACATGATACTGTCAAAATCTGCCAGGATGACAACATTGAAAATTGAAAGGCACCGTCAGGCGAGAATCGACGAAATTCACCACGAAGGGGAATATTCGCAATGATAGATGTGGGTCAACGACCGAATTCCAAGAACCACCTACAATGGGAAGGCGATAGGTCGATGACCTCAGCAGGAGCGGGAAAGTCTTTCACCCCAACCGCTAAGGAGAGCTAATATAAGGGAGAAGAAGAAACGGGACATCCTCTTTCTTTGATCGAGTCGCAGTGGAACTCCACGGAAGCCCAAGAAACCAAAATCTGCAACGACGAGGAACTCGGTAAAGGCGATGAAAAAATCATAAATAGGTATATTATTAGTAATAAAGAACAAATATTTTTCTGGACATTATAATAAACATTGAACTCAATCTTTATCTTAAATAAAATTTAAAAAATCGAACTTATATATGTATATTGTGAAAATTATGAATTATTGTGCCCTAAAAATTTGAAATTACGAAAAAGTGGAATTGTGAACAGAATAAATGTTAAATTTATGTGGAGGTTGTGAGTTTCTTTTCTCAAGTGAATTATTGACTGAAAAATACACCTGTCCCGGAGTTAATGAATTTGATATATACGGAACATTGCTAAAATCTATTCAAGTATCAATCCAAGCCTCGTTGATCCGTGAACCTGGCTGGCGGGTAGGAAAGACTACAGGCTGCTGATCAGGTGAACCGAGTTCGAATCCCGTCGGTTAAGTGTCTCTCTTCTCTTTTTTTTTGGTTTTTCTGCGATCACTATTCTTTTTTGGAAAAATTACTTTCTTTCCAGATCTTTTAGCGTGCAGAGGTTCAGCCAAGCTGCTATCGAAACATGGTCCTTCGAGCCGGATGGTTAAGAAAGTGAAATACAGGAAGTGAAATCAATTTGAACTCAGTGAAATCCGCGAACGCGTAAATTAGAAACTTGAAATCTCAAAACGAAATCGAATAGTGACAATAACAATAGTGAAATCATAAAAGAGAGTGACACGAGAGACGTCGGAAAACCCGTGAAAATCAACATCCTAACGGTCCGGAAAAACAAAAATTGTGTAACTCCTAACGGTCCGGAAAAACAAAACTTGTGCGACTTCTAACGGTCCGGCAAATCAAAAATTGTGTGACTCCTAACGGTCCGGAAAAACAAAACTTGTGCGACTTCTAACGGTCCGGCAAATCAAAAATTGTGTGACTCCTAACGGTCCGGAAAAACAAAAATTGTGTGACTCCTAACGGTCCGGAAATCTAAAACTTGTGCGACTTCTAACGGTCCGGCAAATCAAAAATTGTGTGACTCCTAACGGTCCGGAAACGCTATAACCTTGTGCGATCCATCTCAACGGTCCGGAAATAACAGTGAACGGCTAGGTGCTAACGATCCGATACAATTGTTACAAAGGTGCGAATTCATGCAGTAATATCAGTGAATAATAACACAGGCCCACAAAAAAAAAAAAGTCTTTTAGTATGAACTTGAGGTATGCTACCTTATGTTTTTCGGTGTGCTGAAAACGAATCCGAGGTCAGAATTTGGCCATCACCCTCAGATTTTGCCCCACAAGCCCCCACACCCCCAAAATGGACCAAAATTTGAGCAGCATAAAAATTCAAAATCAGCATGTTATTGCCCGTTTTTGGATGTGCTGAAAACGAATCCGAGGTCAGAATTTGGCCATCACCCTCACATTTTGCCCCACAAGCCCTCTCCCCACCCCGAACTTGACCCGAAAATTCAGGGGCTCAGGAATTCAAACCAGCATGTTGTTCTCCGTCTTTGGGTATATTGGGAACGAATCCGGGACCAGCCGTTCTTCATCACCCCCAGATTTTGGCCCACAAACCCCCTCCCCCACCCCGAACCTTAACAAAATCGAGAAACATGAAAGTGGGAAACAGCTTGTTACACTCCGTTCTTTGCTGTGCTAGAAACGAATCTGGAGTCAGTCGTTGGATTGCGATTCACCTTTCTCCCTGGTCAGAAACCGAGGAAAAACTGATTTTTTCTCAGAGGGCGGTTTCTGAAAAGAAGCGCGCATGGTAAGCTGCGGTCTGGGGAATTTTGTTTTCTTGATAAAAAGTTTAAATTGTCATTTGTTTTTACATCAAAATTACAGTTTGTTCTGAGAAGAACAGATGATTTGCTCTGAGAAGAACAGATGATTTGCTCTGAGAAGAACAGTTGAGTTTGTTCTGAGAAGAACAGATGATTTGCTCTGAGAAGAACAGATGATTTGCTCTGAGAAGAACAGTTGAGTTTGTTCTGAGAAGAACAGATGATTTGCTCTGAGAAGAACAGATGATTTGCTCTGAGAAGAGCAGTTGAGTTTGTTCTGAGAAGAACAGATGATTTGCTCTGAGAAGAACAGATGATTTGCTCTGAGAAGAACAGTTGAGTTTGTTCTGAGAAGAACAGATGATTTGCTCTGAGAAGAACAGATGATTTGCTCTGAGAAGAACAGTTGAGTTTGTTCTGAGAAGAACAGATGATTTGCTCTGAGAAGAATAAATGGTTTTGTTCTGAGAAGAACAGTTGGTGTTGTTCTGAGAAGAACCGTTAGTGTTGTACTGAAAAGAACAGTTGAGTTTCTTCTGAGAAGAACAGATCAACGAAAATGTGTGAATTCAATATTTGGAACAGCGGATCGTTGATTGGTGACCTGACATTTGCCAATATTGTCCCGAAAAATTCGACCAAAAGAGAATTACAATTCAATCTTTGAGGTGAATAAAATTCGATTCATTCAGGGGAGGGAGGCTCGAGTGACTGGGGCGAAGACTTAAGCTGAATTTACATATCCGACGTTTTTCTGCCGCGCCGCTCTTTTTTAAGATTTCAGCCAATCAGAAACAATATGACGTGACCGAAATTGAAGCAGATTCTGACCTCGGTTTGTTTTCTAGCATACTGAAAAACGGACGATAACACCCCGAATTTTTATTTTTTATGCTGCCCACATTCTCAAGAGTTCCGGGAGAGAGGTGGCAACATTAGCGGAAACTTTCCGGGTCTGGGGCGATAACTAATCCCGGATAACACGCTTGTTCAAATTGCTATTTTTCTCGAATTTTAGTCACTTCTTGGAGGGAGGCGGGGCTCCTGGTGCAAAATCCGGGGGTAATGGGTAACGGCTGGTCCCGGATTCGTTCCCAATATACCCAAAGACGGAGAATAACATGCTATATTGAATTCTTGAGGGCCTCCATTTTTGGGTCACATTTGGTGGTGGGGGGGAGGTTTCGGGGCAAAATCTGGGGGTGATGGGCAACGACTGACTCCAGATTCGTTTCTAGCACAGCAAAGAACGGAGTGTAACAAGCTGTTTCCCACTTTCATGTTTCTCGAATTTTGTTCAAGTTCGGGGTGGGGGAGGGGGTTTGTGGGGCAAAATCTGGGGGTGATGGAGAACGGCTGGTCCCGGATTCGTTCCCAATATACCCAAAGACGGAGAACAACATGCTGGTTTGAATTCCTGAGCCCCTGAATTTTCGGGTCAAGTTCGGGGTGGGGAGAGGGCTTGTGGGGCAAAATGTGAGGGTGATGGCCAAATTCTGACCTCGGATTCGTTTTCAGCACATCCAAAAACGGGCAATAACATGCTGATTTTGAATTTTTATGCTGCTCAAATTTTGGTCCATTTTGGGGGTGTGGGGGCTTGTGGGGCAAAATCTGAGGGTGATGGCCAAATTCTGACCTCGGATTCGTTTTCAGCACACCGAAAAACATAAGGTAGCATACCTCAAGTTCATACTAAAAGACTTTTTTTTTTTTTGTGGGCCTGTGTAATCAAAAGGTGTGAAGTCGGAAGGCCATATCAACCCAGCAGGCATCAGCCCCAACCAAGAAGAAATCCATATGAAACAGATAACACAAGCAGAAGGAAACAATTAAGAACAGTGAGTACACAACTTCACAATTCCAAGGTTCCAAAAATAAACAAATATTAATAAAAAATTATTATAATTTAGTGTTGCATTTTATTCCTTTGTTACATTCAACATTATCAAATTATTATTGAAACCAAATACATTATTATTAAAATCAAATACATTATTCTTAAAATCAAATACATACATTAAAATTAAATACTATATCAGTGATCGTTGACCCTACAAGTATTATAAAAAAAAAAAAAAAAAAAACAAAAGAAATATAAAATTGCAAATATGGATACTTTAGTGCAACAACAAGAGGCGCAATATGAACTGATGCAAAGGTGCATAAAAAACACAAAAAAGGAACCGAAGGAACGCAGAACTAAAGCAAACTATGAGCGGCGGCTCAAACAGTTTGAGGATCTATGGGCGGATTTCCAAAACCGACATAAGGAGATGTTTATGCTGAAATATGCCGATAAGACGGGGACCGTCGTCAAGCATACATATTTCGCGACTGATGTCTACGACCAAGTGGAGGATTTCTTCATGAATAATGTAGCCGTATTGGAGGGTTACATACAGCAGCTGACACCAACGACTTCACCAAACTCACCAAACGAATCTCGGGCAAGCGGAGCTGACACCAGTCGTGAAAACGGTCTCAATATGTCCATAAAATTACCTAAGTTGGCAATTGAGAAATTTCGAGGTGACTACAAGCAGTGGACTACTTTCCATGATTTATTTAACACCATGATCCACGAGAATAGAGGATACGCCCCAGTACAGAAACTCCAATATTTAAAGCTTCTGCTGGAAGGGGATCCAGAGAATCTCATCAGACACCTGCAGATCACCGAGGAAAACTATACGACTGCCTGGGAATTACTGAAAGATAGGTACGACAACAAGCGTGTCCTAGTAAACTCGCAGCTAGAAACACTCTTCAACCAGCCGGCGCTGTCTTCAGAAACGGCACATGGAGTCCGACAATTGTTGGACACTACTACGGAGTGCATACTTGCTCTCAGGAATTTAAAGGTGGATGTTTCATCATGGGATCCACTAGTAATATATCTAGTAGTGAAACGACTACCAACAACAACCCATCAGTTGTGGGAACAAACCGCGGTGAAAAGTAAGGAATTACCGACTTGGAAATCGCTGCAAGAATTCCTGAACGATAGGTTCAGAACATTGGAAGCCACGTCTTCGAAAGCCCTGCCAAGCTACAATAGGGTGAATGTAAAGGGAAATCAGGCAAGGACATATGCTAAGACACTTCACACTACAACACAAGTGTTATGTGCAGCATGTGCCCAATCACATAACATAAGGCAATGTCACGAGTTTCCAAAGTACGACGCACAACGAAAAATGGCTGTAGTAAAGAAGAATGGCTTGTGCATTAACTGCCTAGGATCTGGACATCTTTCTAGCAACTGTCCCAGCAATAGGAAATGCAGGAGCTGCAATCGACGACACCATTCATTGCTACATGGGACTCCACAGCTTGGGAACAATCAACAAACGATTCCAAGGAAAGGATCAAGTGGAAACTTGAACAAGAACCATCCTCAGACACAGACTGCTACCACCACGACAACAGCCGGAGTAGATAACTTAGACAACAATACGACCACCTTCAATTCTCTAATGGTAAACAACGCCGAGATCAGTCAGGTCTTGTTAGCCACTGCCTTGGTTAGGATCGTGGCTCCAGGAGGAAGGGAACAAATAGCTCGCGCAGTCATCGATCAGGGCTCACAAGCGTCATTTATCTCGGAATCGATGAAGCAAGATCTACAACTAAAAGAAGAAGCTATAGATGCAATTGTAACCGGCGTAGGAATGGAAAAACTGGCCCCTCCGAAATCCAGAACGAAGTTCATCATTAAGTCAATCAGAGGTAATAATTTCAGCACGGAGGTGACGGGGTTGGTATTGCCAAGGCTAACCGAGGTCACACCAACACCTATGCCAAACCGCAAGAATTGGAAATATTTAGAACGACTACAGCTAGCAGATCCGAAATACTATCAACCAGGTAAAATTGATCTACTATTGGGGGCAGATGTGCATGGAAAAATAGTGAGGAGCGGAGTAATAAGTGGTGAGCATGGAGGACCAGTGGCACAAAAAACCGCATTAGGATGGATCTTATCAGGAGAAATCACGCATCCATCACGAAATCAGATCCAATTACAATCATTTCACATACGTTCGGAGTTCGATGAGCAGTTAAAGCGCTTTTGGGAATTGGAGGAGATACTGGAGAGAGATCCATACACGAACGAGGAGAAGGAGTGTGAGGCACGATTCGTACGAACTACCACGCGTTTAGCAGAAGGACGATATCAGGTGGAACTACCACTCCGGACGCCAGATGAACAGCTACGTTTAGGCAAGTCAAGGAGCATCGCAGTATCAAGATTGATGCAGATGGAAAGAAGATTCAGTAGGAACCCGAAGCTGCAAGAAGATTACTCCAAATGTCTGAATGAATATTTAGAAATGGGACATATGGCCAAAGTCACTTCATACGAAGACAGTCATCGCCAAAGGATAAATGGGAAGGAGTCTTATACATGCAGTTATTTACCACATCATGGTGTGGTAAAGGAAACCAGTACAACAACAAAGCTCCGAGTAGTATTTGATGCTTCAAGACCCACGGACAGTGGAGTGTCACTAAATGACATGATGCTAAAAGGGCCTGTAGTACAGGAGGAACTAACCACTTTGCTGATCCGGTGGCGAAAGCATTTTATTGCATTCACTGCGGACTTGGAGAAAATGTACCGCCAGATCCGAGTAAGCAACCCAGATTCAGAATATCAGAGGATTGTCTGGCGCAATTCTCCTAATGAACCCATTGAGGACTACAAACTGTTAACAGTGACATTTGGTACGAAAAGTGCACCGTACTTGGCGACACGGGTATTACGACAATTAGCTGCCGACGAAAGAGAAAGGTACCCAAAGGCTTCCGACATTGTGATGTCCGACTTCTACGTGGACGATCTCCTGTCCGGGTCGCAGACAATCGATGACGCGTTATTAATTCAGCAGCAACTGATAAAGATGATGCAGAAGGGTGGCTTTTCTCTCCGCAAATGGTCGTCTAACTGCAAGGAAATATTAAAAACATTACCACCAGAATACTGTGAAAATAACTTATCTTTAGAAATCTCCCACGATGACAGCATCCGAGCATTGGGTATTTGCTGGAAACCTGAAACCGACACGCTGGCATACACGTATACACCGAGTCCAATTCCGCCAAAATGGACGAAGCGGTCTGTACTCTCCGAAACTTCGAAACTTTTCGACCCTCTCGGCCTGCTAGCACCGATAATCATACAAGCCAAACTCTTAATTCAAAGCCTGTGGCTAAAAGGACTTGATTGGGATGAAGAAATCCCACAAGATATCATGACGGATTGGCTAAAATATAAGGAAAATTTATTAGATGTTAGCAACATTAAGATACACAGATGGACACAGTACATGAACACGAATCAAAAAACCGAACTGCATGGTTTTGCGGATGCCTCCATTAAAGCGTATGCAGCCGCAGTTTATTTGTGCGTAGATGATGGACTAGGCAATCGGCATTCAACTTTGATAGCAGCTAAAACTAAGGTGGCTCCCTTGAAGACGATAACGTTACCTCGGTTGGAGCTATGTGCGGCAACACTCTTAGCAAAATTGGTGAGATATGTAAAGGCAGCCTTAAAGTTAGAAACACCACATACAACTTACACCTGGACGGATTCTGAAATCGTTCTCGCTTGGTTACAGGGACATCCTCATAAATGGAAAACCTTCATAGCCAACAGAGTATCTTACATACATGAAGTTTTAGGAGAGAATGTCTGGAAACATGTGCCATCCAAACAAAACCCGGCCGACTGTGCATCCCGAGGGATGTCTGCAAAGGAATTACTTAAGCACGAGCTCTGGTGGAATGGACCCGACTGGTTGCGGCAACCACAAGATCACTGGCCAAAGGTAAAACATGTGACGTGCACAGACCTCGAACAAAGGAAAATCACCAATCTCCAACTCAGCATCAGTAGCGATAATCTGGACATCAGGCACTCATCGCTCACGAAACTCATTCGGGTGACAGCATATGTGAAGAGATTCGTTTTCAACGCACAGAGACCCAGCTCGCAGCGAAGGACAGCGTATTTGAAGACTGGCGAGCTAACTGATGCATTACAACACTGGATTAAACAGAATCAAGAAAGGGAATTTGGTAACGAAATTAAGGCCATTCACAAAAAAGAGGCACTACCTCGCCAGAGCCGGTTACTAAAACTATCCCCATTCATTGACGACAAGGGCATCCTCCGGGTCGGAGGGAGATTGCAACATTCAGACCTAGCATTCTCCGAAAAATTTCCAATAATATTGCCGGACAAGTGTCACTTCAACGTACTCATCATAGACAAGGCACACCGAGACACCATGCACGGGGGCACGCAGTTGACGATGCAAATGCTTTCACAGAAGTATTGGATACTAAACGCGAGGAACACAATTCGGCACCACATTCATAAGTGTTTGATTTGTTTCAAGCAAAAGGCCGTCACTCAAAAGCAGCTTATGGGGAATCTTCCTGCGTCAAGAATACAGATATCACGTCCTTTCACAAATACTGGAGTGGATTACTGTGGTCCATTCGAACTTAAAACCCACAAAGGAAGGAACCCTAAAAAATACAAGGCCTATATCGCACTTTTCGTCTGCATGGCAACCAAGGCCTTGCATTTAGAGTTGGTGACAGACTTGAGCGCGGAAGGATTCATCGCCGCATTTAAAAGATTCACGGCTAGAAGAGGATTGTGTGTTAATCTATTTTGTGATTGTGGCACGAATTTTGTAGGAGGAAATCGACTTCTAAAAAGGCAGCAAAAGGAGTTAGCAAACCAACTAAATAGTCAAATCGGAGCCATTCTGGAAAATGATGGAGTCAACTTCAAGTTCATACCACCGTCGTCACCCCATTTTGGCGGGTTGTGGGAAGCGGGTGTCAAATCCACAAAATACCATGTCAAACGAGTGATTGGAAACGTGACGCTCACATATGAAGAATTCACTACAGCCTTGACACAAATAGAAGCTTGCCTGAATTCAAGGCCTCTTACGGAAATTAGTTCTGACGCTCAAGATCTCACAGCTCTTACACCTGCACACTTCCTAATTGGGGGACCTCTACAAGCGATTCCAGAACCCTCAGTCCTGGACCTTCAAGTAAACCGATTAAAACGATGGCAATTAATCCAAAGAATAGTGCAACATTTCTGGAAGAGGTGGAAAACCGAATATCTCAGTCGTCTACAGCAAAGACCGAAATGGCTAACAACACAACCAAATTTAAAAGTAGGAGAATTGGTATTAGTCAAAGAAGATAATCTTCCACCATGTCAGTGGGCATTGGGGCGACTCGTAGAAGTATCCCCAGGTACAGATGGCCTGGTACGAGTAGCCACACTAAAGATAAGAGACAAAATTTTAAAACGTCCAATCGCGAAATTGTGCAAACTACCTTTCCAAACAAATACAGATATAAACCTAGATAAAAACATTTAAGATAAATTATAAACAAACAATCAACTAATCTAAACAACCATCATCCAAATTTACCTGAGAATAACTTAAATCCTGATGAACATTCCCATTCCTTATCCGAAAAGCGAGTCGGGGCGCTATAACCCCTCCATCACTTTCCCTTATTATTTCTTTGCAGACACTCCTAACGAAGGCGACCATCTTCCACACTTAGTATTGGCATCACTTGCAGCAATGCCAAGGGGGGGAGTATGTTCGGGGATGATAAACCCTTAAAAGAAATGAGATTTGCAACAGGAGAAAAATACCTGATTCCGGCGCAGCAACAAATGCATTTTCATCAAGCTCAAGGGCAACAGTTCCAGGATAATAATAAAGCAGGAATACAAAAGACTCCATCCCCACGAGATCTTCAGCATCATACACAAATTATCATGCAAAGTGCATTAATTAAGAAGCAAATTTAACAGAAACTATACACATAACAAAAATAAACAAAAACACAATCACCACCGGCAGCCACCGAAAAGAAATCAACATGATACTGTCAAAATCTGCCAGGATGACAACATTGAAAATTGAAAGGCACCGTCAGGCGAGAATCGACGAAATTCACCACGAAGGGGAATATTCGCAATGATAGATGTGGGTCAACGACCGAATTCCAAGAACCACCTACAATGGGAAGGCGATAGGTCGATGACCTCAGCAGGAGCGGGAAAGTCTTTCACCCCAACCGCTAAGGAGAGCTAATATAAGGGAGAAGAAGAAACGGGACATCCTCTTTCTTTGATCGAGTCGCAGTGGAACTCCACGGAAGCCCAAGAAACCAAAATCTGCAACGACGAGGAACTCGGTAAAGGCGATGAAAAAATCATAAATAGGTATATTATTAGTAATAAAGAACAAATATTTTTCTGGACATTATAATAAACATTGAACTCAATCTTTATCTTAAATAAAATTTAAAAAATCGAACTTATATATGTATATTGTGAAAATTATGAATTATTGTGCCCTAAAAATTTGAAATTACGAAAAAGTGGAATTGTGAACAGAATAAATGTTAAATTTATGTGGAGGTTGTGAGTTTCTTTTCTCAAGTGAATTATTGACTGAAAAATACACCTGTCCCGGAGTTAATGAATTTGATATATACGGAACATTGCTAAAATCTATTCAAGTATCAATCCAAGCCTCGTTGATCCGTGAACCTGGCTGGCGGGTAGGAAAGACTACAGGCTGCTGATCAGGTGAACCGAGTTCGAATCCCGTCGGTTAAGTGTCTCTCTTCTCTTTTTTTTTGGTTTTTCTGCGATCACTATTCTTTTTTGGAAAAATTACTTTCTTTCCAGATCTTTTAGCGTGCAGAGGTTCAGCCAAGCTGCTATCGAAACAAAAACTGATAATTTTCTTTATTTCGCATACTAATTATATCATATGTAAGAGATTCACTACGACGTATTACGACCTTGCACAATGGTGGATAGACTGAATGAATAACCGTTATTAAGGTAAAACTAAGTAAGTAATAACAATACCGCCTCCATACAGACTGGCTAATTGCGCAATCTCCAGTGTCTCCTTCACGATTTGATAACAATTTATTGAAATCTCTCATCCAATCAATCACGAATCTTCCGTCGAAGCAGATAGCAACAATAATCGCCACGTGACAACTGCATTCCTGTCATCGTGAAACTATTTTCCTTTCCTTTTAGTTTAGTGTGAACTCTGCATTTGGGTTCGTGCAAAGTCGCACAATAAAGTATTTTGCTTTGCTGACTCCGATTTATCATCCCATCCGGAAGTGAGTCAATCTTCATCTGGCTCGAGGACGTGCGATGATACAGAAATAGCATTTCGCCGCCGAGTCTGAAGAGATTTCGACTCTGCTGCACTAGAAAGTTACTCGAGTTTAAAGACGCGAGTTTTATCGTAGAACGAAACAAAAACTCATTTCATTGAAACACGAACGAGTTACTTTTGATGGATGCTCATTTTTTTATGAGGTGCTCTATTTTTTATGTGGAGTGCTGCTGGCGCGTTGTTTTGGTTGTGGAAATGATGGATTTCTTGACTTCTTTGCGTACAAAGTTCTGTGGACGATTTCGTGGTAAAGTGGGACAAAACGTGACTCATAATTCTCTAGTTTTTAATCAGTAAGCGCGAAATAATGGCGATTTACTAGGAATGAATTTCATAATATGAGTAAGCTATTGGAAGATGTTTAGTTTCTGATCTTAATACCGCGTTGCCATGCATAACAGTGTTTGGTTACTCGGAATTTTTCCAAGTATTGTAGTTGTCGAACATATCGGGGGATTATTTTCTAAAAATAGAAGATCGAATTGCCGCCGAAAGTTGAAATTTGCAGTTTCTTTATGACTTGATGAGATCCAATATTCACGTCATATCATTTGGAGCGCTCATTACGCGATCATGTTGCCTCGAAACTTGTTTCATTAGAGAGTTACAATTTGATCAGAAACTATCAAAATAAATCATGGTATATTAAGAATAACCTCAGGTCTCTCAAAAATAAAGAAAATGTATTAAACGCTTTTGAATTCCCTATTCCGGATTGAAAGTACGACTCTCCGAAATTATCCAATAAGTAACCAACTTCCGGCGTATCTAAGTACTAATAGCTCATGGCTGGAAAACTTCTTGTGACGAATGTGGACCATATTTAATTTCAATATTTCAATCATGCTATGAACTTGGAAGCTAAGGATCCAAAGGGTGAAAAACCAGAGGCTATTCGAAAAAGCAATTCGAATGATATACCGAACAGAAAGTGCTGTGCCTAGGCACCTGCAGAAAGCACTTGATTTCATTTCCAGGCAAGGCCCGATTCACACTTTCCTGCTGTTACCGGTACAGTCATATCACACTATAGTGCCTTTCTCGGACCAGTGACATGCTAGATTCTACTGGAACGATTGATATCAGAATGTGACTGCTTGAACGAGAGAGTGTGCAAGCTTTACACTGCTCCTCACTATAGTACCATTCCCGGCCGAGTCTCGTGCCAGTCTCGGTCCGGTAAAATCTCATCATATTCCCACCATCATGCCGTTCTCGGTCCAGTAACATGGCAGTCTCGGTACTGAACTGTACTGGTTTGATTGATATCGGAGTGTGACTTTCACTGGAGTGAATGTGAATATGCCTATAAAATATTTCACTGGACCCAGACTAGCATGATACTGGACCGATAGAATATTCTTTTGGATTGAACGGTATCAGAGTGTGACTGGCACCGAATTTGAACGGGAACGAAAGTGTGAATACTCCGGGAATGACACGATATTAAGCATAAGACTAAATATTAATCCCGACAAAACGAGTCTGATTTCGTATACCGAAATACGAACACTGCCAGGACTTGTAGAACCCATCCTCGCAGACAGAACTATAGGCTGTTCACATCAAGGCAAATACTTAGAAGTGACGTTAGAATTCAAACTCAACTGGAACTATTATATAGACACTCTGATGAGCAGGACACGCAGATCCCTGTGGGCCTACCGCAGAGCTTTTGGATCCATATAGGGTCTACAATCGAAAGCCATGAATTCGATATTCACCATGAGGCCTATGGTAAATTTAGTGTGGTGCCACAGAACGGCACTTAAAAGTTTCATAACTAACTTAAGCAGCACTCTGCCTTTCCATAGCCGGGGCAATCCGCTCCCTTCCACTCCCCTTCGTCGCCGACTTTCCACAATCTAGTTAAGAAATCCACATTGCAGTTAAGAAATCCGTCCTAAACGCCGGCACTGCAGTTAAAAGCGAATGGCTGCCTGGTCACTGAGTTTAGGTGAGGACATTCTGTGATAATCAACATTAAAGTAGAGATTCTGGAAGCATGCCCTTTAAGATCTCAAGATTTGACCTACAATATCAAACAGATCTTTGTCTTCTCCGACAGTCAAGCTGTCAATAACATCCTGTCAATAACATCCTGGTTTGGTTTGGGACTGCCAACCTATCCTTGATAAGCTGAGAGTTTTTAACCAAGTTCTTCTTTTGGGTCCACGGTCACCGTGGAATCAAAGGCAGTGGAAAGACGGATGCCCTAACTTAACCGACCCCTTTCATTTCAGTCACCCACAAGCTTGCTGATGAGGGCCCTTGCCGATCGGATTTTGATGAAACATACTGAACACTGAGAACGCTGGACGGAATACTGGACTACCTACCAACAAGCGTAGAAATTAAGTTAAGGATACTTGTTGGCTTGATTACTAAAAACTGCGCTCTAAATTACCACTTATGGAGGGGATAGGAAGAATAAGCCTGCACTTTACGTTCACTGTGAGTGCCTCGCGATCGCGATAGCGAGGAGCAAGCGCTGGTTGTTCAACATGCCCTTGCTCGAATATTCACCGTGGATATACAGGGTGCCGGCAGGCCATGGCCTTAAGGTTTATCGCCTTGAGACCACACACTCACCGGCCATCAACTGCATGGGGCCTGTCCAAGAAAACCGAAAAAAGTCTTTATGTGTGTGGGTATTTATCGTCAGTCTGGGCGTAAGATCTGAACTTCTGTTCAGTCTGAAATATTCGTTGAGGCTATGAGCACTTGAATTGACAGCCTGCTACGCTAAACCGTCGTTTTCGGTTGTGAGTAGAGAATCATGAGGTCACCTGCGGTCCACGGCCTGTCAGACAGATGCCTCCAGCCCTCATTCCTCATAGAGTAATGTCTGTGATCGGCAGTACCTGCCGACTTGACCTGCCGGCGGCCCGTATGTGAACAAATTTATGTATATAGGGGTAGTACAATAGGACAAGTGTGTGGTCTTTGGACACCGTACCTCACGAAAAAATAAGTTTACAGAAGTGATAAATGCAAAACTGGTAACCTCCTAAAACTATACTGCACGAACCTAGCCAAAGGTATATCTGTGCTGTGTATACAGGACAAAGGCCAAACGGTGAGCATGCATCAAGAATGGACATCACATTCAACACATCAAGCCGAAGTTGAAATGATTCAAATGAAAGAAAGACTATTGTGCACTTCTTGTGCAAATGTCCGTCATTAGTACTACATTCTGATCCAGCTTGAGGATATAGCAGCACAGCATCCAACGGACTTGGTATAATTTTTGGTCAGCACAGAGTCGACCCCGAAACGAGGTATAAGGTTCATATGTACTGCAAGGCAGTCTATTGTAGTCTTCACAGCCTTCAGATTTACAGGCTAGATCACTGAAACAATCTCAGCAGCCTGCATTGAGATTTGTCGTTTAAATTAGTCCGTTCAAAGTAAGTTTCGCTCGTTGTTTGGCGATCTTCGCTATCACAGGACAGAGACGTAGAACGTGTAGAGCAGACTCACCCCCCTCGAGGCAAAGCTTACAAGATATATTTTCTGTTCGTCCGATTCTTCATAAAGTGGCCCCTAGACTATCTCATATTGTGTAATAATATTGAGCAAAAAATTGAAGTTTTCCTTCTTTGCATCAGATAATCATTCAATATCACCCACAGACCGTCAATAATATTGCGCATATCAATCAATATTATTGATAGTCTATGGGCTCCATAAGTAATAAATAGTAATTTAGGGCACAGTTATATTCTACTGCGTTACTAAACGTACAGGAAGAAACCACTTGGAGTTCACCAGACCATGCAGTGACAGACCTTCAGCGTTTGGTAGAGTTCGATCTTCAAAGTCTTTCTTCACCAAGCTGGTGGATGTCGATGGTACTGGACCTGTAAACCCACACATTCTTCGTTACATACGAGGTCCTGATGACTTGGAAACCAAGCAAAGGTAACTCGGTTGGGAATACTCAGATTATAAAAGTGCGCGCCGAGAATATCAAATTAGTTTAGGATTGTTCCTTCGTGACTACATCGCTCTGATAGTCTACTGGTTGTCAAAGAGGATGAAAATTCGCTTGTTAGCGTAGAGCCTACTTATGTCCGCGTAGCAAAGCATAAATCTCTTCTCGAAAGACAATACTGGCCCCTGTGCTGACAGTCGAGTCGTCACGACACGACAAGTAGTTTTAGTTGAAGAAAGTGACTTTTCAGTCGAATCATGATTTTCTGTACAGAAGTATAAACTCAACTTAGCATCTTCACTCTAGGACCATGTTCTGAAAGTCGCAATTCGACGAAAACGTCACTTTATACAACTCAAACGACTTGTCGTGTCGTGATGGCGTGAATTTCAGCACAGGGGCCACTGTCTTATTTTCAACAAATCCTACCTACTCATCCGTGTCTGTGGACGTGGATATATTCCAAATCTACAAAGAAGCTTCTAGTTCTTCTAGTTTCTTAGGAGTTTGCAAATTTTTCCTGCGGTGATCGGCGAGGAGGATTGAAGAAGCTTAAAGTTGTCGTGGCGAGGCGATCTTAACTTAAACAATCGCGAAATCTTCTAGAGTGAAATCGATAATAAACACAAATCTCTTCATTTGTCAATAAAACAGTTCGGATCTAGACTTTATGATTTACAGAATATAAAACTGCTAAGTGATAGCAAAAACCGACATGATCATCATTCCAGCGATCGTCAAATGTTAAACGCACAATAAAGTTATTCCAATTACGTTTAGACATGACTAAGGAAGTTGATGTGAGATCAGTATTTTCGTCACGTATTTTGTTGAAATTAAGTATTTAACGCGAGTAGGTGCAGCTTGGAGCCGACGAAAACACAGATAAAAGGCGGCAAATTCTATATGTTGCGGCAATGATATTGTTCAAGTGTAGCATGGCAATATTGCGCAACAATGTGTCTTTATTAAGTAATGTGTGGTCGACAATAGATAAAATTTGTTGACTTATGGCTCTATCGGTGAAAACAGGATTTTTAAACTGTAGGTGTGTGGTCAGAAAAACATTTGTAAGAACGCGATCGACTTATCAACCTGTCAATTAAATGGTGCTTTATTAAGGTGGTCAGGGTAATATGTCAAAGTAGCTCCTAACAAAATAACATTACCAAAAAAATATTGGAATTCCTTATCAATCAAACTACGTTCAAGACATAATTCTGTCGTTAAGTATGGTATCACTGGCCATTAATATTCCAGCATCGTATCGGCGTAAGCCACCTTTCATCACTTAATTCAAAACAATATTCATTTTGTCGTTGATTGCACAGCGCCATTAATTCACAAGTGGTCAAGACGCCATAAAAGAGCACTTTTCGCGGTTTCTTATCACACTTTAGCACTTGCGTCTGATTGCATTGCTGTTAACAATAGTGTGTTCATTAAGAAGATGAAAATGCCGGTGCATAAAACTCCTTAAGGCTATCAATGAAAACATGCATGACGGCGTCGCATTGAAGCTCGTGACGACAAGGCTGAATTATTTCCATGCACCACACACACACACACATCGCAAGCACTTCATCGAAAGACGAGAAAAAAATTCCTCTCGTTAATTCGTTAAGTCAATCACAATAAAAAATGTTTCATCTACAAATGGAACTGCTTGACGAACTGATTGGAAATTTCCCAAAGCACCAGCTGAACTCTCTCGTTTATCTAATCAATTTGTAGATGAAACTTTTTCATAAATTCGGCAGAATCATGTGCCAAGATGTGTTAAACAGCAATTTTGGTCGCGTGAAAATCAAACGAACCGCAACGGCCCACGTCCGTCAGTCCAAGTGTGTGGTCGTAGCCGAAAGATCTTGTTGAGCCAGCGCGCAAAATTGGAGCAATGAAACGCAATTTCACCAACATAACGACTTGTCCACTCAATTTGGTCTCCTTATGATGATTGCGATGCGATGTGCCGTGGCCAGCCGCCGGTCGCCCTGTTGACAGACAAATCGTCGATTACGCTGATTGATAAGACGCGCGCAAACAGCGCAAACTGGTTGCTTACAAACGATTGTTGTTGGCGAACTCAATTAGGGCGCAATCATCTAGCATTATTCACTCGATCCGTGATAAATTGTGTTTGTTCTGAAGGAGCTTTTCGAGCCGACGAGCAAAAAAACTGTCAACTATGCACATAACTCCAGCGTCGGCTTTGGGAGTCGGCTGAGGTGACAATTTGTCGTTAGATAATCGCGATCGAATGCGATCGGGAAATTGCGCGGGCTCTGATTGCCGCAAGATCACTTTCTGATAAATGTCTGCAAATTCACAATCGGACTATAATTAAAAACGTCAATTCGCGTCTATTTTCGTCTTTAATTTGGGATTTTTGAAGTGGCGCGTGCGCTCTTTTCTTACTTATTAAAACAAACATAAAAAACAGTTTTGTTGATGTTGACAAACACCAGAAGACATACATTTACATCGATGTACGTGCTGAGTCCAAGGTTTTCGAATAATTTTTAAATATATAAGCAGCTCTAGGGCGTTCTTAGACTCGGCATAGAGCAATTGATTTGCATATGTAGAACGCGCTGAAAGTGAACTCTATTGAACGCGCACGGTTTTGATTGTACCAGCGACTTTCGAGCGGGCAAATTTACAAGGACAAATATGGAGTTAATAAGAATCATTTGAATTTTTGCGGTATGAGTCGAGCGTGAATTGTCATAAAGATCTAAAGCATTTAAATGTGAAGGTTGTTATTCTGCTACGATAGTTCTATTGGGCTTGTTGGCGGCATTGACACCCTTCTGAGGTCGATATACATCGCACCCTTAGAATTATAGAGACTCAACAAGGAAACGCAAATTTTTGGCACATTACTGATTGCGTCACTCTAAACCCGAGAGGGCGCGGGGAACAGGGGCCGAGCGATAAAGACCGAAATATGTGTTTGTCCTTTTCTATTCATAAATCGGTCACTGTGTTAATTAAAGTCGATGCAGATGATCATTTTAGGTCGTTCTATGGCGGAAAGTCAAAATATCAAAATTTCGTACTGGGTCTGTATAATTCTAAAGGTGCGACATATTGAGTCGACCAGGAGAAGGGCCTAGATATGGAACTTTTGTTAAAGATATTGATGTAAAGCAAATGTAACAAGCCTTTTCTTTTTTTTGAAATCAGTTACTACCACCTTGTAATTCCGTTAGAACACTTCGTAGTATAATGGGTAGTAGAAAACAATCGACGAAGCGATCACGCTTTACTATTCCGGTGGTGCGAAACTAGGAGCCAGCGTCGCGTTTACGGTGGCAACGACTCGGCGATGTTCGACTACGTTTTGATCAACGCAAGATTGCGATCGACGCTCAAAGATGTACGTGCAATGTGTGGGCCCGATTGTGGAACGGACCATTATCTTGTTCGAGCGAAATTACAAATGCGATTACAAAGAGCGAAGAAAATGGCGTCACCACCAGCCAAGAAGAACTAGGCGTACCTACGGGCCCCGACCATCGGCGCTCGCAATACCGGACGATATCAATGTAGAAGAAAGGCAAATATTGGAGTGCATTGGTAGGTGTGCAATGGAGTTGTGTCTACCTATCTGTAAACGGACGCCGAAGCAACGGACATCTTATACGACATTTTCGCATAGCCCAATCATACGTGTTAAAAATCAATGCGGAATCGAAAGCCAGTGTTCACCTTTGCCCTTGGGGGTGAAGATTAGTCCCGTGCTGGGGATCCAGGTTCGGCAGAAGTGTTCTTTCTCCGCCCGCTGGTAGCTCTGCTACAGGCTCCCTGGCACTTGCTACAGATATGGGGGCTGGATCTGGAACAAAGCCAGAAGCTCCGTCGTCAGATGGCCCTATGCCTAAGGTGACGGCATTACTGGAGTTCTCAGTAATATGAGAAGCATTGGGAGGTTCCATTTCAGACCCTATGGTCTGAGCGTCACATTACGACCCCTGCGCTTTTGGCTGCTTTGGAGGATCTTTATCCTTAAGAATTAGCCTGGTATGGGAGAATCGATAGTCGATTTTCCCCTTCAAAATAATTAACTTAGCCATGGATACGGTGTCCACTACCACGACCAAGTGGAGGGTATTGCCACCCGCCTATGGACCATTTTCTCTTGTCAGCGGGAACCGAGTTCTGTATGGGGACAGTTGCCAGCACTTTCTCGTTGGTTAGGCTACGACTCTGAGAAGTAGCCTCGTATTACGTGAGGTTGGAAATTACCGTCTTCCACCAGAGTAATATCAAGAGCACTCTTGCTTTTAATGAGGGAGATCTTACTCCTCATCCATTCTGCTGTGTCAGGATTTGAGCAGACTATCAGCAACTAGCGTCTTCTTTGGAAGCTCCCCTCGAAAGACGGCTTGGCTTCGCCGTCTGCTTTTTCGATGAAGACATCAATGATCAACAACAAATTTCCAATGATCAGTGCAACTGGGGCACTAGTTCAGGTGTCAGGAGGTAGTTGACCATGTCAGTCGAGATGAAGCCAAGCTTAACACTGCTTACCACCTGGCTAAAGGTGAAGCGAGTCCCGCGAGCCAAGGGGCCCGGCTGTCTTAAATCTCTTCTGTCCCGGACGTTCCGGAATTTCATCTTCCGAGCGAACCCTCTTCAACTCAGTTTTTTTGGAGGGCATTATTAAGGCTTTTTCCAGGACCATATCGTTGGAAAGGCCTTTTGTCAGGTTTTCTTGAAAGCACTTTCTCTGGCGGTTGGATAGTTTGACAAATCTGGGGTTGTCAAGCTCTATCTTCTCCAAGCCTCGGGTAATGGTTGTAGCTCCGGAAATGGCCGAACACTTATTGACCGAGCTTGCGCTGCAGACGAATTCTGCGTCTAAAGGTTTACCTTCAGCGACTGATGGCCTGTCTGCAAAACAGTGGGCCCAATGGTTCCACCGGTCGAGGCAGTTGATTTCGAACTTACGTGCCCAATGGTCCCGCTCGTTGAAGCAATTGGTTCTAGCTTACTATCAAATCTAATCCCGTGAACTTTAACAAAATTTAAAATTTCTTTAAGAAAGGTGTAGTTATAAATTATAGGACTACGTCTCCTACAAAAAGTCAGCGTAAATCAAAATTATACAATGTCTTAGCAAAGGAAAAATGTCATCAATTAATAGAATAAAGAGTAGAGGACCAAGATGACTACCTTGAGGGACACCGGATGACGCTTGGTTTAGCTGAAAACCCTACAAATTTAGTATTTAACTTAAATCAATTAAAATTTAGCATATCTGACTGGATTATGAAATATAGTTATAAAAACACTTTTGACACAAAAATCATAGCAATACTTACGTCTGGCTGTAGACTATTCTTTCTGGGTATCCAAATATCATCATCTCTTACAATAGTATCACATTTATCGTTATCCAAAGACTTTGTACTTGTCGATATCGGCCGAATCTCCACCAACGATGTATCAAAAAAGTCCTTATCGCGATGCGGCGTCAGCGCCCCCTGCGGCGAAAAGAGTGAAGCTATCGACATGTAACAAGTATTGTCGGCCGAACTGCACGGAAAATGTATGGTGGCGGCATTTTGCTTCGGACTTAGATTCTTAAGTTTCTCGGCCTCGGGGCGAAGAATTTTTGTAGTTTCTAAGGTTCTTGTCACTGTGAATTTGCCCTTTATTATTTGTGTAGTGACGTCATCGTTGACATTGTTAATTAGTGAGCTCGGCGGCAGCGTTCGATGCAGCTGCTGGCGTATTTTTTCAAAATGCTCAAAATTCGATTTCGGATTTGGATTTTGAAAATGGAACATGTCAGTTTTGGGCGGTGAGTGCGGCATAGTTATATCAATTTTCGGTATTCCATTTGCTGGTGGTGTTTGTGCCTTATCACTGTCCTCATTCTCGTCCTCCTCCTTGCACTGTGACAATCGTCTTCGTTCTTGGAATGGTAACGAATACGGCCGAAAGAAGGGCATTTTACAGGTCGCCTCAAGTGGTAGCAAGTTTGGTGTCTGACTGATAACAGATATGATCTTATCGGTATTAACATCATCATCATCGTCATCGGCATCAATATCCTCAGTATCCGTATCATCCTTATTGGCATTTATTTCAGCCGACTTCGGAGGACCACCGGCCATCTTTACTCGAACTTTCCTCCGAACTCTGCCCTCGATGCCCTTGGATGAATCTGTTGAGCCTTCACTGTCAGAATCATAGTTATTGACCTCATGCTCCAAGTCATCCATCGACTTATCAAACGCCTGCTCGAAGTCATGGAAGCCATGCTCCTGACTCCGATTCAGGCTGTTATCCTTGAGGCATTCCTCGTGAATGTCGGATCCTCGTGGAGGTGAATGCTTCATCGGATTATCGAGTATTTCACAATCTGTATTTGTGGCCATTTATTTAGAAATTTTTATTTATGAAAAGGAAAATTTCGCTTTTTTTCTTTCTTTTTCGCTTTCTTTTTTTTACTTTCTCTTATTTTTTTTTTTGATTTTTTTTGTTATTTTAAAAAAATTATTTTAATAAAATTTGATCTAAAAAGAATCTTTGTACTTTAAGTATCACATTTGAATCAGTTTTGATGATTTCTAATTTTAAGTAACACTTTTGGTTAACATTACAATAAAATCGCTTTTTCCGTTTAATTTTGCGGGTTTTTTGGTATATTTTGGCGAAATAATGTGTGTAAGGCTTTTTGGTTGCTATTGCTTTACGTGAGCGCAATTTTTTATCTGAAATAGAATATTAATTGTTTAGATATTGTAATTTGAAAGATAATGTAAGAATCCCATGACTTGCTGGCTATTTTGTGGCTGAAAGTTGCAATGAAGTGCATCACGTCGAGAGAATTATTTTTTTGATTGAGTAACGCATGGCGAAATTTGGCAAATTACAAAGAAACTGAGAAAATTGTTTTTCAAATTTTTAATTTTACTTATTTAAGTAGAGACATGTTTTTATCAGCTTTATTTAAATCACGAAGTTTGCACAACCGCGGCAGGTCAAGTCAGCCAACGATGTTCTGTTTGTCTAAAGCAAATTAAATTTGATATTCTCGAAGATAACATTGAGGCAAAAGTATTTGCGTGCAAGATAGACAGAGGATTGCATTTGCAATGTGTTTCAACACCGGTTGTTTTTATGAGGCATTGCTGAGATTTACGAGTGAATATTTCCACACTGTCGATAAAATGCTTTTTTTTGTTCATTGTAAAATTTTTTCTTAGCAAATAATAAAAATACCACATACAGTAACAATGCACATAAGGATGACTTTCAAAAATGCCTTAGTTTAGTGGATTTTCAATATTTTACGAAAATGAAAGGAAGACGTCATATCTATCGATCGAATCAAATCGGCTTACATGATAAAAGGACTACAGCCAGATCATGAGCCGTCAAAAGAACCACCGAGTTATCAAACAACCGGACCCGTAAAATAGTCAAGCTCATTAGGTTCAGGAACTAATATTGACATCGGAAAGGGGGTACTGTGAAGGCACCTACAAACACTTTGCATTTTTATACAAAAAATTCAAATAGTAGCCTTGTTTAAACCGCGGCACATCGAGCGTGCTAGACACGCGGCGCGTCGGTAAGACTCAAAAAAAAGATCAGAAGTTGACCGACAAAGTATATCAATTGGTTCTCCTGAGAATCACTGAAGCGATAAATACGGGCCCTACTGCAGCACTAGGGACCATGTTAAATATCCTGCCACTACGGGTTCAAATAAAGCAGCAGTTGATCGTGCAGCGGGAACTAGGTCTAAGACAAGAGATCTAACTATAAAGAAGAGTTTTCTTCGCACATGGTTATATCTCATCTGTCTGGAGAAATGTCAACATAACATTTATAACCAAGCCAGGACTTTCGGATTACACCTCGGCTAAGACTTTCAGGCTGATAAGTCGTTTGCCTTGAAGACACTGGAGAAACTTGTCGACAGGGCGATAAGGGAAACTTATCTTCAACGGCAACCATTAAGCTCCTGTCACCATGTATATCAGGCGGGCAAGTACACTGAGACAGCACTGCACAATATGGTGCTCAAGGTGGAAGGCGCAGCACTGAACAAAGGAGTTGCACTGGCGGGTTTCCTCGATATCGAAAGCGGCTTCGACAATACATCCATTAATAGTATAACTAGGGCTGTAAGTAGTGCGACTGGATCGATTCTATGCTGAGAACTTGCAAACTGGTTTCTAATAACAACAGATTTTCCACTGGGAGGAAATCCCCACTTCTGTGATGCCTTGTTGTAGATGAACTCCTGGAGCAACTCAACGGCCGCAACTTTTTCGCAGGTTACGCAGGTTACGCAGACGAGTCGTCTTCATAAGTGTGTAAATTCGGCAAATGGTGTTAAAATATTGCGTTTTAGTAATCATCATCTGTAGCACTACAGCCTATTATTGGCCTTGGCTTCCTCCAACATTTCTCTCCATGCCGTTCGGTTCCTGGCTAATGCCTTCCAGTTGCGTACGCCTAACTTTACTAAATCTTCCTCAACGGAGTCCATGTATCGCTTTTTGGTCGACCTGAATTTCGCTTTCCATCAGGAATTCGATTCAACGCTATTTTTGCGGGGTCGCTATCGTCAAGCCTTTGTACGTGTGCCACCCATCGCAATCTACTTAATTTTATACTTTTGACAATGTCGGGTCCCCGGTACAGTTGGTATAATTCGTGATTATATCTCCTTCTCCATTCACCGTTTTCGCAGACACCGCCAAATATTGTACGTAGAATTTTTCTTTCAAAAGTGCCTAGAAGAGTTTCATCAGCCACTTTCAAAGTCCATGCCTCCGATCCAAACATCAGAACGGGCTTGATTAGCGTGGTATATAGTTTACACTTCATTCCTCTAGACAAAATGCGTGATGTAAGATGTTGTCGAAGCCCAAAATAGCATCTGTTAGCAACGTTTATTCTCCTTCTGATCTCCGTTGTCTCACCACTGTCAGCTTGCAATACGGTTTCAAGATACGTAAATTCTTTAACGGTTTCTATATTATATGCATCTATGGTGATATTTTGTCTTGGAGTTGCGTATCTTTTTGAAGTACAAAGATACTTAGTTTTTGCTTCGTTGATGAGCAATCCCATCTTTTTCGCAGCTGCTTCCAGTTTGATGAAGGTTTCTTTCACACTCGCAAACGACCTACCTATTAGAGCGACATCATCAGCATAAGCCATCGTTTGTGTTGACTTGTTAAAGATGGATCCCGTTGTTTCTACCCCAGCGTCCCTCACCACCTTCTCCAACACTATGTTAAATAGGAGGCATGACAGCGCGTCACCTTGTCTCAGGCCTCTCTGTGATGTGAAACTATCTGAGAGGTCTCGTTCAACTCGTACTCTGCATCGTACTACCTCGATTGTAGCTTTTGTTACTTCGATTAGGTGTTTTGGAAATCGGAAGCACTCCATAGCTTTAAATAACTCCTCACGCTTGACGGTGTCATATGCTTGCTTGAAGTCTATAAACAGTACGTGAATATTGATGTTGAACTCCCATGATTTTTCCAAAATTCTTCTTAGAGTGGAAATATGGTTTGTAGTGGACCTACCTGGTCGAAAGCCACATTGATAACTACCTATTATGCCTTCTGCGATGGGTAGAAGTTTTTTGTATAAAATAGTGGACAGTACTTTATACGCTGAGTTGAGGAGGGTAATACCCCTATAGTTCTCACAAACGAGGTGATCTCCTTTTTTATGCAGGGGGCATATCACACCTTCCGTCCATTCAAGTGGGATCTTTTTCTGACGCCAGATCGATTCTATAAGTTTATGTAATCCATTCCTTAATTCTTGGCCCCCATATTTCCACATCTCAATTGCTATGCTATCTTTTCCTGGGGCTTTATTGTTTTTGAGATTCGTCATAGCTTCTTGTACGTCGTCCATTGTAGGGACATCACTTTCATTAGCAGCACCAGTATCACTATCATTATTGGTTGGTGCGTTTCTATTTGTTTGATTCACATCACTTTCACTCTCATTTTCGTCGCCTCTATTCAGTAGCTCATTAAAATACTCCCCCCATCTTTCTAAAACCTCTTGTTTTTGGCTCAGGATATTACCGTTTTTGTCCTTACACATCGATACTCTGGGTTTAAACTCTTTACGTTGCTTGTTCACTTTCTCATATAGCTTTCTTACTTCGTTATTATTCCCGAGTTCGTTTATCTCTCTACAAATTGTTCCTCCAGCCACGTCTTCTTTTTTCTTTTGTGCGTACGTTTTTCAAGTCGTCGTTTTTCCTTATAGGTCGCTACGGAATTTCTAGTTCTATATCTTTGCAGCATATTAGTATATGCTTCATTCTTATGTTTTAGTAATAAACCGTACTAAAATAATACAGATAAAAATGCATACGTGTAAATATCACAGGCATGCAGCGTATACTATTTTGTCCACGCTAAAAAAACTTGCAACGTTTTATTGTTTTACGCCTTAAACGTGTGAAAATCAAACATTATGTGTCATTTCACACACTTCGCTTCCTAAACATATCCCCAATATATCAGGAACTACACTCTCCTTCCAGAGAGCTTCACGACCTCTTTTTACAGTCAGTCGGTAGCAGAAAGGGGGCGGGGAAAGTCATGACGGTGACGGTTCTAAGATCACTCTCTGAAAAACGACGTTAAAAAGCTTCATTCACAGGAGCTTTATAGTAATGCATATTTGGTGTGTTTAAAATACAAGCATTCAGTGTTTTAAATTTACACACTTTTGGCGTGTTAAATTAACTCATTTTAAACGTGTAAAAAGTGACTACACGATTTTATAGGCGAAATGCGTTTTAAAATCACACACTTGGTTTTACAGTCAAGGTATCGTGTCGAATTAAATGCAACCAAAACAAAGTACTGTTGTATTTTTACTAAAACCTACACCGTCGTTCCCTCTATCTCAGTGGGCAAAGAGAATCTAAGGGCTGACCTACATATCTCTTAACATCCTAGGTGTAACTTCATCTGCAGATCTGAGTTGGAATAATCACATATTACAATCGCCAGACAAGCATAGGTATAAATGATTCTTCAATTGTCGCAATTGTCGGAGTATGCAATGAAGTTGTGTCCACGTATCCGTAAACGGACGCAGCCATGGATCTCAGACAGCTTTCTGGACCTCGTCGATCAGCGGAAGCGAATGAAACACGTGGACTTTGAGCAATACCGACGATTGAACAAAGAAGTTCGACAGAAAATGAAATCGGAACGCGAAGCGCACTGGAATAACGTAGAAGAAGCGGCGTCGACGCACGCATATCGAACGCTGTACCAAACAATCTGCCGGTTAGGCGGCAAGACAACATCAACAAACGAAAAAATCAAAAATCCGGATGGAGCTTTTGTGACTTCTCCTCATAAACGCCTGCAGCGGTGGAGAGAATTCTTTCACCAGCTGTACAACCACGTTCCGCCGCAAGGTCCAGCACCCGAACCGCCGATTATCGAACAGCCGACGAATCAGTTTCTCGATACCGAACCGACAATTATCGAGGTGAAGACGGCAATAAAATCGCTGAAAAATGAAAAAGCGCCGGGAATAGATGAAGTAACCGCGGATATGATCAAAGCCAGAGATGATGTCTTATCACAACGACTTCATGTCCTCTTAACACACATATAGCATTCGAATCAGGTCTCTTCGGCGTGGAAGAAAGCGATCGTTGTCCCAATTTTGAATGCAAGAACTATCACGGTATTAGCCTTCTTTCGATCGTGGGCAAAGTATTTACGAAAATCATACAATCGAGGCTACAGAAACATCGAAGGCAAACGAGCCGGAAAGAACAAGCGGGATTTAGACCACATCGAGGATGCATTGATCAAATATTCGCACTCCGTCAGAAAAAATTCGTTGCGGCAAACGAACTGTCGTCGTTTTCATCGATTTCAAATCCGCTTTCGATTGCGTCGATTGGAACAGCTTGTGGAGAGTCTTGGAAACCGAACACGTGCCATTGAGAATCATCCAACTTCCCCAAGCGTTGTACGATGTCTCAGCCAGCAGCGTTCGTATTCGAAGCGACTTTTCCGAGGAGTTCTAGATTCAAACGGATGTCGGACAGGGAGACGTCGCTTCACCACTTATCTTCAACGTCGTGATCGACGCGATTATGCGTGAAGCATTCGATGGACCACTTGGAGTTCGACGACAACAACTTCGTAACCGACCTAATGTTCGTCGACGATAGCGCCGTCTTCGCCGACACGGATGCTGAAGCAACGGACATCTTATACGACATTTCCCGCATCGACCAGTCATACGGGTTAAAAACCAATGCGAAAAAGACCAAAGTGCTCACAACGGACGGATCGAGGGACAGTTTTCACCTCGATGGAACACAAATCGAGCAGGTTTGATGTTCAAATTTTTGGGATGATTGGAGAAAACGAAAGTTGCGTCAACGGCCGACGTTCACAGCCGCATCGGCCAGGCAATAGCAACATTCGCCTCGCTCAAGTCATCCATCAAAACAAAAGTACACCTTTACCGAACGTCGATCCTTCCGATTCTTCTTTATGGATCTGAAACGTGGACACTGCTCAAACTGGACGTTAAGAAGCTCGAGGTCTTCCAAATGCGATGCTTGAGGCAGATCCTCGGTGTCACACTACGCGATCGCCTTCGAAACGAGACAGTTCCACAAAGATGCGATCAGCAGGCACTGATCGAAGAAGAAATGCAAAAACGTCGACTACGGTGGTTTGGACATTTTTGCGAATGTATGATGACCGCTTGCCACGTAAACTTTTCTGGTGAGACCGCCCCACAGGCTGAGAATCCAGTGATCGGCACCGAAGAAAACCAGGCTAGAGAATATCGAGGGTGATCTAAAGAATCAACGATTACCAGTTACAGAGGCGCGAGACGTTGCCAAAATCCGTAAGAATGGAAACGAAGCGTGAATAGAGTTCGAGACCCAGCGGCACCGACAGCAGCGTATCCGTTGCGGGGACGTTCCGCTCGGACGCCAACTAACGGATCAAAAACGATGAAGAAGATATGATTAAGTTACGTTAAAAGAAGACTTGCGTGTAATACTTAAGGCAAACCTGCATATTACATTAATATTGTGCGGGGAAAATAGATTGGAGGGAAGACTAAGCAAAACCCTACTTCTTTATTTTAGTTAAAAAAATATAAATCATCTCCATAACTTTAAATTGTCATTTTTCTTCCCGGAATGTTGATGTTAATCGTTTTAATCATTTTTAAATGATTAACTACATCTCTTAAAGCATTCCGCAACAACAGCAACAACAACTGCACTAGCAACAAAAAAGTGATAAATTCAATGACCAATCCCCGACAGTCTTGCATTAATCGAATGCCAACAAATACAACAAACAAAAATCCCCATTGTTGTGTGTGCACAGCGTCAATAAATTAAATGAGCTCATTTCTGCTTCTAAGCCGTTTGTCACCATCATAACGACGAAATTAGAACGAGTTCATCATAAATTTCCTTTTCGGCGTCGGTGCTGGTTCCTGCGAATGTGCGGCGCAAGCGGACCCCAATTCCCCGTGGACCCTTCAGTGCGTGTAATTAGCGGCAATTACGTTAATTAACGAAGGAAACTCTCCGCTGGCCACCTCTAAATTAAAGAAAATTTTCTCCTTCCTTGACATTCGCCCCATTCACTGCGCGCCCGCCCCGCGCCCGGTGTCAGTATCAGTATCCACAGCCGCAAAACATTCCGCATATCAATTCAGATCGAGTTTTGCTGTCACCCTGTAATGGAATGCCTTTCCATGTTCGAAAAAAACCCCGGGTAACAGTGTCACTCCAACAAGCGTCGCTTCCCCGTACTTAATCGAGCCCAGACGATTCGTAATTGAGCCGCATTGTCGCTAATTAGACCGCTGCTCGATAGATGTTCTTCTGGCTTGGAGCTGCCAACGGCGGCTAATGAATGCACTCCCCACCGCCCCAGTGGCGGCGGCGGCGGTCAGCTACGGGTGTGTACCGCGACATGTCCCGGGAACATGGAGACAGCACAGCGGGATCACGGATCGATTACAGCTGCTTAGAAGTAATTAGAATCGAAGCGAATTATCGATGCAGTTTCGCCGACTGCAGTACGAACTTAGCCCGGACGAGTTAGCCGAGGCACTCTTCGATTAATTCAGTCCACGGGGCACCCGGGAAGTTTCGACTTGTTGCAAGTGAACACAAAGACTCGATGTGCACTGACAGGCGGGAGCAGAAGGTTAAGGTGAGATTCATGCTCGAACACTCTTGATCTTGCCAAGAATCTTGCATAATGTTTTGTTAGCGGGGAGTTAAACGAGGTTCGCGATCAGAGACAAAAAGTTAATCGTCTGGTAGTTTGTGCAGGCCGTGGTTAAGATTCTTTCCGCGCATTACAAGTTATTAATGCCATTTCCTACCTCGGCTCGCCTTGTTTCATAAAATATTCTCCTTCCGAAGAACGAAATGCTGCATTTAGAAAGTAGCGCAAAAGCGCACCTGGAACCATCGCTGCAGCCGCTGTCGACGTAAACTTAAACGCATTGAACAGTATCGCGCATGTCAGACTGAGACATTTATTTTTATGACGTGTGCTGCGATCGCGTAGTAGGAGTAGGTTTCTTTGAATCGTCAGGTCATACAGGTCAGGCTGCAATGTCTAGTAGTAAGCTTAATTCAAAAACTAAATAAGGATATAATATGTTAAGAGGAGTCTGGAGCCACCTGGGTCAATGAACCTTCACTGGGAATTCCTTTCTAAGTAGAACTAAATAGAACTCGACTGTGTAACTAACAGCCTTTCGCAGTCAGTATTTCCGAAATCCTTCACCATCCAAGAGTTCATACTCAGGGTTCATGGACACTTCCAACACCTTCCTGTCCCCTGATAACCCCAAAACCTGTTCTATCCCCGTGCTACGCTTACTATTACACCTCACACCATAAGCAAGTAGTATAGAGGGTGATTTCTAAGCTTAGAGCGACGATATGAAAAAATGTACGAGAGGCTGGTTTGCGAGGCCGTGTGCGAGTTTTATTCAAGTTGGTATCGAATGTAGGACTAGTAGACTACAGCGTCGACTGTTGGTTGGAGAGGAAATTTGAGGTCTTAAGAAATCCCAGTTACTGTGATACTTGTTTGCCGATTTGGAACATGTGGTCACTCCAACGCGGATAATGCAGATTGATGTCACACCTGGAATCTTTCACGTCCAGTCCTGTAGTTTACATCATAGTTTTAAGCTTAGCTCAAAGAGTGGCGAAAAGATAGGACAGGTTAGGAAAATGCACGAAGAAGATGCAACGAACGCTGCTTTTGTACTTTTGGATATTGTATGAGTTCGGGAATACTAACTGTGAAAGGTTGTTCCACGGTCATGTTTAAAATCCTAGACCAAAGTGCGCACAAAAAGTGGTATGCTTGATTAATAACACTGGTCTGCACATTTTTTCTCCTTTCCAATTTAATAGTCGTATCCTAAGTATTTTTTCGCGCTGAATCCGAATCCGTTAACCAAATTGCCCTATCACGTCAGGATTTTGAGCAATCCTAACCTAAAAGTGCAAAAAAGCGTGTTTTTTGCACTTTTGCGCGTTAAATATCGCAAAACTATGGAATGATAGGGCAAATCGGACAACGGGATCGTTTTCAGCATGCCAAAATCTACAGAAAACCATGTCGAAAGCGTTAAATTTGAAAAAACTTTTTTTGTAATACTGAAAAGAAAAACTTCTTGGCGCGAAATCGACGATTTTTATTAACACATGATATCATCGTTGCACCGAAGTTTTTCTTTTTTTTTTTCAAATTTAACGCTTTCGACATGGTTTTCTGTAGATTTTGGCATGCTGAAAACGATCCCGTTGTCCGATTTGCCCTATCATTCCATAGTTTTGCGATATTTAACGCGCAAAAGTGCAAAAAACACGCTTTTTTGCACTTTTAGGTTAGGATTGCTCAAAATCCTGACGTGATAGGGCAATTTGGTTAACGGATTCGGATTCAGCGCGAAAAATACTTAGGATACGACTATTAAATTGGAAAGGAGAAAAAATGACCCGTTTTTTGCAGACCAGTGTAATTTGGAATATGTGACTATAGCAACCCAGGCCAAAGGTTAATGTTATGCCTAGACCGTATCGGCTGTTAGTTCTTAACCATCGACTAACTTAACCGTCGTGCAGATTTTACTTAGTTTTTGATTCATTACATTTGGCACGACTCTCAATCAAGAAGTTATTATTGATTAAATTTGGAAATGAGATCACGATCATAAGTCACACGCCTATTTTTTCTGCATTCCACTTGACATACTTCTATGGAGAAATTCCAAAAGTGGCGTGTTATTTGAAGTGTGACGTCAAGGGTGCTTATGAAGGTTAGGTTAGATATGGCTGAGCTGCTGGTGTTAAGCTTATAAACTTAGGCCAAAAAGATAGGCCCATTATGCTGCCATAGTGCTTTCAACCTGATGTTAGAGGGTCGTTTCTTTGCTACCTCGAGGAAGTAATGAATCTTCTTAGTTGTGGGATCCTAGTCTGTTTTACACTTTCCTCCTTGTCTCGACTTTTACAGCTTCTACAAAAATCGTAGGTCTCAAGACCAAAGCTGGTTACATGTGTCCCTATCAGATAGTGTGTTTTTTGTTTTATTTGTTTGGTTTTGTCCATATTTACTCCCATGAGCAGTGGAGAAACGAGGTCCGCCCGAGCAGAGATCCGCAGTTTCCGGGAAAGGATAATTAGAAACGGAGGTCGTCAGGTATCTGGAGCACACCGGTCACGACTGAGCTATTTTTATAACCCGGGCTCCGAACCAAGCTGATCGTCGGCACGATTCGCATTGCACCTTGATCCGACCCAGAGGATTGGGGGTGTGCAGCAAGGGCTGAAATCAAGAAGAGGAACGCAAGCTTGGAAGGACGACTGTAAAATATTTTTCATGCATCATCTGTTCGTCCGCTTCGGCAATGCCCCGATTTTCTAAAGCTAGGTCACTATAGCAAAAGGAACGTAGTCATCCAGAAACATTTGTGCTCTAACTGTGTGGCAAAAGGACATGATGTCCAAGTAAGATAGTTTGTTTTAGATGAAACCATCGACACCACACGTTATTACACATTGACCAAATCATCGCAGATAAAACGAGAAGGCCATTGGAAAGGAGTTTTGAGGATGGGAAATTAGGTGACAAAAACCGTACGGCTTTAAACTCTAAATCTAGTCAACCTCATGTAGGAACCGTTTCAGTTGGGAACGAAGTCATACTCGCTACAGCATTGATAAAACTGATTGGAAACAATGGATAAGACATCATTATTCGACCATTAGTAGACCAGGATTCTCAAGTGTCCTTCCTAAATGAGTCAATAGTCCGAAGACTGCATTTGAAGGGCAGACTTGTCACTGTCAATATTTTTGGTTTAGAAGATATTAGGACAGGAGTTGATAGGTCGCTAGTAAATCTGGAATTGCAGCAGCTACGCCATGGCACCCAAATACAAACCAAGGTTTTTGTTTTTAAAACATTTTAACACCATATTACCTCCAAGAACCATAAATCAAGAAAATTTTTGGAGTCATATTATGGTATTGAACCTAGCCGATCCCGATTACTATCAGCCAGGGAAAATAGATATGTTTATTGGAGCGGATATATTTGGCAAGATCTTGCTTGACGGCTTAACTTAACTGTTTTTTTTTGTTTTATATGTATGTCTAAGCTCAGGTGTCACCTTTTGTACTACCAGTCCGTCATCTCGAACACGTCAAGGTCAGATGTCTGGTAGCAAGCTTAGCCCGAAGAATAGAGAAAGGATAAGATAGATCAAAGGGAGTCTGCGGCGTGCATTAGGAGATGGAGATGAACCGTGGGTTTGAACTCTTATAACTCGAATGAGTTCGGGAATACTGACTGTTGGAGCTTGTTTCACAGTCGAGTTGTTCTCGAAAAGAACGAATTTCTAAACTGATGTGTGCGTGAAAATAAGGGCTGTAGATAGTGAGGATGAGCCGAAGGGCTAGGGCTAAGGCTGAAGTTTCGACGGGAATAGGTACATCAAATGTATCAAAAAGTACTTAAAACTGCATCACAAGGAATTAATAACGACATCGGAAGTGGAGAATATGCATGTGGATAAAAATAACTAAATTTTTATGCAACAAACAATCTACCACATCATGCGGTAATTAAAGATAGCACCACCACGTATTCGACGAATCATCAAAAACTATTGGAGGTTCGTCACTTAATGATCCACTTTTAAGTGGCCCAACATTACAAGATGACATGATGACCATATTACTAAGATTAAGGAAACATCGTGTAGTAATCAATGCTGACATAGAAAAGATGTACAGGCAGATATGGGTAAACAGCGAGGATTTATCAAAGGATGCTCTGGAGAAAGTCGCGCAGAAAGTCGTTATCCCACTGCGTCTAAGGTCATATGCTCCGGCTTGTTGACGGAAAGAAGTATCATCGAAGAGGCTTTAGAAGTACAAAGAAAAACTAAGTAGAAACTTATTAAGAGCTGGTGGATTTAAGTTTCGCGAAAACCTGAACACGTTAGGAATGAATTGGTATCCTAGGATAGATAGTTTCAAATGTACAATTGCAATAAAATTTGACAGTAAAGCAAAAGTTACCAAAAGAAAAATCTTCAGCGACGTTTCGAAATTATTTGAACCTCTCGGATTTTTATCGCCAATCTCAATAAAACCGAAAATGTTAATGCAACTCATTTGGTTAAAGGGCATCAGTTGGGAAGAAGAAGTTCCAGATGACATCTTGCGATTGAAGGGAATAGAGCGCTTGAAAATTCCAAGATGGTTCCTACTCCAAATAATTCGACAGCCATCGAAGGTTTTTGTGATGGATCGCTTCATTTCATTTAGCTTCCCTTAGTTTCTTTTAGCATTCATTTACCGCATAATACATTTGTAGTAAGCACAAGGATACTAAAAAAAATAGTATGTATTTGGGCATTTACTAGATGGTAGAACAGTAGGTAAACCGAGAAAGAGATGGAAGAACGCAGTAATAGCAGACACAGTTAAGATGGCATGAAACGGCAACAGGGGGGCCTCGGTAGTCTAGGGGTAAGGCGCCTGACTGCTATCCCAGAGGTCCCGGGTTCGAATCCCGGCGGTGCCACGGTCCTAGCCTTTCCCAAATTTACCACCTACATAACTTTCCTTCTTTCTTCTTCCCTCTTTACATTCCTGATTCCTCGTGTCATAGCCTTCCTTAGCCCTTCCCCTCCCCACCAAAGCGCATGTCATCGGTTGGTTGATGAGACTCAACTCGTTTCAGGAGGCATAACACTCCAGCGAGTTGTTCTTCGATGCCCCGATGTCAGAGTCGCGATAGTAATGGTTGGGAGTAGGTGGACTGAAACTATGGCGGGAAGGTTGTGGCGGTTCCTTCCTCCCCGACTAGAGCTGCTGTTCGACATTGCACTCTATACGAAGAAAATAGATTGTCAACAGTATAAAGGGCCTTTCCTGAGACTCTAGTCTTTCACATAAAAAAAAAAAAAAAAAAAAGAAAGAAAATAAGCCGCTAGAAATCGCGAAACCCGAATCCAGTTTGCGGAAGTATTTAGAGAATGCCTAGGCTGCAAGAATGCCACTTTAAAAAAAACTGTCAATAAAACTGACAAAAATGGCGGTCAATTTAAATCGAAATGAGACACTCGTTACATAATTGAGAAAGGTGAAATGAATCATCATGCCCTCTTTTCTTTGGTACTAACTCTGTTAGTGGAATGGACGAGCTGAAATTTTTGATGTCATCACGTCGTAATAAATTTCATCATATATTCTTCCGCTTCCAAACTACAGACACCACTAATATGCGACATTTCCTTGCCATAATAAAATTCACCGAATCAGTGTCGTCTGATTTAGTTTCGATATCACTGTAAAGTCAACAAGCGTTCAAAAGTACATCGCTGCTCGATTTATTGTTCTGAAACTCATGATTTAATGTCACTCCTGACTGCTTATTGACAAGAGATAAGCGAGGTGCATTTGAATAGAATCACAGAACGATCCACTGATAAGCGGGTGCGCCTTTTATCTATCTTCTTACGTAACTCTCGTTGCATAATAGAAAACTGTGAAAAACTACATTCTGGAATTCACAGGGAATGCTATCGTCGTTTTCTGCATTTGTTTTACCTAATTGTTTTTACGTGAGGGAAATTTCTGTAATTTTGTTCAAAAATTGTTACGTGTTTTTTATTACTGTTCAACATATTCTAAAACTGTCCGATTTAACTGATCTTGTTCGGCATTGGCTTCAAACACCATCTCTTGGCGAAAGTCTGCTTACAGGCAAAGAATTGCATCTCTTGCCCTTGGTTCGATATTTAATCTCGAATTCAGCTGTGAGTGCAGATAAGACCCAAGTATTTAGTTGGCTGGGAGAGGCTCAGTACTCGACCCTTAATATTGAAGATGGGTATTTTAGTCTTGTCAGCATCAGTACTGTCTTTTCTGGGTTGACGGATAGCCCGCAGACCATGCGATAGCGTTTCTAAGAGCCATCCTCATTATCTCACTGGCTGCGTGGAAGAATTTTCCGTAGTGTCGTAATGTCTATTGCCATGGCCCATAGCAGAGGGACTTCACTAACTTTGCTATTGCTCCATCTGGTGTGGGTGATTCTAATTTCCAGCATGCCACATACCACAGCCTACCGCATAGCCACGGTGATGATGTTGTTAAAAGCACTTTCTACGTCCAGGAAAGCTGCCAGGATAAAATGTTTCTTTTCTAGGGAGTATTCGACGGTACGCGCTACTTCGTGAAAAGCACTATCCATCTATTTGCCTTTGCAGCATGCATGGCGAGATGGAGGCCTAGGGACCTCGGTTGTGGTGCAATGGGGTCGTCCATAAATTACGTAAAGGATTTTTGCGGTTCTTTTGACCCCCCTTCGCTTGGTGAGATGTCGTGAGATTTGGCAATCGAGTAGCTACTATGATGTTTTCTGGTGTACATATAAATTTTTTTGTGTAGGATTTAGCCATATCTTAAAGCCCCTTTTCACAAACAGGTCGAAGTCAGGCCGTGGCCTGAAAGTTTTCGCCTTGAAGCCAAGTATCACCACACGCTCACCAGCTGCCAACTGGATCGAGCCTGCAGTCCAAGAAAACACAACAATCTTTAAGTGTGGCCATTTAACGTCAGTTTGTGCTTGAAGATCTGAACTTCTTTTCAGTCTCAAGCCTTGAATTTACGGCACGAATGCACGCCGTAGTCACTCGGAACTGAAAGCAAGGCACGAGCTAGGCGCGAAAACCATCCATACTCTCGTTCGCGCTTGTTCGCGGGTGTTCACGGCGTCAGCCTGGAGCCGCATTAAGGCACACACAGCATCGACAGAGAAAAAATGTATGCGACAATGCTGGACCTAAACATATCCTTAAAGATAGTGAAACTAATGAAAATGAGAATGGAAAATACAAGGTGTACAGAAAGTCAAAATACAAGGAGAATTAACGGAATCCTTCCCAGTCAAGCAAGCCTTAAATCAGGGCGATGGGCTGGCACCCATGCTATTTAATCTCTGCCTAGAAGGAGTAATTCGCAAAGTAAACATTGATGCGAACGGAACCCTGCTTAACAAATTCAAACAATTGGCAGGGTATGCCGATGATATAAACCGAATGGAGCCAAACATATAGGGCTGCAAATAAATGCAGACAAGAGCAAGATTCTAATTCAGTCAAGGGTGGAAAGAAGGAAGGTTCTCCGAAGGATATACGGCCCTATCAATGAAGACAATGCATGGAGAATACGCTACAATCACGAATTGTCCGATCTATACAAATAGCGTAAACTCTCGATCCATGTCAAGCTACTGCGTTTACGTTGGGCTGGTCATATCCAAAAAATGGATGACTCAAGGATACCAAAAAAAGCCCTGTATCTACTACGGCAAAAGACCAGTTGGCAAACCAGGGTCAAGGTGAGAAGACAATGTTAAGGCCGATGCAGCAAAACTGCTCAATTCAAGGAACTGGAGACAAGCTACGGAGCAGAAAGACGTCTGGAGAAAGAAGCTGACGGAGGCCAAGGCTCGAATTGGGCGGTAAAGCCATCTAAGAAGAAGATTGCCGCGGAGGTGGTAACGACGGCCCGGCTGCGAGAGAGTTTCCCATACATTTAATTTCTCCTTGCCGCAAATATGGTGATCCGTGCTTTTTAAACTTTTTCCCAGTCACCGTTGCCCCTACGGCAGCCGCCGCGCCTATCTGTTTGTGCCGTTAAAGATTTCGTTGAGGCCATGAACAGCCTGCTATGCTACACTGTCGTCTTCGCCTGTGTGTCTGTAAGGAATCATGACATCACGGCGTGTCAGGCGGAGACATGAAGTCTTCATCCCAGTCAGACTGAGTAATGTGTAGCCTTCATCGGGCCGTGCCTACTCACCTGGACTGAAAGGCCACGGCCTGCCGGCGGCCTGAAAGTTAATCAGGTCTTTAGTGGAAAAACATGGTTTACTTTAATTTAATGTAGTTTTTTTTAGCAATTTTACACTGTCGATCCCCCTCTCCACAAGTTGAGATAAAGTGACATTCGGCTCGACCACCTTCTCCCCCTCCCCTAAACGCCTCACATAATTAATGGACGACCCCTACGGAGGTATAGGTCTAGCATGCGTTCTAGGGCCTTTAGAACAAAAGATGACAAGCTTTTTGATCTGTAATTAAATGCCGCTTTGTTGCCGACTCATAAAGTATTGAATCGAAAATCTTAGTGCACGGAACTTCTAAGCCATTTCCGATCTTAAAAGATGATATTACATATAACCAAATCAGACAAAACATCTTAAAACAACTGCAGCAAAGAAAGCCTCCATTATTCCCGGCAATAAAACCCCTCAAACACTAATTAAAGCTTTAATAAAAAAGAACTTCACTGTTCCCCACCAAGGAACTCAACTCAACATTCGCATAATCATAGCCACACAATAACCATTAACCCCACACAATATGGCAACTGTGTTCCAGAGTTGCCCCTAGGCGCGGGCGACAACAGAGCGGCAAACACGGCCGGGTTCGCAACAGCCGACAGCAGCGATTCCCGCTTTATGGTAATTGAAGTGGCGCTCGACTAGAGCTAGACTTACGAGCAGGTATTAAGGTCAATGCGGCTCAGCTCATAGCCAAGTGTTACTGCTGCCACTAAAACACCGCAATTAAATAATTCTTCCACCATATCACAGCCCGCACAGCGCCAGTACGGCAACAGGCGTCGCGGAGCAGAACACCGCGGGAAGCGCGCTTTGCATTGGGCAAAAGAAAAAAGTCGCAAGATTCTGAAAAGTGCATCGCGTGCAGCCTTACGTAAGCAGCTCTAGCACAGCACGAAAGTCGGGCCGCGGAGTGTCGGTGGCGGTGTGCGACATGATGACAGCTCTTATTTTAGTTGTGCACCTGTACGGAATGCAAAGCAACGACGAAACCAGAGCGCACCTTTGAAATGAAGCAATCCAGAAACAAGGCCTAGTCATAATAATTTTCGCCAGCAGCCGCAGCAGCGATTGTGCGTCGTAGGTGTGCTCCTCGCTTTGTCGGTGAGCTATTGTACCTGGTGCAAGTGTGGCTGTGGCGGGCGGCTTGCCTGATGGCGGTGCCAACTAGTCTACTTCGCAGTTCTCGCGGCTAACACCCATCAATCTAATTGTCTGCATGTGACTAAGTCCGGGTTCGTTTCGATGCTCTGCGGCGATAAGCAGGAGGGCACTTCGCCGTGTGCTCGGCTCGAAAACGCCCAGGTGGATGTTCGACACCGAAACGACTACTTAAAAATAGATTACGACGAGCAGTCTTCAGTTGACTTGGGGATTACTCACTTGGCTTTATCGTGAATTTGCTTTGGCAGATTAAAAAAATTATTTCGAGCGTCGCTTTGTTGTTTGTGCCTCGGAAAAAACACGTGCGGACGCCCTAAACTTAAGTCGATAAACGCTTATCGCGACCGCAGTTCTCACCTAATACCCTACTTCGTTCACAATCGCCTATCACCTGCATGTCACCGCTGGGGTATTTTTCATCGGCGATCAAGCTTGAGACGAATTTTTTATGTAACTTCGGCTGGGTTTTATCAGCTGTTTGTCAGCTGAAATTTCCTTTTATTTACGAGAGCACGACAACAAAAAGATTAAAAATAAAAACGTCCATGGAAAATTTGAAATCCGAAAGAAATTACGCCTTAAAATGATAACGCCGTGAGTCAAAAGAATTGATTTTTGGGAGATTAGATTGGGTTTTGTCATCGGCGCTGCTTTTGACGAGGTCAGAGCAGGCACGGCTGTTTGGGCACTGGTAAAGTGTGGTCTTAGGTGAAAATAAGTCTTTTCGGGTTGCTGCGATCAACATTGCTTCTAGTTATTTGTTGCTGTTATCATCGCTGTTATGAATTTCGAACCTAGCATGATTATGCGCGTGGAAGAATGTTGTGAAGATAGTAAACCAATGGATTTGTGCCACGCTGATATATTTTTTGAACACTCTCCACAATGTGTAGCTTGCAATGAAAACAGTGCAGTGTTGCTGCCTCAAGATGTTTCAATGAACCGAGGTAATATACTCGTTATGTGTCGTCCTAAATAAATACGCCTCCCCTTAAGCTCTGGGCAATTTTTGGCTGCATCATACTTCACAGAAGTTTATCCAAACTCTTGAAACTTGCACATGTTCGGCCCATAACAAAAATAGGTGAAGGAATATTATAAACGAGACAACTTACTGAAGGCACGCTCCCTGAACTATTAGCCCGCATTCTGTGTATGATAGAATGAACAAAAAGAGATCTCTACGCAACTTAATATTAGAGCCTTGATGAAATAATCAGTATTCATGTAGTCGCTGAACCAAGTCGAGGATACTCGTGGAGATATGATGGAGACGTTGGAGTGTGGGAGTTTGTAAGCAAAAGACTTGCTTTGACGGATAAGTATACACCAAGGGCGCATCTCAGAACGGAAGAACGATATGGGCTGATATGGTCAGATCGGAGAAGGTTATAAGCAAACCTTGTAAAACGATTGAAGTCTACTTTAAGTTTATCGCGATATGAGGCATCAAGAGAGGCACTTCTCAGCTGGGCCAAGAAAAATTAACCAACTCAGCACAGCCAAGCGCCGAGATGAAGCTCTCAACTAAGCATGTAAACATAAATTAAAAATTAAAGACATGTAACCCACACAAACAACAGATCACCTTTTTTTTAAACCCAGGACTAAACTACTTACCTCTAGAATTGTATAGTTGATGTGAGAGGAAAAATCCAGCTAATCCCGAGATCTTTAACATAATTAACACGAGGGATCTCCTCATTAGAAAAGGAGTAGTTAAAAAGTATAGGACCATGTCTCCTACTAAAAGTGATGATTTCACATTTACTAATATTAAGAACCAGGTTGTTGTTAGCACACCAAGAGTAAAATGTGTCAAGGTCAACTTGCAAAAGTTTTCAATCTTCGATACTCTTTATGTGACGGTACAACTTGATGTCATCAGCGTAAATCAATATTCTGCAGTATCTCAGCAAGGGAATAGTGTCATCAACTGATAAGATAAAAAGAAGAGGGCCAAGATGACTTCCTTGAGGGACACCGGATGAAACTTCAATGGCTACTGATTTGGATCCACGAAAAAGAACTTGGTAGGTCCGGTCAGCTAGATGTATGTAACAGTATTACTGTTACTGTTGCTGTCACTGTCTCGTGTCTTTTTTACTGTCGCGACAGTACTGGCAAGATTGCAATCTCGACAATACTGTCCAAGCAGCGAAAGGCGATCAATCTGTTCGGGCTCAGCGGATCAGTTGATCGGCCAGCTGTACAGGATTTGACAGTTCTAGACGAAATTGTTCCGTGTTTTAGGTTAGGTTCGCCATTCCAAAATCAGAAAAAGAAAACGCTATCTTTTTTAGAATTTTTTTTCCTATATGACCATATTTTTTGCTTCCTGATGGCAATTATTAGATGGATTTGCGTAGATTGGGGGCCTCGGTAGCCTAGGGAGTAAGGCGCTTGGCTACTATCCCAGAGGTCCCGGGTTCGAATCCCGGCCAGCCCCACGGTCCTTCGCCTTTTCCAATTTCCCACCCACGTAACTTTCCTTCTTTCTTCTTCCCTCTTTACATTCCTGATCCCTTCTGTCATAGCCTTCCTTAGCCCTTCCCCGCTCCACCAAAAAAGCGCATGTCATCGGTTGGTTGATGAGATCCAACTCGTTTCAGGAGGCATAACACTCCAGCGAGTTGTTTCTCGATGCCCCGATGTCAAAGTCGCGACAGTAATGGTTGGAAGTAGGTGGACTAAAAAATATCGCGGGTAGGTTGTGACAGCTCCTTTCTTCCCCGGCTAGAGCTGCTGTTCGACATTGCACTCTATATGAAGAAAATAGATTGTCGACACAGTATAAAGGGCGTTTCCTGTGACTCTAGTCTTTCACATAAAAAAAAAAAAAAAAAAAAAAGATTGATTGGACTACCAGTATTACAATCAGTTGTGGCTTTGAGAATCGAGGAACTCCGCATGTTTTAGTTGCGGCGATAAAAAAATTCTGTAGTTCATCAGCACTGATCTCATCACTGATTAGGGCTTCGCTTTCATTACCGTGCCAAGTTGTTTGATGATTGCATAGTTTCTTTGCGTGCAATTTGAGAATATAAAGAGTGCAATAAACCTCATTTGGGAGTCATTTGCTATAATCACACCTTTCTTCATTGCTAAGGAACTCAAAGGAATTAACTTAGTTCAACAGAACTGGATAGGGAGTTTCCGTTCCGAGTCGGTAAATCAAAATAAGTAATACTGGATGTGATCAAACTGAAACCCCACCCCACCTCTGCCGGTATTACCTTCAATTCTGTCACCTGCTCCAATTCTAATCTGTATCTATCAATATGGCAGACCCTATCTAGACGTGTAGTCCAGTAAATAGGTCGAAAAAAAGGCCTTCGTAATGCGAAAAATACCGCACGCGATTTTTTTTACCAAATGTTTTTACATATTTTTATGAGCTCAAATTCAAAATGGCGTCATCCCCACCCTTATGCTTCACTTACAATGAAGGGAAACGCGTTTAATTCTATATCTCAGAAACTATGTGCTTTACGACAAAAATGTATATAATATTTTTTGTAGGTAAATAAGTGATTTAACTTTTTTGTTCAGAATTTTTTTTTGTAAAGTCAATATGTTCGGAGTTATAGTGCTTCAAACTTTATACATTACTTTCTTTGCACTATATTTCGTTAACGGTTAGCCCGCCATAAAAAAGTCCTGCCTAAGACTTATAGAACACACGATTATCTATAATTTTTGCTTTTATCATTTTTAGATAGGGCTAATATTTCACGAGTTATAGCGCTTTAAATGTCGGAAAATGTAAATTCAAAAAAAAAAATTCCTTATATCTTTTTCTTTCCCCGTTTCATTTCAAAACTGATTATATCGTGTGTTGAGCTCATTGCCCACATTTGTTGCCTTTACTTTTTTCTATAAAGTTGATATTTATGGATTTATTACACCTCAAAAGTTTATTAAAAATGTTTTTTTTTTCAAATATCTACATAGTCAACTATTTATTTACGATGACAAATTATACCAACAAAAATATGTTTGTTGTAAAGTTCCGTTGAAATTTTACTTTATACATTTTTGTCGTAAAACGCATACTTAGTTTCTGAGATATAGAATTAAACGCGTTTCCCTTCATTGTAAGTGAAGCATAAGGGTGGGGATGACGCCATTTTGAATTTAAGCTTATAAAAATATGTAAAAACATTTGGTAAAAAAAAATTGCGTGCGGTATTTTTCGCAAAGAAAAAGTACCTATTTACTGGACTAGTGATATTAACCAAGGATCTGATCTAGGATTGCCTAGTATTTCTTAATTCGGCCTCTTCACGGGTAACACCTAAGCTTCGACTTTTTACACAGAAAAATGCAATTCCTTTATTTGGGGAAGGGTTCCAAAAAGTAAGGTAAATGTACCATATTCCGGCCTAGTACATAATTACGGTCTATTATTTTGTAAGCTATAAAATAAGGAAACCGTTGAATATTTTGGAATATAAAATAACCACAAATATGCGATATTCTAGGAGTAAAATAATTCACCTTAGTGAATCGTCTTTTTCATTTGGAGTACATAAACTCCTTTTCAATCAGCCGGTTGACGCGAATACGTCATCCGAAGCAATTTCGTTATGTAAACTACGAAAGGTGTGGGTCCGTGTTCTTAAGATTATAACAAGCATTAGGATGTATATTTTTGCAGTATTTTAATTTTTCCTATTAAATACAATAATATTTAAGAACTCGTAGTAATTTGCACCTGATATTAGGGGTTTTTATAAATAAAAAAGGCAATAGTTTGATGGACGGAATTTCGTTCATAATTTTAGTACATATGTGTATGTACGTAAGAATGGAATTGAGAACAAAATGTGTGGTGATGTGAGAGCTAATTCCGTGCTAAGGAATTTAAACAAGTTTTAAGTAATTATAATATTTTCAAGCACTTTTTCCTCAAAGTATATAACAAACTCGTAATTTATTTGTGAAAAATTTAATCTTAGGAATAACCAATCTGTACCAGGGCCACCAATACTACCCTCGGCAGAAATGGTGTGGTATCAGGTCTGAGTCCATCTAATATCGTCTTGATTGATTGGCCAGAAAGGAAATTCTCAGTCCAGTTGCTAAGTCGACACTTATAGCCTGAGGTTTACTCAGCAGAACGGAGTGCCATACTTTGTCGAAAGCCTTGGAGATATCTAGAGCAACCAGACCAAACTTAACAAAAGGATGAATACTCTGCGATGCTCCGACAGAACGACGAAAAACGCTTGTCGTATATAATATAGTTAGATTATTGCCTCCATCACTTTGGAGATAATAGAAGTAATTGCTATTGGACGGTAGTGTCGTTAGATTCACCTTTTTTCTGTATGGGTTAAACGTGAATTAGTTTCCGATGGTCTGGATCGATTTCGGAAAATTTTACAGGAGAAAAAGTGTGCGCAGAAGTTACGCACAGTTCCTTTGAACCAAAGAGGGTATATTGTCCGAGCCAGTGCATTTACTGACATCAAGTTCGTTGAGACACCTGTTTCCCATGTAAAAATGACCAAAAAAATACACTGAACAACAGTTTACAAAGGTTTGGAGTCTATCCAGCACGGAACTATCATAATATACAGGGCCTCTACATTAAAATAAAAAGAACCTAGTTGGTTAATGGGCGACGCAATTGGCAGGAATTGGGTTTCCAATAACCAAAGATCAGCTGCTCATTCTTTTTTTTAATTAGCTGAAAAGTCCAGGCAGGCACTGAAATGAGATTTTTAAAAAGAAATCCTAGTATTAGTCGGATGGCATTACAGACTTTGACCATGTCACTTAATTCTCTAAATAAATTAAATATTATTTGCAGAACGCTCATTTAAAATTAGGCCGGAATTAAGGACATATTAGCACGGAATTAGATACAGAGTTAATTTTGTAGGACGGAATTAGAGACAAAAAAGTGGTTTCTAATTTTATCAATAAAAAACATAACGGGACATTTAATATACCTGAAATGAATAAAATTCTCAAAAGAATAGTTATAAAATTATCATCAAACACTTTTCACATCACTTACAGAGCACCTCCATCAAAGTGTGCATGGATCTGGTGAATCCAGTTTGGTTGCTTTGGATATCTCCAAGGCTTTTGATACAGTATGGCACTCAGCCTTGTTAGCTAAACTCAAAGCTATTGGAATTGACTCGCTTCTGTATAAGTGGGTTGAGAGTTTCCTTTCCGGCCGTTCAATTAAGGTAGTATTGGATGGCGTCAAATCTGAATCTCATCCCATCTCTGCGGGAGTCGCCCAGGGGTCATTTTATCACCCTATTTCTCATTTTTATAAATGACCTACTTTCAGTCCCCTCCAACCCACTTCTCAGCTTCGCTGACGACGGTACTCTACGTTACTCGTACAGCTTCGATACAAGACAGACTCATGCCAGATCCTGTCTTGATGATCGTGAACTAATGTTCAACTCTATTAATAACGACATTGAACTTATTCTAGAGTGGGGAAAAAAGAATCGTGTCGAATTCACCCCTCCAAAACCAAGTACTGTCTTATTTCAAAGAAAAAGATCAACACCTTACCATCCTTGAAAGTGGATGATGTGGTACTAAAGGCCGACCTATCCCTACACATCTTAGGCGTGACTTTAGCCAAAGACTTGCGATGGAATGACCACATATTCCAAATCGCCAAACAAGGATGTCAGTGCTTGGGATTTCTAAAAAGGTGCAAGTTCCTCCTCCAGCCATCGGCCCGTGCTGTTATTTATAAATCCTACATTCGGCCTCTTCTCGAATACAACTCCATCGTTTGGGGCGGCGCTCCAATAACCATGGTTAGATAAGGTCCAAAAAAGGGCCCTTAAACTAATTGATGGCGACACCATTTGCTCCACCATCGACCCCTTGAGCCACCGTAGGAATGTAGCTGCACTGACAAAATTTTATCGCTACTTTCATAGTGACTGTTCCTCCGAGCTAAACGCTCTCCTGCCTCCACGCCAATCCTATACCCGCAACACCAGATTAGCCCACTCGTCTCATTCCCTCCACCTGCAACTCCCCCTTTCTCGCACTCAACAAGATATGAATTCGTTTGTAAATAGAACAACTCGACTGTGGAATAACCTCTCGCAGTCAGTATTTCCGAGCTCCTACAACATCCAAGAGTTCAAACGCAGGGTTCATTACCACCTTCTTCAATACCCCCCCGTACCTTTATAATCCTTAACCTATTCCCCCACCCTCTCTCCCGTACTAAGCTTACTGCTAGACATTGCACCATGACATGACAAATGACATGACGGACTGGTAGTACAAAGGGTGACTCCTGAGCTTAGCACTGCCACATAAAAAAAATGGCCAACAGTTACAAACTAATATACAATTTTCAAAACCCCTTAATAGCCCGGAATATGGTACATTTACCTTACTCTTGGTATGGTTAGACAAGCTTCAAACTCATCGATAACGACGACATTTTCTCCAGCATAGACCCTTTCAGCCACAGAAGCCCATGTAGCAGGCCTGAGGAAACTTTATCCCTACTACCATAGTGATTGTTCAACCAAATATAAACGCTCTCCTGCCTCCGCGGCAATATTATAGCCGCAACAACAGATTAGTTCCTCGGCTCATTTCCTCAGCCCACAGCCACCCCTTCACGAAAATCCTTTAATCTCCACTTAAAAATGATTTTCCACTAAAAGAAATCTTTGGGGCCATCCATAAATTACGTCACACGTTAGGGGGGAGGGAGGGGGTCAGCGAAGTGTGACATTGTGTGACAAGGGGTGGGGGGGGTCTTAAATTTTGTTACGTCACATTTCAATGTTATTATTATATTTAATTTCGGAACTGCTGTTTTAGTTTAATAACTTCTAGATGCAAAATTGCACAATATGTGACGTCACACTAGGGAGGGGGGGGGTCTCCCAAATGTGACCAGCTGTGACAAGGACGGGGGGGGGGGTCAAAAAATCGTGAAATTCGTGACGTAATTTATGGATGGCCCCTTTTTATTAACTCCACAATTTCCACCCACAAAAAGACGCAATTGGGCATAAATGATCTATTGCAATGTCACACTACATAATTATCACTTCAGGTCACATTGAACATCTTACGTCACAGCGTGTTCCAGCACACACACACTTTAGAATCACAAGGGACCGCACAGCATTAAAGTATTTGTGGGTGGTACTCGCAATCATAAATCATGAAAGTGAAAAGTTGTAATTCTTAACCGAGAAGGAAAAATTCGCCGTCACGTTCCACCCTCGGACACAGAATCATTCCTCCACCAAGAAGAAAACTCAAACGCGTCCTCGCAGTCGGGATACGATCCTTAGCACTGGCGAACCATTATTCATAAATTTTAATAATTAAAAAGGACTCTCTTATGTTGGTCAGGAGCTACTCCACTGAGGGTAGCCTTGGAAGATGTATTGCTAATGTCAACGTCTGGCATCAGAACAGATTGCTGGGAGGCGAGTATCTCATAGCCCTAATTGGAATTCAAGGTTATAGTAGAACGTGAGGCGACGTAAAAATGTGGAGCTCATGTATGAATTTTTCAGGGATGATTGTCTTTACAAGGACAAACTGAAACAATTTAAAAGAGACCTCATTTCACCAAAATCACGTTAAAAACAAACGGTAGAATCTTCATCTTGCCTTATTAAAGAGAAGCTTTCGCAGGCCTCAGTAGGCACAACATATTCCACTGAACTCTCCCCATCGATGCCAGTTGCACCTTCTGGGTCGCTAGATTACTCCTTCCAGAGGCAGATGCAACTTGCTGTCAATAAGATACTACCAAGCTTCGGGGCGTCATACCTGTCCCCTGTTCGCCAAGGGGCAGGGGCCAATAACCAACCTGGAACAACTTCATCAATCAAACCAATGGACAGCAGACCTCATCTATCTACTTAACGCGACCGCACCAGAACTCTGCCAAGCCGAAAATCAGGCGGGCAAGCAAAGGCCATATAATTTCGCGATCGTCAGTCCCAGCCAGCAGTACCAAAAGACACGATTTTATGGTACCATAAAATGCACGACCCCGAGACATTGAGTTGGAGACTTTCTTCCACGTTCATTAAGAGACTAGGCGATCAAGAGATCGTCTCGTTGGCAAGAGTCGACTTTTCGTTCACGATTCGTACAATTTATCGAAATTTTTGTTCGATACCGACATTTACATACATCGTCGAAGACATTTCTAAGGCCATTCTCGAAACCTCTGAATCAACGTGTCTTCTACTGTCAACTACCTGTCCGAGTCGTCTATTCAATGTCAAGTCCCATGCAACATTCTGCCAAACCTCCGAACTTTTTCAATTTCCGTTTTAACATAATTGCAACAACACACTGTCACGAATGCGCAGCCATTTCACCCAGGCTCGGCGATGTCATAATAGGGGGAATAGGTTAAGGGTTATGAGCGTTCAAGCGGTGTTGACGAAGGTCGCGATGAACCCTGAATTTGAACCGTTGGATGTTGTAGGAGCTCGGAAATACTGACTGCGGGAGATTATTCCACAGTCGAGTTGTTCTAGTTACAAACGAATTCATATCTTGTTGCAGGTGCAGGGAATGAGACGAGCGGGCTAATCTGGTGTTGCGGGTATAAGTATGCCGTGGAGGCAGCAGAGCGTTTATTTCGGAGGAACAGCCACTTCTGCTTCATTCCTACGATGGCTCAAGGGGTCGATGGTGGAGCCGGCGGAGTCGTCATCAATATACTTAAGGGCCTTATCTAACCACCCCAAACGAGGGAGCTGCGTTCGAGAGAAGCCGAATGTAGGAACTTGCACCTCTTAAGAAACCTCAACTACTGGGATGCTTGTTTGGCGATTTGGAATATGGGGTCATTGCATCGCAAGTCTTTGGCTTATATCACGCCTAAAATGTGTAGAGATGGGTCGGCCATTAGTTCAGCGTCACCCACTGTCAAGGATGATGAGGTGTTGAACTTCTTTTTTGAAATAAGACAGTACTTGGTTTTGGTAGAGTTGAATTCGATACGACTCATCCTTCCCCACTCTAGAATGAGATTAATGTCGTTATTAATAGAATTGGACATTAGTTCATGATCATCAAGACAGGATCTGGCATGAGTCTGTCTTGTATCAAAGCTGTACGAGTAACGAAGAGTACCGTCGTCAGCGAAGCTGAGAAGTGGCTTAGAGGTGATTGAAAGTAGGTCATTTATTATTAACATTAGAAATAGTGCCGGTGACAAAGTTGACCCCTGGGGGACCCCTCAGAGAGTGGGATTCAGATTTGACGCCATCCAATACTACCTTAATTGAACGGCCATAAAGGAAACCCTCAATCCACTTCTGTAAAAGTGATTCGACTCCAATAGCTTTGAGTTTAGCTAACAGGGCTAAGTGCCATACTCTATCAAAACCCTTGGAGATATCTAAAGCAACCAAACTAGATTCACCAGATCCATGCAAACTTCGGCTGAGGTGTTCTGTAAGACAAACTAAAAGATCGCCAGCGGATCTTTTTTGTCGGAAGCCCTACTGTCTGTCGTTTATAAGTCGGTTGGATTCTAGATAACCCATAAGTTTTTTGTTGATTATTGTCTCCACGGTTTTGGAGAGAATAGAAGTAGTTGCTATTGGGCGGTAGTTGGAGGGAAGGCTGGAGTCGTCATTTTTCGGTATTGGCTGAACATGGGCAAGTTTCCAAGAGGCTGAATAGACTCCGGGGAAGTATGATAGGGCAAAAAGTTTGCGCAGAGGTTTAGCCAAAATTGACGTGCATCGAGCTCCCTGAGGCACCTGTACACCTCGCGACTCCTGAAGAAAACCCTGTCCATTAAATGAGCATTGTGCTTGAGAACCGTGGGTAACATATCAGTTTCGGTTAAAGAAAAATTTGAGGCAAACAGAGATACTAATAAATCGGCCTTGGATTTTCTGTCTGTTATCACCGTCTTATCATGGGTGAAGGAAGGAGTTGTGGATGTAGTGAAATCCTTTTGATGGAGCTTACTAAAGACGAGAAGTTTTTGCTACCAGAGGTTGCATTACGGAGTTTACTTCTCAACTTGTTGCCAAACGAAGTTTTGACATTCCTGATTGTGTCTTTTCAGGAATTTCTTAGTTTTATATGCTCTAGGCGGAGCGATTCACTCGTGAAGCTCTTCTACGCTCGGAAGGCGACTTCTTTATTTCTAAATGCATTCATACACTCGATTAAACCATCTGTTGGGCCTAGCCTTCACAGATTTAGTAGAATGGGGAATGAATAAATGCATTTCTGCCTGGATGATCCTGGTGATACGGATAGCGGCAGAATTGACGTTTTTATTTCGGAAACACAAATCCCAGTCAGTGGACTGGAAAAAATTAATAAGCCCCAGCCAATTGGCCTTCCCATAATGCCACACAGTTCTTCTAACTGATTTGGGAGGGGTGGGAAATTTGAATGGGAAGTTTGCGCTAACGAGGCAGTGGTCCGAATTGCCGAGAGGTGAATCAACTTCCACGGAGTATTGCTCTGGATGAGAAGTGAGAAAAAGTTCGAAGAGATAGGTTCCTTGATCAGCATCAGGGACTCTCGTGGGACAATCCACAATTTGATGTAAATTATTGGTGTCTGCAAAGAGCTCGACGTCCTTACCAGAAACACTGGTGCCATTTGAGTAAGTCAGCCAGTTTACATTGAGAACACTGAAATCACCCGCAACGATGATTTCACACTCAGGATTGGACTACAAGAATCCCGAGATTTGTTCGGAAATAGTATCAAATGATGAAGGGAAGGCTTCGTTGCTTATGTTAGGGCTTCTGTATAGGAAGCAAAAGTGTATGACATGCCTAAAAACCAGGGAAATGTGGACTGGTGATACGAGTGCTGTGTGATGCTGCCAGCTTTTATTTTTTTCAGTGGTTATGTGTACTCTGGAGAGCAAAATCGAGTTCGTTGTCGAGGTTGAACTGCTTAAGGCCTATGTCCCTCTCAATGGATTAAAAAAAGCGGAAGTAAAAATTCTTTTCATTATCAATCAATCATGAAATTGACATCAAATTCGGTTCCAAGCAACGAATCCCAGCAAAACTATCGCGAATTTCGAAACAATTTCCAAAGTTGCCACAAGAATTACGTCAATTCCTAAGCATTTCACAGAATTCCATCATCATCTTAATGCATCTATTCTGCGACCGGTCACAATCTAGGTGGGCGACAACCAATCTCGTAAATTGCAGGTGATATTAGAAAAACTCACCTCAAAGCTTTTACAAAATTCAGGTTTGAACGCTGCCAATTGAAAGCGGCAACAAAAAACTTTTTTCTTTTTGAAAAACGCCCGAAGAATTTTTTAATAAAATCCAAAAAAAAAAAATGTTGAGAAGCATTGAGAAACCTGCCCGACTCACATGGCAGCAATTAAGGGGTATTAAACTATCCGCGAGACCTATTTAGGGTGGGTTTGTTGATTTATTCTCTTACTTTTTCGCGCTACAACCGCACGGTTCAAACCGGTTCCAGCAAGCCGGCGACTTTTCGAATCGGCTGACTTCTAATGGGGTTTAATCAATTTCTAGAATTATATCACTGCCCTGACCTTGTGCCGCTTTGTATTGTGGCGGCGCAAATTTCGAGAATATTTGGTCTATTTTAAAGAATCGTATTTGCACTTATTATCAGCTTCAGTGTTCGGGGAGGGGGTAGGAAGAAATGGCTCATTTCTGTAAAATGTAAACACACAGATTATTTGGCAATGTTTAATTTTCTGGATTAGCGTTTGGTCTTTGCTTCGAGAATTTGCTAATGTGGGACGCTAGAAATATGATTTCCTTGAATAAAGTAATGTAGGGATATTCAGCGTCGGCCCTAGTCCTTGTTGAGAGTGAAGCGAGATCGCCTTTCGGCGTATGTTGGTCGACGCTTTCACTTCACATAAATTGTATTTCCAGTTTTCCTAGATAAAACAACGTCATCTCTGTGAACTTTATGCGGTGCACTTTGTGGAGTATTCTCCACTCCTACACCCTTAGGGTCTTCTTTTGGAACTCTATTCTTTTCAACATAATGCCAGTGGGGCCTTCGATTGCTGGCAGGAAGTACCCGATTGCTACAGCAACAAGGCTTGCTCCTTCCAGGGCTTAAGACACCCCTTCATAGAGGGCGCACCGACCCCTAGGGACCTGCGCTGTTCTGAGCAAAGAGCTAATTCGGCTATTGCCTCCAGAAGACTTCCTTGCACGGTCACTAGTGGTCAGGGGAGTCTCCGATTGTTAGTCGCAAGCACGCCCATTCTGACATTTTCTGCTATTTGACAGAAGGTCGGCTTTGGAGTCGTTCTAGACTTCATTATGGGTGCGTCCGACTTTTCTGAAGGCTTTTCAAACTGTATGGCCAAAGCCTTCGCCCTTTTCGCCGGGTTATTATACCCCAGAGAACATCCAGCGGATCTAACCGTCTTCTTATTAAGAAAATCGGTATTGGGGGACACGCATACCCTACCAGCCTCTACACGGGAATCGCGAGCTTCCAGATATCGCGTAAAACGTTTTCGGGCTGCGCCACCCCGCCTTCTGAAAGCGGTCGTTTTCTCGAGTCGCCTCTCCGATTAGGTGCCCTTACTTCCGCAGGAGATCGAAGGAGATCTCCCAATGAAGGAGTGATCTCAACGTACTCCATCCCTGGGTTTACGGGCTCAGACTCCACTCGCTCTACCCCAGCGCCGGCGCTGGGTAGATTTAGGTAGCAGGCGTTGGAGGCGAGGAAGTTGTAGCTCCCGTCGAAAAAGCTTAGGAATCACCCTTTGCACTAGGCATGTTCACTTAAAAAATACATCGATGTTTTATTTCGAGGCAATACATCGAGATTGGGTATCGATGATTTCAGATGCATCGGTTAAATCGATGTTCTCTCAAAATCGAGTACTTTTTCTAACATTATATCACTCAGCTGTAGTCAGCCCTAATTACTATTTCAGCTGCTTTAGAAAATAAACGTTCAGATAGAACTGCCCAGCGGGAAATGTAATGGCTAGGTAAGCGAGGTGGTAATAAGATGGACCCATTACCTTTGTGATGAAATAATAGGTTACTTTTACATAGACATGTCCTAGGGCGGTAAGTACTTACGGTAGGCATTATAGACGAGGACTTTATTTCAGAGATAAAATATATTACGTGAATACAAAGATTACCATGTAAGGCATGCATAATAAATTACTGGCTACCCTTTTCAGCATTTAAAACATTGCTTTCCGAAATTACCAATCCATTTTTGCTACATTTGGTGAGTATTTTACTATCGTTTTGATTTTGTTGCTCATTGTTAGTGGTATAAATTTATCTTATAAAATTGATGAGGACGGAATAAACTCAAGAAGAGAGGCAAGACAAAGAGAAAGAATTAAAAAAGCATATCACATTCCCAACGAAACTATTTAACAAGTCATTAGTTACTGGCTTTCCTAGTCATAACAATAAAAAGACCTCCATTTTGTGGGGCCTCGGTAGTCCAGGGGTAAGGCGTCTGGCTACCATCCCGGAATCCCGGCAGCGCCACGATCCTTCGCCTTTTCCACTTTCCCACCTAGATAACTTTTTTTCTTTCTTTTTCCCTCTTTACATTCCCGATTCCTCCTGTCATAGCTTTCCTTAGCCCTTCCCGCCCAACCAAAGCGTATATGATCGGTTGGTTGGAGAGATTCAACTCGTTTCAAGAGGCATAAAGCTAGTGACAGAATTTCGCGTAAACGCGGTGCGGACATTGACAGAATAGAGTATGTGTATTGCAATGCGAACTAACGAAATGTGGCTTGAGCACTACGCACACACCGCGTAAGTTGCTTTACTTTCTACTTTTTGCGCGTTGCCGCGCGGTCCAGTGTAAAAAAGTTGTTTGTGTGTTGTGTTTTGAGTCGTGTTTTGGTGTTGGTGGGCATTTCGTTTATCTTTTGAATCGTGTGCTGGTGATGGGGATAAGAAATTTGTTGAATTTCATAATTATTTCGAAATTATGGTGATGAAATTAGTACCTAGAACAAATACAAGTTCTGTAGGATAGAAAATTAATACGCAAATCATACAGCTTTTTCAATTTATTTCGTATCACGTCCACTTGTCACTTTGATTTTTAGGTTGTGTCAAAGTCGGAACGCGACACCAGCACCGCGACTTTGTGTCAGTGAAAAGTCCGCACACACAGCGAAGCCAATGTCCGCACCGCCATTGCGCGTAATTCTGTCACTAGCTTAACACTCCAGCGAGTTGTTTCTCGACGCCCCTATAGTAATGTTTGGGAGTCGGTGGAATAAAAATATCGCGGCTAGGTTGTGGCAGTTCCTTCCTCCCCGACTAGAGCTGCTGTTCGACATTGCACTCTATATGAAAAAAAGGCGACAGTACAAAGGGGCTTTTCCTGAGCCTTTAGTCTTTCACATTAAAAGAAATCTATTCCCGGAATGCGATGATCGGACCTGACCTGTAGAATGTCCAATTGTCCAAGATATCTTCATTTAGGAAGGTACTATGTATTTCACCATGAGTACAAATACCTTAAAATGACAACGATATGGAGTCAATGAAGAGATTATTTAGTTTGGTTCTCATACCACTACAATTGTGATAGAGTGATAAAGTATACATCGGTCATTTCTGTTGATCGCACAATTCACCTATGCATGTTATGTGAAAGAGACCGAATCAGTATTGGACGTGTATAAAATCGACGAATTTCAGTATACGCCCTTACATCTATAGAATTTTATGGTAAAATAATAACTGAAACCATAATGTGCCATCAGCGTTTGCTGCATCTTGCGTCTTAAATAGGCTTAACTCATAAAAAGTCCCAGAAATACAGAAATATTTTTGACATAGAGTGACTTAATTTGAAACCATTTCTTATTAAAATTGTCAAAATATATTTAAAATACATTTAAATTTAATATAATGTTACCAATCTGTACATAAAAGATCAATATATAAATACGCAAAAAATGAATCATTTTCAATGAAACACGGGACAGATACTTTTAAATTTACTCAACACCGCACTTATTTCAAAACTTTCTTGCTCATTTCCCACAAAATGCAATTTTTGAGTTAGGTCACTTTCATTCTAAGGGTGCGACATGTGCGAAGACCTTCCTGTTAGATCGAGATGATGAAGCTGGTCCTGTTTTTACCATATATTCAGGTAGAGTCAGGTTTACTATGCATGTAGGCAAGAAACGGCCTTACGTTGACAAAAACCCTCCTTTCTCTTAAGCGAGATAGATGACGAGATATAGGCTTCCAGTCGAATCAACCAAGATCAAGGTATTGTTTACAACTGGGAGTTGTAACGGGTTTAAGAAAGATGGTTTTGTCGTGGACTTATTTCTGTGTGTCATTCGCAACCGAAGACTGCGGTTATGTCGAAATCTTATTAATACCAGAGTAGGAACGACCGTCGTCGTTGATGTGGCCACGAGAAAAATTAAGGTAAGGATTATGATTTTGCGTTAAGCGTAACTAGGATCGATGTGTTTAAGCTCGAGAGTGATTTAGGCGCAGCAGTAATGGTGTTAATAGTTGTCATTTTTATGAGTTGGAATATTTAAATAAAAAGGAGGCTGATGCTAAATATAATGGAGGTCTCGTGTATGGGGGCCTAAAAAATGTGGAATAAAGCTGCGTGCGTGCAGTGAAAGAGATTATGAAAGTGCGTGCATGAGAATACGACCTGACATATTGATGCATGAACCGAACGCATCATTGTGTCATTATAGTTTGACATTTATCTTGTAGACAGATAGAGAATTATAGTATGCAGCAGAATAACATTTTACGCCATTTGCAAAAATAATGGCACATTATGACATCACTTTTGGCCCACCTTGTATCTTTATCAGATCACCTCATCTTTATCAGGGTGCCTCGGTGGTCTAGAGGTAAGGCGCCTGACTACTATCCCAGAGGTCCCGGGTTCGAATCCCGGCCAGCCCCACGGTCCTTCGCCTTTTCCACTTTCCCACCCACATAACTTCCCTTCTTTCTTCTCCCCTCTTTACATTCCCGATTCCTCCTGTCATAGCCTTCTCTGGTCCTTCCCCGCTTCACCAAGCGCATGTCATCGGTTGGCTGATGAGATTGAACTCGTTTCAGGAGGCATAACACTCCAGCGAGTTGTTTCTCAAATGCCCCGATGCCAGAGTCGCGAAATGGTTGGAAGTAGGTGGAATAAAATATCGCGGCTAGGCAGCTCTCGCAGCTCTTTCTATTCTCTCTTCCGGCTAGAGCTGCTGTTCGACATTCTATACGAAAAAAAATAAATAAATAGATTGTCGAACAGTACAAAGGGGCTTTCCTTAAGCCTCTAGTCTATCACATAAAAAACAAAAGTACATATCCATAGGTTTAGGGAGTCTGATCTGGTCTACTCTCTAAAAATGAACCAATGAAAATTTCACTGGTTCATCCTTCACTGTTTTCCCAGCAATTGTTAACCAGTGAATCTTCACTGGAAACCAGTATATAGTTACTGATTCGTTTTTAGAGTGTAGATATCATCAAGCCCTTTAACTTAATATGGCATCCTGGTCGGTCAGCTCTACTCCGAGATAGTGGTATCGGCTCAGTTTTTAAGAACTGCAGAGATTATTTCCTTTCTAGCCGTTCAATCAAACTAGTCATGGTTTTGAATTTAAATCTCACCCACATACGCTGTTCTTTAGAGTTGAATTCTATCATCTAATCACTGAAATCTATCATCTGTTACTTTTATGCATGAAACACGTCACCGACTGGTTTCGTAAGAGCTGATTTTTTTTTAGAAATGAGGATCGAAAGAAGATCGCTGCAGACAAAGTTCGAAAACGAACACTCGCGCACGCAGTTGATCGACTCAAAAGGCACACAGCTCACGTGCGTGAATAACTGACAATTGTCCTTATTACTCATGCACGTGAGCTGTGTGCACTTGAAATATTTCATGTTCGCACATAAGTTGAAAATTGAATTGAGAATTTTGCAAGGAAAATTCACGGATTTTTCATAGCGATAATGTATAGATACTACCGCACAAACCCATGGTTGTGTATGAGTTTTTGGACAAAACCTCAGCGAATGGCATCAACCCAAGCGATAGAACGCTGATTTCAATGATAGAAAGGAGATGGCTTCCTCGCTTATTATGGTTAGAGAGGATGTCAGCGGTGTTATTTGCTATATAGAGGAAAGAATAAATGTTACTTAAGTGGGAGAAGGGGAAAGAGGTGAGACAATTATCCCGTTTATGACTAGGTCGAAGAGTTGAGTCGAGATTGAGTTGAAATTTCGAGCACTGAATATGATATTGAGTGGAGTTGACTTTGGGTTGAAATTGAGTTGAATTGATATCAAAACATAACCTCAAATTTTTGTGTGCAATTCTCATTTATAAATACGTAAAAATTCAGAACGAAATAATTTATTTTTCCTGTACCAGAAAAAACATCGATCACAAAACTAACGCCGAAAGTGGACCCCACGGATAGTAAACAAGCAAAAAAAAATGTTACTTCAACCCAATTTCAACTCAACCCGCGTATATGAGGTTAAATAACAACTCGATCCAGATAGGAGAGCTGAGTTGGGTTGATTGGACCCAGTTTCAACTCGACTTCCGTTTATGACTAGGTTGAACCCGGGTTGTACCTGGGTTGAACCTAGTCATAAACGGGGTAAATACCACTGCGTGGGAGCATCAATCTAACCCGATTACCTGCTGCAAGTGTTTGTACCTGCTGCAAACTAGGTGCGGGCGAGTTTCATTTTTTACTCGGGTAAATGACGATAGACTGACGCCTTCATTCCTAGGCTGCCGGGTCCTAAACGATATTCTGCACTACAGTGATACTTAACACTAGGCCCGTTTCAGTGCACCCTACATGACCAAACCAAAATACAAGAGCTCTGGCTTTGTTGTAAAGTTGTCGCCATCTAAGCATGAAATTCAGGCAAGTATTTCCTAGATTTGGAGTAATTTTTGATTTACAAATGTCAGTTTAATTACTTATATTTTATAATGTGCAACATGATTACACGAATCATCATTATTAATCATATTCCATAATCTGAACGAATTGATATACGATATTTTCTTTGTTTACATCTTGAGTTTGGCTTGAATGATTTTCTTTGTGCGTTTCGCTGTGCGTTTTAATCTTCTCTTTATGCATGCAGTCCCGACTTTTAAATTTATTTTAATCAAAAACTAAGACTCCCTAATTTACGGCCTCAATTAAGTCGTTTCATAACAATAGAATAAATAAAAGGCGCTTGAATTTAGAAAGAACGATTTTGCATATTGGCGCTTGTAACAAAGTCTAGTTCAGCAAACATTAAACGCTCCAAAAGTATTCGATCCCGCGCTTATCTTTAATTACTGCCCCTGCAGCACGCAACAGGTCATTCGCTGCTTAGTATGTGCTTCAAATGAACGCTTGATTGCAGCAGCCATAAAAGCGGTTCTCCGTTCAAACAGTGCCTGCCGTAATCGATGCATCAATTGATGGCGAATTTTGAAAGAAAGCAAAATCCGCACCGCAGGCACAAATCGCAGTTATCTGGGAAGAGAAGCTCCAAAGCGCCAGCAGTAATCATCGATTGTTCGTCCTACAATAGGCAGAGTGAGCGGACCGCCGCCATGCCGAACGGCGCTGCAACAATTGCCATTCTCGAGGCTCCGCTGCAGTCGACATTAATTCGGAATTTATGCCACTGCACTCTCCCGGACCGAGGTTGTTGCTGCAAAACAATAAAAACCTCGCGATGAGTGAAGCAATAAAATGGCGATGAATTTAGCATTTTCAATTTGTCATCGATGACAAAACGCACAGCGAGTGACACCATAGCGATTAGGAAAAAATCCGTTGTTACGGAGACGGATGAGGGGTGGTGGGTAAGTGGAATCAATCACGATTTTTTAGACTATCAAACTTTTTAGCGCTGTGGCTACTGAATACTAAAAGAGAGCCTCCTCGACGCCGGGTAGGTGGTGACACTTAAGCTGTTATGCTCCTGTCTTTGGACAAATCCAATTTAGCCGAGAGTCTACAAGAGTTTTTGCAATGGATTAGTTCCTATTGTGGCCTTATGCTGTATTCGTGGTTTTCGATTGGTGGCGGAGCCGCGTGAAATAAATATAGACTAACATCCTATCATTGCAACGTCTCGTTGCAAGACATTTTTTTTGTTGAATTTGTCACTCTTTAAATGGTCAGCTCAAAATTTCACCTGTATTGCGATGGTGGTGCGGGCACCTGTCTCTGATATCATGACATCTGTCTAGTTTGATTGCCACGTTGGAATCATGGTTAGACAGGGAATTGCAAAACACATTCGGTCCTTTTCGTGCTTTGTTTTCTAAAACTACATATTATGTGAAGTTTTAACATATCGTGCATCGTACACGTACACTTGTTATGTTGAGATATAACGAGGGTTGATAAAAATATTAAGAGGAATTTTTAAATTTCTCGGGGTGTACACATACATACATTTTTCTCGTTCGAAAGACTAACGTAAACAATGTTATTACGAGTATGAATAAATCAACTCTACTTGTCACTGAGTTGTTTATGTTAATCATACTTTTTCAAGTATTCCGTAATTTGTACAAAAGAGTTTGCTTCAAATTTTGTGTATCAAATGAAATTTCGTTTGCCGAATCTCTGAAAAATAATGCAGAAGATCCGGTACTTGAAGAACTAAAGTTCAAATGAACGAAATCTAAAAAAAAACAAAAAAATTTAACTGCGGGAGAGTTAATACCCCCTGTTGATTCTTGCATTCTTGCTACTTTTGACAGCAAGGTAATGTCATCTTTTACTAATTTGGGTACGCCGAATTCAAAATAAAACCAACCCTCTAACTTGATCGGAAACTACCATCAGACCAACCCTCATTACTAAAATTGAGTGTTCCGCCTTACTTATGAAATCACCCCGCCAATTTTTTGTGTAGCAATAGCTCTTATAGTGTACGCTATGTGTTGAGCCCAAAATCAACCCTATCGGACCTGCGGAACCTACTCCCGTAGCAACCTGAAAGTCCACCATTAGGAAAGCCATTTGACAACAAGTTGAGAAGCAAGTTCATTAGTACAAGCGATGGTAACAAAACCTGGTGATGATCCTTGATAAGTTCCACAAAGAAGAATTTCACTACAACTTCAACCCCTTCCTTTATGCACAAGGACAAGGTGATAACAGACAGCAAATCGAAGGCCGATTTATTAGGATGTGTGTTCGCTTCAAAATTCTTCTTGACCCGAAACTGATTCGCTACCAGTTCTCGAGCACAATGCCCATTTAATGGTCAGCACATTTTTTCAAGACTCGCGAGGATTAAAGGTGCCTCAAGGAGCTCCACTGGATACCATAATATGCCCCTAATGCGTCTCATCTTTGGCTAAACCTCTGCACAAACTTTTTACTTCTCCGAGGTTGATCCAGACTCTTGGAAACTTGGACATGTTTATTTATTAACTTACGCCAAACAAGACACACTTAAACTATATTACACAGGGATAGAAATGACTATAGCTAAAAGTAGTTTACAATCTAACAATTATTATCACAGAATATATCTGTATAACATATAGCACAACTTAGTTATAGTGTTAGTTCAGGGTGATTCGGATGTTCAGCCCATACAGAAAAAAGGTGACTCCAGCAGCCCCTTCAACTACCGACCAATAGCAATTATTTCTATTCTCTCCATGGAGGCCATAATCAACAAAAAGCTTATAGAAAGCTCTTGAATCCAACCTAGTCATAAACGATAGACAGTATGGCTTCCGAAAATACATGCCTTTGACAATACATTCTTTGATAATACAGCTAGGACTGTAAGTAGACAAGGTCTAGGTAGCAATTTCTGCGACTGGGTCGACTCTATGCTGAGAACTCGCAAACTAATGGTCTCTCATCTTTATGGTTCTCTAGAGGACAGTATATCAAAAAGATTTTCACAGAGAGTTCTATCTCCACTTCTGTGGTGCCTTATTGTAGATGAACACCTAGAGTTACTCAATGACCGAAGCTTTTTCGCCCGAGGTTACGTAGGCAATGGCGTATATCGTAGGAACAGGTGAAACCGAAAATACCATGTCAAGGGTCTGTAGCAGGCACTAGATTTGGCCTTGGACTCCCGACAAAACGATTCTGTTTTCGTACAACAGAAAACTAACACTACGGGGACTTTAACAACCTGCAGGAAGAACTATAGGGTTCAACTGGGGGCCTCGGTAGCCTATGGAGTAAGGCGTCTGGCTACCATCCCAGAGGTCCCGGGTTCGAATCCCGGCAGCCCCACCTTCCTTCGCCTTTTCCACTTTCCCACCTACAAAACTTTCCTTCTTTCTTCTTCCCTCTTTACATTCCTGATTCCTGCTGTCATAGCCTTCCTTAGCCCTTCCCCGCTCCAGCAAAAATACATGTCATCGATTGGTTGATGAGATTCAACTCGTCTTAGGAGGCATAACACTCCAGCGAGTTGTTCTTCGATGCCCCGTTGTCAAAGTCGCGATAGTAATGGTTGGCAGGAGGTGGACTAAAAAAAATATCGCGGGAAGGTTGTTCCGTCCTCCCGACTAGAGCTGCTGTTCGACATTGCACTCTACGAAGAAAATAGATTGTCAACAGTATAGTATACAGGGCCTTTTGTGAGACTCTAGTCTTTCACATAAAAGATTTTTAGCACTGTTGCTACATTTAAGCCAAACGTTTCTACTAGCTCGTGAAAAGGACATTCGGTTCCGAATAGTCACCTAAGCTCAAGCTCAACATCATGCCGGTAAGCATTTGATGGATGAGAGACACCAGCGACGCCTCGAACTCAAGTTTTAGCAAAGCCAGGGTAATGGCGTCCGGGATCACGTTGTTAAACGTTCCCTCTATGTCATGTACAGCTACTAATGTATACCCCTTGACCTCGAGTGAATTTTCAATGGTTGAAACCAATGAATGAGTGAAGGGCAGTATCCGTGGATCTGAGGTGGGCTGTATATCGCTGCAAAAAGCAGCCCAGGAGGTACGTTTGGCTTCCGAACTCATCATCTCACAGTCCAAAAGCAAGGTTCATCGACATTTACTCATGTATCCTCCAGACCCTAACCTATCCTTCTCTTTTATTCTTCAAATGAAGCCTACTACTAGACATCGCACCATGATTTGAGCGACATGACGAATTAGTAGTACAAAGAATGATTTCTAGTTTTGGGGCTTGGAGCTGAATTGGAGACTCAGCATTGACAAGACGACAAAGGAGGCCAATATAACGATCTTTGTCGGAAAGTAACTTTTCGGCAAGACATCGGGTTTGAACATATACATGATACTCTGACAGTAATTAGGCCAGTGCCAGTTTCACGCATGGGTTTGATGAAAATCTGGATGTACATCCAAGTTGACCGTGTCTTAGACAACTGATCAGTTTCTTTGCAGTTGTCCGGTTCTGACTAAAATCGTTTGGAAACTTTCTCTTAAGGCCCCCATACGCGGTCAAATTGGATGTACATCCAGATATTCATCACACCCATGCGCGCAACGACTTTTGATCGTCCGACCGGCTGACAAACGATCCGCACTTCGGTGAACATCCAATTTGCCGTGTTTGGGGGTCTTTAGGCTTAAGATATGACCCTATACCGGTTAAATCTATCCTTGGACATCCCTGTATCCTTGACCTCATTACTTATTGAGAAGTTACTATTGTGCCTAAACGCAAGAGCAACATTTATATTTCCCGGTGTCAGTCTCATTTTGCTCCTGGTGATATTCAGTATATTTTTAGCGAAACTTATTTTTTTAAGATTTTAGAACCTAAGAATAATAGATCAAAACAAGGAAGTGATAAATGGCTTAAGCGGAAACAAACGTTCGGACGAAAGAAGCCCTACCTACTCCAAATTGTAACTCATTTGCATCTAATTTGTTCCTAGTTCCAAAACTTTCCGCAGGTCCTTTCATACTTCCCTACAACCAGTACTAACCGCCGCAGAACTTTCCCAAAGCAGCAGCAGCAATTTGACTCACAAAACAAATCAATCCTAAAAATAATTCCGCTTTTTATGTCGTAACCGAAGCAGAATTCCATTCGAGCCAGCGACGAGCAAATACGGAAGTCTCGACCGGAATAAATAAGAAATGCAAAAGGCCGCCATCAAGATTCAATGAGACGAAAAATTTCCATAGAATTTTTAATGCCGCGCGATGTAACGACAGAAAGGCAGAAACATTGCCACACGACAAGACAATTGCTGTCGCTGGCTTGTGGGAGCCGGGCCACTACAGCAGCGCGCCCTGGTGAATAACAAACAAAGTTGCGAATATCGCCGTAGAGAAATTAATTGAGGATGATTCTCCACGCTCGGCACTTGCGGATTGCAGGTGAGAAGATTACAGCCGCTTTGTCTAACACGGGGATTTTTTGTAGGAGCACTGCCGACGTTGGTGTTGTGACGCTTAACCTACTCTAGGTAGGTCGAACCTGTTTTGTTCTAGTCGCTGGATGCGGTGACTCACTATTGGTTCTATAATGGAGTTTCTTGTTCAAAAACACACACACAAAAAGAAAAGAAGTCTGGAAGCTTTTTAAAAATACTTTTGTCATAAGTTTCTAGTCAAGCAGTCAAAGAACTCAGCCGAGCATATCTCCTCCGATACTCAAGCTTTTGTGCGTCTGGGTCGAGTTCGTGCGCCTTTCCCGCCAACAGGCCAAAAAGATTCTTCAATTTTCAACATCAGTGAACTCATTCAATACGCACCTATTTTAGAACGCACCTTCTACAAAGTGACGAACAGCATCGGAGTATCACCTTAAAGGTGGACCATATGGGAAGCAACAGACACCAGCTGTAAGCGAAACAACAATCCTACACAGGTTCGGCGTGTCTTTGTCGAGAGTTTGTCGCTCCAAAAGAAACCGCCTAAGTTAATTTTTCAAGAGGTCCTTCCGTAAATAGGCCCCGAAGTGGCGTCTAAAAATAGCCTCCTTTGGACACGAGGCGGAAAATTAAGCCATTAAAGAAAAGCTGATGACTTCGTTGAGGGACAAGGGATAACATTCCACTACAAGATCTTAACTTTGTCTCTCGCTTCTAGCCGGGATCAAATGAGTTTTCGAGGATACGTCTGCCGGCGTGTGTGTGCGTGTGAAATACTTGAGGATTTTAACTCGACAGTTTTGAGCTGGGGATGAAATGTGTTGACATATTGACATGAGGTGGCAATTTTGGGCATTTAGAAAATTTCCTGGACGAAGGTTCAACTTGTCAGAGTAAAGGCGATATTGAAATGATTTTTGCAATAAATCTCGTATTTTAGGTGTTCTGAGAAAAGTTTCAACTTTGGGTGCTATTTTTCATCCCACATTTAAATTAAAACAATAAAACAGACTTTCTCCATCATTCATCAGTCTTTGATAACACCTGACATCTCTCAACGAAATATTTAAATTTTGTTATGAAAATAACCAGAAAATAATTGTTTTTTTGTAATATTGGAAGTTTGCCATTAATTACTCGATAAAATATGAGACGAATCCGTACTTTTTCATGCAACTTCGCGGATTCTTGGCATAGTTGCAGATTTATCTCATTAATGACGCGTTGAATCTAGTTCGAGAGATCTGAAATTGTTTGGGAGTTTGTTGACATAGACTTTCCCTTTCGAGGTCTATGAATCGTGACAAGGCGGTAGGTCATTACAAAGAGACGACAGGTGATAATGTATAAAGTAATTTCAATGTTTTATCTTGACCATAGAGTCAGAGGCAGTTGTTTATTACACTAAAAAAATTTCTTTGGCCTCAACAGTCCAAGTCCTTTGTGACGTTCATTAGTAGGTAATATATATTTGGAAAATAATTTTAAAATCAACATAAATGCGTAAAACCTATGAAGGTGATGATTATAAGGCGGTATGGAATGTTTTGGAGAATCAAGAATTCAGTTTCAGTGCTGTCTGAAGCTAAATCCTTGTCCATAACTTAACGTTCCAGCCATGTAAAATTGACTGAAAATCTTCGATAGAACGAACACAGTAGTAGAAACAAGAAACACTGACAAATTGTTTCAGCTCTGGTAAAATTTTATCGTTACTGCCACGAAAACAGCGGACTCATTTCAAGCACTAATAATCTACACACCTTTTCCTCACCGGGTACCCTCACCATGTCGTGGTGGTGGGGCTTGCGTGCCTCGTGGTAGCATTAGGTTAGCCGGGAACCACGGCAGTGGTTAGCCGGGAACCACCAAAACACCGGTAGGAGCATCCACGCCGAACAGGCTAATTGCGAAGAAGCCAGACAAAGCTAGAGTGCTGGTCACAAACAGTTACCTCCAATGCCCCTGTCGGAGTGTACAAGTGCCTTAACCTGGTAAGCGGCTCGGGCAGGATGGACTATCTTTTTCGCAGTACTCGTGCGATCTTTTATGGAAAAATCCTTCAGTATGGAGGCTCAGAAAACCAAACCTGCTCTTTTTAAGACAGTAAGGTTGGTAAAGGGCAAAAGGGAACTTTAGACTCTAATCCGAAGCCCCCAGTCCTTCTAAGCCTCTAAGTTGCTTCGACTCAACTGCACCCGTGCAAACACCCAGTGCCTCAAAAACAAAATTACTATGCCTTCCGGCTCTCAAGGTGCTTCAGCTCCACCATCAACAGTGAAGTAACAAGACCAAAGCAGTGCCCTAAGAATCTTTGTCCGATTCGAGGGGATTGCAAAGGGTGAGATTACCGAGAAGCATCTAGCTTCAATAAGGTGGGCGACGCAGGCTGTCAGCGAGCACACTTTGCAAACTGACAACCCAACACCAAAGCTTCAGAGGTCCCTTGAGGAACGGAATCACCCCCAACAATCTACTTTCTCCTACTACTAAGACCTAAGTGCTAAAAGGTCAGATCGCGATCGCCGTTGTCCGTTGGAGCATCAGGGCCGCGTGAAGTTCATCGCATGTGTCGATCAGAGATCTGTCGATCAGAGATCTGTCGATCTCTATAAAAAACCATATCCGGAATCAGAGAAGCATGGCCAGGCGCTAAACTTAAGGTCGTTTCGTTATAAAGGAGGAGATCTCGAGTCGACCGAGAGCGCGTTCCTGGATCTCAGCGGAACCAGCCCAGTCTCAGACTATTCTGGATATTATTCTGTTGAGTAGCCCACAGCTACAGGCGTTATCGCGGAAGAATGCGAAACTGGAGGATCCGAAAGGTGACGGACGAGGGGTTACACTTGTAATTTGCAAGGAGTCTAGGACCTTTGGCGAAATCTGGTGGCGTCATAAGTTAGGGGTCATAAATTAGGTGAGGCGATTTTTGCGATATTCTGAGGGCCTTTACGCGGGTCAGTGTTACTTTTCTCGTATTCTGCAGCATTCGTCAAGTCGCGCGTTTGACTGGCCGATGACGGCTAAACAATCGAGCGGTTACTTTAAGGCCCCCATTTATATACAGGTCGCCGGCAGGCCGTGGCCTGAATGTTTTCGTTTGCGCCTTCAGGCCAGGTATCACCACACACTCACCGGCCGACAACTGTATGTGGCCTACAGTCCAAGAAAACTTATAAATAGCTTTATGTGTTTGGGCATTTATCGTCACCTCATGTATATATCATCCCTCAGTCAGACATTAACCTGTGGCCTTCGTCGGGCAGTGCCGGCCGACCTGGTCTGAAGGGTCACGGACTACCAGCTGCCTGTAAGCGAATGGGGGAGTGGAGAAATATGTTTTACTTAATTTAATCCAGATTTCTCGCAATTTTACACCGTTTCTTGCAAAAAAAATTACGTGATATTTGCCGAGACTCCTCCACTCCCCCACGTGAGATTGGGTGAGATTCGGCTCACGGCTTAATCTCCATCACAGCAAGGCTGCATCCGCCAGTCTCTGCTGACGTCTTTCGGGTAAAAATCGCCTACCACAATCCAAAGGACTTGAGACTTATGTCTCTCATCCTATATCCTGAAGATCCTCGAAAGACTTGTGGAGATTCGCATTAAGCAAAGCAACTGGCAGAAAACTGCTTCCTCCTTCGCAGAGTGCCAAACAAAATAAATCGGTAGACACTACTTTCCGCTACCTGGTAGCGGTCATTGAAAAATCCCTTGGATTCAAGGAGTTCACTTTGGCAGCTTTCTTAGATATTGAAGGTGCCTTCAACAATGTTGATTCTTCTGCGGTCACGGGGGCATCTAGGTTTTGATGGATGCTATAAGTCCTTTATTGATCTTCAGCAGCTGATCAATAAAGGACTTGTACAGGGTCATAGAGTCTGGGTTTTCGGCAGAAGTCAGACGAGTTGGAAGGAGCACACCGAAAGGGTGGGGTCCTATCGCTGCCGCTTTAGAATTTAACAGTCAACGAAGTGTTGATAATCCTTTGGGAATCTGGATAAACCCCGGTGGCCTAGGCTGATGATATTGTGCATTGGACATTCTTGTTCATTGGGCTACTACAAAGAGTCTAGGTGTTAACCCAGCTAAGACTACATTAGTGCTCTTTACAATTAACCGTCGATTCCCCGATTTTCCCCTTCTAAGACTCTGGAATGGCAGACTGCAACTTAAGGAGGACATTTAGGTCTCCTACTGGATAGGAAACTAACGTGGAGGCCGAATATTTTAGAGAGAATGGTGGACTTCATTACGGAAAGTTACGTATCGTAAGATACTGGAAAGGGTCCAAAGAACAGCTGAGCTGTGTGTTAGTGAGGCAATGAGAAGCACCCCAACAGTTGGTGACTTATTGCATCTTATTCCTTTGGACATATACCGCTGTGGATAACCTAGATCCCACTACATCACCACACTACGTTGGCCTTAGAGAAAGATTTCAATACCATCATTCCGACAGAGATGACTGGACAGATGGTGTTAACCCGACTGGGTCATTATGTATCTACACAGATGGCTTTAAAATTGGGAACAGCGTTGGTTGTGGTATCTTCTCCGAGGTATTAAATATAGATAGCTCTCTTGGTCTACACGACCATTGCAGCGTCTTCCAGGCGGAAGTCACTGCGATCTGAATGCGGATCTGCGGCTTTCGAATGGCTGAAGATAAATAATATATCTCATAAGAATATATGTATTCTATCCGACAGTCAGGCGAGGCTCTTAATTCTGTCGTTATAATATTCACGACTGTTGTGCGGTGGTAGCACGTAAGTTGTTTAAATCGACCTCTTCATTATAAAAACTCGATTTCTTGTATGAAGAGGTCGATTGAACCAACTTACCATCGAGCTCGCAGGCCTCGTGTGAGAGTGACTCAGTTTGATATAACTCTGTTTTGAGTACCTGAACTCAGAGGAATTAGGGGAAACTGCAGGGCAGATGAGTCTGCTACACAAGGAACCGAGGTGGAAAGGAGTAAGTACCTAATGTAGAATGCTCTTGGCCACGGCGGTGTGCCGCACTCTTCACGAAATATGACCAGCTTTGGACGCAAAGCGTTCAAAATCTCTTGTTCATCTGAACAAAAAAGAATGTGTAGAAGTTGTGGCAATGAAGATGAGGAAGAAACCGTCTCCCATCTTCTCTGCACATGCCCGGCGCTAGCTAGAAGAAGAGGAGTCTTCCGTGGCTTAACTTTCTTTGACGAATTGGGTGAGCTGCAAAATACCAGTGTTCTTAACCTTTATCGTTTTATTAAAAGCTCCAAATGGCTTCAAATGGCCTGAGACGCGTAACCGATCCAAATTATGGATTCACGCGGCACGCACGAATACACTGGACGATGTTTATATGAAATTCTTTATGTTGGATCTGTCGCACATAGCCGCGTGTAGACGCTCGTGTAGCCGCTAGAATACGTTTCCAGCAGACGACCAGCTTATGGTAGCGACTGTTTCACTGAAATTAAAATAATTGTGGCTGCATGTCAATGCTACCCCTGCAACACAAAACTAACCCGCTCGACTTACTTTCATAGTAAGCCTCCTTTCGCACGCCTTAAATCATGGCCTCAGCAGACTCCTCTTAGCCTATCCTGTCCTCTTAGCCTATCCTGTCCTAATTCCTAAATCTAAACTACTTAATACACCATGTACGATTTATGACGAATCAGTGGTGCAAATCTAAAAAAGTTTGTCATTGACTATAATATAATACTATAATACTCTTTATATTTGAAACATTTTATTCATATATGTAGGGTGGTAGAACGACAAGAGGATAGTTGATATAAGCCTGCAAATCGAGAATTATAAGAGCCCCCGGCCCCATAACCAACAAGGAGTTTGCCCGACCTTAAAAGAAGAAACAAGTGCAAACTTTTTACATAAAAGAACAACCAACAGAAATGAGGTGAGGCCCAAAAGACACAATCCACGCTGTTACAACACAAGCGCTACACTACATCAAAAGCGTCCTTGAATTAAATTACACAAATAAAATTCTCACTTTATGAAAATTATTTCGAAGAAAACAAATTTAGAACAAAAGAGCTTTTCAGAATCGCTTCTTTTCACCTGGACACCAAATGACTGCTTATTGGATCCAGAAGAACTTTAAAAGACCCCCAATATGAGAAAAAACATCCATGATGATCTAAGCTTGAAAAAATCGAAATCCAGAGGAAAGAGGAGAGACTACAAAGAACGCACAAGACTTCAAAACGCTCCTCCAAGTGTGTAGCTGCGACTTGTTTTTATTTTTCAAAACAAACATTTGAACGTCTCTAAACTGGAACACCTCAAGAACACGAGGGAATTCAACGAAAACATTTCGCCGACTTTAAAAACTTGTTCTCGCTCTTCTTCTTCTTCTGTTGTTCTAGTCGTTTTCTTTTTGTGTTGTGTATTTTTTGTTTGTTTTGTTCTGTCCCAATGATGACCTAACGAAGCCGAAGTGAAATGCGAGAACACACATCGCGTGGAGCTGCTTGTTAAATGGCAATTAACGAGTACGAATTTTTTTACCAATTAACTCAGAACTGAACTAGTTTTCATGATTTGCTGACGAAGAAGCATAAACGAACTTTGACCTTGACGATTGAGACAATTTCTGGCTGGCCGCCATGTGTGCAAACTTCGTTCCCAATTCCAGAGACCGCTCGCCACAAAACAAACAGACTAATTAAACAGCGCGCCCAGTTTATCCCAAAAACGCGTTCTCCATTGTTTTCCAGAAATAAACCGAGACGACAGAACGATTGTTGTCACAGCGCGCATTCGCCGGATGAATGGAATTCCGCAGAAGGGACATGAATTTCAATTGTGGCAAACGAGAAATTCACCAGAACAACATCGTCTGGTGATCAACACCTCCAGCAGCTCAAGAACGTCTTTTAGAAGTTCACCTACGACGGGTCTAGATACATCATCGCCAGCCAGTCACAGGCCGAATTCGTTCATAGTCCAATGGGGGAAATGACGTAATCGGGAGCCCCGTGAGAGCATAATAATAAAACTTGATTTTTTATTCTCTTTGGTACATTGAACTTTTGAATGAATACGCTTCAAGGTTAAGGCCCCCATACACGGTCAAATTGGCTGTACAACCAGATTTTCATCAAACCTATAAGCGCAATGTATTTTGATCGGCCGACCGGCCCACAATCGATAGTTTTGGTTGTACAACCGCACTTCGCTGTACAACCAATTGGACCGTGTATGGGGGCCTTAAGAAGCTGGAAACTTGTCGCGATTGGATGTGTGTTAATGGCGGATTGTTGAGGTACAGTTACAGAAAAGGTAAACTAGTTTTCAGCGGAGGTTTTCCTTTGCTGAAAATGTTTCCTTGAACTTGAACTTTGTAACTAGGACAACTTAAGGCGGGCATTCAGTTTATGCAAATTAGTAGTGAATGCTCGTTTTCGTCTAGCCGTTTCTGTTTTTAGGTTTATGTGGAAGACTGGAGCTCTGAGGTAGTTTTGTACTGCCAGCGACTCTATCCTATAAATCCTATAATAGAGTAGAAGAGCACGTTTTAAGGCCCCCATACACGGTCCAATTGGTTGTACAGCGAAGTGCGGTTGTACAACCAAAACTATCGATTGTGGGCCGGTCGGCCGATCAAAATACATTGCGCTTATAGGTTTGATGAAAATCTGGTTGTACAGCCAATTTGATCGTGTATGGGGGCCTTTAGTCGCAAAGAAATAAAGGAGGATTAAAATCATCCAATGCTACGTGAACAGAACGTGACTTCGGCGATCGAACAGGAGATTCTCTCTTTATTTCATACAGACAAAGCCAGAAGAGTGGTTACTGTAAAAAGAGAAGGCAAGTAAGAAGAAGACTGTGATCAAGGTAAGAGAGTAAAAAATCAAGGTCCATGCCGCTGTAACCGATTGAACGACAAACTTTGGGTATGATAAGCTAGATGTAGGGCTGCCCAATTAGGGCTTTGGTGCCTCGTTTTGATGCTACGGACGGGTGTACCTTAGTTGTGTTGGTTGTCAAAATGGCAGGTGGCCAAAACAACAGTCAGCTATGTATATCCCCAAGCAAAGTGCGTCGAATACGGTTCACGGTCGACCCACACATATCCGTAGCGGCTTCCGTGATGCCTTTCTCAATGACATTCACACAGCACCTCTTTTTTCCGTATCAGTGCTTAATGTACAAAGCCATCTGATCTGACTAAAATGATTTGAAATTTGGAAAGTGATCATGTGTATCATGGAGTTGAGTGTTCGTTCTGGGTGGGCTCTTTTGGAAGTGGTCGCACAGAAACAAATTTGAATGTATTTCAAATAAACTTTACAATTTCTGTTTAATTCTTATAAAATTTTCTGTTGAAATATTGGTTTCACGTCCGAGATAAATTACAAAATATGCGTGGCAACGTATTTTTTTATGTTTTTCACGGACGCCTGAAGGGTACTGAGAACGTCGGTGCCTCACTGCATCGGATGTCGGGGAACATGTCGCGCTTTTCTCAATTTGTTTGTTTAGAATTATTCGTACCGACAATTTGTTTTTGTCACTGACACTCCTGGTACTGCACTGAAGTCGCCGTCACGTCACGGATATGTGTGGATCGACCTTAAGTGAACAACTTTCTAATGATGTTCAAAAATAGTCTTGTATTCATGGTCTGGTTCTTGCGTAAACTGACGTTATGTGCGATAGATATGGCAGCGACAGTCTTGTCTAGGTTCAAGGCTCATTGCCTGGTAGGAACTCCAAAACTTCCGCTTGAAAGTTCTTAGCGTGCATCGAAAGATGTTAGGACAGGGAACTGTTGCTGATTTCTAGATAGACCAAATTTAGGTAGATCAAATTTCTTCAAGACGTCTGTCTCCATTTCTTCATTGTCTTCTTGAGCGTATTTCGCCGACGAAGTCCTTCAAGGTGAAGGTCAATCAGGGGGAGGTATTTTGTGGTTGTGGCAGCCATACCCTCGGGTAAGTGTAAGATGTTTTGAAGACCAGGCCCCCGTTTCTCTCTCTCTGAGGTCACTCCTGATCCACCTTGCGGTATTGAACGCATTTTTCACGGGAAGAGTTATCAATATGCTACTCTTATTCACATCCGTCGCCGCCTTGTTAGTCACCATATTTATTTTTATTTATTTATCGCTAGACCATCTACACAAGATAGAATCTTATAACTAGTAGTTGTTTATTAATGCGCGGTTGGATAGGAGGATATCATCAGATTATTAGAAAAAATACATAATTAATAATTCCAAAAGTATAATATAATTAATAAAAAAAACTGGTAATTGCGCTTTATACAACCCTGTTAGAGATATGTTGGAAAAGACACTTCTTGAAAATGCCCGCTGAATCAATGCGGGCCATGCATTAGGTGAGGGAGTAGTAAGACTTTCATTAAGCTCATACGCAGAGACCTACTCAGCAAACTGCAGTGAAACCTAAGTTTTGACAGCTGACCATAGGTTTTCAGAAAATGTTAAAATACTATTCAAGAATACACCAAGATTTTTTACTTTATCAACGCAGGCGAAGGCAACCCCATTTAAAGCAATCTGAGACATTAGGGACAGTTAACGGCGGAATGCGAGAAAATCATGAATTGGGATTTCCGAGGATTAAGTAGTAGAGGATTCAATGTCGACCAAGAGTAAGCGCGCTGCAGATCTGCGTTAAGTTTCTCTAAACTACTGAGAAATTGTACTTATACTTATTTGCACATCATCTGCATGCATGTGAATATTGGAATCTTTGACTACAAAAGGAAGATCAGTAATGAAAATCCCGAATAGAAGCGAACCAAGGATAGAGCCTTGGGGTACGCCAGCGTGAAGATCAGCAACAGAGGAACAATTGTCACCTAGCAGAACTTTCTGATAACGAGCGGTTAAGAAACTATGTACCAGTTTAAGGGCCGGAAAAGAAAAATTACCTTGGCAGGCGAGTTTTTTCAGAAGCAAACCGTGATAAACACTATCAAATGCTTTTGAGAAATCGAGCAACAATAAGCCGAAAATGCGATGTTAGTCAAGAGACTTTCGAATATCAGACGTCACTTTAAGGAGGGCAGTGTCACAGCTATGGCATTTGCAAAAGTCAGATTGCCATTCGATAATGAATTGGATTCGTACACAAAGCTCAAGTTTTTGTGCAGAGTTTAAGCTTTTTAAGAACCTTGGCCAAAAAAGGAAGTATACTAATGGGACGGAAATCCCCGCGGATGGCAGAGGCGGGCATTTAGGAATAGGCGTGATTAAAGGAAGTTTCCACGACGAAGGGAACTTAGAAACAGTGAGGCTGGTGTTAAAAATGTGAGTCAATACCGGCAAGAGATAATGTATACGCATATTTTGGATCTAGGAGATATATTGTCACTATCGGTCGCTTGTGACTTGTGATTTTTGAGCTGAGACAACCTCAAGGGAGTCGACACAGTGAAAGCAAAAGCCATCAGAGGACGTGGCGGGGGAGAGTATTAATCTCGGCATTCGTATGGTTTTCAATAAAATGTTGATTGAGGCTTTCTGGGCAAAGATTATGAGGCGCAGTGACATTTTTAGAATGCAGGCATAAGGAGCGTAATTTATTCCAGACAGTTTTGGCTGGAAGCGAAGGTTCAAGCTCACGACCAAAATAACTTCTTTTAGCCTAATTAATTTTTGTAGTGACAATGTTCCGGACACGCTTGAAAGAACGAATGGCAGTAGCGCTTTTAACTTTTTTGGACCAGCGATAAAGAAATTCCCGTTCAGCAATAAGCGATTTTTTTCCGCCGTAAAACCAGGTATAGATTTAGCGGTAAGTATTTTGTACTTCAAAGGTCATTATATAAGTCGAGCAGTAACCTATCAATTCAGCAATTTTATCATCAACAATGAAGTATGAGTAAGAGTTCAACACGATCAACATTAGAGAAATCACGATCAGTCAGAATTGCCACTTGAAAGGAATCCACAGAAAAGCTGTGGCTCACGAATAAAATATCGTGATCTAAGTAACTAAGAAGAGAGATTTATACCCTCGACACACTAGCACACTTAATCCAGGTTATGACGTCAGAATTACGTAGACTCCATTTTAACTCCTTATCTTTTATATGGGTCTACGTCATTTTGACGTCATAATCCGGTTAAGGGTGCTAAAGTGTCTCCAGTATTAGTTTAGAAATGTTATAGAGTTAATATCATTGGAAAGAAATCCGTCGAACAGAGGGTTCCAAGCAATTGAAATATGTGGGGTGTAAGTATACGTTAATAACTTCCTAACTTAGAGAATTTATGGTGTGCACAAAAAAGGTTTGCAGGGACGACTTCTTTAATAAGTTCACGTTAAAATCACCACCAACAAGGATGTTTTTGTAAACACGAGATAAGTATTCAAGGGTGTCGCAAAGTTCTTTTTCATTGTCAGGGTTAAAAAGGCCGGGGCAGAATACATATATACAAACAAAAAGTTTGTCGGCAGTATTAGAGATATCAATGCAAATGAATTCGATCCCCGGCTAGGTTGTGGCAGTTTCTTCCTTCCCCGACTAGAGCTGCTGTGCGACATTGCACTCAATACGAAGAAGATAGATTGTCGACAGTGAAAAGGGCCTTTTCCTGGGTCTCTAGTCTTTCACATAAAAAAACTTAAGAGAATCCGACGATTTTGCATTTGAGATGTTTGCGCACGTAATCCGTCTTAGACGATCATTGCGGAATAATTAATTGCAACCATAGAAGAAGAAATTTAGGGGTTTACCCAACTTTCGCTGATAAGTGCAGCGTGCGCACCTAAATATATAATTATTTCATATTTGAATATATCTTTGAAAAGAAAATTTAAAACCTAAACCGTAAGAATAATGTATCGACTCAATCCTAACCTTTTCGGGTGGCGGTTGTCTCAGCAATCCAGAACTTACAATTAGTTAGGTGGCTTTCGGAATCGCAAGTCCGTTAAAACTGGGACTTACCCGCTTAGTCTAAAATTGTGACCAGTCATAAGTCACAAGCTTTGGGCTCTCGCGCTTAGTTCATATAAAATTGATTTCATATTTTCGTTTTTATGTCAATGCTAACAGGAGTTATGCTTACTTCATTTCTACTTCGATTCTACGTTACTTTTCACTTAGTAAAGGCCTACGAGTTGAGTTGTGACTTATGACTACTTTTATAATACGGGGGTTAGTATATAATTTGTTGTTCTAGCACACTGTTAGTAATGGTAACATATTTTGTCCGGTAATACTACAGTATACCAGTACCCACCTCCGATTTTGATGAAATTTTTACACAAAGTACAGTTAATTATGTACATTCCAACTGTGAAAACAAAAAGTGTCGCTCAAGTCCCGTTATTCTGTAATTCCACTCTAAAGTACCGTTTTTTCAATAATTGAACAGGTGATAACTCCTGTGTTATTTCACCAATTTTGATGAAATTTACACACAACGTATATTTTGATGTGGACAATTTTTTGGTAAAAAAAAAAAATTGGGTCTCGTGTACCGTTACCTTTTTATTTAACTTAAAAGTACTAAGTACTTTAGAATAAAAAAAGGTACATCAACAAAGTCATTTTTTCCTACTTACAGACATTGCAGTGCTTTAAAAAAAATATTTAAAAGTATTTTTTTAAGGAGGTGACTATTTAGACCGTGAGGCAGGCAGGCAGGCCGATATTTAAAAGTATTTTTTTAAGGAGGTGACTATTTAGACCGTGAGGCAGGCAGGCAGGCCGATATTTAAAAGTATTTTTTTAAGGAGGTGACTATTTAGACCGTGAGGGAGGCAGGCAGGCAGGCAGGCAGGCCGGCCGGCCGGCCTGCCTGCCTGCCTGCCTGCCTCCCTCACGGTCTAAATAGTCACCTCCTTAAAAAAATACTTTTAAATATTTTTTTTTAAAGCACTGCAATGTCTGTAAGTAGGAAAAAATGACTTTGTTGATGTACCTTTTTTTATTCTAAAGTACTTAGTACCTACTTTTAAGTTAAATAAAAAGGTAACGGTACACGAGACCCAATTTTTTTTTTTTTACCAAAAAATTGTCCACATCAAAATATACGTTGTGTGTAAATTTCATCAAAATTGGTGAAATAACACAGGAGTTATCACCTGTTCAATTATTGAAAAAACGGTACTTTAGAGTGGAATTACAGGATAACGGGACTTGAGCGACACTTTTTGTTTTCACAGTTGGAATGTACATAATTAACTGTACTTTGTGTAAAAATTTCATCAAAATCGGAGGTGGGTACTGGTATACTGTAGTATTACCTTTTGTCCTGACAACGGAAACGCCAACAAGGTGAAAATGCGGTTTCAATTCTATTGTTTCCAATCAAAAATTTAACCTCAATGCCCACTACTTCTGCCAATTTTTATGACAACTAAGGCCACTTTCAAAGTTACAACACCGAATTGATGTAAACAAAGGATTCTCAAGCCAAGTAAACATCTTAGGCCATAAATTTTATTGTATTTCTGAATTCCAAACAAAAAGAAAACATAAAAGCTGATAAGTTCAAAGTTTATTACGAATCTTCCCGCGCGCCGCTTTCACAACGCGCGGAATATTAAACAGAGCCACGGAAATGTTTTCATTTCCATAACTAAAACGTTCTCAAAATAGCCAGCAAGTCATTGGGGGTGCTGCTCTGGACAACAGAACGTCTAGATAGCGCGCGCCCCCGAGGAGCAGAAAATTTTAGCAATAAGGAAAAAGATTTTTAGTTACCAAAACATGGGGCGCTGCTCCGGATCCTCGTTTGTACAATAATAATCCACAGATTCCTTACGAGCTGTTTAGATAGAGCTGAATAATGCCTCGATAACAGGACTTTCGGTGATAAGTAACTGATGACCGCGATTAGCTGATTGCGCACCCTTTTCGGACCGATAGTACCGGAAATCGCCGGCGGGAAGAGCAGGGCGCGGATGGTTCCGTAGTTAATATTAATTTTTTTTGTTTTTTTAAGTATGAGCCAAGCGCTGTCACTTTTGACACTTCTTCGCTGCTTGCAGTATTTATTTGCTTGATTACATACACGCTGCACTACAGACACACAATAAACAAATTCGAAAACAAGTTCTTGAAAAGATATACACAAGATAAAGAAAAGCCTCGATCAGCTCTCGCGAATCGCGGCGACGAACAACGGGAAACCGTGACGGGTACACGCTCAATAATTTTTCACCAGCAGCGGCGTGAGGGGGGCACACGCGGAATTGCAGCAGCAAAGCGATACTACAACTGCCAATGGAAAATGCACTGTGATTGCAGGGGAGCACAAAGCTAACCTCAGGGATTATTTATTTTTGATTTTTTCTTCACAAATTTTTCACAATGGATTCTTTTTATTTTTTTTATTCTTCTCTTCACAAATCTCGATTTACACTAAACTTATTTTTTGCTAGCGCGGTGACTGGAGGTGATCCCAGTGTAGTGGAAAAACAAACCTTCAAGGAAAACTCACTCAAGCTTGACTTTTCTCGCTCGCTAGAACTTTATCACAAATCTTCTGCTTTATTTCTTTTATTACTACTCCATTCGAGAAACTCACACTGATAACATATTGCACAATTTTTCTTGTATTTCCCGATGTAGCTGGAACGGATTTCCCACGTGTAGTTGCTGGACAAAAAACAATTCCAGGAAGACGAAAAACTTTTTCGACCAAAATTTTTTTGACGGACGGAAAAATTTTTCCCTTGCAGCGAATTTTTCGCGATATTCACGCGGCGCGGCTCCGGGGGCGCACAAACGAAATGGACAAAAAAACTGACCAGAAGCCGTGGAACTCAGCTGATTTTCTTTTATGAGCGACCATAGAAGACAAAATTCTGCAGTTTTGCACGGGAAAGTAGCAGCGAAAAAATATTATGTGTAAAACGAGAGAAAAAAAACAAGAAAACAAACACGGAAAAAGTGCACGACCGCGCGACAAGCACTAAACAGAGAAGCACAAAGTGAACAGCCACCAGAGCAGCACCAGCACGGCCAGCACTCAGCACCGATTCTACTACAAAAACGCGCAGCAGCTGCTGACGGTTCCGTGGAATTGTCAAAAAAAACCGTAGATGGATTCACGTTCGCCTGCGATGTGTGCGCGAATTGCTTTGGAATTTGGTCGGTGTGTTAGTGCGATGATTAAGCTGGTGCGATGGCGTGCGATGAACTGTCTTTAGGTAAATGCCGATTAATTAATTAGAAAAACACGCAGAAAAAGCACCGTAATTAATTACAGATAACGGGGAATTTTGCCGCATTTTACTGGTTACCAAAATAGAATTAGATCTCAAGTCATCGGAAATGAAACTATGTTAATGCGATAACATGCGATGAGTAGCAGTCTCCATGAATCTAGTACTTTATCTCTCTTTAAATCTTGTACAGTTAAAACGTGTGTAAACTGCGAGGGCACCGAAAGTGTTTTCGGTACGTTTGCAAGCAGCCAAGGAAGTAGGTGAAAAAGTAACGCAAAAACATATTAATTTTGCGCGGTGGTGCAGTTAATGATAATTTTCGTGCAATTTTCGATTCCTTTAATTATATTTTTAATTAATTCCGTCCGGGAATTTTTTTTAAAACATTTGCTTTCCGTAAAAAATAAACAAAAATTATTGTAAGAATTTCGTTACGGAAATTCAGAATTTATGGAGGAATCGTTTTTGGTTTTTCGCGAGTTTGAATTCTTCAAAGAATTTCCAGAATTTGGATGTTCATTTCGGAAATAGTGTCGCCAGTCCACAGGTATACAGGTGCACGTTGTTTTGGCTTCGCGCCGGAACCGACGTGACTACGGCCCCTGTGCTGAATGTCGAGTCGTGATTTGTGACAAGTTTTTTGAGTTGAAGAAAGTGACGTTTCAATCGAATTACGATTTTCAGCATAGTGGCCTAGAGTGGATGTGCTAAGTGCGAGTTTAGCCCCCTATGCTGAAAGTCGCAATTCGTCTGAAACGCCACTAACTCAAAAAACTTGTCACAAATCACGGCTCGACATTCAGCACAGGGGTCTACATCTTCCACGTTGAAGGGACTCGAAGGGGATAAGATTTGATAAAAAACAGATTAAAGCCGGCCGTCCCAATTTTTAGCCCGGAATTTAATATCCCGCGCGGGGCAGGCTAAGTCCCGCTATACTCAAGGTATTTTTTTTTTGTTGTGGTCGTTTGAACACATTTTAAGGGGCCATCAACTATCAACATTGGTTGGTTTGTTACTCTTAGAGATGTGATTAAACGCTGGAGTACAATGATTCCGTTCCGTACCGTTTCGTATAAGGGGTCGTCCATAAATTAAGTGAGGTGATTTTTGCGATTTTGGATCCACACTTGGTGAGATGTCGATAGATTTAACTCGACCCCTTCCCCCCCTTAATCTCACGTGAGATTTTTCAAATTTTATAAAATAGTATTTGTATAGTATGTATATGTTGGGAGCAAGATTTTAATTGAGATAAATGATAATTTGGACTCCTTGCCGTTCTCTATTCCACTCGTTTTTCCGCTTGTAGTGGACACACCAAAACGTGAGCACTCAATAAGCATTTCATTACGATCAAATTCGGCGTGTGCCTTCTTGTAGTTCTAAATTCTAAGAGCCTTTTCTCGGGTCAGTGTTACTTGGCTCGTACTCTGCAGCATTCGTGAGTCGCGCGTTTCGTTAGCCGATGGAGGCTAAACAATCGAGTAAAATTTTTGTGTAGGATTTATTCATATCTTAAGGCTCCATTTACACACATGTCGCCGGCAGGCCATGGCCTGTAGGTTTTTGCCTTGAGGCCAAGTATCCCGGCCGCCAACTGTATGGGGCCTGCAGTTCAAGAAAGCTGACAAAAATCGCATTTATCGTCAGTTCGGGCCTGAAGATCTCAACTTCTATTCACTCTCGAGGTGTGAATTGACGGCAAGAATTCACGCCGTATCCACTCGGAACGGAAAGCAAGGCGTGAGCTAGGCGTGAAAACCATCTACACTCGCGTCCGCGCTTCTTTTCGGGTGTTTCGTTGAGGCCATGAACATTTTTGCACTTGAATGTGTGTGTATCTGTAGGGAATCATGACTTCACCTGCATGCCACGTCCTGTCAGGCGCACAGTGGCGGGATATTTGATATTCCACCCAAATTACTCTAGAGGTCGTAATTTTTAAGTTATTGACAAATTTTTTTTTTAAATGTTCATCTTGAATTTACCTATCGATCCCTCTAGACGGATTTTGAAATTTAATTTTCGTTTTTTTTAAATTTTAACAAAACAATTTTTAACAAAAAGTCTAATTTTTTCAAAAAAAATACTATTTTTTCTATTCAATTTATTCTAACGGGCCGAAAATTTGAGTTTCCGTACTCATGTTTTTTTTAAATGTTCGTCTTTTAGTTAGCTTTTAATCTGTCTAGATGAATTTTGAATATAGTTTTTGAAAACTGTTAAAATTACTGTCAAATATCAAATCATTCAGTTCCATGAGACGAACGGAACGGTAGCCACAATCAAGCGGACGGAATGTCAAAAAGAACAAAGGAAAAACGTGCGGAGCGGACGGAACGGATTGGTTCTGCTTCAGCCTTAAGGCCTCAATCTACGCAGAATACACCCGCCTATATGAAACGGTAAAAGTTAAGGCTTCAACCCACCAACTTCCAGAGTTATGTGTCGTCAAAGTAAAAATTTTGTTTTATTGAACAAAATGATATTCCCATTTTAGAGTCGAGTTAAAAAATACAAAAGAAAAACAGTAACTTCTGATTATTAAATAAAAACAAGCAAAACCCGAATTTCACAACCAAACCAGAAGAAAGCTAAACGCAACATTTATCACGAGGGAAGTTTACATAGAAAGTTAAGCTACGTTTACAAGAACAAATTGAATTTGAATATTTCCAACACAGGTTTCGTCAACTTTAGTCGTCATTTTGAAAAGGATGCAAGCGCGTCATTTCTTTTAAAAATAGCTAATTGAATTCTACGGAAAATTTTCAATTTTTTACATACCTTCGTAGCCTGTCAACATACCTTCGTAGCTTGTCAATTTTTGCAAAAAAAACGCAATACTATCGACAGATTTACTTTACTAACTGTATTTCGTAGTTCCTTAAATCATTAGTCCTGCGAGGGTTTTGAGTAATTCCGTGACTGCCTTCTCAAATCAATAACAAAAATTGTTTTTCGACGTGAGTTTGTTGACCTCTCCCCAGGAGAAGCGGTCCTTGAATATTTATACCTCTGCGGACATAGATGGTGTAGTTTAAATATTTTCCAGGAACTGTTGCCCTAAGCCCTCCTTCTTTTCCGCAGTTGGGACCGGCATGATATCTTGGCAGATTTCCGCTACCAGTTTCTCATGTAAAAAAGCTTTTGATTGACCGGCCTCTCTTCGTTTTAAGGGAAGCTTTAGCTGACCGCTTAGCATAATTAAAAATGGTCCTAAAAGTATGCAAAATCCTAGCACATTTATCTTTCTACAGAAGTAAAAATTTTAAAAATTGCTTCTGTAAGTATGCAAAATTGTTCCTAAAAGTATGTAACGATGACATCAACTTATTTTTGCGCAATGTTGTAGAGTGTTTCACACTTCACTTTGAGTGCCTGAAACGCGTTTGTCATCATCCATCATGTCAGATTGAAGCTAATATTTCTCATCACTTCTATCACTATCAAAAAGGTTCTCGCTCGCTGGGACTTTTAGATATCGTGTATATAAAATGTATAGCTGACGCGATGGGTCCTTTGGTAATTCCAGTAAGAGTATGTGACTGATTCCAACCACTGGAATTCATTCTGTCAAGAAACTGCCACTTTGCAGAAGACGTTTTGAGTCAAATGCCGCCATAGAATAAAATTCTATGAAGGAGCTAAAGTGTTTATACATAACTACATATTTGCATCACTGGATTGTTCGTTGCCGTAAGTGTATCGCATCGAATGAGGTCATGTTAACAGTTAACAGTTTCCGATATTTGTTTTACGTAATGAATAGTTTGCATCTGCAACGGTCAACTGACCGAAGCGGGTATTTCGTAGATTCTTGTTCACAAAAGGTTGATTCTATGCTAATTTTACCCTTTTGCAGTCCTTTTCCTCGAAGTCTAATGTTGTTCCAAGTATCCATACATTGCCGTCTGCACAATTACACGTGGTGCCTGCAGTATGCAGCTCCTTATTATGTTGTGGAGCATGAGGTCATCGTGAAGTAGTACATTGCACTGCGGCATCAATAATTCCCCTTACACAATCGGAATCGCTTCAAACAATGACCGCGTTAATGCAGGTCATTTCAGAGTCGCTGCTTTGTTACGAGCGGCAACGATTTTAAGAGCGCAACCACCCTAAGTGATTCTGTTATTTGGCGTGATTGAAATGTAGCGGTGCTAAAAAATTTACAGATGAAAACTACCAAAAGAAAAACAGCAATTGTAGAACTGATGACGAAAAAATAGCATAGTAGTAAAATTAGAAGATGTACAGGATGTTTTTGACAAAGTTTTTTTAAGGTTGAAGTTCCAGCAGCCTCCATTGTTTTAAAAAGACAACAGGTAAAAGTGGTAGGTCTATACGATTTAGGCAGCTTCAGACACCACAACTCTCTCCCAGACGGTTGAATGTATCTCTAAATGAAGCTGGCTCTAAAGAGTGAATAAGCTCCAGGTACTTTTGAAGAAGTGACGGGCATCTCCTTCCGAGGATTTGTACGATTGAAATGAGGCCACTGTCAGTGAGACCTCAGGTTACCAATAGCTAGGACTCGGGTATGATAAGAATATACGGAAATGTACTTTACCTAAACACTAATATAGAAAGGGGGAATCTGGACTACTATTGAACTTGAATTTTCAAAATTTCCCAACATTGCGCAATTATTAACTGATGACGTAATTGCATACTTTTAGGAATAGTTCGGAATACTTTTAGAACATTGATTATCTACAAAGTAGATACCATTGATTATCTATAAGTAGATACGTAACCTTGTTTGCGGGCTTTGGACATAGATGGCCTTACTTACACTGATTTCAAAAATCCATGTTAAAACTGAGACTCAAGAGCTTTCGAAATATATAAAAGCTGTCTATCGGTTTCGCTGCTTATGTACATTGAACTTTTGAATTCATGTATATAGCAATCGCATGAATTGGGATACTTGCGATTGCGCCTGCCGTTCTTTGAGACAAAATTTTCGGAATTTTTGTTGTTGTGTTGTTTAAAAACGATTTCTCAGGTTTAGGGAAAAATTTAGTCGTGGAAGATTTTATTTTTATTTTTTATGAACTCATATTTTTTTGTGTGCAGGTGGATACGGTGCCGCAAATTTTAATTTCTGCTTTGTACAGAATATAAAAATTTTTCTATTTTCGACCAAAAGCTGAGCCTGAGACAATTGCAGTAAAAAGTTTTAAATTACATATGGAAGAGGTTTTTATCATATAGTATCCCAGGCAATGAAGCATTTTGCCTCATCATTAAGATTTGATGTTTAATGATATGGAAAAAGTAAAATCTTTCTTTATGTAAAACCATTCCATGCTAAACTGTCGCACTTTACTCCAAAAGAATATTTTAAAATTTATAACGCACCAGGAATTGTAAGTGCTTTATAAATATAATAAGTCTTGTACACTCTCTTCCACACCACCTAAGAGATCGAGTACAGGGCGCGTTTTTTTATATCGTGGTGTCCCCAGTAGGCATTAATTCACGGCTTTCAATCAAAAAGATCCTTTCGCATTCAGGCATTGCTTTGGATTTAGGACCTTGGCTATAATGATGGATCCACATAAATATATCATCCTGGAACTGTAAAACAATTGAATCCTTCTTTCCAAAATTTACAGACAGCATAACAGGGACAGGCTGAAGTGTACTATAAACCGGCTTTACTTAGTATTAACTGGTTTTGTTAATATTCATCCTCTCATCTTTACAATTTTTCCGCAACTGCTTGTACAGGGTCTGTCACGTATGCTAGGACTCCTAATAGTTGGCGCTATAAAATTTGTAAATAGAGTATTACTAACACCCTATATGTAACAAATCAAAGGCTTTACTTCCCAGCGGGAAAACTAGCGAGGGGTTACTCAGGTAACCCAAGAATTCATTAATGATTTGTGTAACCGCTTATATGGTAATTGAAAAATTCTACTGCAAATTTAGTAAAATGGAGGTCTTTACATTGTGGCTAGGTAAGCGACTAGGTAATGACTTGTGAAATACTTTCGTTGGAAATGTGATGTGCTTTTATTATTCTTTGTCTTGTCGAAGCCTCCCTTCTTGAGTTTATTCCGTCCTCCAAATTCGTTCGGTGTGGATCGTGCAGTGCAGTCAAAAAGATATCTTACTAGTAAAATTCTTACCAAATGTAGCTGAAATGCAATGGTAATTTTGGATAGTAATGTTTTTAATGCTAAAAAGGGTAGCCAGAATTTTATTCTGCGTGCCTTACATGGTAATCTATGTATTCACTTAATACACTTCACCTCTGAAATAAGTCCTCATTTGTAATGCCTACAGTAAGTACTTACCGCCATAGGACATCCCTATGTAAAAGTAAGCTATTATTTCATCACAAATGTAATGGGTCCATCTCATTATCACCTCGCTTACCTAGCCATTACATTTCCCGCTGGGTTGTAAAAACGGAGAATATTTAAACACTTTTATCAGTTTTATCCCGTAAACTTCCGAAGTTATCGTCGAAGGCGAACTGATGACAATCAATAAATCTTGGTGCTTCCTGTGTAGATCAACAAATTACTTGCTAAACATACAACATTCTATCGCCACTATCTCAGTACCATCGAAATAAACCCTCTCCTGACTGCACGGCAATCTTATTCCCTCAGCACCAAATTAGATAAACTCGTCTCACTCCTTCCACCTGCAGCCCTCTTTTCGGGCACTCTACAAAATAGGAATTCGTTTCTAAAAAGAACAACTGGATTCTGGAATAATCGGTTAGTATTTCCGAGCTCATACAACATCCCAGAATTCAAACGCAGAATTCCTCGTCAATTCCACCTCCCAACGATCATAATGGTTAACCTATTCCACCCTTGTACTAATCTTACTGCAAGACAATGAACCATCATATGACAAACTAAATAATGGACTAGTTGTACGAGAGTTATTTTGGGAAATTTGTTCAAAAATCGTACAACATTTTTCAAGTTTTTTTTTGATTTGATTCAAGGGTGGATTCACCGCATTGAAAAAGAGGTTATAATAAATTTTACAATTTATTTTTGATATTATTTCATCAAAAATAAAATTTAAAAACATAAAAATATTTGAATCATTTTTCAAATACAACCTGTATTATATGTATTGAAAATGACTTATTTCTTCTTAACAATACCAAGCAACCAACCTGCAATCCGGTAGCAGCAACAATTACCCAAAACGTAGAAAAAAGCTGCTGTATAAAATTTATTTTTAAAATATTACTTCCCTTTAGTTTTATCCCCTTAATGCTTGATAAAATTTGGCTAGATTAAATAAAAATCAACCACCTTCGCAAATAAATATAAAAAAGAGTCCATTTAATTTGATTATTATAATTATCCTTATCCTTAAAATGGACTGTATTTTATATTTATAAGGGTGACAAACATATTTTATTGCAGTCCTAAAATTTCCTGCTGATTTTCATAATCAGCCACCAAAAAACATGAAGAGAAATGGCCTCGACTCCCAGATCCGGCGGCGCGGAAGTGAGTGCGGATTTGACACTTTGCGATTCTCAAATCCGCAGTCCCGGATTCAATTAAATCAAAAATTCGGAATGAAGACGAAATGAAATACCTGATGTCGGATTATCTTAGGCGCATTTGTGGTTTCGAATCCGCAGAAAATTTGTTGCGGATCACACTTTTAAAGCGCGGAAAATATCAAAGAGAGATTCGCGGTTGTGGATTTGAGAATCGCAAAGGCTCAAATCCGCACTCACTTCCGCGCCGCCGGATCTGGGAATCGAGGCCATAGTTTCAAAACGGTGTTTCGACACCCCTCCCCCTCCCATTCCTTTGCGTTGCAAATGGACTTTTCGCTAACTAATGCAAATAAGTCTCATAAAATCAAAAAGTCCGAAATCTGAAAAATCATGAGATTCGATATCTCAACTTTGTATACGGCACCGCGCCCCAGCCAAAATAAATTCAACTTCATTTTAATGTTCCAAGAAAATACCTCGAAACTCCAAACCAAAGCTTCCAAATCTTGCAAGTTTTACCGAAAGCACAAACCGCAAAAAGAAGACAGACGCTAGCGCCGCCAAACATCAACACCTGCCATCCTCACAGGTCCCATGATTACGCATCTACTTATAGATAAATCAATGTTTAGAAGCAACTTTGGATTTTGCATACTTTTAGGAACAACGTTTTAAGTCAAAAGTTCAGTACAATTTTTTTAATAGAAATGCCAGTGGAAAATTTTTAGATATCCCATAAACAGCATAAAGTTCGCCCTGTTTAAAGTAAAACTTTCCACATTGAGAGTGCCTTGCTTGACTGTCCGATCTCAAAAAATCAGTCCGTTAACCTTGACAGCAGAAACAGAACAATATCTTAATAGCTTCAAATTCAATTTCAATACATTCGCTAAGACTATCTCCTGTAGTAAGACATTTAAATCACGAACGAGAGGGGAACTGATAGAAAGAAATTGTAGAAACAGAATTTCTAGCTTACAGATATATTGGATTTCAGTGGCACTATATTATTACATCTTCACAAAAATATGTTAAAGAATATGAGTGAACTATATTCTAAGTATCCAAAATCAACCTAATGGACGTCCAGAAATGACAAACACATTTTTAAAGCATCCGTTTTCCACCCGATTTCACACATTCTCTTTATTTCTAATATATTCCCTCAACATCGCACAGCTATGCACCACCACCGAACAGAACGCTACTTGGCGTCGCCATTGCACTGTAGAAGCTATCTAGTGAAGGTTAGAACACAAATTCGCGCTATTCGTTCGTATCACATACATACACCGAGCTTTCTTTCCAACTTTTGATACGGCAAATATCCACACTTATAGGGAAAAAGCATAGTAGTTTAGCTTTGTTGGTCCGGGCCACCTATTTCATAATAATGCGCAATGAAGCTTTTCGTTTGTGTCTTGGGCTGAAGCTTTTGCAGTTTGTGTCTTGGGAACCTTTTGCGGCTTGGTGTGATTTTTTTTGGTGATCCTTTGCGCCACGTGTGTGAGACTAGTTGAACTTCGCTGTAGTATGTATTGGATGGGCTTTCATGCTGAAGTAGTCTGCCAGGCAGTCCAACCTACCTGTCTAGTTGTGTAGCTGCCTGCTGTCTGTCCATCTGAGAGCTTTAATTTAATTTATAATGTTTGGTATACAAATTGATGCAACTATACAGATATGTACAAGACTAGACTAGTTTGTCTGCTCTGTTTATCTGGTGATCTGTCTGCCTGATCTGCCTGTCTGGTCTGTCTGCCTGGTCTGTACTTCATTACTTGGTTACCAATCCAATTTATATGCGAAGCTTTATAAGTTCACCAGACCGCAAACACTTTTAAAGACATAAACCAAAGCTTTAATCCAAGACACAAACGAAAAGAGCGATTATGCAATATGTGGCACCGGACAAACATAGCTTTACTACTAAGCATGGCTCGATGGGCGAGGAAAAGTACAAGCAGAATGTAATGATGATGTAAATAGGACGTAAGGGAGCACCGAATTAAAATGCTTAGGGGTAGGAATACGCAGAAAGAAGAAGAGAGAGAATCTAAACAGGAGGATCCTACAGATACAGTAAGACCGGAAGGGAGAATTAGGCAAACCTACAAAGGAACGTGCGTTCTCCAACCAGATGGCCGGATACTCGGCAAATTGAATATTTGCCAAGCCTAATTTGACTCACACTGCAGCCCTCCTCTTCGCGCACATTACGGTTTAGAAGTTCGTTCTTAAATAGAACAACTCGTTTGTGGAACTGTCTTCCGCAGTCGGTGTTTCTGAACTCATGATATAACATCCCAGACCAATACCATCGACATTTACTTCAGCACAATCCAAACTCCTAACTTATCTTTTCTACTTTATCCTTCAAATCAAATCACGACATGACGGACTAGTAGTACAAAAGATTTAATGATCGTGGTGTACATCCTGTACATCATTTGGGGTGTAGGTTAGGTTAGGTTGAAATGTCTGCTCCGCCACTAGGGGAGGCCCTTTAGGCTCGCCATTGGGCCCCTTTGTGATGTCATTATAGTGTTAGGACTAACTTCTGGCCATTTCAAGACATTTTGAGCTTTTGATACAGCGACAGAAGTTAGGAACACCAGAATTTTGCAGCTCGCTCAATCCATCAAGGAAGGTCCCTCTTTTCCTTGCGAGGGCGGGACATGTACAGAGAAGATGGGAGATAGTTTCTTCCTCTTCTTCATTACCACAACTTCTGCATAAGTGGTTGTGGGGAATTCCTAATCTTTCAGCCTGAGGGCCAAAGGGACAGGGATCGGTCAGGACCTTTACTACATGGCTTATCTCCATTTTTATTCAACTGAACATGAGAGAGATCATCTGCCCCACAGTTTCCCCTAATCCCACTGTGTCCAGGAACCGAACACAGTGTTATATCAAACTGATCGTGGATGTTGTGACGATAGAATTAAGAGCCTTGAGGGTCGCCTGGCTATTTGGGGTGTAGCACGACATGGCTTACCCAAGGGTCTTTTACAGGCCTGTGGGAAAAGGCATCAAGGTGCTCTTAGTTAGGTTGATTGGGATTTCTTAAGGAATAGGCTGAAGCAGGCAATATGCAAATCCTACATTCGGCCTCTCCAGCTCTTTTATTTGGGACGGGGTTTCGTAAACAATATGAATATAATCAGGCCTGACGAAAACTTTAGCACTACTACCATAGCGATTGTTCCATCGAAATAAACGCTCTCCTGCCCCCACCACAAGCTTATATCCTCACAATACCAGATTCGCCGGCTACAAGAGCTCAACCAGTGTTCATTGTCACTTCCTTCTGGGTTTAGAGCTGCCTCATGAAAAAAGAAAAGCTATTTTTAGGGCATTTTGAGTTTTTTGCCAGAAAATAGTGGTTGCTACAATAAAGAGGACGACTCCTTCGATTTCGTCGTTTAGGCATAAAATGATAGAAATCATATCATGCTGATGTTACCTTCAGGTGAAGTGTGGAAACAGCCCCAGAAAAAATTTCAGCTTTATCACGAAACGCCGACACAAGAGATTTTATCAAGGATGACGCAGACGTCATAACGCCCGTGTTACACAAATGGCAACCTTTGATTTTACAAAAAAAAGCAAAAATGTAAATAACTGGCGCTAATCTGCACAGGAGCCCCCGAATTGCCCCACTTAAAAGTGTCAGATCTGGAGTAATAGCCGTGTGTTAACTGGCGCCGAATGGCTCGCATCTGTACATTCAAAGAAATGTGAAGTACGGGAGCGCTTTCGATTTATTTCAACAATTTAGGGTCTCCCCAGCCGTTACGGATTCTGCTCCACATTTTCACACTCCTTCTTCCTCAGCCGCCCGCCATTCCGGGTAAAGCGTCACCCGCCTGCGGGCATTTAACCTTGCTCCTCCTCCCTTAACCCGACCCCACGTTGTTTATTAACTCCTCATACGCCACCAACGACCGCCGTTCATTTCGCTGATTTAAGAGTGAAAAAAATTAATTAAGATTTATTCATTTTGCCGCCAATTTTTTGTTTATTTCGTGAAAATTCGGATTTTTCGGAACAAAGTTTTCCCTTTTCACGCGCGGAAAATTCTTCCTCATTTCGCTTGTAATAATTGGAGCTGGTCCAATTGAGATTCTGGCCATTTTCGATTTGTTTGCGTTCTGGCTTCTTGGATATGGAGGAGCGGCGTGCGATGGCTTTTCACTGAATAACAACATAACATTTCGGAAGATTTATTGTTTGCGGGAATTAAACACGATTTCGGATTAAATAAAAGAGATTAAGGTGAGAAAATAAAATGAACGCGAATTTTTTTTTTAAGATCATAAAAGACGCCTACGAAAGGAAAATTGTTGATGGTTAGAATGGATTGTGGCTTTTATGATGGTGGAGCACAGTTTCATCTAGAGCATTGTTCCTTAACCTACGGGTCGCAATCTACAAGGGGTCGCCATTAGATATAAGGGGGTCACAATCTACCAAAAAAAAAAAAATTTTAATAAGCAATATATTTTAAATTATACCGGAGACAGACTTGTGGTATAGCAATTGAGATCGGGATATTGCAATATTGCCATATTGCAATATAAAAATGTGAAGACACACTTGCATTAGTATACTGAGTTATTTGGTTGTCATTTATCTGTCAGATTTGCAAATCGAAAAAAATTATTGTGCTGCAGTTAAATTGAAGTTAAATATGAATAGAATTATTGTGAAATTATTATTAATTTATATTAAAAATAAAAGTGAAATAGAAAATTGAAGAATTAAAATTCTGTTCGAAATTATCATTTTGGGTTATGCCCAGACTATTCTTCGGTTTAAATCTAGGGTATACTGAGCTATACCACGAAGTTTTTCTCAATTGGGATATTGAGTTTCAATGTTGAGTATACTGAGTGTATACCGAGATTTTTTCTCAGTATATAGAGACACACCTGAAGTATATTGCAATATTGCTCATATTGTAATTACTATACCACAAGTGTGTCTCCGGTATTATAATCAAGTGTTACATACAGAGTGTATTTGCTAAGTTTACAAATCGACCAACTGTTGGTAGGTTTTGATTAGACGAGCAGAAAATCGTATTGTTTACAAAAATAGGTACAGGGTGGTATGTAAAACTCTAGCAAAAAACTTTAACTGGCTCTACCAGCGAAACCGGTACGACGTATCCCCCACCTAAACGTGTTTTTATTCGTCTAACCAAAACCTACCACTAGTCGGCCGCTTTGTAAACTTAGCAAATACACCCTGTATCAAAATGTTGTAACAAAAATCCAAAAATTTAACTATGATTTTCCCGGTAAAGGTCGATCCACACATATCCGTGACCTGACGGCGACTTCGTCGCAATACCGTCACATCAGTGAGAAAAATATCGGCACGATATTGCTCGATGAGAGCAAATTGGGCGTCGCATGTTCCCATACATTCAACGAAGAGAAGCACCGACGTTCTCAGTACCCTTCAGTAAAAACCGTTAAATACGTTGCCATCGATATTTTTTAACTTACCCCGAATTGAACGGAAATTTAGATAAAATTTATTTGAAATTCACACGTTTAAGCTCATTCTAAATTATTCATAGAATTTAGTTTCGTGGTCCACCAATCCTCTATATCTCTCCTTCAACTTCCGGAAGAGTCACATGAGATGAACCTACTCTCATTTTTATTCTTTTAATTGCTATTGCAGCAAGATATTAAACGCTAAATTTCATGATCTACTTGAGATCACTAATTTCAAAACTAAAAAGTAATGCTATTGAACATTGATACGTAAAAGGCGGTTGCTGTGTGAATGTCAGTGTGAATCCATCACGAAAGCCACTGACACGGAAAGCGTAGGTAGCGTGCCGTCACCGATATGTATGTGTTTGTCTCTTCTGTCGTCTCCATAAGATTCAATATTTGTTTCTTTACCGGCCTCTTGCAGGGTTTGGGCCCCATGTGACAATTGAAGGACAAGCCAAAAGAGGGATATCTCCGTAGGTTCCATATGAGAACCTCTTGTTGCAAATAATAGGCATGCCGAATGAGGGCTTTCCCCTAAAGCCCGGTACCCACTTGTAGCAAACCAGCGTCTAGCACCCCTGCACCGTTTCAATTGTTGATAGATGCGAAAAAAACAGGAAGCCAAATTTTTCGAGTATCATCACTGCGTTTCAAATCATCCACTCTGTACCATGATTGATGCGGAATCGCGATACGGTTATCTGTATTCTGATGTTTAGGAAGATTTGATGTTTTTTATAAGTGTCAAAATAAAATCATTCATATTTTCTATATTCCCCATTTTTGAATTTTTTTAAAAATAATTCTTGAAATTTGCATGTAGCTGTCTCATCAAAACAGCGCGACAAATTGCTATTTGGGTCTCCGGTCCTACTGAAGTCAGCCCCATATCTAACCTATCTTAATTCATCAGTAGAGTCCTCCACAATAGTAACAGATTCTAAATAAGCTGATAGGAGGTCTCTTCACACAACAAAAATTGTAAAAGAGAGTATTTGGAATGTCAAATAAGAAGATCAACTATTGAAATCATTGTTCAGCAGTGAACACACAAACGAATAATTATCAAAAACTAAAGGTATGCATGAAGATTATAGGCAGCAGTTCGAGGATAGCATATGCAACTTTGGTGTACGACCCGGCATGGTTTAGCCAAATACTCTGCATTATGGTTGCCCTCGATTTTCCTGTGACGCGGTACCTACTAAAGCTGAAGACATACATATCGTCACCCTTATGCCAAAGACGCGAAAGTGAAATCTGCAGTTTTGAGTTATTGCTAGATAAATGTTCAAACTGTCTCTAAAAGACTGTCTCTATCAGATTTTTTTTACACGTCCAATCTTTTTTTAATATAGCTATATAATAAACCCACATTCGTACTTCTGGCATGGCATCTTTGTACCATTTTGTATTACAAAACCCTATTAGCGCGAGAGTGAAAAATTTGCACTTTCGCGTCTCTGGCATAAGGGTGACGATATATGCAAGCGCACATTCAGTGGTTGTGGCCACTGACACATCGTTGCGTTCCGTCCCGGCTTTCACACGTAACCCTAAAATCTAAGTAACGGGTACATGAGTTTGTTTTGTATACTTGTGTGAGCTAAGTCGAATGCGGCAATGCAGAAAAAGTTGAAAGTAGACCGACCTTTCCGTTGCATGCATTCCATTCACGGAATATTCCGTCAGAATGCATTTGAATACACACACTTCTATACAATATTATCTGCCACCGAATGCAACGGGTGTACGCTTAGATATGTTGAAGTGTGACCCTGTACTTCCTAGTCAATGAAAAGAGCTCCTCTTGACAGGTTTCAATCAGCGTGGACAGTATATCGGCTGCTCCTGGTGCCTTCATAACCACTGGGCTATGCAATAATAGAATTATGCTGGCTCCTAGTCTTACGTTTGGGTGTGTTGCGAGGCAATTTTTAAATATTGTGTTTGGAAGACATTGGTTGAGTTTGGTTTAGTGAAGGGAAGAAAACCCCGCGGTGTAGACCCGACGCTGTTATGGAGCACTATGTGTATAGAACTATGTCATAGTTTCCGTCAGGCTGGAACTATTATCTACTATTCCATTCCACCCCCATCTCATTCATCCTTTTACCATTCCAAACTAAGAAAAGGCTGCATACAGTCTGTTGCATAGATCTGGTGGAACAGATCAATTCTCAGGCGTTCGCCTAATGAACCACTTCGTCGTGAGTACATCAAATTGAGAAACTCCTGTAACTCCATCATCAGGAAAGTCAAATCATCATTTGACGATAAATTGAGAAGTAAGATTCTTAACTCCACTACAGGCAGCAAAAACTTCTGGTCCTTAGTACTTAATTGCAATCAAGAAGAAATTCTTCCTCCTCAACACATCCTTTTATTCACAACAAGGAAGTGATAACAGAAAGCAAACCCAAGGCCGACCTATTAGCTTCTCTGTTCGCCGCAAATTCTTCTTTACCCGATGCTGCTATGTCACCCCCACTCTCGAGAATACCACCCACTCAATGGACGGAGTTCACTTCAGGACTCGCGAGGTGTTTAGGTGTCTCAAGGAACTCGACGTCAATAAATCCACTGGCCCTGACAAAATCCCCCCTATGGTACTTAAAAAATGTGCCTCACCTTTGGCCAAACCTCTGCGCAAACTTTTTGCCCTGTCTTACTTCTCCGGAGTGTATCCCGACTCTTGGAAACTAGCTCATGTTCAGCCAATCCCAAAAAAAGGTGAAGCCAGCGACCCCTTAAACTACCGCCCAATAGCAATTACTTCTGTTCTCTCCAAAATCATGGAGACAATAATCAATAAAAGGCTGATGAAATATCTAGAATCCAACCAAATTATACACGACAGGCAATACGGCTTCAGATCTAAACGGTCTACTGGTGATCTGCTTGTGTGTTTAACCGAGCGTATCAATCAAAGCATTCACAGCTTTGGCGAGTCTAGTCTGGTTGCTCTAGATATATCAAAGGCTTTTGACAGAGTATGGCACCCAGCTCTGTTGAATAAACTCCAAGCTATTGGTATACACTTAGTTCTAAGGAACTGGATTAAGAGCTTTCTTTCAGGCCGTTCAATCAAGGTAGTATTGGACGGCGCGGCGTCGAATCCAACCCACATGTCATTTCGGCCGGAGTTCCCCAGGGGTCAATTCTCTCACCCGCACTTTTTCTAAACTTCATCTGCTCTCAATCCCCTCCAAGCCACTTCACTGTTTCGCTGATGACGGTACTCTGAATTTCTCTTACTCCTTCGACAATATAAGACAAGCACGAGCCAGACCTTGTCTTTACCACCGTCAACTGATGTCGACTTCGATCAACCGGGATATCGAATCGATTCTTAATTGGGGCGAAATGAACCGCGTCGAATTCAACGCCACAAAAACGAAGTACTGTCTGATCTCCAACAAAAATTGTACCGACCTTCCTCCTATCTCACTGGATAAAGAGAATCTAATGGCTGACTCAACTCTCAACATCCTAGGAGTAACTTTAACGGAGCATCTGCGATGGAATGATCACATATTCCAAATCGCCAAACAAGCCTCCCAATGCCTTGGATTTCTCAAGAGATGCAAGTTCCTCCTCCAGCCAGCCTCATTGGCTGCAATATACAAATCCTACATTCGGCCGCGCCTCGAATACAACTACCATATCTGGGCAGGCGCCCCAAAAACCACCTTGGCTTGTCGACAAGGTGCAAAATCGTGCCCTCAAACTCATTGGTGATGGCCCCTTTCGTGCCTCCATAGACACCTTAAGCCACTGTAGGAATGTAGCAGCCCTCTCCATACTTTATCGCTATTACCATGGCGACTGTTCCACTGAAATTCAGGACCTGCATGGCAATACTTTTACCGCAACACAAGACTAGCCCGCTCGGCTCACCCCCATACCCTACAGCCCCCTCGTTCACGCACAATACGGTTTAGAAGTTCGTTTATGAATAGAACAACTCGACTGTGGAATAATCTCCCGCAGTCAGTATTTCCGAACTCGTACATCGTCATTTTCTTCTACACCCTCCAGACCCCCTCTAACCTTTCCTATTCTCCTTTATTCTTCAAACCCAGCTTACTACTAGACATTGCACCATGAACTGAACGTCATGACGGAGTGGTAGTATAAAGGGTTACACCTAAGCTTGGTTTCTTCATATAAAAAAAAAACATGGCCTCCACTTGGTTTATCAGCTTAGTCCTTTTATTAGGCAATAAGAATAAAAATCAATGTTTTAAAAATTTTCCATTTCCCCTTCATATATCTTTAAGTATTGATCCTAGCGAAAAAGTGTATAAAACCTTTTTTGTAGAATTTTCAACGTATTTTCATTTTTCAAGGTCCCAAGAGCATTTTAAGCAAAAATTTGAGAGGAAGTATGTGTGTGTGTGTGCGTACGTATGTGGTCATTTTTTTCTGCACGATATCGCGCGAACCAAAAAAGATATCGACTTAGTTGAGGTACCGTTCAAAGAGTATTAACCAAAATATGATCTGAAAAGATTTTCATAAAATTCGTTCGCACCATTTTTGTTTAAACGACGTTCGCGGTTTTTGTATCTCCGCGATACCGCGAACCAAAAACTATACCTACTACTTTGGGATGCCGAAAGAAGAATTATAACGAAAAAATACCCTAAAAAAAATTTCATAAAATTCGTTCGGGCCTTTTTTGTTTAAAGGGAAAACCTTCGGACAAGTGTCAGAAAAACCTTAAATTGATAAGCTAATATCTAATAAACTCGACGGAATAAGACCCGTTCTAAGCGAAGGCGGTAGCCTTTCAACAAAACATCACTTGTCAAAATCCGACAATCTTTAAAAATGGTGCAAAAATTTCGTTACCCTTTACAAACATCACGAATTTTTCAAACCTTGGATCAGCACTATTTTGACGGGGAATTGTTTTCCACACGTGATACAGTTTCAGGAAATTCCGGTTCATCCCGGGATTTCCAGTAGTTACCGAAAAATTTGTTCTTTTGGGTCAAGTCTGACAAGTACTATTTCCGGAAAGCTTTGGAGTTTCCAAATGAAGCCATTCCCTTCCCAGTTTATCAGCGGCGCCGCTTCAACACGTAGTTACAAGCGTCCGTTTCCATGGCACCCTTGATTTTATTGACAAGTTAGTAAATTTGTTTATCTTATCCGTTTACGTGTTTTTGTCGTTCCGTTTTTTTTTGTTTATATGGTCAACCAGTATTAAGACTTAGTAATCAACTTTGACAGGAAGCGGAACACGGAGATCGGAAGACGTGTGCTATGTGGCTCCCGCTTTAGTGTAGCGAACGAAGTACGGAGGAAATGTTTGGGAAAAACAACGCTAACGCTAACGTTCGGGAAAAACAAATTCTCTAGAAAAATCTTTTAGATTAACCACTATTATAGTTATTTGAACTAGCTTTTCTCAGGATTACTTTGTCACCATTTACGTGACTGTCACCAGTCAATTTCCCACTAGTGCTAAACGTATTACTATTTTGTAAGAAAACAGTTTATTCCACCTGCGTTCATCATACTGGGAAGTTGATCGTGTGGACCGAAGGGGTCAAACCCACATCACAAAAAGTTTAGTATATATATTTAGTATGTATAAGGACATCTTTCCTAAAACTGTGCCAAAGTTAGCTTCTACAAGTATTTTTCCCTTACCCCGTTTATGACTAGGTTGAAAAGTTGAGTCCAGGTTGATTTGAAATTTCGACCGCCGTATATGATGTCGAGCTTAGTTCACTTTGAGTTGAAATAGAGTTGAACTGATATCAAAACATAACCTCAAATTTTTGTGTGAAATTCTCATTTATTGATATGAAAACTTTCAAAACGAAATAATTTTTTGTTCCTGTGCCAGAAAAAAACACCGAACACAAACCTAACGTCGAAAGCAGACTTCAGGATGGTAAACAAATAAAACAAATGTCACTTCAACCCAATTTCAACTCAACCCGCGTATATGAAGCGATATATCAACTCGATCCAGGTAGGAGAGCTGAGTTGGGTTGAGTGGACCCAGTTTCAACTCGATATCCGTTTATGACTGGGTTGAACCCGAGTTGAACCAAGGTTGAACCTAGTCATAAACGGGGTACCTATTGGGAAATTTTTCGTCTTTGTTCTCTGGACTATCTTCCTCATGAAGAAAAACCTGCAGGTTATCCGAGGCACGGATACGATTGATCTGCAGGCACTTCGTCAATTTCTTTTCCAATTATTTCTGACTCCTCCTGACTGCGGCGGTGTTAGCGACTCCCCACAGAATGAGGCTGTTGTTACTGTAGCCGGTCTGATCGATCATCTTTATCTTAAGAGTTCCTTAGGCAAAAACGATGCCAAAGGTGAAATTTTTCCAGGGCTTTCAGACACTTGTCGCTGATTAGCAATAGTAATGAGTAGATATGAGGGGACATGGTGAATAGAGTTATTACATCACGCAGTTACTTAGTGGGCATAGCGGTTATGGGCATACCTTCACCTTCAGGTTGACGATTTACCGTTCTGCTCAGAATGCGCGGAAGATAAAAAGGGCACGAAGCACATATTCTTAAAATGCCTGACGTTATATCTAATTGAAAAACTAAGACATATCAAATGAATTGCATATCTAATGAAGGCTGCAATTTTCCCCATAGACAACCCATACTACATCATGCAGAAGGAAGTAAAAATCGGTTGGCCCCAAAATCGAATGGATAACCGGCATTGAACAAGATCTAAGAATTTTCCGATTAATTGGACAGCTGTTGCAGCAAACTGAGGGCTACGGCCCTTGTTTCGCCACTAATAATGAGGATGTTGAAGTTACTACCCTATAAAAAATAACTAGTGCTTAACTCTAACATTTTCTTTGAAGTCGCTGCTTACTTGATGTGCCCCTGAGGACTTTTACTGCATTCACAGAAAAAGTAGCTGAAAAAAACTCGCCCTAAAACCGCAGTATTTGCATAATATCGAAATAGAAATCCAGTCAGATATGCATCTTAACACTAATTACAACCTAAACAAAATCCTCCACTTACCTCAATATCAAAATCCCATTCCGGAGATGGCGAACGTTCCTCCCGCTCCGATATCGGTGCTCCTTGAGCCGGAGAACCGTGCGGCTCCTCCGGTATCACAGCGAATCTCCCACGTTGCAACAAAGGAGATGTTGGACCATAATTAGCTGCAATTAAGTAAAACTTTCGTTAAAAAAAAACAATTTCTAAATTTCTAATTCAGCACTTACTTGACGGCATCAAGCGAAATCGTCCAAGTGTCGTTTCGGGTGGTCCCGATGCGGCTGAAGTGACACGAAAGCGGCCGCGACGTGCAGCTGCAACATCCTCGGGACCACCACCCACGCCGCCAACAGCTCCCTCGGCGTTCACATCTGAAAGTATTAAGTTAAAAATATTTCGTTAATTACAATCCATTTTTTTTATTATTTTTAATTATTTCTCAAATTCACATGATCAGCGGAAATTTACGACTAAAGAGCATTTTATTACGAAACCATGAATTTTGCGGAGAGGATTTGGGGAATTTGGCAAGAAATACGCGAAATTTTTGGTAATTTGCATTTGAAATTGTGAAAATCATTTAATGCGAGATTTTGAGTGCTGAAAGTTGAATTTTGTGGGATAAGAGTTATGGGAACAAAAGCGTTGTTCTGAAATTGCATTACCTCATAATTTATATTTTATTTGTATTTAAGTATTTCCCAAAATAGTCCAAAATTATCTCGACACTGGCAAAACGAAATCTGAATCTGTTAAATGGCATGATTGTGTAGTTAGACGTTTTCGAATAAAAAAGAAAGGCGAAATGTCGAAAAAAATCCAGCAATCTTCTCAAAAACTTTACGCCGCGAAATTTAATACTTCAAATATTGATTCTTATTCTTCTTTCACGGTTCTACAGCCGACATCCAGACCTGGCCTCACAAATGTTGCAAAAAAGTCAAGATGACGGTTCCAATATGGCGGCCGAATTGTGCAATTGTGTTTCCTGATCCCCGACATGGGTATCAAATTATAGGCTATTACGAGTAGAGTCCAATCACTTCCAAATTCAATATGGGGTCTGAATAAAAATAACCTATCAACTTGATATTTTGCACATATGCATAGTTCGCGCGTGACAACGCAATCAGACTATTTTGTAAAAAACATTATGGCGGTTCCAAAATGGCGCCCGAATTTTGCAATTGTGTTCCCCTGCCAACACAAAACGGGGTTTAACTTTTTCTTCATGACGCCCTCGGTTCGGTATGTGTATCCAGTGAAAGTGTATGACGAATGTAGTACAGTAAGCTGTGTGACGTCATTTTAAATCTAATATGGCGGTCACCACAAAATGGGGGTAGATATATAATAAACTAAAAAATAGAAAGCAAGCTGCATAGTTTAAAAAACCTAGACAATACGGTTTTTATTTCAAAATGAACTAACAGCCTGTTTATGGGAACAGCCTTGCGAAATTTAAAAAGCGTGGGGTGCTAACGAAAAGTACGATAGATAGAGTCCTGAACCTTTTTTTACCTCTTCTGTTCATATCAAACCGAAATAAAAAAAAGAAGAAAAGTTTGCTTTAGGAGCACCAAATTGGAATGCATGGTGGGTGCAATTGATTTCTTTTTTTGCCCTTCTTTGGGAAAAACAATTTGGAGCGGAGGAGGGCGTCATGAGCGAAGTTCTGTACAGAGCGTCTAACCCCCCATAGCAAAATTTATGCGGACGATTTTGAATATGTTAGGCTAGGTGTCTGTTGTTCCCGTAGTACATAATCTTTTTTTATTGAAAGGCGTTGCGTTGATAATAAGCACCGGTAAATTTCCTCAAAAAAATAAGACAGGCTACAACTAGGAAGCCACGTCACCTGTAAAAACATGAACTGCTGTCAAGATATACTGGCCCTAATCGGGCCTGCCAAGCCCAGATGTAAGTTATTGTGTCGAGTATAGTGCCTAGGTTAACTATGGAAACCCCCACAGCACACCCGATCCCCTCTTTCGCAAACTACTTCCCAACAGACCAAAGAAAGTACCTACGGCGATCTGGAACCCAGTGCCGCTGCCGCTCTGCGTTTCTGGACCCATCAGAAAATAAGCAGCACCAGATCCTACATACATCATCTAGGAGGAAAAGTCCCAGGCCGGATCCATCTAGCGCGGTGCCTTAAATGGCACTGGTCAGGAGATTGTACAAAGGAGCAGGAACCTCAAAGGAAGAAAGGGGGAGGTAAACCCAGACAGTCGCCGTAATGTCCTAAGAAAGACCCAAGAGAGGGCCGGGCAAGGAGGGCCGGGGTGGAATTGGTACGCTTTCATCAACTCTTTCTCAAAAGACCGAAGGTAGAACTGCGGTCAAGAACACGGGAAGCCCCTGTTGGCCGAGATCACCATGGCACCGTGGTCCGTTGCTTAGCAAGAAACGCGCGAACAGTCAAGTCTAAGCGACAAGCCACTAGGCAGACGGTTTAACGTGTTCAGTGATCTACAAATATGAGGTATAGGGTTGTAGCACAATAGGCCAAATGATCGTTCGCGGTACTTTTGAACCCAATATCTTACCAAGAGAAAAAAAGAAGCACCACAGTAACTACTAGCCTCAGAGACGCCTTCAATCTAGCCAGGTTATATGTCCTTCACGGTGAAATTTCTGTGTTAAAACCTGTAAACCAAAACACAACTGAAAACAAAGACGCGGTCTCAGCCAAAGATAGTGGATTTATACCAGCTCAAAATTGTCACCTCCCGGCAATTCGGACTACTGCTTACTCAACGCTAGCTTCCCATTCAAATTTCCCACCCATCCCAAGGCAGTTAGAAGAACTATATGACATTATGCGAAGTCCAATTGACTGAGGCTTATTAATTTTTTCCAGTCCACGGACTAGGATTTGTGTTTCCTTCCCGAAAGAAAAACATCAACTATTCAGCTCTCCGTATCACCAGGATCATACAGGCAGGCATGCATTTATTCATTCCCCATTTTACTAAATCTGTGAAGGTTAGGCCCAACAGATGGTTTAATCGGGAGTGTATGAATGCAATAAGATATAAAGAAGTTGCCCTCCAAGCGTACAAGAGCTTGCCATCAGGAATGTCAAACCTTCATTTGATAGGTGATAACAGGCAGCAAATCCAAGGCCGATTATTAGCATCTCTGTTTGCCTCAAATTTTTCTTTAAGCGAAACTGATATACTACCCCCGGTTCTCTAGCACAACGCTCATTTAATGGGCACGGTATTCTTCAGGAGCCGCGACGTGTACAGGTGTCCCAAGGAGTTCGATGCCAACAAATCCAAACCCTATTGGAAATCTAGAATCCAACCTTCTCGCCAATGACGAACAATACGGCTTCTGACAGAAAAGATCCACTGGCGATCCGGTGAATCTAGTCTGGTTGCTTTGGATATCTCCAAGGATTTTGATAGAGTATGGCAATCAGCCCTATTAGCTAAACTCAAAGCTATTGAAATTTACTCACTTCTGTATACGTGTATTAAGAGTTTCCTTTCCCGCAGTTCAATTAAGGTAGTATTGGATTGCGTCAAACCTGAAGCACCCTAACTCTGCAGTGGTCCTGCAGGGGTCAATTTTATCACCGGCCCTATTTCTTATTTTTATAAATGATTTACTTTCAATCCCCTCCAACCTACTTCTCAGCTTCGCTGGCGACGGTACCCTGCGTTACTCTTACGGCTTCGACAATGCAAGGCATGTACGTGCCAGATCCTGTCGTGAACAAATGTTCAACTCCATTAATAAAGACATTGAACTCATTTTAGAGTGGGGAAGTAAGAATCGTGTTGAATTCAACCCAACCAAAACCAAGTTCTGTCTTATTTAAAAATAAAGAGGTGCAAGTTCCTCCTCCAGCCATCGGCCCGTGCTGTTATTTATAAATCCTATATTTGGCCTCTTCTCGAATAGAACTCCCTGGTTTGGAGCGGTGCTTCGATAACCATCTTGGCATGGTTAGATAAGGTGCAGAAAAGGTAGAATGAGCGATCCCCTGCTTCGCGTGATCTGTGACATGATAACGGGGAAGAAGTTCCTGGCCAAAAGTGGGAACTTTACCTCACTGGTCTTTGAAATTAAAAACGGGTTGCAACATGGAGCTGTGAACTCAACGCCGTCAAGGCCAAAAATATGCTGTGGAGCTTCTGATAATGATCATAATAAGTTGTGCTCTGTGTTCTAATAGGCAGGTTTGCGCCAACTTTCACCCTCTTTCAATTTTGAAATTCAGATCTCCTATCAACATCTTGCTATCATTAGAAGGATGAATGCTCAAGGTTTTAATAAAAAGTATCCTTGCACATGCCTTCTTTTAATTGCATTCCTGCATGTATGTTTAAGATTGACACGATGAAGAAAATACTAAGTAAACTGCATCATATGACATGAAAAATCACACACACACACAACTATATATTCAATCTTAAGCGGCTTACCATAATAATAAACAAAAAAATGGAATCCATCATACTCCATTTTAAGCACGTCGTTCATATTTGTTTCGATATTATCATCAAATTCTATTGATTACTTCAAGTTCCCACTTGTCCCCCCCCACACAATCAATGCTTGTTTGAAAAATATGGTATGACATGATCGTTCACATATTGAAAGAAAGCTCCAAGTATTGACATATTTTAATGAATAAATTTATAAGAAATTGAAGTCTGTTCCGAAAAGTCATTTTAAAGTCGTTTATAAAATGTCTTATGCTGATCATTTTGTTGCTATCATTAAATATTGAAGAAGCTTTTTGTTTATCCTTGAAAAATCTTGAGGAGCAGCAGTATGTAAACAAAGAACATTGTGTAGAGATAGAAACAAAAACGCTTTAACCTAATCCTTTATTGCGCAACACAACAGCAATACTCCACCCTCGGCTTGGAGTTTCCCGAAATAAGAATGAAAACTTTACTCCCACATAAATATGGCCATCATTAAATTCGTTTGTATTTGGAATCGTATAAAAAGAATGAAGTAACTATTATGATGTCATTTTGTCAATCGATTTTAATTAATATAGTTTTCTTTTCGTTATCCTAAAACGTCAGCGATTACATACGAGTATATGTATGTACATAGGTATTATTTAGCTTCTCAACATTTGTAGGGTTTTGTTGTGAAAGGATGACAAAATGGGGGTAAGTATGCATATAGAATTGCAGTTCAGAAAGTTATATTTCCGCAGATCTAAAAAGAACATAAACAGGACGAAAGTAAACAAAAACAAACAAACAAAAAGGACATGTATTTTTACGTCACATTTAATATTACTTACCGTTACGATGTGAACGCCACGCTGACTTTTGTGATGCCGTTGTTGAGAAAATTTTGAAAACTTTATTTTATATCACGAATCGAACGAAAAGTGGCGGATTTTTTTTTTGATAAAAAATGAAAGAAAATAGCGACGAGAAATTAAAATGAAATTTAAAAAAAAAGATTTCTTCTTCACAAGAACACCTTTGGCCTCCTGTTGAGGCTGTAGCAAACACAAAACTAAATAAATGACAACAACAACAACCGGGGAAACCGAAATTAATGTAAAACTTAAAAATATTAGAAAAATTGAAAAACTTTAAATTTTTTTTCCAGCATTAAAATTTTCATTTTTTTGTTAGATTCCTTTTCTTCTTTAATAGAGAGGGAGAGAGATAAATAACACGTTTTCTTTTGGCGTTCAGGATTATTAAATTTTCGCACTTAGCACTTTGAATTTATTCTTTTTTTGGTCAGTTTTACACGAGCAGACAAAAGTTTGATGAAAACTTATATAGTTTGTGGAGAAGAGGGTGAGGGAGGATGGTGGAATGAGCGGACATTCGATTTTATTTAAACTTTTCAACCAATTTTATTGACAACTCCAGATTTGTGTTATGTTTTTCTGTATATCCTTTTGCTAATGAGCCGTCTAAATTGAAAGTGGTTTAAGTCCATTTTTTGAAAAAAAAAAAAAAAAAAAAAAAAAATAGTTAATGATAACAATAATCACAGTACTATATAATCTTATTTTTAGTAAACAATTGAAGTTTATTATCATCAAAATCGCTATGATTTTGGGCACTGGAAAATTATAGTCCATGACAAAAAAGGTGCCCCATCGAACACCTCAAAACAATAAAGTGAGATTGGCTGAAAAACATATAAAAAAACATGTAACGCCCGCCAGACTAGTAAAAATTTGTTGCTATTTTTTATGAATTTTTGAATTTTGTTAAAAAACAATGATTTTATTTTCCAAAACACCTGTCTGAAGTTTTTACATTTTGTACAGTGCTGCATAAAAAATTAAGACCACATTCAATGGCTTTGGCTTGGCTTCATTTTCATCTGGGAAAAAAATTCGTTCCAGTCTTGCGGATTCCAATTCCTGTGGGTGCTATCTTCTATGCTACAAAACTCTTGCTCGAGCAGGTCTGCATGTTAGGATTTTTTTGTCGTGCTCCGATCAAACTATCCTTTTGCGCAAAGGATTCGTCAAATGTGACCAGCAGACTTTTGCGTAATGGAGATCTGCCGAAAGAGCAGGGCTCGATTTTCTTTGACTAACTTGAGGAAAGAACTTCCAACACGTCTTTTCACAATTTTTTTGCGTCTTGGAGTTGTCCTGTTCTGAACGGTCCAACATTCATTGTGTCTTTTGATGGTAGGATGTAACAAGTTTTAATTATTTGATAATTGCAGTGCAATTATAATTTATATTGCAATACTGTATTGTTTTATTTTAATGAAATTATTACAGAAACTAGACACTAGATTTATGTAGCCCAACATATCATTCGAAAGCTGTAGGCATCGGAAGTAAAAGTTTCATCATACATAAAGTGTAGGTGGTCTTAATTTTTCATGCAGCACTGTAGTAAATAATGAACCATTTTTGAAAAAATTTGTCTGTCTGACAATTTTTGTTAATTAGCTTCTGACAGACCTTATGTTATAAATCCTTTTTTTTTATAAAAAGGAACTTCATAACACCTCCTTGATTTTTTTTTAAATAAAGTTTAAGATCTTTTCGGTCTATTAAAACTTGTCTGGCTGACAATTTTTGTTTATTAATGTCTGACAGGCCATTTGTTTAAATTTTTTTTATGAAAGTCCACTTCATTACACATAATTTTTGAATGCAGAACGTATTTGAGTATACAAACGGGATCTACAATATTAATTTAGAATTGTAAAAAAATGTTTTTAGTTAGCAACGATCCTACCACATTTATTCACTAAAAACCAACTAGCCCAACGGTGGGCAACCTCTGGCCCGCGGGCCATCTACTATGCACTATTTTATTTAATATCCTACACAAACCGATTTTATAGAGAAAAGGACGCAGGTTAGTTTGTTTTTTCTTTACCTTGTACAAGTGTCACAATCGTTACACAAAAAACAGTCAGAAAAATAAATATTTAGTGTAATGCCCACATTATAAAGAAACCTGTTTGAGTTGCGAACCGAGGGTCGAAGGGTCGGGCCGGAGGTGAGTGTTCAGGATTTTTTTTTGTAAAGAAACTTAATGTTTCGTCATAATTGTGACTAGGCTCAGGAATATCGGCCTCGAATTTGGCCTCTCCTCTTCCTCGTCTTCTTCAGCGTTCATAGGAAATATACAAAATTTGGGCCGGTCACTATCGAAATGCTAGGGGGGGGGCAATCCGTCCCTGACGACACGGACACGATTATAAAAATGAGTTTGTAAGAGGCGCCTCTTTTTCGTTTAGAGCCAGTTCAATGTCATACTTCAATTGAGGCGAGCTGCCATTGTAATGCCATAATGACAAAAACAACTAAATTAAATAAAGAAGGAAAAACTTTTTGACGAGTTTCCATATGCATTAAACTGCCTCAAGGTTAGAAAGCTATGCCTCCACAATGTATATTGATACTTGACAATCTTACCTCACCTAATTTCAAGTTGGAAATTTTGCTGACGCAAAAAGTAAGAAAGAAGAAACCCTTTTCTCTTCACTATGTATTTACAATCACACCTCGTCTCATTTTTCTCGATACACTAGTAGAATATTATTTTTGAACCGGGACATTTAAAAAAATTGAGGTGGCAGTACAATTTCCCATAGGTAGGGGATAAATGTACTGCCTAGTGTAAAGTCCGGCTCAACTTTATAAAAAACAGGTTACAAAAAGGTGTCAACTGGCTACTGCGACCCGCGGTAAAAAACGTAAACATTATTTTGGCCCGTGTTACGAAAAGGTTGCTCACCCTTGGACTAGGTTTTAATTTAAATTCATCTACATGTTTACAATTTCTACTATTTAATTTCTTTAGAAAAATAATTTCAAGAATTTACCTTAAAAATATAAATATGTATATTTAACGATTAGAAGAATAACTATGTATATAATTCTTTTGGATAATTATTGTGATACTAAAGTATATTTTGTTTGCTAATCAATCCGATATAATTATATTATAATTATATTACGAATTTGAGTAAATTTAAGTGAAAAAATTAACCTATAATACTATTAAACAAATAACACAAAGTGAACTTATTCCTTTTCATAAACAAAAAAGTCATTTTATTAATTTTGAAAGTGGTTTAAGTCCACTTTACATTCTCAAAAACATCTTATTTTTCAAGTGTAGTTTACAAAATGCATTATGTTATATATTCTAATGTTTAAGGTCACAAGGCCATGAAACCAACTTAATACCAGTTAACAATATTTTTAAAACAATTCAAACGCAAACCCTTAAATATCTAAATTTAAGAATTTCTGGACTTAAACTTAAACCACTTTCAAAATAAACGACCCATTTAAGGAAGCAAAAGAGAGTTTCAGAACCCAAATATCAAATAAATCTTCACATGTACATAGTTAGCCGGAAAATTTCCCCCGTGTAAAAAAAAACTTGATCCGACTTTTCATCAAACTTCGAGATGATGCTCGTGTAAAAAGACCCTTTTTTTATTTTTATTTTTCACCTGCACGGAAAATGTTTGTTCTCTATTTTTACGGCATTTTTATAGCCACAAGCTTTTCTGAAAACACACAAGAAAAATATACATTATATAAAAAAAATGATAAAAATATAATATCGAAAGGAAAATTGAAAAATTATCGAAAAAACCGCGCCGCGCGTCTTTTATGTGTGTGTGGCAGAAAAATAACCGTCATAAACTGAGTGGGGGGGTGAAATTTTAAGAAAAAAAACTAGAAAAAAAAACTAAGTCCACAGAGAAAACACCGCTTCGTTACTGCAGTGATACTTCCTTTTAAAAGTTCCTTTTTCGTTTTAATTTTCACTTAACGACACTGCACTTCCGTCAAAATCGAAACAAAAAAAACAAACAAATTCTGCACAACATTCGTCGAGTTTGTTGCAATTCTACTGCAGCCTGTGCAGAGGTCGACACTCAACGAAACCCGGCCGGCCGGTTCCTGGTGAGAAGCTTTTCCCACAAATACATACACTCCCCTCCTGCGTTTTCCTTCCGTGCTTAAACTGAACGAAGAATTTTCCTTTGCCCCTCTTGAATTATATTTTCTTTCTATTATTGCGTGTGGCGGCACAGTATCAAAATATGATAATCGCACACGGACTGCGGTCACGTTTTGTAGGGGCAAACAACGTGCAAATTTTCCCGTCTATAATTTTTTTTATTATTATTATTTTCTTCTTTCATCGTGTGTGTGTGTGTGTTAGTGTGTACATTTTCATATTTAGGTGAAATATTTTGACACAAGCATTCTTCTTCTTCATCGCGAATTTTGTTTTTTTACAGTCTGCGAGAATTTTCCGGAAATGAAAGCATTTATTAATTAAGTAAATGCGATTTTTTTTCTTCGTTGGGATTTTTATGGTTTGTAAAAGGCGGTGGCGAAAACGAGTCCTTTGAAGCGAACTTCCCTTAGGTGTGAAATTTTGTTTGCTCGGCGTGTATCACCACAGCGGTGTCACATGGTGGATTCTACGACCACGTGGTGGAAAAAGATTGATTTTTTTAGTCATCGGCTATTTTTGGAAAATATTCTTTATGTTTTATTTTTTTTTTCTTTTTGGTTATTTTTCACTTGAAAAATAATTTCCAATATTTTCATTTCAAAGTGCTTTTAAATGTTTGTTTTTAGTACGAATTTTGGCAACATGTTGGACAAAAAATTTTTGTTATTATTGAAACAAATGGTTCTATTTGTTGTGTAAATAAAAATTAAAATCATTTTTTTAAATTAGAATCAATTTGTATTAAATTCGAATTTGAAAATGGGATCAATCTAAATAAAAGTCCAGTTAAGCAATTAGAACATTAGAGTTAAAAACAAACAAATACAGATTTCTGGAATAAGACTAGAAGGGAACAGATACAGAGCAGAAGGAATAAGCTATCCTAGGGAAATAATAGTATTAATTCAGCAAAAAAGATGGACCTAGATTCTAGAAGAAAGATGACAACAATCAAGTGACCATTGTGATGCAAATGATCAAATAGCAAAGTGCAAAGCGAAATAAGCAAGCCTTTAAGGAAAGAGATGAAACTAATACATATACTCGTAGTTCTGCGTGAAAAGACTTTAGTAGTGCCGGTACATGATAGAGATAAATCCTGAGAAACACCAACTGCTATAAAACGATTAAAATCTGTAGCCATTCTACTGAATTCTACCTGCGCCTCCTCGAAGATGTTGACTTTAAGAGTAAAGGCTAATTATTATAATGAACGGATTTGAGTCGATTGGAATGTCAGAAAAACGCATCGGATGGTATAGGAAATTAACTGGTTATAATAACGCATCCGGTCGGATTCAAACGTCAAAGTTTATTTTAAACAAACTTTCATTTTTTTTGTTTTTATCGCAACTCTGGGTATTATTATAAATAATTTTATAATTTTTAACCTCTTTGATTACTTGTTCGCCGGTAAGCTTTTGCACTTATAATTTTAACGTTATGTTTATGAAATTTTTGACATTTCACTCAAATCCGACCGAATCCGTTTGAATGCGTTCATTATAATCGGTTAGGTCTAAAATGTATGCTGGGAAAACCGATCTGACAGTTCAAACCGTTTTGTTGCGCTCAAATAAGTTCATTATAATTGAGTGTTTCTTGCCTCAAAACGAAGCAAACGCCGGACTGGTCGTCCACGTATGGTTGTTGGGCGGCAGGCTGGCAAATGTTCCCTCTAATTTTTTCGATAACTGCGCTGTAATAAGTATGTATATGGGAACAAAAATATTCAAAACGTATGTAAAAGTGTGCAAAGGTGGAGGTCCTGTGCTTGTATTTGAAGTAGTTTTTTTTAAATAAATTTTCTTGAAAATTGATTTTGACAGTATAGTCCATATGTTTGTTTATTAGGAGTACGTCATCTAGACCTTCGGTATTTCAACATTAAATAACTCTGACATTTTTTTGCCGATTTCGACAAATGTACACGATTCTGAAACGTCATTGAGTACCATTTTAGCAATGAGTCAATACTCATCGAAAGTTTATTTTACACTCTCTGGCGGAACCAATAAACAAAACCGTCGAATTTGGGGAACGAACAAAGAACTCACACATCATTCGCGAAAGACCATTGTTTGGGCCGGAATGTGATCAAATACCCTCATCGGTCGGACTTTTCTTCAAAGTTGGAAAAACCGGCGACGGCGCACGCTATCGTTGGATGTTGGCGGACTTTATGTGTCCGAAAAAGCGTGAAAAAGGTCTGATGAGCTGGTTTTTGCATATCGAATGGAGGTGGTCATTTGATCGACAAATTCAAAAACTGATTTGAAGTAAATGGTAGAGAATATCCTAAATAAATCATGTTTCTTTCCACTACTATACGATCGCGTAAATGCCCATAATTGTATATGTAGTCTTTGACAAGTGCCTTTGGCATGGTAACGGCTAAAGGGTTTCTTGATGGGTGTCTGTTGAGGGAATGCGTTTCGGTTACACAAGGCGTTAACTTATTACGCTTAGGAAGTGGTAAGGTAATTCTAGCTTTGCCCAATTTGTTAGTACTTAGTACGGTTTTTGAAAAACACCACCGTCAGATATTATGCCTTGGCAGCCAACACTAGCGTTTATGAAGTATTAATCACCCCTAAAAAAATTTTCAACGTAGTCCAACTGGAACGTCTGATAACCTGTACAAGTCGCGAATGAGTGCATACGAGTGTTTTAAATCGTTAAAACCATGATATCTCATGAATGGCAATTCGTACAGGAAAATGTCTTATAACATTTTTTGTAGGGAATCGTATGATCTACAAACTTTGTGAACATTACTTTATGATAAGGCTTACGGTTTAAGATATACATATTTGCCCTTTTTTTTACCCTAAACCCCCCTAAAAAGTGAGCCTTCCTTAAAGGAAGCTCTGTGCCAATTTTCAGCCTGTACCAAAGCATTTCCGCTATTTCGCTTTTTTCGGCTTAATTTGACTATACTAATTGGCATATCTCTAAAGAAATCTCTTTTTCGCAAACATGCAAAGCCTTCAGGTCTTATGTCGACAGGCGCTTTGGCTTAGTTCTTCTTTCTTTTGGCAGAATCAATCCAGAATCTTTACCTTAGCTTTAAAAATCGAAGCGCTACTAAAAGTAGTGAATTTGAAGCGCTGTTAATACGGTCCGATCGGAGTTTAAAGGAATTATATGGGACGAAGAAAACGGAAAACTCAGTTCTCGGTCGATACGGTGGTCAAGCAGGATATTGGACTTGGGGGACCACTTGGTAAAAATATTGTCGACGTTCGCGTATGGAAGGACGAAAAGACGATTGCAAAAGGTGAAAAAAATATAAAGCTTTTCGTCTTTGTAGTTTTTTCACGTATCCACAGACGCCATTAAATAAATAAAGAGGTTAGGAAGTTTTTTCTAATTTTGTGACTTCTAAAGAACGCAGAAGTAAAAGGAGTGAGTACTCCCACTGATATAAAACGAAGGGGAACGACCGCAACTTTTTAAGGAGCGTTCTAGCATTGATAATGCAAATCTCCATTTCCCGCTGGGTAAGTTTTCTCTTTTTCCTTAATACTCAATTCGAGCTTATACTACTTCAGTGGAGACTAGTTAAGGGCAAGCCAAATGCCCCAATCTAATCTATGATGAATGTCTTCAATCTATTTTCAGGCTCTAGATTACTTGTTTACTTGTTTGACAATTAGAACGTAGGGAGTTTGAGTTTCAAGCTAGTTTCAGGGCCCCCTCTCTTAAATACCTCTTAAACTGGTTTTTCCATAAAATGAATATAACAATAAATAGACAAAAATAATCCAAATTAAAACATCCAAAAACAAAGCAATAAAAAAATCCCTAATAATTAAAAAAAGTCAAGTGAAGGCCACCTTAAGCCGCGTCTCCACCAACCGAACATGTTCGCCGAACAGTGTTCGCGAACATAAAAACGGACAAACATTTAACATTTGGTTTCCAAACATGTTCGGCGAACATTTTCAATAGCTCAATAGCGGCGAACAAATCAATGTTCGCTACAACACCGAACAATGTTCGGCGGACATCACCAATGTCTGTTGAACACTGTTCGGCGAACATGTTCGGTTGGTGGAGACGCGGCTTTAATGAAACAAACAAAGGAATACTGTCTGGGGCAGACAGGTGTCTTGAGGTTCAAAGTTAATTAATCCCTAGAAATAGTTATTCCTCCTATGGTACTTAAGAAATGTGCCTCACCTTTGGCTAAAAGTTATCGCAAACTTTCTGCCCTGTCGTACTTCTCCCGAGTATATCCAGGCTCTAACTAGCTCATGATCAGCCCATTCCAAATGTCAATTCAATGATCCCTCTAAATACCGCCCAATAGTAATTGCTTCTATTCCCTCCACAATCATTTAGACAATAATCAATTGAAAGCTTTTGGGGTGTCTAGAATCTAACCAAATCCTACACGACAAGCAGTACCTACGCCTTTAGACCAAAAACGTCTACTGTCTACCACCTTTTGTGCTTAACCGAGCATCTTAATCAAGTCATCCATCGCTTCGGCGAGTCTGGTCTGGTTGCTTTAGACTTATCCAAGGCTTTTGACATAGTATGACATCCTGCCCTATTGACCAAACTTCGACCAAAGTTTCCCCTACTCCTGAATTCCTGATATACAAGAAAATAAATCGACGAGCAAACAATTTCCAAAATCAAACAAATCCTGAAACGCAAAACGAATTAATTAACGATAAAACAAAGCAAATTGCCGCAATTCTGACAAATAATGCTCATAATTTGTTACACAACAATAACAGCGTGCAAACGTCAAAGGAGTCTTCCAAGTACCGATGCTATTCAGACAGCAGTGAAACGGTTCTGGGGCGTCATTATGCCACGTGTACACCCACATGCCAATCGTACTACAATAATGCTGCCAGTGGTGAGTCCTTAATTGAGAAGAGTTTGTATGTCCTTTGTAAGGATACAATTTTGTTTCGTTAACATTTTTCTCTGGAAAGTTTGATGGCAGTGGGCATGTGTTTGTCGTGTAATTTCGACGCCCGTGAGCTTCAACAACATGTTTTATCAATTAACAGCTGATAAATACTGGTGTCTTTTCATGTTTGTGTTTCTAACGGGAAACAGGTGCAGCAAATGTAAGCAAAGGTTTCGCAACACTGTGTTCACTCAAATGACCAATTTAAACTTTTACTGTGCTCGAAGGATACAAACTAGGGAGCGCTTATCGCTGGTTGTGGGCGATGAGATGATCAAGAGTTGAAAGTGTTGAGATTTTAAAAGGATCTACTCTTAAGGGGTCATTACATCGGTTCTAGTTAAAACCCTTTTGTCACATTGTGTCACTATCTCTGTTTAGTGCCGCCCAACCACTAGCAGTATTTAGTCAAGTACAAGGATGTAACCCGACTGTGACAAACATTTGTGCTGTAGCAAGCATTCCAAAAAGTCCACTAAAGTACTAAATTATCCAATGAAGAAAAGAAGTGTAATATAAGCCCAAGGTGGCCATGTTCACAAGGTGCGTAGGGCTCGTTTACATACCCGTGAGTTGGAGGCGGAAGAAGAAATCCCCGAAGGACTATAGACCGAGCCTAACATCTTTCGTGCTCAAGACACCGTAGATGGTTATCACAAAGTAAATATAAAAGATGGCCTTACAACGGGCGGCCGCTTGGCCCTTTAATGGGCATATGATGACCGTCGAATTAATGAGAGCATGTACGAGACGAAATAGGTTCAAATCGGTTCAAATCAGTTCAAATCGAATCAAATCGGTTCAAATTGGTTCAAATCGGATAAAATCGGATCAAATCAGGAATCAAATCGGTTCAAAACGAATCAGATCAGTTGAAATCGGATCAATCTTTTTCACATCGGTTTAAGTTGTTTCAAACCGGAGATCAAATCGGTCCAATTTGTAACAAGTTGGTTCAAATCGGTGCAAATGGGATAAAATCGGGGATCAAATTGGTTCAAATCAGATAAAATCGGGGATCATAGACCAAGCATAAGCCATTCAAATTAGTAAGCAATCACTATTGCAGAAGAGTTAGGTCTCTGATTGGCAAGGAACAAATATCTGTCTGGACAAGTGTTTTCTCTCTTACAGTCTTTCCGCAAAATTCGTACCAGAGAAAATCTCTTCTTTATGCGGCAAAATCACAGAACTGTCAAGTTCACGATGACTCATACTTAATTTTGCGGCTGAAGAAGATTTGGTATTACAACAATTCCTAGAAAACAGCTGTAAAAAAACAGCAGATGCGTGAAAGAATGAGATGCAATGATGAAACAATTTTTGTGCAGACTAAGTCAAGCTGAAATCTAGCTTTGATCATGCGGCATGAACCTCATGGGAATGCGGCCTTAGTGAACAATATGAATCTGAAGAATTGATGTTCCTCAAGAGCTTCATTCTAAGCAAGAGAGAAACTTTGAATCTCAAGTTTTTCAAGAAGGGGTTGGACGACCTATAGAAACCGAGATACAAGGAAACAATGGGAAAACGCGATATCTCTGGCTGGCTGATTTCCAAAATTGTTTTCTTCAAAAGTCCCAAGGAAGCTGTGGACTAATTTTCAACCATTTTTAAAATTTGTCTCCTTTTGGGCGATTTTTTTGTTTTGCTAATTTCCCCGGGCTATTGGCTTTTCACCAGGGAGGCAAATGGAGTAACGGCTTCAGGGACCTTCGGTGGTGCCGGTACACCAAAGAGGCAAGTCCTGAGAAATGCCATCTGCGATCTAAGGTTTCCACGACTTAAGATCTTTCGATATGCTACCGAATCTTACCTCCACCTTCACAAAGATGTTGACTTTACATCGGGTGACCGTTGGATGCTCTTGTCTATATAAGAGTAACAGAAGGAGGAGGGTGAAAGGCGAGTGTTTCGCGTCTCAAAACGAAACAATTGGTGGGCAGGAGGTGGTCATGTTCACGAGTTGCGTATGGCTTAGTTACGTACCTGTCTCAAAACGAAACAATTATCGGACTGGTCCTCCAGGTTGGGGGTTAGACCGCAGGTTGACAACCTTCCACCGTAAAAACCCACCCGTCACGAATCCTCAAGGTAGGCCTCGGACAGGACGGACCCAACGGCAACTCACCACGCAACGAAATATGGTGTTTGAGTTCAGAACGCTCAACTGCTGGAAAAATACGGCATAACAATCACCGCTCTGCAGGAAACCAAATGGACTCACAGCGTCATAATGGATCTCAGGAACCACACGATACTCTCCAGTGGTTCATCGAATGGAAGAAGAGAGTTCGGAATTGCCTTCCTAGTGAGAAGAAAATGAAATCACTGATTCTGGACTTCAAGCCAGTAAATAATAGAATAGGTACGCTTCGGATTAAAACAAGACTACATAACACTAGTTTCATAAACGTCCACAGAAGACAAGACGGATGAGGTGAAAGAAGAATTCTACCAGGATCAAAAAAAGCCATCAGATTAATACCGTCAAACGATATTAAAATGATGCTTGGAGACATAAACGTCAAAATAAGGAAAGAAAAGGAATTCCTAGGAGTCATAGTAAAGCACGGCCTACATAACGCTACCAATGACAACGATAGTAGATCGATCTCGCAAGCTCAAACTCAATGGTCGTAAGTTCAACAATGTTCCCGTACAAAAATTTTCATAAGATGACGTGGCAGTCACCAGACGTGGTAACAATTAATCAAATTGACCACTTCCTGATTGAGAGAAGAGGGCCACGAGTATACTGGATGTGAGAACCAACAGGATGATCCTACAGCTGGAAGGTTTAGAATGGGACGCAATATAGCTATCAACGAACAATCTAGAAGTAGTCGATAAAACAGTCTGCCTTGGGTTCACAATTCTTTTTCTTCTTCTTTGATCCGTTAGCTGGCGGTCCGAATGAGACGTCCCCGCAACGATTACGCTGCTGTCGGTGCCGCTTTAAAAATGCGGTTCCTCGCCTAGTTTCTTCGGTTTCCCGATTCTGGTCAATTCGGAAGGTCGACCTTGTTCCACACCCTGGACTTGGGACCAGGCGACGGCGGAGTTACGACTCCACAGATACAACAACGAGTTCTTTGAAATTTTTGACGACCCATAACTATTAACTTCAATAAAAATTAACAGACTGACACTAGCCGGCCAAGTAATCAGGATGGAGGACAATCGTATCCAATAGCCTCAGAAATGTCTGGAAGTAGGCCAGTAGGTAGACTCAGGAGGAGATGGATAGACTCTGTGACGGCTGACACAGAGGCAATGCTCAACATCCGGAACTGGAGACATGCTGCAAGGGAATGTCCAACTTGGACAAATGCCCTGGAGGAGGCCAAGGCTCAATTTGGGCTGTAGTGCCATTGGATGGATAGATTGTGGAGTGTGCAATGGAGCTGTGTCCACCTCATCCGTAAACTGACGCAACTATTAATCTCGGACAGCTGTCTGGACCTCGCCGATCAGCGGAAGCGAATGCAACACGTCGACTTTGAGCAATACCGAAGATTGAACAAATAAGTTCGACAGAAAATGAAATCGGAACGAGAAGGGACGTCGCGTAGCGGACACTGTACCAGACAATCCGGCGGTTAGGCGGTAAAACAACATCAACAAACGACAGCATCGAAAAATCGGACGGAGCTTTTGTGACTTCTCCCCATGACCGTCTGCAAGGATGGGGAGAATTCTTCAACCAGCTGTACAACCACGAACCGCCGCAAGGTCCAGCACCCGAAACGCCGATTATCGAACAGCTGATGAATCAGTTTCTCGATATCAAACCGACAATTATCGAGATGAAGCAATAAAATCGCTGAAAAGTGGAACTTCGCCGGGAATAAACCAAGTAACCGCCGAGATGATCAAAGCCGGAGGTGATGTCTTATGACAACGACTTCATATCCTCATAACACACATATAGTCCAGTCAAAATAGACGAAAAAAAGCCATAATTGGAAGATAATTCCGAAGTTGCTGAAAATTGGAACAGCCGTTAAAAACATTATTATACGTAAGCTGTAGAGACTGCCACGCGATTGGGCGGCTGCAAACTTTTTTATTCAAGGTCAAAGGGTCAAAATATCAGTTTTTTGCAAATATATGCTAAACCGTACGTCTTATCAGAAAATTGTGTTTACAAAGTTTGTAGATTAGGCGATTATCTACAAAAAAATATATTATACATTTTCTCGTAGGAATTGCCATTTCTGAGATATTGTCGTTTTAATAAGTTAAAATACTCATATTCTATCATTCCCGACTTGTAAAGGTCATCAGAAGTTTAATAAATCCTTTGTTGGAGTACGCGGCTAATATTTTCTGGGGTGATTCCTGGATATATTTGGAGAAAAAAATTGTTCTACAGAGGGCGGCTATCTCCACTATCCACTAAGATACAGGGTGATTAGGGAAAAAATTTTTTTTTTAAATTTACTGAAATTTGAATAACTCCTAAAGTAATTATGATAGAGTAAACTAATTAGGCTCATCTTTTAGGTAAATGTGTATTCTTTTATTTGGTATAAAGCACAGCAACCTGAGTGACTCCGTTCAAAAAATATATAGGCTCAAACAATGCTTAGAATCTAGACCTGGCAGATTTCTTCGTTTTTCTCAGAAAATTCGTTACTAACAGTACATTTTTTTTTGCTTTTCTGATGCACCAAACTATTACCTACAATATTTCCATACACAATAAGTGTTTATTTTGGGTAGTTTTGTAGGTAGTAGTAGGTAGTAGTAGTAGTTTTATCGTGTTTTATCGTGAACAAATAAAAAGTTACTCGTCTTTCAACTGCGGCATAATAGCATTGGTTTGAGCCTACATATTTTTTGAACGGAGTCACTCAGGCTGCTGTGCTTTACACCAAATTAAAGAATACACATTTACCTAAAAGATGAGCCTAATTAGGCTACGTTATGATAATTACTTTAGGAGTTATTCAAATTTCAGTAAATTTAAAAAAAAAAAACAAAATTTTTTCCCTAATCACCCTGTATCTTAGTGGATAGTGGAGATAGCCGCCCTCTGTAGAACAATTTTTATCTCCAAATATATCCAGGAATCACCCCTGAAAATATTAGCCGCGTACTCCAACAAAGGATTTATTAAACTTCTGATGACCTTTACAAGTCGGGAATGATAGAATATGAGTATTTTAACTTATTAAAACGACAATATCTCAGAAATGGCAATTCCTACGAGAAAATGTATAATATATTTTTTTGTAGATAATCGCCTAATCTACAAACTTTGTAAACACAATTTTCTGATAAGACGTACGGTTTAGCATATATTTGCAAAAAACTGATATTTTGACCCTTTGACCTTGAATAAAAAAGTTTGCAGCCGCCCAATCGCGTGGCAGTCTCTACAGCTTACGTATAATAATGTTTTTAACGGCTGTTCCAATTTTCAGCAACTTCGGAATTATCTTCCAGTCAAACCTCTAATTTGACTGGACTAATATGGCATTCAGATGGTGTCCCTTCGGCGTAAAAAAAAGTATTTACGAAAATCATACAATCGAGGCTACAGAAACATCAGAGCAAAAGCAGCCGGAAGGAACAAGCGGGGTTGAGACCACTTCGAGGATGCATTGATCAAATATTCGTACTCCGTCAGCTAATTGAATTCGTTGCGGCAAATGAAATGTTGTCGTTTTCATAGATTTCAAATCCCCTTTCGATTGCATCGAATGGAACAGCTTGTGGAGTCTTGGAAACCGAACACGTGCCATTGGGAATCATCCAACTTCTCCAAGCGTCGTACGATGGCTCAACCAGTAGCGTTCGAATTCGAAACGACTTATCCGAGGAGGTCCCGATTCAAACAGGTATCCGACAGGGAGTTACCGAGGCTCGAAACACCGCCAAAAACCGGCAGGAATGGAAACGAATCGTGAATAAAGTTCGAGGCCCAGCGGCACCGGCAGGAGCGAATCCGTTGCGGGGACGTCCCACTCGGACCGCCAGCTAACGGATCAAAGAAGAATAAGATTGACCAAATTTTCTTAATCGGCTTTCCTTGTTAATTAGTAAATAAATTGTAATAAATGATGAATTTCCGTCATAAATGCGGGCGTGTGTCGAGGTTATTATGAAAAAATATTCTAACAAAAGAGTGACTGTTCAATTGCTGAAATCTAAGCCGAGTTGGTACTTTTAGCTTTTCACCAAAAAAAAAAAATTTTTTTTTTCATTTTAAGCACATTTTTCATATTGCGCAATATTTTTCAAGCGGTCGGTTCGCTTAGCTGAAGGTGAATTCTCTAAAAATGTTGATCTTGGATCTTTACCATTGTTTAAGAGAGAATTTAAGTAATTACTATGGGATGAAATTTACAAAGGCAGCAATTGTTACCTTTAAGTAGAATCAACACCTTGAAGACAACTTGAATTTTATTAAAAGTACATCATTAGTCCCTTATTCTTAACCTTCATTTCTTTCACTAACTATTTCAAGTGCATTCTAAATGAATGCTTTGCATTTACAAACACTATAAAAGGGAGATCAACAAATATACATATATCAACAAATTGTGCAATATTTTTTACAGTTAACGATTTATGAACCATTGAAATGCTATGAACTCGTTGTTGTCACGATATCTCGGAGATGTTAAGCCCCTGCAGACGTATTACATGAACTACATCAAGAACTCAATAATTAGCTACCACTTCTGCGACCAACATTCAAGTTAACAACCATCTTTCATGATGCAACATTCTCAACAAACAGCACTCACACACGAAACGACTAAATTGGTTCGAGCGTTCGCCAACTGCATGGATTGTATCGCAGGTAGCACTGCACTCGGCTGCAAGTAGCTTAGCAAAATAATTCCTACAATATTTCTTGTTAATTTTTTGTTTAATTAATTCATGTCATTCCAGGAATTCCAAAACTTTAATTACATGTACGAGCCTCGCGATAACAATTCCTCAGATTGTGTGATAGCTTTGTCTTTTTTTATCAAGGTCTCGGTGCAGATAAAAATCTTATCAGGAATTTTCATACTGAAACAGCCTAGATTTTTTCAATTTACTAAATTTATAAATAAGTTTAGTTAATCTTCAACGCAATGAGCTGGTAAATTTGTTATCAGCAAAAAACATTTGTTACCCATTATCTTTCGCCTGATGAACAATCCGCAGTGAACTCAGCTGGGCGATGCTTAACGAACGATTCAATCACGAAGCAGAGAACTAAGGCGAAACTTTCACATCTCCATGCAGAACAGAAACCGCACAGGGCTGAATTCGAAGGCCGCCCCAAGAACAACTACTGCAGCCACTCTTGACGAGTTTTGGCAACTTTTCGCTTGCGTTTTGTCAAATCATTTCCGGCGACGAGCAATTTTAAGGAAATCCGTCAAAACGTTCTGCAAACACACGCGGAGGAAACACAGCAAAAAAATACAAGAATCGAGACGCACGTATACGTAAATGAGACACGGCGCTACTCGCGTGGAAATTGAAGACTGCTCGTACCGCGCGTCGGGGTCGGAGTTATTAGATTCGCTTTGAGCAATCGCGGCTGTTGATATGTGGCCTGGTCCATGACGGAGACGGAGATCAGTCCAGCGTCCCATGATCATTTGGGGCTGCCATTTTAATGAAGGCCGATCATGATGCTGACGATGATGATGGCTGCAGCTGGAAGAACTTTTGTTCGTTTTCAGACATTCGTCAAATTGAGAGACAATAAAAATTGATGGATGAATTATTTGTGAGTGACTTCTTGGAAGATGCCGGCGTCTGTCTCGAAGAATTATCTCTGGCTTTTTCTAGTTTGTCGTGGAAGACCGCACAATTATCAACTTTTAATAAATGCCATGAAATTGCAAGTTTTTACTGGCCGTGATCCAAATTTCGTGTAAATAATTAGAGACCTGGTTTCGGCGCAATTTTTTTAAAAAAAAATTTTGCAAAATTTTGCAGAGCGAAAGATGTGAGCGTCGGTGGTGTAATGGTCAGCATAGTTGCCTTCCAAGCAGTTGATCCGGGTTCGATTCCCGGCCGACGCAACAAAGTTTTTTTTTAAATTTTTGGTATAAAAAATCGTGTATAGTTGAAATTTTATCAAAACCGTTTTTGCTACAAAAATTTAACATATTTTAAATTTTTAACATCCTGCCTTAAAAGCTCTCTTGGAAACCCGTAACTAGCACGGAAGTCAATGGGCATGTTTGGGCCCATTTAACTGAGCTAGGCATGTTAACAAAACAAAGGGCAAATCTTTTAGCGCTGTTAGCTAGCTTATTACTGTTTTTTGGCTTAGCTAAAATGTAGCACTGCTCATAACTGTCAAAAGGCATTGACGTTTACTTGTAAATTTTTATTGTAAGGAAAGAAGTAACTTCGGCCTAAACGTGCCCAATTACATCTTTCCATATCTGTCGTCAATTTGTAGGTCAAGCCGAGGCTAATGTTTTGGTTATATACATATCATGTATGCGTCGATTCTCTAGAAGGGCCAGCATCAAACAAAAGGGTGCTGAGATAAGTTTGGTCAAGGTTCAAAAGCTGGCCTGTTTCGGTATCACGGGAGCTAAAAGCACCTTTCCGAAGTCGGCTAAGGAAGATCTCCTGAGCCTCCGCTCCATCTAGTTGTGAAGAAGGAAGGTCTGGCGGAAGCTGTCTTCCTGACCTTGTGGATTGCTAGATAGTGAACCTGGCGCATCCAGTGTGGCACCAGGTGGATTCGCCCAAGTGTGTTCCATGAGCAATGGAAGCCTTAAAAGTCTCCCAGACCTGTCGGCCTACAGACCGATCTACCTCCTAAACGTAGCCGTCCGGAAGGCTAAAGGGAACCTGGGGAAGTGAGTGGACATGGATGTTATAGGGCATACCTTCATCGCTTCAGGTTGTAGGATTCTCTGATCTTGCTGGTCGGAGCGATTTCAGCTGCGTGGTTGCACTTCATCTGAACTACTTGACATTTTGCCAAAACCTGCGAATAACACCGATTGATCCAAAATTCGTTGTGCTTTTGTGTGGACAAAACTTTCATTTTGATTGCAGACTCGTTGATTGCTCGTGATTATTGTGAAACCAGTTCGAAATTAGGCTTGCAAATCAGTCGACTGGTGTGCAGGGGCGACACTCCACAAGTTAAAGATATTTGCCTACTAAGCAACACAGCGATAACACAAAATCGTCTAAGTATATTTAACGAGATCAATTACTGAGTTTCCATGCAGTGTTTATCCTGGGTTAACTCAGACTAAGCGTCCATAGAAATACGGGTTTAGTAAAGTTTCGTTAAATCCAAGAAAACTCCACGAAACCAGTCGGATTAAGCCGGGTTTTGCATAAGTGTTTTTTAAAGTGTCTAGTTACCCAAGGATTCCCCACGACCATTACTGTGTTTCCATGAACAAAGATAGAGTTTTCGTTGAGTCAACAGAAAGCTTTTTCACTCAAATTAACTCGATGCTGTTTCCATGACGGTTCTGGGTGAAAGTGACAGATAAATAATTTTACATTGCATCGCCATTGATATATGTGCAGTAAAGGATACTTAATCAAAAACATATGCAAAATTTAGCTTAACCGGAGCGGGTTCTATGAGTTTACTTGAATTTAACCAAACTTTCCATGGGCGCCTACTCTGAAAAAACCCAGGGTAAACTTTGTATGGAAACTCAGTACAGATGATCGTAAGGGGATTACCTTCGCGGGTAATTATGTTGTATGTCAAACGAACTACTAAGTCAGTCAAACAAAGTATTCAGGCCATTTTAAACTACGCTGGGATTGATTCGGCTGGAGTTTTTTAACATCGTTAACATAAACTCTGCTGTAATTGAGAGTAATTTCGAAATTAAATTTTAACAATGGTGTGCTTTTCGTTAACTTTTTTAGTTCCTACCAACTCATGGAAGGTGGAACTTACTCTTGCCATAAGAACATACACAAGGAGACCTGGGTATCGCCCGATGGTAGAACGAGAAAACAGGTAGATCACGAGGCCGTCAGCCTGGAGAACTATTCTTGCGCATGTCAGGAGCTTTAGAGGAGCAGACACTGGAAGCGACCACCATTTGGTAGCAGCAACTATGCGCCTCAAAATCGCCGCAATAAGAAACGTTCAACGCGATGCCATAAACCGTAGACGGTTTAACGTAGACCTTCAGCGGGAGACCATTAAAAGGCAAGAATTTGCTGGGAATTTGCAACAAATCTTAAATTAGCAAACCTTTTCTGATGACACAAATATCGAAGAGCTGTGGAGTACAACGAAGGGCGTTATAATAACAGCAACGAAAACAAGCATCGGTTCTGTGCAAAGAAACCAGCAACACTGGATCTCGGACACAACCTGGCAAAAATAAGACGCAGAAGGGCCCTCAAAAATAATGTGAGCTCTACCGAAAAAGGAGAAACGCGGCAAACACAGCTCTCGGGAAAGCACTCTACTAAAAAGCATGCCGTTACGAGTGCGGATGGAAGGCTGCTTTGCAGCGACGAGGAGCCACTCCAAGGATGGAGAGATTACTTCTACGCCGCCCTGAATGGTTCACTTACACAGGAACCTCAAGAAAGCAGCAACAAATCATAGCCAATACGAATCACCACTCGGCTCCGATCCAAGACGGAAAAAGTAACTGCAATTCATGTAATGTCCAATGGTAAAGCAGCTGGAAAAGTTGGCGTTGAAAGCCGACTCAAGCCTCATAGCAGATGCGCTACAGCCAATCCTTGGAAAAAGCATGGAACACCTGTACCTTCCCGGAGGATTGGACGGAAGGTATCATAGTCAAAATACCAAAAAAGGGGGACCTAACAATATGTGACAATTGGAGAGGCATCTGTTTATTATCTACAGTGGGTAAAATCTTGCCCCACATTATGTTATCAAGGATAAGAGAGGCAGTAGACCGAACACTTAGAAGCCAGCAGGCCGGATTTAGGAAGGGCCGCTCATGTATAGACCATATTAACACCTTGAGAATCTTAGTGGAGCAGTCTAGCAGTTTTCGTAGATTATGAGAAAGCGTTCGACTCGGTTAATAGGAGCTTTATATGGCAGGCACTAGGGCGACGTGGACTGCCTGATAAAATCATAGAATTGATAAAAGAACTATATAACAATTCCAAATGCAGAGTTCTCCATAATGGAAAATTATCCGACAGCTTTGAGGCGAGTTTAGCAGTACGACAAGGATGTCTACTTTCGCCTTTACTATTTCTTATAGTAATAAACGAAATCCTTGTCAGCGCTTTAGATAGTGGAACAGGCGGCATACAATGGGGTTTGCTAGACCGCCTTAAGGATCTCGACTACGCGGATAATATCTGTGTGCTAGCCCACAGACATCACGACCTGAAAAACATGTTAAGCAATTTGGCAACAGAAAGTATACCCTTGAACGGACAGCGCTGATTAACCATGACCTGAAACTGGTAGATAAACTTTGCTATCTCGGTAGCATTATTACCGAAAATGGCGTGGCAGAAGAAGACGTCAGTTCCAGAATAAATAAAGCACGAATCCGCTGGGAAGATAGAATTTCTAATGAAGAGCTATGGCGCTGTGTCGGCTAAGAGAGGATAGACGACCAAAGCAGGCGAAGGAAATGGAATTGGATTGTCCTCACCCTGCGACGCGAAAACGAAAATCTAGCCAAACAGGCCCTTGACTGGAATCCGTAAGGATCCCGTCCAATCGGAAGATCTAGAACAACGTGGAGGAGAACCCTATTAGCAGAGGCCACAACAACTGGAAGCCCCTGGTCGGAGCTTGGAGCTGACGCACAAAACGGAATCCGCTGGAGGGCAACTGTTTCCGCCCTATGTTCAATGAGGGATTAAAGGGAAGTATGAAGAAGAAGATGTAAGATAACGAACATATATTTTTGGCAAGTATGGGTTCGTTATAGGGAATTTCTACTGTATAAGAAATTTTAATTTATAAATTTTAGGGATTTTATGGCAAGTGAAGTAAGAATGAAGAAATACATTTTCACATGCATACACATACATTAAAAAAGAATTTGGTTTGAAGGCAATTGAAACATTGGCAAAGTATTGTTACATATCTAAATATTCAACCGGGACAACCTTAGGTATAATTTTGAAAATAAAATCATATTGTAGATCAAACCATACTGGACTAACTAATCTCCTCTAGAACACACCTTATAAACATCATTGACCAACCTCCTCAGGTATGAGAAATCACGATTGGCTTAAGAAAATCAATATGAATCAAATACTAATCCTATGCTTCCTCGTACGAAAGTAATAATCAATTCCAACGCTATGAGACAATGAATCATTTAATGGTATTTCTTACGTAACTCAAATCACAATAGACGACGAAGTCCATACGAAATGACGTCGCCTGAAACTTGTGCAAAACTTTGGAGCACACTTTGCAGCAGTCTCTGCAATACACTTACATTATATCCTTCTCTGAATTGAATGCATTTTCCGCAGCTTTAACGATTTAACAATGCCTGTGCAATATTTCAGTCTGAACTACTTCTACACCGGACAGAATAAACTTTCAATTGCTCAAGAGAATACATGCATATGTCATTCAGCAAGCCCCAAGGTGCTATTCTTGAGTAAATAAAACTTCTTAACATCAATAAAATGATAAGAAAAACATATTTAAAAAAAAGAGCAAGATGTTGCCAATTCGTACTAAAAATAAACGGGATCCTCCCCAGCGCTTCGTGTGTGTCTTCATCCATTTTCCAATTTATAAGTGAAATGTCAACAAAAATTAAAATCCCCAAATGACCGTTAAATAATTCACAACTGTTAAGCCCTGGAACACGTTCAATATTTGCTCAGTTATTAGCACGAACATTACCCACGAATAAACCTCAAAATTTAACAAAAAAAACAATATTCCTTGTTTACAGCACATTTTCTACTAAGGAAAATGTAAGTGAAAATTCGTGCTTCGGTAGATTTCTTTTAAAAATTTCCTCCACCAACTTCAGTCACTGCGGCGTCATAAAAAAAGAACTAAAAATTATTTTTCACGAGCACTTTTTATAAGAATTTTCTTTTTTTTCTCTTTTTTTTTATAAATTTTCATTAATTTTGACGTTCCACCTTTCCACTATACACACTCGTCGCTTGAACAGCCATATAGCACACAATCAAAAAAAATTCCCCGCCATGCATATACGTACACGGGAAAATTCAACGAAAGAAGCAAAAAAAACGGGAAAATGAAAATTCTTTCAACGAAAAATTATGTCACACACAAACAGAAAATTTCACAGTTTTCCACTCTCGTATTTTTGTCCCGTCAGTCCCAAAATGAAACGTTTTGCAAATTCCGGAAAATTTCCACAATGCCACGAAAATTAGACCACAAACACTTTTCTGAACGGTGAATTTTCCACGTCGTACAGCGGATTTTTTCTAAAAACCGATTTTCTTCTTGTATTGAGAAAATCTCATCGAAAATTTTCACTTACGCCAGAAACTCTCGTCTCGATTGGATTTTCTTCGCCGAACTGAACTGAAACTGGGCGAAAGCTCTGCGATTCGGCGAATTTTCCGCTGTCGCCGCTGCAAGCAGCTGTACGGAGCCTTTTTTCAATTTATTTCGTAGTGTGCGTGCCAGGCGAAGGGGAAATCTCTGCGAACACAACGAAAACGACATTTTCGCCGCATTTTCCTTGCGCAGACAGAACGCGAGAAAAGTTTCGTTAGTTACCTGCTGAGTTGCTAAGTGGTGGAAAATGCTCTGCGATGTAATTTTCTTCGGAAAAGGAATATTTTAGGGATAAGCTCGCCCGAGTGGGCTGTGTGTGCTGGCGCGACCCTTTGACTTTTAATGGGGGTTTCACAACCCTGAAACTGCAAAGAAAAGATTTCAAAGGTCACTAAACGGGGGTTTCAATTCAAATCCAATTCGGTTTGTTGAATCCTGACTTGATGTCGCTTGTTTGTTGCAAAGTGAAATTGTTGCGGCGTCTTTTGCATAAAACTTTATTGTAATTGAACTGCAGGAAAATCTTGCATCGAATTGATTTTTCCCGCCATTTTTAACTATTTTGTGGGGGTGGATGAGCTGTAAACGATTTTCTTGTGTAAAAACGAGGTTAAATACCTCAAATTAAGGCTATTTCATTGCGAAAAATTCGATGGTAATGGGTAATTAACACACGATTTCCGCACGTAACGCCGATAAAAGATTTATGGACGAAATAGGAGTTGTTCTTGTATGTACGATACATTGAGTAGACGCTTAATACGCTTTTATTAGCTTCACTTGTAACTATGTAAAAAAATCTTAGAAGTTAAATTTGACCCACTTCCCGGTTTCCTACTGAGCTGAGTTTAGTTTGGATGACAATGCAATTTGACCATTTTGTAAAAAAATCCAGATATCGGTTGCAAAATGGCGGCCGATTTTTTTAATTATGCTCCGCGGCCCTCTGACATGGGTATCAAATGAAAGGATGTGACAGGTAGAATACAATTAACTATGTAGCATCATTTCAAATTCAAAATGGCAGCCAACACGAAATTGCGGAAGACTTATAATAGCCTAAAAAGCAAAAAACATAACCGATCAGCTTAAAATTTTGTACGCATTCGTAGTTCGCTTGATAATTAGAATGTATACATGATGAGTTGAATAGTTGAAATGAGGTTGAGTTGAAAATAAAAAAGCACTACACGTTTCAAAAAAAATCACAACCAAAACACATAAATGCTGCTGTCAACTAAATTTAACTACCCAGCTACTGAACTGACGTCTGTTTGCATAATTTCAACTCAACCTAGGTAGCGAAGGTTCCTCGACTCGACTCCCGTTTACATGTAATTGGACTCGGGTTCAACCTGAGTTCAACTCATCATGTATAAGTACTAAATGCAATCTGACCATTATGTAAAAAAATCAAGAAGACGTTTCCAAGATGACGGCCGATTTTTGCAATTGTGTTCCACCGAGCCCACAACATGTGTATCAAATGAAAGAGTACGACAAGTAGAATACAGTAAGCTGTGTGGCGTCATTTTAAATCTAATATACATAGTTGCAACCACAAAATGGCGGAAGACATATAATAGACCAAAAAGTAGAAAATAAAAATAAATAGTTTAAAAAACTAAGAAATATGCTCTTATTCTAAAATGAACCAAAAAGTAAAAAAATAATTTCGAATTTAAAGTTTTTATTGCTGCAGCCACTTACTTAAATGTAAAAAAGTGTGAAGGATGTCAGGAGCTTTAGGGAAGCTGACACTGACACAGTGAGCACCATTTGAAAAAGCAACTATTCGCCTAAAAATCGCCGCAATCAGAAACATCCAAAACGATGTCAAGAGCAGAAAAAATAGACAGACCATGCATTAGAAGAGGTAAAATTAGTGCCTTCACTAAGTACTTATGGACAGTCCTAGTGAGAAAACCGCAATGGAACCTAAGTATCGACAGGAATTAACATCGCAGGTCAGGTCATTTTGGCATTCAACATAACTCCTAGATTTCTTACCTTCTCAACACTGGCTAAAGGGACCCCATTTAAATGAGAGAAAAAGAATGAGAGAAAAAGATGCAATGAGACGTCGAAGGATTAAGTTGAAGTAAGTTCGAGGTCGACCAGGAAGAAACAAGGAGTAGGTCAGCAGCAAGCTCCTCCACACATCTTTGAATTTATTCATTGGGCGCTGAGATATAAAGTTACCCATCATCAGCGTACATATGAATCTTAGGGCCTGTTTAGACGGTTCGCTTCCAGGAACATTCCTCACGAACTTTGATGATCAAGGGGGAAGTGGGGATGTTGAGAGGTACCACCCCACTTCTCCCCTTATCAACAAAGTTCGTGAGGAACGCTCCTGGAAGCAACCGTCTAAACAGGCCCTTAGAATGTGTTACAACCGAAGGAAGATCGTTAATAAAGATGCTGAATAAGTGAGGATCCAGAATGGAACCTTGGGGTAGGTCCGCACGAAATGGAGCTATCGAGGAACTACAGCCAAAAAGTATAACTTTCTGAGAGCGGTTGGTTAAAAACCTTTGCAACAGTTTGATAACAGAAACAGGAAAATGGAGACGAGAGGAGAGTTTCTGCAAAAGCAGAGAGTGATTAATGCTATCAAAGGTTTTAGAGAAGTCAAGCAGCAGTAGGCAGCAAACGTGGTGCACGTCGAGATAGTTTCGGATATCAGTTGTAACTTTGAGAAGCGCGGTTTCGCAGCTGTGATATTTGCGAAATCCCGACTGCCAGACATTTATGAGTCGAAGACGATCACAATACTCAAGGATCTGAGTTGGTATCAACTTTTCAAGAACCTGAGCCAGAAATGGAATACCTGAGCCAGAATGGAATGAAATGAATACTAATAAGTCGAATACCAGAAGGACAGGCAGGAGATGGACATTTGGGTATTGGTATAATTACAGCAAGCTTCCAAGACGAGGGAAACTTAGATACTGTGAGGCAGGAGTTGAAAATGTGAGTTAAGACGGGCAACAGACAAGGAATGAGCACATTTAGAAACCTAGGCGAGATGTTATCACTACCAGTTGCTTTCGATTTAACAGAATTTAGGGCAGTGAGTACGAGGGAGTCCACACAACGAAAGCTGAAGCCATCAGATGAGGGAGTGAAGGAGGGGTTGGTCGAGTTCGGCGATTGAAAAGACAAGAAATGTTGGTTTAGGGTTTCAGGATAGAGGTCCCAAAGGGCGCAAATTATTCCATATCGTTTTAAATGACAGGGAAGAATTAAGCTTACGAGGGTAAAAATTCCTCTTTGCTACCTTAATTTTAGTACACACTCATCAGATCAAGGAACATGCTGTCAAATGAAGCGATCTGGTCATCGACGTCAGTCGTAGTTAAGATGTTAGCCCAAGGCAGGCAAAGGCATCTTTGGTCGAGTCGGTATCGGTCAATACTGGAGAAATCACGGCAACTGAGAGAACCGGGCTAGGAGGGTCAACACTGAAGCGATGAGAAACGAATTGATATCATTTGTGAGAAACACGTCGAGTAAGGAGGGTTCACTACAATTGAAATATGTCGGGAAAACATTGCCAAGAGAGTGAATAGTGTGGACAAACAAATTTTGAAGGGTTGATTTCTCTAATAGATTAGCGTTGAAGTCACCACTTACCAGACTAAGCTCTTCGGCATTAATAGGGTTGAAGATGCCAGGCGGAGAATAATCGCAGACACGAAGAAGTTTATCGAAGCACTAGAAATTCCAACACATATAAATTCAATTCCTGGGAGTTTAGATAACCTGACGGTTTTAGATTTAAGATGTTCCCGCAAATAAATGGCGACCCCCTCCACCAGCACGTCCCTGCCGATCGTTTCGAAATAACTTGTACAGCTTAATGGTAACGACAGAAGAAGGAATGAAATCATTGAGCCAACTTTCACTGATGAAAAGCGCAGGGACACCGGAATTTATGAAGAGCTCATTTAACTCGCCTGGGGAAAAAATCTCGTTTGTGAACTAGGACAGTACAGAGAGCGACGGCCGCACAAGGCGCGGGGGTTCTACCAAAGAATCCGCAGTATGACGCAATTCACACCACGTTGCACATACTGCAAGGACAAAGAAGGGAAACTGATCACCGATCCTAAAAGCATCTTGGAGCGATGAGAAGAGCACTTTCATGAATTGCTAAATGGCGAGCTAACTGAGGATTGATTCGGAGGCTCCACTAACATCTGATAATAATGCTATGCTGCCGCCACCAAGCTTAGAAGAAGTTAGCAGAGCCATAACCCTGCTCAAAAACAACAAGGCTTCGGGTGCAGACGGCATCCTAGTGGAGCTGGTTAAATGTGGAGGGCCTTCTTCTTCTTCTTTGATCCGTTAGCTGGCGGTCCGAGCGGGACGTCCCCGCAACGGATACGCTGCTGTCGGTGCCGCTGGGTCCCGAACTATATTCACGATTCGCTTCCATTCTTCTCGGTTTTTGGCGGTGTCTCGAGCCTCGGTAACTGATAATCGTTGATTCTTTAAGTCACCCTCGATATTCTTCAACCAGGTTTTCTTCGGTGCCGATCGCTGTACTCTCCAGTCTGCAGGACGGTCTCGCCAGAGAAGTTTACGTGGCAAGCGGTTATCATCCATTCGGCAAACATGTCCAAACCACCGTAGTCGACGTTTTTGCATTTCTTCTTCGATCAGTGTTTGCTGATCGCATCTTTGTCTGACAACCTCGTTTCGAAGGCGATCACGGAGTGAGACACGGAGGATCTGCCTCAAACATCGCATTTGGAAGACCTCGGTAGGTAAATGATTTTACCACGTCAAACCTTGATTGTGGGACCAATGCTAGGTGTTCTTGTAAACGAGGCCACCATGTACTTTGTTTTGCTTTCGTTAATGTGCAGTCCCAGATTTTCTGCCGCTTGCTCAATCTGAGTGAAAGCTTCTTGAACAGCTGTTGTGTTCTTCGAATGATGTCAATGTCATAATTGTGGAGGATTGTGCTCCTTGATGTCACGCCCGAATCTCAGATCACTTTCTACAACGCCAGGTTGAAAAAGAGGCAGGCCAGATCATCCCCTTGTCGGAGTCCATTATAGATGTTGATTGGTCTGGACAGTGATCCGGATGCCTTTATTTGGCTTGTCACTTTGGTCATGGTCAACCTGCATAGTCTTGTCAGTTTGTTGGGGATGCCGAATTCTCTCATGGCTTTATAAAGTTCTACTCTGGCTATGCTATCATACGCGGCTTTAAAGTTTATGAAGAGGTGTTGAATTGAGTTTTGAAACTCTAGACATTTTCCCATAGCCTGCCTCAAGGTGAAAATCTGATCAGTTGTTGGTTTGCCTGGGCGGAAGCCACACTGGTATTCGCCCATGATGTTTCTGGCGTATGGGGCCATCCTGTTTTGTAGGATAGCGGAGAATATCTTATACACGGTATTCAACAACGTTATACCGCGATACATTACACCAAGCGATTCATGAATTAATTGTGCAAGTATGGGAGCAGGAAGTGATGCCAGAAGACTGGAGAAAAGGCATCCTCTGCCCGGTACATAAAAAAGGAGATATCACAGTGTGCACTAATTATCGCGGTATAACGTTGTTGAATACCGTGTATAAGATATTCTCCGCTATCCTACAAAACAGGATGGCCCCATACGCCAGAAACATCATGGGCGAATACCAGTGTGGCTTCCGCCCAGGCAAACCAACAACTGATCAGATTTTCACCTTGAGGCAGGCTATGGGAAAATGTCTAGAGTTTCAAAACTCAATTCAACACCTCTTCATAAACTTTAAAGCCGCGTATGATAGCATAGCCAGAGTAGAACTTTATAAAGCCATGAGAGAATTCGGCATCCCCAACAAACTGACAAGACTATGCAGGTTGACCATGACCAAAGTGACAAGCCAAATAAAGGCATCCGGATCACTGTCCAGACCAATCAACATCTATAATGGACTCCGACAAGGGGATGATCTGGCCTGCTTCTTTTTCAACCTGGCGTTGTAGAAAGTGATCTGAGATTCGGGCGTGACATCAAGGAGCACAATCATCCACAATTATGACATTGACATCATTCGAAGAACACAACAGCTGTTCAAGAAGCTTTCACTCAGATTGAGCAAGCGGCAGGAAATCTGGGACTGCACATTAACGAAAGCAAAACAAAGTACATGGTGGCCTCGTTTACAAGAACACCTAGCATTGGTCCCACAATCAAGGTTTGACGTGGTAAAATCATTTACCTACCTTGGGTCAATAGTAGCAGCCGACAATAGCATGGAACCAGAAATACACGCACGACTGTTATGCCTAATCTCCAATGGGAAAACCAACCACGTACCAATAGGCTGAATTAGCTGACAAAATGTGTTCACACCACTGACATATAGTATTACTATATGTCAGTGGTTCACACACCATTTCTATCACTGTAGATGTGAAATGTCAGAAATGTCTGTTTTGTATTATTATTTCTAGATTCGACTGTTCTGTTGACATATTTTTTGGCGGGATATATCAATTTCAATTAACGTCATTTATGCATTGATTTTTGACATTTTTTTGTACTAAATTGCCCGCTGAATTTCATATGGTAACTCAAATGGTTTAACTAACACATACGGAAAGTTACCCATGTCAACCAAAACACGAGCGAGACGGGTAATTCAATTTACAATGAGAAGGAATAGGAAGCAGCACTTTGGTTGGTTGGTTCATGGTTGGTTTTGCCATTGGAGAATAGGCATCACAAGCCAACAAAGCCTACTATAGTCTGTCAAGACTCTTTAAAACCAAGCATCTAACCATAACCTCTCAACTTTTACTACATAAGACGATAGTCTTACTGGTTCTCACCACTGACATATAGAATGGACTGCTTATGAGAAATTTTTCATGGCACTAATTTGTTCCATAGGCTACAAACCTTTTTTCACTCCATGTAAACACCGGAATCACTTTTGAAATTTACATTTTTTTAAATACGTACTTAAAACATTAAAACAACACAAATATTTTGTTTTAAAAAATTAATAAACACTATTTTCACTTTTTCACCTTTTAAAATGCCTTTTTTTCATTAATTTGCAAATTTTATGTGTATCTGATTTAAGTTCTCAACGCCTGTTTTAGCAACTGACATTCTGTATGTCAAAATCCGGGGGCTTATGGGGAAAAGAGCAAAAGATATAAACATCACTATACCCGTCTATTTTTTTCTAATTGATTTAACGCAAAAGATATAAACATCACTATACCCGTCTATTTTTTTCTAATTGATTTTATTTCTGAGTGCTTCTGTCAGTTTGGGGGCTTATGGATGAGCGAGCGACTATACCTTTTTGGTGCCATCGGTTTGTATGGGAATAATTGCTGATGAGCAGTCCATTATTATATGTCAGTGGTTCTCACATATGCATCTGAAACGAGGGTGCTTAGCAAAAAACACTTAAACCTCTTGGGCATATTCGAGAGGAAAATACTTCGGAGGATTGTTGGCCCCGTATATGAGGAAGGACGATTCCGAAGACTCTACAATCACGAGATCTACGAGCGCTCGGTAGGCTCCGGTGGGCAGTGCATCTAGTTCGTATGAGTGAAGATGAGCCTGCTCGGAAGGTTTTCTGCTGTAATACCTATGGGGTGCGACATCGAGGGAAACCCAACCTTCGCTGGAACGATGGAGTAGACCAGGACGCTCAGAGCTTAGGGATGCCAAACTGGATGACATCGGCTCAGAATCGGGACCGGTGGAGAGAACAGTTGCGAGAGGTCAGGACCGAATCCCGCTTGTAGAGCCGTTAAAGAAGAAGAAAGTCTCATACCTTGCGACGTTATCGCATATCCTAGCAATTCTAACTTCAGCATGAAGAAAAAAGACTTTCAGTTTCAGAGTGGTTCATTATGATGCCAAGAATTACCTCCAATACTTCTTCTGACCCATTCCATAAAAAGTAACTTCAAATATACTTAAAATCAACTGCTGCTGAGAGTATACTTTTGACCGAAGTAGTTTTTTGCTAAGTTGTTGCTGAACAGATCCTCACCCAGAGTTTTCAACTACTCTGCAGAATAATAAATTTCAACGGCATTTCTCGTGGCAATTTTGCTGGCAATGTTACCAAAGCAATGATTTTCTAGGAAATAGCTTTGGCAAATTTTTAAAATTACCATTGGTGAAAAATTACTTAAGAAATAAAAATTAATGAATTCATTCTGCTCTTTTTAGTTTTTCTTTTTACAATACGACCAAGTACCCCAATTAAAGCTTTGTTTGCTCCGGCATAATTAAAAATAAATGTATAAAACCGTTAAAAGTCAAATAGCAAAACCTAATAGAAATTCTTAGGATAAATTAAGCGAAAAAATTAATAAAAATAAAAGTAATTTTGCTTATTAATCATATTATGAAATAAATATTACAAAAGAAATTGAAATCTAAAATATTTTTTTCTTCTTTTTTAATTAAAAGCAAAAAAAGTTTGACAACTGGAACATTTGACGTGTTTAAGCACATTTATGCTGTTTTAACAGTGCATCCAACAGCTAGAAAATGAAATCAGTTTATATTTACTGTCATTCTGACGTGTTTGAAATACATTTTTTTAACTGTGATTTCCCTAGAACTAATTTCCACTGATAATATTATTAATTCCTCGAATAACATATTAAAAACGCAAAATAGCATATCTACGAGTGAGATGAATTCAGTTCCTATACCAGCTACGATGATATAATAGACGGTGTTGTTTGGTTTCCATGGTGTCGGCGTAAACAGTGGATCTCAGGGACAGATCTTCGATTCATAAAGAGTTTTAAGGCGATTTTTAAATGTTACTGATACACCGAGTGTTTTCTTTGATTTATTTTTACTTCCGGCCATTTATAAAGTGGTTCCTCCATCGCTTTACCAGATTGTGTGAGCTGCAAAGGATTTGTTATGGAGCGCCAACCGGAGCGTGCCGAGCCCATAAAATCGAGGAATCGCTCAGGCTAACAAAGAACAAGGCTCTGCAGGAACTAATTAAGGAACTAGATGAGCAAGTCGAGTACTGCAACGATGCAGAGTTTAAAAATTTCGTAGGACGTGCTGTCAACGCAGTGCTAACAGCGAAGAAGATTAAGCCCAGATTACACCCAGATTTCCCGCGATTGTTAGGAGGCTGTATAGAGCAGATATGGGGATACAAGAGGCTTCTGTATGTTGTGGAGAACCTCAGGACGATACAGTACGATTCGGAAAATTTAGAGCATGAAAATCAATTATTGACTCTTTGGCGTTTGCTAATGCCCGACGATGCGCTTGAAGCACGAGTGACGAAGCAGTGGCAAGTTATCGGATTTCAGGTGAAACTAATTGGTTTCTTGTATTTTTGCAATATTCACGTCCATATATTTTTGTAGGGCGACGATCCCAAAACCGACTTCAGAGGCATGGGAATTTTAGGACTAGAAAATCTACTCTTTTTCGCTAAAGAATACAACAAGGAAGCGCGACATGTCCTGCTCCATTCCCTTCATCCTAGACACGGCTACACCTTCGCAATAGTTGGCATCAATCTGACATCAATGGCTTATAAACTGCTGAAATCGGGACAGGCCAAGACCCACTTCTACAACGTTGCGAAGCGTGCCTGCAATATTGATAATTTTCATAGGTTTTACTGCTATCTATTTTTTGAATTTGACCGGTTCTGGGTGGAATCGAAGCCAAAGAGCATCATGGACTTTTCATTTATCCATGAGAGGTTCGAGAACGAGATTTTAAGTGCTCTTGACGATCATAGGACAGTTTTTAAAATGAATTTAGTTATTGATGAAATTTAGCAAATACTATTGTCCTAGGATGAATTTATTAATTTTGTTTTCCCTTTTTTAAATGTGTGTAATGTAATGGCACAAAAAGTACTTGATTTAAATGAGTGAAAATAGTTAAGGCCACCAATTAAGTTATTTCTATTTAAATGTACAGAACTTATTAAATGCCGAATTATCAATTGCAAAAGTTATACTGATTTGTAGAGATATGAGCAATCTTCTGAGGAACATGAGATCGGGAATGTTTACAAAAGAAAGAGGTAAGTTCACTGAATCATGATTTGCCTGTATTAATAATTTTCAATAGACTTGAGATTTTAATTGGAATGTTCTTAACCCAAATAATTTAGCCAGTGACTTTTTTCGATCTTAAACTCATACTAGATGAAATTTTCCTCGTTTCAAAAGGCTTAACACTTTAACGCGGACAAATTTTATCGACTCGGAAGGATAGGGCAAATGTAATCTCGGGAAATATCACTGAGAATGCGGCGATTGGGCCCGCGCAACCGAAGTCCCGTTACAAGTCATACTTTGTTATTGACTTTTGTAACATTCGTGGACTTTATGCGTATTTCCCGTTTGTTGAGTGCCACATTGTCAAACCGCCCATCTTCGCACTTAGCGAAACCGAAATATCATCGGCCTATCATCATACCGATTTCGGTGATTACCAGGTGTCGGGGTACACTTTAGTGCACAATCTCTCCCCCATAGGGGTATTGCGTTCTATGTTAGGGATGACGTGGCTTATTATAAAATATATTCAAGCACGTCTTCAGATTTTAACTATCTTTGGATTAAAATTATTTTCCATCGCCACGTCATATTCTTTTGCTTCCTATACAGAAGTCCTAACGTAAGTAACGAAGCCTCCACTCCATCATTTGATACTAATTTTGAACAAATCTCGGGATTTTTGTCGTCCAATCCTGCGTGTGAAATCATCGTTGCGGGTGACTTTAATGTTCACAACGTAAACTGGCTGATTTACGCATATGGCACCAGTGCTTCTGGCAAAGACATCAAGTTCGACGTCGACGAGATCGGGCCTTTTCGTAAACGCATACGTATGCTTTGCAACAAGGCAACGAGTTCGTAAACGCAGATGATCCAAAGTCATTCGTTTGGAAACGTACAAATTCAAGTTTGTTGCGCAACAATCAATGCAACAGCGCAGCCAATTTCGAATGTATGCATACGTATGCGAAAAGAAGTTTGCGCTGCTTTGTTGCCGATGCGTTGTTGCTCAGTTGCTCTGTTGCTTTGACGTTTACGAAAAGGCTCATCGATGATGTCCTATCCTATCTCCTTGATCTTTTTCTTACATTTCATAGAGCGCGTTACTCCGTCGAAGTTGTTTCACCTCTCGTCATCCACTGCTTAGTCAGCGCAAGCTTCCCATTCAAATTTCCAACCCATCAGTTATAAAAATTGTATGGCATTATGGTAAGGGCAATTGGCTGGGGCTTATTCAATATTTCCAATCCATTGACTGAGATCTGTGTTTCCAAACCAAAAATGTCAACTCTGCCGCTATCCATATCATCAGGATCATACAAGCAGGAATGCATTTATTCATTCCCCATTTTACTAAATCTGTGAAGGCTGGGCCCCAACAGATAGTTTAATCGCGAGTGGATCAATGCAACCAGAAATAAAGATGCCGCCTTCCGAGCGTACAAGAGTTCCCCGAGTGAATCGCTCCGTCTAGAGTATATAAAACTAAGGAATTCCTGCAAAGTTACTATCAGGAATGTCAAAACCTCATATGACAGCAAGTCGAGAAGTAAACTCCTTAATGCAACCTCTGGTAGCAGAAACTTCTGGTCCTTTGAAAGAGGAGAGGAATTCAAGAGGAATTTCACTACATCCACAACCCCTTCATTTATCAATAATGAGAAGGTGATAACAGACAGCAAATTCAAGGCCGATCTATTAGCATCTCTGTTCGCCTCAAATTCTTCATTACCCGAAACTGATATGCTACCCCCGGCTCTTGAGCACATCGCCCATACTAGGGACAGGGTATTCCTTAGGACTCGCGAGGTGTACAGATGCTCGATGCCTACAAATCCATTGGACCGGAGAATATACTCATATAAAACAATGCGTCTCAGCTTTGGCTAAACCTCAGCCCAAACCTTTTGCCCTAACATACTTCTCCGGAGTTTATCCAGATGCTTGGAAACTTGCCCATGTTCAGCCCATACCAAAAAAAGTTACTACAGCCTTCTCTCCAACTACCGCCCAATAGCAATTACTTCTATTCTCTCCAAAACCGTCGAGATGATTAACAAAAAACTTATGGGATATCTAGGATCCAACATACTAATAAACGACAGACAGGCTTTCGAAGCCTGCATGGATCTGGTGAGTCTAGTCTGGTTGCTCTGGTTATCTCCAAGGCTTTCGATAGAGCTTGGCACTCAGCCCTGTTAGCTAACCTCAAAGCTATTAGAGCCGACTCACTTCTACAGAAGTGGATCGAGAGTCTCCTTTCCGGCCATTCAATCAATGCAGTATTGCATGGCGTCACATTCGCATTTCACCCAATATCTGCGGGGGGGGGGGCGCCCCAGGGGTTAATTTTATCACCGGCCTTATTTCTTACTTTCAATCCCCTCCAACCGACTTCTCCGGTACTTTGCGTTATTCTTACAGCTCCGATACAAGACAGACACGTGCCATATCCTGTCTCGATGACCGCGAACTAATGTCCAACTCTATTAATAACGACAATGAACTTATTCTAGAGTGGGGAAGCAAGAATCGTGTCGAATTCAACCCCACCAAAACCAAGTACTGTCTTATTTCAAAAACGGAGTTCAACACCTCACCATCTTTGACAGTAGGTGACGTTGAACTAATGGCCGACCCATCCCTACACATCTTAGGCGTGATATCAGCCAAAGACTTGCGATGGAACGACCACATATTTCAAATCGCCAAACAAGCATGCCAGTGCTTGAGATTGCTTAAGAGGTGCAAGTTCCTCTTCGAGCCATCGGCCCGTGCTGTTATTTATAAATCCTATATTCGGCCTCTTCTCGAATACAACTCCCTCATTTGGGGCGCCCTTAGATAACCACCTTAGGATGGTTAGATAAGGTGCAAAAAAAGAGCCCTTAAATTAATTGATGATGACACCGTTTGTTCCACTATCTACCTCTTGAGGAATGTAGCAGCACTGGCAACATTTTATGCCTACTACCATAGAGACTGCTCCATCAAAATAAACGTCTTCTGCCTCCACGGGAATCTTATATCCGCAACGCCAGATTAGCCCACTTCCACCACCACTTACAACCCGTCTATTCACACACTCAACAAGATAGCAATTCGTTTCTAAATACATCTACACGACTGTGGAACAATCTTTCACAGTCAGTATTTCCGAGCTCCTACAGCATCCAAGAGTTCAAGTGCAGGGTTTATCGCCTTAATCGATTATGCAAGTTTGGCACCCACCGTGTGGCCCAAAAATACACAAATTATAAAATTTTATAAATACATACTCTTTACCTATTTTATTTTATTACCATTGGAACTTTTCGTTTGCGCCCCACGCTTTTCCACATTTGGAAAGGTTGGAGCAATAAAAACTTTTCATTCAAAATTATTTTTTTTTACTTTTTATTTAAAATAAAAGCGTATTTTTTAGTTTTCTTAAACATTTTTTTTCTTTTTTTAGCATATTATCTATAAGTCTTCCGCCATTTTGTGGTGATCGCCACATGATCTCTTCACACCATTTCATTTGATACCCATTTCGAGCGCGTTGAAAAGAAAACTTTAAGCCCCCATTTTGTGTTGGCCGCCGTTTCGCGTTTCCCGCCATTTTGAATTTGGAGTGACGCCAACAGCTAATAGTAGGTCTGTTGCAGAATTCGAGTGTGGGATCCCGCGGGAGCAAACATACAAAAACGACATTTATGCTATCTTCTTCTTGACGTTTTATTATTTTTGACAAAATTATCCCCACCATTCAACTACGATTTTGCTGTAAATTTACTGGAACAGACCTAAGTATTCTACTTGTCATACTCCTTCATCTGACACCCATACAGAGTGGCTTGTTAAGAAAAAGGTAATCCGCGATATTGAGTTGGCCGCCATTTTGGATTTGTAATGACGCCACATAGATAACTGTATTCTATTTGTCACACCTTTTCATTTGATACCCATGACGGGGTCGAGAAACCAAAATTCGGCCGCCATGTTGGAGCCGCCATCTAGTTTTTTTTAATAAAATGATAAGATTGCATTTTTCACGCGAACTATACATATGTGCAAAATTTCAAGTTGATCGGTTGCATGGAAGTGAGTTAAAATCAAGTTGCAAGGTTTGTTTACATGATACACACAACATTCAGGTGAAGCTAATATAAAGCGTATCAAATAAAAGTAAACAATAAAATTCTTTGATTCTTTATCTACGTCATGGTATATTTCTTTTTTCGATAAAACAATAGTTTCTCTAATAGCATATTTAAAACTCTATGCCGTAATTTCGTTATCCACGGTTTTTTGTCATGAAAGCAAATTTACAAACGTATTCGCGTCAAACAATATGAAACCTATAAATTGCAGAAAATATTTTCTTATTTTATTTATTTATTATTTTAAACTAGATCGCTTGAAGAAGGGGCTGCTTAACTCGTTCCAATAACGTTTGAAAATAGAACGTTGTTTAAAAAATGGAATGTCGAAAAGCCAAAAAAAAAATTATTGTCAGAAGTGGGATTCGAACCCACGCCCTCAGAGAGGACCAGAACGCTCAGTCACCCGTTTTCCGGGCAAGATTGCTCTTGAGTCTGGCGCCTTAGACCGCTCGGCCATCCTGACACTTGGGTTTTTGCTTCTTAAATGCCAGTTTGTAATCATTATTGGGTTTCTTAAATATTTATATACTAGTAAGATCTGCACGGGGTTCCTCGTGATAAATTTATAGGTCTTTCTGGTAAATAAACAATCATGAAACATCCTTTAAAAGGAAACCACCAACCAAACAAAAATATTGGTGAAAAGAGTATTTAAAAATAGGGTTTTGACAGAAACTGTTAGGTCCATAATACAAATCTCCAGGGAATATGCCAGATCCATAGTGTCATTCATGCTATAATCTTTTTTGGGGGAGGCGTTCGAATGACTTTTAATTAAATTAAGTATTAAATAATCAAGAAATATTATACATCCTGAAAAAAAAAAATAAAAGGATTAAAGTAATTTGAGATTTAAAAATGGGCTTTTAACGGTGATGGACAGTATAGGCTTGAAGTCACGTACTAGGGAGTATAGCTACAGATAGATATTGGCCAGACATATTAATGAAAAAACAAACAGACTCTGAAAGTCAGTTTTTTCAATAAAACCCTTGTTAAAGGCGAAGTCCATTGAGAACACCCAGCACCGAGCATCGCACAGCATATTTAAATTTGAATCTACGAAAAGAAATTGTTTTCAATGTATTTTTATATTATTTCGTCTTAGGGGTGGTTTAACTCTTTAGGATTATCTGTTATAAAATTTGGCTTGATTTGGTATAAATCAACCACTTCGCAAATAAATATTGAAAAAAGTCTATTTGATTGGATTTTTTTTGATTATTATTAAAATTATCGGGAAAACTTCCTTAAAAGGAGCATTTTTTTGCATTTTAGGACTGCGGGACCCCGATTTTCGTATTCAGCGCCAAAAAAAACATATAGGGTCTTTATGTCTTATTTTCTCACTTAAAAACAAAATTTAAAAAATTTTTTTTTGATATGAGTGCCGGCATCAAAATTTCGAGCACCACACTTTCGTTCGAGAATCGATGCGATGCTCTCATTGGACCTTGTTCCATTTACATGTCTACTGAGGTTTTGATAAGACAAGCACTTTTTGAGTGTGAAACCCGGTGTTGTGCTCTCATTATTATTATTAAATAGACTTTTTTTATTTGTTCGTGATAGTACAAGTTTTGCAAAGCAGCTATAGAGGCCAGAAATAAAAATAGGAGAATATACATAGAGAAACCGACGAGGAGTAAGAAATTGAAATACGAGGAAACAAGAAGAACCGCAAAAAACATCTGCAGGAAGAAGAAAAGGCAATTCCTCAACAATCACATCCTGAGAGCAGAGGAAAACTTTGCCCAAAACAAAACACCGGAAGCATACAGGGAAGTAAACTTCTTCAAGAAAGGCTTCAAACCCTCCTCCGGTATATGCAGAACAAAAGAAGGCACTATAGTCACAGGCAGCGGAGATGTAAAGAAAAGATGAAAGGAATTTTTTAGCGAGCTGCTGAACGCAAACGAGAGCATCAGACATGTACCAGAACCCCGTCTACAACATAACGATGACACCAGAGAAACAAATGTACCCACTCTGGAAGAAGTACAAAGTGCCATACGATCATTAAAAAACAATAAATCTCCAGGAATTGATACATCCCAGCAGAGTTGATCAAACAAGGAGGCGAATCGCTCTCAGCAGCTATACACGAATTACTATGCTGCATATGGAGGAATGAAAAAATGCCTGAAGAATGGGAGCAAAGCATTATCTGCCCAATACACAAGAAAGGGGACAGATTCAACTGTGAAAACTATAGAGGCATATCTTTTTTAAGCACAGTATATAAAATAATGACCAATATAATTAAGACCAGACTGGAACCTTATGCAGAAGCTGCATTAAGTGTATACCAAGCTGGATTCAGAAGAAATAGGTCAACAATGGATCAACTTTTTACAATAAGGCAAATCCTACGAAAATGCTGGGAATACAACATTGACGTGTATCAACTTTTCATCGACTTTAAACAAGCATACGACGGCATCGACAGGGAGCAAATGTATGCAACAATGCTGGACCTAAACATCCCCCTGAAGGTAATAAAATTAACAAAAATGACAATGGAAAATACAAGGTGTGCAGTCAGAATACAAGGAGAATTGACGGAATCCTTCCCAGTCAAGCAAGGCTTAAAGCAGGGCGATAGGCTGGCACCCATGCTATTTAATCTCTGCCTAGAAGGAGTAATTCGCAAGGTTAACATTGATGCGAACGCAACCCTGCTTAACAAATCGAAACAGTTGGCAGGATATGCCGACGATATAAACTGCCTTGCAAGATCACTGTCATATCTTAGAGAAATATTTACAGAATTAGAACATGGAGCAAAACATAGGGCTGCAAATAAACGCAGAGAAGAGTAAGATTCTAATTCAGTCAAGGGTGGAAAGAAGAAGAAGAAACCACAATACCACCTGGGGGGAATATAACTTTGAACGGGTAAACCAATTTAACTACCTGGGGTCCACAGTCAGCGAAGACAACGATGAAACGATAGACGTACAAAGAAGAATAAACGCCGCGAACAGAACATACTTCTCACTACTGCCAGTAATGAAATCCAGAGACATCCACAGAAAAACTAAAATAAGAATCTACAAAACCATCATACGTACAGTAGCTACGTATGGATGTGAAGCTTTGAGTATCTCCCAGAAATCCGCAGACAAGCTGGATATATTTGAGAGGAAGGTTCTCCGAAGGATATACGGCCCAATCAATGAAGACAGTGCATGGAGAATACGCTACAATCACGAATTGTACGACTTATACAAAGAATGTAAACTTTCGACCCATGCCAAACTACCACGTTTACGTTGGGCCGGCCATGTCCAAAAATGGATGACTTAAGGATACCAAAAAAGCCCTGCATCTACTACCAGATGGCAAACCACGGTTAAGGTGGGAAGATAATGTTAAGGCCGATGCAGCAAAACTGCTCAACACAAGAAACTGGAGACAAGCTGCGGAGCAGAGAGACGTCTGGAGGAAGAAGCTGATGGAGGCCAAGGCTCGAATTGGGCTGTAGAGCCATCGAAGAAGAAGAAGTACAAGTTTTGAAGAAAATTTCAAACTCTCGAACGTTGGTCCACGTACCAAGAGGGGTATTTTTAGAAGAACGCCTTTTGTTGCAAAAAATGAAATTGAGGGAACTGCTCACGTCGCTGCAAATTTGTAGATGCGAAATTTGTCGGGTCTTCAGTTAGTAAGAAGCAATATTATGCAAGTTGCGATAAGCAAAAGTTTTGTACCCTATCCTATAACTCAATTCACATCAATCAATTACTTTTTTTTTGATTACGTTTTTCTATCATTCTAAATTCAAAAAACAAAAACGTTATCTTTTTAAAAAAAATTCCTATATCACCATATTTGCTACATTTCTTCTAAATGGAGTCACCCAAGTTTCTTTTTTCCGTAAATACCCTAGTGAATAGTGGGGATAGCCCCCTCTCTGGCACAATTTTTTTTTCAAATATATCCAAGAATCACCCCTGAAAATATAAGCCACATAGTCCTACATGTCATAGGCCACATAGTCGTTTATGTCATGGTGCAATGTCTAATAGCAAGCTTAGCTTGAATGCATAAAAAGGATATGATAGGGTAATGGTAGCATCGAGAAGGCATTGAGCCTAGCGTTTGTATCTTGGATGTTGAATGAGTTTTTTTTAACAGTCGGCTGAGTCACAACCGTCGGGGTTAGCTTGAAATAGCGGAGTGATAAGCCCAGGCCCGCCACAAAGGGAGGCAACTGGGACGATTTGTTCTGGGCCCCAGGACTGAAGGGTCCTCGAGAATAGCGTGAAACTCAAAAAGTGAAAACCCCACATCCCTGCGTACTAATCGTCTAGGGCCCCGTAACTAGCTAGAAACTCGATGACATCATCATAGACTATATTTTCTACGCTCTCGTTTTATTGATGATATTATACAATGATTTAATCGTGACTCATATATGATCTTAGATAATTTTTTATCATTTTTAATTTGCCTTTCTAAAACGTGGGTATCGATAGCAGTTTTACCGTGCGGTCCCCCAACTAAGTACCAACCACGTTCAATATGCTGCTTGACCACCACATCGAACGAGAACCGGTCTACGTTTGTCCGTTTTTTCGCCCCATACAATTCCTTAAACGCAACCACTCACAGGTGACAGACGTACCGCATCCGTTGGGTAGGTCAATAAGACAGGTCATATCAAAAAATCAGCCGTGTAGGAATGAATTCTCGAAAACGTTGCTAGCTCTCGTACTATTATAACATGGACGTGTCAAAATGCATGAAATCAAATAGCAATTGAATTAAACGACATGAGGCTAAAAGTATCGTGGCTGAAAAGGGTATGAAACGTGTGTACATCTTTTCTACCTTATATCGTCGAGGCTTGGTGAAATCTTCTCCGCGTTGCTCCAATGATGCAAAAAAGACAAGGGGATTAGCAAAAGGGCATATTCCAGCAGGACGGCGAAAAACCAACGTGCTACATATTCCTCCACAAATCCGGTAAAGAACTACACTGAAAATAAGTCTCGCAATTCGGTGAGCGAGCCTAACATCTTTTCTCTTGGAAACAGTGGAGAAATGTAGATTCAGGAAAGGCAGGGTTTTATCACCCTTGTCCACAACGCTATCACCATGGCGACTGTTCCACTGAAATTCAGGACCTCCTGCCTGCACGGCAATACTTTTCCCGCAACACAAGACTAGCCCGCTCGGCTCACCCTCATACCCTACAGCCCCCCGTTCACGCACAATACGGTTTAGAAGTTCGTTTATGAATAGAACAACTCGACTGTGGAATAATCTCCCGCAGTCAGTATTTCCGAACTCGTACAACACCTTAGAGTTCAAACGTGAGGTTCATCGTCATTTTCTTCTACACCCTCCAGACCCCCTCTAACCTTTCCTATTCTCCTCTATTCTTCAAACCAAGCTTACTACTAGACATTGCACCATGAACTGAACGACATGACGGACTGGTAGTACAAAGGGTTACACCTAAGCTTGGTTTTTTTTATAAAAAAAAGGGTTTTATTTATCATCTGTGGTTTCGTGAAACATCACTGCGGAACTAAAGAGTGCTTATGCGGCAACAGATGATGTTCTTCGGATTGGCAATCTATGTGACTGGGTTTAATATTATGGGCTTTCGGGTGGCCTGAAAGAATCACGCTCAAGCAACGATCAGGATGATGAAAATGGCTTCACCATAAAATATGACACCCACAGGAGATGTATAGGCGGAGAAGTATAACATGGCAAAAAGAGTGCGCAGAGACTTAGCCAAACGTGAGGCAAACTTGAAAATTACTCATTGAGTAAGTCGTATACTGAGGACGGGAGGTGGCACACAGCAGTCTCAGATGAAGATGCTAATTAATCGGTCTTGGATGTTCACATCCTCCTTGTAAATAAAAGAAAGGGGGTGTGGATGAAGTGAAATTCTTCTGGATGCAAGTTACTAAGAACTAGTCAGTTATTTCAGCAACTATGTTGGTTGGCCCAAAAGGAACTAAAAAGAATTGGTTACGAGCTTTTAAGTCATTGCAAAATGTGAAAAAATAGAATTTTCCAAAAAAGAACGTTGTTTTATTTTCATTTTTGCAAAACTGAGATAAGATAATCAAAAAATGTCAACAATCAATTCTAAATTATGTAATCAATTTCGGCTTAAATTATTTTATATGAAAACATATCATCTTCGTAAAAGCTGAACTCAAATTTAACTTAGTCACGATTCTACGATTTAATCATCTTTTATTCATATCTACGCATGCTCACAGCGATAACTTTTAGAAGTCATGAAATTTATACAAATAAAGCTCGAAACTGATATGCCTGCTCCCAACCAGCCACGGATAACAGGCAGAAGATAAATAAGTAGGAGATTGCCTATAATGTCCAGCACGCACGTGCTTAAATAAAACTATATTATTATTGTTAAAATGCTTTAAGTGGTTGATTTAAACAAAAATGTTTACCGCATCTGTATTATCAGAGGTCAGTACTAAGCTGCTCTTGGTGACTATCATTTGTGCTTCCCATATATCGAAATGCTGATTACCGATCCGTCAACCAAGAGCTCCGCAACTTTCTACAGCGAGATTTCCATTCAGTTTGGCATAAGCCTCTGAAGAATACAAGTTGCTGTCCCCAAAATCTCTCAACCCTTTTACGCGAAATAAATTATGGAAAGTGCAAAAAGAAAGCTTGGGTCAATCTGTGATGGTAGGTGAAACGTTGAGGCAGTGTTATTAGTGTGTGCTAATTTGTTCTCGTTTAATTACAGGTGAAATCGAGATATGGAGACTAGCACCAGAAGATCTAGAAGAATCTCTTGACGTAAGTTTTGTTCTCTTGTATTCTAGCCAACCGACTCCTACTAGCATTGAATCGTAATTGCAATTCCGTGTTCATATCGATCGTCTCTGCTTAATTTTCTAAAGTGATTGTGATTTCTTAAAAGACACGTTATGCAAATTTCTTTTTGCAACACAATAATATTAATGAGTTGTGAATATATCGTAAAATTATAAGACAAAAACCTCGTTTGAATATCGCCTGCAACAATAACAATGAATTCTCAAACTAAAAATAAATCAACTAAAAATATCTTTCTGAAAACACCTTGGCAAATTAATTGCATCAGAATGTTAAGAATTTTTTGAATCAATAAATTACTTGGTTTCACTTTCTGGGGCTCCATTTCTACAGTATATGCAATGTTTGTTATCTTATCTACTATTTTAAAACAAATTCACTTTATTATTGTTGAAACTAGAAAAGTAAAGCTGAAGCAAATTTTTGATTTATTTTCGCATTTTTTGTTTTTGATTTATTTTAATTTCGCGGCGAGTTTCGCGCATCTGAAGCGACGGTGTACAAGACTGTTGATTTATCACCTGAAAACTTAAGACATTACGTTTCACTTTTTATGTAGCATAACACTCTTTTTTACTCAAAGTACGTAACCGGTTACAGAAATGGTGATTCGCCAAAAACGAGGTCTTACAAGTATCTTAGATTAAGTAAAGTTAATAGAGGGCAATTTGTTGTTAGTTGAAGTCATAAGTAGAGTGTGGAGGATTGTGTTTTGTTTTTTCTGACTTCAATTTTCATCTTTTTGCTCACTAATATTCTTCTCTTCTTCTTTGGCCCGTTAGCTGGCGGTCCGAGCGGGACGTCCCCGCAACGGATATGTTGCTGTCGGTGCCGCTGGGTCTCGAATTCGATTCACGATTTGATTCCATTCTAGCCGGTTTTTGGCGACGTCTCGAGCCTCGGTAACTGATAATCGTTGATTCTTTAGGTCATCCGCGATATTCTTTAGCCAGGTTTTATTAGGTGCCGATCGCTGAATTCTTCAGTCTGCGGGACGTTCTCGCTAGAAAAGTTTACGTGGCAAGCGGTCATAATCCATTCGGCAAACATGTCCAAACCACCGTAGTCGACGTTTTTGCATTTCTTCTTCGAGCAGTGTCTGCTGATCGCATCTTTGTCAAACTGTTTCGTTTCGAAGGCGATCGCGGAGTGACACACTGAGAATCTGCCTCAAGCTTCGCATTTGGAAGATCTCGAGCTTGTTGACGTGTGGCTTAAGCAATGTCCACGTTCCGATCCATAAAGAAGAATCGGAAGGATCAACGTTCGGTAAAGGCGTACTTATGTTTTGATGGAAATATTTGTTCGTTTCCATATGCACCACTTGAGCAAGACGAATGGTTGCTGTTTCCTGATCGATGCGGCTGTGAACTTCGGCCGTCGATGCCACTTTGTTTTCCTCAACTAATGATCCCAAATATTAGTGTGCCTCTAGAAAGAATACGTGCCTCTAAACACCCAGTTTGGTTTTCTCTTGAACTATAGACCTATCTCTTTACTATCATCTGTAGCTAAAACCTTTGAGCGCTTAGTACATGGCAGAGTTTATTACTTCATTACAATACTATTCTTATTAGAGTAAAGCATATACGTGATCTTGGAGTTATCTTTGACAGCAAATTGATTTTAATGATTAACAATACTGTATCTAAAGCATACAGGATGCCTGACTTCCTACTAAGGTCGACCAAAAATTTGAAACAGTTGTTGACTTACCGCCTACTCTACCAATCGTTAGTACGATCACACTTGGAATATGCCTCATCCGTCTGGAATCCATACTATAAAGTTTACAGGAATAAAATTGAAATGTTACAGAAAAAATTTACTAGAGCACTGAGTTTCCGCCTAAAATATGGTAAATTGTCCTACGACGACAGATTAATAAAAACATCCCTCATAGGTCTTGAGGATCGACGATCTCTTCACGATGCTGTAATTCACAAAAATATAACATCTGACATAGATTCCCCTGATCTTTTATCTCAAGTTTGTTTTAGGATTCCCACCCTGCCACTCGTTCGAAAAACCTGTTTTTTGTTAATAAAACTAAAACCAATGCCGGTTCTGACTCTGGCTCTCTGGAGCCCCACTGTACAAAATGTGCGAACAGTGTAACAATAAGTTTCTTGTTGTATGTAGATGGGTGTTTCCACAAAAATCCGGCAACTCTGTGTCCGCAGCACTCCCCAATTGATATATGTAATTAATATTATTTTATTTTAAGATTGCTAAGTAACAAATCAAAATATTTTGTATTTATTCCTCAAATTTTGTTTAAAATAATAATACACTATACTCTTGAAATCATATTTATTGACCCCAAACGTCAGTCCCTAGCCATGTCCGTGCACCGAAATTTTGCGTTTGGGCATCCATATTTCGGAAAAAATTTAATTTATACTTTAATTTTCTTTACAATTTTTCAATATTAAAGTATTTACAACTAATTTCATCATTTTTTGCAATTTAAAAAAACAATAAATGTGTTTCCTAAGGTGGAAATTAGTGTCCTCAATTTTAATCATCAGTCCCTAGCCATTAACGGATTTTAAAATTTCGCGGTATTATATGGGTGTAGAGGGAATGTAATTCAGTTGATTTTAAAGAAAGAGATGAAATTATCTACAGACTGCACTCCTTTGGCAGCGGCCATTTTGTAAATAAGTGTAGAGGCGAGATTTGATGTGCCAAGTAGTGCTGATCCAGTCATTTCGTCAGTCCCTAGCCAAGTAATTTTATAGTTTAATAATAGGAAATTGACATTAATTAATTAATATTTACAAGTGGTTTATCGGCCTTGTTCGGTAAATAGGGTTAGATATCGTAGTGTAGTGGTCGAGCAGTATTTTTTTTAAAGTTTTACTCAGAATCGTCAGTCCCTAGACCGTCAGGCCCTAGCTGTTAATGCTGCTAGGGACTGACGAGAGTGGTCAGGGGCTGACGTTTACTTATAATTATACAGGGTGTATCAGTGAAAATGCCAAAACGCCTGGCTGCGGATAGGTCTTGGATATACGAACAAAAAATCGTATGGGTGGGGGCGAGAGAATCATAACGGTTTAGCCGATAGGGCCTTTTTGAAACTTTTTTGGTAGAAGTTTACATATTACTCTGTATTTTGGTAACCCTATTAGATATTTTCATGAATAAGGCAGCAATCTACGCAGAATACTCCCACCTATCTAAAACTGTAAAAGTTAAGGTTTCAACCCACCAACGTCCATTGTTAATCATAACAGTCAGTCCCTAGATGCCTAAATTCGCAAAACTCAAAATTTCTCATAAAATTCTACATAAAGTGACTGGCCCCTTTAGGTATGACAAAACAAATTAATCACGCATTATATCCACTATTAGGAAATGCAATAGCATCTTAAATATTTTGAAGACAAATTACTTTCAAAAGTCGCCCTAATTTTATGGAAACACCCAGATATACATATGTAATACTAACGAGGCAGAATTTAAACGTAAGATCTTCAACATTCTTATCGGACATTAGTATTTATCTTTTTTATTTATTGCTGTAATTTAGGATAATGTAAGATACATGTATGTTAATTGTAATTCTGAAAGTTTTTTCATTCCTTGTGGCACACAGTAGTTTGTATCATTCGTTGGTAAGCTAGTATATTACATTATCCCTGTAAGAAACGTTCAGGATATATATTGTTGTTATTAATTTGTGATTTTTAATCTCTAATCATTGTTTTTGCAATGTGTATCTGTTGTTTCTTCAGTAAATAATATAAAATAAAACATCGGAACCTGTTGGATTTGGGTTTTGGGTGAACACTGGCCCTCGATCCGTCCGTTGTGAGCACTTTGGTCTTTTCCGCATTGATTTTTAACCCGTATGACCGGGCGAGGCGGGAAATGACGTATAACATTTCCGTTGCTTCGGCATCCGTGTTGGCGAAGACTGCGATATCTTCGGAGAACATCATGTCGGTTACGAAGTTGTTATCGTCGTATCGAACTCCTCGTTCGACGAGGCGAGCGCCGCAAATTTGTTGGATAATGCCATTTGAAACTCTCGCTCGATGGCCGGATTTCGTAGGCACGCTCAACTCTTCTTGGCTGGTGGTGGCGCTGTTTTCTTCGCTTTAATTTCGCTCGAGCAAAATAATGGTCCGATCCGCAATTGGGCCCACGCATCGCACGTTTGGAACAAGTGGAAAACGATCCCACGCTGCTTGATCGTTCGATCGTTTCCGAAACTGTTTCGCCCAATTTGACGCAAAATTTTATCGCGACGCGTTGTTCTTGATTTCGTTTTTCCATTTTCGTGACGAGCACCACGAACACACGTTTACTCAACACGACAGAGCAGGCGAACTAAACAAGCTAGAGCGATGGCAAATATATCAATGGAGAGGGGAAGGACGCCGAGAGAAGGGAAAGGGAATTTCAAGGTCGCAGGGTTACCACAATCTCGGCAATATAATCAGTCTCATTACTTAATTGTCACACCTCGTAGAAGTATCTCATTTGTCCACGCATTTTTAGAATATGATAATTAAGTTTATTAAGGCCAGACAAAAAACGACAAAAAACATAGCTGCTATCTAATTAGTCTTTATTTCTTTTGTGAGGTATTGCGTCCAAAGCTCCTGCGGCCACTCATTTGGCCTATTGTACTACACCCCCATACCTTATGTTTGTAGGCCAGAACAAATTCAGCAGTCTGCCTAGGGGCTTGTCCCTCAGACTTAAATGTACAATCAAGGACTATTCGAACAAAGAAATGCTGCTTCTCGCTATTGCCGGCTCTCACAGAAAACATGGAAGGCAGGACGTTGAGTGACTTTGAATAAAGTCCGATCACCCAGGACCCTTTGCAGCAAGCTGGAGGGTACCTCGATAGTCGGCTCTGGACCGATTAATGCAATGTCATGCCTGTTTAGCCAGGGCATCCGCTTTTTCATTGCCTTTTTGAAGCCCCGGTGACCCTGGACCGAGACAAGGTTAACTTGATTGAGAACGCCCAGCTTGTCGTTGACAGTCCCAAACTAATTTCGACTAAATCCTACGGGACCTTATCGCCCTAATTGCCGCTTAGCGGACAGAGAAGATAAAAATCCGTTTGTTTTGGGCAGACCTTTAAGTTCTCGTGAGCGCATGCCGGTAGAGATCACACCTCTGCTTGAAAGACGTTGCTAGGATGCCAAGGCTTATCGCTCTATTGAATTTGAGGCTTTCACTCCAAATTCCGGCGCCCACAGATGTCTCTGTTTTGGAGCCTTCCGTGTACCATACTAGTCCACTCGACGATACTTCAGGCAAAGTCCAGGTTAGCCTATATTGTATATGCACAGAAAATTTCTCAAATTTTGAGATTTTAAAGGACATGCAGTCCGATATCATGCCCCTTTCCTGTTACCCTTTAACATTTCTAATAAAAAATTAAACTAATTTTTCTCATTATCCACCAGGTACTCCAGGTAGCCTTTCTCCGCCATGAAAACGTTTGCAAAGCCACCGAAATAAATCTTGATTTGCCAAATTCAGTTCTAGCACGAGCAGAGCTTACCGAACTTTGTAGGCAAACCGCAGACGATGGATTGTCGCTAGTAGCAAAACATGCGCCCACCAACAAAATCGTGGCGATATTATTCAATAAGCTTCAGGTTAGTTCGGAATAAATTTATGTAATTCAATTAATTAATTTTCAATGTATATTTCAGTGGCTGCCGCAGCCTGGAGAAACTCCGTTCTTTCTTGTATTTAACGATAAGCACTGCAAGTCACCAAATTCGAAAGCTTTAATGGAATTCATGATAACAATGGACGAGAAGGTTGACGTCTTCAAAAAGTACGACGCGGTTTGCCTTCTGGAATTGACTTTCGTTGGAACTTTGCCCGAATTTACTGGAAGGAAAATTGCACGAACTTTGTTTAAGTACGGTGTTGAGTTAGCGAGAGACTTATCTAAAGGAATCGGAACTGAGTTTCTTCCCAAAGAGTTGAGAGATAAGCGGCCTAAAATTGTAACCGCACTTTTCAGTTCGAGATTTTCTCAAAAAGCTGGCGATGCGATAGGATTCGACATTATAAATCGAGTTCCATTTACTGAATATTCATTTAATGGGAAAACGTATGCCGAAAGGATCGGACCAGAACATCCTGATTGTACACATGTTGCTTTAAGATTGTGATTTATTTTTAGAGAAAGATTGTCTTTATAAATTAACAGGAGTTTAAGATGCTAGAATAAATAACAACAAATTTTCAGTTCTACAAATGTTAATTAGATTTAAAGTTAAGACTTCAAATTTATTCAAACAAACAATTTAAAACTATACTATACTAATTAAATATAATAGGAAAGAGATATTTTACATTTTTTTTGTGTTCTCTCCAGATTATGACATAAAACTGATTTGAGTTAAAATCGGAAAAGTATGCTATCGGAAAACAAAACTTTTGAAGAGAAGATGAAGATAATACGAGGATTGCTCGTAAAGTCTCGGTAAATTAAACAACCCTACACTTTGAATTTTTTAACTACGGGTCTGTATCCACTAACAATTAAGCTGTTGAAGCGGTCAGAGAGAGTGTTGCCAATAATCCAAATGTGTCGTATCGTCGCCGATCTTAGGAATTAAACGTGAGTGGAACGACTCGAAGTGTCCTGCGTGATAAAAGGCAACAGATAAATGGGCTCACAGAAAAAGCGGAAAACGCGGCAAACACAGGCAACAGTAAGGTGCTGTACCAAATTACTAAACAAGTAAACAGCGCTCGGGAAAGCACTCTATTAAAAAACATGCCGTTAAGACTGCGGATGGAAGGTTGCTGTGCAGCGACGAGGAGCAACTCCAAAGATGGAGAGATTACTTCTTTGCCGCCCTGAATGGTTCACTTACACAGGAACCTCAGGAAAACAGCACCATGCACAGCCAATAAGAATCAACATTTGGGCCCCATCCAAGATGGATATAGTAACCGCAATTCATGCGATTGCCAATGGTAAAGCAGTTGGAAAAGATGGTATCCCATTGTTGAAAGCCTATTCTAGCCTCATAGCAGATGCGTTTCAGGCAATCCTGGAAATAGCATGGAATACCCGTACCTTTCCGGAGGATTGGACGGAAGGTATCTTAGTCAAAATACCCAAAAACGGGAACCCTACTAGCAGAGGCCGCAACAATTGGGAGATCCTGGTCGGAGCTGAGAGCTGTCGCGCAAACAGAGTCCACTGGAGGGCAACTGTTTCCACCCTATCTTCCATGAAGGATTAAAGGAGCGTAAAGAAAGAAAGAAGAATCTTTATTAAGGCTAGCACAGGCAACATCCTTGGTTGACCATCGCGCTTGTGACAAATTGTTCAGGATTGCAGTAATTTTGTACACTTCGTTGATGTTGAAAAAAGGACGTATAGCTTGTACAGCAACTCGAAATACTTTCTTTCTGGGAAACATTCAGCTGCCGACGATATGATCAAGTTTAATGAATGTTCCCTGCAAAACACGTATGTTGCGTACTACTGACATATTTTTTATTGATCTTTGACTATAGACCATTATACTGGCCACCTATACTGCTAACACTGTCATTTAAGCTCTGAAATTGTTAATGTTGATATTCAGTATTTTGAAGGCGTTCATAACAGATAGCGGCATGTCTTCTGTTTGTGACCAGTATGTGGCAGAAAGCAGAGAAATCGTTAAACTGGCTCTACATTATTTTGTAAAAATCTACATAACGAAAGTTGATCTACCTTTGCTGTAAAGTTTTATAAAAGTTGCAGCCTGCCGTCCCGGGTCATGGCCCCCAGTGCCGGGTCATGGCCCCCAGTGCCATTGACATAACACCCGTGCGCTTATGTCTCTGCTGTAAAAAGCCTTTTTGTCATGTGAAAGGCCTTGTTTGCCTTGACAAGAACAGCACTTACATTTTCGTTGAAGTAAAAGTATTAATTCAGCCACAGTACTTAATTTTCTATTTACTATTTTATAATGCTTGTCCACCATTGTTTGAAATTCAATTCCCAGTTCCTCTACGCATAGCGAGAAGCTCTGTTTAAAAGAGTCCGGAAAAAGGATCGATTCGCATTTACTAAAATTAATCCTCAAGTTCCAATCATCAATATAGCGTTCGATTGTTTCAAAATCACGTTGTAGGAGCTTCTGGATCACTCCAGTCTTCGTGCCCGCTCTTTGCAAAATCAGGTCATCCGTCATATGTTAAAAGCCCTACTTGATGTGAGTTGGCTCTTTTGGCGACGAACTTCTTCTTTGAAATCATAGTGTAAATCATGTACAGCTGAGGTCCAGTCAAGTCGAGTTTGACCAGTTTGTAAAGACTTTCGATCCATACTGTATCGGGTGTCTTCTCAAAATCGACCAGGCATACTCCGGTACACTGCATTTTCATGAAGTTCCAGTGGATGTTATGTATGATATCAGATTGGACGATCATGAATAGTGTTATGTTGTACCCAAAGTGCGTTATTCTATATTTCCAACAATGTCAATCTCGATTTTTGGCCAGCGCATCGATAGTCTGCACTCTGCAAAATTCGAACAGATCTATGGAATCTTCAAGGAATTGCTCTATTACTTCGAGTCCATAATGGCACTGTCGTACGGAAGTTTGTCTCTTTAATATTTAGGCCTGGCACACCCATACGAAAATAAACATAGACAAACATAGATCTAAAGAAGAAGAAGAAAGCGCCGCTTGGTTATAATAGCATATCCGAAGCGTAACGATTTACTTTTCGCTAAATTCATTTTTGAGGCAAACAATCATTTGGTTGGTTGCCCCTGGTGTTGGCCGTTTGATTTCCCTAGCAGAGCACGTTGTATAGTATAAAGCCCCTGGTCCATAGTGATAAAATTAATGGTTATCTTTTATATTTAACATAAAACACAGCATTTCCATGGCGTCGGTGGTGTAATGGTCAGCATAGTTGCCTTCCAAGCAGTTGATCCGGGTTCGATTCCCGGCCGACGCATGTTTTTTTTTAAGTTTTTTTATTTAACATACTTATTTTAAAAATTATATTATAATAAAAACTTAAATATATATGTAATTAATAAAACTAAAAGTCTTTTTCTTGCTCGTGCAACAAGAACATGTCAGCAAGAAGGTAATAATATGTTTCTTAAATTAAAGTCGCCTGATACAACATGAATGTCGCAGAATGGGACATAATCATATCTTACTCTTTGCGCTTATAGCCACTTTATACAAAAAAAGGGCCAAACCTCTAAAAAAGGCAACTGGAGATTTTCCAGCGGGATTCTCTTTATTTTGAGCTCACAAATATTTTCCCAAAAGTTCATAATGCTAAGTAGGGAGGGAAAAAGGTCAGTAAAATTAGTTTTTATCTAATATCTCGTAAATTATCGGCGCTATGTAATTTTTGGCTAAGTAAAGATTATTCGTGAGATAAATCTGTATAAAAATGCCTATACGAAATTTACGTAGAACCAATAGTTTTCAAGATATAGGGCTGAGAAGTCTTGGCGTCGTACTGCATTCGTTTCCGCACCACCTCTGAGGTAGAGTGCAAGGGGCGTTTTTTCCATGGTGTCCTCCGTAGGCCTAATCGTTGGGTATGATATAATTTTGTCGATTATCTCTCTATCACGACTTCTTTCATGTTGTCATTTTCATCAACACTTACCTCAGAGGAAAATAACGAAATATGGTCGGTGTCATCATCGTCCAGGTCAGGTTCCATGGTTGTAATGTCGGACATCGAACTGAGGTACGGCGGGCCTGTACAAAAGCCATACGAAACTATTCTGCCATCTCCTCTTGGGTCTGCCTTTTGGTCTATTTCCAGAATGTTTGCTACGAGTTCTTTTGGGTTAGGGCTGTCCTCCATCCTGATTATGTGGCTGGCTAGTCTGTTAATTTTTATAAAGGTTGCGTAGTCAAAAAATTCGTGCAACTCGCTGTTGTATCTCCTTCGTCTATTTTGCTTCGCGAACTTTTCTCTCGAACCTGTTGACTCGGTTCCTATGTCCTGGTTTATAGTCCAAGTCTCGCTACCGTAGCACAGTACTGATCGTATTACTGTTTTGTAGAGTGAGAGTTTCATTTTACTGTGCGCAAGCATCGAGTGCAGTATTTGTTTTTGTGCATAAAAGGGGAAGACGAAAAGAAAGCGAAACACGACGAAGGACAATTTCTATTAAAATCTTGAACACGCATATGGCACGCCCCCTTTCAATGACATCAAAATGGTGATAGGAGACCTCAACGCCGAAATTGGAAGAGAGAACTGGCACAGACCTACCATTGGCATTAAACGATAACGGGCAACGTGTTTGCAATGAGCAAAAATATGATCGTCAGCTCAACATATTTCCCAAGAAAAGACATTCACAAATGCACATGGCAATCTCTCCGCGAAAGATACTGCAATCAAATAGACCATATACTCTTAAACAGAAGGGCAGCTTCCACTATTCTCCAAGTAAAATCCTGTAGAGGTGCGAATTGTGAATCGGACCACTTCCTCGTCAGATATCGACACAACAGAAGAAACTTGGTGCTGATCGCCTCCAAGAACAGGCTGCATTGGAGAGTTTTAGGCAACCCTAGCAGAAAGTATAGGTGCAAACATAAAAAATACAGACACAGTCGAGGGAAAATGGATAAGACTGAAAACAATACTGGCAGATGTCACGAAGGAAACTTTTGGTTACAACCGCACAGGCAGAGTGTGAGCTTTTAAATAGTACGCGCTATAGAGGCCCGAAATAAAAATAGAAAAATATAGATAGAGAGAGCGACGGGGAGCAAGAAATTTAAATACGAGAAAAATAGCAAAAAACATCTTGAGTGCAGAGGAAAACACGGGAAGTACACACCAAGTAAACTTTTTCAAGAAACCCTGCGTCCGTTATATGTGGAACAAAAGATGGCACTATAGTGTATAGTCAGGGGCAGCGAAGATGTAAAGAAAAGGTGGAAAGAAACTGAAAGCATCCGACGATGACGGCGGGGACACAAATGTACCCATCCACAAAGTGCCATACAATGCTTAAGAAAGACAAATCTCCACGGGGTTGACAAAACCCCAGCACATAACTGTCGTACCGTTCCGTACTGAGAAATATTCACGGTGTTAGAAGAAGGCGCTAAACAAACTACAAATAAATGCAGACAAGAAGAGGCAAGATTCTAATTCAGTCGAACCCTGTACCCTGTACGAACCCTTTTTTGTAAACACCCTGTATCTTAGTGCAGTGGTTAACCCCCTCTCTAGAACATATTTTTCCTCCAAATACATCCAGGTATCATGCCTAAAAAAATTAGCAACGTAAACCAACTTGAGCGTCTGATAGCCTATACAAGTTGTGAATGAGTGCATGTCGTTAAAATGGTGATATTTCATTCATGGCATACGTACGGGAAAATGGATAATAACTTTTTTTGTAGAGAATCCCATGATCTACAAACTTTGTGAACATTATTTTATGATAGGACTTACGGTTTCAGATATATTTGCAAAAAATTGATATATTGACCCTAAAACCCCCTAAAACGTGAGCTTCCCCGGGTAGAAAATCGGTAGACTTATTAAGAACCCTAAAAGTAAGCTCTGGGCCAGTTTTCAGCCTGTACCCAATCATTTCCGCTATTTCGCTTTTTTCGGCTTAATTTAACTGTACTATATTATAAAACTTAATCGCGAGTTTTCTACAATTTTATTTAACTTTCAAATTGCCTATAAAATATCGAATTGACAGTTGAAGTATCAACTCAATTGAAGGGTTTGTGTCAAAACACCAACTCTTTACATATGTAACTCAGTTTGTAGCTCAGTTTGAACTTCAGCTGTAGATGGGCCCCATAAGCAAGACTGGAACCATACCAGAAGGGCTTGCGGAACGCCTAGCATTCTTAATTTGAGAATTATAATGGAATGGGAGAGCTTGTCAAATGCCTTACTAAAATCAGTGTAAACACAATCAGATTCGTTAAAACCAGCCTCTTGCAGATAGGAACGAGTGTAGAATAGATAATTGATTAAAAAAGTTTCGGTATAACTTCGCTATTTGATACATATTTCGTTCTTGCTACCACTTTTGTGAATAGGAATTATGAACGAATTCTTCCAAAGAGTAGGGAAGTACCCTTTATCCAGGGATTTTTGAAAAATGGTTTTCAGTGGAGACTAGAACTTCCACACAGGACTTAAGGACAGCAGGAGAAATACCGTCGGGGCCGGAAGTGAAGTAGAATGGGAGTTCGTCAATATGTTTCACGATATCAGCACTGGTAATTGATAGAGGTAAAAAAGAGAGCCTCTCGGTTACGAATAATGTGACGAAAATTTTTGTTTTTAGACTGAAAATCAGAAGGTAAGAAAGAATGATGAAAGAATGACGCAAACAGGCGACTCACAGCTAGACCAGTTCGTGTGCTGCATAGAATTAGGGTAGTTATCAACTTTTTTCTTAGAGTTAACAAATTGGAAGAAGTGTCTAGTAAATACTTTGTCACTCATACTGCTAAGATATTCACGATACAGAGTAAAAGAGAGCGAACGAAATCGGTTATAGCAATTAATAAATGAATTAAGACTCGGAGAGTCCTTCCTCTTTAAATAGGTTTTCCCGAGCCTATTCTTCTGATTTTTCAAATGCTTCAGTTCATTATTGTACCAAGGTGGAGAAGAACTGGGCAATTTTTGGGACTCATAAGGTGTGCAAGAAACGAGGGGTTTTTATAGTATGCCATAAAACCGTGCCACATCGTCATCCATCTCATTTGCGGAAAGTAAGTTCTGAAAGAACTGAAAGAACTGTTCCGAGGTCTATAGATTTATTCCTCAAATATTCACAGATAGACTTCGTCTTAGTTTCTGGAGAGAATCCCGAGATGAAGATATTAAGAGGCTTCGGTACCGTAATCAGAGGAGTGCAAGGCTTAGGAGGAACTATAACTTGGGTAACCGGTGGACCATCCACTATTAGAGGCGGAAAGGTTGCTACCAAGACCGGTATAGAGGTCCACCTTCAGCGACCGAGGGACCGTCCACTAATGGTGGCGAGGAGGATGACACCGAGACCAGCTTTGAGGTCAGCTCTGTTGCTGGAACATAGGTTGAGGAACTCCAGCTGACACTATTGCCAATGGAGGCTTGGCGATTTCAACTATTTTTATTTTTATTATTTCGACTTCTGCAACGCACCTTTCTACCTGGCTTGGTTGGGTTAATGGCATCCTGATTGAGGATGACATGAAACAAAAGAGGAGCAGCCGTGGGGCTACTTGAAGAAGGAGGCTGCTCCCCTAACTGCAGGGCGCCAGCAGAGAGGGATATATTGCTATCGTAGACGCCTTCGAATTTTGAAACCAGAGAGCTCAGGGAGTTGTGATTTTGAACGACTGCTGAAGACAGCGATTCAATGTCAGCTCGAACACGCTTCGTATTCATTCCTTTTAATGTCATCCAATACATGATGAATATGTTTCACCCCCTTAGGGGTCGAATTTTGAAAAATAATGAAAGATGTGGTTCATTATTTATGGCGGAAAGTAAGTTTGAAAAAAATCTGATTAAAAAAAAAAATCCCCCTACAACCTATTCAACCCCATTTCACCCTCTTATGGGATGATTTCGAAAAATTGTTTCATAGTAATTGTCCACGTTATTATAAGGATGCAGTGTCAAAGTCTTTCGGTCTAGTTTACAGACAGACAGAGTTACTTCCGCATTTATAATATTAGTAGGGATATTTTCATTAATTCAGATGAGAATGAATCACTGAATTGTGAAAGCTACCACGATTGGACTCAGGCCCGGGTTTAGACTTGATAAGCTATTTGAGATATGGGGCCCTTTTTAAGTCCAGATATTCTATGTCAGTGCCAAATATGATTTTCGGATACCTCGAGGTACCCCCTGAAATACCCTGAAATACAAATATATCCCGGCTTCACCGGCCTCAGTTAAATAAAGTTCATTTCAATCCGCATAAGTAGCTTCACCGGTTGAGATGCTCAGTTCGTGAAATTGTTGTTGGTTTTTCGCGGGAAGTTCGAAAAGCAAAAGCTCTCTGGAATGACATTCCATTATTCCAGTTGATTACTATCTTTTGGGCTAGCTTATACTATCAACCTCAATTTCATGTTCAGTTTGGTGAACTCAGGCTTGATTTTTCCTGAGTTCAATATGTGAAAATGTATGGCAATTGAGGCTAAAGTTCAGTACACCTTGAGCAGTTCGGCCGGTGAAGCCGGGATATTATTAAAATCGTACGGTAGGGGGAACGGTTTAGCCGCTAGGGCGTTTTGAACTTTTTTTGTTAGTGTTTTACTTATTTTTGTAACTGTATAATCAATTATCATGAATAAAGTAGAAACGAACGCAGAATCCTCCCCCCTATCTAAAGTTGCAAAAGTGACGGTTCCACCCTCACAAGTTATAAGTCGTCAAGTCGGTATATTTTAAACTATAAATTTCAACTAAAACCACATTTTCTTCCAAACGACAATGTTTTTTCCGAAAAAGGTTCAGAAAAAAAAACTAACAATCTGCTTTTAGAATTACAGTGAAATATGTGGGAAAAATTGTTGTTTTTCATTTGCGTTTTTTGTCGTTAATTGTTTGTCTATTATCTAACATTAACCGCTTGGCAAGCTGGCATAGGCCACCCTGTTTTTATGTATATATGACAATTGCTCACACGGAAAATTTTGTTGGGGGCCCACAAGAAAATGAGGGCCCTAAGCTATAGCTTGTATAGCTTATACGTAAATCCTGCACTAATTGGACTATTGTTCGAAGCACGGGCGGATCTAGAATTAAAAGTAAACCAAGAAAGCGAAACACTGAAAGCATTTGACGATTTACTTGGACAAAATGGAACGCTTTCAATTCACCAACGGAACCAATATCATCAGAGGGTGGTAGAAGCTGAAAAAAGTTTCCTTCAGACTTTTCATAACCAAGCATCTGTGTGTACAACGGGACTCACAAGTAAAAGAAAGCCGAGATCGATGTTATTATGTAGGGATAATGAACTTCTCTATAATCGTGACACTGACGGAAAAGTAGATATTCTGGTGGCAAATGATAGGAACTTCAGGGCACTCTTCGTTGAATTTGGTGACTTAACTCTTCAGCATCATTTGGAAACCGCAGGTTCAATCGCGACATATATCAGTAAAACCAGAGAATTTCATCACATTTTGCGATGCATACCAAGCAATTCGTTCCGAGGATGTCATCATCGATCTGTGTGAGAAATTCGACTTGGACCTAAAATATTTGGTTGGAATTAGAACAGATAGTTGCTCGCTAATGGCGTCTGATTTGAAAGGGGTATGTCAGGACTTGACGAAAGTAGCCATTCACGCAAGACGTTGTTCTTGCAGTAATCATTTGTTAACAATTCTTTATTAAAATCTTCCAAACTTTCAAATTGTCGCAATGCTTCAGGAACAATGAGAGCAGTTTTGGCTTTGGCTAACGGTTTTGCAAACGTTTTTAAAAAACATCTTGGTGGCAAATCATTTAAGGACTTTGCTAGACTGGTAGAAACCAACTTTACTAGTTGGGTAGAAAATCACGTTGGGCACATGCAGTTTGAGGGTGAACAATTAAAAAAAAAGTGTGACGCACTTAATGAGATTTCGATGTGGGAGGACGCGAAAACTGCATCTGCTGCGGCAAATCTTCGTCTTGTACTTTTCAGCCTAGAATTTCCGATTATCATAGTCATTATAAACTTTTACTTTTCGTACGTATCCGGTACAACTTTACCTTTGAGCCGAATACTTCAAACGTCTTCATTAGATTTAAAAAAAGCAACGGATTTGATCAAAGATATCCTTGCTGACCAAAAGATGTGATGAAGATTCTGGTTTTCGACGGTTATTTACTGAAGCCCAACATCTCGCTGCACAATTGGATTAGGAATTCAAAGAAGCACGGGTTGTTTATCGTCAAAAAATCAAACTCCAGAAGAAGAATCTTCATTCCTTTATTGGACAACATTGTTACCGAATTTAATGAAATGCTTTCTCCAGACATGTTGGACCGAGACGTTGATCAGTTGAGACATTCTTCAAGATGTTCGACAAGTAGCAGAAGCGTATCAGCAGCTTTTGGTTTCTCCCATCTCAACTATTATTGTATAGTTCGAGCATTTGGGGGGGGGGGTCATGACCCCGTGCCCCCCCCCCCTTGAATCCGCGTCTGGTTCGAAGGAAGATTTTTATTGTAATTAGTCAATTATGAGTTTATTGTAAATAAATCGTTGGACCCTTACACGGTCAGTATACCAAAATCATAAATCATATAACCAACATGTTAGGGCCCAAGGGTTCATCACCTCCTTTTAATAAACCCCGAGACTACTATGCTTTACCTAAGCTACATATAAACAAAACAGACTGGTAGTTATAAAGGGTGACACTTTCACATAAAAAATAAAAAAAATCTTAAGAAAAGAAGAAAGGAAGAAGGAAGCCAATGACCAATTTTTTAATTAAAACTTATTATCCCCCCTACACATAAGATCTATCAGATAGTGCAAGGTAGATGAAAGGCACTACCTGCCGAACGCCCCCCGAAATGTAATAAAATTTAATATTAACATTAAAATATGTCTCCTCTGTTCGAATCTAATTCGCAAATCAGTCGCCTAGATTATATCGTTCTGAATAAATGAAAATAGGCTAAGCATTTCTTTTTCATTGAAAACGATTGGTATTCAGTTCGATCCTGTAATACCCTTTGAATTCCAGCAAGGACATAAAAATTCTTCCATTCTCACCCATTCTTTCTGCTCTTGGGTTATAGTCTTACAGAAACAAGGAAGTTAAAGCTCTGACATTAAAGTAGAGCAAGTCTCTGGTATTTCATCTCTTAGGGGCAGCATAACGAACTTTCGCCCGTAATAAACTCTTGGGGGGGCGAATTAATTTCAAGAATTTTTGTCGCCGAAAAAAAAGGCAACAACAAAAAAAAAACTCCAACAAGCAATTTTCCTGCTGTTGAATATCGTGGAGCTTTCTCGTTATCGTTGTGGTAATTTTTTTTTTAATCTCACATCATTAGAATTTTGTTTATTAAAATTCGCATGGAAAGCACGTGTTCAAAATTCAATTTGCCGCATAGAGTTTGCGCGTACACAATCCCCAATATGAAGATAGATAAACCACTGTGCAACCCTGGGGGGAAAATCAATCTCAAGAGACCAGCCACAGCGGCAGCAGCCCCACAGTCACTTCGCATCCGACTTTGGCTCAATTAACGCCGAAAACTCCACAACGAAGAACCAGTTTGAATTTGCACATTTAATTTAGTTCAAGACGACGAGAGTTCTGGCGGAGCCGCCCTCGCGATAAATTTAAAAAAACATAAATAAATAAATAAATCCTGTGTGTTGTTTACTTCCTTCTATTTGTGAATCGATTGAGAGTTATTACCGATAAATTAAGAGCCATGGCTGATCGTAACCCAGAAGAGTGCTTCGGAACAATGTGTAACGGTAGTAATCTTGACTAATTAGTGCAATCTAAAAAGAAATCTTAATTAACATCCTGAAATCCTTCCAGGTGAAATTGAAATTCGCTTACTCACCGAGGACCGTTTCGAGGCAGCATTCGAGGTAAGCTCCATAATTGTATAATCAAAAAGACCGAAATTCGCGCGAGTGTGTCGTTCCATATGGTGTTCATCTCTCGATGCCATTTAGCAGAACCGGAAGTGGTGATTGTGTACCACAATTTGTTTCCAGGCCGCGTGCTACATATGTTAATTTTCGATACTATTTTGCTAAGCGCACGTCTAAATGCTAATTACACCCTCTTTAAGTCGTGCAAAATTACTGCAACAAAAAAATATTTTAATCATTCCTTTTTAAGATCTGACAGAACATGGGAGAACATAAAAAATAATACAATTAAATTTGCATTAATTATTTTGTTAAAAATCATGTCCATTCTTACCTTGCGTGCCGCCGGGAGCTAATCTATGGGCACCCGCTTGCAATTTGTAATTAGTGCTTTCTCACCGCTATCATAACTACAATAACGCTTATGTTATTCCTTTTGTGTTGAAAATCATTATGGCAATATTGTTGCAACTTGAATTCTTTATCGAATTTGGTTATCAAATGAAGTTCCACAAAATATCTAAAATGAAAACAAACAATTAATTAAATATTCGTTGGCCTTTAATAACAAACTTTTAACATAAATTCATCGGAAGTTTTCGTTTCTTTTTATACAAAAAGTGCATACACTCGTCATCACAACAAAAGATGATAAAACTCATGTTTCGCAATGCTTATATACATAGTTTTGGATTTCAACCCCTTCTAGAAACTTAAATAAAACATATGTGACATTGTTGTGCAACTTTTTAATGCAATTTGCAGCAAATGTTGTATTCTTGTTCTAAATTATATATTGTTAATTTTGCGAAAAGATATTGTACCAGGCATATTGACAGGGTTTTACTAGAGCGGGATCCGGTCCTTCTTCTTTCTTCTTTACCCTCCTCTAATCACTCATGGGACATAGGGCGGAAACAGTTGCCCTCCAGCGGACTCTGTTTTGCGCGACAGCTCTGACCAGGATCTCCCAGTTGTTGCGGCCTCTGCTAGTAGGGTTCTCCTTCACGTTGTTCTAGGTTTTCCGACTCGACGGGATCCTTGCGAATTCCAGTCAAGGGACTGTTTGGCTAGATGTTCGTCTACAGTGACTTTTCTCGGGTTTTGACAGAAGTGACAAAGCGGGTGCCACCACCTCGAGGTCTTTGTTAGACGTTCGCCCCACTGGCCGGTCCTGGCTTTAAGCAGCTAGTCCTTCCACCGGTTCTGATGCCAAGCCAATGTCTTCTCTACATTTATGTGTAAAACCCAAGCTTAGGTTTAGGGATCACCCTTTGTACTAACAGTTCGTCATGTCCTTCAGGTCATGGCGCAATGTCTAGTAGTAAGCTTAGTTTGAAATATAGAGGAGATATAGAAAGAGCAGGGCTCGGGGGTGGTCCAGAAGATGTCCACGAACTCTCACAAATGATATCAATTCTATCACCTTTCAAAACCAGATCTCTCCCCTGAGTTACCTAGACCATCTTCCACACCGGTTACTATAAGTTAACGTGATTTCTCCAGTATTGACCGAGACCGCGTCCAAAGATGCCTTTGTCTGCCTTGGGCTAACATCTTAACTACGACTGACGTCGATGACTATATCGTTCCATTTGACAGCATGTTCCTTGACACGGTATATAGAAACAGAAGGTAATGTAAAAGAGACGACAGCTTCGAATACCGTAAAAGGTGGGTGCCTAGTGACGTCAGCCCTAATGCAGAAACAACAACAGCTTCGATTTTATATGGGAAGTGTCTCCCACGGGACGTCAGCACTAAAATACCGTATACGATATACAGTCTTACATTACCTTGTTTCTGTATACCGTGGTTCCTTGATCTGTTTGATGAGTGTGTACCGCTGCGAAGTAAAACATTATCGGCAAGGTTGAAGCCTTGGTTTACTGCGGAAATTAAATCGCTGATTGTTGAAAGAGAATTTCTTTTCCACTGGGCACAAAACGTCAACAGTGATTCTGCTAGAAGATGTTATAAGCGTATTAGGAACATAATTGTAGCTAAAATTAAGGAAGCAAAGAGGAATTTTTAAGCTCGTAAGCTTGATCTTTCCTTGTCATTGAAAACGGTATGGAATAATTTGCGTCATTTGGATATTCATTCTAAAAAATTAGTCACTGCCCTCAATCTCTGTCCTGAAACCCTAAACCAACATTTCTTATCTCATCATTCGCCGGACTCGACCAACCCCTCCTTCACTCCCTCATCTGATGGCTTCAGCTTTCATTGTGTGGACTCCCTCGAAGTGGTCACTGCTCTAAATTCTGTTAAACCTAAACCAACGGGTAGTGATAACATCTCGCCTAGGTCTCTAAATATGCTCATTCCTTGTCTGTTGTCCGTCTTAACTCACATTTTCAACTCCTGCCTCACAGTATCTAAGTTTCCCTCGTCTTGGAAGCTTGATGTAATTATACCAATCCCCAAATGCCCACATCCTAACTTGTCTTTCTGATTTTTGGCCTATTAGTATTCTTCCATTTCTGGCTAAGGTTCTTGAAAAGCTGATAGCAACTCAGATCCTTGAGTATTGTGATCGTCTTCGACTCATAAATGTCTGGCTGTCGTGATTTGGCAAGCAGCTGCGAAACCGCGCTCTTCAAAGTTACAACTGATATGTGCAACTCTCGACGTTCACCACGTTTGCTGCCTATTGCTGCTTGACTTCTCTAAAGCCTTTGATAGCGTCAATTAGGCTGCTTACACACCAAACTCGACATCGACACGACATTACAAAACGTCCATCGACAAAAAATTTTTTGTCGTATCTTCGTACACACCAAATTCGACACCTAATGAACAAGAAGTTCATGTCGTGTCATGTTGAATTCAGTGTGTACGGAGATTCGGCAAGATTCGGCGAGATTCTCTGCGTCACAATCCATTTCAACCAGAACCACTCGACACAACGAAAGTCACTGCATAAGTACTCGACGTGTCGAAAGTCGTCGTTCGACGGTTTTCCTCGTGTCGCCTTCAGTGGATATATAAACTGATTTGAATGTGAAGCCCTTCGTCGGTAACAGTTTTTCTTCCTTGTCGAGTTCTGTCGTGTCGTGTCGATGTCGAATTCAGTGTGAATAGACTCGCTTAATGATGTGAATAGATGTGTGTCGCGACAGAAAAATGTTGTCGAATTTCGTCGTGTCATGTCGATGTCGAGTTTGGTGTGTAAGCAGCCTTACTCTCTGCTTTTGAAAAAACTCCTCTCGTCTCCATTTTTCTACTTCTGCTGGAGGAGTTTGATGTTACCTACGCCGTGTTTCTTCCTGGTGGACTTCAAACTTACTTCAACCTAATCCTTCAAAGTGTTATTGCATCTTTTTCTCACATTCTGCCACTCTTCGTCCTGACCTCTCCGAAATCGCTTTAAATGGGGTCCCTTTAGCCAGTGTTGAGAAGGTGATAAATCTAGGAGTTATCTGACCAGTTGCGATCATGTTGTTAAGTTCCATCATTCGAAAAACATACCGGCAACTGTCGAAACTTAGGTTCAATTGCGGTTTTCTCACTAGTGCTGTCCGTGTGTACTTATTAAAGGCACTAATTTTACCTCTTCTAATGCATGGTCTGTCTATTTTTCGTGCTCTTGACGTCTCCTGTGCCCGTAAACTTGAAATTGCTTGTAACGACTGTGTTCGTTTCATTTACAAGCTACACCGTTTTGACCATATCTCTTCTTCTTCGATGGCTCGAATTGGACGAGCCTTGGCCTCCATCAGGTTCTTCCTCCAGACGTCCGTCTGCTCCGCAGCTTGTCTCCAGTTTCTTGTGTTGAGCAGTTTTGCTGCATCGGCCTTAACATTGTCTTCCCACCATGACCGTGATTTTCCAACTGGTCATTTGCCATCTGGTAGTAGATATAGGGCTTTTTTTGGTATCCTTGAGTCATCCATTCTTTGGACATGACCGGCCCAACGTAAACGCAGTAGCTTGGCATGGGTCGAAAGTTTACACTCTTTGTATAAGTCGCACAATTCGTGATGGTAGCGTATTCTCCATGCATTGTCTTCATTGATTGGGCCGTATATGCTTCGGAGAACTTTCCTCTCAAATATATCGATCTTGTCGGCGGTTTCTGGGAGATACTCCATGCTTCACATCCAAACGTAGCTACTCTACGTATGATGGTTATATAGATTTGTAGTGTTCGTGTAAAGTTTAATTACCAAACTTACGCAATGTGACACAACTTCCGGCACGATCAAAACGAACACCGAGTGCCAATTCGATCTAGCCAATTTGCGGCATCTTCATTTTGGTCCTCGTGCTCTGTTTCCACAGCCACATCATTAAGTTTATTCCCAAACAAAAACCAAGTTATATATATCTATATAAATATACACGCCCCATTACAAAATAAATAAAATAATAATAAACTAACTTTTAATAATAATAAAAAACAACAGAAATAAAAATAACAAGTGTTGTATAATTTAAAAACTCCTAACAAAAAACTAAAGATTCTTATTGTGGTTTTTCTGTGGATGGCTCTGGGTTTCATAACTGGCAGTAGTGAGAAGTATGTTGTGTTTGCGGCGTTTATTCTTCTTTGTACATCTATCGTTTCAACGTTGTCTTCGATGACTGTGGAATCCAGGTAGTTAAATTTGTTTACCCGCTCGCGCAGGTGGTGTTGTGGTTTCTTCTTCTTCTTCCACCCTTGACTGAATTAGAGTTTTACTCTTTTCGGCATTTATTTGCAGCCCTAGATCTTTAGCTCCCTCTTCTAATTCCGTGAATATTGCTCTAAGGTATGACAGTGATCTGTCAAGGCAGTTTATATCGTCGGCATATCCTGCCAATTGTTTTGGTTTGTTAAGCAGGGTTGTGTTCGCATCAATGTTTACTTTGCGAATTACTCCTTTTAAGCAGAGATTAAATAGCATGGGTGCCAGCCCTTTGCCAGCTTTAAGCCTTGCATGTTGGGGCCGGGTGGGTAGTCAGACAAATACACCCTCTCCTTCGAAACTGTTATTTGGTAACAACCTTTCCTAAAAAGGTAAGAAGGTAGATCACTTAATTGTGAATTGGAACATGGGCCGACGGTGTACAGAACAACATGTGGGGTCCTAGGACCGCCATAAAGGGGAGGGAGGAGGCAACGGGGAGGAATTGCTCCGGGCCGCAAGGGAGAGGGGGGCCCAAAAATATATTGAAGCCCAAAAAGATAAAATCCCCATATCTTTGCCTTCTGAACGTCAAAACCCAAGTATGCAGCGCTCTAAAATAGCCTGCACTCCACCACCGTCAACTAGACAAAAAAGCTTTCCTCCAAAGACTTCTTCAACGGACTGGGCCTTCTAAATAAAGAGTGTGGTTCATACACCTCTAACCTCTTCACCTCTCTGGATCTTGAGGTGCCTGCTCAGCGAGCACTTTTCTAGGCTAGATACTGTCATAGAACCGTTTCAGACTGTTATTCATGGAGCCTTTCTGTTAACATCTTCAATCAGACAAGGTAAAATGAGCAGTCACCACTTTTCAAACTTCCTTCAGAAGTTCCTTTATCTGGTTTCTTGACTATCTTGTTCGTCTCTTTATAGCCAGTTTCAATTGGGGATACATTCCAAAATTAAGCTGTTGGTGAGATATTTGACCGGCCATGAATGGCTACGGTATCACCTCCACAACCTACGACTGCCTCAAAAGAGACAGTGCTGATTCTTCATGGAAGGCGAAAGGACTTCCACAGATGTTCTCTGTCATTGCCCTGCTCTGATCTGGCTTAGAAGAAGAATGTTTATCAGAGAGCTAATGAGCCCCACTCGGAGGGCAGACGGTCTTTTCCGTTCCTGGAGTATGTGGACAATATGTCTAGCTTGGCCGCGATGTTCACCATATGGGTTGCCGCGAAACTCCCATAGTAATAATATTAAAGAGGCCCCAATTTAGCCCCAGGCCTAGGACCTCTCCGATGGATCACAATGTACCACAATGTGTTAAGGCTACGCCTCGATGAGATCGAGTTATGCGCAAACGAACCTATCTGAGATATCAAAGCATGGCCTGAAAGCGCTGCCGTTTGCTGAACATAAAACTGTAACTGCGCTGATCAGCAACCTGCGAAAACAAGTATCAGTAAGAATCGGGGCATGGCGGATGAAGCTTCCGCTATTTGTGCGACATTTCCGAGAATGCTGTCCAACGCTGACGAGGGTGGTTATCTTAGTTTAGCTTTACGCAGTTCTAGTATCGACAGTCAGCAGCAAGAAAGAGAGCTAACAGCAGAAAATGGACCGCCGCATACGCTGGAAACATATACGTGCGAGCGTACAGTGCCTGCGGTGTATACGGCGATTTGTCGCTGACAGACATTTGCGTGCTTGGGTTCCCTCTAGTCTTTTACAAATAACGAACAAATCTAAGCGAAGAGTGCATGTATCTGCTGTGTGAGCTTGTGTAATGGAAGATCTAGAAAATACAGGGCATGTATTTTTTATTGTGTGAGATTTGGCGAATATGAGCCAGAACCAGAGACATTCTTCATGGCACGCGCTCATTTATTCTTAAATTCATGGTGAATATTTTACCCATTCGCAATTTTTCGGGTGAGTACTGCTACCCACCATACCAATCTTATGTTAGGGGGGAAATATTAGGCCTATTATTTATGTGTCCTATTAGCGGAACAGACTATCAGCCTTCCGGACGAAGGCAAGAAGGTCTTTAAATTGAAGAAGACAAAGAATATGTGTGGACGTCTCGTCGACTTGCATGCAGAGTCGGCATTATTTCTTTTGAGACAGACCTAGATTGCTGAGGTGATACTGCAGTCCTACATGGCCAGTCAGATAACCCACCAACGGCCTTAACGGCTCTGTTTAAAGTGATGTGCCTCTTAAGGTAAAGGGTCTTATAATATCTTTAGCCTGTATAAAACCTGGGACTGACTTCCAATAGGCTAGGTTTAGTCCCTTAATCCACTCCTCTATCAGGGCACCAAGAGATGCCACATAAGGGTTCTGGGCCCTGAACCAACGCAGACCCCTCCCTCGCGAAGCTGTCTGCAGCCTCACTGCCCTCGATAGCTATTGTCCGGGGAGCCAGCAGAGCGAGACCTCATGTCTTCTGGTCAGACTCTGGAGTACATCGAAACATCCTGCAACTATTTTGGAAGAAAACTGTTAGAGGTGTTGACCAAATAATAACAAGAAAACGGAATTAACTATTAAGATAATTTTATTTATCACTTAATATTACAACTTGTTAATTTTCGTCCGTTCACAAAAACGCGTAACCCGAAACTAAACTAAACTGACAGGAGAAAAGAAATGGCGTTGCAAGCCCAAAGAAAAAAAAAATGCTACCAACATGGTGAAATAAAAGAAACTATAAATTCGAATTTTCAAACAAACAATATCTCTACAATCCCCCCCTCGGAAAGATTATAAACTCCTCGATGATCTTTACGTCATGGCAGCTCCTGCAGCATCTTCGATCGATGAACCTCATGTTGGTTGCGGCCCAGGGACTTCGTCAGAAGGTCTGCCAAGTTTTGTTGTGTCGAAACATATTTAAGTCGAACAATTTTCTCCTCAGTTTTCTCTCGAATGTAGTGGTGCCTGATTGCGATGTGCTTTGTTCGACTCTTGCTGACGTAGCTCTCAGCGTGTGCGATAGCAGCTTGGCTATCACACCAGATCAAAGTCGATCCACCAACCAGCTTGTTGAATCGAATTGATTCCAACAGATTTTTCATCCACACGACTTCTCTGGTACATTCAGCTAACGAGATATATTCAGCCTCCATTGTGCTCAGCGCCACTGAAGTTTGCTTCACACTTATCCAAAACACAGGTGCGCCAGCCAACAACACCACGTATCCACTGATGCTCTTCCTGTCCAGCGTAGATGTCGCCCAATCTGCGTCAGAGTAAGCAGTCAGGTCTTCTCCAGTAGGTTTGTAGACCAATTTCAGATGTTTCGTCTCCTTTAAATAGCGTAAGACTCTTCGTGCAGCATTCCAATGATCCTCATTGTTACAGGTGCAAAACTGTGCCAGTTTTGCGACGGAGAATGCGATATCTGGTCGGGTCCTCTGCGACAGGTACAAAAGCCCACCGATAAGCTCTCGATACGGTCGTTCACTGCTGCCCTCATCACTCTTCTCATCCAGGAACGTTGGCCTTACTTCCATGGGTGTCGCGATGCCTTTTGCATCTTGAAGTCCAAATCGATGAACTAGTTTCTCGATGTAAGCCTCCTGTGACAATGTCATACTTCCATCTTTTCCTGCGCAAAACTTCACACCCAGTAAACTTGTAAGTCCTCCAAGATGTTTGACGTCGAAACATTGGTTCAGCAACTTCTTCACCACCTTCCTTGTCGCCTCGTTCTCAGCAATCGAAACTATGTCGTCCACGTAGACAGTCAGGATGGCCCTTCCTTCTTTTATGTCTAGTTCATAGACACATGGATCCACTTTGTTCCGCATAAATCCTCGCGCTGTCAAGGACTCGTTCATATGCTCGTTCCAGCATCTCCCACTTTGCTTCAGGCCGTACACAGATTTATTCAACCGGCAGACCAACTTCTCCTCGCCCTTACGGACGAATCCTTCCGGTTGGTCCATATACACAACCTGTTCCAACTTGCTGTGAAGATAAGCACTTTTAACGTCGTATTGATCCATCTTCCATCCTTTCTCGACCCCTGCAGCTACCAACAGACGCACAGTTTCGAAGTTCGATACTGGAGCGTATACCTCTTCATAGTCGACTCCTTTCTTCTGCGTACATCCTTTGGCTACCAACCGCGCCTTCCAACGTTGAGTGTCTCCTACGACCTTCCGTGTGTAAACCCATCTACACTTCACTGGTTTTACACCTGGGGGTAACTCCACCAAGTCCCAGGAATCATGTGACATCAACGAATTGTACTCCTCGTTCATTGCCCTCAACCACTGTAGCGACTCCTCAGATTCAACTGCTTGTCGATAAGATGATGGAACATCGTCCTTGATGCCTGACACTAAATTCGATTGCGGATTGTCGGATTCCTTTCTTTTCGAGCGTAAGGTCATTTCATGTGGTATCACTCCTTTTTCCTTTGGTCTTTCACGTTTCTTCCTCGGAGTTTCTTCTTCGCTCTCTTCTACAGGATTCGGCAGAATTCGTAATGGTTGGTCCATTACATTTTCCAATTCTTCACCATCAGGTAAGGTTTTGTCTCGTGCATCTTCGAAGTCCTCTTCCACACTGATTAGCCTCTCGTTCTCGTCGTTGATGCTGTCCCCGTCTTCCTCATAATCAACCTCGTTGTCACCTTCCGGAACTGGCTCGCACGGTGAGTTTTCTGAATAGAATTCAGCTACTTGTTTTGATGTTTTCCCTGGTTTGATACTCACATCGTAGGATTTCTCCTTGAAGACACAATCCCTTGACTCTTCGATTTTTCCAGAATCCTGCATCCAGATCCGATAACCACGACTTCTCTTCGCGTACCCAATCAGTGTTCCTCTATCAGCTCTGGGGGTAAGTTTGGAGTGACGTTTCGGTTTTGGAATGTGAACGAAAACTTCACAACCAATCTCTCGAAAGTAACTCACGTTCGGCTTCTTCCCTGTCCAAATCTCGTACGGAGTTTTCTTCGTGTCGTGTGAATTCGTAACTCTGTTACGAACGTGTACCGCCGTGTCTAACAGCTCAGCCCATGCGCCCTTAGGTAAACCTGTTTCGTGGAGTGTGGCTCGAAGTAGATCCATCAGCGTTCTGTTGAGTCTCTCTGCAACTCCATTCTGCTGGGGAGTATACACCATCGTTGTCTCGTGACAAATGCCCTCAGCCTCGCAGAACTCAGTCCACTGCTTCGAGCAAAATTCGAGGCCGTTGTCTGTCCTCAGCCGCTTCAATTTTTTTCCCGTCTGCCTCTCAGTCTCGACTTTCCATTTCTTGAACTCTTCGAAGGCTTGACTTTTGTACTTCAGAAATCTCACATGTACGTATCTGCTGGCGTCGTCTACGAAGCTTAGGAGATATCTGTTCTTGCCCCAACTTTCCACGTCAATTGGTCCCATCAGGTCCGAATGGACTAAGTCCAGAACAGATGTCTTCTTCGTGTTGTTTTCTGGCGGAATGTTGTCCTTCGGGAATGGCTGTCGAGTTGATTTGCCTGCCAAACAGTCGTCACATTTCGTCGGAAGATCTGCAGCCACGTTCATGCCAACAACGGAATTTGCCTTCGACATCTCCAGGATTTTCCCTTTGCTCACGTGCATCATGCGTTTGTGCCACATGTTAAGAGGCAACAACTTTCCGTTGATCCTGCTTGAAACATTGTTGAGCATGATATCCCTCGAGCATGGTTCGGCACCTACCACGTACAGCCTTCCTTGCTGTTGAGTCTTTATCAGCAACTCCCCATTCTTGTCACAAATAGAGCATCCTTCTTCGTCAAAAATGATTTTCTTCTTATTCTCTATCAGTGTTCTCACTGAGAGAATTCCATGATCCAATCCAGGAGCCAACAGCGTGTTTTCAGCCCTAAATTCCTCGATCGTGGATAGACCATTTTTAATTTTAGCGTTCACAGTTCCTCTACCAAGCGCGGGTGTAGTTCTGCCATCTGCCAAAGTTATTTCCTCTTTAACATTCCTGTCCAACTTCGAGAAATAATCTTCGTTTGGTGTCATGTGGTGTGTCGCACCAGAGTCGATTATCCAGCTGTCGCTATTCACCTTTGCTGACCCGCATGACACACTCAAAACGACAAGATTTGCATTTGCATTGTTGCCTTTTTTCTTCTCGCGTTCTGGACAAAACTTGGCAATATGCCCACTCTGCTGACAATGATAACAAACAAACTTTCCATGTTTTTTCTGTCCTTTTTCCACCGAATCACCGTTTTGTTTACTTTTCGACGTTTCCTGTTTAGATCCTTGTGCAGGCTTGTTTTTCCATGGCTTTCTTTTGTTGAAGGCCATCAACGCAGTTTCCTTACTCTCGCTACTGTCTCGGCGTCTCGCATCCTCTGCTAAGAGTCTCATCTTTACCGTGGCACTTTTGAATTCATCACTAGGAAGATTGCACAGGTTCGAAGCCACGTTGTCATAATCGGAAGACAAACCACACAGAATTATCATCGCGATATCACTGTCGTCGATGACGTCTCCAACACTCGACAAGTCCCCAACAGTCCTGTTGATCTGGCCTAAATAACTCTCCATGCTTCCACTGTTGCTCATCTTGTGTGAATATAGCTGTCTCCTGAGTTGAACTGTACGAAACTTGCTGTCCTTCGGTGCGTACAACTTTTGCAGTTCGTCCCACACTTCCTTCGCCGAGGCCTTGTTGCGGATGTGCATCTGCTGTTCGTCGCAAATCGCAAGGGCAATTTTCGCGTGCGCTCGACCTTGACGTGAGATGTGCTGCTTCTTCTGTGACTCCGTCGCTCCTTCAGCTGGTTCATCCTCTCCAGGTTCGATGACAGCCCACAGATCAGCCTCCATCAGAGTCATTTTCATTTGATATGACCACGACGCGTAGTTCGTGCCATTCAGTTTTTCTATCGTGGATTTGCTTTCCGACGTCATCTTTGTCCTTTTCCTTTTTTTTTTTTTTCACAACTTGAAACGTACACTTGAATCACACAACTGGGCCCATAACCATTGTTAGAGGTGTTGACCAAATAATAACAAGAAAACGGAATTAACTATTAAGGTAATTTATTTATCACTTAATATTACAACTTGTTAATTTTCGTCCGTTCACAAAAACGCGTAACCCGAAACTAAACTAAACTGACAGGAGAAAAGAAATGGCGTTGCAAGCCCAAAGAAAAAAATGCTACCAACATGGTGAAATAAAAGAAACTATTACTACGTTTATAAGCGGAGTTTCACTCCCGGATTCTCAATCCAAAGTAAAACTCCCCATGGGTTTATAAGCAATGGGAGTGTAAATCCAAAATACTTTCTGGTTTGAGATGACAGCTCCAAGCTCAAATTCAAAATCATAGTAAAGACAAATATAAACCCAATGTTTAATTTAATGTAATTTAAAAATATCCATAAACAAAGAAAAAAAACTATTGTAGCAAAATAAAACACCCAGCTTCTTCTTTACAAAGTTTTCCCCCTTCGGAAAAAATTCTCACTCCCAGTCAGCGTTTATAAGCACAACATAAACCGGGATCGAAGTTTCACTCCAGCTTTTTCTTCGGGAGCGAAAATCCAAGTTCTGGATTTTCACTCCCGGTTTATAAGCGGTGTTTCACTTCGGATCGAAACTTCCATCCGGAGGAAAACTCCGCTTATAAACGTAGTATATAAATTCGAATTTTCAAACAAACAATATCTCTACAAAAACTTTCACGTTGAGAGTGCCTTGATTGTCAGAAAAGATTTTAATGTTGGCGCTTTTCAAACATTTCTTAAGGTTGAGTCTAGCGCAGGTCTCAGTGGCATGTATTTCAGTCTAGAAAACAGACCCATTGCAATCGAGATCTTGGAGTTAGGTCCTGCGACACCAGCCCGTGTACCATTTCCCATTTTTTCTTTGACCCGTCGGTAAACCAGTGGCGATGTTTTGGACCCCCAGAAAGAATAAGTTCCTCCCACTCATAACGATCCAAGATAATCGCCCTGAGTTTCCTTTGGAGCCGCAGTTCACCAATCAAGCAATCCAATGACATTTAGCAGGACCATGACAAGACTGCAAGACTTTTTGCTCATTACTGCAAGGCTTTTGGTATTTAGTGATGAGCAAAAAGTCTTGCTATCTTGATCTTGCAGTCTTGACTTGTCCTGTTTGTCTTGGTCTTGATTTGGTCCAGCTAAATGTACAAGAAAAGGCAAGGCTACAAGACCAGCTCTGCTCATCACCATTGAGGATCGACGTAACTGTTTAGTCTTGGGCCACCAAACTATAGCGACATAAGTGACCACAGGTTTAACGATTGTATTGTACATCCAGTACATCATTTATGGTGTAAAACCCCATGTCTTACCCAAAAGCCTTTTGCAGGCCCATATAGCCTGGCTTTACTGATGGCGTAGTCAATATTTGACTGAGTCTGAGTACTCAATTGTGGTACTCTGGATATAAATAGGACCTAGGTCCAATTTGTAGCGTTTGGAGAAAGGTACCAGCAGGACCGTGCCTGGTCAGGCTACCAGGCGGCTAAATCGCTAAAAGTGCGTCGAATACGGATAAAGGCGGATCGACACATATTCGTGACGGCACCGCGCCGATGATTTTCGTGTCAGTGGCTTCCGTGATAATTTTTCACTGACATTTACACATCACCATCTATCACCGATAAATGTTCAATGACATCCAACATTTTAATTTTGAATTTTGGACAGTAATCTGCGTGATGGAATTTAGCGGGAAGAGAGTGGGTTCAACCCAGGTGGACTCTTCGAAAAGTGGTCGCACAGAAACAGGTTTGAATGTATTTCAAATAAACTTTACCGTTTCTTCATGGTTAGAGGTGTAGATGCCATTCTCCCTTTTGAGAAAGCCCACTCCGCTGAAGGAGTCTTTGGAGAGTAGATTTTTGAATATAGTCGCCTGATAGAGTCTGAAAGCTCTCACAGTGTTTCCTCCGGGCAATCCTTTTGGAACGTCACAACTCCTTATTGAAGCGATCAACAGACACTGATGGAAGAAGAAATACAGAAACGTCAACTATGGTGTGGTGATATCGGGGGCGACTTAAAGAATCTTGATTATCAGTTATCGAGGCTCGAGACGTCGCCAAAAATCGTCAAGAAGGGAAACGAATCGTGAATGGAGTTGGACACCGACAGCAGTGTATCCGTTGCGGACCGCCAGATAACGGATAAAAGAAGAAGAATGGGGATTGCTGATTGCTCTTGACTCCAATATATGGCGACCACCACAAAATGGTGCATTACCCTTTACTATACAACCGCTGAAAGGCGAATATAGCCATTAATCTTGAGCTGTACGTCCTCCGTCCACAAAATTCAAGCTTGCTCTGTATACCATGTGGTCGTCTATTTGGTCTCTTTGCTGCTGGGCAGGCTTATGTTGTACTACTGCTCAAACTCAGGACGCCATGACGCTTTAAAATAAATGGCTAGATTGCACGGACACAAATTATTATCAGTCATCTCAGCTGGTAGCCCTCGTTGGGGCCGCTACACTAGCTGCGATCCATTGGGCGAATCTTGCAACTCGTAAGTATTCACCAATGGAACACGATTTTTGACAATTAGTAATTGTTTTACTAATTGTATATTTTAACAGAGAGGATCAATGTGTTTTTTTAGAGTTTGTTCTGGAATAAAAGTTGTATAATATATTTTATGTATTTTGTCTATTTTCTTTATAAAGCTACATAAACTTTACCTTCAAAAAGGAAAAGCCATCTATTTTCGAGTAGTTCAAGCTTTGAAAAACCTGGTGGAAATTTTATGCGTAACTGCCCTAAAACAAGAGCAGGGGTAGTTGCGAGTAGCTAGCAGCACGTTTGAATATTTTACCAGTCCCAATGGATCGCAGCTACTATAAGATGTCGGTTCAAGTTTCCATGTTACCGCAGCACTCCATCTTACCGTACCTTCTCTCTATCAGTTATGTATGGGACTATTTTTACTTCAATGTTCCAAACGAATCAAATTGGTCCGCTTTATTTATCAAATGATCTTTTCATACAATTTTATGCAACTAAGATAAATTGAATTTTTTCCAGGTGCTGAGAAGTTCATTCTTCACTAACGAAAGCATTTGCATAGCAACAGACATTTCACTCCCCGAATCAGAAAGGGCCAAATACGAATTGGAACAATTTGGTCTACTGATGATGAAGGAGGGTGTTTCCTTGGCAGCTGTGCACGTTCCTACAGATCGAGTTGTCGGAGTCGCCGTAAACACAATTATGGTAATTGCAATTCCACACAAAAAAATGACTCGCCACTAATGCCACTCTTTACTTTCAGTATATTCCAAATGAAGGCGAAGAGACATCAATCGCAAAGTTCAGTCGTACACAATGCAACACCCCAAATATGAAATGTGTGATGGAGTTTCTGGGATCTATTGATGAAAAGTTCGACATTCTCAAGGAATGGAACATAGACTGCTACTTCGAAATCATGTTTCTGTCGACTGCGCCAGATTTTGGGCGAAAGCGAATTGGTGAAACACTCTGCAAGTATTCAATCAATCTCGCTAAGGAGTTAAACCAAGGACAAAGGGCTGAGCTGTTGAAAGGTCCGCTACGACAGAAGAGGCCCAAAGGTGTTGCTTCGCTTTTCACCTCGAAATTTTCCCAAAGAATTGGAAACTCTTTAGGATTTTCTGTTTTGCAAGAAGTGCCCTATTCGACGGTTTATTACAACGGAAAGACATTCGCTGAGAAAATTGGACCGCTGCACACCTGCTGTCACTTGCAGGCTTTAAAGTTCTAAACATAAGTTGATGATTTTATATTGTTGCACAGCTTCGGTATCAGGGTTTCAATTCTAAGAAATTGCAATTATTGTTGTGTAGTTTTAGATTTTATTTTTAATAAACCACTTATATTTACCGTTAACCAAAATCGGATAAGGAGGTTTCTCAAATAAATCAGACCTCTATTAGAGCCCGATCTTCTGGCTATCATAACACTCAAATAATTGGGAGAGGGATTAATATCCCCCACTTAATACCTTCACCGATGGCAGCACAAAAAAACTTGATTCGAGAGCAATTGTCAAAAAATTAATTGCAAAGAGGATTCCAGGACGTGGTATTATAACACTCGGAGATCCCTCGCCGGTGATAACCTTTTGTGCGCCTTTCAATTGAGCGCAGTTTTTTTGAAGCTCGGTTTAATCTCTGGCCAGATTCATCCGCTTCAGAGTCCTGTCATGCATGGTATCCCTCTTAATTTCCATTGTAAACAGGGCAGCGTAATTCGTTATTAAAAACCTCCCTTCCTGATCTTTTAGACTCGAAGTCGTCCTTGCGTTTCGCCCTATTATTTAAAGTGTTGATCGCTAGAAGGGAGTTGCGTGATAGCATTGCATTTTTGAATGGATTCAGTTTGACGGTTTCTAAAGAGTTTATTTATTTTAGATTGTTCAAACAGAGATGGAATATTGTGGATTTGAACTGTAGTTGTATTGTAATGCAATGTGCGGGTTTTTAAATGCATCGAAACGATCTTAGTCTGGCATTTTTCGATGTTGAAAGGTGGTAGGTTCTTTTAATTTCCTGCGTGGTATGCCATATGATATTGCGACGAACTGCTGGATCAAATATTTGAATTGTGGCTGTACCGAAGTTCCTACTTCTCCTGTTGGATTCCTCCAGCCTTAACCACCACAAATCACATCATGCGCTCCAGTAGATTTTCTTCTAGCAGCGCTCAGGCTTTAGCCACTAGTTAAGCCCTGTTCAGTACTGTTGGGTACGACACGATGATAAAATTTGTTTGTAAGAGGGGCCTCATTTTTCTTTTGAGCCAAATGAGGCGAGATGCCATTGTCAGCGCCGGCCCTGGGGTAGAGCGGGTGGAGCGGTCGGTAAGAGGCGTTAAAATGAATGTGAAAAACAATTTCGAGCAAAAAATAAAATTTTGATGGCACTTTTTGAGGGCGTTGTTTGTTGCTAGCCAAGTCTATGTACTCATAAATATGACCCGAACACGGCGCAATCAGGGAGCATTGATCGTACATGGATTAATCGCTAAAAACCGCAAAATTCGATCAAAACCGCAACCATAATGTATAAACATGTATAATGTATAAACTTTTGAAGATGGAGCACTTCTTAACGCTCCAAACATTTGAGGGCTCCCACAGCTTCCAAAAGGACGACCTACAAGGCCAGTTAGATATATTTGGATCCATGCAAGGGCAAAGGCTTTGGCCATACGGTTTGAAAAGCTTTCAGAAAAGTCGGACGCACCCATAATGAAGTCTAGAACGACTCCAAAGCCGACCTTCTGTCAAAAAGCAGAAAGTGTCAGAGTGGGCGTGCTTGCAACTAACAACCCGGAGTCTCTCCTGACCACGAAACAACTAGTTACCATGCAAGGAAATCTTCTGGAGGCGGTAGGCGAATTGGGTCAGGGCTCAGAAGATCCCAGGTCAGTAGCGGTCGGTGCGCCCTATATGATGGGCCGCCTTAAGCCCTGGAAGGAGCAAGCCTTGTTGCTGTAGCTGGGAACAAGCTGCCGCGCAGCCTTTTTGTAATCGGATACTTCCGATCTGGGAGGAGAAGTCTCTTTTAACGAGAAGGTGACTCTCTCCACCATCTCAACCTTACTGGCTGAGAAAGCCCTAATGCCCAGCCATTTTTTTTTTTTATGTGGCAGTGCTAAACTCAGGAATCACCCTTTGTACTACCAGTCCGTCATGTCGTTTGTCACGTCATGGTGCAATGTCTAGCAGCAAGCTTAGTACGGGGGGGGGGGGAATAGGTTAAGGGTTATGGGGGAGTGGGGGGAATAGGTTAAGGGTTATGGGGGTGTGAAGGGGTGTTGAAGAAGGTGGCGATGAACCCCGCGTTTGAACTCTTGGATGTTGTAGGAGCTCAGAAATACTGACTGAGAGAGATTATTCCACAGTCGAGTTGTTCTATTAACAAACGAATTCATATCTTGCTGAGTGCGTGAAAGGGGGAGATGTAGGTAAAGGGAATGAGACGAGTGGGCTAATCTGGTGTTGCGGTTATAAGATTGCCGTGGAGGCAGGAGAGCGTTTATTTCGGAGGAACAGTCGCTATAATAGTAGCGATAAAATTTTGTTAGTGCTGCTACATTCCTACGGTGGCTCAAGGGGTCGATGGTGGAGCAGGCGGTGTCGTCATCAATTAATTTAAGGGCCTTTTTTTGGACCTTATCTAACCATGCCAAGGTGGTTATCGACGCGCCGCCCCAGACGAGGGAGTTATATTCGAGAAGAGGCCGAATGTAGGATTTATAAATAACAGCGCGGGCCGATGGCTGGAGGAGGAACTTGCACCTCTTAAGAAATCCCAAGCACTGGGATGCTTGTTTGGCGATTTGGAATATGTGGTCATTCCATCGCAAGTCTTTGGCTAATGTCACGCCTAAGATGTGTAGGGATGGGTCGGCCTTTAGTTCCACGCCATCCACTGACAAGGATGGTGAGGTGTTGATCTTCTTCTTGGATATAAGACAGTACTTGGTTTTGGAGGGGTTGAATTCGACACGATTCTTTGTTCCCCACTCTAGAATATGTTCAATGTCGTTATTAATAGAGTTGAACATTACTTCACGATCATCAAGACAGGATCTGGCATGAGTCTGTCTTGTATCGTAGCTGTAAGAGTAACGCAGGGTACCGTCGTCAGCGAAGCTGAGAAGTGGGTTGGAGGGGATTGAAAGTAGATCATTTATAAAGATAAGAAATAGGGCTGGTGATAAAATTGACCCTTGGGGGACCCCCGCCGAGATAGGGTGAGGTTCAGATTTGATGCCATCCAATACTACCTTAATTGAACGGCCGAAAGTAAATTCTCAATCCATTTCTGTAAAAGTGAGTCGATTCCAATAGCTTTGAGTTTAGCTAACAGGGCTGGGTGCCAAACTCTATCGAAAGCCTTGGAGATATCTAGAGCAACCAGACTAGATTCACCGGATCCATGCAGACTACGGCTGAGGTGTTCTGTAAGACAGACTAAAAGATCGCCAGTGGATCTTTTTTGTCGGAAGCCATACTGTCTGTCGTTTATGAGTAGGTTGGATTCTAGATATCCCATAAGTTTCTTGTTGATTATTGTCTCCATTGTTTTGGAGAGAATAGAAGTAATTGCTATTGGGCGGTAGTTAGAGGGGTCGCTGGAGTCACCTTTTTTCGGTATTGGCTGTACATGGGCAAGTTTCCAAGAGTCTGGATAGACTCCGGAAGAGTATGATAGGGCAAAAAGTTTGCGCAGAGGTTTAGCCAAAGGTGAGGCGCATTGTTTTAAGACGATAGGGGGTATATTATCGGGTCCAGTGGATTTATTGATATCGAGCTCCTTGAGGCACCTGTACACCTCGCGAGTCCTGAAGAAAACCCTGTCCATTAAATGAGCGTTGTGCTCGAGAACCGGGGGTAGCATATCAATTTGGGGTAAAGAAGAATTGGAAGCAAACAGAGATGCTAATAAATCGGCCTTGGATTTTCTGTCTGTTATCACCTTCTTATCGTGGATGAATGAAGGAGTTGTGGATGAAGTGAAATTCTTCTTAATGGAGCTTACCAAGGACCAGAAGTTCTTGCTACCAGAGGTTGCATTAAAGAGTTTACTTCTCAACTTGTTGTCAAATGAATTTTTGACATTCCTGATGGTGACTTTACAGGAATTTCTTAGTTTTATATACTCTACACGGAGCGATTCACTAGGGGAGCTCTTGTAAGCTCGAAAGGCGGCTTCTTTATTTCTGATTGCATTCATACACTCCTGATTAAACCATCTGTTGGGCCTAGCCTTCACAGATTTGGTAGAATGAGGAATGAACAAATGCATTCCTGCCTGTATGATCCTAGAGATACGGATAGCGGCAGAGTTGACGTTTTTGTTTCGGAAACACTGGTTCCAGTCAGTAGATTGGAAAAAATTAATAAGCCCCAGCCAATTGGCCTTCCCATAATGCCATACAGTTCTTTTAACTGGTTTGGGAGGGGTGGGAAATTTGAATGGGAAACTAGCGCTAACTAAGGAGTGGTCCGAATTGCCGAGAGGTGAATCAACTTCAACAGAGTAACGCGCTGGATGAGAAGTTAAAAAAAGATCAAGGAGATAGGTTCCTTGATCAGCAACATCAGGGACTCTTGTGGGACGATCCACAATTTGATGCAAATTATTGGCGTCTGCAAAGAGCTCGACGTCCTTGCCAGAAACACTGGTGCCATTTGAGTAAGTCAGCCATTTTGCGTTGTGAACATTGAAATCACCCGCAACGATGATTTCACACTCAGGATTGGACGACAAAAATCCCGAGATTTGTAAATAAAACTTGCAATACAAACAACCAAATAGCCTCCAAAGAAGGTGGTGCTGTTGGCGAAACGTCGGGGAAGCAACTCTGATAAGACATGCTACCACAGGCAGAGCTGTGACCCTAAAACCACCATCGAAATCCTTATGGAGCCCCCCGCCCATAAAGGTTTGCAAAAGGGGAGATATAATCCCGTAACGAAATGGCAGGCAGTGCTAGAAAAAAGTTTTATCGAGGACAACTGGAAATACAATTTATGTGAAGTTAAAGCGTCGACCAAAGGCCGACGAAAGACAATCTCGCTCCACCCTCACCCGGCGCTGGCCATTGTAATGCCAAAACGTAAAAACACACAAATTAAAAAAGAAAAAAAAAATACCAATGAAGAGTTTTCCTTAACGAATTTGATTCTAATATTCATTAAACTGCCTCAGAGTAAGAGTAAGAAACTTACACAGTAAAACTGAGTTTTTACAAGTGTTTTATTTCAAAACACTTAAAGTGTTTTATTGTGACGTCACCCATTTTATTAACATTGTAGACAATTTTAAAACATTTAAATGTGTTTTAAAAATGCCTACAACGATGTACATTTATATTTTACAATCACATCTTGCTTCATTTCAAATTGGAAACTTTATTGCGCCAAAAGAAGTAAGAGAGAAGAACCCCACTACTACGTATTTACAAACAAACCTCGCCTTATTTATCTCAATAAACCCTCATATACCAGTAGGACATTATTTTTGAATCGGGACATTTAAAAAAATTGAGGCCCCAGTAAAAATATTTACCATCGCGTAGGGACAAATGTACTGCCTCGTATAAGTTACACATACTCGTAGTGCGAGGTGCGAGAACAAGAGATCTACGAGAGCCATTGCGACTTAGCTGTTACGAAGAAAATAAAGCTTGGTAGGATCTGGTGGGCAAGGATTCTAGCTCGTATGAGTGAAGAGTAACCTGCACGGAAAGTTTTCTGTGGCGTACGATCTTTGCGGTACCCCAAGATGCCTTAGGATCAGCAGTTAGGCAAAGCACGTTAGTTTCACTCGCAGTATTAGGTACGTTGTGTTCAGAAACTTCAGTAGCTGTGTTACCCGTAAGTATTCTACAATTACCTCGGACGTAGTTTCAGGGGATAAACGCGAAATGAATATATTTTGTGGATTAGGAACCGTTACCAAGTTGGCGTAGGTTACCGAGACCAAGTATCCCCGGTGACTGAGTGTCCATCGATACTAATAAAACTGGTTGATGCCACATCCGGTTCTGGGATAGAGTTAGAGCCCTCGACATTTCCAATCGCAGCCAGGGTGGAGGCTCATTTTGCTCTACTACACCCTGAGATGCGCGGGAATAATTGCCATCAAAAGCATTAAATCTTTCAGATATTGATTTCAGGGCTGCAAAATTTTAACTAAGAGCGATAGTGACTCGACTACAGCTTTAACACGCATCGTACGATGTCATTTAAGATGTGGGAGAGGGAGGTTTCTTTTGAGGTGGAAAAAGCAGTACCAAGGTTTAGAAACGCTGAGTGCAGATCGTCGACGGCATCCAAGACCGTAGAAACTCGAGATGAAAGTTCGTGGAATTTTGACACTGGGGAGCTCGAGTTCGTTTGGAAGAGAGACAGTGTGTTTGATAACTGGTCGAGCCGGACATTCACGGATTGGATATCGTCAGCTAACGATTGAAAATGTGAGAGGTTACCCGAGAGGGAGATTAACTTATTAAGATCATTTGCATGATCAGTCACTATCACCTCAGAGACACCCTTCATCAACCTTACAACGTGGCAGGGTTTGATTTTTTTATGTGGAAGACTAGAGGCTCAGAAAAAGCCCTTTATACTGTCGACAATCTATTATCTTCGTATAGAGTGCAATGTCGAACAGGAGCTCTAGTCGGGAAGGAAAGAACTTTCACAACTAGCAACAGTGCAAAATTTCTCGATACGCTGAAATTCAGATTCTCAAGGGTATGATCCTCTCACCTTCTGCATTTGCTCTCCTCCTTTCAGCTGGAGGTTTCCCAGCATCCGAAGTTAACAGCGCCACCAATTGAAGGTCGTAATAGCACATTGGGAGTGAGAGATTCCGGATCCGACATCATGTTACACATCACTCCCCATTCGACGCACAAACAGAGACCACATAACCTCATGATTGTTATATATTGAATATAAATAAGTCTTATATGTATATGTACATTGTACACAAGATGTAAAGGAGAAGTCTGACCCTGAACATCTGTATTTACCGCTAGGTATTGCTTATTGAGTTAATTTTCTGGCTAGATCGCCAGTCTGTTCGTTCGTCTCCAGCGGGTGCAGATGCGTCGTGGTCTGACAGCTTCATACGCCGGCTGTAATCCCGTTAGATTATTTAGTATAAGGTTTTTTCGAAGTGTCTAGAATAAGTGCGTGAATTATAAAGAAATGAATAACAATATTTTAACATTTGTGTAATAAACAATTAATAGGAATTTACTCGGTGTGTTTTTTTTATAAGTTAACTGACCAGGAAAAAACACAAAAATGATAATATCTCGTAAGGATATAACTAAACTCGGATCGGCTATCACAGACTCTGGCCAACTAAGGAACCAGTCGCTAGATTTAGAACTCCGTACACCGCCCAATGCCGTAGCTGAGTAGAGGTCAAACTAGAGAGATAACCAAACATTTCCTCTGCAAGAACTTATCTGGATCTGCCTAGGGCGAGGCAGCGTACATTTGGAAATCTTTTTTACAGAGGTTGAGAGAGAGGTAACGAAGCTAGAAATAGGATACAGCGCAATATTGCTGTCTGGATCTAAAACGCGTACTGCCCTATATTTACGAAAAGGTTTTTCGAGTGCGATTACAAAACGGTTCTCTCTAATAAACTTTGCGATTGTCACTAACCACATTTTAGCTCAAAAAAATTTCCCAAAAATCAATTAAAAATTATTTGAATATTAACATTTTCAATATTATTTCAGACTGCAAATTTTAAACCTTTGCGAGTTTAATGGCAAGTGATGCGAGAATCAAAATTCCTCAATTATTCACACGAACTCTGCCCGAAAATGATTAAAAACTTTAATTGATTCCATCGCGCTGCAAGTTTCGCCGCGGTTTGTTTATCCAGCTGCATATTAAATGACAGTGGAAAAATGAAGGACAACGGAAATGAGGGGCTGTGTTTGATACACAGAATTTTTGGTCCTAACACTTTCGATGGTGGCTCTATAATAAAGGGTCGGGACTGCATTTGCCGGCAGGCAAATATTTGCTCAGGATTAAGGTTACACATCGTTCATTTGCTGCACAGGTTTAAAACAACTCAATTCAATACTGGTGCAGCCGCGGTGGTTTTTGGCATTTTTATTTTAATCTTGCGACACAAACCATTAATAACGATTAAAGGAAATTGAAGAACGATTATGGTTTTTGGTAAAATCTTGAGGGATTTTTCAGAGGATACATTTTACCAAATGCTTAGGGTTGACAGTAGATGCAAAACTTCATTGGTGTCAGCGCATAAAGAACTTATGAAGGACTAGCATAAAACCCGCGTGCCTTGCAACCCCTTGTTTTCCTTCAAAAAAAAAAAATACTGACAAAAAGTCAGCTGTAATTATCCCTAAAAAAGGTTTATTATAGTGCATTTTTTTAATAAATGTGGTAAAAAAATTGCTGCGTATATCACCTCTGCTCAACAAATCTGCAAGTTTTAACGGGCAGCTCCAATAAGTGGACATCTCCCATAGGCGGTCAAATTTCCTGGAAGCAAATTTTTACTTGTAAAATCGTATAGAATAGACGTTCCGATAACCGGACGTTCTCCTAACCGGACGCGGTCACTCGATGTCACACATTTTTATCAATAAAATCTCCTATAAGCGGACGCGCAGCTCTTTTAAAAGGACGCGACGGTTTGATTGTTGCTGTTTGTATGTACTAGGATGGCACCGGCTTGGGCTGGTGTAGAGTGGACCCAGGACAATAAATAATGTAGATAAATCGGTAATTCCCCGATTTATAAATTAAACGAATCTTGAATTTTCGTGTTTCTTATCTGGTAGCTCCCAGTTTGTTATTAGCAGTGAGTAAAATTGCACCAAAAAATTTGAGATTAAAAGAGAAGATGGAAGTGGTGAATTTATTTGATAAAGAAAAATTATCAGTTCGTGGTTTGGCAAAAAGGTGAGTTAGTTACTGCAATTACTGATGATAAACTAGCATAGTTTAATTCTAAGTTTTAATATTGGGAAAACACAAGCGGCCCGATTTGCAAGAAATAAGGAAGATCTACGACTTAAATGGCAATCTGGGGTAAATTTGAATCAAAAAAATTCATCAAAAATGCCGAAGGCATAAATATAGACAAATTGTGTTACGATTGGTTTTTTAAAGCCAGAATATTCCTTTATCGGGACCGCTAGTTAAGGCAAAAGCTAAAGAAATCGCAGGTAAGATGGGCTATATTGGTTTTAAGGCTTTTGATGGATGGCTTCAAAAATGGCACAAACGAAACAATATTAGCTTTAAAAGCGTATCGAAGGAGGCTGCTGATGTAAACCAACAAGATGTGTCTCAATTTATGGAAAAGCTTACGTCTATGTTTCTTGGATATCTAAAAGAAGATATCTATAATACTGATGAAAGTAGGCTTGTTTTTCGTGCATTGCCTGACAAAACCTTGGCTTTAAAATCAGAGAAATGTATTGGTGGAAAATTAGCAAAAGATAGACTTACAATTTTGTTTTGTGCTAACATGGCAGGCCAAAAACAAAAATTACTAAGGGCTGTTTCACACGAGCCGACGGCCAACCAACAGAAATCGTATGAAAACGTCATTTGTAGAGAAGAGGGTAAGAGAGGACGATGGGGAGGGAAGATTTTTCCATTCAACTTTCTCACACGATTTTCGATACGACTTTTTGACAGCTGTGTGGTTGTTGTTGTTTTTTATTCCTTTGGGAAAAAGAAAAGAAAGAGAAAAGTGACTTTTGTTTCACTCGGAAAGTACGCAAAAGAGAATTGAAATAAAAAGACAACAACAATAAGCTAAAGCGTTTTGACGTACAGTTGGTTGAAAAAATTGGCCCGTGTGAAAGCCCATGCGACTTTTCGTCGAGTTTCAAAAGGGAATGGACGATAACAGCCGATTTCTGTTGGTTGGCCGTCGGCTCGTGTGAAACAGCCCTAATTATTGGAAAAGCGGCTCGTCCCAGAGTATTTAAAAATGTTGTTATCAATGACTTACCAGCTATACATGGCAGCACAATAAAAAAGCGTGGATGACATGTGACATTATGAGGAAGTGGCTAATGGCATTAGACAGAAAAATGGGCATTCAAAAAAGGAAAATCCTATTATTTTTGGACAACGCTGCATCTCATCCTCGAAATTTAAATCTCGAAAAAATAAAAATTATTTTCTTACCACCAAACACAACATCAGTTTGCCAACCGTTAGAACAAGGTATAGTCCGAAATTTTAAATGTCATTATCGACAGCTTATTTTGAACCATATCTGGTTGGAAATGGAAGGTGTTACAACTGCGACAGAGCTTTCAAAAGCAATCGATGTATTAGAAGCTTTGTATTTTATAAAAACGGCTTGGGATAAGATCACTGATACAACTATCAAAAACTGCTTCGCGAAAGCTAGGTTCAGAAAAAATGATTTAAATGATGCAACTGAATTTGATCCGGAAGAGGATTTGCCATTGTCAACACTTCAAGATTTATTGAAAGGGTGCGAAGTGCTTGGACAACGAGGAGGATGAAAATACGGAGGATGAAAATATTGATATCAATTTTCCAAATTAAAATGACATAGAGGATTATAAGCCGGAGGGCGAAGTGCTTCCGTTGTCCCAAGACAAGATAAATTCTTATAATGAAGCACTGAGATTAACAAATTCATCGAAAGAATTTGCAAGAGATGATTTTGTTGCATTTCAAAATATAAAAAAATTGGAAACTCATTTTCAAAATTGCTTCTTGCAACAAAAAAAAACGCGATTGCGTCAATCCTCTATTTTAAGTTTTTTTCAAATCCACTTAAGTTCATTTGAGTTATTCCGTTCACTTTTCTATGCCATAAGCTTATTTTTTTTTATTATTACAATGTAATTTTTATAAATGAAGAATATAATGTATGTATGTATATATAATGTATTTTATCTGTATTTGCGAGCCAATTCCATACGATATAATTCCATTACTAATGACTTGTTATTGTATATGGCGGCTATCAATTTTTTTTATTAAAAATCCCATAACAGGACACCTCCGATAACCGGACAAAAATTTCGAAACCGTGAGTGTCCGCTTAAGAGAGTTTTCACTGTATATGTCATCACGAGAAGTTCTAAAAACAACGGTTGAAATAAATAACTTCTCATACAACTGTTTCCAACCGGTTCCCCTTCGGGGTTGAATTTCGAAAAAACCATGACGCCGTGTTTCATTATTTATGGTGTATAGTATAAAAAATATCTGGCTGAAGAAAAAATTCCCGATACAACCAATTCAACCCCATTTCACCCCTTAGGGGATGAATTTCGAAAAATGCGTACTTAGTGGGAAGTCCACGTCATTATAGAGATTTGACAAAATTTGAGCCGTTTAGCTCCAGCGGTTTGGGTTAACCCCATTTAAACCCCTTAGGGGATAAATTTCAAAAAATCGCTCCTAAGTGGATGTCCACGTCATTATAGGTAAGCACCGTCCAAATTTCAGCCCTTTAGCTCTAGCCATTTTGGTTAGCCTCCCTTAGGGGATGCATTTTGAAAAATCGCTTCTTAGTGGATGTCCACGTCATTATAGAGATGCACTGTCAAAATTTCAGCCCTATAGCTCCAGCGGTTTGGGTTAACCCCAAGAATTTCGAAAAATTGCTTCTTAGTGGATGTCCACGTCATTATAGGGATGCACTCAGCGCCGGCCCTAAAATGAATGCGAAAAACAATTTCGAGCAAAAAATAAAATTTTGATACCACATTTTGAGGGCGTTATTTGTAGCTAGCCAAGTCTATGTACTCATCAATATGACTCGAACATGGAACAATCAGGGAGCTTCAAGACCGATCGTACATGGCCTTAGGCCACATCCTGCTCGAGATCCATGGAGCAAACTAAATACGGCGAATCTAAATTCGATAAAAACCGCAATCCTAATGTGTAAACATTCGTGCTGAAGTTATGAATGGTACTGCGTGAATGTACTACTAACGAAGGTTTGAATTAGCTTTCCATTGGTGATACGGAGCTCTGCCATGGGCGACCGTTCTTTCTCGCCAAGCTCATGCTATCAATTGGGCTCCCACAGCGCCCAAAAGAACCACCTACAAGGCCAGTAGATAACCGTACAAAACCGGGGCAAAACCGTACCGTCACCTCCTCGCTGGTGCCTCCTGGACAACCAACCGACGACGGACGTACCCAGTGCCCGGGGGTATAGCTGGGCCACCCCATCCGATGGGGTATAATTCACGGATCCGGTCCTCCTGGTAGTGGGGTTGGGCGTTGGGCTAACTACCGGACCTTGTAAAAACACATCAGTTAAGAAACCCGAAGCAAAGCCTCGGAACGGACGGGAAAAACGGCAACGACTACGGCAACAGCACCTAGAAATGATTTTCGGAACATGGAATACGCGAAGTATGTACAGAACTGCAGCAGTTAAGTCACTATTAGACGAAGTGAGCAGATATAAAATAAAATTACTCGCTTTACAAGAGATCAGATGGATAGGAGACGGGACAATGGACCTTGGCAACTACAGGATATTCTACAGCTGCGAACGGGAACATCACTTAGGAGTAGGCTTCGTAGTACACAAATCAATTATAGATAATGTGATAGAGTTCAAGCCAATCAGTGAACGATTATGTTCAATACGACTCCGAACGAAGTTCTTTACCCTCTCAATCATAAACGTACATGCGGAGACGGAGGAGAAAGCGGACACGACAAAGGACACTTTCTATTATAAGCTTGAGCGCGCATATGATACGGCCCCTTCCAATGACATCAAGATGGTGATAGGAGACCTCAACGCCAAAATTGGAAGAGAGAACTGGCACAGACCGACCATTGGAAAGGAAAGTCTTCACGAAACATCAAACGATAACGGACAACGTGTTATCGACTTCGCAATGAGTAAAAATATGATCGTCAGCTCAACATATTTCCCAAGAAAGGACATTCACAAATACACATGGCAATCCCCCAGCGAAAGGTACTGCAATCAAATAGACCATATTCTAATAGACAGAAGGGCAGCTTCCAGTATCCTGCAAGTAAGAACCTGCAGGGGTGCAAATTGTGAATCGGACCACTTTCTAGTTAAAGCTAGATTCAGATGTCGGCTGTCTACTCAAGAAAGAAGAAACAGCAAACAAAAGAAATTCGACGTCGATCGCCTCCAAGAACAGCCCGTGTTGGAGGTATAAATAATGAAGATACAGTCGAGGGAAAATGGATGAGATTGAAGACGGTACTGACAGATGTCACGAAGGAAACTGTAGGGTATAAACGCACAGCCAGAGCCAGTGACTGGTACGACAAGAAATGCAAAGCAGCTATAGAGGCCAGAAATAAAAATAGGAGAATATACATAGAGAGACCGACGAGGAGTAAGAAATTGAAATACGAGGAAACAAGAAGAACCGCAAAAAACATCTGCAGGAAGAAGAAAAGGCAATTCCTCAACAATCACATCCTGAAAGCACAGGAAAACTTTGCCCAAAACAAAACACGGGAAGCATACAGGGAAGTAAACTTCTTCAAGAAAGGCTTCAAACCCTCCTCCGGTATATGCAGAACAAAAGAAGGCACTATAGTCACAGGCAGCGAAGATGTAAAGAAAAGATGGAAGGAATTTTTTTGCGAGCTGCTGAACGCAAACGAGAGCATCAGACATGTACCAGAACCCCGTCTACAACATAACGATGACACCAGAGAAACGAATGTACCCACTCTGGAAGAAGTACAAAGTGCCATACGATCATTAAAAAACAATAAATCTCCAGGAATTGATACATCCCAGCAGAGTTGATCAAACAAGGAGGCGAATCGCTCTCAGCAGCTATACACGAATTACTATGCTGCATATGGAGGAATGAAAAAATGCCTGAAGAATGGGAGCAAAGCATTATCTGCCCAATACACAAGAAAGGGGACAGATTCAACTGTGAAAACTATAGAGGCATATCTCTTTTAAGCATAGTATATAAAATAATGACCAATATAATTAAGACCAGACTGGAACCTTACGCAGAAGCTGCAATAAGTGAATACTAAGCTGGATTCAGAAGAAATAGGTCAACAATGGATCAACTTTTTACAATAAGGCAAATCCTCCAAAAATGCTGGGAATACAACATTGACGTGTATCAACTTTTCATCGACTTTTAACAAGCATACGACAGCTTCGACAGGGAGCAAATGTATGCAACAATGCTGGACCTATGTAAACATCCCCCTGAAGATAATAAAATTAACAAAAATGACAATGGAAAATACAAGATGTGTAGTCAGAATACAAGGAGAATTGACGGAATCCTTCAAAGTCAAGCAAGGCTTAAAGCAGGGCGATGGGCTGGCACCCATGCTATTTAATCTCCGCCTAGAAGGAGTAATTCGCAAGGTTAACATTGATGCGAACGCAACCCTGCTTAACAAATCGAAACAGTTGGCAGGATATGCCGACGATATAAACTGCCTTGCAAGATCACTGTCATATCTTAGAGAAATATTTACAGAATTAGAAGATGGAGCAAAACATATAGGGCTGCAAATAAACGCAGAGAAGAGTAAGATTCTAATTCAGTAAAGGGTGGAAAGAAGAAGAAGAAACCACAATACCACCTGGGGGGAATATAACTTTGACCGGGTAAACCAATTTAACTACCTGGGGTCCACAGTCAGCGAAGACAACGATGAAACGATAGACGTACAAAGAAGAATAAACGCCGCGAACAGAACATACTTCTCACTACTGCCAGTAATGAAATCCAGAGACATCCACAGAAAAACTAAAATAAGAATCTACAAAACCATCATACGTACAGTAGCTACGTATGGATGTGAAGCTTGGAGTATCTCCCAGAAATCCGCAGACAAGCTGGATATATTTGAGAGGAAGGTTCTCCGAAGGATATACGGCCCAATCAATGAAGACAGTGCATGGAGAATACGCTACAATCACGAATTGTACGACTTATACAAAGAATGTAAACTTTCGACCCATGCCAAACTACCACGTTTACGTTGGGCCGGCCATGTCCAAAAATGGATGACTCAAGGATACCAAAAAAGCCCTGCATCTACTACCAGATGGCAAACCACGGTTAAGGTGGGAAGATAATGTTAAGGCCGATGCAGCAAAACTGCTCAACACAAGAAACTGGAGACAAGCTGCGGAGCAGAGAGATGTCTGGAGGAAGAAGTTGATGGAGGCCAAGGCTCGAATTGGGCTGTAGAGCCATCGAAGAAGTCAGAATTGGCGTGCCTACGACTAACAATCCGGAGACTCTTCTGACCACGAAACAACTAGTTACCGTGCAAGGAAGTCTTCTGGAGGCGGTAGCCAAATTGGCTCAGGGCTCAGAACAGCGCAGGTCAGTAGGGGTCGGTGTCCCCTCTATGATGGGCCTCCTTAAGCCTTGGAATACTTTTCGGCAGCAGCAGAGGACCCCACTGGCATTATGTTGAAAGGATAGGGGTCCAAAAGAAGACCCTAAGGATGTAGGAGTGGAGAATACTCCACAAAGTGCACCGCATAAACTTCACAGAGATGACGCTGTCAGGATGGTGAACACTGTAATTTTGGGCTGATGGAAGGAGAAGGCTCTTTTAACGAGAAGGTGGCTCTCTCCACCATCTCAACCTTACTATCTGGGGCAACCCTAATGCCTAACCATGCAATACGAAAGCGTCGAACAAAGGGCGCTGAAAGACAATCTCGCTCCACCCTCAACAAGGGCTAGGGCCGGAGCTGGATGCACTGTCAAAATTTCAGCCCTTTAGCTCTAGCGGTTTAGGTTGTGCGTTGTCTGTCCCCATTTCACCCCCTTAGGTAATGAATTTCGAAAAATAGTGAAACACGTGGCGAGGAGTATTTTTACTAACAATAAGTTTGGAGAAAATCTGACCAAAGAAATAAAACCCCCCTTACAACCTATTCAACCCCATTTCACCCCCTTCAACCCTTTTTTCTCGATAAAAAGTAGCCTATGTCCTTCTCCAAGGTCTAAACTATCTCTGTAGCAAATTTCATCAAAATCGGTCCAATGGTTTAGGCGTGAAAGCGTAACAGAGAGACAGTCAGAGTTATTTTCGCATTTATAATATTAGTAAGGATAAATGTGATGTCAAAGAGCCAAGTTTAAAAGGTTTCCTACAAAATGAAGCAAGATTCAAAGAAAGGCCTGCCTTTTTTACACCAGGATTTTCGTACATTGGTGGACTACGAAATGGCTACACCATTTTCATCTTAAGACCAAGATCTAATATCGCCAGATTCAGTCAATATGTACTGCAGTGCACTTAGAGAATAAGGAACATTCTTCGGGTATATAAACTTGAGCACCATAAAACAGTCCGCGCATTGCTTCTACCCCGTAGTATCCCTAATTACATAGCGGCAGTCTAATGCGTTCTTCTTTAAACCACAATAAGATAGGTTGAGCTGATCTTGTTCTTGTCATGTTAGTATGAAGTCGGAATGGCTCACTTAGACAATGAACTTCGAATGACTAGAGTATTCACAATTTGCTTGCCTTTATTTCGGTGGTGTTAGAACCCCCAAGATATCCTCTGGAGACGCCTAGGATGCATAATATTAAAATATAAGTGAATTAATTACGTGGCTTGTGTGCAAAAATAGTTCACATTTGGTAAAAAAATTAAAAAAAAAAATGCGTCGGCCGGGAATCGAACCCGGATCAACTGCTTGGAAGGCAACTATGCTGACCATTACACCACCGACGCCCTTGACATCATGAAGTCAAATAATGTACAATAATAAATAGGAAATTATAAGGTTTCCTTTAAAAATTATTTGGATGGCCAAATTTTTGGGCAGAAAAACAACTATAGTTGCCATTCAAATAAAAAAAAAAATGCGTATTGATTTGACTGAAGACTTATCGCCAACTCCAAAATAAACAATATCTACAGGGAGCATTGCTAATTTTAAGTCGATTGTGTAAGATATCTAATACTTAATCTTCTCCCAACTGCACTAGAGACTAAACTAAGGCCTTGGCCCAGGGCCGTCGAGAGAAAATCCGGGCCCCGGGAGACAAAGAATTACGGGCTGGTGCCTTGCAAAATACACGGAGGGCAACGCAAACATTTGGAAAAATCGTCTCCAAATTTCGAACAAAGATCACAGTGATCTTTGTTCGAAATTTGGAGGGTGATAGCTCTCGTTCGAAATTCGCTTTGCAGATGTATTTCAGAAAGAGAGAAAGTGTTATGAAAATCCTTCATGGCATTCAGCCTATTGGATATTCCCGCAATAACCGAGTCGATGATTACGTAGAAAGTGTTCCTTTTGAAATTGGTCTCTTGATCGTTTGCATTCGTGTCGTCGTCATTTTCATTTTCATCGAAATACCTCTGTCGTTTTCTTTTTCGAGTATCAGGGAAGGGTGATAATATCCCCAATTGAATAGCAACCGTTTTCACTCACTTAAAATGTGATCCCATTGATTTCGAATGAAATTCAATTCGGACAGCAAACTTTCGAGATTTTGAACTTCGATGTCGATAGTAAAGTCTCTGGCTTGAAGAATGATGCCCCATTCATCAATATCCTCGACCTAATCGACTACATTAGGATGCACTCGAATTGCATGTACATATTTCAGAACGCCGTTAACATCACCACGAGTCTATGCAGTGAGGTGAAATTGTTGTTGATTTTTCGCCAGAAGTTAGTAATGCAAACCTTCATTGGAATGACATTCTAATATTCCAATTGTTTACTCTCTTTTGAGCGAGCTTTTTCTTTCAGCTCGATTTTATGTTCTGTTGGGCGAACTTAAGCCTCAATTATACTGGACGCAACGGAACGCAACGGACCGGATTGAAATGTCAAAATGAGTTTCATTGCAGAGAAATTGTATGACACCAGCTACAAAATCTTCACAATCCTGGTGAAACAAAAACTGGAACCTATAGCGGAAAGCCTTATAGGAGAATATCAAGCTGGTTTTAGGACAAACAGGTCAACATCGGACAAACTGCTGACCTTAAGGCAAATTCTGGAGAAAACCTGGGAAAGGAATGTAGATGTATACTAGATATTTGTCGACTTTCAACAGGCATATGACTCAATAAACAGAAGGAGGCTATACGAGATCTTATCGGAAATAGGAGTCCCCTCAAAGTTGGTACAACTAATCAAATGCGCCACAAATAGCTCACTGGCGAAAGTAAGGATCCAAAATGTTGTAACAGAGGAGTTCGAAGTACGTCAAGGGCTTAGACAAGGCGATGGACTGGCCCCCATGCTTTTCAACCTGGCCCTAGAATGGGTGATAAGGAAAACGTCAGTCCAGCGAAGTGCATCAATAGCTACCCAGTCGGTACAATTACTTGGATATGCGGATGACGTAAACATCGTGGGAAGGTCCTTTTTGGCAGCAAAAGAAGTCTATGTCGAATTAAAAGAGGCGGCAAAGGACATAGGCCTGAAGATTAACGAAGAAAAAACGAAGGTGATGCAACAATCCAGAGCAGGACGATTTAGAATGGGAAGAAATATAACCATCGACGAACATAACCTAGAAGTAGTCGATAAAACAGTCTACCTTGGGTCTACTATCACAAAAAGAAACGAAGAAAGAGAAGAAATAACCAGACGAATACTACTGGCTAATAGAGCCTTTTATGCCCAAAAACAAATCCTGTACTCAAGATTTGTGCACAGGAAAACGAAACTCTCACTCTACAAAGCAGCAATGCGACCAGTACTGTGTTATGGTAGCGAGACCTGGACTATGACCCAGGACATAGAGGAACGAGTCAACAGGTTCGAGAGGAAAATTCTCAGATGCATAATAGGCCTAATCAGAGAGGATGGAATATGGCGAAGAAGATAAAACAACGAGTTGTATGAAATTTTTGACGACCCACAACTCTCAACTTTAATAAAAATCAACAGATTGAGACTAGCCGGCCACGTGATCAGGATGGAGGACAATCGCATCCCAAAACGGCTTATGGCATCAGAAATTTCGGGAAGTAGGCCAGTAGGTAGACCCAGGAGGAGATGGATAGACTCTGTGACGGCTGACGCAGAGTCAATGCTCAACATCCGGAACTGGAGACATGCTGCAAGGGACCGTCAAACTAGGAGAAATGCCCTAGAGGAGGCCAAGGCTCGATTTGGGCTGTAGCGCCATTGGATGGATGGATGGATGTTTATACTGGACGCAACGCAACGGAACGGACCGGATTAAAGTTTCAAAACTTTGGAACTTGAAGGAACTGACGGATTGAAGTGTCAAAAGGAACATTAAAAACAGCTGATTTTGTCATTTATTATTTAGCCCAAAATGTCATCAGAGAATATTGAAAAATTAATAACCGAAGTGGAAGATAATGAAATTTTATATAATAAAAAAATGCACAGACATAAACATTTTAAGCACAAGTCCAACATTTGGCAAAACATTGCCGAAAAAAGTGACATTTGCGTACGTTCGAATCCGTCAGTATCCAGCAAAATTCCATTCCGTTGACTCTTCATTCCGTTGCGTTGCGCTGCGTCCAGTATAATTGAGGCTTTAGGCTTTATTTTTCCTGAGCTCAATATGTGAAAATGTATAGGAGCTCAGACAAAAATTGAAGTTCAGTACACATAAATCTCCTAATGTTTCATGAAATCTATATAAATATAATTGGAGTGTCTGTCTCTGATCTCAAAATAATTTTTTTAATTTCATATGGTTATTTACATGATTTTAAAATGAAATCACGCATTTTTAAAATTTTTTTTGTCTGCCTGTATGTCTATGTGTCTGTATGTCTGTCTGTTCGGGCTAATCTCGAAAGCAGCTAATCCGATTGGCATGGGACTTTCACTGAAAGATTCAGTATTTTGGCGGGCAATGTGTGTATGGATGTAGGTTTGTAGATAAATCTTGAAAATTGTTTTTGACCCACTTCCATATAACCGATCAGCTTCAAATTTTGCATACATGTACAGTTCAAGTGCATTGCAATCTGACCATTTTATAAGAAAATCAAAATGGCCATTTCAAGATGGCGGCTATCTTTTTTTACAACGCTCTCGATATGGATACCAAATAAAAGTGTATGATGAGTATAGTACAGTAAGGTCATTTTAAATATCGGTCACCATAAAATAGCGGAAGACATATGATAGACTAAAAGGTAGAAAACAAAAAATATAGTTTAAAAAACTTAAAAAATTGCTTTTATTTAAAAATGAACTAAAAGGTAAAAAATAATGTTGAACGTAAATTTTTATTGCTCCAGCCAGTATATAAATACGAAAACGTCGACTAAACTGGTTTGGACATGTTTTGCGGATGGATGATAACCGCTTGTCACGTAAACTTCTATGGCGAGATCGTCCAGCAGACTATAGAATTCAGCGATCGGCACCGAAGAAAACCTAGCTAAAGAATATCAGTCAATGAAACCAAATAATGAGATACTCGTAGCTAGTTCAATAGCAACTATGATGCCACACGGCTAGTTTACTAGCTAACAAGTCCACACGCCAGAGAGTAGCGAGTAAAGTAGCCCGGCTTTCAATTCTCTCGACAGATTGTTTACAATCTGCCAGTTAGCTAATGAACATGATATCACTGAGCTAGTTTATTAGCAGGCAGTGCCTTCCGGCTTATAAACTCGCTCAATGTAATCGGGCCTTTAAACTTATAAATAGTGCCTGCTGTAGAGTGATAAAATTTTCAATATGCTTTAACTATTTTTTTTAAACCCTAAATTGAACCTAATATTGACCACATACAACGGCTTTTCCATTGTTAGAAAAAAAATCTTTGAACTTGCTTGCGTATATTTAAAATGAGAATTCTTCCAAGAATTCTTTGTTAATATTTACACCATTTTGTGCAGTATTTAAAGATAAAGCTTCAAATCTAAAAAAAAACAATATATAAAATTAAAGTTCAGTTTATGCAAAAGAATCCTTATTGCAAATATCTTTTCGATTTATTTAAAGAAAACATCGTCTTCAAGAATAGAATTTCTTCGATTTTACCACATTCACCGGAAAAATTAAACTTCCCTTCAAAGAACTTCCATCTTCTGCCAAAAAAAAAATTGTTTTCTTTATCTCAGGATCCAACAAAACCCCCGAAAACAAATTCGATTAAAATCCACGTTCTGATTGGTTATAACCTTCCTGTGTGGCCACGCCCTGCACCCTGCATAAAATCCCTACATAAAATCAATCATCCTTCCACCTGATAAAGTGCAGCACTTAAGGGCGGGTTCACTACACACATTTCGTCCGGGCAAAACTATTAAGGGTAGCCGCCGCGGATTTAGTTACATTACAATCCCGGCTCGAAACGAACGCATCGATTACTGTAAGCGGTACAAAGGCGTCGTGCAGTGCAGGTCCTTACAACATAATTAAGGACACGTTTTTCGAATTAGACTGCTCATAAGCAGTTTAGGTGGCGCTGGTCGTGTGCTGTGCATTGTGGAGGATTGATTCGGGAATCCTTTTAATAGAAGCAGATTTTATAGGAAAATATTGGCCCAAGGACATGGTTTAATGGCTTTGATTAGTGGTGGATAGTTTGCTTCCTGATTTGTAAGAGTGTTGTTAATTGAAGGGTGGAAGGTGTTTACGGAAATAATTAGTTGTTGAAGTGTGCCATGCGGCAGTACTTGATGCAAATAAGGATAACTGAAAAGTTAATGTTTATATAAAAGGATTTTTTTGAATACTTAGGTGAGTTTTTATTAACATTGAAGCAGTGTAAAGTGTGATTTTGTTTATTTTTTACTGTAAGTGATAGTAAAATTGGGCTCGAACTTTTTTCGAACTTCAACGAAGACACAAAGGTTGTTTCTATTCAAAATATAGACAACTTATAGGATTTACAGTTTTAATAGGTGTTTCAAAAATACAACAAAAAACCAAGTTACGCAATTTTATATACTAACACGTCTATGTATGTTTCGTTTCTCGATCAGTCGAAATGCTAAAACAGTTCAGTGAACTAGCTAGATTTCCGGCATCTCCATCTAACACGTTCAGCGACACATTGACGTTGAAACGTTGATTTCCAACAGAAATAAATATTAAATATAAAACTATTGCAACATGCAAAAGTACATTAATAATAATTTGTGATCTTAAATTTTTTTGGAATATCCTCTTCCAAGAAGGGTAGGAAGGCTTCCACAACGATTCATTCTCTATCGGACTCTGTTTTGAACTATTCTTTTGATTTCAATCCACATTTTATCAAAATTTTCGATTTGGACAGAAATGAGAGTGACGAATGCAAGGGGGAAATGAGGGACATTTCCTCCCCCAATAACTCTATGATTTATGGATTATTGTAGTTCTGAAAAAATCCCCAATTGAACTAGGAAATTTACTTCTATATATAAACCTAAAAATTACTGTCTTTTTTGTCAACGAAGAAAAAATCGAAAAAATGGCAACCAAATTTTTAAATCGTAGCTGTTTGAAATGTTATTTAATCAAAACAGGTCTTCAGATACAGACCTATTTTGATTATATAATTATTTTAATCGCGGCTTAATAGAAAACTCATTTTAGAAGCTACATCTAGGTGCAATAGCTCTGTAAGCTACTTGGTTAACACATTCCCTACGATTAGAGTTGAACAGGACTTATGCGATGCAGCACATTTGCCCTTTACACGCCGCGACGGTACATCGTACCAAGGCCTCAATTAAAATGTCCTACTACTGTTGATATGAGCGTATAGACCTGACCCATCACACGTACAAACCAACGAATCTCAAGGGACACATTCATTTTAATCCTTTCAGTGTATTTGTTGCATTGATGAAATAATTCTCGTATAAATTGATACTATAGGGTTAAATACATCACATCATATTACATTCAGACCTAAAACTTACGTGTACATAGTTTTTTAACCCAGCATATATCGAGAATAGCTGGGGGCCTCGGTAGCCTAGGCAGTAAGGCTGCGGTTACGCTGGCTGAAAGTTGGTGATAGTCCAGCTGGCGCCAGCTATTACAATTCAAGCTTTCATTGTTTAGTGGTTATGCTGCAAGACAATTCATGATAGTTATGTACACGGCATCGATTAGCTCGGATCGTATCGTTTTTTGGCATAAACTTTTCAGTGCCTTTATTAACAACAATTTTTCATGATTGACGAATCATTTGAAGATATGTTATTTTTAACAGAAAGTAGTTATCTTAAATTTCTACTACAACGTCCACCTCCGCCGATGGCACCTCATCATCCAAGTTTTAGTGCCAGCCCTTGCATCCCACAACAATTTCCTATTCCTCACTTCGTTTATTAATTTTTCAGAATATATTTTCCCAATTTCAATCTCAACTGGTGCCAGCTAACTAAACAAATTTGATTAGCTATCACGCTGTCATGAACTTTCATGAATGTGTGAAAGCTTGCAAGTTTCAGCCTAACCACCTTGTGTTTAATTTTCTTGTAACAGCTGGCACCAGCTGGACTATCACCAACTTTCAGCCAGCGTAACCGCAGCCTAAGGCGTCTGGCTATCATCCCAGGGGTCCCGGATCCGAATCCCGGCCAGCATCACGGTCCTTCGCCTTTTCCTCTTTCCCACCTTACATAGCTTTCTTTCTTTCTTCTTCCCTCTTTGTATTCCTGATTCCTCTTGTCATAGCCTTCCTTCCCCGGCTCCACCAAAAAGCGCATGACATCGGTTGGTTGATAAGATTCAACTCGTTTCAGGAGGCATAACACTCCAGCGAGTTGTTTCTCGATTTCCCGATGTCAGTCGCTAAAGTAATGGTTGAGAGTCGGTGGACTAAAAATATCGCGGGGAGGTTGTGGCAGTTCCGTCCTCCCCGACTAGAGCCATTGCGCTCCATACGAAAAAAATAGATTGTCAACAGTATAAAGGGCCGTTCCTGAGATTCTAGTCTTTCACAAATTGGAACAGCTCTTAAAAACATCTTTATAAATGAAATATCGAATTTCTCCAAAGATAGGTGGGAGCAAATAAAAAATGTATTCAAAAGCTCAAAAAATCAGTTTGCAAACATGTATCTCACGCTCATACAATAGATTTTACAAATTTTGGAGGTTATGCTATTATTCCCATACGAATTTCCATTCTTGAGATACATATGGCTGTTTTGAAGATTAAAAATACTCATATGTCCTCAGAGGTAGCCCTAATAAAGCATTCCGTCAGTTTAACCTGTTAATAATAGGGTGCCAAAGTTCCGCTTAGGTCTGGTTTCACCTTGTTCACCTGCTAGTTTGGTACTGCCTGCGTCACAGCTTTTGTTGTCTGGTTAGCGGGATTACTTGTTTTAGGAGGCATAACCAGGCCCACCACATCACCTTGTGTGGCCTGGGGCTAAAATATGCTTGCAGGGCCCCTTCAGAATATTGAAATTCCAAAATATTTGACCTACTAAAATTTGTGTTAAAAATACATTCATTAAGAACATTAAATATAGATATACTGAACGATCGGTTCTTTATTCGCGAATGAGCCTAAAGTTATTTAGTGTAGCCTAGAATGGAACAGGTCTTATGGTGACAGGCCCTTGTGCTTAATTCTAGGCTCAGCACTGATTTTTCTTTTGACAGAATCAATCCAGAAGCTATCCCAGCGGGAAATATCGAAGCGCTACTAAGAGGAGCAAATTTGGAGCGCTGTTAATAATTGGAGCTTTAAGGAATTGAATGGGGCGAAGAAAATGGACAAACTTAGACCGGTTCTCGTTCGATGTGGGGGTCAAGCAGCATATTGGACGTGGTTGGTCTTAGCTGGGGGACCGCTCGGTAAAACTGTTGGTGATTTAGAAGGTCGAAAAGACAATTGCATAAAATTAAAAATGATAAAAAATTATCATGTATGAGTCACGTATAAATGATTGCATGATATTATCAATAGAACGAGAGCTGGAAGAAAATATAGACTATGATGATGTCATCGACGACTTTTCGCAAATGGTCGAAAGAAAAATAGTGTTTACTATATAAATGTGATGAGTAGAAGAATCCATACGTAAACATATATTTTAGCGTGCTTTTGTGTTTCAGGTTTTAGATTACTTTTGTTTGATAATTAGAACGCAGGGATATGGCGGTTTTGCCCTCCGCTCCGCTATCTCATACTAACCCCGAAAGTTGTGGCCCAGCTGGCTGTTAAAAAAATAAACTCATACAACATCCAAGAGTTTAACTGCTGGTAGGGAATCCAATCCCGCATTAAAATATCAATACCGCGAGACTGTGGGATCGAGGACAACAATCCCGCGGATCCGCGGGATTTGCGGGACTGCAAAAAAAATAGATTTTGTAAGGTAACTTGACATTTACTGTGTTTCCATGAACTGGAGTAGAGTATTCGTTGAGTTTACAGAAAGCTTTTCACCTTAAGTTAACTCGATGACCGTTCTGGGTTGATGTGACAGATAAATAATTTTACATCGTGTTTCTGTTGATATATGTGCAGTAAAGGCATTTGAACAAAACCATATGCAAAACTTGGTTTAAGCCAACGTGCACTGATCGAAGAAGAAATGCAAAAACGTCGACTACGGTGGTTTGGACATGTTTGCCGAATGGATGATAACCGCTTGCCACGTAAACTTCTCTGGCGAGACCGTCCTGCAGACTGGAGAATACAGCGATCGGCACCGAAGAAAACCTGGTTGAAGAATATCGAGGGTGACTTAAAGAATCAACGATTATCAGTTACCGAGGCTCGAGACACCGCCAAAAACCGAGAAGAATGGAAGCGAATGGTGAATAGAGTTCGGGACCCAGCGGCACCGACAGCAGCGTATCCGTTGCGGGGACGTCCCGCTCGGACCGCCAGCTAACGGATTAAAGAAGAAGAAGAAGCCAACGTGCCACGTCGAGTGTTTTTGGATTTAACGAAACTTTACCAACCCCCGGTTCCATTGGCGCAAAATTTCAAGTAGCTCAAATCAAGTGTAATCACGTAACTGATATCGTTTCTGATCGGCAAAAACAGTCGCGCGCGAGCAGTTCAAACTAGTTTCAAATCGGTATCGTTTCTGTCCACTGGATTGCCACTTCCAAACACGTGCAAGATCACAGATGCATGTGCAACAGGAATTGCAAATCAGTCTACTCGTGTACTTCTTCTTTCTTCTTCTTTACGCTCCTTTAATCCCTCTTGGGACATAGGGCGGAAACAGTTGCCACTGTTGCGGCAACTGTTTCCGCAACTACTTGTTTACGGAGGGCCTAAATCTATCCTACTTTGAAATATTTCTCTAGTAAGTCGCAGTTTTTATAAGAGGTGTTTCTACTGGCCAAATCCTGCGAATCCCGCATGTCTAGTCCCGCATTAGGCATTACTGATCCCACGAAAATAGTGCGGGATCCCGCGTTCGCGGGATTGGATTCCCCAACTGCTAGGCTCACTGCCTTCTCCAGTCTACCCTTAACCTCATATCCTTTTTATTTCTTCAAACTAAGCTTGCTTTTAGACATTGCACCACGACATGAATGACTAGGTGGCCTATGACAAGTAGGACTATGTGGCTTATATTTTCAGAGGTGATTCCTGGATATATTTGAAAAAAAAACTGTGCCAGAGAGGAAGGTATCCCCACTATCCACTATGATACAGGGTATTTACGGAAAAAAGAAACTTGGGTGATTCCATTTAGAACATATGAAGCTTCTAAGAACGAGAAAAATTCCAATATTCTTCATTTTTGTAGCGTTTTACAATGATTTTTTTGAGTTATTTTATTCTTAGGGAGTCAAGTTTTTTACTATAATTTTTACTGTACACCGAATACTATTTCAGATAACATCATCTCCAGATTTTGAGTAAAATTTGATTTCCCCCATCCAAGAATTGCTTCTGGGTCCGGCCCTGTCTTCTACGTGTATTTTGGGGTCTACCGACACCTCTACTTCCCTGATTTTTACCAACGCAATGTCACAGATCTGTCAACATCACCTAAGGATATTGAAAAGGCCGCCGAGAAGATTTTTCTGGCTGTATACCATGCGTCTGCACATTTAGAAATACGGAGAATACGGGGTTAACGTGTCACAGGGCTAGATGGGATACGGAGTAAATAAAGTAAAATGAAACACCCCTGTGGCGGAGGGGCAATACAGGGAGCACAGATTGTACGAGTAAATATTTTTTCCAATTCGGAAATAAATTACTACGTGGCGAACCTTGTTCAACAAGTGTGACCCGTGGCTCCATCTGACCCGTATTATTGGTGCGAATAGACACGCCATTACCTTACCATCTATCTTAATATAAATTGAACTAATGCCTAAAGTTAATTATTCTAGCTTATCCTAATCTGTTTAACTTACTGGACCTCACCAGGCACTCTAAATTAATCTATATTTTTAATTAGCTTATGCCTTTTGGATAAAACTTACCTATTTTTTAAATTTTATTTTATACACAAGAACCGGTTTGTTGAGTATGCTGTCATTCTTTGTGGTCACCAGAAAATCGCCGGTTTTCTTCGTTCTAAAAATTTCTGAAAGCTCCGGTAATCCTCCCTTAGGAGCATATTTGGCAGCGCTCAAAATTAGCTCCGCTGATCAGCGCTCCCAATTTATTCCGCTGGGAAGGCATGCAAATTTCTCCTCCAATATCTACAAATCCAATATTCAGCTTCTCCTCGAGTAGAGTAAGTGGCTTTGGTACGGAGCTTCGTATTTTTCACTTGCGTGGTTGGACCATATGCAAAAACGCATCCATCAGCATGCAAAAACTAAGCCATGTAGCTGATAATCTAAAAATGTAAATAAACAGGTGAGAGTTTAGGAATTTTTAGAGATAATCGATCGTTAAAATGGCAATTTCACACTATTTAAAGTCTCGGTTTTATTTTCGTACTTGCCCCAAACATTTTTATTTACATATCTGAGCCAAACTTTATCAATTATAAATCAACAAAGCAATCCTTATCCCTAAGCTAATATTAACCAAACCACTTGAGAATCACACTAAATATTCTGTAATCGTTTTCAGATAACAACTTCAAAGGATCGCAACCACCTGACTGAGTGCAATGTTTCGCAACCGTTCCATGTTGAACACGTGCGCAGCACACGTCATCCCCTATTAAAGTCGCCCCAAACAAAGCCAATATCAGTGAGGACAAAACTGATACCAGCAGCGACAAGTGTCAAAATTTAGAGCCTACACAAAAACATTTATCAACTGCCAGCCTTGATAACGATGTGAAGTACCAGGACACTGCTTCTATTTGCAATTAATCTAGTCAACACGATTCTGAACTGTGATAAAAACAAGGAAACAAAATGTTTTCGATTGACAATTTCGACTTCGAGTCGTCGATGGCTCGGCACTTCTTCGAAGGATCTCAAGCCACGAATGGATCGACATCAAGCTCGGACTTCTTCCTTTGTGACGACAATACGTCGGACAGCGACTGCTACAGCGGATTTAACAGTGATCAGGAGAACACGGAAGAAAAGAGGTAGTTGAGTTATGAGCGTGTGTGTGTGTCTACTATTGTTAATAGGTTTATTTCAAGGACTCCCAAAAACCGCCGACTGAAGTGCGCATCTCAGCAGGCTCAGCAACGACAGGCGGCAAATTTGAGAGAGCGGCGACGAATGCAGAGCATCAATGAGGCATTTGAAGGGCTTAGATCACATATTCCCACACTACCTTATGAGAAGCGCTTGAGCAAAGTGGACACTTTGAAGCTAGCGATTAGTTACATAACGTTCTTGAGTGAAATGGTGCGCAAGGATAAAAATGGAAACGATACAGGTCTGAGCGGTTTGCAGAGGAATTGCTTGAAGGAACCTCCAAAGAAAATTATTTTAAGGGATCGCAGTAAGTTGATAGTTTTGTGTAAAGGTGTTTAATTTGAAGGTTGTTAGATATAGAACGCCCCGATTATACCAAGTGATTATGGAAGTGTAGGAACAGAAAGAGCTGCTAGTAGATTGGAAAAGAGGTAGACTGACTCTAAAGTAGATAGGGTGCAGAAACAACTAATTGTTGCCTATTGCGTATAAAATATTTGTCATAAACCAATACCATTATGGCTTCATCCCAGGCAAAACAACAACTGGCCTGATCTTCATTGGAAGATAAGCGATGATGGAGAAATGTTTCTAGTTTCAGAATTCAATCCAACACCTCTTTATAGTCTTGCCCGAGTAAAAATAACACTCTCCCGCTCCTAGCCTGCAGCAAGCACGCACGCACAGCGTCAAATCGCCTGTATGGCACCCGAACGAGGCACGCTATGCTCACACTTTTTTTAAACTAAATGGAACAGAATTTAACTTACTTGACTTACTCCCCTTTAATCCCTCATGGGAAATAGGGCGGAAACAGTCCAGCGAACTCTGTTTTGGGCGTCAGCTCTCAGCTCTGACCAGGATCTCCCAGTTGTTGCGGCCTTCGCTAGTAGGGTCCTCCTTCACGTTGTTCTAGGTCTTTCGACTCGACAGGATCCTTGTGGCTAGATTTTCGTTTTCACGTCGCAAGGTGTGGTCAATCCAATTCCATTTCCTTCGCCTGATTTGGTCGTCTATCCTTTCTTGGCCGGCACGGCGCCATAGCTCTTCATTAGGAATTCTATCTTGCCAGCGGATTTTTAGGACGCCTGCATCTGTTGGTGAAGACTTGTAGGCGCCCTGTGATGAATTGGGTAACTTTCCATGTTTGGCAACCGTACAAAAGTACTGCCTTAACGTTGGAGTTGAACAACCGCAATTTGGCGTTAATTGAGATCTGGGTTGATATCAATATGCGGAACAGGCATGCATATGCGCTTCGTGCTTTATTTATTCTGGAAATGGCATCTTCTTCTGCACCACCATTTTCGGTAGTAACGCTACCGAGGTAGCAGAATTTATCTGACAGTTCCACGCCACGATTATTCAGCGCTGTCCGTTCAATGGTGTTCGCTTTTATCCGCATTTCTTTAGTTTTAGTCGGATTTAGCCTTAAGCCTGCTGTACTACTTTCTGTTGCCAAATTTTTTAACATGTTTTTCAGGTCCTGAAGATGTCAGATGTCTGAGGGCCAGCAAACAGATATCATCCGCGTAGTCGAGATCCTTAAGGCGGTCTAGCAAACCCTATTGTATGCCACATGTTAAACCCTCTAGAGCGCCGACAAGGATGTTATTTATTACTATAAGAAATAGTAACGGCGAAAATAGGCATCCTTGTCGTACTCCTGAGTTCACCTAGCTGTCGTATAATTTTCCATTATGGAGAACTCTGCATTTGGAATTGTTATATAGAGCTTTTATCAATTCTATTATTTTATTAGCGGTAGTGCCTGCCATATAAAGCTCCTATTAACCGAGTCGAACGCTTTCTCATAATCTACGAAAGCAAGGTAAAGGGGGGATCGGAATTCAGTAGACTTCAGTGCTCCACTATTATTCTCAAGGTGTTAATATGATCAATACAGGAGCGGCCCTTCCTGAATCCGGCCTGCGCCTCCTAAGCGTTCGGTCTACTGCCTCTCTTATCCTTGATAATAATATATGGGGCAGTATTTACCCAGTATATAATGGACAAATGCTTCTCCAATTGTCACATATTGTTAAGTCCCCCTTTGTTGGTAATTTGATTATGATACTTCCGTCCAATCGTCCATGCCTTTTCAGGATTTCCTGTAGCGCATCTGCTATGAGACTTGAATCGGCTTTCAACAATTCTGGCAGGATGCCATCTTTTCCAGCTGTTTTACCATTGGCCATTGCATTAATTGCGGTTACTATTTCTGTCCTTGGATGGGGCACGAGTGGCGATACTTATTGGCTGTGCATTGTGGTTGTTTTCTTCAGGTTCCTGTGAAAAAGAACCATTCAGGGCGGCGAAGAAGTAATCTCTCCATCTTTGGAGTTGCTCCTCGTCGCTGCACAGCAGCCTTCCATCTGCACTTTTACGGCATGATTTTTAGTAGAGTGCTGTTTAGTAGTTTGGTACAGCACTTTCCTGTTGCCTGTGTTTGCCGCGTTTTCCGCTTTTTCTGCAAGCTCGTTTGTCTGCTGCCTTTTATCACGCCGGACGCCTTTCTTCACCTCCCGGTGTAATTGGAAGTATTGCCGTTCAAGTTTATGACGTCTTTCAAGTTATTTTTTAAGGCCCTCCTGCGTTCTATTTTTTTGCAGGTTGTATCCGAGATCCAGTATTGCTAGTTTCTTTGCACATAACCGAGGCTTGTTTTCGTTGCTGTTATTATGGCGCCCTATGTAGTACCCCAGAGCTCTTTAATATTATTTTCGTCAGAAACTCTTTACTGGCGTAAGGTTTGTTCTAGTTCGCAGCAAAGTCTCGCCTATCTACGTTAAACCGTCTACAATTTATGGTATCGCGTTGAACGTTTCTGATTGCAGCGATTTTGGGGCGAATAGTTGCTACTTCCAAATTGTGGTCACTTCCAGTGTCTACTTCCCTAAAGCTCCTGACATCCTCTAAAATAGTTCTTCATCTGCGGCTGATGGCTATCTGATTTCTCGTTCTACCATCAGGCGATACCCAGGTTTCCTTGTGTATCTTCTTGTGAAAAAAAGTTCTACCTACCATGAGTTTGTGGGAGCTACAGAAGTCAATGAAAAGCTCACCGTTGCTGTTGGTAAATTACCTTGATTTCCAATTGTGTGTTCAAGGCCGGTGTTGTTGGGGCAAATCTGTGGCATCATTGCATCAGTCCCCTTCGTTTTTGGCAGAATATAAGAAGGACGCCGTTTGGGCAGATATGTCCCCCGGTATCGGTTCATCTAGTTGTTTACTTCATCCAGCTGTCCATCAGCAAGCAATATTCTCACATTCCATGAACCGACTCGTGTCCTGATTCGAAAAGCAAGGCAGGTGGTAGATTCGTTCCTGCCCTACTTTTGCGTTAGGATCTCCTAAAATTACATCATTTACATCGTACCTGGGACATTTTCTGAGGTTTCTCCCAACGTTTTCGTAGAAAGCCTCCTTTTCTTCGTCAGACTTAGCTGTGGTTGGAGGAGCATGTATATTAATAAGGGAGTAATTATGGAACAAATCTCTTATGTTTATACAACCCTCTTCGGGAAATGCCTTTCATATGACAATTTAAATTATGGTTTGCCACCCTAAAAAACTAGACTTATGCTTTTAAACTCTTAAAAAAACAAATTTCTAAAATTAACTTAAAACATTAAATGACAATTTCCTTAAAATAGATATTTAAGGATATTTACCCCCTCATTAAATATTTTAAATTGCATAGAATAATCGAAATCGCCCAAAAATGATATTTTCAATGGAGCAATTTATTCCAGCAATTATTCAACACACGAATGGTCGATCACGCGATCACCCTAGAACACTTGTGGTCATAACAGGCCGCAGATATTTCCCTACCCTCAACCGTCATTTGGCCTCGACATGATCAATCACCGAGATATGCATGTCCTCGCAGGACGTGTCCTAGGACAATACAATCCCAGACACGGTATCATTCTTCTCACTTTAATAAACCTAATATTTTCCGACAATTCGTGGTTCTTGCTACCCCAAAACCCAGTCCGTCGGTTATATTCCAATTTCGATCCTATTCAATCTAAACTTAAAACCGATCAGCTGTAGTCGAAGGTTTCGCCCGGCTGTCCGTAACAAATTACGATTTTCACACTTTCCCCCAACGAATTCATGATCGATCAAAGGATGCTATTAATGCGATCAGCATGAATGCAAAAAAAGGACGAAATTATGTTAGTTCCGGTTTTTGGTTAATCAAGGCTCAAAACTGGGTAGACGGAAAAAACGCCATTGAATGAAGCGGATCACCCTAGGTGGTGGTGCTCTTTCATATTAAGGGGGTTGAACTCTCGTGCTGAAAACTGATGTTTTTATTTTGATGAACGGAGGTTTTAAGGTGCGTTTTTTCTGTTTTGTTTTTATTTTGAACTCGTTTTAATGAGCTCCAGTTGTGGTCGAAATGTATTGCTCTTTAGGGAAATTTTTCGGAAGCTGGGGAACTTTTTTCATGTCATTGCAGGATGTGTCAAAATATAATAATTCTGTGGTAATTTAATTTGAATATAGCGCGTCATTTTTTATGGGTTTGATGTTGTTGGGTATTGCAGGGAAGTAAACTTCTTCAAGAAAGGCTTCAAACCGTCCTCCGATATATGCAGAACAAAAGAAGGCACTATAGTCACAGGTAGCGAAGATGTAAAGAAAAGATGGAAGGAATTTTTTAGCGAGCTGCTGAACGCAAACGAGAGCATCAGACATGTACCAGAACCCCGTCTTCAACATAACGATGAATGCCTGAAGAATGGGAGCAAAGCATTATCTGCCCAATACACAAGAAAGGGGACAGATTCAACTGTGAAAACTATAGAGGCATATCTTTTTTAAGCACAGTATATAAAATAATGACCAATATAATTAAGACCAGACTGGAACCTTACGCAGAAGCTGCAATAAGTGAATACCAAGCTGGATTCAGAAGAAATAGGTCAACAATGGATCAACTTTACAATAAGGCAAATCCTCCGAAAATGCTGGGAATACAACATTGACGTGTATCAACTTTTCATCGACTTTAAACAAGCATACGACAGCATCGACAGGGAGCAAATGTATGCAACAATGCTGGACCGAAACATCCTCCTGAAGATAATAAAATTAACAAAAATGAGAATGGAAAATACAAGATGTGCAGTCAGAATACAAGGAGAATTGACGAAATCCTTCCCAGTCAAGCAAAGCTTAAAGCAGGGCGATGGGCTGACACTGGCACCCATGCTATTTAATCTCCGCCTAGGAGTAATTCGCAAGGTTAACAGTGATGCGAACGCAACCCTGCTTAACAAATCCAAACAGTTGGCAGGACATGCCGACGATATAAACTGCCTTGCAAGATCACTGTCATATCTTAGAGAAATATTTACAGAATTAGAAGATGGAGCAAAACATATAGGGCTGCAAATAAACGCAGAAAAGAGTAAGATTCTAATTCAGTCAAGGGTGGAAAGAAGAAGAAGAAACCACAATACCACCTGGGGGAATATAACTTTGAACGGGTAAACCAATTTAACTACCTGGGGTACACAGTCAGCGAAGACAACGATGAAACGGTAGACGTACAAAGAAGATTAAACGCCGCGAACAGAACATACTTCTCACTACTGCCAGTAATGAAATCCAGAGGCATCCACAGAAAAACTAAAATAAGAATCTACAAAACCATCATACGTACAGTAGCTACGTATGGATGTGAAGCTTGGAGTATCTCCCAGAAATCCGCAGACAAGCTGGATATATTTGAGAGGAAGGTTCTCCGAAGGATATACGGCCCAATCAATGAAGACAGTGCATGGAGAATACGCTACAATCACGAATTGTACGACTTATACAAAGAATGTAAACTTTCGACCCATGCCAAACTACTACGTTTACGTTGGGCCGGCCATGTCCAAAGAATGGATGACTCAAGGATACCAAAAAAAGCCCTGTATCTACTACCAGATGGCAAAAGACCAGTTGGCAAACCACGGTTAAGGTGGGAAGATAATGTTAAGGCCGATGCAGCAAAACTGCTCAACACAAGAAACTGGAGACGAGCTGCGGAGCAGAGAGACGTCTGGAGGAAGAAGCTGATGGAGGCCAAGGCTCGAATTGGGCTGTAGAGCCATCGAAGAAGAAGTTGTTGGGTATTGACATTACCTTCATTAAAGGATTTCTTATTCTCTGCCAGTCGATTCTAGTCGTTATTAGTTCTTTAACTGTTCACTCTACTATGTATCTATCTACCCGAACTAGAGTTTGGTACCTGAAGTGGCATTCAATAATAGAATCATCGACAACACATTATCGAGCTCTAGTATTTCACATTAATAATATTACAGAAGGCTATGACCGGAGGAATCAGGAATGTAAAGAGGGAAGAAGAAAGAAGGAAAGTTATGTAAGTGAGAAAAGTGGGAAAGGCGAAGAATCGTGGTGCTGCCGGGATTCGAACCCGGGACTTCTGGTAGCCAGGCTTACTCTCTAGACTACCGAGGCCCCGAATTGCAAAATGTTGAGCAGAATCAATGTTTACGTTCTAAAAATCCTGTGGAAGATATTTGTTAAGGTGATGTGGTGGTGGTAATGATAGCAAACGTAAAAGGAAAAGGACGATGTCTGAATCGAACCCATGAACAGCAGTATTGACTCATAAATAATGCGGCTTTTCCAAATGCATGAACTGAAGTCAACTTGTTATGAAAAACAACGTGCAAAGTTTTAACTGTGTAGTGCAGCTCTAACGGCAGTTTTCCCACCATATATAGCACCATTTCTTTTGTGGAACCATTCCAGACTATATCTACATTAGTCGAAAGTGCTCACTTCTTGACGATAAAATGACCGGAACAAGCGTGTAAAAGGATAGTAATAGCTATCACACACTTCTTACAGAGGATATAAGGCTGAGATCTGTTGCATATAGCAGACGACAGACTGCAAGAAAGAAGAATGGTCATATACGAAGATGGCGGCAATACAACGCACAGGGAAACCAACAGACGGAGATCAGTAAATGGCGTGGACGGAAGGGTATCATTCGATATAAATCCACCAACGTTGAGAGAAGAAGCAATGGTGAAACAAGAAATCAGAAGGGACGCTTTGAAAGAGATGGGAGTACAAACAAAATTAATGCAAGAACTAAAGATCCTTCATAATAGACAATTAAGTGACCCAATAACAACGACGACTGAAGTGAAACAAGGCTGCCGACTTTCGCCATTACTATTCATTACCGTACTTGACAAAATAATGAAGAAAGCCAGCAGCGAAGCAAAAGGAATCCGATGAGGAATAATAGAACGTCTAGAAGATATCGAATACGCTGAAGACATTGCACTGCTAGCTCATACAAGAGAAGACATGCAATGACAGCTTAGAAATACAGCTTAAAGTACATTGGAAGCAGATCTTAGATTAAAAGTACACAAAACCAAATCAGTGAGAATTAACACTACAAACATGGAACCCTAGATAATAAAAGTTAAAACAATAGAAGACACGAGGGAGTTCAATTACCTCGATAATATATTTACTACGAAAAGAGGTAAGACGATGGATATCTTGAGTAGGATTAAAAGAGCTAGAGGTGCATTCAACAGATTATGGAAAGTGTGGAAATCGCCGCAATTATGTACAAATGTAAAGTTAAATATTTTCAATTCCTGAGGGAAAGCCATTTCACTCTACGGCAGTGAGACCTGGTTTATAAACCAAGCGGATATAAACAAAATACAAGTTTTCGTCAATAAATGTTTACGAATTATATATCAAAATAACAAACATAGAATTATGGAACTTGCCAAAACAAGAACCAATTATCAAACAGATAAAGCGAAGAAAACGGACATGGATAGAGCACACCTTATGAAAAGTATATAATGCGTTAACGAAAAGTGCACTTGAAGAGAATCGGTAAGGAAGTAGGGGTGTCGGTAGATCGAAAAACGCGTGGAGAAGAATAGTAACGAAAGAAATCGAAAATTGTGACAAAACCTGGATTGAAACCAAGAGAATAGCTCACAGTGTCCAATGGAGAAACTTTGTGGAAACCCTATGTTCCTAATAATAGGTAGGTGAGCAGCTGTCACCAGTGCGACCGGAGCCCCAATTGACGCTTAGCGCGCCGATTTGCCACAATTCGTTTACCTTGTGTTCAGTGGTTATTAGGTCGGGTGTGACGGATGCCTAAAGCCATCCTATAAAATTTTGGAAACTTAGCTGTGATCTGATCTCCAGCCTGGAGGCCTCTTTTAAGTTTTACAAAACGTAACCGCTTACTTTGCGTTACCTGGCTTCAGCTAAAGCCGAGCAATTACACAGGAAGTGCACAAGTGTTTCTCTCTCGTTCCGGCGTTAAAAGGGATGCCCAACCTGGCAGAGTGGTCTCTTATGGGCCAATGTCCCACATTGCTGTGATTTTGGCAATACCTTGTCGGCTTCTGTTTAAGAGGTCCATTGTGTTTTCTTTTTTATAAGTCGGCCAAGTCACTCTATAAATAGTGTAGCTTTCCAGTGCTCTACACCCTTTTTTGACTCTGCCTATTGGGCTGCCGGCCATCTCGGGCTCCGAGACGGGGCTCCGCTTATCTCCAAGAAAGGTAAAGAAGGATAATAATAATAACATAGTATCACTTTGCGTTAGAGTTTATAGGAGTAGTAATGGGAAAGCAAAAGTAAGCCGGGTCCCGTGTACAGGCAATATGTCGGCACCCACAACTTGCATGAAAACATTAATGACAGATAGTTATAGAAATGGCAGCAAGTAAGTACTTAGTCATTGCGAGAATTAGATATCTATAAAGGCACCTGGGTATCTCTTATGGAGCCAACCAAATAGACCATGTGTTGATAGACCACCGCCACCTTTCGGGTCTGATGACGGTGCGAACGTATCGAGGTGCCAACTTCCACTCGGATTACTATCCTGTTGGTATGGTGTTTCATTACAACGCTGAAAAGTTTTGTATCCACTGATCAGGCTTGAATCAACACAGCTGCAATACGCATTGAAATGGCCAGAAACGGCTACAGTCATGCATTAGAACTCGCCCTAAGCCTTGGGGATGAGATGCCGGATGTCGACGTGAGCTGGAGCCGCCTTAAAAATATTGCCATTGGTTCTACTGATTCCATCTTAGGCAGAAGTCGTAGAGATCGGAACGACTGGTTTGATAATGAATACAAGCTGTCAACTGAACGTAAGAATGCTGCGTACCGAGCAATGCAGCAGTCTCGAAGAACACCGATACGCGAAGAGAACTATAAAGAGCTCAGAAAAGAAGAAAAGAGAATTCACAGACAAAAAAAGGAAGCCTGGAAAAAAATCTCGCCTGTGAACTAGAACAGTACAGAGAGCGACGGCCGCACCAGGCGTGGGAGTTCTACCGAAGAGTCAGCAGTATGACACAATTCACACCACGTTGCACATACTGCAGGGACAAAGAAGCGATCTGATCGCCGATCCTATCTTGGACCTTGGCATCTTGGACCGATTAGAAGAGCACTTTAATGAATTGCTAAATGCGAGCTAACTGAAGATGTGGAGGCTCCACCATTATCTGATGATAATGCTATGCTGCCGACACCTAGCTCGCAGAAGTTAGCAGAGCCATAACCCTGCTCAAAAACAGCAACGCCTCGAGTGCAATTCGACATCCCCAACAAGCTGACAAGACCATGTAGGTTGACCATGACCAATGTGACAAGCCAAGTAAAGATATCCGGAACACTGGCCAGACCAGTCAACGTCTATAATGGACTCCTACAAGGGAACGGTTTGACCTGTCTCCTTTTCAACCTGGCGTTGGAGAAAGTGATCCGAGCGGGCGTGACATCTAGGAGTACAATCTTTCACAAGTCCACCCAATTACTGGCTTATGCAGACGACATTGACATCATTGGAAGAACAACAACTGTTGAAGAACTGTTCAAGAAGCCTTCACTCAGGTTGAGCGGGCGGCATGAAATCTGGGACTGCACATTAACGAAAGCAAAACAAAGTACATGGTGGCCTCGTCTACAAGAACAGCTAATATTGGTCCTACAATCAAGGTAGAGGAACACGAGTTTGAAGAAGTGGTAAAATCATTTACCTACCTTGAGTCAATAGTAGCAGCCGACAATAGCGCGACTGTTAAGAGCCAACAAAGCCTTCTCTAGTCTGCCAAGACTTTTTAAATTCAAACATCTCTGCGGTAAGACTTATGGGGTGCGACAACGAGGGAGACCCAACCTCCGCTGGATGGATGGCGTAGACCAATACGCTCAGAGCTTAGGGATGGCAACCTGGATGACATCGGCTCAGAATCGGGACCGGTGAAGAGAACAGCTGCGAGAGCCGTTTGTAGTGCCGTTAAATAAGAAGAAAAAGCGTAACATAAATGTCTCTCCGGACATCAGCACTAAGTTTCATTTACGCAAAAAGTTAATACAAGACTCCTTCGTTACTACGCAACACTTGTGCTATTTTAAATAAAACAATATTAAGGACATCATCAATTTTTGAGAAGCAATGAGATTAAAAATATTTCGAAAAAAAGAACTAATCGCACCTTCTATTTTTAACCCATACACCCATATCATATGGATTTAAAAAAAACTGTCGACGTCTTTCCATTATAACAAAATCCCTCATAATTCCAGCTACACTAACCCCGAAGGGCAAAAATTGAAAACAGTTACATCGGGTATAATCACCCCGTGGGAAATTCGTTACGGTCTGGCAGATGTCTTCGGTGTAGCCATGCGCCTGTCTCCTTGATTATAGTTGTATAGCCGCACGCTATATCAGGAATAGCTCCATATAAACAACAGTGGGGGCAAATGCAGGGATAAATGAATAAAACCCGAAACCCGGAAAAAACATGGAAACTCACAGCGTATGGCAATTTTTCACACCAAGCACTCACTTGAAGTACTCGAGCAAGTGCTACAAATTATCGAAGATAAAAGCCCCTCCCCCAAATATCATCTCCAGTCTAAATAACCCTCTTGCTGCATCCTTCATCTTCAAGGGTGATGCTGGGTCGTTCCGGATATTCTGTACCTTCCGGTATTTTTCTTGGGTGCTGCCATGGGGGCTTCTTGTTTGTTTACAATTTACTAAAACGCAGCTGGAGATACAACTTAAATGGGGTGTAATTTCTGCACTAATGGTCCTTTGATGATGTCCTTTGGTTCTTTTGAGGGGCGTTGTTTGATGTGCATGTAAAAAAAATAGCTGTTATTCTTGTGGTTTTAATTGTAATGCAAAATTACCTTTTTATTTAACAGGTGGTGGAATGTCTCATTCTCTATCATGGCACCGGAAGGGCGATCGATATCCTGGAAGCAAGCTGTATGCCCGTGTCTGGACGCCTGAAGATCCTCGAATAAATACACGGAACAACGGTGGATATGGAAGTAACGGACGTAATAATTGTGTTGATACTAATACTAATAATGGAGGCTTGTTTCATCATTCTAACACAGGATCATAAGCATATGCTGCTAGCGCTCGTTGCTATATTAACAAATCCCTTTCTACTTGATGCCTACAATACAATAAAATGATAAAGAGATTTATATTTGAAGATTATGGCGGTTTTTAATTCGATTAAGATGCACTGGCAGCTTGGCAGTCGAATTACTTAATCATATTCCAGACAATTGATGCTATCAGAAAATACAAACTGATTAGAGGATTTGGACTGCAGCATTCATCAACATTCGCAATTTATTTATTCAAGGTAAAATGAAAAGGTGTTCGTCTTATTTTTACTTTAACTGTGCATTATACTTCACAACAAATTTTATTTTTATTATTTAACACATTTCCATGTCTCTAGTCAATACTTTAAGTGGGATTTTAGTTGTAAATTATATTTGTAAATAGTTATGAATCAGTAAATAAATTTTAAATTCTATTTTTATTTAAATGTTGTATAAATTGCTACTTATGCATTTTAACCAGAGTGCGGGAAAATAATATTCTTGAAATACGTTTTTTATCATTTACATTCAATTCGCGAATGTTTCTAATTCATTCCATTCGTGAAAAAATGAAAGTAGTAACTCAGGATTGCACTTGCAGTAACATCATCGGGAATTGCATCAACGCTACTTGATGGTGGACGTACTGTGCATTCAACACCCAATCTCCCATTGAATTTGAATCAGATAGAAAAACCAACAGGTAACATCAGCAAGTGAGTGTGTGAGTGTCACTTTTATTTTCGAATGTATAGAAAAAGCGATTTTGAGATTCCCAATTGTTTTGGCGCACGCCATACTATCGGCTTATGAGTGCAGCTAGGCGCAGCGGGTTCCAACTAGTATATAAATAATAATTATAACTTGATGGGTACATTTTAAAAATACTGTATATCTTTGGTAAATGTTGTGAATTGGGTTTCTAGACCAAAATCGCAATTTGACAGCACTCAAAAATCACTCGTAAAATTGGAGTAATTATGGTCTGGACCTCCAATTCTCCCCAAGTTGTGATAAGAAAAATATGTTTCCCTGCCTTGAAATGACTATTGGGGGACTTAAAAATCACTCTGATTACTTCAAAAATGCTTTGAAGCGATTTTGGTTTGAATTCAAAATTCTAGACGTTTACCTTTTCTTTATATGTATTATGTTATCTTGAAGGCGGCCATATACCCTGGCACGCAGGCAGACATATACTCAGGTACTGCGCTGGTTACGCCTACGTTTTATTAGAGACTGGCATAGGCGCTACTACAGCCCTCTATGAGCCGTGGCCTCCGCATGAATTGCTTTCAACGTTCTCGGTCTTGTGTCTCTCTATCTCTTCCAGTTAAGGTAATCCAAATTGTGTGAAGTCCATTTATTTGTCGTCTTTATATTTCTTCTTAAGTCTTCCTTATGCCCCCAACGAGTGGGTGGCAACACCCCAATCTTCATATTGCAGAGCACGGAGAATTTCCAAGGTTGGGAGGAAGTGTTGGACATCGTGCTATCCAAGGACATGGAAATTCTTAAAGTAGAAAACTGGAGGGTATCAGATCAAGTGTCCTTCTCGGACCACCGATTAATACGTTTCAGGGTAAACTTACCGCACAGAGCTCCAAGAAAGAGTGACTGGTGTTTTCCAAACTTTATGATACTGCGGCCCCCCTGTTACATAAAAAACCCTTGAAGCCCCCAATAAAATAAGGAAATTTGCATACTCGGTGGGGTGCGCCACCTAGACCTTTGGTATTTCAAAATTGACTAACTCCCCCATTTTTCACCGATTTTGACAAATGTGCAACATTTATTTGGGATATTCTTTACCATTTATTTCAAATCAGTTTTTGAATACAATGTCGATTAACTGACCTCCATTCGATACGCAAAAAGCGACTGTTTTCGGGCGTTATAGCATCTACTTCGGGTCGTATGTTAGCATCTACTTCGGGTCGTATGTTTGAGTTCGCCAATGGTCTTCGGCTTGCTGGCATAAACTTTACTTTTGCAGCATAAACTTTACTCATACAGACTCTACAAACAGCCAGCTTCGATTAGAGGTGCTGGGACGTTCACACGCACTTTCCCTTACTGCATCAAAATTTTTTGGCGTTCATTGGCCACTTGGCCGCCCAGACTTTGCTTTACCTCACATTATACGATCACAAATTCACCATTAGAGGTTTTTTTTTTTATTTTCTTGTGACTGGGTGGTGCTTAGAATACCAAAACAGCTGGTAGTATCAAGGATAGTGTCTCAAGCTTTCAATCACAAACATGAGTCTCAAAAGCTTATGACTCATGATTAGTCATAATTTAGAATAGGGGGGTAAAATGAGCTTCGTCCGCAATTAAAATCTTGTCCCAAAAATCTGGCTCGGCATCGATCATTCTTGCGAAGTTGGCAACAATCATTGAGTAAGTTGCACTTTGTGTGGGAAGAGATGAGAATCTTGCTTCTAAATTTCTCCTTGGATTCGTTCCACTAACGTTTCACTCCTGAGATTGGAGGCGATACGACACATTTGGATTATCGGCAACAGTCTCTATTACCGCTTCAACAACTTCATTGCAGCGTCGCGGACGCGGTCGAATGGGGCGCCGGCGAGTGACTACAGAACATACACGTACTCAAAGAAACTCTTCACCAAATTACGAATTGTGTTGTTTGAAGGCGTCGAGTTTCTCCCATAATTTTTACGATAAGCACGCATAGACTTCACAATTGACCGATGGTTTTCAACGTAAAACACTACAAAATGGTACTGAATGACGTTTCAGAATCGAACATATTTGTCGATGGCGATGATAGGTATAAAAGACAATAAAATTTAAAAAGAAATTAAAAAGTGAGTCAAAAAAGATAAAAAGATAAATTCATCCGCGCCCTCCTTTTGAGCTATAAGCGCTTCCCAGTTTGGAAACCGCTGCTCTAGAGAGTACCCACATGAAAGTATAGACCTTATAGAGAAAATCGAAGATAGGGTCATTACGATCGGAAACAGTATCCACTCACCGTATAAGGTATCCTGTCCAATAAGGCGGAACCAAAAATCCTTTCCCCATGGTGAAATGAAGATCTCTCGAAGTTAACACGAGAAATCTTCAATAAGTGTTACAAGCAAGGCCTTTGGCGCAGCCTTACAAAGACTGCCTAAAATTGTACAAGAAAGCCATTGCCTCCGGCAAGAAAGATACTTGGCAGGGGTATTGCCAATCTATAGACAATCTAGGAGACTCAGCCAGATTATGGAAGGTCCTCTCCAAAGTCCTTTATAAAAAAAGGCGAACGGAGCTTGACATCGATTCGCAGGACGAGTCTATAGAGCTTTTAACACACTTTCCCGCTTGCAAAAAAAAAAACAGGTCGAAGCCTAAAGGAACGGACGGACTCCTGGTAGAAGATTTCCGTTAATATTACAAAGGAAAGGGTCCTCTGGGCGATTAATAGCTTCACCCCTTTTAAAGCGCTCGGCCCGGGTAGCATACTACCAGCCATGCTACAGAAACTACCTGTGATAGTAGTACCATGGCTGGTTGTCTTGTTCAAGAGCTTCTTGGTGCTCAGCTATGTCCCTATGAGTTGGATACAGACAAGGGTCTTCATCCTAAATATGGGGAGAAAAGGTTACGAATCCGCGAAGGACTCTTGGCCGATTAGCTTGACATCTTACGACACTAGAAAGGGTCTTCGACTCTCACATCCGCAATTCAGTAGACTTGTGACTTTACTATCACCAGCTCAACACGCCTATCTTAGAGATAGATCACCGAGACAGCTCTGCACGAGGTGGTGGGAACTATCGAAAAGACCCTATATTACAAACAATATATATTCTTAGATATAGAAGGCGTTTTTTACAAGGTTTACAAGGTACGTACTGAATCGATTCGAAAAAGCTCTCATAGACCTAAATGTAGAAGCAAGCCTTAGGCATTGGCTAGCAGCTATGCTGAGCTGGAGAATAATCCTAGCGGATTTGGGACAGGTGACGTTAGTCAACTGCGCCAACAGAGGTGCAGCACAAAAAAGAAAAAAGATGGGGCCTTAAGCCAAAGATGGTCCTGTGGATGTGCAGAGCTGTGGTACGCCCAATTCTCACGTATAGGTCGCTAGTATGGAGACCAACGTCATAAAGTTGGGAAGGGTCCAGAGGACAGCAATAGTAGGGGTGAGGACCAGCCTCACGAAAACCCTCGACGTGCGCTTGCATCTACTCCCCCCGACCTTCACATCAAACATCTAGCCTCGTGGTTGTTAGTGCTTAGTGAAAGGCCCTTTGTACTATCGACAAGCTATTTTTTTTCGTATAGAGTGCAATTTTGAACAGCAACTCTAGTCGGAAGATATAGGGAAAAAAGAGAGAAGCTGAAGGAAGAAGGAACTGCCACAACCTAGGCGCGATATTTTATTCTGGAGGAATCCGAGGCCTGAACTTCAAAATCCTGCGAGGCCTGAACTTCAAAACACCTCCGCAAGAAGAGAGTAAAGAAACGGAGATGCCCTGCGGAAGTTCGAAGTACGAATATTCATCGACGGTTCCAAGACGTCAGAGGGCGTCAGAGCACAAAAAGCTCACTGTCCTGACACCTCCCTGTATTCGCTAGTGCCTTTCAAGCTGAAGTGCTGGCGATCATGAAGGGCAGTAAACTTATAACGTACACAATGATATTGTATTGAAATTTCCATAGACAGCCAAATCTCTGTAAAAGCTCTGGATTCACTAATGATGCGCTACGATAGGCTAAGTAAAAAACAAAATGTGACTCTGGTCTAGGTTCCCCGTCATAACGAGAAAGCCCAGCAGGTAGTCTTTCTCCAGAGTTCGGAAACCGAGATGGCTAGCAGCTAAATATGCGGAGTTAAAAACGCTATTATTTACTACCGCCTGCTGCTAGCCAGCCAAAAGTGGAAAGCACTTCAGACCTGCACTATCTTAAGGGTGAGTTGGCCAACTAACTACCAAAAAAAACAATCGCCAGAATAAAAACGGGGACATTAGCCCTTAGGAGACCACGCTGCCAAGTTGGGCATCCCGTTCAACGACCCGTAAATGCCCGGCTTTAGGTAAAGCCATGCAGCGCAGGGAGTTCCGTTTTTTTAAAGACTTAAAAGAGATCTCCAGAGTGGAGAGCAGATCACTGTTAGGCTTCCTCATGGATGGCTTTAGGCATCCGTTACACCCGACCAAACAACCACTGAACACAAGGAACACGAGTTGTGGCAACAAAACGGAGCACCAAGCGCTAATTGGGCATCCGGACGCACTGGAGGCAGCCCTTCACCTACCTATTTATGGAATAATTATTACACAAGTATCAAGTGTGTATTATAGGTATAGTGTACGACATGGCGTTAATACTTGTATACATTTATTTTGGCTGGTTTAGTCAGCAAGAGATCATTTGAACAATAATTGGTTTAACAGGACGTCGATCTTCCTTGGTATGATGATTGTATTTTCCTAAATTTTTATTTTGGGACTCAAGAATCTCAACTCAATTTTTGCTATCAATACTCTCTGGCAATATATCCTCATTTCTAAGAATTCTCACTGCACCCACCTAAATCATCCACCACGGTTCAGTGACATTATCAAACTTTGTTAGCTAGTTGTCATAAATCAACCACCTGCGATAAGGATTCACCTTGCCATGTCAAATTAACTACAGACAATAAAACGGACCAGAGTTCGTGTAGTTTTTTGTTCATTCCACAGTTGTGTCAATCGGGGTTAAAGTAAACTCAACCCGAATGAACACCTGGTTTTCGACAGTATTTCACCCACGTGGAGTTCGGCGCTATACCAATGCGAGTATGTGGAAAATGTTACCCTTCAGAAATGACTTCCGGTTTGATAGTTATTATCTTTGTTCGATGAGGGAAAATGAGCAGCACTGAAATTATTTTATCTTTTTTTTTTGCTTGTTGTTTTAGTTAAAACTAGGAAAAGGACTTGATGGAACATTTTCTGACTAAATTGAGTGCTGCGCGGCTTTGAGTGTTTGCGTTATGACTAGGTCCTTTGAGATTGTCCCTCAGCTGTTGGGATTCGGATTTTATCAGCAATTATGTGCGTATTCAATTCTTATGATTTCACGCTGTGAGAAATCTGCATAGTTTGAGGAATTGGTAATTCCACATGTTTTGGAAAATATTTTATTGTATATTAATATTGAATTGCGGGAATTATCCGCGATGAAATCTCTGTATTTAAATGCGCTGGCTGTTTAAGGACCTTTGTAATAAAGCCAGCCAAGAGCAAGTAGGGTTTGATTTTGTCCCGATTATATGCATAAAACCATTTGTTGTAAGTTAACATCGATAGTTTTTGACTTCTGTTTGATTTATTTTAGAAATCTCATTTATTCAAAGTTATCGCCACTCACTCTTTTAAGATTTCTATTCGATCGTGGTGGTTTTTTACGTTATTCTTTTAGGCGGCTCTCACACTGAGGCAACAAGCAATAAGCAACTGGCAATAGGCAACAAGCGATATTATCGGTAGCGCCTACTTTACCTTAAATTAAATGTGACGTCTCACATTAGAGCAACTCGACATCGGTTGAACGAAAACAGTTGCTGGTAGCGGCAACATTATTTCTGGCGATACTCAGTGCATGTTGAAAAGCGATAGATATTGCATCGAAGTTTCAATATTTGCGAGTAGTGCATAGCAGACTTTTTTAAACTTTTTGTTTACCTTTTGAAAAATATGTCAGACGATCCCGTTTTTAATTCAAAATTTGTAGAGATAGTGGAAAAATATCCCTGTATTTATGATTTCACTAGGAGTGATCTCATAGGTTGAAGTAAAACTTCCAGGTAAGTTTAAACGGCTTGTCTTTATTTTGTACATTCATTTTATTAAATAGTATAATGATCTTGCCAAGGTAATGTATTTTCAGGTTTTACAAAATATGTTTTTAAGTAATCTCTTAATTCATAAGCCGATTTATTATTGGATTGAATGTTAAATGTTATAGGAGGTATATTGCTTTTATCTTGTTTTGCGACCTGGGGAATAGAGAATTTACCTTCTGTTATTTTTATAAAATTGTGAAGAACGCAAGCTGCTTTAATAACAGGAATTGCTGTTTCTTCTTGACATAAAATCGGCCCTTGGAATAATCGAAATTTCGATACTAGCATACCAAAAGAACATTCTGCACTTTTTCGACCTCTTGATAACCGGTAGTTAAATATGCGTTTATCGTTATCAAGAACTCTCTGAGGATATGGTCGCATAAGATTTTTTTTTCAGTGGAAAAGCCTCATCTCCGACAAAGTAAAAAGGGAAATCAACGTTATCATTGGGCATCACTGTTGGTTTTGGAATAGAGAGTTTTTCTTTATCCAATAATTTCCCTAAAGCGGAGCTTCGAAAAACCGCACCATCGCAGTTTCTGCCTGCTTCTCCTACATCAATAGTTATAAAAAGTCCATCGGCATCTGCACATGCCATTAACACTATTGAAAAAAAACTTTTATAGTTATAGTGCTGAGAACCACTTCTATAAAATTTGTTTATACGACAGTGCTTTCCATCAACTGACCGAATCGTTTTGATATCAACCTCCACTTTTCTTCTGTTGGTGCAGGCAAATACTGTACACAGAATGGTTTGTAAGCTGATTAATTTAGTTAAATAAATTGTTGGCAAAAAAATAAATAAATAAAACAGACAGGTTTAATTTGGTGTAATAACTGTGTTATTTGTTGTTTCAGCTGTCCAATGTAAAGAAAAATGGAAAAATTTGCGCACAGCTTTTTCTCGTAGCATGAAAGCACCACGTTCTGGAAGTGGGGCAACTAAAAAAGCATATTATTTGAAAGAAGCTATGCAATTCGTTTTGCCCTTCACGAAAGCAAAACCTCAAAGTGGCAATTTATCATACGGAGAAGAAATGAGAGAGATCATAAATGACAACAGTAATAAGGCTTCTGAACCATTGGTGCATCATCATGATGATTCTACTCAATCTCAATCAGATGAGCCACCATCAGTAGACATTGAAAATGTCCAACAGTTAGAATCTTTAGAGAATAAGAAAACTACTGAAATCCTCCAAAAAATACGAAAAAAAGAACTTCAATTGAAGCAAATGAAACTGATAAATGCCTTATTGAATACATCAATATGAAAAAGGCCAAAACTACCGTGTCAGAAAACAGCAACCCAAAACTACAGTTTTTAAGAAGCTTACTTCCTGATTTGGAGAAGATGACTGAGTACCAACTATGTCAATTTAAAAGACGGACATTAGACACCATTGATTCTATTTTGTGTGATGGTCCGCCGCACTGTTCATTTGTTACTGTAACCTCACCAAGTCCTGCTTTAAGCACCTTCTCATACCAGTCATGTCCCTCTAGTTCCTTATCAGATGAAGAAATGCGACCACAAGAACCACGTACAGAAATAAATCGAAGATCTTTACAAAGCTGGGACCTTCAGAATTTTACAGTTGATGACACAACTTCTTAGAAATTTAAAATATATGGTGTGCCATCATTTTAGAGATATAAATTGAAAATTGTAACCACTTTCTTTAAAAATATCAATAAATATAATTTCCTAATTACAGTGAATTATTTACCTTAATGTTATCAATAATCTTTCTGTAGGACTGATACACTCTCTGCAATTAGTCTCTTGTTTTACGATCGATTGCTCAATAAAATTTAAAAGAGTTTGAAAAGTTTTTGGGCTCATTCGATAACAGTTTTGAAACTGGGTAGGATGGGCGCTGAGTTCACTAGCGCAAATATTTGCACCATGATTTATTAATTTAGTAAATGCAGGGTGTCCCAATATTTCCTCTTCTTTCTTCTTTTTTTTTTTCTTAAATGACACCACATTAAAAAAATCGTATCAACGGAGTCGTCGGACAACATGATATCTACAAATTTTTAACAATACTATTGCTTCAATGTGAGAAAACGTCAAAATAATGTTGCGTATTGCTTATCACCAGTTGCTTATTGCCTCAGTGTGAGAGCCGCCTTAAAGAGCTGTATTGCCTCAGAATATTGTATGATGTAGCTGGAGCAGATGGTGAAAAGCCTACAAAAAATTATGTATGTTTAAAAAGTTTCCCGAATTGTTCCATAAAATAAAAAAATCACTTACTTAACAAAATGTATTTTGACGCCTTCAAACTAGAGTACAATAGGGTTTCAGCTCCTTCAGCCAAAGTTATTTTAAAGCCCTAATTGACTCAACGTCTTGTGTTTTGTGTTATTGAAATTATAGGTTAAGCTTTGGTTACAAGAAAAAGTCACAGAGGCCCATATTAGGCCAGCGGTTCTGTGCACAGTTCTGTGCAGCTCGTTGCCAAATTTTATAAATTTTGTTCGATCATTTCCCTTCGTTTAAAATAAAACGACAACAAATGCAAAAAAACTCAACAACTTAATTTGGGACGGGATGCGCGCATGCCGAATGAATAAAGTTAATAAAATGTCACAACGGGATGACCAATTTTTATGAAATTTTTTGTGTATATTTGGTAGGTCTGAGAATAGGTCGTAGGCTATTTTTTATACCTTCAACCAAAAGGAACAGCTGAAAAGTTTTAAAATTTGGTAATTTTGGGAATCTTCACTTCAGTTTAGTTTCACTAGCTTCATGGCCTACCTATTGTTTGTTTGACAGCTTCGTAAATATAAAATTGTCATTAAATCATTCCATTCTATTTAATGACAATTTAAAATTTACGCAGCTTTCAAACAATAAGGAGGCCATCACGCTATTGCAATTAAACTGAAATACAATAAGCAATATAGTATACTCAATATACCGTTAGATCCATGGCGGCCGTCTCAAGAGGGCGAATTACCACTTTCTTCACAGACCCCTCGACATGGGTATCAAATGAAAGGGTATGACAACTAGAATACCATAAGCAGTATAGAAAATTCAATATACCGTTAGATCCATGGCGGCCGTCTCAAGAGGGCGAATTACCACTTTCTTCACAACCCCCTCGACATGGGTATCAAATGAAAGGGTATGACAACTAGAATACCATAAGCAATATAGTATACTCAATATACCGTTAGATCCATGGCGGCCGTCTCAAGCCTATGTACCCGTTCATCTGTGTAAAATTCTTATCTCGAAAAATACCAAGTCAATGGATGGGTTTCATTGGCTACTATTAGCTTATGGGTACACAGAGGCGTACCGGGTCCCAGCTAGTTTTACTATAATTATGCGAAATATTTGTCATCCCTAAATTTAAAATAAATTAATAAAAATGCTGGAAATAGTTTTTTTTAAATATGTGAGCATTTTCATTCATAATTTGAGTGTTCTTCGCGCAACCTACCCAAGCAGAACCGCTAGAAACACAAATTTCATATTTTTTAATAGAAATTGCTACAAATTATTTCTGTAGCAAATGTTTATAATACAAAACCTGAAAGTAAAAAAAAATTATAAAAAGTGACGTTTTTCATTCAAAATTTGTAAATTTTTTAGATAATTATTAAAACCCCAGAAAAATACATCTCCTTCCAGCAATACGCAGTCGTGACTGATTAAATGACAGCAAGTGATTTGATAGGAGGAGTTAAATGGAACTTTCTCCAAGCTTTTAAACATTTTTAAGAGCTTTGTACCACCGCCTGTGCGGAATTTCACAGGATTTGAAAACATCTACACCTATTGCTTAGTTAGGTCGTCCGACTATCACCCCAAAGACCAGTTGTTCGTATCCAATGCGTCGGCATTGTCCTTCCCTCATCTTTTCACTTTTTCCACATAGATACCATTCCTTTTTTATTGCATTCTCTTTTACAGTAATTGCATTGTATTTCTTCAGCCAATTAGCAGAAAACTGCGACCATTTGTTTTACCTATTGTGCTACACCTACATATACCTCATAGACAGACCGCTTGAAAAAATTTAACAGTCTGCTTCCTCGAAATAAAAAATCCTGTTCTTCGCCATTGCGGGGCACTCACGGTGAATGTGGAGGGCAGCTGGTGGGTGCCCCAATCGCCGAATCTGCAAGGATGAATTCAATTTCAAAGCCCTGTTCAGCCAGGACATCCGCTTTTTCATTGCCTTTGAAGCCCGATGTCCCGGGAATCAGACAAGGATAGCTTGATTGAAAACGCCCAGCTCACCAAGAGCACGACACGGACACCGAAGCAACGGACATCTTATACGACATTTCCCGCATCGCACGGCCATACAGGTTAAAAATCAATGCGGAAAAGGCCAAAGTGCTCACAACGGACGGATCGAGAGCCAGTGGACACCTCGACGAACCTCTAATCGAACAGGTTCCGAGGTTCAAATATTTGAGATCACAGCCGCATCGGCCAGGTAACAGCAACCTTCGCCTCGCTCAAGTGGTGCATATGGAAACGAACAAATATTTCCATCAAAACAAAAGTACGCCTTTACCGAACGTTGATCCGATTCTTCTTTATGGATCTGAAACGTGGACACTGCTCAAACTGGACGTTAAGTAGCTCGAGGTCTTCCAAATGCGATGCTTGAGGCAGATCCTTGGTGCCTCACTACGCGATCGCTTTCAAAACGAGACAGTCAGACAAAGATGCGATCAGCAGACACTGATCGAAGAAGAAATGCAAAAACGTCGACTACGGTGGTTTGGACATGTTTGCCGAATGGATGGTGACCGCTTGACACGTAAACTTCTCTGGCGAGACCGTACCGCAGGCTGGAGAATCCAGCGATCGGCACCGAAGAAAACCTGGCTAAAGAATATCGAGGGTGACCTAAAGAATCAACGGTTATCAGTTACGAAAAACGGACTGGTAGTACAATTCGATTCGTGAACTTAGCACTGCCACATAAAAAAACCTCTGCTTGAAAGCCAGTTGCCAAGATTCCTAGGCTTTTCGCCCTGCTGAATCTGGGGCTTTCACTGGAGACTACGACGGCCACACCTATCATGGAGCCATCCGTGTATTGGATGATGGATGGCAAATGTTTGAACATACCAAAATACATGTTTTTCTTGTAAGTGAAACGGAGGAAGGAGGATTCGGACTGATGAAAGTACGATCATAACCCCCTAGCCAGGGCCGGATTTACAAATTGCGGGGCCCCAAGCACAACCTCGTGATGGGGCCCCCCAACAATGACTACCGTAGTTACGTTTAGTTTTAAATTTATTATTTTAGTCGCAAAACTATGACGGTTGTATATTTGATTCGCAAAAGAATATTATGAAAACACTATGGCCAAACAATTTTTTTACTTCCCTTTTATCTAAAGACGAACCAAACAAAATATAAGAGGCGCGGGGCCCCCTGAGGGTAGGGGCCTCAAGCAATTGCTTGTTTTGCTTGTTGGTAAATCCGGCACTGCCCCTAGCGATGGCCACTGGTAACTATTCTATGAGAGAGGACAGGCTAATAAGATCGGACTAATCCCTTACAAGTAAGGTTGCTATAAAGCTGACGTTGTTGCAGATTCTTTATCTCGCTCATTAGTGGCCGACAACGTTGACGCAATCTCCGATTTAAGATATGACCGGAAGCATATCCAATTAGGGACATCCCCGAATATGTCCCAAGATTTGGTGCACCAGGCGTCATTTGAACTTACAACAGATGATCAAGGGTCGCAATTCGAATCAAAATTAATCAATGAAGTTACAAGACTTCTAGGTACGCATAGAATACGTACAGCCTACCATCCGCAAGCTAATGGTATAGGGAGCGATTCCATAGGCAACTAAAAACGGCCGTAATGGCAAGGGACAACACTACTCATTGGTGTGACGATTTTCTCTTTGTATTGTATTAGGTATTCGCTCGGAAATTAAAACCGATTTACAATGCTCTCCAGCAGAGCTTGTCTATGGACAGAATCTGAGGCTCTCCAATTCAATTTCCATCCCAACGGATGAGAACCCGATAGAGCAATCAGAATTTCTAACACGGCTTCGCACACAGATGAAAGGCCTATCGGCAACACAGCCGCGACAGTCCACACAGAAGGTTGTGTACGTGCCGAACGCCTTAGCTAATGCGGACTACGTTTTCATAGGTACCGATAAAAAATTCGGGAACACTTTGTCGTCCAGCTAAACGGCACAAGTAAGTCGATAGCAATGGACAATGGAGCGGCTATTAGCAAGTCGAAAGTCACCCCGAGAAGACAGCTTGTGGCAGTTTACAGTTATGTCGTTCGAACGACTGATAGAAAGCGTCTTGCGAGGTCTGACTTGCGAGGTCGTCTTGCGAAGACTTACCAGGGGCCAGTTCACGCAATTCGACACTCGACGTCGACATCGACGCTTTATGAAAACGACATTAATTTCTACGACGTTGAATTTGGGTTCAAGTAAGTCGACGTGTCGAATGTCGTTTTCCCAAAATAATTTCTCCTAAAGGTATGCAAAATCCAATGAAACCGCTGCACTTTTCACATTATCCACAAGGGGACAAGTTACAAATAATACTAAAACTTCAATAATGTGGGTAATTAAATTAATTAATTAAACAAATTCATAATAATATTGGAAAATCTCAACTCTGAATTTATTTTTGTACATCTAACTCTTCTTGGAGTAGTTATAATTGTTATTTTTCAACTAATAGTTTTTCCTTTTCTATTGCATTTTGCTCGTTCAGAAATGTAAAAAGTTTTGTGTAAAATTATTTCTGCTCTGCTCTATGTAATTGGCACCACAACTCGTTTTTAATACAACGATAAATGAATTCGACGCCAAATCTGGCGTCGAGAAGATTAACGACACTTTTAAAACGACAAACATAAAACGTCGACTTGCGTGAACCCAAAACGACATTTAACGCGTCGTTTTCAGTCGACGTCGACTTGCGTGAACTGGCCCCTGGTTTATTTGGACGACATCATCGTCGTTAGAAAAAGGTTAGAGAAACATCTGGGCAATCGACGAGAGGTTTCCCAAAAGTTGAGAACTTCCCAACTGAATGCGGGCTGTTCCGAGACCAAGTCAACTTCTCGGAGATGTGGTTTCCTCCAATGGAGTTCAAACAGAACCTGAGAAAATGGCAGCAGTTAAGAATTGGCCCACAGCCAACGACAAATACTAAGGTTTAGCCTGATTAATTTAGTGAAGAAATCGGGCATATGCAAGTAAACACTAAAACTTACCTCGAGCAACTGAACCGGCATGTAATTCATGAATTTGATGCATTATCTGCTTTATTAATGTTTTAACTTCTAGAACCCACTTTTAAAACACATAATATTAAATAAATTAACTTAAACTTGAAAAATACTCCAAACTTCGCGCCTTCACTCACAACTTTTAAATTTCTTAATTTCCGCACATCGTAACGTACATTATCACTGCTACAACATGAATCTAGAATGTTTTTTGTTGTATAGCTAACCTATAACAGATGTCGCTTTTGCAACATGAAAGTGAAATTTGTTTTGAGAACTGTCAAACAGGCCCTGTTGGCTATAATCTACTGACGTGTACTTATCAACCAAAAAGTTTTTAATAAATACGCTTGAACATGCTAAACAAGTTTTTCTGTGAAAATGACAGAGTATTATACATAATCTCGGGTTAAAGAGATCAATAGTGCGGCCGAGCACGTTTTATGTCAATAATCTCAGAAAAAATCAAAATCTTCCACGTACGGAATTGCACTTTTTATACGAAGCAGTCGCACAATTCACGAGTACGCAAAAATGTTCACTGATAGGACAAAATTTATAATATACGCTTTAGGGATATTCTTTTGCTATTTCTATTATGGAATTATCCAAGAGAAAATCACACGCGGACGGTATGGGGAGGAGAAGAACGAGGACGGCACTGTGGGGGAGAGATTTACTTACGCCTTAGCTCTGGTTTGGGTGCAGTGTTTTTGTAATTGGATCTTTGCCAAAGGTTAGTAATGATGGACAGATTGTAAATAGAAACAGAATTAATGCATTTGTTGCAGGTATGCTGATGACACGACCTCAAAAGGAGGACACTACCCACGCAGGCTATTATGCATCTTGCTCTCTGACGTACCTCCTGGCAATGGTCAGCTCCAATATGGCTCTGCAATGGGTGCCGTATCCTACTCAGGTTGTCGGCAAATCCGCTAAGCCAATCCCAGTTATGATTCTTGGGGTTCTAATTGGAAGGAAAACCTATGCATGGGTCAAGTATGCTTGTGTCCTTTTGATAGTGCTTGGTGTAGTGCTGTTTATGTATAAAGAGGGAAAGGCAGGTGCTTCAATGGGTCAAGAAAAAACTGGTCTAGGAGAACTGCTGCTTTTCCTTAGTTTGGCGATGGATGGGTTAACCGGAGCATGCCAAGATCGCATGAGAGCTTCAAGTGCTCCTTCAGGTCAGCAAATGATGTTGGCAATGAACTGGTGGACTACAATGATGCTGGGTGCTGCAATAGTTCTAACGGGTATATCAAATATCTTTCAAGTAATTTAAATCTTATCGAAATATTCCAGGCGAAGGAAAAGAATTCATCGCGTTCGCGGCTAAACATCCATCAATGCTTGCCCACTTAGCTACTTTAGCTGTAGCGGGTGCTCTAGGTCAACTATTTATATTTCTAATGGTCTCTGGCTATGGACCGCTTGCCTGCTCTGTTGTAACAACAACAAGGAAATTCTTTACTGTTTTGTGTTCCGTTATTCTGTTTGGAAATGTTTTGAATGCCAGGCAATGGCTGGGGGCTGCTCTAGTATTTTCAGGACTTTTTACTGATATAATGTTTGGCAAGAAACCAACATCGAAGAAAGCCCTCGGCACCAAGCATGAAGAGGAGAAGAAGAAGCTGATATCATAGCAAATCGACGGCTTTTATAGCTCCTCTTTAATTGTTTGAAATTGTAATTTCTTAACGTCAATTTTTTTAATCAAAAAGTGTGCAAATAAGAAAAAATGTGATCTGTAAAGTATATTTTAGTTCAAGTGAAAGATAGATGAAATAAAGAACTCTTTTTAAATTATAGTTTCTCAGTACAAGCTATATTTTGTACCAAGTGCGCGACACTTATCAGCTCCTCTCAATGACAGCAATTGTACAGGGTACAGTATAAAAACTATTTTAAGTAAAAAATAAATGAATAAAATTAATTATTGTATGTTTTTTTTGTCATGAACTAAGCTTAGGGACTCCGGTTGTACTGCCAGTTGTCGAAAATTAAAGTCACATGGGTGTTAGATTGAAATAAAAGGCAGAGAGCTGGAATAATTTATTAATTTATTTAATAAAATGCTCTTACCCCCAATATCCTTGGTTTACAAAACAAAAATGAATTACGTACGTCTGTAATGAAGCCTCGGGTTGGGTGCCCGAAGAGACCAACCACCGACTCGCGCACAATACTCTGAAATTTTGACAAAACATGCCGCATATACCTTTAAGGCGGTACCTGAGGCCTCCCCAGAAGAGCTGCTCGTGTGGAGAGACTGTTGTGGGTGTGGAGAGACTGTAAGTACCACCTAGTAAACTGTATCACCACTTCTCTGGTCCCTCGTCCGTGCGGACCCGGAGTACGCGCGAGGAAAGAAAAGAAGCCTAGAGCGAGCTACATCGGCCGCCGCCTATTGTTGACTTCAGCCACTCATTCTAAAAAAATCCATCCTTACCACCTTAAAGAAACATAATAGCACACAAAAGTAATAAAGACCTCCCTGAAATATAAAACAGTGTATAGCAAGGTGGTCAGTCATCAGCGGAATAGGGGGAATAACATGTAGCATAACATGCACGTGCCGTAACTATTTCGGACTGATGGAAGTGCGATCATAACCTCCTAGCGGTGGCCACTGGTAACTATTCTATGAGAGAGGATAGGCTAATATGATCGGGCTAGTCCCTTCCAAGTAAGGTTGGCGTGAGGCTAATAACCTCACCCGTAAAAAACAATTATTACAGAACGAGCAACATGCCTCGGATACTGGAATAAACGACGACGACCACGGCAACGAAAAAGGCAAAACGATTTACGAATTTTTTCATGGAACGTTCGAACTCTGTACAGAACTCGAGCTTCAAAACATCTAGCCGATACCCTGTCAAAGTATAAAGCTGACATTACCGCCATTCAGGAGATGAGGTGGACAGGGAATGGTGTTTTGCAAAAACCTGAGTATGACGTATTTTACAGCTGTCATACAAAACACCATGTTCTAGGAGTAGGTTTTATGGTTAGCAAAAGAATGAAGCCTATCATTATCGGCTTTAAAGCAATAAACGAAAGGCTATGCTCCCTTCGTGTGCGAGGTAAATTTAAGAACATCAGCCTCATAAACGTTCACGCACCTACAGAAGAGTCCCCGGATGATGATAAAGAAGAATTCTTCGAATTAGTTGAACGGGAACTTAATGCCTGCCCCAGGTACGATGTAAAAATCATACTGGGAGATCTGAACGCCAAAGTAGGCCGGGAGCCCATATACAGGCAATATGTCGGCAACCACAGCTTGCATGAAAACACTAATGACAATGGACAGCGGCTTGTAGAGATGGCAGCAAGTAAGAACTTGGTCGTTGCAAGTACTAGATTTGCGCGTAAAGATATCCATAAAGCCACCTGGGTATCTCCTGATGGAGCCACTCGCAACCAAATAGATCATGTGTTGATAGACCGCCGCCACCTTTCGGGTCTGATGACGGTACGAACGTACCGAGGTGCCAACTTCGACTCGGATCACTATCTTGTTGGTATGGTGCTCCGAGAGCGCATTACAACGCTGAAAAGCTTTGTATCCGCTGATCAGCCTCGAATCAACACAGCTGCACTACGCAATGAAATGGCCAGAAACAGCTACGGTCATGCATTAGAACTCGCCCTAAGTCCTGGGGATGAGATGCCGGGCGTCGACGAGAACTGGACCCGCCTTAAAAATACTGTCATTAGTACTGCTGATTCCATCTTAGGCAGAAGTCGTAAAGATCGGAACAACTGGTTCGATAATGAATGCAAGCTGGCAACTGAACGTAAGAATGCTGCGTACCGAGCCATGCAGCAGTCTCAGAGAACACGGGCACGCGAAGAGAACTATAAAGAGCTCAGAAAAGAAGAAAAGAGAATTCACAGACGGAAAAAGGAAGCATGGGAAAAAAATCTCGTCTGTGAGCTAGAACAGTACAGAGAACGACGGCCGTACCAGGCGCGGGAGTTCTACCAAAGAGTCCGCAGTATGACGCAATTCACACCACGTTGCACATACTGCAAGGACAAAGAAGGGAATCTGATCACCGATCCTAAAGGCATCTTGGAGCGATGGGAAGAGCACTTTCATGAATTGCTAAATGGCGAGCTAACTGAGGATTCGGAGGCTCCACCAATATCTGATGATAATGCTATGCTGCCGCCACCAAGCATAGAAGAAGTTAGCAGAGCCATCAGCCGGCTTAAAAACAACAAGACCTCGGGTGCAGACGGCATCGCAGTGGAGCTGGTTAAATATGGAGGGCCTACATTACACCAAGCGATTCATGAATTAATTGTGCAAGTATGGGAGCAGGAAGTGATGCCAGAAGACTGGAGAAAAGGCATCCTCTGCCCGGTACACAAAAAAGGAGATATCACAGCGTGCACTAATTATCGCGGTATAACGTTGTTGAGTACCGTGTATAAGATATTCTCCGCTATCCTATAACACAGGAAGGCCCCATACGCCAGAAACATCATAGGCCATTACCAGTGTGGCTTCAGCCCAGGCAAATCAACGACTGATCAGATTTTCACCTTGAGGCAGGCTATAGAAAAATGTCTAGAGTTTCAAAACTCAATTCAACACCTCTTCATAGACTTTAAAGCCGCCTATGATAGCATAGCCAGGGTAGAACTCTACAAAGCCATGAGAGAATTCGGCATCCCCAACAAACTGACAAGACTATGTAGGTTGACCATGATCAATGTGTCAAGCCAAGTAAAGGTACCCGGAACACTGTCCAGACCAATTAACATCTATAATGGACTCCGACAAGGGGACGGTCTGGCCTGCCTCCTTTTCAACCTGGCGTTGGAGAAAGTGATCCGAGATTCGGGCGTGACATCAAGGGGTACAATCCTCCACAAGTCCACCCAATTACTGGCTTACGCAGACGACATTGACATCATTGGAAGAACAACAACAGCTGTACAAGAAGCTTTCACTCAGATTGAGCAAGCGGCAGGAAATCTGGGACTGCACATTAACGAAACCAAAACAAAGTACATGGTGGCCTCGTCTGGAAGAACACCTAACATTGGTCCCACAATCAAGGTAGCGGAACACGAGTTTGACGTGGTAAAATCATTTACCTACCTTGGGTCAATAGTAGCAGCCGACAATAGCATGGAAATACGCGCACGACTGCTAAAAGCCAACAAAGCCTACTATAGTCTGTCAAGGCTCTTCAAATCCAAATATCTAACCATAACGTCTAAACTTTTACTATATAAGACGATGGTCTTACCCGTTCTCACATATGCATCCGAAACGTGGGTGCTTAGCAAAAAGCACTCAAACCTCTTGGGCGTGTTTGAGAGGAAAATACTTCGGAGGATTGTTGGCCCCGTATGTGAAGAAGGACGATTCCGGAGACTCTACAATGACGAGATCTACGAGCGCTATCGCGACATAGATGTTGTGAAGAAAATAAAGCTCGGTAGGCTCCGGTGGGCAGGGCATCTAGCTCGTATGAGTGAAGATGAGCCTGCTCGGAAAGTTCTCTGCGGTAAGACCTATGGGGTGCGACAGCGAGGGAGGCCCAACCTTCGCTGGAAGGATGGCGTGGACCAGGACGCTCAGAGTTTAGGGATGCCAAACTGGATGACATCGGCTCAGAATCGGGACCGGTGGAGAGAACAGTTGCGCGAGGCCAGGACCGGATCCCGGTTGTAGAGCCGTTAAAGATGAAGAAGTATAGCAAGGATATAGAGAGGTTTCAGGTGCTAGAAGCGTGCGTCATATACATCCAGGTTGTACTATATAATTGCCGCAAACTCACCCCAAACTTCTCAATCCAGGCATTTATAGAGGAATTAAACTTGCTCTTTCAAACGGCTAAAAGTGCTAAAGGAATGCAACGATCGACATTACAAAAATACAATAGTCGAATATTGACGAAACTGAAATTCCTTCACCGCCAGTTCCCAGAACGAACGAGTCCGGAGATCGTCACTCTTAAATTGGTTATGAAAAATCTCCAACATCTTTTGAAACAACAATACTCACATTCTGTGAATCTGTTTTGGAACAAGATTCGTGCTATACAAATAAATAACGCGAGCATGTTCCCACAGATAAATAAAATCCTTAGCATTTCTCGCACTCGGTCAAAGGAGGAACTGTTGAGGTCTGATGGCATGGATCAGGAAGAAATCAGTCGCATCGACGACAATTATTGTATATAGCACGAGCAGGAGAAGGTGGATTTTGTGGGGGCCTACTATCAGGAAATCTATTCGGTGAACACCAGAACCAATGTTCGGGCGAATTTTGACCTTGAGAATAGGGCCTTACTGAACCATGAAAGATTATCTAATGAGATTGCAACTTGTAAATCCGAGAATCAATCAATCATCGAGAATCAATCAATCATCGAATTCACCTAAATTCTAATTTCATTAGAAAAATCGATCTCCTGTTAATATTTCTCCATTTAAACAATAAGAAGTCAAGTCGTCTGGGGTGAATGGTGTTCCGAACATAGTTTTAAAGCATTTGCCACTGGTGGCTATAGACACAATACATTGTTTAACAATGCGTTAAACAATGCCCATTTCCCAGGACACTGGAAGGCGGGGTGGTCTACCCAATACCCAAGAGGGGTAAAGATAAAAGTGACCCTGCTGATCTCTGGTCAATTAGTCTTCTTCCGAATATCAGCATGGTGTTTGAAATGGTGATTAATAGATCATTATCCAAATGGGCTAAAGAAAAAAAGGTAATTCACGATAACCAATTCGGATTCCGGACAGGGCATGACACTATTCATGTCGTGTCGAAATTGGCATCAGACATACACTTGAACTTCATGAAAGGCTTGTGTACCGGAGCATGCTTGATCGATTTTGAGAAGGCATTTGATGCAGTATGGATCAAGGGTCTTTTCTACAAACTGGTCAGACTCGGCACGGCCGGAATTCAGCTATACACGATTTATTATATAATTTCTCAGAAGTTCGTCGTTAAAAGTGGCAACTTCACATTGAGCTTCGACACTAAAAATCGTCTTCAACAGGGTGCGGTGAACTCGCCGCTTTTAATATCTTTACGAGTGCCCTAACAAGTTCACTCCGTTCTGGATTAGCATACGTGTATGAACTGATTGTTTACAGGACGGGGCCGAAGATCGGAGTGATCCAGACACTCCTGCAGGGTGACTTCGAGACAATCGAACCCTAGATGATTGATGATTGAAAGTTGAAAATAAATTTTAGCAAATGCGAAACGATCCTTTTCCGGACTTCTTTAAACAGAGCTCGTGATGTGCGAAGAAACTGGAAATCCTTCAAAACTTCGGCTAATGCTGGACAAACATTAGAAAAGAAATTGGAAGTGAAGTATCTTGGGCTTTGGCTGGACCAATACTTATATTCCAATAGAAACATAAGTGTTACTCTTGCCAAGGCGTTTCATATGACGAAAAGGATTTTTTATAGGAGACACCTAAGCCCACGAGTCAAAGTGATCTACTATCAATCAAGCCTTGGTCAGACCGATTTTAACTTATGGTTGCCCAGTATGGTTCAAAATATCCCCTTTTTATATGGTAAAGCTTGAGGTTTTTGAAAGACAATGCGCAAGAGCGTGCTTAAGGTCGTATCGAACACCAGAATCAGGCTTCACTAAGTTTCACGCCAACAATGTTCTCTGTGATAAGGCATTTGTTAATAGTATCGACAACTTCATAATCAACTTGATTCGAAGACATATTGCTAGAGCGATGGTCAGCGATAATCCTCTCTTTCGGGAAGCGTTCTCCCAGAAAGCAAGATACCACAAAACAACTTGTGAACGCGGCCTCTCGAAACTGTTCAATCCATCCAGTTTGGCATTCCTAAGCTCTGAGCGTCCTGGTCTACACCATCCTCCCAGCGAAGGCTGGGTCTCCCTCGCTGTCGCACCTCACAGGTCTTACCGCAGAGAACTTCCCTAGCAGGCTCATCTTCACTCATTCGAACTAAATGCCCAGCCCACCGGAGCCTGTCGAGCTTTATTTTATGTCGTGATAGCACACGTAGATCTCGTCATTGTAGAGTCTCTGGAATTGTCCTTCCTCACATACGGGGTCAACAATCCTCCGAAGTATTTTCCTCTCTAACGCGATATTCAACAAATTTATACCGCGATAATTAGTGCACGTTGTGATATCTCCATTTTATGTTCTGGGTAGAGAATGCCTTTTCTCCAATTTTCTGGCATCGCTTCCTGCGCCGTTTGTACCCGTGGCCTTGTTGTTTTTGAACCGAGTTTTGGCTCTGGGGTGGCAGCACATACGTTGTTACAATCGACCTCTTCATACAAAAAAATTTGTAACACTTGAATTGAAGAAGTATGAAGAAGTCGATTGAAACAACTTACGTGCCACCACCCCTGCTAACTTCTTCCAAGCTTGGTTGCGGCAACATAGCATAATTATCAGCTATTGGTGGAGCCTCCGAATTCTCAGTTAGCTCGCCATTTCATGAAAGTGCTCCTCCCATCGCTGAAAGATACATTGGTATACACTTAGTTCTAAGGAACTGGATTAAGAGCTTTCTTTCAGGCCGTTCAATCAAGGTAGTATTGGACGGCGTCGAATCCAACCCATATGTCATTTCGGCCGGAGTTCCCAGGGGTCAATTCGCTCACCCGCCCTCTTGCTGTAAACATACTAAGGGCGACGGCGACGGTGCACACAAATTAAAAAGCACACACAAGAATAATCATCTTCGACATCCGAATGCTACACACGCACACAGGAACATACGAGAATAGCAACACAATCCCATGTCACACCGCCCAGGCAATTTTGAGGGGCGACGGCTACGAAATATAACTTGGATTGATTGAGTCGCCACTCTCGGCGACCTCGTCGTCCAGTGGTCTGCATATTGTGCTGCACCCTTCATACTGTACATAGAAAAGCTGTGTGTTCTATTCGTTTTTGCCAGTCGCTGTGGAAACTATTTTCGCCCTTAGTATGTTTACAGCATATTTCTAATTTTCATTAATGATCAGCTCTCAATCCCCTCCAACCCACTTCACTGCTTCGCTGATGACGGTACTCTGAATTTCTCTTACTCCTTCGACAATATAAGACAAGCACGTGCCAGACCTTGTCTTTACCACCGTCAACTGATGTCCACTTCGATGGACCGGACCGGACGAAGTACTGATCTCCAACAAAAATTGTGGATAAAGAGAATCTAACGGCTGACTCAACTCTCAAGATCCTAGGGGTAACTTTAACGGAGCATCTGCGATGGAATGATCACATATTCCAAATCGCCAAACAAGCCTCCCAATGCCTTGGATTTCTCAAGAGATGCAAGTTCCTCCTCCAGCCAGCCGCATTAGCTACAATATAGGCCTTTTTCATAATTGCATAGATGCTTGCCTGCTTGCATGCATGCTTGCAAAAGAGCAACTGTCAGGTAAATCAGTTGCGCAATCCAGAAACTTTGCATTTTTGAATGAAAGCATTCAGCTGTCAAAATATGTCAAATTTAACGTTTCAAGCATAAAGATTTCCTTCATTTTCTGAGTTTGTTTACCGCTGAAAAATAAAACGAAAAAATGGATCGAGAAAATGGGTCGTATTCATAAAAAAAAGGATATGCTTTTACTTGCTACTTGTAATGCCAAGGAAATGTTCACTAGTCTTGACGTTAGTTGGCCTGGATCCGTGCACGACTCGAGGATATGGAGAAATTCACAAGTATGCATACAGTTAAGGAAAAAGGCGAATGTTGTATTACTTGGTGATGATGGCTATGGAATAGAGCCATGTCTCATGACCCCTTTCAGAAATCCTGCTCCTGGTGTTGAGCAAAATTATAACAAGCTCTTGAAAAAAGAAAGAGTTGTAATTGAACGATGTTTTGGCCAACTGAAACGCCGGTTTCCCATCTTACAATATGTTTGTCGCGTTAAATTGGAAAATGCTCCAAAAATAATAGTTGCTTGTGCCGTACTCCATAACGTTGCAAAAACTTTAGGCGATCCGGACTTCGAACCAGCTGAAGAACCAGAAGAAGATGAAGAAAATTATGACAATAATAATGATGAAATACCTCTTCGTCATCAAGGACAAGAAATCAGAAAAAACTTGAGTATAGTAATAAACAATTTTAATAACAATTAAGTTTACATGTCTAATTATTGTTAATAAATAAAATAAAATTCCGTTTTGTCTAAAAAAAATATTTTCAATCCAAATACCTAACACATTTTGGTAAAATCAAATAACACGTTTTGTTCGCTTATAAAGTAAAGTACGTTTTACTTCCATCACAAACAGTTTTTGTTGTAGATTCTTCACGCTGCATCATTTGCAATTTTTTTTCATAATATTCCCTTTGTACTATACTCGTACGATACTGCTGCAAAAGAACTAAGCGTTGGAGTTCTGTTGTAGTCAGTCCTTTCGTTTCTTCTGTTTCATAGTTTTCTGTCGCTAATTTCTTTTTTTGTGTCAACTTAAATGGTTGAATATCACCACCACATGATTGCTCAGAGGAGCAAGAGGGAGATGCTTTACTCCCTCTTAAGCGTATATTTGGTCCAATCCCTCTTTGCTCAGCAGAGTCATCTTCGGAAGCACCAATCTGCAAGGCTCCTTCGATTCTTCCAATTGTAGGATTACTATCACCTTCCATAGCCTTTAATAAACGCTTTTCCCAATCCAATAATTTGATTGATTTATTTCCAGTCTTTTTTAAGTCCGTTTTCTTCCTCAATCTGGTTTTCATATTATTAATTTTTTTTAATAAGCCTTTAGCATCAAGTGGTTTTCCAAATGTTGCCTCATAATTATTCGTAAGGAACCCAATTGCTTCGTCCTTCCTTCGTTTTATTTTTGGTACTTGCGATTTTTCCAAAATAACAGGAGCAGCGGCAACTCCTTCTGCTATAAACTGAAGCTCATTCCTAGCGTTTACACCTTCAGTATCACTTTCACTGCTTGAGGAATACATCTAAGGTACGAAAAGGTACAACTAACCACGAAATGACAAAATGAAAGGACGAATTCAATTAAAATTATTTGACTTTTAACAACAAACAAATGAATATCCCTAAAAAAACATGAACCCGGTTACTAACTAAAAAAAAACCTTTTACTTGTGCTTGGAGGATATCCTCACAAGTATAAGGTAATCATTATGAATACGGAAAGAAGGAAATGCTTATACTTCTACCTTTTACTTTAAATCATAACCTTATACTTCTACCTTATGCTTGGGAGCATATCCTTCGTTTTTATGAATACGACCCAATGTGATTAATGTTATTGTCAGTTTGTAGATAGATAACTCGGCTTCATTAGATCCGGTCCGAAAATTTGAAACTTCACATCGAAAAAGAAGGATAAATTATGTGTCTTGTTTAGCTCGTTAATCTCTCGTTTAAAAGAAGTTTTATCCTTGGGGTGCTCCAAACCTCTTCTTCACTATTTTCGCTATAATTTCAATAATAATTTAAATTAAAATAAAACACCTTAATAATATCGAAAAAACTGAACTTTTTCCGCAACACAAGACTAGCCCGCTCGGCTCACCCCCATACCCTACAGCCCCCCCGTTCACGCACAATACGGTTTAGAAGTTCGTTTATGAATAGAACAACTCGACTGTGGAATAATCTCCCGCAGTCGGTATTTCCGAACTCGTACAACACATTAGAGTTCAAACGTGAGGTTCATCGTCATTTTCTTCTACACCCTCCAGACCCCCTCTAACCTTTCCTATTCTCCTCTATTCTTCAAACCAAGCTTACTACTAGACATTGCACCATGAACTGAACGACATGACGGACTGGTAGTATAAAGGGTCCTAAGCTTGGTTTTTTCATATAAATAAAAATATGCCTTTAGGATCGGCGATCAAATCCTTCTTTGTTCTTGCAGTATGTGCAATATGTTGTGAATTGCATCATACTGCCGACTCTTCGGTAGAACTCCCGCGCCTGGTGCGGCCGTTGCTCTCTGTACTCTTCTAGTTCACAGACGAGATTTTTTTCCCAGGGTTCTTTTTTTTCATCTGTAAATTCTCTTTTCTTCTTTTCTGAGCTCTTTATTATTTCATCAGCATCCCAGATCATCTTGGTTCTATCATTCTTCTTTGAACGGACAACTGATGTTCTGCTGCCTGTGGAAAGAAACGCCGATAGAAATTGTACATGTACATCCCTACGAAACTTCTTTGCTTGCATACTTTTGTTGGTCTGGCAAGTTTTTTTTAATCAGGCCAGGCGTTAGATAAAGCACGGATTGCACGGGAAGATTTTCTTCAATTCTGGAAGTAATTACTACCGGGGTCTTTTGTATAGTCCATATCCCGAGCATTCTTGGTGCGCATAAACAAAGATAAAAAAAACCTGCGTATACCTGCACATTAATGCAACAAATGGATTGATTCGTGGGTTTGGTTTTGGGTAGGTGATGGTTCAGGTATACACGCTCATTCCAGTAGTAGGGCATTTTTGAAGTGGTAAATTTCAAAAAATTGAGGCCTCGATACAATTTACCGTCGTGTAAGGTACAAATGTACTGCCTCGTATAAGTCCTGCTCAAGTCTAACCGGAGGGAATGTGTTAATCAAATAGCTCACAGAGCTAGATGTAGGTACCCCTCACTCCCCCCTCCCCTCGCTGTATCCGACACTACCTTCATTGCATCCCTAGAGTCATCCGAGTTTACGGGTTTTCAACTTTACGAAGCTTTTGGGAGATTCAATATCTCCCACAACAACCAGCCGTCATCGCTCAGGAGTTCTTCTGTGGGTAGTACATGAATGAGAGAGAGAGATCTTTAAGCCCCATCCAACATATCCCTTGTAAGAAAATAAAAGTTGACTCCCTCAATAAACGGTAAGGTATTCAATTAAAAAACATAGCCATTGACTTTTTTAATCAAATTATTTCATTTTTTTATTTATTGGTTTTTTCTTGGTGTGTTCAATGCATTCATATTTTTAAATATTTTATCTTACTATTTTTTTTTTGCCTCATTTTTACAATGCTTATGTAAAATATATATATTCTCCTGTTCTGCTTTCTTATTATATTTAAATTGCATTTTTTTGTTTTTTTTTTATTAAATTATTTTTTTTTTAACTTTTTAAAAATGACTCAAATAGTTATGAGCTAAAATTGTTTTTTTTTATTCAAGAAGAGAATATAACTCTTAAAAATTTACAAATTTTATATTAATTTTTGTATTTTTTCACTTTGTTTTTTTTTTTGTAATATAATTTTGTAATTTACGTTTTTTTTTTAATTTTTTTTCCTTATTATTTTTTTTTATTTTAAAGGGGTTTTACCAGAGAGCATATTTTATACGGAAAAGTTCCTTGAAAAAAGCTACAAAATTTTTATTGTATTTTTTCTTACTCTTTCATTTTTGTTTTTTTTTTATTTTTGTTTTTTAAAAAAAAAGATCTATTTTCAAAATTTAAACGCTTATTTTCAATATTGTATGAATACTTTTATAACTTTCCTTACTTTTTCAATTTTTTTTTATATTTAAATACCTGAGATTGTTTTTATTATTCGTTTTGATTCTTTTTTTTTTTAATTTTAATTTTAACGAGTATTAAAATTTGTGATTTCTCTGTATGTAGATGCTTAAAAATTTGTTATTTTATTTATATATCGTCACAGACTGAATGAATTGATTAAAATACCAATTTTAAGAATATTTGAAATAAGTGCAGTAAATGTTTGCTATGAACATTTGCAACGGTTACAATTATTGGATTTTTTTTAATTTTTTCTGCTTTAATAAAGTACATTTTGTGAGCCAAAGCAGCGCAGCGTTGGATTAATTTTTTTTTTATTTATTTTGTCTATTTTCTCGATAATCAGGGTTCTAAACTGAAAATTGTAATTTATGCTGGAACATGCATCTTGACACTTCTACATACATAGATCTATTTTCACCTGGCGCAACATATGCTCAATATTTAGGGAAACTTGATAGAAAAGAGCCGTGAAGATCAAAGCAAATCGATCCTTTATTTAGAAAGAAGATACAGTCCTCTTTTCAATAATTTTTACTTAGTAATCAGAATAGCTTCAATCCACGTTCTATGTGATCTTTTCATTTTTAAACGGGATATTATGACTAGGTTGAAAAGCTGAGTCGAGGTCGAGTTGAAATTTCAACCACCGTATATGATACGTCCAGTTGAGTTCACTTTGAAGAGTTGAACCAGGGAGACTATACAAGGAGTACAAACTCCGTATTGACATTTTTCGTTTGATTCAGGGAGACTATACAAGGAGATATAACTCCGTGTTGTCACTTTTTGTTTGATTAATGAGGGCGCCACAGTCACATATGTACCCCAAAAAACATGGCCGATTATATTCATCCGGTTCATGGCCAAGTTCGTTAACTATTAAGATATTTTATGTTTACGCCAAACTTGAAAAATCAGATTATGATTTTTCGTATTTAATCATTTTATGGATTTTAAAATGCATTTTTATTAATTCCCAATGAATTTTTTTGCATTTCGGCTGACAATTTCGAAGAAATCGTCGATGGGTAAAATTCAGCTAACTTCATATGGGGCACGTTAGCTTTAGGCGACATCTGTAGCCAAAAATGAACTAGAAGTTTAGTTTCTGCTACGCATCAATTTCCGGTTATTTTCCCCATAAGAGTTTTAACTCCTTGTATAGTCTCCCTGAGTTGAACAGAAATCAAAACATAACCCCAAATTTTGTGTGAAATTCGAATTTAATTTTTGATTCCTGTGTAAGCAAAAATACCGAACATAAAACTACCACCAAAGGCGGACTTCACACGGATGGTGAACAAACAAAACAAATGTCACTTCAATCCAATTGCAACTCAACCCACGAATAAGAGGCGAAATATCAACCCGACCCAGGTAGGAGAACTGAGTTGGGTTGAGTGGACCCAGTTTTAATTCGACCCCCGTTTAAGACTGGGTTGAACATAGTCATAAACGGGGTAACAATTTGGATTGACATGTTGTGCACAGAAAATTAACTGGTCGAAGAAATGAAACAAATATTTTGGCCCCAATTCCCGAATCCCCCGATCTGACATTGCCAGCGCGGTTGAGTGATTATTGGGTTGTGGCCCCTGTGCTTAAAGTCGAGTGGTCACGGCACGACAAGTCGTTTGAGTTGAAGAAAGTGCAGTTAAAGTACGTTTTAAAGGTGACCGGTTAAAATACTCAATGTGCCAGCGAAAATATCTTCTTTTATCTCTTTATATGTTCCCATCGATATAGGGAGATCTAAATTTACTAAGGTACTTCAAGAAATAAATTTAATTTGGAGCTGCGATGGCGTGGTCGTGGGAGGGGAATTTCTTACGAACTGACTCGACAATAATGCTCAAACTAACAATTTCAAAATTTCCTACCCTCGTTAGCATACATACCCTCGTTTGGCACCTTTACAAGGCAAAAAAATGGTAGAGGTCTCTAAAGAAAGTCCTGGAAAGAAATCATAATAGCGCCTCCTTAGAGCTATTATATAGAATTAAGCTTTTATCAATCATTGTAGACTCAAAACTGAAACAAACTTCCAAGATAAGGTTGCCAAACTTAAACCAGGATCCACTCTTTACAGAGAGCTTTATTACCTCTCTGGTAGAAGGAAGAGGGAGTACTTAAAAATCTAACTTTAAATAACAAAAAGCTGCATGAGGATGAGCTGATTGCAGAAATCCAAATCCAAATAGATCGAGTTAGTGATTGAGTCTGAGACAGTCTAGACTCTTTGGCTCCGATAGCTATTGAGGACGCCGAGTCCTGGAATGATGCACCACGCATTTTAGTAGGGATATTCAATAACTGCATTAGTTTGGGACATTTCGCCGCTATGTGGAAGGTTGCTAAGCTGATACCGATACCTAAAAAACCTGCTTTGATTCCCGCAACGATTTCAGACCCATTTCTTTTTTCTCCAACCTTGGAAAGCTATTCGAGAGAGTCGTTGCTGCTGAACTGGATAAACACACAATAGAAAATAATCTAATACCTAATGAGCAATTTAGTTGGGGAACTCTTCGGAGTGCGCGCTACAGGCGTTCCAAAATGAAGTCTTAAGGGGTCTAAGAATGAAAAGAGCCACGATTATTCGTTCCTTGCATATGAGGAAGGTCTTCGACTCTGTGTGACACAAAGGGTTAATGGTTAAACTCGAGAGGTCGAATCTTGGTAGGTAGTCCTGAAATTGGTTCTCAATTTTCTTACAAACAGATTTCTTAGAGTGTCAATTGGGGAGGCCCTGTCTGACGAAGTCCTAGTTCAAGTGGATGTTCCGCGGGGGTCTATCCTCGGCCCCAAGTTGTTCAACCTATACTTGGCTGACTTTCCTCATTATATCGCTGGATACAGCTCCAAAGCTCTGCTTTACGCTGACGATACGATCGTTTATGCGTCGAAACCGGATCTATAGCATATTGCGCATTTCCAAGCATTTGGACTGCATTAGTCAATATTATGGAAAGTGGGGTCTTTCGACAAACTAGAGTAAATCAAAGTTGATGGCGATTAGAAATTCTTGTGGGAAATGTAGCTCTACAACAGTAAAGTATTGTAAAAAGTCTGGTCATCATATTTAATAATGTCAACATTCCCGAACTAACTCAGCTAAAGTTCCTTGCAATCCACCTCAATCACCTATTTAAATTCAACCTGCATATTAAAAAAAAACCATTGAAAAGACTCGTAAAGCGATGGGTGTGAACTTTCCAATGATTAAATTCAGTAAAAGAAACTTAATAAGCGTTCTAAACTCTTCCTCTACAAACAACTGTTAAGACAAATAATAGCATATTGGTTTAGCACATCCACAACTTGGGCTAACAGCCTGGAAAAACTAAGACAAATAATAGCATATTGGTTTAGCACATCCACAACTTGGGCTAACAGCCTGGAAAAACTGGAGAGACTAATTCTTCGTCATTGCTACTCCAAAAGATTTAAAAGTAGAGATAGATAGTATTCCAATAGAGCTTTATGATGACGCAGGGGTTACTCCACTTCCGACTTACCTACTCCTGCTCTGGGAGAACAAAATAAATAAAACTGCTGAACACCCCAATCCTTTAGTAAGGGCGTGCTATAATGATAATCGTAATTAAAAAAAGGAATGGTGAATCTGGTCGTGAGAGCACACGCTGGGAATATTTCCCATTATTTGATGAAACGTACGGAACAAAACACTTTGTAACACTTTGTTTCTCCGTCGGAAAATATTCAGGCATCAGCTTTGGGAGTACAAGAGGACGCAGGATGCGATTTCGAAGCAGAAATAAGAAATCCGCGAAGAAGGACAAGAGGAAATTTGGATATCCTGGATTTCTTTAGGATGCAAGAAGGGCATGAGTAGAGACGGCACAATGGCTAAATCGAAGTAGAACGACAACGAATTAATGTATTAAAAGACATTAAAGAGTTATTGGAACGTTGCCTTCAGCAATAAGATGTAGAATTAATAAAACTAAAATGAATTTTGTGATATTTAGTTGAACTTTTAAAAATGTGAATTATTTTATATTGATTTTTAGATAGAATAAGTCAATATTTTATTTTTTTATTTATTGAAATAAAATACATATATATGAAGCATATATAAGTTTTATTTCAAGTAGTAATAAATTTGCAAGATTGTCTCTTAAACGTTTCGTTTCATTTGAATTTTCATTTTCTTGATTCCATATTTCTCTCAACGCCATTATTGAAACTTACTTCCTCCACTGGATCCTTAAATACCTCATTCATTATAGACCGTCAGCTAGTGACAGATTTAGATGCCCCATTTTATCGCCTCGAAGAGAGTTGAAAGGTACCTCGACGATAAGTTGGAAAAAGTTAAATTGAGGTGCCGCTGTTATCCCCAACCAGTTAAAATTTAATTCTTCGTAACAGAAATAAAAAAAGAATCTCCCTCATATTTTCACGCTCGACACTCAATCTAATATTTTTATAGGAATAGCGACGATGAATATTTTCACATTTTCGATGGGCTTGTGTAAGAAAATCAGTCAAATTCTTGATTTATTATGACAAGATTGCACCCTTGTTTCCATCCCTTAGCCACCAATTACGCTCAAGCCTTCACTTCAGTTTCCATTCAAAAATCATGCCAAACGTGGTTCTGGGCGCTGGACTAACGTGTCAGACCCCTCCCTCGCGAGGATGTCTGGAGCCTCATTTCCTTCGATCCAACAGAGCGATACATCATTTCTTCTGGTCAGGCTCTGAAATACGTCAAAACACCCTGCAACTAGTTTGGAAGAAAACTTCCACGTTGAGAGTCAGCTTGGCTGCCAGTAAAGATTTTAATGTTGGCGTCTTTCCAACCTTTCTCAAGGTTTCGTCTAGCGTAGATCGTAATGGCGTGTATTTCAGTCAGTCTGGAAACGTTGGAGTTGAATCCTGCGGCACCAGCCCCTGTACCATAATCCATCTTTGACCTGTCGGTAAACCAGAGGAGACGCTTTGGATCCTCAGGAAGAATAAGGCTCCTATTGCGATTGTATAGATTAGTTTTCTTTTCGGTATTGTGTAACTCAAAATCGATAAATATTTCGTCTACTGTTTGCTTGCTGGTCGTGAACAAATAAACAATCGATTGGCAAATCGACAGATTTCGATTGTAATCAACATTCGCAATATCAAACTACACAATCGACAGTCAATAATCGATAAATGTCGTTTATCGATTATCTATCGATAATCGCAATAGGGGCTAAGTTCCTGCCACTCAGAACGATCCGGGATAATCGCCTTGAATTTCCTTTGGTACCGCAATTCACCATGTGGTCGGATACGTGGAAAATGGAAATTCAAATCTGACTGTATTAGGCCAGTTAGATGCATGGATGATGGATTTCCATATGAAGATATGCAATGGGGTCAAGTGCCAAGCTACCGTCTATACCACTGGGCTCGTGCCCCTACTACTAATTTACTGGACTCGGATTTGCGTAGGTCGAAAAATTTGAAATTTTCCTTTGAAGCCGACGAAGGGCACTCGAAAGGTCTTGGGTTATCGAGTTTTTGCATTATTATGATTAATAATTTTCAAATATTAAATTTTTATATATTTTTTCAGCAGTTGTAACATTTGTTGTGTTTCAATATTGTGGTTTCTCTCGAGGAACCGAAAATTTTTTTTCGACCTATGCGAACGCTAAAATTGTTCGACTTCAATTTATTTTCGTACGATTATTATCGACGTTCGCCATACACGAATCGGCCCCAAGTTCCATTCCGCGGAGTCAAATTTAAAAACATCGAAGCTTCCTCTGGTGTCCCACAAGGTAGTCATCTTGGCCCTCTCCTTTATATTTTATCAATTGGCGACATTGTTATCCTGATAAGGCACTGTAAAACCTTTATTTACGCTGATGACATCAAACTGTACCGCCACATAAGGAGTATAGAGGATTGCAAACTTCAGCAATCAGACCTAAACACCTTCTATTCTTGGTGTTCCAGCAACAACCTTAATATTAGTAAATGTGAGATAATGACTCTTTGTAGGAAATGTGGTGTTATATCTTATGACTATACTTTTCTCGACAACAAGGTCTCCTGTGCTAATTCTGTAATCGATCTAGGGGTTAGGTTAAAAAGTAAGTTGGATTTCTCCACCCACATTAATTATATCTCCTGCAATTCAGTCCTGGGATTTATAAAAACTTGGCAAAGGAATTCAACAACCCGCTCATAACTAAACACTTGTACATATCTTTGGTTTGGCCTTTGCTTGAATACGCCTCCCAGGTATGGTCTCCTTACTACTCCTCCCATGATGGTAGAATCGAATCGGTTCAAAGAAAGTTTATCCGATTTGCACTCAGACATATCAGCCCAGCTGCGAAGGAATTCGACGGACAGCCCGAAGATCTAAAAATATTTCAGTCTATGAACCGGATTAACCGATTTTGTCAGATAATTCTCTCACTAAAATATATGGAATATTTCTATTTTAAAGAAGAGAAGCACAAATTGGCGTATTTACCCTAGGGCCATGCGGGCCATGGCCCGGGGCGACAGGCTACGACGGGCGGCGCAAGTATCCTCGTGCTCAGTTTTGGAAGCTTTTAATAATCGTTACAATACACTGAGAGGTAACTTTTATAAAAGCAATATTTTTCGTGATATAACAAACAAATATAGATCAGCTTTCTTTAATTGCGAGATTCATTCGTTCATTCTTGTTTTGGGCGTCTTGCCGGGAACGGCGACCAATGATACAATAATACAAGGTAGGCTCGCAAGGAAAAGCTCTGTTTCCATCTTGAAAAGTGAGAAAAGATCTGAGTAACCTCAAGAGAGAGCTTTTTTCCTTTGTGAACTAAGATCTGAATGACGTCGCGGGGCCCTTATGAGCTTACCTTGTAATTATTGTACCATGCTGCGACCTATTTTATTTGGTCTATTGTACAAACCCCGTCGTTAAAAACCTTCCAGGTTAATGCGGTAAACATACTAAGGGCGACCGACGAATCGCTTTCTACAGAGACTGTCAATTTCCTTCAAGTTAAATGATTCTGTCCTTTCTGCCAAACACTGGTCACAAAGTAGAACATATACTGCCAGCCGTTATGGATACCTACAGTGGTCTATCTTATGGAAATGCCAGCAGTATGGTAGGGCCGTATAGTGGCCTACATGCTAAGATCAAAGAAAAATTTCAGTATGCAACATAGGTGCCGCTCATTAGGTAAACGTGATCGGATCATCGGTATCTGCTCAGAAGCTACACAGATTTGCGTGTTGCTGCAAAAGCTATATGTCCTTTTTTCAGCATTAATCGAACGTATAAAATTACTAAATAAGCCCTAAAAATGTAACCGTGACCTATTTGTCACTATGCGGTGGTCAGATAAGGACGGTACCTGTGCTAGCCCTGATAAAAATTGGAAAGAAATAATAGCGGCTCTTGACGTTGTAAAAAAAGACTGCCCACCAAAAAGGGTTGGTTCAAAATGAAGCGGTAGGTCTATTGGCTCAAGTTCACTCAAATTCTCTAGAAACGGCTCGGGATTTCGGGAATCCGAAACTTTTCAACATGTCGAGCCACACGCTGATGCTTTTGAAAAGGCTAGAAGTCTTGGGTAGTACACGAATGAGTTTATAAGAGGTGCCTCTTTTTTCTTTTGACCCAGTAAGGTGTCATACTTCAAATAAGGCGAGTATGCCAAAATCACAAAAACAATGAAATTAAAGAATGAAAGAAAATAAATACCAATGAAGGTATTTTTTTATGATTTTGACTCTAATATTCATTAAACTGCCTCAGATTGAGTAAGAAACATATGCCTCCACAATGTATATGTGAGGACCTTGCTCGAAGAGGATGCAATCACACCTCGTCTCATTTATATCTATACACGCTCATATACTCAATAGGACGTTATTTTTGAGCCAGGACTTTGAAAAAAAAAACTTCAGTACAATTTAACATCTTGTAAGGGAGAAATGTACTGCCTTGTGTAAGTCCGGTTCAACTATAGAGGCTAGTAGAGGCTACAGTTAAGAATAACTCCACAGAAAAATACAGAAGCAATCGCAATCCTCATATGGTGCAATAACTGCCAAATTTGCACTCTTATGTAAATTGGATGCAATATCTAAAATGGAAGATAGAGATAACGCCATAAAACTCCAACAATTATTGTAGCTTATTGATCTTGCAAATGATCTACAAGAGTGTCCTTTTAAAAAAAATTCTTGACGTTACGGTGTTTGTACATTATTAAAATGTATTACCTTTTTTCCAAGGGCGCCAAAGTTCTAGGCCCAGGGCGCCAAATCTTAAAATACACAACATGTTGGCATATATTACAAAATTGCTCTTATCACACCGCTGAAAATGAGAAAAGACATTTAATTTCAGTTTCCTGTTTTTTTTTAATTTAAGTTTTTTTTTGCCAAAAAAAAGCGTTCATTTAAATATTTCTTTTTATCTTTGACGATATTACTCTGAGTACGAGTATTTGTTTTTTTTTAACATGCATATTCTAATCTATTCCGATTTACCAAAAAATTTTCACATAACAGCAAACATAAAACACACCATTTTAATAAAGGAATATATATGTATGTATATATATATATATATATGTAATCAGGAAAGAACTTGAAAGGAATTAAAAACAAAAATAACAAAAAACAATTAAAAACAAATCATTTTTTTTACTGAAATTGTTAAATTTTCATCAAAAAGGAAAAAAAAAAATAATTTTAAAAAAACAATATTGATCCCTAACAGATTTGAAAAAACAAAAAAATTAAATAAAATACTTTCTATTTTGTAATTACAATTGAAAAATAAAAATTAATCTATTACAAATAATTTGAACATTTTTAATATTCATCCGTGTATAAATATAATTGCATAAAATAGAGAATCAAGATTCGTCATAATTTTTTGAATTATTATTACAATTTTTCATTTTTTTTGCATGCTTGCCTAATTTCTCTCATTCATTTGCAAATTTGTAATTTGAATTTTCTTCATTTTATGTTTTTTTTACAACAAATACTATGAAATTTTTTTAAGGTAGGATCAACGTAACATTTTTTTTCGCTACTGTCTCTCGTTTCTTTTGCACATTTTGAATTTTTATGTAATTTTCTTTTTTAATAAATGTTTAAAATTTTTTGAAATAAACTAAGATAAACTTATTTGTTTTTGTTTTTTTTTATTATAATTATAGTACATAGTAATAAATTCTTAAGAATCTAATTTACAAACTACAGAAAAATTACTTTTTTCATTTCTTTTTTTTTAATTAATTAATTAATTATTTAAGCTAAATTTACACTTTACAAACTATAAAATAATTATTTCATTTTTTTTTGTCAAAAAAAAAATGTTTTTTTATTGATCATCAGTCAAGACAAAATTGATTTACTTAATATCTTTACTTAATGCATTATTAACATAATAAACACATTTTTTCACTTTATATAAGTTGCTCTAAATTTATATTTTATGGCTTAACTTTTGCAAAATTACAACTTGTTTTAGGCTAAATAAAAATAAATTTATCGCTTTGTTTTTTAAAAACATCGATTTGAAATAATTCTTTAGTATATTTATGTTTTATAATTAAAATATGCAACAATATCAAACTTCAAGGAAAACCGAGTCAAATGAAATTCATTACTAAAGAAATTGATAGGTTAATATTTTGTAATTTGCAAGTAGATAAATTTATGGAGTTATATCTACTTTTTAAACATTCCTATATTTTCTTAAAGAGCACCTTTACTAAAAATGTAATTTCAACAAACTTATAACGCCGTGTACGATCAACTTAAAATTTACGATGATAATTTTTCTCAGTCACAGTCCTCTCTAGAGAACGTCATACTTATCGGTACGTCGATCTCGGATGCATAAACAAGATACTAACATTTGCTGAGTGTTTTCGAAACTAAGAAGCATTTATGATTTCTAAAACTGACATTAAACGTAACCAAAACAGATCGTAAAATTTCTCTGAAACGGATTTTTACATGGAAACTAAAGCTCAAGATCATCCTTTATACTCTTGTAAGGGAGCGGCAACTAGTACTGAGTTTCCATGAAAGTTCAACTAAAGTTGAACCCGAGTTATACGACACTGCATTGAGTTTCCATGCAGAGTTTACCCTGAGTTTACTCAGATTAAGCGCCCATGGAAAGGGGGATTGAGTAAAGGGTCGTTAAATCCAAAAAAAATTGACGAAACATGTCCAGTTATGCTGGGTTTCGCACATTTCGTCTGTGTTTGAGTATCTTTTACTGAACATTATACCATCGGCGATGCAATGTAAAATTGATTTTCTGTCCCTTTATCATGGACGCGCACAGTAAAGGGCCAACTATGCATGGCATAAGCGCATATGCCAAGGGCATATGTCAAGTTCGGAAACAGAACTTGCTATGAAGGTGGCTACGGTTGACATAAGACGCCATAAAATCTTTCGTTAAACATTCGTTAAACATAATGAATGCGACTTGGGTCGAACGCAAGATAAATAGAAACTAAGGTATGGGACAACGAACACATCAGCCCTAACCTTAAAATTTAGTTACGTCACAATGTTCAGTCGACTTGACATTAATTTAATGAACAGTTCAAAGTGAAAGAGTTTTCCACTTAATTTAATATCCAAGATAAATAGAAACTCGTAAATAAACCAAAAAAATAAGTTTTTAATGTATCATTTGAATAATTCAATTAATTCCATTTTAGATGAAAATGTGAGAAAATTGTTTTTTAAATACAGAATGCATTTTAGGATTAGGTTCCTAATCAAAATATAAATAAAGACAAGAAAATTATAACGTTAAAAAAATTAAATAAAACCATAAAATAATATATACAGTCGACTCTTGATAATTCAAACCTTTGATAATTCGAAACACTTGACAATTCAAAGTAAACTTTTGGCCCCTTGAAATACTTTATATTTCGAAGATTTTGTATGGAGTTAGTTACACTCAATAATTGGAAGTAAAATTCAGAGCAGTCTCGACCGAATCACGTGATAAATCGAAGTTTTGTTTTCTCTACTCGCGACAATTCGAATCAACAGAGAGCCAGAGTAAAGCTCTCTTAAGTTTTCAGCCATAAGAGCTCTTAAGTTTTCAGCCATAAGAGAGTTTTACTTCGTTTCTGAGAAACAGTTAAGCTGAAATTTTGTACGTGTACCTTTGGAAAAGTGATTTGTTGACAAAATGTTACGTGCTAAAAAATACAAATCCTTGTCAATTGCAGACAAGAAGAAAGCAATCGAAGCCGTAGAAAATGGCGATAAGAAAACTGACTAAGCAGCTAAGAGGTTTAATATTCCACTTAGTACATTATCTACCATTTTGAAAAACAGGGATATCATCGTTGGTACTTCATCAACCGGAGGAAGAAAACGAAACACTAAAGGGGGATTCCCACATCTCGAAGAGTGTTTGGTAACATGGGTTAGACAAAGTAGAGGACGAAATATTCCCGTGAGCGGTCTTTCTTTAAAAGAAAAAGCGAAAACATTTGCAAAAGATTTGAATATTCAGAATTTTGCAGCAAGTGAGGGATGGCTAACGATAATTTCAAGAAGAGGAATGACATTGTGTTCAAGAAGATTTGTGGTGAAACTGGAAGTGTTAATGTTGGTGTGTGTTAAGATTGGCGCAGAGAATTGGCAATTTTGCTAGAAAATTACGAGCCACGAAACATTTTTAACACTGACGAGACTGGACTTTTTTTTAAGTGTTTGCCTGATAAAACTTTCACATTTAAAGATGAAAAATGCCACGGTGGTAAACACAGCAAAGAAAGGTTAACAATTTTGCTTGCAGTAAACATGGACGGCTCCGGAAAGCTGAAGCCACTGATTATAGGTAAAGCTGCCAAAGATGTTTCAAAGGGATAAAATCGTTCCCGACGACCTATCGCTCAAATAAAAAGGCGTGGATGAACAGCGAGATTTTTAATGAGTGGCTCGTTATTTTAGATGCAGGCATGAAAACACAGAAACGTAAAATCCTCCTCTTTTTAGACAATTGCACAGTTCATAATAATCCTCCACCATTCGACTTCATTATTTTCCTCCGAACACCACTTCAAAATTGCAACCCCTTGATCAGGGCATCATCCATAATTTTAAAACCTTTTACCGCCATGAAGTCGTCAAACTGTTTTTGGAATGTCTTGAAAATGAACAGAACACTAATACAATTACAGTTTTGACGGCTATGATGTTTGTTGACAAGGCATGGAAAAGTGTAACCCCTTCTACAGTTTTAAATTGCTTCAATAAATCCGGTTTCACCACTAGTTTTCAAGAGACACAAATCCATGAAGACTTATCAACTCCACCACCGCTCTGGGAGTCTGTCTCTATACAAAATGTTTCTTTTGATGATTTTGTACAAGTTGATGATAATATCGCTGTATGGGGAGCCCTGACTGATGCTGAAATCCTGGCTGCAAGGGATGAAAATGAAGACGATGTAGACGACACTGAGCCGTTGCTACCAGTTTCTTTGAAGGAAGCTAGTTCATCTCTGAATAAATTACGTCAATTTTACCTCCAATCGGATGTTAATGATGACGTTTTTCAGGCACTGTTCACACTTGAAAAAACTCTTGATCAGACTAAACTGGCAGTATCTAAACAAACAAAAATAACAGATTTCTTCTGAATAATTACTAACATTGTATGTACTGTGCATTTTTTTAAAATACCTAAGTTTTTTAATATATCCTAATAATAATAAGCACATAAGTACTTTAATATGTATATATTTTTATTTACTTTCAATAATTCAAACCTACCCTCTCCTAATTCAAACCTCTTAGCAATTCAAAACTCTCGTTAATTCGAATTTTTTTGTAAGTCCCTCCAACTTCGAATTATCAAGAGTCGACTGTAGCATTATTTTTATTCACTTTTAAAATCAATTTTAAAGTTCTGTTGAGTTATGTGAAAATTTCTACTGAACAATGTGACGGCATTATCAAATGTCAAAATTTTTGTCCCATACCTTAGTTTCTATTTATCTTGGGTCGAACGTAACATTAGGAAAAGCAAGGTTATGTTCATTGTTGTTTATTTTAAGAGCAAACGATTTTTGATCAGGTAAAAATATCTTTGAATTTATTAGTTGCATTAATTTAATCTTCCAGAATTTATTACAGTTTTTGTAAAATGGGTGATAATTTCGCTGATGCTATAATAAATGCCTGTTGTGGCCTTTTCCCTAAATAATGGAATTGCGCGTTGTTCATTAACCATTTTCAAGGTCCAACAAGAAATACAAGTTTGATGAATTAAACCTCAAACAAAAATTACAAAACTCATATTGCAATCCCAGTTGCAGTTATTACAACCATGCACATTTTCCCTGCACGGGAACGACAGCGGTGCCGGTAATATGAGTCCTTTGTCTGATAAGATAATTTGCGCGCTCACTTCAGGTGTGAGAAACGCTAAATAGGCACTTATGCTGTAAACATACTAAGTGCGACGGCGACGGTGCACACAAATTAAAAAGCACACACAAGAATAATCATCTTCGACATCCGAATGCTACACACGCGCCCAGGAACATACGAGAATAGCAACACAATCCCATGTCACACCGCCCAGGCAACTTTGAGGGGCGACGGCTACGAAATAGAACTTGGATTGATTGAGTCGCCACGCTCGGCGACCTCGTCGTCGAGTGGTCTGCATATTGTGCTGCACCCTTCATACTCATAGAAAAGCTGTGTGTTCTATTCGTTTTTGCCAGTCGCTGTGGACAGTGTTCGGATTTCGAGGGATTTTTCCCAGATTAAGGGATTTTTAGAGCTAAAAAGACATGGGGGATTTTTCATTCAAAATATTTGAATTTAAGGGATTTTTTCTCACACACTAAGGGATTTTTCCCATACCCCAATTTACATCCTTTTAGTGGTGTAAGCGGAAATAGAAAATGACGTTAGGAATTAACTTATTTATAATGTCTAGATTATGATGTGGCACTACCAATGCAAGCTGGAAAGAAGTATATGGCAGTACGGAGGAGGTTCAGCACAGTGTACAAGTTTAACAAACGTCATTACTAATGTGTTTGTATCTTTCGTCGCCATATTAAATAAATAAAACCGAAATATAAAAATATTTTTTCTATCCACACGGCCGAGACGAATAGGGTAAAATTAATAGAATCGTTATTTTAAATATGAGCAATGGCAAAAACAACTCCAGTTAAGAAACTGAGAACCCGGAACGAGCTACCAAAGTTTAAAAAGAAGATTTACGCCAAAAAATTTGTACAGAGCTGGCTAGAAAATGACAAGTATAAAACTTGGTTGGAAAAAGCAAGCGACGATGAAAATAAAGCAAAATGTAAGGTATGCAATAAAGTATTGAAATGTGGTACTTCGGAATTAAATAGGCATTCTTTGTCACTATTACATAAGCAAAATTTAAAAAAAAATGCTTTACCAAAACTTCAAGATTTTTGTGAACAATCACAAGGAAAAACTCTTTTCAAAAATCAGATTATACGAACAGAAATAAAACTCTCTGCATTATTTGCTACAAATAATATTCCTTTTGTGTTTGCCAATGATCTTATCAATGTGCTAAAAGCCAGTATTCCGGATTCCGAAATAATTAAAAATGTAACGTTAGGTGAAAAGAAATGTAGAAAAATTGTGTCAAACGTTATTGCAAAAAAAGAAACAGATGAAATAGTAGAAATTTTAAAAGACGTTAAATTTTCCTTATTAGTAGACGAAAGCACTGATATTGCTTTAACAAAATTATTCTGCATCCTGGTAAGATTTGTTCATCCCAACACCTACAAAGTGCATACGTGTCTATTAGAATTATTGGCCATTGATGCTTCCGACTGTTCGGCAGAAAAAATTTATGAACAATTTAAGAATTGTTTAAATACTCATGAAATTGCAGTTAATAATATTATAGGACTAGCGTGTGATGGAGCTAATACGATGGTTGGGGAACATAATTCTTTTTACAGCAGACTCCGTGCTGATACAGATTTTTTAATATTGTTGAAGTGCATCTGTCATACATCGGCTATAGTAGCTAGTGAAGCATGCAAAGAACTTCCACGATCAGCAGAAGATTTGATAAAAAACATTTCATGTTACCTATCTGCAAGCGCAAAAAGGTCTGCAATCTTATCAGAAATTCAGTCATCTATGTTGGATGAATCTAAAAAAATTTTAAAATTAGCGGAAACTAGATGGCTGTCTAGATTAAATTGTGTTATTCGTTTGTTGGAAAACTGGACAGTGCTTGAATATTACTTTACGCTTGCTGTTTTTGAGGATAAGCTTAAATCTGCTGAAAATATTTTAACAGAATTAAAAAATATGAGAACAAAAGCTTACTTGTCATTTATGAAATATTCTCTTTTATATTTCAATAAATTTAATGCATTATTTCAATCAAAGAAAATATTGGTACATGTTATAGCTGCTAAAAGCAGAGGATTGTTTTTCCAATTGTGTCAAAATTTTATAAAACCTAACAAAATAAAATTAGATGTGGACATTAATGATCCAAATAATATATTGCCGTTAAATGAAATAGCTGTTGGTCATGAATGTGAGAGTGTATTAAAGACTTTAGATTTATCAGTACAAAAAGAAATCCGTCAAAGGATTCTTCAGTTTTATAGAAAAGCTGTCACCGTTATTTTGCAAAAGTTACCAATTAATGATGAATTCCTTCTCGATTTGAAGTTTATTGATCCTCAAGTTTGTATATTACCTTCGGAAGAAAGGCCGAAGACATTAGTGCCAATTGCGAAACGATTCAATTTAAATATAGATTTGACAGAATTAGATTTGCAGTGGAAGAATTTACCTTATGAATTTTCGGAACCACAAAAGCAAAAACTCTTGAAGTTGAGCATAGAAGAATTTTGGTTATATTTGTCAAACTGGAAGGATGTTGATCAAGAATTATTTCCATACAAAAATATTGTACAACTTGCGAATATTACGATGTCTTTGCCGCATTCTAACGCAGACAGCGAAAGAATATTTTCAGTAGTAGCAGATTGTAAGACAAAAAAGAGAAATCGTCTAAGCGATAGTTCTTTAAACGCAATTGCTGTTATTCGAACAGCATTTCAAACAAAAGATTTGAAAGTGGCTAATTTTGAACCTGAAAAAAAACATTTTAATATAATAAAAAATTCAAATATATACGATAAATAGAAAAAATGATTTATAACTTTGTTATATTTTCTGAAATTAAATTTTATGTTTTGTTAACTTTCTCATTATAAACGGATTAATAAAAATGTTAATTTATATTTTATATACACTTTGTTATACTTTATAAATGGATTAAAAAATTTTTTTGGTTAAACGATTTTTTATTAACACGCTGAACTTTATTTGCTAAATAAATAATTCTTTAAAAAATTTTTGTAGTTAATTATGGGCATCTTCATACTATTGCTAATGCGTTTATTTGATAGTGGGGGTTTACAAATGGGGGCATACCGTAAAAACAAAATAATACAACTGTAAATTACTTCAAGGGAATTTCAGAGATTTTTTTTTTAATTTAAGGGAATTTAAGGGATTTTTTTTTTAAATTTTAAGGGATATTTTTTCAAACACGATCCGACCACTGGCTGTGGAAACTATTTTCGCCCTTAGTATGTTTACAGCATTAACGTGCGACCAAAATTGAAGGTCAAAGTTGCCCGTGAGAACTGCCAAATCGACAGTTTTCAATAGTAAATTTTATGTGGAGCGACATTTTTCCAAGAAATAAGGTTTTCTTGGTTTGAATCGCGAAACCGTCGCGATTTCTGTTTTTAGAAAAACAGTGAGAGTTGGTTTTGAAACGCGGATCGGGCAAGTCGATAATAGTGGTCAAGTTTGAATCGCGAACCGGACAAGTCGTTGGGAGTGGTTGTTTTTGAAGAAGAATTGAAATTAAAGAAATAAATTAGAGTATTGCGGAGAAGAAATTAAGTTAAAGTAATAATTCAAAATATTGTGGAGAAGAAATTAAGTTAAAAGAATAATTAAAAGTGTTTTTGAAGAAGAATTGAAATTAAAGAAATAAATTAGAGTATTGTGGAGAAGAAATTAAGTTAAAGTAATAATTCAAAATATTGTGGAGAAGAAATTAAGGGGTTAGGCCACTGTAGAAAAAAAAAAGTCGATTTTTTTTTTTCTTAATAATATGCTATAATTCTTTAAAAATGTCATGTCGTTGGTTTCAGACCGAAAACTAATCTCAAAAAGTTGTGAGAGCTGATTTTGTAGAGCATGTTCTGAGAAAATTAAAGAGCTGTTTAAAGAGAAAAACGCGTTTTTCTCAAAATGACATTTTTCAAGTTGGCTAGCAGCATAACTTGATCAATTTTTTATCGAATCGTTTGAAATTTTAACTGTATGTTGAAAACAAGATTCTCCATCGAAATACGTAGGGGTTTTGCAATACCTTCAATATTTTTTTTTGTAGAGTCAGTTCTTTGCCCCAATTTTGTGCTCAATTTGGACTTTTTTTTTGATAAGTGTGCCATTTTGTCAAAATTTAATATTTTTCAAAATCGGTACGTATTTCGATGCCAAATCTCTTATAGATAATGAGATTTCTTTTTGGTAGCTCTAGGTAAAAAGCTGTGCCTTTTGTACTGCTAGCCGTAGGGGACCTTTTTTAAGAGGCGTCTACGCGTATAGGCTGTAACTCCACCATTTTGTAACAAAATTGAAGAAAATATTTTTTTTTTATATACTTCGATATATGTTTAATTAAACTATGAAAGCCGTTTTTCCATATATTTAACCGTTTTCCAAAAAAAAAAATTACAAAACAACCACTTTTTTTTGGTTTCTACAGTGGCCTAACCCCTTAAGTTAAAAGAATAATTAAAAGTGTTTTTGAAGAAGAATTGAAATTAAAGAAATAAATTAAAGTATTGTCAAGAAGTATAGTTAAAGAAACAAACTAATCATTGTGGTTAAGGATTAAGGATTGTGATTACGAACTATGGTTAAAAAAGTAAAATAAAGCATGAAAAGGAAAGTGTTGTGATTAATTATTGTAGTTAAGGCCCTACTACACTCAGTCGCGAAGTTCGACATAAAATTTCGCTACAACAACAAAATCTTAAAGAAAGCTTAAAAAAAGATACATTCACAAAGTTGCACTAACCCAGTCAAAAAACAAAAACAAAAACCTCACTAATATAATCAAATATCCCCACTTCTTGCAATTGCACTGCTCCCAGTGCTCACACGATTACCGAAGGGGAAAAGCTTTTCCCACGACAGGCCTTTCGGCAGCATTCGCGCGCAATTTAATTTATGAATGCACCGAACCGAAGTAAACATCTTCAAGGAAAATTTTCTGTGATGTTGCCGGTTGGAATTTAGAACCGGGGTACGGGATGAATGAAGTAAAGTTTTGTGAATGTTGCAACAAGGTATACGCATATAATTATTTCTTCCAAGGTGTGATTCTTAAAAATTTCTTATTTGATTTCAAAATTTGTTTTTGCTTGTTTCGGATTATTACTGAAATATTTGCAGAACTATTTCCGGAATTCATATCCGAAATTTCTCACTTTCACTTTCAATTTTATCTGAACTCTAAAAACTGAGGAATCACATTTAAGTACTAACAAGACCTCAAATATTTGTAACTTGCAGGTATTTTTAATTGTGTTACACCCTCTTTACTAAACAATCAGAAAAACATCCTACATCTTGATGTTACCGGAAAGTCCAATAAAATTAATTTTTTCTATTATAAAAAATTATATTTCCACAAAATTTTTTATAAATGTTGTAAAATTGAATCAAATAAAAACGCCCTTTCGATTTGCAAATCGCCCACTTCAAAAATGTTTTATTGATAGCAAAATTAATAGCAAAAAAAGGGTATCATAAAATTAATTATTGCACCCAGGTAGTCTTAACATTTTCTGCTATTCAAACATTTTCTTGGGTTTTTTATATTGCAAAGACAATAAACACCCCTCCCGCCCCCTATAAAAGAAAATTTCCGGCATCCTAATTTCCACAAAATCGTATAACAGCAAAATATTTAAAAGTTTTCAAATTTCATCAAACCCGATTATCCCTCAGATTTAAGAAATTTCTTTCAGAAAAACTTTCAGCGATGCGCGCAACAAAAACAGCGCTTCAAGTTTCCCCTCCGTGCTTTACTCAACACAAACAAGATTTCGTGTAAGATTACGCGAATGCTTTATACAATTATATACTAGCGACAAGGGTTTCTTTAAGCGGAAAGCTGATGAACTAAATTGGAAGAAATTACATAAAAATTTTGGTCTGAAAATGTGTGGAAATTGTTTAAAACCTTGTTTTCTTACGAAAAATGACTAAAATGTAAAATGTTCCACCATTAATAGCTAGATAATTGATTCTAGTTTATAAAACATCAAAAAAAATTTAAGATTTTCGAAGATTTGTAGGAGAATTTTGGGGGCGCAGATGACCTACTTTAAAGTACTATTACTAATAAACCAGACAAAAATTTTAAAATTTTCCACCACTAATAGCTAGATATACATTTTCTTAAGAATATGCAATTTAAATTTTGTAATTCGGATGGCTAGTTTTCTCACAATTTGGGGGCGCGTAACACCCTATAATCGCTGGATTCAGTGTAGTAGGCCCTTAAGGATTGAAGTACAGCAGTTGAGAACAAGTAAGTAACAGTTTAATAAGGATCGCCACAGAAAAAAGTTCATAACAGAAAAAATTAAATAAAAGAGATCTAAAGCAAAAGTCTAGAAGCATACATATATATAAAGCATTGAAAATATATTTATACATATATTACATGCCGTACGGGAATTTAAATGCCTGTATGATAAAAGGGAAAAGTCATACCATGACAGAAACGAGAGAAATAAGGCATGGACAGAAATAGCTGATATAGTTGGAAAAAGACGGTAAAGTTTATATTATGAACTTCATGTTTACGATGAGAATAACTTATTTTAAAAATTTTAGTGAAAGAATGTGAGAACCGATGGAAAAGTTTGAGAAAGCGCTACTCAAAAGAAGTTAAAAAAATTGATAAAGCCTCCGGAAGCGGCTCCACATGTTATCCACAGTGGCGGTTTCTGGAAAATCTGATGTTCTTAAAAGACTATGTACAACCAAGGAGGTAATCTAAATGAATATGTAAAAGATCATAATTTTATAATTTTATATATTGCAGAACATTAAACAACGAGAATGCAAGTGAAACTGCAAACAGTGATATTATTGAAATTTCACCACCTCCATTAAAAAGAGGCAAGTCAAGTTTTGACACCGCTTGCCAAAAATTTGAAGCCAAATTAGATAGCATAAAGAAAGATCATGTGCTGTTCGGCTAATAAATCGGGATAGAAATAAATTAGGCTTTTATACAGTTTCGTATTTAAAAATGAAAGAATTTGATGTTGAGCAATTTTTAACTCTCACGCGAATGAATTTGCCAGAACATACCATTCTTCTGAATTTAATACAAACATTCATGGAGAAAAAATACTCAATTACAACAGTTACGCCAGAAAATCGTTTAGCTGTAACATTATTGTATGTATTATTAGCATTATTCCTTTAAATATGTTTCAGAATTTTATTTTTGTGACATTCACATATTTATCTCAAGCAGGCAGTGTTCAAGGCATTGCGTGGAGTTTCAAATTAGGGAAGGAGACACTTCGCCAAATTATATTGGAAACTTGCGATATTCTATGGAACAAGTTGTCTGAAATTTATGTATCAGAGCCCGATGTCCAAGAATTAGAAGAAATATCAAAAGATTTCTGGCATTTATGGAATTTACCCAATTGTCTCGGAGCTTCTTTTAAAACGGATTCTTTTAAAACTGTCCATTTCATCTTTCAAGTTTTTTAAATCTTTTAACATATTAAACATTACTTTAAGTTTTTGTTTATTATCCATTTTACATCAACAAATAAAATTTAATTTTCACTTTCGCAGTAAAGATTCCATCCACATCAACTTATGTCGCTTATGTTATGCATAGGCAGTATTAAGTTTTGATTGACATAATGCCGACTTTCGATATATTTTGACACTTTGACATATGCGCTTATGCCATGCATAGTTGGCCCTTAATGGAAACAGACATAGTTTAGAGTTTTCGTTAAAGATTTTCAGCTTTGGTCAACTTAACGAAAATATTTGGGTTGAACTGAGTTAACTCACATAACTAAACCCGGTACACTGGCAAACGCACAAAAATGTCGCGCCTTGATAGGACGACATCGGGCATCGAGAAACAACTCGCTGGAGTGTTATGCATCCTGAAATGAGTAATATTCGAAATATTCGGAATTGGAAGTAAAACTACGGCCCAAAAGATGGCATCACAAAAATATTTTCAGTTTGAAAACCCAAAGTTTTAGTTTAAATTGCACTAAAATCATTCTTAAAAGGTGTTTGTAAAAATGTTCATCGCTGACCTTTTTATTATTTATAAATGTGACCAAAATAAGAACTTTTTAGAATGATTAACAAAACAAAACAGGCTTAAAAGAATTGCAAAGGAGATGTCGCTGTTATAACTTTTTCGAAGTGCGAATTCCTGTTGACAAATGTGAAAGCAGTTTTGATTAGGTTGTAGCCCCCCTGTATTAATAAAATGGATATTTCGCAAATATTTCAATTTATTGAAGTGGTGCACGCGGAAGAGGAGTTGTGGAATATATGCCACAAGGATTTTAAGGATACTGTGAGGAAAAATGCAAAGTGGACTCGGATCGGATCTCTATATAATATGTCAGGTGAGTGTTTTTATTTGTTTAGCGCGAAAATGGCTTCAATTGTAAACTTAATTTTTAGTAGGATACTATTATAGTTTGTAACTAATTTCAGGGGATGAAGCATACTCCAAATTTAGGAATTTCCGTGAAAAATACAGGAGAGAGAGAAAAAAACAAACTGAACGATGCTGCTAGAAGCGGGGCTGCTGCTTACAGACCTCCAGAAACCCGCCGTCGGCCCGGCCCTTCGAGCATTTACTCGGATAGGTCATAGGCCAATCCGGCCCTGAACCCCTTTTAAAGATCCTGATCACAATGTTGCAGCACTTGCTAAGTTTTCAACGTCAATGTGCTTATCTGAGATATCTGAATCAGCAAGTGAATGCGAGTTAAACAATAGATCAAGTAGTGGCAGCAGAGCCTTATGTAAGCCAACTCTAATCTCAAGTTTTCGAAAAATTTCTAACTAATACCGGTTCTAAAGGTGTTCGCTCGACAAATGCCATTTTATATATAATTTGTTAGGATTCACACCCATTCCATAGTTGAAAATGAAAGGTTTTTGAAAAAGGCTACCCCCTTATTCAAAGTGCCTTCAAGATCCACTTTAAAAAGAATGCAGAAAGCAAGTGTGATGTAATTAAAAAGCGCTTTAAAGCAAGAATTTGACTTTAACCACTGATATCTGGACTGACACCATGCAGACAAGCAGTTTTCTTGGAGTAACTGCGCTATTTTATAATGGACAAAAAAACAACATAAGCTTTTATTCGACCAGAGGTGTGAACCAATCTGGAAAACCCTCTACATGTGGTGCGACGTCAATCTCGGAGGCAGGATTGGCTGAGGTCGAAAGTAATGCCCAAAGCGTTGCGACATCAGCTTTAGGGACAGAGCTGGTTGAGGTCGACAATAATGTCCCCCAAATACCAAGCAGTAGTAAAGCATACGTGATTCCACCTTGTAGGAAACAAGCAGGAGTCGGTTATAGTGACTTCATGCTACAAAAAATAGTGGCTATCGACGAAAGTTTAAAAACCGAATTGATCGCCCTCTGTGGCACTGGGATCAACAAAATACGAACAGCGTATATTGACAGACCACCCCATGAGTTAGGGTCCAATGTACCATTACTGGACATAGCATCATCGGTACATGAATTGAGGAAGCACAACCCAAACATTCCTGACGAGGTAATCCAGGCAGATATTGCTAGGCGGTCTAAGATTAAAATACCGTGGTCGGATCAGATGGACGATGTCAACGCTAAACTTGAAATTATTAGGCTTAGACGCGAGAAGCATCTCCGACTACGTCGGATGAAGGAACAGGAATTCCTCAAGAAAATAAAAGAACTGAAATCTGTTACTTTGGGTCGAAATGGGACTATGTATATTTGGCTGCCAAAACATTTCAGAGCTAAGAGTTGTCGCGCAAAACAGAGCTCGCTGGAGGGCAACTGTTTCCGCCCTATGTATGTCCCAGGAGGGATTAAAGAAGTACAAAGAAGAAAACCAATAGAAGATCTTTTATTAATTCCTTTAAGACGAAAGCTATGCTTTCAAAAGAAATAGCAGATGAACTTGTTAAATATTTACAAGAAGCGGAAAGTCGTTTCTGGGGGGCCTTACTAGAAAGGACGTTCGTGGCTTAGCATTCCAGATTCCTGACAAAAATAATACTCCAAATAAATTTTCTATCTTACATCAATCTGCTGGTAAGGACTGCTTTGTAAAAAGGTACAAAGAAAATTTAAGCATGTAACGGTCGGTTGAAAAATTTATTTTGGTTGGGGAATTTTTTTGAAAGCACTTTGTAGGTAATGGGAAATTTGTAGCAAATCACTTTGAAGGAAAAAGGAAAATTTTAAACGGGGGATGCGAGAGAAAAATTAGGGGATTGACGAAAAATATTTTGAACAGGCAGGTTTTTTTGTTTTTTTGGGGATGAAAAAAATTGGAGTTGGAAATTCCTGAGAAATCACGAAGGACGATTTAAAGCAGAGCTCAAGCCGGTCCGGCAGAGGGAGGATTGGAGCTGAATATGAATTTTCCTAGTCACAGGTAAGTGGTGAATCATACAGGTATCGGCCTGGCCACACACCCCACCACCCCAACCGGCGAGCTAGCGCGGATCCTTGTCAGATATCAAATTTAAACGCTCGAATTAAAAAAAAAACTTAATATACAATTAAATTATCATATGTATATATGTATGAAGACGAAAGATAAAAAAAACGCGCAGTAATGGTACCAGTACTCCTCGTTTTGTACAAACGATATCACAAACAACAGAGTCACTTAAAGGAAGGACAAATTGCCCGGAACCAACAAAGAATAAAATATCTTCATCAAGGAGCGAAAGCAAACGGTCCCTTTGTCGGATCGAAAAACAAGTCTTAGGGTTTTATGACCATGTTTGTTTCAAGGATGTGAGAGGTACCAATTGTCCATGGGTCTGTATTTTTTAAGAAAGGAAATCGGTTCTTGGTGTAGAACTAAGATTTCAACAGTCAGTCAAGTTTCAGACTTCAAATCGAATGTTAAAATCAAAAAATAAAGCATATGTTCGTGTTCAAAATAGTGCGTTTTATTTAAAAGAAAATTAATAACGGAAGTACTCTTCAAACAATAGTTTGAGGTGAAGAGTTTATAAACTAGAAAACAATTTCGTACAGTATGAAACACAATGAACACTGTTACAATTGGTCGCTGATGTTACATAAAATCAGATACAAAAAAAAAATCTAATAAAAAAAAACTGTATCGTAGGTCGCCCATTCATTATTTTATCAGTTTTTCGAAGTCTTTCGAAGAGATTACAACTTCAAGGAGTTTTGCGACTGTGAAAATTTTGTTTTGGGTTTTTCCGTTGTTTTGGTGTTTTGATTTTTATGTTAGGTATATTTTGTTTCAGAAAAAGTAGATTGCTACTAGTTTTTGTGAATGTATGTAAATATTTGTTACTTTATTTTTATTTTGTTTTCTTTCCTTGTTTTTGTTTGGTTTTCTTTTTTTTATTGCATAGACTACTACTAGTTTTTGTTATTGTGAGAATGAGTGAGTGTTTCATTTGTAGAAAATCCCTTAGTGAGGGAACCTCTATTAAAGTGAAGACGAAAGGAGTGGAGTCGCTGCTTATTAGGAGTATTGCAAAAGGACAAAAGGAGCATGAGGAATATTTGCGAAAGGTACGTGAATTACAAATCCATTTATACTGTTATAAATATTATTCTGATGCTAGAAATGACGGTGTCACTCGTTCTCGGAGTACTAGGGATATGCCAATAGCTACAGCGTCATCTTTGCCGTTACCCAATTTTAATTTTGAAAAGAGTTGTTTTATTTGTACAGATTTGATAAATTTGCCAAAAAAAACAAAAACAACATTTATCCATGGTATCAAACTCGAGTTTCAAAAATACGGTTTTGAATTTGTTAAGTAATCGTTCCGATGATATTGCGGTACAAATTTATAATCGTATAAAGGATGTTCCAGATTTGATTGTGGCCGGTGCCAAATATCACCGATATTGCTTTAGTCAATTATATTTAAAAGAAAAGAGAATTGATTACGTAACTTGTGACAGAATCAATAAAATTGATAGAGCTATGGAATGTATATTCTCTTATCTAGACGAAAATTCAGGTGACTGTCAATTTAAGTTATCAGACTTGATAAAGGAAATTGAAGGTGATTACGTTCCAGACAGAAGAACAGTGAAAGATCGATTATTCCAGAAATATGGAAGTGACATTTTGATTTTTGACCAACATGGGCGGGAGGCAATAATCTGCTTTCGTGGTACGGGTTACGAGGTTTTATCGAAATCTTGGTATCAAAGCAAGAAGTCTGATCTTCGTGAAGAAAGACTGAGAATAGTTCGTGAAGCTGCCAAAGCAAATTTAATCTCTCTACCCTCCCTCCTACACAAGATGCAGCTCGTATGCATATATTTAGAGTATATCACCAAGTACAAACGTGGTTAGGACGATATAAAGATCCCGAATGCTGGGGCTGGAGAAAAATGCCGCGAATGTTTGTACCAATTAAATGGACGATGGCGCCGGCGCCTCCGGATCTGTTAAAACTAATTTTTTGCAGGTGCAAAACCAAGTGTGGTGCAGCCTGCGGGTGCCGGAAGAGTGGCTTAAAATCTTCTGCGATTTGTCAAAATTGCAATGGTGAAACATGTGAGAACGTGGTAGAAGTCTCAAAGTTATTAGACAAGGATGAATTCAACTATGAATTCCCATCAATGTTGCCCCAAGAAGTCGACAACAGTTTTCTCGACGAGGGCACTGAAACTCCCACGGATGATAAATGTGTAATTATTATAGAAGATGAGAACGCTTCAATAAATGACCCACAACCTGGCCCTTCAAAAACAAAGAAATAGTAATGTTCCCAATGTTAAATGGATTAGGCCTACAGGGGAACCACATTAAAAAAAAACGCGAAGACAACTCTACCTCGCGGGTGGTGTGGAAATGAGTTCAATTTAAAATAATTCGATAAGACATCCTACAATAATATTAAGTATTATATTACGAAATAGAATCATATGCAGAACTTTTGTTATAACTACTCCGTTTGCATTGATACAAAATCAATAATAACAATAATTTAATAAATGACCACATCAAATTATTCGTAATAAAATGCTCTACAAAAAAGCTCTGAGGCATTTTTTATGTAGAATCAATAATAAAAAAGTTATAGCGCTTTAAAGTTCGTCACCCCCAAAATTTTTGTCATTTTTCATCCATATCTTTTTTTTATTAGTATTACGGCAAAACATTATTAGCCAAAGTTGTAGATAATTTGATTATCTAAAAAAATTGTATTTACAAAAATTCTGTACGTCTCACGGTTTCCGAGATATAAGACAAACCATTTTTTACACTAAAAACAAGATGGCGGCCGAACGTCACGTGTCCGGATCCCGAAAACTCGGTTTTATACTCCCAACCAACCCCCCTAGACAATGAAAAAAAAAATTGCTGTTTTCAGAAAATGCAGAGTGAAAGTACCATTTGACTGGACTATAGCGCCGCGTGAGAAACGCGCGGTAAGCAAGTTGCGCAGGTGGGAAAAAGTTCAAGGGCGCGTTTCTCCCAGCCTGTGATCAATTTTCCTTGCCACCACCGCGGGTGGAAATTTTAATTAATTGAGTGTTGATTTAACGATCGAGCACGGCGCACAGTGGAGTATTTACATTAAAATCCTGGCCAAAAACGGAATTTTCGAAACTCCAATAATTTAATAAATTATGGTATCTTTGGATAGCTGATAAAATGGCCTATCTGGCAATACCAATTTTAAGTAGATAAGCGCGTCAAACGATTATTTGAGCCAGTTGAAAGTAACGTATTCTTTCTAGCAGACGTGACACTCAAACAGCGCTTTAATTTAGACATATTTTTATTCTTTGTTTATTTATGTTTGGAGTTTTTTTTGGGGGATCAATTGTTACTTAGTTGTTGCCTAAGGTAAGTACTTTCACTACATATATATTATATCAAAATTTATGTAGAATAAATGTGTGAAAAAATTATTTTTCTGCAGCGTTTGTAAATGCAAAATAAAAAACATAACATTTTAAAACAAGTGGAATTTTAAATGTTTGCCGGGGTCTGTCGGGCGATACTTTCATCATCATAAGAAAGAGAATTTATTGAAGTAAATAACCCAGAAAAAAAATGTTGCACAAGTTTGCCCCATTTTTTTTTTTGGATTTTGTAAAAATATATTGTTAACGTTCTAGTTAGACAAGTGTTTCTTTACAGGGATAACAAATGGAACAAGTATTTACAAGAAGGTTCTTATACGATAAGTTTAAGGAACGTAATGAAAAATCAATCGATGAAAGGATTACATCTTTGGAGAATGAACTAGCCATTTTGACAAAGTGTCCAGATGACCAGAGGAGCTCACTGAATCGTGCTCTCAGATACTTTAAATCAGATTTCAAAAAAAGGTGGTCGTCGGCAAATAGGACTGAAGAAAGATTTTTGCAGCAAAATTCAGACTGGTTGTCAAATACAGTTGTCATTCCTAACTTTAATTTAACTTTGCCTGGACCTGGAAGACCTAAGAAGGACTTCGAAGAGGCAAGTGACAGAAGTAAACGAAGAAGGACAGAGGAATTAAGAAAATGCTCAACCTCAGAGTTAACCTATGCTGCTTGTATGAGTCAAAGGGCTTCAGGAAACACTGCTGCAGCCGAAATGATACAAAAAGTGACCGAAACTCCTAAAAGAGCATCCAAAATAAAAAAGGCTCTCACAAAAGCGGAAAAAAGTAAAATAGTAAAAAACACTCCGGAACAGGCTTTGTCGATATTTGTAAATGCCGATTTAACAAGAAAGCAGTATGAGGTGATACAAGCTGCAAACAAAGATATATATCCTTGCTATTCGTTAGTGAAACTAGCAAAAAAAGATTGCTACCCTGCTGAGGCATCGATTTCTGTGACACAAACAAAGGCTGAGGTAAAGCTACAATCACTGTTGGACCATACTTCCACCAGACTTTGCAAATATTTAAAAGAAGTTTTAAAAATTTTAACTTTAGAAGAAAAGGAAAACTTGCATCTGATAACAAAGTGGGGGTGTGACGGATCGAAACAAGCACAATACAAACAACAATTTCATAAATCACTGGATGATGATGCTAATATTTTTCAGAGTTCCTGTGTCCCACTTCAACTTGTTTCTATTGTAAATGGAAATAAAAGGGTAGTCTGGCAAAACCCAACGCCTTCCTCCACCAGGTTCTGCAGACCAATTCGTATTCAATTTGTACACGAAACCACAGACATTACATTAGAAGAAATTCAATATATTGAAGATCAGATCACATCACTAAATATGACCGAGGTAATGACCGATGATTGTGTCGTAAGAATTACACACGAGATGTTTCTAACAATGGTAGATGGGAAGATATGTAATGCTGCGACCGGGACTTCATCTACAGTTAGATGCTACATATGTGGTCTAACCTCGACGCATTTCAACAAACTTGAGAGAGTACCGGAAAATCCCGAATCGCTGAGATTCGGATTGTCGATATTGCACGCGAGGATACGCTTCTTTGAGTCTTTGCTCCATCTTTCCTACAAGCTACCCATTCAAAAATGGCAGGCACGAAGTGAGGAGGAAAAGAAAGTAGTGAAAGAAACTAAAAGAGCTATTCAACAAAAGTTTAAAGAAAAAATGGGATTGCTTGTTGACGTTCCGAAGCAAGGTTTCGGAAACACTAATGACGGGAACACGTCAAGACGATTTTTTTCGGATCCTGAAAAAGTTTCCCAGATAACTGGAATAAATAAGGACTTGATTTCAAGACTTAAAGTAATCTTGGAGGCAATATCGAGCGGACATAACATTGATGTCAGAAAATATGATGAGTATGCCAAAGAAACGGCAAGGCTCTATGTGAGACTATATGAATGGCATCCAATGACTCCGACCCTACATAAGGTCCTGATGCACGGAGCAACAGTAATAAAGAATGCTGTTGTCCCAATCGGTCAACTATCAGAAGAGGCCGCTGAAGCAAGGAACAAACACTTCAGGACATATAGGTCTTCGTTTTCTCGTAAATGTTGCAGAGAAGCGTGCAACAGGGACGTTTTAAACAGGTTATTACTCAGTAGTGACCCATTTTTGAGCAGTTCACGGTCCAAGCTAAACAAAAAAAGTATGCCTTTCAGTAGCGACACCCTTAAACTACTTCTAAGTGATACGAGCTTAAGTCGTGAAGGAGAAGACGTCGAAGAAGAGGAAACAGCAGAAGAGGAACTGCAGTCTGATGATTCCGATTAGCCATGTAACGAACGAAGAGAAACAGTGTAAATATTGTTTTGAAGTGTTTTGTTTTAATAGTTTTATATTTTTGTGTTGTGTCGGAATAATGCATAATTTAATGTTGTTTTTGTTGTATTTTCTGACTAAATTCTATCATTATTATTTGTACTACATAGGAAATTGTATTTTGAGGCAAGTTTTTAGAAAATTAAAAAATATACATTTGTAGTTTTGCTTCAGAATTATGTAATATTCAATGTTTTTCCTTCAAACTGAATGGGCCTAGACAGGGGATTATATTAAAAATCTTGGGCTGATCCTATGATACCCCATTTGGGGGCGGGGGGGGCAAACTCGTAGCAGTGACGTAAGGGTGCGTTTTTTATCCTATAAATATAGATTGAATGTAGTTTTCCTACTGCAACCCGTTTAAAAATTAATTAGAGGTATCCACACACCTACGACATACCCTGTACATGTTTAACGTGAGATTGATCATGGTTACAGAAATTAATTTGCAACGTTTTTCATTAGATATTACATAATTCAAAAAGAAGATGCAACTTTAACTCTTATAGTGCCCAAATAACGTTGTTAATAATGCCACGAAAACGTGTCTGATACTCCACTGTGCGGCGGGCGCGTCTCCAATCTTAGAGTGTTGTCTAAACCCTTAACCGTGGCGGGCGCGCCCCGAATTTAAGAGTATTGTTTTAATTTTGAACCGCGGCGGGCCCGTCGCAAATCTTTTCTTAAAAAAAAAGTTTTCTCTGAACTACGATCGGGGGCGGTTGATTTAAAAAAAAAAAAAGAGAAGAGACGTGGAAATTGTGATTAGAATAAAATTGATTAAAAATAAAAATGTGTCCAATGAATGAACAACGTTAACCAATATAAAAGTGAGTTTTTTTTATATTCAAGCTACAAGAATTGCGGTAGGAAGCGTAGAAATTGTGATTAGAATAATCAACATTAAAAGTTATAAAAGTGTGTTGTAAGTTACACAACAATTGGCGCAGCCGGTAGGATCCGGGTGAGGCCAAAGAAACTAGTTTTTGTCGATTGCGATTGACAAGGCCGACGACCTCGGATCCTCCAACGAATCTTCGCTCGGGGGTAATCAACTTTAGGTGCCTCTGCTCCAGGCGAGCACGCATTTGCCTCCCTAAGATTTTGACGACGCGGGACTTTTAGTGGGCTTCATCCCTGCCCAGGAGACGCCCTATGTCCGAGGGCCAACAAGGGGATACGAGCAAACCAGAAACTCCCCCTCCGAGGGACCACCAACCATCAAGGGACTTAACCACACCAGGCCCCTCTACTTTATCAGGAGCCACCGACACCCCAGCATCCTGCCAGGTCACACAGCGAGGGACTTCAACACCACTATCAACACACCAGGATCCAACTACTCCATCAGAAATACCACAAACATCCCCCAGACGTCTACGAAGTGGAACCATCCTAGGAGAAGGAGAAAAACAAGTAGGTTTAACCTCAAAATTACATTATACTTAAGCGGGCGCAGGAGACAGGCAAATTTAACATAGTCCATTTTGAAGCCGTGGATGAACAAATCTGAAGGGCCAGCCTAGCAAGAAAGGCTAAACTAGAGGCTTTCAAAGAAGAGGCCCTGAAATTAAACAGGACCTCTTCAATTTCAAGCATAGTATCCCGCGCCCCTTTGAGGTAGCAGATAGGTCTGGTGCTGTGTCAAATGGATCTGCATTATACTGCTTTTTGAACATTAAAACAATGCCGGCTAATGTGAATTTAATTAGACTTTTTTGTGATGGCTGTGGGGGGCAAAATAAAAATAGCCATGTGTTGCATATGCTGCTATTTTGGCTTCAAAATATGGCTCCCACACATGTTAAGGAAATACAACTTTTCTTCCCAGTGCGAGGGCATAGTTTTCTACCAGCAGACCGTTTATTCGGTAGAATTGAGAAAGATGTAAGAAAAATACCGGTGATTACTACGAGGCAGGAATATTTTGAAATATTTTCTAAACATGGCAGAGTGTGCGAGCTTGGTAAAGACTGGAATCTGTATGATGTAAAAGGTTTAGAAAATCATTATAAAAAACTTGCGGGTATACAATCCATGAAAAAAATAATATTCAAGAAGTGCAAATCTTCTCATGGCAGACAACTGAACTGCGTAATAAAAGCTTCCCCGAACTATAGATTTGAGTCTGGAGAACAGTTTAGGTCACTGCCACTCAATTAAATAGCGAAACCCAATTGTCGGAACGGCATCGAATTGAGATAATGATAGCTAAGCTGAAAGACCAACTGGCTGCTATGCCGACCGGTCCTAATACAGCCCCTGCTCCCGCCGTTCCAGTAAAAATAGACCAAGCCAGCTCAACCGTTGAGCCCAACCCCCTGTATAGTCAAATTAAAAGCCAGATTTGCGATTTATTGCCAGACCCGTTAAGTCTCAGCAGGCTGCACGCCACCCTTCTGTTGTGCTGTCTTGGAACATAACGTTCTCAGGACAATCTAGTGGACTTACCGCTGAACAATTCATGTTCAGACTGGAAAGCAAGGCTAAAGATGCATCCGTATCTGATCAAGAGCTTTGTGCCAATGTGTCATCCTTACTTAAGGATCGGGCAGCAACCTGGTATTGGAACCAATTTCGTCGAGAATTTCTCAATCCCGAATGGTCCGACTTTCGCAGGAACTTCCAAGCCCATTTTAAGTCCCATGATTCAGATCTTTACACCATTAAATCTATGGTGGAATTGAAGCAACTTCAAGACTCCTTCGATGAGTACTTAGACAAGATGATTGCCTTGCACAACAAAATGGAGAATCCAATTTCGGTATCTCAGTTGACGGGGATCTTGGTCGAAAATCTGAATTACGCCACTGGTAGTTCATTAGTGGGTCGACAGTTTAGAACAATAAAGGAACTAAGAGAGCAATGCCTTAAAGTTGAACGATGGCATTTAAATAAAAGAATGGAACGAAGGACGAATTTAAAAGTCCACGAACTCGAGACTGATTTCGCGGTAGATTCCGCCTCTGAGCTTAGATCCATACTTTCATGAGATAGAAGCTCTCCAAGGTCATAACCCAGACTTCACTAGAAGACAACTTAAGTGTTGCAATTGCCTGCAGCCTGGCCACCCGTTCTATGACTGTCCTTCGGAAGTTAGAAATGTTTTCTGTTATCTGCGGAAATGCCGGAGTAGTGTCCCTTGGGGGGCTCAATAAGAGCAATGCTACGAAGCAAAGCAAGGGGGCATTGCTCGTATTTAAAATTGTATGAAATTTATTTGTTGGCGAATCGGGTTGTGTTTTTGGCGGATTTAGGGCGGGACGTACAGAGCCTTTACTTACGCTAGATTATGATTTTTTTTTAACAGCCTTTAAGGGCGCATTTTGTTATTGATTATTTTTTAGGCTTACACCTCTAATTTTTACAATTTTTCTTGCCATAAGGGTTTCCTTTTTTTGTTTTTCTTATTTAGTATTTACTTTGACAAGTGTTTCTGTTGTTTATGGTTTATTTTTAGAATTCTTTTTCCTTTCTAAATATGTGGCTCGAAACAAGGGGACATTGTTCTAGTGGTATTCAATGTAGTTTGTGCCGAGTTGGCAATTTGTTATCGGTGGCTGGCGTTAGCACGCCGGCGAGTGGTTGTTAATGTTTCACTCTGATTTTGGACTTGGCCGATGGTAAGTCTACTCTTGCTCTTGGCAAGATAGTTTATATTTTCTAAATATATTGATACTTTCTAATTATTTTCTACTTTTTCAGATGTTTCCTGATATTGATCGACGAAGGCGCTTGTTAGCCCAGGAGGGGCTCTGTTACATATGCTGGAGGTGGTGGCGGCCCGAGAGGAAGCGGTTTCACCGAAGGAAGAGACTCTGGCCGCCGCACAGTGGTCTGAAAAGCCCAAAAAGTTGGTCAAAACCTCAAAAAAAAATTTTTTTTCCGAGAGATTTTGTATGTAGTAGTCGATAAATGAGGTTCCTCCGTATTTATTTCTCGAATAGTAAGTAGACGGGTTGCCTACGTGACGCGTAGTAGCGTCTGAAAGTCGGCCCTGTTACATTGTGCTCCGTGCATCGTGCTACGTGGAACGAGAAAAGCAACATTTAAAGTGCACGCAGGAATCGCCGAATGTGCAAAAATCTCCAAGAAGAGGATGGAGGAGGCACTTCAAGGTTGGTATTATGTATTAATTATTTACTTTGTGTAACAATTGTTCATAAGTTTTACATTAACAATTTTCCGAAAATCGTCCGAAAAGTTATGTTTCCGCGAGACTCCGCGTTGTTCTCAGTTTCATAAAATTTAAGTAAAGGTCTTACTATGTGGGAAATCAAAAATTCACGTGCGACTTTCTGCGATTCTCAATGCAATCGATTTATTTGTGTGTGGTCCCGCCGCGCCCGCCCGCCGACGACGCCAATCCTTCATTTTTAAGTTCGCTGCGGAAACACATTAATTCCCCATTGTAAGCAATAAATGTAAAATGAATGCAATATACTAATAATAAGAAATACATCAATTCTAAAAAATATCGCAATTCCGATTTTTGGGATAAAAAATTTTCTAACATCATATTAATTTGTTTTAGAAATGGAATTGTCCTCTCAAGTTCAGTATACTCGAAAGGAAATATTCATGATTATAAAAGAAGACCTCCAAGCTGGCCTGGACGAACAGCTTTCGATTGTGGAAAGCAGCATTTCAGAAACGAAAAATATTGATTTTCAAGTAGCCCCTGAGGAAATCAAAAATTTAAAATTGCTGCTTTCAAAATTTAAATCAAGATGGCGAGATTCCGGAAGAAAGAGTGCTCGTTTCTTCGAACTTAATAAGAGCTGGCTCAGTGCTTCTATACCTATAGCCGTAAGTGTTCCTTCATATATAAATAAAACCGTTAATAAACAAATACATGAAATAAATTCATAGTATTAAATAAAATATGGACTGAATACAATTAAAAATTAAATTATCTTAAATGATTTTTCTATTTTTATTTAAAATTAAAATTAAAAATTAAAAATCAAATCATTTCAAATGAAATTAAAAAGTAAATTATTTTAAATTAAATTAAAATTCAATTAAACAACTCTTTCTAAAATTGAAAATTTGCGATTTTGAAAAATTAAAAACCTTGAATTCCAAACAAATAAAACATTTGAATTCAAATTTCTCAGATGGCAGTCAACAAGAATGAGTCGCAAAACAAAGGTGGGCGTCCTTCTGCAGGCTTCGAAACATCCAGTGATCGAACGAAGAGACGAAGAACAGAGGAGCTTCGGGCTAATAACAGCACTGCGGAATTAGCATTTACCACAAAAATGAGTCTTCGTGACTCGGGGGAAACCGATGCTGCAAAAATCCTCAACGATGTCACAACGAAATCCCCTACGCGGGCTGCCACATACCTGACTGCCTACAAGTTATCGTCAAAACCACGACCATCTCAGGTATCCAGCGATGACGCGCTAGCTTTAGTAATCGACTCGAAACTGTCGAAAAGTGCGTATCAAAATATTCGAAACCTTCAAAAAAAAGTTAACACGACATTTTTACCCTCCTACGAACGTGCCTTGGAAGCAAAAACTCGCTGCTACCCAGATAATATAACATGCACTGAAATCTCCGCTGAAGTTCGATTACAGAGTCTTTTAGATCACACTGCTTTGAGAATTTTACTCGTTCAGGAAGACGTTATAAAACATCTTAGTCCAGAAATCGTTCAAAATCTGAAGCTAATATTGAAATGGGGGTGTGATGGGAGCTCAGGGCAAAGCGAGTACAAGCAAAAATTTCTTAACTCCGAAAGTTCTGACGCGAGTATTTTTTTAACATCGCTTGTTCCGCTACAGCTCGCGCCTTCATCTCACTCTTCAAAAACTTGTCAAACAATAATTTGGAAGAATCAGAGGCCTTCCTCTGCAAGGTATTGTAGGCCGATACGTTTACAGTTTAAGTCCGAAACAGCTGAGCTCGCTCGTGCCGAAGAAAAAAATATTGCCGAACAAATTAAGGCTCTTACTCCATTCAACACAGTTGTTGATGGAAAGGAGATTGAAATCTCCTTTGAACTGATTCTATCAATGGTCGACGGTAAAGTTGTGAATGCACTGACAAATACAGCCTCCACTTTGAGATGTCACATTTGTAATTTAACGTCGAAAAATTTTAATGACATTGAAAAAGTGATCGCAAAAGAGGTGGATGTTTCAAAGCTTTGCTACGGAATTTCGTCATTGCATGCCTGGATTCGTTTTTTTGAATTTTTCTTACATCTCGGCTACAAGTTGGGTATTAAAAAGTGGCAGGCTCGATCTGTAGAAGACAAAAAAATTGTACAAGCGCGCAAGCAAGCAATTCAAAAAGAATTCAAAAATTCGATGGGGTTGAAAGTCGATTGTCCAAAACAAGGATTCGGGAGCTCGAATGACGGCAACACTGCTCGGCGATTTTTCGCAGAAAGTACAATCTCTGCCCGAATCCTTGGAGTGGACGAAGAACTCTTGAGCAAATGCCATGTAATTCTGCAAGTGATAGCAAGCGGGTTTTTGGTCAACGTCGACAAATTTCGGGAATATTGTATTTGCGTGGCAAGGCGAATCGTACATTTGTATCCATGGTACATGATGCCCACAGCTGTGCACAAAATCCTTATACATGGTTATATGATCATTGAATGGGCCCCATTGCCTATTGGCGAATTGTCGGAGGAAGCACAGGAGTCGCGAAACAAGGACATTAAAGCATTTCGCGAACAATTTGCAAGGAAGTTTTCACGTGAAAAAAATCTACAAGACGTTTTCCAACGTCTTCTGGTGTCTTCAGATCCTCTTATTACAAGTCTCGGAAAAAATGTGCAGCCAAAAAAAAGCAAAAAGTTGTCTGAAGAAGCGGTTAGACTTTTATTGCCTTCGACTATTGTTAATGGCGAATCATCCGACAGTGATGACACTGATACTTTCTCAGATTCGAATGACGATGTAGAATGAAAATAAATGCTCTACAGAACAACAATTAACGCCTTTTTCGTAGCCTTTTATGGTTTTTATTTTTTGTTATTGTAATTATTGTTATTATTATACTTTACTGTAAACTACAATGGAAAACAACGAAAGGCCACTACACGGTTTCGTAGCCTCAATTTCATTTTAAAAATCTGATTCCAAATTAAAAATCAAAGATCCCGAAAACCAACTTATACCGAGTTTAATGCAAATCTGATTAAAATTTTTGGAATATATCAGCCATTTTGTATTGTGAAAAATCTGATTTCCAGTTTCATGCGAAGCTGATTACAATTTTCAAAAAGTGTCCGCCATTTTGTGGACGCCATTTTTTTTAATCTGACTTCAAATTTGGAATCACCGATCCTAAAAACCTTGATACACCTAGTTTCATGCAAATCTGATAACAATTTCGAAATAGTGTCCGCCATTTTGTAGCCACCATTTTTTTTTTCAATCTGACTTCAAATTTAAAATCAGCGACCCTAAAAACCTGTACACACGAAGTTTCATGTAAATCTTATAACAATTTTGAAATAGTGTCCGCCATTTTGTAGCCGCCATTTTGTTTTTGGAAAAACTGAGTTCAAATTTGAAATCAGCGACCCTGAAAACCCCTGAGTGGGAAATTTCATCTGCGAAAAATTAAGTCTTTAGGTTTTGACCAACTTTTTGGGCGTTTCAGACCACTGTGCGCCGTTGAGCAGGTTGCAGCCCTGCAATCCAGGCGTTACCCTTGGGAGCTCCTCCCAGTAGTTCGAGGCAGAGGGCAGCATTATATGTCCGAAACAGGAGGTGGACCTTCGAGGGAGGAAGGATTAGGCAGCTTGGCTTAAAATGTTGGCTCAAGTCCCGGAGGGCTTCAGCAATTCGGAGGCGGACCAGAGGCTGCGGCTTTTTGAATTTTGCCAGGCGCCTCAAATGCTTCAGCTGCATGGCAGATCCAGAGGGCGGAGAGAGAGGAATTCCTGGTTGGGCTCCACCCCGACTGGATTGTTTTATGTGTGGGGGGCGCATTATATCGCCGAGTGCTTCAGACGCAAGGAATATCGCCGTCAGCAGGCCGAGGCTATCCGACGTAGTGTGTTCGTCAGAAAGTCATCGAGGTAAGCCGAGTAATAGTATCCGTATATATGCCAAAAACTGGTAATAGGGTAATTATATGCTTGGTGTTGGAAATTCAATTTAATTAAATTTTTATTGCAAGTAATAAGTGTCGATACATGCCATATCCTGGTAATCGTTGACACTACATATATGCTTGCATCCTTTCAGGTATTCGACGAGGGACACATCATTTTAAAGTTAATATATTAAGTGTAATTGTGAAAATTATTTTTAATAATAAATATTAGCTAAGTTCGTGAAGTGTGTAATAATTTAAAGGCATAACTAAATAAAATCTGAATGTTAACTGCCACGTCAGCGTTTTTATTTCAAAACATACCTACTTATCATATTTCAGGTATTGCATTAAACATTTTGGTAGGATTAGGTAGTGTGTGATAAAAAGAACAAAAAAAACAAGTGAAAAGTAAAAAGGACAAAAAAAGAAAAATAACAACAAAACACAAAAAAATATAAAAAATATAAAAAAGGTTAATATTGTACCTGGGGTACGTGCTTTAGTTCTGTTTTATTTTATTTTAATTATAGAAGTGTTGACAGAGAATTTAGAGAAAAATTCTGTGATTAAGTTTAGTGCTAATAATTGGAGTGTTTGAGGTTACATATATTTCTTATCCCGTAATTTGTATGGATATTTTTTGCTATTCAACGAACGCGGATAAAAAAAATTTCTTAATTATTTACATACCTAGAAATTTATTCATATTGATTTAATATTTGGTATATTATTTTATCAATTTTAACTCACAACTTTGTTCAATTTTGAAACTTCAGAGGTTTGAAATCGACGGTTAAACTTATTACGAGGCCAAACTGGTATTAATTTTATCCGAGTATTGAAATTCGCGGTTGATGAATACGAAATATCCATGATCGTCGACGGCGTCGTTTTTTTAGTGCAGTTTATGAAGCACTTACAAATCGATGTAATTTGAGGCCCAGGTGAGGTGCAATGACTTTCTGTTGATTGATTAGTAATTATTACATTGTAATTAACTAGTTTTATAAATTAGACATGGGTGGCGTGCATAGGGTGCATACTAGAAGGGGTCAAACTTTGACCTTGAGTTTTGACCCCCTTGGGGGCAAATGCGGATTTTTTTTTATTTTTGACGTCGGTGAATTAATTTTTTTAAGTACAGAGAAGTCTTATAAATATAAAAAAATGGCAGAAGGAGGATATTGGACAAGAGAGCAAACAAGTGCCTTACTTTCATTGTATGAAACTCATCCTTGCCGCTATGATCCACGAGATTCGGATTATTTAAATAGAGTCAAAAAAAACCAAATGATGGAAGCTATTGTGAAAGAAATAAGTTTATTAAGAAAAAACACTACTGTGAATGAAATTAAACTAAAAATAAAAACATTGTTTAATCAAATTTCCCGAGAAAGAGCTCGTATGAGAAATCCAAAAGAAAGTGGAAGTGGTTCCACCGATGTGTATACACCAAAGCTATTGTGCTACGATCAATGCACCAAATTTAAATTATAAATTTGAAAATAAATAATTGTTCATTTAAAATTGAATTTTTTTTTTGTTTTTAGCCTTTTGGGGAGCTCCCTGGGCCCTTAGAGGCAAGGTGGGATTTTTCTGGTATTTTTTCCTAATAGTAGGGACTGTTACGCAAATTTTAAGGTGTCATACAGCCCCCTACGATTTTTTTTTGAGGCCGTGGGAGGCAAAAGTAAGGTAAATTTTAGTGCATTTTTAGTGCATTTTATGATGCACCTATAAATCGATGTAATTAGAGCCCCAGGTGCGGTGCAATGACTTTTTATTGATTGATTATGAATTATTACATTGTGTAACAAGTAAATTTATAATATCAGACGAAAGCCCGGTCTGGTAACACTAATGAATTAAGACGAAGGTCTTCCCGTGGTTGCGAGCGGTCAAAGTGTATAGTAGATGACGCAGTTGTGGAAGTTGTTTAAATAAATAGCTTTACATAATGCATGGTAGTAGATTTTATGTCTAAAGCGTGATGCATGCCTTATATAAGTAGGTTACAGGGGATAACTTTTGAATAATGCGTAGTTAGTGGGTTTTATGACTCAAGGGACAGAAATGTATTCGTAGAAAGTAAATAGTAGTTGACCCTTGTGGAGATATCATAAATAGCTTCAAGTCAAGCGTAGGTAGATTTTACGACCTAAGATGTAGCTTAGAAATGTAACGCGCAATAATGAAATGCGCAATTGTCTACCAGAAAATAGGGGCTGCGTTATGTATTGTTCTAGGTAAATGCATGTCGGAACAAAGGATAATGCGCAGTCCGAGTTTTCCTTAAAAAGTAGAAGATGAAATACACTCATTCGCAAGTCGGGCGCAACCACGGGTTGATGTAGTTCCTTAAAAACGAAAAGAGTTTATATCAATTGTAATTAACTAGTTTTATAATTTAGACATGGGTGGCGTGCATAGGGTGCATACGAGAGGGGGTAAAACTTTGAGGACGCGTTTTGACCCCCTTAGAGGCAAATGCGGATTTTTATATTATTTTTGCGTAATTGTACGAAATGAGTTTTTTTTATTGATTTATAAAGCCAGAAAAAAATCAAAATTGTTGGAATATTTCAGATTAAGTAGCCCCCCCAAAATTGGGTCTAGATCCGCCACTGTCTAGAGCAAGATGTATGTATATCAACGTAAATAATAATAATAGGCGAGTTATGTTATAAAGTAACTGATAAAAATAGACGAAGTGGCCAGTTAGATCATAAAGTAAATAATAATAAGTGGCGAGTTATATCATAAAGAATGTGTGAAATGTCTTTGAACATTAAAAAGGATGGGCTGGATTGGCAAGACAAGAGGAGTCTCATCTTGCCGAGCTGGCCAGGGCTCAAAGGACCCTGGCTAATATTGCTCGGCAGGAGCGAGAAGTTCAGCGCAGGTCCCGGGTATCCAGCCCCCACAGGTTTAATGCTGGACCCCGGGTTTCCAGCGTTGTCACCGGACCTTGGAATCCTATTGCGGACGCCCTCGCTAGGATGAGGGCTGTGGAAATTGACTCTCCCCGAACTGGGGGGACCAGCGGTAGTAACTCCGATGAGGACCCTCCCCGGACCGGGGAGGCCAGCGGGGGCAACTCCACGGATGAGGACCCTCCCCGGACCGGGGAGGCCAGCGGGGGCAACTCCACGGATGAGGACCCTCCCCGAATCGGGGAGGCCTATACTGGAGAAGAAGGCAACGACACTCCCCTTGTAGGGGAGCCTGTAACCCATTCTTCTCGGACCGAGGAGTCCGACAACTTCTCCACCCCGGACAATCTTGATTTGGATTAAGTCCGGGGATGGATAAATTCCAAAATAAAAAAAAATGTAAGGTATTGAATAAATGTTTTTTTTTGGATTCTTTTCTTTTATTTTGTAGTTTGTTGTTTTTGTTTTTTTTTTTTTTTTTTTTTTTGGTTTAGGTTGTTGTTTTTTCTTCTTTTTGTTTTTGCTTTCCAGCTTGACTAGGGGCGCCTAGGGGGTTCTTTCTTTTAGGTGAGTATTGTGGTACCGCCGCGGGGCGCGCGGTAAAGGGTTTGTGGGATGTTTTAGGTGGTGCGGGCCCCATCCACTATCCCGCATGCTGATTGTCATGTACGTGAGGTAGTGGGCCTGATCATGGTTAGCGTTTGAAGTGAGAATGGGGCGGCGACTGTAAAACGGAATCGTAATTAGCAAAAATAAATAAATAAAGTCGAGTGTGTGTACATCATATGCAGTCTGGTATTTAATAGACATTATTCAACGAGAGGAGAATAGATCGCAGTAAGTTGTTAATTAACATTGTTATTGGTGAAGCCCCAGAGGGTCAACAACAACGAAAATATATACATAACACTGGTTGCGTGTATTGTTTTGAGTGTAAAATTTTTGCTTCCAAAGACAAACAAAACAAACTTACCAGCGATGGATTTAATGATTGGAAAAATGTTTCTCAATTACATCAACACGAGAATGGACTTCTTCACAGAGAATATATGTTGACGTACATTCAAAGGCGACAGAACTTTGACGATGTGTCCGACAGTCGTCATCTTGATTACCAGAAGGAGAAGAATTATTGGAAAGAGGTTCTGCGACGATTGATTCCAGTCATCATAACATTGGCAGAACGGGGATTACCTTTTCGAGGCACAAACGAGCATTTTGGCGTTCCAGATAATGGAAACTACTTGGGTTTACTCGAACTTATTGCACAATTTGACCCGTTCTTGAAAAGTCACATCGAAAATTTCGCGGATCGAGGCAAGGGAAATCCCTCTTATCTATCAAAAACAATTTGTGAGGAGTTGATCAACGTCATGGGAGCAAAAGTTAGACATCACATTGTACAGGAGATTGTAACAGCAGCGCGATATTTCAGTATTTCTGTCGATTCAACTCCAGATATTGCTCACGTTGATCAACTTAGTGTAGTTGTCCGATATGTTGCGAAGAATGGTAAACCTGTTGAAAGGTGTTAAAAATATAATGTTCAAAATAACGGATTTGCGGTTTATCCCTCACGCGACTTTCACGCCACCAGCGGTGCTGACTGCAGACAATCACCTTCTTTTTTGCTGGATTGCGCTGGATTACATCATCCTTTTTCTTACTATTTAAGTTTTCGTTTTTGCGTTTTAGTTATTCTTTGTTCTGTTGTTTGACAAGTCGGTACGGGCTCCTATGTTTGTGTGAATTAATTGTGTGAGAAGGAAAAAATTTCAAATAAAATCTCATTGAATTTTACTTCAGTGTTTAATTTAAAAAACCACTAAGAAACCAAAACCAATAGCAATTGAACAAAAGGGTTTTAACTTTTTTAAACTTTGATGATCATAGAGGTGTTACGATGGCTGAACAGGTTTTAGAATTTCTTGCGATTTGCGGCTTAGATTTTACTGATTTACTGCAGGGGCCAATGTTATAATAATGCCCCGAATATCGCTGGTATTTACTCAGGCGTACAAGCGATCTTGTTAAACCTCAACCGATTCGCGATTTATTTACCTTGCGCAGTGCGTAGTTGGAGAATGTTACAATGTTACTTTTGTTCTCTGCAGATAAATGCTATGAGTTGCGCATCGGACGTAGATTTCGATCATAAACATCGTTCACCACACTGTATCTATGCTAATAGGATAGACGAATGCGGACGATTCAAAGATCATCTAGCACCACTTACACAACAACCTAAATCAAAAACCATACTTTGGCCTTTCAACACTTTGAAATTTTTAGCTAGTATTTTATTCGTTCTAGTAATTCATTATTATTTCCATGAGCAGATATGAGGGAGAAAATAAGTTTCAATGAAGACCCACAAGTTAAATATATGGTAGTATGGAGTTTCGCATACAGACAAAGTAGGAAAGGACCATCATTTAGATTTAAAAACAGAATTTCACAACTGAGTGTAATAATAAATCCGGTTTTAGAAAATAAAATAAAAATGTTCAACAAGTAGCATATTGTTTTTTACTATGATCATTCCCTAGTCGTTTTTCAGGTTTTTTTTTGGAAGCCCACCTTCACTGACAGGTGATTGACCTAGTTCCGTGACCTAGGAAAAAGTTTTCACGCTACAGGGGGCCCACTAACTACAGTATTGTGCAAATTAATGGAATCATTCTGATGTTTTGCATTATTTCCACATTGCAACACTGTAATGTCACTTGACAACTGCCAAAGCACTCTGTTGAAAATCGGAAGAGCAAATCAACACCTGTATACAATTTCCCAGCAACAGCACAGGGATGCAACTCCCAGCAACAACAGCCGTATACAAATCGCTAGCAATAGCCATATGCAAGCAACAACAGCCGTAAACAAATCGCCGTATGCAAATTCCCAGTATCAGCAACATCCGAAGGTTTCTCGGGACGACGAAGTCGATCGGCACTGAGCAAGGAGCCTTGATAGAAGATAGTAGCGATCAGTAGAAGCAGTCAGAAAAGGCAGATCACAGCGACCAGTTATCCCTCAGCATCTGTGGCATGCTGCCTCAATCCATATACAAAGTTAAAATAAAGAACGTAGAAAAATACAGCCGCGTGTTTAATTCCATTGTTTGAGAACAGTTATGTAACGGTCGCCCTACGGAAAGACATACCACCAGAATAAAACAAAGGCACTAACACCGTTGTCTACCATAAAAATTTTTTTTATGCAAGGCAAATGTAAGCTGTAAATTAAATGGCAGCCCGGCATTGTCTAAGAGTCAAGTCTTTTAAACCCAATAGCAATAATCCCGCTTCCCAAAATGCATATAAAACACACATATATTTATCAAATGCGACAGCCATAAATCCCCTTAACCCACGGTCAAACACACAATAAAGTGGCGAAAATCAACCTCAATACCCAACAATGCAAATTAACTTACACACACAACCAACCAATAAAATAGCAAACTCCAATCTCATACCCAACAATTCAATTTTAAATGCACACACAAACAAACAATAAAGCAATGTTCAATAGAATACGCAACAAGGAATGCGGGTTAACGGGACGCGTTTTTTTTGCCTTCGATCGAAAAATCGCCTGATCCGGCGATTGATGGGGGAAATTTTTTTGGGATTTGGAAGTCAAGCTTCGGGATCGAGAGCGAGCGGACGAGAAGCAAGTTTTTTTTGGTCGGAGAAAGGTGACGAGTTTGGCGGTGTGCTTGTGATCGCGAGGATGTCAGTAGAAAATAATTACCGAATTATGAACTGACCCTAATAAAAATAAAGTTATAAATTTTAATATAAAAATGAATAAAATCCCTTGGAAATAGTAACATAATTATGAACGGCATCTAATAAATAAAGTTATAAATTTTAATATAAAAATGAATAAAATCCATTGGAAATAACAACATAATTGTGAACTGCATTTAATACAAATCAAGAATGAATTTTAATATAAAAAATTACTAAAATCTTCCGAAAGTAATTACCGAATTATGAACTGACCCTAATAAAAATAAAGTTATAAATTTTAATATAAAAATGAATAAAATCCCTCGGAAATAATAACATAATTATGAACGGCATCTAATAAATAAAGTTATAAATTTTAATATAAAAATGAATAAAATCCATTGGAAATAACAACATAATTGTGAACTGCATTGAATACAAATCAAGAATGAATTTTAATATAAAAAGAAAAAATTAATAAAATCTTTCGAAAGTAATTACCGAATTATGAACTGACCCTAATAAAAATAAAGTTATAAATTTTAATATAAAAATGAATAAAATCCCTTGGAAATAATAACATAATTATGAACTGCAACTAATAATTAAAGTTAGAAATTTTAATATAAAAGTAAATAAAATCCGTGAAAATAATGACATAACTATGACCTGCATATAATAAAAATAACGTCTTGAAATTTTAATATACAATTTAATAACTTCATTTGAAAATAATAACCTAAATTTGAACTGCATATAATAATTATAAAAACTTAAAATCGGTTGGAAATAATAAACTAAATTTGAACTGAATATACTAATTACATAAATTTGGAGATGTTTTTATAAAATATATTAAAATCTTTTGAAAATATTAATAAACTAAGTATGAACTACCTATAATAAAATCAACCATTTGAAACTAATATAACCTTTAATAAAATCGTTTAAACATATTGAATAAATTCCCGAATTAATATAAACGGTAACTTATGAATTTTAAATACTTAAAACCCGAGACGATGGCCGTCTAATCAAACCCGAATGTGGTGAAACCCCCCGGATGTAGGATGCCCTCAACAAGGTGAGTGCTTAACATTTATAAATTGATTGAAATTTTGTGAACCTCCTTTAATATGGCAGTATAACCAGTGACCATCTCTCTCCCCTAGTTTCTAGCCCCCTCTTGTTGGCCTCGGTAGGTTTGTCTCTCCGCCACTGCCGTCCCCTTTTAAATTTTCGTATGTAGGCACGAGTTTTAGTTTGTTTGAACTGTCACCCTCCGGCATCCCTGCTCCGCGAACCCCACCCCATCCGGCGAGCTAGTTTGAGCACCGCACGTCGTGCCAACGATCGGTGCAGCGGATGTCACAATTTCGGCAATCCCCCCCTCGGCGGCCAAGCCTACCCAGTCACTTTTCTTCTGCCCCTTTCTCCAAATTATTTTTTTGTGTAAAACGAGTCTTGCACATCCTTAATTGAGATGTGTTTCCTTTCATACTTCGTGCTATGGCACACCCACTCCAGACAGTTACATAATTTGGCGCCCAACGTTTGGGCTAAGGAGCTTAATTCACTTTGAGTTCCTTAGTCTAACGGACAGATGGCATGAACACGTCTGTTTGTCACTTAGTGACACCTTAACTTTCCCCGTCGGCATTTCCTCCTTCTATTATTTGGTTCTCCATCTCATGCCATCATTTTTAATCATTTTCCTTTATAATTTAGCCGACCTTTTGATAATTATTACGTGGCTTAGGCCAGTGAGAGGAGTCATGAGTGGGCTTCCTTCTTTTAGTTCACTTCTAAGTCCAAGCCCCTCTGACTAATGGGTAAGCGGGCGAAGGTACTTACCGCGGTGCCTTAGCCCTTTTCACTTCTTCCTTTTTTCATCTTTTCTATCTTTCTTCTGCTTCCACAACTTCACCTTTCTAGTATCTTTTGCGGTAGTCTCCCCATATTGATTAGTTCCTGTCCAGCAGACTCGGAGTCTGGCTAACAGGCGTCCTATCGCCTGGCACTGCGCGAGTCTGCGCGGACAGTGGACACTACATTCTTTTTTGGTTTTCTTCCCTATATTTATTTCTTTTTGATTAGCATGGGTGAGTGGGTGCCTGACCGTTGACCCTGCACCGTCTTGGCTAACAGGCGTCCTATCGCCTGGCCATGCGACAGGTTCGACGGCCTGGTTATCCACCCGCCCCCGTTTAATGACCACTTCGACACACCGCCTTCCTGGATATCAACAGGGTGTTGACCAGTTGTGGTGGGGTGTCGGAATGGTCCCTGCAAACTTCTCGGGAGGCTTCTATCTCTTCTTCTTCTTCTTCGTGGTCACTGGGGATCTGCCATGGAAGGGGATTCCCAAAATTGATAATAGGGACTCGACGGTGAAGATGGGGATAGGCACTAGACTGTTTCCATCTTCGGCGTCGATCCCATAAATGTGGGCACTAGGTGTCTGGCGACGCTGGGGTCACGCGGCTTAAGATAAGCCGCCTGGCACCGGCGCCGTGAGCCACCGATGCCTTGGGGAGGACGTCCTGCATCGGAGGGCCATCTCCCACCATAACAAAGAAAAAAAAAAAAAAAACCAATTATATTTTTCTAAACAATCGATACTTATAGTACTTATTTAATTGAAAGATTTATTTTAAATGAAGGAATTATTGATACGGGTTACTTTACATAATAGTTCGCCTTAAGAAATTGTTTCGAAAAGGGTCCACTACATACCCGTAAGTTTTGTCTTTGGATGTTCTTCGCATGGTATTAGGAGATAAATTATCTGGTTAATTTTCTCTGAAGCAGTAAGTAACTTTCTCTACTTGTTTACATAAATTAATAGAACGACAGTATACCGTTGGGGTTTATGAGGTAAGGCTAATTAAATTTAATCTTTTCAAAATTTATTTTTTTTGCATCAATCCAGCATCATCTATATTTCCGTAATAATACCGTATCAAAATTTGAAGTTTTATACATATAAAATTAGATATTCGTTACCAGTCATTGGAAGTTTTTAGCTATAGTACATTCGTAATACGCAGTTGACCCCGCGGCAACAATAATTTAACTAGTTTTGTCTCGCGTAGTATATACCTTCAGTAATTTGGCTAAACTACCACAGGACTGAGTAGTGGTCATTATCGGTTGCGGGCTTTACCAACGTACACACTCTTCGTCTAATAAGTTCAAAAATTTCTCTCTTCGGGGTTATCATTACTGGGTTGTGATATCTGCGGCAACTTTCCCTCGCAACAAAGCCGCCTTCGCTTTTCATTATGCCTACGACGCGCGCAGGGGCAAATACTGCTCCACCCTCAGACGCCGGTGAACCAGCTGATGAAGCTCTGCCTGGTGTAGAGTCTGGTGAGCCTGATCATGATGCCCCATTGGAGGCTCTGATCGAACAAGTGGCAAGTCTAAAACAAGAACTGAGCCGAATGCAAGATCGATACGAACAAATGTCGCAACTACGCCCAAACCGAGCCAGCCTGGGAGAACCATCAACACTCCATCGCCCTAGTTCTGCTTCCCTAGAGACAGACCCAGCTGGAATCCCCCACCGCACCTCCAGCACAGGTGACCGTCCTAACGCACAATATGATAGGACGGGACCCTCCTTCAAACGGAAATCCCCTGTTGTAGGATGGAACGTCAAGTTCTCAGGTCGGCCGGGAGAAATCTTGGCCGAGGAATTTCTCTACCGGGCCGAAGCTAGAGCTCGGGATGAGGAAATCTTAAACTCAGAGCTAGCTCGAAACATTGTAGCTCTTTTGTCAGGCCCCGCCGAAGACTGGTACTGGACCCAATTCCGTCGGCACCATCCTAATCCTATGTGGTCTGAATTTAAAACTAGCTTGCTCGACCAATTTGGAGGGCGTGAGACCGACTACCAGATTATTAAAGAACTCTTAGAAACCAAACAATTGGGTCAGTCCTACGATGTATACGCCGCCAAAATGTTAGCACTTTCAAATCGCTTGTCAAGGCCAATGCCCTCCGCCGAGCTGGTACAGATTGTCATGTCCAACCTTAGTTCTTCCCTAGGGGCGGTAATGGGGTCAACGTATGACAATATGCGCCAGCTTCGCGAAGCGTGCATTAGAGTGGAAAGGTGGCAGCGAGCAAAGAAGGAAGAAGGGCGTCACCAGTATAAGGTACATGAATTAGACGATTTACACTCACGACAACGTGTCACAACGTACCCGGAGGAAGAGTATGACCAATCACCCACCATCGATGAACTCAAGGGTGCCCAGGTAGCGAGACGGCCAGTTAATTGCTGGAATTGCCGACAAGACGGTCACACTTTCACTGAGTGCACTTCTCCAGACCGAAAAGTATTCTGCTATCGCTGTGGTAGACCAGATACTTATACCCCTACTTGTCCGAAGTGTTCGGGAAACCCGAATCCGGGTGCGAGGCCTCGCAGAGACCCGCACCCGAGATAAGTCCTGACTTTTCCTCACCCAGACCTGTCTCACCATCTTGTACGACGGACTGTTCTGACCCACCATCAGCAGAACCTTTACCGGACTTCCCTACTCCACAGGCTAAGATTTCCTTCATGCACCGATGGGATAATTACCATAAGGTCCGAAAACGAATCTTCCAAGAAGGCGATGACGTTCATCGACCAGTCAAGGTCCCGCGTATACGGTTAAGGGCTAACGAAAAACGACAAATGGCTAATATGGCTATTTCAGCTATAATTAATGACGTCCCTGATGAGCGGCCGTTTTTGAATGTCCAAATTTTGGGCGAAACCGTGACTGGATTATTAGACAGCGGGGCAAGCATGAGTTGCCTGGGAAGAGGGGCAGAGTCGTTCCTCCAGAATCACCCAGAAGCACAGCTACGCCGCTTGCACACCTCTGTCCAAGTGGCTGACGGCACCCCTAAAGGGATAGTAGGCTACATCACAGTCCCTGTGACTTACGGGGCACGCACTTCGCTTTTGAATATATTTATAGTCCCTAGCTTGTTACAGCGGCTATACCTTGGAATAGACTTTTGGAAGGCCTTTAACCTGGCCCCACATCTAATTGGCGAAATACAGCTAGGCCCCACCCAGGATCCAAACTGCCATCGCCTTGCGGAAGCCCAGCAGGTGCGATTGAATCAGGCTAAGGCGCGGTTCCCGTCTTCGGACACCTGCGGCCTCGGCAAGACACACTTGGAACAGCATGTTATCGACACTGGCGAGGCGGTGCCTATTAAGCAGAGGCATTACCCAGTCTCTCCTGCCATCCAGACCCTCAAGGTGAAGGCCCAATACAAGCTTTGCTTGCCTTGCATGACTTATGAGCTTTGACAGTTTAAATGAAATGCTTGTTTTATTATGGATGTAAGCCCAATGAGAAAGGCAAGCAACGCCTTCTACGCTTCAAAAGTTCAAAATTGAAAAATGTTCAATTCTCTGCTTGCCTGGAAAGCTGTGACCTAGTAAACAGCCGATTTGCTTCATAAGATCGCACTTTACACTCCATCTATAATATTCATTCCTCTATGATTTACTTCATTTCAAAGTTGTCCATTGTTGTAAAATACGAATTAAGTGAAGATATTTAGAAAATATATCAAAAATCTTAAAAATATCAACTTTATAAATTCGGAAAATAAGGTGAGTTATAGCAATAATTTATAATGAACAGCAAAACATCGAAATATCTTTTTTCAAGGATGTTTGAGGAAATCCTAATTAATGAAATGCAAAAGCGGCGGTGTCTTTGGGACAAGAGTTGCATTTCTTATAGAAATAAGATTTTACGGGATAAGGCGTGGGAACAAGTAGCAAATACTGTGAAAGAATCGGGTAAAATCTTTAAAACGTATTATATTAGCCAAAAACTTTTAAATATTTATCTTATTTAAATAGAGAAAGATTGTAAAAGAAGGTGGAAAAGCCTGAGGGACAGGTTTACCACCGAATACAACTGCCATAATAAGCAGCCTAGCGGTAGCGCAGCACGCGACAGGAAACTTTGGAGACATTTAGAAGCAATGATGTTCCTAAAGGATCAAATAACACCAAGAAGGTACATATTAACTATTAAGAATGAGTAATTAATTTCCACATATGTATGTACAATGTACATACTATATAAAATCTATCATATCTTTTATTGTGTAGAACTGTTTCAAATGTCACATGTAACCCTGATGTGGAAACGGCACCAGGACCAGAGTCTTCCAATTTTCTTCCACCTCCAGACGAAGACTATATAATTGAAGAAATATTCGATGAAAATGATGATTCGCTTATCTCAACAGCACCATCTAGCAATTGCAGAAGTTCCGCAAAGAATACGAAATTGGAGGAAACGTTTGTTAAGGTACTAGATGATGTAAGTGGATATATCGGGTCGAAAAAAAGAAAAACAGATTCTATCTTAAACGTAATTCAAGACTACATTGATAAAGTGGAGGACGAACACAAAATGCAATTTAAAATTGAAGTATTAAATTTTGTACACGATAAATATGAAGAATATAAAAACAAAAATTAATATTATGGAAAAATGATTATTTTATTTATTTGTTCTTAGTAATTTTACAGTTAAATTTTATTTCGATACAGATATTCTTTCAATTCGTCTCTTAAATTGTATGAGTCCATACAAGCTCTATTTGAGGAAACACGAGATACGGAAGGTAAAGGTATACTTTCCAGCCTCCAAGATCCTTCAAGAATAGTATCACCATTATCCCTGTCGACGTAGTCTGGTTGGATATATAACGTATCATTTAATTTTAGAAAGTTGTGAAGAGCGACTGCCGCTTTTATTATTTTTTCTGCGTTTTTTGGAGCCATGCATAATGTTGTTCTTAAAATTCTCCACTTTGCAGTAAGTATTCCAAAAGTATTTTCAATTATTCTTCTCGCACGAGAAAGTCGTCTGTTGAAATATTCTTTTTTCTCATCCAACAATCTACCAGGATATGGTCTCATTAGATATGGCTTAAGTGGAAAAGCAGCATCGCCCACAAAATAATGTGGGAATTCTACTTCACTATGAGGCAACTGACATTTTTCTGGAATTTCTAGCTGTCCCTCATTAATAGCCTTTGAAAAATTGGAAAAATGAAATATTCCTCCATCACTCTGGCTACCATATGCTCCGATATCAACTGCTATAAATTTATAATTGGCATCACATACACCCATCAAAACTATACTATACTGTCCTTTATAATTGTAAAAAAAGGTTCCTGAATGCGGTGGGCATGAAATAGTAATGTGTTTACCATCTATTGCCCCTATGCAATTTGGCATATTCCACATATTATTAAAATCTTTTGCTATTCTTTTCCATTCTTCTTTATTGGGTACTGGTATGTAAAATTCAGCAAGAGTGTCCCATATTTCACTACAAGTCTCAAGTGTGATTCGTCGAAAAGTTGTTAAACCCATTTTATGTGTCAGCGTATGTAGTTGCCGGCTTCCACCATGCGCTAAGTATCTAAAATTAATAAATCGTTTATTATATTTCCCATAATAATCTTAATATTTTACAGTAATGTAACAAACAATCTGCATTCTGATGAAATTGGGGTACGAATAGAGTGCTTTGATAATTTCTCTTTCAGTAGATTGTGTAGAACATTGAACGAATATAAATCCATTCTTACAGCCTTTCTAAATTGTACAGGATCTTCTTTTAAACGACCAAATGAACTTTCATAGAGACCATGAACACTTCGGTTTAAATAAAGTCTATTCACCCAAAACCTCCGAGCAGTTTTAATTTTCCTCCAACATACGTAGCATTTATTCACAAGAAATAATAAGTTTAAAATATCAATTATATCTTCTAATTCCGAATCCATTTTTAATTTTAGATTATTAATGCCACGATAATTTGTTCTCACGATAACAAACGTCAAGCTTGCATTGGGCCTTCATTTACTGTACTTGCCTAGCTTGACTTTTCCACTGCTGTCTGGTGAACAAGGTAAAGCAAGCGAAGCTTGTATTGGGCCTTCACCTTCATGTATGGGGAGGTCGATCGCATGCTGAGTCTAGGTGTGATTGAAGAGAGCAACAGCCCATGGAACTCACCTGTAGTCCTGGTTCGAAAGCCTGGCAAAGTACGGCTTTGCCTGGACTCCCGCAAGGTGAATGCAGTTACGGTGAAGGACGCATATCCATTGCCACACATCGACGGTCTTTTGGGACGGTTACAGGACACTAAGTATATCTCCGCTATAGATCTAAAGGATGCCTTCTGGCAGATTCCGTTAGAGGAAAAATCTAGGGAAAAGACCGCTTTCACAGTCCCAGGCAGGCCGTTGTATCAGTTCACGGTGATGCCGTTCGGACTGTGCAACGCGCCACAGCGCATGTGCCGCCTGATGGACAAGGCCATCCCAGGCTCGTTGCGGGAAAATGTGTTTGTCTATTTGGACGATTTATTGGTAGTATCCCCAGACTTTGATACGCACGTCAGGTTGCTGGAACGAGTCGCCTCCTGCCTCTGCCTTGCTGGCTTAACTGTGAACCTGGCCAAAAGCCGGTTCTGCGTAAAGGAGGTAAAATACTTGGGTTTCATTATTGGGGACGGAACACTCAAGACAGACCCGGACAAGGTGGCTGCCATCAGAGATTTCCCAACACCAAGGTCGACCAAGCAGGTGAGGCGCTTTTTAGGCATGACGGGATGGTATAGGCGATTCATCGGCAACTATGCGAGCATCGCCTCTCCCATCACGGACTGCCTGAAGGCCGCCAAATTTACTTGGACCGACGAGGCCCAACAGGCCTTCACGGAGTTGAGGAAATTGATGATGTCAGCTCCCTTACTAGTCACCCCGGACTTCACCCGTCCTTTCTTTATCCAGTGTGACGCAAGCAAGACAGGGGTTGGAAGCGTCTTGTTCCAAAAGCATGGCGATGACGAACACCCCATCGCGTATTTTTCAAAAAAACTCAATAACGCTCAGCGAAATTATTCAATAACAGAACTGGAGTGCTACGCAGCGGTCTTAAGCGTAAAAAAATTCAGAGCCTACGTGGAAGGCCATACCTTCACCATTATTACGGACCATGCTAGCTTGAAGTGGCTTATGAGCCAGGCAGACTTAAGCGGCCGATTGGCTCGGTGGAGCTTAAAACTCCAGGGATTCCAATTTTCAATAGAGCACCGTAAGGGTAGCCAGAACGTGGTGCCGGACGCCTTATCGCGCGTCGACTGCGTGGACGATCTGTCCTTCTGTCGAGATGTGGACCTGTCGTCTGCCGCCTTCAGATCGACGGACTACCAGCGTCTCGCGGACCAAATCCGCGAGCAGGCTGGTCAGTTTCCCGATCTCCAGGTGTCAGATGGATACGTGTTCCACCGTTCGACCCCACGTACCGGCGACCCCGTAACGGATGACCTGAGTTGGAAATTGTGGATCCCGGAGGAACTCACTGCTTCCCTAGTTGAGTCCGCTCATGCGCCACCCCAAGCTTCGCATGGCGGTATTGGTAAAACCTTGCATCGGTTACGTGAAAAGTATTTTTGGCCGTCCATGGCAAGTCAAGTCCGGGAATATATCACTCGGTGTGAAGTCTGCAAGGAGTCCAAGGCTCCCAATACCTCCCTACGACCGCCGATGGGTAAAGCAATGGAAACGCACCGACCCTTTCAATTTCTGTATGTTGATTACTTAGGCCCTTACCCCAGATCTAAGAAGGGACACACCGCCGTATTAGTCGTACTAGATGCCTTCAGCAAGTACCCTTTCCTTCATCCAGTCACATCAGAAACGTCAAAGGCGGCCACTGAATTCCTAGAACACCGTATTTTCCACGCGTTCGGAGTGCCCGAAGTTATATTCACGGATAACGGGCGACACTTCACGTCGAAAGAGTTTGAAAAGCTGATGAATGATTACGGGGTTAAACATCTGCGAACACCTATATATTCCCCTCACCCGAACGCCTCTGAACGTGTCAATCGCTCCGTATTAGCCGCAATTAGAGCTTATCTGTCCGAGGACCATCGAGAGTGGGCAAACCACCTATCAGCCATAGAATGTGCACTCCGCAGTTCCCACCATGAATCCATAGGAATGTCTCCGTACCAAGTCTTATTCGGATATCATATGATTCTTCACGGATCAACATATCCGTTGTTAACGAAACTAGGGGCCCTGCAGGATGGGAATATTTCGGTACTTCCTTTGGTTGACCGGCAACAACTACTGCGTGAGCGAGTCGAACGGAAGCTGGCAGAAGCACACCTGCGTCACCAAAAGACTTATGACCTACGATGTCGAGTGATTAGCTTCGACCCAGGACAGATAGTGTTCAGGAGAACCTTCCCAGTGAGTAATAAGGCAGATGGGTTTAACGCGAAGTTAGCAGCCAAATTCCAAAAGGCGCGAGTGAAAAGAAAAGTTGGACATAGCCGTTACGAGTTAGAGGATTTCACCGGACGGTCGTTAGGTATATATCATGCAAAAGACATTCGTCGATGACCAAACTGTCATCGAGCTAGGCAATTCCGAGTCGCCCTAATAAGGCATCTCGCCGGCTTCACCGGTTAACTGATAGGGTACCTCTAATCCGCTTAGGTTGCTAGATAGCTTCTCTGGCGGTGGTACACCTCCTTGTTTTCCCTTGACCATCTTAGATCAAGGTTTAATGTCTTAGTTTAGCAGTGGTTGTTAGACCAAATCCGAGTCGCCCTAATAAGGCATCTCGCCGGCTTCACCGGTCAACTGTCAGGGTACCTTTAAGCCGCTTAGGTTGCTAGATAGCTTCTCTGGCGGTGGTACACCTCCTTGTTTTTCCTTGGTCGTCTGGGACCAAGTTTCAATGTTAGAGTTTATACTGAGGCTGCCAGACCAGTTCTCTCAGGGGCACAGTCGCCTCATCTTCTTCTTCTCTCTTTTTTTCCTCACCCTGAGCTTGGGTAGGCTTAATCGGGCGAAGGTATTTACCGCAATGCCTTAGCCTTTGCCACTTCTTCTTTTCAGCTCTCCTATCCTTCTTCTCTTTCAACAATTTTACCTTTTATAATCTTTTTGCGGTAGCCTCCGCATTTGTTCACTCCCTGTCAGGCTGGCCCGGGATCTGGCTAACAGGCGTCATATCGCCTGGCACTGTGCGGGCCTGATCTGACAGTGGTCTCTCATCTTTTTCTTTATCCATTATTTAGTTTGGTCGGACGGACACCTTAGCACCAGACTTTCCCCGTCTGGGTTAACAGGCGTTTTATCGCCTGACCTTGCGAAAAGTCTGTTGCCAAAGGTTTCATTGAAGTGTGTTTTCGGTGGGATCTGGTTGCAGGTGGCTGCTGTTCACCTGGCCAGATTGTTTGGTTCGCCTGGTGGCATTTGTGTTCATTTTATCAGATCCGTCCGATCCCGTTTGTAGACTGTCTGTCGACCGCCTTCCTGGATTTCAGCGGCACCCGCTGACCAGTCGTGGTAGTATGACCGCACGGTCCCTCTCGCGGAGGTTTCTTTCTCACACCTTCTTCTTCTACACCTTCTTTTTCTACATGGTCTTCGTCATCCCGCTTCGCCTTGGGAGGGGAGGTTCCCTGACCCGATAGATACGCCATTGATGTCCAACCAACACCGGCAGGACTAGGTCCGCCCGAGTATGGAGCCGACAATCTAGACACATCTCAGGCTCATGAGGCCCAGCGACCCTATAAGACGCTCGCCTAAGAGAGCACGGGAGATATGCAGAGTTGGGACTCCTCCCGACAGAACGAAACGTCTCTCGTGCCACACTCACTAGGGGGCGCATGGTGTAAGCGACATTGAAAAACCAAGTCGTGGCCGTTGACGAGCGTCGTTGTCCGAGACGATTGCCCATACTCGAGGAACTTAATGATGATGCGGACAATGTAGAAGCGTTCACAGTGGTGTCGCTTGAACTTAACCCCTCCGGAGGCGGGGCTGAATGACGTAGACCCGTAGCCCGAATTCAACAAGTAAAGCCCGTCTAGCTCAGGGAATAGAACATGAGACTCTGACTCAGGGAGTGGGTGAGCCACACGTTGCCTAAAATACCACCCAAAAGGGCCCCTCGTTTATTCTTTTCGCGTCCCCTCTCACCTGTCGCCTTCCAGGTGACGCGTGTTGTAACGGTCGCCCTACGGAAAGACATACCACCAGAATAAAACAAAGGCACTAACACCGTTGTCTACCATAAAAATTTTTTTTATGCAAGGCAAATGTAAGCTGTAAATTAAATGGCAGCCCGGCATTGTCTAAGAGTCAAGTCTTTTAAACCCAATAGCAATAATCCCGCTTCCCAAAATGCATATAAAACACACATATATTTATCAAATGCGACAGCCATAAATCCCCTTAACCCACGGTCAAACACACAATAAAGTGGCGAAAATCAACCTCAATACCCAACAATGCAAATTAACTTACACACACAACCAACCAATAAAATAGCAAACTCCAATCTCATACCCAACAATTCAATTTTAAATGCACACACAAACAAACAATAAAGCAATGTTCAATAGAATACGCAACAAGGAATGCGGGTTAACGGGACGCGTTTTTTTTGCCTTCGATCGAAAAATCGCCTGATCCGGCGATTGATGGGGGAAATTTTTTTGGGATTTGGAAGTCAAGCTTCGGGATCGAGAGCGAGCGGACGAGAAGCAAGTTTTTTTTGGTCGGAGAAAGGTGACGAGTTTGGCGGTGTGCTTGTGATCGCGAGGATGTCAGTAGAAAATAATTACCGAATTATGAACTGACCCTAATAAAAATAAAGTTATAAATTTTAATATAAAAATGAATAAAATCCCTTGGAAATAGTAACATAATTATGAACGGCATCTAATAAATAAAGTTATAAATTTTAATATAAAAATGAATAAAATCCATTGGAAATAACAACATAATTGTGAACTGCATTTAATACAAATCAAGAATGAATTTTAATATAAAAAATTACTAAAATCTTCCGAAAGTAATTACCGAATTATGAACTGACCCTAATAAAAATAAAGTTATAAATTTTAATATAAAAATGAATAAAATCCCTCGGAAATAATAACATAATTATGAACGGCATCTAATAAATAAAGTTATAAATTTTAATATAAAAATGAATAAAATCCATTGGAAATAACAACATAATTGTGAACTGCATTGAATACAAATCAAGAATGAATTTTAATATAAAAAGAAAAAATTAATAAAATCTTTCGAAAGTAATTACCGAATTATGAACTGACCCTAATAAAAATAAAGTTATAAATTTTAATATAAAAATGAATAAAATCCCTTGGAAATAATAACATAATTATGAACTGCAACTAATAATTAAAGTTAGAAATTTTAATATAAAAGTAAATAAAATCCGTGAAAATAATGACATAACTATGACCTGCATATAATAAAAATAACGTCTTGAAATTTTAATATACAATTTAATAACTTCATTTGAAAATAATAACCTAAATTTGAACTGCATATAATAATTATAAAAACTTAAAATCGGTTGGAAATAATAAACTAAATTTGAACTGAATATACTAATTACATAAATTTGGAGATGTTTTTATAAAATATATTAAAATCTTTTGAAAATATTAATAAACTAAGTATGAACTACCTATAATAAAATCAACCATTTGAAACTAATATAACCTTTAATAAAATCGTTTAAACATATTGAATAAATTCCCGAATTAATATAAACGGTAACTTATGAATTTTAAATACTTAAAACCCGAGACGATGGCCGTCTAATCAAACCCGAATGTGGTGAAACCCCCCGGATGTAGGATGCCCTCAACAAGGTGAGTGCTTAACATTTATAAATTGATTGAAATTTTGTGAACCTCCTTTAATATGGCAGTATAACCAGTGACCATCTCTCTCCCCTAGTTTCTAGCCCCCTCTTGTTGGCCTCGGTAGGTTTGTCTCTCCGCCACTGCCGTCCCCTTTTAAATTTTCGTATGTAGGCACGAGTTTTAGTTTGTTTGAACTGTCACCCTCCGGCATCCCTGCTCCGCGAACCCCACCCCATCCGGCGAGCTAGTTTGAGCACCGCACGTCGTGCCAACGATCGGTGCAGCGGATGTCACAATTTCGGCAATCCCCCCCTCGGCGGCCAAGCCTACCCAGTCACTTTTCTTCTGCCCCTTTCTCCAAATTATTTTTTTGTGTAAAACGAGTCTTGCACATCCTTAATTGAGATGTGTTTCCTTTCATACTTCGTGCTATGGCACACCCACTCCAGACAGTTACAGTTATCAACGTTGGAATCTCCCCCGCAGTTATAAAGGTTAAAGAAAAACCGTTGGAATTGCACCCCAAGGAACTCTCTGCAAAGGTGGCAATATACCGGAAGAAGTTATCCAGCACCCCATCCCCCAATTCTACCGCAAAACATAACCTATAATTTCCTGCCTATTGTCAGAAATTGTTATTTGAACTTTTAGACCAGGTTATTATTGTTTGTCATTCAATCATCTTTATTAAGTAATTAGTGATTTTGTGTAGTGTAGCTTTCGTGATGGATATCACGCCCAGTAAGCGCGAAAAGATTGTCACGTTGAGTGAACACACGTCTATGTCACAAAGAGACATTGCGAGGGAATGTGGCGTGAGTCAAGGTGCAGTAAGCAAAATTTTAAAACGTAAAAGGGACACGGGATCAGCTGAAGAGAAAAGATCAGGCAACTGTGGAAGAAAAAGGAAGACGACACCAAGAGATGATAGTTTTTTGCTTCGACAGAGCAAGTTAAACCCAAGGAAAACAAGTCACGAGCTGCAACAAGACTTAGTAGCATCTGGGGTAATAATACATGACTCAACTGTCCGTAGAAGACTCTTGGAATCTGGTAGGAGAGCTATCCGACCACAAAAAAAACAACTTCACACTGAACGCATGAAGAAACAGAGGCTGTTATGGGCCAGAAAATACTCCAACTGGACAACAGAAGACTGGAAAAAGGTCAGTATTAACTCCAAACATAAAGATCTCACAAAAAAATCTGCTTCAAAATCACCACAGATTTCAAACATTATCATGGAAAAGGAAACAAACTCTTCAATTAAAGAAGACAAAACTATCACAAATAGCCAACATCTTGATATACCCTCACCAATTCTAGAAGTGGATAAACCCACACCTACCCATAGCGATAACTCTGACAGTAGCAAATCAAATCAAATACTTTATGACGAAAATGACAGTGGTCCCTTTGCAGTTTCCATCAAAAAAGTCAGGACGGAATCCAATGAATGGCTTCCATTAAACCCCATGAAACTTGGCATGAAATTAACTTCAATAAGCGGAGTAGATCAAATTATCAAAGTTGCCAATGATACCGGTAAAATCACCTTCAATACAGCATCCCATGCAAATTACTTTATTCTTAACCTGTCCCTTTCAGAAGACCATAAAGTCTTCATTCCCTTAAATTCGATTGCATCTCCGATCTTCCTACATGGTGTGGATGAGGAAATAACGGAGGATCAAATCTTAGAGTCACTCAAAAATTCCAACTCGGAATTTAAAATAATTAAAGTCTTCAGGATTAAATGGCATAAATACATTGATGGCAAAAGAACCTTATTCCCCACAAAAAAAAAGTTTTCATAAAAGGCTCAATAATTCCTTCCTCTCTTAAAATTTTATATCTTTCATTCAAAACTCATAAATTTATCAATTTAGCAATTCGCCAGACCTTAACCCTATAGAAAATGTCTGGGCAGCATTAAAAAAAGAAATTTCTAAAGAAAAAATAATCACAAATAAAAGAGAATTAATTGAAAAAATTATAAAAGCATGGCGCACAACACACCTGCGCTACAAGAAATTTCAAGAAAGTGCATTGCGAGCATGCCGCAACGTATTCGAAGTGTAATAGCTCAAAAAGGAGGATTTACAAAATACTGAATTGATCTCTTTTGAGTCCTCCCTTTCATTAATAAAATATTATGTTCGAACTTTTTTGTTTCATTTTACTTTTAATAAGTTACTTTAATTATTAACATTGTAATTAAAACCTTACCATAGGTTTAACAGTAAAGTAAGTGGTAAAGAACTCACGAAAGATAGATTTTCATAAATGAGTATAATAATTTGGCCACCCACTGTATTTGTTGCGTGTTGCGTGTAATATAGGAAATTCATTTGACAGATCAAATACACAAGGACGCGACAACAGTAAAGGAGGAAACTGTTTGCGAAGAACAATTCTTAGAAGAAGATAAACCAGTCATCTCTTCAAATTTGGATACTGGAATCTTTAAAAAACCTGAGGAAACAATCGCAGAATCACAATGCGATACTAGTAAATTTAAAGTGCTTTCAGTAATAAATTTACCAAACATAAATAAAGCAAACAACATAGCATTTAAAAGAAAATCACAATGGGAAGAGAATGAGGAAAATATTCCCAACCCTAAGAAAAAAAAAAGTCATTGCCACCACCCAAACTGAGCGTTCATTATCACTGTGTACGCCCAGAAAAAGTAAATTGAAAGAACGGATAAAAGAGCTTCAGAAGCAAATTGAAGAAAAAAATAAAATTATAAGCACCCTACAAAAGAAAAGGACAAGGGAAAGCTTTATACGTGAGGCACATGATTTGCTACCAAAAGACTTAGCAAATCTTGTTGAATGCCAAATTAAAAATTCCATGAGGAAAAAGAAAGGTCAATATTATGAACATGACCTAAAGCAGTTTGCGTTAAGCTTATACTTTTTAGCGCCCACTGCTTATAATTTTTTGGCGAAAACAATAATATTACCAGCTGCATCAACGTTAAGGAGTTATGTAAAAAGCTGGCCTTCAGGGCCAGGATTAAATGATGCTTACTTGAAAGCATTACAGCTTAAAATAGAAACACTGCCAGAAATAGCAAAATATTGCATAGTTGCGATTGACGAAATGGCAATTAAAGAAAACCTGTTCTACGATAGAAAGAAAGGTGAGATTATAGGCCTGGAAGATAACGGACTAATAAAAAATAACTTGGTAGCCAAAAATGCTTTTGTTTTAATGGCCAGAGGCCTAACCCATAATTATAAATATTTCTTGGGTTATATTTTCGTTAACACGACTTGTCCCAGTGCTCAAGCAAGAGACTTAGTACTAGAAACAATAAATAAATTGCAACAAGTTGGGCTTCATCCGCAGGCTATAGTATGCGACCAAGGATCAAACTTTATTGGAGTCGCAAAATTATTAAATATTACTGCAGCGAAAACATCATTTAAAGTAAATCATGAGGATATATTATTCTTCTTTGATCCGCCACACTTAATAAAGAGTTTAAGAAACAATTTACTTACGAAAAATTTCTTGTTTGAAGAATATAAAACTGCAAAGTGGCAAGATATAAGAAAATTTGCAGAATGGGACAGAGAGCACACTTTCAGGTTAGCTCCCAAACTAAGCCCAGAGCATATAAATCCGAATTCATTTCAAAAAATGAAAGTAAAATTAGCTACACAGGTGATTAGTGCAAGTGTGGCAGCAGGAATTTACACACAAGTCAGCACAAATCAATGAATATTTCTTGGCTCAATTCGCCTTGCTTAGGATGCTGTCTCGCTACAACAGCTTACTCAGTGCGCCGGTTATATTGGTTAAGAATCGGCTCAATTCGCTTTTATTGGGATGCGAAAGTTGAAGGTTCAATACTTCCTTTCAACTTGGTTGGGATGCAAAAGTTGAAGGTTCAATACTCCGTTCAACTTGCTTGTAGATTTGGCTCAGTACGCCCTGCTTAAATGAGAATCACTGGTTGCCTCAATGCGGCAATTCTTTCAGACTCAGAACGTCTTGAAGGATCAAGTGATCTGAAATTTTCGGTCGACTGCTGCGATATTTATTGCAGCAATGACAATGAAGCTGAGCTGGTATATTCCGGTTATGTATTTAATCTTCGCTTGTTTGCGATCAGCTGTTTCTGTCTGTCCGATGGCGTTTCATGGTAACTATTTTTATTTCATTTTAGTTTATATACTAATTTTATTTTATATTTCAGCGATATATACAGGGTGAGAGAAAAGTCCGGCACCGGTTCGATATTTCCTAAACGGTAGGTTTTCGTGAAAAAAGTTTGTAGCAAAGGTTGCTCACCTTGGAGGGTAGATTCGTTTGAACACAAAACTCACCCCCACCCACTCACCCCCTCGCAGGGGGTGGGGGTAACTCTAAATTTTTAAATAGCAACCCCCATTTTTTTTCACGGATTATGATTCTCCGAAGAAAAATATGAAACTTTCGCCTTAACATTTTTTTTATCCGAAGCTTCCCTGCACCCCCAAAATGAATTTTTGGGGATGGGGAATAGTCCGGCACCGTTTCGATATTTTCTGAACAGTAGGTTTTCGTGAAAAAAGTTTGTAGCAAAAGGTGCTCAGGTTGGAGGGTAGAATCGTTTGAACACAAAACTCACCCCCACCCACTCACCCCCTCGCGGGGGGTGGGGGTAACTCTAAAATTTTAAATAGCCGTTATGAAAATTGAGACCTCCAGTATCCTGTTTTTCAAATCATGAATGTCAGCAGGCTTACTTTCGTAGAATGGATTTTTCAAGACAAGAACGATTTCTCAGAACAACAGGGTCTATCAGTGTAACTCCGCTTAATCAAAATTTCAATACTGTCTCTTTCTGAGAACATATCGTCTCGGTTAAGAATGTAACAAAAAAACAAGAACCTAACAAGAACGAATTCTCGTGGATACTTTTCAATAAACATTTGTAAAAGATCAGAAGGCAAGAGTGCAATTTCAGATCAATAGTTGATGCCTTTAAATTGGAAAAATCTTTTTCAAACTTTGAATACCGGCCTGAAATATCTGGTTTCATTTCCATTGGGATATCACACCTACGTTTTCTTCTAGAATTGTACTTGTAATCTAAGTTTATTTTATTATAACCATGCCTCTCACTGAACGAGAGAGGATTGAAATTTTGATTATGCGGGGCTACGGAGATCGAAAACGCTCTAATCAGGAGACTGCAAACCTATTTAATGAAACACATCCAGAACGTGCCATCCCGATAAACAAATCTACCGTCAAGCGAACAGTTGATCGGTTCGTAGAAACAGGTAAGTCCTTTAAGGTAGTTCGGTCGTTTCAGCATAATGCACTGAAATTTTTTCGGGAGTTATTGCAGTCGATAGAGAATTAAAAATGCGATTTTTTATGATTTTTTAATTATACCCTTACCGACCGGGCTTTTGTAAAAGATATAAACAAAAATAAAAATAAAAAATTTGATATTTCTCAATATGCCAGCCCTTCAGTTGACATCGGACGGAAGTAGCATTGCCAGTCTAACGCAGTGCACAATTCAAATTGGTTTCAGTTGGATGGTTCCAATAAAAATTCCTTTTATATTGTTTTCAATCGTTTTGTTTGTAATAAACATATTAATTAATTAATAACTGAATTAATTAAATCATTGTACAATAAAAATAATAATTTTTATATAGTAATACGAAATAAAAATGAGGAAAATGTTTGTCAGATTTTTTGGGCGTTTTCAGGTTGCGTGCGCAATTGACTTATTCAGGAATGGAAGTGTGTTGCTGTATAAGTCAATTGCGCATGAAACCGCAGCATTACTGAAAGCGCCCTTTATTTTTACGTAGCATTTTTTAAAATGGCTTTTTTACGTGACAAAAAAGGCCAGATAATGAAAAGTAGTGAGTTGCAACGTCGAAAAAGGAGCAGTGAACATTGCTTATCAATAAATTCTAAAAGAGTGGAACTCGAATATAAAATCGGTAGAAGATTAATTGATGTTGACTTATGTGCTGATAAAATGTGGTGCGAACTCTGTAAGATTCCGCTTAGTTTTCGACACGCAGAAAAAGAAACCCATTTAGGGATGTCATCAAATTTTTACGTACGTTGTACGCAGTGTTCCAATTTGATAACAGTACCAACGTCAAAAACCATTTACTGTGAAAACGGGTCAAATTTACGGGAAATAAATTGTCAAGTGGCTGCAGGTAATTGTTGAAATATTTTCAAATCAGTGTTTTATATTTTTTGGCCTTTTTATATTTAGTGTTTACATTTATAATGTCGGTGAAATTTTTTTACAGGATGTTTAGATGCAGGTGTTGCACATGAACAGTTAAATACCTTTTTAACTGCAATAAATATGCCTGTTATTCATCACAAAACTATAAAAAGGGCAGAAGCGGTGATTGGTCCAGCATTCGAAGCAGTTGCAAAAGCTTCTTGTGAGCGAGCTGTCCAAGTAGAAAAAAAAGCAACACAATTGAAAAAGTAAAACTTGTTTATAGTTCTTTTTTTAAGTTTTTCTCACTTTTTACAGTGGCTTCCGAATGAAAATGAATAGTGGAAACATAAATTATCTCACTGATTTTCTTTTTGTTCCAAAGGTTGCAAGATGCGAGTCTAGGCGCAAACCAAGATGTGAACCAAGATGCGAGCCAAGATGTGAACCAAGAAAGTCATTCGCTTGATGAAACAGTTGGAATCGTCGCTGAAACTGATTTCGGTTGGGACAAGAGGGGTTCTGGGTTCACATATGACAGTTTAAGTGGTAAAAAATTGTTTATAATTATATACGATATACCCTATTACATATAGGATATATTTCTATATGGGTTTGAGAGCAAATTTCCGGAGCGAAAACAGTAGTGAAATTTAAATCTCCCTAAAAAATATAAGTTTGTTTGTTGAAATTCAATAATTTTCAATGCATTTATATTTTATTTAAGGTCGAGGTTCCCTTATTGGACACGAAACTGGAAAAATTATAGCCTACGATATGGTTACAAAAAAATGTGCGATGTGCGAGCGTGGACACCCGCCTGATGATCACAACTGCCGGAAAAACCATGATGGAAGTTCCAAGTCGATGGAGCCAGCTTCTGCTGTGAGAATGATTTGCGAAAATCAAATGTTTGAGGGCAATGGTGTGAGAGTTGATACTATGGTTGGCGATGAAGATGCAGCCACTAAATCGCACGTCGGACAAGCAGCTGAACACGCAATCACAAAGTGGAGCGATAAAAACCACACTGTCAAAAAATTCAAAGGCAGGTTGTACAAACTTCGGCCCGAACACTCATTCCTGTCACACGAGGTGATCCTCTACTTGACAACATCTTTCGGAATGATAATAGATCAAAACAAAAACGACGCTGAAGGAGTGCGTCATGGCTTCCGAAATCTTGTCGATCATACTTTTGGTCGTCACGATAAATGTTCTCCAGTCTGGTGCAAAAAAATTGAACAGCCCGATGACAACTTCAAACACCTTCCTGACGGAAAACCTTTTTCCTGTACAGCGTGGGAAAAAGACTTCAAAGCTGTGATTGAATTTTATGTAGGAAAAGCAGCTGAAATTGCTCCTGGAGGATCATCGCAAAGAAATGAGTCGTTCAACCACATGGTCGTTACACGCGCTCCAAAAACCAGATTTTATGGTTCTTCAGCGGCACTGCATTATCGAGTTGCTGCTGCTGTGCTCCAAAAAAACGAAGGTGCCAATCATCTCAAAGATGTGTACAAAAGAGTTGGGATCACGGAGGGAAACATGACTCACAAATATCGTGAGATGATAGAAGTGAGAAGAGCGAAGAAACGCGAACTTCAACTTGAACCTAAAACAAAGCGCCGGCGATTCGAATTGAAAGCCAAACACAAAACGAATTATCAGAAGTCGAGTGCAGAAGGTATCACTTACATGAGTGGAATGGGTACGACCATGGAACGCGCGATTCAGACGACATTAAATTCGGCGGGTGGGTGGGTTCCGGCAGAGTTACCCCTTCACGATGATTGCAAAGTTCTTCTCGTCGATACGGAAACCACTGGTTTTGGAAAGACAGCCGACTTGGTTCAAATTGCTGCACAGTGTGAACCCAACTTTAGGTTCAACGCGTACATGTTGCCTGAAAAACCAATTCATCCGGAAGCATCAGCAAAAACCAAACTCAAGATTGTGAATGGAAAACTGTTCCATTTTGGAAAAGAGGTTGTGACAGTTTCCCCGAGAGAAGCTGCTGAAGCTTTTATTGAATTTTTAAAAACTTTGAAGTCTCAAATTTTATTTGCTGGTCACAATTTAATAAAGTTTGATGTTCCCGTAATTTTTAGGTGGCTAGAAAAATTTGATTTGGAGAAAGATCTTTGCGACCTTCTGTATGGATTCACTGATACGATTCCTTTACTTAAACAAGGAAAGACGGCCAAACTCGAATTGTTGGCTAAAAAATTTTTGCTAAGACTGTGAGTTGTTAAAAGGTCTCCTGAATCATTTTAATGTCACAGATGAGAATCTGAAAAAAGCTGCTGTTACGACACACGCACACTTTGAGAATCGCACAGCCAAAGCGAAGGAGAAACAAAAACTAAAAGATAATTTAAGGGCTCTTTTACCTTTGAAAAACGTGGTCAAAACTGTCACGCTCAACAAAATGGCAAGATGCAATATTACGGTCGACGAATTGAAATCGGAGTATCAAATCCACGGGGAAAAAGGTGTAAAAGCTTGTTTGGGGGTGCAAATTAATTCAAAACCAAGAGTTACTGTCAACCCAAAAATTATTGCTAATATTGTTCAATTTATTCGAAATTTATGATGTAGTGGTAACAAAAACAGTAAAAATAAAAATCTAAAAAACATTTTCCTCATTTTTATTTCGTACTAGTTGGGACCCGGTGCGCCTATGCTCCACCCATAAGCCAATAGTAGTAAGTAATAAGGTGATATGAATTTTAATATACAGTAAGAGAGTTTGAAAAAAGACAATTTTTTTGAATTTTGGATACCTAATAACAAAACGTGAAACTATTAGGGATCAGATATTTTGATCAAGACCATCGATGGACATGGTATTTTTCGAGATATGAATTTTTATACACAGATGAAGTGTCTTAATGAACCGGTACTTTTCTGTATTTTAAATAACAAAGCTCTCTACGACAGCGCCCCTTAGGAGGGATTTTTTAAAGTAGGCACCAATGCCAAAACCATCCCCTTGATGAAAGTAATATGTGGTTAAATTTTTGTGGCAATCGGTTGAATGGTTTAGGAGTTATTAGGGAACATACACACATACATCCAATTTTATATATATATAGATTACTATATAAAAATTATTATTTTTATTGTACAATGGTTTAATTAATTCAGTTATTAATTAATTAATATGTTTATTACAAACAAAACGATTGAAAACAATATAAAAGGAATTTTTATTGGAACCATCCAACTGAAACCAATTTGAATTGTGCACTGCGTTGGCCTGGCAATGCTATTTCCGTCCGATGTTAACTGATGGGCTGCCATATTGAGAAATATCAAATTTGTTATTTTTATTTTTGTTTATATCTTTTACAAAAGCCCGGTAAGGGTATAATTAAAAAATCATAAAAAATCGCATTTTTAATTCTCTATCGATTGCAAAAACTCCCGAAAAAATATCAGTGAAAATTTTTTCAGGAAATCGAATTTTATGTGGTCATATCGTACTTTTCCATAAGAGCCAATGTTAAAAAACACGAACTTCAAGTCAAGTTTTTGAAAAACTTAGCCCGGTAAGGGTATAATTAAAAAATCGTAAAAAATCGCATTTTTAATTCTCTATCGATTGCAATAACTCCCGAAAAAATTTCAGTGAAAGTGCTGAAACGACCGAACTACTTTAAGGGGACAGGCCCCTCAATAGGTCTCAAAAAATCCTTTTTTTTTTTTTTGCTTAATCGATCTGGCAACTATTCAAGATTATGTGTGTAAAATTTTAGCTCGAAATTCGAAGTATTACGGGAGTTACACGAAAATTCATTCGGTCGCTCAGAGCACGGTACAATAATAACAAGGTAGGCTCGCAAGGAAAAGCTCTGTTTCCATCTTGAAAAGCTTTTACCATTTTTATATGAGAAAAGATCTGAGTGACGTCACGAGAGAGCTTTTTTCCTTTGTGAACTAAGATCTGAGTGACGTCACGGGGCCCTTATGAGCTTACCTTGTAATTATTGTACCATGGCTCAGAGCTCACTAGTAAGTTTTGAACGATTCTATGGTGAAAATATGTATCCTAAGCTTGCGAAAGAAAATCCCAATCGAAGCGGGAGAACCCCGAAAAGAAAATTTCACGGTAATCGATGGACAAATAAGAATGAAAGTGATGAAGCCGGAAGCTCCGTGTCGCGAAATTTGGGTTTGGACGATGTAACAGTCCAAGCAGCTCACGGTTATCGCATTATCGAATTCCTGTCGGTGTTTAGTGTGATTTCGCAGTTCGTTAGTTGTAAAGATTGCAAAAAAAATGTCAAGTTTGGAGAAATTGGAAATCTCGGATTGGGTTTCAACATAGTGCTCATGTGTTCGTGTAGTCGAAGAGTTATCAGTTCGGGACCAACAATACATACTGGATTTGAAATAAATCGAAGGATAGTATTCATCATGCGTTTACTCGGTGTCGGGAGACAAGGTATAAACATTTTTTGCGGGTTGATGGATTTGTGTTCGGGACTGTCGCAACACGCGTACGAAAGAATAGTGAAGCATATTTTCGACGCTGCAACCAAAATGTTCGAGAAGGTGACGAAAGCGGCCGTTGAGGAAGAAAAGCAGCTAAATATCAAGAATGGATTACCAGCAGATCAATTTAAAGTATCGGGAGATGGCTCGTGGAAAAAGCGGGGCTTTTCTTCGTTGTACGGCGTTACGACGCTAATTGGATTTCGTACTCGAAAAGTTTTGGATATTGTGACTAAAAGTTCTTTTTGTCAAGCTTGTTTGCAGTGGAAGTCGAGAAAAGGGACTGATGAGTACGAAAATTGGTATGACGAGCATAAAGATGAGTGCGACAATAACCACGACGGTTCTGCGGGTAAGATGGAGGTGGATGCAGTGAATGAAATGTTTGCTAGGTCGGAGGAAAAGTTTGGGATTAAATATCTGTACTATATTGGGGACGGTGACTCAAAAACTTACAGTAGTATCGTAAAAAACAATCCATATGGTGATGAATTTCCAGTTAAAAAAAGTGAGTGCGTCGGTCATGTGCAAAAACGGATGGGAACGCGCCTGCGAAATTTGCGAAAAATGGCTAAGCTTGGGGGGAAAGGAGGACTGACAGAAGCGTTGATAAAAAAACTGTCTATATATTATGGCTTGGCGATACGAAGGAACGCTAACTCCGTCAAAGACATGAAAAATGCAATTATGGGAACTCTATTTCATTATTGTTCAACAGACGAGGCCCCAAATCACGAGTACTGTCCTGAGGGAACAGAGAGTTGGTGTGACTGGCGAAAAGCTGAAGCCTCTGGGCAACTTGCATCTTATCAGCATCCTCTTCGTGTTATTTCACCTGCCGTGGAGAAACTTATTCTTCCTATATACGAAGATCTTTCGAGAGAGGAGCTTTTGACTAGGTGCTTGGGCGGCCACACTCAAAATCCAAACGAATCATTCAATGCTTCAGTGTGGCGCATGGCTCCAAAACATCTACACACGGGTCAAAAAAATGTGACAATTGCCGCGTACGTGAGTGCAGGAATTCTCAACGCGGGATACCCAGCGCTTCTGTACATGATGCAATTGCTGCAAATACCAGTCGGACAGCAATGCAAAATGTTTGCCGATCAAATGGAAGAGACGCGACTTCGCGAAGCTGCCGAACGCCGGAGGAGCAATACAAAAGACGCTCGTATGGCTCGTGAATCTGAGAAAAATGAAGAAAACGAGTTTTTCGAAGAATCTGAGGGGATTCTATACGGACCAGGATTAGCTGATTAGAATTACACAGCGGTGAGTTGGTTAATTTCCATATTCTACATTACGAAATTTAAAGTGCGTTTTCTCAAAACCATGTTTTTACAATTGGCGGGCACGATAACTAAAAAAGTTATCAACGGATGTTCTTCAACTAAATTTTATTTTATTTAGTATAAAAAACTACTCTATGTGAACTACGGATTTTGAAAAATTCCGATTTTCAATACCTTTTTTATTAACAAATAAATGTAAAAAAAGTAACTTTTTTTTTTGAATCATATTTTTTCGACTAAATTTTCGATTTTTGGAATTTCCGTAGTTCACATAGAACAAATAAGTATAACGAAGAAAACAAAAAAAAAAATTGATTTAAGTTGAAAACAACGGCTGCTATCGTGCCCGCCAATGGACTCCGACCGTGTTGAAACGCTGCCGGAAAACGTCAATAACTCAGCCATTTGAAATTTTTCAGATGTAATTTTTTTTTGTTAATAAAGTTTAAAGTATGACTAAAACATATCCCAAAATTCGTATGTCTCCGATGTTTCTTTCTGTAAGAAAAATAATCAGGAAAAAACGCTTATTTCTCGGACGCTTGAGGGGCCTGTCCCCTTAAATGGTTTTGCTGATTTGTTAGGTAAATGCTGCTTTTTTGCATTCAATAAACAGGTTCTGTCACAGACAGGCCGAGACTCGGACGTCCGAGAACAGCTACAAATCCTGAAACATCACTGAATGTTCTCCTCAACTTCACCGAAGATTGTCATAAGTCGACACGGAAAGTAGGTCAGGCAATGGGAATTAGCGATTGGTCCGTGCGAAAAATTTTAAAAACTAACAAGTATCATCCATACAAAATTTGCTTGGTACAAGAGTTGACGGACAACGATTTCGATCTGAGAGTCGAGTTTTGCGATGTCATGATGGATCGATATGATCAGAATCCAATGACATTTTTCTGGACCTGTTTTTCGGATGAGGCAAAATTTGAGCTAAATGGAAATATGAATCGACACAACAGCTCATGGAGCCACTCAAACAGCTGATCGTCTCTTTCTCTTCTTCTTCTGTCAAATTGAAGTATTATTGTGGGTAAGTATACATAGTTTTCGTTGATATATTTTCTATTACTAATTTATTCACATTTATGTATTTTCAGATGATTTATGATGGTGGGAATTTCGGGAGGCGGAGTTTTGGACGTCAGTGTTGGCGGGTAAGTATTTTGTGGAACTTGTTTTTTCTGTTGATTAATTTTGCTTTCTTGTAGATTTGCCGACGGGGTTTTGTGAGTTTTGCGGCGGTGGATTTTCTAAGGTAATTCTTTGATTTATGTTGTTATTATTAATGATTTTATTTGCAGGTCAATACTTTTTTAGTGTTTAGTGTAGTTTAAGTACATACTTTTGTGTTTTTCATAAAAATAAAGTTCTTTTCGTGGTGCAATTTCAATGTTTTTATTTTCATGTTGTTGTTGTTGTTTGTTTTCAGCTTTTCGGATTTTCGCGTCTTTGGAGACGCGACAGAGTGCGCTTAGAGATATATGTTTACTATATATGTTTCTGAACATCATCCACCTGGTGTTCTCTTCTGATAATTTTGGTTTAAATAGACACACACACACAGGATCCCAGTCACTACTACCGAACTTGATTCGTGCTTTGAGTAGGCAAACGACTGGTTGTGATCCTACTAACCTTTTAGTTTCCCCCTAACCCCTGGGTTGACGGTAATTGCGTGGTTCTCGCGTTGTTTTTGTCGTTTGACAGGAGCGGACTGACTCATTACAATCTTACGAACACAACCGACATACTACTAAAGGACTATCAGGCGGGGTTGCATGATGGATTAATCCCCGCTAGGCGGAACGTTACTTCCCATAAGTGACACATGAGATTCTGATAACCTGCCAAAAATAAACAAAAAAAAGGGGGCGGAGTTCAAAGGAAAATGGTGTAAAATACTAGAAAAAGAAAAGAAAGAATTTGATGAATTAGCGATAGATTAGTGCCGACCACTTGTAGTGGTATAAACTTGAAGTTAATTTAATGAAGGAAAACGAAGTAAAATAAGAAAATTAATGAATTAACCCTAGATTAATCTCGACCACACATAATAATATAAACTTAAATTTAATTTAAAAGAAAATAAAATGAAATAAAAAGAAATTGAAGGAATTAACAAAGATTAATCTCGACCACATATATTAATATAAACTTAAATCTAATTTAACGAAAGAAAATGAAATAAAATAAGAAACTTAATGATTTAACAACAGATTAATACCGACCATTTATAATAATTTAAACTTAAATTTAATTTAACGAAAAAGAAAGGAAATACATAAAACAAATTAAAGAATTAACACTATAGCAATAACCATCCTATTTAATAAAATAAACTGAAGATTAAGAGAATCTATCACTAATTAGTATGAGGTTGATGTGTAACGCCCGTACAAGGCACAATTTCGCCTTTTATCAAGACAACGACCCCAAGCACACCTCCGAAGTGGCGAAGATGTGGCTAATTTTGAACTGCCCTAAACTTCTACAAACTCCCGCACAGTCGCCTGATCTAAACGTAATTGAGCATTTGTGGGAAGAGTTGTCCAAGAGGGTCTATACAAGGACATTTAATTCGAAATCCGAATTAAAAACCGCGTTGCAACAAGAGTGGAATAGCATTGGGGCCGAATATTGTCAAAAACTGGTGGAATCTATGCCCCGTCGCCTCGAAGCTGTTGTGAAATCAAAAGGATACCCTACTAAATACTAATAACATACTTTAGTTTTTGAAAAATCCTTGAAAAATATCTTCTTTTTATGTTTTTTTGCCATCATTTCTGTTTTGTCCGGTTAGACGTTTGAAAGAAATATGAGTGAAATTTTTGTTGTTGTTGTTTTTTTAGTGTTTGGAAATAAATTTTGATTTAAGTTTTTCGCAATTATTTTATAAAACAAAATAAGGAGAAAAATGTGGTATCATGCATCCCGCTAGGCCAACTGCATCATCCTTTTCACCCCCCTCAAACATTTACCAACCGTTTGTCCGGTTAGACTTTTGTACCCCCTCGCCTGTATTTATTTTAGTTGGTTCGCTTGGCATCTGCATTTCTTAGCTAGATAATAATTTCATTTCTGCGACAGCTGCGAAATGAGCAAAAACGCAAAACAAAACAAAAACAAACGGGCTCTTGCAGCTGCACCGGATCATGTGCAATTGCGCAGTATATCTGCTTGCGTGATCGTAATAAATTATTAAAGCGACTTGTTTTAACAGTATCAGTGTATGGGTAGTTCAGGCCTATATAAACTCCATTTTGGCTGATGATTCTTAAGTAGAGTTTCATCAGTTTTAGAGGAAGGCAGAAGAAACTTTCCAAAGTTAAATCAAGTGAGGAGCAGAATTTTTTATTGAAAAATCAAAAGAAACATTTGGGTAAGAATGTTTTAAATAAATAAATTTTCAATTATTTTACCATTCGACTTTATTCTTTTCAGATATGGCAGGCAGTATGAATATTAATAATTTTGAGTTTGGTGCTGATAGTTTGGAGTCAGCTAGGAAATCGTCAACTAGCAAAGGGGTAAAGAGGCGACTTTTCGAGGAGAAGAAGGAGGAGGATTTTTCTAAGTCGACTCTTAGCAAAAGGAAGAAAAACATGTCCCCTATCATCTCTGTGAATGATGATGATGATACTGGTCGATGAGGATGAGGAAATCAACAGTTTTCAATATAAGAAAAATATGCCTTTGAAAGACATGAAAGTCAACGAAGCGTACAACATAATTGATGCTAGGAAGGTGAATACCAAGTTCGGGAAAAAGGTGCTGGTAGAGCTGGAGGATAGTATTATATACATACCGGGAAGGTATACTGACCTCTCCGATAGGGGGATTAATTTATTAAAAAAGGGGAAATATGTCATAGAGAATTTGGGAGAGATGGGTAATTCCTTCGAAATCATATTTAAGAAAAGATCAGGAAATCCCCACGAACTGAATGTGGACGACGGTGAAGGGAACATTATTTTATCACAAAACAGAAAAAATATTAAATCATGTAAAAACTAAAATTTTAAAAATAAATTTCAATGTTTATGTATTTGATTTAAAAAATAAAAATGTTAAAATAATTGTTTTTTTTAATGTATCAAATTGTAGTCATTTTCAGGTTTACAGTTCTACTTTCAATGCTACCCACAGAGTTTCAAAACCTACACCTCCCATAGACATGATATACCCGTCGAGCCATCGAGTTCTCAACATTCGCCCCCAGTAACAAACCCGCGTGATATACAAAGGATGTCTGAGTTTCTAAAATTTCTTGAGACCCGATTCCAGATGTTAGAAAATCTTGGAGGTAAAAGAGAAAAGGCTATTGTTGCAAGGCGTTCTAGTAATCGACAGTCTACCCTAGTAATGGCAACCAAGGACATCCCTAAGAAACCGTCTCAGCATTGTATCTTCTGCAAACATAAAGAACACCGCATACAAGGATGCCCATCATTTCGAAACCTATCGCTCGAGGATCGAATTCACCACGTCAAAAGGCTTCGACTTTGTTTTAATTGTTTAGATCATAGCCATACTATTCATCAATGTAACTCACGTTCATGCTTGAAGTGCAACCAACGGCACCACACTCTTTTGCATCCTAATATCGGTCCAGGACAAGGCGTCGGGCAACAAGTACACCAAGTCGATGAAAAATTTCAAACAATTAATCAGTAGCGGCTGGGTAAAAGAATCCAGTTCGCTAAATAAATAACAATTCGCAAAATTTTACATGATTTGGGGCATCCTAATTACAAAAACGTGAAAATGAAAGTAAAAATCTGGCCAGATATAGCTGCCAATTAGAATGTATGTAATGTAGGCGCAAAAATTAAGAAATAACTTAAAAACAAAACATTAGTGGCAACACTTTTTAGCACATAATATTTAGACCTTAATAGATGTAAAAACCTCATGAAGCAGACAATTCAATTCAATCCCACTGTTCGGAGAACAAAGGTGAACGCACAAAATGGAACAACGACCGCACGTCGCAATCGATAACACTTATCAGCACGCGACGATCGTTCACCTGGTATGTCAACATCGAAAAACGCTGACGATCAACTGGGTCAACACAGTTCAACAGCACCTCTGGCCCAAATCTGCTGACGGTGCAACAAGGGTCATCGCCACCACCGGCAAGAGACACTACCTGGGCTCATCGATGCAACGCAGAAATGAAGTTGGAAAACAGTCACCGACGGGAAGACACCACCGCCGCGAAGTAATTAACCAATTAACGATATAACTAAGAACCGAATTAATGTGAATTAATGAGAATAAAGTAAAATATTGGAAAGGTTCAAGTTTGTAGGGTTTATGTTTTGAAGATTTTTAGCTATCAAAACACCCACAATGGACGTGGAAGTACATACATAGTACAAGTGTCTTTAACCAATAAATTGTTATAATAGAACAACTCAAACACTCCTTTATTTTGATAAATCCCACATACATTGGTAAAAGCCGGATAAATACGGAATAAAAATTGTCACCTGCAACGACGTGCAAACATCGTACATGCTAAACGCTGAACCTTATGTTGGGACGGTAGAAACAGACAGAGAGGACACCGTGCCGAGTTATTACATAAAGTTGTTGACTGAGTAGATACACAATTCTCAACGTAACGTCACCTGCGACAACTGGATCATGTCCATGAAGATTGTTCAAGAGATGAAGGACGATTACTCCTTGACAATGGTTGGAACGTTGCGCAAAAACAAGCCTGAAATACCAGAGACTTTTACACAACCAGCTGCTGCTAGCACGGTGCGGTACGTCTACGTCTACGCCTATGGAATAACGTTACTTTCCTACAGCCCAACAAAGGCGAATGAACAAAGAAATCGGCAAGCCAGAAATCGTGGCTTTTTACAACGTCACAAAAGGTGGAACGGACACCTTTGACGAGCTTTGTGAGAATTATACAACAAGTCGAATCTGCAAGCGATCGCCAATGCGTCTCTTTTTTGGGATCCTGGATCAGGTAAGAGTGAGCAGTGCTATTCTATGCAATTTGAGAGAAGCCAACTCACCTTTGAATCGTCGCACTTTTTTTAATAACGATTAGTACGACTAAAGGGCTATTTAGATACACGCGTGTAGTCTGTGGGGTAGCTTCTGCACCAGTTATATTCCAGAGAATTATGGAAACACTTTTATCAGGCTTAGAAGGGGATAATAATTGGTGTTCACAAGTCGAGGCATTTGAGTTAATAATGAAGTTATGAATGGGTGTTTTAGAGGACGAGCGATTACTTGGTTACGCTCCAAACCAGACCACATCAAGCTGACTTACGACGAACTCTTAACAGAACTAAACCGAATTTTCGGGAAAGATGCAAATCGATTAGCAGCATGGCGCGAACTTGAAGCTAGGAAATGGAGGGCGCCGGAGAATTGTATCGATTATTTTCATGTGAAGACGCATTTAGGAAACCACATCTCAATAACCGAGGACGAGATGATCGAATAGTATTAGGAATCAGGCCAGGATGAAACAATTTAGGAATTTAAGGGACCTGCTTGAAGTTATAATCTACATTACGAGGGGGGACGAAAGATGACCGTAGAAGGATACCACCAGGCAGAGCGAATCCGAGGACGATTGTTACTTGTTTAAATGATAAGTCGGGAGCTTTCGATACAATTGTGTCGAGAGCATTAAATTATTTTGAATACATATTTTAAGAACAGCCACTTTGTGCTAAGTCATATTATGGAGATTATTTTCAATGCGGTTATAAATGAACCGAATTTCGGTATTATGGGAGCTAAACTGTGTAGGCTACTGGACTCGATGAATCCAGGGAGCAATAGTGTTTTTGTAGGTTTATTTGTTTTTGTAGGTAGGTTTTGGCTAGCTAGGATGGTAGGAAACCAAGGCAGGAAGGAAAGTTGGCCGACACCACTTTTTTTTCACTATATTATCTATATGTACGGATATATAGTGCTTCAAACTTCATACATCACTTTCTTTGCACTCTATTTCGCTAATGGTTAACTATACATGAAAAAGTCCTTAAATTATCCTTAATTTTTTACGTAGAGCTAATATTTCACGAGTTATAACGCTGTAGACCTACCGTCTCATATACGATACACCGAAAGTAATAAATTATTGTTAAGTACCCTCGATAAGAATTTGTTTACATTTGGTACCGGTGTCAAGTGTAATACCTATGACACACATGGGGTATCGATACCTAGATATTGCGTATATCCACCTTATACCCCTTGTGTGTCACCCAATACCCGGTTTATACCCAGGAAAACAAGTGGTTATGAAGTGGGTATCGATACCCCGAAAATTTTGTGGGTATAAAGTAGGTATCAGTTCTTTTCACTGTGCGCAGCACCATCTGTATGCGAAAATCGAGCAAAAAAACCTGTAAATACATATTTTTTACCTTCAAATTTAAAAAAAAGAAGAAGAACACTAAAAATCAGTCAGTCAACTACAGAATAAATTTATCCACGGAGGAAATAAAAACCCGAATAAAAAATCTAACTAAAAAATTTAGGTTTGTAATTTTGTAACATGTTTATTATAGGTATACTATACATATAAAACTCATTTATCATTACAGAATCAGTCAGTCAAGTGACAACATAAAAATGGACGAAAACACTGCACCTAATAAAAGGCGCCGCATTTTAAGCAATGCGGAGAGTGCTATTTTAATAGAAGTATGGAGGAACCACATTAAAGACCTCCGAGGAAACAAGCGTAACAATTGCGTTTATATAAATATGGAAAAGGAGCTGAAGGACAATTACAGAATAAATTTATCCACGGAGGAAATAAAAACCCGAATAAAAAATCTAACTAAAAAATTTAGGTTTGTAATTTTGTAACATGTTTATTATAGGTATACTATACATATAAAACTCATTTATCATTACAGAATGGAAGTATTAAAATCAGGGAAATCTGGAGGCTCACCTTCAGATTGGGAGCACTTTCATGCCATAAAAGAATTTATTGGCCAAAATAAATGTAATACGGGAACCCAGTTAATGGAAGAGTCCATTTATATAGATGCATTGGGTAATAAAACATTTTAATTTATGAATTAATAATTTGGAATTCATTATATCAAATTTTACAATATCTTTTTAAATTATTTTCCTAATGTATATTTATATTTTTCAAGATGATGACCCATTGGTGGCGGCGGGTGGCGGAAAAAAATCACATTTTTTGATAAAAGTCAATTTTTCGATCATCATATGTCAAAAATGAACTAATAATTCAATAGATATTGAACTTTGCCAAAAAAAGTCAAATTTTCCTAAAAAATTGACGAAAAAATGCAAAAATTGTCGATTTTCGATTCGATTTTTTTCACTTTTCTTCAAGTTTAATTTTTTTTCTTTTTCACCATCAAAAGTGCATAAAAGAAGCTACATTTTAAAAAAAGTAAGAACCTCATACGAAGCGATGCACAAAACTGATAGGCCAATCAATTTTCAAATTTGAAGTCAATTTTTGAGCCTTGTATTAGATATTTTGACTTGAAATTTTAACCAGTTATTGTTCCTATTATAAAGTATAACTTTTGAAAATTTCATCAAATTTCACTAAAAATATTCGAAGTTATCTCCAAAAAACCAAAATTCTGTAGTTTCTTTAGTTTTTGATTTTTTTGAGGTTATATGTGCAGATAAGGATTTCATATTGTAACCGCTGGTAGCCAATATCATAACGAACAACCTCTATTTTTTTCAATTTTTTCGGACCTACACATGCCGAGATATACGCATTTATATTTAGAAAGAACGACCAAAATGGTAAATTTTTGACATAATGGCCGGTAACTTACGTAGCGGCGGTTGCTAGAGGTAGAAAATGTCCATTTCGTATAGTATTCGATGTAACTAACATGTTCCAAAAAAAAATTTTTACTCTGGAGACAATTCCTTATGTTTTGCTCATCTGACTCCACTACAAGAATAAAAGTTATGCCGTAAATCAAGTGATTTAGTTTTATTGTTTCTTTGAAAATTGTTCACGTTTTTTTCTCGTAAAATATAGTGTATCGTATGTGATACAGTAGGCTAATACGCGTAACATTTTCTTGTTTCAGACTCACATTGAATGAAATCGTTACGCTGTTAGAAGAAAATGAAATCGAAAATAGTATTACAGAAAATGATATTTATTTGTTTCCACCTGAAAATGCAACCGGGGAGTTGACTGATGAAGATTCTGGGGACGAAGATATCGTCGAAATCAACAACCTACCATCAAGCTTGTTGAGATCGAACGCTGAGTTACATCGAGCAAATGCAGAAGATTTTGAAAGTCATCAGTCAAGTCTTGGAGGTGAAGAACCAGAATTATGCGAACCATTACGTAAAATATCTAAAAAGTACAACTGGAGAAAAAAGGAGTACACCGAAGGAAACCCGTCATGGAAGCCTATGTTCCATGTTCCTCAACAAAGGTCGCCTATCGAATGGTTTTCTTTATTTTTTTCGGAAGATCTTTATCTGTTACTTACTACTGAGACTAACAAATACTTGGGAAGGAAAAATCTTCCCGCTGATATCAAAATGGAGGAAATGAAGTGTGCTATAGGCATTTTGTTGGTAAGCGGCTACTGTCAAGTAAATAGAAGACGTATGTACTGGGAAAACACACCTGATACAAGAAATGAACTGATTGTTAGTGCGTTATCACGTGATAGATTTTCAGCCATATTTTCGATAATCTCCAGTTAGATAATTCTGACAAATTTGCGAAAGTACGTCCACTTATGAACAAAATATCGAGTGCATTTCAGGCATACTGCCCCCACAAAGAAAACCATAGTGTCGATGAGGCAATGGTACCGTATTTTGGACGACATGGATGCAAGCAATTCATCCGCGGTAAGCCGATAAGATACGGCTTCAAACTTTGGGTAGGTGCCACATCAGGTGGCTATATAGTATGGTTTGAGCCATACCAAGTGTTTAAACTAAACCCCAAGTACGCAGAGTTGGGCCTAGGTGCAAGTGTCGTTTTGAGTTACACTGATAAACTTAGTCAGCTTGGTCTGGGAGGTAATTATTACTTGTTTATCGACAATTTTTTCTCTGGGCTGCCATTGATAGCTGAGCTAACAAAGAGAAATATACGGGTAACAGGGACTATTAGAGAAAATAGGACTGGCAACTGCACTTTACTGGATAATAAAGAAGCGAAAAAGAAAGAAAGAGGTTTTTTTGACTACCGTGTGAGCGACGAGCTTATCATTAGCAAGTGGCACGACAATAGTATAGTGACTGTTTGTTCAAATGCGCTCGGTATAACACCTTTGCATAAAACCGAAAGATATTCTCAAAAAGAGAAAAAGAGGATAACCGTTTCTCAGCCGCATTTGATACACCAGTATAATAAAAATATGGGCGGTGTTGATCTTTCGGATCAAAATACATATATCATCCCTTCGGACAAGTTTCGTGGTAAGAAGTGGTATATGCCCATCATTCTGCACTGTATTGATATGTCGGCTCAGAACGCCTGGCTGCTATACAGATATAATGGTGGTAGTGTGGATATGCTGACTTTCAGGCGCCGCGTAGCAATCGCACTTATACAAGCAAATACACTTAGAAGTAAACCAGGCCCGAGCAGACCATCCTCACTAACAATGGATACCAGGTTTGATGAGAAGGGTCATTACGTCATCAAACAAGCACAGAATAAAAGAACGAGATGTGGACTGTGTCACCAATTGTGTCCTGCAAGGTGTGTAAAGTGCAACATTGGTCTACATGTAGAGTGTTTTCTTAATTATCATACTAAAAAATAATGCATTATATTTTTTTATCAATAAAAACTTTCTGCGTTAGATGCTGGACTTTATGCTTATGCATATGCCTACTGTATCACATAGGATATGGCCCATTACACCCCCCCTATGCAATCGATATCTTTTTAAATATTTTTTTTATTAATAATAATGTTCTATGAAACGATAAAATTAGAAAAAAAAACATATTTTACAAAAAAAATAGTTCCAGGTCTAAATGGGTTAAGTGTCGAAAAAAGCAAATTCCAAAGTAGTTTTTTGCCAATATCTTCTCAATTACACGTTTTATTGCAAAACTGCTTATAACGTTTTTTGTGCGGAACACCATTGCTCACATTTTTTGTTCCGAGCGGGCTGTGGAGAAGAGTTTGTGCACTAAAGAAATTTCTCACTTATTTGTATGAACATTTATATGTATATTTATGAAACGTTTGGCGCTGAATAGCCATTTGCTAGAAAAAAACGTTCAAAGTAACATTTCTAGACCAAATTTGTTGGTATAAATTTTCGTCGTTAATAATTAGTTTACGAGATATTTGTAAAAAATCAGTCTGTACTAACGTTTAAGGTATAATTAATACATAAATATCAACTTTACAGAAAAAAGTTGAAATAGGAACTGTGGGCAATAAAATTATAAACTGGTCAATATTAAGCGAAATCATCTAAAGCAGATTTGGTATTATAGTAGCAGGAGCGCTGGGTCCCGCGGAAAGAAGAAGATAACTGCCGAGCACAAATTTTTGTTCTGCGTGACTCCTCTATGTATTATATGCTTAGTGGTTTTACACAAAGTCGCATAACATATTCCAAAACGATAAACACGATCAATCGGAACACTTCATCGATCACCGAACTCAAAGTTCAGTGATCTACCCATCTCCTGTTCCGTCCCGATCGTGTATATCAAAAAAACATCCAATTTCCGGCATCTCCAATTTCTTCACTGTCTGTCCGAAGGTCCCTAGTGAACGAACATCAAAGTCACGTCGACTCGCGACTCGCGAGTAATAATAATTCCTGTAACGGTCGGCATGCCCGAGGGATCAAATTTTCGTTCAGCACACCCTATGCTCGCGCCAACGCATTGCCCAAAAAAGGCGAATTTCAAAAAAATCACGCAAAGGAAGCCATGACTTTTCTTGGTGTGCGACCCTGCGGCTGGGGGAAAACCAAAGTTTTGGACGAGATGCGTGGCTCCTTGGCAGTCGGGTCTCGAAAGTCAGTCTGAGTGTGGATATTGAACAGTGCAAGTCGCGTCAAGTATCAATTTTTCTTACACCGGTTTTGGGAAGATTTGAGTAATTTTTTTTTTAAAAAGCGTTGATCATTGTAATGAGTGTTTTGAATTGCAAATAAAGATCACGTTTGAGATTGACTTGGAAAGGGAAAGGAGTTTCTTTCGATTTAATGTTGCGTTTCCTTTTTTTTGTTAAAAATTATTTTACATGAAAATTCGTTAAAAGGTTATGATGCGGTTATATGGTGGTGTTGTGTTTCCTTTTTGCGGAACGGTTTCGCATACCGTAAATTAGAAATATAAATGAAAAAAATTAAGCTCTAAACGAAGTGATAAGGATAGAAATGAAGTGTGAGTTTTTAACTTAAACGTTTTTTCTTTGTTATGTCTGACGAAATTAGTGAGGAAACTGTGAAACTGTGAAATTACACCTCTTTTCATACAAATCGTCTCACCGTCAGTAACCTATAACGTAGAATTTTTAGTGGCGAAATTTCTTTCGGTTTATTTGAAAATATTAAGACAACTATTTCCCATTACATCGAAACCTTTTTTTGTTTGTCTTGACGAAGAGGTGGTGAATATATATTCGGAAAGAACCGAGGCCAACCTCATGTGATAGATCAGCTAATCCAACGTCTACGGAATTACCAGCACAAAATATTCCCCGACAGTTACAAAAATGGCGCCCAACGTGGGGCTATAGTTCCTTCTAGTCTACTGTATTAACTCGGATATGTCTGTTAGTCACTTGTTGACGTTACCTTTTCGTATTCGGCAAATTTGATTTTCTTCTTCCTTTGGAAGGTTTCCCAATCCGAGCTAATTTTCTTTCTTTAAGTCAGTATTCCTCAATGGTAAGACCGATAATTCATTCTTTTCCTGTGGCATCGGCCATCGAGAGGAACTGGTAGAGGACTTCCTTCAATGTTAGTTTCCCTTCTCAGTCCAAGTCCCTCCGGTTATTTGGGTATGGGTTTTGGTACCTGCCGCGGTATCATCTCCCTTACAGCTTATGTGTTTTCATCTTAGCCTTAACGGCCTATAACTCTTCTTTCATTTTCATTGAACGTTTATGGTTCGACTATCTTTTCATGCGGTAGCTTCCACTTTGTCTACCTTGCTCGTTCATGTGAGTTTGTCTGGTCCTAGTACCAAGCGCCTTCGCTTGCTAGTGCGACAACTCTTGTGAGTCAACCAATGGGATTCTCCTGCTGTCTGGCTTCATGTGGCTTATGTTCACATGGCTTGCGCGGAGGTATCACCATCTGATTGTTTCTTCCATGAATGAAGCAATACCGCCCAACTATGTTCTCCTGGACTTTTTAGTATGGCCAAATTGGTGGATAGATCACTGTCTTACAATGATCCTGGTAACAGGCTAATTGCCTGCCAGCGCGGTAAGCCAGTGGTCCCTCTGCTAACGCGGTCCCGTATGTATCCTCTTCTTGATCAGCCTTCCGGAATTTCAGTCGTGTCGTCATCGTTACTGATCCGTCGTGGCTGCCAATCAGGGATAATCTTCACCAATGGAAGCTTCTTCTTCTTCTCCTCAAGATTCTCTCCTCGGCGTCATAGTCATGCGGTCTGCTGCGGGCGGGGATGAATTCTGATATGTAGAGTTGACCGAGGCAGATGGGTTGCCACTCTCCTCGGCCAATTCATATTCTGGTAAGTGCTGAAATGTTGTTGAGTGTGCATCCTCTCCTCTGGGAACCATGCTCAGGTCCCATCTAATTAATTAAATTATCGCGTTAATAATAACTATTTACGTTTTCGTTTATGAATACGAGTGTTAAGTCTTGCATAATTTCAGGCGGTTGCTGTTTAAATTCAATTAAATAATTATCGTTAATATTTTTCACGTCCCGAGTCTATTTAAGATTTTTATTTCGCGTAACTTTAAACGTTATTCATTAAAACTTATCTGTATCTTTTGCGTTAATATTATATATTCATATAGTTTAAAAACAAGAGGGGGCACGTCTCCTTCGTGAAATTTCTTTCGTTTAATAGTAAATCCGTTTCTCGCTATTGTCAACAATCATTATGTCGGATTCCGAACATCCAGATGTGTCTGAAGCCCCTGGGGGTGACGATAGTCCATCCTTCCACGGGTTTAGAGATAGCCAAATAGAATCAGACAATCAAGTTTCGGAACGGCAGCGAATCGAGCTAATGATAGCTAAGCTGAAAGACCAACTGGCTGCTATGCCGACCGGTTCTAATGCAGCACCTGCTCCCGTTCCAATAAAAGTAGACCCAACCAGCTCAACCGTAGAGCCCAACCCCTTATATAGTCAAATCAAAACACCTGATTTACGATTTATTGCTAGACCCGTAAAATCCCAACAGGCTACACGCCACCCTTGTTCTTTTGTGATTTTGTGAAATAATTATTATCTGCAAGTAAGTAATATTTTACTATTATTAAAATTAAAGTATTTTGGAGCGGATTTTAGAACAAAATTAATTTATTATTATTGTTGCAGCTTTGGCTATGGGTCGAGGGATTTGTCTCCGAGAAAAAAAAAACCGAGGTTATGTAAAACCCTTCTCCTACACACAAGTCATTCTCAGAGGAAGATAGCACGATTGACCGGCGTATCTAAGTCTACTGTCAATAAAATAAAGGTAAATTTAGACCAGAATCAGCCACTTTCGCCCAAAAGAAAAGGCAAATGTGGCAGAAAACGTATCACAACAGCACGTTCCGATAGGAAAATTCGGGATATCTGTTTGCAAAACAGAAAGAAAAGTGCTGGATTCTTAACTCAGATGGTACAGGAATCTGGGATACCTGTTTCTAAAAGAAATGTACAGCGAAGGTTGGCAGAGGAAGGCCTGACAGGTCATCGTCCAATAAAAAAACCACGATTGACAGAGGCAATGAAGAAGAAACGGCTTGCTTGGGCTCGTGAACATCACCTGAAGACTGTTGAAGACTGGAATAAGGTCAGTTCTAATGTCAATTTTGTTTGTGTTAATATAAAATCATATTTATAAAAATTATAACTAGATTTCTATTTTTTTAGATATGTTTCTCAGACGAGTCAACATTTGAAATTCTAGCCGACAAAAGCAACTTTGTCAGGCGGCGCCCAGGCGAGAAATTTCACTCTGTTTGCATAGTGGAACGAATTAAACACCCTGTAAAAATACCGCCGCCTAATACGACACCAGTTATTCAGCCGATGGATCAGGGAGTGATATCGACTTTTAAAAGTTATTACCTTCGACGAACATTTAAACTTCTTTTAAGTGAGTCTGATGGACAAGATAAGCCTACCATGCTAGAGTTTTTGGAAAAAGTTCAACATTATGAAAGCCATAGAAATTATTTCCGATTCGTGGGAGGAGGTTAAACCATCTTGCATGAATGTTGTTTGGCGCAAAATATGGCCTGAATGTGTTCACCTATGCGCTGCAGAAGTTGATGGTACACCAGCTGTTCGTCATTAAATTTCTAATTTAGCTAGAGATTCTAATTTTGAAGGTATGGAGGAGACTGACATAAATGAATTGCTAACCTCGCACAACCAAGAATTCTCTAATGAAGAACTATTGCAACTGGAATTGGAATTTGCTAATGAAGAAGATGACAGTGACCGTTCAATAGAAATCTCCAAAGAAGAAAATTTAACCTCCAAACGAATTTCCAAAGCGATGTGTTTGATTGACGAAGCTATGGAGATTTTTTTAAAAAACGATCCTGACAGCGGAAGGGGTTTTAAAGTGTCCCAGGCGGTAGCTACGAATATCAATTGCTACAAAGAAATTTATTTTACGTTATTCACTTTGCGTCGTTTCAAATTGCGTTGTGTTTTTTTGGAACGTAACCCCGACGCAAAGTGAGGTATTGGGGTAATGCTATGGTCTGCCATACGCGCAAAAGGGGTTGGGCGCCTCTATATTGTCCAGGGAACCATGAGACAGGAGCAATACAAGCAAGTATTAGAAACTCGTCTGTTGCCGCAACTCCAGGAATGGTTCCCGAATGGGGAAGAATTCGTGTTTATGCACGATTCAGCTCCATGTCATAAAGCGAAGAGTGTAACCAAATTTTTGGAAGACCACAATATTCCAGTTTTACCTTGGCCTGATATGAATCCCATAGAAAACTTGTGGGAAATAACCAAGGCGGAAATTGCCAAGGAAATGATAACCACCAAAGTAAAACTGATTGAAAAGCTAATAAATGTATGGCATCACAATCCCAAAATAAAAGAAAGTGCTAAACAGTGCAGTGTTGAAAGTATGCCGAGGCGGATTCAAGCACTGATAGAAGCAAAAATTATAAAATATGTGTCTGATATTATTAAATATAACCTAAAGTGACGTTTTTAATTAATTATGGAGCAATAATTTACAAAAAAACAATTTTTCGTGACTTCGTAATCGACTTTTTTCGTAATTTGGCAACCCACTGTATATACCGCCACGCAATCGGTATTTCAATCGTGCTGTAGAAAAGCTGTGGAAGAGGAAAAAAAAAGAAAATGAAAAACAGGGCAGGTCAACTTCTAATTTAAAAGTATCAGGCGATGGTTCATGGAAAAAACGCGGCTTTAAATCTTTATACGGTGTTACAACGCTCATTGGATATTACTCTGGTAAAGTCATCGATTTAATAGTAAAAAGTAGCTATTGTGCAGCGTGTAACTCTTGGAGAAATTGACAAAATACTGAAGAGTATGAAGTCTGGTATGAAGAACACCAGCCAGAATGTCAAGAGAATCACCAGGGCTCTGCACGTGCAATGGAAGTGGAATCAATTAAAGAAATGTTTTTGAGATCAGAAGAATTGCATGGCGTGAAATACGGCAATTACATAGAGGATGGAGATTCAAAAACATTCAAAGGAATTCTCGATATAAATCCGTATGGCGACGATTTTCCTGAAGTAAAAAGTGAGTGCATTGCCCACGTCCAGAAGAGAATGGTACTCGCCTCCGAAAAGTTGCAAAAGATAATAAACTGGGAGGAAGAGGGAAATTAACCCAAGCTCTAATAAATAAATTAGCTTTATACTACGGGTTAGCTATTCGTAGGAATGTCAACAGCGTCCAGGAAATTAAAAAGGCTATCTTGGCCACTTACTATCATATGTACTCTACAAATGAAAATCCACAACATCAGTACTGCAAAAAGCTGAAGCTTCTGGAGATGCTACATACAGAATTAGACAAATCCTTAGACAAATTCTCATATCCCTTCATACAGGGAGCCTTTTACATCAAATTCGCAATGAATTTGATGCAATATGAGTTCCCTGTGAACAACAAATCCTAAACGGAAAATAATTATCTAATTTCCATTTTCAAATGGACAAAACTCCTTAACGGAGAAATCTTCAATGTACAAAAATCCACTTTAACGGAAAATGTAACATTTCCAGACGTAACCTGATCCGCGCGCCTTTTGTAAGATTTGCAAGGTGCGCAATTACCTTTGCACCATTCCCAAGCTTTTCTGGCGATTAGAAAACAAGAAAAACAGTGATCTTGACTTTGACATACACGGGGGAACGTAATTTGACCCACCCAACAATAATCAAGCGCAACTTGCAATGCACCGCGTGAGAAGCGCGCGATAAGCAAGCTGCGCAGGTGGGTTCAAGGGCGCGTTTTTCCCAGCGTGTGGTCAATTTTACTAACGGTCGGCGGTAAAACCGAAGCTGAAATAACCTAATCTCGACCATTCCGCGCAATACCCATTCAAAATAAAAATCCAAAAAAAATCTGCTCACATCAAAACTTTCAGAAGAAAACTTCTTTTTGCCTAAATTGCGCACGCCTATGCCCTAATAATCAGCCCGTGGTGAAATCTCCCACCTACACATAGGCATTGGTCCAGAAAATTCTATCGGGTAGCGGCGCAACCAATCCAAACCCTTTGCGCAAGAATAATCGGATGACGCCGAGGCACACATCGAAATAATGTATGTAGCCTGCATGTACGGATAAGGATCCATAGACAAATACTCAGTGATGCGAGCGTAGGAATTTTTTTTCTAGCGCTATCACCCCGCCCCCAAAAAGCCACGCTTAACCATATAAGGAGACGAATGGATGAAAATTTCCAGGAAGCGTCCCGCACAAGTGGCGAAGCATTTTTCGGCTGGTACAACGGGGAGTCAGGCATTCAGTTCAGTTCAGGACAAGAGACGAGTGACAACCAAAAATTTTTGTGTGAGCCTCTCCGCTCAATAAGTAACGCGAATCAAAAAAAAATTTTTTTTTCTTTCAAAAAAGTAAAAAAAATCGTGGCGATGTTACCGAGGTTAGTAAAAAAATTTCTTTGTGTCTAATTAGGATGTACAGTGCACTCTAGGGTAAAATTTTTTAATTGAAAAGATACGGTGCAAGACAGTGGATTAAGAAGTGGGTAGTGGTCAATATAAAATGAGAGTAATGGTTGGAAATTCAAGTGTGTTAGAAAAGAAAAATTAAGACCGAAGCCATGCTCCATACTTATTCCGTAATGCAATAATTTGTTTATCGGAGCTCTAAGTTTTATTAATCGGTTTTAAATTTGTTTTAAAGGAATAGAATCAACATAACTAAACAATACAATGAATAACCAACAACGTCCATCTTCCAAGACAATAATCGCGGATCCTTGTCAGATATCAAATTTAAACGCTCAAATTAAAAAAAAACTTAATATACAATTAAATTATCATAAGTATATATGTATGAAGACGAAAGCTAAAAAAACGCGCAGTAATGGTACCAGTACTCCTCGTTTTGTACAAACGATATCACAAACAACAGAGGCACTTAAAGGAAGGACAAATTGCCCGGAACCAACAAAGAATAAAATATCTCCCTCAAGGAGCAAAACAAATTCATAAATAATTATAAATAAGATTAAAAGTTAATACTAACTACGATTAAAATGATTATTTTAGTAATAAATGTAATAAGTTAAAGTATGAAAATTATTTGTTATTTTATTTTAGTGTATTTTTGTGTGTTTTTTTTTCTTTTTTCTTGCAGCGGAACTGCGACTTAATTTTTTTTTCGCTTTGTCTACCAATTCACAACAGTACGTCAAAAGGATTTCTTCAATGGCCCTGCTACAGGATTTTTGCGATGTAACGGTCGGTTGAAAAATTTATTTTGGTTGGGAATTTTTTTTGAAAGTACTTTGTAGGTAATGGGAAATTTGTAGCAAATCACTTTGAAGGAAAAGGGAAAATTTTAAACGGGGGATGCGAGAGAAAAATTAGCGGATTGACGAAAAATATTTTGAACAGGCAGGAAGTTTTTGTTTTTTTGGGGATGTAAAAAATTGGAGTTGGAAATTCCTGAGATAAGAGAAATCACGAAGGACGATTTAAAGCAGAGCTGGCAGGGGAACGGACTGCAGCGGTACGGCTCAAGCCGGAGGATTGGAGCTGAATATGAATTTTCCTAGTCACAGGTAAGTGGTGAACCATACAGGTATCGGCCTGGCCACACACCCCACGATCCCAACCGGCGAGCTAGCGTTCATCGTGTGGCCGGCATAATGTCTCTCCCTAACGGTTATTTCGGTGGTTTAGGGAGAGTGAAATTTTTTGTGGAATTTTTTTATGTAGGTGCATGTTCCTAGAGTCAGGTTCTTCAGGGCTTCTGGCTCTGGGGCATGAACAAGCACAATGGTGCCTCAGATTGCTTTCTCAACACCGTCGCGCCATTGTGCCATTACAGGAGGCTATTAGCAGCGGGTTTAAAAGGCTGTAAAGCCAGAAAGAAGCCGTGGCTTTCAAAGGCCAATAGAAGAAAACGGCTAGAATGGGCTCTACGACACCAACATTTCACGGAGGAAGATTGGGCTAATGTAGTCTGGTCTGATGAATCAAACTATGAGGTAGGTTTATTAACCCTTTGTAGCCTCATGTAACATTTCTGTAACAAACCTCAATAATCCCGCTAAAATACGCACTAAATATATTTAGTTCATTCAAATTTGGGTAACACTACTGTAACATAACACTGAATAACTGAGTAGCCAGTAAAAATCATAGGAGGCGTGGCTTATTGACTTACGTGAGTTTGAATTTTGCCCGTTGTTAGTGAAAGTGACAAGTTCGAACCAGTGCAGATATAAAATTTATTAAAAAATTACAAAAAGTGTATAAAATTGTGTTGTTTTCCTCGAAACCTTTAGGAAAGTGAATGATTTTATTCATTTAGTGTTAGCAATTCATACCTTTGCTTTTTTATATGACTAAGGTAACTTTTTATGTTTGTAGCAATCCTGTTACATTGAGAGACAATGGTAATATTAGTTTCAAATAAAGTATATAAATGTTATTTTAGAATGGCGTCACGATCACTGCAGAATGATGAGATAGATTACTTACTTTGCCAATAAGACAGTGAAGATGGATTAGATGACGATTATGATAGCGTTATTGATCCCGATTTCTTCACCAAAGATGAGGAAAACTCACTGGTATTCTGCTCTGACGTGAAAGGATTAGGTGATGAGTTGAAACCAAATATTTACAAGGACGAAGAGTGGAGACTTTTTATTGATTCATCAAAACGAAGTCTCAAAGCAGTTCTGTTTCACAACGGCAATTCGTACGCTCCTATTCCAATAGCTCATTCCACGAAACTAAAAGGGACCTATGAGAATTTACAGATAGTATTGGAGAAAATAGACTACGCGAAACATCAATGGAAAGTTTGCGGTGATCTCAAAGTTTCAACTCTAATACTAGGTCAACAATCCGGATTCACAAAAAATCCCTGCTTCTTATTTTTATGGGATAGCAGATGCAAGTGTCACCGAGCGTCTCCAGAGAGGTCACCTGCAATGAATGCCGAAGATCAGATGCCCCGCTAACACAGGAATTTCTTATATTTTTACTAACACAACAGCATACTGTTTATTGCTACATGATCGAATAGTGGAATATATACCCCTAACCAACGAAGTCAGGAAAATTGCTTGAAATGGATGACATTATCATCAATATTCAAGGATTCAAATTACAAAACAATAAATTTATTTTCAAAGAAGTGACCCTTTTAAATTGTGAAAATCAAGTACAGCATTAGATACATATTCCAACCACCATTCCCACATAAACATAACTCCGTCTGAAAAGAAGCAAATTGAATGGCTCTGACTTTTGATGGTGAGTTCCTTATCAAACATAAGTGTGAAAAAAACCTGAAGACTTCTTTAAACCGTATCGTGAAAAATATTAAAATAAACATAGGGCTCGCGGGTTTTAGTGTATGATCTTTAATATAAACATTAACAATATATAAAAGAAAAGTTTGCTTCATGCTACCATCATAGCATCATCAGCATGGAACAAGAGCAATCAAGAGAGGCAATTGTAAGTAATTATTACTATAGTATTATATTATTATTATAAAAATTAAATGCTAATTTACTTATAGAGAAATATAATACGGAGATTAATGGCGCTGTTAGCAGTTGACTCGGAGGGAGACGCCCGGGAACTCCTGAAAGGGCTCCAGCGGGAGGCACGCCAGGAGCGTGCCCACTGCAACGAGGGTCTACAGGAAATTGTTGCTGAAATGGATGCCCTAGAGGAGAGGCGTATTTATTTAAAGCATAAAATAAAATCCCTCCGAAAAAAGGAAAAGAAGCTGAAGCGTCAGCGACAATTTCTCAAATGTATGAGAAAATTATAGATTTTTTTTAAATAAAACACTGAATAAATAACTATTTTGTTTTTTTTCCTTGGCAGCTTTTCGGTGAATGAGGTGTACCTGGTCTGTCTGGCTGGTCTGTCTGTCTGGTTGGCTGGTCTGTCTGGCTGGTCTGTCTGGCTGGTCTGTCTGACTGATCTATCTGGTTGACCCGCCTGGTATGTCTGGATCTATATATAAATGCTTATTAGCACAGCTTTATATCATTGTAGCTGTAACCACCTGTGTAGCAACATGAATGAAAAATTGATGAAGGATATTATAAAAACACGTGAGAATATACGAAGAAAGTATAAAGCTCTCAAGACTAGTAAAATTGAATCTGAAGCTCAATTAACATTTCAGAAACATTTAAACCAATAACCAGAACGCTGGAAAAGCTCACAGCAAAAGCAGCATCAGTGAAAATTGACCCAAAAGAAGAAGATGAAATTAAGCAAGAGGGCAATGAAGAAGCATACACACCATCACCATGCAAATACTTAAAGCTAGAGCCACCGAGCATGAGTTATTCTGAGGATGATGATGATGATGATGATCCGTTTGTCACACCTACAAAAGAACCGAAATTAGAGGCTGCAGACCAGATACTAAGCAAATATAAACAACTACTTGAAAATGATAGCACGAAAATTGATAAAACGTATGGAGCGTACTATAAGAACGATATGTGGAATATTGGTAATTCGAAATTAAAAGTTGATAAAGAATACTTTCTTATAGATGGTAAGCCGTATAAGATAACTGAAGGTCTAGCTGAATTAATTTTTATGAAAAAGCCTCGAGGCTACTCAAAAGAAGACTTGTCCAATTATCAAAAAATTGTAAATGATACATGCGCCCACAGACGTGATTTTAAGGAAAACCAGCAAATAAAAGGAACAAATAGCTTCAAATATAGAAACATAATAAAAAAGTTGATTCACACTCCTCATACTGGTGTAACGGTCAGTTTTGCCTAAATATCTACTTGACAAAAAAATTACTGTAGGGAAGAAAATTGAGTAGTTGGTTCGAAAACAAACAGTAGGCGGGGAGAAATAAAACAAAAAATAGGAACGAAAAATTTATTAGTCAGTCTGGAAAAAAATCTGAATTATGAAGGAAGTTTTATCGGCGAGTTTGTTTTTTTGAAAAATCGGTGTTTTTAGTCTAAGTCGAGGAAACAAATAAGTAAATTCCTCCGTAAATTGATAAATGTAACATCGTCTGTACAAAAGCGACGTAGGGGTACCCGTACGGCACTTTTCTTTTTTTCAATAGCTTCCGTCGAGAATAATTGTACAATTCTAGTTAAATGTAGATTACGTTGAGAATTGTTGATGGTAGTATCTGCTACTATTAGTCTTGGCGTGTTAAAGACTATTGAGTTTCTTCATTAAATTGTTATATTCTTGTGCGTTCTTGACCTGTAATAAACAGGAATGTTAAATGGTTTGTTAAATGGTTGTGATATAAATATAATGTCCGTTTATTAGATTTTTTTTTCGGAATGGTTGGGACGGGTGGTATTTCTTTTCAGGGTGTCCTAGGTAGTGACTTTCCCTGAAGCTGATAGTCTTCGATACTATGAGCTGTCAGGGAAACAGATAGCCATGACGAGGCTCAGGTGATGTCCGGCGAAGGATGGAGGTGGAATTCAAGATTTTTCATAGTCACAGGTAAGTGGTGAACCAACCGCGGTAAGGCCCGGCCACACACCCCACGACCCCTCCGGCGAGCTAGATAACTCCGTGTGGCCGGTGTAGGAGTTCCGGAATTTAGTTTCCTTTCTTATGTATGGTGTTGGCTCCTTGGTCATGCTTTTCCGGGCTTATGGCTAAGGGGGCAATACCTCGCATAAGTGGCGCCCAATAAATAGTCGCGCCATTATGCTGTTACACTGGAACGGGAATAATGCAAATTCCAAAGAAAAATATCGATTACATATATTGGGATGACCCCAATGAGCTAGTTGATAGGCTCCGAATATTGGTAGCATCGCAGCAAGCTGGAAATAATAGCCATAGTAATGAAATAGTGTCAATCATTGAGGAGTTGCGGGAAGCTGACATTATAGTATAAATATTCCTACCCACATAGAACTATTAACATATCGGAAATGATATGAAAAGGAATTGCAGAAAGTTAAACATTCAGATCTCTACCTTGTTGAAAAAATATTGAAAAAGAGCGGCGATAAAGTTTATGTTAAATGGCTGGGGCTCTCACAAGAACATAATTCTTGGATAAATGCTAATGATGTATTATAAATTAAATAAAAAGACATTTTTTTATAACAAATTTGTTTTATTTTTAAATCTATATTTTTTCATGATGATGATGTTGGTTTAATATAGGCTCTAGGATTTTTCCTGTATTGATGACTCCCTGTTGAAATCACCATCTATCAAGGGCACATATGTGCCATTGCCCCAGGCGGCTGGCTTTATAAGCGAAATCCCATACATGCATGATGTGTACTTCAGGCGCTAGTGTAAATCGAACTCTTTTCTGCATTAGCTGCTTTTGGTGATCCGCATATAAAAATCTATTAGGCGTTGAGCTGCCTGTTTATATCGCTCCACAAAACAACATCCACACGTATCTGGTCCACAGGTTGCCTTATCGCTTGACCATGGACAGTTCTTGTAATGTGCTCCATGTATAGAATTAACTTTTCCAGCATTTTCATATTCTTGGACATATCTGTAGAGTTTCTCTATTTTCTCCTTATGCTCCTCCAGCAGAATACTAGAGTATTCTTCGAGAAATTTTGGGATGCTCATATTTACTTATCCTTTATCTGCTGATATCTTATGGATGAAGAAGTATCTTTACTCTCAGATGATGATGATGATTGCTTCGATTTAATTGATAGAGAATTCAGCTGATATTTTAATTCTTTTACTTTGCTTCCTTTATCACACTTTTCCTCAAGCAATCTGGTACAATCCTTATAACTGTTCATCACCGCAACCGGAAGAAAACTAACCTAACATTCCCCCTTCAAGGATTTATATACATAATAATTGAATCAAAGATCATTGCAAAAGATCCCTCAAGAGCTTCTTTAATTCTTAGTTCAACTAGCTTCTCACAGCTGGCGCTCACATCTCGCACCAACTTCCCACCCCATGCCGGTTCTGCGCCACCTTATCCAAGATGCAAACATACATCCAGAGCTTTAAGTCACATCCCCAAATCCCGTGCCAGCTCTGGGCCATATCCCATGACATTTCTGCGCCACCTTCAAATCCCATGCCGGTTCTGCGCCACCCTATCCAAGAAACATACATCCAGAGCTTTAAGTCACACCTCAAATCCCATGCCAGCTCTGGACCAAATCAACACCGAAATTCAACTAGCTTCCCACAGGTGGCACTCAACAACACAGCATTCAGTCACACCCCAAATCCCACCCCGGTCCCACACCAAATCCCATGCCCACTCTGGGCCACCCCATCCAAGACACACACCCAAAACACCTCACACACCTACATGCAGAGCTTTCACCCATCTCCACCCACCAACTCCAAGTCACCCCATCCAAGACACCCAACCTCCATAAACAGCTTTCAAACAACCTTACCCAAGACACAAACCCAAAACACCTCGTACACCTACATAAAGAGCTTTCAAGCCACCATATCCAAGACACGAACCTAAAACACCTCGTACACGTACATGAAGAGCTTTCAGACCCCCCAAATCCTATGCCGGTACGAAGCCACCTGAGAGGTGGCCCAGAACCCGCCTAGGTCTACTACTATTTTTAATTCATGTTCAAGATCTTCTGAACAAAAAAACGTTCAGCAACTTCGTCAACAAGAAAGTATGCGCGAAAATTTGCCGCAAATGCGGATCACGTCAGCGAGTGACGAATGTAAAAATAGGTATGCTAAAAATTTTCCCTGTATATCCAAGATTTTTGAAATCAATTAATATACATATATTTTCAGGGGAAATTGTTTGCTTGGAGCCTTACACCGAGGATGTCACCGGCGCACAGTGGAGTATTTACATTAAAATCCTGGCCAAAAACGGAATTTTCGAAACTCCAATAATTTAATAAATTATGGTATCTTTGGATAGCTGATAAAATGGCCTATCTGGCAATACCAATTTTAAGTAGATAAGCGCGTCAAACGATTATTTGAGCCAGTTGAAAGTAACGTATTCTTTCTAGCAGACGTGACACTCAAACAGCGCTTTAATTTAGACATATTTTTATTCTTTGTTTATTTGTGTTTGGAGTTTTTTTTGGGGGATCAATTGTTACTTAGTTGTTGCCTAAGGTAAGTACTTTCACTACATATATATTATATCAAAATTTATGTAGAATAAATGTGTGAAAAAAATATTTTTCTGCAGCGTTTGTAAATGCAAAATAAAAAACATAACATTTTAAAACAAGTGGAATTTTAAATGTTTGCCGGGGTCTGTCGGGCGATACTTTCATGCACAAGTTTGCCCCATTTTTTTTTTTGGATTTTGTAAAAATATATTGTTAACGTTCTAGTTAGACAAGTGTTTCTTTACAGGGATAACAAATGGAACAAGTATTTACAAGAAGGTTCTTATACGATAAGTTTAAGGAACGTAATGAAAAATCAATCGATGAAAGGATTACATCTTTGGAGAATGAACTAGCCATTTTGACAAAGTGTCCAGATGACCAGAGGAGCTCACTGAATCGTGCTCTCAGATACTTTAAATCAGATTTCAAAAAAAGGTGGTCGTCGGCAAATAGGACTGAAGAAAGATTTTTGCAGCAAAATTCAGACTGGTTGTCAAATACAGTTGTCATTCCTAACTTTAATTTAACTTTGCCTGGACCTGGAAGACCTAAGAAGGACTTCGAAGAGGCAAGTGACAGAAGTAAACGAAGAAGGACAGAGGAATTAAGAAAATGCTCAACCTCAGAGTTAACCTATGCTGCTTGTATGAGTCAAAGGGCTTCAGGAAACACTGCTGCAGCCGAAATGATACAAAAAGTGACCGAAACTCCTAAAAGAGCATCCAAAATAAAAAAGGCTCTCACAAAAGCGGAAAAAAGTAAAATAGTAAAAAACACTCCGGAACAGGCTTTGTCGATATTTGTAAATGCCGATTTAACAAGAAAGCAGTATGAGGTGATACAAGCTGCAAACAAAGATATATATCCTTGCTATTCGTTAGTGAAACTAGCAAAAAAAGATTGCTACCCTGCTGAGGCATCGATTTCTGTGACACAAACAAAGGCTGAGGTAAAGCTACAATCACTGTTGGACCATACTTCCACCAGACTTTGCAAATATTTAAAAGAAGTTTTAAAAATTTTAACTTTAGAAGAAAAGGAAAACTTGCATCTGATAACAAAGTGGGGGTGTGACGGATCGAAACAAGCACAATACAAACAACAATTTCATAAATCACTGGATGATGATGCTAATATTTTTCAGAGTTCCTGTGTCCCACTTCAACTTGTTTCTATTGTAAATGGAAATAAAAGGGTAGTCTGGCAAAACCCAACGCCTTCCTCCACCAGGTTCTGCAGACCAATTCGTATTCAATTTGTACACGAAACCACAGACATTACATTAGAAGAAATTCAATATATTGAAGATCAGATCACATCACTAAATATGACCGAGGTAATGACCGATGATTGTGTCGTAAGAATTACACACGAGATGTTTCTAACAATGGTAGATGGGAAGATATGTAATGCTGCGACCGGGACTTCATCTACAGTTAGATGCTACATATGTGGTCTAACCTCGACGCATTTCAACAAACTTGAGAGAGTACCGGAAAATCCCGAATCGCTGAGATTCGGATTGTCGATATTGCACGCGAGGATACGCTTCTTTGAGTCTTTGCTCCATCTTTCCTACAAGCTACCCATTCAAAAATGGCAGGCACGAAGTGAGGAGGAAAAGAAAGTAGTGAAAGAAACTAAAAGAGCTATTCAACAAAAGTTTAAAGAAAAAATGGGATTGCTTGTTGACGTTCCGAAGCAAGGTTTCGGAAACACTAATGACGGGAACACGTCAAGACGATTTTTTTCGGATCCTGAAAAAGCTTCCCAGATAACTGGAATAAATAAGGACTTGATTTCAAGACTTAAAGTAATCTTGGAGGCAATATCGAGCGGACATAACATTGATGTCAGAAAATATGATGAGTATGCCAAAGAAACGGCAAGGCTCTATGTGAGACTATATGAATGGCATCCAATGACTCCGACCCTACATAAGGTCCTGATGCACGGAGCAACAGTAATAAAGAATGCTGTTGTCCCAATCGGTCAACTATCAGAAGAGGCCGCTGAAGCAAGGAACAAACACTTCAGGACATATAGGTCTTCGTTTTCTCGTAAATGTTGCAGAGAAGCGTGCAACAGGGACGTTTTAAACAGGTTATTACTCAGTAGTGACCCATTTTTGAGCAGTTCACGGTCCAAGCTAAACAAAAAAAGTATGCCTTTCAGTAGCGACACCCTTAAACTACTTCTAAGTGATACGAGCTTAAGTCGTGAAGGAGAAGACGTCGAAGAAGAGGAAACAGCAGAAGAGGAACTGCAGTCTGATGATTCCGATTAGCCATGTAACGAACGAAGAGAAACAGTGTAAATATTGTTTTGAAGTGTTTTGTTTTAATAGTTTTATATTTTTGTGTTGTGTCGGAATAATGCATAATTTAATGTTGTTTTTGTTGTATTTTCTGACTAAATTCTATCATTATTATTTGTACTACATAGGAAATTGTATTTTGAGGCAAGTTTTTAGAAAATTAAAAAATATACATTTGTAGTTTTGCTTCAGAATTATGTAATATTCAATGTTTTTCCTTCAAACTGAATGGGCCTAGACAGGGGATTATATTAAAAATCTTGGGCTGATCCTATGATACCCCATTTGGGGGCGGGGGGGGGCAAACTCGTAGCAGTGACGTAAGGGTGCGTTTTTTATCCTATAAATATAGATTGAATGTAGTTTTCCTACTGCAACCCGTTTAAAAATTAATTAGAGGTATCCACACACCTACGACATACCCTGTACATGTTTAACGTGAGATTGATCATGGTTACAGAAATTAATTTGCAACGTTTTTCATTAGATATTACATAATTCAAAAAGAAGATGCAACTTTAACTCTTATAGTGCCCAAATAACGTTGTTAATAATGCCACGAAAACGTGTCTGATACTCCACTGTGCGGCGGTTCTACAATGGAACTTAAAAATATTGCCACACAATTTGGAGGACCTGATGGCTCCTATACACTATCAGGTATGGTAGTGTATTCTGGCTCCGAAATCATGCGAACCGCCAACAATGTCGGACATTACAGATGTGACATGGCAGTGGGAAATTTGGCGACAAAGATAGCAAATGAGCCGGAAAATGAAATTTTCCGGCTTATAAATTACGTCGTCGAGCACGATTATAGGCTTTATCACAATGTATATAAACTTAGGGCCGAATATATGATAGGGCTAAAGGGAATTAAGATAAAGGAAGGAGACATTGTAAATGTCCACCATTGATTGAACCTTCCAAATTTTTGCTACCACCTCTTCATATCAAGCTGGATCTCATGAAGCAATTCGTCAAAGCTCTGAACAAAGACGGTGATGCTTTCAATATTTAGGTGAGAAGTTTCCTGCGATAAGTGATGCAAAATTGAAGGAGGGTATTTTCGATGGTCCTCAAATTCGTGCTCTATTTCATGATGACAATTTTATTACAAAGATGAATGATATAGAAAAAGCAGCATGGCAAAGTTTCAAGAGCATATCTCAGAATTTTTTTAGGGAATGAGAAGAGTGAGACTTACCAGAATATAGTTAAAGAGTTGTTAGACAATTTCAAACAATTGGGTTGTTTGATGAGTCTCAAATTACATTTTTTTACATTCTCACCTTGACTATTTCCCAGAAAACCTTGGAGATTACACCGAAGAGCAAGGAGAAAAATTCAAGTCAAGATATAAGTGAAATGGAAAATCGATATCAAGGAAGATGGGTATCGGTGTGAGCCATCCAATTGGGTCAAACAATTTTGCGATCTCGGATAGCATTTTTCTTTTCGTGAATCCATCTGGAGCTGCTTCCATTGTGACTTTGTATGACAATGTGTCCATCGATGGATTCCATAACAATCCGAGTGCCTTGACGTCTTCCTCATTTAGTGTAAGAGGTAGAGAGACCTCTCGATCAGATTCCGGGACTTCTTTTAGTATGGCTTGATGATTTGCTGCCCACTTTCGCAATTCTAGCCCTCCTGATCGCAGGAGCTGGATTATTTGCTTTTGTTTGTCCTTCGCTTCCCCTATGGTGTCTGCGCCGGTCATTAAGTCGTCGACGTAGAAGTCGTTGAGCACTGCGTCTGAACCGAGTGGATAGGTGTCTGACGAGTCTCTCGCCAGTTGATGCATGGTCCTGATCGCCAGGAACGGGGCAATTTTTGTTCCGAATGTCACGGTCCGTAGCCTGTACTCTTGGATAGGTTGGGTTGGTGATTCTCGCCAGACGATTCGCTGAAACTCGGAGTCGTCAGGGTGTACTCGTATTTGACGGTACATCTTCTCGACGTCGGCCATATACGCGATGCGGTAACTTCTCCAACACATGAGGATAGACATTAATGTTCCTTGTATTACCGGTCCATTCAGTAACACGCTGTTTAGTGAATTTCCATTGGTAGTGGGCCGGGATGCGTCGAATACTACTCGAAGCTTGGTAGTTGTACTGCTTGGTTTAAGGACAGCATGATGAGGCAAATAACAACATCCATAGGTTGTTGTATTGTTGGGACCTTGGACTTGGAATGTTGATTCTGGGATGTTGGTTGCCACCATGTGCCCTTGCTTTGCTTTTAATCTTTCTAGAGTCTTGAACTAGAAGATAAAATCTGCATTGAGGTTTTAGCAATAAAGCAATTTCAAAGCCTAAGTATCGAACTTAGCATTCTGAAAAGACAGAATTGAGGTCTTTTCCCAGTAAAGCCCGAATTAAAGACAGCTTTGAAGTCTTTAATACAGCAGTAACTTAATCATCAGAATTGATTTCAGCAGTTACTCTAACCAACTACAGAGGGACGAATTTGCAAAGAAACCAGGCCAAGCACTCCAGTAAGCAGCAAACAGTCCAGTAAGCAGCAACCAGGGCAGCAAGCAGCAACCAGTGCAGCAAGCAAATCCCAAGCGATTCCCAAGAAACGAAACCAGAGTGCAGCAACACAAAGGTTATTCCTGGCTGTTCTAATTGCAGAACACATCAGGCGAAACATCAATCGTCATCCGACAGATAGGTGGCGTTATCCATTTAAGCTACCAGAGCAAGCAATATTTTGGTAGTTCTTATTTACAAAACAAATAAAGAGCAATTTACGAAATTAAAGTAATAAATCACGAATTAATAACGAATTTAAGATTGAATTGAAATATTTTTGGCAATTTGTAAATCTATGGTTGAATTTTATTGAATTTATATTTGAGAAAATCTAATAATTGATTGCAAAGATTATTGGAAAAAGTTATCTTTCAATTGAATCACACCCTTCCGGCACCTTTTTATTGAGTCAGAAGTTAAATTGCTAATTCTCAAGACGATTTTATATCTTCTAGATCTAGACCAGAGGTCGCCAAAGTACGGCCCGCGGGCCATATCCGGCCCGTTATAGCAACCCATCCGGCCCCCGAGCTAAATTGCGAAAGTAATACAAATATTTAAAAAAAAAATGTTAAAGCATTACTAAATCCAAATTTAATTTTTTCTAATATTATTATTAAATTTTCTAATATTAAAAATGTTTATATACTTCCTTTTTTGTGAAAGTTTTTATTTTTAAAAGTATATACATATTACATATTTCTACTATCTATAAAAAATTTAAATTGTAAATCCTGTATATATAACGACACTAAAAACTCTTATTGAAACTCATATTTTCAAATAAAATAACGGTATTTTATTTGAAAATATGAAAATCTCATTATCTCAGTAATTTAAGTAGGCCATGAAGTTATTTACTATGTTTAGTTTTTTTTTCGTACATGTTAGTCTTTGTTAAATCGTAAATAGTGAAAGTTTGTTTTTGCGTGATAATAAAAATTTAAATATATTTGTACCAATGTCGTCAACGTCATCCAAGATAAGAAAAATTGATAGCGAGTGTCGAATGTTTAACGAAAAATGGACAATAAAATATTTTGTTGTACAATTTAAAGACAAAATAATGTGTCTTATTTGCAAAGAAACAATTGCAGTTTTTAAAGAATATAATGTGAATAGGCATTACACTTCGAAGCATTCTGAGAAGTACTTAAAATATGATGGGGAATTACGTAAAAAAGAAGTTGAAACTCTCAAAAAAACACTTTCAAATCAGCAAAATATATTTAAACAAATGTCGAATCAAAATATATCTTCAGTACGAGCAAGTTATCATGTTGCTAAGTATATTGCTGACGCAGGGCGGCCATTCACAGACGGGGAATTTGTGAAGAAATGTGTATTGAAAATAGCAGAAGAAGTATGTCCAGAAAAATTGAGTGCATTTAAAAATGTAAGTTTATCTGCAAACACAATAATGAGAAGAATTGAAGATATTGGTACCAGCGTTTTTTCGCAGCTAAAAGAAAAAGCAAAGAAATTTATATTTTTTTCAATTGCACTCGATGAAAGTACAGATGTATCCGATACCGCTCAGCTTCTTATTTTTATTCGAGGAATAAATGATGCTTTTCAGATAACTGAAGAATTAGCTGCTCTCAAGAGTCTTAAGGGAACAACCACTGGAGAGGATATTTTTCTTAAAGTTTCCGAAATAATGACAGAACTACAATTAAATTATAAACAGTTGATGTGTGTAACTACAGATGGTGAAAAAAATATGATTGGAGCAAATATAGGTCTCATTGGACGGATTAATAAGGAGTGTGAAACACTGGGGATAAAAAAACCTATGCACCTACATTGTGTTATACATCAGCAAGCTTTGTGTGGAAAAATATTAAATGTAAAATCTATTATGTCAGTGGTTATTTCAACCATAAATTTTATTCGGAGACATGGTTTGAATCATCGTCAATTCCAAGAATTTCTAACATCAATTAATGCTGAACATGGCGACGTTCTTTATCATAGCGAAGTTCGCTGGTTGAGTAGAGGGAAAGTACTAAAACGTTTTTTTTGAACTTCGTCATGAAATTGACATTTTTATGAACGAAAAACAAAAGCATATTGCTGAATTATCAGATGATGCATGGTTATGTAAATTAGCTTTTTTAACCGATATTACTGCACATATAAACGATCTGAATTATAAGCTCCAAGGTAAAGGAAAATTAGCATATTCATTATTTTACGATGTAAAATCTTTTGAAGTTAAATTGGAATTATTTAGAAACCAGCTCGTCAATAAAAATATAGTACATTTTCAGTGCTGCTCAAAATTGTTGGAGACTCAGCAATATACAAATGTTTTCCCTTATGTAGAATTTGAAAAATCAATAGAATCACTGCAAAATGAATTTATTGTTAGATTTAGTGACTTTAAAAAAAGCGAAAACAAATTTAATTTATTTCGAAATCCATTTGAAGTAGATGTGAATACTGTTGAAGAAAATATGCAACTGGAACTGATTGATTTGCAGAGTAACGACATTCTGAAGGATGTACATAAGGAAGGAAATTTGATTGAATTCTACCAAAATTTAGATGCCACTATATTTCCAAATATTAAAAAATTTGCAAGTGAGCACATATCAATATTTGGAAGCACATATATTTGCGAACAAACATTTTCTCGTATGAAATATATTAAAAGTCAATTTCGTGAGAGATTGACTGATTCTCATTTGGCGGAAATTCTGAGGATATCAGTTTCTAATGAACATATAAACATTAATAATATTGTAAATGCAACTAAATCCCAGTTGCATAATTCTCATTAATGCCTTTTTTTTAATTACTTTTTCAATAAAAATAAAAAAAATATAAATTATTAGTGTTATAAATTTATTTACAAAATCTTGCATACGAAAACTTTTTTTCTTCTATTAGTGCTTTTTATTTTTGGCCCAGTTCATATTTTTTAAAACTCTATTTGGCCCTTCGTTCAAAAACTTTGGCGACCACTGATCTAGACCAATTCGCTAAAAAGACTGAATGCAATCTGATCTGACGTTGACTGTGAGTCGGTATTTATTTTCTCTTCGAATAATGGTTGAGGCTATTCTGTAGTAGGGGGCTACGTCTTCGAAGTATATAATTTCGGGTTATGTATTCGATGTCCGTGTGTAAGTCGGTCAAACCTGACTTTAACTTTAAAGTTGTTAGGATTAACTTTTTCAAATGTAAAGTTTTTGTGGATGATAAAGAGTTGCATAGGTTGATAATTGAGGGGATCAGAAATCCTGAGGCTGAGGCCTTCTCTTTCTCTTCTAAGCAGGATAAGGGGGAGACCTTTGTTTTAAAGGGACTCACGGGTGAATTTTCCCCGGATGAGGTTTTGAGAGAATTGCTTTCGGCGAATGAGAATCTCGTCAGCTGTTCCTTTTCTGACCCATAGACGTCAAATGGGTTTGTTTTGATAAGTATGTTGTTTTTTCTTTCGTCGGAGTTATTTACTTAAATTAGTTTATATTTTAGGCCTTTTTTTGAGGTATGGTAGGGTTTTCCGAAGGAGGAGCTTTAAGAGTGTTTTCAGATAAGTATTTTTTGTTGGATTTATTATACTTTGTGGTAATTTTTTCTTTTCTTGTTTTAGGTCTCTTCGACGTATGGGTTTTGGTTTATTTCTCGGGTTGACTTGAGATGTCTCTTGTCACAAATCAGGGACATCAATGCGCTGGTTTCGTGATAATAACATTGATTTGTTGGAATGGCCTGCACAGTCCCCAGATCTAAACCCTATTGAACACCTTTGGGCTATTCTGAAGCGGAAGATACAGAAACGTAAAATAACACCAAAAGCGGCGTTAAAAAACGCATTGCTAGTGTAACTGTCGGCGGTCAGAAAACCGACGCCGAAATAAAATCCCTAAATTCGTCTCCATTATGAGAGAAAAAAACTGATATTATGAAACGTTCACGATACATTCCAGTGAGTTAATTCTTAATAAAATGTATTCAAATGATCGTGATCAAAATTAGTGTAAATAAAAACAAAGAAAAACAAAAATACTCCAACAAAAACTTCAGGCAATCAATGTTATGAGCGAGCATCCACCTATACACCCACAAGCGTCCACTCGCTCATCACCCAGTTATCCGATAAGGCCTTCACGGCCACGTGCATAACATCATTCGCCAAATGGTAATAATTTATAAACCAAAGGCAAAATTCTCGAAGGGCACATGGAATATATCCACATGAACATGACAAACGACCATGAATTCGGAGGAAACTGTCCAGCCAGAACATGAGCCGACGTTTCCTCCAAAAACTCCAAATGCCCACAAGTGGCCAATTGAAAGGAAATTGTCTATCGAATTCGATACGACTTTTCCTTTCTTTACCTAAAAATTCTAAAAGCAACTTGTGCATCATATTGCAATCATAAATTCCTCAACGGAATGAACCGCACTCAAGGCGAGGAAATTCGATGCGTCCAAGCGACACAAACAACCGACCTTCACGGCACGAGACTCGCCAGATGGCCAACATTAATTGCATAATACAATTATGCTTTACTAAGCAAATTAGGTTGAGAATTTTCGGACTCTCTCGTTAAAGTCCGACGGGTGAGAGATTTTTCCCCTCTGCGGGAAATACATAGGGACCGATCGACTGCAAGCACCCCAGCGATCGTGACACCGTGCTTGGGAGAAACCAAGCCCCTATACATAACATGATAAGGGGAATACATCCAAGAAATGCATGAAAACGCATTGCGGAAAAATATATAAGAACTGACCAATGATAATGCTGAAAATGACCAATGATAATGCTGAAAATGCATCGTGGTTGGGGTACGCCCCTAATAAATTTTTTGGTGGAAAAAGTCGAAAATAAAAGGCGACTTTTTCCATAAAAGAGGATAGTGGATTTTTAAACTTATAACGGACAAGACCATATAAAAGAGGTCCGGTTGAACGGTCTGCGGCAGTATTATTTTAAGTGAAACCTGTATTAAAAAATCAGTGAGCCGATTGAATAAATAAAAGTGTATAAACTTATCCGCGCGTTTTACTGAAGTAATAAAACACAGTGAGTAAGTCTTTACGCTCACTTCAGTGATTAAAGGGCAGGTGAACTTCTCCTCACAGGAAAGTACTCCCTAGTCCTTTGTTGTGGAAGTAGAAAAAACGAATCCACAACATAAAATTTGGTGGCAGCAAGGTGGGATTTGAATTAAATTCAGTATCCGCTACCGATAGTGAAAGAGGTTGTCCTGAAAGAATAGGCACCTCCAACTTTAAAACAGTAAGCACCAAAATTCAACTATTAGCCCCTCCAGAGTCCAGGAGCCGGAGTTAGGGTGGTGCCAACAGAAGCCATTAACAAAAGGGTCAGAATTTCTCAAACGGATCACCTGAAATTTTCAAGAAATTTCTCAAGAATTTCTCAAGAAATCCTTTTAACATAGCGAGAAACATGTACGCGGTGATGAATAAATACATACGCGCGAAAGAACGCCGTATCTTTGGCACCTCGCGCGACTATGATTACCCTCGAATAACCCTTTTTCAAAATGCGATCCATTTTTTTTCTCAACGGAATATTAAAGAGAATTGAAGGAAGTATATGTGGTTTTTTTTTTCTAGTCAAAATATGGTGGAGAACACATTTGTTTACCAATTTGTTATAAACAAATATGAAAATATTATATAAAAATGCAAGTTTTCGGATCGGAAAAAATCATGATAAATCTATGTTAAATGACGATTCAATTGCCGCAAGAAAGATAAAAATCGAAAAATTGGATCACCCGAAATTAATTAAAAAAAAATGATGAAAATCTTTAGTTGTTAATAAAATTAACAAAAAAAATTTTTGAACGAATTCAGTTTGGATTTACCTTAGGAATGATAAACACTATCGAAAAAAGTCAATTTCAAGAGAAAATGAATTTTCATCAATTTCAGGTGATCCGTTTGAGAAATTCTGACCCAAAACCATTAAACCAGCGAGGGATCCTCAGCATCTTCAAAAAACCAGCGAGGGATCTACAATATCAACGAAATCAACCAAACCAACGAGGGACACATCTTCATTTATATCATCAACAACATCATCGTGGGATCAATCAACGAGGGACTAAGAAATCAATCAACGAGGGACTAAGGAATCATGGAAACACCCAACACACTAAATGAGTGCCAGGAGGAACTACGTAAACTGGAGCAACCCATCGGAGATTTCGACGACACAGGGGACTACACGTATTACATGGCACTAAAAAACAAGATTGCCATGTTATCCAAGTAGGTTGAATTTTTTTTTTCTTAAACGAAACAAATTTTTTTTTGAAAAGAAAATTAGATATATAAATTTGAATATAAAAATATAAGATGTTTTATGTGTTGTATAAAAAACATCAACTTTAATTTAAAAATTTCTGGCCCGAAAAAGTGCATAAATTATTTTTTTTCTCTTTCATATGTGTATGTACATGTATGCGTCGATAAATATCCTTTTTTTATAAATGATATTCAGTCCCTGGCCATATTATTATACTTAAGCAAAGAAATAGAATTTTCAATTTATTTTCGTCGTTTTATTGTACCATTTCTCAACAGAACCGTTACTTTTTTACTTATGGTAAATATTTTGTGTAGTTTTGAAAATTCACCACGTACAAACATATATGGCAGCACTGTAAAACACGAAAACGATAAATAAACGAATAAACGTGAAACACAGTGTAAAGGTCAAATCGTGTAAAATACATATTATATCGTAATTAAACAAGAAGTACAGCTCCGAAATTGCTCAATGTAAGTTTTTTATTTATGCTTTAACATTTCCTGTTGAAATTGTATAAAATTTGTTTGAATTGTGACAGTAATAAAATTTTTAGAATGGGTAAACGACGTGATATATCGCCAACCACGGTTGGACAAATTGCCGGCATGTTGAAAGCCAAAAACATGACCCAGAATCAAATTGCTGAAATTCTAAGAGTCTCGCAAAGTTCAGTGAGAAATATAAAGAAAAAAATTGATTTTGGCGAAGATTTGAAAGTCAAACGCAAAGGCGCGTGCGGTCGTCCTCGAATGACTTCAAAGAGAACAGATAGAAAAATTCGTGACATATGCATTCAAAATCGGAAAATGCCGTTGAATCTTTTAAAAAAAGAAGTTCTTGAAGCAGGAATTCAAGTATCTGAAAGAACGATACGTCGTAGGTTAGCTGAAGAAGGCCTCGTCGCCCGTAGACCAGCACGAAAACCAAGACTCACACCAGCCATGATCAAAAAACGTTATAGATTGGCTCAAAAGTATAAGAATTTCACAAGTGATGATTGGAAAAAGGTAATTTCATGATATATTCCTAATATATCTTCAATATTTGACTACAATGTGTAATTATCCTCAGTATTTTTTAAATGTTACAGGTAAATTTTTCAGATGAATCAACTTTCCAAGTATTAGTCGAAAAATCTCAGTTTGTGAGGCGCAAATCAAATGAGAAATACAAGAATGATTGTATTGTTCCGACAATAAAACATCCTCCTTCGGTTATGGTATGGTCAGTAATAAGTATTAAAGGTCCAGGGCCCTTGTACATCGTGGAAGGTACCATGAATGCTGAACAATACGAGAAAGTGCTGGAAAGACAGCTGCTCCCAACAATTAAAAAATGGTACAAAAAACGTGAAAAGCCTATTTTTATGCACGATGGTGCACCGTGCCACCGTGCTAAAAGAATAACTTCTTTCTTAGAAAAGAAAAAAGTCACCGTTCTTGATTGGCCGGGCAATTCACCAGACATGAATCCTATTGAAAATGTTTGGGAATTTTTAAAATCCGAAGTTTGTAAACAAGTTCCTACAACCAAGCAAGAGCTGATTCGTTTACTCAGTGACACCTGGCATCATAATGTAGAGTTAAGAAAAAAAATTGAAAATTGTATTGACAGTATGCCCCGTCGCATCAAAGCTGTGTTGGCTGCTCAAGGTGGCCATACAAGATATTAAATTTTGGTAGAAAATCGTGTTTCATTTAAAAAAATGCTCCAATATAATTTGTATCACTACTTTTTGAATAAAACTGTTTCTTTTATCTATAAGTTATTTTAAACACTCATTTTTAACTAAACCTGTCGAGTTATAAACGTGTATTGTAGTTAAAATGGCGAAAACGTAATTTTTTCAGCTTAAGTATAATAATATGGCCAGGGACTGTAGTTCTAAATTCTATATTTATAAACATATTTTTTGGGTTGTTATTGGGGTGAAGCACTCAAGCGAGTAGTAAAAGAGAGAAGATAAATTCCGTTTTATCTCTCAAAATATTTTTTTATATATAGTTCCTCGTACGAATCGTTTTTTTTTTCTTGTCACGTCAAAGTTACCGCGTTCGAATTCCCCAAGAGCTAAGTGTGAGCGGGGGTGGACAAAAACACACCCTCAACGTTAAGTAAAGCTCGGGACCCGGTCCGTTTACTTAAAAGTCGAAGTCTTATTTGTTTTCTTTTTCTCTTTTCCTTTTTTTTCTTCCCTGCCAAGACGACTGGCCGAGGTGTTAAAAAGGAACGGACAAAACATTGATTATTAATTAAAAGAACAAAAATGTAATTCACCTAAAATTTCTGAATAAAACTTAAATTCGTTTATAGCTTTGAAACAACGTTTTATTCAAAATTTTTCGAAATCTCTTGCTGTTAAAAACTACCGTTAGAAATTGAATACTTATCTCTTGCGTTGGAACACTCTTGAGTGTGTAATGAGTCCCCTCATTACCTCATTACCAACTCTCATTACCAACTCATTACCTACAACCTACCACAAACCCCTTCGACACCCCCTTTGGACACAAAACCAAGAGCATCGCCAATCTTAATTATCATTCAATTTAATTCTATACCCCATCCATATTTTTACTTCAAAATAAGTTTTCACTTATTTTTCTCTCCAATATAAACGATAACCCGACACCTCCGCTCGAGGCCATCCAAACATTTCAAAATAAGTTCCCACTTATTTTCTCTAACAGCTGAAAACCATAAAACAGCATCTCATATCATGAAAGGTCCAAACTCTCGACCCTTTAACAAGGTCTAAATTCTGAGAACTCTAAAGATTCTCGGTGCACACATGCCATCATGTGTATGATGCCCTGAAGTACACTTTCAGCCAAGAGGCAATAAATTAAAACATTAGTCAATGCCATTGTTTACATTTCCATTACTTGGCATAAAACCCAAGTAAATTTCGAAATACGTTTTCCGGCCGCATCGACTGAAATCTTGGGTACCTAACCGGCGCATAGCCATATGCAGAAATATACAAAAGTCATGTGCAGAAAAAACACATGACTTACGACAAGTGACCCATATTCTGATCACGTACGATCACCCCGACTCGAGCACTAAGAACATGTGCAGAAATTCTCGCTGCACTTGTTCGCCGGGAGAGAGTGTTTGCAGGAATTTCCCCTGCATGAATGCATGAGAGAGTAAAATGTTTCTTGAGCTCCTCCCTAAAATGCATTCAAGAAAATTAAATGCGATGACCGATGAAAAGCCGCGATGAATGTCCAATAAGGAATTTCCGATACCAAGGGAGATTATAAAATGTGAAAGTGATCCGAGAAAATCAATCAGTGATAGTAAAGCAGTCGAGCAGTAATAGTCAGAAAGTCATGAATAGTTAATCAGTCAAGCTGTTAAGAAGTAATATTCAAATAGTCAGTAATTTTGAGTTGTTTAAGAAAAGTGTTGAAGTTTTTATAAGGCGAATGCTTAGAGACAATCTCGGAAGGCATCCGATTTACCTACGTGAGCCGGCGTAGGGAGATTGTTAATTCTAAAGCTTAGCCCAGTGTATAAGTAAAATTAGTAAAAAGTCAATTAAAGAAAAGTATGTATAAAGTTCAATAAATAAAAGTGTAAATCTGAGAAAGTGTTCGAAGTGTTTAAGTTCTATAAAAGATAAACTACAAGGGCTAGTGGTCATCTCTCGTTCTGAGAATGTACTCCACGGTCCCGCCGTAACTAGCAAACAGGTTCACGGCTTAACATTTGGTGGCAGCGGTGGGATGCTGTGAAAATCAGTATCCGCTACCGATAAATGAGGTTGTCCTGAAATAATAGGCACCTCCAACTTTAAAATCAGCAACGCACCAAGCATACAACTATTAGCCCCTCCAGAGGCCAGGAGCCGGAGTTAGGGTGGTGCCAACAAGAAATTAAGCACAATCAACTAACGAACCAACGAGGGATCCTCATCAAATTCAACGAGGGATCCACATCAAATTCAACGAGGGATCCTCATCAAATTCAACGAGGGATCCTCATCAAATTCAACGAGGGATCCACATCAATACTACAATTCAACGAGGGAATCTCTTAAATTCTACAATCAACATGGGAATTATACCCAGCTTCAACAAACCCAACGCGGGAATGTGTACAAGTAAGACAGCAAAACTATTTTTTTTTCTTGAATAATGAACAAATTTGCTAAGAAATACCATCCAAATTTTTTTTATATAAAATAAAAGTATAAAATTTTTAAATACCAACAAAACTTTTTCCGATGAAATATAAATTTAAAATCAAAAATTAGAAAAAAAATTTTTATAAAATTTCCTTATGTTTGAAAACTAAACAACATAAAGATGACAATTTTCTTCAATTTCTTTAACGGTGTTCAATTTTTCTGGTGCTCAAATTTTATTAGTGCTTGATTTTTTTTGTGCTTGATTTAGTTCCTACCTATTGCCCATATTTAATGACCTTAGATTTGTTTTTATTCTCCCTTTATAAAAAAAAAACATTAATCCTCAAACATTGAGCTAAGAAGCTTGAGAAAATTATTACCTTTTGCCCCAAAGCCGCCCAGAATAAAGAAAATGGCTACCGGCAGTGATTCCCAACCACCTTCGATAGGTGTCGAATCAGCGTCCTTACGGATAACAATATCCGACGCCAGAGAAATGATACCCGATTTCTCTGGAAACAAAAATGAATTAAATCGATTCATATCCTGCTGTGATGAACTCTTCAACATCACTAAAAGTGAGCGGGATAGGGCATTATTTTTCCATATACTAAAAACCAAAGTCTCTGGCGCCGCGTACGACATCCTTGATTATGGAGGTGTAACCAATTTGGAGGAATTTAGAACTCACCTTCTTAAGCGGTATAAACTGTCTCGGTCCACCATTCGTGAAGACCTAAGGCGGTTGAAGCAAAGCTCCAAGGAAAGCGTGAGTAGATTCACACAAAGAATCATAAGAACCTTGGGAGAGCTAAACAAAGCCACCCAGATAGCAGTTTCAGATGCTGGGGCTAGGCGACTTTTCGTAGAAGAAAACGAAAAGGAGGCGATCCGAGTACTTGAAGCCGGATTGAAAAATGAGCGACTCCAAACATTGGCACAGGCTAAGAACGAAACAGACCTGACAGCCTTGATCGATTATGTTTTGGACCGCGCTTCTCTCATTGAGGAGAAGTATTCAAGGGACCAACTGAACGATGGATCCCATAGACAAACCCTAATCTGTGAGCTACTATGTCAAAAAAGGGGACACGCCCGGGAGACGTGTTACAAAAATAAAATGATTCCGTCATTTTCGTCTCCCCAAATGAAGAGGGAAGTTCGGAGATTACAATGTTCATATTGTAATCGACCAAATCATGAGATTAGCGAATGCAGAACTAGACGTTCTGACATTGAGCTAAAGAGGGATCTGCAACGAACCCGACAGGCACCCTCCAATAGTTGGAAGCAAAGGGATAATAAATATAGGCAATCAAGCCAACAGCGTGAAGTTCCAATAAATAACTTCCAACAACGAAGACAGGAGCAGCCATATAGACAAGGGCCTTCTGGAAATCAAGATGATGGACACATCCGACAAGTTAGGATGTTAACCCAAGAAGAAATGGAATCGGGAAACGAGAATTCGCGGGACGGAATCTACGGTGTTCCAACCCGCACCTGCGAAATTCAAGCCGACGACGTACACAACTAAGGACAATAGTTGAAGTCCCCGTCACAATCTCTGAACGCTGTGTTACAACTACTCTACCTTTCTCTATTGCAAGAGAAGCCAGCTCCACATTCCTCATCGATCCAGGTTCCGAAATTAGTATGCATAAGCTCACATCAACTTCCGATGAAGCCTGGGTGGACGTTAGCCGAAAGTGCGTAATTAACACTATATACGAAGACGGCGTCCCACAGTGGTGCCAGAGCGGAAAAAATTCGATTTTCGAGAGAGCTGATTTTGATTATCTAGTTAATGATTCTCACACTATATAAGCTACAGGATCTAGGAACAGCATTATTTTTTTGCTGATGTAAAGGGTATTCCCATTTATTTAGGCGTCGGCGTCCAAAGGCTTAGCCAATCATGTCGCGACACTTGGATTCCCCCACAAAAAAAATTCCTTCTTTAAGTTGTTTGGTATGCGTGGGACAGAAAAATGAATAAATCATTCCTTCATTCCATTATGATTATTCTTGAGAAGTCGATGGCAATGGAAAAATTGCTCGGTAAAAGCGCGGTTTTTGTGCGAGACCCTGTGGGGGGAAAAAGAAAAAGTTCTAGAGTTTGGGATTCATTCAGTGCCAGTCGGTTCTCAGCGAGTCAAGGAAGCAGTCGCCGCGGCCTAGCGTTAACAGGGATGAGGATTGTCTCGTACACCACATAGTCAATTTTCAAAGGGGCCGTATGGTGGACAAGGAATGAGAAAAAGATGGAAGAACATCGCTGTCTCCTACCTAAAGTGTTAGTTTCTTTAAAGTTTTCGCGATGTAATATAAATTAAAACATTTCAAAGTAATGAAAATCAAGTCCTCAAAAGTTTTTGTGATTAATGTAAATTGTTGTATGTTTAAAAAAAAAAAAACAAGGAGCTTTCCACTGTAAAAGAAAAAAAAATAAATAAATAATATAAAATAATAATGAAATTACCAAGAAAAAGAAATCGTAATTAAATAATTAAAGAAAGTAAACAAAAAGAAAAAGAAAAACGTAAGCGTAAGGAAGTCCTCGCCTGGAGTTTGTTGTGTCAAATGGGTAACCAGTCTTCCTGATAATAATATAACAGCCCATTTCAAGTCCCATGCTTCAGATCTTTACACCATTAAATCTATGGTGGAATTGAAGCAACTTCAAGACTCCTTCGACGAGTACTTAGATAAGATGATTGCTTTGCACAACAAAATGGAGAATCCGATTTCGGAATCTCAGCTGACGGGGATCTTGGTTGAAAACCTAAATTATGCCACTGGTAGTTCATTGGTAGGTCGACAGTTTAGAGCAATAAAAGAATTAAGAGAGCAATGCCTTAAAGTCGAACGCTGGCATTTAAATAAGAAAATGGAACGAAGGTCTAACTTAAGAGTCCATGAGCTCGAACCTGATTTCGCGGTAGATTCCGCTTCCGAGCCACTAGATCCATACTTCCATGAGATCGAAGCACTCCAAGGTCATAATCCAGACCTCACCCGAAGACAACTTAAGTCCCATGATTCAGACCTTTACACCATTAAATCTATGGTGGAATTGAAGCAACTTCAAGACTCCTTCGATGAGTACTTAGATAAGATGATTGCTTTGCACAACAAAATGGAGAATCCGATTTCGGAATCTCAGCTGACGGGGATCTTGGTTGAAAACCTAAATTATGCCACTGGTAGTTCATTGGTAGGTCTACAGTTTAGAGCAATAAAAGAATTAAGAGAGCAATGCCTTAAAGTCGAACGCTGGCATTTAAATAAGAAAATGGAACGAAGGTCTAACTTAAGAGTCCATGAGCTCGAACCTGATTTCGCGGTAGATTCCGCTTCCGAGCCACTAGATCCATACTTCCATGAGATCGAAGCACTCCAAGGTCATAATCCAGACCTCACCCGAAGACAACTTAAGTCCCATGATTCAGATCTTTACACCATTAAATCTATGGTGGAATTGAAGCAACTTCAAGACTCCTTCGACGAGTACTTAGATAAGATGATTGCTTTGCACAACAAAATGGAGAATCCGATTTCGGAATCTCAGCTGACGGGGATCTTGGTTGAAAACCTAAATTATGCCACTGGTAGTTCATTGGTAGGTCGACAGTTTAGAGCAATAAAAGAATTAAGAGAGCAATGCCTTAAAGTCGAACGCTGGCATTTAAATAAGAAAATGGAACGAAGGTCTAACTTAAGAGTCCATGAGCTCGAACCTGATTTCGCGGTAGATTCCGCTTCCGAGCCACTAGATCCATACTTCCATGAGATCGAAGCACTCCAAGGTCATAACCCAGACCTCACCCGAGGACAACTTAAGTGTTGGAATTGCCTGCAGCCAGGCCACCCGTTCTATGACTGTCCCTCTGAAACCCGGAATGTCTTTTGCTACAGGTGCGGAAATCCTGGGGTAGTGTCATCCAAGTGTCATTGCCAGGGAAACCGACAAATGGGCGCAAGGCCACGTAGGAACCCGCGTCCACCGCAGACACCTCAACCCTCGCGCGCATCCGCCCGCATGGCTCTGGCTACGTCCATATAGTTACCCCTGTAGCCTCTCTCGATGGCCCTGGACGGGTCCCCCTATCGCTCAGACTCAGACCCGCTAATGAGTATAAAATAAAAAGGCTCAAAGAATCATCAATTAAATCATTTTCTCATGGGACCATTGATCTTTTGATACCTGCCCAGCCACATGAGGATGATGAATAATGATTTAATTTTTTTTTAATAAATATTTATTGCCAATGACAAAAAAAACTATGTATTTTTATTTAAAATCTACTCCCGAACTTAAAAACACCGTCAAATAATTTTGGCCAAATCGACCTATGTGCGTCGTGGACAATTTGTGCAGCACATACATATAACGTAGCCAGAAATGTTCGCAGATGGCCTATGGTTATTTTTTTGCATTACTAAATGTTGCGGGTATAAATTCCCAAATTATTTATTTTGCAAATAATAACTTGATAGGAAGTAAAAAAAAATATTAGACGAATTTATTTGAAGTTATCCCAAGAATTGTATATGGACCATTTGCAAAGAAGAAGCTTGCAAACTATCGGAATACCAACTGAACTACAAATAAAACTTAGAGAATTTCGACCAGAACAGCCACAAGAACAACTGACAACGTGCCACGATGGTGAAAGAAAAAGGTGTTCCAGATGCAGGGACTTGAAGAAAGTTCGCTACTATAAATATATGTGTAAAATATGCTGTTTGGAATATTTTTGTTTAGAACATGCTTCCATGGTATGTGCAAATTGTTTCATGTCCAAGTTTACACAAGTTGAAAATAATTTTGACAGTTCTGAATGATTCTGTTTGGTTTATATACTTTATTTTATTTTGAAGTTATGTATATTTGTGTCTACAACGTTGAAGAATTACTAGCTAATTACTACAAAGGCTGGAACTGGAAAGTCACAAGCAGAAGTAATATTAGAAGCCGTACAAGAATAATTAGTCATTAAAAACAATCGTTGAGCCTTAGGAATCCATTTTTTAATTTTTTAAATACATTTATTTGCATATGATTATTGCTGCTTATCATTGATACGCCACTTTATCTCGGTGTATTGTAAGGTGTAGCTCCGTATTCGATAACAATGAGTAAAATAACGTTTTTAATTTTGGTAAGCCTCTATTATACTTAGCTTTATGTTTTTTGATATAATTAATAATAAAATGTACACAGTTTTTTAGCTGATGATTGATGTATATGCTGGTAATACTAATCCATGATGCATTTGAGATGTGTCACTCATCTAACATATATAATATTTATAAGTAGAGTAGGCAGTATTAATGTAGAATCAGAGAAATAAAGAAGTGAAGTGTTGTTAATACAACAGCCGGTGAAGAAATAAGATTTTTTTGCAAATTTGAAAAATTGAAAAATAAAATAGAAAAATGGAAGTGTGGAAAACAAAAAACAAAAGAAATTGAAAAGAAGTGTGGAATTGGAAATTTGAAGTGAAAAAATAAGAAATCATAAGAAAATTAAATGAAGCAGCCATTTTGGGCAACATGGCATGACATGAACAAGAAATGTCGAAACGTCCTGTTTTAATCATGTGCAAATAAATGTACATACATACATATTTAAAAAATAAAAAAATGGAATGTTGTTTTTGTGAAAAATTGAATTGTGTTTTCAGTTTTGTATAAATAAATAAAAATGGATTCCATTGCGGCGTTTATTGTCGATGAAGACCGAGAATTTCGAGAATTATTGCGGAATTTGCGGAAGGAAAGAAGGATGTTAAGGAATAGACAAAATCCGAATCATTTATCTAACGTCGCATAAGTTATTTTAGTATATTATCATGATTTATTATTTAGAGACATTTTTTATAGCTTCAAAAAAAACTATCGCCTCAATGAAAAAGCTTTTGCATATGTACTAAGAGTATTAGAGGCAGAGATTGTTCCTACAGGAAAGTCGTTTGGGCTTTCACCAAAAGAAAAACTTTGCGCGTTTACCTGTTATACGAATGACGGTTTCTTCCAAGTCTGTGAATATATGTAATTTACTTGGCCCTCCTCCGGTTGAGTTTGCCTCTTTTTTGTTATTTACTAATTTTTTTTTTCACATAACTTTTGTAATCCGTCCAAACCTTAAAAATATACAGTAAAAACGTATAATAATTTAGCAATTAAACTCACTTATCGCCAAGTATTCCCATCTTTTATTGGCGGTCCCAAGCTATGTAGTTCTGTCGCGCAGCTCGCCCAGAACTGATTAACATTTTCTTTACTGGTTTTAGTAAATCCTTGCGCTATATCTGGCCTTTCTGTTAATAATGCCACCAATTTTTCATATTGCTGGCTGTTTGTTGTTTTCGCCATGGCAATATTTAACTTAAAACAACCGAACTCAACGTAAACAACAGCGCTACTAATCCTCCGTCAGAAATTTTTGGCGGAGAAATAACTGACAATTTTGACAATCCGCTGGAGTTTATGATACCAAATTTCAGCGGAATTGTAATTTCGAAATTACTCTCCGTTACAGCGGAGTTCATGCTACTGATGTAAGAAAATTCCAGCGGAGTTTAGAATAGGCCTGAATAACTATTATTTATAAATTATCTCAAAATTTCCTCAGAAAAACGCAACATTTTTTTTAAACAGTCATAAAATGTGTAATTTTTTACATTTCTTTGAATATCTTAGGTTCACATAGAAGAGAAACTCCTAAGCTACAAAAAAAGTATGTATTGGTTTTTATGCTTCAGATGAAAACTACGATCGCTATCGTGTATACAGTGGAGACTCTTCAAGCGAGAAGTGCAACAAACAAATACGAATTGTTATTGCTTAACAGTATCAAATAAAGTGAAAGTAAATTTTTTTTGCAAGATCTGTGTATCTATGACCTATTTCAAAAGTACTTGAAACATTTCATACGTTAGTTAAAACACTGTGCCGAATATCATGCAATTTTCAGCGTTCTAAACCAGGTTCTCCCTTTAAGGTTGCAAATAAAACTTATACTGATTGCTTTAAATCTTTCTAGAGTCTTGAACTAGAAAATAAAATCTGTCTTGAGGTTTTTAACAACAAAGCAATTTCACAAGAATCTGCTGAAGTATTAAACTTAGCTTCTGAAAGGAAAGAATTGAGCTCTTTTCCCAGCAAAGCCCGAATTAACCCTTTAATCGACAAGGCCGTCTATGGAAGGTCTTCACACTGGTCTAATTATTTTCTAAATCAAATTTTTTTTCCACTAAAATAGGCAAAGGCATTTTTCGTATTAAAAATACGAATCAAACAGTGGCAGTTTGAACGTAGTATCTTGATTGGTTTGATACTTACAGTCATTTATGTGTAAGATTTTTTGAAACCAGACGCGTAAATTATTAGCGGTTTCATTATAAATTCTAAATTAAAAAATAGTACTTTCCAGTAATTCAATTGTGTTCGGAATTTTTTTGGTAAGTTGTTGTACTGTATATTTTGATAATTTGTAAATACTTTTATGTAAGAAATAGAAATTTGTAAACAATTGTTTCTTTTCGGGAAGACCTTCTGTAGAGGGTCTTGCCGGACTAAGGGAAAAAAGCCCCTAACGTAATTGAATGAAATTGTATCTGTATCTGTAGTTATTTTACCTCACTTTTGCTCTTTTATTTACCTGAAACAAACGTTTTTATTGTTAACAAAGGTGTTTTTAAGATGGAAGAAGAAGTAAAAAACCGACGGAGTCAGAGAGAATCTAAAAAAATCAATCTTTCTTCATTGAATGATGAAGAAATTGAACTGTTAATGCAGTCCATTCCTAGTGAAGACGAAATTCAAGAAGAGGATGATGACAGCGTATCTGACCCCGATTATGATTATCATGATATCACACCTGAAGATGATGAAATGATAAATGATTGCTTAAAAGTATTGGATACCACAGCCTTTGTAGATGCAGTTGCCTTATCATTGAATATAAGTACAATTAGTGATGGATCAACACAAAATACTGCTGTATCAAAACAAATATCAACTCTAGAGAGGCTACCTTCAACGTCAGCGTTAGTAAAATCAACTCCACAGCCACATGGTAATGTAGCAACAACAAGCGCTATATCAACAGTAGCAACCACAACGTCTTTCAAGCAACCGAAAAGACCTAGATCACCATTACCAAGTATAGAAAAGACAGGCCCACAAATAGTACCATCAGCAGGTGGCTTTACTGGAGGAGGTTATTATTACAAAACTAATTTTAAAAAAATTGTATTTATTGTTCTATTTTTACCTCTCTCAGCCTTGCAGAATATCAAGAAAGATTCGACTGAGTTCAAGAACATTTTATGGTGTCAAAAGTCAATGCAGTTGCATGTAAATGAAGTTGCATTTCGTGGAAAAACCGATTTGCCACCTGAATTGAAAAACCTACAGACCCCACTGGAGTTTTTTCTTATTTTTTTACTAATGATTTAATCGAAAATATAGTTTTGGAAACGAATCGAGCTGCACGTGTGGAAAATATAAACACACAATTTAACCTTGATGCCGTGCAGATTCGCCGTTACATTGGAGTTCTGATGTTTATGTCAATTTTCCGTTATCCAAACATGCAGTCACATTGGGGAGAATTTGGATTTCGTCATATACCAGATTGCATGGCACTGAAACAATTTGAAAGGATAAAGAAACATCTGTCCTTTAACGATGAATCAAAACGTATTGTTAAAGGTCAACCAGGGTATGATCCCATTTTTTGAATCAGGAAAATTGACGAATATTTGAATCAACGCTTTGATACAATTCCAAAAAATAGTAGATTGTGTGTAGACGAACAAATGTGTTCAACTAAAATGCGACATCATTTACGTCAGTATTTGCCGGACAAACCACATCCATGGGGAGTAAAGCTTTTTGTTTTGTGTGACAGCAATGGTTACTCGTACCGATTTGAAATATATACCGGAGCTCAGAATGATGATATCATTTTGCCTGGTACTCCCAACATTGGATCAACAGGAAATGTTGTAATCAGATTGTCGCAAACCGTCCGAAATTTTGTTAATCATATCATCTACTTTGATAACTTTTATACATCCCTCCCACTTCTAGTTTACTTGAGAGCTCGCGGAATTTTTGCTCTTGGAACTGTCAGATCTAATCGAATTCCAAACTGCAAATTGCCAACAGAAAAAGATAGAGATTTGAAAAACCAAGTACGAGGTTATTCAGTGGAATTCGTTGGTTCAGCGTATGGTATCGATATCTGTACAGTTTTGTGGAAAGATATAAAAAATGTCAGATTGTGTTTAACATATGTTGGTACTAAACCTTTTCTAAAAACGAATACAGTCGGTCAAGCATCAAAAATCCCTCGCTATAACCGTAAAACAAAAAAATATATTGAAGTTGAATGTCCCCAAATAATTCGTGAGTACAACTCTCACATGGGAGGAGTTGATTTAATGGATTCATATATGGGTCGTAATGGACTTCATATAAAAACAATGAATATGGCAACCAGGATTTTTTACCATCTTTTGGATATGGCAACAACTAACGCTTTCGTTCTCTATCGAAGAGTGAATTGTGAAAAAAATCGATATATTCCTGAGATTGACAAAAAGGAAAAAGACATGTCGATGTGTCAATTTCGTTTGAAAATCGCGAAAGAACTCTGTGCTTCAGTTGAAAAACGACCTGTTGGTCGTCCACCATCCCTAACACAAACATCTGCTAGCGGGACTAATATTGGAAAAAGAGCAGTTCATCCGGTAGAGAGTGTAAGGTACGATGAGATAAATCATTTTCCTGAAAAGTCGTGCAAATTATGTAAATATGTGTATTTTCAAAAGCCAAAAACTGCTTTAAAGTGTACCATGTGAAATGATTCATTATTATTTACTTGTTTACCTGAATATATTCAGTATTTTATTTGAATAAATTTTGTTTTTTTTTTTAATACAAACAAAATAATGGGTTTAATTTTTTCCTCTACCCCGGCAAGACCGTCTGCAGACGGTCTTTCACTGTTACATAAAATAAGCCACACAAAAAAAAATCTAATAAACAAACTCGCCAGCACAAGGACCGAACGAAAACCCAACACCTTATCAGCAGAGGTATCGGGTTTCGTTGGGAGAATTGCAAGAACAACTTCTTAATGTTCAAAGACATTTCACACATGTCCAAGAATTATGCAAGATTGCAAAAAGCGAAAACCCGCTACCATTCCCACGTTTTATAATATCTCTTAGGGGCGAACAAGACGTCGTCGTGAAACAAAGGCGTCTTGTTCGTTTCAAGTTATCCGTTTTTGGCTGATGCTAACCTTTTAATGTGATAAGGGGTTCGAGATTTGCTCCGGTATGTTTGAGGCATGTGCTCAGTTGCAGTTCGGAGTCTGTAGTATCATGAAGTAAGTGTTTTAGTAGACTTCCTCGCTAATATTTATAAAATAAAATAAAAATTTCTTTTGTTTTCAGTTGGCTAATGCAAGAATCCTTGAGGGAGGAGGCGCACCACCAGCGGGAACTGGCCTGCACCAGAAAGAAACTGGGAGACTTGGCCCGTAAGGAGGCCTTTCATTTGGACTCGCTGGCCCCGGGCCCAAAGGACCCTGGCAGATTTGCGGCGTTCTTCTCCCCGTGGCCAGGGGGTGGGCGCTTCATCTACTAGAAGGTTGACTAGCGGACCTCGCGCCCATGGAACCAGTGCATCCGGACCCAGCGTCTGTGGAACCAGTGCTTCTGGACCCAGCGCCTCCGGAACCAGCGCCTCCGGAACCAGAGCCTCTGGACCCTGGAACCCCTTAGGAGAACGAGGTCGGTGGCCAGAACGAAGGAGCAGTAATTAAAAAAAAAATTTTTTTTTTTTTATTTTATTTGGCGCAATAAATAATTTTTTTTTTTGTATTTTGACTCAAACTCGTCTTTCATTTGTAGTTGGTGTTGTTTCCTCCGCGTGTTTTCAATTTTTGTTAAGAACCATTTGTATGGTTATAAATTATAAGCCTAATTATAAAATAAATATTTAGTAAAACAAAGAAAGACATAATTAATAGAATTAATCGGTAACTTAAGTTTAAAAAGAAAAACTATTGTAAAAAGAAACTTTGAGATTGTGATAATAAAAAAGAAAATTAATTAAGGGACCAACCAAAAACAAAAGTGTGTTTTACTGATACAACAAAACCCGGTGAGTTTAAAATATAACAAGTTATAGAATAAATCACGAAATATTACAACATAACATCACCTTTTTCACCTGGCGGCTAAACCAAAAAAAATTTCGGCAAACGGACTTTTGATTCGTGATTCTCGTATCAAAATTACCCTAAAACCATAATTCTTATAGAAAAAAACCTGCTATTTCTGTCTTGCCGATTAAAGGGTTAAAGACAGCTTTGAAGTCTAATATATCAGTAACTTAATCATCAAAATTGATTTCAGCAGTTACATACTCTAACCAACAGAGGAACAAATTTGCATCAAATCGAAAGAAACCACGCAAAGCAGTGCAATAAGAAGCAAACAGTGCAGCAAACCATAAGTAGCAAGCAGCAAGCAAATCACAAGCGATTTCTAAGAACGAAACCAGAGTGCAGCACAACAGAAATTATTCCTGGCTTTTCTAATTACAGAATAAATCAGGTAAAACATCAATCATCACTCTGACAGATAGGTGGCGTTATCCATTTAAGTTACCAGAGCAAGCGATATTCTGGTAATTCATATTTACTAAAAAAATAAAGAGCAATTTATGAAAATTCGAGTAATAAATCGCGAATCAATAACGAATTGAAGATTGAATTAAATTATATTGGCAATTTGTAAATTTACGGTTGAATTTTGATGAATTTATATTTGAGAAAATGAATTATCAGATAGTAAATAATAGTAATTTTATTATTGGAAAAAGCTATCTTTCAATTGAATCACACCCTTCCGGCACCTTTTTATTAAGTCAGAAATTAATTTGCTAATTCTGAACATGCGCGTTTTTATTTAAAAAGAGTCGCAAAGGTCCCGAGCGGTCATACCAGAAAGTAAACACAGAATAAAAGTGGCGACGAGGATAAAAATCGGAAAGTAAATAAAATTCAAAATTGTAAAAAGTGAATTTTTCGTCGACAAAATTGCGTCTAAATTGGAAGTTGGGTTTGTGGGTTTTTAAAAACCGGTTTTTATAAGAAAATTATGCAATTCAATAAAAAAAAACCGTTTTAAATTTATACATTGCACTTCTTCTATTAACTAATAGAAAATTAAATAAAGATTATTCGATAGAAATAATAGCGCCACTACTGGCAAATACATTTAGGATCGGATGTCGGCTAATTCTCCAATTGAAAAAACACCAAAAGAAAACATACGTGGCAACACTGAAGGAAGTCTACACGAGCGAAGATGTTAAAAGCCAAACTGAAGAAAAGGCTGGAATTTTATCCTCTTCTCTGGATGGATGCCGGCGTGAACAGATCGAAATCTCTCAATAAATGTTTAAATTGAATTAATAAAACGTCTTTTAGTCATTTTCCTACTGTAACGGTCGCCGGTGAATTTACATGCTTATATGCAAAAAAATTTTTTTTAAATAGTACAAAATAAATTTAATTAATACGTGAAATATAACCAATATTAATAGTACATGAATTAATACATGGAATATAACCAATATTAATATATGAATTATTATATAAATATATGTTTTTCCGCATGATGATAAGGTATATCAATTGTACATTTCTGAGGGAAAAACAAAATAAATAAAAAAGATGTAACAGTGAGTTTTGCACGAAGTCCCTAAATAATGTCGGGAATGAAATTGAGAAGTGATTCGGAACCAAACGAGTAGGCGGCGGAAAGAAAAACAAAAAACGGAGGGAGACAAAAGTTGGAAAAAAAGAAAAGAAAAATCAGTCAGGGGAGAGATTTTTTTGTGAGCAGTCAGGATAGATAGATTTTTTTTGAGTCGGGGATTTAGTCAAAGAGTCGGACGGGTATATTGCGAAAAAAAGTTTTTCACCTGAATTTTTGTTGCCCGAACGTAATTAAAGCACAAAAAGGAGTACCCAATATAGTGAAGTAATGTAATCAAAAGCACGATAGAGGAGACAAGCGGCTGGGATTAACCTACACCATAAACCTACTAGGAAGAGGGAATACCGAAGCAAAGAAGCGGCCAGACGAAAAGGCATCATTGGTATCAGCGTCCCTACATGAAGTTTTGGGGAAGCGGGTTTTTATCTTTCAAATTAACCGTTTTAATTAGTAGTTCTGCATAAATTGTGTGATCCAATAATAAAAGTTAGAACCTCAACCCAAGCGAAACAAGTGTTAGACTCCGGTTCGGATGATTCATCCAAGAATGTGATTTAACCAATTGCATTTGCCTGGTGCTCCGGATGTGTGCAAGGTCCAACAGCACTCACAATACCCAATACTGTCTCAGAAGCGGACTGGAGAAGACCGGATCATCTGAAATCACTAGTGTCCTCCGGACCCTAACCACCTGGCCGGTATACTTGGAGTGTGATCAGCTGGACGCGTACTGTATCATGTGTGCAAATGGATGGTCTATCTTGGTGATCTGGTTTTTTATTTATGCAGTAAAATATTTTATTCCCGAGTACCACATTTTGGTCGGTTGAAATACCCATCTGTATGGTTTAAAGACACTACTTTATGGAAATAGGTGTAGCATTTTATTTCTATCAAGGATTTTTGGATTACATTATGTTGTTCGTGAGTAAGCCACATTATCAAAGAACAAAAAAAAAGATATACAATAAATATAAACATAAGAAGCAACCAACATACACACCCCACTGCAAATAATATTTATGGATGCGTTACTTTAAGAATTTAATTGATTAACATTTAACAATTAATTAATTCATAGTATTTTTAGTTGTTCATATTCTATATTATTTATATTGAAGTATGCATTTATTCTCTCTTTATTGGAAATATTTTTTTGCCCACAACTTCGGCGATATTCCTCGGCGGTCAAGCCATCTCAGCCACCTTCTTGTCTGACCCTTTCTCTAGTTTTGTGACGATGGTCGTTGCCCTATCTCTTTTTCTTTGAGATTTGTTTTTCTTTTCTATTTCGCACATATACTCACGACAGTTGCACTACATACATATGACTTTTAGATAGTCGCAACATTCAAAAGATATAAATGTCAAAATTTCATGTCATTCCGACCATTTCTTTACAAGTCACAGTTGTTCAACTGACGCTACTTTTGTAATTTTCAAAGCAATGGAAAAATCTGAAATTGGTGTGTTGATACAGCATTGTACAGTCCCTTGCCATATTATTAGACTCATGCTGCAAATCTACTTTTACTTGATATTTCTTGTTGTTAATATGAACTTTTTGTAGATATGTTTTTTTCGCGAAAATGACATGTATCCTAAAAAACAGAGTTTCAGTTTGATAGTGCAATTCAACAATTTAACGTGTTTCAATAGCGTTTTCTCTTGTAAAACTCTTTTCCATTTCATAAGGTGAGTTTATTGTTGACAAAACAACATGTCAAAGTATATATTTACACGTTTTGAGGCCATATTATGTTAAAAAAACAATTTCAGAATGGGAAAAGTGTCTGATTTGTCGCCAATAACAGTTGGTCGAATTTCCGGTATGCTGGAAGCACGAAACATGTCGCAATACCAAATAGCGCGGATTGTTGGAGTTTCTCAAAGTTCTGCCAAACGAATAAAACAAAAAATAGACCTCGGTGAAGATCTGAGAGCCAAACGTAAAGGTGCGTGCGGTCGTCGGAGAATCACGACAGTGAGAAGTGACCGAAAAATTCGCAATATTTGTGTTGAAAATCGAAAACTGCCGATAAAAATTCTTGCAAAAAAAGTTCTTGAAGCCGGCATTGAAGTTTCGCAAAGAACAGTGCAGCGGAGGTTAGCAGAAGAGGGTCTTATTGGACGTAGACCAGCACGCAAACCGAGACTTACACCTGCTATGATATCAAAGCGGTACCAATGGGCACGAAAATACAAGGATTTCACGACTGATGACTGGAGGAAGGTAAATAAATGCTATATAACTATATTCAAGTTGTTCTTGTACTGTAGATATTGTTAAATCTAAATTCTATGACATTTTTCAGGTATGTTTTTCGGACGAGTCGATTTTCCAAGTATTGGTCGACAAATCGCAGTTTGTACGGCGAAGGTCAAATGAGAAATATAAGCCAGACTGCATTGTGCCGACCATTAAACATCCTCCGTCGGTAATGGTATGGTCAGTTATCAGTTATAAGGGACCAGGGGCCTTATACGTTGTGGAAGGTACAATGAATGCCGAAAAATACCAGAAAGTTTTGGAAACTCAGCTGCTTCCTCAAGTGAAAAAATGGTTCAATAAACGAGAAAAGCCAATTTTTATGCATGATGGTGCGCCTTGCCATCGTGCACACAAAATTACAAAATTTTTAGCTGAAAACAAAGTAGATATTCTCGACTGGCCAGGAAATTCGCCTGACATGAACCCCATCGAGAACGTCTGGGAGTTTTTGAAATCTGAGGTTGGGATGAAAGCCCCTACAACCAAGCAAGAGTTGATCAATATACTTAATGACACTTGGAAACATAACCCAGAGATCAAAATAAAAATTCAAAGCTGTATAAGCAGTATGCCACGTCGCGTTGAAGCTGTGTTGGCTGCGAAAGGTGGTCATACAAAATACTGATTTTTGCAAAAAAAATTATTTTCATCTAAAAAGATTTCATTTCGATGTAAATTTCTAATTTTCTATGTGACATTTATTGTATTTATAATAAATTTTGACATTTCATCATGAAATAGCGTTGTTAATGTCTACTGACGTGTTATAAGCCAGAAAAACTTCATTTTTAAGCATGAGTCTAATAATATGGCAAGGGACTGTATTTTAAAGCCCGGTATGCTAGAGCAAAGAAATTTCTTTGCCTATATAAAACCTATGTAAAAAAATGGTCAAGAAATGCTTCAGAAAAATTTTCTGTACTGATTTCTGTATGCGGTATGCTAGAGCAAAGAAATCGCAGCAGAAAATCGTAGTTCTAAAGTGACGAACAGATGTCGCTTTTGTTGAAATTTTATATTTTGCTCAAGAATTAAATGTTGATGTATTTATTTCTTAAAGAAATTTTGACATTTCATGTGTACGCGTTTCGTGTGTAGTTTTTCCTGCGATTTTTTAAATTGAAAATTCAACAGTTTTGAAGGTATTAATGTCATTACAATTTATTAATAAAAAATTTATTTTAAATATATATTATATTTACCGTTTCAGAGCGAAAATGAGCGAGTTTGAAGAGAAATATATCTTTTCGGATTTCGAAGACAACTTGTTTGAACGGAGAAAATTGAATTTCGAGGTGATAAACAAACAAGCCAATAAAACCAATAGAAAACATTCCACAAAAAGAGCTATGAATTTCACCAACGAGGATAAGAAGAAGCTGGCAGCTGGAGTGAAAATGCATGAAGAAATATGGGATTTAGGGAATAAAATGCACTTCAACACAAATGCTCTTAGTCAAGGGTGGAAGGAAATAGGTTGGTTTTTATTTATTACAATTTTTCCGTTAAGTATTATTTAATACATTTTTTTTAAGTTGAGGAATGCAAGGCTGCTTGGGCGTCTCTGAGAGAAAGCCACAGATATCGAACCAAAAAGATGGAGAAAAAATAAATCTGGCAGCGCAGGAGGAAGTCAAGTAGAGGAACCTAGTGTAGTTGCGGAAGATTGGGAGTACAGCGAAGATTTATCTTTTCTACCAAATATCTCCAAAAAAAGAAGGTACCTATATTTCAAAACAAAAATAATATGAGTATCTATATATTAATAGGCAAAGCCAAAAATTGTAATCCCTTTTTGCCCTATTTCCGGTGCACGCATCTTAATGAAACATATATCAAACAAAAAGTACTTTTTCATAGAAGTGCATAATATATATTTTATTATTCAGGTGCATGCATAGGGAAAGGTGTGAAAGCCAAGTAAAGTTTTACCTATACTTAAAGCATATTTTATTCACATATGCACTAATACACTGTGCACACGCTATCCATCACATTAAACGGAAAGAGAATGCATTATTCAAGAAAATACATATATTTTGCTTCGATCCTCTCTTTGCCTTCACTGTTCTTCATATACATATTTTCTCTGCACTCTCATTTCTTCACCCCAACTGCTTAGTAGAATGTGATTATAAGTACGTAATAATTAGTGCGTATACATGCGAAATCAATCTCTGGTTCGTTTGATTTGGTCATGTAAACGTTGTGCACTTGACAGCTCAAATAATAAAAGCAGAAAATTTAGCAAGTGCCGATTTTTACTACGTCATTCCTACATCTACGAGGGACTTTAACGATCCTAGTAGCAGCTCTAACTCTAACTTTAATTCTAGAAATAACAATTTTCAAGATAATAACTTTCCTAATGTTAATAATAATTTTAATAGCCATCAGAAATTCTCTTCTGGTAACACTAGTAACACTAATAATTCTACAAATGGTAATAAAACTCAGAGGGGCTATTGCCCTCCGATTATTGTGCACGATGTTAGTGTCAGGCACTTAACAAAAATGATCTTTACTATTTTTCCAAACTGTGACTTTCGCTTGGCCCAAACCAGGGGGGTGCCTGCAAGGTCTCCTTCCGGGAACGTCAGCATCAGGTCCTCTTTTTTAATAAACTTAAGGAGAGAGACATTGCTTCACACACTTACACCCATCCTGAGGACAGGTTTGAAACTTTTATGTATAATTCGTGGTATCCATCCTGATTTTCTTCCCGAAGAAATTTCTAATGATCTTACGTCCAATTTCCCATTTCTCGGAGTATCTAGTGTGAGAAGATACGAAACCCCTCATTCCCGTAGAAATAATTTAACTCTTAACTTATTTTCTATTCAATTTCCTCCTAAGACCGATGTTAATAAGCTTCTCTCTATCAATACCATTCTCCATCAGCGTGTTTCCTGGGAGAGGATCAAAAACAAAAACCTAATTCAGTGTAGGAACTGTCAGCTCCACGGCCATGCAGCCTCTAATTGTAACCACCATTATAGGTGCGTCAAATGTGATGGCTCCCATCCTCCTCATAGCTGTCCCCGTACTCCCGAAAATCGTTCTGGTGAGCCTTACTGCGTAAATTGCAAAGCTTTTGGGCACCCCGCTAATTTTGGCGGATGTCCTGCCTTACGCCGCCGTAATGAGTTAAAAGAGAAAATACGCTTAGTCAGCGAGCACAATCAAACTTTAAATCCGACCCAAATCAATTTCCCGATCTCGGTAGGAAAAATAATACCGTTCCTAATCAATTTCGTAACCAAAATCAATCCTATGCTGACTGTTTTAAGAATAACCTTCCTAATCCTCGTCCTACTTCTGACGAAATTTCTGACTTTCTTTATCCTGAAAACCTATTTGGTGTTTCAGCTTCCACTTTGTTAGAAATGGTTAGTAAATATATTCCTAATTATAGGGCAGCTAGGGATGTGGCGGAGAAGAGGGCTGCGGTGCTTGGATTCTACCTTGACATTTGCCCTAATGTCAAATAGGTCCTTTAGCTGTGCCTCTTTGAACGCTGGTTCCCTAGTAGATATTCACTCCGTGATCTCCTTGCCTCACGCAATTTTGACTTCCTGTGTCTCCACGAGACTCACCTTCATGATAAAGCAAAACTTTCTCTCAGTAACTACAAGATATACCGTAATAATAATTTTCAAGGCACTGCCCTTCTTTGCAGTTTTTTTCTATTTATAGATAGATATTAGATCCTTTTCTAATTAAATACAGTGGACGGCGAAAAGTGTACTTTCTGTGATTTTTCGTTTTATTATTAATTTTTGATTAAGCCGGTTGTGTTTTGAGTGGATAGTGATTATAATTGCGCCAACGGTGGAAAGTGTGCTTTGTGTTTTGTGTTTTTGGTTTGACAATTATTAATTGCGCCAACGGTCCGATTATTGCTTTTGTGTTTTGACCATCTGTATTATAATTGCGGCGAGTATTCTTCTTTTTTTATAATATTCTTTTTTTTTATAAGCCAGTTGAATTTTGCCATGCCTCGACGGCGTACTTTACACGGTCGAATTGACCGACGACATAATAGAAACGAAGTCAGGTCAATTCGAAATAGGAATAGAAACGTTAATTTAAACCCATCGATTGAACATTACGGCACTGGTGAAGTCGTTAATGATTTGTTAGATGATTCTTTTAAGTGCACATTGAAATTAGTGCCACGAAATTTTAATTCATTTTCTTGCGGCCAATTGATTTTTCGTTGCGTGCATTGTGGGGCGAGAAATTTTGAAGGTGAAATTACTCAAGGAAATGGAAATGCATTCTCATTATGCTGCCATAAGGGCAAAGTCCATGTAGCGCCTTATACGCAAAATGATTTTTTTAAAAGTCTATATGATGGCCTTAAGACTATCATAGAATAAACTAAGTTCTTTTGGTAATACTTCACAATTTGGCAATCATTGCCTTCAAATCTGCAGTGCCCAACTGCTGAGTCTAATTAACTAGGGAAACTATTTTGGCATTTCTGCCTATTGCATTTGCGGACGCTGAGTAATTTTCTGGTAAGTGTTATCACTCACGGATACAATCCACTCACAACAACACCGCAATTCAGAAAAAAGAAAACAGCCCCCCCCCCTTTGGCATAGCTTTTTTCTTTAACCTAAATGAAATAATTTAGCATTTTTGTACACCAAAGTCGATTTTTTATAAGAAATACATATGATTGACTCAAAATAATGATAGTTTTTATTCCACTTGAAACCTTTCTTTAAATATTAAATAAAAAGCCCTTAGGTGGGCGTTAATTGGGTGACCTACCTAAGTTGTTAGATGCTTTATTGACCATACAGGCCACATCAATTGAGAGTGAGAGGGTATTCTCAGCGTCATCCAATTTTTGCACAAAAAAACGGACGAATTTGAGCCCGGAACCAGTGCGAAAATATACATAGTTGATCTATTGACGCGACTGAGTCAATATACATCGAAGGCCGAGTTGAAGGTTTTCATTCCTATCCTATACAAGATCCGCTAACGAGATTGAGTTAGCATCTCAGACCTATAGAGGTCGTTAATGTGCATCAATTTATGGCACCACACCCGCGCATTCAGCAATTCCATGGCAGTCCTATAAGCGGAAAATAAAAAAACTGTCAACAAAAAAACATGCGTGCGAAAAAATCTTCTTTCGTCTTTTGAGGTTATATTTTATTATTATTTTTTACGGAATTTTTAATTGGAAAGAGTTTTACTTCTCGTTTGGAATTTTACTTGTTACGGGATTAATTATAAACAGAATTTGTTGTTTGCGTTAAATACTCGAACCTTGTTGTAAAGGGTGAAATAAAGATATTTTAATCGTGTATTTTGCTGTTTCTGTATTTCTGTAGACGTTGGTCCCCTACAAATTATTATTAGATCACTTTTGATCTTTAAGCGTGCTTGAGCTTAAAACTATTAGAAAAATCGAGCTTTGAGATTTTTCTGATAAATAAAGTGATTTCAATCAATCCCAATTTGGGAGCCTCGTCAAATGTTGTGGTCAGGCTTTCGTGGAAAATACAGCGCAACCAAAATTATCAATAATATAACTATGATAACTATTTCATGTCGTTGCTACTGTCTCGGAACTATAAGGCGAAACCGAAAAAGTGAATGTTTATATAAAGGCTGCAAAAATGTGCATGGACAGCAACTCTTTTGAATTTAGGAAGAAGTTTTACTAAATTAAAAAGGGCACAAGCATGGGAAAATTCACTTTCGCCACTTATAGATGAGGCTTTCATGTCTTACTTCAAAACAAATTTAAAAGAAAAAACAAATTTAAAAGTTTGGCACCGCTATGTAGACGACAAATTTGCCATTGTCAACCGAAATGATGTAAACAATCTACTCACTACCCTTAAATAGCAGATATGAAGATATGCAATTCACAAACGAAATTGAGGACAACAACAATGAGTACATTACCACGTTAAGCACACAGCGTGTACAGCGAGTTTTCTAATTGGAAAACTACAGAAACGGAGGAGTTAAGGTAATTTACATATACAGGGTGGGCCAACTTGGACTGGCTGTTTTTAAAAATCTGTAACTTTTGCATTTTTAATTTTTTTTTGCAGATTATAAAGAATTTTATGAAATTTTATAATGGCTACATACAGTCCCTGGCCAAATTATTAGACGCACTGTATTTTTTTATTAATTTTATGTTTCTTAAGAGTTTTTATGTGCTAATTGTACATTTAAACCACAATATTATTGATTTTTATTTAAAAGATTTGTTGTGGACTACCTATTTGTATATATTTTTAACATATGGCAACACTGTGCTGACAAAGTGATAAATGAACATAAACAAGTACAAACCTGGGGGGCAATTCTGGTTCGGTGCAGTGAAAACGTGAAAACACTTTACACGTTTACACATTTGTTTGCGATTCTTATACCGTGCAAACCGCTGTCAAAAACTTTGCGCGCTCAAAAATATTTTACACCGTCAAATTTAGAGTGAAGCCGTGAAAAGTTTACACTTTAAATATGTGCCTACTAGATTTGATAAACTGTCACTTGCTAGTATAAAAATTCAATTCAGCCTTTATTCAGCATTAAGTTTTCACGAAGGCAACGAGAATCGCTTTTTCAGGTTCAGTGCAGTGATAAAGTGAAAAGGGAGTGTAAAACGTCAAGTGGAAACTTTTTTTTCACGTTTACACTGCACCGAACCAGAATTGACCCCCTGTATCAATCGTGATCGGGCTCGCGTCAGGTACGGAAGTGTTTCTGTGGTTTTATAGACTGTGATTGCTTGTTTAACAGTTTTATACTACTCAGTTATTTGTTTATTTTGTTTGCAGGGTATGAAAAAAATAATTGTACTATTTTCATTATGGGTAGAAAAGGCGACACGTAAAAGAGCTGAAGTGAAGGCTCTTGTGAATGCAAAAACATTTACAAACCGGGAAATATCCCGAAGATTGAAGGTTTCTGAAGCTAGCGTACGAAATTTGTCTAGAAAACAGATTTGCTACCACAAAGATGATAAAATCACAACTCCAGGATGCTAGCGTAAATGTTTCTGAACGCACTGTTAGAAGAAAATTGAAAGAATTAGATTTTAAGGCCTGTCGCCCCGCCAGGAAGCCCAAGTTAACAGCTGCAATGAAAGCAAAGCGCCTGAAGTGGGCCAAACAATGGCGAGACAAAGATGTGGACTTCTGGAGATCGGTAAGATATTGTAATTTAAACAAAAATTGATACATTATTATCATTTTCAGTTAAATAAAGCAAAAAAACATGGAAGTTTATATATTTTTTTCTATTTTTGACAGGTCTGCTTCAGTGATGAAAGCACATTCGAAATTTTGCAGAATAAAGCTCTGTGGGTCATCGTCATGGAGAAAAGTTTCATCCTGACTGTGTCGTTCCAACCGTTAAACATCCAACAAAATTGATGATTTGGTCAGTCATCAGCGACAAGGACACTGGACGTCTGTACGTCGTAAAAGGAATAATGAGGCAAGATCAGTACAAAGAAGTGTTACAAAATCGGTTAATTCCACACAGCTCAGAGAATAGTTTCCAAATGGGGAACCATTCACTTTCATGCAAGATGGAGCTCCCTGCCACACTGCTCGGTCTGTTAAAGCCTTTTTGGTGGAAGAAAATATCCCTCTGTTGGATTGGCCGGGTAATAGTGCTGATATGAACCCAATTGAAAATGTGTGGGAGCTAATGAAAAGAGAAGTGGCTAAAGATGTGATCACCAACAAAACCCAGCTCATAGAAAAGATTATTCATGTGTGGAATCATCATCCTCTAATGCAGGAGACAGTCCAGTCTTGCATTGATAACATGCCGCGCAGAGTTAAAGCTTTGATTGATTTATATTTACATTACTTTCACTTTTCTTTAAAACTTAATAAACATATGATTTTCTAAATTAATACTGTTTTATTTATGTTAAATCGATCCGTCATTGATTGGATAATATAAAAATAAATAAAAATTCAATTTAAAACAATAAAACGGTACAATATCATTCGGTAATTAATATTTTACATGAAAGTTTGCAGTGCGTCTAATAATTTGGCCAGGGACTGTACATATGTAAACCCATCTATTTCCCCTTATTGGGCTCTTCTTTAAATAATTTCTATCCACTGTTTTGTTGCCCACGCAACACCCTTATCCATGGACGCCTCGGACGGCGTCACAACCCTTGACCAATCAGAACACGACATCTAGCCGTTTTCCCGAAAAAAACGCGCTTCGCTAGGTGTAACGGTCGCCATCTGTGAAGGCACATAGCAATAACCCGATAAAGGCACTAACTCCATCGCCTATATAAAAAGAAGAAAAACAAAAGAAACAAATTCCTTTTCTGCTCGCTGGTTAACTAAAAAAACAAAAAAATATTAAACCCCCTAACACCAACGCCTGCCAACAAAAAATTTTTTTTTCAAAGTTAAACAAAGGTATACGGTATACTACATGGCAACTCGGCATTCCTCGTTGAGCAATGATTTTCATGCCCATCTGCAGTCATCCCGCTTCATAGACCAAAGAAAAAATGCGTACCACCACACCCACAGCTTAAAATCCAACATCCATAAATTTTGATATCATACTTTACACGCAAATTGCAAAACTCCGAAAAAAAAAACAATCACGATATTCAACAACACCATTTTAAATAGCACACACACAAACCAATATGCAATAGAATACGCAACAAGGAATGCGGGATAACAGAATTCGCTTTGCCGTTTACTAAAAATCGCGTGATCGGGCGATGGAAGGGAGATAGTTTTGTTTAAGAAAGGGAGTCGGGAACTGAATCAGGCGGGAAACGAAGTCAATTCCGAAGCTCTGGAGAGATTCGGTTGTTAGCCTCCATCTGTCGTGGACGTGCTCCATGGTGCCTTAAAATTCGTCAGCAATACATTCTTTTTGGGGATCAGGAATCGGCGATTATTTTAAGGAGATAAGTAAAATAAATAATAAAGTTAAAATGAGAACAATAATATAAAAATGGATAAGAACAAAACGAAATTTAAAGGAATTTAGAACATGATAGAGATTTAAGCATAAAATGAGATAAATAAAATAAATAATAAAGTTAAAATGATAACCATAATATAAAAATGGATAAAAACAAAACGAAATTTAAAGGAATTTAGAACATAATAGATATTAAGCATTAAATGAGATAAATAAAATAAATAATAAAGTTAAAATGAGACCAATAATATAAAAATGGATAAAAACAAAACGAAATTTAAAGGAATTTAGAACATAATAGATATTAAGCATACAATGAGTTAAATAAAATAATTGATAAAGTTAAAATGATTTAAAATTAATAAAGGCAATCAAAATGAAAATGAAATTAGAATATATTAAACCGTAAACTTAAAAACGCAACAAATTAAATAAGTAAACCGGAAATTTTAACGAAATAAATTATAAAGTTAAGAAGAATTAAAATAACTTAAAGAACTTAAAATGAAAATGAATTTAGACTAGAATAAATAGTAAACTTAATACGCAATAAATTAAATAAATAAACAGGAAATTATAACGAATTATATAATAAAGTTAAAATGAGATAAAATAAATAAGAGAAATTAAAAATGAAAACGAAATTAGATTAGAACAAATAGTAAACTTAATACGCAATAATTCAATAAATAAACAGGAATTTGTAACGAAATATACAATAAATTTAAAATGAATTAAAATTAATAAAAGAAATCAAAACGAAAATGAAATTAGATTAGAACAGATCGTAAACTTAGAACGCAATAAATTCAATAAATAAACCGGAAATTATAACGAAATAATTAAGAAAGTTAAAATGAATTAAAATAAATTATAGAAATCAAAATAAAAATGAAATTATAATAGTATAAATTGTAAACTTGAAAAGCCATAAATTAAATAAATAAAAAGGAAATTTTAATAAAATAAGTCATAAACAATAAAACAAGAAAAAATGATCGGCTGAAGAGGCAAAAGCGGGGAGGGTGATGCCCCAGGACGAAGGACGCCCTCATTAAGGTAAGTGCTTACCATTTAAACCTGATAGTAGTTTGTGAATCCCCTTTGTAAATGGCAGAGTAACCGGTGACCATCTCTCTCCCCTAGTTTCTAGCCCCCTCTTGTTGGCCTCGGTAGGTTTGTCTCTCCGCCACTGCCTTCCCCTTCTAAATTTTCGTATGTAGGCACGAGTTTAAGTTTTGTTTGAACTGTCACCCTCCGGCATCCCTGTTCCGCGAACCCCACCCCATCCGGCGAGCTAGTTTGAGCACCGCACGTCGTGCCGACGATCGGTGCAGCGGATGTCACAATTTCGGCAATCCCCCTCGGCGGCCAAGCCTACCCAGTCACCTTCTTCTGCCCCTTTCTCCAAATTATTTTTTTTGTGTAAAACGAGTCTTGCACATCCTTTATTGAGATGTGTTTACTTTCCTACTTCGTGCTATGGTACACCCTCTCCAGACAGTTACATAAAATGGCGCCCAACGTTGGGCTAAGGAGCTTAATTCACTTTGAGTTCCTTAGTCTAACGGACAGATGGCATGTCTGCTTGTCACCTAGTGACACCTTAACTTTCCCCGTCGGCATTCTTTTCGTCTAGTATTTTGCTCACCATCCCATGTCATCATTTCCTAATCAGTTTCCTTATAATTTAGCCGACCTTTTGATGATTGTTACGTGGCTTAGGCCAGTGAGAGGAGTCATGAGTGGGCTTCCTTCTTTTTAGTTCACTTCTCAGTCCAAGCCCCTCTGACTAATGGGTAAATGGGCGAAGGTACTTACCGCGGTGCCCTAGCCCTTTTCACTTCTTCCTTTTTCATCTTTCCTATCTTTCTTCTGCTTCCACAACTTCATCTTTTTACTATCTTTTGCGGTAGCCTCCCTATATTAATTAGTTCCTGTCAAGCGGACTCGGAGTCTGGCTAACAGGCGTCCTATCGCCTGGCACTGCGCGGGTCTGCGCGGACAGTGGACACTGCAATTTCTTTTCCCTTCTTCCTTTGTTTTTGAGTAGCATGGGTGAGTGGGTGCCTGACTGTTGACCCTGCACCGTCGTGGCTAACAGGCGTCCTATCGCCTGGCCATGCGACAGGTTCGACGGCCTGGTTATCCACCCGCCCCCGTTGTATGACCACTTCGACACACCGCCTTCCTGGATATCAACCGGGTGTTGACCAGTCGTGGTGGGGTGTCGGAATGGTCCCAGTAAAATTTCACGGAGGCTTCTATCTCTTCTTTTCTTCTTCTTGGTCACTGGGAATCTGCCATGGGAGGGGTTTCCCAAACTTAGTCGTATGGGAGTCGACGGTGAGGATGGTGATAGGCACTGGCCTGTCTCCATCTTCGGCGTCGATCCCATAAATGGAAGCACTAGTTGCCTGACGACGCGGGTGACACGCGTCTTAATCTAAGCCGCCTGTCACCGGCGCCTTCAGCCAGCGATGCCTTGGGGAGGACGTCCTGCGTCTGATGGCCATCCCCACCACAACGAACAACCAAATATAATTTTTTTTATAAACGAAGAATATTAATGCTCATTTAAAGAAGGGAATTGTCGGTACTGGTAAATTCTCTTGCGGTTTTCTCTCAATTATATTTTCTTATGATGCTATACCAAAAACAAAAAGTTGTTTTGGGCCTTTATATTCCTTAGATTTTTTTTTCAAATTTAAATTCTTGAGTAATCTTCTCTGTAGCCGAAATCCTTTCTATGCACTTATATAATAAATATTACAACTTTAAACTGTTGGTGTTTAACAGGTAAGACTGATCGGTTTGAAATTTTCTTTGTGCACTTTGTATATTAATTCAACCCCAAAAATATTCTTGTAATAATCACGCATCAAGTTACCAAGGAGGTCCAACTCGGTAGGTCTCGCATAAGTTTGATCCCGTCTGTAATTTGGCCAAACCATCACAGGACTGAGTAGTGGTCATTATCGGTTGCGGGCTTTACCAACATACACACTCTTCGTCTAATAAGCTCAAAATTTCTCTCTTCTGGGTTATCATTACTGGGTGGTGATATCTGCGGCAACTTTCCCCCGCGACAAAGCCGCTTTCGCTTTTCATTATGCCTACGACGCGTGCAGGGGCAAATACTGCTCCACCCTCAGACGACGGTGAACCAGCTGATGAAGCTCTGCCTGGTGTAGAGTCTGGTGAGCCTGATCATGATGCCCCATTGGAGGCTCTGATCGAACAAGTGGCAAGTCTAAAACAAGAACTGAGCAGAATGCAAGATCGTTACGAACAGATGTCGCAACTACGCCCAAACCGAGTCAGCCTGGGAGAACCATCAACACTCCACCGCCCTAGTTCTGCTTCCCTCGAGCCAGACCCAGCTGGAATTCCCCATCACACCTCCAGCACAGGTGATCGGCCTAACTTACAATATGATAGGACGGGACCCTCCTTTAAGCGGAAATCCCCTGTTGTAGGATGGAACGTTAAGTTCTCAGGTCGGCCGGGAGAAATCTTGGCCGAGGAATTTCTCTACCGGGCCGAAGCTAGAGCTCGGGATGAGGAAATCTTAAACTCAGAGCTAACTCGAAACATTGTAGCTCTTCTGTCAGGCCCCGCCGAAGACTGGTACTGGACCCAATTCCGTCGGCACCATCCTAATCCTATGTGGTCTGAATTTAAAACTAGCTTGCTCGACCAATTTGGAGGGCGTGAGACCGACTACCAGATTATTAAAGAACTCTTAGAAACCAAACAATTGGGTCAGTCCTACGATGTATACGCCGCCAAAATGTTAGCACTTTCGAATCGCTTGTCAAGGCCAATGCCCTCCGCCGAGCTGGTACAGATTGTCATGTCCAACCTTAGTTCCTCCCTAGGGGCGGTAATGGGGTCAACGTATGACAATATGCGCCAGCTTCGCGAAGCGTGCATTCGAGTGGAAAGGTGGCAGCGAGCAAAGAAGGAAGAAGGGAGACACCAGTACAAAGTACATGAAATAGATAATTTAAACCCGCGACAACGTGTCACAACTTACCCGGATGAAGAGTACGACCAATCACCCACCATCGATGAAATCAAGGGTGCCCAGGTAGCGAGACGGCCAGTTAATTGCTGGAATTGCAGACAAGACGGTCACACTTTCACTGAATGCACTTCTCCGGACCGAAGAGTATTCTGCTATCGCTGTGGTAGACCAGATGCTTATACCCCTACTTGTCCGAAGTGTTCGGGAAACCCGAACCCGGGTGCGAGGCCTCGCAGAGACCCGCACCCGATATAAGTCCTGACTTTCTCTCACCCAGACCTGTCTCACCATCTTGCACGACGGATTGTTCTGACCCGCCATCAGCAGAACCTTTACCGGACTTCCCTACTCCACAAGCTAAGATTTCCTTCATGCACCGATGGGATAATTACCATAAGGTCCGAAAACGAATCTTCCAAGAAGGCGATGACGTTCATCGACCAGTCAAGGTCCCGCGTATACGCTTAAGGGCTAACGAAAAACGACAAATGGCTAATATGGCTATTTCAGCTATAATTAATGACGTCCCTGATGATCGGCCGTTTATGAATGTCCAAATTTTGGGCGAAAGCGTGACTGGATTATTAGACAGCGGGGCAAGCATGAGTTGCCTGGGAAGAGGGGCAGAGTCATTCCTCCAGAATCACCCAGAAGCACAGCTACGCCGCTTGCACACCTCTGTCCAAGTGGCTGACGGCACCCCTAAAGGGATAGTAGGCTACATCACAGTCCCTGTGACTTACGGGGCACGCACTTCGCTTTTGAATATATTTATAGTCCCTAGCTTGTTACAGCGGTTATACCTTGGAATAGACTTTTGGAAGGCCTTTAACTTGGCCCCACATCTAATTGGCGAAATACAGCTAGGCCCCACTCAGGATCCAAACTGCCATCGCCTTGCGGAAGCCCAGCAGGTGCGATTGAATCAGGCTAAAGCGCGGTTCCCGTCTTCGGACACCTGCGGCCTCGGCAAGACACACTTGGAACAGCATGTTATCGACACTGGCGAGGCGGTGCCTATTAAGCAGAGGCACTACCCAGTCTCTCCTGCCATCCAGGCCCTCATGTATGAGGAGGTCGGTCGCATGCTGAGTCTAGGTGTGATTGAAGAGAGCAACAGCCCATGGAACTCACCTGTAGTCCTGGTTCGAAAGCCTGGCAAAGTACGGCTTTGCCTGGACTCCCGCAAGGTGAATGCAGTTACGGTGAAGGACGCGTATCCATTGCCACACATCGACGGTCTTTTGGGACGTCTGCAGGACACTAAGTATATCTCCGCTATAGATCTAAAGGATGCCTTCTGGCAGATTCCGTTAGATGAAAAATCTAGGGAAAAGACCGCTTTCACAGTCCCAGGCAGGCCGTTGTATCAGTTCACGGTGATGCCGTTCGGACTGTGCAACGCGCCTCAGCGCATGTGCCGCCTGATGGACAAGGCCATCCCAGGCTCGTTGCGGGAAAATGTGTTTGTCTATTTGGACGATTTATTGGTAGTTTCCCCAGACTTTGATACGCACGTCAGGCTGCTGGAACGAGTCGCCTCCTGCCTCTGCCTTGCTGGCTTAACCGTGAACCTGGCCAAAAGCCGGTTCTGCGTAAAGGAGGTAAAATACTTGGGTTTCATTATTGGGGACGGAACACTCAAGACAGACCCGGACAAGGTGGCTGCCATCAGAGATTTCCCAACACCAAGATCGACCAAGCAGGTGAGGCGCTTTTTAGGCATGACGGGATGGTATAGGCGATTCATAGGCAACTATGCGAGCATCGCCTCTCCCATCACGGACTGCCTGAAGGCTGCCAAATTTACTTGGACCGACGCGGCCCAACAGGCCTTCACGGAGTTGAGGAAATTGATGATGTCAGCTCCCTTGCTAGTCACCCCGGACTTCACCCGTCCTTTCTTTATCCAGTGTGACGCAAGCAAGACAGGGGTTGGAAGCGTCTTGTTCCAAAAGCATGGCGATGACGAACACCCAATCGCGTATTTTTCGAAAAAACTCAATAATGCTCAGCGAAATTATTCAATAACAGAACTGGAGTGCTACGCAGCGGTCTTAAGCGTAAAAAAATTCAGAGCATACGTGGAAGGCCACACATTCACCATTATTACGGACCATGCTAGCTTGAAGTGGCTTATGAGCCAGGCAGACCTAAGCGGCCGATTGGCACGGTGGAGCTTAAAACTCCAGGGATTCCAATTTTCAATAGAGCACCGTAAGGGTAGCCAGAACGTGGTGCCGGACGCCTTATCGCGCGTCGACTGCGTGGACGATCTGTCCTTCTGTCGAGATGTGGACCTGTCGTCTGCCGCCTTCAGATCGACGGACTACCAGCGTCTCGCGGACCAAATCCGCGAGCAGGCTGGTCAGTTTCCCGATCTCCAGGTGTCAGATGGATACGTGTTCCACCGTTCGACCCCACGTACCGGCGACCCCGTAACGGATGACCTGAGTTGGAAATTGTGGATCCCGGAGGAACTCACTGCTTCCCTAGTTGAGTCCGCTCATGCCCCACCACAAGCTTCCCATGGCGGTATTGGTAAAACCCTGCATCGGTTACGTGAAAAGTATTTTTGGCCGTCCATGGCTAGTCAAGTCCGGGAATATATCACTCGGTGTGAAGTCTGCAAGGAGTCCAAGGCTCCCAATACCTCCCTACGACCGCCGATGGGTAAAGCAATGGAAACGCACCGACCCTTCCAATTTCTGTATGTTGATTACTTAGGCCCTTACCCCAGATCTAAGCAGGGACACACCGCCGTATTAGTCGTACTAGATGCCTTCAGCAAATACCCGTTCCTTCATCCCGTCACCTCAGAAACGTCGAAGGCTGCCACTGAATTCCTAGAACACCGTATTTTCCACGCGTTTGGAGTGCCCGAAGTAATATTCACCGATAACGGTCGACACTTCACGTCTAAAGAGTTTGAAAAACTGATGAATGATTACGGGGTTAAACATCTGCGAACACCTATATATTCCCCTCACCCGAACGCCTCTGAACGTGTCAATCGCTCCGTACTAGCCGCAATTAGAGCTTATCTGTCCGAGGACCATCGAGAGTGGGCAAACCACCTATCGGCCATAGAATGTGCACTCCGCAGTTCCCACCATGAATCCATAGAAATGTCTCCGTACCAAGTCTTATTCGGATATCATATGATTCTTCACGGAACAACATATCCGTTGTTAACCAAACTAGGGGCCCTGCAGGATGGGAATATTTCGGTACTTCCTTTGGTTGACCGGCAACAATTACTGCGTGAGCGAGTCGAACGGAAGCTGGCAGAAGCACACCTGCGTCACCAAAAGTCTTATGACCTACGTTGTCGAGTGATTAGTTTCGACCCAGGACAGATAGTATTCAGGAGAACCTTCCCAGTGAGTAATAAGGCAGATGGGTTTAACGCGAAGTTGGCAGCCAAATTCCTAAAGGCGCGAGTGAAAAGAAAAGTTGGACACAGCCGTTACGAATTAGAAGATTTCACCGGACGGTCGTTGGGTATATACCATGCGAAAGACATTCGTCGATGATCATACCTGTCATCGAATAGACCAAATCCGAGTCGCCCTAATAAGGCATCTCGCCGGCTTCACCGGTTAACTGATAGGGTACCTTTAATCCGCTTAGGTTGCTAGATAGCTTCTCTGGCGGTGGTACACCTCCTTGTTTTTCCTTGGTCGTCTGGGACCAAGTTTCAATGTTAGAGTTTATACTGAGGCTGCCAGACCAGTTCTCTCAGGGGCACAGTCGCCTCATCCTTTTTCTTCTCTCTTTTTCTCCTCACCCTGAGCTTGGGTAGGCCTAATCGGGCGAAGGTATTTACCGCGATGCCTTAGCCTTTGCCACTTTTTCTTTTCAGCTCTCCTATTCTTCCTCTCCTTCAACAATTTTACCTTTTATAATCTTTTTGCGGTAGCCTCCGCATTTGTTCACTCCCTGTCAGGCTGGCCCGGAATCTGGCTAACAGGCGTCATATCGCCTGGCACTGTGCGGGCCTGATCTGACAGCGGTCTCTCATCTTTTTTCTTTATCCATTAATTAGTTTGGTCGGACGGACACCTTAGCACCAGACTTTCCCCGTCTGGGTTAACAGGCGTTTTATCGCCTGACCTTGCGAAAAGTCTGTCGCCAAAGGTTTCATTGAAGTGTGTTTCGGTGGGATCTGGTTGCAGGTGGCTGCTGTTCACCTGGCCAGATTGTTTGGTTCGCCTGGTGGCATTTGTTTTCGTCTTATAAGATCCGCCCGATCCCGGTTGTAGACTGTCTGTCGACCGCCTTCCTGGCTTTCAGCGGCACCCGCTGACCAGTCGTGGTAGTATGACCGCTCGGTCCCTCTAGCGGAGGTTTCTTTCTCACACCTTCTTCTCCTACACCTTCTTTTCTACATGGTCTTCGTCATCCCGCTTCGCCTTGGGAGGGGAGGTTCCCTGACCCGATAGATACGCCATTGATGTCCAACCAACACCGGAAGGACTAGGTCCGCCCGAGTATGGAGCCGACAATCCAGACACATCTCAGGCTCATGAGGCCCAGCGACCCTATAAGACGCTCGCCTAAGAGAGCACGGGAGATATGCAGAGTTGGGACTCCTCCCGACGGAACGAAACGTCTCTCGTGCCACACTCACTAGGGAGCGCATGGTGTAATCGACATTGACAATCCAAGTCGTGGCCGTTGACGAGCGTCGTTGTCCGAGACGATTGCCCATACTCGAGGAACTTCATAATGAGGCGGACAATGTAGAAGCGTTCACAGTGGTGTCGCTTGAACTTAACCCCTCCGGGGGCGTGGCGGAATGACGTAGACCCGTAGCCCGAATCTAACAAGTAAAGCCCGTCTAGCTCAGGGAATAGAACATGAGCCTCTGTCTCAGGGAGTGGGTGAGCCACACGTTGGCCAAAATACCACCAAATCAGGCCCCCGTTTGTTTCTCTTCGCGTCCCCTCTCACCTGACGCCTCAAGGTGACGCGTGTTGTAACGGTCGCCCTCTGTAAAGGCAAATAGCCAAATAGGAAAAAAACTGACAAAGGCACTAACACCATCGCCTATCAAAAAAAAACAAATTCCTTTCTTCTCGCTGGTTAACAAAAAAAAAATATTAAACCCCCTAACACCAACGCCTGCCAACCAAAAATTTTTCCAAATTTAAACAAATGTAAACGGTATACTACATGGCAACCCGGCATTCCTCGTTGAGCAATGCTTTTCATGCCCATCTGCAGTCATCCCGCTTCCTAGACCAAAGAAAAAAAAAATGCGTACCACCACACCCACAATCTTCAAATCCGACATCCATAAATTCTGATACTATACTTTGCACACAAATTACAAAACTCCGAAAAACAATCACGATATTCAACAACACCATTTTAAATAGCACACACACAAACAAATATGCAATAGAATACGCAATAAGGAATGCGGGATAACGGAATTCGCTTTGCCGTTTACCAAAAATCGCGTGATCGGGCGATGGAAGGGAAAAAGTTTTGTTTAAAAAGGGAGTCGGGGGTCGCATCGTAGATCTCGAGCAGGTAGGAAAGAGTCTTGCGAGTGCCAACACCAAGTTAACAATCACGGGGAAATGAAAAACTTGAATCGAATTTAACTAATTAGCCAAAAGAAATCAGCTTTCGATTATGATTTTTGGCCTGGAAGCATGTTAAAATAGCTATGTACTAGGAAATTATAACGAAATAAATAATAAAGTTAAAAGGAATTAAAATAAATCAAAGAAATCAAAATAAAAAGGAAATTTTAATAGAATAAATCGTAAACTTAAAACGCAATGAATTGAATAAATAAAAAGGAAATTATAATAGAAGAAATCGTAACCATAAAACGCAATGAATTAAATAAATAAAAAGGAAATTTTAATAGTATAAATCGTAAACATGAAACACAATAAATTAAATAAATAAACAGAAAATTATAACGAAATAAATAATAAATTTACAATGAATTAAAATAAATCAAAGAAATAAATAAAAAGGAAATTATAATAGAATAAATCGTAAACTTAAAACGCAATAAATGAAATAAATGAAAAGGAAATTTTAATAGAATAAATCGTAAACAAAAAAAAAAAAAATATGCTCGGCTGAAGAGGCAATAGCGGAGGGGTGAGGCCCCAGGACGTAGGATGCCCTCGTTAAGGTAAGTGCTTATCGTTTAAACCAAATGCTTTTGTTTTGTGAATTCCCTAGTATATGGCCGTATAACCGGTGACCATCTCTCTCCCCTAGTTTCTAGCCCCCTCTTGTTGGCCTCGGTAGGTTTGTCTCTCCGCCACTGCCGTCCCCTTTTAAATTTTCGTATGTAGGCACGAGTTTTAGTTGTGTTTGAACTGTCACCCTCCGGCATCCCTGTTCCGCGAACCCCACCCCATCCGGCGAGCTAGTTTGAGCACCGCACGTCGTGCCGACGATCGGTGCAGCGGATGTCACAATTTCGGCAATCCCCCTCGGCGGCCAAGCCTACCCAGTCACCTTCTTCTGCCCCTTTCTCCAAATTATTTTTTTGTGTAAAACGAGTCTTGCACATCCTTTATTGAGATGTGTTTACTTTCCTACTTCGTGCTATGGCACACCCACTCCAGACAGTTACAAGACTACTCGTCGCCTCCTCTCCTCACTCTATATAAAACAAACGTTTGACTGTACAGTAGAACTCCAATTATCCGAACTCCGACTATCCGAATCGCCGATTATCCGAATCACAAAAGTCAGTGTAGGCACAACGACAAGTTAAGACAAGTTCCGGCGCATTGCAGTCACGGCGCGCACCTGTCATTGTTTGTTTTGATTAGCCAGTGTGCTATTGACCTTGCTCGAGGACGCTACTCTTTCGCTACGGCTTACTTTTGTTTGTGCGTGTACAATACTGTATTGTTTTTATACCATGGCTTCGAAAAGAAAACGTGTTGTGCTATCGTTAGCGGACAAACTGAAAATTATAGAGCAACTCGATAAAGGTGTAACGGGTAAGAAGTTGTCTGAGATTTATGGTGTTGGACAAGCAACAATTTCTGACATTAAAAACAGTAAGTCAACACTTTTAAACTTTGTTTCGGTGCTTGAAAATGAAGATGGAAGTTCCTCCAGGAAAACAATGAAGACAGCAACCAACAAAAATTTGGAAGATGCCGTGTTTAAATGGTTTTTGCAGCAACGTTCTATGGGAAATCCGATTTCAGGTCCAATCCTTTGTGAAAAAGCCAAAATCTTAGCAGAAAAGCTTGGTTATTCATCTTTTAAGGCTAGTAACGGCTGGCTAAGGAATTTTAAATTCAGGCATGGTGTACGCGAGTTAGATTTGGCTGGTGAGAAGCTTTCAGCAGACTCTGCAGCTGCTGAAAATTTTATTGAAAAATTTAAAACTGCATCAGAATCCTATGATCCGGAGTTTGTTTATAATGCCGATGAAACTGGCCTTGTTTGGAAAGCATTACCAAAAACCACTTTGGCTTCTAAAAGGGAATCTAGTGCCCCTGGACATAAGGTCAGTAAAGAACGTGTTACAGTGCTTAACTGTGCCAACTCCACTGGAAATCATAAACTGCCACTTCTTTTGATAGGAAAATCAAGAAATCCAAGAGCATTTAAAAACGTAAAAAAACTTCCACTCTTCTACAAAAGTCAACCCAAGGCCTGGATGACTGCAGCTTTGTTTACCGAATGGTATAATGAAGTGTTTATTCCTGAAGTGAAAAAGCACCAAAAATCGGTGGGAAAAGAAGGCAGTAAGGTGCTTTTAATTGTTGATAACGCACCCACTCATCCTACAGCAGAACTGTTGGAAAGAGAGAATGGGCAGTTTAAAACGATGTTTTTGCCTCCCAATGTTACAAGTTTGCTGCAACCCATGGACCAGTCTGTTATTGAAACAATGAAGCGCCATTACAGAAGGCAACTGCTGAGAAAACTGCTGATCGAAGGTGCTGAAGATGAAGAATTGGTTTTGGCAAATCATAGCAAAATAAATTTAAAGGACTGCTGTTACATGGTAGCGGAAGCTTGGAGTTTGGTTACGGCAGTGACGCTAAGACGTGCGTGGAATAAACTGAAAGGCCTACCGTCTGAGAAGAACAAAAAACAAGAATCTGAAGAAAATGAGAAACAAGAATATGGAGAGGATGATGATGATGAAGATGCGTTGTCACTAGAGGAAATAAGAAAAATGATTGTAGAAATTCCTGGTTGTACAGAAGTAAGTGCTGAAGATGTAGGAGAGTGGATGGCTTGTGACACGTCTGACCCTGGTTTTCAAATTCTCAATGACGATGAAATTGTTGCAAGTGTGAGAGAAGATGTTGAAGTGGAAGTGGAAGAAGAACTTTCTGCTGATGTTGAAGTAGACGCTGGACCATCAGCTAGTGAAGCATTTGTCGGCCTCGAGACTGCTTTGAAGTGGATGGAGCGTCAGCCCGAGTGTGACCACTTGCAACTGCTCACCGTCAAGCGAATGCGTGACCTGGCTGCCCGAAAACGGTTGAAGACCGCAAAACAGCTTACATTAACGGAGATGTTTAAAAAACAATGATTTTTATTTCTAAACTTGTACATAAGTACATTTTATTTATATTTAAAACATGTGAAAATTTCATGTTTCTTCCATTTAATTCAATAAAAAATAGTGCAATATCAAAACGTAGCTTTTATTCTCTCCAATGGCAATTTTTTTTTTAAAAAAATCCGATTATCCGAATATTTGATTATCCGAATGGGTCCCGGTCCCCATTAATTCGGATAATTGGAGTTCTACTGTATTTCAAATCATGGCTGATTCCAAGGGTAAAGTTTCTTCCCAGAACTCCACACAATCCAATAAAACTTCTTTACGTCTTCGCAGCAAATCCTCTGACAAAGAGATGATAACCCCCCCCCCCCAATAAAGACCAAATCGGCAAAAAAAAGTCAGAAGTAACTCTAAACAGAAAGAGCTCACTAAAAAATCCACTATAAAATCGCCACAAATTTCAAACTCAATTAGAGAAGAAGAATCAAACTCTTCGATCAAAGAAGCCATCAATACCATTACCGTACCTACAACAACTTCTGAAGTTCATAATCTCATACCTTCCCATAGCAACAACTTGAACAGCCATGTTTTAAATCAAATCCTTTACGACGAAAATGGCAATGGTCCCTTTGCAATCTCCATTAAAAAAATCAGGTTAAAATCCAAAGAATGGCTACCTTTAAATCCTATGAAACTTGGCATGAAATTAACATCAATATGTGGTGTAGATCAAATTTTCAAAGTTGCCAATGATACCTGTAAAATAACCTTTAAATCAGCTTCCCATGCAAACAACTTCATTATAAATCCGCCTCTTTCAGAAGATCATAAAGTCTTCATTCCCCTAAACTCGATTGCATCTCCGATCTTCCTACAGGGAGTAGATGAAGAAATAACGGAAGATCAAATCTTAGAATCTTTAAACATTTCCAACCCAGAATTCAAATTTATCAAGGTATTCAGGATCAAATGGCACAAATATATCGATGGAAAAAAAATAATTTTCCCCACGAAAAAAATAAAAGTATTCATAAAAGGCTCAAATATTCCTTCCTCTCTCAAAATTTTATATCTTTCTTTTAAAACTCACAAATTTATCAATTCCCCCTTACGATGTTTCAATTGCCAAAGATATGGTCATACTGCAAGATCCTGTAAAGCTAAGCACTCCATATGTGGAAGATGCGCTGGTAAAGACTGTGGAGAAGGCAAATCATGCAACAAAAAAGAGAGTTGCATAAATTGCAAAGGTAACCATGGGTCATATGATACAGCATGTCCATCATGGAGAAAGGAAAAAGAAATTGTCAAAATAACGCGGCAAGGCAACTTTTCCAGAGGAGATGCATGGAGAATCATAAAATCGAGATCCAGATCTGCAATACAGTCAAGCCATGGTGACATTCACAACTTAACAAATAAAAATAAAAAAAAAACACCGGATAGGTCTGAGGGGGCGAGGGATGGTCCGAGCTCGCAGAACAAAAAACTGTCCTCACCAACAAAAAAAAGAAAAATCCTTTTAAGTCCCCGCAAAGAGGAACCCCTCCCCAACCCCTAAGTCACCACCCCATCATGGAATTGAGATAAGCAAGTTTGTGAAAACTCTTAAATTAGAATCAATCAAATTTCTTAACAATGTCTGTATCAATGAGAATGACAAAAAAATAGCTTCTGAAATAACCGATGAAACCCTTAAATCCTTGATTCATAAAGTGCTCCCAAAGATAGATGGCACCAAAATTATAGACTCAGCTGGAGTAACATTTAAATCAAGATAATCCAAATCTTACAGTTAAATATACAAAGTATTTTAAAGAATCTTGATGAATTGGAGCAGTTTATAACATTGTCCAATCCTGACATTATAGTAATTGCGGAGACATGGCTCAAGCCATCTGACCATGTTAAACTGCAGAACTATAATATTGTCAGAAAAGACAGAGCTGACGGTTATGGTGGTACCGCCATTGCAATACACAAAAGCATTCACTTCAGGGTTCGCCACTTTCCTAACAAATTAAACTCATGTTCAATTACCACTACCAATCTTAAGCTTAATATTAACATCTTTTCAATTTACTCCAGTCAAAACTGCAGTAACATTGAATTCAAGAAAGAACTAAATAATATTCTAAAGTTGGTCAATACATCACAAAAAACACTCATTCTTGGGGATTTCAATTCCAGAAATACAACGTGGGGTGACTCCATTACAAATAGAAGAGGGGTTATTCTTGAGGGGGTCATGTCGAGCGGGGGTTTTGTCAACGTCAACAACAATAATCCCACCTGCATTACTAGAAGAGCTAATCCCACTACCTCGATTATAGATCTGTGCTTTGTTAACTTTATGGATTGCCTTATTGAATCCAAGATTAGGCATGTTTCAATTAGTGGCAGCCCTCACATACCAATATCCATCAATTTGGAAATAGATCGCCCTGTTATACCTAAAATTATGAAAATATCTTATAACAAAGCATTATCTGAAATAAAATCCTTAACCTTTGATGAACATGATGACTTTGATATTCTAGAAACTCTATATAATATAATTCATAAAGCCTCATATATTACACCTTCTTCAAAATACAATCTCATACCAGAACCCTGGTGGAACTCAACCTTGAACAAACTCTATAGACTCAAAGCGGTGGCCCTTAAAAAATTTAATAAATTTAGGAAAATCTCTGATCTCATTCTACACAATAAAATAAATGCCTTATTCAAAAAGGAAAAGAAAAAGAGCAAGTCTGACTCATGGGATCAACTTATTCAGGAGGTATGTCACAAAAAGTCTATAAGTAATTTCTGGAATATATTTCTCCTTCCCTGTGGGAAGTTTATTCATCCGAGCTATGCCTATGCCGACCGGCCCAGGCACAGCTCCTGCTCCCGTTCCCGATAGAACGGATCAGGCCAGCTCCTCAGTTGAGCAGACCAACGATTTATTGCTAGACCCGTCAAGTCACAGCAGGCTTCACGCCACCCCTCAGTTGTGCTGTCTTGGAACATCACGTTCTCAGGACAATCTAGTGGACTTACCGCCGAACAATTTATGTTCAGACTGGAAAGCAAGGCTAAAGATGCATCCGTATCTGACCAATAGCTTTGTGCCAACGTATCATCCTTACTCAAGGATCGGGCAGCAACCTGGTATTGGAACCAATTTCTCCGGGAATTTCCAAATCCCGAATGGTCCGATTTTCGCAGGAACTTCTAAGCTCATTTCAAGTCCCATAATTCAGATCTTTACACCATTAAATCAATGGTCGAATTGAAGCAACTTCAAGACTCATTCGATGAGTACTTAGATAAGATGATTGCCTTGCACAACAAGATGGAGAACCCGATTTCGGAATCTCAGCTGACGGGAGGGAATCTTGGTCGAGAATCTAAATTACGCCACTGGTAGTTCATTGGTGGGACGACAGTTTAGAACAATAAAAGAATTAAGAAAGCAATGCCTTAAAGTTGAACGCTGGCATTTAAATAAGAAAATGGAACGAAGGACTAACTTAAGAGTCCATGAGCTCGAATCTGATTTCGCGGTAGATTCCGCTCCCGATAACAGATAAATAAAAATTATGCATCAAATACAATAATGGTTCGCTAGAAAGAGGGTATTTTACGAGAAACCATAATTTATGGATAAGGGAAGATGTTGGCAGTACAAATTAAGAATTCGCTGCCAAATCGACCATAGATATGAAGAGTATAAAGGAAGGAACATGAACAGGCGGCGGACACTTGCGTTTCTAAGGCTAACTGAAGAACATAGGAGTGAAAGTAATGTCCTTTGAGGACATTTTCACTGAGAAATGTGTTTCTGGTTGGTGGCGGGATAATAGGTTTTGGTGATTCTTTTTCAGTTTTTAAAAACGGCGCTGGATAAACATCCATTCTATTTTCTCTATCTTGGATTTTTCTATTTTTTTGGATTTATTTTCTTGTTATATTTTAAGAGGTGGAGCGGTTGCCCAATCTGGCCTAGTACTCTACTAGCAACAAATTGGGTGATCGCTTCATTAACAAACCTCGCAAAATAAAGAAAAACAATTGCATTATCAAAGGCAAGTGTGCACGCTAAGCGACACTGTGACCTGGAACCAGCTAAACGACACTGTGACCCGGAATCACCAGCAATTACCTAACAACAGGTAACCGGCAGCATGCTGACGCACAAAGGCGAAATAATAAAACCATCTGACCAGAGGCGACGAAGACAGTCAGAACGTAGAGCGGTGACGCGGTGTCTTGGACGATCGACTATTGACCAGCAAACGTGTAGTAAATAAAAATAAAGCAAAATTAGTAATTATTGTATCGGGTAAAAGTAAAATAAAGTAAATCGTGTAAAAATAAAGTAAAATAAAATTTATTAATCGTAAACAGTTGGAATTAAATAAAGTGAAATTGTTTTTGTCATTAAATTTTTGTAGTTGTTTTTCTTTGTTGACTTTTCAAGAGGAGTGAATTTAAATATAAAATAAATTTTTGAATTTGTAGTGAATTAAGAGAAATGAATTTGTGAATTTGTTTTTTTTTTATATATTTTTCTTTGGATTGTAACGGTCGGCGGTAAAAACCGAAGCTGCAATAAAAATCCCATAACTTAATCTCGACCATTCTCTACGGCTGTTAACCGTTCGAATAAAACATCTAAACAACCCTCTTGTATTTCCGCGCAATACCCATTCAAAAATAAAAATCCAAAAGAGAAAAAATTTCTCGCTTCTTACCCAACCAGAAAAATCTTCCCACATCAAAACTTTCGGAAGAAAACTTCCTTTTTGCCTAAATTGCGCACGCCTATGCCCTAATAATCAGCCCTTGGTTAAATCTTCCACCCACACATAGGCATCGGTCCAGAAAATTCTATCGGGTAGCGGCGCAACCAATCCAAAACCTTTGCGCAAGAATAATCGCATAACGCCGAGGCACACATAAAAAAATGTATGTAGCCTATGTGTACGGATAGAGATTCATGGACAAATACACAATGATGCGAGCGCAGGAATTTCTTCTAGCGCTATCACCCCGCCCCCCAAAAAGCCACGCTGACCTTATAAGGAAAAAAATTATTGAAAATTTCCATGAAGCGTCCCCCCATAAGTGGCGAAGCATTTTTTCGCTAGGCAAGAGAGAAATCAGGAGTCATTCTGTTCTCGAATGTCTATCGACATGGTACCGGTGGTACTGAAGCTCCGAAAATTTAATAACGTTGGCTTACTAAACAGTTTTTTTAATACAGTAAACGAGTAATATGAGTGGAAAAATTAAATTTAAAAAAAATTAGAAATTTACAAAAGTAGGCCTGCCTTTTCATAGTGAAAGAAAAAAAATACAAGAAATTATTAATATTATTATAATTATTAATAATTAAATACAGTGGTACAAAAGTCTAACCGGACAAACGGTTGGTAAATGTTTGAGGGGGGTGAAAAGGATGATGCAGTTGGCCTAGCGGGATGCATGATACCACATTTTTCTCCTTATTTTGTTTTATAAAATAATTGCGAAAAACATAAATCAAAATTTATTTCCAAACACTAAAAAAACAACAACAACAAAAATTTCACTCATATTTCTTTCAAACGTCTAACCGGACAAAACAGAAATGATGGCAAAAACAATATTGGATACCTAACGGTTTTCCATGGATTTCTTTTGCGTTTCCAAAGCAATCGGTGTGGGGCCTTATTACGATCAGTTCTAGTTGAATTTTTGAACAAGAAAGTTATTATTTTGGAAATATGGCTACTAAAAGAAGTCACACTAGTTTTGAAGTGCATCAATTAATAATAAAACTTTCTTTTGAAGGCAAAACTGTGCGAAATATTAGTGAAATTGTCGGGAGAGGTAAATCCACGGTTCATGACATTATCCAAAAGTACAATATTGAAAATAGAATTGTGAATGCATCTCGCGAAGGTCAAGGAAAAATTTTAAACGAACGCGATGAACGTGCAATTTTGAAAGAGGTTAAGGCCAACCCATTCAAAAAGGCTAAAGAAATAAACAATTTCGTTCGCGAAAATTTTAAAAAAGATGTGTGTGATGAAACCATAAGAAATGTCCTCCGAAATAACGGATTACACGGTCGTATTGCACGGAAAAAACCGTTTATTAGCCCTAAGAACAAAAAAGCTCGCGTGAAATTCGCGAAAGAGTATTTATTGAAAAGCGAAGATTTTTGGAAAACTGTAATTATGAGTTCGAAATAAAAAATACTCGCGCTACAGTCAAGCACGGAGGTGGGTCAGTGCTGGTATGGGGCTGTATGTCCAGTTCTGGAGTGGGAAACCTGCACTTTATTGATGGAATTATGGACAGATATGTCTATTTAGACATCCTCAAAAAAACGTCCTACAAAGTGCAGAAAAATTGGGCATAAAGGACAATTTCGCCTTTTATCAAGACAACGACCCCAAGCACACCTCCGAAGTGGCGAAGATGTGGCTAATTTTGAACTGCCCTAAACTTCTACAAACTCCCGCACAATCGCCTGATCTAAACATAATTGAGCATTTGTGGGAAGAGTTGTCCAAGAGGGTAGATACCGAGATAGCGGCCGGCACGAATTGTATTAAGAGAGTCAGTCGGCGGCACTGAGCCATTGCCGGTTCATCATTTGAATATACGAGTACAATAAAGAATGTTAAACTAATCGAAGTGGTTTCAATTATTACATATACAAGGACATTTAATTCGAAATCCGAATTAAAAACCGCGTTGCAACAAGAGTGGAATAGCATTGGGGCCGAATATTGTCAAAAACTGGTGGAATCTATGCCCCGTCGCCTCGAAGCTGTTGTGAAATCAAAAGGATACCCTACTAAATACTAATAACATACTTTAGTTTTTGAAAAATCCTTGAAAAATATCTTCTTTTTATGTTTTTTTGCCATCATTTCTGTTTTGTCCGGTTAGACGTGTGAAAGAAATATGAGTGAAATTTTTGTTGTTGTTGTTTTTTTAGTGTTTGGAAATAAATTTTGATTTATGTTTTTCGCAATTATTTTATAAAACAAAATAAGGAGAAAAATGTGGTATCATGCATCCCGCTAGGCCAACTGCATCATCCTTTTCACCCCCCTCAAACATTTACCAACCGTTTGTCCGGTTAGACTTTTGTACCACTGTATCATTATTATGGAATTAGATTTGGAAAGAAATACCTTTTTTATTAAATTTTTTTATAAATAAGAAAAAAAAAATGCGTAAAACATCTTTGAATTAAGATTTAAGAGATTTATATATATACAAAAAAAATCGTGGAAATATAAATACATACAAAGTTTTTTTTGTTAAAGTAAAATTTCAAAAATTCTCTTATACCCTCCTATTTTTTTTTCTCTCGACGGCTAGCGTGATTATGTAAGTAGTAGGAGCACGAGAGGCATGGTGACCGGTGGGGAGGCCGTGTGCCTCGCATAATGTAAGTACTTCCATGGTTTAATTTTTTTTTTCTTTTTCAGCATCCTACCCCCCGATCGCGTCCGCTCGCATGGCTGCGACCCCGAACCCCTCGGCCCTCCCTCGATGGCCCCGGACGAATCACGCTATCGCCCCTCGTAATTTTTATCTTGTTGTTTGGTATCAGTGGCACGTAATTTTTAGTTTGTTCAAACTGTCACCCCTTTCCTTGTCTCCGTGCACCACGAACCCCCCCCCCCCCATCCGGCGAGCTAGTTAGAGCACCGCTAGACGTGCCCGCACCAGGTGTAGTGGAGGCAAACCAATTTTTTTTTGGCGATATCTCTTCTTAGGACTTCGTCCAGCCACTCTTTTGGTCTCCTGTGACCCCCATCCACTTTCTTTTTTTGTAATGTGTTTGCGGCCCCTTGTGGCAATGAGATTCTTCAGTCCTTCTTCGAGCGTAAGCTCACAAACAATCACGACAGTTACAGGATTTAACTTATAAAATTTATATTATGCAGCGATTTTAAGAGAATTTTTTTTTGTCGATAATATAGAAATTGTGAATCGAAAGCCACGTGCGTTTTTTTATCAGAGACCTTTTTTTGCAGTTTGTTTTTCCGCTTCATCCACTAATTGGCCATAGCGCTGTACTGTGTATGAATAGCGAACAGAAAGTAAAATATGAAAATGACAAAGTTTTTTGCGAGTGTGTGATAATATCACATATTATCTGGTTGTAAATTATCAAATAGTGCTATGGGTCCGAGCAAACTCCAACGTCATTTGGTGACTAATCCTTCGCTTTCAACAAAAGATAAATTTCAAAAGTCTTTATCTTCAAAATCCAAGCAAGTAATATTTTTTGAAAAACAAATCGGTGTATCTGAAAAGGCTCAAGTAGCTTCTTACGAAATGGCTGCATTGATTGCTGTTAAATTAAAACCTCACAATTTGGCTAAAGAAATTATATTACCAGTTTGTCGCACAATTGAAAAAATAATACAATAATAACACAAAAATAATGATTGGTGGATCAGCAGATATTGATATTTCTAAATTACCACTTTCGAATGACACAATCCATCGCAGAACTAAAGATATGTATGTGGGAATGCAGAATGCACACGCTTACAGCGATCGCGGCACGATCGGTTATAATTAAAGATTATACGGCTTAAAATGCGTATAAGAGCTTTATCCCCCCCAGCCTTAAGTCTCGATCGGATGCGTCTGGGCTATAAAGTTCGAAGCATCAGCACAAAGTTTTTTCATTCCGCCCAGTTTTATTAAGATCGCGATACGAAGACCAGATAGGCATTGACCGTCAAAGCCCGATTAAAAATGAAATTCGCCCGCAGCTAGCACGCAGCTGGCATGCACTAGCCCGCACGGCGCCCACAGCTAGCATGCACGCCTAAAGACTAGCCCGCAGCTAGCATGCAGCTGGCACGCACGAATATTATAAATCACGAGTAAAAATGAAATTCGCCCGCAGCTAGCACGCAGCTGGCATGCACTAGCCCGCACGGCGCCCGCAGCTAGCATGCACGCCTGAGTGAAATTAACACTAGCCCGCAGCTAGCATGCAGCTGGTACGCACGAAACTCAAATTTAAAATGAAAGAAAAAAATTTTTTTTCGTAGAATAAAAATTCTACGCCTCTTAAAAAAGATGGAGAAGAGTATTATGGGCCCTATTGTGGAACGAGTCGATTTGACGACTTTGAGTCGACGTTAAAATTTCATACTGAGAAAGTCGATTTTTATCGATTAAAACATAAATATGAGTCGATTACATTTTTGGCGTCGACTTGACAATTATGTAATCGACTCATGATAATGCTTTTATCGACTAATTTCGACAAAAAACGACTTTCGCAGAGAGAAATTTTAACATCGACTCAAAGTCGTCAAATTGACGATATCCACAATAGGCCCCTATATATGTATGTAAAGTCGTCATCAGGCACATTTTGAGATTTTCGTGCGTGTGGCGGGAGAGTGGATACCTGTGGCGGGAGAGTGCATCCCTCTAGCGAACAAATTTTTCGATTTTCGTGCCAGTGGCGGGAGCGTGTATCCCTGTGGCGGGAGCGTGCGTACCTGTGGCGGGAGAGTACGTACTTTTGTGGCGTGCCTGTTTGTTCGCTATGCGTGCTAGCTGCGGGCGCTTGCGTGCTAGTAAGGAAATTAACCATGAAATTATTTTTAATCGGGAGTAGGAGATCGGATGAGACCATCTTTAATTAAAAAAAAAATTCAAATAATAATAATATTTTAACAAGACAGGCAAAGACCGTCTTTTATTTTTTCAGGATTTGACAGGTATTTACCGTCACACATAGTTCTTTGGCTGGCATTAGTCGCCAAATTAGGGATTTAGATAACCGATTGGTTTCACCGTCGGTTCGGGGGTTAGATTAGTAAATAATTCTTGTGGTTACCGGAGGCGGAAACATCGTGGGAAAGAAATTTAAGGAAATTTCCCAACAAATATTATAGGGAGATTTCAAGAGTATTTTACCTTGAAAATTCCAATATAATATTTCTAGGATTGATAACTTTTTATTCAATAAATTTAATTAGGAGTTTTCAAAGGTGTGGACATACCTTGAACACTCCTAGAGCAATTATTCCAAACATCATAAATTGTATATTTAAAGCACACCATAGTATCTTGTCAAGATATAAAGGCTGTTTTTTTATTGGTGAAGGAAATTTATATTCACGGTTCCAAACAGTTGATCATCAGTTTTAGTGAGTCAAAAATCAGTTCTTAATCAGTTTTAATCAGTTCTTGTTCAGTTCTTATACAGAAAAGTATTTTAAGGCGAAATCGGTGAATCTATTTCGGAAGGCACCCGATTTACCTGCGTGAGCCGGCGCAAGGGGGATAGATTCTATCGAAGTAGCCAAGTGAAGTTTTAAGTAATAATGTGTTAAGATAAGAAGAATAAAGAGTTAATTTTATAAAGAAAAGTGAGTGTTTTTCATCTTATTATTGGGGCAAGTGTTCATCTCCCACGGGAATGCACGACACTGTCCCGTAACAACAAACACAAGTTGTTACATAATTCTGAAATCACCTTTGAGTGGAACAATTAATCAAAGGCTTTCAGAAGGTTTTCCCTGAATTTAAGGCGCCATAAAAGCAAGGTTGATATTTTTCATTTGAAGCAATAGTGGCCAATTTCAAGCTCAACGAGCTATCATTAGAAATTGCAAGAAGCAAATTTTATACGGCGCTATTTGCGGTAAAAAACAGCCGTTGCAATTATTGAGTGTTGGCAGCCACGTCTGGTATAATCCGACGTAATTAAAAAGAGGAATTTTTTCCATGACCATAAGGGAATTCCTCTGAGCTGTGATAGTTTATTAAAATATTTATTGGACAATTTAATTTACAATTTTCATTTCAGAAATATGTCTTGGATTCATCCAGATAAATTAAGTTAAATTTAAGCGATCTTCAGTCGACTAATGACCTTCAGTCATATTGATATTAAAATTAATTATTAAAAAATAGATTTAATTAGTTTTTATACTATTTAGGAGAAATTATATTTGAATTTTAAACCACTCCTGCATTTTAATCAGAGACCTATCCTTTTACAGCATTTTCTAAAAGTTTGAAATTAATATTTAAAAATTTTATTATTTGCGGCGTCTCGCGCCGAAACACTGAGGTTATCAGTGACTTTCGGTGAAAGAAAAACTCAGTTCGATTTGCGACCGTGGACGTGGAACTGCTTAATTCATTTAAGTCTATATTTTTGACTGAACTTATTTTTGATTGAACTTATTTTTGATTATATCGAATACCTTTTTATTTATTATACTGAATTAATTTGATTTCGTTTTTTTTATTCTTTACTTTATATTTACCAATCCCACATGTATATCGCACAATATTGAGCAACATACATACTGCAAAAACTATTTGCAAATTCAAATTTTGAAACAACAGAAACTTCAGGAAAAGCTCAATTAATTGCATTCGTTAGATTATTCAGAAAATGATATAAGTATTTAATGATTTTTTGTTGTTGTCAGGAGTTACCTGATTTTACAACTGGCTACTGCAGCTCATATGTCTCACCAATAACAAGGTGATTTAGCAGAACCCAACCCGTCATCGCCGCACTATTGCCGGTCTATACGGATAAGATTTGTGAAGGAGTCAACTGATATTAATCTTCAAGAAATTGAGCGTGTAAAAAATGCAACAAATGCTTTACACGCCTCTGTCATATCAGTGCAAAATAAAAATTATTCTGTCATATACGTAATGATGCTCACCATGGTAGACATGGCCGAGTCCCTAGAAAGAAACCCTGCATTTCAAGTGTTAACAAAATAAAACGTTTAAATTACGCAAAAAAATATGTTGGTAAGAGTATTGATTTTTGGAAGACTATTATTTAGTGATGAAAGCAAGTTTGAAGTTTTTGATAAAAAAAAAACGGCGGAAGATATTGCGTACAAAGAATACAGAGCTAAATAAAGAAAACATTTCCAGTACTGTAAAACATGGTGGAGGATCTGTGATGGTTTGGGGGTGCATGGCAGCGTCGGGAGTTGGAAATATCGTGTTCATCGATAATATAATGAACAAAGAAAGTTATTTGGACATTTTGAAGAATAATTCAGCTCACAGTGTGCAAAAATTAGAGCTATCTAGGCCATGGATCTTCCAACAAGATAATGATCCTAAGCATAGTGCGCGCTTAGTGAGAGAATGGTTGCTTTACAAAACGCCTAAGCCTTAAAGACGTATTAAAAGCAAAAGGAGGCAATACAAAATATTAAAGTTAAGATTCGTTAAGTTCTAGTTAAGTTTCGTTAGGTTTTTTAACATGTAATTCTAAGTGTTCAGTTACTTTTGACTCATGAATTTTGGAGTATTTGCAAATTTTCAACTGCAATTTTTTTTTTGTTATTATAATTAAAAAAAAATTTTTTTGAGAATATTATGTTAATAAATCAAAGAATATTTTAAGATATATGTAAGTCGTTAATTTGTGTGGTTTCATTACCAATGTTATGTAATTAATTGTGAGCATTCGTTATATATAACTAATAGTCGTATATCATGACTATCTCACATGTATATTAAAAACAAACACGAGTTGAGTTTATTTTTTTTTTGTTTTTTATTATTAGTTTTTAGCACTATTAACTATTAACACTGTTTTTGGGAGTAAGTTGGAATTTTTGTTTATATTTATATATAAACTTACAAATGTTTTGCACAATAATATAAACAAAAAACTAATATCGTAGTAGTGATACCAAAAAAAAAACGATTAATACCCAAAAAACTTAATTATTAAAGAAAATTAAACTTTCACACACTTTTTATTTTTTTATTTATACTTATGTATATAAATTTATTTTTATCGAACCGACGACCCGCCGCCGAGAACCGAGAATCTCTTTTTTAAAAGATACACCCGCTGGTGGTCTCGGTTAAAACAACACGCTATTTTTTTAATTTCCACCCGCCGGTGTCCGCGGTTATAACAACACTCCTTGGGGGTACCGAAAAGAACAAGGCGTCGTCGTGAAACAAAGGCGTCTTGTTCGTTTGAAGTTATTCGGTTTTGCTGATGCTAACCTTTTTAGTGTGATAAGGGGTTCTGTTATATTGCGGGTTCCTGTTATATTGCGGGTGTCAGTTTGAGTTTGTCTTCAAGCATAATGAAGTAAGTAACCGAATAAAATAAAAATTTTCTTATATATATATATATATATATATATATATATATATATATATTTTTTCTCTCCTTTTTTTTAGCGTTTCCATTCAGGAATTACTGCGTGCCGAGGCGCACCACCAGCGGGAATTGGCCCGCGTGCGGCGGGAGTTGCAGCGATTGGCAACGGAAGCTTCCCACCACCAAGATGCGCTTGAAAAGGCGCAAAAAGGGCTGGACCCAGTGCCTCTGGGACCAGCATCTCTGGAACCAGGGCCACTAGACCCTGGAATCCGATAGCGGATGCTATTGCGGCGGCCAAAAAGGCCTCAGAGGAGTAATATATTGTCCAATGTATAATAAAGGCGTGAAGACCTACTCAATCTTTTTTTCTTTTGTAGTTTGTTTGTTTCCTCTTTCTTCCCCCTTTTTTTGTTTTTCAGAGCTTGGGGGCCATCCATAAATTACGTCACACGTTAGGGGGGAGGGAGGGGGTCGGCGAAGTGTGACATTGTGTGACAAGGGGTGGGGGGGGGTCTTAAATTTTGTTACGTCACATTTCAAAATCTAATATATCTAAATATAGTAATACTGCTCATTACGCGAAGGGTACGTTCCGCAAAAACTCGCGTTAAAGCTGGTGACAGACACACGCGCAATGGCGGTTGTGTGATCTGTGTATTATTTTTCTGTCCTACAGAGCGTCTCTTTGTTTTAGGTACTAATCTCATTACTACAATTTGGAAAACATATAATTTTGCATTAATTATGAAATTCAACAAATTTCCTATCCCTATCACCATCAGACGACTCAAAAAATAAGCAAAATGCCCACAAATACCAAAAAACGACTCAACAATTTAAAGGAGTGGGTTCAAAGTCCATGGACTCAAAATGACTAATCTTGTATCTTTTTAATAGAATTAATCGTTTCTTCTTTTGTTAATTTTTTGAAATGTTTAAGTGAATTTTATGTTCATTTTATGTTAATTTTATTAAAAAATAATTTAAATAGAAATATGTTTAATTTCGGAACTGCTGTTTTAGTTTAATAACTTCTAGATGCAAAATTGCACAATATGTGACGTCACACTAGGGAGGGGGGGTCTCCCAAATGTGACCAGCTGTGACAAGGACGGGGGGGGGGGGTCAAAAAATCATGAAATTCGTGTGACGTAATTTATGGATGGCCCCTTGTGACTTTGCAACGCTTAGGAGGGGAAGACTTTTAGGTAAGTATTGTGGTACCGCCGCTGGGGCGCGTGGTAGTTGGGGTGTTGGGCCTTCGTCTTGGGATTCAGGGTTTTGTTTTTTCACAGGGCACGGTGGTTAGGTAAGTATTGTGGTACCGCCGCGGGACATGCTGTAAAGGGTTTGTTGGGTGCCTTTGGTGGTGCGTTACGGGGCCTATCCCGCATGCTGATAGCCATGCTTGAAAGATAGTGGAAAGACTTGCAGGGCGGAATGTCCCGCGTGCTGGACGAAATTCAAAACTTTGTGATACTCTGTGGGCGGAACTTAGGGAGTGACAGCATGAGGGACAGTGGATCTGTTGCTGTCAATCATTTCGTCATTCAAAGTGTGAATTTCGTAGTGGCAGAGTGCATTTAAAAACGTAAACTAAATTAAAAACGGGAAATGGCGAGTTGGTTTTTTGGATTTTCGTAACAGTATTTTCTATTATGGGTTTTATGGAGCCCCCACCCCAACTTGTACTAATTGTATGGAAGAGGTCCTGGGTAATGTGTGTGAGCGCCTGAGCGGCCTGGGTTCTGAGGGTTCTGCCGTGGCTGCGTTGTGTGTTGGTTCCGATTGCATTGGGACCCCTACTGGAGCCATTTGGTCCTCGGAGGTGGTTCTCTCATCCGGAGGACTTGCATTTCCGGACCTTCTGGCAGATGCAGAACGGGCTATAGCCGCTAGTAACGGTATGCTTTTGTAGCATGTATACCCTATGAGTACCAGTAAAAGGGTGCCACTGAGCGAGATGGCGGCTGTGGAATGGGTGTGAGTACGTTCCCGGTGAGTTTATAATATAACAAATTATACAACAATCAAGAAATATTATTATATAACACCAAGATATCCAGGGTAAAATATAAAAATTTTAGGTGTTACACTTTTGACTCTGACTGTATTTGCGTAACCCGAATTTCTAGCGAAATTTATTTTTATCATTTTTTTTGTCGACTGTCTGGCAACGAAAAAAGTCAAAATTCATTTTGCATTGAGAGAAAGCGATTTCTCAATAGTTTTCCTTAATTCCCTATTCAATTACAAAGAAAATAAAAAAAAATGAGTGCTCTATCTTTTTTCTTTCTTGAGATATTAGATTTTGAGTAAAAAAACAAAATCTCCCACTGTGCGCCGCCGCCAGTCACGCAAAGGCGAGAAATTGAATCCGCCATATTTTGGATTAAATTGAATTTATATAGTTTGTAAAGTCATCCCAAAGTCCCATTTACTTTACATGGAACGAGATGATGATGGCTGCGCTGCAATTGTGAGAATTTAAACTGGTCTGCCCAAATTTTGTGAAGTATAATGAATAATAATTGTTTATTTTATTAATGAATTTTATTTTCAGAATGTTAAGGTTGAACATAGTTATATAGTTTAGTTACCGAATAAAGTTTTATTTTGGATAAAATCGAGTTTGAATTTCGAGAACTAAAGTTCTAAAACTGCAACCATAAGCATGTAAGTAAGTAAGAAAAAAACGAGGGGCATGGAGACCGGTGGGGAGGCTGTGGGCCTCCCCCCCATCCGGCGAGCTAGTTTGAGCATCGCAAGCGTACCACCACCTAAGTGTAGTGGAGGCAGGTGATTTTCTCGGCGAACCCCTTCCTTCGGACCATCCGTCCAGCCATTCTCTTCCGTAGGAATTCCCCTTTTATATGTAAATTTTTTTTGTAATTAGTTTTCGTGGCCCTGTGAGGCAAAATTTCTTTTTCTTCGTGCTACTGGCACAAAACCTTCCCCGACAGTTACAATCTTCAATTTTTCACTATTATTTACCTTATAGTTGGAAACAATATGTACTACATGGTAGCTTAATATCACATTTAAACCCCATTTGACCACAAAAACCGACCAGATCGTTCAAATGCCACACTGTACAACGTTAGGATAACAAGCAATAATAGTGTTAGTCATATTGTCATATAATCATAATGTCTAGCTTTATACGAGGTTGCACTTCATTCCGGAATGAGTGAGTTTCACTCTATTCTCGTGGACCCCTCTGGCCTGTGGCCCGCAGCAAAAAGTCCTAGTTGTCGCCCTTTGTGGCGGGCCTGAGTATATCACTCCGCTATCTTAAGCTAACCCCGACGATTGTGGCAGCCGGCTGTTAAAGAAATAAACTAATACAGAATCCAAGAGTTCAACCGCTGGGCTCACTGCCTTCTCCAGGCTGCCCTTAACCTGTCATATCATTTTTATAACTTCAAGCTAAGCCTGCTATTAGACATTGCACCATGCCATGAACCACTATGTGGTCTATGACATGTAGGACTATGTGGCTTTTATTTTCAGGGGCGATTCCTTGATGAATTTGAAAAAAAAAATTGTGCCAGAGAGGGAGGCTATCCCCACTACATATTTACTATGATACAGGATATTTACGGAAAAGAAACTTGGGTGACTCAATTGAGAAGATATGTAGCTTCTAAGAGCGAGAAAAATTCCAATATTCTTCATTTTTTTGATGTTTTGCGATTTATAATGTTTTTTCTTGTGAGTTATTTTATTTTTTGGGAGAAAAGTTTTTTAGTATAATTTTTACTGTACACCGAATACTATTAAAGATATCATCAACCCCCCGAGAGCTTCTTATGGATCCGCTCTTGTTGTAGATGCTTTCTGTAATTGTTCGCATAACGATATTGTTGCTGCCATTAACATATTCATTTGTATGTAGTATCAATAGTTTTTGCAACAGAAATTGTGCAGCTACAAATCTGAAAAGGCTCTAAGAAGACAGACGTTGGCAATACTCATATAGAAATCCAATGCTTGGATGCTCAGCGAAATACACTACAATATGACCTGTTATCCGAGAAAAATCAGAAATTAAATATCGATCGACATTATAAGTTTGATGAGAGATGGATTGGATCGATTGCAAATAACAAAATAAAAACCTTATCAATTTGTCTACAATACATAACGGAAATTACTTTAGAACGTTTGATATCCTTTAAAAATTGCAACTCACTTATGTATTATGAAGCCTGGCATTACACTTTACATTTAAAACGTCTAACTCAATTGTTTTATACAATTCGTAAAATTTATAATTGGAATAAAAACAATTTCACTCCTTAACATAAAAACACTTTTTTGTTTGTTTGTTAAAAGCTCAAAATCTCTACCAATTCTTTTTTTTAGTAATTGTTAACCATTCCTAACGTGTTTGTTTACTAAAAGCAGAATTAACTAAACAATATTAATCAGATTTAAGAAGAGAATCAATAGAGAAGTCTTTAAATTTGGCATTGGCGTCATCATTATTGGCAGTCTTGGATTTATTACGAATACAACGCAACCTTTTCATCACTTTCGTAGCAGCTGAAATTTTTGATTTTTTATTATTTTTGTCTTTTTTACCTTTTTTCCGTGTTTTCTCATTAGCGATACCCGCATTAGAAGCATCCATTGTCTCTTGTAAACGATTATTAAATGTTAATCTATCATTAAACTGTTGTGCTAATAAATTTTGTTGTTGATATAGAGATGCTAAATTATTGCTTAAGTAATTCTTACGCGTTGATTCATTATTTTTTGTTTGTAAATGATGTAAAAGTCCTTGTAGTTCAAAAACATTCTTAAAATTAACATCACCCTCCTCGTTTTCCAAACGGGACGTTGTTGATGCTAATGCTGGCGATAATGATGATGTAGATGATGCAGCTGACGATGATAGCGATGATGTATGCGATAGTGATGATGATGATGTTGATGATGGCTGAGCTTCATGAAGAGATTGTTCATCATTTTTTATATTCGATAAAATTGCATTTTTTATTAAGGTCCTTTGTCCTTTATTATTATTATTTTGTTGCTGTAGTTGTAAATTTGTAGAGTTTTGCTTAGAATTTCTGTTAACTTTTGTGAGTATTTCACTCGTTGATAGCTTTTTTGATGGATATTTCAAATCAAGTTTTATCCTAAACGGTTTTCAGCTAGGCTTTCCTTGGTTGTCATCCCGTCTTAGTTGTGACTGAAATTGAAAAAAATTGTATTTTAATATTTTATTTCGATTAATATTTTATTATTAAGGAAAAATGCTTGTACGGTTTTAATAGGTTAAAAAAAAGAATGTTTAAATAAAAGTTTTATAGATTTGTAACAGTACGAAAAAAATTTTGAACAATGAATTTATGCCAAGTTCAACGAACTTATTTTAGAAATGGATGCAGTGATTTTTATAAACATTATAGAAATATTTAAAAGAAGAAAGATTAAATTTGCTTGCATATGTTCTACATTCGCCCTTCTATCTGCTTCGATAATTGAACGTTAAGAAATTTCGTGTAAATTTTCAGAGTGTCAAAAGTCAAGCATTACAAAAATTCTAATTTCAAAAAAAATTCTAAAATAAAAAACCTCAAAAAGACCAATTGGGGTTACTCTACTAGGCTAATCGGAAAAGATCTTGTCCCTAGACCACCTTGTATTCCCAAAAATCCGGGAGCTACTTGACAGCATTGTGGTATACAGTTCAATACAATACAGTTCACTTGCGCCATTAATAAAGCTTGTCCGAAAAGAACCCATAAGGAGGCTTCCAAACCCCCATGGTGGTCCCGCGTGCTTTCAACACTCTGAAAAGAGTGTAGAAAGGAATTTAATTCAGCTAGACGCAGCAACTGTGCAATCTCCAGGGGCTGCTGTAGGTCGAAGCTGAATAGATACAAAATGACAATAAAGACAAACTTACCTCCTGGGCTATCTTTTGCAATATAATGTCCACGTCGGAAGCCTGAAGACTACGTAAAATAATATCTAAAGGGTCTACAATGATTAGTTATTTACGCAAAGAAAACGGCGATTGGATGAACTGATTCAAGCAGAGAATCCCTAGACACCCACTTCCCGAGTAGTACCACGGCTGAGACAGCTATCACGATAAACCCTTCACCTTCACCACAGCGGTTCAAATCAATCATAAGTACCCGGGCAATCAGCCTATCATACTTTTTATTAAAAATTCTAGAAAAGCTAATCGAAATACATATATCTGAGGGAGACCATATTAACATCAGAACTCTCGGCCTATAGAAAAGGGAAAACCTACCCTTTCACTCATTGGTCAAGGAGTATGCATTAGGGGCATTCCTTGACACAGAGGGGGGAAAGAAACTCCTATGGCATGAAAACACAGAAGATCGCATTAAGAAAGCCAACGTAGCGCTTTTCACTTGCAAAAAATCCATTGGGAAGAAATGGGGCTGTTCCCCTAACTTGATACGATGGATCCATACAGCGATCGTCCGCCCAATACTCCTATACGGGGTCGTAGAATAGTGGCCAACCTTGCGTAAGTCCACCGTGCTAAACAAACTACAGAAAGTAAACAGATGTGCGGAATTATGTATAACAGTAGCACTTCGCCCCACACCTACAGATGCCCTAAATGTTGTTATACCTCCCTCCTTTAAATCTTGTGGCAATGGAAAAGCAACTTAAGCAACCATTAGAACAAGAGAATCCGGATCTTGGACCGGAATCCGGGGAGGGCACATGAAGGTGCTGAACTCTGTCAATAACCCCACAAAAACCGATTTTTGCATATCCGAGGTTAACTTCACGAAGAACTTCGTGAATGGAAAAATAGCCCACATAGTACTCAGGATGCCATAAACTTCTTCACTGATGGCTCTAAGCTCGAGGGTCGAGTAGGAGAAGGAGTCTTTTCCCCAGAGCTTGGGATTGAAGTGTCCCTCCAACTATCCGATCACTGCAATGTATACCAAGCAAAGGTACTAGCCATAAAAGAAGCTGTTCTACTAATCAACCAGCAAAGTGATAGGAATCGGACTATCTTCTTAGATAGGCGGCTCTGAAAGCCCTGCGCACCTGCACAAACAGCTCCAGAACTACCTCTGAATGTTTCAGATCTCTTGACAACATGACTCAACAGTTCAGAATCCTTCACGTATGCCCGGTCACCGAAATACAGAGGAAAATTGTAAAGCTGACGAACTGACTAGGAAAGGCACGACCATCACTCTCTTTCCAGGAATGGAAACAGTTGGTATGACTTGAACCACTTTTAACCTCCGATGCAAGCAGCACACAATGCAACAAGCGAAAAAGCATTCTAGGGATCTTAATAAATGCGCCTAGGCCAAATTAGCCTGACTTTCTTATGATCCCAGACGAATCACTTCACTATTGAGCCTTGGGAGACAAGATCTCTCAGCTATAGAGGGAGTGCTGACCGGACACTATCTGATTGGGGCGCATGCGACCCACGTAGGTCTTAAGACCTATGATTTTTACAGAAGCTGTAAGACTCCGGACGAGGAAGAAAGTGTACTACATTTTCTCTGTTACTGCCCAGCCCTAAGCAGGAGGAGGCTAACCACATTTGGTGAACCCTTTCTAAGAACACTTGCGGAAACTCGAAGATTGGGATCCCACAACTTAGAAGATTCATTACTTTTTCGAGATGGTTTAGCGAAGAAACAACACTTTAAAATCAGGTTTAAAGTGGGATCACTATGGCGGACATATCCATTTGGCCCAACCTAACCTAATATGGATCTTTTCGTGGTTAGTGATTTTGTATATAAAAATTCGTATGTGGCTCTGAAAGCTATTATTTTCATACCAGCAAGCTTTAACAATATTTGAGTGAGCTTTTCAATGAGAATGTGCTTTATACCCCGACTTCTCCGGCCTCAGTTCAATAAAGTTCATTAAAATCCGCATAAGTGACTTCACCGGCTGGCATCGTCAGTTCGTGCTTGAAATTCTTATTGTTTTTTCGCCAAAACTTAAAAATGCAAAAGAGCGAGCTTTTACTTTCAACCTCAATTTTAGGCAAACTCAGGTTTGATTTTTCCTGGGTTCAATATGTGAAAATGTATGGAAACTGAAGATAAATTTGAAGTTCAGTACACAAACTTGGGCAGGTCGGCCAGTGAGGCCGGGGTATTAGATTAAAATAGAGGTAGAAGCGAGATATCCGTGGACAAGGTGTCCAAAATTGGCAATACAAAATCCCACCCTCGCTCTGTGCCCAGCTGTGACCATATAGCTGGTCGAACCAATTACCTATTCTAGTCGCAAATTTCGTTGACAATGTGGCCTCCGGGACCTGGAATCCACAACATTATTCTTCCTGCTGAAAAATTTCAGAGGTAGGTGGAGCCAATCCAGGGTAGTCTTTGACTTTGAAAGACTAGAGTCTCAGGAAAGGCCCTTTATACTGTCGACAATCTATTTTCTTCTTATAGAGTACGATGTCGGACAGCAGCTATAGTCGGGGAGGAAGAAACTGCCACAACCTACCCACTATATTTTTAGTCTACCTACTCTCAAGATTTACTATCGCGACTTTGACATCGGGGCATCGAGAAACAACACGCTGGAGTGTTATGCCTCCTGAAACGAGTTGAATCTCATCAACCAACCGATGCCATGCGCTTTGGTGAAGCGGGGAAAGGCTAAGGAAGGCTATGACAGAACGAATCAGGAATGTAGAGAGGGAAGAAGAAAGAAGGAAAGTTATGTACGTAAGTGGAAAGAGGAAACATCGAAGGACCGTGGGGCTGCCGGGATTCGAACCCGGGACCCCTGGGATGGTAGCCAGACGTACCCTCTCGGCTACCGAGGCCCCATTGATGACCAACAGGGCGGCTATTGCGAGGACCTCAGCATGAAAGGCAGTGGGGGTTGTACCAAGGGCCAAGGATATGCATCTAATCTAATGTCTAGGTGGTCCGTCACATACCCTAGACGAAAGTTACACCCACAATATAAAGGGTTTTATAAACCTAATTCGTTAAACAAAAGCGGAATAACTAATTGATGTTTATACTTCATTTTAGAGAACTTCTGTGGCCAACATCAAGAACTAGTTCGATAACAGACATTGTTGCAGATATAGTGAAAACGTCGATTTAAATGATTTTCATTTAACATACTCGTATGTTGCTGATTTCTATAAAACTAAACGAATATGATCGATAGTAATACTTGCAACGGATTAAACGAATGAAAAATTTACAAACAAAAATGATGATATACATCTATGCGACTATTTACCGCCCATAAAAAATAAAATAATAAAGAAGGAGATGTCATAGAATGCTACAACGAAAAACTAATACACATCCTAGAAGCTGAAGAATTAAGTAAGTAAAAGAAAAAGAAAGAAGATAATGAAACAGGAAAAAAAAGAAAGACAAATTCAACAAATATATCTGGTGTTGCGTGTATAGCATGATGGAGAGAATAACATCGTCATAAGATACATTCAGTAACTACTATTCATAGTTGACATAGTCATCAAACAACAAACATTGCCTGCAAAGAGTTTCTGACAAAAATAACATTGAAGAGCTCAGGGGTGTTATAATAGCAGCAGCGGAAACATGCATCGGTTATGTCCAAAGAAACCAGCAACGCTGGATCTCGGACATAAGCAGAAGAGCCCTCAAAAATAACGTGGTCTACAAGCGACCCGGACAAACGTCACCAACTTGAACGGGAATACTCCCAATTGCATCGAGAGCTAAAAAGAAGCTCCGGCGTGATAAAAGACGGTAGATAAACAAGCTCGTATGAAAAGCGGAAAACGTGGCAAACACAGGCAACAGTAAGGGACTGTACCAAATCACTAAACAGCTCTCGTGAAAGCACTCTTGCGAAACAAACTGAACTGAACTACGATCCTCCCTGTACCGTGCTACGGCACTACGGCGACGTGGACTGGCTGATAAAATAATAGAATTGATAAAAGCCCTATACAACAATTCCAAATGCAGAGTTCTTCACAATGGAGAATTGTCCGACAGCTTTGAGGTGAGTTCAGGAGTTTGCTTATCTTAGGGATCTCGACTACGCGGATGATATCTATTTGCTGGCCCACAGACATCAGATCCTCAAAACCATGTTAAACAATTTGACAACAGAAAGTAGTCCAGCAGACTTAAGGCTGAATCTGAATAAAACCAAAGAAATCTGGATAAATGCAAACACCCTCGAATAAACTGTGCTGAATAACCGTGACGTGGAACTGGTAGATAAATTCTGCTACCTCGATAGTATTATTTCCGAATATGGCGGTGCAAAAGAAGACGTTAGTTCTCACCTCACACCAAATTGCGGCTGTTTAACTCCAACGTTAAGGCGGTTTTTTGTACGGTTGCAAAACATGGAAAGCCACCCAATTCATCACACGGCGCTTACAAGTCGACAGATGCTTGCGTCGTATCCTAAAAACCCGATGGCAAAATGGAATTTCAAATGAAGAACCCGCAAGGATCCCGTCGAGTCGGAAGACCTAGAACAACGTGGAGGAGAACCCTACAAGCAGACCACGCAACAACTGGGAGATACTGGTCAGAGCTGAGAACTGTCGCACAAAACAGAGTCCGTTGGAGGGCAACTGTTTCCGTCCTATGTCCCATGAGGGTTTAAAGGGGAATAAAGTAAAGTAAAGTACATATGCTAAAATGTCGTCTTCGTCGATGCCTGTAGGGAATAATGACTTCACCTGCATGTTATGGCTTGTTAGGCGGATACCAGAGGTCCTCATCCCTGAGTAATGTGTGGCCTTCATCGGGACGTGCCTGCCTGACCACGGCCTGCCGGCATCCTGTAAGTGAATGGGGGTCTTTAGTAAAAAAAACATTTTATACTTAATTTAACCCCGTTTTCTCCCCATTTTACACTGTTTTTTGAGGGGAAAATTACTTGATATTTGCCGAAACCCTCCTTTCTCCCAAGTGAAATTGGGTGGTATTCGGCTCGACCCCCTCCGCACTAAACGCTTCACGTAATTAATAGACGACCCCAAAAACAAAAGATTGCTTAACCAATCGTGGTTTATTGTGTCGAGAAACTATTAAAAAAAATTTACTTTGTAATGTAGAAAGAAGAATCTTTACAAATTGGAAAATCGAAGGATTGCAAGATCTCTTCTTACAAAAAAGCATGTGGAGGTGCAGAATGCGCATACATACATGTCCGTGGTTTGGTAGAACCGTATGTTCTAAAATATATTATAGGACAAAAAATGCAGACTTTAAGATTAAAGATGGTTCTTTTTAATATGTACATAATATGCAAACTATTTGAAAATCGACGGGTTCATGTAAATACAAATCTTCAATATATTTTTTTTTTTGTTTTAAACTAAAATTTGAATTTTCTAAATTGAATGTTTCTTCATAAAAACCAGCACGCAAAATAATAAAAGAAATAGAAGAAGTGCTTGATGGATTTCATCACATAAAAGTAAATTCCATCACTATAGATTATTATTTGTGAAATGAACAAATAAAAAAAAACTAAATAAAAACAAGAAGTAGGCAAGCTAAAATAAAATATAAAAATAATAAGAAGAAACATAAAAACAAAAAATAAAACATCCAAATAAGATAAAAATAGTAGCGAGAATATTAAACAGACCACATCTATTCTACCTGATGGGCAGTGCTATAGGCAGATTGTTGTGTGGCACTATGATAAGAACTTCCGCTTCCTCCACCGCTACCTCCAGATGCTACATTCCCAGAATTGGAACTTGAAGATCCTCGCCCTCGTGCTACTAATGGCTGCTCTGCTTGCGGCTGAGAATTCGAGGATGAACCTGAAATATTTTGCTGGTGCTGCCTACTGGAGGATGACGCTAATACACTATGATGTGTGTGGGTGGATGAAGTGGAGGAAGAATAATTTGAATGGGCAGATGAGTGTCTAGTAAAATAGTTAAAATGGAATAAAACATCAACACAGACATATTTGATGGATATCCAATTTGGTATTTTTTTTTTCTTTTTGTTTTATATATTTTTATATTGAAAAAGCATAAGAAATTCTTGTTTCATAAAAGTGATAGTTTCTTATCTTTTTTTGAATTACCTTATTGTGGTACTTGTTGTTGTTGATTGATGCGAGGTATGTCGGTAATCAATTCCATTTTCGACTGGAATTGGTTGCTGGGCATTAAAGTGTGCATTTGTACGTGATAATCGTCCTGGATTTGTTGTGTTTTCATTTGTAGGACCATTCATGTGCAGGTTGTTTAGCGTCACTAAAGATTATAAAAACAATTGTATAATATCTTGTACGTAAGACAAATATTTTGATGTGTTTTAAATTTTATTTTTAATAAGAAATTTGTAGATTTGGTAATAATCGCACAGTAATTTTTATACTATAATGTATGATATCTGAATTAAATTAAGACAGCTGTTGCTAAAAATTAGACAACATACCTTTTTAATAGTTATAAATATTAACACTGGTGTACGCATTTTTTTACTAATGTTTAATTCTTTAAAGTTTATCAAATTTCCGCCCATCGTTCTTTTGAAAATCATTATAAGCTACAATGCGCAATACATGCGGATTCCTCAAGACGCAAATTTATACTAGAGATAACTTAATACTCCGTATAAAGATGCGAAAAAAAGAAGCTAGAATTAAAAACACAAACGCATTTCGCATCAGTAGACCTTTGAGAATGTCTCCACCTTAACAACATGCAACATATTAGAGTTTCCAGCTACACTACGATGCGAACTTATTCCTCTCAGTCATGGTCCGTAACACTAGAGATGCTGTGAGTTTGTTGATAGGGAAGCTAGAATTTTAGAGGGGCAAGGAACGGAACTGACAAAAGCATGTTTTTTGTAACATTACCATCTTTCGAACTTTTGACTCTAGTGCTACATTGAAGGATTGTGCTGGAGTTTTGACTCCTTAAGACTGCTCGCACACTGCATCAGAATTTGAACGGCAGAATTTGTTCACATGAAATTTATAGGGCAATTCCGCTTTTCACGCATAGAAACAAATGATGGTGGAGCAAAATGAATTGAACACCAACGCATAATATTAAAAGTTATTTTGATTTTTGAATGACCTTCTGTCCGCTTGTCTGTGCCCGTCTCCCCTTGTCTGTCCTGAAGAACGCAATTATTTAGAGAGCTGAAATTTTTTACACGGCGTTTTCAAAAATATAGTACATACTTTTATTTTCATCTAGGGTATAATATTGGTGTGGGACTAATTATAACTATTCTTCTTATCAGTACCGGCTTTAGGGAAGGGGGCGACCGCTCCAGGGCGCCATATCCCAGGGGACGCTGCCGCGGTCTAGTAATGTCCAATGTCCAATACAAGATATAACGCCGGATATACACAGGAGGTTACTTGAAAAAAAAATACAAAAGACAGCTGGCAAGGGCACTTTATTACTTGTGAGTTCAAGTGATAGAGGCATAGGACCCTCTATTGTTCTCTCTGTTCTTCTTTTGGATTTAAAGCAAAAAGAGTTTTATAGAGGTTTCTATACCCCGCTCAATCAATCTCCCAAGTAGAAGGCTTCCATGTACCAAAACAAAACCTTTGCTGGTACTCTGAAAAAGCCAACTGTTGCGCGGTTCTACAATAAACGGTACTTTATCCGAACTTTAAATTCTTATGACCGGACTGGACGAGGCATTGATTATAACAGTTTGCAGATGTATGTACATTACACGCTGGTATGTGAGTCAATTTTTTTTATTTTTGAACAAAAGTTTTCTCACAAATAGATTAACAAATTACTCTGAGAGTGGAATACCATTTATTCATAAATAATACCATAGACAAATTATTCTTTAGATGGGAAAAACTGTGAAATTTCTTTTACCAACCAGCCTTTAATGCCGCCTGACTATTATCATATTGCCTGAACTGAGCGCAATTTGGATGACGACGACGGTACCCATACTTTCTCGAGTAAAAATAAAAGAAAGTTTTACAACGGGCGAACACCGACCCTGATAGAAACATAGTCCTCGGACATGTGCCGGGCATCAGAAGGTTATTTGCGGGATTGTACGGCCGTACCCCACACACAGGCGTCCGTTTTTTTCTTATTTGCTACCGAAACATTGGCGCAATGGTTGGCAAGCTTGTTTCTCTTTGGTGATGCCTTTTTTGGATCAAATTTGCCGTCGTATGTACAACCTAGAATTCGGCCATTTGAATCTTTTGCAGTTTGGTCGTCTTGAGCCAGTATGTGCTCCCAAACGGCCGGTGCTCGCCCGTCGTAAGGCTATCTTTTATTTTTACTTGGGTTATTGTATAATTTTTCCATATACACAGGTAATCTACTTAAGGGGGTCAACCTGTGTAAAAGCGGTATTTCGAACGCTTTTTTGGGAATTTTTATTAGGAGAAATAATTTGAATATTGGAATAAGTTTAATGTTATTTTAAAGGTTTATGTTTTTATTATAACTGTAAATTTTTCCAAAAGTGTAAACCGAAGGCTTATATTTATTGAGGCCATTGAAAGTGACGTCCTCAAAATAGAATACCGAAATTGCGTGCAAGATTCCGCTCGAACCACTCATCTGAAACACAAAAAGTAAAAAGAATTTTATTTGTGTTTCTGTTGTCGAGGTACTGACGTAGGATTTTGACGAAATTCAAAAAATTGAATAAATGGCAGTACATTTCATAAAAATTTAGCATTTTTTTGCTTTTTTTCCATAAAAAAAGGCTGTAAAATAAACAAATAAAAAGATATCGAAAAACCCCTACGTGGGTACCTTCATTTATCTCTATTTATGATTCTGTCAAAATTTCAAGTTGATCTGTTGAGTAGATAATCTTTAATCCTGCACGCAAATTTCAAAAACATGGTTTCGAGAAAAACGCGTTCAAAGTTTGGAGACAACAGAACTTAGTATTCTAGACTCAGCGCCCTGTCACGTTTGAAATAAGTCGAATTCGGGAAATTTTTTGGGACATCATTCTTCACATCTTCAAGATGCAAAAAAAGTGAAAAAAAAGGATTTTTCGAAAATTTTACACAGGTTGACCCCCTTAAAAGAAATGTCTTTTTTATATGAAAAAAAGGGCGCATAAATTAACTTGCATGGAGCGTCAAAATAGCTAAAGCCGGCCCTGCTTCTTGTTATAATAAAATTGTCGATTTGAGTTTAAAAACGCGTTAAATCGGTACACAGTTTCCTTGTGACTTTTTAAGAAAACAATTTCGAAATCCAAAAAAACATGGCCACCGGAGGAAGTTACCTTCAATTAGTCTCGAGCGAGAATGATCACCGATATTGTTGCCAACCGTGGTAAAATAGTTGTTTAGTTCGTTAGCAGTAAGACTGCTCTGGGGTGCACAAACATCACCATGGATTCCAAGTTTCTTTACATTAGGCCAAAATTTCTGCGAGGGTAGGGTGGGACTGAGTTTAGCCAAAAAGAACTTCAGTTTTGTTTTGCGGCTAGTCCAGGTAGCTATATTCCTGACAGCATTGTAGGCCCTAAGGTTCGCTTCAGTTTTATTTTTCTTATATCTTCTAAACATGTATTTTCTCTCAAATATGAAGCGTTTTATTTGAAAGGAGAACCAAGGTGAGGTAGAGGGAAATATGGGTTTACGATTGAAGCAAATAACTCGAGCAGGTGCTTGCACAGAAGGCTAAGGTGTTCTACTTGGTCGTCAATGTCATGAATGCAGAAAATATTGTCTCAGGATAGTGCGGAACACTCTTGTAACAGCTCAGCAGTGTTAATGGCCTTATAATCACGTTAGGAGAGTTTTATCAAACTGCTTTCGATTGCGAAATTCAGGGAAAGATATAGGATGTCGTGATCAAGATAACTTGATGGGATGATCTGGTTATGAAACAAAACATTTGCTATATCCGACACAAAGAAGATTTCCAACAAGGATGGATTAGGAGTGTTACAGTACGTTGGAAGTTGATTGACAGGCTTCAGGCCAAAAGTTTTGATAAAGGTTAGGAAGTTATTGTACAGAGAGCTGTAGGATAAGATATTAGCGTTAAAGTCTCCATGCTATCATAATTATGGGTCGCTTAGGAGAGCCACACTTCGAATTCAATGACAATAAACTACGCAAGGCATTTCCTAACACTGCACATAATTTCAACGCCAGGGCGATCGTTTCTAAATAGACTGTAGCCATTCAGTGACACGGATATTGAAGGAACATGATCGCGTAGTGAGGCCTCAGACGTCGATTTTATTACACAGGCTTCTTGCGTTGATGCGACAGAAATTTATTCCACGAGTCCTACTTTGGAATATATTGAGCAAGGTTCTAATTTTGAGGTTGTGGATTTTTATCCAACTGAACAATCCGGCCTAGCCGTAAAAACACTGCGGTGACGAGATTAGTCATTTGCAGTTTTCTTGCCGAACGAAAAATAGCCTCGTTTTTTGGTGACAGACTTTCGTTCAAGCGAACAACGCTGTCCGATGAGAATCCCAGATTCGATTTATTTAGAGTGAGAGTGCCGTGCTGCCTGCTCAGGAACACCTGCCTCCTTGCCCCTCTAAAATTCTAGCTTCCCTATCAACAAACCCACCGCATCTCTTGTGTTGCGGACCAAGACTGAGAAGAATAAGTTCGCATCGTAGTGTAGATGGAGACTCTAATATGTTGCATGTTGCTAAGGTGGAGGTAATCTCAGAGGTTTTTAATTCTATCTATCGCATCTTTATACGAAGTATTAAGTTATCTCGGTTTAGACCTTTTGGGGCATCGAAACGCGAATGTAATGCACAAAGAGCCGCTACATTCTCTCCAAGTCATATTTGGCGTAGCATTTACGGAAGAAATATGGTTTGCCAATGTTTTTTCGAGAACGGGGTTAGCAATACTATTCTGGTGAACCTGAAAAACAGCTTCTTGCTATCTCAAGTTAACAATTCGCATTTGGAAACATGTTTTCAGCAGGACATCACAACCGAACAAGCGACAGGGCATTCTAAAGCACACATTTCCCAGCGGTTTCCCAAACTAATCTTTACTATCATTAACAATCTTTTCACAATTGGTAAACTGATTTACAGCAAAAGAGAAAAATCCACTAGGACATAGATTTTTGCGATCTGTAAATGTCTGAACATCTAAAAATTAAAAATTGTGCAAAATCTCTTGACTTATCAGGTATTGCATGTACCATACTATTTTTGAAATGAAGTCGACTTAAAAAAACTTACCCTGATTTTGCGTTGCATTTGCATTAAGAGGAATCGCTAATCGCGCATTAACAGCCAACAAATGATCTCGCCTCGCTATTAAGTTCTTAATATGCTCCTCCAGGCGGCCATTCTCATTTTGCAATTGATGAAGGCATGACAATAATGAAGCAACTACATAAATAAGAAATAATCATTAAAAATGTTGAAAAAAATATTGAAGATCTATTTACTATCAAAATGTTGAGCCTGTTCCATAAGAAACTGAGATCCTTGCTCCCACTGACGCTCCAACAATTGCTCTAGACTTTGGGGTGTGTTTCCTGTGGTCCCGGTTCCAGCATTGCCCAACATTGAGCTTAACGAATTTGTTCCACTTTGTTGACTTGAATTTCTTGTCTAAAGAAGTACGAGAGTTAATTTTAGAAATGACTTAATTCGTATATTTAATCAGAAACTTACACTAGAAGCGTGTTTGCCTGGTAAAGGCACTCCAATTAATGGAGGTGCAGCATCTATTGTCGCTTGATTATAGACGCAATGATCCTGAAGTTCCATATGCAGTTGATCAGACATTTTTTGAGCTACGCTGCTAGCAGGATTTAGTTGATTGCCTAACATATGCGTTGCATGCACACCATTAGGAAATAACTTCACATCCTTTGAATCAAGTGATTTTCGGCCCCGCTTCCGGGCTGATCCAGCATCAGATCCAGGGGAGCTGGGCGGTGATTCTTTCACAACGGGCGCAGGTGTATCAACGGAAGGACTTGATGATTGCACATTGCTTCCGGGTTGGGCCTCGTAAGTGAACTTTAATCCTCCATTATTTAATGTAGTGCTGTTGTTGTTGGTGGCTGTGCCAGTGTAGATGGCACTATCTGGAGTTCTAGAATTAGAAGATGTTGTTGAATTGGTAGGATTTTCATCAATAGGGAATTGTGGAGTTGTAGTAGATTGCAACTGCTGTTGTGCTTGCGGCTGCTGCGGAGGTAAAGGTGCCTGCAGCTGTGGTTGTGAAGTTGTTTGAGCCTGATAAAGTGATTGTTGTGCTCTCATCTTTTTATTCAATTGCTTAACACTCAAGCTATTTGTATGAGTTGAAGATGTTGAAGCAGCAGAATCACCAGCAGGATTTACATTCATTGGGTAAGTGTTAGTACTACTACTCGGTGGAGCATTATTAGTGATCTCACTGACCATGTTAGTATTTAGCGTAGCATGGCTATCATTTTGTTTACTCTGTTTTGGTACTACATTATTAACAGTTTGTGTAACAGAAGCAGGCTCATTCCCGGTATTGCTACCAATCGGAAGTGCCGCCGAGGTTGAAGAAGGTCCCATCATGGTGGACGAGGAAGAAGATGACGATGAAGACGATGACGAGGAAGATGTTGAGCTCACAGCAGAATTTGCCGCTGAACGCTTCTTTCCAGAACGAGATTTACTCGCACTGTCCCCAGATTGCGATCTTATAATCGAGATATTTTTACATAGTAGATTGCAGGCATGGAAAATGAAAGGGGTAATAGTAAGCTTCAAATAAATTACAGAAAATACTCAAACATGCAAATATAAAATAGAAATAGAAAGCAAAAATCCCACCTTTCTAATAGAGCCCAGAAATATATATAGAGCCAAGAGAAAACATTTGCAACTCACCTTGACCGCCTTGCTGGTGCTTGTTCCTGCTCTTGTATTTGCGCCACTCTGAGATTTTGCTTCTCATAAGAGATTTTAAGTGGCGCAGTATCCATTGGGAAGCTTAATGAGCCAGATCCTATTGTGTTTTGCGCCGTATGACTAATTGATGGCGACGAACTTGGCTGGATTATCCCAGTTCCAGATGATAGAGACGAAGAACTTGATGTGTTATGGTCTGATAACATCGAAGAAGAAGCAGACGGAGTTTGACTTTGGTGTATTCGAGGCGATTGCCTCTCAATGCCTTGCTGTTGACTACCAGACATAACATTGCTCTGATGATGCGAGTGATGTTGATTCACTAAGGGACTTGCGCGATTCGTTTGGGATTGGGTAACATGATCACTAGCTGCAATGTTTTAAAAAAACATTATGAAATAAATTTAAACGCAAACATTTAACTAAATAAATATTTATTACTAACCATTTGACGTTGACGAAGGTAAATTTATTCCAGGTACAGTAGCTGTTGATAATGGAACAGAGACATATAAACTTGGTGTTGTCCCGCTTGTTCCACCTATAGTAACGGACGACGAATTATACGGGGAATTTGAACGTAATCGATTATCATCTTTAAGTATTGGAGCTTTGATATGAGATGCTGTATTACTTGTGCTAACAGTCTGTGTGGGAGCTCCCGATGTCTGCTGTTTAATTGAATGATTTCCGACCACCTGTGCTCCCATAAGATTTGGACTTACATTTTGTATATTCGGCTCAAGTGTTAAATGCAAGGGTGAAGAACTAGGTTCGGTTTTTGGCTGCAAATATTAAGAATTTATTATTATGAGATAAAATAATAGTATTATAAATATTTAATGTGCGTTTTGGCAATGTCGTACACGCATAAAATGTATGTATCAATTTCTTTGTATAGTCTATTGCATTGAATTTTCAACCGTGATGAAAGTTATCGATGTTAGTTTTAGTCAGCTCAACATTATACAATAAGACAATAACAAATTATTTGGTTTATCTCGTTAGGCGTAGTATTTCTTCGCATTTCAGAGCTACGAAAAGTCTTCTTAGGGTGTATTCATTTTTTTACAGGGTGTATGTGTTAAGTTTTCAAAATGGTTGATAGATTTTGGTAAGACCAGTGATTGGTAAACTGCGACTCGCGAGCCTCATGTGGCTCTTTACCGCTTACCGTGCCCCCTCCACAAAATACCATGTGTGGATGTCGAATGCACTGAAGTCGAGTTTCGGCCGAATTACCCTGGCTCCCGGCCTTGGATTTGACTGCATTGTTAGGCAGGTATAAATAATTGTTTGAATTTCTGCTTGGAAAACGCTGGCGAAATTAGGCAGGTGGAGACTTTTTTGCAAGTTAATTACATCTGACTCTGATTTGGATCCGTCTGTGTACAAGACAACGTTATGGTCCTTGTCAAATTGGAAATCTTTCCATTCCTCTGCGGTAGGAATCCGGATATTAAGGTCACAGCCGAAGTTTAATATTTCGCGACCATGTAGTCGGTAGGTCCTGATACCATTTCCTGTGGTAGAGAGCGCATTATATTACTGTGCCCAGCAACCCGCTTCACGCAGCCGGACGGTGGTACAGGCGCCCTGCTGCCATGTATAGGCTGCGTTCAAGTTACGAAGCTGACTGCAGGAGCTGATTATCATCTGCATTCGAATGCCGAATTTTGATATATTTTTGCAGCTGTTTTCATATTTTTAACGCATAAATGCAATATTTTGCAGTCAGCATCAAACGCTGCATCTGAGCTTATAGATGCTAGCTCCTCTCAACCTCGATCACTGTTAGTTCATCCAAGCGCTGACTGAGATCTACATCGGAATCAGCCTCTTCGTTAAATAAAGCCGTTTTGAAAACCTTTATCCATGTCTGCCTTAATCCAAAATGAAGTTTATAGTCAACTCTTTCGAGCCCTCTGGGCACTCTTCGTTCATTAGCAGTGCCAGGGTTCTACTATTTCGCTGGGTTTCCTCGCCTTTGAGCACCTTTCAGTTGTCCATAGGGATGGCCCTGTTGTGACACCGAAAGTACTTGAGCAATTTACCCCCTCACGAACTACATGACAATGGCGTCGTTGTCGGCCCAGAGAAGGTCTGGGAGTCCACCGGTACTAGAATTGGCATCGGTCAGTGCCACTAGAAGGTGGTCCTTCACTAATTCGCTGAGCCAGATTGTCCTCTTTTTCTGCAATTCTGCCGAGAACGGAAAGGGCGCGTTGTACATTCGTTGTAAGTGGTCGACCTCGGTGAACATACCTCACTCAATTAGATCAGTGGCGGATACAGGGTGAGGATGAGGTAAATTTCGCCCCCAAGAGCTCTATGATTTATGGATTACTTTAGTTCTGAAAAAATCAACAATTGAACTAGGAAATTTACTTCTATATATAATCCTAAAAGCTACTGTCTTTCTTTTTAACGAAAACAAAAACATCTAAATTGTAGCTGTTTGAAATGTTATCTAATCAAAATAGGTCTGTATCTGAAATTGTTGTAAATTCGCGGCTTAATAGAAAACTCATTTTAGAAGCTACATCTAGGTATAACTCTGTAAGCTACTTGGTAAACCCATCCCCTACGGTTATAGTTGAACAGGACTTATGCGAGGCAGTACATTTGTCCCTTACACGACGGTAAATCATATCGAGGTCTTAATTAAAATGTCCTACTACTCTTGGTATGAGCGTATACACCTGGACCATAATCCGCCCAAACCCACGAATCTCAAGGGACACATTCATTTTTACCCTTTCAGCAGGGTACGGAAAGAGCTCACGAGCGAGCCTTTGGTAAGCGCTCACCTATGTTTACCTCGCGCTCGCAAGCCAAATGAAGCTCCTTAAAAAAGGCTCATGCTCGTGAGCGCGAGCTAGCTCAAAATTGCTCACGAGTCAGTTTTATTTTAGTTCTCAAGTTAACGTGGCTTTGATTTCTTGTGATGGGTGACCAGGGCCGGATTAAATACTCGAAGGACCGGGTTGCCGGCGGGCCGGAGGTTGAGTGTTCAGGCTTTTTTTGCGAAGAAACTTCAAGTCTCGTAATAATTGTGACTACGCTCACGAACATCGGCAGGATTTGACCTTCCCTCTTCCTCGCCTCTCTTATATATCTTATTTATATAAAATTTGGGCCGGTCACTACCGAAATGTTCGGGCCGTTAAGGGGAGGCCAATCCGTCCCTGTGGGTGACGTAGATGATGATAAAGTAAATAAAAAAGAGAACATGAATTTAATTATTTTAAAAGCTTAGAGTTAAAATATAATTTTGTCTAGATTTTCTCATTAAATGACATTATTTTTAAGAATGAAAAAATAGGCGCATGGCATTGGTACTAAAAATACCCTTTTCGTGGAAATAGATTGATTTTTCATTAATTTGTTTTCACACCAAGCAAAAAGATTTTTTTTTTCGAAAATAAAATTCAATAAATAAGGAAAATAAAAATTTCATCCCACACAACAAATTTCGAAGTTAATGGAAATTTTTTTCCATGGACTAGTAGAAATATTTCCCTGTGTTCAACTGAAGAGCTGCTCGTGAGCCCAGTTTGCTCTTTTGGACTCGCTGGCTCGTGAGCGTGAGCAGCAGCAAGAATAAAAATTCTGCTCGCTTGGCCTCGTGAGTTTTTTTAATGGCTCGTGCTCACGGGCCAAAAATGAGCAGTAAGCTGTTTTGCCCTAATAAGGCAAGGTTAATAGACGGGTGCCAAAGTTCCGCCGGGGTCTGGTCTTCACCTTGTTCACCTGATAGCTTGTTACTGCCTGAGTCACAGCCTTTATTGGCTGGTTTAGGGGATTACTTGTTTTAGGAGGCATAACCAGGCCCACCACATCACTTTGCTAAAATATGTTTGGGCCCCTTCAGAATATTAAAATTCCCAAAAAATCTTTGATTAAAAAAAATTTGCGGTAACGATCCATTCGCGAATGAGCCTAAAGTTACTTAGTGTAGCCTAGAATGGAACAGGTCTTATATAGACAGGCCCTTGTGCCTAGTTCTGGGCTCAGCACTCATCTTTCTTTTGGCAGAATCAATCCAGAAGCTATCCCAGCGGGAAAAATCGAAGCGCTTCTAAGAGGAGCAAATTTGGGGCGCTGTTAATAATCTCCGATTAGAAGTTTAAGGAATTGTAGGCTGCGAAGAAAACTGACAAACGTAGACCGGTTCTCGTTTGATGCGGTGGTCAAGCAGCATATTGGAAGTGGTTGGTACTTAGTTGGGGGACTGCTCGGTAAAATGTTATCGACAATCGCAATTAAAAATGATAAAAAATTATCTATGATCATTTCTAGCTAGTTACGGGCCCGTAGACGATAAGCACTTTTTGAGTTTCACCCTATTCTCGGGGACCCCTCTGGCCTGGGCCCGGAGGAAATCGTCTCAATTGTCCCCATGGCCTGGGCATATAACTCCGCTATCTCAAGCTAACCCCGACGGTTGTGGCTCATGGGTTCAACCGCTAGGCTCATCACTGTCTTCTCCAGGCTACCCTTAACCTATCATATCCTTTTTATATATTCAAGCTAAGCTTGCTATTAGACATTGCACATTGTATTTTGGCTTTATCCACATAATAAAGTGCTCGTGCCAAATTGGCAGATAATATGTTGTCTCACCCCAAATGGTTTTGAAAAACCACGATTCTCAAATTACTGTATAGTTCATTTTTATACAAAAACAGGGGTAAACGGATCAAATAACAATAGAGCGCACACCAACAAATAAATTCGATGGAAGTTATGAGATTGAACTAGCTAAAATCAACGATCAGTTGGTGTTGTGTGTGCTAGTTAAATAGTAAACATATTCGAAGAAAAGGGTTTAACAAAATCAACATAGTCTCACTCAAATTTTGCTCCCTTTGACTGAATTCAAAACACTAAGGTACATATTTTCATGATATTGATATATGTACGTGACCAATTTTGATATAGATTCTTGTGTACATATAGTTCACGCCATCAATTAATAGAGAGCATATATTTCGCGATACAGTTGAACCTCGATTATCCGTACCTCGTTTAACAGGGGCCTCTTTTAACCGGCAAAAATTATATAATTGATATTTTTTCTCTTTTAACCGTGTTATTCGGGATTACTCTGATATCCGTGTTTTACTCTAATATTCGTGGAAATTTTTATCAGAACATGTTTTTACGAAATTTAGTCCAGTTAAATGGTGATTTTTTCGAAGGTTTTAAATGTTTTTTGGGGTGCCGCATCCGAATATCAAGTTTGATGCCTTGTAGGCCGTCGGATTCACAACCAAAAATGCAAAAAACGTTAATATTTTCCCAGTTTTTCGTTTATACATATTTCGAAAACTATACGTAAAATAAAGATGGCAAAATTTCGTACAACTTTGATTTTCTGTAGAACATAACGTAGAAAACACCAACTCCAATGCCCTACAACTACAAAAATATACATGTTATCAACAAAGCCCCTTATGCTACGTGAAAGTACATTAAATTTCCTACAAGACACCTATCTAACATTCAATTTTCTCATAAAGGAGAGGGAACGCCCAGATGAACTCTTCCACCATCCCCGATCTCAGATGCCTTCACATGGTGATTAGTTAGGCCTACGACATTCTTCCCACCTCTTCAAATCGGCTTGGCATTTCATCAAGAAAAATACGGTTCTCGCAAATTGATAGATGTCCTGTCTTCCATGGGGTTTTGTTCGTCGTGAATGAAACAACTCGACTTGAAATGTTTCGAATATTGTGTGCCCTTCTCTGATTGTTAACCAACAAGCACTTTGCCAGTTGTCTATGACAACGCCAATTTTAACATACTCTCAATGGTCGAAACACATTCCACACAATGCACCTCTCGGGCAATACGACACGATATACACATCATGGTTGACTGCCGTTAAAAGGATAAACTTGTTGGGGCAGCGTACAACGTGCGATCAACTTCTCTCTAGAGTGTGAGATGTGATAGCGAGTGGTTTGGGAAACATGGGGCCAATCGACCAAAATGCTATCCGTAGAGGTACAATTTAGTAGCACCGTGGCACCAATAATCTCACAGTAAATTTTCTATTGGTTTCCAAAAAACAAGGAATCATGCTGACGACAAAATGCAATGAAAGTAGAAGCGCTCACTAGAGTGTTGCAATTATGAGCAAGATGTTAATCTTCTGGCCATAATGATGGGTCTCCACAACCTTCCCTCAATGTATGTTTACTCTGCCATTCTACGTCCGCGTTTTTCAACTCCTTTCGTTACTTGCACTACTAAATTCACTGATCATTCAGCCCATTCAAAGGAAATAGCAGTCGCTACTGAAAAATTTCTGATTGCGCTTTAAAACATTCATCTAGTCGAGGTATAATCAAGACATGAAATCAACCTACAAGGAATCAACAAACACGTCTTCCAGACCTCCGACTGAAGCTGCTCCTCAACAAAACACCTTCAGAGTTTTCCATCAGGCACAACGGAAACTATTTGGATCCAGAGCATTGGGAGTGAAACTTGACAAAAAATGTGTTGGTTCCCATTTTCTTCACTGAAACCTCCGGCTGCCAAAAGGCTTCTTCAGTTTATATTTTGCAAATGCAAGACAGATTGCCGAGGTTGGCGTGGATGTAGGCAAGCAGGACTGTCCTGCACGAAACTGTGCCAGCAATGTGAATGGTCATAGTGCAACATTGACGATAATTTAGATATAGAAGACCAAGACGACCTGGACATACAATAAGATGGCCACATTTTCCTACAAATCAAGTGGCCCGATTTACCAGTCCTACGCTTCGCACAAATCTACAATTATATACTAATACTAACCAATAGTGGAAAAATCAGCCTGTTACTAATAATTATTTATGTCCTAGTTATCTGCATAAGTTGAGACTGGACGAACCTTCGGTTGGACCAAACCGACATCTTGAACGCTCACGCGTTTCATTAGGAAAGACTACCGAGAATTTACGCAAATAGAAAAGTTGTTCGCTTCGCCAAAAGGAACCTACTCACGAAATTACAGCCTGTTATTAAAAAATGCTCCCTTAACTGTGGACTAAAACGTTTCTTTTCATGTTTCATTGAAGAATTTATTTTGTGTCATATGTATTGTGATGAAATCTTTATTAATTATATTAAAACTCTGTTAACCGGGATTTCGGTTAATCGAGGTTCCACTGTATTATTCACAGTAGAATAAACGCCTTCATTATTTATATTGTTTTTACGTCGAACAGCACGTGTTGTTTCAAGGTAAAAACAAGCATATATTAGGTTCGATTGTATACATATATACATTATACATATATTGTGGTATTATATACAGCAGAAATAAAGGCAGATGTTTGAGTTTTATTTAGTTTTCTATTCTTCCCCTTTCATAACTGATCTTAGCGAAGTAAATGGCACAGAAGTGTCCTCTTAATTCAAGTAAAGTGCAGCAAACGAGGGGATATCCTTGACGGGTTAACACAAAAAAATATTCGCTTAGATACGGAAAAGTCATATAAGGAATTCAATTATTTATATAAGAGTAAATCGAGGGTTGAGTTTCTGAAATAAGCTAACCCCTTTTACTAATTATTTTATAGCGACTCTAATTTAAGTGTTATGGTGACAATGGCACGTTAATTCAATTAGGGTTCCCTAAAAAATTTAAACAAATTGCATAAACTTTCGCTAATTATTACTGAATGTATAAAAGTCGCATTAAAGTTGAAATGGATGCTAAGGAAATGGTAAGGCAAGTACAGCATACTTGTTGAGCTGAGCCTAGGGATTCCCACGAGAGTACATGGTTAAACCGTAAGCATGTAAATGTTGATTTATTTTGATTTATTAAAACTTATAAAACAAGGCGCTCTAGATAGTAGAACAGGCGGCATACAATGGTGTTTGCTAGACTGTCTTAAGGATCTCGATGGACGATATCTGTTTGCTGGCCCGCAGACACCAGGACCTCAAAAACATGTTAAACAATTTGGGAACAGAAAATGGTTCAGCAGACTTAAGGCTAAATCCGAATAAAACCAAAGATATGCGGATTAATGCCAACACCCTTGAACGCTTGCTACCTCGGTATTATTACCGAAAATGGCGGTGCAGAAGACGTCAGTGCCAGAATAAATAAAGCACGAAGCGCATAAGCATGACTGTTCAAGGCATGGAGAATCGTTAAGATAAGGTTAATGTAAAGTAAGCCTTAAACTAAAAACAAAACGGACTCGAAATACTTTTAAAGAATTGGAGTTACAAGAGTCGTCGTCAACTAGAATTTTTATTTTGAAAGCAATTTCGATTCTTTCCAAGGTCACTCTAAACAAAACGCGGGGCCCCGGTAGCCTAGGGAGTAAGGCGTCTGGCTACCATCCCAGAGGTCCCGGGTTCGAATCCTGGCAGGCCCCATGGTCTTTCTTCTTTTCCACTTTCCCACCTACAGATATCCCTAAATCAGAGCACGGTCGTATACACAGGTCTGTTAACTTCATACACTATTCCATAGAGTGAAGTATGATCGTTATCGTTCAACGTCGAAATAGTTCTTGAATGGGCCACTGGTGGCGCAAGAGTACCGCAGTACTTCTTGACCGTTCTTCATATCATATTGAAAATTCCTTGCCGACAAACACGCGCCATCTGCAGTCTAAATCAAGAAGCTCCAATAGGGATACGCGTATCAGTCACGGGTTTGGGCACAAACACGGAAAACCCGAACTAGACTCGAACTGAAGTTTAACGTAAAAGAGAGCAATCATCTGGAATAATGGAATGCCATTCCAGTGGGATTTTGAATTTCTGACTTCTGGTGAAAAAGCAACACCGAATACGGTTCAAGGAAAGTAATGGGTTGAAAGGTGTTATTCGGGCTCTGCTCTATCGAGACAAATGATAGAGAAGTGATTTTTTAAACACATTCGCACAAACACGGCTGACACTGAAGGCCGGAATATGACAGTAGTTCCAGCAAAAAGAGACCACAAAATCGTTTTGAAAGAGCGTAAAATGAAGTTCACTATTTTCAATGAACATTTGTCCATAAAAAACTCTGTTTGAAGTGGTGGTTGTTCACTCACTGTTTACCATAAACGACAACGTGTTAGTGATTCAGAGCGCTGTTTGGAGCTGTTTAGGCGAAATAAAAAGGATTTTTGATGCGACGTATGACAATGGATGAAACATGGATCCATCACTACACTCTAGAGTCAAATCGACAGTCCCCTAAGTGGGTAGCAACTGGGAAAGCCGTCCAAAAAGACCAACAACGCAAAAGTCGGCTGTGAAAGTTATAGCCTTTGCTTTTTGTGCTTCGAATATTTTCAAAAGGAACAAGCGACCAATAGTGAATATTTCAAATGTAGATAAGAGCGAAATCACGAAAAAACGACCCAAATGACGAAGAAAAACGACAATGCATTGTGCCACAAGCCGATTGCAACAATGGCAAAATAGCGCGAATTGTACTTGGAGCCACATGACTTCCCCCATGGACTATTACCTGTTCTCAAATCTCAAAATAAATATAGCTTCAATGAGGAGGTATCGCCGAAACTGAAACGTTTTTAATGGCTTCAGTTAGCTTCCCATCGTATATTTGTTTATATCTTTAGGTCAAATCTTGCGACAGCTTTTTCAACTACCGATTTTTATAAAATTTTGCACACACATTGAGTTTCCGTGACATTGCAATTTGACAATTTTGTAAAAAAAAAACAAGATGACGAACGTATTTTGCAATTGTGTTCCGATTCCATTGAAAATCGGTACCGGAGGTTTTTATGAGCACCAATGAGGAATCTGTTGTCAAAATTTGAAAGTTCAAAATGGCGATGCCAATATGGCGGTACGATTTTGGCAATAACTATATGATTTGGGAAATTTGGCGGTGTTTAAGGTCGGAAATACGAAAAACGACCAACCGAATACTCGGGCTACAACTTCAACACCATTAGTCTATTCGAATTTGCAATGTCATTCGAGCCATACTACCCAAAGCCAGCATAAATCAATGAAGGAAATATCGATGCAAATGCGTATGTACAACAATAACAAATGACGAAGAGGCGTCTTATTACACTTAGAGAAAACATGAAAATGACAATAAGAATTACTTCAGCCGCTGTACGCGTACCAAACTTCCTAGCAGCGACCGATCAAGAAGCTTACTTTATAGTTTGTTATTGCGGTATATGCGAGTATACCGTAACGAGAGTGAGCTGATTGGAGAAAACAATAGGGGAGAGAAGCATTCCTTGCGAGGGAACAACAGATGAGAGAAAGAAATGGACATCCTGAGAGGGATAGACAGCTCAAAAATGCATTTAATCAAGTGCACGCGTTCCACATATCAGAACGATTTGAGCCTATTGAATTAGATGAAGAAGAAGAAGTACCACACTTGTCAATGAACGAAAACCAGTTCTAATTGGCTCAACGAGCTATGAATGCTGGTTAAAGAGAAATATTTATGATGGTAACCAAATCAATTCAAACTCAGAAATCAGATGGTGACGAAAAATTGAGAATATTTTTTAATGTGGTGGAGGAATCAATGTATTATTGTTGGTAGATCTCTTGCAGATGCCTTCAATTAAACGTTTTGGGCACCTACATACATATATATTTAAACAGCCCGAGCAGCTTCAGACAGCCACGTATCTCTGGCTTTTATTCACGCTTTGTTCACGGTACTTATGGGAAGAGTTCTTCAAAAAGTAGTTGGTGAGTTCGCTGTCGATAAGGCGTTAAGAGATAGCGTGTTTTTTTATTAGTTACCCTAGAAGCTTCTTGAGTGATTAAGAACCTACGAATAAATTTGTATTTTTAAAACGTTCATATCAAAGCCCACTATTGCAAACACAAAGCAAAGAAAAATGAAGAGCCGAAGTGTGGAATTAAAAGCAGAGAGCCCAAATAAAGAACTATACCAATCACGAATATCTTTTGTACGTGGTACAGATGCAACAAAGCGATTAAAAACATTTACTCCGCCAAGTTATTTTTGATATAACAGTAATGTAAGATATAAACCAATCGAAGGATAATGCTTTCGCCTGATGTTTTTATCTTATCTGTAGAAAGTTTTATACAAACAATTGTCATATTTTCACGTTTTTACGAAAACAGAATCATTTTTTAAAAAAATATTGCTAAATATCTATCCCGTTATTATTCCGAATGTATCTCAGCTACTTCCATTTGGTCTCATCAGTAAACATTACTTCCAGGAACCAGCTCAAAAGATATCATTTCCGATGTATAAAAAAGTGAAAATATTTTGCCTTTCTTTAACCGGCAGCATATAGATACTATTCGGATGTATATACATATGTATGCGAACGCGTGATTTGGTTTAGAATGTAGATATCAACGAAGGTTCTACCTCTATGAGTAAAATCTACCACACCACCAATCATTAACGAATCAAACCATTTTGTAACCTAGGCTAAATTTTTAGATTGTTACAACTTATAATAAGCTGTCTATCACAAATTCATGCTATTTCTCTTCATTCGTATTATTATACAAATGAAAATGAAGTGTGCATGAAGGAAGAAGGATATTTTATGAGTTACTTTCACAAAGCAAATTTTACAGATTAAGTTTATTTGTTAAACAAAAGATTATTACTTGTTGCTATTAAAAAAATAACAGGCAGATGTAGGCTTTTGTTTGTTGATATACATATGTATTAACAAAATGTATACCTTACAACATATAATATTTATATAAATATTGTAGAAATAAAACAAGACTTTACCGATGAAGATAGCAGAAATTTAATCTTTAGACCATGAGGAAAGTATTTCTTCTCTTTATCTTTCTTATCCCGTTTTTTCTTCTTATTTTTCTTATGTTCCTTAACCTCGATCACTTCAACATTATTATTATTTTGTTCTTCCTCCATATTCACTTTTTTATATTCCTTTAATAAAGATTGCCAAGCAAAGCTACACTATCACAGATTCCTTACAGCATTCACTAAACATTAAAATCGCATTAATTCACTATGTTAAATTATTCAACGGAAATAATCTACCGCAAGAAACCATTTTATGATTTCATGTTCCGTACCACATGCGGATTCAGTTCAAACTGAAGGGCATTTTTATTTCGAATGCATACAACATACGTGATCTTTGAATAATCCCTGACAGAGCATTGAGGAAGGGTCGGCAGAAGCAAGGACGAAAAAATCCACCAAAGGGACAACATCACCAACAACAAAAATATTACAGCAGGTAAGAAATCACTGAGTCTTCATTGTGTGCGCACTCTTTTGAAGCTATACCGTGAAGGGGATAGTTTTTTTCGAAATACATATCTGCCCTAGGAAAAAAATCAGAAGAGTGTCAGCCGTCGTAATTCTGTAGTAGTTGATCAGTTAGGGTATCTGGAAAGGGTTAAGCGTGCATTTTTGATATCGAAATATTCTAAATTGAAAAAGTGCAGATGTAGTAGGTATTTCTACGTAGGCAACGATCGATATATTGCATTTCACTTTATGAGAGTGATTTGTGAAAGTGAATCCCAAAAATTTTTATGATTTCTCTATTGTTTCACTTGTTAAGGTAAGGCCATTCCGCGAAAACTTTATGACGCCTAGGATCTATCGAGAAAGGTAAAACTCATTAGTGAAATTTTGATGGAGGACTAAAATCATAAAAATCGTTTTTCTAAGAATATTTTATTAGGTTGTGTTAGTCAAAAAAGTCATAACTGAATTTATATTAGCAGTTTTGGAAAAAAAAATCCTGAGTTTATAGTTGTTATGCAATATAAAAACGACAAACATCCAGGTAGGGAAAATCGCTACTTACTCTTGGAAGTAGATTTGGAAGTACTTCTTTATTTAGTGATTTCTTAAATACTAAAGAAGTCCTTCCGCAGTACGAAAAAGTACAAGTGCTTTGCTGCGGGGCAAATATAAAGCAGTAAGATCAGCAGCTGCTTCCTACAGCGAAGGTATTAAAGCACAATCTCAGCAGGTGTATATAAATATTGTAATTGCTATATAGTTGCTTCTTGTGGCTGCGGTAACGAAGCATCCCAGTGGGAAATTAATCATGGGCTACCAAAAGAATCAGAGTAGCGCTTTTCATTCATATGTTACGGAAGCTCTCTGGAAGCACAAACTCCCATTTTTTGCTTTGGTTTTTTTCTTATTATGGTGAAAACAATAAGTAAGTAAAATTTTCTTTTGCATTAAGATTAAAATAATAATTATATCTTTCCGACAAATAGCTTAAAAAATTTAATTAAACAATTATTCAATAAGTATGTTTAGGTAAGTTCAAATCCATTTTTACTCTGCAAAACAATTACTAATTAAAAGTTACTTTTTAGAAAATTAACATTTTGGTTTTCTGGACGACGAAAAAAAAAGAAATGGATTGCGATTTATTTTATTTCTATTGAGTATTTTATTATTATTGAGTTGAAATAATTATTTTAATAAATGTGTTTCTGCTGTTAATTAAATTAATTGAGCTTCGCAAGAGCTTCATTTTAGCTTTAATTGAGTTTCTTCAACAATAAATAGAAGCGCTTCCCTTCGGTCTAATGACTTGCCTGTGTTAAAAGGAAGGGAATTGGGATATGAATAAGAAGCTCGTTTGGCTCGCTTTAAAGGGCGCTTCGAAGCGATTTCTTCCTACTGGGCCTGTAATAGCTTATTAGTAATGCGGAAAAGAGCAAAAAGCATATTCAAAAAATTCGTAGCTTGTCATTTTCTTTGTCAATCATCTCTGTCATTCCTCGCCTAGGCCATCGCCGTGTTAATGTAGTGTCTGCTTTGTATTGGGTGGAAGTGAAATTTTGGGCAGCTAAATTTAAACGCGGCCGTGAGAGCTTGGGGGACAATGAACGTTCGGGACATCCTAAAACTGCCACTACTCATTTTCACAAAAACACACTCACATCGATGTCAAATAACAACTGCGTGTCCATATTGGCTGAAACTCTGGTGAGTAACGGTCAGAAGATGCACAACTACATTAACTAGCTTTTATTGACGAGTGCTGCCATCTTCACGTTGAGGCCAGAAACTTTTCAGACCACCCTTGTATATCTTACGGCGTCTTTTAGATCCAGAATCCTCCTTATAATATACGCTGCATGCCAAAAATATTCACCCACATCACGACTTAAGCAGTCAATGCAACGAGTCAAACCACTTTGCAGTTAAAAGGGTGCAATTTCGAAGCCCATCAACAAGCCTCTCATAAGCGCCCCAGTAACGGCCAATATCAAGCGAAATTACCCTAATTACAACCAGTCGCCAATATTAGGAGAAATAACTACCGTACAAAATCCAATCATTTGGCCACGATTTTCCTGGTAATAACTCAATTTTACGACCGATGTTGACGGAAGAAAATCGAGTTCGACTCGATTCTTGATTTTTTACTGAGAAAATCGCTTCAAGTGCTCTTCCAACCAATATTATAGTGAGGGGTCGAAGGATTTTTTAATTAATTTTTTGTTCTTCAGAGTGTCACGATACTTAAAAGGTTGAGAAACGATGCCCTACTGGGATGCTTGAAAGCTTTTTTTCTCAAGTTTTTAATATGAGATATGTAGTAGCTATATTTTAACGAATAGAGTTATTAAATTAGGCTTCAGGTTAACTTACATTTTTAGTCATAACAATGTAATATTTAAGATAAATTTTTCATAATTATGGCTTAGAGCCATAAGAAAATTCGGCATTCCTAATAAGCTGACACAACTATGTAAGTTGATCATGACCAATGTGGCAGGTCATGTAAAGATATCCGGAACAATGTCCAGATCACTCAGCATCTATTATGGACTCTGATCAAGAGATGATCTGGCCTGCCTCCTTTTCAACCTAGCGTTGGAGAAAGTACCCCGAGATACGGAGGTGATATCAAGGAGCAGAGTCCCCTACAAGTCCACACAATTACTGGCTTATGCAGATCATGTTGGCATCATTGGAAAACCATTAAGAGATGTACAGGTGGTCTCTCAGATTCAACGGGCGCACAGTGGTCTGAAATCCCCAAAACCTGGACAAAATTAATTTACTACCGTAAGAAAAATTATTTTTTTTATGAAAATCGGTATATGGGGGTTTTCGGGGTCGCTGAGTAAGAATCCGTTATCAGATTTTCAAAAAACAAAATGGCGGATCCAATATGGCGACCAACTTTATGAAAAATTAAGCAAATTTAATGAAAACCGGTATATGGGGGTTTTCGCGGTCGCTGAGTAAGAATCCGTTATCAGATTTTCAAAAAAACAAAATGGCGGATCCAATATGGCGACTAGCTTTATGAAAATTTAAGCAAATTTGATAAAAATTGGTATATGGGGGTTTTCAGGGTCACTGAGTAAGAATCCGTTATCATCATCATCATAAATAGCTCCACAGCCTGTTATTGGCCTTGGCTTCCTGGAACATCCTCCTCCAGAACTGTCGGTCCCTGGCTTGAAGTCTCCAATTTCTTATACCTAGGGTTCGTAGATCTTCTTCTACGCTGTCTATATATCTCTTTTTTGGACGTCTCGTACCTCTGTGTCCGTCTGGTCTCTTGTTCATAATAATTTTTGTTATGCTCTCGTCACTGCTACGTTCAACATGTCCTGCCCATCGGATTCTGTTAATTTTTATAGTTTTAATGATGTTTGGATCTTTATACAACTGATACAATTCGTGATTGTATCTTCTCCTCCAAACACCGTTTTCGTTGATTCCTCCATATATAGTGCGCAGGATTTTTCTTTCGAAGCACCCTAGGAGGTGTTCTTCGTTACTTCTTAATGTCCAGGTTTCGGATCCATACAGTAGTATTGGCCTTATAAGAGTTCTGTACAGTTTTACTTTAGTGCTTCTTGATATGTTCCTTGATAAGAAATGTTTACGTAGCCCAAAGTAGCATCTGTTTCCCAGCGCTAATCACCTTTTAACTTCTAATGTCGTGTCGTTATCAGATTTTGAAAAAAAAAAAAAATGGCGCATCCAATATGGCGACCAACTTTGTTCATATTTAATTGAATTGAATGAAATTATGCAATAATGGCTGTTCGGAGTAGCTAATTATTAATCGGTCATTAGATTTTTACTAAACAAAATAGTGGATCCAATATGGCGGCCAATTTTGTTTTTTTTGAATTAAATGAAAATCTGTAATAACGACGTTTTGTGGTTGCTCAGTACATAATAATTTTTAACGAAAATGTACTAGAATTGTTAATGAAAATAAACTTTTTTTATTTAATTTAACAATTATTAAATTAATTTTAGATGCAAACTTTTTTTCAAATTCAAATACATTAGGCGTTGGAAAGATTTGTTATAAATACTTTGTTATAAAGATGAAAAAAAGCTAATATATAGCGCCTGAATAGGACGTTCAAAACTATACGTTGAGCAAATATGTAGTATATCGTGGATTTTTCTATTTCTTGTTGAGGGGCGCCTTTGCCGACACTGCGGCCTATTTATTTGGTCTATTGTGCCATCCCCGTCTTTAAAAACCCTCACGGTTAAGGCTTCTAATATAGCCTAAAACTGATTTAGGATTTCTGTCCCAAATGGGGTAGGGAAGTCCCGATGGAGGAGGCCCAATCTCTTCCTCGCTGTAGCCTCACAGACGCACTGCAAGCGCTCCGCAGCTTCGGGAACTGCTCCGCAGAACCGACAGCTACAATCAGCCGCCAGACCTATTTTGTTTAGACGGTAGTTAAGCGAACAGTGGCTCGTCAAGAGCTCTATTATTATTTTTAGCTCCCACCTGTTGAGATGTAAAAGTTTTCCCGCTTTAGCTTTATCGATTTGGATGAATCTTTTAGCTTGACGAGCACCCTGGGTGTTTGTCCAGCTATGAAGAAACAGCTGGTCGATTTTTGATGGCCGTTCTAACGTGGTAGCTTGCTAAGCTACAGAAAGGTTCCGGACCGATAGGTGATGAGTTTGCGCCAGGCTGTCGGCAATTTCATTACCAATGTGACCTTCGTGGCCCGGAATCCATATCAGCGTGACACTGTTGTTCCTGCTTAAGAATTTCGGAGATCGGAGACAATTCAGGACAGTCTTTGATGATACCCCGTGAGATTTAATGGCCAGCAATGCAGCTTGACTGTCGGAGAAAATAACAATGTTAGAGCTATTTGGAGCTCTATTAAGACTCTATACAAGTCTGAGCGCACACCTGGATGGCAAGTATTTCGGCCTGAAACACAGTGGGGGTAGTGCCCAGAGCCATGGATATTTTGCTCTATCGTGGATAGAATGACATGGAGCAAGCAGGAGCAGCTGATTTTTTTATATGTTTTGCAGAGATGATTAATAAACAATTACATGCGTATTACTTAGTGGAAGTCGATGGAAGTTTGTACTTAGCCATCAATTTATAAGCCGAATCGTTAATCAAATCACCACAATTTACTACATATTTGATCATAAATAAACAATACAATTATTTATTTATGTTCATTTCAATAACACAGTATAATTGTACTTACTCTTAGGAGAAGGAACCTTTTTACAGAAAAGGAAACGGGCAAACGTACTGCAATCTACACGCAAAAACGTAACACGTGCTTTTGCTCCGAGAAAGCGTGCTGCGTGTAGCGTGTTCGACACTCACTTTCCAAATGGAATACAAAAGAGGTTTCGAACAGCTGCCTCTTGCCAAGGGCCTTGAAATACTCCAGGGGGGCCACTATACCTAACCCACGCGAAAAAAGTACCTAAATAAAAACTTTCGTTTTGGTACTTTTGTCCAGGTTTTGGGGATTTCAGACCACTGTGGGGCGGCACGAAAGCTGAGACTGCACATCAACGAAAGCAAAACAAAATACATGGTGGTCCCGTTTGCAAGAATATCTAGCATTGGTTCCACAATCGGGGTAGAGGAACACGAATTTGAAGTAGTAAAATCTTTTACCTACTTATGTCAATAGAAACAGTCGGTGATAATATGGAGCCAGAAACACGCGTACGGCCAACAAATCTGTCTAGGTTCTTCAAATTCAAACGTGTGTGCTTAGCAAAAAGAATTCTAACCTCTTACCCGGGTTCCAAAGGGAATTCGGAGAATTTTTAGCCCCTTATGTGAGGAAGGACGATCCGGAGCCAATACAAAATGTCGAGATCTAGCGCTCTTGTGCAGGGCATTTTAGCTTGCATGAGTGATGACGAGCCTGTGCAGAAAGTTCTCTACGGTATGATCTATGGGGTGCTACAACGAGGAATATCAAACCTTTGTTGGAAGGATGGCGTAGACCAAGATACACAGAGCTTAGGGATGCCTAACTGTATGACGTTGACTCAGAATCGGCACGAATGAAGAGAAAAGTTGCGAAAGACGCGACCGGATCTCAATTATAGAGCCGTTAAAGAAGAAGATGAAGATGGAGTAAACTCATATTCGAAAAAGCTTAACATCTAAATAACTGGGATTTATAAGAGATGCAAATTCAACCAACTACAAGGACTGTGTTCGTTCATTTGATACCTACTCGAATACTACTCGATTATTTTAAACGAAGTTTCGAAAGTCAACTTAGCGTGGTTAGATACAGTACAAGAAGTAAGACGTGGTAATTCCTGCGCTTTGAACTAGCTTTTTACGGGATAAAAAAGAATCTTCAATTGAAGAAACTAAGAAGCCAGCTAGAGAATGAGCTGAGAATGATTTCAATTTTATTCATTAAAAAACTTTTAATCCTTTCGCCAATTCTACTTATTTGAAATAATTTATATAAAATCTATAAAGTTTCGCCTGTAGAAGTTGTAGGTTAAGTTAAGTAACGGAAATTATCATTCCATCAATAATATGGACAATTACAGAAGAGACAATTACAGTCACTTCGCCATCAATCTCAAAACTTCCTAAAAATCCTCTCCCTGTAATCTACCCAATCCTTAAAGAGCAACAAAATTCATTTAAAAAAAGTCCGTTCTACCACTAATGACAATTAATGTTCTTTAACTTTATATGGTAATGAGATTGGCGTTCAAATTATGTAGACTTTAGCAAAGTTGTTAAACGTGTTGAGCAAAATATTTTCGTTGCAAAAATAGGGTCTTATATTGGACTGAAATGGATAAAACCATAAGGTCATAAACTAAAGAGGCGAAGCTTAATGTATTACAGCACTTGTTCACCACCAAAAAATTGCAAAGAAAGTAGATGGAAAAAAATAAAGAATGAAATTGCGGTAACTCCCCATAAAATACTACCGCAACAAACAATGCGTCAGTTGTTGCTATGATAGAGGCGATATGAAGGGTACAGAATTGTGAACGAATAACTACAATGCTGTTTTGGGCGTCCAGATTTGTATGATAGGAAGACTTGATCGAAGAACTTTTCTCTGGTCGAAATGGAACACAAATCACTTGGATAATAACCTTAGCCTACAGGGACTGGCAACAGCATTTAATATTTTTGAAAACGGTGTATATTGGAGCGCTTTATTGTTTTTTCATAAGCCCAGTGACTTAAGTGCAATTTCACGGTTCAAACTGCCATTAATTTTAGAGTATTTAATTTTTTATATACATAAATCACTTCTGAATCGTATTGTTATATGCAAAACAAGCATCCCTTTTAACTTATCGATAAAAGATTACGTATGCCATTATTAAACACAAACGTTGCTCCCGACTTATAGTTTCGACATACGTTATTGTTACGCCCATATTTGGTATTGCCCGTTAACGCCCATTTATCCTGTACACAAGTTATGAAGCTGATATCAAAAGACTTACTTTTTACACAATGAAGAAATGGGGACAAGCATCACCTACAGAAAGATATTAGAGGCAAAGAATTAAGTTTATGACATAATGGGTATTATTTAACGAAAAATGGAGGAAAATACGTCTAATGGAAATACTAGAAATTAGGGAAAAATGATGTTTACTTCATTGAATATATTCACAGGAGCTTGATATGTCACATCCCGAAATTGATTTAACTTCACCCAAAACTTCTATGTTTCAGAGCGATTTCCTCAACCCCATTTTGTTGTAGAATCATGAATTTTAACATAGCTCCCTTTCTGGGGATTGTGAATAAGTGGCAAAAAAATGTTTATCGCAAACATTTAAATTTGAAGCATATTTAGTGTGAAATTGATTTAAGTTCAGTAAAAAAATATAAAGAAAAAAGTGTTCTTATTTTTATAAATTAACTTTATTTAGTAATTGGTCAATCCTCCATTGTTTTTATTACTGGAAAAATTATTACAAATTGGGCTCTTTGCGCGAAAAAGTCGGAAAGGCCTTGGTGCTACCGGGATTCAATCCCGGGACCTCTGGGATGGTATCCAAGCGCCTTACTCCTTAGACTACCCAAGCCCCGGACCACCGGAGTCCATGTTATGATTGGACAAAGATGTTATGAAGAGAGTACTTTATTGAAAAACTCAATGCCAACCCAGCTGAAAGATTAAGCCCCCACTAATATGTGCTGATAATTCTACGACACCACAAAGCGTAAAAATCAAAGGATCAAAAAAAAAGGCTAGGGAAAAAGAGGCTAGACATTGAATGTGTGGCGCGAAAATTGGAGCTGCACTTTATGGAAAACAAAACAAAATATATCGTGATCATAATTAAAATTAAAATTAACCCCGCGGTTCTAGATGTTAGATCGTTGTCAAATTTAACAACTCGGCACCAGATTTCGAAAAGACCTTGCCCGTAAAGTTTTCCCCTCGGTTTTGGAGAGTTTGAATATTCAGACTAGAGATGGGCAATTCATGAACGAAGTAGTTCAAATGAACTAATCATTAGTTTAGTTCAAATGAACTAATCATTAGTAAAAAATCAATTAGTTCATTTTGTCTCTTTTTTATTCTCCTTCTGCATAATCACGACTGTCATAATATTGTAAAACTCGAAACTCAATCAAATGAACCGAAACAAGTGGAATGAACCAAACCTTACTTCACAGAGCAAGTTCTGGCTTTCAGCTGCAGATCTTTGTACAAAAGTTATTCCAAATCGAAATGATGATGCAACAACAAAACAAAGCAAAATTATTCAACATCCCATAGATTTCATTGCAATGTGATACACGAACTAACCGTACCTAAAATAGGTTCTCCAACCTGTATATTAAAAAGAAATAATTTTTCACTCGTTTTAGCTCGAAAACGGGCATCCGTCACAATAATTTTCAACAGCAAATGGAGAAATCAAACTGAAAAATGACATAACTATCCCTAACGGTCATGTTACTCTGTTCTGTTCTATTGAATGAAACAGTTCATTATGAATTAATCAACTGAACTAGTTTATTTTTGTGAACTGAACTAAATGAACTAAAAGTCCCATCTTTAATTCAGACTTTCAGTTAAGTAGTTCCAGGATTGAGGTTAGGTGGTGTTTGTTTATGCTTGAGTGTCGGCTGCGCGAAGGTAATATATAAAATCAAAGTAAGTAAAATGCGTATTTTAAAATATTTTTAAACTTCTAATATTCACATGTAAGTAAGGAAGAGCCTTACACTATCGAACACATAACATTGAGTTAGCAGATTTCGAGTGTCGGTCGATTCTGCCGAAATTAGAATGGTTTTAACCTACCGACGAGTTTTAAAGAAGTGTGACATATTTTTGTGGAAAATAAGTTATAAAAAAAATTAAGGCCAGAAAGAAGATAAGTTCTCTAAGTAAATGAGGTGCCTTTGCGCCTACAAGAACTGATATCAGTCGAAAGAAGGAAAGAATGAACGTGCTTTTATTACAGCTTTTAAATCCAAAATTCAGGACATAACATAGCACTTCGTCGATTGCGTTAGTACTTAATTTCTATTTGTATGGAAAATAACGTGAGAAGCAATCTTGAAAAACTTTGTTTACAGTATAAATACAATTCTAAAAATAAGTGCGTAATATAGACTTGGTATGATGTGCATTCAGAAAGCTATATTGCTTTCGATAAGTGTCTAGCTAAACATTTATTTTATTTATTTACTTTACTCTTAACGCTTAAAAAGTTTGTTTTATATTACAACATTTACGTACCTTCTTAACTGTTTTCTCCATATCTCCAGATTCTGTTTTATCAATTGGAAGTGGAATCAATGTAACTGAAACATCCTTTATAATATCCCTAAGAGAACTAATAAAATTGTTTTTATAAAAATATTGCAAATATTAAAAAAAAAACATACTTATTTATTTCTACAGAATCCGTATTGCTTCCAGATAATTTAACTGTATCTGCTTTACGTTTCTTGGCTGCTGAACTACTACTGGAAGAACTTTTACTTGAAGAAACACTTCCACTTTCATTAGACCCAAAAACAGATTCTGAATTGACAACAACACTTTCAGTGAAATTTGAGGTAGTAAATTTCTGTCCTAATGTGTCTTTTGTTGTTGCTGACATAACACTTGACAAATTCGTTGAAGAACTTGTTGTAACATTATTAGAAGATATAACAGCCGTATTGGCCCCATGATCGCTGGTATCCTTGTTTCCTTTGGAAGATTTGGATGATTTATCTCGGGACGATGACGATGAGGAAGACGATGATGGCTCCTTATCTTGATTTTTACTAGAACTTGATATCTTACTCAGACTTTTACTATGTTTGTCTTTATCCTTAGAACTACTCGAACTACTTGAACTAGTTTTACTACTGCCAGAACTTGACGTCGTTGAACTTGTTGTATTCGTGTTAGCTCCACTAACAGCGCTACCGCCAGCAGTATTTGATGATGATGTTGACGAGGATGACGTCAATTTCGATGTACTTCCTGACTTTCTTTGCTTAGATGATGAAGAGGATGTCGATGAGGTATTTGTGGTGGTGGGATTTACATTCTGGCTTGAATGAAATTTTAATGTTGCAACAGATGTTGATGGTAAAGTGGAAGTATTTGGCTCTAATTCCTTTTCTGGTGATGATGTAGAATCACTAGATCCAGTTTCGTGAGCTATTGGCTTATATGGTGGGATTGTTTTAACGTTGCTGCCCTTTTTCTGCTTGTAAGGTTTATTGATTATAATAATATCTTTCTATTTTAATTAATTTTTATATTTACCAATTTGCCATAATGATACTGGCAATAACCGCAATATTTAACATTATCCAAATAATTTCCGGCCTCTTCGCACAGCAGACCTTGACTTTGAGCACATGTCACATGAAACTGTTGCTTGCAACCTGATCTATTACATTGCATACAAGCGCCAACGTTAGCTCGATTTCCTTTGCCATTTTCTTGGCAAATATAGCATGCTAAAACGATTTTCCAAAAATGAAATATAACTTCAAAAACAAAATTCGAAGATGATTTTACTTACTTTTCGAATATCGTTCGGGCGGAATTAATGCCAATATAATTGGCTCCATTGTAGTTACATTTCCGAAACGTACTTCGGGGATATATAGGGCACAAACCACATGCGCCCATCCCTGATTATCTGTCTTCTTAAGAGCTCCATCTCTTGAAGGGCAGAGTTCGCAACGAACTCTCGCCGATCTCTCTTGACTTTCACATTTTCTACAGTACCAAGGACCAGTTGGTACTGTAACAATGCCGTAGCATGCTTGATGTACAGCAACTGTACAATTTTGACCATCGCAATAAACAAGTGGGTTCTCTGGCCATCCCCGCTCGTCGGAACATACACAACAACCGCCGACCATCTCCTTCATGCTGGTCGATATTTACGTTAACGTTAGCCGCGTCATACCAAGTTACTTTAAAACATTTTTTTAAATATCGAAAATAAATATAAAAAAATGATTTAGAGAAACGAAGTTAACGTTTAAAAAGTAGCCCGCGTCTGCCTAAGACGGGACTTGGTTATCTGTAAGAGAAAAAATTTTTACGTTAGAGACTGTTTGAACATTTCTAAAATAGATAGTACAAAAATCTAAGATCTCAATAAAACTAAATAAAATAAGTAATCTTTGTATAAAATATGAACGCTTTCGAATCTGCCCATATAGGAACTTGCAGATTTAAAATTCAGTATCTGAAATAAATTTCATTAGTAAACAAATATCAATCAACATTCCATTGTTATTGTTTTAAGCGGTTTCTGTTCAAGTAGTAATTTGTTGATAAAGTGCAGCTGTTCTTTTCGGTATCATAACAATTTATTTTCAAAAAGGCAACTATGTTAAAAACAGAAAATAGTTTTCTGAAGTGTCGTGACAAAATTCCGACTTGGTTATTAGTGAGAGCTAAAGTCAGAAATAACCTTTTATACTAGTAGTCAATTGCTGAGTTTCCATCTCGAGTTTACCCTGGCTTTACTCAGAGGAAGAGCCCATGAAAACGGAGATTGAGTACAATTTCGTTAAATCCAATTAAACTCGACGAAACTAGTCCCGTTAAGCTGAGTTTTGCATAAATGTACAGGATCGTGATAGGTTAGCGGCCAAAATAAGAAGCGCCTAAATTGAATAGAGATAAGTCCACAACATTCAAGCTGCGCAATATCAAGAAACCCTATTCGTCTGCAAGACCAAGCTTTAAGCCCGCACCGGTTTTATGCGTTCAATCAACGTGCGTGAAGTTAGCGAATCAATTTCGGAAAATCAAAAAAAGTAATTGCTCATTATTTGCCGCTAATTATCCGCTAATTAGTTATGGAGGAAAAAAATTTGCCGCTCGCTTCCTTTTCTGGATTTTGGGTGTTTCGCTAAGTTCACGCGAAGTTAGCGAATCAACTTAGCTAAAAATCATACTACACTAAAAATAAGTACATAGAAATGTGCCGCTAATTAGTTACGGAGGAAAAAAATTTGCCGCTCGCTTCCTTTTTTGGATTTTGGGTGTTTCGCTAAGTTCACGCGATTCCGCGTTAACTCCAGATTGTCTGTCCTGGTTGATATAGTTTTTTCTCAAAATGATATCCGTGCTGCAAGCGGTAATCATCGTATATCTTTTTGGAAATGCATTCGGTCCACTTCTCCGGTTGCAGAATGTTAATCGTCCTTGTTTTTTGATTTCCTTTTTTGTCCTTATACCTTCTCGATGTGACGACAATCAAATTATTGAATTCGGATTTCGTCAGCGTGAGCGTGAACAAAAAATTTGATTCTTCGGACGACGATGTTGATGAAGAGGACGATTTTTCGAGCAGTCCGTCAGATTCAATGGGGGGTTCACTGTTGTTGAGGAAACCGGCATCGACGAGGAGTAAATTCCTCAAATTGAATCGATTATTTGCCACGTACGAGTATAGCGTACATGGCTTTACTTTTTCGGCCAGTTCTTCTGCAATTTTCACCCATACTCCATTCGATTTTGTCGCAATTGTTGCACTCGCGTCACAGATTCCATTTTTATAACGTAATATTGTGTCGACTATTAAGTTCGAGTCAATTGCGGGTTGCAAAAACACGAAAATTGCGAAAAACACTTAATAAATTTTCACGCGTCACTTTTTTGTTTCACACCCGAAACACTGAAACTGCGGAATTCGTTCGCGACGGCAACAGTGTTAACTGCTCAAAAATATTAAAAAAATCTAATATGTACAGACACATCCCATAATTGTATCGAGCTCTCAAGGCCATAAAATTGAATTATATGCAAAGAACCATGTTATGTTGTTGTTGCTTTCGGGTCATAAAAAATTGAGGCGCAAGCAAAGATTATTAGAAAAAAGGAAAATTGGCAACAACGTAACAGAGTTCTCAGAATCGTATGATTTCGAATGACCAATAATTTCTGGACGACTGCAAACAAGTTTCCATTCATCTTACAGACTTTTTGATGGTTTTCAACAGTTTTAGGCGATTATAAACATTTCTAGACAATTTCCTATTTTTCAAGTCGATTCAGACTTTTCTGGACAATTTTAGACAATTTTCAATAATTGTTAGCAATATATCCTTAGACGATTTCCAAAAAGTTGCCAATAACTTATTTGGGGAAAATTTGATTTCATCATTTAAATCAGCCGCTTGAACTTGGCTCCCGTGAACTTAGCAAAGTGCTCGACAATTTGAAACAATCAATAAATAAAGAGCGGCAAATTTGAGTCTTACGTAACTAATTAGCGGATAATTAGCGGCAAATTTCTAGGTACTTATTTTTAGTGTAGTATAATTTTTAGCTAAGTTGATTCGCTAACTTCGCGTGAACTTAGCGAAACACCCAAAATCCAGAAAAGGAAGCGAGCGGCAAATTTTTTTCCTCCGTAACTAATTAGCGGATAATTAGCGGCAAATTTCGAGGTACTTAGTTTTAGTGTAGTATGATTCTTAGCTAAGTTGATTCGCTAACTTCGCGTGAACTTAGCGAAACACCCAAAATCCAGAAAAGGAAGCGAGCGGCAAATTTTTTTCTTCCGTAACTAATTAGCGGATAATTAGCGGCAAATAATGAGCAATTACTTTTTTTGATTTTCCGAAATTGATTCGCTAACTTCACGCACGTGTTCAATCATGTTCCACATTACGATATGCGCATGTTTGTCTGGGGTCCAAACTAAAATCGCTCCAAAAACATTTTCAGGTATTCAAAGTGATTCTTGAGTGCTCCAATAGTTATTTTTGCGGGCTGCAGCCAAAATTCACAATTTTTTTTAAGTATTTTGAGTGATTTATCCTCATCCGCCCGACCTGGGTGCAACACTGAAATTGATAACATTCAATTTATCAGCACTCAAAAATCACTCTGAATACCTGAATAAGAGCAATCAAAGTATCGTTATCAAAAATGCAGTGAAGTGAATTAGTGGGGTTTAAAAAAACGAAGTTTATAAGGAAAAAGTCTGGTCATACAATTAAATCACATCGCATGATCTTTCCATGGGTTTGGGATTTAGTACCCTACTGATTGGTCTTGATTGAACAGTCAGAGAGAAAACCCTCGAACCAGTCCTCTAGAATTGATTCCATACCAATAACTTAGAAGTTAGACAAGAGAGCACAGCGCTATGCACTATTAAAAGCCTTGGAGATATCTAGAGCACCCAAACCACACCTACCCAAGCAATTTATACTGCAGCTGAAATGCTCTGACCTTTTTCCTCTTAAGTATTTCTGGGTGAAGTTCATATTATTAATTGGAAAGCAAAACAAACTTTTAGCCGCTCCAATAGAAATCCTATATAAACAATTCAAGGAAGCCTTCATGTTGCAAACCAAGTAAATAACCAAAAACAATATGCTTTTAATAAGAACACCCTTAGATATCGTGAAAACAATACAACAACTCGCAACAATAAAGTGAAGGAGAGGTAATCAAAACCATCGTTGGAAGGATAGTGTAGGCAAGGAAGCTAAACTGAATAACAAAGGCCAGATGCGCATTCCATTTGATATACGAGGGTAGTCCCATAAGTACCTGGCCTGACCTAGAGATAGCGGTAGTAGTAGTAAAAATATCATTGCATTAGAAAGTACACAATCTATAAAGCATATGTTTCAAGTTTGAAGACGCTACGTTGTTATTTAGTATTTGCAAGAGATCGATTGAAACAACTTACGTGCTACCACCACTGGGTGAGTCTGCTCCTTACAGCAGTAAAATATTGGGTAGCAGAGTGAGGCCGTACGAGCTGCCAAGACGAGCATCGCAGTGGTCGAGCAGAATGAGGTGACGAATTCAGAAATGGTGAAGAAAATCCACAACGCGGTTCTGGATGATCGTCGACTGAAAGTGCGCGAGCTAGTATACATAGCAGGCATTTCAAAAAGTGCGGTACATCGCATATTATCTGAAAATTTGGATATGAGAAAGCTGTATGCAAAATGGGTGCCGCGTTTGTTCACACTCCAGTAAAGATAGTATCGTGACAAATCCGTTACTGCAATGGCTAAAATTAATGAATTAAAGTTTGAATTGCTACCCCATAGACCCTATTCGTCAGATTTAGCCCCCTCGGATTATTTTGTCTTCGATGTCGAATCGACATTCGAACGATATATTAGTTGTAAATATAGGGTGAGATTTATGTTTCAGGGCGACATTATTTGACCGCCATTTTGGTTTGGCTGTCATTTACCAGTTTATATTTGATAGTTGTGGACAGTGGTCGATTTTTTGGAATATCTAATGCTTATAAGCTTAGCACGAGGGATGGAATAGGCTAACGATTATGAGGGTTCGGAAGTGTGTTGGAGAGAATGTTGCTGGATTTTGGGTTTGAGCACTTGGATGTTGTAAGAGTTCGGAGATACTGACTGCAAGAGGTTGTTCCGCAATCGAGTTGCTCTAGTTAGAAACGAATAACTAGTTTGTAGAGTGTGTGGGAGGCAGGTGCAGATGGAGGGTATGAGAAGAGTGGGCTTTACACGACTCGATGAGTACTCTCTAACGTTGGACGCTTGATGGTAGGACGCATCTTGTGGCCGATGTTCGAACTACGTGTATCCAATGTCAAGCGTCCAACGTTCGTATTTGGACACGTTCGAGCTGTTAACAGTGGCTGCGTTCGGTAACGTCATTTGCAGGGCAGTAGACGCAACTCATTCGTTCGGTATTGCAGTCATATGTTCGGAATCGTCAAATTTGCAGCGTTTGCTTGTAAACCTAGTAACTTCTGCAAACTGTATCAGTCAATTTTGCAACCGACGCAGTTGATTGACGGTCATTTGACGATACCGAATGCAGCCAGTGCTCAATCAATCGTTGGAAGCCAACATTGAAATAAAACGTTCATCGCATCGTGTAGATCTTAATCTGGTGTTGCAGGTATAAGATTACCGTGGAGCCCGGAGAGCCTTTATTGTGGTGAAACAGTCGCTGTTATAATAGTGGTATAGTTTTACCAGTGCTGTCGCATTCATACGCGGCGAGGGGTCACCACTTTATCCAACTACGCCAATGTGCTTTTTGAAGTGCCGCCCCAAATGAGAGTTGTATTCGAAAAGAAATCGTATATAGGATTTGTATATTCCAACACGAGCCGATGGCTGGAGGAGAAATTTGCCATGGGATGCTTGTTTGGATATTTGGAATATGTGGTTATTCCATCGCAAGTCTTCGGCTAATGTAACGCTTAAGTTATGGGAGAGCCGTTAGTTCAACACGAGGCACTGACACAGACGAAGGGACACTTCTTATTGAAAATAAGACAGTGCTTGGTTTTAGGGGTTGTATTCGACACGAAACGTGCTTCCCCAGGCTAGAATGAGTTCAGTGTCTTTATTTATTGAGTTGGACATTAGTTCGCTATCATCAAGACAGGATCTGGCACGTGCTTGAGTACGGCAGGGTACCGTCGTCAGCGAAGCGCATTAGAGAAGATTGAAAGTAGGCCATTTATAAAGATAAGAAATATAGCAATGATAAAATAGGCCCCTGGGGGATAGAGATCGGGGGAGGTGCGGCATTTGGACCTACAGCATCATATCGCCTTTCTTCGAGGATGCTAGAGGCAATGCTATGGCAGTTGCTGGTGATCGTTACCGTTGAAAAACTTTCTTATGTCCGAATTGAATCCTTTGGACCTACAGTAATATCTCAATATTTTCTTATGTTCCTTTAATCGCTCATGGGACTTAAGGCGGAAAATATTTCGATGGTTGAGACTAATTTAGAAAAATTATGTGAAGATTTGACACAGATTATATTAAGAATCAAAGAAGAAAAATCGTAATTTATGTGTAGGCAAAGAAGATGTGGCACAAAAGATAATTAGGAATAAGAAACTCCAAAATATGAACCAGAGATCAACAATTATGGAGACGACCACTGGAGAAAAGCAAGGCAAACGGTAGGCCATGGAGCTTCAGATGATAACGAAAGATGATAGATGATACAATTTCCAAATTGTCCCATGTTCTTGTTGCTACTAAATATGATAATAGGATGTAAGGAGTTATTGAGGATCGAATGTGAACACTGATTACTACGTAGTTAAGACTGAATAAAGTAGCGACAACACAGTCAAACAAAATGGCACATAGAAATCTTAGGAAAAGAAAAAACAGAACAAGAATATTAATGGGAAAGTTAAAGGAAGTAACAAGGGGTCTGGACGCTTCAGGTCCAGGTGGAATATCCGTAAAAATCTTGAATAATGGTGGAGACACGCTATACAATGCCTTTCATAGTATCATTTGGGAGAAGCAAAACGATGACATAAAATGGCTTGTAGGCATAATTGTACCAGGCCCAAAAAATGAAAACTGCAAGAAGTAAGTACAGACCAATCACTTTGTTGAACACAGTTTAACATACATTTTGCTAAGTAGACTGAAACTACATATGGAAGAAAAAGTAAAAGATAGCCAAGTAGTATTTAGAAAAACAAATTTCCATAATGAGACAGATAGTTTACATTCTTGGCAATACTTTTTAACATTGCTTGGAAGCAATAATGAGAAAACAGAATGGAGCAAATAGGATCCTCAAAAGAAAAAGATACAAAGGCACTGCTCACACGGGAATGCTAAAATATCGGATAGTCTGCGACTGGAATTCAGAGACTTGGAGACTCGAGACCGTAGTTGCTCGTCACATAAATGTAGATTGTTTGTTGCTGCAAAATAACTGCAGGAATCTGGTACTAAAATGAAATGAAAGTGCAAATACAATGGATTCTTGTAAATTTTAAGAATCGGATGACGCAGCTTTACAATAAATAAGTTATACTCGAGGCGGGGCCGAATGTAGGATTTGTAGATTGTAGTCCTGGCTGCTGGTGAAAGAAGAAACTTGCATCTTTTAAGAAATCCTAGCCCTTGGAATATTTGTTTAGCAATAATTCCATCGCAAGCCCTCAGATAAAGTTACACCGTTGGGGCCTCGGTAGCCTAGGGGTAAAGCGCCTGACTACTATCCCAGAGGTCCCGGGTTCGAATCCCGGCCAGCCCCACGGTCCTTCGCCTTTTCCACACACATAACTTTCCTTCTTTCTTCTCCCCTCTTTATATTCCTGATTCCTCCTGTCATAGCCTTTGCTAGTCCTTCCCCACTCCACCAAGCGCATGTCATCGGTTGGTTGAAGAGATTCAACTCGTTGGCATAACACTCCAGCGAGTTGTTTTTCAAATGCCCCGATGCCAGAGTCGCGAAATGGTTGGAAGTAGGTGGAATAAAAATATATCGCGGCTAGGTTGTGGCAGCTCCTTCCTACTTCTCTCTCTACTTCTCATCTTCCGGCTAAAGCTGCTGTTTGACATTCTATAGGAAAAAATAGATTGTCGAACAGTACAAAGGGGGCTTTCCCTAAGTCTCTAGTCTATCACATAAAAACATAAAAAACCCAAGATGTAAAGAGAAGGATCAGCTGCAAGGTTTGTTTTTCCCACTGAGACAGAAGGAAGGTTGGTGTAGATTTTATAAGTAATGAGACAGTACTCCGTTTTGGAGGGGTTAAATTCACCACGATTCTTGCAACCCCAATAAAGAATGTGTTTGATGTCCCTGTTGATCGAGTTGAACATGAGTGAGTGAGTGCTTATCTTAAATTGTCGAAAGCGTAAAAAAACGCAGAGTTTTGCCATCAGGGAAGCTGAGAAGTGGGTTGAAAGGGATTAAGAGCATATCATTTATGGATATTAGGAAGAGAGTGGGTGAAAAAATTGATCCTTGAGGAACTTCGGCTGAGATGGTGTGGGAATTAGATTCGCCGGCGTCCAATACTAGTTTTCTTTATTGAACGGTCAGAAAGGAAGCTCTTAATCGTTTTACATAGAACTGGGTGATAGCTTGGGGTTCGGACAACACAGCAGGGTGACATACTCGGTCAAAAGTTATGGACATATCTAGAGCAACCAGAGCAGACTCGCTGATGGATGTTACGGTGGAGGTGCTCTGTAAGACGTACAAGGATAGCGCCAGTAGATCGTTTGCATCTAAAGCCATGTAGAATTTTGTTGGTTTCCAGATATTCAATTATCTTTATGTTGACCCTGGAGAGAATGGATGTAATTGATATTGCGCTGTAGTTTAAGGGGTCGCTAGGATCATCTTTTTCGGTATAGGCTGAACATGAGATAGTTTCAAGAAGTCTGGATAACCTCCGGAGAGGTATTGGCAAGGCAAAGAGTTTGCGCAGAGGTTTAACCAAAGGTTATTTACAATTATTGAGAACCATAGGGTGTATTTTATCAGGGCCAGTGGATTTGTCAATATTAAACCTCTTAAAACATCTATTATGTCTCAAGTCCTGAAAAAACTCGGTCCAGTGGATGGGCAACCCGCTCAAAGGAGAGATGTATAGCAGCAACCGGTAGAAAAGAATTTGAGGCGAACAGAGACGCTAATAAATCGGCATTCGAATTGCAGTCTGTTATCACCGCATCATTATGAATGAAGGTAGGTGATGTGGAGGAGGTAAAATTCTTGTTGATGGAAGTGGTAAGGACCACAAATTTTTACTGCAATTGGTAGTGTTGAGTAACTTCTTAACCTCAATTACAGGATGATAATGGAATTACAGGAGTTTCTTAGTCTGATATACTCACGTCGAAGTGACTCGCTGTACGTCTGTACGCTTTGAAGGTAGCTTCTTTTGCTTTTATCGCGTTCATACATTCCATTTATTGCCAGTTGGCTTTTCCATAATGCCAAACGGTTCGTTTAGGAACTGCGATCGTTGAGGCAGGTGAAGATATAAGCACTTACTAGGTTGTGATAAGAATTGTCCGGAGGAGTAGAATCGACTTGAATAGAAAGCGATGGCTCAGACATGTTGTAAAGGCTTCGGAAGATAGAAATCTAGACAGAATATTGAATGGTATACTACCACGAGAAAAAGCATAGAATGCCAGAAGCATAGCCAGAAGTATAAGTACAGCTGTGTCATTTAAATATTCCGATTCTAATATTGAACTGAAGATTAAAACTACGGTGTATTTTGTTGACGTTATATTTCCAGCAAACCCTAAATCGATAAGATTCTACAGAAGTTAAAAAAGAAATACAAATAAACAAGGATCCAATTTATTAGCAAAAAGTAATACAATATAGTAGATGCAAGCTTGTCTTTTTATGTTCCTACGACGAGCAGGTGATAAGAAACTGCTTGGGAATGAATATTCGCAAACAATTACTAAGGAAAAAGCCTTGAGGCCTGAGAATTAGATAAATAATACCTTGTGGCATTTGACTCAAGTCTCAATGAAATTAATGTTGACTTTGTTATCGCGAAATTTGTCATTGTATGTGAACTGCAGTCTTTGGTCAGTTCGACGCGCGTTAAATGTAGCCGCCTTCCCCACGTGCAAGTATTTATTTAAGATTCGCGGAAATAAAGTTCTGAAGAAGAGCCCACGACTCTGGCTGTAATTCCACATTATGACAAGTGTTTCCAACACCAGCATTTCCTGAGTAATAATGGGAATAAAATAAATAAAAAAACACCTCCGATTTCAAGGTCTCGCTTTTTTCGAGTTTTGCCCCGGTAGGTGAACGACCTTCGCAGTGATCATTATTTAATATTTGGCACTCGTTTATATATATATATATACTTTCCCACCAGCATTCAAAATAGGAAACATGAAATGTTGAGATTATTTAGAACAAAATTTCAGATCTGTGTTTACTGAGACGCAGTTGTCTACGCCACCACCATCATGAGATGTGCTCTATAATGAGGGGATGACTCGGAGGATGAGAATGGGTGGTGTACACCTGTCTGGGCAGTATTTGTTTACCTTGAATGTTTTCGTTAGCGAAATATATTTTAACAATATATGCCGAAGCGATCCTCGAATTATCCAAATCACTTGGAATAATTCATCACGTGCCCAGCCGTCAAGTAAAAATGCCGACCTCGCAGGCAAATGTCAGTCGCGCTGCAGGGAAAAAACTCAATTTGGCGCCCCTTTGTGACACAACAACAACAAACGTCAATAAATTGTTTTAGTTTCACTTTTCCAAACAATTTCTCGATTTATCAATAGTTTAACACTAATTAAAATGCAAATCAATCACTTTTCCACCAATTTTCCGAATGTTTTTTGTATTAAATTTGTTAAAAACGAAAAGCGCGTCGCAACAAAAAGAATCTGTCGTTGTTGTTGTTTTGTAATATGTTCGCGAGAGGCCCTGTAAAACTTTTCGGGAGGACCTCGTGCTGTTTTCTCACTGATGTGAATTTTAATAAATGTTTTTTCACTGAAATCATCAACTACCAGTGATTATTATTGCACAATTCGATAATGCGAATTATTTTATTGTTAATAGGCAAAAACCGCTTCTTGAAACCAAAAAGAAATCAGAGAAAACACAACATTTCTTCAGGAAGTTTATTTTTTTACACAATCGCACGCAACCATTTTGTTTTGTACATCCAATACATATGGAAATTAGAATGCTTTTCTATTATTTTTTTGCTTTATAAAATTGTGCGGTTGGCGTAGTTGGAGGAATTGAAGACATTCTTTTGTGTTGCCTGATGAGAGTAATTTCGAAGGTATCGTTTATGAGGGGATCTTGCATTTTTATATTATCTAGAAAAATGATTTTTCGGGAAAAACAAAAGCCTTGTATATCTAAATATAGCAGGCTTTGGGAAAAACGCCACGCAATAAAGGGAAAATAATAATCACACAAATGGGGTTCTCTTGCAAAATAGTAGATTCTACTCAAAAAAGGTTGCGCTATAATCTATTGTAGTGTTTGATGAAGACTGTAGTAACGCCTTTTATTCGACTTTCCGAGACCAAATGATTAGAAAAATGTGTTTAATACCATGTTCGCACTGAGCCGAAATTACGTGATTTCGGCTATTTTGGTGATTTCGCTCAAATCACGTTCAAAATCATGTGATTTCCCATGTATTCTTGTGATTTCGAAATCATCTACAACCTCGTAATTTTGGCAAAATTACGAACGAAATCATGTCGAAGCCAATACTCAAACCTAAAAATCGAATTCAGCTCAATTCAGCACGTCTCTCTTGATGGTGAATTTGTCAGTTTGACACATTTTAATAACACAATTTTGATTTTGCAGATTTTAACATTCTTCAAAATACAAAAACCCAAGATATATTAAATAAATAAGCTATGGGCTTTGTTATAAGAGGAATTGCTATTGAAATTCGGGCAGAAAAAAACGAAGACATGAGTAGTGCTAGGAAAAACTGTCAAACGAAATCATTTCAATCCAGTGCGAACGGTTCTACATAATTTCAAAATCACTTTCCGAAATCACGTAATTTCGGCTCAGTGCGAACATGGTATAAAATAAATTTTGTTCAGTATTTTATAAGATTTAAAAATGATTTAGGAAATTAGTAATGTGTAAACAAATAACTTTGAATGTTAAAAGTTGGTATCTTCTCGAGAAAAACCAAGGCATCGACAAATAACTTCTTTTCTTCTTCTTCTTTGATCCGTTAGCTGGTGATATGAGCTGGACGTCGTCCCCGCAACGGATACACTGATGTCGGTGCCGCTGGGTCTCGAACTCTATTCACGATTCGTTTCTATTCTTGCCGGTTTTTGGCGGTGTCTCCAGCCTCGGTATGTGATTGATTCTTTAGGTCACCCTCGATATTCTTTAGCTAGGTTTTCTTCTCCAGCCAGTGTGGGTCTCGCCACAAAAGTTTACCTGCCAAGCGGTTATCATCCATTCGGCAAACTTATCTAAACCACCGTAGTCTACGTTTTTGCATTTCTTCTTCGATCAGTGTCTGCTGATCGAATCTTTGTCTTACTGTCTCGTTTCGAAGGCGATTGCGGAGTGAGACACCGAGGATCTGCCTCAAGCATCGCATTTTGAAGACCTCGAGTTTCTTAACGGGTTCCATAGGGGTGAACACTTGTGAGCACTTTGTTCTGGTCTGTTCCGTTATGAGCACTTTGGTCTTTTCCCCATTGATTTTTAACTTTTATGGCAGGAGGATGCTGGAAATGTCGTAAAATATGTTCGTTGCTTCGGCATCCGGCGCTATCGTCGGCGAACATCAAGTCGGTTTCGAATTTATTGTTGTCGTGTCGAATTCCACGGCGTCCATCGAATGCTTCACGCATAATCACTTCGATCACAACGTTGAAGAGAAGTGGTAAAGCGCCGTTTCCATGTCGGACATCTGTTTGAATCGGGAATTCCTCGCTTCGAATACGAACTCAGCTGGTTGAGCCATTGTACGACGCTTGGAGAAGTTGAATGATTTTCAATGGCACGTGTTTGGTTTCCAAAGCTCTTCACCGGCTGTTCCCATCGATGCAATCGAAAGCGTATTTTAAATAGATGAAAACGACGACAGTTCGTTTGCCGCAACGAATTCTTTCTTCCATTAGCTGACGCAGTGCGAATATTTGTTCAATACATCGTCGATGTTGTCTAAATCCCACTTGTTCTATCCGGCTCGTTTCCTCTCGGTTCCCGGTGCTTTTCCATTTTCAGCGATTTTATTGTCGTCTTCACCTCGATAATTGTCGGCTCGGTGTCGATTCGTCGGCTGTTCGATAATCGGCAGTTTGAGTGCTGGACCTTGTGGCGGATCGTGATTGTACAGCTGGTTTAAAAGTTCTCTCCACCGCTGCAGGCGTTCATGGGAGGAAGTCACAAAAGTTACACATAATTTCTTGATGTTGTCGTTTGTTGATGTTGTTTTGCCGCCTAACCGGCGGATTATTTGGTACAGCTTCCGGTACTCGTGCTACGACGCCGCTTCTTCCATGTCGGCCGCAACGTTATTGCAGTACGCTTCTCGTTCCGATTCCATTTTCTGTCGAACTTCTTTGTTCAATCGTCGGTATTGCGAGCGCCACGAATTTGTTGGATAGTGCCATTTTAAACTCTCGCCCGATGGCCCTTAGGCACGTCCAATTCTGATCCGCAATTGGGTCCACGCATTGCACGTACGCCTTTAAGCGTCATCGAAATCTTGCGTTGATCAAAACGTAATCTAACATCGTCGAGTCTTTGCCGGATGGATTTCGCCAAGTGAGTTGGTGTTTGAGTGGAAGCGGAAAATGCTGTTGCCAACGATCAAGTTGTTTGACGATGCGAATGAAAACAGGCGTAAGCCATTGTCCGTGTCCGAATTTGCCCATGGTTCCTTCCCAGCCGGTTCAATCTGCTCCTGAATGTGCATTGAAGTCCGCTGCGAGTATTAATAATTCGGTTTGAGGTATCGTATTCAGCGTCTGTTGAAGCTGATGGTAAAATTCGTTCTTGTTCGCGTCCGTGCTGGTCTCTGTTGGCGCATAAACGGATACGATATGGGTCTTGATCGTTTCACTGGTGGTTATAACCGCCAAACGCTCGGATATCAGTTGGAATGTGATAACGCTGCTGGCAGCCCGTCGATCGACAGACTATCGTCTCTCACCACCGGAATAGTAAAGCGTCATCCTTTCGATCCGGTAAGTCGTAGTTCCGATAGCGCAGCAACTGATATTTTGCATTTCAACAATTCCATTACTATGAATTCCTTTTGATCGACGTGATGTTCTGTTCGTACATTCCATGTGGCGAATTGAATTTCCATTTTCGGTGTGACTAATTTGGGTGTTCGGCCAGTAGCCTACTTCACACCACATCCCTGGTCCCCAGTGCGGGCGCATCTGCTGCCCCGGACGCAGTACATTGGGCCTTTTCAAGAATGCAGGTTGCGTGCGCAATGACTTATTCAGCTACACACTCTCAATTGCTGAATAAGTCATTGCGCACGCAACCTGCATTCTTGAAAAGGCCCATTATTTCTTGAATAGGACCAGACGAAGGCGGCGTAAAACATACAGGTTTTTATGGGATAAGACTTAAAATTCAATTCAACCTCTTTCTAATGTACGAATAATTTAATAATTCTAATTTTACAAAGTAAAACGGATAATAGTTGATTTTTAACTTCTCCAAATTCATAAAAAACCCTGCAGTTCTACTTCACGATTTCAGTCCATCTACGGTTCAATTGTGTGTACTAAAATTTTTTCTAAGCTTTTTGACACTTCATCTTTTTCGTCATCGACTGGCGGTGCTGCAATTTTCATTCCCAGACAGACGAACTGAAGCTGGTCGAAAGTATTATTTTGCCTGCATTGTTCTATTTACTTTGATTAAATAAAAATCAATAAATTAACACGGCTAAAACATGTCATCAATTTCTGGTGATTGTTTTGTCGTTTTAAAGCCATCATCGGAAGAAAATTCTGTGATTTTTGGGCGAAACTCGATTCAGCCCGAGGGCGAGGTCCAGGAAGTAATTTACTTTCCTCCGTCTGAAGAGCCTCAAAATGCTCAGGTAAATAATTAAATGTGGAAAAAATTCTGTACACTTATGTTATATAAGAAAAACTTTTTTTTGCTAGTGCGATGGTGGAGCAACAATAGACCAGAGCGCAGCTAACGCTGTTATCCTAAATCGATGCGCCTCTTGCTGGGGTGGAGAGAGTGGGGCCAATGACAAGAACGTCTGCATGGGAATTGTTTGGAGTGATGGAGAACCTAGTGAGAATTCGTTGAAATCCAGTGATATCGTGAAGTAAGTGAAAGTTATTACCAAGCCCCTGAGTCACGAAGCAATTTTTTCTCTTTCACCGTAGATTGATTTTGGAACGCTCATCGACAGCTGCTGAAGCCGTCGACAATCTTGGATCATTAGTAGCTGAGCATGGATGTGATGACTCGAAATTTAGTTTTATAGCTGCTGATCCTACAGAAGTTTGGCTAATATCCACTGGTGGGAAATTGTGGGCAGCTGAACAGATTACTGAAGGTTTCCGCAGGACTCCATCTGGTGGTTTAGCAGTTACAACTAAAATTGATAAGTCAAGCGACGATTTAGGGGACAAGTTAAAGGATTTAGGATTGTGGGACGGAAGTGTAAGTTTTTTTTTTCAAATGTATTTTATAATAAGAACTTTGATGACATTTTGCCTTGAAGAGCCTCTTTTATACTAGCTCGTACGGCTTTTGTGTTGTAAACAGAAATTCATTGGTACCGTATGGCCATTATCTTCATTGGTGAGATTCAATGAGGTGTTCTTAAATCAATAGCGACAAGAATGAAGAATCCTTTGATACACCCTGTCTTGATTTTTCTATCGTTTAAAAATTGTTGACGAATGAAGTCCCAACATCGTCTTCCATTTAAACGAATGAAACGTTGCAAGGTTGAGTAGACTTCAGTCCTTTTGTAGTCCGATATTCTTTGTATAGCAACGGTCTACGGTGGTTTGATCGATGTCGAATTATTACGATGGTATCTAACGATTCATTGGAGAAGTTTCTTCGAATTTTTCAGCAAATTAAAAATGTTATTTTCACAGATAAGCTTTTTATATTTTTCATCGATGTGTTTTAGAGTAAAATCCGATTCAGTAATTTTTAAAATATTTATTTGTATCATTAAAGACAGTTTCGCACAAATCGATATTTTTGGATTGTAGAAAATCGGGACTATAACTGATCGATAAATCAGACCTTCAAAAGTCAAGCTTTCCATATTCTTCAAGCCCTTAAAGTTGCCTCAGAGTGATTGAAGATTATTCAACAGACGGTCACGTTTTCAGGATGGACGATAATCATATTGCAAAACGGCTCATGGTGGCAGAAATTTCCGGACCATTTGCAGACCAGAGGCGCATATGCATGCCTGTCCCACATATGGAGATCAACACAGATCTCAACTAACACCAAATTGCGGCTGTTCAACTCCAACGTTAAGGCAGTTCTTTTGTACGGTTGCGAAACATGGAAAGTCACCCAATTCATCACAGGGCGCCTACAAGTCTTCATCAACAGATGTCTTCGTCGTATCCTAAAAATCCGCTGGCAAGATAGAATTTCAAACGAAGAACTATGACGCCGTGCCGGCCAAGAAAGGATAGACGACCAAATCAGGCGAAGGAAATGGGTTGGCCACACCTTGCGACGCGAAAACGAAAATCTAGCCAAACAGGCTCTTGACTGGAATCCGCAAGGCTCCCGTCGAGTAGGAAGACCTAGAACAACTTGGAGGAGAACCCTACTAGAAGAAGCCGCACCAACTGGGAGATCCTGGTCGGAGCTAAGAGCTGTCGTGCAAAACAGAGTCCGCTGGTGGGCTACTGTTTCCGCCCTATGTCCCATGAGGGATTAAAGGAGTTTAAAGAAGAAGAACACAGCGACCCTTTAAACTACCGCTCAAAAGATTGTAGAAACTATCAATAGAAAACTAATGAAATATCTAGAATCTTACAGGTACCACGGCTTTAGACTAATAAGGTCCTCTGGCGACCTTCTTGTGTGTCTGACTGAGGCTCTCAACCAGCATTTCATGGCTTTTGTGAGTCTGGTCTGGTTGCTCTAGATATTTCCAAGACTTTCGATAGAGTATGGCATCCCGCTCTGTTGTCTCCAAGCTATTGGTATCGGCTCAGTTCTAAGGAACTTGACCTACTTTTAATTCCCTCCAACCCTCTTCTCAGCTTACTCTTGCAGCTTCGATGTAAGACAGACTCATGCCAGATCCCGTCTTGATGATCGTGAACTAATGTCCAACTCTATTAATAACGACATTAATCTCATTCTAAAGTGGGGAAATAAGAATCGTGTCGAATTCAACCACACTAAAACCAAGTACTGTCTTATCTCCAAAAAGAAGTTCAACACCTCTCCACCCTTGAGAGTGGGTGAAGTTCAACTAATGGGCGACCCATCCCTACACATCTTAGGCGTGACATTAGCCAAAGACTTGCGATGGAATGACCACATATTCCAAATCGCCAAACAAGCATCTCAGTGCTTGGGATTTCTTAAGAGGTCCAAGTTCCTCCTCCAGCCATCGGCCCGTGCTGTTATTTATAAATCCTACATTCGGCCTCTTCTCGAATACAACTCCTTCGTTTGGGGCAGCGCTCCAATAACCACCTTGGGATGGTTAGATAAGGTGCAAAAAAGGGCACTCAAATTATTTGATGAAGACAGCGCCTGCTCCACCATCGACCCCCTCAGCCACCGTAGGAATGTAGCAGCACTGACAAAATTTTATCGCTACTATCATAGTGACTGTTCCTCCGAGTTAAACGCTCTTCTGCCTCCACGGCAATCTTATACACGCAACACCAGATTAGCCCACTCATCTCTTTCCCTCCACCTACAACTCCCCCTTTCACGCACTCAACAGGATATGAATTCATTTGTAAATAAAACAACTCGACTGTGGAATAATCTCTCGCAGTCAGTATTTCCGACGTCCTATATCATCCAAGAGTTCAAACGCAGGGTTCATCACCACCTTCTTCAATCCAACCCCCACGCCATTTCGGCCGGGGTTCCCCAGGGGTCAATTCGTTCACCCGCACTTTTTCTAATCTTCATTAATGATCTGTTCTTAATCCCCTTCAACCCACTTCACTGCTTCGCTGATGACGGTACTTTGCATTTCTCTTACTCCTTCTACAACATAAGACAAGCACGTGCCAGACGTTGTCTTTACCACCGTCAACTGATGTCCACTTCGATCAAGCGGGATATCGAATCGATTCTTCATTGGGGCAAAATGAACCGCGTCGAATTCAATGCCACGAAAATGAAGTACTGTCTGATCTCCAACAAAAATTCTACCGACCTTCCTCCTATCTCAGTGGATAAAGAGAATCTAACGGCTGACTCAACTCTCAACATCCTAGAAGTAACTTGAACGGAGCATCTGTGATGGAATGATCACATATTCCAAACCGCCAAACAAGCCTCTCAATGTCTAGGATGTCTCAAGCGATGCAAGTTCCTCTTCCAGCCAGCCGCCTTGACTACAATCTACAAATCCTACATTTGGCCGCCCCAAAATCCACCTTGCCTTGTCTCGACAAGGTGCAAAATCGCGCCCGCAAACTCATTGGTGATGGCCCTTTTCGCGCCTACATAGACACCTTAAGCCACCGTAGGAATGTAGCAGCCCTCTCCGTACTTTATCGCTATTACCACTGCTCCACTGAAATTCAGGACCTCCTGCCTGCACGGCAATATTTTTCCCGCAATACAAGACTTGCCTGGGCGGCTCGCCCTCACACCCTACAGCCCCCCACCTTCGCGCACAATACGGTATAGAAGTTCGTTTATGAATAGAACAACTCGACTGTGGAATAATCTCCCGCAGTCAGTATTTCCGAACTCGTACAACACGTGAGGTTCAAACGTGAGGTCCATCGTCATTTTCTTCTACACCCTCCAGACCCCCCCCCCCTAACCTTTCCTATTCTCCTCTATTCTTCAAACCAAGCTTACTACTAGACATTGCACCATGAACTGAACGACATGACGGACTGGTAGTATAAAGGGTGTTTTAAACTTCAGCAACAATTAGCCGGACTACAAAACTTACAGGTACAACACACGGTCGACAGAAAATCCACACACAGGTCGACAGAAGTACACAGACATATCGCCCGCTGTTATAAACCCTCCAAGCAATATATCGCCGCAACATATCGCGATATGCCGCTTATCGTAAATCGGTTCAGTATGACCGGCGCTTAATAGAGACAACGTCTGTGAAAAAACCAAGCTTAGGAATAACCTTTTGCACTGTCAGCCTGTAATTCGTTCAAGTCGTGATTCAATCTCTAGTAGTAACATTAGTTTTCATCGACCCGGAACTGACTGTTGGAGCATCAACGAGTGTGCTGAAAAGGGCTTCCCGATCGGACTTTGAAAAAACATGCTGATCGCTGGATTTCCACGCATGTGCTGGCCAACTGCAAGCGGGTCATTGATATTCTGTTTCCTAACGTGGCCAAGGAATTGTTTGGGGCGTAGTCAAAATTATGTCAAGGCACTCATTGGTTTGATTACCAGACACTTCCCTCTAAATTACCACTTATGGAGGATAGGAAGTTCGCAAGACTTCACCTGCAGATTTTAGCTTGAGGAGGATGAGTCGGCCCCCATGTACTCTGTGAATGCCCCAAGCTAGAGAGGAACAGGGCCTCGTTACTCCACGAGACCGTGCTCGAACATCTTCTAGGCGTTAAGCCACTAGGCTAGGGTGCTGAGCCTGTGTAAGCCGCTTGGCCTACAAATATGAGGTGTAGGGGTATAGTGCAAGCGAATGATCACAGAGCTCACCAAAAGAAAAACAATTTATTTTGAAGGATAGAGAAGAATAGGACAAGTTAGGGGGACTGGTTGATGCTCGAAATTATGTTTTAACTCTAGGGTGTTGTACAAGTTCGGAAACATTGGGCGCATCCAGCGCACTCAGCAGCTGAGCAGCGGCTAAGCGCTGAGCTCGTTGGATGGCTAGTTGAGCTAAGTAGCTTAGCTCAGCGGCTGGCAAATTTCTCAGCGTAAAAATTTTATGCTAAGCAACTCAGCGGTAGTGAATTGAATTTATTTAAAGTAGAAAAAAAATTTAGTTGTCAAAATAAATTGTAACTCAGCTATTCAATCCAGTCGACACACATCGCTGAGTTAGTTTTTACGCTGTGCTGTTCAGCTAAGCGGCTTTTCCGCTGAGTTCACTGGATGCACCCATTCACTGTGGAAGATTAGTTTACAATCGTCTACTATATTTATAAACGAACTTCTTAACCGTAGACTGCTCCACTATGATTCTCAAGGTGTTAATAAGTTCCACCTACTATGCGTCGGGGGGAACTACAAAAGTCAACGAAAAGTTCACCATTGTTATTGGTAACTTGGCTTAGGCCTTGGATTCCAATTGTGTGTTCAAGGCCGATGTTGTCACAGCCGATCAGTACGTTTAAGTCACGCGAAAAACCTCATTCAGTCGTACATAAAACTCGTCTTTGATGTCATAGTCCTCCTTGTCTGGTACGCAGGATGGACGGACGGTAATAATCCTCTCAGAAACTGGTGACCAGCTAATGAGGCTGGACCTGGTTTTTTTGGTGAATATTACGCCAACGCCATTCATACGGCTTTCAGTGTCGTTTGTCTTAGAATATAAGGACTCACCGTTTGGGCATCTGGTCGTACTAAGTCCAGCCTTCCTTCAGCAAGCAGTGTTCTCACCTTCCATGATCTGATTCGTGTCCTTGTTCGAAAAGCAAAGGTCGTGTTGTGCATCCGGTTCCAAGGCATTGTTGGCCGATTCGTAGCAATGGTCTTTTTATGGGAGCGTGTTGCTAACCCTCAGCCCAACCGACTTAAAACTCTGTTTTGTGGCGTAGAGAACTCACTCGTTAGCTCCTTCCGAAGAAGTACACCAGGGGGCGCCGAGGGAGGTGGATTTGGGCTTGCTAACAGGGCTGCTAGGTGTTCGTCTGCAGTAACTCTTCTCGGGTTTTAACAGAAGTGACAAATTGGATGCCACTACTTTCCGAGGCCTTTGTTAGTCATTCGCCCCCCACAGTATAACCACAAGCAAACCAGGAAAACAATTTTCTTTATATCTGTGGGTTTTTATCGTCAGTCCGGGCCTGAAGATCCGAACTTCTATTCAGTCTGATTTTTTTTTGAGGCCATAAAGATTTTTGCACTTGAATTAACAACCTGCTACGCTAAACTGTCGTCTTCGCTTGTGTGTATGTGTGAATCATGAGGTCACCAGCAGTACACGGCCTGTGAGGCAGTTGCCTCAAGTCCTCATCCCTTAGCCAGACTAAGTAATATAGGGCTTTCATCGAGCCTTAACTGCTGCTCTGGCCTGGAAGGCTACAGACTGCCGGCGGCCTGTATGTGAATGGGGGTTTTAAGTTGAAAAGCTTTTACTACACAAATAAAATTCTTATTCTTTACTACACAAATAAGTTCTTTACTAAGAATTTTAAGCTGTTTCAGAATATATGATAGGATACATGAGGTAAATTGTCAAATTACGAGTGCACAGTCAAGTTGCAAATATTGGCTATCTTTGTTTGCTTGTTTTATATGTTACATTATAATTATGGGCGCTTTCAGTAATGCAGGATGCGTGCGCAATTGACTTATTCAGTCATTGAAAGCTTCACACTTTCAATTGCTGAATAAGTCATTTGCGCACGCATCCTGCATTACTGAAAGCGCCCTATATATTTAATGGAATTGAACATTACTTCTATTTTCCATATCTCTTTGAGACGTTCAAAATGGGTTCACGTAACTTTTAAAATAATTTTTTTTGTAAAAATTCGATCACTACTATCACAGCGATTCCTTTACCGAATTAAACGCTTTCCTGCCCCTCCACCACTATTTTACAACTACAATTTTTATTTGCATTTTCCAGGGTGATTTAGACTTTGCTAAATCATTTTCTTCCTCGCCAACATCTGACACATGGCCTGGCGATGAGCCATCTAACGAAGGCGGCTTCAGCTTAACCGATATGTTCGAAACATTACGAAATTCATCAACAGACTCAACACGTTCAAGTCAGGTCTCAACATTAGTATCATCTGGAATATCTTGTCACTGGTTCACCGCCACACCAAATCCACGTGAATCAGTCTTCAAGCCGTTCGCATTTGCACCAAACGCTAGAATTTCACCATTAACAAAAATACCAGATGGTGAAACGGTTACACTATTACATAAGTTGCATGATCAACGAAAGTGGGATACTGTTGGTGATTTACTAAAATCATTAGAATCGACTTGCATTGATGAAGTTAAGAAATTCTTAAGTGAGCATCCAACACCGAATGCGGAACTAGACGAGCTAATGAAGGATTGCGTTGAGGCTGAAGTTAAATTTTATCGCTAATCTTAAAACATTTAAATTAAACATAAAACGCTGAAAATGCCTTTTGACTGCTTCTTACTGAGGTCAGAGATGCCTTTTTGACAAGAGACAAAAACAAAACAAAAATAAGATAAAAAAAAATGAAGAAATGTTTATGAGACTTCCACTTTTTACTTAAATGTAATTTTTTGCTTTTAGCATATTTATTTAAACGTGATATTTTTTGCCTCGATTTATGTTTGCATTTATTTATTTCAGTTCCAAGAAAGAAAGAAAATAAATATTTTTATTTTTTATTTAGTTTGTAAGTTTTGAAAAGTTTTTGTGGAGTAGGAGAAAAATGTTAAAAAGTAAAAAATAGCACACACATATTCTCTCTTATGTTCACTTGCTGTTCGCAAATTTTTTTACACTTATTTATATTTATAATTATAAAAAAGTATTTTTTACTCAAAACACTGATAATTTTTAAGCTGAACATTCCTTTCGATTACACTAGTTTACACCAAAAATGTACCTCGTGGAAAAAGTGTTTTTTAGCCTAGTTTGAGGTCGCTGAGAACAAAAATGACGCTCATTTATTTTTTCAAAGAATCGTTATCGAGATATTAGCAGAAAACATGTCGGCCTTTTCCCCAGTTATGGCAAAAAATCTCGATCTAAAATTTTTACTAATCCTCCCTCTTTCCCATTACGACGATTGGCTTGTGTCAATTGGAGTAGTTTTTTTTTTGAGTGTGAGGCGCTTTTTTTAAGCGTTTTCGAAAATTACACATGTTTATTTGTTGTATTAAGTTATACCAAAAATTTATTTACATAGGTATGTCAATCATTGAGGGTTAAAGATAATGTTATTACGAAAATATATAAAGCCTAACTTTAGCCAAATCGGACGAAAAATACAGGAGATATGACTAAAAATATAATGACGCACAATTGCAGCTGTTTATTTTAGGTCCGAAATATGTTTTATTACTGAAACTCCTCCGTTTATGTTGCGACGCATCTTCACGAAGGTGCATCCAACAATAGTCAGTCATCATGCCTTGATCTCAAAAGCCCTCATACCGCTTTTCAAGTGTAGCGATGTCCTGGTGAAATCTTTCGCCTTGTTCATCTCTTTCAGCTCCCAAATTCGGAGGAAAAAAGCTAAATGACTGTTAAGGAAGTACATTTGGAGAGACATGCGCGAAATTGTTTATTTTTGAGTATATAAGTAGAATTTATAGATTTCGAAGCTCTTTAACACTTCATACTAGCCAATGGCATGAAAGTTTTCCATCATATTTTGGATTAATTGACGATCGGTCGGGCTGCTCTGGTTGTTTCCTAAAAAACCATGAACTATTTCTTGAAAAGCATTGCAAGTTTTTGCCTCTGCATTGTTCAAGCATTTTCTGAACTGTTCGTCATTGAACTATTTCTTGATCTGCGGACCTACAAATATACCAACTTTGGTTTTTTTCCGTTGAGAGCTTGGGAAATTTTGTCTTTAAGTAAGTCAGGCCTTTGCTTTCTGTATCTTTTGCCAATGGCTTAACAAAAATTTTCATAAGCCCAAGTTTTATATGCAACGGTGGAAAATAACGCTTTCTTTGTCAACAAGTGATTCTTTAAGAACGTTGCTCTGTCCTACGATATGATCTGCAATGTTTTTTTATCTGCTCTACTATCCCAGAGACACAAGAAGCATCTGTATTTTGTATAGCCAACCAGCAGACCAGTGAGTATAGCGACAACTTTCAAGTCACAGCATATCTTCCACTTGTACAAATTGCGTAGAAGTTCGAGAAGATCTTTCATTAGTTCGTAGGTTTCTTTGACATTTGTGGAATGACCAACCGGAATCGATGGTTTCTTATTACCTTTATGAAGTAAAACAGCTTTTATACTATATTTACTGCCGTTGATAAATAGGCGCCACTCAAACAACTCCTTGACGCAAAAGTCTTTTGTTTTCGAAAAAAATTGTTCAAATTTCTTGCTACAATTTCGGTAATACGTGACTCGTATTCGCCGAACATGGGTCCGACCGAATACGAATATTCGGCCGAATATTCGGTAAAAAATGTACCGAACCGAACATTCGGCTGAATTATTCGGTTCATTTTTGCGCAGTAAACAGGTTCTTATAGCTCGGCGAAGCGCTCTGCAAGTACCAGCGTTCGTCCACTCCTCCAGCACTCCGCGCTAGCTCGGCTCGCTCACTCAATCCGCCGCTCTTTTTTATTGCAATTTCTCGCGAGATAGAGTAGTTATTGCCAAAAAAATAAGGGACTAAAGCATGAATGTGGAGAAATAACAATTCCAAAAACATCGTAAAGCCTGCACGTAAGTCGACTGATGTGCTACCCCAGTTTCAAACCTGGTTTCAGCATTATCACGCTTACAACCAGTTTGCAACCAAAACGAAACCTTTGTCCACACACAAGCGCAACTGATTTTTCATCAATCGGTGTTCTGTGCACACGAAAATTTTGTTGAATAAACTTTGACACGTGCAAATTCAACCACACAACTGGAACTGGTGGCATTTCCAAGCGTACATGCGTTGCATTCGGTGACAGACCATATATAGAAGTGTGTGTATTCAAATGCGACTTGACGGAATATTTCGTGAATGAAATGCATGCAACGCAAATGTTGATCTACTTTCAACTTTTTCTGTATAGTCTCATATGTCATAGAACACCCAATCATACGGTCGTTACTTTGATTTTTGGGTTATGTTCAAAAGCCGGGACGGAATGCAACTAAGCAATTAGATGTTAGTGGAAACTCGTCGCATATCATGAAACCGCAGAATGCAGCGCAGGTACGCTTGTCTGTCACCAGCTTGATATTCCAACCGGCAAGAACAGTCGCACACAAGCAGTTGCAAACTAGATTCAAATCGGTCTCGTTTCTGTCGACTCGTGTGTGGATTCTCAATTTTTTAAATTTTTTGGTTTTCTGAATAAATATGGTAATACCATGTTTCCATCGCACTCGAAATCGTCCAATTTCGGCGAAAATGAGGATTTCGGACGAAATCTCGTTTGAAATCTCATGTTTTAGCATATAAAATGAAATCGCCTTTCGGAGGAGATTTCAATGAAATCTCGATCGAAATCTTGCCAAGGGGTGGTCCATAAATTACGTGAGGTGATTTTTGCGAATTTTCGTCCCCCCCCTCCCCCTTGGTGAGATATCGTAAGATTTCTCTCGAACCCCTCCCTCCCCCCTAATCTCTTTCAAATTTTAAAAAATCTCTAGTATTTCATTACGCTAAAATTCGGCGTGTGCCTTCTTGTAGTTCTAAATTCTAATTGCCTTTTTGTGATTCAGTTTTACTTGAATCAGTTCGTACTCTGCAGCCCAATTTATACACAGTTCGACGGCAGGCCGTGACCTGAAAGATTTCGCCTTGAGGCCAAGTATTACTTTACACCGACCGATAACTGTATGGCCTGAAGTTCAAGAATGCCGACAAAAATCGCATTTATCGTCAGTTCGGGCCTGAAGATCTGAACTTCTATTCACTCTCGAGCCGTGAATTGACGGCAAGAATTCACGCCGTATTTACCCGTACCAGAAAGCAAGGCGCGAGCTAAGCGTGAAAACAATCCACCCTCGCGTTCGCGCTTGTTTGCGGGTGTTCACGGCGTGAAGCTTTCGTTGACCTCAAATTAGGCTAAAAAACACTTTTCTTATTAGGTACACGCAATTAAGCAAAAATTTGTAAACTAGTGTTATTGACGACATATTTTTGCGGCATTTTTTTTAAATAGCAAACAAAAAGAAAATATCCAGAAGTTTTTGCACATGAGCACAAAAGTAAAATTCTAGAATATATATTACCAACAATAGACATCAATAGAGACATAGAGAATAAATACTTAAACAAATGCCGAACATAATCAAAATAACAAGAAAACAATTATATATATATAAAAAAAACACGTTACATAAAATATTTATAGCCAGGCAAATTTGGTTGTTGTTTTTCTCCTCTTTTTCAAATAATAATTATTATATAGCCATATCCGAAAGTAAAGTTTTTTGCATGCCAGTTAGCTTCAAGTTACTACTATACTACAACTACTACACAATAGCGATTTAACAAATATACATTCATACATAAACTAGCATTAAGAATTACATAAAATAAGCAAACAAGAAAATGTGGTATTTATTTGAAATTCTTTATATTTTTTTTATTGTATTTCTATTGGCGTTTCTTCTTTGATGTTCTGGATTTTATTGTAAGGATATTATTATTGGAGTAAGAAACGTTTCTAGCTTGCTCATACGTATTATAAATAAATAAATAAATAAAAATATATAATAATATTGATAACAACAAAAGTATATATTATAAAAGATATTTCTTTTTCTGTATTCGCTTTGTCGCAAACATTCTCAAGAAAAAACAAAACAAAAATTATTTAATTAGAAACAGAACGAAAAAAAAACATTTATTAAACTCTAATGTTAGAATTTGTACCAATTATATGTTCTATGCATGTGATTTCAAATAAACAATTATACACCAGGAATGTTTTTATTTATTAGTTAAATTGCATCCGATGGCGCAAAGTCCAAATCGAGCCTTGGCCACCTCTAGGATTCCGTGGCCGGGTATAGTCTTTGTCTTGTTTTTTGATTAAAGTTGAGAGTTCTGGATCGTCAAAAGGAACCTGCCGAGCTAGAAGACCGAGAGCAACAAGGAGGAGAACTCTATTAGCAGAAGCCGTAACAACCGGGGTGTAAAGGATTCTATGGAATGTACTATTCATGTGTTTAATGATGCCAGTCAATATGCCTATGCTACGGCAATATTCTTAAGAGTTCAAACGGACGTCGAAACAAAAGTACAATTAATACAAGCCAAGTCGAGGATTTCTCCTAATAATAAATCTAACAAGCGAATAACTATCCCTAGATTAGAGCTGCTAGCTGCAAATATGGGCACGCGTTTATACCAAACAGTAGTTAAAGATCTAGATATGGCTGTAGCAAAAACTTTTTTTTGGAGTGACTCAACCACTGTCCTTGCCTGGATAGAACGAGAAGAAGAGTGGGATGTGTTTGTTAGAAATAGAGTAAAAGAGATTAAAGAACTTAGTACCAAGCAGCAATGGCATTATGTTCCCGGTTCTTATAATCCAGCTGATTTGCCTTCAAGGGGCTGCAGTGCAAGAAAGCTTTTAAAATCGCAGTGGTGGAATGGACCAAGCTGGTTGCGACAATCGGATCATAGTTGGTCTATGCATGAGATTTCCTATAATGAGGATGAAATCAATCAAGAGAAGAAGAAGAAGATAATATCCTCCACGGTGCTGCTATGTAGAGACGAAAACGTTGAATGGTATTGTCGTTATTTTTCGAAATATAAGCAAATAGTACGAATGATTGGCTGGCTAATGAGATTTAAAGCAAATTGTTGTAAAAAGAGAGACAGACGGCAACAGGGTGAACTATTAGCGGAAGAATTCATAGAAGCTGAATTAAGGTTATTCCGTTTGGTTCAGAAAAATTCCTTCAAGGGTATCAGTGATCCAAAGTTAGCTAATTTACAACCATCTATAGGAACTGATGGGCTTATACGAATGAAAACAAAGATATCCTATGGGGATTTTGACGAAGACTTTTGTTTTCCGATTGTTCTACCGGATCATCATCATCCTATAGTAGAAAGATTAATACGGGAGCATCATATTGACTCTAATCATGCTGGGAGCCAATTGTTAACGACTCGTTTAAGAAAGAGATTTTGGATATTAGGAGGGAGACGAGCTGTCCGTTCAGTTTTAAATAGCACAATGTGAAAATTTCACTAAAAGACCGCAGGTAAAATGTCCTCAATAATTTATTGGCAACTACAATAGAATAATTAATTTACATAGATTATATAAAAGGTAACCTAGGCTGAGCTGCCAATTAATCTTCCGTATATGCTAGTAGTATTCCCTGCTCTTACTAGCTGTCTTCGTTGTCTTCCCTAAATTCCTTCGAATCTTCATAAATTTTCTTCAGAGATCTCCAAAAAGCTCTTCCTTACATTTACGGGCAACAATCCAAAAACAATAATAAAAATATTTTTCTCTTTGACATTTGGAGAGAAAACTAAGTAACTCAACTATCTAAATTCCAACAAGTAAAACTAGTGAGTTTTTCAACACGGGGGATCCTGCACGGAACTGAGGAATTTAATGGGAATAACTGAGTAAGTTCTGGGCAATCAAAAATTCCATACGACTAGCTATTATATCTCCTTCGCCGAGGTGTAATAACGACAACCTCCGCGTATTCGTAACGAGTCCATCAGGCTGGTTCACCCTGGGCAATATGTTCCCGAACATAGCAGACAGTCGTCGTCCCAACCGTGTGTTCGTCTCCTTTTCAATCCCTGCTGCCCATCCTCAATCCCTATTGCTCTGGGTCGTATCAAAATGTAATGCGAACCGTGCCGATTATCAGCTTGGCCTTGGGACCCAGTTTAAAAATAGCTACGTCGTCAACGGCGTGCTCCAGATACCTGAAGATCTCCTGTTCTAGCTAGCCTTACCCGAGTTCCGGGTGGACTTTTTTTCTCCGCTAGTCGTTGGAGTAAACTATGGAAAAATCCAAACAAAAAACGAAAAAGGGGACCGGTTCCCTTAAGACGAAAACTGGAAAGGACCATAAATCACGCTAAAAACAGAGCTGCGGTACCCCCGAGCCCGACCAAACTAAGTGCAGTCACAAACTCCATCTCCCGAAAAAAAGCCCCCCAAGCGACCACTAGCAAACCTGCATCTTCCATGCGGCACCATTGCTGTCCAGCGTACACCTACGGGCACGGCCGCTGCGGGGGATCAGGGGAGCGCATGGTCTGCGGAAAAGCCGAAAACTTAAAAAGACCTGACCCGGCAAAGGCAGGTCATCAAGAAGTCCGGTTGGCCAACAGAATCCTTCGACGCTTGGCCACCAACCCGATCAGAGAAGACCAAGTGTGAAGGAGTACTACCCCAGGATGACATTGCTTGGGGAAAGCAGGTCATCCCACACTTTACGCTAGAGCGATTTAGATGTGCATCAGCTTCTAAACGAAACGAAATAGCGAAGGATTGCAAAATAATCGGCGTCCTGGACGAGACCGACGAAAATGGCAAGATCCACAAACACTAATGGCGGTCGCTCTCGCTAAAGTGGCTATCCCCCTCATGCCGGATGGTATCAAGGCAGCATAAAATAAACGCCCTGCGACAGCACAAGACCCGCAGAGCTGTACAAAGCTGCGGGAACTAGAGTCGTGGAAGTTTATCCCCGGTGCTCACACGCTCACGTCCGAGGGCCAGAGCATGGTTTCCAGTAGCTCCAGCTGAGCCTGAGGAGATCCTCACTATAACGCCTTCAACCCCTCCTCGCTCAAAGCCTTCAACCCTAACAATAAAACCGATAACTAGAAGGTTATCAAAACGGGGCAGACTAACAGGGCCACAACTAAACGAAGAATGCCTGGATCAGCTGGCAAAATAAAAATACGGCGTGAGCTACCGCTTCCAAAAGATCAATCTGAAGATCTATAAAGCAGACATAGAAAGAAGCTCTGAACCAAGTGGCCCTGCACCAAGGCCTCAGACGAAGAAGGCGAAAAAATCGATGTGAATGTGCAGCTCAGACCAAAGTTGACGCATCGGCTGACTCCGGGCTAGGCAGAGCCATCAGTAACATGTACACGGAGCGCTAGCTCCTCATCTCTGATATCGACGAAGTCACCTACAGCGACAAAAAGGAAGCAAAACACCCGGGAAATGGTGCAGGTTTATCTGTATCACCTGCACCATTTCCCGGGTGTTTTGCTTCCTCTTTGAAAAGCAGCATCCCCTTCGCTTCTGCTTCACTTGGCATTAGACGAAGTAGATGTTGTCCTAGTCCAAGAATCATGGATCGATGGTGACAGGATTTGTGGCTTAAGGACGCCTAAATTTAATTTCTCTTATAACAAAGGTAACGGAAAACCCAGAACAGCTATTTTGGTCAAAAATAATATAAGCACCTTTCTTGTCCCTCAATTTAGTGACGGATTCCTTACTGTGGTCGACCTGGAGTTAAAACAGAAGAAACTCAGGATGGAGTCTTTCTATCAAGCCCGCGACGATGAGGAGCCAACTATCTCCTATGACTTTTCAGGACTTGATAAGATACACCCATGCTACCAAGGTTCTGGTTATGGGAGATGATGCAAATGCACACCATACGGGGCATCACGGACACCAATGATCGAGGCGAGGGTATTTTTAATTACCTACTCAACACCAAGCTTGCTATTTGTAACAAAGGTAATGATCCCACCTTTGTTACCAAAAACAGAGAAGAAGTGCTGGACATCACCCTTGTCTCCGACTGCCACTCCGACCGAATAGGGGTCTGGAAGGTCTTGAAGGAACACTCCTTCTCAGACCATAGATTTATAGAGTTCCAACTGCAAGAATTCTAGCCCAACCACCGCTTCTAAAATAAAAAGCCTCAAAAAGACGAATTGGGATTACTATACCAGGCTAATCGCAAAAAACCTGAATCTGACACCACATGCTGATGTACGGGAGCTGTTCTTTTTCACAAGGAGGCCCTCTTCACCTTAAATCCCCCACCGGCTTAACGATGTTAGGCTCAAAGTTAGCAACAGTGCCAAATATCTGGGAGTACTCCTGGAGCGCGTTCAAAAACCTTACTATAGTAAACCACGAGGTAAGCTGTGGTTATGCTACATCACTTCACTTAACCACGAAAGTTTATGTTTAACCATGAAGGTTTTTGAACGCACCGTGGTTAACTACGTGGTAAAGAAAATTTAAAATTTTTTTCCATAAAATAGTGTCGGCTATTTGCCTCAATTATTTCCAATAATTATTTATTTAAAATAATCTCACAAATCCCACTTTGATTTGTTCATTATTAACATTAAAACAAATGTCAAAAAATTGTTTTTATTCTTCTTCTTCTTAACTATCGCTAACCATGCTCCCGAGCATGGTTAAAATTTAACCACACCATGGTTAACCACGGGAGTTTTTGAACGCCAAAAAGTTATGCTCGTGGTTATGTTGTAGTTAACCACGGAGTTTTTGAATGACAAAAGTTTACCATAGTTAACCATGGTTAACCATAGTAAGGTGTTTGAACGTGCTCCTGGTCAAGCGAATATAGCGCTTTACGCTTGCAAAAAATTCATTGGGAAGAAATAGGGCTTCTCCCTTAACATAGTACGATGGATCCACACAGCGATCGTCCGCTTAGTACTCCTAAGGCCAACCTTGAGTAAGTCCACCGTACTAAACAAACTATAGAGAGTATAAAGATGTGCGGAGTTATGCATAAAAGGGGTACTCCGCTCCACACCTACAGATGCCCTAAATATTATGTTATACCTCCCTCCTTTAAATCTTGCGGCAAGGGAAAGCGCTACCATCGAAGCGCTTAGAAAAAAGAAACTGGTTTTTGGACCGGAATCAGGGGAGGGCACACGAGGGCGCTGAACTCTGTTATCATCCCCACAAAAACTGACTATTGCATACCTCAGATTGCCTTCACGGAAGCAACCGAGTCCACATCCCTTCACGTCGTGAATGAAGAAATATACCACACAGTTTTCAGGGTGCTACAAAATTCTTTACTGATGGCCCTAAGCTCGAGGGTCGGTTGGGACGAGGATTTTCCTCAGAGCTTGGGATGGAGACTTCACTCGACGAGTACTCGATCACTGCAGTGTATCCCAAGCGGAGGTTCTAGCCATACAAGAAGCTGTTCTACTAATCAACCAGCAAGGCGATAAGAACCGGACTGTCTACATCTTCTCAGATAGTCAGGCGGATCTGAAAGTCCTGCGATCTTGCACAAACCGCTCTAGATCTACCTCTGAATATCGCAAATCTCTTAGCGAGATGGCTCAGCAGTTTAGGACCATCCTCATATGGGTGCCCGGTCACCGAAATAGAGAGGGAACTTATAAAGCTGACGAACTGGCTAGGAAAGGCACGACCGCCACTCTCCTTCCAGAAAAGAAAAGGGTTGGTATGCCTTGGGCCCTCCGATGCAAACAGCATACAATGCAACAAGCGAAGAAACATTGGAAGGAACCTAATAAATGCACCATGGCCAAATTAAGCTTTCTTTTCCTACTTTAACGTTCATGCCTTCAAGCACCATTTTAATATCGTTTGACGGTATTAATCTGATGGCATTAGTTAGCTCTTGGTAGCATTCCTCTTTCTCCTCACCCGATGTGTCTTCTGTGGGAGCATCGACGGACAGTTATGAGACTAATGTTATGTGCTTAGTCTTAAGATAGGCTGGTAGGTACGATAGCTTGGAAAAATAACCAATGACAAAAGTATTTCATTGTGACCAGTCATAATTGACATGCTTTTATGGCTACTTTGAATGAAAGTAAACTCAATCCAGTTCATTCGAACGGAGAAAAAACTAATAGCTGGAGTTAAGTCAATAAAATAGGTTGCTACACTCTGTCAAAAGCTTTGGAAATATCTAGCATAACTAAACTAGACATAGACGCTTGCATTCTTTAGTTTCTATAGAAGAGGGTGCTATGTTAAAACTTACCTGTGCATTAGTTTCTGCGCAATTTTTAAAGTGATCGTGACCTTTCATTCTTCCTGTTCCCATGTAATATAAGCAAGTGCACATCGCACAAAACGCCACCAGTTTCCTTGATTGAGTTTCAAAAACTCGATGAGATTTATTTAAAATTTTGAGTTCCAAAAGACCTCATCCATTCCATTTGATAAAAAGCATCTTATCTCTGATCACCCACATTTTATCATAAATCTAAACTTATCACAGATCTTCCTCCAAGTCCATCATACTCGGAGCCGCGCTGTGAAGGAAACTTAATTACTTTTTACCCGAAAACTTCTCTGGAAAAAATTCGTGAATGCTCTTGGCTTGACCTGGCATGTCTCACAGCACGCAGAACCACCTGAAGACGTACTGAAGACGAAGACGGTAAAGTCACGCTGGGATGCTCTCGGCTGCAAGGAAGAAAACGGAATCACCAAAGCGAGGGAGAACTCGAGATTCTACTTCTTGCGGCGACCACGGAACCATGAAAAGGGGTTTGAGGACTTCCGGTCTTCGAGCTTCTAATGCGACTCCAAGGATTGCGGCAGGTGAGTCTACTTGATTTTGAGATCATTCAAGTGGACAGACACTTGGTCGTGACGCATTATTTGACGATGCAGACGCATTTTTACGATTTTGATTGAGGTGGTTTGACTTTGAGAAATGTGAGAAGAGTCTAAGCGTCTTGTAGGGCAATTTTGGAGAAGAAAAAGTGAATGGTTTATATTAACTGAGGATAAGATTATCTGTGGGTTGTATGGATAAGACGACGCCCAATTAAGCAGGAAGAGCAGCTCCTTGCTGCATTTGTAGAAGACAATGTAATTTAGGAATTGAGCTTCAATCAGCTGTTTCATACTCGATTTGGCATCTTCTATTTATCAATATTTTATTAATACGACATGACTAGGAGTACGCACCAGACGAGAAAAAAATTTAATAATCTACAGATTAATTCGATCGTAAGTCTAAAGTTGTTAAATCCGGTGATCTGAAAGTAGTTAATGGAATCGAACTGCAACCTCTAGAATGGTAGTCGAACGACTTTCCTCCTATACTGCAGAGAGCGGGGCGTCCGCCTGAACAATTGGCAAGTAAACATTCTCTTGATCTCGTTGTCGCGCATGTGTGGCGCTGAGATTTTATACATGAGAACGAAAACGAACGTGAAATTTTGAGTGATCAATTGGATTTTCATCCTGTGGAGTGTAAACCGAGTTGGGCAGTCTAATATTCTGACAGAAGATGACCTCTCACGGTATACAGAACCAAGGTAATGCAAGGTAATAGAGGCTGTCAGCTTTGGATATCGTAAAAAAAGGCACCTAGTGACGTCAGTACTAACGCAACAACAACAGCTTTAATTTTATATGGAAAGCGGTCATCACGTGATACAGTCTTTTACATTAATTTGTTTACCGTGATGATCTCTCTGCTGATGAGCATGTGGGATTGGATTGCTGCACGAACGCTTAGTACGGCGAAGCACTTCAGTATGTAGCTCTATCATGTCGTCTTATGAGAAGTGATGTTAAACCTAATGACGGATCCTAGGGTATGACGCCTCCAAACTCTTACTCCCAACCTCTTATTACAACTTTCAAGGGGTGACACTGCAGCACTGCTAACTCTAAATAGATGATAGGGAACTCCAGCGGAACTCCATTTCAACTATCGCACAGGTTACGCCCGGCTGTCGAGCACAACCTTCATTCAATGGAAAGGATACCCTTTAGGACTTGAGAGGTGTACAGGTGCCTCAAGAAGCTCGATACCAACAAATCGATAATATACCCCCTATCATCTTAAAACAATGCGCCTCACCTTTGGGTACACCTCTGCGCAAACTTTTTGCCCTATCATACTTCTCCGGAGTTTATCCAGACTCTTGGAAACCTGCACATGTTCAACCCAAACCTAAACTAGTTGGGATGTGGGTTCGACCCTTTCGGTCCACACGATCAACTTCCCAGTATGATGGATGTTGAATATATGATTGGATATTTTAATAATAAATGAACAATAGGCAATATAGAATATATCTATAATACCGAGAATTTGTCACAATTGTTTATCAATATTTTCGCTAAAATGTCAAACTAAATGTGCGCAACTACAAGATTAGGATGACGAAAATGTATATAAAATTGATGTATTAATGTTTTTTGGCACCTCAATGAAGTCGATATAGCTTTTAGTTCGCGCGGTATTGTGCAGGTACAAAAATCACTTAAGTCATTTTACCAAAAACCGCTGGACCTAATATTATAAAAATCTTTTCAGATTATATTGTCGCTAATGCGCTTCGAACGGCACCTCAAGTAAGTCAATATCTTTCGTGGTTCGGGCGATATCGTGCAGGTACAAAAATCACTTACGTCGCTTAAACAAAAAAACGGCTGGACCGAATTTTATGAAAATCTTTTCAGATCATATTTTGGTTAATACTCTTCGAACGGCACGTCAACTAAGTCGATATCTTTTATAGTTCGCGCGATATCGTGCAGGTACAAAAATCACTTAAGTCATTTAAACCAAAAAACCGCTCGACCGAATATTACAAAAATCTTTTCAGATTATATTGTCGCTAATACGCTTCGAACGGCACCTCAAGTAAGTCAATATCTTTCGTGGTTCGAGCGATATCATGCAGGTACAAAAATCACTTACGTCGCTTAAACAAAAAAACGGCTGGACCGAATTTCATGAAAATCTTTTCAGATCATATTTCGGTTAATACGCTTCAAACGACACCTCAACGAAGTCGATATCAGTTTTGGTTCGCGCGATATCGTGCAGGAAAAAATGACCACATCCGTACGCACATACACACACACACACACACACACACATACTTCCTCCCAATTTTTTGCTTAAAATGCTCCTGGGACCTTGAAAGATGAAAATACGTTGAAATTTTCGATTTCGATTTTCGGACCGATTACAATAACTTCCTATACTGGGAAGTTAAAAATGTGACTCCAGAATTCCCTCCAACTAACTAATAGCAGTTAATTCTATTCTCTCCAAAATCATGGAGACGATAATCAACAAAAACTTATGGGATATCTAGAATCCAACCAACTCATAAACGACAGACAGTATGGCTTCCGGGCAAAAAAGATCCTCTGGCGATCTTTCAGTTTGCATTACAGAACACCTCAACCGAAGTTTGTATCAATTTGGTGAGCCTAGTCTGGTTGCTCTAGATATTTTCACGGCTTTCGAAAGAGTATGGTACTCAGCCATGCTAGCCGAACTCAAAGCTATTGGTGTTGACCCACTTCTACAGAATTGGATTGAGAGTCTCCTTTCTGGCTATTCAAATTGGTATTCTTCTTCTTCTTGAACGGCTCTACAACCGGGATCCGGTCCTGGCCTCGCGCAACTGTTCTCTCCACCGGTCCCTATTCTGAGCCGATGTCATCCAGTTTGGCATCCCTAAACTCTGAGCGTCCTGGTCCACGCCATCCTTCCAGCGAAGGTTGGGCGTCCCTCGCTGTCGCACCCCATAGGTCTTACCGCAGAGAACTTTCCGAGCAGGCTCATCTTCACTCATACGAGCTAGATGCCCTGCCCACCGGAACCTACCGAGCTTTATTTTCTTCACAACATCTATGTCGCGATAGCGCTCGTAGATCTCGTCATTGTAGAGTCTCCGGAATCGTCCTTCCTCATATACGGGGCCAACAATCCTCCGAAGTATTTTCCTCTCAAACACGCCCAAGAGGTTTGAGTGCTTTTTGCTAAGCACCCACGTTTCGGATGCATATGTGAGAACGGGTAAGACCATCGTCTTATATAGTAAAAGTTTAGACGTTATGGTTAGATACCGATAGATATCAAATTGGTATTGGATGGCGTCAAATCCGAACGCCACCCGATCTCTGCGGAGTCCCTCAGGGAGCAATTTTATCACCTGCTTTATTTCTCATCTTTATGAATGACCTACTTTTAATCCCCTCGAACCCCCTTTCGCTGAAGACGGTACCCTGCGTTACTCTTACGGATGATCGAGAACGAATGCCCAACTTCATAAATAGAGACATTGAACTCATTCTAGAGTGGGGAAGCAAGAATCGTGTCGAATTTAACCCCACCGAAACAAAGTACTGTCGTATCTCCAATAAAAAGTGCAATCCCTCTCCATCTATGTTAGTGGATCGTGTTGAACTAATGGCCGAGCCATCCCTTATATATATATAGATTTTCGAGGGATACCGAATCAGACCACTATTTGCGGGTCCCTTTTCGTCCCTCTGCCTAGAGTCATCTTATTGGGGTTGCATTGGGTTGTCCCATTGCTCCCTTGCTTCGACTCCCCTAGTTATCGCAAGCAGCTGATTGAAGGGAGTCTGCCTCATGTCCTCCATCCAATGGAGTCCAGTTATGGCAGCCCTTTTTCTCGCCACCGCCGGACAGTGACACACTATGTGTGTGGCCGTCTCAGGTTCCTCCAGGCACATCCGACAGGTGTCATCCTCCAGAATTCCCATTCTTTTTAGGTGATACCTGAAACATCCGTGTCCTGTAATCAGTGCCACCAACCATCTGAGGGTTCTCCTTTGCATATGCAGGATCCTTCTTCTGGCTGCGGTAATCGGCAACGTAAGCACCATCTTAGCCTGCCTACACGTGGTCATAGCGTCCCACCGTCTCCGGTGTTCCTCAGCGACCCATTTCTCGATGCAGTTCCTTACCAACCCTCTGCCAATGGCAGAGTATGGCTCCGGTCCCCAGAATTCCGAGGTTGACCCCTGTTTTGCCAGGTTGTCAGCCTTTTCGTTCCCATCGATGCCTGTATGTCTTCTAACCCAAGCTAGCGTCACGTTGTTTTGTTTCGCACACCTGTTCAGTTTTTGGACACATTCCAACGCCAGAGACGCATTAATCTCTGTCTGATTCATGCGCTTAATCACAGCCTGATTGTCCAGTGCTATAAGGATACTTCTTCCCTGCACCTGACCATCATTTATGTGATCCAGCGCGTGCAGCAGAGCAAGCTTTTCCGCCTGGTAGACTGAGGTGTAATTCCCCAAAGCCAGAGAGCAGGTCAGATTTAAGTCCTCTGAGAAGACTCCCGCACCTGCTCTGCCGTCAATCATGGATCCATCCGTGAAGATATATATGTCTTCAGGCCTCCCTTCCGGGAGCGTTCCATTCCCTATGAGGGTTTTATGATACCTTTCGGTCACCCTCATTTTTGTGATCCCTTCCATGGGCATCATGAGCTCCCTAATCCCTTTGATGCGATCCAGAATCTTCATGTGCCCATATAAGGCTCCTGACGCCTGCCATGCGGCATCCCGTCTCATCCGAATCCCTGAGGCTGCCGCAGTCTTCATCACCTGGAGATCTAACGGCAGCAGACCTAACAGCGCCTCCAATGCCGCGGCGGGTGTGGTGCGGAAGAGCCATCCCTTAATATCTTAGGCGTGACATTAGCCAAAGACTTGCGTTGGAATGACCATAATATTCTAAATCGCCAAACAAGCATACCAGTGCTTTGGATTTCTCAAGAGGTGCAAGTTCCTCCTCCAGCCATCGGCCCGTGCTGTAATATGCAAATCCTATATTCGGCCGCCTCTCGAATACAACTCTCTCATTTGGGGCGGCGTTCCGAAAACCACCTTGACGTGGTTAGATAAAGTAAAAAAAGAAGCTTCAAGCTTATCGGTGACGACGCCGTTTGCTCATCGATCGACCCCTTTAGCCACCGTAGGAATGTAGCAGTACTGATAAAATTTGATCGGTACTATCATAGTGACTGTTCCTCCGAGATAAACGCTCTTCTGCTTCCACGGCAATATTATGCCCGCAACACCAGATTGGCCCATTCATCTCATCCCCTCCACCTGGAATTCCCCCGTTCACGCACTCCACAAACTAGTAGTTTATTTCTAAATAGAACAACTCGACTGTGGAACAGCCTTTCGCAGACAGTATTTCCAAACTCCTACAACATCCAAGAGTTCAAACGTAGGGTTCATCGCCATCTTCTTCAACACCCTTCCAAACCCACATAACCCTTAACCAATTTCCCTCCCGTACCAAGCTTACTGCTAGACATTGCACCATGACGTGAGAAACGACATAACGGACTTGTAGTGCAAAGGTTGACTCCTGAGCTTAGAACTGCCATGTAAAAAAAAACCTAGTGTACTCGCGTCGAGATGATTCACTTGGGGAGTGCCTGAACTCTCTATAGTCGGTTTCTTTGGCTTTAATGGCATTCATATACTCTTGATTAAACTATCCATGCGGCGTAGGCTTGGTGGATTTGGAAGAATGAGGAATGATAATTCAATATAATATAATTGTTGTAAAGCAGAGAAGCTAATAAGCCTCTGCCAATTGGCTTTCCAATAATGCCAAACAGTTCTTCTAGGAGCTGGCGTAGTTGGGGTGGAGGGTCCACTACCTCACCAAAAGAAAATAAATATCTAATTTTTTTTATTCATGTCTACTACACTAGACCTATCGTACATATACAGTTGGAGGTGCCAAAGAAACGTACCATGACTTTGATACTAGGACTTTGATAGGTTATTTGAAATCAAATAACGATCAATCAAAAACACCCATCTTATACTGCAAATGCTACCAATACTAAGCACGTCACTGAACTCCTCGCCAACATCTCATGCCATGGTCGGCAATATCGTACACATTTCCCCTCGACACCGGTTGAATATCGTAAACAACAACTTATCCACAAAGTTGCTGGCTCAGCAATAAAGCCTGCCGCGCAGCGATCGCTGATCGTGCGCCGAGAAATGCTCCAGTGAAAATATGTGTCTGGCTAGACCCGAAGAATTTCGCAATTTCGCCGTCTGCCGTTTCTCCTCGTATTCTCTCTCTCTCTCGTGTGTGCACCACCATACCTGGCTGGTAGCCGCCGAGTGACCAGCTCCACAACTGCATATGCTAGTCGAACGAAGATCGTATTTCATTTCAACGATTTTAGTCGCAAAACTATGTTGTGTGATATTCCAGCATACTTCCAAAAATTTCCAGCCCCAATAGTGCGCGGACACGCGGTGTGCAGCTTGTGAAAAGATCACTTCCAGTTAGCAGTGTGTCGAAACTCTATAAACGAGTTGAACCCACCTTTGCCTATTGGTACCTGTATTCTTGGAGGCCATTGTGGGCCCCCGTGACTGGAAGTCAATCAAAAGGAGAAGGAGATGACTGATCTGCGTGCGCACGATTTTTTCATCGGGTTTCAGTTGAGTGAAAGACTTTGTGCCGCGTTGACTTAACATTCGACTAGTCCGTCCGTTTTACCGTAGCCGGGTTAAGAAGTGAAGTGCTCTTTCTGACCTTTCTTTCAAGGTGATTATTTCGTGCCTTTTTTGGGGTTAACAGAAAATAAATAAGAAAGACTTTAAGCAAAATAATAAACTATATTTTTCTTGTTGACGGTTAGTGTCGATGCACATATTTTATTGAGAATATCTTTCATTTTTTGAACTCTCCCTAATTCCTGGAGTCAGTTAATAAATGTGATTGTGTGTCAGTGTACCAATTCTATTCGAGAAGAGAAGAAGTGAAAGGACTGTGTGCAAAACTGCAAAACTAGTTATTCACCATTCGTTGAGTGGTTTTCGATTTTGGATTATAATTCAGTGACTCGTTTTGGGATTTAAAGCTATCTGACCACTGGCTGTGGTGGTTTCTGATATGCGCGACTCTTTATTGGCTTTAATACAAAAATAAAAAAAAAATAATGAACTAACGTTTGGCTGCTCACCTTCAGGCATTGGTGTCCATGTTAGGTTACAGTCAACCTAAATCCATGTGGCAAGAAATTAATTTTTTTCTTTTTGGATAAAATTTAAATAATTGTCCTTGATTTCATGGAGATTTAGAAATATCATAAATACATAATAATTATTAACAATTTTTTGATTTGACCAAAAATTTTTCGGTTTGTAGTCTTCCCGGAATGTTGTTGGAATTTTTTGTATTTTTTGTGAAGATTATGTCACTGATTTCTGAGAAGGTTCTTATGGGGTGAGAGATTAGAAGTTACCCGTATGCTTGAAGGTATGGTGAGGTGGTTTTCGGAATTCTTTTATTATGAATCATGGATTTAGTCAAGTGGAAGGATAAGTATATTCAAGGAGATTGCGGGCTCGAGGATGATGGATTTCTGTCTTCTAGAATTAAGACACCGCCCTCCTCTTGTGGAACTTTTTGGACTATCATCAAGAGTATGAATGGATCATTTAGAAATTTTGTTCTTAAACTGATTGGTTATCAAAACACTCCTTCTGACCTTTCCCAACAAAAACATCCTCGATTCAGGAAATCGTTCTAACCTACTTATAGTAAATCTAGTGCCTGACAGACCATAGTGGAACTATTGTACCCCTTAGTAAAACAATGGACACGGCCTTGACTGACTGGGTACTAGGAAAGCTTGGACAAATTCTTTACGTCAACTTTCTTATTTCCATCAATTTACAACCTCGACACTATGTTGTCCAACTAGACACTTTCGATTGTCTTCAATTTTGTTTCCCAGCCAGACAAGATCAATCGCTGGGTTACCTTCACATAACTTTGAGTTGTTTTTTGACCGGAAGGGAGCCCTAGGAGAGGTATTGTCATTTTACTAGTTTATTCATAGTCAATAGTAGTTAGGGCCATTTAAGTATGAAAATTCTATTGCTTGTGCCAATCAATCATTTTTCTGTTAGGGCATTATCTGATCTGCATGTTTGATCTCGCATATACTGCTCTTGAATAAGTTATCACTGCCAATCTAGTTGAGATATATATTTTTGAATCGAGAAGTTTTTGATTCTTTTTGATTTTGTTTTGTAAAAACTTAGGATTGTATTTTGTACTACTTTACAAAGTGCTTGCGATATAGTCTTCATGTCAAACAGCTCAACTCATACCGTGCAGAAACGATCTGTCTATAAATTATGGGTCTATATCGTAAACTGACATATTACTGTGCCACATCATTTTTTCCAGAATAGGCTGCTTTTGGTATCGTCAAATGCCCGTCAATCAACTGCGTGGGTTGCGAAATTGACTGATGCATTTTGCAGAAGTGACTAGATTTACAAAAGCAAGCGGTGTAAATTTATGATTCCGAACACCTGACTGCAATACCGAACGAATTAGTTGCGTCTATTGCAACTGTCAGTTCATAAAATTTGCCACACCCAATCTACCTGATTCGAAGTTGAACCGGTGTTAATAGATTTTATACATCATAAGTCCAACGGCAAAGGACTATTCTGGCAAGATCTAGATATCCTGTCAAATGAAGTCTACCGAACTTCATGACAACTTTGACGCAATAGTGCCCGCAGATCTTGTTGTTGTAAGGCCTCACATAGTGGACCAATTGTTACCGGAACGCTTTTTCTCTCGAACATGACTGAGAGATAAGAGTGATTTTTATTGTTGGCTTTAAGCAACCGTGCATTTATTATTCATGCTGCTCTAACTTGAGTATGGTACCGAAATATGGGGTTATGTTCGACCCACAGCATGATCCATATGTACATACTTTGTTATGCTGTCATCAGGCGCGGATCTAGAATTTTTTTCCAGAGGGGGTCACAGGATAGAAAAAAAATAACAAAAATAACCAAATAAACAAAGCTAGCCGAATTTTTTCAATGAATAAAAAACAAAGTCAGAATATGCAAAAATTCGTCCAATTTGCCCCCTTGGATCCGCGCCTGCCTGTCATTAATGTGTAGCGATATTTTCCGTGTCGTTCGCTTGATATAGATGAAAGCATCTTGTACCTTGTTTATACCAATGATGCCTATGTGGTTATGCCAAGGTTATGCAAGTGCAAACTCCAAACTTAAGAATCAGCCTTTATACCACCGGTTGGTCATGTCGTTCAGGAGCGCGTTCAAAAACCTTACTATGGTTAACCATGGTTAACTATGGTAAACTTTTGTCGTTCAAAAACTCCGTGGTTAACTACAACATAACCACGAGCATAACTTTTTGGCGTTCAAAAACTCCCGTGGTTAACCATGGTGTAGTTAAATTTTAACCATGCTCGGGAGCATGGTTAGCGATGGTTAAGAAGAAGAAGAATAAAAACAATTTTTTGACACTTGTTTTAATGTTAATAATAGCCGTGTTCCTTTTCTACTCTTAAGTACTCCGGAATAAAACTTAAAAGGAACACAATTTTTTTTGTTTTGGGTAACGTTTTGAAGTTTCCTTTAAATAAAAGCGCGCTCAATTATTGTAAATATAATATGGGTACTTAATACTTATCATTAAAATTCTTGATTCTTTTTATAACACCGAAAACTGTCAGTTCGTCACAATTCAATGAAAATCCATCTATCGGCTTTTTAGTAAGTGAAAAATAATTCACAATAGACTGCAAATGGCGATATTCCCCTAGTGGATGTTAGATGCGTATTTACTCTAGTTATCTACACCTCTGGGCAGGTGTAGTTGGGAGTAAATACAAGGAAAAAAAACAGAAACGAGCTAATGAACAAATCAAAGTGGGAATTGTGAGATTATTTTAAATAAATAATTATTGGAAATAATTGAGGCAAATAGCCGACACTATTTTATGGGAAAAAATTTTAAATTTTCTTTGCCACGTAGTTAACTACGGTGCGTTCAAAAACCTCCATGGTTAAACATAAACTTTCGTGGTTAAGTGAAGTGATGTAGCATAACCACAGCTTACCTCGTGGTTTACTATAGTAAGGTTTTTGAACGCGCACCAGGTAAGGCTGAAATGTCTAGTAGTAAGCTTGGCTTTGAAGGATAGAAGAGAATATGCCAGGTTGAGCGGGCCATGGTCTGAAGTGTTTGTGTAGATGTCGAGGAACCTTATTTTTGAATTTTAGGGTGTTGTACGATCTCGGAAATACTGACTGTAGAAAATTATTCCACAGTCGAGTTGTTCTATTTACGAATTTCCACACAGTAGTGTACGCCAAAAAAGCGGCTTATGAGAGTGAGCCGAATGGGTTTGTCTTGTGTGGGGGCGTTAATTTTAGTGGCACAGCCGCTATGGTAATAGAATAAAATTTTGTCAAGGCTACTACATTCCTACGATGGCTCAATGAGAGGCGCAATGAGTTTTATCGGGTTTGTACTTTTATCAAACTACGCTAATATGATTTTTGGAAACGCTAGCTCAGAATAAATTAGTTGTACTCATTGCCTCTAAAATTTGGTAGGGCTTTAAAAAAATATTAATAATTGATAATAATTATTTTTATGAAGGTGTAATGTGGAGTGCACTTGATGTAGGCCTGTCCCACTATTTTTAATTATACATAATTAAAGTAAACTTTTTTAAAATATTGAAAGACAATGAAAGACAAAAGAGAGTTTAAACTGTTTTATATAAATAATATGCCCGGCATTCTTTGTGTTGCGCTAACAATTTACTAACTTTTTCATTAAAATTTCAAATCTCGAAAATATGTAAGTTTGTTAGATATTGATAAAGTCGCCAATGAATTCAATCGGCACTGGTCCATAGTGCTGGATTTGCGTGTATTTTAAAGTACGAAATAGCATTTCAGATTCGGCTGTTGAAACGGGTGTGATATTAATATTATTTGTAATAAAAGCTGTGTTTAATGAAATCGAAAAAAACAGAGCAGCTCAAGACATCTTATCTGTCAAAAAAAGTAGAGCAAGAAATCTTGCCCGAAGTTGCTCTACCAAAAGAGATAGAACAAAAAACCGTTCTTTATATTGTTTCGGTACAACTTAGAAGAAGCATTTTGCTGAGATATCGCAACCCAGCTCATTAAACACAAGAGCAGTTCATTAAACACAACTAATAAGTATAGAAGTTTGCGTAAAAGCCTCATCAAGATTATTTTCTTTGAAAGATGTACAGTCAGTTTCAAAAGTTAGTATACCTACACCGAGCATTTTTAACCTCAAAAAAGGAGGAGGTTATTAATTCGATGTGTAGGTATTTTTTTTTTGGTCCTGTTCACGAACAACTTTGTAAAGGCCGAAGTCCAATGAGAGCACCGCACCGGGTGCTTGGTGCTTGTATTCTCAAAACCTCAAAGCGCCCAAAGAAAGGCCGTTGAAAAAGTGCAACTACTACTTTGATCTTATTTAATTTTTCATACAAATTCATAATTTTAACTAAAAATCAAAAAGAGGAGAAAAACGGCCTCTAGGAACAGTGAACAACAAAATTTGTAAGAAATTCTACAACTTTCCTGTTTTGATGTTTTCACCAAAATGCATCGGTGAAGGTCGTTCTTCTACAGTTCTACTGAAACTCACTCGTGTATACATTCACTGACGGGCTGTTTTATTGACAAGTTAGTGCTGTCGAGACAGTTTTGAAGTATGTAAGTGCTGATTGCCAAATTCAGTTTTTTCAATGGCGGAGTACAGATGCGAAATGTCATGCCTTTAGAATAAATAATAAAAAAATCTCAAAATTTGTCATGACATGACTCATAGTCAATGGATTTGACAAACAGAGTCAGTACTGACAGTCAACAGAATTGACTCGTGTAATGGCTGGGTTAACACTTCAATGTGGATTTTTTATTTCGTCTAAATACATTAAAAAAATAAATGTTTTTGCTAATAGAAATAGATACATGCTAACAGATATCTTGTAGATTATAGGTCATATTACAGGCCTTATGTATTGGTAATGACAGTAAAATATCTCGAATATCGATAGCTTGATACTGTCTCACAAACAAACATTATCTAAGAATCAGACGATAGAATATTGTGCTGTTCGACAGTTTCTATTTCTGCCGCAACTTTCCGTCCTCCACCTAATTTTGCAGGAATTTTGCCCTTTCTTGGTCACTCAGCTGGTGTAAAATCATATTTCCGCGATTTCATTCAATGGCGAAATTGTTGTTTCAAAATTATCAACTAGTAGTCCAGTCAAATTAGAGATTTGACTGAAGATAATTCCGAAGTTGCTGAAAATTGGAACAGCCGTTAAAAACATTATTATACGTAAGCTGTAGAGACTGCCACGCGATTGGGCGGCTGCAAACTTTTTTATTCAAGGTCAAAGGGTCAAAATATCAGTTTTTTGCAAATATCTGGTAAACCGTACGTCTTATCAGAAAATTGTGTTTACAACGTTTGTAGATTAGGCGATTATCTACAAAAAAATATATTATACATTTTCTCGTAGGAATTGCCATTTCTGAGATATTGTCGTTTTAATAAGTTAAAATACTCATATTCTATCATTCCCGACTTGTAAAGGTCATCAGAAATTTAATAAAACCTTTGTTGGAGTACGCGGCTAATATTTTCAGGGGTGATTCCTGGATATATTTGGAGAAAAAAATTGTTCTACAGAGGGCGGCTATCTCCACTATCCACTAAGATACAGGGTGATTAGGGAAAAAAATTTGTTTTTTTTTTAATTTACTGAAATTTGAATAACTCCTAAAGTAATTATCATAAAGTAGCCTAATTAGGCTCATCTTTTAGGTAAATGTGTATTCTTTAATTTGGTGTAAAACATAGCAGCCTGAGTGACTCCGTTCAAAAAATATGTAGGCTCAAACCAATGCTATTATGCCGCAGTTGAAAGACGAGTAACTTTTTATTTGTTCACGATAAAACACGATAAAACTACTACTACTACTACTACCTACAAAACTACCCAAAATAAACACTTATTGTATATGGAAATATTGTAGGTAATAGTTTGGTGCATCAGAAAAGCAAAAAAAAATGTACTGTTAGTAACGAATTTTCTGAGAAAAACGAAGAAATCTGCCAGGTCTAGATTCTAAGCATTGTTTGAGCCTATATATTTTTTGAACGGAGTCACTCAGGTTGCTGTGCTTTATACCAAATAAAAGAATACACATTTACCTAAAAGATGAGCCTAATTAGGCTACTCTATCATAATTACTTTAGGAGTTATTCAAATTTCAGTAAATTTAAAAAAAAAACAAAATTTTTTCCCTAATCACCCTGTATCTTAGTGGATAGTGGAGATAGCCGTCCTCTGTAGAACAATTTTTTTCTCCAAATATATCCAGGAATCACCCCTGAAAATATTAGCCGCGTACTCCAACAAAGGTTTTATTAAATTTCTGATGACCTTTACAAGTCGGGAATGATAGAATATGAGTATTTTAACTTATTAAAACGACAATATCTCAGAAATGGCAATTCCTACGAGAAAATGTATAATATATTTTTTTGTAGATAATCGCCTAATCTACAAACGTTGTAAACACAATTTTCTGATAAGACGTACGGTTTACCAGATATTTGCAAAAAACTGATATTTTGACCCTTTGACCTTGAATAAAAAAGTTTGCAGCCGCCCAATCGCGTGGCAGTCTCTACAGCTTACGTATAATAATGTTTTTAACGGCTGTTCCAATTTTCAGCAACTTCGGAATTATCTTCCAATTATGGCGTTTTTTCGTCTATTTTGACTGGACTATAGCGAACGGACAGCTTCTACCCAGCAGTACCATCTAGTATCACTAAAGGCACTTCGAAATTAGTGTTCGACCATTGAATAATTGAGTACCTATTCGAATTTGTTCGAAAATGCTGTGTTTTAGCTGATTTTTCAATGAACTTATAAAGACTTTGAAAAATGTGAAATTATGAATGTAGCTCCTGTGCAAAAACTTACAATACATAAATTTAAAATATGAGCATGGCAATGTACGTACCTATTAAGCTAAACATTTTTTTTATCGCAACCCTGAATGCCCAGGTTTAAGAAATAAAACTGACTCCAGTAATGCAGTCAATGATTCTCTATTGGTTTTTTCAGTACGGTAAAACCCTACAAAAGAGTCGTGTATCTATAAATTGTCGTCAACATGCATTAAAACCACATCTACTTGCTAATGTTTCGAAATGTCTTGTGTTTCACTGTAATTAAAGCAAAAATTCGACTGTCTCTAATTTTATTTGCAGGATTTGGCAGGTCTTAAGTCTGTTAATTTTTATTAAAGTTGAGAGTTCTGGGTCGTCATGCAACTTGCTGTTGTATCTGCTTCGCCACATTCCATCCCCTCTCATTGGGCCTATAATGCACGGTATACAAAAACCTATAATTCACTATAATGCACCTGACAATTTTCTGTCAAAAACTCATCGTAAGTCTGTGCAACACATTTTGCCTTATGAAAGGATTATGGGTTTCCATATGGGGTTTTCACTGCTCGTGAATATCTTTAAACTTACAAAATGGCCTTACAATAAATGACTCAATTAGGCTTCTCAAATTGGGCAAAAACAAGATGCAATATTTTCAAAATGCTTCTTTTTAGGGCCAGGAATAATTCAACCATGGAGAGTACGTTTCTAACCATGAAAAATTTAACTTTCTTTTTAAATGCTTGTGCATCTGTCGCAAAGCCATACGTCGTAGTTTTCAAGCAGTTCCTTCTTCCGTTCGATCGATAACATTGACGCTTAACCAACAAATCGACCTAAGTAATTTTCATTGTAGTCATCCGACAGAATCATCGACAAATCCGAATCCTAGTCCAAACCTTTTGATAAGCAACAGATCACCTACCTAACCGACGTGCACCAGCATCAGAGTCTTGAACTAGTTTCTGAGGCTGAGCATTTCTTATTGCGATGACCGAAAAGTAAATATGCACTGCGGCCTCTATTTCCCACTTCTAAGGAGCGCAGCTGTCCCTATCTACCCCCTATCTGACTCTTAAGTCAAGCTTCAAGAACTATATCGCATACAACATCTACAAGAATAAGTACTGACTTATCTTTAACCTGCAACAAATTCTGCCTTAGTGGATCCAATGGCTGACCATTTGCTGCGTTGGGATGACCCCATCAACCGAATACTTGTTGTTTCTTAAAGCATACAAGTTCAGGCTACAATTAATCTTCTAATCCATTATGGCGTGATTCGACGTGGTGCAAAACTACGATACCAAACTTATAGGTAAATGGCACCTATTGCAGCAACATCGACTACCTTGAACAACGGTAGAAATGTAGCAGCCTTGATAAAATGTTACCCGTATTACCGCATCGAAATATTCAACTAAAGTGAACGCTCCAACCTGCACAGCGATATTTTGTCTTGCAACACAAGACTAAATTACTCGGCTCACTCTTAAAATCCGCAGTCCTCCTTTTTGAGCATACTTTGGCCTAGAAAATTGTTTATAAATTAAACAACTCGACTGTGGAACAGTCTTGCCCAGTGAGAATTTCCGAATTGGTACAATATCTTAAAATTCAAATGCAAGGTTCGTCGTTCTATTCAATCATCCCCACCTGAATAGCGTGACGGTCTTAAAGTACAAAAGGTGATTATTAAGTGAAAATTAGTTCGAAACATACTTAGACATGGTCTTGCGTCACTCACACTTTAAAATTCCTTCAGATTGTTCTTTAGATAAATACGTCTGCTTCATTCCTGAAGCTTTGCTTTGCTTGTAATGCAGCGAGAAATTTCAATCAGCGAAAGTCAAGTTTCATTCGTTGCAGTAGTTCAATCGGGACCAGCTGCCGTCTTTTGTTCTTATTTATTTACGTTGACTATAGACTAAAGCTTTTTGTTTGCAATAATATTGAGTCACTTTAATCTTTAACATAAGAACAAGGCACTGTAGAAAGGCTTGAAATCGAAACTCATTCGAATCCAGTTAAGTTTACTCATTGGTAGTGTAGGAAGAAAATAAATTAATAAATATACGGAGTGTGAAAATTCAAGGACGAAAAAGTGTGATTCGGATGGTTCCAATTGTTCGAAGGTTCCATCTGGAGTTTTTTAACTAAGGAGACAAAAGTCGTGGATGGATTTCTTGACTAATCCAAATCCAAAAATAATACTGAGCCCCGCCTCTTGTCTTAACACGATCGTTAATCATTTCGAAGTTCCTCCTACTGATTAGTTACAAAATAATCGTACGACATCTGTTTTTAATGATGATCGAAGTTCGTTCTAAGCACGTTCACAAAAAGTGAAAAAATTCATAAATAAACCAGCGATAGGAAGGAGTTGAAGAAGCTATTTAAACTAGAATTGTACCAGCACTCCCAGATCATCGATCCAATCAATCTAGCTTATGACATACTTCTAATCTAAGCGTTACGAAAGTTCTAACATGATCGCCGATCGTTCTTGCTTCTGCTTCGGTGAATTTTAAGATGGTGACAAGCGAAAATCACCAATTTGCAACAGCAACAAGCCCAGATTTATTCATCCTGTTTCAAATGACATAAACAAACAATAAACTAAAAAAAGCGCGCTCGGCGCGAGAGAAGAACACTACGAAAATTAATAATTCAAGAAAGACATAAGCCGACATTAAAACTGCTGAGCATTAACCCGGAAAGGCCAAATTTTATGCTTTGCAACATGATTCACTGCGTTCACGTATCCCCAATTCTAGCCGGTCGAGATGGCCTCTAGCTGCCGCTAGCGCCGTATCCGGATCGTTATTGTTCAGGTCGTGCAAGTTAGTTGGAAATTACTCAAAGAAAATCACTTTCAACTTCAGACGGAAGGGGGCCCCAAAGTGGCTAAAGAGCCACAACGGATCTGTTACGTTAGCGTAAATTGCACTAACGAGGTGACACCGGCGACCAAGTGGCAGCCAACGAAACCATTTAGGCATGCAATAAAATTAAGAGAAGTTAAACACTCTCGTTGGCGAACGCCCATTACCTAGGCGTTATTGGCCAATTCACATACAGGTGGCGCAGCCGAGCGTAGGAGAAAGATATCAATTTACAAACATTTAAAACGCGAAAATAATAGGGCGTTGTCGAGTGAGGAGAAGTCCTCACCTTTGCGAGCTGGATTGCGAGCTTACCACAGATTTTGTTGTTGTTGTTGTTGTTGTGATCCAACCGCGAGTTTTATGGACTACTAATTTGACGTAATATCCACGATAATTGTGAGTCAGATCCACAGTCTCAAGAATAATGCACGAAAGAATTCAAAATTCCCAGGTACAACACCAGGTAGCACGTTTCCGTTTTCTTTTAATTGTTGGCGTGACCTTCAGCTGGGCTTCGCGAGGCGTCTCAGCTTAATATGGAAAGTAGTTGATATTGCGACGAGCTACGACTGCAGAATGGCGCAGAACATATTTTTATCTTTTATCGTTATTGTTTTCGATTATTTATTATTGTTTTTTTTTTCGGTATCGCAGAATTGTGAAATTCATCTTGCTTGATAGGAAAGCCTCACCTGAGTGTTCCTCATTAACAAATACCTCACTGCTGTCCACTGACCATATATCCTCCTGAGAGAGATATGTCAGATTGTACTGCCTCAAGTACTGGCCAGGGACTTCGTATTCGACTTAACATGCTATTAGACAGCGTGTTTTTTTATTGTTAACTATTTGGTATCCAATGTGCGTGTCTTGCAGATAAAAGCGAGTCGTTTTGTAAGTGATTACGATATGATAAGTATGCGTACGATTACGATATTGAAATCAGGGACAGTTTAATCGGGGGGGTTTTTTTGTAGTCAAGTCAAGGAATGGCATTTAACGTTTTTATTATAGAATTTTTAGTCGAGGTGATCAAGATTAGTTGCGAATGGTATGCGTCAATTTGTAGGATCAAGTTCGGCTTTTGTATTGCCTTGTATTGAACAAACAATTCAATTATGACGAGATATTGAGTAAAATTATTAAAATGGTTTTTTTTCATATTAAAAATTATTAAAATATAGAATAACAAAATAAAGCGCGACTTATACTTCTGAAATGGCTGTACTCGGGCCTCTTAAAGTCTCGTTTCAGTCGTCCTTACGTTGGATTAGTTTTCCCATTTTCCCATTTGGTGCTTATGAAGCGATTTTGGAAAGTTATGGCGTGATAGCCTCATTCATCGTGAGACTAGGCGCGGCGTAGCATATATAGACATATACACCGCTTATACTTGCCCGCACGAAACCGTCTTCCGAATTACTAATTGTCTCCTCCTCCTACGTCTCACTTAACTTCGGTGTCCTTGCTACTGGGAGTCATATACGTGCTGCAATAATCAACGCCCGTAAGGCTTTCCAAATGACGAAAAGGCTCTTTTTAGTAAACACCTTAACTCTAGTGTTAATGTGAATTGCTACAAGACCTTAGTCAGACCAGTAGTTAGATACAGTTGGCCATCCATCCATCCAATGTCGCTACAGCCCAAATCGAGGCTTGGCCTCCTCAAGGGCATTCCAAGTCTGACGGTCCCTTGCAGCATGTCTTCAGCTCTGGATGTTGAGCATTGTCTCTGCGTCAGCCGTTACAGAGTCTACCCATCTCCTCCTGGGTCTACCTACTGGCCTACTTCCCGAAATTTCTGATGCCATAAGCCGTTTTGGGATACCATTGTCCTCCATCCTGATAACGTGGCCGCCTAGTCTCAGTCTGTTAATTTTTATGAAAGTTGGGAGTTGTGGGTCGTCAAAAATTTCATTCAACTCGTTGTTGTATCTTCTTCGCCTTATACCATCCTCTCTGGTTGGGCCTATTATGCATCTGAGAATTTTTCTTTCAAACCTGTTGACTCGTTCCTCTATGTCCTGGGTCATAGTGGAAGTCTCGCTAGCGTAACACAGTACTGGTCGTATTACTGTTTTGTAGAGTGAGAGTTTCGTTTTCCTGGGCACAAATCTTGGGTGCAGGATAGGATTTGTTTTTGGGCATAAAAGGCTCTATTAGCCAGTAGTATTCGTCTGGTTATTTCTTCTTTTTCTTCGTTTCTTTTTGTGATAGTAGACCCAAGGTAGACTGTTTTATCGACTACTTCTAGGTTATGTTCGTCGATGGTTATATTTCTTCCCATTCTAAATCTTCCCGCTCTGGATTGTTGCATTACCTTTGTTTTTTCTTCCTTTATCTTCAGGCCTATGTCCTTTGGCGTCTCTTTTAATTCGACATAAACTTCTTTTGATGCCAAAAAGGACCTTCCCACGATGTTAACGTCATCCGCATATCCAAGTAATTGTACCGACTGGGTAGCTATTGATGCACTTCTCTGGACTGACGTTTTCCTTATCACCCATTCTAGGGCCAGATTGAAAAGCATTAGGGCCAATCCATCTCCTTGTCGTACTTCGAACTCTTCTGTTATACAATTTTTCTCTCAATTAGGACGTGGTCAATTTGATTTTAGTTACCCCGTCTGGTGACTGCCACGTCAAATATATTTTTTTGTTCGGGAACATTGTTGAACCTACTACCATTGAGTTTGAGCTCGTGAGATCGATCAATCTACTACCATTGTCATTGGTAACGTTGTGTAGGCTATGCTTTCCTATTACTCCTTGGAACTCCTCCTCTTTTCCAGTTTGACATTCATATCTCTAAGCACCATTTTAATGTCATTTGACGGTATTAACCTGATGGTGTCTGTTAGCTCTCGATAGAATTCCTCTTCCTCCTCCTCCGTCTTCTCTTCCGTGAGCGCGTGGACGTTTATAAGCTACGGCTGCCCCGTATGGTGGAATATATCCCTATCATAATGAGAAGATGAGGGTGTTCGAAAGACAATGCTTAGGGGTCGTCCATAAAATACGTGAAGTGATTTTTGGGATTTTTCGACCCCCCCTCCCCCTTTGGTGAGATTTCGTGAGATTTGGCTCGACCCTCTCCCTCCCCCTCTAATCTCACGTGAGATTTTTCAAATTTAAAAAAAATCTAGTATTTACACTAAAAATACGTATTTACGATCGTAACCACAGCAAAGTGGGCCTTTTCTTAGAATATAGAACTGCAGGAAAGGCCTTCGCATTTAAAATCCTTGTTCGTAACCATAGTGAAATCCGATTAGAAGTCAGAGTGAAAGGCGTGTAAAAAGTTCATCAGGGCGGAAGGGGGGTGTTGGGAGCAAGATTTTATTTGAGATAACTGATAATTTGGACTCCTTACCCTCCTCTACTCCATTCACTTGTCCGTTTGTAGTGGACACACAACTATCGAAACGTGAGCACTCACTCAACAAGCATTTAATTAAGCTAAAATTCGGCGTGTACCTTCTTGTAGTTCTAAATTCTAAGGGCCTTTTCGCGGGTCAGTGCTACTTGGCTCGTACTCTGCAGCATTTGACGAGACGCACGTTTGACAATCGGCAACCAATTTTCATGTAGGATTTACCCCTATCTTAAGGCCCCAATTTACACACAGGTCGCCAGCAGGCCGTGGCCGCCAGCAGTTTTCGCCTTGAGGCCAAGTATCCCTATACACTCACTGGCCGCCAACTGTATGGGGTAGTGATGAGCAATACTTTTCTTGCAATTTTTGCTTTTATAGTACATTAAGCAAGACCAAAGCAAGAACAAGACAAGACAGGACAAAATAAGACTACAAGATCAAGATAGCAACACTTTTTGCTCATCACTAAATGCCTAAAGTCTTGCAGGGATGAGCAAAAAGCCTTCGAAAAAGTCTTGCTAAAAGTCTTGCAAAAATTCTTGCAAAAAGTCTTGCAGTCTTGTCTTTGTCCTGCTGAATGTGCAAGACAAGGCATTTTGCTCATTACTGGAAAACTTTTGCCACTTAATGATGAACAAAAAGCCTTGCTATCTTGACCTTGCAGTCTTGACTTGTCCTTGCCCTGTCTTGGTATTTCTTGGTCTTGCTAAATGTGCAAGACTAGTCTTGCTCATCACTAGTATGGGGCCTGCAGTACAAGAAAGCTGACGAAACTAGCATTTATCGTCAGTTCGGGCCTGAAGATGTGAACTTCTATTCACTAAGAATTCACGCCATATCCACTCGTATTGGAAAGCAAGGTGCGAGCTAGTCGTGAAACCATCCATAATCGCGTTTGCGCTTTTTTGCTCTTTTGTGTTCAAGGCGTGAGGCTTGAAGCTTTCGTTGGGACCATGAGCATTTTTGCACTTGAATTAATAACCTGCTATGCTAAGCAGTAGTTTTCGCCTGTTTGTGTTTGTAGGGAATCAGGACTTTACTTATATGCCACGGCCTGTCAGGCTCATCACTCAGTTAGACTGAGTCAAGCTTAGTCGTGCCGGCCGGCCTGTAAGTGATTGGGGGTCTTTAGTGGAGAAACACGTTTTACTTAATTTAACCCAATTTTCGCGCAATTTTACACTGTTTGTTTAAAAAAAAATTACGTGAGATTTGCCGAGACCCCCCTCTCCCCACGTGAGATTTGGTGAGATTCTCGACCCCCTCCCCCCCTAAACGCTTCACGTAATTAATGGACGACCCCTTATGGGCATACTTAAGCATGTATAGAACACCTTAATCGAGTTTCAAAAAATTCCATTTCAATGATATGCTAAACGGAAAACAGCAATCATGAGAATAGAAAATCTCATAATCAAATTGATCCGAAATCGCGTGCATTCCCCGGTGGCATTCTTTTAAGAAATTTTAATTATTTTTACTCGGGTTTGAATAGAGACCAGGATTATCAATACTTTGGTTAATCTGTTAAAGTATACTTGCGAACGTACAAGATTTAGAGGACGAAGTTGTAAAATATTAATAATATTCAGAAACTTGGATGTAAAATAAAGAAATCTTCTTCTTCTTCTTTAAACTCCTTTAATCCCTCATGGGACATAGGGCGGAAACAGTTGCCCTCCAGCGGACTCTGTTTTGCGCGACTGCTCTTAGCTCCGACCAGGATCTCCCAGTTGCTGCGGCTTCTTCTAGTAGGGTTCTCCTCCACGTTGTTCTGGGTCTTCCTACTCGACGGGAACCTTGCGGATTCCAGTCAAGGGCCTGTTTGGCTAGATTTTCGTTTTCGTGTCGCAAGGTGTGGCCAACCCAATTCCATTTCCTTCGCCTAATTTGGTCGTCTATCCTTTCTCGGCCGGCACGGCGCCATAGTTCTTCGTTTGAAATTCTATATTGCCAGCGGATTTTTAGGATACGACGAAGGCATCTGTTGATGAAGACTTGTAGGCGCCCTGTGATGAATTGGGTGACTTTCCATGTTTCGCAACCGTACAAAAGTACTGCCTTAACGTTGGAGTTGAACAGCCGCAATTTGGTGTTAGTTGAGATCTGTGTTGATCTCCATATGTGGGACAGGCATGCATATGCGGCTCGTGCTTTATTTATTCTGGAACTTACGTCTTCTTCTGCACCATCATTTTCGGTAATAATGCTACTGAGGTAGCAGAATTTATCGACCAGTTCCACGTCACGGTTATTCAGCGCTGTCCGTTCAGTGGTGTTTGCATTTATCCGCATTTCTTTAGTTTTAGTCGGATTTAGCCTTAAGCCTGCTGGACTACTTTCTGTTGCCAAATTGTTAATCATGTTTTTGAGGTCCTGGTGTATGTGGGCCAGCAAACAGATATCATCTGCGTAGTCGAGATCCTTAAGGCGGTCTACTAAACCCCATTGTATGCCGCCTGTTCTATTATCTAGAGCGCCGACAAGGATGTCATTTATTACTATAAGAAATAGTAAAGGCGAAAGTAGGCATCCTTGTCGTACTCCTGAGCTCACCTCAAAGCTGTCGGATAATTTTCCATTATGGAGAACTCTGCATTTGGAATTGTTATATAGGGCTTTTATCAATTCTTTATTTTATCAGGCAATCCACGTCGCCGTAGTGCCTGCCATATAAAGCTCCTATTGACCGAGTCGAACGCTTTCTAATCTACGAAAGCAAGGTAAAGGGGGGATCGGAATTCAGTAGACTGCTCCACTATTATTCTCAAGGTGTTAATATGATCAATACAGGAGCGGCCCTTCCTGAATCCGGCCTGCTGCCTCCTAAGCGTTCTCACTTATCCTAGATAGTAATATATGGGACAAAATTTTTGCCCACAGTAGATAGTAAACAGATGCCTCTCCAGTTGTCACATATTGTTAGGTCCCCCTTTTTTGGTATTTTGACTATGATACCTTCCGTCCAATCCTCCGGAAAGGTACAGGTGTTCCATGCTATTTCCAGGATTGGCTGAAGCGCATCTGCTATGAGGCTTGAATCGGCTTTCAACAATTCTGGCGGGATGCTGTCTTTTCCAGCTGCTTTACCATTGGCCATCGCATGAATTGCGGTTACTATTTCCGTCTTGGATGGGGCCCGGGTGGTGATTCTTATTGGCTGTGCATTGTTGCTGGTTTCCTGAGGTTCCTGTGTGAGTGAGCCATTCAGGGAGGCGAAGAAGTAATCTCTCCATCTTTGGAGTTGCTCCTAGTTGCTGCACAGCAGCCTTCCATCCGAACTCTTAACGGCATGCTTTTTAGTAGAGTGCTTTCCCGTGAGCTGTTTAGTGATTTGGTACAGCACCTTACTGTTGCCTGTGTTTGCCGCGTTTTCCGCTTTTTCTGCGAGCTCATTTATCTGCTGCCTTTTATCCCGCCGGACACTTCTCTTAACCTCCCGATGTAATTGGGAGTATTCCCGTTCTAGTTGGTGACGTCTTTCCGGGTCGTTTGTAGAGTTTACGTTATTTTTGAGGGCCCTTCTGCGTTCTATTTTTTGCCAGGTTGTGTCCGAGATCCAGTGTTGCTGGTTTCTTTGGACATAACCGATGCTCGTTTCCGCAGCCGTCAATATCGCGCCCTTTGTCGTACTCCACAATTCTTCAATATTTGTGTCGTCAGAAACGGTTTGCTGGTTTAATAATTCTTGTAGGTTTCCAGCAAATTCCCGCTTTTTAACGCTCTCCCGCAGAAGATCTGCGTTAAACCGTCTACGGGTTCTAGCATTATGTTGCACGTGTCTGATTGCGGCGATTTTAAGGCGAATAGTTGCTACTACCAAATGGTGGTCGCTTCCAGTGTCTGCTCCCCTGAAACTCCTGACATCCTCAAGAATGAATGAATGAAGAATGAAGAAATAGAATGCAAAAACGATATACATAGACTAAACTGGGCCACGACTAGTGACTATCACTATCACCGGGGTCTGTATTTGATGACTCGGCCATGCTTTATGCACAAAATATGGATAGTTGTGAGACGAGTTAAACGATCTTCATTTCTGATATTCTATTCTTTCGAAAAACCCAATCTGTTTCCTAAAATTGATCGAGCGTGCTAAGACTATTGACAGTATTAATCACAGCACGGTTCACTAAATCTCTAAAATGCATTTTTTTATTGATAACCATTTAAAGAAAAATGATCGTAAGTTCAACTTTCTTGCGACTCGTCAATCTTTCAAGGTGATCGTAGATTTGTTAGATAGGTGTTGCTGAACGTGATAACACATGCCCCGTTTTGTACCTTAATTTGAAATAAAAGGTCAGACTTGTTTAACCACAAAGCCAAAGGCACGATATTCCATTCCACTTGTAAAAATTCCCCGCGACTTTCTTTCATTTTTCTTTCGTCTAATTCAGTCAATGTAAAACTATTGAAAGCGTTCATGACATGCGTCCCACGAGTCCCCTCAAAAAATATAAGCCAAAAACTGCGATACCAAAAGCGTGCACCGATGTTTCAAAACTGATCACCGAAACATGTTGCAACAACTCCATTCCAAATGCCGAAATCACATACATATAAATTGGCTGATGATCAGTTGAGTGAATGACTGGGGGCCTTACAAAATTAGATTCCATTGAGCCGCTTCGGTTTTTGGCGTTTTATTTGTAATTTATTCACTTCTGTTGCACAATGGAAAATATCCGCATTACCTGCAAGAAGCGGCCCATTACAAGAAGAGCCCCGCGAGTTCTTGTTATGCTTCCTAGACATGCGATCTGCGACGCCGCGCAGAATATACCCAGCATCGGTGTATATCGATCGGTAGCGAGCATACTACTACTGGTAACCCTTTCCGATCGCCATAAAGGGAACACGTCTCTAGAGAACAGGTTTTTAATGGATATGCGATACAAGACGACGGGGAAGATATAACGCGGATAGTGATAGCAGCAAATTGCGAATTCTTGGCGCGAAAGAATCTTTTCAAGTCTCGCGTCATGCTAATTTGAATCTTTGAGTCATTTGTCTACGAGGAGGATCGGATGGATGTGGACAGGAGGGAAGACCTGGAACGGCAGCGCGGCTCGGCTGTATACAGCATGCCATAAGCACATATTCATAATTATTTCAAGAGTCTACTTCAGACGAGGCTCTTCGGGAATTGGTATAATGGCCAGGGGTATCCGCCATCCGCTGCACACCATCCATCCAGATCCAGTCAGGCAGCCAGAGGTCATTCGCAAAAAGTCATGTAGCTTCAGCCGGAAGGTAAACGGTTGACTCAACAGACCATCGATAACCGGTTTCGTGGCTGAAATATCAGTCGAAATGGACTCCGTGTCGTGTAGGAGTGTTCCAACTGGTATTACTCCATTGAATTGGAATTTTTTAATATGAAATCGCGACATTTTTATTTTGTTTTTTTCATGTTGTTTAACCTGCATGGACCCTCTTAAGGGAGGACCTATCAATCAAATTCTGTTCTTCTACCATCTGAACGGAAAGACCACGCTTTTGATTGTGATTACATCCGAGAAGATTTATTGTTTCACAAAACCAAAATGAGCTCTTCTCTTAAAATCTTGTCGAATCAGTCTAGAACGTCTCGTGGCTTCTAGTTTGCATAAAGTGTCAACATTTCGGAATAAATTAAACAAGGATTATCGAAAGTTGTGGGAGTTGGGGAGGTATCAGAAATTAACAAATGTCAAGCCATTATGGAATTAAATTGATGAGAAATTTTTTGTTTGGACTAAGATAGAAATAGATAGTAAAAATCTAATATATTTTTTGCACCTACAGCTTGTAATTGAATTTGTGTATGACTAATAGTCTCAAATTGCATCAACTTTTGTTATAGTTGTGGCCTTACCACTTCCATTTGAAACGTTTTGATATGGGGGAGTTTAGTCTCAAATTTTCTTTTATAATTTAATTACGAAACGTGACTCTCTTGGCAGTCACTATTTATTTAAAAAACGCCTTTTATAATTAATTTTTTGGTAAAGGTTATTGCACAGTATGAGTGGTTGAGTTCAATTAATCTTAATGTAATTACTTGTACATTATATTATCAAGGTTGGCTCTAGTTCACTCTGTGTAATAAGCCTACGGTTTTACCATCTCCGATGACATGGCTACCTGTTCAGAAGGTACCAATTATAGCTAAGTGCACCAATAGAAAAGGGAAATTAAAATTTAAGTTTTTTTAAAGTCACAGCGATGAGTCGAACTTTTTGCGTGTTGAAATCACTGTAGACTGGACTGCCCATCACAATATATTGATGGGACTAATTCAGAGGTGACAAACATTTTTTCACTGACATAAAAATGCGGGAAATGTCGTATAAGATGTCCGTTGCTTCAGCATCAGTGTCGGCGAAAACGGCGCTAACGTTGGCGAACATCAAGGCAGTTACGAAGTTTTTGTCGTCGTATCGAACTCTGCGTCGCCCATCGAATGCTTCACGCATAATCGCGTCAATCACAACGTTGAAGAGAAGTGGCGAAACGACGACGTCTCCCTGTCGGACACCCGTTTGAATCGGGAACTCCTCGGATAAATCGCTTCGAATATGAACACTGTTGATTGAACTATGGTACGCCGCTTGAAGAAGTTGGGTGATTTTCAATGGCATGTGTTCAGTTTCCAAGGCTCTCGACAAGCTGTTCCAATTGATCCAATCTAAAGCGGATTTGAAAACGATGAAAACGACGACAATCCGTTTGTCGCAACGAATTCTTTTTTCCATTAGCTGACGGAGTGCAAATATTTGATTAATGCATCTTCGATGTGGTCTAAATCCAGCTCGTTCTTTCCGACACGTTTCTGTAGCCTCGATTGTATGATTTTCGTAACCTGAAGGTTTACTCTGTAGAGTATCAATCGGTGGTCCGAAAAGGACACCTGATCTGATATCCTCCAGTTTTCCACTTTAAGTGTTTCCGTGTCCATGAACAGCGTACACTAGCTCCCTGCCTTGGAAATTCTCCGTGCTTGGGAGTACGAAGGTTGGGGTATTGCCCCGGTTACGTACCGATAAGTTTGACTTGATAAATATAATCGAGTAGTGACTTTCCCCTCTCGTTATTCTGGTCGCTTAGCTAAAGCCTCACATTGGCGTCACACCCTACGATCAGGTTGGCTCCATTCGATTTTAGTGCTGTTGTCATCTGCATGAACTCCCCTGAGGGTGAGCAGGTCATGAGCCATAAAGGCTGAGGGTAAGTAAAGACCCTTTCCCATTCAAACCGCAATCTAACTACCGTTACGTTCGTTCATTGGAAATTCGGGCAGAGAAAGGCTTTTATGTTCCTTTCAACGTAAATACAGGATCTAGACTTGCCTTGATCCGAGCGGTGGTAAAAAGTGTTGCATTGCCTGTCCGAGAGCCCTTTTATGCTCCGTCCTCGTTCCCTCGTATCAAAGCAACATCCACATTTTCCTCCTTTAGGAAAATCTGGAGGTTTTTGTGGCTATTTTGGAGTGTTGAGGATTGATCTGAACGATCTCAAGCATTTCCCGATGTCCCCTGAGCGCCGTCCTCGGGCCTCTCTTCCAAACCTAAACCTTCCACCAGTTCATCCACATTCGGGGAAGGGCTTTCAAAATTTTCAGTATATCTTAGTCGGTTTTCATTCTTTTCCAATATCTCGGGGGGCTCCTCCTTAGCAAGGAGAAAGAATGAACTGCTATTTTATAGCGATTCCTTTGTTTTGATGACCACCCAGTTATCCATAGGAACTGTCGGATTTTCTGCGTGGAGACACTAGATAAGATTTATAGGTTTCAGATTTACTTGTGGCAACCAGATGCGAGATCTGTCTTCTCCGGATATCCGCAGCTGGGATTAGCTTGAGCCTGATGCTTTTCCATGTGTCAAGTGACGCCTAGGAAGTCCCTTGAGGCCTGGTCTTCGCATCTGATTACCCTGAACTCTCTGACTACCTCTGGGGAGTTATAGCAGGGCGTTTTTCCTCCCTTGCCTGAGAGGATGTGGTCCAATACCATCTCTGATAGTTTGGCTTTCACCTCCACCCAAGTTTCGGGGTTAATGCGTCCCCCAAAGCCCTCTCGCCGTTTGTTGTAGTTCTAACAATCGACTGGAACTTCATTTTGTCCGACTGGTCTCATGGTCCGCTCATGCACCATACCGGCCTTATCATTCTTAAGTATCTTGTCGAGAATGAAATGAAAAGGGCTCTCCGGAACTGCCCCTGCATGCGCATACCATCAGACCTATGTTTTGGATTTGGTTCGCCTGGCCGATCCAAAACAGGTGTGATATGGCTGGCACTCACCCAATTGGTGGTCTTTGCATGTATCGTCTCTAGGCTAGAGGCGAGTAACTTTTTCTCTGACGAGGTTGAAGGTAGTATTTGTGCAGGGGTACTATGGTTAGTTTTCTAGTTTTTTTTGCCAGTTGGATCCCACGAGTAATGCGGAAGTGTGCCCATCCTGGCAGAACAGCTTACCAGGATAAGGCACTTAGGTATACACTCCGACCTTGCTCGAACATCGGAGAGAACCGTTTGCGACCAACATTCTTTAACCATTAGCTGGCCACGCAACCCTCGGTTGGAAGTGGAGAAATGGGTAAAGGGAAGATGGGGAGGGGGAGGAGATGTACCTTGCTTTGTCTGACTTACATATTTTTGAGATTGGCGATTAGACTATTCTTTTTATCATTCCAGTATGTGCAACATGATATAAATTGTATCATTCCATCAAGTCTTCTATAGAACTCCCGCACCTGGGGCTATTTTTTCTCTTTATATATTCTTTTTAGACGCTCAAAACTTATCAAGTTGATTTATTCGTTTTTTGTAGGATCCGGCTTATTATTCGGATTAGTCTATTTAATTAATATGCGTTACATCAGATCTCTTCGTCTCTGCCTGTAAACACAAGGTTGTTTTACACCAGTACAAGTTTACCGCCATTTGTCAGATTTCCGTAAAATATTACATCCGTATTTCCTATCGACATTCATCTTCAGTTACTATTACATATTTCATTCCATGCAACCAATCTAAATAAATGTTGATCTAGCTTTATCTTAATGTTTTGCGACATTCCATTATGTCTCCACGTCACATCGAGGTACTTCAAAGTCGATCTTCATTGAAATGATCACTGATCTTGCACACAGTCAAACCACAATCGATCGACGTCACGTCACAGGGAAACGACATATAATAGACGAATATTCAATCTGACGCTATTCAATAGATATTGAGATAATGATTAATTCATTAACTAATAAGCTCTTTTCCTCCTTTTCAGATTTTCGTTTCAAGGCGAAGAAAGTCTGCGAGAAATTTCCAATTGTGTCAGTGATTTTTCGATTCGAGTTCGAGTGGATATCATCGACGATCGTGACAACAACAACAAACAATAGAAACTATAATTGCCAATTAGTTAATTTCATAATTGGTAATTATCGAGAAGAAGTTTTGGAGTAGGGTGTTGCAAAGTGCGCGATTGGTGGATATCGTCGTCGAAGTAGATTAGTTCGTTCATTTAGTGCGTGCCGTTCAACAACTGACCACACACGTTTTTACACACACACATTTTTCGTTTGTGGAATGGGATTTGAAAGTCAACGCCGCTGACGAAACACCGTGCATTTCTCAAGGTAAGTCCCGACTTGATTTGCTCTCCGCTCTTGGCTATCAATTTTAGATTGAGACTACCTCATTACCTGTCGTCCAAGTTTGTCTGAGATATTTTACCTTCGGCCAAACTCGGGCAAAGTATGCATTTTGAATATTTTTTGGTTTTTTCTTTTTTTGAATTTTATTTTTAATTTCGCCTCCATTTGATTTGTAAAAATGCAGTTTGCATGAAAGTGGATATAAAAGTGTTTTTGTTTCTTTAAGTGACATATTTACGATGCGATATAATTTTTGAAGGTAATTTACGTTTTGTACAAGGAAGTGCGCAACGAAATATTAAAAAATTAATGCAATGCTAATCGGATTGGAATAAACAAGCAATTTCTTCGGTGTATCATAAAAAAGTGTCCTTTGATGCGTTATCAGCTAATTAAATTTTTTGCTTTGATTTTGTTTTGAAGCGGCTACCGCCTGTCCGGTTTTTAAAGATTTACATGAATAAATAATAATTGAATAGAAATATTTTGTTAATTTTTCGTTAAATACCTTAGTCCTCGAAAAAAGTGTTTGGTTTAAAATCTTTTAACAATGCCAAACCTGAAGTGAATTTTTTTATAATCGTAAGAGAGTATCTTAACATGTACGTGAACTTAAAGGCTCGTCCAAAAAATGCACCCCCATGTTTCTTTTTAATAAAACACAAACTTTTTCAAGCAGCTAATCTATTCTAATAATTATACGTGGAATAGAACAATCTTCAAATGTCCATCATGCGTTTGTACGCTTCAAATCGAATATTGAAACTTTCAATGACTTTTCGACATGTTTCTGGAATTTTTTTCTGATATATATATGGGTGATTCCATATCAGATTTGCAATCGATATTGTAAATTTCGATGAGATAATTTTTTTTATGCTTTTTATCGAAAATAAATCGACACGTATTTTTTTATATAGCTAAAAAAAAATTTTTTGGCGGAATTAGGATTTTTTGAATTTTTGATGAACTGCCTTTTTCGCAATGAAAGTCGCTTTTTACAGCCCCAATAACTCGAAAACCGTACGTCGTAGAGAAAAAATGTATTAAATATAAAAATTCGGTTTTTTCTTCTTCTTTGCAATGGTTTAATAAAATGATTTGTTTTAACAATTTTTTAGCACCAAAAGTTAAAATGTTTATAACAAATTAATTTTTCTCAAACTTGGGCCATTTTTATTTTCTTTTTTTTAATCTCAATAAATTCTCCAAAGTCTTCCCGTAAACCTAAACACAATTTCATAATGGTATCAGAAGTAGATCTTGAGCTATAGAATATCAAAGACCATCATGCACCGTGCGTGCGCCGACCAACGACTCCAACGAGCGTCAATTCACTTCGCGCGCGCCTAAGAGACAAAAAAAATGAAAGTTACCTGAATTTTTCCCGATTTGCAGTCGGCACGATGTACATAATACATCGTTTTCTTTCAAAATTGGCGCACGCACGGTGCATGATGGTCTTTGATATTCTATAGCTCAAGATCTACTTCTGATACCATTATGAAATTGTGTTTAGGTTTACGGGAAGACTTTGGAGAATTTATTGAGATTAAAAAAAAGAAAATAAAAATGGCCCAAGTTTGAGAAAAATTAATTTGTTATAAACATTTTAACTTTTGGTGCTAAAAAATTGTTAAAACAAATCATTTTATTAAACCATTGCAAAGAAGAAGAAAAAACCGAATTTTTATATTTAATACATTTTTTCTCTACGACGTACGGTTTTCGAGTTATTGGGGCTGTAAAAAGCGACTTTCATTGCGAAAAAGGCAGTTCATCAAAAATTCAAAAAATCCTAATTCCGCCAAAAAATTTTTTTTTAGCTATATAAAAAAATACGTGTCGATTTATTTTCGATAAAAAGCATAAAAAAAATTATCTCATCGAAATTTACAATATCGATTGCAAATCTGATATGGAATCACCCATATAGATTTTCGAGGGATACCGAATCAGACCACTATTTGCGGGTCCCTTTTCGTCCCTCTGCCTAGAGTCATCTTATTGGGGTTGCAGTGGGTTGTTCCATTGCTCCCTTACTTCGACTCCCCTAGTTATCGCAAGCAGCTGATTGAAGGGAGTCTGCCTCATGTCCTCCATCCACTGGAGTCCAGTTATGGCATCCCTTTTCCTCGCCACCGCCGGACAGTGACACACTATGTGTGTGGCCGTCTCAGGTTCCTCCAGGCACATCCGACAGGTGTCATCCTCCAGAATTCCCATTCTTTTTAGGTGATACCTGAAACATCCGTGTCCTGTAATCAGTGCCACCAACCATCTGAGGGTTCTCCTTTGCATATGCAGGATCCTTCTTCTGGCTGCGGTAATCGGCAGCGTAAGCACCATCTTAGCCTGCCTACACGTGGTCATAGCGTCCCACCGTCTCCGGTGTTCCTCAGCGACCCATTTCTCGATGTAGTTCCTTACCAACCCTCTGCCAATGGCAGAGTATGGCTCCGGTCCCCAGAATTCCGAGGTTGACCCCTGTTTTGCCAGGTTGTCAGCCTTTTCGTTCCCATCGATGCCTGTATGTCCTCTAACCCAAGCTAGCGTCACGTTGTTTTGTTGCGCACACCTGTTCAGTTTTTGGACACATTCCAACGCCAGAGACGCATTAATCTCTGTCTGGTTCATGCGCTTAATCACAGCCTGATTGTCCAGTGCTATAAGGATACTTCTTCCCTGCACCTGACCCTCATTTATGTGATCCAGCGCGTGCAGCAGAGCAAGCATTTCCGCCTGGTAGACTGAGGTGTAATTCCCCAAAGCCAGAGAGCAGGTCAGATTTAAGTCCTCCGAGAAGACTCCCGCACCTGCTCTGCCGTCAATCTTGGATCCGTCCGTGAAGATATATATGTCTTCCGGTCTCCCTTCGGGGAGCGTTCCGTTCCCTATGAGGGTTTTATGATACCTTTCGGTCACCCTCATTTTTGTGATCCCTTCCATGGGCATCATGAGCTCCCTAATCCCTTTAATGCGATCCAGGATCTTCATGTGCCCATATAAGGTTCCTGACGCCTGCCATGCGGCATCCCGTCTCATCCGAATCGCTGAGGCTGCCGCAGTCTTCATCACCTGGAGGTCTAACGGCAGCAGCCCTAACAGCGCCTCCAATGCCGCGGCGGGTGTGGTGCGGAAAGCACCGCTCACACCTACGCAGGCCATTCTTTGCACCTTGTCCAAATGCCTCTTGACGGTTTTCTGTGTGGCTTTAGTCCACCAGACCACCGAGGCATAAGTTATGATGGGTCTCACCATCATGGTATATGTCCAGTATGCTAACCTTGGTGAGATACCCCACCTTAGTCCACATACTCTTCTGCACTGGTGAAGCACCCTTGTCGCCTTCTTAATCTTCTCTTCAACGTGGTATTTCCAGGTTAGTCGCGAGTCCAAGTATACACCCAGATACTTGACCATCCCAGACACCTTGATCCTCGATCCAAAAAGCATGAGGGGCTGAAAATCCAGATCTTTAATCTTCCTAGTGAAGATTATCGCGTCTGTCTTATTAGCATTTATGGTGAGGCCCTGTTCCGTACACCACTGCTCAACCACTTGGAGTGCATTCCTCATGATATCTGCCGTAGTGCTCATAAACTTGCCACGTGCCACAATCGCTACATCATCTGCATACCCAACGGTATGCACGCCCATTTCCTCTAGCCGCCTGAGCAGAGTGTCCACAGTGATGTTCCACAGGAGGGGCGATAGCACCCCGCCCTGTGGGCATCCCTTGCTGACCCTCCCTCGAAGCCGCGAGTCTCCTGTCTGAATCCTTACCGCTCTGTTTTTCAGCATGCTGTCCACCCACCTTACAATCATAGGGCTGACCTCTCGCCTCACCAGAGCGTCTTTGAGTTTGTTGAACTGTATCTTGTCGAAGGCGCCTTCGATGTCCATAATAACGGCCATCGCTATGCCTCCGGTATACAGTTCCCCCTCGGCTACTCGCACCAGTTGGTGAAGTGCCGTTTCTGTAGATCTGCCAGCCTGGTAAGCGTGCTGGCTTCTACTTAAAGGGTGCCTCCTTAGCATAGTACTCTCCAGGTGGTCTGCCACCACTCTTTCCATTGTTTTCAACAGAAAGGATGTTAGGCTGACTGGCCTGGAGGACTTCGCCTCGGTGTAGTCCTTCTTGCCTGGCTTAGGGAGAAATACCACTTTGGTTTCCCTCCACACCGCCGGAATGTATCCTGTTGCTAGACAGGTAACGAATATTCCCCTAAGCCTGGGTGCAATGACATCTTTGCCCCATTGAAGCAGCGCAGGGAATATTCCGTCACGCCCCGATGTCTTGAAGGGAGAGAATGTGTCTATTGCACGTCTCACCCCTTCCTCCGTCACCACCCCGTTAGCCTCCTCTCGGTTCATCCTTGTAGCCATTCTGTTACGAATAGTCCAAGATTTACCCGAGACATAGCTGCCAGGAAAGTGAACTTCCATCAGGATCTTGTTGGTTTCCTCCAGCGTCTCCGTCATCCTCCCCGACGGGTCACGAACGAGTCCGACTTTGGAGACCGGGTCCCTGGAGATCATTTTCTGAAGTCTGCTGGCCTCAGATATGCTCTCCATGCTCGAGCAGAAGTTCCTCCACGACTCCCTTTTCCGTCGTCGCAGAGTTTGCTTCATTTCTCTTTTCTTGGCTTTGTAATTCTCCCAGGCAACCGGGTCATTGCACCTCATCGCCTTTCTGACCTCTTTCTTCAGTTTCTCCAGCTCCCTACACCACCAGGGTGTGGGATCATGGTCATCCACTGACGTAAGAGGACACGCCACTCGAAAAGCGTTCTCTATCGCTGTCTGCAGGACATGCAACTGAGACTCTGCTTCTCTTGTGGTTTTCGGTGCCCCTGGCACGCGCTCCCCGAGATTCCTGCGCAACATTTCAGTATATCTAGACGTGTCCGTGTTGCGGGGAATTCTCGTTGTTCTAATTCCGTCTCCCCTGCCCGGGGTTCCGTACTCTATCTCAAATGAAATGGCTCTGTGATCTGACATAGTCGTCCGATCCATCACCTCCCAGTTTTTCTGATATAATTGCAACTTGAATGTCATTAATTGTTTGTGGTTTGGGTATTTTTCAAAGGAGCGTTAAAGCGAAGAGTATTTTTCAGAGGACGCCAATTTTCATAATAAGTTTGAATAATGTAAATGTGTTTTTGCAATGTATACCTGCCCATGGTTGAAATTGTACTGCTTCTATTAAAACAAAATGGCTTATGTCATTTGGAAAGATTTCACATGTAAATTCTATACCGTACTGACATCTACGCGTCAAATTTAGGTAACTCTTCAGATTGACGTCAAATCTGCCCTTAAATCTGCGTAGTTTTGAAGAAGAACCTGTCCGTTAGAATAAGGAATCTTCGAAGGCACGTGGAGAATTATATTAGCAAAGATTTTTTTATCGAAACAAAGATATCTAGTAATAACTTCACCTTCCCTTTTTTTATTTATTAAACCCTGTAGCGTTGTCCAGTAGCCACAACTAGAGTTGAGCCGAACTTACACAAGGCAGTACATTTGCCCCTTACATGATGGTAAATTGTACTGAGGCTTCAATTTTGTTAAATGTCCCTGTACAAAAGTAATATCCTACTGGTATATGAGCATGTAGGGAGATAAATGAGGCGAGGTGTGATTGTATGTAATTAATGTACTGGAGAGACATTTTTTGTTTCTTTTATGGCAGTAAAATATCCATTTTGAACTGCAGCGAGGTGAGATTGTAAACACGAATTGGAGAGACATTTCTTACATTTTTCCTACATTAAATGAAGAGACAGTTCTTACTTCTTTTACGGCTGCAAAATTTCCAACCTAAATTAGGCGAGGTGGGATTGTGAAATATAAGTGGAGACATAGATTTCTTACTTACTCTTAGCTTGTTTAATGCATATTACTAGCTCTTCATTGGTAATTTTTTAATTGCTTGTTTTTGGCATTACAATAATTGCCCCATTTGAAGTATGATCACTGGTACTGGCGAAGAACCTCTTACAAACTCATTATATAATCGTATCCTACCCAACCCCAGCCACAACTAGGGTGTGGTGATCGGTTAAGTTTAATTGCTAAACTTTACGCAATGTCACACAACAACTTCCACACGATCAAAACGATCGATCCGAACATTCCCTCTTCCGTTCCATCCCGATCGTGCATATCGAGAAGAAGTCAATTTCCGGAATCTCCTTTTTGGCATTGTGCAAAAGTCTCGACGGAATTGGCCGAAAGTACTCGATTAAATACTCATGAGAAGAATCGAAAGAATGCTACTCAATGACTACTTTTTACTCATTCAAAAGTACTCGATTGCTTGAGAATGAAAATATACTGCCTTCGCGTGCATTTTCGGCTGTGACGAATTTCAAATACGTAGCTTACATCCCGAGTAAAAGCACGTATAGTGAACAACGAGGGGCTTGAACGTCCCTAAACTCTCATTAATTGAGGCAACAAAATACATATACAGTCTTTATATGGAAATTATTTACGACTGAGATAAACTTGCAGTTAGCTTGAATTCAACCTCGAATGCAAATTTATTCAGTACTCGATTCCACCCTATAAGTAATGATATGAGTAAAAGTACTCGGTTAAAAGTATCGAGTACTGAGTATAAGAGAAAGCGAAATACTCACATGAGTACAGAATCGAGTAGCTATTCCGTATCCCTAGCCTCAACCCCCTCTTCTGTACATTCAAGCTATTTGTTATTTATTACTTGGCAAATCAAACGTTAAACATGCGGGCTTTATTTGTTAAAGATTTTGCCATTCTGATATGTTCGTTGGGTTAGTACTATCGCTCATTTTTGCCTTAAGATACCACCATAAAAAAAGACCAGGGGGAGATGCTACACGATGTAACCAAATTGACATCAGTTTTCTGAGGAAATGTTTATTGAAATGTGTGTGAGCTGTGTCGCCATATTGCGAGTTTTTCTTATTGGTGCCCAATATTGGCAGTTCTGTTTGTTGACAAGCTCATTTATATCCTCGACATATGGACATCTTTACGACGACAATTTCCCGTTACAAGGAGTAATTAGCATCGTAACGATGAAACCCCATTCTGCAAATTACGATGAAAGCTCAAATTGGTCGGTCGATAGATTATTGTAAAAAACTAGCTTTTAGGCGTTTTTCATTGTCTTAAGATATCAGCTAATTTTGTCTGTAATTTAAAAAAATATTACATATTTGTTTCCAGATTAGCCTATTGACATACCACAGCAATGTAACAAGGAATTCATCATCATTCATTACACATTCACAATTGTCAAAACATAACGACGAATTTAACGATAATAACGAATTTTTCCCTTAAAATGGCATTCGTCGTAACTGCGATTTTTCGTCATATGCCGAGAATATTAAATGGAAATGTGTTTACAACTCAAAATGATTTTAACACATCACATGATTCCTTACGCACTATGTAGTCATCTGGTTTAAGACCCTGCACCAAGTGGATCAATGAACAACAGTGAAATAGCAGTGGGAACGGGAAATCCATATGCAAAAGTGTGGGCCAAAGTCTCTATACAAAATCCCAATGATTTCCGAAAATATTAAAAAAGAGTTGTTAAACCTCAAATTTGATATTTTACAGGATTCGGCGTTTAGGAATTTTAAACATATCACCGATTGTGGTTTAGGGTAATCCTTGACTTAGCCGAATATTGCTGAATGACCGCAGTTCTGCGTTTCTAAAAATGCTCGTGTTCATCGATGATGTTTACGGTCCTATTTGATCTAAAATCAGTTTTCGAAAAAAAGGTCAGCGCAATTTTTAATTTGAAAAAAAAAAGAAAGTAAAACTCGTTTCGTTCCTCATGGCATAAACTGGGTTTTGTGATTAATTTTTTTACTACGATTTTGTTATAGAAGAATGTCGTTTTGGATTACTGTAATGATGATGACAAATTCGGGGAATTCCATTTCAGGTTTACGGTAGTAACTTGTGGTTGACAGATTTATAAGAGTCTGAAGAATGTTTTCAGAAGTTGAATGAGCATTTTCTTATTCTAATCGTGGTTAAGTAACCAAAAACTGATGTTCGATTAGTAATGAATATATATTTTTGGTACAAAAAGGTGTATTTATGGTACATATAAGGAAAATAACATAAACTCTACAAGCGACCCGGATAGACGTCACCAACTGGAACGGGAGTACTCCCAATTACACCGGGAGGTAAAGAGAAGTGTCCGGCGTGATAAAAGGCAGCAGATAAACGAGCTCGCAGAAAAAGCGGAAAACGCGGCAAACACAGGCAACAGTAAAGTGCTGTACCAAATTACTAAACAGCTCTCGGGAAAGCACTCTACTAAAAAGCATGCCGTTAAGAGTGCGGATGGAAGGATGCTGTGCAGCGACGAGGAGCAGCTCCAAAGATGGAGAGATTATTTCTTCGCCGCCCTGAATGGCTCACTCACACAGGAACCTCAGGAAAACAGCAACAATGCACAGCCGATAAGAATTAACACCCGGGCCCCATCCAAGACGGAAATAGTAACCGCAATTCATGCGATGGCCAATGGTAAAGCAGCTGGAAAAGATGGCATCCCGCCAGAATTGTTGAAAGCCGACTCAAGCCTCATAGCAGATGCGCTTCAGCCAATCCTCGAATTAGCATGGAACACCTGTACCTTTCCGGAGGATTGGACGGAAGGTATCATAGTCAAAATACCCAAAAAGGGGGACCTAACAATATGCGACAACTGGAGAGGCATCTGTCTATTATCTACTGTGGGTAAAATCTTGTCCCACACTATACTATCAAGAATAAGAGAGGCAGTAGATCAAACGCTTAGAAGGCAGCAGGCCGGATTCAGGAAGGGCCGTTCATGTATAGATCACATCAACACCTTAAGAATAATAGTGGAACAGTCTACTGAATTCCGATCCCCCCTTTACCTTGCTTTCGTAGATTATGAGAAAGCGTTCGACTCGGTTAATAGGAGCTTTATATGGCAGGCATTACGGCGACGTGGACTGCCGGATAAGATAATAGAATTGATAAAAGCCCTATACAACAATTCCAAATGCAGAGTTCTCCATAACGGAAAATTATCCGACAGCTTTGAGGTGAGTTCAGGAGTACGACAAGGATGCTTACTATCCCCATTACTATTTCTTATAGTAATAAATGACATTCTTGTTGGCGCTCTAGATAGTAGAACAGGCGGCATACAGTGGGGTTTGCTAGATCGCCTTAAGGACCTCGACTACGCAGATGATATCTGTTTGCTGGCCCACAGACATCAGGAGCTAAAAAACATGTTAAACAATTTGGCAACAGAAAGTAGTCTAGCAGGCTTAAGGCTGAATCCGAATAAAACCAAAGAAATGCGGATAAATGCAAACACACTTGAACGAACTGCGCTGAATAACCGTGACGTGGAACTGGTAGATAAATTCTGCTACCTCGGTAGTATTATTACCGAAAATGGTGGTGCAGAAGAAGACGTCAGTTCCAGAATAAATAAAGCACGAAGCGCATATGCATGCTTGTTCCGCATATGGAGATCAACGGAGATCTCAACCAACACCAAATTGCGGCTGTTCAACTCCAACGTTAAGGCAGTTCTTTTATACGGTTGCGAAACATGGAAAGTCACCCAATTTATCACAGGGCGCCTACAAGTCTTCATAAACAGATGCCTACGTCGTATCCTAAAAATCCGCTGGCAAGATAGAATTTCAAATGAAGAGCTATGGCGCCGTGCCGGCCAAGAAAGGATAGACGACCAAATCAGGCGAAGGAAATGGAATTGGGTTGGCCACACCTTGCGACGCGATAACGAAAATCTAGCCAAACAGGCCCTTGACTGGAACCCGCAAGGATCCCGTCGAGTTGGAAGACCTAGAACAACGTGGAGGAGAACCCTACTAGCAGAGGCCGCAACTACTGGGAGATCCTGGTCAGAGCTAAGAGCTGTCGCGCAAAACAGAGTCCGCTGAAGGGCAACTGTTTCCGCCCTATGTCCCACGAGGGATTAAGGGGCACATAGATAGATAAGGAATAGAGTAGATACTGGTTGTGTGGGTACGAAAAAGGGTTATTTCACAATGAATAGTCGAAAAAGTATGCTGTGAAAATCTTTGTATGCGGAATAAATTGTAATTAATTAGATGATCACAGAAAAAAACGATCAAAGTAAAAAAGAGATCAGAATCTGGCCCAGATGAGCTTTTATGGGAAAAGTATTGAAGAATGCTGCGGACTATGCAAGTATCCTGAGCAAGCTAGACTTGTGTTGCGGAAAGTTATAGCCCTAGAGTCGTTGTAATATTCCTACGGTAGCTCTATGAATCAATTGAGGAGCAAAAGGCACCATCGCAATTTTGCACCTTGTCGAGTCACACTGAGGCTGTTTTGAAGGCCTCGCTCCAGAGACGATTTTTGTAGTAAACCTTCTTTACGCACTCTGCCTAAAAGATTTACTTGAGAGTGAGTTTCTTTCATTCGCATCAGATTGTCGTCAGATTTTCCGTATAGCCCTGAGAAATGGAAAGGACGGGACGAAAGAAAACTCGAGTCTGTGTATGTTTATGCAACAGTTCCAATACGGTTTCGCTTAGTCTATCAACGCTTCTGACGTTGGTGATGTGTGATTTTTAAATTAAATAGTCGATATTCAGATTCGATGTCTTAAAAAATTATAAAAATCGCGTACAATATTTAAAGAAAATAATATGTGTACAGTACATACATAATAACAAAACATAAAAAAATATAATATAATAATAATAATAATATTAAAACAAAATTATTAATTCACTTTTAATTTGGCTTTGTAAAAAATAAGGGATCTAGTATAACAGTCATTATTGTTTCGAAATTTCCTCTCGATAGTCTGCTAAGGCTCGTTTCACCCAGGCCTACAACCAACTAATAAAAATCTGCTGACAATGTTCGTTTGGCTAGAAGAGGACGAGATAGAGGGGATGAGTAAATTTTGAAACTGCCCTAAACAGTTTATGTGGCTGTACCGAAATGGTTCAGTCCGCTATGGTCTACTCCAATATCAAGACCAAAAACACCAAAAATATATCAACCACGTTTTCGTTTATGCGATTTTTTTGCTACTTTGGACCAGTTCGATCCTGCAGCACATAACCCACAACCCACCGGCGATACTTTTAGTCCACCTACTCCCAATTATTAATATCGCGACTTTGACATCGGGGCATCGAGACACAACTCGCTGGAGTGTAATGCCTCCTGAAACGAGTTGAATCTCATCAACCAACCGATGACATGCGTTTTGATGGAGTGGAGAAGGGCTAAGGAAGGCTATGACAAGAGGAACCAGGAATGTAAAGAGGGAAGAAGAAGGAAGGAAAGTTATGTAGGTGGGAAAGTGGACAAGGCGAAGGACCGTGGAGCTGGCCGGGATTCGAACCCGGGGCCTCTGGGATAGTAGCCACACGCCTTACTCCCTAGGCTACCAAGGCTATGTTCGAGGCCGTATTTAGGTTAATTATTAATCAAAAAATTTCTCGACCCAGCATTTTAAAGGAAATTTTGTCTACATTTTTCGTATAAAGCAATGCCTATACCTATCTCTGATCCAAAACAAGATATATGCAAAAGAGCAAAAAACAAAAATTGGTTGTCTGTAAAGAGGGTTTACGGACGATAATTTAACGGGACAACGTCATGAGAAAACATTGATGAAATGATTGCATACTTTTATGAATAAAATTGAATCATTTATATTAAATTATCATTATTTTGTATGGATACAAAAAGGAGTGAAATGAAATATTCATTTTGATTGATAAATTAGCTTCCACGGCCAAAGTTCTCCACGTTGAATTGTCGGACACAACTAGTCTCATCAGAAACACAGGCGACGTCTGCTTGGCTGAAATTACATGCTTCACTGCTGATACAACGTTTAAAATTGTACTTGGCGCAGTGTATATTCATCCTGGAGCAAGTGTCTCAAACATTAGTGTATTGCTGCACCAAGCACTCTTTCCGTACGCGCATAACAGGCAGTATGTGCATCCGATCATGCAAGTTGATACCAATGTACCAATTCTTCTTTGTGGCGACTGCAACACTAACGTGAAAAATGATGAAACATTCCTCAAATTCATGAAAGATACAATCTCGAATGCACATCAGATGTTACTAAGTCAACAACGCTGAGAGGAACAACCCTCGATTGGACTTTTTCAAGGCACATTACAGTTGAAACACTCCCATTCATTTCCTACTTTTCCTATCATCGTCCTATCTTTAACAGAATAACACAGATTGGAAGAAGTTAAATATCAGACATGTATAAGGGTGTTTCTCACCAAAGTGGTAAAATCGCTGTCCTTGGCAAATATTACGGAAACTATGGCGAGAAATATTTATATTTCTGCAAATTTGAATTTATAACTATCTAAACTATAGTATACAATATAGAAAATATCTCACTTAAAAACCTATATGGTTTCAATAACGTATTTTTTAGGTCTAAAAACAGTCCCCTGGCCGGTCACCAAACCAAAATATTTTCTATTGAGTTCATTAATTGAACTAATATTTTAAAAACAATTAACTTATATAACACAGTTTAATCAATATGAAATGATATGCTATTAGACTCTAATATTAATGTATTTAAACTATTTTTTGATTAGTTTAATTTAACCTAAAGTTGGTCCCCGAATTTCATGAACAGTCCCCTGCCAAAGTTTCGAGTTACGCATCAGGCCATCTACAGTAAAGACAGACTTGTTAATGGGCGTAATGAAACGTAAACGACATGAAGTTAGCTTTGTTACCCCCAAAAGTAGCTATACCTCATTTTGTTTAGTGTTACATGAGTTAGAGGGGCACATGCGCGCATCGGTACGCAACATTCGACAGTCCCCTAGTAAGTGTTATTTTTCTTTTTTTAAAGTGTTCCAGTTTTCTCTATTGTGCATCGTTTTAAATAAGATGTCTTATATTGTTTCTATAAAACAAAATAAAGTCATAATGAAGGAATTTTATGGTACCGTAACAATTACACAAATTAAACAGTCCCCTGCCAACAGTCCCCGATCAACAGTCCCCCGCTACATACAGAAACAGGAGACTGTTTCATTTATTAGGGGACTATTATTGTACTTTTGCCTTTGTTTTAGGTCTATAACCATCTTTTAATCATGGCGCGAGAAAGAAGAAAGTGTCTAAGGAAGAAATAAAAGTTCACAAGTTTACTTGAAACCACACAGAGAACTTGGAACTACCAAAGAAGACTGTTTTATTTTTATATATATGCGTCATGAGGAATGTTTTTAAAGTATATATACTACTAATAAATGCTCATTTCACTTATATATACAGTTCTCTGACATATGCAACAGTCCTCTGACATATGAATTTTTTAAATTTACTCAATAAGTCCTAAAATAAAACAAATATATTTGGGTCCCTTACTGTTTATTATCCACCAGATAGATATCTATTTAATTGTATATTTTTTTTTCATATTCACTTAAAAAAGTTACTGGGACAGATTTCTTGCAAAAATTTACCAGTTTACAGAGAAACACCCATAAAAGTTATAAATGAATTTGTTACTACACATTGTTACTTGTAAATAATCTGTTCATTAAAGTAATAAACATATTTGAATTCATTAGTGCAAATAAAAGCTAATTTATCAATCAAAATGAATATTTCATTTCACTCCTTTTTGTATCCATACAAAATAATGATAATTTAATATAAATGATTCAATTTTATTCATAAAAGTATGCAATCATTTCATTAATGTTTTCTCGAGCGTAACGGGACAATGAGTCATCATTTTTCGTGCATGCAGCCGGCGTTCATCGTTTTAATAGACGTTGTCACGTCAAAAAAATATCGAAATTTTGATTTTTTTCTTTTTTAACATTTTGGACATAAAAATTTTCAAAATTTTTAAATAAGCAATTTCCATGGGAAATTTAATTCTCTACAAAAATTTCATATAAAGTATATAGAAATTTTGCTTCGTTTACGAGATTATATATGGCAAAAACGAAAAAGGGTCCATTTTGACCCCTATCTTCAATCTCCACCCTCTAATTTATTAGCACTCTGCGTTTTCTTCTTCTTAAATGATCCATTGACGATTCCTGCAATAAAACCTCTTGAACATCTTAGTTCCTTTCTATATGGCATAATCAATAGCCTAATATATTCTCTGTTTCAATTATCATCAGACCTATCGATTATTTGCGGAGATGGCAAACCATAATAATCCACAGTAGTTCCGCCAATTGAAAGACCAATATCTCGCAGTGACGGCATTTCATTCGCGTTCCTTCGTTTATCGAGTGATGTTTTTCGCTCTGATCCGATAATCGGAGCAGAGTGAAAAAGTAGCCTAAACACGCATAAGAAAATATTGAATCATGCCGTGAAAGTCCTTAAATCGGATTAGCCGTTTCCAAGCTTTGTTAATTCAAATGGAATGATAAAAAAAAGTTGCCACTCCCTTTCTTCCGACTATCGGATCGACTTTTTCGCCTGAACCGATAGTCGGATCCGAGTGAAAAAGCAGCTTAAAACATTCCCCAGAAAATACTGGATCTTGCCGTCCTATCACAATCGCATTAGCCGTTTCCGAGATTAGCCCGGACAAACAGACAGACATACAGATAGACAAACATGGAGGTCATAAGCTACTTCATCGGACGTAGTACGGTATGCACACCATGCTCGAAGCGCAATTAGCCAAAGTCGTTGAGCATACTGGTGCTGCATACAATAGAACAGAATTAGCCACTTTTATGATAAGGAGGTATCGGCCCTAAGCCATGCCTCCCATGTTAGTCAACATTCTCACGAGTGCTGCGCTGATGGCGGAAGGTTTTTCGGTCGTGGCCGCCTAATGCATCGCGAAGCTGTCAGTCAATTGTTACCCCTAGATACCTACATATGTGCGGGCTTGGAACGAATAACCGGCTCACCTGTTTTCACCGCTATAGTTTCCATTTTTTCCGCTTGCTGATTAGCACTGTCTTAGCTTGTTGATTAGCACCACTTTAGACCAACCTTCTCGAGCTACGTTTTTATCTTCCGATCGATATTGTTGCATGAGGCGTAGCGCCAATACTTCATCACACAAGATGAGTTACAGGAGTCCTAGGACCGGGTGGTGTTTGAGATTGTGTTTCTATAAAAAAAATTAAGAAATTCGAGTAAAGTTGAACCCACGAACTGAAAAAAAGTTCGCTTCCCACATGCATTGAACTCTTCCGTTTTCCCTCTTCTCAAAATCTCGATAAAGTGCATCCGATCTTGATTAATTTGTACAAATCCGCCATTGCATAATTATCCGGCATTTTATTCATAGTTTCGTGCATTTCTCATATTCAAAAACAAACATACAAAAAGTTTCATCCTCATCGCCACTTGCGGAGCCGGACAAACTCGAAAACTTGTTTGCGTTTGAAAATCGAATTTCACTTTTTGTCGAAAAGTATCGTCACTTCTCGCGGTTCGTTGTTTTGTTTCATGCTATTGCACCGAGGCTGCCAGCATAATTATGTACATACTTTCGTGGATAATTTTCGTTGGTTCGTTGACCATAGGTCGTTACATAAAAACCGTTCAATTAATATTAATATTTAGAGACGAGGAAGACAACGAACGCGGCGGGCAGAAAAAATATTGAACTTTTGTGGTTTTCGAGTTGTCTCAAGTTAACGAGTGAAATTTTCGGCCGACAATTTACCTTTCGTCATTTCTTGTGCTCATGTGTGTGACTTTTCCACAGCCACAGTAATGACCGCAATCTTTTTTGGCACCTTCTGCGGTAAGTGGCGATTTATAGAAATTTAATAATCTTTGATACCTTGAATGCGGATTATAAATGATACCTTTTGGGACTGGTGATGACGGTGGTCGCTGGCCAGTTCGGGCATGATTGTTTTTAATTTTTCATCCGATGTTGATGTTATCTGGTCGAGAGGAGCACAGCTTTAAATTGCAAATAATAATTTCTACATGACTACGTTACCTGGCGCACAGAATTTACCTATATACCCTCTGCGCACAGGTTGCCACATGGGAATCAGGAAGTAGCCGCGCGCTAGTTTGGCGGTTTCATGAAAAAACGAGGATTTTTAATTTTTTTTTATTACTACCTTTCGGAGTGATTGATTCTAAATTGGTTTAATGCAGAGAAAGACACGAAATGTGCAAGGAGATGTATTTGAACAATCTTGCGGCGGATGGAAACAAAATAGAGCACAAATGAAGGAAGGTATGCAAGTAACCCTCCAGGGTTATTGGCTTGGGATTGTAGAGCCGAGTCTAACTGGTATTGAGCAAGAAGATAAAGGTGAATGGTTGCTGGTTACTATCGTGGAAATGTACTTTCATTTCGTTGTTGTTTCTTTTTTCTGTGTCCATACAACAATAAAAAACATCGCAGGAATTTTATTTTAAGCATACATGACTTGGGCTGATACAGATTGAAAAGGGCTGGATGAAAGTGGAGGATTTATTTGAGAAAAGCATAGAAAATTCTGTGTTATGACATGAAATTAGATACACTTGGTAGTTGTAGGCATGGAGGACTTACCTGAGAAGTAAACAGGTCATTTATTCATATTCCCAACTGTGTTCATGATTTTTTTTGGTGATTCAATTTTGGAACGAGTACACTAATAAAGATATAATTTCCTTGATGTGTCGATAAGATTAAAACCGTTTTTTTTTTTACGTATTATTCATTGATATCAAGGAAGTTTTTGAGACCCCGACCCAGATAAACAAATTGTTTTGGAGGAGAGACGGAATACCTAAATTGCCTATGACAGCTGGGATTGTTGGTTCACTGAGGAATACGAAGCTCTTGAAAAACTCCCAGTATTGGTATGTTCCTTTAGCCATTGGGAATATGTTTTCGTTCTGTCAAAGATCATCAAGCAGTTGGATTGGTGTTATTATTTGGGGTTATCTTAATTCCAAACTGGGGCCACATGTGGAGTCTGCGTTGGGGCCAAATATAGAATATGTCCCTTTGCTTAATTAGGACCCAATTAAGATTACCAAGTTTGGTCCACGCTGAAAAACCCTAAGTACACTCTAAAAACGAATTAGTAACAACTATTCAATGTTTTCCAGTTTACCAGTCAAGTAATGCAAGCAGCGAAATTTTCCTATTGAACGAGTGAAATTTTCGTAAAAACGGAGAAAAGGAATTAACCCGACTGGTGTTTTCCCAGGCAGCCCCAAACTAAGTACTAACCACGTCCAATCAAAGAAAGTGGAGCTGGACTATTGAGTATGCTAAATGGAACCCTGTACAGTCAACAAGATAATTGTCGATAACAAGGTTGGCGAACCTACGGCACGCGTGCCAGCAGTGGGACGAATGAAAAATTTGCTATCACGTGAAAATTTGCTAGTGCAGCGTTTACGTTAGCAGCTAAGGCACTTTTACATCTCAAACGCAAAGTGGAATGTAAAATTGGAGCCTTTCATCGCGCAGACATTTTTATGTTTTTTATTCTGTTTCTTCGAGATTAATAGAAAAGCATACAAATTTCTATGCGAGAAAAGAGCTCGCATTTATATTCCACTTTGCGTTTGGGATGTAAATGGGCCTTTATTGTTTCGAGAGGAGAAATTGGGCGTCCGAACACGGACTGAAAATAACCAAAAAAGCCGTCGGCGTCGCCCTCATAACCTCACTTGATAATAATAAGGTATTTCTTCCTCCTTATAGTGGCAATTGGAATCTGTCCTGAAAGGGATAGGCTAAAATGATCGGCCCTTTAACGCAAAGAAGTTTAGGCTGAAGCAGCATGGTGTGTGGGCGTGTGCTGCCGCTAGACATTAAACCACGCTCCCATTTACATTCTAGCAATATTACAGGTGCGAAAACACTTGAAAACAAATTTACGCAAGTTATCTCCAGAAATCAAATTTGTAAATGTACACAGTCTAAACTGGTACTTGTTGTGAGTATTTGCAACTACTCTTGCTTTATCATATGAGTAGATAATGTTTAAGGTTACCCAAATCGCTAGAAGAAAGCTCCCATTTGGAGTCTATTGTGACTTAAATAACATAAAAAATTTTAGGTTAGGTTTTACTCAAATTAACAAATTTTGCGTTCCTTTACTGTGGTTCCATCAGCAGAGGTAGAGTGTTTGTTGAGTAAACAGAAAGCGTTTTCCCTCAAGTTAACTCAATGCTGTTTCCATGCCGGTTCTGGGTTAAAGTGAAAGATAATCAATTTTACATTGGTATATGTTAAGTAAAAGATACTCAAGCGCACCCAGCTTAACCGGACTGGTTCCCTCGAGTTGTCTTGGATTTAACGAAACTTTACTCAATATCTAATAATGTGTTGATTAATGCGCCATCTATTAGAAGTTGGAACAAACTGCTATTTGTAACGGTTTAGTTAGAATTACGTACGATTTGTAACGATTTATGCACTACGCTAACATTGCGCCATCAAGTAATTAAAATTTGAATGAACGTAATTGAAGTCATTATCTTTCTCAAAGTTTGTAGAGGGTACGATAAGAAAAGTCTCGAATCTTCCAGGACATCTTTCCTGGTGGTGGTCGAAAGATCCAGAACTTGGATAGGGGAGGAGCTTGGTTATATAAATGGAGATCTAACGGGAGAATTATCTCTCAATGTCCTTGGCATAATATTAAGCGAAGATCTGCGTTGGAGTAATTATATATTTTAAATTGCAAAACAAACGTCACAATGCTTGGAATTTCTCAAAAGATGCAATTTGCTCCTTCAGACGTCAGCCAGGGATATAATTTACAAATCCTACATTCGTACTCGCTTTGAACCCAACTTGTATATCTCGGCCGGTGCCCCGAGACTCGCACTTGCGGGCTTCAACAAGGTGAAAATGGCGCCCGCAAACTTATTGGTGATGGCCCCATTACCTCCTCAATTGATTTCTTAAGCCACCGCAGGAATGTGGTGGTTCTGGTGAAACTCTACCGTATCTACCACAATGACTGTTCCATTGAAATATATAACCTCCTGCCTCCTTGGCAGTTTTTCTCCGAACACAAAACTAGTCTTCACGGCTCACTCCCACTGTCTACTGCCCTTATTTTCACGCCCACATCAGTCTATAATTTCGTTCATCACAGGAACAAGAATAACCACCCATAGTCAGTATTCCCGAACTCATAGGACATCCAGGAGTTCAAACGCTAGGTTCATCACTATCTCGTCATGCACACCCAGACTCCCCTAAACCTTTATTATTCTTTCTCTATCCTTCAAGCTAAGCTTACTACGAGGCAGCTGACCATGATGTGAACAACGTACTGGTAGTACAAAGGTTGACACCTGGGCTTAGACTTCCACATAAAAGATGTGCTTATCGTGTCGAGGGCTGGTGGTAGTTTTTGCACTGTCGTTTGTAAAAAAAACCTTATCCTGATATGGAGGCTCGGTCAGGTTGGAGCTTTCACTTCCTACCATACTCATGGGACTTTTATGGATCAATAAGTTGGAGAGGGCGTAGGCAGGGGAGGTCGGAGTGGAATTGGGGAGTATAATAACATAGACAGACTAGCACCCGGACCATGACGTCAGAATGACGTAGGCCCATCGATTACGTTATTCTGACGTGATAGGGTGCTAGTCTGTCTAGGGTATAACGGAGCATACCGAAGCCCCGCTTTCGGAAGGTCCCAACATATCGAATTCAGGACGGCGGTCAGGAATCTGCGAAGCCAAGAAGTAGACCCAGGCAGCCACTGTTCTTCTCATAGTTTCTGAGCCCACTAGAAAATGGCAGAACCAGCTCCCATATCACGCCGGCGGAGCGGACAGAGGACTCTCCATAGGAGTGGGGATCACAGAAAAAGAAAAGGGGAGCTACAGTGACCATTCTACCGGAGCCACAAGCAGACCCAGACAGTCGTCGCTCTGCCCCAAGTTTCGGGACCCACCAGAGGGCCAAGCAAGGAGGGCCGGAGTAGAATTGATTATCCGACGGAGCACACCTCAGTCCTACTTTCATGAACTCTTTACCAACAGACCGAAGGTGGGAACCTGCAAAGCGTCAGTTGGCCGGAATCACCATGGCAGTGGTACGTTCATTAAAGAGACCCTACTTGAAGCGTCAAGTCTAAGTGGCTGCCGTACTTTTGGGCCCAATATGTCACCTAAAGAAGGAATAAAAATCGATTTTGCTCCGAGGGTTCAGACGGTGTAGTATCCCAACAAGGTTATACTCAATGTTTTTCGCCATATGCGCATAATTATCGACTTTACTAAATATTAACGATAAATGGACAATATTATGCGTCATTATTGCACCGGTTAAGAGAAGATATCACGAAAAAATAAAAACCCCGAATGGGTGCTTATGTGCGCAGTTTCCATGGATAAAATTATGAAATTAAAGTTCCAATTATTACATCCTTGAAAAACTTGAAAAAGATTAACATCGAACGAGGTAGTCCATGGAAATGGTACTCTAACATTGCAAAAAGACAGCACATAGTTTTTTTTGGGTCGGTGCAAGTTTAAATTTGAGTTTTCGGGGTCGAAGTCCCGCACATTTGGCCGCCATCTTGGAAAAGGTGTGCAAATGGTTATTCCACTATATCTCCGTAACAGTACATCTTACAGAAAATTTGTAAATAGATTTTTTATTTAGAATTAAATTATCTACGATTTATTACATAAGCTGTTTTGTTGTAAATTGAATAATTAAGAAGTTATAAGCCTTAGACCACAATAATAATAATAATTACAATAATAATAATCACAATAATTTCTTTTAAAGGCTGTAACTTTTTTCCTTTTAATTTTAAGTTTTTTTAGACGGTGTCAAAACGAATAATTGTCATTCATTCTTGTCTTTGCATTTTTGCAATGTTACAGTACCATTTCCATGGTCTAAGGAGGTCATCACCCAAACAGATTTGTATTTATTGAGGATCTCCTAAATTCCTACTTTGTGGCCAGTTTTAAAGAGTTGGAGACGCCCTTGCTAAGGTACATCGACCTAAAGGAGATTATGTTGAAAAATAAAAAAACTACTTAAAAACAAAGGATTTTCTAACTTTTTCTAAAAAGTTATTGAACGACTCGGCTTCTGTTGATGCAACTTGAATACAACTTTCCAAAAATTAAGAATATTTTGCGAGACTCCTATGAAACTCCCGATCACTATAAATCCCATTTAATTATGAAAACCTCTTCGACGGACGCTAATTCTACACTAATTCTGACCAACGGCAATTGATGATGACATTTCATTAAGGAAATAAATTAACAACTAACACAGCCCCCCCCCCCCCCAAAGAAGGTAGATCGAGTAATACTGATCGTCATTCGAAATCAAATCAAAAATTTTTTTTTTATTGCAAACCGAAAAAAATGTTTGGCGATCAAAGCAAAATTATCTTGTGACCTTTATTCTTACCTGAGACTAGTTTTTGTGGACGCTGCCGACACAGAAACCCGATTCGGGTTTATTGATGAAACTTTATTATCTCGCCCGATTCGGAGCCAAAGTCAACAACAAAACGAAATGGATTCGCCTCTCTATTCGAAGCCAGAGTTCCCATGAACTTGATTCGACTATTTTCGTTCTGTTTTATTGTTTTTGGCTTTAATCCAGGTAACCTCAGAACGCGGCAGGTAAATGCCAGCAGTTACGAATACACGTATGTAAATTTCGTTACATTGTTGCGTCTTCATAATTGCGATTGAGGAAATATATTAATTTTTTTGTTGCTCCTCTTGCAGTCTACTCAAACTTCAGCTTGTTGTGAGGGAAAGGAGCGGAGCGCAGAGGAGCCCCAACAGAAGCCACAAGAATTGCAAAATGCTCCTGCTGTAAAAACAATGAAACCTTACCGTCTCGGGTTTCCTGGACGCGATTGTTATGCTGAGTAGCCCCACACCGGCCACCGCTTTGTGCAAGTGATCACCTGGGGACGGCGAATTTAATGCTGCCTGCCACCTACATCCAGGCATGGCCGGTAGACGGCAGTGCTGTCTCGGTGCCCCCTTTCCCCTGGATTCTACTGAAGAGTTTTTCTTTTCGATTTTCCGCTGGCCTTCAAGCCTGCCCAGGCTGGGTTTCTTGGAAGTCACTAGCGGCCGTAGTCGCGCGGCTGTTAGCCCGGTTTACTACTATTCCGGAGAACATTGCACTATGACTCCGCCACCTGAACCAAAACCTGAACCCGCTCGACTTCGGATCTGGACTGGCTTAGCAATTTTGCCAGGTTTCGAAGTGAACGGTACAGCATCGTGCCTGACAAATCCGCAAATGAAATTCGCTATGCTGTCGCTAGCCGGGCTAGGGGACTGCATTATAAGTGATCATGGGGCACGGCACGTCTTTTTGTTCTTAGTCATAGCCGAGTCCGTGTACTTGAAGGTTCCTAAAAAGGAAAGACAATGGCCTAGGTGTGCATGTGCTGTGATCGCTACTTTAATCTCGAGATGTTCTACAATTCTTAGAGTGAGCAATTTTGTGTTACGGTGGATGACGTCGAAACTGATGCAGATAGAATAACGCATTTTTGGTTTTCGTTTTTTTTTTTCATTTTTCTGAAAAAAATATTTAAAGACCATTTCAAAACTTTCATCATCTGTTATTAAGATCCTTCAACATTTCTTAATAAGTGATCATGAGACATCGTAAAAATAAAGGCAGCTACATAAAACGTGGTCTTTGCCATTGAAAACACGAGTAAAGCTGTACGAAGAGAATGCTGGCTTTAAGTGAGTTAGTAAAGATTTTTTCACAACCAATTTTTTGTGCAAAATGAATAGCATTGCACCCACTACCGGCTTTAGGGAGAATTTATAAGTTCTGATCATAAATTCGTTATTTGCTACCTTAAAAAACCCCAGATGCCGATTTTCATTTAAATCGGAGCATAATTGACAGATATTTGGGTGGACAATTCGAATTCCAGTCATATTTCGGCGTCCATATTAAATTTCGAAATTCGAGTTGCGAGGAGCCCATGTATTAAGGGAGACCCCCACCTTCATGCAAAATTTCGAAGCTCTGCAATGACTCGTGCGCCCTTTACAATGCACACATACACCCATACACGCATTTATACAAGCATACAGAAACTTTCTTTCTTACTTTCATTAAATGATAACACCCACACAATTCAAGACATAACGCCAGATATGAACAGGAGGTAAAGAAAGCTTGTGTTTGAAAAAAACAAAGTAAAAATCAGCTGGCAAGGGCAGGAACGGCGGAACATAATCATTGTGGGTGGGGAGCACGCGAACAGCTAACCGTTAAAATGTAAAAAGTTAATCCGTCAATTGAATTGTCAGCAGTCTGTTGAGTTATATATGGTTTTAAATTCTTTGGTTATGGGGCTACCTGCGACTAGCATTTTAGGAGGGTTGCAGATAGAGCCCCTTTGAGCCCGCCCCATGTGGGCCCCATGTTGCCCTATAAGGCCCACCCAAAGAATCTAACCCCTTGCTTCATTCGTGCCTCGTCAAAAGGAATGTCCCATTTGGTCGCCTGGAGAAAAAATCATTGCTCCTCAATTCCGAGTGGAAAAAGGATTGCAAAAAAATTGAGAATTTCGGCGTGGATATGTGAGAGTAATAACTGCGCCGGTGTCGAAAACTTTATATTTAAAGGCGTCGTTTTACCAATACGGTCTCCCAACTGAGTACTAAGTACGTCCAATGCTGCTTATCCTCCGAAATCCAACCAGAACCGGTCTATTAAGTAAACTAAATGACCCAACATAATTGCCTGAAATATTAAGCAATACAACAACAAAAACTAAAGTTTTTATAAGAGTTAAACTAAAGCTTAATGCCCCCGGCTTCACCGATCTCAGTTCAATAATGTTCCGTTAAATCCACATAAATGGCTACCCCGGCTAAAGTCCAGTTCATGTTCAGTTCGTTCTTGAAATTGTTGTTACGTTTTCACCAGAAGTCAGAAATGCAAAAGCTCAATGAAATGGCATTCCACTATTTCACTTTATTACTCTCTTTTGAGCGAGCTTTTATGTTCAATCTATGTTCAATTTCAATTTCATGTTTTGTTGGTTCGTTTATCCTCAGTTGAATATGTGGAAGTTGAATGCGAACTGAACTGAGGTTAGAAATTCAGTTCGCCAATTTGTTCGAACTTGCACAGTTCAGCCGGGGTATTTATTACTTTGAAAGTTTTCCGAATACGTAAGGCAGATATCGCCTCATTTAATTTAAAATAAGGTTTGTCTACTAGGGTCATTGTGAAAAACTGATAATGCATATCTTACTGAAGTGTCGCTGGTGTATTTGAATGTTGTACACGTGGAAATTCTTTCGGCATGCCCCTCATTTGCTACATGGGGTTCTCATGGATATTGAAATTCAACAAAAATCTTTGACTTTGATTTTGAAATTTGTGATAAGAATAAGTTCATTCAGAGCATTAAATATATGTAGATACCGAACGGACGATTCTTTTTTGGCGTATGAGCTTAAAGCCCTAGACCTACTGGCACACTTCATCCGGATTTTACTTATTGCAGCCTAGAATGGTGCAGGCCCTTGTGCTTAGCTCTGAGATTCAGTACTACTCTGTATTTTGGCAGAATCAGCGACAAAAATTCGATGAGCTACTAAGCGGAGCCAATTTGGAGCGATGTTAATATGTTCCGCTTAGAGTTTTAAGGAATTGTATGAGATGAAGAAAACGGGCAAACATAGACCCGTTCTCGTTCTATGCGGTGGTCAAGCAGCATATTGGACATGCTTGGTGCTTAGTTGGGGGACCGCTTGGCACAATCGCTGTCGACGCTGGGACAGTTTTCTCTTTTTCCTTAATACTTATACTACTTCTTCAGTGGTACTATAGATACTACTTAAGCCGTAAGGGCAAGCCAAATATCCAAATCTAATCTTTGATACATGTCTTCAATAAGTTGAATTATGGATATAAGTTCAATTATGAATTTGCTTACGTCTTTTTATTGTGATACCAATTGTTCTTGCAACCGATGAACGTGGTTTTCAGTAAATTAAAAGTTATCTAAGATCATGTAAGAATTAGTCAAGTTTAAATCTTTGCACGATTTTATCAATAGAATGAAAGCTGGCAAAACCACTTTCTTTAAAAACTGTCCACTTTTAACTCCAGTCATCGAGGGGATCAAAAAGCTGCCTTTTGGGACGAACAAGATTCAAAAAGCATACTCGCCTAAATCGCATACCCAAACAGAACAAAAGCGTACATTGGCGTTTGATCTATATGCGCTCCATTATAGCGCCCGTTGGCCCGGCGCAAAAACTAGCGGCATACACACGGTGGACACGATAAATTGGAGAATCTAAACTACTAATCCATCCGAAATTCCGACATGGTGAGGTTTTGGTTTGGCCTGGCGGAATTTGGATGGATGGATCGTTCCAGTATGGAGGCTTTTTGGGGAATGTTTTATTCACTGATGTTAACGGTTAAAAATGTTTGAAGAAACCGAATAATGCCTTCGACATCCGACATTCTACCAAAAGTAGCCCCTTAAAACGGTATTGCGTCGTAACGATCAATTTTCGTTTGAACGACATGCGGGTGTAAGCTTGCAACGCTCTTCCTTCCAATACCAGTTCTATATATTTTTTAACATTGCAGCCATGTTTCAGCACTCCTTAAAAAGCTAACAGTGCTCCCTTTCACATACCAGTTCCATGTATAAACTTTTTAACATTGCATGTCCTTACAAGGGAGCTTACCTTTTTATGCTCCTTCAAAAGCGTTATAGGAGCATTATAAAAAAGCTTTATTCATGAACGCCTGTGGATATGTGACCCGGTATCGAAAAGCTTTCATTTTGTTGAGCTTTTGAAATTACCTTTTCCTTTAGAAACGTGAGTGCCGTTTTACTAAAGCGGTCTCCCAACTAAGTATTAACCAAGTCCAATGCTGCTTGACCTCCATAATTGTTCAAGAATTCGTCCTATACAATTTCTTAAAGCTCTAATTTTGGTCCCTTAAGAAGCACTCCGAACTTTTCCGGTTGGGGTATTACTGGTTTCATAACATACTTCTGCTATACACGTGTATTCTTTCAGCACAAGTAACTTTTATTGTCTTTTCTAGAAGATATCAGTTTGTGTGTGCTAATAGAAAAGATACTAAGAGTAAGAAGCCTGTCAAAAATTTTGGTTGCAAATGTTACAACTTCCCTTTAATTGTCTCTACTAAAAATCTGACAGTTGAAGGAATACCTGTGTGTGTTAGCTCAATAAATGCGTTTTCGCTAATTCTATTTAATTTTCTTTAATTATACATATACTCGTAAATTGGATAATAAAGGGTTTTACGACGTTCACTTTTTACTAACAACTTTTTTCTAAAACCACAGCCACTAACGAGGCGTCATTACAATGTTGCGGGGCATAAAAAGAAGCGTTGTTGAAATTGGTCCATTTTCAATTATTGTTTCGGTATCATTAGCTTGGCTAGTCCACAGTTGGCTCCTAGTAACCTGAGCCAAAATGAGATATTAAACTTGTCTTCTTCTAATAGATTCTTTTTGCTTGTTTGCTAATGACCTAAGCCAACCCCGCGAGTAAGACATGATGATACCGTAACAGAGGTAACCGAACGTCTTCTCTATTTAAGCTTCTCTTTATCGTCATATCTTTGTCTAGCGGAAAATCTGACCGTGCACCGTCTTGAGCAATCATCGTGCTCGTTTGATTCCTCCATGCCGAAGCGGAGAAGAACACATAATTCGCATTCATCATCCATTGAGAAACTTCGCATAGAATAGAACTCGCCTGGATCAGATCTCCATTCCACGAACAATGGACACGTTGGCACCCATTAGCGGAAGATAGCGCTTACCTGGAGCAGGTAACAATTAGAAAGAATATATAATAAGAAGCCAGGCAGACAGCGGTTCATCCTCGGAGTAATATATATCCACGGGAAGAGGTTGTGACTCAGTTGTGGGCTCAGACTGTTTGCTGTGTTAGCGCATTTCGCCCCAAAGGTAAATCTGGAGGTGATGCAACAGCGCAAAAATGCGGGATCTTCTTGGGATATATTTATGATCACCTCTCAGCTTTTCGACTTATGCTTATGCTCGTGTTGGGCTTTATACGTTTATCATGTGAAAATGCAACTAAGTGGCAGACGAAGGTTTTGAAGCCACCTTGGTTTGGGGTGGATTATAATTCGGTTTTGTTGATTGTGTTGTAAATCTTTTGGAGAACGATCCAACGATCTACTTGTACCTCAGACTTTGGTGGCTGTTTCTGATGCTGAGTCCTCAATTAATAAAAGTGTTTTTTTTTTTAAAATTGACGACATTTTGCTGAATTAGAATTGATTTATTACGGAATAAAAAGAAAACTGTGATTGCTTTCAATGGCAATTTACAGCTAAAGACGCAATAAATCGTCGACCAATCGCGAGGTATTTTATTTAAAACAGCCATGACCTTTGCTTGTATGATGAATTCAAGAAGAAATAATTTTAGATCTGGCTACAATATTGATTACATAAAAATCCTTATCCATGGCCATGTGATAAAATTCGTAGTAAATAATACTGATTTATTATATTAAAACAACAACAATCTGAACTATAGAGCCAGTACCACTTGGGTTCTAAAAGAAAGGTGCTCTAAAAATAGACTTACCTACTCATACTGCCAAAAATAATTTATCTTTTACGCTTTTTGGAAGCAAGGGAGCAATTTGTGAATAAAAATAGCAAAGTAAAAAACCCCTTTCCGGGATGTTTCATGAAATCAAGAAGAACATAACCTAAAAACCATTTGTGCCTTCAAAATAATGACATAAAATTTATTTATGAATTTCTTCAAAATGTTTGTGGTAGTAAGGCACCAAATGAAAAAGCTATTTTCAGCACGTCGTGATCGTTTTGGTTTCACATTTGACCGTTCCTTTTTCACACAAGTGACAGTTACTTTTGACATTTGAAATTAACACTAGCTTTGTTTATTGAGCTGCTCTAGGTTGAGCTAGCTTGAGATATCTCACGAAAAGGTGTTTCATGAGCAATTTGGTTGCTCTTACATGCCTGAAGTTTCTCTGATTTGTGTTTTATGCGCTTGCTCTAAGTTGAGCTAGAGCACGGTTTTCTGCTCTACCTTTTTTGATAGAGCAACTTCAGGTAAGCAATCAGCTGTTTGTCAACTGTCACAATACCGACATTCGTTAATTGAATATCTGAATTAGAGAAATCATCTAGCGCTTCCATCAACTGAATTGATAAATACTTTTCCATTTTTTAATTTAGTAGCGTATTTATCAAGTTTAAATAAATTTTACTTTAAAAACTGTCAGGTTGAAGTTCTGAGAACGCACTTTGAGAATTCTTGCCTGAAAAGTGTTTCATGAGATTTCTTGCTCTGAATTGCGCCAACTTGCTTTATTTATTTTTGACAGCTGCTCTACTGTGAGCTGCCTCGAGCTGCTCTGCCTTTTTTTCTGTCTCAATAAACACAGCTACTGCAGACCGGTAGTCCAGATACCACCATTGAGGCTAACCAGCGGAATTCGACGTAAGCAATGGGTGTGGTCAGTGCTACCCTTTCCTCTGCTATTTGCACGTATAGAAAAGTCCCTAATTTCAGTCTACCTGTAAATACGGGTATGAGCTGAACCTATTCCGAGCAGCTTTATTCTGCTTTATTTTGGACGCATAGCTGTATTGCAGGCTCAAAATCGAAGAAAGGCCAACGAACGCTGATATAGCTTTCTATGCCAGTATACAGACCTTCGTCAAGAGATGAGATTTGAACCATACATGTGTCGCTGGCTCTACGCGGCAGTGACTACGCCAGTGCTGACATTCTCTCGTGTTCTGCTCTTGTAAAAGAATATAACAAATCTAGTTATGGGGGTTCTGTCTATAAACACCACGGAGGCGATGAATGTGATTCTGGTTGTCTAGGTTGCAGGTACCTGAGGCTACGAGAAGCGAGCTGCTGGGTGGAAAAGACGTATGGACAAAGCAATATACTGGGAATGGTAGAAGGGCCTTCTAATTACATAGCATCGAAAATTAATTTCAACTCAGGTTTTAGGTTTGTGAAATCTTCCAGCCTAACAAGAGCTATGAGGTGCTTATAAGCATAGATGGCGGGTGTTTTCTGCCCTTTGATGAGCTTCCACAAATACTTCCAGAAACACAATTGAACATTTTCTTTGGAGTTGTCTGCCTTTTTCTACGATCAAACATCGCACATTCGAAAACGTTCTCTTACAGAACTATAGAAGGAGATCTCGAAGTTAAAGTGAGAGATATGATAGGTTAGGTTAGATTGAAGTGGCTGCTCCCCCACTGGGTAGCCCACTTAGGAACACCATTGGACCCATTGTGATGCAATTATAGTGTTGTGATATGTGAAGAGTGCGGCACACTATTGCATTGGTCCATCTCAGCCCGGCTCGAGCTAATTTTCTCACTGCCAGTTTACAGGTGGCTAAGGGAATTCCCATCTGGGTTAAGTAGAGTGTCGTTCCCAATTCGGTTCCTTGTCTAGCAAGCTCATCTGCCCTGCAGTTTCTCCTAAGTCCAGGAACAGAGCCATCTTAGTAGATTCATAATAACCCAGTCGTGATAACCCCATCTGTCCACTCATCTCTGGCCGGAATGATGGTATTGAAAGCTGCTTTTCTTAATAAGACTCTCCACAAGTCTTTCGAGGATCTTGAAGAGAAAGGATGTGAGACATATGTATATAGGTCTGAAGTCTTTTAGATTGTGGTAAGAGATTTTACTCGCTTTCGGAATGAAAGCCACCTTCGCGGACGTTGAAGTGTATATTAGGCTAAGAAAACTCCTATAGATGGTTGTAACCCAGTCCAGAATTAGATGACTGACCTCCTGAATTTCGATAGCATAAATTCCGTCCGGTCGTTTTATAAGGCTTAAACTTTCTATGGGCCCATAGGAGCAAATCCCGGTTTGTTAGTCTGTCGATGGTACCTAAATTATATTCACTAGTTGGGCTCCCAAAACCAGTTTCTGCCGATGCAGCAAGAGATGTCGAGCCAGGAAAGTGGCTATTGAGCAGGAGTTTCAATGACTACTAACTGTTTTTGGTCCATGTATCGTCTGATTGTTGCAGCAATTCTTGGCACATTGGGCTTTTAAAGAGAACTTTTCTAAGCCTTGCGGCGTCGAAAAAAACTTTCTATTGCCTCACAAAAGGCCTTCCAAGATTGCCTCTTTGACTTGCGCAGTTCGTACTTGAACTCCCTGAGATGCGTAAGTTTACTGTTCCACCAAAGAGGTTTGATTTTACCCTTATATTTCCTAATGGGACAGGCTGCTTCCAATGCATTATTTAGGAGGTTGTTGAGATTTCTTACCTGATCTTCAGCGTTCCAAAAATGGGCGGGGCATCCTCCGGAAGTGATCTTTCCACATTCCTGTAGCCTTCTTCACAGTTAAGTACATATTAAAAAAATAAAAAGAATGACTCTGTGGTTAGAAAAGGAGTGTTCACTGGATATTCTACAGTTTTCTACATAATTGAGCAGGTCTGGGGAAACAAGAGTAATGTCCAAGACTTTTTGTTTTACCCTTGTAACGAACTTAGGTTCATTTCCCCTGTCCGCTGGAGTAAAAGGTCAAAAAGCAACTTATTTGTGTCTGAGCTGCCCCAAACGGAGTAGTGAGCATTTGCATCGCATCAAATGATGAGGCTGGCTTCATAATTAGCTGCTTCCTTTGCCGAATCGGAGAGACTGCAGCTGTCTATATCTCTCTCCTATGGTAGATAGGCAGATCCAATCCACGTAGCCTTGCTGCTCTTTCTGTTGTCCGTGCAGGCCACCACATTGTCAGCATTGTCCTGTTTGTGGTGCTTGGCCGAGATTGTTTGCAGAAATGCTGTTTCACCAATCATTATCTTTATGGCATGGCGAGAGCAGTTTCTGTGTACTCTTTCTAAACAGTGATAAAACATCTATTCCTTTTCTTCTGCTCTCTTTTGGAGCGTGTACATTTATAACTAAATAATTAAAGACTTTGCCCTTTGCCATCTTGTTCAACGAGGTGCTTAATTCCTTTCCGTACAAACTACTATGGACAGAAACAACTGCCAAACAACAATTGAGCAACAAAAATGGCTGAAATTTTCACAGGGATATTTTCGAAGCAGACAAGCAACGCCATCTTCATTTAAGGCTCAAAATTTTCAACTTATTTGTAAATATTGACAAAAACGGGACGAATTTAAAAGTGCTGCTTCAATGTCACATGTATATGCACGAGTAAAAGTATTATTCATGCAAAAACACTCAAGCAGCGCGGTCGCTCCACCAAAGCCCATTTTCAGAACTGATTACGTGCGCAAAAATATTCCTCAAAATACGATTGTGCTTGGGTTAATTGTTGACATTGAACAGCATTTCATGGTGCTTTTAACAACCACTTAACGAATTGTAGAATTTGGTATTGTAAGGACATTGCGCAATCTTTGAGTTTATTTGTGTTAGGTAGTAGTAGTGGTCAGAAAGCACACCTGTTCCCTAAATTAATTATATTCAAAAAATTTGATAAACAGAAATTAATTTTAATTTTTTTTCCTCAATTCCAGAGAGCCCCATGGACTGCACAACAATAATAATTGAAGACTAACAACAAATAACGATAAAAATCTGTGGATTTTTTAAAGTCAAAAGGTGAGTACCAGCCGCGACACCTTCGTTAAGTATTTGTCAGTTTCTACGAGTATAAGTAACCTGTGGGGAGAGATTTTCACCTGTGCGCGCGCTGCCGGTGCCCGTATTTGCGCACGTCCAGACTGACCATCTCCAATTTTCTGGCTTTCTGTTACGCGATTGCGTGAGGTAGTAACGAGCTGGTCAAACACGTTTGAAAGTGCTCGAATGTGGTTTTGTTATGATCGAAACTAAACTCGGAAACTCGACTCGGTCTCCACCGGGTGAAATATGCAAATGGAGCCGATCCATAACTTGTGATTAGGTACTAATTTTTCGTGATGTTTTTGTAATGCTATATTTTTTTTTTCTATTTTCGACGGAATATTCAAATTCTGCCGTGACGAAGTTTATTTTGCGAAGTTTCCGATTTTTAAGATCAATTTCGACTTTTGAGACGGATCTCAGGAAATTTTTGTTTTTAAATTAAAAATTTATTATAATGAAAGGAAATTAAGTTTTGAGTTGGTCAATGTGAATGAAGACTTTAGTTTGAAAACGATTCAATTTTATTCACTTACAAATAGATTTAATGGCAGAATGCAAATTTCTGGTTGAATAAGTGTGACTAATGAAAGGAGGAGATTTGAACGAAATGTATTCAACGAGCACGTTCACCTTAGAACAAGCTATAAAACAAGGTTGGTCGGAACTGTCTGCTCTTCAAATGCAAGGATCCTGTCGGAAGCTTTAGATGATTATAATTTGTTTTGAGGAATAAGCTCGTGCCGAGCTCTATTGTTAGGAGAGCCATTTAACTATATTTTGGTAATAAAACTCTTTTTAGATTCGATATTATGAATCATTGTCGGCTATATGTGGTTATTAGTTAGGAAATTACTTGATTTTTATATTAACAAAAGACTGCATTCTGTGAGACGAGAGATGAGAGAGATTTGAGAGTTTGTTTCAATTTCGTAATTCCTGAGCTTGCGTAGTAGAGCTATGAGGATACTGGCACAACGGCGTCATCGGTTGTTGTCTTGGGTGTGGATGTGGTCTTGGGTGTTAGTGAACGCCGCCTATGTTAGATACTTCTATTGTGCCTCGGATGGCCTTTAACGCTGGATAAGCTTTTGAACTTTGCTGTGCCTTGGCTGAACTGCAATGTGCCTCGGATGAGCTATGGGAATTAATTTAAACTTACATGTGTCTCAAATGTGCTTTCGCTCTGGATGAGATTTTGAGCTTGCTGCGCCTTGGCTTAAATTTCGCTATTTGTCTACGTCTCATGTACCTTGTGTTTTGGGTGGGGCTTTGGAGGTGGATGATCGAATCTGCAGTTTTGAACTTTGGTGTGCTTTGAGCGGGATCTTGCTAAGCCACGCTCCGATGCATTAATTTGAGTTTTGGTTTGAGTCTTAGCCTTTGCAATATAATTGTTGTTGTTTCCAAGTTAGGAGCGATTTTTTGTTTAAAATAAAAATTAAATAAGAGTTTCTGCTATATAAGTTTTTTTAAAGTACTAATATTTCGTACAAATTGGATTACACAAATTTAAATATGAACGTTTCGCCATGTGCTCCAGTATTTAGAAATGTAGAAATTTCCTCGGTTGTTAATGTCAGACAAGGCTTCTTCTGACATGGAATTATATCTGCCGGACAGAAAAAGTTGCTCTTCATCTAGCGATTACGAAAGAAACTCGAAATCACAATGTATTTAATATTGTATATTTACTGTTTAGCGCACAAACTGAATTTGGTGGTTGTTGATTCCTGCGCAGCCTTACATGTATTTTTCACAACCCGGTCATCATGTCAGTCTTCAAAAGATACAAGAATGGTGTAAAACTAGTACAGATATTACTAGGCCTTATACTTCCATTGATCAATAAAGGCTGCAATGCGTGGTCTCGATCGCTCCTTGGTTGCAAAAGTCCAATGTTTCAAAACATACCAAATCTTCATTTGAAGTTTTCAAGCTTCCAAATAATAGATTTGAACATATACAATATGTATGGACGTAGTAAAACCATTTCGTGGATACTCTTATAATTTAACCAGAGTCGACAGAAGCAGTCCCAATTCGAGACATCTCCGCTTCAACAGTCACAAAAAGATTCGTCACTGAAATCATCCCGCGATTCGTCACTGAAATCATCCCAGCCCAGTGAAGTGGCCAAATTACTCTGCACTCATGGAGTCCGGATAACCAGGTAGGCAAAAGAGATGGTCGAAAGATTCCATAGGAAACTAAAAGTAGCCTTAGTTGTTCGACGTTACACTATATACGAAAAAATAGATTTTCCCTAATCGTCCAGTCTCTCACATAAAAAATGGCAAGGGCGGCACTACTCATTGTGAATGATGATTTGCCTTTTCTCACGTTTGGCATCCGCACCTCAATCAAGGCCGACTTATGCTCACATACGTCAATACTTGAGACTTCCCAATTCGATTGCATAACAAGTTATGAAAACCCAGTGGAAGAATTATAATACTTCTCGTCCCTTAATTTTCATATGCCAAACATAAAGAAAATTCATCTTCTACAGCCGTGCAAACGAATGTTTACGTGACCGCCGCCTGGAAATCACTGACTACGTTTTCATACGAGTCGACCGAGTTCGAAACTCTTTCGAACCTCGATATAACGGCTCATATGTAGGAATCGAATAAAAGAGTTTTTGGGCAAAAGTTTCATAGTTTTCTTCGGAGAATTAAAATCCCTGAGAAAAAATGGTGGTTGTCATCTGAAATTTCAGACTTACCCCACTGGCGGTGAGTGGGTGGAGGTGAGTTTTGTATGCAAACGATTCCACCCTCAAGCTGAGCAACTTTTGTTCATATTTTTTTTTACGAAAACCTACGGTTCTGGAAACATCGGACCGTTTCCGGACATTCCCCGCACCCTGTGTAGGTGAGTGAGAAAGCATTATAGATGCGTATGCTTCCGCCGAATGTAATGTTCCGTTGTCTGCCGCGATGAATATAGGCTTGGAATATTATTATGGGGGCCTCGGTGGTCTAGAGGTAAGGCGCCTGACTACTATCTCAGAGGTCCCGGGTTCGAATCCCGTCCAGCCCCACGGTCCTTCGCCTTTTCCACTTTCCAACCCACATAACTTCCCTTCTTTCTTCTCCCCTCTTTACATTCCTGATTCCTCCTGTCATAGTCTTCGCTAGTCCTTCACCGCTCCACCAAGCGCATGTCATCGGTTGGCTGATGAGATTCAAGTCGTTTCAGGAGGCATAACACTCCAGCGAGTTGTTTCTCAAATGCCCCGATGCCAGAGTCGCGAAATGGTTGGAAGTAGGTGGAATAAAAATATCGCGGCTAGGTTGTGGCAGCTCCTTCCTACTTCTCTGTCTCTCTCTTTCTACTTTCTATCTTCCGGCTAGAGCTGCTGTTCGACATTCTATACGAAAAAAAATAGATTGTCGAACAGTACAAAGGCGCTTTCCCTAAGCCTCTAGTCTACCACATAAAAAAAAAATAGAAATTTCAGCTTTATTAAAATACCTACAGTACTGTTCATTTTTTGTTTGGGCTTAAAAAGTGTCTGACATCACCATCATAGCTGTCTGCCACTGTTATTTTTAAATATAATTTTTTAAATATTCAAACTTCTTCTTCTTTGATCCGTTACCTAGCGGTTCGAGCGGACGTCCCCGCAACGGATACGCTGCTGTCGGTGCTGCTGGGTCTCGAGCTCTATTCACGATTCGTTTCCATTCTTGCCGGTCTTTGGCGACGTCTCGAGCCTCGGTAACTGATAATCGTTCATTTCTTAGGTCACCTTCGATATTCTTTACCCAGGATTTCTTCGGTGCCGATCGCTGAATTCTCCAGTCTGCAGGACGGTCTTGCCAGAGAAGTTTACGTGGCAAGCGATTATCATCCATTCGGCAAACATGTCCAAACCACCGTAGACGACGTTTTTGCATTTCTTCTTCGATCAGTGTCTATTGTTCGCATCTTTGTCGAACTGTCTCGTTTCGAAGGCGAGATCGCGATCGCGAAGTGAGACACCGATGATCTGCCTGAATGAAGCATCACATTTGGAAGACCTCGAGCTTCTCATCGTCCGGTTTGAGCAGTGTCCACGAAGGATCAAAGTTCGATAAAGGGCGTTTTCGAGAATTCACCATGGTAGCTACCGGTCGAACTAGAGGTTAATCTACCATCGATTACTTACCCCCTTACCCTGTGGTGAGACTCTGGTTACCTTACCGGTGAATATTAGAACACCGCGAACAGTGACTTATGGCAAGTAATCATTTTCCGAACATGGTAGATTAAGTTCTGGTTCGACTGGTAGCTACCATGGTGAATTCTCGAAAATGCCCAAAGGCGTCCTTTGTTTTGATGAAAATATTTGTTCGTTTCCATAGGCACCACTTGAGCGAGGTGAATGTTGCTGTTGCCTGACAGTTACCTGTCAACACCTCTTTCTTTTCCTCAACCAATGATCCCAAATATTTGAACATCGGAACCTGTGCATAATCGCGTCAATCACAACGTTGAAGAGAAGTGACGAAGCGACCGACGTCTCCCTGTCGGACGCCCATTGGGCTCGGGAACTTCTAGGATAAATTCGCTTTGAATACGAACGCTGCTGGTTGAGCCATCGTACGACGCTTGGAGATGTTGGATAATTTTCATTGGCACGCCGACGCAATCGAAAGCGGATTTTAAATCAATGAAACCGACTACAGTTCGTTTGCCGCAACCAATTCATTTTTGCATTTCAACAATTCCATCGTTATGATTTCCTTTTGTCCGACGTGATGTCCTGTTCGTACATTCCACGCGACGAATTGAATTTCCATTTTCGTGACTAATTTGGGTCTTCGGCCAGTAACCCACTTCTCACCAGCATCCCTCTAGTCTCCAGTGCTGGTGCATCGGCTGCCTCGGATGCAGAAGCATTATTTCGTAAATAGTTAGTTCGTGTACCCATGCGGTTTCTTGTTTTTATTCGGTTTCCGATTCTGGGGTGGTAGCACGTAAGTTGTTTCAATCGATCTCTTTATACAAAATGTTTTGTAACACTTGAATTTTTGAATGCAGAGGTCGACTGAAACAACTTAGGTGCTACCACCACTGGTCAATTCGGCAGGTCGACCACCCTCCTTCTTTTACACCCTGGACCAGACGACGGCGGGGTTAACCCTTTACTTTGGTGAAGGTCTGGATAACTCGTTTTCGTTTAGACGTTTTTGCCTAATCCACTCAAATATTGAAGAAAATGTGATACAGAATCATATGATTAATTAACTAGAGTAGGTTCTGTGAAAATTTTCAGGAAATAAATCACAATGCAGTCGCAAGCACTCTCCACAAAACGTACTACACCCACTAATAATTCAAGCCCACCACTTCCATTACGCTAATGCCTGCACAAGTTCAATTTCTACCGATTACAATTTTCCTCTTTAGTTTTTAAATTTCAACTTTATTATGAAACATTTATCACAACTAAAGTAATTACAAAAGAATAAGCCGAAGAGCTGTATCCCATACGCAGGTAAATTATCAAACCACTCCTAATCCAAAGTGGTCAGCTCTGCAGCCACGTAATCGAAGGCATTGAAAAAACAACTCGAATCTGTCCCACTAATTGATATATCGCCCAGTGATTGAAGGTTGCTTTCACTTTATTCTCACGTTCATAGCCTTCTAATAGCCTATGTTTACCTGGGCGTGCACCTACCTGAGTGCGCGCATATTCATAACCGAAGAATGCGGCGGCGGCGCATGCCACAATTTTTATCCGCGCACACACATAATGCACACAACGAGAGCGCGCATTTATAATTATTTCCTAATTCGAGTATCTTGCGCTTGCGCATAGAATAGGGTCACTTACAACCTTTCTAAATATCAACAGTAGCAGCTCAATCTCGATGGCGGCGGCACATGACACCTGCCAGTAGCGCGGATAGCTCAAGTGGATCTTTTTAATTAAAATGAAAATCGCGCTTGCGCGAACGATACCTGTTCATTTTCGTTCGTCTGCCAGTTGGTCTTTTGATCTTATGTAATTCCCGTAATTGGTCTACACTCATGGACTGTTAAGTCTACGGAATTTTCATTGTCTGCGTCCCGGCTTCCACCTGGCCTGCGCGGCTGCACACCTATGTGTGCTACTGTCATTTTCGTTTCTTGCCCATTTTTTTTTTAAATGGAAGAAAACATGGAAATAAAAACGAAATTTTTCATATTATAATTGCGTCTGGATGGGCTGGCCGGAAAAAGAAAGTAATCTTCTGTTTGGATTTGTTTTTCACGAAACAAACGGAAGTTTTCCAGGATAAAATGGAGAAATTTTAGATGCATCTTCGCGTCTTTGCGGTTTTTTAATTGTTCGATGAATTATGCGTCTTCTGAGGAAGCCCAAAAACAATGAGGAAATTAATTTTTGCTCGTAAATCGAGAGTTTTTCGAGGCGATGGTTTCATTATGAAGCTTATTTATTACCTTGCACGAAGACAATATGGCCTTTGGAGAGTTAAGACCATGAAGACTACAGCATGTGAGTTCATTCGATGGGTGAACGCTAAATGACAGGACAAAAGTGTTCAGGTGTTACTAGTACAATAAAGTCTACTTGAAATCACCCAAAAAATCCAATTCTGAACATTCGAAGCCAATATATCAAATAGTTGTTGAAAATTAGTTTTCATCGATAAATAAAGGTGTTCGCGAACTCAGTCAGCTTGTCGATTCGATTTACTGGTTCGTCACACCGCTCGCTTCCTAATTGATTTACGTTATGTCATACAACCTGCTGTCCGTATGGTTTAATAATAATGCACAATACCAAACCTAACCTAACCTAAATTCCAACCAGCTGATCCAACAGTAACTGGATTCATAATTGCTTGAAGTCCGGCACAAAAACAATTAAATTTCTTCCTTATCGGATATCTGTCGTAAAAAAAGTTTCTCACGGATTTAATCACTTTTGTTTACCTGCGCAAGATATTATCTAAGTCCGTCTCGGGGTAAAAATGAATTGTCGTCCCAAATTGGTCGTTTTTTGCTTGAAGCTGTGCACAGGTAGACTTTAAATGCGAAAATTATTTGTTCATACTCGACATTTGACTCTCACTGTCTATGCGTAATCTGATGATTACACTTACACGAAATTTTTGCTCGATAAGTGAAATTGTTATGAAAGAGAATTCGGGTTTTGATTATTTGCGAGGATATTTAGACTATTGGGTTATGGTGTTTTAATATCTTTACAAGAAGACTTCAAGCGTCTCTAGGTCGGGGTTGAACAGCTTTATGGTGCCATCATCGAGATTTTGGGGGGAGAAAACGTATAGGCAGAGCCGCCGCTTGGATTTTTTGCGCCCGGTGCACTATGCCATATTGCGCCCCATAAGCACATTTTTGAACGCAGTGAAGGACAATGGAAAAAGACACAAACACTCGCTGAATAGGAGAACTAATTTTCATAGTTTTGCGCAAAATTTAAAATTGCATCAAAATTGCACCAAAATTGCATTAAAATTGCATGTTGATTACATATATAGAAAGTTGCACATGGGTCAACAACCATCCAACAAAATCGATTGAAAAGTCGTTTGCGGAAAAGAGAGCAGGCGAGGACGATGGGGCGAGCAGATTTTTTGAGCCTCTGGCTTCTTTCACGGAATTTTTGAATCAAGTTTTGATAGGTGTGCGGTTGTTGTTGTTTTTAACTCCCTTTTACTGGGAAAAGAAAACGCATTGTAACTTCAGGTCCCCATACACGGTCAAATTGGATGTACATCGAAGGGCGGATGTACAGCCAAAACTATCGATTGTGAGCCGGTCGGCCAATCAAAACTCGTTGCGCTTGTGGGTTTAATGAAAATCTAGATGTATGTACATAAAATTTGACCGTGTATGCCTTTATAGTTTATTGGAAAAGTTGGCTCTTGTGAAAACCTATGCGATTATTCATCGAATTTCAGAAGCAATTGGACGATTACAGCCAATTTTTGTTGATTGGCCTGTGTGAACTGGCCATATTAATTAGTTACCCCAGCTTCACCGGCCGAACTGCACAAGTTCGAGCCAATTTGGTGCACTGAACTTCAATTTTTTCCTGAGTTACATTTTCACACATATTGAGCTTAGGAAAAATAAAGCCCAAGTTCGCTCAACAGAACATGAAATTGAGATTGAACGTAAAAGCTCGCTCGAAAGAGAGTAATCATCTGGACTAATGGAATGTCATTCCAGTTGAGCTTTTGCATTTCTCACTTCTGGCAACAAAAATTTCAAGCACGAACTGTGCATGCCAGCCGGTGAATCTACTTATGCGGATTGAACTTAACTTTATTAAACTGAAGCTGGTGATGCCAGCGTATAAAGAAACAAACAAAAACGAGCAATTAAAAAGGAGTTCACGTCACAAGGAGTTTTGCTGTGCTCATTTCGTCCATTTACCTCTTTTAACAATTCTTGAAACAGAATTTAAAAGTTCAGCAACTGCGCCTTCAAGTTTATATCAATCATAGTAAACAGCAATACACAATACAGAGCCATCGGAACATTTTTTCCGGTTTGTGTGTGTGTGGATATGGTGCTTTTTACAGAATTTTCAAAACAGCTCCAAATAAAAGAGAGATTTCTCTCACTTAGAAGATTTTTACCCGAACTTCGAAGCTAAGATATCTGGAAACTTCCTGCAGAAGGAGACGTTAAATTTCCCGTTTTTTCTTGCATGAGAAAGCACTAGGTCAGAAATTAGGTAAATTGGTGTAATTTTTTGCACCCTTTTAATTTTTTTTTTTCTAGTTTTAAATTTTTTTTAAATCTTAATTTCTGAAATTGCGCCCCCGACAAATTGCGCCCGGTGCAAGTGCACCAATCGAAAGTGCAAGTGCACCTATGAAAGCGCCGCCCCTGCGTATAGGCACAGAAATATACTCGAAACGAGACGAGAATGGTAAAAAGGTCATCTAACTACTAATCACATAACATCAAAACTTAACTCTAACCCAAGTTTCTATGTCCAGATCCCGACCAGAGAGGAAAGGGAAATCTCCATCCTGACAAGAACTATTGAATGATTCCAATAAGAGTCGGGTGTAGGGTTTCTCCTCAATGCTAAATGTCTAAGAATCCCGCCGCCTATCAAGTTCTGCCAGTGTCTTTTAGGTGTCTTTCTTTAAAGGCTGCCTAGCAATACAGACGAACCCCGAACTGAAGATTAAGTAAGTAAAGACAAGCAAATGGGAATCAAGGCGCTAGACGAGATCTAGGTTAGGTAAGGTTGAAATGGCTGCTCCCCCACAAGGGAGTCCACTTAGGCACACCATTGGGCCTCACATTATGATGCCATTCTAGTGTTGAGACAAAATTCAAGTCATTTCAAGCTTTTAATAAAGCGGCAGAGGTTAGGAGCATCAGTTTTATGCAGCTCACTCAATCCATCGAGGAAAGGTGAGCCCAGGAAGGTCCCTCTTTTGCTCGCGAGGGTGGGACATGTACAGAGAAGATGGGAGACAGTTTCTTCCTAATCTTTATTACTACAACTATATCCAATGCCTCGAAGAACATACCATAGCCTACGCTGTTATCAATTTTTGAGCCATCTGTGACATACATAATGACCCAGTCGGGGTAACACCATCTGTCCAGTCAACTCTGGCCGAAATGATGGTATTGAAACCTTTCTCCAAGGAATCTCCTAAGGATGGATGAGGGACCATATTTCTCCAGGCAGACTTTTGCTCGGCATGTATGTCCAAAGGAATAAGATACAATAAGACATCCAGCGCAACTGTTACCGCTGATATGCCATGCACAAGTATATGTCTGATTACGGCTGCATACAACCAGTGGATAATGCGGGGTTTAAGGCGCCAATTGACTCCGATCGTTCTTTCGCATAAGAAGAGGGCTGCTTTTGCCACGATTTTTCCTCCTTCAGTTGCAGTCTTTCAATGCAGAGTCTTTGAGAAGGGATATCAGGAAGTCTTTGCTTCTTTGTAAAGAGCTCAGGTTTAGCCGGATTAAGGCCTAGACCCTTTGTAGTAGCCCAATAAACAAGAGAGTGGCCAATGTTTCCTGCATTATATTTCTTATTGTTGAGATGAACTTCCACAATACAATCAGCATCCTCCAACTCCTTTAGAGTTGTCAACACTTCGATGACTGTTATATCCTCCAAAAGGGCGGCGATTGGACCCCATTCTGCGGTGTGCCTCTTCCAACCCGTCTGACTTCTCCCGAAAGCCCCAGACCAGACTTTATGACCTTGCACTTCAGCAACTGCTGAATAATAAGAGACCTGGAGCATCCGTCAGCACCTAGACTCTGGAGTGCCCCGTGGCCGCAGAAGATTCAACATTGTTGAAGGCACCTTCAATATCTAAGAAAGCAGCCAAAGTGAATTCAAGGGATTCTTCAATGACCGCTACTAAGGAGTGGAGAATATAGTGTCTACCGATTTACCTTTGTGTAGACAGGCTGCGAAGGAGAAAGTAGTTTTCTGTCGGTGCTTTGCTTAATGTGAATCTCCACAAGTCTTTCGATGATCTTGAGGAGGAAGGATGTGAAACATATAGTTTTTAAGTCCTTTCACGTCTTTTCACGTACTTAAACTAAGGGTATGAAAACAAGTCGATCGCGACACATTTTTGTGATAAAAAATAGATCTTATGTATACAAATTTGGCCAGCCCTGCTCTAGATATTCAAAGTTTTTTGATGAAGTATGACAGCCGCTCTGGTTGACTAAATTTCAATCTGTCCGACCGCTCAACCAGAATTATACAGAACTATCCCATTCTTTCTCTGCTGGTGTCCCCAGGGGTCTATCCTATCACCTGCTCTATGTCTAGTCTAATCTCTTTAAATTAGTCTCCTCCAATCCATTTCATATCTTCTCTGATGGCGGACCTCTGTATTACTTTTAGATGATCGTGCAGACTTTGTCTTGGGCTAACTTATGTTCGATTCAATCAATAGGGATATTGTGACCTCATTTTCAATTGGGCTCCAAGAATAGTGTCTAATTCAGTGCTACCAAAAAGAAGTACACTTTCCTATCTACAATAAAGCCGAAACCACCTATTCCAATACATTAAATGATATTTTTTATGTGCAAACCCCAAGCATAGGAATCGACATTTGTACTATCAGACGGTCACATAGTCAGCTTGCCCCTAAATTCTAAATTGCTACCAGTCATAAGTCTCAAGCTTTAGTGATTCACTAGGCTAATTTACACGGCTTGTGACTTTCAGCCGTTTTGATATTCTAAGCACCTAGTCACAAGAAGAGTCACAACAAATTCACCTCTAATGGTGAATTTGTATTCTTGTAATAAGATAAACAAGAATCTGGGCGACAACGCAGCCAAAGTCCGCCCCAGAAAATATTGATGCGGTGAGGCAAAGTGTATGTGAACGTCCGAACATGTCTCAACAGCGCTATCTGCCGTCGAGTTCGTGCGAATGTTATGAAAAATAGCTAGAAACTCTTTTGACCTACTTTTTATACTGTTATAATTTTGTCGCAACGCCTGTTTGCGGAATGGCAAAATTAGAATACCAAATTGTTTTAAGTTGAGACTCATCACACATTTGTGACTGGGTTGTGACTTGTGATTGCTTTTAGAATACGGGTAAGAGTTTGACGGATAGGATAGGAGAATGGAATGATTCTTATTATTATTGAAATTGAATATTTGATGTGATTTTGGTAGTGCCAATATTCCTTTTAATAGTAGTCGATAAAAAAGCGGACCTTAGTTCTACATTATTTCTCAGGTGCATAATAGGTTTAACGAAAGAAGAAAGAACATGTCGAAGCAGATACAACAGCGAGCGTATGAAATTTCTTACAGCGCATAATTGTCATCCTTGATAAAAATTAACAGACCAAGTCTAGTCGACCACATAATTAGAATGGAGGACAACTGTATTCCAAAACGGCTCATGGTAGCAGAAATTTCAAGAACTAAACCAGTGGACAGTAGGAGATGTATAGACTCTGTGATGACTGACGCAGAGGCATTGCTCAACATTCCGAACTGGAGATATGCTGCAAGGAGCCGTCAAAGTTGGAGAAATACGGTAGGGTTGGCTAAGGTTTGATTTGTGCTGTATTGCCATTGGATAGATGGATTTTCTTCTTTTGTTACAAAAATGCCAAGTCGCCCTAGAGAATAATACTGGTCTCCTCTGCACTCCACATTTGGCTGGCTGGTGGTTAAAAATAGGGAGGCTCCCTATGTGTCTAGCTAGTCGGCTTTTTCATTCCCTTCTATGTTCCTATAACCGGGAATCTAGGCGATAGTCACGTTATGCTTCCTAAAGCTCTTATAAAGGCTTGTCTATCTATGAAAATTACAATGTTGCATTTTTGTTCAGGTATATTATCTGGCAGGCTTTCTGGATCGCTTACACCTACGTTTAGGAGGCATATTAATTAGTCAGACTAGTAGCAATTTTGTAGACCAGTTGAGAATGTAAGCTGCTGTGTGTGACGAAGAGAGAGATATTTATGACCAAGCATCTATTTTTAATAGTAGGCTCTAGGTGAAGGTTTCGGCCATAATGCGCTTAGATTGGAAAGGTTTCGTCTGAGTACGCGAAGCTCATATCATTACACATTATGCTTCGGAAGAATTTCGCGAAATATGAATGTTATTATGGACCTTGAAAGTGTCAAAGTTCACGATCGATTTGGGAGACCCAGGCAATGGTATGTTTGTTTGGCGGTTTGGAATATCTAATTATTCTATCGCAGATCTTCAGACAAAGTTACACCTAGGATGTTAAGAGATTGACTAATTTCTTTCTTTTTGTTTACCACCCTCCCGTACATTCGTCGGTCTGTTACATCCATTCTGTTTATGAAATATTTCAACTGATTTTGGCAAGGAGTGTTTGTAAATACCACTTCGACCGAATTGAAAGAGCAGCAAACGACTTTTAAGGCATTGCTGGAATTCGGTTGTCTATTGCCTTAAAACCATCAACAATGCGCAACAGACCAAGCTCAACGTTGTTTTCCGAAGTGAAACAATGCCAAATCAATTTCAAAATGCCACAACCAAATTTAAACCAAACAACTTTACATAAATACTTAAAACAAACTTCGTACAACTTCACTTAAGCAAGTTGCGCATGCTCGAAAGCCAGTCACATATTTGCACCTATCAACTTAACCGTCTTGACTCAAACCCAAAAAAAACGAAAGAAGTTGCTTAACTCCAAATAGGAACATTATTAAATATTTGCAATTTATCTAAGCCCAAGGTGTGCCCACATTAGCACCTGCAACTTTCGATTTCATACCAGCTCACCCATTATAAGAAAACGGTCTCGCTGCGCGCCGAAGTCGGCTCGATTCTCGATCGGCAGCTCTACATTCGCCGCGAAAATCGAGTCTCCGCCAGCAAACTTCTCTCCTGTCCATGGCTAGAAATTCGTAGACCTGCACTTATAACCTGTCCGTCCCTGACCAGGTTTTCGTTTCCTTTGTTTTTACCTGCGTGCAACGAATCGATTTGCAGTCGCCTCAAACGAGGTCCAAATATTGATAGCAGCTCAGATTAATCGAGAGTATTTGACTTGTACCACCACACAGCTCGGACTATTTACACCTGCAATCAGCTGCAGGTTCTGCCCCAGCCGCTCTGATGCGTTCATTTTCCGCTTTGATGTGCGTGAATAATTACGTTTGATGGGAATCTTACGTGCTGGCGATCAGTTGTTAAGATTGTCCAGCGCCACAATTGTAAAGACAAATCGAAGTGATCTATCACAGCACGAAAGACGGACGCCGTGTCATCGGATCTATGTTTGACTTTGGCCGGTTATTGACACCTACGAATTAAGAAATGTCTTTTAGGAGCCTGGCATTGGGAAAACGAACAGGCACCATAAAGGTATCTTCTGCAGCTAACGACCGTATTCAACGTGCTTTACAGTTGATTGGGTAAAAAGTGCATCCCATTCAGCAGATGACGGAATTCTTGTCTTCAATGAAATCCATCGACGAATTTATCGTTTCCCTTGCGATACTGTGGCAATCGATGTGATGTGTTGTGGCCATTGTTAGCGGATTGCAGTTAGAATGTTAAATTTTGAAATAAAATTGTTCACACATGATTGATTCGGACATTTGCAGTGTCGTTGGTTGTTACTAGGAGTGGGAGTGTTCAGGTTTTTAAGGGTTTACAGTGGTGGTGTTACAGGGCTGATCGTACGATGACAAAATGGAAAAATGTCTACAGTGTCATAACTAATAATCAAAGTAGAGCTAAACAAAAAACCACGAGAGAATTTCGCATCATCGAATAGGGAGATCTTTTCGCTATCGCGGACAATGACAGGGACATGAATAGCAGACCTTGTTTCCATACCTTCTCCGGATGGAAGAACTCAAAACTCAATTGATCACATACTCTATACTCATACATGAATGTCAGGGCTCAAGCTCAGAAGTATTAGATGTCAGATCATATCGTGGTGCAAACATCGGCTATGACCTTTACATTATTGGGACGACAATCACAAACAGAATATCGACAGAAAAGAAAAAAGAAAAGAGAGGGAAAGATAATTTAAAGTGAAATCGTTAACCGAAGAAAAAATACTAAAAGAGTATTTAGGAAAAATAAATAGAAGAGTGAGAAAAGCAAACAATAATATCCCTGAAGGCATAGAAGATAAAGATAAACAGTAATCAAAGAATCAGCATCAAACGTTCTAGGATACGAACCTAACCTGTATCTAACGTTTTATTAAGTAAACTATATCCCTTTTCATTTGATACCCATGTCAACGGGGCGGTAAAGAAAATGATGATCCGCCCTCTTGAGATGGCGACCATTCATCTAAGACATAGCTTATTGTATTCTTTTTATGATACCCTTTCATTTAATACCAGTATCGAGGGGGCTATGATGACAATGGTAATCCGCCCTCATGAGACGGCCGCCATGGATCTAACGGTATATTGAGTATACCATATTGCATTGCCATCGAAGCTGAAGCTGTGTGCAGAATTGCAGGGTGGTCGGATAACCGGAAGCTTCGCTGAGGACAGTACTTTGCGTTACTCGTATAGCTTTGATAAAGCAAGACAAGCACGGGCCAGACCTTGTCTGCTTGATCGTGAACTTATGTCCACTTCAATCAACAGGGACATAAGATTGATTCTCGATTGGGGCCTTATGAATCAAGTTGAATTCAACGCACAGAAAACAAAATGCTGTCTCTTCTCTATGAAAACGCGCTCCCCAATCCCTCCCATTAAAGTGGACAGTCTAGAACTGATGGCTGAACCATCCCTCAATATCCTGGGCATAACTTTAACTGAAGATCTGCGATGGAGTAATCACATATTCCAAATCGCTAAACAAGCATCTCAATGCGTGGGATTCCTTAAAAGATGCAAATTCCTCCTTCCGCCGTCGGCCAGGGCTATAATATACAAATCCTACATTCGGCCCCGCTTCGAATTTAACTCATATCTCTGGGCAGGGGCACCGAGTACCACCTTGGCGTGGCTGGTCAAGGTGCAGAACCGCGCTCTCCAACTCATTGGCGACGCCGTCATTTGCTCCAAAATTGATTCACTTAGTCACCGCAGGAATGTAGTTGCTCTGGTAAAATTCTACCGCATCTACCATAACGACTGTTCCACCGAAATATATAATCTCCTGCCTTCACGGCGATGTTTTTCCCGCAACACAAGACTTGCCCATTCGGCTCATCCTCACTATCTACAGCCCTTATTTTCGCGCACACACCAGTTTAGTAATTCGTTCTTTTCGAGAACAACTCGACTGTGGAACAACCTTCCACAGTCAGTTTTCCCAAACTCATATAACACCCAAGAGTTTAAACGCAAGGTTCATCTCCACCTCCTTATGTACCCCCCAGACTCCCTTTAATCTGTTTTATTCTTTCTCTATCCTTCGAGCTAAGCTTACTACCAGACACCTGACTTTGACGTGTAAGACATGACGGACTAGTAGTACAAAGGGTGACACCTGCGCTTAGACTTTCACATAAAAAAAAAAGTATTCGAACAATCGATTGCAAAATTTGTACCGGAAAAACAAGAAAGCGAGCTAATAAAAACGTTTTAATTAAAAAAGTAAATGATCAAAGAGTCGGTTTTAAGTCCAGAATAACAATGGGTAAAAATAAGGATGGGGAGATCCTAAGTACCAAAGAACTAACTAAGCTCTAACTAGATGGTCTGAACATTTAATAGAAGTGATAGCACCAGATGAGGAGCAAACCTTAGCAGAAAACATGCGACTAGCAGAAGAACTTGTGAGAGACATTACATTGCCTACGTTAAAAAACGTACAGGACGCTGGCTGTGAGAAAACAAATCTCCACGCAAAGATAACATCAGGGTCGGTTTTAGGTATTTTGGCACCCCCAGATGCAAAAATCGTGCGGGTCGTGTAGGTTTCCCAGAGCAAAGAAAAGAAATTTCTTCTATACTGGTTCTAACTTACCACTACTTACCTGAAATATAGGGTCCCAGGTCGGCCACGGATTGGGCAGACGAGCGAACAGAGAAGAGTATTTGGTGCCCGACCGTTATTGAATTCTCGCGCTCTTCTCTCAAAAAAAGCCAAGAAGCTTTTGGCTCTGGAAGCAATATTATCTTAGTGCCACTGACCCGTTATTATTGACACGATTCTGGCAATATCCTCGTGCTGCATCACCAAAAGATCTTCTGTACCTTCTCCACCGGTGTGCTTGTAAGAATTGACCTCAGTCTGGCCAATTCATCTGCGAGAAGTTGTTGCCCGCGATGTTCCTGTGACCCGGTACCCGTTGTAGAGATACACTGTGCCTCCCGGTTACTGCCAAAATTCAATTTTGCGACCATGTAGTTGGTACATCCTGATATCATTTCCTGTGGTAGAGAGCGTAGTATATTACTATACCCATAGGTCTTCTCGTCCCAGCAACTCGCTTCACACAGCCGGAGGGTGGTACAGGCCGCCTGCTGCAATGTATATACTACAGTACCAACCGCTGCATCTGAGTTTATAGATGCTAACTCCCTCTCGACCACGATGACTGTTAGTTCATCTAAGCGCTCACAGAGCTCTTTATCGGAGTCAGCCTCTTCGTTAGATGAAGCCATTTTGAAAACCTTTATCCATGCCTTCCTTAGTCCAAAATGGAGTTTATAGTCAACTCTTTGGAGCCACTTCAGGCATTCGTCGTTGATTAGCAGTACCAGTGTTCTACTATTTCGTTGGGTTCCCCGGCATTGAGTATCTTCTAGTTGTCCATAGGGAGTCCCTGTTGTGGTGCCGAAGATACTCGAGCAATTTGACTGGGTCCGCTTCCATTTTTTGGAGCCAGATCCTCGCCCTTGTTCTTTTGATAATATCTCTCCCCTTTTCCAGGCAGGAACTTCTTCGAGAAATAATCCCCACACCTGATTACTCAGAGCCCTGTGAGGAATCAAAAGAGGGCAGCAGACCTTCTTACGGCTCTGGCCTCATCGCGAACTCCATTACTATCTCTGATATTTTGCCTCGATGTCGGTCAAGAGTAGGTCTGGGAGTCGAATTGGCATAGGTTAGTGCCACTAGAAGGAGTCTTTCACTACTTCTCTCATTGGCCTGTTACCCATTGAGCCTGATTGTTGGGCTCCTGAAGTAGTACCTTCCCCGACTTTGGTTGGTCTTGAGAGCTTTTTCCTTTTGGGTCATTACTTGAAGGCGCTGAGCTATCTTTCCGGGATCTGTGTCGGGTCGTCTGTGCATCTGTTTGTTTGGGTTTTCTTCATTATTATCATTCATTATATCGTCAGCAAATAGAGATAAACCAGTTATTAAAGTTTAAAGGCCCAATTACAATGACCGGATCTACGCGGATTGAAATGTCAAAAGAACGCATCAGAACGGATAGGAAACTGCACTGATTACAATGAACGGATCAGTTCGCGTTTAAACGTCACGTTATATCCACTCTTTGGCTTACAGTACTTCATAATCTTTCACTTCTGCGATTAACTGCTCGTCCGAAAACATTTTTAAAAACATAACAAACCAAACCAAATAAAACCTTAAACATTCACAGCTTTTGTTTACCAAAATTTTGACAGCTCAATCCGGCGATTTCTAAACAAACTAAAACGAATCCGGCACAGATGCGATCAAATGCGTTTGAATCCGTTCATTGTAATCGGTTAAATGGAAAACGCATGCTTGGAAAACCACTTTGACAGTTCAATCCGATTCTGTTCCGCTCTAATCCGGTCATTGTAATTGGGCCTTTAGTGTCAGTATGCGCACTTGTTGGATCAGTGTGTATTGCATTAGACTTTGGGCAAAAAACTTCAATGAATTTGTCAACAAAAATGTCGTCACAGTCGAAGAAGAAAAGAGAGAACAATCTAGGGTCCTATACCTCTCTCAGCGGGACTGAAACGATCACAAGCGGGACTGAAACGATCTGCACCTTCCGGGGAGCTCGTGTGGCTCTCAAGAGCTGCTATTGCCCAGCACTGGTTTATCGGTAGAAACAGAATAAAATAGTTGCAAAGGAACGTACATAATATCGAAGCGACCTTGCCAGCTGTCTTTTAGGTTTTTTTAAACACAAATTTTGTTTACTTCCTCTGCATATCCGACGATTTGTCTTGTACTGTGAAGGTGTAATCATTTAATAACTAAATGAATGAACACATTACTGGATCGCAGCTGCGACTCCTGCGACATGGCGCCCTCGGGGAATGAAACTAAAATTACTTTTAGTGTAGAACAGGTCTTATGAAGACAGGCCCTTGTGCTTAGTTCTGGGCATCTTCTCTTCATCTTTCTTTCGGCAGAATCAATCCAGAAGCTATCTCAGAGGAGCAAACTAACATGCTTCGAATGGAGCTTTAAGGAATTGTTTGGGGCGAAGAAAGCGGACAAACGAAGACCGGTACTCGTTCGATGCGGTGGTCAAGCATATTCGACGTGCTTGGTACTAAGTTGGGAGACCGCTCGGTGAAACTGCTGCCGACACTCGCGTTTAGGCAGGCGAAAAGGCAAATGCACAAGGTGAACAAAAATTAAAAATGATAAAAAATTATCTAAGATCATGTATGAGCCACGTTTAAATTATTGTATGATATTATCAATAGAACGAGAGCTGGCAGAAAATATAAACTATGACGATCGTGATCAATACGAATACGACGAACTATGTCATCGTGATCAATACTTAAATACTCACAATGTTCTATTGAAGTCTTACTGCTGTTCATCTGAAGCGCTGTTAACTCAAAACGGATATGCTCAGGGTGGTAGCACGTAAGTTGTTTCAATCAAACAACTTTACGTGCTACCACCCTAGGACCAAATTTCGCCTGCTATATTTCTCTATTCTGCTCCAATTGGTTTCTCTTTGAGTCCTTGAAATGAAACTTTACAATTTTCCTTTCATTATGCGGCTACCTTACCGCAATTGAAAACTATTTAAAATGAACGCACGATGATAGCTTTCCATATTTATGAATACTTGATTAGGCTCCAAGTTAGTAAAGCTAGAAGATTTAAACCGATCGTGCTCACTTGGATGTCCTTACATCAAGTTGTGCTGAACCAAACGTGCGATCAATTTTCTATAAATAGCTTCGTAATATTTTTTTTTAAATTTAATAATTCAAAAACGAAACCGAAAGACGCCAACACTAACAACTGATTTTTTATGAGATGCTAAGATTAACGCAAGGACATTGATTAGCATTAAAATTTCCTGGTTCGGCAAATTTAGAAGGCATTGAGTGCTATCACGAATCATTTACTTCATCTTCATTAATTTATTTTTACTGCTCACCTAGGCAGATCGCAGTGATTTGTAAAATACGTTCAAAGCCTCTCATAAATTTTATGTCTTTTACTCGGAATATCTTCAATAATTTATTGAGCAATAAACTTGCAGCAAACGTGAAAGTACTTGCAGGTAAACGATGAAAGGTGGGAAGTGATAATTGTAAGAAAAAATTGTAATTTTTAACATGACTAATTAAATAATAGTAGGTAATGCAGTTTTGTAAGCACACTCGAAATAATTGCAGAAAGTGAGCTTTGTTGGAGCCAAGTTAATGAGCGTGAGTATGGCTTAGCGTTGTTATCACAAATATTTCAGCTCCAAGCAAATACTACAATTGATTCATCACAAGTGGATTTGCTTCGGCAGTTAAATGCTATTTGTTGCAGTAACCGCAGCTAAACTTTCTACGAATTGAAATTGCTTTATTATTTCTACATTTCGCCCTTGACGATAATGGCTGATATGAATAGTTGGTCTACAGCCGCGTTCGTGGCCCAGTGACTCACAAACAGCCTCGGTGGAGGGTAGCAGTAAGTAATCCAACGGCTGTGATTATCCTGAATTCGTAAACAATTCTCTTTTAATAAAACCTTACGCAATTACACGTGATGGAAATGTTCAATGTGAAATAAATCGAAGAAAAATTTCCATAAGAGCACCCCTGATTTTAAACCAAAATTTGCGTTACGCCATCTTTCCGAGAACGGCACTATTCACTTTCACTTAAAAACAAAATTCGCAAACAATCCTGAACCACATAGACGTGCCTAGATTTGCTGATGTTCGAATGTCGAATGTCGAATTTTTGTGGAATATTAAAATAAAATGCCAAACATAAAACCGTAATCAAGACGCAACTAGCATGCGCCACGAGCTCAGTCAGATCGGCAACGAATATGCCCCCCTCCCCCCGCATTCAAAGTGTGTTTGCTATTGCTGTCAGGTAATCAATCCGCGTCTATGTCTAATTTATGTCACCTGTCTGTTAGACAACAGCAGAAAAACAAGCGCGTCTACATAACCGTAGAGATTCACAGAGCATTACGTGACGTTAAAAAAGCAGATTGCCGTTGACAGAAGACCGCCGATCAACAACGCCCATTCATTAGCACAGATTCGCTGGCGTGTGTATCGAATGAATTTGGACTGAATCTTTGGCCCAGCATTGAAGCTTGCAGATTACTTGGCCAAAGTTAGAATTTTCATCCAAAAACGAGTCGCGAGTAGGTCGTCCATATCCGTCTTAAATCCGCCCAAGAAACCCAATGCGCAACCTGGCGGCGATTTGGGTTTCTTGCGATCGTTCGACGGCGACAACGTTCGGCACTCGTTTCTTATAGTGCAGCTTTGGAATATTCTGTGCTCATTTGCAGCTCGTTTTCTTGGCGCTGGGCTCAGCTCTGAGCTGGCACATCTAGCAGCAGCGCATATGGCAAGGTCTTTTGCAAATGGCAAAAGCCCCCAAGAAGGAAGTGGGGCGCTTTAGCACAGTTTACGTAACGAAACCACCTGAAGAATTCCAGAAATGTGGGCGAAAGTGTGCTGCAGAGCAAACCAGTACAAAGCCAATACACGGACCGTCATTATTGTGCGGAGGTCGGTCGGTCGTACGATCGGTGCTAGCGCTGGAGCTGAAGGCATCGCGATGGAGGAGGCTGAAAATCTAAAGTGCATTTTATTATGCAGCTGGCTGCCGCAATGGCGGCGATGGTATTTAAGTTGTTGGTGGAGCTCTTTCGGGGCTCACTAGATAATTCGCTGATAGCCAGATAGGCTGCCAGTCTCATGACAATTGCCCGGGCTTATGGTAACCACGCAAGTCATTTTGCTCGTATTTATCCATTTATTCTTACTTTATTTTTCATAGTTGTTTTCTGCACTATTGAGACCGTGTTTTACGCTATTTTCCGCATTAATAATTTTCCGATAGTTCGGAATTTTCATAGCGGAGGCTGTCAAAGTTCATTTGCGGCCATTTATCATTATTATTGCGAACGTTCGTTACGTCAAACTGGTGAAGTGTGACGAAGCTTTGGAATAATTTTATCATAAGTCAGCGTTTAAGACCAAGAAAAAGAATGTTTAAATGATTTGATTCGAATACAGTTGTGGACATTGAATTTATACGTTTTTTTACTTGAAGGAATTTAATTGTTAAATTAAAAGTGAAAAACATTGCAGAAAGTTAATTGTAATGGATTGAAAACTTGAGAGATTTATTTTGACTCATGACTCAGTATACTACTAAAAAGACATTATGTAAGTGAAAAGGATTGTTCTCATGGGCGTTGCCATGGTGGGGTATACACATATTCAAATACGTAAGTCATAGGAATGAGATGGCGGGCGTCGCGTCGACGAGAGCTGGATCCTCCTTAAAAATACTGTCCTTAGTACTGCTGAATCCATCTTAGGCAGACTTCGTAAAGACCGGAACGACTGCTTCGAAAATGAATGCAAGCTGGCAGACTAAACGTAGGAATGCTGCGTACCAGCGTTGCCAACTCTTTCCTTGAGAGACCACTAGATTCGACTTTAAAAACCACCACCTCTTCGCCAAAATATATCTAGTTAATTCCACTAAATCTAAAGTTTCTCAAACTTAATGTTTAGGCTCTGTTTAAGCGGAAATAATCACACTAATTAAAAAATAATAATGACTCTGCTAAATGCTATAAAATATATCAATATTTTAATAATAGAATCAGCATTGACCAATGATCATTTCACTTTAATTTCACCCGCCTAACTGCGCAGATTCGAGCAAATTTGTGAACAGAACTTTAAAATAACCTCAGTTCGCATACGTTTTTCATATATTCAACTGAGAATAAAACAGATCTCAGTTCGGCCAACTGGACTTAAAGTTAAAAGAAACAGCTAGCTGAAAACAGAGTAATCAACTGGAATAATGGAATGCCATTCCAATGAGCTTTTACATTTCTAACTTCTGGTGGCAAAGCAGCAGCCATTTCAAGCACGAACTGAACATGAACTGGACTTAAGCCGGTGAAGCCACTTATGTGGATTGAACTGAACATTATTCAGCTGAGGTATATAGGTGATGCCGGGGGCATTAGCCAGCACTCGTAAGCTTATACACAGCTCTACTAACGCATCTTGACGGCTTAGCGGGTTAATCGGGGTACCAAAGTTCAACTAAAGTTGGGCCTTTATCTAGTGGACGAGTATCCGTCTAATAGTCTGGCACTGGCAAAGCAAGGCAAGTCTAAACCACCAGTTCTAGTGGTAAAACCACTAAGTTGGCAACACTGTTGGCTAAAGAGCAATTCAGCAGTCTCAGAGAATACGGGCACGTGAAGAGAAATATAAAGAGCGCAGAAAAGAAAAATAAAGAATTCACATATGTAAAAAGAAAGCCTGGGAGAAAAATCTCGTCTATGAACTAGAACAGTACAGACGGCCGCACCAGGCGCAGGAGTCCGCAGTATGACGCAATTCACACCACATTGCAGCACATACTGCAAGGACAAAGGAGGGAATCTGATAACCGGTCCTAAAAGCAACTTCGAGCGATGGGAAGAGCACTTTCATGAATTGCTAAATGGCGATCTAACTGGGAATTCGTAGGCTGTCGCCACCAAGCTTAGAAGAAGCTAGCAGGGCCATCAGCCGGCTCAAAAACAACAAGATCTCGGGTGCCGACGGCATTGAAGCGGAGCTGATTAAATATGGAGGGCCTACATTGCACCAAACGATTCATGGATTGATTGTGCAAGTATGGGAGCAGGAGGCGACGCCATAAGACTGGGAAAAGGCATCCTCTGTCCGGTACATAAAAAAGGAGATGTCACAGCTTGACACAGATTGACATCATTCGAAGAGGAACAACGGCTGTGCAAGAAGCTTTAACTCAGATATAGTAGGCAGCAGGAAATCTGGGGCTGCACATTAACGAAAACAAGTCAAAGTACATGGTGGCCTCGTCTAGAAGAACACCTAACATTGGTCCCACAATCAAGGTAGAGGAACGCGAGTTAGAAGAAGTGAAATTATTTACCTCCCTTGTGTCAATAGTAGCAGCCGAGAATAGCATGGAACCTATAAGGAAGGGTCTATAGAGGCACGAAAGGTGGCGTCACCAATTACACAGCCAGTTAGGCGGCTGGAGGAGGAACAACCATCTCTTAACAAACGCAAGGCATTACTAGGCTTGTTTGGCGATTTGGAATGTGCGATCATTCCATTACAGATCCTCTCTTAAAGTTACCCCTAGGATATTAAGAGTTGAGTCCGCCGTTAGATTTTCATCTCCCACTGAAATAGTCGGTGCTAGCGCTTGAGCAGATGAGGCGTTTTAGTGGCGTTGAATTCAACACGATTCATGCGGCCCCAATCAAGAATCGATATGGTATCCTGGTTGATCGAAGTGCACATCAGTTCGTGATAGTGCAAACAAGGTCTGGCGCGTGGTTGTCTTATTTTGTCGAAGGCGTAAGAGTACCGCAGAGTACTGTCATCAGTGAAGCAGTGGAGTGAGTTTGAGGAGACTGAGAGCAGCTCAATAGTGAAGATTAGGAAAAGCGCACGTTATGGGAATGACCCATGGAAACACCAGCCGAATGGGAGTGGGGGTTGCATTCGACACCATCCAATACTACCTTGATTTAACGTCCAGAAAGGCAGCTCTTTCAGTGCCTTAGGACTAAGTTTATACCAATAGCTGCCATACTCTGTCGAAAACCTTTGAGATATCTAGAGTAACCAAACCAGACTCACCAAAGTGATGGATGTTTTTGGACATTTTGACTTTGGTTATATCCTATATTGCTATTGGTTTTGAAGAGAACAGAAATAAATGCTATTGAGCGCTAGTTGAAAGAGCTGCTGGTTTCATTTTCAGAGTGGACTAAACCTGAGCTCTTTTCAACCCTATAAGTCACCCGGAGGAGACGGAATCTTTCCGGCACTTCTTCAGAAGGGCCTCGATCTGATCCTCAACAACCTGGTCTGCCTCTTTAGAGCCAGCTTCAATTGGGGATACATTCCAACCATCTGGAGGAAAGTCGTGGTGGTTTTTATCCCGAAACAGGGCAACAGACCCCTCGAGCTGCCTAAATCGTACAGACCTATCAGCTTAACCTCTTTTCTTTTGAAAACAATGGAAAGGCTGCTAGACCTTCATATTAGGTGCAAACTGGAGCTCTCCCTCCCTCTACATAGCTCCCAGTTCGCTTACTCTAAAGGTAAATCAACAGAGGTTGCTTTACACCACCTGGTCAGTAAAATCGAAAGGGCCTTCCTCGCTAAGGAAACTGCCTTATGCGCGTTCCTTGACATCGAAGGTGCTTTCGATAACACAGGCTATGATTCCATCTCTAGAGCACTGGCTCTCAGAAATATGGATCCTCACACGATTGAGTGGATAAATGCCATGCTTGCAGATCGTGACATTTCTTCTACCCTAGGTGTCTCCACCATTAGTGTTAAGGCTATTAAGGGGTGCCCTCAAGGTAGAGTTTTATCCCCATTACTTTGGTCACTAGTTGTGGATGAACTTTTGACTAAACTATCTGAATCTGGTTTCGATGTCATCGGCTATGCAGATGATCTTGCCATCGTTGTCTCTGGGAAATTCGATTTGACCATTACAGAGGTCATGAGAACAGCACTACGAGAAGTTCAAAGATGGTGTACCCAGGAGGGCCTAGCAATTAACCCAAATAAAGCTGTCCTGGTACCTTTCTCCAAACGTTACAAATTGGACCTGGATACCACAGTTGAGTACTCAGACTCAGTCAAATATTTGGGAGTAAAGCTAGACAAGAGACTGAACTGGAACGCTCAACTTGACTACGTCATCAGCAAAGCCACAAGGGCCATATGGGCCTGCAAAAGGCTTCTGGGTAGGACATGGGGTCTTACACCACAAATGATGTACTGGATGTACAATACGATCGTTAAACCTGTTGTCACTTATGCTGCTATAGTTTGGTGGCCCAAGACTAAACAGGTTACGTCGATCCTCAAGTGCAGCAAGCTGCAACGGCTTGCTTGCCTCTCCATTACCGGAGCTATGCGGACCTGCCCCACAGCTGCAATGGAAGCAATCATTGGATTGACCCCTTTGCATCTCTTCATATGGAAATCCGCCGCCATAAGTGCCTTGAGACTTCAGATCTCATCCAACTGGCCCCATACGGTCAAAGGACACATGGATATCCTTAAAGATATCCCAAGCATTTCCATCTGCCGCGTATCCGACCATATGGTTAGTCAACTGCGATTCCAAAGGAAATTCAAAGCAATTATCCCGGATCGCTCTGAGTGGGAGGAAATTATTCTTCCTAGGGATCCAAACCATCTCCACTGGTTTACTGACGGGTCAAAGATGGAACATGGTACAGGGGCTGGTGTCGCAGGACCCAACTCCAAGGTCTCGATTGCAATGGGTAAGTGGCCCTCTGTTTTCCAGACTGAAATACATGCCATTGCGACCTGCGCTAGGCTCAACCTTGAGAAAGGTCTGAAAGGCGCCAACATTAAAATCTTTTCTGACAGCCAAGCTGCCATCAAGGCACTCTCAACGTGGAAGTTTTCTTCCAAAATAGTAGCAGGGTGTTTTGACGTACTCCAGAGCCTGACCAGAAGAAACGAGGTCTCGCTATGCTGGGTCCCCGGACACTGGGGTATCGAGGGAAATGAGGCTGCAGACAGCCTCGCGAGGGAGGGGTCTGAGACGTTGTTCCAGGGCCCAGAACCCTTCTGTGGCATCTCTTGGTCCACCTCCAAGTCCTTGATAGAAGAGTGGATCAAGAAAATAAACCTAGCCTATTGGGAGTCAGTCCCAGGTCTTAGACAGGCTAAAGATCTTATAAGACCCTTTGCCTTAAGGGGCACTATTACTCTAAACAGAGCGGACCTAAGGCTGCTGGTGGGCTATCTCACTGGCCATGTAGGACTGCGGTACCACCTCCACAACCTAGGACTGTCTCAAGAGACAGAGTGCCGACTCTGCTTGGAAGGCGATGAAACTTCCACACATATTCTTTGTGAATGTCCTGCTCTGATCTGGCTTAGAAGAAGAACGTTTATCAGAGAGTTCTTGAGCCCTGCCCAAGTCCGGTCTTCATCAACTAAAGACCTTCTTGCCTTCATTCGGAAGGCCGATAGTCTGTTCCGCTAGTGGGGTACGTACACAATAGGCCTAACTTGGCCGCAGTGTTCACCATATGGGTTGCCCCCTCATTCCTTAATAATAAAATAATAATAAACCTGAGCTAGTTTCAAAAACAGGTTTTGTACGATAGTTTTGTTGTGTTTGCCCTCTGTGAGTGTTGGCTGTTATCTGGGCTCTAAATTTCAGAACACAACACGCTCCGTTCATAGTTCTCTCTCACATCCAATATACTCGTGGCCCCTCTTCTCTTAATTAGGACGTGGTCTATTTGATTATTCGTTATCCCGTCTGGTGACTGCCACGTCACTTCACATTGAGTTTGACCTAGCGAGATCGATCAGTCTACTACCTTTGTCATTGGTAGCGTTATGTAGGCTGTACTTTCCTATGACTCCTAGGAATTCCTCTTCTTATTATCCCACGTTGGCGTTCAATCACCATTTTAATATCGTTTGACGATGTTAATCTGCTGGCGTTTGTTAGCTCCTAGTAGAATTCCTCTTTCTCCTCATCCGTCTTTTCTTCTGTGGGCGCATCGACGTTTATGAGACTAATGTTATGTAGTCTTGTTTTAATCCAAAGCGTTCATATTCTATTATTTTCTAACTTGAAGTCCAGAATCAGTGATTTCATTTTCTTTTTCACTATGAAGGCAACTCCGAACTCTCTTCGACGAACCACTGGAAAGTATCGTGTGGGTTCTGAGATCCATTATGCCACTGTGAGTCCATTTGGTTGCATGTAGAGCGGTGATTGCTATGCCGTATTTTTCCAGTAATAATAAAAGCGAACGCAGAGCGCCCGTCCTGTTGAGCGTTCTAACGTTACAAGTTCCAAAATCAAATTCCATTTTTCGTTGTTTAGGTCGTTGCCGTTGGGTCCGTCCTCTTCGAGGTCTGCCCTGAGGATTCGTGACGGGTGAGTTTTTACGATGGAAGGTTGTCAGCCTGCCGCCTAAGCCCCAATCTGGAGAGCCAGTCTGGTAATTGTTTCGTTTTGAGGAGCGAAACGCGCGCCTTTCGCCCTCCCCCGTCAGTTACCCTTGTATAGACAAGAGCATTCAGGGGTTACCCGATGTAAAGTCAACATATTCTTGGAGATGGAGGTAGGATTCGGTAGCATATCGGAAGGTCTTAGGTCGTGAAGATTTTAGATCACAGATGGCGTTTCACAGTACTTGTCTTTTTGATGTACCGGCGCCACCAAAGATCCAGGCCGTGACTACCATTTGACCCTCTCCTTCTAGTCATCTGAATTCATTCATGATCTTCTCTGTTGCTGGGATTTGACTGTGGTTTTAGAAGACAAGGCCTTGTTCAAGCATAGTTCTTATACCGTATATCGAGATCAACCATAAAACCAATCTTATTATGTTAAAAATGCTCCAAAACTACAAAACTTTTCTAACAAAAGCTTCTTTTTCCTTTACAGAATAACACATTGATGCTTGCATTGGGATTCGGTAAGTTGAAAAACATGATCTTGGTCTAAAAACAATTATTGCATGTTGCCAAACAAATCCCAAATCAATATCGACTGCACGATCGTGCATCAAAGCGATCTTCACTTCGACATTTAATTGAAACCCTCAAATCAGCGTTAAATCTCGCAAAACTGTCTACAAAAACACTTCGCACACACTTACCCTACTTTTGATCGACAAAGAACAGCCGAGATCAGTTTTGGCTGATTTAACAGATTCTAAAGTCGCGTTTCTTCTGTTAACGAAGATTGCACAATCAGCGCCAGTCCGCGAAGTGATTGACCTAAATACTTAGGGTTTGCCCAGAGAATTTGTCCAACGGAACAAAAACAGTCCGAATCCGAATCTCTTCACGCATCAGTTGAACTCGTCTGTTTTGTGTTTTTTTTTCGGACTGTATATTTTTTCGGGCTCCCGTAACGCGTGTCCGTGTCTCCGCAAAATAGTGTCTAACTAGAGGCCGCGGAGAGAACGAACTAGCCCATCGGTGAAAAGTGGAGAATTTTAACGAGCTACTTTTTGTGAATTGAAATGTTAGCTGCAAATTTGAAAATTGAGAGAGAGAGGGAGAGAAAAACAGAAAAAAGTTACAAAAAACACGAAAAAAGACTGAAATAGAGCAGTAATTTCCTGATGATTTTATGAAGTACTTTCTCCTGTAATAAGCAGGCATTCGGTTCCTCCTGGTCAAACCGGTAGCACTAAGTGGACTAAAAGTTAAATGTGCCATGCATGGTAATCACTCGCTGCTACTACCTTCAATTATGTACCAAATCAGAAACGTTCGCATTCTATGCAACCCACCTGGAGTATGTACAAAAGTCATTACACCTTTCCCCGTACCTAGTCTCCATCCTCCGGTCTGTGATCTTTCGATTAAGCCCACAATCAGACTCTGGGTGCCCAAATCTGATCGCGCAACAAAAAAAAATTTGTCGCGCACTTTAAGCCGCGTTGTGTCAACTTTTGATTTCAGCTCCAGCTACAGCCAGACACCACCAAGATGCCCAGCTATGGATCGCGCTAGTTGCCAAGATGAAATGAAAAATGGCCGAGAGTTGGCTGGATATTTGCATTTTGAAACGGCCTTGTCTGCCTTACTAACACGCTAGTATCTAGTCCGAGTCTGTCGAATGGCCAAGCTGGGATTAGTTGCGGCATTTGCTTTCCGTATCCGTGAACTGCGGAGTATTAAATGTAGTTTTCGTTGTTGTTGTTTTTTTCTTGGCTTTTTTGGTACAGCAGTGAGTTGGCAGCAAGTTTCTTGTAATTTTTACTGCACGCCTTAAGTAAAGCTGCAAGTAATCGAATAAGGAAATATGAAGCACCTTTCTCTTCTGCGTTCCAAATGTTACTCATGCCGCCCAAGTGTATATGCCATATGCTTAATCACAATTACTACCGTGCGATAGCTAGACACGTTTAAGCACACACTTATCGGGAGTGCGCGCGCAGCTCGAGAGCTGATCTCGAAAGTTGTTAATTGTGCATAGGAATTTCCGCAGTTTGCTTTAGCGCTAATTGTGATTGCTTAAGATTTATTTACTTAATTCAATTTTCCAGCCAATGATGATTTCAATTGATGCTTGGCTCGCTTCACTTTTATGGTTATAAATAAGCTGTTGTAAATGCAGAAAAATACGACTTACTCAATTTGTGGAAAGATAAATGGCTAGTAAAGCATTCAGTCTTGCTGATCATTTGGTCATGTGTCAAAGACAGGTGTACCAACATTACGAAAATATTGCAGAGTGAAAATCTCATAAACGTCAGAAGCACACTCATAAAACATAAACAAAGGACAATATTAACAAACTCGATCTTATTCTGCAGTGTTTCCTTCTTTCTTTCTACAAGTTAGATATCGGGTCCAGGGAGTACCGCGGCCACCAGTTGTTATTATTATACAAGCTCAACAGTTTGCATAACAATTTTATGATGAATCACGGTGTCACCCCTTGTGTTGAGCAAAAATGGTCATTTGGTCTTGTAATCTTGTCTTAATGTGCTTTGTGCAAGACCAAGACTTAGCTATGCTTGCAAAACCAAGACCAAGACTAACTGTCCAAGACCAAGACTAAAATTCGGCTTGTCTTGTTCTTACGTTTGCTTATCACTACTCATCCCGAGTAAAAATAAAAAATGTCCTTACAACGGGCTAACACCGGCCGCTTGGATTTTTAAGGGACATGTTGTGAATCACGGTCGTAGAGTTTTAACCATTTTTAACGGAAGTACATACAACCCAGGACGGCCAAACTTGACCTTTACGATTTAAATGACCGCGGACTGAGCTGTAAACACGGGCATATAAAGGCCAAGTACATATTATTTTCGTTATGGACAATCGTCCTTTGGATTATCATAAAAGCTGCCGAAGCTACTCCGATCGGATTATTTATGCTCCTCTCGAAACATCTATACTCCCGCACTCCTCACAGCGAAATTTTACTTCCTTTAGTAAATTTTATTTCAATATTTCAAAACTTGCCAAAAATGGTAGATTTTTGGACTGCTACTACTTTTTGTACTGGTAGATGAGTTTGGTTGTTTGAACTACGGATGTTAAGAATACCATATTTTTGACATTTGCGAATGCGAATGTTCGGAATGCAAATTTGCGAATGCGAATGTTTAAGAATAGTATTAAAAAAATTTAATTAGTTTAAAGACTATTAGACCAATAGATCAGTGTTATATGCAATAACAGCATTCTTTCTTCTCGTACTAGTAGTACAAAGGGTAACACCTGAGCTTAGACTATCACATAAAAAAAGTCAAGAGAAAAATATTATATTTCAGAAAAAGCATTTTTGTTACGTTTTCGCCTTTGCGACGATTTCTAAAGGCTCCATTCATACACAGGCCACCGGCAGGCCATAGCCTTAAGCTTTATCGCCTTGAGACCAAGTATATCATCACACACACTGTCCGTTAGGCAGGGGCCTGAAATCCATGAAAACTAACAGAAAGCTTTATACATATGTGTGAGTATTTATCGTCAGCCAATGCCTGAAGATCTGAAAACTTCTATTCAGTCTGAAGTTTTCGTTGAGGCCATGAACATTTTTGCACTTGAATTAACAATCTCCTACGCTAAACTATCGTCTTCGCCTGTAAGTCTGTGGGGTATTTTAAGGTCACCTGCAGTCCGGGCGGCGCTTTCATATGTGCGAATGGTGCACTTGCACCGGGCGCAATTTATCGGGGCGCAATTTCAGAAATTGAGATTTAAAAAAAATTTAAAAGGAGAATCAGAAGCAAAAATTCGGGAAAAAATCTTCCAAGTGAGAGAAAAATCTCATTTATTTACTCTACGCTGGAGCACTTTTTAAAAATTCTATAAAAAGCACCATATCCACTTACACAAAGGAAAAATTATTCCGATGGCTCTGTATTATGCATTGCTGTTCACCGTGAGTGATATGAACTTTTCAGAGCGCTGTTGCTGCACTTTAAAATTCTGTTACAAGAATTGTTAAAAAATGTAAATGAACGAAATGAGGAGAACAAAATTCCTTGTAGGTTAGGTTAGGTTGAAATGGCTGTTCGTCTCTAGTGCCACTTAAGCAGACCATTAGGCCTGTTGAGATGCCATTCTAGTGTTGGGACCAAAATTTAGGCCATTTCAAGCCATTTACAGATTCCAAGGAAAGGTGAGCCAAGAAAAATCCCTCTTTTCCTCACGAGGGCCGGACATATACAGAGAAGATGGAAGATAGTTGCTTCCTTACTTCCGGCTCGATCTAAGCTGATTTTTCTCACAGCCAGTTTATAGGTGTCTAAAAGCATTCGCATCTGGATTAAGTGTTCTTTCGACATCGGTTCTTTATATATCAAGCTCATCTGCCCTGCAGTGTTCCCTAATTCCACTGTGTCAAGGAACCCAACACAGAGTTATATCAAAATGAGTGGCAGTTTCACACAGAGACCTGTGGCGGCTCAGAACAGTCGTGGATGTTGTAACGGCAGAATTATGAGCATTGAGGGCCGCCTGACTATCCGATAGAATACATATATTCTTATGAGATATACTATTTATCTTCAGCCATTCGAGAGCCTCCCAGATTGCAGTGAATTCCACCTGGAAAACGCTGCAATGTTCGGGTAGACAAAGATAGGTATCTATATCAATGCCTCGGAAAAGATACCATAACCTACGTTGTTCCCAATTTTTGAGCCATCTGTGTATATACATAATGACCCAGTCGGGGTTACACCATCTGTCCAGTAATCTCTGGCTGCAATGATGGTACCTTTACTGTCTAGCAAATTGTTATGATCAGTTCCACACCGGCCAACCAACAAAAATTGTCTGTAATCGTCCATTCCCTTTTGAAATGTCATGAGAAGTCGCATGGGTTTTCATAAGAGCCAAATTTTCTAACGAATATTACGTTAGAATGCTTTAGTTTGTTGTTGTTGTTTTAGTCTCCTGCCATCCCTTTTCTTTTCTATTCCTAGCAAAAGGAAGCCAAAAACAACAACCGCACAGGTGTCAAAAGGTTGATTCAAAAATTCAGTGAATTTAGAAATTCAAAAAATATGCCCCTATTATTCTCAAACGACATTTTTAGCAGATCTTTGTTGGTAGGATGTTGACCCACATGAACCTGCCAATGTAATCTTTTTATAACAATTATTATGGTGCAATCTTAAAGTTTGCACAAACTATGAAAATTTCCTCTTCCATCTAACGAGTGTCTTTTTGTTTTTTTGTCTTTTTTCACTGTTAAAAATGAACAGCTTACGGGGCGCAATATGGATTATTAGTGCACCGGGCGCAAAAAAATCAAGCGCCGGCTCTGCCTGCAGTCCACGAACTGTCCGATGGTTGTCTAAAAGCCTCAATTATACTGAATGCAACGGACTGGAATTTTGCTGGTTATACTGACGGAATCTAACGTATGTAAATGTCATTTGTACTTCCTAATTTTTCGTCAAATTTTGGATTTATGCTTAAAATTTTTATATCAGTACAATTTCAATCCAGTCTATTGCGTTCCATTGCCTCCAGTATAATTGAGGTTTAAGTCCTTAACCCTTTGTCAGTTTGAGTAGTGTGTGCCCTTTATTGGGCCATGTCTGCCAACCTGGTCTGAAGGGCCACGGCCGGCCGGCGGCCTGTGTGAATAGAAGCCTTAATGTATGGCCTTCATCGGGCGGTATCTGCCGACCTGGCGTGAAAAGCCACGGCCTGCTGGCGGATTGTATGTGAATGGAGGCTTTAAGGGACTCATATAAAAGGCCGGCTGCACTGGGCAATTGTTCATCCGTAACCCTGGCCGGTAGAGCGCTCAGATATTTGCGACCCAGATCTATTGATTTGTCGTTTTTTAGTTTTGTTTTCCACGAGACACGCCGCGACCTACACACATTCGCATTGCTTGATGCGAATGCGAATTGTAGCGTATCAAAATTGCTACGAAAGCAAAATATTAAAAATGCCCTAAGCCCTAAATGAAATCTTAGTAAAACACAAAATTATTTCAAAGTAAACAAGTATGAACATTACAAAATTTATCGATAACAAATCAGACATGAATATTACAAAAAAAAAATTTATTTTAATTAGACCTAACAATTAAAATACCCAATCACTTAAAAACCTGTAAGATTCGAACAGAGCGGAAGTTCGAATGCCGAGTCTTCGAAAAAGGCCGCGTGGCGAGAAAATAGAGAACCGATCCTTCTTCTCGTGCCAGCTTGCAAAGAGGATAGACCTATAGTGGAACAAAAAAAAAGTAAAATTTAGAAAAGTAAATCCCAGTAAAGTTTAAAACATTTAATATACATATATATAGTTACTCTAAATAAAAGTGTCAGAGTTTAAAAAAAAATATGAGTAGTACACTCATAATAAAAAAAAAAAAAATGTACCTAATTATATAATGCTCCAGGGAAAAGGAGACATATGGAATTTAATAAAAGCTTAACCTGTTGGAGGAAGCAAATTAATCAACGCCATATGCAGACACCGCACAACTAACCACCGTGGGACTTCCAGATAAGAAAGATACATACTAATTTATATATATATAAAATAAAATAATAGAAAAGAGAAAAGAACCTTATTACAAGTTATGTTTATTCTGTTATATTTATTATATTACATATTTATATTTATATAATTCATTATCCATATTGGTCAAATTCATGCTTACATAGTCTTTAAGTTATTCCTCTTAATTAATGTATTATTTATTTAAATTGCATGTCTAGGAAAGATAATATTAGTTAGAAGGGCCCGGATTAAGTAGGGAAGCAAGTAAGTAGCATAAAGATGCTCATACCTTTAAGAAGTTGTGAATATTATAATAAATTACTAAGCATTTGCAATTTGCTATATGTGTAAGGCATTTGAGAAAAAGGATATGTTTTTTATTCCGCTCTCCGCAAACAAGTTTATTTAAAAAAAAAAAAAGAGGGGAAAGAAATATTATGACAGGGAATCTCGTATACAGATTTCGTCGCCTTCCATGGCCTACGAAGGGTTCCCGCCCGGGAAAAAGTAATAAACGTTAAATCAACGATATTAAAGGAAAATACGCGATAGAATATCGAGGCGAATGTTTAAAATGATGCGAATCATTCGCATAAGCGAATACGAACATTAAGATTCTTGAAAATTTTATAAAAAGAGGCTCCATTAAAAAATTTTATGAGTATGTACTCTCTTGAAGACCTAAATATTCCCCTGAAAAGACTAATTTTACTCCCCTCAGAAATGACAAAACGGCAGCACCGATTATCATAATTAAAAACTACCGATGCACAAGAGAAACAAGTTCGACAGTCATCGGTTTGTTGTACATGAAGTGTGTGGTGCGTAGTTCAGTGGGAAATTTTGGAGGGTGTGTGGTGTTGGGCCGTACAGTCCTGCAAACAACCTTCTGATGCCCGGCACATGGCTGACGACTATGTTTCAATCACAGCCGGTGTTCGCTATTTGTAAGGTCATTTGTTATTTTTACTCGGGTCCTAACCAACTCCTCACTGTTTCAGGACAGTGCCACGTGTATAGTCTACAAGTACAAAAATCGTAATCTGGGCCGGGGAGTTGGGCTTGGACTCTCGCTGGGATGGACAAGATTCAAAACCGTACTCTCCACCTTATTGATGATGATGATGATAGCCCCATCTGTTCTTCAATTGACTCATTACGCCTCCGCATGAATAGCTCGGTTCCAAATTTTACCGCTCTTACAACCATGACTGCTCCACAAAAATAAATATTCTTCGCTTACTCTCACAATCTACAGACCTTATTTTCGTGCACATGCCGGTCTAGAGACTAGTTTGTAACTAGAACATTTCGACTTTAGAAGAACCTCACGACAAGGTACCACAGCCCAGCAGATATAACTTCTTTGGTTGCATGTTTTTCTCCAAGATGGATTTGGTACGAGCAGACCATCAAATACCTGTCATTCAGGAGGACTTGCATTAGATTTCGATAATAATGCCACTCGGTCTAAATGATTTTATGCCGTTCGGACTATGGGATGCAGTCCAAACTTTTCACAGGTTCATAAAAGATATTACGAAAGACCTCGACTTTCTTTATGTCCACTAGTATGATATACTTAATGCTAGTAGAACCGAGTATATGCACCTCACTCACTTCGAAGAGCTCTGTCTCCTGCTGTATTTTAAAATTCTTATAACCTCATCTGCAAAATAATCGGAAGCTATAGTGGGCAGTAGGGAATTGGAACTATAAACGCAGGCGGAGAAATGACGATTCCACATACATTAACATTTCGTGTATGGATAAAATACAAACGCACGTGCATTGTAATTTCCCCTTCGTTTACACTCCCGATCACTGACATATAATAATGGACTGCTCATCAGCAATTATTCCCATACAAACCGATGGCACCAAAAAGGTATAGTCGCTCGCTCATCCATAAGCCCCCAAACTGACAGAAGCACTCAGAAATAAAATCAATTAGACAAAAATAGACGGGTATAGTGATGTTTATATCTTTTGCTCTTTTCCCCATAAGCCCCCGGTGAGAATGTCAGTTGCTAAGACAGGCGTTGAGAACTTAAATCAGATACACATAAAATTTGCAAATTAATGAAAAAAAGGCATTTTAAAAGGTGAAAAAGTGAAAATAGCGTTTATTAATTTTTTTAAACAAAATATTTGTGTTGTTTTAATGTTTTAAGTACGTATTTAAAAAAATTTAAATTTCAAAAGTGATTCCGGTGTTTACATGGAGTGAAAAAAGGTTTGTAGCCTATGGAACAAATTGGTGCCATGAAAAATTTCTCATAAGCAGTCCATTCTATATGTCAGTGCTCCCGATAGCTTCTGAACATGACAAGAGTGGCAGTGATGCCCTTGAGTTGCGATTGATAATATAAAAAAAACGGATGTTATGGGTTTTTAAACGAACGGGGAGTGACACTTTTTCTCGAATGTACTTTCATGGTGGGATTTGATTCTCTCACCGCCCGTGGAAAAAGCGATTTTGAGATTCCCAATTGTTTTGGCGCACGCTATACTATTGGTTTATGGGTGCAGCGAGGCTTACCGGGTTCCAGCTAGTTGCTATATTTTTACATAAAGGAGCTTTTAACGAATACGGTTTTAAAACAGTGTCCTTTCAGAATGCCGTGATTTTTGAATGGGCTACCCCTTCTACTTACTTCGGTAAGTACCTTACTCATCATTACGGAACAGAATGTTCAATGACAACAACCTAGAATTTACCAACTTCAAAGGTACCGACTTTAAAATTGATGGTACGACAGTTGACCTTAAACTTAATCCATTTATTCGGAACGAACCACAAGTTGTTTCCGAATTCTTCGGAATGGTTACAATAAACCAAACGACCCGCAGATCGCTCCGCAGATGCTGCCAATAACATGCAACCAGCAAAAACCAAACGTGAAATATAAATTCTCTCCTGAAAATTGTGTTTGTCTTCCATTCACATATTTTTTGCGCAAATTTTTGTAACTATGAATAATGCAAAAAAAAATATAAATGAAGAAAAAAACCCGATCATCGGATTATAAATCACAATTTCTCGTCATTCACCTTAAAATCCACTTTACTTTGCTGCTTGGCGATTTCCTCTGTGAAAGGCATCGCAAAAAAATAAACATCATCATCAACAATACTCGTACAACAACAACAACACAGCACACAGCCGACCAACAAAGGTGCACACGGCTGGGATTCTGGGTTGTGTGGTGTAAAAAGTCGCCGTGTCGTCGTCGTCGTCGTCGAAGTTAAGGTTTCTCACCTTTCTGACCTTGCCGGTTTCTAAAGGCCCCCATACACGGTCCAATTGGTTGTACAGCGAAGTGCGGTTGTACAACCAAAACTATCGATTGTGGGCCGGTCGGCCGATCAAAATACATTGCGCTTATAGGTTTGATGAAAATCTGGTTGTACAGCCAATTTGACCGTGTATGGGGGCCTTAAGTAGCGCATCCACGATAAACCCGCTGCCAACACTGGTGTCATGTGGTAGAATGTGTGTAGCTACAGCGCCGCCAACACTGACGTGCGGGGAGATGCTTAACATATTCAAAAAATTATTCATAGCGGTGGCGCAGGCAACTAAAATTGCGGCGACTATAAGTTAATTGCGCATGATTAGCGCATTGTGAAATAAATCGATAAAAATTTGCATTTCGATAATTGTTCACCTTTTCAGGTACAGATTACGACCGTTGGGGGTTTCTTTATCTTTTTTTTTTCATACATTGACATACCAAAAATGGCCTACACTCGCGCGGACTGATTGTGAATTAAGAATGCATCCGAAGGTGCATGCCGCATGCTCTGCGCCGCTGAGGTGCGATGAGTGAAATCATTTCTAAAGATACTCCAAGTTTACCTTTTGGGTTATCCCGCGGAATTTGCTTACTGTGTAAACCTTGGCGTTTCTTATAACAAAATCTTCGAAAATATCGCGCCTTTCTTTTTATTTTCGTGTAAAAGTGATCGCATATGAGCTGGAGGTGCAAATCTGTAAATATGCACCTTCACGTCTGACAATAGTGGGAAACTGCGCTATTAGCAGACTCCCGAGAGAAAGTATTTAACTGTATCACCTACTGTCACTGCGAATACAAAGTCACGTGCTTTTTTGTAAAATATACAGCAATGAACTCTGGGCCGTACTCAACCAGCCTCCACCTATGCCAGCCACAAGGTGGCGTTTAGTTTGCATAAAACGTCTAATTGGTCAATTTGGCGATAAGTAATCCACTAACTGGTCAAATTGCTATGGTCGGCGTGAATAGCTATCGGCACGGGGTTATTAACAGGTGAAACCGCTCGCACTGTGTATCAAGAAAGTTATCAAGGAGTTTTTTATTATGTGATTAAGTTTGCAGTGCAAAAAGTTTAGTGCTTAATCCGCTCCGGAGATAAGTAGGATATTGGAATCTGATTAATGGTTATGGGTAGTAGAGGTATGTAAGCCCGAGAATTATTACCGGATTTTTATGCACTTATAACCGTAGTCCCGGGGTATTTATACCAGAAAGTGGGCTATCGAAATTCGCTTCAGGACTGGTTTACCTAAATTTTTACACATGATGATCAAATCTCTTCCACAACTAAAAATATACTGCAACAAGACTTAAAAAAACAGTTATTGAATCTTAGGTAACTTCTACCGGATCTAAACTATAATATACAGTAAAAAGTATTCAGAAATTTAATTATTGGAAAGACCCTTAAAAAATATGTTTTCAATTTTTGCCTGCAAGCTGGTAACGCTGAACCGATTTATCAGGCGGAATTTTAGGCCCCGTCTGGCCCCCGTCACTCAGTGTGTTCACAATTTTTAAAATTAAGAAAGAAATTGAACAAAAGGTTTGTTTTAAATATGGTTTTTCAAACGAACTTTCTTGTACCTTGGGTTTTATGAGGTATTGATGGATTGGTTTCTTCTAAGAAATAAGGTACAATTTTTAAAAATGGAGAAAACCGACGCGGCAAAAGTTTGACCTCACCAGTTTTAAAACGGGGTGCAAATGGCTAACAAAGACCTCAGAAGGTGGTGGCATTCGATTTGTCACTTCTGTCAAAACCCGAGAAAAGTCATTGCAGACTAATCCCACCTTTCCGCGATGCCCCTGGGGTACTTTTTCGGAAGGAGCTAACGGGCGAATGACGAGTTCTCTGCGCCATAAACCAGAGTTTTAAGTCGGTTGTACTGAGAGTTAGCAACCCGCACCCATAAAAAATACCATTGCTACGAATCGGCAAACAATGCCTCGGAACCGAATGGACAACACGACGACGACCTTTGCTTTTCGAACAAGGACACGAACTGGATCATGGAATGTGAGAGCACTGCTTGCTGGTGGACGGCTGGATGAAGTCCTGAGATGAATCGATATAAAATCAAGATCATGGGACTCAGCGAGATCAAATGGCTCGACGCGGGGGAGCATATTTGCCAAAACGGTGAGTCCTTCTTATATTCTGGGAGAAATAAAACTGAAAGCCGTATGAATGGCGTTGGCGTAATACTCACCAAAGAAGCCAGGTCCAGCCTCATTAGCTGGTCACTAATTTCTGAGAGGATTGTTACCATGCGCCTGCGTACCAGACTAAGAAACGCTACGCTAGTCCACTGCTACGCTCCAGCTGAAGACACAGACGACGACATCAAAGACGAGTTCTATATGCGAGTGAATGAGGTTTTTCGCTCTATTCCAAGGGGAGACATCATTGTTTTACAACAACACCGGCCTTGAACGCACAAGTCTTCTTCTTTGATCCGTTAGCTGGCGGTCCGAGTGGGACGTCCCCGCAAAGGATACGGTACTGTCGGTATCGCTTTGAAAAATGCGATTTCTTGCCTAGTTGCTTCGGTTTTCTTCCGAATCTGGTCAATTCGGCAGGTCGACCACCCTCCTCCTTTTACACCATGAACTTGGGACCAGGCGCCGGCGGAGTTGAACGCACAATTGGAAATCAAGGCATAGACCAGATCACTAACAGCAACGGTGAACTTTCCGTTGGCTTTTGTAATTTACTCATTTCAATAGACGCGAACCGACGCAAATCAAATTAGAAGGTTGAAATGCGTTTTCCATTCAAATTGACATTTGAATTGCCATTTTGGCACAGGGCCTTAGTGCCCACGGGCAAAAGAAAATTTATGCATACTATCTTAAAACTTTTTGTATAGATTAAGGACACCTAGTCTACCAACTTTTCTGCTGCGAAAAGTCTTGAAACTGCGGGTTTTTGCCTCCAATTTTATTTTTTACATCTCATGTGGATATGAGATGGCGATGATATGCGTGAAACCTAACTTGTCCGACAAAAATGTTGGACCGTTAAGGGAGTCTATCACCCTAAACCTGCTAAATTATGGCCTTCCAATTTGTTGGAACCAGCTGTTTTTTTAGGATTGCTCAAGATCATATGAGGAATTACGTGGTATATATGTGACAATTTTTTTTGTCGACGAGTCAGAGTGGTGTATTTCATGGAGGGGAAAATGTAGACATAATCGTCGGACAAAAAAGGTGTTATGTGCCAAAAGCTACTGCCTTTTGTGTGATAAAATCGTCGGACAAGTAAATCGCGGCTACTCCACAGTCCACAGGTTGCACAGTGTTCAAGTAATGTTTAACACAACAACTAACAAATAATATTGTTTCTCTGGACCAGTTTCTAGTGTTTGTAAGCCATTACAAAAAGACTGATTGATTAACATTACGCAGTTTCGAGTAAAATTAATTTAGTTAGCTAATTTTTTCAAAACCATATAACTCATCCACAAACGCACCTGGCACACCGGTATGTACGCTCCAGCTACAAACATGAAAATCTAAAAATGCGCCTCTGTTCCAGATATAAATGCATTTCTAATCGACCATTCCTATTAGGAATAACGCAAGTGTCATTGTACCAAGCGGTCCCCCAGCTGAGTACTAACCATGTCCAATGCTGCTTAACCTAAGCGAACGAGAATCGATCTATTGAATATGCTAATGGTAGCATTTATAGTCACCGAGATAATTGTTCATTTTCTTCGTCCTATACAATTTCTTAAAGCTCTAGTTTTGCTTTACGCTAGAAGTGTGAACGTAACCGTGTATCGTTTGGAATATTCCTTGCGCTTTTTTTGGTTCGTACCCGTAGTGGGATGAATTTTAAAAGTAGAATTTTTATTCATGCGTATCGTGCCTGTTTTGGGTGGCATAAGCATTTTCATGCTACGCGTGCCTATCATCAAATACTGCAGAACATAAGATTTTTTAAGTTTCACAATTATTTTCTACTATTTTCGAAAGTCAATTGTATCGCGACTTTTGCCACGTCAAACTCACTTGGGATCTAAATTTTTGCAAAGTTGTAAAAGGGGTTGTGGGACTGAGTATAGATTATTTACATGTAAATATTAGCTTCGTTCCTTTACTCGTAATTTTAACTATTTTTTACTCGTACGTACTAGCAACTACACTTGTTCTTATAAACGATTAGATAGCACTTGCAATTACGTAATTGAAATCCGCTAGAGGGAAAGTCGCCATTTCGAGTCTATTGTGAAATATTTTCACTTACGCCATCACCCGCCAGATGGCTTTTATTTGTGTTGAACTGATTTGCTCATATAAAAACGTTCTTAAATTAAACTTCAGTCACTTCACATTATCAAAAACTACTATTTTTCGTTTTACTTTAAAAATTACCGCATTAATTTCTTCTTTTAAGAACTTTTTGTTTGTTTACAAATAAAGTAACGTCAAAAATTTTAGGTGAGATTTTACTCAAATTAGAAAATTTTGCGTTCCTTTTCTGCTCTGCTCTTCTTTTTCTTCTTTAACGGCTCTACAACCGGGATCCGGTCCTGGCCTCGCGCAACTGTTCTCTCCACCGGTCCCGATTCTGAGCCGATGTCATCCAGTTTGGCATCCCTAAACTCTGAGCGTCCTGGTCCACGCCATCCTTCCAGCGAAGGTTGGGCCTCCCTCGCTGTCGCACCCCATAGGTCTTACGACAGCGAGGGAGGCCCAACTGCTCTGCTCACAAGTACTAAATATAGTAGAAACAGCGCCGGAACTAATCCTTGTTGAGGGTGGAGCGAGACTGTCTTTCGGCGGCCTTGGTCGGCGCTGTCACTTCACATATGTAAATTGTATTTCCAGTTGTCCTACATAAAACTTTTTTCAAGCCCTGTCTGCCAATCCTTACGGGATTATATCCCCTCTTTCTGAACCATGTGCCAATTCAGCTATCGCCTCCAGAAGACTTCCTTGCACGGTAACTAGTTGTTTCGAGGTCAGGAGAGTTTCTGGATTGTTAGTCGCAAGCACGCCCATTGTGACACTTTCTGATATTTGACAGAAGGTCGGCTTTGGCGTCGTTCTAGACTTCATTATGGGTGCGTCCAACCATATGACCAAAGCCTTCGCCCTATTCGCCGAGTTATTATGCCCTAGAGAACATCCAGAAGATCTAACCCTCTTCTTATTAAGAAAATCGGTATCCCTTTCTTCCTCGGGGGACACGTAGACCCTACCAGCCTCTACACGGGGGTAGCCAACTTCCAGATATAGCGTAAAACGTATTCGGGCTGCACCACCCCGTCCTCTTGAAGCGGTCGTTTTTTCGAGTCACCTCTCGGATTAGGTGCCCTTACTTCTGCAGGAGATCTAAGAAGATCTCCTAGTGACGGGGTGATCTCAACGTACTCCATCCCTGGGTTTACGGGCTCAGACTGCCCTCCCTGAAGAAGAATCCCGAAAACTCTCCTTCACTGGGGCCACATTCGATACCTTGATGCATGGATCCAAAAATATCTAACTGGCCTTGTAGGTTGTCCTTTTGGGAGCTGTGGGAGCCCCAGAAATGTTTGGAGCGCTAAGAAGTGCTCCATCTTCAAAAAAATTTTTAAGGTATTTCTAAATTGATACCACGAGCTGGGCGAGAAGGACAGTCACCCATGGCAGAGCTCCGTATAACCATTGGAAGGCTAATTCAAACCGAAGTTCATCTGGTATCCGAAGTCCATCGTTAGTAGTACATTCACGCAGTACCATTCATAACTTCAGCACGTTGGTTACCCATTAGGATTGCGGTTTTTATCGAGTTTAGATCCGCCTTATTCAGTCTGCTCCATGGACCTCGAGCAGGATGTGTGATCGAGTGATATTGATGAGTACATTGACTTGGCTACGTACAAACAACGCCCTCAAAAAGTGCCACCAAAGTTTTATTTTTTGCTAGAAATTGTTTTTCGCATTCATTTTGGCGCCCCTTACCACCTGGCGCCTAGAGAGACCGCTCCACTCGCTCTCCCCCAGGGCCAGCACTGAGTAAAAAAGGAACGCAGCAATTAAAAATGGAGTGTTGTTTCGATTTGACGCCATACGGCTTCATCTTGATTAAACGACCGGAAATAAAACTTTCAATACCGTTTATCATATTCGAATGGATACAAGGCTTGGAGTTTAGTTCGAAGGGAAGATGCCATAGTTTATTAAAAGCCTAGACATATCTAGAGCAACCAGATCAAATTCACCAAGACGATGCATACTTTGTTTGCCGCGAGATTCGATCAAATGGATCAGTATTTGGGCGAAGAGCTAAATGAGGAGCGTTTACAAAAACTCTTAAAATTATGATGCTTTTCTCAGCAATATGAATGTTAAAGACTAGTAAGACCTTTTTAGCTATCGACGGTTCTATCATTACGAGCAATGTCCGACAGCCAGGTCTAGGAAGAAAGCTAGTAGAGAAAAGAGTGAAAAAACTGCTAATGCCAACACGCGATATTATTAACTTCCCAGGATAGGGAAGTTATTGTAATCGGTCCAAAAATCCCAAAAGCTTTTTAAGCAAAAATTTGAGAGGAAGTATGTGTGTGTGTGTGCGCGCGCGTACGTACATATGTGGTCATTTTGTCCTGCACGATATCACGCGAACCACAAACGATAACGACTTCGTTCGAAGCGTATTAACGGAAATATGATCTGAAAAGATTTTTATAAAATTTGGTCGAGCCGTTTTTTGTTTTAAGCGACATAAGTGATTTTTGTACCTGGGCGATATCACCCGAACCACAAAAGATATCGACTTACTTGAGGTGCCGTTCGAAGCGTATTAGCGACAATATAATTTGAAAAGATTTTTATAATATTCGGTCTAGCCGTTTTTTGGTTTAAATGACATAAGTGATTTTTGTACCTGCGAGATATCGCGCGAACCATAGTAGATACTGACTTAGTTGAGGTGCCGTTCGAAGAATATTAACCAAAATATGATCTGAAAATATTTTCATAAAATTCGGTCGACCGTTTTTTTTGTTTAAACGACGTTCGTGAATTTTGTACCCGCACGATATCGCGCGAACCAAAAACTATTGTAGGCTTCTTTGAGGTGCCAAGAGAAGAATATTAACGAAAAAATGCCCTGGCCTTTTTTTTTTGTTTAAATGGAATAACTTCGGCTCAGTGTCAGAAAGACCTTAAATATCATCCCGGGAATTCCATTAGTTACCGAAAAAGTTGTTCTTTTTGGTCAAGTCTGACAAGTGCTCTCTCTGGAAAGCTTTGGAATTTCCAAATGAAGTTATTCTCTTTCCAGTTTATCAGTGGCGCTCAACACGCTCAATACGAATTCTAACATCCGCTTTAGTGTAGCGAACGAAGTACTAAGAAATGTGTGTTTGCTAACGTTCGGGAAAAATCTTTTAGATTAACCCCTATTATAGATATTTTAACTAGCTTCACTCAGGATTACTTCGTTACCAGTTCTGATACTAGTCAATTTTCCACACATATTGCTATTTTGTAAGAAGTCAGTTTATTCCGTCTACGTTCATCATACTGGGAAGATAATCGTCTGGACCGAAGGGGCCAAACCCACATCTCAACTAGTTTCCAGTTGCTTCCACACAGTAGGTACTATCGAAACAGAACGCTCACTTCGTTGCTCGAACAATATTGTAATTGCAGGAGAAAGGACACGGAATCGCTGTACAGGGGAGAGTTGAAAAAAATGAATGTTATCTAAGCGAAACGCAAAGGACCATGTCGAATCGAATCACAAACCTCTGGATTGATGGTCGGGGCGCGTTAACTACTTGAGTTAGATATCGAGAGCGCCGGAACTGCGCCCTATCATATCGAAGCTGCTAAAATTTTCAATGGTTTGATAGTTCTCCCATGATTTTGCGAGGGAGTGTTACTAAAATGTTCAATACTTCCTTGTATGAAAGATGTTAAACTGTATTATTTTTTCCCCATTCCTTAATTCAGCTTCCTGGATATCAGAATAGTCTTTAAGTATCAGTAAACATAATTCCTTTTAATTTAATTCAACATAAAGACCAGTAAAATTTTCCTCAATATCACTTCAGACATTTCCATTGCTCATGATCTCCAATTTCCTAAACGAAATTTAATCAGTGTTAAGCACGCGCTTTAGTTAATTTTCGCAACAATCATAATGACCCCCTAATGAAGCTCATTACGATGTGCAATCGGTAAATATTTCATGGTTTATACACCTTTTCAGCCCAAAACGACAATTACAATAAATTCGTACTTGTAATTTGCTCACCTTTTCGCACCGCGGAATTTAAGTCGCACTTTAAAGACCGCGCACAGACCTTGAGTCTCATTAACTCCGCCAACCTGAAAATGGTGTGTCATTACAGCAGGGCATTAATAAATTGGAGTAAAAGTGAATTTCAACCTTATCATTAACGGCAGTTAAGTATCAATGACCAGAAAAACCCCGACTAAACTGCGGTGGATGTTTATCTCAGGAGATTTTTCTAGGTAAACGGCCGCCTTCCTACCTGTGGGCCCAAGCCTCGAACAGAGCGCAGTTTCTACGTTGCGCAAAGACCGTAAAAATATGACTTTCGGTAGTTTACATGGTTGGGATCACTCAAAGGAACCTTAAAATTGCTACTAACACGCCGAGATAAGGTAATAACCGTGAAATACGCCAAGAAATTAAATTTGAACATTTCATTTCGGAGATTTGTTAATTGTCAAATTTATCACAAGCGCGTGCAGTTGATTTGTGCAGTTAAATCGGTGCGGACTGGTGTTGGCAGATAAACTTCCTCCTCGAAAGTGTAAACAACCTTGACTATTACTCATTTAGATTTTGTCTTGTTAATATTTTAATGATTATTCATCAATGCATTTCTGTACACCTTTCCAGCAGGTGAGGCGTGGCGCAGTTTTCGAATGTTCAGTTCATGCTACAAACAGAATACCGAAAGTGAAGTTGGCGCGCACGCATTTGAATTGAATAAGAAAGGCGGCGGCTGCGCGTTCGGGGGTTTATGAATAAAACAGCGATCCGCAACCAGCCGAAAGCGGCAAGAAAATGCCTGAAAAGTTTTCGATATCGTTTATGAAAATTGTTGCTTGTTTTTTTTCAAATCTTACAATTGATTTCCAAAGAAACGGAAGTTGCGTTGGTTTTCTACCTGTACAAAAGTTTTGAGGTGGATTACAAACATAAACCCGAAAAAAATGCAAATTTGACGCGATTGCTTCATCGGTTGATTTGTTCTTGAAATATTCATCATTGTGAAATTTTACCTAAGGGCGATCGGATGACTTTTCGTTTTGGCACGTGCATATTTACGTGAAGAGGATATTGAGGGGGAAAGTGCGTGAGGTTTTGTGCTTATAAGATCCTATGTCCACTATATACCTCGCTTATGAGTACCCAGGTTCAACCCATACCGAGTTTCCATTTTTTATATGAAAAAACCAAGCTTAGGAGTCACCCTTTATACTACCAGTCCGTCATGTCGCTCAGTTCATGGTGCAATGTCTAGTAGTAAGCTTGGTTTGAAGAATAGAGGAGAATAGGTTAGGGGGTATGGAGAGTGTGAAAGAAAATGACGATGAACCTCACGTTTGAACTCAAAGGTGTTCTACGAGTTCGGTAATACTGGCTGCGGGAGATTATTCCACAGTCGAACTTAAAAATGAACTTCATACGGTTTGTGCGAGAACGGGAGGCTGTAGGGTATGCGAGTGAGCTGAGCGGGTTAGTCTTGTGTTGCGGCAAAAATATTGCCGTGCAGGCAGGAGGTCCTGAATTTCAGTGGAACAGTCGCTATGGTAATAGCGATAAAGTATGGAGAGGGCTGCTACATTCCTACGGTGGCTCAAGGTGTTTATTGTAATGGTGTTTCATACGGTTGCTCTCTAACCTGCTTTTTTAAGGGAGGGTTGCAGGGAGCTCTTGAGTTGTCCAAGGTCGTATGAGAACAAACACCTTCTTACAAAATAACATTTCTTTACGTACTCAAAAAATCCTTATACACTATTAATTTCGATTTCTTAAATCTAAGTAAATACGGGATGCATGTAAACATGTTTCTTATAGGTATATCTAAGTAACTAACTATGGGTTATCTTTAGGTGCATGCTTCTTACTAATGTATTGCTGACCAGCTATCTACTCATTACTATATTCTACACGGGCGTAAGTTGGGGTCAGTGGTATAACTGGTGCGGTCTAGGAGGATATGTGTGTAATGCGATGTTCAGTATATGGTCGGTCTTGTATCTGGTCATGCCGCGACACTGGTATAGGAAATAGTGCCGGGAACACCGTCGGATCGTACACCACGAAACTGATCCAGGAAACACTCCTCAGGTATTCGGTAGTCGGTCGGTATGCGTTAGGGAAGTGTTATGTATGTATTATGTCACGACAAGGCTTAGGCAAAATTCCTTAGGTAATGTGTGTATAGTGTAACCGTGCCGGAGCGTACACCACGACACGGTATAGGACCGGAGAAGATGACCTCTCCGGAACGAGCCTTATTAAATACCATGGTACAATAGTACAAGGCAGACTCATAAGGAAGAGCTGTGGCTTCGTGACGCCGCTCAGATCTCAGCTCATAAGGGAAAAAAGCTTTCCCTGGCGTCACTCAGATCTTTTCTCTAACAAATTGCGTTTAAGCTTTTCAAGATGGAAACAAAGCTTTTCCTTATGAGCCTACCTTGTATTATTGTACCATGGTTAAAGACTAACTTTTGGCCTGGTGAAGCGGTTTATTTTATATCTAGAAAGCTCGTTGACGTAGGAAGTTTTAAAGCTTCGAAGTGAAGCTTTCAAAGGAGAATCACCCAGCCTGCTGAGTAAATATTTATTTTCTTAAAGCTTTGTTAGCAGAGTCATTCTAGAGTGGAAAGTTGTAGTTTAGAATTTTTCTAACGTTCGTGGAGAGGTTCTTAGTAACGAAACGTGGCTCGTTACACTATGGAGGCGCGAAAGGGGCCATCACAAATGAGTTTGAGGGCACGATTTTGCACCTTGTCGAGGCAAGCCAAGGTGGTTTTTGGGGCGCCTGCCCAGATATACGATTTGTATTAAAGGCGGGGCCGAATGTAGGATTTGTAGATTGTAGCCAAGGCGGAGAAGGAAGCTGCATCTCTTGAGAAATCCAAGGCATTGGGAGGCTTGTTTGGAGATTTGGAATATGTGATCATTCCATCGCAGATCCTTCGTTAAAGTTACATCTAGGGTAGAAGAAATGTTACGACCTGCAAGCATGGCAATCGTGTGAGGATCCAAGTTTCTGAGAGCGAGTGCTCTAGAAATGCAATCATAGCCAGCTAAGATATCAAGGAGATATCCTTAGCTAGGAAGGCTCTTTCGATTTTGCTAACCAGGGAGTGTAGAGCAGCCTCTGGTGGTCTAGCAGCCTTTCCATCGTTTCAAAAGGAAAGAGGCTAAGCTAATAGGTCTGTCTGGGAACTTATAGGGTTTAAAAGAGGACCATTTAACCTTGTCACGGTCGGAGATGTTCTCTGAACCCTCATGACGCTCATTTTTTCTCCAAAGAGAAAAAGCCCGGTCCTCTTGGCTTGTCGAGGACCCTTTATCCTACCGCCTCTTCCCTTTGGTGGTGCTGATTTGCCCGTGACAGGTTCGGCAAGAGTGTTCTTTCTCCGCCCCGCTGTTAGCTCTGCTACAGGATCCCCTACGCTTGCTACAGATATCGGGGTAGGATCTGAAACAACATCAGATGATCCCAGGTCGGAACGAGCGCCGCTCCGTCGTCGTCAGATGCTCTATGGCTAAGGATTACCAGTACCACTTCAAAGCCTATGGTCTGAGAGTCACACGACCATCCCAGCCCTTGTGGCTGCTTTATCCTTAAGAATTGATAAGCAATTTTCCCCTTCAGACTAACTAACTTATGTTAAGAGTATTGTCACTAACCCGCCTCTGGATCACTTTCCACTTGTCAGCGGGAACCGAGTTTTGCGCGATGATAGTCCACAGCACTTTCTCGTTGGTTAATGGAGCACTCTGTCGGATCGTATGACGTGAGTCTGAGAGAAATCAAGAGCACTCTTGCACTTAATGAAGGATACGTTAATCCTCACCCATTCTGCTGTGTCAGGCTTTGAGCAGACTAACAGTAGCCAGCTTCTTCTCTGGAAGTTCACTTCGAAAAACGCATCAATGACCACCTCTTGCACCTGTGCCATTTGCTCAGCTATCAGGGGGCAGTTGACCATGTCAGTCGAGATGAAGCCAAGTTTAACATTGCATATCGCTAAAGGTGGGCTAGTGGGCCGCTTGGCCGTCTTGGTCTTCTTCTGTTTTGAACGTTCCGGAGTTTCTTCCTCTGAGGGAACCCTGGAGAGGCCTTTTGCCAGTGCTTCTTGACGGCATTTTTTCTGGCGGTTGGAGAGTTTGAATTTGACCCAGGTTTGTCAGCGCTCTATCTTCTCCAAGCCTCGGGCAATAGTTGTACCTCCGGAAATAACCGAACACACACTGGCCGATTCTACGCTGCAGACGGATTCTGCGTCTAAGGCCTGAATTCCTCTGTCGCTGACGTCGGTCGCGTACGTCGGTCGCGCGTACGAATATACGTTGTGTTCTATAAAGCACCACACTGCGACGCTGACATCAGCGACGCGCGAGTTGCATAGAACACAATGTATATTCGTACGCGCGACCGACGTACGCGACCGACGTCAGCGACAGAGGAATTCAGGCCTAAAGACTCATCTTCAGCAACTGAAGACCCGACGCGAGAGCCAGTTTACCCAATGGCTCCACTGATTGAAGCAGTTGATTTCCAACTTACGTTGGTCCGCTAGTTGGGGCAATTGCTATCTCTTGTGTCCCTATCGATACTAGAGATGTGGTCATCGTCACAAATAACAAGATTGATGCTGTCGGAGATGCATCGAGTTCATTATTTCTTTTATTGATTTCCGCAAATGAACCCACGAGTATTCGGGAAAGCAAGTCACCAAGTATAGCGTCAAGTATAGCGAGCCCTTATACTGTGAGAAGGTTAATAAAAACTGGAGGACGCCAGGTATCCAGAGTTCAGGGGCCGGTTCGTGTATGGCGAACGACGATAAACGAACGAAACGAAATTGAAGTCGAAAAATTTTGTCGACGAAAATTTTAGCGTTCGCATAGGTCGAAAGAAAATTGTTCGTGTCCCAATACAAAAACTCGATAACCCAAGACCTTTCGAGTGCCTTTCGTCGGCTTCAGACGAAAATTTACAATTTTTTCGACCTACGCGAACCCGAGACGAAAAAAAATTTTCGTTTTCGACATACACGAACTGGCCCCAGATATTAGAGACCAAGTACCACCAAGCGTCTATTGGCATATCCTTTTTCATCTTAGATTGGGGTGATTTTTTCAATAGTGTTGTTCTCTCCACCCTATTACCATTAGCCAGCACACCTGCAGGTTGTTTCCAGTCGCCCCTCGCAGTTGGTGGGACTTTTGTCTGAAATTTTTTTATTCGGAGCTTCCCTGCTGATCTAGTCTCAATCTCCTCAAAACCACTTGTGGATTACAGTACTCTGCGTTACTTTTACGTCTTTGACAACATATGGAAACCACGGTACACAAGAACAAGCGCGGTACATAGTCTCTATATACCATGCATGTGCCCGACCTTGTCTTTATGACCGTCCTATGGGCCTGGTTAGTCGGTTCGCTTCCACCAATGTTTCCTATGAACCTTATAGATGGCTTGGGAAGTGGGGATAATTAGAGGTACCACGCCACTTCTCCCTCATCCTCAAAGTTCGTGAGGAGCATTCGTAGAAACGAAGCTTCTTTACATGTCCTATGCAATCAACCGGCATATCGAAGTTATTCTTGATTGGGGTAAGAATTGTGTAGAATTGAAACCGTCCAAAACGAGGTACTGTCTCATCTCTAACAAAACTTGCATCGAACCTCCTCCTGCCATTTCATATCAACATTATTATTGTCTCTTCTTTAATTCAAACTTGATCCGCAATTTCTCCGAAACTTTTCTCACACAATTGCAACCGGAAAAACTAAAGAAAAAAGGAAACACCTGGATAAGAAAAACAAATAAAAAAGCACCGCCGTGGGATAGCGAACACCTAAAGTCCCAATAACAATAGAATTTGAACAGCCCAAAGCCATATTCCCAGCCCATATGCGTAGGCAAAACAGTATCCGTCCTAAAAGATTTGTCGGATATGCCGCAAGAGCGGAGAGTCGGTGAGCGGCAGCAAAAAAAGGGTTCAAGATACGCGAGCCCCGCCAAAAGTGTCAGTCATTAATCATAGTTCAATAACTCCCGTCAGAACGGGTGAATTGTTTTAATCATTAAGCACTTACGGTGCAGAATTTCAATCCGCTCGCCGCGCTCAGATCCGAGATTTTTTGTCGTCTTCGATCCAACAACAACAACAACGACGAAAAACTGAACCGAACCCGAATGAGATCATTAAAATTTTCAGCGGCTGTAAGTAAGTAGGTGTTCCCCGGTATCTTGTAGATTTTACCTGGCATTAAGCTCTGCGCGGCCTCTAATTGATCTTTTCCACGGTGGTGCAGCCGAGGTCCCCAAATCATGTGTAAAAACCATATTCAATGCAATCGATTTCAGAAAACGCATATATGGCGATCGTGTGCCATATTCAACGCGCCCAGAGGCAAGGTGCAAGGTATTTTCTGTGTCATATAAATATCTTCGGGTGCTTATGCAACTGCCGCGGAATGGAGCTTAGAATGCGTGTGGACACGAGCGTTATATGGATATGACGAACTGAGGTGCCTTTTGCCAGTTGACAGTTTGTTGTTATAATAAAAGTGATAATTTGCGAGCTTTTTTCCCTGTTGCCATTCCGGTTGCGGGCACTTTTTTTGACAGTTTTATGTTCCAGTTCGTAAGAAACTGGTTTCTAGGTGGTCTTGACCAGATTTGCTATTTTTAATATAATATACATTTTTTGTAAACTTTAGAAATATTTGAGTAGATTTTAAAATTATTATGGCATTTTTATACATAACCAGACCAGAAAATTGTCCTTGAAGGAGATTTGGGTGCATTTTTTTTTGGACTATTCATCAATCACATTTTACAACTTTAAGATAAATTCTTGATTAGTAAAAAATAAAGTTTTTTGCGTATTTTAGAAATTTTATCCTTCCACCTTTCTTACCTTGCATTCTTGCATAATAAATTGCAGCAAAGACAACATTTTCATAAACAAAAACATTAATTACCGCTGAATAACGGAAAAACATCAATTGTTACCGAACTGACAATAAAAAAATTCTCATTTTAAACGGCGGCGCTGTAATCGGTTAATATATTTAATCACTTCCCGATGTCAGTTGAAGATTAATGAAATGTCGGGAAATGTCTCGGTTTTAAGTTTCCAGAAAATGTCCGATGTCAAAAAATGATGTGGACTGCACTGCGCAAGTTTTGTTTGTTCAAGTATATTTATCCACGATGTTAATTTGAGGTTATGTGAATAAATGTTCATTTCTTAATGACATCTAATGGATGGCAGTTTTTTTTGTCAATTTATCAACTGGTTTATCTTTAACAAGATGTCTAAGAAAGTTTAAAAATGCATATCATGCTGCTGTTCCAATAGTGAGTATTATGAGATTAGAAATTGCTGAACTTTTTTTACATAAGAGTACAATGAGAAGAAAAGAGAGTGGAGAAGCGGAGACGATCTGAAGAAGTTTAATCAACGTATTTTTGCCGGATTTTACTTCAAGACGTCAAAGGGCTTCAGACAATAGTCTTTCTAGAGATCGCTAAAGCCTGAACCTGAACTAATAGAAGTAGATCGACGAATACGCACTTAACGATGATAAACGTGCGTATCTATCACACCACTGTCACCGTAAACCTTGATGTACAACCGACCCTACCTAATAATCGCATTGTTTGAATTTGAGTCGGAATACTGTAATATACGATTTTGACACTAGAACGCCATGAACTGTAGATACAAACAACTTGGCTGACCACGAGATAGAAACGTACATAGAAAGGCTAGTATTGGAGATCTCGAGCTGCGTATCCAGGCACTCTAAACTGGTAACCCCAAAAAACGATAAATATAAAAACAATTCAGAGATTACGCTAAATTAATAATGCAATGGCTTCAGGCTCTCAGGTGTATCTTCCTGAGTACGTGGAAAAGACTAACGGCGGAATACATGTAACTCTCATCAGAATCTCCTGCCTAAACAGAATAATCAGAGAAAGGATCAAACTTGACCTGAACAAAGGGTATATCGAACTCCTCAAGGCAATCAGACCGTCACCCCAGGCTTTTAAGATCATTGACCGCATTACTGGTAAAAAGCGAACAACGGTTATTCCCATCTTCTCTCCCACACCAGCTAACAGGATCACCTGCTCAAAGCTTGAGGGCAAGGTAGAAGAATTTAGAATATACTTTGAGAACACATTTCAGGCCTCATCATACAACAGAGACTTCTACACAAAGGAAATGATAAACGAAGTAATGACCATGTTTGATTACGACACCGACGTTTAGTGCTTTCTCACCAACCAATAGGGCCTCATCACCCACAGAGAGAAAGTTCACGACGCCTGAAGAACTAATAAGTGCAGGAGGACTCATGAAACAAAAAACAACTCCTCGGGCCTAGATGGACTACCGAACTGTGTATTGAAAAAGTGCATACCTACCACACCGACGCAACTAGCAACAATTTGAAACAACTACATTAACAATTGCCATTTTCCTACAATCTGGAAAAAGCTAAAATTATCCCAATCCCAAAAAGCTCAGCAGCAAAGGAAGTTGAAGAGCTTAGACCGATCTACCTCCGCTCCAGCTTGGGAAAAATGCTCGAAAGAATCATACTAAAAAGGCTAGATGATTTCTGCACAGAAAACGATATCATTCCGGGATTCCAGTTCGGTTTGTAAAGGATCACTTAACGGAACACGCTCTGCTACTCCTGCAAGATTCAGTGATGAGGAAACTCAGAGATTGTAAATGCTCAGTTACATGTCCCTAGATCTAAAAACGGCATTTGACAGTGTATGGCACTGCGGATTCCTATACAAACTAAATCACCTAGACTTCCCATTCCAACTTGTCAAGCTAATCTACTCATTCCTAATAGGCAGAACAGGGGTAGCTCAAACTTGATCTCCACACCATTCGCGATAAAAATAGGGATACCTCAAGGTTCCATCCTAGGCCCCATGCTATTAACATTTCTGTATGACTTCCCGCATGAAATCCCCGCACTCTCTCTACTTGCATGTAGTACGATCTAGGGTTTAAAATGTTCTACAAAACTTGTACCATCATGTACAAGTAAAAAAAAGGGAAGTGGAAGGCAGGCAAGTGAAAAGAATCCGTGTACGGTAGTGTTGATGTCATTCAATAATTGCAACTAAAACATGACAGAAATTAATTCCTTTTACATTTCCTACTAGAAAGTAAAGTAAAATAATAATTAAGCAATAAAATTAACACTGTCGCGCACCTTCAGTTTACAAAACTGCATTTCCCATGGCATTCGCCATATTTTTTTTTTTTTTTTTTTTTTTTTTTCAAAAAAAAAACTTTCACAATCAATCACCTGAGCTGTTTTCAACTTTCTTCACTTTTTACTTTATACGTAAAAAAACCCAGCTTCACAAAACTGCAGTCGATCGAAGAATGCGCCCAGCACGATCCATAATTAATCATTGACAGCCGAAGTAAGGGCAGCTCCTCACATCCAAGGGAACTGAGCGAAGGCTCCCAAAAATTCCGGATTGAAATTGAAATTCTCTAGAACGTGAAAAAAACCTGCCAGGAACCAGTTCACCCAATTGAAATAAATCTGCACCAACACACCCGATCGCTGGCTGGGTGGATCCCGGGGCACCAAGCCCCATCGACAATGGGCATAAGGAGTGCGCACAGGTTGTATCTCTTCGTGGCGGTGTTGACTCTGCGCAGAAACAAGTGCCAAACCTGCCCAACAGGTTACCGCGTTTTTGCCAAAAACATTTCGTGTGCACCACTTTATATGGTGGATATTTTTTACTCTTTATTTTGTCCACCAAAAAACAAGTCTTCTGCCGCGGAAATTTTTTTTAATGGTCGTTGATCGGCCGAAGTTTTGCTTTCGATTCGAGCATAATGTGAAGGCGAGGCTTTTTTGGGGTATTTTGTTTTTTTCCAGCGTGAAAGTGGACACATAAATTTCTTTTATTTTAGGCAATTTTATATTTACTTGATTGGATGTTTTTAAGGAAAATTTAAAACTACTACTTTTAATTAAGAAATAAAAAAGACTTCCATTTATATCTTTTCCGAAAATGTAATATCTTCTTTGAAGACCCCCGAAATTATAAGGTGCTCAAAATCACCAAATAGGATACTGGCCAACTGAGGAATCCTTATCATAGTCCCATCATGTATAAATTCGTTAACATCTTCTTTTCCACCTATGCATATAGCAGGGGCGGATCCAGAAGCAATTCTTGGGTGGGGGGTAATCAAATTTTACTCAAAATCGGGAGATGTTGTTATCTGAAATAGTATTCGTTGTACAGTAAAGATTATAGCTAAAAACTTGGCTCCTTAAAAATAAAATAACTCACGGAAAAAACTGTTAATCTCAAAACGCTAAAAAAGCTAAGAATATTGGAATTTTTCTCGTTCTTAGAAGCTACATATCTTCTAAATGCAGTTACTCAAGTTTCTTTTTTCTGTAAAACTCTGTATCGCAGTGGATAGTGGGGACAGCCCCCATTTTTCAAAGATATCCAGAAACTACCTCTGAAAATACAACCCAGTGGGAAAAATTGGGAGCGATGCATAGGGGAGCTTAGGGCCTTTTCGTAAACGTCAAAGCAACAGAGCAACTGAGCAACAACGCATCGGCAACAAAGCAGCGCAAACTTCTTTTCGCATACGTATGCATACATTCGAAATTGGCTGCGCTGTTGCATTGACTGTTGCGCAACAAACTTGAATCTTGTACGTTTCCGAACGAATGACTTTGGATCATCTGCGTTTACGAACTCGTTGCCTCGTTGCAAAGCATACGTATGCGTTTACGAAAAGGCCCTTACTTGGAGCCCTCTCAAGGGAGCTTTCCTGGCGCTGGGATGTTAAATAGTATATGGAACTGGTATGGGAACGGGAGCGCTGTAAGCTGCTTTTGGAGTGCTCAAAGATGACTATTGGAGCACTCCCTTTCCCGCTGGATAGTCACATAGTCCTACAAAGGATTTTATTGAAAGACTGATGTCGTGTACAATACCCGATTCTTCTATGTGTGAAAGTCTAAGCTTAGGTAAAATTCTTTAAATTACCAGTCGGTCAAGTCGTTCACGTCATGGTGTAATGTCTAGTAGCAAGCTAAGCATGACGGTATAAAAAGATTATGATAGGCTAAGGGTAGTCTGGAGAAGGCAATGAGCCTAGCGGTTGAACTCTTGGATGTTATATGAGTTTATTGCTTTTAAGCAGCCGACTGAGCCATAACAGTCGGGGTTAGCTTGAGACAGCGGAGTGATATGCCTAGGCCCGCCCTTTAGATTTGCCTCGGGTCCCAGGCTAATTTGTATAAAAGAATAAAAAAAAGCTATGTTCAAGTGGCCATATTTCGGCCAATTTTTAACCAAAAAAATGTTTCGACCCTGTATTTTAAAGGAAATTTCGTCTACTTTTTTTGTAAAGAATATCTATACCTATCTCTGACCCATAAAAAATAAAGACAAAAAAGCAAAAAAGAAAAAAACATCGAAATTTTGGCTTTTTTTTTCTTTTTGTTTCAACATTTTTGACATAAATAAAAATTTTCCAATTTTTTTTAAATAAACCATATCATTTGGGAAATTTAATTCTCTACGAAAAATTGCATATAGAGTATATCGAAATTTTGCTTCGTTTGGGAGATATATTGCAAAAGCTAAAAAGGGTCCATTTCGACCCCTATCTCCAATTTCCACCCTCTAATTCAGGGATTCTCAACCTTTTTGAACCCATGTACCCCTTTTTGTGTATCATTAACTATGCGTACGCCATGTTTGCCGATAGCCCAGCGCTGCTCTCCATGTCTGACTCAGTGTTCCATATTTGGACACGAGTGTTCCAAAATACTACAGCCACAAATGCAGTAGTAACGAGCGACGTTTTTTTTTTCAGGCTGCAAATTTTAAATCATTATTCAATAACTTTTGTAACAATTATATTCTAGTACCCCTTACATATTTTCGCGTACCCTCAAAGGGTACCACCAGTTGAGAAACACTGCTCTAATTTAATAGCACTCCACGGTTATTTCTTCTTGAATGACCCATTGACCGATTGCTGCAATAAAACCCCGTGAATGGACTATAATCGTCTAGAGCCCCGAAACTAGCTTGAAATCCAACAAGTCAAAACCGCAATATCTTTGCGTTCTACTTGTCAAGCAACAGTAATCTAGAAGCTGAAACACAAGCACGCAGCAAGCTATAATATTATGTTATATTTGTATATACCCAGTGGGAAATGGAGTGCTCTAAGGACAATGGAGGAGCACTCCCATGGAAGCATGGAGTGCTCCCTTTCCGCTCCCTCTCCATATATTTTTTAACATTAGATGTCCGCCTAGGCTAGCAGTCCATTTGAGCTCCCATAGGAGCACTCCTGCAACGATGTAGTTGGAGACAAAAAGGAGCATTATAGAGCTTTTTTAAATATCTACAGTAAAGGTGAATATTAAAGTACCATAAGAATTTTTCAGTAATTTTACGTTTTCAGTATAAGGTTGCGTTTACATCCCAAAGTCAACGCGAAAGTGCACTTTGAAGCTCTTTTATCGCACAGCAATTTGTATGCTTTTTTCTCTGTTGTAGGTACCAAAGTTCTGAAATTTTCGTGCAACAGAGAAAAAAGCATACAAATTGCTGTGCGATAAAAGAGCTTCAAAGTGCACTTTCGCGTTGACTTTGGGATGTAAACGCGGCTTAATAGTGAGTCATCGCATTAATACAATTTTAAGTTTTGAGCTGGGCCTATTCAATTTCTTAAATAACTCCAATAATTCTCCCTTGGGAGTCCATTGAGAGCCCTCCAACTTCCCCCCCTTTGGGACTGCTCCCAATTTTTCCCGCTGGGTAGGTATGGATTCTTCTACTCATCACATTTAAATAGTAAACACTATTACTTGAAGCTTACTTGTAGCGTACTTCAAGTACAAATGTAAACGCAAGCAATTCGACTGTAGTCGATCCAAAAACAATATGAGGAAATATGAGGAGACAAAATTATTAATAAAGAAATAAAAGCACGAAAAGAAAGAAATATAATAGTAACGTAATGACAGCTGTAGAACTCAAGCTCGTTTCAAGCTAATATGCCGCTTCAAGTAGGCAGAGCATATACGCGCTCGAATTCTTGAGATTTTCAAGCCTTCGAGCACTCAAGCCGTCATGGAAACGCAGTATATTTTTCTTGCTTCCATTTTCGCAAAGTCGTCGATCTATTGATAATATCATGCAATGGTTTAAACGTGACAGATCATTTTTTATCATTTTTAATTTTTGTTAACCTTTTGCAATTGCCTTTTCGCCCTTCTAAATGCGTGTATTATTTTATTTGATATGTAATAGTTTTTTAAATAAAGAGCAACACCGAGTTCACTTGACTTAATTTATTTAGAGCTAATGATTCTTACAATGATGTTGACTGGTTGATCACGACCGAGCAACTGGTTGCTGATTGCTGTTATCGCAATTGCCACTCGGCATTAACGGTACCATTTTCTATTTGAATCCTAACTATACTACACCTACCCCTTAAGACCAATATCTTGACATATTCATTTAAATTCATTTTCCAAGTGTATCTACTATTTTACAATTCCATTATTTCTAATTTCACTTTCAGTGTTACAATATTTCAAATATGTTCTATTCTTATTTATATAAATTCCAATATATGTAGATCATTTCTAATTCAATTTCAATTTTACGCTATTTCCAATATATTATATTATTACTTATACAAATTCCAGTATAGATTATTTCTAGTTCAATTTCACAATATCTCACATATGTTCTGTTATTACTTATACACTATTGCTCTTATAAAAATACACAAGAAAATACTACAGTCAAATTCACTTGTCATCATTCGCTTGCAGAAAATGTCCTGTCTGGAGCTCTTTTGTACTGTGGTGATAGATTATTGCTTCATGTGTCTTAAGAATATCGAGTTCCTACGGAATATCTTGCCGTTAGCTGTTTTTACCCAATATGAACGAGGAGTCCTATCTTTTTCTATAATTTTTGCTACTTCCCACTTGCCATTCCATTTAACCCATATGTTCTCCCCCCTTTGAAAATCCGGTTTTTCTCTCGCATTTCTATCATAATATAACTTATTCCTACCATTATTCTTCTTTATAACTTTACTAGTTTCGTTCTCCCACTGCTGATTATACAGCGATAGCTTCGCCGGTAATATACTTCGCGTTTTTCTTCCAAATAACACTTCTGCGGGCGATAGCAGGCTGCCTTTACATGGCGTATTTCGGTATTCTAGCAGCATCTTCCAGGGTTCCTGTTTACTTTCGTTTGCTTTTGTTAATATCGATTTCGAAATTTGAACGAATCGTTCGGCTAACCCGTTTGATTGAGGATATCGCGGGCTCGAAGTAGTAAGCACTATATCATGTTCTGTTAGGAATTGCTTAAAATTGTATGAGTTAAACGGTACATTGTCCGCGATAATTTCTCGCGGGATCCCGTGGGCTGCGAATAAATTTTTGATCTTCCCTATGACTTCATTTCCTGTTTTATTTCTCAGAGGCAGCATATCGAAATATTTCGAAAAATAATCTACGACCACTAAGTGTGGCTGGGACTGAAACTCGAAAATGTCCATTCCGATTTTGTAATACGGGAAGGGTGGTACTTCATGAGGGATTAGGGGTTCTTTAACATTCGATTTTCTATGTTTTTGGCACAAGTTACATTTGGCAACTATTTCTTCAATATCTCTATCCATCCCTGGCCAATAAACTAAACTTCTCGCTCTGAATTTGGTTTTTTCTATGCCAAAATGAGAGGAGTGGAGAGTGCATAGTAGTTCGTCTCTTAGTGCAACTGGCACAATCAACCTCTCATTTAGGAATACCAAATCGTCTTCGACCGTAATGATATCTTTATGTCTCCAATAAAATTTTATTTCTTCTTTTAGTTGGCTTTTGTTTCTTGGCCATCCTAATTTGACTACGCGAATGAGTTCTTGCAAGGCAGTGTCATTTGCAGTTTGTTGTTTAAATATATTCTGCTTTTCCTTACTGATATTAATCGTGTGTACTATCTCGTTAATGTCTTCTATTTCGGGTTTCGTATCTTTGGTTTCAAGGTAGTTACGGGATAATAAGTCTGCAATTAGCATATTTTTACCAGGAGTATATTGGAATTCGAGTCTATACTTTAATAGACGAAGCTTCATTCTCTGCAATCTAGCTGAATTTACTTTTCCTAACTCTTTTGAATTTACTCCTAACAGGGGCTTATGGTCTGTCATTATCTTTACCGTCTTACCATAGATTAGTTGGTGAAATCTGCTACAGGCAAAAATAATCGCCAGCAATTCTTTTTCAATTTGTGCATAATTGCACTCAGTTGGCGTTAAGCTTCTCGATGCAAAATATACTGGTTTGCTATCTTGCATTAAGCAGCATCCCAATCCATTTTGCGATGCATCTGCCTGTATTGTTATGTCTCCCTTCGCATCAAGAGGTTTTAAGAATGGGGCATTTGTTATAGCCGATTTTATGTTCTGTAAACAACTATCATGTGTTGGTAGCCACTTAAACAGAATGTCTTTTTTCAGGAGTTCTCTTATAGGTTGCGAAATTTCTGCCAGATTGGGAACAAATTTTCTTACATAATTTACCATGCCTAACAAAACTTGTAATTCTTTCTTGTTAGCTGGGGGTTTTAATCGTTCTATCGCTTTCCTATACTCAGGGTCATACTTGATCCCTTCATGTGAAATTATATGGCCTAAATATTGAACTTGCTTTTTCCGATATTGTATCTTTTCTTTATTAAACTTTATATTTTGCTCTACTGCCCTGTTCATAACTTTTTCCAAGCTCTCATCATGTTCCTTTAACGTTTCTCCCGTAATAAGAATATCGTCTATATATACCACAACACCCGGAATGTCGCCGAAGTTTTTTTCGTTCATTTTTTGGAACACTTCCGGAGCACATTTTATTCCAAACGGTAACCGTTTAAACCTATACATGCCAAAAGGCGTTGAAAATGTGCACAACTTAGAAGACTCTTCCTCTAAGGGCACCTGCCAGTAGCCCTCTTTTAGATCTAAAACCGTGAAGAATTTTTTATTTGATAATTTTGTTGAAATTTCATCGAAAGTCGGAATAGGGAATGGGTCATCAACAATAGCTTCATTCAGGTATTTGGGATCTAAGCACAGACGTAACTTTTTGTTTTTCTTTTCTACGACTACAAGATTCGAAACCCACTCTGTAGGTTCCATTACTACTTGGATTATTTCTTTCTTGCACAATATTTCTAATTCTTTTTCAAGGTATCTAATATAGCTAGTGGTACGCGTCGTACCGGTCTTACTATCGGTTTTGCGTCTCTATGTAATTTAATTTTATAGCTTTGTTGAAACTTTCCTAAGCCCTCAAACACCTGTCCATATTTTTCCACTAGCATATGTTCAGATTCACATATTTGATCTACCCTTTTCACTAATCCTAAATCTACACACGACTGTAATCCTAAAATGGGAGTCGCATTTTTATTTACCACAATGAATTTTTGTTTTCGGTTTCTATTATTTATGGTACATTCTAACAACACCGATCCTACCGGTTTAATTTTCATCCCGCCATATACCTCTAACGTTATATCTGTTTCTTCTAATTTTCCATTTTTTATTTGTTTAAATACAGCTAACGGTAAGATATTAATTTCTGCACCTGTATCTAATTTAAATTTAATCGGCTTGTTCGCAATTTCTATTTCTTTATACCATGCACGCACCGCATTTATATTTGTCACTGTCGTTACCGAATCTATTATCAAATTATTTACATGTTCAGTAATTTCACGTACCTTCCTTTGTTGTTTGCTCAAACAACATGAAGCAAAATGATTTTTCTTTCCACAGTTATGGCACGTTTGCTTCCAAGCAGGACACTTTCCCTTCACGTGAAGTTGACTGCAGTATGTACATTTTTTCTGTCCTATTCCTTTATTTACAGTATGCCTAAAATTTTTAAAATCATGGTTATTGTTTACATAAACTTTTTTTTGATTATTATCTACATACCTCCTAGCCGGCTTATTACTATTACCTACTCGTGTGTAGTCCACCATATTAGTGCCATTTCCAGAAAGCTCTAAACTATTGTTAAGGCCCAATTACAATGACCGGATCTACGCGGATTGAAATGTCAAAAGAACGCATCAGAACGGATAGGAAACTGCACTGATTACAATGAACGGATCAGTTCGCGTTTAAACGTCACTTTATATCCACTCGTTGGCTTACAATATTTCATAATCTTTCACTTCTGTGATTAATTGCTCATCCGAAAACATTTTTAACAACATAGAAAACCAAGCCAAATAACACCTTAAACTTTCCCAGCGTTTGTTTACCAAAATTTTGACAGCTCAATCCGGCGATTTCTAAACAAACTAAAACGAATCCGGCACAGATGCGATCAAATGCGTTTGAATCCGGTCATTGTAATCGGTTAAATGGAAAACGCATGCTTGGAAAACCACTTTGACAGTTCAATCCGATTCTGTTCCGCTCTGATCCGGTCATTGTAATTGGGCCTTTAATTGCGTTGATAGTCACCTCGTGACCTTGGCCTTGGATCTGGGCTGCCTGCTGCCGCGACACTTCTGCTGCTCGTGCCATTTTCGTTGCTTTACTTTCATCCAAATCATCCGTTTCTAACAGGCGTTTTTGGAGCCCCTTGTCCCACACTCCTAAAATGATCCGGTCCCTTATCATTCTTGACTCTTGGCTGCCGAATTTGCATTCACGCACAATTTTTTTTATGTCCATTAAGAAGTTGTCGAATGGCTCTCCACTTTTTTGATTTCTTGTGTGAAATACGTAGCTTGCATATGATTCGTTGCTCTTTGGTCTGCAAAAGGCTTCAAATGCTTTAAGCACTTCTTTGTATGACTTCCGTTGGTCGTTGGTGAGGTCAAAGGTGTTAAATAACTCCACCGCATCAGAACCTACTGCATTTAAAAAAATTGCCGCTTGCACCTCATCCGATTTTTTTGATAATTCTGCGGCCACATGGAAGTATTCAAAATTTTGTTTGAATACTCTCCATTGTTCGCTCATATTGCCACTAAGGACTAACGGGTCTATCCTTTTTAGGAAATCCATGTTGTCTTTCACCGTTATAACTCGTGTTCTTGGTGGTCTACCTCGTGGTTTCTTGCTTTCTACGGTATTGCTTTTCTTTACTATTCCCATATGCGTTTTTCACTACCGGGCAAGTTTATCATCTCACCTTTACACCAGTCTCTATGCACCTGTTTCACACGCGAGTTGCTCCTTTTACTAAAATTTTCATTCGACACAAAGTATCACAAATTATGTTTTATTGTGGCCATCCTCGTCGCCATGTATTATTTTATTTGATATGTAATAGTTTTTTAAATAAAGAGCAACACCGAGTTCACTTGACTTAATTTATTTAGAGCTAATGATTCTTACAATGATGTTGACTGGTTGATCACGACCGAGCAACTGGTTGCTGATTGCTGTTATCGCAATTGCCACTCGGCATTAACGGTACCATTTTCTATTTGAATCCTAACTATACTACAATGCGAGTGTCGACAGCAGTTTTATCGAGCGGTCCCCCAACTAAGTACCAACCACGTCCGATATGCTGCTTGATTACCGCATCGAACGAAAACCGGTCTACGTTATTTACAGCGCTCCAAATTTGCTCCTCTTAGTAGCGCTTCGATTTTTCCCGCTAGGATAGCTTCTGGATTGATTCTACCAAAAGAAAGATCAATGTTGAGCACAAGAGCTTTTCTACATAAGACCTGAGGGTTTATGCTGAAATGCGTTTCGAAAATCTTGAAATTCGGAGATAATAAAATGGTATCCCCCAATGCGAATTCGAATTAAATTTGTCCGTCTGTCATCGAATTTCAGTCCTTAGTAAAGCCATTGATGGATGCGGTGACATATACACTGTTTTTTTATGTAAAAAAATAGTACCCGTTCGTCCTCGGCTATTGCAACGAGAATGCAATGTCGAATATCAAACTCTAGTTGGAACGATAGTGGAGAGAAATACGCTGCTACGTCATTTTACTAAATGAGCTCTCCAACGCTGCAAGATACCTTTCGGATAAGCAATCCGAATACATTCTTTTTCTATGCAGAGGCATGAATCGCAACATACTACGGATTCTTCGGTAAAACGCCAACGCCTGGTGCGATATTCCTTCTCAGTCTGTTCTAGTTCACAAACAAGATTTCTTATATGTACCTACGCCGACGAGCTATGATTGAACATGTTTTGCAGCCTAATTCTGATGTTTGGTCTTGCTCCAGCTAAAATTATGTCGGCGCATTGCCTTTCTAAACACGAAACTGTTTTGGGAAGTAAAGATTTTGTTCAACGAATAATGCATCAGTTTGATCATTGAAGTCAAGCAGGCTCTTTGCAGTTAGATACTTAGATAGGGGACTGCGTATGAAACCTCTTCAGTGGTGAACTGGGTTCATATTCTGTTTCGACTGCTAAAAAATATGTTTCCCTTGATGGTAATATAGAAAGCTCCTTAGAGTATTACCCTTCTGCGAGTCCCTTTTCGTCCCTCTTAACACGGAATTGGCATATGATGCTCCAAAGCGTTCTCTTATATAAGTATTAACTGCTGATTGACTTCGGTGTTCGAACGGGAATCGGTCTATTTAGTTTGCCAAAGTTCACCCCACATAACAGGTAATACTCATTTATAGATCTCACGCTGATTCAGTGTAATAAAAAATTCTAAAAGTAATAAAAACTATAAAAAAAACACACTCGAACCTGAAACAGCAATATCACACATCATATAAAAGATCACAAAAAAATCAAATTACAAGAGCTTAATCAATTCAACAGCTACTGGCGTCTAGAAATCATTCACCCCAGCGACAATACCCTAAAAACCACTGGAATCTTACACGAAATGGTTTTCTTGCTTGTAACTCCCCGCGAGCTTAAATTCGGCATGGCCTTACAAGGCCGTTAATTAAACTCATTACTGGAGTATGAAAGTAGTTTCGGAATTGACCTTGGCCCGTCAGAAACAAAAACAGATAAAGAAACTAAACTCACGCTAGATGATATATATGTAACAGACTCTCGAAAAAATAAACTGGTTTTAAGTTTGAAATCGTTTTTTGCAAAGTTATTTCTAATTCAAACAGTGCCACGGTTCAGCAAACCCAGCAGCAACATGCGCACCCGACTTATACTTCATGACTTCATTAACACGATCGTTGATCAATAAGCCACTGACATGAGTTAACCTTCTTTGATTTGTTTGGCAAGCACCATTTTTTTGTTATTTTTTTATAAATAAAACAATTTTTTTTTTTAATTCCAGACTAGCGTGACCCCACCGTCAGCAAAATGTCAGCATCACCGACAAAGATAGACCCATCGAATCCCTTAGACAATTCGTATCCGTTTAAGAATGAAGTCTCACTTTCGATTGGCGAAGATCAGCCGCCAACGATCACACCGACTCCGTCGCCCAGAAGTCATCAAGTTGAGGTACCAATCCCTGCTGACATGGAAAATGTTCCACTACGTAAGCCAGTCACAAAGTCACCGAACGTAAGCCACAAAATGGGCCTGGATAACCCAAGTTTCGAGCCGGAACAGCCCAAAACGCGACCGCTCAGCTCGTTCGGTCAAAATGGTTTAAACGAACCAAACAGTTCGACAACTGGAAAGAGTCACGAGGTTAAGCCTCCAGTAGCAGGTAAATAAATCCTACATTTTTTTTAAACAATATTTCTGCAAGTAGGAAACTAAGGAGATTCTTATTTTCTGATAAAATGACGATCGCAATCTCTATGAAATTACTTCACAGTGAGTAATAATGGCGCTTTTCGGAGGAATTCCCATTGGTAAGCCTTGCAGACACTTGCTGAGATCTGCACCTTGACGATCTTGCAAGTCATGCGGTCTTCTACCTTTGGCAATCTGATTCATATGCGTGGAAATTGATTTGATGAATTGTCCATGAATGATTTTGGCCAACAGTTTTTAGGTGGCAGCGCGGGTTTTGTTTTGTTCGTTACAAAATTCTGAGTGCTGGATAGTTCACATGAGTAGCTTTAAAGTACATGGGAAAATGGTGATCGGTTGGATATGGATAGTTTCGCTGTCAAGATATGTCGTCATTTTTGTAATTCAGACGCCAAGATGTAAACCGCAATCAATTTTATATGACGAACAATTGGTTCTGAATCATCATTGTTAGAAATGTGAAAATCATTAACTAATTTCAGGGCTGCTATTGTATAAGATCTTTTACTTATGTGAAAATCTAAGCTCAGGATTCACCCGTATTACTACCAGGGCATCATGCCCTTTGTGTCATTGTGAAATGTCAGGTAGTAAGCTTAGCTCGTCAAGCGGACTGTGGCGATGAATGAGGAGGAGGCTATGATTTCGGGAATACTGATAGTGTGCCTATCGCCAAATAAAACACATCCTCTGTAACGATGCACTATATTAAATAAAGATATAAATTGATAAATATCAAGATGATTTATTTGCAAATATGCGGATTCATGTTGCAGTTCGGAGTATGTTGTCTAAAAGCCAGAATCAGTTGTGAAGTTAGCTGCGATTGTAGAAATGTTGCACATTTACAGCGGCTAGACCGCTGTACACGAAAAGTTGAAGCCTGTGCGAGTGATCCACATATTCTAGTCTTGTATTGCCAGAAAACTTTAGCCACGGACCAAAAAGATTATTTCAATGTCACCGTGGCTTAAAAGAGTTAATTGAGAAGCAAATGTACTCTTCTTCTTTAACGGTGGGATCCGGTCCTGGCCCCTCGCAACTGTTCTCTCTACCGGTCCCGATTCTGAGCCGATGTCATCCAGTTTGGCATCCCTAAGCTCTGAGCGTCCTGATCTACGCCATCCTTCCAGCGGAGGTTGGGTCTTCTAGTTGTCGGACCCCATAGATCTTACCGTAGAGAACTTTCCCTTCGCTCATACGAGATGTTGCGATAGCGCTCGTAGAACTCGTCATTGTAGAGTCTCCGAAATCGTCTTTGCACACAAGTATTTTCCTCTCGAACACGGCTAAGAGGTCGTCCATAAATTACGTAAGGCGTTTAGAGGAGGGAGGGGGTCAAGCCAAATCTCAGCCCATCTCACGTGGGGGAGAGGAGAGGTCTCGGAAATATCACGTAATTTTTTCCCTCAAGAAACAGTGTAAAATTATTAGAAACTTACAGGCCGTCCGCAGGCACGGCCGGATGAAGGCCACACAATACAGAGTCTGGCTGAGGGATGAGGACTTCAGGTATCCGCCTAACAGGCCGTGGATTGCAGGTGACGTCATGATTACCTACAGACACACAGGCGAAGACGACAGTTTAGCATAGCAGGTTGTTAATACAAGTGCAAAAATGTTCATGGCCTCAATGAAAACTTAAAAGGCACAAACAGATTGGTTACTGGAAATTCCTTTAAAATGCACGGACCACCAAATTTGCTGACACAATGCGCAGGAGACGCGAAGAAATTAAATGTGTGGGAAATACTCTCGACGTCACGCCAATCTGTTTGTACCTTAAGGCGGCTCCAGATTCGCGCCATTAATATCCGCGAACAAGCGCGAACGCTAGTGGGGATGGTTTTTGGGGCTAATTTGCGCCTTGCTTTCAGTTTCGTGTGGATAAGTATTGAATTCATGCCCCCGCCGAATTTTAGCGTAATAAAATTCTTGTTGAGTATGAATGCTCTTGTTTTGGTGTGTGTATGTGTGTGTGTTTTGTATGTCCACTATAGGGGGGCGAGCCAAATCTCACGACTTCTCACCAAGCGGAAGGGGGTCGAAAAATCTCAAAAATCGCCTCACGTAGTTTAAGGACCCAAGTTTCAGATGCATATGTGAGAACCGGTAAGACCATCGTCTTATATAGTCAAAGTTTAGACGTTATGGTTAAATACTTGGTTTTGAAGAGCCTTGACAGACTTGTAGGCTTTTTTGGCTTTTAGCAGTCGCGCGCGTATTTCCGGTTCCATGATATTGTCGGCTGCCACTATTGACAGAAGGAGGGTGAATGATTTTATCACTTCAAACTCCTGTTGCTCAACCTTGATTGTGGGACCAATGTTAGGTATTCTTGTAGACAAGGCCACCATCTACTTTGTTTTGTTTTCGTTAATTTGCAGTCCCAGATTTCCTGCCGTCTGCTCAATCTGAGTGAAAGCCTCTTGTATATGTAGCTTTTGTTCTTTTTGTTCTTCCAATGATATCAATGTCGTCTGCATAAGACAGTAATTGGGTGGACTTGTGGAGGATTGTGCCCCTTGGTATCACGCACGAACCTCGGATCACTTTTTCCAACGCCAGGTTGAAAAGGAGGCAGGCCAGACTATCCCCTTGTCAGAGTCCATTATATGGATTGGTCTGCTCCGGATGCCTTTACTTGGCGTGTCACATTGGTCTTGGTTAACCTTCATAGTCTTGTCAGTTTGTTGGGGATGCCGAATTCTCACATGGCTTTGTAGAGTTCTACTCTGCTATCATAGGCGGCTTTAAAGTCTGTAAAGAGGTGTCGACTTGGACTTTGAAACTCTAGATATTTCCATAGCCTGCCTCAAGGTGAAAATTTGATCAGTTGTTAATTTGTTTGGTCTGAAGCCACACTGGTAATGGCCTATGATATTTGGGGCCTCGGTATGTTCGTACCGTTATCAGACCCGAAAGGTGGCGGCAGCCTATCAACACATGGTCTATTTGGTTGCAGGTAGCTCCATCAGGAGATACGCTGGTATCTTTACGCGCAAATCTAGTACGTTCTAGTTCTGCCTGAAATACAAAAAATACCCTGTGTAAATTATAATGCTAAACTCAAAGACCCTGTTAGTTGCGGTGGGCATGAGTTGACGATTACGAAGGCAAAGCTTAGCCCGTGCAATTAAGAGTATAGCAGAGTACCATTACTAGCATAGTTGTGCTAGAAAAGGAACGATTGATAAAATTTAGCCATGGGGAGAATCCATATAGATCGTGTGAGGTTTAAATTCGACGAAAGAAAACTCTTAACCCAGTTTTGTTTAGCAAATAGTCGATTTCAGTGGGTTAGAGTTTGGCCAACAGGGCGGGGTGTTATACTCTATTAAAAACCTTGGAGATTTCTAAAGCTACGCGGTAAGACTGGGACACCTTCCAAGTGTCTGGACAAACTTCAAAAAAGTATGACAGGGCAAAGAGTTTGAATCTAAAGGCGAGATCATTTTAAAGAGCATAAAGGCTGGTCTACATCGCAGACTAAAAGTGGAAGTGCAAATCTGAGTAGAAGTACTATAAGGTTACGAGCGCATTGACGTCATCGGTGGATGTTGTCTTGCCTCTTAGTGAGCCGCCTGTGTGAGATTGGGTGGACTTTGCTAAGGCTTGGGTGATTTAAGGAATTAGATTAGGAATTATTACATACCTATACCGAGAGCTGTATATATGACGATCCTCTTAACTGTTCAATTTTTTTTATATTCACTGTCAAATTCACTATTTTTCGCAAAGCTGTCTTTCTCCTGAAATTCTTCAAGATGGGTTAATAAATCCTCCTGCAGATCCCTCCGAAGAACACTGTTATCGCTTTTCAAATCAAAACTGACACAAAACAATCGCTACGTCTCAATCTCTAGCTTCTTTCTAAACTTATTTCCACATATTTCTACACTATTCTATTCTCGAACACTCTACACTATTCTGGAAAACTCGAAAGCTCATTCAATGTTCAAATTATTTCTATTAGATGGCGCCACATTACTGCACAAATCTCAATACAGTATATTTAGTACGAGTATTTGCAGTAGTATTTCCAAATTATTGAATTATTTAGACCTGTCTTTGTCTAAACTTAAAATAAAAACATTCTTTCATACTTTTATTTTCCAGAAGCTGTAAATTTAGAATTAATTAACTTAAACAAACCCACCAACGGACATGGAAATGGGTTACCAATTAAAAAGGACACAGAAGTAGATGTAGGCGGACCATATGACGAATATTTTGTCCCAGTCAATGAACACCGCAAATATATGAGGTAAGCACTTCTTCTACAGTCATTTCTGCAAGCACCTAAAGTGGCCCCTAGACTATCAATAATATTGAGAAAAATATTGACGTTTTCCCTCTTTGCACCAGGCAATCTTTCAATATCACAGAACGTCAATAATATTGCACAAATCAAAATATTGCGCAATATTATTGATAGTCTAGGGGCCCCGTAAGCAGCAAAGGTAAAAAACCATTTTCTAACCAAAATTCACCACAAAAAAAATCCAACACATCGATATTAGCAAGTCAAATACCACATAAATAAAAAAAAATATAGATGAAATTTTGTCTTCCGATCACATTTGACCGAAATGTCGTTCTCTTATAGCGTTTCCTTTGGTAATGCGCATGGTAGTCGCGGCGTAGATCATTCGGGCCATTCACTTAATGAAACTGCACAAGGCCTAGTGGACTATAAGAATTGGACAAAAGTTGCGAGGTACCCCCGTAACTTGCATTTTTATTTAAAACAATATTATCCTCATTTTTTGGTTACTGTACATACATTTTGGGTTTTGTTGGGTTATGGCCGATAAACACAATACACTTCCATTTTTTTTTATTTTTTTTTCTTGCATTATACACACACATTAATTCATTACAAGTTATTCTTGTGACAACTTGTCATTATTTTTGGGGAGTACCTCGGAGTTTTTTTATAGCTTTTTTTGGTGCGGTGCGCTTTTGTGCTACAACATGTTGCATAACATTTGGTTAGACCTTTACTTTACATTACATTAAGTATTTACTTGTATATTTTTGTCAAGGAAACAGAAACACATAACTTCTTTGCACCTATACATAAAGAGTCTACTGCATTGGCCGATATGTTCATGTGGGGTGTGCCATATCATACGTGTTTCAGTGAAAAACATCTACCGACCAGCCAAAGAAGTGACGTTATAATATGGAACCCCAATACGAATCACTAATACTGTGACTTTTGGGTTGTTATCATTTCCTATGTTTATCAGTACTAAGCTCAGAAATTACCCTTTGTACTACCAGTACATTAGAGACGTCATAACACAATACCTAGTATAACAATCGATTTTATGTCATGGCGAGTTACGAGGATGTTAAAGGATATGGCGATGGCGTTCTAAATTCTTTCTTGGTGAATGGCACCTCACCTCATTTGAAGTATGACATTTTACTGGCTCAAAAGAAACTAGTGGGATGTTGTGCCTAGAGACTAGCCACTAATTACGCTTTTTCATGGTATTCTTTCTGTTGAATAACACTTCAGATTGGATGACAATATATTAAGTGGAGATTGATCCGCACTCACTTCCAACCCGCCGGATCTGGGAATCGAGGCCAATAATTCGAATGTGTCAAATTGAAAAAAAAGCACCGCGAGCCGAAGGATCGAACTCGCAGCCCCACAGACGAGGGACTTTCCCTAGCCCTTTATAGTCCATGGAAATGGTACTTTAACATTGCAAAAATGCAGGACAAGGTTTTATTTTTGGGATGTGTAGGGGGGGTCAGGGTGAGCTTAAGTTTGAGTTTTCGGGATTCTAACCCCCCCCCCCATTTGGCCGCCATCTTGGAAAACGTATGCAAATGGTTTTTACACTATATCTCCGAAACGGCACATCTTACCGGAAATTTGCAAGGACACTTTTTGTTTAGAATTAAATAATCTACAATTTATTACTTAGAAATTTTGTGGTAAAATGAATAATTAAGAAGTTATAAGCCTTAGAACACAAAAATTAGTCACAATATTTTCTTTAAAGGCTCTTTTTTGTTGTTTAAATATACTTCTGGTTGAAATTTCCAGACCATTTTCTCAGTTTTTGGTCTTTTGACCAAGAACTACATTTTGAGATATGGCCCAAGTCTGTAGCGGCAGTACTTTCAGAGATGAAAGTAGGCTTCAGACGGACAGACGGACAGAGCCTCTGTATAAGCTTTTTTTTTAAAGCTAAAAGGAGGCACCTCTTACAAACTCCTACCCAACACTGATGTGGAACAATCAGCATTTCCGAGCTCTTACAACTGCTCGGAAATGCTGATTGTTCCACATCAGTGTTGGGTAGGAGTTTGTAAGAGGTGCCTCCTTTTTCTTTTGAGCCAGTAAAATGTCATACTTCAAATGAGGTGAGGTGCCATTCACCAAGTAAATTAAAGGTAGAAAGAAAATAAATATCAATGTTGTCCATGTGGTAACCGACGAAACATTTAAAAAACTACGCACCAAACTTGATCTCTAGCGCTTGTGTTAGACTCAGTGTCGATCCTGCGACAATTTTTTTTACCGTTCACCAAAAAACAAATAACGCCAAAATTAACTCATCTGGTCCTAGCAGCCGAACTAGGGGTCATTCGTGGATGTATTTGGAGGAAAACTGTTTCCTAAATGGGGTGCTAACCACTAAGATACAGGGTGTTCACGACAAAACAATGTATTTTTTTTTTCATTTATTTAGAGTTGAATAATTCCTAGACTAATTATCGTAAACCAATATAGTTAGACTCATCTTTTAGGTTAATGTGTATTCTTTTAGTTGGTAGAAAGAACAAAACCTTGAGTGAGTCCGTTTAAAAGATAAGTAGGTTCAAAGCATGAGAGAATGCTAAAAAAAAAACAAAGAAAATTGTGATCGCCATGATCGTGATCGATTTTTTCTTTCTCGTTCTACCATAAGCCGTTGGGAATCTCGGCCATTTTAACATAAACATTTGTAATTGATGAAAAAAAGCCTTTTAAAAGGGAAAAATCAACCAAATTTTATTTTTTTATTTTCTTTTATCAAAATTTGTTTTACTTTAATCTTCTAAATACGAATTTAAAAAAAAAATTGTTTACAAAAATCAGTGTCAGTGAAAAAAGGTTTGCCACATATGGAACGAATGAAGTCGGGATCCCAATGCATCCGCACCATTCCGATCCGCTAAGCTGTCAAAGTTGAAATTCGAAGTTTGCTTAGAACTTATATGGCGGTTCGGAAAGGTGATTCTAATGGTACTTACAGATCGGAACGGAGCGGAAGAGTTGATTAAAGGCTGGAGTGCAATGGTTCCGTTTCGAACCGCGCCGTGTCCGTTCTGTTCCGTGGAGTTGGATAACTGGCTACAACCTGGCCTATTCGTCCCGTTTTTGACAACTAATAAAATGGACAGGGAATTATTAGAAATTTTCGGATATGTTTTCACTAATTAAATTAATTTTTCGTCCTCCATATTTATGTTTTAAATTACCGACCACTAAATGACTTTTGTCGGTTATGTCGTCCGACCTTTTCGTATAAAGATGGAATTTGCTCATCTTTTCCATACCACACCATTCCGAACCGTCCATTGTAGTCACCCTTCCTTTTCCACGAACACTTCCAAAGAAAATTCTAACAATCCATCTTTTGATATTTATACGAAACGGTACGGAACGGGATCATTGTACTGCAGGCTTAGGTTAGGTTAGGTTGAAATGGCTGCCCCCACCAGGGAGCCCACTTAGGCACGCCATTGGGCCCATTGTGATGCCATTCTGGTATTGGGACATAGTTCAGGCCGTTTCAAGCCATTTCGAGCTTTTAATAAAGCGACAGAGTCTAGAGACACCAATATTTTGCAGCTCGCTCAATCCGTCAAGAAAAGGTGAGCCAAGTAGAGTCCCTCTTTTCCTTGCTAGGGCGGGACATGTACAGAGAAGATGGGAGACAGTTTCTTCCTCTTCTTCATTACCACAACTTCTACATAAGTCGTTGTGGGGGAGTCCTAATCTTTCGGCGTGTGGGCCGAAGGGACAGTGACCAGTCAGCACCCTTACCACATGGCTTATCTCCTTTTTGTTCAACTGAACCAGAGATTTTGAACGCTTTGCGTCTAAAGTTGGCCACATTGCATGAAGAGTGCGACAAACCGTTGCTGTGGTCCATCTCAGCCCGGCTCGAGCTAAGCTGATTTTTCTCACAGCTAGTTTATAGGTGGCTAAGGGCATTCCCATTTGGGTTAAGTGGGGTGTCCTTTCCACTTCGGTTCCCTGTCTAGCAAGCTCATCTGCCCTACAGTTTCCCCTAATCCCACTGTGTCCAGGAACCCAACACAGTGTTATATCAAACTGAGTGGCAGTCTCACACAGAGACCTGCGGCAGTTCAGAAGAGTCGTGGATGTTGTGACGACAGAATTAAGAGCCTTGAGGGCCGCCTGGCTATCCGATAGAATACATATATTCTTATGAGATATATTATTTATCTTCAGCCATTCGAGAGCCTCCCAGATCGCAGTGACTTCCGCTTGGAAGACGCTGCAGTGATCGGGTAGACGAAGAGAGGTATTTATATTTAATGCCTCGGAAAAGATACCAGAGCCTACATTATTCCCAATTTTTGAGCCATCTGTGAAAATACATAATGACCCAGTTGGGATAACACCATCTGTCCAGTCATCTCTGGCCGGAATGATGGTATTGAAACCTTTCTCCAAGGTCCACGTAGGTGTAGTATAATCTAGGTTGTTCGCAGTGATGGCGAATTTCCTAAGGATGGATGAATGGCCATATGAGTATGGAGTCCATCCAAGAGAAGCCTTTGTCCTGGCAGCCGTCCAGGCTGCCATTTGCTCGGCGTGTATATCCAAAGGGGTAAGATGCAATAAGACATCCAGCGCAGCTGTAGGGGTGCTTCTCATTGCACCACTGATACACAGTTCAGCTGTTCTTTGGACCCTTTCCAGTATCTTGCGATACGTAATCTTCTGTAATGCAGTCCACCATACCGATATGCCATGCATAAGTATAGGTCTGATTACGGCTGTATAGAGCCAGTGGACGATGCGGGGTTTAAGGCCCCAGTTGACTCCGATCGTTTTCTGGCATAGGAAGAGAGCTGTTTTGGCCTTATTTGCTCTTTCTATAAGATTCGGTCTCCACGTTAGTTTCCTATCGAGTATGAGACCTAGAAATTTCGCATCCTCCTTTATATGCAGTGTTTCATTACAGAGTCTTAAAGGAGGAAAATTGGGAAGTCTATGCTTCTTTGTAAAGAGCACTACTTCAGTCTTGGTTGGGTTGACGCCTAGACCCTTTGTAGTGGCCCAATGAGAAAGAGTATTCAATGCTTGTTGCATTATATCTCTTATTGTTGAGATGTACTTGCCGGTCACCACCAGCACAATATCATCAGCATAGGCCACCGTGGTGCACCCAGACTCCTTTAGAGTTATCAATACTTCATTGACTGTCATATTCCAAAGGAGCGGCGATAAGACCCCACCTTGTGGTGTGCCTCTTTTAACCCGTCTGACTTCTTCCGAAAGCCCCAGGCTAGACTTTATGACCCTGCACCCTAGCAACTGATCAATAAAGGACCTGGAGCACCCATCAACATTCAGACGCTGGAGTGCCCTCGTGACCGCAGAGGGTTCAACATTGTTGAAAGCACCTTCAATATCTAGGAAAGCAGCCAACGTGAATTCCTTGAATTCAAGGGATCTTTCAATGACCGCTACCAAAGAGTGGAGAGCAGTGTCTACTGATTTACCTTTCGTGTAGGCATGCTGCGAGGGAGAAAGCAGTTTTTTATCAATGCTTTGCTTAACATGGATCTCCACAAGTCTTTCTAGTATCTTGAGGAGAAAGGATGTGAGACATATAGGTCTCAAGTCTTTTGGATTGTGATAGGAGATTTTACCCGCTTTCGGAATGAAAGCTACCTTCGCTACTCTCCAGGATGTTGGAATGTAGCTTAGGCTAAGGGAGCTCCTATAGATGGCTGCGAGCCAATTCAGAATTAGGTCACTGACTTTCTGAATTTCAATGGGATAAATTCCATCTGGTCCCGGTGTTTTATAAGGCATGAAGCCTTCTATGGACCACAGGAGTAAATCTCTGTTTATCAATCTGTCAATGGTGCCTAAATTATGTGTGCTAGCTGGGCCCTCAAAACCTGTTTCTGCAGATGCAGCAAGAGATGTTGAGCCAGGAAAGTGAGTATCGAGTAGGAGTTTCAGTGACTCCTGACTACTTGTGGTCCATGTACCGTCTGCTTGTTGCAGCATTTCTTGGCACATTGGGCTTTTCGAGAGAACTTTTCTCATTCTTGCGGCATCTGAAAAACCTTCTATTGTCGCACAAAAGGTTTTCCAGGATTCCCTTTTTGAGTTTCGCAGTTCGTATTTGAACTCCCTGAGACGACTTTTGTAGTTGTCCCAGTCCGAAGCCAAATTAGACCATTTGGCCTTATTGAAGGCCTTTCTGCTTTCAGACCTTAGTTTGAGAAGTCTGCTGTTCCACCAAGGGGGTTTGGTTTTACCCCCATATTTCCTAATGGGACAGGCTGCTTCTAATGCGTTATTCAGGAGGTTACTGAGATTTGTCACTTGATGTTCGAGATCTTCAGCATTCCAAGGGTGGGTGGGAACATCCTCAGGGAGGGATCTTTCCACTACTTGTCTGTATATGACCCAGTCTGTGTTCCGGACATTCCTGTAACCAGGGGCCTTCTTCACAGTTGGGTACATATTGATATTAAAAAGGATGACTCTGTGGTCAGAAAAAGAGTGTTCACTGGATACTCTCCAGTTTTCCACACGGTTGAGCAGATCTGGGGAAACAAGGGTAATATCCAAGACTTCTTGTCTTACCCTTGTGATGAACGTGGGTTCATTTCCCCTATTGCATAGCAAGAGATTGTGTTGTAGTAATAAATCAAAAAGCAACTCACCTCTTATATTTGTATCAGAGCTGCCCCAAACGGTGTTGTGAGCATTCGCATCACATCCAACGATGAGGCTGGCTCCACGACTAGCCGCTTCTTTTGCGGCAACAAAGAGACTGGAGTTGTCCAAATTTTCCTCATATGGTAGGTAGACAGATCCAATCCACGTAGGCCTACCGCCTTTCCTGTTGTCCAAGCAGGCCAGTACATTATCAGCATTGCTAAATTTAGACAACATAAAAGCGTTAAGGTCATTTTTAACAATTAAACAGGTTCTTGGCTTACCTCCCCCATTTCTGGGATACAGCAACCTGTATTTAGGAGTCCTGATTCCGCATACAAGGCCCCGGACGATCCAAGGCTCTTGTACCAGGACGACATCTATATCGGCCTTAGAAAGGCGTAAGCATAGGCTGGCGGATGCAGCCTTGCTGTGATGGAGATTAATCTGCGCTACTCTCAACATCGTGGTTGGGAGTAGTGGGATCAGTCTCGATCACCGTAATATCAGCCTCGTCCTCTTCCGGTGTGAGAGTAATATCATCATCTCCCACCGAAAGAAGTTGGGCAAAGTCACCCAGTTCATCCTCCGTCCTTGACGGCGAAGGAACTGAGAAGTTGGAATCCTCAGAGGATAAGAGAGGGTCGTTTGAACCCAGGGTTGGTAGGTGAGTATCCTCAGGCACCTTAGGATCAGCTACTCCTGTTCCTGTGTCATCCGCAATACTAGGTACATTGGGTTCAGCTACTTGCGTACCTGTGTCACCCGCAGTGCCAGGCACGTTGGAATCAGAAACATCCGTACCTGTGTCACCCGCAGTGCCTGAGGGCTCACCATCTGGAGCCCCAGGTGGAGCAGTTCCACTCTGGGGCAAAGAATCTTTTTTGTAAAGCCTCAGGGTGATTGAAGAAAACCCATAGCTTATGACGCATTCAGATTTCGCCAAAGGTCCCAGCGACTCCTCGCTAATTACTAATGTAACCGCTCGGCCGTCGCCTTTAGGGTCCTCCAGTTTCGTAATCCTCCACGAAGACGTCTGTAGCTGTGGGTTACTCAACCGAATGATATCCAGAATAGCCTGAGGCTCGGCTGGTTCTGCTGGGATCCAGGAACGCGCTCTTGGCCGATTCGGGATTTCCTCCCTCCTAACAACCTTGAGTTTGGCGCCTGGCCATGCTTCCCCAATTCTGGATATTGCTATTTTGTAGAGATCGACAGATCTCTGATCGGCACAAGCGATGAGCTTCACGCGGCCCTGAAACCATCCGCTATCGCGACAGTGAGGAGCAGTGCCAGGATGCTCCTGAAGTATTGGGAGGAAAATCGTCGCGAGCCTGACCTCAAGTTTCCTCCATTTATCAGGCAGAATGGTGCCATCTGGATCGTTTTCGTCGATGACGGCGATAACGATCTGACCTTCCAGCACTTGGCTGTAGGTTTTAGTAGTAGCAGGAAGTATGGAAGTGTTCCTGCTACGTTTAGCCTCAGGGTGATTAGGTTCCTCTAGGGACCTCTGACGCTTTGGGGCTGGGTTGCCAGTTTGCGAAGTTTGCTCGCCGGCGACCCGCGTCGCCCACCTTATCGAAGCTTGCTGCTTCTCGGTGAGTCCACCCTCCGCAACTCCCTTGTATCGGGCAAGGATTCTCTGGGCGCTGCGTAGCTCTTGGTAGTACACCCTTGGTGGAGCACCTTTAGAGCCAGGCATTTTAGTTTTTTTAGCCTCCTTAGAGGCACCAGGAGACTGCACGAGTGCAGTTGAAGGGCCTGCTTCTGTTGAAGCAGTTGGCTTGGAGGGAATGGGGAGCTCCGGATTAGAGTCTAAAGCTCCTTTTTCCCTTTTACTCACCTTACTGCCCTTGCAGGCAGTAGGTTTGGTTTTGTTGGGAGCCCCCGAACTGGAGGCGATTGGTTTTTTAGGGTTTTTATTTTCCATAAAAGTCCCACGAGTAGTGCGGAAAGAGGGGTCCATCCTGCCAGAGCCGCTTACCAGGATAAGGCACTTGTACTCTCCGACCTTGCCCGGGCATCGGAGGGAACCGTTCGCGACCAGCACTCTTTAACCACTGGCTGGCCATGCAGCCATCGGCACGGTAAACACCTTAGCTTAGAAGTGGGGAAATAGGAAGAGGGAAGGAGAAGGAGAGAGAGAAAAGGTGAGGGTAAGTGGATGTACCTAGCTTAGTCTGGCCTCTTCGCAATTAGCCTGTTCGGCATGGGTGTCCCTACCGGTGGCTTGCTGGTTACCAGCTAGCCACCGCCGACATAGCCTAACGCTACTACGAGACTCGCAAGCCCCACCACCGCGGCAAGGTGTAGGTACGAGGTGAGGACTGCAGGCAGTTAAGGAGATCATACTAATTTTTAGTCACACGGGTGTGCTGGGAGAACACCTCAGGAACTAATTGCTTTGGCAAAAAATTTGCATAAAAACACCTCCTATATATTTTGTGAAATTATTTGGACTACCATTTCTTCCTTTTTTGCCTCATTTTTTTAATATTCCTGAACTCACAAAATATAATTCAAAATATCTTAGGAGCTCACTTATTTCCTTTTTGAACGTCACTTACAAAATCTGAACGGTGTTAAAAAGACGGATCGGAAATTTGCATGCATTGGGATCCCGGCTTTAGGCCCATAAAAATCCTCTGATGAGCACTCCATTCTTTTCAAGTCAGTGCTACGAACAGGGCAATCCAAATCCTACTTAAAGCTTGTTGCTAGATATGTTACTTTGCGAATTTAGAGAGAACAGGGCCTGTACTCCCGAAGACGAGACGATGAGGAAACGAAACAAAATAACGAGACGAGACGAAAATTTATTTCCTACTCCTGGAGACGAAAATCTCGTATTGCCTTGCGTTTGTAAATATTGACCTATTATGCAAAACAAATTAAAACTATCAAAATAATTAACAATCCCAACATACAATTTAACACGCACTTTCGTCTAAACGAAGACGATTACCAATATGTTATCGTTTGTTTAGGCGAAGACGAGAGAGGCGAAGGTAGCATTTTGACAAAACGGTTTCGTTTTCATTTCGTTTCGTCTTCGGAAGTACAGGCCCAGAACTTTCGTTGATGGACATAATGGCCTCGATTCCCAGATCCGGCAGAGCGGAAGTGAGTGCGGATTTTACATTTTGCGATTCTCAAATCCGCAGCCGCGGATTCAATTAAATCATAAATTCGGAGTGAACACTCATGCGATTATGAAATACGCGATGTCGGATTATCTTAGGCGCATTTGTCGTTTCAAATCCGCAAAAAATTTGTTGCGGATCACACTTTTACAGCGTTGAAAATGTCAAAGAAAGATCCGCGACTGCGGATTTGAGAATCGCAAGGTGTCAAATCCGCACTCACTTCGGCTCCGCCGGATCTGGGAATCGAGACCAATATTAAAAATTGCTGTCATATAATTTTTCATTTCGAGATGATTACAGTTTGGGCTAGAAAAAATGCCAAGCAATAAAATAAATGTTAATCTGAGAATGATAAAATAAACAAGTGGTTATAAAACAAAAAAATGATTAATGTTTTTTATTTTTTTAAGAAATTGTAAAGGGAGGCACTGCATTCCTTGCAACCAAAGACGTCACACCACTGGTCCTATCTAATCGTATAAAAATATCACTTAAACTAACTCAATACTCTTTTTTTTATGTTGATGTAGAGCAATGAAAGAGCTTCCAAATTTATAAGTAAAAATATGTCATCGAATGAAAATGATTCATAAAGTGTTTGGTGCTCTATACCCTGTATATTTTCTCAAAATAAGAGGTGTAAATAAATCGAATTTTTTTTGAGAAACGCAACCCAACAATCGTAATTTTTAATGAATTTCGTAAAAATCTTAAGTCAAAGTTAGCGTTCAGGATTTTTTTCAATTGAAAAAACAAATTACTTCTTGTTGTACATACATATGCAGTGTTGAGCAATTTTGCAGAAGATTTAATTTTAAAAATGTAAACATGCTAAAATCACTAAGACAAGAGGTATGATTTGGGATCTATTATTACATGTGCATGAGGTCTGTTTAGTAGAACCTAAATCTCGTCAAATCCATAATGCCCCAACTGCCTCAAGCTCATATTAACCAAGCGAAATGATCTTTAAACTGAAACGAACTTTAAAGCAAAGAACCAAGCATGGATCCTTGCGAAACACCAAGGTTTCCGCTATATAATTAAGGTCTGGTTAGTAATAAAGTTACAATATTTAATATAAATATAATCCCCGGAAAAATTATATCCTAGTAAAAAAAGGGTTTGTCTTCATCATTGTGCTTTTATATTATATATAATAATACGTATAACATCCTTGTATATAAATTGAACCAAAAAAAACGCTTTGCTTCCCTTAAGAGCTTCTAATTTGCAATCAAATTTTTCGTATAAATTCTAACTTATTTATTTTTGATTTTTAATTTTATTTCTTTTTTAGAGGAGAAAAGCTTTACGTCACAAAAGACAAGAGAATAAAAAAGAATTGGCGAAAATGGCTGTGCTGGGCGATTTGTGCAGCTCTAATTATTGGCGCTATTATACTTGCAATCTTAGCAGCAAGTACGGTTTTTATAAATCAATAATTTATTATTTCAAGAAAATTAAATTTATTCATTCAATTTCTCCTTGATAATTTTTCAGCTGGTGTCATTTTTAGCAGCGATCCAACCCCAATTGAATCGCGACAATTTAGTAGCGACGAAATAAAATCGGCTGGAGTTTTTGGTGCCGGAACTTCAAGCGGGAACGATTCAACACATTCAACGTCAACACAGCCACCTGGATCAACGGTGCCACCAAATCCTCCTGTAGCAGACGATACTATTGTTTATGGTATTATTTAAGATATTTTTTTGATTAACGTAATAAAACACCAAAATTTCAATTTTAGTTCCTAATACCCTAGAAGGGCAGCTGACCCTAATGAATTTGGAGTACTTGGATGAATATAGCAACAAGGACGGCGTGATATATCGTGACCTGGCAAGGGAATTGGAAGAGGAGATTAAGGAAGCACTTAAGGCATCTTACGACTCTAATGAGGAATTCCATGTCAAGATTATGAATATGAAGTTAGTTTATAACATTCTTGTTCTGCTATATGGGCCATTCAATGAAAATTCGACCAACGTCCGGGAATCGACCTTCACCAATTTCCTTCATATTTCGAACATTTGGAGTACTAGTGACTAGTATTATGTAGGTGCAATATTTTGACAAAATGTATGGTAGTTTCAGAAATAACGGTACTTAAATATTTCGCAATTGGTATAATACAGGTTCCTTTAAAATTCGTACAAAATGCAAATACATATCCTAGCGCTATGATATACATATATACATGGTTTTGAAGAAAAACCTTCAAGCTATTACATAAAATTGCGAAAAAGGATATTCGACGGAAACACAGGTGTGAAGAGAAGAATCAATTCTGAACACTATGTTCAACGTTCTTCCATTGTGAAGATTTTCAGATATTCCAACTCTTGAGCAACCCATATACAACTGGCCATGGGAGACACACGGTTTAATAAGATCGAGACCAGCAACTTTTAATGATTGCCCATGTGCCTTGTTGATACTCAAAGCAAAACTTAACCGAACTGGAAATTGAAGGCGCTTGAACTGGAATGGAATATCTGAAGGGATAATCGAGATCCAAAGAATGAATACATCTTCACCTGCGACATGCCCAGGTCATATTTGGGCGCCCATTTTGAATTTAGAAAATCGGGCTTCGAGGTGCATCATGGGAGACCCCACGGACCTTCGTGCCATGCCTGATGCATCCGCTATAGCGCACACATACACGCATACAGAAACTTTCTTTTATTAATATAGATATAGAGTTCTTCATCACACAAATATGAAAACCTATTTCCACAGTTTTTATCGTTTCTATACTGGTTAGAGGAAATTTAAAAAAAAACCTTCAGAATGTGTCAAACTTCCCAGAATAATAGAGGAAAAGGACAATGTTCTTCCATTTGAAGCTAGGATGTGAAGATTTTCGGATTTCCCTACTCTTGACAACTGACCGGGAAATGACACATTTGGTAAAATTCCTCCCCGATATTTAAAATGTATAAATTTTTACCATAAATTTGTTATTTGCAACCTTAAAAACCCCAGGATACCAACTTTCATTTGAATTGGAACACAATTGGCTAATGCTTCGGCTATATTGGCGCGACTATTTTGAATTTATAAGTTTTGATCCAAAATTCGTTACTTGCTACCTTAACAACCCCCAGCTACCGATTTTCATGGAAATGGCAAATTCTTTTTTGGGTGGCTATTTTGAATTTCGGTCATATTTCGGCAGCGATTTTGGTAAATCGGAGCTCTGCGGTGACTGGTGCGCCCTCTATAGCCAGTGGCGTATTTAGCCTAGGGCCATGGGGGCCAAGGCCCGGGGCGGCAGGCTGTAAGGGGCGGCGCTAGCTGCTGCCATGCTTACCACTAGAAGCCTTTAATAAGACATTAGTAAATGCGCTGAGAAAATAATTTGGAAATTCTTTGTACAAATTTGAGAATTTTCAATAAAATGATTTCTCGATTTCTCTGTTTTTTGCCAAACACTGGTCATGAAGCAGGAGATATGTTGCTGGCCGTTATAGACACCTTTAAAATTCTCAATACCGACATTAACTATTGTAGAGGGCAATCTTATGACAACGCTAGCAATATGGCTGGGCAGTATAATGGCTTACAGGCTAAAATTAAAGAAAAATGTCAGTATGCAAGATACGTGCCTTGCGCTGCACATTCGTTAAACTTGATCGGATCGTCGGCAGCTGAATGTTGTCCAGAAGCTACAAAGTTTTTCGGGTTGCTGCAAAATTTATGCGACTTTTTTCAGCATCAACGAAGCGTACAAAATTACTGCAGCCTTTTTTGACTAACAATAAGCCTGAAAATGTAACTATGAAAAACTTGTCAACTACGCGATGGTCAGCCAGGGACGATGCTTGTGCCAGTCTTAATAAAGAATTGGAACGAGATAATAGCGGCCCTTGAAAAAGGCCGTAAAAAGTGGTGCCACCAAAAAGCTTTGGTTCAAAATGAAGCGAAAGGACTATTATCGCAATTAATTTTTTTTAGAAACGGCTATATTATCGGAATATAGATCCCCATACTAAAACAATTTAAAATAGTTTCCAAAATTCTTTAAGGTGTCGACGTAGAGGTAGTTTCCAAGCTGTACGAATCCCTTATTTCTTTTATCGAAAGCAAGCGAGAATCTTTTGATGCTTTTGAGGAGGCTGGGAAGAAAAAATCCAACATAGAAGAATAGAGGAGCGATCACAAGAGAATTGTTAAAAGGATGAAATAACACGATGAATATTGCTACAAGGACATGAAGATTTTAGGGGTAATACTTTTTTCTCAATATGCGACCAATTGTTGAATGAGCTTAGCAGGGGCAAATCTTCATATGACGTAGTAACTGCAATTTTGCATTTTTATGCAAATTGAATGCAATGCCTGAAGCGAAAGGTAAAGTTAGCGCCATGAATTTGCAAAAATTATACCCCATTGATCTTGCGGAAGATCTTCAAGAAGAATGTGTTCTTTTAAAACAATTCTTAATGACTAATGAAAATAAAATGAGCTAAAGACAACTCAACCTATTTATTAAGAACAAGGATTTGAAGGAAGCATATTCCCATATATAAATATCGCATTGCGGATATTCTTCTGCCCTGCAGTGACAAATTGTGGTGCAGAACGTTCGTTTTCCATACTTAAACGAATAAAAAATTATCTTCGTTCTCAGATAAGCGAAGAGCGGTTAAACAATTTAGCGATTCTTGATATAGAAGCTTATTTAACCAAATCTTTAAATTATGGTAGTGTTATTGATGAATTTGTAAACCAATTTGTCCATCGTAAAAAAATTTAAATAATTAATAAATGGTGTTTATTCTTTGGTACGGCGGATTTTTTCCATTATTAAAATATTTTAACATTTTTTTTGTCAATATACGGAGCGGCAAATTGTATAGGCCCCCAAATTTTAAAATACACCACTGTCTATAGCGCTATATGTATACACAGAAACTTTCTTTTATTTACATATATAGGTTACAATATTGTGAGAATTTCTCTCGAAACTGCCAAAATCCTATTCTCAATTACAAAACTGAATAAATTACTCGAAAGCACAAGGGTAATCGCGCAATTTATAAAATTTTAGGCATGGCGAACCAATTGAAACCTCTTATACTCATTTTCTTTTCTTTCGGGGATATGCGGGTTTACCTTGGGCAATGCATTCTCGAACGTAGCAAATAGTCATCCTCCCAACCTTGCGTTCTTCTTCTTGATTTCAATCCTTGCTGCCCACCTCCAATCCTCTGGGTCGGATCAAACTACAATGCGAATCGTGCCGATGATCAACTTGGCTGTAGATCCAAAAATAGCTCAGTCGTGAACGGTGTGCTCCGAATACCTGGCGATCTTCGGTTATAATTAGCCTTACCCGGATGGGGCCTCGGTAGTCTAGGGGTAAGGCGCATGACTCCTATCCCGGTCCCATAGGTCCCGGGTTCGAATCCCGGCCAGCCCCACGGGCCTTCGCCTTTTCCATTTTCCCACCTACATAACTATCCTTCTTTGTTCTTCCCTCTTTACACTCCTGATTCCTCCTTTCATAGCCTGGGCATGGAAGGAAAAGTGCACACTCAGTTTCGCTTTGGGTGGGGAAATCCACCCCCTAATATTTCATGTACACCTGTTAATCCGAAACCTTGGAAGTCTATCTCGAACGAAATGTAGGCGAAAGACCGCACCTAAGCAAAGCTTTACTGTATAGCTTTTAACTGTATAGTCTAAGCTTTTTAAACCCCTAAATGCTAGTCTTACAATAGGAATTGACTCAGGGGCATGCCGAAACAGAACCCCATGAAGCAAATGAGGGGCATTCCGAAAGAGTTTCCTCATGAGCAGCGCTCGAAAAAAATCAGCGATACTGAAGTGAGGTATGCCTTATCAGTGGCTCTAGAGGCTTATCTTATTTCAAATGTAATGGGGCAATATCTGCCTTACGAACTGCGCAAGTTCGAGCAAATTGGCAAACTGAAGTTTGAGATAACCTCAATTCGCCTACAATTTCCATATATTCAACAGAGGATAAACAAACCTCTGGTCTCAAACAACAAACAACTGGTCTTGAACCTTTGCTCAAAAGAGATCAATCAACTAGAATTGATTACTAAGGTTAAGCAGCATTGGACGTAATTAGTACTCAGTTGGGAGACCGTATTAAAACGACGCTTTTAGAGGAAGAGCCAGCGACATATTTTGGGTTGTCATTTCATTAGTCATGAAAATTTCCACACTGAATCTTATACACCTGCTGAACAATAAAAGCCAATTCTGGCAGCCCCCAGTGGCCGGAATGTAGTACCCTAAAATTACAAAGGGGGTAGGAAATAAAGTTCAATTTTGTTATAGTATTAGTCATGAATTTTCAGGAGATTGTTTTTGATGGTATTCTCTATTTATAAAAATTATTGCCAGAACATTTTCCCTTCACCAAAGTGCCGCCAGAACGCTGTAAATATTCATTTAATAAAACGCTATTTTTGTTATTTCATTATAGTTGAGTCGTCAGAGTCAGACTAAATGTTAACTGACGAAACTTTTTCTAAAAATATAGTTTTTCGTGAGTAGAATATGTTAAAAAAGAGTTTCGGAAAATTGGTTGTACGCTGCCCCTAGAAAACCCCCTAAAAACAGAAAATTTCGTTTTTGGCTAATATCTCTTAAACGGTAAGTCCTATCCTAAAATATTGTTTACAAAGTTTGTAGATCATGCAATTATCTACAAAAAATGATATTATACATTTTCCCGTGCGAATCGCCGTTCATGAGATATCGCCGTTTTAAAGATTTAAAATACTCATCCCCTAATTCGCCACTTGTATAGGTCGCCAGACGTTCAATAAATCCTCTGTTGCACTACGTGGCTAATATTTTCAGAGGTGATTCCAGGATGGTTTTGGAGAGAAAAATTGTTCTACAGAGGGGGAATTGAAAAGTTTGATCTAAATCCCAAAATTCTTCGTTTTTTCAGAAAAATTCCAATATTTTAGCATTTTGGTCATATTTTGAACCTACATAACTTGTGAACGGAGTCACTCAAGTTCCTTTTCTAAATATCATATAAAATAATACACATTTACCTAAAAGATGAACCTAATTACATTCATCATTGCGCTCCTTTAATCCCTCATGGGACATAGGGCGGAAACAGTTGCCCTCCAGCGGACTCTGTTTTGCGCGATAGCTCTCAGCTCCGACCAGGATCTCGCAGTTGTTGCGGCTTCTGCTAGTAGGGTTCTCCTCCACGTTGTTCTAGGTCTTCCGACTCGACGGGATCCTTGCGGATTCCAGTCGAGGGCCTGTTTGGCTAGATTTTCGTTTTGGCGTCGCAAGGTGTGGCCAACCCAATTCCATTTCCTTCGTCTTATTTGGTCGTCTATCCTTTCTTGGCCGGAACGGCGCCATAGTTCTTCGTTTGAAATTCTATCCTGCCAGCGGATTTTTAGGATTCGACGCAGGCATCTGTTGATGAAGACTTGTAGGCGCCCTGTGATGAATTGGGTGACTTTCCATGTTTCGCAACCGTATAAAAGTACTGCCTTAACGTTGGAGTTGAACAGCCGCAATTTGGTGTTAGTTGAGATCTCCGTTGATCTCCATATGCGGAACAGGCATGCATATGCGCCTCGTGCTTTATTTATTCTGGAACTGACATCTTCTTCTGCACCACCATTTTCGGTAATAATACTACCGAGGTAGCAGAATTTATCGACCAGTTCCACGTCACGGTTATTCAGCGCAGTCCGTTCAATGGTGTTTGCATTTATCCGCATTACATTGCTCTGCGATAATTCGTCTAGGAGTTATTCAATTTTAAGTAAATATTAAAAAAATACATTTTTTTCTTTCGTAAACACCCTGTATCGTAGTGGATAGTGGGGATAGCCCCCTCTGTAGAACAATTTTTCTCTCCAAAACCATCCTGGAATCACCTCTGAAAATATTAGCCACGTAGTGCAACAGAGGATTTATTGAACGTCTGGCGACCTATACAAGTGGCGAATTAGGGGATGAGTATTTTAAATCTTTAAAACGGCGATATCTCATGAACGGCGATTCGCACGGGAAAATGTATAATATCATTTTTTGTAGATAATTGCATGATCTACAAACTTTGTAAACAATATTTTAGGATAGGACTTACCGTTTAAGAGATATTAGCCAAAAACGAAATTTTATGTTTTTAGGGGGTTTTCTAGGGGCAGCGTACAACCAATTTTCCGAAACTCTTTTTTAACATATTCTACTCACGAAAAACTATATTTTTAGAAAAAGTTTCGTCAGTTAACATTTAGTCTGACTCTGACGACTCAACTATAATGAAATAACAAAAATAGCGTTTTATTAAATGAATATTTACAGCGTTCTGGCGGCACTTTGGTGAAGGGCAAATGTTCTGGCAATAATTTTTATAAATAGAGAATACCATCAAAAACAATCTCCTGAAAATTCATGACTAATACTATAACAAAATTGAACTTTATTTCCTACCCCCTTTGTAATTTTAGGGTACTACATTCCGGCCACTGGGGGCTGCCAGAATTGGCTTTTATTGTTCAGCAGGTGTATAAGATTCAGTGTGGAAATTTTCATGACTAATGAAATGACAACCCGAAAAACGTCGCTGGCTCTTGGTCTATTTTAAAAATATAAAGTTTGCGTCACCGGCACAGTTAATACTTACATAACCCCGCTGAAATTCTCAACTTTTTAGGCCTACCTCTTCTACTCGGAATTGAGAAGCAATGATTATTCCTCATGGCGTGCCTTATGACGAAGCGCTAATGAGGCAAGGCGCTAGATACTTTATGTGTGGTTACAAATTTGAAAGATTTCAATGTAAACATTTGAAAACCTTGTTAATAATTCAATCTTGCAAGATTGTAACATTAACTTAATGTTTTGGTGTATGGTGCAAACACATACTGAGCTAGTGCCCGCAGGACCCGCTAGTAAACAATTACTGGGACGAAGTGAAGCTAAACTAGTTTTGAGATTTTGTTGCATTTACCTTAACAACTTTTTTTACAATTTAACACACTTCTCTAAACAGAGTTATTTGGCAGAGTACGCTTTAAAAATTCTCTTTCTCAAACGGCCTTCGATTCCAGTATAAGACTCAGAACTTGTCTTTAGTGTCGCCAGACAACACATAGAAAAACATAGAAGATCGTTGGCTTTTTAAAATCCCCAAAGATAAAGAACATTTAAGATGTCCTTTGAATTCCTTTTCCGTCGAATATCCTTTTTCGCATTTCTTCAAAATATACGATTTTTTAAAGGAATCTGTGTTATGCAAATTTCGAAATATTTAAGTACCGTTATTTCTGAAACTACCTAACATTTTGGCAAAATGTTGCGCCTACGTAATACCAGTCACTAGATATGAAGGAAATTGATGAACATCGAGTACTAAATTTTGTTTGTCATATTTTCATGGAATGTCCCATATATAAATTCAATAAATCATTTTACTAAATTAATTTAATTTATTTCAAGGCCTGGATCAGTGATAGTAGAATATCGAGTCAGCTGGAAGAGCGACGATGACGAAAACGCCCATACAACGGAAACATTGCGTGAAAAGCTCCAAAGTTACTTAAATGAAAACCACGGCTATCTTTCCAGCTATTTAGTACCAACAAACAATCTACGTGTTGCCCGACTACCAGACACATGCGCAATGAATACGAATGAACTAGATTGTGACTTAGGTTGTGAATATAATATTAATTTAGCTGATTTTGTTTGTCGTTGCCATGATCATATGGAATACGATGAAGAGGCAGGAAAATGTAAGGATAAGCATATGGTTGATACGTTTAACGTGTATGAAGTTACAAGGCCGCCAAAATCTTTAGAACCTAATGACGATGATGTTTATGGTCATGCTGGTCATAATCATAGTGAACATGATCATGCTGGTCATAATCATAGTGAACATGATCATGCTGGACACGATCACAGTCATCATGATCATAATGAACACGATTACTACTTCCATCAGCATGATGATGAAATTGAACCGACAAGTGAGCCTGAACCAGAACCAGCACCAGAGCCGGATTCTTCGGCAGAATCGAATAAAACATTGAGTTCAAAATCGGAAACAGAAATTAAGTCGGTCCTAGTATCTGATGTTGATGCAAAAGCTGAACCAGAACCGTCAAGTGAGCCTGAACCTGCAAGTGAGCCAGAACCTACCAGCGAACCGGAACCATCAAGTGAACCAGAACCAACAAGTGAACCAGAACCATCAAGCGAACCAGAGCCTGCTAGCGAGCCAGAACCGAAATCTGAACCAGAATCTACCAGCGGTGGTAGTAATGAAACAAAATCCGTAAGCGAAACAGCATCCAAGAATGAATCTAGTTCTGGGCGTACTTTCGAACATAATCAATTCTTTATTCCAACTGAAGTGAAAGATGATGACGACTCATCCGAAGAGCCAGAACCAACAAGCGAACCAGAACCGGCATCAGCAGAAGATGATAAAAATAATACTGGCGAACAATCAGACGAAGATACCGAACAAAAACCGCAATCATTCAATTCACACCATGGCATGCACTATCATCGCCATGATCCTTATGGTAAAAACAATACATCATCGTTGATGTACGATGAAGACTCTGATTTGGATGATGAAGATAATATTGAGCCAATCACTAAAGTTTATCATGTTATAAGTCGAACAACAACTAGCTCACCACTAGGCTCTTCAAGTGAAACTAGTGACGAAGAGTATTTATCGACAGGACGAGCTAATCAGGATTCAGAAAATAAATATAACAGTGGTGGTACTTTTGTGTTAGGCTTACCGCTTGATAGAAATGAATCAACAACAAGCAATAGAACGCAAAATGAAGAAAATAATCTAGTACATGAAATCAACTCGAGCAGTTATGATAAAGTAATGACTGAAGAAGGTATGATGATGAACAAAACCGAAATGATGAATGGTAGTCAAAGCAATCGTACAACAGAATCTGGTCATAGTTATCTTGATATCAACAACATGTATGATAATTCAACTGATTCAAGATCAAGCAGTGCAGGTTACTATATATTTGGACAATCTGATGAAAGTAACAATACCGATAAAAACGGAAATGAATCCCTGGAGAATCAAATAAATGATGATTCGATTCGAGTCATTGGTCTGCAAACATCTAGTAATAACAATGAAACTTCAAATGTTCAACGTAACGAATCAGAATCGACTCGTAATAACTCAAGCTTAGATTCAGGTGTTTTCAGATATGATTCTGATTCATCAAATTCTACTAGATCCGATGGTGTAGTAATCAGTTCAGAAAATGATGACTCTATCAACATGTATTCATCTAACATGCCTGCAACAACTGAAAAGAATGAAGATGCTTCAATTGATTCAATTTTGACATCAATATTTGACTCAGATTCAACTGTTAAATCAATTATTGAGTCTGATTTAGTACAGAATGCAACAAATTCGACTGTGAATAAAACTGATGATGATTATTTTAGAAATTCATATTCCGATTCTGATAGATTTATGACACAAACATATTTGCAATCACAGCCAAATTATTCGACAATGGAGAATAGTACAGATGTTGTAAATTCTACTAGTAGAAGTAATACAACAGAATCTGATTCAGGAATGATTTCGACATCATCGTCTAGTGAATCGAATCAAAATATTTTTGTAGTTGGTGGCTTAAGTCAGGGATCAAATGACACTAATACTACAATGGTTGATGGTATGAAAAATCTTACGATATTGGAAATATCAGATAATGAAGAAAATTCAAACAGAACTGTTTTAAGTGATAGTAGCTTAATACTAGGAAATTCAACAGATTCGATGAACAGCACAGAGTCGACACAAGACTCAATAGTTAATGAATCTAAATCAGTCATAGATTTTACGTCGAATTCCATTAAAAACGAAACAATGAACACCACTGAAAATACATCAGAAAGTTCAGATATAAATAATGAAAACACAAGTATTTTTACAAATCAAGAAAATAATGTTGTTGTTATAAACTCATCAACAAGCAGCTCGTCATCAATAAGAAATTCCTCATCACAAAACGATGATGATGAATCAACAACAGTCATTGTTGCATTACCAGTTTCAACAGAACGTTCAATTATTGCCGAAGATAATTCAGTTACAAAATCTGTATCAATGTCAAATGATACGACAAATAATGTTGTTATAATTGGACAATCAGTTACTAGTACAACATCAGATAGTGTAAGACGAAATGATTCTAGTCAAGAATATACAACATCGAAAATAAATTCTGTTGATTTTGGTTTTGATGTGTCATCTGATAAAAACAGTTCTGAATCAAATGGAACAACTGAATCAATCTTTGGTACAGATAATATGACATTAAATCAAACTGATTCTATGATGATGATGATGATGAATAAAACAGATATGACGACTGACAATGAAAATGTGGTAACAACACCAAATTATGAAAATCAACTTAAGCATATTGTCGAAGAGCATACAGAAAGATACAATAATACTCCAGCACCTGTTACAGAAGATTTAAGTGATGATACACCAATGCCAACTGAAGTTTACTTTAAATCACCTCGTATCATTGAAACGACAACAGTTCGAAGTAATCTAACAGAAGGTTTTGTTGTGCCTGAAGAATCATCAAACTCATCTATGATTTATTCGACAACAGCACCGATTGGCCTTTGGAAGACTAATGATACAAACGAAAATACTTCGTCAGCTGCCGAATCTACATCTGGCCGAGCAATATACTATGTTACTGAATCAATTTCCGAAATGGATGGTATGCAGAATCAACAAAGCTTTTCTGATTTATCACCATTCCTACCAGAACAGGAAAATAATGTAACATTGATAAATATACTGCATCGAGGACATGATTTAGAGAGTCATAATGATACAGAAGAGAATGTTACAATGAAAATGGATGAAAAAGAGAAGCGGTTAGATGATGATCAAAGTAATTCGACAAATTCGACAGATGATAAGATATTAATAAATAATGTCGAACAAGTTGAAAAGGTTCCATTAAAAGTGATTCCATTGAGTAATAATAAACAAGAGAATGAAATATCTGATGATGATTCTGGTGATAAAAAGAACGTTTCTAAAGGGAAAGTTTTATCAACAAAAGATTACGTTAAGGATGTAGTAAATAAAACTGAAGATATTGCAGGAAATACTGAACAGACCAATTCATCATCGTCATCTAGCAATGATGAATTAAAGGAAACAACTGTATCTTCTATGACTACTGATGATCAAACAAAAAGCGAAATACTAATTGCCGAAGAAACAACTGAACGAATGAGTATAAATCCAGAAACAACAATTGAAACGGATATTGCAACAAAAAATACAACAACAAACTCATCAGATTCTGATTCAGTAACTTTAGTATCAGTGAACAATAACACAGAATCACCAATTGAAACTATAACATCGCAAATAATTGGAAATTTACCAGTTGTTATTGGATCATCATCAAATGAAACTGTTACGACCATATCAGAATCACAAACAGAAATTCCAACAACAAAAAAAGAAACTGTTGATGAATCAACAACAATAAAACCAAACGAATCTGACTATAAGAACTATGATGATGAAAATTCTGTCATAAACATAAAAGAATCATCGAAAAATAATAAAATATCATATGATGATGGCTATCCGAAATTAACTGAAAATGACTTAAAAGTAATCCCATTAACGAAATTTAATAAAAAAATTGAAAAAATCGCCGAAAGTGAGAAGGCAATTGAAAATATACAAACAACAACATCAATAACCGGTCATTTTTTAGATAAAGCGACGTTTCAATCGAATTCAACTGAATCGGTTGGAACGTCAAAGTCCTCGGATGATATTATAAGTGAATATGATAATATCGAACCAATATTAAAAGAAAATAAATCAACTAATGAAGAAAGCATTACAGAGAAAAAAGATGATGGAATACGTATTTATGAAGTAAATCCACAAGAAAGAAAAAATACATCATCAACAACAACCACAACAACAGAAACAACTGATATTCTTACAACAAACGTTTCAGCTACAAATCAGCCGTCGCAAAATATAACTGAAAAATCACAAATCACAAATAATACAGAAAATGAAAATATTTTAGTTATTTCACAACCAAGTACAATTAACATAGTTAATACAGCAACAAATATCACAAATAGCACAGAAATACAAGCCAAAGATGAACAACGAACAACATCAGAAGAGAATGCTGAGAAGATCACCAATGATCTGAAACTACTTTCAATTGATCCAGCCGAATTCTTTAGTAAATGCTCAGCTGGACAATTTGAATGTGTTAATGGTACATCATTGACTGATGGTACAGACTGTATTAGTCAGAATGAACGTTGTGATTCGGTTGAGCAATGTTCAGATGGTTCAGATGAATTTGATTGCAAGGAATTAGGATGTCCTGGGCATTTTCAGTGTAATGATGGATTGTGTTTGGGAAGACATTTTGTTTGTGATGGAATTAATCATTGTACAGATGGCAGTGATGAAAATGATTGTGGTGAGTATTAGATAGTTTAAGAGTAATGTAAGAGAGCCATATTGTTAAATATAAGTATATATTGCCATAATTCTTTATAATACAAGTGACTAATTCTAGAGGATAATAGCTTAAAACGAATTGTACCACTGTGATCCCGCCAAACAAAAGATAATGCCACAGTAGAAGCTAGTTTAAGTTCTAGTTTCCTCGTGCAGTGTTTAGTAATTGCTTAGTTCGAATAGACTAAAATTGAATATAATAGGTTTGAGGTTATGAGGGGCAGGAGGGTGTTAAGAGGTGGTGATGAACCTTGGGTTTGAACTCTTGGATCTTGTATGAAGTATCAGTATCAAGCCTAGATATCACCCTTTGTACTACTAGTCTATCGTCTTGTTCAAGACATAGAGGAGAAAAGATAGGTGCGGGGTTTGGAGGTTGCCGTAATGTGTGCGAAGAGGAGGGGTGTATCGTATGGGCGTGAGCCGAATTGGCTAGTCTTGTGTTACCGGAAAAAATTTGCCGTGTAGATAGGAGGTCTCTAATTTTAGTGGAACAGTTGCTATGGTAAAATTTGCTGAGGGTTGCTACACTCCTACGGTGGTGGTTTTGCACCTTGTCCAGCCTGACCAAGGCGGTTTTTGGGGCGCCAGCCCAGATACACAGGTTGTATTCAGGGCGTGACCGAATATAGGACTTATAGATTATAGGCAGGGCAGTTGGCTGAAGAAGGAGCTTGCATCTCTTGAGGCAATTTGAAATATTTCAACGGAGATCTGAAGATAAGGTTACGTCTAGGTGATTAAGAGATGGGGCAGCCATTATATTCTTTTTGCCCACTGAGGCAGAGCGACGGGCGATGCAAGTTTTTGTAGAGATAAGACATTCGTTTGTTTTGGTTGCGTTGAATTCGACACGATTCTTGAGGCCCCAAGCAAGAATTAGTTCAGTGTACCCTTTAATAGAGTTGGACATGAGTTCACGGTCTAGGAGACAAGGTCTGGCACGTGCTTGTCTTATTACTAAGTTTGCATGATGAGTTGAATAGTTGAGTTGAGGTTAAAAACACTACACGTAAAAAAAGTCACAAACAAAACATAGAGATGATGCTGTCAACTAAATTCAATTACTCAACTACTGAACTCGCGTCTATATGCATAATTTCAACTTAACTCAGGTAGCAGAGCTAACAACTCTACTCGCGTCTACATGTAGTTGAACTCGACTTGGAACTGCCAGTATCGGTCAGCTGACGGAATTCTCCTTGCTTTAGAAGACGTAACACTCCAGCAAGGTGCATCCCGTTAACCCCGATGGTAATGACAATGGTTGCGGTGGGGGCTTGTAACCTTGTGTATCGAAGCCAGGATGCAATAATTTTTGAATTGATTTTACCAACATCCATGGGCTTCTAACAAATTTCTATTCCGTGATGTGTCACCTCAATACATTTTCTCCCCAATCTTCGCACTAAGTGAAACCCAAATTTTACCTAACGACTGCTTATATCATTATCAGGTTTCCTTACTTATCATTATCAGGCTTCCTTGCTTATTGATTGGGGCCGCAATAGCCTTGTTAAATTCAATGCATTAAAGACGAAGTAGTGTCTCATATCCAATAAACTTGCACCGACACTCCTTCTATTTCAATGGGCAATAAGAACCTAACGGCCGAACCGTCTCCTAGCAGAAGATCTCAAAAGGTCCAAATTCCTCCTTCAGCCATCCGCCAGGGCAATAATCCGAATGTAGGACTTGTACTACATTCGTCCCGGCCTTGAATACATCTCGTATATCTGAGCCGGGGGCCCGAGAACCACCTTAGCTTGGCTGGAGCTCTTGCAAAATTTTACCGCTTTTACCATAATTACTGCTCCTCTGAAATAAGTGACATCGTGCCTCCACGGCAACATATCTCCCGCAACACAAGACTTGCCCGCTCGGTTCAACCTCACAGTTTAGAACCCTCGTCTTCGTCCACACTTCGATTTAGAAATTCGTTTATTAAAAGAACAACGCGACTGTGAAACAGCCTTCCACAGTCAGTATTCCCGAACTCATACAACATCCAAGAATTCAAACGCAAGGTTCATAACCATCTCCTCCAACATTTCCCTGACTCCACCTAACCTATCCTATCCTTCTCTTTTCGTTCGTGCTAAGCTTACTACCAGGCATTGCACCATGATCACTTCCTTTGCAATACATTAATACCTAAAGCTGTGAGATTGTTAACCACGACCACGTACTAAATGATTCTCATATTCGTACAGGATCATTTCGAGTACCGATATCCAATTACTACTATTGCTAAGTCATTCATGGAAATTAATTTTTGTGTCCTCAGATGTATTTGTACAACCTACCGCTTCCCAAAACTTGCTTAAAACCCAACTCCAATTAAATTTACTAAAAATTCAAAAACACAATTAAATATATAAATCTACTTTTAGGCTACTGGCAATGCCGATTCGATGAGATCTCTTGCTCAACAGTAGGAGCTTGCCTGCCCTCTACATGGAAGTGTGACGGTCTCGAGCAATGCCCCAATGGATCCGACGAAATGAACTGTCCAGATAACTGCGGCAACAACGAGTTCTTCTGCTCCGCACAGCAGCGTTGCATTCCGGAAGTTTGGAAATGCGATGGACAAGTTGACTGCATGGAGGAAGAGGACGAGAGACTATGTGACTGCCAATCATATGAATTCAAGTGTGACGCTGGTGGATGCATTGACGAAAGAAATGTATGTGATGGCATGATACACTGTCCAGATATGTCAGATGAACAGAATTGCGTGCAGCTAGGAAATACAACATCGGGCAGCAATTCAACACAAACCGAACTATTTTTGCAGATTAAGCTTTCCGGCAATATTCCTCGAAAAGTATGCGCCGATGGCTGGTCCAGAAGGCAATCTAACGAAATTTGCCGCAAACTAGGCTATGTTGAAGTGAAATCGTGGACAGTTTTAGCACTGAATGCATCAACTCGTGGAGAGCAAGTCCTGAAGGTTACACCTGATTCAAATGGTGATATCCTTAGAAATTTCAAATTGGATGATGAATGCGCAGATGGTGTAATTTCGATTATGTGTGCACCTTACGGTAATATCTAATCTTACTATATTTAGACGATGAGCTGACGTTTTTACTTTCTTTTTTAGAAATCAACACCAATCCATCTTCAACATCCTTTTTGGCTTTAGCTGTTAGTGAAAAATCCAAAGTGAAATGTACCGCTGCCATAATTGCACCCAAATTTGCTATTGCTAGCTACACTTGTTTTGTTAAAAGCCCAGATTTTACTCCACTAAAATCGAAAGTCTTAGGTGAATGGTTCCTTCTAACGAACGATGAAGTCTTGAATAAGTCACCTCCGCCAGCGGAAAGAAGGATTATCGATATTGTGCATACATACCCACATGTAACTATATTTTGCCTTTCAGTGTATATATGGAGAATTTAATCATTTCAAATTACAGACAAGGTATCACCACATAATGTACTCACACGATTTAGTTATACTAGAACTAGGCAAACCCCTTCAAATCGGACCGAATGTAAAACCAATCTCATTGAGTAGTACATCCTTGAACGAAACCCAACAGTGTGCTGTCAGTGGTTGGGATCTAGAAGTTGAAAGTATGAACACAATTTTCCCTATGACATACATACATACATGCATATTAAACTGAACTTTTTAGGTAATACAGCAGATTTTTACTCAAAGAACATCACAAGGATTACCAAAGAGAAATGCAATTCTACAGAGCTATTTTCTGGTAGTCTACCTACTGATTCCTTGTGCAGTGCTCTAGATGATGACATAAATATAAATTGTGATGTAAGTTTTAAAACGCAATTGTTTTTATAGTTCATAGTATTTATGTTTTTTGTAAGAAACTAAACTAAGATAGAAGCATCACGACAATGAAAAATAGATTCCACCAGTCTAAGATCAAGAAGTCTTCTATTTGTTCAATTGGTCCTCACCATGCTATATTGCTTTGGAGAAATTTCTCTGATTTTACAATTTATATTATTTTATATACTAGTCTTATAGGTATCCATACAACCCTGATGCCATAAACGTCAAAACAAGTACTTGGAGGATAAAAAGATATGCAATGGGGTCAATCCAATGATTGCCTCCATCGCAGGTGTGGGACAGGTCCGCATAGCTCAATGACCACAGGTTTAACGATCGTATTGCACAACCAGTTCATCATTTGTGGTGTAAGACCCCATGTCTTACCCAAAAGCCTTTTGCAGGCCCATACGGCCCTTGTGGCTTTACTGATGGCGTAGTCCAGTTGAGCATTCCAGTTCAGTCTCTTGTCTTACTTTACTCCCAAAAATTTGACTGAGTCTGAGTACTCAACTGTGGTACCCTGGAAACAGATAGGACCTAGGCCCACTTTGTAGCATTTGGAGAAAGGTACCAGGACAGCCTAATTTGGATTGATTGACAGACCCTCCGTGGTACACCATCTTTGAACTGCTCGGAGTGTTGTTCTTATGACCTCTGTAATAGCCAAATCAAACTTCCCAAAGACAATGATAGCAAGATCATCTGCATAGCCGATGACATCGAAACCAGATTCAGATAGTTTGGTCAAAAGTTCATCCACAACTAGTGACCAGAGAAACGGGAATAAGACTTCACCTAGAGGACAGCCCTTAATAGCCTTAACTCTATTGATGGAGACACGAGACACCTAGGGTAGAAGAAATGCCACGAACTAGAAGCATGGCATTTATCCATGCAATCGGGTGAGGGTCCAGGTTTCTAAGAGCCAGTGCTCTAGAAATAGAATCTTAGCCAATGTTATCCTTGATGTCAAGGAACGCACATAAAGCAGAATCCTTAGCGAGGAAGGCTTTTTCGATTTTTTTGACCAGGTGGTGTAAAGCAACCTGATTTACCATTCCAGTAAGCGAACTCGAAGCTATATGTATAGGAAGGGTGAGCTCCAGCTTACATCTAATATGAAGATCTACCAGCCTTTCCATTGTTTTCAAAAGAAAATGGGTCATGTTGACAGGTCTGTATCCCCAGTAAAAGCTGACTCAAAAGAAACAGACCAAATCCTCCCGGGGACTTATAGGGTTGAAAAGATGCCACTGCCCATTTAATCTTGTCACGGTTGAAGATGTCCCAGAAAAACTCCGGGAATAACGGTCTGGGATGGCACTACAGCTACAGTCAGCATCCCATGGATAATCGGAGGACTGACCCTGGAAAATGCTCTCTGAGCAAGTACCTCAAGGTTTCTTCATGCTTAGAGGTGTAGGAGCCATCCTCCCTTTTAAGGGCCACTCCGTTGAAGGAAAGTAGCTTTTGGAGACTAGTCGCCTTTGGTAGAGTCTAAAGGCTCTCACAGTGTTTCCTCCAGGCAATCCTTTTGGAACGTCTCAACTTCTTGTTTTAGTCTGTTAGAGTCAACCTATATTCATTCCAATGCCCGGTATGTTTTGCCCTATAGAATAATCTCCTAACGTCTCTGCGCATTGCAGTTGTCGTTCCACCAGGGCACTTTACGCGACGACTGGAAGGAAGAGACAGTGTTGCTGGGGAAGAGAACATCAGTAAGCTGCGTGACCGCATTCTCCGCATACTAAGCTGATAGAAACGCCAAGAAGGTCTGATTTCGAGGCCACAAACCCTGCAACATAAAGTTGACAGTCCTAACTAGAACAGCTCGACTGTGGGAAAACCTTCCACATTCAAGAGTTCAAAGGCAAGGTTTAGGGCTGCGGCCAGTGCGACTGGAGGCTCAATTACCGCTTGACGTACGATTTTGCTCATACCCCTAGAATTCGGTGATTGTTTGGTTGGCTGCCACGGATGTTTCAAGCCATCCAGTGAAGTGTAGGGAGCTTATGAATGATCTTACCTCCAGCCTGGAGATATTTTTTAAGTCTTATAGAACGTAACTCCCTAATGTGCGCATTTACCCAAGAAGTGTTTCCTCTCATTCGTCTTCCCGCTTCTTCGGCGACAGACCTTATGCATCATCCCCAGCTTGGCAGCGTGGGCCCCTATTGGCCATTGTCATAGTAGTCGAAAATTGTGTTTTTTTTGTCCGCCTACTAGGCTGCCAGCCATCTCATGCATCCGAGCCTCGTCGGACTAGGTAGTCGGCCCTCTCGTTCTTATCTATGTTCCTATGCCCAGAAACCCAGACGAGAATCTTGCTAGCTTGTAGTTTCTCATTACTGATTCCGGAGCTTTTATAGAGACTATTCATGAAAATACCACCTTATGTAGTATCGAATTTCATTTGTCTCACAAACCTTCAGGATTGCCAGAACTACCTCTTAAAAGAAACAAGTATCCAGCAGCGGACCGAGAACTAGATAAACTCCCGCTTTGACGTCTTCGAGCCATCGGTGAATATACGTATGTAATATCGAACTTCCTCAGTACGTCTCCGTTTCTCCAATCTCTTCTTGAGGGTATCTCGACGAAGAAGCTCTTCCTGAAGATCAATATAGTATTATAGTAGTCCGTGGTTGTAGTGACCATACGCCCAGGTAGCAAGTTTAGGATGTTGCTATTACCATAGGGTTTTAAGATTCAGGCCCCAGATTCTCTCAGCCTAAGAGCACGAGGCTAGGTGTTTGATGTAATGATCATATTGTTGCCGCATTATGGACCCTTCCCAACTATACGACATTTCTGCTCAATACTGTCCACCATACCAGCGAACGTACCACGGCTGTCTGCCTCTACAGGACCATCTTTGGCTTGAGACCCCATCTCTTGCCGAAGCTCTTTTTACAGGCGTACAAAGTACAAGGCTATACAAACTTTCTTTATCCTTTCCTCGATGTTCGACTTCCAGTTGAGTTTTGGGTTCAATATTCGAGCCAGAAACGGTTAAAGTAGACCCTCACTATCCTTTTGGCTAGATTGAAGTTGGGAATTTTAATTTTTAACACAGAGTTGTACCCAAATTAATATTAATTTAGAAAAAAATCTTTATTTCAGGCTAACGAAGGAACACCACTGGTATGTCATCAAGGCTCAAACAAATGGTCGCTGCAAGGCATCATAAGCTATCATGGGGGATGTGGGCGCCGTCCGCAATCAGCAGTTTATTCCTTAATTACAAACGATATTAATCACTGGATTGTAAATACAGTGGGCAACAGCTTAATGTTTATCAGTTAAGAGATGTTATAATAAATCCCCCCCCCCCCCCAAGTCTATATAGGGTTGTTACATAAATTTTTATCATAGTTATGTAATTCTTGTTAAGCATAAATTGTATATAATTTATTCAGTATTAAGTTTTTAATACTTTTTCCTTTCTTATTATTATTATTTTTCCGTTTTTTAAAAATTTTTAATTTTTTCCACCCTTTTAGTTTTTTAGTAAATATGGAAACTCGTAATATTGTATATAATATAAATATTTTATAATAATAAATGAAAAATGCTTACCTGTTTTATTTTGTTTATAGATCGTGCAATTAAGTGAGAGGAAAAATTTTAATTTTTTTTTAAATCTGTTTTTTTGAAAGTCATTTACGAAATTTAAGATTGTAAAAAAAGGAAAATAATTTGAATAAATGTAAATCGTTTTAATTTAATAATTGTTGCATTTTATTTTGATTAAATACAAAATCTTAGCAAGATCCATGTCCAATTGTTAAGGTAAGTAACTTAAGCAGAGCTATCTTTATGATATAGGGCAGCCGTTGGCAAACTATGACACGCGTGCCATCTGGTGGCACCTGAGCAGATCTCTGATGGCACGACGACAATTCGGAAATGTGCATTAAATTAAAAGGCGACTTCAGAAAGCCGGTCTAAATTGATGTTATTATAGTCGCGATATGAAAATGAAGAAGACGCAGAAGAGGGAAGGAAAGCAAAACGAAGGGAGAGGAATAATATATCATGGTCAAGAAAGCTGGGAGGTGAAATTTGATTGTATTTTAGTATTGAATCAGTGGAGGTAACACTTAGAACATCAAGTAAGGACGGGTTTTGGCAGTTCAGAAATGTTGGAAGATGATTTAAAATATGCAAATCCAGAGATTCAAGGAAATATCTAAAAGTATTCACACGTATGTTATCCTTCAACAGATCAACATTAAAATCACCAGAAACAATTACATTCTCATAGTGGTGAGAGAGGCTCGAAACAAGATTGTAGAACTCAACAGCAACATCAGGATTGAAAGCATTAGGGGGACAGTATACACTAATCACTACACATTTGTCATAAGCGGACTTTATTTCAACGGCAATAAATTCAAATTGCGATCCAGTGGACCTGCCAACTACTTTAGACGAAACCGAAGATTTAACATAAATTGCAACACCACCACCAGTACGACTAACACGATCATTGCGATGCAACGAGAAATGAGGAAGGGATACAAAAGATGAAGGAATTTCTGGTTTCAACCAAGTTTCACTTACAAGAATAACATGCAATTTATTATTTTGGAACATATACCTTAACTCATCCATTTTATTTTTCAAACTCCTAGCATTCATAACGCACATGTTTAGCCCAGAGGAGGAGGAACAAATGACATTAAGCAGCGTTCCTTCACTGTGCACTCTATTGGCAAAATGAATAGTACGAATAATTAGCACGACACATAACCACGTGCACAGAAGCAGCCATGAAGCGAAATTTTGAAGAGAAAGAGAAAAGAATTAAAGTGGAAAAGATTGAAAATATAGGATAAAGAGGAGCTGGTAGGGATTGTTCGAGGATAAGGAAGATACAATAGTGAGAAAATTTGCAAAATTTAACAATTAAAAGTTGTTTAAAAGAAGAAATAATATAACTAGACTTAGATGGAATAAACGTAAAAAGAAAGCTAGAACTATAGATAAAATAAAATATACATATTATTAAAACTAATACGTCTCGCTGCATATCCAAACCCTCATAGAGAAGAGCCGCAGTCGCCGAGATTTGCTTCCAGAAAATGGTCCAACGCATCAGCAGACGTTATTTTTAAAAAAGGCCCATCCTTAATTTTCCTAATATAAACAATACCACGCCTTGACGAAACGGAATGAATAATTTTCCGCGCTTTTAATTTGACAGCAGCTCTAAATATAGTCTGATTATTTTTCGACAAACTCTCAGCGGCAAAAATTTTAGCGGAGCTTTTGAAGCTGGGACTAATTTGGTTTAAACTAACCCCACCCGCTCGATAAAAATTTCTCAAAACTCTGTTTTCTCATTAGAACATGAGAATTTCACAATGAGTCGAGATTTCTTCGTTCCTTCGATGTTGTCTTCACCTTTGCCGCTGCTGTCAGCACCAACGAAAAATCCCCTCGAATACGCCGACAGTTCATGTCCTATATGGGATGAAATGCTGCTTAGAACCTCATTAGAATTAACTGAGGATATTCGAGGGATGCCAGAGATAATGACATCACTAAGCCTCTGCTCACGATCAAGATCATCTGCCACCTGGAAAAGATGATATACTTCCTCTTGCATAGCCTCTACACGCTCGCTTAATTTAGTGACATTTTCCTTGATATATTTTATGCTACTATCAATTTTCGCATCAATGCTTGCTTCTAGTGCATCAATACGTTCGTTGAAATGACGTAGTAACCGTTTCTCCAGCAGATCGAACGGATCGTCAGATGAAGCAGTTGAGTCACCACGCACCACGGCAGCCGATGGAGTGAGATTCGACGGCTTCTGATGGGCTGCACGACCACGCGTAAGAGCTGGAGAGTGATTACGGGAAACACCATCATGAGCTGGCTGCGTTTGTTGAAGCTTACCGTCGTGTTTTTGACCACTTTTAATTAAATGGGCGGATTTATCCATATTAACAATAAATTGTTGGATTAAAAACGAAAAATTAATATCACAAAGCGCGAGTAAATAGAAAATAAGGAACGGAAAAAAAAACTGGAATTTGGAATTTAATACTCGCGACGCAAACGGGCGTATTAATCAGACATTACCTTACGGCTTCAAGTGCGAATTGCAACTGCTATGTTAGCTACCAAAGTTGTTCCCTAAAAAGCGCTACACAGGAAAACTAAATTTGAACGATACAAATCTCTTATAAGGCCCGTGGTTTGTCTCGGAGATGACCCAAAACGTCGAAAACTTATTAAGCGCTTTTGAGAGAAAACTCTTTACAAGCATTATTGGCCCATTAAACGTAAGCGGTATTTGGAGAATCAGATACAATGACGAATTGTACCAAATCTATAAAGAGATAGACATCGTGAACTATATAAAAAAAATAGACTTCGATGGGCAGGACATGTAAAGCGAATGCCGAATCATAATCGGTTGACTCTAGCCAGTGAACAAGAAGGTTGGAGGAGAAAACTGAAGGAGGCCAAGGCTCGATTTGGGCTGTAGTGTCATTGTACTGAGCTGATCCAGGTAACTAGGTGTAGAGATTTTGTTTTGAAAAAGAATAGAGCTGGTATCGTTTGTAAGGAATCGCCTCCAGATCAAGTGAATGCATGGTGTACCGGAATGAGTTTTCTACGGTGTACTGTTCCAATAAATCAACGTTAAAGTCACCTCCAACCAGTATGTTTTTACACAAACTTCTGCTTCTCGGCTTCTTCTGTCCTCGCCAATACGATGTTCACCGCATATTGTTCCTCTTCTTCATATTTACACGGAATGCAATCACGACTAATTATGTTAGCATGTGCATGCGCCACTCTTTTTCGATTTATGGGTAATTTTGTTGCGATTTTGTAATTTCTCTAGTTGCGTGAGCTACTGGTCTGCCATCTTGCATCAGGCAAGGACCAACTGAGTATGAGCTCCCATCGATTGATAGCTTTAAGTCTTTGTTTACGTCGTAACATTTCAAAACCGGTTTGCTTGATATTTTCGACCGCGTTATGTTGTTCGCTGTCCCAGAACCATTCTACATCTTAGTGCAATAGTTTTCGCAGTGGTTCAGCCAATTCAGATAAATTGTCTAGGTAAATTCCTACGAAATTAACCATTCCGAACAAACGCTGCAGTTCTCTGACGTTCGTTGATGTTTTCAACTGTTTAATCGCTTCCACTTTTTCTGGACCCGCCGCGCACTCATTTTGTTGTGTAAAAATATGTCCAAGAAATTTTACACACGTTTTATTAAACTCGCATTTTTCTTTGTTGAGTGTGTGAAGCCAGTAAGTCGGTCGATGACAATTTTTGTTGTGGGTTCAACATCTTCAGTCGACTCAGAGTAGATGAAAATGTTGTCTATCACTACTTCACAATTTTCGATTCCACACAATTTGCGATTTATGACCTCAGAAAAAGCTTCAGGTGCTGATGAAATGCCAAATGGTTATCGAAGATATCGGTATCGACCCTATGATATCGTTAAATATTTCGATGTTCGATCGGCGACTTTGATATGCCGAAAACCCTTTTGACAGTCCATTTGGGTGAAATATTTGGTGTTGCGAATTTTGGCCTGTAGTTCCTCAAACTTTTTCAACGAGTAATGACGACTTTTGATATTCTTGTTAAGTTCGGTTGGATCCATGCAGATTCGCGTTTTTTCATCTTTACTAACACTCACCATTGGGCTGACAGCTGGTGTTGGTTCAGATATTGGTTCGATTACCATCAATTAGACCATTTTGTCCAAATCTCGCTGGTCTTTGTCCTTCAACATGTGTGCGATTCGTCGAGTTGGAATTATCTTGAAATTTGGATTTTCGATGAAATCGAAGAAGTAAACGAAAGTGTGCATCCAAGTTCACTTGGCGCTGTTTCATCGATTCTAAACACTGGTACGATAACTCCCAATTTTTCACTCGTTTCACCGCTCAAAATCCATGAGACATGTTTTTTGTACGATTTTAAATACGACTGGTTCGAATTTATTCTTTACTTCACAATCGATGGTCGTCTCGCCAATCACTTTATTGGCTTGTCTTCGCAATGACCTGGAGCGGAAGAATAAATGAAAGACGTGTTTGTACGTTTAGCGTCTAAATGAGACCAACGAAGCTGACACAACTGCTTCGAACGTGAATCCTGGTGCATTGAATTCAGCAATTTCTACTGAAATTTAACCCAATGCGAATCTGACTGTAAAAGTTGAGCCGTCGTCAACATCGTCAAATTTCGATACAGCCTCGTCACCACTTGATTTCGAATAATCTAAAACCTATCCGAGACTAAGTGAATTTCCATCTCTATCTTATTATTTTCCTCCAGATTCGATGAGGGTCCATGTTTCAACCCTCAAATTATCAACTTCTCCATATCACCACGGTGTACGATCATGGTCCTCTACTAACGTATAAGGACACGCAAGCTCATAAAACGGTTAGAAGATAGAAGATATCAAACCGTGTCGAGAGCGGATTGAGGATATTATAGCAGACCGAAAACGAACCAAGGCTGCATTGAGAGCGAAACAATCTATGGGCCAGGGGCCGTATTTGGTTTCTCGAGTCGACATTGTCGTCTGTCGATAAATAAAAATATTCATTTGGCGACACGATATCGTCTCTTTACGTGTCGATAAAGACGTTTGACGATTATTAAAAAGCTCAATTTATGCATGAAATAAACCTTAAAAATTTCTATTTTAATTAAATATACGTGATTTGCTGCCTTGCAGTAATACCAACCAATTTGAGGGTTTTGTATGGCTGCGTTTAGCTGTCGATTTGGTCGTGAAACCAAATATGAAACTTAAAGAAAATCGAGAAGCTTTTTTTGTCGAGTCGATCCATCGACTCGAGAAACCAAATACGGCCCCTGTTTAGACGATTCGCTTCCAGGAGCGTTCCCACGAATTTTATGGATGAAGAGAGAAGTGGGAATGATGACATGTACCATCCCACTACTTCCTTTATCCAGGGTTGCACAAAAGGGTTGTGATGAACGTTCCTGGGAGCGAACCGCCTAAACATGCCTAATGCGACCTAATTAGAATATGAGAACAAAGTAAGCAGCTTAAAACTTATGCTTGACACAAAAATTAACTTGGCACAAAAATTAAGTGTTAAGCAAATTATTATAAAAGGAGCCTATACGATAGATATTTAACAGATTTTCATGTAAAGTATAATTTTTTTTAATAAAGCAATAGATATTATAATTTTTGTTACAACAGTTGCAATAATTTTCGCACTTAATTAGAATCTTGAACCTTATTAAAAAGTACCCAACCAACACCCGACGACATCTTTAATCACATCAAATTGCCTTACACATTAAATGATATAATAAAAACAGTGATTTTTATTTCTTTTAGTAATAATTTATTAACAATAATGTCTTTCAAAAAAAAATTAATCATACCCTAAATTAAATTAAAAAAAATCTTCTTGGTATAAAAATACATACTACCCACGAAAAAAATTAAAACTTCGAACCAGAAGATATTCTTCATAATAAAAATATTAAAATATTGCGTGAATACCTTGTATAAAAAAATCAATTCTAATAAAAGATGACATTATGTATAATAAGAAGGAGGAATTGTCAGATCACTAAGAACGGCTAATTGATCTTCCGTAAACTTAAGCTGATGTGTAGCCCAGTTATCGTGGTGCGTCCTCTTGAAGTCTCCAACTGTTTTTCGTATTGTTGACTACAATTAAAGAAGGGTGGGTTTAGTCTATGATATTATAGAAATTATGAAATACACGTACAGGAATTGGTTGAGGGTCATTAAGATGAGCCCCAAGATGCTCAAATACGTCAGGTACAAATCCAGGAATATCATAAGGATATGCTGATATAAACGCACAAAGGCCTAGCACACCTGTATGACGCATCCTAACTGCGATTGCTTCTTGTGTTTCACTGCTGCGTGTTTATGAAAAAATAATTGTTTAAAAACAATAGTTTAAGTATGTATATAACTTTACCCCTCCATTCTAACTGCCTCGCTTCCGCAGCCTGTTGTTATGTGCCTTCTAACGCCACTATTTCGTACAAATTTTGTTTTGCACTTCTTCTTAAATTGCTCCAAAAGTTTATCGGTAGCAGGTAAAAATGAACAATGAAGTAGACCGCCCAAAACTTGCGCTGCCTTTTCTCTAACCTCTAAGCTTGTATCCTCTAGCAGGCGAAGAACTGTATTCTGCACTTTCTGTACCCATTCGTCTCGACTGGAAACGATGGCCATATTGTGGAAAACCAATATCTGAAGTGAATCAATAACAGCTAATCGCGAGCCCCACGATGGTGATCTTGATATTTCATCAATTTTATCTAAGGCATATCCCATTCTGTCTGGCAACGTTAAGGCTTGCGATATCATTGCTAGAAGAGTCGTAGAAGTCTCTGCTAATTCAGAATCTTGCTCGCAACTCTCTAAACGGCAAGCAAATGGCAGCAAATCGAAGTAGGCCAATTCATTTCCATTTGTATTGCGAGATATTATTCCTATTATCCATTGACTAACTGAAATTTTTTTTATATATAGAAAAAACAACATAGCGACATAAACTTAAACTCACTTGTTTTAAAAAGACGTGCTGCCTCGTCATATTCCTTTTGTTCTGGAGTAATTTCAGGCATACAACCAGGTTTGACTAGATTAAAAATAAAACAATATTTATTTAGAAGTTTATAATTAGTTATTAATTTTTGTTTACCTTCATTTGTTTGGATTGGAGGCATTTCCTTATGAAGTGGATGCAGTTTCGGTACTACTTCCGCTATCATGTCCTTAATTCTGGGACACTCAGGAGGGTTTCCACCTATGAACTGTAAGTCAGCTTCAAATATATTTATAAGAATAGAACCGAGACGTATTCGAACATTTTGGAACGAGTGGTTTAGATATGGACGCAAATAGTCTGGAAGAATGCAAAAAATTTAAGAATTAGTTATTAATAGGAGAGTAAATCCTGGTCTGGGACTGCACATTAACGAAAGCAAAACAAAGTACATGGTGGCCTCGTCTTCAAGAACACCAAACATTGGTCCCCCAATCAAGGTAGAAGAACATGAGTTTGACGTGTTAAAATCATTTACCTATCTTGGGTCAATAGTAGCAGCCGACAATAGCATGGAATCAGAAATACGCGCACGACTGCCAAAAGCCAACAAAGCCTACTATAGTCTATCAAGGCTCTGTAAATCCAAGCATCTAACCATAACGTCTAAACTATATAAGACGATGGTCTTACCGGTTCTCACATATGCATCCGAAACGTGGGTGCTTAGCAAAAAGCACTCAAACCTCTTGGCCATGCTCGAGAGGAAAATACTTCGAAGGATTGTTGGTCCCCTTTGTGAGGAAGGACGATTCCGGAGACTCTACAATGGCGAGATCTACGAGCGCTATCGCGACATAGTTGTTGTGAAGAAAATAAAGCTCGGAAGGCTCCGGTGGGCAGGGCATCTAACTCGTATAAGTAAAGATTAGCCTGCTCGGAAAGTTCTCTGCGGTAAGACCTATAGGGTGCGTAGGCCAGGACGCTCAGAGCTTAGGGATGTCAAACTGGATGACATGGGCTCAGAATCGGGACCGTTGGAGAGAACAGTTGCGAGAGGCCAGGACCTGATCCCGGTTGTAGAGCCGTTAAAGAAGAAAAAGAAGAAGTTCTTGAAAAATATCCAACTGTGGTTCATTTGGTAGTTTATCTCGAAAATGGCCAACGTGTATATTTAACAAGGGATAGCAAAGGGCTGAATGACCACCATCCACCACATTGACAATTTCCTTCGTTATGCTGATGGATTTGTAAGAACTTTGCTTTACTCTGAAATGCAACGATATTACACTTGGACTCAAACTTCAAAAACATTCCAACGTCGCAAAACAAGGGACATCAGTTAAAGGGCATTCCAATCTCTTCTCGACGGATGCCTTAGGGCGGATTTTGTACAGTGCATCGCGCCAATGATAAATGTTTTCATTTACCTTTTTATTTAATGTCCGTGGACCGACGTACTCAAGTTTTAAAAACAGTCCGATTTTAAGATGGACGCATTCAATTACAATAAATATCACTATTGCAACATGCACCCCAATACTGTCATGCTTCAAAATTTCAAAAAGAAGCACTTACGGCGCTTACGCGGATGGGAGATCTTCGTTTTCCAAATATTTTTTACTGCTTTTATTTCGTTATGATAGGTAAAGCGAGGCGTACCGGGTGTAGCGGTTGCTACTTGTTATTAATTTATGTTCGTTGCTACTTGTTATTAATTTATGTTCGTTATTGTAGCAAGTTTATTCAACATTCAATTCAGTTCCTGTACTAGTAACTTTTTAGTACAGTGTTTTTAATACGTCAAAAATTATATTTTCACTTCTACTTAGAAATACACTTTAGAAATACTGAATCATATATCACATACGCAGACACTGAACACACCAACGATTTTCAAAAACATAATAGACCCTGTTTAGATGTTGCGCTTTGTCGCGCGCTTTGAGTCGCCTCAAAGCGCACATTTGTTTAGACGATTCGCTTTGAGCCCAGTCGCTTCCTTTACAGCTGGAACAAATGGAATAAAAACAATTTGCATAATTTGCTATCTACGAAGTATTGGCGTGTTTTTATAAAGTGTGATAACAATTTTTGCGATATCCAGAATATTTCCGTTTTTTAAAATAAGAAAAGTGATATGGTGTTTTTGCAAATTGCCAAAATAACGTTTCTTAAAAGTTTTCTCGCACGTGTTTTCACTTAGAAGGCTGAAACGAAAGTGAAATGGAACACGAAGATGGAACAAAATGAAATTAAAACGCCAAAAAGCGCAAGTGAATCCCTTTCTGATCAAGACTCACTTCCCACCGCCCCGAAACCTCCCCGCGCCCACAAATTTCGTGAGGCACTTGCGCTGAAGCGCACCGTCTAAACAGGGTGATAGACACACAAAAAGTTGTCATGTAAAATTAAAAATAGAAAATGTAAGAGTATAAGACCCTGTTTAGATGTTGCGCTTTGTCGGGCGCTTTGAGTCGCCTCAAAGCGCACATTTGTTTAGACGATTCGCTTTGAGTCCAGTCGCTTCCTTTACAGCTGGAACAAATGGAATAAAAACAATTTGCATAATTTGCTATCTATTGGCGTGTTTTTATAAAGTGTGATAACAATTTTTGCGATATCCAAAGTATTTCCGTTTTTTAAAATAAGAAAAGTGATATGGTGTTTTTGTAAATTATCAAATAAAATATGCAAAAAGGTTTCTCGCACGTGTTTTCACTTAGAAGGCCGAAACGAAAGTAAAATGGAACACGAAGATGGAACAAAATGAAATTAAAACGCCAAAAAAGCGCAAGTGAATCCCTTTCTGATCAAGACTCACTTCCCACCGCCCCGAAACCTCCCCGCGCCCACAAATTTCGTGAGGCACTTGCGCTGAAGCGCACCGTCTAAACAGGGTCTTAGTTAGAGTTCTGAATTGTTCAAATCCTCCTAATGAAGTCTATTTCAGTTACGTAATAATTTTTAAAAGATTTCAAGTTTGTTAATATTTATCGGTATAAAAGTTTTAATAATAAATAAAAAATATCGAAAGATTTAAAATAAAAATAATTAAATATTAATACAAATAAATGAAGTGCTCATTCTTTAATTAATGTTTTGACTAAAGAATAATAATAACCCACACACTTCACCGGGTTCCAGCTAGTTAAATATAATACTGAATTTAAAATTTCCTTATTCAGATTGTGGTGGAGTTATTAAAACTACTGTTATATTCAGCCCTATCGGGAACTCCGTTTTTACTCGATTCTGTTTCAATTCTAATCCTTTCATATCGGCATTCTTAAAAATGAAAAATGGTATATTCTTTCTAAAGCATATAAAATATCATTGAACATATGAGAAAACATACATATTTGTCAAAGCGCCAATTGTCTTCTAAAAAAAATCGGTATAAGGGGGTTTTTAAAGTAGCAAATAACGAATTTATGATCAAAACTTATAAATTCAAAATGACGAACGAATTTTGGCATTTGATTTTGAATTCGACGACGATCCTTTTTTATCTACCAAGCAGATTAGAAATTGGGCATGTGGCAATCCATGTTTCTGCCACTCAATTTAGCATGTCCACCAACGATTTTTTACAATCAAAGCAAGGAGGATTCTTAATTTTTATTTGAAAACTCGTGCTGTTATGGCGTGACGATCCGCGGAGTAATAGAGATCCAATCTTCTTCTGGATTGAAAGTAAAATTTATGAACAAATCTGGACGACCATAATGATGGTCATGTGTTTTCCCACACAAAAACACAATGTGTGTAAGTATAGATTTTTTCAAACTCCGTGACACAAAAAATTTGAGCAGTTCTACGCACCTCGTTGCCAAATTTTATAAATATAGTTCTATCATTTCCCCTCTTTTTAGTTAAAACGGCAACAAACGCAGAAAAAACTCAACAAAATAATTTGGGAAGGGATGCGCGCATGAGAAATGAATAAAGTTAATATATCTTTATATGTGTTGAGCAGAGCTTTTAAATACATGTAAAGCCCCTGCTCAACAAAGGCAGTTTATTCATCATAATAAGGATAATTTTACTATAATTATGCGAAACATTTCTCATCCCTAAATTTAAAATAATTTTAAAAAAATGCTGAAAAAATTTCTTTTGGTTGCATTAGCTTTTCATTCATAAATTCTGTAGCAAATGTGTAAAATACAAAAATTTTAAAATACAAAAATGTATAAAAAGGGGCGTTTTTCTTTAAATAATCATTGAAGTCGCAGAAAAATACACCTCCCTATAGCAATACGCAGTAATACTCGACTGTAATCGATTGTGTCGATTAGATCTCTCTTTGGCGTTGTGTAACTCAAAATCGACAAATATTTTGACGACTGTTTGTCTGAACAAATGAAATGAACAAATAAACAATCGATTAAAGTCGATCGTCAAATCTATAGATCTCGATTATAATCGACATTAGCAATATCAAAATACTTAATCGATAATCGATAAATGTCGCTATCGATTGGGTACTGACAATCGCAATAGGGACCAATATCGATGCTATCGATTGGAATTTCGCCTTTCCAACGTCCAAAAGTTGTTTTAAAAATGTTTGATTTGGAGCGGATGGAGCGTGATTTTTTTCAAAACTGTTCCATAGCTGTTCAAAACACTGTTTAAATGAATAAATCGAATATGAAAATAATAATGTAATGGGAAAAAGCACACTCCGTTCAAAAAAGAAATGCATGATTTTTTCTAAATGAAAATGAAAACATGTGTGTGCTAATACGAATTGTTTTATTTTGAAAAATCAAGCACCTTGAAATCTAGGTAAATTTCCATGTACCACAGCTCAAAAAGTAAAAGTGATGAATATCCAATTATTGAATTTTTTGTCTTTTTGGCTTCGAACCGAACCGCGTCCTTCGCGAAAAATCTGCTTTTTTAATAAAATTGTACGGCGTCTACCCTGATCACCTCCGATCGATCTGAAACTCTGAGAATCGTATTTTTTTCGGAAAAAAAAATAAAACAAAAGGGATCTAAGCTTTTTAGCAGTAATTTGAAGAGTACCTCCCATACAAAAGTTTCGAATTTTGCCATATCGGTACTACAGCTACCCGAAGGGTTCGAGATAGAGCAAAATATACCGCGTAGGAATGCTCGCCGCTCCGGATGACTCCTACATAAAAAATTTCTGGCCAATCGAATAAGCGGTTTCGGAGTCTATAAAACATTTGCTTACAGTCCCACACGTAGGCAAACTTTCACTTTAATATACATATATAGATAAATCTAAATAATGTAATTACAACTAAAATACTCACTTAGTAACCGATGAGCAAATGAATCCATCCTCCATACGTGCTGATTGAAAGGTCCTTGTAAGCAAAATATTCTACAGCAATCAATAAAACTAGTATTCTCTCGCAGTGGATCCTCCATTAAAACTTCATGTAGCCAATATTGTTTCCGTGGATCAATATGTTCAGATGCTGTAGCAAAACATGTTCCCCAAAAGCCATCTGTCTCTAAAGTGATATTATCCAAAGCTAATCGCACCAGCGGCGTAAGCTTCTCATACATATTTTTACATTTCTCATATGGCCAATGTTTCATGCCACGCATAATACCACTTAATATTTCAGCTGCGCATCGATGATTGCTTTCTAATTTATTTTCTTTAATAAGCCTTTCTAAATGATGATGAAATTTGTCGAAAAATAAATCCCCGTATATTTTAAATAAGTACTAAAATAGAGAAGATGAAATTTGTGATGATTAGTGTAAAGATTAAAATAATTTTTTTAGCAGTTTACCTTTATTAAACAAAATCTAGTTTGTTTGAATTTTTCTTTCCCTTTATTCTCTTCTAGCGACCATAATGTAATAAATCTATCTACATTGGCTTGATTTGTAAAGAAATCAAAAATAATCTGCTCAACTTCATTCATTTCATCTCTAGTCCGATCGATTTTTGGTTGCTGGCTAGTAGGAGCATAAACTTGAAAATTCGATGACCATCCAAAGAAACCTTCAGATTTATGGATATAAATCGGCTTATCCCAATCTTCTTGACATTTAGGTAAATTATTTTCATTATATTGCAGCCATCTATTGTCGTCTCTCATGCCAAATGATAATTTCCCAGTTGGTTTTGAAACGCCAGCAATTTCGAATGGATCAACCTTTATTCGAATATGTTTACGCTTTTGTTGCTCCAATATTGAATTCATTACACGGGCAGCAGTTTTTCGCTCTTTAATAGAATCATGAATTAAATTTTGCACAAAATATTTAGCAACACTTGGTGGATATTTTGTTTTTGGATGTATTAAGATCTGGATCATTGTTGATGCCATTAAGTGATATCGCCAATGTAATGAATTAGTTTGTGCAATATCAACTATTGAATTAACAATATTGAAATATCGTTTCAAATTAATTTCGTTTTGTTTATCTAATCTCATTTTGCCGTGTTCAATATCGTCATTGGTCACTAGTCGGCTAGAATTTTCCACCAAACTTAAGGCTAATTGAACAATATTATCAGGTACATTCAATTCAATTGTTAGTGTAGTAAACTCGTCTGATATCACATATATTATAGCATCCAATAAATGAACTATTGATGGTTTTTCTGATGGCATAGATTTCAGTACGTTAAGCCATAATTTTTCAACGCAAAGCCAATCATGCTTTACTAGCAATTTAGTACGACCTGATCCCATTAGCATATAAAGAGCACCTTTAAAAGATTCATGATTTTCATTTGAATCTAATTTTAAATATTCGACTAAATTATCTAAAATTTGTCGATAAGAAAATGCATATGTATTTATTATTTGCAATAGTTTTGCTTGAGCAGCAGATCGTACAGCACTATAATGCGATGTTGCCAGTTCTAGTAGCTTCATCATCACTGTCCTATGGGACTCAGTGAAGTGTGGCACAGCTAGCTCATCTCGGCATATTTGTTGTATAAGAACTCTTCGTGCTACAACTGCTTTTATATGACGTCTATGCTTAACTAAGCTGTATTCTTGAAATTCTCTTAAGTGATTGAATGGTTTCATTTCGTTTTCATAAGAATGTACGTAACCCTTACGTATGTGCACCTTATCCCATATTAAAATAATTGTTTTTAATGCTTGTATATCATCACCCGAATCGGTTAAAATTTTGTCTTGCAGTCTCCCAATTGTATGTAAAACCGCTGTTCTTATATTCGAGCCATCTGGCATTCTTACAATTTTATCATTCAACCCAAAATTAATTGGAAATGGCTTATTATCAATTACCGAATCAAATAGATCTTTCATTGGTTCATCCCAATTTGGTAAGAACGATGATAAACTGATTAAGGATAGCAAGAAATTGGCATATTTATAGATATCTTCCCTGCACATTGTTATTTCACCAGATATATGTTTTTCAAAATCATTTAATATCACTGGCAAATATCGATGAATAATTTTTTCATAAGCTTTACGTTCCATATCGCCTGGTATAAACCATTTGAAATTTTCATTCGGATTCATTTTCGCACCCCAATATCGAATTGGTAAATATTCAGATAGTGGCTTCTTCGAGCTTAGCTCATTCGATTTTAAATCAAATATTTGCATTCTAGAAATATTTACTAGCATACTAAATAGTAAGCTGGAAGTTATCTTGTTTGTTTGTTTACATTTAAATTTAAAAACTTCGTCTAAAATTGGTATTAAATAATCATCTAAATATTTGATTATTTCACGGGGATCACTTTTACATATGTAATATAAAATAGTATAATAATAAAGGAAATCGTCTGATTGTTTCTCAATTGATGCAACATCATCATGCTCCTTAAAATATATTGTTAGACGGTCCTTTAAGTAAGGCACTAAAATCTTAAGCATATAGTTGCCAGCTATTTGACCAACTGAGTAGACTAGTGTACCAAGCAATGGTGCTGCTGCCATAGGCTCTAGTAAATTTGATTGCACAAAATCTGTTACTTTTTTAGCTGCTACGTGAAGAATATCCTGGAAATATAGAAATTTGTTCGTAAATTTAAAGGTCATAAACATTATTACAAAGGAACAAAATGTCCAATTTTTAATCCGTTTTCTTATTGCCACTAATTTCATTAAAACACAAAATATAAAACTAGAAAATACACCTATTTTTACCAAATTATTGACTACTGACTTCGTTCAATTCTTTTATCCAAGTCTATAAGTGACATTGATATGCACCCTGTTGAAAAGAGAAGTGGCCGAATGGAACGGCACATGTCCCTGGTGTGTCGTTTTAGGTTTAGGTCATGTAACCGTGTTCATTACACTAAGTAGTTTTCAAGTAGTTTCAATCTCAGACACTTCAAAAAAGCACTTGCCTTCATACCTTAGACCGGTTCTACACATTCAACTTTGCATTCCAATTTTTGACGTTCAATTTTGTCGCTCGTGTCTACACATTTTCAACTTTTCAAGAAGAAAATCGAGAGGCTCGGCTGTCACTGCTATACGTATACACTCATATTCATACATATTCGCACACTCATAAAAATGTTGAACGAAAACACAAAAGTTGAACGCAAATTTCCATTCCATTCTGAGCTGCTTTCCATTTTCCTTTCAATTCTAGTCTGTTTCAAACTTTGCATTGGAGTGAAAGAGAAAAAAACGTTGAACGTCAAAAAGTAGAATGCAAAGTTGAATGTGTAGAACCCACTGACATATAGTAATGGACTGCTTAATGAACAAAATCCCATACAAAAAAGTGGCACCAAAAACTATTGCTGCCTCACTCCCACGTTAAATTCCAATGAACTGTAATCGTCAGCGCATGTCAGCGATGTAAACATAATTAGAGAAAAATAGACAGGTATAGTTTTTGTTCTTCTGTCTCACTCTTGAGCTATTTTGAAAAGTTCGTTAAACAGGGGAAATAACCGTCACAGTTTTGAGATAAATACATTTATTTAATGGAAAAATTGCTGGCAAATAAAAATGAGTGATGGAAATATATTTCTAGTAATCATTACAGACATTTTATCACTTATTTCCTCTTAAATTTTCATTTTTTTTGTTTACGTAAAAAAGGTTTTCTATATCTGGAGAAAAATGGTGCCATTCAGCATTGTCAATCAGCAGTCCATTCCTATATGTCAGTGGTAGAACCGGTCTTAACAGAGATAGCAAAGTGAAGGTTTCCCTGCAAAACGGCACATATCTTACGAATATTTATATTTTTTAACCATTCGTCAATGTGGATTTTCAAAACAGCACGTATTTCATTCAACAATGTATGCACCCAACAATGAAAATTCAAATGAACTGAGGTCGTCTGGCGATCAATAGCTCTCCCCCCTTGAAGGGGCACCCGCCTTGGATGGCATACTACCAGTCATGCTACAGAAAATACCTGAAGTGATAATACCACGGCTGGTGGTCATGTTTAAGAGCTGCGTGGTGCTCAGCTAAGCCCCAAGAGTTAGCGAAGGGTGAGCGTCATCTTTATCACAAAGATAGAGAGAAGAGGTCACGAATCCGCGAAGGACAATGGGCCGATTAGCCTGACATCCTTCGTGATCAAGACACTAGGAAGGGCCAGCGACTCCCACATCCTCCAATCGGTAGATGTGACTTTACTGTCACCAGCTCAACATGGCTATCTCACTGGTAGATCTATCGAAAAGACCCTGGTGGGAACTAACGAAAAGACCCTGTATTACAAACAATATATATACTTTGACAGCCTTCTTAGATACAGAATGCGCCTTTCACAACGTCCGTACTGAATCGATTCGAGAAGCTCTCATAGAACTTAACGTAAAAACAAGCCTCAGGCATTGGCTAGCAGCTATGCTGACCTCGAGAATAATCCAAGTGGATTTGGGAACCGAGACGGTAATCAAATACGCCAACAGAGGTACACCACAAGGATGCATCATCTCCCCTTTACTAACGGTTAGTAACGATGAACAGCATACTACAAAAACTAGGAACAAACGGAGCTAAAGTAGAAGCATACGCAGATGACCTAGTGATAATGATACCCGGAAAATTTTCAAAGGTGATTAGTGAAATAATGCAAGCAGGCTTCGGCCTGACAGTTAACCCGTAAGAAACTGGGTTGATGTTAGCACACAGGGAAAACAGCAATTCCCCCTTCAACCACCCCAGGTTGGAGGGGCACACTTTCACTTTATGCTCTACAGTGAAATTTCTGGGTCTAATAATGGATCCTAAACTTAACTAGAGGTCGAACACCGACGAAAGGGTAAAGAAAGCCTGTATAGCCTTCTACGTCTTTAAAAAGACTTTTGGCAAGTGATGGGGTCTCAGGCCGAAGATGATCTTGTGGACGTGCCCAGCTGTGGTACGCCCAATTCTCACGTATGGTTCACTAGAGAAATGAGAAATTATTTTACCTAATTTTTTTCGTTTCCGACTTCGAATCATTAAACTTAATATCCGAAAGTAAAAAGTATACGATTACGCATACTTCCATATGTTGTAAGGTCGGAGCTTCGGAAGGAGCTAACTGGTAACGGGCGAATGGCGAGCTCTCTGTGTCCCAAACCGAGTTGGACAGCGTGGGACTCTTTATCTATATTTTTATATATATTTGTCTAAACACCGGAACTTTTCGCTAGCGCCCCACGCTTTTTTACATTTCGAAAGGTAGGTTGTTGGAGCAATAAAAACTTGAGCAATAAAAATTATTTTTCACTTTTTGTTCATTTTAAAATAAAAGCTTATTTTTTAGATGTTTTAAAATATATATTTTTTATATTCTACTTTTTAATCTATTATATGCCTTCCGCCATTTTGTAGTGACCGCCTAGTAGATTTAAAAGTACTGTACTATACGCGTCATACACATCTATTTGATATCCTTACCGAGGCATTTATAATGGAAACGGTAAACTGCTAGTTTGTGTTGGCCGCCATTTTGAATTCTCTGTTAGTCTCTATTTATCATATCCCCTCATCTGATACTCATATCGAGTGGGTTGCAAAGAAAAACGTAGCCAGGTAGTTTGTGTTATACGCCATTTCGGATTTTGAAAGATGCCACATAGCTAATTGTTCTACTTGTAATTTTTTTTTCATTTGATACCCATGTAAAATTTGTCCGCCATCTTGATTTTTTACAAAATGGTCAGATTGAATTGTCACGCGAACTGCACATATGTGCAAAATTTGAAGTTGATTGGTGATATGGAAGTGGGTGAAAATCAAATTGCAAGATTTGTTTACATGCATACAACATACAACATACAGGTGAAGCTAATATAAAGCATATAAAAACACTAATTCTACAAATCGGAAAAGAATGCCTCAGAACCGGATGGACAACAAAACGACGACCTTTGCTTTTCGAACCAGGGCAGATCATGGAACGTGTGACGGCACTGCTTGCTGATGGACGGCAAATTCATGGGGCTTATATTCTGGGAGAAACAAAACTGAAAGCCGTATGGGTGTTGGCGTAATACTGACCAAAGAAGCCTCATTGGCTGTTCATTAGTTGTTCTGCGAGGATGACATCAAAGACGAGTTCTATATGCGACTGAATGAGGTTTTTCGCTCTATTCCAGGGGGAGACATATTGTATTATTGGGTGACCTAAATGCACAGATCGGCCCGACAACACCGGCCTTGAACACACAATTGGAAATCAAGACCGAAACCAAGTTACCAATAACAATCCTCACCGATGTATCTACACCTTGACGTGGTGGTGAGGCTTGCGTGGTCCCGTTAGGACGCCCTGACTAAGATAGATACTTAAAAGCATTGGATATAACAAAGAAAATTTGTACCCCAGGTGGTAAACCTGCAAGCCAGGGAAATCCACCCTCTACGGAGGTCGGCCTCATGGATTCTGGGGGAGGCCATCTATTGCTTACGAGGAACAGGGAAGTGGACGACTCGCATGTCAACGCAGTCACGCAGGAAAGCGTAGAAGCGGCGGCGAGTGAGCTAGTGAAGCTGAACCTGGAGGTATGCTCAGAGAAGGTGGACAATGCGATGCAGCAATGTGTCAAGAGGTCAGCCGGCTCTGGGCCTACGTTAGCGCAGGAATCCGACTCGGAAGTGAGGCTGCGAAAGCAGCTGAAGCAGAAGAGGAAGAGGGAGCGCAAAAGACAGAAGAAGGCAACTTCCTCTGTTGGGGGATCGGCCGAGTCCACTCCGGAGGAGGTGGGACCCACGAAGAGGTTTAGAGGTGAAAGTCTCTGCACCTCAGCCGTGGGTTCTACTGTCGAAGGGGAGGATAAGGCCAGGGAAAGGAAGGGTGGACAACCTCAACCTGTAAAACAGGGAGGAGTCAACCCTTCTGTCTCGGGGGTCGTGCGTGCGGAGCCTGTGGCGGAGAATACCTACGCAGGCATAGCAGGCTGTGACCTCCGTTTGGGTGTGACCGACGATGGAAGGGAGGAGGGTCTGGGCACGAAGCAGGTAACCGTTTTTAAAGCGGCCCTGCTCAAGGCACTAGACTCTCTGCCTGACAACGCTGGCGACATCGGTATTACCGAGGTAGACTTGGAGGACGGGGTCATTGCACTCAGGTGCGTGAACCAAAAATCCAAGGCCTGGCTGTACGAAGCTGTCGGAAAGATGACTGACCTATGGGAAGGAGTCAATCTGAGAGTGGAGCGCCTTCACATCCTTAAGGATGTGAGGAGGATGATCATCCGAGTTCCCGGTTCGCCGGAGAGCAAGGAAACCATCCTAGCCAGATTACGTCGTCAAAATGCCTGTGTGACGGACACTTCTAAGTGGAGGGTCAGTCGCATAGGCAGATATGGTGACGCGAAAAACGGCGGTACCATTCTCACCGTATGGTGTCCGAAGGAGGAGGCGGAGGCGGTCAGGCGTGCAGGGGGGAAACTCAACTGCGGGCTGGACCTTGCCTACGTGCGATTCCAGAAGGACAAGCCGGAGGAAATGGTAGAGCCGGCCGGAAAGGCAGCTGAACAAGGGGACCAGTGAAATGGAATCCTCGTCAGCTGGGCGGGAGGTGGGCCAGTTCCGGCAATTAAAGGTTTGCCAGTTGAATCTACACCATAGCAGAGCAGCATCAGCAATGATGACGCGAGGCTTCGGTGAGATGAAGCTGGATATTGCTCTCATACAGGAACCCTGGATCTACAAGGGTAGGGTTAGGGGACTATCTGGGAGCTTTGACACTCTGTACGCTCCCAATGCGAATGAAAGAGTGAGGACGTGTGTGCTGGTGAAACACGGAGTGCAGGCGGTTTTACTGCCGCACTTGTGCACACCAGATCTCACAGCAGTACGCGTAGGTACTGGAAGTGGGGCTTTCATTCTAGCCTCAGCCTACCTTCCGTACGATTCGCCAGATCCTCCGCCCACCAGGGAGTTGGAAATTCTGGTTATTACCTATGGCGAAAAAGGCACAGGGTTAATAGTTGGTTGCGACGCAAATGCACACAACACGGTGTGGGGAAGCACCAACGACAACCATAGAGGAGAGGCTTTGCTCGAATTTGTGGAATGCAACAATCTAGTTATTGCAAATAGAGGGGTAGAACCAACCTTCGTCGATGCTAGACGAAGGGAAGTCATAGATATAACTCTATGCAGCAACAGGATGTTGACAAGATTGACCAACTGGGAGGTGATGGATCGGACGACTATGTCAGATCACAGAGCCATTTCATTTGAGATAGCGTACGGAACCCCGGGCAGGGGAGACGGAATTAGAACAACGAGAATTCCCCGCAACACGGACACGTCTAGATATACTGAAATTTTGCGCAGGAATCTCGGGGAGCGCGTGCCAAGGGCACCGAAAACCACAAGAGAAGCAGAGTCTCAGTTGCATGCCCTGCAGACAGCGATAGAGAACGCTTTTCGAGTGGCGTGTCCTCTTACGTCAGTGGATGACCATGATCCCACACCCTGGTGGTGTAGGGAGCTGGAGAAACTGAAGAAAGAGGTCAGAAGGGCTTTCAACCAAGCGATGAGGTGCAATGACCCGGTTGCCTGGGAGAATTACAAAGCCAAGAAAAGAGAAATGAAACAAACTCTGCGACGACGGAAAAGGGAGTCGTGGAGGGACTTCTGCTCGAGCATGGAGAGCATATCTGAGGCCAGCAGACTTCAGAAAATGATCTCCAGGGACCCGGTCTCCAAAGTCGGACTCGTTCGTGACCCGTCGGGGAGGATGACGGAGACGCTGGAGGAAACCAACAAGATCCTGATGGAAGTTCACTTTCCTGGCAGCTATATCTCGGGTAAATCTTGGACTATTCGTAACAGAATGGCTACAAGGATGAACCGAGAGGAGGCTAACGGGGTGGTGACGGAGGAAGGGGTGAGACGTGCAATAGACACATTCTCTCCCTTCAAGACATCGGGGCGTGACGGAATATTCCCTGCGCTGCTTCAATGGGGCAAAGAAATCATTGCACCCAGGCTTAGGGGAATATTCGTTACCTGTCTAGCAACAGGATACATTCCGGCGGTGTGGAGGGAAACCAAAGTGGTATTTCTCCCTAAGCCAGGCAAGAAGGACTACACCGAGGCGAAGTCCTCCAGGCCAGTCAGCCTAACATCCTTTCTGTTGAAAACAATGGAAAGAGTGGTGGCAGACCACCTGGAGAGTACTATGCTAAGGAGGCACCCTTTAAGTAGAAGCCAGCACGCTTACCAGGCTGGCAGATCTACAGAAACGGCACTGGTGCGAGTAGCCGAGGGGGAACTGTATACCGGAGGCATAGCGATGGCCGTTATTATGGACATCGAAGGCGCCTTCGACAAGATACAGTTCAACAAACTCAAAGACGCTCTGGTGAGGCGCGAGGTCAGCCCCATGATTGTAAGGTGGGTGGACAGCATGCTGAAAAACAGAGCGGTAAGGATTCAGACAGGAGACTCGCGGCTTCGAGGGAGGGTCAGCAAGGGATGCCCACAGGGCGGGGTCCTATCGCCCCTCCTGTGGAACATCACTGTGGACACTCTGCTCAGGCGGCTAGAGGTAATGGGCGTGCATACCGTTGGGTATGCAGATGATGTAGCGATTGTGGCACGTGGCAAGTTTATGAGCACTACGGCAGATATCATGAGGAATGCACTCCAAGTGGTTGAGCAGTGGTGTACGGAACAGGGCCTCACCATAAATGCCAATAAGACAGACGCGATAATCTTCACTAGGAAGATTAAAGATCTGGATTTTCAGCCCCTCATGCTTTTTGGATCGAGGATCAAGGTGTCTGGGATGGTCAAGTATCTGGGTGTATACTTGGACTCGCGACTAACCTGGAAATACCACGTTGAAGAGAAGATTAAGAAGGCGACAAGGGTGCTTCACCAGTGCAGAAGAGTATGTGGACTAAGGTGGGGTATCTCACCAAGGTTAGCATACTGGACATATACCATGATGGTGAGACCCATCATAACTTATGCCTCGGTGGTCTGGTGGACTAAAGCCACACAGAAAACCGTCAAGAGGCATTTGGACAAGGTGCAAAGAATGGCCAGCGTAGGTGTGAGCGGTGCTTTCCGCACCACACCCGCCGCGGCATTGGAGGCGCTGTTAGGTCTGCTGCCGTTAGATCTCCAGGTGATGAAGACTGCGGCAGCCTCAGCGATTCGGATGAGACGTGATGCCGCATGGCAGGCGTCAGGAACCTTATATGGGCACATGAAGATCCTGGATCGCATTAAAGGGATTAGGGAGCTCATGATGCCCATGGAAGGGATCACAAAAATGAGGGTGACCGAAAGGTATCATAAAACCCTCATAGGGAACGGAACGCTCCCGGAAGGGAGACCGGAAGACATATATATCTTCACGGACGGATCCATGATTGACGGCAGAGCAGGTGCGGGAGTCTTCTCAGAGGACTTAAATCTGACCTGCTCTCTGGCTTTGGGGAATTACACCTCAGTCTACCAGGCGGAAATGCTTGCTCTGCTGCACGCGCTGGATCACATAAATGAGGGTCAGGTGCAGGGAAGAAGTATCCTTATAGCACTGGACAATCAGGCTGTGATTAAGCGCATGAATCAGACAGAGATTAATGCGTCTCTGGCGTTGGAATGTGTCCAAAAACTGAACAGGTGTGCGCAACAAAACAACGTGACGCTAGCTTGGGTTAGAGGACATACAGGCATCGATGGGAACGAAAAGGCTGACAACCTGGCAAAACAGGGGTCAACCTCGGAATTCTGGGGACCGGAGCCATACTCTGCCATTGGCAGAGGGTTGGTAAGGAACTACATCGAGAAATGGGTCGCTGAGGAACACCGGAGACGGTGGGACGCTATGACCACGTGTAGGCAGGCTAAGATGGTGCTTACGTTGCCGATTACCGCAGCCAGAAGAAGGATCCTGCATATGCAAAGGAGAACCCTCAGATGGTTGGTGGCACTGATTACAGGACACGGATGTTTCAGGTATCACCTAAAAAGAATGGGAATTCTGAAGGATGACACCTGTCGGATGTGCCTGGAGGAACCTGAGACGGCCACACACATAGTGTGTCAATGTCCGGCGGTGGCGAGGAAAAGGGCTGCCATAACTGGACTCCATTGGATGGAGGACATGAGGCAGACTCCCTTCAATCAGCTGCTTGCGATAACTAGGGGAGTCGAAGTAAGGGAGCAATGGGACAACCCACTGCAACCCCAATAAGATGACTCTAGGCAGAGGGACGAAAAGGGACCCGCAAATAGTGGTCTGATTCGATATCCCTCGAAAATCTATATATATACCAATAACAATGATAAGTTTTTTTTTGTTGACTTCTGTAGTTCCCAGCAACTCACAGTAGGTGAAGAATCGTGCCGAATTCAACCCCACCAAAACCAAGTGCTGTGTTGTTTCAAAAAAACCTCACCATCCTTGACAGTGGGTGACGTTGAACTTGAATGGCCGGACCCATCCCTATACATCTTAGGCGTGACATTAGCCAAAGACTTGCAATGGAATGACACATATTTCAAATCGGCAAACAAGCGTCCCAACACTCGGGATTTCTTAAGAGGTACAAGTTCCTCCTCCAGACGTCGGCCCGTACTGTTATATATAAATCCTACATTCGGACTCTTCTCGAATATAACTCCCTCGTTTGGGGCGGCGCTCCAATAACCACCTTGGCATGGTTAGATAAGCTCCAAAAATAACCCTTAAATTAATTGATGACGATACCACTTGCTCCACCATCGACCCCCTGAGCCACCGTAGGAATGTAGCAGCACTGACAAAATTTTATCTACTACTATCATAGTGAGTGTTCCTCCGAGATAAACGCACTCCTGCCTTCACGGCAATCTTATACCCGCAACACCAGATTAGCCCACTTGTCTCATTCCCTCCACCTGCAACTCCCCCTTTCACGCACTCAACAAGATATGAATTCGTTTGTAAATAGAACAACTCGACTGTGGAATAATCTTTCGCAGCCAGTATTTCCGAGCTCCTACAACAACCAAAAGTTCAAACGCAGGGTTCATCACCACCTTCTTCAATACCCCCCGTACCTTTATAACGCACCCCCCCCCCCCCCCCCCCAACCCTTCTAAGCTTACTGCTAGACAATTCACCATTACGTGGCAAATGACATGACGGACTGGTATTACAAAGGGTGACTCCGAGCCTAGAACTGCCACATAAAAAAAAGCAAAGAGACCTGGGTATCACCCGATGGTAGAACGAGATATCAGATAGATCACGTGACCGTCAGCCGCAGATGGAGAACTATTCTGGAGGATGTCAGGAGCTTTAGGGGGGCAGACACTGGAAGTCACAACCATTTCATAGTAGCAAATATTGCCCTCAAAATCGCCGCAATCAGAAACGTCAAACGTGATATCATAAACCGTAAACGATTTAGCGGGATAGTGGCAGAGCATTAAAAGGTGAGAATTTGCTGGGAACCTGCAACAAATATTAAACCAGCAAACCGTTTCTGACGACACAAATATTGAAGAGCTGTGAAGTACAACAAAGGGCGCTATATTGACGGTAGCGGAAACAAGCATCGGTTATGTCCAAAGAAACATGTAACACTGGATCTTGGACACAACCTGGAAAAAAATAGAACGCAGAAGGGCCCTCAAAAATAATGTGAGCCGAACAACGGCCACAACTTAAACGGTAATACTCTCAATTACACCGGGAGGTAAAAAGAAGCGTCCGGCGTGATAAAAGCTAGCAGATAAACGAGCTCCCAGAAAAAGCGGGAAACGCGGCAAACACAGGCAACAGTGATGTGATGCAACAAATTACTAAACAGCTCTCGGGAAAGCACTCTATCAAAAAGCATGTCGTTATGTGTGGACGCCAACTTTTTTTTAATCATACATAACACATTGCCTTTGGAAAAGTTTATTTAAAATTGGAAAAATAAGTCTTTAAATAAATGTACGTACAAACACCACCCTTTTGCCAACATACTATTGCTGCCTTAGCTACTCAAAAGTTAAATTATAGCTACAACCTAACATATATTATTATCCTACTAACAAACTTACCTCTGAGCATTGTCCAAGTATAACTTGCAATCCAGTAGAAATCGAATTCTCAACAATCATATCATATCTAGACTTACTATTATCAGAATTTGATTGCTCCATTCGTATGCTTTCCTGTGTTGAATATTTAATCATTACAAAAAGCCGATCAATAAATTGTAAAACGAAATCCTCAAAATCAGCTGTTTGCTCACAAATCAGCGCCTCTTCTTCAGTAAGATTATCATAATACTGTCCAGCCTTTGAGCAATCAACAATTGGAATTTGGAAAGCAAAAGCTCCATAAAAGTTCATAGTTAAAAATGCCTTCCGTATATCATTCGGATCAATTCCAGGAAGAACAGCAAATAAAATTGGTATAACATGAGTCCGTCCAGCAACGTAACCATTATGCCCACAAATAAGTGGACGTGATACACCGACTAAACATTGTAGAGATGCTGTAAGACGATGTGGTTCTGTTAGCGATTCTAAATTTGCATAAACTCTTTCTATAACTCCTGGTATTATTAATTCAGGTCGTAAATTTGAAAGATATTTAAAGATTTTGTAAACATCGTTGGAATCGATACGTGAATACATTGTTTGAAATGCAGCTGATTTCATGCATTCGACAAACTCTGTAATGCAATTTTCAGTAAGTTTCTGTGATTCTGAAATTTAAAAAGAAAATTCTTTCGTAAGTTATTATTTAATATTATTAAATTTAAATAGATAATACCAGGAACAGGATCCATCCATGGTGCTTTTCTAAATCTTTCATATTCTAATCGTTTTACAAAATTTTCCGGTAATCCGACAAGTATTTGCCCTAAAATTTTTATCCATTTTCCTAAATTTGCTGGATGAAGGTAAGATTCTATCGCTCCAATGAATTTTGTTAAATATTTTTGACCAGATGTAGTAGGACCCAGCACTGCAACAATCCATTCTGAAAAGAATTAAAATTCAATAAGAACTCAATTTAAACTTCACTAGTAATGTTATACTTGTGACACTAGCAGAGCACAAGCTCTGACTGCGAGATACCCTTAATTGCTTATAGCTAACAGGAAGATCAATCCATCGCAGTATTCTTGAAAACATAACGGGTAGATATGGTTCCCAATCTATTTTACCAATATTAGTAAAGGCGAGTTTTCCCATTATATTCATCATATCCTGCATAAAACACAAAATATTACACTAGCAATAGTTGTCTATCAACATTTATTTACCTCACTCCATGGTGGATTATGATAGGTGTTCCACAAATTCATAAAGTCATCAAACCACAACTCGTAGCCATGATGAAAATTCAAAAATAAATTGAATATCTCAAAGACCTGACAGGATTTGCCAATGTCTAATGGATGCAATTTCGGCAACACTTCGTCAAGAATTTCTTGAGTTGAGGACTTGGGAAAATATCTACAAATGTTGTTCTGGTAAGTATTTTAGATAATTGAGAAATAAAAGAAATTTTAGCACTTACACAGAACAGTTTTGAATAACAGACCTTACGGCACATTGTAGTGTTCTGAGAAAAAACACACTATTATTATATTACTAAAATAAATGTGGCACGAACATAGTATGAACACAAAGAAAATATAAATTTAATTCTCCCCGACTTACAGCTAATTATGGCAGAGACCTCTACCACCAATGAAATTAATGAATGAAGCACCTAACCTATTAAATTTATTAATGCCGACCCATGCTTAGAATAATTTTTCTGGCAATGACAGTAAATATTATACCATCAGTTCCAGTGTCCTGGATAAAATATGTATCAACTGTTTTTATGATTGGGGGTCAAATGGTACTAACAGCCTCAGGGACATTTGAAGGTGGCGGTACACCAAAGAGACAAGTGCTGAAAAACGCCATCTGTCATCTAAGGTCTTCACAATCTAAGATCTTCCGATATACTACGGAATCTTACCTCCACCTGCATGAAGATGTTCACTTTACATCGGGTGACCTCTGGATACTCTTGTCTATACAAGAGTAACAGACGGAGGAGGGCGAAAGAAACAGTTACCGTACAGGGGTGGTAGCACGTAAGTTGTTTCAAACGACCTCTCCATGCAATAATTGAATTTTGTATGAAGAGGTCGATTGAAACAACTTACGTGCTACCACCCCAGGTTCTCCAGGTTGGGAGTTGGGCGGCAGACTGACAACCTCCCACTGTAAAAACCCACCCGTCACGAATCTTCACGATCCAGGCAACGAAATATGGAATTTTATTTTGGAGCTTGGAACGTCAGAACGCTCAACAGGACGGGCGCTCTACGTTCGCTTTAGTAGGCCATACTCTGAGAGGAAAAAGAAAGCGCCACTTTTAAGTGCTTAACCGCGGATTTACCTGCCGGATTGCGTGTCTTTCTGCAAAAAGCTTTTGGCCCCCACACTACACATTCTTTCCTGCGGGATAACGCGCAAGATTTTGAGCTTTCCAAGGGTATGAAAAAGAGTATAGGAACTGTTGTTGCTTCGACACTTGAAGCGCGGCGAGTAGAATTTGTAAATTATGAACGTTCCAAGTGCCATTCCGAATTCTTTTGCAGTTGATATCTGACGGTGGTTGATTTATACCAAATTTAAGCAAAATTTTATGATAGGGGATGATCCTAAAGGGTTAAAACCAGCCCTAAATCGAGTAAAAATAGAAAAAATTTAATTAAGATCAAAAAGTTGAAACCACTTCACCCGTCAGGATTGCGCGTGTGTACAATTTCTAGTGTGTGGCCGAAGGCAAAGGAAAACTGTCGGTTTTATGCACATGATTTCTCAGGGGAAAGCGTGGCGTGTCATATCGTCCACACACTTGCACACAATCACGTCGACCGCATGCCAGAACAGCAAAGAAGGTATTGGAGGAGGCCAAGGCTCGAGTTGGGCGGTAGCGCCATTAGAAGATGAAGAAGCCTAGAGGAAACAGATGAACCATTTGTTTGTAAATGCAAGTCCACGAAAACTGCCCTCAGTGGATTTGTCCAAACTGTTGAGCCTTCCATATGTTATAAACAGTACACATTACCAACCTTTTGAGCCATAGAAGGCGTTTTCAATAATATAACGAATGCAGCTGCACTAGCTTCCTTGACAGAGTTAGGTGTGGAAGCAACGCTAAGCCGATAAATAGCTATCAAGCTGCAAACCAGAGAACGTAAGGGTTACGTTTTCGAAAAAATGACAAGAGGGCTTTTCGTAGGCAATAACGTTTCTTTTTTTCGAAAATATCAGTTTTTGAGTGAAATTTTGGTAAAAAGATGATTTTCGAAAACTTTGACCTTGAATAACTTTAAAAGGGTTAATCGGGTCAACTTTTTTGTAAGAACTAAAGTTGTAGAGAATTTCATGGGCCCGGGGTATCACCTATAAAAACCGAGATACGTGGAAAACTCGGGAAAAACGCGACATCTCCGGCGGCCAAGTTTTATTTTTTTGGATTACGAAATTGTTTTCTTAAAATGTCACAAAGAAGATGTGTACCAATTTTCAGCCATTTTGCAGTTTTGTCTCCTTCCGTGAGTTTTTTTTTGCTAATTTCCTCGGACTAATAACGAATATCAAGCACTTTGAGCCTGTCCAAGTAGTGCAGATCCTGCAGTATCCCAGATAGGACATATTCCAGGATAGAACGGATTAGAGAACAGAAGTGTTATTATGACCCATACATTATCGAACTCTTTGGCTCTCCTCTTTATGAAACCAAGAAGTTTGTTGGTTCTGGCAGTATTATTATAGTGCAGGTTGCAATTGAGTTTTTTGTCTAAGACTACGCCTAGACCTACGATATGATCAGCATGATACAACATTATGCCGTTGAGATAATTGTACTGGTTCTGTGTGTTTTTTCCACGGTGAAAGGTAATTGCGTGGCATTTGCTGGTGTTAAGTTGCAATTTGTCATGGTGCACCATGATGCACCGTGGTGCACCGTCTGCATGAAGGAAACATCAGTTTGGGTCTCAGTTTTTCCGAAAGAAGGAGGATGAATTCATTTTTTTTACTTTTTTGGACCACTATTTAATTTATACTTAAATTTTAGTGTGTTTTTTTATTATACATCTCGTATACTGAAACGTCATTCAGTACCATTTTAGATGAGTCTACTCATATCGAAAAAATTCGTTGAAATTGTAGCGGTTTACATTGGAAACAATCGTTCAATTGTGAAAACTATTATCGTAAAAAATATGGTAGAAATTCGACGCCTTCAAACAACACAATTCGTAGTTCGGTGAAGAATTTCTTTGAGTACGGGTCTGTAGCAACACGCCAACGTCCTATTCGACGGCGTCCGCGACCCTCCAATGAAGTTGTTGAAGAGGTAATAGAGAGTGTTGCTGATAATCCAAATGTGTCGTATCGCCGTTGATCTCAGGAGTTAAACGTGAGTGGAACGACTCAAAAGAGGATTATGAAGCAAGGCAAGGTGGTCAACTATTCCCAAACAAAGTGCAACTTACTCAATGATTGTTGCCAGGGGACACAAGCCGAGTTGTTTGTAATAAAGAAATGCCGTCGAAAGAATGATCGATGCCGAGTCAGATTTTTGGGACAACATTTTGATGGTGGACGAAGCTCATTTTACACTCTCTGGTGCAGTTAATAAACAAAACTGTCGACAGAGAACCCATACGTCATTAACATAAAAAATTTAAAAAAAAAAAACCGACTTCAAAACTACATATACCTATGCATACATATGTACAAACTTAAACTAAAAAGTAAAAAATAATATTTTAATTACCTCAAAGCAAGAGCCTTAAAGGACAGTTAAAAAAATTATTGATATTTATATATGTATGTATCTATTTAATATTTTTAAAAAGTTCATTTTGGAGTCGGTGCCAGCCAAAGAACAATTACGTTTATACATACCCTGAAAGCTTGGGTGCAAAAGAAAACTTACGTTAATACATACCTTTGGCTGGCACCGACTCCAAAATGAACTTTTTAAAAATATTAAATAGATACATACATATATAAATATCAATAATTTTTTTAACTGTCCTTTAAGGCTCTTGCTTTGAGGTAATTAAAATATTATTTTTTACTTTTTAGTTTAAGTTTGTACATATGCTTGCATAGGTATATGTAGTTTTGAAGTCGGTTTTTTTTTTTTTAAATTTTTTATTTTTTACTTTTTAGTTTAAGTTTGTACATAAGGTATAGTTTTTTTACAAAATTGTATTCTACTCGTCATACCCTTTCATTTGATATCCATGAAAGGGGTCGGGAAACAAAATTGCAAAATTCGGCCGCCATCTTGGAACCGACCGCCATTTTTTTACAAAATTTATATGGGACCACCTCTGAGGTATAACGTACCAAACAAAAAAAGAATCATCAAAATCGATTCATAATTGGCGGAGTAATCGCGTAACATACATAGAAAAAAAAAAAAAAAAAACATACATTCGAATTGATAACCTCCTCTTTTTTGAAGTCGGTTAAAAAGACCACTGCACGAGGAGAAAGTCACTGTTTGAGTCGGAGCATTTGTTTTGAAAGTAAAGCTGCGACGTAGCTCTTGCAAAAATAAAGTTTATGCCAGCAAACCGAAAACCATTGACGAACTCAAAGCTAACAACCGAGACGAAGTAGATGCTATAACGGCCGCTTTTTGCGTATCGAATGGAGGTCATTTAATCGATATTGTATTCAAAAACTTGAAATAAATGGTAGAGAATATCCTAAATAAATCTTGCTCATTTGTCAAAATCGGCTAAAATCTGTCGGAGTTATTCAATGTTGAAATACCGAAGGTCTAGATGGGGGCAAAGGTTTTTGACGTGACAACGTCTATTAAAACGATGAACGCGCGCCGGCTGCATGCACGAAAAATGATGACTCATTGTCCCGTTATGTCCCGTTATCTCCCGAAGTAATTTTAAAAATTTGATCGTAGTAATCTTAAAAATTTGATTAAAATTGTCAATATTTAATTAGATTAAATTTGTCAAATTGTCAACAATAAGCAAAGCAAGCCAAACACTCTGTCTCCTAACTGGGTGCCGGTGTATAAGAAAATAGTGAACATTACACTGACGAAAACTGTGAAATGCAAACGAAAACAGTTTCCTTGCGTTCCTGCTTGTGCTATTACCATTCACAAGTCGCAAGGTGGGACGTTTACTGTTATTGTTATAAATACTCCTCGGAGCAACCACAACAGTTGGTGTACGTGGCGCTGAGTCGGGTAACGAATATAGAGGGCTTGCACATCATCACGGAAAAAGATGCGCCTTTTATCTTCAAGGACGGGATGGGAACGACTCACAGACTACGCGAGATGTCCGTAACGAATACATTCGACTCCGTGGACACGCCCTTCAAACAATCACTTCGAAAGCAGTGAAATTTTGTGATGACGGAAACAACGCTATGCAAACTGTAGTGACAAACCTTAATGTTCAGAGTTTGTCTGCGCACTTCGCCGATATTGAAACGGATCCCGTGATGCCAAGATCGGATTATTTGGTATTGACTGAAACGTGGATGCGTGACAATTTTGATCCAGTTCCAATCAATAATTATGAATGTATAACCAGGCAGAATAATCGATCGGATTCTGATATAAACGCAGCTGGTGGCGTGGCAATCTATCGAAAATTAACATCAACATCCACGGCCAAAGTTCTCCACGTTGAATTGTCGGACACAACTCGTCTCATCAGAAACACAGGCGAGGTCTGCTTGGCTGAAATTACATGCTTCACTGCTGATACAACGTTTAAAACTGTACTTGGCGCAGTGTATATTCATCCTGGAGCAAGTGTCTCAAACATTAATGTATTGCTGCACCAAGCACTCTTTCCGTACGTGCATAACAGGCAGTATGGGCATCCGATTATGCAAGTTGTTACCAATATACCAATTCTTCTTTGTGGCGACTTCAACACAAACGTGAAAAATGATGATACGTTCCTCAAATTCATGAAGGATATGTACAATCTCGAATGCACATCAGATGTTACTAAGTCAACAACGCTGAGAGGAACAACCCTCGATTTGACTTTTTCAAGGCACATTACACTTGAAACACTCCCATTCATTTCATACTTTTCCTATCATTGACCTATCCTTAACAGAATAACACAGATTGCAAGAAGTTAAATATCAGATATGTATAAAAGCTGTAAATGAATTTGTTACTACACATTGTTAGTTGTAAATAATCTGTTCATAAAAGTAATAAACATATTTGAATTCATTAGTGCAAATAAAAGCTAATTTATCAGTCAAAATGAATATTTCATTTCACTCCTTTTTGTATCCATACAAAATAATGATAATTTAATATAAATGATTCAATTTTATTCATAAAAGTATGCAATCATTTCATCAATGTTTTCTCATGTCGTTGTCACGTTAAACTATCGTCCGTAAACCCTCTTTACAGACAAAAAATTTTTTTTTATGTAAAAGGGGGGCCGCAGTATCATAAAGTTTGGAAACCACAGAGCTAACTTAATGTATTCGGAATTCAATCGCTCGTTTACATAGGTGGTTTTTCTTATCATTAATTATATTAATTAATTTATTTCTTTGATTACGTAAAAATTTAGTCTCTCTATCCAGCCATGGTATACTTTATCCCGTTTTTTTTATTTTAGGTACATATTTGTGAATAGATGGAAATATTTAGGAGGATTAACCCGTGTTGTGTTGTTGTCGGATGTTTCTTTCTTGGTATTATAAGACCCATGAAATGGCAGCTTCTTTATTATCCATATTTAAGGAATGAACTATTGTAAGAGTTCTATCCCTTCTGCATTGAAATTTTAAGCAATTTAACTGTATAATCTTAATGATCTTATGAAAAATATGTGAAATAAAATCCTGCTCATTTTTTTAAAGCAGACGAACAGAATATATTGTAGTTTCTTCTAAAAATTCTTGCCAAATTTCTCTGAATTAAATAATATACACACGATGCTATACGGTAAAAAATGCGAAGATAAATTTTAAACTTACAAATAACATTTATGATCATATAAAAATGAAACCTTACAAAACAACTTAAAAACTATTTTTATCGCCAATTATAAATCACCGCAAAACCGTGAAACCGTGAAATTCTGTTACATAAGATCCTCTTATGAACAAGATATTTCTAAGCAAACCATTGCTTTTCCTTTGTTTATATACAAATTTATGAACAAAATGAATGAAAATATAAATAAAGAACCGGATTTTTTATATTAATCATTTCATTTCACCTACAATTTCCCCGTTTCTTTCTTATTAGAAATTAAATATTATTACTAAACCGCATTCCCAAATTATTATATTTAAAAAAAATATGTTTTTCCACTGCTCTATTCCAAAGCACCAAAACCAATAAATAGGAGATAAAAATAAATTTTTAATCTTTACTCATTTTCAAAATCCGATTCATTAGTGTTAAGGAAGTTATTGGATCCACCGAGAATTTTCGCTAAGGGAAACTTTTGATCGAAGAGAGAAGATATATTCATACTCATATTCATGTTATTTTGTCTCTTTTTCTTCCTGATTGTTTTAAAATTTGGATATATAATATATGTATATAAAAAAAGTTATATTTCAATATTTATGTTGTTAACTACTTACGAGTAGAATTGATAAAAGCTGCCTTTACTAGAGGTTTTATGAAGATAAATATTAAATACATTATACAATGGACGCCAATCAATTTCTAGATCATCTGGAGATAGATTGTTGGTTTTTCTAGAAGGGAATTAATGAGACAATATTTGCATTTATTAATTTATTTACACTTACTTGAACAGCTGCAGCAATAGGATGCAGAATTTATGAAGCTTAGATGGTTCTAAATCGGGCAATGTAACTAGTTCCAAAAATATTTTAATAAAGTTGATGTGATCCTCCTTGGAGAATTTCAAGCCGTAAAGTTTTATATAGCTGCAAGGATAAGAAGAATATACAATAAAATTTGTTTTGTATTTGGAAGTGATTATATTTTAATAAGTTGAGAACGGTACAAGTTTATTTTCTTATATTTAGCTCTAGACCTCTAACATATTTATGGTGCAGTACTACTGAAACTACTTTTTAAAGCTATATATAACACTAATTTGTAATAAAATTATCTTTATTACTTCCTGCAAATAAAGTAAATAATTCTAACGAAAAATGGTCAATTGGTCAACTGATTTTGATCTTAAGGTTCCATCATACATACAAAACAATTTTCTTCGAAAGAGTTTTGCCTTTGATCATGGTTATGAAATTACTGCGGAGTTTATGGTTAGGTTAGATATGGCGCACAGCCCAAACACTTAGGCTGCGGTTACGCTGGCTGAAAGTTGGTGATAGTCCAGTTGGTGCCAGCTGTTACAAGAAAATCAAACACAAGGAACTAATTCAGAGTGGTTAGGCTGAAACTTGCAAGCTTTCACACATTCATGAAAGTTCATGACAGCGTGATAGCTAATCAAATTTGTTTAGTCAGCTGGCACCAGTTGAGATTAAAATTGGGAAAATGGATTCTGAAAAATTAATTAACGAAATGAGGAATAGGAAATTGTTGTGGGATGCAAGGGCTGGCACTAAAACTTGGATGATGAGGTGCCATCGGCGGAGGTGGACGTTGTAGTAGAAATTTAAGATAACTACTTTCTGTTAAAAATAACATACATATCTTCAAATGATCATGAAAAATTGTTGTTAATAAAGCACTGAAAAGTTTATACCAAAAAACGATACGATCCGAGCTATTCGATGCCGTGCACCTAACTATCATGAACTGTCTTGCAGCATAACCACTAAACAATGAAAGCTTGAATTGTAACAGCTGGCACCAGCTGGACTATCACCAACTTTCAGCCAGCGTAACCGCAGCCTTAGGCTCATTGATGCCATGATGATGTGTTTTTTTACACTTTCCTTTTCGTCTAAATTCTTACACCTTGTTAGGTTTCGAGAAATAAGCGGGTCGCAAGCGTCCCTACCAGACAGTGTCCGATCAGCACTCCCACTGTAACTGAGAGGTCTCGTCTACCGCGGCTCAGCAGTGAAGTGGTCCGCCTGAGCTCGTAGAAGGGCCAAGTCATTGTGGCTAAGGTGCATTTCTTAAGATCTCTCCAATGCTTCTCTGCTAGTTGCATTGTGTGCTGTCTGCCTCGGAGTTTAAAAGTGGCATACCAACCCTCTCCATTTCAGGAAGGAGAGTGGCGGACGTGCCTTTCTTAGCCAGTTCGTCAGCTTTACAGTTTATATTTCGGTGACCGGACACCCATATGAGGAGGGTCCTGAACTGCTGAGTCATTTCGTTAAGAGATCTACGGCATTCAGAGATAGTTTTGGAGCAGTTAGCACAAGAGCGCAGGGCCTTCAGAGCCACCTGACTATTTGAGAAGATGTAGACAGTTCAGTTCCTGTCGCCTTGCGGGTTGATTTACAGAACAGCCTCATGTATGACTAAAACCTCCGCTTGGAATATACTGCAGTGATCGGGTAGTAAGAAGGAGACTTCTCTCATCAAGCTCCGATGAGAAGACTCCTCCTCCCACTCGACCCTCGAGCCCAGAGCCATCAGTCAAGCATCCAGAGTTTATGATTACGTCCAAAATCGATGGCCGCAAGAGCTGGTAAAGTCTCTTGAGTCGTTCAGGTGCAATTTCTAGTAGAAAGCTAGGAGTGGTGTGACTCAGTACTTTAGAGTATTGGAGGTTTGTTTGCTTTAGAGTCGCATTTTGTCATATCTTTCGCTGTGGGGGCTAAAGCGCACTTCTGGAGTTGCTTTGGTTTTGAAGCGGGGGATGTGGTGGAATGAGACTCCAAAGCGGGCCAACCTCTAGTGTTTAAGTGTAGAGTTGCACCGCTTTTGCAGCGAACACATTGTTGTGGCAGGCCAGGATCGGATTCCGGTTAAAGAGCCATTAAAGAAGAAGAATAAAGAAGAAGTTAGAAAAAGAATATTAAAGATATTAAAATGCATGAGGAGGAGGCAGGGAACCTCATGTTTGAACTCTTGCATTCTGTCTTCTTCGATAGCTCTACAGCCCAATTCGAGCCTTGGCCTCCATCAGCTTCTTCCTCCAGACGTCTCTGTTCTGCAGCTTGTCTCCAGTTTCTTGTGTTGAGCAGTTTTGCTGCATCGGCCTTAACATTGTCCTCCCACCTTGACCGTGGTTTGCCACCTGGCCTTTTGCCATCGTCATAAGTAGATACAGGGTTTTTTTGGTATCCTTGAGTCATCCATTCCTTCGACATGACCGGCCCAATGTAAACGCAGTAGCTTGGCATGTATCGAGAGTTTACACTCTTTGAATAAATCGTACAATTCGTGATTGTGGCGTATTCTCCATGCATTGTCTTCATTAATTGGGCCGTATATCTTTCGGAGAACCTTCCTTTCAAATATCCTTCTTGTCGGCGGATTTCTGGGAGATACCCCATACGTAGCTACTGTCCATATGATGGTTTTGTAGATTCTAATTTTGGTTTTTCTGTGGATGTCTCTGGATTTCATTACTGGCAGTGAGCTGGCAAGGCAGTTTATATCGTCGGCATATCCTGCCAACTGTTTGGATTTGTTAAGCAGGGTTGCGTTCGCATCAATGTCAACCTTGCGAATTACTCCTTCTAGGCAGAGATTAAATAGCATGGGTGCCAGCCCATCGCCCTGCTTTAAGCCTTGCTTGACTGGGAAGGGCTGCGTCAATTCTCCTTGTATTCTGACTGCACACCTTGTGTTTTCCATTGTCATTTTTGTTAATTTTACTATCTTTAGGGGGATGATTAGGTCCAGCATTGTCGCATACATTTGTTCCCTGTCGATGCTGTCGTATACTTGTTTAAAGTCGATGAAAAGTTGATACACGTCGATGTTGTATTCCCAGCATTTCCGGAGGATTTGCCTTATTGATCCAGGAGGATTTGCTAAGTTGATCCATTGTTGACCTATTTCTTCTGAAGCCAGCTTGGTATTCACTTATTGCGGCTTCTGCATAAGGTTCCAGCCTGGCCTTAATTATATTGGTCATTATTTTATATACTGTGCTTAAAAGAAATATGGCTCTATAGTATCCATACAGTTGAATTTATTTCCTTTCTTGTGTATTGGGCAGATAGTGCTTTGCTCCCAATCTTCAGGCATTTTTTCGTTGCTCCTTATGCAGCACAGTAGATCATGCGTTCCTGCTGAACGCGATTCGATTAGGACATTGTGCAGCTTCTAGTAATAACTTTAGCTCCTCACCGGTTGCCTACACCTTGCCGTGGTGGTGGGGCTTGCATGCCTCGTAGTACTATTTATTTACTTATTCCCCTTTCATTCCTTATGGGGCATAGGGCAGAAACTATTACCCTCCAACGGACTCTGTTTTGTGCGACAGTTCTCAACAATCGATCAGGATCTTTCAGTTGTTGCGACCTCTGCTAAAAGGGTTCTCCTCCACGTTGTTTTAAGTATTCCGGCTTGATGGAGTCCTTGCGGATTTCAGTCAGGGGCCTGTTTGGCTAGATTCTCGTATTCCGGTCGCAAGGTGTCGCCAATCCAATTCCATTTTCTTCGCCTGAATTGTCGGTCTATCCTTTCTGTTATGAATTGACTTTCCATGTTTCGCAGAACATTGGAGTTGATCAGCCGCAATTTGATATTAGTTGAAATCTGCGTTGATCTCCATATGCGGAGCAGGCATGCATATGCGCTTAGTGCTTTATTTATTCAGCAGCTAACGTCTTCTTCTGCATCGCCATTTTCAGTAATAATACTACCGAGGTAGCAGAATTTAGATACCAGTTCCACGTCACGATTATTCAGCTCTGTTCGTTTGAAGGATGGGGATAATTTCAACGTAAACTTAATAAAGAAATCATCTACCCTACAAAATTATTTTGTGTATATTATGTACACTCTTGACTTGAAACCTATCAATGTTCTGTCCACATACTTGTAGGGGCAACCTCCTTGCTCGATGTGTTGCTCACCAATGATTCTAGCCCCATCATCTTTCTAAATCAAATTTCTCCTCCTAGTTACCTGGATCACAATATTTTATTCGTCTGTCATAGCTTCTCTGTCGACCCGCCTCCTGTGACCACTTTCACTTATCGTAACTTCTCCATCATTTAACAAGAACGCCTCGTCCAGAGGTATCTTTGTCTACCCTGGTCTAACTTATTTGCTACGACCGATGTCGATGATAAGGTTGTTGAATTCAATCGGTTATTGCTCGATCTCTTGGATAAGTTCATCCCTCTGCGAAACGAAATGTGCTTAGCTAAATCTAGACCTTGGATCACCGCGGAACTAAAATCACTTTTGTTGAAAGGGAGTTTCTTTATCGCTGGTCCAAAAAAGTCAAAAGTGCTTTTGTTATTCGATCTTTTAAACGTGTAAGGAACTTTGATGTTCGCAAACTTGATCCTGCACTTCCTGCAAAAACTAGAATAATTTGCACGACTCAAGTGTTCACTCCAAAAATCCAACCGCTGCGCACACTATCTGCCCTGAAACCTTTAACCATAGCTGGGCAAAGTTAATTACAAATTCGTTACTCGTTAATGCGTTAGCTTGTTGTAAATGAAGCGGGTGTTAAACTTGATCGTTACGTTAACTATAGAATATTTTTTTAATGTCAAATCCGTGAGTCAACCAAACAATAGTTTATTGCTAGAACAAAGGTGTAAGTATTATCACTTATCAGCTCTGGTATTATAGTATCGATAGGAAGGTAAAGGAAGGTTGGAAATGCAACTAAAAAAACTATAATTTTGTATTTTTTTTCGTAATATTTATTTTAAAATATGTACATATATGTACATATGTACATATGTTTATGTATGTTTTAATACTCTAAAGCTGTTAATTCTTAGATTCTATGGGAATAAAAGGGGACCATGCACCATTTTCAATGAGATGCATTTTTTCCCTTCATGAACATTAATATTAGGAAATCCAATCCCGCACTATTTTTGCGGGATCAGTAATGTGGGACTAGACAAGCGGGATCTGCGGGATTCGCGGAATTTTGGGCAGTAGAATCATCTCTTATAGGAACCAGGACTTAGTAGTGAAATATTTCAAAGCAGGATAGATTTAGGCCCTTTCGAACGCGAGTCGACTGATTTGCAACACGCAACTGTTTCGTTATTTTTTTTATGTGGTAGTGCTAAGCTCAAGAGTCACCCTTTGTACTAGTAGTCCGTCATGTCATTTGTCACGTCATGGTGCAATGTCTAGCATTAAGCTTAGTACGGGGAGAGGGGGGGGGGGGGGAATAGGTTAAGGATTATAAAGGTACGGAGGGTATTGAAGAAGGTGGTGATGAACCTAGCGTTTCAACTCTTGGATGTTGTATGAGCTCGGAAATACTGACTGCGAGAGATTATTCCACAGTCGAGTTGTTCTATTTACAAACGAATTCATATCTTGTTGAGTGCGTGAAAGGGGCAGTTGCAGGTAGAGGGAATGAGACGAGTGGGCTAATCTGGTGTTGCGGTTATAAGATTGCCGTGGAGGCAGGAGAACGTTTATTTCGGAGGGACAGTCACTATGATAGTAGCGATAAAATTTTGTCAGTGCTGCGACATTCCTATGGTGGCTCAAGGGGTCGATGGTGGAGCAAGCGGCATCGTCATCAATTAACTTGAGTGCCCTTTTTTGGACCTTATCTAACCATGTTAAGGTGGTTATTGGAGCGCCCCCCCCCCAAACGAGGGAGTTGTATTCGAGAAGAGGCCGAATGTAGGATTTATAAATAACAGCACGGGCCGATGGCTGGAGGAGGAACTTGCACCTCTTAAGAAATCCCAAGCACTGGGATGCTTGTTTGACGATTTGGAATATGTGGTCATTCCATCGCAAGTCTTTGGATAGTGTCGTCTTTTTTTTTATATATGAAAAAACCAAGCTTAGGTGTAACCCTTTGCACTACCAGTCCGTCATGTCGTTCAGTTCATGGGGCAATGTCTAGTAGTAAGCTTGGTTTGAAGAATAGAGGAGGATAGGAAAGGGCTGTAGGGTATGAGGGTGAGCCGAGCGGGCTAGTCTTGTGTTGCAGGAAAAGTATTGCCGTGCAGGTCCTGAATTTCAGTGGAGCAGTCGCCATGGTAATAGCGATAAAGTATGGAGAGGGCTGCTACATTCCTACGGTGGCTTAAGGTGTCTATGGAGGCGCGAAAGGGGCCATCACCATTGAGTTTGAGGGCACGATTTTGCACCTTGTCGAGACAAGCCAAGGTGGTTTTTGGGGCGCCTGCCCAGAGTTGTATTCGAGGCGCGGCCGAATGTAGGAGTTGTATATTGTAGCCAATGCGGCTGGCTGGAGGAGGAACTTGCATCTCTTGAAAAATCCAAGGCATTGGGAGGCTTGTTTGGCGATTAGGAATATGTGATCATTCCATTGCAGATGCTCCGTTAAAGTTACCCCTAGGATGTTGAGAGTTGAGTCAGCCGTTAGATTCTCTTTATCCACTGAGATAGGAGGTAGGTCGGTAGAATTTTTGTTGGAGATCAGACAGTACTTCGTTTTTTTGGCGTTGAATTCGACGCGGTTCATTTCGCCCCAATGAAGAATCGATTCGATATCCCGGTTGATCGAGGTCAACATCAGTTGACGGTGGTAAAGACAAGGTCTGGCACGTGCTTGGCTTATATTGTCGAAGGAGTAAGAGAAATTCAGAGTACCGTCATCAGCGAAGCAGTGAAGTGGGTTGGAGGGTATTGAGAGCAGATCATTAATGAAGATTAGAAAAAGTGCGGGTGAGAGAGAATTGACCCCTCGGGAACTCCGGCCGGAATGACATGTGGGTTGGATTCGACGCCGTCCAATACATTATACCAATAGCTTGGAGTTTATTCAACAGAGCTGGGTGTCATACTCTGCCAAAAGCCTTTGATATATCTAGAGCAACCAGACCAGACTCGCCAAAGCTGTGAATGCTTTGGTTGATACACTCGGTTAAACACACAAGCAGATCGCCAGTAGACCGTTTAGGTCTGAAGCCGTATTGCCTGTCGTGTATAATTTGGTTGGATTCTAGATATTTCATCAGCTTTTTATTGATTATTGTCTCCATGATTTTGGAGAGAACAGAAGTAATTGCTATCAGGCGGTAGTTTAAGGGGTCGCTGGCTTCACCTTTTTTTGGGATTGGCTGAACATGAGCTAGTTTCCAAGAGTCGGGATACACTCCGGAGAATGGGGTTTTTAAGATCTATCCTAAACAATATTCGAATTAGTACCATTGCAGCCAGGGGCCAGTTCACGCAATTCGACGTCGAACTGAAAACGACACTAAGAGCGTTCAAAAACCTTGCTATGGTTTACTCTGGGAATTTTTGAACGTCAAAAGCGTACGCTAGTGGTTATGTTGCAGCTAACCACGGAGTTTTTGAACCACAAAAGCTTACCACAGTTAACCATAGTAAGATTTTAGAACGCGCTTTGTTTGTGTCTTTTCAGCCGACGTCGAATTGCGTGAAATGGCCCCAGCTAACTTATTTGATTCAAAAATACTTTTGAAACTGTGATAAATCAGCCCATATGCATAAAAACGAAGTAATGTTTAAATTAAGGCTGCATACATAAATTAATCAAGGTGCATTAACATTGTCTAAAAAATTGTGGCTATTAATTTGTACTATGCTGAATGGGTTTGCAATCTCAATTATTAAATTTCTAACAAAATTGTTTAAGTTCTAATATCTGAAAAATATCAACAAATTGCGAAATAAGGGAAAAAATATTCAAATTTGCTTTGTCATTTCAAAATATCCATGGCCGTTCAAAAAATTTAATAACATCATTGCCATTTCCGTTTTTTCAGTATTTAATTTTGTAAAAAAAAAGTTAATTTTTCCACTTCCGAATTCTAACCGTTACGCCTACCATCTAGTGACTGTATTTATAACTAAAAGGAACAGCACCATTTTTTTTTTGTTGCAAAAGTTCAACTTATGATTGAATCAGAAATGTCAAAGTGGAATTTAATATAAATTTTATAATTAAAAGTAGACTTACACCTTTAACCTTGAGGCATATATCGAAACACCAGGGTTTATATCACGCATAGCAATCGCCCTGACCAGGTTCTCTTTGATGTTGGCCAACATTGCCTGAGATTCATCGTCCAGCTTGTCAGCATACGGTAGGTACTTATTCCATAATAGTTCCTTCTGAGGACGAAATCCCAATTTGCTAAAACGATTTTGTGCCTGAGGCTCGTCCACCTCATTCGGATCATCCTCGTAATCAGACATTTACAAAATTTCAATAAAAACACAAAATAAAGCTCACACACTGCACTTCTTGTTCTTTAGCTAAATAGCGCTGTCCCTTGAAACAGTTTTATTGCTATTTACACCTCACTGCCCGTGAAATAATCACTATGTTTTTAATTTGCACTTCTACTTGATTTAGATGCGGAATGGCTTTTACTTCTGATTAACAATAAGTCATTGAATTTATACACAAAAACTACACGAATTAATTATACAGGATCATGACAGTGACATTTTGGGAAAAAGCTTTCATGTTGTCATTTTAGGTTATGATTTTCAGTGTCATCTTGTGGCAAGATTTGAAATATTTTATTATATTTTTATTTACTTCCGGTAACGATGAAAAAAATAATTTACTATAGCTAGTAAACAATTTTATATTTAAAACAAGCACTTTTTAAGATCAAAGTCACCCTTTTGCATAATCAAAATCATCCATCTTTAAGTTAAAATGTATCCTTGATAAAAAAAATATTGAAATAAAATGTTATCAAGTTGATAGAATGGTGACATCTGCTCCTGTACCTTTTTTAATAAAAACTGCCAACTAACTTTTTATATTTTCTGTCCGACTTTAATAGACCATTTCACCTTCCCACCTTCAATTTCCAACTGCCCTGTTATTTTTCTTCGATTGCCTTTCCTTGTCCATTTTTATGTACAAAACCTACATGGAGTATAGACGTCTCTCGTGCAACAATTGGTACGCTTCTTGTGCATAGGACCCTTTAGTTATGTATTTCACATAGTTGCCACGTGCAGCGGTTCGGTCATGTGCATTTACAAAAGGGAAATCGCCTTCGGGCCCAGACCTTCAACGAGACTAGCCGAACTTTAAAATTTGTTTGCCACATGTCAGAAGTGCATAATGCAATTGGCCTTGTGCATTATGTGTGCATTATGCAATTGGCCTTGACCATGTGGGTAACCCCTGCCGTTTTCTCTTAGTCGTATCGAATTGCATCCCGTGTGACTTGAGGTAATTTATGAATGCAAGTCATGATTGGCATTTTAGAAGGAAAAGTCGTATCGAATTCTATAGACAAATTCTTTTGGAACTGGCCATTTGTAGAAACTTATGGGTATATGTTGGAAAAATACGGCTCTGGATGCAGAAGGTGGGTGCTGTCCATAGCATACTTCTCACCCGCCGCGAAGTCTTTTCTGCTATCTGTCGATCAACTCTCGCTAACTCAGAATATTGCGCCAATCTTGAAATAATTTTCCAAATTAATCTTAAAACATGGAATGTGAGAACAGGGTGTATTACTGACAGGAACAAAGCGGCCGACGGTGGATAGGTTTTGGATTGACGGAATCGTAACGGCTTAGGTGGAAAAGTACTAAAAAAGGACGAAATAGAGTGATTATTAACATTTAAATTGCCGTAGAAAAGACCATGACATTATTCATAGGAAATTAATTGTCCAAGTTTCCAATTTTGTAAAAAAAAATATTGATCAACTACGTATTTTTTGCAGAAAAAAGTGGTTGAAGTTGAAATTTTAGTTAAAAACAAGAATGTGTGGTCGCGGCATGTTGGAAATGAAACTTCAAAAAAGATAGAGGAATCGGAAATTTGTGGGGATAACTAAGAATTGAACTGTACTCATTTATCATCTCATCGTCTTTCTCGTCATGACAAAGTCGAGAAGAAACTTCTCCCGGTTTACAACAGTCTTTGACTCGAGCGACGACATACACTCGGAGATCCTCAATCTTGTCGCCAGTTCCTCCTGCACTGTTTACTCATTAGTTCCTCTTCATCCTATATTAGATGACATTAAAAGGAGTGCGAAGCGTGTTCGGGCTGATATTGAATCGTTGTCTATAGTAGTGGTACAAAGTCACAATGGCCCTATCCCTAAAATTTGAAAGCGTCAGTGACATCCCCTCAACGGCGGCAGTATCTGAGCGCCCCGCAAGTAGGAGAGCAGCTTTTTTCTGCACCCTGCTTCACAGCTGTTTCTCTAAAGGAGGATGGTGCAGCTACTCTGAACTTCACAGCACTAACGGCCATAATATTTAAGAAGGGCCTTTCGGCGATGGCTCCTGACCACCCGAAAACCCATAGAAAGCATGGTAAACGCAAACGCAGTCGTAAAGTCAACGTTACGGATGCAGTCACTACCAACCTCTCTACTAGTTCGTCTGTCCCCGCCCCATCACTCTCAATGGGCTCGCGTTTCTCCCTGAAACTACGTGCGAGGCAATTAAAGAATACCTCAGGGGAAAAGCTATTAATCCTGCTACAGTCTCCTGCTCCTGCAGGAAGATCAGCAATATTTCCAAACCCGTTGCGTCTTTCATATTGGCTGCCCAATACCGCTTTTAAACCCCACGTTCTGGCCTCCCGGTGCCTTTTCAAAGTGTGCAGCGTATTTCTGACACTCTACACCAAAACGTGAGGGGAATCAGATCCAAAACCCAAGATGTGTTTCTGTTGACTTCATCCAGTGATTTCGATATATGGGGCAACGGTAGTCTACTATGCCAGAGGTCTCGGGTTAGAATCCCGGCAGCGCCACGGTCCTTCGCCTTTCCTACCTGCATAACTTTCGTTCTTACTTCTCCTGTCTTTACATTCCTGATTCCTCCTGTCATAGCCTTCGCTAGCCCTCCCCACTCCATCAAGCGGCTAGGTTGTGGCAGTTCCCTTCGCTCACTCCTCTCTCTCTTCCCTTTATCTTCCGACTAAGGTTGCTGTTTTTCATTGCCTTGTAGACGAAAAAATAGATTGTCGACAGTACAAAGGGGTTTTCCCTAATCCTCTAGTTTTATCACATAAAAAAATCGCTTTTACAAAAACATGGTTACACAGTTGGACTCTGGACTCATATCTTAACATCCTCGGCGTGACTTTATCCAACGATCTGCCCTGGAATAATCACATAGAGATGCAAGTTTCTCCTTCATCCAGCTGCCTTGGCTACAATGTACAAGTCCTACATTCGGCCCGCCTTGAATACAACTCGTATATCTGGGCGGGCGCACCTAAAACTACCTTGGCTTGGCTAGACAAGGTGCAAAGCCGCGCCATCAAACTCATTGGCGATAGCACCTTTTGCTCCTCCATCAATCCTTTAAGCCACCGTAGGAATTTAGCAGCGCTCAGCAAATTTTATCGTTATTATCATAGTGACTGCTCCACTGAAATCAAAACCTTCTGCCTACACGGCAACTTTTTTCCTGCACACAAGACTAGCCAACTCAGCTCACCCCTTCACTCTGCAGCCCTCCCCTTCATGCACATTACGGTTTAGCAGTTCGTTTATAAACAGAACAACTCGATTGTGGAACTTTCTTCCGCAGTCGGTGTTCCGAGCTCATATAACATATCAGAGCTCAAACGCAGGGTTCATTGACATCTACTCATGCACCCTCCAGACCCCTAACCTATGCTTTCTCCTCTATTCTTCAGATCAAGCTTACTACTACTCATTGCACCATGACTTGTACGACATGACGGACTAGTAGTAAAAAGGGTGACTCCTAAGCTTCATATTGCCGCAAAAAAAGAAGATCGTCCGATTTGCACTCAGCCACCTCTCGTGAGATGACCCACTTACTCTTCCGCCTTATGAGAACAGACTTAAATTGCTCAAGCTCTCCATAAGCGTCGGGAGGTCGCTGATGTTATATTCATTCATCGGTTGATGAATGACAAGGTGGACTCAGGTTTCTTAACAAGCCGTCATTTAGAGTGAATACCTACCTGAGAGGTGAATCTCTCTTGCACATTTATTCCTCTAATATCAATTATGGCATGTTCGAGCCGGTTAATTGCATGCTCATAAATACTAGCAAAAATAGGATTGTTTTTAGTTTGCTAACTAGTGAATTTGTCCTTAAGAGGATCCTTCTTAATGTGGCGTGAGTCTCTGCGTGCCCCACTACGTTTTTGTTTATGCACGCTTCTCTGTTTGATGTTTTGTGCTCTTCTATGTTGTTTAATATTTTATGTCTGCAAGTCTTAGCTGAGCCACTGAGCCGTGGTAAATGTTTCTCAGCCCTGCTGAGAAGTGCACCTTCTGTGTTAGAAGGGTAACTCTATTAATGGCAGTAAACACTCCTCTTGCCCACAGGAAATTTGTAACGTTTGCTGATAGGTTTACCGAAATCTTTTGTCCAAAATTCGATACAACACACACTGACGCAACTCACACGCGCAATGTTACTTCAACAACTCAGATAACATATTCCGTCGAAGACATCATGACAGGTTTAAACAATCTAGATATCAATAAAGCTCAGGCCCTGACAATCTGCCTCCTTGCTTTCTGCAGTGCTACTCAACTCGAATTCTGTTTCCCGTCCATTTTATTTTCAACAAATCCTTATCGTTAGGAAAATTTCCTAAAATTTGGAAGAAATCCTACCTCATACCAAATCACAAAACATCTAATAAGCATTCGATGGACAACTACAGGGGCATTGCAATATTATCAGCAATTCCTAAACTTTTCGAAAAGCTTGTTTACGATAAGATTGCCCAAATAATTGATCCGCTCCTCAATGACCAACAACATGGCTTCAGAAAAGGGCGCTCGACAACTACTAACCTTATGACACAAACCTCCGAACTACTATGTGGTATGGACAACGGCCATCAAAAAGATGCTGTTTATACTGACATCAATAAGGCCTTTGACCGTGTCGACCACCATATTTTAAAACTACTAAAATTTGGACCGTCTGGACCTGCCCTAAGATGAATAGATAGAATCATATCTCAGCGGAAGAACACAGGCCGTTAGATTTCAAAGATTTCTGTGAAAAGAAATCGAAGTAATTGCCGGAGACCCTCAGGGTAGCCATATTGGCCCACTTTTATTTAATATATTCATCTCACCCCTGTCAGAAAATATACGACATCTCTTTTATGCCGATGACCTCAAAATATATCGTGTCATAAGGTCCTCTCCTTCAGTCAAAACTGAATACATTACAAGACTGGTGCTGCACCAATAAACGGCAACTAAACACCAGTAAATGCCACTTAATTACCTTCTCTCGTAAAAAAAGCATACAGTTGCAATACTATTATCTCAACGGCAAGGTATTAGACCGCGTTGAACAAATTGTAGATCTAGGTATTGACCATCAATCAATTAAATTGACTTAAATTTCAATTTGCACTACAATGATATTATGCAAGAGCTAGCAAACTTCTAAGCTTTATAAAGAGAAGAGCCAAGGAATTTTTCAACGCTCGAGTTACAAAAACCCTTTTCTGTTCGCTAGTCCGCCCAATTTTGCCAGGAAAGCAGTAGTAGGTATGAGAGGGCCCAAAAGAAATTTCTACTCTTTGCTCTGAGAAATCTATTCGACTCGCGCGATTTCCATAGCTTACCGCCCTACACGGACAAGCCCAAAGTGTTGGATCTCATGCCGCTGTTTAATAGGCGTAAGCTATTTATTTCATACTTTACTTTGGACGTCTTAAACGATAAGATCAAAGTTCAGTTTCTGTCTGACAGGATCAATGTTAACGACGATGTCCGAAATCCGACACAATAGGCATATGAAAATGCTTAGGGAATACAGTATAGGAAGAACGTCAACAGATGTTGTATGATTTTCAATGGCCACAGTTCCTGCTTCTCCCCAGGAATTAGCAAATAATCCTTCAAGAAAAAATGATATCCTTCCTGCCATCCGAATTACCCTGAATAACACAATAACTAAGTTGTGTTATAAAGATATACTCTGTGATAATAGTTGTTAGACTGGAAACTGTTGGCTATAGTCATAAGTTTCTATCCCTGTGTAATATATGTTGTTTAAGTGTGCCTTGTTTGGCGTAAATAAATAAATTTGAAGTACAATAGTAGGTAGCCCTAATAAAGCATCCTGCCGGCTTAATCGGTTAATAATAGGGTACTAATAATTTCCGCTTAGATGGGGTCTTCATCTAGCAGTCGGTGCACCTCCTTGTTCACCTGGTAGTCTGGTACTGTTGGCGTCACAGCCTTTGTCGGCGGGTTAGTGGAACACACTTGTTTCAGGAGGCATAACACTACAACAAGACTGTCTCTCACTAGCCCTGACGGTTGTGACTCACCCGGCTGTGCATTCATTAAACACCCAGTAGTGCAAACGCGAGGCTCACTGCCTTCTCCTTATGCATCCACCAGACTACCCTTAACCCCTCCTATTCGTTTTCTATTTTCAGGTCACGCTTACTACTAGACATTGCACCATGAGTTGAACGACATGACGGTCTAGTGGTACAAAGGGTGATTCCTGAGCTTGACCATGCCACATAAAAAAAGAGCCAGGTCCGGCGCTTGAGTCTTTTGCGCCCGGTGCACAATGTCATATTGCACGCCATTAGCCCTTCATTTTTTATCGCAGGGAAAGGCAATGCAATGGAAAAATACATAAACATTCGGTGCATGGCAAAATAATTTTCATAGTTTGCGCAAAATCCAATTTGATGAAAATTAATATAGCCATAAAATTGGTTAAACATAGTGTATACAGGATGTGTTTGCTAATTCTACGGTCGATAGGTTTTGGTTAGACGAACAAAATCCTAGGGGACCGGGGGACCGGTAAATCGTAACGTTTTGGCCGGTAGGGCCCGTTGAACTTTTTCGTTGGAGTTTTAAATATCACCCTTTTTTTAATTCTTAATTTCTGAAATTGCACCCGGTGCAAGTGCACCATTAGTACCTATGAAAGCGCCGCCCCTGAGTACAGCGGATAATTCATGAGCATAGACCGAAACATACAAAAATGATTGAGTGTTTAAAGATCTAAAATTATTTATTTTTGCAGAAATTTTACTACAATTAAAACGAAGACTACTATTTTCCAGCGATGTTTCCTTCAAGGATATTTCGATTGCAGACAAGCAGTCGCTTATTAAGCTTCTGTCGTCTTTATCAAACCGGAGTTGCAGCTACCAAAGGTTTCTTATCAATAATATCGAATGCTTTATGCAATTATATTCAATCTCAAATTATTTAGAAATCGCAAATGTCGAACCATCAGATGATACTTTGCAGAATTTAAAATCAGCAGGAAGTTCAACTGAAGTATTCAACATTTTAGAATCAATTCCGTCAGCACCGTCATCGGATCAAATAATGCAATCGTTGAGAACTTTATTTCAGTTACAGAAGAGTGGAACGTAAGAATTATAAATAGGATTAAATATTAATCTTGTTCACATATATAATACAGGTTAGAAAAACAAACAAATCAATTAGTAAATCATCCACAATTCGAGCAGTTATGTAACAATTTACGGAAAACATCCCGAACATTAGAAATCAATGAAATTATTGATGCCCTCAAAGTGTTAACTTATATCGGTGTGCCGGGTAACACTAATATAACATATATCTTACTAAATTTACTACGAAGGCAAATTAATGATGTTACTTTGGGCCATATCATATTTCTAGAGTTTCTTCTAACGAAACTAGATAAAACTCCACTGGTTGAGGCGTTGCAAATGGCACTACCGATGTTGTTCCAAATTCAATTAAAAACTCAAATAGACCATGAAAATGTCCCACAGTTAATAGATATGCTCGGTTTTACTACAAGGAATAAAATCTCCGAACAATGCATCACTAGTATAATAAGCGCCCTGACTCTACATGGCAGCAACTTGAAGGTGGAAGAAGCAGCAACTATTGTTCGGTCGTTATGTGATTTGCGCCCATATAAGACAATGTTTGAAAGACTTATCCATAATTGTTATAAAATATTAAAGAAGGATTATCGAAAATTGGATTTTGACGATTTGGACAGAACCTTGTTAAAAGTAACAGAACAAGCCTTCAAGAATGATGTATTTTATGACGAGGAGTTTTGTAATAACTGCGCAATTTATGCTGTCGAAATGGACGTAGGTTTTAATAGAGCATGCTTCATTCTTAAGAAACTAAATAAAATCGTAAGTTATATTTAAATATTCGTCCATAAATTACGTGAGGTGAATTTTGCGATTTTTCGACTCCCCCTCCCCCTTGGTGAGAATTCGTGAGATTTGGCTTGACCCTCTCCCTCCACCCCCATCCTCAAGTGAGATTTTTTAAATTTTAAAATTTACACTAAAAATGCTTATTTACGGTCGTAACCACAGCAGGGTGGGCCTTTCCTTAGAATATAGAACTGCAGGAGAGGCCCTCGCGTATAAAATCCGTAACGTAACTACGTACGTAAGTAACTATAGTGAAATCTCGGTCAGTCGATTGTCAAATTGGGTTAGTTGACTGTCAAATTAAGATTAATATTTAATCCTATCCTTTGTTTATATTAAGATGAAATGCCATCAGCTGATTAGAATTCGGAGTACAAGGCGTGTTAAAAGTTCATCTGGGAGGGAGGTGCTGGGAGCAAGGTTTTATTTGATATAACTGATAATTTGGACTCCTTGCCATCCGCTATTCCACTCGCTTTTCCGATTCTAGTGGTCACACAACTACCAAAACGTGAGTACTCACTCAACAAGCATTTCATTACGCTAAAATTCGGCGTGTGCCTTCTTGTAGTTCTCTAAGAGTTACTTGGCTCGTACCCTGCAGCATTCGCCGAGTCACGTGGTTGGCTAGCCGGTGGAGGCTAAACAATCGAGTAAAATTTTTTGTATAGGATTTATCCATATCTTAAGGCCCCAATTTACACACAGGTCGCTGACAGCCAGTGGACTGAAATTTTGCGTCTTTAGACCAAGCATCACCATACACTCACCGGCCGCCAACTGTATTAGCCTTGCAGTTCAAGAAATCTGACAAAATTCGCCTTTATCGTCAGTTCGTGCCTGAAGATCTGAACTTTTATTCACTCTCGAGCCGTGAATTTACGGCAAGTATTCACGCCGTATCTCCTGGGAACCGAACGCAAGGCGCGAGCTAGGCGTGAAAACCATCCACACTCGCGTTCGCTCTTGTTCGCGGGTGTTCACGGCGTGAGTCTGAAGCCGCCTTGAAGCTTTCGTTGAGGCCACGAACATTTTTGCACTTAAATTAATAACCTGCTATGCTAAGGTGTCGTTTTCGCCTGTGTGTCTATAGAGAATCATGACTTAACCTGCATGCCACGGCCTGTCAGTTAGACTGAGTCAAACTTAGTCGTGCCGGCCGACTTGGGCCTGTACTCCCAAAGACGAAACGAAACGAAAACGAAACCGTTTTGTTAAAATGGTACCTGGTAAGAGGATATCGGCTCGTTTTCGTCTAAACAGACGATGACATATTTGTAATCGTCTTCGTTCAGACGTCGTTGTTGTGTGTCAGCGGTTTTGAGGATAAAATGTAAATTGGGATCGTTAATTATTTAGCTAGCTTTTATTTATTTTGCATAATAGGTCAAAAATAACAAACTCAAGACAGTGCGAGATCACGGTATACAGAAACAAGGTAATGTAAAAGACTGTATATCGTAAACCATATTTTAGTGCTGACGTCACGTGGGGCCCACTTTCCATATAAAATCGAAACTGTTGTTGTTGCTTCTGCTTTAGGGCTGACGTCTCTAGGCGCCCACTTTTTACGATATTCGAAGCTGTCGGCTCTTTTACATTACCTTATGTTTCTGTATACCGTGGTGCGAGATTATCGTCTCCAGGAGTAGGAAATATATTTTCGTCTCGTCTCGTTTCTTTATCGTCTCGTCTTCGGCAGTACCAGCCCTGGTATGACAGGCCACTGCCAACCGGCGGCCTGTAAGTGAATGGGGGTTTTAGTGGAGAAACATGCTTTACTTAATTTAACCAGATTTTCTCGCAATTTTACACTGTTTCTTAAAAAAAAATAATTACGTGATATTTGCCGAGACCCCCCTCTCCCCACGTGAGATTGGGTGAGATTCAGCTCGCCCCTCCCCCCTAAACACCTCACGTAATTAATGGACGACCCCTTTACATAATCTAACTAATCTAACGACACTAATCATTTTATATATTTCAGAATTTTGTCAACTATAATCTCCTAGACTATATGATAAATAAAGCTTATCATGGATCATTTGACTTATCGGAAGCGAAGCCTTCTATCTTTTTCCCCTTCATCATAGGACTATCCATCGCTAATTATAAATCCGAACAATTGGACGTTTTAAAACCGAAAATCCTAAAAAACCCGATTTTAAAATCAGACAGATTCGATTTACCCTGGATGAAAGTAGCATGTGAACTAATGTCCCTTGATTGTTTTGATAATGCATTATTAGATAAAATTTTTGAAGATAATTTCCTAGAAAAATATTTATCTAGAGAACAAAACACCTTGGACTATCTCCAACTTTTGTCTGTGTATCAAAGTACATTGATTCTAAATGATGGCTATGGTGGACGATTGCCAAATTCTAGATTTATAAATAAAGCAATTGAGCTTAATATAGAGAGACACACTTCTTCACTGCGGAGCAGCTTGGAGTTTATTTTTAGTGGTTCAAAATATGTTTATACAAAAGTTACAACGAAATATGGTCATTTAATTGACCATGTCATTGCATTCGATGAGAACAATGAACTTGTACCGGTAGAAAATGAGGAAGGAAATGAAAGTGAAATATTTCAGTTGGAAAAAATACAGAAGGAAGGCCAACAATTGTGAGTATTTTTAAAGATTTCTTTTGTTGAACAATGTCCATAAAATTTGTTTTGTAGAGTATCGCAAGATACAGTAGAGATACAATATTTTATTTATTTATTTATTCGCCAAACAAGGCACACTTAACCTAGGTATACATATATTTAGATTAAAAAACATAGTGTAACAGACATTTGCTGGTGTTAAGTTGCAGTTTGTTCATGGTGCACCAGTCGTGTAGGGTATTGAGTTTTGTCTGCAAGAAGGAAGCATCAGTTTGGGTCTTAATGACACTATAAATTTTGAGATCATCCGCGCAAAAGAGATGTGGAACATTTGCTAATTTTTCGGATAGATCAGAGATGAAAATATTGAAGAAAAGGAGACCAAGATGACTACCCTGAGGAACGCCAGAGGTTACTTCTCTCATTAGATAGAAATCCTTGGAATCTGATAACCTGTGCTTCCGTTCAGATATGATTTTAACCATTCCAGGGCAGAATCTGATATTCCTTCTTCTTCTTCTTTAAACTCCTTTAATCCCTCATGGGACATAGGGCGGAAACAGTTGCCCTCCAGCGGACTCTGTTTTGCGCGACAGCTCTTAGCTCGACCAGGATCTCCCAGTTGTTGCGGCTTCTTCTAGTAGGGTTCTCATCCACGTTGTTCTAGGTCTTCCTACTCGACGGGAACCTTGCGGATTCCAGTCAAGGGCCTGCTTGGCTAGATTTTCGTTTTCGCGTCGCAAGGTGTGGCCAACCCAATTCCATTTCCTTCGCCTGATTTGGTCGTCTATCCTTTCTTGGCCGGCACGGCGCCATAGTTCTTCGTTTGAAATTCTATCTTGCCAGCGGATTTTTAGGATACGACGAAGGCATCTGTTGATGAAGACTTGTAGGCGCCCTGTTATGAATTGGGTGACTTTCCATGTTTCGCAACCATACAAAAGAACTGCCTTAACGTTGGAGTTGAACAGCCGCAATTTGGTGTTAGTGGAAATCACCGTTGATCTCCATATGTGGGACAGGCATGCATATGCGCCTCGTGCTTTATTTATTCTGGAACTGACGTCTTCTTCTGCCCCACCATTTTCGGTAATAATGCTACCGAGGTAGCAGAATTTATTTACCAGTTCCACGGTTATTCAGCGCTTTTCGTTCAATGGTGTTTGCATTTATCCGCATTTCTTTAGTTTTAGTCGGATTTAGCCTTAAGCCTGCTGGACTACTTTCTGTTGCCAAATTGTTTAACATGTTTTTGAGGTCCTGGTGTCTGTGGGCCAGCAAACAGATATCATCGGCGTAGTCGAGATCCTTAAGGCGGTCTACCAAACCCCATTGTATGCCGCCTCTTCTATTATCTAGAGCGCCGACAAGGATTTCATTTATTACTATAAGAAATAGTAATGGCGAAAGTAGGCATCCTTGTCGTACTCCTGAGCTCACCTCAAAGCTGTCGGATAATTTTCCATTATGGAGAACTCTGCATTTGGAATTGTTATATAGGGCTTTTATCAATTCTATTATTTTATCAGGCAGTCCACGTCGCCGTAGTGCCTTCCAAATGAAGCTCCTATTAACCGAGTCGAACGCTTTCTCATAGTCTACGAAAGCAAGGTAAAGGGGGGATCGGAATTCAGTAGACTGCTCCACTAGGTGTTAATTTGATCAATACAGGAGCGGCCCTTCCTGAATCCGGCCTGCTGCCTCCTAAGCGTTCGATCAACTGCCTCTCTTATCCTAGATAGTAATATATGGGACAAAATTTTGCCCACAGTAGATAATAAACAGATACCTCTCCAGTTGTCGCATATTGTTAGGTCCCCCTTTTTTGGTATTTTGACTATGATACCTTCCGTCCAATCCTCCGGAAAGGTACAGGTGTTCCATGCTATTTCTAGGATTGGCTGAAGCGCATCTGCTATGAGGCTTGAGTCGGCTTTCAACAATTCTGGCGGGATGCCATCTTTTCCTGCTGCTTTACCATTGGCCATCGCATGAATTGCGGTTAATATTTCCGTCTTGGATGGGGCCCGAGTGGCGATTCTTATTGGCTGTGCATTGTTGTTGTTTTCCTGAGGTTCCTGTGTAAATGTACCATTCAGGGCGGCGAAGAAGTAATCTCTCCATCTTTGGAGTTGCTCCTCGTCGCTGCACAGCAGCCTTCCATCCGCACTCTTAACGGCATGCTTTTTAGTAGAGTGCTTTCCCGAGAGCTGTTTAGTGATTTGGTACAGCACCTTACTGTTGCCAGTGTTTGCCGCGTTTTCCGCTTTTTCTGCGAGCTCATTTATCTGCTGCCTTTTATCACGCCGGACACTTCTCTTAACCTCCCGATGTAATTGGGAGTATTCCTGTTCTAATTGGTGACGTCTTTCCGGGTCGTTTGTAGAGTTTACGTTATTTTTGATATTCCAAACTTTAATAATTTTACATTTAGGATGGCTTGGTCCACTCGATGGAAGGCCTTGCGGAAATCACTGTACACAGCATCCAATTGATGGCCGCTCTCCATACTGCATAGCAATTCGGAGATAAGGACCATAAGGTTAGAAGTTGTTGAACGGCCTAACCGAAAACCATGTTGTTGTTCTTTTAGGTATGGATCGATAAGAGGAGCAATCCTGTCATAAACAAGTTTTTCAAAAAACTTAGGAATTGATGATAAAATAGCAATGCCCCTATAATTGTCTACCGAGTGCTTGTCACCGGATTTATAGATTGACGTTAGGTATGATATCTTCCACAGCTTGGGAAACTTTCCTAACGATAAAGATTTGTTGAAGATGAGATAATACACCCCACATACTTCAATTGCAGGGGACCCTCCCTGCTCGACCTGTTTCTTTCCAATATTAACTTTATCACCTTTCTAAACCAAATCTCTCCTCAGTTACTTGGATCACGATATTTTATTCTTGAGCCACAGCTTTTCTATTTCAAGTGGCAACTCTGATTTATCGTGATTTCTCCTAGCGTGGAGTAATATTTTCACCATGATTGACCTTGATGATAAAGTTGCTGAATTTTATAGGTTACTGCTCGGCTTATATGATGAGTTCGTCCCTTTGAAGTGCAAAATTCTTACCGCCAAATATAAATCTTGGTTTACTGCGGAAATAAAAAAAAAAGGGAATTTCTTTGTCGCTGGCCCAAAAAAGTTAAAAGTGCTACTGTCATTCGTTATTATGCTCGTCTGATCCTTCGCTTCCAGCCAAAACTCTCTGGAAGAACTTACGCTCCTTAGGCGTGCATTCTAAAAATGTCACTGCGTCTCCTAATCTTTGTCCAGGAAGCCTCAATCAACATTTCCTGATGGCCTTTGCTTTCGTTGTGTCGATTTCCTTGAGATTGTCTCAGCTCTAAAATCAGTTAAGTCACAAGCAGCGGGTGGTTTAAACTGATACATAGTTTCTTAACCAATCGTTCTTATAGAGTTCTGCTCGGTAACAATTCTTCCTCAGTTGCTGCTCTTCATGCTAGTTACGTCCTTGAACTCCACTGATGACCAAAATCAAGTTGCATCGCAACACGATGCAACATGTCATTATAATTATCAAATTTAATTTCAACTTTCCCATGATTGAATTGCTAACCAAGCAATTAACCGGAAAAGGTTTTTCCTTTAAATATTTTAACTCCATATAAAAACTGAATATGATTTTGCAAACGAAGCAATTTACCGGAAATGGTTTTCCGTTTTCCAATTTCTTGAAATATTTTATAAATGTAGAATTATTGCTTATACCACAAAAATGTATATTTTGATTCTTTGTGTTTGTAAGCAGCGATATTTCGGTTGATCGTTACAAAATTAAATGTAATAATTCAGTCTTAAGACCACTGTTAGAAAGTAAAGATTGACTCCGAAGAGTTCAATCCATGTTTTAATAAAAATTAATTAATATTATCCAAAGATAATAAATTATTGTGTTTTTATTTAACCGTATAAAATAAAAACGAAATTGGCGCAGTCGCGGTAGAATCTACAAAACCCAAAGAATTTTTTTTTAAATTTTGTGTTTTAAATTGAGTGAAAATTGGATGTGTAAACATTTGTATGTGAATTAAATAACATTCTTATTTTGTGCTTGTCCGAGTGAATCCAGTAGTGTACAATAAAACAATTGAAGTGTTGAGAAGTGTAGTAAGAATAGAAACCGTGTGATATATGCCAAGGAACTCGAAAGATTACAACAGATTTGATCTAAACCGAGTTCATTTAATTGACATAATGGCACAGCAGAACAATCCATCAACGCAAGGAGGTAGCGGAACTTCAATTAATCTTAATGATATAATAAAAGACGCACAGCGTATACACGAGTTTCGAGGAGATGGAGAATACGCACTAACTTCATTCATCAGAGAAGTTGACACAGTACTTCCAATTTTAAATGAAAACCCTCAAGTGAAACAATACGTATATAAACGTATTATAATCAACAAAATCCAAGGACCAGCGTTAAATACAATCCGTACTCTGGGACCCGAAGCAACATGGACAGAAATGAAGGCAGCATTAGTTCAAGAATATGGCGTTAAGGAGACTTACCATCAACTATTCCACGAAGCCCTATTAGCAAGAAATTTTCAAGTAAGAGAATATTATTTAACTTTAAGAAATATATTAGATAAAATTAATGAAAAGTACGAATTTGACATACAAAAACCTATAGAATTTAAACCGAAAAATAATGAAGAAATAATTTTAAGAGCATTTTTAAACAATATAGACGCGAATTTGTCTTCTATAATCATAAATAAAAATATAAAAAGTTTACGTGAAGCGTATAATTTATTAGAAACGTTAGGGTTAATTAGAGACAAAATTAAAATACATAAATCAAAATAAAAACGGAAATTGGAATAAGTATCAAGATAATTTCGTAAACAATAGAGAAAGATTTAGAAATACCTTCAACAACAATAATTTTAAACAAAATTTCGGTCGACCCCAACAAAATTATAATAATTACGTTCAAAGACAGAATTTTCGACAACCACAACAAAATTATAGTAATTATTTTCAAAGTCAGAACTTCGGACCACGCGGCGAGATTATAACAGTGGACAGAGACAAAATAATTCTATACAGACTCGTAAAAGCCATTATAATAATTCAAATGTTAACAAAGTAAATACCCATAGTACACCAGAGCCTATGGATGTAGATCATATCCAACATGAAGCAAATTTTCGGTCAACACCTCACAGTTTTACCTACCGATAGTAGAATTATCGATAGGTGACGATAAAATTAAAGCTTTAATTGATTCAGGATCTACAATTTCTCTGTTAAATGAAAACAAATTACCTCAATATAAAAGATATTTTTTAAATAAACCACTAATTATCAATTCTATTAATAATAGAACACCTATATACAAAGAAATTAAAACTAAATTACCTACAGAATTTAACGAAAATGCATTTATGATTTGGAAACTAACAAAATTCCATTATAAATCTTATGATGCAATAATCGGACAAAATATACTTAAACCATTGAACGGTATTGTTGATAATAAAAATGATATGTTAGAAATTAATAATACTTACATAAAATTTATCAATTCCTATCCTTATAAATTGGAACAAATTTGCCAATTAGAAGTTAATACCGTGAACGAAAACGAGTTTGAAAATTTTTGTGAAACTTTAAATTTAGAAGAAAAAACACAGTTGTTTAGGTTACTAAAATCGTATAAAGGTCTTTTTTACAAAGAAGGCGATCATCTAACAAATACTTCCGAAATAGAGCATCAAATAATTACTACTACAGACAAACCGATATTTTCTAAAATCTATAGATACCCCCAGGTACACGAAAACGAAATATCTACACAAATCGGGGAAATGTTAAAGCAAGGAATCATAAAGGAAAGTAACTCGCCCTACAATAGCCCTCTATGGATTGTGCCCAAAAAGATGGACAACTCGGGAAAACGGAAATGGAGAATTGTTATCGATTATCGTAAACTTAATGAAATCACGATCGATGACAAATTCCCTATTCCAAACATTGACAACATTTTAGATAAACTGGGCAGAGCGCAATACTTTACAACCCTTGACTTAGCAAAAGGTTTTCATCAAATTCTGGTGAAAGAGGAAGACCAGAAAAAGACAGCCTTTTCTACGCCTCAAGGACATTATGAGTTTGTGAGAATGCCCTTCGGCTTGAAAAACGCACCGGCGACTTTTCAACGCCTTATGAATTCTGTTTTGAGAGACTATATTAATAAAATATGCGTTGTGTACTTGGATGATATTTTAATATTCAGTACAACATTAAGTGAACATATAAACAGTATAAGGAAAATATTTAATAAATTGCAAGAACATAATCTGAAAATCCAATTCGATAAATGTAAATTTTTTCGAAGAGAAGCAGAGTATCTTGGGCATATTCTTACTTCTGAAGGAGTTAAACCAAATACAAAAAAAATAGAAGAAATACTTAAACTTAAATTACCTAATACACAAAAACAAATAAAATCGTTTTTAGGCATTACAGGCTACTATCGTAAGTTTATAAGAGATTACTCTAAAGTGGCACAACCAATGACCAAGTATCTTAAGAAAAATGCAAAAATAAACGTAAACGATATCAATTATATAAATTCATTCGAGAAATTAAAGAAAATTATTACTGAAGCTCCTATTCTACGATATCCAGACTTCGGAAAAAAATTTAAACTAATAACGGATGCTAGTGATTTTGCTATTGGTGCTGTCTTGCAACAAGATAATCACCCAATATGCTATGCTAGCAGGACATTAAATGAACACGAGCAAAAATATTCAACCACTGAAAAAGAACTTTTAGCCATAGTATGGTCTACAAATTATTTTAGACCATATCTGTATGGTGTAAAATTCGATCTGTTAACAGACCATCAGCCCCTTAAGTGGTTATATGCAAAAACAAAAGGAAAAGATGTTAATCCTCGACTTCACCGTTGGTTATTGAAACTAGGTGAATATAATATAAATATGGACTATATTGTCGGCAAGGAAAACAAGGTAGCCGACTTTCTCAGTAGAATAAATGTAGAAACCAACGAAATTAATGTAGCTGAAGTAAACACTCCTAATGAATTTATTGATATGCCCATACTCCAAAGACAAGACAGCGAATTTCAAAATATCAATGAAAATCGAGAAATGCCCATACTCCAAAGACAAGACAGTGAGTTTCAAAATACCAATGAAAATCGAGAAATGCCCATACTCCAAAGACAAGACAGTGAGTTTCAAAATACCAATGAAAATCGAGAAATGCCCATACTCCAAAGAGAAGACGGTGAATTTCAAAATATTGATCAAAATAGAGAAATGCCAATACTAGAGAGACAAATAATTGAACAAGATGAAATCCCTGAAGAAATATCTATTATGTCAATGGAAAACAATATTAATGATAATGACATTGACAATACAATTCATTCTCAAGAGGAAAATTTACATAATCATATCCCTATATTACATACTGCTGTAAATCGTTTTAAAACCCAAATAATATTAACTAATAATAAAACAATAGAACACGAAAAAAAACATAACAATATAAAAATATATATAAACCCCGAAGATGTAGAAAACAATTTGTCTGATATATTACGAAGATATATCAGAGTCGGGAAAATAGGTATATTCACTGACCTAAGTGATCATGAATATAATAAACTTCAACAGAAAATTATACAATTATATGGCAACATACAAACCATAAAATTTTTTAAATGTTCATATCATGCCAAAGATATAGACACAGAAGAAGAAGCTTATAGTTATATTCAAAAATATCATAAATATGAAACGGGACACACAGGGATAAACGAGAACTATGAAGGGTTAAAGAAATTCATATATCACCCCAATCTTAAAACTTTAATACACAAATATATTAACAATTGCGATATCTGCAATCGCGTTAAATACGACAGAAATCCGATTAAACAAAAATTTAAATCTACTGAAACCCCTAAAGATATCAAAGAAATTATACACATGGATATTTATACAAATTCAAAAGCTAACTTTTTAACATTTATAGATAGGTTTTCTAAATTTACTACAGCTTATTACCTTGAAGATAGGAATAACCAAACAATTATTGAAAAACTAAGAGAATTTAAATCACAAAGAGGTAATATAAAGAAGTTAATTACAGATAATGAATTTAAGAGTATCAATATTAAAGATTATATGAGGAACGAAAATATAGCATTTCATTTAGTTAAATCAAATAACCACACTGGAAACTCTGACATAGAACGTTTCCATAATACACTAAGTGAAAAAATTAGAATCCTTGGTATAGAAAATAAAGAACTGAACATAAAAGAAAAAATTAGTAAAGCAATTGAATGGTATAATAACAGCTACCATTCAACTACAAAAGAAAAACCCATCAATATTCAAGAGGGAAGATGTAATAAAGATACTATTTATGAAAATCTTTGTAAAGAAAAGGCTAGGTATATAGAAAAAAGAAACACAAGTAGAGAGAACTATATAGAAAATAGAGTAGAAGGATATATCAAAAATTATAAAAGTGTTAGGCATAAAGAACAACCTAGATTTGTTAAAAGTAACCTACATAACATACATTCATCTAATATTAAAAGACAAAATAAATTTTCAGGCGAGTTGGATGTTCGTAATATTTCTGTTACTGCTTATGTTCACCAAAATCCAGGGTCATCTCATAATTGAAAAAGTTGTCAGCAATTCTGGATATACAGAAATAAAACTAGAAAATATTAACATAGTAAAAACCTATGACACTATTATACATATCGTTAACACTGCAGAAATTTTAACTATACTAGACAATTTGGAAGAAAACATAAAGAAATCAGACTTAAAAGAAAAATCAGTGGCTTTACTATATCAGGTAAATAGCATTAGAAATAAAATTCAAACAATAATTCCTCATCGTCAAAAGCGAGGTTTAATTAATTTTGTTGTAACAATACAAAAATGGCTTTGGGGTACTATGGACAGTACCGACAGATACGAAATTGAACAACATTTTCATGTAGTTGACACAAACAACCATAACCTAATACAAAATCTAAATTCTCAAGTTAAAATTAATAATAACTTTAACGAAACATTTATGTTGCTAAAAGAAACAATCGAAAAGGATAGGTCTACAATACTAAAAGCAATTAATGAAATTGACGATTCTAATAAAATGCTATACAAACAAACAATTTATATAGACTTTATATTAAAATTAAAGATATTGGAAGATAACATAGAACATATTCAAAACAATATAGCATCTTCGAGATTAGGTATTATTCATAGCAACATATTAACAAATGAAGAAATTTTAGAATATAAAATAGATTTCTACAAATTAGAAAATATTAAGTTGGGAACAGCAATTGATAACAACGGAAACGTAATTTTTTTAATTAGAATCCCAAAGGATATGATTACCTTACAAAAATCAATACTTATTCCAATAACCGACGAAAGTCGTAGAGAACTAATGTTTAATCCACAGGAAATTGTAAAATTTGAAGATCGAGGCAAATAAAGATTTGAAAAATTTAAAACTATGTAATAACTGTTTGATTAAGAAAAATTGTTTAAAAATTTTTTAATAACGAATCAGAAGTTATAGAAATAGACAGAGGAATAATATTAGTTAAAAACCAAAACAATACAAACTTTAATAGCAGTTGTGATGAACGTAAATTTAAATTACAAGGCAACTATCTAATTAACTTTATTAATTGTAGTATAAAAATTGATAATAATATTTTAAGTAATTATCAAAAGGAATTTAAGCATAGTTTTACAGTTACAAATTATATGGAAGATATGAAAAACTCTAATAGAAAGATAATATTCGATGACATTCAAATAAATCAAATTGACAATATTAAAGAAATTAAAGAATTAACCTACCAAAAGAATGATTATATATATGGAAGTATTTTTTCTCTAATATTTGTTATTATACTCATATTAACTGTAACGTTGACTTGCAAACACAAAAAATTGGGAATAAAAATTAAAAACATAACTCACGGTAGTCCTCGTTCAAAGGAGGGAGGAGTTACGTCCTTGAACTCCACTGATGACCAAAATCAAGTTGCATCGCAACACGATGCAACATGTCATTATAATTATCAAATTTAATTTCAACTTTCCCATGATTGAATTGCTAACCAAGCAATTAACCGGAAAAGGTTTTTCCTTTAAATATTTTAACTCCATATAAAAACTGAATATGATTTTGCAAACGAAGCAATTTACCGGAAATGGTTTTCCGTTTTCCAATTTCTTGAAATATTTTATAAATGTAGAATTATTGCTTATACCACAAAAATGTATATTTTGATTCTTTGTGTTTGTAAGCAGCGATATTTCGGTTGATCGTTACAAAATTAAATGTAATAATTCAGTCTTAAGACCACTGTTAGAAAGTAAAGATTGACTCCGAAGAGTTCAATCCATGTTTTAATAAAAATTAATTAATATTATCCAAAGATAATAAATTATTGTGTTTTTATTTAACCGTATAAAATAAAAACGAAATTTGCTGGTGTTTCCCAAGGTTCTGTCCTTGGCCCGCTACTATTCGGGATTTTCATTAATGATCTTCCTTTTGTAGACAAAGATTATAAGATTCACATGTAGGCTAACTAAAAGATAATGTTCAAATTTACATCTCTTCACCCAAAGACCAATTCCTCAGTAGTTTAGAGAAACAACGCAGATCTGCAGTATGTTTCCTCTTGGTCAACATTGAACCATCCACTACTTAATCCTCGGAGATTCCAATGCATGTTTCTCTCTCATTCCGCCTTTAACTATTCTAATGTGTCTAATATTGCTTTAAATGTGGTTCCCCTCGCCCGCGTTGACAAAGGAAAAAATCTTGGTGTAATTTTGAATAGTAGTTTAACAGGTTGTGATCACATTAGCTTCATTGTTCAGAAAACCTGTGGTCAGCTGTCGAAACTCAGGTTTTACTGTAGTTTGCTGACTAGGTCTCTCCGTATGAGCTTAATGAAAGCCTTAATACTCCCTGACCTAATGCATGGCCTGTCTATTTTCCCTTTTCTCGACTCTTCCTGCGCCCGTAAGCTTAATCTTGCCTTCAACGACTGCATGCGTTTTGTCCATAAACTTCGCCGTTATGATCATATATCTCCCTAGTCTAATTCGATCCTTGGTTGCTCTCTCAGAGACTATCGGAAGTACAGACTTATGCATCTACTCCATGACATTCTGTACCACCGCAAACCAGCTTACCTTACCCAGTTTGTAATACCCTCACAATCTCTCAGAAACAATAATTTAATTATTCCACAATTTCGTACTTGATTGGACAACGTTCTTTCTTTGTCTTCGCGGCTTTGCTTTGGAATTGTCTTCCAGTTGATCTCCATTGATTCAGCGGGCATTTTCAAGAAGCGTCTTTTCTATCAGTTCTCTAACAGGTTTGTATAAAGCGCAAACACAAGTTTTCTTTTATAAATTTTCTTTCATTTAAACTTTCTTTGCTATTACACTTTTCAATTATGTATTTTTAATTACATATTTATTTTTTTATGACTCTTTCATATCCTCCTATCCTACCGATGTATTAATAAATGTACTCGTTATAAGATTCTATCTTGTGTACATGGTCTATCAATAAATAATAATTCAAGAAACTTGTGGCCCCAGACCCCCCCCCCCCCCCTCTATCCTATTCTCTTCTCTGTTTCTAACTAACTACTAGACATTGCACCATGACATTAACGAAATGACTGACTGGTAGTGCAAAGTTTTAGTCCCAAGCTTGGGGTTTCACATAAAACGCTCTTTACTCGTCAATTGGCTTATAAAGCACCTATATGTCCAATAAGCATATATTATCACACGGACTATTCAACCAAAATAACTACCGGCTATGATTTTTCCACAGCAAAAGACTGTCCAGCCCAGCACACTCGCAAATCCGCAGCCGTCTTTTGACGGCCTAAGAATACTTTTGAAAATAGAACTCGACTATAGAACAAAATATTTAAAGTCTCCGCTCCAAGCTTACTACATAGGGCACTTTCGAGAATTCACCAGTGGTAGCTACCTTTCTGGTAACGGTACCATATTGGTAAGCTGATCAGGGTTAGTGTGGTTAGTTTTTACCGACTGATAGATGAGGTTAAGTGGTTAATTTTCGAACGAAAATTTGACATTTGAGTTTTTTTCATGTACAAGATTTTTTTTTAAAAATATCTACAAATTTACTGCTCCATATATGGTCTGTTCATTAGTCAGTCCTAGAACGATTTAAAACATTCTAGGATAGAAAAGTACAAGTTTTGGCGTTCATTAGTTATCAAACTTGTTATTTTTAGTCCGAAATAGTTCTAGTCTAGTGTTCATTAAGTTGTTCTAAATAGTCCGAAACTTCACTTTTTTGTTCTCGATTTTTTTTACGGACTGTTTTGGACAAGATTTTTTTGTTGTTGTTTTTATCTAGTTTTGACAAATGTGTATATGAAATTTTGACAACGGAAATTGTCAGAACAAAAAAGTACAAGAAAGCGTTCATTAGATTTTCTATGCTAAGTTGTTCTAAAAGGTTTGACGTTTTATTGATAGTTGTCCAATTCTCTTCTATTCTGTCCAGTCCTGAAAACTACTGAACAAAGCTATAAAATACCCACTCTAAAAAAACCGAAATCTAAAAACTATCGTAACGTCAAAAAAATAAATATTTTTCAACTACCACTTCAACCATCACACGAATATGGTTCCTATGGTGAGACTGCGGTTACTTTACCGGTGAATATTCGAACATGGTGAGTGGTAACTTATGGTAAGTGATCAATATTCGAACATGGTAAATTAGCTGCTGGTTCGTCCGGTAGCTACCATGGTGAATTCTCGAAAGTGCCCTACATTGCAGCCCGACGGACTGATAGTACAAAGGGCGACTCTTGAAAAGAATTTAAGTGTAATTATTGCCACAATTGAAAAAAAACATTCGTTGAAAAGTAGAACGTCCTTGTGCCACTGGCTTTTTATGTTTAAAATTTAATCACGCGTCAGTTTTGTTTTCTAAATTTAGCTACCCAAATGACCGTGGTCAGATGAAGGTCATGTGCTTGAGTGGAACGCTGCGTGTTATAATTCAAAGTCCGTGAATTGGTTTTGCCATCATGATTCTAGGCGCTCGCTTTCTATGAAATTCTTAACCCACATTTGATTAAAATGATACCACGACTTTTGGGCTTTCTTCCACTTCAACCCAAACTATACATACATACATAAATGGGACTGAAAGTTTTTATGTATATTTTTGTCTGAAATTGGTATATAAAAAGTTGATATAGTGATAAAAGTCAAGATTTTAGATAAACATCTTCCAGCCATTTCTTCGTCCTACACTTCCCCCCTGCTTCCTTAAATAAACTATAAAAGGATAACCAATAAATAGTGCAAGCAAAGAAATGAACGCCATCGGAACGCAGCAATCCCAAGATACACCGGGTGTGTTCCAAAATGCATCACTGCAGCAGTCGAGCTGAAGACAGACTTCCAATTTCCGAATTCTGCAGATATCGTAGCGATGCATTTCGGAACTCGCCCACCATCAAGCATACATCCAAAAAACCGAACTGACCCCGCTTTTCTAATTTAACTTTTCTCTCCTTTTCAGAGTTGGAGTTCTATGTCTACCGCCATCCCACTACATTTCCAACTACCCAAGAGTAAAAGGAGTCTTCAACCTAAAAATAAGAACGCTAGAAGCCCTAGGACTCACAGTGGTGCCAGTCAACTTCAAACATTGGACCGATTTGCCGGAACAAGAAAAACTCCATTATTTAGAAACGGAAATAAAGTATAATTTGAAAAAAATTTAGATGTACATGGAGAAATAGAAAATACAATAAAAAAAAGTAGTCTTCAATGAATAAGTTGTATTTAATTTCGAATGGAAAATAAGTTGCAAATATAATCAAATAAGCATTCTAAAAAGCGAATAAATTTATAAATTTTGAATACTGAATTTAGTTTCCACCGCGAAGACGAAGGACCAAGTGAAGAGTTGACTCCTTCTGAATGTTGTAATCAGACAAAGTGCGCCCATCCTCCAGCTGCTTACCGGCAAAGATTAAACGCTGTTGGTCTGGTGGGATTCCCTCCTTGTCTTGTATCTTAGCCTTGACATTTTCGATGGTATCAGATGGCTCAACTTCAAGGGTGATAGTCTTGCCAGTCAAGGTCTTAACGAAAATCTGCATACCACCACGGAGACGTAGAACTAAATGAAGTGTAGACTCCTTCTGAATGTTGTAATCAGACAATGTGCGACCATCCTCTAATTGTTTTCCAGCAAAGATCAAACGTTGCTGATCTGGAGGAATGCCTTCCTTATCTTGAATTTTAGCCTTGACGTTCTCAATGGTGTCTGATGGTTCTACTTCAAGTGTGATAGTCTTACCCGTTAATGTCTTAACGAAGATTTGCATACCACCGCGAAGACGGAGGACCAAATGAAGGGTTGACTCCTTCTGAATGTTGTAGTCAGACAAAGTACGTCCATCTTCCAGTTGCTTTCCGGCAAAGATTAAACGCTGTTGATCTGGAGGAATACCTTCCTTGTCCTGAATTTTAGCTTTCACGTTTTCGATAGTATCAGATGGTTCAACTTCGAGGGTTATTGTCTTACCAGTCAAGGTTTTAACGAAGATTTGCATTCCACCTCGGAGACGAAGCACCAAGTGAAGTGTAGACTCCTTCTGGATGTTGTAGTCAGACAAAGTACGTCCATCCTCGAGCTGCTTGCCAGCGAAAATTAACCTCTGTTGATCTGGGGGAATGCCTTCCTTATCTTGGATCTTGGCCTTGACGTTCTCAATGGTGTCAGAGGGCTCAACTTCTAAAGTAATTGTCTTACCAGTCAACGTCTTCACAAATATTTGCATACCACCGCGAAGACGGAGAACCAAGTGAAGTGTCGACTCCTTCTGAATGTTGTAGTCGGACAATGTACGTCCATCCTCAAGCTGCTTGCCAGCGAATATCAATCTCTGCTGATCTGGGGGAATGCCTTCCTTATCTTGGATCTTGGCCTTGACGTTCTCAATAGTATCAGATGGCTCAACTTCTAGGGTAATTGTCTTACCAGTCAAAGTTTTGACGAAGATTTGCATACCACCTCGGAGACGAAGCACCAAGTGAAGTGTAGACTCCTTCTGGATGTTGTAGTCGGACAATGTACGTCCATCTTCCAGTTGCTTTCCGGCAAAGATTAAACGCTGTTGATCTGGAGGAATACCTTCCTTGTCCTGAATTTTAGCTTTCACGTTTTCGATAGTATCAGATGGTTCAACTTCGAGGGTTATTGTCTTACCAGTCAAGGTTTTAACGAAGATTTGCATTCCACCTCGGAGACGAAGCACCAAGTGAAGTGTAGACTCCTTCTGGATGTTGTAGTCGGACAATGTACGTCCATCCTCCAGCTGCTTTCCAGCGAAAATTAACCTCTGCTGATCTGGTGGAATTCCTTCTTTGTCCTGGATCTTGGCTTTGACGTTCTCAATGGTGTCAGAGGGCTCAACTTCTAGGGTAATTGTCTTACCAGTCAAAGTTTTGACGAAGATTTGCATACCACCTCGGAGACGAAGCACCAAGTGAAGTGTCGACTCCTTCTGAATGTTGTAGTCGGACAATGTACGTCCATCCTCTAGCTGCTTTCCAGCGAAAATCAATCTCTGCTGATCTGGTGGGATTCCTTCTTTATCTTGGATCTTGGCCTTGACGTTCTCAATGGTGTCAGAGGGCTCAACTTCTAGGGTAATTGTCTTACCTGTCAAAGTTTTGACGAAGATTTGCATACCACCTCGGAGACGAAGCACCAAGTGAAGTGTTGACTCCTTCTGAATGTTGTAGTCAGACAATGTACGTCCATCCTCAAGCTGCTTTCCAGCGAAAATTAACCTCTGCTGATCTGGTGGAATTCCTTCTTTGTCCTGGATCTTGGCTTTGACGTTCTCAATGGTGTCAGAGGGTTCAACTTCTAGAGTAATTGTCTTGCCAGTCAAAGTCTTAACGAAGATTTGCATACCACCTCGAAGACGAAGAACCAAGTGAAGTGTCGACTCTTTTTGGATATTGTAGTCAGACAAAGTACGTCCATCCTCGAGCTGCTTTCCAGCGAAAATTAACCTCTGCTGATCTGGTGGAATGCCTTCTTTATCCTGGATCTTGGCCTTGACATTCTCAATAGTATCAGAAGGCTCAACTTCTAGAGTAATTGTCTTACCCGTCAAAGTCTTAACGAAAATTTGCATACCTCCTCTCAAACGCAAGACTAAATGAAGTGTTGACTCCTTCTGAATGTTATAATCAGACAAAGTACGCCCATCTTCTAATTGCTTTCCAGCAAAAATAAGACGTTGCTGATCTGGAGGAATACCCTCTTTATCCTGAATTTTAGCTTTAACATTCTCAATTGTATCAGAGGGCTCAACTTCGAGGGTAATTGTCTTACCAGTCAAAGTCTTGACAAAAATCTGCATACCACCACGTAGACGAAGGACTAAGTGAAGGGTAGATTCCTTTTGAATATTATAATCGGACAAAGTACGTCCGTCTTCGAGTTGCTTACCAGCGAAAATTAAACGTTGCTGATCTGGGGGGATACCTTCCTTGTCTTGGATTTTAGCTTTAACATTTTCAATTGTATCAGAAGGCTCGACCTCAAGAGTAATTGTTTTTCCAGTCAATGTCTTAACGAATATTTGCATTCCTCCTCTTAAACGTAAAACTAAGTGAAGTGTAGATTCTTTCTGGATATTGTAATCAGACAATGTGCGGCCATCTTCCAATTGTTTTCCAGCAAAGATCAAACGTTGCTGATCTGGTGGAATCCCTTCCTTATCCTGAATTTTAGCCTTAACATTCTCAATTGTGTCGGATGGTTCAACTTCAAGAGTTATTGTTTTACCAGTTAATGTTTTCACGAAAATCTGCATTCCTCCACGCAAGCGAAGGACCAAATGCAATGTTGATTCCTTTTGAATATTATAATCGGATAAGGTTCGTCCGTCTTCAAGTTGCTTACCAGCGAAAATTAAACGCTGTTGGTCTGGGGGAATTCCTTCCTTATCTTGGATCTTGGCTTTGACATTCTCAATGGTATCAGAAGGCTCAACTTCCAAAGTAATTGTTTTTCCAGTTAAAGTCTTCACGAAAATCTGCATTCTGAAAAAGAGAAAATTTCTTAATTAAATTTTATTTAGAAAAAAAAATAACTGTCGACGCGCATGACGCGATTTCATCATTAAATGACTCAGCTTTTTTTCAACTTCGTCATAACAGAATTTCATAATGGCCACGTCTATTCCCGTGCATTCGCATATCGATCGAAGGACGCCATTTTGTTTCCCAAGAAAATTTTCTAGAAAATTCCGCTTTTCAGTGAAAAGTTTTCACAGTAATTTTCGGTTTTCATAAAATTACTTAAATTAAACTCAATCAGAACACTATTGTTTGATTAAAAAAAAACAAAACTCAATTCAAGTTTTAGAATAAACTAATCTACCCAACGAGCAAAATTAAAAAAAACTTACACAAATGATTTTTAAATAATAATTTAAGACAGTGGAAAACTTGATTTAATTTTTTATAATTTTATTTGAGAAAAATAATGAAATTATTTGGTCTTCGCCTTTTTGAGACTTGAAAGCGAACAAAGAAAAAATAATATTAGGAAAATTTATTAACTTACTTGGATTGCTTTGTTTCTCTCAAGCTTAAAAAACTCCCCTTCAAAGTAGTTTATTCTTTACTTTCACTTAAAATTCACTTTAAAAACTTTTTTTCACAACAAAGATGTCTTCTTCAATTATTTAATTATATTTGTTTCAATTTATAAACGTGAGATACTTTATACGTCCTCAACGGTGGAAACTTCTCCAATGAATGCAGTTCAGAAATTTCGGGAATATAAATTTTTCTTTTCTGGAATGGGAGGTTTTTAGACAGCTGTTTTACGATATTCATTGGAAAGTACCGTTAACGGGATATTTCTCGGGCAGGGCCACAGCAATCGCAAAATTGCATTCAATTACGTTGACGGTTACTTGAGTTCTTAACTTGAAATTTTCTTGAAACTCAAGGTGCATTTTCGGTTCATTTGGGGTTTCCTTCTAAAATAAACCAGCTCCATATCTTTGAATAGAGAAGATAAGGAACCGAAAATAGCGTACATGTATGCGGATTCGAGGGAAGCACTCGGGCTCAAGAAATTTTCTCTCCAATTCTCCCTTTCCTTTCTTCATAAAAACTAAAATTATGAATTGATGTAATAGCTTTTTAAAAAAAGTGACAATCCTGTGGATGCTAAAGATTAGTGTTGATAAAATTCCGTAAAAGGCTTGTTCGGAGTGGAAAACGCAGTGGAAGGCAACTGAGAATTTTCGCTATCATAGGAAGGTAATTTTCTTTAATTTATGAGTATAAGGGGTCGTCCATAAATTACGTGAGGTGATTTTTGCGATTTTTCGACCCCTCCTCCCCCCTTGGTGAGATATCGTGAGATTTCTCTCGACCCCTCCCTCCCCCCTAATCTCACTTGAGATTTTCCAAATTTTAAAAAATATTTAGTATTTACATTAAAAATACGTAATTACGGCCGTAACCACAGCAAGGCTGGCCTTTCCTTTGAACATAGAACTCAGGAAAGGCCCTCGCGTATAAAATCCGACCGTGTACGTATTTAAATCTAGTGAAAGGCGTGTAAAAAGTTCATCTAGGTGGATGGGGGTGTTGGGAGCAATATTTTATTTGAGATAACTGATAATTTGGACTCCCTTGCCCTCCTCGTTTTTCCGGTTGTGGCGGACACACAACTACCAACAAGCATTTCATTACGCTAAAATTCGGCGTGTGCCTTCTTCGTAGTTATAAATTCTAATGGCCTTTTCGCGGTTCAGGGTTACTTGGCTCGTACTCTGCAGCATTCGACGAGTCTCGCGTTTAGCTAGCCGTTGGAGGCTAAACGATCGAGTAAATTTTTTGTGTAGGATTTACCCATATCTTAAGGCCCCAATTTACACACAGTTCGACGGCAGTTCGTGTCCTGAAAGTTTTCCCCTTGAGGGCAAGTATTACTATACACTGACCGGCCGCCAACTGTATGGCCTGAAGTTCAAGAATGCCTACAGCTCAATAAAGCTGACAAAAATCTCATTGATCGTCAGTTCGGGCCTGAAGATCTGAATTTCTATTCACTCTCGAGCCGTGAATTGACGGCAAGAAAGTGAATTGACGGCACTCGTAACGGAAAGCAAGGCGCGTTCTTGCTTGTTTGTGGGTGTTCACGGCGTGAGACTGGAGCTGCCTTGAAGCTTTCGTTGAGGCCATGAACATCTTCGAATTAAGCAATCGTTTGCGCCTGTGTGTTTGTAGGGAATCATGATTTCATCTGCATGCCACGGCTTGTCAGACGGATACCTGAAATCTCATCCCTCAGTTAGACTGAGTCGAGCTTAGTCGTGCCGGTCGACCTGGAGCGCGTTCAAAAACCTTACTATGGTTAACCATGGTTAACTATGGTAAACTTTTGTCGTTCAAAAACTCCGTGGTTAACTACAACATAACCACGAGCATAACTTTTTGGCGTTCAAAAACTCCTGTGGTTAACCATGGTGTAGTTAAATTTTAACCATGCTCGGGAGCATGGTTAGCGATAGTTAAGAAGAAGAAGATTAAAAACAATTTTTTGACATTTGTTTTAATGTTAATAATGAACAAATCAAAGTGGGATTTGGGTGATTATTCTAAATATAGTATTATTGGCAATAATTGAGGCAAATAGCCGACACCATTTTATGGAAAAAAAATTTAAATTTTCTTTACCACGTAGTTAACCACGGTGCGTTCAAAAACCTCTATGGTTAAACATAAACTTTCGTGGTTAAGTGAAGTGATGTAGCATAACCACAGCTTACCTCGTGGTTTACTATAGTAAGGTTTTTGAACGCGCTCCTGGTCTAACAGGCCACTGCCTACTGGCGGCCTGTAATTGAATGGAGGTCTTTAGTGAAGAAACAGGTTTTACTTAATTTAACCCAGTTTTCTTGCCATTTTACACTTACTATGATTACATGCATACTTGAAGTCGGCTTCAAGTAGACTTGAAAGTCATGTAACCTCAGATCGACTTCAAGTAAGCTTGACTCAAGTAGATCCGAAAAATTTGTCGGATCGACTTGAAATTGACCATGTAACCCCTGCTTCAGCGCTTGAGTTTTGAAATTAGTTCTCCTTTGGTTGTACATTTCACTTCTGATGCAATTCACTTAATAAATTTATTTTATTTATTTAAGCTGCACATAAATGAGAAAAAATCGTTTATTCCATCACGCATTTCGAAGCAAACTTATGCGAAGTGTCAAATATATTTCAAGCCAGCTTGAAGTCAAGCTCTCAAGCTGGTGAACTTTCGCCGCGGATTAAACTGTCAGTTGGATCTCAAGTCAAGTCCTCGATCCGGCATGTAATCATAGTAATTGTCTCTTTAAAAAAATAATTATGGTGTAAATACAATTGGGGCGAGAACTACAGCGACGAACCCAACCACACCGACATTCGCGGCGAAATTCGTCGTATGAATACAATTGGAGCGAAGCAAAATGATATCAGGTGCAGCAACTTTGTTCGTGTTATTACCTGTCAACATTTTTCTGTTTTTTAAGCGGGTATAAAACGTTTTTAATTTGCTTTTGCTTGAAAGTAATTTTTTAAGATCATGAGGGCGGTGCAAAAATAATTTGTATTCCAAAAATTTTATCAATTTTGTACATGGTGCATTTAATTTATGAGGTTTTTGTAGCCTAAATCTTGGATATCATACAATTGTTTTTTTTTTCGCGCACCAGCTCTATTAATTGTTCATCAAAACTCATTATTCTATAAAAATAGCAACATACACATGTAATAATAAATGTTTCTATATTAATATGCTACTTTGTAAAAAAATAAACAAAAACTTAAATGCAACAACGCCGGTTTATTTATATATATAAATAAAAATGTAATTTAAAAAAAACAACCAAAAAAACACCAATTTTAAAATTTATTACAAAATGTAAACAAAATTTAAAACTTCAACAGTCAACAGTCAAGAAAAAGTGTCAAATGTGTTTTTCTCAGTTGGCCAACTTGGAGCGGCGACCACAAATTAGATAATAGATTGATTTCATCGCTGTGGTTTGCGCCGTAGCCAAGGTTGTGGTCCGAATTATATGCAACTTCATATGAACCAGTGTATTCTTATCGTGTTTGACAGTCGCGGCGAAATTAGTTTCGCCGGTCGCCCCAATTGTATTTACACCATTACGTGCGGATAATGGAAGTGCGAGTACATTTAACGCCAATAATACAAATTAAAAGTGCAGTTTTGACGTGACAACGTCTTATAAATCGGTTATACCGGAGCGCGCGGACGGAGAATGTCCCGAAACGGTGTGTGGTGGGCGTGGCCTATGCGCATGTGTCATTACGTTTACATGATTTACTTGAGTTCCTGACTTGAAATTTACTTGAAACTCAAGTTGCGTTTTCGGTTCATTTACTTGACTTCAAAATGTCTTGAAATTTTCTTGAACTGACACTTGACCTTTCATATTATAACAGAAACTATCTTCAAATTATAATATAAATAACTTTAAAAATATTGCATCAAAAGTATACATTCACTACAGTTTTTATCTTCTTCTTGTTCCAAGGAAAAAATACGCATGCAAATTTTCAAGTATTCAAGTAGTGTTTACATGAGCTTTTTCAAGTCAATCAAACAAATTTTTGTGATTTACTTGACTCAAGTATACTTGAAGTCAGGACGAGTTTACATGCATATTTAGTTACTTGAAATCTACTTCAAGTATACTTCAAGTACGCATGTAAACGTAATGTGTGAGTAAGCGACGCCGGCTCCGCCGTATATTGGAAATAAAAAATACTGAATAAATAATCACACTGTTATTGTTACATTTGAGAATAAATAAAAATAAAAATACTGCAAAATTATATGTATATTGTGTTTATTATATATTGCACCGGGGCACCGGTTTTTTTTCTCCACGATATCAAATGTAAACAAATTTTAATCACAACAACAAAATACATAGTGGTGACCCTTTTCTACGGTATTCGATCTCTTTTACAAACATAAGACCGATTCTACACATTCAACTTTGCATTCCACTTTTTGACGTTCAATTCTGTCGCTCGCGTCTACACATTTTCAACTATTCAAGAAGCAGATCGAAAATCTAGGCTGTCTTTGCTATCCGTGTACACTCATATTCATACATATTCACACACTCATAAAAATGTTGAACGAAAACACAAAAGTTGAACGCAAATTTCCATTCCATTCTGAGCTGCTTTCCATTTTCCTTTCAACTCTAGTCTGTTTCAAACTTTGCATTGGAGTGGAAGAGAAAAAAAAGTTGAACGTCAAAAAGTGGAATGCAAAGTTGAATGTGTAGAACCGGTCTAAGGTAATGTAAAAGAGACGACAGCTTCGAATACCGTAAAAATTGGGCGCCTAGAGACGCTTCGATTTTATATGGAAAGCGGGCCCCACATGACGTCAGCACTAAAATATCGTTTACGGTATACAGTCTTTTACACTACCTTTACCTAGTTTATAGCTACTCCAAAAATAATTCGAATTATGGATCATCCCAAATTTTTTACCCTATAAACGAGGTAATTCGAATTATGGCTTAAACCGAAATATTTCGGCTTACGCCATAGACCGGTTCTACACATTCAACTTTGCATTCCACTTTTTGACGTTCAACTTTTTTTTCTCTTTCACTCCAATGCAAAGTTGGAAACAGACAAGAGTTGAAAGGAAAATGGAAAACAGCTCAGAATGGAATGGAAATTTGCGTTCAACTTTTGTGTTTTCGTTCAACATTTTTAGGAGTGTGCGAATATGTATGAATATGAGTGTACACGGATAGCAAAGACAGCCGAGATTTTCGATCTGCTTCTTGAATAGTTGAAAATATGTAGACGCGAGCGACAGAATTGAACGTCAAAAAGTGGAATGCAAAGTTGAATGTGTAGAACCGGTCATAGTTATAAGAAAGTATTTAATACCCGTTTATACGCTAATTCGAAATTTGGATGTAACTTTGAGTTAAATCGATTTAATTTTTCTGCTATAAACTAGGTACTTGTTTCTGCATACCGTTTAAACGCACTATATGTCATTCACAAAAATGAAGCAGGTATAAAGGAAAAATCAAACCAATTTAATTTTTACATCATACGGCGGCCAACTTCGAAAATTTGTGTTTTGCACACGCATGAAAATAATTTCGTTGTTGTTGTCGTTGGTGTGACAGTGATGAGGGCATTTTGCTCAGCAATGCAGTATTGCGATTGCCATTGTAACAGAATCTGCCCGTGTAGAGGCGAATTAATTGTTTTGCATTGAAACAGATGGGTTTGGAACATTTGAGATTTGACATTTCTTTACTAGTCCCCTCATGCTTGGTAAATACGTTAATAAACAATTTGTGATTTTAGCTTGAAAAGTATGTTTCAAGTCACGGATAGTTGGGGCAAAAACTCCAAAAATGCGATTTCCTTCAAACCTCTCCAAGTAAGCAAACAATTACGCTAGGGACCATATTAAAGTTTTTCGTTATAGTCAAACTCGATACTAGGTGAAACTAAAAATTCGAAAATAAAGAAGAATCTAACAAAAGTGGGAAAGAAGAAAAAGAAACAAAAAAATGCTGGAAATATTCTAAAACAGGAAAAGCCAACCAAGCTTCTAGGACCACTCCATAAAGGAAATATTCTAAAACAGGAAAAGTCAACCAAGCTTCTAGGTCCACTACATAAAGGGGAACCTTCAACATCACTTGGGCCAATCCAGAACGCGACAGATTTAAAAGATAAACTACGGGAGAGTTTGAAAGGAGGACATTTCCGCTTTATAAATGAACAACTCTATACAACCGATGGTTTTTCAGCACAGCAAATGTTCTTAGAAAATCCAGAAGACTTCCAAGCCTATCACGAAGGTTATCGGCATCAAATTGAACAGTGGCCACTCAATCCCCTAAATAGAATAATTAAATACGTCCAGAAACAGTAAGATAGCATTTCATTTGTTAAAAAAGACGAATATAATTTCAACAAATTTTGATTAGGCCTAAGCAATGGATAGTAGCGGATTTTGGTTGCGGAGAAGCTCGTCTATCGAAGTCTGTACCACACAAGGTATATTCGATAGATTTGGTCGCAATTACGGATGGTGTTATTGCATGCGACATGGCTAACACTCCTCTAGAGTCGAATTACATTGATCTGGCTGTCTATTGTTTGTCTTTGATGGGAACAAACATTCAGGATTTTATGCTTGAAGCAAACAGAGTGATGAAAGTTGGGTATGTTCAAAGAAAGACAATTAGCTCCTTTCTAATATTTTAATTTTTCAGATCTACATTGTACATAGCCGAAATTGCGTCCCGGTTTGAAAACGTTGATTTATTCGTGAAAAAAATGAAAACATGGGGCTTCGAATTAAGCAAGAAAGATTTAAATAACAAACTATTTTATTTCTTTATTTTTAAGAAAAACAGGAATGTAGATAAGAATGATTCGGGAGAATTTTCCTTGAAGCCTTGTTTGTATAAGAAAAGATAATTTCAAAGAAGTTTTTTTTATTTATAAACTATTTCTAAAGACCTTGCATAAGGTCTCGAAAGTTAGATACGGATTTTAATCGTCGTATCTTGAATTGTAAAATTTAAAATTTATTACTTAGTGTCTCGATAATCGGGATCGGGCTTCCAGCAACTGCCCAATGGTTTCTAAGCCGATAGCGGTAAATTATGCGATCCATTTTATTACATAAACCAGGGGCCGTTTCGTGTATGTCGAACGCCGAATTCGTGCGAAAAAAATTGAAGTCGAAACTTTTTGTCGAAGAAAATTTTAGCGTTCGCATAGGTCGAAAGAAAATTTTTCGTGTCCTCGATAGAAACTACAATATTTAAACAAGAAAAATGTAACAACTGCCGTAAAAATACACAACATTTAATATTTTAAAATTATTAATCACAATAATGGAAAAACCAGATAACTCAAACCTTTCGAGTGCCTTTCTTCAATTTCAAAATAAAATATGGCAGACATATATTTCGCAATTTTAAACATTTTAATTTAATTTCAAAATAGGGGCTCGATAGAATGAAAGGTAATTTTATAACGAGGAGTATAAAAAGAAAAAAATTAATATACATTAACTCCAGGCTTGGGAATTATCGTTTGTTAAATAATGAGTTATTTGCTCCACTGTGCGCCGCCATGCACTCCCAAACCATAACGGATTGTCCGCCATGTTTGACTGTTCTTATGGTATGTTTTGGATGAAGAGCAGTATTGAGTTTTCTCCATACTTTTGTCCTTCCATCGTTCCAAAGACGTATTTGCTTTCGCCATTGAAAAGCACTCAATTCCAATACTCTGGAGAAGATTTTAGCTCCAGCAAATGTTTGTTATCAAAATTCAATCTCTTTATCCTATTGGCTTTGCTAACCCGCCGTCTGCTACTGGAGTATTTCAATACCCCAGTCTTTTTTAAAATCTGTATATTTTCTAAATGGGCGCTGCTAATTTAATTAAATTAAAAATATTGAAAGTTATTCTTTGGCTATTAAAACAAATAAAAAGTAAAGTTAACACTTAAAAGAGCAAACCCAAATTTTGTTAGATTTTTTAAAGCATTTTTAGTACCCTAAAGTATACAAGGAAACGAAATACCCCATGTAGCAGACTATGTACACAAAAACCATGTAGCATACGGCGGGCTAATAAAAGGTTTCTTCCTCACCGTTCGTCCTCGATACCCAGCTTTTCTTAACACTCAGCGTACACATTCTAGAGAAACTTCTTTCCCGACGTAGGCTTCTAGCTATGCGGCTAATTTTGGGGCATTTAAAGTAGCGTTTGCTGACTTGCCTTAACAGAGATCTTTTTTTACGAACTGTTTCGATGGGCCCTTACTACGAGGATTGTTTGCCACGGAATTATTTTCCTCATATTTCTTAATTATCACTTTATTTTTTGAACCCTTGTATGGGCCTGTTTAGACGGTTCGCTTCCAGGAACATTCCTCACATTCCATGCTGATGAAGGGGGAAGTGGGGATGATGAGAGGTGCCACCCTACTTTTCCCCTTATCCACAAAGTTCGTGAGGAAAGATCATCAAAGCGAACCGTCTAAACAGGCCCCATGACTCAAAAATCCACAATTGACTGGAAAAATATCGTTGCATGCTTCAAGGAGCTGCGGTATTTTCCCTTTCGAACTGCCATATGTACATAGACTTTTGTGATATGAAGAAATCTGTTTTGTTAGTTATTTTTTATGTAACGAAAATGTATTGTTTTTGAATTATAAATCTCTTTAATTATGAAAGAAATAAGAAATGGGTATTAACAAATTCGCTTCACCTCACCTTTCATGTTGAAAATTTCACTTCCTCAAAGTAAGAAATGTCTCTCCAGTTCGTATTTCCACGAACTTACTACGGCTCAGATCAAATTTTATCTTTTACTTCCGCAAAAGAAGAACTGCTTCAGAATGAAGGCTCATACAGAACCAATCCGCTTCGCTCGTTTTTCTTTGTTTTTCATTGATGTTCCGTCCCCTTGATTGTGGCTTCCGTTCATTTCATGGAAAGTTTATGGAAATGTCAAATTTCCTACTACGGCTCATTTCCTCATGTATGTTAAAACTCGAACATCAAGTATTAATTTAAAGTAGCAGTACATTAATTTTGAACCGGAACATTGCAAAAGCTTGAGGCCTCAGTACAATTTGCCGTTGTGTAAGGAACAAATTTACTGGCTATTGTAAGTCTGGTTCAACTCTATAGGTCTGTACCAAAAATCCAGAAAGTAAAGAAACGATTTTTGGGCAATTTCTTGCAAATCAAGAAGAAAATAATATAAATGTCGATTGTCAAGCCGCTTTTTAAGATACCCACATACATACAAAAAATTGTCAATTGACAAGTTGCAAGAAATCACAGGGCAGAAAACCTCCGGCTAATTCCTGCACGAGGGGAAGTGAAAATTTCCCCGCTTTTTCTTGCATGAGAAAGTAAAGAAACACAAATTGGGTGAATTCTTGCTCGCGCGGGATCCCACATTCGAGTTCTGGAACAAAGCTTATTATTCATCGTTCTCTCTCACCTTCTTCTTCACAAACGTATTCAACAGATTTTTGTTGGTTAGTTGTCGGCTAGTGTGGAACTGGCCATACCAAAAAAATTAACAAATGAATTCTGACAATCAATATTGCTACTCCCTCAAAATTGCCTGTTTAGACCAGTATAAAATGTATGGTAATGCAGAACAGCATCAGTACAGGAATAAAAAATATCTCTGGTAACAATTTTAAAATAAGGCGTTGTGCGTTAAATTTAAATAAAAGCAAAAATGTCAGATTCAAGTGGTATGGGAATTTCAAAATCCCCTGAAAAAAGAATAGACTTTCTTAAAAGGGATCAAAATAACAAGCCCAGTGAGGACACAACGGGGCAAAGTACATCGAAGTGGAAACTTGAAAATGCATCGAGATTACAGGAAAACAATAGTAAAGGTAAGGAACTAATTTAGTTAAATATAAATAATATACATATGTTGTATTTATAACATTAAAACATATTAGTTCCTGCTTAACATGTTTGTCATCCTTCTTTCTACAAATTAATTTTTTTGATCCACAACTGTCAAAAGGAATCTATAGACCTAGCCAAATGCAGGCGTGCAACGATTGCTGCTATTCACCCCATTTCGTCGTGTAGGCAGAACCCTGTTGATTTAGGGCTGTTTGTCATTTAAAAATCTTAACATTATTAACATGCATTCTTCCATGATGGGGAAAACCTGGTCGACTTGTAATAGTTATATGAAGTCGATGTATCCAATTGCGAATTTGTAAATAGTTCGAAAAAAAAAATCCTGGTACTATAGCTTAACCAATGGCCGTTGCTGAACCAAAAATTTCACTTCAGTCCAAGTTTCTTCTTCAATATACCACTGATATTCCACAAGGATGGAAATATTTCAAGTTTCTGGCTGCATTCGGTATCGTCAAATGACCGTCAATCAACTGCGTCGGCTGCAAAATTGACTGATACAGTTTGCAGAAGTGACTAGTTTTACAAAAGCAAGCGCTGAAAATTGATGATTCCGAACACCTGACTGCAATACCGAACGAATGAGTTGCGTCTACTGCGCTGCAAATGACGATACCGAATGCAGCCTCTTTTTGAAATTGACGCTCTATGTAAAACTTGTTTACATTTTATAGCGACTCTACAATCTGGATCCGGTCCGGTCCTTTCGCAACTGCTCTCCTCCGGCCCCGGTTCTAAACCGATGTAATTCAATTTGTCGTCATCAAAGTCCAACGTTTGGGTTTTTTAAATAAAAATATCAACTTCTGCTACGTATTTTTTGTAGAATAAGGTAGGTGAAGGTGACATTTTTGTTAAAGGAACCCAAAAGTTGAACTTTGACGGCTCGTAACTCCTAAAGTTGGGAAGATAGAACCACCAATTTTACCATCATATATAGGTAACAATTCTGCGTCCATTGGTACCTTACTCATGAAAATAGGTTTTAGGGTACAAAAAATGCAGGTTGATATGTTAAACTCTATCTTTATACAATTCTGACCGTATTACTCAAAATGGACAAAGTTTTCGAGCTAGGCGCCATAGTAACTTATATTCAGCTCAAAAATACCTATCCAACGAGATACATTTTACTTCTTCGCCAGACTCACCCGTCCATTACACTAATACAAATATATCATCGCACTCGGGGTACATGAAATTTATGAAAATTCCCCTTTTCCCTACAAACATTTCGATTCGGAAACGATTCGAGAACGATTTGCCAAAAGCTTGCTTCGAAATCGGACTCGTAAACGAATTCGAAGGCAATAAAAGCGGAGCAAGTTATCGAATCGTTTCTCGTACCGATAACGAATCACATTCAACTCAATGTACTGCATAAAAGGAAAATTAAGCCGAGCACCTTTAATACCCTGCGCTCTGCATATTCATGTACACGCACACATTGATCAAAAATCACTTCGCCGAGCACAGTCAAAAACTCAAACTTTCGAAACAATCTGTTGGGGAGAAACTAATCAACCAGGAAAGCTTTCATGTTGCGTTTTGAATTTAATTCTTGTACCTTTCGCAAGAAGTTCTCGAGTAGTTTTCGAATCGAGTATGGTCCGAGAAAGCGAGCATCCCAGAAATTGTTTGCAGGGCTCATTCACATATATTGTACAACTATAAAGGCATTACAACCGTTACACGCAAAAGAGGCAGCAGAATGAATGCCTAATGTAATACCCACATCATACACAACCCCGTTTTGATGTGGGTATCAAGTGATGTATAGTGTAACTTGCAACAATGTTACACTGTGCATCATTTCTGTTATTACTCCCAAACACAAACCGGTTTTATAGACAATTGGTGTTTGTTTTCCTCACTTTTGTATCAGAACATTTGCCAGAGTGAGACATCGATCTCGGGGTCCATGAAAACTATGAAAATTCCCGTGTTCATTCCTGTTTATTGTACATCAAAGAGGCAGAAAAATGACTACTTAGTGTAATACCTACATTAGCGGGAAGTCTAATCATTGTGGGTGGGGAGCACGTGAACTCATAGCCTTTAAAATGTAAAAACTTTTTCGATCAATTTATTTATCAGCTGTGTGTTGAGTTAAAAGGTTTTAAATTCTTTGGTTATGCACGACTATCATTGGAGGGGGTGCAAATGCGGCCTTACTGCATCATGTAGAACCCGTGTGGATTGCCCCTATCTTCTTCTTCTTTGTTCCGTTAGCTGGCGGTCCGAGTGGGACGTCCCCGCAACGGATAAGCTGCTGACGGTACCGCTGGGTTTCGAATTCTATTCGCGATTCGTTTCCATTCTTGCCTGTTTTTGGCGACGTCTCGAACCTCGGTAACTGATAAACCGTTGATTTTTTAGGTCACCCTCGATATTCTTTAGCCAGGGTTTCTTCGGTGCCGATCGCTGGATTCTCCAGCCTGCCGGATTGTCTCGCCAGAGAAGTTTACGTGGCAAGGGGTCATCATCCATTCGGCAAACATGTCCAAATCACAGTAGTATTCGTTTTTGCATTTCTTCTTCGATCAGTGTCTGATGATCGCATCTTTGTCTGCCCCTATAAAGCCCACAAAAAGCATCTAAGGCCTTGCCTCATTCGTGCCTCGTGATAAGGAATGTCCTATCCTTGTGGAAAAATCATTGCTACCTGATCCTGCGCCGTTGTCGAAAGCTTTATATTTTTAAACGCGAGTGTCGTTTTAACAATGCGGTCTCCCAACTGAGTGCTAATTACCTCATTATGCTCCTTGACCTCTATAATTGAACTAGAACCAATCTACATATTAAGTATGACAAATTACACCCTTTGAAGTTATCAACAAATAGAATTTATTCTGCGGCATATTGCCCACCCTTCAGGTAAAATTATACCAGTTGGTAACCCTGTAACTGGCTCAGGCGCTTTCATTTGTGTGCCCAAATTTTGGACCGGGTCCAATGAGCTGGCAACATTGAAGTGTAGTAATAATGGGTCGCTCGTATATGGGGGGCCTAAAGTGCTAATGACGTCTTAAATTGCATCCGATTCTATATATTTTCAAGACCAATTGCGTGCGATTTAAGACGCCATAAGCACTGGTCGGTATACTGGGTTCTTTTTCGGAACACAGCCCTGGTATACACCATCCTTCGGGCAGAGGTTAGGTCCCCCTGCTGTCACATTCCGTAGATCTTAACGGTCATACGACCCCTGCCTACCGAGCTTGATTTTCTTCGCAACATCTGTCGTCATAGCGCTCATAATTCGAGAGGACTATCAAAATATCCCTAATTTTAAAATGATGGTCATATTTAGCTTTATTGAAATTATTTTAACGCTTTTTATACTAGCATTTGTTTCTTCCCTATAATTAATTAAAAATATTGCAGAACATGTTCCGAAGTCTGTTGGAAAGGATATTCGTAAAGCATCGAAAGGGCCATTTGCAACGATTAAAACAAATCAACAATCTTCCGAAAATATGTCTACACCAAATACTGATTTTCCACGCAGATCAACAAGGCTTACAATGGGGAATGGCCCCTTCAAATCAGTTGATTATTATAACGAACAAGGAAAGCTGATTGCGAACAATTTGGATCTTTGTGACTGCCTCGATAGCAATTGTCCAGGATGCTTTTATAGCTGTACAAAATGCACTAGTACAAAATGCGGACCAACTTGCAGAGTTAATCGCAAATTTATTTACAATACTATTGAATATGATGGATCGGATAAAGTTCTTGAAAATAAATATGTAAAATAATATCGATGAACGATCGAACGACGAAGAACGTCCAACTTATTTTAAAAGAAGAGTTATTTGTTTAATATATTCACATTGTTTCTGTTATTAAAAATTTTTATTATTAAATTGAATTTTGCCTTTAATTTTGTCAACCGAACGTTTTTGAGTTAGCCGATCGAAATCAGAATCAAAATTAAAGTTATAATTGGAATTAAATACAAAAGTAAGTAAAATAGAGAAAGATAGGGAAAAGAAGAAGAAGAAGATAGGAAAATAGATACATGTCTTCTGAAAGTTGTGACTGTGCTCATTCTCTATGTGAATTGGAAGATTATTCGATATTCTGAGGGTATACGCAAAGAAGGAACGGCTAACAATTAGGGAAGTGAGCCATAGATCTTAGAAATCAGGGGCCGGTTCGTGTATGGCGAACGACGATAACCGAACGAAAAGAAATTGAAGTCGAAAAATGTTGTCGACAAAAATTTTAGCGTTCGCATAGGTCGAAAGAAAATTGTTCGTGTCCTAATGCAAAAACTCGATAACCCAAAAGCTTTCGAGTGCCTTTCGTCGGCTTCAGTCGAAAATTTTCAATTTTTTCGTCTTACGCGGACCCGAGACGAAAAAAATTTTTCGTTTTCGCCATACACGAACTGGCCCCAGACATGAGACATGGGTCGAGCGCTATGCTCAAAGTCGAGTCGTCATTCGTGACAAGTCGTTTGAGTTGAAGAACTTGTCGTTTCCGTCGAATTACGTCTCAGCACAGAGGCCTAGAGTGAAAATGCGAAGTGAGTTTAGGGCCCTTGTGCTGAATGTCGAGTCGTGATTTGTGACAAGTTTTTTGAGTTGAAGAAAGTGGCGTTTCAGACGAATTGCGATTTTCGAAGGATCCTGGGGCTAGCCGGGACTCGAACCCGGGACCTCTGGGATTGTAGCCAGACGCCTTACTCTAAGCTACCGAGGCCCCCATAAGTAGAAAAATTAGTTTTGAGTCGTTTGTGTGCGCACATGAGTATTTCCAATTACTCATGTGCGCACACGAACGATCAAAACTTATTTTTAAGCTCATGTGCGAACCCGACTTCAAAAACTTTACCTATCCTTCAAAAAGTTATTTCTAAGGTAATTTGTTCATTAGCTAAAAACAGCTGATATTGTTTTGCTGTCACATATGCAAACCGTCACATTCCGGCAAAAAAATAAAATATCTGATCAAAGAAGGTAAAAAAGTGTTTAAAATTGTCCGCACAAGCTATGATAATTAAGAAAATTGTAATAAATCCATTTTGTGCCTTAAAAATCTACAACATATACAAGGTGAGCGTTTCTTCATAAATTTGCTAAGAACGAATTTCACAATCGGCAATCCTAGACAGCCAGCAGCTTATCAAAAAATCTAGATCGATCTTTTATTAATGCTAAAGCAAAAATGGAAGGAGTTATTAAAATTCGTACAGATCCAATTGTAACTAAATTAGAAACACCAGAATTTAAATCAATATTTACCGAGGAACTGTATGATTTAATTGATATATTCAAGAAGTACAATCATGAAATCAGAATAGCCGGTGGTGCAGTAAGGTATCCGTAGCCAAAATTTCTATTTATGCCGTTTTTAAATTATTATTTTTACTAGAGATTTGTTAATGAATATCAAGCCAAAAGACATCGACTTTGCAACAACTGCTACCCCAGAACAGATGAAAGATATGTTTACAAAGGAGGAAATTCGTATGATTAATATGAAGGGTGAAAAACATGGGACCATCACCCCTAGGATAAATGATAAAGAGAATTTCGAAATCACCACCTTACGAATTGATGTATTAACGGACGGCCGCCATGCTGAAGTTCAATTTACTAAGGATTGGCAACTTGATGCTAATCGAAGAGATTTGACTATAAATTCAATGTTTCTTGGTGAGTACTTACGTATGTGCTTATGTTATAAATGCAAGGAATTGTTAAGGTACTCTTTAGCCTATATTCCAAACAAATATTAACACTAAACGCACTGACACTCTATGTATACTCATTTCTAGTAGTTCTTCTTGAATAGGCCCAGGGAGAAAAATATCCATGGCTCTGGGCACTACTGTTTTTCAGGCTTAGGCACTCGCCATCCATGTGTGTGCTCAGATTTGTATTAATAGAGCTCCAAATAGCTCTAACATTGTTATTTTCTTGGTGCAGGCGTCTGTCCGGTAGAACTGTGGATAGCTGTCCTGTACAGCGTTATTTTATTTCAACATCAAAAAACCGTTATTTTATTTGAACATCAAAACTTGAATTTTTGTATGAAGAGGTCGATTGAAACAACTTACGTGCTACCACCCCTGTTCGATTTGGGTTCCGTCGAGGTGAACACTGGCTTTCGATCCGTCCGTTGTCAGCTCTTTTGTCTATTTCTATGACCAAGCGATGCGGGAAATGTCGTATACGACGTCCTTTGCTTTGGCACCCGTGTCGCCAAAGACAGAGCTTTCGTCGGCGAACATCAAGTCGGTTACGAAGTTGTTGTCGTACAGAACTCCGCGTCGTCCATTGAATGCTTCACGCATAGTCGCGTCAATCCCAACGTTGAAGAGAAGTGGCGAAGCGACGTCTCCTTGTTGCATTTTCTTTCTTCTTCTTTGATCCGTTAGCTGGCGGACCGAGCGGGACGTTCCCGCAACGGTACGCTGCTGTCGGTGCCGCTTTTAAAAATTTTGTTTCTTGCCTAGTTTCTTTGGTTTCCCGATTCTGGTCAATTCGGCAGATCGACCACCCTCCTCCTTTTACACCCTGGGCTTGGGACCAGGCGACGGTAGAGTTCCTCGTTGCATACCTGTTTGAATCGGGAATTCCTCGGCCAAGTTGCTTCGAATACGATCGCTGCTGGTTGAGCCATCGTGCGGCATTGGAGAAGTTGGATGAGTTTCAATGACGCGTGTTTGGGTTCCAAGACTCTCCACAAGTTGTTCCAATCGATACAATCGAAAGCGAATTTCAAATCGATGAAAACGACAACAGTTCGTTTGCCGCAACGAATTCTTTCTTCCATTAGCTGACGGAGAGCGAATATTTGATCAACGCATTATTCTTTCCGACTCATTTGCTCTCGATATTTCTGTAGCCTAGGTTGTATGATTTTCGTAAATACTTTGCCGACGATCGAAAGGAGCAAGCAGTGTTCTCGCCAGTGCTGCATGTAGGAAATTCTAAAGAAACGACCTTTTAAAATCGGGTTTGTGCTCAGTCGCTGTACAGATTTAGTCTTGATGTCATTTTCATTTTTAGTTGATCCACAATAGAACAGATTTTTGATAAAATATTTTTATTTATTCCCTAGGATTCGATGGTTCAGTTTATGACTACTTTTACGGATTTGATGATCTCAAGAAAAGAAGAGTTGTTTTTGTGGGAAATGCTGACATAAGAATAAAGGAAGATTACTTGCGAATCTTAAGATATTTTAGGTACGTGATTTCTGTTTTATTTCTAAAAAGTTTTTTTATTCTGTAAGCATATAATTGAACTTCTTTAGATTTTACGGAAGAATCGCAGAAAAACCAGACAACCACGATAACTTAACACTGAAAGCAATATCTGATAATATCCAAGGACTACAAAAAATCAGTGGCGAAAGAATATGGTCAGAAGTAAAAAGGATTTTAGAAGGAAATTTCGCTCTAGAATCAATGAAAACGATGATAAAATGTGGAGTTTCAAAATATATTGGACTCCCCGAAAATCCAAATATAACAGAGCTTGAACGAGTTTACACAAGTGCCAAGGAATTTGAGGACAAGTATTATCCAATTACTTATATGTCTGCTCTACTTTATACAGCCGAGGATGCAACGAAACTGCATGAAAGATTAAAATTGTCGGCGTTTGAGCGTGACCTTGCGTTATTCCTAACACAAAACAGAGAATCAACAAAGGAAATAGAAGATATAATGTAAATAATAATTGGTTAATTATTTTAGAAATTTCATTAATCCTTTTTTTTATTCCCGATACATAGGATCTTTAAAAAGCTCTGCCTTCAATCCTACGCAAAGAAAGAATTTGTTGAAGAATTGTTGCGTTATAATGGAAGAACGAAAATGTACAAAGAACTAAAATCTTGGGAAATACCCGCCTTTCCGTTGAATGGAAATATTTTAAAGGATAATGGGTGCCCACCGGGGAAAATAATTGGTGCTGTAATGACAAAACTGAAGGTCATTTGGGCGAATGATAATTTTGAAACAACTGCTGATGAATTAGTTAAAAATCACCTTCCTAAAGCTTTGGATGAATTGAGTGCTCAGAATTATAGTAAAAAGAAATTGAAAACAAAGGAATAATATATAACATACAGTATTAGTTTATTTTATTGGTAAGATTTGATTTTTTTATTATTTCAAATAAATACCGTTGAACGCCTATGGGTGACCCTGTAAATTAAGGTGATAATTACTATGCGCCGTTTGGACCGTTAATGAAAGTAAGCCACAACTCCCGATATACAAGCCTTACGGTAAATCAGGGAGTGGACGCAATCTTTTTTAGTAATATCACGTGTCCCTAATACCTATTATTTATGAGAGTGATGCTTATGGAGTATGTAGACGTGTATCGCGGAGCTTCCTAAATTATTTTAAAAATTATCCGTAGTTTTACAAATTTTCATTAATTTTCCAAACTCAATTCCCGTCGTGGTATCTTACCTTTTGTGGTGCACTGCAGTTTATTTTAAAACCATTTTTAAAGTTCTTAAAATCATCTTTAAAATGCCAATTCCCGCCAAAACTAATACCCCAGCAGCAGCAGGAGGACACTACAATCGACGTTCATCGCAGCCCGGACAACAGCCTTGAACTTCTCGAGGAAAGGCTTTTGTCCAACTTGCATCGCATGCTGAACGACCAATTTGCAGCTTTTGAATAACGTCTGAAACAGCTCGAGGCCCACATACCTACGCAAATTGAAGAAGTTTCCTATTCCTTCAACAGGCAAGTAAGTGGATTGAAAGATGATTTTGAATCCGTAAAGATGATGTGGCTGTATTATCGCATGAGCTAGAGGTCCTACGTCGGTAATCGAGGCTCAAAGATGTAGTCGTAGATTTTAGATCAACTCGCCTCCACCATTGGACATGAACTGACGCCTTACGTTAATGTTTTTCGATCACTATAGCGGCTTGAATCTCAGGCTGGCAATGTAATAAAGGCAAGTTCATTGCTGATTATTAAATTCCCGTCAGTCAACAGGCAGCTAGAGTTCCAGCTTGCTTTAAAAAAATTGAACTTGGTCTTTGACTCTGACAGCGTGATTCGCATAAATGAAAGCTTGACGACTAAAAACAGCGACATCCTCCAGACGGCAGGTAAGCTCCAACGAAGGAATCTTTTTACCACTGCCTCCACTCGTCGAGGCCAAGTTTGCTTTACTTTTTTCTGTTTAACTTTTGATAATAATTTTTTTTCTTTGTTTTCTGTAATGCTGGGATATTACTGTAAGGCGTTAAGTATAGAATTTTTAATTATATCGCATCCTGTACTCATTTTTCTATCTCGTGTTGGTGACTGATTTTACTATAAACAAAATCAGACGCTGGTCGCACGAAAAAATCAAAGTTGTTTGAATGCTTAATTGGTTCTGACGACGTCAAGCATGTTCTAACTTGTTCGTCGCTGTCAGTGTAATCACTCTCATTAGAAAGCAGGCGTTTGTTTGTTTGGACGAATTCGTTAGAACTCGTCCGAACGGATTTTTTTCAGAACTTGCATGCATAGTAACAACCATAGCCCATATTGCGTTTGTCGATAGGTAATCGATAAACGACATTTATCGTTTATTGACTGTCGATTATGTAGTTTCATATTGCGAACGTCGATTACAATCGATATCTGTTTGTTTAACAATCGACTTTTATCTATTGTTTATTGATCCCGACAAGCAGGCCAACAGTAGTCGAAATATTTGTAGATTGTCAGTTACAAAATACCAAAAAGAAAACCAATCGATACAATCGACTATAGTCGAGGGCGATCGTTAATCAACAATCCCAATAAGGACCTAAGTCACCCATTAAAACAACTATGTCTTCCCTTTTTTGTGGTAAGATGAAGCTTAGGAGTCACCCTTTGTACTATTAGTCCGTCATGCGGTTCAAGTCATTGTGCAGGAAGGATAGATGAGACAAGATAGGTTAGGAGTTTGGAGGGCGCATGAGTAGATGTCGATGATCCTTACGCTTGCAATGAGTTTGATGGCGCGGTTTTGACCCAAGTATGTAGGATTTGTAGATTGTAGCCAAGGCAGCTGGATGAAGGAGAAACTTGCATCTCTTAAAGAAGCAGAGGCATTGTTACGATTGTTTGGTGACTTGGAGTATGTGATCGCAGATCGTTGGATAAAGTCATGCCGAGGATGTTAAGAGTTGGGTCAGCTGTTATATTATTCTCGCCCTGTCAGACACACAAGAAGGTCGCCAGTAGACCTTTTTGATCTAAAGTCGTACTACCTGTCATGAATAATTTGGTTAGATTCTAGATATTTCATCAACCTTCTATTGATTATTGTCTCCATAATTTGGAGAGAACAGAAGTTATTGCTATTGGGCGGTAGCTTAAAGGGTCGCTGGCTTCACCTTTTTTGGGAATGGGCTGAACATAAGCAAGTTTCCAAGATTGTGATAAACTCCGGAGAAATATGACAGGGCAAAAAGTTTGCACAGAGGTTTAGCCAAGGGTGAGGCACATTTCTTAAGTGCCATAGGGGAGTATTATCAGGGCCAGTGGATTTATTGACGTCAATCTCTTTGAGACATTTTTGTTTTTTATGAAAACAATTTAAGGCGAACAGAGATGCCAATAAATCGGCCTTGGATATGCTTTCTGTTATCACCTCCTCCCCATTAATGAATGGAGGAGTTGAGCAGGAGGTAAAATTCTTCTTGATGGAAGTTACCAAGGACGAGAAGTTTTTGCTGCCTACGTGAGTGTTGAGGATCTTACTTCTCAATTTGTCGGCAAATGATGCTTTGACCTTCCTGATGGCATTACAGGAGTTTTTCGACTTGATATACTATAAGCGGCTTCCTTAGCTTGAATTGCGTTCCTACATTTCCCATTAAACCATCTATTTAGCCTAGGCTTTATAGATATGGTAGAATGAGGAATGAACAAAAACATTGGAATAAGAGCGGAAAACCTCATACACAGAAGCTTAATGGAAGCACTATGTGCTACCAAGAGGGGTAAAAAATAATCATAAAACAAACAATTTTTATGAAATTTAAGAGGTTTATAATTTAATATAATAAAAATGAAAATGCAGGTTTATTTCATATATTTCTAGGAAATTATTTCAAAATATTCTATTTATAACAGTTCTGACGATTAGTTCTGCCATATATTAAGAATTGCCCAACATTCCCGTACGATGTCTCTCAAAAAATTTTATCAATTGACAGCTATCAAAAAAAATTCTGACATTTTAGATTCCATGAGATCTCGATTTCTATCGTCAAAGTGAAAAAGAATTTGTGAATATTTGCATTTTACTAAACTATTTTTAGATTTCATAGTATTAATTACGAATAGCGCCAGTTTCTAAACACGTGATTTATCTAAATTATTGTATATGGCTTAAAAATTGCCGCGAGTGAGATTTTTTATCGACGCGACCTATTTGTTGAACTTTTTATGGTTTTTTGCAGTAAAAATTGTTTCCTATACGTGTAGAATTTGGGTCGCAGTGTGTTGGGCCAAGTTACAGCGGCTTTGATCTTGATCAAATTCCCGTTAAATATTTGCGATGGTTGCCTGAAAAACCGATCATGATTGAATTTGGGATTTCTGGGCTACAGCTGATGTAAGTCGCCTCTTTTATACACCGTGATATGTACAGTAAGCTTATGCAAACTTTCTTTTGCAATTACAGTTTTTAAAATTGAAATAAAAGTAAATATGGCGATCTAGATAGTACCGACAGATAGCAAAATTAAACACTCAGCAAAATTCGGTGTTATTTTTCTAGAGAGTAAACTGCACAGATTTAAAAGATTATAGTTTTTGAGCTAGAGAGATATTTATATACATATATACACACACAACACAGTAGTGAGAAAAATTTGGTATCATGTCGTCTAATCAAGCAGCGTCGCAGCCATCAGCAGAATCACCAGTAGATGAACAGCCGCAGCAACAGACCCAACAGCAGCAGTCCCCTGGCCAGCCGGAGCAACGAAAGAAAAATGTTAACGATCGTGTTGTGGACAAGGTACCATTCCCGCCAAGCCATAAGCTAACATCAGCTGAAGTTTTCGATGCTAAAACTGGTAAGCCACATCTTGAAGTACTTAAACATCATTTTGTACTTGAAGGAAGGATCGAGGAGACTCCCGCTTTGCGTATAATCCAAGAAGGGGCTGCTCTACTTAGATCAGAGAAAACTATGATAGATATTGAGGCACCTGTTACAGTGTGCGGTGATATTCATGGCCAGTTTTATGATTTAATGAAATTATTCGAAGTTGGTGGGCCGCCATCGACAACAAAATATTTGTTCCTTGGTGATTATGTCGACCGAGGCTACTTCAGTATTGAGTGTGTTCTATTCCTTTGGGCCCTAAAATTATGCTATCCAAATACATTATTCTTATTACGTGGCAATCATGAATGCCGGCATTTAACAGAATATTTCACATTTAAGCAAGAATGTAAAATAAAATATTCGGAAAGAGTTTATGATGCCTGCATGGAGGCATTCGATTGCCTACCATTGGCTGCTCTTATGAATCAACAATTTCTCTGCGTTCATGGTGGCCTATCGCCTGAAATTCATGAATTGGATGATATAAGGCGACTTGATCGCTTTAAAGAACCACCAGCATTCGGTCCTATGTGTGATTTATTATGGTCAGATCCTCTAGAAGATTTTGGTAGTGAAAAAAATGCTGATTTCTATTCGCACAATTCTGTCCGTGGATGCTCTTACTTCTACAGCTATGCTGCCTGTTGTGATTTCTTACAAAATAATAATTTACTATCGATTATCCGAGCTCATGAGGCGCAAGATGCTGGCTATCGAATGTATAGAAAAAGTCAAACAACTGGTTTTCCATCATTAATAACAATATTCTCTGCTCCAAATTATCTAGATGTTTATAACAACAAAGCGGCCGTATTACGTTATGAGAATAATGTTATGAATATACGGCAATTTAACTGCTCACCACATCCATATTGGCTACCAAATTTCATGGATGTATTTACATGGTCATTGCCATTTGTTGGTGAAAAAGTAACTGAAATGCTGGTTAATGTATTAAATATTTGCTCTGATGATGAATTAATGTCAGAAGGTGATGAATCGTCACTTGAGGAAGCGAATTTAGCTAATGTAAGAAAAGAAGCGATACGCAGCAAAATTCGTGCTATTGGTAAAATGGCCCGGGTATTCTCTGTATTGCGTGAAGAATCTGAATCGGTTTTACAATTAAAGGGTTTAACACCAACTGGGGCTCTGCCACTTGGAGCTCTATCTGGTGGTAAAACATCACTTAAGAATGCATTACAAGGATTCTCACCAAATCATAAAATAACATCGTTCGCCGAAGCGAAAGGTCTCGATGCGATTAATGAAAGGATGCCGCCTAGAAGGGATGCTCTACCGACTCCAAATGATGAGCCGACTGTCACATCAACTGTGACTACTACAATCAATGAAAATCGCAATAATGAACCGTTGTGAATTGGAAATGTTTAAAAAACAAAACAAATCTAATGACATTATAAGAATATAACAAGAAAACATTTTTTTTCCTGAATTTAGATTTTAAACGATAAAATATGATATATATATCATCATACCAGATGGCCTCTAACAGAATACGATGTGGAATGAAAGAAATGTTTATTGAAATCTTAAAATCGAAAATGGTATTACAGAGAGGTAAATAATCATAAAATTAAGTCATTTAAAAAATAATTAAAAAAAAACAATGGTATGGTTAATTAAATTGGTAAGGGAAGCAACTGCTGGTCGGATTATATAAAAAAAACAAAAAAAATGAGTTAAGATTTACGATTTGTTAATTATTATTATTTTGTTTTTGTTTTACTCTTTACTTTTTTGGGGGATAAAACTTTTATTATTATCATTATTATTATTGCCAGCTTTATTTTTTTTAAATAATAATTATGAATTGTTAAAAAAATTATTATTGTTCCTTTATTTTTTATTTTTTGTATATTTTCTTTTTTGTTTTCACTTTTTTTGTAAAGCCATATTCATATATATGTATATTTTCTCTGTTTTTTTTTTGTTTTTAATTTACACCAGAATCGTTCCTGTAAACACATTAATTAAGCATGAAAACTGTAGTAAAAATAAAAAAAATATTTAAAGAGGTAAAACGGTAGAGTTTTTAGAAAAAGGAAAATTAATAAGGAATTTTATAGGATATATGGTATCATGTAAGTAATTTTAACAATTGGGTATAAAGCAATAGTATTTTTGGGTATTTGGTACAAAATATAAATGGAATCTAAGGGATCTATAGTTATTTTCTGGAATTTGGTTTTTTTCAAAAACCTAAAAAACAAGCCTTTTCTCTGTATGTCATCACTTTAGATGCTTTTTTTTTAAAGTTTAATTTAAAAGGCTTTAAAAATCAATATTATAGAGTGCTGCGTTTTTTATGTGGCAGTGCTAAGCTCAGGAGTCACCCTTTGTACTACTAGTCCGTCATATCATTTGTCACGCCATGGTGCAATGTCTAGCAGTAAGCTTAGTACGGGTTAAATTAACAACAAAAAAGGTGAAGCTAGCGACCACCGCCCAATAGCAATAACTTCTGCTCTCCAAAATTATGGAGAAAATAATCAATAGAAGGCTGATGAAATATCTAGAATCTTACCAAATTATTCACGACAGGCAGTACGGCTTTAGACCAAAAAGATCTACTGGCGACCTTCTTGTGTGTCCCACTGAACACATCAAGCAAAGCATCCATGGCTTCGGTGAGTCTGTCTGGTTGCTCTGGATATCTCCCGCTCTGCTGTCTAAACTCCAAGCTATTAGGATCGACTCAGTTCTAAGGAACCGGATTGAGAGCTATTTCTGGCCATTCAATCAAGGTAGTATTGGATGGCGTTGAGTCCAACCCTCACTCCATTTCGGCCGGCGTTCCCCAGGGGGCGATTCTCTCACCTACTCTCTTTCTTATATTGATTAATGATCTGCTCTCAATCCCATCCAATCCACTTCATAGTTTTGCCGGTATTCTGCGTTACTCATACCCCTCCGGCAACATAGGACAAGCAAGCGCCAGACCCTGTTTCTTAGAACGTGAACTTATGTCCAACTCTCTTAACGCGGACATTAAACTCATTTTTGAATGGGGCCGCAAGAACCGTGTTAAGTTCAATGAAACCAAAACCAAGTACTGTTTATTCTCCACTAAAACCTGCACCAACCTTCCCTCCATTTCAGTGGGCAAGGATAATATAACAGCTGATCCATATCTTAACATCCTCGGAGTGACTTTATCTAACGATCTGCGCTGGAATAACCACACACTCCAAGTCACCAAACAAGCGTATCAATGTCTCGGCTTCCTTAATAGATGCAAGTTTCTCCTTCATCTAGCTGCCTTGGCTACAATCTGGAAGTTCTACATTCGGCCCCGCCTTGAATACAACTCGTATATCTGAACGGGCGCCCTCAAAACCACCTTGGCTAGACAAGGTGCAAAACCTATCACACTCATTGGCGATAGCACCCCTTGCTCCTCTATCGATCCTTTAAGCCACCGTAGGAATGTAGCAGCGCTCAGCAAGTTTTACCGCTATTATCATAGCGACTTCTCCACTGAAATCAAAAACCTTTTGCCTACACGGCAATTTTTTTCCCGCAACACAAGACCAGCCAACTCGGCTCACCCCTTCACCCAGCACCCCTTCCCTTCACGCACATTACGGTTTAGCAGTTCGTTTATAAATAGAACAACTCGATTGTGGAACTCTCTTCCGCAGTCGGTGTTTCCGAGCTCATATAACATCTCAGAGTTCAAACGCAAAGTTCATCGACATTTACTCATACACCCTCCAGACTCCTAACATATCCTATCCCATCTATCCTTCAGTTCAAGCTTACTACTATACATTGCACCATGACTTGTACGACATGACGGACTAGTAGTACAAAGGGTGACTCCTAACCTTCATCTTACCACAAAAAAACCCCATACTTTGCCATGCAACTATTTCTTTCGATGGCTACAGCTTTTGAACAACTTGTTGGATTACAGAAATCCATCCATCCATCCAATGGCGCTACAGCCTAACTCGAGCCTTGCCTCCTCTAGGGCATTTCTCCAAGTTTGACGGTTGCTTGCAGCAGTTCTCCAGTTCCGAATGTTGAGCATTGTCACTGCGTCAGCCATCACAGAGTCCATCCATCTCTCCATGGGTCTACTTACTGGTCTAATTCCTGCAATTTCTGCCACCATAGGCCGTTTTGGAATACGGTTATCGTCCATCCTGATTACGTGGCCGGCTAGTCTTAGTCTGTTGATTTTTATAAACGTTGAGAGTTGTGGGTCTTTAAAAATTTCATACAACTCGTTGTTGTATCTCCTTCGCCATATTCCATCCTCTCGTTGCGCCTATTATGCATCTGAGAACTTTCCTCTCAAACCTGTTGACTCGTTTTTCTATGTCCTGGGTCATAGTCCAAGTCTAGCTACCGTAGCACAGTACTGGTCGTATTACTGTTTTGTAGAGTGAAAGTTTTGTTTTCTGTGCACACTTCTTGAGTGGAGGATTTGTTTTTGGGCATAACAAGCTCTATTAGCCAGTAGTATTTGCCTAGTCATATCTTCCTTTTCATCGTTTCTTTTTGTAATTATAGACCCAAGGTAGACTGTTTTATCGAATACATTTAGATTGTGTTCGTCGATGGTTATATATCTTTCCATTCTAAACCTTCCAGCTCTGGATTGTTGCATCACCTTTGTTTCCTCTTCGTTGATGTTCAGTCCTATGTGCTTGGTCGCCTCTCTTAAGGCTTCATAGACTTCTTTTGTTGCTAAGAAGGACCTTCCCACGATGTTCACGTCATTCGCATATCCAAGTAGTTGTACAGACTGCGTTGCTATGGTCGCACTTATCTGTATAGACGTTTTTCTTATCAGTCCTAGTGGAGTCCATCTCCTTGTCTAAGACTTTGTCGCACTTCGAACTCTTCTGTTACTGCATTTTGGATCCTTACTTTCGCCAGCAAGCTATTCGTTGCATATTTTATCAGTCATACCAGCTTGGTGGGCACTCCTAATTCCAATAGGATCCTGTACAGCCTTTCTCTGTTTATCGAGTCATATACCTGTTGAAAGTCGACCAATATCTGGTATATATGTATTTATATTCCTTTCCCAGGTTTTCTCCAGAATTTGTTTTAATGTTGGCAACTGGTCCGATGTTGACCTGTTTGTCTTAAAACCAGCTTGATATTTTCCTATAAGGCCTTCGGCTATAGGTTCTAGTTTTTGCTTCACAAGGATTGTGAAGGTGTTGTAGCTGGTGCTAAGGAATGAGATGCCTCTGTAGTTTTTACAAGTAAATTTATCTCCTTTGGACTTATATCGCTTTCTTCCAGTCATCTGGTATAACTTCTTCCTTGCAGATGTTGTATATGAGTTCGTGTTTCTTAAGAGTTGCGGTCCTCCTTCCTTGTAGGCTTGCCTAATTCTCTCTTCGTTGAGGACTACAGAAATGATGCCCTCAAAATTTAACTAAAACTATTCTCTATTTTTCTGCATTAAACCTACCATTAAACAAACCAAAATGGTATTTCAATAAAAATAAAAATGTAAACTAAACCCTGCATAAAATATTAAGATGACTTAAGCCATTGAAATAGTATCCCTTCGCACGGATGCAGTCCCATATCCTATGTCGCATTGATTCAACTAAATTTGTGGTTCTTGTGCTTCCAATGGAATCCTTGCCCACTCTTCTTTCAATGTTCTTTTTAATCCTTCAAGGTCCTTTGGTCGTGTTTTGGACACGCTTTCAATAAACCGGAGCTGACGGTGGGCCATGACAGAACGTTGATTTGGTTTTCCTCAAAAAATGTCAGGGTATCTCGGGCCACATGTGGGCGGGCATTATCTTGCTGGAAAACTGACCCTCTTAACACTAGATCACTGGAACTACCGATGTTAAATATATACCTTGTTTTACCGCACCCGTCAAATTGACGGAGTTTTGTTTGGCTGGGGCCGGTGGCGGTTAAACAATCGAGGGGCTACTATGATACTTTCTGGCGTCCGCATAAAAATTTTTGTGTAGGATTTAGCCATATCTTTTTTTTTTTCCTGTGTGAGGTATTAGGTCCAAAGGTACTGCGGCCATTAAGTTGGCCTATTGTACTACAACCCCTACACCTCATATTTATAGGCCAGACCGCCTGAACAAGTTCAGCAGTCTGCCTAGTGGTTTGTCGCTTAGACTTGAGTGTTCTCGAACAAAGAGACCCTGCTCCTCGCTATTGCAGGGCACTCACAGAGAACACGGAGGGCAGACTCATCCTCTTCTAGGCAAAGCCTACATGTAGGGTCCTCCGCCCTTCATATCTTCCATAAGTGGTAATTTAGGGCACAGTGTCCGGTAATTAAGCCAACAAGTGTCCTAACATCACTCCTACTGCGCCGTAATAATTCCTTGGCCGTCTTAGGGGACGGCACTGGAAGGAACCGCTTAGAGTTGGCCAGTCCAGGCGCGGACCTCCAGCGTTCAATATGTTTCATCAAAATCCGATCGGCCAGGGCCCTTTGCAGCAAGCTGGACGGTGCCCCAATAGCCGGCTCTGGACCAATGAATTCTAAATCAGAGCCCTGTTTAGCCAGGGCATTCGCACTTTCATTGCCTTCGAAGCCCCGGTGACCCGGGACCCAGACAAGTGTAATTTGATTGAGAACGCCCAACTCATGAAGAGCACGTTGGCAGTCCCAAACTAATTTCGACTTGGTCCTACGGGACCTTATCGCTCTAATTGCCGCTTGGCTATCAGAGAAGATAAAAATCCGTTTATTTTGGTAGGCCCTTCTTAAGTTCTCATGAGTGCATGCCAGAATAGCGTACACCTCTGCTTAAAAGACAGTTGCCAGAGTGCCTAGACTTATAGCCTTGCTGAATGGGGACTTTCACTCCAGATTCCGGCACCTGTCTCCGTTTTAGAGCCATCCGTGTACCATAGTAGCCCGCCCGGCAAAACTTTAGGAAAAGTCCAGGTAAGCCTTTCCTGTATATGTACAGAAGGTTGCTTAAATTTTGAGATTTTATAGGGCATGCCGTCCGATAGCATCTCCGCTTCCGGAATCTCTTCTATGATGTTGATTATTATAGAATGTCCTCGCCCAAGACCAGCGCCCAAGTAACCATTCGCTTTCAGCCGCAGCGCCGCGTTTATGTCGGACTTCTCTACCTCAAGGTGGAGGGGTACCAAATTGAGGAGAGTCTCCTGCGCTGCCGTTGGGGAAGTGCGGATGGCCCCAGTGATGGAGAGGCAAGCCATTCTTTGAATTTTGCTTAAAATGGTTATGGAACCCTTATATATGGAACCCTTAAGCCATATCTTAAGGCCCCCATTTATACACAGGTCGCCGGCAGAACGTTTTCGCCTTGAAACCAAATATCACCACACACCTCCCCGGCCGCCAACTGGATGAGGTCTGCAGTTCTAGAAAACTGACAAAAAGCTTTGTGTGTGGGCATTTATCGTCAGTTTGTGCCTGACGATCTGAAATTCTACTTAGTCTCGAGTCGTGAATTTACGGCACAAATTCACGCCGTATCAATTCGGACCTGAAAGCAAGGCGCGAACTAGGCGTGAAAACCATCCACACTCGCATTCGCGTTGGTCGCGGGTGTTCACTCCGTGAGTCTGTAGCCGCCTTAAGCCACAAATATATTGGCGCGGAGGCGGTGACGTCGGCCGTTTGCGAGAGAATTCTCTATAGATTTAAATTCTCCGCGCCGCCTGCCCATTGTGTCAGCAAATATGGTGGTCCGTATTTTAAAGGCTTTTTCAGTCACTAATATGTTTGTGACTTTGAAGTTTTCGTTGAGATCATGAATATTTTTACACTTGAATTAACAACCTGCTATGCTAAACTGTCGTCCTCGCCTGTGTTTCTGACGGAATCATGACGTCACCTGCATGCCACGGCCTGTCAGGCGGATACCTGAAGTGCTCGTCCCTCAGTGAGACTGAGTATTGTGTGGCTTTCATCGGGCCGTGCCTGTCGACTTGGCCTGCCGGTGTACTGAAGTGGTCTTAATATTTTACGCAGGGATTAGTTTACATTTTTAGTTAAATTTTGAGTGCATCATTTCTGTAATCTAACAAGTCGCTCAAAAGCTGCAGCCATCGAAAGAAAAAGTTTCAAGGCAAAGTGTACGATGTCTTAATTTTTTACGCAGCACTGTATATAACTCACTAATTGGGCTTATTGCAATGTAAGTGAGCAGCATAATTTTGTGTAATAATGCCAAGTTTTAAGTCTTAACATTTTTTGTTGTAGTAGACTTAAATCCCTTAACTTCACGCTTGCTGTACTAGCAATGGGGCGTTGTTTTATTTTCAATAACCCAGCAGTTTCAGGAATATTGTATATTGTTTATTTATCAAATGTAATTTGCATTTATATATTTATTTAATATATTAACTGTGATGGCCGATTCCACGTGTATGTTCGATAGGTTATTTTTATTTTATTTTTAACATTCCCACACGCATCTTTTATAAATCTGGACAAATTTAAAATAGATATTCTGAAACCAAACTGGAGGAAAATAAATATAAACACTCTTCCTCATACCCTTCATTATTCTTTGTTAAAGCAAGTGAATAAAATGAATGTTCTGATGTAATGTAATGTCAAGTAATTTCTGGGCGTTCCTTTTGTAAAATGAAGTTGCCGAGAGCAAAGAAAGAAACTTTGGCAATCAATATTATAATTGCCATTGTTGTAAAAAAGGGGGTGTGGATTCACGGGAATGCCTAACATCACTCCATCTGAGTTGATAGAGGTTTACTCATAATACAATAAAAAAATTAGAATTAGAATTCTTACAAATTCATACTAAGTGTCGGTTTCAGAATCCTATTCCCGTCTAGTGTCCTCAATTTATTTTTATGGATTAGTTTTCTTTCTCGTAATATTTTTGAATTTATTTCATATTATTTATGTATCTTTAATTTAACTTAATTTGCAGGACATATTTGGAACCACCTTTTACATCTTTGCAAGCGATCAATCTAGGGTTTAGCAATGACTTGTTCAACTAGTAACAATATTTCCACTTTAACTTCTCTAATAGGCTACTGCGCGATATTAATTGCCACTTTATCCTCTTTATATTGGTCCATAAAACCATCTACTTTTAACAGTTCAGTCAGCTTCTGCAGCTTCCAAATCCGTTAAACCAATCTTTTTGGAGCATATACAGGGTCTAGCTGGTCTCATGATCTTCCGAAACATTAGGCGATTTTGCTGTATTCGTTGACAACCTTTTCACATAAAAGCCATTTGGAGTTGTTGATCCGGTGCTGCAGTCTTAATTGGCCGGTTGATGGGAATCCTATTGTTTTAGCAGGCATAATATTGCAACAAGACTTCCCGCTAGCCCTAGATGGGTGCATCAGCCAGCTGCAAATGAAGTCACGAACCTCAATCGTGAGTTGATCTCCAGTGGTAGGCAGCAACCTCCATTCATAGGGGTTGTCCGTGATCCCCGTCCATCCGTCAATGGTTTGCCAGGCCAAATGTTTTCTCTCCTCCCACGTTTCGTCCTACCTGGGCCGAAGCTGTTGCCTTGGTCGGGTACTACAGTCAGAGCAATTACCGGGTTCACCAACAAAAAAAAAATTTCGCTTTTCTTGGCAATCTGCTCTCCGGGAAAGGCGACCATGAATTTTCGAATTTAAATATACCGATAACCTCAGTTAATTTGTGCCTTTCCCCATGAAGACACAACAGTATAACTTTTTCGGACCAAAATAGCGACGGTTATGGTATTACACTATTCCAGTTGATTACTTTCATTTGAGCGAGATTTTACGTTCAACTTCAGTTCGAATCCAGTTGGTTTGTCTGATCCTCAGGTGAATATGTGGAAATTATATGCGAACTGAGTTTATTGCCGGCTGGTGAACGAAGATTGTGATCCCTGATTTAGAAGACCCTGTAAGATAGTAATAGAGTTAACCTATCTAACACATGATATGTCTTTCTTCGCGTTTACCTCTAGTTGTAATCAAAGTAGTAGACAAAAGGTACTGCACATTGGGATTAGTGGTGAAGGCTTGATCGTATAGTCGGTATGGGAGTGGTTGTTGGAAAGATTATATGAATTGAATTGAAAGATTATATGAATTGTTGTTGGAAAGATTATATGAACAACGACCTGCTGACTTGATGGTGTTGAGCTTGGTTCGCACACTCATCTACTTGTAGACAGGACACCTTTATAATGCTTCATTACGCAGGCAAGACATACATCTGTATCTTCTCATAATGAGATATGATGCTACCTTTTCCTTGACAGTCGTAGGTCTAGCTGATATATTTCTTGGGGTGATTGTGTCTGCAATGGATTCTAAAACCGTCACCCAAGTATTTAGAAATGACACGAATTAGGTGAGTTTCGATAGCTTTCTTTGTGTTCCGAGTTCTTTTTCCTAATGTATAAGCGTTACGAGGCGAAGCTCTTGAACCAAGATGTGGTCACATCCCACGACAACGGCACGACAAAACATCTTCAATGAGTTTTGCATTACACTACACACGTTCACATAGGCAACGTCACGGACCGTCAACGGAACGGCACGTCAAGATTAGTTTCAAACTATATTTGGACGTGAAGTGACTGATCTAATCAAAATATATTTTCGGATTATGCAGATAATTTAACGTCGGGGAAACTAACAACCTGCATTCCTTAATCCTACGTTTCAAAAAGATGAAAAGTTCACGAGTTACTGACTCATGTTGTAAAGCTAATTTTTGGAACATAAATATTAAAACCACTTTAAAAGTTATTATGTTAGCGTTCCTTTTGCATAGTTCTTCGGCAGTTGGTTTTAAGTATTTCAAAATATCCTGTTTATTTTGTTAAAACTTGAGAAATATAAAATCAAAATAAATAAATTTTGGTATTTAGAAGTCCTTTATTTGGTCCGGTAGCCCGGTATTTTCGAAATCCGGGATCCCGGTTTGCGACCCCTAGCTCAGACTGAAATGATTAAACGTTTAACACACGTCGTTTTTCCATTTCCTTCCAAATAATTGAACACGGCTCCTTTATGTGTTTGGATTGTTATCGTTCTGGAATATAAATTGTTTACCAATTAAATGAGTTTTAGAAAACCCAACATTGTTTTCTAAAATATTTTTGTGTACTTTTTCTAGGATTACTTGTACACTCACTCTCTTACTGCTATTACCTGCTCGATAGAAGCCTAGTGCAAGTCACAGCTTCTTCCTTTAGAATTTTGACGCAGAAATACTTGCATTTTTATTCCGTAAGCTTCAAATTTTTGTTATTGCTATTGTAGACTACGGAACTCCAGGTTTTGGTGAACAATTTGAAATTATATGGAGCTACTAACTATGATTTATCTTTCTTCAGTCGTCCGCCAAACTTTTTCAGATTTAAACAATTGTTTTAAAATAATGCCTTTTTCTATAGATCATATATTTACAACGAGAAAAGCAGAATTACTTTATTTCGACAATATTTGTCTATTGTCTAGCAATATCTTTTTCTGAACTTCATAGGGTTGCCTTTTATTGGTTAGTTTTGAAGCTAGAAGGATCGAAGTTAAATCTTTGTCAAAGTTTTTTAAATACATAGATTTATGACTTAAACGTCGTCTCTTTTTTTCTATAATAATAGTATGAAAGCATTCATATGGAAATCGGCATCAACACCCAAGATTTTGCTATTATCCACAAAATATATGGAAGCCATCTTGGAGTATTATGTTCTGATATTAAAAGGTTCTGCATCATACAATATCCATATAAAGCCTTGATCACATAATGCCAGAACCACAATCATTTCACTTTTATTATGATTATTTCGTAAAAAAAAATCTTATTCAAAAAAAGGTAAACAAGACTCGATTTTCTACCTTAATTTTACATAATAATTTCTCAGTTTGCCACACCTTTTGTGCCATATTTTAACATAATCAATTAGTTTATATATTTTACGTGGGCTTTTTATCGGTCGCAACTGTAACCGAGACAGTAAAAGCACCAATAACAGAGTTTTTGCTTGATCCAAACTTGATTTACGGCAATTCTGATTTAAATAAATTTGGTTTTGAGGCAAATTAATGCCGCAATAAAGATCAGACCGCGCTTGACTTATGGAAGTTGAATGGAAAATTGGCCAGTTGGTTATTTTATATCGTAATAATTTAATCGATACTTACTTTGTACAATAAAACTTGTTATTTTTTTTATTGATTATATTTTGTAAGGTACGATAATTTTAACAATAATCACCAATAGGTATTTCAAGGTCTGTTAGCATTGAAGTATTGTAATTGAAGGTTGTTGAGTTTTATCTGAAGATACGTTATAGTCCCTCTCGCGTATATACCGTGTAAGTTAAGGTCCAATCAATGATTTAAAGAGATATAGATGGACTCTTCTAGTAGTATTTACTAAGAACTTGAAACATGAAAGTAGTTAGAAACAGGTTTGTTTTTGTTATTTTGCGTTTGTTTTTGTTATTTTCATACATACTTGAAAATTCCAGCGGAACCAATTCCAGCGTAGTTTAGAATTCGGCTGAATACTTTGTTTGACTGACTCAGTAGTTTCTTTGACATACAATACAATAAGTCGCGAGGGTAATCCCCGTATACTCACATGCACGTTGGGAATCCCCTGTGGTAGGCGTAGGGTAATTTGACATTTACTGCGTTTCCATGAACTAGGGTAGAGTATTCGTTGAGTTTACAGAAAGCTTTCTCCTCAAGTTAACTCGATGCTAGTTCTATGACGGTTGACGAGGCAGATACGTAATTTTACGTCGTGTCTCCGTTAATATATGTGCAGTAAACGCACTTAAACAAACATATATGCAAAACCCGGATTAATCAGACGCGAGGTGTTTCGTGGAGTTTTCTTGTATTTAACGAAACTTAACTCAATCCTCTGCATGAAGACTTAGTAATTGATCAGGCTCGGATATATGCACATAAATATACTTAGGAGATTTTGTGTTATTACACTTCAACTAACGAATTTAAATATTTTTCGGAGTGTAACGAGTCGACTGATTGGTAATCCCAAATAATCACGCGCACCACCAGTTTACAATCAAAATAAAACCTTTGTCCACACACTAGCGCAACTGATTTTGAATTAATGGGTGTTCTGTTTTTACAAAATGTCAAGTAGCTCAGATGAAATGGAACAAATGGCTTCCGACCGGCAAGAACTGTCACACCCGAGCAGTTCAAACTAGCTTCAAATCGGTCTCGTCTCTGTCGAACCGTGTCTGGATTCCCACTCCCGTAAACGGGCAAGATAACGAAACAGTGTCGTGTGCAACTGGAATTGCAAATCAGTCGACTCGTGTTCGGAGGGCCTAAATCTGTATATATACTGTATTTGGAACAGAATAACGACCAAGCTGTTGATGTTTCTGTTTTTCATTATGAGCTCTTTCTGTTATTTCTTTGCACACGGCTTCCATTTAAGGTTTGTTATGCCCAAATATTTAGCTCCACTGATTTGATTTTGTTTTACACAGTATTATTTGCTATTTCTTAGTTCAGATTTGCATCTTGGCGATAGTAACAGCTTGGGATATTTTGTAACAGAATGGATTCAGTCGCATTCGTTAGCTAGACATAATCAGTAGAATTCATTTATTAAGTGTGGCAACAACGTTTTATTTTACTGTTGGTATATTGTCAATATAAAGGAGGTATAGCAATAGACCTAACACACTCCACTAGTATTTTCTTCAGATCTTCAATCCTGATAACAATATAATCCTGGTTAATCCTGAAGATTCCTGCTTTTGACTCACTGAACAAATTTTTGTTTTACCTTAAAATATGTTTTTATATAATTTTTTTCGTTTGGTTTGGTTAGGGTAGGTTAGGTTAGATATGGCTGAGCTGCTGGTGCACAGCCCACACATTTAGGCCAAAGGGATAGGCCTGTTGTGATGCCATAATGATCCCACTTTAAACCCAATGTTCGCTAAACCACCTCGTGGACGTTATGAATCTTCTTAGTTGCTGGATCCCAAACTTTGGGATTTCCGCAAGCGTGCTTAGGAAGGGTTCACCAAAACTGGTAAGTCTCATTTTGCTTAGGGCTGGACAGTGACAGAGAAAGTGTTTTACACTTTTTCCTCTTCGTCTATATTCTGACAGCTTCTGCAGAAAACGTAGGTTTCGAGACATAAGCGGGCCGCATGCGTCCCTATCAGACAGTGTCCGGTCAGCAGTGAAGTGGTCCGCCTGAGATCATAAGAGAGTCAAGTCGTTTTGGCTTAGAAAAGTCCTCGGCTTTTGTTTTTCCGGAAATTTTTGACTGCCATTGACGTCATTTTAAAATATTCGAAATATCGAACTCGAAACATTTATTTCAACGAATATTGCAGAGCTGATTACAACAATATTTGTTGCAATAAATTTTGATATATTGCATTACAATATAGACGTCTCGACTGGCAATAATTCAGGTCTACTTGAAGTCGGCTTGAAAGTCATGTAACTTCGGATCGACTTCAAATTCGCTTGACTTGTAGATCCGAAATATTTGTCTTATTGTGAACTTCAGTTCGAGTCCAGTCGGTCGAATTGAGATTTATTTTATTCTCAGTTGAACATGTGGAAATTGTATGAAAACTGAAGTTAAGTTCAGTTCGCCAATTAGCTCGGACTTACGTAGTTTGGTCAGTGAAGCCATACTCCGGTGGAATCAAGAAAATTGCCATCATTGTTGAATAAGTATACTTAATAGTCCCTTTTGTTGAGAAATTGTAATAAGTCTTCGGGCCTCGGTAGGCAGTAAGGCGCCTGGATACCATTCCGAGGTCCTTCTTCTACTTTCATTTATAATTCGCATTGCAAAACTGCTTTATGAGTGCTTCACACGTGCTTGATTGAGGACCTTCTCCAAAATATTGGTCAACTCTCGTCGGCGTTTCTCAAAGAAATTGCAATGCATGTGATGATTCCTGTGCCGCTCTCCTCCCCCCTCCTCCGCTTGGAAATATTAATTTCAACATCGTCTGGGGTAGGACATTGTTCTGGTACCTAGTATGTTGGATGTGGAGATTCAATTGACGCTTCGTCTCTGGGGAATATCTTTGTCTCATTGGTATCTCGTGTGTTGTATAGTAGTCTTCAGCTAAGGGCTCCCACATTGGATGGGATCAGGAACAGGGTAACACAAAAAAAAAATTAGTAATGGGATAGTAGCGTATTTTAAATTTTAAGTAATATAATAGATGAGCTATCTTTCTAACACTTGAACCTTGATTTATTGTATTCTATTCATTTTGGTTATTTTTAATTAATTTTTAATTGTTTCATTTGTGGACTTACTTCGGGATTCGACCGGTAGCATAGAGATCTTAGCAACCGGACTTTAGTATTCTCCTGTCGTGTAAGGTCCTCTTTGGGGAGTGCCAGTAGCGAGTCGCCGATCAGGAAATGATCAGTGGTGAGCACTTTCAAGTCGTTGATATCGTCAGACAGGAGGCAAAGGGGGCGGGAATTAGGCACGCTCCAATTTGAGCCAATGAGGTAGACAGATCCTTGTAAGTAATTAGGACTTTTCCGGCTACTCGTCGCAGGTGATGTTTCATCGACTTAACGTCCGCCTCCCGCAGGCCTGCGAAATAAGGTGACTCTGGCAGAATGAAGGGCCATTGTACTCTCTGAAGGCTGTAGTTGTCTGCCTCCTGATGTGTTGCCTTTTTAAAAGTAACTTGGATCTTGCGTTTCAACTGAGCGAGCCCCTATAAATGTCGTGCCACAATCGGAATATATATCCCGACATAATCCTCAACGAGCTATGAAGCGTTTAAGGGCCGCCATGTTGGCCCCAGTGGTGAGATCACTCACAGCCTCTAGATGTACGACTTTCGTATATAGACAGACACACAAAAATAGACACATAATCTTTGTAGGCGCGTCATCCGCGAGTCTTTGATACACGGATATCAATGGCTCCTGCGTAGTCTATACCGATCGAGGTGAAGGGACGCGTAATTCTGACCCCTGTGCTGTAAGTCGAGTCGTGATTCGTGACAAATCGTTTGAGTTGAAGAACGTGACGTATTACGACTTTCACCGCAGAGGCCTAGACTGTCAGTGCTAAGTTGAGTTTAGGCCCCTATGATGAGAGTCATAATTCGACTGAAACGTCACTTTCTTCAGCTTGAACGACTTGTCACGAATCACGACCCGACTTTCAGCACAGGGACCTCTAACTCGGGGGTGGGGAGGGCTCCATCAATTGGTTTAGCCGCATTTTTAAAGCACGGAATACAATGCTGAATAAGTCTACTCACACACCGGCAGCCGTTAATGATCCGCACTGTCTTTAGAAGGAGAGCGACGCTCAACGTGGGTTCTACATGGAAAAAATATATTGCCGACAGCACAAAGGGGCCTTCCCTGAGCCTCTATGTCAAAAAAAAAATAAAGACCAAAGTTAGGCCCTTATAATCAGAATCTCCGACATTGACGTAAAAATGAGTGCAGATGTGAGATATCCTGTAATGCAAAACGATGCGACCAAAAAATGTTTGTTTTCTTAATTTAGCAAATAGTTCCTTTTGGACAGACGCTCCTCACATTGACGATCATCCAATATCTAATTCTAGCATAACATTGAACTCTTGAATTCTTGCTCCTTAAATAATCATAATTGGCGCAAAATATTTCATTTTTTTATAAGTTTACAATTATTTTTCCTTTAACGGCTCTACCTACAACTAATATCCGATTATGGCCTTTCCATCGGTTCCGATTCTGACCCGATGTCATCCCTAGGCTCTAAGCGTCTTTTTACGCCATCCTTCCAGCGGAGGTTTGGTCTCGCTCGCTACCGCACCCCATAGGTTTGGCCGCAGAACACTTTCCGAATAAGCTCATCTTCACTCATAGAGCTATATGCCCTGCCCACCGGAGCCTACCGAGATTTATTTTCTTCACAAGTTCTACTTTGGCTATGCAATCATAGGCGACTTTAAAGTCTATGAAGAGGTGTTGAATTGAGGTTTGGAACTTTCCAAAGCCTCCCCCAAGGGGAAAATCTGATCAGTCGTTGGTTTGCCTGTGCTGAAGCCACACTGGTAATGGCCTAGGATGTTTCTGGCGTATGAGGCCATCCTGTTTTGTAGGAGAGCGGAGTATATAAGTCCTTTTTGAAAAGTTGTCTTATCCCTTGAATTAAATATTAAGATATAAATGTTTTTTGATTTAATTAGTATAAGTAGCGGAAATGTGGATATTTATTCACAAAGTAAGTAGTAAGTAGTTTTTAGTTACATATAAATCATAAGTAAAAAATAAGAGAGATGTAATAGAAAATAATTTGGATAAGACAATTTATGTAACGTCATTATGTATAAGACAAGTTTTGAAATATCAATACAGATCTTATCCGATAAGACGATTTATGAAAACTCTTACTATAGCTGGACATAAAAAAAACACTTTAAATTCACTTTAAAACCTTTATTAAAAAAGCCCGTGTTAAATCTGTAGCAGGACACCACAATCCAATATTGTATTTAGTGCAAAAAAATTTCTGAATAAGGTATGCTTAACTTGTTTGTCTGAAAATGTCTTACTGCGGACTCTTCTTACACTTCTACTTATACTTTTAATTTTATTATGTTTTTGCTTGTATTTTCTTCCACGTCGGAGCTCGAGCACGTCTTTGGTCAGAGTGGAAGAATTGTCGAGATTATCCTTCTTCAGATATCTCTTAATCTTCTTCTTCTTAGCAAGTTATTCTAAGTTTTACGACAATGGCCTTTTTCATAATTGCATGGTTGCTTGCCTGCTTTCATGCATGCTTGCAAAAGAGCAACTGTCAGGTAAATCAGTTGCGCAATCTAGAAACTTTGCATTTTTGAATGAAAGCAATCAGCTGTCAAAAATATATGTCAAATTTGATGTCGAGTTTTTTTCCTTCATTTTCTGAGTTTGTTTACCGCTGAAAAATAAAACGAAAAAATGGATCGAGAAAATGTGATTAATGTTATTGTCAGTTTGTAGATAGATAACTCGGCTTCATTAGATCCGGTCCGAAAATTTGAAACTTCACAGCGAAAAAGAAGGATAAATTATGTGTCTTGTTTAGCTCGTTAATCTCTCGTTTAAAAGAAGTTTTATCCTTGGGGTGCTCCAAACCTCTTCTTCATTATTTTCGCTATAGAATACATAATAATTTCAATAATAATTTAAATTAAAATAAAACACCCTAATAATATCGAAAAACTGAAAATCTTGTGCCAAAATTTCACTTTTGGCACTTTTCTTCTTCTTTAATCAGATAAGCATGCGTACAAAAATAGTTGCAAGATTTGCGCAGACCTGTCAAGCAGGTTGCAGTTTTGAACAAATGATAGTTGCACATTTGCTTTTTTGAATACCATGCAAATGATCGATTTGCGCAACCATGCAATTATGAAAAGGGCAAATATTATAAATCTCACTTGTTTGAGACAAAAGTGCTCAATGTGTGCAACCCCTAAATATTATCCAATCTTACTGAAATTTGGCATTATTTATATCTTTTACAGCACTGAGACTCGAATGAAAATCACATCTTTGGAAAAATGAACCACCCTATTGTCTATTGTCATTAGTCTTTTCATGCAAGCTATTTTGCTGGGGCCTTATTCTCTATTACAATATTGTGAGAATTTTTCTCGAAACTGCCAAAATGGTATTCTGTATTACAAAACTGACTCGAAACTGTAACAATATTGTTAGATTTCTACTCTAAAGCTCAAGGTTAATCGAGCAATTTATAAAATTTTAGGTGGGGGCGATGCAATTGAAAGCTCTTGCGCTCATTTTCTTTTCTTTGCGGGACATTTCTACCCGAGGAAGCAATATTGTAATAGGGAATACGGAAGCATTTTAGTTTCGGATATCAGTTTCGAGTGAAAAGCATTTGAGTATTGTAATAGAGAATAAGGCCCCTGATGTCTTGCGTCCCTAAACTCTAGGGTCCTGACGTATACCATCCTTTCAGCAAAGGTTTTATCTTTGTTGTAGCACTCAAAAACTGAAAATATTTTCCGAGCAGATTCCACTGCGGTCATGCCAGCTATATATGATCTGCTTACAAAGTCCGACCAGCTTGATTCTGTGACATCTACGCCGTGGAAGATCTAAAAATTAGCAACTTTTTGTGTAACTACTAAACTAGCATAGTATGCATCATATATTATTATTCTATGTTATTATTCTATATTATTATTATTCATAATTATTTAAAAGCTTAAGATTTCTGTAAAACATCTACAGCTTAAAGCAATCGATTCTCCCTAGATAAATCTAGGGTTGTGTTCGGTTCAAATTGCTTTGTAACATACCAGAGTTACATGACAAACCGAACGCAAACCGAACTTAACTCGATCTGAGTTTGCATTTACGGTTGAGTGTTATATGCCATACCGAACATGGATTTTTAGTTGTCATTTCGGTTTGGCTAAATGTCAGTTTCAATCTCAATTTTGGTTTCATTTTACAGTCTTTAGTTACATGATACTTCGACCGAAAATTGTATTCAACCAAGCAAAAACATGTGAACCCACTCAGAACACGTTCGGCACAATTTTTTCTGTCGTTCGTTGCTTAAGCCGAACTACATTGAAAAACAGTGCAGCACTGCGGAGTGAAGACTTCTTGTAACTGAACGTGACAACTCACATTAACTTCACTGCCTCGCACTGCACTTTACTGCGCTGCCTTGTCTTACCCGGCCTTTGCACGGGACAGTATTACTGTTACTGTCGCTGTCCCTGTCTCGTGTAAACGTCTACAATCTCGTCTTTTTTACTGTCGTGACAGTACTGGCAAGATTGCAATCTCGACAATACTGTCAAGAAAGTAACTGGACAGCTTGTAAAACCAAAATGTCGAAAAGTGATTTTGAAGTAGTAAGCACATGTTAGAGGTCCGCTATCGGTTTGATTTGCAGTGTTCATTGAATGTTTTATTTTATTATTTCAGTTTGATGAATAAAAATTTATTTTCAGACCAAAATTCCCTTCAATATCAAAATCAATGCGCTCTGAAAGAAACGGTTTTACCCAATATTTTTGCTGCGTCTTCGTTTTTGTTCATTGCACATTAAGAAGATATGCTGTAACACCCGCAACGTTAGAAAACATTTTTAAAATGAAATGTCTGCCAGTTGATCGAACGCTAATCAGCCAGCTGGACAGTATTTGACAGTTCCAGACAGAACTGTCCGCCAGTAGAACTGTCCCGTGTAAAGGCCAGGTTAGATTGACAAAGAAGTATCTTTATACGATAGTATGGTCATAATGGTCAAAATGTCGAAATCGCCAAAAAGTGCACATAGCAGATATTCATTTGACAACGACGGTTTGAAGTTGTCGTTGTCAAAATGGATGACTAAAAACTGATAGAATTAAGGACATTCTAGACAACAAAAGTCACAGGGACTACAAAAAACAGACTATAACCCGGCCATTAGGCGAGAAACTGTTGATGTGTGTGTATTCCTGTCGATATTCTTCTTCTTTACTATTTTAAGTTCTCCGAGCTGCTTTTAGACATTTTAATCTATTAGATCTATTAAACAACGAGTTTGCTGTCGTGTCCAATTGTCTGCCATTTTTATTTCAAATTAATAACAGAAACCGCTTGTTTTAAAATTAACGGATGACATTTCATTGGGAAAAATGAAGAAGAAGATAAAAATGGTCATGTGCAAGTGTTAGTGTTCAAAAGTTTTCAACCAAAAAGTTTTGTGGGAAAAGGTTACAACACCTCCTTCCCTTTCTTTCACCTCTCTCTCTCCTAAAAAATCGGTTTTACAACGTTGTTACCACATCAGGTCTGAAACCCCCCACTGACTCATGTAAATACTCACTGACGGGCTTTTTTTACTGACAAGCCAGCGCTGTCGAGATAGTTTTGCAGTCAGTGAAATGTCAAATTCATTGTCTTTAGAATAAATAATTAAAAAATTTGTTTATTTTAGGAAAAAAGGGAGAAAATCAATTTAGTTGCCTGTAAGTTGTAAACCTAATAGAAAAGTACGAGAAAAATCCTTGCTTATGGGATTAAACCTCTACTATTTTCAGGCGGGCGGACTTAAAAAGCAAATCGTGGGGTGACATCGCAACATACATTAAGTTTCTATGTTCTTTATTGTCCGAATAAAATAAATGTTTCAGCAAATTATGTTCTATATCAAATTCAGGTCTGAAAAAGATTGACCCATTATTTTCTTTTCCTAGACTTCCCTTCACTTTCCATAATTTCAGTAATTTCTGTTAATAATAACGCAGTCAAGGAAACATGTACATAATGTTGGTCGAGGACATTTTAGAAATGACTTGCCAGTTGACCGAACATAATCAACTCAGAGTCAGTGGATTTGACAAACAGAGTCAGTACTGGCAGTCAGTAGAACTAGCTCGTGTAATGGCTGGGTAAAGGAATAGTCAATGTTGAAATACTGCTTATTCAATGTGTCTTACCACGCGTTCTCTAATAATGCACTGCAACATACTGCACAGTGCTGCATTGCATTGCTTTTCAATGTAGTTCAGGCTTTAGATGACACAGACCGAAACGAAAATTGAACTCAGTTCGTGTTGACTGTCTCATGTAACATCGGTGACAGAGTAGCGAAGCTATATTTGACACAAAAATCGGTATAATAATGCAATATACAAATATGCTAGTCTGAGCTTAGCTCGTAATTGCCTGCCAGGACGTTTTTTGCGTTTCTGAGCCGCATTCGTTATTCGTGCATCCCTTCTTAATAGTGATATTATTATTTTGCGTCATATTTTCTTTAGGTAAAATATATTTAGGAACAACGAGCCAAATAGTTTGATAAATAAACAAATATCAATTCCTGTTGCTATATTTTTTGCTTCATTAAAAATTTATTTTTTAAAAATTTTTTAAATCTTCTCCAAAAATTCTATTAAACATTTTTATAGTCTGTGTTTCTCAGGGGGCCTACAACTTTTTCTTATCTATTGCCATTAGAAAGGCTTTCGACAAGTGACATAAATAATATATATTTTTTCATTTTAAATAAATAAAAATACTGCCTAAAACACTGAATTTTTGTTTTTTAAATTCTCATCGATTTTATAATATTTAATAAAAAATAAAAATGTTTGTCTGATACTTTTTAGAAGAAATAAAAAAAAAATGTTAGAAATATTCTCATGTGAATTTACTGGTGGTAATTTTAAATAAACATACATATTTGACAATTAGCATTTAATAATAAAAAAAATAAATAAATTTTAAATAAAAATATTTAAAAAAAAATGATATGAAAAAAAAGTCTCGAAAAAATATTTACATACTTACACATTACATAATAAATATTATTAATTACTATGATACTAATAGAAAAAAGCACATGAATATTAATTATTAATATCTTAAAATTATATAATTTGAAAAGAAATGAAAAAAACATGCCTGTAATACCAAATAATAAATTTAAATAAATAAAAAATGAAATAAATTTAAAAAACAAAAAAAAAATGCCCATAAATTAAATTTTAATCGAATATATAATATATATAAAAATCACACACACACACACATCGTATTCAACAGTAGGTCTTTAATAATCCTTTATAGAATCGCTACTTTTTTTACATTATATATATTTCCGAAAAATGTAATCGTAAAATTAATTAAAACAAAAATAAATAACAAAAAGAAAATTAAATTAAAATTATCTAGAGGTTAGTGCATTGTTAGATTCTCTGTTTAACCCTTACATAAGATGAAAAAAATATAAATAAAATAAAAAAAAATAAAAAAAAAATAAAAAAAAAATGATAAAAAATTTACTTAATGTTGCATAGTTAGCTCTAACCATTACTAACATTATAAAATGAAACTCTCAAATCTAAATTGAAGGGAATTTTTAGAAAAACAGTACTTACTATACTTATAAAACAAAAAAAAAAAATAAATAAAAACATAAAACATAAAAATTGCATTAAAATTAAAATATATTTAAAAAAAAATAAAAAAAAAATTGAATTAATCTATACTAAAAACATAAGTTATGAAATCGAAATAAATAAAAAAAAAATACAGAAAATATATACATACATACATATTATAAATAATAATATAAAAAAAAAGTAAAAGAAAAAGAATATTGTCAATCGTTGTTAGACTTTTTGCATTTGTTTCTTTTTTCACCTTCTTGGGGTTAAATATAAATTTAAAAATAAATAAATTAAAAAAAAAATAAAAGAGAATAAAATTAAAAAACAAAAAAAAAGAACTTACAACTTTATCTACTTTATTAAAGCATGACGACTGTGAATATTATCTATTATATAAGCAAAAAATAAAAAAAAAATAAAAAACAAGAAAAATATTGTACATCTTGTATGTTTTAGAAAGAAAAAAAAAAACTATGTCTATCAGAAACTATACTTGCTTCTTTTTCTATTTTTAAGTACTTGGAACGTAATTATATTTGATTTTTATTTATTCTGAAATAAAGGATATGTACATATTGGAAATTACAGCTGTCGTGTTTTTGCAGTGGTTTTTTTCTAATTGGTTTCATATCGCTGTCGGAGGCACGGATCACGGATGTATACTGACGTGAATTTTTGGAACATGTTTTAAATTACAAAATAAATGTCAATCACAATTATATAAAAAAAAACTAGCTGTTACCCGGTACGCCTCGCTGCACCCATAAGCCAACAGTAGCCAATAAATAAAACCCATCCATTTACTTTGTATTTTTTGAGATATGAATTTTACACAGATGAAGGTGCCTCAAAGAACGGGTTCATGTAAAATTAATGCAAATCTTCAAAATGTAACTATTCATAATCTCTAACGAAAGAATAAAATTTCGAGACATTGGATTCAATATGCTTTTTATATTAAGTTTGACTGGTAGAATACAATAAGCATTGTAGTTTACTTAATTTACCTTTAGATCCATGGCGGCCGTCTCAAGACTTGTTACATCTCAATAGTAGCCAATATAAACCATCCAATGACTTGATATTTTTCGAGATATGAATTTTACACAGATGAAGTGCCTCAAAGAACGGTAATGAGGAATGTGGTAATCCGCCCTCTTGAGACGGCTGCCATGGTTCTAACGGTATATTGAGTATACTATATTGCTATTGTATTCTACTTATCATACCCTTTCATTTGATACCCATGTCGAGGGGGTTGTGAAGAAAGTGATAATCCCCCCTTTGAGACGGCTGCCATGGATCTAACATATATTTATTTATTTATTTTATTTTATTTATTTATTATTATATTCCTTGTTAATACAAGATTTACATCTTTTAGAGATAGTGTACTCAAAAAAAACTACATAATAGATAGACTAAACCTAAACTTAATAAACTATGAGAGGGACGGGACGAGAAAGAAGGAAAAGTGCTGGAGTAAGGACCAAGAATTAAAAAAGCAGGAGTTAGAAAAAGACAGAAAAACTAAAAAGAAGTAGAGGAAGATAGAAAAAGAAATGCTTGCTTTCTGAAAGTCTTGGCTGTGCCTATTCTTTGAATATTGCTAGAAAGGGTATTCCAAAGTAGAGTGGAATGTACAAAGAAGGAACGGCTATCAATTAGGGAATAGTGTACAGGAATACGAAATTTAATCGAACGCATGGATTGCAGAGGAAGGAGGAATTCTGAGAGGTAAGAAGGACTTTTCGTGCGGAGAACTTTATGCACTAGGACCAATACAGCGACATCAACAAAACAGAAGAGGTCGCAACCAAGTAGGGAGTTTCGTACAATCCGACACATGATCTGATCTGCGCAAGTGAAAAATGAACCTTAAACAATCAGTAAATACGACTGATAGACGTTGACGACAAGATGCCAGGGAACCAAAGAGGAAGTGTGGAACAATAAGAGCTTTAACAAGCTTGAGCCGAATAGACGATGATAAAAGACTACCATAAAGGCTAAGTCTCCGTAACGTCCCATAGATTTTGGAAAGCATGAGTGAGATATAGTAGCAGCAGGATAGTTTAGAATTAATGGCATTACTAAGATTATTAGCACAGTCAACAAGACAAGGCAAGAGAAACATTATTAAGTGAGATTACTCTAACAATCTCACTTAATCATCTTTCATTCGCATCGTCAAACAACTTGATCGTTGGCAACAGCATTTTCCGCCATCCACTCAAACACCAACTCACCTGGCGAAATCCATCCGGCAAAGACTCGGCGATGTTAGACTACGTTTTGATCAACACAAGATTCCGATCGACGCTTAAAGACGTACGTGCAATGCGTGGACCCGATTGCGGATCGGACCATTATCTTGTTCGAGCGAAATTGCAGATGCGATTGCAAAGAGCGAAGAAAACGGAGCCACCACCAGCCAAGAAAAATTGGGCGTGCCTACGGGACCCGGCCATCGGGCGAGAGTTTCAAATGGCATTATCCAACAAATTCGCGGCGCTCGCAATACCGGACGATATCGATGTAGAAGAAAGGCAATTGTCGGAGTCTATTGTGGAGTGTGCAATGGAGTTGTGTCCAACTATCCGTAAACGGACGCAGCCATGGATCTCGGACAGCTGTCTGGACCTCGTCGATCAGCGGAAGCGCATGAAACACGTCGACTTTGAGGAATACCGAAGATTGAACAAAGAAGTTCGGCAGAAAATGAAATTGGAACGAGAAGCGTACTGGAATAACGTTGCGGCCGACATGGAAAAAGCGGCGTCGAGGCACGAGTACCGGACGCTGTACCAGACAATCCGCCGGTTAGGCGGCAAAACAACATCAACAAACGACAACATCAAAAAATCGGATGGAACTTTTGTGACTTCTGCCCATGAACGCCTGGAGCGGTGGAGAGCATTCTTCCACCAGCTGTATAACCACGATCCGCCGCAAGGTCCAGCACCCGAACCACCGATTATCGAACAGCCGATGAATCAGTTTCTCGATACCGAACCAACAATTATCGAGGTGAAGACAGCAATAAAATCGCTGAAAAATGGAAAAGCGCCGGGAATAGACCAAGTAACCGCCGAGATGATCAAAGCTGGAGGTGATGTCTTATCACAACGACTTCATGTCCTCATAACACACATATGGCATTCGGATCGTGTCCCTTCGGTATGGAAGAAAGCGATCGTTGTCCCAATTTTGAAGAAAGGCGACAGTCGGGAATGCAAGAATTATCGCGGTATTAGCCTTCTTTCGATCGTCGGTAAAGTATTTACGAAAATAATACAATCGAGGCTACAGAAACATCGAGAGCAAACGAGCCGGGAGGAACAAGCGGGATTTAGACCACATCGAGGATGCATTGATCAAATATTCGCCCTCCGTCAGTTAATGGAAGAAAGAATTCGTTGCGGCAAACGAATTGTCGTCGTTTTCATCGATTTCAAATCCGCTTTCGATTGCATCGATTGGAACAGCTTGTGGAGAGTCTTGGTAACCGAACACGTGCCATTGAGAATCATCCAACTTCTCCAAGCGTCGTACGATGGCTCAACCAGCAGCGTTCGTATTCGAAACGACTTATCCGAGGAGTTCCCGATTCAGACGGGTGTCCAACAGGGAGACGTCGCTTCGCCACTTCTCTTCAACGTTGTGATCGATGCGATTATGCGTGAAACATTCGATGGACGACTCGGAGTTCAATACGACGACAACAACTTCGTAACAGACTTAATGTTCGCCGACGATAGCGCTGCTTTCGCCGACACGGATGCCGAAGCAACGGACATCTTATACGATATTTCCCGCATCGCCCAATCATACGGGTTAAAAATCAATGCGGAAAAGACCAAAGTGCTCACAACGGATGGATCAAGAGCCAGTGTTCACCTCGATGGAACCCAAATCGAACAGGTTCCAAGGTTCAAATATTTGGGATCATTGGTTGAGGAAACGAAAGTAGCATCGACGGCCGACGTTCACAGCCGTATCGGCCAGGCAACAGCAACATTCGCCTCGCTCAAGTGGTGCATATGGAAACGAGCAAATATCTCCATCAAAACAAAACTACGTCTTTACCGAACGTTGATTCTTCCGATTCTTCTTTATGGATCTGAAACGTGGACACTGCTCAAACCGGACGTTAAGAAGCTCGAGGTCTTCCAAATGCGATGTTTGAGGCAGATCCTCCGTGTCTCACTCCGTGATCGCCTTCGAAACGAGGTTGTCAGACAAAGATGCGATCAGCAAACACTGATCGAAGAAGAAATGCAAAAACGTCGACTACGGTGGTTTGGACATGTTTGCCGAATGGATGATAACCGCTTGCCACGTAAACTTCTCTGGCGAGACCGTCCTGCAGACTGGAGAATACAGCGATCGGCACCGAAGAAAACCTGGTTGAAGAATATCGAGGGTGACTTAAAGAATCAACGATTATCAGTTACCGAGGCTCGAGACACCGCCAAAAACCGAGAAGAATGGAAGCGAATCGTGAATAGAGTTCGGGACCCAGCGGCACCGACAGCAGCGTATCCGTTGCGGGGACGTCCCGCTCGGACCGCCAGCTAACGGATCAAAGAAGAAGAAGATGTGTCTCTTGTCCAGAGAAAGAGGGCGACGACTAAGAATGATGAACGAATCCCAAGTATTTATTAGGATTAATTTTAAGGAAATAGGAAGAGCTCCATTCATTTATCAGACATAAGACATAATTGAGATCAGAAATACAGGATTCAGTCCGATTAGGAGGGCATGAAGTATATAACTGTAAGGAGCATCCATGGATAATAGCAGGGAGATCATTAACATACAAAGAAAAAAGGAGAGGGCCAAGGATTGAACCTTGTTGAACACCCAAGGGTACAGGTAGGAAGGATGATATAATAGAATTATGCCGCACGCATTGTAGTCTATTAGAAAGAAAAGAAGAAAAAAGACGAGTTGCAGAAGAGGAAAAGCTATTGAGCTAGCTGGAAATTAGAAGCGAGTGAACCACAGAATCAAACACCTTAGAAAAATCAAGAAGAACTAATATCGCAATGTCCCCTCGGTCAAGCATAGAACGCAGATCAATAGTTACCTTTAGTACAGCTGTCTCACAGCTGTGAAGTTTACGGAAACCAGATTGGAATTTAGAGAGGAAAATATTAGAATCAAGATAACGAAGAAGTTGGATAAAGATGATTTTTTCAAAAGCTTTAGCAAGGCAGGGTAGAATACTGATAGGGCGAAAATCGGATATGTCAGAGGGAGAGGATTTTTTTAGGTAATGGTATTACTATGGCTTTTTTCCATAACAAGAGAACTTGGGAAATTGTTACGAAGTAATTAAAAATATGTGTTATAGTTTCCACAATTAGGGGGAGAGAAGCTTGATAAAGCGAGGAGAAATTCCATAAAATCCAAACGCTGTTGGAGGAGATGGACAGCAATATTTTAAGAACTTCAGATGAGTCCACACATCGGAAGCTAAAGCCATCAGAACTAAGAGAATTAAAGGAGACAGAATTAGAAGAGGTGGAAAAGACAGGATCAGGAGGACGTTGATTAAGAACGAAGATTATGCCACAGTTTTTTAGATTTTAAAGCAGGATCAAGTTTGCGGGAGTAATACTCGCGTTTAGCGGAGATAACCTTACTAGTGATAAGATTACGAAGCTTTTTGTATTCGCTTAGTAGTTCAGTCAATCTGGCAAATGGATCTTGCAAAATCAAACAATTGGATGAAACTTGGTGGAGTAGGTAGGAAGTGATGTTAGAAAGTGACCTTGCTGAAGGCCGCCTGATACTCGTGTGCGTTTTTGAAAAAACTCAAAAAAACTTCAAAAAATATTTTGAAATGGATTTATCTCGAAAACTAAGGATCTTACAAACAAATGTTTCAAATAAAAAATGTAGAGGACATCGTTATCTACATTTTTTGTCATTGGTGCAACATTGTACAACAAAAAGTGTGCGCAGTAGGTGGCGCTAAAGTGCTCAAAAAAGGGTTTTTCACCCTTTTCACCCTTAAATTTTATTTTTTCAGCTACAATCCAAATGGGAAAATTGTTCCTTTCAAAATTACGAACAACTTTTATTTAAACATTTTTTTCATACGACTTACCGTTTCAGAGCAGCAGCTTGATGAAGTATGGAAATCCCAATATTATGCTTGCACAAAGTATAAAGACAAGCAAAGTGCATATAAAAGATGTAAATTTTTGTTTATAACAAATAAATATTAGTTTGAAGTATTAAAATTAGACATTTATAATACGTTTTCTATCATTTACGTTTCAAAGTTATAGTGTAGTGAAATGCTGCGTGAACAGCGCACAGGTATACAATGAAATGCATAACGGTATATGTGAGTGGTCCCATTGGGACTTTCTCTGGCAGTTTCGGCATAGTTCTAACAAAAGGGCCGATTTAGTTAGCTGCCCTATTCTTCGAGAAACGTACATTTTTCAGTTGCAACGTGACTTTCGGACAGCTAAGACAGGAAAACTTTGCTCCGTAAAAATGAGTGAAGATACTCCTGTTTGTTTTATTTGTGAAAAGTTTGTTGTGGATGATGTTCCTAGAATAGCATAGGTGTTTGTATATTGTCACATAAAATGAATACATGTACATTATAAAAGAAATGTAAGCTTATTTACCAATACAATTGTGGACCTCCATTAGATTATTTTGTCGACCTAATCCAAATATCTCAAAGACTTGATGGCAATTTGTAACTGTAAAATTTTCAATGCATTATTTTATACTATACTTTCTTTGTAAAAAATAATAATTTCACAAAAGATTCAACTACTTTGAATATTTCATATTAAAGTATAAAAAATACGGATTATACATTTCTAATTTTGATAATTATTAAAAAAATTATTTGTTATAAACATTATTAATTGTTACATTCAAAGTTAAACAAAAATGACATCTTTTATATGCACTTTGCTTGTCTTTATACTTTGTGCAAGCATAATATTGGGATTTCCATACTTCATCAAGCTGCTGCTCTGAAACGGTAAGTCGTATGAAAAAAATGTTTAAATAAAAGTTGTTCGTAATTTTGAAAGGAACAATTTTCCCATTTGGATTGTAGCTGAAAAAATAAAATTTAAGGGTGAAAAGGGTGAAAAACCATTTTTTGAGCACTTTAGCGCCACCTACTGCGCACACTTTTTGTTGTACAATGTTGCACCAATGACAAAAAATGTAGATAACGATGTCCTCTACATTTTTTATTTGAAACATTTGTTTGTAAGATCCTTAGTTTTCGAGATAAATCCATTTCAAAATATTTTTTGAAGTTTTTTTGAGTTTTTTCAAAAACGCACACGAGTATCAGGCGGCCTTCAGCAAGGTCACTTTCTAACATCACTTCCTACCTACTCCACCAAGTTTCATCCAATTGTTTGATTTTGCAAGCAGACGCCTTTTTTTTTCGTCAGATTGACTGAACTATAGGTAGCCAGGGATCTTAGTCCTGCGATAACGTCTGTACATGGACTCACACTGCATTATCAAGTCGCGGATTTCACACGAAGACCAAGTTTAAGTTATTGGGTATACTATATTACTTATTGTATTTGAGTTTAGTTTCAATAGCGGCATGGCCTACCTTACAACTTTATCTACTTTATTAAAGCATGACGACTGTGAATATTATCTATTATATAAGCAAAAAATAAAAATAAAAAAAAAAAAACAAAAAAAATATTGTACATCTTGTATGTTTTAGAAAGAAAAAAAAAACTAGGGGTACTCATGATTTGTGTTATTTGTGTTATTCGTGTTATTTGTGTTAAATCGAGAAAAAAGTTTAACAAATCGAGAAACTTTCCTTAGTAAATGACATTTGTTTCGATTTTAACAAATAACATCTGAAAAGGCGTGTTAATTCAACAACTCGATATCGAGATCGAAATAATCATATGGCACTTCATTTTTTTTTCTTTTACTGGCAACCCCTATTATATTTAGAATTTATTTTGATTGACAGCTAAACATAACATAAGTGGATCATCTTTTATTTCAGCAAGTAAGCAATGAAATTCCATCCATGTTAACCTGGTAATTTGCTTAAACCTTTCTTCATCTAAGGATGGAAGAATATCGCTGCACCAAGTTCTTGTTTTCGGAACATTTATTTCTCTAAAAGGTTCACAGTATCGAAAGTGATAAACAATTAACAAATTTTCGATTAAGCTGTTGATAATCCTCTTCTCCATCACTGGCTTCATCATTCGAATCCATTGCGTTTATTATAAACTTATTTATGGTATTTTTCACAAGATTTTTAATAAATTTTTGTTTTTTGCTCAGTTTAGGCATGTTGACTTGACCAAAACAACAGAGTGGCAGATGTGAAATTCGATTATTCGAAATAACACTTTAACATGGAAATTGAAAGGGGTCGCTCACGATCTCGTCTATTTCGAAGATAACATTTTACGATTTCTCGACGTTTAACACAGATCATGAATACCCCTACTATGTCTATCAGAAACTATTCTTGCTTCTTTTTCTATTTTTAAGTACTTGGAACGTAATTATATTTGATTTTTATTTATTCTGAAATAAAGGATATGTACATATTGGAAATTACAGCTGTGTATTTTGCAGTGTTTTTTTTCGATTTTGGGTTTTTGGGCACGGAATAAAGGACGTCACAAAAAAAAAATTAATCAAAATTATATAAAAAAAATTTCCAGTACCGCCATCTATAATAATAAAGGAAAGTTTCTGTATGTATGTGTGTATGCATGGATGGTGCGATGCACCTCAAACACCGATTTTCTAAATTCAAAATGGCCACCGAAAGTTGATCGAAATTCAAAATGGCCGCCGAAAGTTTATAGAAATTCAAAATGGCCACCCAAATATGAATTGCCAATTGTGTTCCGATTGCAATGAAAATCGGTATCTGGGGTTTCTTAAGGTAGTAATAACGAATTTATGATCAGAACTTATAAGTTAAAAATGGGCGCACCAATAGTATTATTATTATTTATTGATAGACCATTCATACAAGATAGAATCTTATAACTAGTACTAGTTGGATAGGAGGATATGATATGAGTAATAGAAAAAAAGACTATGAGTTGCGACAGCGAGGGAAACCCAATTTTCGCTGGAAGGATGGTGTAGACAAGGACGCTCAGGGCTTAGGGATGCTAAATTGGATGACATCGGCTCAGAATCGGGACCGGTGGAGAGAGCAGTTGCGAGAGGCCAGGACCTGACCCCGGTTGTAGAACTGTTAAAGAAGAAGAATAGAAAAAAGTACATAATTAATAATACATAAATGAAAAAGTATAATATAGAGAAAGTTTAAATGAAAGAAAATATATAAATTGGACTTTATACAACCTTGTTGGAGATACAATGGAAAAGACGATTCTTGAAAATGCTCGCTGAATCAATGCGCTGGAGATTCCAAAGCAAAGTTGCGAAGACAAAGAAAGAACGTTGTCCAATTTAGGTGCGGAATCGTGGAATAATTAAATTATTATTTCTTAGGGGCCCCTGTGCTGAATGTCGAGTCGTGATTTGTGACAAGTTTTTTGAGTTGAAGAAAGTTACGTTTTAATCGAATTACGATTTTCAGCATAGTGGCCTAGAGTGGAAGTGCTAAGTGCGAGTTTATCCCCCTATGCTGAAAGTCGCAATTCGTCTGAAACGCCACTTTCTTCAACTCAAAAAACTTGTCACAAATCACGACTCGACATTCAGCACAGGGGCCAGAGATGGTGAGGGTATTATGAACTGGTTAAGCCAGTGGTCTCCAAATATTATGATACTGCGGCCCCCCTTTTACATAAAAAACCCTTGAGGCCCTCCAACAAAATTTCTAAATTTGCATACTCGGTGGGGTGCGCCATCTAGGCCTTCGGCATTTAATCATTGAATAACTAAGACATTTTATAACGGATTTTGAGAAATGAGCAAGATTTATTAAGTTTTTGAATACAATGTCGATTAAATGACCTCCATTCGATACGCGAAAAGCGGCTGCTTGCGGGCGTTATAGCATCTACTCCAGCTCGTATGCTAGCTTTGAGTTCGTCAATGGTCTTCGGCCAGCTGGAATAAGCTATACTTTTGCAAGAATTTCAACGTCGTGGCTACGGTGTGACCAGGTGCGCTATCTTTTTGAAAAAAGGTTCGTTATCCCCTTCACGCGTTTTCGGGCACACGAAGTGCATCGGCGTCGTCGAGGGTTTCTCGAACTTTTAAGAAAAATGGTCCAATGATGGTTTTTGAGCACACTTGAACCCAAACAGTGACTTTCTCGTCATTCAGTGGTGTTTCGTGAATGATGTGTGGGTTCTCTGTTTCCCAAATTCGACAGTTTTGTTTATTGACTCCGCTAGCGAGTGTAAAAAAAGCTTTGTTCGTCATCAAAACTTTGTCAACGCGACGTGGCTTGTCCGTTGGCTACAATCAGTGAGTAAATTTCACTTTTGTCTGGTGAAAAATGAAGATCTTACTTCATAATCCTCTTTAGAGTCGTTCCACTCGCGTTTAACTCCTGAGGCGATACGACACATATGGATTATCAGCAACACTCTCTATCACCGCTTCAACGATCTCATTGGAGTGTCGCGGAAGCCATCGAATGGGACGCTGGCTAGTGGCTACAGACCCGTACTTTAAGAAATTCCTCACCAAACTACGTATTGCGTTGTCTGAAGGCGTTGAATTTCTTTCATATTTTTTACGTTAAGCACGCAGTCTTCACAATTGAACGATTGTTTTCAATGTAAAGCGCTACAATTTCAAAGAGTTTTTTCGATGAGTTTTTTCGACTTATGGCTAAAATGGCATTGAATGACGTTTCAGTAGACGAGGTGTATAATAAAAAAAGACAATATAAAATTTAAGTAGAAATTAAACAGTGAGTAAAAAAGATAAAATCATCCGCGCCCCCGTTTAAGCTATAAGCGCCTCCCAGTTGTGAAACCGCTGGGTTAAGGTAAGCTGGTTTGCAGTGGTACAGGATATCATGGAGTAGACGCATAAGTCTGTACCCCCCGATAATCTCTGGAAGAGCAACTCAGGATCGAGTTAGAGTAGGGAGTTATATGATGATAACGGCGTAGTTTATGGACAAAACGTACGCAGTCGTTGAAGGCAAGATTAAGCTTATGGACACAAGAAAGGTCGAGAGAGGGGAAAATAGACAGGCCATGCGAGTAGTAAGGCTTTCATTAAGCTCATACGCAGAGAGCTACTCAGCCAACTGCAGTGAAACCTAAGTTTCGACAGCTGGCCATAGGTTTTCTGAACAAAGAAATATCAGATACATGAGGACAGTTAAAGGCGGAATAAGAGAGAAACGTGCATTGGGATTTCCGAGGATTAAGTAGTAGATGGTTCAATGTCGGCCAAGAGCACACACGCTGCAGATCTGCGTTAAGTTTCTCTAAACTACTGAGAAATTGTTCTTTGGGGAAGAGATATAAATTTGCACATCTTCTGCGTACATGTGAATCTTAGAATCTTTTACTACAAAAGGAAGGTCATTAATGAAAATCCCGAATGGCATAGTAGACCACTCTATCCCCTATTCCGCTCTATGTCCCCTGAGGGATTAAAGCAGCTCAAAGAACAAAATTTCAAAATAAAAACTATAAATAGAAAACAATTCGAAATATAAGTTCGAATTTTAGAAAACCATCCAGATGTGGCTAAAGGGCTGAGAACTGCATGGTGACAAATTACACAAAGGTTGGGGAAGAAATAATATCATACAATTTTAAATTCTTTGCTTTTGTTATCTTCATCTTCCGAACTACTAAACCAAAACTCAGCAGAACATCTTTAATCTCAAATTGTTTCAGAACACAATGCGAAACACAAACTCAAAAATGTTTATTCTTCAAATTAAAATTGTTTATTCCTCACGAAACACAAAAACTTAGTACCTACACCCTCTGACCCCTGTGTTGACGGTCGTAATTTTACTGAAACGACATTTTCTATAGCTCAAACGACTTGTCATGCCACTCGACTCTCAGCACACCAACTAAAAACGAAACGACGTCGACATCTACATGCGACTGTCATATGACTTGACTTTCAGCACAGAGACCGCTGATTTGGGTGGCCCATACTGATTTGTGTGGACCATTCAATGAAGCAAAAATTCAATTCAAATGTATTCTATTGCCAAAATATTTAGGACCCTTCGACTGTTGCACACTCAGATGTAGGTTCGAGTCTTTTTGAGGAATGCATGTGTGTTTGGACAGCATCGCGTTTATTCTACTTGAGAGTATTTTTTCTAATATTTTTGATAGGCATGAGGTCAAGGATGCACAAAGTAGTAGCAGCTTCTTTGGGAGCGGGACAAAAATGGCGTGTTTCCAGGCACATAGGTAAGATATTTTGAAAGGATTTGGTTATATACATAGGTTAAGGAGAAAATTTCAATTAGATCTAGTGTCTCAAGAGTCCAAATTATTTTTATTAGTATCAACTTACAAAATACGAGATAGCCATAAAATCTTTAAAAGAATCTTAACATATTCTCACGTTGGTGTATCCGTTGGGGATTTTCTATGTTGTCATGTATATCCTAGCTACCGTCAGTGAACAGGACGGTAATCGCTTAAAACAAATCCTGCACGTGCGTTCCCTTAACCGACATGTGAAACGAATTTCAATACTCTCCCAATTCCCCATAATCCGGCCTTTCCCAAGAGGCCATCCCTTCAAAGCGCAAATTGCAGCACGAAATCCGGGTGCACACACCCTATCCCTGAGGGAATCCAGCAGTTCAGCTCCGTTCGATTAATAGCTGGGCAAGTAGTCGGTCATTCATGCCGCGACTATTCACCGTGATGCAATTAGGGCTCTTACATAGGCATAAGTGCAAATTATCATCTGCACATTGATATGACTGCTTCGAACGCACATAACCGAGCACATTGTTTTCGCAGCCAGTGCGTTACAAAAATCCCGGGTAAGTTGTGCAGGTATCCTTTTCCTTAGAGTGCCTGTCGGCTTTTTGAGATTTGCGGAGTGGATTTCGACTATGGATGCGGGTAAAGCCACTCCAGAATCCATCGCCGCTTTGGGATTTTCTCTCGACTTTTATTATATGCCGAAATTCTTGATATCACTTTCGGGAGTGCGGCTCTGAGTGGGCACCACAAAATTTGTTTGCTATCGTTGCTAATTGTGCCAGCAGATTTTCGCCCAGTTCTCGTCTTTGTTGAGGAGACCCCTTCAAGAGTGTGATAAGTTTTTGGGATATTGGCGAGATCAAATATGCCGCCTTTGGCTACCCTGATTCAGACGGATTTACCTGAGGGTATTCCTCGATGTGGAAGGGCACAGTAACCCTTGACGATATCCTATAAAAATTCGGAGATTAATTCTCATTGATTTTCCGAAAGGGAAATGTAGAATTTTCTTTGTGAGAATTTTAAGCTATGGAATATAAAATATAGGATGACATTCATTGAAAAAAAAGAAGATAATGGCCGAGTTTGAAGGACGCACGCAAGCACGTGTCCAGGAATAATAGCAGTTACTACTGCTTTAGACATAAGAACTAAATTGCAGGAGTCAAATTGCTTTATTCTATTTACCACCCTTTATTTTGGGCAGAGGGTACGCTGAGGCATTGGTATCGTATTTACACCGCATGCCAGGATACAATGTAATATTGTGCACGTGCTCGAAATACGTTATTGGCATTTCGTGAAATCGTAAAAGGCATTAAGCATATTTTAAAATGGCACAGTTTATTTCTTGCAACAGTCGTTATCACAAGTTGAAAATTAAATGGTCCTCAATTATGAAGGGAAGTAGAGATAGGTTTATAGGGTGTACTAGCATAAAACCCGCGTGCCTTGCAACGCCTTTAAAAACTGTTTATTATGTGCAATGTTTTCCTTAAAAAAAAAACCAACAAAAAAGTCAGCTGTTATTATCCCTAAAAAGGGTTTATTATAGTGCATTTTTTTAATAAATATGGTAAACAAATTACTGCGAATATCACCTCTCCTCAACAAATCTGCAAGTTTTAAAGTAGATTGGCATGTATATGTCATCAAGAAAAGTGACATTTTAGGGTTTGACGAACGTTCGTTAAGTTTGTTCGCCTATTTACGTGGATGTAAGAAATTATGAAGCAATCACAAATGAATATTAAATAAAGTGAATTTCGAGTCATTCATTTCTACGTGATTATAGGGATGCACTGTCAAAATTTCAGCCCTTCAGCTTCCATCCCCTTAGGGGATGAATTTCGAGTACTCGCCTCTTAGTGGATGTCCATGTCATTATAGGGATGCACTGTCCAAATTTCAACCCTGTAGTTCCAGTAGTTTGGTAAACCAAATTTTACCCCTTTAGGGGATGAATTTCGAAAAATCGCTTCTTAGTAAATGTCCACGATGCACTGTCAAAATTTCAGCCGTTTAGCTCCAGCGGTTTGGCTTAACCCCATTTAACCCCCTTAGGGGATAAATTTCAATCGTCCCTAAGTGGATGCCCACGTCATTGAAGTGATGCACGGTCAAAATTAAAGCCCTCCAGCTTCAGCGGTGTGGGTTAATCCCATTTCACCCCATTAGGGGATAAATTTCGAAAAATCGCTTCTTAGTGGATGTCCACGTCATTAAGGGGATGCACTGTCAAAATTTCAGCCCTATAGCTCCAGCGGTTTGGATAAACCCCATTTCACCCCCTTAGGGGATGAATTTCGAAAAATCGCTTTATAGTGGATGTCCACTCCATTATAGAGATGCACTGTCCAAATTTCAGCCCTATAGCTTTAGCGGTTTGTAAAAACCCCATTTCACACCCTTAGGGGATGAATTTCGAAAAATCGCTCTTTAGTGGATGTAAACGTCATTATAGGGATGCACTGTCAAAATTTCAGCCGTATAGCTTTAGGGGTTTGTATAAACCCCATTTCACACCCTTAGGGGATGAATTTCGTAAAATCGCTCTTTAGTGGATGTCCACGTCATTATAGGGATGCACTGTTAAAATTTCAATTCTATAGCTCCAGCGGTTTGGATAAACCCTATTTCACCCCCTTAAGGGATGAATTTCGAAAAATTGCTTTATAGTGGATGTCCACGCCATTATAGAGATGCACTGTCAAACTTTCAGCTCTATAGCTCTAGCGGTTTGGGTAAACCCGCTTAGGGGATGAATTTCGAAAAATCGCTTCTTAGTGGATGTCCACGCCATTATAGGGATGCACTGTCAAAATTTCAGCCCTATAGCTCCAACGGTTTGGATAAACCCCATTTCACCCCCTTAGGGGATGAATTTCGAAAAATCGTTTCTTAGTGGATGTCCACGCCATTATAGGGATGCACTGTCAAAATTTCAGCCCTATAGCTCCAACGGTTTGGATAAACCCCATTTCACCCCCTTAGGGGATGAATTTCGAAAAATCGCTTCTTAGTGGATGTCCACGCCATTATAGGGATGCACTGTCAAAATTTCAGCCCTATAGCTCCAACGGTTTGGATAAACCCCATTTCACCCCCTTAGGGGATGAATTTCGAAAAATCGCTTTTTAGTGGATGTAAACGTCATTATAGGGATGCACTGTCAAAATTTCAGCCCTATAGCTCCAGCGGTTTGGGTAAACCCCATTTAACCCCCTTAGGGGATGAATTTCGAAAAATCGCTTCTTAGTGGATGTCCACGCCATTATAGGGATGCACTGTCAAAATTTCAGCCCTATAGCTCCAACGGTTTGGATAAACCCCATTTCACCCCCTTAGGGGATGAATTTCGAAAAATCGCTTCTTAGTGGATGTCCACGCCATTATAGGGATGCACTGTCAAAATTTCAGCCCTATAGCTCCAACGGTTTGGATAAACCCCATTTCACCCCCTTAGGGGATGAATTTCGAAAAATCGCTTCTTAGTGGATGTCCACGCCATTATAGGGATGCACTGTCCAAATTTCAGCCCTATAGCTCCAGCGGTTTGGATAAACCCCATTTCACCCCCTTAGGGGATGAATTTCGAAAAATCGCTTTTTAGTGGATGTCCACGCCATTATAGGGATGCACAGTCAAAATTTCAGCCCTTTAGCTCTAGCGGTTTAAGTTGTGCGTTGTCTGTCAGTCAGTTACTTTTTATACAATAGAAAAAAATCCCCTTGCAACTTATTTAACCCCATTTCACCCCCTTCAACCCTTTTGTTCTCCATAAAAAGTAGCCTATGTCCGTCTCCAAGGTCTAAACTATGTCTGTTGCAAATTTCATCAAAATCGGTTTAGTGGTTTAGGCGTGAAAGCGTAACAGACAGACAGACAGACAGACAGACAGACAGACAGAGTTACTTTCGCATTTATAATATTAGTAAGGATTAGCCAAGAACAGTAGTCTGCCATGAAGTGATTCAGTGCGCCATTCTTAGAATGTGCGGTCACTTTCAACCAAGGTATTTGTCCGTTGAATTAACACGTTAAGTTAGCAGTGAAAGTCAGTAACTACCAACAAGTATTCTATCTGAACCTAGAACATCTGAAGAGTAGGCGCCAATCCTGACCAAGGACCGGGGTTACAGGCAGAGTCGTCATAAGATATTCGGCGCCACAGAATATCTAGCGTCAGCGACGACCATCAGAGGAAAAGACAAACGTAGTAACTGAGTTTGTTATACCAAATGAAACTTTGGGCATTTTCGAGAATTCACCCTGGTAGCTACCAGTCGAACCAGAAGTTAATCTACCATCGATTACTTACCCTCTTCTTCTGTTAGTGAGACCCTGGTTACCTTACCGGTGAATAATAGAACATGTTGAGTGGTGACTTATGGCAAGTAATCAATTTTTGAACGTGGTAGATTAACTTCTGGTTCGACTGGTAGCTACCATGGTGAATTCTCGAAAATGCCCTTTACAAAGGGTTCTGGGATTAACGCAGTTATAGCAAAGCCGTTAAGGGAATTGCTAAGAATGCCATATTTTAAGTAGAAACCGAGCAGCAAAATGCAGTGAAAGCATTAAAATAAACATTTCCAAAAGAACCAGTGTTGTATTTGTTGTAATTTGAACCATAGGCTCATACGGATGCCGATGATAGTAAGCACGGATTCGGAGCTATTCTCTTGCGACGCGATAATTATTATTATTATTATTATTGTTACCAGATTACAATCTTTTAGAGTACATTACAAATGGTAAAAATTATTCTAAATTCTTACAACTAGCTTAAGATAGAGGAGCGAAGAATAGCAAAGAAGTAAAAGAGAAGTAAGAGAATACGAAAGAGGTAGGTAAGGTAAGGCCAGTAAGTAGTACTAGTGTGAAACTGGAAGAAAAGATAAAAAAATAGATGTCTGCATTTCGAATATCGTGGCTGTGCTGATTTTTTGGATGGATAGAGGAAGTCTATTCCAAAGTCTAATCGCATGCACAAAGAAGGAACGACTACCAACCAAGGAACGATAAAAAGTGGTAAGCAACTTAAATGACTGCAAGAACTGCATCGGGGCAAGGAAGTCAGAGAGGTAGCAAGGACGTTTAGAGTAAAATAGTGCCATGCTATTGAGAAAATGAAAAAGCCCACATCTCAGTAGCGAATTTTGCACGTTCGACACATGATCAGATCTACGGAGGTGAAAAGAAATCTCAGACAATCTGTAACGGTCAGTTTTGCACGGAAATCCCTAAATATCTACTTGACTAAAAATTACTGTGGGGAAGAAAATGTAAAAGTTGTTCGGAACAAAAAGGTAGGCGGGGAGAAAAGAAAAAAAGGAAATGGAGTTCGAATTTTGACGTATGCAGAAATTTACTGCAAAAATTTTTTTTGTTCGGAAAAATTGAAAATTAAATAAAAAAAAGGAAAAAATTAGATCTGCTAAAAATAATGTAACAAATTCGAAACTTTATAATGTACCTAAAAAAAATTTGTTGTAACAATTGAATTTGACAATAAACAAGAATGCGTTGGTGCAATGATAGACAGAATGAATGTAGCAACATCGCTAGGATGCCTGGAAAGATACAATCACGCTAAGCGGTTATACAAGAATCCTTGCCGAGTTTTGCTGGAATATCAGAGGATGGTGACAAAACACATGCTGTGAAAAGATTTTGCCTTGGAAATCACAAATTTAAGTCGAAATTTTGGCCAATAGCAGACACTAGTATAAAGGAGGAACTGTATATTCCATTAATACCAACTGATATACCGTTCGATAGTCAGGTAATTAAGCCAATACCTATAGTGCATCCACACCAGCTGGATCAGAAGAACAAAAAACACACCAAAAAAATACACAAAATAAAATAACAAAAATTTTCTTTTTGCTTTAATTTAAAAAAATTTATTACTAAAATAATAATTTTAATGGTAGTTAGTATTAACTTTATAATCTTCTTTATAATTATTTGTGAATTTGTTTTGCTCCTTGTCGGAAATATTTTATTCTTTGTTGGTTCCGGGAAATTTGTTCTTCCTCTAAGTGATTCTGTTGGTTGTAATATCGTTTGTACAAAACGAGGAGTAATGGTACCACTACTGCGCGTTTTTTTTTTGATTTCGTCTGCATCCATGTATAACTAGGATAATTTAATTGAATTTAATGGTATCTTAAGTCTTGTTAATTTGAGCCTGGAAATTGATATCTGTCACGGAGCTATATTTATTGTCTTGTGAGATTTGTGTTTTCAATTATTCATTGTATTGTTTGTGTTGAGGATTGTTCCGGTAAGACGATTAAATGATTATAAATACTAGAATGTCTAGGTGGTAAATTTTTTTGTGGAATGGTTGAGGGGGGGTCATTCCTTTTCAGGGTTTGACGAGGCTCAGGCGATGTCCGGAGAATGATGGAGGCGGAATTCAAAGTTGCACAGACACAGGTAAGTGGTGAACCAACCGCGGTAAGCCCCGGCCACACACCCCACGACCCCTCCGGCGAGCTAGATAACTCCGTGTGGCCGGCGTAGGAGTTCCGGAATTTTGTTTCCTTTCTTATGTATGGTATTGGCCCCTTGGTCATGCTTTTCCGGGCTTATGGCTAGGGGGGTAATACCTCGCATAAGTGGCGCCCAATATTTTATCGCGCCATTATGCTATTACAAATCATTGAATGCGATGCGACCCTGAGATAAAATGCGGCAGAAGAAGGGATTTCACAAGCTTGGCACGGATAGAAGGTGAAAGCAGATCCGCGAACAGCCACAGTTTTCGCAAGGTACCACATATCTTACACAGCATGAAGGAAACATGATTACAACAGGAAAGCTTCCAGTTAATAAATATCCCAAGGCTCTTGACACAATCAACGACAGAAATAGGAACATCACCTACTATTAGATTAGGAGTATATTCAGAGGATATAGGACTGGCTGATAAGCAGTACTTGGCATTTAATTGAATTAAGTTTGAGGAAATTGAAATTATTAGAGCTCCATTCACTGGTTCGAGATAAAATATTATTCATATCGGTAGTACCGGATACAATATCACTAGGAGGAAAAGAATTGTACAGCTGAAGATCATCAGCATACATATACAAAGAACAGCCATGACAGAAGGAAGATCATTGATGTACAGGGAAAAAAAGAGGACCCAGTATCGAGTCTTGAGGAACACCGCGACGCACCGGCAGAAGAGAGGATGTTCTGTCGTTGTGCCGAACACATTGAAATCTATCAGAAAGAAGACAGGAGAAAAGGCGCGTGGCAGAGGAAGGGAATTGATAGAGTTGATTAAGTTTGGACAACAGGAACGGATGGACCACCGAGTCAAAAGCCTTAGAGAAGTCGAGCAGAACCAAAAATGCAATGTTACCCTGATCAATCGAAGCCCTAAGATTAGTTGTAACCCTTAACATAGCAGTCTCACAACTGTGCGATTTACGAAAGCCAGATTGATAGAATAGTCCGGTCAAATTAGACCAAAAAATAGGTATGAAGGTACATAAAATCGCACCAAGCTGAAAATTGGTAGGATTGTTCAAAGCACCGTTATAAATGAAATCTAAAAAGTCCCCATCGATCCGGCACCTGGAACCTGGATTTACTCGGGGTCAAAGGTCACAAAAACGGGTTTTTCGCGATTTTCAGCAAAACGGTAACTTTTATCATAAAATAGTGTTTACAAAGTTTGTAGATTATGCGATTACCTACAAAAAAGGATCTTATACATTTTCCCGTACGAATTTTCCCGTACGAATCAGCATTCTTGCTTTGACCAATTATCATTATACCCTGGCTTCATCGGCCAAGCTGCGCAAGTTCGAGCAAATTGGTGAACTGAACTTTAAAACAGCCTCAGTTCGCATACAATTTCCACATATTAAACTGAGGATAAAACAGACCTCAGTTCGCCCAACTGGACTTAAACTGAAGTTAAACGAAAAAACTTGCTTAAAAGAAAGTAACCAACTGGAATAATGGAATGCCATTCCAGTGAACCATTTCAAGCACGACAACAACCATTTCAAGCACGAACTGGACTTTAGCCGGTGAAGCCACACTTATGGAGATTGCACTGAACATTATTGAACTGAGGTAGGTGAAGCCGTGGTATTAGCCGGCACTCTAAGGGTATACACGGCTCTAATAACGCATCTTGTTGGCTTAGCTGGAGCGCGTTCAAAAACCTTACTATGGTTAACCATGGTTAACTATGGTAAACTTTTGTCGTTCAAAAACTCCGTGGTTAACTACAACATAACCACGAGCATAACTTTTTGGCGTTCAAAAACTCCCGTGGTTAACCATGGTGTGGTTAAATTTTAACCATGCTCGGGAGCATGGTTAGCGATAGTTAAGAAGAAGAAGAATAAAAACAATTTTTTGACATTTGTTTTAATGTTAATAATGAACAAATCAAAGTGGGATTTGTGAGATTATTTTAAATAAATAATTATTTGAAATAATTGAGGCAAATAGCCGACACTATTTTATGGAAAAAAAATTTAAATTTTCTTTACCACGTAGTTAACCACGGTGCGTTCAAAAACCTCCATGGTTAAACATAAACTTTCGTGGTTAAGTGAAGTGATGCAGCATAACCACAGCTTACCTCGTGGTTTACCATAGTAAGGTTTTTGAACGCGCTCCAGGTAGCACCAGATGGCACTGCTGGCATCACAGCCCATGTAAGCTGGTTAGCGGGATCCACAATTTTCAGGAAGCGTAAGATGGCTTTCATCATCGGTGTACGAATGTGGCAAGATTAGTAAAGAAAAAGCCAAAGTGGCCGGACAATTGCAAAGCTTCCTACGAAAATTTGTTGGTATTTTTGGTTTCATTCCACTCCATCCACTTGGACAATAAATTCATGGTGTTTATTTAAGTGAATGATTAGGTCAGTAGTAGTTGTTGGCTTATTATGGTTTAGTCTTTAGTGCATGGCCAATACTAATTTTGTATAGTTGTATACTTTCCCCTTACCACCAAAAAACCCACTAGCCACTAGATACAATTTTTTCTCACTAAAGGCAAATCTAAACCACCAGTTCTAGTGGTAAAACTACTAATTTGGCAAAGCGGTTGTCGATCCATATTGAAAAATGAAGCCGATCGGAACATAACTGTGAAGCCGCCCGATATTAGGGCAGCAGCCCGAAAAAGCCCGTGTTCTCGGCGATATTAGGCTCCAACAAAACGGGGGTGCTACTTGCCACACAGCTCCTGAAACAATGGCTTTATTGAGAGAACAATTCGGTGAGCAGTGAGTTAATCGCTTCCGACCGGTGAATTTGTCGGCTAAATCATTTGTGTTACGCCGCCTGTGGTCTACAGTTGAAAGTTAAGTCATTGGCCAAACATCACTCGAAATGCTCAAACGTGTCATAAAAATTGGAATTTCAGCATGGACCACGGTAGCCGTTATTGCGATAAACATGGAAAGAAATAAACTTTAAATCCTTTTTTTTAGCCCGAGGCAACATAACTGCTGGAGCGGGTGCTGGTAGACCGTATGTCTCTTCCAGTAAGTTGTCTGCTACCCATGCTATTTGTCATTGGTAAAATCAATTAAACGATTATAATAAAAAACTGAAGATAAGAGCGTTGGAGGTTGCATTCACTGCACACAAAAAGTAACTACGAAAACGAAAGCACTGAAATGAAAAAGGACGCACGCGATTCGGAACAAAAGGATGCTTTTCAGCATGACAAAAAATTCCTTTGATCCGCGCGACAGCATCGCATCTGTTAAAGCCACAAAAAGGCAGAAAAGGCATCATGGCAATCCATTTGGTGATGACGACTGTAAAAAAGACCCTCAACGGCGCGCAGTTGACAAATATTTGACAACTCGTTGTTTTCCGCCGTTCCCTAATGTAATGCAAGGAACCACTGGGGTGCCTGGAGTTCATCTGGATGATAACGGTCACATCTTCTTAAGTAAACAAATGACATACGATGATCCAACTAGGCCCAGCCGAGGGCTGAATCATCCCCCGCTGCTGGTGGTTGATGGTGCGGGTGTTACATCCATCAGCTGCGTCAGGAACACGAAAAGCCCACAAAACGCATCTCAAATTAAATCGATTAATAAAAACACTCGGAATGCATCGAAAGTAATTACGAGAGCTTCCGGTCTTCTAAAGGGTGGAATTCTCTCCGGTGTGAGGGTTGCGGCTGCACCGCAGATATTCCACCTCTCATCTGGGAGAACACCTCCGGTCCTTCAGTGTGCGCCCGGACTGCATCTGTCCATTTCCATTGCGTCCGGCGATATGATATTTACCAGAACCAATCGAATCTGCAGGGTCGCACTGGAGTGGATCTTCCCTTAATGACCGAATAAATGTCGATATTTCACTCAATTTGATTAGTGACCATCTGGAAAAATTTTAGGGCTTCTTCGGCATCCATTTAGCCATTTAAGCGTATCCGAATTGATGCACGCAAAGTAATGGAATTCCTTTGAGAGTTTTCTTCTGAGGCCGTTTATGACTTAATGCAGGATAACATGCGATTTAACAACAAGGAAGCACAAGGAATTATTTTCAAAAGGTGTTTGCTCTATATTTGAGGTAAATGTGCCGTTGTTTTTTAGCTGTGGTGCATAACTACCTCATTTCTTTAAAATTTTTAATCTCTTACTAAACTATGAATAGATTCGAGATTCCATTTTGAATTTATATCGTGCAGAACCGCATTATGCAATACCATTTTAGAAGCTTTAGTACAAACAGAAAAGGCTGGGAAGATATTCGTAATCTTAGAACCGATTTTATTTAAATACCTATATATTCCAAGCGGTGGTGCCGGCGGTCCTGAAGGCCCTTTTTTCCTGAGGGTGCTCAGAATCTTACATCGGATCAGCGATAGGGAATGTGTCCGACGATTTTCATGCTTACGGCAGGAGACAGGGTAAGCACATAGCCAGTCTTCTTTGATCCGTTAGCTGGCGGTCCAAGCGGGACGTCCCCACAATGGATACGCTGCTGACGGTGTCGTTGGGTCTCGAACTCCATTCACGATTCGCTTTCATTCTCGACGGTTTTTGGCGACGCGACGTCTCGAGCACTGATAACTGACGTCTGGGTAACTGATAATCGTTGATTCTTTTGCCAGATTTTCTTCGGTGCCGATCGCTGAATTATCCACCGTAGTCGACGTTTTTCTATTTCTTCTTCGATCAGTGTCTGCTGATCGCATCTTTGTCTGAGTGTCTCGTTTCGAAGGCGATCGCGGAGTCAGATACCGAGGATCTGCCTCAAGCATCGCATTTGGAAGACCTCAAGCTTCTTAACGTCCAGTTTGAGCAGTGTCCTCGCTTCAGATCCATAAAGAAGAATCGGAGGAATCAAAGTTCGTATTTGTTCGTTTTCATATGCACCACTTGAGCGAGGCGAATATTGCTCTTGCCTGGCCGATGCGGCTGTGAACTTCGACCGTCGCTGCCACTTTCTTTTCCTCAACCAATGATCTCAAATATTTGAACATCGGAACCTGTTCCATCGAGGTGAACTCTGGCTTTCAATCCGTCCGTTGTGAGCACTTTGGTCTGGTCTGGTCCGCATTGATTTTCAACCCGTATGACCGGGCGATGCGGGAAATGTCGTATAAGATATCCGTTGCTTCAGCATCCGTCTCGACGAATATCAAGTTGGTGTCGAAGTTGTTGTCGTCGCAACGAACTCTGCGGCGTCTATCGAATGCTTCACGTATAATCGCGTCGATTACAACGTTGAAGAGAAGCGGCGAATCGACGTCTCCTTATCGGAAACCTATTTGAATCGGGAAGTTCTTGGATAATTCGCTTGGTTGAGCCAACGTACGGCGCTTGGAGAAGTTGGATGATTTTCAATGGCACGTGTTCGGTTTTAAGGCTCTCCACAAGCTGTTACAATCGACGACGACAGCTAGTTTGAAGCAACGATTTCTTTCTTTTATTAGTTGACGGAGAGCGAATATATGATCAAAGCTCTTTCCGGCTACTTTGGTATCGATATTTCTGAAGCCTCGATTGTATGATTTTCGTAAATACTTTGTCGATGATCGAAAGGAGCGATGATTCTTGCATTCCCGACTGTCGCCTTTCTTCCAAATTGCCAGAACTATCGCTTTCTTCTACGCCGACCGGTTACGATCCGAATGTTATATGTGTGTTATGAGGACGTTGATTTTTTGTGATAAAACATCACTTCGGGATTTGATCATCTCGGCGGCTACTTGATGTATTCCCCGCGTTTTTCGATTTTTCAGCGATTTTATTGTCGTCTTCATCTTGATAATTGTCGATTCGGCATCGAGAAACTGATTCGTCGGCTGTTCGATAATCTGCGGTTCGGATGCTGGACCTTGTGGTTCTACAGCTGGTGGAAGAATTCTCCCCACTGCTACAGGCCTCCTTGAGGAGACGACACGAAAGTTCTGTCCGATTTTTTGATGTCGTTTGTTGATGTTGATGTTGTTGATAATGTTCCGATCCGCAATCGGGCCAACGCATTGGACGTACGTCTTTAATTGTCGATAGGAATCTTGCGTTATTCAAAACATAGTCTAACGAGTCGTTGCCGGACGGATTTCGCCCGGTAAGTTGGTGTTTTAGTGGATGGCGGAAGATGCTGTTGCCAACGATCAAATTGTTTGCGCTGCGAATGAAAGGAGGCGTAAGCCGTTGTTAATTACTACGTGTCCGAATTCGCCCATCGCTCTTTCCCAGTCGGTTAGATCTGCTCCTGAATGTACATTAAAGTCCCCCGCGAGTACGATTAATTCGGTTCGAGGTATCGTATCCAGAGTATGTTAAAGCTGATCGTAAAATTCGTCCTTGTAATTAAACTTAAACATTAAAAAACTTGCGTATCCATATGTGGGTTTGTTTGATTGTGGGATTAGGTAAGGTTAGGCTAGGTATGGCTGAGCTGCTGGTGTTTAAGCTCATACACTTAGGCCAAAAGGATGGGTCCATTGTGATGTAAAGATCCTACTTTCTGGTGTTAAATTGTCGTTTCTTCGCTAAACCACTTTGAGGACGTAATGAATCTTCTAAGGCGTGGGATCCCAGTTTTCGAGATTTTCGCAAGCCTACTTAAAATGGATTAACCAAATGTGGGTTAGTCTGCTGCTGCTTAGAGCTGGACAGTAACAGAGGAGACGTTGTACACTTTCCTCCTCGTCCAGACTTTTACAGCTTCTGCAAAAATCGTAGGTCTCAAAACCTAAGCGGAGCGCATGTGTCCCTATCAGACAGTGTCCGGTCAGAGCTCGCAGTATAACTGAGAGGTCTTGTCTTCCGCGGCTCTGTAGTGAAGTGGTTCGCTGAGATCATAAGAGGGCCAGGTAATTTTGGCAAGATGCATTTATTAAGATTCCTGCAATGCTTCTTTGCTTGTTGCATTGTGCCCTGTTTGCATTGGAGTTTAAAAGTGCCCCAAAGCATCCCAAGCCTTTTCTTCCTAGGAAGGAGAATGGCGGTCATGCCGTTTCTAGCCAGCTCATCAGCGTTACAATTCCCTATATTTCGGTGACCAGGTGACCCATACGAGTAGGGTTCTGAAGTGCTGAACCATCTCGTTAAGAGATTTGTGGCATTCAGAGATAGTTTTAGAGCTGTTAGTCTAAGAGCGCAGGGCTCCAAAAAATATCCACTGGTTTACCGACGGGTGAAAGATGGTACATGGCCATTGCGACGTGCGCTAGGCTCAACCTTGAAAAAGGTCTTCAAGGCGCCAACATTAAAATCTTTTCTGATAGCCGAGCTGCCGTCAAGGCTCTCTCAAAGTGGAAGTTTTCTTCCAAAATAGTTGCAGGGTGTTTTGACGTACTACAGAGCCTGACCAGAAGAAATGAGGTCTCGATCTGCTGGGTCCCCTGAGGCTGCAGACAGCTTCGTGAGGGAGGGGTCTGAGACGTTGGTCCACGGCCCAGAATCCTTCTGTGACATTTCTTGGTTCACTTCCAAATCGCTAGTAGAGGAATGGATTAAGGGAATAAACCTAGCCTATTGGGAATCGGTCCCAGGCCTTAGACAGGCTAAAGATCTTATAAGACCCTTTACCTTAACAGATCAGACCTAAGGCTGCTGGTGGGTTATCTGACTGGCCATGTAGGACTGCGGTATCACCTAGGACTGTTTCAAGAGACAGAATGCTGACTCTGCATGGAAGCGACTAGACTTTCTAACATATGCTTTGTGAATGTCCTGCTATGACCTGGCTTAGATGAAGAACGTTTATCAGAGAGTTTTTGAGCCCTGCTCAAGTCTGGTCTTCGTTAATTAAAGACCTTGCCTTCATCCGGAAGGCTGATAGTCTGTTCCTCTAGTGCTACGCAATAGGCCTAATGTGTCCGCAGTGTTCACCTTGTGGTTTGCCCCCTTACTCCTTAAAAAAGAGATCCTTGCAATTCTTCTTTGCTTGTTGCATTGTGCGCTTGCATCGTCCAGCCAGTTTGACAGCTTTACAGTTTCCCTCTATATTTCGGTGACCAGGCATCCATAAGAGGAGGATCCTGAACTGCTGAGCTAGGGCATTCAGAGATACAGTACTGATTAAAATATTACCCCGTTTCTGACTAGGTTCAACCCAGGCTCAACCCAGGTTTAACCCAGTTATAAGCCGGGGTTGAGTAGAAACTGGGCTCACCCAACTCAACTTAGCTCTTCTACCTAGGCCTAGTTTATCTTTCGTCTCATATACGCAGGTTTACCATCCGTGAAATCTGCTTTCGTCTTAGCCGATAACCTTCCATGTTTCAAAAAATGAGAATTTAACACAACAATTTGAGGTTATGTTTTGATGTCAGTTCAACTCTATTTCAACCCAAAGTGAACTCACCTCCCCATAATATAGGGTGGTCGAAATTACAACTCAATCTCAACTCAACGTCTCAACTTAGTCGTAAACGCGGTATATACAGTATTGGTTAGATTGGTGCTTATGGCTCTGTCGTGTGGTGGCCTGTTCTTGCAAAAGAAAATGACAAATCCAATCTTGACCAAATTCAAAAATGGCATGTGTCTGAACAGAGGGAGCTTTGTATGCAACCCCCACGGAAGCCATAAACATAAATCTCGATCTGGTGTCTCCTGAGACTACACGACCTTGAGGCTACACGAAGCGGCCTGCTGAATGGATAAGGCTTATGAACACAGTAATACTCTGCACTCTCTACGACCGCAAGGAGAAGTAGGTCCATCTCACTACGTGACATCGAACCCCAACTTAAGCCCAGGTTAAGATGCCTAAAATAGAAGTAACTGAAGGGTGACGTCCAGACTTGATTCTTTCAAATAAAAAATTATTCTATAACCTCAAATCAAACCACCTCAAATCCTAGGAGCTCAAGATATCATGTTTACAAACGGAGATCCCAAATCGATTCGTAATCTTAGCGTGCATTCGCCACCATTACATTTCTGGTGTAAGAAAAGCCGTAATAGATTAGTCCTGTAACACCATTCCCCGAGGGTATTCCATGGGGGACGCAAAGAATTTTTTCAACAAGCTACGAAAGAGCTAGAATCGTTCCGCATCCCCTCAACGGAAAGCGCACGACCAATTAATGATTTTCGAAGGGCGACGAAACCTCGGGTAGTTTCTAGAAAGATTACCGCTTCCGCTTGGGCGTTTCATCTCCAATTTACATCGAAAATAAAATTTAAAATTTCAAAGCGACCCTGGAAAGCTTTCATCGCAATTACAGCGAACGACTCCGTTGTTGATGAACTACCCGACTTCTCCGGAAATGAAAATTGCTTCCCACACAAAATCCTGCCATCAAGGCAATTACCTGAAAACAGGTGAGACTTGAACGGATTCCCATCCTGTCCGTTATTTACTTTTAATAAACACAAAAACGCTTGGTCCTTCACTAGTCCCCGGCTGCATATCGATCAAATACGATTGCACTGCGGCGGCAAACGCACCGAATTCATCCGAAATCATCCCCCAACCCCGATTTTCCGTGGCTGCTTTTTTGTGTTGTCAGTTCGTCTATTCCGCGTGCATTGAACGCGAACCGTGGAAAAATTAAAAGGAAAATGCTTAACTAAACGAAAGGACCTCACTGCAGGGATATTATTGAAATGCGTCCTCGTACGCTCGGTGGAAGTGGTTGTTGGCAGGCGACAATGGTGGGTTGCTGCCGCCGCTGCAGTGCAGGAAAATCGCACCCTACTTGCATGAGCACGCGTTGGCTGAGGCCGGGACCGGGACCGGAGCGGAGACCGCTCATTCCTGTTCAGTGCCGCGTAATAAGGTTGCGTGCAACGTGCAACATAATTACGCATACCCTTCGACCGGCAACAAATCACACTGTGCCATATAGTGGTGGTGGCCCTAACCCTACTCAAAACCCTGGCCGAAGCGCGGGGTCTGATTTTAAGGATTGAGAATTCAGGATTCCTTTGTTGGCTGTGCCTCGGGACATGGAATCCATGGACAACAACAAGAACGGCATCGAAAAAACACAGTTTCCATGGTTCGTGGTACACTAACGAAGGGGACTCGGCCACGACATTTCATGCTTAGAAATTTCACTTTCGCTGACAGATGGCCGAAATCTAGTTTCTGGACGGTTTTTGGAGATTCATTCAGATTTTGGGTGATTGGGCTGCTGAAGGATTGATGCGGAATGCTTTTTGTTTGCAATCTAATTAGGCGTTTGCATGTGATAGGAATTCTTCTAGTGCAGTCTCCATTGTATTGGTTTCATCTGTTTGGAGGGGATGTGTTAAAGAAGTACTATTTAGCTTAATAAGTCCTAGCTAGTCCTATCTTTACGAACTAGTATTTCAGTTACGCTCTTTTTGGAGAGGCACACGTGGGTATTTCTTCAACAGTTGTCGGACGCCCATTTAGTATGGGTTAGTTTTCGCACCTTCATAGCTTCACTCTGCTTCGCACTAGCGTATGTGGATGACCTTATTGTGTGCAGAACGGGAGATTGAAGTTATCCAGACGCTCCTGCAACGTGACTTCGAAGCAATCGAAAGTTAACGTGATTATTGGAATTGAATATCAATTTAAGCAAATGCGAATCGATCTTTTCCGGCCTCCTGCAAACAGGACTCTTCAGAAACACCTTTGGCTCTGACTCTGGACCAATACTTATATTTTAATAGAAATGCAATGGTTGCTCTTGCCAAGGCATACAGGGAGTTTCAAATAACAAAAAAGCACATATATACCAGACGCCTAAGCTTACGGGTCAAGGTGATCTGCTATCAACCCATGTTCAGACCAATTTTGACCTATGTATAACAACGAATTTCCTTTTGATAAAGGAGTTTTCTCCAAGTTTGACGGTCCGTTGAACTATGTATCCAGTTCCGGATGTTCAGCATTGTCTTTCGTCAGCCGTCACAGAGGCGTCTGAGGTTTCTAAATCGAATTCCGTATTCCGTTGACTGGGAGCTTGAGTCCGTTGAGTCTATTCTGTCCGAGGCATACCTTGAGGATTCGTGATTTATGGATTCTCACCATGTGGGGTTATCAGCTAAACCCCCAACCTCGAGGACAAGTTTGGTGATTGTTTCGTTTTGAGGCGCGAAACACTCGCCTTTCTTCGCCCGTACTCTTATCTAGGTGGAGGTAGGATTCGGTAGCAGAGCTGTATATCTTAGATTGTATTAGCAGTTGATGTTGCTCAAGACGCACGCGCTTTGGGTAATCCACACCCAAAATGTCTCATGTACTCCTAATCATCCAGAAAGTTGGAGGGCGCTGGCAACGAAGGAACGTGGTCGAAGGGCTGCACACAAGCAAAGGTATTCACACGAAAACTAAATGGAGGTGACTATTTCGACCGTAAAAACCTGCAACCAGAAACAAGAAACCAGACACCAGAAATCAGAAACCTGATAGAAATTACTGACACAGACAGAGCCTGCCTGCCTGCCTGCCTGTCTGCCTGTCTGCCTGCCTGCCTGCCTGCCTGCCTGCCTGTCTGCCTACCTGCCTGCCTGCCTGCCTGCCTGCCTGCCTGCCTGTCTGCCTGCCTGCCTGTCTGCCTACCTGCCTGCCTGCCTGCCTGCCTGTCTGCCTGTCTGCCTGCCTGCCTGTCTGCCTGTCTGCCTGCCTGCCTGCCTGTCTGCCTGTCTGCCTGCCTGCCTGCCTGCCTGCCTGCCTGCCTGTCTGCCTACCTGCCTGCCTGCCTGCCTGCCTGTCTGCCTGTCTGCCTGCCTGCCTATCTGCATTGAAACTATCGTTATATTCATTTTCATTTAGGTATAAATAATTTGTACTTATAAAATTCTCTGAAAAGGTTTAAAAAAGTTCAAGCAAATAAAATAATGTCTCCATTATATTCATTACTAGCATAAAACCCGCGTGCCTTGCAACGCCTTTAAAAACTGTTTATTATGTGCAATGTTTTCCTTAAAAAAAATCAACAAAAAAGTCAGCTGTTATTATCCCTAAAAAGGGTTTATTATAGTGCATTTTTTTAATAAATATGGTAAACAAATTGCTGCGAATATCACCTCTGCTCAACAAATCTGCAAGTTTTGAAGCAGAGATTGGCAGGTATATGTCATCAAGAAAAGTAACATTTTAGGGTTTGACGAACGTTCGTTAAGTTTGTTCGCCTATTTACGTGGATGTAAGAAATTATGAAGCAATCACAAATGAATATTAAATAAAGTGAATTTCGAGTCATTCATTTCTACGTGATTATAGGGATGCACTGTCAAAATTTCAGCCCTTCAGCTTCAGAGGTTTGGGTTAACCCCATTTCATCCCCTTTGGGGATGCATTTCGGGTAATCGCCTCTTAGTGGATGTCCACGTCATTATAGGGATGCACTGTCCAAATTTCAACCCTGTAGCTCCAGTAGTTTGGTAACCCCATTTCACCCCTTTAGGGGATGAATTTCGAAAAATCGCTTCTTAGTAAATGTCCACTTCATTATAAATATGCACTGTCAAAATTTCAGCCGTTTAGCTCCAGCGGTTTGGCTTAACCCCATTTAACCCCCTCAGGGGATGAATTTCGAAAAATCGTTTCTTAATGGATGTCCACGTCATTAAGGGGATGCACTGTTCAAAATTTCAGCCCTATAGCTCCAGCGGTTTGGGTAAACCCCATTTCACCCTCTTAGGGGATAAATTTCGAAAAAATGCCTTATAGTGGATGTCCACTCCATTATAGGGATGCACTGTTAAAATTCCAGCCCTATAACTTTAGGGGTTTGGATAAACCCCGTTTCACCCCCTTAGGCGATGAATTTTGAAAAATCGCTTCTTAGTGGATGTTCACGCCATTATAGGGATGCACTGTCAAAATTTCAGCCCTATAGCTCCAGCGGTGTGGGTAAACCCCATTTCACCCCCTTAAGGGATGAATTTCGAAAAATCGCTCTTTAGTGAATGTCCACGTCATTATAGGGATGCACTGTTAAAATTTCAACCCTATAGCTCCAGCGGTTTGGATAAACCCTATTTCACCCGCTTAAGGGATGAATTTCGAAAAATCGCTTTATAGTGGATGTCCACTCCATTATAGGGATGCACTGTCCAAACTTCAGCCCTTTAGCTCCAGCGGTTTAGGTTGTGCGTTGTCTGTTAGTCAGTTAACAATAGAAAAAAAAGTAAAGATAAAAAATCCCCTTACAACTTATTGAACCCCATTTCACCCCCTTAAACCCTTTTTTTCTCCATAAAAAGTAGCCTATGTCCGTCTCCAAGGTCTAAACTATGTCTGTAGCAAATTTCATCAAAATCGGTTTAGTGGTTTAGGCGTGAAAGCGTAACAGACAGACAGACAGACAGACAGAGTTACTTTCGCATTTATAATATTAGTAAGGATTAATTAATTTCGACTTGAATTTAATCGATTGATAATGGGAATTTTGGTGCGAAAGAAATGGCATTGATAAAATATGGTATGATACCTCCAAAAAATACTTATCGCCCTCAAAATTTTGCGGATAAATCCACATGAAACAATGCGTAAGGAAAATAATTTTTTATTTACTCGTTAGAAAAACATAGGAGGAGTATGTTAAAAACTTGTCCGTGGCAGATAATGTTTTAATAAAAGAATAAATTATTTAAAATCACAGAGTAGCGGATTAAAAAAAAACTATACTGGGTGATTTTTTTCTTTTTTCAAATTAATAGGAAAGTATGGCGGAATTTTTTTGTTTTGGTTAAAGTCTTTACAAGTCTATTTCACGAACTCATTCTTAATTGTAACCCTTACCAGCCGACTAAAATAGCATATTCTTATTAAATTCTATGTCAAGGCTATTATAGAAAGAACTACTTCGCTTTTACCTAAATTCAACTTTTTTTAAGAATTTGCTCTTGTGTTGTTCTTAGGTAAGGTTATTACTACAGTAGTGTCAAGATTAACCATATAGAGTTCTTAAATGAAGCTATTATTCGCGTTTAAGTGAAATGTATTCTTGGCTAAAGTTTCTTGAGGAGCATTATAGGAATTGATCAAGTTTACTCTTAATAAATATTATTATAAGAGTTTTATAAAGACAGTTGATAAAGAGTTCCTAAGTGAAACTATTACAAGTGTATGATTCAAATGTTCTCCGGCATGAAGCTTCTACAAGAGGGTTAGTGGAACCTACAGTTTTGACAGTTGAGAATGCAATTTCAACGGGCACTAGCTAGCTCCACTTTTCATATCATCAAGTATATGACTGTACACTTCGTTTTTCAAAATGGGATAATGCTTAGTCCAATAATTTGTTTACATCAGCTAATTTTTTGGCTATTTGTAGATACTAATGGTCGATTTCCTTTACGTAAATGATTGGACTTCGTCAAACTGTCATAATGTTTTTAAAATAATCTCGTACAAAATGCTTCTCTATAATACTTTTAAATAAGACTTAATATTTATAACTCTCTTATTAAAACTTCATATAAAATTACATGCTTATAGAGTTTTTAGATAAAGTAGTTATTAGACTTTAGTTTTATAATGTTCTAATAAGATCATGCGCACAGATTCCAGCCATTTGTTCTTAAAAAATTCTTAAGCACAACTCTTTAAAAAATCCTTTCTTATAATGTACTTACACAAAACTATGTCAAGACTGTAACCAGAATAAGATCTCTTCTGCAAAGACAAACTTACTGTTAAGGGTTTTAAATAAGGCTGCACTCTTCGCGAAAGACTTTATAGCTCAAATAAAACCCAATTCTTGAGACAGTCAGACCTAAATACGAAATTAGAAGTAACTTTTGGTAAAAGTCTTAATAAACAATTTATAAGAAACGCCTCTTTGTGTAAAATCTAATAAGAGCTTTATAAGCCCAATTTCAATTTTTCCAAGAGTCTACTCTTACAAATTGTTATTTGGGATATTACATCTATTAAGAACTTATAACTGTATAGCCTAAGCTTTTTACACCCCACCGAACTAGCATTTAACAATTGGATTGCCTCAGAGGGGATGCATAAAAGATAGTTTAAGGGCCTCTGCCAAAGACGCCATCGGATTGGTACGAAGAAGAAAAAGAAGCGATTGGTTTGACGAAGAATGCAAACCAGCATTAGCAGAAAGAAATAAAAGTCATAGGGAGTATGTCGCCAGACCGACCAGGACTAGAATGGAAACCTTTAAAGCAAAATGACGATACGCAGGTCGAATGTTAAGGAAAAAGAAGAGGAAACAACAAAATGCGAGAATCCTGGACCCTATCTTGAATTTTAGCAACAAAAACATTAGCCAAGCGCATAAAAATATAAGATCGATTACTGACAAATTTAAACCCAGAACTAGTATGTGCAGAGACGACAATGGCGGTGTTATTAGTAACCCAACGGAAGTCCAAAATAAATGGAAAAACTACTTTGAAAACCTGCTTAACTAAAATGCTCCAACATCAACAAGAAGAATCGCTAATGTCTACAACAGACCAACTATTCTGCCTAAAGCAGCTTTTAGAGAAGTGTTGGGAGACAAATGTAAACGTATATCAGATCTTCGTTGATTTTAAACAGGCGTATGATACAATATCTAGGGAAAGACTTATTGACAAGCTTATAGACCTTAGAATACCTAACAGATATAATAGCTTAGATAAGGATTCGAAACTCGTTAACTGAAGACTTCCACGTTATACAAGGACTCAAACAGGGAGATGGTCTAGCACCGATGTTATTCAACTTAGCTCTAGAAGCTGTCATCAGAAGAACAGCATTAGATACGAATGGAACTTTAATTAACAAGTCGTGCAACTGGTGGGTTACGCCGATGATCTGAAGATTGTGAGTTGATCACTAGTAGGAGAATGCTATATAAGTCTAGACCACGCCGCAACAAACATGTGCTTAACAATTAATCAAGACAAAACTAAAGCAATGCTGCAGACTAGATCAGGAAAGACACGCCTAAGGACCAACTTCACGATCTTGTTCTTCTTCTTTAAACTCCTTTAATCTCTCATGGGACATAGGGCGGAAACAGTTGCCCTCCAGCGGACTCTGTTTTGCGCGACAGCTCTTAGCTCCGACCAGGATCTCCCAGTTGTTGCGGCTTCTACTAGTAGGGTTCTCCTCCACGTTGTTCTAGGTCTTCCTACTCGACGGAACCTTGCGGATTCCAGTCAAGGGCCTGTTTGGCTAGATTTTCGTTTTCGAGTCGCAAGGCAAGGCGTTTTCGAGTCGCAAGGCATGCGCTTCGTGCTTTATTTATTCTGGAACTGAGGTCTTCTTCTGCCCCACCATTTTCGGTAATAATGCTACCGAGGTAGCAGAATTTATCTACCAGTTACACGTCACGGTTATTCAGCGCTGTCCGTTCAATGGTGTTTGCATTTATCCGCATTTCTTTAGTTTTAGTCGGATTTAGCCTTAAGCCTGCTGGACTACTTTCTGTTGCCAAATTGTTTAACATGTTTTTGAGGTCTGGTGTCTGTGGGCCAGCAAACAGATATCATCGGCGTAGTCGAGATCCTTAAGGCGGTCTAACAAACCCTATTGTATGCCGCCTGTTCTATTATCTAGAGCGCCGACAAGTATGTTATTTATTACTATAAGAAATAGTAATGGCGAAAGTAGGCATCCTTGTCGTACTCCTGAGCTCACCTCGAAGCTGTCGGATAATTTTCCATTATGGAGAACTCTGCATTTGGAATTGTTATATAGGGCTTTTATCAATTCTATTATTTTATCAGGCAGTCCACGTCGCCGTAGTGCCTGCCATATAAAGCTCCTATTGACCGAGTCGAACGCTTTCTCATAATCTACGAAAGCAAGGTAAAGGGGGGATCGGAATTCAGTAGACTGCTCCACTATCATTCGTAATGTGTTGATATGATCAATACATGAGCGGCCCTTCCTGAATCCGGCCTGCTGCCTCCTAAGCGTTCGGTCTACTGCCTCACTTATCCTAGATAGTAATATATGGGACAAAATTTTGCCCACAGTAGATAATAAACAGATACCTCTCCAGGTGTCGCATATTGTTGGTCCCCCGTTTTTGGTATTTTGACTATGATACCTTCCGTCCAATCCTCCGGAAAGGTACAGGTGTTCCATGCTATTTCTAGGATTGGCTGAAGCGCATCTGCTATGACGCTTGAGTCGGCTTTCAACAATTCTGGCGGGACGCCATCTTTTCCTGCTGCTTTACCATTGGCCATCGCATGAATTGCGGTTACTACATATTTCCGTCTTGGATGGGGCCCGAGTGGCGATTCTTATTGGCTGTGCATTGATGTTGTTTTCCTGAACTTCATGATAGATAGCTACAATATAAAGGTAGTGAAGAGCTTTAAATACCTAGGAACAATAGTATCGTCAATAAATGAAGAGCTGGAGGAAGTTTCTATTCTATTCTATTCACTGAGTAAAGTACTTGAAATAAGAGTGCTACCCAGGAAAACTAAATTTGAACTATACAAATCTCTTATAAGACCGGTGGCTTGTTATAGCTTGGAGGTGTGGACCCAAAAAATCGGGAACTTATTAGGCAGTTTTGAGAGAAAAATCTTAAGACTAATTATTGGCCCATTAAACGTAAACGGTATCTGGAGAATCAGATACAATGACGAACTGTACCAAATCTATAAAGAGATAGACTTCGTCAACTACATATATCAAAATAATTGACTTCGATGGGCAGGACATGTAGAGCGAATGAAGAAGATATACATAAAGGAATCATAATCGGTGACAGGCCAGCAGGACGACCGAGGTAAAGATGGTTTGAATCCGTAGATACAGAAAAAATTGGAGGAATCTTGCCAGTGAGCGAGAAGGTTGGAGGAAAAAACTGAAGGAGGCCGAGGCTCGATTTGGGCTGTAGTGCCATTGAGCTGAACTGAAGTGGAGGTTGTTTGTGGCTATTTTGGAGTGTTGGAAGTTGATCTGAACGATCTCAAGCATTTTCCGGTGACAAAGGAGGTGTCGGTTTTCATTGTTTTCCAATTTCTCGACGGACGCCTGAACTGCTATTTTTCAGCGATTCCTCTGCTTTGATGACCACCCGGTCATGCTTGGAGACACTGAATAAGCTTTCCAGGTTCCAGATTTACTTTTGGCAACCAGATACGAGCTCTAGGTCTCCTCGGTATATCCGCAGCTGGCATTAGCTTAAGCCTCATGCCTTCCAATGCGTCGCAGATCGCAGTGAGGTTATAGAGCCCAATATGAAAGCAAGTAAGCACACCAAATATACTAGTGGTGCGTTATGTTTGTTATTTTGCTTCAAGGATTCTTGATCTTTTGTTGTCGTCAAATCCATGCAGATATAAACATGAAGCTGCTCAAAAAATTGAATTAATACCAAATGCAGCCAACGAAATATTATTTTTCTATTTTATCTAATATTATTTAAAATGAGATTCAAACTAAAGTTTATTCGTGTATTTATACCAAACCAAACTATAGATTTCATCTGAAATTCTTAGCTAATCTTCATCAGAGTTACAAATAGCTTCATTATTTCCATATGTAATGGCTTGTGTACAGTTTTCGCTACAAATGACTGCACATAAAACCCCCGAAGTAAATAACCGCAGATTCTGATCCGGAAAAACGTAAGATTAACGTGGCTCCTTCGACCGTAACACAACAACACCCTCCAACCACCGCCAACTGTTACCGTAAGACATAAAATCCATTAATAGAAACTATTTAAGAGCAGCAAAAGGTGTGAAAATGGTTCGTTTCAGTAAGCCACGACATATGTTAAGGGGGTTCTGTGCATATGGATAAAAATTTCATTTTTTATATTTGGAAATAAATTCCGTGGAGTCTACGAGTATAGTCTCCATGATAAATTGGTGAAAGAAAAAAAGAGAAAATTGTAAAAAAAACACAGAAATAAACTCGACTCGAATTCCGTCACCATTAAGTAAAAGAATTTCGGTGAACAATGCTGGTAGGGCAGGTGATGTCGCTTCGTTCGTGGATGCTCCTCAATTCGGTCAATTTGGATTCACGCCGAGTGATAGCAGATCAGTGAATGAGTTCACTGCCAAAAGTCATCGAAACATGCTGGCGGCGCTACTAGGCGTCTCTGGGGTCACACCCGTGTGCTGATATCATGCCATTCGGAGGCCTATCGGAGCACCCCAGTAACGGCCATTCTGCATAAAGAGCACTTATCGCTATTTACTCATAGCTATTCGAGTCTCGAATAAACGCCTCAATTCTGATCGCGAAATCACCGTTTCTGTGATCAGCTGTAAAGAGGAAAAATCCCCTTGGTTGGGGCACGCTTTCCACCCTAATATTTATACACGCATGGAAACGGTCACGAAGAATCAACAAAAGGACATCTGCCATGCCAGCAACTGTTAACGTCGCTGGGTAGGGAACCTGGTGCTTTCCCTGCTGTTCGATATCACAACTCACCCCTAAATCACATTTTTATTCACATCACAACGGTGAAATCGGTTTGCAATGTAGTGGAACAAGTTGAACAGTGCTGGTGGCATTTTGTTCGTTCGTTGAGTTTTTCCTTAAGAAATTGGGTGGGCTAAGATTTGTTAAAGGGGTTCTTAAGGTGCTCGTACAGGTGAGATGTGCAGCAGGTTAAGGAGGAATTGAAGACAGGTTTAATGAAGAAAAGAAGACGTTATGAATATTTGCATAAAAAGGGAGGTTAATCCAATTTATCATGTACTGGGTTGCGATCCGCGGTCAGACAACAAAAGGGTTGGTATTTTCGTATGTTCAAGCTTTAGAGCACTACACAATAACAGGTTGTTACTCTATTCTCATTTTATTTTCTTAATCTGTACTATAGTCCCATAGTTAAACAGCATATCTTACGAGGTATACAATTCAATAATTATCCTCTACATGGCTTGTGGCATTTCCACCCACAATTATGAAGTCGACACTATTAGTCCGGGGAAATTAGCATTTTAAGGAGACAAAACTCCAAAATGGCTGAAAATTGGTCGACAGCTTCCTTGTGACTTTTTAAGAAAACAATTTCGGAATCACGAAAAAAAACATGGCCGCCGGAGTTATCGCATTTTCCCGAATTTTCCTTGTATGTCGGTTTCTATAGGTCATACATCCCCGTGCGAGGGCCCAAAATGATGACAATGAAATTCTCTACAACTTTAGTTCTTACGAAAATGTTGACTTGATTAACCATTTGAAAGTTATTCAAGGTCAAATTTATCAAAAATCACTTATTGGCCAAAACTTCACCCAAAAAGTGGTATTTTCGAATTTTTTTTGTTCAGCCATTAGGAAACGCGATTGTCTACAAAAAGCCCTATTGTCATTTTTTGAAAACTTAACCCTTTCGAAGTTATTAATGCTCAAAGTTTCCACAAGTCACTTTTTGGCCAAAAAATCACTGGAAAATTGGTTTTTTCGAAAATTATATTTTGTAGGCAATTTTTTTTTCATTTACTTATACCAAACATTATTGTCTACAAAATACAATTTTCGCAAAGCAAATTTGATTCTATGAAAATAATTACTAGGGAAGCACAAGTAGCAGCAAAAATCAATATTCATCAGTTATACGATCTTATCGGAAATTAGTAAAAAGAGGATTGAGACAAAGACAGCCCTTGTTGGATTCAGAAGAACGTTTAGTTATATCGACGGAAGATCAGATAGTAATAAAGTAAGCCCTACTAACGCAGCAGGCGCACTCCTCAGATGGGCCAAGAAAAATTCACCAACTCAGTACAATCAACGGCTGGAATGAGGCTCAACTAAATCATGCAAAATATGCAAAACATGCAAAGTATAAAATAATACACAAAAAAGCACATGTGACATGCAGTTACACGAGACCAAATAAACCCTTTTTGAGGACATTCTTACTTAAGGTCACGCTAAAAACGTTAATATTTTTGTTCGCATTAATGAACATGCGATTAACGGGCTCAAATTTACCATAATTGGTGTTAGAGGAGTTGATGTGAAAGAGAGATGGCCCTTTCAAATTATAACTGCTCTCTCTGAGCAAAGCACGGCGACTTAGAAAACCTCTGTGATTTCATAGAGGCGACGCTACAAACCTTCTCAAGCTGGACTTAATCCAGTAAAAACGGAACTGGTCCTCTTCACAAGGAGGTATAAGATTCCTCCGCTAACACCCCCCCCCACCCGGCTTAACAATGTTAGGCTCAAAATTAGCAACAGTGCCCAATACTTGGGAGTAGTCTTGGACAAGAAACTCCACTGGAATGAAAACACAGAAGAGCGAACATAGCGCTTTTCGCTTGCAAAAAATCCATTGGGAAGAGATGGGGCTTCTTCCCTAACATAGTGCAATGGATCTACCCAGCGATCGGCCGTCCAATTTTCCTTTACGGAGTGTTAGTATGGTGACCAACCCTGAGTAAATCCACCATGCTAAACAGACTACAGAAAGTACAAAGATGTGCGGAGTAATGCATAACAGGAGGGTCGGGAGGGAGGAGGAGTATTTTCCCCAGGGATTGAAGTCTCCTTTCGACTTCCCGATCACTGCAGTGTATACCAAGCGGAGGATCTAGCCATACAAGAGGCTGTTCTGCAAATCAACCAGCAAGGCGATAGAAACCGGACTGTCTACCTCTTCTCAGACAGTCAGGCGGCTCTGAAAAGCCTGGCCTCTTGCACAAACAGCTCTAGAACTATCTCGAACGTCGCAGATCTCTTAACGAGATGGCTCAACAGTTCAGGACCCTCCTCGTATGGGTGCCCGGTCACCGAAATATAGAGAGAAATTGTAAAGCTGACAAATTGGCAAGGAGAGCCACGATCGCTACTCTCCTTCTAGAAAAGGCAAGAGTTGGTATGCCCTGGGCCACCTTTAAACTCTAATGCAACAGCAAATTTATAATATAATCACTTTGTATATGAGTTCAATAATAAATGTGGTATAAGTACTTCCAAAACACATTCTATGGAAGGAAAAAAGGAAGTACTTTCCCACCTAGGCCATCGACGTGTTAATGTAATGTCTTTTTTGTACTGGGTGGAAGTACTGGACTGCTTTTGCAGAAGTACTTCTAGACGAAATCGAACGTATGTATGCAAATGCCATTTGTACTTCCTAATTTTTCGGCAAGGTTTTGTCAAATTTTGGACTTAAGCGGGAGCCATATAGCACACGTCTTCCGATCTCCGTGCTCCGTCTACTGCTTCCTGTCAAAGTTTGTTACTGTGTTTTAATACTGTGTGACCAGATAAACAAAAAAAGAACGGAACAACAAAAACACGGAAACGTCGAAGATAAATAAATTTCAATTTTTGAACGGATTGACGGAAACGCTACCTCACTTTTTTGTAGATTGAGTAAATATAATTCGGAAAAGTACTCACTTGTCAATAAAATCAAGGATGGTATGGAAACGGACGCTTGGAATTGCATAAAAACCATCGGAACACCAAAACTCGGAGAGACAGAAAACTGATAATTGTGGCTAACATACAAATAAATATCGGAGCACAGAAAGACGAACAGACGGCAAATGGATTGACGGAACTCGGCCCACGCTTTATGCTTAAAATTTTAAGTTCCAAATATTTGAAACTTGAATCTGGTCCGTTCTGATCCATTGCGTCCAGTATAACCACTTCAATATAATTTCTTTGTATTGAAACTCATTTTGACATTTTAATCCAGTCTGTTGAGATACGTTGCGTCCAGTATAATTGAGGCTTATGGTCCTCCGCACACGATTCGGTTGATTTGAAATCCTACTTACAAACTGATCTCACAATGATCACGTGCACAACCAATTAGCAATCAGAATGAACCTTTGTCCCAATGTTACAATAAGATGAAATTTGAGAGTAGTAAAATCTACTACCTTTTTGAAAAAAGAGGTAGCAAAGTTTTTTAATTTCAAATCAAGATTGAAATACTCCATTGACACTACGAAAATTTACGCATAACATTCACTAGCTGACCCGGCGAACTTCATACCGTCTCAGAATCAATAAATAGGTCTGTTCCCGTACCTGCAGAAAGTGCAGAATCTGCAAGTTGCTTCGAATTACTTAACAGAATTTTGTTCCCGTACTTATACTGCAGCCGCCATACTCATTTCCCCACCCTGCAGTAAGAAGCAGAAACTTGCAGAAGCTGCGAACTGCTGTAACTTGCTGCAGCAATTTTTTGAAATATGGAAATGTCAAAACTGGTATTCCTGTGTTCGTTGTAAACGTTAGATGTTTGTAAAGTGCTCTAAAACAGATTAAAAACAAAAGAATAACCGTTCTTCTTTTCGATTTCAGAAAAACTGCAGAATCTGCAGAAACATGTTCCTGTTCTTTCTTTATTTCATTCCCACCTCTCAATAAGCAACTTGCAGTAAGTGACAGAATGCAGAAAGTACGGGAACAGACCTAATGTTCTGTTAACTTATTAGCTGAATTAAATTTAGATTTTTTTATGATAAAATGAATACTCAAAATAAATTAAGTTCAATAAGTGTTCAAAAACCGAATAGAAATGATTCGCATAGCATTGTTGCACTACTTTATGTTAAACTATTTGCTGGATAGGTTGCACTCGGATCAAATCCTTTCATTGAAACGCATTGTGTTATACGGCATTTTTCGTTTTGTTGTAGCGTGCGATAACGAACAAAGCGGATGGTTTGCCGACACGTTAACATGCTATGTACAACTGATCGTGACAGAAACATTCATTTTGTAGATTCAGACCAAAAACACTCAAGTATTGGCCTTGTGATTTGTCGACAGCAACACTGCCATTACCGATAGTCAGCAATTGCTTAGACAAATCTTCGGTAGATGGATCGTTTAGAAAGGCAGCTCGCATGTTTATCCTCAGCTGTCGTTTTTTCATAAAGCGCCACTGAGTCGATGATTTGAGACAACCGTTTTTTTCATCAGCAGCGGTGGATCTTGGAATGAATGATATGTTTGGCAGTTTTGGCCAAATCTCCAAATAGGAGAATAGCGTCTTGAAAACATCTTGAGTTATTGCGCAGATCTTTCATAGTTCGATAGTGGTACATTCGCTCGAACCGATTGGTTCAATTCATTTCGTTGGTATTCCTAACTTGACTAACAAACTGCCGAACATGAGGTAGCACATGTCTTCGATCAAAAGCAAAGCCTGGTTATGTATCTCGTCATTCACCTTGAGGTCGGGATTCGTTGAACTGAACCGAATTCGGCGTAAAATGTTTTCTCACATGTAATACTGGTATTTGTTTCAAAAGTCTCGTGGATTCGATGGGAAGCATGTCAAAATAATGATAGCAAATAATGTGTGTATCTGAGATGGCGATGCAGGAACAATTTCTTCAGCGATTATCATGTTTCCAATGAGTATCGTTTTCAACCAAATTGAGTTGTTGCAGCACGCAATGTTGGGAACATCTCGCCACCCACCAATTCGAAGTGATTCATATGATATCGACCCACGAACATTCACCAGCAAAAACAGCAAGTAGAAGCATTCGTTATTCTTCGGATGCAAATGCGACCAAGAGCACCATTAAAACGCACTTCCATATGATCAGGAACCGCATTGCATTGCTCCCGACGTTGACATTTCTTCGATAAGGTGTCCAAGTGTAATAAAGTGGTATCTCAGAGGAGGGCAACGTTTTGGCAAATCGAAAAGAAACTGTACAAAGTTGGCACTGGAGGTGTTTCAGCATGTTGAGCAACATTCGATGCGTTGATAAAAACTCGTTGATCATTCTCAAAATCCTTTCATTACAACTCACATATCGTGATATCATCAAAAAAGCAGTTCCAAAAAAAAATGTAGAATGCTTTAAAAGTTATTCTGCTATTCGGGACGGACGCCAGATTTAACTACGTTCGCGTACACGTATTTGATAGGCGAGGGCCTTTCCTGTAGTTCTTTATTCTAAGGCTGTGATCGATTTAGCCATAAATAAAAAAAATGGAATTATCGAAAAAAGGTAGTAAAATGACAATATGAGGTAGTAGTGTAGTAGATTATCATCTTTTTCTAAAAGGGTAGTAAAACTACTACATACATATGTAGTAGAACGGTAGCGCTGCTGTCCACACACGAGTACAACTGGTATTGGATCAATCGGTGTTGTTCTGTGTTCACATAGTTTTCAAAGGTTTTAGGAAAACTTTAAGTTGTTCAAATAAAATGCAACCACGTAACTAATATGGCTTCTGACCGGTAAGAGCAGCCGCGCGCAAGTAACTCAAACTAGTGTCAAATCGGTATCATTTCTGTCGACGCGTTCGCGGGATTGGATTCCCTAGTAGATACCAATGAAGCTGTTTTTAATCATTTTATTTAGCTTGACCTCGTATATTTGTTTGTTTATTAAACAGCTGATTTTTTTTAATATCATGTAAATAACCATATGAACTTAGAAAAACACAATTACTTTGAAATCACAGACAGACACTCCAATTATATTTATTGCAGATGAAAGGCGCATTCCTTACGATAACAATGATACTCCATTCGTTTTGTGGAAATAGACCGTTGTTTCATGAAGTGTTTTATTCAAAATCATTTAACTACATTTTTTCCCCAAAAACAAAATTCAAAACGCGTTATCTCGAAAACTCCTTCCCCTTTTTGTGTTTTTTGTCGATCGTTTTTTATCTACTATCTTACCTTCAATCATTTGACAAGCTGTGACGGGACACCCTGTAAACAAGGAAACTATAACGAAAGTCAGCGTTCTTCATCCACGTGTTGGGTTGTCAGCTCTTTCAAATTACTATCTTTTGGCTAGAGCTTGCTGTCCAACATTGCATCCAATTTGAACACTAGTCTAAAAAATCTAAAAAAAAATTTACTATTATATAAAATGTACGTCGCGGCTCAGATCCATAATTTGAAAATTATATAAAGGGTTTATTTAGTAAAAAAAACTCGTTCTAGGTATGTATAGCATACAATCCGGAACCAGTATTCTCCAGATAAAAATATTTTCGATTTGCAATTGTAGAAATGTTTTCAAAAGAAGTTCGTGCTTCCATTAAATGATAGGTCCATTTTCGATTAAGCTCGACAACTACTCTCGAATAAACTTTTACCCCCGATGAAAAATCGTGCAACCCCCTGGCGAAATTCCATCTATTCGACAGCATTAATAGAACTGACCCTAGTCAAAGGAAACTGAATTCAAATTGGTAAATGCCATTACAAGGGAGATCCAGAGGAACACCCGGCGAATGAAAAAATTCATTTCCCAAAAAAAGGTCTTTGAACCTCACAGATCCGTAATTTCGGTGCATCCAGGTGCATTTATTCAGTGATTTATCGGTTTCGGTGCACTTTTGCAGCTGATTCATAGGGGAGATGAATTATTCAGCATACGAGCACAGGGAGCATATCACGATAATGACACACCTTTGGCTTTTGATTAATTCCTCCACTCGGCCAGGACAAATATGCAATCCCGCACGCACCGGACTGGACTAAGGGTCTCCACGAGTCTAGTCAAAGTGTCGCCCATAAGAGTATACCTGTGTAAGGAGTGAAGGAGTTGAGGCATTAGAACTGAAGTCTTTGTGAGTCATAGCAAATCAATATTGCGAGCCTCATGTGCGAGCCTTAAGGAAACTGAGTATCCGGAAACTATGGCCGTGCCGTTCCTGGTGGAATGGGAGCCGCGAACTGTTTTTATTTACACGAGAATTCCCTCAAAAACGTAATTGCTCAAAGCAGACCCCTTTTTTCTGACACGTGCCAGACGCAATCTTTGATAACGCGAAATGCGGCCATATTTCTAAGCTCGGCTTTTCCCTAATTCTTTTTGGGGTAGAATACGCCAAGGGAACCGCACTCCCGTCCACAGACGCGCTCGCATGAAGAAATTTTTCCATGTGCATATGAAAATGTCGAATTCCTTTCAAAAAACAAAAAGGGGATGAAAAGGGTTTTTAAATATCTCCTCCGGTTTTATGCACGAAATGGTTTTGCATAAGCATAGGTGTCAATAAATTTTATGCATTTCGTTTTTTTTAAAAAATGCATCCAAGGCCAGCAGTGGGGATGGCAGAATGCAGCAGCGCAGGAAGGGTTGCCCTTTATCCTTTCAGAACAAACACACGCAACAGACATTAAATTGTCAAGCCTTATTACAAGAATATATTTAAAAAGGTTTCAAAGGGGCGCAAATTAACGAATATAAATATTGCAAGGGTTTTTACTTAAAAGTGAAATATTTCTATGAGTAACCAGTTATGAAATAATAAAAGAGACGTTATTCAAGGGCAGGGATGACGTTTGGTGTGCAGATATCAAATATTAAGTAAACAGTTTGGTTTTGAATCACTTAAATTTAAATTCCTTTTACTTTTCAGTATTTTCTTTTTATAAAACATAAAAAGTTTGAAGATGAAAGAAATTTCGAATAAAATAAGCAAAAAAATCCAGAAAGCGGGGAATACTTTAAATCCTTAAACAATTATTAATTTTTAAGTGCTCGTTCGTTTGTTTATACCGAATTCAATATAATGTCTATGAGTACAACACAGAAACACACAAAAAGGTAGCTTTGCAGCAGAAATAGGAATTTATTGAAATTTTTTCATCTCGCTACTTCGGTCATCTTGAATGAAATCAAATACAAAATTTAGAAGAGGTGAAGATAACATAAATAAGGAACACCTGGCGGCCTGCACTAACGCTTCAAGCGAGGAGACCGAAGATATGGCAACCGATGGCGAACTCGAGTAAAAATAAAAGATGGACTTATAGCGGGCGAACTCCGGCCGTTTGGCCTTTTAAGGGCGATATGATGTCCGTAGAATTTTTAACCATTTTTAATGGGCCTAAAGTAGACCAAAAGATTTAAATAGTCAAAAACTAAGCTGTACACGCGGGCATTCCATCGCAAACAGTGTTGCCTATCTCAATTAAATTTAGGAGAATTTTAGCTCGCCAGTGGAATTTCAGAGGAAGAAAAGGGAAATGTATTTTTTACGTATATTTTTGATTTAATCGAGTCAACTTAAGGTGCCTAAACGAGCAACGAGCAACAAAATGGTGAGTAAACGAGCAACAAAAAATGCACATTGCCCGCCAATATTTTTGAATATATGTCATCATCATTTTTTTTCATTGCGCTCCTTTAATCCCTCATGGGACATAGGGCGGAAACAGTTGCCCTCCAGCGGACTCTGTTTTGCGCGACGGCTCTCAGCTCCGACCAGGATCTCCCAGTTGTTGCGGGTTCTGCTAGTAGGGTTCTCCTCCACGTTGTTCTAGATCGTCCTACTCGACGGGATCCTTGCGGATTCCAGTCAAGGGCCTGTTTGGCTAGATTTTCGTTTTCGCGTCGCAAGGTGTGGCCAACCCAATTCCATTTCCTTCGCCTGATTTGGTCGTCTATCCTTTCTTGGCCGGCACGGCGCCATAGTTCTTCGTTTGAAATTCTATCTTGCCAGCGGATTTTTAGGATACGACGAAGGCATCTGTTGATGAAGACTTGTAGGCGCCCTGTGATGAATTGGGTGACTTTCCATGTTTCGCAACCGTACAAAAGTACTGCCTTCACGTTGGAGTTGAACAGCCGCAATTTGGTGTTAGTTGAGATCTCCGTTGATCTCCATATGCGGCACAGGCATGCATATGCGCCTCGTGCTTTATTAATTCTGGAACTGACGTCTTCTTCTGCCCCACCATTTTCGGTAATAATGCTACCGAGGTAGCCGAATTTATTTACCAGTTCCACTTCACGGTTATTCAGCGCAGTCCGTTCAATGGTGTTTGCATTTATCCGCATTTCTTTAGTTTTAGTCGGATTTAGCCTTAAGCCTGCTGGACTACTTTCTTTTGCCAAATTGTTTAACATGTTTTTGAGGACCTAGTGTCTGTGGGTCAGCAAACAGATAACATCGGCGTAGTCGAGATCCTTAAGGCGGTCTACCAAACCCCATTGTATGCCGCCTGTTCTATTATCTAGAGCGCCGACAAGGATGTCATTTATTACTATAAGAAATAGTAAAGGCGAAAGTAGGCATTCTTGTCGTACTCCTGAGCTCACCTCAAAGCTGTCGGATAATTTTCCATTATGGAGAACTCTGCATTTGGAATTGTTATATAGGGCTTTTAGCAATTCTATTATTTTATCAGGCAGTCCACGTCGCCGTAGTGCCTGCCATATAAAGCTCCTATTGACCGAGTCGAACGCTTTCTCATAATCTACGAAAGCAAGGTAAAGGGGGGATCGGAATTCAGTAGACTCCTCCACTATTGTTCGTAAGGTGTTGATATGATCAATACATGAGCGGCCCTTCCTGAATCCGGCCTGCTGCCTCCTAAGCGTTCGGTCTACTGCCTCACTTATCCTAGATAGTAATATATGGGACAAAATTTTGCCCACTGTAGATAATAAACAGATACCTCTCCAGGTGTCGCATATTGTTAGGTCCCCCTTTTTTGGTATTTTGACTATGATACCTTCCGTCCAATCCTCCGGAAAGGTACAGGTGTTCCATGCTATTTGCAGGATTGGCTGAAGCGCATCTGCTATGAGGCTTGAGTCGGCCTTCAACAATTCTGGCGGGATGCCATCTTCCCCAGCTGCTTTACCATTGGCCATCGCATGAATTGCGGTTACTATTTCCGTCTTGGATGGGGCCCGGGTTTGAATATATGTGGCCGATACTATTGCTTAGCAATTTGTAGTCAGACATGGTCTCACAGGGCCTGCGCCTGATGTTTTTGCGCCCAGTGCAGTACGCCATATTGCGCCCCCATCAGCTGTTCATTTTTTTATAGCAATGAAGGGCAATAGAGAAAGACATAAACGCTGAAGTTATTTTAATATATGAAAATGTTGGCACTTCTCTTTTTTTTTCAAAGTTTTAAATTTTTTTCTTCAAATCTCAATTTCTGATATTGCACCCGGTGCAAGTGTACCATTTGCACCGCACCTTTGAAAGCCTGTGCCCAATTAGGATTTGCCTCGCGACCTTCCTTTTGTGCTAGGTTTGCTTGGGCTTTAACTGCACAAAACTCTCCCGGTAATGGTGCTTCTTTAACCTTCGAACTGCTTAAGTATGCTGGTAGTTGGCCCTCGGCGCCACTGCCACCATTTTTCACTCATCTACCAACCTCATCATCTGCTCCAGGATGTTTTTCGATGTACTTTCCTAGCTGTTCCAAGTAGAATCCTTGGCTCCGCAAATCTATAGACCATAATAAAGGTCCCTATGTCGTTCTCAAAGCCTTCATATAATTCAAGGTATAGTCGGTGATCACTGAACTGCATGTGTTAGTTTCCGCTGTATAATCTTGCAGAAAATTAAAACAGTCTTTCTGGACAAAGAGGGCGCTTTCAACAACTTTAGAACCAAGGCGATCCAGGTGTCTCTCGCCGAATTATTGATCTAAAGTAGTACGACTAGTACGAGCTGCAAATCAATAACTATGGCACCGTGCCGACCAAGAAAGCTAGGCGACGAAAAGAGGCGAACGTAATGGAATTGATTAGCCACACCTTGCAAAGGACAATGGAAAACGACATAAATACTCTGTGCAGTTCCTTTAATAAGTGAAAATGAAGGCACGGGAACATTTTTTCAATTATTTTTAAGTGCCCCGTCTAATTGCACCCGGTGAAAGTGCACCATTTGCACCTATGAAAGCGCCGCCTCTGTATTCTTAAATTGTTTTGGCTACAGTGTTACCCGAGAAATTCACGCTTATACGTACGACAATGGCTGGCAGGGAAGAAATACTTTAAGTGCAGCTACATATTGCTTGCTTATTAAAAAACGAGAATAATGTGAATTCGACCATACCTAAATAAAACAGAGGCATTTAATAATATACTCTTATCTTAGCTGTTGTTGAATATCATAGTTCTCAAAATGCGGAGGATCCAATAACTTTACCTATTTAACTGAAAATCCCGAATTCCGTCAGGGCCATTTAGATGCTGGCATTCATTCATGCATACTTAACCCAGATAAAGTACACCCTTACACCCTCACAGATAAGCCACCGTTAGGGCACACATAAGACATGTTTTCCTAAAAACCGGAAACAATTCGACAGCAGTGTGGACATTTTCACAGAGCAATGCACTTACGCCTTAAACAAAGCCTGTACAAACATATCGCACAAAGAAGCTTTCAATCCCTATGGCGTTCTCGCGAACTTGAAATACTCCAGAAAGAGTGTAGCATGGAGTTTAATTCAGTTTGACGGAGCAACAGTGTAACCTCCTGGAACTGCTATAAGTCGAGGCTGAATAGATACAAAATGGCAATAAGGAAGGCCAAACCTGCCTTTTGCAACAATATAGAGTTCACGCCGGAAGCCTCAAGGCTGCGTAAAATACTAGCTGAAGCGCACTAATGCTTAAGTCTTGATACCTACGATTTTTGCAGATTGGGATTCCGCTACTTAGAAGATTCAACACGTCCTGGAGAGGTTGTTTAGCGAAGAAACGACTCTTTTACATCAGGTTTGAAGTGGGATCACTATGGCATCCCAATGGGCCTATACTAGTAGTGTATGAGCTTAAACCAATAGCTCAGCCATATCTAACCTAACCTAACCCAATGGCGGTTAATTTAAATATTTCTCCAAAAAAAATTTGTTGTCTGTAAAGAGGGTTTACGGACGATAGTTTAACGTGACAACGTCATGAGAAAACATTGATGAAATGATTGCATACTTTTATGAATAAAATTGAAGCATTTATATTAAATTATCTTTATTTTGTATGGATACAAAAAGGAGTGAAATGAAATATTCATTTTGATTGATAAATTAGCTTTTATTTGCACTAATGAATTCAAATATGTTTATTACTTTAATGAACAGATTATTTACAAGTAACAATGTGTAGTAACAAATTCATTTACAGCTTTTATACATGTCTGATATTTAACTTCTTGCAATCTGTGTTATTCTGTTACGGATAGGTCGATGATAGGAAAAGTATGAAATGAATGGGAGTGTTTCAAGTGTAATGTGCCTTGAAAAAGTCAAATCGAGGGTTGTTCCTCTCAGCGTTGTTGACTTAGTAACATCTGATGTGCATTCGAGATTGTACATATCCTTCATGAATTTGATTTTTGATTTTTTCATCATTTTTCACGTTTGTGTTGAAGTCGCCACAGAGAAGAATTGGTACATTGGTATCAACTTGCATGATCGGATGCACATACTGCCTGTTATGCACATACGGAAAGAGTGCTTGGTGCAGCAATACACTAATGTTTGAGACACTTGCTCCAGGATGAATATACACTGCGCCAAGTACAATTTTAAACGTTGTATCAGCAGTGAAGCATGTAATTTCAGCCAAGCAGACCTCGCCTGTGTTTGTGATGAGACGAGTTGTGTCCGACAATTCAACGTGGAGAACGTTGGCCGTGGATGTTGATGTTTTCGATAGATTGAAACTTCACCAGCTGCGTTTGTATCAGAATCCGATCGATTATTCTGCCTGGTTATACATTCATAATTATTGATTGGAACTGGATCAAAATTGTCACGCATCCACGTTTCAGTCAATACCAAATAATCCGATCTTGGTATCACGGGATCCGTTTCAATATCGGCGAAGTGCGCAGACAAACTCTGAACATTAAGGTTTGTCACTACAGTTTGCCCAGCGTTGTTACCGTCATCACAAAATTTCACTGCTTTCGAAGTGATTGTTTGAAGGGCGTGTCCACGGAGTCAAATGTATTCGTTACGGACATCTCGCGTAGTCTGTGAGTCGTTCCCATCCCGTCCGTGTTTGAAGATAAAAGGCGCATCTTTTTCCGTGATGATGTGCAAGCCGTCTATATTCGTTACCCGACTCAGCGCCACGTACACCAACTGTTGTGGTTGCTCCGAGGAGTATTTATAAACAATAACAGTAAACGTCCCACCTTGCGACTTGTGAATGGTAATAGCACAAGCAGGAACGCAAGGAAACTGTTTTCGTTTGCATTTAACAGTTTTCGTCAGTGTAATGTTCACTATTTTCTTATACACCGGCACCCAGTTAGGAGACAGAGTGTTTGGCTTGCTTTGCTTATTGTTGACAATTTGACAAATTTAATCTAATTAAATATTGACAATTTTAATCAAATTTTTAAGATTACTACGATCAAATTTTTAAAATTATTTTGGGAGATAACGGGACATAACGGGACAATGAGTCATCATTTTTCGTGCATGCAGCCGGCGTTCATCGTTTTAATAGACGTTGTCACGTCAAAAATTATTAATCTCTGCACCCTCCGATCGGTTTGTTTCTTGCCTTCTTTTTTAGAAAACTTCTTTGCAATGGTTTCTATCTTTTGTTACTTGTCCTTCAATTCTAGAAAATATATGAATGATGTTATTGTCGTATCCTAAAAATCCGCTGGCAAGATAGAATTTCAAATGAAGAGCTATGGCGCCGTGCCGGCCAAGAAAGGATAGACGACCAAATCAGGCGAAGGAAATGGAATTGGGTTGGCCACACCTTGCGACGCGAAAACGAAAATCTAGCCAAACAGGCCCTTGACTGGAACCCGCAAGGATCCCGTCGAGTTGGAAGACCTAGAACAACGTGGAGGAGAACCCTACTAGCAGAGGCCGCAACTACTGGGAGATCCTGGTCAGAGCTAAGAGCTGTCGCGCAAAACAGAGTCCGCTGGAGGGCAACTGTTTCCGCCCTATGTCCCACGAGGGATTAAGGGGCACATAGATAGATAGAGTTATTGTTTTTGCTAGTTTTGTCACTACTATATGCCTCACAATATTTCATAACATGAGCTCATCCGGCTCTTCGGAATTATGCCCAATTCTCCTAAAAGCCTCGTGAAAAATAGGTGAGGGATGAAAATTCTTAAAACGTCCAAATAGACCATCCTATCGCCGACTGAATAAAAACTATTAGCCAAACAAAGTACAGTAAGTGAAAGTGAAACAAACAATAAAACAATTACTATTTAAGTTTACTCAACCTTGATAATAATATTTGACATATTGACTAATAGTCAAGTCATGAACCATTCATTGTCCAGCAGAATATTTTAGGGATTCTTTACAAGAGAATTACAAATGACTCGTCAGTTCCATATGCCTAGAGTCTTGTGCAAGGGAACGTCAAAGACAGTATAAATTATTTACATGTGCTAGAAAGCAGTTTTAGTTAGTTCAAGGCAATCAATACAATATTGAAAACGTCGCGGAGCTGTGACAAATATCGGACCAGGTGAAAGGTTTCCCACCAGTTTTGGATGATGTAAAGAAAAAATACTTTTTTGCAACGAACGGAACTTGGTGCTATTGATTTAGTGCATAATACGATGAATGGATTTTTTACTCTCCATGGACCGGGAAGTAATGCCTGCCCCAGGTATGACGTAAAAACATCCTGCCGGATCTGAACGCCAAAGTAGGCCAGGAGCCCGTGCAGAGGCAATTTGTGGCCACCCACAGCTTGCATGAGAACACCAATGACATTGGACAACCATTTATAGAGATTGCAACAAGTATGATTTGCGCGTCAAGATATCCATAAAACCATCTGGATGTCTCCTGATGAAGCCACTCACAACCAAATAGACCATATGTTGATAGGCCGCCATCATATTTCCGACCTGATGAGCGTTTTCTATAGTGCAAAACATCTTAAATACACCTTACAGCCACCTTGAAAAGGCATTGACGTTCATAAACAAATATGGAAAAAGTGTAGGAAGGAAAAACAAGTTTTTTTTGAGAAAAACTCGAGATAGCAGTTTTTTTCTGGCATGAAGAATGAAAGTAGTGCATGTATAGTTTTTCTGCAAACTCGATATATAACACAACCTAATTAAGCATAGACCAAATTTTGGGTGGTCCCGTTGCGGTAGCTACATATTCATTCCACCTTTTGTATTAAGGTGGGAAGAAGGAACACTGGTTAGAGCTCAGTACCTGATCCCTAAACAACAACAGTTCAAAGAACCAATAAATTTGTGAGTAAAACTTTTGCGTCATGGTACCAGGGTGGGGTTTTCATCGATTGGCATCGATTCGATTGCAATTGATTGAATTGATTATTTTGATTTGAATATTGACGATCTTATATTGAATCTTATTTTGTTTATTGGAGTATATTGATTGATTTATATTAGGTAATTTAATTCTGTTCAATTTTAGTCACCTGTGAGTTATTTATATTGTGTGAATGGGAAATGTTATGTTTGCAGTGGTGTAAAGAATTATATATAAATAGTCTAAATCATAACTGAGTTTTGGTAGGGAAAGTGGGTATTGCGTGGTGCTTCGACAATAGATATATGCTCAGCATGAAGTGCTAAAAGAAAAGATCAGGTAGCATAGCGGCTAACGAGGTGCCTCTGCCCAAGAGTTTCTAATACGGATGACCTCCTCGTCCTCATAAGTATTCCGCGCCCGCTCAGAATGAGGGCACTAATTTCCAAGTAAGTGGTGGTGCACGGTGTTAAGGTAGTACTTCCAGAGACCCAACCCCCACGACTGCTCCGACGAGTCAGCCAGGGATAATGCCTTTTAGATTTTTGACGGTGTTGCCTTAACGTTCGACAGATATTGTAAATTTTGGATTTGAGATGGGAATCTGAGGTTGGCCTCTTCGGGCCTCAAGGGTCATCATTACTGGACCAAGCCATTCGTGAATTGATTGGCCAAGTATGAGAGCAAGAAGAGACTGCAATAGAGAGAAAGACTGAGAAAATCTTTCCTCTGCCCACTTCATATAAAAAGGAGATATCAGAACAGGCAACAATTATTACGGTACGTACGTAGTATAACGTTGTTGAATACTCCGCTTTCCTACAAAACAGGATGGCCTAATATGCTAGAAACATCATAGGCCAATACCAGTATGGCTTCAGCCCAGGCAAATCGACAACCGACCGACATGAGCTTACGTGAAAAAGTACTAAAAATGTGTAAAACTCGAATAAAAAAATTCGAAACGTTCTAGCGTTTAACACGTTACGACTTCCGAACGCCCCACCCTCCAACAATTCTTTGTTTGTCTGACTGAAACTTATCAACAGCCGGCCGCTTTGTAAACATAGTGTAGGTATCTTCTTCTTCGGCAGCTTTCTAAATCCCGCTTGTTCTTTTCGACTCGTTAGCTCTCGACGTTTCTGTAGCCTCGATTGCATGATTTTCATAAATACTTTGCCGACGATCGAAAGGATCCTAATACCAGGATATTTCTTGCATTCCCTGCTGTCACCTTTTTTTAAAATTGGCACAACGATCGCTTCCTTCCACGCCGACGGGATACTATACGAATGCCATATGTGTGTTATGAGAACGTTAAGTACCTAGTTGTGATGACATCACCTTCGACTTTGATCATCTCGACGGTTACTTGATCTATTTCTGGCGCTTTTCCATTTTTCAGCGAATTTATTGCCGTCTTCACCTCGATATTCGTCGGTGCGGTATCGGGAAACTGAATCGTCGGCTGTTCGATAATCGGCGGTTCGGGTACGGGTCGTTGTTCGACAACTTGTAGAAGAGTTCTCTCCGCCGCTGCAGGCGCTCATGAAGTCACGAAAGCTCCATCCGAATTTTTGATGTTGTTTGCCGCCTAACCGCCAGTACTCGTGCCTAGATGCCGGTTTTTCCATATAGGCCGCAACGTTATTCTGATTTCATTTTCTGTCGAACGTCTTTGTTCAATCGTCGGTATTGCTCAAAGTCGACGTGTTTCATTAGGCCCCCATCCACGGTCAAACAAATCGTCAAACCAATTTTCGACAAACAGCGCACACATTTATGCTTTGACATTTTTGGCCATCAACGAGGAAAACTTTCTTCAAACATCCCGAGCGACATTTCATATAATCTACTGTAAACAAAGCGAACTTTACATGGCACACAGGCAAAACTCACACACACATTTAAGCTGTTTGAAGGAAATATTAAACCAGACGAATATTTTCTTCAAACAGCGGCCAACTTCGAAAACTTGTATTTTATACACGCACACTTGCAATTTTTTCGATGTTGGCCAGGAATTTGACGATTTGTTTGACCGTGGATGGGGGCCTATTCGCTTCCGCTGATCGACGAAGTCCAGACAGCTGTCCGAGATCCATGGCAGCGTCCCTATACGGATAGGTGGACACAACTCCGTTGTACACTTCACAATAGACTCTGACAATGGCCTTTCTTCTATATCGATATCGTCCGGTATTGCGAGCCCCGCGAATTTGTTGGATAGTGCCATTTGAAACTTTCGCCCGGTGGCCGGTTCCCGTAGGTACTCCCAATTCTTCTTGGCTGGTGGTGGCGCCGCTTTCTACGCTCTTTGTAATCGCAACTGTAATTTCGTTTGAACAAGATAATGGTCCAATCCGCAATCGGGCCCACGAGTCGCAAGTACGTCTTTGAGCGTCGATCGGAATCTTTCGTTGATCAAAACGTAGTCCAATATCGCCGAGTCTTTGCCGGGTGGTTATCGCCAGGGGAGTTGGTGTTTTAGTGGATGGCGGAAGATGCTGTTGTCAACGATCAAATTGTTTGAGGCTGCGAATGATGGTTAAAACCGCCAAAAACTCGGATATCGGTTGGAATGCGATAACGGTGCTGGCAGCCCGTCGATCGATCATAAACCCGACGGCGCGGCGACCTCTCGTCTCTCACCGACTGGCGGGACGATCGTCAATGCCCCGGATCCGGTAAGTCGTAGTTCCGATAGCTGGAACTGATATTTTGCATTTCAACAATTCCATTGCTGTGATATCCTTTTGACCGACGTGATGTCCTGTTCGTACATACCACGCGGCACCTTAGGATTGCGAGTTTTGTCGAGTTTGCTTTCTCTAGATCCGGCGTATTCATTCTGGTCTTGCAGTAGTGCTTCCTGCCTCTGCTGTTTTCGATATTGATGAGCACCTGCGTTTGGCTGGCTACAAACAATGTAAGAATGCTCAGCTGCTGCTTATCCCGCCCCCCTTAAAAGGTGCCATCAAAATTTTATTTTTCGCTCGAAATTGTTTTTCGCATTCATTTTGGCTCCCCTTGCCACCTAGAGCGATTGCTCCTCTCGCACTACCCTAGGGCCAGCGCTGACGATAGCGGTTAGTATACGGCGGCTTTTCAGCTACCTACCTATGTACCTAACTAATTAGTTGACCACCTTCTCAATTCATACTAGTCATAATTCTAAGGTCAATACAAAAATACAGGAAGTAAACAAAATACGTATTCATATTTTATTCAGAATATAGAAGCCTCATCTGTTTAAGGCTTAAGTCAGCACAAGTTGCCCCTAAAGGCCCCCATACACGGTCCAATTGGTTGTACAGCGAAGTGCGGTAGTACAACCAAAACTATCGATTGTGGGCCGGTCGGCCGATCAAAATACATTGCGCTTATAGGTTTGATGAAAATCTGGTTGTACAGCCAATTTGACCGTGTATGGGGGCCTTAAAAGACGACCCAAATTAGTTCCTAGAGCGTTACTCATTTCCTTACATTTTCGCGCATTCGAAAAAATTACGTTTTGTCAAATTAAAATTTCAAGCCCGGCGCCAATTTTCAAAAAGCGTGAATCGGATTATAAATCACCCCCGAGCGTGAATGCTCCGCTTTCCTTGTTCCTGCACAACACAACTAATTACACTCCTGAGTAATCACCGAGACGAGCGAGCACCCACCGTCTGCATTCTCCACTTTGTGCTTATGACAAACTTGAAGACAAGGCGGCCGTCATGCTCATACCGCTGGAGCCGGGTTCATGCCACCGTGACTCACTGGTGTCCCCTGTCTGAGTCTATTTGCGTTACATCACATGATCGCCCATGATGACGTCAGGAGATTCCCAGTGCTCAAGGAAGTCACCCGAGGAGGCCCAGATGCATGACTCAACCCCGAAGGAGCCGCAAGTGCCAAGATAACGCCAGACAAGAAAATCTCAGCGCCTATAAATTTCTTGACGCATGCTAAGTCGTCGGCCGTGCACAACCCTTTAGGGGCGAGGAGCCACACAAAAACACCGAGCAGCTGCGTCTGAACGTGGACTTAGAGAGCTCAGCACACAAAAAAGAAGAAAAATCCCTCTTTAATGTGGTGGTAAGGGACTCGCCGAATTTCAGTAACTCACCCGGCTACACCCTGCACAATCCCTGTGAATACATTCACCGGCGGCAGGGAGCTCGAGAGCGCAGCTGTCTCTAGGAATCCCCTTCGATATCAGCCAGGAATCGGGATCCGGGAACGGCGATAGAATTTCTGGAACATTAACAGCCAGGAATGACGGAGGGTTGGAGTTTTGTTTGGTGGTGGTCGTCGGCTGCCTCGGGGCGAGGACGTAACTGGATTTCTGGCGAGGCTTCTCCCGGTAAGTAGCGAAGAAAAAGACATCAGCTAGGGTGCCTTAAGGAAGTCTCCGTGAAGAAAGGAAGCCAATGAAAAGGGAAAGTCTTCGAGGGAATTCCTTGACCTTGAGCAGGAACTACCTGATGCAGCACTTGTTGCTCTGACAACGGGAATGGAACAAGTTGACTTCAAAACTGGGGTGAATCCGTGATTTTTTACAGGATTTTTTGCTCTATTTCTGCTCCTGGAGATTTAGATTTTTTAATGGAACGTCAAAGTCGAGAAGATGGATGACAGGACATTTAGCGTCACGTACGCGCACGCCTTCGTGATGGCGGTCAATCTCCTCATAGTCAAGAGATTGATGGTGGTATTAAAGAGGAGGATTTTAAAGGAAAGGGTTGACTGATAAATTTTGTTTTTATTTATGGCAAAGTAAGAGACTTCAAAGGCTACGACATAAGGGTAAGTATGGGGCACTGTAACTGATGTGCAATATTGCAAAAGAACACAGACACAAGGGATTATTCCAAAGCAGAAAATTAACGGAGGATTAAAAAATGATACTTAGATTTTCAGATATTGCCCCACACCCCTGTTACGAGACATGCTGTTATCATAAACTCGTTGTCATAGAAACCGAGGCAGCTGCAATATTCCAGTTCACTACAAATTATGATAAAATCAATCGAATAAATTTATTTAACATTTTAGAAGCGGCTTTCACTAATACTTGCATTTATTAGGTTTGTTAGGAAAGTAGTTTTTTGTTTTTCTATTGTTGGTAATTGTATTTTTTAATTTTTCTTAAATGGCGATTCCGTCTGTGTAAGACTTGAAGCCTCCTATTTCAGTCGTCTCTATATTTTGGCTAGTTGTTCCTGTTTGTTATACATATGTACGTAGTTTTCGTAAATATTCTAGAGCGTTATCTAAACAGTCGTTTCTATGTTTCTTTTCTTGTTGGTCTATCAGTTAAAATCCCGGCTAGCAATATTCCCTCACAAGTTCGTCCAACATGTCCAACAATGCATCGTCATCTGACCAGTTTTGTGTGGGTTTTTCGTCATCTATATTAATTTCGTCATACATTTATCTTCAAACTTCGAACTTCAACTCTTCGTTCATTCTATGCGCCCTTCGTTTTTGTTAATCCTTACAAGTCCAAGTACAAAGGCTTTGAGTTGATTGTATGTATGTAGCTGAATTATCACGAACTATCAGCTAGCTAGCGTAACCGCAACCTTAGAGTCGGAGCTTTGCTTCGGAATTGTATCTTCTTTAGAATTTGGATTTAGTATGAAAAATACAGGTAAAAAAACTTTTAAGTTAAATGGTGTTATTTGAAATCATTAGCTGTACCAAAAACTCGAAATTAATTAGAGCACAAACATGGACCATAGAGATTCTGACGTCTGATAAGAAATCGTGCAATAGTAGCCGTGTTGTTTTCTCATGTCGTATATCGAGGTGCACTTTGTGTCGCTGCGACAACGGATTAAGTAATATTCTGGGAATTTTAACAGACTAAAATATAAACATTGGCAACATCTTTCCCTCGGCCGTTGGATAATTAAAGTTTGCTGGAAATTGTATGGCTTTAGGATGAATAAGATGTACGCCGTCCCTTTCACATCAATTTTAACAGATGGCATGGTTATGGTTTGATACATTTGCGTTCGACGAAACTGAGGCCATACAATCTCTGTGATGTAGCCGATAGCGCCGTTCATCAACCCTTTCGAGACGTCAACGCTAGCACGTAACATAACTTTGGTTCTTACGAATAATTCAAATATTTGAACAACGGAACTTGTTCTATTAAGCCTCCATCGGGGTGAACACTGGCTTTCGATCCGTCCGTTTGGTCGCACTTTGGTCTTTTCCGCATTGATTTTTAACCCGTATTACCGGGCGATGCGGGAAATGTCGTATAAATTGATAGTTGTTATGTCATCCGTGTTACGAAGTGGTTGTTGTCGTATCGGACTCCTCGTCGTCCATCGTATGCTTCACGCATAATCACGTCGATCACAACGTTGAAGAGAAGTGGCGAAGCGACGTCTCCCTGTCGGACACCCGTTTGAATCGGGAACTCCTCGGATAAGTCGTTTCGAATACGAACGCTAGTGGTTAAGCCATCGTGCGACGCTTGGAGAAGTTGGATGATTTTCAATGGCACGTGTTAGGTTTCCAAAGCTCTCTTGTAATCGCATCTGTAATTTCGCTCGAACAAAATAATGGTCCGTTCCGCAGTCGGGTCCAGGCATTGCACGTACGGCTCTAAGCGTCGATCGGAATCTTGCGTTGATCAAAACATAGTCTAGCATCGCCGAATCTTTGCCGGATAGATTTCACCAGGTGATTTGGCGGAAAATTGCTGTTGTCAAATTGTTTGACGCTGGGAATAAAATGAGGTTTAAGTTGTTGTCGTTAATTACTGCCTATCCGAATTTGCCCATTGTTCCTTCCCAGCTGATTCGATCTGCTCCTGAATGTGCATTGAAATCCCCGGTGAGTAGGATTAATTCGGTTTAGGCGTCTATTGAAGCTGATCGTAAAATTCGCCCTTGTTCGCGTTCGTGCTGGTATCGGTTGGCGCATAAACGGATACAATATGGGCCCTGATCATTCCACCGATGGTTAAAACCGCCAAACGTTCGGATATCGGTTGGAATGTGATAACGCTGCTGGCAGCCCGTCGATCGGCCATATACCCGACGACGGCCTTTCGTCTCTCAACTTTGTTACGTTACAGTATGTCATATTAGGTTTAGACTGAAGGCGGTGCTAACACCCCATTCAAAACATCATGCCGTAGCTGCAACGTCAGAAACTGTCTAAGAGCAGGTACAATTCATTGAGCAGCCGAGCATCCATTAAACTTGACACAGTTGTTGAATGCTACAAAGTGGATCAAAAAGCTTAGTAGTCACGGCAATGAGGTATCAAAGCGGTGCTCATGTGCTAATTGGAGATCAACACAGAGTTTGCAGCCCTTGCCACTTCAACCGACCAACCAATATCACAAAGAAACGGTTTTTTATGACTACGTCTAAACGTCTAAATTCAGGGGTCACTCTGTGTGCTACCAGTCAATCTATCATTTTTTTCACGTTATAAAGTAATGTCTAGTGAAAGTATAAGGTAATGGCAGGCACCTCAACGGGTAGACTCAAAATAAGATAAGGCAACACACACTTTATGACCGTAGATGGAGAAGCGAAGTCCTAGACAAGCAGCAGTGTAGGGCAAAACAGTTACCCCGTTTATGACTAGGTTGAACCCAGGTTCAACCCAGGTTGAACCCGGGTTCAACCCAGTCATAAACCGATGTCGAGTTGAAACTGGGTCTATTCAACCCAACTCAGTTCTCCTACTTGGATCGAGTTGTTATTACCTCATTGTACGCAAGTTGAGTTGAAATTGGGTTGAAGTGACATTTGTCTTGTTTCTTTATTATCTGTGAAGTCCGCATTTGACGTTAGTTTTGTGTTCGATGTTTTTTCTGGTACAGGAAAAATAAATTATTTCGTTCTGAAGTTTTACGTAACAATAAATGAAAATTTCACACAAAAATTTGAGGTTATGTTTTGATATCAATTCAGCTCTATTTCAACCCAAAGTGAACTCAACTCAACATCATATACGGTGGTCGAAATTTCAACTCGACCTCGACTCGACTTTTCGACCTAGTCATAAACGGGGTAAGTAGGAGTCACGGACTGGAATAGTCAGGAAAACTGCTGATGATTACTATAACATATTTTTATGCTCGTCTCTATTATAAGCAGCTGCAGCAACATACAAAACTGCATTTACAATTGCAAAATATACACTTTTATCTGGAAAATATCGAATTTTTCTAATATGTACTTCATTTTCATATAGAATAAGCAATCATTAAAAATTGCCAATTTTCGGTTGAGTAAAGTAATAAGACCCTAAAACACTTTATTTCTTCCGTTGGGTTAACCCTATTACTAGATAATAATTAATAAAGAGACAAAGACTTCATTACTTCTATACTAGGGTGTAGCTTCTCTTTAGATTTTATCTCTCTTAAACTAATCTAAATTTTAGCTAGAAGCACCAAATAAATTCTTCTCTGACTTGGTATGGTCTATGCTTCAGGCAACAATTCTTATACTTAGTTAGCAATTAAATCCTCCTTGTTCTCTAAAAACATAATTATTTCCACAGCCATAACTTGTTTTTATTCCTAAACCAATCAACAAGATCCAGAATCAATTTTGTCATTGGGTTAACCTCATTACAAGTATCTTTACCCAAAACAATTTTCTCAACAAATTCTGTCCAAACTTCGTAACTTTCATAGATTATCATTATTCAATTCAAACAATGAAGATGAACAAAAAAAAGAAAATCACATTCAATTCAATTTTGTTGCTGAATAATTTCTTGTTATATTTGCAGTGAGGGAAAGGCTGTATTTTTGATCCGCTTCCATAATTTGATATTTCAATCCCTGCGATTTTATTTAAGACTAAATAAATCCCAAATTGCATTGGATCCAGCCTATGTACACAGGACGAAATGCCAAAACTGGGCATCAAAGATTCTACAACCCTAATAAACTGTAGACAATAGGTATTTCAACCCTCTATAATTTATCCCACATTCAACCCTTAAGGGTTTCTTTCTCGAATGCCGAATAGTATCTCAAGTACCTAGGATTTTTCAGTTGTTGTTTACGAATAGAATTTATTGTTACAGTGGGGTGTGAAATTGTTTGGCATATTGTTGTTAGCTGAATATTTACCGTTAGTACCTTCAGAATATATCCAATGAAATTGTTGAAGGCCAGCAAAATTATTAAATCTACGTAATCACATTTTATTACTAATCATGCTCTACATTCTAGAATCTAGAGTATCGTGTCAAAGACTAAGGACAATGATAATAAATATTTGAATAAGCGAAAATCGGAAGGTGCAAAGTATACATATACCCTAGACTAGGTTAAACCCAGATTCAACTCAGCTTCAACCCAGTCATAAACGGTAGTCGGGTTGAAACTGGGTCCGGTCAACGCAACTCAGCTCTCCTACCTGGGTCGAGTGTTATTTCGCCTCATATACACGGGTTGAGTTGTAATTGGGCTGAAGTGACATTTCTCTTATTTGTTTACTGCCCGTGACGTCCGCCTTGTGTTTGGTGTTTTTGCTTGCACAGGTATAAAAAATTATTTCGTTCTGAACGTTTACGTATCTAGAAATGAGAATTTCACACAAAAAATTGAGGTTATGTTCTGATTTCGGCTCAACTCTGTTTCAACGCAAAGTGAACTCAACTCGACAACATATTACGGAGGTCGAAATTTCAACTCAACCTCGACTCACCTTTTCAACCTAGTATAAACAGGGAAATAGTAAATATTTCGAGTAAAATAAGTTATCCAAGCATCCGAGATCTGACAAGCTTCAAGGTCAAAGTTATCAAATATCACTTTTTGGCCAAAAAATCACTCAAAAACTGTTTTTTTTAATTCCATTCGGCTCGCAGTACGTCATCTGCCACTGCACTATATTTGGTTTGCTCTAACATATACTGGGATCATAGAGAAGTATATCGTCTCTCCAGTGACTGATGCAAGATGGACCCTGACAACCCTCATCATTAGGAGGCGACGGCTTGACACAGAGTACCACGTTGAGCCGCATTTTTGGAAATGGTGAACAAATAGTGAATGCTTTATCCTCCATGCCCTCCAAGTATGCTTTAAAATTAGAGCTCCCAGCGATTATCACTCCCAAGTGCTTTAGGTCGAGCCGTGAGTGAATGATCTGTTCAAATACCTTGATTCTTACAGACACTTGTTTTCTCAGTTTGCTGATTAGTCTGTGCTAGTTTAGTTTTACCAAGAGGTCCCACAACTGGGAACCAATCACGTCCAATGCTGCTTCATCTCAGTAGCATCGAAGCAAAACCTGTCTATTGAGAATGCACGGCCACGGTCACTAATATAAGTGCTAGAAATATGATGATATAATGATTCAGTATCACTGAGACCCACTCGCTGGGTCGGGATATTCGTTGCTTCGTAGAACGGGGAGATATAACAGCTAAAGGATGTACCAGTGCTGAAATAAATATATTGAACCAAAATAGAGGTAACGTAATATAAAAAAAGAATACTGAACGGATTGGAGCTTAGTTGCTTACATAATGGTGTGAATTCCTTGTTCATTAAAATACCCAGTGTAGGGCGACTGTCGACTGAGTATGGTAAGGGGTCGTCCATAAATTACGTGAGGCGATTTTTGCGATTTTTCAACATGGCCGAGGACTATGTTTCGATTTTGTTTGGTGTTCGTCCGTTGTAAGGCCATATTTTATTTTACTCGGGTCAACAAGAATTTCATTACGCTAAAATTCGACGTGTGCCTTCATGTAGTTCTATATTCTAAGGTCCTTTTCGCGACTCAGTGTTACTTGCTTCGTACGCTGTAGCTATGGCCGAGGTTTGGCTGGTCGGTAGCAGCTAAAAACTCGAAGGGCTACTATGCTACTTTCTGGAGTTCGCATTACCGCGTAAATTTTTTTGTGTAAGTAAGTAAGTTTATATAGTTTGTGTAAGTAAGTTTTGTGAATATTTTAGTCCTGAGGCAAAGTATCACCACATACTCACCGGTCACCAACTGTATATGGCCTGCAGTCCAAGAAAACTGACAAAAGTCTTTATGTGTTTGGGCATTTATCGTCAGTTCGTGCCTGAAGATCTGAACTATTCACTATCAAGCCGTGAAATTACGGCTAGAATTCAATTGGAACGGAAAACAAGGCGCGAAAACCATTCACACTTCGCGCTTGTTCGCGGGTTTTCACGGCGTGAGTGTGGAACCGCCTTGAAGTTTTCGTTCAGGTCTTCGCCTGTGTGACGGCCTGTCAGGCGGATACCTGAAGTATTATCCCTCAGTCAGACTGAGTAATCTGTGGCCTTCGACGGGCCGACCTGGTATGAAAGATTTGGCTCGACTCCCACCCCCTAAACGCCTAACGTAATTAATGCACGACTCCTAATGGTGGGAGGGCAATTAATGGTATCACTCCATTGATAACAAATTTTTTATGTCAACCTTTATTTTAATCTCTACTACAGTTACAAAAGTATAAGTTGAAAAACAAACAAACTTGTCAGACGATTCTAAAAGTGAGAACTAAAAAAGCATTGTTTAACCATCCTCCCCTACCCCTTTCAAAGTCACGCTTTAGTGACCTACGAGCTAGTGCTAAAAAATATAATGAACAAAATTTAACCCACTTCTCAAAAAGGTTCGCCATCATTGGCCTAGAATGAATCTTACAATTTTTTACCATCTATGTACATATATCAATTGTTAATTATTCATTTGTTCTGAAATTAAACAATTTCATTCATTTTTAATCATTCGAAAACACAAAAAATATTTCTCTAGTAATAAGAAAATATATTCACACAAATTTTGTAACCGACTGTATTCCCTAGTAAATTATCTTTAAGCACTTCACTCGCTGATATCAAAGCCTAAATACCACCTTAGAAAAGCGCACCCCCAGCGAGAACAAATTCAACCAACAAAATCTCACCAGCGACCCTTTTCCCTGTTGTCCTCGCTGTAAACCATTTTGCTGCACATTTTTTCATCCTTAAAAAACTGACACCCCACCCCAGCGGCATACGCACGAAAGGAATCCGAAGAAAGGACCCAACTCCCCTGGCACTCCTGCAACTGAGTCTTGAATGCATCTGCGGAGGCTCCTGCACGTGCCAGAATGCGTTAACGTAAGTGAGGTCGCGTGCTACGGATAGGCGGATGCACTGTTCGGCTCCCTTTGGTCCTTGGTTCCTCGTCGGCCGGTGTTCATTCATTCGCTGGGGCAGAGGGCTGCAGCAGACGCAGGCGTAAATCGATTGGTCCGCTGTGCCCTCCTTGTGGAACAAGGGCAGGCATTGTACCACCAGCCAGGACTCGTCGAGAGGGGACCCACAAGTGCGCTGTAGTACACGAGTCCGTGGCCAAGTGCATAAATAGTAGCCGTGCAGTAAACAGACTCGTCATTCACTGCTTGGCAGTGGCCGAGGTCGTATCTTGCGTGGCAAATGAGTGGCGATAGTTAGCGCGGACTTTGTACGAGTTTAAAGTTTCATTTTTGTTGTTGACATTTGCATTTTAGTGTAGGAAAAGTGATTCGTGATGAGATGGATTCATCTCAGCAGTGCTTGTCGTTCTCCACCAGCATGGGTCTTCTGACGACAGTGGCCCAACTCCCGCCGAAATACAAGATTCGGTACTTGGCAAGGTCGGTGGAGCATCCGCTGGATTTGTCCGTTAAACAAGCGGCAGAAAACAGTGGTGTGAACGTGCCTATAACTCCTCCGCCGTCGCCGCCGAAGAAGAGATATCGAGAAGATGATTTTAGTGATGAAGGTATTGGTTCGGCTACAAAGAGTGCGAAAACCGAGTTTCAGATCATAGTCCAGAAGGAGGAGACTCCTAATAAGCCGATAAAGACAGCTTCAGCGCCCAGGACTTCAAAAACACATCCGCCAGTCGCGAAAGAGAAGAAATCAAAGGCTATTCGGAAGCTTAAGTTTGACGAGGACACTAGCTCACCTGTTTCTGGGACAATCATCAGACCGCTGGAGGAGATAAATGAGAATTCTATGGAGCAGTCCGGTGACATTGATCCACAGTACAACATTGTCGAGGTGACGGAAGAAGCCAAGTCCGAATTGGCGGCTATCAAAAACGTGATTGGAGCGTACATTTGCAAGTTGTGCCGGCTCGAGTTCGACGACGCTTTCGGCTTGGCTAGACACCGCTGCTCGTGTATTGTTCTGCTAGAATACAGGTGCCCAGAGTGCGGGAAACGTTTCAATTGCCCGGCGAATTTAGCCTCCCACAGACGATGGCACAAGCCAAAGGAAGAAGTCCTCCGGAAACAGAATGAAAACTCCGAAAATGATCAGCAGTTCGTTTGTCAAGTGTGTGGAAAATCATTTAAGCGACAGGCTTACCTCCGGAAACACCTGAGCACACACAAGAATCAAAAGGATAAGGAGCACCACCAGCACCCACCAAAAACCCCACTGACCTACAAAACTGATGATTCAAGCTCAGCCGAGTCACAGTACTCCCAACAGCCCTACAAGGATACAAGGATGTACAAGTATGACTCAGACCTGGAATCACGTTCGGATTGCTCATCCCCCGGCAGGCTTAAGATTGTTGACACCTTAACCGAGGAGGAGAACATTGCAGCAGCAGCTCTGGCACACCTTCGTAATGGACCATCTGTGATTCAGCATACAACAGCCGCGATGGCGTTCTAACTGCCGATTTAAGAACTTATCAACAAACACGAAAACAGTGTAAACAACCAGCAACCAACGAGTTTAATATTGATACAAAAAACGCCTAAAACCCTTTAAGGTAACTTTAAATCTAAATTATTGTTTATAGTTAAGGTAATCATTTTTTTTTTGTTTTTTGTTTATAATTTTATAATTTTTTTCACCTTGCGTAATCAATTCTTTTTTAAAAGAGTTGTGCAGGGAAACTTGAGTTGATCTAGTCATTGAACCAAATATTAATAATTTTTAAATTTATTTAAAAAAAATAACCAAAGCTTATAATTAGGTTCTTGTATAGTTTTTACCACTACAAACAAAAATCTGCGATTGCAAACCAATTTTAAGATGACTTAGTATAAGTTGGAAATTTTATTTAATTTATTTAAAGTTTAAATCGTTTCTAAATTTTGTTTTTAAAGAGGAATTTAGTTGGGATGTGTGAAATTTAATTTTGGATTTTTTTGGTGAAATTTGCCGTTTTAAAAATTGAATCAAGTGTTCTGAAGAATTGCGTTAATTTTTTGAAAAAAAAAAAAAAAGTGTTTTGTTATCTAGAGACTGAATAATGTGTCGTCAGAAATTTACAAAATTATTGTAAAACTTTTTTAACCTATTTTGATTTGTTGTTTTATCGACTTCTTTCATTAATTGAACTGTTCACTTTAAAAAAAATGTTCTGTTCTACCATTTTTATACGGATAAACCAAGCTTAGATATTACCCTTTGTACTACCATTGCGCCAAGTTCATGTTCAGATCATGCTGCAGTGTCTTGTCTACTATTGCTAATGGTGCTACATCTAATTTCTAGCATTGTTATAAACACGATTGACCTTCACCCAGAACTTGATTAATAATGAATTTAGGATGAATTAGGATGAGTTAAGGAAGCTCAAAAATTTCGGTACATTTCAATACATTTGGTTTCAATAATCAATTAAAGTTGTTTTTTGCCTTTAAAAGTTACTAATTTTTTCTTTAAGAATAGCTGGGCTTTTTGATAAATATTTGAAGTAAATCAAAGTCAATAAAAATTGCCATGTATTTGTTTTATACTTTTTAACTTTCCAGTGTATAGGGAAGTTATTGTAATCAGTCCGGAAAACGTTATAGTAATTTTCAACGTATTTTCATTTTTCAAGGTTCCAATAGCATTTAAACATAATTATGAAAAGAAACTATGTGTGTTTGTGTAGGTGAGTGCGTGAGAACGTCCATGGTCATTTTCCCTTGCACGATATTGCGCAAACGAAAAACCGTATCGAAGTCGTTGAGGTACCGATCGACGCATATTAACAAAAACGTTCTTTGAAAAAAATTTCATAACATTCGATCAAGCCCTTTTTTTTGTTTAAATTAAAAGACTTCGGCTCACACGCACCGTCAATTGAATAGCTTTTCTAGTTAGACGAATAAAAAAAGGGTAAGAGGTGGGGCAAAATACTTACCTTTCCAAAATTGTAGAAGTTACGGTTTCACCCTACTAACTTCCAGAGTTGTGAGTAGGGAACACAATTACTCGACAATTTCGCAATCCGGGTATGGAAAAGTTATTTCACAATCCACTGATGTTGGTTTTATGGTAAAAGTGCTTGGTATAATTGTTCCAAACTGTGTTCTGTGATCATAGAAATATATGAAAAAAATGTTAAACGGAATTCCGTTCGAGCTCCGTACTAGGCTTTAAGTATAAACTATACGACACCAGACAAAAGTTGCAGAACTTGGGTTGGCACCGGTGGCGAGTTCTACCTGGTAGCTGCTAGTGGAACTTAACACAAAAGTAAGCACTTCACTAATTTAATAAACTCAGAATGTTCTTTTCATTTCATTTTTTTTTTATTTTAACATAAAATGTGTGAATAATGTAATTAATGAGCCTCTGCCCGAGTATTCTTTAAAAAATACGGGTAACGAGTAACTCGAAATTTGCCTATTACTCGAAATACGGGTACCCGATAACCGGGATTGTATTCCGAGTCGTCAAAATTAAATTTTTGCTTTTTTTTAATAAAATGTGAACTTCAATAACCTTTTTCTCGAAAAAAGGAAGATTTCGATTAAATCATTTTTAAATGTTTAAAATTAACTAACTCACTTTGGGTTTTTTTGTTACTATCATTTTATTGACCTGTATAAATTTCAAATTTATAGCAGCATTTTTGCTTTTGTAGAACAAATTTGTTCATTAATTGGCAAACATTGCTGGGACGGAATAGTTTGGTAAATCCTATTTAAGTGGGTAATAAGAGGTCTAATTTTATATAGACGATCAGAAAAGAAACATGAGAAAACATCTTACTATGTATAGTTGCATGATATCCTTCGGCAAGGATTGATCTCCTTCAAATTTATTTTGTTCGTTATTTCCTTCAAATGGCTAATTTTTCCAGATTAATTTGGAATATTGCCTTTTCAATTCTTTTAAATTTAATTGTTCAATTACATTGATTATACTACCTTCATCGTCATCATTATTTAAAACTACATTTTCACCAGAAATTATATCGTTGCATAAATTTGCAAAGTCGAATACGTTATATTCATTTATATCCTCAAAATTACTCTTAAAATTATATTCATTGTTGTCAATTGAAAATTCCTTTAACCTTTGACATTGAACTTCACCAAATTCATCCTCATCTTCATCGTTAAAAATTCCACCTTCACTATCTCCTCTTTTTTCTATAAGTTCCATTAATCTTTTTCTAAGGCATATAAATAATAATTATTGATGAATAAGCGATATTTTTGTGTAAAGTGCACTTAATATTCCTTAAGGGTACCCTACCCATTCTCGGTTTCAAAAAATCGATTTTTTTTTATTGTCTTATTCGAATCTATAATTCTTCAAAAATATTTCCTGAAAGTTTCAAGTCGAAATTCGGAATACTCTTGGAGTTCCAGCAGATGCTTAGTTTCGCCGTGGCGCGGAAAATTACTTCAAAAACTTTAAACGCATTTTTCTCGAAACTATGTTTTTACGATTGGCGGGCATTGTAAGTCAAAAACTATAAATGCGATCGTTCTGAAATTTTGATATGTTTTTCTAAACACCAAAAGCTATAACTTAGACTATTTGTAAAAAGATTGATGATGATCTTCTATTATTACAGCCTAATAGTTTACAAAAAAAAACTCGGATTTTGAAAAAAAAAATTCATAAGTCCACCATTTTGTAAATTTTTGCACTAAACAAATAATAATAGTCTATTCCCTAGCCAAACATGAACTCTTTAAAATTCCGTTCGATTTTTTGGTTTCAGACGTTCCAGTCAATTACAATCATGCCCGCCATCCAAAAAGAGGACTTTTAGTTGACCGCAAAAAGAGGCTATAAAATGTTCATACACAACTATGTTACATTTTTTTCTTGTTCTTAAGGTTTTCAATTACATGTATAAATAAATCCGTACCTCATAAGTCGATTTTTCATCATTTACCGGCCCAATGAAAATCGCAAAAATCAGAAATCGAGAATGGGTAAGGTACCCTTAACTAAAATAATTTCTTCAATTTACCTGAATTTTGGGAACTTCTTTAACAAATTTTCACACGTATGAATAAGGCACTTGACTCAACACTTTGCGAAGAATATTATTTTGCCATTTCCTGAAGAGCACTGCCAGTGGATAAAAATGTTCTATACACAATTGATGTTCATTACTTTAAATTTTAGAAGCTGTGCGTTTACTTGGAATATGGCTGTCCACCAATTTTTAGGTTAAGAACATGAGGCGATATTCTACCTGGGTTAAGAGTGTTCAAAAACTCCACAGGATAATGCACACGTTTGTAGCTTGTCTCTTTCCCTCAAACTAAACCTACAATCTACTCCAACCTGATGGATATCCGGATATTTAGCAGTCAACTGATCAAATCTCCAGCAATATCTCCAATACTATATTTATTCTTCCTTCTCCAAATCTTTCCGTCACCTGTATCAATGAGTAGTTTTAAAACTTTTCTCCTTTTAAGTCATGTTGAAGATGGACGGGCATTGCAATTTTCAAAGATAGCACCACGTTGACATGAAGCTATACAATTGAGTATTTAAAACAGACATTAACTTCCCATGAGTTGTTTGCAGCCTCTAATGTCCTGAAGAGTCCCGTTTAGAGCCTCAATACCTTTCTACATCATCATCCCATACAATAAGTTTAGCTTTTCTAAGAACATACTTTTCTTAGAAATATTACAATTAATACATTCATATTGATTTAGATTGGATGTTAATTTGAAAGCACCAGAGTAAAAATGTAAGCCCCTGTGCTGATTTTCGAGTCGTGATTTGTGACAATTTTTTGGAGTTGAAGAAAGTGGCGTTTCAGACGAATTGCGACTTTCAGCCTCGGTCCTCGGCCATGTAAAGGTCATCAGAAAGCTGGTTGCATAACACCACACAAACACTAACGGGTATACGCTAGTATATACCCAGTAGAAAAAAATGCTTCGAAAGGCCTTTTAAAGCGCTATTTTGCAATGTTAAAATACCATGAAGTCTCTTACGGAGCGTAAGCGCTTTACTGCTTCAAAATAGCGCTTTAAAAGGCCTTTCGAAGCATTTTTTTCCTACTGGGTAAGTTAAATTGGCGCAATTTAATTACTCAACAAAGAAATCGTTTTGGGGGTAGGTGTGACTTTCGTACCCCAACAAAACTCAAAAAGAGAAAAACATCATGAAATCCGGTGCTCATATTTTCGAATTCGACATTTTTAAAGTTTTATCAACGCACTGCAATTAAATATTTGATTTTTTTCGATTGTTTTTCTTCTTCGAGCGGTTAAATAAAAAAATTGCCCGCTAAAATATATAAGTCAACAATCACCACATACTCTTCACGTACAACAAACCGACCACTGGCGTTCTCGTTCCTCTTGCGCATCGATAATCTTGTAGGATAAATCGAAAGGGCCATTCATTGTACATAACGAAAATGTTCAAGTCCCCATAAAATAAATTCAACAATACATTTGGGGCAGATTCTTTTTTGGCTCTAATTTGCCGTGGAATGCCCGCGTGTACAGCTTAGTTCTTGACCATTTAAATCTTTTGGTCAAGTTTTGGCAGTCGTGCGGTCGTATATATTAAAATTCTACGGCAATCATATGCCCTTTAAAAGCCAAGCGGCCGTGGTTCGCCCGATATAAGCCCATTTTTAACTTCCCAGTATAGGGAAGTTATTGTAATCGGTCCGAAAATCGAAATCGAAATTTTCAACGTATTTTCAGTTTTCAAGGACCCAAGAGCATTTTAAGCAAAAATTTGGGAGGAAGTATGTGTGTGTGTGCGTACATATGTGGTAATTTTTCCTGCACGATATCTCGCGAACCACAAAAGATATCGACTTAGTTGAGGTGCCGTTCGAAGAGTATTAACCAAAATATGATCTGAAAAGATGTTCATAAAATTCGGTCTAATTGTTTTTTTTTTTCTTTAATCTAATAAACTCGATGGAATGAGACTCGTTCTAAACGAAGTAATCTTTTTTGGGTTTTGCACAGCGATACCCTTCCAACAAAACATCCCTTTTCAAAATCCGACAATCTTTGAAAATCGTGCAAAAATTGCGTTACCCTTTACAAACATGACGAATTTTTCAAACTTTGGATCAGCACTTTTTTGACGGGGAATTGTTTTCTTCGTCCTACTGTTTCAGGAAATTGCGGTTCATCCCGGATGCTGATTTCGATTCTCCGGAAAACTTTGGAATTTCCAAAGGAAATCATTCGCTTCCCATTTTACCAGCGGCGCTTCAACACGCTAAATACGAATTCGATTTAGTGCAGTGAACGAAGTACAAAGGAAATGTTTGTTTGCTAACGTTCAGGAAAAACAAATTCTTTAGAAAAATCTTGTGGATTTACCACTACTACAGTTATTTGAACTAACTTTTCTCAGGATTCCTTTGTCACCAGTTCTGATTCTAGTCAATTTTCCACTAGTGCTAAACATATTACTATTTTGTAAGAAGTCAGTTTATTCCGCCTACGTTCATCATACTGAGAAGTTGATCGTGTGCACCGAAGGTGTCAAACCCACATCCCAACTAGTTTAGATTTCTCTTCTTCCTATATGATTGTTAGCCAGGTATTGTGGCAGCCATAGCTCAGTTTAATTACCACTTTAAACTTGATATTATATACACATATCCTTGCCTAATTTTTTACGGTACGCGTACGTCCGGGCAATTTCCTGTTCATTGAAATGCAAATGCTGAAATTCTTTTGATATTTTGAAACTAAAATCCTGTTGAATGTGTCGGTATTATGAAAGGCTTTCTGGAAATTTCTGTGCGTTTTAGAAACAAATCCTGCAGCAGGATATCATGCTATAAGAAAGCTACATATATTTGATCAATAAACTCAGAACTATTTCTTGCTAGAAACTACATCCAAAAAACACATATAGTCTCTTGAGAATGATACTACAAAACTTTGTTCAGTTTTTAACCAATTCTTTCTTAACATTTCTTAAATTTCATCACACTTCTTTAGTTTTAGCCAACCACAAAAAATTAAAAAATATATATAACATTGTATAAAAATAAAAAAAATAAAATATCACAACAATCGTTCCTTTTTAAGATTTACTTTTAATAAAAAAGTTTTTTTGTCAGTTACATCATGTCCGCAGAAAATGTAACAATGTGAAAATTGCTTATTTTGAAATTGTGATTTGATTGTAAACAAATTAACAATGTTAAATTCACAAATAAACAAACACATACAATCAGCGCATTTCAAAATAAGCCATTTTCAACAAATATGTTACATTTGCTCAACGGTTAATGTATCTTAAAACAAACTCTGGTTTATAACATGGGAATTTTGTGTAAAATTTACAATTCAATAGAAACACTATTTTATAATAATTGTTAAAATAGTAAAGTAGAATTACAAAAACACATTCTAGCCATTAAGAATATTTTATGTTAAGCATTTCTCTCTTAATTTTAGCTTTAACAAGCACACATTCGCGCATTGTACAAAACTATTTTATAGCCGGTGTCTGAGTACAAATTAATTTAAGTTTTTACTTATTTATTCCATGAACACTTTGCACAATTATTTCCTTTGGAATAATAATTAATATTACTACTTTTATTTTTTCTCCTCCTTAGGAAACAAATACATGCATATAAATTGATATAATAAAATATGTACATTATTTATAAGTTGTAAGATAATTTAGAAACCTCTGAAATAAAAACATTGTATGAGTAAAATCTAGTCGGCAATCGCAGATTTATATGTGTAATTATTTTTAACATTATTTTTAACAATTGCAGTGAAATAAGTTTTCATTTTTCAATAAGTTAATACTTAAACAATAATTTAACAATAAATAAATTTAAAATGAAACAAAAATTTAAATTGTGATACTAGAGTTAAAGGAGATTTATACAAAACAAAAAAGAATTTTAACAAATGAAAAACTTGTATTTAAAAATATTATATTTAAATTATTGTATCTAAATTGTAATAAGTTATTTAAAATAAAAACATATTTTAAAAAAAAATAAAGATGTTTTTTTCTGGAAAAGAATTGATAAATAAAGTGTAAGAAAATTTGGTAGTAACACAGAAGATTGGAGGATGGCTGATCTTTCTTCCTTGGGGACATGGAGACAAAAAGTTGAAAGTTAACTCCCTCTAGCAGGTTCATCTATGAGCGTACGATAGGTGCACTCATACGGACTATATGTTATGCCAACATGAGCTTACCGGGTTTATTCCAGCATCCATATATAGTAGGTAGGTAAGTAGAAGTGGCAGTACCATCCAAACCGTTGAGAGCCATTCAAGTATTAGGTAAGTAGAATATTCGTAATTTTGAAGCCCTTTCTCCCATGTCTAAGGGCCTTCGCCTTAAATTGATTTTTAAAGAGTGTCGAATTTTGACAAGTGATGTTACGCTTTTTTACATTTTGAAAGGTAGGTTGTTTCCATATACTAGCTGAAGCAATAAAAACTTTACATTCAAAATTATTTTTTACTTTTTAGTTCATTTTAAAATAAAAGCGTATTTTTTAGTTTTTTTTAACTATTTTTTTTATTTTGGAAAGCTATCGCTGAGCAGAATCCAAAAAAATAACTTCGTTTAGAACGGGTCTCATTCCATCGAGTTTATTAGATATTAGCAAAACTTATCAATTTAAGGTCATTCTGACACTTATCCAAAGTTTTTCCATTTAAACAAAAAAACGCCGGAGGAATGTTATGCAGTTTTTTTCAGGGCATTTTTTCGTTAATATTCTTCTTTCGGCACCTCAAAGAAGTCGTAATAAGCATGCGATTAACCGGTTCGAACATGCCATAATTGGTATTAGAGGAATAAATGTGCAAGAGAGGTTCACCACTCAGGTTGTAGTTATTCACTCTAAATGACGTGCGACTTCTTAAGAAACCTGAGTCCACCTTGTCATTCATCAACTGATGAACATAACGTCAGCGAGCAATAATAATAATTGCTCGCTGATAACGTCGGCGACCTCGCTACGCTTATGGAGGGAGCTTAAGTTGAGCAATTCAAGTCTGTTCTCATAAGGCGGAAGAGTAAGTAGGTCATGCCATGAGAGGTGGCTGAGTGCAAACCGGACGAACTTCCTTTGAACCGATTCGATTCTACCAACATGGGAGGAGTAGTAAGGAGACCATACCTGGGAGGCGTATTCAAGTAAAGGACTAACTAAAGATACGTATAAGTGTTTAGTTATGAGGAGGTTGTTGAATTCCTTGGACCATCTTTTTAAAAATTGCTCTTGGAGGAGATATTGGGTGGAGAAATCCAGATTACAGATTGTTGTCGAGAAAAGTATAGTCATAAGTTATAACACCACGTTTCCTACAAAAGTCATGATCTCACATTTACTAATACTAAGCACCAGGTTGTTGTAGGAACACCAAGAATAGGAGGTGTTTAGGGCTGCTTGAAGAAGTTTGCAATTCTCTATAGCCCTTATGTGGCGATGCAGTTTGATGTCATCAGTGTAAATAAGGATTTTACAGTGCCTTAGCAGGGTAACAATATATTCAATTGATAAAATAAAAAGGGGAAGGCCAAGATGACTACCTTGCGGGATACCAGAGGACGCTTCAATGTTTTTAGATTTGACTCCGCGGAATAGAACCTGGTAGGTTCTGTTGGCGAAGTACGACTGCAACCATACCACAAGGGCATGCGAAAAGCCTAATTTCTTTAGTTTAAGAACTATAATAGAGTGAGAGAGCTTGTCGAAAGCCCTACTGAAGTCTGTGTAAAAACAGTCAGTTTGGCAGACAGTGACAAAGCCTCGAACTGTGTGTGAAGAGAACTCCAGTAAATTAGTAGTACATAGACAACCATTTTGGTTAGTTGAGATAACTCTCTTTCAAATAGGGGCGATAGCAGAATAAATTATAGATTCGAAGAGTTTTGGTATAGATGATAATTTCGCAACTGTTCTATAATTATATATTTCGTTCTTACCTTTTTTATGGACAGGTATTATAAAACAGTTCTTCCATAAGGTTGGGAAGCGCTATATTTAGAGGTTTTTGAAATAAACATAGCAGAGGAGACAGAAGAGCCCCTACACAGAATATAAGAACAGCAGGAGTATTGTTACATCAGGGTCGGAGGAAAAATCTTGTGGAAGTTCATTGATATATTTCGAGATATCATCCCTGGTTATAGACAGGGATAAGTTTTGAGCCGTTTGGATTGGTCGAAAATTGTTTTCATCTGGTTGGAAGACAGGGGACGAGAAAGATTTAAGGAAGAACGATGCAAACTTGCCACAAATCTCGGATGAATTAGAACTAAGCGAGTTCTCGTATTGCATGGTGTAAGGGTAATTACTAACTGGTTAAAGTGAAAAAATGCTCTGGGGATCACCATGTTCCTGAGGAACCCCTTATAGAGGGCTTCGGAGAGGGCATGAAATTGGTCATAGCAATTGAGAAATGCATAGAAACTCGCAGTGTCTTTCCTTTTCAGGTAGGTTTTCCAGAGTTTATTCTTCAGGTTTTTGGTACGTCTCAGCTGATTGTTGTACCACGGTGGGGATGATCTGGACGACTTTAACAGCTCAATAGGTACACAGGATGCGAAGGTTTCATACAGCACGGAGTAAAATCTTGCTACGTCGACATCCAACTTATTAGATATGAGAGCAACAAATTGAAATCAACCGAAGTAAGCTTGGATGACAGTTATTCAAGGTTGGCTTTTTTAAAGTTAAAGGTTGACTCCTCCAGGATTGGCTTATTGTTAACGGCAGACCAATAGCTCAGTAGGACAGGAGGGTGATTATTGTCGACAGGGGACAAGACAATTGAGCTAGGCTCAACATTCATGTTGTCTGAGTTGGAAAAGAATACAAGATCGAACCGCCTTCTTAAAATATTATTCGCACCGCTCATTTGGTACAAACCGCATGAAAATAAGGAATTCATAAAGCTGGATTCCCTAGAATTAAGGTTGTTTTCAGGAAGGTAGCTATCGTCATCAGCGCAAGATATCCATTGGGTAAGTTAAAATCGTTTACAAGTAGGAGTTCGTCTTTGGTATCCATCATGTCTTGGATATGATTTGTGCAAGAGATTAGAATGGGCGCAATTGAAGTGTGAAGCTTTCAATGACTGAATAAGTCAATTGTGCACGCATCCTGCATTACTGAAAGCGCCCAATATCATAGAGGTTTTGACCTCTATCGTCACGAGTGCTGAACATATCTGGTGGGATGTAACAGCAAATTAAAAATAGGTTGTTATGGACAAAGGATACTTTAAGAGCGAGGGTCTTAATGTCCAATTAGGAAGCGTTATTAAGCAACAGTTGAGGTTACTACAGGCAAGTAGGACACCACCTCCACGAGCCTCCGAATCAATATATCTATCTCTCCGAAAAACTTGGAAGGAGGTATTGAAAAGTTTGGCATTAAGAATCCCACTGTGTAACCATGTTTCTGTAAAAGCGATTATATCGAAATCACTGGCCGAAGTCGACAGAAACACATTTTGGGTTTTGGATCTGACCCCCCCCCCCCCCCCCTTTGGTAATAGAGGGAAAGTGTTGTTTTTTGAAACTTTTACAGTTCAGGAATTGCGGGGAACAACATACTTTGAAAGAGCACCAACCAAGAGGACAAAACGTGGGGTCTAAAAGCTTTTCAGCGGTATTGGGCAGTGTAGTGAGGACGAAAGACGCAAGCGGTTTGGCAACATTACTGATCTTCCTGCATAAGACTAACACGATTAATAGCTTTTCCCTAAGGTGTTCTTTAATTGCCTCGCACGTAGTTTTAAGGGAGAAACGCGAAATGAAAATATTTCGCGGTCTGGGTACCGTAATCAAATGGGCGCAGATTACCGAAGGCTCAGTATCCCCTGTGCCCGACAGTTCAATGATACTAACAGAACAGGTTGATGCCGCATCCGGTTCTGAGATATAGTCTGAGCCCATTGGGAGCGGGGGGGCGGGGACAGACGAACTAGAAGAGGGATTTACATTGACGTTGACTTTACGACGACGCCTGCGTTTACTATACTTTCTACGTGTTTTCGGGTGGTCAGGAGCCAGACTGGAGGTAGTCTCCACCAAATGGTATTAAGGCCGGGTCGTTCAAGGCTGTGAAGTTTAGAGTTACCATCCTCCGTTAGAGAAACATTACCGCTGTTCAATTAATTTCCGCTGACGTACCGTTTTCGAGATATCGGCATTTGAAGTTTCCAGTTTTACATACATTCATTGAACTTGAAGTGAGGCGGTTTTTATACTCTTGCAACTAAAAAAATTTATTGAAACCTTTACCATAGTTTAGAATGAGCAGTTAAAGCGCTGAAGAGCTTGTTCCTGTTATCCACTCGCCACTTATCCCCAGATCCTGCAAGGTCATGTGGCGGGCCTGCAGCTTACACTTGAGCCAATGGTTTCCAAATAAAAAACAACAACAAAGCATCTCAATATGTAGCTCCGAACAACCTTTTGATAAGGAACGTTCTCTTCTCATTATTAAATTAGTGTTAAAAATACCATTTCATAAAAATATAATTTATATCAAGTTAAAATAAGTTTTGCCTTAAATTTCAAATTACAATCCAGCCGTATAATCTACTTTCGATTTTACAATATGAACTGAAGGTAGGATATACTCCAGGCATTTACACTGATTCCCGGACACAAAATCAAACGCTCCCACTCGTGCCTGGCATTTAAAGCATTTCAGTTTTCCTTTGGTCCACTGAGATAATTCTATTTCTTCTTTTATCCAATCTGGCAAAGAATCTTCATGTAAAAATAATTCGGTATTATCCTTAAGAAAATCACAATCGCCAACATTTTGTGCTTCGCTTAATGGCAAGTTATGAGCATCCAAAATACTGTCAGCTGGTACTTTTACGAGAATATTTCGACATTTTCTACACTTTATTATTGAGTCCATATTTAATAGTGAAATATTTAGTTATACGACGAAACAAGAGTTTTTTATTTACCAGAATTAGAAACTTGTTTACAATTTTAGTAATCTGCCGAGGCCATGTGAACGTTTTGACGTCTATGAAAAACCTCAGGAAGCCCAGAAGCGAACCTCGACAAACTGTCGACAATCTCCAACTGTCAGAACAAATTTCCGGAGGTGGTACTGTGAGGTGTTTTGGTGTAATTAGCAGGTTTTTGCTGTTTTAAGTGAGAAATATAAATTGTTCCTAGGTAAAAATTCAAAAATCCAATATCTTACAATTTTCCTCATGCTATTGTTGAGTATCACTCCGCTACTTGCATTAATAATATTAACAACTGCAGTCGGCGAATATGCCGACATTTGTTTTGACAACAATCGTAACTCTTATACTTGATCCCTATCTTAACTGTTATACATATTATGGCGGGAATTGTTTAAATAATAATATATTTTAAACAAAATGACTCGTTTACCGAAATATGAATATGGCGCATATTTCTTTATTTACTCAGTATTTCTTTTCTGTGGTATTTACAAGATTTATAAAATAAGAGATTGTAAGTATGAGTTACTTTTCAAATTTCTCATTTGGTCGTTTCTTTCACAAAATCATTCTAGATATTTCACAAAGATCTCCTTACGACTTTGCAGAAGGATGGAAGATAATAGGACGCCCAAGAGATGATACAAATTCAGAATGGGAAAATTTTACAGGATTTATAACTAAGTATTTTTATTGGTATCTTATTCATATAGCTTTAACTGAAATTTGCCGACTAATTAACAATAAGGTAATGGTAATTATTTTTATAATAGTAATATATTTCACATTAAATAAATAATATTTAGATCCTACCCTTTGCTCATTTCGTAATTGGAATCGCCTTCATCACTAGCACTTACCAGTACAGCACAATTTTAGTAATCTTTTCCCAACTACTAAGCTTTTATTGTGTGACCAAATTTAGAAGAAAAACCTTAATATGGATTTTAGGTTTAATCTGGCTTGCTGCTCTGAACACATTAAACAAAAATCATGATCTTCAACAAGAAAGCACTTATGAAGAACAATTTGAACTCATCATGATTATTGCGTGGGGATTTTTGAAATGTTTCAGCTACAGCATCGAGTCCATCGATATGAAGGACAATGATAAACGAAATGCCTACTTCAACATAACTCACTTCCTCGGTTACACATTATACTTTCCGATGTTAGTTTTTGGGCCCGTAATGATATTTGAGCGGTACATAAAAAATGAAGAGAAGAATGCCAATATTGATTCGACTTTTGAGCCAAGACTTGTGGTTCTATTGAAAGATCTTACTCGAGTATTTTTCTGGTTTATGTTCAAGGAAATCGTTCTTCATTTTCTGTACATTAATTATTTGGAAACTGATCTGCAGGTAAAGCAAAACGGAATTAATGTTAATAGAATATACCTTCAAGCTTTATTTTAGGCTGTGAAGCAGTTGAATTCTTGGAGTTTTTATGGATTTGGATATCTTATGGGTCAATTATTCCATCTTCATTACGTGGTTACTTATGGACTTGCCATATCTATAGCGAGATTTGAAGGACTAGATCCTCCTAACTCGCCAAAATGCATTGGAAGAATCAGTTTTTATTCCGATATGTGGAAAAATTTTGATCAAGGACTTTATGATTTCTTATTCAAGTAAGTGAAATGCTTTTGAACGTTATCTAAGTAAATTTACATGAAATTCATACTTATATTTAAAAGCATATGTTTATCGCATACTTATAAATACTAACAAAAATAGTGCCCCACTCCCTTTTTGTTTTTGCACACTTCTCTGTTTGATGTTTTTTGCGCTTAAATGTTGTTTAATATTTTATGTCTGCATGCTTTATTTGAGCCACTGAGCAGTGATAAATGTTTCTCAGCCCAGCTGAGAAGTGCACCTTCTGTGGTAAAAGGGTAACTCTATTTGAAAGCTGAAAATCACTTTCACTTTAGTAACCTTAATAAATAATGCATAAAGAGTGTGTCTTCTGTAGGACTATCCGTTTGCACTGCAATTAAATAAGAAAATTTTCTTGTAATACATTTTTGTCTTTCGCAATACACTTCGTCACACAACAGTCATTTAGTAGTTTTACCTGGAAAGTTATCCGGCAGTTTTGAAAATGGGTAATTTTATAGATTTCGATGTGCTCTTTCCGAATTTTAACTTTGCCACCTCGTATCTTTGCCACTCGCGCCGCCATATTGGAAAAATGGCGCCTAAAAGCAGTTAAGTCTCATAAACGTCCATGCAGAAGACGTGACGGATGAGGAGAAAGGAGAATTCTACCAGGAGCTAACAAACGCCATCAGATTAATACCGTAAAACGATATTAAAATGGTGCTTGGCGACATGAACGCCAAAGTAGGAAAAAAACAGGAATTGCTAGGAGTCATAGGAAAGCACAGCCTACATAACGCTATCAATGACAACGGTAGTAGATTGATCGATCTCGCTAGCTCGAACTCAATGGTAAAAAGTTCAACAATGTTCCCGCACAAAAATATTCATAACAAATAATCAAATAGACCACGTCCTAATTGAGAGAAGAGGGGCCACAAGTATACTGGATGTGAGAACTATGAGAGGAGCGTTCTGTGGCTCGGACCACTATCTCGTCAAAGTAAAATTTAGAACCCGTATAACGATCAAAACGTACTGAGGGAAAACACAACTAATGTACGACATAGACAAGCTAAAACTTGAAAAAAGGAGAGATGCCTATCAGAATGTTATCGTACAAAAACTGAAAGAAGGAGAAGAGCCCGACATCAACAACAAATAGGAAAAGCTGAAAAACAGCGTAAAGAAGGCAGCAGAAGAGGCCCTAGGGTGGGCCCCCAGACAGACTAGAATTGACTGGTTTGATCAGGATTATAGAGCTGCAATAAAAGAACGAAACCAGAGCCACCGGGAGTACATCGCAAGTCCTACAAGAGCAAGGATGAAAGTCTTTAAGCTAAAAAGACAAGACAACAAGCTGTGCAGGAAGAAGAAGAAGAGAGAGTATCTAAACAGGAGGATCCTACAGATACAGGAAGATTCCAACGAAGGAAGAATTAGGCAAGCCTACAATGGAAATGGGACGTTATGTTAGCGGTAATGAAGCGATATGGCGAATTTTTGCATTTGCCATTCATAAAAGATATCCAACTGTGGTTCATTTGGTAGCTCATCTCTAGCCAACGTGTATATCTTACAACGGATAATGCTGCGCAAAGGGCCGAACGACCATCATCCACAACATTGACAAGTTTCTTCACGATGTGCGAAGCTGATGAATTTGCAAGAACTTTGCTTTACTCTGAAATGCTACGATATTACACTTGGAACCAAAATTCAAAAGGATTCCAACGTCGCAAACAAGTAACACCAGTTGAAGGGCATACGAATCTCTTCTCGACGGAGGCTTTAGGGCGGATTTATAAAGTGCATCAACGATGAATGTTTTTATTTAACTTTGTTATTAGTTGTAGACTGACGTCATTCAAGCTTTAAGAACAATCAGATTTTAGGATGGAACCATTCAATTACAATAAATATCACTATTACAGCATTCACCCCAATGTTGTGATTGGCCCGATCCAATAGATAAATTCTGTCAATATTGTCATGCTTTTGAATCTCAAAAAGAAACACCTAGGATGTATTATTCCATGAGTCACTTGGCGTTTACGTGGATGGGAGATCTTCGATGACCAATAATTTTTTTTAAAACTTCTTTCATTTCGTTATAGTGGAATATAAATTTGTACCGTTAAACTTCCGCAAATAATGCAAGAATATTATCCTAAGCCTGCAACACAGTTGTTTTCTGAAGATTTCTATACGTTAGTCTGGTATCATGTAACTGTAACATAAACACATTAATATTCGATAAAAATTCATTAAGTTTGCATATAAAATTACTTTTAATCATCTTAATCGACTACTGGATTTTTTTTTTCATAAATTTTGATTTGTTTATTATTATAATTTCAGAATCTAAATAAATAATCCAAAACCTCCATACCTTTTCAGGTACATTTATTCAGCGCTCTGCAGTAAACAGTCGACATCTCTCCGCAAAATGTTGGCAAGTGTGGCAACATTTTCGTTTATTTTCGTTTGGCATGGAATGTTTACATCCGTTCTGATTTGGACCGTTTTGAATTTTCTCTGCTTACATTTAGAGAAAACATTTAAATCAATTGTAAAATCTTCTGAGTATAGAAGGCTTACCGAGAGTTTTCTAAGCACCAACAATCAAATCCGATTATATAATTTGTTAGGATCGCAAATCTTCATTCCATCGGCAATTTCGAATTTTTATTTCTTTGCGGATGTTGACATCGGGAATTATTTTATTTATCGAACCTATTGTGGCGGCTTCCTAAACTACTTCAGCTTGACATTTTGCTGCTATTGTATTTTCCAATGCTCTGAACTAATATGGAATTTAAATGAGAAAAGAAGTAGTATAAACTAGAATATGTTTTGTATTCCATTTTTTTAAATTAAAATTAAGAATTTATTAATCATGAATATATTTTTTATTAAAATAGTTGATGACTTTTTATATTATTTATATTGTTGGGATGAAATTGAAATAAAGGTTGTTGCGATGAGTTTTACTATTTTATTTTTCACCTGGCCTTGGTCAACACCGAAATCATGGAGACAGGGCAAGGCTTTTTTAAGATACCACGAAACATCAAACGACTATGGACAACGAGTTATCGATTTTGCAATGAGCAAAAATATGATCGTCAGCTCAACATATTTCCCGAGAAAGGACATTCACAAACACACATGGCAATCTCCCTGTGAAAGATACTGCAATCAAATAGATCATATACTCATAGACAAAAGGGCAGCCTCCAATATCCTACAAGTAAGAACCTCTAGAGGTGCAAAGTGTGAATCGGACTATTTCCTAATTAAAGCTAAATTCAGATGTCGGTTGTGCACTCAAGAAAAAAAAACAAAGTAAAGGAATTCGACGTTGATCGCCTCCAATAACAGACCGTATTGGAGAGATATCAGGCAACTCTAGCAGAAAGGATAGGTCTAAGTCTAAACGTAAATAATGCGGATACAGTTGAGGGAAAATGGGCAAGACGGAAGACAATACTGACTGATGTCACGAAGAACTGACTGTAACTGTAGGCTACAAACGCACAGCCAGATCCAGTGAATGGTACGACGAGGAATGTAAAACAGCTAAAGAAGCCAGAAATAGAAACAGGAAAATATTCATAGAGAGACCGACAAGGAGCAGGAAATTGAAATACGAGGGAACAAGAAAAACCGCAAAAAACATCTGCAGGAAGAAGAAAAGGCAGTTCCTCAATAATTTTATCTTGAGGTCAGAGGAAAACTTTGCACAAAACAAAACACGGGAAGCATACAAGGAAATAAACTTCTTCTAGAAAGGCTTCAAACCCTCCTCCGGTATATGTAGAACAAAAGAAGGCGCAGCGAAGATGTAAAGAAAAGATAGAAGGAATTTTTTAGCGAGCTGCTGAACGCAAATGAGAACATCCAACATGTACCAGAATCCCGTCTACAACATAACGATGACACCAGAGAAACAAATGCACCCACCCTGGAATAAGTAGAAGGTGCCATACTTTCCTTAAAAAACAACAAATCTCCTGGGATTGATAACATCCCAGCAGAGTTGCTCAAACAAGGAGGCGAATCGCTTTCCGCAGCTATACATGAATTACTATGCTGCATATGGAGGAAAAAATGCCGGACGATTGGGAACAAAGCATTATCTACCCAATACACAAGAAAGGGGACAAATTCAACTGTGCAAACTATAAAGGCATATCTCTTTTAAGCACAGTTTATAAAATAATGACCAATATAATTAAGGCCAGACTGGAACCTTATGCAGAAGCGGCAATAAGTTAATACCAAGCTGGATTCAGAAGAAATAGTTCAACAATGGATTTTCAATAGGGCAAATCCTCCGAAAATGTTGGAAATACAACATCGACGTGTATCAACTTTTCATCGGACCTAAACATCCCCCTAAAGATAGTGAAACTGACGAAAATGACAATGGAAAATACAAGGTGTACATTCAGAATACAAGGAGAATTGACGGAGTCCTTCCCAGTCAAGCAAGGCTTAAAGCAGGGCGATGGGCTGGCACTCATGCTATTTAATCTCTGTCCAGAGGGAGTAATTCGCAAAGTAAACATTGATGCGAACACAACGCTGCTTAACAAATCAAAACAATTGGCAGGATATGCCGACGACATAAACTGCCTTGCCAGATCGCGGTTATACCTCAGAGAAATTTTCACTGACTTAGAAGAAGGAGTGCTGCAAAAAATGGCGACAAGAGTAAGATTCTAATTCAATCAAGGGTCGAAAGAAGAAGAAGAAACCACAACACCCCCTGGGGGAATACAAATTGGAACGGGTAAACCAATTTAACTACCTGGGGTCAGCGAAGACAACGATGAAACGATAGATGTACAAAGAAGAATAAACCCCGCAAACAGGGCACCACTGCCAGTGATGAAATCCCGAGACACATCCACAGAAAAACCAAAATAAGAATCTACAGAACTACCATACGTGTGATGAAAGCTTCGGTTGGGGGCCCAGAAGTGGCCAACTTCCGACTCTCACACAAAAACTAGAAATTTCCTCAGGGCGACAAAATAATTCCTCCAAATGCAGCATCCCGGGTCTCCCGTGAAAAAGGCTGCTCGTCGGCGGGTCGTGGTGGGGAGACCCCGGGGATACCACATGCGTTGATGCATCACCACTTACTGTACGCCTTCCATCATCAGTCTAGCGCAGTCCACTGTTCGGGGGGAACAAGGTGCCTGCCATCGGGAGTTCAAGGCGAGGAGTATCGCCCGCTGCTATGCCACTGTTGCACCTATTCCATTATGATGAAATTGGAAATAATCCTAAAAAAAAACATAAAATCAACACTGAAACCAATGGTGAATCAAATACTGTCAATATGTAAAATCAAAAGAAAAAAAAATTTTTTAGGTACAAAGAATGTTTTAATTAACAACAACATATATACAAACACTCAGGGAAACGCAAGAAATTACAACGTACTTTTACTTGACAACGTAACATTACTTCGAATCGAAACGAAAAATTCTGGGAAGACAGGCTGATCAGCTTGCCTTTTTACAACATAATTTACAGGCCACTAGAATACGTCACCGCGGGTTTGTACATATGAGGATTTTAACGTTTATTCATATTTATTTTATACAAACACCACTACTAAACACTAATGGTTGTGGAGATTCCTCACCCGTGAGCGAAAATAATAACTACAACACACAAGAAAAACTCAAATTATATCTGGTGGCTCGTAACCAAAACTAGACACAAGGGAATCAAAAAAGGAAGGAAAAAACATCAAAATTCACAACATCTTAATTACTACATGAATAACTCCTTGTAATATAATTAAAACGAAATAAAAATTAATATAATTAAAAAGAAAAAAATCCTGTTCCCCATTTAAGACACCATACAAAAAAAAATTACTGTTCCGTCTTCAGAATCTTCCTTCTGTCCTTCCAACTCCGAACCCAGCCTCACTCCAAGATCGCCTCGCAGGTCACCAGAACAAAATAATATGTTTCCAAAGGCCCTCTTCAGTTGGTCATACACTTCGGAAGTCTATCTCTCGAAGGCTCCGTCTCTCACCAACAAATTTAACAAATTACTTACATTTTTTTTGATCGCCTTGCCCCCTTTTAGACGGGCGGACACCGAACAGACAAAACGAACGAACGAACTGGGTGTATAGGGAAGAGGGTGAGAGAGGACGATGGGGAGGGCAGACAATTTTCATGAACACTTTCAGCGAACTGTGAACGGAGAATTTGACAGTTCCTGCGTTGTTGTTGTTGCTAGGATGAGAGGGCAAAAGCAAATTTCAAAAAGCAAGAACAGCAAGCCATGAAGTTTTTATAAAAGCAACAACAAACCCCAATCATTTTTGGCATTTTGTCCGTTCGTTGGTGTCCGCCCGTGTAAATGCCCAGCCGACACTCCACCGGGCTTCAAAGGAGAATTTGCGATTACAGTTAAGTTTTGTCTGTTCGGTGTCCGCCCGTCTAAAAAGGGCCCTTACAGTTCTGGGGCCTGACCCCTCTCTTGGCCTAGTCCGCACAACAGCACATTTATTCTTTCATTATTCTTTCTTCATATAGTCCGTTCTCTATTTTCTCGCCTTCCAGCAGCCTCTCCTGCCTCCTGGGGGTGAATTTATTCCGAGAAGATCCCGATTTTTCAAAAAAAATTCAGGTTTTTTTATATTTCCAGAAAGATTAACTGGCAATCCCCGGATTTATACCGCCCGGTGGATACGCTTGTCCAAACCGCCAAAAACTTTACAAAACTTTTTCCGGACGGATACTTTTCGTTTAAAGAATTCAAAAATTTTCCGGGCGACAAACACAAATTCGTTTATTTTTTCTCAAAAAAAAATTTTTTTTTATTGCTGCCTGCTTCACAGGCCTATTACTCCAAACTAAACTGATTCCCAATAAAACACGGACTCCCCTTTTTCATTCCCCAATCGCTCCCTTTTTCATAGGCTTCCCTTTTTCCAAAAAAATTTCCTATAAAACGCAGTACTTTTTTAATTTTACTATAAAAATTACAATTAGGAAGTGCCTATCGGATATATTTATAAGCCCGCCGTTGCACACGTACAGTAGCTACCTATGGATGTGAAGCATGGAGTAGACAAGATGGATATATTTGAGAGGAAGGTTCTCCAAAGGATATACGGCCCAATCAATGAAGACAATGCATGCAGAATACGTTACAATCACGAATTGTGCGACTTATACAAAGAGTGCAAACTTTCCCATGCCAAACTAATGCGTTTACGTTGGACCGGTCATGTCCAAAGAACGGATGACTTTAGGATTCCAAAAAAAACCCTGTATATACTACCAGATGGCAAAATATCAGTTAGCAAACCACGGTCAAGGTGAGAAGACAATGTTAAGGCCGATGCAGCAAAACTGCTCAACACAAGAAACTGGAGACAAGCTGCGGAGCAGAGAGACGTTTGGAGGAAGAAGCTGATGGAGCCCAAGGCTCGAATTGGGCTGTAGAGCCAACGAAGAAGAACGGAAGGTTCACTTCTCAGCTGGGCTTAGACACATTTACCACTGCTCAGTGGCTCAGCTAAGACATGCAGACATAAAATGTTAAACAGCATAATAAGAGCACAACACATCAAACAGAGAAGTGTGCAAAAACAAACAGGGAGTGGAGCACGCATAGAGCTACGCCACATTAAGAATAGTCCGTTTAAGCACAACTTCACTAGTTAGCAAGCTAAAAACGCTCCTATTTTTGTTACCATTTATAAGCATGCGATTAATCAGTTCGTACATGCCATAATTGGACGAATTTCCTTTGAACCGATTCGATTCTACCAACATGGGGTAGTAGTAAGGAGACCATACCTGGGAGGCGTATTCAAGCAAAGGCCTAACCAAAGAAATGTACAAGTGTTTAGTTATGAAGGGGTAAGGGGTTCCTTAGACCATCTCTTTATAAATCCTAGGACTGAATTGTCCTTGGAAGAGATATAATTGATGTGGGTGGAGAAATCCAACTTACTTTCAAGCCTAAGTCATACGTTTTAACACCAAGTTTCCTACAAGAAGTCATGATCTCACATTTACTAATATTAAGCACCAGGTTGTTGTTGAAACACCAAGAATAGAAGGTGTTTAGATCTGCTTGCTCTCAGAGGTATCTTAAAATCTACACAATGCAGATTCTTGAGTATATCCGCTTGTACCTTAACTCTCTATCTCTCTATAACTATTACCAATTCGCTTCCTTATACGTGATTTCACAAATTTATCCGCCAATTTAGCATTGAAATGCTCTGCCCGTTTGTTGACCGGAAAAGTTCTCCTAAACACTTCTTGCCCCGGGCGATATTCCAGGGGCGGGTTCGTGTATGGCGAACGACGATAGTCGGTCGAAAAAAATTTGAGGTCGAAAAATTTTGTCGACAAAAATTTTAGCGTTCGCGTAGGTCGAAAGAAAATTGTTCGTGTCCTAATGCAAGAACTCGATAACCCAAGACCTTTCGACTGCCTTTCGTCGGCTTCAGACGAAAATTTTCAATTTTTTCGTCTTACGCGAACCCGAGACGAAACAAATTTTTCGTTTTCGCCATACACGAACTGGCCCCAGGTCTCGACAACACAAGTTGTATTGTTTTTCGTGTCTTACATGCGCTGCAGCGAGGCTAAGTTCGATCCGCTCTCGAAGCAATTGTAGGCGATCCGATACTAGCAATTGCGATATATCCCCGTCTTGAAAGACGTTCAACTTCTTCAGAACCGGATAAGCCGATCCATGAAGAATCATGTGCCGCCCAAACAGGGCCTGATAAGGGGACATACCGATTGCCTCATGACGAGCACCTCGGAGAGCGCACTTTATAGAGGTAAGATGTTTGTCCCACTCTCGTTGGTCCTCATTCAGATATGCCCTAATAGCGGCTAGAACGGATCTATTTACCCTCTCTGAGGCGTTTGGATGCGGAGAATATATGCCTGTACGCACATGTTTCACGCTATAATCATCCAGCAATTTAGCGAACTCGCGGGAGGTGAACTGCCGACCATTGTCCGAGAAAATAGTTTCCGGCACACCAAAAGTGTGAAATATAGTTTTCTCTAGAAAATGTACGGCAGCCGCCGAAGTTTCTGCCCTTACTGGATGAAGAAACACGAATTTGCTGAATCCATCCAAGACAACAAAAACTGCGGTATGTCCTTTCTTGGTCCGGGGATATGGACCCAGGAAATCTACGTACAGGAATTGAAAAGGATTTGTAACCTCCATGGACTTCCCCATTGGTGGCCGCAATATCGAATTGGGAGATTTGGTGGCTTCGCACGTGTCACATTGTGACACGAAGGTTCTAACCTGCCGAGCTAGTGTCTTTCCCACCCCGCCATGTGCGGATTGATGAGGCGAGTGGGCCGATTCGATAAGAGGAAGCGTCAACTCCGCGGGACTCCACAGCTTCCACGTTAATTCGTCCGCCACCGGGTCTCCCGTACGTGGGGACGTCCGGTGAAAAACGTACCCCTCCGAAACATGCAAGTCTGTAAGCTGTTGGGTAGTACTCAAGATTTGTTCAGCCAGGTTAGTGTATTCTGAAGACCTAAAGACCGAGGAATCCATGTCCACTTCGCGACAGAAAAAGAGGTCATCCACGCAGTCCCTGCGCGACAAGGCATCGTAGTACCATCGTAGTTTTGACTTCCCTTTCGGTGTTCGATCGTGAACACGAACCCCTGGAGCTTTAGACTCCATCTAGCTAATCTACACTCCATCTTGTGCCGCATTCAATTTCTTGGACATATACGATATAGGATGTTCTCCTCCATCCATGTCTCGCTGAAACAGCACACTTCCCAAACCACTTCGGCTAGCATCGCACTGAATGTAAAAAGGCTTAGAAAAATCCGGAGTGACCAGCAACGGAGCCTCGGTCATAAGCTGTTTTAGTTTCTCGAAAGACTGCTGGGCCTCGTCCGTCCATCTGAACGACTTGTTCTTTAAACAATCCGTAACTGGAGAAGCCACGCTTGCATAATTGTGGATGAACCTCTGATACCACCCCGTCATTCCCAAAAATCTCCGAACCTGCTTATGATATATGGGAGTTGGAAATTCAGTGATGGCCGTCACCTTTGCAGGATCCGTTTTCAAAGTTCCATCCCCAATTATGAAGCCAAGATACTTAACTTCAGTTACGCAAAATTTACATTTGCTTAAGTTGATGGTCAACTTAGCACGACGTAGGCAACCAGCAACCTCATCGAGAATGCGTACATGTTCGTCAAAGGTAGGTGAGACAATGAGCAGATCGTCCAAATAAACGAATACGTTTTCACGCAAGTGTCCAGGAGCGCGTTCAAAAACCTTACTATGGTTAACCATGGTTAACTATGGTAAATTTTTGTCGTTCAAAAACTCCGTGGTTAACTGCAACATAACCACGAGCATAACTTTTTGGCGTTCAAAAACTCCTGTGGTTAACCATGGTGTAGTTAAATTTTAACCATGCTCGGGAGCATGGTTAGCGATAGTTAAGAAGAAGAATAAAAACAATTTTTTGACATTTGTTTTAATGTTAATAATGAACAAATCAAAGTGGAATTTGTGAGATTATTTTAAATAAATAATTATTGGAAATAATTGAGGCAAATAGCCGACACTATTTTATGGAAAAAAATTTAAATTTTCTTTACCACGTAGTTAACCACGGTGCGTTCAAAAACCTCCTTGGTTAAACATAAACTTTCGTGGTTAAGTGAAGTGATGTAACATAACCAGTAACCACAGCTTACCTCGTGGTTTACTATAGTAAGGTTTTGAACGCGCTCCGGGTATAGCTTTGTCCATTAAGCGGCACATTCGCTGTGGCGCGTTGCACAGACCAAAAGGCATCACTGTAAATTGGTATAATTGGACGGACTGGAACAGTGAAAGCTGTCCTTTCTCGCGACTTCTCTTCCAGAGGAATTTGCCAGAAGGCGTCCTTCAGGTCCAGACTGGTGATATACTTGGTATCTTGCAGACGACCAAGTAGACCATCAACATGTGGAAGAGGGTAGGCATCCTTGACAGTGACGGAATTCACTTTACGCGAGTCAAGGCACAGGCGTACCTTCCCTGGTTTGCGCACCAGCACCACTGGAGAATTCCAGGGGCTATTGGATGGCTCAATTACCCCAAGAGCCAACATCCGGTCTAACTCATCAAACATTAGCCTCTGTATGGCAGGTGAGACCGGATAATGCCTCTGTTTAATGGAAACTGAGTCACCCGTATCGATGATGTGCTCCTCCACGTTGGTTTTGCAGTCCTAAGACATCAAATGATTGGAACCTAGCCTTTATTAACTCCAACTGTTGGCACTAGTGATTCTTCAACTACAGACCCAATTGCATCGATGCGATAAGCCTGAACTACATTGAAGAGCAGTGCAGTGCAGCACTGCGCAGTATGTTGCAGTAGTTTATTAGAGAACGCGTTGTAAAACACATTGAGTAAGCAGTGTTTTGACATTCACTCTTCATATATAGTCTTTAATAATTTTTTGTAGTCCCTCTGATTATTGTTATATACTTATTTCTCACTAATTCTATCAATTCTTCATTATTCATTTTGACAACAATGGCAATGACAACTTCATATCAAGTTTTTTAGAAATTGGCAGGCAGTGCGAAGCAGTTTTTTAGAAATTAGCCTAAGACAAGGCAGCGCAGTGCAGTGCAGTGCAAGGCAGTGAAGTTAATGTGAGTTGCCACGTTCAGTAGAAAGAAGTCTAAATTTCACTTCGCAGTGCTGCACTGCACTGCTTTTCAATGTAGTTCAGGCTATAGGGAAACTAATAAATAAACAGGAAGAAATATTAAAAAATATACATTTTTGAAATTTATTTTTTCCATAATTTTTAAAATCGAAATAAAATAAAAATTGGCACATATAAGTTAGTATCACAACAGTTGAAATGGTATAGAAAAGTTAAAAAAAATTGTTTTCAGTTTTCGTTTTCAGTATTCCTGAAGATCATTCTTTTTCTGCAAATATAAACGTTTTTTAATTAAGGCACACATTTCATGTAACACAACTTAACCATTATGCGTATCATCATCCAAGGGCTGCGGATGAACTCTGGCAGTAAATGGTCTTGATAAAGAAGTTGATATTGAAATAAATCGTCCTGTGGATGGTGCTGAGTGCACGCGACGGTAATGAAAGAGTTTAGTAACCTAATAGGAGGAAAATTATTATATGATGAAAAATAAAATTTAAATAGCCTTACTTTATTAGCACTATGAGGTTTGTTCGGATTTAAAACTGGAATATTTTTCAGTCTAGAATCAGCAATATCAAATCGTGTTCTATTCTTCAATTTCCTATAGTCACTCTCCAAAATAATTTTAAGCCATCGCATTTTTAGCCTGAAATCTTCAATATAATCTAATCCGCATACCGCGACGTTTGTTTGCGATTGATACAGATTTGCCATTTCTTCAAGGCCTAAAAGGTAAGACAAATGAACATCGTCGAGCTCCGGCTGTAAATCAACTTTGGCTCCAACAATCAGAAATGGTTTTCCTCGCAAGTATTTATGTGACATTAAGCTATTTAACAAATCTCTATTGACCAGTAGCTTCTCCAAGTTACTGCAATCTACAACAAATATCACAGCCATAGTCTGGAAAAAACAATTGAAAACTTGCAATTAAGAATACAATAGAATTTACCTTAGCATAATAATGATGCCATATTTTAATCATCTCTTCATTACCTCCAATTTCAGTAACATTGATTAAATCGTTGTCCATTGGACACTTAAAGCCATGCACTCCGTTTGTACTTGAGAAATCGTCACGTTTCTGTTTACTGAGAATGTGTCCGAGTTGGGTTTTCCCTGAATTCACTAAACCCAATAGGAGAACATTAAATATTCGGCTGAAATAGAATATAGTAGTTATTAAATTTGCATGATTATAAAAACAGAAACCTTTGGTCGTCCTTACAACAAGTAAAACAACCCATTTTCGTTTTAATTACTTTATTTTGAAGTAATACTACAAAGCAACCTTGTGACTATTTTAAAAGGAGTTTCTCAGTGAGGTTTGTGTGACTTATCCTTTGTTTTGGATACGTACGTTGCCAAGGATTCGTTAGGAGTTAAATAAGGATCCACAAGTGTTTCATTACTGAGATCCAAACCTGTACTTATTTTGACAAGTAGCTATTTTGAATTTTAAAATTTGCAACACATTTAGTACGTTTTTGTTGGTCAATTAATGTATTGAAGTAGTTCAGTAGGATTAGGTTCATTCGATGACGTTTTTAGGTGATACATAAATGTTTTTCGCTAATATCCGTTCTTGCTTGTTTTTACAGTTAATGTCGGTGCTCTTTACACCACGTAAATAGCAGTTTGTATCTTTTTTGTTATTACAACATAGACGAACGGAATGACACGGAACATTAAATTCTGAGGCCTTATGTATTCAGATCTCAGCCGCTTACATTTATGTTATTTCTGATCATATTATATAATTCATTTCTTTGATTACGTAGAAGTCGAGTGTTTTTATCAACCGAAGGTTCCGATACCTTATTTTAATTTTAAGTACATATTTGTCGATGGTGTTGAAAATGATAGTATTGAAGCTGGAAACTATCTCGTCAAAAACATTCATTGATAGCCAATATCCCCCTTCGACTAAGGATAATTTGAAACCAATATTGTCCAAATCCGCATTCTTCACATCACGTCGATCTACCTCTATTATAGTTCAGGCTACAGACAATTGTATTGTTATATGATGTACGATGATTGGTGATTGAGGAATTAAGCTCGAGGATCCAGGCGGAGTGGTGAAGAGAATTAGTGAAAAGGTTATCTTCGTCGGCAACGAGGAGAAATTCACCACCTCGTATGGATTGGTGAAGATAATGGGTCGTCCATAAATTACCGACCGAATTAATCGACCCCCCTCCACCCCTGGTGAGATGTCGTGAAATTTGGCTGCTAACTTTATGGGACTTGCAGTCCAAGAAAACTGACAAAAATCTTTATGTGTTGCATCGTCAGTTCCTATCTCAAGATCCGAACTTCTATTCACTATCAAGCCGTGCATTTACGGCAAGAATTCACGCCGTAAGGAAAGCAAGGCGCAAGCTACGCGCTAAAACCGTCCACACTGGCGTTCGCACTTGTTGGCGGATGTTAACGGAGTGAGTCTGGAGCCGCCTTTGCTAAACTAAGCTGTCGTCTTCGCCTGTGCCTCTAGGGAATCATGACTTTACCTGCATGCCACGGCCTGTCAGTCGGATACCTGAAGTGGCATCTCTCAGTCAGACTAAGTAATCTGTGGCCTTCGTCGGGCCGTGCCGGTCGATCCGGAGCGCGTTCAAAAACCTTACTATAGTAAACCACGAGGTAAGCTGTGGTTATGCTGCATCACTTCACTTAACCACGAAAGTTTATGTTTAACCATGGAGGTTTTTGAACGCACCGTGGTTAACTACGTGATAAAGAAAAATTAAAATTTTTTTCCATAAAATAGTGTCGGCTATTTGCCTCAATTATTTCCAATAATTATTTATTTAAAATAATCGCACAAATCCCACTTTGATTTGTTCATTATTAACATTAAAACAAATGTCAAAAAATTGTTTTTATTCTTCTTCTTCTTAACTATCGCTAACCATGCTCCCGAGCATGGTTAAAATTTAACTACACCATGGTTAACCACGGGAGTTTTTGAACGCCAAAAAGTTATGCTCGTGGTTATGTTGTAGTTAACCACGGAGTTTTTGAACGACAAAAGTTTACCATAGTTAACCATGGTTAACCATAGTAAGGTTTTTGAACGCGCTCCCGGTCTGCAAGGCCACTGCCTACCGGCGACTTGTAAGTGAATGGGGGTCTTTAATGGAGAATCTTGTTTTACTAAATTTAACCCTTAATCACTCGCATTGGGTGATTGAGAACCCCAATGGGATTTTTTTAGCAATACTTGGCACTACTGCAAGTCTGGGCTTTGGCGCTTCTTCAAACCTCATTTATTTACCTAATTTAATTACTTATTTACTCCTTTTTTTTAATAAATAAAAATATTTCATTATATTTATAATTCTTAAAGCACTGTTCATTTATTTACCTAATTTATTGTTAAAAAACGGATGGGGTACAAAATACCCCGCGCGAGTAACTACGGTAAGAAGTAGGGCGCGAGTGATTAAGGGTTAACCAAGTTTTTTCGCAATTCTACACTATTTCTTGTAAAAAAAATTTAACGTGATATTTGCCGACCCCCCTCTCCCCCATGTGAAATTGGGTGAAATTCGACTCGACCCCCTCCCCATCCTAAGCGCCTCACGTAATTAATGGACGACCTCGTAAGATTCTGGTCGGATTGGACTCGTCGGATTTAGCGTTAAGCCTGCTGGACTACTTTCTGTTGCCAAATTGTTAAACATGTTTTTGAGATCCTGGTGTCTGTAGATCAGCAAACAGATATCATCCGCGTAGGCGAGATACATCAGAAGCGCATCTGCTATGAGGCTTGAATTGGCATTCAACAGTTCCTGTGCAAGTGAACCATTCAGGGCGACGAAGAAGTAGTTTCTCCATCTTTGGAGTTGCTCCTCGTCGCTGCATAGTAGCCTTCCATACGCACTCTTAACGGCATGCTTTTTAGTAGAGTGTTTTCCCAAGAGCTGTTTAGTAATTTGGTACAGCACTTTACTGTTTGTTACCTGCCGCGTTTTCCGCTCTTTCTGCGAGCTTATTTATCTTCTGCCTTTTATCACGCCGGACACTTCTCTTTACCTCCGGGTGTAATAGGGAGTATTCCCGTTCAAGTTGGTGACGTTTACGTTATGGGCGTTATATTTTTTACCAGGTTGTGTCCGAGATCCAGTGTTGCATGTTTCTTTGGACATAACCGAAGCTCGTTTTCGCAGCCATCAATATAGCGCCCTTTGTCGTACTCCACAGCTCTTCAATATTTGTGTCGTCAGAAACGGTTTACTGGTTTAATAGTTTTTGCGGGTTCCCACAAAATTCTGGCCTTTTGATGTTCTCCCGCAGAAGGTCTATGTTAAACCGTCTACGGTTTATGGCATCGCGTTGGACGTTTCTGATTTTAAGGCAGCTATCAAATGGTGGTCACTTTCAGTGTCTGCTCCCCTAAAGCTCCAGAATAGTTCTCCATGTGCGCCTCCATCTTGATTGTGCATCTTCTTATGACAAAAGTCTGTTCCACCTACCATGAGTTGGTGGAAACTACAAAAGTCAACCGTTGCTGTTAGTGACTTGGCCTATGCCTTGATTTCCAATAGTGTTTTCAAGGTCGGTGTCGTTGGGGGCGGGAGCGTTTAGGTCACCCATTAAAATAATGATGTTCCCCCTTGGAGCATAGTCTGCGTCTTCAGTTGGACCGTAGCATTGGACTAGCATAGAACTTCTTAGTCTAGTACCGCGGCGCACGCTAATTATCCTCTCAGAAACTGGTGACCAGCTAATGAGGCTAGACCTGACTTCTGTGGTGGGTATTACGCCAATGCTTTTCCTACGGCTTTCAGTTTCGTTTCTGCCAGAATATAAGAAGGCGTTGGGCCATCTGGTCTCGCTGAGTACCAACAAACAGTCTGACAAAACTACGAAATGAAGCAAGAAGATGAACACATTTCAATCTTATTTAATCTATCGTTAGTGTACATAGTCAGAAAACAATCTGTGGATATCCTGTTGTGGGTCTTAATCATTATTATCACTGGCCCTACAGCCCTCTGTGTACCTTGGCTATCTCAAAAAAATTGTATTTTATTTTTCATGTGTCTTGTGTTTTATTTTTCTTACTGGTAATTTTTCACTTAGGCACGGTCCTTCTAGTTTTCTTCGATCTGGTATTTGGAGGAACTTTGTTCATATTTGGGATCTTTGTTCTGGCATTCTCATTGCATATTCTATCTAGCGTATGCGTGAAATCTTAATGCTTTTGATTTTTTAAGGTTCTTTGTACTATTAGTGGTTGCATCTCCCTTTCAGGCAACCACTTCATTCGCTATGACTACCAGCGTACCACCAGTCAGCGATACCAGCGATCTGAGTTTTTTTTAAATATATTTTGCTTTGAGACCGTTTATTTTATGTTCGGGTGTCCGGTTGCAAGCTTAATATTGGCAACAAGAAACGCCTGCATTCTACGGTGACCCAGTACAGTCAGAGACATACATAAGCTGTTTCTTCATATTTCCTAATTTTGTAATCTTCAGGAATAAATGTATGTATATTCAAAATAACATTCCGTCTAGAAATAAAACAATTTACTTTAATATCTTCATGAAAATATATTTTATGTCAATAAACAAGACAAAACAAAAAAGAATAAAAACAAGTTTACAAGTTATTTTCACAAAACAAAATAAAAGAAATGCTCTAAAAAGTTATTTCTTTATGAAAACTAATTCAGACTCATTAAGTAGTAAGACGAAAAGTAGAAAACCGAAAATTATTAAAACTTTAAAACCAGGCAAAAATATGAAGAAATATTAATCATTAGATCTGTTATTATTTTTTATCAACGTTTCTCATAATTTCTTTAGGTCCTAACATTAAAAACGATTTTTTTTGTTAATTCTCTTTCGTCTAAAAATCACATCCAAACGTTACTCTAAATTCCGCGTTTTTTTAGTAACAATAGTATAAATGAAAATCATGAAAATCTCTAACAATATTCTATGTAGGTAAGATACGCGACAACTAATCCTATATTCAAAATGTTTGTATTTAATTTATTTTATTTCTTGTATCTTAATTATTTCAATTATTTAATAATCTTGGAGAAGATAAAAACTAATAGGGGTTTTTCTGCCCCTATTCTAGGATAATTTTTCTGATTTTGAGAAACTTATGAGAAATTGCTAAAATCTGTTTTTAGTTTTATTGTTGGCTTCTGTTGTATTGATTTTGCTTCATTGTTAGCATCATTTGAGGCTTTTGTAGCGGCATTAATTGACGATTGTTGATTATTACGAATCGCTGTCTCTAGTCTCTGACGTAGCTCGGTTGATTGGCTCATTAGTGTTTTGAATTCTTGCGGATATTTGGGACCAATACGCATTAGCCATTGTAGGGATTGCTCATGTAGTTGACGGGATTGCTTTGGTAATGATCGTAGTTTCGATGGTTCAGCTAGGAAACTTATTAACACTGGTACCAGTAGCGTGAGCATTTGAATTCCTGGAAAATAAAATATTTCATTGTATTACGAAAATATGAAAATAACTAAATTAAGAATCAATGACGGTTTTCAAGTAATTTTACCTTGCATTAAATTCCCTGTAGTATAGCAATGAAATGAGAACCATTTTAGATTGTTTTGAAATAGAAAATAATATACGAATAAACAAACTTAAGTAAAAGTGAGATTAATAAAATAACTGCTTAGATATTAAACGAAAATAAAGAAACTTGTAAAACTAGAGCTAGTTTTCATAACTTAATCTGCGAGATTCTGCACAATTTACGCTGTTTATGTTTCCAAAATAATAATATTAAGAGCACAGTTCGGTTCCCGTCCCCGCCCGGGTCGGTCGCATCTGCCTGCGACTGGCCCCCTAATCTTGCAGTCGTCTTTGTGATAAAACAACAGTGTTCAAGTTAACTGTTTTTCATCACAGTTTCAAACGAAGCCATCGTGGTTTCAAAAAAAAATTTTCTAGTTTCTTTTTATAATAATCAAAGTCTTTTTCTGTTCTCGAACAGTAACACGTGACCTTTTTAAAAACTAGTCTTAGTTTTCTTCAATCTTAGTTTTCAAGTGACTTATGTTTTATGTTCAAATAATGAACAAATAAAGTGCCTTTTAATTTTGACAAATCTTAAGAATATATGTTTAAAACAATCATATAGATTCCAAACACGTGATTTCACATCAAAATTTGGTGTATTTTGAAAACAATTAACAATAGAGTGCTTTGTAATTTTCGTAATCTAATGGAACAATTCTAGAGCAATCATATAGAGACTATCAGAATCATAAAATTCACCTTAAGAATTTATGACAAATCAATCAGACAAAAACTCATGGATCATCGAGATTTTTTAGGATAATCATAAGGCAGCATGATTTTCAAGAGTGTCCGCTATTTTTCATCGTGGATGTGTGCACGTGGAACATTCTCAACCATCCGTTAACTGAGTATCAAATCAAAGGATCGTCCCAATTTTTAAACTAGGCTACTAATCTATCTAATCTTATTTAATAGTACAGTCAATATGCAACGAAAAGAGGCTTGCGCTCCGAAAAATGACAAACCGACATTTGACCTTGAAAGTCGTTAGGGGGGCGTGTCAGGAGCCTACTGAAAAATTATGAAAGTCGCGGTGCATGCAGATTTTGAGAAATTCAAAAATTTAATAAAAAAATTTTGAAACGCGTTTTTCTCAGAAAGTATAGGTTTTAGCGAAAAGTTTTTTAAACAAAAAATGTAGAGGTCATTGCGAACTACATTTTTTGTCATTGGAGTGACGTCATCCGACTTGAAATACAAAAAGTAGATGGCGCTAAAGGATCAAAAAAGTGTTTCTTTGCCATTTTGACTAGGAAAAATTAATTTTTTTACAATAATGTAAATGAGAAAGTTGTTTGTCATAAAATTATCTACAACTTTTGTTTAAACAAAATTTTTATAATACTTACCGTTTTCGAGCTGTAGGCGAAAAAGTGCAACGGAGCATAGTTAACGGTTCTTTTGTTACTTTCGCCGGGCGAGTCGGCATAGTTTCGACAAAGGACCGGTTTCTAACATCTGCCTAATTCTTTAAGAAGCGTGCGTTTTCAGTTGCTATGCTAGTTTTGGAGAGTAAGGGCGTCAGAATTGTGCTCTCTGAAAATGAGTTTCTGTTTTGCTTGTGAGAAAAGTGACTTGTGAATGATAAGAACATCGTGATAATCGCATCGGAAAATTGCTCCAAAATACAATCATGCCTGTCGAACATCACAACGAGTGCCAGGAGGATTATTTAGATGGACGCTGTACTACGGTTCCTGCTGATGGGGAAGCGAATAACTCGAGAAGGTATTTCTATATAGTATTGTTTTTTATTAAAACAATAATGAACAATCGTTTAAAAAAATATATATTCGGCATACACTGCACGTGTACAAAATTACTAACGGGACAAAATTTGAAACGACGCTGATGTTCATACCTGCGCAGCCCCTTCTTTCACTTTCACCTTACTCACAATAAACGATGGTCTAATACGTGATTTTCTCAAAGTATTTAAATACTTTTATTTTTGACGTTCAACTATTTTTATATAATAATTAAAAATTAATTTTTCAATCAACTGGTTTTGTATATAACAATTGAAAATTAATTTTTCATTTAACTGTTTTTGTATGTAACAATTGAAAATTAATTTGTCATTTAACTTTTTTCGTATATAACAATTGAAAATTAATTTTTTCATCTAATTATTTTTGTACATAACAATGAAAAAATAATTTTTCATTCAACTGTTTTTGTATATAACAATTGAAAATTAATTTTTCATTTAACTGTTTTTGTATGTAACGATGTCGATAAAAGGTTCATTTTGAAAAAAAAATTACAATTTTAATGCGAAATATACATAAATTTAACAAAGTTCAATTTTTTGCTCAAAAAAAGTTTACATTTTTTGATAGTAAAATAAAAAAAACAAAAAAAAAGATTAGTGTTCTTTTATTTGAATAAAAAAAAAAAATACTACTTTCATGTGAACCGTGCAAGAGCACGGCACGCAATGTACAATTTCTACACTTCGACAAGTTCCAGCTCGAAAACGGTTTATAAAAATTTTGTTTAAACAAAAGTTGTAGATAATTTTATGACAAACAACTTTCTCATTTACATTATTGTAAAAAAATTAATTTTTCCTAGTCAAAATGGCAAAGAAACACTTTTTTGATCCTTTAGCGCCATCTACTTTTTGTATTTCAAGTCGGATGACGTCACTCCAATGACAAAAAATGTAGTTCGCAATGACCTCTACATTTTTTGTTTAAAAAACTTTTCGCTAAAACCTATACTTTCTGAGAAAAACGCGTTTCAAAATTTTTTTATTAAATTTTTGAATTTCTCAAAATCTGCATGCACCGCGACTTTCATAATTTTTCAGTAGGCTTCTGACACGCCCCCCTAACGACTTTCAAGGTCAAATGTCGGTTTGTCATTTTTCGGAGCGCAAATTGCATATTGACTGTACTATAATCATGGATTTTCAATCAGGTGATACTACATCAATAGTGGAGCATTTGGTGCGTAGTTTTTTTTGAGGGAGAGAAATTGACGTGCCCCATGCCCATTAGGATTGCTGTTATAAAATCACTGTTACCAGGAAATTGTCGTCATGCTGGATAATATGCATACAGTTAACATCGCTTAGATTTGAGTGTCAGCTATCCTCCAAATCCGTGGTCAGGATAAATCAATGAATCAACAGGGTCAAATATTACGGGGGTTGGCTGATACTTTTTATTCTGTGACTAGTTGAGTTAGGCAACAAGCCACAGCAACTGGAAGTATATAGATTCAGCAAACTAACTACAAAGATGGATATACATCAGGATTGGTCAATCCTTTTTTCTTGCATCCACTGGATACATCACGGTCAGGCAACCTGTTCTTTTTGGGAGTTTCAGACAGCAAGTCACCGGTAGATCCAAGCCTAATGGTAGCACGTGGGTGTGGGACACATGCTACACTGTTGGGGCTTATGCAAGAAAAATCACCAACACACATACCTTGACACATGATACACTGTTCCCGCATGGAGGTTTTTGGTTAACTTTTCAGTGCCACGCTTGGAACATCATCACCGGACGTACCTAAAAACATATAAATAGACAGCGCTATTCAGTCAATTAGCAAAGTGAAATTTTAGCAATCACAGTTCCTTTCGGTTTCCATCTTGTGAAATCATTTTTGACAACTTCTTACTTATCATATGGTAGAGCTAAAACCAAACTACTGAAGTCACATCAAAGTTAGAGTGATATTGGATTTATATCCAACAACAAAACGATCAAAGACTCATGGTTGAGTATAGCTGAAAAGCTCGTACCAATAAGTGATCCGCTCGGATCACGCCAGAAATTTTTTTCTGTCTGGTGAAAAAAGAAAAGAAAAAAAAAATAATAATAATATTAAGAGCATTTGGATCGATTTTCTCGGTAAGTCTGGTGCAGGCAGCAGGATAAACAAATCGGTCGTAAAATTGAGTTGTTTAGGTCGAGCCACACATATCCGTGACGGCACGGCACCGATGCTCTCCGTGCCTTCCGTGATGAATTATTCACTGACATTCACGCAGTACCCCACCCTTTCCTTATCAGTGCTCAATGTTCAATGGTATCCGCAATTACTTTTTAGTTTTTGAAATTCGGACAGTGATCTCAAGTGCATAACTGAATTTAGCGAAGAATATCTTTCTGCAACAGTGTTGCTCTTAGACGACGAGGAAAAAATTAAAAAAAGTGAGTTCATCTCATGTGGGCTCTTCGGGAAGTGAAACTAAATTCAACGAGCCAAACCGCATTCAGTACTTTACTAAAAACCGAAAAATTGATCCACACGAGGTGAAATGCATTTGGGCAAACAAGCAACGCTACATCAAAGCAATCTTTACATTTCTTACTTGTACTTTATTATTCCGTAGAAAAAAATCCTACAAAAACACTGTCCTAGCTGTAAGTATTTTACAGGACAATGTGGCCCTTGTGACTTTACTGATAGCGTTGAGCTTTCCAGTTCAGCCTCTTGATTAACTTTAGTTTTTATATTTGACTGCGCCTGAGTATTCAACTGTGGTACCCTGTATGCAGCTAGGTCCTAGGTCCATTTTGTAGCGTTTAGATAAAGGGCAGCCTTATTTGAGTTGATTGACATACTCTCCGTGGTACACCTCCGTGGTACACCATCTTTGAGCTTATCGGAGTGCTGTTCACATGATCTCTGTAATGGTCAAATCAAACTTCCCAGAGGCAATGATGGTAAAACTATGCAAATGACAGCGAAACAAGATTCAGATAGTTTGGTCAAAGGTTCATCTACAACTAGTGATCAGAGTAACGAGGATAAGACTCCACCTCGAAGGCAGCCCTTAATAGTCTTAACACTAATGGTGGAGACACCTAGGGTAGGAGAAATTTCACGACCTACAAGCATGGCATTTATCCATTCAATCGTGTGAGAATGCAAGTTTCTGAGTGCTCTAAAAATAGAATTATAATCAGTGTTATCGAAAGCACCTTCGATGTCATGGAACGTACATAAAGCAGTTTTCTTAACGAGGAAGGCTTTTTCGATTTTGCTGACCAGGTGGTGTAGAACAACCTCTGTTGATTTACCCTTCGAGTAAGCAAGCTGGGAGAGGAAGGAAGAACTCAAGCTTGCACCTAAATATGGATTTCAAAAGAAAAGAGAAGAGTTGATAGGTCTGTACGATTTAGGCAGCTCCAGGGGTCTGTTGCCCTGTTTGGGAAATAAACCATCACGACTTTCTTCCAGATGGTTGGAATGTATCCCCAGTTGAAGCTGGCGCAAAAGAGACAGACCAGACCGTCCTGGGAACTTATAGGATGAAAAAGTTGCCACTGCCCATTTAAACTTGTCGCGATCAAAGATGTTCCCAGAAAGACTCCGGGAATAACGGTCTAGGATGGCCCCATGACTATGACTACACCCAGCATCCAATGGAAAAGCAGTCCCTGGTGCTCGGTGAGCAGGTACCTCAAGGTTTCTTCATGATTAGAGGTGTAGAAGCCATCCTCTTTTTTAAGAAGGCCCATTCCGTTGAAGGAGTCTGGAAGTAGCTTTTGGAGTCTAGTCGCCTCTGGTAGAGTCTGAAGGCTCCCACAGTGTTTTCTCCAAGCAATCCTTTTGGAACGTCTCAACTCTTTGTTGTAGACTGTCAGAGTGAACCTATTTTCATCCTAATGCCCGGTATGTTTAGCCCTATTGAACAATCTCCTAACATCTCTACGCATTGCAGCTAACCTATCGTTCCAGGAGGGCACTTTTCGCGACGCCTGAAAGGAAGATATCAGCACATCAGTAAGCTGCGTTGACGCATTCTCCAATTCACACACTGAGCTGATATAAGCGGCATGCAGGTCTGATTTCGAGGCCATAAGCCCCTGAAACTGTTGGTTTTCTTAGGAACCAAATAAGAGGCGCGGATGAGGCCCACAATATCGAATCTATTGTGCAGATGATCCGACAGTGCGGCCTCGTCCAGAACAGGACAGTTTTCAATCCTGTCGGAGAGAAGCCAGATAGTGAAGGTGAGGTCCAGGTTCTTGGCCCTATTCTGATTCTCACTTTCACGGCGAGTGACAATCCAAGACACATTTTCAAATAAAAAGTGTAATGTAAAATTGTGTCTTGGGTAGTCACGCGCCGTCAAAATGAGAATCAGAATAGGGCCCTCTTTTTACTAGCAGTGATAAAAGTGGGTTTGCATCCCCTAATTGCAATATCTATGTTATTCATAACAAGAAATTCTAATTCTAATTCACCCCTTTTATTTACATCGGTACTCCCTCAAATAGAGTGGTGAGCATTTGCATTACAGTCGATGATGAATTGCTGGTTCGTCTTGCGACAGAACTCAATCAGTTCTTGAAATACCTGGGTTCGCACTATTGCTACATCCCCGGAAAGCACGCGGACCGCAACTGAGATCGCTAGGTTCGCCAGGTGGGAACCGCAACTGAGATCGCCATCTCTAGAAATAAAGTTGGTATTGAAGAGATGAGTGACACTAAGGTCAATTAAAAGGGCAGCACGAAGCGCCCCGCATCTCCAATCATATACTAATTTACTTGAGCCGGCGGTAAGCCCTCTGACTTTGTCACCGGTTACCCAAGGCTCCTGCATAAGAGAAAAGCTAAGATGCCTCTCCGCAAACGTCTTGCACAGGGTGGAGGATACCCCTTTCGCATTGTGCAAGTTTACTTGGAGTGCCCTTATGGTGCTCATTTTTTCTCCAATGAGCGTTTGACAAGCCCGGTATTCTTGGCTTTTACCTTTGGGGGTGCTGATTTGCCTCGTGCTCCGATTCCAGGGTCGGCAGGAGTGTTCTCCCTCCCGCTGTTATCTTTGCTACAGGCTCCCTGGCCGTTGCTACAGATATGGGGGCCCGGACCTGAAACAACGCCAGATGGTCCCGGAATCAGTGCGAGCGCAGCTCCGTCGCCAGATAGCCCTATGGCCAAGGTGACGGCGTTATCGTTTCAGACCCTATGGTTTGAGCGTCACACGACTTGTGGCTGCTTCGTTGGAGGATCTTTATCCTTAAGAATCAACCTGGTGTGGGAGAATCGATAAACGATTTTCTCCTTCAGACTAATCAGCGGTGTCCACTACCATAACCAAGTGAAAACTTTCCACGTGTCAGCGGGAACCGAGTTTAACCAGCGCAACAACCAGTTTCCTTTTGGAGAAATTCGAGTTATTTATTTGATGGTATAAATCTGAAATACAAACCACTAACACCACTAATGACAACAATTAAAATGAGCAATCAGAAATAAAACAAATGTGCCTGGAATGTCCGTTCATGCGTTTCACGACGCAACACGTAGACCTACCAAATTTTGGTCTTATTTGGTTATAATTTTCTGTTATATCTTAGTATGATCTTTCGAAACCGTTGTATAATTAATCATATTAAAAGAAATCATTTACTAAAGTAATAAGACACACAAATAAATTTACTTACGGTTTTGTGGCTCAGCCAGTTCAATTAAAGTTTCCACAGTTGTAATACTCTCCAAAACTAAAGCAAGATCAGCATCGGTTTTCGGAGATTTGGCATTATCAAAATAAAGAATCTCAATGATTCTTGGTGCCAAAGCATGAATGTACGGTGTTGCCACTTTTAAATCGGAATTAGCAAAAATTGATCGCACTGTTTGCGTGCATTTCAATTTCACTATTGGTATATCACTTTGAAGGCACTGCCTAAAGTGATTAATGCAGGGATATTGCAGTGATGGTGTCGATACAACACTATGACCAGTATGAAGAATGAAGACAGCTATGGCCAGCATCATTGTGACTTCATCAACTTTTGTCTCTTCACAACCAGTTTTTGTCAAATCGATTATACTTGCTAAAGCGGATTGTAGAAGCTTCTTCCATTCTTCAGAAGAACGTTCGTCAGATGAATATTTATCGGTGCAAACAGCTTTTAGGCAATGCAGAGCGGACTGAATAGGTCCGGTGTTTGCAAGAACTGTTTGATCGTGTATTGACTTAGTTGCGATTTCTTTCATAATACTGGTTGTTAGGTACAGAATAGTTGGAAGAATTGATACTGCTCCTGGAATTTTTGAAATTTTTTAATAAAATACAAAATATTAGATATTAGCATTGTTATAGCTTACCCATTGGCGAGCAAAGTTTAGTAAGAGATTCCGCACATTGTAGTCCGCTAGCGACGAGCATTCCGCTGTCTTCACCTAAGATGATAGTTCCAGTTGTGTTTTTCATAGCAATTTCTTTCCTTAGCTGTTCTGTAGTTAATTTTGAACTACTACTAGGATTCATACTCGGAATTTGACGTACAAAAACACACAAACAAACTTCCAATACAGAATATACATGGGATTTTCCTGGAATAATTTCCCCATTCTCACCACCTTCGCCTAAACTATCTGCATCTTTACTTGAGTCGGCTTTCGCTTCGTTGTCGTTTTGTTGTTGCTTTTGCTGCAGCCGGTCCGATTTCTCTTCGTCTAAAGTCTCTTTGGCTGCAGTGATAGTTTGCTTAAGAATTTCCATGCATAACAATTGCACCAGAAGACTATCTCTAGTCAATATTTGTCTATGCAGAACGTTACACAATTCTATAGTTAAAGACTTATCTTTCACCAACATTTGTCGAGCCCATTGCGAATCGAAAATAGTATATAATGACTGAAGACAGCTTATAACTGACTGCAACTTTTCGCTGGTTCTTGTGCTACAAAGAGCCTCCATGCATATCCCAAAGATCATGTGAAAACGATCAGCGCTTAAGCTTCCGTGTGTGATTGTATTATTGTTAACATAGTTTGATCGTTCGTTATCGTTTTCCGAATCGCTTATTTCGAATCCTCCATCGTTTAACCAAAGTGAAGAGGCGTATAAAATGGGTGGCCAGGAGGCCAGGTAATGGGGCTTTGACGAGTTTATAGTATCTGTAGTGTAGAAAGCTCCACCATCGTGAGGTAATTGACTCTGGAATTCTGGAGGTAGTAGAAGCAAGGCGTGATCTTTAAGAGCGGCCAGCCAATGTGTTGATAAATTCCCGAGTTCCGGTTTCACTAAGGACAAGAGACTTTCTCCTCGGCTTTCAAAATCGCCAAATTCGGCATCCTCTTCGTCATTATTATTAGAAGTTAGTCCTATCGTGTTTGAATTGCTCGATAGTTTCTTTTGAATTAGACTTGCTGGTGCTGATCCATTCCCCACCATTGCAACAATATAGACTTCCGCCCAAGCTTTAAGAATACTTAGTTTCTCAAGCGTTGCCATACTTTCATTATACAGTTGAGTACTGTTAGTTTTTGTATGAAGCTTGGCAAGACTTGACACGAGTAGTTGATGCACTCTTCGCAGATCATTCAGATCTCTGGCAACTCCTGATCCAATCCAAGCAGAGCACACCTCGCATGCAGCAGCCGTGACATGAGATGGAGTTTCAGGAGAGAAAGCTGGGCGTAGGGCTGCACCAACTTGGGCCTGGAATTGTTCAAGAAGTAAATGACCAGGGAATTCAGGCTCTGGTACTCCTGCAAATTTATCAATAATTTCTTGTAGAGTCCTCAATCCTTCAAGTCTCAGTTGATCAGAGTCGCTTGTAGCTGCCATAAAAGACATTCGAATTAGATCTGAGAGATGAAGAATTAAGTAATCGCCTCTCGATTTTGTCATTTGCATTTCTTTGGCTTGAAGAAGATCGAAATGTACAGGATTTGCAGCTTCACATGTAGCAATGATTTTCCGAACACACTCTGCAGCGAAAACTCTGGTTGGCCATCGTGGCTGTACTGCAGGATGCGTTGTTGTATTTTCCTCAGCGTGATACTCAGTAACGTCGTCCACATTTTCATTTTCTTCATCCAATAAATCTTTCTTTTGTGCATCATCATTTGCATTTTCTACAGCAACCGTTAAGACATTCTTACACAGTCCCAACCACTGAGTTAGATTTTCTGACGCCAGCATTTGAAGCATTGACGTAAGCGTATCATGGATATTTCTTATCATTTCACTATCAGTCTCTGTGTCTAACATACCGAATAAAACACCTGGAAGACCCGAATCGGTTATGGTTAGGCCGGGACAATCATCTGTGGAAAGCGACAGAGCATGATCACAAACTTCTTTAGCTTCCCGCTGAGCAAGCTGTCGCAGGCAGGAGACTGCCGCTTTTCGTAACATTAAATAATTACTGGACAAAGTTTTGACCAATGTAGGAACTAATGAGGATAGATTTACATGACGCGGAGCAAATAGATGAAGCTGTTGAAGGCATCCAGTAGCTTCTGCTTGTACTAAAGGATCAGAGTGCGCTTGCATGATGGCCGCCGCGCACATGAAGGATGATCTCATTGCACACACGGACGAAATGTTTCCTTGTAATTCAGGTCCCATTGTGGTGATCAAGGCATTCAAAACTCGACCGATACATTGATGAACGTCAACATATGACTGCGGCACTGATAATAGTAGCTTCAGGCATAATGACAGAGTCGGCTCAACGTATCCCCTGAACATTGGTCCACCAGAATCGGCAATCAATGATAGAGCATACAAGGACCAGACTTGTACAACCGGTGAGCTAGCATCTTGAGCCAAAGCCAACAGGATAGAAACGCTTGTATTTAAATGCTGAGAAGATCCCATTCCCCCGACATATCGATGTAAACATCCCAAAGCTAACGAATGACCAGTGCGCGTCACAACATCTCGGGCAGATTTCAATTTATCAAAGCTATTTTGAGCAAGTTCAGCGGTAAAACGGGAATCACCAACCACCTGTGCAATTCGACCTAGGGCCTCTCCTGCTGCACACCGTAATGTTGAATTTGCACTAACAAGCGCACCGATTATCAAAGTTGTTGCACTCTTCTTGACCTCCTCTTGTCCAATTCCACTCTTACTTTCTGTTAATCCTTTTAGTCCGCTTAGTAGAGCGGTGAAAATGTTCATCTGCACAGCCTCTTGTCTTGAACTTTTCGCCTGTCGAATGCATTCGGCAAAATGTTCCAACATTTGAACGCGATGTTTGTTTGCAACTCGCGGGAAAATTAGTCCAAATAGAGTAACGGACATATCAATGACGGCAACGCCAAGTGGTAAAGGTCCAGGACATTGTTCATTTTTAGGAACTGGACGATACAAGCAGCAGGAGTCGTGCTCTAATGCTCCGGAACCAGCAGCACTGTTTGGTTGCAACTAAAATAAATTAAAAGTGGATTATAATAAAGAGGTGAAGATTATTTGTAGAATAGTAACAATAAGTAAACCACAGCAAAAAATATATATTTACATAATTGAAACGGAAAAAATACTAAAATGCTGCAAAATGTATTAATTGATGAAATCCCTGGTTGGACAGTTGTAAAAGGAGGTATAAAGATCGCACAGCATTAAATATAAATAATATCCGAAAATGTTTTCACCTACTTTAGTAATTTGAATAACTGAGTGATAAAGCTAGCAGTGGGAGCTTGATGAAACAAGCATTCAGCCTTTGGAGGAATCACAGCTTAACTAATTTACATGGATATCCTGTTGGAAGTAGCTAAATAATATTATATGATAAATCAAAGAAGGATTGACGCAGTTCTTGTGAAAATTTTTGAAATGAGGAGAGCGTAGAACATGGGTGGCCAAACCAAATGGCCGGGGTAATATTTTGGGGATTCAACTTTAATTTAATATAATTTACGGAAAAAGTTCCAAAGCTATGCTGCGAAGACAAAGAAAGAGCGATGGCGGAAACGCGGAATTGTCAAGTTATTAAGTGAACCAGTCGCAGAAGTTTATACCAGCGAGCAATAAAAATACGCTGCTTCAAGCAAGAAGAATCGAGAGAGGAAAAGGTGGAAAGGCCATTCATTAGAAGAGGTAGTAGTAAGGCTTTAAGCTTTAACCAGACACTAACAATGAAAGTAAAGTGATCGAAGCAGGTCATGGTGCCATTCAGTACCACTCCAAGGTTGCTTGATTTATAAGCGCAAACAAGAGGAGTCGAGCTGAACGCGAAAACAGAGAAGTCAGGACCGACAGTAGCAGAGTGGGGCTACGTTCCGACGGTAATTTTTTCCCGTGTACCGTATACAGGATTTTATCGAATAGAACAGTGGCAATGATAATTACATTAATATGTTCTCGCTAAAATCTCGCGGTAAAATCTCGTATTCGTGAAATTTGTTTTCCCGCATATCGTACGAACTTGTCGACGATAAATCTCGAATATATATATTATCGAATGCGTTATCAAGTGGCGTTCAGTTATATATTGCGCCGTTCGCATGAACAAAATTTTCCCAAATCGAGAAACGAGCGGCCAACAGCGTTATCGCATTCCAACCAATATCCGAACATTTGGCGGGTATAACCATCGATGGAACGATCAAGATCCTTTGTTCTTTTGTACGACAATCGGGACCCGGACGCGAGCAAGGACGAATTTTACTATAAGCTTCAACAGACGTTGGATACGATACCTCGAACCAAATTAATCATACTCGCGCGAGACTTTAATGCACATTCAGGTATAGATCGAACCGACTGAGAGAGAACGGTGGGCAAATTTGGACATGGAGTAATTAACTACAACGGCTTACGCCTTCTTTCATCCCCAAAGTCAAACAATTTGATCGTTGGCAACAGCATCTTCCGCCATCCACTCAAACGCCAAATCACCTGGCGAAATCCATCTGACAACGCCGATGTTAGACTATGTTTTGATCAACGCTCAAAGCGGTACGTGCGATGCGTGAGCCCTATTGCGAATGGGATCATTATCTTGTTCGAGCGGAATTACAGGTGCGACTTCAAAGAGCAAAAAAACGGCATCAGAATTGGTCGGATCGGCAAACGAGCCAGAAAGAACAAGCGGGATATATACCACATCGAGGAAGCAGTGATTAAATATCCGCTCTACGTCATCTAATCAGCGGTTTCCAAACTGGGTGGCGGTTACAGCTTAAAGGGCGGACCCGAATAATTTTATCTTTTTATCTATGTTTAATTTCTAAATAAATTTTACTGTTTTTTTTATTATACATCTCGTCTACTGAAACGTCATTCAGTACCATTTTAGCTATAAGTCTACTCACATCGAAAAAAACTCGTTGAAATTGTAGCGTTGTACATTGAAAACAATCGTTCAATTGTAACGACTGTGCGTGCTTATCATAAAAAAATATGGGAGAAATTCAGCGCCTTCGGACAACACAATTCGTAGTTTGGTGAAGATTTTCTGTAAGTAGGGGTCTGTAGCCACTCGCCAGGGTCCCATTCGACGGCACCCGCGACACTCCAATGAAGTTGTTAAAGCGGTAATAGAGAGTGTTGCCGATAATCCAAATGAGTAGCATCGCCACCGATCTTAGGAGTTAAACGTGAGTGGAATAACTCTAAAGAGGAGTATGAAGCAAGATTTTCCCAAACAAATTTACTCATTGATTGTTGCCAACGGACAAGCCGCGTCGTTTGTAATTTCCGACATTTCCGTCTCAAGAATGGTCGACGTCGTTCCAGATTTTTGGGACAAAATTTTACGCTTTTTGCGTATTGAATGGAAGTCTTTAATCGGCATTGTAGTCAAAAACTAATTTGAAATAAATGGTAGAGAATATCCTAAATAAATCTTGCTGATCTGTCAAATTCGGCTAAAAAATGTCGGAGTTATTCAATGTTAAAATACCGAAGTTCTAGATGGCGCACCCCACCGAGTATGCAAATTTACATGTTTAATTGGGGGATGCCAAGGGATATTAATGTAACATGGGAGCTGCACTATCATAAAGTTTGAAAACCACTGAACTAATAGAAGAAAGAATTCGTTGCCGCAAACGAACTGTCGTCGTTTTCATCGATTTAACATCCGCTTTCGATTGCTTCGATTTGAACAGCTTGTGGACAGCCTTGAAAACCGAACACGTGTCATTGAAAATCCTCCAACTTCTCCAAGCGTCGAACGATGGCTCAACCAGCAGCGTTCGTATTCGAAGCGACCGAGGAGTTCCCGATGCAAACGACAACAACTTCGTAACCGACATGGTGTTCGCCTTCGATAGCGTCGCCTTCGCTTACACGGATGCCGCAACAACAGACATCTTATGGGACTTTCCCCGTATCGCCCGGTCGTACAGGTTAAAAATCAATGCGGAAAAGACCAAAGTGCTCATAACGGACGGACCGAAAGCCAGTTCACATCTCGATGGAACTCAAATCGAACAGGTTCCGATGTTCAAATATTTGGGATCATTGGTTGAGGAAACGAAAGTGGCATCGACCGCCGACGTTCACAGCAGTATCGGCCAAGCAATAGCAACATTCGCCTCGCTCAAGTGGTGCATATGGAAACGAACAAATATTTCCATCAAAACAAAAAAGAAAGCCTTTACCGAACGTTGATCCTTCCGATTTTTCTTTATGGATCGGTAACGTGGACACTGTTCAAGCCGGTCGTAATCAAGCTCGAGGTCTTCCAAATGTGATGCTTCAGGTAGATTCTCGGTGTCCCACTCTGCGATCGCCTTCGAAACGAGACAGTAAAACAAAGATGCGATCAACAGACACTGGTCGAAGAAGAAATACAAAAACGTGTTCTACGATGGTTTGGAGATGTTTGCCGAATGGATGATAACCGCCGAGACCGTCCAGCAGACTGGAGAATTCAGCGATCGGCACAGAAGAAAACCTGGCTAAATAATATGAGGGAGCTTTAAAGAAATGATTATCAGTTTCGAGGTTCGAGACATCGCCAAAAATCGTCAAGAATAGAAACGATTCGTGAATGCAATTCGAAACCCTGCGGCACCTACAGCAGCGTTTACGTTGCGGGGACGTCCCACTCGGACCGCAATCTCACGGGTCAAAGCAGAAAAGAAGACAAACCAATTCAAGAAAGGATGATAGAAAAAGATGATATTCACCCATTAGCTCGAAAGAAACTAATGATAATAAAACTTTCAAATACTCTTATATAAAATTGTAGCTTTACTAGTATTATTGATAGGCGAAAGCTAAGAGCAATGCATTAAAAGATATCGGTAATGTAGTTTTATCAGTAGTTCCAAGTAGTTATCATTCAAAAATGTTCTTACTAACCACTATTTCAATACTTTTCAATCATAACCATTGCAAGAATTATAATAAGCCTTTAAGCGGCAACAGTAACTGCATTCTTAAAATAAAAATAAGAATCAACGAAATGTTTTTTATCCAAAAACAATAAAAAAAACAACAGACGAAAAGCAAAAATATAAATATTATGCGTAGTTCAAAAACTCAGAAAAATTAAACGTAAAAAGCAAAAAATTATAATTTACAGATAAAAGGAAACTCAGAAAAAGAAGTCATCAGTGTTTTTATCATCCTTAAAGTAACACCAACTTACATGTTCCCCATCCGATTTTCTATTCGGTTCCATCTATGATAGCATCGTAGAAATGATTAGTAACAATAATGGTATTATGTATATTTATAAATATAGTGTTGTTATTTTCCCTATACTAGGTTTGAATTTACCTGGTCTTCGATAGTCCTGTGATCAGTTTCCTGAAGCCACGTTCCCAATATAATAGAATCATCAGCATGACAGAGTGCCCTTAAGAGGGAGTTTGTTGTATTAGCCGGATTCTCTGACAGAGTGAATTCGGTAACGAGCATTCGCAGTAAATGTGTGTAAGATGATTCAAGAGAATTTGGAGGTAAAAGTGTTAAGGTTTCGTATAATCGTAAGCGCACCATCGCAGCCGGAGCCTTTAAGTGTTGTCCATAATTCTTTAGAACGGATGAAATGCTGAAATATTTAACAATTATAAATCTATTCAATTGAAAAAAAATAAATACACGTCTTACTTTACAAGCATTGCTAGTGCACTCTCAATAGGAGTAAGTAGTCTTCGGTTGATGTCATCAGTAACAAGATCAGAGCAATGAAGTAAGAAGCTGTGCATAACTGAAAGGGCACCAGCTCTTCCCTCTAAAGTGACTTGCCATGTGAAAGAATCTCCACGAGCCTTTTCTGATTCCAATTCTTTAGTAGAACGTGGGAATGAATTCCGCCATAAGAGTAGCATTCGCGGAAGGAGACCTTTTACCACTGGAGATCCCAGAGTCATAATAGCCCCGATCAACAACCAACCAGCTTGAGTTCGATTAAGAGATAGTCTACTATTTTGACTAGCAGATCTTAGTAGTTCTTCGGCTGTGTTAAATACGACTTTTCCTTTTGTATGAGGAATGCCCAGTGGTGAAAAGCGAACACTACCAAGAACAGCGGCTAGAGCGCTACTATATCCGGCAATAGCTTCCGGCGAGGATCTCATTTGTTCAATTGCCTCAACAAAACGATCAATAAGTGGCGTGATTTGACTTGGAACAGCAACACAAACACATCTACAAATATACATGATAATTTTTTAAGGTTTTGTTCTAGCATATTATAGCAATTACCTTAAGCACCAAGCAGCCGCTAACCTAGCAGCTGCACACGGATGAATGAGGACGGCGCATGTAGCATCAATGAAATTTAATGATTGATCACTTAATAAATTCTGTGCTGTTGTGCCCAAGCCAAGGACTAAGCTTCCCAATTCCTGTAAAGCGCACACTAGCAGATGTTGACTAAATAGTGTCTCTTGATTTGAGTCCTTGGCATTTTCAGGATTGAAGTCAATCGAGTTCATTTGTTTGGCTACGATATGAATAATTTCCTTGCAGGCAGATGTCTGAGCCTTCTCCCCCAGCATTTTGCCGATAATTGAACGAAGGATGAAATTGATGCACTTTCTAGAATACACAGCATCAACATGTGAAGATGCTGCTTTTGGATTCGCAACCAAGTCGAGTACATGGATAAGGAATGTTTGCAGATTTCTTTCTAGCCATACACTTCCCATATATTGGACGAAGACCACATATGCATGAGTTACACCAACGCGCACTTCTCGATTTACTCCTGAGGTTCCTTTTATTATTTCACCGGTGCCTTTTAGGAATGAAACACCTCCACGCAGGAAGCCCGACATTAGGATTCCGAACGCTTCATCTAGCGACATGTTTCTTTGCTGAACTTTACTTTGTTGGTTTTGTTGAGTTTTCTTATTTGTGTCTGCATTTTGTTGCGTAAATGCTGGAAAGTTTAGTTTAATTTTTAGTTAAATAATTTTTTAATAATTCAATTTATTAAATAAAGAGTTTTTAACTACTAGAACGGAGCAAATGAATATTAAATACGTGTCTTCAGAGCCAATCTAGATTAGTAAAAATTTTCTGCACTAAGTACACAAATACGATATTATTGATAACAGTAGCATAATTTCTATGGTGGATAGCAGAATAACAGCATAAGCATTTTGACTCGTGAAATATATGTTGAATTTTAAAACTGGAGTATCTTCGTATAGGATTTCAAGAGACGAGAAAATACAGCAATAATAGGCGAAAAGTCAGTGGAGTGATTGTCACTCTTGCGTATGGGGTTTATCGTTGCGATATATTTCGACTGATATAAGAGGATTAGTGTTAACTACAATTGTTAAATTTGTTCAAAACGGATCACAAGAATTTCAACTTCTGCCTACAAAACACCCAGTCCAAGGTACTTAAGGGTTTTAGTGACCTCAATTTCAGTATTATTCAAGTTTAATCTAAGAACACCGCACTCTTTAGTGACAACTTTCCTGCCCTTTCCCCAAGCATTACGGAAGGCAATGCAGTTTGTTTTGTTTTCATTTAGGGACAGTCCCCATGTACTACAGTAACTGCCGTGATATGCTTAAATAACCATTCCATGCCTTTCTGTGGGTTACTATCGGTCGCGTAAATTAATGTGTCGTCGGCGTAAAAATGGCTTTGGTTTTTAGTCCAGGCACTGTGTTTGGCAGATCGTAAAGGCATAAATTAAATAATTTCACTGAGAATTGTCACTGAGAACACTAGAAATGAGACCGTGCCAGACTGAGTCGAATGCCGCTTTAATGTCTAGAGAGCAAACGAAGGTGGTGTTTCTTTGTCGGAGACCCATTGTTTGGAGGACGAGGAGAGCGTGCTCTGCGAAGTGTGAAGTTTTAAAAGCCGAACTGCTCATGCGGAATTAGATTATTGCTTTGGCAGTGGTGGTCAAGGTCCAACGCGATGGCTCTCTTGAGGAGCTTGTCGATATTAGAGAGTGCAGAAATAAGCCGGAAGTCTGAAGTGGAGTTGAGCTTAGAGGCTTTCCAGGTATTGGTAACCGTCCACGTGGGCGTAGTCATGACTATTAACGATCCGAACGATTCCTCATAGTTTACGAAAGCAAGGTACAGGGGGAATCGTAATTCAGTAGACTGATCTACTATGATTCTCAAGCTGTTAATATAGCCTACGCAGGACCGGTCCTTTCTGAATCTAGCCTGCTGTCTTCTAAGCGTTTGGTCTATTGCCTCTCTCATCCTTGATAATAAATGGGACAGGATTTTACCAACAGTAGATAATAGGCAGATGCCTCTCCAATTGTCACATATTGTTAGGTCCCCCTTTTTTGAGACGAACGAGATGGAACACTTGTTTACTCGTTGTGTAAATGCCGGTTTTAGCTAAAACCAGGCAGCGCACGCTAGGCAGTTACCTTTTGGAAGACTTAACGGAGATCTCCAGGATGACTCGAAGCCATGATCCAATCGAAGCCCGATTTTCGAAATACAAAATGGCCGCCGAATATGTATGTCCAAAATTCAAAATATCCACCAAATATGATAAGGTAGCAAATAACGAATTTATAATCAGAACTTATAAATAACGCAGTGTCACATCTCAATTTATTACGGTTGTTCTAACTGAACCACAGATAAGATTGGGAAGAGGGAGAAGAAAAACAGGAACGAGGAGCACATGTGTTTTGCTTTGAAATTAAAGAAAAACAAGAAACAAATTGTTCCAATTAATCCCTGACGAATCCGAGACTGCTCAAGAAGAAATATTACAATATTTTTTATAGGTATCTTACTCTGAATTTTTATATGACATCCAAAATCATTTTTTCCAGATTTGTTGTTTTTTCATTATACTTTTTTCCTAGAGCGGATAGGGCGCAAATAAATTTTCTTTTATTTAAAGGCGTTGCAACGGACGCTTTAAAGTTACCCATAGGATGTTAAGAGTTGAGTCAGTCGTTAAGCCGTCTCCAGACTCACGCCGTGAATAAGCACGAGCACCTGTGAAGGCGAGTGTGGATGGATTAACGCCTAGTTTTCCCTTGTTTTCCGTTCTGAGTGGATACGGCGTAAATTCTCGCCGTGAATTCACAGCGTGAGTGTGGAGCCGCCCCTACATTCTCTTCTCCCAATGAGATAGGAGGTATATCGGTGCTAACAAGAAAACTTGGTTAAATTAAGTAAAACCAGTCTCACCACCGTGATATGGCTAAATCCTACCCAAAAACATTTATCACGGTTATGTGTACGCCATTAAGTAGCAAAGTAGCCCCTCGATTATTTAGCCGCCACCGGCCAGCCTACGGCGTTCGAGCATAGTAGGAGCGACCCGCAGAAAGGGACGGTTTGCTGTGTTTACGCCCGTGAATGTGTGTTTTAAGTTAATTTAATACTAGAGATTTTTTATAATTTGAAAAATCCCACACATGAGATTATGGGCGGGGGAGGAGGTCGAGCCAAATCTCCCTACATTTGACCAAGGGGGAGGGGAGGTCGAAAAATCGCCAAAACGAGTAAAAAGTATTCATTAAGTTGTTTTCTTTTGATTCGACTCATGAGTATTTAATCGAGTGCTCTCAACCGATTCCGTATCCCTACTTGTAAGAAATTTGTATGATTCCTTTCTTGGCATACAAAATACCTTCCATCAAACTAGAATTGAGGATGTTTGAGAAAGTGCTGGACAAATAAAAATATCTTCCTGATCATTTAAAATAAAGAGTAGCCAGTTTATGTGCTCGAACAGCTAATATGGAAGGAATTGTGAATACTGTACATTTCTCACGTATTACTGTGGATGAATCTATTTATTAGATAAAGCATTTGTCATATATAAAATCTTGATTACATCGTAAAGATGATTGAATTATTCCAGTGCAATTAAGAACACGTAGTCCTTTATTGCATTGAATAAAACATGTTATCTCAATTGTAATTTTTCTCCTTAGGACAATTGTACATATTTCGATTTCAATGAAATCTTACATAAAGAGTTAACAGCTCTTACTATTGCGTTCGAGAGCTTTTGACTATCGTTTCTTCCTAAATTCTAAATATAAATAAAAATACTGCAGATATTTCTTATGTACTTAAATAAAAAATTAAATTTTATTGACACTTTAAACTTACCTAGAAGGATCCCCAACAGTTTAGCAACAGCACACCGTACCTCATAGTTGCTCCCATCGAATGCACGAAAGCAGAGTGTTGCCAAGCTCTCGAGCTCAACGGTATATAAAAATGGTGCATGATTAATCATTTCGAGAAGACATCGAGCAGCAGCTACACGAACAGCCATAACACGGTCAGTAAGACAATGCTTTGTCGCTTTGTAGATGTCTTTATGGACATTGGATATGGCTGTTCCCATGCCGGCGCATACCTAGAACAAGCACAATTTCATATTATTAAATCAAATAAAATATTTTTGCTTTACTTTCTCCAATGTTATCATAATTTCAATTCTTGTCTGGGATTCAGCACTCCTCAGAGACCGTAAAAGAATTTGAACTGTTTCTTCGTAGGATCTGCCCATCATGCGCCCAAGTTTCTCGTACATGCATCCAACAACACAAATTGCAGCCCTGTAGTAAAAATGTTTCAACATAAAAAAATATATTACGTTTAAACCAAAAACGTACAATTTTGTTGGCAGGAAGCTTGGTGAATCATCCTTGTTTTTAAGGATATCGTTGCAGGTGTTAACAGTATCAAAGAGCAGAAACGTATCACCTACGGAAAATAATGTTGCCAAACAATTTGCAATCAATTTCCTCGTTGGTGGTCCTGGCGATCCTTGAATCTGTGCTGTCAATTGCTGGACAAGAATCTTTTGGCATCCCTTTATATCGGACTTTTGTGCTGCTACCAGAACTTTATCTAAGAATCGTAGCCACTCAAATACAAATACAGGCCTTTTCTGTTCAGGGATTTGATTCAAGGCCTCCTCGTTCAGTGTTAAGCTATGCGAAAGTTCCATTTCGTTGTATTCAATTTCTTGTCGTTGAAGCGTTCTGTAATAAATTTAGAAAAAAAAACTTTCTTTAAGATTTTTATTGTAAAAAAGCAACTATTGAGAAGGTGCAGATAAAAATAAATTTCAACTAGGCATATATGAGTAGAATGATGTAAAAGAAAATTTTGATTGCTCTCTAGAGGCCTTCTTCTGGTAGGGAAAAGGGAAAATGGAAAACTACTTGTATTCTATTGACATCAGAAGAGGCTGGTAGGCAATTGACCCAGAAATCTTGTCAACTGTACAAAATTAGAAAAAAAGTATCCTTTTAGTGGAGGAATATTTTTATATATAGTTGAAAAGTTTTGAGGAGAAGAAATATGTATGTTACCTAAAGAGTGATTTAAAGATTTTAGAAAAATTAAAATTATAAACAAAGACGGCTTATTTTTCTTAATAAAAACCTACTGCTTATCGCAAACCAGCCTCGCTGCAAGTTAATAGTATAATAGTAAATGCGAAATAGTGGCAATAGTAGCAGTGGCCCCTACAAGAAAAATGCGTTCATTTGTGCTCTACAAGTATGGCGAAGGTTAATTTTTTGGTAGAATTCTAACAGATTTTATAGGCACTGATTCTTCCACTATCCACTATCAAGACATTCTTCGAGGAACAGAAAAAGGTCTTGGTTTTTTTCTATTATTATCTCCCTCAGTCGTTTAGAGAGCATTAATTTCGGTTGAACAGTCGCTATGATAGCAACGATATAATTTTGTAAGTGCTGCTACATTTCTATGATGGTTTAAGAGACCTTTTTTGTACCACGCCAGGGTGGTTTTCGAAGCGCTACCTCAAATGAGGGTGTTGTACTCGAGAAGAGGCTGAATGTAGAATTTGTATATTACAGCACGGGCCGATGGCTGGAGACGGAACTTGCTAATTGGAATATGTGGTCGTTTCATCGCAAGTCTTTGGCAAATGGAACGCCTAAGAATTTATAGTCCAGTAAAACTAAATATTTACTTAAAAAAACATAATTTAGTTTTTTTTTTTCATTTTCATATTATTTCAAGTGTAGAAAAGTGAAAATAAATTTGAAATTTTTGAGTCTAAGGGCCTGTGCCAAAATAGCAATTCAAATATCAATTTGTATGGAAAACTCATTTCAATTAGTAAATTTGATTTTCGACGGTTTGCGTCTATGGAAATGTGTAAAAATTATTATACACATTTCAGTTTTTACTTTAATCAAGTCAGCCGTTAAATAAATTTAAAAATAAATGGTTAAAAATTTTTTTTTAAAAAAATTCTTTTAATTAACTAAAAAATGTACTGAAAAGTAAAAAATAAAAAATATTTAAAAGAAAGCGTGAAATTTCAATTTTAATGAAAAAGTTAATTAAAAGAATGGCGCATTTTTCATCAAAAATTGAAAATATAACTGTAAATCGCGTGAGATTTACAATAACCCTCAATTTTTTGTTTTGTTAATTTCAAATTCACATTTTTTTTATAAAATCATCTTTTTTAATTTTGTTTTATTTTTCAATATATTTAAGATTTTATGCATTAATTTATAAGGCGTAGTAAAAAAAATTAATTTAAACTTGTTGTTTTGCTCAATTCACTTTGAAGAAAATTCTAACAAAATTTTTTGATGAAAAATGCGTCATTCTTTTAATTAACTTTTTCATTAAAATTGAAATTTCACGCTTTCTTTTAAATATTTTTTTATTTTTTACTTTTCAGTACATTTTTTAGTTAATTAAAAGAATTTTTAAAAAAAAATTTTTTTAACCATTTATTTTATTTTCTACTTTTTAGTTTATTATATGTATTCCGCCATTTTATGATGGCAATTCTATTAGATTTAAAATTACGTCACACAGTTTACTGTATTCATTTGATACCCATGTCGTGGGCTCGGTGGAACATAATTGCAAAAACGGCCGCCATCTCGGAACCGTCTTCTTGATTTTTTTACAAAAAGGCCAGATTGCATTTAGTACTTATACATGATGAGTTGAAGTCAAGTTGAACCCAAGTCTAACTACATGTAAACGGGAGCCGAGTTGGGTTAAGGCTGACTGAACTCGACTCAGCTCTGCTACCTGGGTTGAGTTGAAATTATGCATACGGTCATGAGTTCAGTATTTGAGTAGTTGAATTTAGTTGACAGCAGCATCTCTGTGTTTGTTTGTGATTTTTTGTAACGTGTATTGCTTCTTTATTTTCAATTCACCCTTAACTCAACTATTCATCTCATCATTCATACACATTAATTATCACCCGAACTACGAGTGTGTGCAAAATTGGAAGTTGATCGGTTATATTTTCTACTTTTAAGTCTATTATAAGCTTTCCGCAATTTAGTGTTGGCCGCCATTTTGAATTTGGAATGACGCCACATAGCTAATTATGTTCTACCTGTCATATCCTTTCATTTGATACCCATGTCAGAGGGCCGCGGAGCACAATTTCAAAAATCGGCCGCCATTTTGGAACCGCCATCTTGATATTTTTACAAAATGGCCAGATTGCATTGTCATCCAAACTAAACTTTTATGCAAAATTTCAGCTCTATCCGAAACCGGGAAGTGGGTCAAATTTAACTTCAAAGATTTGATCAGTCAGGATTGAAGTTAAATAAAAGAATTTAAAAATCGGCCGCCATTTTGGAACCGCCATCTTGATATTTTTACAAAATGGCCAGATTGCATTGTCATCCAAACTAAACGTTTATGCAAAATTTCAGCTCTATCCGAAACCGGGAAGTGGGTCAAATTTAACTTCAAAGATTTTATCAGTCAGGATTGAAGTTAAATAAAAGAATTTAATTAAAAAAGCAAACAAGTAATAACAATAAATTATGGAAAAAAGGAAATTCAAAGAAGATTTTACTTAAAATAAAAAGTTTGTTGCTTAGCTAAACGGAGATGACAAATGTTTCGAGAAAAATATTATGCAAACAAAATCTTGCTCTGAATTTTTTTCCACCCAAATATGCTTGTCTGATTATCTTAATATGAACTGGAAAACACAAAAGTAAAAATATAAAAACATAACATAACTGGAAACCAATTATTAATTATTTATGGTTTTAAACACTCGCAAGCAGACATCATTTTAGTACAATACTTTTAGTTTTGCAGGAAGAAACTAAAAAAATATTGCAAATGGGGATAACGCTCAATCATTTATTTACAAGAAAAAGGATAAACAATATAACAATCTAATCTAAAATAATAAAATATTAAAAATTTTCAACAAATGTTTGTTTTGTCGTCCATTTTTACTGAATTTTTTAACTGTCATTGAAATGTGTGAATTGGGATTTTGGCACACTTTAGAATATCGAAGTGCCTTGGGAAATGAGAAAAATTCGAAATGGTATTTTGGCAAACGGCCTAAAAGCAAAAATTGAGTTTTCTCGAAATTTGATATTTTTTAAGAAATGTGAAAATCTTTGATAAACCAATTTAACATTCAGAAACCTCATGATATTCTCTACAAGAATCTCTTTCCTAAATTTTTGGATACTCCAGTAGTGTATTGAAGTTTCTTTCGCGAGCTCGCCTGTGGTAGGCTCTCCGATTTCGCGCGCCAACGTTGAAACCAAATGCGTGTACGTAGATAAGCAAGGGCACATTCGATTCGGTAAGGTTCGGGCTTTTATTATGTAGGAGAGAATTCCTAGGAAATTCTATGACTGATTGAAGAGGGACATTCATGAATTATCAATCAAATCCTGGATTAAATAACTTGTGTTTGTATATTTACGTCTACAATGCAATTATAAATAGATTTCCAATGATAATATACATCTCAAACATGGTGAGCAAGACCAATAGTCTAAGATCCGTAGAAGAACAAACTTTTGTTTTTTTATTTTATTTTTTCATAAAAAATAAGAGTTCATTCGGTTACTCAATCGGTAAGTCGTTCTTCTACGCATCCTGTAGTACAACTTTGGTTGAGGTGTTCTGTAAGGAAAACTAAAGGATCGCCAGTGGATCTTTTTCTCGAAAGCCGTACTGTTTGTCGTCTATAAGTAGGCTGGATTCTAGATATTCCATCATAAGCTCTTTGTTGATTATCGTCTCCATGGTTTTGGAGAGAATAGAAGTAATTGCTATTGGACGATAGTTCTCTACGAGCATTATCGTGATATACATATGTAGGTATCGTGAAGAAAATTGCTTCGTAGGGCTCGCTGGGTAGGACATTTAGTGTAGTTAAAAAGAACCTACAGGGAAAGTTCGTGATAGTCAAGTCTTCTTCTTCTTAAATGGTGCTACAGTCCTTGCAGGATTCGGTCATCTCGAAATCTCCTCTTCCAGTCGTCAATACGTCTTGCTAGCTCTCCCCAATTTGTTATACGTAGTTTCCGTATATCATCGTCGTCACCCATCCACCTATTTTTTGGTCGTCCTACTCTTCTCCTTCCATCAAAAATCCATCAAAAATCCATTAAAAATCCTGGCTAGCATTCTATCTTCAGAAGCTCGTACAACGTGCCCGAGCCATCGCCGTCTTATGTATGTAGCTATATTTCTTTCGTCATACATTTTTTGAAGTTTTTCGTTTGTTCTTCTAATAGTCCATTCAAAACGCGCGTTTGGGTGTTCCAAAATAACACCGTTAAGAAAATCGAACCCTAATAGTCCAGTAAATAGGTACTTTTTCTTTGCGAAAAATACCGCACGCGATTTTTTTTTACCAAATGTTTTTACATATTTTTATGAGCTTAAATGGCGTCATCCCCACCCTTATGCTTCACTTACAATGAAGGGAAACGCGTTTAATTCTATATCTCGGAAACTATGCGTTTTACGACAAAAATGTATATAATCCTTTTTGTAGGTAAATAAGTGATTTAACTTTTTTGTTCAGAATTTTTTTTTTGTAAAGTCAATATGTTCGGAGTTATAGTGCTTAAAACTTCATACATATATCACTTTCTTTGCACTATATTTCGTTAACGTTTAGCCCGCCATAAAAAGGTCCTTCCTAAGACTTGCAAAAAATTTTTTTTTACTTTTTGCTTGAAATTGGGCTCAACAAGTATTATCAGCCAAAAATTTATTATTTTCAACCCTTAAGGGGGTGCAAAAAGTGCAAATGCAATTTTTTTATATAAAGTTGATTTTTATAATTGTAGGGGTAGTTTTAACCCCTTAAGGGTTGAAAATTATTTATTTTTGCCTGACAGCACGCCCACAATCGAATTTGAGGCATAAAATTAAAAAAAATATGTTTACATGTTTTTCTATTTTTAGCCGATTTAGGGATGGTTTAAACCCTTTCCTTTAGGACTACCCCTTATCATAAAGTTCGCCTTCATTTAGTACAAATCAACCACCTTCGCAAATAAATATTAAAAAAAGTGTATTTCATTGCATTAGTTTTCATTATTATTGAAATAATCGCGAAAAACCCCTAAAAAGGGGTGTTTTGCATTTTTAAGGGTGACGCCCATGTTTTAGGACCGCGGGACCCCGATTTTCGTGATCAGCGACTCCAAAAACCCTTAGGGTTCGATTTTCTTAACGGTGTTATTTTGGAACACTTCCCCTCCGCGTTTTGAATGGACTATAATGCGCCATTCGTTTTGGTGAGCCCTTGCAGGACCAAATATTCTTTTTAAGATCTTTCTTTCGAAGATTGGGTCAATGTTCAAGCCTCAGGTAAGTAGCATAGAACTGGACGGATTCATGTTTTATATAGTCTGACTTGGTATTGTCTTGAAATTTCTTTGTTTTTTAGGACTGGAACTAGTGCGACATAGGTTTTATTTACGGCTACGATGGTTCTATGGATGTCGTCCTTTATCTAATTTCGTATCGTTTTCTGGGTCATCTGTACTTCGGTTGTCTGCTTCACCCTGTGTTAGGTTTATATTCTCTTTGAAGAAGTCTCTCTGCCACACTTCGAATATTTCATCAATCATCATAGATAGCTCCACAGCCTGTTATTGGCCTTGGCTTCCTACAACATCCTCCTCCAGAACTGCCGGTCCCTGGCTTGAAGTCTCCAATTTCTTATACCTAGGGTTCGTAGATCTCCTTCTATGCTGTCTATATATCTCTTTTTTGGACGTCCCGTACCTCTGTGTCCATCTGGTCTCTTGTTCATAATAATTTTTGTTATGCTGTCGTCACTGCTACGTTCAACATGTCCTGCCCATCGGATTCTGTTAATTTTTATAGTTTTTATGATGTTTGGATCTTTATACAACTGATACAATTCGTGATTGTATCTTCTCCTCCAAACACCGTTTTCGTTGATTCCTCCATATATAGTGCGCAGGATTTTTCTTTCGAAGCACCCTAGGAGGTGTTCTTCGTTACTTCTTAATGTCCAGGTTTCGGATCCATACAGTAGTATTGGCCTTATAAGAGTTCTGTACAGTTTTACTTTAGTGCTTCTTGATATGTTCCTTGATAAGAAATGTTTACGTAGCCCAAAGTAGCATCTGTTTCCCAGCGCTAATCTCCTTTTAACTTCTAATGTCGTGTCGTTGTCTTTTGAAATTAGCGTCCCTAAATATATAAATTCTTTTACTGCTTCGATGTTGTATGTATCAATTGTCATATTCTGGCGATCATTACGTCTTTTGGAGATGCACATATATTTCGTTTTCTCTTCATTAATTGCTAGTCCGAATTTCTTTGCTGCTCTTTCTAGCGATATGAAGGCTTCTTTCATTGCTACGGGGGATCTGGCTAGTATTACGATGTCGTCAGCGTACGCCAATATTTGTACCGACTTGTTGAAAATACTGCCCGCGGTGTTAATTCCTGCGTCTCTTATCACTTTTTCCATAGCTACGTTAAATAGTAAGCACGATAGGGCATCTCCTTGTCTTAGTCCTACTGTGGCGTTGAATGGTTCTGATAGCTCTCCTTCAATTCTTATTCTGCATAATACCTCTTTCATTGTCATTTTGGTCAAATTTACGAGGTGTTTGGGGAATCTTAGATACTCCATATCTTTGTATAACTCTTCACGTTTTATTTTATCATAGGCGTTTCTGAAGTCTATGAATAGCGAATGTATGTTTATGTTAAATTCATTCGCCTTTTCTAGGACCTGCCTAAGAGTGAAAATATGGTCTGTGGTAGATCTTCCGGGACGGAAATCGCTTTGATAGTTTCCCAGAGCTTCTTCTGCGTAAGGCTGCAGTTTAACGTATAAAATATTTGAAAATACTTTATATGCTACGTTCAGTAGAGTGATGCCTCTATAGTTACGGCAGTTTAGCTGATCTCCTTTTTTATGTATAGGGCACACAATGCCCTCGCTCCATTCCGATGGTATTTGTTTCTGGGTCCATATTAGTGTTACGATTTCATGCAGGCTTAATATTACGTTTTCACCTCCTTTTTTTAATAGCTCTGCTACAATGTTATCTTTGCCCGGAGATTTGTTGTTTTTTAGTTTTTTCACTGCGTCTTGTACGTCTTCTAATGTAGGCATATCTCCTGCTAGTTCTTCTGCTACTTCCACGTTTTCTGTTGGCGGTTGCCCCTCATCTCCAGCTAGCAGTTCTTTGAAGTGTTCGCACCATCTAGTTAGAACTAGTTCTTTGGTGCTTAAGATTTCCTCATTCTTATTTTTGCACATAGTTACTCTGGGCTTGAAACCGACTCGGTGCTCATTTACTTTTTTATATAGTTGCCTGACGTCGTTTTGGCTGTTCGCTTCTTCTATTTTTAGCATTTCGTTTTCCCAGTACTCCTTTTTCTTCGTTTCTTCGCTTTGTGCACTCTTTTCTCCTGCCTTCTTTTTTCTTTGTACAGCTCAGCTGCATTTCTCGTTCTGTGTTTCTGTAACATCACTTGATATGCTACATTCTTTTCCTGCGTTACTCGTGCACAGTCATCGTCGAACCATTCATTTCTTCTTTCACGGGGCTCGTATCCTAGAGTATTTGACGCTGATTCTTTGATTAGGGTTTTTAAGTTACTCCATTTAACCTCTATGTCTTCGGCGCTGTCGTTACTTGCATTTGTCACTCTTCTATTTATTTCATCTACATATTCTTCTTGTTTTTCCTCTTCTTTTAACAATTTCACGTTAAATTTTCTTTCCTTGCGAGTTCTTCCTTCGTTTACTATCGATATTCTGCTTCTGATTCTTGCCCCAATCATATAGTGGTCAGAGTCGATGTTTGCACCACGATATGATCTAACACCTAGTACTTCTGAGCAGTGACGCGCATCTATTAGTATATGGTCAATTGAGCTTTGCGTTCTTCCATCTGGAGATCTCCAGGTTACCTTGTGTATATCTTTCCTCTGGAATCTTGTGTCTGCGATTACCATATTATTCATCATTGCAAAACTGATCAGTCTCATACCGTTTTCGTTTGTTTCGTCATGTAGACTGAATGATCCTATTGTTGGTCGGTATGTCCTTTCATGTCCGATTTTTGCATTCGCATCTTCTATAATAATTTTTACATCATGACTAGGACAGTTTCTTAGCGCTCTATCTAAGGTTTCATAGAATGCATGCCAGTGACTGATCTAGAGTTCTGACCGCCCTAGGCTAATTATGGGGACGCGCCCCCGCCAGGTGTGTTACGGACGGCCTTAAAACTAGTAAGTGAGTAGAGTAGTAGTGTGAAAATTTTAACATGGTTCATACTACCTATAAAAGTTTTCAGATCGATTTGCAAGCGAAACTAACGTTGACATGACATTCAACCTTAGGGTGGCAAACAATTTTTTAAGCTGACCGTACATAAAGGCAAAGTACCTCACGCATTATAAGACCAAAATCGTGACAAGTGACTGCAGGCTACCGAGTAGAAAACCAAATCCATGTCGTGGTTGGCCGCATGACTTGTGTTGGCTTAGTTTCTATAGAGGTCTCTAGTGTGTGAAGTTGCTTCGACTTGAGTATTTTTTAAATATTTACACTTCTGTTATTGTTAAAGAGGAGAGGCATCATACAAGTGAAACATTTTTGCAACTGATTAATGATTTATTTAAAAATTATAGTAAGTAAGTAATTATTATTAGATTATACAAAAGTCCTTTTTCGTGCTTTAGCGTTTGCAAATCTTTCCACAATTTTTTCAAATTTAATAGTTTTTAAAAAATCACTTTCTGTGTACATTAGCGAGAGTGCTGCAAGTTTTTGCTGGCGGAGTGTGGAGCGCAAGTAATTTTTCACTCTTTTAAGTGCTGAAAAAGACTTTTCGCCGCTGCAGTTGGTAACACTCATTGTCAAAAAAATTCTTAATATTATCTCCACATTAGGGAACCTGTATTAAATATTAAAACTTTTTATTAACTGCAACAAACCCTTTGGGGTTATGTCAGAAATAGAATGATCGGCCTCAGTGTTAGATTTTAAAAACTGCGCCAAATGGACGCTTTCTTCTGCAAAGGTTTCTTCTAAATCAGTGGCATATAGTTGTTTTAACTTCTTTGCTTTGCTTCTAATAAATTCACTGTCGTCTAGTTCATGCAGTTTCCATAAGAAACCAAATTTTGTGTTTACTATATTATAAATAATTTGCCGGTTTTTTAAGAGTCATCTAGCGGCAAACGCGAGAACTAGGTTTCGCCGTTTAAATTCCGAATTTCCCATACAAAATGAAGTTAAAATTTACGCCCGTTATTGGTAGGCGGATTAAACAAAACTCGCCCTAGGCACTCTGTTGCCAGCTCACCCACTCGCTCGACCACCGACCGATTCGAGTAAGAAGTCAGTGTTTGCTTTTTAAAATACCAAAATTTATTTTGAAAATCAGGGACACAAGTCTCAAGCGCATTTAGTTTTAGTGCGTTTATCTCGGTCTAGTTTAAATATGTAGGGTAGATGCAATGATGCTAGATTAGTGCATGCGTAGACACGATTTCGGAGCGCCGCCCCCCCCCCCCCCCCGATCCTCGCGCCCTAGGCTGCAGCCTAATTAGCCTAAGGGTTAATCAGGCCCTATGCATCTTTGACTTCTTCTAGTGCATCTTCAATCTGGGCATGTATATTTATTATGGAGTAGTTAAAGAATCTTCCTCTTATACGTATTTTACATATTCTTTCGTCTATAGCGTCAAACCCCATAACTAGATGTTTAATTTGTTTTCTTACAATGAATGCCGTCCCAAAAGTATGATTTTTCTCGTTACAGCTATAGAATATATTGTGCGTTTTTTTCTCCAGGATCCTTTTTCCAATCCATCTCACCTCTTGTATTGCTGTTAGATCACTTTTATATTTATCTAATTCGTTTAGTAGAACTTTTAATCTGCCAGGTTGATACAGTGTCCTTACATTCCAAGACAAAATTCGTAAATCATGGTCCTTAATGCGATATCCGGGTCTTCGTTGTGTAGTCAATCCTATCCGAGGCTCAGTTGTAGGTCTCGTGGCAATATGGTAATGCCAGGACGGGTTGCCAGCCCGTCGCCGGTATGCGGGAATATAGCGTCCCACGCTCGCTACTACCGTCGTTAGTTGGCTATCCAGTGGGCACTACGGGGAGGTGACGGTTCGGTTTTGCCCACTATTTCATCAATACTACTAGCTATAGTACCATCTTCTCTTCTTACCATGGTGCATGTGAATTTATATCCTTTCTTAATCATGTTGACTTCTTTGTAGAAACTCCTAGCGTCTTTATTACTGTAGCTTTGCTTAATCGCACTTATTCTATTTCTGAATTAGTGTCTCTTTGTGCTGCTACACATTTTTTATGATTTCCTTTGGTCATTTTTGCCAGGTACACCTGTCTTGCTTGATTTTTTATTTCAATGCTTAAGACAAGTCCATGCGCTAAATTCACGATGCAAATTAATAAATTGATTTTACTTGGAAATATCAATTATCTCACCAAATTGCCATTAAATGTGAATAGTATATGGCGAAACCAGCACAATAGGAAGGGACTTTTTAATATATACCAGAAAATAACGTGTAGATATAGAATAACCACAAAGATCTCAAAGATCTCCTTCCCAAATTTAGCAGAGTAAGAGGTAATTCATCTTTAACAATGACTATAGTACTCCATTTCCAATATCCTTATATCTACTACAAAAGGAAATTGTTAATCATGAGAATTTGGGAATGAATTTACGATTTTCAACTCCTACAGCTTCGTTTGCGTTCAGCTCCTAACATCTTTTTTATCTCTTAATCAAATCAGCGTGCAAAGGGAATGTACGAACGCAAAGGAGCTTTAAATCCGCGTACGTCAGATGTGAAAATGGAATTTACTGTGATATTCTGTGCTGTGATTTAATTAAATTTCAACCATCCTTCAAAACTAAAAATAAACGAAAGAGCGAAAAAAAACAGTGCAAATATATAATCGATTCGCCTTTAAATAAACACCCGCACATTCGTACAAACCGAAAATTTTATTGAAAGCGATTAAGAAATCAATAGTTCGGTTTCGACTTCGTTTTCCGTCTTGGAAACGTTTGCCTTTACAGAATAGGGTGCATCCATTTCCAGCCAGTTCATACTTGGTCCTCATCGCAATTCCAGTAAATTGTTCAATCATCTCCGCAGAAAGTTGCTCCATATTCCCAAAATCCCTGATGGAATCATTACCTTCTCGAGTTTTTGGCGAAGTTCAATTTATTTTCATCTTATTTTGTGTAAGCCTCGACCATGACTGATACCGAACTATTTTCGTGCAGCCATGCAAGATACGCAAAAGGATAAAATGCCATTTAACGAGAAAATTACGATAAAAAGTTTTCGGGGGCGAAAAGGACCTCAACTACCGCTCGACTTATTTTTTTATCGGAAACTTTCTTTTCGGGGAAATTTATTGAATTTTCCGAGGAGCCAATCTCTTCTTGATTTCTTTTTAGGACTTTTTGTTTTACACCAGTGGCGGCTCGGTCCAGTTAAAAGGTTCTTGGGCGCATGGTATCCATTGTTTTTATCAAGTCACCATCAAGAAGTTGAGAAGCCAGCTGGTCAAGATTTTAGCTTAAGTATGGAAGAGGCCTTAATGAGATTTTTATCGGGATCAGAGACGAAAACTTTTTTTATGACTATCGTAAAGGACTCGAGAATTATTCGAATTTTTGTATGGATGTGCTCTTAGCACTTTTTACATTAGCTGTCTTACAAGGTTCTCTAATATTGGAGATTTGTGGAAATTAATCATGCAAATGATGGGCTAAGTGATAAGTAGTTTTGGACTTGTATAGACATTCATTATGGATGAGATCTGGAAATGAGAAAATCTTAGACATAAGGTTCGGTTGTTATTGCTGCTCTGCGATAGCCAGAGCCTCTCGATTGTATTTTAGTTACAAGATACCTTTGAAAGGTTTCCACAACAGCTATATTGAGAGACTACATATCGCAATGTATATGTAAAATAGATGACTAAATAATTTGCACCCTAAAAAAGCACCTGCGTTAAATCGTGCATGTCAAAAACATAGGCATATACAATTTTCTGAATTTCTTCTCAAGAGACAATCAAGTTAACTAATTAAGTTTTTGGGCGGCATGAAGAGTTTGCGCGAGAATTACCGCAGAAAAAGCGGGATTTGTTTGTGGGACGAAAATGCGCTTTCTTTCACAGTCTATGATGCACTATCGCAATAGTTTCTAGTCAAAAACAACACAACATGGCATGGGCGAATGGCGCCTAATATATCCTCGTGGGACTTTTTTCTGTTGCCGAATCAAATTGAAGGTCATAAAATGAGGAGCTGAGGTCCTCTCAATCCAGTTCTTTAGGAGCTGAAGGCCTTTTTTTATGTGGAAGTCTAAGCTCAGGTGTCGTTCACGTTTTGGTCCAATGTCGAGTAGTAAACTATTCTAGTAGCAAGGCTAAGGGAAGTCTGGGGGGTATATGAGGAGATGGGGATGAACCTTACGCTTATGCTGTTATGACCATCGCTTTCGGCTGAAAAGAAGTGCTGGCAAATGCAATTGTGCGAAAAACATAGCAGTGAGAAAAGGACGATTTTTGTTTTATTGTTTTTTAAAATAACCGCCAAACAATCATGATACGTCAAAAAAATGTAACTATTTCATCATTTTTTTTCCGTCTGAACTGCTCAATTACGTGAAGTGTTTAGGGAGGGGGAGGTGGTGGAGCCGTACCCCACCCAATCTCACGTGGGGGGGGGGTCTCGACAAATATCACGTAATTTGTTTTCCTCAAGAAACGGGTAAAATTGCTAAAAAAAACTGGGTTAAATTAACTAAATCATGTTTCTTCACCTAGGGGGGCAAAATCGAACCGTCACCTCCACGTGGTGCCCCCTGGATAACCAACTAACGACGGTAGTAGCGAGTGTGAGACGCTATATTCTCGCCTACCAGCGAAGGGCTAGCAACTCTTCCTGGCATTAACTTTTTGCTATGGAACCAACGGCAGAGCCTCGGACTGGACAGATTTCACGGAGACGACCCGGCAAACGTATCAAGGCTAACGATTTGAACTTATTTTCATGGAATGTAAGAACATTATACCAACCCGGTAAGCTAAAAATCCTCCTAGATGAATTGACGAAATACAGAGTGGACATAGCGGCCATCCAGGAGATGAGATGGACTGGACAGGGAATATTTGGAAAAAGAACACATAACATTTTTTATAGCTGCAAAGAAAGGGACCACATACTAGGTACAGCATTCATTGTGCGAAAGGAAATAAAACACCTCGTCATAGGGTTTGAAGCCATAGACGAAAGAATGTGCAAGATTCGTTTAAGGGGCAAATTCTTCAACTATTCAATAATAAATATACATGCTCCTACCGAAGAGAAAACAGAAGAGGAAAAGGAGATGTTTTATGACTCTTTAGAGAGAGTGTACAGAAACTGTCCTCGTCATGATATAAAGATAGTCATTGGAGATGCCAATGCAAAAATAGGACGAGAAGCAGCGTTTCAGCCGACAATTGGAAAGTTTAGTTTGCACGAACACCACAATGATAATGGATTAAGACTAATAAACTTTGCCATGGCGCAAAATACGATTATATCCAGCACCAAATTCCAGCGTAAGGATATTCAAAAAGCAACTTGGAAGTCACCAGATGGTGTAACCAACAACGCAATTGATCATGTCCTTATAGATGCACGCCACCAATCCAATGTGCTGGATGTGAGAGCATTCCGCGGCGCAAATATAGACTCTGACCACTTCTTAATAGGTACGAAAATTAGGGCCAGGATATCTGCAATAAAAACCAGAAGAGGAAACAGAGACCGAAAATACAACGTGGCAGGTTTGAAGGAAGAGCAAACTAGAGCTGATTACGAGAACCTACTCAACGTTAAAATAAATGAAATCACACGTAACACACACGAAGACTTGAACGATAAATGGGATGATATAAAAAGAACGATAAAAGAAACAGCTGAAGATGTTCTAGGCTTCGTGCAACAAGGGCGAAGGGTTGAGTGGTTCGATGAAGAATGCGCCCAGGCGACAAGGGAAAAAAACCGAGCGTACCAAGTCATGCTTAATAGACACAGAACAAGAAACTCTGAAGAGGAGTACAAGGAAAAGAGGAGCGCTGAGAAGAGATTGCACAAAACGAAAAAAAGGCTTTATTGGGAAGAACAAATGAAAAAATTAGAAGAATCAGCAAACCTAAATGATGCAAGAAACTTCTACAAAAGCATAAACCAACAAAGGAAAGAATTTAAGCCTAGAGTGACAATGTGCAAAAATAAAAGTGGGGAGATATTAAGCAATCATGACGAAATATTGGCTAGATGGGCAGAGCATTTCGAGGAGCTATTAATGACCCCAGAGCAGGAGCACAGTAGTACCCCAAACGTACAGAACATGAATCCGGACAATGAGGATGATGGTACAGCAGCCCCTACCATAGAAGAAACACGCCAAGCATTGCGAACATTAAAAAATAACAAGGCATCAGGATCTGACAACATACCTACTGAACTCATTAAGCAAAGCGGAGAGGAAACTATCAGAAAATTGCATGAAGTAATAGTGGAAATCTGGAGACGGAAAGAAATGCCTGATGAGTGGAACGAGGGCATAGTGTGTCCTTTACACAAAAAAGGAGACCCTCTATCTTGCAGCAACTATAGAGGAATAACGCTGTTGAATACAACATACAAAGTGTTCTCACGTGTACTTTATAATAGACTACAACCATACGTGGAAAGAATACTAGGAGAGTATCAATGCGGTTTTCGTCCTGGAAGATCCACAACAGACCAGTTATTTGTACTCAAAGAAACCCTAGAAAAGGCCGTTGAATTTAACATAAACATCCACATGTTATTCATCGACTACAGATATGCTTACGATAGTGTGAACCACAAGGAGTTATTTGAGGCTATGGAGCAGCTCGGAATACCAAAACACCTTGTAGAGCTGACAAAAATCTCGATGAAAGATGCAAGGTGTAAAGTCAGAATTGATGGTGAATTATCCCCACCCCTCAGAACAAATAAAGGATTAAGGCAAGGTGACGCACTCTCCTGCTTGTTATTCAACGTGGCCCTAGAAAAAGCAGTAAGAGATGCATCGATTAACACATCAGGGTGTATCTTTGACAGGTCAGTGCAAATACTAGCCTTTGCCGACGATATTGCTATCCGTGGAAGATCATTTGAGAGCATGAAGGAGGCCTTTGTAGCACTTGAGCAAGCCGCAAAAAAATCGGGTTGGAAATAAATGAGCACAAAACAAAGTATATGTGCACAAAAAACACCAGAAGTAGCAGACAAAATATAACGATCGACACCTACAACATCGAAGCAGTGGATGAATTCGTATATCTAGGCACGATTATAACAAAAGGAAATGACACATCGGCCGAAATCAGAAGACGAATAGCACTGGCTAATAAATGCTACTTTGGTCTACGCAAGCACCTGACGTCTAGAAATATTTCAAGGAAGACAAAATTGGCACTTTACACAACACTAATAAGGCCTGTCCTACTATATGGTTCGGAAGTGTGGACATTGAAAAACGCAGACGAAGCATTGGTAGGAAGATTCGAAAGGAAAATCCTTCGTTCGATCTACAAAGGAATACAGGTTGAGGGCGTTTGGAGAAGAAGATACAACTCAGAGTTGTATGAAATCAGCAAGATTCCAAACGTTGTTAAAGTGATCAAAATAAACAGACTACGATGGATTGGTCATGTACAACGAGGTGGAGAACGAAACCCGACAAAGATAGTGCTGGAGAAAGCTCCACCAGGAAAACGGAGACCAGGTCGTCCTAAGAAAAGATACATAGATGACGTCAAGGATGACTTGAGACAGTTGGGCATAAGAAACTGGAGAAGTCGGGCCAGGGATCGAGAATCATGGAGGCAAATGCTGGAGGAAGCCAAGGCCAACAATAGGCTGTGGAGCTCCTGATGATGATGATGTTTCTTCACTAAAGACCCCCATTACAGGTCGCCGGCAGGCCGTGGTCTTTCAGGCCAGATCGGCAGGCACCGCCCGATGAAGCCGTGCAGGTGATGTCATGATTCCTTACAGACACACAGACGAAGACGACAGTGGAGGGGGTCGTAAAATCGCAAAAACTTTGCTTGAAAAATTCAATTTTTTTGGACGGAGGAGGGTGAAACGAGGGAGTATTTCGCGCCTCAAAACGAAGCAAATATCGGACTGGTCCTCCTGGTTGGGAGTTTGGCGGCAGGTGGACAATCTTTCATCGTAAAAAGCCACAGGCAGGACGGACTCAGCGGCAACGACTCAGGCAACGGAATTTGGAATTCGATCTAGGAACAAGGAACGTCAGGACACTCAACAGAACAGGCGCTCTGTGTTCGCTTTTATTAGTATTACGAAAATATAACGTAAGATTACAGCCCTCCAAGAAACCAAAAGGACCCATAGTAGTGTCACACGGTACTCTCCAGTGGATCACCGAATGGAACAGAGTTCGGAGTAGCATTTATGGTAAAGAAGGAAATGAAATCACTGATGCTGGACCTCAAGCCAGTAAACAATACGCCCGCTTCGCATTAAAACAAGGCTACATAACATTATTATTACAAGCGGGATCCGGTCTTGGGCTCTCGCAACAACTGTGTCGCTCACTGCAAAGCAGTGCAACTTCAAACTCACTGGAACTGCTCCACCTTCACAACGAAAGATACGACAAAATGTGACTCCAAAGCAAATCAACCTCCAATACTCTAAAATACGGACCCACACCACTCCCACATTGAACGACACAAATGCTGCTCCTTCGGTAATAATTCTTTTTTATGGGTGAGGTTGTAAGTCTCACGCGAACCTTACTTGGAAGGGACTAGCCCGATCATGTTAGCCAGTCAGTGGCCACCGCTAGGAGGTTATGATCGCACTTCCATCATTCCGAAATAGTTGCGGCACGTACATGTTATTCCCCCTATTCCGCTGATGACTGACCACCCTACATAACATTAGTCTCATAAATGCATGTGTGGGAGTATGCACAAAAGACACGTCGGATGAAGAGAAAGAGCAATTCAAGAGCTAACAAACGCCAATAGGTTAATACCGTCAAATGATATTAAAATGGTGTTTGGAGATATGAATGCCAAAGTAGCAAAAGAAGGAGTTCCTAGCAGTCATAGCCTACACAACGCTACCAATGACAATGGTAGTAAATTGATCCATCTCGTAAGCTCAAACTCAATGGTAGTAAGTTCAACAATGTTCCCGCACAAGAATGTCCATAAGCTGACGTGGCAACCACATGACGGGGTAACAAAGAATCTTATTGACGACGACCTAATTGAGAGTCGGCGAGTATACTGGGCGTAAAAACAATGAGAGGAGTGTGCTGTAGTTCGGACCACTATCTAGTCAAGGTGAATTGAGGCCCAGATAGCAAAAAACACGAAATTCAACCAAGAAGAGCTTAAGAATTCAATAACGTTCAGGCCACAAAAACTCTTTTCTGTTCGCTTGTCCGGCCAATCCTGGAACATGAGTGCCCGATTTGGGACCCTTTATTTCAGGTAAAGGAGGTAGGTTGGACTCAGTATAGAAGAAATTTCTCCTCCTCGCTCTGAAAAACCTACACAACCCGCTCGATTTTTGCAGCTAACCGCCCTACACGTACAGACTCAAGAAGTTGGAACTCATGCCGCTGTCACATAATAAGAATGTGCTCATCTCTTGCTTTACTTTGGACGTCAAATGATAATGTTAGGGTACAGTTCCTGCCCATTAGAATCAAGTTCAATGCCGAAGTTCGACACAATAGCCATACAAAAATGCTTAAGGAATACCCTCATCGGACAGAATATGCAAAGAATGGACCCGTCAACACATGTTATGCTTCTCGCTGAACAAAAAAAACGCCAGCACGCATCACACACTTTCCGAAAAACAGACCGACAACTGGCGAGCTTATTTCTCTTGTACACAAGGACGATTGTACACAACGCAAACGATCAAGTTCCCATAAAGCACATTCAACAAAACATTTGGTGTCGATTCTTTTTTTTGGTTTAAATTTGTCGTCGTATGCCCGTGTGAACAGCTCAGTTCTCGGCCATTTAAACTTTTGCTCAAGTTTGGCCATCGTGAGCCCGTATGTGATTCCAAGCGGCTAGTGCTCGCCCGTTGTAAGGCCATCTTTTATTTTTACTCGGGTTTCTGTATAATTTGTGTAACATAGGTAGATTACTTAAAAAAAAATGTCTTAAAAATTTAGGGCGCATAAAAATATGTCGCCCGGGGCGCCAAAATACCTAAGGACGGCCCGGGATACAATAAAGAGTAGTATGAAGTTTTTGACGACCCACAACTCTCAACTTTAATAAATAGACTAAGACTAGCCGGCCACGTAATTAGGACGGAGGACAAGCGCTATTTCAGGGAATAGGCCAGTAGGTAGACCCAAGAGGAGATGAATAGACTCTGTAACGGCTGACGCAGAGGCAATGCTCAACATCCAGAACTGGAAACATGCTGCAAGGGACCGTTAAACTTGGAGAAATGCCCTAGAGAAGGCCAAGGCTCGGTTTAATATTAATATTCCAGTAATTTTAAATGTCATTTAGGCCACCTTCCTTGAATGAAGGGCAAATAATGATCTTGGATCAATCAAGTTATAAAATATGGCAATGTCAAAATAAAAAATGCCAAGTTATGGCAAGATGCATAATCTCCAAGGAGAATAATTCCACGAAGAACATCTAAAGTAACCGTAAAACTAGACTGAGTTTGATCTGTAATGTCAAACCCGACTTTATGATGCTCTATAAGGATAAATATAGAACACCACAAAGGACATACATATTTTATATGTACAATGGCTATATACTGGCATATAATAGTTAGCTTAGTTGTCAAGCAAATCAGTTTTTGTTTAAATATAATCAACTATATTAAATAAAGTAAGAAATGAACTTTTCTTGCAAAATTTTCTTTAATTTAAATTCAAAACTTTCACCCTCTTTAATATATCATTACTACCCAATTTCTAAGAAAAAATGTCAAGATTTTGCATATGGAAATGAGAAAAAGTTAAAGTTCCATCACATGATCTGCATGTTCCCATCATCTCTTAACTCTTCCCATTTTCCGTTTACAACATGATGAAGCTGATAAAGTGTGTACTTTAGGTAAATGTCATTTGCGTGAATGCTAATTAAATATATTTCCAAATGATAAAGTTAAGAAATTGTAGAAAAGCTAAAATGTAAATTGTAAAAGCAAATAATAAAGCCAAGAATTTGTAGGCGTAATGAACGAACACTGCGTACCAGCGAAGTTATAAAACTGTTGTGTATGAAGTTATTGATTTAATAATTATTATTTTTCTTGGTTTAAATGCGACGAAGTGTTTTAATTTTAAATCCAGTTTTTTTTGTTCTTAAAGTGTTTAAAACTTGTCGTCTAAGTTAGTACCTTCTTGCCTCGGATAAAACCCTCCGTATTAGTACCGGCGTTCTGGCGAAGCTATCCATGATGCAGTATAATTTCACTTGAACTTTCTTGTAAATCACTCCATAAAATTTTCACAGCATTTTGTTTGCTTAAAAATGAGAACCTTTTCCACTTCAAATTCTTCAAACATTATCTTCTTCTTCAATCATACAAACAATCCACTACCGCACCACAAAAATATGAATAATAACAAAAAAATTAACTGCCATTAGCAAACATAGACCGAATATTAAAGTCAGAAGAAAAAGTAAATAAAAAAATTTGTATGTCTCGACGACGAAGGTGGACGGTCTCACACACAGTACAAATGCCACAAAGTCTCGCCGAAGACTGCAGCACTCGCAAATTTGTGAAGCTTTCCCAAGTACACGACGACGACGGACGACACACAAAAGCAGCCCCAAGTAAAAGCAGAAAATTTTCCAGCGGGCATATGCCGCCCTCCTCCTCCCCGCCCAAGTAGAAGGAAAATTTTATGCTATGGAGAAAGAAATTTGAAAAGTTTCCTTCCTATTGAATAGCTTGATGGAGTCTCTCAGAAGCACTACGGTTCTGTGAGTGAATGAATGGACACGAAAGGGAACTTGAAGAAAATTACAAAAAAAAGAAAAACCTTCAAGAAGGGACTGCATGAAGAAAAGTGCTTTGAACTTGAGATTAGACTATCTTCACATTATGAAAAAGGACAAAAGTCATATAACATTTAACTGGAAGGATTTCTTTTCGGGGGGTTCTGCTCCTTCTGCGAAATAACACACAGAAAACAAAAGGGCCTTCATCTGCACACTTCGGACAGATTGAACGGACCGTTCTCTAGCAGCTAAACAAATTCAAGTTAGGTTAGCTCTTATCAAAACCTCCACACCATAGCTGAATGGAATTTCCGTGGTGATTAAATACAATTCACAATAATACATCATAAATTATATTCTTGTAGCCTCAAATTGCCAATCAAGTAGGTCTTATTTGAATTTGATTAAATATTGTCACGCAAGCATAGAACGACGTCGACCATACTCAGCATAATCCGTATTTGGATATGTATTATCCGCTTTTGCGAAAACAACAACACTACAAGCTCCTCTTAGTAATGGTGTCGACGACCTATCGGCTGCTTATCTTTATTGAGCATAAATAAACTTGGATACCATATTCTAGACACTAGTGAACTTGAAGTGTTATGACTAAATTTATTTTCCTGTTTTGGTTGGGAAATGAGAAACGGGGGAAAGAACTTGAGGGGGCAAAAATAATACACGATTTTTTTATGATATAATTCCCCATTTTCTCAGTAGCTACGGAAAATATACACGAATTCAAGCTATCGTGGCTTCATATTCATTTCAATTTACGAATTTGTTAAGAAAATTAAGGGAGAAGGTCTGCATTGAATTGCTAGGGTTTTATTTAGGGCAAAATAGTTGGGCAAGGTTAATGGTGTTTATGGGATTTTACTAGAATGAATTAAGCAGACTAGCAAGAAACATGGGAAGTATTCTTCACAGTAGTTGCTTTGTAATTTCATTTAAGGGTGAAACGTCGATTTAATTGTCTATAAAAAAAACATGCTTTATGTAGTTATATATAGTTAAAACTAAAACGTAAGCTATATTGTAAATTCTTGTTAATTCTCTTTTCTTTCTATCTTGTATATCGTCGTCTGCTTTGTTATTAGAAAAGGTATTAGCGGGATTAAGCTCTCCAGGCAAAACTTCAAGCTGTTGGTATCAAAGGTTTTCTAAAAAAAAAAAACCCCCCTTTGGATTTTTGGTGTACCGTAAGATTCTATCCTATCACCCGTTTTTTTTTCAGTGACGTGGCGTGCTTTGAATTTGAACGGAAGCAATCTGATCAAAACTTTTTAGTACTAGATTTACAGTAAACATAAGTGTATATCTTAATTTATTCTGTTTACTATGTGTTACTAAAACCTCTCTCTTTTGTTGCTTGTATGCACCCAATTTATTTCAACATAAATTCCCCAATTTACAGAATCTTGGCTTTCACAATAATGTATCCTAAAAAGGCCTGCTCCTGACATGCCAAGTGCCAAACAACAGTGCTGGATTACCCATTAGGCCGGACTAGGCCATGGCCTAGGGCCCCCGACCAGCAGGGGCCCCCAAGAAAATCTGATATGATTTTTTTTAAATACAATTCAAGTCAATTTTTTTTCTTTTTTTTTTAATTTCGAGAAACAAATTTTTAATTTCCAACCAATTTATTTATCATATTAATATGTACTTTTAAACGCAAAATATTTAAAAATGTTTATTCATTTATTCTTTCAATTGTTTTTTCATCTGACGATTCGAATTTCATATCGCGCGCTAAAGTCTCGAGAAAGCGCTTACAAACTCGACCTTGTTTATATAAACAAAAACGATCCAGTGTTTTTAACGTCACAAAACCATTTGGTGCTTGGTCGTTTTGCAAAACACTTTGGTTGGTTCTCTTGATAAAAAAAAACGTTTTCCTCACTCGATGGGAAAGGTGGGGACCTTTCCCACTCGTAAGAAAAAATATTGTACTCGAAGGCATGGGGACTTTAAGAGAGATTAATTTTACAATTATTAAAAAAAGGGGGCCCCAAAAATTGGATGGCCTAGGGCCCCCATTTGGCTTAATCCGGCATTGCCAAACAATATCTAGAAAATTTTATAATTGAAGATTTATAATGATTTATCTAGTACAGTGAATCTCAACCAATGTGCCGCGGCAAGAAGAAGATACAACGACAATCCCGAAATGTACCAAACATACAAAGAACCTGACATAACCAAAAGCTTCACGATCTCACGCCTACACTGGATAGCACATGTAATGAAAATGCCTGAGGAAGCGCCCCCAAAAATCCAGTTCCTCCAAACGCCAGAACGAAAAAGGTCACAAAGAAGACCTAGGAAGAGATATAAAGACGACATCGAAATGCACTTACGCATAATTGGGATCACCAACTGCAAGAGACAGACGCAGGACCGAGATGATGATTATAATTTTTCCAACCAAATTTAAAAGATATTATCAAAAATCATGAAGCTCAAATTTCGCATTTAGCATTCTTATAATTAATTTTTAAATAATCCTAAATGAACGTTCCGCCAAATTGTGTCGCCAAATTGTTAAAAGTGTCTCGCAACAAAAAAGGTTGAGAACACTGATCTAGTAGATTTTCAAATTTTTGGGCTGTGCCTAATTTAGAAAGAGCAGAAACCGATTTTAAATTCTCGGAGGATTTTTCGCAACGCCCACAGCTTTATGGAAATTATTTAAATCATTACTTTATGGAAAATTCAATACAAGGCTAAAATAAAAATATATGGTAATTCGCCCTAAGGTATGATTTTATCCTTCTGAGATTAACATTTATTTTATTGCTTGGCATTTTTTCTAGCTCTGACTGTCTCGAAATAAAATTATATGAAAGCAATATTTTTTATATTAGCTTTGTTTATTGAGCTGCTCTAGGTTGAGCTAGCTTGAGATATCTCACGAAAATTTGGTTGCTCTTACTTGCCTGAAGTTGCTCTTATTTGTGTTTCATGAGCTTGCTCTAAGTTGAGCTAGAGCACGGTTTTCTGCTCTACCTTTTTTGGTAGAGCAACTTCAGGCAAGCAATCAGCTGTTTGTCAACTGTCACAATACCGACATCCGTTAATTGAATATCTGAATTATACGAATCATCTAGCGCTTGCATCAACTGACTTAATAAATATTTTCAATAAACACAGCTATTATGTCTCTCAGCGAGAGAGAGCAAGAACTTCGTTTTAGCTGCTTGCCTTAACACTGTTCTCAAGTTCATTGAGACTCGCCATCTCCACTTCCCTTTTCATCAAAAAGTTCAAAAGAACTGCGTTCCTACGAACAGTGTAGGGAATAGAGGATTCGAGGGATCCCGGCCCTATTTCAGTAACGAAAAATTCGAGATTAGATTTGGCAAAACCTAGATTTTCCGGGCTGATAAAAATTTTCTAAATGTGGAAAAAATACTGAATAAAACGAAACGCAACTTATCTTGACAGCTGATTTTGTATTTTGCATCGTATGTAGCCATAGAGAGTCAAATTCAACACTGTAACCAAATAATGCAATATCACGCGGGCCAAATATGATACCGACTTCGTTGAGGTGCCGATCGACGCGAATTAACGAGTATATGTATAATCTAAAAAGTTCGGACCGTTTTGTTATTTAAATGACGTACGTGATTACAAGGTACCTGCACGATATCGCGCGAATTGAAGTGTCGTCCGTAACGTATTAACGAAAATATCGACTTCTTTAGATGCGGATTGAAGAATATTAACGAAAACAGGCTCTGAAAATAATTTCATAGGATTCGGTGAAGCCCTCTTTTTGTTTAAATGAAAAGGCTTCGGCTCTATGTCACAACGACCTTATATTGATAGGTTTTCCTAATATCCAATAAACTCGTTGAAATGAACCCCATTCTAAATGAAGGATTCAGCAGACCAACAGCTTTCCAACAAGACATTACTTGTCAAAATTCGATTGAACGGATTTTCCGACGCTTTCCTGGACGTAGCTTGTGACAAACATCGAAATTGGAAAAATCTCATGAGAACAAAAATAATGCTATGAAAATTATCGACAAAAACGTCCTATAAGCTTTTCGTGGAAAATATCACGTTTGGTCGGAAAATGGAGGGTACAAAAAAAAAAAGGATAAATAATTTCGAATATATATTGTTTTCTTTGTGCAGGGTGTCCCACCTAAAGTTACAAAGCGGCTGTGGATAGGCTTTGGATATACGAACAAAAAATCGAATAGGAGGAGGTGAGATCGTAAGAGTGTAGCAGGTAGGGCGTTTTGCATTTTTTTGGTAGAGGTATATATATCACCCTGTATTTTGTAGCCCTATGACCTACTTTCAAAACTAAGCTGTATACGCAAAATATTCGCACCTACCTAAAACTGTATTAGCGAAGGTTCTAGCTCTTTTTTTTCACTTGAATTGACGACATACAGCTAATTGTATTCTACTTATCATAACCTTTCATTTGATACACATATCGAGGGGTTGTACGGTAAAAGCTAATGCGCCTTTTTGTGGTGGCCGCTATATTAGATTTAAAACGACGTCACATAGCTTACTGTTTTCTACTCGTCATACTCTTTCTTTTGATACCCCTATCGGGGGTTGTAAAGAATAAGGTAATCCGGTGGGCGCCATATTGGATGTACCATAAAATTGATTATACTACATTGCATTGTATTCAGGACCAAAGGTTTGTTCCAAATTTGAGCATTTGGATATCGGAAGTAGTCGAAAAATCGATCGCAAGATTTGCCCCACACAGAGAACGAAGTTAATATAAAGCTTGTAAAAACTAGACAAAAGCGGACCTCAGTAGTAGCATACGCAGATGCCAAAGATGGTCCTGTGGATGTACACCGCTGTAGTACGCCCAATTCTCACGTATGGGTCGCCAGTACGGTGGCCAGCGCTGAGCAGGATCTATAACGTCATAAAGTTTGGAAGAGTCCAGAGGACGGCAAGAATTGGGGCAACTAGAAGTCATGAGAACATGCCTAACGAGAGCCTTATGGATATAGCAATATCTTGAATCTGCTACCCGAGAGGATTGTCCTTCAGCAATGACTTTTCCGTCGAAATACCCTCAAGAAGAGAGTGGAGAAACGAAGACATCCTGAGGAAGCTCGATGTACGAATATTCACCGACGGATTCAAGACGTCAGAGGGACCACTAACAATTCACCGCCCTGGCACCACCCGGAAAACGCTAGTATCTTTCAAGCAGAAATGCTGGTGATCCTCAAGGATAATGAACAATGAACTTAGAGCCTACGCAAGCATGTAACATAGAAACTTTCAGAGATAGCCAAGCCTCTATAAAAGCTCTGGATGTAAAAATGCGCTCTAAGACAGTGGAGCGATGCAGATCGGAGCTAGATAAGCTTAGTAGAAAGCACAATGTGATTCTTGTCTGGATTTCCGGCTTCAGGAAGCTTCTCTTCGGGGCTTAGACGGTCGGCAGCCCAATAACGCGTCATTTTTTACTACCACCAGCTTCTGGACAGCCAAAAGTAGAGAGTACTGGAGACCTGAACTATCTTTAGAGCAACTTGGCCGACTTACAACAAAGAAAAAATAACGGGCCTCTTAAACCGACATTATGAAACGGCACTTTCTCCACTTGTCCCGAATCACGACTCGGCGTTCAGCAGAGGGGCCAATATAAGATAAGAACCTGGCAAACTTTATCTGCATGATTGTGAATTCAATCAACAGAGACATTATTCTCGACAGATACCGGAAGAATCGTGGCGAATTTAACATGCACGTGGTTTGATAAGTTAATGGGTTCCTAAATATGTCATTTTGAAAATATTTCGATAATCGACACAGAAGTGTTTTGGACAGAAGTGTTTCGGATAACATGAAAATTGAATAATACCTCATCTTTTTCTGTATCACTCATTTCTGTAAGTTTCGATTTTTAGTATTCGCATCACATCCTGAAGTTCATTAAATTATATGCGATACTTTTCTAAAAAAGAACTTCTATTACTCTATTGTAACAGGAAACTTCAATCCCTTATACAGATATGGAAATTCAATTATAATGATAAAAAATATAAATTTTCGAAAAGAGTATTTGAAACAGGACAAACATTTTTTTACACCAGAGAACTAGGGATAAAGCATGCTATCATATTTGCATAAACCATTTTCAACAATGCATGAATTCGTTCCATCGTCAATTTAGTGCAATTTCACTCACTTCAGTATGTTATAAATCGGAAATCCGCATTCCTAATTTACTAGTAAATCAACCGATGTCCATTAAAACTGGCACAGTTGCATTCCTAGTGAACGAATCCGTCTTTATATTGAATACAAACTTCGCAGGCGCCTCCTTTTGCCAAAATTCGATTTGGCAACAAAATATGAATTCCATCAAGTGCAAACATTTAAAACATGATGAAAATTCTTTTTCCATGAGTCAATTTGTTTCAAAGTGATATTAAGGAAAACATTAGTGCTGGGTTATGTATCCTATAAATCTATCATGTTTATATCCATTCTGATGTTCTATAAGACACATATGGGAATTTTTTCAAAATATTAAAATTAATAAAACTAGGTATTATTTTAGGTATGAGAAAATTTAACAATAAAAACTATATTTATAATTTTAGTTTTACAATGAGTGAGTGTTTACTTATCATTGATATTTAAAGAAAACGGTTCTGATATCTCTAGATGCATATCCAATCCATAACTACTTACTATGGTTATTTGCATGATATTAAAACAAAATCAAGAAGGCTTTGATCCGACTATCGGATCAGACCAAAAGCAGGAGGAGGAAGGATGACGAATGAAATGCTGTCATTGCGAGATATTGTTCTTTCAATTGGTGGAAAAGCTATGTAGCATTGTGGTTTAGGTTTGTCATACCCGCATATTATCGATGCGTCTGATAATTTAAACAGAGAATACATCGCACACAATGCACCAAAGTTAAACAATGAACAAAAGGTAGTCTATCAACGCATCATCAACAGCCTCAATACGGGTGTATTTTTAAGGCCCACAATGCGACACTGGAATGACTATTTTAATTAATCTCAAATTGGCCAAAATAGGTGCAGATAAAGGATTACCACAGTAGGGAGATTGCTACAACACATAAGGCAAAACGATTCATTCTATGTTTTAGATAGAGATCGCAGAAGATCATATGGAAAATCCTGCGTGAAAATCTAAAAACCGTCACACATCTCAGGGTATATAAGACGATAAAAAATGTTCTAAGATTAATGATAATCATTACATTGAACTGCTAGCTGGTCTTTGAAAGTTCGTAACAGACACGGAATTTTGAGGAGCGATATTTACGACGATTTGCAAAATAGCAAGTCAACTTACTCAACTGAACTCAGTATGTAATTATACAAACATTGTAATATGTACTTACAAGTAAAAATAAAATACTGAGCGTCGTTTATAAAGAAGCGTTACAGTGAATCGTTAACATTGCATTTGCTGAAGATCTGAGCTTGAAAGTTCGTAACAGACACGGAATTTTGAGGAGCGATATTTACGACGATTTGCAAAATAGCAAGTCAACTTACTCAACTGAACTCAGTATGTAATTATACAAACATTGTAATATGTACTTACAAGTAAAAATAAAATACTGAGCGTCGTTTATAAAGAAGCGTTACAGTGAATCGTTAACATTGCATTTGCTGAAGATCTGAGCTTCTATTCAGTCTAAAGTTTTCGTTGAGACCGGGAACATTAAAAACCTGCTACCCTGCTGTCGTCTTCGCCTGTGTGTCTGTGGGGAATCATAAAGCGACCTGCAGTCTACGGCCTGTCAGACAGTTGTCTCAAGTCCTCATCCCTCAGTCAGACTCAGTAATGAATAGTGAGTGAATTCTATCGAGTCTCAGTAAAAAAGTTAAAATGGCAATTTTATACGTGCACTTGCCCTGAAGAAACGAGAACCCGACTACACATTGTTTCGTTGAGTCAACTAGAATCTATCCAGAATCATCTGGAATCCCTCAAGGAAAATGGGTCTACCACTGCTTTGTGTGTGCACTACTTCAAAATGGTTAAACGATGAAGAAGTTCATTCATGCTGAGCATCGTGGTGATTGGGTCGGCCAGCAGATAAACCCATTCTTCATTCAGCTGGGCACTTCTAGTATGCAAAATGTGTTCATTTATACGTACAAGACATGGCACAACTGCAAAATATCCATCCACAGGCCAGGCGTACAAGGGAGTTTGCAGAAAAGGGGTTCTTCACTATTAATCGCAACAAGCACACTTGGGGAAGAGTTCGGTAGGATATGTTCATACAACAAACTCTTATGCACTCCATGAAAAGTTCAGGTGGCCTGATGCGAGGAAAAAGAATTACTGTTTCTGTACTCGCCAAGTCGGTTTGTAGATCACCGGGATGCACCGCCCTATACACATCATTGGAGAAGTTCGCTAGAGTGGTTTTTGGAAGCAGCACGTTGAATGCTTGGTATCAGGGCAAAAGAGAGATTCAAGAGATCGAGCTAAGATTCCCGAATGGTTCAATGACCATCCCCCTTTTGCAAAGATGAATTCACTCATGTCGCTGATAAATGGGCACCCTGGAAAATTCCAAAGTCGAACAGCAGCTCTAGTCGGAAGATAGAGGGAGGAGAGAGAGATAGAAATGGAGGAAGGAGCTGCCACAACCTAGCCGCGATGTTTTTATTCCACCTACCATTTCGCGACTCTGACATCGGGGCATCGAGAACAACTCACTGGAGTGTTATGCCTCCTGAAACGAGTTGAATCCCATCAACCAACCGATGATATGCGCTTGGTAGAGCAGTGAAGGACTAGGAAAGGGTATGACAGGAGAATCAGGAATGTGAAGAGGGAAGGAGAGAGACATGGGAAAGTGGAAAAGGACCGTAGCGCTGCCGGGATTCGAACCCGGGACATCTGGAATGGCAGTCAGGCGAATTACCTCTAGACTACTGAGGCCCCCAAAACCATGCAAAATTTAATTGGCAGCAAACTTTGTTCCATGAAGCAGTCTAAGAAGAATGAGATTTTGTCACTAGCCGGTATGAGCAGTATTATTAAAATCAATGGTGAGGTAGTTACTGTCAACCCTCTGACAATTTTCTAAAGAAATGTCATTGCAAAAATAAGCGACGAAGATGTTGTAATGCTTTTGACATATTTATTTATTTATTTATTTATTATATAAACCAGGAAGTACACAAGATTTACATCTTTTAGAGTACATTAAAAATAAAAAAGAAAAAGAATAACTACATAATAGATAGACTAACCTAAACTTAAAAAACTATGAGAGAGACAGACAGAAAGGAAAAGAGCAGGAAATAGAAAAAGAAAGATAGTACTAAAGAGAAGTAGAGGGAGATAGAAAAAGAGATGCTTGCTTTCTGAAAGTCTTGGCTGTGCCTATTCTTTGAATATTGCTAGGAAGGTTATTCCAAAGTCTAATCGAATGCACAAAGAAGGAACGGCTACCCATTAGGGAATAATGTGTAGGAATACGAAATTTAATCGAACGCATGGATTGCAGAGGAAGGAGGAATTCTGAGAGATAAGAGGGACTTTTCGTGTGGAGAACTTTATGCACTAGGACCAATGCAGCGACATCAACAAAACAGAAGAGGTCGCAACCAAGTAGGGAGTTTCGTACACCAGACACATGATCTGATCTGCGCAAGTGAAAAATGAACCTTAAACAATCATTGAATGCGACTGATAGACGTTGACGACAAGATGCATCAAGGGATATATATACAAGGGAGCCATAGAGGAAGTGTGGAACAATAAGAGCTTTAACTAGCTTGAGCCGAATAGACGATGATAAAAGACTACCATAAAGCCTAAGTCTCCGTAACGCACCATAAATTTTGGAAATCATGAGTGAGATATGATCGCAGCAGGATAGTTTGGAATTAATGGCAATGCCAAGATTATTAACACAGTCAACAACGGGAAGAGAAACATTATTAAGTAAGATAATTGGAATATTGTCCAGAGAAAGAGAGCGACGACTAAGAATGAGTACTTGGGATTTGTTAGGATTAAGTTTAAGGAAATTGGAAGAGCTCCATTCATTTATCAGGCATAAGACATTATTGAGATGAGAAATACAGGATTCAATCCGACTAGGAGTGCATGAAGTATATAGCTGTAGATCATCAGCATATAAATGAAAGGAGCATCCATGGATAATAGCAGGGAGATCGTTAACGTACAAAGAAAAAAGGAGAGGACCAAGGATTGAGCCTTGTGGAACACCCAAGGATACAGGTAGGAAGGATGATACAATGGAATTATGCCGCACGAATTGGAGTCTATTAGAAAGAAGAGAAGAAAAAAGACGAATTGCAGAAGAGGAAAAGTTATAGAGCTGGCTAAGCTTGGAAATTAGAAGCGAGTGAACCACAGAATCAAACACCTTAGAAAAATCAAGAAGAACTAATATCGCAATGTCACCTCGGTCAAGCATAGAGCGCAGATCAGTAGTTACTTTTAGTACAGCTGTTTCACAACTGTGAAGTTTACGGAAGCCAGATTGGAATTTAGAGAGGAAATTTTTAGAATCAAGGTAACCAAGAACTTGAATATAGATGACTTTCTCAAAAACTTTGGCTAGGAAGGGTAGAATACTGATAGGGCGAAAATCGGATATATCAGAGGGGCAGGATTTTTTAGGTAATGGAATTACTATGGCTTTTTTCCATAGCAAGGGAACTTGGGAAGTTGTTAGGCAGTAATTAAAAATGTGGGTTAAAGTTTCCACAATTAGGGGGGAAAGAAGCTTGATAAATCGAGGAGAAATTCCATCAAATCCAACACTGTTGGAGGAGATAGACAACAATATTTTAAGAACTTCAGATGAGTCCACACAGCGGAAGCTAAAGCCATCAGAACTAAGAGAATCAAAGGAGACAGAATTAGAAGAAGTGGAGGGAACAGGATCAGGAGGACGTTGGATGAAAGATGCATTAAGATGGTTAACATCAGTATCAAAGGGTATAGGCACCGAAGCATGAATACCCAAAGAACGAAGATTATGCCACAGTTTTTTAGATTTTAAAGCAGGATCAAGTTTGCGGGAGTAATACTCGCGTTTAGCGGAGATAACCTTACTAGTGATGAGATTTCGAAGCTTTTTGTATTCGCTTAGGTAGCTAGGGATCTTGGTCCTGCGATAACGTTTATACATGGACTCACGCTGCATTATCAAATCACGGATTTCACGCGAAAACCAAGGACAAGGTGAAGACAGATTGCATCTTCTAGTAACCAAGGGAACACACCGATCATAGAGAGATCGAATAAAAGAGGTCAGGAGATTGACTTTAGTGTCAACACAAGTAGTGTTATATATATCGTCCCAAGGCACAGACGTGGCTAGTTCCGAGAGCCGATCGCAATTGATGTTCTTATAATCGCGATAAGAAAAAGACGAATGTATGGGGGAGTGGCGAAAGGAAAAACGAATGGAGAGAAACAGAATATCATGATCGAGGAAGCTAGGGGGGGAAATTTGATTGTGTTTTAACACTGAATCAATAGAGGTTGTAGATAGAACATCAAGTAGGGAAGGATTACAGCAGTTCAGGAAAGTAGGAAGATGATTAAGAATATGTAAGTCCAAAGATGCGAGAAAGAATCTGAGCGAGTTTGCACGTGAATTGTCCCTAAGCAAATTTACATTAAAGTCTCCAGCAACCATTATATTTTCATAATGAAGAGAGAAGCGTGAAACAAAGTTGTGCAACTCAACAGCAATATCGGGGTTAAATATATTAGGGGGACAGTATACATTAACGACAACACATTTATCATATTTCGATCTTATCTCAACAGCAATGAACTCAAATTGAGAGCCACTCGACTTACCAACAACACTAGATAAAAGCATAGAGGATACATATATGGCAACCCCACCACCAGTACGACCAACACGATCATTGCGATGCAGCGAAAAGCCAGGTAGGGAAACAAAAGAGGAAGGGATTTCAGGTTTAAGCCAAGTCTCACTTACTAGCAGAACATGTATTTTAGTACGGTCGCACATATACCTCAGCTCGTCCATTTTGTTCTTTAAGCTCCTTGCATTCATAGTGCATATATTCAGTCCTGAAGTGGAGGAGCAGAGAATATTAAGTAGCATTCCCACATTGCACACCCGACTAGAAGAACGATTCATAATTAAATTTTATCATAACGCACAACCAAGAATACAGAAGCAACGACAAAGAAAATATCAAGAAAGCAGAGGAAAATAGAAGGGGAAGAAGAAGATAGAGAGAAACAACACAGTGAGGAGGAAATCTATAAGACCTTAAAATTAAGTTATACTTAAAAATAATAGTTACTATCAACATATACTTAAAAATAATAGTTACTATCATGCGTAGATCGTAGATATTGACCCCAGTGGCAAAGAGCTGCTCCTAAACTTCTTCACTGTGATCCAGGAGTTGACACAGAGTTGACTGCCTCATCCAGGTCGAGTGCCGAAGTAAATATTTGGGCACGCTTATTTTTTTCCAACTGCACAAATACTAAGCCACGACGAGTAAACACAGATGACACAAGATTCCTCTTAAGGAGCTTCCGCGCCGTCCGCAGTATGTCACTGTTTTTCGACGTTAAGCTTTCGTTAACGTAGACCAGGCTGTTAGTTGAATAGCCCAGGTTCAGTTTATTCAGCATTAGAGTACCGTGCTGGCGAGTTTTCTTCAGAAACTCTTGCTGTTCGTTAGCAGAAGGAAACTTTACAATTATTAGCGGGCTAATCTTCCTGTCGTTTACCATCGGCGACTCAAGGCGACTTCGCAATCGTGGCCGGAACACATTTACATATGGTGATAGCTTATGGCCGATGGTAGAGGCAATAGAATTTAAAATGTGAATCGGATCATCATTATCACCTACAGGAATACCCCGAACAACCACATCATGTAACCTAGTTTGGCGCCGTAGATCCTCGAGCTCATTGGACACTACAAGGTGATCATGCTGGAGGGTTTCAACCTCCTCTTTTAATTTGCCCAATTCAGTAATGAGAGAGCTACGAAGCTCCTCCATTTGGGATGACAGCTGCAGTTGAATCCGTTCCTCAAAGACAGCAAATTGTTCTGCCAGCATACGGCTAAAACTTACCATAAGTCGCTTCTCCAACAGTTCAAGGCTGTTGTCAGGCGCTGCTATTGAAGTTGACCTGGCTGCTTTGCTGCTGCTGCTGCTGCCGCTATCGATGCGCCTGCTGGCTGACTCGGGTGTATTGACCTTAGCGGGATTAGAGATGTTATTCTCAGCAAATTTCCTAGTGGCGGGCCGTGACTGATGTGTTTTCGACATTTTGAGTGAGAATCGGAAATGTTTTTATTTTTTTATTTTTATTGTTTATTAGGCACGGACAATATTCACTGTGAAAAATTATTAGGGTAGCAACGAAAAGTAATTTTGTTGTGTTTTTAATTAAAATTAATTAAATATAAAACTGCGGTAATAATAAAAATGATACGGGTCAAATAAAAACACGTCTACTCGCTGAACATCACTTTAGGAGACTCCTTTAATTATTAATTAACTCCATTACCCCTGACTCTGTACAGCGAGGCCGGAATACGAAAAGGAAAAAATCATCGCTCAGCGATCTTTTGCCAGTACAGGACAACTCTTCTAACTCAAAGGACCAATTTGAAACGGTGATCTCATTCTCCATCGCATGAATTGGAAAGAGTCTTCCTACATTTCTTCAATTTCCATCAGTATAATGCCTGTGTACAGAAATATTACGGTGAAAGGTGTACGGTGGTTTTTGATAGTTACATTGATGTAAACAGCACAAAACGAGCAGAGCACAAGCGAAAAGGGCTAACTAAAACTTCCGTTAAAAACAACTTTAATGAAAGCACGGTGATCACAGTTCAACAGGAGCATTTTCTTGCTAAAAAAAGGAACAAAACAAAACTGTAGAGTTGAGCCGGACTTACAAGAGGCAGTTCATTTGTCCCGTACACGATAGTAAATTGTACTGAGGCCTCAACTTTTTTAAATGTCCCGGTTCAAAAATAATGTACTACTGGGATATGAGCGTGTATCGTGCGTTTGTAAATTACGAAGTGGAGAGACATTTCTTACTTCTTTTGCAGCAGCAAAATATCCAATCTGAACTGCGCCGAGGTGAGATTGTAAACACGAACTGGAACAACATTTTCTTATTTCTTTTGCGACAATAAAATATCCAATTCGAATTGCGGCGAGGTGAGATTGTAAACACGAACTGCATAGATATTTTCTTACTGTTTTTGCCGCAGTCAAATATCCAATTTAAGCCGAGCCGTGGTGAGATTGTAAATACGAACTGGAGAGAAATCTCTTACATTTTTGAAGGAGTGAAATTTTATACTAAAGAGACAATTCTTACATTTTACGAGGGAGGCAAATTTTGTGCTGAAGAGATAATTCTTACATTTTTCGAGGGAGGTAACAATTCTTACATTTTTCGAGGGAGGTGAATTTTGTGCTGAAGAGATAATTCTTACATTTTTTGGAGGGAGTGAAGCTGGAGAGATATTTCTTACATTTTTCGATGGAGGTAAAATTTTATTTTTATTTTTTAATCTCTATCTGTAACAATAAAATATTTTCGTGTTATTTTCAATTTTAGGGAGTTTCATTTTAAATATGTAAATATGTTTTTCTTTATACAGTTAACAAAAATTTTAAAGAATATTTTTGTAATCAACATTCATAGGCACGATAATTAATATTTCCATTCATGCATTTATCATTTATCGTATCCTCTCTTTCGCAAACGCAATAGATCTCCCCCATCGCAACGTTTGAGCCATTCACTACGTGACGTGCTAGCACAATACAATGGCACCTCGCCTCATTTGAAGTGAGACATTGTACTGGTTCAAAAGGAAAAAGAGGCTCCTCTTACAAACTCATTTTATTATCGTGTCCTACCCAACACTACAAAACTGATCTACTTGCTCGCCGAGAAAATTACAGCAACAGGGATTGAAACAATCATTGCTACTGGGGATGGCACTATTGTGAGGTGCGGTTTGGGCAAAGATGCTTTAAATCCAACGGTAATAGGCAATAGTTGGGGAGGATGTGGACCTGATAATTCTTCTCATTGGACTGGCACCACCATCTGCCAACATGTTCTTCATGAAGCGAAGCCGTGCAAAGGCGGAGACCAAATTGTTTTGGTGCGACAATTTCAACAGCTTCCATTTGCCAAGACGATCCCCTTCTACATAGCTTCTCCGGATGCTACATCCGCTCGGCGATACATGAAAAGAGCCAAGTGGGAATCTCTAAGCTCTTTACAGCACATCCTGACCTCACCCATGAAATCTCAGCAATATAAACAGATCACTCAACATCACTATATATTGAAAAGGCCGACGGGAAGCTTTTTCCGGCTCTATACCATGCGCTTGTACATCAAGACAATCTGAACATACATCAGTACTCGGCATTTTTGAAAGCGTCAACGGAGACATGGCCACTCTTCTTCCCACCAGAGGAGTTGCGAAGGAAAGCTGGCTCAGAGTATATCTACAGATACAACAGTGGCTCGTTAACCCAATAGGTTTGGCAAAGGGGAGAAGATGCGACTCTCAACCCAGTTACACAGAAGCAGCTTGTGGCACCCGACTCCGTTTAGGAGATGACATATTGCCAATGCAAGTAAAGCAGGGATTACCCGATCTGGTCCCTGCGGTGTGTGCCTCAGCGAATATATCAACAGACCCCCCATCATCGATGATGATCACAATTTTGATTTCAACGAAAATAAATGTTCAACATCCATCCTTGAACACTAACTATTCAATTCACGGGCGGAGAGGGAGACAATTTTTCCCAAAGATTACTCCCTACCCCATCTAGCCCTGTGGCACGGTAGCCCCGTATCCCGAACAGTATGCAGTACTTTTCAAATCATTTGAGAAGCCTCAGTAATGGTACTTAAAACACAAGTTCTTTGTTGAATTCTTCTTCTTTTGTAATCTCGGAAGTGTTTGCAGCAAATTAACATAAGAAACAAAATAACAATTTTACTTCTTCATTGAAAAAATACAATAAAATTTGCATTTTAAAATTATTTGTGCAAACGCTTTTGTGTTTCAAAATTATTTATGCATAACAAAAATTAAAGAAAAGATCATTGTTTCACTTCGTAAACCCCTTGTGGTCATTTAATGTGATGTACGACCCCCTCTCGCCACAATGACCAATTGCAGTCGCCTTAGAACTGAGTCAATTAATTTCTTTGGCCTAAAACTTGGATAAAATCGTTCCAGGTGACGTTTGGTCGTCTTGAAATTTTGTAGTACCTATTTTAGATTTCGAGATGTGCCATATATTTTCAATAGCATTCAAGTCAGGACTCGGCGGGGCTAATCTATAACTTCTTGTCTAACTCCATTTAAAAAATTTTGAATGGGCCTGCTAGTCTGGGTTGGTGTATTGCTGAAGGACGAAACCTGGACCTGTTAAATGATTACCAGCAATGAAAACAGACTTTTTTATGTGGCAAGGTCAAGCTCAGGTATCATCCTTTGTACCACTAGCCCGTCATGTCAAAAAAAAGTTAAATCACTTATTTATCTACAAAAAAGATTATATACATTTTTGTTGTTAAATGCATAGTTTCTGAGATATAGAAATAAACGCGTTTCCCTTCACTGTAAGTTAAGCATAAGGGTGGGGATGACGCCATTTTGAATTTAAGCTCATAAAAATATATAAAATCATTTGGTAAAAAAAATCGCGTGCGGTATTTTTCGCATTACGAAGGCCTTTTTTCGATCTATTTACTGGACTATAAACGGAAATTTGGTACTCTAATATTAACCGATTAACCCGGCGAGATGCCTTGTTTAGCTTGTTTAAAATCTCCAAGAAGACATTGGATGTCACTTTCTCAGAAAGTATCATTAGAGGTCAGATTTCATTAAATGTCACTTTAGAATAATTTAATTTTTTTTCCCCTGAATTTGAACGGTACACTTTGTTCCCCTTATGTGCCACACAAGGAAAATGCTGACTAGTGTGTCCACAAAATTTAACTCCAAAATTCACCTGTTTTGTATTGGCATTTCAAAGTTTCATTTTTCTGAAATGAAGTTTTATACTGGGCTTCCTTCAATCGCCGGTGAAGAATACAAACAAATATTTATCTTGATGGAGATCTTGTTAAATAAAAGTCCTGAGTGAGTTGCCTGAGTTGAGAGTTGTGCCAGAGTGTTTTATTTCTAAACGCAAAAGGGTTTAATGGTGGAAAGTGCTTACTTTTAAATCGGAAGAAGCCAATAAAGCACAAAATCTAAACACTAAAGTATTTTGTTCTTAAACACTTCAAGTGTTCAACAGAAATTAAACAAGTAAGATGATTACCAAAAAATTGAAACCTAAGCACAAGTGTTTAGAAGTAAAACACTTATACGCGAATTGGACGGTCTAGAACAGGGGTGTCCTGCCCGTGGTCCTTCGCGGGAAATTGTGCCCCGCCAATTACATTACCCGCCAATTACGCTCATACTTCGTCTATTGCCTATTTTAACTCACATTCTCAGCTCCTGCTTCACGGCACCAAAGAGTCCCTCGACTTGAAAGCATGTTTTAATCATACCCACTCCCTATAAGTGCCCTTATCTTTTCCTACCAGTCTGTTCGATTTTCGGCCTATTAGTATTCTTCATTTCTGGCAAAGCTCCGTGAAAAGCTGATGACTACTTAAGAAAGGGCGTATTGTGACCGCCTAAAACTTATAAATATAAATATGACAATCTGACTTTCGTAAACATCATAGCCTTCAATCACGTCCTGCTTCTGCGAAAACTGGCATCACAAGCACATTTTTTTCTTGCTCTTAAGCTGCGCCAAGAGATGAAATACATATGTGTGAGAAGAAGGTTGCTGTTGAATAGCGTTATGTATTCTACTGGTCGACTGGTCTGGTCATCCTGGAGCAAGTGTCTCAAACATTAATGTATTGCTGCACCAAGCACTCTTTCCGTACGTGCATAACAGGCAGTATGTGCATCCGATCATGCAAGTTGATACCAATGTACCAATTCTTCTTTGTGGCAACTTCAACACAAACGTGAAAAATGATGATACATTCCTCAAATTCATGAAGGATATGTACAATCTCGAATGCACATCTGATGTTACTAAGTCAACAACGCTGAGAGGAACAACCCTCGATTTGACTTTCTCAAGACACATTACACTTGAAACACTCCCATTAGTCCAGTGCAATTAGTAAATCAAATTGCATTTCATGATGTACAACATTTTTTTTTTTGGAATTTGTTCGGGTACATCTGACAATATTAAAAATAAGTTTGTGGGGTCGCAGTGTGATGGGAAAAGCCGCTATCTTGAAAAAGAGGTAGAGGTCGTTTATACCAAATAACTCGTTTGTGTACAATGATAGCTGAAAATGATCGCTGGTAAGCTGTTGGAGAGTAAAATTATCTACAAAATGAGCCCTCAACGAGGTCTGTAAGTTGATTTGGCTCAAAGTTATGGCCGCTCAAAGTTCGAACTTGTTCGGGTGGTTGAGGTTGAATGCAGTTTTTTGCGATTAACTCGTGAGATATTAATTTGGGTGGGTTAATGCCGATTACCAAACTTATAGTGCTAGTGATTACCTTTAGAATAAGCCCTTAGTCATCGTTCTCGCTTGTATAGTTTGCGAGTAATCCAACGCCAAAGTTCGTACTGCACGTGCCTGAAATAACTGATAACGCCATTTTTTTGAATATCTCCTTAACGGTTGCTCATATAATAATGTAGTAAGCAGTAGAAACACGGGTATTACAATATCTTTCAAATGGGCTATTGCTCGCAACTCTATGTCGTTTCATGTCCGCGACATAACGGGTGAAAAGTCAACAGCGAAGGTTGTGACACTTCTCGAGGAATAACTCGCTTCCAGCCAGTTTCGCGTGTCGGATGAATTAGAATTTTATGTAACGCCCTAAATTATCTATATTTTGGGTTATTTAACAACTTTGGAAAATTAAACACCTTAAACACCGTACATTATTTTACAGAAGACACCAGAAGTGTTTTCACGTATTGTGGAGCAATTTTTGACCACACATTCAATTTCCCTTAATCATGTACACTTTATGCAAAGGCGACTGAAGAAAATCAGATTCGTGCGAGACGTTGGGGCTGGGATAATTTTGTGTTTTTAGTCCTTTAATATTCATATTTAGAGATCATAATCAAAACACCAATTAAAATTTGCCATTTGGACTGATTCTCTAAAAAGATAAGAACTGAAATATGTATGTGTATGTATGTATTTTATACTCCACTAGGTTTAAAGTTTTTATTTTATCTATGAATGATTTTCTAATTGTTATTCTTCCTTGACGCTATGGCTTAATCTAGAAAGGCCCTAACACGCATTTTGCGAATTTCACAGGAAAGCCGAAAAACGTTTAAAATTAGAGAGTTTTCACAGTTTTGCGTTAAATTTCGCATCACTTACAAAATGAAGCATGACAAGTTGTTGCAGTTGCAGATCTCCCAAATTTCTGGAAAATGTTTAGCTACGTACAGGTTATAATTTACCATCAAAATTTCAATTTTGAAAAATTTGATGTTAGGGCCTTTCTAGATTAAGCCATCGATATACATTTCCACCATTCTCGGTAGCATCAATAAACAAAGAAAAAAACAGTAACCACATTTCATTTTACATAATATCAAATTACCCACTCTAGTCGGCGATGCTAAAGGGTAGAGATTTCACGTTTGCCCACTACTTTACTTCATGAAAAAGGTTCAAAGCTCTTTAACCGAAATATTATATTACACGCGGGAAAAATTTATAAGTTCACACTGCTTCGGCAGTAATCAGATTCACTTTAAGCAGATTTGCATGAGGAAATGCCACCTGAGGCTTAAGATAGATTTTCGTATTAATTAGTAAAGAATGTAGAAAGGTATTATATGAGTTTGTAACCTCTTTAGAGGCCGCAGAAAACTTTTGAATTATAATAATAATAAATTGTTAATGCTGCCACCTTCTTGCAAATACATCTTTGGACTTCTTTGCTTTCGAAAACAGGCTAAATAATTGAGCAGCCACATTGACTTGAAATATGTGGATTTGGATCGTACTTCTTCTTCTTCTTTAACGGCTCTACAACCGGGATCCGGTCCTGGCCTCGAGTGCTCGTTCCGTAATAATTGTTTTTTACGGGTGAGGTTATTAGCCTCACGCCAACCTTACTTGGAAGGGACTAGCCCGAGCATATTAGCCTATCCTCTCTCATAGAATAGTTACCAGTGGCCACCGCTAGGAGGTTACGATCGCACTTCCATCAGTCCGAAATAGTTACGGCACGTGCATGTTATGCTACATGTTATTCCCCCTATTCCGCTGATGACTGCCCACCAATTTGGATCGTACATCCTCGTTAAATGTTACATAAAAGTTGTTAAAAGGTGGATAGGATTAGATCTACTTAGATTAACGACAACGGTTTACGCCTCCTTTCATTCGCAACGTCAAACAATGTCAAATCCATCCGACTCAGCGATGTTCGACTACATTTTGATCAACGCAAAATTCCAATCGGCGCTCAAAGTCGTACGTGCGATGCGTGGCCCCGAATGCAGATTGGACCATTATAGATGCGATTACAAAGAGAAAACGGCGCCACCACCAGCCAAGAAGAATTGGTCGTGGCTACAAGACCCAGCCATTTTGACTATTATTGGAGTCCATTGTGCGTCGATCAGCGGAAGCGAATGAAACATGTGACCTTGAGCAATACCGACGATTGAACAAAGAAGTTCGACAGAAAATGAAATTGAAACGAGAAGCGTACTGGAATAACGTTGCGGCTGACATGGAAGAAGCGGCGTCGAGGCACCAGTACCGGACGCTGTACCAGATAATCCGGCGGTTAGGCGGCAAAACGGCATCAACAAACGACATCAAAAAATCGGAGGGAACTCTCGCAACCTCTCCCCATGGGAGCCTGGAGCGGCGGAGAGAATTCTTCTACCAGCTGTATAACCACGATCCGCCACAAGGTCCAGCACCCGAACCACCGAATATCGAACAGCCGACGAATCAGTTTCATGATACCGAACCGACAATTATCGAGGTGAAGCCGGCAATAACATCGCTGAAAAATGGAAAAGCGCCGGGAATAGATCAAGTAACCGCCGAGATGATCAAAGCCGGAGGTGATGAGGCTTATCACAACAACTCCAGCATAACACTATGGCATACGGATCATGTCCCGTTGGCATGGAAGAAAGCGATCGTTGTCCCAATTTTGAAGAAGGCGACAGTCGTAAATATAAGAATTATTAGCCTCCTTTCGATTGTCGGCAAAGTATTTATGAAAAGCATATAATCGAGTCTACAGAAACATCAAGAGCAAGCGAGCCGGAAAGAACAAGCGGGATTTAGACGACATCGAGGATGCATTGATCAAACATTCGCTCCGCATCAGCTAATGGAAGGTTTTCATCGATTTCAAATTCGCTTTCGATTGCATCGATTGGAAGAGCGTGTGGAAAGCCTTGGAAACCGAACATGTACCACTCAAAATCATCAGAAACAGGTGACCGACAAGAGACGTCACTTCGCCACTTCTCTTCAACGTTGTGATTGACGCGACTAGGCGTGAAGCATTCGATGGACGACGCAGCGTCCGATACAACAACTTCGTTACCGACTTGATGTTCGCCGACAATAGCGCCGTCTTCGCAGACACGGATGCCGAAGCAACGGACATTTTATACGACATTTCCCGTATCGTCCGGTCATACGGGTTAAAAATCAATGCGCGAAAAGACCAAAGTGCTCACAACCGCGGGTCAAAAGCCAGTGTTCACCTCGATCGAATCCAAATCGATGTTCGAATATTTGGGATCATTGGTTGAGGAAACGAAAGTGGCATCGACGGCCGACGTTCACATCTGCATCGGCCAAACAACATCAACGTTCGCCTAGTTAAAGGGGTACATATGGAACGAAGAAGTATTACCATCAAAACAAATGGAGAATCCAGCATCGGCCCGAAGAAAACCTGGCTAAAGGATATCGAGGGTGACCTAAAGAATCAACGATTATCAGTTACCGAGGCTCGAGGCGACACCAAAAACGGGCAATAATGGAAACGAATCGTGAATAGAGTTCGAGATCCATTGGCACCGACAGCAGCGTATCCGAGCAATAGGCTGAGGAGCTCCTGATGATGATGATGATAAAAAAGAAGCATTACATACACTTTCATATCTCCTTGTATAAAGACAAAAAAGCTAGGCATGGGAAGATACACTGATTAGAACAAAACCCTACGACAAACAAATTAAATAAACTATGCAGGACCATCCAGTAGACATGCTGGTCGACCATTGGACCTGCTATTATACTAATGGTAAAAGTGTTAGGTCTAGAGAAAGGATAATTTAGTGGGCCATTTGATTTTAGCTTATTTATTATCTATAGATTATTATTTATTATCTATAGATTATTATTTAATATCTATAAGAGAAATTAATTCATGAAAAATCTAAGCTTATTAAACAAAAACTTGAAAATTTATTTGAAAAAATTCACACTTTAGTTCAAAAATAGTCATAAATAAAAAATACTAAAACTAATTTAACGCAAAAAGGTACACAAGCATTTGAACATTACAATTCTTAAAATTTAAGCCAAAATCGTGGTCGAAATTTCTTACAAAAGTTTCGGAAGTTTCTTAATAGCAACATGGTCAAGAATTTTTTTCGATTTATCGGCATCATTAGTGGCCTTCTTTGTTGGTGTACGAAGATTAGCTTGTTTGAGCTGCTGTAACAGTCCATGCTTCTCCATATAGTCTAATTCTTCTGCAGAATACACCCCAGGAGAAGTTATCTCGTCATTAGGATTATTAAGACCCCTAATTGTGTCTTCCGGTAAATATTTTAAAGCCAAAGCATTCATTGCCAGGCTTCGATCTGTAGTTGGTGTTGGTAAACCTGATAAAACATCACTTTTCCTTAGGCCTTGATTATTAAAATGATTTGCATTGAGATCTACGTCTTGTAGGATTTTTGAACGGAATGAAGTTCTTGGAAGTGATTTTAATGGAGTTTTAGGAGTTATCTCTATCGGTGAAGTAAATGAAGTCTCAACTAATTCACCAAACCATCGCTTGTCCATTGTTAATGATGGGGAGGAGCTTTTTCTTATAGCACAGGGTTGATACGTTTGTGTTTCCTTGTCACATTGTGTACAACTACGCAGTTTGCTTGTAGTCATTTCTTCAAGTTTAAGTAAAAAACTATCCATTTGTTGCTTTTGTTGCCGCAAAAACTCCTCGATTTGATTACTACAAATTTTCGCAATATCATCTATGGTGTACAAAGGTTTTGGGGATGCATTACTTTCAGTTTCAATAGATTTACGGGGTTCCTTCGGTGCTGAGTCAGTATTTTTAGTGAGATCTACTGTTTCCGAATTACTTTCTTTATTTTCCATTGAAGGCTGTACAGACAGCGTTTGTGTCGTGTCTAAAGACGCATTTTGAGAACTATTTGTCCTGTATAAAACTTGTTTACTACTCGTGCCTGCTTCTGCAACTGGACTTTTATGGTATTTATCAGTATTTACCCAGTTTTTTGTAAATTTCTCATGGAGATCTGGTCGAAATTGCTTCTTAAAATCTGAATATCTTTTATAAGGTAATGTGCTTGCTTGACCACAATGAACAGGCTGCGGTGAATCTATTTTTCTTTCCATAAGTAAAGAAACTTCAGGTACAAGCGGCACTGCGGTTACACTAGCCACAGCACTGGATGGCCGAGGAGCGCATCTTGGTAGAAGATCGTCATTAAAACAGTCTGGATTCGACATTTCTTTATTTCCACTTCTATAACCACTGGACAAAGGAATATTTAACTGCGTTTTTGTGTACTATAAACAACAACGTTGCTGGAGTCAAATAGTAAAGCGGAATTCTTATAATATTATAGCAATAAAAAGTTAAGAATTGCTATTTGAATTTATTAAACACAATGAAAAATAATATGAAGTTAATTCATGAATTTTAAATATAAAAATCACAACACCAAATCCTGGTAAACTTCCGCGCAAATTTGAAATTGGAAAATGTCGTCGTATGTCAAATTACGTCGAAAACAGAGTTGCCAGATGTAAAATTTCGAAAATTGTCAAATTACAGTGCAATGATATACGCAATCGCAAATTTCTTTATAAATAATTAATTTAAATATAAAGTAAACTCTAAACTAAAATGGCATATATTATATTAAAAGACTCTAATAGTTCAGTAATAATGTAAGAAAAACAATGAGGCGTAAATTCGAAGCAAAAACCTAATTTTTAAATAAATTTTGCACAAAATATAAGCGATAATATAAAAACCAGTAAATAATGCGTAAAACCGAAGAAACATTAAACAAAGCAAACTTTTTATTAAAAAGAAAAGAGAAAGTAATTAATATTTTGATGTTAATATTTAAATCGTCTTGCCTCAATTTATCAACCCACTGTAATGCCCACTGTGTGTTTATCAATTCCGCCCCACATCTGTCAAACCAATTTCTTATCGTCCTACACTCACTCATCATATTCTAGAGAACTTTGCATATGGTGATGCATTTTCGCCAATGTTTTTTTCTACTAATCACTTCTTAAAAAGGACAATTCGATGTAATTAATTAAATTAATCTCAATTTTCTATTATCATTTCATCACTCACAAGGAAATATATATAATCAAAGGACAACAAAAATCGATATTGATTGGAATCTGCACCAAAACAGAATTTTTGTTAGAAGCTTTATCACTTTAATTTGCCATATATGAATAGAATTTTATGCACATTACAAACTATATAATGTAAATCATATTATTCACATATTTCAATTAATAAATTAGTGACTTTTACCTATTTTAAAAACACTTTTCCACGGATCTCTCGACAAGGAAAACTCACAGCTCTTCCATTTTGCAAACTGCTGAGATTTTCATTTTATTTGTTGGTAGTGCGGCAGAATTGTATATGTGTGTGCGTCAAATAAAAGATATTCACCACAGTAGTCTGTTTGGCAGGTGGAAGGTGAAATTTATATAGAAAATTCGGAAATAAAAAAATTTAGTGTTTTTCAAAATCTGCCTTTATTAATTCAAATATGTGCTGACATAACTTTATTTATTTATATATAAATCATACTAGCCTCCGAACAACGTTAAATAGTACAAATATCATCAACAAGAAATGACATCGCAAAGTTTAAAGGACTCAGTTCGTGAACAAGGAAAATTAAGGGAAATAGCTCGGCGCGCCTTAGATCCGTCCCTTTTAGCGAAAATTATAAGTCTTGATGTGTCAGAACTAGAAAGGGCTGTTTTCCAACAAAACTACAGCCAGAAGTTTCCACACGTGGACAAGATTGACTCGAGCTTCGATATTGTACTCCCGAAGGACAATTACGAATTAGGCGACAATGAAAATCTTGATGGTTGGATCTTTGGGTACGGCTCCCTAATATGGAAGGCTGATTTTCCATATGAGTCCAGACTACCTGGATTTATAAAAGGCTTCGACCGGTTTTTCTACCAGAACAGTATTGACCATCGTGGAACCCCTGATCAACCAGGTCGTGTTGTCACCTTGGTTCCATCAACTGACCCAAATTCTACAGTCTGGGGAGTTGGATATCGAATAGCAGAACTTAATAAAGATAATGTAATGACGCATCTGGATTTCCGAGAGAAGAATGGCTATGAACGGCATACAGTACAATTTTATCCATATATTAATAAATCAGTATCAGATAAATCTATAGAAATGATCACTTATATCGCCACGTCCAGTAATGACTCGTATGCGGGGCATATATCTGAATTAGATGTAATTGTTGAACAAATTTATAGAGCACGTGGGCCAAGTGGACCAAATATAGAATATGTATATAAATTAGCTAATGCAATGCGTGCCCTTTTTCCTGGGCAAGCAGATTCGCATCTTTTTGAGCTGGAGCAAAAACTTCGAGCGAAGGAGGCTCAAGATGCGAGAGTTATTGACTATGTTAGACGAGAAATTAGCAGAATAATCCAGGAAGCCATGATGACTAGTAAAATTCCAGAAGATATTGCTGAAGATTTGCGGAATATTGATGAACGTATGCCGCCCGCAGAATGATACTTTCTTTAGTTAATTTTCAAAAAAAAAAATTGTGATATTGGGTACACAAAAGTATACTAAAATAAATTTTATCTAGAGCCACTCCGACTTGTTTTTAAAGTATGGACTCCATTTTATACTTTATTTTGTAAATTACTAATTTTTTCGATTGGCTGCTTTGAAATTGCGGCCTCTGCTAATCGAGCTAAGTGCATCGAATCGGTTCGTATCGCAATCCAATTCCATTTCCTTCGCCTGTTTTCGTCGTCTATCCCTTCTAGACCGGCACGTCGCCATTGTGATTATATCTTGCCAGCGGATTTTTAGAATACGGTGCAGGCATCTGTTGATGAAAACTTCTAGGCGCCTTGTGATGAATTGGGCGACTTTCTAAGTTTTGCAACCGTGGCTTAAGACCGCCCAAATATAATCTCTTTTATACCAAAGGCAAGGGAAAACTCAGAAAAGGTATCCTGGACAAAAATAATATAAGCACCCTTCTCCCTCAACTTAGTTACTGTATTCGACCTAGAGCTAAAACAGAAAAAATACAGGATGGCATTTTTATATTTAGTCCACGAAGATGAAGGTACATCGATACTACCACTGTCTTTGTTATGGGAGGCGATGCAAATGCATACCATACACAATGGGGCAACATGAACACCAATGACCGAGATGAAGCCATTTTTAACTACTTATTACGCACCAGTCTTACAATCTCTAACAAGGGAAATAATCCCACCTTTGTTACCAAGAACAGAGAGGAAGTGCTGCACATCAATCTTGTCTCGGGCTGTAGCTTCGACCAAATATTGGCGGATAGAAGATCTTGAAGGAACGTTTTTCTTCAGACCACAGGTTTATTGAGCTCCATGTGCAAGACTCTAGCTCAACCCCCTTCAAATAAACTGTATTCCCTCTAGTTGGAAAGAGGTAAAAGTGGTTTTTATACCCAAGGCAGGAAAAGCCTTCCATGCAACACCCCAAGACTTCAGGCCAATCAGCCTATCATATTTTCAATTCAAGACTCTATAAAGGCTAATTGAAATATATCTGAGGCAGACCATACATACCACGGAACTCTCTGAGGCACGGCACGCCTATACAAAGGCAGAACGACGGATACTGCCCTCCACTCATTTGTTTCAACCATGGAAAAAACACTCGACGACAAAGTGTGTACAATAGTAGCTTTCATTAACATAGAGGGAGCGTTTAACAACGCGCTCCCGGACGCCATTACCCTGGCTTTGAGAAAACTGGGGATCGAGGCGTCGTCGCCGGTGTCTCCCAACCATCACCGTAACGACCATTCTCAACACGAGTGTCGTTTTACAAAGCGGTGCCCAACTAAATACTCGTCCGATGCTGCTTAACCTACGCAATCGATCAAGAAACGTGACATATTAATTTAGAAAATGGAAAAATCTTTCCAAACATCTCTAGAAAAAATGGGATGAATTTCCAATACAAAATTATCATTAATCTAATTAAAAAATTGAAAAAAGCTGCGGACGACATAATAACTTTAATATAACTATATTAAACATTTAGACCAATTTAGTCATGAAATAAAATAAAAAATAATCACTATTAAGCCTAAGTCCTAAAATTTTGCATGGCCAAATCAACTTGCAACTGGATCAACTCTTTATTCTCCTCAAATATTTCTTTCGCTAGCATATTTCTCTTATGTTCTAGCAGTGTATTCTCCTTTAAATAATGCTCCACTATTCGCTCATAGTCCCCATCATCAGAATTCGTGTTGGAGACCTTTGAATTTTTACTCTGCTGCTGCTGTTGAGCCTCGGCCAATGCAAGTAATTTTTTTAAGCGTAAAATTTCAGCTCTCTCAGCATTGATCCTAGTCTGCAGCTGAGATTTCCACTGTAAGAGTTCTTGGTTTTCTAGCTGTAATCTTATTAATGTCAAGTAATCTGGATGAGATTCGGGAAGAGTTAAGAGAGACGATTCATTAAAGAACATACGATCAGGATTATTGTAGTCTTCTGGTAGGATTTCTTCTAGAGCTTCTCCAAGTTCCTCGTGTATAACTGTTGGAATATCTGAAGTTTCTTGCGGGGAAGTTTTTGTTTCTGTATTGGCAGTAGATTCATTTGATATTGCTGTTACAGTTTTAATAGATTCATCATCAGAGCAAGATAGTTTCGCTTTACTGCTGGTGTTACTAGCTGTCGGATCAAGTGATTGTTCTCCCCCATCAGCCGTATCTTCTGGGCATTTCTGTGTTGAATCCTGCTTCTTCTCGAAAGCACGCAATTTCCTCTTTAATTGTGTTATAATCCTTTGAACTTCCCATAGTTGCTCCTCGCGCTTCTTCGACACAAAGCCAGCATTCATTTCGGCATGAATCTGTGCCAAGAGGCTTTCTTGCTTCCGCAGTTCTGTTTGTATTTCACTTCTAGTTTCTGGTAATTTAGGGCTTGAAGATGTTATCGGTGGAACATATCTGAAAAAATAACATTGCCGTAAAATGAGTGAGAATTTATTTCAATTGCTAAGAACCTTGAAAATATTTTCGATATTTTAGTAAATGGAAAAGACATTTTTAATAATACAAAAATAAATCGCAAGAGCTTCTGTTTCTTATTATCTTTTAGTCAGTCAAAAATTATAAATAAAAAAAAATATTTATTTTTCATTTATTTACACGAGCTACGTATTTCTTTTATCTCTTGCTCATAACACAAGTTACAAAATGCGACAATATATCCAAGAGCACGTGTTCAAGCGGCACGAACTGCATACAAGTGTGTAAGTATGATTTTACTATTATTAAGCTACGAGTTCACCAATGTGTACAGACAGACAGACAGACATATGCTACTTGTTTTATTTCTCAAAGATATCTCCAATTGTTTTCTTTTTTGCGTTAATTATAGTTAGCATACTGAAAGGTGATATCGGTACCTGTGCTTATCAATGAGTAAAGTTTACTTTTAACTAAGCTTAAAGGTTCTACTGTAAAGAAATTAAATTAGGTAGTTCCGATCCATTGCTTCCGTAAAGAGACAATTAATTAAGAATTTTTATTGGTTTTTAATGTTTTTAAATTGCTATAGCAATTATGAACATGGGCTTTACATTATATATACATATTTGCGATTAATAAATGTTTTTAATACGAGACATTATGTTCAATTCTCTTATTATAAAAAAATAAACAACGGAGAAGAGAAATATTAAAAAAAACGACTCGGAATAAAAGAACGTGAGTAGAAAAAAAACATCAAAAAATTTTAAATACAAGCTTTTGTTACGATAAACTAAAAAATATTAAATAATAAAAAAGTTTTTAAATAGGCGTTAATAAGGTGGACTAAGAAATATAACGTGGAATATCAGAGGAATAGGGGGAATAACGTGTAGCACATGCACTTGCCGCAACAATTTCGGACTGATGGAAGTGCTATCTTAACTTTCGAACTGGTATGGTAACTATCCTATGAGAGTGGTTAGGATAATGTGATCGGGCTAGTCTGTTTCAAGTAAAGTTGGCATGAGGCTACTAACCTCACCCGGAAAAAAGAATTATTACGGAACGAGCAACATTTGTGTCGTTCAATTTAGTAGAGGTCGATAACTATCGATAGTCGACGCAAGTTGGTGCAGCCGAACAGCCACTTTTCAATTTTAGAAAGGTGGGAGTATTCTGTGTACACTGCTACCTTATTCATGAAAATAGGTTAAGGAGTTAGAATAACACCGGCTGGTTAACAGCTAAGAATAAAATATATAAGGACCATAGGGGCTAAACCGTCACGATTTCTTACCCCCATACAATTTTTGATTTATCTGATCAAAACCTATCAACAGCAGGAGGTATATCAAGCTAGCTGGCCAAAGAGTCGTGCCGCACACGGATGTAGGTCTATAATGTTACTAATTTCTTACATCAAAAATAATCTTGTCGCTCATCTCATTGTTTAAATAAGATGAAAACGCTAGCCTGATATCAAGCTGGCTGACCACCCAGTGTATCTTTTGATCTGTGCAAGATGAAGGAATGGGGTTTGCGGCATATTTTGTCACTGAAGGAATCACGTAATAACGATTACATATGTCGCCGGTGTTATTACGAGCCACAGAACGATTTTTACCAATCGGCCTATCAAGGTGGCTTGTTCTGTGTCTGTGAGTTTCTTGTTCTGTGTCTATTAAGCATGACTTGGTATAATCGGTTTTTCTCCATTGGGGCCTGGGCACATTCTTCATCGAACCACTGGACCCTTCGTCTTTGTTGCACGAAGCCTAGAACATATTCAGCTGTTCCTTTTATCGTTCTTTTTATCTCGTTTCAAGTCTTCGTGTGTGTTTTGACTGGTTTGATTAATTCTTACGTCGAGTAGATTCTCATATTCAGCTCTAGTTTGCTCTTCCTTCAATCCTGCCACGTTGTATTTTCGGTCTCTGTTTCCTCTTCTTGTTTTTATTGCAGATATCCTGGCCCTAATTTTCGTTCCTATTTGGAAGTGGTCAGAGTCTATATTTGCGCCGCGGTATGCTCTCACATCCAGCACATTGTATTGGTGGCATGCGTCTATATGCGTCTATATCCTTATGCTCGAATTTGGTGCTGGATATAATCATATTTTCCGCAATGACGAAGTCTATCAGTCTTAATCCATTATCATTGTGGTGTTCATGCAAACTAAACTTTCCGATTGTCGGCTGAAACGCTGCTTCTCGTCCTATTTTTGCATTGGCATCTCCAATGACTATCTATATCATGACGAGAATAGCTTCTGTATAATCTCTCTAAAGAGTCATAAAACATCTCTTTTTCCCCTTCTGTTTTCTCTTCGGTAGGAAATATAAAGAAATATAATAAACAGAACTAAAAAGAAAGGAATCGACAACACTGCCATTATCTGCGAGCGTAAATCCAACAGAACAAGGGAATCCAAATGAATCGCAAAGGGCTAATAAATTTCAGCCCCACCTGGTAGAACAAAATTAGTTAAATCAATTCCATCAGTCAAAAAATATGAAGTTCCAATACGAATTTTTTGGTGGATGATGAAAATGAAATTATTATAAAAATGAAAAAAAAATGTATTAATGTGATTTGATCTATAATTCCAGGGGGGAAGACTAAGCCCCACTAGCCCTTAAAGACGATCCGCCAAGCCGGTTGTAAAGCCTTTAAAGAAGAAGAAAAGGCCGCATGTAACTACAAGTAAGGGATCGTCCATTAATTACGTGAGGCGTTCAGGGGGAGCGGGTCGAGCCGAATTTCATCCAATCTCACGTGGGGAGAGAGGACTCGGAAAATATCACGTATTTTTTTTGCTTAAGAAACAGTGTAAACTGGGTTAAATTAAAAAAACATGTTACTCAACTAAAGACCCCTATTCACTTACAGGTCGCCGGCAGGCCACGGTCTTTTAGGCCAGGTCGGCAGGCACGGCCCGATGAAGGCCACACGTTACTCAGTCTAACTGAGGGATGACTTCAGGTATCTACCATACAGGCGAAGACGACAATTTAGCATAGCAGGTTGTTAATTCAAGTGCAAACGTGTTCATGGCATCAACGAAAATTTCAAGGCGGTTCCACACTTACGCCGTGAATACCCGCGAACAAGCGAATGCATAATTTTGGCACCTAGCTCACGCCCTGCTTTCTGTTCCGAACGGATACGGCGTGAATTTTTGGCGTAAATTCACAACCTGACTGAATAGAAGATCTTCAGGCACGAATTGACGATAAATGCCCACACACATAAAGACTTTTATCAGTTTTCTTGGACTTCAGGCCCCATCGAGTTGGCTGCTCTTAGAACAATTAGTAAAAATTGGTAACCAAATCACCAATATCTCATAAAATCCTGACTTCTGTAAAATTAATTCCATTGCAGTCAGTACACCCCACCTTACCCCTGCTTCCTATTTTTCTACCGAGGTCAAACTTTTGTCGTTCAGGGCGAGGCACTTCAAATCCAAGTAACTGGTACGGTAGAAGGCTATGGGCTTAGCAATACTCACATATGAGTACTCAGCAAAGAACATTCCAATGTCTTACCAGTTTTCGATAGGAAGGTGTTTCGGAGAATAATTATCTCCGTATGTGACTACACAAAATATTTTAATAATCCTAACTTTTATCAATATATTAAAGACAATTCCAATACTTACTTTACCAGCTTAACATTCGGGAACAAATTTTGACAATGACACAGAAGCGTTACCAGCAATCTGTGCGACATTTGAAGAGTGGGACTTAATAACATTGCTAAGCTCTGAGCATTCATTTTGTTCATTTTCTCATTTTGAATTACACAATCAAAATGAATAAGTACCCAGGACAAGAGAGTCTTATTACAGCTTGGAAGTTGTTCATATAGAGAGCGTAGGTCATGTTCCTGCTGTGTTACTTGAGGTTGTGAAGCGGCTTCCTCAAATCTTGCAATTAAATCTGTTGTTAGAACTGGTTCTGGTAGTTCTCTAAAAAAGTGCACACATGTTAAATTATATAAAAATTATTTATAAAAAAAAATTAATACTTTAAAAATAATTTCAATAATCCACAAGCAGTAGTAATATCCAATTCATCTGTACCTTGAGATTCGCGATTATTGTAAAGCCTCTTCAAATACTGCAATCGGGTTTTTAATGGTTCAACTTTATAGATATGTTCGCTCTGTAGGAAATTCTCCTGTAAGAAATCAATGCAATCGCGAACGACAAGCGGCAGATCAATTCCATCATGGCATCGACTTCTTTCCGTAGCTAAGCTAACAGAAACTCCAAATACTGGCTGAACGTCTCCCAGTTCCAATACTTCCTCACAAATACTGGCCTGTTTGGATTTCTTTTCTTTCTTATCCTTATCTTTATCTTTTTCCTTCTTCTCTTTCTTTTCTTTTTCTTTCTTATCTTTATCTTTTTTCTTATCTTTCTCCTTCGATTCAGAAACATCTTTATCCTTTTCTTTGGAATCTTTTTCAGATTTATCCTTTTCCCGCGACTTTTCACGCTTTTCCTTGCTTTTTGATGAGAATTTAAAGGCTTTAGATTTTTTGGCTGATTTTGATGGACTTCTAGTAAATAAATCTAGTTAAACATAACATTTTAAAATTATATTAATGGTATTTACTTCGTCTCGATTTCTTCTTCTGGAGAACTTTCACCTTCTAATGCTGCATACCCACGATCCTTTTTGTCCTTTTTATCTTTGCGACGACCAATAAGCAGTTCTTTCTTGCTTACTTTTTCATGATCTCCTTCGCTGACTAAAAGGTAACGAAATAAAATTAGTTTACGGCATCAATAACTCTTACGCATATGTTGGTTAATTGTATCCATTTACTTCTTTTCGAACGTCTTGGGAAGGAAACGCTGTCTTACAATGAACTTAGCGAAAAGGGCAGCTATAATGCGAAAAATGTGACAGGGAAAAAAATTGCGTCGAATTTTATCCAAAAATGAGGCGCACTTCTGAAGGACGAGAGGAGTCAGGGAGTACTTTGAGAATCCTGAAAATATCCATCCATTGTGTGAGTGTTACACGGGGACACGGGTTGGCATACTAATGACAGGTAAAGCAGGATTCGATACGTGAACTTAGATGCTAAAAAGCAATCTTGGATATGCGTTCTAATATCACCTTCCCCTTTTATCTGGGCTGGAATAACCAACATTCCAAATTGCTAAACAAGCAATACAGGGCCTGGGATTTATCGAAAGGTGCAAATTCCTACTTCCGCCGTCCACCAGGGCTATAATCTACAAACCCTACATTCGCCCACGCCTTGAATACAACTCGTAAATCTGGGCCTCAGCCGAATAGTTTAGCTAAACAAGATGCTAAACCGCGCTGTTAACCGTGTTGGTGACAGCGCCATGCATTAAGTCACCGTAGGAATGTAGCAGATCTTGCGATTGTCTACAAAAAATGATATTATACATTTTCCCGTAAGAATCGATCGAGATATCGCCGTTTTAAAGATTTAAAATACTCATATCATTCTTCTTTGGACGGTCGATAAAATGCTCTATAGCCAACTGATGTTTTGCTGCCTGTGGAATGAAACGCCGACAGAAAATGTACATCCCTACGAAACTTCTTTGCGTGTGTACTTATATTGGTCTGGCAAATTTTTTTAATCAGGTTAGACATTAGGTTTTTCTAAGTTGGAAATGAATGAATGAATGAATGAAATGAAAATTTCCTTAAACTTTCCATGAGACGAACGAAGCGTTCGCCACAACCAAACGGACGGAGTGTCAAAAAAACAAGGAAAAAAGGTGCGGAGCGGACGAAACGGATTAGTTCTGTTTGAGCAGCACGGGTGAAGATCTTCTTCAATTCTGGAAGAAATTACTACCGGGATCCTTTGCGGTCCGTATAGTCAATATCCCGAGCATGGCTCGACCCGTGCGGCCAGTGAGACCCGTATTTTTGGTGCGAATAGATAGATGGAGGGATGTCCCTCATTTCCCCCTTGTATTCGCCACTGAGGTAACTAACACTGTGATTTGTAACAGGTAAATTTTAAACTGTCCACTAAAACGAAAAAGATTTTTTAAAGATTAACTTATTATGTTAAATTCGATTCTTGAAGCCCCTAATTTGTACATGGACAGTTACTTTGATGTTAGCCACTTTGCGCGACCGATTTAGAAAGTCCACTCTTCGCTCCACTTTGGGAATTGATTCTACACAATTAAGGATAACTTGAGGAATTTTATTAAACACTAATTAGGTCCATTGGCAATGCATACCAAAAGTTATTAAGGCCATTCACAAAGTCGTTCACTTCAATTAACACTAAACAGAAACCCTTTAAAGATTTGGCAAAGATAAGTAAATAAACAATTAATATTTTATGTTAGACATTCCCTTAAAATCAAGGAATAAACTTTAAACAATTATTATACAAAAAAAATATATCTCACAGTCGCTTTCCTCCTTCTTCTTACTAGCACCCGATTCAGATGCATACAGCCCTGGAAAATCTTTTTCAACATCTGGGCTATCAAAATCCATTTATAAACTGTAAAAATATTTAGCTTTTATTATGAATTTAAGACAAGAAATAGAAATAAATGTTTTTACCAAATTGCGGCCGTTCTCCAAAATCAGATGTTCGAAACGAATTCCGACAGCTGCTGTCAGTGACCCTTCGTCGTCATTTGCTTTTCGAATTATATTCGAAATAGGGTTTGCGTCTGTGAATAATCTGATACTTCTTCAAGGTCGTTCATTTTTTGTTTGTTTTGTAGGCAAACAAACTATCCAACAGGTGTTAGTACTTAAAAACACACATTATTATAGTTCTAGGTCAATATGGGGTGTGTTTCTTTATTCATTCCGTAGAAGGAATAGACCGAAAATGTGTTTCTTTATTCATTCCCAAGTTTCGAATTGACAGATGAAGCGTTTCTTTATTCATTCGGAATATTCGGAATGTATTCTTTTTAAACTACCTCTTGAGATGGAACACTTTTAGAGGGTGTGTTTCTTTACTCATTCCGTAGAAGGAATAGAATAAAAAGAATACTTTATGGAATATTCGGAATAGAATGAATAAAGAAACGCACCGGGTATGACAGTAAACAAACTGAAGAAAAATTGTGATTTATTCAAAAGAGTTGTGTATTTTAAAAATATTGTGGGACCTATGTATATGTAAACTATAATAGGCTTCGACCTTTGATGTCTCCTGGGGTCCATTTGAAATTATTATTATCCATATCTGACATTATTATTATTATTAGAAATACTTTTAAAAATGATAACAAATAAATAATTACCAAGGGCCATGGCTTCCGCTTTCTTGCCAAATGACACAATTATGACAGTAGTATATTTATATTGTTATATTAGTAAGGTTAATTCTCTTTATTCTAAAAGTGTTCCACCTCAAGAGGTAGTTTAAAAAGAATACATTCCGAATATTCCGAATGAATAAAGAAACGCTTCATCTGTCAATTCGAAACTTGGGAATGAATAAAGAAACGCATTTTCTGCCTATTCCTTCTACGGAATGAATAAAGAAACACACCCAGAATAAAGGGAATTAACCTCACTAATATAACATAATTTAAATATATTACTGTCATAATTGTGTCATTTGGCAAGAAAGCGGCAGCCATGGCCCTTATTTATTTGTTATCATTTTTAAAAGTATTTCTAATAATAATAATAATTTCAGATATGGATAATAATAATTTCAAATGGACCCCAGGAGACATCAAAAGTCTAATCTTATTTTAGTTTACATATAGGTCCCACAATATTTTTAAAATACACAATTCTTTTGAATAAATCACAATTTTTCAGCAGTTTGTTTACTGTCATTCCCGGTGCGTTTCTTTATTCATTCTATTCCCAATATTCCTTCAAGTATTCTTTTTATTCTATTCTTTCTATGGAATGAGTAAAGAAACACACCCATGGATGCATAGAAGCAAGAAAAACGAAAGAGGTACGTAAGGTAAAGGTAAGGACTGTAGAGTAGTAGTACTAGTGTGAAGCTGGAAGAGAAGATAAAAAAAATATGCCTGTTTTTGGAATATCGTGGCTGTGTGTTGTATTTTTGGATGGATAGAAGAAGTCTATTCCAAAGTCTTATCGCATGCACAAAAAAGGAACGTCTACCAACTAAGGAACGATAAAAAGGGATAAGCAACTTAAATGATCGGGACAAAGAAGCCAAAGAGATAGGAAGGACGTTTAGTTTAAAATATTTTATGTAGGAGAGTTAGTGCCATGACTGAGAAAATGAAAGAGCCGACAGCCCAGTAGTGAATTTTGCACGCCCGGCACATGATCAGATCTACGAAGGTGAAAAACAAATCTCAGACAATCAGTGAATGCGACCCTGAGTCGTTGATGACAGGACGAATCAAGAGACATATAAACAAGGACCCCATAGAGAAAATGCGGCAGAATAAGGGATTTCACAAGCATGGCACGGAAAGAAGGTGATAGCAGATCCGAGAACAGCAACAGTTTTCGCAAGGTACCATACATAGGAACATTACCTACTAATAGATTAGGAGTATTTTCAGAGGATGTAGGACGCTGGCTGATAAGCAGTACTTGAGATTTAATTGGATTAAGTTTGAGGAAATTATTAGAGCTGCATTCACTGATTCAAGATAAAATATTATTCAGGGGCACACGCACCTAGCAAGTCAAAATTTTCGAATTTTTTTTTTTTTTGATATTTTGAAAGAATATACCCTCGAGAATGCATGTTTAAAATTTTAGATCGATAACTTGAAAAACAAAGGAGTTAGAAAGTATTATGTCGCGCAAGGCGCGACGGCCGCCTTCTGACCTGAACGCCGAAAGTCGCGCTGTCTTAAGCCTTCCTTTCAGACATCGTGAAATCGACTTAGCAAACAATTTTCGAATCTTTCTCATTAGTTAGGGAATGCCGTATTTTCGTCTATAAAAAATGAGTATTCTGTTTTCAGTCTCAGTTTACAGTTGACGAGCAAGCGCGCAATTCTTACATTTCTCACTAACTTGCTTTTTCTTGAAACGCCATTTTCCGAATTCGTTACCACGATATCTCGAGAACAGATCGACAAAAATGCATGAAATTTTGCAGAATTACTCAGTAAACCCTTCTTCACATATTGACGATCTCAGATTTAAAAAAAAAATTCTTATTTTTAAACAAATTACAAAAAATCATGTAATTTTTAACATACTTAAAAATCGAAGCGCTGCCATTGCGTTTGTGTTTGCAGTTTTGAAAATCACCGATCGTCAATCTGTTTTATAAATGACTAGTTTTCATTAAAAATTGTTTTTTTTGTTTCAGATTATTAGTTTGGACAGGACGTTGGTAACCGCCAGCAAAGTCACGGAGTACATGCCCCAATTACAGCCGACGTTGGCCTTTCAGTTTTTGTCATTTTGTGCACTTTTACTAGAAAATAAATAGTTTAAAACAAGCCCTTTAAAGTAAAAAAAAAGCGTTCGGTTATTGCATATACTTCGCGAGAAATCGCGTCCCAAAGTTGCTCCCGTTTTTTCGCCTTCTAGGTGCGTGTGCCCCCTTCATATCGGCAGGACCGGATACAATATTACTAGGAGGAAGAGAATTGTACGGCTGAAGATCAGCATACATATGAAAAGAACAGCCATCAACGAGAAAAGGAAGATCATTCATGTATAGGGTGACCAGATTTTGTGTTGCGAAAAAGAGGACCCAAAAGGAATTCAGAAAAAAATGACGAAATATGTACAAAAAAATATCATTTTGGATTATGTATCTTAATTTATGTAATACATACTATAAATCAAACAAAAAAAAATACAGTTCATTAACAAAATAAAAGTAAAAAAATATGACGAAAAAAATATAAATTATTAATTATAGAATAATTAACGAAACAAAAATATAAAATAAATAAAAAACTTAACAAAAAATAAATTCATAAGTTAAAATTACTAGTATTTTTCATTTGAAGAAATATTTCTTAAAATATTTGGTTTTGTTAATAGATAATTATAAAATTGCGAACATGAGTATTCTTTAAAATTAAACTTGCATGAAATAATACTTTTAATAGTTTCTACGGACAACCTGTTTCTCTCATCAGTCCATTGGCTTGCTATTACGGAAAAAATTCTTTCCACGTTTGCATTATTTAAGGGAATTTTAAAAAAGGCCAATGCACAATGGCCAAAAAGAGGACAAGAACCATTATTTTGAAAAAAGATACCGGACACATTTTTTTTGCTTCAAAAGAGGACATGTCCTCTTAAAAGAGGACGTCTGGTCACACTATTCATGTACAGGGAAAAAAGAAGAGGACCCAGTATCGAGCCTTGAGGAACACCCAGACGCACCGACAGAAGAGAAGATTTTCTGCCGAACACATTGACATCAATCAGAAAGAAGAGAGGAGAAAAGACGTGTGGCAGAGGAAGAGAAATGATAGAGTTGATTAAGTTTGGACAACAGGAGCGGATGGGCCACCAAGTGAAAAGCCCCTGATAAATCGCAGCCGTAAGATCAGTTGTAATCCTTAACATAGCAGTCTCACAACTGTGCGATTTACGAATTATAATGTTCAAGATGGCTCAACACTTGAGTTAAAATAATCTTTCTTTTAATCGAGAAAGGGAAGGATGTTAATAGGACGAAAATCAGATATATCAGATGGGGACTGACTTTTGGGTAAAGGAATCACAATGGCTTTTTTCTAGAGCAAAGGGAATTCCGATGCGGTGAGACAATAGTTAAAAACATGAGGATGGGTTCAGCAATTAGGGGAAACAGGATTTTGAGAAAACGTGGAGAAGTACCATCAAAGCCGATACTGTTCGAGGAGATAGACAGTATAGATTCAAGAATTCTAAAAGATCAACACAGCGGAAGTAAAAGCTACCAGCACTGAGCGAGTCGTTTTGGATCTAGGCTAGGATTAAGCTTGCGAACATAGAACTCATGTTTAGCAGCTTTGACTTTGAGGTTGGTGCGATTGCGAAGCACTTTGTACTCAATTAAGTAGCTGCGAAATTTAGTTCTACGGTAACGCCGGTACATAGACTCGCGCTGGACTATCAGATCCCGAATCTCGCGTGAAAACCGTAGACAACAAGAAGTTTTGAGTCTACGGATAACAAGCGGTTCACATTGGTCGTACAATGATTGAATGAAGGACAAAATAGCAACCTTATAGTCGACAGAGGTAGAGAATGTAGATGTCATACCAAGGCAGCACTCACATAAAGTGCAATTGGCCCGAATTAGTTCTTGCTCCAGGAAATAAAACTAAGTGAAGCTGGTTGTTTACGTTTTAAAGTATTTATTTATAATAACGTTTAGTATTTGTGTATTATTTTATAATATATAACGAGTAGAATGCCAGGAATTTGTTTTAATTAGAATATAACATCTAAATTGTTTATCAAGTAGGTGTAGATGATAGTAGAACAAACATAACCCAAAGGTGCAAAACTGCTACATAAATCAACACCATTATGCGAACGAGTGGATACCTTCTCAAAAAGACACCCACTCGTATGCCAGCAGAGTCTAGCGATGAATAAGCCCTTTTAACTCTCCGTGCAACGTTTGTATCAAAAGGATTCTCTCTCATTATTAGTGGCAATTGCAGCTTAGCTAAAATAAAATATAAACCAAGTTGCAATTTATCTTCTTCAAACAAAATAAACTCTCACCATCGTCAGTATCATTTAAATTAATAATTTGGCTTTGATTCTGCCTGTTTTGAGCTATAACATGCCTTAATTGGTCCTATTGGAAAGATATGATAGAAAATAGCACAGTGTACAATATAAAATAATATATACTAACCTCAACCTTCTCCAATTGCAGTCTGAGCGCATTCTTCTCGGCCGTTACAGTCTCAATTGCAGCTTGTTTACCAACCAGGGCTTGCGTTAAAGATTGTAATCTATTCTCAAGATTATTTGTATCGGATATTCCTGGAATTTCGGATGCTTTTGTTCGTAATTTCATTATTTCCTTCTCTTTTTCATGCAACCGTGCAGAAAGCGACTGCCTCTGTCGATTCATTTCTTCACGCACTGCAACCATTTCTTGATTAAGAATTTTTATTTCTGACTCTAACTGTGAAGATCTGTGTTGTTCAGATCGCAGAGTATCTTTAAGAGATTCGTGAATTTTTATATTTTCCTCCGTTAATCCCGACACTTTTGTCTGGAGCTGTTGCATAATACTTTTAGAGCTTTCCAGCTGATTGCTTAAACTCTTTACTTCATCATTTAAATGCAAATTTTCTTGTCGTAATCCATCAAGTTCATACTGCAGCAGTTTTTCTGCATTACTATCGTTAACATCCTCGGAAATGCCGTTCAGTTTCAGCTCTTCAATTAATTTATCTTTTGCTTGGAGTGTTGCTTGTGCTTTCTTACGATACTGTTGCAGTTCAATAAATCGCTGTTCAGCCTCATTAATTTGTAGATTCAATTTTTCTGTTAACTCGAATGTATTTTGCCGTACTTTTGACAAATTCGTTTCAAGCTCCGATATCGTTTTAACATATTCCTTGTTGCTATTTTGTAAAAGACTTACTTCCTCCAATATTTTATCTCTCTCAGAAATAAGATTATTTACTAGAATTTCCAGCTCCTTAATGCGACCTTCTCCGCGAGCTTGCTTAACTTCCTCCTGAAGAGAGAATACCTCATCTTTTAATTCATTACGTTCTATTGATACTTCAGCTAAAGCTATACGTATTGCAGCTAATTCTTTTTCAATACTGTATTCATTCGTTTTTGTTTCATAACGATTAAAATTCTCCGGGGTTGATGCTTCCAACTCGATTATAGCGGAGCCGTCAGCTCTTGAACCTATAGAACTTCGCCTTGATGATAAATTCGAATTGTCGAGCCTATCGGATTTTACTGATATATCTTCGGGCTGTTTAGAATTAAGGTCACTCTTCAAGATTTTCTTTGGGGTTAGTGATTTTGCTAGTGATAGAGAGCTCGATGATAAATTTCTTCTTAATCCCTGCACAATTGACTCCTCAGCTTTCACTTCACTTTGTTGTTTGGCTGCTTTTTCTTGGTCTAATTTGGATGGTTGTTGGAGAACAGTAGCAGCATTCTTGTCAATTTTATTTAGTATATCTTCAGCTTTGCCAGCTAAATCAGTTATCCATGACATTTTTTTAAGTGTTTTTAAATATTTTTTCTATCCAAATTAAATTTTGATGCCAGCTAACATAAGTTGTCAAAAGTAACGAAAGTAAATAAATGCTGTCTTCTTTCTTGTGGATGTAGTGTAATGCACAGCTCGTTGTTCCGTATATGTACATAGGTGCAGCAAGTGCGGGCATAAAAAATATAAGTTTTCCGAAGTTGGCTGCTGTTTGAAGAAAATATTCGTCTGGTTTACTAAATATGTTTATTGAGTTGCTCTAGGTTGAGCTAGATTGAGATATTTCAAGAAAAGTTGCTTCATGAATAATTTGGTTGCTATGGCCCATTTTACACGATGAAACACAAAACATAAAGTTTCCAGCAAGCTTAGGCTAGGGGTGAGAGAGGGCTTGAGGGGACGTGAAATTTTGCCAACAAACTTTTAGAAGCAACTTTGCGGAAACAGTTTGACAGCTTCAGGTTTGTTGTTGTTTTTTCTCTGATTTCTTTGTAAAAAAGAGAAATGAGAAGTTTACTCATGTAGACACCGATGAAGTTTTTGAGGAAACTCCAAAAGGGAATTAGCGTTTGCAGGCAACTTTGTTTCGTTTCGTGTTTCATCGTGTAAAATGAGCCTATAGCTTGGCTTCTGCTTCACTTTTCGGGCAAGCAATCAGCTGTTTGTCAACTGCCACAAAACCGACAACCGTTAAATGAAGGCTGTTAAAAACTTTGAATAGAGAAGTCCAGGAAGTGCAATTTATTAAACACGGGGAAGCATTTTGGCAACACTCATTACGTTTACATGCTTACTTGAAGTATACTTGAAGTAGATTTCAAGTAACTAAATATGCATGTAAACTCGTCCTGACTTCAAGTATACTTGAGTCAAGTAAATCACAAAAATTTGTTTGATTGACTTGAAAAAGCTCATGTAAACACTACTTGAATACTTGAAATTTTGCTTGTGTATTTTTTCTTTGGAACAAGAAGAAGATAAAAACTGTAGTGAATGTATACTTTTGATGCAATATTTTTAAAGTTATTTATATTATAATTTGAAGATAGTTTCTGTTATAATATGAAAGGTCAAGTGTCAGTTCAAGAAAGTTTCAAGACATTTTGAAGTCAAGTAAATGAACCGAAAACGCAACTTGAGTTTCAAGTAAATTTCAAGTCAGGAACTCAAGTAAATCATGTAAACGTAATGACTAATGCATAGCATTCTTTACGTATTTGTGTCAATCCCGGACAGTGGCTGTGTTATATTTATTCAAAAACCGGGAGGGATATCGTTTCTCAGCAACCATCTCGGTGAGAACCCTTCACTTGGCTAAATGTTTGAAGCAGACCCTTCGCAAAACCTGAACAAATTTCACTACGCCTATGTCCGGGATAGACAATGTATTTTGTTGTTGTGGTTAAAGTGGAGGGAGAGAATTAGAGAGAAAATTTCTTGATCCCAAGTGCTTCCCTCAAATCCGTGTACATGTACGCTATTTTCGGTTCCTTATCTTCTCTATTCAAAGGTTAAAAATCAATTGCAGTACAGAAAAATGAAGTACAGAAAGAGAAATTCGTATGAAGTCCACGAATGTTAAAAAAGTCAATAACAAAGCTAGACTTAGTGTTATGCCTTTTGAGACGAGCCAAATTTCATGGACCGACAGCTTTTCGACGCGGCACCTGCAGGACCGAGATGCGAGAGAAGGTAGGGAGCAAGGGTACTTACTTGTGCCGTTCGTCAGTTCAGTCGGTTGGTTGTGTCTATTGAAGGGTCACGCCTTCGCGTTAAGGCTGTATCAGATCCAAAGCAGCGCAACAAAAATATCAGCAGCAAACTGTTTCTATTGGTCAAAGTGGGTCACATGACATGCACTTATTACTGCCGCTGCATTTTCATTCCTAATCCTAATTTTGCTGCCCATCAAGGCAGCTTTTTTGACATTTCAGTTTTTTATTTAAGACGAAAAAGCGTTTGCTGCCTGCTGCTGCTACAACGAATCTTCCGCTGCTGCTGTCGCTGCTCAAAAATTTGATCTGATACGGCCTTTAGACTGGGGACAGTAGTGTAATTTAATAACAAAGAAACTTAAATTCTATAGCAATTGAATTTTAGTTTTATCCGATAACCTGGCGCTCGTTTCAACGTTTCGTTGGGCCCATTTTACATGATGAAACACAAAACATAAAGTTTCCAGCAAGCTTAGGCTAGGGGTGAGAGAGGGCTTGAGGGGACGTAAAATTTTGCCAACAAACTTTTGGAAGCAACTTTGCGGAAACAGTTTGACAGCTACAGGTTTGTTGTTGTTTTTTCTCTGATTTCTTTGTAAAAAAGAGAAATGAGAAGTTTACTCATGTAGACACCGATGAAATTTTTGAGGAAACTCCAAAAGGGAATTAGCGATTGCAGGCAACTTTGTTTCGTTTCGTGTTTCATCGTGTAAAATAAGCCTTGGCGGCCATTCGCCACCACACTCCTAATCTTCTTCTTCTTCACCTAAGCGTTCAATTTCCAGTATAACGAATTTACGAGCAACCTAGAATCCACAATTTATTTTGATCATAACCACGGTATACAGAGACATAAGGTAATGTAAAAGAGACGACAGCTTCGAATATGTCAGCTTCGTGGGCGCCCAGAGACGTCAGCCTTAATGCAGAAACAACAACAACAGTTTCGATTTTATATGGAAAGCGGGCCCCACGTGACGTCAGCACTAAAATATCGTTTACGATATACAGTCTTTTACATTACCTTGGGTCTGTTCAAGATTTCTGCTGTAGCAGCTTTAGTAGCAGAATTTTTAAACTGTCAAATTACAGCAAAGCAAGAAAAAGCTGCTGTGATATCTTGAACGCAAAAAAGCTGCTAGCATAGCTTTGTGTTAATGGATGTGTATGAGTATTTCTTGCAGTCAACTTATTCCTCTCCCTACAATTAGAAAAAAGCCTGGCCGTGCAGTTGCAATCCCTAAATTTATTATTTAATATGTATTACTGTAAGCAAAACCTCACTCGAGTCAGTCATTTTGGCAAAACGACCAATGACATTTACACACACATGTATGATTTACGTGGCTGCTTTCTTGCTTGCAGTCGAAACTGCGAGCAACAAAAAGCAGCCACATTAGCAGCTTTTCTCGAATCTTGAACACAAAAATAGCAGCTTCGTTAGCAGCTTTTTTGCTGTTTTCAACAGGAAAAGCATGACAATAGCTGCTAAAAGCTGCTATAGCAGAAATCTTGAACAGACCCCTTGTTTCTGTATACCGGGAGCGCGTTCAAAAACCTTACTATAGTAAACCACGAGGTAAGCTGTGGTTATGCTACATCACTTCACTTAACCACGAAAGTTTATGTTTAACCATGGAGGTTTTTGAACGCACCGTGGTTAACTACGTGGTAAAGAAAATTTAAAATTTTTTTCCATAAAATAGTGTCCGTTATTTGCCTCAATTATTTCCAATAATTATTTATTTAAAATAATCTCACAAATCCCAATTTGATTTGTTCATTATTAACATTAAAACAAATGTCAAAGAAATGTTTTTATTCTTCTTCTTCTTAACTATCGCTAACCATGCTCCCGAGCATGGTTAAAATTTAACTACACCATGGTTAACCACGGGAGTTTTTGAACGCCAAAAAGTTATGCTCATGGTTATGTTGTAGTTAACCACGGAGTTTTTGAACGACAAAAGTTTACCATAGTTAACCATGGTTAACCATAGTAAGGTTTTTGAACGCGCTCCGGGATCATAACGTTATGACATTCCATCGCGTCAAAGTATTGTAATTGTACTTATCTTAAAGAAGAAGATAGTAAAAAGTTGTGTAAAGTAATTCCAAGTATTTATACAAACAAATTTCAATTTTAATGGTTTGTTTTTGAGCTTAAAGTTGATTTATTAACCAAAAGTTAGGAAATAAAAAATAGTGCTAAAATGGATTCAAATATAAAAAGTGAAAACGATCCTGACAACATTTGCTTCTCTGCTGACGTACAAAAAGCCATTGAGGTCCTGCATGAAACAGATTCACTTGATAACAATTCCTTTAATTGCGTAGATTATATCAATGAGATATTCCCCAATGAACAATCCTTATCGAATATTGAGAATATCATTTATGAAATGGAAACAAATATAAATTCCATTGGGGACTATATTCGACAAACTGTTTTCGAGCAAACATACATCGGAGTTGATGGACCATTTGCCTTGAAAAAATCTGAGACAATTATCTTTGAAGTCTTCACTGCAATTAGTCAAATAAAGCAGAAAGGGGAAAAAACCGAAGAAATAGTACGACAAATTACGAAGGATATTAAACAGCTGGATTTTGCCAAGAAAAATCTTACTTCAGCGATAACTACATTGAATCATCTTCATATAGTTGTTGGTGGAATCGATAGCTTGACTAAGCTGATTGAGAAAAGATTGTACAGAGAAATTTTGAATCCTCTTCAAGCTATCATTGAGGTTAATCGACATTTTAAAGAATACACCGACATTCCACAGGTTAAGGTGCTTTTCTGTAATGTTGAGCAAATTAAACAAAGACTTTCTACGCAAATAACCGAAGATTTTCATCACTGGTTCTCAGGATCAAATGTACCAAAAGTACAGCCATCGGATATATCCGATGCATGTAAATTGCTGTCAGTATTAGATGTAAAGGCAAGGGAGAATCTCTTGAAGTGGTTTATTGATCTGCAGCTAGAAGAATATGTCCAATTGTTTCACGAGAATCAAGATATCGCATGGCTTGATAAAATTGATAAAAGATATGCTTGGTTTAAGAGTCATCTACTGCGGTTTGAGGACAAGTTTGATCTAGTATTTCCCGCATGCTGGAAGGTCACAGAACGTATGGCTATAAAGTTTTGTATTATTACCCGAAATGAATTGATTAAGATTATGAAGAAACGTGAATCTGAACTGGATGTTAAGCTTCTCCTGCATGCAATTGCTAAAACATTGCACTTTGAAAAGCTTCTACTGAAACGTTTCGGGTTACTTCGAGAGAACGAGACCAAAGGACCACCAGATGCTCCTGAAAAGAAACCTGCTGGAAATGAATTAGTGACATCAGAAAACAAAGATTCTGTTTTACATTTGAATATAATTGGGATTTGCTTTGAGGATCACCTCAAACTCTATACAGAAAGCATTGATCAAAGCTTAAATGAGTTAATTGGCCGATATTTACACTTAAACGAGAAGCCCGATAATGGAATATTTCCTAGCTCGTCAGAGCTCTTCTTATTCTACAAAAAATCAATTAGTCAATGTGTTCAATTGAATAATGTTAAACCGCTGCTTGAGCTGGCACTTATATTTAAGAAATATTTACGGGAATACGCAACGAAAATACTAGAACGCAGCCTACAGAAATTTACACCAACTCCATCGAATATAAGTATGAAGGTGTCAATGCTAACATCAGATTTGCAACAATTGTCCACAACAGCCGGACAAGTTGTTCATATATTCCTTAAGGACGATAATACCCAGAGTACTTACAATAAAGAGCTAGCCGGGCTATGTTGTGTGCTATGCACAGCAGAATATTGCCTAGAAACAATATATCAACTCGAATTAAAACTAAACGAGAAAACAAGCACATTCTCAACGAAAAAGATTGATTTCGCCGATGAAATCGACATATTCCATACTTTAATCTGTAACTGTGTTTATGTCCTAGTGCAATATTTAGAGAATGGCTGTGATCCCGCCCTGAATGTTATGACCAAAATCCAATGGCACAATATAGCAAATGTTGAAGATCAGAGCTCGTATGTAAGTTATATTGTAGAAAACTTAAACCACACCATTCCTGTTATTCGAGACAATCTAGCCTTTTCGAAGAAATACTTCGTTCAACTTTGCCATAAATTTGTAGCCGCTTTTATACCAAAATATTTAAATGCTTTATATAAATGCCGGTTAACAAATAACTATGGGGATGTAAACAGTATTGTCGGATGTGAGCAACTTTTACTTGATGCTTGTGTACTTAAAACTGTACTATTAAATCTTCCATCGCTTCTATCGAAAGTAAACAAGAAAGCACCGGCTAGCTACACAAAAGTCGTTGTTAAAGGCATGACTAAAGCGGAAATGATAATCAAGCTTGTTATGACACCATTACTCCCTTTCTCTGATTTTCATAAGCAAGTGCTAAGATTAATGCCTGATGTAAGCATTTCAGAATATCAGAAAATTCTAGATATGAAAGGCGTTAAGAAGAATGATCAAACACAACTTTTAGATTTATATAAGGATTTGAATAACTTATCAAAAACGCCAGGCAGTAGTTTAAATGAGTATTCTGAACAACCATTAACAGTGGACGTAAAGAATGTCGTTACGTTAAACAGTTTTGATATGAATTCACTCCAAGGAAGAATAAAAAAGTTGGAGACATTAATAAAGAATCGTTTGCCAAAATAGATAACCAGAATTCCACACAAGATGTTTTTATTAATGCCACAAAGTAGAGTAAACGTTTTAATGTAAAAAAATGTGTTATTATATTAAATTATAAAAAAAAATCTCAAAATAATGTATACCAGGTTATTTTAATTTAAAAGTGTGTTTTCCTTCTACTAGAATTCAGGTCTTATTTCAGAAATGTAATGCAAACGCTGGCACCAAATACGTCTGTAACGTTCATCAAGGCCATTTTTACTACGCCTTCTTTGAACAACAAGAGGACAAGGTTTTTTGACGGTGTAATGACGACGACCTCCGCGTACGATGACCTCCATCACCCTGGTTCTCCCTGGACAATACTTTCTCGAACGTGTCAGACAGTCGTTCTCCCAACCTTGTGTTCCTTTGTCTGCTTCTCAATTCTTGCTGCCCATCTCCCCAGTCCTCTGGGTCGGATCAAGGTGTAATACGGACCGTGCCAATGATGAGCTTGGCTATGAAACTAGATTAAAAAATAGATCAGTCGTGAACAGCGTGCTCCGGATACCTGGCGATATCCGGTTCTAGATAGCCTTACCCGGGTACTGCAGATCTCCCCGGGTGGACCTCGTTTCTTGTTTTTCCTAAACGAAAACCGAATCGGGCCACAAATCCCACTGTAAAAAGGGCTACGGCACCTACCAGCCAACTCAAACCAGGAGGAGCCACGGACTGACGAACGCTCACGTAAGTTTTCTTTGCTCCTATTTAGAACTCAAAGCTCGGCCCATCGTGTGTCGCCGCGGCCAATATCTTTCGGTCGATGAAACTTACCCCCTTCTCAAGTGGCAAAACACTCTGACGTGGATAAGTTTTATTGACTCCGATGGCGTCGGTGACCGCTATGCCGTGTAAAATCCCCTTGAAGGTTCAGTTACAAGTCTCGGGTTTGTGTTGGGCTTTTATAACGTGCGTGGACTTCATGCGAATTTTTCTTTTATAAAGTGTCACTTATCCAATTTTAAACCCCAAATTTTCACGCTAAGTGAAACTCTCTTCAATGCTCATTCACAACGTAAACTGGTTGACTTACTCAAATGGCACCAGTATTTCTGGCACGGACGTCGAGCTTTTGCAGACACCAATAATTTGCATCAAATTGTGGATCATCCCACGAGAGTCCACAATGTTGCTGATCAAGGAACCTATCTCCTTGATCTTTTTCATACTTCGCATTGCGTTACTCCGTCGAAGTTGATTCACCTCTCGGAAATTCGGACCACGGCCTAGTCAGCGCTAACCTCCCATTCAAATTTCCCACCCCTCCCAAACCAGTTAGAAGTACTGAAGCATTATGGGAAGGCCAATTGGCTGGGGCTTTTTGATTTTTTCCAGTCCACTGACTGGGATTTGTGTTTCCGAAAACAGGCAGGTATACATTTATTCATTCCCCATTCTACCAAATCTGTGAAGCCTGCTATCTGTTGGGTTTAATCAAGAGTGTATGAATACAATTAGAGATTAAGAAGTCGCCTTACTAGCGTACCATCAGGAATGTCGAAACTTCATATGACAGCAAGTTGAAAAGTAAACTCCTTAATGCAACCTCCGGTAGCAAAAACTTCTAGTCCATAGTAAATTCTATCAAGAATTTCACTACAACTTCAACCCCTTCCTTTATCCATAATGAGAAGGTGATAACAGACAGCAAATCCAAGGCCAAATCTTATACCCGCAACACCAGATTAGCTTACTCGTCTTATTCCCTCTACCTGCAACTCTCCCTTTCACGCACTCAACAAGATATGAATTCGTTTGTAGATAGAACAACTCGACTGCGGAATATTTTCTCGCAGTCAGTATTTGGCAGCTCCTACAACATCCAAGAGTTCAAATGCAGGGTTTGACCGACTCTTGTAGGTTTTGTTGGCTTTTAGCAGCCGTCAACGTCTCTTCCATGCTATTGTCGAAGTATTAGGAAGCTTATAGTTATAACACGCAATGCGGTTTGAGAGCTAAATTTTTGCAGTGGGTCTGGTCTGGCAAGTAAAATAATATTAACGCAATTTAACTATTAAGCCTACTATAAAATGAACAAGATTTCAACAGTGTAAAATAGATTTGTTTAAATTTACAGATTTATACTTGATTCAACTTAAATTTTCTTTCTAGAACTGCCCCGTCTATCCTGTTGAGCTGGTAAATAAGTTGTTCCTCAATTTTCCTAACTGCATCCATCGTTAAAACTAGAGTGTCGTGCTTAAGCATCGAGTAAACATTCAATCCATATACCGGCATTAAGTTCACGTTAGGTATTTGATCACTAGCTCTGCAAATATTTTCTGGAAAAATATCATTTCTAAAAAGAAACACCAAAAATAATTAATTATATGTGAAATTCTCAAGTAAAAACTCTTACTCTGACACAATTAAAACAGATGGGCCCCAATTCCGTTCTATTAGTAAATCTTTTAAAAACGTTGCTTCATTGGTAGGAATATCAAGATCATTTACGATCCGCAGATCGTTTTGGGCTAGCTTAACTGATAACGTGGATGTTAGTCCTAAGACGCGCTTGAAAAATGGCAACATATAAAAATGCGTTGTAGGGGAACGTGGTCCGTGGGCAATGCCACCTCCCTTGAATAGAGGTGATCTTATGGATCCATGACGAGCTCGTCCTAATCCCTTCTGGGGCCAGGGTTTTCTTCCGCCTCCGCGAACTTCAGCCCGTGTCTTAGTATGTGCAAAAGATACAAAGCGATATTTTCTTTGCCATTCTACATTTTCTTGAATTATATCTATTCTAGGTTGTGCTGCGAAAACATTTGGATGAAGCTCTATAAGTCCTACTTTATTTTCTTGTACAGAATCTAAGTTGTCTATCCAGGCTTGGCAGGGTGTTCTATTTGGGGAGCGATAGTCCTCCTTGATAGGTAGAAGATGGGCAGACGTCTCACATTGTGTAGTCAGTGTTTTGAATTGTTTTATTATGTTTACACTTTTATTTAAAAATCGGATCATAATGGAAAAAAAACCCGATTTTAAAAATATGACAGGCCGGTCACACAGATTCTCGTGGAGCAAGTTAAAGTGACATTTAACGTCATTTAAAACCTTACAAATTTACATTAAAAACCGTTCAACTTTCTAGTACAATCGTTTTTACCCAGAGTTTGCACAGGAATGGTTTTATGGCAACGACAAAAGCTTATCAAAGTTATTGGTAGGCATTTTATTGTATGCAAGATGCAGTCCAAGGGATCATCATCTGTTTCACTACAGCCTATTATTGGCCTTGGCTTCCTCCAGCATTTCTCTCTATGCCGTTCGGTTCCTGGCTAATGCCTTCCAATTACGAACGCCTAATTTTACTAAATCTTTTTTAACGTCATCCATGAATCGCTTTTTTGGCCGATCTGAATTTCGCCCTTCATCAGGGATTAGATTTATCGCTAGTTTAGCAGAGTCGCCTGCTGTCAAGCCTTTTTACGTGTGCCACCCATCGTAATCTACTTAATTTTATAGTTTTCACTGTTTCATCACCCACTTTCAAAATCCATGCCTCTGATCCAAACATCAGAATGGACTTGATTAGCCTGGTATACAGTTGGCACTGCATTCCTCTAGACAAAATGCGTGATGAGGATGTTGTCGAAGGCCAAAATAGCTTCTGTTAGCAACGTTTGCTCTCCTTCTGATCTCCGCCACTACTCCGGTATCGCCACTATCAGCTTGCAATACTAATTCTATATTATATGAATCTATTGTAATGTTTTGCCTTGGAGTTGTGTATTTTTTGGGAGTGCAAAGATATTTAGTTTTTGCTTCGTTGATGAGTACTCCCATTCCTTTCGCAGATATTTCCGGTTTGATGAAGGCTTTTTTCACACTTGCAGCCCCCCCCCCTATGAGGGAGACATAACCAGCATAAGCCATTGTCTGTGGTGACTTGTTAAAGATGGATCCCATTGTTTCTACCCCAGCGTGTCTTAACACCTTCTCCAACAATATGTTAGGATAACAGCGCGTCACCTTGTCTCAAATCTCTATGTGATGTGAAACTTTCTGCGAGGACTCGTTCAACTCCTACACTGCGTCGTACTACCTTGATTGTAGTTTTTGTTACTTCGATTAGGTATTTTCGAAATAAGAAGCACTCCATAGCTCTAAAAAACTCCTCACGCTTGACGCTGTCATATGCCTGCTTCACGTCGCTGCAATTTGATCCTCTAGCCACGTCTTCTTCTTTCTTTTGTGCGTACGTTTTTAGATTCGTCGTTTTTCCTTATAGGCCGCTACGGAGTTTCAAGTTCTGTATCTTTGCAGCATATTTGCATATGCTTCATTCTTATCTTCCGTTACTCTAGCGCACTCTTCACCGAACCAGTTTTGACGTGTTGCTCGTACTCCCTAGCCTAGCTTGCTATGTGCGGCTTCTTATATTATGGCCCTTAGTTTAGCTTCGTGAATATTGGAATTGATACTTGCAGCTTCGTTATCCGATGCACCGAACCTTCTATTTGGCTCTGATATATATGTATTATTCCCAAATTTGTTCTTCTTTGAGGGCCGCAGTATTATATTTTCACTCGCTTTGCTCTCTCCTTCCTCCTGTCCTGACGCATGATATTCTGCCTCTTGGCATATGCACCATAAAATGGTCTGAGTGCACGTTTGCTCCACGTTACGCTCTAATATCTATTATGCTTGAGCTGTACCTTGTACTAATCAGTATATGGTCTATAGCATTAGGAGATTTAATCATTAGGAGATTTCTAGGTTACTTTGCGTATTCTTCTGTCTACGACCATTATCATTAAACTCTGTCTATCAGTCTACCACCATTATCATTACACTCGGGATGTACACTATGCTTTCCAATTGTTGGGTAACAGATTCTTTCCTGCCCTACTTTTGCGTTAGCGTTTCCTATAATTAACTTTTACAACATAGCTGAAACATTTTCTGATGTTTCTCTCAACGTTTTCATAGAAGGCCTCCTATTCTTCATCAGACTTCGGTTGGAGCATGTACATTAATGAGGGAGTAATTGTGTAATTTGCTTTTAGCTCGTATCTTGCACATTCTTTCGCCTATTGCTTGGAATCCTCTTATAGCATGTTTTAAGCTTTTTCTTACGATAAAGGCCGTACCTAGGGTGTGCTCTCTACAGCTGCAGTATATTGTGTAATTCCTTTTCTCCATTATGCCTTTCCCCAACTATCTAACTTTTTGAATCGGCCTTGTATTTTTCAAGCTGGTCCAACAGTACTCTTAACTTGCCAGGTTGGTATAGAGTTCGCTCGTTCTATGTAAATATTCTAAAATCGTTTCGCCACTTCGGCTGTTTCGTTTGCCAGTTCATCGTTCAGTTATCCGTCCGGTCCGAGGCTCTGCTATTGGGCTCAAGTAATTGATATTGCCAAGGAGATTGCTAGTACTTCGCTGGTACGCGGAATTACACTCACAAGAACCGCTGTTTGGTTGTTTATCCTTTCTTTCTCCGATCAATCTAAACAACAACAACATGCAAACTCCCGTGATAAGCAGAAGCAGAATAACTGATTTTTATTTTAAGAGAGATTCAGTGCATCATCGAGGATAGCTACCCTTCCTGTTATTTTAAATAAGTACAATTCGTTAACATAGGTTATAAGGCTGAGACAGGCGGTGCTGGGCACGATGACTTTAGGTTCCACATGCCGTAAGCTCGCGGGCCTGGTTCCGTCAGTACTCGCAGTCCTTCGCTCAGCCACAGGTACAGATGGCCCCTAATGTGGAAGGGAACCTGGCTGTGTCTGTGACTGAGTTAAGATGTGCAATAATACAAGGAAGCACTATTAGACTAGGGACCTACTATATTGCAAGTAGTTTCTAACACATAATTATAAGTGTCAAATATCAATTTTTATATTAAACAAATGTTTAAATATTACATAAGTTAGGAATACTCATTAACCTATGGTTTAAGTATCTTTAAAAATATGTTAAAACTACAGTATAACCACTTATGTATTCTTTATATGCAATAAAATAAGTTTGAAGTTTGAAGTTTGGTTGTTTATCCAGCGGCACCACATGGAGGTAACCAAACAGGGCGAGGCATAGTTGTTATAATAATAAAAAGAGAAACTAGCTAAAGCTCCCTGTAATATCGATTTCAAAATTGATGAAATTATTGCCAACGCAATCATTGCCAGTAAGGCACCGCAATTCCTTCTAGGCCGTTTTTCTTAATTTTAGACGAATTTATAAACGTACAAAAACATCTGATATTTACTTTTGGTCTCAGTTGTTTTGATACAAAAGGTTTTATTTGTGAATTTTCCGGTTGTTGATTTGTAAGTTAATATTAAATCTTTTAATTATTTCAATTGTTAATATTTTTATATTAAAGCAAAATTTGAGATGGCACAAAGTCAAAATGAAAGTTTTTCACGCGAAATGCGAAAATCCACAAGAGATATTCATAAAATAAGCGATGCTCTAGTAAATGCTAAACTAGCTTTTGGTAAGATAAGCCAATGTTTAATAGTTTTTAATTTTATTCCTTTTTTATCATATAAAATTTTTTAAAGAGATTTATTAATAAATTTGTTCAGGATCTTATTGGAACGACGTAAATTAATCTGCGTCGTATCCTGTGAGAACAATGACAGATTTTGAACATAAAAGTAGTCATTGTTCTGTGGGGGTTTTGTCGACTATAAATACATTCCATGATTGTTTTTCAGTCTGTTTTTATGAGACTTTGTACAAAATGTATGTGGAAACATATAATCGCTGTTGAATGCAAGCTCTTTGTTTGGTGAAAATAAATATTGAGAATTTTCGGTTTTGTTAATTTTTAAAAACAATACTTGATGTGCATTTACTATATATTCGAATCTCCGCTCTCCCGCTTTATCAAATTGAATTTAATTCTTTATTTCATAGCATCGTAATTAGCTTTCATCACTGATCATTCTTTCAATAAATATGCAACATTCTCAAACAGCTTGATTCAGTCTTTTTTGAGTTGATATGTATACCGTGTCAATGAACGGCGGAATTTTAAATTTATAAAAATAATTATAGTTTTTATCCGATTAAATTTGTTTTCGCGTATTTTAAAGAATCTGAAGCGATTAAGTGTAATCGGCATTAATAAAAAGGAAGCTGATTTGGTATAATTTTGTGTGTGCAAAATTAAATTCCCGAAGGCGTGGGTCGCCATTTTGAGTTAATTGTAAAATACAGAAACTCATACTTTTATTGTTTTCTGTGGGTTTGGAACCTGATTTTTTAAGCATCATATTTTATAAAACTGAAGGTACATTGTGATTTTAAATAAAAGATCGTTCCCTCAATTGGATGAGGTTGGGGACTCTTGTCCCCAGCCGGTTTCTGGCGTCAAACTTTCCGACATGGGAGACAAGCCTCCTCCGGATACCGGTAAGAGGCCTAAACTATCTAAATTAGTAGACTTGGCTAATGACCAGGTGTTTGTCAACGGGGTTCTCTCCCAAGTAAATGAGTGGCAGCCATCTCCGCGAATGGTCAATCTTGACAACACTGTGAATGAATTAATGAAGTCCTGCGATCGCATACAAAGTAGGATCACCAACATTTCGCAATCACAATCTAGCGATATTGATGTCGCCCCTATTTCTGCTGATGATGAAATCGGGCAGCAAGCCCCCATGGATGTTCACGTCGATAGGCCCCAGTCCTCTCAGGCTGCGACTAGCATTTTAGATAATGAAGAAGGCTGGACCCGTGTGAAGAGAAATGGTAGGAACTGCGCTGCTAACAATGGCAATGCTAGTAACATAAGTAACTCTAGGAATATTAACTACACCAACAGGTATTCTTCGCTTCATTCTGATGTTCACGCGGATTTAGATGTAAATAAGCCTTTTTCTAGTAATAACTTTAAGAATTCTAATAACTTTAATAATGTTAATAATAACAATTTTGATAAATCAGATAACCCTCTTCCAAATAGGTTCTGCCCACCGATAATTGTCCAAGACGTCAGCGTGAGATACCTCACTCAGATGATTTTAGTTCTTTATCCAGACTCTGAGTTTAAGCTCGCTAGGACCCGTGGGGGGGCGTGTAAGGTCTTTTTTAAGGACCGTGCCCATCAGACGGGCTTCTTCGCCAAACTTAAGGAAAACAAAGTAGCCTCACACACTTTCACGCACCCCGACGAGCGATTTGAATCTCTCATACTCAGGGGGGTCCATCCTGAGTATTTGCCTGAAGAAATTTTAGAGGATCTTACCGTGAACTTTCCTGCCCTTAAAGTTAAGAACGTGAAAAGATATGATACCCCCTACTCTCGTAGAAACAAAGTCTTGCTAAACCTATATTTGGTCCAATTCCCACCCAAAACGGATATAAACAAGGTTAGTACTATTATTAAATTTATCTTACGTCAGCGGGTTACGTGGGAGCGTATTAAGAGCGTTGGTCCGGTCCAATGCCGTAACTGCCAGATGCATGGGCACGCTGCATCCAACTGCAACAGGGAGTATAGGTGTGTGAAGTGTGATGGTATTCACCTGCCTAGGGAATGCCTTCGCACTCCTGAAAACATGAAGGACAGTGAGCCTTTTTGCGTGAACTGTCGTGCCTTCGGGCATCCCGCCAACTTTAATGGTTGCCCTGTGTACCTCAGAAGGGAGGAGCTGCGTAAGCGGCTGAGGTCTGGTCAGCGGTTCCAAGCAAAGGTATCTGCCGATACCAACCAATTTCCCTCCTTGGGGAAAACCCGCTCCCCTTCCGGGCCCCAAACCTATGCTGACTGCTTTAGGAGCGACCCTCCTCCCCATCCGCCAAAGAATTATAACTTTTCTGAAGAAATTAATGAAATCCTTCACCCGGAGGATACTTATGGAATGTCGCTCTCTCAACTGTTGGATAAGATCCGGAAGTTTTTGCCGCAACTCAGGGGGGTCAGGGGGCAGGATAGGAAGACGGCCATTTTGGGGTTCTACTTCTCTCTGGTGGGAGATGAGTACTAGAGCTCTAAAGTGTGCGTCTCTGAATGTTGGCTCCCTGATTTCCCTGGGTCGGAGGTGGTCTTTGCGGGACCTTCTCCATTCCAACAATTATGACTTCCTATGTCTCCAGGAAACCCACTTACATGCGAATGCTAAGCTATCTATCAACAACTATAAGCTTTACCGTAACGACAGTTTTCAGGGCACGGCCCTCTTATGTAAGAGCACCTTTGTATCTCGCCAAATTCACCTTTCCCTCCCTTTTTCCAATGTTTCTGTGGAAATCTCTCTCAATCTTCCCAATTCTGTCTCGGGTAAGATGCTTTTAATCTCTCTTTATTTGCCTTCCAACGTTAGTGCCTCTGACTTTTCTCTGCTGATGATGAAACTCTCTCGTCTTGAACCCAGGTACGAGGGCCTACTTATTGGGGGAGACCTAAATGCCAAGCATCCTAGCTGGTTTAACTCTACCACAAATAGAAACGGTAAACTTATTATGGACTGGAAGCTAAATAACCCTCTTCTCGACTTTTTCTCTATTATTGGACCGGGGGGCCCTTCTTTTCCCAGGTCTATGAGCTGCATTGATCTTTTCCTAGCATCTCACAAACTATCGGGCAGCCTGAACTTCCATCGGTGTTCGACCTCCCCTTCCTTCTCTGACCACTACACGTTAGAGCTTGAATTTAGTTTCTCTTCCTATGCTCCCTCCTTCTCTGCTTTGCCTAAATACCGTGTCCTGGATAGGGTCGACTGGAAACAGTTCGGCGTTAATCTTAATGACGCACTCCTCTCCTTCCAACGCCCGGCCTCTTGTAACTGGACTAACGACGACATAGACTCTTCCATCTCGTTTCTAAATTCGACCTTCAATTCCCTTTTGGATAGAGTAGCGCCCTTAAAGCCTCTTGGGTTTCGTGACAGACTCCCTCCTGATATTCAGTCTCTTTTCTTAACACGTAAAAACTGGCGCAGGAGTCTTAAGCGTCAGCTAGAGAGAAACCTTTTCCAACATAACGCCCAGACGATGGCCCTTGCTAACCAAATAATGTTGCTTAATCGGATTGTTGACGCACGTGTTTCGTCCTATATGAACACGTCCTTTCAGAACAAACTCCGTGCTTTGAGACCTGGCCCTTCCCTATATAGGGAGCTTAACAGGATCATTGGCAGAAAGTGCCCCCACCCGTTTAACAATCTTAATTCTGGAAACCACCCCCCATCGGACATCCCTGAGGTATTCGCCGACTACTATCGAGACCTTTTTCAACTCAGGCAACCTGGCTATAATCCTGCGAACCGTGACCTGGTCACGCGCTCTGTCGAGGCTCTTCAACTTCAGCTACCGTACTCCCACTTTAATTTCGAGGAAATCCCTGCCTGTAGCGAGAGCTTGTCTTATCCTTTCTTCAAACCCAGTTCTCTGGACTCCTTGATTCACTCACTTAACGGCAAAAGGTCGGCAGGCAGTGATAATATCTCCAACTATATTTTAAAAAAGATCGGCCCCCATATATCCTCTCCACTTTCCACCCTTCTTAATAACTGCCTGAACAATTGTTATTTCCCTACTGCTTGGAAATCGTCTAAATTAATCCCCATCCCTAAAGGAACGCTGCGTACTTTCCCTGCAGATTTTCGTCCTATTTCTTGCCTTTCTAATATAGGGAAACTTCTCGAGCGCAAGATTGCCTTTGACCTGGATCATCACTGCCTGCAACATAATCTCATACCGCATGAGCAGTTCGGCTTCAAATCTGCCCATTCCACAGAGCATGCTCTCCTAGTTCTGCACAATGCGATTAATCAGGGCCTTAGGTGTAAAAACCCCACCGTTGTCTGCTCCTTGGACATAAAGGCAGCCTTTGACTCTGTCTGGCATACCGGCCTCCTTTATAAACTCTCCTCAATGGGCTTCGCTCCCTACATACTTAGAATTCTATCTAGCTTCTTGGCTAACAGGTCTCTGTCGGTCCAAATTGGAGAACTCTCCTCTACTCCGGTCGATGTACTGTCAGGGGTTCCCCAAGGCTCCATCCTAGGCCCCAAATTGTTTAATCTCTATCTACATGATCTCCCTCACTCTGTTCCTGGTATTGGTTCGAAAGCTATTCTTTATGCTGACGATACTCTGATTTATGCCTCGGATCCTGATCCTTTGAAAAGTATGGAGTGGCTGTGCAAGCATGTGGGTCTTGTTAAGCGTTTTTATAGTACTTGGGGACTATCACTTAACGTGAGTAAGACGCAGTTCATTGCATTCCGGAATGCTTGGGGCAAGGGCCGTAGGGGTCCTACCAAGGTTTGTGGCACCCTTCAATTCCGTCTGGACGATGTCAGTATCATGGCTGGGAGAAAACTTAAATACTTAGGTGTTAATTTTAACCATCTCTTGAAATTCAACTCGCATGCTATGGCTACTATCGCTAAAGTTAGAAGCGTTCTCGGCCGCTTAAACCCCGTGCTAAAATTTAACAGTAATCTTAATCAAAAATCTAAGTTGCTGCTCTACAAGCAAATTATCAGGCCGATTATTAGTTATGGCTTTCCCTGCTGGCACGCTATCTCCACCACTTGGGCTCGTAACCTTGAGAAGCTTGAGCGCAGGATCCTTAGGCAATGCCTCTCTATCAAGTTCAAATCCCGTAATAAGATGTACTCGAATCGAGAGCTTTACGACAGGGCTAACCTCTCCCCTCTTCTCTCTTTCCTTCAGGAAAAATGGAAGGCTCGTGCTCTCAAACTGGAATTTCATGAGAACCCGTTAATAAGGAAATGTTGGGCTGACAATCCCAGTTCTCGGCCCTCTTATTACCTCAGCCCGCTCGACTTTGCTCATGCCCCCCCGGATTTCTATGTTGGCCGTGATTCTTCCCACAGTAGGGGATGAAATAACTGCAGTTGGACAATTGTCGGACGCCTGAACTTGTTTAGCACTTTGCACTATACAAATTTGAAATATGAATGATGTAAAGCACTAACTGCCTATATATAATATACTGTAGGTTAAGCTATTTTGTATCATAAAAAAAATTTCTTTTATATCCTTATTTATCTAGTTATACTGTTTTTTTAAGTAACATTACCAATACTCTATTAAATATAACTTTATTCTGTAGGATAAGCTTTTCTATTAGTAAAAACTCGGCTATTAAAGCTATGGAATTTGAATTTGAATTTTATACGAATAACATATAAACTGTGCCTTTCGCTATTAAAGAAGTGCATTACTGATAGTGCCTGAAGTGCCCTTTTGAATTAATTATTAATTAATCTTGATTACAATCCAGTTAGGATACTGTATTATTTGTTTTACCATATTTCTAATCTAATAATCTATTTAATCCTTAAATTTTGCTTTGTTACTTAACTATTCATTTACCTTATTTATTGCTACAGTGTAGCTGTGTTTTAAAGTGTAAAGAACTTGGACTGACTAAAGTACCTTCTATAGGATAATGTAAATAATATGATTAAGATAATAATAATGTATATAGATGTAAAGAATGTTGTTTTGGCAATGACTCCTCCCTGCACTGCTAAACGCATTGTGTCTGTGCTCTGAGGTATCATTGCCTTACTCAACCTTTCTATACTCAAGCAGAGTGTCTATATTGGACTAGGCATGTGCGTGGCCTCGTCCGCTTTTTTTGTTTTTTGTATTTTGTTACTTTACTGTGATATGTAAAAGTAAGAACCTAGCAGCCAGCCTATTCACCTGGCTCCGTTTCATCACAAATGTAAGAACTTTGTAACTAGCTGTACCTACAATTGAACTTAATACTTAAGTATGTTGCATACATTTTACGGTTGCCTTTTGGCTAGTATTTAATTATCATACTAACATGTAATAATCTTATGTATTTTATTTGAATAAACTGTTGAAGTTGAAGTTGAAGTTGATTCAGTCTATAACCTAAAATAATGCTTTCTTGAGGGAATGAACGTCAAGCTAGCGGCGAAGCAAGCGGCGGTTGCACTGAAAAGGGCCGTGCCTTTGTAATTAAGCTCAAAAACGCTGGCTGGAAAATTTTAATCCTATTTCCTTCAGAACCATGGAACTATCCTGAAATTTTTACACAATCTTCCTCACACATATATGTAGATACATAAAACAAATAATTTAAATGAGGGACATTAGCTTTTTATTTTTAAATAGAGTTGAGTTTTAACTTCGCCGCTTTTCCGTGCAACCGCCGCCGCTAGCATTGCCGCTAGCTTGACGTTCATTTGAGGGATAGGTATTCGTCCAACGTGCACCCCAAAATAGAGGTGCGGTATGGGCTTATATGGTCAAATCTGCGGAGGCTACATACAAACCGGCTACAATCGTTAAAGGCAACGTTAAGTTTGACCCGGCATGAGGCATCAGGAGACATCAGCTACCGTAAGTGAAGTGAGGTAGAACTAAGATTTTCATAAGCTTTGACCGAGCAACTACAGGCAAAATGGGCGCTGGCCAGAGGCGGCGCAAGTTACCGTAAATTTTGGATATCGTATGATCGGTTTGATTACAGCAGGTTAGTTGTGTGTTCAGGTAAACACCTTGGTTTTTGACTCTCAGCTGGTAGGGTAAGGTTGTTTGCGTGAGAGTGATATATTGGTGGGAAATAAGAGGTGTCTAACTCACTCCTGTATATTGCGATGCACCTAGACTTACAAGCATTTAGATGCAAATAGTTGGATAAGGGACATAGATGTATTCGCTCAAGGTCAGCGTTGATGTTATAGACACAGTTTTCTACCATTCCAAGGGGACTATTTAAATAAATCTGAAAGTCATCCGCATACCTGTGTAGTTTTCAATCCTAGATAGTATTAGTGATATCATTAACGTAGATGCTGAACAGTAATGGCCCTAGAATAGAGCACTGCGGAACCCCACATGTAATTAGTGATGGATTAGAGCTAGAGTCTTGAAACCATACATTTTGGGACGGTTACTTAAGTAATTCCGAATTAAGAAGATGGCTGAGGGGGAGACACCCAGATAGTCTGATAGTTTAGTTTCAAGAAGCTTATGACTGACACTATCAAATGCCTTACTGAAATCGAGAAGCACCAGAAATGCGTTATCATCACAATCAAGAGCCATTCGAAGGTCAGTAGCTACCTTTAGCAGGGTAGTTTCGCAGCTACTGCTTTTCCGGAAGCTGGACTGTGTACTCGACAGCAGAGACAACATTTCACAGTAGGCCTGAATTTACCATGAAATTAATTTCTCTAATATTTTGCCTAAGAAACATAGGATACTGATGGGGCGATAATCAGAGGAATTTTTCGGGGATTTGCATTTAGGTAAGGCAATTATGTACTTTCGAATTTTTCCACTGAAGTGGAAAGTATGATTTTGTCAGGCAGTTATTAAAAATGTGTGTAAGGCTGCTCGCACACTGCATCAGAATTTGTACGATTTTGTGCGAATTCTGATGAAATTGTATGCTATTTCATCGGAATTCGCACAAATTCGTACAAATTCTGATCCAGTGTGCGAGCAGCCTAATACAGGAAAAATGCACTTAAGGAAGATAGGCGATCATCGAGTCCAACAGATTAACTTTATAAAGTGAAAAGCTGAACTTTAGAGCAATCCATATTGCGAAAACAACTGCCTAAGGTTACCTTCAATTAGTCTCGTGCGGGAATGTTTAGTTATTTAGTTTGTTAGACGTAGGGCTGCTCTGAGGTGCACAAACATCACTATGGATCCCAAGTTTACTCGACAGCAGAGACAACATTTCACAGTAGGCCTGAATTTACCATGAAATTAATTTCTCTAATATTTTGCCTAAGAAACATAGGATACTGATGGGGCGATAATCAGAGGAATTTTTCGGGGATTTGCATTTAGGTAAGGCAATTATGTACTTTCGAATTTTTCCACTGAAGTGGAAAGTATGATTTTGTCAGGCATTTATTAAAAATGTGTGTAAGGCTGCTCGCACACTGCATCAGAATTTGTACGATTTTGTGCGAATTCTGATGAAATTGTATGCTATTTCATCGGAATTCGCACAAATTCGTACAAATTCTGATCCAGTGTGCGAGCAGCCTAATACAGGAAAAATGCACTTAAGGAAGATAGGCGATCATCGAGTCCAACAGATTAACTTTATAAAGTGAAAAGCTGAACTTTAGAGCAATCCATATTGCGAAAACAACTGCCTAAGGTTACCTTCAATTAGTCTCGTGCGGGAATGTTTAGTTATTTAGTTCGTTAGACGTAGGGCTGCTCTGAGGTGCACAAACATCACTATGGATCCCAAGTTTACGTCAGCCCAAAATTTCTTCGAGAGTAGGGTAGGACTGAGTTTAGCCGAAAAGAACTTCAGTTTTGCTTTGCGGATAGTCGAGGTAACTACATTTCTGACAGGTTTGTAGGCCCTAAGGTTCTTCTTCTTTAAGCTCCCTCATGGGACATAGGGCGGAAACAGTTGCCCTCCAGCGGACTCTGTTTTGCGCGACAGCTCTCAGCCCCGACCAGGATATTCCAGTTGTTGCGGCTTCGCTAGTAGGGTTCTCCTCCACGTTGTTCTAGGACTTCCTACTCAACGGGATCCTTGCGGATTCCAGTCAAGGGCCTGTTGGGCTAGATTTTCGTTTTCGCGTTGCAAGGTGTGGCCAACCCAATTCCATTTCCTTTGCCTGATTTGGTCGTCTATCCTTCCTTGGCCTGCACGGCGCCATAGTTCTTCGTTTGAAATTCTATGTTGCCAGCGGATATATAGGATACGACGCAGGCATCTATTGATGAAGAGTTGTAGGCGCCCTGTGATGAATTGGGTGACTCCATGTTTCGCAACCGTACAAAAGTACCGCCTTAACGTTGGAGTTGAACAGCCGCAATTTGGTGTTAGTGGAGATCTCCGTTGATCTCCATATGCGGGACAGGCATGCATATTTTTTTTTTTTTTATGTGAAAGACTAGAGTCACAGGAAACGCCCTTTATACTGTGTCGACAATCTATTTTCTTCATATAGAGTGCAATGTCGAACAGCAGCTCTAGCCGGGGAAGAAAGGAGCTGTCACAACCTCGTGCTTTATTTATTCTGGAACTGACGTCTTCTTCTGCCCACCATTTTCGGTAATGATGCTACCGAGGTAGCAGAATTTATCTACCAGTTCCATTTCACGGATATTCAGCGCTGTCCGTTCAATGGGGTTTGCGTTTATCCGCACTTCTTCTTCTTCTTTCTAGGCCCTAAGGTTCGCTTCAATTTTATTTTTCTTATATCTTCTAAACATGTATTCTCTCTCAGTATGAGGCGTTTAATTTGAGAAGAGAACCAAGGTGAGGTAGAGGGAAGTATGCGTGTAACTTTGTTTGGAGCAAATGACTCGAGCAGGTGCCTCCACAGAAGGCTAAAGTGTGCTAGTTGGTCGTCAATTACATGAATGGAGAATACATTGTCCTAGGATAATACGGAACATTCTTGTAACACGGTAGGTCAAGGATGGATTAAAAGTGTTTAATTTATTTAGAGTGAGAGTGCCGTGCTGCCGGGCTTTTCTCAGGAACTTCTGCTGCTCGAGCTAGGGGTGACGCCGCGAATGACAATGTCCTGGAGTCGTAACTGCCGGCGTAGATCCTCTAATTCTTTGGAAACTACGGCGATGTCGGGTTGAACTGTTTCGACGATGTGGATGATGTCGTCTCTCTCAGCCCTGCGATTTTACTATTTAAACTATTACATACCTCATCAATGCGAGCTGTTGGGCGAGTCACGAGCGAGTTCAAACGGTCCTCGAAGGTCGCAAATTGTTCATTTAGCATGCGATTGAAGCCAAGAAGTTCAAAACTGTCTTCAGGGCCTGCAACTGACGTCGATCTGGGTGTTCTGCTGGTGATATTGGTGTGTCTGTTACTGCTCGCGGGTGTGCTGTCCCTAGCGTGATTAAAGTTTACAGTCGCGGCACATTTTCTGGTTTTCGGTCTTGTTTGGTTCAATTTAGTTATTTGGAAACAAGAAAAAAAAAACGGAAAAAGGGTTTAAGACAGATGTGGTAATATATACTTGGCGAATAAAAATACGGTTTCGAATTAAAGATCTATGCGGATAAGTTAAAATTACCGGGAGCTGTATGGAGGCACGTCTACTCAGTCGACATCTCTTGCTACGTGGGTTGGAATCTTAAATTTTACAGTTTTAGATAGGTGGGAATAAACTGCGTACATTGCTACCTTTTTCGTGATCATACTAATAGAGTTACAAAAATATATGGTGATATGTTAACCTCTACCAAAAAAATTTAATAACGCCATGACCCAATTGACAAGAGTTATCCTTAAGCTTAGTTTTTTTTACATGTGAAAAAACAAACACTAACAAAGAAACTCTTGTATTAGCTCTTTCAGATGACGCTGTTTGGGCCGATGGTTTGCAAATATTTTACGAAATATTCAAGTTCTTGGAGAGTAACGTGTCCACAGAATACCTTCCACTTGAATATCATAGGACAGAGGCTTTTGAAAAGGATTTATCCTATTACATAGGTCCTGAATGGAAGAACTCATACGAACCACGCCCAACCGTGAAGAAGTACATCAGCCATCTTGAATATCTTAAAGAAAAGAATCCAATACTTCTAGTAGCATACGTGTATCACCTATACATGGGCTTATTATCTGGTGGACAGATACTCCAGAAGAAACGAACAATTGCCAGACGTATCAATCCATTCCACAAGGGCGACGAGGAAACAGTACCTGGATGTAATGTAACCTACTTTGGAGGCACTCCGGTGGCCAAATTAAAAGAGAACATGAGAAAATTACTAGACGAAAAGGCAAAGGACCTCAATCTAGATACTAGAAAGAATTTAATCGAGGAAAGTCGAAAAGTTTTCGAATTGAATAATGAAATTGTGAGAACAGTGAAAGGTGTAAATCGGGTGAGTTTGAAGAAGATCGGAATTTTCGTATTTTGCTTATTTTTATTTCTTAATTTTTCTCACAAGATTTTATTATTTCTGAATTGGAAGTACGATAACTTTTTAGGGTTAAATATTGATGAATGAGCAAATAGATTGTTAATTGTTACCTTAGATTGGGTATATACTAGGAATGTGAGAATAGCTTGTGATAAATATTAAATGTAACGTGCATAAATTTTTATAGAAGTTTAGGTATTTTGTATAATTGAAACTATCTTTTATTTAAAATTAAAGATTATTTGTATGTATGGAAAATTAAAAAAATAAACATTCATTAGTAAATAAAAATGGTATTTTAAATATATTGATTAACGACCGTTTTAATTGAAATGAATTTTGTTCAATATTTATTTCATTTTATTAATTTTATTTATTTTTACCATCTATAATAGCTTATAAATTTAGCTAGAAGTGAAAAGCTGCTTGTGCTATGCCAACTTACTGGCGCTCAGCATGAATACCCTTAATTGATCTCTGTACATATTATATAAATTTTGTTTTCAGTTTCTTCTTTGTTTTAATGTTTCATTTACTGCAAATAATATTTTTAACTCAATCCCAAGTAACCGATTACGTTTACATCGTTCACTTTTTTCTATGTATTCATGTTAGAAATTTACTTAATACCAGACGAGTTAGTTGACTAGAAGCAAATGAAGAAGCACAGTCCCACGGCTCTCGTTCCGGGAACCTAGGTGTTGATGGAGTATAGATCAGGACAAACTAGGAATTTATAGAAGTCCGCAACATATTAACATGACTTATAACTAAAATTATTATATTTGAAACGCAATGTTTAAATAAAACACATATATTCATAGTTTTACGGGGGAAATTCATAGCCTTGTTGATGGTTGCGGTACTACTCTTGTTCCCTTGTGGAATCCAAGTGTTAAACCTCACGAGAACTTGATCTTCAGTGTTATTTCTATATCTTCTTCTCTTCCTTCTTAGATCCGTTAGCTAGCGGCCAGAGCGGGACGTCTCCGCAAAGGATACGCTGCTATCGGTGCCACTGGGTCTCGAACTCCATTCACGATTCGCTTCCATTCGTTGTGGTTTTTGGCGACGCCTCGAGCCTCGGTAACTGATAATCGTTGATTCTTTAGGTCACCCTCGATATTCTTTAGCCAGGTTTTTTTAGGTGCTGATCGCTGGATTCTCCAGCCTGCAGTACGGTCACGCCAGAGAAGTTTACGTGGCAAGCGGTCACCATCTATTCGGCAAACATGTCCACCGTAGTCGACGTTTTTGAATTTATTCTTTGATCAGTGTTTGCTGATCGCATCTTTGTCTGACTGTTTCGTTTCGAAGGCGATCGCGTAGTGAGATACCGAGGATCTTCCTCAAGCTTCGCATTTGGAAGACTTCGAGCTTCTTAACCTCCAGTTTGAGCAGTGTCCACGTTTCCGATCCATAAAGAAGAATCGGAAGGATCAACGTTCGGTAAAGACATACTTTTGTTTTGATGGAAATATTTGTTCGTTTCCATATGCCCCACTTTTGATTTTGTTCGATCGAGGTGAACACTAGCCCTCGATCCGTCCATTGTGTGCAGTTTGGTCTTTTCCGCATTGATTTTTATCTCGTATGACTGGGCGATGCGGGAAATGTCGTATAAGATGTCCGTTGCTTCGGCACCCATGTCAGCGAAGATGACGCTGCCGTCCTCAAACATTAAGTCAGTTACGAAGTTGTCGTCGTATCGAACTTCGAGTCGTCCATCGAATGCTTCACGCATAATCTCCCTTCCGGACACCCGTTTGAATCGAGAACTCCTCGGATACTCTATCGAATAAGAACGTTGATAGTTGAGCCATCGTCTTCTTCTTCTTCTTCTTTGATCCGTTAGCTGGCGGTCCGAGCGGGACGTCCCCGCAACGGATACGCTGCTGTCGGTGCCGCTGGGTCCCGAACTCAATTCACGATTCGCTTCCATTCTTCTCGGTTTTTGGCGGTGTCTCGAGCCTCGGTAACTGATAATCGTTGATTCTTTAAGTCACCCTCGATATTCTTCAACCAGGTTTTCTTCGGTGCCGATCGCTGTATTCGCCATCGTACGCTGCTTGGAGAAGTTCGATGATTCTCAATGGCACGTGTTCGGTTTCCAAGACTCTGCACAAGCTGTTCCAATCTGTTTCTTTCTTCCATTAGCTGAAGGAGTGCGAATATTTGATCAATGCATCCTCGATGTGTTCTAAATCCCGCTTGTTCTTTCCGGCTCGTTTGCTCTCGATGTTTCTGTAGCCTCGATTGTATGATTTTCTTAAATACTTTGCCGACGATCGAAAGAAGGCTAATAATTCTTATATTTACGACTGTCGCCTTACTTCAAAATTGGGACAACGATCGCTTTCTTCCACGCCGAAGGGACACGATCCGACTGCCATATGTGTGTTATGAGGACAAGAAGTCGTTGTGATAAGATATCACCTCCGGCTTTGATCATCTCAGCGATCACTTTATCTATTCCCTGCGCTTTTCCATTTTCAGCGATTTTATTGCCATCTTCACCTCGATAATGATTAGTTCGGTATCGAGAAACTGATTCGTCAGCTGTTCGATAATCGGCGGTTCGGGTGCTGAATCTTGCGGCGGATCGTGGTTTTACAGCTGGTGGAATAATTCTCTCCACCGCTGTAGGCGTTCATGGGGGGAAGTTACAAAAGATTACTCCGATTTTTTGATGTCGTTTGTTGATGTTGTCTTGGCGCCTAACCGGCGGATTGTCTGGTACTATATCACTAATAATAAATTGCAAGCACTAAGCGATGTGGAGAGAAGAGAAGTACCCCGAACCACTTTGGATTTATTAATCTAGGAGGGATAGCGGAAAAGTATTCAAAAGTTGAAATAAATTTACCCTGCGTTTTTTTGACGCTATATTTAAGAGAAAAATTGCAGGAATTTAATGAATGTATTTTGAATAAGAATGGATAAAACAGGTGGAAAAAAGTTAATATGTACTATAGTAGCGAAAACATGCTTTTCAATGTTTTAGCTTAAGCACGAAATTTTTTTTAAACAAAAAATAGTACGTTATAGCGCTTAAAGAGGCGAAAAATATGAGCTTTGGTCAAATGAAATCGAAATATGGTCTTTTTTGACATTGAATTATCGTAGAACCTTGTTTCAGGGCTTAAATTGAGGCTTCTATTGGTGCTTACCTACAATAAAAATTTCATGAAAAAATAATAACTGTTTTCGGAAAAAAGTTTGAGGCTCAAAATGGTCCTAGAGGTTTTTTGAAAATTCTTATATATTCGCAAAAAGTTGCGAATTTTATTTGATCCGTTAGTTGGCGGTCCGATCGGATACGCTGCTGTCGGTGACGAACTCCACTCCCTATTGCTCTACAAACCCATTTGAGGTATGTGGGGTTTCATTTACCCCATAAATTCGTCCATCCTTTTTTGCTGCTGCGACAGTTTTTTGCACGAATCTGGTGATCAGTAGATTCATACGTATCGCAATTTAATTTCGGTTCGTATCTATTTCGTATCGCTTTTCATGATAATATCCAGGCCCATCGAAAGCCAAATCACAAGTACTATTGAAAGTGTGTACCAGGGATATAGAAAGCTTTTAGGTGTTAGAAGGGTGCATTTTATACATCCCTCTGTCTAGTGGCAGAAGGTTGTATATAATTGCCGCCTACGCATCCCAAACTTCTCAATTCGGGCTATTTATAAAGGGCGTTTCGACTGGAGTTTTGACTGCAAAATTTGTGAGATTGGTGATTTAAATGCTACCCATGCGTCATGCTAACACTAGGGGCAACGCGCTGAATGGCTGGTTGGCCCAAAATAGAATTCAGCGGAAAGTTAACCTTCTCGCTACAGACACACCATCATACCCAGGCGGTGGGTCTTTTTTGGATATATGCTTGCTAGATTCTCGAATGAGGCTACCAGGGAGAAATAAGAACGAGACAAACTGTTTAACCATCCCTGAAGATTCCATAGAAATTCAAAAATATTGCGAAGAGCATCCTTTTGCATACGAAAAGATGCACTGGCCAAGATTCGAGAAGGCTATGGAAAAAGCAATACAGAACAACATATTCCTACCTCCAACGACAAGCAATCGAACCAACAATGAGATTGATTCATATCTCAAAGATATGGACAATCTCATCATACAGACGATGGACAACACTATACTAAGAACACAGAAGAAAGGCAGCATGAACTACAGGAATGCAAAGATCGACGCACTATAAAAATACAAAAGTATCGAATGTAGGCGAGACTGAAAGCCATTCACCGCCAGTTCCGATACCGAACGGGCCTGGAGATCGCAACTCTTAAATCGGTCATGAAAAATCTCCAACATCTTTTAAAACAACAATACTCACATTCTGTAAATCTGTATTGGAATAACAAGATTCGTGCTAAGCCGCCTACACATCGGGAAAATGAAGGCCAACGAATGGGATTCTTTGTCATTCGTTGGTTCTAAATGGACGCTTGCAACCCGTAACGTAGTGGAAACATCAAGAATATAGGCGAAATTCGAGCGAATGCGGTGCGACGGGCGTCGAACGCAAACGGAAATTTTAACACTGACTTTTCTGGGGATATCATCAGTTTTTATTTAAGTGCAATTAGTAAATGAAATTGCTTTATGATGTACGAAGTTTTTTTTGGCATTTGTTCGGGTACATCTGACAATGAAAAACCCAAGTTTGTGGGGTCGCCGTGTGTTGCCATTTGAAAACGACGAGAGGTTTTTGCTGAATAACCCGTTTGCATTCAATGATAGCTGAAAATGATCAATTGCAGGGAGTTGGACAATAAAATTATCTACAAAATGAGCCTTCAACGAGCTCTGTAAGTTCATTTGGCTCAAAGTTAAGGCCGCTCAAGGATAAACCTTAATCATGTGGTTGGGGTTGAATGCAGGTTTTTGCGATTAACTCGGTAAGATATTAATATTTGTGGGTTGATGCCCACTTAAAGTGCTAGTAATTACCTTTATAATGAGCTCTTGGTAGCGGTTCTCGCTTGTATAGTTTGCGAGCAATCCAACGCCAAAGTTCGCACAGCACGTGTCTGAAATAACTGATATCGGTAGTTTTTTGAATAGCTCATTAACGGTTGCTCATATCAAAATGTAGTAAATAGTAGAAATATGGGCAGTAAAATATCTTTCAAATGGCCTATTGACCGAAACTCATGTCCGCGACACAGCGAGTAAAAAGTCAACCGCGAAGGTTACGACACTTCTCGTCGAATTTTATGTAACGCGCGGAATTATCTATATTTTTAGTTATTTTACAACTTTGGAAAATTATAATAATGGGAAATAGCAGCTGCGAATCGTCATTGACGCTTTACTATTTCAGTGGTGAGGCTAGAGGCCGGCCCCGAGTTTATGGTTGACCGACGGGCTGTCCGCAGCGTTATCGCATTCCAACCGATATCCGAGGGTTTGGTGGTTGTAACCATCGGTGGAACGATCAAGACCCATATCGTATCCGTTTATGCGCCAACCGAGACATTATCCCAGACACGATACGAACTTTACGATCAGCTTCAACAGACGCTGGATAAGGTTCCTCGAACCGAATTAATTATGCTCACGGGGGGCTAATGCACATTCAGGTGCAGATCGAACTGGCTGGGAAAGAATAATGGGGAAATTCGGACACGGAGTAATTACCGACAACGGTTTACGCCTCCTTTTGTTCGCAGCGCCAGCTACTTAAACACCAACTTACCTGGCGAAATCCATTTGGCAACGACTCGGCGATGTTAGACCACGCTTTGATCAACCCAAGATTCCGATCGACGCCCAAAGACGTACGTGCAATGCGTGGGTCCGATTGCGGATGGGACCATTATCTTGTTCGAGTGAAATTACAGATGCGATTACAAAGAGTGAAAAAACCGGCGCCACCATCACCCAAGAAGAATTGGACATGCCTACAGAACCCGAACATCGGGCGATAGTTTCAAATGGCATAATCCAACAAATTCGCGGCTTCTCGCAATACCGGACGATATCGATGTAAAAGAAAGGCAATTATTAGAATCCATTGTGGGGTGTGCAAGCTGTGCCCCTCATCTGTAAACGGTTGCAGCCTTGGATCTCGCACAGCTCTCTGAATCTTGTCAATCAGCGGAACAATACCGACGATTGAACAAAGAAGTTCGACAGAAAATGAAATCGGAACTGGAAGCGTATTGGAGTAACGTTGCACTCGACATGGAAGAAGCGGAGTCGAGGCACGAGTACGAGTTCGGCGAATAGAGTTCGAGACCCAGTGGCACCGGCAGCAGCGTATGTTTTCTGGGGACACCCCCCTTGGGCCACCAGCTAACGGATCAAAGAAAAGATTGGGCTTTTATACGACACAACGTTTGGTACGATATCGTCCCAATATGCCGGTCGCATGCGAGGCTTGCCTCGTGTCTTTCCACGTATGTGTGCAATACTATAAGCTGTTTGATCGACAAGTTGGACTAACCGTTGTATCGTGTAAAAGCCTCTTTACAGAATTCCTTCAACAATACATGCACCGCCTGAAGTTGAATGAGGATGCTCCATGCCGGAACAGGTACATATCCCAAATTGCCAAGAACACATTTCAGTGCACGTCAGTAACTCCTTCAACCCTGCCTTTTAATTATGCTTCCAAGCCAACAACCTCCAGCATAATCGATCGGCAGTGTCTCTTAGAATTATAGCGAGCAGATTAACCACAAAAGTAAATCTTAAATTGAAACCACAATATTCAGCTATGACTTTGTATTTGAAATGTTTAACATTTTTTTTTATCTTTATCTTTCACCAATTTCATAAGCGCCTCAGTGGTAAGAGTTTTTGGTCTTTCAAGGGGAATACCTAGAGCACGATTCCAAATTAATGAGGCCAAAACACCTATAGCTCTCGATACACCAAAAAGCACGGTGTAATATTGCATTTCTTTCATTCCATAATATTGAAGTAGAACACCGGAGTGAGCATCTACGTTGGGCCATGGATTTTGGACTTTCCCTGTAGCCTTAAGTACAGGAGGAACAACTTCGAATATGTCGGACACAAGCTTAAACATAGGGTAATCGGGCAAGTGTTTCATTGCGAATTCCCGCTGACAAGTATAACGTGGATCTGTTACTCGAAGCACAGCATGTCCGAATCCTGGAACGACCTGCCCAGACTTTAACGTTTGCTCAACGAACTCCTTAATTTTCTCTTTGGTGGGGTTTTCTCCGACAATCTTTTGCATGTTCGTTAACCAAACAAGTACTTCTTGGTTAGCTAAACCATGTAGAGGACCGGCCAGGCCGCACATCCCGGCAGCGAAACTTAGGTAAGGATCAGACAGCGCAGATCCAACCAGTCCGACTGCGTGAGCAGACACATTTCCGCCTTCGTGATCGCAATGGATCGTTAAATACATCCTCATACATTCGGTAAAGCACGGATCATTATAGCCAAGCATTTTACAAAAATTGCCCGTCCAATCGTCGGATGGGTCTATTTTAAAATCTCCTTTTCCATTTTTATAAAGGTTGACATAAATGTGGGCTGCGACAGACGTTACCTTAGCGATCAAATCCATGCTATCTTCATACGCACACTGCCAGTATTCAGTTCTAGCCATTTTGTTTGCATAGCCCTTAGCGAACTTGCTACCTTCATTAAGTGCAACAACTGCGCATGACAACTGTGCCATCGGATGCAGACTCTTTGGAAAACTCTTAAGCATACTTATAATATTCTTGGGTAGAGCTCCCCTATCGTTCCATTCATCTGTAACAGCAGCAACTTGTTCCTTTGTTGGTACATCACCAGTCATTAGAAGCCAGAATACTCCCTCCGGTTGAACTTCCTCGCCACCATCAATTTTTGGCAATTTCTCTTGCAAATCTGGGATGGATAATCCTCGAAAGCGAATTCCTACATCGGAGTCTAGAAGCGACGTCTCATAAACAAACCCCAACACACCACGCATACCGCCGTACATGGAATTCACAGTGACATTTCCAATTACATCCTTCCCGTGTGCCTTCCGGAATTCTACGATCTTCTTCTGTTCAATTGGAATTTTTGACGCTATTACTTCTCGCAGGTCTTGACTTTTAGATCTTGCCGTGGTGAGGAGGAGTTTGGACTTATGCGGATCGACTAGTTGCTTGCAGATGCCCCGAAAAATTTTTGCACTCATTACTAAATAATTTTTAAAAATACTTTTTTTATAAGTTTGACAAGTTTTAACTCTTAATTTAAACTAAAAGTGTTGGTAATAAATACACAGAACCGGTATTAACTTAAGGCGTTACAGAACTATATAGTGAAAATATTGATTTTGTTTTTTATTGACGTATACAGCAGGACGCCTGCTGTAAAAATCTCAGCGTTTAAGTATGGAAAAACTTTATTGAACCTTCAGAAAATGAAATCCTTCATACCTGCAATCTAGAACCATCCCAAAATTCTTTGGTGGAACTGATGAATTGCACCAAGAACTCTACAACTCAAATTTAGTTGTGTCTCTTCCATGGTTTCAGCAATATCTTTTTCTAGAAGATATAAGCTTGATTGCGTACTGAATAAAACAAGTTTTCATAGTATCCTACTTAAAAATAAAACGTAAAAATTACAGCCATCCGATAATTTTTGAACGAGGCATTTGACGATTTTGGTTTCCTTTCCATTTAGGCATGCGCATGCTGTACTGGTAGTTAAACAAGTGTAAAATAAACTAATAGATAAAACTTATCATAAAGTTCGCCTTAATTTAGTACAAATCAACCACCTTCGCAAATAAATATTAAAAAAGGTGCATTTCATCGCATTCGTTTTCATTATTATTGAAATAATCGCGAAAACCCCTAAAAAGGGGTGTTTTTTGCATTTTTAGGGGTGACGCCCATGTTTTAGGACCGCGGGACCCCGATTTTCGTGGTCAGCGATCCCAAAAACCTTTAGGGTTCGATTTTCTTAACGGTGTTATTTTGGAACACCCCCCCCCCCCCCGCGTTTTGAATGGACTATTGGAGCTGCCTATTGCTATAGTTGCCCTTCATCGTGATTACGTGCGAACACCAAGCGTAGGAATCACCATTTGTACTACCAGTCTTTCATACCTTTCAAGTTTTGGTGCAATGTCTAGTAGCAAGCTTGATTTGAAAGATAGAACAGAAAATGATAGATCAGGGGGGTCTGGGGGGTGTTGGAGCAAGTGGTGATGAAGCTTACGTTTGAACTCTTGGGTGTTATACGAGGTCGAGAAAACTGACTGTGGGAGATTATTTCACAGTGGAGTTGTTCTATTCATAAATGAACTTCTAGGACATATTGTGCGCGAACGGGAGGCTACAGGGCATGGGGGTAAGTCGAACGGGATAGTCTTGTGTTGCGGGAAAAATATTGCCATGCATTCAGGAGGTCCTGAATTTCAGTGGAACTCAGAGAGTCGATAGAGATGCAGATCTCCGATGATTCGGATGGCGCGGCATTGCACCTTGTCTAGCCACGCTAAGGCGGTTTTCGAGGCGCCAGCACAGACAATTGAGTTATACTCGAGGTGGAGCCGAATGTAGGATTTGTAGATTGTAGCTCTGGCTGCGGGTGGGAGACGAAATTTGTCTCTTAAGAAATCCTAGGCATTGAGATGCATATTTAGCGATTTGGAATATGTGATCATTCCATTGCAAGTCCTCAGATATAGTTATACCCTAGATGTTAAGAGAAGGATCAGCTGTAAGATTTGTTTTGCCCACTGAGACAGAAGGAAGATCGGTGCAGGTTTTATAAGTAATCAGACAGGGGCCGGTTCACGTAACTCGACAACAAAAAAAAAATTTCGTTTCGCGTTCACGTAGCTCGAAAAAATTGCAAATTTTTGCTTGTTGGCGTGAATAAGCACTCAAAAGCTCTTATGTTACCGAGCACTTGTATTATTAAGATTAATTTTCCAATTTAAAAGTAGACTTTTATAAGTTATTACATATGTAAATTATATTTTTAAAAATTTAATTAAGTTGATGCCAATAAATTGTATAATTTTACAGCGGTTTTTGCAAAGAAAATCGTGTTTCAGTAATGTGGTTTCCTTAAATTTTCTTTCGAGCTACGTGAACGCTCAATTTTTTCGAGACAAATTTTTTCTTATTCAAATTCGTTTCGAACGATTATCGTCGTTGGAGCTATGTGAACCGGCCCCAGTACATAGTTATGGAGGGATTGAACTCAATACGATTTTTGCGGCCCCAATCAAAAATATGTTTGATGTCGCTATTAATAGAGTTGGACATGAGTTCACGATGGTGAAGACAAGGTCTGGCACGTTCTTTAATCTCAAACTGTTTAGAATTTATTAAATTTTTCGCGAAACACAAACTAATAAATGTTTATTCTTCAAACTAAAAATGTTTATTCCTCACGAAACACAAAAAATTAGCACATACACTCTCTAACCCCTGTGCTGAAAGTCGTAATTTCACTGAAACGACAATTTCTTCAACTCAAACGACTTGTCCTGCCACCCGACTCTCAGCACACCAACTAAAAAGACGACAACGACATATACATGTGACTGTCATATGACTCGATTTTCAGCACAGGGACCTATGTGTCACACAAATGGAATTGGTGGAAATGTGGTATATATTCGACAAGAATCAAATTGTGGAACACCCCGATTAAGTCGGTTACGAACTTGTCGTCGTATCGAATTCGACTTCTTCCGGATCCATGCCAGCAGGCCTCAATAGCTCCTCTATTGACCGAGTACGAGGAATGTGTAACTTGTCGAATCGATTATGTGTTTTACTCATAAAGACTTTATTTATCTGTGGGAGCATGTTCGAGCTATTTGTTTGTAAAAACCGCGTACACACCGCACCAATGGAGGCCAACGAACGAACGGCGTTAATTACCGAATGTTCGTTGGTGTTCGGAGATACATTAATAAGCATTTCCTGGTTTATCAAACGTTCGTTGGGATCTGTATTCGATTTAGTTGCATCAAGAGGGTGAAGACGAGGAAATTATAATCTCGAATTTTATATACCGTACTGAAATTGTAAGGAATATGAAACAAAAACAGAAGTGGTGGACGATTACATGAACCCAGAATCGTTTATTCACATTAATTCGAATTTATTGAAACGTGCATAGTCCAGTGAATTTGCATTTTCCGATGTACAATTTTTTTTTTTGATATTTGTTCGGGTACATCGTACAATGAAAAAACCAAGTATGTGGGTTCGCGGACATGAAACGACATGCATTTCCGTTAATCTCGCATTTGAAAGATATGGCCATATTTTTGTTATTTACTACAATTCCATATGAGCAACCGTTAAGGATATTAAAAAAATGGCGTTATCAATTATTTCAGGTGCGTGCAGTGCGAACTTTGGCGTTGGATTGTTCGCAAACTATACAAGTGATAACGACAATCAAGGGCTCATTCTAAAGGTAATTACCATCACTTTAAGTTAAATGAAAAATTAATATCTTAGGAGTTAATCGCAAAACACTTCATTCAATCCAGGTTGAACTTTGATCGGCCATAACTGTGATCCAAATCTACTTACAGAGCTCGTTGAGGGCTCATTCTGTAGATTCATTTATTGATAATTTACAGCTATCATTGCATGCAAACGAGCAATTTATTACAAGCAACCTCTTCCTCTTTTTCATGTTGGCGACTTTTCCCAACACACTGCGACCCCACAAACTTGGTTTTTCATTTTCAGATGTACCCGAGCAAATTTTTTTTTTATGTGGCACACTAGAGACTTAGGGAAGGCCCCTTTGTACTGTCGACCATGTATTTATTTATTTTTGAAATGTCGAACAGCAGCTCTAGTCGGAAGATAGAGAGAGAAGTGAAGGAAAGAACTGTCACAACCTAGCTGCGGTATTTTTATTTCACCTACTCCCAACCATTTTGCGACTCTGACATCGGGGCATCGAGAACAACTCGCTGGAGTGTTATGCCTCCTGAAACGAGTTGAATCTCATCAACCAACCGATGACATGCGCTTGGCGGGGCGGAGAAGAGAACTAGTGAAGGCTAATGCCAAAAAAAATGTTCGCACCCCGCCAGAACTTCGCGTTATAAGAGACTAGAGCGCGTAAGTGAGGAAATGAAAATTTCATAAACATTTACGACGATCCCAATGCATCCGCTCCGATCCGATCCGCTAAGCTATCAAAATTAACTTATATGGCAGTTTGGAAAGGTGGTTCCAATCATACTGACGAATCGAAACGGAAAAGTTTAATAAATTTCAACTTTTTCGGAGTGTTACGGACCGGATGGGAACAGAGCGGATGCATTGGCATCCTGTCTTAAGAACCTCTGCACATGAGTCAACTGATTTGCAATACCAGTTTGCAACCAAAATGAAACCTTTGCCCACACACGAGCGCAACTGATTTTTAATCAATCGGTGTTGTGTGCCCAAAAAGTTTGAGTCACGAAGATTTTGTTCAATAAACTTTGACACGTACAAGTGCAACTATATAACTGAAATTGCTTCCGACCGGCAAGAACAACCGAACGCGACCAGTTGCAAATTAGTTTCAAATCAGTCTCGTTTCTGTCGACCCGTTTGTGGATATCCCTTGCATACACTGACAAGGTCACTAGACTGGGATAGCAAATCAGACGACTCATGTCCAGAGGGCCTAAGAATGCGTGAATAGACAAAACGCAAGCGCACGTTTATTGCAATTTCCCCGTCGGAAATTGTTTTCGGGCGACTACCCTCCCTCTAGCCTCTGACCACGCCAAGAGCCGCAATGAGAGGTTTGAATAGTGATTGAGAATGTAAATGAGTTGGTAATTTTTTAATTTTTGATTTTGTGAATAAATAATGATTACATAATGTAGTGTTTGTGTCATTTACAAATACTATCTCTGTACGGTTCCAGCATAAATCCTCTTTAGCATATGTAAATCTTGAAATAACACTATTTAAATATTCGGTAATTATTCGACAAACTACCGAATATTCGGCCGAATACGAACATAAAAAAATACACCGAATATGCCGAATACGAATATTCAGCCGCGCTGGCCCTTAGATGTAAAGAAGTTAGGGTAGGTGTTCCTACTCGCCAACGGTGGTGGAGAGGGAAGAAAGCTCCATACTGGCTTGCCTTTTTGTTATGTCGGAACGGGGTGATTTGCGATGCTGCCCCTATCCATTCCCGAAGTTAAAATTACCGCATAGCGGAAGGCGTTTCGAGTCACTCGAAAAATTGCACAAACATTTTACTGCTTCAGGAGAGACAAAAATCTTTTTCAATCAAATTTGCAATTAAATTGTACAAAATTATTTATTTCAAATTTATAGAAATATATTCTTTATAATACAAGTTTCTTCTATATTTAAGTATAATACAAGTGCGTTGTATTTCTTTACAGGAAAACTTCTTAAACAATAATAACAATAAATATCACAATAAGATTAATTTCAGTAATAAACAAATGAAAAAATATCATCCAAGTGCACTTGCTTGATTGATTGCACACAAAATAGTTACTAAAAATAGAAGTTAAACGATTGATCGGGGAGGGGGGTAAGATTTCAATTATTTCCGATGATTCTTTAGGAGAGTATTTTTTTTTTGTAGTTTTTAGTTATCATTTATTGGTCCTGATATCTTGGTAGCATACATATGGGCAACCTTGTAAATAAATTCGTATTGTTCCTTAGTCTGTACAGCACTAGCACGACCACGGCGCACGTAGTAAACAATTTGGGGAATATCAACGGAACGTTTTGGTGTCTCTAAGCTGCGTAAAGCAATATCACATGCTACAATAGTACCAGTACGGCCAGTTCCTGGCGAACAGTGCACTGTTAATGGTCTAAAAATGAAAAAAATAAAGAAAATTTACAATTTTATTTAATTGTTTCTACAACAAACAGTTAACTTGTATACCCTTGAGTTTTAGAGGAGGATTTGGTTTTCTCCAAGTTTCCGTTGGTTTGTGCAGCATCTTCGCTACTCTTTTTATCCTCATCGATATGATCTACAGCACTCATTTTTAGGCAGCTGCGGGCTTCTAGGAGCATTGCAATGACACCAGCTTCATCATTTGGTACTCCAGTTTCTGGCCATTGATACCAGAAATGCGTTATCTCACGCCATGAGTTGAGAGGCATGTTTTTCACGTGCAGCGTGGACACTGCATATTTTTCCTTAACTTCTCGCGATTTGAGTGTTATTTGGAAATCTCCATACACGATGTGATTATCTAATGTGATTGACGGTGGAAGATATTCTGCGCATTTCTCCTTTCCGTTTTCTACTAAATCTGTTGCCATAATTATTACTCGGGAATTCTGCTCCCAAATCATTCGCCAAAAATCAGCTGTTGTGCTCTCAAGTGGCGCTTGACAGGCGATGTAGTAATTTGGCGAATCCTTTGGTCCCTGCGAAATGAACAAAAAATAGTTGATATTATAAGTAAGTAAAAGTAAAGCTGTGTTTATGAATGACTACTTGCAAGCTTAGCTCAAAGGAGAGAGTAGATATCAGTTATGGAGATTCAGAAGGGTGCTAAAAAACGGCGATGAATTATGTTTTTAAACTCTTGATATTGTAGAACTTCGGATACCCTGAGTGCGGAGAACAATAGTTCAAGGCGAGTTGTTCGAGTTTTGAAAGAATTCTTTATCAAAAGTAGTCAAGTAGTTTCATGATGGCCTCTACATTCATTTGTTGGTTTTTTAAAGGATCGAATAAATGACAAGGTATTGCAGATTTTATGGGACATAAGGCATTTTGAAAATTTCGAATTCGACACGTTTCTCTCGACCCCAATCGAAAATGAATTTGATTTCCTTATGGATTGAGTCAGTCCTAAAATCACGATCGGTCTTACATTATCGGAGGCGTAAGAATAATGTAGAGAACCACCGCGTCACACGTTGCCACTTACGTGCATCAAACCATAGATACATTTACTTTGTGGTGGGTGAGTCTTTGGAAAGAGTGTGTGAATATAGGAATCCTGGATATACGAAGTGGGCAGACTTTCTGGACGAACTCAGTAGCGTATTGGAGGGTTCCGTGCAGTCAATCAAATCTACGATGATTGTAGAACTATCCGCAGACTTCCTTACGGTGGCGGTTACTGCTGCTTACAACAATAACCGATCCGTTCTGAAGACGACGTGTAACAGGAAAACTCCATGGTGGAATAACGAGCTCTCCATATTGGGATCCGCTAAGATGAAGCCACTCAACGCCGCCTAGAAGAGCGGAACAGGGAGAGTTATAAAAGCTCGCTACCCACCTATAACAGATCGATCTGACGAGCAAAAAGAAACAGCTGGAGGGATTTCGGCAAGACTGTTGAAGACATTCAAAACTGAGCAAAAATCCACAAAGCTTTATTAAAGGGTTTATAGGGAGATCTCGGATCTTTTAGGAGAATCGATGGCTCTTTCACACAGTATAGAGAAGAAACCTAGATATATTGCTCCAGGCACACTTCCCAGGCACACCTATTTATTCAAATGGGTTTCTTAACTTCTGCTTGGCACTTTCTAAAATCACCAAAGCTGCCTAACAGAAGCAAACACCGTATTTAGTTATGAAGCTATTAGTGAGGTGATTAGATCGTTCAAACTATACCAGTCCCCTGGAGCAAACGGGATTTATACCATTTTGTTGAAGGAGCGCTGTGACCTAGCCACTCACTTATTATGCAAAATCTTCAAGGCTTCCTTCGCAAATGGTTACATCCCATTTCTTTGGAGGAACGTCAACCTAACATTTACGCCTAAGGCAAGGCGTTCGGATTACACCTTGGCTAAATCTTTCAGGATAAATATCTCGTCTTTTGGCTTAAAGACAATGGAGAAAACTATCGACAGGGTGATAAGGGATATTTATCTTCAACGCCAACCACTAAGCTCCTATCAGCATGCGTACCAGACGGGCAAGTCCTCTGAGACAGCACTGCACAATAAGGTGCTGAGGTTGGAAGGCGCAGCACTAAACGAAGGAAGGAGTTGCGCTGATGGCCACATGTCCACAGGGAGGAGTTTTATGTCCACTTTCCTGGTGCCTTGTTGTAGATGAACTCCTAGAACTGCTCAACGGCCGAAACTAAAAGTCAATCCGACAAAACGATTATGGTTCCTTTCACCATAAAACGATCTCTACCGGGACCTTCGGAACCTATACTCGCAGGCAGAACTAAAGGCTTTTCACAAGAATCCAAATATTTAGGAGTGACGCTAGATGCCAAGCTCAACTGGAACCATGGCACTCTGATGAGCAGGACGCACAGATCCCTGTAGGCTTGCCGCAGAGCTTGTGGTGCCATATGAGGTTTGCAACCGAAAGCGATGTACTGAATGAACAGAGTTTCAGTTTGGTGGCACCTGCCTTTTCATCACTGGGCCGCAGTTCCCCGTCGGTTGCGCTGGCGACTCTCCTCTGGTACTATTCCACCTAGAGCTAGAGAAGTCCACCATAAACACGGAGTAGCGGCTGAAAGCGAATGGTTACCTAGGCGCTAGTATTGGGCGAGTATAATCTATAATAAATCAACATCATAGAAGAGATTCCGGAAGCAAGGATGCTATCGGATGCCCTTTAAAATCTCAAAATTTGAGCAACCTTCTGTGCAAGGATAGGCTAACTTGGACTTTTCCTAAAAATATCCGGGTAGACTACTATGATGGATGGCTCCAAAATGGAGACAGGCGTGGGCGCGGAAATCTGGAGTGAAAGACCCAAGCAGGGCGATAAGCCTAGGCACCCTAGCAACTGTCTTTCAAGCAGAGGTGTACGCTATACTGGCATGCATTCATGAGAACCTATGAAGGTCTTACCATAACAAACGAATCTTTGTATTCTCTGATAGTCAAGCAGCAAATATGGCGATAAAGTCCCTTAGTTTGGGACTGTGACGAGCTCTTAGTGAGCTGGGCGTTCTCAATCAAGTTACTCTTGAACGCTGGAGGCCGTGCCTATACTGGCCAACTCTAACCGGTTCCTTCCTGTGCCGTCCCCAACGACCGCCAAGGAATTGTTAGGGCGCAGTAGAAATGATGTCAGGACAAATGTTGGCTTGGTCGGATACTGCGCCCCAAATTACCACTTATGGAGGATGGGAAGGGCGAAGGACCCCACCTGCAGGCTTTGCTTGTTCAAGCGGTCTGGCCTACAAATATGAGGTATAAGGTAGTGTAGTCCAATAGGCCGAATGAATGGCCACAGTACCTTTGGACCCAATATCACGCGAAGGAAAAAAATATGACTCTCACATGGCGTATCTACAAAAACCTAGATGCCTAGAGGGGACACCAGCGAGAATACATCCCAGGTATCTTGCAAGATCAACATCTACCTATGCAGCTTAAACGTTCACTGAAGCTGCAAAATGTGTCCCTTGCACTCTCAAGGATCTATATTTTGGCACTCAAGAGTACATACTATGCCTGGACATAAGGGACAACAAATAGACATCTTCTTGGGACGCGTTTTCAGGCTTTAGAGGCTGTTGCCTGTTGGCCTCAAGTCTCGAGACAGCAGATAAATTACTGATAAAAACCGTCGGAGAAAGGTTTCTAGGTTGAGACCTTCAAAGGTTCACAGAAGCAAATAAAAATCATCCCATATGCAAAAACTTCCTTTAGTTCCAGAACAGAAAATCCAAACAATAAAAAAGGCTAAATATTGTCTTAAAGGTCTGACCAAGCAACTTAAGATTGAAGAATGTTCTTTCAAAGACTGTCCAAAATGTTCGTATTGCCATAATAGTATTTTACACTTCGAACGGGTAAACCAATTTAGCTATCTGGAGTCCACAGCCAGCGAAAACAACGGTGACATGCAAAGAAGAATAAACCCCGCAAACAGAACATACTTCTCACTACTGCCAATAATGAAATCCCGAGACACAGAAAAACATAAATAAGATTCTACAATACCATCATACGTACACTACCTACGAATAGGTGTGAAACATGCAGTATCTCCCAGAAATTCGCGGACAAGATGGATATATTTGAGAGGAAGGTTCTCCGAAGGATATACGGCCATACATATCAATGAAGACAATGCATGGAGAATTCGCTACAATCACGAACTGTACGATTTATCCAAAAAGTGTAAACTTTCGACCCATGCCAAGCTACTGCCCTTACTTTGGGCCGGTCATGTCCAAAGAATGGATAACTCAATGGTTGGCAAACCACGGTCAAGGTGGGAAGACAATATTAAGGCCGATGCAGCAGCATTGCTCAACACAAGAAACTGGAGGCAAGCTGCGGAGCAGAGAGACGTCTGGAGGAAGAAGCTGATGGAAGCCAAGGCTCGAATTGGGCTGTAGAGCCATAGAAGAGAAGAAGATCGTTATGGAGAAAAACAAGAGTTTCAAGCACTATTGGACTCAGGAAGCCAAGACAACCTAATTACAAACCAAGCGGCATTCAAATAAGGAATGAAGAGGAACAGTCAGAGCTTGTACATTTCCGGCATTGCGGCAACTAAGTCAAAATGCAATAAAGGTAAAAAATCACAACTAATCAACCGAGACGGCTCATAAATGCATAAGAATGTGGCTAATGCCAATTAATATAAGGTTGGCCGATCCGGAATTCAATGTTCTCAGAGCAATTGACTTGTTGATTGGTGTAGAAATCTACCCGCTGATATTAGCAGTCAGGCCTTCACTTCCAACGCTGGCAAAATACCTTATTCGGATAGGCTATACCAGTACAAGGCGCAACTGCAGAAGCATCATTTCATCATCTTTTTGTAGCATTCTGGCCTCAAATTAAGATAAGATGTATCAAGAGTACTGGAAATTGGTGCTTAAGGCGTACTCCTTTCTCGCGAGGAGCAGTTATGTATGTGAGGAAATCCTTCATACAGGCATCCAAAGAAGGAATGACGGGAAATTTACCGTACAGCTGCTAAAGAGCAATCGAGTACAACTAGGAGAGTCCAAAGGAAGAGCTGTGTGAACCGTATTCGGCAGATTGAAATTAGACATCACTGTTCGACAGAAAATTGAATTAGTTTGAAAACTATTGGATTTACTAAGGAATCTTTTATGCCAAACAAACAAATAAGCTTTTGAGATTGCACAATAAATTGCACTTTCAGTATTTCAGAAATTCTACTCACCCGAACATAATTGGCATTAATGTACTCCGTCTTCTCATCCCCATTCTGCTTTTGTAATATCACTCTTGTTTCTGGCAAAGGAATAACATTGGCGTACCTACAAAAAAGACACAATCAGTAACTTTCGAAAAACTCATACCATTCAGATCGTTTACCTATTCTTATCTTCACAGCCTGGTGGAACTTCGTCAGCCCGCGCTATAATCTGTGGCACATCTTTGTATTCCTCATAAATAGTCATTTTCTTGTCTACAAATTTGGCAAGATCTTGAACATTTAACACGTTATGCTTCAGCGAAGGGTCGTCAAATGCAACATTTCCATACGATCGCTTGGAAGGCCGTAACGCTCCTTTGCGCCTGACACTGTTATACACTGACACATTGTCGAGACTGTACGCATCTAAGCTAACAGGGCGACATCTTTGGCCGTAGGTTAAATTTTTCTGCCTTTTTCGCATGACGTAAAGGAATCCAACAAGAAGGACTAAGGCGATTATTCCAACTACACTCACTGATATGGCGATGATGACATTGTAGTCAGTGTCGTTGGGATCACCTTCATCGGGATTGATTGGAGCACCCACTTGTGGATCGTGATCGGTAGTTTGAACGTCATCAATACTTCTGGTTGTTGTAGTTTCTGCAATTTTTGGATGACGGTTTATTGAAACTGATTCGACTGTTGTTGTGCTGGTGCTGAGTTGGTCTATAGAATTAGAATCTACTGATGTATCCGGCAAAGTCTCTGTAGTTTGACTTACGGCTACTGTAGCCATTTTAGTACTTTCAAGCGAATTGTCGATAGATGTTGTAGTAGATTCCAATGAGTAATCAAAAAAGTTTGTGTCAGATGATGTTCCTGGGGTAGAACTGCTTGAATCTCCTTCCGAAGTGGACGTAAATTCTGATGATCCTGAACCAGTTGTGGATTCGAAATATTCTACATTGAAAGGTGTTCTGGCCTGAATCTCCGCATTCTCTGGTGTTTTATTTTCTGTACGGGTAGTTGTACTAATATCAAATATTCCGGTGGATGCCAGTTCCTGAAAATCGACTGAAGCGGACCTTTGGGTGGATTCTATTGTGGCGGTGCTAGATGGAAAATCTGCTTCTGTAGGTGTACTTTCTGCTTGAATTGTAGATTCTGTTGTCGAAGGTTCTACACTAAAAGTGGACGAAGATACAATTTCGGTGGTGGTTTCGCGGGAAATGTTTGCAATGCTAGGCGTTGGTGCGGTAGACAATGCTGCAATTGTTAACAAAGCAACGTCTTCAGTTGCTTCTGTTTGTGCTTTCGTTTCGTCTGTTGTTGGGACAATACTAACTGAACTTGAAAAATCTTTGTTTAATTTTGTCTCAGGTGCTGTAGTTTCAGTGACGTCAGGGTGATTTGTTGTTGTACTTGGAGCAGCTGTTGTTGTTACTTCCACTTGTCTGGTTGTTGTTTTCTCCTCTTTTGGTGTTGTCGACTCATCTTTCGGGGTTGTCGACTCGCCTGTTGTCGTTGCCGTCTCATCTTTTGATATTATAGTCTCTTCGGTTGGCTTTATGCCAGCGGCAACTGGAGATGAAGCTGTTGACTTTGGAAGCTCCTTTAATTCATTGAGAGTGCGCTCGGCGACATATTTCTTCTGCACAAGCTCAACATCATCTACTTGGTTTTTATCAATGGACGAAGTTGTTTTACCTTTTTCGTTCAAATCAATGGAAGAAATCGTCGACATTGATATTGTCGAGGGTTTTACGGTGCCCGTTGAGAGTGATGTCGGAGGATCTACTATTATTGATACTACTTGATTTTCTTGCTCCATCTGTTCGTGTATATTTCCACTGGGCATTTTGTTTTCAGTTTCTAGTGTATTTTCTATCGAGTTTGGACTGTTGTTCGTAGTCTTGTTCTTGAAGTCGATATCTTTAAAAACTTGAGACCAATCAGCCAGCAATTTAGTTGCAGATGTTCCATTTTTATCAGGAATGGCATTAGTTACCGTTGTATTAACTAAATTCCCTAATTTTTCTTTGGTATGTTCAACGTGCTTCATGCTGGCCAGGGCCCATATCTCTGGACGGTCTGGTATTGTCATATTCATGAATTTTGCTCTTTTGTCGCCATTTGTTCTTGTCGTCGAGTTCCTAATTTCATTGGTTGCTATATCGTAATTTGTACTTTCAATCTCAGATTCATTTACTAGAACTGTGGTATTCTGTTCAGTTGTTGAATTTGACTTGATTTCGTCGGGATCGGCCGCGACTGTTAGGCGTTGTGGGGTAATCTTTATGGTTGTTGTTTCGATGTCGGCTTTATCTTCTTCGGTTGTGTAATCGAATCTCTTATCCACATCTTTCTCTTCATTGCCACCTTCGCCTGGGAATGATTGCTGTGTAGTTTGGGGTATTTGTTCAAAATCTGGTGTGGTTAAAAATAATTGTTCAAAATGCTTTTCGTAGTCAGTTATTTTTGTGGTGTTTTTTCCAACTGGTTTTTGGGTTGTTTCAGTATCATCGAAAGTGTATCTGGAAATAAATGATTGTTATTACTATATTAATCTAATTTAATTATTAAAATTTTGTCAGTGCTGCTACATTCCTACGGTGGCTCAGGGGGGCGATGGTGGAGCAAGCGGTATCGTCATTAATTAACTTAAGGGCCCTTTTTTGGACCTTATCTAACCATGCTAAGGTGGTTATTGGAGCGCCACCCCAAACGAGGGAGTTGTATTCGAGAAGAGGCCGAATGTACGATTTATAAATAACAGCACGGGCCAATGGCTGGAGGAGGAACTTGCACCTCTTAAGAAATCCCAAGCACTGGGATCCTTGTTTTGCGATTTGGAGTATGTGGTCATTCCATCGCAAGTCTTTGGCTAATGTCACGCCTAAGATGTGTAGAGATGGGTCGGCCTTTAGTACCACGTTATCCACTTTCAGCGATGGTGAGGTGTTGATCTTTTTCTTTGAAATAAGACAGTACTTGGTTTTGTCAGAGTTGAAATCAACACGATTGTTCTTTCCCCACTCTAGAATGTGTTCAATGTCGTTACTAATAGAGATGGACATAAGTTCCCGATCATCAAGACAGGATCTGGCATGAGTCTGTCTTGCATCGTAGCTGTACGAGTAACGTAAAGTACCGTCGTCAGCGAAGCTGAGAAGTGGGTTGGAGGGGACTGAAAGTAGGTCATTTATAAAGATGAGAAATAGGGCCGGTGATAAAATTGACCCCTGGGGGACCCCCGCAGAGATGGGGTGAGATTCAAATTTGACGCCATCCAATACTACCTTAATTGAACGGCTGGAAAGGAAACTTTCAACCCACTTATACAGAAGCGAGTCAATTCCAATAGCTTTGAGTTTAGCTAACAAGGCTGAGTGCCATACTCTATCAATATCCTTGGAGATATCCAAAGCAACCAAACTAGATTCACCAGATCCATGCAAACTTCGGTTGAGGTGTTCTGTAAGGCGAACTAAAAGATCACCAGTGGATCTTTTTTGTCGGAAGCCGTATTGTTTGTCGTTGATAAGTTGGTTGGATTCTAGATATCTCAACACTAATAAGGCCTGTCTTACTATATGGATGTAATGTAATGTAATGTTATTGCCGAAAAGGGAGAAGTAACACAGTAAATCTGTTCAGTAGATTGGAGGAAGTTGAGAGAATTTCGTTTAAATAGATAAGGGGATGTAATGGGCTACAGCCCAAATCGAGCCTTGGCCTCCTCTAGGGCATTTCTCCAAGTTTGACGGTCCCTTGCAGCATGTCTCCAGTTCCGGATGTTGAGCATTGACTCTGCGTCAGCCGTCACAGAGTCTATCCATCTCCTCCTGGGTCTACCTACTGGCCTACTTCCCGAAATTTCTGATGCCATAAGCCGTTTTGGGATACGATTGTCCTCCATCCTGATCACGTGGCCGGCTAGTCTCAATCTGTTGATTTTTATGAAAGTTGAGAGTTGTGGGTCGTCAAAAATTTGATACAACTCGTTGTTGTATCTTCTTCGCCATATTCCATCCTCTCTGATTGGGCCTATTATGCATCTGAGAATTTTCCTCTCGAACCTGTTGACTCGTTCCTCTATGTCCTGGGTCATAGTCCAAGTCTCGCTACCATAACACAGTACTGGTCGTATTACTGTTTTGTAGAGTGAGAGTTTCGTTTTCCTGTGCACAAATCTTGAGTGCAGGATTTGTTTTTGGGCATAAAAGGCTCTATTAGCCAGTAGTATTCGTCTAGTTATTTCTTCTTTTTCTTCGTTTCTTTTTGTGATAGTAGACCCAAGGTAAACTGTTTTATCGACTACTTCTAGGTTATGTTCGTCGATGGTTATATTTCTTCCCATTCTAAATCGTCCTGCTCTGGATTGTTGCATCACCTTCGTTTTTTCTTCGTTAATCTTCAGGCCTATGTCCTTTGCCGCCTCTTTTAATTCAACATAGACTTCTTTTGCTGCCAAAAAGGACCTTCCCACGATGTTTACGTCATCCGCATATCCAAGTAATTGTACCGACTGGGTAGCTATTGATGCACTTCGCTGGACTGACGTTTTCCTTATCACCCATTCTAGGGCCAGGTTGAAAAGCATGGGGGCCAGCCCATCTCCTTGTCTAAGCCCTTGACGTACTTCGAACTCCTCTGTTACAACATTTTGGATCCTTACTTTCGCCAGTGAGCTGTTTGTGGCGCATTTGATTAGTTGTACCAACTTTGAGGGGACTCCTATTTCCGATAAGATCTCGTATAGCCTCTCTCTGTTTATTGAGTCATATGCCTGTTGAAAGTCGACAAATATCTGGTATACATCTACATTCCTTTCCCAGGTTTTCTCCAGAATTTGCCTTAAGGTCAGCAGTTGGTCCGATGTTGACCTGTTTGTCCTAAAACCAGCTTGATATTCTCCTATAAGGCTTTCCGCTATAGGTTCCAGTTTTTGTTTCACAAGGATTGTGAAGATTTTGTAGCTGGTGCTGAGGAGTGAGATGCCTCTGTAGTTTTTGCAGTTTAGTTTATCTCCTTTCTTGTATATTGGACATATAATCGCTTTCTTCCAGTCCTCTGGTATAACTTCTTCCTCCCAGATGGTGCATATGAGTTCGTGTAATGTTCGTAATAGTTGGGGTCCTCCTTCCTTTAGCAGCTCAGCTGCTATTCCATCGGCGCCAGGCGATTTGTTGCTGTTCTGCCTTTTTACAGCTTCCCGCACCTCATCCAGTGTTGGTGGTTCTATTGAGATGTTATCTTGGGGAATTACAAATGCCTCTGTCTCTGCATTCTCGTTTGATATGGAGATAGGATTCAATAGGTTCTGAAAATACTCTCTCCACCTTTCCTTTATCCTATCAGGATCTGCCAACAAATTCCCATCTATGTCCGTGCAGATGTCCGTTCTTGGCTGGAACTTATTGGAGATCTGGCGAGTTCCTTTGTACGCTTGTCTAATTCTCCCTTCATTGAAGTCTTCCTGTATCTGTAAGATTTTCCTATTTAGATATTCCCTCTTCTTCTTTCTGCACAGCTTGTCTGCGATTTTTCTTTTTTCCTTGAAGACTTCCATCCTTGCTCTTGTTGGCCTTGCGATGTACTCTCGGTGGCTCTGGTTTCTTTCTTCAATTGCGGTTCTACAGTCTTGGTCGAACCAATCAATTCTAGTCTGTCTGGGGGCCCAGCCTAGTGCCTCTTCTGCTGCCCCCTTTATGCTGCTTTTGACCTGTTCCCATTTGTCGTTGATGTTGGGCTGCTCATCTACCTCTCTCAAGTTTTGTACGACAGCATGTTGGTAGGCATCTCTTATTTCTTCCCGTTTTAGCTTATCTATATCGTATTTTGGTTGAGTTTGCACTCTATGCGTTTTAGTTGCTATCCGGGTTCTCAATTTCACTTTGACTAGATAGTGGTCCGAGCCACAGCACGCTTCTCTCATTGTTCTTGCGTCCAGTATACTCGTGGCCCCTCTTCTTTCAATTAGGACGTGGTCAATTTGATTATTAGTTACTCCGTCTGGTGATTGCCACGTCATCTTATGTATATCTTTGTGCGGGAACACTGTTGAACTTATTACCATTGCGTTTGAGCTTGCGAAATCTATCAATCGACTACCATTGTCATTGGTAACGTTGTGTAGGCTATGCTTTCCTATGACTCCTAGGAACTCCTCTTCTTTTCCTACTTTGGCATTCATATCTCCAAGTACCATTTTAATATCGTTTGACGGTATTAACCTGATGGTGTTTGTTAGCTCTTGGTAGAATTCCTCTTTCTCCTCATCCGTTTTCTCTTCTGTGGGCGCGTGGACGTTTATAAGACTAATGTTATGTAGCCTTGTTTTAATGCGAAGTGTGCATATTCTATTGCTGACTGGTTTGAAGTCCAGAATCAGAGATTTCATTTCCTTCTCTATGATGAATGCTACTCCGAACTCTCTTCTTCCATTCGATGATCCGCTGGAGAGTACCGTGTGGGTTTTTAGATCCATTATACCACTGTGGGTCCATTTTGTTTCTTGAAGGGCTGTGATCTTTAGGTTATATTTTTTTAGAAGTAATAAAAGCGAACGCAGAGCGCCCGTTCTGTTGAGCGTCCTGACGTTCCATGTTCCAAAATCGAATTCCATATTCCGTTGCCTGAGTCGTTGCCGTTGAGTCCGTCCTGTCCGAGGCCTGCCTTGAGGATTCGTGACGGGTAGGTTTTTACGGTGGAAGGTTGTCAGCCTGTCGCCCAACCCCAGTCTTCTGTCAGCACTCCCACTATAACTGAGAAGTCTTGCCTCCCGAGGCTCAGTAGTAAAGTCGTCCATCTGAGATTGTCAAAGGAGCAAGTCATTTTAGCCGAGATGCATTTGCTAAAATCTTTTCTTCCTCTGCTTGTTGCATTGTGTGCTGTTTGCATCGGAGTTTAAAGGTGGCCCAAGACATACCAACCCTTCCCTTTCCATGAAGGAGAGTGGCGTGTCTTTCCTAGTCAGCTTTACAGCTTTCCTCTATATTTCGATGACCGAGAAGGATCCTGAACTGCTGAGCCATCTCATTAAGAGATCAGCAGCATTCAGAGATTGTTTTAGAGCTGTTAGTGCAAAAGCGCAGGGCCTTCAGAGCCGCCTGACTGTCCGATAAGATGTAGACAGTCCGATTCCTGTCGCCTTGCTGGTTGATTTGCAGAACACCTTCATGTATGGCTAAAACATCAGCTTGGTATACACTGCAGTGATCGGGTAGTCGGAAGGAGATTCCATCCCAAGCTCCGATGAAAACGCTCATCCTCCTACTCGACCCTCGAGCTTAGAGGTACCATTGAAGAAGTTTCTGAAATCCTGAATACTATGTGGTATACTTCTCCATTCACAAGGTTTTATACCTTTATACATTTAGGGCATCTGAAGGTATGGAGCAGAGTGCCCTGTAATGCATAACTTCGCACATTTTTGCAGGAGTATTGGGCAGACGTACTATCTTACGGAAGAAGGCCCACTTCTTTCCAATGGATTTTTTGCAAACGAAAAGTGCTATGTTTGGTCTTCTGTGTTTTCATTCCAGAGAAGCTTCTTGCCCAGAACTATTCCCAAATATTTGGCACCGTTGCTAAATTTGAGCCTAATTTTGTTAAGCTGGGGAGGACTTAGGGGCAGGGTTTTATACCTCCTCGTGAAAAGGACTAATTCTGTTTTTGCTGGGTAAACAATGAGTCCGCAGGTGGCAGCTTAGGTTATTAAAGCCGCCTCCACGAGATCACAGAGGACTTGAGGAAATGTTGCTTTTGTGATGACAGCAATATCATCGGGGTACGCCATGACGCGATGTCCCACTGCCTCTATGCGTTGCAGCAGCTGGTTCACAGTTACGGCCCATAGAAGCGGGGAAAGAACTCCTCTTTGCGGGGTACTTCTATTGATGGCCTTTCGGGCTGAGCAGTCTCATAGGCTCGAGCTCACCATCCTGCCGGTAAGCTTTTGATGGATGAGAGATATCAGCGACCCCTCGATCCCAAGTTTTGCCAAGGCCAGGGTAATGGCGTCCGGGAGTACGTTGTTAAACACTCCCTCTATGTAAAGGAATGCTACTAATGTATATATGTATGTTTTATTTAGCTTGACCTCGTATATATGTTTGTTGCTTTCTTTGATTCAAATCTTGCGACAGCTTTTTCAATTACTTCTACTTAACCGATTCTTATGACACTTTGCACGCACACATTGAGTTACCGTGACAATACAATCTGACAATTTTGTAAAAAATCAAGATGACGTATCCAGGATGGCGGACAAATTTTGCAATTGTGTTCCGATTCCATTGAAAATAGGCGTCGGGGTGTTTTTAGGCCCACAAATGACGATTCTGTATTTAAAAATTGAAAATTCAAAATGGCGGCGCCAAGATGGCGGATGAATTTTGCAAACGTGTTCTGAATCCATTCAAAATCGGTATCGGGGAGTTTTTAAGGTCACAAATTGCGAATCTAGGAACGGCCGAGAGAAGGATGTTGCCAATAATTTTGACATGGGCCTCCACTGTTCATAAAATACAGGGTAGTACTGTTGACCATGTTGTAGTGTATGTGGGCTCCAAACTGTTTGAGGAAGGTCAAGCGTATGTAGCAATGAGTCGTGTAAGGGCTTTCGAAGGGCGAGCTTGATTGTCAGAAATTAACAGGTAAGAAACCGTGCAATCAAGATACAATAAAAGAGTTGGAAAGGATGAGGAGTTGGCATAATGATACGAACCAAAGATCAAACTGAAAACTAGAAAATAAAAAAAGGTAAAAAAAACTTTTAAGGTTTTATTTGAAATCACAAGCTGTACCAAAAAGTAGAAAATAATTAGAACACAAACATGGACCTTCTTGAAATTCTGACGCCCGGTAAGAAATCGTGCAATAGTAGCCGTGCTGTTTTCTCATGTCGTATGCCAAGGGGCACTTTGTGTCGCTGTGTCAACGGATTAAGTAATATTCTGGGACTTTTAACAGACCAAAATAAAAACATGGGGCCCATAAAAACCTGAATAACCACTGTATAATTAAATAAGAACGACTGGTCTAGAAAAATGCCCATCAAAAATATATTTCAAATGCGCCCCATTTTAGTCTGTTAAAAGTCCCAGAATATTACTTAATCCGTTTACGCAGCGACACAAAGTGCCCATAAGTTGCTGAAGAGCTCGTAACTCATTCGAGTTGGTAGGACGAACGATTATAGAAGATACTTATTTATGCTGTCCGCCAGTTAATTTCGATTCCTATTTGTGTTACTGTGACGATCACCTACTTTTTCTACACATAAATGCCAAATCCCATATTTAAAATTACATTCATTTTAAATGTCACCCATAAACTAAAATGCCAATCTGATTGCAAATTCCCACATTTGTTGCCTTTACTTTTTTCTATAAAGTTTATATTTATGGATTTATTACACCTCAAAAGTTAATTGTAACGACAGCAATACAATTATCTTCTAGGTTTGATTCAGTGGTCTTTGTCATAGAAGACATAGTATAGATCTCCTTGTTTTATGAACGTCCTTGGCAGGGTCTTCTAACAATATTTTCCTTCTAAAACCGGGAAAGGTCGTATTCCGCAGTGCTTAAAATTTCCAAATATTGTTGCAAACAATATTCTCTTTCTTTACGCTTTGAGTGGTTGTGACACAACGTCTTCAATATACGGCATGGGGAAAGCAAAAGTTTTATCCATTTTTCAAAAAAATCCACAACTCATAAATTCAGTAGAATTGTTTAAAGAAAAAAAAATAGATCCAGATATGGTTGCTGAAGCTGGAGAGCGTTTCTTTATTGAGCTAGTATGGAGGTAGCTCGTCAGAAACCAATATTAATTCACTTAGGTTCAAATGTTTTGGAAAATCGGCTACAAAAACCAAAGTGAACTTATCAGCTCTGCTTATAACTAAAGATGCTGCTCGACTTCACTCATTTCGAGTATATCATCAAGTGCAAACTTGGCTTAATAGTTATCAAGACCCAGAGGAATGCGGCTGGAAGCGAACAAGATTTGGCTTACAACCAGTCCCAATGACAATTGCTCCGGCACCAGAAAATTTATTAAAATTGATATCCTGCAAATGTAGGAAAAATTGTGGCGGTTCCTGTGGATGCAGTGGATGAAGTGGAGGAAATTGCAAAAATGTGACGAAGGATGCAAACCTCCTTGAAGACAATAAAATAAGTAAATGAGAACATTTGCGAGTTTTCAAGTCTCCCAGATATATCATTCGACGAAGAAAACGTCAAGTCATTAGATGGCAGCTTCATTGGTCTATCCGATTGTCAACCGACATCTTCGATATGAGGCTAAATAACATGTTATAGCATCATTGTTTCGTTTTCTTGTGGATTAGGCCTACTGGGGCAACCACAATAAAAAAACGCGCCAAAAACTCAACCTCCACCCTGGTGTGGAAAAGGGTTTGTACCTACGCCAACGAAATTTCTTAATTATTTGTATGAACATTAATGTGTATCTATATGAAACATTTGGCGCTGAATTGCGGCTTAAGTATAAATGCTAGAAAAAAATGTTTAAAGTAAAATTTCTACGGAATTTTTTAACAAACAAATTTGTTGGTACAACTTGTCATCGTAAATAAATAGTTGACTAGATATTTGCAAAAAACCATTTTTAATAAACTTTTGAGGTGTAATAAATCCATAAATATCAACTTTATAGAAAAAAGTAAAGGCAGCAAATGTGGGCAATGATGAGCTCAACACACGATATAATCGGTTTTGAAATGAAACGGGGAAAGAAAAAGATATTAGGATTTTTTTTTTATGAATTTACGTTTTGCGACATTTAAAGCGCTATAACTCGTGAAATATTAGCCCTATGTAAAAATGACAAAAGCAAAAATTATAGATAATTGTGTGTTCTATAAGTCTTAGGAAGGCCTTTTTTATGGCGGGCTAGCAGTAAACGAAATATAGCGCAAAGAAAGTGATATATAAAGTTTGAAGCACTATAACTCCGAAGATATTAACTTTACAAAAAAAAATTCTGAACAAAAAAGTTAAATCACTTATTTATCTACAAAAAAGATTATATACATTTTTGTCATAAAACGCATAGTTTCTGAGATATAGAATTAAACGCGTTTCCCTTCATTGTAAGTGAAGCATAAGGGTGGGGATGACGCCATTTTGAATTTAAGCTCATAAAAATATGTAAAAACATTTGGTAAAAAAAAATCGCTTGCGGTATTTTTTGCATTACGAAGGCCTTTTTTTCGACCTATTTACTGGACTATATGATGAATTAGTAAATTGGCTCAGCTCAGGAGTCACGCTTAACAATAGGCGCTTTAGCTTTTTTTTATGTGGCAGTGCTAAGCTCAGGAGTCACTCTTTGTACTACTAGTCCGTCATGTCATTTGTCACGTCATGGTGCAATGCCTAGCAGTAAGCTTAGTACGGGGGAGGAGTGGGGAGAATAGGTTAAAGGTTATAAAGGTACGGAGGGGTATTGAAGAAGATGGTGATGAGCCCTGCGTTTTTTTATGTGGTAAAGTCAAGCTTAGGAATTACCCTTTGTACTACTAGTCTGTCATGTCGTTCAAGTCATGGTTAGTCTCTAGTAGTAAGCTTGATTTGAAGGATAGAGGAGAAAGGATAGGTTAGGGGTCTGGAGGGTGCGTGAGTAAATGTCGATGAACCTTGCGTTTGAACTCTGAGATGTTATATGAGTTCGGAAACACCGTCTGTGGAAGACAGTTCCACAATCGAGTTGTTCTATTTATAAACGAACTACTAAAACGTAGTGTTCGCGAAGAGGAGGGCTGTATCGTGTGAGGTGAGCCGAATTGGCTAGTCTTGTGTTGCGGGAAAAAAGTTGCCGTGTAGGAAGGAGGTTTCTGATTTTCAGGAACAGTCGCTATGGTAATAGCGGTAAAATTTGCTGTCCTGCAACATTCCTACGGTGGCTTAAAGGGTCGATGGAGGAGCAAAGGGTGCTATCACCAATGAGTTTGATGGCGCGGTTTTGTACCTTGTCCAGCCAATCCAAGGTGGTTTTTGAGGCCCCAGCGCAGATATACGAGTTATATTCGAGGGGGGGGGGGGGGGGGGGCGAATGTAGTTTTGTAGACTGTAGTCAGTGCAGTTGGCACTTGCATATATTAAGGAATCCGAAGCATTGATACGCTTGTTTGGCGACTTGGTATAATACGTTTATTCCATCGCAGATCAGAAGATAAAGTTACGCCCAGGATGTTAAGAGATGGGTCAGCTGTTATATTATCTTTGCCCACTGAAATAGGGGAAGGTTTCTGCAGGTTTTGGTGGAGATAAGATAGTACAATGTTTTCAATGGATTGAATTCGATATGATTCTTTTGGTCCCAATCAAGAGTTAGTTCAATGTCCATGTTAAGATAGTTGGACATGAGCTCACGGCCTGAGATACAAAGTCTGGCGCTTGCTTGCCTTATGCTATCTAAGTGGCAGTACTAACGCAGAGTACCATCATCGGTGAAACTATAAAGGGGGTTGGTGGGGATTGAGAGCAAATTATTAATGAATATAACATAGAGAGCAGGAGAGAGGATAGATCCTTGGAGAACGCCGGCGGAGATGTAGTGAGGGTTGGATTCAACGTCATCCAGTTATACCTAGGGCCAGAAAGAAAGCTCTCAATCCAGTTTCTTAGAACTGAGTCGATAACAATAGCTTGGAGTTTAAACAACAGAGCGGGATGCCATACTTTGTCGAAAGTAGGAAATATATATATATCAACCAGACCAGATTCACCGAGGCGGTGAATGTTTTGTTTGAGACCTCAGTCAGACACACAAGAAGGTTGCCAGTAGACCTTTTCGGGCTAAAGCCGTACTGCCTGTAGTGTATGATTTCCGTGGAATCTAGATATTTTCTCAGCATTCTATTCATTGTTGTCTCCATGATTTTGGAGAGAACATAAGTAATTGCTATTGGGCGGTAGTTCAAAGGGTCGCTGGCGTCACCTTTTTTTGAAATAGGCTGAACATGAGCTAGAGTCCAGGAATTTGGGTAAATTCCGGAAGTGTATGATAGGGCGAAAAGTTTACGCAGAGGTTTAGCCAGAGGTGACGCACATTTCTTGAGTACCCTAGGGAATGTAGTCATGGCCAGTGGATTTATTGACGTCGAACTCTTTAAGACATTTATACACCTCGCCTGAAGAAAATTCCGTCTATTGGATGGGCGTTGTGCTCGAAAACGCAACCTCGGGAGATAAAATTCTTCTTTATGGAAGTTATCAAGGAGCAAAAGATTTTGCTGCGTACGCTTGTGTTGAGGAATTCAATTTGTTATCAAATGCTGATTTGACCTTCCTGATGATGGAATTACAGGAGTTTCTCGACTGCATATAGTGAGCTGCAAAACATTGGCACCTCTGCGCTTTATTCAAAACATCAAATGGCTTGAGCAGATGTTTCGACCAGATGTTTCTTCATAGCTGGATAAGGACCCAGGGTGCTCGTCAAGCTAAAAGATTCATCCAAATCGATAAAGTTAAAGCGGGCAAACTTTTAAATCTCAGGAGGTGGGAGATAAAAATAATAACAGAGTTCCTGACGGGCCACTGTTCGCTTAACTATTATCTAAACAAAATAGGTCTGGTAGCCGGCTCTGGCAGTCGGTTCTGCGGGGCAGCTCCCGAAACTGCAGAGCACTTGCTGTGCGACTGTGAGGCTACAGCGAGGAAGAGACTGAGTCTCCTCCATCGTGACTTCTCTACTCCTAGGGAGATTTGGGACAGAAATCCTAAATCAGTTTTAGGCTATCTTAGAAGCCTTAAGGTTTTTAAAGACGGGGATGGCACAATAGACCAAACAAAATAGGTCGCAGTGCCCGCCAAGGCGCCCCTCAACAAGAAATAGATATATAAATGGCTTGAAGTGGCCTGAATTTGACACTAGAATGGCAATGGGCCCAATGGTGTGCCTAAGTAGGCGCCCTCTAGGAGGGGGAAGTCATTTCAACCTAACCTAGCCTTCTTCTTTGATCCGATAGCTGTCGGTCCGAGCGGGACGTCTCCGTAATGAATACGCTGCTGTCGGTGCCACTAGGTCTCGAACTCTATTCACGATTGGTTTCCGTTCATGCCGGTTTTTGGCGACGTCTCGAGCCCTGGTGACTGAATCTTTGTTGATTCTTTAGGTCGATAATCTTTAGCCCTCGATATTCTTTAACCTAACCTAAGACAAGAAAAAAGGCGAGTTATCTAGGTCGAAAAAAATGGAAAGACGAACGGCCTTGTAATAGATGTGAACCACGGACCTTTGAGATGGTAGTCGGACGCATTAAGTTCTAGGCCTAAGCTACCCAGATCGCAAAGCCATCGGCATACGGAAAACTATATAAACACAATGCTGTAAACGCCTTAGAACTAACATAAGATATACATACATACATACATCTAGGCATAAAACAAGCCTAATTGAAATATTTCAACTAAACACAGGACCCAAGTTCAAATTTGAGCAATTGACACTTACCTATTATAGTCAAATAGTGGTAACTTTGTCGAAGTTGGTTGCTCTGCTTCTGTGGTGCTTTCCTTGGCTAAATCTGTAGAATTTTGAGGAACGTTCTTTTCCTTCGTAAGATCTTTGGTTTTTGCTTCTTCATCTTCAACTTTTTCCGTAGTACTTCCCTTAACCTCATTCTGAGGGCCAGCAGTGGTTTTCTCTTCAACAGCCTCCCTTTCGTTATTAATCAACGCTGGAGCATTTTCTGTAGCAGCTGCAGATGGCGTTGTCGCTTCTGCAGTGAAACTTCTATCATTACGCGACGAACTAATTCGATTTGCGATTTCATTGGACGTAACTCTAGCAATTGGCGAAGGGGTATCTGTTACAATGGCAGCTGGTGTAGTTGTCGTTGTTGATGTAACATTTATTATCGCTACGGTTTCAGTTGTTGACTCCACCGCAGTCGTAGCATGCCGCTGGTCGATAATTTCTCTTCTTATGACACTGGCACGAGCTGTTGAAGTAATTACGAGCAGCTCGAGAACCACAAGCGGAATGAGTAGAAATTTTCCAGTTTTCCCAATAAGTCGCATTTTATAGAAATTTGGCGACAATACTTGTTGTGGCTTCACTGGATTCTATTTGCTATGGATTTGCCGTGACCGGGAGTCAAGTGTGTCCAGGTATTAACGATGACTTTCATTTGCATTCCATTCGCCCATTTTTGTGGATCGATTGTAGTTTCTGGAATTAGAAAAAAAAAACTTTTAATAGGTGGAACTAAAACACTTTTTTTTCATTATAAAATCATGTCGACAGTCTTTGACACTAACAAGGGAGAAACATGGAGTTTAAAGCGCTTTAATTTATTATCCCCCATGGAAATCCCGATGCAGATTAATACAGGTTATAGACCGCTCCCCCAACTCACAAACGAAGCAGCAAAAACCGAGACGAGGGCCATTCGCGGAAAGGTAGCAGCATAACATTTTTTCATTCAATTAAGATCTAATCACAGGTGGAGTGAAGGTAAGCCCAAGGTTATTTGATTATTTGGTAAACAACGAAAGCTCCAGCGCTTATGTCCATTTCGTTGCGTCACAGCGGCTCAGATAAGTCCGAAATAGACGTCGGCATATCGAGCGGCGGTCTTCGTTCGCCATTATGATTTTTAAACGATTTCTGTGTAAACAGATTAGTTTCACTTAAAATCTTTCGACCTCAATTCGCAGGTAAAATTTATTTATAGTTTGTGTAAAAAAAATAAATATTACAAGATCGCTGCTGTGGAGTTGTAGGCGGGGCAAAATTCATTGGAAAATATGGGATTTTCCCAAACAAAGTGTCATAAGAGAGAGAACGAGCCAGAAGACGTGCAATTCCGATTGTAATCTGGCGGCGCATGCTTATATAAAGAAACAGCGCGTTTTGTACTGTCGTGCTTTTGCTCTTCATGTAATTTGTGATCCGAGCTATCAGTTTACTTAACGTTTTTTTACATTGATGTACAAGTTGAAGCTTTTGCCTAACAAGGAATTATTTAATATAGAACTGGGGATTGTTCTATTCAAATGAATCTTTAAGCGAGTTGTTGCGTATCACAGTAATGGACACTTTTTAATGGAAATATTTTAAATGTAAATGCATTAAAAATAATTTACTATCCAGTACCAGAAAAATGAAATCCTAGATTTTGGTAGATAACAAAGTAGTCTGCCTATGCAAATTGAACATCTTTAAAATTAGAATACTCATTTCTATGCTAAAGAGAAAGTTTTGCAGATACCTAACTAAGTTATAGCCGCACAATGATGCCAAGTTTATGAAATATTGGGCTGTGGTAAAATTTCTGAATCCAATTCTGGTAGTGTTGGAACGATTTTATCCAACGGTACATTTATAGACAGCCAAACAGGCTCAAATGTCATTATCTTTCAAGATTAAAAGACAAGAAGGTTTTCGAACTCGAACTCAAGTTTTAGTACACCTTCTCACAGGAAAAAATTGGTATCGACGTAAAAAAACAAAAACCACAGAGCACGCTAAGAGCTTGCCAAAACATACAAATTGATTGAAAAATGCCTAGAGTTTCAAAACTCAATTCAACACCTCTTCAATAGCCAGAGTAGAACTCTACAAAGTCATGAGAGAATTCGGCATCCCCTACAAACTGACAAGACTATGTGGGTCGACCATGACCAAAGTGACAAGCCAAGTAAACCAATCACCCAATCAACATCTATAATGGACTCTGGCAAGGGGACGGTCTGGCCTGCCTCATCTTCAACCTGGCGTTGGAGAAAGTGATCCGAGATTCGGGCGTGACATCAAGGAGCACAATCCTCCACAAGTCCACCCAATTACTGTTTTTTTTTTCAGATGATATTGACATCATTGGAAGAACAACAACAGCTGTACAAGAAGCTTTCACTCAGATTGAGCAAGCGGAAGGAAATCTGGGACTGCACATTAACGAAAGCAAAGCAAAGTACATGGTGGCCTCGCTTACAAGAACACCTACCCTTGGTCCCACAATCAAGGTAGCGGAACACGAGTTTGACGTGGTAAAATCATTTACCTACCTTGGGTCAATAGTAGCAGCCGACAATAGCATGGAACCAGAAATACGCGCACGACTGCTAAAAGCCAACAAAGCCTACTATAGTCTGTCAAAGCTCTTCAAATCCAAGCATCTAACCATTACGTCTAAACTTTTACTATATAAGACGATGGTGAATTTACCAAAATGTCATTTAAAGCTACCCTCAGCAAGGACTGTAATTAGTGTGAAAGTATAACTAATAAGCACGGTAAAATCGACATTTTCTATAAGATTAATCCTCAGAATACTTTAAAATTTCACAAAAATATTCAAATGAACTATTATTTATTTTGGAATCAACAGTTTATCAAGTTCTGTTTAAGATAATGACGAAATCTTTCTTAACACTTTTTTCCAACACATTTGATCTATCAACGCCCAACACGGTTTGATTAAAAGAGAAGTTCGTCGCATATGAAAACATGGGTGCATGTTATTTGTTGGCTAATCGTTTATGAATCAACCCGTGCCTTGCTGCAAATAGGCCATGGGAATTTTAATACATTTTCCTAATCATAAGTACCGCTTAATAGTAAATTACTCTTTTTAAATTGTTCTACTTTCTGATAGAAACTCGTCGATTCGATTCTTCCATTTGTTCAATCTTACCCTCCTCTCGATGCTCTTTTGTTTATATTAAAGCAGAACTGATGAATCTAATGAGATTCAACATCATTCTTCTATATTTATTTTCGCTTTGAAACATTCATCAATAGTTCGTAGCTTAATCCGTTAGAGCCTACGACCACCAGTTTTCTTCTCGTTCAGTGGGTAATGGAAGTGCTCCATTAATTAACCTCTACTCTACAATATTAGATGCTGGCTACCTTTCTTCGCACGTTTGTTTGCAAATCTCAATGCTCTGTAATAATTTCGACTTGGGGGTTACATAAGTTAAATCTCGCCCAGATAAAACCACGGTGGTTAACTCATTGTTTTGCACGTGGGAATATTGTTACCTTTGGACGAGATTGCACTCGTTCAGAATATTTTTTTAATAAGATAAGGCAGTGGGTGGGGGTGATAATCGAAAACATGGCCCGACCAAGATTTCTGCCAATATTTTTCCGTCGATGTACATGTCGAACATTTTCCATTCTATTTCAATCCGGTTATGGTTAACTTTTTCAGGGGGTTTTATTAATTTTTTATTAATTGTTTCTGAAACTTTTTCTCCGATAATGTGCAGTACTTATTATAGCCTTATGACACTGGCTTTATCGTAGGCTGAAAATGCTGCCTTGGCTAGGCTGAAAATGACGAAATCTGTTATACTGTGGGACAGAGATAGCATGTGAGAGTAAGAGCGATTACCTGATTATTATAACAGATAGTTGTGAGGGGAGAAGAAATCCGTTGGAAATATTTGAAATATTAAAATTTATTATGATTAAAATTAAATTAATTGAAATTTATTGTATTTAATATTAAACATGGTCAACATTAGTTAAATTAAAATTCTTTGTTCTCTTCCGTTCAATTTGCTACTTCCTCATTAAAAAATCTTGTTTGACCTAAGTCCTTGTTTCACACCGTTGAGTTTCCCGACTATTAAATCCTTCTATACATTGAGATTTTTTAGGGCTCTGTTTATTTCTTCAAGTGAGATTTTTTGTTTATTACTTTCAATACAAAAACGAGCGATTTTACTCCGGAGACCCAATTATAAAAATTTTCCCTTCAATAAGATATTATTTATTCTCACTTCAATTATATTTGCTGCCACTTCAATTATAATTATTTCAATTTATTACTTCAATTTATTTTGATTCTCACTCACTGTTATAAAAAGTCTAGAGATGTAGCAAACTGTTATAAAAAGCATAGAAAAAAGAACATGAATTTCATTCTTTTCCTATGCTTTTTATAACAGTTTTCTAGACATTTTATAACACTTAAAATTCAGCCAAGAAAAGTTTGAGTATATTCCTCTCACTCTTACATATGGGTAAATCTCATTTGAATTTTTTCTTTCAGTTTTCAGCCTAGCCAAGGCAGTATTTTCAGCCTACGATGAAGCCAGTGCCATAAGGCTATAAAGTAAGTTATACCGTCAAAACCAAGTTGTTAGGGCGATATTTATTTCGATTTCACCCCCGCTTTTTACTCTTCATTTTCAATAAACTACAAAATATGACAACTTTTTTGTCCTAACAGTTAACATGATTTTAAGCGCAATTTAAAAAACCGCCACAACGATTGTATTGTCTTAAGTGGCTATCAGTACTCTTGTACAAGAATATTGAGCAAAATATTGACGGTTTCTATTTTGCTCCAGATAATCTTCCAATCTCACTCGCAAACCGTCAATAATATTCTAACCAAATGTCAGGTTTTTAGGACCGACTTCAGCTATGGTTGTATTAGTTTAAGAGAGAACTGGCCTGGCCTGTTTGAGAAGGTCTTGAGTTTTCCCATTGATTTGCTGGGCCAACCTTCTCAACTACAGGCCATGTAGTTCTCTCTTGAACTAATACAACCATAGCTGAAGTCGGTCCTAAAAATCTGACATTTGGTTAGAATTTATATGGCGCGGAATAGATTCGGGATTGTTTTCGTTATATTTTTGTGGTAAAATGTGGAAAAACATTGTAATTTATTACTTTAAACTATACATGGATTATCAGTGATTACTTCTTTAGTGATTTAATAAAAAAAAATAAAAATAGTGATTTAGTGAGTTTTAAGTGTGTTAATTGTTGAGGTGTTCAATTTATTTTACTTTCACGGTGTTTTTTTCGTGTTTATTAAGGAAAAATATGCTGATTTATTTAATTAAAAGTGATTTTAAAGTCATTAACATTCACATCCACTAAGGAGGCCTTAGACTCGGAAAAGGCCAGGATAAACTAGGCGGCGAAGTATGGCGTAACAATTATTTTAGCTGGCCTGCATGCTAAAATCTTTAGAAATAAAAATGAAATGTTGCGGTCTGTGCCAAAATAGCGATTATTCAAACATCAATTTCTATGGAAAACTCATTTCAAGCTATTAATTTAATTTTCTGCAGTTTGTGTCTTTGCAAATGAGTAAATTACTTTAACTCATTTCAATTTTAACTTCAATTCAAGAGTATGGTTGGTCGTTAAATACAATTGAAAAAGCAAACAAATAAATAACAATAAATTATGGAAAAAAGGAAATATACAAAGAGAGGTTATTTAAAATAATCAGTTTATGGCTTAGCCGAAAGTAGATGGACCAAAAAAATGTTTTGAGAAAAATGTTATACAAACAAAAACTATTTCATCAAACAAAAACTATTTCAGCTATGGAATTTTTATTCACTATTTTGGTGTTCAAACCAAATTCTCCTCTATTCTTCAAACCAAGCTTACTACTAGACATTGCACCATGAACTGTACGACATGACGGACTGGTAGTACAAAGGGTTACACCTAAGCTTGGTTTTTTCATATAAAAAAAAAAAAAAAAAAAAAAAAAAAATATGTAACTGCATACCAATTATTAAAATTCTTTGGTATTATACGCTAGCAAACGGTCATCATTTTAGTATATTGTTTTTAGTTTCACTGGAACAGATTAAGGAAATAATAAAACCAAGATAAAGCTCAACTTAATTCAAATTAATTATAAAAAAAGAACTTTCAACCTCTTTCACTAGGTAAAGCATTAAAAAATGTGATAAAATCTTCCGATGTACTGCGAATAGAGTTAATCTGCAACTCGCTGGAGTGTTATGACTCCTGAAACGAATTGAATCTCATCAACCATCCTATAACATGCGCTTTGGTAGAGCAAGGAAGGACTAAGGAAGGCTATGATAGGAAGAAACAAGAATGTAAAGAGGGAAGAACAAGAAAGGTGGAAAAGGCGAAGTACCGTGGCGTTGCCGGAATTCGCACCCGGAACCTCTGGGATGGTAGCCACACGCCTTATACCTAGGCTACCGAGGCCCTACTCAGAATTGCGTTTTTTCCCTTTTACTTTGTTTATTTCCAATAGCTTTTCACCCCCACCCACCCCTTCTGCACATTTTAAAACACGTTTTGATTTTTTTGCTCCCAGTCAGCGAAAACATTAGAGGGAACATTGTTTGGAGCTTGGATGGGAAGGTTCTCAGATTAACAAACTCAAACCTATATCTGGGGGGTTATCCTGGAATGTGATTCGAAAGTGAGAAGCAACCCGAAGCCAGTTGCGATGCGATTTAATTTTTGAATCGCAATGCGATCACATCGTATTGAAATTATTGCCTGATCTTCTTCTTCTTTGATCCGTTAGCTGGCGACGCTGCTGTCGGTGCCGCTGGGTCTCGAACTCTATTCACGATTCGTTTCCATTCTTGACGATTTTTGGCGACGTCTCGAGTCCCGATAACTGATAATCGTTGATTCTCGAAGTCACCCTCGATATTCTTTAGGCTGGTTTTCTTCGGTGGCGATAGCTGAATTATCCTGTCTACCGGACGATCTCTCCAGAGATCGCCAGAAGATGGCGCTATCATCGGCGAACATTAAGTCGGTTACGAAGTTGTTGTCGTTGAATCGAAATCCGAGTCGTCCATCGAATGCTTCACGCAGAATCGCGTCGATTACAACGTTGAAGACAAGTGACGAAGCGACGTCTCCCTATCGGACACCCGTTTGAATCGGGAGCTCCTCGAATAAGTCGCTTTGAATACGAACGCTGCTGGCTAAGCCATTGTACGACGCTTGGAGAAGTTGGATTGGTGTTTGAGTGGATTGCGGAAAATGCCGTTGCCAACGATCAAGTTGTTTGACGCTGCAAATGAAAGGAGGCGTAAGCCGTTGTCGTTAAATATTCCGTGTCCGAATTTGCTCATCAATCCTTCCTATCCGGTTCGATCTGCTCCTGAATGTGCATTGAAGTCCCCGCGAGCATGATTGATTCGGTTCGAGGTATAGTAGTCAGCTGATCGTAAAATTCGTCCTTGTTCGCGTCCGGGCTGGTCTCAAGTGGCGCATAAACGGATACGATATGGATCTTGATCGCTCCACTGATGGTTATAGCCGCCAAACGCTCAGATATCGGTTGGAATGCGATAACACTGCTGGCAGCCCATCGATCGACCATAAAACCGACTACGGGCTCTCGTCTCTCCCCACCAGAATAGTAAAGCGTCATCATTGCGTCAATTGCTGACGGGGCGATCGTTAATGTCCCGGATCCGGTAAGTCGTAGTTCCAATAGCGCAGCAACTGATATTTTGCATTTCAGCAATTCCGTTGCAATGATTTCCTTTTGACCGACGTGATGTCCTGTTCGTACATTTCCCGCCACGAATTGAATTTCCATTTTCGGTGTGACTAATTTGGGGGTTCGGCCAGTAACCCACTTCTCACCAGCATCCCTGGTCTCCAGTGCTAGTGCATCGGCTGCCCCGGATGCCCGATTTTAGTCAATTCGGCAGGTCGTCCACCCTCCTCCTTTTACACCCTGGACTTGGGACCAGACGACGGGGGAGTAGTTTAGATTCTAGATATCCCATAAGCTGTTTGTTGATTATCATCTCCATGGTTTTGGAGAGAATAGAAGTAATTGCTACCGGTTGATGGTCAAAGGGATTGCTGGAGTTACCTTTTTTCGGTAGGGGATGGACATGTGTAAGTTTCCAAGAATCTGGATCGACTACGGGGAAGTATGATACCTAACTTTACTTGGAAGGACTAGCTCGAACATGTTCGACTATCCTTACATTTAGGACAGCTATTAGTGGCCACCGTTTGGAGGTTACAAGCGCATCATCATTTTCGGCTCGTGAATATTTCCGTATACCATAAACTATATCTACTATTCCGCTAATAGTTGAGTATCAAATTACTGATTTTTAATCATTTTAATTTGAAAAAAAAAAGAAACACCGTCCAAAACTACGTGATTTCTTATTCACATTGCCTGCATTATGTAATTTGTTTGCGCTTATCTCCATATGCAAATTCAAAAGATAAGGCATTTGTTATGCATCCTACATGAGAGCTGTTGATGATCTTGAGCGTATTAAAGCTCATGGCAGCAAACACTTAACTCTAAAGCAATTAATCGTGCACTCAACCTCCCTCAATAGCTGTAATTCAGCCAGCAATTGACACTAAATAAGTGTAATTTATCCGCGAATAAGTTAATGAAAAAATTTCACCAAACTCGGTTCCATAATATTTTGCAACATCCATAATAACAATGTTACCCAAACTCGACCAACTACTCCTCAACAGCAGCAGCAGCGATATTATGGAACGAGTGGCGCCCAACAACAACTCAAAAAATTCCGTACCATAGCATATCTGCTTCAACTAGCTTCGGGGTAATTACACCTGTTTATTACCTACAGTTCACCTGCATATCATTACGAAATAGAAACCGTGGCCAACCGTAGATAGCTAGGTAGGTAGGAGCTGACGTTGAACGCAGCGCTGCGATTGATGAAGAGAAACGAGGCGAAGATGGCAACGCATCACGAAGTCATGAAATTTCGTTGTTTTACAAATCGCCGCCTGTCAGCCAGAGTTTCACCGATATGGAAAGATCTAAACAAACAAGCCGCCGACAGATGGCGTCTACCTTTTTACCGTCGTCGTCGCAAGAAATTGAAAATTCGTAGTTTCAAGTCAACCATAGCGCGGGCCACGCACTGCGTTTGTGTGCTTCTTTTTCATTATTAAATCTTTGGAAAAAAGTAAAAGTTTTCTCTCGTCTCCGGATTGACGGGTTCAACTCGTGTCATCGTAGTAAATGAGTGGTCCGCCATTGTTAACGTCGGCAGAAACACGGCAGGAGGAGAGTCGTATTTTTTCTTGTGGTCGCCATTGAGATTTTATGCTTCTTCTTAAGTCTCCAGACTCCAGACGGCTAGAAGAAATCGTTCCAACAAAGCACAGATTTTGCGCTGTCACTTTTCTTTCAATGAGTTGCAGTGAAATGGCAAAAGACTTCGACAAAGAGATTTTCATTTCTTAGAAGACGTTGGGGCGGACGCCACTATTCAACTGGTTTCTAGAGAAGAGTTACATAAAGTCAAGAGTACCGGACTGGTTTTCTTTTATTCGCGGCGATGATTTGTGCTCAAGTTTTGGCAAACACATTCTTTCGCTTGAATAAACAAAAGATGGCGTGCATGAGTAAACTTGTGTGACAAGGTTGGCCTTTTTTATGCAAAATAAACTTTTTGTTGGTTTCCAGGAATCACCGAGATGGTGGGAGGTGTTCAGGAAGATAAGGGAAAAATTCACAGTCATCCTTTACTTTAACGCAGCAAAGCTTCACTATTTCGTGCTTCGGGAGTTCGAATTGAACATTCGATGCTATTTTTCTTATCATAAATCCCAGACGTAAGTTCATGTTAAGGTATTAACCATACCATTATTTCAAACGTAATTGAGAAATTATAGTTGCTTTTGACATTTCAAAGTTAGAAAGAAATAAAACCATTAAAAACACTGAAGATGGAAAATCAACTTCTGTTCAATTTGCGATAGTTGTGCAGTTCTAAAATTTCTATCTAGAAAACAGCAGATCAAGGTGATCTGTGCCGTCTTCGAAGACAGTGCGATGTTTTTATCATTAAGTCTGTTTTGAATAGATCTGAATGCCTGAAAACGCAAGAGAGAATGTATTTCGGTTAAGCCAAAAAACATTACATCCATGACACAAAATTTTTTTTCGGAGAGCTTAAAACATGATCCTATTGAGAAAAAAATCGATCTTACAAAGTTTTCACATGCGCCGTCTAAAATCCATCTTGCCTACTGTGGTACAGCACAGACCGAGCCTTTCTTTCAGTTTCAGTTTCAGGCAACAATCGATCAGGATCGACCGATCGATCGTAAAGCCAATTTTATTCGAACTTCATTTAACGTGGGACAATTGCAACGTGAACGTAGCGCGCAATTGAAATCTACTTAGTATTTCATTACATCGTATAAACTACTACGTGAGGGTTCTCGTGTGATGTTATTAAGAAATGACATCATATTTTCGCAGGAACGAATCTATTACCCAACCATTGGAAAGCACAGTATACTCGTATATCCTGAGTGTAATGATAATGGTCGTAGACTCAGGCGCGGATCTAGAATTTTGTTTTGGAGGGAGTCACGGAATTAAAAGTACACCAAGAAATCGGAATACGAAAAGCATTCGACGATTTACTTAGACAAAATAGAACGCTTTCATTTCATCAACAGAACCAATATCATTAGAGGGTGGTAGAAGCTGAAAAGGGTTTCCTTCAGAGTTTCCATAAGCCAGGTCTGAAGTGGTCAACCAAGTGTGTGTACAACGGGACGCACAAGTAAAAGAAAGCCGAGATCGATAACAGCAGAATATTTCTTTACCTGGACATTATGTAGGAATGATGAACTTCTCTATAATCGTGACATTGACGGAAAAGTAGATAGTTTGGTGGCAAATGGTAGGAACTTCAGCAGACTGTTCGCTATAGAGTTGAATTTGGAAACCGCGCGTTCAATCGCGACATACATCAGTAAAACCACACAAAATCAACTTATAAAAGCCTGCAAAGAAGAAATTCAGAAAGATATTCTGGATAGAGTTAGAGTTTGCGTAGTTGTATTTGATGAGACGACTGACAATTCCCATACAAAACACTTTAGATTATCCTAATGCTACTACTGCAACAGAGCAATCAGAGAAGATTTCATCACATTTTGCGATGCATACCAAGCAATTCGTTCCGAAGAAGTACTAAAGGAGCGTCGTTTAACTGAAGTGGCAGTGGCACATATCGTCATTGATCTGTTTGAGAAATTCGACTTGGACCTAAAATATTTGGTTGGAATTAGAACAGATAGTTGCTCGGTAATGGCATCTGATTTGAAAGGGGTATGTCATGGGTTGTTTATCGTCAAAAACACCGTGACAATCATTAAAAAATCAAACTCCAGCAGAATATTACAGAAGAGGAATCTTCATTCGTTTATTGGACAATATTACTACCGAATTTAATAAAATACTTACTCCAGACCACGTTGGACCGAGACATTGATCAGTTGAGACATTCAAGATCGGCAGCTTGAGAACTTGATAATAACATTTTAACAGTAACAAGAACTCTAAATTAAGGTTATTACCAATGTACTTCAATTTTGATGATAATAACCTCACTTTCCCATTAGGTGCTACATGGCATTCTTTCTGAAAACCAAAGTAAATTTTGCTTCCGAAATCAGAATACTTACGGAATGCTTTTTAGCCTAGTCAACGGTTACATGGACCACGTCATTTCGAAAAGCATTCTCAGAACATAACCACAGTAATAACCTGATAAATAAAATTATATTCTAATTATAGAAAAAATAGACAAAATTGTTATCTATTCTGCAAAAAGTTGTCTCGGTTTGGTCTGTTTGGTTATTTTTGTTTTTCTTTTTTTAGTTGGGCCAATTTCGTTTTTTAGGCAGCGAGCTTTTGGGGGGTCATGGGCTTCGTTGCTGGAGCGGTACCGACAGCAGCGTATCCGTATCAAAGAAGAAGAAAGAAGAACGTACTCTGGAGCAAAGGTGGACTCAGACCATTTTCTTGCGGGTGTTAAAATGAGAGACAGGATATCATGCGTAGGGCAGGACGAAGGAGAAACCAAAGCGAGCAAAAAAATATTATACCGCAGCCCTTAAAGAAGAGCAAATTAGTGAAGAATAATGCAAGTATCAATACCAATATTAACGAGGAGTGCGTTAAACTAAGGACCATAATAAAGGAAGACGTAGCAAGCAAGCTTCGATGAACAGTGCGCTAGAGTAATGGAAGGTAAGGATGAAGGATATGCTAATATGCTGAAAAGATACAGAACTAGAAATTCTGTAGCGGCCTACAAGAATCCAAAAACGTACGCACAAACGAAAGAAGACGCGGCTGGAAGAACAAATTGCAAAGATAAACGAGCTTGGGAATATTAACGAAGTCAGAAAGCTATATGAGAAAGTGAACAAGCAACGTAGAGTTTAAACCCAGAGTGTCGATGTGTAAGGACAAAAACGGTAAGCTAAAACCAAGTGAGCCAAAACCAAGAAGTCTTAGAAAGATGGGGGAGTATTATAATGAGCTACTGAATTATTTATTATTATTATAAGGAATGAGGGGGCAACCCATATGGTGAACACTACGGCCTAGTTAGGCCTATTGTGTACGTACCCCACTAGCGGAACAGACTATCGGCCTTCCGAATGAAGGCAAGAAGGTCTTTAATTGATGAAGACCGGACTTGGGCAGGGCTCAAGAACTCTCTGATAAACGTTCTTCTTCTAAGCCAGATCAGAGCAGGACAATCACAAAGAATATGTGTGGAAGTTTCATCGTCTTCCAAGCAGAGTCGGCATTCTGTCTCTTGAGACAGTCCTAGGTTGTGGAGGTGGTACCGCAGTCTTACATGGCCAGTGAGATAACCTACCAGCAGCCTTAGGTCCGCTCTGTTTAGAGTAATAGTGCCCCTTTGGGGCCCTGGAACAACGTCTCAGACCCCTCCATCGCGAGGCTGTCTGCAGCCTCATTTCCCTCGATACCCCAGTGTCCGGGGACCCAGCTACTGAATAGAGATGACGAAAATGAGAGTGAAAGTGATGTGAACCAATCCAATAGAAACGCACCAGTAATACTGATGCTGCTAATAAAAGTGAGGTGCCTACACTGGACGACGTACAAGAAGCTATGCCGTACGTAAAAACAATAACGACACAGGAAAAGATAGCATCTTTCCCCCATCTCACGACATCTCACGAAGGGCGATAGGGGGTCGAAAATCGCGGACTCGTCTTACGTAATTAATGAACATCTCCAAAAGACTATGTTCAATTTGGCATACCTGGTCGGTTGTTATTCTTCTTCCATATCTCGAGTGATTCCTCGCTGATAAGGAGAAATAATGGAAGCGATTCCTCTGCTTTGATGACTACCCAGGCTTCCATAGGGAACGTCGAATTTTGTGCTTGGTGATACCGGATAAGCTTTCCAGATTTATTTTTGTCAACCAGATGCGAGCTCGAGGTCCCCTCGGGATATCCACCGCTGGGATTAGCCTGAAACTTATGCCTTCCAATGCGTCGGCCGTCACTTGTATGTGGCCTGCAGTTTAGGAAATCTTTATATGTGTGGGCATCGTCAGTCCGTACCTCAAGATATGTATTTCTACTCAGTTTGAAATTTCCGTTGAGGCCACGAACATTTCTGCACTTAAATTCACAACCAGCTAGGCTAAAGTCTCGTTTTCGTGGGAATCATGAGGTCACCGCCAGTTCACGGGATGTCAGGCCGATACCTCTAGTCCTCATACCTCAGTCACACTGAGTAATTTGTAGCCTTCATTGGGCCGTGCCTGCCGATCTGATCTGAAAGGGCACGGCCTTGCGGCAGCTTGTGAGTGATTGGGGCGCCTAAGTGACGCATTCGCTTAGGAGGTCTCTTGAGGCTCGGTCTTCACATCTGATTACCCTCAAACCTCTATCTCCGAGATGTCATAGCAAGGCGCTGGCCCCCCCTTCGTTTGCGAGGATGTGATCCAACACCATCTCCGATAGTTTGGCTTCCACCTCCACCCAGGTTTCGGGGCTGATGCGCCCCCCAAAGTCTCTCCTCCATCAAAGCTACTTGCAGGTGATCTCTGACCACCTCACCCAGAAGAATTTCTAGGACCGGCTGCGATCCACCTTCCGCTGCCGTAACTCGCTGCAGCAGGTTTTTTCTTGGGGAACCCCTTGTTCTTCTGCCATTTTGCTGCGTTTTTTCATTAGAAGAGGATCGATGTCGTTTTTATACCTCCCGCGACTCGAGATGATTGGCTTGATTCAGTGCCAGTCGTTTGTTGTAATTTTCAATAATCGACTGGAGCTTTATTCTTTCCGACTGGTCACGCTAATGCACAGTTCTGGCCTTCTCATTCTTAGAAATTTTAATGAAAAGAGCTCTCCGGTATGGGCCCTGCATGCCAATTCCATCTAGCATGTGCTTTCCAGGTTTTGGTTTGTCCAAAACGGATGGGCTATGGCTGGCACTCACCGAATTGGTGGTCTTCGCATTACCATCTGCAGGATGGAGACCAGTAACTTTTCCTTACTCTCTAGGTTTACACCTAGATATTTTGCTTAGCTTGAAAGCTTAAGGTCGTTCAAGGTTGGAGTCGTGAAATTCGGCTTACTTTGTTAAAAACTACTTTCTTACTGGTGTATCCGGTAATGCTCAGGTTGAGGGCGCTATGCATTAAGTCAAAGTTGACCGATCATGCTTGGCCCGCAACGTTATCACTATATTCTTAGCATAGCTTTGAGCATAAACCCTGACCTTTTTCTGCAAGAATTCATCAATCTCCTATGGTTGAGTGGGAAGATAACTCAACGCTTAGGGCAGCCTTAATGACTAGCTGAGATTACAGCTGATCCGAGGTGATTAATCAGCGAAAGATACCAGCTGAAAGATAGATTAAAATATTGTAGATGGCGTAACGATTGCAGAATAGCGGACTATGAGAGATGTTGATCGCGCATAAACATAAATATTAACAAACAAAATTTTGATGCACACGGAGGTAGTTACAGAGAAAATCGCTGAGTCACGATGAAAGGCAAATGTAATATTGCCGGCAGCAGAACCTGGCTAAAAACGACATACATGTACGAGAGGTTGCAATTCGCACAAGCGTACAAACATTAAATGCACGAAACAAGAAATTGGCTAATGGTTGTTGATGGTCAAACTGCAGTGGAGAATCTCATGCAGACAAGTAATGGTAGTCAATAATAGCCGATAGATAAACGGAGGATGGATGATAGCAAATGAAGATCGATGTTAGGTGATGAATAATGGCTAATAAATATTTGATGAAAAATACGATGGACGATGGTAGCTCATAATAAATGTCCAATGACTAATAAAAATCATCGATGATGGATAATGGTCTATCACAATGGCAGCTGATGGCCAAGAAACGGAAGGAGCAAAGCAAATAGTCAATGAACTATGAATGGTGAAGAGTCGCTCATAAATCTGATCACTCATACAAATATATTTAGTAATTTTCCTTTATTATTTTTTATTCTAGTATTTATCGATGACTCCAAAAATGAAGGCGTGGATTAAATGTGTCAAAAGCAACATTTGTCCAAGAGACTTTGTTTATATTTCGCTGCGTTCATTTTTCAAATGTTTATAAAACTTCGAAAGTGAATTTTTAAATAAGATTTTGGCAAATTCGCAATTTCATTTCGAAAATAAACTCTCCCAATTAAGCAATGACCAAAATGCACGTATTTATCGACATTTAAACAAAATCACTTTTCCCCTTTTTCATATCGAAAACGATTGAAATTCGCGTCATTTTGTTCGTACACAAGAAGGCAGAATCAATCAATGATTCATCCATCACGAAGCACTGCTGCGGGGGCACTCACCTGATCGTATTGAGCAAGGTAAATGCCAGATTGAGTTCGGCTTCACAATGTACTGTGTAAAGACTACCTTTGCCCGTTCGATAAAGAATGATTGAATGAAGAAGCTCACGCACATTTTTATTGGGGAGGGGAAGGGGAGACCTTCACGGCTTTGGCCTTGCCTGAGCGCGGCTTTTGTCATACACACACATACCCTCATTGTCTCCACGCTTGAATGAAGAAAGCCCATGAATCACGCTTCAATTCTGCTTTTGACACTTCAGCTCCGGTCTATCAATGCCGATTCGAAATGCAGGTGTTATGCAGGTATTTATCGAATTTCAACATAAGTCCAGCTTTAGTCCAGCTGAAAGCGTGATCCAGGTATTTGCAGGCAGAGTGCAAAGCAGATATTCGCGCAGCCATTGCCACCATTATTTTAGCCTGAAAAATCCACAATGTCATGCGCGGATTGACTGTCAGATTCCGGTTAAGTGCCTGCCAACGATAATTTTCATTTCTCCGCAATTCTACACGACGCCGCTGTGCTTAATATTGAAATTCATGGCGTGTGGGTGGTGGTTAATAAATGATTGTAATTATCTTGTACACTCTTCCTAGCAAAATGTTTGGCGCTGTGTCGTTAATTCCGGCGGATTACCGCGGTCCGCTTTTGTCCCACGATTATTTTACATTGCCAACTTTCACTGCGTAGGAGTTTCTAAAATTTGGTGGTTTCATGGCTTTTTTTACTTCTTGTCCAGGGAACAATGAAACTCTTTTATATTATTGGTAATCAGACAGGTGTGATGCAACGCGACAGTTTCGATAATTGGTGGAAATGATAATGGTAATTGGCAATTATCTAGGAAGATTGACAAAAAAGTAATTACGCGTTCAGAAACCGAGGGATTTGATCGAACTCCAGCTCAAAATAATTCGATAAATATTAGAATTAAGTTTCAGAAGATTTTACTTCTTAACACTCAACATTGATATTAGCCGTTCTAGTGCAACATTCTGTTTCACTTAGAGGAACATATCTTAGTTTAGCTTAGATGTGAGGCAGTACGACCTGAAACCCAATTAGAGCTTGACGTGCCGTTTCGATGCCACAACTTGTCTACCTACAGTTCGTTGGTTTTTTAGTTAGCTGTAGCGGATGTCTAAAGCGATGCTGTGGAATTTAGGAAGCAGTAGTTTTGGGTAGGACACTATAATAAAATGAGTTTGTCAAAGGTTCCTCTTTTTTTGAGCCAGTACAATGTCCCATTTCAAATGAGGCGAGATGCCATTGTAATGCCAAAATGACAAAAGCAAGTAAATTAAAGAAAGAAAGAAAATAAATACCAATGAGGAGCTTTTTCACGAGGTTAATATTAATGCAGTAAGTAAGGCCTTAAAGTAAGAGTAAGACAGCAAGAAACCTATCCCTCCACCACATGCGCGAGTATATACATATACATATATTTTACATTTACATCTCGCCTTATTTCAAAATGGAAATTTTACAGCGCCAAAAGAAGTAAGAGAGAAGAAAGCCACCACTGCGTTTTTACAATCACACTCATGTACCAGTAGGACATTATTTTTGAACCGGGACATTTAAAAAAAATTGAACCCTCAGTACAATTCAGCATTGTGTAGGGACCCTCGCATACAGGCCGCCGGCAGCCGCCTTTCAGGTCAGTTCTGCAAGTAAGGCTCGATGAAGGCCATACATTACTCAGTCTGACTGAGGGATGAGGACTTGATGATTCGTTTGACAGGCCTTGAAATGCAGGTGACCTCATAATTTCTTACATACACCCAAGCGAAGACGACAGTTTAGAGTGGTTAATTCAAGTGCAAAAATGTTCATGGCCTCAACAAAATTTTCTGACTATAGCCTGACTACGGCCTGTATTTTACCTTTAGGGACAAACGTACGGCCTCATGTATTTAGGTCCAACTCAACTTTACTTATAAGTGCCCCGACCGTTTGTCTTCAAATCATTTTTAAGTTTTACAGAACGTAACTACTTAGTGTGCGCTGACTGGTTTGGCCTAGAGCTGGGCATTTACACAGAAATAAGCTTCTCTTCTCTCTCGCAGCTGCGACAACAAACGCTGTGTGGGATATCCAGCTTGAGTTTGAAATCTTGATGTTGTATGAGTTGGGAGGCAACCGTCGGGGTTAGCGGAAGACATCCCCACATCTCACAGGGGCTTTGACGGCGGCTGTGCCAGACTACCAGGCGGAACAAGGAGGTGTGTCGCCCGCTAAGTAAAAACTTAACCTTATTGAAACTTGATTAATCAGATAAGTAATCAAGACGCGTTATTAGAGTCATGTATACCCTTGGAAGCCCCGGCTTCATCTACCTCAGTTCAATAATGTTCAGTTCAATCCACATAACTTCACCGACTAAATTCCAGTTCATGTTCAGTTCGTACTTGAAGTGGTTGTTGCTTTTTTGCCAGAAGTTAGAAATGCAAAAGCTCACTGGGATAATATTCCATTATGCGAATTGATTACACCCTTTTGAGCGTTTAACTTCAGTTGGAATCCAGTTGGGCGAACTGAGGTCTGTTTTATGCTCAGTTGAATATGTGGAAATTATATGCGAACTGAGGTTATTTTAAAGTTCAGTTCACCAATTCACGCGAACTTGCGCTTGTTCGGCCGGTGAAGTGATAATTGGCCAAAGCATTAATGCTGATTCTATTAATAAAATTATTATTATTTAATTATTTCAACTTTAACAGCGCCTTTTAAACATTATGTTTGAGGTACTGGAATATCTAGTTACTTTTGGCCAACAGTAAAATAGTTTAGTGGTTTTCTGGTGGTGGAATCTAGTGGTCTCTCTAGGAAAGAGTTGGCAACGCTATTGCTGAAATTTTCTGCCAGTCGCATGCTTGCTTCTGCTTGGGGAGGTTTAATTTGTGAATGAAAATGATGCAATCCCAATGCATATATACGAATTAAACCTTCTAGCTCAGAAGGTGCACTTCTCAGCAGGGCTGAGAAACATTTACCACTGCCGTCGTGGCTCAGCGAGACATGCAAATATAAAATATTAAAAAACATAAAAGATCAAAAACATCAAACAGAGAAGCGTGCAAAACTAAAAAGGGAGTGGGGCACGCAGAGAGTCACGCCACATTGAGAAGGGTCCTTTTAAGGACAACATCACTAGCTAGCAAGCTAAACGCACTCCTTTTGTTGTTATTATTTATAAGCATGCGATTAACGGGTTCGAACATGCCATAATTGGTGTTAGAGGAATTGATGTGCAAGAGAGGTTCACCTCTCAGGTTGTAGTTATTCGCTCTAAATGACGTGCGGCTTCTTCTTATAAAGATAAATTAAATTTATTCATTCGGCATGCGCACTTGCCTTCCAAAATTACTTGGTTGAGTTTTTCTGCGTTTGTTACTTTTTTAACTTAAAAGAGGGGAAAAGATAGAAAAAATTTTATAAAATTTGGCAACAAGGTGCGCAGTACTGTTCAAATATTTTGTGTCACGGAGTTTGAAAACATCTATACATTACCTCTACCTCTACCAAAAAAAACTTCAAAACCCCTTAGCGGCCAAACGCGGTTACGATTCCCTCCCCCCCCCCCCTACGATTTTTTGTTCGTCTATCTGAAACCTATCCATAACCGGCCGCTTTGTAAGATTAACGGATGCACCCTGTATAAATTACTGTTATTAGTTGTATTTGAAGCAAATGTTCACTGTATATTCCACAGTTTGGTCCGATTTTCGTCTAACAAATCTTTTCGACTTTGTTTCATGCTTTTAGTATCCGCGGCCGAATGACGTCCTCTGATTAAAACCGACTTTACACGATGAACTACGAGTATATAATGTCGCCAGCTCTACACGACGGGATGAACGTTTCAATCGGATGTTGGGTTCCAACGATTGAGTCAATACCGACATCAGCCGGAACGCGATGCGTCCTACCAACAAGCGTCCCATGTTGGAAGGTGTTCATTGCACCGTGTCGAACTGACTCATACACACTCATTGAATAAGTTAAATTTTTTTCGGTCTCGTTGACTAGAGTAGAGCCCTAATTCGAGGTTGCAGTTTTCTGTTGCCACTTTGGTGAAACAGAGATAGAACCAGAGACCTTTTTCACGATAAAGGAGCTCAGATTTGTACTTCAACTTTAAGTCTGGGATGTAAATGGACCTTTTGTGAAACAAGCAATCAATGTACAGATGACCCAGAAAACAATGCACAAGGACCTGCAATAAAGAATAGTGCCATCAGCAAGCTTCAGGTTCAGATGCTATACCCACAAAAATATTGCAGGGAGAAACTATGCTATACTATGTCCTACATACTCTCGTTTTCCAAAAATGGGGATAGCGACCTGCTTTATAAAGGTGAGCTGAAGGAAGAACATGGGAACACAAGTGAAAAAACAAGTTGCAATGTCCGCAATTGTATCAAAAATAGAACAAGGTTAAAGACGAAACATCACTCTTAAGGAGCGTGGTAAAGAAGTTGTAGATAACTTGTTATCCTTGGGAACGGTGCTTATCGCACGAAAGGACGTGATGCATAAAACTTTTGCTGTTTTAGCATCGGTTCACCCATATGAAGGCAAAAATTTTAAAACCTCGAAGCTAATAACTCATTAAAAACAAATGAACAAAAAACCGGTTTATCTTTCACTCATTGCTATCCAGATGTTTCGATATGATCCATGAACACTGGACGGCGGCCAACAGCAGCCAAGACTGATAGTGCCCGCTACGGTGAGTCACCCACCGCAGAGATAACCGCATGGCCTGACATTGAAATCAACAGCAATCAATGCACTGCACACACACCACTGCATGAACTTTCTGAGTGGCTAAGGTCACTACCTAAATTGTCAGCTGTTAATTTTGGGAACCAGCACTTGTCCGCGCCTAAAATCTGGACAAAAAGAGATAAAACCAAAAGTTTTCTGCTTGAGCTTTTCACAGTGACCAAATCCGTGGATAATCATCGCCCTACTGGAAACCGATAAGCGAAAATATTTAATCTTACCTCGTCCAGCTCCAGCCGTTGACAGAAGGCAGCGCGACTTTATCGGCGGCGGAAGCAATTTCAACTGCGATAACGCTGAAATCGGCATGAAAAGCCCAAGTTGCCCACGTGATAAGAGACAATTTCGATATTTTAAAACGACAATGCACAGGTGAAGGTGTGCGGCTCGAGATTGAGGTTCGTCTTTGGAAGTTGTTGTTTCTTTTCGGGCCAATCGTCGCCTACACATGCCAAGTTTCGGGCAAAGTGGATCTTGTTGAAGGTTAGCTCAAAGGCCGTGATTTACTTGTTTCCCTTAATTATGGAAGTGGGCTGCGGCAGCATGAAGGTAGAAAGAATCCCTTTGCCCCCTCTCCAGCACCAGGGAGGACGATGCCGAAGGTTGAAGTTAACGGTCCATTTGCACAGAGGCTGCAGTCCTTGGTCCCTTCTCGGGAAATTGTTGCAAAAAAAAATAGCTGAAACTCATTCATAGCGAAACGTGGACGCCATAGGATCACAAGGGCGGCATCCCCGGCAGCAAACCCCAGAAAGCTACAGCATGACTTTGATAAGAGGTCCTCTCGTCCCGGCCCACCCCCCGTCGGTTGCCAACGCTACTTGCTGCTGTACGGTGTGCTCTCGCAAATGGAAACTTAAAGCACGGACGTTGTTGTTGCGTTCGGTGTGTGGCTCTGGCCTGGCAGCCGTTATCGACCGTTTCCCCCGCCGCTGCCGCGCGGCCCCGCTTAACGGCCATGCCCCATCCCGTGGTGTGCACAGCTGGTGGCGTGTAAGCCCTCGTCACTCTTGGATGCTTTGAAGTAGCTCGTGCACAAACAACCGAGCTGCATGAAGCTACCCTCGGGCGAAACCCTCTGCCTCGTTCGAGTACGTGGAATCCTGCCGGCTCCGGTGCTGCCTTGTGTCCCTTCCGAGAAAGGACAAAAAGACCCAAGGGAGGATCTGCTGTGCTCTGTGTGTGTATATATCGTCACGTTGTGTATCCCTTTGCACGGCACGAGGCGATTTAACTGTGGGCCGGGTCGCCTTCCCCTCCTCTCCGGTGCCACTGCTGCCACATACCCGAAGCGACCCGACCGTTTGTCTGTAAGTTTGCTTTGATTGAGTGTAGGCAGCCAGCCCGGACAGAGCCGGTCATGGGCTTGCGGTGTATGGGTTTGTGTGTGAGTGAGTTAGTGAGGTTCTGCGCTTGGTTGGCTGTTGAGTTGGCATGGCTACACGTTTTCTCTCTGAAATTGGAGCAACGGTTTTCAGTCTCATCGAGTCGTCTTTGGAAGCGGCAGCATGGATGTAGGTTTGAACATTTTTTCTGATTTAAAAAAATTACTGAATATTGATTTCTTTAAAGTACGGCGGATTGGATTTTTTGCTGGAGCTGAAGGAACAGGTCCCGGTCCACATGCGAAAGCCGAAAAAGGTTCTCAACTTGGCGGAAAGGATTGCGGTGATTGAGGAGTATCAAAGGACGTCAAATACACGGCATTTGGCACGAATGTTCGGATGTGGCCGCACCCAAATACAGAATATCCTGCGTCACAAGGACGAATACTTAACGGAATGGGCGAATAATGGAGATCCTTACAGCATTAGACGGAAGCAGTCTGCGCGCCTTGTCGCGATTGGCCTAGTCGTTTACGAATGGGTGCAGCGATGCCGCTGCTATATGATGGTTGTCACCGACGATCAGATTAAGCAAACTGGACAAAAGGTCGCTAGGATGTTTAACATGCCTGAGTTTCGAGCCACGAACCGCTGGCTGGCCCGATTCAAATGCAAGTACAAGCTGACCGATCTCAGCTTCGACACCGTTCATGCCTTGGATATAACCAAAAAATCGCTGAATTTAGAGGACATCATTCAGGACATGAAGGACCCGCAGATCCAGAAGGCCGTTATGACGATGGACTTGAACTCTACCGACTTTGAAATACTAAAGCATTGCGAGAACGTCAAGCGGAACGAGGCGAGTCAGCAGGCTCACGCTCAAATGGTGACCAATGAATTCATCATCACCGAAATACCTGAAGAACAACCCCAAGATGAGCCGGACTATGTCGATATTTTAACAGATAGTTACCACTCGGAGAATAGTTTAATGGAGGACAGTGGGATGAGCACATGCACCAAGTCAGATGCCAAAGACGAGAGCTACGCCAAGGAACTGACGTCCTACAAAGACGCACTCAACCACCTGGGGCCGCTGGAGCAGTTTGCTTTGATGCAGGAGGACATCCGAGCGATTGGACTTATCAATCAGCTGGAGAACCTGTTTCGAGATGGAATGAAGAAAGTGGAGGGCGAGAACAAGAAAGCTCCCTCGTCGTCCCCGTTCCAGTTTTAAGAATTCTGTTTAGGATAGAACTCACTTAAGATTAGACTTAATTAAATTGTTAGTTGTAAGAGATGTAATGGCGCCATTCTTAAGCTCTAGATGTTAACTTGACTTATTACTTGTAAATAATGTAAATTGAGGAGGAATTAAAGAGTGGAAGAAATTAGCAAAATGGAATTTGTCTTGTTTGTTTCGTTCCTGCTTTGATCTTGTCAGATGGGGTGGAAATGTGAGGTGGGCAGTTTTGTGGCGTAGAAGAGACCTATGACTACATGTTCTATTATGCCATCGAGGTTAAGTCGGCTTCGGTTAATTGTGTAGGCGACAACAACAAAGGCGTCTAGTGCTACGGACACAATTTTCATGGCTTGCGGTTCTTGTGAAGGACCAATGTGCGTTGGATCTGAGGGGGTTTTTCAGTACTTGATTGAAGAGTTAAATAAATGGTCATGCAGAAAATTGTATCGGGCCTTCATAAAAAATAATGTAATAGTAATGTGATTGCAAGAATCATGTACATATCTTAATAATCAGCATTATTCTCGTTGTCGAATCACCCAGGTGGGATCTGTGTTACGTTACTTTGAATGTGGTAATTCTCGTTGGCGAGTGATGGGGCTATGAGGAACGTTGTGAAATGAAACAAATTTTCATTTGACAAGTTTGACATATTTAACAGTGCGACGTAAGAATTTGTAGAAATAAATAAATAAAATGAGTTAATTTGTGTTTGTGTTTGGTGGATGTTAATTTTCTATAATTTTTTAAGGAAATATACATACAATCAAAAGAATCTTCGTTTACCTTTTTGAAAAGATAGAACTGTCAACAAAATTGTCACTTGACATTTCCACCTAGTGACAGTTAGAATTCGACGTTTGTCGATCTAGTCGCAAGGAGTCACTTAGATTGACAATGCGAATACCAATTGAGGGTCGAAGTGACATCTGTCACCACACTCGACAACGAGAATAAGGTTGAAAGTATTTTGCTTATGACACACATGGGGTATCGATACCAAGGTATCTATACCAGGATATGGTGAATACCGGGGTATCGAGGCACCCATGATACACATAAACAAGGGTGTAATTTGACGTTTATTGCTGGAAATTTTTTTTATTTTTTAGTTTTTCAGTTTTTACTCTAGCTTTGTTCCAGAACTCGAATGTGGGATCCCGCGGGACAAAAATTTTCCCAATTTGTGTTTCTTTACTTTCTCATGCAAGAAAAAGCGGGGAAATTTTCACTTCCCCTCCTGCAGGAATTAGCCGGAGGTTTTCGGTCCGGCGATTTCTTGCAAGTTGTCAATTGACAATTTTTTGTATGTGTGTGGGTATCTTAAAAAGCGGCATACACATAGACAATCGACATTTATGTTATCTTCTTCTTTATTTGCAAGAAATTGCCCAAAAGTCGTTTCTTTACTTTCTGAATTTTTGAGAAAAATTATCCCCACCATTCAACTAAGTTTTTGCCCAACAAATTTTTGCAGGAAAAGTACGGGAACAAAGCTTCTATATTCGCCTTTTCAACTGTAGCAACCGTTTTCGGTGTTCTTATTCTTTATTCTGAAATTCTTGAAGGTACAAAATTGCAACTTTACCCGTTTCCGGCCTATTTTTGCACATAGGTGTCGCTACGTACAGGAAAAAAGATCCTATAACCACTTAATACCAACAAAATTTTGTTGGTTTCGATTCCCAGTTTATACCCACTTGTTTACCTGTGTATGTCCAATACCGCGGTATCGATACCCCAAGTTTGCCATAAGCATTATGCTCGCTTAGTTTATGCCCTTGGAACGTTCGTCGGTTCTTTTTGTATTTTATTGTTATAGCAATCTAGTTACTACATACCAATAACAGTCAAGATCTTGGGTCGTCCTGTTCAAATGAACGAAGTTTTCCGGCTTGTGCTAACTCAAAAGTTATCTAAGATCGACAATATTGCAACATCGGCTGAATAACATTGCATTATTAAGACTGAAGCAGACAGCTTCGTTCCTCTTCGTTCGTTCGTTAGTTCCGTTCTCTCGTTAAATGCTGAATCACATAGCTTCGTTCTTTTTTTTCGTTTTTCTGCGGGTTCAATGCTGTATACTTCATATGAAAGTGTCTACATCCGTTAGGGTAAGTACGGTTACGGTGACGGCACGTCATATTTGTTTCAAGCTTTAGCTATGCGCAGATTGGGTTTATTATGGGCATATGAAAATTCTTAGCCGATGTTTGTAAACGATTTCGATGGGTGAGGGGGCTTTTATCCCGAGGCTATGGAGGAAAATAAAAGAGAATGCAAAGTTTGGTACCCACCTCCAGTAGCTATGTGTAATATGTCATTAGATAGGTAGTTTTGAGTTGAATATAAGTTACTCGGGCGCCTTCGAAATCTTTGTTCGTTTTGAGTAATACGGCCAGAACTGTACAAAGATAGAGTTTTACCTGTAACACTGTATTTTATTGGAATTGCGATTTTTAACAACTGAAGTGGCAGAAATAAAATGCCTAAATGGGATCAGCTTATTTATTACAAACGAGGCTGTCACAAAGACCGAATTTTAAGTGTTGCGCAAGATAAAACAATTTCGGCAGAGCACACGACTTTTTTACACAAAATGTTTCTAATTGATACTGTAGGCTTGCCTTATGAAACTGTATTTGTGCAGAATATTTTTTTATATGTATGTTTACAACAAATATCGAAGTGCTTAGCAAATGGCGCTGTTGCTAAATTAGTTCATGTTGAAAGGAGAACTAAAGATTGTGTGGATCGATGTCCCAGACTCAGATTGGCCAAAAAATAAAGAAAAAAGTCCTTGGGCATGTAACTGCTATTCAAATTAGTAAAACTGCTGTACCGATAGGAAAAAAATCAGCAACTATTCCACACTTAAGGGGACCTTTCGGTGGATTTTTTTTGAAAAAATCCAATTTTTTTTTTTGTTACTTTGAACATCTAAGAATACAGCAAAAATAGTTTCAAGAGTTTGCAAGGCCTAGAACGGGTATAAAATGGGGAGGAGCAGCTGTACCGCTCAAGTTTTTTTCGTAATTTGCATGATAAAAAACTTTAAACGCGTTTTTCTCAAAACTGCATTTTTCCTCACTGGTCACACTCTCATTTTGACAATTTTCAACCGATTCATTCCAATTTTTTGCAGCATGCTCCTTACATGTGTAGTTATCGCCGGAACTAGGATCTTTTAAAAATATTGTTATTTAAAAAAGTTATTAACAATTTAAGTTGCAAAAATCAGGTCGCAAAATTCAAAGTGCCGCCATTTTTATATTTTTCAATAACAATCTTAGATCCTAGTTCCGGCGATAACCAAAACAGCACAAATTAAGAAAATATTTTACTTTTTGATGTCAGATGAACCGTTTCGGCAAAAAAATGTGACCGAGTTTTAAAGAGGACCCTCTTCAGCCGCCATTTGGAAGACGCCATTTTGAAAAAAAAAAAATGTTTTTGTAAACTTTAAAATATGCTTTATAATCATGTAAAAAATTTAAGCAATTAATATTTTTTAACAGTTAGAAAAAATTCTTTGAAAAAAACACGTTTTCCACCGAAAGGTCCCCTTAATAACAACAAAACGATAAATGTTAAGCGCTTGTACAATACGACTCATAAATCACAGGGAAACACATACCACATACTGTCATCTATGTGTGTTATCTTGATGGGGGTGACTAGCCTTCAAGACAAGATTTACTTTCAATTGTCAAAGTCTTCGTGCGCACTTTTTAGATCTTATCGATTAAATTATAAAAAACTCGAATGTTTTGTTTTTAAACGAAAATTGGTTTGTCAATGAAGGGTTAATCAGAATACCAAAGTTCCATTGTATAATTCAAACGTTCAAGCTGGAGCAGTTACCAAATGTCAAAATGCTGATGTCGCCGAGTATCGATATGACCTTGAAACAGACTGAATTTACAAGTTGTGCAGTACATATACATTACTTCAAATCAAAAATCCAATTTTTGTAGCAATTCTTATGGCTATAGGGCCATACGCAAGACTGTCAGATGTAATCGTTTCAAACTTACTGCGCATGCGTCGATAGATAGTGTTCTCAAGTAGATAGCTCTTTAATGTTATTGTTTCGTCGAAAAAAAACTTAAGTGCCATGACATTATAGTAACTAACAGTGGATATCATTCACACTGTATGAAAAAAGTTAGTTTTAAAATAAAAAGAAAAAGAAGAATTTGACAAGTTTTGCAAAATTCCAGCGGTAAGTAAAATTTTATTATTATGCCTCGTGCACAATGAGAAAGTGGATTTATTTTATGTTTCGTCCCGCTCATTCCACTGCCTAATTCTCTATTTCCATCTCAAGTTAAAATTTGAGAACATCAGTTAAAGTTGGCTCTACTTCAACTTCAACACTCAAATTTCGGAAATTCGGAATAAGCAAGTGACATCTGGTTCTCACACTAATGAACAAGCAGAATTATTGTACCAAAGTAGGTTATTTATGTTGCTTATTTTGTATTGAAAAACATAAAATATATTAAAAATAAAAAAATTATTACGACAAAAGTCATTTGAGAGCTTTGCGAGTGCATAATTTGTAAAAATTGAGTTAATAAAAATCTAATTTTCCGTTTTTTCTCATTCGGGTCATTAGATGGCAGCACTTCCATATTTTTTCCGAAAGAGATAATCTGAACTAAAATTCAGTTAACAGAAATCTCGCCAAATTTTATCGACTTTACTTAAAAATTAAGTAAATTTGATTTTAAAATTAAGTAAAGTCCAGTCAAATTAAGTTTTAGTAAAGACCGAGATTTCTGTTGGCAATTTCTTTAGTGAATATTTTTTTAATGTAACAGCTGATATTGACATTATGTCTGAAAATTCACTTCAACACTGTGCACATAGCAAAATTAGCACTTTAACATTGTGAACACGGCATTATTTACCTTAGGCCAGCTCCTAACACTGAGGAAATTCCCGGGCAAACTAGATTTCCGATTTATCTTGTTTTATAGCCCTGTGTTTGTCTCAAAACTCTGAAAGTAAAAAAAACATAATATAAATATAAATTATCTTTAAATAATAAGTTATGTAAAAGGTTTAGCAAGATGAATTTTTCCTATCTGATGGTTCTTAATATTACTCGCAATTTGACTATTAGGTTAGGTTAGCTGTAGGGTTGCCTCCAATGCAATCGGAGGGCCAATCAACTCTTTTTCAGTTCTTTTCCACCTGAGCTTATGTCGAAAGGTACCAAATAAGGGCAAGAAAAATATTGATTAAGTACACGTATTTTTTTTTTGAGAAAAATGTGATTGAAGTTAAAATTTTAGTGAATAAAAAACAAAATTTTGACTCTGACTCATAACTATGGAAGTTAATGGATTGGAACCTTGACTTCTACAGGTGGGAGAATTCTGCGTAAATTGCTGCCTTATTTATATCCATATCCCGTATCTTATAAAAATACAAATACAGATTACAAAAATACAGGGTGATATGTAAACCCCTACCAAAAAAAATTCAAAACGCCCTAGTGGTTAAACCGTTACGATTTCCCCAACCATTCGAAATTTTGGTGGTCGCTTTGTTACTTTCAGCAACACACCCTGCATATTTTTTAGTAGAAACCCTTATAACTGTTTTAGAAAGATAGGAAGAAATTACTATAACTGGAAGATTCTGGTCAGAGCTGACAGCTGTCGCGCAAAGCAGTGCCGGCTGGAGGTTTAAAAGGCTCACCAGAAAGAAAGGGCCTTGCGAAAGACATCCTGGTTATTGAAAAGTTGGTTTTGCTGGATGGAACGTGCGCTGGGGCAACCCCTGTTTTGGAATTTAAATCCCGAGAACTGCTCTGGTTCCCCAGCCGGTATTTAATCGCTTGTTAAGGTCTACCGGGCTAAATCAAGTCGATGATGATCCCCAATACTAAGAAGAGGCTCTCCAGAATTTGGCTGCCAAAAAGGATGAGAACTGAATACCTGTTAGGTAAATTCATTATATTTTTTCGACTGTGACAAGATTATATGTTTTAGTTCAATTTGTTAGACATAACATATTCATTTAGTGCTTAATTTTCCGGATAGTTTGTAGTGACATATTTTTGTGCGTCGTCGTGCATGCTGTTTATGTTGACTGTGGTTAGGTTGATTTTATCCAAATATTGGTTTAGAATTAGAGATAATTAATTTTGTTGGCTTTAATTTTTATTAGTTTTGAATCTAATCTTTCAAGCCAGTGGTTAATTCTTTTATTCATTGGTTGTAATGTACTTTTTAGTTCAATTCATGTTGGTTAAATTTTTTTTCGAGGGATTTGTGTTTAATTATTTGATTTATACATGTTTTAGACATACTAAGATTTTTGTCAAAAAAAAAAAAAACAACGCGTACTGGCCGGCTGGAGCCGGCGTACGTAATTTCCTTCATAATTTGCTGTCGAAATTGTCATTAGGCTAAGGCTCTTTTCATCGTTTTGTATTGTTTTTGCTGTTTATGTATGAAGGAAGAAAAAAAAGTAAAGAAAATTAAATAAAACTAATTTATTAATTATAAATCTCTCTTTAAAAAAACCCTCAATTGCAAGATTGTTGAAGTATATATTGGTAGGCAAGCGCAGCGGTAGCAGTGTGGTGATTGATATGATGGAGGGCTAAAGCTGGTGACAGAATTTCGCGCAAACGCGGTGCGGACATTGACAGATAGAATAGAGTATTGCAATGCCCCCTTTTAGACGGGCGGACACCGAACAGACAAAACGAACGAACGAACTGGGTGTATAGGGAAGCGGGTGAGAGAGGACGATGGGGAGGGCAGACAATTTTCATGGACACTTTCAGCGAACTGTGAACAGACAATTTGACAGTTCCTGCGTTGTTGTTGTTGCTAGGATGAGAGGGCAAAAGCAAATTTAAAAAAGCAAGAACAGCAAGCCATGAAGTTTTTATAAAAGCAACAACAAAACCCAATCATTTTTGGCATTTTGTCCGTTCGTTGGTGTCCGCCCGTGTAAATGCCCAGCCGACACTCCACCGGGCTTCAAAGGAGAATTTGCGATTACAGTTAAGTTTTGTCTGTTCGGTGTCCGCCCGTCTAAAAAGGGCCTTATGCTTGTGTGTGCTATCTCGAATGCGGCAATGCAGAAAAAGTTGAAAGTAGCCCGACCTTTGCGTGGCATGCCTTCCATTCGCGGAATATTCCGTCAGCTCGCATTTGAATACACACACTTCTATATTACCTGTCAACGAATGCAACGCATGTACGCTTGGATATGTCACCAGCTTAACGAAATGTGGCTTGAGCGCTACGCACACACCGCGTAAGTTGCTTTACTTTCTACTTCTCGCGCGTTGCGTTTGTTGTTTTTGTGTTGTGTTTTGAGTCGTGTTTTGGTGTTGGTGGGCATTTTGTTTAGGTTTTGAATCGTGTGCTGGTGATGGGGATAAGAAATTTGTTGAATTTCATAATTATTTCGAAATTGTGGTGATGAAATTAATACCTAGAACAAATACAAGTCTTGTAGGATAGAAAATTAATACGAAAATCATACAGCTTTTTCAATTTATTTCGTATCACGTCTACTTGTCACTTTGATTTTTAGGTTGTGTCAAAGTCGGAACGCGACACCAGCACCGCGACTTTGTGTCATGAAAAATCCGCACACACCGCGAAGTCAATGTCCGCACCGCCATTGCGCGTAATTCTGTCACTACCCAGTGAGAAAAATTGGGAGCGATGCACAGGGGAGTGCACTTGGAGCACTCTCAAGGGAGCTTTCCTGGAGTTTTCATAAATTTTATATAAAAAAAGAAAACGGGCAATTATCTTCATGCCCATAAAATGTGACATTAGCAAACTCAATAGCCCGGCTCTCGTTCGATACGGAGGACAAGCAGCTTTGGAAGTTGATAGAATTTAGTTGGGGGACTGCTTTGGTAAAGCCACTCTCGGGCTTGGAAAGAAAAGGGCAATTGCAAAAGATAAACGAAATAAAAGCTTTTCGATGCCGGATCACATACCCACAGGCGCCCATGAATATTTCTTTTTTAAAAAGCTTTTTTATAATGCTCCAATAACGCCTTTTTGGGAGCATAAAAACGTATGCTCCCTCGCAATGACATGCAATGTTAACAAGAATATGGAACTGGTATGGCAACGGGAGCACTCTATGCTCCTTTTGGTGCGCTCCAAGATGGCTCTTGGAGCACTCCTTTTCCCGCTGGGTAGCTTAAGGGCTCGGCGATGGCGTAGCAGCCGATGAGTCCTCTGTCCTCAAAGCTTTTGTTTTCAGGAACCCTCCTCGCTCTCCTTTAATTTCTCTGACGATGTCGTGAAGGAAATACTCACAATTAGGTAAGTGGTGGTGCCGGATCATGTGCGGTATTCTCAGCTTCTCTCCCCCAAACCCCCGACCCCGGGCGAGCCAGCCCTATTTTTGAGGCCTGGGGTACCGCTTTGAGCTTCAGTTTTTTTGAACATTTTTATTTTGGAGTTTTGGTTCAAATTTTCGGTTTTTGTTGGTGGACCTGAGGTTGGCTCTTCGGGCTCCCAACCCAGGGTTCGCATTACATAATGAGATATTTTAACGTGTATGGCTGCTAAATGCATTCGCCATAAATTACGAATTTTTGTTATATTTTGATTGCAGTGTGTCAAAGCTATAAAGCCTGAACTACATTGAAAAGCAGTGCAGCACTGCGAAGTGAAATTTAGACTTCTTGTAACTGAACGTGGCAACTCACATTAACTTCACTGCCTTGCACTGCACTGCACTGCGCTGCCTTTTCTTAGGCTAATTTCTAAAAAACTACTTCGCACTGCATGGCAGTTTCTAAAAAACATAATATGAAGTTGTCATTGCCATTGTTGTCAAAATGGATGACTAAAAATTGATAGAATTAGTGAGAAATAAGGACTTTGTAGACAACAAAAGTCACAGGGACTACAAAAAAATTCCAAAAAAAATATAGAAATAGTCAATGTCAAAATACTGCTTTTTCAATGTGTCTCACCACGCGTTCTATAATAAACCACTGCCTCATACTGCACAATGCTGCACTGCACTGGTTTTCAATGTAGTTCAGGCTTAAGAGTCTCATTATTGTTCCATTGTTGGAATGTAAGTAGGCTTAGCGGCACTTGTTACTTGCACTTAGCCTACGGGGTTAATGGGACTCCCGCTCCTACCTACCTATGAGGCCCGAGTCCTACAAGGACTCTATAATTTACAGTTCTGGGACAATAGAATAATACAGCTAAACTAGAATTCTTGTTAGCGATTCGAAACTTGCGGAACTACAAAAAAAACATATAGCTCTGTATCGCTTTCTGCAGCTGTCTTTAAATAACAGGAAATGCCTAAAATGTACCCCAGATTAATTTATTTTTACCACTTTGTTGTGATCATAAAACAGTGATATTTTCCGTGGAATCATTAAATTAACATCTACCTGAACTAAATTTATCTCTTTCCGAAACAGGTCCATAAAATGAGTCATCCAAAAACAACGAGACCCATACACAAGTAATATGGATGCATGTGTGTTTTGATATCCTTTTCAGGTTATGACAACATCAGGATATAAACGAACATGCAGTTTTTAGATAATAAGCTATATTTTTGTGTTCATTGAGATAACCAAGATTACACTGTCGTTCAGTAGCATTAAAAGTGATTTTAATCCCCTCAACACATTTTACCATGACACTGCAATCGACACTTTAGGCGTTCTGCGCGAAAAATAACAGGTTGTGATATCCACATAATTTCTCTTTCAACCGCCGAACAGGTCTACGCCAATCCGTAGAACTAATTTCGGAATTAATAAGCAATCACACTTAAATTCGAATTTCTTCCTTTTCTCCCCACACACACGCACACACCCAAGTCGCCAATTTTTCCGGGGCATCCATCAATAAAGAAAATCACGAAAATTGCGGCTCGGCGAATCTCCTGCAAAATCTATTAAAGCAATTTTCATTGAACGCCTCGATTAAGCCGTTGTTTTTCACTTTGCACTGTTACAACCGCAGTGAGCTGAGCGGCGGCAGATAGAAGCCCCAATCAATCGGTGTTCTCAGGTATGAATATAATTACATCAGGTAGAGGTGCTCCCCTGCGGCAACGGTTAGCAACCTGTTATGATGAGTAGCAGTGTATCTTTCGATTTGGATTGTTTTGGCCATGACGTGCGGGAAAACACTCGTTTAAGCTCTTAAAAGGTAGCGCAGAAACAGCTACCTACTAGCGGTACCGCCACTTAGTGGATCTTTCCACGGCGGAGACCGCGGCATGAGTCACTGTCATCGACTGCGAATGCATCAAGGTGGATTTACATATCTGACATTTTTCCGTCGCGCCGGGTCACAGCTGATCATTTCTGTCGCGGATTTTTAATACGCGTTTTACATTTCTGACGAATTCTGTCGCAGCCAAAAACAATCGTGACTTTTGGCAACTGGCGTGAAGAGAGTAAAAATGAAAGTAAACAAAAAAATATAAATTAACAAACAAACAATTTTTGATAAAGCCTCCACGCAAAGCCAACGTCCACGCAAAGCCAAACAAATTCAAATAAAAAAGCATTTCAGTTACACATAACCTCAACTTTTACTTACAATCAGCTGTTTCTATCACCTTGTCACAGAAAAAGTTGAAGTTCGCTCAGCTCTCCACCGTGACGGTAAGATGTCACAGAGATTGTTTCCTATTGGTCGAAATTGTAGAAAATTGCGGCGCGACAGAAAAACGTCGGATATGTAAATCCACCTTCAAAGTCCACTCGAAGAGTGTGGATATCACTGATTCCATTGATGGGATGAGCTGTGCTGATGCTGGCTGGAACTGGATTGAAGATGGCAAATTGCAGCTGAATTATGGGTTTCCAATTCCACAGAAAAGTGGAATCCTCTTGATTGGAATTCGATCAGTGCGCTGTGAACTAGTTCATGGATTTGGACAAATGTAGGCTGGTGCTGCGGCGGCGATGATTTGGTGCAGTTCGACTTTAGCAACATGAGACTATGGTCTATTTTTAACCTGCTTATAATGAGATCTGGGTAAATCAGCTAAAATGGGGATTCAAAATGAAGTTTGAGTGGGTTATGGCAACTGCAGTGCGGTGTTGATGGATGCTCTTTAGAACGGGGCTTTTTTGCGGTGAAATCCAAACCGTTTTTTAATTGACCTTTGTTTGCAGGTAATCAATATGTGATAAACCATATAGGAGAGGCCCTGTTCAGCGATCGAAAAAGGGTACAATGGCAGAAAACAACAAATTGTAAAAGTTGATTTAAAAGGTCTAGGAAAAAGTTCGTGGCGTTTTAAAATAAAATCGCCACTGGTTTGCTATCTTTCATTTATTCTTTAAGGGGGCGTCATTCATCTTACAAATCTCCCTGGTAGCAGGCAAGCCATGATGGAGGATACTCAATCTCCTCCTCGCTGTAGCCTCACAGATGCACATCTAGTGCTCGAATATTTCGGGAAGTGCACAACAGAACCGACACCCAACTGCATAAACAACCAGCCATATTCTGCTTGGAAGATAATTGACGAACAGTGGCCTGTCAGGAGCTCTGTTATCTTTTTATATCCCAGGAAGGAAGTCATTGTGAGTTTCAACTCTAGTATTCATTCAGTAACAGCAGAGCTGGTTTTCCGAGTGAATTTACATCGGTATCGTTTCATCGCGAGTAACTTTCTTGACTTTACACGGAGATATCTATATCTATATTCCTTGACTTTTCGTATTTTGATAATTATACCTGCAGACCGCCGGTTAGAAAAGTAGGCGAAAGCGAATTGTGTATGCGTTAAGTTGTCAAATCGAAATTTTCTCGGAAGCAGGTTATTACAGTTCCCTCTTGCCCTTTCGTTAGCTCCTAAAAAACCGCCGGCTACCATCCCAGAAGTCCAGGGTTCGAATCCCGGCCAGCCCCACGGTTCTTCGCCTTTTTCACTTTCCCACCTACATAACTTTCCTTCTTTCTTTTCCCTCTTTACATTTCTGATTCCTCTTGTCATAACCTTCCTTAGCCCTTTCACGCTCTACCACCAAGCGCATGTCGTCGGTTCGTTGATGAGATTCAACTCGTTTCAGGAGGCACCACACTCCAGCGAGTTGTTTCTCGAGGCCCCAATGTCAAAGTCGCGATGAGTAGAGAGTCGCGTAATTGTTGGGAGTAGGTGGACTAAAAATTTCGCGGTTAGGTTATGGCAGTTGTGGCAAAAACGGTCTTGTTCTTGCAGTCTTGTCTTGTTCTTGCACATTTTGCAAGACCAAGAACAAGACTTAGTTATGCTTGCAAGAACAAGAACAAGACAGACTGAACAGGAACAGGACAAGACCAAGACTAGATTAGTCTTGTCTTGTTCTTGCGTTTGCTCATCACTAAGTCACATGGCAGCGTCTTGAATTTACATGTAGGGTGATTAATGTGCCGAAATATTAACTTTTCATCGTATTTAAAGGGACGAAAAATCAGTATGTTAGAAATATAGACGATCAAGAGCTCTGTCTAATTTCTAATAAATCTCTACATACAGGCGAAATTCGAAAAGTGACATCAAGCAATGTAGGAAATTTTATAAAGACTAGTATTCTGCGACTGGACAAAAACATTTGGAGTTCCGGAAATGTCTGAATTTGAACGTTCATATCTCCTGCGCAAAATCGCACGCTTCAGCCGCACACATTCAAAGTACCTTGAACAACCCAGTGGGAAAAATTGGGAGTGCTGCACAGGGGAGTGCACTTGGAGCACTCTCAAGGGAGCTTTCCTGGAGTTTTCATAAATTTTATATAAAAAAAGAAAACGGGCAATTATCTTCATGCCCATAAAATGTGACATTAGCAAACTCAATAGCCCGGCTCTCGTTCGATACGGAGGACAAGCAGGTTTAGAAAGTGGATAGAATTTAGTTGGGGACTGCTTTGGTAAAGCCATTCTCGGGATTGGAAAGAAAAAGGCAATTGCAAAAGATGAAGAAAATAAAAGCTTTTCGATGCCGGATCACATACCCACAGGCGCCCATGAATATTTCTTTTTTAAACAGCCTTTTTATAATGCTCCAACAACGCCTTTTTGGGAGCATAAAAACGTATGCTCCCTCGCAATGACATGCAATGTTAACAAGAATATGGAACTGGTATGGCAACGGGAGCACTGTAAGCTCCTTTTGGTGCGCTCCAAGATGGCTCTTGGAGCACTCCATTTCCCGCTGGGAAGTTATAGCCTGCTGTAACGGACGCTTTTACGAGATCACAAGTGTTGATTTTGATTTAGCGTCGTTATGCTTTATATGCGGAGCAAATGCTTTGGATGAATCCATGTAGAAGGTATTGCGCATGAGTGCGAGTGACAGAAAAAAAGGGTAATTTATAAAAGGCTGCTGACGGTTTCAGATTTAGTCGGCACCACGATAATTGTCAAAAATTGTTGTACAATAAGTTTAGACACATTTCTGAACCGTCCGATACCTTAGGTTATTCTGCTGCAAAATTTATTGCCGAGTACGTCATCGCTAACAAAGATGAGTGGCAGCTTTCAGTAAACTTGATTCTTGAACAATTTCAGTCAATTACACTTCCACATCTACGTTATTTAAAAATTGAATTGCATAACATTTTTGGTAATTTTATTATTTACAATACCTACACCGTATAAGAGATGGGCCAGTTCTTTCATTACTGCGCACTGGGGAAAAAAATGGTCGGATCTTTGGTATAAAACTCGAAATAAAGATGAGAAAGAGGAGCGTACAAGAATAGTTCTGACGGCAGCAAAAATCATCAAAGAGGATATTCGAACGAAATTTTATGATATCGATTAGTATCCCGCACCGGACGATTTTCTGAATAGCATTAACGCTGTAGTAGTAGAGACTTTGATGATTTTACTCCATGAAATCATATTAAAAGACAAACGCTTTTGGGTCATGGCCCATGCGTCCGAGCCATAACAAGCCTCAACCCTTATAAGAGATTCGTATAGTTCAAATTTAGTTTTCCTGTATAACACTCTTGATTGAAGTACTGTGCGCGGCGAATAGAAACATTGATTGCCCTGTTGTGTTCAGCTTTTGATTTTGTCCAGCTCCTCATTTGTTGACGACACTATTGTTCCTAGGTATTTAAAGCTCTTCACTAGCTCTATATTGGTCTTGCAGTCTTGTCTAAATGTGCAAGATCAAGAACAAGACTTAGCTATGCTCGCAAGGCCAAGGCCAAGACTATATCAGCCTTGGTTTGTTCTTGCGTTTGCTCATCACTAACAACATTTCAAACAAAATGCGATAATTTTTCTAATTTGTTTAAGAAATTATGTTTAACAATATTTTATTGAAAGTTATGCTCAATAGAAGATGAGTCTTTTTTTTTTAGCTTTTTTTTTTTTTTGAATAACGCCTTTTTTTAATATTGTATCGATTTTTAAAAAAAAAAAATCTTAAAAAATTTAAAAGCCATAAAAAAATTCAAAAAACAGCAATTTTATGGTTGGATATTGTAAAGAGATTCTTAGAGCATACGTCAAAAAATATGGGAGTTTTTCAAATAGATTTTATTTTTAATTTAATTTTTTAAATTCATTTAATTGCAGTATACATTATGCATGAACTATTTGACTGACAGTGATCGGGTTTTGGATATAAGTTAAACATGCCTTACACTATCTAATTCCAGAATTAAATGGAAATTAACGGAAGTGCAATATGCATTCTAGCAGTTCAGCTGGAAAATATTGAAAAAAAGTTCAATATTTTTTGACGTTTCTTGATTTTTCGACCGTTTAAGCTTGTGAAAGACCGTTATTAGATTTTCGTGTAGTGCTTCAATTTCACTTTTCCAATTAAAGAAAGTGGTTAAATCTTGAAATATTAGCAGCCGCAAATATAAATGCGTCTCTTTCTCGCAAAATATTTCTATCTTTTTCGCAAAATTAGGTTTTCTAGCAGATCAGCCGAAAAAAAGCGAGTGTCATAAGGGCATTAGATAATTTGATTATGAGCATAATATGGCAGTCCCATTTTCAAGATGGCGGAAAAACTTCCAAAAGAAGAAAAAACCCATAAACTGAATTTAAAATTCACAACAAACCCCCCTTAAGCATCGCGCAATAAAAATATGGGCGTAGCAGGCCTTACTAAAATTCCCATCAGGCGTACGCAAATCGATTTGGGATCTTAATTTTTCGCTCCTCGCCGGCAAAAGACAAGCGTGCAAACTGTCAGCGAGAAGGTAAACGTCCATTCAAGCATTTCCGCTGTGAGAATCGCACGTCCTTAAGGAACATGGAAGGTGACGACGACGGCATTGGCACGGAGGGAAAGGGCTAATCGCTTCGTGTTTCTTCCCATGCACTCCGCTGAATCACCTGCAAAAACCATAGAATTTCTAATCGCATTCAACCCTACTGCAGCTGCTGCATGCTAAGGTGAAGTGCAAATATTTACCGCACATATTCTGATTTATGCTCGTTCATTTTCAGCCGACAGGTGTTCTGTTGTTCTGTTGTTGTGTTATGCATTCACCTCTTGTTCTGCGCTGTTCTTGGTCGGCTCAACACCAGCGAAATTTTCGCAAGAATTCGATTACCTTGAAGAAGTGCTTTTCATTATTATCGAATGGGATCAGTGTCAGAGTTGCCACAACTCCGAGTCAAGAGTAATAAGGTCAAGTAATTGCGTGCTTGTAGGCTCACAAAAAACAATGACGCTTTTTATTGGCTTTTGACAACTTGCTACACACATGCCTCAGCACTTGCGAAATTGTTTGTTTTTTGTCGAAGATAGCAAGATCAAATTTGTTGTCATATCGCGGCTAAATATCGTCTGCAAATCATCATTTCAAGACTTAAGTTTTTTTAATAAACTTTGTCCACATCGCTTTTTTCACACCCTCGTAACTGGTTTGAAATTTGTTTACTCAGAAACTGGTTTGAGTTTTGTTTGTTTGCAAAATGGCTTTGGACTAATAAAAATGCTTGGGGATCCTAAAGATTCGCGAATTTATCTTAAATAAATCTAAAATTGATGTTGTTGTTACAAATCCATTCGAGCACTTACACTACAAAAATATCGGTCTGTCCGAATTTTTTCGGTGTAAAAAAATATGAGAGTTAGTGTGACACGATCGTTCGGTGAGTATGGAGTTTTTGTAATGAAAAAAAAATGGTTTTATTTCTTAGCAAAGTCTGCGCTTACCGCAAAATTCTTTAATTAAAATAAAAATCATTATGCTGCTGGTGATTTATTTTAATTGAAGAATAAATAATAAAATTTGGTGCGCAAGGAGGCGGTCTCAAAACGGCCCGGAAGATGGAAAGAATGTTATTTTCAGTTTGTATTCATGCATTCATAATCAAATTGCACCCCAATTTCAAGATGGTGGAAATAACTCCCTTAAAAAAACACGAATACTTAATTCTCTTTGCGTGAACTCGCAACAGACCGTATCCCAAGCAAGATTATCGCAAAAAACTCGCTGCATATTCCTAGAAGTACCATCCTACTCGGCTGAATGTGAAAAAATCAATCCCAATGGTTGTTAGGCCGCCTTGATCAGCGTTATCGGGTGCAAAATCACTTATGATAGACTACGAAAGGCGTGCAATAGGCGAACTCAAAATTTTCTGATCAAGAAAATCTCATAAATTAGATCATGTCAGATGCCTGCCATCACCTCACGTCGCGGGTCTTGGGCATGACCGACTGCTCGCAAAACCAACAGAATCTTAATCAGCGCAGTCTCCGTAGGCAGGGGCTCCGTACCAAATAAATCCCGACTTATCCAGCAAACGCCGGAGCACGAAAGGTTGCACAATCCCATTTCCATTTTCTTATTACCACCGAAGCCAATTACCAAGGCTCGCTAGAAGCTTGCATTCCGCTCGAGTATCTCGAGGTTAAGTCTCGACCAGCCTCTCGCGCTGTCGTACAAGAACACCGAAATGGCTAGAAAGAGGCGCGGTCTGGGATTTTCGTAAGACTTTTGTGTAAGTGCATCGAGATAATCTTTGATAATGAACGTAGCGCTTCTCGCCCCACAGGTACCAATCTCCGCTCCATCTTGCTTCATGGAGTTGGGTTTTTCTGCTGGTCCTATCGGTGCTGGCTCATGTTGGTTGTTGCCATGACGGCGTTGCGCAACAAATCAACAAACGTTTTTCTTAACTTCCTCTTTTCTTGGTTGCGAAACTTTCGGATTGTGCAGAAGCAGGCGCTAAGGTGTCTAGAAAGAGCAGTGTTTTCGGAAGGGGTGCAGTGGGGATACCTTTTCGGTGGAAGACAATTACTTAAAATGTAACGCGGCGGCGATAAAAAATTCTTCTTTTAATTGATTTGGAAGTGTTTTCTTGTCAGGAAATGACTCACTTAGGTACAAGGTGATAGCAATCAAACAATCGAAAGGGAATTGTACGGAAAAATGTGGCAAAAAAACTGATCGAGGTTTTACGCAACGAAGTTTTTAAGTGACATAATAAGAACCTTGCTTCTTTGGTAATATACTTTTAGTGCCAGACTATTTTTGAGACAAGTCCGACTTCAATCGATGACAAGAGCTGCCAACCTCTTTTTACAGTATGCTTTTCCCTTTCGTTTAAAGCCGAGTCTTATCTCCGAATCTTGTGTGCCAACAGGTCACACTTTATATAACATCAGTTTGTTTTCTTGTAGGCGTCTCTGTATTTTGATTTGATAATTTTATCAGAGCGACAAGGACTACCCGTATCACGATTTTTCGCTTTTGAATATGTAGACTTGTGTGACCTTCCTGTATGTTAGTCAGTTTTTTTCCACTTTTAGAACTGTTAACATTACAGAAATAAATGTGCCCTTAAGACATTTTATACTGTCTATATTTTAAAAAGAAGTAACGCAAACAGAATAAAATTCGCGCGGACCGCGATAACACTTCCAATGCGAAACGTGGTTTACGAAATTTTCTCTGAAAGCTTAACCCAGATCAATAACCGTATACACCAACGAAGTCAACCCTTAATTGTAATTTTATCATATTATATCAACCCTAGTTCACTCAAGGGGTAATTTGATAACGGAGCACTGCTTTCGCCATGTGTAAAATATCGAAATCCGCGATACTTCAAAAGCGGAATTTGAGAGCTTTTTGTTAAATTACAACAACAATGCCGTGGTTTGAGATGCAAGTTTATAGTTTCTTTGCCCAACGAGAAATGGAGTGCTCCAATAGCCATGTTTGAGCACTCCTTAAAAAGCTTACAGCGCTTCCGTTCCCATACCAGTTCTATATACTTTTTAACATTGCATGTCATTGCGGGAGAGTATACTTTTTTATGTTTCTTCAGAAGAGTTCTAAGAGCATTATAAAAGCGCTTTTTAATAAAGAATATTCATGGACGCCTGGATATATGATCCGGTATCGGATAGCTTTTATTTTTTCCGTGCGAGCGTGGTTTCACCAAAGCAGTCTCCCAACTAACTTTTAACCACGTTCTGAACTGCTTGCCCTCAGTATAGAAGAGGCTCATTGAGTATGCTAATGTCACTCTTTATAGTCACGAAGATAACCGCCCGTTTTCTTCGTTCTATAAAATTTATGAAAAATACAGTAGTGCTCACCTCGAGAGCATATTTAACAACGCTCAAAATAAGCTCCCCTTAGTAGCGCTTCCAATTTTTCCCACTCGTAACTTTGAAAGCTCTTATTTCACATATAAACAGACTTTACTCTGAGATTGAGCTTTACATTAAAGTAGAAGCAGGAGCGGCCAATCCTATACGAGGGACCTTGGTTCTGGGTGCATGAACTTTCAGGAGGAGACATTCAGGTCGACCAAAGAAGCGATACATAGACTCCGTTAAAGAAAAAATTGAGTAAACAAATTGTGAGTGATTCAAAATTGCAATGGATGTCTGCTTTGACTCCAGAACAAAGAACTTCTAAGGTCCAAGGCATTGAATAAGCTGTCAGAAAGATTGCAAAAGACCTCTGAGATTGATAATGTATTATGATTTTTGGTTTTGTCCTTATTTGTTTCATCGATCTTTTGAGTGCGAATCACCAAATCGAAATCCGTAAAGGGCAACCCCGGCCCAAAAAGGTACGCAAAACCAGTGCGAATCGAACGAACCGATTCAATAGTTCTAACATGCGAAGGGTAGTAAGGAGACCAAACCTGGGCGCATATTCGAGTAATGGTCTGATAGAGAAAGGTATAGGTGTTGAGTGATCAAGGTGTTGTTAAATTGTTTGGATTATCTTTTAATAAAACCCAGGACTAAACCACCTCTAGAAGAAATATAGTTGATGCGAGTGGAAAAATCCAGCTTACTATCAAATCTTATCCCTAGATCTTTATCAAAATTAACACGAGGGATACCCTCATCAGAAAAGGTGTAGTTAACAATTATAGGACCACGTCTCCTACTAAAAGTCAAGATTTCACATTTACTAATATGTATTAAGAAGCAGGTTGTTGATAGCGCACCAAGAGTAAAAGGTGTCAAAGTCAACTTGCAAAAGTTTGCAATCCTTAAAACTCTTTATGTAACGGTACAATTTGATGTCATCAGCGTAAATCAATATTCTACAGGGTTTTAGTAAGGGAAGAATGTTATCAATTGAAAGAATAAAGAGAAAAGGGCCAATATGACTTCCTTGACGGACACCGGGTGACGCTTCAATGGTTACTGATTTGGATCCACAAAAAAGAACTTGGTAGGTCTGGTCACCTAAGTTAGACTGGAACCATACTAGAGGAGCTTGCGGAAAGCCAAGCATTCTTAATTTGAGAATTATAATGGAATGCGAGAGCTTGTCAAATGCCTTACTAAAATCAGTGTAAACACACTCAGTTTGGGAACCAGAAACGAAGCCCTCGATGAGAAGTGAACTCAAGAAGATTGGTGGTAGTGAAACGAGCTGCAAGAAAACCACGTTGATTCGTTGAGACCAGCCTCTTGCAGATAGGAACGATTTCAGAATAGACAATTGATTCAAAGAGTTTCGGTATAACAGACAAATTCGCCTATAATCCGATATTTCGTTCTTGCTACCACTTTTGTGGATAGGAATTATGAACGAATTCTTCCAAAGAGTAGGAAAGTACCCTTTATCCAGGGATTTTTGAAATAGGGTTTTCAGTGGAGACTGAAGAACCTCCACACAGGACTTAAGGACAGCAGGAGGAATACCGCCTGGGCCAGAAGTGAAGTCGAATGACAGTTCGTCAATATGTTTCACGATATCAGTACTGTTAAATGAGGGAGGAAAAAAATGAGCCCCTCAGTTGATGTTCAGTTATGTGACGGAAATTATTGTGATTAGGCTGAGAGTCAGAAGGTGCGAAAGATTGATGAAAGAATGACGCAAAAATGTTGCAAATCGCAGGCGAATCACAGTTACACCAGTTCGTGTGCTGCATCATAGTATTAGGGTAGTTATCAACTTTTTTCTTAGAGTTGACAAATTATCACTCTTACTCATTTACTAAGATATTCTCTATACAAAGCAAAAGAGAGGGAACGAAAGCTGTTATAGCAATTGATAAGTGAATTGCGACTCGGAAAGTCCTTTCTCTTTAAATAGGTTTTCCAGAATCTATTCTTCTTATTTTTCAAATGCTTGAGTTCACTATTGAACCAAGGTGGAGAAGAACTGGGCAATTTTTGAGCTCATAAGGTACGCAAGAAACGAGGGCTTCGTATAGTACGCCATAAAACCGTGCCACATCGTCATCCAACTCATTTGCGGAAAGTAGGTTGTTGAAATCAGCCAAGGCAAGTCTTTTTAAAGTTAAAGGAATGGGCTACCACCTCCGGACAAGGAGTATTCGCTGAATTGAAGCAATATTTAAGCAAGAGAGGAAGGTAGTAATTGTCAACGGTCATGACTATTGGACTGGGTTCAACAGTCAAGTTGACGGAGTCAGTAAAGAATATATGATCCAACTGCCTACGTAATACATTAGTCACATCGCTCATTTGATTCAAGCTAAGTGAGAATAAGGAATCGAGAAAGCAAAATTCCTTAGAATTAAGATTGCCTTCAGGAAGGTAGTTTCGTCATCTTCGATATATACCCACTGAATATTGGGTAAATTGAAATCACCTAGAAGAAGTAGCTCATCCTTACGTGTTCATCATAGTCAGAATGTGATCAATACAAGAGATGAAAATATAATAGAGGTTATTACCTCCTTCGTCAAGTTAGCTTAACATATCTGGTGCGATATAGCAGCACAGCATTATATACCAACACATACCCCTTCATATGGCCGAGGACTATATTTCAACCACGTTTGGTGTTCGCCCGTTTTAAGGCCATATTTTATTAACTTCCCAGTATAGGGAAATTATTGTAATCGGTACGAAAATCGAAATCGAAATTTTCAACGTATTTTCATTTTTCAAGGTCCCAATAGCATTTTAAGCAAAAAATTGAGAAGAAGTATGTGTGTGTGTGTGTACGTAAGTAGTCATTTTTTCCTGCACGATATCGCGCGAACCAAAAAAGATAACGACTTCGTTGAGGCGTGATTCGAAACGAATTAACGAAAATATGATTTGAAAAGATTTTCATAAAATACGGTCAAGCCATTTTTTCTTCGAATGATGTTCGCGATTTGGTCCTGCACAATACCGCGCAAACCAAAAACTATATCGACTTCTTTGATGTGCCGAAAAAAGAATATTAACGAAAATATGCTCGTTTCATAACATTCAGTCAGGCCTTTTTGTTTAAATGGAAAATAAACCTTAAATTAATAAGTTTTGCTAATCTTATAAATATAATTGGAGTGTCTGTCTGTGATTTCAAAATAATTGTGTTTTTTTAATTTTATATGGTTATTTCCATGATTTTAAAACGAAATCATTCATTTTTAAAATTTTTGTCTGTCTCTATGTCTGTCTGTCTGGTTGTTCGGGCTAATCTCGGAAACGGCTAATCCGATTGGGATGGGACTTTCACTGGAAGATTCAGAATTTTGGCGGGCATGTTTTAGGCTATTTTATATGCACTATATATTAGCTCTACCTGCATGTATATATGGATGTATGTATGTAAACAAATATTGAAAATTGTTTTTGACCCACTTCCATATAACCGATCAGCTTCAAATTTTGCACACATGTACAGTTCAAGGACAATGCAATCTGACCATTTTATAAAAAAATCAAGATGGCCGTTTCAATACGCCGAATTTCGAAATTGCGCTCGCTGATCGCTAACATGGGTAGGTATCAAATGAAAGGGAATGACAAGTATAATATAATTACCTATTTGGTGTCATTCCAAATTCAAAATGGCGGGCGAAACAAAATGGCGGCAAAAACAGATGGCGGATTACTTTTTTATTTACATCACGATCGGTATGGGTATCAAATGAAAGGATATGACAAGTAGAATACTATTAGCTGGGTGGTGTAATTCCAAATTCAAAATGGCAGCCAACACAAAATGGCGCACTACCTTTTTTTACAACGCTCTCGGTATGGATACGAAATAAAAGTGTACGAGTAGAGTACAGTAAGCTGGATGACCACATTTTAAATATCAGTCACCACGAAATAACCGAAGACATATAATAAACTGAAGGTAGAAAACTAAAAATATAGTTTAAAAAACTTAAAAATATGCTTTTGTTTAAAAATGAACTGAAAAGTAAAAAATTATGTTGAATGAAAACATTTTTGCTCAAGCCAGTATATATAATATATGGGGCGCTAGCGAAAAATTGCAGTAATAATAAAATAAGAATAAAGGTAAAGTCCCACGCTTTTTAACATTTCGAAAGGTAGGTTATTTGGCCAATATGAGATCAGGACAGTAACAGAGATTTCGGCAACTTTGCTCACATCAGGAACAACAGCTCATTCTATGCTTAAGATACCGATCGAAGAAGATCATATGGAAAATCGTGCGTGGAACAAATCTAAAAACCTGCGTGAAAAAATCTAAAGTTTTACAAGACTGCATGATGGCTGTCTGGGAATGCGATGAGTGTACTATGGCAAATAAAATATCTATTAACAGAACAACGCGAGATTTAAGATGTAAAAACGAATTATTTTGGGCAGTAACTATTTTATTGGCATAGATTCCGGGCAAATGTTGCCGGCTGTCCGGACAAATATGTGGGCCGATGATATTGATGCATGTCTGAAATGATCACTCATTTAGGGACATATTGGAAAACGTCATTTAAAGCAAAAGATGAGAACGCAATCGGAAAACTCAGAATTCAGTACTATTCTCCTCAACAAAGGATATATAATAGAAAATGTTCTGAGATTAATGAGAATTATGACAGTGAGCTGCAGGATGTTGTTTGAAAGTTCGTAATAGACGAGGAAATTGTGATGAGCGGCATTTATGACGATTTCGAAAATATTAACTCAACTAAATCGTCTCAACTCAGTAATGCCACAAAGATTGTAATACTTACAAGTGAAACATCTAACATCGTTTATAAACAAGCGTTACAGTGCCGTGCGGGCGGTATGACTGGAAACGACGAAACACGAAAACGGGAAGCAGCAACTGTCCTTTTGAGGATCAAATCAGCAGTATCGTCTTCGTCTCAAGCCATGTTCGCCATGGGGCAAGTTCAGGGTGGCAATTATCTGAGAATGTCAAAATCTACGCGCACAAGACATATTCTGAATAAAATTGGCTAGGAATCTGTTATGCACGTAGTATAAAAGTTGTCCGATGATTAGCCTCGAATTTTAAAAACAGTTGTAGGTGCATATTTTTATAGTCAACTCTAAAGTTTTTTATATATCCAAAATCATGCCTTGCAGATTTGTTCTTTGTTTCATTATACCCTTTTCTTATTCCGGACTGGCACACATAATTTAATTTTATTAAAAGGCGTTGCAACGCACGCGGGATTTTGCTAGTCATAAATATAATTGAAGTGACAATAAATATTTTTACAAGAATAAGGTGAAAGGTGAATGACAATAAATTTAAGGACAGAAATATAGGAGTTTTAATTGCCTATTTAATGTATAGGCAGAAAATTTATTTTGCACACCAACTGCGAAGAAAAATCCAAAAAACAAAAAATTGAAGAGGTAGTCCTCATTGTGGCTTCTTCGAAGAGAATCAGAAGGTTTTTCGCACAAATTATTAAAAGAAATAGAGATTTTTTACATTTAAGTAAATAGCTGCAGCAATAAAAACTTTACATTCAAAATTATTTTTTACTTTTTACTCCATTAATAAAAGCGTATGTTTTAGTTTTTGTAAACTATTTAGTTATTTTGTTATTTTTGTTGTAACTTTTTTCAATATTTTCTTTCTACATTTCGTTTTTTATTTATGTTTTATTTTTATTACTTTGTTACTTATTATGTTAATTGTTAGATGTTTCCATATTTATATGTTTTTTTTTATGATCAGTTAACGTACGTTATTAAGATTGCAATCTTTGTACATTTTGTCTACAATAAATAATAATAATAATGAAAAAGCTCAAGTAAATTTATTCAAATGACTTCAAACTACGATCGTTATTAACAGCTGCGCTATTAGCTGTGTGACATTGAACGCGTCTCACAATTCAACTATACAAATTCTGCAGTTCTAGCTGCATTATACGAAATACTGGAGGCAATAATTGATTCGTGGCAACACGACACAGCATTTTACAAGTACCTCGTTAAAAATATCACCTTAAATCGAAAAGAGATTTGATTTCTCCAACTTATGATAAGAATTGCTTCTATCAATTTGCGATATTGTTTTGCTCGATTGTTGTGTTTACAATCAGCAATAACCAAAGCTGGAACAAAACAGTGTCGCCAATAAATCGACACTCTTTAAGCCTACCATAATTGGCCATTCGTTCCCTCAGAAACGCTGCGATATCGACTTTCACAGAAGTCTCAAAAGTCGACGGACAGCATTCAAGGGTATCTCAGTCGTGATCTGAAATCAGATTAAGATAAGGAAATGTTACAGTCGGCCGTACTGACGCGGAATAGTTTGGTCTATGTTTTTTTCATTACGTTATTTATCAACGACTTTCCTCGAGCGTGTCGGTATTAGTACGGATCGCCCGCTGTAAGTTGGCACAGGACTGGCAAATTGTTGGTGTTTTCTCGGACCAATGTTTCTGCAACACCAATGGAGCTACACCTGAGCAGGTTTCGGTGCACAAGCAAACAGCGACGATAGGAAGGCAAGGCATAGAGAAAAAGAAGCAGAAAATACCGACAAAACAAAAACAGTTGCGCCATGCCCGGAAATGGGTCACAAGCTGCAGCAGTATTCATGACTCACCTAATCGTGGGGTTCCACTTTATAAAAGGTGAAAAACGTGCGATCGAGCTTTTTTCTTTTCTTGTTCTTAGGTTTGTGGATTTTCTTCTTCTTCAAAAAAACACTCCATAAAGCCAACGAAAAAACACACTCAATTCACGAGTGAATCAGTTGCGCATGACAAATCCATTTTCTTGATTTAAGCCGCCAAAGTGGTCATGGTACACCCTGCCCGGCATTACTTAATCTGGGCCTCTCCTCATGATAAGATTACTGGCCGCATGATGTCCGTATGATGCTTTTGTGTGGCAATTGCTAATTTACACGTATAAAGAGATTGTGGAAAATGGCCACCGAGAATGGGCTCTAATTCAGTTTCAATTTTGAATATTAGGCCATATTTCATGTTGATGCTAAATTGAGCCTAATTGAATTAACCTAATCAATTTCATGATAACGCCAAAGGGGAATCTAGTTTAAGCCAGATTTTGTTTGGTTCGTTTTTTTCTTTTTCGTTCATTTGTTATTTGAGCATTGTGGTGGTTGTTTGGCTTGGAGGAGCTCTGAAGGGTGCAAGTTGGAATTGAATAAATGTTTTCATTGTGTTTTATAAGATGTGATTTATGTCTACCTTGATTGAGACATAAAGTGTTTTTGCTGGGAACGCAGAAGAGGCGGGAATAAGGAGAATGCGAGGTAGTCAGGAAAATGGCTGAGTTTTTAGGTATGGAAGAAGAAATCGATCCCAATTTTATTACTGCAACTCTTTTTAGTTGACCAGCTGAAGAGTTAGTTGTGTTGATTGAGCCTGGAGGTAAAGTCTCTTTTTACTGACGGTGGCGGTTCTAAGATTCTTCCAATCTACACTTTAGTATTTCTTCAGTAGGATCAGAACCTGTAGTAGCTGGTGGCGGCTCAACAATCGAGGGACTACTACGATACTTTCTGGCGCCCCATAAAACAATTTGTGTACGATTTAGCCATATCTTAAGGTCCCCTTTCACACACAGGTAAGTTCTCGCCTTGAAGCCATGTATGGATGGATGGGGTCTGCAGTCCAAGAAACCTGACAAAAATCTTTATGTGAGTGGCTATTTATCGCCAGTTTGTGCGTGAAGATCTCAACTTCTATTCAGTCTCAAGCCGTGAATTTACGGCTCGAAATCACGACGTATCCAATCGAACCTTACAGCAAGGCGCGAACTAGATGCGAAAACCACCCACACTCGCATTCGCGCTTGTTCGCGGGTTTTCACAGCGTTAATCTGGAGCCGCCTTAAGGCACAAACATATTGGCACGAAAGCGGAAACGGCGGCCGCCTGCGGGAGAAAGTCGAATACATTTAATTTCTCCGCGCGGCTTGCCCCTGCAAATATGGTGGTCCGTGTATTTTAAAGGTTTTTTCAGTCACGAATCTGTTTGTGCGTTTCAAGTTTTCGTTGAGACCATGCACATTTTTGCCCTTGAATCAACAGCCTCCTATGTTAAACTGTCGTCTTCCCAGTGTGTCTGTGGGAATTATGACGTCACCTGCATGCCACGGCCTGTCAGGCGGATACCTGAAGTCCCCATCCCTCACTCAGACTGAGTATTGTGTGGCCTTCATTGGGTCGTGCCTGCCGACCTGGCCTGCCAGCAAAAAAAAATGTCTGGACATTATTCATAGGAAGTACTCCAACCTTTCTAATTTTAGCAAAAAAAATTAAGGGAGTTTTAGTTGAAATTTTAGTTAAAAAACAAATTTTGACTATGATGACTTATAACTCTGGAAATTGGTAGGGTGGAACCGAACTACTTTTACTACTTTAGATAGGGGTCGTCTATTAATTATGTGAGGTGATTTTTGCGATTTTTTGACTACTAAATTTAACCTACTTTTCTCGCTAACGCCTATATGTCTACCTCCTACTCAGTGGGAGAAGAGAATGTAAATCCCCCACAATCACGCCGTGAATTCACGGCGAGAAGTTACACTCTGAACGGAAAACAAGGAGCGAATCAGGCGAGAAAACCATGCAAGCGTCAATTCAATTGCAAAACCTTTCGGATCCCTAGCGGAGGTTCTGCGATGGAATGATCACATATTCCAAATAGCCAAACAAGCCTCGCAATGCCTTGGATTTCTTAAAAGATGCAAGTTCCTCCTCCAGCCAACCTCCCTTGCTACAATCTACAAATCCTTCATTCGGCCCCGCCTTGAATACAATTTGTATATCGAGGCAGCGGCCTCAAAAACCACATTGGCTTGCCTCGACAAGGTGCAAAATCGTGCCGTAAAACTCATTGGTGTAGCAGCTCTTCCTATACTTGATCGCTATTACCATAGCGACTATGCCACTGAAATTCAGAACCTCTTGCCTGCAAGGAAATATTTTTCCCACAACACAAGCCTAGCCGTTCGACCCACCCCCATACCTTACAGCCCAACCCCCTTTGGGCACAATACGATCTAGAACTGTGGAATAATCTCTTACAGTCAGTATTTTCGAATTCGTACAACAATTTAAAGCTCCAATGTAAGGTCCATCGACATTCCCTGAGCACCCCAGACCCTCTCTATCCTTTCCTATTCTCCTTTTATTCTTCAAACCATGTTGCACAAAACAGCGTCCGCTGGAGGGACTGGACTGTATCGGCTTATGCCCCACGAGGGATCTAAGAAGCATAAGAAGTTTAGCTATGGGACCGAAGCGTGAACGGACAATGTGAATACAGGGGCGGCAATCGTGCACTTGCACCGGCCGCAATTCCAGAAATTAATATTTAAAAAAAAATTAAAACTTCGAAAAAAATGAATAGTGTTCTCGCGCCTTCATCATACCGGGTGTTTTTTTTAAAACTTGACACGGAAAACTTGACACGGAATTCTTGAACAAAGGAGGGGTGACAGTGGGAAACCTCTGATACAAAGATGTGTGATACGGAGGGGGACATCGATTGGGTATAGTGCGCACCCCCTCTCTTCCACCCCCTGACCCGGGGGGGTAGCTTTTTTTTCTCAAATGGCAACCCCTATTTTTTATGCAAGATTCAGATTCCTGGGATGAAAAGAAACATCTTTTGGATATTAAACAACTTTTATTTATTAATTTTCTAAGATAGAAGGCGCTCAAAATGTTCGCCAAACAATGGAATAATCGATCTTCGAATTCTTGCCGAGACGGCTTAATGACGATTTCAATTAAAGTTTCCGGAGTAAAAACAAATGATAGAAAAAAATGCTTGGGATAAAAGATGTTTATTTTCATCCCAGGAATCTGAATCTTGCATAAAAAATAGGGGTTGCCATTTGAGAGAAAAAAGCTACCTCCCCCCCCCCGGGTCAGGGGGTGGAAGAGAGGGGGTGCGCACTATACCCAATCGATGTCCCCCTCCATATCACACATCTTTTGTATCAGAGGTTTCCCTCTGTCACCCCTCCTTTGTTCAAGAACTCCGTGTCAAGTTTTAAAAAAAACACCCGGTAAATTGGCAGGAGTGTCTGTGCTTTTTTTCATTGTCTTCTGCAAGTTGCCAATCCAATTCCATTTCGTTCGCCTGATTTCGCCGTCTATCCGTTCTTGGCTGGTACTGTGGCATAGTTCTTGATTTGTAGAAATTCGTATTAGTCGTACTATTATAGATCGCTAATTCGGTTCTGAAGCTGTTGAAAACTCCTTCTATGTCCGGGTAGGCTGTTAAGGTGGACTGTTTTTTTTCTGTGCAAGATTGTACAGTAGAAACTAATACATGACCATCTATTGTGCCTTGAAATATAAGGGCTTCAATCAAGCACGACATAGACACCTCTAATATTGAGATTCAAGGGTACAGTACTATAGATTCTCGAAGCCCCGGATTGTGCTGAAAATAGGGAAGTTCAGCTAAAACCGAAAAACGAAATGGAGCATTAAACAGCATAAGCGGGACAGTTTTGTGAAGTTAAAGCTCAAGCAAACTCAGCATAAAAACAAAATCACGCAGCAAATTTTGATTGGACAAATGCAGGGGCGGCGCTTCTATAGGTGCAGTTGGTGCATTTGCACCGGACGCAATTTCAGAAACTAGTTGGGATGTGGGTTCGACCCTTTCGGTCCACACGATCAACTTCCCAGTATAATGGATTGATGGATATTTATGATTGGATATTTTAATAATAAATGAACAATAGGCAATATAGAATATATGCATAATACCGAGAATTTGTCACAATTGTTTATCAATATTTTCGCTAAAATGTCAAACTAAATGTGCGCACTTACAAGATTAGGTTGACGAAAATGTATATAATATTGATGTATTAATGTTTTTCGGCGCCACAATGAAGTCGATATAGTTTTTAGTAAGCGCGGTATCGTGCAGGTACAAAAATCACTTAAGTCATTTAAACCAAAAACACGATGGACCGAATATTATAAAAATCTTTTCAGATTATATTGTCGCTAATACGCTTCGAACGGCACCTCAAGTAAGTCAATATCTTTTGTGGTTCGGGCCATATCGTGCAGGTACAAAAATCACTTACGTCGCTTAAACAAAAAAACGGCTCGACCGAATTTTATGAAAATCTTTTCAGATCATATTTTGGTTAATACTCTTCGAACGGCACGTCAACTAAGTCGATATCTTTTATAGTTCGCGCGATATCGTGCAGGTACAAAAATCACTTAAGTCATTTAAACCAAAAAACCGCTGGACCGAATATTATAAAAATTTTTCAGATAATATTGTCGCTAATACGCTTCGAACGGCACCTCAAGTAAGTCAATATCTTTCGTGGTTCGGGCGATATCGTGCAGGTACAAAAATCACTTACGTCGCTTAAACAAAAAAACGGCTGGACCGAATTTCATGAAATTCTTTTCAGATCATATTTCGGTTAATACGCTTCGAACAACACCTCAACGAAGTCGATATCAGTTTTGGTTCGCGCGATATCGTGCAGGAAAAAATGACCACATCCGTACGCACATACACACACACACACACACATACTTCCTCCCAATTTTTTGCTTAAAATGCTCCTGGGACCTTGAAAGATGAAAATACGTTGAAATTTTCGATTTCGATTTTCGGACCGATTACAATAACTTCCTATACTGGGAAGTTAATAAGTGAATAAGTGTTCCCATGCCTTCATTTTCATATATTAAAGGAACTCAAGAGAGTGTTTGTGCCTTTTTCCATTGTCCGTCACTACGATCAAAAAATGTCCCGCTGATGGAGGCGCATATGGCATACTGCACCGGGCGCAAAAAAGCCAAACGCCGAACTTGTGGCGTATTCACACAAGTTCGGCGTTTGGCTTATTCTTCCTAAAAAAATTTATCATTGTCAGTCATTATCAGACTGTACCGTGAACGGATCTCGATAGTGCCACCGATCGATAATATGGATAACGCGTAATTCTTGCCGGGGAAACAAAAACCTTTCAAGCGACTACTAAGGCACCTTTGTGCGGCACCATTCGACTTCATATTTATTATTAAAACATTTTAAAGCGCAAAATTTCCAATAATAGTTTCAAGCGAATTTTTCTATTAAGTTTTGTTTTGGAATCGTTCCTTTCACAAACAACAATGATTTCTAATAAACAAATGCCGAGTGAATAAATTTCCAAACAAAGAAACATAAAGTCTCTGTTTCCATCAATTTTAGTTCCAGCCACAGTCCATTAAAATTCCTAAAAACCTGTTAGGAGTCTCTCATTAAGGAAAGTCGGCGTTAGCACAGGCGTAAAATTAGAAATATAATCGAGAGTGCCGAACCTGAGCGTTGCACAATGAGCATTTTGTCCACCTTACGAAATTCGAAATTAAAATGTCTAAAAATACTCGACAAGATCACCACAAAGTTGCCTCAAGATTAATTTGGCGAAAAGAGGTGATTTCCAACAAACTACGAGCGAACGAATGGTACAGGAAATCGGTACAAAACCGGTTGCAAGAATGTTAAAAAACAAGTTTCGCCAAGAATCGTGGATAGAAGTGAAAGATTTGTGATCGAAGATCGAGGAAAAAAATATGGAAAAGATTGAAACTCAAGCGCCATATAAAATGCGTCCTAGAAACTCAATGATGATAAAAATGACAAATGTTTCGTGCCTTAGTAAAAACTATTCTCATGGAAAACTGGTTGAGCCGCGGCCAGCTAGAGCTGCAGAGACTCAGTAAGCAAACGAAGATCTCGGCTGACCGACCGACGAGTATTCAAGGCGAACAACTTGTGAATATCGCACCGACAGATCTTGCGGCGAAAAAATTCGCAGCGAGTGATTACGTTCACACCTGGAACACTACTGACCGAGTGCGGGTGGATGAAATGTGGATTTGGTTTGTTGGTGCACATTCATCGCAACGAAAAGAAATCTTGCATTAGAAAACACCCAAGCGCCAGCACTTTCCATCGCTGATCACGATGTCACACCATGGACCAAATTCGCTCGCATTTCACCTTGTTATTTACGGCAACGAAATTCGCTCAAACACATTCGGCAGGTGGTGAGTCACGTCAAGGTGCGAAAACTCGAAACAAAACTGGCGGCGCTCAAATCCAGCATTTTAATAAATTTCCAATTTGTTTTCGGCCCGGTAATTCGCAATTAGGCGGACAACACAGTTAGGCACCGCAGCCCAGAGGTAAAACTAAGGGAATAGCGGCTGGCGTGGCCTTTGGCATCTCAAAATTTCGGCAGTGGGTCTAACGTGTAATTTGAATTTCCTTAGGTGGCAGGTAAGCAACTGTGAATTGGACGTAGGCCTTCCATCCGATTGCAGAACGTCTTTTGTTTCTGCTGCGAGGGAAATTCTCAGGAAGATTTCGGTTAAGATCGACGATCGTAGACTTTTTATGGGCGATTCTTTTTGTTTGGTGCGGGATATTTAAATCGCATTTAATTTCATATGAAGATCTATAAAAGGAATTAGCAACACATTTGGAGTAATAAAGGTAAGTGTGAAGATGTAGAATAGCAATTACGAATGTTATATTGACCTAATTGTCGTTTGGGTCTAAAGCGCGAGTCTGTAAAAATGTTAATCACAGACCCAACGCATATTGCAAGCTCTATAGCTCCCATTCTTAGATCCAAGTCAAGGGGCATTTGTGTGATGTATAGAAAGGCATTGCGGCTCGCAAGGAAAATCACCTCCCGTATTTTCTATTCATATACCTTTCAGGAAGAAATGAAACTAAAAAGCCCAATGTAAAACCCGGCTTCATGTGTCCTAACTTCGGCTAGGCCTCTTTCTGCGTAAAGCCACTCACAGTGTCAAGACGCCTGTATGGCACTCATAGTTTTTCTAGATCAAAGGGAGCAAAATTGGAGCTTTCAAAAATGGCAAAGGACAAAGAAAAGAGAAATTATTTTCTGGCCATAAAACGTGCCATTAGCATACTCAAGGACCGGCTCTCGTTTGATTTAGGTCAAGCAGCATTGGATGTGGTTAGTACTTAGTTAGGGGACCGCTTGGTAAAAGGAGACTGGCGTACATTCATTTCTGTAGCAGAGGCGTGCATACCTCTATAGAGGAAGAATTTTTGGATTTTTGTGACTCTTGAACTCTAAGATGTTGTGGGCTAGTCTTGTGCTGCGGGGGAAATATTGCCGTGCAGGCAGGAGGTTCTTTATTTCAGCGGAACAGTCGTTATGGTAATAGCTATAGAGTTTGGAATCACCAATGAGTTTTTGGGCGTCTGCCTAGATATAGGACGGGGCCGAATGAAAGACTTTATAGATTGTAACTGGTTGGAGGAGGAATCTGCATTTCTTAAGAAATCCAAGAAATCAATTCCATCGCAGATCCTCCGTTAAAGTTACCCAGGATGTTAAGATTTAAGTCAGCCGTTCTCATTGCCCATTGATATAGAAGGAAGATTGGTGCAAGTTTTGTTAGATATAAGACAATACATAAGACATGATCCCTGCGGCCCCAAACAAGAATCGATTTGATATCCTAGTTGAATGAACTGGACATCAGTTCACGATAATGAAGACAAGGTCCGGTAAATGCTTGTTTTATATTATCAAAGGCTTAAGAGAAACGTCCGCCGTCAACCGGTCCCAAGTCCACGGCGTGAAAGCAGGGTGGTTGACCTGCCGAATTTACCAGAATCGGGAAACCGAAGAAATTAGGCAAGAGCCCGCATGGATATACGAACTGACTATTTACAAAAGAATGCTACTGCATATCGGCAGCCGATGCCCAGCACTGAGAACCAGGGATGCTGGTGAGAAGTAGGATACTGGCCGAAGACTCAAATTAGTCACACCGAAAATGGAAAGTCAATTCGCCAAATATCAGTGCGTTATCGGAACTACCACTTACCGGATCCGGGACATTGACGATTGTCCTGTCAATAATCGAAAAAACGATGACGCTTTACTATTCCGGTGATCAGAAACGAGAGACCGGCGTCGAATTTATGGTCGATCGACGGGCTGTCAGCAATGTTATCGCATTCCAACCGATATCCGAGCGTTTAGCGGTTATAACCATCGGTGGAGCGATCAAGACCCATATCGTATCCGTTTATGCGTCAACCGAAACCAGTTCGGACGCGAACAAGGGCGAATTAATCATATTCGCGAGGAGCTTTAATGCACATTCAGGTGCAGATCGAACCGGCTGGGAAGGAACGATGGGGAAATTCGGTCATGGAGTAATTAACGATAACGGCTCCTTTCAATCACAGTATCAAACAATTTGATCGTTGGCAACAGCTCTTCCACCATCCGCTCAAACACCAACTCCCCTGGCGAAATCCAACCGGCAACGACTCGGCGATGTTACACTACGTTTTGATCAAAACAAGATTCCGATCGACGCTCAAAGACTTACGTGCAATGCGTGGGTCCGATTGCGGATTGGACCATTATCTTGGTCGAGCGAAATTACAGATGCGATTACAAAGAGCAAAGAAAACGGCGCCCCACCAGCGAAAAATTGGGTGTGCCTACGAAACCCGACCAACAGCGAAACGAATGAAACCCCTCAATTTCGAACAATACCGGCGATTGAGGAAAGAAGTTTGACAGAAAATGAAAGCGAAACGAGAAACGTACTGGAATAACGTTGCGTTCGACATGGAAAATGCATCAACAAACGACAAAATCAAAAAATCGGATGGAACTTTTGTGATATCTCCCCATGGGTGCCTACAGCTGTGGAGAGAATTCTTCCAATTCTTCTTCTTCTTTACAACCACGATTCACTACAAAGTGCGAACCGCCGATTATCGAACAGCCGACGAATCAGTTTCTCGATATCGAACTGACAATTTTCAAGATGGAGACGGCAATATACAAGTAACCGCCGAGATGATGAAAGCCGGAGGTGATGTTTTATCACAACGATTTTATGTTTTCATAACACACATATGGCACTCGGATCGTGTCCTGTCGTTGTGGAAGAAAAACCGGAAAGAACAAGCGGGATTTAGATCACGGTTCGAGGATGCATTGATCAAATATTCGCTCTCCGTCAGCTGATGGAAGAAATATTTCGTCGCGGCAATCGAACTGTCGTCGTTTTTATCGATTTCAGATCCGCTTTCGATTGCATCGATTGGAACAGCTTGTGGAGAGTCTCGGAACCGAACATAGGCCATTGAAAGTCATCCAACATCTCCAAGCGTCCTACAATGGCTCAACCAGCAGCGTTCGTATTCGGAGCGGAGGAGTTCCTGATTCAAACGGGTGTCCGACAGGCAGACGTTGCTTCGCCACTTCTCTTCAACGTTGTGATCGACGGGACTATGCGTGAAGCATTCGATGGACTACGCGGATTTCGATACGATAATAACTTTGTGACCGACTTGATGTTCGCCGACGATAGGGACGTCTGCGGCGACATGGATAATGAAGCAACGGACATGTTACGGACGATATTTCGTGCGTCGCCCGGCCATACGGGTTAAAAATCAATGCGGAAAAGACCAAGGTGCTCATAACTGACGGATCGAAGGCCAGTGTTCACCCCAAATCGAACAGTAAAGTACGCCTTTATCGAACGTTGAAGAATGGAAACAAATCGTGAATGGAATCCGAGACCAGGCGGCACCGACAGCAGCATATCCGTTGAGGGGACGTACCGCTTGGACCACCAGCTAACGGATCAAAGATAAAAAAGATGAAGATCCATTCTAGTAAATTTGAAGTAGTTGGCATAGTAGAAAAAGATTGATGAATAGAAAAATATAAGATGTAAGATTTGATATTTTTTCATATACTATGTTTGTTGAAAATCACAAATAAAGTGGAGCCATGAACCACCATAAGTTTCGACTTACAGCCGTCCATTTAAGAATCCGTACAACATAGCGCTGTCATGAACTCAAAAATTAATGTTTGGCACTAACCAATTTCTTGGATGCCAATCTGAAGAGTTGAACAACCCCCGCTCACATATCTCTTCAGGAATCTCCTACTAAAGCATATGAGGAGGTTATTATCAAAAGGTGACATGTCCATACTTCAAGTATTTTTTTTTTTTTAAAAGGATCGATTATCCTTGGTAAAATGCATAGTTTTTGCTTGAAAACAAGTTTAAAACCGCACTATATCTCGTATATAATAGACGGTAAATTCGGTTATTTTTTTCAAATTCGACACATGTCCCAATAATCGATTTTCTTCCCTAAATTTTCTTCCCGCTTACCAAGAAAAGCAATGTTAAATTAAGTTCATAAGAAATATATTTCAGTTTAAAATGAAATGTTGAGTTCATTTTATAATTCAAAATATTAAAATAGTATCTATGATTTCAAAAAAGGTACATGTCCACCCTACCATTAAATCAGAAAGTGACATGTCCATTGGGCATATTACAAAAAGGTACATGTCCATTTTGCTTTTGCTTTTTTCACAATAACCAGTTAATGTATTTCTATGATTTTTTCACAAAAAAATAATAAATTACTTTATGTGTGCCGTCATATTTTTTAAAAAAAAATATCGTTTAGGACTAAGTTCATGCACAGTTTTTACTCATTGCTGTAAAAAAATGAATGGAGGACATGTCACCTTTTGATAATAACCTCCTCATATGTAAACAACAAGCGTCTTTCAACGTGCGTCTTGAAGGTCGACGTCGTCTCTACTTCAAATTCGATCCGAATAATTTCACGTCCACAATTACGGCCTCCTCCGCCCCAGAACCGCCCCGCTCGAAATAGTCATCTGCACACACGCTTTCAAATCAAATTAATCAAACAATATTTGTTCAATTAAGCTCCACGCTACCAACTGACCCAGAAGAGTCCATAGCACAGCCCCAAACCGCCACATCCGATTTGAGGTTTTAATTTAATCCAATTACGGCAGAAGTGGGCCCCATCAGAGCTGTCGCTCACCCGAAAGGAGACCTGCGACCAGGGAGATAAATCGCGGCCGCGGAGCCCGGAGTCTGCTGAAGATAATCTTTCCTTCTGCTGTTCTTGATCAAACATTTAAAGTCTGCCGCATTGTGTAATTAATGTTCCTGGGAATTTCTCCGGCCGCGCATTCTTGGGCCTGATTTATTGCGTAAGGCGGGGGTGTTCTCGGTAAACAGCGCCCGGCTGGAGAGAGTGTGTGCTGTGCGACAGAATTATGACTGCACGGAGTTAGTTTTAATTCGTTTGATTAACGTCTGTTTTCGCTGGTAGCAAATGTTTAATCTCGGGGAAATGCGGTGCAAACAAACACGCTTTATTAGTTGTAAATAACGACTACATTCGCCCGTTCCGTCGCCTGCAGCCAATGGAGATCGCGTGTTGACAATTGCGACGAATCAAACCGCGCTCATCATTTTGTCTTGTTTTGTTTTCGTCGTTTGTTTACATCTGCTGTGCAGCAGTGTTTACATAATTTTCCAATTAATCACCTCAGATTGTGTTTTGCATCACTTATTTACAGGTGCTTCTTCGTTGTTTCGAAATGCACAGCAGTTTTCAATGTAAATTGTTTTTCTTTTGTAAGTTTCAGGGAAAAATAAAGTTTTTAAGATGAAAAAAGCGGAATTTATCGAATTTTTCACAGAATTGTCTGAGAATTTTTTTTATTTGGAGCAAACAACTTGAGTTATTGTGAAATTTTTATTGTAGGAATCTAAATATAAAAAGTGAAAGAAATAAACATGTTACAATGGCTCACAAAATAAACATAGAAATGGTTTAAATCGAAATTCTGAACAAAAGGAATATTTGTTTAACAATACATCTCCTTCTACTTTGCACGAATATTTCGACCGCTCTGCTTTAGATATTGCCCTTCTTCATCAAAACAATTGCATATCATCCAGAACCCTTCTTGTATTAAGAAGGAAATGTGATAAGGACGACACTAGCATATATGTTTGTTTCACTTCCCACTTCTTTATCCGATCATGGCTAAGCGACGGGATTGGCGAGTATTCCATCATCACGTTTTCTTCCGCATTTGGAGTGTGTAAATATGTCTCGAAAAGCAAAATAAAAAAACGGCGCTGCGCCGATGCTTTCCGCGTCAGTGGCTTCCGTGATTTTTTTTCACTGACACACCTTTTGCCGTTCAATGTTCAGTGGCAACTTCGCCGTCTCTGGACCCAATTCTAGGGTGTGAAAGGAGGAGAGTTGTCGATCTGCCGAATTGACCGAAGACATTAGGCAAGAACCCGCATTTTTGAAACGGCACCGACACCAGCGTATCCGTTGCGAGGACGTCCCGCTCGGACCGCCAGCTAACGGATCAAAGAGGAAGAAGAAGAATATTCAATGACATCTGACATTTGAGTTTTGAAATTTGGACAGTGATCTCTAGTGATCATCAGCGTGGAGAGAGTGGGTTCGTCCCAAGTGGACTCTTCGGAGAGTGGTCCAACATAAACAAGTTTGACTATATTTCAAATAAACTTTACTTAAATATCAGTTGAATTCTTAAAAAATTTGCCTAAAAAAAATTTGTTTCCCGTCCGGGGCGTATTAAAACATTTCGGTGGCAGCGTAGTATTTGTGTTTTTTTTTCACTGATGCCTCCAAGGTACCGAGATCGTCGGTACCTCGCTGCATCGGATGTCTGGGAGCATTTGTCGCACCTTTCTCAATTTGTTTGCATGGAATTTTTCCTAAAGATTATCATTTGTTTTTTTTTCTCTGAAGGGCCAAGTTGTGGGTCATTTATTGAGGCACTCTCATTTTCTATAATAATTACACAGTTATCATCCGTGGTAGTTTTAGTGTCCTCGTCGAGAAAAGTCTTGTCGACTTCTTCGGGCAACATTAATGAGTATTCATAGTTGAATTCATCCTCGTCTAATAAATTTGAAACTTCGAAGCCCTACACTTCTGAAATTTTGGGTATAAGTCTAGGATTCTGCAGTACGGGGAAAGGCTGGCATCTGGGTAAACAAATAAAACCCGGGTCAATTGCACATGAGAACTCAGGGGTCCAACAATTGTCCATTTTTTCTCTCTTTGCTGTTTACATAAAATGTTCAGCGAAAGTTATATTTGACTGGACTATTCATATAGATACAGCAGTGGCTCGACAACTACCTACCACCCACCCAATCAGAAGATGGGATCATCACCCCAGTTACTACGAATCAGTCTGGGGCTCAGCTCCGTTTTGGGAGCGATGGGTGGTTTTTCAAATATAAAATCGATATAGTGAATGCGTTTTTTCGATATCGGCAGCTTTCAGTCATGGAATCGATTGCAATATTTAAATAAATATTAAATTAAATATGAAAAATGTCACAAAACGAAAAATTAAAAAAAAAATATACCTTTGGTACGCGGTTGCCCTAATAGAATGGAAACAAGTAATATTTAATTTTTTACCATGGAAACAAGTGTTATTTTTTATTAATTTTCAAAATCATCTCGAGATAAACTCCTAAAAGCGAACGTGATCTATCGTTCAACAGATTGCGCTCTTTTGAGTTTTCGTAAAGGATTAGCCAAAATTTGTGCCTAATCGATTTTTTTAATTGATGAGGTTCAAATTCCTAATTAATGCATAATGGTGTTCGGGTGTCGAGGCTATTCGTTGGTTTACATGACAGCTTGAAGCGTACTGCAAGTACAAATGTAAACGCGAGCAGCTCGACTTGAGCCGTTTAAAAAAAATCCTGATAGGTTCGAGTGCTTGATATGTAAACCGGAAAGCTTCAATGAGAGTTAAGTCCATCAGTTGCATAATGCAAGTTGAAGAAGCTCATTTCAAACTAATATGCCGCTTCAGACAAGACGACAGTTTAGCATAGCAGGTTGTTAATTCAAGTGCAAAAATATTCATGGCCTCATCGAGAACTTTAAAGGCACGACAGATTGGTGACTGGAGAAACCTTTAAAATACACGGACCACCATATTTGCTGACACAAAGCGCAGGCGGCGCGGAGAAATTAAATGTATGATAAATTCTCTTGCAGGCACTCGCCGTCACCGCCTCCGCCTGCGCGCCAATCTGTTTGTGCCTTAAGACGACTCCAAACTCACGCCATGAACACCCGCGAACAAGCGCGAACGGGAGTGTGCATGGTTTTCGCGCCAAGTTCGCGCCTTGCTTTCAGTACGGCTTGAATTCATGCCGTAAATTCACGAAATTCTGCGGTGGCAGTACGTAAGTTGTTTCAGTCGACGTCTTCATATAAAAATTCAAGTGTTACAAAAAATTTTGCATGAAGAGGTCGATTGAAACAACTAACGTGCTACCACCCCAGATATTCAGGCACTGACGATAAGTGCCATGTCAGTAATCTTGGACTGCAGGCCCTATCCAGTTGGCGGTCGGTGAGTGTATGGTGATAGTTGACTTCAAAGCGAAAACTTTCAGGACAAGGCCTGTCGTCCACCTGTGTGTGAAAGAGGGCCTTAAGATATGGCTAAATCCTACACAAACATTATTATGCGAACGCCAAAAAGTAGCATAGCAGCCCTCGATTGTTTAGCTGTCACCTGCCAGCCAAACGCACGACTCGACGAATGCTGCGGCGTACGAGCCCAGTAACACCTACCAGCGAAAAGGCCATTCGAATATAGAACTACAGGAAGGCCCCTCACCAAATATTCTTGTTGGGTATGAGTGCTCTTATTTCGGTAGTTGTGTGGAATAGAGAGGCAAGTAGGGGTTCGAATTATCAGTTATCTCTAATTAAAGATTGTGGTTACGACCGTAAATACGTATTTCAATACGCTTTTATTAGCTTCACTTGTAACTATGTAATAAAATATTGGAAGTTAAATTTTACCCACTTCGCGGTTTCCGATTGAGCTGAAGATTTGCACACGCGTTTAATTTGGATGACAATGCAATCTAACCATTTTGTAAAAAAAATCATGATGGCGGGCCAAAAATGGAGGCCGATTTTTGAAATTGTGCTTTGCGGCCACTGACATGGGTATCAAATGAAAGTAGAATACAATTAGCTGTATGGCGCCATTCCAAATTCAAAATAGCGGCCAACACAAAATTGCGAAACACTTATAATAGACTAAAGAGTAAAAAATATAACCGATCAACTTCAAATTTTGCACACATTCCTAGTATGCGTGAAAATTAGTATTGTATACATGATGAGTTGAGTTGGGGTTGAGTTGAAAATAAAGAAGCATTACACGTTACAAACAATTACAAACAAAACACAGAGAAGCTGCTGTCAATTAAATTCAACTACTCAACTTCTAAACTCACCCGTTTTTATGCATAATTTCAACTCAACCAAGGTGGCAGAGCTGAGTCGAACTCAGTCGACCCTAACCCAATTCGACTCCTATGCAGTTGGACTCGCGTCAATCTGAGTTCAACTCATCATGTATAGATATGTACTACCTAAAAGCAATCTAGCCAAGCCCAAGACATGGGTATCAAATGAAAGTGTACGACTGGTAGAATACAGTAAGCTGTGTGGCGTCATTATAAAGCTAATATGGCCGCCCCTTATGTCGGATGACGGCGGCTCTGTGGTGAAAGGTAAGTTACGATTGATGATTGAGATTCTCGAACAAAGAATCGATTACACAGGCCTGCAAGGTTTTTTTCTTTTCTTTTCTTTTTGGCACTTTTAGGTTAGGATTGCTCAAAATCCTGACGTGATAGGGCAATTTGGCCAACGGATTCGGATTCAGCGCGAAAAAATACTTAAAATACGACTATTAAATTGAAAAGAAAAAAAACCGTTTTTTGCAGGCCTGTGTTATCTAAAATCTTATCTCTCGTAGATTTTTTTCAATGAAAAATCGATACAGTATCACACATCACTCACTACCCTCAGATCATTACGAACAGACCCCTAACGAAAACAGCATCAATGGTAAAAAATTAGATTTCAACGAATTTTGGTGTTTGTTTTTAAATCTTCCATTAAATATTCATCATAGGTAAAGAGTGTATAAGACCTTTTTTCAGAGTATCAGAGTGTTATAGAAAAACTGAAAAAGAGACCTTTAGACCTCCAAGCCCCAATATTTTTGGAATGTTGTTACCTTTCCCTACAATTTTGCCAACATTGGCTTCTACGTGTGTTTTTCCTTCGTTGCTATGAACTCTCATTGGACTTAATATTAACGTTCTAACGCAAATGCACAACGATAAAATATGGAGGAATTAAATCCCGTCGTCTAAAATTTCCATTGGTAAAAACTCGAATTCTTCATGCAAATCAATCGAAGAATAAATCCGTAGTGTGCAATAATCCCCATGTGCAAAATCCTGTGTAAAATTTCGATGAACGTCACGAATTTTAATGAAATACCAAGAAAACTCTCGCATAAATCGACAAATGGAGCTCAATTCAAGCATTAATAAGTGGCAACCGACCGGTCAGCCGCAACGGCAGCGCTGTATCATGACTCTTTCGGCTGTGGGGTCGCCTCGAAAATCAAACAAAATGCGGAACTAATGTCTGAATGGAGCAGAAAGCCTCTTTCTGGCACTAAATCAACGCTGGCAAATGTCGTTTTTCATCATTCCGTCAGGTGTTCCGAATCGCTTCTTCTATCTTAATGATTTAGCCAGAAAAATATTTCAGCTTTTAGTCACGTTCGCTTGCAAGTCGCTTGTTTTTATCGAGAAAGTCGTTTCAAGAAGAACTTTGTAGCCTTGCATCAACCTTACTTACGTATTGACGTGATACGAGTACATAAAGTTTGAGGTGTTGTTCTGGGAAATCATTACTGTCGGGGGGTCAAGCACTTTTTTCCCAGTACTACTAGGCCATTCCCAGAAGTCGATAACCCCTTTGCCTTGATTAAGTCCAAGAAAAAATCTCAATCGTCATTGCAGTCACTTTTTGCCTTCAGGTAATATAGTCATAAAATTTCTTATCAATCACGCAATCGCAAAGGTTGACACACTTGCAACTTTACGTAAACGCAAAAAATACGTAAATTAAAACCGATTGCTGCGATTCGCCTCGTGCTGGGGTACTGCGGCTGTTGATAACGAGCGAGTAACAAAATTGATGAAAGCATAGAAAAACGACGATTTCCAATTGTGATGGCGCAGAAAAATCTTTTCAGCCTAAAAATTTTTAGTTCACGGCATTCAGGTAATATAGTCATAAAATTTCTTATCAATCACGCAATCGCAAAGGTTGACACACTTGCAACTTTACGTAAACGCAAAAAATACGTAAATTAAAACCGATTGCTGCGATTCGCCTCGTGCTGGGGTACTGCGGCTGTTGATAACGAGCGAGTAACAAAATTGATGAAAGCATAGAAAAACGACGATTTCCAATTGTGATGGCGCAGAAAAATCTTTTCAGCCTAAAAATTTTTAGTTCACGGCATTTTGAACAATTCAACAATCAGCGAATTCAGCTCGGCGAATTCAACCGAATTCAATGAAAATCGAAATTTTCCATCGATGCCGGCGCTTCATGGCTGCTGCTGGAACGTTTTTTTTTCGTTTTTGGAAATTTACGATTTTCATAGGCGCAGTTTCATAAACACATTTTCATTGCTGTGGCGAAGAAGCACATACCTTTTGGTTGGTGGAATGCTTCGATGTCTGAAATGAAAGAAACTGACGCGGTTCAGGGAGTCTTGAGAGAAGCGTGAAACGATTTTAAGCAATGGCCTAGTTTTGGTGTAGGCTTAAGGGGAACGCGTTTGGTTTTTAGAAAATAAAAATCGATTATGCTTGTGTGGAGTTTATGCGTTTATTTAGAGTGAACCTTGTGATCTGTTTTGATTGCGAAAATTTGGGTTGTCGATCTGCAAACTGTTTACTTAACAGATTGTGAACGGAAACGGGATATAGTCATTTTTCGAACAGAGAAGACTGCAAACGTAAATCAATGTTATCAGAGAAAGAGAGAGTACTAATATTACAAGAAATGTTATAAAAGTTTGAAAACTGGACCAAAGTACACCCAGAAAACAATTTCCAACGCTCGCAACCTGGATCTTGCAGCTTAATATACAAGATGTAAAATGTAGCCATGAGATATGGCTGAAATGATTTTTCTGTAAGCTAGTAACACTATAGAAAAACCGCGTAGGGTTTGCGTCTCATCTGCCTCTTAGTGTGTTCACCGCAGTTGTTTGTGTTATATAATCATATTTTTAAGTATTCTCCACAATTTCTAAATTAGTTGAGTAAAAGAACTTGCTTTATATTTTGGGTGTCAGTCGAAATTTCATATGCCGAATCGCTGAAAATGGATCGTAAATGTCAAAAACACAAACAGTTGGCTTGCTTCGTTCTGGTCGATCTTGCTTCATTCTGGTCAACGAAAACCTCGACCAAATAAAGAAGCTGGTCCTGTATGAAGCCTAGTGAGTTGACCGTTCACTACATTATGGCTGATGTTTTGGACATGGAAAGCGTCGCACACGATCAGTTCCTAAAAATACAACAATACAACAAAATAGTAGGTTATGCTAAAGATGATTTCGCGGAGTTTTACGGAGTCCACGGAGTGTTGGCGTTACAGCCTTTATCGGCTGGTTAGTGTGATTCACTTGTTTCAGAAGGCATAACACTCCAACAAGACTGTCTCTCGCTAGCCCTGACGGTTGTGACTCACCCGCCTGTTAAAAAATGGATGCACTCATATACCCAGTAGTGCAAACGCGAGGCTCACTGCCTTCTCCTTATGCATCCACCAGACTTTAACTCAAAACTCCGCCTTCGTCTGGTCCCAAGCCCAGGGTGTGAAAGGAGGAGGGTGGTCGATCTGCCAAATTGACCAGAGAAACTAGGCAAGAAATCGCATGGAGCGGCACCGGCAGCAGTGTATCCGTTGCGGGGACGTCCCGCTCGGATGGCCAGCTAACGGATCAAAAAAAGAACAAAACGAAACTGCCGAAACTGTATTCTCTATAACAATATTGGCACTCATTTTACATGAAAATTTAACAATATTGGCACATTTTAACTCGAAAGCTGTTTCGTTTTCGGATCGGATTTAACAATATTGCAATAGGGATTGGGGTCGCATTAGCGCTGGTTATTTGATATATGCCGTGATATTACCAGCATCACCGCCTGCCACAATGACACGCCATGCTAGTTGAAAATGTTTTGGCCATTAAGAACTTAGCTAGGATTTTATCTTTAGCAAGGCGTCACCCGAGTGGGAATATGACAACACTGTTACCCCCAGATTAGCAGATTTACCCCCATATTCTAAAAGCAGTCACAAGACACAACGCGATCACAAATGAGTCTCAGCTTGAAGGCCTATACTAAATGAAAAGTAACCTAGAAGCGAAGTACACGTAACTTCTGCCAACACTGATTTAGAAACTAGTCGCCAAAACCTAGTTAGTTATGACTGGCCATAATTTTAGAATAAAGCCCGGGTCACACCGAACGTGCGGTGTGAATGTCGTTCAGCGATTTTTGTACGTAAAATAAATCTGCGGAATATTACTCGCGCTGCCTCTAGTGGGACCCGGGCTTAAGGGGTTTAGATTACTACACAATCTCATCGTAGGGAATTGGTTTTCTAGAACGTCTTACGGATTATACAGGGTGCTCCTTTACTCATGGTAAGGTAAATGTACCATATTCCGGGCTATTAAGGGGTTTTGAAAATGAAATTTGAAATTTGTATATGTATTAGTTTGTAACTGTTGGAATGAAGGTGAAAAGTGTTTGATGATAATTATATAACTGTTCTTTCGACAGTTTTATTCATTTCAGGCATTTTAAATGCCGCATTATGATTTTTATTGATAAAATTAGAAACCACTTTTTTGTCTCTAATTCCGTCCTACAAAATTCAACACTATCTAATTCCGTGCTAAGAGGTCCTTAATTCCGGCATAATTTATAAATCACAGTTCTGCAAATAATATGAACGATAAATGCTTATTTATTTAATTTTCTTAGAGAATTGAGTGACATTGTCAAAGTCTGTAATACTATCCGACTAATACTAGGATTCCTTTTTAAAAATCTCCCATTCTAGTGCCTGTCTGGACTTTTCAGCAAATTTAAAAAAAAAGAATGAGCAGCTGGTCTTTGGTTATTGGAAACCCAATTCCTGCCAATTGCTTCGCCCATTAACCAATTAGGTTCTTTTTATTTAAATATAGAGGCCCTGTATATTATGGAAGTGTCTTATCGGACGCAGAGTCGACGACAGAGTTGACGAGAGTCGACCGAGTTGACGAAAGAGTCAGAGAGAGAGTTGGCTGACTCTTTCGTCAACTCGGTCGACTCTCGTCAACTCTGTCGTCGACGTTGAATTTATCATAGTTCCACGCTGGAGACTCCAAACCTTTTGTAAACTGTTGTTCAGTGTATTTTGTTGGACATTTTTACATGGGAAACAGGTGTCTCAACGAACTTGATGTCAGTAAATGCACTGACTCGGACAATATACCCTCTATGGCTCAAAGGAAAAGTGCGTAAACTCTGCGCAATATGCGTGCGTAAACTCTCCTGTAATATTTCTTCGGAATCGATCCAGACCGCCGGAAACTAACACAAGTTTAGCCCTTACAGAAAGAAGTTGAATCTAACGACACTACCGCCAATAGCAATTCTATTCTCTCTTCTATTATCCTCAAAATGATGGAGGCAATACTCAATAAAATGCTTATGGAATATATTGAATCAAGCGTTTTTCAGAGCATCTCAACCAGAGTATTCATAGTTTTATTGAGTATGATCTGGTTGCTCTAGATATCTCGAAGGGTTTCGACAAAGTATGGCAATCCGTTCTGCTATAAGTGTCGACTTAGGAACTGGACTGAGAATTTCCTCTCTGGCCAATCAGTCAAGGTGACATTGGATGGCCTCAGATCTGATACCACACCATTTATACTGAGGGTTCCCCGGGCCCTAAAAATAAAGAACTCTCTCATCTCTCATCTCGGAACACCCTGTATATCGACGAAACAAAACCAAACTATCGAATGAGTTTTCAGGAATGTTTTTTGACAACACAATTTTACGTTTTTTAAAGGAGTTAATTGGAAATTTGGAAAGATTGTAAAAGGGATACGGCTTCGATACTTTGCCAAGACAAAGGCGTCTAGAGTGCAATCGCAATAAAGCAAAAAAAGGCATTTTTCATTTTCGATAGTTGCATTTGGATCGATGATATGGTCTATATCAAGGGTGGGCAACGTTTTTATAACATGGGCCAAAATACACAATACGTTTTGTCCGCGGGCCGAAGTAGTTAATTGACACTTTGTGACCTGTAATTTTTTAGTCTCCAATTGAAGTGAAAGATCTTTAATGTGATATACTATCTATTACTCGGTCCTCAACTCAAAAGGGTTTGTGCATGTCGTTCAAGTCATGGTGCAATGTCTAGTGGTAAACTTGATCAAAAAGATAGAAGAGAAGGAATAAGTTAGGAGTTTGGAGGGTGCGTTATCTTGCGTTTCATCTCTGAGATGTTATATGAGTTCAGAAACAGCCAAATTTGGAGATTGATATATGCGGACCTTTTACTGAGTCATTAGCGAAAAAGAAATACTTGTTTTCGATATGGTTTTCCAGTTCAAATGAAGTCTGAAGTTTAAGATACATATGTTAAAACAGATAATGGCACACGCGAAAACTTTCGGTCATCCAATAAACTGATGGGTTATAATGGGACTACGTAGAGGGTGGAAGCGCCATACTCACGTGAGCGAAACGGGGCATGGAAAAGGAACACCGAACGATAGTGGAAATGGAAAGGAATTTCAAGTATTCCAGAATTTCCAGAGGGAATTTGGACGGATCTGATAAGCACTGCAGTTTACACTCTTAACTGAGCTGGAAAATAATCGAAAAACTATACCCGCGTTTCTGTACAGAAACGCAGAAAAATAAATGGAAAAGCTGTGAAAAGACATATCGTGGGGCATGATGGTGAGGAGCGGCAGGGGCGGCGCTTCCATAGGCGCAAATGGCGCACCGGGCGCAATTGGACAGGTTGCAAAAATTGAAAGTGTTCTCGTGCCTTCGTTTCATATATTAAGGGAACTGCAGAGAGTGTTTATGTCTTTTTCCATTGACCTTTGCAAGGTGTGGCCAATCAATTCCATTTCGTTCGCCTGTTTTCGTCGCCTATCCTTTCTTGGCCGGACGGTGCTATAGTTATTGATTTGCAGTTCGCACTAGTCGTACTATTATAAATCAATAATTCGGCGGGAGACAACTGGATCGCCTCTGTGCTAATGTTGGTAAAAGCGCCGAAGTTTATGACAGCGCCTTCTTTGTCCAAAAAGACTGCCAAGATTAACGGTTTTTATTTTATACAAGCTAATACATGTTCAGTGACCACCGATTATCCCTTGAAATATGAAGGCTTTGATATAGGGACCTTGATTATGGTCTATAGATTTGCAGAGCCCAGGATTGTGCATGAAACAGCTAAGGATGTACATCGAAAAACATCCTGGAGCAGATGATGAGGTTGGTAGATGTGTGAAGAATAGTGGCAGAGCCACCGAAGGCTATCTACCAGAAGCTTAAACGGAACGAACCTTCAAGAAACAGCATTAGCGGGAGAATTTTGCGAAGTTAAAGCGGAAGCCAACCAAGAACAAAAGCAAGATCGCGAAGCAAATACTGATTGGACACAGGCTTTTATAGGTGCAAATTTTCCACATGCACCGGGTGCAATTTCTGAAATTAAGATTTCGACAAAAAAATAAGACTTTGAAGGAAACCATTGAAAAGAGTTCTTCATTGTGCCTTCATTTTCATATATTAAGAGAACTTCACAAAGTGTGCCTTTTTTCATTGCCCTTCACTGCTGTAAAAAATTGAACAGCTCATAGGGGTGCAATATGGCATACAGCACCGGGCGCAGCAGAACTTAGCGCCGGCCCTGAGGAGCGGTGTCCGGTTTCAGGAGAATATCAGACTATGAAGAAAATGTCAAACGCCACCTTGAACACCTTGGAGAAAGACAAAAGAAATTCCATGGTTTTTTCGAATAGAAACAATTACTGATGGCAGCATAAATAAGAAAGGGAAGATTAGTTGTCAAAGTAATGGTTCCTCTCACCATACCTACTTCTCCCTACATCGGCAAAGCTCGTGAGGAACGCTCCTGGAACCGAACCAGTATAATGGATGGTGACTCTGACAAATTTGCTACGGCAAAATTGACAACACCCTTTCCTGCAACTCCTTGTCTATAAAATCAGTGTGTGATTGGGAGTAATAAAAGAATGATGCATAGTGAAACTTAAGGCCCCCATACACGGTCAAATTGGCTGTACAACCAGATTTTCATCAAACCTATAAGCGCAATGTATTTTGATCGGCCGACCGGCCCACAATCGATAGTTTTGGTTGTACAACCGCACTTCGCTGTACAACCAATTGGACCGTGTATGGGGGCCTTTACTCTAATGGATGCCAGTTTTACATTAGCACTAAATTAAGAACATTGTTGCGTTTAATATTCAATTTAAACGAGACGAATTACGTAACAAAATATTTATTTAGAGCCCGGGGTTGCTCACCCTTGCTCTATATTTTGTTCCCGGCATCATATGGTAAGGACATGAAGCACTCAACCCGAGAAAATGACGATTTCAGTTTCCCCCTTGCCCACAAAAGCAAAAGTGTTTTCATGAAAAGTCAAAGTCTTCAAAAACACTTCCATCACACTTAATTCAATCATGAGAAAATTCTGTAATAAAATCTGGAAAATTTCTGTGAAAAACTTTAATTTTATGCGGCTCCCAACAAAAGACTTTCATTACCGCTCCACACTTGCCTAAGCGCTCAGCTGATGCAAGAAGAGGGGGCGTTCCGCGACTGCACAAGTGCAACTTGTTGCATCGCAGAAGAAGAAGGCAAAAACCATGGCGGTTACCAAGTCTCGTAAAACCAAAACAAGTGGGCGTAATTCGGCCGCGGGAAGCTTATCACGAAAATTTGGGGGCGACCACAGATCTTATCGCGAAATAATAATAAAAGCCGTAACCTGAGACTTTTGGCGGTGATGGAGGAGAAAAGTCACTTCTAGCGACGGCGACGGACGCGTGACTCATCCGCGTGGAACTTGGAGAAATTTTTCCCATTCAAGGGGAGGCTGCCATAACAACGGGCACGCAGTAAATCGAGTGTAAACAAAACTAAGGCAAACGTCGATTCCGAGGCGAGTTTCTTTCACCGAGTTTTCATAGTCGCATATGTGCAAACATGGAAAAAGTCAATTAACAGGTGGAAGTGTTAAGAACACCTTTAGTTACCTTTTAAGCTCCAAGGTCCGCTCAGCTGTCAAAGGCGATTCCCTGTTCCCGAACAAAGCAGCAACAGAACTCTCTTCCTGTTTCACCAAATAAACAAAAAACACACTTCACTTCCTTTTTCCTTCTATATTTTCCGTGATTTTCAGAAATAAATCAACATTTATTAACCTTCACTTAACTCCAGGTAAATCAGACCGAAACCTGCATTAGAAAGTGCACCCGAGTTCGAGTTGCAGTTTGCTTAAATCATAAAAAGAAAGGCACAACGCAAGGCTGGTCCGGTTCTTAAGGCACTTGTTTTAATTAATTTTATTACCAAAGAAGTTCGCCACTTTTATACAAAAAAAAATCACCGAAAAAGCAACTTAACAATAACGGTAAACCGCGTCCACGTCCAACTCTGCCGACAGTACTTCACCAAATGAAACTGCCTTGCCTGCTTGTTGTTGGTGTAGCCGCTGTTCGTCCCACACTCGTCGTTCTCAGGTCCCACCACTTCTCTTCGCACACATTTTTTCCGCTCTCTTTGTTGCTCAATCGCGGTGCAACACAGCTGGAGTGTGGTATTTTGTTGGAATTTAGTGGTGCCACATGAAGCCGAGTTTTTATCTTATTTTATAACGTAGGAATTTCAAAGTTTCAGTTAGTTGCCATTGAGAAAATATTGATTACAGAATTATTTCTTGTTCATGTTTTCGCAATTTGTACCGCCCGAATTGAATATTATTTAAAGTTTTTCAAGTGAATTTTGATAGAGTTGAGACCCTGTTGTATTTTCAATCTTTCATAAAATGGGGAAGGCTCCATTTACGTAGTCCTAATAATTTATTCCTCCACTGATTCTGATTCCGAATCGATGCCTTTCAACTTAGATATCTAAAACGCTATGTATTCTGATCTACCCTATCTTTCAAACGGATGTGTGGTCTATCTCGCTGGCGCATCCCATAAATCCTGCCGCAAAAGACTTGTTCTATTCTTTTATACGAGTTAGATAATCAGAACGTACGAATTCATATTTTCTTCACGCCATTATACGTAGCGATAGTACTCATGTAGTCAATGTAGAGTTTCCGGCATCGTCCTCTTTCGTACAAGTGGCCAACAATTCTCCATAGGATTTTCTTTGGGAATATAACTAAAATTTTAGAGTGCCAATTAGCGTACAAATCTCAGATCCATATGAGAGAACTAGTAAAATTATCATTTTATGCAGCGGCAGTGTAGACGGCTTGGTGGATAGCCTTAATAGACTAGAATGGGCTTTATTGGTATATCTGGTCCCAAGGTAGGTGAAAGATTTCGCTACTTCAAAATCAACACCCAAACGAGGCAGGGCCACCAAATACTTTCTTTTGGTTTCATTGATGAGCAATCCCAGTTGGTGTCGCCTGATCAATCTGGGTAAAAGCCTTCTGCACAATGTCATCTGTGTAACCAGTAGTTGGGGAGCTCGTGGAGGCTTGTGTCCCCTGCTGTGTCATCGGAAGATCGAATCACTTCCTCCAGCGCCAGATTGAAGACGAATTTGCTATTATCCTAGGTCCTTAATGTCTATCACAAGATATTCAGTTAAATTTTGAAACTCAAGAACGCCCGCCTCAGGTTCTGATCAGTTGTTGATTTAAAAAGGATGAAGCTCCACTGGAATTTTTCTCTGATCCGTTAGCTGGCGGTCCGAGCGAGAGGTCCCAGCAACGGATATGCTGCTGCCGGTGCCGGTGAGTATCGAACTCTATTCACGATTCTTTTCCATTCCGGTTTTTGGCGACGTTTCGAGCCTCGGTAACTGATAGTCGTTAATTCTTTAAGTCGCCCTCGATATTCTTTCGCTAGGTCTTCTTCGGTGTCGAATGCTGGATTCTCCTGCCGCCGGGGCGGTCTCGCCAGAGATGTTTATGTGGCGAGCGGACATCATAAATTCGGCAAACATGTCCAAACCACCGTAGTCGATGTTCTTGCATTTCTTCTTCGATCAGTGTCTGTTGATCTCATCTCTGTCTAACTGTCTCGTTTCGAAGGCGATCGCGGAGAGAGACACCGAGGACCTGCCTCAAGCATCGTATTTGGAAGACCTCGAGCTTCTTAACGTCCGGTTTGAGCAGTGTCCACGTTTCAGATCCATAAAGAAGAAAGGGGAGGATCAGCGTTCGGTAAAGGCGTACCTGTGTTTTGATGGAAATATTTGTTCGTTTCCATATGCACCACTTGAGCGAGGCTAATGTTGCTGTTGCCTGCCTGATGCGCAGAGAACGTCGGCCGTCGATGCCACTTCCGTTTCCTTAATCAATGATCCCAAATATTTGAACATCGGAACCTGTTCAATTTGGATTCCATCGAGGTAAACACTGGCCCTCGATACATCCGTTGTGAGCACTTTGGTCTTTTCCGCCTTGATTTTCTTGATTTGGTCTTTTCCGCCTTGTATGACTGGGCGATGCGGGAAATGTCGTATAAGATGTCCGTTGCTTCGGCATCCGTGTCGGCGAAGACGGCGCTATGGTCGGCGAACTTTAAGTCGGTTTCGAAGTTGTTGCCGTCGTATCGAACTCCGAGTCGTCCATGCTTCACGCATAATAGCGTCGATCACAAGGTTGAAGAGAAGTGGCGAAGCAACGTCTCCCTGTCGGACACCCGTTTGAATCGGGAACTCCTCGAATAAGCCGCTTCGAATACGAACGCTGCCAGTTGAGCCATCGTACGACGCTTGGATAAGCTTGGATGATTTTCAATGGCACGTGTTCGGATCGATGCAATCGAAAGCGGATATGAAATCGATGAAAACGACTGAAATTCGTTTACCGCAATGAATTCTTTCTTCCATTAGCTGACGGAGAGCAAATATTTGATTAATGCATCGCCGATGTGGTCTAAATCCAAGTTGTCCTTTCCTGCTCGTTTGCTAACTATGTTTCTGGAGCCTCGATTGTATGTTTTTCGTAAATACTTTGTCGACGATCGAAAGGAGGCTAATACCGCGATAATTCTTGGTCATTTGGACGGTTACTTGGTCTATTCCCGTCGCTTTTCCATTTTTTAGCGATTTTATTGCTGTCTTCATCTCGATAATTGTTGGTTCGGTATCGAGAAATTGATACGTCAGCTGTTCGACAATCGGCGGTTCGGTTGCTGGACCTTGGGGCGGATCGTGGTTGTACAGCTGGTGGAAGAATTCTCTCCATCGCTGCAGGCGCCCATGGGTAAAGTCACGAAAGTTCCATTTTTTGATGTTGTCGTTTTGCCACCTAGTCGCACCACGTAAAGCGTCCGGTAACCGTGTCTCGAGGCCGCTTCTTCCATGTTTTTGAGGTCCTTGTGTCTGTGGTCCATTAAACAGATATCATTCGCATAGTCGAAACCCTTACGGCAGTCTACGATAAGCTGTCGTCTTCCCTGTGTGTCTTTGGAGCGTCATTAGGTGACCTGCAGTCCATGGCCTGTCAGGCGGTTGCCTCAAGTCCCCATGCTCCAGTCAGGCTGAGTAAAGTGCGGCCTTCACCGGTCTGTGTGTGAATGGAGGCTATAAAGCTTAATCTTGTAGACGAATAGGTGGTCTTGCGCAAGAAGAAGCCCGAGACTGTAGGAGCAAAACCACTTCTGCTCTCCACTAAATGAAAGCCTCGGAAAAATTGAGAGCACTATTCAGGGAAGCTAATTTTGAGCGCTGCCAAATACCCTTCCAAGGGAGCACTACTATAGTTTTCAGAATTTTATAAGATGAAGAAAACGATCTTGGTGACCATAAAGAGTGATAGACCGGTTCTCGTTTTAAAACGCTGTTACAGGAGCAATAAAAGTTATGCTTCCCCCGAGATGCAATGTTTAAAAGTATATCGAACTGTCAATCAATTAATTCGTTATTGGCGACACAGAAATAATGTTAAATTAAACTAATACCGTCTCGAATATTACTTGTATGCTAAAGTAACTCCACTGAATAAATTAGGGTAAGACAGCAACGATTGTTGCTACGATTTTTGATAAATTTACGCCCGCCAATGCATTCTTAGTAAAAGCATCAAAGCGTACTATCTGCACAGATACAGGAAATTGATACGTTGGTTCGATATTATTCTATGGCTCAATCAACCTCAGTGCAGATTTCACTGTAATCAAAGTAATCCAAAAAACCAGAGCCCAATATTGTTTAAAACTCTCTGCTATCTTAACGTCTTCATTTCGGATAAAATTCCAACATGAATCACTTAATAAAAACTTAAAAAATTTCCATTTCGCCTCCATTCCATACAAAAAAAAACATTAATTTCTGACGCTCATCTCAATTGCTCTGCACGCAAATTAAAAAAGGGGCGTAAATGATTGCAGACAACGTGATTCAATATGCCTCCATTACTCGTGTCCATCAAAACTGCAATTATTTGATAAAAAAGAAACAAAATTTCCCACAAACATGGCCGAGCTTGAATAAATACAAAATTACTAATTAATTAAAGCAGCAGCCGAGATCCCCATCCGCCCTCGTCCACCTGAGATCTCATGTTGCAATTTCTTCTGCTGTCATGCATAAATGATTTGAAAGAGTTTTTCTAGTGAAATTTCCCATTTTCTTTCCATATGCACTTTTCCCCGTGATAAGGGGAGAAATGAAAAGTGTTGCATATCACGCAACCGCGCAGCAGCATCGGATTTCAGCAATAATTAATTTCACTTATCCGGCGGCCACATTGCGAGTTCCTGGCGATCGATCGAATCGAACTCGCTTTCGAGGGGAGAATTTGCATTCGATGTTTGCGGTTTGTTTTCGTGCAGCGCTTCTTTACGGTTTGGCTTAGAAAGGAATTGAAGCTTGTCTCAAACAAATATTGAAGACTTTGAGTCATATGCAATACTTTCTTCGTTGGGAAAGTATTGCTACTACATACCTGCAAGTCTGCAACCTTAGGGAAAATTCTAATCTAGATATACGCTCTAATATTAGACTACCAGCAGAGCTTAACATATAGAAGGGGGTTTTTCGTAGTTCCCTGCAATCAATAACTCTACTAATTGAGTTCGGTTGGACAAAAAGCGTTTTGTGATCGTCCGTCAACTCCTAATATCTGATCCTTGTCTAACAAAGTAGTAAGTGGTGCTGGTTTGCGCAAATTTGGAATAATTCCATTCTAAAAGTGTCTGGTTGAACCCAGCTTATACAGATTTTAGGTCTTTCGCGGTGAGTCAAGGTTTGGTTAATTCTAGACAATCTTAAGTACTTTGTGAGAATATAGAGACAGCCGGCAGAATACAATTGTCGTTAAATGATACTGTTTTGTAGCCTCACTCGTCAAGAACCTTTACGTAAGCTTGCGAAATGTGTCCAGATCCAGCCCGACCCACATATTTTGGTAAAGGTTTTTATTCTTATTTTTAGCTTCAAACGCCTCTCCCATTCCCTGTAAGAAAAGCTTTCTAATTCTGATTCTAGCCAAATAAAATGATGGGTTGTCTCTCTGGCTTCTACCTCGCCGTAGCTACGATGGTGTGAGCTGTCCGAAATGCTCAATCTGACCGTATATTGTTCAATAGGGCAGTGTTCTGTTGTCATCGAGTCGGTTCTGTCGATGCAATACCTAGCCTAGTGGTCAAATAAGGGTACTCCTTGACATGTTGCAACCAACTTATACAATACCTTATACCAATCTAGACCAAGAATATCACTTTTATTGACTCTTGGCTATCCGATGACAGGATTACTTTGGATACGGTTGTAAAGACAGGTGCCCGAAAGATTGTCAGTAAATCTACTTTTTTGTCAAGTTATTCAATTAAGTAAATTTAAAAAAAATATATTTAAAATTTATTCAATAACATATCAATTGATCACCTCTACTTAATCAATAACAGTTGTCCGCCTGAGATCATAAGAGGGCCGCTTATTTTGACCAAGGTGCATTTATTAAGATCCCTTCGATGCCTCGTTACATTGTGTGCTGTTTGTATCGGAGTTTATTTATTTTATTTATTTATTTATTTATTTGCCAAACAAGGCATACTTAAACTAAATACAACAGAATAATATTGTACTTATAGACAAACACTGGCATATATAATTAGTTATTCTACAGTTACAGATAAAAAAAAATACATATTATAAGGAACATTGCAAGTATTTAATATTTAAATATTAAACTAAGATCTAGGTCTATGTTAGTTAGAAGAGGACAACAGGGAAATGAGTTTTCTTTTATAGGAACTTTTGTTTATTGTGGGAGAGAAACAGGACGCGTAGGAATTGAAGGTAATGCAGCACCTGTTAACAGGCTCGTTTCTAGCATATTCAGTGCGATGCGGGTACTCTTTAAGCAGTTTGGAATGTCTTGTTTGTCGAGTATCGTTAAATTTGATTGTGTCCGACAGGAACTGCACCTTGAGGTTATTGTTCAGGACATCCAGGGTAAAACAAGATATAAGCAATTTCCGTCTAAGGGATAGAGGCAAGAGATCAAGGATTTTGAGCCTGTCCTTATAGTGAGGAAGGTTTTGAAAATCCGAAGGATTATAGAGGTTCCTAAGCGCGAAAAGAAGGAACTTCTTTTGGACAGATTCTATTCGATTATTACTAATTTGAAATATAGGATCCCAGATCTGGCACGCATACTCAAGAATAGGACGGACCAATGAGCAAAACAAGGCTTTAGTAACCCAAACATTGTCGAATTCTTTAGCTCTTCTCTTGATAAAGCCCAACAGCTTGTTGGATCTAGCAATAATATTATCATAGTGTAAGTTAAAGTTTAACTTGCTGTCGAGGACAATGCCTAAATCAACAATGTGATCGACACGATCCAAGACATTGTCATTAAGATAATAATTTTGCAGCTGTTTGTTTCTTTTCCTGGAGAAGGTAATTACGTGGCACTTACTGGTGTTAAGAAGAAGATTGTTAGTGGTGCACCAGTCTTGTAGTGCATTAAGTTTCGACTGTAAAAAGGATACATCAGTTTGAGACCTAATAGCACTATAAATTTTTAAATCATCGGCGTAAAAGAGGTGCGGAATGCCATTTAATATTTCAGATAGGTCGGAGATGAATATGTTAAATAGAAGTGGCCCTAGGTGGCTGCCTTGCGGTACACCTGAGGTTACATTGATTTCTTTTGAGAGGAAGCCCTGAAATCTTACCACCTGAGTTCTCCCGTTAAGATAGGATGTTATCCAATCCAGAAGGGGGCCGGATATCCCAAATCTTAATAATTTCATATATAGAATGTGGTGGTCTACTCGATCGAATGCCTTGCTGAAGTCAGTGTAGACAGCGTCAAACTGGTGGCCTTGTTCCATACCGCACAGTAGTTCGGATATCATTATCATAAGATTGGATGTGGTGGAACGACCTTTCCTGAAACCATGTTGCTGATCGTTTAGGTTCGGAACAATTAGAGGGGCAATCTTGTCATAGATAAGTTTTTCAAATAGTTTAGGGATAACAGATAGAATAGCAATGCCCCTATAGTTGTCCACCGCATGTTTATCACCTGACTTAAAGATTGGTGTGAGGAAGGATTTCTTCCATACCGAAGGAAACTTACCGGCAGAAAGGGACTTGTTAAAAATGAGGTGAAGAGGGAGTAGAATGAGTTGGGCGTGGCTCTGCAAAAAACTTGCAGGTAGACAGTCCGGACCGTGACCTTTATTGACCTCCAGATCTATAAGACCTGTCATTATATCTTCGGGCGATAAAGATATATTGTCTATAAGGACCGCAGTTTCGGAATACTCTCTTGGGACAGTGTGTGCAGTCGAAGAAATGGGGCAGAAGATTTCACTGAACCTGTCCGCAAACATGTTTGAAATTTCTTGGGGGAGAGAGGAGTGCGTGATACCGTTTGTCATTGTTGTCGGGTAGCCTGATGTTTTTCGCTTTAGGTTAACGAAATCAAAGAATTTTTTAGGATTACGTATGATATTTTCACCGACAGTCTTTGCATAGGTAGTATAGGCCTCCCGTGACCTATGATTAAATTCTGAGGCTAACCTGGCGTATTCAGATTTCTGCTCAGCACTAACATTGTTGTTATTTTTCACTACGCGGTACAATTTATTTCTCCTATTACGAAGGGACCGAATGTTTTTGTCAAGCCATGGCTCCGTCAATTTATCCCTTTTTTTTATTTTGGGTACGAATCTACCAATGGTGTTAAAGATAACATCGTAGAATCTAGTAACTAGCTCGTCAATATCATCACCATCAAGTAGATCCTCCCAGTTAATAAGGGATAATTCAGTGCTAATACTAACATTATCGGCATTCTTAAAATCGAAGACTACAGAGTTGTTATAGGAGGCGAGAAAATCAGTTATTGTAGAACTGAGCTCGACGACCCACGCGGAATGATGTGTAGTGTTATTAAATAGATTCTCCTCTTCAGAAGCGGGAAGCACGTTCAAATCCTCATAGAGGTTAGTGAAGATTAAATCCAACCATTTCCCATTTGAATTTGGTTGGCTAATTACCTGTTGCAAGTCGTTGCTGTAAAGATTGTCGATAAACTTTATATCGACGGGGTTTGATACATTAATCGGAAGTAAATAACTGTCTTCCTCGTCACGAATAAAAGATATATTAGGCCGATTAAAATCACCTATGATTAATATATCTTTGCTATCGTTGGATATTTCATCTACTATATGAATCACATTATCATATATAGATTCGTCGGAGTTTGGAGGTAAGTAAAAAGAACCGATGACAATGTATTTATTTCCGAACTTTACTCGTACTAAAATATGTTCGAAGGTTTGAGACGATGTAGTCGCGATAAGTTCACTATTTAAGGGGTCTCTAACAGCTATGAGGACACCACCTCCTCTTGAGAGACCGGTAGATATATAATCTCTATCGCATCTATAAATGGACCAGCTGCCATGCAAGATCTCCTCGTTAAGGAAGGAGTCATTCAACCAAGTCTCGGTTAACACCAGTACATTGAAGTCACAGGATTTGGAGTCGATAAAAAGATCCTTCAGTTTGCCTCTCATCCCACTGCAGTTATGATAGAAGAGTCTTAAGTTATCGGAAGATGTTAGTTTTGAATGACGGGCTGGGAGATGGTTAGAATTTCGGGGGGAAGCTAGTTAAGGACGATAATATCTATTTGATTCGTCCCGACTCCTTTGAAGTTGGGAGATATGTTTTGCTCTGACATGGGACCCATATGCAGAGAGGTCCTTGCTAACTTGCTGAGGGGAAATTTGGAATTGTTCATAGAAATTTGTAAAGAGTTCTAGGAGGGCATTACGTTCAGTAGGTAGGCCCTCTTGCTGAATAGAAATAATTAGACTAGTCCTGGTCTTACCATTAATGCAAGTTGAATCTGGTTTGTTGTGCATGTAAGCCAGGAATAGGCGAACATCATCAAAGATCCTCTTTTCTCGCAAGCGTGAAAGCAAATATCTCTTATCTTCGGAGTCAGCAGATATAATGGTATTTTTTACCACCGGGGGTTGTAGAGGATTCAAGAAAGGCGACTTGGATCTTACCGAAGAATCCGATGACATTTGCTGTGGCGGGGTTGGTTGAGGTTGAGCATCGCAGATGTCAGCGTAGGAACGGCCGCCAACAATAACGTGACTTCGCGCGAAATTCGGGTAATTAGTGGTTGGGAGTGGATCATTAGTAGCGTTAGTGCTCTTAGTTTTTCTGATGGTGGTTGGAAGTAAATTTTTTGTATTATTGGTTAATGAGTTAGTTGGTGAATTATTAGTAGTGTTAGTGTATATTTTGTTAGGTTTTACTTTAGGGCTACTCTTAGATTTACTTAGCCTATCTATCCATCGGTGTAAAATTAAGTTCTTCCATGTAAAGATCTTTTTCTGGAACAACCAATCGTATCTAGAGGGCAAGGCCAATTTGAAGCTCCTGGGTTTATTGGGCTTCTTATTTCGATGACTGACTTCTTCGCAGTTCGATATATCAATCGAGAAGTCAGTTTTAAACAGCGAAATTACCCAAGATGAGTTGAATCGTGGTTGCACGCCCTTGAGGAAATAATAGGACACGTTGTCGTTGGAGCTCGAGACATTTACTGTCCTGACGTTACTTATGCCGCTGCACATGGGGGCACGCTGTTTCTTTCTATTGCTGCGCCCGGAAGTTTTCGGTGTCTGTTGATTTTTGTTGCTGATCCTTTTCAGCCGGGCATCCCATTCTCCCTGAGACCAAGTCGTGCCGAACTTATTAATCGTGCGCTCCGGCAGATGAAGCGGTGGTAGATTAGTCGGCGAATTTTCCGAAATAGATAAGGTCCGCTGGTGGAGGCCGTTGATTGGGGACCTCAGAGTAAAGTTGTCGTCGTAGATAATATCGTTGATATTTTCACTGAACGGCAGATCTTCACTTAATCCAGCAGGAGGAGAGATCGGGTCTATTGGATTTAGTGACTTAATGGCAGCAAGTTCAAATTGGAGGTTGTTGAGCTGGAAATTTAGTTCCCTTTTAAGTAGATTAACTGCCTTTTCCAACTCAGAGAATTTGCTCCCATGGTCAGCTAGGATATCTTGGATATCATTGCTGGAACTGCAGCGATTAGCATCTGAGCTCAACTTAATTTTTTTTAGGGATGCAGCAATCATATTAAGCTCAAATTTCAAAAATTTTTCGAAATCATCAGAGCACTTAGGGGCATCCTTGGATAGCGATAAATTATCAACTTTTGATCTGAGAAGTTGAAAACTCTTAGCGGTCTGGAGTTGGCTACTCTCAATCCTATCCACCGCATAAGAAAGCTCGTCCACATTCTGAATTATCAGCTGGGCACTTCTGTGTGGCCCAGGCATACCAAACCTTTCCTTTCTAGGAAGCCTTTCCTAGCCAGTTCGCCTGCTTCATATACAGTTTTCCTCAATATTTCGGTAACCGGGCACCCCTACGAAGTGGGTCCTGCACTGCTGACCCATCTCGTTAAGATATCTACGGCATTCAGAGATAGTTCTAGAGCTGTTAGAGCAAGATGCTTCGCTCCAACTGAAAACGCAAAAGATGACATTATAGACGTGTTCTATATGGGAGTGAATGAGGGTTTTCGCTCTATTCCAAGAGGCGACATCATTGTTTCGATGGGTGACTTAAACGCACAGATCGGCCCCAACAACACCGGCCATGTACACACAATTGAAAATCAAAGCAAAGGCCAAGTCACTAACAGCAGCGGTGAGCTTTTAGTTATCTTCTGCAGCTCCCAACAACTTATGGATTAAGGCTAAATCCGAATAAAACACAAGAAATGCGGATAAATGCAAACACCATTGAACGGACAGCGCTGAATAACCGTGACGTGGAACTGCAAATCAGGCGAAGGAAATGGAATTAGTTTGGCCACACCTTGCGACTCGAAAACGAAAATCTAGCCAAACAGGCCCTAGACTGGAATCCGCAAGGATCCCGTCGAGTCGGAAGACCTAGAACAGCGTGGAGGAGAACCCTACTAGCCGAAGCCGCAACAACTGGGAGATCCTGGTCGGAGCTGAGAGCTGTGGCGCAAAAAACAGTCCGCTGGAGGGCGACTGTTTCCGCCCTATGTCCCATGAGGGAGTAAAGGAGTAAAAAGTAAAGCTGAGGAGTGGGACATCTCTGTAGTTTTTACAGGTTAATTTATCTCATTTTTGACATATTGCACATACAATCGCTTTCTCCCAGTTATCTGATATAACTTATTCCTTCCAGTTGCTGTAAGGTTCGTAACAGTTGTGGTCATCCTTCCTTTAGCAGCTCAGCTGTTATTCCATCGGTGCCTGGTGATTTGTTGCTTTTTTTCCAATAGGTTCTGAAAATACTCTCTTCACCATTCTTTTATCCTATCAGGATCTACTAATAGGTCCCCATCTATGTCTTTGCAGATGTTCGTTCGTGGCTGAAAGTTATTGGTGATCTGGTGAGTTCCTGTGTACGCTTGTCTATTTCTCCCTTCATTGAAGTCCTCCTGTTTTTCTGCAAAACTTGTCTGCGATTTTTTTTTACTTGAAGACTTCCATCCTTGCTCTTGTTGGCCTTGCGGTGTCCTCTCGGTGGCTCTGGTTTCTTCCTTCAATTGCGGCTCTACAGTCCTGGTCAAACCAATCAATTCTAGCCTGTCTGGGGGCCCAGCCTAGTGCTTCTTCTGCTGCTCCCTTTACGCTGCTTTTGATTTGCTCCCATTTGTCATCGATGTTGGGCTGTTCTTCTGCCTCTCAAGTTTTACAGGTCAGCATGTTGTTAGGCAGCTCTTATTTCTTCCAGTTTTAGCTTATTTATATGGTAATTTGGTTGAGTTTGCCCTCTTTGCGTTTTGGTTGCTATCCGAGTTCTCAATTTCACCTTGACTAGATAGTGATCAGAGCAACAGCACGCTCTCCTCGTAGTTCTCACATCTAGTATACTCTTGGCCCCTCTTCTCCCAATTAGGATGTCGTCGACTTGATTATTTGTTATTCCGCCTGGCGACTGCTACGTTAATGAGCCTAATATTATGTAGCCTTGTCCAGAGTCAGTGATTTCATTTCTTTAGTAGTTTAACGATTGTTTAAACTCTAGTTAGCCTAAGATCACTTTTCCAATAGGTTGGAGGAGTTCTGTAAATATTACTTAGTATTTGTAGAATAACTGTAGTGTTCGACAAATTAGATGCAGTCATTAATGATTTATTAATGCATTCTATAGAGCGGGCAGTTTCTCAACCTATCATCGTATTGTATAGTTCCAGTCATTTCATTGAAACAATAAATTTGTCAATACTAATTTCCTTTGTAAACAAATGTACTATTTCTCCCCAAAAAAGTAAATAATTTGCGATATAAAACAAACTATGAGATTTCCTGAAAGTTGCTCAACAATAACATGCTTAGCCCAATAAACTTTTGTCCCAAAAAATAAGATTGTTGTACATTTATTTGGTAAATAAAGTAGGTCGCTACACTAAAGAGCTTATCTTAAAAGTTTTACAATCAATTGATCTATTCTTATATAATAAAATGTAAAACAGACATTATTTTTTAAGTTTTAAATAAAACAATAAAAAACTATATTGACAATTTACAACAAACCCCCATTCAATTCCAGCATAATGTTGTCTCTTGTAATAAGTCAATAATATACACGTAACCCATATTACACTCGTTCAATGGCCAAAAAAAACTATTGTCTACCTCAATATTTCATGCTCCCAATCCATCAAATTGAGCTGCGGCTTGTATCTTTTCTGTGGATCTGCAAAAAAAATAAACAAACAAGAGCTCAATAAAAACAATTTCAATAATTTGCATGGAAAGTTTGCAGTAATCTTTGGGGAGACAACTGCAGATAATTAAAGTCGAGCTGTGCATAACAAGCGATAACCAGAAGAAGCAGGAAGAAAGTACTGGTGCATAAAAATATAAATTATGAAATTGTTATGCTTACTTATCATTGCGTAACGTTGTTCGTTCTGCAGCTGATGATAGTCAGTGTTTTGGCCAATCATTTGCAGTGGTGTTATCATTTCCGGCACCCAAATTTCGTCCAATGAATCTTTCATTGTGTACAAAAGATTCGCGTATAATTTCTGTATTAATTTTGCATCTCGATCGTTGAAAGTTTCAATTAGGGCTTTGCACGTTTCACGGATGTGCATCTGCTGGTTAAATACTTTTACGATGTGATTATGAAGAGCGTCCACTAACGCGATATCTTCGAATGGATTCCCTTCCTTGAGACTTAGCAGCTTCCTTTCATGCTTTCGGCGATTCTTGCTTGAACGAAATGTTTTTCTGAAATTTTGTAAAATATAATAAATAAAAAATTAATAACAAAAACTTGTGAAACCATACCCAGTCCTATTTGAACTTCCAGTAAACTTTGACGAATTAACACTACTAGTGTCCGACAGAAGATCGCATTCATCAACTCCATCTTCATAATCAGCTTCTGTAGGACTTTCAGCCTTTAGTTTACGAATGTTCAATAAACGTGTTTTATGTGCAGTAAATAGTTCCAAATCGGACTGGATAATTCCACTTAAATATTCCGTGTATTCTTTTAAATATGGGATAACCTCGGTCTCTGAAATAAATCGTTAAGATGGTTGACATATTAGATAAGTTCTTTCTTACCAATTAATTGAGGACATTTCATTCTAGCCTCGTAAACGGCTTTTAAGAAGAGTCTACCTCGTATAAGGCAAGATAGAGCTTGTTGGAAATTAGATCCGTAGGTTTTTAGAAGGAAAAAGGCTTCCTCAAACATACCTTTGTCTTGTAATGCAGGAATGAGCGATCTGAAAAAAGAAAAACACAAAATTACTAACACGAAATGGAAGAATACTACCATAATCTATTTTTAATTAAGTTAGCGATACAATGGTGTATAACATGAGTCACTTCCTTAATGCTATATATAAACGGGCAGCTATGACCATTGACACATTGAATGAAACAGTAAGCATTTAAATTTTTTATCATTATCAAGGGGGGTAAATAGAGGCACTCCGCAAGGAGGAGTACTTTCTCCTGTCCTAGAGGTCGTAATTTTGAAGCAGTTGTTGCGACGCATGGAGGCAGAAGGCATCACGTCCTGGCATACGCGGATGATGTTGCTATAATAACTAAAGGCAAATTCTCTCAAGTCCTCTGTGATTTCATGGAGACGGCGTTACAATCACTTTCAAGCTGCCACCTGCGGACTCAGCGTTTACACAGTAAAAACGGAACTTCGCAACAAGCGAAGAAGCATTGGAGGGACCTTAATAAATGCACCGTGGCTAAATTAAACTGGCCCTCTTATGATCTCAGGCGGACCACTTCACTACTGGCCCTCGGGAGACAAGACCTCTCAGCTATAGTGGGAGTGCTAACCGTACACTGTCTGACAGAGACGCATGCGACCCACTTAGGTCTTGAGACCTACGATTTTTGCAGAATCTGTAAGAATTCGGACGAGAAGGAAAGTGAACTACATCTCCTCTGTCACTGCCCAGCCCTGAGCAAAAGGAGACTAACCACATTTGGTGAGCCCTTTCTAAGCACGCTTGCGGAGATCGGGATCCCGCAAATTAGAAGATTTATTACTTCCTCGGGATGGTTTAGCGAAGAAACAACACTTGACGACTCAAGCCATCATAATGGGCCTATCTCTTTGGCTTAAGTGTTTGAGCTCAAACCAACAGCTTATCTAACCTAACCTAACATGCGAAGAGTAGTGAGGAGGCCAAACCTGGGACACATATTCGAGTAATGGTCTGACAATAGAAATGTATATGTGTTTAGTGATCAAGGGGTCGTTGAATTCTTTGGACACCTTTTTAAAAAACCCAGGACTAAACTACCTCTAGAAAAGCTATAGTTGATGTGAGTGGAAAAATCTATCTTACGATCAAATCTAATCCCAAGATCTTTATTAAAATTAACATGAAGGATACCCTCACCAGAAAAGGTGTGGTTAAAAATTATAGGACCACGTCTCCTACCAAACGTCATGATTTCATATTTACTAATATGTATTAACAACCTGGTGGTTGTTAGCACACCAAGAGTAAAGCTAAGTAAGACTGGAACGGTGGAACGGAGTGGTAGTGGAACGAGCTGCAAGAAAACCATGTTGATTCAGTATCAGTTAATACCCTTGACACACTGCAAAAACGAATGAGCATTCTTCCAACTTCATTGGCTTTCAATGATCATTCATTTTAGAAGCGACACACTGCATTTCTCAATGTTCATTGGAACTGTCAAAATAGAAACTTTACACAAACTGCTAAATATATGAACTGAAAGTGATTACATAGTGATTTATACTTTTAAATTTAATAAAAATTATTAATAGGCCCAGCAACAGTTATTTACAATGGAACGTACTACTTTTTAAAAAATTCTGAAATCTGAATGACAGTTTGACAGTTAGGTATTTCAGTTGGAAATTTTACTGGAAATTTCATGGAAAGTTGTTCGATAATTTCCCAATTTCACTTCCATCTTCATTGAATGAAGTTATTTTGACTTCATTCGATTGAATGACGAATGAAGCTGTTGAATGAACATTGGACATGACATACTGGGCGCGAATGATCATTCATAGCCGAATGATACTGCAATGTTCATTCGATGCTGCAGTGTGTCAAGGGTATAACAGGTAACTTAGCAATTGGTGTATAATTCGATATTTCGTTCTTGCTACCACTTTTGTGAATAGGAATTGTGAGTGAATTTTTCCAAAGAGTAGGGAAGTACTCTTTATCCAGGGATTATTTTTTAAAAATTAAAAATGGCGGCCACTCTATCGGCATGGGCGTCAAATGAAAGGGTATAGCAAGTGGAATGCAATTAGATGTGTGGCGTCATTCCAAACACAAAATGGCGCCCACGGGGGATTACCTTTTTCTTTACAACGCGCTCGATATGGTTATCAAATGAAAGAGTGTGACAATTAGAATACTATTATCTGTGCCACTTCATTCCAAATTCAAAATGGCGGCTACGACTAACTAAAAAATGCGCTTTTATTTTAAAATAAACTAAAAGGTAAAAAAATTATTTTGAATGTAAAGTTTTTATTACTCCAGCATATGGGAACAAACTGCCTTTCGAAATGTAAAAAATCGTGGAGGGCTAACGAAAAGTTCTAGAGTTAATAAAAGAAAATAGCTAAAGAGTAAGTATTTATTAGATTTTTAAGGGCACCAAATTGTGCATTTATAGGCTACACGGTGGATGCCAAATTTGTAAAAATTACTATTTGGTGCTTTTTTTGGGGAAAAACAATTTTGAGGGGAGCTCTGCAGAGGGCGTCTAATCCCCTGACATAGCAAAATCTATGTGGATGTGGACGATTCTTAATATGTTTGACTAGGTGTCTGTTGTGCATGTAGTACATAATTTTTCATCTTCGAATCTTAAAAAAAATTGTAACATAACTATCCAAAATCAATGTTTGCAGATTTGTCCTTTTTTCATTATACCGTTTTCCTACCGCGGGCTGTGCATACATAATATTTTTGTATTGAAAGGCATGTCTTTGCTAGTTTTTAATAAAAAATTCAAGAATTGTATGTATTGTATTTTAGACAATAACAGTATGAATACGCTAGGAACTGTTAAATTCATTGGGTACTTACAGCCAAAATACCGCTCTCAAATTTTGGCGCCCGGATAAATCTTGAGAAGTCATATTTATAAACTGGAGAACTATTTTTTTAGGTAGTTGAAAACAGCATTTATTCCAGATGCAAAATAACAGATGGTGTAATTAGCAAAACAGATGCATGACAGATAGCTGGCAAAAAATGTGTCTCACAGCTCTATGCCAGATGCAAGCTGACCGAATATCTGCCACAGGTGTAATCAGCAAGGCCAACATCTGTCTACCAAACTGGCCAAATATCTGGCAATTTGCCAGATAGTGTAAGTCTTACACTGTAAGAGCACCTTAATATTTCACTTGCAATGTGTTCCTTGCGATTAACTCAAAAATATATGTATAATCAAAATAGCTATTGCGGAATCTGCCCTTAATTTTGTTATTATTATTATTTATTTGATTAATATTTGTCCAAAGAATGATTCTTAAATTAGTACAATAAAAAGTGGAAAAAATACTTAAAATAAAGTATTAACTTTAGAAGTAAAACTAAAATATCTTATAATATAAATCATTAAATCGTTTGTTTTAAGTTGTGAATAGAATGAATGAATGAAGTTAGAAAACAATAATTTAACAATAAAATAACGAAACCTGGTCCACTTTTTATAAATTTTTAACATCCACCTGCTGTATTTTTCTTTTTTAATTTTTCCTTTTAATTTTATAAGTAAAATACGTAAAACCATATCCGAAACAACCTCGACATCCGTCATGCTTGCTTTCGCAGAAGATATAAGCGTACTCGCAAGCGTGCGGATGCTCTCCAAATCTAGGCAAGCGTCAGTATGCTAAGGCTTGTCAAGCCTTGACAAACGTGTGGATCCGGCATAAGACGTTCTGACCGTGAAGTATTCAAAAAGAAAAGGCCTTTTGAAAAAACAGCTTGATTCGATAAATTGATGATTATAAGGTAGAATTCCAAAACAAAGCTGCATAAACAAAGCATGAACATTGGCCTAACAAAGAAAGAAATCGAGGAATAATTACATTGTTATTTCTACGCGATTGCGACAGCTGGAGGAATTCAGAAGGAGGGTTTTCGCCATCTAAGTTTGTCTTGAAAGAATCTCAGCAACCTCAAGTTTTTAAGGAACACCCCAAGACATTGTTCACAAAAGGCGTAGTGTCATCATACCGTCGTAGATTATAACGAAAGCGTATGCAATCGAGTACAAGAAGCTTCTAACGAGAGAAAGACTAAGTAGCCATGCATCAAATGGGGCAGGAGTAGCGTTTTTGCTAAAGACCAACGAGTTTCCATACAGACGGAGTTTCCCGAGATGACGAAAAGGCTGACAACCTGGCAAAACAGGGGTCAACCTCGGAATTCTGGGGACCGGAGCCATACTCTGCCATTGGCAGAGGGTTGGTAAGGAACTGCATCGAGAAATGGGTCGCTGAGGAACACCGGAGACGGTGGGACGCTATGACCACGTGTAGGCAGGCTAAGATGGTGCTTACGTTGCCGATTACCGCAGCCAGAAGAAGGATCCTGCATATGCAAAGGAGAACCCTCAGATGGTTGGTGGCACTGATTACAGGACACGGATGTTTCAGGTATCACCTAAAAAGAATGGGAATTCTGGAGGATGACACCTGTCGGATGTGCCTGGAGGAACCTGAGACGGCCACACACATAGTGTGTCACTGTCCGACTTTAGGAAAAACAAGACTTATCTGGATTGAGTGATAGGCGATTAACAGAAGCCGGTAGAAGAACATTTTGTAAGCCCTCGGAGGCATAGAGAGGTTCAGCTGTACATCATCGGCGTACAAGTGGATTTAGTAGTTGTTTACTACTGCAGGAAGGTCATTAATGAATATACTGAATAAAAGAAGACCAAGAATTGAACTTTGCGGAACACCACAGCAGAGGATGGTTGAGGCTTTTCTTTCTTTCTTTCGCTCCCTGTAGCATTAGACTGAATGCGATTTATGGCACATGGTACTTCAGCGGAGTTTACGCAGCGGAAATTAAAACCACTGGACGACGACTGAGGGATATGTATGAGTATTACAGGCAGAATTACTTGAAGTAAAGTGCGAATTCAGACTTTCGGCATCGAAGTCATGAGCTAAAAGCTCTTTTTTGATAGAACTTTAACTTAAGTTATTCCATCGTTTCTTCGGTGGCAGACCCGGATTGAGTCGGCATGCGTAGAAATTTCGCTCGGCTTCTTTACTTGCACCCTGGTGATATTACGAAGTCGTTTATAAGAGTTTTTGCCGCTTTCGGGTTTAATTTTTACGAATCTTCTATAAAGATACTCCCGCTCAATAATTAAGGACTTAATTTAAGGATTGAACCAAGGCTTGGATTTTTCAGTAATAGTTTTTGTTCGAATAGGAACAAACTCATCAAGCAAAGGCTGCATAAGACCCTCAAAAAACTTAATTTTATCATCAACGTCAGTCAATGTGAAAATGTTTCCCCAGGGTAAACGCTCACAACATTCAACTAGACTATCCGATCAGTAAAGTTACGTTCAAGTTAAAGATCCGTGTTAGTAAAGTTACGGTAATTGTTTTAGCAGGTTGAGATCCCACTGGAATATTGCAACAGACATATGTAATAATATATCATGGTCTAGGAAGCTCGGAGCAGAAATTTGGTTCTGGAAGACAATTAGGCGACTGTCACTGGTGAGTAGCAAATCAAGTTGTGATGGATGTGTCGCTTTAAAGTAGGTATGCAGATTATTGATGGTATTTAATCCAAGAAAGAAATTGTTGCTGTTGGCCACACGATCTTAAAAGGTTCACATTAAAATCTCCACCATCTAAGAGATTAGTTTATCTCCGTCTTGTGCTTTCTACCGCTTGTTTCAGCTCGAGGAAATTTTCGGTATTAAACAAGCCAGGCGGGAAGAAAGACAGACAATTTTAGCTTTAAGGTAATCTTTGATATAGATAGCAACCCCACCGCCAATACGATTCCGATGATCGTTGCGAAACACCCGATAACTTTTTTTTTTATGTGATAGATTAGAGGCTTAGGGAAAGCCCCTTTGTACTGTTCGACAATCTATTTTTTCGTATAGAATGTCGAACAGCAGCTCGGAATATGAGAGAGGATGGGACTGAATCATTCAACCAAGTTTCGTATACAAGCAATGCATGAATGAATTGAGAAACATTTCTCCAAGTTCATCAACTTTGTTTTCCAGGCTATGGGAAGGAGCAAATTATACCTAGAACTGAAAATTCTAAGTAGTGTACCTTGTTATACAAATGCACACAGATATTTAATTTCATGAATTAAGTAGTGTTGGCAAAAGGCACGACGAATATGGCTTTTAACAAATAGTGTAAAGGAGCACATCTTTATATGCAAGAACCACCACAAATAAACAATTATAAATAAAAAAATATACCCGCAAGTCATGCACAAAACTAACAAAGAATGAAATTAACGCAGAAAAGTAGCTTAGCGGCTCCAGCGATTCCATAAACGGACACTCCAACTCAGCAAGATCACGAACTATTAAAGGGGGATCTTCTTTCCTTTGAGCAGCCCGCCCAAACCTCGGTGGAGATGACACTATGTAACAGTCCCATTTTACGCATAATTTGTTGTGTGCGGTGAGAGGCTTTCGTTCATATACACCGGCTGTAAAGCCCTCAAGGTTGTTGAGAGCAAACTTCAATTGTTTGCTACTTCGCGCAGCAGCCATGAAGGCCTTTGCTTCAAGGAGGACTGAAAATTTGACGACGATTGGGTTATCGCTGGTCTGTTTACCCCGTTTGAGGCGAAACGTATAAACATACGGAGAGAGTTGGTAGTTGACATCAGCTGATATGCATTTAACAATGCTTAGGGAATCCTCCGCTTCCTTTCTGGGGATTCCTTTGATAATGTCGTCACTCGGCCTCTAAAATCGTATCGCATCATCAGCTAGACTGGACTTCAGGGAGGCGAACTGGCTGTTGGTGCTGTTGACGTCAAAATTAAAATCCGTTAAGCTTTTTTTAATTTTAGAGTCTCGAGAGTCTGCACTGTGTTGTTTACTTCCATCAGCTGACTTGAGTATGAGTCAGTGATATTACTTAACCCATCCGTTAGACGGCCCTCCGGGAATGTTTTTAAGATGGTGAAATGTTCCAGAAACTGAGCCTCGGACTTTTTTAATTGTTCTACAAGGTTGTCAACTTTTGCGGTGAGTCCTGCTTCAAGCGCTGATAAAAGTTCTTCGAAGGAGTTAGATCCGCAGGTGCTTTCTGAAGTTGTTCTTGTAGTGCTTCTGGTGGTGACCGGTGATGGATTATGTAGAATGTTTTTTCTTGGATGGCAATTTGGCGGTAGCCTTAGCCTTTTCCATTGTTTCCTTTACAAGGGATAAACTGCCAATATAACGATCCAAACTCACAACAACACGTAACGCAAAAAAGGGTGTAAACAAAATTAATCAATTTAGTTACTTTTATAGTGATCCCGCGGTTAAAATACGGGACCACGAACGACAGATCTACTCCCTCACCCACATGAATGCCCTATTTATTGTTATTTCTATAGAATTTTTTTCAGTATGCTTATTGTCCTTAGTCTGTAAGTTTCATACTGTAGACTATAAATAAATAAATGTTTTTGTGTGATAAAAAACGAAGGCGATCTTTATCACTAAAAATAAATCAATCAAAATTTACTTACTGTGAAATATTCTCCAACTCATAAACATTTCCATTAGTTAAATTATTTGTTAAAACCAGGCATCTCCTCCAGTCAAGAACATGTTTCGCACTAAGTATCGCTTGCGACAAATCACCCCCTCTCTCGTACATAATACTTGCATTTTCATGCTTCCCCTGAGATCTCAAGTAATCACCAAAAGCCAAAGCAATCCTCTTATAATACTCCTCATTATCTTCAAACTCCAACAAAGCCCTGTGGTAAAACGAGTGCTTCTGTATAAATTCAAAGCACTCCTCAAATCTATGCTCCGAGCATTTACTGATATTCTCAAGGGCTTTATCGTATCTCTTAAGATACTCATCGATTTTAAATTTTCTATAATGTTCTTCAAGTTTCTTCAGTTCATTGAGGAATGGCACATATTCTTTTGGGTCCTTTTGCGATTTGGTAGCTACAAATAGAACTAAGCCAAAATCGTACATTCCTAGAGCGACGTTATAGAGATCATTTACATCGACAAGATATAGAAGGTATTTAAGTGCCTCATCGGATTTTGTTTTTTTGCAGTTTTGTTCATTGTTTTCAGTTTCCTTTTTCTTTTCAGACCATATAACATCCAGAGCCTTTTCTAAATTTCCAGTTTTGACATATGTTGTTATTATTGGCAAGAGATAGTAGTTGTAGTCTTTTAATTCCATAGACTTGCACATTTTCTCACATATAAAATTGATTTTATTGTGGATTTTGTAATCGATGGAAAGGGAAGAGTTGTCTTTGGAATAATTCCCAGCATACATGGTTCTGGATAAATCGTCATTTTGTAAATCACTTAGGAACAGGTTCAACCATTGTGTGTTCGTTATTTGCTGTAGGAATATATCTATATTATCAATAAACAATTTTGGATTGTGATCCACAACTATGTTTAAATTAATTCTCTCTTTCCTGAGGATATCCATTGCCTTCTTGTATGATAGTTTATCTAGTAGGTCCCCAATAATATCCAAAGATAACATCCTCGGATTTATAGCTTCTAGATTTCCTCTAGGCATTTGGAGAATTGTTCGTGAATCATATGGAATTATTGTGATCAGTTTTCCGCCTCGTTCAATCTTCCTTTCGTCAGTTATAGCATTATTTGAGATACGTAAAAACTTCAAGCAACTTAATTGGGTAAAAGCTAAGTACTTTTTGGTTAAGAAGAACGATGTTACATCTGAACAAATCTTTGTACTATTAACGTACAAATTCTGATTGAACTTCAATGCAACTAACTTCGTTTCTGTGTCTGTTACTGGGAAAGATTCAATATGTTCACAAAATTCTGGTAGTTCAAACATAAAGACTGGACTTTCAAGTGTAGAGCCCGCTAATTTTATGGAAAATACTCTTCCATCTGTTAGCTGAGTGATAAGCTTATTCCTTTTATCATTTGCTACACTACCAACACACCCTGATAGCAATGCAGTGCTTGCAACTTCTTTTTGATTGTTATCGGTGCTTATAAGGAATATTTTGGATGTTTCTTCGACTGTTTCAATATACAGAATCTGCTGCGTGGTTAACCAAGTCCAATGACTGCGTGCTAGAGGAATTTCTGGATTATCAGAGCTTAAATTCAAGGAAAGGAGAAGAACATGTTTTTTTAATCTATGTCCAAAGCTCGTTTTCTCAAACTCGATATTATAGAACGAGAGAGTATCATTTGAAGTTACAAGGAAAAATTGATTGTATTCTTTCTCAATGTCGGGATTCTTAATGAATCCACAAAATTGTATATACGCGTCAACTTCTAGTGTATAGTTAGCCATTGGGGGTGGAACAACAACGTTTCTAAAATCAGTAATTAGTAACTTCTTTCCATCTATTACAGCGACAACACCTTGATTAAGTTCAGAGTCACCACTAGAATGAGATATTTCATAGGTCCATTTGTATTCTACATAACTTCCATTCTGTAAAAGAATATGAAGTTTCTTCTCCTCATTAAAGCCAAGATTCCACAAGAAACCAGTAATTGCAGAGTTGAATTGCAAAAACTGCTTCAGATACCAATGATAATTACTAACTGTGTACAAATACAGGCGACTTTTACCTTCTACAAGAGTCTCAACAGCCAAGATATCTGAATCAGAGCTCCATGAAAGATTCCGGACAGGTTCTTCTTCATATTTAAACGGTAAAATGATTTCTCTATGTCTAAGACCATTTTTCTCGAATAAAGCTATTGTGTATTTATTTGGTAGATTGTGTGGCACAGCAATCCACGATCCTGATGGTCTCCATGCCAAGGAATCACCCAAACCATTCAACTTCTCTGATGTAAATTGCAACTTGCCTTCCTTATCATAAACCTTAAACATCCGACCATATTTCCCAGTATAAGAAACTGCAAACATTTCACTGTCTCCTCTCCAGCTAATTGTTGTAGCTTGATCCGTAGTAACAATATCTGACACTTCTTGAACATCATTTTTCTTGAGCGCAGCCTGTTTACCTTCAGAGCCATGAAACTGCGTTTCCTTCTTACCCCATCCTACCGTGATAAACTCCTTATCACCAAAAGACTCATCGTTCAACGAAGACTCAAGAATAGGATCAAATGTTGAGGTCATAACAACAACGCCTTTAGATGATGTAACAAAGACGACAACTTCTTGATCGGGGCTCCATGCCATCTTCGAGATGCCATCCTCGCAAAATGTAACCTCTTCTTCTTTTCCAGTGCTTGTATTTAGCATAAATACATCACCATTTTCGGCTGCGACACATAATTCATCACTAAGCGCCAAGTGCTCATATCCTATGATTGCAGGACACTCGAAAATGACCTTCTGTTCGCCGCTTGTTTTGTTATATTCCAAAAGGCGGTCCTCCGAAATGATGTAGAGGACACTTTTATCATTGAATGAATTTAGCACTAATTGACACGGGGATTTAATTTGTGTATCACGATGCTTACTATAGAGCAACTTTAAGTTCTTCATGGTAATAATTAACAAAACTATTCACTCGCGCTGGTTAAGATTTAATTTAGGAAAAAGCAAAACAAACGCACATGGCATTGGCCGCCGTCAAACGTCATGATGAAATTGTTTTTAAGTTCTCGTTTTGATATATTGAGGCTCTGCTATCAAGTTGAAGAATTATTGGTTGTAGTCTTGGTTCAAATAGGCAAAAAAATGTAGCTCCTAAATTTAATTTAATTTTTACCACCAGCAAAAATGATAAATTTTTGCAATATATCCAAACCACAATTTGAAATTGACTGCAGCTAACCGAGTTTTATGCGTTGTGCGATCTTTGTCCTGGATCTGGCAGTCTGACTAAATGGTAGCCTTGGATAATTAGCGAATATAAAATACTGTTATGCCGATAATCCACGCAAAACCTTGAGCTGCCATCATTTTTTCTGACTAGAACCACGGAAGACATCCAAGGGCTTTTCGACTCCTCTATAAGGCCTTGTCTTCTCATATCATCAATCATATTGGCTGCTTCTTCCCGCTTGGCTAGCAGTATTCTTCTCGGCGATTGCTTGATTAGCGGGGCATCTCTGGTCTCTGGTGTCGATCCTATATTGAACGATGTTCGTTCCCCAGAGTCGTAATTTTTCACGGCGAAGATAACACTAAAATCCTCCACTAATTTTCTTGTCTGGAGATACTGTTGATGTTCGAAGCAATTAGTTGAGAGTACGGTGTTAACTAGTTTCGTGGCCTTTAGCTTTGATTCTGTCACAGTTTCTGTGCTAGCACACTCGAGAGCACTGGCGGCTCTCTTTTTCCCAAAACCGTATCCTTCTTTAATCGTATTTTTCGGTCGTTGATATTTAGCACTCTTAAGAATACCTCCTTATTGTCATCGATACTCACCAGACATTTTCAAATTGCTATACTTTTAATTTGTTCGGTTCTCTCTGGTTCAATAAGGTAGAATCGGTAGCTCCCAGAATCACCATAGACTGTCGCTCGAACCAATATCTCAGCATACGGAGGAAGCACGGTATCTTCACGAACGACTACATTCACCTGCGAATAACAAGTGGATCCATTGGAATCTTCCTGTTGTTATATTTCGGTATTCCTTCTCCGATGTCCAGTAGAATTCTGTGTTGTCATAAAGTCCAACCCGAGAATACACTCGTTTGTTATATCAGCTACCAGGAACGAATGTGAAAAACCAATATCTGCGAGAACCTCATCCATCATTATTTCCCCATATAACCTCACTGGCTCTCCTGTCGCAGTTTTCAGTCTGTATTGGTGTGCGTATTTCAGCCTATTATTACCGACCAAGTCAGCCCGGATGTCAAATTTTGAAGCACCAGTATCTACAGTAATTGTACATTTTGGCTCCTATTTTTCCATCGATAACAAGAATATTGTCACTTCGCTGCATTCGCTTGATGTAGATGATGTCACCAGTGGCTTTGCTTCCCTCGACCAACTCCCGCCCCTTGAAGTTGGTCTTTATTCGTTTACTGCTGCCATCTCCGGGGAGACTTACTTACTTACTTATTCCCCTTTAATCGCTCGTGGAACATAGGGCGAAAAGGTAGCTCGACGGGATCCTTGCGGATTCCAGTCAAGGGCTTGTTTGGCTAGATTCTCGTTTTCGCGTCGCAAGGTGTGGCCAATCCAATTCCATTTCCTTTGCCTGATTTGGTCGTCTATTTTTTCTTGGCCGGCACGGTGCCATAGCTCTTCATTAGGAAGCCAGCGGATTTTTAGGATACGGCGCAGGCATCTGTTGATGAAGACCTGTAGGCGCCCTGTGACGAATTGGGTGACTTTCCATGTTTCGCAACCGTACAAAGGTACTGCCTTAACGTTGGAGTTGAACAGCCACAGTTTGATGATCTGATCAGATCTCCGATGATCTCCCTGTGCGGAACAGGCATGCATATGCGCTTCGTGCTTTATTTATTCTGGAACTGACGTCTTTTTCTGTCTCGCCATTTTCGGTAATAATGCTACCGAGGTAGCAGAATTTATCAACCAGTTCCACGCCACGGCTATTCAGAACAGTTCGTTCGAGGGTGTTTGCATTTATCCGCATTTCTTTGGTTTTATTAGGATTCAGCCTTAAGCCTGCTCGACTACTTTCTCTTGCCAAATTGTTGAACATGGTTTTGAAGTCCTGGTGTATGTGGGCCAGCAAACAGAATGATATCATCCGCGTAGTCGATATTCTTAAGGCGGTCTAGCAAACTCCATTGTATGCCGCCTGTTCTACTATCTAGACCGCTGACAAGGATGTCATTTATTACTATAAAAAATAGTAAAGGCGAAAATAGGCATCCTTGTCGTACTCCTGAGCTCACATCAAAGCTGTCGGATAATGCAGAACATACTCCATTATGGAGAACTCTGCATTTGGAATTGTATCATTATCAATTCTATTATTTTATCAGGCAGTCCACGTCACCGTAGTGCCTGCTGCCTACCATATAAAGCTCCTATTAACCGAGTAACTACGCAAAAATTACATGGGGTTATTGTAGATAGACTGGGCTAATTGGGGATGTCTGAGCCAGTATTTTGGTGAATTGGTCGAGGATTATATCTCTTGCCTGCACACCAGATACTCGAGTCACATTCTTCAACGATAGATCTAACAAAAGGCAGGTCCGACCGTTTATTTTTACTTGGGGTGGCTAAACGTTTCTACTACTAAGCATCTCTGTACAGTATTACAGTGAATCTGTATTATAATTTGCAGTTAAAAAATTATAGATGTAATAACTCAGTAAAGTAATAAGCCAACCACTTCCTTTGTTGGTCTTTTACCACTAGATTTAATTAATAAAATTTTAAAACATATAAAAAACGTTTTATTTTAAGAAACAGTCATAACTGTAAAAGTTTTGAAACTTCATGCAAGGACGGACAATAATAAATAGGATGTTTGGTAAGATAAGGTCTATAGAGCGAGACAAATCATTAACGAGAACGGAGTAAAATTAATATTAGTACAATCTCATGGGTGATGATACAATTTAACGAATCAAAACATGATTGTTAATCAGAATACAAAAATCCCGCCATTAAAACACTAGAAGAAGTAGAAAACACAATATAGTCTTACACCAAACATCCTACATTATGAGAAAACATAATTACAATCGAGAAACATTCAATAAAATCACAATAAAAATCTTAACGGAAAATTCGTCACTTAAACTGCATCTGAAAGATATTTTTAAACTTAAAATTCGTCATGAAAACTGTTGGAAGTGTCGATCATCTTCGAAGTCATAAAAATCTTTGAATTGGCTAAAATCTAAAATTGAAAAATTTCGTTAAAAAAATAAACGTTACAATTATATCGAAATATACCTCTTCTAAAGAAAGATGTCCATCCTTGTTTGTATCGGTAATATTAACTAATGTCGCAGCTTCCTGCAGAGCATACCTTGGATGCTTGGGATCTACATAAGCTAGCAACTCTCCTCTGTCGGCTTTTTCGTCCTTATTTTTATCTATAATTCTTTTAAATTCTGCCCTTCTCTCCTCGACGGTTTTCGAAATAATCGACTTTCGATACTTTTCATCGCCATCATCTACAGAAAGGTCAGAAAATTCTTCTATCGTTAAGTGATCATCACCATCAATATCGAATTGTCGCAGCAAATCATCGACCAAACTAAGTAAATTGACTGCACTAGATTCGGGATGTCGAAAAGCTAAAAATTCGTCTAGAGTTAGGCTAAATGGATCTGATCGTGCAGCTTCAGCCCATAGGGCTTTGTCGCGCATCATATCCTCCTTCGATTTTCGATCTAGTTTGATATGCTTTTTTTCGCTGTGTTCCTTAATGTATTTCTCATCTAGGCCACGCTCCTTGAGGAAGAATGCATGGTATTCATCCCAACTGACTAGCCCATCGCGAGGTGATTGGTCGATTTGCGAGAAGTTTATCGGATTCATCCTGATGGCATTGTCGATGTGATCACGAATTCTTTTGTTGATATACTTGCCAAGCTCTTGGATTGATAAGTAAAAGTCACCGTTTGTGTCAGCGCTGCAAGAAAAGTTGTTTGATTTTCTATCTTATAAATTGCATAAAATATTTATTGTGCAAACGGTGCACTACAAACGCCATCAAATCTTAAGAAATATAGGAATTTTGGAAAGGTGATTTTTTTATTTTTTCCCTGTGTGAGGTAAGCCCAAAGGTACTGCGGTAATTACTTTGGATCCTTGTACTACACCCCTATACTTCACATTTGTAGGCCAGACCGCAGTCTGCCTACTGGCTGGTCGCTTAGACTTGAATGTTTGAGCAGGGACTTCAAGAATCCCTGCTCCTCGCTATTGCGGGGCACTCACAGACAACACGTGGACAGCAGTTTGCGTTTGCAAACCCCATGTGGAACCACAAGCTCTACTTCGCTTGTGTATTGTGTGCTGTTTGCATCGGAGTTTAAAAGTGGCCTAAGGTATACCAACCCTTTCCGTTCCTGGAAAAAGAGTGGCGGTCATGCCTTTCCTAGCCAGTTTATCAGCTTTATTATTTCCCTCAAACATGCATCCCAGTTTTTGGGATTTCTTACGAGGTGCAAGTTCGTCCTCCAGCCATCGGCCCGTGCTGTTATTTATAGATCCTTGGAATGGTTAAACAAGGTGCAAAAAGAGCCCTTAAATTAATTGATGACGACACCGCTTACTCCACCATCGACCCCCTGAACCACCGTAGGAATGTAGCAGCACTGACAAAATTTTATCGCTACTATCATAGTCACTGTTCCTCCGATAAACGCTCTTCTGCCTCCACGGAAATCTTATACCCGCAACACCAGATTAGCCCACTCATCTCACTCCAACTTACTCAAGGCTGTCCACCATACTAAGCCCCGTATGGGTGTATTGGGTGGCCGATCGCTGTGTAGATCCATCGTACTATATTAGGGGAGAAACCCCATTTTTCCCCAATGCATTTTTTGTAAGCAAAAAAAGCTATGATCGCTTTCTTAGTGCGCTTTTCTGTGTTTTCATTCCAGCGGAGTTTCTTGTCCAGGACTACTCCCAGGTATTTGGCACTGTTGCTAAATTTGAGCCTAACTTTTTTAAGCCGGGGGTTTTTAAAGGTGGGGTTTTATACCTCCTTGTGAATAGTACCAGTTCCGTTTTACTGGTTTAACGCTGGGTCCGCTTAAACGGGTTTGTAACGCCGCCTCCATGAGATCACAGAGAACTTCAGAAATTTTTCCTTTTGTGATGCCTACGCCAGGACGTGATGCCCCTCTGCCTCCATGTGTCGCAACATAGCTGCTACCGATAGGAGCGGGGAAAGTATTCCTCCTTGCGGAGTACCTCTATTTACGGCCCTTGGGACCGAGCTTCCAACTAGCCGGAATGCAATTATTTTGAAGGGACTCAGTAAACATGACTTGCAACAAGGGCATGATGTAACTAAGGGTGTGCCGCAGTTGTATGCTCTCAGGGCCTGGTGATTTATAGAGCTAAAAGGTGTTTACAGTCCATTTACTACTTGCTCTACTTATGTAAGATTTGACCAGCAGGAGTGAGGCTGAAGGATTTATCGTGATAGTTGTCTCAGCAATAGTACTACTCGGGAAATGACTATCCATAAGTAGTGTCAGGGATTCTCTGTGTCAGTCCAATCGCCGTTTTCTTTACGTAAATAACTAAGCATTGTTGGCGCCTCAGTTAATATTTTACGTAGCGTTGAGGCTTCCGACGTGGACTCGATATTGCTGCAAAAGGTAGTCCAGGAAGTACATTTGGTCTTTCTTATTTGGTATCTATTCAGCTTCGACTTATAGCAGCCCCATGATGTTGCGCTGTTGCTGCGGCTAGCTGAATTAAATTCTACACTCTTTTCGGAGTGTTTCACGAGACCACCATAGCGTTTTGGAAGCCTCTTTATGCGGTCCGTTCGAACAAGCTTTATTAAAGACGTGACTGCATTGTTCGATGAAAGTGTCCACAATGCTATCGAGTTGTGCCTGGTTTTTGGGAATACAGAGAGGTTTAGGGGCAAGGTTCAAGGTGGAATACAGGTATATTGTAGTAACCCCAGTTTGTCTTTCTGCGTTTGGGGTGATTAGGCTAGAGTCCTCCTGTTGGAGGAGGAGGCGTGTTCCTTCGAGACCTTCCAGGACGATATTTGGTAGAAGTGACGTTCTGAGACAAGGGTGATGTCCAGCACTTCTTCTCTGTTTTACCTTTGTTATAAATAGCAAGTTTGGTGTTAAAAATTCTCTCGCCTCGATCATTGGTGTCCGTGCTACCCCATGTATGTGGTGTGCATTTGCATCACCTCCCATAACCAGGACCGTGGTAGCGTTGGTGTATCTTACCATGTCCTGAAAAGCCATAGGAGGTAGAGGGCCCTCGTCGTCGTGGGATAGATAAAACGAGGCCATCCTGAATTTTTCTGTTTTATTATGTCGACTACAGTAAGGTCGCCGAATTCAGGGAAAAAAAGGAGCTTATATCACTTCTGACCAGAATACCTGTTCTGGATTTTGCCTCACCTTTGGTGTAGAAGAGATTAAACTTATAACAAGTCACAGCTCCTTTCAACAGCGATCCATGGCTCTTGGACTAGGGCAACATCGACATCTGATGCCAGGCGAAGCAAAAGCGTAGCGGACGTTAATTAAAGAAAGACTTACCCCGCGATTCTAGATGTTAGATTTTTGTTAGATCTAACAACGCTTCCCCAGATTACAAAAAGAGCTTTCGCATAAAGCTTTCCCTCGATTTTGGAGACTTTGAATAGTCAGACTTCCCCTTCAGCAGTCCCATGATTGCGATTAGTTGGTGTTTGTTTATATTCGAATTCCGGTTGCGCGAAGTTAATAAATAAAATCAAGGTAAGTAAAATGCGTATTTTAAAATATTTTTAGGGTTTAGGGTTTAAAATATTACCAGGTCAGCTGGTATTAACTTTATCCGTGCACCCAAAATCATGGTCGGTAAATACGAAATATCCACGATTTTTATTATCCAGGTCGATGAATACGAGCCTAAAAATATTTTAAAATACGCATTTTACTTACCTTTATTTGTTAACAGGATGGGCCAGCAAGACGCCGTGGCAGTGATCGTAATCGCACGTAATCAAATTTTTTTATTTTAATTTTTTTACTTTGATTTATTTATTGCTGAGCGTTCAAGAGTGAACGAGCATAATCACAAATAATATTTTTATAAATAATTCCCAAATTTATAAGTAATTGCCAATCATTAACCCGCTTGTATGTATATGGGTCCATGCTTTCAATATTTTTAAGCAATTACTTCACTTTTATAACACCCCGTTTTGATGAAATAATCAAAAAATCCATCACAGCCAGCTAGCGAGTCGCTGGCTATAGACAGATTTTCAAAGCTTAAAATTCCCCTCCATTTGTTAGCTCTGACATCCAGAATACCAAATTCTCGCTTTTTCTAACAAAAGCACATAGTCTCCACTGAAGGGCAAGAGCTTTGAGCTTTTTCTCCGTTTTCTGTTTATAGTCAGATTTCTGGGATCTAGAATCGCGGGGTTAATTTGTGGGATAATGACAACTGGGCTACACACCACATTTACCTGAAAAATTCGAATCTAATAGTCCCGTGTGAAAACCCTTCTCGTATTCGATAAAACCGTATAAGTGAAAAACTCGAAACGAATAGTCATAGTCTGAACATAGCCTAGGACTTCTAAGAATAGAGCAACAAAGCTAAGCAAAACAGGAATTAATATTATCATAAATAAAAGCAAGAAATACGACGAATAATTATAAAACCAAAAGAAAAGACTTTCGGATCGAATGACCTACATAAAAGCATAATTTAAAATCATTTTAAATGCCACCCGAAAAAAAATATTTATGATCGTACACAAACAACTCAAAAATAAAAACGAACCAAGTGTGAAAATTTGCATTTCTATCTTATGTCCAACAAGTCTCTTTCCCAAAACTTTTAAAATAAGAAGCAGCTATGTTATAACCCGCAGTTGCGATGCTGAATATTAATTAATGTTAGATAAACAACTGGAGTGACATAAATTAATTAATAATAGTAGCATTTTTGGTACTTACTTTTTAAATGCGATTTTTAAAATATTTTTCTCATTTATGGAATTTGCTAATATCACAGTTTTCGGCTCCAGCTTGACTTTCCTTATAGTTTCTATCTTTTCGGTTTCTGGCTTGATCGGCTCCTTGCCTTTTTTATCATCATCACGAGATTTTATTGGAAACGTTAAATTTATCATACAACTTATAAATATAAAGTACAAAACCACTGGCACTAGTGTCGACCATCGCGGAACACCGAAAGTCTTTAATAGTTTTCTAATTACCATTATATACCTGTTATTGATATTATTTGTGCAATTTCCTATTAACTACTACTGGCCCTAATCAACTTGTTGTTCATTGTCCATTTTCTTCAGTGCAGCACTCCACGCCAAAAGTTGTTTAGAAAAAGTGAAAGTGGGGCACAGCGCGCGACATATGTAACTTTTGCTCTTCAAGATAAAAATGAGAATTGATTTTTCACTCTTTTTTGGCCCCCCAAAAGTACTTAAAATCTTCTGATAAATTCTTTATGAATCAATAAAGCCCTTTGTTATTTTACTAACTCTAAACGTTTCACTTATTTCGTTACAAAAATTAACGGAAAACACCCTGGGGAACTATTATTATTAGAAAATTACTTCCGTCTCTAAATTTGCAAACAAATATTTCACTTCGCGCCATTTGAGAAAGAGAGAGAATTCCGTGATAAACAATAACTAAATATCCCGCCACCTAGTGGAATTTTGTGAAATTCATCTATATTTACACATTGGCTATAGTTCAATGGACTAACATCTGAGGACATATCTGTCAACTACAAGTTTTTTGATTATATTACTTTGGAAAAGTGAAAAAATTGTTGTATTTCATATTTGTAATGCAAATTATTTAAATCGAACTGAAATATTATAATTCTTGAAGTTTCCAATGTATAATTTACGTTTACCATATAAATGCCGAATTTAGTATCAGTTTGTATCGTGAAAATTGAAATTGATTTCGCTGTCAATACTGAAGAAAGTAAGTTTGCAAACATTTTCGAGAAAGGCGAAGGAATTTTGTTTACTTCTAATATGAGAACAGATTTTTGTTATATTTTAGTATCAACACAATTGTAGTGAAATTTAGTAAAAATTTATAGTTGTCTAATAAGTTTATTAGCTCGGGAACTTTTATGTATTTACGTTTTATATGCAAACATCCAGACAAAGGGAGGAAACGAAGGAAAAGTCTGGAAGCAATTTCAAAAGAGCAAACAACTTACATATTTATTTATTTACACCTTATTGGGGTTGCACATACCTATTAACAAATAAATATTCAATCAATTAGGACAAAATTAATTAATTTAGATATGTGAACATTATTGTGTGTTTTTTGTATAGACTAGCTCAGAGCAGCTAGTGCACCCAAAAGTGTTCCCTAGTGATTACGACCACGATCATATTAACCATGAATCTCTAATTTACATACTAAATGGTGGCCAGTGTTTCAATACTCTACGTCTGCCAATCCAAGTTAGCAACGCCACTGCCAGGAGAATATTATCAATAGGCACAGTAAAAGTCTATGTCAGCATTATATCTGCAAGCAAGAGTATTGGAACTTAAAAATCACAGAGAACGTGGAGAGAAGACTCATCCTTCTCCAGTAAAATCCTGCATGTGGGGTCCTCCGCTCTCCTACCCTCCATAAGTGGTAATTTAGGGCACAATGTCCGGCAATCAAGCCAATAAATGTCCTGACATCATCTCTACTGCGCCCTTGGCTTTTTAGAATAAAGATGAAGATCCGCTTGTTATGGTAGGGCCTTCTTAAGTTCTCATAAGTGCATACCAGTATAGCGTACACCACTGCTTGAAAAACAGTTGCTAGGGTTTTCTTAGAGTTTACATTATAACGACAGTGCTGAATCTGGAGACCATACTAGTCCGCTCACCAATATTTTAGGAAAAGTCCAGGTTAGCCTATCCTATATGTGCACAGAAGGTTACTCAAATTTTGAGATTTTAAAGGGCATGCAGTCCGAAAGCATCCCCACTTCCAGCATCTCTTCTATGTTGTTGATTATTATAGAACGTTCTCGCCCAAAACCAGGGCGGAGGTAACCATTCGCTTTCAGTCGCAGCGCCACGTTTATGGCGGACTTCTCTACCTCAAGGTGGAGGGTTACCAGATTGAGGAGAGTCTCCAGCGCTGCCGTCGGGGAAGTGCGGGTGATCCCGTTGATGGAAAGGCAGACCATTCTTTGAATTTTGCTTAAATTGGTTATGAAACCCTTAAACGCCGTCCTGTGCCACCAAACTGAAGCTCCATAAGTTTCCATGGGCCTAATGAGGGTGGAGTATATCCAGTATGTACATGGTTTTCGGTTGCAAACCCTATGCGGAACCACAAACTCTGCGGCAAGCCCACAGGGATCTGCGCGTTCTGCTTATCAGAGTGTCCATGTGCTGGTGCCAGTTGAGCTTGTCATCTTGCGTCACTTCTATATTTGGTTTGTTGTGAAAAGCCTATAGTTCTGCCTGCGAGCGTAGGTTCCAAAAGTCTCGGTAGTGATCGCTTCCTGGTGAAAGGAACCAGAATCGTTTAGTCGGGATTGACTTTTAGTCCTACGCTGTCGCACCAGGTAAAGACCTGGAGCGCGTTCAAAAACCTTACTATAGTAAACCACGAGGTAAGCTGTGGTTATGCTACATCACTTCACTTATCCACGAAAGTTTATGTTTAACCATGGAGGTTTTTGAACGCACCGTGGTTAACTACGTGGTAAAGAAAAATTAAAATTTTTTTCCATAAAATAGTGTCGGCTATTTGCCTCAATTATTTCCAATAATTATTTATTTAAAATAATCGCACAAATCCCACTTTGATTTGTTCATTATTAACATTAAAATAAATGTCAAAAAATTGTTTTTATTCTTCTTCTTCTTAACTATCGCTAACCATGCTCCCGAGCATGGTTAAAATTTAACTACACCATGGTTAACCACGGGAGTTTTTGAACGCCAAAAAGTTATGCTCGTGGTTATGTTGTAGTTAACCACGGAGTTTTTGAACGACAGAAGTTTACCATAGTTAACCATGGTTAACCATAGTAAGGTTTTTGAACGCGCTCCAGATCTAGTGCCTGCTGCCGGCGGATATGCGTCATAATCCAGAAAGACAAAATCCAGAAACGACAAAACCCAGAAATGACAAAATCCAGAAACGACAAAATCCAGAAACGACAAAATCCAGAAATGACAAAATCCAGAATAAAAAATCGCGCGATTTTTTATTCTGGATTTTTTCTAATATTATTAGTAAAAATAATGGTGTTAAAAACAAAAATATCGAAACATTTTTAATAAATAATAAAGTTGATAACATAAATAAATAACATTTCATATAACAAAAATAATAATAAAATAAAGTAGACATTCATAGACAAAAAGACATTCTTTCTCATAAATATAAAAAAAGCAAAACAACACTTATTTTTTCTGAACTTTTTCTAATAACAAGTTAAAATAAGTTGCTTGAAAAAATCATTCAAATTCTAGACCAACTTCAATTATAAGTTTGTTTTGCTAATTCGGCAAAATCAGGATTTTGTCGTTTCTGGATTTTGTCGTTTCTGGATTTTGTCATTTCTGGATTTTGTCGTTTCGGGATTTTTAAAAGTTTTCTGGATTTTGTCGCTTCTGGATTTTGCCTTTCTGGATTTTGGCATGATACCGCTGCCGGCGCCTTGACATGGCTCCTTCAGTTTCACCTGAAACTACTATGACGACATCGTCAGCGTAACCTTGGGCGAAAAAGTTTCGACCGTTGAGCAGCTCTAGGAGTTCATCTACAACAAGGCACTAGAGAAGTGGAGTTAAAACTCCTCCCTGTGGACAATCTTTTGCTATAGTGCCCTCCAGAGATCCCTCAACATGAGAGGCCATTGGGGGTATTCAGACGCTGCCATAAGTGTGCTGAGCAAAACCGGTTTTATTCAACCCCTCGGAACACACACGGGGCGTAATTGTGTTTAGAACATTTGAAAGCTTTACAGGAACGTTTAAATGTATTGTAAATAAAATTCACTTGTCAGACAAAAACAGAGCTAAAGAAAACAAGAGATAGAAGTAACATTTTATATGTGTGTAAGTTTTCACGCGTTTGCTTTTGCGTGAAAAATGTTTCGTTAAGTTCTTCCGCTCCCTTCCCTCTCTCATCTATAAAACCGGTTTTACTTGCCATGAATGTGCACCGTCTGAATACCCCCATTAGTTTGCGAGTTCTCAGCATAAAGTCGATCCAGTTGCAGTTGCGACTTAGACCACGTCTACTTAGAGTCCTAGCTATATTATCAAAGGATGTATTGTCGAAGGCTCCTTCGATATCGAGGAAGGCTGTAAGCGCAACTCTTTTGTTTAAAGCTGCGCATTCCAGCCTGAGCACCAGATTGTGCAGTGCTGTCTCAGTGGACTTCCCCGTCTGCTGATAGGAGCTTAATGGTGGGCGTTGAAGATAAGTTTTGCTTATCGTCCTGTCGAGAATTTTCTCCTTTGTCTTCAAGGCAAAAGACGAGAAACTCAGCCGAGGTGTAATCCGAACGCCCTGGCTTGGGTATAAATGCTTTGTTGACGTTCCTTCAGACAGGTGGGATATATTCATTTGCGAAGGAAGCCGTGAATATTTTGCATAATAAGGGAGTGACTAGGTCGCAACCCTCCTGTAGCAGAATGGGATACATTCCGTCTGCTCCGGGAGACTTGTATAGTTTGAACGATCTAATCGCCTCTCTAATAGCTTCGTGATTAAACACGATGTTTGTTCCTGGACAGCGTAGAAAGTGGGCCTATTAGCTGCCCAACAAAAGCTGTGTGTGAAAGAGCCATTGGTGTTCTCCTAATAAATCCGAGATCTCCCGATAAGCGCTTTAATAAAGCTTTGTGCATTTTTGCTGAGTCTCGAATAGCTTCAAAATTCCTCCAGCTATTTCCTTTTGCTCGTCTGATCGCCCTGTTTTAGGTGGTTAGCGAGGTTTTATAACTCTCTCAGTTGGCGCACTTCTTAGCGACGTTGAATATCTTCCTCGTAGCGGATCTCAACAGGTAGAGCTCGTTATTCCTGTTACGCGACCTCATCAGAACGGGAGAGTTAATGTTGTAAGCAGCAGTAGCCGCCTCATTAAGAAAGTCCGCGGATAGTTCTATGTCCATGGTAGGCTTGATTGAGTCCATGAAACCCTTCAATACCCTACCGAGTTCGCCCCGAAAGTCTGTCTAGTTCGTATATCTAGGATTCCTATATGCATTCACACTTTCCAAAGACTCGCCCATCATAAAGTAAATGTGCCTACGATGATCTGCAGATCGCTCCTGTTAGAGTGGCCCACGATATCCTTGAGTTCTTTGGATGGTGATGGGTCCCTGGAGTTGTAGGGGAGGTATGCTGAGCATAATGTAATCATGCTCTTGCTGCCCTCTGCTAATTTGTATCTTCATCACTGCCATGTCTCTCGACGATTTATCTGTGAGAGGAAAGCAGTTAGTGATTTTATTGTATACTACACAGGTCCGAGGGTCGCCGTCCACATCACTGCATGCAAAGCTGGACCCGGTCGCCCGCAAGACCTGTATAGAACCGTTACTTACTCATCGCTCCTGTGCAAAAGCCATATCAACAGCTTGGGTGGCCTGAACTCTTACTCATTGTTGCGATATAAAAAAATTGCAATTCATTTAATTTTTATAACTATTCTAGCAGTCGAACACGGCGCTGTTTCATCAGAACACCCAACAAATCCACGCGTTCAAAAGGAGCGTGAAAGAGATCGTGGTCTAAGGAACTCAACAGAAATAACGATAGCATCTTATGCGAACAAAGAAATGAGTTTAATTTCGCGTGGAATACTGCCAACCAGTTCTCGTGAACAAACACCATTGGAGGACTCACAACCAGCACCGGAATTTCCTACAGAAATATGTTTCTTCTCTGGCAATCCGTTTGTAGAAGTGACTAAAGGTGTTATACACTTATACAAGAAGAAGTAAGTTTTGAAAAATTTGGGTTTATAAGAGCCCCCGCACACTACAGACTTTCCATCGGCCGATAGTTTAGTCGGGCTCTTAATCAGTATTAACATGTATGCAAGTGCGCATATTACAACGATTCAGAATCGGCCGATAAATAAGTTTGATGGGCTACCCGATTGCCTTCAAACTATAATGTCGGCAAACTATCGGCCAACTCCTTAATCAGTATGGAGCTCTTCCAGGCGCACACATTAGCCGATTGTTTAGTCGGCTAATTCGGCCGATAGTTCAGTTCGCTTCATATTTTTGCATTGGATGTTTGTGGTTATTTTCATGATGGCATCGCTACTTGTCGAAACGTCTGTAATTAATTTAATAGAGGAAGTTGAAAAAGGACCCGCGTTGTTTAAAAAAAACTTAAAGGAGTATTCTGATGTGAATCGGAAAAAACAAATTATGGGAGGAAGTCTGTGAAGCAGCTGTGCCTGATTGGAATCAGCTTAGTGCCGAGGATAAAACAAAACAAGGTACGTATCAAGACATGTTTATTTTTATTTAGTTAGCTACTAGCTAGCTAACAAGCAAACCCATCGAGAACAGTCGGCCGACAGTCGGTCTAGTCTGCGCACTCACCACCAGCCCGACGGTTTAGTTGGTCCAGTGTGCGCGCTTACAAGTCCAACCCGACGAAACTATCGGCCGATGGAAAGTCTGTAGTGTGCGGGGGCTCTAAGATAAATTATAAAATTCTTACTATTCAGTGAGCGAAAGGAAATGAAGGAGGCGCCATGCAATCAGCTTTGTCTGCTCGCTGTCCCGGCTAGTCTAAGTTGCCATGATTTACTTAAATTTGTTGCTCCGTGCCATTCCGTTATTCAAAATATACGGATAATCAGAGATGGAAGTCCAAATCAATTCATGGTTCTATTGGAGTAAGATGTTGTATGTTTACTAAAAGTTGTGTTAGTTACAGCTTAAACTACTTTAGGTTTCGATCGAGTGAATCGGCGTTAGAATTTTACCAGACTTATAACGGAGCTGCTTATAATACTTTGGAGCCCGACTCTTTATGCCATGCAGTGTGGGTTTCCGGTGTAGAATGGGGGGACGATGGCTCTCCGCCGTTGGGGCACACCGAATTGCCTATGTGTCCAGGTAAACTGTTCAATTTTATTTGTTTCAATTCCCTCTCATACACATTTCTCTTTTACACAGTATGTTTAGAACGAATGGACGAAAGTGTTGATGGGGTATTAACAATTCTCTGCAATCATGGCTTTCATGCCAATTGTCTTGCAAAATGGGGTGATTCGATATGTCCTGTTTGTCGTCATGTGCAAACACCAGAACTAATGGAGAATTCAGTATGTATGGAATGTGAAGGAACAGAGGCTTTGTGGATCTGCTTAATTTGCGGACATGTTGGCTGCGGACGATATCAGGGCGGTCATGCTGCTTCTCATTACAGAGCAACAAATCATACATTTGCCATGCAGCTAGGAACATCAAGTGTATGGGATTATGCTGGTGACAATTTTGTCCATCGGTTATTTCAAAATAAAACCGATGGGAAGCTGGTTGCGACACAATCACCAGGACAGGAGGGCGATGAAAAAATTGATTCAATGCAGCTTGAATTCACATATTTACTAACTTCTCAGCTTGACACCCAAAGAAAATATTACGAAGAAAAACTATCAGAGCTTGAGAATGAATCGAGGAAGAATCGAGCAGAAGCGGATAAGGCAAGCAATAAATTCAGTACTATGGAACAGAAAATACAAACATTAACTAAGGAAAAAGCAAGTTTGGAGAAGAAGTTAGCTCAGAATACAGCCAAGTTAGTATAAATATATTTGTAAAAAATTGTTTTTGTATATATCATCCATTTTTAGGCTTAAGGAAGTACAAAAACAACTTTCCGAAGAATGCCAAATGACCAAGGTATTGCAGGCAAATCAAGCGTCTTGGCAAGTTAAATTTAACGCTTTAGAGAAAAAATTCAAAGATTATCAAGAGGAAAAGGAGAAGAAATTAGCCGATGTTGAGGACCAATTAAGAGATATTATGTTTTATATGCAGGCACAATGTAAAATTGCCGAATCTGATTTAAAGGATGAAATTGAGTCTGGGGAAGTTATTGTACCAGAAGCTGAGCCGACTACATCGTCTAGACAGAAAAATAGACGAAAGAAAAAGAATTAAATTTTTTATTATTAATAAAATCTCAACCAAGTCAAGAAAATTTATCAAACTTTCCTTGCAGCTTAATATGAGTTAATTGCTTACAAAAGTTAATGAATTTTTTATTACATATGTGATTTTTTTCTATTAAATTGGTGTTAAAAAAAGATGGTAGTTTTATTTCCGATTGCCGTGAGTCGACTTTGAGCACTTACAACAAAATTTCTTATACCATACAGGAATAAACCAGTTGGAGTGGATTAAATCAGACATGGACGATTGTCTGTCTCGATTGTAAATTGTGATTGGTAATCCGTAATGCAGAACATTTTCTCTGATGAATTTTTCGATGGAAATTTAATGGCAATGTTGCTTTACGAAAGTTGTTTGTTATTAAATAACTTAAATACAATACAAGTATTCGACCATCTAAATGCAATCGTGAACTGTCATTGACTGCAATCGACTCGGTTCACCACAATCGAGAATCGGACTATTCCTTTTTGAAGTAAAACTTCTTTAGGGACGTTTGCTTAAAAAATTTGCATGAGAGTGAATCGATTTCATTCTCATCACGCTCTTACACATTAAAAAATCGTCAGATTTTTCGCATAACGCTGGGAAATGAGGCGGATAGGGCACAAGAGGCGAAGAAACTCAACAGTTGAAATACACTCTGCCCTACTGCATAGATTTTCTGGCATGTTAGCTACGTTCTCGCCCAGACCATTTATCTCATTACCCGAATAGAAATTCTCCATTAGAGGTGAATTATTTCAGATGTTTAGAAAATCATAAGGCAGTGGTGAATTTAATATGTGAGGTGTTCTTGCTTTAAATTGGCACCCACCTCCTCTTTGGTGAGATGTACTGGACTTTCAAAATTCAAATTTTTTTAACTTGCAACAAATCGACGAATCGTTTATCTCAAAACATAACACTGTTGTGGAAATCGTTCCTTATATGTTTTTTGGGTCGCTGATTACGAAAATCGAAGTCCCGCGGTCCTAAAATATGAATGTCACCCTTAAAAGTGCAAAAAACTCAATTTTTTAAGGGTTTTCGCGATAATTTCAATTAATCAAAAACAATCCAAAGAAATACATTTTTTGCAATATTTATTTTCAAAAGTGGTCGATTTATAACAAAGCAAACCAAATTTTATGATAAGGGATAATACTAAAGTGCTAAAACTACCCCTGCATCGACTGAAAATATAAAATTTTATAAAAAATTGTTTTTTCAACTTTTTGCTTCGAATTCGAAGTAAAATTTTTTTGCTCCCTAAAAATTGTATAGGACGAAGAAAACAGGCAATTGGCTAGGACAGGGATTCTCAGGTTCTTTTTGAACCCACGTACCCCTTTTCGTGTGTCATTAACTATGTGTACCCCAAGTTTGCCGATAGCCCAGTGCTGCTCTCCCTGTCTATGACTCAGTGTTCCATATTTGGAAACTAGTGTTCCACAAATGCAGTAGTAACGAGCGTCGTATTTGCTGGCTGCAAATTTTAAATCATTATTCAAGAACTTTTGTAACAATTATATTCTAGCATGTTTCTAGCGTACCCCTTATATATTTTCGCATACCACCAGTTGGGAAACATTGGGCTAGGAGACCATAAAGGGTGACAATAGCATACTCAAGTAGACTGGCTCTCGTTCGATTGCGTAGGTAAAGCATCATTGGATGTCGTTGGCGGGCTGCTTAGTAAAACAATACTCGCGGTTGGAATGGTCTATGCCGATGGGGATGCAATTATAAATGTTCATGAATGTAGCGGGAGAGGAGCATGCATGCAGCTGGTGACATATCCATGCGTACATGCGTTGCATTCATTGACAGATAATGTGTATTCAAATGCGACCTGACGGAATATTCCGTGAATGGAATACATACCACGCAAAGGTTGGGCTACTTTCAACTTTTTCTGTATTGCCGCACTCGACATAACACACACAAGTATATACAACAAACACATTCACCTTGCATGCACTAGCTACTTACACTTTCGGGCCATGTGTAAAAGCCGGGACAGAAAACAACCATGCAATTATGTGTCAGAGGAATTTTGCCGCATCTCATGGAACCTCTGAATGCAATGCATGTACGCTTATACCGGGTGTTTTTTTTAAAACTTGACACGGAATTCTTGAACAAAGGTGGGGTGACAGAGGGAAACCTGTTATACAAAAGATGTCTGATATGGAGGGGGACATCGATTGGGTATAGTGCGCACCCCCTCTCTTCCACCCCCTGACCCGGGGGGGGGGGTAGCTTTTTTTTTAAATGGCAACCCCTATTTTTTATGCAAGATTCAGATTCCTGGGATGAAAATAAACATCTTTAATCCCAAGCATTTTTTTCTATCATTTGTTTTTACTCCGGAAACTTTGATTGAAATCGTCATTAAGCCGTCTCTTTCAGTCAGAAACATTCGCGGCAGTGCGGCAAGGCGTCAATGGCGAACATTTTGAGCACCTTCTATCTTAGAAAATTAATAAATAAAAGTTGTTTAATATCCAAAAGATGTTTATTTTCATCCCAGGAATCTGAATCTTGCATAAAAAATAGGGGTTGCCATTTGAGAAAAAAAGCTACCCCCCCGGGTCAGGGGGTGGAAGAGAGGGGGTGCGCACTATACCCAATCGATGTCCCTCTCCATATCACACATCTTTTGTATCAGAGGTTTCCCTCTGTCACCCCTCCTTTGTTCAAGAATTCCGTGTCAAGTTTTAAAAAAAACACCCGGTATATGTCACCAGCATGCTTCCAGGAGACGAATGTTTAGATTTTCGTACCTTGTGGCGGTAGCATGCATGCCTGCAGCGGGAGCCTGCATGCCTGTCGTGGGAGCATACCGTGCGCACTTGTTTGCTATACGTACTAGGTGCACCGCGTGTGTGCTTTTAAGAAAATAGGCCACACAATTTTTTATACTCGAGTTTAAATAAACCAGGATTATCAATACTTTCTCTAAATTAATAAAGTATGCATGTGAAAGTACAAGAGTTAGATGACTAAGTTGTAAACTTGGATGAAAAATGTAGAATATGATGCTCCAATTTTAACATGCATCCAGACACACCAAAAACGCCATGTCACGATAAATCACCATGAAACGTGTGTAAGCAGGGGCCGGTTCGTGTATGGCGAACGACGATAACCGAACGAAAAGAAATTGAAGTCGAAAAATTTTAGCGTTCGCATAGGTCGAAAGAAAATTGTTCATGTCCTAATGCAAAAACTCGATAATCCAAGAGCTTTCGAGTGCCTTTCGCCGGGTTCAGACGAAAATTTTCAATTTTTTCGACTTACGCGAACCCGAGACGAAAAAAAATTTTCGTTTTCGACATACACGAACCGGCCCCAGATCTTCTTATTTAACGGCTCTACAACCGGGTCCGGTCCTGGCCTCTCGCAACTGTTCTTTCCACCGGTCCCGATTCTGAGCCGATGTCATCCAGTTTGGCACCCCTAAGCTCTGAGCGTTCTGGTCTACACTATCTTTCCAGCGGAGATTGGGTCTCCCTCGCTGTCGCATCCCATAGGTCTTACCGCAGATAACAGATGCACGGCAGAAAATGGAGAAATAGATTTCATGATGGTGATTTATGTATCGCCGCATACAATTTTACCCGAAATAATGGAATTCATACGTGAACATCTCCACTTCCGAAGGCTCAAATTTACTAGGTCGAAACTTCAACGATATCCCCAAGATTTTGAATGACGATTTCAATAATAATTTCTCATCAGAGAAATCCAAACTTTGTGGATGAAGGGAAAAGTGGGGATGATAAGAGGTACCACCCCACTTCTATCTTCATCCACAAAGTGCGCGAGGAGCATTCCTGGGAGCGAAGCGTCCAAACAGACAAAAGGACCCCGACAATATGGAACCTCACTTAATGCAGTTTTTATGCGATTTTTAGACCAGTTTCAATCAAAAATATTTCAGTTATTATAAAACCTTTTCTTTGTTTTTAGGTTTTTATGTAAATAGGAATTCATAAATATTGATATTTTCAAATAGTACTTGTATCAAGTCCGTCAGTAGGCTCGTTACTATACTACCTGCATCTGTCGTTGGCCTGCGGTGGTAGCACGTAAGTTGTTTCAATCGATCTCTTCATACAAAACTGCAAAAGATTTTTGTATGAAGAGGTCGATTGAAACAACTTACGTGCTACCACCCCTGACTTTTCTATATCCGACAGACTTTCCACTATATCTATTGCACATTACTATCTGTTGGGCACAAAAGTTTTACTTCTAAAGTGTGGTTTTAAGCACACTCATATTTTTTTTGTAGGTGCATGGATACCCCAATAAGCGGATGAAAGTTTCCGTTTTTCGAAATTTTTATTAGTTTTTTAAAATTAATTAATGTACGATGTTTCACAATTTTCTGCCTCTTTTCTACGCCTCTTGCAACTCGATTTTTACCCACTTTTATGCAACCGATCAGCCCCAAATTGATATTGCCCATATGCATAGTTCGCGTGATAATGCAATATGACATTTTTGTAAAAGTGTCATGGCGGTTCCAGTATGGCGGCCGAATTTTGTCATTGTGTTCCCCGAATCCCGACATGGGTATCAAATGAAAGGGTATTGATGGTATTCTGACAACCCGAGCAATTCCACAGTCAACTGTTTCTCTAATCCTTTTAACATGAACTTCTACTCCAGTCTCTTGTAAACCTTCATGAAATAAAGTTAAGCAAACACAAACGGTAGTTTTGTTTTTTCATTAGGTTATGGGCCAAGCACGCTAGTGGCGGAAATTATTTTTAAAAAAAAAATTCGTAACGCGTACGGAAAAAGGAAACATTTCAGAAATGGCGTCAAATAATACGTATGTACGAATTCCATATTTAAATGGTGACAATTATCCTACCTGGAAGGCGCAGATGGAAGCTGTGCTACATCGGGGGAGACTCCTTGCATACGTGAAGGGCGAAATCACGCGCTCTACGACTGACGCAGCAGCACAGACCGCTTGGGATGACAAGGACCTAGATGCCCGTGCAGAGATTTTACTATCCATGGAAGCTCATATTGTGTCTTTGGTAAAAAATATGAAAACATCAAATGATGTATGGAAATTTCTTTCAGAAACCTACGATAAAAAGGGCCCACGACAAAAGACGGAGGAATTCCGCAAATTAATAAATTTTCGGATGACTTCTGGTCAAACAATGGCAGATTATCTCTGTGAATTCAAGGCGAACGTCAACAGGTTGACAGAGCTGGGAGCGACACTGGACGAAGATTTGTTAGTAGTGTTACTCCTGGATAGCTTGTCTGAAGATTACAAAGAGGTGCAAGCAGCCTTTGATGCACAAAGCAAATACCCTGAATTGACGACGGTGTACACAAGGTTATCAGAGGTCAGCGAAAGGAAACGGGAAAGTAATAGTAATGTTTTTAGTGCAAAATATAGTAAACCGTTTAATAAAGCCCGTGGACAAAAGGGCAAAACATATTTTCCCTTCAATTGCAGAAAATGTGGAAAACGTGGCCATATGGCGAAAAATTGCTATTCAAAAGCGGATAAAGTGCAGTGTACACAATCAGAAGAAAGCGACTCACAATTTGAACATGGTTTTACCGTAAAAGAATACGCACACTCAATAAACCAAGGAAAATCAGTTCCGCAATCGAAAATTAAAACACTGTGGTGCCTAGATAGCGGTGCCACTTCTCATATGTGTGCGGAAAGAGAGGAATTTGTGACATTTCGAAAAATTGCTAAACCAAATTATGTGAGTTTGGCCAACGATGAATTACTGGAAGTGAAAGGAGTGGGCACAGTTCAATTGAACTCTACTATAAATGGAAGAATTAGGACAATTCATTTGTTTAACACGCTTTTTGTACCTGACCTAAAGGAAAATTTAATTTCAGTTAGTAAGGCTACAGACGCAGATTATAAATCGATCTTCGAAAAAAATGGTGCTCAAATCATCAACCCCAATCAAGAATTATTAATTGAAGCTGATAAGAAAAACGGTTTATATTTTGTAAAATTAAAGGAAAGTGCACTAAACATGAAGCATAATATCAGCAATAGTCATTCAAACGAAAATTCCCTAATGAAATGGCACAAGAGGATGGGACATTTAAATATTTCAACTTTGAAACAACTACTCGGAAAACAAATGGTTCGCGGACTACCGGACAAATTCAGAGAAGAGAATTTTGATTGCACTAGTTGCATTGAAGGAAAACAGACACGCTTGCCTTTTCAACTAAGTGGAGAAAAGAAAACAAAAAGGAGATTGCAATTAATTCATTCCGATATATGTGGTCCAATGAGAACTGAATCAATGGGTAAGGCAAAATATTTTATAACATTCATTGATGACTACACTAGGAAAATATTTGTTTATTTTTTGAAAAAGAAGAGTGAAGCATTCGAAAAATTTAAAGAATTCAAGAATTTAGTTGAAACGCAAACCGATGACAAAATTAAAATTCTCAGGACTGATAACGGAGCAGAGTATTGCAGTAATGAATTTGACCAGTACTTAAGAAATTGTGGAATAATACACCAGAAGACCGTCCCTCATACCCCTGAGCAGAATGGAATTGCTGAGAGGGCGAATAGAACCCTAAACGACATGACCAGGTGCCTGTTAATCGAGTCGAATTTACCCAAAATGATGTGGGCCGAATTAGTCAATACCGCCGCATTTATTAGAAACCGCTGTCCTACAAAAATTAATGGCGACACAACACCAGAGGAGTTGTGGACGAATAAAAAACCGGACGTGTCATTTTTAAGAGTTATTGGAGCAAAGGCATACGTACTAATTAAGGACCAAAACCTTGGAAAATTTGATCGCAAGAGTAAGGAAGGCATACTTATAGGTTATGCAGAAGATACGAAAGCGTACAAGGTATGGATCCCAAAAACCAGGACGATCATAAAAAGCAGAGATGTCAGGTTTGTAGAAAATCAAATTCAATCTCAAAATAAAAAACCCCAAGGGGAAGATCAAGAAGAAGGATACTGTACATATTATTTTCAGAATCATCCTACCAGTGCGGAAACGCCAGTGATATCAACTAACGTTTCAGATATTAATTCAGAAGCGACATCAAACAATGAACTTATAATGAAGCAACTAACAGAGCAAGATGATGAAGTTACGGCAGAATGGGATGATTTAGACAACACCTTGAGGCCAATAGACGAAGTCAACTCGGTAAAAAGAGATCCCAGAACAATAAAAGAGATTATGCATTTGGATGATGCGGATAAATGGGTGGATGCCATGCAATCAGAGTACGAATCATTAATGAAAAACAGCACTTGGGATCTAGTAGACAGGCCAAAGGACAGGAATATAATAGAATCAAAATGGGTCTTCAAGACCAAGTACAGAACAGATGGCACCATAGATAAAAGGAAAGCTCGTTTAGTTGCAAAAGGTTTTGATCAAGTGTATGGCATAGACTACACCGATACATATTCACCCGTTGCGAATATCAGTACAATACGATTGACGCTGGCAGTTGCTGTTGAAAGAAATTTAGAGTTGCATCACCTTGATGTCTCGGCTGCATACCTCAACGGAGAATTAGACACTGTAGTTTATATGGAACAGCCCGAGGGCTTCATACAGGATGAGCATAAGGTATGTAAGTTAAATAAAGCCATTTACGGACTGAAGCAATCAGGTCGCCAATGGAACCTCAAACTAGACTCAATGTTAAGAACATTAGGCTATCAAGTTTCACAGTACGATCGATGCATGTATCACAAACTGGCCAAAAACAAAATAACAATAATAACAGTATACGTTGATGACTTGCTGGTGGCAACCAACGAACCTGCCGAGTTCGAAACTTTGAAGACGTACTTGACGGAAGTCTTTGACATTCGCTGCCTAGGTTTCCCTGAGCTATGTGTAGGATTGGAGGTAAACAAAACTGAAAAGGGATTAAGTATTAGTCAAGGTGGTTATATAACAAACCTATTAAAGCGATACAACCTGGATGATTGCAAACCCAGTCGCACCCCACTACCAACTGGGATCAGTCTCGAAAAAGAACCTACCATACAGGAGGAAAGGAAATCTATTAACAAAACAAAATACAAACGACTGATAGGAAGTCTTCTTCACCTATCGACCTTTAGTAGAATAGACATATCATACGCAGTGAACACATTATCTCAATATAGCGAGGACCCCCGGCAACAACATTGGAATGCTGGAATGCATGTCCTCAAATACCTGAAAGGATCTAAACAAGGCAAAATAGTTTACAAACGGACTGAAGTAAATCTGCACGCTTTTGCGGATTCAAGTTTTGCTGGAGACATTAATGATAGGAAGTCCCAAACTGGTTACGCGTTCATTTACGCAGGCGGAGCTATAACATGGGGATCGAAAAAGCAAAAAATTGTTGCTACCTCTAGCACCGAGGCTGAATATATCACTCTATCATCAGTCGCGAAAGATGCAGCTTATCTCCGAAATCTTTTGACTGAATTACACCTACACCAAGGGCCGGTCATAATATTTAATGATTGCAAAAGCGCTCAAAGCATTGCAAGCTCGTTGAATACGCAAGGAAGAACCAAACACCTCGACATTCGGTACCACTACATACGTGAGGCAATAACCAATAGTCAAATCCAAATCAACTTTCTGAGATCGGAAGAGATGCCTGCTGACGCTCTTACTAAGCCGACAACAGCGACGGCGCACCGTAAATGTTTCCAGAAACTTGGAATGGAGTTCTAATGAATAAACGGACTATTGCGGAATTGAAGGGGAGTGATGGTATTCTGACAACCCGAGCAATTCCACAGTCAACTGTTTCTCTAATCCTTTTAACATGAACTTCTACTCCAGTCTCTTGTAAACCTTCATGAAATAAAGTTAAGCAAACACAAACGGTAGTTTTGTTTTTTCATTAGGTATTACGATTAGAGTACTATTACCTAAGTTACCCCGTTTATGATTAGGTTGAAAAGTTGAGTCGAGGTTGAGTTTAAATTTCGACCACCGTATACGATGTCGAGCTGAGTTCACTTTAGGTTGAAATAGAGTTGAACTGATATCAAAACATAACCTCAAATTTTTGTGTGAAATACTCATTTATAGATACGAAAATATTCAGAACGAAATAATTTTTTGTTCCTGTGCCCTAAAAAACACCGAACGCAAAACTAACGCCGAAAGCGGACTTCACGGATGGTAAACAAATAAAACAAATGTCACTTCAACCCAATTTCAACTCAACCCGCGAATTTGAGGCGAAATTCAACTCTATCCAGGTAGGAGACCTGAGTTGGGTTGATTGGACCCAGTTTCAACTCGACATCCGTTTATGACTGGGTTGAACCCAGGTTGAACCTGGGTTTAACCTAGTCATAAACGGGGTAAGTGGCATTATTCCAAATTCAAAATGGCGGCCAACACAAGATGGCGCAAGACTGAATAAAAAGTAGAAAATATAATCTATCAGCTTGAAATTTTGCCCATATGGATAGTTCGCCTGAGCAGTCGCATAATTTTGTAAAAAAATCAACATGGCGGTTTCAATATGTTGCTGAATTTTGCAATTGTGTTATCCGACCCCCGGCATTGGTATCAAGGCCTCTATTCCCATTGTCACCTCACTTTTTTTCTCACATCACATTTTTTGTCACGTCACTTTTAAAGTGGTATTCTCATAGTCGAGTGACAAGGAAAAAATTTGTGAGATGAAATGTCACAAAACTAGGTGTGATATTCTCGAAGTCATTTTTTGTAGCAAATGCCACTGAAAATTGTCATTTTTTATCACTTGGAAATTTTAGGTGACGCTACGATTTTTTTGCAAATAGATAGTGACAAAGGATAAGAAATATGTTGGCCCCTATTCCCATAGTCACGTCACCCATTGCAAAATGTGACAAACCAGTTTTCGTATTCTCGTAGTCACCTATTGTAGAAAAAGTGACGGCATTTGTTTATACCTTTTACCACTCAGCGGCCGTCATGTTTAGTGGACTTAACTGTTCATAATTAACGAATATTTTTTCCATTTATTTTTACATTCTGCCTTGCTTTTGCTAACATTTACCCCCTTCCCTATTTCCTAGTTGTTTACGATAAATTACCTCCTGTTCATTATTTTAATTCTAGCATATAAGAATAATGTTAAATCATCAGAAATATTAAAAATTTTCATATTTCTTACCCTTTGTTACTATCTATTTAAAAAAAATCGTAGTGTCACCTACTATTTCCAAGTGAGAAAAAGTGACAATTTTCAGTGACATTTGCTACAAAAAATGACTTCGAGAATACCGCACCTAGTTTTGTGACATTTTATCTCACAAATTTTTTCCTTGTCACTCGACTATGAGAATACCACTTTAAAAGTGACGTGACAAAAAATGTGATGTGAGAAAAAAAGTGAGGTGACAATGGGAATAGGGGCCGTTTTATTTTAATATTTCTGATGATAAAACATTATTCTTACATCCTAGAATTAAAATAATGAACAGGAGGCAATTTGATTGCCTTTTTAGCTTTATCGTAAACAACAAGGAAGTAGGGAAGGGGGTAAAAGTTAGCCAAAGCAGGGCGGAATAAGTAAATAAATTGAAAAAATTGTTCGCTAATGATGAACAGTTAAGTCCATCAACCATGACAGCCGCTGAGTGGTAAAAGGTACGAAACAAATGCCGTCACTTTTTCTACAACAGGTGACTACGAGAATAGAAAAATTGGTTTGTCACATTTTGCAATGGGTAACGGGGCCCAAATTAAAGGGTGAGACAAAAAGAATACAAGCTGTGAGGCGTCATTCCAAAATAAAAATGGCGGCCAACAAATAATGGCGGATGATCTTTTTCTTTACAAGCCACTCGATATGGGTATCAAATAAAAGAGAATGACAAGTAGAATACTATTAGCTGTGTGGCGTCATTCCAAATTCAAAATGCTACAAACACAAAATGGCGGCCAACACAAAATGGGGAATTCCATTTTTCTTTACAAAGCACTGGGTATGGATATCAAATGAAAGGATGAAGTAGAATTCTATTAGCTTTGTGTCGTTATTCCAAATTCAAAATGGCGGCAAACACAGCTTGGTTGCCAATACAAAACGGCGTTTACCTTTTTCTTCATAACGCCCTCGGTATAAATGTATCAACTGAAAGTGTATGACGATTATATTAGGGTGGCGACGAGGATTAATAAATATTAAAAAAATTTAAAATATTTATTACACTTCTCACATTATATAATATTAAAGTGTAAATAGTTTATTGGACATAATTTGGTAATAACATATAATTAAAAAATACTTTAAACACTAGTAAAAACATATATACCTTTTTTAAATATGCTGATCACTAATGCTCAGTAAATGGAGCATTCGTATGAGTCTAGTCCCAATTTACTGAAGCAGTCATATTTAAAAAATACTTATTTTTAAATAATAATAGTAATATTGTAAAACAATCTAAATAAAAAAAAAGTTATTAATAATAATATATATGAGAAACGGAAACTTTTGATATATTGAATACTTAATTCATGTCTTTTTTTAGTAAGTATATAAAAACAAATAACTACAATTATATAGAGAAAAATGAACACACAAACCTACATATATCATCAAAACATCCCTTATGTTTTTTTGGTATAGTTTAAACTTTAGTTTTTCCTTGATTTACCAAAAGAAAATTTTGATTAGTTTTTTTTTACAAGTTTGTAAAAAGAATTCTTAATTCTATTTATTTTTTTCTTTTAATAAACACATGTTTATAATTTTTTTTTGTTTATTTTATAAAAAAAAGATCTGAGAAAATCTTATATAAATGGCAATGTTCTTATATCGGGAATTTTTATAATTTTTTATATTATTTGTTCAGTAAAACTTAAAAAAAATGAAGAGACTTTTTTTGGCTGAGATTCGAGTTAAATTAAAATCTTTTTTTGTATAGTTTTTATCTAAAGAAGTGATGTTATATAATAAATAATAAAATTAATACCAGGTGATGCTGTTTACACAAGAAAATTCATTAAATTCGGCAGTCGAGAAAGTGTGCTGTTTCTTTTGTAGTTAATTAGTAATTATTAAAAGTGATGTACAAAAAATATTGGTAAATACGTAATATTGGAGAAAAAATACAATTTTTGTCAGAAAATACAAATGTTTATACTTGTGTTGAGGGTTGGTGTGTGATGGGCAATATATATTTATTCACAAGACAATATTCAAAATCTCTCTCTCTCGTTAACTTCTCAGGAAATATACTTTTTAAAAAATAATCTCTTCCCAGTCCTTTTATAATAATACCAAATATATTAAAAATTACATTTTATATCCTCCATCCCACCCATACGCTCACGATGTCCAGCGGGCCTTCTGTAAATCAATTTGTCCCTCCAATGTTTTGGCTAAGTAAATTACGAAGAGCTGTATTAAAGCAATTCCAAGAGCAATTCCAGCAATTGCATAAAGATTCCTTTCAGCCCATACTCGAACGATTTCTATGCAGCCGCTAGTCCAAATTCGTTTGCTTACCTCCGCTACAGGATGTTGTTGAACATTGTTACCACACATTATATTTACTAATCCTGAACTTATATTGGTTGCATTTTTACAACAGCTATAGGGTACTCCACATTTTTCTTCTCCTGGTGATGAACAGTTGAAATATTCATTTTTACCTAAAGGGAAAAAAACATTCAGTTAGTACTCGATAATGATTTAGTTCGAGGGCAAATGTGCCTAATACTAGTTTCGGGCCAGCGTTAACTTCAAAAATATCAAGTTGTAACGCTCTTACACAAACGTATCTATGGAAAAGTGAGGTTGCAAGGGCTCGACCCTTCAATGGTTAAGACTATCGAGACTGACGTCTGGAATTACAATAGGAGCGCTTATTTTGGTAAAGTTATTGTGTTGAAACTGAATGGACAGTCAGAAGCAGCGAAAGTCAATGGGAGATACGATTTTTGTCAGGGAGCGAACGGCTAACAAAGACCTCGGAACGACTATCAAAACCCGAGAAGATTCACTGCAGGCAAACACCTAGCACATATGTTAGCAAGTCCTAATCCCACCTCTCCGCAGTGCCCCCTGGGGTACTTCTTCGAGCTAACGGGAGACGGGCGAATGGCGAGCTCTCTGCGCCACAAAACAGAGTTTTAAGTCGGTTGGGCTGATGGTTGGCAACCCTCTCCCATAAAAAAAACACCTTGGCTACGAATCGGCAAACAATGCCCCGGAACGGGATCGACAATACGACGACGACCTTCGTTTTTCGAACCAGGACACGAATCGGATCATGGAATGTGAGAACACTGCTTGCTGATGGGCGGCTGGATGAAGTCCTCAACGAGATGAATAAATATAAAATCAAGATCGTGGGACTTAGCGAGACCAGATGGCCCGATGCGGGGGAACATATCTGCCCAAACGGTGAGTCCTTCTTATATTCTGGTAGAAACGAAACTGAAAGCCGTAAGAGTGGCGTTGGCGTAATACTCACCAAAGAAGCCAGGTCCAGCCTCATTAGCTGGTCACCAGTAAGAAATACTACGATAGTTCAATGCTATGCTCCAACTGAAGACGCAGAAGATAACATCAAAGACCAGTTCTATATACGACTGAATAAGGCTTTTCGCTCTATTCCAAGGGGAGACATCATTGTATGAATGCGTGACAACACTGGCCTTGAGCATCCTATTGGAAATCAAGGCTAAGCCAAGTTACCAATAACAATGGTGAGCTTACTTTTGCCACAAGAAAATACACAAAGAGATTTGGGTATCGCCCGATGGTAGAACGAGAAATCAGATAGACGTGGCCGTCAGCAGCAGATGGAGAACTATTCTGGAGGATGTCAGGAGCTTCAGGGGAGCAGACACTGGAAGTGGCCACCATTTGGTACTAGCAACTATTCGCCTTAAAATCGCCGCAATCAAAAACGTTCAACGCGATGCTAGAACCCGTAGACGGTTTAACGTAACCGGAAACAGTAACCGCAATTCATGCAATGGCCAATGGTAAAGCAGCTGGAAAAGATGGCATTCCGCCAGAATTGTTGAAAGCCGATTCAAGCCTCATAGTAGATGCGCTGCGGACGGAAGGTATCATACTAAATATACCCAAAAAGGGGGACCTGACAGTATGTGTCAACTGGAGGGGCATCTTTTTATTATCTAGTGTGGGCTAAATTTTGTCCCATATATTAGAGAGGCGGTAGATCAAATGCTTAGAAGACAGCAGGCCGGATTCAGAAAGGGCCGCTCATGTATAGATCATGTTAACACCTTGCGAACCATAGTAGAGCAGTCTATTGAATTCCGGTCCCCCCTTTACCTTGCTTTCATAGACTATGAGAAAGCGTTCGACTCGGTTAATAGGAGGTTTATATGGCAGGCACTACGGCAACGTGGACTGCCTGATAAAATAATAGATTTGATAAAAGCCCTATAAAACAATTCCAAATGCAGAGTTCTTCCTACTGGAGACAGCTGACAGCTTTGAGGTGAATTCAGGAGTACAAGGATGCCTACTTTCGCCATTACTACATATTTCTTTTAGTAGTCTAGATAGTAGAACATGCGGCATACAATGGGGTTTTGAAGACCGCCTTAAGGATTTCGACTACGCGGATGATATTTGTTTGTTGGCCCCCAGAAACCAGGCCCTGAAAAACATGTTAAACAATTTGGCAACAGAAAATAGTCCAGCAAGCTTAAGACTAAATCGGACTAAAACTAAAAAAATGCTGATTAATGGAAACACCAATGAACGGACAGCGCTGAATAACCGTGACGTGGAACTGGTAGATAAATTCTGCTACCTCGGTAGTATTATTACCAAAAATGGCGGGGCAGAGGAAGACATCAGTTTCAGAATAAATAAAGCACGATTTCGAAACACGGAAAGTCGCCCAATTTATCATAAGGCGCTTCCAACTTGTCATCAACAGATGCCTACGTCCTATCCTAAAAATCCGCTGGCAAGATAGAATTTGAAATGAAGTGGCGCCGTCCCGGCCAAGAAAGAATAGACGACTAAATCAGGCGAAGGAAATGGAATTGGATTGGCCACACCTTTCGACGCGAAAACGAAAATCTAGCTAAACAGGCTCTTGACTGAAATCCGCAAGGATCCCGTCGAGTCGGAAGACCAAGAACAACGTGAAGAAGAGCCCTACTAGCAGAGGCCGCAATAACTGGGAGATCCGGGACGGAGCTGAGGGCCGTTACGCGAAATAGAGTCCGTTGGAAGGCAACTATTTCCACCCTATGCCCAATGAGAGATTAAAGGAGCATAAGTAGCTAAGTAAGCAAATAATTATAAATGTGCTACTGTTTATATTTTTATTTTGAAAATAAATTGTATGTTCTAGTTATCAAGAAACCTTACAATTGTGAGGCCTATATTTTTAATTTTAATCCTAGCGGTTGGTATTGCTTGCAGTTTTTAACGGATACCTAAATACTTAAGGCCAGAGACTAGTTACTTTAGTTATTTTATATTTATTCTAGATTTAATAAAAATTGACTTACCCCAATCTTGATATCCAGCGTTGCTCAGTCCACAGCATTTGAATTCTTTCTGTGCAAAATCAATTAAATTTTGTAAATCGAGATCATCGCGATACGAATGGATAATTTTCTCTGTGAAGGATTCTTCCAAAAATGAATGCATATTCTGTGGAAATACAAATCCCATAACTGCAATCGCCATCTCCAGCAAGAAAAACAACAATAGACACATTGAATAGAACTTCAGTAAGCATGTATTTTCTCGCAGTGCCCCTAAGCATCCAGCGAAGCTAACAACAAAGATTACAACGCCAGCAATCATCATTACCAATGAAATATTGAGCATAATATCGTAAAATGTCTCCAGCCGCAGTAATCCTGTTAAATTCCATTTTTGCCAAAATGTGAACAGTCCAATGCCCATTAGAACACCACCAAACAACCAAAACACAAAATTTAACATGAATATCATGTATTTTACGCAGGAGCTCACGTATGTTGAATGATGTGAAATTCGCGGATGCATCTCTCTTGTTTCTATTCCACAATAATTATGACGATTGGTCATGCTAAATTAACGTTTTACTTTAATTGTTACACTTTTTAATGGCACATTCTATATTTAAAAAGTTATTTATAAGGATTAGGCTAACAAAAAAAATATTTTTCCTTCTATAAATTTGTGACAGCCATTTACAAGTTAAAAAAAATATCGAATTGTCAAAGAATTGGTAACTGTTATACTACTATTAAATCTGTTTTCCAATATGATCAAGGCGGACGTAGTAAAAAATGCAGTTATCACTATTTTATTAATGCAATAAACCTATTAATCTTCAATTAAATTAAATGAAACGTGTTTATACATTCAAAGTTTTTTTAAATTAATGAGAAATGTAACAAAGGAAAATATACTTCTTTATTTTTAAGATGATTCATTCAATTGATAAGTAGTGCATTCTATCGGATGCAATATGCATTTATTTAGGAACTGTCAAAATGACATTTTGCTATGTTTTTGTCTGACTTGCAAGTGATAAAAAGGAGATCCCCGTGTTTTTCAACAAATTTTTAGTATAAATATCTTGTCTTAAATAAATTTCGGCGTACTTGTCTTCTTACTAATTAAACGATTGTTTCTAAAATTTGCAAAATCATTGAGTTGATAACCGCATTACCGCTTGAACAAAATACATCTAACAAAAGATATTAGAAATGTGCAACTCAGATAAGAACGTATTTCAATATATCCAACTGAAATCATTTGTACATCCAACTTTCTGGCATAAATTATCTGAACTTAAAATTGACGTGGATAAATTAAGCGATGCTCCGAGATCACTGTTTGCAACTTACACAAATGTCAGAGCAACATCTTGCATTTTAGAAGTGGATTGTAGCTCTTTCAACAGGTAAGTAATTATTTAATTTAATAAATCTAAAAAAGAAGAAATAGCTCATGGTTTGTTCTTTGTTCATCAAAGCTGTATGCTACCTGTTTTCATATTTGATAGTGTAGTGTAGATATTCCATAGTTATCTTGTCGAGGACTGCATGGCAATTGATAATTTTTGTAATCACCTACTCTAGGCACCCAGTTGTATATGACCTTATCCTGATTGGCGGTTTTGCGACGATGGACCTTGTTAATGTCATACTCATGGGGGTTTCATGGGCAAATTACCTTGTATTCATTGGTCCGGAACCGGCTTTTGGAGCATCCACTAGTTTGCTGAAGACAATACTTGCCGGTCGGGCTTGGATGAAACACACCGAAGGCCCTGTGCCTGGAATTCTCATCTCTTAAGTGGGCAAAACCTAATCGTCACCTTCCCGTGGTTCCTATATAGGCTATATTCCCGCATACCGGCGACGTGCTAGCAATCCGTTCTGGCATTACTACATTGCCTCGAGACCTACAACAGAGCTTTGGATAGGATTGACTACACAACGAAGACCCGGATATCGTATCACTGAAAGGACACTGTATCAACCTGGCAGACTAAATGTTCTACAAAACGAATTAGATAAATATAAAAGTGATCTAACAGAAGTGCAAGATGGATTGGAAAGGGGATCCTAGAGAAAAAAACCCACAATATATTCTATAGCTGTAACGACTTTTGAGACGGCATTCATTGTAAGAAAACAAATTAAACATCTAGTAATGAGTTTTGACGTTATAGACGAAAGAATCTGCAGAATACACATAAGAGGAAGATTCTTTGATTACTCCATAATAAATATACATGCCCCCGATTGAAGATGTATTTTATGAAACCTTAGATAGAACGCTGGTGATCAATCATCAGCAGAATAGGGAGAATATCATGTAGCATCACATGCACGTGCCGCAACTATTTCGGACTGATAGAAGTGAGGTCATAACCTCCTAGCGGTGGCCACTGGTAACTATTCTATGAGAGAGGATAGCCTAATATGATCGGGCTAGTCCCTTCCAAGTAAAGCTAGCGTGAGGCTAATTCCCCCTCACCCGGAAAAAATAATTATTACGGAACGAGCAACATGCCTCGGATATTGGAATCAACGACGACGACTACGGCAACGAAAAAGGCGGATTTACGAATTTTCGCATGGAATGTTTGAACTCTTTACAGAACTGAAGCTACACAACATCTAGCCGATACCCTGTTAAAGTATAAAGCTGTCATTACCGCCATCCAGGAGATGGACTGGTGTTTTGCAAACGCCTGAGTATGACGTATATTACAGCTGTAATACAAAACAACATGTGCTCGGAGTAGGTTTTATGGTCAGGAAAAGAATGAAGCCTACCATTATCGGCTTTAAAGCAATAAAGGAAAGGCTATGCACCCTTCGTGTGCGAGATAAATTTAAGAACATCAGCCTCATAAACGTTCACGCACCTACAGAAGAGTCGCCGATGATAAAGAAGAATTCTTCGAATTAGTTGAACGGGAACTTAATGTCTGCCCCAGGTATGATGTAAAAATCATACTGGGAGATCTAAACGCTAAAGTAGGCCCGTACAGGCAATATGTCCGCACCCACAGCTTGCATGAAAACACTAATGACAATGGACAGTGAGTTGTAGAGATGGCAACAAGTAAGAACTTGATCGTTGCAAGTATTACATTTGCGCGTAAAGATATCCATAAAGGTACCTGGGTATCTTCTGATGGAGCAACTCGCAGCAAAATAGACCATGTGTTGATAGATCGCCGCCACTTTTCGGGTCTGATGACTGTACGAACGTACCGAGGTGCCAACTTCGACTCGGATCACTATCTTGTTGGTATGGTGCTCCGAGAGCGCATTACAACGCTGAAAAGCTTTGTATCCGCTGATCAGGCTCGAATCAACACAGCTGCACTACGCAATGAAATGGCTAGAAACGGTTATGCATTAGAACTACGTCCTGGAGATGAGAGCGGGCGTCGACGAGAGCTGGACCAGCCTTAAAAATATCATTGGTACTGCTGATTTCATCTTAGGCAGAAGTCGTAGAGATCGGAACGACTGGTTCGATAATGAATGCAAGCTGGCAACTGAACGTAAGAATGCTGCGTACCGAGCAATGCAGCAGTCTCAGAGAACACGGCACGCGAAGAGAAATATAAAGAGCTCAGAAAAGAAGAAAAGAGAATTCACAGGCTGTTATATCTGATTTTTCATGTTCCTTCCGGGCCTATTATGCTTACCTTATGCCTTCCTTTCAAAGGAATTTAGCATGCCCTCTATTCTCTACTCTCATGGCATATAACAGGGCGAATTAGTGTCTTATATAGCGTTAACTTCGCCTTTCCATATATTGCTTGATATTTCAGCAATTTACGGGGGTGAAAAAGCATTTGTTTCCTGGTAGAATTCTTCTTTGATTTAGTATGGTTTTGCTGCCGAATCATTTTTGGGCGTTTAGTTAGGGCAAATTTACTTTTGTGGGTTTTGGATTGCGGAAAGGTGGTTTTGTTGCCAAATCCAATTTTGGGGTTTTATTAAGAGCCAAAGTTGGTTCTGTAGTAACAATTTACCTTCTTCGGATTTCAATTTGAACAAAAGATGGTTTTGTGTCCGAATCCTTTTTTGATGGTAAGTTAAGGTAGAAGATGGTACTGTGGAAAAATTTTTCTTTGGGAGTTTTAGATTGGGCAAAGGTGGTTTTGTTGCCGAACCCACTTTTGGGCTTTAGTTATGGCTAAAGCTGTTTGGTTTGAGTATGAGAAAGAGCTGGTTCTCTTGAAAAAATTTGCCTTTGATGGTATATACCACCAAATAAAAGAGTTAGGGAAATAATAGATTTCATACACAAAATATTACTATACAACAGAAGGTCCAGCTTTAATAAACAAATATTGCAGTGAAATGCCAAGGGTATTAAGTGGTGATTTTAATATAAATTTCGCCAAGCCAGAAACACAACCACTGGATAATAAATGCAAATTGAAGCTAAATAGTGATAAAATAATAGCAACAAGATCTGGAATACTGATTGCTATTTGAAAGTTAAATCACGTACTACTCCTGATACTTGATTTATCACAAATCTGTCAGTTCCGTTTTTGATTTTGGTGAATATTTCAATAAAAACGAATAAATATACAGTTTATACGGATAAATGAATGTAGTTTAATTCTTCGTTTTCCCTAGAAATTTTCCATTTCTCTGACTTGGAAGTTTCACTTCCAACGAGCCACGACCACACATTTAATTTTTTTCTGTCAACAAGTGGTCTATTTGGTTACGAGTTCCCCCTTAGAGGACACCGAGATGGCTTTGTGGAGATCCAGCTCTGCTCTGGCTGGCCAAGTTCAAATCGGCAAAAATAGTGTGTTCATTATACCTTGTCAGATACTAGCTTTAATCGGGTATGAACTTATAGGACCTGGTGCGATCAGTTGTCACCGATTTATGGTTATGGCTGAGCATGCCCTGAGCTTGGCCCAAAATCCAGAACTGCGATCCTTAGATTAAACATCGTCATACAAATTCTCACTGCAAATTTACAAAATAGTATTCTGACATGATTATTATAAAGCTCATTCGAATAGGCACTATCTGCAATAAGACCTCGAATTTAACCCCTTGATCGCCTGCTTTAGACGAAACAGATATGAAATTTTAGGCATTAATAGAAAAGTTGCTTCCATCCTTTTATAAAATGTTTATAAAGTTAATTATTTTCAGTGAATTTAAGCCGCCAAATAATAATTTTATGGCATACGGAACTATTTACAACAAAAATACAATTGAAGAATTTAAGGACTGTGATAAGACTGCATTGCTCTCTATAGAAGGAAAAAAGCTTTTAGATGATATTACTACAGGAAGAGTACTCGAAGATCCTCGGTTATTATCGAGATTTTTTATATTGTCTTTTGCTGTAAATATATAGATATATTAAGTTACCATGAAACTAATCAATTTCGTTTTTTCAGGATTTAAAATTACATAAATATTATTATTGGTTTGCATTCCCAGCGCCATTGAATCCAATTGTTCACACTGGCAGCGGAACTAATCCTACAAAACTCGCAGAGATACCTGATATATCCAATAAGCTCTCAAATATTTATTTTTCCTTGCCAGATGACAAAGCCAAAGCATATTTTATAGTTAAAGTTGATGGAACTGAACTGAAATACTTAAGTTTTAAGGAGGTTATCAGTATAGACAATTTAAGCAACAATTTTGCTGATCAAGACCTTAAGAATATCTATTTTTGTTTCTCAGATCCTAGTGAATATGAGAATCCATCGTGGTTCCTTCGTTTGTACATTGTATTTATTTATAAAACATGGTAAATATCTATCTAAAGGTTTTTATTACTTTTACTATACGCAATCTTTATTCTTAGCCCTTACTTAAGAGATAAGGAGGTCCAATTTATTGGTCTCCGAACCAATGATTGCAAGAGTCTAGATAATAGTTTGTTATGGAATGTGCGACTGAGTGAATGTTCTGATGATATTTCTACAAAGTTTATCGGTTGGGAGCCGAATAGCTCTAATAAAATGTTACCAAGGGTATCCTGTATGGCTGACTCAATGGATCCAAAAAAGTATATTTCACCCTTTTTAAAAAATCTATTGAATAATATAAATCAACCCTCTTCAAAGATTAATTGAAAATTCAATGAATCTCAACTTAAAGCTTATGAAATGGAGATTAGTTGAAGATTTAAATCTGGAAATTATTGCAGAAAGTAAGTGTTTATTATTCGGCGCTGGAACGCTTGGGTGTGCTGTGGCAAGAAATTTATTGGTAATATTTTTTGTTATTTTTAATTTAGGTAAAAACATATTAAAAATTACTTCTCATAGGCATGGGGGTTTAAAACCATCACTTTCGTTGATTGTGGTCGTGTATCATTCTCAAATCCAGTGCGACAAAATTTGTACAAGTATGAAGATGCCATTGGTGGAAAGAAAATGAAGGCACCAACAGCTGCTGAACGACTTAAGGAAATATATCCAAATGCTGTAATAATATTCTTTCAGATATCTAAATTTTATTTTTCTAATAACAATTTATTTTCTAGATATCTTCTGGACACATAATAAAAATCCCAATGCCAGGACATACAATTGGCGAATCTCTTAAAGAAGAAACAGATAAAAGTATTAAAGATATAGAAGAATTAATTAAGAATCATGATGTACTTTTTTTGCTTACTGATTCAAGAGAAAGTAGATGGCTACCCACACTACTGGGAGCTTTTCATAAAAAGGTTAAATATAAGAATATATTATCATTGTAATTTTGAACTAAAAAAAGTTATCGTAGATTGTTATAAATGCTGCTTTAGGCTTTGATAGTTATTTAGTTATGCGGCATGGAAGTCACAAAGCACAAACAAATGAAAATGTGCAAGATATTGGCGATTTAAAGTGTCTGGGTGGAGCACAACTGGGATGTTATTTTTGCAATGATGTGACTGCGCCTGGAAATGTGAGTACATATAATAATTGTTTTAATTTTGTTTTATATAATACAAGGTTTTCATAAAAAGGTGCCGTTCAAGTTTTTATTATTGCTTAAATCTCTCTTATACTGGGCTACTAAAAAGGGCCTAGGCCAGCGGTCGGCAACCCAAATGCATTCGCGTGCCACAAAACAAATAGTTAAAACTACTGCAGATTAAGCGTGCCACCAAAAATTAATTAAACATTAATGACTACCTTGGGCATCAACTTTGAAAGCTAAAGGCCCCCATTCACATCCAGGTCGCCGGCAGGCTGTGGACTTTAAAATCAGGTCGCCAGGTAGGGCCTGGATGAAGGCCTCATTTTAAGGTCCCCATTCACTTACAGGCCGTGGCTTTTAAGCCAGGTTGGCAGGCACGGTTATACATTACTCACTCTGACTGAGCGATAAGGATTTGAGGCATCCGTCTGACACACAAGGCAAAAACGACAGTTTAACGTAGCAGATTGTAAATTTAAGTGCTAAAATTTTTATAGCCTCAACGAAATTTTCAGGCTGAATAGAAGTTCCGAGGCTTTGCTTCGGGTTTCTTAAATGATATGTTTTTACAGGGTCCGGTAGTTAGCCCAACGTCTAACTCCACTACCAGGAGGACCGGATCCGTGAATTATACCCCATCGGATAGGGTGACCCAGCTATACCCCCGGGCACTGGGTACGTCCGTCGTCGGTTGGTTATCCAGGAGGCACCAGCGAGGAGGTGACGGTACGTATTTGCCCCCAACCTACGGGCTAACACCCCTGATCTTGCACATTTAGCCAGATCAAAGCAAGACCAAGACAAGGCAGGACAAGACTGCAAGATTAAGATAGCAAGACGTTTTGCTCATCACTAAATGCCAAAAGTGTTACAGTGATGAGTAAAAAGTCTTCGAAAAAGTCTTGCAAAAAGTGTTGCAGAAAGTCGGGCAGTCTTGTCTTGGTCTTGCTAAATGTGCAAGACAAGACTTTTTGTTCATCACTGAAAGAGCTTTGGTACTTAGTGATGAGCAGAAAGTCTTGCTATCTTGATCTTGCAGTCTTGTTTTGTCCCTTGCCCCCAAAAATGAATGAACTTTTTACACGCCGCTGAAAACTAAACAGCAGATCCCTTTCATTTTTGCGTTGGGTCAGTTAATGTGAACAAAGTAATAAAGAAGAATGCACAGCAGAAGAAATCTGTAATGTCAACACTAACAACTACTAATTGACGAAACATAATGCCTACATCGCCTTCATACCCCAATTTTATCCTAACCCACATTAACATCGGCGCTCGTTCTTATGCAGATACCAGCGATATTCACTTGCACAATCCACCAGCGAATCCCGCTGAAAGAAAACGGAAAACGGCTAAAGATAACCCTCACTCAAACCTATCTCCTCTGTTGAGGGTTAAAACTTTAAATTTAACTTTTTTTTATCACCTAAAAGAAACATACACAATTTTTGTTTTTTTGTAAATTAATTTTAAAAATATTCAACAAAATACATATTCAAAAATACAACAAATATATCAATTATATAATATCAATATCATCTCTTGAATACATTTCGAATCCTTGGCAGTCAGGATCAGGCATTTGTATATGGTCTACTCTAGTAACATGAACACGCAGACCATTCCTTTCGGTAATCTTAAATCCGTGCATATCGCCCAAAGCATCCGGTGTCCGATAAGCGAAGGAAGTAAAATAATTCCCATCAACGGCAAATAAAAATTGTTTGTCTGTAAAAGCAATGGCTAAGGTGAACTGCTGGTCGAGAACGAATGGAAATCCTCCATCGCGTTCTTCAGTTCCAAACCTTGAAAACGATTCAGTTATAACTCGATGGAATAATTGTATAAGTTACTTACTCTAAGTCTGGTTTCATTGCATTACGCACCACAACCGTCCATGGCCCGAAGCGTGGGTTAAAATGCAACAATTCTATTTGAGTATCGTTTTGGAGAAATTTTATAATAAATTGACCTTTTGGGCTGTCACACGCCCTGGCAGTTATGACTATTACATGTCCAGGTGTAAAGAGAATGGGGCAGTCATTGCTAAATGCTTTTCCTGGACTTGTAGATTGTATCGGTGGCCAAGAATGTGGAAATATCGTTCTATGATCCACTTGCTTAATTGCCTGGATATGGTCTTTAATTTCTATATAACGTAAATTCTGAGGCTGTATTCGATATGGAAATGTACAAAATGGCCGATTATTAACTGCTATATGAAATTTATTTTCACCAACAACAATGGCAATCACAAAAAATTCTCCAGGTATTATTGGATTTGGTGTAGAATTCTCATCACGGAATTCGTCACGTTCTTCTAAGCACCATTCACCATTCACTTTCGAGTTTCGTACTATAATATCTTCACGAAATCGTACTGATATGTGAAGGCCAATATCGGATATGTCATCTTTTCCGGTTTTTATATTGATGTGAAATCTTTTAATAGAAAAAAAATGAAATAAATTTTTTATGATTATCTAGAAATATATATTCTTACTTTCCTGCTCCATCGATTGTTTTCCCAACTATAACAATAGATTGTCCAAATTCTAGAGGACAAGCAAGAAGACCAGAGTACTCGGTTAACATTTCAAAATGCTGTAAAATATTTTTATATCCATGGCTACACAATTGAACCCATTATCTTATCAGTTTTCATATCTAATGTTATATCAAATTTTTTCTTGACTTGAACTCGAGACAAGATAACGTGCGTACAAAAATAATGTAATGGAAAAATGTCTTCTTGTTTGTCACAAATCTGCAGCTAAAAATTTCATACTAATTTATGATTAGAATTTTGGGACCATTCATGGAAACATATAAAATGCAACTCCGACAGCATCATCCTCGTCAATTGTGACCATGGCCCTGAGCAAATGGCACAGTTGCAGGAGGCGATTATTGATGTCGTAATTGAAAAAGTGGGCGGTGAAGTCAAGCCGTCTTTCGAGGGGAGCTTCCCAAGAAGCGGCTGGCTACTGTTAGTCTGCTCAAACCCTGTCACAGCAGAATGGGTAAAAAGAACGTCTCTTTCATTAAGAGTAAGAGTGCTCTCACTCTGGTGCAAGAGGGTAATTTCCCTCAGATTCACGTGGTACGTGGCTACTTCCCCAAGGGTGCCACCTTAAGCAACGAGAAAGTGCTGGCTACTATCGTCGCACAAAACTCGGTTCCCGCTGACAAGTGGAAAGTGGTCCAGAGGCGGGAAACATACCCTTCACTTGGTTCTGGTAGTGGATACTGCTTCCATGGCTCAGTTAATTAGTCTCAAGGGGAAAATCGCCTATCGATTCTCTCACACCAGGCTAATTCTTAAGATAAAGATCCTTCAAAGAAGCAGCCACAAGGGCAGGGTTCGTCGTGTGACGCTCAGACCACAGGGTCTGAAATGGCACCTCCCAATGATTCTGTTGTCACCGAGGACTGCAGTAATGCCGTTACCTTGGCCTTATGGCCATCTGACGGCGGAGCTGCGCTCGCAACGACTCCAGCTCCACCTGGCGTTGTTCCAAATCCGGCCTCCGCATCTGCAGCATGCGCCAGGGAGCCTGTAGCAGAGCTAATGCGAGGCGGAAAAAGAACACACTTGCCGAATCTGGAGTCGGAGCACGAGGCAAATCAGGACAACACAAGATAACCGGGCTTGTCAAACGCTCCTTGAAGAAGAAATGAGCGCCATAAGGGCACTTAACTTGCACCATGCGAAAGGGGCATCCTCCACCCGGTGCAATACTTTCGCGGAGAGGCATGTTACCCTTGCTCTTATTCAGGCTCAAGTAAACTAGTATATGATCGGAGATGTGGGGCGTCTCGCGCTGCCCTTTTAATTGACAATGGTGTCACTGGTGGCGATCTCGGTTGCGGTTCCCACTCCCAACGGATTCCAAGAAATCGTCCTTGCATCCGCCTACTTTCCGGGGGATAATAGGGTAATAGTACCACCCCAGGAGGTTCAAGAACTCATTGAGTCATGTCGCAAGACGAACCGGCAATTCGTCATCGGCTGTGATGCAAATGCTCACCACTCCATCTGGGGGAGTACCGATGTAAACGAAAGGGATGAGTGCCTTCTAGAATTTCTTGCTATGAATAACATAGATATTGCAAATAGGAGATGCATACTCACTTTTATCACTACTAGTAGAAAGGAGGTGCTGGATCTCACCTTCACGAGCAGGCTTCTCTCCGAGAGAATTGAAAACTGGCGTATTCTGGACAAAGGCTTCACTGCCGGATCATCTGCATATTAGATTTGACGTTGTGAGCCTCCGACATATCTGCGCCTCTTTGGTTTCTAAGAAAACCAACTGGTTTTAGACCTGCTTGCGGCTTCTATTAGCTCAGTGTATGAGCTGGAGAATGCGGCCACGCAGCTTACTGATGTGCTGATCTCTTCCTAGCATGACAGCTTTCAGTTGTGAAACGACAGGTTAGCTACAATGCGTAGAGACGTTAGGAGATTGTTCAACAGGGCAAAAAATACCGGTCATTGGGATGAATATAGGTCCACCCTAACAGCCTACAACAAGGAGTTGAGATGTTGCAAAAAATTGCCTGGAGGAAATACTGTGAGAGCCTTCAGACTCTACCAGAGACGATTAGACTCCAAAAGCTACTTTCTAAGGGTTCCTTCAACGGAGTAGGCCATCTCAAGAAGAAGGCTGGCTCCTACACTTCTAACCACGGAAAAAACTTGAGGTACCTACTCAGAGAGCACTTTCCAGGATCACTTCTCCAAACCGCTTATCCATTGGATGCTGGGTGTAATCATAGGAGCATCCCAGACCGATATTCCCGCAGTCTTTCAGGGAACATCTTCGACCGAGACAAGGTTAAATAGGCAGTGACCTCTTTTCAACCCTATAAGTCCCCGAGAGGAGATGGATTTTTCCCGGCAGTTCTTCAGAAGTGCCTTGATCTGATTCTCGACAACCTGGTCTACCTCTTTAGAGCCAGCTTCAACTGGGGATACATAACCACCTGGAGGAAAATCGTGGTGGTTTTTATCCAGAAACAGGGTAAAAGACCCCTGGAGCTGCTTAAATCGTACAGACCTATCAGCTTAACCTCTTTTCTTTTGAAAACGATGGAAAGGCTGGTAGACCTTCATTTTAGGTGCAAGCTGGAATCTCCCTTCCTCTACATAGCTCCCAGTTCGCTTACTCTAAAGGTAAATCAACCGAGGTTGGTTTACACCACCTGGTCAGTAAAATCGAAAAGCCTTCCTCGCTAAAGAAACTGCTTTATGTGCGTTACTTGACATCGAAGGTGCTTTCGATAACACTGACTATGATGGCTATATCTATCTCTAGAGCACGGGATCTCAGAAACCTGGATCCTCTCACGATTGAGTGGATAAATGCCATGCTTGTGGATCGTGACTTTTCTTATACCCTAGGTGTCTCCACCATTAGTGTTAAGGCTATTAACGGCTGCCCTCAAGGTGGAGTCTTATCCCTGTTACTCTGCTCACTAGTTGTGGATGAACTTTTGACCAAACTATCTGAATCTGGTTTCGATGTCATCGGTTATGCAGATGACTCTTTGGGAAGTTTGACTTGACCATTACAGATCCAAAGGAAATTCAGAGCGATTATCCCGGACCGTTCTGAGTGGGAGGAACTTATACTTCCTGGGGATCCAAAACATCTCCACTGGTTTACCGACGGGTCAAAGATGGAACAAGGCACAGGGGCTGGTGTCGCAGGACCCAACTCCAAGGTCTTGATTGCAATGGGTAAGTAGCCATCTGTTTTCCAGACTGAAATACATGCCATTGCGACCTGCGCTAAGCTTAACCTTGAGAAAGGTCTGAAATGCGCCAACATTAAAATCTTTTCTGACAGCCAAGCTGCCAGCAAGGCACTCTTAACGTGGAAGTTTTCTTCCAAAATAGTTGCAGGGTGTTTTGCGTACTCTAGAGCCTGACTAGAAGAAATGAGGTCTCGCTCTGCTGGGTTTCCCGGACACTGGGGTATCGAAGGAAATGAGGTTGCAGACAGCCTCGCGAGGAGGGGTCTGAGACGTTGTTCCAGGGCCCAGAACCCTTCTGTGGCATCTCTTGGTCCACCTCCATTCCTCGATAGAGGAGTGGATTAAGGGACTAAACCTAGCCTATTGGGAGTCAGTCTCAGGACTTAGACAAGCTAAAGATCTTATAAGACCCCTTGCCTTAAGGAGCACTATCACTTTAAACAGAGCGGACCTAAGGCTACTGGTGGGCTATCTGACTGGCCATGTAGGACTGCGGTATCATCTTGACAACCTAGGACTGTCTCAAGAGACAGAATACCGGCTCCGCATGGAAGGCGACGAGACTTCCATATATCTATTCTTTGTGAATGTCCTGCTCTGATCTGTCTTAGAAGAAGAACGTTTATCAGAGAGTTTTTGAGCCCTGCTCAAGTCCGGTCTCCGTCAATTAAAGACCTTCTGATAGTCTGTTCTACTAGCGGGGTACGTACACAATAGGCCTAACTTAGCCGCAGTGTTCACCATGTGGGTTGCCCACCATTCCTTTAAAAAAAATTAGAATCCATAGTTATCTAAAATACATGTTTTACAGTCGTTGAAGGATCGAACCCTGGATCAACAATGTACGGTCACTAGGCCAGGGGTTTCAAACATAGCTGCAAGTTATGCAGTCGAATTGCTGGTAGCATTATTGCAGCACGAGCAAAAGGATCAGGCGCCGGCATATTTTACAACTTCAACAATTTCAAAAGGCACAATCCCAGAGGGCCTACTTGGCATTATTCCACATTCTATTCGTGGATTTATTTCAACATATGAAAACATATTGCCAGCGACTGCTAAATTTAGTCAGTGTATTGCTTGTTCAGAGGTAAGTGTTCCTTTAAATAATCTAATTCTTTTTCATATATTTTTGTAATGTTTTTCTTAGAAAGTTCTTCATGAATATGACAAGAGACAACATGAGTTTTTATATGACGTATTCACTTCAGCGAAATATCTAGAAGATTTAACGGGCATCTCTCAATTGGAGGACTTCGATAATCAGGTTTTATTTTATTTAAATAAACCATAATTCTGTTTTGCATTCTATTCTTTTCCTCTAGATTATTGAGTGTGGATCTGATGAAGACTGGTCAGATTAATTAATTATTTTTTCTATTTTTGGTGAATTTATTAGGTTTAAGCTAAATGTTACTGCAATTTTTGCCTATATTCTGCATTTAATTTAAATATAGCTTTTTGATGCTTTAAATATATAAATCAATGTCGAGCAAAATGAAATGAAATTGTGTTTGAATGGATGGTGAAATATGAGTAGCGGAGCACCTTATTAGTAATTGAGGAGGCAAAACATAGTTCATTATTAACCAGCTATATAATGGTAGGTTTATTCTCATTTATGCTACAATCAAGCTTTAACGTGTTTTGAAACATGAAATTTTTACGTTCTCGTTGTACCCGCTAAGTTTACAAAGCGGCTGTTGATAAATTATGCGTAGACGAATAAAAAATCGTAAGCATTTCGCACCGGTTTAGCCGCTAGGGCGTTTTGAAATTTGTTTGGCAGAGTTTTACATATCACCCTGTATTTTTGTAATGCTATAAGCTATTTTCAGAAATATTCATGGAATTAGAAGATGGAGCCAAACATACAGGGCTACAAATAAATGCAGGAAAGAGTAAGTATCTAATTAAGTCAAGGCTGGCAAGAATAAACCACAACACCATCCGAAGGGGGGATATAATTTCGAGCGGGTGAACCAATTAAATTACCTGGGGTCCACAGTCAGCGAAGACAACGATGAATCAATACTCGTGCAAAGAACAATAAACTTCGCAAACAAAACATATTTCTCACGACAGCCAGTAATGAAATCCAGAGACATCCACAGAAAAAGAATCTACAAAACCATCATCCGTACAGTAGCTACGGATGGGTATAAAGTGTGGAGTATCTCCCATAAATCCACGGACAAGATGGATATATTTGAGAGGATATCCGAAGGATATACGGTCCAATCAATGAAGACAATGCATGGAGAATACGCTAGAATCACGAATTGTACGATTTCTACAAAGAATGTAAACTTTCGACCCATGCCAAGCTACTGCGTTTACGTTACGCCGGTCATTTCCAAAGAATGGATGACTCAACGATTCCAAAAAAACCATGTATCTACTACCAGATGGCAAATCACGGTCAAGGTGGGAAGACAATGTTAAGGCCGATGCAGAAAAACTGCTCAATACAAGAAACCAGAGACGTTTGGAGGAAGAAGTGGATAGAGGCCAAGATTCGACCTGGGCTGTAGAAGAAGAACCTACTTTCATAAATAGAGATATCACAACGTGCACTAATTATCGCGGTATCACGTTGTTGAGTACCGCTTATAAGATATTCTCCGCTATTCTCCTGGCCCCATACGCCAGAAACATTGTAGACCATTACCAGTGTGGTTTCAACCAAGGCATATCAACAACTGATCAGATTTTCACCGTGAGGCAGGCTATGGAAAAAAGTTTCAAAACTCAATTCAACACCTCTTCATAGACTTCAAAGCAGCCTATATGATAGAATACGGTACGGCGAGGTATTGAAGAAAGTGGCGATGAGCCCTGCGTTTGAATTCTTGAATGTTGTAGGAGCTCGGAAATACTGACTGCGAAAGATTATTCCACAGTCCGAATTCCTATCTTGTTGAGTGCGCGAACGGACAGGCTACAAGTGGTGAGAGAGATGAGCGGGCTAATCTGGTGTAGCGGATATAAGATTGCCGTGGAGGCAAAAGAGCGTTTATCTCGGAGAAACAGTCACTACGATAGTAGCGATAAAATTTTATCAGTGCTGCTACATTCCTACGGAGCTTAGGGCCTCTATGGTGGAGCGAGCCGTATCGTCATCAATTAATTTAAGGGCTCCTTTTGAACCTTATCTAACCATGCCAAGATGGTTAATGAAGCGCCGCCCCAAACAAGGGAGTTATATTAGAGAAGAGGCCGAATGTAGCATTTATATATAACAGCACGGGCCGATGGCTGGAGGTAATAATGCCACACAGTTCTCTTAGCTGCTATGGGTGGGGTGGGAAATTTGTATGGAAAGTTGGCGTTGATTATTGTATTGTATGCTCTCTTGTTCTAAATAGTAAGAACATGCGTTTTAAATATGTAAAACACTATGTTACAAGGTAAGAAAGGTGAAATAAGGTTAAATATACAAGATGACAAACGGAAACATTCAGTTTTTCCTGAACGTTTATTTGTATTAGGTAAAATATTTCTTATTTAATTAGCTGTAACACTTTGCTGCACGTGTACACAACATGTTAGTTGAATTCGAGCTTACGTTCAATTATAAACTAATCTTTTAACTACAATTATCAAATCTAAATAGAAATTAATTTCTTGCAAGTTAGAAAATCGGCTAAATATCCGTTAAAGCGGCACAATACAGGAAACAGGATATTTGTAAACACACGTCGACTTAAAAATATTTATTTATGACATTTCAGCATGCCATCTCCTAACTACTAGAAAAACTATTTATCAGCTGATTTTGACACAATCGCACTTGACGTTTTTTTTATTTGTTATTGACGTTAATTTCGCCATCAACATCGCAAATATTTTGCACGGGCTATAGGGGAGCTTAGAAATTGCAGATTTTCATTAATCTGCCAGGGGAATAAAATGTCTATTTTGATCAGATTTGGCCGCTATTTATTGCTGGAAAATAAGCTAACTAACAGGACAACACAGTCAGCTTCTTATTCGCGACGCAGTGACTCAAAAAATATCAATTCATCTTATAAAACAGTGAAATCTAAAGTTCGAATTGAAGGTAATTGGATTTATATTATAAATTGAGCATAATTTATTCAAGGTCAATGAGACTGATGCAATTGACCCCACAGATGAGAGCGGGCACTTAAACGGTGAATGCAATCCAAATTGGGAGCTACTATCGCCTAGAGGGAATAGATTCTATTTTCCTGGATCAGTAGGACCTGCGTGGCAGGGCTCAACAACAATAATTAGTACTGATATACCTTTAGAAAGTTTAGTGGATTATGATGGCAAGGTTAGGATATGCACTACAATTTTTGTTATCAACTCTTGCTCTGACGTAACATTATTTTGTTTATGTTCTGCGCACTTGCAATAAGCGTTTACCAAATGAAAATTATCTCTCCCCTTTTTTAGGCAACACAAAAATTGCTATTCAGTGTAAAACAATGCCCTGAACTTATTAGGAAAAATCTACAAGAAATTTTCCCTGCACCAGAAGTTATTTCACCAGATGGATTAACTTTAATAACTCTCCAATACTGCCTCGACCGCGAGTTTGAAAAGGGCGCCAGAAGGGTAACTTGCTTTCTATTAACTAAATCCAGTAACGAACACTTCAATGACGATTCTTTCAGTTTGTTCTAGCAGCCAAGGAAATATGCTCCCGACTAAGGCTTAATGGATATTGGGCAGATTTTATGAATCCTTTCAGTGGTAAACCATTTTACTCGTATGCAAGTGGTAAAAATTTATACAAAATCGACGAAAGGTTTCGCGGAATTGGAATGAAAATCGAAACACAAAATGATTGCTTAGTAATTAGCTCGGATAATGACAACGCATTTTCCGGCAGTGTGTTCACAAATGCCCCCTCTAACATGAATGTCCTGAAAACATTAATTGAAGACTCCTAATCAAATAAAAAATAATATTAATTTATTTCAAGATTTCTTTGTAATATTTAATTTTGAGTTGTACAAAATTAGATTTTATTTTAATATAAAAATTGTGTGATCTTCTTCGCTGGTGTTGACCGTGTCATGTTTCCCGTTAATATTTAGCGATTGTTAAAGATGAAATTAATATAAGACTATGTCAAATATATTTTCAAATTGAATTATTTAGTATTTTTGTGCTTAGAAACTACTATTTTATCTAAATATTGTACTTTGCTCGTTTTACAAGATGCCCATGCCTACATATCATTGTCTTCTTCTTCTTTGATACTGTTACGTTTTTACGGCTTAACGGATTCGTAGGAATTAAGGAATACACCTTTTAATTATCCACACAAATATTTATTTATTACAAACCAAAACACAATTTAATAACAAACACAATTCTTATAGTTCGCTATAATCACTTTCAATTTAATATCTCGCACTATTAAATTCTATCTATCGCTTTATAATTCACCACTTTTCACTGTTCTCACTTTAGAACACTTTTATCGCTTTTCAAATCAAAACTGATTCACTCAGCGCCTGCAAGTCGCTTTTATATCCCAGCTCCACCTTTATCTAACTTCTGGAACCTTTTTTTTATGTGATAGACTAGACTAGAGGCTTAGGGAAAGCCCCTTTGTACTGTTCGACAATCTATTTTTTTTCGTATAGAATGTCGAACAGCGGCTCTAGCCGGAAGATAGAGAGTAGAAAGAGATAGAAGTAGGAAGGAGAGCTGCCACAACCTAACCGCGATATTTTATTCCACCTACTTCCAACCACTTCGCGACTCTGGCATCGGGGCATTTGAGAAACAACTCGCTGGAGTGTTATGCCTCCTGAAACGAGTTGAATCTTATTAGCCAACCGATGATATGCGCTTGGTGGAGCGGGGAAGGACTAGCGAAAGCTATGACAGGGGGAATCAGGAATGTAAAGAAAGGTGGGAAAGTGGAAAAGGCGAAGGACCATGGGGCTGACCGGGATTCGAACCCGGGACCTCTGGGATAGCAGTCAGGCGCCTTACCCCTAGACTACCTTCGTCCCTTTTCTAGAGCCTAGTGGTATGTTCTTTCCTTTACGGCAAGAAGCTTGAAGTTGTCTTCAATTAGCGTTCGTCCAATTTTAGTTTAGTACATAAATCATTAGTTCAGACAACAGCCAGAGTTGTTACCGACATTCGTTGATTCAGCTTTTTAACAAACAGATGGCGCATAAATCATCACAATACGTTAGCTGGCGGCCCGAGCGGGATGTTCCCTCAACGGATACGCTGCTGTCGGTGCCGCTGGGTCTCAAACTCCATTCACTATTCTTTTCCATTCTCGACAATTTCTAGCGTCGTCTGAAAATCGTTGATTCTTTAAGTTGCCCTTGATATTCTTTAGTCGCGTTAAATGTCAAGTCGCAAGTCGAAATTTTATATTTCTCGTTTCAAAAGTTTTATTCTTCTCGACGCCAAAATTGGTGTCGAATTCAGTTATTGGTATGTTAGTTTTTTAATATAACCGTTAACGTCTTTATCCAGCCGTCCAGGAGCGCGTTCAAAAACCTTACTATGGTTAACCATGGTTAACTATGGTAAACTTTTGTCGTTCAAAAACTCTGTGGTTTACTACAACATAACCACGAGCATAACTTTTTGGCGTTCAAAAACTCCCGTGGTTAACCATGGTGTAGTTAAATTTTAACCATGCTCGGGAGCATGGTTAGCGATAGTTAAGAAGAAGAAGAATAAAAACAATTTTTTGACATTTGTTTTAATGTTAATAATGAACAAATCAAAGTGGGATTTGTGAGATTATTTTAAATAAATAATTCAGGGGTCGAAACCGTAACCTTAACCGTAACCGTAATCATTTAATAACAGGTTTATTTTTGGTAACCGTAATCATAACTCTAATCGAAACGTTGGATTTTTCCTAACCGGAATCGATAACCGTAACCGATAACTCTGTAACCCTTATTAATCGGTTCTACGAATGGGTTACCGAGTTCCTAGAAAAGAGATAAAAGGAAACAAAAATAAAATAATAGACGAAAAGAGTAAAAAGTGTTGAAGTTGAACGGAATGTTGAGCGTGTAGAACTGGTCAAAAAGATATAAATAACCGATATTCTGATACATTGGGCGCATCCAGCCCTCTCAGCAGTCGAGCAGCGTCTAAGCTCTGAGCTCGTTGAATGGCTAGCTGAGCTAAGTAGCTTAGTGCCAACGTCCTGGAATATTGGAACGCAGAGGAAATCAACCAACCCATCTTGTGTCAATTGGCTAGAGTTGTACTTGGTATCCCGGCAACACAAGTCAGTGTCGAACGATTGTTTTCTGGCTTAAAATTTACTGTCAGCAATCTTCGAGCGAAATTAGATATTGTTCTGGTTTATACGAGCGAATTATTTTTTCGGTTTAAAAGTTTACATTTTATAATTTATATTTTTACAAGTGTACAAAAATGTTCAAAAAATTTGATTTTTAATTAAATTTATTATAAAAATAAAACTGATTGTATTGTATATTGGTATTCCTCATGATAACCTTAGTGTAACAGGTTACGTAACCGGTTAGAAAAAATTAATCGTAACCATTAAAAAATAAATAATCGTAACCCTAATCATAACCCGAACCATTAAAAATTGTGTAACAGTAATCGTAAGCTTTATTCGTTTCGGTTTCAACCCCTGAAATAATTATTGGAAATAATTGAGGCAAATAGCCGACACTATTTTATGGAAAAAAATTTTAAATTTTCTTTACCACGTAGTTAACCACGGTGCGTTCAAAAACCTCCGTGGTTAAACATACACTTTCGTGGTTAAGTGAAGTGATGTAGCATAACCACAGCTTACCTCGTGGTTTACTATAGTAAGGTTTTTGAACGCGCTCCAGATGAGACAGAATTTCTGTTATGACATCTGTTTCGAAACAAGACGGAAATATTTTTGTGAGCAAATTCGGTTATACCATTACTTTTTTAAAAAACAGTCAAAGAGGCAAAATTAGTAGTCCAAATTAACACGTAATCCACGTAAGCAACAGGAAACATAAGCTGTCACGTGAGATGATTGACTTTTAAGGACGTCTTTACGAATGCTCACGCTAAAACCATTAATATTGAGGTTGCGATTGCCAGGTTCAAATCTGCGTAATTCGTAATAGAGGAGTTCAGATTATAGCGATTCTCTCTAAACGACACACGGCGACCTAGAAAAGCAGAGGTGATCTGTATCATCCAAGAATATCAGGGAGGAGTCCCTAGACTTGATCGATGCACAGCCCCAACCCGCAATGGGAGGATCTATAATCGAGGTAGATTTTTTTTTAAATTTCTTTGGTTTTATAGGCCTGTTTGAAGACATTTCCCCAGGACTGTCTCCAGCTTGGACCAGGTTGTGTATATTTAAACCCTCATCCCGTGCATGCGATTCCCCATTACGTATTGGGTGTTTCACTTTATCCTCTTTATTCTTTGTGTTTTGTACGTTGAGGAGTCTGTTTTTTGCTTTGTAAATTCTGAGCGCGTCATTTCTTGAATAGTTCCATTATTGTCACCATTTCTTTTTCCTTAAGCCAAGGTAAACCCTTTCAGACGCAATTCCTTCCTTCTTCACAATTTTGCGTCTCACACTTGCCACAGATCCTCCATTTGGATCTGCATGCTTTACTAAGGTGACCGAACCTCTGATATTAGAAGCATCTCAAAGGGGGGAGAGACACGGGAAGTGTCGTAAAAGATGACCGTTGCTTCGGCATCCGTGTCGGCGAAGACGGTGCTATCGTCTACGAACATCAAGTCGGTTACGAAGTTGTAGTCGTCGTATCGATCTCCAAGTCGTCCATCGAATGCTTCACACATAATCGCGTCGATCGTAACGTTGAAAATAAGTGGCGAAGCGACGTCTCCCTGTCGGATACCCGTTTGAATCGGGAACTCCTCGGATAAATCGTTTCGAATACGAACGCTGCTGGTTGAGCTGTCGTTCGACACTTGGAGAACTTGGATGATTCTTAATGGCACGTGTTCTGTTTCCAAGGCTCTCCACAAGCTGTTACTCGATAATTGTCGGTTCGTTATCGAGAAACTGATCCGTCGGCTGCTCGATAATCGGCGGTTCGCATGCTGGACCTTGCGGGGGATCGTGTTTGTACAGCTGGTGGAAGAATTCTCTGCACCGCTGCAGGCGTTCATGGGGAGAAGTCACAAAAGTTCCATCCGATTTTTTGATGTTGTCGTTTGTTGATGTCGTTTTGCCGCCTAACCGCCGGATTGTCTGGTACAGCGTCCGGTACTCGTGCCTCGACTCCGCTTTTTCCATGTCGGCCGCAACGTATTCCAGTAGGCTTCTCATTCCAATTTAATTTTCTGTCGAACTTCTTTGTTCAATCTTTGGTATTGCTCAAAGTCACGTGTTTCATTCGCTTCCGCTGATCGACGAGGTCCAGACATCTGTCCGAGCTGTGGACACAGCTTCATTGCCTCCGTTTTCTTTCTGTAATTTCACTCGAACAAGATAATGGTCCGATCCGCAATCGGGCCCACGCATTGCACGTACGTCTTTAAGCGTCGATCGGAATCTTGCGTTGATCCTAACGTAGTCTGACAACGCCGAGTCGTTGCCGGATGGATTTCGCTAGGTGAGTTAAGGTGAGTGAGGTCTTTGAGTGGATGGTGGAAAATGTTGTTGCCAACGATCAAGTTGTTTGACGATGCGAATGAAAGCAGGCGTAAGCCGTTGTCGTTAATTACTCCGAGTCCGAATTTGCCCATGGTTCCTTCCCAGCCAGTTCGATCTGCTCCTGAATGTGCATTGAAGTCCCCCGCGAGCATCATTAATTCGGTTCGAGGTATTTTATCCAGTGTCTGTTGAAGCTGTTCGCAAAATTCCCCCTTGTTCGCATCCAGGATGGTCTCGGTTGGCGCGTATACGGATACGATATTGGTCTTGATCGTTCCACTGATGGTTATAACCGCCAAAACACTAGGATATCGGTTGAAATGCGATAACGCTGCTGGCAGCCCATCGATCGACCATAAGACCGACGCCGGCCTCTCGTTTCTCACCACCGGAATAATAAAGCGTCATCGTTTCGTCGATTGTTGGCGGGACGATCGTCAATGTCCCAGATCGGGTAAGTCGTAGTTCCGATAGCGCAGCAACTGATATTTTGCATTTCAACAATTCCATTGCTATGATTTCCTTTTGACCTACGTGATGTCCTGTTCGTATATTCCACGCGGCGAATTGAACTTCCATTTTCGCTGGGAATAATTTGGGTGTTCGGCCTGTAACCCACTTCTTACCAGCATCCCTGGTCCCCAGTGCTGGCACACCGACTGCCCCGGATGCAGTAGCATTATTTCGTGAATAGTTAACTCGTGTATCCATGCGGTTTCTTGCCTAGTTTTTCTGGTCAATTCAGCAGGTTGACCATCCTCCTCCTTTCACACCCTGGGCTTGGGGCCAGCCGAAGGCGGAGTTTAGGATTAACCAGCGATTAAAAACCCGGGACATAATAAAACTTGCAAATAAGAAACAACAATTTTTGATATAGTAAAAATAATTTAATGTTTAAGCACACAACTAATTAAATTAAATATGGATTGCATTGGTTTCTTCATCTAAGCAGTCACATTCATCAGACTCGCCAGCATTTAGTGTTTCGGACAAGACGTTCATGCTTCTGGAAAAAAGGTCCTTATACCAAGATAATTCTGGGTCTGCTTCCCAATTGCTATTAAACTCGCCTTCCAACAATTTTTTAACATTGTCAATTTTCTGTGGCGTTAAATCACGAACTATTGGCAATTCTTGCAAGTTAAAGTCCTTAAAGGATGATCCACGTTTTCCTAAATTCTTGAAAAATTCATCTTGATGTTCGAATTTATAGTTTGAGAGGTAGCGACATTTTATAACGGCCTGCCCCTTCTCGAAAAATCGTTTTATTACAATTCTTTTCATATAACTAATTCTTGGACCATTTTTGAATAGTTTTTCAAGACCTTTAATGTCGTAGAGTTGCCAATCTTTCCCTAACACCCTCACGTTTCCTACTTCCTTGTATAATTCGTGATAGCGCTCTTTATTTTTAACGAGGGGTTCTTTCGTTAAAATTTTTTCAATTCTGTCGAAGACACGGTGTACCGGCAAAAAACTGTGCCCCCTGACAGGAAAAGTTATCGTAATGGTTTCTATTTTTGTCTTTGAGTTTTGCAGCCAGTAGATTAAAGCGTGAATGACATTTTTGTTTTGGCCACCACAGCCGCGACAAAAGAATCTCAAGTGCATAATATTATTGTCAAAATTTTCATCCGTTTCGATTCTATTTAAAAAATCTGTTAATGCCGACCCAATTTCCGTGCAACCTCTTCCAGCCTGATCTTCGGTCCATGAATAAAATACTGGGTTTGTTGTATTAGTTTCGACTATACACATCGTATAGTATCCAATCTGTCTCAGATAAAATGCATCACCATCTGCTGATTTTGGGAGAGGCTGTACTTGTTGCAAATCGAAACAGTAAGTCTTACAATTCGGAACATCCTCCTTCATTAATGTGTAAAAACATTTCGCCTTCATTGTATGGATTCTTTTTTCAAACATAAACTTATTTCTTTCAATTGGGTTCCGTGCTCGCAAGATGCTGTTTTTAAGACGTTCGCACATACTACAAGCATCTGCTGCTGGCGACTTGAAGCCGATATTAAATTCTGTAGAGAATATTCTGTGAAACGTTGAAAAAGACACTTTGGGGCATTGGATATCCTGTGGAGACTTTTTATACGTTCTGTACAACTTTGCAATTGACAAGTTACTATGTAGATATATTCTCTTTGATTTTGTTCGTCCGTAATGAATTTCTTGACCCCTCAATTCCCTAAGAAACATCCTTACTTCATTTTTACTGGTCTTCAATTTGTGAGAGGTCTGATCGCCTCCACGGGTTTCCCGAGGAACCGCGCCGCGTTTTAAAGTCGAAGCAACTTTTATTACTCTACTTTTAGAGAGCCTTGTTATGGATAAAAAGAAGTTTTGGCAAACTCTTTGGAACCCACCACCACACACATTTGGAATCTAGGAAAAATATTAAAAATGAAGGAAACAAACGCAAAACGTAGTACTTACAATGTATTGAATTGAAAGGTTGTGTTCTTTTGTAGGGGTTGATTTTTTCACCCGTCTTCTTTTGGGTGCAGATGGAATGATATGGTGGCATATCTGAATGTCTTGCTGAATTTTGTTTGAAGATGCAAAAATTCTGTTTCTGCAATGTTCAATATTTTCCAAAGTTACTTCTGAACATTGAAACATGCTTTTCTTGCCCTTATTGTGGCTACAGTCTTTTATTTCATAGTCCTGGAAGTTTGGCATTGTGTGCCTTAAATATTCTAGATTTAATACAATTTTCCATATAACCAAGGAACGTACCTTTTTTGGCGGCTCTTATTGGGGGTTGTCTTCCTTTTCCGCGATCCACTGTTTGCGTCTCCGACAGAAACGTCCATTTCTTCAACAATTTATCGGACGCGCCCAAAATGCGAATGAAAATGCTGTCCTACGTGACTTCCAGAAGAAAACTTTTGCGCTGTTAATCTGGCCTTAGCTACAATCCATTTATCTTATCGTACAATGTACCAATTAGTGCCTTTAGCCAATAAGAACATCTACCAACTACTTAAAATATATATTTTATTCTACTGCCACATCTACAAGCCATGCGTCATTTACTATTTTCTTCCTCCCAATGCATCAGTTATTGTTCTTTAGCCGATCGTACCATTTATATTTAATTGTTCTTGCAACGTCGACGAGACATGCATCATCTATTTTTACTCAGTTATTGCTATAGATGTTACCATAAGATCTACGCATTAGAGGTGACCAAATGTTCATCGAAAGACACACAACACAAGCAAAAGAATAAAATTTTCGCCCCCACAATATTTTCTTCCTTCTCGTTTAGCATATTGGGACAAAATCGCAACAACGTGTTCTGTAGCACAACGAAATAATTGATCTATTAGACAGAAGATGCCCATACGGTTCCTTACGACCGCGACCACTATGGACTCTTGATCACGATGAAAGTTCTACGCGAGTCAATCGAGCTGGAACAATATGCTATAGTACACCCCTTTGCTTACCATAGGGCACACTGGACACGTTGCTCCAACTCGATTGCCCGCACCATACAGGGACGGAGGGGTTAATACCGCCGCCAGACAGAAACCTGACTAAAGACGAAATTGACGGTATACTGAAGGATATGGACCGATTCATTGTGAAATCAATGGACCGAACCTTACCTAAAGTAAAAAGGCGGAACTGCATTGACTGTTACAGAAACTGAAAGATTGGCAATCTACAAAGACATAAAAGTGTGCTGTTTTTTTTATGTGACAGACTAGAGGCTTAGGGAAAGACCCTTTGTACTGTTCGACAATCTATTTTTTGCTTGCGAGAATCAAGTCACTACACCCCCAATTCCACGACCGACGGAATCCAGAGATCGCAACAGTAAAGTCGATGGTCCGAAACCTCCAACGATTAATCAAGGAGAATTACTCCAAGGGCATAAATCTGTTTTAGAGCAATAAGTTCCGATACATAAAACCCACTGGTCCAGACATGTTTCCGCAGATAAACAGAATCTTTAGGAGGAAAATGCATAATCTAGCACGACTGAAGAAGTTGCGTTTACCTAGGAATAGACAGTGAGGAGTTGTTGCGAAAGGCAGGCTTAGATCCGGATACGCTTTACCGAGACGATGACGATTGTTTCTTCATGTAGAAGATGAGCAGGACAGAGTAGATTTGGTTTGGATATTATGCCAGGAAGTTTACTCGGTAAACACTAGTGTTCGACCGAATTTCGACCTGGAGAATCAAGTTCTGAAATAACAAGTCTTTAATATTTATTCAAAATCAGAGGACAGTACCGCACACACCAGAACAAAATGGAGTAGCATCACACCAGAAGAACGTTGGTGATATACAAAGCCGAATTTGTCATCTCTACGTGTGTTTGGTTGCAAGACTATTAACCCGTTTATGACTAGGTTGAAAAGTTGAGTCGAGGTTGAGTTGAAATTTCGACCTTCGTATATGATGTCGAGTTGAGTTCATTTTAGATTGAAATACAGTTGAACTGATATCAGAACATAACCTCAAAATTTTGTGTGAAATTCTCATTTATAGATACGTTAATATTCAGAACGAAATAATTTTTTGTTCCTGTGCCCGAAAAATACCGAACACAAAACTAACGTTGAAAGCGGACTTCACGAATGGTAAACAAACAAAACAAATGTCACTTCAACCCAATTTCAATTCAACCCGCGAATCTGAGGCGAAATATCAACTCGATCCAGGTAGGAGAGCTGAGTTGGGTTGAGTGGACCTAGTTTCAACTCAATATTCGTTTATGACTGGGTTGAACCCAGGTTGAACCTGGGTTGAACCTAGTCATAAACGGGGTATATGGCGTACATAACAAAATAGCAACAAAATAAATTGGTTGAAAAATCTAGCATATTCATGGGATACAACGAGCAAACAAAAGGATTTCGATTATACAATCAGGACCAGCCCAGGCGCGGTCCGAGGTCGTCCATGCATTGATAGTCTGCAAAATCTCGCACCGGGAGAAGCCGAAGAATTAAAAAGATACTGAAATTTCACTGCATAAGTTAAATCCTTTGTTGATAAACTGAAAAGCCAATAGTATGCACATTTAATAGATAGCCTGTTTCGACATGATCCGCCTTGTCACTTCACACGTGCATACGACCGTCGCAGAAAACTACTGTTGTCACGTCAGAGGTGACTGTGGATTTACATATCCGACGTTTTTCTGTCGCATCGCTCTTTTTTACAATTTCGACCAATAGGAAACAATCTCTGCGACATCTTACTGTCACGACGAAGAGATGAACGAACTTCAACTTTTTCTGTGGCAGGGTGATAGAAACAGCTGTGGCCAGTTCCCGCAATTCGACACTCGACGTCGGCATCGACGCTTTATGAAAACGACATTAGTTTCAACGACGTTGAATTTGAGTGTCGTTTTCACAAAATAACTGACCCCAAAAAGTATGCAAAATCTCATGAAACCGCTATGATAATACTGTTACTTTTGACATTGTACATAAGCAGCAAGAGGTACACATAATATTAAACTTCAATTAATTGATTAATTAAACAAATTCATAATAACATTTGAAAATCTTAACTCTGAATTTATTTTTCTGCAATGTGGTTTTTCTAACTAAACTCTTCTTGGAGCAGTTTTATTTTTTATTTTTCGACTATCACGTAGTTTATCTTTTTCTATTGCATTTCGCTTGTTCAGAACTGCAAGAAGTTTTGTGTGAATTTATTTCTTCTCAATAATGCGTGCTTAAAGAATAATGTGTGCTTCAGGAGATAAAAATGTTGATGCTAGTTGAAGCGTTACAAACTTTGGCAGTAGCTGCTTGATACGTAGGCTTAGATGGAATAATTTTGTTTCCACTTTTAGAATTTGAATCTGTTAATAAGCTAATGAATTCATTAATTCATGAGACAATTTCTTGTAAAGGTCTATTTATCGAGGAAGGACATTCTGCATTACTGCTGCCAGAGCCAGGTCCATATGATCTCGCATGGGGACACTTCTAAACATACTGTCCATATAATACTTTCTTCTAGTAGCGTTATATGAAAAACTTCATAAAATCCACAACCAGTCTTAGCAATTGAATTCTTATTTGTCACTAATTTTCTTTTGATGTTATATTTAAAGCCTCGTCATACCTAAAATATGTGTATGTAAATTATTTACTTTATTTATTTGAGATACTTTTTGCTATCCATTACTATGATTACATGCATACTTGAAGTCGGCTTCAAGTAGACTTGAAAGTCATGTAACCTCAGATCGACTTCAAGTAAGCTTGACTCAAGTAGATCCGAAAAATTTGTCGGATCGACTTGAAATTGGCCATGTAACCCCTGCTTCAGCGCTTGAGTTTTGAAATTAGTTCTCCGTTGGTTGTACATTTCACTTCTGATGCAATTCACTTAATAAATTTATTTTATTTATTTAAGCTGCACATAAATGAGAAAAAATCGTTTGTTCCATCACGCATTTCGAAGCAAACTTATGCGAAGTGTCAAATATATTTCAAGCCGGCTTGAAGTCAAGCTCTCAAGCTGGTGAACTTTCGCCGCGGATTAAACTGTCAGTTGGATCTCAAGTCAAGTCCTCGATCCGGCATGTAATCATAGTACATTATAATGTCTTATGTTCGGTTCGTTTGCTTTTAATTTTTCAGTTAATTGGTACCACAACTAATTTTTTAACATACCAAAAGCAACATTCGACACCAACTTTGGCGTCGAGAAGATTAACGACACTTTTAAAACGTCGACTTGCGTGAACCCAAAACGACATTTAACGCGTCGTTTTCAGTCGACGTCGAATTGCGTGAACTGGCCCCAGCTGTGATACAGCGCGACGGAAAAATGTCAAATATGTAAATCCACCTTGATGACCGATGAGGGTCTAAAGCGTGAAATGTTCATCGAACGACACACAACACAAGAAAAATAAATAAAATCTTCTCGCCACAATATTTTTTTCTTTTTCGTTTAACATATTGGGAGAAAATTACAACAAATTGTTCTGTAGCACATCGAAATAATTGATCTATTACACAGAAGACGACACTTCATTAACCGAAAATAATTACTAATTAATATTTATAAATGGATTTATTTTTGCTCGAGAAGCGATTCCGAACCTATGTACTAAAAGCAGTATTTGTACTGTTTTGCTCGAAACATCAGCCATTACTCACTATTAAAATCCACTATCGGATTTGTTATGTTTTGGTTGAAAATACAATTTTGGAAACCTTTTTAACTTATGATTGAATTCGATTTTCAATCAAACAGTTCTGCTATGTTCTGATAATCACCTTTAAGTACCCCGTAAAATGTTTATCTCATTTCGAGGCATAATTGGATTTGTTCACTTATGCGTGAAAGCTCCTTATATGAGCTTTCGGATCTCTATAGTACTTTTGTTGGAGTGACCCTCTATATTCTTGAGTTCCTTGCAGGGTGTGAGCTTAGATACAAAACTACAGGAAGGGCCCTCGCGGAATTAAAGCGTAGTGAAATTCGTTTTGTATGAGTGCCCACGCTTTGGTAGTTGTTTGTACACTACAAGCGTAAAACCCGAGGAGAATAGAGAAGGGGCAAGAACGAGTTGAAATTATGAGTTATCTAAAATAAAATCTTGCCCCCAGAAATTAGCGGCGTCACTTGGAAATCTAATCAGCTGATCCCTCTGAATTTTGCGTCGGGTTAGTTAATGTAAACAAAGAAATACAAGCAAATAAAATTTACATTATTTGGACTATTTATCGCAGTGATTCACATATTTATTAATGTAAATAGATTGTCAACAGTATAAAGGGCCTTTCCTGTGACTCTAGTCTTTCACATAAAAAAAAAAAAAATCTAATATATGTGTTTAGAAAGTATTTTATTTAGCACATTCACCTGAAGAACGAATTTTCTCGCGCAAATTTCGATTTATTCCTACTTTCACAACCTACGCACTTCATAGTTCTTTTGTTCGCATAAAACTCACTCGTTAGAACTTTAATTACACTTTAAACTATTCTTTATACATTCTTTCTTTTTTAAGTTAGTTTTGAGAATATAATTTCAGATAACTTTATAAAATACTCGTTTTAAAAAAGTATTCTACCGAACGCGGGAACACAATCAGTAAACCCAATTGGACAGTTGTCTAACCCCCAGCTTTCACTATGCTCGCATAAAGGGGTTTTGCAAACGTGGGCACTGTTACTGTAGTTCTCTATTCTAAGGATGGCAGCAGAGAATGGTTGATATTTTCACGGTATACGGAAACAGAAGGTAATGTAAAAGAGCCGACAGCTTCGAATACCGTATAAAATGGGCGCCTAGTGACGTCAGCCCTAATGCAGAAACAACAACAACAGCTTCGATTTTATATGAGGAGCTTTCACGCAACAGTGAACAAATCCAATTATGTCTCGTGTGCGCTGCGCAGTACATGTGTTTCACGAAGTTTCGCGGATGAAGGAGGGATTGAGGATGATCAGAGGTGCCACCCCACTTCTCCATTTATCTACAAAATTTGTGAGGCACATGCCACATGCGCTGGAGCCTGCTGTCGTTTTTTCTACCATGGGAGTATTTTACTCCATTTCTAGTTATTTTACTCCCCTACTCTCCCTTTATAAGTTTACTACCTTTAATATTATATTTAAAAACAACGTAAACAGGCATTAATAAAGCTATTTCTTGAGCTTATTACATGTATGTAGATTTTGTAACAGCATAATGGCGCGATCTAAATAGTGGGCGCCACTTATGCGAGGTATTACCCCCTTAGCCATAAGCCCGGAAAACTATGACCAAGGAGCCAATACCATACATAAGAAAGGAAAATAATTTCCGGAACTCCTACGCCGGCCACACGGAGTTAGCTAGCTCGCCGGAGGGGTCGTGGGGTGTGTGGCCGGGGCTTACCGCGGTTGGTTCACCACTTACCTGTGTCTGTGCAACTTTGACTTCCGTCCATCATTCTCCGGTCATCGCCTGAGCCGCGTCAAACCCTGAAAAGAAATGATCCCCCCTCAACCATTCCCAAAAAAATTTAACAATTTATGTTACTCATTATAAATTTTTTTGTTTTTTTGTTTTATTTAAGAAAAAAAAGGACAACACAATAATACGAGAAGAAGTTATGACAATAATCAATAGATGCCAGATGCAACAAAAACCAAATTTTTGTTCTACTATTACATGTGTCTAGACAATTTCGTTCAAAAAAAAAAATCTTTAAAACACGCGCCGTATTGGTACCAAACACGCCTCGTATTTTTACAAATTCACTCACACAGGTTTGATTTCAGGAAGAACATATTGCCCAGAAACAACAAAAGAATAAAATACCTCCAACAAGGAGCAAAATAAATTCATAAATAATTAAAATAAATCCATAAATAATTATAAATAAGATTATAAAGTTAATACTAACTACGATTAAAATGATTATTTTAGTAATAAAGGTATTAAATTAAGCATGAAAATTATTTGTTTATTTTATTTTAGTGTATTTTGTGTGTTTTTTGTTCTCTTTTTGTTTATTATTTTTTCTATTTATGGTTTATATATATTTTTCCTTTTATATAGTGGTGTATTCACGGAAAAAATGTAACCAAAAACCCTCACTGGTAATAAGATACGACCACCATTTTCATAAATTAGATTCTATAAAAACGTACGCAATATATGCCTTCAACTTCCTTCAACAAGCAACCATTTCTCATGATTAGTGTATATAACCAGGTAAGCAACTAGTCAAATAACCAAATGTGTATGACTTGTTCAGTAAATAAGTTAACCAAGAGATTATTCAAATAAACACAGATTACCACCATCCATGTCACCACAACCAGCTCGGGCACTTCCTCCACCCAAAAAAAACTTCAGTTGTCATCAATGGGATACTGACCAAAACAAATCTGCCTCCCGCTACTTAAAACCACATTCCTCTTCCACGTCTCTATGACCAGGATAATCGTTGACGTTTGTTTGCCTGCACCCGTCCACACCAATCTTCTTCCTCTTATTGTGGGTGGGACCACAAGTATTTCTGTTCCTCTCTAGATGACCTATCGTAATTCAATGAACACACCATGAGACATCCTTCAGTCAGTCCGCCGCATTCATTCAGAGCCCTTGTAGCATCAATTTTATTGAATAACTTTCGCAGTTCAAAGTTACAAAATTTTTTGTTTTCGCTTGCGGTAGGGAATTTTCTTTTCTTCTTTTAATTTTGAATATTATTATTCAAACAAACTTGTAACTTTATTTGTCCTTTCCGATATATAAAGAAATTTTTCTCCCAACTTAAAAAAATTCAACCCCCTTTCCTCCTAATTTTTTCTGACTCCCCATTTTCTGTTTTTGTCATTTCTCCCCGCCTACCTTTTTGTTCCCAACCAACTACTCGATTTTCTTCCCCACAGTAATTTTTAGTCAAGTAGATATTTAGGCAAAACTGACCGTTACATACCCTCGGGTCCACAAGGCCGACTCGCGAGGCAGTGAGGAGCCGAAAAAAACGGACGGTTTTTATGCCATAAGACCTAATTTGTTGGCGCCAATGTGGGTCTCGACTCACGACCTGAGAATAGGAGTCTCATGCTCTAGTGAGCTAGCCGGGCATACGTGAACTAGTTGGTAATATAAGAAACGAGTGAAAAGCTAACTGTAATTTAGGTTCATGCTTGCAACCGTAAGTTGCGATGGCCAGTCTGAACAAACTCCCGGAGAAATATTTGGAGTTGCGAATAACAGGCGGAAGACAATACCACATTGTCCCCCGACGGATATCAACAAGTCTCCAAACATTCTCACACAAACTCCGGGTGCTTTCGCTCCACCGGGCCAGTCTCCAGCAATACCACATTGCCTTTGACTCCCCCCGGTGAAACGATAGTCAAACTGTCTGCTGAGAGATAATCTCCAGACTGACCGAAGAGTAACAAGACCAGCAACGAATGCCCTAAATTTATAAACTAACACCGGACCCCGATTTTAAGATGTAAGGCTTAATCTTTCCGGAAAAAACGTAGACAGAATTGGTATACGCATCGTAATTTAACTTACACTGCCGTTGCTGAAATACTTAAATCAAAGTTTTATCTAATACTACACCGGCCATTAATACTAACCAAGGCGAACAAGTTGAACGAAGTAACTCAAATAAACTAACTGCAACTATAACTAAGCAAAGTTAACCCGGGGGTGTAATAAAATCGGATTGCAATGGTTGGAATAGTAGTTATTGACGAAGTACCTTTATCTTTCTTAATCCCTTTCGTACCGCGTAAAGTGCGGAGGGACAATGCAATGCTAGCACAGGTCCTGTTAGCGTATAGACATGACTAACGCAATCGATATTTGCGCGGCTTGCATCTCGAAGTAGTTGGTTCATGGTAGCTACCATACTCTGGGCCATTTCCTTCCTAAGCCAGCCACGCGTCGGTAAATGCCAATATAATTCGACGAGGAATAAGAGGATTCCTCTCTCCGAGCGACAGTCTGAAGTCTTGTACGACGCAAGTTTCTCACGATGGTAAGCCAGTGTTAGCCTTACTAAACTTACAAAAACACTGTGGTTCCCTGGATTCATCGAGTCCAGTAGCCTACACAATTTCGCTCCCATAACACCGAAATTCGGTTCATCTATCGCCGCATTGAAAATAATCTCTATAACATGGCTTAGCGCAACGTGGCTATTTTCAAAATATCCAAAAAAATTTAATGCTCGCGACGCAATTGTGTCGAAGGCTCCCGAATTAGCCTTTAAACAAGCTACAATATTCACGGCGTAATTCAACACAAAGCGTTCGTCGGGTGTTGTTCCCCACCTCCACGGAGCTGGTGCGGTTGAATCATGTTCTGCCGTCGGGGCAGCATAAGCGCTACTCGATGATGGACAATATCCTTTTTTAAGAACAACCTCCTTCGAGAGTGGAGCTGAATACGAACAACAATGGGGTCTTCGTAACTCCTTATGTACGATAGGCAGGCCATAATAGGAGCGTCCGCAAGAGTCGCCCATGGTTACCTACTATAGTATTAACAACCGATAACACGCAAAAAAAAAGTTCGAAGAAGAAAAAGTTCGTGCGCCAAATTACAGCCCAAAAAAAAAATCCGCTACAATTGGTGTAACAACTGTGGGTATTAACAAAACAATAAAGGTGTATGTATGTTTTAGTGTAATTGAGTAATTATATGCTTTATTCAGTATAAGCGAGGAATGGTTGAGACGGATAACAATTCCCCTCAGGGCTCCCGCATGGTCGAAGTCCTCGATGGCAGTTGGTGAAAACTATGAAGCATAGTCATCACCAAGTGTCATCAAGGTCGCCGACACAGCTTCAGGTCCGCACCGAAAGAAGGACGGAAACAAAAATTCAAAGGGCATAGTCACGAAAGGGAAACTTCTTCAGAAATAAAAAAAATTTGGGGAATCCGCTGTTCAATCACAACTGAGCTACCTTTCGGAAAATCAATCAGTTGGGATGAACCAGACGGAAAAAACTCAGGACGTAAACAAAAAATTAGAATTTAAAAAGCTGAATGGACCTTCCGAAGGAACAAGGGGCGCAGTGGCAGGCGTTAACACGCCTGTTACCAAAGACGGTTAAGCCCTTGTCCCAACTTCAACTTCCACCAGGAAAATTAAAAGATGATCCTGTTCAAGGACCGACGCAGTGGCAGGCGGTATCACGCCTGATACCAGAGTCGCCGACCCCAAAAACAGGACAGGGATGAACCACTACTACACCTGCACGCATAGCCAAGCGAACACCGCTTGTTAGCAAGCCGTGCAGGTCAGCATGGTTCGAAGCTACTCCCAAAACGAAGAAGTTACCGCGTAAGTGAACGGGCAGACCTAAAAGCGAAGACAAATAAAAATTCACATAGAATTTGGACAAGGATGCTGAAAAAAATTCGAAAAAATAGACAAGGGCTAAGGCCTCGCGGTACTACCTTAGCCCACAGCGAGCGCTGGGTAAAAGTGGTGAACCATAGACGAAAAAAAATCAAACATTGTCCGTGAAGGCACAAGTGGTACTAAACCAAAAAAAATTTAAACTTCAAGGTCCGTGTAGGACAGTCAACGGGCTTTAAAAGCTACGTTGGGCGCCATTTATGTAACAGCATAATGGCGCGATCTAAATAGTGGGCGCCACTTATGCGAGGTATTACCCCCTTAGCCATAAGCCCGGAAAACTATGACCAAGGAGCCAATACCATACATAAGAAAGGAAAATAATTTCCGGAACTCCTACGCCGGCCACACGGAGTTAGCTAGCTCGCCGGAGGGGTCGTGGGGTGTGTGGCCGGGGCTTACCGCGGTTGGTTCACCACTTACCTGTGTCTGTGCAACTTTGACTTCCGTCCATCATTCTCCGGTCATCGCCTGAGCCGCGTCAAACCCTGAAAAGAAATGATCCCCCCTCAACCATTCCCAAAAAAATTTAACAATTTATGTTACTCATTATAAATTTTTTTGTTTTTTTGTTTTATTTAAGAAAAAAAAGGACAACACAATAATACGAGAAGAAGTTATGACAATAATCAATAGATGCCAGATGCAACAAAAACCAAATTTTTGTTCTACTATTACATGTGTCTAGACAATTTCGTTCAAAAAAAAAAATCTTTAAAACACGCGCCGTATTGGTACCAAACACGCCTCGTATTTTTACAAATTCACTCACACAGGTTTGATTTCAGGAAGAACATATTGCCCAGAAACAACAAAAGAATAAAATACCTCCAACAAGGAGCAAAATAAATTCATAAATAATTAAAATAAATCCATAAATAATTATAAATAAGATTATAAAGTTAATACTAACTACGATTAAAATGATTATTTTAGTAATAAAGGTATTAAATTAAGCATGAAAATTATTTGTTTATTTTATTTTAGTGTATTTTGTGTGTTTTTTGTTCTCTTTTTGTTTATTATTTTTTCTATTTATGGTTTATATATATTTTTCCTTTTATATAGTGGTGTATTCACGGAAAAAATGTAACCAAAAACCCTCACTGGTAATAAGATACGACCACCATTTTCATAAATTAGATTCTATAAAAACGTACGCAATATATGCCTTCAACTTCCTTCAACAAGCAACCATTTCTCATGATTAGTGTATATAACCAGGTAAGCAACTAGTCAAATAACCAAATGTGTATGACTTGTTCAGTAAATAAGTTAACCAAGAGATTATTCAAATAAACACAGATTACCACCATCCATGTCACCACAACCAGCTCGGGCACTTCCTCCACCCAAAAAAAACTTCAGTTGTCATCAATGGGATACTGACCAAAACAAATCTGCCTCCCGCTACTTAAAACCACATTCCTCTTCCACGTCTCTATGACCAGGATAATCGTTGACGTTTGTTTGCCTGCACCCGTCCACACCAATCTTCTTCCTCTTATTGTGGGTGGGACCACAAGTATTTCTGTTCCTCTCTAGATGACCTATCGTAATTCAATGAACACACCATGAGACATCCTTCAGTCAGTCCGCCGCATTCATTCAGAGCCCTTGTAGCATCAATTTTATTGAATAACTTTCGCAGTTCAAAGTTACAAAATTTTTTGTTTTCGCTTGCGGTAGGGAATTTTCTTTTCTTCTTTTAATTTTGAATATTATTATTCAAACAAACTTGTAACTTTATTTGTCCTTTCCGATATATAAAGAAATTTTTCTCCCAACTTAAAAAAATTCAACCCCCTTTCCTCCTAATTTTTTCTGACTCCCCATTTTCTGTTTTTGTCATTTCTCCCCGCCTACCTTTTTGTTCCCAACCAACTACTCGATTTTCTTCCCCACAGTAATTTTTAGTCAAGTAGATATTTAGGCAAAACTGACCGTTACAATTTTTTATAAAAAACGAACTCTCATTTAATCCTTTTAAGGAAGAAGAATACCGTGAACAGTTGTTTGAATACCGCAATTGTAAATGCATTTCTAAAGGCCAAGGAAATGCTTTCTAAAAGTACCGCTAGAGAATGGAATCCATCCCAAACATAAATAAAGAATTATCATACATAAATTAAAAAATTATGTGATTCCTGGATATATGCCAGCAGTAATTCTAGGCAGCACTTACCGATGGCGCATTGATATAACTAGTCCTCTGGTAAGGGGTACTCATATTTTATTTTCTGTTAAAAGGGCCTTTATATAACGCATTACAAGAGAAGGGAGATGGTAAAGTGTAATCCAGACTAAGAAGTACTACGGTAGTCTAATGTTATGCTGCAACTGAATACGCAGAAGATGACATGAAAGACGAGTTCTATATGCGACTGAATGAGGTTTTTCGCTCTATTCCAAGGGGAGCCATCATTGTATTAATGGATGACTTTTAAACGCAGAGATCGTCCGTGACAACTCTGGCCTTGAACAAACAAATGGAAATCAAGGCCTAAGCCTAGTTACCAATAACAATGGTGAGCTTACTTTTGCCACAAGAAAATACACAAAGGGACTTGGGTATCGCCCGGTGGCAGAACGAGAAATCAGATAGATCACGTGGCCGTCAGCCGCAGATGGAGAACTATTCTTGAGAATGTCAGGAGTTTCAGGGGAGCAGACACTGGAAGCGACCACTATTTGGTAACGAACATTTCAACGCGATGCCATAAACTGTAGACGGTTTAACGTAGACTTGCGATTGAGGATTCAAAGGCGAGAGTTTGCTGGAAATCTGCAACAAATTTTAAACCAGCAAAATTTTTCTGACGACACAAATATTGAAGAGCTGTGGAGTACGACAAAGAGCGCTATATTGACGGCTGCGGAAACGAGCATCGGTTGTGTCCAAAGAAACAAGCAACACTGGATCTCGGACACAACCTGGCAAATAATAGAACGCTGGAGGGCCCTCAAAAATAACGGTAACTCGTCGCCGGAAAGACGTCTTCAACCTGAACGGGAATACTCCCAGTTAAACCGGGAGGTAAAGATAAGTGTCCGGCATGATAAAAGGCAGCAGTTAAATGAACTCGCAGAAAAAGCGGCAGGCAACAGTAAAGTGCTGTACCAAATTACTATTCAACTCAACTCAAAGTATGCAACTCCAAAGATGGAGAAACTACTTCTTCGCCGCCCTGAATGGTTCACTTACACAGGAACCTAAGAATCACGAAATCAACGAAATTCTTGTCAGCGCTCTAGATCAGGTGGCATACAAAGTAGTTTGCTAGACCGTCTTAAGGATCTCAACTACGCGGGATATCTGTTTGCTGGCCTACAGACATCAGGACCTCAAAAACATGTTCAACAATTTGGCAACAGAACGTAGTCCAGCAGGCTTGAGGCTAAATCCGACTAAAACTAAAGAAAAAACACCAAAAACAAACACCATTGAACAGACAGCGCTGAATAACCGTGACGTGGAGCTGGTAGATAAATTCTGCTACCTCGGTAGCATTATTACCAAAAATGTCGGGGCAGAAGAAGACGTCAGTTCCAGAATAAATAAAGCACGAAGCGTGTATGCTTACCTGTTTCGCATATGGAGATCGTCGGCGATCTCAACTAACACCAAATTGCGGCTGTTCTCCAACGTTAAGGCAGTACCTTTGCACGGTTGCGAAACATGGAAAGTCACCCAATTCATCACAGGGCGCCTACAAGTCTTCATCAACAGATGCCTTCGTCGTATCCTAAAAATCCGCTGGCAAGATAGAATTTCAAACGAAGAACTATGGCGTCGTGCCGGACAAGAAAGGATAGACGACCTAATCAGGCGAAGGAAATGGAAGTGGGTTGGCCACACCTTGCGATGCGAAAATCTATCTAAACAGGGCCTTAACTGGAAGCCACAAAGATCCCGTCGAGTCGGAAGACCTCGAACAACGTGGAGGAGAACCTTACTAGAAGATGCCACAACACCTGGGAGATTCTGGATGGAGCTGAGAGCTGTGGCGCAAAACAGAGTCCGCTGGAGGGCAACTGTTTCCGTCCTATGTCCCACGAGGGATTAAAGGAGCGTAAAGAAAGAAGAAGAACATCATGGTCGTCATGGTTCTTATTTTTAATCAGATTTGCTCATCTGATTCAAGTCATTTATTTACATTAATTTACAACTCAAGCTTCCTAAACATATTATATATTCCTTAAATTACGAAAACATTACAAACCTAATTAACAGACATTATTATAGATATTACACGGATATGAACTGCATTTCGATCAATATGAAACAACCGAGCTCCATTACTTATTTACAGCCGAAATCTTTTCGCAATGCCGCTCAATTTCTTTTAATTTATTCACCAAACACTGCAACTCCTCAACATTGCAGTTGAACTCGACTATACATTCTCGTTCACCAGTTTTTTCTTTATATTTACCAAAATTTATCTTGTAGCTGAGCTCACCAGACCCAGTGTCCGATGATGATGATTTCACATCGCAAGTTAACTTCCATTCAACATCGGTTATATGAGGTAAGGAATGTCCAGATTTTAAATTCTTAATAAGCAAATCTTTTCGATTTTGTTCGTAGGCTTGTAATAGCTCATCAACTACAACTGGCTGCACGCCATGCTGCTCCAGTAGATTTCGGAGCTTCTGGTTATCGTACCCGTATTTTGTAGCTAGGAAGAGCAGAGTAACTACAGCATACTCACTTTGCTTGGCATAATCAGGCTTTGAGGCATAGATTTCTGGGTTCGGGGGAATGTCTGTGAAAGGATCATGAATAGATTTACTAGTGATTTTTAATATTTATTGATTACGTACTGTCATCCAAATGTAAGGCCAGTTTAACTGCATTTACAATTAATTTTTTGCTCATTTCTCCATTTATTATTACGCCTAAACATTTCAATCCCTCGATAACGTTTTTGGACAAGTACAAAGTCATTTTTTCCTTTAAAAAATCGAAAATCTGGAAAGGCTCTTTCACAGAATTCTGGCACATAAACAAACTCTACCTTTTGTCATTTCTCTCAAAATTCGACTCTCGTTTTAATTCGGATTCTCGATTTTAAGATGTACTAGATTACTTTCAAGGGAATGTAGTGAAAAGTCAAACTCAGCTGTATTTGTTTGTGGCGAAGTGGACGCGAAATTGCTGAAAAAAATTTTGCAAAAATCATCAGCAAAAATGATGGATCGGCCGGAGGACACATTTCGCTATATATACAGCTCGTCATTGGAGCATAGAGTGCAAATAAAAGTGTAACTATAGTGAAATATTTTTAAGCCTCATTCACTCTTCTAAGTTAATCTTTTTCACAGAGGAACTCTGGAAGGACAAAAGAAGCAGCCAGCATATGAAAAACTGCTAGAGAATCCCATACTTCGATTTTCTGGCTTATATTCCGAAGAATGCCCGCCTTTAATGGTTCGGCTACAAATTTTCAACAAAGGTCAACCTTATTGCCTTCCAGTTACAACATCCTATAAAGCTTTCTCCAAGCGATGGAGTTGGAATGAGTGGGTTACCTTGCCACTCCAATTTTCGGATTTGCCACGAACAGCGGTGTTAGTTTTAACAATTTTAGACTGTACCGGAGCTGGACAAACGGCAATTGTTGGTGGAACTGCAATTTCATTATTTGGTAAAAGTGGAATGTTCCGTCAGGGTATGTTTGACCTAAGGGTATGGCTCGACGTTGATGGTGATGGAAATTATCCGTCGAAAACTCCTGGCAAAGGAAAAGAATCTAGTAAATCGCAGATGCAACGCCTGGGAAAGCTGGCCAAGAAGCATAGAAATGGCCAAATACAAAAGGTTGACTGGCTTGATCGTCTTACCTTTCGAGAGATTGAGATGATTAATGAAAAGGAGAAACGCATGTCAGATTATTTGTATTTAATGATTGAGTTTCCCACTATTATAATTGAAGAGAAGCCGGTAAGTTCTAGCTCTAGCGCATATTTTATCCTATTAAATATTTCTTCTTTTTAGTACTCAATAGTTTACTTTGAGCCAGAGGGTGATAAGAAATATACTTTTGTATCTAAACCAAAACTTGTTACTGTTCCTGATTCGGAGATCACGCAAGTAATTTTTACAATTTTATTAATATTTATAATGCTTTGTAATTTTGCTTTTGATTACACTGGTCAAATTTTCCGAATATTTAATAATCTAGTAATCTGTAATATATGGGTATATATAGGCTGCTCCATACGGCAAGAATTCACGCCGTATCCATTCAGAACGGAAAACAAGTCGCGAACTAGCCGCGAAACCCATCCAAACTCCCGTGCACGCTTCTTCGCAGGTTTTCACAGCGTGAGTCTGGTAATTAAGGTAATGAATCTGGGAGTAAATTACATGATGCATCGATAGTTTCTGTATACCGTGCGATCCATCGCTCTGTCACCACGTCAAACTTGTATTGCACGATGTACTAATAGTCCAGGAAGCAGGGGTTTTAACCTAACACTGAAACCAACAGCACTTTTTGAAGAGTATTTTAAGAAAAAAATTGAAATTTATTTCAACATTGAATAACTCCGACATTTTTTAGCTGATTGTGATGAGCCGATGAGCAAGATTTATTTAGAATATTCTCTACCATATATCAAATCAGTTTCAGAATACAATATTGATTAAAAGACCACCTCCATTCGATATGCAAAAAGCAGCTCTTTTCCGGGCATCCTGCATAACATTGGGCAGCATTTCGGGCGTTATAACAGCTACTTCGGCTCGTATGTTAACTTTGAGTTCGTTAATGGTCTTCGGCTTGCTGACATAAACTCTACTTTTGAAAGAACTTTATAGTAGTGGCAAGGTGCGCCGTCTTTTTTAAAAAGTTTGTCATACTTTTATAACGCGTTTTCGGACACACGAAGTGCACCAGCACCGTGCATCGTTGAGAGTTTTTTTAACTTTGAAGAAAAATGGTCCTATGAAGGTTTTTGAGCACACTTTTATTTCGCTTTATTTTTTTTTTATTTCGTTTATTTCATAAATTTTACATCTAGATTACATAATCTATTGACGCTGAAAAACGCATGTACATTATAATTACAACACATTGTTAATAAAAAGCGCATCCAGTGGGTGAACTAATAAAAAGTGATAAAACAAACAAGAGCAAAACAAGTAAAAATTAAAAAGAATGTAGTTGAAGGAATATTACTGGTTATTCAAAAAATTGAAGACGTGTTTCCTGAACACATTTAACGATCCCGCATTTTGTACGTAGTTAGGCAAACTATTCTAAACTTGAAGCGAATTAACAAAAAAAGATCTTTGCCCAACCAAGAAAGAGACTCTTGGCAATATAAATAACATTCTTCTAGACGTACGTCCAATTCGGAGATATTCATGTAGGTAAGATGGACAGTCGGAATGTAGAAGCTTATAAAGAAATGCCAATGCCTTGAGGAGTAAGTAATCATTAGTTGTGCATCCCAGACGGGAACCACGATATGGGCTTATGTGATCGGATCGGCGAAGATTGTAAACAAACCTTACGGAGTCGCTGAAGGCCGCATTAAGGTTGCCACGGCATTCAGCATCAAGAGCAGGAAAGATCAAACTAGCATAATTAAAGTATTGTAACATTAGAGATTTAATTACACTTCGACCCAAACAGTGACTTCCTCGTCGTACAGTGATGTTTCGTGAACGATGTGTGGTTCTCTGTTCCACAAATTCCACGGTTTTGTTTATTGACACCTCCAGAGACTGCAAATGAGCTTCGTTCGTCATCAAAATTTTGTGCCAAAAATGTGGCTCTTCATCGATCTTTCTTGCGACGGCATTTCCATATTACAAACGTCGTGGCTTGTCCGTTGGCAACAATGGTTGAGTAAGTTGAACTTTATATGGGAAGAGATGAAGACCCTTCTTCATAATCCTCTTTAGATTCGTTCCACTCACTTTTAACTCCTGAGATCCGGGACGATACGACACATTTGGATTATCGGCAACACTCTCTATTATCGTTTCAACAACTTCATTGAAAGTGTCGCGAACGCCGTCGAATGGGACGCTGGTGATAGCCTTATGACCTGGCTTCATCGTAGGCTGAAAATACTGCCTTGGCTAGGCTGAAAACTGAAAGAATAAATTCAAAGAAGATTTTCCCATATGTAAGAGTGAGCGGAATATACTCAAACTTTTCTCGGCTGAATTTTAAGTGTTATAAAAAGTCTAGAAAACTGTTATAAAAAGCATAGGAAAAGAATGAAATTCATGTTCTTTTTTCTATGCTTTTTATAACAGTTTGCTACATCTCTAGACTTTTTATAACAGTGAGTGAGAATCAAAATAAATTGAAGTAATAAATTGAAATAATTATAATTGAAGTGACATGCTATCTCTGTCCCACAGTATAACAGATTTCGTCATTTTCAGCCTAGCCAAGGCAGCATTTTCAGCCTACGATAAAGCCAGTGTCATAAGGCTATGAGCAGACCCAAACCAAAGTCTAGTAATAACAAGTCTTTCATCTTCATACAAAATTTCCCCCCTGTTAGTTGTGTGCGTGCATATATGAACATCACTGCTGAGCACTGCTGAGCAAAACTCAACGCATACTTCGTGAACTCGGCGAGACAAAGCCAGATTCTCTCTTTACGATAAAGTATGCAGACCAGAAAAGGAAAGAAAATTGAATCAGCTGTTTTCTTTCATAAATCAAAACACACGACCCAAACCACGAATTGTGTTATCTGAAGGCGGCGAATTTAACAATAAGCAAGCTCTTCACAATTGAACGATTGTTTTCAATGCAAAGCGCTACAAGTTCAACGAGTTTTTCGATGTGAATAGACTCATAGCTAAAATGGTACTAAATGACGTTTAAATAGACGAGATGTATAATATAAAAGACACCACAAAATTAGTATAAATTAAAAAGTGAGCCAAAGAAAGCAAAAAGATAAAATCATCCCCGCCTCCCACTGACATATAGTAATGGCCTGCTGATTGACAATGCTGAATGGCACCATTTTTCTCCAGAAATATAAAACCTTTTTTACGTAAACAAAAAAATTTTCTTCGAATTTAGGAGAAAATAAGTGATAAAATGTCTGTTATAATTAATAGAAATAAATTTCCATCACTGATTTTATTTATTAGCAGTTTTTTCATTAAATAAATGTATTTATTCCAAAACCGTGACGGTTATTTTCCCTGTTTAACGAACTTTTCAAAATAGCTAAAGCTATGTATGCTGTTCCTAAGTACGGCGGTCAAGAAAAATGCTCTTATTATTTCTTGACCCCGGTACAGAAAATTTCAACAAGTAATGCGATGATTTTTTTCCGGGTTCAAAATTGACATTTGACATCATTGCGGGAATTTTTTTTGAGTATTATAAAATAATCACTTCAAATAATAATCACGTTAGTGAAAACGACAAATCTACTTTCCGTTCAATCTTGTAATGTCAATTTCGGTCAAGAAAAAATGGTCTTTCCAATTTTTTCTTAACCGCCTTAGGAAAAGGATCCATCTATGTGTCAAAATAGTACTAGCATTTTTCTTGAGCGAACAGCGTACTAGGTGCAGAAATTTCTTGAGCAAAAATTCCTATAGCATTTCTTGACCGATTACTTAGGCGTTTTTTACATACACTTTATATGGGGAACATTTTCTTGACCGCCGTACTTAGGAACAGCATACATAGCTTAAAGAGTGAGACAGAAGAACGAAAACTATACCTGTCCTTTTTTTCTAATTATGTTTACATCGCTGACATGCGCTGACGATTACAGTTCATTGGGATTTAACGTGGGAGCGAGGCAGGAATAGTTTTTGGTGCCATTTTTTTGTATGGGATTTTGCTCATTTAGCAGTCCATTACTATATGTCAGAGCCGCCTCCTCTTTGAGCTATAAGGGCCTCCAGTTTGGAAAACGCTGTAATGGCCCCTGTGCTGAATGTCGAGTCGTGATTTGTGACAAGTTTTTTGAGTTGAAGAAAGTGGCGTTTCAGACGAATTGCCACTTTCAGCATAGGGGGCTAAACTCGCACTTAGCACTTCCACTCTAAGCCACTATGCTGAAAATCGTAATTCGATTAAAACGTCACTTTCTTCAACTCAAAAAAACTTGTCACAAATCACGACTCGACATTCAGCACAGGGGCCAATGTATGGGAACAAACTTGTAGAGTGTATAGAATTTTTCAAACTCCGTGACACAAAAAATTTGAGCAGTTCTGCGCACCTCGTTGCCAAATTTTATAAATAATGTTCTATCATTTCCCCTCTTTTTAGTTAAAACGGCAACAAACACTGAAAAAACTCAACAAAATAATTTGGGAAGGGATGCGCGCATGCCGAATGAATAAAGTTAATTTATCTTTCTATGTGTTGAGCAGAGCTTTTAAATACATGTAAAGCCCCTGCTCAACAAAGGCAGTTTATTCAACATAATAAGCATAATTTTACTTTAATTATGCGAAATATTTCTCATTTCTAAATTTAAAATAATTTAAAAAAAAATGCTGAAAAAAATTCCTTTGAATAAATGAGCGTTTTCATTCATAAACCGACAGTTCCCTGCAGTCGCAAGCAACACAACCTCCCCGGGCAGAAGCGCGTATGCGACTGGCAGGAAATGTCAACAATCGAGTAATCAAAGTGATAAAAACACAAATTTCGTATTTTTTAGTAGAAATTACTACAAATTATTTCTGTAGCATATGTGTAAAATACAAAAACCCTAAAATAAAAAAAATATATAAAAACGGGTGTTTTTCAGTCATAATTTGTAAATTTTTTAAATAATCATTGAAGTCCCAGAAAGATACACCTCCCGGTAGCAATACGCAGTCGCGACTGATTACATGGCAGAAAGTGATTTGATAGGAGGAGTTAACTGAAGCTTTAAGGCTGTATCAGATCCAAAGCAGCGCAACAAAAATATCAGCAGCAAACTGTTTCTATTGGTCAATGCGGGTCACATGACCACAGAAGCAGCACTGAATGCTGCCGCTGCATTTTCATTCCTAATTTTGCTGCCCGTCAAGGCAGCTTTTTTGACGTTTCAGTTTTTTATTTAAGACGAAAATTCGTTTGCTGCCTGCTGCTGCTACAACGAATCTGAAGGCCCATTCAGAAACGGCAGCAGCAGCGGCAGCAAATTTGATTTTACTAGCAATCGCTGCTGCTTTTGTTGTCATATGACCACCATTAGCCAATAGGAACAGTTTGCTGCCGCTGCTGCTGCCGTTTCTGAATGGGCCTTGATACAAGAAGCAGCATGCTGTCTCTTCCGCTGCTGCTGTCGCTGCTCAAAAATTTGATCTGATACGGCCTTTTGTCTGAACTTTTAAACATTTTAAGAGCTTAGCTGGGGAACATGCGCGGGATGTCACGAGGTTTGAAAACAACTAAACAACAAAAAACGTCTCTACAGGCCATGTTCTAGAAAACGCCCGAAATCAAAAACTCAATTATTTGAAATTGGTGTTCCGCATTTCGTATATTTTTGCTAGTTTCAAAAGTGAATTCAATTCACTTCGAAATCATATGTCACAGCAAAATACTTAAAAAAGTTGGTTTATTAATTTATTTACCTCGGTAGATTTTTCGCTTGTATTTTCCCTTCTATCCCTGAAACCCCCTTTAATAAACTAAAACCACCCCTAGACTTCCTCTTTGATCCGTTAGCTGGCGGTCCAAGCGGGACGTCCCCGCAACGGATACGCTGCTGTCGGTGCCGCTGGATCTCGAACTTTATGCACGATTCGTTTCCATTCTTAACTGATAACCGTTGATTCTTTAGGTCACCCTCGATATTCTTTAGCCAGGTTTTCTTAGGTGCCGATCGCTGGATTTTCCAGCCTGTGGGACGGTCTCGCCAGAGAAGTTTACGTGGCAAGCGGTCATCATCTATTCGGCAAACATGTCCAAACCACCGTACTCGACGTTTTTGCAATTATTTTTCGATCAGTGTCTGCTGATCGCATCTTTGTCTGACCGTCTCGTTTCGAAGACGATCGCGTACTGAGACACCGAGGATCTGCCCAAGCATCGCATTTGGAAGACCTCGAGCATCTTAACGTCCAGTTTGAGCAGTGTCCACGTTTTAGACCCATAAAGAAGAATCGGAAGGATCAACTTACCGAACGGCGTACTTTGGTTTTGATGGTAATATTTGTTCGTTTTCACATGCACCACTTGAGAAAGGCGAAGGTTTCTGTTGCCTAGCCGATGCGGACGTCGGACGCTACTTTCGTTTCCTCAAACAACGATCCCAAATATTTGAACATCGGAACCTGTTCGATTTGGGTTCCATCTAGGTGAACACTGGCCTTCGATCAGTCCGTTGTGAGCATTTTGGTCTTTGTCACTGCTAACACCCGTTAGGACGTAGGAATAAATATCTTAAAGAATTCGATGGCAATAAATGCAAAGATGCAGATCCCTATTCCTAGCAGCGACCTGGGTTGTAATCTACAAATCCTATGGTCGCTTCTCGCTTCTTACTCGAAATGTGAGCCACAATTCTTTATTTGAGTCCAACCTTTGACGTATCAAAATCTGTACAGGCTGACTTTCCCGCATTCCAGGAGCTTTCGTATGCCTCGAAGTTGAACTGAAACCTCTATATCGTATTTCATAGAAAACTTTTTGAATATTTCACACCTTGTTATCAAGTTTTCAGTTGCCTCATTTTAATTTGATTGACCGAATGAGACTAGGAACTTTAGCTTTAGCCTTCTCAATACTTTTGTGAGACTATTGCAAAAGTTTTCAGATATTCTCAGTTTTAGCTCATCTGTAGAAACAAATATAGATTAAATTAATAAAAAATAGTTCAACAAGAATTCATTCATGCACAAAATATTTAGTTATTCAGGTGTACAACTTGATTTAAACTAATTAATATCGGAAGTAGTAATACGAAAATAAAAGAAAAACAAAAACCACCAAACAGAATTCATTGAACCATCAAAGATTACCTTCTAAGTCGGTCAAGTTTTTGAGGTTTTTCTTTGCACACATGTGTTCAGAGGAGCATCTCAATCCAATAAACACTTGCAGCTAGTATGGCTATACGTAATGCAATCGATTGACGCGTACTTAGCCTTACGTTGCCTCGTTTTTATGACATATATTATTTTCGTATTGACCGCAATTATTTATTTCTGCGAATGGTGGTTTCTATTATTATGGGTTTACTTTTGGTTTCATTCTTCTCTATTAAGCGCCAGTGCTTCGCAGACAGGCATGTGGTTAGCGACATCAATCACAGGTGTGATTTGTGTATAGAAGTTACTCTATGAATGATACAATTGGACTACATATATTCAATTTTGGTGGTTATTAAATTCGGCAAAATTAAACTCATTTTTTGTTGTTTTTCTTTTAATTGTAATTGGAGGTGGTTAAAAAAATGTCGGGTATGTTATACAATTTTGTTAAAAAAGTTCATTATTAAGTGTTATTGTTGTTCTGTAAAATGTAAAAAAGAATGGATGTGTTTAAGAAGTTGGAGTTTTGTTGGGTATACTCGCCAGTGCAATATTTCTTCTTTTAGGAGATGAATAAGGAATCATTGTACAAATAGTGCCGTCACTGAAGAAAGTAGTATCAATAAGGATGCAACTCTCACAGATTTAAAAACACCCTCTCTTTCTGGATTTATACTCATACGGTTTACTTTGATGATCAGTTGTTTTCTTTTGTGTGTTATTTTGTTTAGACAAAATTGAAGTAATTAATCAAAGAAAGCTGGTTTTAGATGACCACTGCTTGAATTCGTTACATAAAGCTGTTGACAATAAATATTAGCTGTTTCAGTATTTCTTAAAACTCACGGTGAATAGTTTTGACTGCTATCCACCAAACTCCTTATGCTATTGGATAATCAATCTTACGGACGCATGTACTAAGAGTATGGAATTCACTTTGCATTGCAACTTAATATTCGACCAAGATAAGTTATATTGTCGTCAATGCGTGAAGGTTTTGCAAACTGATGATAGTCAGATGGTGTGTAAACCAACTAGAATTCACTCGTCTATCGTGCACGACATTTTTAGTAAATCGAGGTACAAACGATGTTTACATCGTTTAGATTCTACTTTACTTTGGGCTCTTCTTCTTCTTCTTTTTGACGGCTCTACAACCAGTCTCATCCAGTTTGGCACCACTAAGCTCTGAGCATCCTGGTCTACGCCATCCTTTCAGCGAAGGTTGGGTCTTCCTCTCTGCCGCACCCCATAGGTCTTACCGCAGAGAACTTTCCGAGCAGGCTCATCTTCACTCATACGAGCTAGATGCCCTGCACATCGGAGGCTACCGACTTTATTTTCTTCACAACATCTATGTCGCGATAGCGCTCGTAGATCTCGTCATTGTAGAGTGTCCGGAATCGTTCTTCCTCAATCCTCCGAAGTATTTTCCTTTTGAAGGTTTGAGTGCTTTTTTGCAAAGTACCCACGTTTCAGTACCGTGAATACCGGTAAGACCATCGTCTTATATAGTAGAAGTTTAGACGTTATGGTTAGATTGTTGGATTTAAAGGGCCTTGACAGACTATAGTAGGCTTTGTTGTCTTTCGGCTGTCGTGCGCGTATTTCTAGTCCATGATATTGTCGGCTGCTACTGTTGACCCAAGGTAGGTAAATGATTTTCCCACTTTAAACTCGTGTTCATCTACCTTGATTGTGGAACCAAGGTTAGGTGTTCTTTTCTTTCGTTAATGTACAGGCCCAGATTTCCTTTCGCCTGCTCAATCTGAGTGAAAGCTTCTGCTATTGTTGTTCTTCCAATGATGTCAATGTCGTCTGCATAAGTCAGTAATTGGGTGGGCCTATTGAGGATTGTGCCCCTTGATGTCACGCCTGAATCTCGGATCACTCCAATGTCATTGAAAAGGAGGCAGGCCAGACTGTCCCATTGTCGGAGTCCATTAAAGATGTTGATTGGTATGGACAGTGTTCCGGGTACCTTTACTTGGCTTGTCACATTGGTTATGGTCAACCTACATAGTCTTGTCAGTTTGTTGGGGATGCCGTATACTCTCATGGTTTTGTAGAGTTCTACTCTGGCTATGCTATCATAGGCGGCTTTAAAGTCTATGAAGAGGCGTTGAATTGAGTTATGAAACTCTAGACATTTTTCCATAGCCTACCTCAAGGTGAAAATCTGATCAGTCGTTAATTTGCCTGGGCTGAAGCCACACTGGTATTGGCATATGTTGTTTCTGACGCATGGGGCCATCCAGTTTTGTAGGATATCGGAGAATATCTTTCAAGCGGTACTCAACAACGTTATACCGCGATAATTAGTGCACGCTGTGATATCTCCTTTTTTATGTATCGGGCATAGGATGCCCAGTCTTCTGGCATCACTTCCTGCTCCCATACTTGCACAATTAATTCATGAATCGCTTGGTGTAATGTAGGCCCTCCATATTTAACCAGCTCCACTGAGATGTCGTCTGCACCCGAGGCCTTGTTGTTTTTGAGCCGGGTTATGTCCCTGCTAACTTCTTCTAAGCTTGTTGGCGGGAGCATATCATTATCATCGGATGTTGGTAGAACCTCCGAATCCTCAGTTAGTTCGCCATTTAACAATTCATAAAAGTGCTCTTTCCATCGCTCCAAGATGCCTTTAGGATCGGTGATCAGACTGCCTTCTTTGTCCTTGCAGTATGTGCAAAGTGGTGTGAATTGCGTTATACTGCGGACTCTTTGGTAGAACTCCCGCGCCTGGTGCGGCCGTCGCTCTCTGTACCGTTCTAATTCACAAACGAGATTTTGTTCTCAGACTTCCATTTTTTGTCTGTGAATTCTGTTTTCAACTTTTCTGAGTTCTTTATATTTCTCTTCGCGTGTCCGTGTTCTCTGAGACTGCTGCATTGCTCGGTACGCAGCATTCTTACGTTCAGTTGCCAACTTCCACTCATTATCGAATCTGCCTGAGATGGAATAAGCAGTACCAGTATTTTTAAGGCGGGTCCAGTTCTCGTCGACGCCCGGCATCTCATCCCCAGGACTTAGGGCGAGTTCTAATGCATGACCGTAGGTATTTCTGGCCATTTCATTGCGTAGTGCAGCTTCGTCGATTCGAGCCTGATCAGCGGATACAAAGCTTTTCAGGGTTGGAGCACCATACCAACAAGATAGTGATCCGCCTCGAAGTTGGCACCTCGGTATGTTCGGACCGTCATCAGACCCGAAAGGTGGCAGCGGTCTATCAACACATGGTCTATTTGGTTGCGAGTGGCATCAGGCAGCTTTATGGATATCTTTACGCGCAAATCTTGTATTTGCAACGACCAAGTTCTTACTTGCTGCCATCTGTATAACTCACTGTTCATTGTCATTAGTGTTTTCATGCAAGCTGTGGATGCCGACATATTATTCATATTATTTATTCCAGTATCCGAGGCATGTTGCCCGTTCCTTAATAATTATTTTTTCCGGGTGAGGTTATTAGCCTCACGCCAACCTTACTTGGAAGAGACTAGCCCGATCATATTAACCTATCCTCCCTCATAGAATAGTTACCAGTGGGCATCGCTAGGAGGTTATAATCGCACTTCCATCAGTTCAAAATAGTTGCGGCACGTGCATGTTATGCTACACGTTATTCCCTCTATTCCGCTGATGACTGAACACTGAAACAGAGCTAGGTCTCTATATTGGATTCGTTCGTCCTCCCAATTGCTTGCCACAATGAAAATATGTGATCGATTGCATGTCGTAATATAAATTTGATACAGAGAAATAAAATGTTATACATATTCAACTGATCCCTACTTCTTGTTATAATTTTCAGGAAAATCTTGTAGAAAGAAAACATCATCGATTAGCTCGATCAGCGCGTTCTGGATTATCAGATAGGGATGCAAAACCCACAGCAAGGTAATTCTCAAAAATGACGTCAAATCGAAATAAATTAATTCCGAAAACTTATTGTGAACAGCATTCGCGATACTCTACACACAATAGTTTATCGTTATCCGCCAACTTACCCTCTCAACAGTGAAGATCAAGATTTACTATGGAAATTCCGATTTTATCTAAGCAGTCACAAGAAAGCTTTAACAAAATTCTTAAAATGCATAAATTGGGAAATTGTTGCCGAAGTGCGACAGGCTTTAAGCCTACTGGCACAATGGACACCGATGGATGTTGAAGATGCCTTAGAGTTGTTGAGTCCGTCATTTACACATCCAGATGTCCGAAAATATGCAATTGGAAGACTAATGCAAGCTCTAGATGAAGACCTTCTTTTATATTTGTTGCAACTTGTTCAAGCTCTTAAATATGAAAATTTCAATGATATTATGGAATCGTACAAGAAAGTGATACCCGATAAGGATATTTTAAAATCATTTGACGATAATGGGTTGGATCAAAGTTCTGATTCGAATAGTGGTGGAAGTAAGAGACTATATTTTTTAATATACTAATTCATAAACTTATTGTATCATTAGATAATTCGTCTTCAGTAGTAATGAAAAAATCATCCCAACTTGAAACATCCACTAAGTGTTTACCAATATCAATGTCCGTTGCTTCTGGTAATGATCCAACTTCTTCAGAAGTTTCAGAGACTTCAAACACACTTATGAGCGACAATTCAACTACACCATGCGATCTCTGCACTTTCCTGATCCAAAGAGCATGCAGGAATCCTACATTAGCTAATTACTTATACTGGTATTTATCAATAGAAGTGGAAGATCAAGAATCGATAAGAAAACAGGATGAACGAGTGCGCAATATGTATGTTATGGTGTTAAAGATGTTTTTAAAAATCTTAGAAACTGGTAAGTTTAGTTAAAAATATGATTTAATAGGCCAGGCAACTAAAAGGTATAGAGGGAAATGCTTGGAACACAATTTTTGACTTCGCAACTTTGTTTGGACTAGTTAGGAGGTGAACATATCAAGAGTCGCCGCCCGTAGCCCTTGAGCCGGAGAAGCAGGGGGGTTTGAAGGACCCATTTTTCGGTTTTTCGCTTATATCTCGGAAACAATGCGTCCTAGCGACATGATCACTTCGTACAAAATGAAAGCTGATTAAATTTTCTACAAGTTTAACTTAGTCAAGTTTTTCGATATCTTGTATAGTTTTCGAGATATCTGCTCTTGAAAGTCTGTAATATTGGAAAAAAAATTGTGCCTTTTTTTCCGGATAACTCTAACCTGAAAAATGGGTCCTTCAAACCCCCCTGCTTCTCCGGCTCAAGGGCTACGGGCGGGGACTTTTGATATGTTCACCTCCTAACTAGTCCAAACAAAGTTGCGCAGGCAAAAATCGTGCTCCAAGCATTTCCCTCTACACCTTTTTTTGAGCTTCGTTGCCTGGCCTATAATATAAAATGTTATATAAAATTTGTTTTAGGAAACAATGAACTTAAAACAATACGTCACAATCTTGAGAAGCAACAACGTTTCATAGATGAATTAGTAAAATTAGTTAAAATAGTTGCTAAGGAGCCTGGGAATCGCAATAAGAAGACTGAGAAATTTAAAAATTTGCTGGCAGATGGAGATTATTTCAAGATAAATTTCACTAATTTTGAAACTATCCCATTTCCATTAGATCCAGATATCTACATTCACGGGATTATACCAAATAAAACATCATTGTTTAAAAGTGCATTGATGCCATCAAAGTATTTAGTGTACTATTTCAACTAATATGTTATTATTCATGATTGTTTCTTAATTCCAGATTAACTTTTATTACAAAAGACTCCTCACAAGAATACGTAGCAATTTTTAAGCATGGCGATGATCTACGTCAGGATCAATTAATTTTACAGATGATTACTTTGATGGACAAACTTCTGCGGCGAGAGAATCTTGATCTTAAATTGACTCCGTATAAAGTTCTAGCAACAAGCTCAAAACATGGATTCTTGCAGTATATTGATTCGTATACTGTTGCTGATGTTTTGGCAAAAGAAGGCAGCATACATAATTTCTTTAGGAAACATAATCCATGTGAAACTGGTCCGTATGGAATTTCGCCGGAGACTATGGATACTTATACCAAAAGTTGTGCTGGATATTGTGTAATAACATATTTGTTAGGTAAGTGTTTTTCTTAATTCAATAGCTCAATAATTAGTATTTAACTAAATTTCTCTCTTCCAGTAAAGGGAAGTTATTGTAATCAGTCCGAAAATCGAAATCTTCAACGTATTTTCATTTTTCAAAGTCCCAAGAGCATTTCAAGCAAAAAATTAGGTGGAAGTATGTGTGTATGTGCGTACTTATGTGGTCATTTTTTCCTGTACGATATCGCGCGAACCAAAAAAGATAACGACTTCGTTGAGGTGTGGTTCGAAGCGTATTAACGGAAATATGATCTGAAAAGATTTTTATAAAAATTGGTCGAGCGGTTTTTTAGCTTAAGCGACATAAGTGATTGTTGTACCTGCGCGGTATCGCCCGAACCTCAAAAGATATCGACTTCCTTGGGGGGCGGTCGAAGCGTATTAGCGACAATATAATTTGAAAAGGTTTTTATAATATTCGGTCGAGCCGTTTTTTGGTTTAAATGACATAAGTGATTTTTGCACCTGCACGATATCGCGCGAACTATAAAAGATATCGACTTAGTTGAGGTGCCGTTCGAAGAGTATTGACCAAAATATGATCTGAAAAGATTTTCATAAAATTCGGTCGAACCGTTTTTTTGTTTAAACGACGTTCGTGAATTTTGTACCTGCACGATACCGCGCAAACTATATAGACTTCTTTGAGGTGCCGAGAAAAAAAAACCCGTAAACAATTTCATAACATTCGGTCGGTTTTTTGTTTAAATGGAAAAACTTCGGCTCAGTGTCAGAAAGACCTTAAATAGATAAGTATTGCTAATATCTAATAAGTTCGTTCGAATGAGACCCGTTCTACACGAAGTGATCTTTTTTGGGCTCTGCACAGCGATAGCCTTCGAACAGAACATCACTTGTCAAAATCCGACAACCTTTAAAAATTGTGCAAAAATTTCGTCACCCTTTACAAACATCACGAATTTTTCAAACCTTGGATCAGCACTTTTTGACGGGAAATTGTTTTCTACGCGTGATACAGTTTCAGGAAATTGCGGTTCATCCCGGGAGATTACTTTCTCACCAGTTCTGACACTAGTCAATTTCCCACTAGTGCTAAACATATTACTATTTTGAAAGAAGTCAGTTTATTCCATCTTCGTTCATCATACTGGGAAGTTAATCGTGGGGACCGAAGGGGTCAAACCCACATCCCAAATAGTTTGTGGATTGGTTAATGCTGCCTACATTATTGCAATTAGGGCATGAGCAATCTACTCCAATATTTTAGAGCATATAGTTTATTGGAACCCTTTGTTTTGTTGAAAATCGAAAACCCAGTCATATTCGCAAGGAACATTGTTCTGAGGTTACACTCCAATCGTTTTCTATACCGCGAATGTCTTTTTCTTTCTATCGAAAATCATTTATTGTTTTTTAACGTATAGCCTAATACAGCCCTAAGCCAAGTTTTGTCAATTAAGGATATACATACTGCTCTTCATTCCCTCTGGCAGACAGAGACCGTGAAGGACAGCTTTGTCATTCTCGAAGCACACACACGGACCAGTATCCTGAAACAGGACAGCACCGCTTGTAGTTGACGGAACCGGCATGAACCTTCATTTTTCGGCATATTTCATTAGATTCCGATTGTCAAGATTCACTAAAGTGGCGAGAATTCCAACAGCCTGTTCCGGGCGGATGCAATGTTAGGGCCTGTCTGCCTAAGCTGTCACCTACCCCTGTCCGAAAGAAAATATCTTGGGTGCTTTACACAGTCGAAATTTCGGTATCCTTACTTGACTCTGTCTTCGAGCAACACGTGTATCACACGATTCCACCCTGCAACATCCGGTATGCATATATTGTATAGTCATCGAAAGGTGATTTAACCTTGAGAATTCTTTACTTCAAGGTGAAACGGTACAAGGTTGGGAATCTGGTGAAAAATCTTGCTTAAATTGGTTACTGAGCATGATTCTGAGCCTGCCCTCAGACTCGTTACCATGGGCCTAATGACTAGGCCTATTGGGGATACCATGTAAAAACGCTGCTTGCATTCTACTTCAAAAGTGGTGCGGAAACGAATGCAGCGCGATGCCCGAGTTTTCTCAGCTACATACCTCAAAAACCATTGGTTCTAAGTAAATTTCGTACAGGACAGTTTTATGCAGAATTATCTCACAAATTACATAGCGCCGATAATTTACGAGATATTTGAGAAAAAAGATATTTTGCAGACCTTTGACCCTCCGTAACTTGAGGCCAGTCAGTTGGCTTTATGGACTTTTGGGAAATTATTTGTGAGCCCAAAATAAAGAGAATCCCGCTGCCAAATCTCCAGTTGAATTTTTTAGATGTTCATGTATAAAGTGACTGGGTTGTGTTATACGGAAATGAAACATAGATGTTCACAAGTATAGAGGAAATGCTCATGCTTGGAAGATTTTCAGAAGCATAATATGCCCTATTTGTCAAGAAGGGACATCAGTTATAGGGATATACCAGCGAATTATATCTAATCTATAACGGCATAGACTTAGTGACGTTCGCAAAATTCAATAGACTTTGCTGAGCTGGACACGTGGAGCGAGCAGCAAGATCTTCATTAGCGTAAGCGAAAACTATCTCAGTAGTATTATTACCGAAAACGGCGGTGCAGAAGAGGACGTCAGTTCCAGAATAAATAAAGTACGAGATCTCAACTAACACCAAATTGCGGCTGTTCAACTCCAACATGAAGGCAGTTCTTTTGTACGGTTGCGAAATATGGAAAGTCACCTAATTCATCACAGGCCTACAAGTCTTCATCAACAGATGCCTGCGTCGTATCCTAAAAATCCGCTGGCAAGATAGAATTTCAAAAGAACAACTATGGCGCCGTGCCGGACAAGAAAGGATAGACGAACAAATCAGGCGAAGGAAATGGAATTGGATTGGCCACACCTTGCGACGCGGAAACGAAAAATTTAGCCATGTAGGCCCTTGACTGGAATCGTCAGGGGGGATCGTAATTCAGTAGACTGCTCCACTATGATTCTCAAGGTGCTCATATGGTCAATGCCGGAGCGGCCTTTTCTGCTGTCTTATAAGCGTTTCGTCTATTGCCTCTCTTATCCTAGATAGAAATAAATGGGACAAGATTTTGCCCACAAAAGATAATAGACAGTCCCCCTTTTTTTGGTGTGTTGACTATGATACCTTCCGTCCAATCCTCCGGGAAGTTACAGGTGTTCCATGCAGCGCATCTGCTATGAGGCTTGAATCGGCCTTCAACAATTCTGGCGGGTTGCCATTTTTTCCAGCTGCTTTACCATTGGCCATCGTATGAATTGCTTTTACTATTTCCGTCTTGGATGGGGCCCGGGTGGTGATTCTTTTTGGCTGTGCATTGTTGCTGTTTTCCTGAGGTTCCTGTGTAAGTGTACCATTCAGGGCGGCGAAGAAGTAATCTCTCCATCTGTAGAGATGCTCCTCGTCGCTGCACAGCAGCCTTCCATCCGCACTCTTAAGGGCATGCTTTTTAGTAGAGTGCTTTTCCGAGAGCTGTTTAGAAAATTGGGATAGCTCCTTACTGTTGCCTGTGTTTGCCGCGTTTTCCGCTTTTTCTGCGAGCTCATATATCTGCTGCCTTTTATCACGCCGCACACTTCTCTTTACTTCCCGTTGTAATTGGGAGTGTTCCCATTCAAGTTGTTGACGTTTTTCCGAGTAGCTTGTAGAGTTCACGTTATTTTTGAGGGCCCTCCTGCGTTCTATTTTTGCTAGTTTGTGTCCGAGATCCAGTGTTGCATGTTTCTTTGGACATAACCGATGCTCGTTTCCGCAGCTGTCAATATAGCGCCCTTGGTCGTACTCCACAGCTCTTCAATATTTGTGTCGTCAGAAAAGGTTTGCTGGTTTAACACTAGATTTACCACACCAGTCAAAATGACTGGTTTTGTAGTTTCATTTTCAAATTTCTAGCTAACCCCATTTTTTTGTTTTAAAACGATGCAATGATATTTGTAGCGATACTTAATTGAATAATACGTAGTAGGCGGTCAGATTTATTTTTTTATTCAAAATCAAAAAGGTTTTGAATATAATCGGCACTTCTACCAAACCAAAAAAATTTTTCTAAGACCAGTCATTTTGACTGGTGTCGGTAAATATAGGTAAGTCAAATTGTCGGTATATCTAGTGTTAATATTTGTTGCAGGTTTCCAGCAAATTCTGGATCGTACGATACCCAGATCTCCTTGTGGCAAAAGAAAGTTCCACCTACAATGAGTTGATGGGAGCTATAGAAGTCAACGAAAATGCTCACCATTGTTATTGGTAACTTGGCTTAAGCCTTGATTTCCAATAGTGTACTCAAGGCCGAGGTTGTCGGGGTCTATTTGTACGTTTAAGTCACCCATTAAACCAATGATGTCTCCCCTTGGAATAGAAGGAAAAACCTCAATTAGTTGCATATAGAACTAGTCTTTGATGTCAGCGTCTGCGTCTTCAATTGGAGCCTAGCATTGGATTACCGTAGTACTTCTTAATCTGGTATGCAGGCGCACGGTAATAATCCTCTCAGAAATTGGTGACCAGCTAATGGGGCTGGATCTGGCTTTATGCCAACGCCACTCCTACGGCTTTCAGTTTCGTTTCTCCCAGAATATAAGAAAGACTCACCGTTTGGGCAGATATGTTCACCCGCATCAGGCCACCTGGTCTCCCTGAGTCCCGTGATCTTAATTTTATATCCATTCATCTCGTTGAGGACTTTTTCTAGCCGTCCATCAGTAAGAGGTGTTCTCACAAACATTCCATGTTACAATTCGTGTCCTTGTACGATAAAAACTGTCGTCGTCACGTTGTCCATTCGGTTCCGAGGCATTGTTTGCCGATTCGTAGCAGTGGTGTTTTTATGGTGAGCGGGAAGCACTGCGGCGTGGTGGGTCTAGGGCTTGCTAACAGATCTGCTAGGTGTTCGTCTGCAGTGACTCTTCTCGGGTTTTGATAGAAGTGACACATAGGGTGCCACCACCTTCCGAGGTCTTTGTTAGTCGTTCGTTCTTTAGCTAGAAATCTCAGATAGATAATGGAGTTCCCTGAGAAATAAAAAAAGCTCATCGAATAAAACGGGGGATACTATGTATATTGATTAAATGTAAGGCTGCGGTTATGCTGGCTGAAAGTTGGTGATAGTCCAGCTGGTGCCAGCTGTTACAATTCAAGCTTTCATTGTTTAGTGGTTATGCTGCAAAACAGTTCATGATAGTTATGTACACGGCATCGATTAGCTCGGATCGTATCGTTTTTTGGTATAAACTTTTCAGTGCTTTATTAACAACAATTTTTCATGATGGACGAATCATTTGAAGATATGTTATTTTTAACAGAAAGTAGTTATCTTAAATTTCTACTACAACGTCCACCTCCGCCGATAACACCTCATCATCCAAGTTTTAGTGCCAGCCGTTGCATCCCACAACAATTTCCTATCCTATTCCTCACTTCGTTTATTAATTTTTCAGAATCCATTTTCCCAATTTTAATCTCAACTGGTGCCAGCTAACTAAACAAATTTGATTAGCTATCACGCTGTCATGAACTATCATGAATGTGTGAAAGCTTGCAAGTTTCAGCCTAACCACTCTGAATTAGTTCCTTGTGTTTAATTTTCTTGTAACAGCTGGCACCAGCTGGACTATCGCCAACTCTCAGCCAGCGTAACCGCAGCCTAAGTTTTAGTACATATTTTTGATTCAAATGTTTGCCAAAAAACGCGCCTAACTTTTGTGTTAACACATTAGATTTAATTTAAAGAGTTTATACAATTTATTTACTGTAGCTGATTCATATCTAAATGTATTTATCATTAAATAATTCTAAATCATTTGTATTCTTTTCAGGCGTTGGTGATCGCCACTTAGATAATCTTTTACTCACAAAAAATGGCAAACTATTTCACATAGATTTCGGATATATATTAGGTCGTGATCCAAAACCCATGCCGCCACCAATGAAATTAAGCAAGGAAATGGTTGAAGCTATGGGAGGCGTAAGCTCCGAGCATCACCATGAATTTAGAAAGCAGTGCTATACAGCATTTTTACATCTGAGGCGGCACGCAAACGTAATGCTCAACTTATTCTCTTTAATGGTCGATGCTTCTGTTCCAGACATAGCCTTGGAGCCTGACAAGGCTGTTAAAAAAGTTGAAGAAAATTTGCAGCTAGGTCTTACAGATGAGGAGGCTGTGCAACATTTACAAGGCCTGCTAGACATTTCCATAACGGCCGTTATGCCAGCTTTAGTTGAGCAAATTCACAAGTTAGCACAGTATTGGAGGAAGTAAATGAGTGTTTCTAGGTTAATTTAAATTATAAGAAAGTTTTTCATCAATTTTTGCTTTTAAAAATTTAATTTTAAGGAAAATATTATAGGGTTTGTATTTTTATCCATAAAATTACAAAACATAATATTACATGAGTAAATTTACAACAATAAACTTTGATTTTTGCTTTAACTTATTTTTGTGAGTTAACAGAGCCTCCGGATAGTAGATTCGACACCACCCTCAATATATCGGCTGCAACGGCATTCTGGTTCATGTTTGAATTTCCAGACGATGCAGTGAAGGCTTGCAGTGGGTTTGTTGAGTTTGTAGAATTTTGACTATTTGATTTTCCATCCCCAGACGAATTTTGTGGGCATATTAAAATAATCGGTACACTTATATTTGGAGCGGCAGATTGAATAATAGGAGTCTCTGTGGTGGTTCTGGACTCCGTTGTATTATTTTCAATAAAAGTTGATGTTGGAGGTGAAGGAGCCCGACTGGATCTTAATCCGTGACGAGTTTTGGTGGAAGCTGGACCATATGATATACTAGATATTTTCGGATGTTCAACATATTGAATTATAGCCGGTGGAGATGGACTATTCTCAGGACTATATTCAGGTGCTACTGTAAATTTATTTCTAGTACTTCTTTTGGGGTTCTTTTTCCTTCTACTATCAGCATGTTTCTCTGTATCAATTTTGTCTGGAGTTAATTCAATTGGTGAATTACTTGCTTTAACTTTCAACTTTTCATCATCATCTCTCTCTTCAATAACTGCAGGATCTTCATTTGCAGGATCATCATCTGATAGAAAGGCTTCAGCAAATATATCGTCAAAATCATCATCCGAACATAATGCTTCTTTCGACTTTGCCTCATTGTCGTTCTGGCATTCCTCCACCTCAATATTGCTTAATTGTTTCTTCCTAAATTTCTCAATACCTTCCCTCAATTCCTTCTGCATTGCCCAGACAACATTATTATACGCTCTATCGTCTTTTATAAGTTTAAGTTCTTCTACGATTTTATTTGCAAATTGCATTGCAGGTGTCTTCTTTTTTGGTGGCGGAGGTTTTAAACATACAGCTAACTTTAGTGCTGCTCTTGCTTCTTGGTATATTAGTCTTCGCTTTAATCCAGCGTCATTTGTTTTCTGTAAAAAAATAAAATTCAAAAAGAAAATCTTTTATTTTCGATCGCAAATATAATCACCTCAGATTCAAATAAAAGCGGCTCATCTTCCCCGAAGGCTGTTTGCAAAACTTCTCCCGTAAAACTGTCCAATCCATTCTCTTCCTCCCCTTCGACCTCTTCATCATCTTCCTTCGGGACAGTGGCTTCGCCATCCTCGTTATCTTCCTCTATAAATTCCTGGTCAGACAGATCCGCTTCTTCGTATGTCTGATATTCATAATTTTCCACATTATATACATTATTTGAACTGCTTAGGATTTCCTCTGCTTTTATCGATAACTTTTTTGATGGAATGGCTGCATATCAAAAATATATATCTTAATTCTTATATTGAAAAGAAAAGACTCTTTACCTGTGCTTTTAAGCTTTCTGTTGCCGTGGTCATCGTATGCAAAATCACTGTCACTAAAATGCTCTGAGCATATGAAATTGTAGCTGTGCAATGGATCATCTTGCTGGCATAATTGCTTCCATTCTTCAAAGTAATACTCTTCATTTGGAAATGGGTAGTACACAACGGATGGTTTTGTGTGCATTGTTCGTGCATAGGAATTACGACAGAAAAATACACTGCATCGTGCGTATTCAACCTAGATGATTGGAAAATTAAGAATATTAAATTTAAAATCGACCACATGACTGCATATAAATATGTTTATAAAAGAGGATTCGCAAAGACAGTGCCGGCCCTAGCCCAAGCTCAGGGTAGAGCAAGATTATCTTTCGACGCCCTTTGGTCGACGCTTTCACATCACATAAATTGTATTTCCTTTTTTCGAGCACTGCTGGCGATGGAGGTTTATCTGGACAAGCTTTATTTTGGATTATGTTGCCCCACTTTTGCGAGCTTCTTTGAGCTAGGGATTGCCCCGCTAAGGAATTTGATGTTGGTTTTCGGGTCAAGGTTAGTGATGTTGCAGTTAGAGGAGGCTCCCCCTACTACCAGCCCGTCAAGTGCAATGGTTCCCATCCTGACCCTAGAACAACTTACGTATTCCACTCCTGAAGAAGACTACTGCGAGGCTTCAGTTGGTAATCTTGGAGGAGTTCCTACTTCCTTGGTGATTGGGGCGGAAATGGTCGCGGTTGCTCACGAGGTGCTGAGAGGACAGGGAAAATTTGGCTGAGTATGGCCTTTTATGCCGCTCTGATCCTAAGTTTATAGCCAGTTTCGCCTCCCGTCTGTTTCACCTCGTCAATGGACCTTTTAGTCCACAGAGAACGTCATCTCTGTGAATGGTGGGCGGTGGACTTTATGGAGTACTCTCCACTCCTGCATCCTAAAGCCCTGTTCAAGACCCCTATCCTTTTATTTAATGTCAATGGGGTCTTCTGTTCCACGATTATTCTGGCCCGGCTTGTCATTTGACAGAAAGTCGACTTTTGAGCCGTTTTAGGTTTTACTGTGTCCGCGTCGGACTCCTTTTCTGAAAGCTTTTCAGCATGCTTTTCAAACCGTATGACTGGAGCCTTCATCCTTTCGCCGAGTTATTGTGACCTGGAGAAGGTCCAGAGGAGCTAACCCTCTTCTTATTAAGAACATTGGCATTGGAAGAGTCAGCTTCCAAAAATCGTTTTGTCGGCCTCTAAGGAAATCTTCTAATGAAGAAGTGATCTCAGCGCGCTCAACTGCGGCATGCTAACTCAGATTGCCCTCATTGAAGAGTGATCCCTTGACTGTGGCTACATTCGGCACCCTGCTGAATGGATTCAGAAATATCCTACTATCCTCGTAGGCCATCCGGTTGGGACTATCGGAGCCCCAGAAGTGTTGAGATGTGCCCCATCCTCAAGTTTTTTTTAAAGGTATCTATATTGATCATTCAACCCTATGGTTCCTGCCTCCAGATTGTGAGTTTTATTGAGTTGTTTGCCTCTAGATCCGCCGTATCCAGTCTGCTTCATGAACAGGCAGGTGCACCTCCTGTAGAATGTTGCGTAAGGCCATATAAAGACGCTCTTCGAATTCATTTTGGTGCCCTTTGCAACCTGGCGCCTAGAGCGACCGCTCCTCTGGCTCTACCCCAAGGCCGGGCACTGCGCAAAGAACTCCTCATTTATATAAACATTAATATTAATTTTATATAAATATTAAGGCATAGGCAACAGCAACGGCGAGCTTTTCGTTGCCTTCTGTGGTTCATACCAATTCATGGTACGTGGAATTTACTTTTGTCACAGAAAGATACACAAGGAGACCTGGGTATAGACCCGATGGTAGAACAAGAAACTAGATATATCACGTGGTCATCAGCCACGGAAGGAGAACTATTGTGGAGGATGCCAGGGGCTTTAGAGGAGCAGTCACTCGAAATCGCCGCAATCAGAAACGTCCAACGCGATCCAATAAACCGTAGACGGTTTAACGTAGATATTCTGCGGGACAATATTAAAAAGCGAGAATCTGCTGGGAAACTACAGCAAACCTTAAGCCAGCAAAGAGTGACATTGAAGAGCTGTGGAGTACTACAAAGAGCACTGTAATAACCTCAGGAAAAACAGCAACAATGCACAGCCAATAAGAATCACCACCCGTGCATCATCTACTGTGGGTAAAATCTCGTTCCGCATATTATAATCAAGGATAAGAGAGGCAGTAGACCGAACGCTTAGAAGACAGCAGGCTGGATTCAGAAAGGGCCGCTCCTGCATAGACCATATAACACCTTGAGAATCATAGTGAAGCAGTTTACTGAACTACGGTCCTCCTTTATCTTGCTTTCATAGACTATGAGAAAGCGTTCGACTCGGTTAATAGGAGCTTTATACGGCAGGCACTGCGGCAACGTGGACTGCCTGCTAAAATAATAGAATTGATAAAAGCCCTATATAACAATTCCAAATGCGGAATTCTCCATAATGGAAAATTATCCGACAGCTTTGAGGTGAGCTCAGAAGTACGACAATATGCCTACTTTCGCCTTTATTATTTCCTATAGTAATTAACGACATCCTTGACCTGAAAGACATGTTAAACAATTTGGCAACAGAGAGTTATCCAACAGGCTTAAGGCTGAATCCGAATAACACCAAAGAAATGCGGATAAATGCAAACACCTTTGAACGCAGAGCGCTGAATAACCGTGACGTGGAACTCGGAGATAAATTCTGTTACCTCGGTAGTCTTCTTCTTCGATGGCTCTTCAGCCCAATTTGAGCCTTGACCTCAATCAACTTCTTCCTCCAGACGTTTCTCTGCCCCCATCTTGTCTCCAGTTTCTTGTGTTGGGCAGTTTTACTGCATCGGCCTTAACATTGTCTTCCCACCTTGTCGTGATTTGCCGTGTTAAGCTTGGTTTTTTCTCAAAATATTTTACAGTTTCTTGCGGACAAAAATTGCGTAATATTTGCCGAGAGCCCCCCACTCCTTCTAGGCAGAGATTTAAGCCTTCCTTGACTGGGAAGGACTCCGTAAATTCTCCTTGCATTCTGACTGCACACCTTGTGTTTTCCATTGTCATTTTTGTTAATTTAACTATCTTTAGGGGGATGTTTAGGTCCAGTATTGTCTCATATATTTGCTACCTGTCGATGTTGTCGTATGTTTGTTTGAAGTCGATGAAAAGTTGGTACAGTAGTTGATCCCCAGCATTTTCGGGGATTTGTCTTATTGTTGATCCATTGTTGACCTATTTCTTCTGAATCCAGCTTGGCATTCACTTATTGCGGCTTCTGCATAAGGTCCCAGTCTGGCCCTAATTATTTTTGTCATCATTTGCGTTCAGCAGCTCGCTTAAAAATTCCTTCTATCTTTTCTTTACATCTTCGCTGCCTGTGACTATACTGCTCTTTTTTGTTCTACATACACCGGAGGAGCAGGGGTGTTTGAAGCCTCACTTGAAGAAGTTCACTTTCTTGTATGCTTCCCTTGTTTTGTTTTGTACAAATTTAGCCTCTGCCCTCAGGATGTAATTGTGGAGGAATTGTCTTTTCTTCTTCCTGCAGATGTTCTTTTTGTGCGGAAGGTTACACTATATGAGGCAGTAATTCGCCATGTTATATGCTATAGCATTGAAATATGGACTCTCACACAAAGGATAGAGCGCATGCTAAATTCCTTTGAAAGCAACATTTTGAGAGGCATTATAGACCTAATTTGTGAGGAAGGAACTTGGAGAATCAGATATAACAGCGAGTTATATCAAAATTATGACGATATAGACGTAGTGACGTTCATAGAACTCAATAGTTTTCGTTAGGCTGGACCCGTTGGCATCATCGAAGCCGAAAGACCCGTAGTCAGGCCGGCTGACACAGAGACAATGCTCAACATCCGGAAATGGAGACATGCTGTAAGCAATCGCCAAACTTGGAGAAAAGCCGTAAAGGAGGCCAAGGCTTGATTTGGGCTGTAGCGCCATTAGATGGATAGACCATCTCCCTGTTTGAGTCCTTGTTTAAGTTGGAAGCTTTCAGTTAACGAGTTCTGAACCCTTACTTGAGCTATTGTATCTGTTATGGGTACTTTTGTTAGCTTCACTAATTTTGCAGGTTGTCAATAAGTCTTTCTCCAGATATTAAGTTACACGACTGTTTAAAATTTACGAAGATCTGATATACGTTTGCATTTTTCTCCCAACAATTTTCTAAAAGCTGTTTTAGGCAGAATAGTTGATCTGCTGTCGACATTTTCTTACAGAAACTTGCTTGGTATTCACCTAGTATTTTCTTAGCAATAGGTCCTATCCTATCTTTTAGCATATTGGTGAATACTTTGCAACCTGAGCTCAGTAGTGATATACCCCTGTAGTTTCTGCAGTAGATTCTGTCGCCGCTCTTGTGCACTGGGCATATAATTGCTTTCTTCCAGCCTTGTGGTAGCGATTCCTCATTCCATATCCTGCATTTTAGCCTATGTAGACATTCTATGACTATTTCAGCAGCAATTCCATCTCTTCCAGGTGCTTTATTGTTTTTGAGCTCATTTATGACTTCTTAAAAAACACTTAAGTTAATATGTTTCCTCCTAATGAAAACATTTTCATAAATATAACCACGAATACGAGACTGTAAGCAATCAATTTCAAAGCTGATGACATTCCTCAATCGAAATAATTATATAAAATCAAATTTAACCCATAAACAAGTTAAAGCATCTCAACTTTCTGTACCGGTAAAAATATCGCATTTCAAGACGGCTTTTACACCAAAGCCATTAACAAAAATCCTTTAAACATTTTCATGTGTCTAAAGGAATTATTTTAGACTAGAAAAATGCCATGAATTCAACAACTTCTAGACGCCAGCACAGAGCACGCAGTGTGTAAAAGTTGAGTAAGAAAAATAATAAATATTTTAAAAAAAATGTTATTTGTCAGGTATAAATATAAACTTACCGTTTCGGTTTTAATTTTTTTCGCTGGATTCATTTTATTAAATAATGTTAATCAACTTGTAATCGATCTTTTATTTGAATAATAAACAGAGTTCCTCGTTGTCTGCTGTTCACACTTTTGACTTTTCCCACCATTCATAATCAAAATAGTTGCCGCTTTTTTGACATTTCTAGGAAATGTTTTTTTTTTATTATGCCTAAGGTTGAATTAATTTACTATATAAAATAGTTAGTAAAATATTTAAATTTTCATTGAATTTTTTCTATCTAGAATTATTTTTATATACAAATTACAAAAAAAAATTGATGAAAATATTATAAAAACAAACAAATAACTTGTGGCATTACTAAACACGCTTGTCAAGTATAATTGCTACCAATAGAATTAAATTAAATTCCAATTGACATTAGAAATGTCACTTAATAGTCGTGTAATTTGGGTGCAGCTTTCTTGTAAAAAATATTTTTACTGTTGAAAATATTTAAAGTCGTGCTAATAAAATAATTAAATTTGTTATAAAATTAATCACTTAACTAAATACTACTTATGAAAAGTTAACAAATTACTAGCAAAATGTCAAATCGAAATTACTTTAGGTTATATACAAGTTTTTTTTTGTTCCAAAGTGAATAATTGAAAGTTTTTGTTCTAATACAAAAAAAAATGTGAACAAAATTTTAAATATAAAGTTGCAAGATAATATCTCTAGTTAATATTAATAATAATTTATAATGAATATAATGTCCGGAACGCCGGCAAAGCAAAAATATTCCTTTACAAGTTACGTTAACTGCACAAAGGTAAAAAAAACAAAGCGGATGTGCCATTTGCCTATTGAATTCGTCTTTTCCTAATTTGTATACTCTACCTTCCTCCTATTCCGCCGGGAATAGTTGTTCGCTCTTTATTATTGATTTCCGTCTTTTATTGTAGGCCTTAAATGGAAGCGAGGAAGATGTTAAAAATAAGCTTAGGCCGAAACTGCTGTCAGGTAAAAAAACATTTTTTTTGTAATGCAGCCTTTGTTGTGATTTGTATTTTAATTAAATCGTTATCTTGTATTAACTCACTTACTGCAGATAAGCGTATACATACGCCCTCTTTTGCAGAACATGTTTATTTATTTGCCTTATGTTCTTGCAGGTGAAATCGAGGCGGTATCGTCTTTTGTCGAAATGTACCCATCAACGACTAAAATAACAGATGACAGTGAGGGGATTCCGGGTCTGTTGGCGGTGACAAATTTTAAACTTAGCTTTGTTCCATATGAACCAATTGAAGTAATCATAAAACTCCCAGCTTCACCAAATTCTTTCTATAATTGCGTTTTTTTTTTCAATTTCAGCAACAAGGATCTTATCAGGAAAATATATTTCTTGGTAATTTCGACGTTACTTTAAACAATATTGATACTATTTACCAAATAACCGATAGAAAACGGAAGAAAATATTGCCGCAGCAAAAGATTAGCTCTAACATTGAGGCTTTGCACGTCATTTGTAAGGTAGGGCTGGTTGATTAGTTAAAGGATATTCAATTTTAAGTAATGTAGTTGCAGTATTTTATGCAGGAAAGAAATTACCCGTAAATTACCTTGGTCATGCTACCATTGGCAGTTATGAGCATTATTTTCGCTTTAACCTATTGTTGATCTTGGCTTCCTCAAGAAGCTATCTATATTCAGATTTATCTGTCTCTGGTTCAGCTTTTCGAGCTCATAAAATGTAGTAGTTTAAGATCCTCTTCTATTGCGTCCAGTTGCCCTTTTCTGAGCCGACTTTTCCTCTCTATTCTGTTTCATACTTTACTTCCACTACTGTAATACAGATGTTCCGCTTTATACAAAATTTTGTCACCAGCAAATTTGCTGGGCGGATTTATTATAAAAAAAAACAGAGCTACCGAAGTTTGTTAAGAAAATCGCAAAAATCACCTCACGTAATTTATGGACGACCCCATAGGCTAACAATATACTTGTTTGAGATGTAAGTGTATCATCTATTAAAGCCACGAAAGAACTCCAAACACACGTAAACAAAATAATAGATTGCCTAGTTAAATGGAACATAGAAGTTAATCAGAAGAAAAGTTTAATAACCTGCTTCAAGAATCCCTCAAGTAAAGGACATAGAAACACGCCCCGAGAATCAAAACTCTGTAAAATAACTATTAATGGTCACACAATATTTTATGAAGTATCTGGGAGTCCAAATGCATCACCGATTCAACTGGAACCCACACGTAAGAGAAACTAAAACCTTGCTCTATAAGACAAGTTACCAATAACAATGGTGAGCTTTTCGTTGACTTCTGTAGCTCCCACCAACTCATGGAACTTACTTTTGTCATAAGAAGATACGCAAAGAGACCTGGGTATCGCCCGATGGTAGAACGAGAAATCAGATAGATCATGTGGCCGTCAGCCGCAGATGGAGAACTATCCTTGAGGATGTCAGGAGTTTCAGGGGAGCAGACACTGGAAGCGACCACCATTTGGTAGTAGCAACTATTCGCCTTAAAATCGCCGCAATCAGAAACGTACCACGCGATGCTATAAACCGTAGACGGTTCAACGTAGACCTGCGGGAGAGCGTTAAAAAGCGGGAATTTGCTGGAAACCTACAACAAATATTAAACCAGCACGTTTCTGACGACACAAATATTGAAGAGCTGTGGAGTAGGGCAAAGGGCGCAATATTGACGGCTGCGCAAACGAGCATCGGTTATGTCCAAAGAAACCAGCAACATTGAATCTCGGACACAACCTGGCAAAAAATAGAAAGCAGGAGAGCCCTAAAAAATAACGTAAACTCTACAAGCGACCCTGAAAGAAGTTACCAACTGGAACGGGAGTACTCCCAATTACACCGGGAGGTAAAGAGAAGTGTCCGGCGTGATAAAAGGCAGCAGATAAATGAGTTCGCAGAAAAAGCGGAAAACGCGGCAAACACAGGCAACAGTAAGGTGCTGTACCAAATTACTAAACAGCTCACGGGAAAGCACTCTACTAAAAAGCATGCCGTTAAGAGTGCGGATGGAAGGCTGCTGTGCAGCGACGAGGAGCAGCTCCAAAGTTGGAGAGATTACTTCTTCGCCGCCCTGAATGGTACACTTACACAGGAACCTCAGGAAAACAACAACAATGCACAGCCAATAAGAATCACCACCCGGGCCCCATCCAAGACGGAAATAGTAACCGCAATTCATGCGATGGCCAATGGTAAAGCAGCTGGGAAAGATGGCATCCCGCCAGAATTGTTGAAAGCCGACTCCAGCCTGTTTTGTCCCATATATTACTATCTAGGATAAGTGAGGCAGTAGACCGAACGCTTAGGAGGTAGTAGGCCGGATTCAGGAAGGGCCGCTCCTGTATTGATCATATTAACACCTTACGAATAATAGTGGAGCAGTCTACTGAATTCCGATCCCCCCTTTACCTTGCTTTCGTAGATTATGAGAAAGCGTTCGACTCGATCAATAGGAGCTTTATATGGCAGGCACTACGGCGTCGTGGACTGCCTGATAAAATAATAGAATTTATAAAAGCCCTATATAACAATTCCAAATGCAGAGTTCTCCATAATGGAAAATTATCCGACAGCTTCGAGGTGAGCTCAGGAGTACGACAAGGATGCCTACTCTCGCCTTTACTATATCTTATAGTAATAAATGACATCCTTGTCGGCGCTCTAGATAGTAGAACAGGCGGCATACAATGGGGTTTGTTAGACCGCCTTAAGGACCTCGACTACGCCGATGATATCTGTTTGCTGGCCCACAGACACCAGGACCTCAAAAATATGTTAAACAATTTGGCAACAGAAAGTAGTCCAGCAGGCTTAAGGCTAAATCCAACTAAAACTAAAGAAATGCGGATAAATGCAAACACCATTGAACGGACAGCGCTGAATAACCGTGACGTGGAACTGGTCGATAAATTCTGCTACCTCGGTAGTATTATTACCGAAAATGGCGGTGCAGAAGAAGATGTCAGTTCCAGAATAAATAAAGCACGAGGCGCATATGCATGCCTGTTCCGCATATGGAGATCAACGGAGATCTCAAATAACACCAAATTGTGGCTGTTCAACTCCAACGTTAAGGCAGTTCTTTTGTACGGTTGCGAAACATTTAAAGTCACCCAATTCATCACAGGGCGCCTACAAGTCTTCATCAACAGATGCCTGCGTCGTATCCTAAAAATACGCTGGCAGGATAGAATTTCAAACGAAGAACTATGGCGCCGTGCCGGCCAAGAAAGGATAGATGACCAAATCAGACGAAGGAAATGGAATTGGGTTGGCCACACCTTGCGACGTGAAAACGAAAATCTAGCCAAACAGGCCCTTGACTGGAATCCGCAAGGATCCCGTCGAGTCGGAAGACCTAGAACAACGTAGAGGAGAACCCTACTAGCAGAAGCCGCAACAACTGGGAGATCCTGGTCGGAGCTGAGAGCTGTCGCGCAAAACAGAGTCCGCTGGAGGGCAACTGTTTCCGCCCTATGTCCCATGAGGGATTAAAGGAGCGCAATGAATGAATGATAAGACAATAGTACGACCAGTACTAACCTAAGCCTTCCTCGTATGGTGTCTAAAATACCCAATGGTGGCAAATCAGTTACAGGTTTTCGAAAGGAAAATGCTTAGGCATTATACCTCCCTCCAAAAGGCGGCGGAAAATAAATGGTATGCCAACAAAACAATATATGAATCGTCGAAAATTACACCAATCCTGACATACATGATCTAGCTAAATAAATAGATTTATAAAGCCCCCGAAGAGCCATAAAAAACAAGAAAATGATATTTTTTCACTTTTAATTAAGTAAATGTTTATGTTCCCTGAGTATCATTATTAAATAATATAATTTAGTAATAGATTCAAAAAACATGTTCCACCGAAGTAAAAAAAAATTATATTTCACCATGGCGCGGCCGAGGATTGAACTTGGTTGCTCGCAAAGGGATTCCAGCGCCTTAGCTCTAGGCTATCGATATAAGGACTTTATTAGAAATCTCTTTTTTGTCGTTAAATATACTTCTGGTTGGAATTTCCAGACCATTCTCTCAGTTTTAGGTCTTTTGATCAAGAGCTACAATTTGAGATATGGCCCAAGTCTGTAGTGACAGTACTTTCAGAGATGAAGGAAGGTCACAGACAGACAGACGGACAGAGCCTCTGTATAAGCTTTTTTTTTTGAAAAAGCTAAAATTTAACAAATTAAGACTAGCCGGCCACGTAATCAGGATGGAGAACAATCGTATCCCAAAACGGCTTATGGCCCAGGAGGAGACTGCGACGGATGACGCAGAGGTAATGCTCAACATCCGGAACGGAGGCATGCTGCAAAGGACCGTCAAACTTGAAGAAATGCCCTAGAGGGGGCCGAGGCTCGATTTCGGCTGTAGCGCCATTGGATTGATGGATCTTACTTAAAGAATAGAAGAGGGTTGGGTACAAGAGGTGTTTTGGGGGTGGTTCAAAGAAATGGCGATGTATTCTGCGTTTGAACTCTAGGAAAGGAAAAATGGGAATTCGGGCAATGGGAGTGAGCGGGCTAATCTTATGATAAAGGAATAACATTGATGTGCAGGCAGGACGGCTTTAGTTTTTTCATTATACGCTATGAAAATTTTCCCTGGACTGATCTATTTCTACGGTAGCTTAATAAGTCGAATCAGAAGCATTAGAATGCTTGCCTGGCTATGTGGTTTTCTCTGGATAAGTGATGTTTGTGTGCAAAAATTTGGCCAAGGTAAGGTCCTTCAATATCATATTGGGTATATTGTGAGGTTCATTGCTTTTATTGGCGTCAATGTCGTTGAGACATTTATACACTTCGTGAGTTCTGAAGAAAATCATTTCTATTGAGGGAGAAGTCCACTCGTGGCAGGGGTGGGACAGCAGTGACGGATAAAGAAAAATTCGGGGTGGACCGAGGTGTTAATAAATCGGCCCTGGATCTGGCTTCTGTTAGAATGTCCCTTCGAAATTAAAGAAGGGATTGTGGCTAAGACATTTCTACTAGCAGCGATAGAATTGAAGATTTTAGTCTCAAACTGTGATAAAATGATATAAATTTCGTGATAGTGGAGCTATATAAATATATCAACGATATGTACTCATGACGAGGAGAGTTCTTCGGAGAAGCTTCACATATCAATTTAATGGTGGCTCTTATTTACTACTACTACTTATTTAAGTGTTACTTTTGCATTTATCATATTATTATCATTCCACATCAAATTAAACCTTCGATTATTTACTATTTGTAGAATTTCCGTCTGCTAAAATTTAGTTTTAAGAAAGTCGCCAAAGATCAAGGAAAAATAATAGCATCAGCCCTAGCACGTTTTGCCTTTCCATCTAGACACGATTTGTCATTCGCTTATTACTTTAAGTAAGTTAACCTTTGGCAATAATAAAATTTATGAATGATGTAAATAACTTATTATAATTGCATTTATAGGGAAAATTATTATAATACGCTTAAATCAACAGTTACGATGTTCAATACTAAAACAGATTGGTCCCGAGAATTGATCCGGTGCGGCGCAACCGAATGGAGAGTATTATCATCAGAATCAATCGATTCGCCAAATTCTCATTCACTTCCATTACATTTTGTTATTCCGAAATGTTTTACAATTGAAAAATTTATAGAAAGTTCAAAATCGTTTTATGATTCACGAAGTGCATTTTGGGTACGTGTTATAAAATATTCACTCTAACTGATTAATAACTATTATTTTTATTTAAGGTATTCAGTTATAACGGTGCATCGCTCCTTCGAATGGCCGAGTTAAGACAAGATGTAACTGATACGAGTATTGAAAACGTAACCTTAGAAATTATACGCAAATGTGATCCAGAAAAGAAATCCTTATGTATATTAAATTTATGTGAATTGCTTCCCAGTATTCAGGATCTTCAGCGTGGATATTTGAAACTTCGTGAATTATGCACCCCTGACAGTCCGCGACAATTTCTTATACAAGACTCTAAATATTATGGCTTATTAGAGAAATCATGTTGGTTGCTATATGTATCATTATGTTTAAAATGTTCAAAAGATGCAGCAGACACACTTCGTGAAGGAAGAACTGTAGTTTTACGAGAGAATAATGCTCGTGATATGTGCTGTGTAATTTCTAGTTTGGTACAAATAATTCTTGATCCTCACTTTAGAACGATTGATGGATTTCAATCGTTAATACAAAAAGAATGGGTCGCACTAGAGCATCCATTTAAAGATCGTTTGGGACATATGATAAATCCAGATACAGAAGAGGAAAGCCCGGTATTATTATTATTTTTAGATTGTGTGTGGCAGCTATTGCAACAGTTTCCTGGTGAATTTGAATTCAGTCAGACCTACTTAACAACCATATGGGATTCAGCTTTTATACCTATTTTTGATACATTCCAATTTAATACGGATTTAGGCCGATATCAAGCAACTAAGGTAAGCAACATTTTTAATAAAAAATATTTTTTTGCCATTTTTAACTTCCCAGTATAGGGAAATTATTGTAATCGGTCCGAAAATCGAAATCGAAATTTCCAATGTATTTTCATTTTTGAAGGTCCCAAGAGCATTTTAAGCAAAAATTTGAGAGGAAGTATGTGTGTTCCTACGTATGAGGTCATTTTTTCCTGCACGATATCGCGCGAACCAAAAAAAATATCGACCTCGTCGAGGTGTCGTACGAAGCGTATTAACGGAAATAGGATCTGAAAAGATTTTTATAAAATTAGGTCGAGCCGTTTGTTTGTTTAAACGACATTCGTGATTTTTGTACGTGCACGATATCGCGTGAACCAAAAACTATATCGACTTTTTGGAGGTGCCGAAAGAAAAATATTAACGAAAAAAACTTCATAACATTCTGTCGGGCCTTTTTTTGTTTGGAAAAACTTTGGATAAGTGTCAGAAATACTTTAAATTGATAAATTTTGCTAATATCTAATACACTCGATGGAATGAGACCCCTTCTAAATGAAGTTATTTTATGGATTTTGCACAGCGATAACTTTCCAACAAAACATCACTTGTCAAAATCCAACAACCATTAACAAACGTGCAAAAATTTCGTTACCCCATTACAAACATCACGAATTTTTCAAACCTTGGATCAGCACTTTTTGACGGGGAATTGTTTTCTATGCGTGATACAGTTTCAAGAAGTTGCGGTTCATCCCGGGATTTCCAATAGTTACCGAAATTTTTTTTCTTTTTGGTGAAGTCTGGCAAGTACTATCTCTGGAAAGCTTTGGAGTTTCCAAATGAACTCATTGTCTTCCCAGTTTATCAGCGGCGCTTCAAGATGCTCAATACGAATTCGAACACCCGCTTTAGTGTGGCGAACGAAGTACGAAGGAAATGTTTGTTTGCTAACGTTCCGGAAAAACAAATTCTCTAGAAAAATCTTTTAGACTAACCACTATTATAGTTATTTGAAGTAGCTTCTCTCAGGATTACCTTGTCACCAGTTCAGATACTAGTCAATTTCCACACTAGTGCTAAACGTATTACTATTTTGTAAGAACACAGTTTATTCCGTCTACGTTCATCATACTGGGAAGTTGATCGTGTGGACCGAAGGGGTCAAACCCACATCCCAACTAGTTTTCTTATAATTTCGACAAAATTTACGCATTTTTGATGCTCGCTTACATTTTCACTCTACCAAATCTATGAAGGCGAATACATGGTTCAATGCGGAATGTACATATGAACGCCATTAAAGCTAAAGGAGCCGCTTACAGATCATACGAACATTCGCCTAATGAGTCACTTCGTCGTACGTACATCAAATTAGATAGATAGATTGAGAAGTAAGATTTTCATTACCTCTACAGGCAGTAAAAACTTCTGGTCTTTGGTAATTTCTATCAAGAAGAATTTTACTTCCCCCTCAATACCGCCTTTCATACACAACAAGGAAGTGATAACGGAAAGCATACCCAAGGCCGGCTTAATAGCATCTCTGTTCGTGTCAAATTCTTCTTTACCCGATACTGACACCCCCCAGCCTCGAGAATATCATCCACTTGGTTTTCTCAAGAGGTGCAAGCCCCTCCTCCAGCTAGCAATCTACAAATCCGACATTCGACCCCGCCTTGAATCATCATCATTAAGAGCTCCACATCCTATTGCTGGCCCTGGCTTCTTCCAGCGTTCTCCTTCATGATTATCGATCTCTGGCCCGACTTTTTCAGTTTCTTATTCCCAAGGTTTCTAAGAGCCAGTGCTCTACTAAAAATATAAAGCACCTTCGATTTCAAGGAACGCACATAAAACAGTTTCTTTGGCAAGGAAGGTTTTTTAGATTTTATTGACCAAGTGGTGTAAAGCAACCTCTGTTGATTTACCCTTCGAGTAACAGGGAGCTATGGGAGCTCTCCCTCCAGCTTGCACCTAACATGAATGTCTAGCTGAAGGAGTGCCGGAAAAATTCCATCTCCTCCCGAGGACCTATAGGGTTGAAAAGAGGTCACTGCCCGTTTAACCTTGTCACGGTCGAAGATGTTCCCAGAAAGACTCCTGGAATAACGGTCTGGGATGGTCCTATGACTACACCCAGCATCCAGGAGATGAGCGGTCTTGAGGGTTGACCCTGGAAAGTGCTCCCTCAACAGGTACCACAAGGTTTCTTCTTGGCTAGAGGTATAGGAGCCATACTCCTTTTAAAAAGACCCACTCTGTTGAAGGAGTCTTTGGAAAGTAGTTTTTGGAGTCTAGACTCCTTTGGTAGAGTCTGAAGGCTCTCACAGTGTATCCTCCAGGCAAACCTTTTGGAACGTCTCAACTCCTTGTAGATTGTAAGGGTGAACCTATATTCATCTTAATGCCCGGTATGTTTTGCTCTATTGAACAATCTCTTAACTTCTCTACGCATTGCAGCTAACCTGTCGTTCCACCAGGTAACTTTACGCGACGACTGAAAAGAGGAGACAGTGTTGGTGGCATGGTAGGACGAGATCATCACATCAGTGAGCTGATAGAAGCAGCAAGCAGGTCTGATTTCGAGGCCACAAGACCCTGATGAAATATCTAATATCCAACCAAATTACGACAGGCAATACGGTTTCAGACCAAAACGGTCCACTGGCGATCTGCTTGTGTGTTTAACCGAGCGTATTATGGCACCCTGCTCTGTTGAATAAACTCCAAGCTATTGGTATACACTTAGCTCTAAGGAACTGGATTAAGAGCTTTCTTTCAGGCCGTTCAATCAAGGTAGTATTGGATGGCGTCGAATCCAACCCCCATGCCGGAGTTCCCCAGGGGTCCGGAGTTCCTCAGGGGTCAATTCTCTCACCCGATGCAAGTTGCGAGATGCAAGTTCCTCCTCCAACCAGCCGCCTTGGCTACAAGCTACAAATCCTACATTCGGCCCTGCTTTGAATACAACCCGAATATCTGGGCAGGCGCCCCAAAAACCACCTTGGCTTGTCTCGAAAAGGTGCAAAATCGTGCCCTCAAACCCCTGGCCCCTTTCGCGCCTCCATAGACACCTTAAGCCACCGTAGGAATGTAGCAGCCCTCTCCATACTTTATTGCTATTACCATAGCGACTGTTCCACTGAAATTCAGGACCTCCTGCCTCCACGGCAATATTTTTCCCGCAACACAAGACTAGCCCGCTCGGATCACCTCCATACCCTACAGCCCCCCGTTCGAGTACAATACGGTCTAGAAGTTCTTTTATGAAGAGAACAACTCGACTGTGGAATAGCCTCCCGCAGTCAGTATTTCCGAACTCGTACAACGCCTTAGAGTTCAAACGTGAGGTTCATCGTCTTTTTCTTCTACACCCTCCAGACCCCCTCTAACCTTTCCTATTCTCCTCTATTCTTTAAACCAAGCTTACTACTAGACATCGCACCATGAACTGAACGACATGACGGGCTGGTAGTATAAAGGGTTACTCCTAAGCTTGGTTTTTTCATAGAAAAAAAAGTGGAAGTTCGGCATGGTGCAAGTTTACTTGAAGTGCCCTCATGGCGCTCATTTTTTCCCCAAGGAGCGTTTGACAAGCCCGGTCTTCTTGGCTTGTCTAGGACTCTTTGTCCTACCGTCTTTGCCCTTGGGGGTACTGATTTGCCCCTTGCTCCGACTCTAGGTTCGACAGCAGTGCTCTTTCTCCGCCCGCAGTTAGCTTTGCTACAGACTCTCTGGTGCATGCTGCAGATGAGGGGGGAGGGGCGGATTTAGAACTGCCAGAAGGTCCTGGAGTCGAGCGAGCGAGCGCAGCGCCGTCAATTGGCCCCTTATGGCCAAGGTAACTGCATTACTGCAGTCCTCGGTGACACCAGAAGCATTGGGAGGTGCCATTTCAGACCCTTTGGTCTGAGCGTCACACGACGATCCCTGCCCTTGTGGCTGCTTCTATGGAGGATCTTTCTCCTTAAGAATTAACCGTTATATATTAGGTCGTCTATACTCTATACACCCAAAACTCATTTTTCGGTTTTTTTACCTTTGTTTATTTGTAAATTAACTAAAGTTTTTCCCTAAATTTCTTTGCAGGATTTGAAATTAGTGCTAAGGCCTGTTTGGGATTGGAGCGAACAATTCGCGGAAAAGGATAAAGTCTTCTTTACAAATCCATTTTACGTAAAAAAACAAGAAAATACTCGAAAATCAATAGCGATACCTCCAAACGCTGTACTTCTGCCAGGATTTCAGAAATCCTCGAGATTTACAATGGATCCATCACAGTTAAACCAATCATCAATTCCAAAAGTATTGCTCTCATTACAAATTCCGTTTTAACACAGAAATAATAATTTATCTTTCAGGATAAATATCTAGAGCCTCTGTGGGATGTGGCCCATTTAGATATATGGCAGCAGTGTTACTATAGATGGATACCAATTGTCGAAATAAAAGGTGGAGGCTTCCCGCAAATTGATTTATTCCATAGATTAATATTAAGCAACATTTCAAAACTACAAAGGGCCATTGAAACGGGCGAGTTTGACGACATACCCGATGACACAAAATGCATTGATGCAACGCCAACCAATAGCCCCTCAAAGCATATGCCTATGATTAATTCGTTTTTCCCGTTTAGCGTTAACATAAGCGACTCTTCACAACTAACTGACATTTTAACTAGCAGCAACGAACTTTTAACCGAAGGATCTATTATGGAACGTTTGTCAATAGCCCACCTGCCAGACTAATAATATATAATCAAAAAATATATAAATACTTTTTACTATTTTGAACTCGTATATATTTGAAAAGCCTTAGATGATGAAGGAAAAAGTATTGAAATATAAAAAAGAACACACAAATTTTTACGTACATTTTTTGAGCTATTATTAAGAGCTGCAGGAAGTAGGTTTGCATATTCAAATAAAACAATTACTACTACAGCATTCATAAATTTTTGAGCCTTATTTAGTTATTAAGTACTCGAAATATTTAGATAGGCTTTTGTTTTTTTTTTTTTTCATTTTTGTTAAGCTTTTTTTAATTTATCAACCATTTTTTAGATATTATAATTTCAAAACAAAAGCATAAACGCAATATTATGAATATTTTCTAATTTATTTGTTACTGTTGAAATAAAATGTTACATTATATGAATTTTGATGAGTGAAATTGAGTTTGTTTTATTGATTTTTTTGTTAATGCTCCTGTATCCTACTTTTAGTGAAAAATTACTAAGTGTACAAAAATAATTTTTATGAGGGCAATTGAAATTCATTTTTGATCAATATGTTAATGCGAGCATCTAACTAAATTTAACCTAAACTTCAGAATTTCATGTTATGTTTGACACAAGGTTGCTGCTAATGAAGCAAAATAATTAAGAATAGACTTGTGATGTGTAGTTACGCAACCCGCTCTCGCAAAAATACCATTGCTTCGATGTCACATTTACTGAAACCTGGCTTCATGAAGGCGTTCTTAACGCTGAACTCTTTGATTCTTCCTACCAAGTGTTTCGGAGGGATCGTTTCACTGACTCGGAAGCTCGTGGAGGTGGCGTACTTCTCGCTTGTAGCCATCTAATTTGTAATCCAACCTCGCTTCCTAATCTCTCTTCTTATATCGCACCAGATAAGATTAGCATATATGACGATGGAGGTAAAAACCTATATGATATTCTTGCGTGGATCATGTCCTAAGTATGAATAAAACTAGTGCTACTTCTAGGGGACTTAAACTTACCCAATGTTCAATGGGTATCGAACGAAGATTACGATAATTACCTCCCTGAAGGCAGCCGGACCTAAGGCTGCTGGTGGGTTATCTGACTGGCCATGTAGGACTGACCTCACCTCCACCACCTCCACAACCTGGGACTGTCTCAAGAGACAGAATGCTGACTCTGCATGGAAGGCCACGAATGTATTATTTGTGAATGTCCTGCTCTGATCTGGCTTAGAAGTAAAACGTTTATCAGAGAGTGTTTGAGCCCTGCTCAAGTCCAGGGGCCGGTTCGTGTATGACGAACGACGATAATCGTACGAAAAAAAAATTGAAGTCGAAAAATTTTGTCGACGAAAATTTTAGCGTTCGCATAGGTCGAAAGAAAATTGTTCATGTCCTAATGCAAAAACTCGGTAACCCAAGAGCTTTCGAGTGCCTTTCGTCGGCTTCAGACGAAACTTCAATTTTTCGACCTACGCGAACCCGAGACAAAAAAAAATTTTCGTTTTCGACATACACGAACCGGCCCCAGTCTTTGTCAATTAAAGACCTTCTTGCTTTTATCCGGAAGGCTGATAGTCTCTTCCGCTAGTGGGAGTTGCTTTCTCAACTCCTTATTCTCAACCGGCTTGAATCAATTGAGCGGTGTGACTAATGTATTAGGGGGGCAGTTGGATCTTATATTCTTTACTGACTCAGTCAACATAACTGTTGAACCCAGTCCAATAGTCATGACGTCTGTTGACAATTACCATCCTCCTCTCCTACTTTTTTTTTTTTTTTTTTTTTTCCTGTGTGAGGTATTAGGTCCAAAGGTACTGCGGCCATTTAGTTGGCCTATTGTACTACAACCCCTACACCTCATATTTGTAGGCCAGACCGCCTGAACAAGTTCAGCAGTCTGCCTAGTGGTTTGTCGCTTAGACTTGAGTGTTCGAGCGGAGACCCTGCTCCTCGCTATTGCAGGGCACTCACAGAGAACATGGAGGGCAGACTCATCCTCTTCTAGGCAAAGCCTACATGTAGGGTCCTCTGCCCTTCCTATCTTCCATAAGTGGTAATTTAGGGCACAGTGTCCGGTAATTAGGCCAACAAGTGTCCTAACATCGCTCCTGCTGCGCCGTAATAATTCCTTGGCCGTCTTAGGGGACGGCCCTGGAAGGAACCGCTTAGAGTTGGCCAGTCCAGGCGCGGACCTCCAGCGTTCAGTATGTTTCATCAAGGTCCGATCGGCCAGGGCCCTTTGCAGCAAGCTGGACGGTGCCCCAATAGCCGGCTCTGGACCAATGAATTCTAAATCAGAGCCCTGTTTAGCCAGGGCATCCGCACTTTCATTGCCTTCGAAGCCCGATTGAATTTGATTGAGAACGCCCAACTCATGAAGAGCACGTTGGCAGTCCCAAACTAATTTCGACTTGGTCCTACGGGACCTTATCGCTCTAATTGCCGCTTGGCTATCAGAGAAGATAAAAATCCGTTTATTTTGGTAGGCCCTTCTTAAGTTCTCATGAGTGCATGCCAGAATAGCGTACACCTCTGCTTGAAAGACAGTTGCCAGAGTGCCTAGACTTATAGCCTTGCTGAATCTGGGACTTTCACTCCAGATTCCTGCGCCTACACCTGTCTTCGTTTTAGAGCCATCCGTGTACCATACTAGCCCGCCCGGCAAAACTTTAGGAAAAGTCCAGGTAAGCCTTTCCTGTATATGTACAGAAGGTTGCTTAAATTTTGAGATTTTATAGGGCATGCCGTCCGATAGCATCTTCGCTTCCGGAATCTCTTCTATGATGTTGATTATTATAGAATGTCCTCGCCCAAGACCAGCGCCCAAGTAACCATTCGCTTTCAGCCGCAGCGCCGCGTTTATGGCGGATTTCTCTACCTCAAGGTGGAGGGGTACCAAATTGAGGAGAGTCTCCAGCGCTGCCGTTGGGGAAGTGCGGATGGCCCCAGTGGCTCTCCTACTTAATTATTGCTTTAATTCAGAGAATATTCCTGGTCCGGAGCTGGTAACCCATTCCTTCAACTTTAAAAAGGGTGGCTTTAGTGAGCTGTCATCTAAACTTGCCTTGGTTGATTTCAACAGCTTACTTTCCGCAAATGAGTTGGATAACGACGTGGCACGGTTTTATGGCATACTATACAAAGCCCTCATTTCTTACGTATAAGCCCCAAAAATAGCCCAACTCATCCCCACCTTGGTTCAATAATGAACTCAAGCAAAAATCAGAAAAAATCGACTCTGGAAAACCTATTTAAAGAGGAAGGACTCTCCAAGTCTCGATTCATTTTATTGTTATAACCGATTTCAGTTACTCTGTTTTGCTCTGCATAGAGAATATCAGCAGTATGAGGGATAAAGTGTTTACTGATCCTAGGAAATTCTTTAAATTTGTCAACTCTAAGAAAAAAGTTGATAACTACCCTAATACTATGCAGCACACGAACTTTTCTTCACAGAATTCCTAACCGTGAGGCTCATATTTAACCTCTCTCGATTACCAGTGCTGATATCGTGAAACGTAATGACGAAATCCCATTCGACTTCACTTCTGACCTCGACGGTATTCCTCCTGTTGTCCTTAAATCCTGTGTAGAGGTTCTCCAGTCTCCACTGAAAACCTTGTTTCAAAAATCCCTGGATAAAGGGTACTTCCCTACCCTTTGGAAGAATTCGTTCATAATTCCTATTCACAAAAGTGGTAGCACGAACGAAATATCGAATTATAGACCAGTTGCGAAGTTGTTTGTCATACCGAAACTTTTCGAAACAACTTTCTATTCTGCAATCGTTCCTATCTGCAAGAGGCTGGTCTCAACGAATCAACATGGTTTTCTTGCAGCTCGTTCCACTACCACCAATCTTTTTGAGTTCACTTCTCATGCTGTCGAAGGCTTCGTTTCCGGTTGTCAAACTGATTGTGTTTACACTCATTTTAGTAAGGCATTTAACAAGCTCTCCCACTCCATTATAATTCTCAAATTAAGAATGTTAGGCTTTCCACAAGCCCTTCTAGTATGGTTCCAGTCCTACTTAGCTGGCAGGACATACCAAGTTATTTTTCGTGGATCCAAATCAGTAACCATTGAAGCGTCATCCGGTGTCCCTGAAGGAAGTCATCTCGGTCCTCTTCTCTTTATTCTATCAGTTTATGACATTGTTCCCTTGCTAAGACACTGTAGAATGTTGATTTATGCTGATGAGATCAAATTGTACCGTCACCTTAAGAGTATTGAGGATTGCAGAGAGTCGTTATAATTTGAGAGGACCACTTCTTTTACAAATCAACTGCTCTAACACGAAGTACGGCAGATTTGAACCTGCCAATCGCATCTTCATTAATGTGAACCACAATATTAATGTGTTTAGCGTGAGTATTTGTAAAGATATCCGTTTTTTTAATTGTTGGCTACTTGGAAAAGGCTCTAAGGCATCAGAGTACTATCTTTTTAAAAGAAGACCGATGAACGAACGCGATGAATAAGCCCTAAGAAATTAGCGTTTCCATAATACTGTTAACTATTAAGAAACTGGGGCCAGTTCGTGTATTGCAAAAGTCTATAATCGTTCGAAACGAAAAATTTGTAAACCAAAAATTTAGCGAAAATGTTTCGTTTTCAAAATGGATACCACGTTACTGAAACCGGAAACTGATCCTACTAAGCACTCGATAACATAAGACTGAGTTTCCCAAGGGGGAAAGAACTTCGAAGGAGGTAAAGAGTCATTAATTTACGCTATTAAAATGGGATATGACGGCAATTTTTAACACAGCGTATGGACCACCGATAATGGAGTTTAGAAGATAAATGCAGATTTGATCGTATAACCCAATATGAATTCATATTAAATAAATATATCAACCATTTCATTTTAAGATTTATTTTTCAAGACATAAATTTTCATATAAACAAAAAATGCCCCAAAACAAAAACAAGTTCATGGCGAAAACTCGACAAGGTTTTGTTTATGTAGAAAAATTAGTTTTTTACAATTTCCAAAAACCCAAGAATATTTACTTTTGCATTAGATAAAGGTCAAGACGATCTCAATTGCGTAAATTACAGCCGTGTACTTGCATTTGCCCCTTTATCATTTCTTAGAATTTGTGTTTTGTCAATAACGATAATTCCGGCCATGGATACATTAGTGTGGGGGTGGGGGTTTTAGGAAACGGATTAACGTTTCGGCAAAAAATGATAAAGAAAGATCAGTTGAGTTTTGGTTTTTGAAAAGAATAGTGCAGTTCCGTTGTGCCAAATGGGAAACTATAAGACGGATGACTACGAAGCGCCAGTTTGGCTGAATAGGAAATTCTTTGAAACGGTCTTAAAGGATAGCGAAAAGGACTGTGATGTTAAAGTAAGGTTTCAAATATTTTCTTAGTGTGAAATTAATTAATTTCGTGATTTGTACGGCAAAACTATTAGTTTATGTTACGCTTCGTGTAATCTTAAGTAAAATGTAAATTGTCGAAATAATTTTTAAAAACAATTTCATTGAGTGATGAACAAAATAAGAAAACATGATTTTAATTTTTATATAAAACTGTTAAATGACTGTGTGAATATAAACAAGAAGAACCCAAAGGACAACGACAAACGTTCGACTGAAATTAACCTAGGCGAAGGGCATCCTAGTTGCCATCTAAAGGGTGTGGGTTCAATTCGTACCCATATACTTGTATTGAGTATAAAGTTAGTTTCTTCTTTTTCTTTGACGGCTCTAAAACCGGGATCTGGCCCTGGGCTCTCGCAACTGTTTTCCCGACCGGTCCCGATTCTGAGCCGATGCCATCCAGTTTGGCATCCCCAAGCTTGTGTGTCCTGGTCTACGCCATACTTCCAACGGAGGTTCGGTCTTCCTCGCTGTCGCATCTCACAGGTCTTATTCTAGAGAACTTTCCGAGCAGGTTCATCTTCACTCATACGAGCTAGACGCCCTGTTAACCGGCTTCCTGCCGAGCTTTATTTTCTTCACAACACCTATGTCACGATAACATTCGCAGTTCTCGTCGCAGAGTCTCCGGAATCGTCCTTCCTCTCATAAGAGGCCAACAGGCCGAAATATTTTCCTCCCGACAGGCTCACGACTGCTAAACTTGACCAAAAGTTTTAAATGGCCGACAACTGAGCTGTTCACTCGGGCATACATCGGCAAATTTGAACCAAAAAAAAGAATCTGCACCCATTCCTACAAGTGCTTTAATTGAACTTGATCATTTTCGTTATATACAATCGTCCTTTGGATTATTATACTTAAAGACTATCGATGCATAAGAGAAACAAGCTCGCCAGTTGCCGGTTTGTTTTTCGGGAAATGTGTGGTGCGTGTTTGTCTGTGACTTCTATTTTGGTGGGAAATTTTGTTATTTAACCGCTCGAAGAAAAAAAACAAGCCTAAGGTACTACACTATACTGTATAGTGGAGTGGAGTCTGGACGGAGCCTTTGTGAAGTACGGGCGTGGGTTGTCGCCAGTTCCACTAAATCGGATAATCGCAAACAATAAACATATCCATAATATACAACATATAACATTTTATAACAATTAAATCACCAACAACAAAAAATAACAATAAACAAAAACCTAAGTGAATGAAGTAAGTCTCCTCCACTCGCTTCCCGTGCTTCCTGCCGGTCGCTCCGCTCGGGACTGAATGCGAACTTTCTGGCCGTTACTTGCGAATTACTGCTCCATGCCCCTGATATTTTCGCACTGAGTGAAACCCAAGAGTTACCAGATCTTGATTTAGATCTATCTCAGGTGACAGGGTAAAACTAACCCGGCCTATACACAGGGGCAGATTGGGCCCCCTTAGCGGCCCGAGTATTTCGGTAGTAACCGGTCCAAAGTTTATATATAAAAAGGTAGAGGAGAAATTAGCACGGTGCACGCCCGGCGCCTATTGCGTCCAGGGTCCATAGGAAATATAGATGTTCGAGCAAAAACTGCACCATCCGTGCAACAATCACACTGCGCTCGCCATGCGTCTATATCACGGTCTGAGAGGCCAGCTCTGAGAAATATTTCTCTCAGCCAGCGAAGGCGCTCGGTCGAAGGCGAGAAGAGAGAGAGAAAAGGCCAAATTCGAGCCGATATTCGTGAGCGTAGTTATAATTATGACAAAACTTTAAGTTTCTTCACAAAAAATCCTGAAAACTCAACCTCCGGCCGGTCGGCGGCCCGGCCCTTCGAGTATTTACTCAAATGGGCCATAGGCCAATCCGGCCCTTCCTATACACTGGACAGTATTACCAAAAATTACTCAGAAAGATACGACAATGTAATCCTTTCTGTGCGAAGAAAAAGGAAAGTAAAAATCAACTCAAAGTAAAAATCAACTTCTCTATTCATATACGCGCTCCGGAATGGCGAGAGGGCGGAGCAACGGCAAACTACACAAACACATGCAGAGCAGGAAGTACACGAAGATGGTACATGAATTCACACAAGCAAAATAAAAGTCCAGACGGCACCAAAAATTGCGGAGAAGAGATCAGGGGCCGGTTCGTGTATGGCGAACGACGATAACCGAACGAAAAGAAATTGAAGTCGAAAAATTTTGTCGACGAAAATTTTAGCGTTCGCATAGGTCGAAAGAAAATTGTTCGTGTCCTAATGCAAAAACTCGATAACCCAAGAGCTTTCGAGTGCCTTTCGCCGGCTTTAGACGAAAATTTTAAATTTTTTCGACTTACGCGAACCCGAGACGAAAAAAAATTTTCGTTTTCGACATACACGAACCGGCCCCAGTGCGCCTCTTTCGCCCTTCGTGAAATAACATTTCTTTATTTACTCTCTCTTTCTTCGATTTTTGTTTTGTTTTTAAATTGAATTTTGTCTCGCTTGCACCTTGTCGATTGATATATTCACTCGCAAGGGAGCTTATGGGAAACTTTGAGAGTGTCGTATCTTTGTGGGTAATTTTTGGTATTACTGTTACTGTCGTTGTCACTGTCTCGTGTAAACGTCTACAATCCCGTCTTTTTTACTGTCGTGACAGTACTGGCAAGATTGCAATCTGGACAATATGTACTGTCAAAAAAGTAATTGGACAGCTTGTAAAATTAAAATGGCGGAAAGTGATTTTGAAGTGGTAAGCACATGCAAGAGGTTCCCCCCAATCGGTTTAATTTGAAGTTTTGTTTTATTTTATTATTTCAATTTGATAAATAAAAATTTCTGAAAGAAACAGATTTACCCAATATTTGATTTTGCTGCTTCTCCGCTCTTCTTCATTGCACATTAAAAGGTAACACTGCAACACCCGTAACGTGTGAAAACATTTTTAAGCAGAACTGTCTGTCAGTTGATTGAACGCTAATCGGCCAGCTGGACAGTATTTGACAGTTCCAGACAGAACTGTCCGTCAGTAGCACTGTCCCGTGTAAAGGCCGGGTTAGTGCACAACTTTTCCGTCCATGGGATTAGCCAGGAATGACGTGGCGTTTGAGAAGGTGTACAGTTCGTCCTCTGATTTTAACTATCTTTGGATTAAAATAGTTATACAAAGCCACGTCATATTCTTCTGTTTTTTATATAGGAGGAGTATTAATAATGAAGCCTTTGATGCTATTTCCGAACAGATTTCCGGATTTTTATTTTCCCACCCGAAGTGTGAAATCATTGTTGCGGGTGATTTCAACGTTCACAATATACATTGGCTAAATTACTCAAATGGCACCAGTGCTCCTGGCAAAGCCGATGAGCTCTTTGCGTGCCTCAACAACTTACACCAAATTGTTAAATGTCCTACGAGAGTCCCTTATATTCTAGGTCAAGGAGCCCATCTCCTTGATCTATTTCTAGAGGTTAGCTCACCCCTTTGCAACTCGGAGCACAACCTAATTAGCACTTATTTCCCATATCCATCCTAGACCACAACCATCACAGCACCTAAAAGAACTGTGTGGCAGTATGGGGTCCTACTTGTTTCTTCCAAGCCACTCACTGGGATTTGTGTTTTTGTAATGCCAATTGGAACTATGCCGCCCTCGGTGTCACCAAAATTATACGAGCGGTTATGCGCTTGTTCATCCCTCACTCTACCAAATCTGTGAAGCCTAGGCCGAACAGATGTTCAATGGGGAATGTATGAATGCAATCAACGCTAAAGAAGCCGCCTATAGAGCATACAGACTTTCGCCTAATGAGCCACTTCGTCGTGAGTACATCAAATTGAGAAACTCCTGCAACTCCATCATCAGGAAAGTCAAATCATCATTTGATGATAGATTGAGAAGTAAGATTCTTAACTCCACTGCAGGCAGTAAAAACTTCTGGTCTTTGGTAACTGCCACCAAGAAGAATTTTACTTCCTCCTCAACACCTCCTTTTATTTACAACAAGGAAGTGATAACAAAAAGCAAATCCAAGGCCGACTTATTAGCATCTTTGTTCGCCGGGCCGGACAGGGGTCACTTTAGGACTCGCGAGGTATTCAGGTGCCTCAAAGAACTCGAAGTCAACAACAAGCATTTGTGTTAATTAATATTATATTTAATAAATAATCGCGAAGGAGGAAATTCTTTGAAGGAAGAAAACATGTACAGGAATTTCTTTATCTGTTCCAAATCAGATGTAAGTTATTTATACATTTGGAGACCCACTACTATTCATTTGGTCCGTCAGTTTTTGCTACAAAAAATCAACTTCAATTTAGGTTTTCGCTCAAAGGTCCCCCTGGTAAGATTTGGTTTACTTTCCATAAACTGCTTGGTGCGATGTAAACACATTTGGATTTGGCCAAATCGTTTTATCAAAACCTGCGGATTTCAAGTGCGGTGAGTGAATTCTGGAACAGAGACGATAGCTTTTATTCAATATTTTATGACAGTACTTAAAAAGCCAGACCAATCCGAGGGGTCTAACACTCCCCAGCCGCAACAAAGGCCAGTTAGAACTACATATGTAAATGTGAGAGAGCATAAAAAAAATCATCTTCAATTTCGTCTTTCATCTTCTTCTGCATTATTTTCAACATCATTCTTATCATGTATTTGATTAGCTTCAAAGATCTCGCCTTCAAATATTTCTTATACAGAGTGCGGGGGATGTTAGACCCTTCGGATTGGTCTGCCTTTTTAAATACTGTCATAAAATAGCAAGACCAAGACAAGATAATACTGCAAGATCAAGATAGCCAGAGGCACACAGAAAGTGGGCCAACCGGGGCAATTTGCGTCGTTGAGAGGGCCCCCAACGGTGGGAAGATTTATTTTATCCAGAAAGCTCTGTGCGCCCCTGAAGAACAAGTGCCAAAGTGCGACTAATTGCCAAAAGTTTTACAGTGATGAGCACAAAGTCTTGCAGTCTAGCTAAATGTGGAAGACCAATCTTGCTAATCACTAGTTCCGAGAACACAAAGTTCAATCAAAGAATGATGTGTGAGGCTGGTGAGTTTGTTGTTGAACACTTTTACAACCAATTTTAGCGAATTTATCTTTTATAAAGCGATATTACGGAAATTACTTTGTTATTGAAGGCTCATGTAGCATTACTCTCATATCTGTACTCTTATAGCAAAAATAATTAAAAAAATTTCTCAATTTTATAATAGATAAAGGATTTCCTACTAACTCGTGCCATGAATAAAACTGCAAGCTTCTCAAGTATTGTATTTCGAGCTACAATTTATTACGAAAACAGCAACGGCAAGGAAAAGGAAATGTCTATTATCATTAAAACAATTCCCGATGAAGATGGCGTCAAAAAAGACATGCTAAGTGACAGTCGAATATTTGAAACAGAAAGCACCATGTACTACAAGACTATTGCACAATTTGAAAAACTACTAAGAAAATATGGTGAGAAAACCGTACTTGGAGCAAGGTAAAATAATTAATTACTAAAATGATCAGTAATTGAGACTATTGTATATTTTAGGATGCTACACCACTCTCTACAGCCTCGCCAAGTAATAGTGTTGGAGGATTTAACCCGGAAGGGATATACTACTATCGACAAACGCAAGGCGACAATGGAAGAGGCGAAAATTGTTTTAGAAAAAATTGCAATGTGGCATGCTGTTAGCTTTAATTTTAAGAATCAGGTAAATTAATTAATTAATTGTGAAATATATTCTTAATTAAATTTTTTCTATGACTACTATTAAGGGCGATAAGTCAATTTCGAACTATACAGAAGGAGTTTTCAATTTGCCGAATTCGAGAACTAACGAGATATTCATAAGCGGAATTGATCTTTTCATTGATCTTCTAAAACGCCTGAAAGGATACGAGATGTACATTAGTAAATTTGATAAAATCAAAGAATTACTAATCAGCAAATCGATATTCACCCACCATAACAAGGGGCAGTTTTGCGTTTTAAATCATGGCGATCTGCATTTTAAAAATATTATGGTGAAATATAATACAACTGGAAGCTTACAGGATGTTATGCTGGTACGTTACAACTTATTATATATAAAGATTTTTTGGTAAAATAACTTAAAATGTAAATCCTTTCAGGTTGATTTTCAACTCTGCACATACTCATCAGCAGCTCTAGACCTGATTTACTTTCTTTACATGCTGGTCGAGTTCAAAGATCGCCTCCATCACCGAGATGAACTCATCTATTTCTACTACACAAATTTTGTTAAAACTCTACAAACGATTGACTATAAAGGCACAATTCCTACACTCGCTCAATTACATATTGAATTGATTAAATGGAAGCACTTAGGTATAATATTTTCATGTGTTCTTCTAATTATATGCATAAAAACACAATTTCTTTCCTTTAGACATATTCATTCTAACAACATTTCTGCCATTTATGTACGCAATGGCTTCTGAATGGGAGCTTGATCCAGAGAAAGTTATGTCTTCAGTGAGTCAACGATCAATATTCTATACTCATCCAAAATATATTGAAGAAGTTGAAACTATTTTGCCGCAATTGTTAAAAAAGGGATATCTAGATGATTTGGATGCATAAACCATAATTGAAACATTTTATAATTAGTTTTATATCATGAAATTTATTAAAGCTGTTATTTCTTTTATATTAAAAATTATAGCTAGTGAAGGTAAATGATTTTGAAAGATAATTGTATTAATGATCAATATATGAGTAATTTGAAAAATTATACATTTGTTTATTTCACAATTGTTGCACAGAACAGCGCCAAATTCCCTGAACCCCACCCATACTCAGCACAGCATAAATCTAAAAGAGGTGAAAAAACCAAACTCAACAGCTACGGGCTAATGGTAGTCAATTATACAGTCTCCAACTTGAGTGAAACGCGATTCATATAGAATAGGGAGATTACAACTCGTCTTAGAAAATTGTACTGACAAACTTCTAGTATGTCTTGTAACACCTCGACCGAAAGCATACATCGTTTCGGCGAATCGGCTGTAGCAACAAAAACAAAGTTCAGTTTTAAAATAAAAACCGTATTTTTAAGTTTTTTTAAACTATACGGTTTGCTTTCTACTTTTTATTCTATTATATCTCTTCCGCCATTTTGTGGTGAACGCCATATCAGATTTGTGGTGAACGCCATATCAGAGATGACGTCACCCAGCTTACTGTACTATACGCGTCATACACTTTCATTTCATACACATACCGAGGGCCCTTTCATTTGATTTCCATACGGAGCGCGTTGTAAAGACCCATTTTGTGTTGGCCTCCATTTTGTATTTGCGCCATTTTGAATTTGGAATGACGACACACAGCTAATAGTATTTTACTTGTCATATCCTTTTATTTGATACAAAAAGTGAATCCGCCATTATTTGTTGGCAGCCATTTTGATTTTGGAAGGACACCTCACAGCTTGAATTCTATTTGGCTCACCCTTTCATTTGATACCATTGCCGGGAGTTGAAAAATTCAAATTTTCAAATTTCGGCCGCCATATTGGAACCGCCTAGTTGATTTTTTTACAAAACGATCCGATTGCATGGTTTGGCAAATGTAAAATTTCAAGTTGATAGGTTATATTTTCTACATTTTATTCAGTCTTCCGCCATTTTGAATTTAGAATAACGCCATTTACGTAATTATACTCTACTCGCAATACTCTTTCATCTGATACCTATGTCGGGGTTCAGGAAACACAATTGCAAAATTCAGCCGCCATCTTGGAACCGCTATCTTGACTTTTTTACAAAAATGTCATATTGCTTTGTCACGCGAACTATGCATATGGGCAAAATTTGGGGCTGATCGGTTACATGAAGGTGGGTCAAAATTCGGAAGCTCAAAGAAACAGAGCCAAAAAAGTAGGTAGATAGCTAATCCTGTGACGCAATGGTGTAAGCCAGTAACGCTAGTTATGATGTGGGGGGGGGGGGGTCGTGTTTGAGCTAGAGACCGACAGAACAGACAGTTCCCGGTAAGCACATTTCAGGGTCACGTTGATGACACCAGACCGAAGTAATGACCTCTTTGTTGAAAGTCGAGTCTTGTGGCTTGACAAGTCATTTTTTTTGAAGAACTAGTGTTTTAGTCGAATTACGACTTTCATCACATGGGCCAGAGAGTGGAAGTGCTTAGTTGAGTTTACGCCCCTATGCTGAAAGTCGACACGTTACTTTCTTCAACTCAAACGACTTGTCACGCCACACGACTCGACTTTCAGCACAGGGATGCCTTTAGGTCTCCTACTGGTCTGGACTCAAACGTCAACAGTTGATGAGTTTAGTCTGTGGAAATCTGACAGTGCTATCTGAGTGCGATCCCAGCCGCGTCTTCTATCTTAGGCATAGGCCTTACAGGCGGTCCCACATTTCTTAATCGGTCGATAACAGATTCTCCTCACTGTCTCGTATAAAACCCAGTCATCTCTTTCTGTCTACAAAAGAAATTCCAATATAATAAAAATGTTGATGCAAAAATATGATTCGCTAAAGTGCGGAAGTCGCAATAAAGGTGCGCGAAAGAATACAACAACAAAAACAAGAAACCTTTTGGCAAACAGCGGAATTTTCCTCCTATCAAATTATAAAGAGTTTAAAAGCTGATAAAAAAATGTTTTAATCTAAATTTTATTTGGTTTTTCGTTTAATTGGCTGCGAATTTTGTCTAAGATTTGCGAAAAAAGTTATGGGGAATTTTCGGCACTATAAAAATATATAGAACAAAAGCAAATGTAATTATGGAATTATTTAGTTTGTATGCCTTTTTGAGGACATTCGAGCTTCTTCCACACTGAAAACAAAAGTAGGTAAATAGCACACAACAGGAAAGTTTCTTATTACATTTACATAATACGATATTGTACGATAGTAAAATTTTTTTAGGACGGCTCGTAAAACAATAATTCAAATTACCGCGATAAAAAATTTGTTCACGAAGAACGCAAAAAATTTATTTTTAAAACATCAATAAAACATTTGGAATTTTTTTTGTACCAAACTTTGCTTGCACTTCAGTCGATAGTGGCAATTAACATTATAAAACCAGGGCGGGCGCTTAATATTTCTGCGCCCGGTGCAGTATGCTATATTGCGCCCCCATCAACTGTTCATTTTTTTAACAGTGAAGGGCAATGGAATAAGACACAACACTCTGTGAACTTCTTCCAATATTTGAAAATGAAGGCATGGAAGAAATTTTTAATTGTCCAATCAGGATTTGCTTCGGGATATGAGTTCGTGTAAGTTTCTACGAGTTGCGGTCCTCCTTCCTTTAGTAGCTCAGCTACGGTTCCATCGATGCCTGGGGATTTGTTGCTTTTTTGCCTTTTCACAGCTTCCCGTACCTCATCCAGTGTTGGTGGTTCTATTCGAATACTATCTTGAGACATTACAATTGCCTCCGCCTGTGCGTCTTGTTTATTCTTTGGGTTGGATTCAATATGTTTTGAAAATTTTGTCTCCATCTTTCCTTTATCCTATCCGGCCCTGCTAATATGTTCCCATCTATGTCCCTGCAGATATCCGTTCTTGGCTGAAACTTATTGTTGATGTGGCGTGTTTCTTTGCATGTTGCCTAATTCTTCCTTCGTTGAAGACTTCCTGTATCTATAGGATCATCCGTTTAGATACTCTCTCTTCTTCTTTCTGCACAGCTTGTCTGCAATTCTTCTATTTAGTTAAAGACTTCGAACCTTGCTCTTGTGGGCCTTGCGATGTACTCCCTGTGGCTCTGTTTTTGTTCTTCGAATGCAGGTCTACAATCCTCAATTCTAGTCTGTCTGAGGGCCCAGCCTAGGCCTCTTCTGCTGCCTCCTTTACGCTGTTTTTCAGTTTTACCCATTTGTTGTTGATGTCGGGCTCTTCTCCTACTCCTTCTCTCGGGTTTTTTACGATAGCATTGTGATAAAGCATCTCTTCTTTCTTCAAGTTTTAACTTGTCGTACCTTAGTTGTGTTTCCCTCTGTGAGTTTTGGTCGTTATTCGGGCTCTAAATTTCACTTTGGCGAGATAGTGGTCCGAGCCACAGCACGCTCCTCTCATTGTTCTCACATCCAGTATACGCGTGGCCCCTTCTCTCAATTGGGACGTGGCCTATTTGATTATTTGTTACCCCGTCTGGTGACTGCCACGTCATCTTATGAATATTTTTGTGCGGTAACATTGTTGAACTTACTACCATTGGGTTCGAGCTAGCGAGATCGATCAATCTACTACCGTTATCGTTGGCAGCGTTATGTAGGCTGTGCTTTCCTTTGACTCCTAGGAATTCCTTTTCTTTTCCTACTTTGGCCTTCATCTCTCCAAGCACCATTTTAATATCGTTTGACGGTATTAATCTGATGGCGTTTGTTAGCTCCTGGCAGAATTCCTCTTTCTCCTCATCGGTCTTGTCTTCAGTGGGCGCATGGACGTTTATAAGACTAATGTTATGTAGTCTTGTTTTAATCCGAAGCGTACATATTCTATTACTTACTGGCTTGAAGTCCAAAATCAGTGATTTCATTTTCCTTCCCACTATGAAGGCAACTCCGAACTCTCTTCTTCCATTCGATGAACCACTGCAGAGTATCGTGTGAGTTCTGAGATCCATTATGCCACTGTGAGTCCATTTGGTTTTCTGTAGAGCGATGATTGCTATGTCGTATTTTTTCAGTAGTAATAAAAGCGAAAGCAGAGCGCCCGTCCTGTTGAGCGTTCTGCCTTTCCAAGTTCCAAAATCAAATTCCATATTTCGTTGCCTGGGTCGTTGCCGTTGGGTCCGTCCTGTCCGAGGCCTGCCTTGAGGATTCGTGACAGGTGGTTTTTTTACGATGGAAAGTTTGTCAGCCTGCGGCCTAACCCACAATCTGGAGGACCAGTCCGGTAATTGTTTCGTTTTGAGGCGCGAAATATTCGCCTGTCACCGTCCTCCGTCAGTTACTCTTGTATAGACAAGAGCATCCAGGGTTCACCCGATGTAAAGTCAACATCTTCGTGGAGGTGGAGGTAGGATTCAGTAGCATATCGGAAGGACTTAGGTCGTGAAGACCTTAGATCGCAGATGACGTTTATCAGGACTTGTCTCTTTGGCGTACCGGCACCACCAAAGGTCCCTGAGGTGGGGCAATCCGTTTCATGGCGAATAAATATTCAAAATAACTTTCACTTGGCCCTTTCCTTCGGCTTTCCAAAGCTCTTTGGACCTTATACTAAACAAAGAAACTCGGAATTCACTGGCAAGGTAATCCTTTAGGGCGTTCCAACTTTTCCAACAAAGAAGTAGAGTTTTCCACCGCAAGTTTATAGCTGCACCCCCCAACATTCTCTTGATATACAAATACCTCTGAATATCACTCCAGACGCACACCTCAGCGATCTCCTCGAAGTCTGTTATCCAGTTTGAAACAGTTTTATCCGTGTCACCATGAAATGTCTCCAGCGATTCTTCGATATCTTTGAATTCGAAGTGATTAATTGGACCAGTGGCCATCTTTAGGTGTGCTATGTCGTTATTTAGAGATTGGTTTTCTGATTGACCGGGACTCTCAAAACTATGGCACCCTGCGCCTTCGCTAATTTCAATTTCCCTCGAGTTAACAGAAATTTCAGCTGGAAGGCTTTCTGCTTCTATCTCTTTCCGAATTTGAAGCACCATCCGCTTCCTCGTCCAGTGCAAATATTAGCCGATCGATTAGCTCCTTTTTATATTTATAATTATTCGGTAATTCGCGAAGATGTAATATGTCTTGTAACTGCTTTATAGTTAATTTATTGAAAGCGTGCAAAAGCCGTCTACCATCGCCGGATTACCGTCGGAGAAAGTTATTTTAGGAATCGCAACCTTCGACGTGATTGCAGGTAATTACTATGAGCTTTAAGCCCCCAGTTACATAGGCCTATGATTAGTCGTAATCTTCTTATGAACTGGATCCCACATTAGTTTAAAAATATAAAATCTATAAAATCTATATGTATTTCATTTTTAGAAATTTACCTGTTAAACTGCTCTACCTCCTTTGAGAATCAACTGAGCAAAATTCAAATTCCGTTTCATTCGCCATCATTCCACCACGGCCAGTGACTCCAAGGCGAATTAAATTCGCTTGTGTTGTTGGTTCCGTGGCCAGCGAAATCACTATTTATTTGTCATCTGTCAGTTTGTGAGGGATAGTTGATAAGTTGTAAAGCGCCTCAATTTCTTGCTTTTTTTTCTCTATATTTAACAAAGGTTCATTTTAATGTTAATGTCGAGTAAGCAGATAATTTATTGTTACAGTTTTCCTTGAGTTACGAGGAGGAATCAAAAGCGCTTTGTTCTCTTACTATCGGGCAATCCCCTAACTTTGAAATTGGAGTGGCGATAAGATTAATCAATTTGATTTACAAAAATGAGTGCGCCCGATACGCGTATACAAAAAGGATCCGATGAGCACAACAGGTTGACTAATCAGGTAATTGGGAATTAGTTTATCTACATACTATTACTATAGTTTTAAATTGTTGAGATATAACGGGATTTAGGAAGAATGTAAATCAGCCAAAAGTTAGCGCGAAAATTTTTTAAAGACATGAAATCCTGGTCTTTTTCCAAGAACACTCTATTTCTTCTATTCTTCGATTTCCCCGCCTTTTAAAAGCAAAATTTAATTGTACATCACATATTTTCCATTTACTTTACAGATTGCGGATATGAATATGGAGATCCAAATATTCCTTGAGAAATTTAAGGAATTCAGAAAATCGACTAATTACATAGATAAAAATCTATGCACGGGCCTAAAAGAGATTTTGGATAATATTGACGAATTTCTGGACAGTAACACAGCGGATTTAGACTCTCATCGGAAGACAAAGATTTTTGTTAATTTTGAGCGTGAATCAATTGAAAAATTCTTTCTATGCAACTACTGCAATGTATCTACTACTCCCTGCATATGTTAACATTGTTCTACATTGTATCAAATATTTTTAGGAAATAGTTGGCGTCAATTGGAAAGATATCAAAAACCATGTTGTATTAGCCGGTCATAGAAAACGCGTGGAAAAGAAAGCTATCAACGAAGCAACAGGTGTTAAAAACAATATCAAAAAGGCAACTGAGGACAAGCAAGGGCACAAAGATATAAAAGAGACACGAAAGCAGAAGAAGGAGAAGAAAGAGGAAAAGTTTAATCTACCTAAAAGTAAGGAAACAATTTTTTTGCATTTAACATTTTCAACTCTTATTGTTTTGCTTTCTGTTAGAGTTAAAAGATTTTATGAATGGAGATATGACTGGATTTCTTTCTGAAGCTGTTAAAGAGGGTAATAAAATGAAGCATATTCCGGCATATGATGATGTCTCGAAGGCTTTGTTGGAATTGGTTAAGCCAGTATATCCTGACGCTAAAGTTCACTTTTTTGGCTCTCGGCCGAATGGACTTGGATCGAAACACTCCGATTTGGATTTATTCTTGGACATAGGTAAACCTTAATTTTTTCAATTTTATGCCAATTATATTTATCAAATTATAAACCAGTAGTATAGTCTAGTAACATTTTAAAACACCTGATTTTATCAATGAAATACGTAACCACATTACAATAGCGACAGTCTGGCTGTTGTGAGATGTTGCTAGTCCTGAGATGCTGTGAACGAAATATATGAAATACTAGCAAAAACCCGCGTACGTTTCAACGCTTTTTAATAAAAAAAATTTATGTGCGAATTATGTGAAATATCCTTTCTTATGCCGGAATATGCACACAAAAACAAATCTGCACAACAAGAGTTTGGGTACAAAAAAAATTTAGAGTAACGTGCACAACAGACACATAGCTATTCAGAATACGTCTCGTGCGCCTAGATTTTGACATTCCCAGGTAATTGGCACCCTGTGCAGAACTTGCTCCATGGCGACTCAACATTTTTTCAAAATAGCTCTAGGAAAGGTCATGAATTTTGTAAAATTGGCGTCCACAAATATCAACTATATACATTTCGGCGTGAGACGAACATTGAAAACATTAAAATACAATATTGATTTCATCCTGAAAAGGGCCGTTGGTGCTTCCCATTTTCGTCTTTCGTCGTTACATGTTTTAGCATACCACCCGCACGGCACTGGCAATACAATAAGGTGCATAATATATTAATGCAAGGTAAACAATTTACTGTAACACTTCTTTATAAACGATGCTCGAACGCCATCTTGGAACCGACATTTTGATTTTTTTACAAAATGGTCAGATGGCATTGTGACGCGAACTTTATAAAAGAGCAAAATTTCAAGTTGGTCGATTACATGGAAGTGGATCAAAGTCGAGCTGCAAGATTTGTCTACATACATACAAACATGCTTGCATACAGATGAAGCTAATATAAAACGTGCCGTGTAGGCAGGTGGTTTTTGATTTCGGTGGAGCAGTCGCTATAGTAATAACGGTAAAACTTACTGAGCCCTGCTACATTCCCACCGTGGCTTAAAGGATCGATGAAGGAGCAAAGGGTGCTATCGTCGATGAAGCGGTTTTGCACCTTGTCCAGCCAAGCCGAGGTGGTTATGCGGCGCCTGCCCAGATGTACGAGTTGTATTCGAGGCGGGACCGAATATAGGACTTGTAGATTGGCAGCTGTATGATACGCTTGTTTGGTGATGTGATTATTCCAATGTAGATCGTTGGATAAAGTCACGCCGAGGATGTTAAAAGATAGGTCAGCTGTTATATTATCCTCGCCCACTAAAATGGAGAGAAGGTTTGTGCAGGTTTGAGTGGAGAATAGACAGTTCTTGGATTTGGTTTCGTTGAACTCGGCACAATTCTTGCGGCCCCAATCAAGAATGAATTTAAATGTCCGCGTTAAGAGAGTTTGACATGAGTTCACGTTCTAAGAGACAAGATCTGGCACTTGCTTGTCCTATGTTGTCGGAGGGTAGGTGTAACGCAAGTACCGTCATCGGCAAAACTATAAAGTGGATTGGAGGGAATTGAGAGCAGATCAATAATGAATATAAGAAAGAGACTAGGTTAGAGAATCGCCCCTTGCGGAACGTCGGCCGAGATGGAGTGAGTGTTGGATTCAACGCCATCCAATACTACCTTGATTGAACGGCCAGAAAGAAAGTTCTCAATCCAGTTGCTTAGAACTGAGTCAATACCAATAGCTAGTGGCTTTATATTTTGACAGGGTATTGGCTAGATGTTGAGAAGTTCGAGTTCAGTACAGAATTCGTACGTTCCACGAGGAAATTATTGATTCATTTTGCTGTTTTCGTTGCCGTGGTCGTTCTCGTATATAATTCAAGAAATACTTATAAAACTCAACATATTTTTTTTTTTGTTAATTTTTAGATGACGCTTTCAACAAGTACGTGGAATCATCAGATCAAATTTTAAAAAAATTAGCCCAAGTCCGCTCCATTTTAACAAAAAATAAGGACAGTTGGAGGAATATGCAAGCAGTATCGAGCGCTCGGGTTCCTATTTTGAAAGTGTACAATGCGAGCAGCCGCATTGATTGCGATATATGCTTTTCTAACGGACTGGGACCTTGCAACACAGAGCTAATGCTTTATTTGTTCGAACTGCAACCAATTTGTAAGTAGAAAAAAAACACGAAGAAACAATTTAATATGCCTATAAATATCTCTGTTAAAGGTCATAAGATGTGTCTGTATATTAAGAAATGGCTTGTTTTCACAACACTAGGAAATCAATTTTCCACTTACACCCTTGTTTTAATGGTTGTATTTTTCCTGCAAAAAAGAGAAATCCTCCCTACAGTCGCAGAACTTCAGATGGGTTTGTCACCTGAAGCTACAATTGGACGTAAGTGTTTTTGTTTAAGTTAGATATATATTTCTGACCATCTTCATTTCTAGCATGGCAGTGTAATTTTACGCGCAAAACGTTAAAACAATTAGACATAGTGAAAGCAGCAGATGACAGTTTAGAATGTGCCCGATTACTGCATGAGTTCTTCCTTTATTACAGTCGCTTTGATTTTGGAACTTATGTTGTTTGTCCACTTTTAGGGGAATTGGTTCCAAAAGCGACATTGAACAAGGATGAGGAGATATTTCCAAGGTTTGTTGGATTTTGAGAGAAATTTAACTTTATGGTAATGGAAAAATTATTTCAGATATGTTAAATATTATAAGTCCAACCCGACGAATGGTTTTCAAATTGATAAGTGTATGTGTGTGCAGGATCCTATTGAACAAAATCATAATGTTGCTAAGGGGATCTCTGTTGGTTTATTGAAACTTCTGAAAGAGTATTTTAAATTATCTGCTAAAGAACTAAAAGCGAAACATTCATTCTAATGTCAATTATTTTTTACTATTTTGAAATATATTTTTGCTCTTTTCTTAAAATATACTTCTTTTAACTAATCGTAATTACTTCTAAAGAAAATATTAGGGTATGGCAAAGTAACATCCATGCCGGCTGAATGAGATTGAGATGCAAATTGAGCTTGGTCTGAGACAGCGACGAGTTCGGATGTTTGCTGTTCCGGTCCCTAAAATACGCGCGTTAAAAAAACAAATAAAATTTCCAACTACATAAAACTAAAATTCAGTTTCCAACTAAAAAAAACAAAAAGCAATAAAACTAGTGAATCCACAAAAAAACAATAGAAAATCACGCGCGGCAGTGTAACGTGAAGGCACCTTTAATAGACACAATATACGACCGACGAACAGCAGAAGTAAGTACCCTTGCTCTCCTTACCCAAACACGAATTCCGAACCTGTAAGTGTCGGGCCCAAAATCTGTCGGTCGATGAAATTTACCCCGTCTCGAAAGGCATAAAGGGCCAATTACAACGCATCCGCTCCGTTTCGATCCACTAAGTTGTCAAAGTTCAAATTTGAAGTTTGCTTAGAACTTATATGGCAGTTCGGAAAGGTGGTTCCAGTGGTATTTACGGATCGGATCGAAAAAGTTGAATCAATTACAACTTCTACGGAACGGATGGAACGAAGTGAAGTATTGTAATTGGCTCTAACACTTTGACGAAGACAAATTTGATTGACTCTGATGGTTGCGGCAAATGTAATTTCGGGAAATCTCACTGAAAATGTGGCGAGTGCCACTTATTGAATTATAAATCCCCAATCTTCGAACTTAGTGAATCCCTGATATCACCTGACTCTGACTTAGGTCATCACCAGATATCGGGGTACACTTGATAGGTATGATCTCTCTTCATGGGGCAATATCAACTCCGCCGTCGTGTTGTCCCAAGGCCAGGGTGTGAAAGGAGGAGGGTGGTCGACCTGCCGAATTTACCAGAATTAGGACCGAAGTAACTAGGCAAGAAACCGCATTTTTTAAAGCGACACCGACAGCAGCGTATCCGTTGCGAGGACGTCTCGCTCGGACGGCCAGCTAACGGATCAAAGAAGAAGAAGAGAAAGACCATTGCCATCTATGTTAGGGATGACGTGGCTCATTATAAAATATGTAAAAGCACGTCTTTTGATTTTAACTCGCTTTGGATTAAAACCATCTCCCAAAGACACGTCATATACTTTTATTTCCTATACAGAAGTCCTAACATAAGTAACGAATCCTTCACTTCATAATTTGATACTATTTCCGAACAAATCATGGGATATTTGTCATCCAATCCTGAGTGTGAAATCATCGTTGCGGGTGAGTTGAATGTTCACAACGTAAACTGGCTGACTTACTCACATGGCACCAGTGTTTCTGGCAAGGACGTCCAGCTCTTTGCAGACACCAATAATTTATATCAAATTGTGGATCACCCCACGTCCCACGAGAATTCCTGATATTGCTAATCAAGGAACTTATCTTACTCCGTCGAAGTTGATTCACCTCTCGACAATTCGGACTACTGCCTAGTCAGCGCTAGCTTCCCATTCAAATTTCCTATCCCTCCCAAACCAATTAGGAGAACTGTATGGCATTACCCTACTAGCAGAGGCCGCAACAACTGGGAGATCCTGGTCAGAGCTGAGAGCTGTCGCGCAAAACAGAGTCCGCTGGAGGGCAACTGTTTCCGCCCTATGTCCCATGAGGGATTAAAGGGGCACAAAGAAAGAAGAAAGATGGCATTATGGGAAGGCCAATTGGCTGGGACTGGCTTGATTTTTTCTAGTCCACTGACTGGGATTTGTGTTTCTGAAACAAAAACATCAACTCTGCCATTATCCATATCACCAAGATCATACAGGCAGGAATGCATTTATTAATTTCCCGTTCTACTAAATCTGTTAAGGCTAGGCCCAGCAGATGGTTTAATCGAGAGTGTATGAATCCAACTAGAAATAAAGAAGCCGCCTTCTGAACGTACAAGAGCTTCCCTAGTGAATCGCCCCGCGTAGAGTATATAAGACTATGAAATTCATTTAATGGACAGCGTTTCTTTTAGGGCTCGCGACGTGCTCAGCTGCCTCAAGCTAAACCTCTGCTCAAAATTTTTGCGCTATCAGTTCTCTAGAATATATCCTGGCAATGAAATCCAATGAGCGAATCTATACTAAAAAAAATATAGCATTAGATTGAAAAAATTATAAAAAAAATCTTGGCAGCGGTGGGATTCGAACCCACGCCTCCGAAGAGACTGGTGCCTTAAACCAGCGCCTTAGACCGCTCGGCCACGCTACCACTTGGCTGGCTGTAAGCAAATGTATTAAAAATACGCAATCACCGTTTTATTAATAACCTAAATAAGAGCTCCCAAGAGGTTCAGACCGAAAAAGGAGGAAATAGCACCTGTTTTAGTCATATTAGTATAAACAATATGACAGGAATGTCACCAGGTGGCAGATACCAGGTCTGTTCCCGTACTTTCTGCATTCTGTCACTTACTGCAAGTTGCTTATTGAGAGGTGGGGATGAAATAAAGAAAGTACAGGAACATGTTTCTGCAGATTCTGCAGTTTTTCTGAAATCGAAAAGAACAATGGTTATTCTTTTGTTTTTAATCTGTTTTAGAGCACTTTACAAACATCTAACGTTTACAACGAACACGGGAATGCCAGTTTTGACATTTCCATATTTCAAAAAATTGCTGCAGCAGGTTACAGCAGCTCGTAGCTTCTGCAAGTTTCTGCTTCTTACTGCAGGGTGGGGAAATTAGTATGGCGGCTGCAGTATAAGTACGGGAACAGAATTCTGTTAAGTAATTTGAAGCAACTTGCAGATTCTGCACTTTCTGCAGGTACGGGAACAGACCTACCATTACCAAATTGACGCATGTTATGGAGTTAATGCTAAAAATAGAATGAAAATTGGTCGGAGTGTGATGTGGATCCATAAGAAATACGTGGTTAGATGAGGTGGTAGAAGATATACGAAAACTTCTGGAGGGAACTAGGAAGACGTAGAGTCGATAGCAAGAGGACCAAGTCCTACAAGTACTGTAGCGCCATTTAAGAAGAAAAGGTCCAAGCTAGAGGATAACCCGACAATTAAATTAACCTTGTAAAGCATGTGTCTGAAAACTACTTCGCGATACTAGCTAATCGTTAAATCTAGAATTCAGAACTTACCTTTAGAAATATTTGCATACATTTTTTAGACTACCAAGTGTTGCCTATGTCCCCTATCGTATGGTACAACATATCCCTTCATACATAGAAAAACTTCGAGTTGTACACATTTATTAATAGGATCGATAGGTTAGGTTAGATATGGCTGAGCTGTTGGTTTAAGCTCATACACTTAGGCCAGAAGGATAGGCCCATTGTTATGCCATAGTGATCCCACTTTAAACCTGATGTTAAAATGTCGTTTCTTCGCTAAAACCATCTCGAGGAAGTAATGAATCTTCTAAGTCGCGGGATCCCAATCTTCGAGATTCCTACAAAGGTGTTTAGAAAGGGTTCGCCAAATGTGGTTAACCTTATTCTGCTTAGGGGCCGGGCAGTGACAGAGGAGATGTAGTACACTTTCCACCTCGTCCAGATTCTTACAGCTTCTGCAGAAATCGTAGGTCTCAAGACCTAAGCGGGTCGCATGCGTCCCTATCAGACAGTGTCCGGTCAGCACACCCACTATAACTGAGAGGTCTTGTATCCCGAGGCTCAGTAGTGAGGTGGTCCGCTTGAGATTATAAGAGGGCCAGCTTACTTTTAAGTGCATTTATTAAGATCCCTCCAATGCTTTTTCGCTTGTTGCATTGTGTGTTGCTTCCATCGGAGGAGGTGGCCCAAGGCACTCCAACCCTTTCTTTTCCAGGAGAGTGGCGGTCGTGCCTTTCCTAGCCAGTTCGTCAGCTTTACAATTTCGCTCTATATTTCGGTGACCGGGCACCCATACGAGGAGGGTCCTGAACTGTTGAGTCATCTCGTTAAGAGATCTGCGACATTCAGAGGTAACAGGTGACAAAAAGTTTCGGTTTCTCGAAATTTTAATTAGTTTCTTTTGTACTTAATCTTGCAACTTGATTTTGATCCACTTTCACGCAAATTTTGGCCATATGCATGTAAAAAAAATCAAGATGGCGGCTCCAATATGGCGGCCGTATTTTGTAATGGTTTTTCCCGATTCCTGACATGGGTAGCAAATGAAAGGATTTGACAAGTAGAATACTATTAACTGTGTAGCGTTATTCCAAATTCAAAATGGCGGCAAACACAAAATGGCGGTTTACCTTTTTCTTTACAACGATGTCGGTATGGGTAGCAAATGAAAGTGCACAACGAGTATAGTACAGTAATCGCTAGCTATTCTACAGCTATTTTATCAACAATCCCCAAACTGTTCGAAAAACTCATCCACGACAAAATTTCCCCTTTAATCGACCCACACTTAAATGAACAACAACACGGCTTCAGAAAAGGGCGTTCGACCACTTCAAACCTCATGGTCTTAATCTCCGAACTCCTCTGTATCATGGAGAAGGGCCATCAAATCGATGCTATTTACACTGACTTCAGCAAGGCCTTTGATAAGGTAGACCATCATATTTTACTTGTTAAACTCTCAAAATTTGGAATAACAGGCTCTGCTCTTGAATGGTTAAGATCATATCTCAACGGAAGAACACAGGTTATCAGATTTCAAGGATTCCTTTCAAAGGAAATCGATGTAACTTCCGGTGTTCCTCAGGGCAGTCATCTTGGCCCTCTTCTGTTCAATATATTCATCGCTGACCTCTCCAAGAAATTAGAGAATATCCCGCATCTCTTTTACGCGGACGATCTCAAAATATATAGTGTCATTAAGTCCCAAACCGACGTATCCTTTATTCAGTCGAATCTCAATGCATTACAAGACTGGTGCACCACTAATAAGTTGCATCTTAACATCAACAAATGTCAAGCAATTACCTTCTCTCGTAAACATAACACACAGCAGTATTATTATCATCTCAACGACACGGTGTTGAATCAAGTCGATCACATTGTCGATCTAGGTGTCGTTCTGGACAAAAAACTTAATTTTAATTTGCACTATGATAATATTACTGCCAGAGCCAACAAACTTCTTGGCTTTATAAAGAGAAGAGCTAAAGAATTCGACAACATTTGGGTCACAAAAACTCTTTTCTGTTCTCTAGTCCGCCCTATCCTGGAATATGCATGTCCCATCTGGGATCCCATATTTCTCATAAGTAGCAACAGGATGGAATCAATTCAAAAGAAGTTTATCCTCTTTGCTCTGAGAAGTCGACACGATCCGCGAGACTTTCTAAGCCTACCACCCTACACGGAAAGGCTCAAAGTGTTGGACCTCTTGCCACTCTCTTCTAGGAGAAAATTTCTTATCGCGTCTCTCACCTTAGAAGTCCTTAACGGCAACCTTAAAGTGCAGTTTTTGTCGGATATGATCAAGTTCAATGAAGATACCCGACTTACAAGACATACGAAACTGCTCAAGGAATACCCACATCGGACCGAGTATGCAAGGAATGAGCCCGTTAACAGATGCTGCGTGGTCTTCAACAATTATAGATCATGTTACTCCCCTTCAATAGATAAAGCATCCTATAAAAAAAGACTTAAATCCTTCCTGACAACCTAATACTAACACTCCTTAGAATTAAATAATTATATATGCCAGTGTTTATCTATAAGAACTCTTGTGTATTTAGTTTAAGTATGCCTTGTTTGGCAAATAAATAAATAAATAAATAAATAATCTGTTTGACTTTATTTTAAATCAAATATGGCGGTCACCAAAAAATGGCGGAAGACATAATAGACTAAAAATAGAAAGTAAAAATATAAATCTAACTGTTTATTTAAAATGAACTAAAAATAAAAAAATTATTTTGAACGTAAAGTTTTTATTGCTCCTGCCAGTATATGGGAACAACCTACATTTCGAAATGTAAAAAAAGCGTGGGGCGCTAACAAAAAGTTCTTTTTTTTCTTATTCCCCTTTAATCTCTCATGGAACATAGGACGGAAACAGTTGCTCTCCAGTGGACTCTGTTTTGTGCGACCAGGATCTCCCAGTTGTTGCGCCCTCTGCTAATAGGGTTCTCCTCCACGTTGTTCTAGGTCTTCCGACTCGACGGGATCCTTGCGGATTCCAGTCAGGGGCCTGTTTGGCTAGGTGTTTGTCTAGATTCTTTTTGTCGCGTCGCAAGGCATGGTCAATCAAATAGGTGTTAATATGGTCTATGTAGGAGCGGCCCTTCTGAATCCAGCCTACTGTCTTCAAAGCGTTCGGTTTACTGCCTCTCTTAGCCTTGATAATATAATGTGGGACAAGATTTTACCCACGGTAGATAATAGACAAATGCCTCTCAAATTGTCACATATTGTTAGGTCCCCCTTTTTGGAATTTTGACTATGATACCTTTCGTCCAAAGGAAGGTACAGGTGTTCTATGCTTTTTCCAGGATTGGCTGTAGCTCATCTGCTATGAGGCTTGAGTCGGCTTTCAACAACTCTGGCGGGATGTCATCTATTCTAGCTGCTTTACCATCAGCCATTGCATGAATTGCGAATACTATTTCTGTCTTGGATGGGGCACGAATCGTGATTCTTAGTGGCTGTGTATTGTTGCTGCTTTTTTAAGGCTCCTTTGAAAACGAACCATTCAGGGCGGCGAAGAAATAATCTCTCCATCTTTGAAGTTGCCCCTCGTCGCTGCACAGCTGCCGTCCATCTGCACTCTTTACGGCATATTTTTTAGTAGAGTGCTTTCCAGAGAGCTGTTTAGTGATTTGGTACAGTACCTTACTGTTGCCTGTGTTTGCCCGTTTTTTGCGAGCTCATTGATCTGCCGCCTTTTATTACGCCGGACGCTTCTCTTTATCTCCTCGTGTAATTGGGAGTGTTCCCGTTCAAGTTGGTGACGTTTGTCCGGGCGCTTGTAGAGTTCACGTTATTTTTGAGGGCCCTTCTGCGTTCTATTTTTTGCCAGTGTTGCTTGTTTCTTTCGACATAGCCATACTCGTTTCCGCAGCCGTCAATGTAGCGCCCTTTGTCGTTCTCCACAGTTCTTAAATATTTGTGTCATCAAAAACAGTTTGCTGGTTTAATATTTGTTGCAGGTTCCAGCAAATTCTCGCCTTTTAACGCTCTCCCGTAGAAGGTCTACGTTAAACCGTCTACGGTTTGTAGTATCGCGTTGAACGTTTCTGATTTCGACGATTTGAAGGCGCATAGTTGCTACCACCAAATGTTGGTCGGCTCCAGTGTCTGCTTTTCTGAAGTTCCTGACATCCTCCAGAATAGTTCTCCACCTGCGACCGATGGCCACGCCATCTATGTATCTGGTTTCTCGTTCTACGGTTTTACCCCAGGTCTCCTTGGGTATCTTCTTGTAGCAAAAGTAAGTTCCCCCTTCCATGAGTTGGTGGGAACTACAAAAGTTAACGAAAACCCCATCATTGTTATTAGCAACTTGGCTTAAGCCTTGATTTCAAACTGTGCGTTCAAGGCAGGTGTTGTTGGGGCCGATCTGCGTGTTTAAGTCACCCATCAGAACAATGATGACTCTCCTTGGAAAAGACCGAAAAACCTCATTCACATATAGAACTCGTCTTTGATGTCATCGTCTGCGTCTTCAGTTGGAGCGCAGCAGTAGTACTTCTAAACCCACTTCTTGCAAACCAGGGTATAGTATCCCTGTACCGTTTCTATTGCTGATTGATACGAAAAAACAGGAATCCAAATTTTTCGAGTATAATCACGCGTTCCGAATCATCTAACCTGTACCATTGATGCGGGAACACGATACGATTATCTGGACAGTGTCTGATTTCAAGTGACGTGGGGACGTTATTATCAAAGATCACTAAATAGTGAAGGAAGATGCAATGGCAACAAGGCAACTGGATACGCTTATGCCCGCCCACACTTCCTCTCAAAGTGTATAGCATCATACCTTTGTTGTGACGGGGAAAAACCGCTAAATGAGAGATCGGCTTCGTATTGCATATTTTCGCACATTTTGAAGCCGAGCATTGTTAGGGATACAAGAGGCCGGTTTGCAACAAGTGGGTACCTGGCCTTAGTCTGGTACGCAGGCGCACGGTAATAATCCTCTCAAAAACTAGTGACCAGATAATGAGACTGGACCTGGCTTCTTTGGTGGGTATTATGCCAACGCCATTCCTACTGCTTTCAGTTGCGTTGGTGCCAGAATATAAGGACTCACCGTTTTGTCAGATATGTTCGCCCCATCGGGCCATCTGGCCTCACTGAAACCCGTGACCTTGATTTTATAGCGACCAGTAGCGTAACTAAGCAAGCAGGCGCCCCCCCGCAGAATCCATAACGGCGCCTTTTCACAACACTCCTTATTTTTCAGGGATGATTTAAAAAAGAGGTTTTTCGAAATTAATCTTTTATTCATGTTACATGTTCTGCCACTTAATAACTTTCCACCGCTTAAAATCAAACACTGCAACTTGCCCTAATTAAGTTAATATTAATTTACGGAGAGCAAAAATCAACGTGCTACCTGTTACAAGAGTTCAAGATTTTCCCAACCCGATTTTTTCTTCTTCACTTCGCGTGTAAGAACCCAGTTTTTCTTCGAAATATAATTAAAAAAACTTTAAATAAATTGGGATACGTGTTACTATACGCGACGGTTTTGAACGAAATCAGTTGGGAAACTGGATCTGACTGGCTTTCTCGAGTTATGCTTTACAATCAAATTTTTCCAAATTAACAGTAGGCGCCTGCGCCTACTATGTGACGCCTGGTTGGAATTTGGAAACTGAGGTTTCATGGGATAGGGGACAATACAAATAAAACCCAACCACCGGATGCCACGATGAATGAGGAAATCCCTGAGGACGTCCTTAGGGGTCACATTTATCTGTAGTCTATGGAAAAATCATTAATCATGAAAACTTTTGATGCTATTTTCAACAGCGGTTTTAAAGGACAATTTTTTTCGGCACTCAATACAATGATTGACTGGCGCTCTTCATGAAGATTGCATATCAGCCCTGAGTCTATCAGCGCCTGCGAGCGCCTATGACTGGCTGGCGCCCCCCGCATTGCCGGGGTGTTATTTACGCCACTGATAGCGACTCATCTCGTTGAGGACTTCGTCCAGCCGTCGGCCGTCCATCAAAAACATTCCGATTTTCCGATTCGTGTCCTGGTTCTAAAAACAAAGGCTGTCGTCCTGTTGTCCATTCGGTTCCGAGGCCTTGTTTGCCGATTTGTAGCGGGTTGCACCGCGGGGAAGTGTGATTACAACTTGCTTAACAGAGCTGCTAGGTGTTCGTATACAGTGACTCTTCTCGGGTTTTGGTAGAAGTGAGAAATCGGGTGCCACCAACTTTCGAGATCTTTGTTAGCCGTTCGTCCCCGCAGTTAGTAGTTGTGGTTAATGAGCTGCCCACTCGGACCTCCAGCTAACGGATTAAAGAAGAAGAATGAGCTGCTCTAGGTTGAGTTAGGTTGAGATATGTATCTCAGCAAAATGTAATTCATGAGCAATTCGTGTTTCATAAGCCTGCTCTAGGTTGAATTGGAGCAGCTTAAAGCACGGCTTCCTGCTTTCCTTGGTAGAGCAAGTTCGGCCAAGATGCTCTACTTTTTTGATAGCTGCTCTTCTTTAAGCTGCCTTGAGCTGCTCTGCTTTTTTTCGGGTTCGTTAAACACGGCTGGTATTTCCAATCTCCTATAGCATCTAAGACTTGGAATGGAAAATCCATTTACATCTCTTTCAGCACCCTCCAGACTTCTCATAACGTTCAGCACCTTCTATGTATCTTCGAACTTTACTTCGAGCTAAGCTTGCTAATGGGCATTCCAGCATGTTGCGGGGAACATGTTTAGAATGGTATGTGTTTGAGAACTGAATGAGGTCTAATAGCCGATCGACATCACACAGCCGAGCAACTACTTAGGTACATCTTGTATTTTTTCGGATTCCGTAAATAAAAATGAACTTTTAAATAGGAATGTGGCGTAGTGGGTAACTTACCTTAGAGGCCTGTGTAATAAATATTGACTTAACTGGACTAACGAGCAAGGCTCGTCATTTTACACTTGGGTACTAGGAAGTACAAAGGTATTTGAAATAAAGCACTTCTTATGTTAGTTAAATTTAAAAAAATAATTTATTCATTCTTTCCGATGTTATTTACATTTTTTTTTTCTTTCAACGATGAAAATTATTGTACAATGAAAAGTGCTTTTCCAAAACAAACAAAAAAAAGGAAATTTTCATAATGCAATGAAATCAAAACTAACTATTCGCAGCGTTATTGAGTTCGTCGGCCGACAAAAATTCAATGGCCGCCGAGTTGATGCAGTACCGCTTGCCAGTTGGTTTGGGTCCGTCCTCGAACACGTGTCCCATATGGGCCGCACACTTGGCACACTTCACCTCGGTCCTTATTCGCTCTGGATGTGTAATTAGGAGTAAAATATTGCCGCCTTTATTTTGTTTGTCAAATTCATTTTGGATTTGTTTTTTTTTTACAAACAGGAAATTCGTTCAAAAAGTTGTTTTTGTTTGGGTTGACATTGCGGGATAATGGCGGTTTGTAGGGGAATACAGGAGCAAGTGAAGGATTTATGAAAAAGGATAATGAAAGATGAACCAGAAAAAAAATAATGCCAATGGTTTTTTTATAGCAAAAAACAAAATTATTTTGTATAAAAATAATAAATAAAAAAATGAAATCAAAAATCCGATTTAAGGCAAAAATACACATGCATGAAAAAAACAAAAAAAAATTTAGAATTAAAAAAACAAAAAATAGATATTTTGTTTTTTTAACAATGAATAGAGAATAATAATATGCAATAGACATCAAGATGGCAAAATGAATGATGATTATAAAAAGCAATCGAAATAATACAAGAATAAAAGAAGTAGACAGGATCATGAAGAAGGACGAATACATATTTTTATATTTTTTTTTTTTGTAATAAACGTTGATGATTCCCATTAAGGCACATAAAAGCAGAAAAAAGAAAAAATTGGAAAAAATAACTATTAGAAACCTTCACCGATAATCTGCAATTTTTTTTATTTTTATTTAAAATTTCTTTTATCACACAAGAAATTAAAAAAAAAGTATTTCAGAATAAGCTACAAAAGTCCAAACAAATAAAGCAAACAAAATGATCTTTGATGAAGTAAAATGAAGATTTATGATCAAATTTTTTTAGTAAGGCTGTGCTTGTTAGGCAAATAGATCAGTATGATACCATTAAATATATTATATAAGGCCTTACTAAGTAAGAATGTAAAATTGTGGTGAGTATGCTTTAGTAATTGACGCTTAGCAATAGATGGCGCAGGGCTTTAAAGAGGGTGATGATGCGCAACAAACGCTCACTGAGAGACAGTCTCGGATATTGAATCCCTACATTCACCTTCCAGAAAACAGAGTGGCCAGTGCGAAGAGGGTAGCTTTCAGCATTCTCCATGAAAGAACCTGTAGAGGCGCGGATTGTGAATAGAACCATTTCCTAGTTAAAGCTAGGTAAAAAGAAACAAGAAACTAAGAGCGGCTCTGGTGAAATTCTACAGCATCTACCACGACTGTTCCACCGAAATATAGGGATTTATTTTATTAAGTAAAACACCGGCAGTTAAACTAATTCAAAATACAAACTTTATTTGGAATAAAAAATAAAAAGATTAGAAAAAATACACGCACGCAAATTCATGCCCGTCCTACGTCTTTAAACATTCGGCGTCAACTGCCTCGAATCGCAGCTCTCTTGATTCTTCTTTTCTTCTTCTTCTTTCTCTGCGCTCGACTTTTTACTGCTCTTGATCCCACAATCGGCCATCCTGCAGGTAATGTCGTCCTCGACATCCAAATTCACCGCTTCTCGGTATCCATCACATCCTTTCTCCAATTCTGTCTGCATCTCATCGTCCACATCGCTATCTTCAGTTCCTGAATCTATTTTGTCCACGTCCAAAGGTTCAGACCATCGCTTCATGTGATCTGCCGAAGTACTCGTGAATTTGGGTCCTTCCCGTTCACCAATCTTCTCCACCTTGTAACGATTGTTGCGCAAAACACTGGTAATTTTGTAAGGCCCCAGGAACTTGGTATGGAATTTTAAACCTGGACCTTGTTGCGTTCGTCTAATTGCGACTATATCACCTAACTTATAGATAGTTGCGGTCTTACACCTCTTGTTATAGGTCTTTCGATTCTCCTCTTGGATTTTTGAGATGTTGTATCCAGCCTCCCTTCGCAAGTCACTTCTCTCCCGCTCAAAATCAAGTATGCTCGCTTCTTCAATTGCTTCTCTTAATCTTAAGTCCTCCTTCAAGCGCATGGGACAACCGATCATAAGCTCATACGGTGTCTTCTTGATGCTCCTATGAAAAGTAGAATTCATGTACTGCTGGGCTCGATCAACATATTTATGCCATTCACCCGGATTAGAGATAGACAGCTTGGTGAGGATAGGTATAACGGTTCTATTCACTCGCTCCACCTGACCATTTCCGCGCGGTAAGCCCGTCGTAACCAACACATGTTCTATATTTTCGCTTGCACAATATTGTTGAAAGACTTGCGCGGTGAAGGCCGTTCCCCGATCCGTGATAATCCTCCGTGGGTTACCGAACACAATCGACTGCTTCCTCAATCTATCAAGAACCTCTTCAGATGTAGTAGACTTCGTCGGGTATAGCCATGTAAATTTGGTGAACGCATCCACCACCACTAACAAATGCTTATAATTCTTCCTCGTTGATGGCATGGGGCCTAAATGATCCAAATGGTATGTGTCCAATGGTGTGTCACCTTTGACTATTGAGTTGAGATAACCTTCTACTTTTCCCGCTTTCCTTTCTGACAGGATACACTGAATGCAATTCTTCACAAATCTTTCAATTTTTCGTCGAGATTCGGGAAACCAAAAGTCTTGTCCAAGTACATACTCCATTTTTTCCTGTCGAATCACCTCGTGCTGCATAGATTTCGGGACTACCAATAAAGTTCGGCCGTTCTTCTCCTTGTATAAGATGCCTCGCTTAAGTATAAATCCTGAATCAGCTCCGTCATCTGCTTTATTCGCAATCTTTTTTATCTCGGCATCATTTGCTTGAGCGTTTTGTATCAATAAACTTAAGTCACATTTCATATTTTGGATATTCAATACAGTTACTGGATTCCGACTTAAGGCATCGGCATGCTTCATTGACGTCCCCGGACGATGTTCGATTGAGTATTGAAACTCTTCAATCAATAAAGCCCAATGAGCCACTCGCAGACATGTATCCTTTTTTGACATCGTAAGCGCAAAGGCTCGACAATCAGTAACTATCTTAAAGGCGATACCTAACAAATACACTCGAAATTTCCTTAATGCTTTTACTACCGCTAAGATTTCCAATTCGTAACTGGTATACCTTTCTTCAGTTGGCGACGTTTTCCAGCTGGCGAAATACACCGGATGCAGCAGTCCATCTTCAGCGTCTTTCTGCAATAGTATTGCTCCCAATCCGAATGAAGAAGCGTCTGTGTGCAGCTCCGTTTGCGCTCCTTGTCGATAAAGTTTTAAAACAGGCTCCTCTATTAACGCTTTCTTCAAACTTTCGAAAGCGTCATCTTGTTCCTCCCCAAATTCAAATTTCTCGGCTTTCCTTAACAGTTTGGATAGTGGTCGAGCAATCAACGCATAACGCGGGATAAATTTGCGGAAATATCCTGTCAGCCCTAAAAATGACTGAATTTGCTTTAATGTGGTTGGCTTCGGAAATTTCGCCACGGCCATCGTTTTCGCTTCTGAGGGTCTACAACAGCCATCTTCAATTATGTAGCCCAAATATTCCACTCGTCGCACTAACAGTTGACATTTTTTCCAGTTTATAACTAAACCATATTGACAAGCTGTACTGAGAACCTGTCTGAGTTTTTCCAAGCAGTCAACTTCATTCTGCCCAGGTATGATTAAGTCGTCTAAATATGTTAACACAATACCTTTGGCCATTAGACTTCGGAATACCTCTCGTATGTGTCTCTGAAAACACGCTGGAGAGTTGCTGAGGCCAAATGGGGCTCTCAAAAACTCATATTGCCCATCAGGCACAATAAAAGAAGTATACTGGATACTACCGTCTTCAATCGGCACATGGAAAAAGCCATCTTTCAAGTCAATGCAGCTGAACACTTTTGCTCCTTCCAAGTTGTCTATTTGATCTTCTATCAACGGTAACGGGTACCGGTCACGGATTACTTTTTTATTAAGGCGACGATAGTCCACGCACAATCTTGCTTCACCATTCTTTTTTTCTACCAGTACAATCGGGCTGGCGTAGCTAGACACACTAGGTCTCACGATGCCTTCTCTTATCCACCTCTCTATAATTTGATTGACTATTTTCCGCTGCTCTATTGAAAGCCTTCTTGGACTTTGGAATACGGGCACTTCATCCTGTAAAACGATTTTCAATTTCACTCCGGTATCCGATGTCTTCTTTGGATGATAATTTTCAATCAGTTCTTTCACCTCAATTCTTAACTTATCATCTTGCACATGCTCCAGCGGAACAATTGTTGATTTCGAATCATCTTCTTCAATATTAATACACAGTATCTCGCTCCAACCATCTTCTCGGATGCACTCGTTCGAATCTATTTTTTCCAACGTAGCTTGGCGATTTCTATATCTAATTTCGGTAAAGTCGGATAACTCATTTCCAATAATCATATCATGTGTCACAAGGTCGTCAGGTACTACATCAAAATCTAAAATAAATTCCAAATCATCAATAATTACCTTCGTCGTGAATCGACCTAATGTTTTGTTTCCAATGGATCCTGCTCCATCGAAGGAAATAGTCGTTTTATCCAACTTTGGAGCACCTAATTTAATGTACAGAGTTGCCTTCACAAGATGTAAATCACTGCCAGAATCCAATACCGCTTTGATGGCCATACCTAATACTTTTACCTCCTTGTACGTTTTCTTGTCACTGTTTTGGAATGCAGCTAATTTTCGTTCACTCAATAACGTGACAGTTGCAGTTTTCTTGCTGCAATTACTGGCAAGATGACCAAATTCGTCGCACTTAAAACATCGTGGCCCTTTGTTTTTATTGGGGCATTCACCACTCAGATGTCCTCTGTTGCCGCAATTATAGCATCTTCTTCCTTCGCCTCTTTCTGCCTCGACCAGCCGCCTAGCTTTTTGTGGTACCACTGACACATTCCTTGAAAACTTCGCCGTGTTATTAACATTACTTCTCTGTGTTTCATATAAGAGAAATCTTTTTCTCAGTTCCTTAATGTTGTTTGCACCGTATAGTATGGTTTTGTTTGTTTCACTATCCTGTACACCGTCTATAATGTATTGAATTTGGGCCTCTAATTCGATATCCGCATGACTTGCAATATCTAACATTTTGTAAATGTAAGTTTGATACGATTCCTCCGGTTTCTTTTTGTACGTCCTTAATTGATGATGTACCTGTTTGCTGTTTACAGTCTTAGCAAACTCTGCACTTAAAGTTTTTTTCAAACTTTTCCATGTCTTGGTTCTACATTCAAAGTTTACGAAAAGCTTTGCTGAGCCTCTCAAAAGCTTTCGTGCATAAATTACTCGCTGTGCATCCGTCCAATCGCACATCTCTGCAATTTCTTCAAAATTTTTCAGCCATCGTACTACATTTTCGCCACCGTCGCCCGAAAAAGTTTCAACCGCGTCTTCCACGTCTTTAAAGGTTAGAGTAGGTTGTCTCATTCGCCTCCTCCCTTCGTCTTTTTTACACTCGTCATCTTTCTTGGGTTCGCGGTCGTCGTCACACACATATTCTGCATCTTCATCCTCTTTACCGTCGCTCTCGCCGTCATTATCATTTGTTTCCAGCTCCAGGTTTTCCTCGTCGTTCCCAGCACTCTCATGTGCATTGTCAGCTAAGAGCGCGTCGCGCAGCCTATTCACCAAAACAGGCTTATTCCCCGACACAGGGAGTTGTAATTCTCTTAGCTTTTCTCGCAACTCTTCCACTTTCATGGTTTCGAGAGTTTCCGTAGCCTCTGCCATGCTTCACTCTTTAATTATATTTGTTTTTTAAACGCGACTATCTCTATTCGTCTCGCTCTATCTACCGGCGAACGTAAAACACGTTAAACAAAATCCCGTTATGGCCAATTCCGAACGAAATCCGACGAATATCCGACGAATATCCCACGAATATCCCGGTTGAGCCCCCACTTTATAGGGATTTATTTTATTAAGTAAAACACCGGCAGTTAAACTAATTCAAAATACAAACTTTATTTGGAATAAAAAATAAAAAGATTAGAAAAAATACACGCACGCAAATTCATGCCCGTCCTACGTCTTTAAACATTCGGCGTCAACTGCCTCGAATCGCAGCTCTCTTGATTCTTCTTTTCTTCTTCTTCTTTCTCTGCGCTCGACTTTTTACTGCTCTTGATCCCACAGAAATATATAACCTCCTGCCTCCAGGGCAATATTTTTGCCGCAACACAAGACTAGCCCTTTCGGCTCATCCTCACTACAGCCCTTATTTTCACGCACACATCTGTTTATAAATTCATTCTTTTCGAGAACAGCTTGGCTGTGGAACAACCTCCCACAGGCAGTTTTCCCGAACTCATACAACATCCAAGAGTTCAAACGCAAAGTTCATTTCCATCTCCTCATGCATGAGTCCCCCAGACTCCCTTTAATCTATTCTATCCTTTCTCTATCCTTCGAGCTAAGCTTACCAGACACCTGACCTTGACGTGTACGACATGACGGACTGGTAGTACAAAGGGTGACACCTGAGCTTAGACTTACACATAAAAAAATGGCGCCCTCCTCCTCTCCAAATTGTTTTTACCCAAAAAAAAAAAACCAAAAAATAGTCAATTTTACAAATTTGGCACTCCCCGTGCAGCCAAAAAATACACAATTTGATGCCCCTAAAAAATCGAATAAATACTTTACCTAACTTATTTCATTAACACTGTAACTCTTCGTTAGCGCTCTACGGGTTTTTTTTTACATTTCGAAAGGTAGTTTGACTGGAGCAATACAAACTAAAACCTTTAAGCGTATTTTTTAGTTTTTTTAAACCTTATTTTTATTTCCTATTTTTAGTTTAGTATATGCCTTCCGCCAAATTTGATTCAAAACGACGTAAGACAGTTTACTTTCTTTCTCACTGTCATACACCTTTCCAGGGAGACTATACAAGGAGATATAACTCCGTGTTGTCAATTTTCGTTTGATTAATGAGGGCGCCACAGTCACATGTACCCCAAAAAACATGGCCGAGTATATTCATCCGGTTGATAGCAAAGTCCGTTAACTAATAAAATATTTTATGTTTACGCCTTAACTTAAAAAATCAGCTTCTAAATTGGATTTATATCGATGCGATTTTTCGTATTTAACCAATTTACGAATTTTCCAATGAATTTTTATTAATTTCCAATGAATTTTTTTTGAATTGCTTCATTTTCGGGTAAAATTCAGCTAACTTCACGTGGGGCACGTCAGCTTTAGGTGACATCTGTGGCTAAAAATGAACCACAAGTTTAGTTTCTGCTACCCATCCATTTCCGATTATTTTCCCCATAAGAGTTTTAACTCCTTGTATAGTCTCCCTGCACCTTTCCTTGATATCCATATCGAGAGCGAAGGAAGGTAAAAGGTAAACCGCCATTTTGAATTTGGAATGACGTGACACAGATAACAGTATTCTACTTGTCACTTTAATACTCATGCCGAGCGCGTTGTAAGGAAAAAGGTGATCCCCCGTTTTGTGTTGGCCGCCATTTTGCGTTTGCCGCCATTTTGAAATTGGAATGGCAGCTAATTGTATTCAACTTGTTATACCCTTTCATTTGATACCCACAACGATCGAGTGGCTTGTAAAGAAAAATGTAGCCCACCATTTTTAATTTGGAATGACATTACACAGCCAATAGTATTCACTTGTCATATCTTTTCATTTGATATCCATGCCGAGCGCGTTGTAAAGAAAAAGGTGATTCCCCATTTTGTGTTTGCCGCCATTTGAATTTGGAATGACGTCACATAGCTAATAATATTCTATTTGTCATATCCTTAATACCCATGTTGGGAGTCGGGGAGCACAATTGCAAAATTTGGCCGCCATCTTGGAACCTCCATTTTGATTTTTTTTTACAAAATCATCAGATTGTATTGTCACGCGAACTATACATATGTGCAAAAGTTCGAGTTGATAGGTTATGTGGAAGTGGGTTAAAATCAAGTTGCCAGATTTGTTTACGTAGAACATACATACATACAGGTAAAGCGTATAAAAACTGCTAAAAAATTAACACATTTATTGATTCAGAGGCGATACGAAGTTTGACGTGACAGATAGTAAGAGATATGTAGATATATCATTTCTATTCAGCGTGTACTTTTATTGAACTTGACGTCCAACAGCAGTGTAGCAGCAAACCAACAAAATTCATAGGAGATCCTCTTCAATCCCAGACTAGTATTGAATATACAGGGAGTGTCCGTGGGCGTTCCGCTTGCAAAGTGGCCGGCTGTGTATATGTTGGTTTTGGATAGCCGAACGGTAACAGTATAGCCGCTAGAGCTTTTTGATGTTTTTTGGTAGAGGTTTACATATTACCCTGTAATTTTGTAACCCCGTGCTATAAACCTCCTGAGCTTTGTCGAAAAGGCCAATTTTAACATCGAAATTGGCCGTTTGGGGGTTGGGTAACCCCAAAGAGAAATTCGAACCCGCCATTTTGTTCAGCATCCTCGAAAGGGGGGGGAGTTTACTCTTATTAAAATATTTACGATTTTCGGTTTTTTCCACTAACACACGCTACTATTGCAGCAGTCATAGACAAATTGATATGTCCTTATAAAAAAATGAAAGGTGGTGAAGGTATATCCAGAAATATATTGTAAAACCAGTTCGACAACAGTTGAAGGAATTATCGTGTGTGCCTCCGCAGTGACTACAATATGGACCTCTCTATATATGCCAGAATCCATGCAGAAGACAGGGTCAATACAACGCTCGTAGTTGCCTTGCTAACATGTCGAAAATAACGAAAAGCATAGAATGGCAACTGGCGGAATACAGTGAAATTTACACTTTAATTACATTAGCTCCTCATGAAGCCTATGCGATGATTCTGACAATGTCAAGTAGAAAGGTAAGTGGCAAATTAGACAAGATAGCTAAACGCAGAAATTACGCCAATGTCCCAACCTCCGGAACAGCAAATGGGCAATAAAGAAAATGAAGTACGCTAAGAAGGGAAACTTTAAGAGACAACAAAGTTGATCACGACAGCCAAGCGTCAGCTAAAATCAGTACAAAAATCAATCGTAAGTAAGGGAGCTGCAGTTAAAATCTGGTGCTTTTCGCTGAAAAATATTAAATCTTTATTAAAACGATAAACCAGTAAGGTTAAGAAGCAGGATAGCCGAGTTTCGCATAAATTAAACAATAGTCAAAGGTAAAATGTTTCCAAGCTTTACTTCATTGCTCTCACGGCATATAGCCGAACCACAATCGTTCCACAGTATTGCCCGTGATGAATAATAGATTCTATTCGATAATTGCAAATTGTCCGCAATCTGCATATTCAGCAAAGAAAGGCTAATTGTGCCTGTTCAATGCTGGTGTTTTCCACTAAATATTCATGAGAACCGAAACTTTGTCGAACGTCTAGTGTATTCAATTAGTCGAAATTATGAGGTAGCTTGGGTTTAACTAGCCGTAATTGGTAAAAAGATATAGATCAAACATGTTATATCCCGCACGAGTAACATCTTTCAAACTATAGAAGCAGGACTTTGAAACTTTATGCCCCTAGTCCTTGTTTGCACCAACTGACTATCATTGCTTTCAGCCACTGCTAGAAGTTAAATACGCAATTCTCAACAAACTATAGAAAAAGAAGTTCGCGATTTTATCACCAACAACAGCATAAATAATCTACCATCAAGAGGGACTGCGTCATTTGTTAATCCACATTCTTTGGTAATTATACCACTTCTTGATGGATTTCTTGATGGATTCGTCCATATTAAACGCACAAAAATAGAAAAAGGAACAAATATAAAAATTCATTGATATGAAAAAAACAAAGTCATCGAACTCAATTTATTAGCGTTGAATTTAGCAAACTCGTAATCAAATAAAATCCCGTAAATATAACAACTTTTGAGTGTTCCAATTCTAAGCAAGTCAAATAACTGCAACTTAATACATACAACAAGCACTTAGATTTTTCAACACCAATAAACTGATTCAAAAAAAATCAGCAGGAAGTAAAAGACAAAAAATACATAACAGAAATTCGCATAAATATAGTTATTTATTTTATTATAAATTAATACAATTCTACATTTTTTCAGCCTTACATTTTACACCACAAATTTTTACCAAACATTCCATCAAAATAGTTCCAGTTAATTATTAATTTTCTGTTTCAAATTTTAAAGATGCCGAGTTTATACAATATCGAATAAATTTTGGTGGTGGTCCATCGTCGAAGACGTGACCCAGATGTGCCGAACATTTGGAACATCGAACTTCATTTCTAACCATGGCTAAATATTTTAACAATTTATGAAATAAGTCAAGGAAAGAAATTATTTGAACTTATCTTAAATGAAAATGTACATTGGAAAATGTGTGGTATGCCAGAAAATAGCGAATCAAATAAAAAATACTAGGATGCTATCCAATGAAAACTTAAGTTGTTAACCTAAAAGACCTTTCACCGATACCATCTGCATAGATCCTACACGCTTTGCAAGCATAACGAAAATTGAGATTTAATGGTACAACCTAACAACAACTATATTGTTGAAGTAAACATTTGACGGCTATAACGGTCTTCTTATAAACTAATGCCATCCGTTGCCATGCGCAAATAAAAAAGGCGATTGTGTAACTACTATTACGGAAGCCCACGTGGAGTTTCTCTAATATTCAAACAACCCCGAAACAAGCTGCAAATTTGTTAAAATGGAAGAATCATCTTAATAAGTGTCAGTACAAACTACAGCCAGGGACTAATTTTACAATATGGTGGGTAACTTCCTTATGTTTAATGTTAAAGGCCCTATCAGAATCTAAAATATGCAGGATATGAGATGAACATGCAGCACACTGATGCTGTGCTGATTTACCTTTCATTTTACCAGCCTCAGCTGGTAGAAACACATAAATTGTAGCGCACTCCATGAGTTTCTGAATCAGCCATAACTACTAAATATCAAACCAGAAATTTTAGTTGGAAGATGTACCAATTTTAAAACATTGTTGTCAAAATTCTCTATTCATGAACGGAGCACACCCAATAAAATTACAAGCAGTCACTCTATTTTTCCTCCCTAAGCAAACAGGCCCAAGAAGTCATCAAAGTTGAGATGGCCAGTATTATTTGGGGGGTCAAATGTTAGTAACGCCCTCAGGGATCTTTGTTGATACCGATACATCAAAGATCTGTCATCTGCGATCTAAGATCTTCCATTATGCTACCGAATGCTACCTCCATCTCCACGATTGGGATGACCCTTGGATGCTCTTGTCTCTACAAAAGTAACAGACAGGAGGGTGAACAGTGAGCAGTGGCGAACGCAGGGGGGGGGGGGGAAGTTTTAGGGAAATTAGAAAATCGAATTCATAGGTATTAGCTTCAAAATAAAGAACTAGCTGTTTACGGTGAAAAGGTGGATATTTCAAAATGCCGCAAATTTTAGCTTCTGCAACATTTATCAACATCGTAAGGCATCAAAGGATGGGCACTCCATACCGATCCTTGAGAAAAAATTTCCAGACGAAATTTGAACTCAACAGCTCGAGCGCATGTGCAGGGCGGGAGAGAAAAATGTTTTTCCTATCACCCGTAGCAACCAAGCAACCGGTTGACTTGACACGTTGACACAAGTCATTCTGTGCGTTTTCGGAAATCTTTGTGAATGACAGTTTGAACAATCATAGGGCGCATCCAGCGCACTCAGCAGCTGAGCAGCGGCTAAGCGCTGAGCTCATTGGATAGTTAGCTGAACTAAGCAGCTTAGCTCAGCGGCTGGCAAATTTCTCAGCGTAAAAATTTTATTCTAAGTAGCTCAGCGGTAATTAATTGAAGTTATATAAATTAGAAAAAAAAATTTTTTTTGTTGTCAAAATAATTTCTAACTCAGATCCCATCCAGCCGACAGACACCGCTGAGTTACTTTTTTGCGCTGTGCTGTTCAGCTAAGCGGCTTTTCCGCTGAGTGCGCTGGATGCGTCCATAGATTCAGCTCTCTCAGTTTTTTGCCACATTTGTCTTAAGTTCTCGCATATCTGATCTCTCAGCGTTTTCTCATGCTAAAGTCAGTGTACAGCGAAAATGAGTTCAAGAAAAATAACATCAGTTCTGTGAAACACGTTGGGTGGAACATTTGGCATCTCTCGGTTTGTTCGACGAGTCACTGGTATATATGTCCTTTTGGCACTGGAAGAATTGAACGAGAAGAACACAAAATCTGATGGCGTACAACCACATGCCTTGCTCAGTTCAATTAGTACAGCTCAATTCATCATTGCGCTAAAAGTGCTAAAACCAATTTTTAGCCTGACAAAAAATTTGAGCCTGTATTTACAAAAGGAAGATTGTGATTTGAGCTAGTGCGTCAGTTACGCAAACGTCAGATATGAATATTTTCACTTTTCTTTACTGATTGCGAACACTTACGATTACAATATTTTTAATACACAACTGTTGTTTCATTAATCAAAATTTTTATTTGAATAAATGTGTTTCCTTAAAGCAAGTCACAGCTCATGATTTCCAGCACCTTCATTTTTTCTTTTACCTTCACGACGAACTGAGTGTGAAATAAAATTTATAGTCGAACCCCCCCCCGACAAAATTTTCTGCGTTCGCCCCTGACAGTGAGTGCTTCGTGCCTCAAAACGAAGTAAATACCAAGACACCGAAATACATGGAAAACTCGGGAAAACGCGATATCTCCGGCGGCCATGTTTTTTTTTGGATTCCGAAATTGTTTTCTTAAAAAATCACAAGGAAGCTGTGGACCAATTTCAGCCATTTTGGAATTTTGTCTCCTTAAAATGCTTTTTTCCCCGGACTAGAAGATTTATTCAGGTATATATAAACCTTATCATGAAAAGGTGGAAGTAAGACGCTAGGAAGAAGACCGGACTAAAAACTTGAGCTATGTAGTTGGCTCTAAGCGGTGCTGCCCCAGAGCACGGGGAGCGTTTCGATTCGACGAAAAGAACACCGTGAACTCATAATATTGAATGAATATTTTAAGTGCTGCATTGTTATATCTAGTGGAAGTACGTAGTTTGTAGTAGAAGCAGGGCCTCTCAGAGGGGGGACATAAGGGGCAGTTGCCGTGAGCCTCATAGTTTAAGGGGCCTCACTTTCCAAGATTCCAAGGCAGCAAAATCAAATAGAGCGCACTCCCACGCTTGTATTTTTAGCACAACAATACAGAACATAAGCACGGTATACAGAAACAAAGTAATATAAAATACTGTATACCGTATACGTCATTCGGCGACCACTTCCCACATAAAATCGAAGTTGTTGTTGTTTCTGCATTAGCGCTGACGCTGATGCTAAAGCGCGAAAAGCATTTGTTAAGTAAATTTACTTATTGAATAAATATGTATTTTTAATACCATAACAAAAGCTAAAAATTTTCCTAGTTTTGTATGAGTATTTGATTGTGAGGGACTCACGTAGATAATGGGCATTTGGTGGGAGTGATTGCCATTTGCAAAAAAGATACATAAGCGTACTGCTACCAGGGCGGTTTTCTTCGGTTTTGTTCTGCAGCCATTTTTTATAAATTTGAGACATTATAACATAGTAGATACCCATTATCTGCGTCACCTTGTTAATTATAGATGAATGATTGTGTTTTGTTTTTTTGTTCTTTGTTGGTGAATCGTATGTATTATTTATGTTTAAATTTTATGTCAGTAAATATTTTTTTTATCAAGAATTGCGTTTTCAGTGGTATGAAGAAAATTGACATTTTTTTAGGTTCCTATAAGATGGAAAGCTAAGACCCTAACCGGGATCAGCAGCGGACGATCCTTCTCGCTCACGAAATGATTTTGTTTCAGTTATTCCCCCATTGAAATCTCCGTGTGCGGGGTCTTGTGGGACGTCTGCAGCCAGCCAAACTAGGAGTGATGTAGGCCGTTTAGGTAGTATTCCGCAGTTTAGACACTCCACGATTTTGTACGAGGATCTGAGGTTGACCTCTTCGGGTAACCAACCGCGATTCCTCATTACAGTAGTACATAATTTATCCGATAGGTTGTAACATATTTTTTTACAGGTAACTCTAAATTTTGTTATATACCCAAAATCATGTTATACAGATTTGTTATTCTTTCATTATACGTTTTTCCTATTCCGGAATGTGCACCGCTTTGAGGTGAGCTGAGGAGTACGACAAGGATGCCTACTTTCACCTTTATTATTTCTTATAGTAATAAATGACATCTTTGTCGGCACTCTAGGTAGTAGAACAGGCGGCATACAATTGGGTTTGCTAGACCGCCTTAAGAATCTCGACTACGCGAATGATATCTGCTTGCTTGCCCACAGACACCAGGACCTGAAAAACATGTTAAACAATTTGGCAACAGAAAGTAGTCCAGCAGGCTTAAGGCTAAATCCAACTAAAACTAAAGAAATGCGGATAAATGCAAACACCATTGAGCGGACAGCGCTGAATAACCGTGACGTGGAACTGGTTGATAAATTCTGCTACCTCGGTAACATTATTACAGAAAATGGCGGGGCAGAAGAAGACGGCAGTTGGAGAATAAATAAAGCACGAGGCGCATAAGCATGCCTGTGGAGATCAGCGGAGATCTCAACTAACACCAAATTGTGGCTGTTCAACTCCAACGTTAAGGCAGGTCTTTTGTACGGTTGCGAAAAATGGAAAGCCACCCAATTCATCACAGGATGCTACAAGTTTTCATTAACAGATGCCTGCGTCGTATCCTAAAAATCCGATGGCAAGATAGAATTTCAAATGAAGAGCTATGGCGCCATGCCGGCCAAGAATGAATAGGCGACCAAATCAGGCGAAAGAGGTGGAATTGGATTGGCCATACTTTTCGACGCGAAAAAAATAATCTAGCTAAACAGGCCCTTGAATGGAATCCGCAAGAATCCCGCCGAGTCGGAAGACCTAGAACAACGTGGAGGAGAACCCTATTAGCAGAAGCCGCAGCAACTGGGAGATCCTGAGGGATTCAAGGAGCGTAAAGAAGAAGAAGAAGGATTGTGCACACATAATTTTTTTATAAAAAGGCGTTGTAACGAACGCGGGCTTTTGATATTCTTTCTTTCTTCTTCTTTAAACTCCTTTAATCCCTCTTGGAATATAGGGCGGAAGGATATTAGATAATATAATACGAAAAAATAAATTTCGAAAAACTCTAAAAGCTACAAGAATTTGATAGAATAGAGTTACTACAATATTCGGCCTACACACCGGACACATTCTTCTCAAATTTCTAATGTTGTTGCCCATAAGAGAATTGTAGACACGATTAGATTATCTGGAAGTTGCTGACCGCTATACAAATGCGGGTCCGTAGAGATCGATATATCACAAACGTCCAAAAGCATATTGTTAATGCTGACATTGGTGTTATTGAATCTAGAAAAGAATGTTTTTACTCTTGAAATTGAAATTATAACTCTTGCAGAAGTTTTGAGAGAACAATGCACAACGACGATTCGATTCCATTTCAAAAAATTATTTTATATCCAAGATCAACTAACTGGTGTATTAATTGCATCTTCTAAAGTGAAGATAACATTTTTTAGAAGAACAATGAAAAATAAAATTGCTGAATGGTTGTCTTCAATATCACATTACGTAGAATCTATTAATTACTATTAAAATAGCCGCAAAGTAATATGAGCGCTTTTGACTAAATAATAAGATAAATTCACTCATGATTCAATGATTGCTAATTTAATTTAAAAACTGATTAAATATGATACAAGTGAATAAAAATGCGAAAAATTACTCGGAAGCCATGCAATATTAAAATATGTAAAAAAGATAATTATAAACGAAGTTAGATGTAGAAAAAATGTAAAGGAATTACCACAAACAAAAAACATTTGAAACTATTGAAAACATATTTTGCTACTTTAAAGTCTGGATAAAGTTTCACTTTAATAAAAAGATAAATGCAAAATATATTTCCAAGCAGTAAATAAAATAAATCTACTTAAAAACAACTCAAGCACCTAGAAGATGTATCACATACCTGCTATGCTAGCATCCCGATGCAATGTCACTTTGCCCTTATCTAAGACATCATTAAAAGCAGGCCAACCACAGCCGGAATCGAATTTCGTATCTGAACTAAATAATTCTTGGTGGCATACAATGCATCGGTAAAGGCCTTTTTCGTAATGTTTGTTGTAACAACCTTCAAGAAAAACAATCAAAGATTAAAAATAAAAAATAAGTACCGTGAATGAGGTAAGATTACCGGTGTAGGGGCGTTCAGTAGCAGCTTCCTGTGTAACTTGATACTGCAAGGGGGTCAGACGCTTCCGGAGTTCTTCCTTGCTTTCCATTTTGAAATTTCCCTTTTTATCCTTTTGCCCTGTAAGAATAGAAATTTCGTTACTACATTGATATTCTGAAAAAATATTTCGTATGAAGAAGGTGACGACAAATTAAAAAAATTCGTGTTCAACATGGAAACCTTAATGAGCCATGAGCAGGAGAAGTGCACAATTTGGAATACTAATGAACATTGCCGGATGACGTAAATCAAAAAAATTCTCACAGAGTGTAAACGGAATCGGACTTCCGGTTTGAAAATCTTCCACGTTCTGACTGGTGAAAAGTATGTTTACATAAATTCATGAAATTCGTGATGAACGATTTTTTGGGGCTCATACCCACATATTTTTTCGGATTATTGTTTCAAGTGTTTAACTGTGTTACATCCCAGCAGGAAATTTTGGATGTCATTACTGTCGTAATGCATTATTTCTATGATAACATTTGGTGAAAAGTAATAAATTGTCATGTAATACATGAAAAAATTGACGAATGAGTACATTATTCCAAAGTCATTACACTTTACATTACCCTGTAATGCAAAAAGGATCCCATGCATTTTCTCATTACATTACAAAAGGCATTCTTTAGTAGTCGGAAAAGTAATATACTGATTACCGCCTATGACATGCCTGTGTAAAAGTAAGCTATTCTGTAATGCTAAAAGTATCCGTCCGAGCTTACTGTAATGAATTACATATCTACTTCGGTAATGACTGCATTTCCTGCTGGGATAATTTGGGCTATAAGTAGGGATACGGACGATGAAGAGTACTCGATTAAATATATACTCAAATCGAAAGAAAATTACTCAATGAGTACTTGTTACTCAGTCAAAAGTACTCGTTGAGAATCGATGAGTACTTTTTTTACTTTTCTGCAAACTGCCTTAGCGTATATACTACTCGATTTTTGTCTACGACGTTTACGTCTACGTTACAAATACTTATGCCTGTATCCTAAAAAACTGTGAGTGTAATTTAACTCAAAATCTGGAGATGATGTTATCTGAAATAGTATTCGGTGTACAGTAAAAGTTAAAGTAAAAAACTTGGCACCCTAAGAATAAAATAACTCACAAAAAAAAACGGTTGATGGTAAAACGCTAAAAAAGCGCAGAATATTGGAATTTTTCTCGTTCTTAGAAGCTACATATCTTCTAAATGGAGTTTCTTAAGCTTCCTTTTTCCATAAAACCCTGTATCATAGTGGATAGTGGGGATAGCCACCTTTTTTTAAAGAAATCCAGGAATCACCCCTGAAAATACAAGCCAAATAGTCATACAAAGGATTTTATTGAAAGACTGATGTCGTATACAAGACACGATTTTTTTATGTGTGAAAGTCTAAGCTTAGGTTTAAGTCTAAGTATAATTCTTTATTCTACCAGCCCGTCAAGTCGTTCACGTCAAGGTGCTATGTCTAGTAATAAGCTAAGCTTGAAGATATGAAAAGGATAAGAGTAGCCTGGAGAAGACAGTGAGCCTAGCGGACTTTTGGAGGTTATATGAGTTTATTGTTTTTAAACAGCCGACTAGGCTATAAGAGTCGGGGTTAGCTTGAGGTAGCGGAGGGATATGCCCAGGACCGTCACAAAGAGGAACAGCTGGGATGATTTGCGCCGGGTCCAAGGCCAAAGGGGCCCCGAGAATAGAGTGACCCCAAAAAATAACAACCCTACATCCCTGCGTACTAATGATTTAGGGGCCCCGAAACTAGGTTGAAACCCAAAAAATCAAAACCGCCATATCCCTGCGTACTAATTGTCAAGCAACAGTAATCTAGACCCTATGTATGGATTCTTCTACTCATTTACTATTTAAATAATAAACACTATTAGTACCTTTCCATGACAGCTGGAAGCTTACTAGAAGCTTCAGAAGCTGCAGTACTTCAAATACTGTATCAAAAGTATTTTTCTGGTCGGCTCGATTGCTTGTCATGTAAACCGAGCTTGAAAGCTTGAGTGCCTGAAATTGTGAAAGTTAGACTTGGTGTTGGTCTAAAAGCAATTTTGGAAATGAGACAAAATTATTAATAAAAAAATAAATCCACGATAAAAGAAAGAAATAGAACAGTAACTTCAAATAACAGCTGAAGAACTCAAACTCATTTCAAGTTAACCCTTAGCTGGCCCACCTCGTTTTTGTAACATAGCTGGCCTATGGGGTGTCCACGCACCCCACGGAAAAAAACTATTTCCACGGAAAATATGCAATATTGACCTTTTTTAAAAATTCAGTGGAGTTCTTTGACAACCCTTTTTTATGTTCCAATAGCTGAGAGACTTTTTTCTTACTACGACAGAAAGAAAATTAAGGTGCGATAAAACATGAAAAATCGACATTTTGCTTCAAAAAATCAACACTCCTATGTTTTTTGAATGTATGGACACAGGCAACGGCGTAAAAGCTCTGTACATAACACCATCTAACACAAGTGAAACCCTCAACCTTCAAGACACACTAGAAGGTCCCACAAATATTGTTATTAGATTGATATCATGGAAAAAAGGTTTCTTTTAGGCCTGGGGTGTCCCTGCACCCCCAGGTCCAGCTAAGGGTTAATATGCCGCTTCAAGCAGGCAGAGCATATACGCGCTCGAGTTCTTGAGATTTTCAAATTTTCGAGCACTCAACCTATCATGAAAACGTAGTATATTTTTCTTGCTTACATTTCCAAAAATTCGTCGATGACATTATCACAGTCTATATTTTCTATTGATAATATCATGCAATGATCTTAGATAATTTTTTATTATTTTTAATTGTTGTTCACCTTTTTTAAAATTGCCTTTTCGCCCTTCTAAACGCGAGTGTCGACAGCAATTTTATCGAGCAGTACCCCAATTAAGTACCATCAATATGCGTCCAATATGCTGCGCATCGAACGAGAACCGATCTACGTTTGTCCGTTTTCTTCGCTCCATACAATTCCTTAAAGCACTCCAAATTCGCTCCTCTTGGTAGCACTTCCTCTGGGATAGCTTCTGGATTGATTCTGCCAAAAGAAAAATGAGTGCGGAGCCCCAGAGCTAAGCGCAAGGGCCTGTCTACATAAAACCTATTCCATTCTAGGCTACACTAAGTAACTTTAGATTCATCCCCGAATAGAGAACCGACCGTTCAGTATGTAATTCAATGTTTTCAATGAACTTATTCGTACCACATATTTTTTTGTCAAAGATTTTTTGGAATTTATATATCCTGAAGGGGCTCCCAAACATACATATTTTAGCCACAGACCACGCAAGGTGATGTGGCGGGCTTGGTTATGCCTCCGAAAATAAGTATCCCCCTTACCAGCCAACAAAGGCTATGACGCAGGCAGTAGCAGACTACCAGGTGAACGAGGTGAACCAGACCTTAGCGAAACTTTGACACCCTATTATTAACCGGTTAAGCTGGCAGGATGCCTTAATAGAGCTACTTATGAGGGCATATGAGTATTTTATTTATTTTCAAAATGGCGATAGTGCCAAGTCGGATGGGAATAATCGCATATTCCTACAAATTTTGACTCAACGTTAAAGAGCTACATATTCGCAAACTGATCTTGACCTTTTGAATACTTTTTTTGCTCCCATCTATCTTTGGAGAAATTCGATATTTCATTTATAAAGTTGTTTTTAACTCCTGCGATTCTCGATTTATGCTGCAGTTCAATGTCTATTTTGACTGGGTATAAAAAAACTGTGTACACCTATGTTTTAGCTCTGATTGTAACACGATGTGATCTATTTAACACCATCGATACCAATTTCTACGAAAATTGTTTCAACAATGCAACAAATGGACTGAGATGGTTAAATGAATGTGTCCCTTGAGATTTGTAGGTCTGAGCGGGTAATGGTGCAGGTTAATACGATCATACCAAGAGTAGTAGGGCATTTTAATTGAGCCGTCAGTACGATTTACCGTTGTGTAAGGGACAAATGTACTGCCTCGCATAAGTCATGATCAACTCTAACTGTAGGGAATGTGTTAATCAAATAGATACAGAGTTATTGTACCTAGATGTAGCTTTTAAAACGAGTTTTCTATTAGGCCGCGTCTTTAAAAATTCAACAATTTCAGATGCAGACCTATTTTGATTAGATAACAGTTCAAACAGCTACAATTCAAAAATTTGGTTGCCATTTCTTCTTTTTTTTCGTTGAAAATAAAAACAGTGGTTTTTAGTAATGGAGGGGGGTATCCGCCACTAATTTCACTGAAAGTTAGCGTATTGATGGTATTTGATATACTATATGGTTAATGATTTAGGTGATCCAAATCTAGAAATAAATTAGTCTTATATTTTTTCCTGTTGATTTATTTGACTGGGCCTAATTTATCCAGAATAATGCTCTCTTTTTGTTTGTAATTTCAATTATTTATATTCACAGCTACAACGTAGTGCATGGGCTAATAAATTTGAGTCATCAAGGCCACGCCACGTTTTGCATTAAAACGCAAAATCGTTATATTGCATGACAATTTCCAGGCTCTTATTGTATTACCGGCACGGAATCTGTTCCAAGCAATTATAGTGCAGTCTTACCGCATACGGTGGTACTTGTGAATTCTTCAGACCTTGACCTGCTGTGTAATCTGCAGACCTTGACTCTACCTTGCGCTTGCTTCGCTCTAAGAAGCACAAATTGTTATGTGATAAATGCAATATTAAGTTATAATAAATTCAGAGAGTAGGTTCCATATAAAGAGATTAGGTAAGCTACTGCGTTCTATATAAGATCATGATACTTATCCTGCACTTGGAGGTTGACAAAGACTTGTAAGTTAGACAAACCTGGTTATGGTCATATTATACTTAAAGAAGTGCAAGCACATGCTCATTCCAGTGTGAGAAGATTCGAATGTAGCTGCTGTTGATAAAAACCGCTGTTTTGGGGCATATCAAACAGTTTTGCAACAGCTAAATAAAAATATTTTATCGTATCATAAATATAAATTATAGATTAAGATGTCTGGAACGAAAAGACTTGAAGCCACGAGCTGCTGCGATAACTACCATACATAATGTGAGGATGATAAGCACCTAATTATGTGGTTAACCGTGCGAAATAATAAATCAACATGTAGAAATTGTGCAAGTCACAACAACAATCAATTCAGGTCGGTCTGGCATCACAAAGCCGAAAAGAAAACAAATAAAACAATCAGATCTTATCTCAGCGAATAGAATCATGTCAGTAGTTTTTTAGGTAACAGGCGGAATTAATTAAATACTGAGGTGATCACGAAGGTTGGATGGTGGCTCCGATGTAAATCCGCCGCCACTAAGAATCGAAAAAATTTAGAGAAAACACAAATCTTGATCCTCTGTAAAAAGAAAATAGCAATCATATATAATTAGAGCTTACAAAACTTGCAGTTGAATTCATACAAGTTCCAAAATTAGTTTTCTAAAAATAGCGCTCCCGAAATGCTACACTTTTTCACCCACTGGAATCGACGACACGGAGCACCCCCGACGGTATGGACAGCTCGGAATTAAATCATCGAATTTATCCTATTATAATAAACAACAACGAAAAAACACATTCTGTGAGATTACTTCATTTGAAGTCTATTATTAGATTTTAATTGAATTACTCGAGGGCACCACACTAGAGCTACCAGGATGAGCACTTTGTAATAATGCACTTTAAATAGTAACAATTTTGCACGAAATGATTATGAATGATTCCTCATATAATTGCATTAAATTAACTTCATTTATGCTTAATGGAAATATTTAAAACACACCAGTTTCAGTCGGTTTGTCCGAACTTATCCAAGCAACTCCAATTTTGGCGAATTTGCTACTGACCCTGAAGTTATTTGTGATAATTCTAGAACTCACATTAAACATCACTAAACTTTTGAACTGTTCGTTTGCCCCTCTATGTTAGAAATTTTTATTTGAATTATTTATTTGGCAAGGAACACACCAAAGAGAAAAAATTAAGCCGCACTCACCTACCTTGGCACTAGATTTCGTATGACGTGCGCAGACTTTTTTTATTCCTCCAAATGCCTCGCTTCTTGCGCGATTTTTGTATTTGCCTTTTAAATGACATTTTTAACAATGTTAGAGCGGGACAAATGTATGCTGTTTTAATTTCTTATTTTTATTATTCGTTTCGTAAACAAATTTTATGGAGCTGTCAAAAGTATGTTCCAATTCCAGTTGCAGCTGTCAGTAATCATTTGACGTTCGAAAGTATGCAATCTGAAATCGCCGATTTTGTGATCAAAAATAAAATGAAAAAAAAAAATTTTAAAAATAATTCGTTGCTGGTGGGTGTCCTCAATCTCTTCCTCGCTGTAGCCTCACAGCCGCACAGCAAGTGCTCCGCAGTTTCGGGAGCTGCTTCGCAGAAACGATAACTAGAATCGGCTACCAGTCCTATTTTGTTTAGATGGTAGTTAAGCGAATAGTGGCCCGTCAGGAGTTCTTATTATTTTTAGCTCCTACCTCTTGAGATTTAAAAGTATTCCCGCTTTAGCTTTATCGATTTGGATAAATTTTTTAGCTTAACGAGCACCCTGGGTTCTTGTCCAGCTATAAAGAAACATCTGATTTAGATGACCGTTCTTACGTGACAGCTTGCTAGCTACAGAAAGGTTCCGGACCGATAGGTGATGAGCTTGCCCTACTCTAGCCTGCTGTCGGCAATTTCTTTACCAATGTGACCTTCGTGGCCCGGAATCCACGTCAGCGTTACACTTTGTTGTTCCTGCTGAGGGATTACAAAGATAGGAGACAATCCAGGACAGTTTTTGATGACACCTTGTGAGATTTAATGGACAGCAGGGCAGCTTGACTGTCCGAGAAAATAACAATATTAAAGCTAGTTGGAGCTCTATTAATACAAGTCTGAGCACACACCTGGATGGCGAATACCTCAGCCTGAAAAACAGTGGGGTTAGTGCACAGACCCATGGATATTTTGCTCCTTGGGCCATATACGCCCAGCCCTACTCCTTTATCGGTTTTGGAACCGTCCGTATTCCAAAAGGACGTGCTTCCTTTAAAGAGAGGCCTGCTATGTTGTCACTCTGACCAACTTCGGACAATCGTCGTAAACATCATGGGCCTTCAAAACCAGGAAAGAGTTCGGCATCCCCAATAAGCTTAGACGACTATGTAGGTTGACCATGATGAATATGACAAGCCAAGAGTTATCCGGAACACTGTAATGGTTTCCGACAAGGGGACGCTCTGGCCTGCTTCGTTTTTAGCCTGGCGTTGGAGAAGGTAATCTGATTCAGAGATGATATCAAGAGGTATAATCCTCCACAAGCCCACCCAATTACTGGCTTATGGACAGGATATTGACATGATTGGAAAAACAAAATACACCTAACAATGGACCCAAAATCAAGGTAGAGGAACATGAGTTTGATTAGCTTAGGTTAGATATGGCTGAGCTGTTGGTTTAAGCTCATACACTTAGGGCAAAAGGATAGGCCCATTGCGATGCCATAGTGATCTAAATCTGATGTTAAAGTGTCGTTTCTTCGCCAACCCATCCCGAGGAAGTAATGAATTTTCTGAGTTGCGGGATCCCAATTCTTGAGACCAAAGAGTGAAGAGCAGTATCAGTAGATTTTAGAAGGAGTGGATGCGTTAGAGTCTTGCAGGTGGAACTCTATAAATCTGTGGTCCTAGAACGAGTGTTCCTTTAAGACTTTCCAGACCAGGTGCGGCGGAGCGTGTGGGATGGAAGGAAAAGGGCACACCCACTTTCTCTTTGGGTGGGAAAATCCACACTCTAAATATTTCATGTACACTTGATAACACAAAAGGTTGGAGGGATGATCTTTCTGTCGCTGGCGACTGTTCTGTCGCTGGCTGGAATGTGGGCAAAGGGCCGCACACAAGCATAGCTTTTCACACGAAAACTAAATATAACATATTAGAGCTATAGATACCTTATAACTGTATATCCTAAGTTTTTTAAACCCCACAACACCTAACATTTAAAAAGGGAATTTCCTCAGGGGCATGCCGAAAGAGGGATTTCCCCTAGCTTCCACATGAGAACCCCATGTAGCAAATGAGGGGCACGCTGAAAGAGTTTTGTCATGAACTGAACTGAAATGAAGTATGCCTTATTAGTTATTCATAATGCCTTATTTCAAATGAAATAGGTCAATATTTTTAAACGCGAGCATCGTTTTACTAATACGGTCTCCCAATATGGGAATATTATCGTTAAAAAATTAAAAAAAACTACTGCATTATTTTAAATTAAATTATTCAATACAAGCGATTATTTCAATTTCATTCGTTCCACAAATAGTTTATCCATTTTAACTCCAACTAACTTCACACAATAAATATTTTCGCCGGAAATTTTCATATCACTTTAAAACAGAGATAGCCATACACAAAATCATATTAGAGCGAATGAATAAAACAACTTTGATTTTTGACGGTTATTCTTGTTTTCTTTTCTATCCCGCTGAATCTTGCATCACCTCATCCTTTTCCTACAAAGTTAACCGGTACTAGTTGCTGGCAATTTTACGGGACAATATTCATTATACAAAAAATCATATCGAGGCGAGAGTCGCTTCGAGAATTCTAAAATTAAAAAATCAGTGTTTGGTTTGTAAAAAGTATCTATCTCATCGTAATAACAAAGTTAAGTGCAAAAGTGTTGTGTTTTGCATAATAGAAACATTTTAAAGGAAAATATTTTACACCACTTTTAGTGTGTTAATAGAGGAGAGATTCGTAAGGATATTCACAACAAGGATTAGCCATGTTTAAAACTAAGAAGGATGTCGATCGGCACGTCCAGCAAGCGTTATCGAAGCTACGATCACAAAATGAGGTAAACAAAAGGCTTATTAAGAGTAATTTTCTGTTTAGGAATACTGAGGTTAACGCATTTGGCATTTTCACACATTTTTTGGCGTTTTTTCATGAGCGTCCTTCATTTTTACGGAAAATCAATTTTTTGCCCTTTGTGGCTGTTTTGAAGATATTCTCTTAAGGCATTTTCAAATTAGAATCATGGAACTTTAATAAATGTGACTAATTCGCCATCAAATTGCCAATTGGATTAAATTTACGTTTTATAAATTCTAACAAGAAAGTGAGGTTATATTGCGCAAAAAAAAACTAAAAAAAAACTTTCTTTTACAGAAAAATCTTCGCGGATTTACAATTGCAAAATTATATTTTAAATTGAATGAGTACAGTGCTGCTCTGCCGTATATCTCCGCATATTTATCAGTTAAAGAAGAATATGCGCCCGCATATAAACTACTAGGCCAATGTTATCAAAAATTGAACAATCCCGACAAGGCTCTTCTAGCATTCCAGCGTTCCTTGCAGCTAGATCCAAAACAGCGGGACTTATTAATTGAAATTTGTAAATTACTATTAGCTGACAAAACAATGAACGCCAATAAGGCGAAATTTTGGTGTGACTTAGCTGAATCAGAGAAGATTCAGCACGAGGCAGTGTTTGGCCTGCGACTAAAGCTTCTAGACAAGGATAGTATGGAGACAGAACAAGTTGAGGAGTTAATACATAAGGAGATCGCGTCTCGTCCAAATGACATAAACATGAGAGTCCGACTTGTTAAGCACTTCATCGACCAGGATAAAATTCTAGATGCGTTCAAGTATGCATACGACTTGCAAATGAAAAACCAGGATTTATTCTCCAACTGTCCTGAGTGGTATAACATTGTCGCACTCACCTTGAACCGGTATAAACAACTTCCAACGGCCAAAAGTAACTGGGACTTTTGGCTACTATGGATAATTTGCCTAGAAAAACAGGTGGAAATTAGTTTTACAGCAAGCAGCACATTACAAAATTCTGGCACTACCGAAACAGCAAATTTACTATTCAACTTAGACCAGTGCTTGTTTGAAGCATCACGCTGTGTTTTTAATTTATGCCCGGAAAAGGAGTTGGCAACGCAGTTCTTGCAGCATTTTAAAGGCCAGTTCTGTTTGCATGCTGCTGCGTTAATATTCAAGAGGGATATCATTCAAAATAAAAATCAATGGAATGAGGCAACTAAAAATGCACTACCGTTGCTCTTTTTGGCCTATCAGAGTGCCACGCCAGATATACAAGCGATGTGGATGAAACATTGCAGCGAACAGACGAAGTATTTGATTCAACGATGGAATCGAGAGGGATCTTTTCGCTGTGCTCAGGTAGGTTTAGCTCTATAAATTTTTAAATTTAAGTTTAAGATTAAGTTTTGTTACATTGATTCCTTTATCACAAGCCCTTAGGCAACGAACAAAAGTTTGTTTATTGAAAAAGGAATGAAAAAGGACAATGACAAATATTTTTTCATTAAATTACTGAACTTAGTTTTTGACAACTCCAGCGATGGTTTTTTTCTCTGCAATTCCTCTTTACTAGGACAACAAAAAGCCTATAGGTAAAACCTAATGGCTTATCTTGTTGCGTATATTCAATATCATATCTCCATCATTACATTCAGCGGTGTTCCACATTTCGATTTTTGTGAAATTGATACTCGAAATCGAAATTAGGTGTTCTACATTTCGATTAATTTCCTATATCGTTCATGCAACGGTGATTTGTCGTAACCCTCAAAATTTGAAAATTGACTTTATGGGATCATTGGATAGAGGTCATAATTGTGCCGCCTGCAATATGTCGTAATCTACAAAAATAATATTCTATAAAATGCCAATATGTTTAAATTTGCAAAACAGTACAAGCTAATTATAAATAAAACTGAAATGATGAAGTTTTAATTGCCTCCTGAAAAATTACCACTCTGTGGCTTGCGACATATTGAAGTTGCATGAACGATATGTGAAATAGAAATTACAAATCGAAATTAGGTGTTCCACATTTCGATTAAATCGAAATTCACTCGAAATAAAACCGTTTCAGTTGTTGTTGGTGATTTGAAAGTGAAATAACAGGAGAAGCGCTGTGATTTATTTTAAAATTTGTGAATTTGCGAGAAATAATCCCGCAATAGCAAGAAGATATGTAAAAAAAAAAACAAATTAATTGTTGTGGACCTTTGGAAAGAGTTAGCCCAAAAAGTTAATGCAGAGGGTTTTTTATGTTTTTTATTTAATAGTTTCTTTTGATATAATGAATTTTTTATTTTTTAAAAGACTGAATAAAGAATTATTTTTTAAATTCATATTTAACTTTTCTTATAACATATTTAGCTTCTAAACTTTTAGCTATTTCATCTCTGACCCTAACAGCATCACTTCTCTGTTCTTCAACATTTTCTGGTTCGATAACTTCTATATCTGCATTTGTGATCGATGTTATACTTCATAATCTAGTTTAAGATGCCTGCAGATATTATGAAGTGCAATACAAATGTGTACTATTTGTACAGCTTATATTGCACATATATAAATAATTCAAAAGGAATCAAGAAGATTATCTTTTTTAATTTTTTCCTTCCTTTGAAGCTCTCTTTCTTCAATTACTGCAGCTATTAACATAAAATCCATTGTTTGGGGCACAACATTTTTTAATTTTTTTTTGACTCGGACACAAACTATGCTCAAAATAAATATAAATTTTAAGTGTCAACCAAATTATATATTTTCGAAAGTGATTTCGAACAAACGAAATTCACTCGGAATTCAGAATATCAATTTTGAATTCGAGTGAAATTGAATTCCGATTTCGATTGCATTTCACTCGATTTGTGGAACACCGCTGATTAATTGTGGGGCACGTTCTGGAAAACTTAAAACCTAGAAAACCAGGAAAAGTCAGGGCTTCACATACATACTTAAAACCAGGCGGAAATGCTTGCTCTGCTGCACGCGCTGGATCACATAAATGAGGGTCAGGTGCAGGGAAGAAGTATCCTTATAGCACTGGACAATCAGGCTGTGATTAAGCGCATGAATCAGACAGAGATTAATGCGTCTCTGGCGTTGGAATGTGTCCAAAAACTGAACAGGTGTGCGCAACAAAACAACGTGACGCTAGCTTGGGTTAGAGGACATACAAGGTGGATTTACATATCTGACATTTTTCCGTCGCGCCGGGTCACAGCTGATCATTTCTGTCGCAGATTTTTAATACGCGTTTTACATTTCTGACGAATTCTGCCGCAGCCAAAAACAATCGTGACTTTTGGCAACTGACGTGAAGAGAGTAAAAATGAAAGTAACCAAAAAAATATAAATTAACAAATAAACAATTTTTAATAAAGCCTCCCTTTACGTCCACGCAAAGCCAAACAAATTCCAATAAAAAAGCATTTCAGTTACACATAACCTCAACTTTTACTTACAATCAGCTGTTTCTATCACCCTGTCACAGAAAAAGTTGAAGTTCGCTCAGCTCTCCACCGTGACGGTAAGATGTCACAGAGATTGTTTCCTATTGGTCGAAATTATAAAAAATTGCGGCGCGACAGAAAAACGTCGGATATGTAAATCCACCTACAGGCATCGATGGGAACGAAAAGGCTGACAACCTGGCAAAACAGGGGTCAACCTCGGAATTCTGGGGACCGGAGCCATACTCTGCCATTGGCAGAGGGTTGGTAAGGAACTACATCGAGAAATGGGTCGCTGAGGAACACCGGAGACGGTGGGACGCTATGACCACGTGTAGGCAGGCTAAGATGGTGCTTACGTTGCCGATTACCGCAGCCAGAAGAAGGATCCTGCATATGCAAAGGAGAACCTTCAGATGGTTGGTGGCACTGATTACAGGACACGGATGTTTCAGGTATCACCTAAAAAGAATGGGAATACTGGAGGATGACACCTGTCGGATGTGCCTGGAGGAACCTGAGACGGCCACACACATAGTGTGTCACTGTCCGGCGGTGGCGAGGAAAAGGGCTGCCATAACTGGACTCCATTGGATGGAGGACATAAGGCAGACTCCCTTCAATCAGCTGCTTGCGATAACTAGGGGAGTCGAAGTAAGGGAGCAATGGGACAACCCACTGCAACCCCAATAAGATGACTCTAGGCAGAGGGACGAAAAGGGACCCGCAAATAGTGGTCTGATTCGATATCCCTCGAAAATCTATATATATATACATAAAGCTCCTTTAATCCCCAGGGCGGAAACAGTAGCCCTCCAGCGGACTCTGTTTTGTGCGACAGCTCTCAGCTTGGTCCAGGTTTTCCCATTTGTAATGACCTTTGCTAATAGTGCTTTCCTCCACGTTGTTCTAGGTCTTCCGACCCGAGGAGTTCGTTGCAGATTCCAGTCAAGGGTCTGTTTGGCCAGATTCTTGTTTTCGCGTCCAATTCCATTTCCTTCGCCTGATTTGGTCGTCTATTCTTTCTTGGCCGGCACGAAAAAAGCTTATGGGATATCTAGAATCCAACCTACTTATCAAGGACAAACAATACGGCTTCCGACAAAAATGATTCACTGGAAATCTTTTAGTTTTTCTTACAGAACACCTCAACGGAAGTTTGCATTGATTTGGTGAATCTAGCCGGGTTGCTTTTGATATCCCAAGGGTTTTGATAGAGTATGGCACTCACTTCTGTATGATTGAGAGTTTTTTTTTCCGGCCAATTAAAGTAGTATTGGATGACGTCAAATCTGGGATGGTACCACGTAAGTTGTTTTAATTGATCTTTTCGAACAAAAACTCTTGAATTTTTGTATTAAGAGGTCGATTGAAACGACATTGAATCTCATCCTATCTCTGCGGAGGTTCTCCAGAAATCAAATTTAACACCGGCCATGACCTACTTTCAATCCCCTTCAACCCATTTCTCAGCTTTGCTGATGACGGTACCCTGCGTTACTCTTACGACTTCGATACAAGACAGACACGTGTCAGATCCTGTCTTGATGACCGTGTACTAATGTCCAACTCCATTAATAACGACACTAAACTCATTGTAGAGTGGGAAAGCAAGAATCATGTCGAATTCAACCCCACCAAAACTAAGTAGTCTTATTTCAAAAAAAAAGTTCAACACTTCTCCATCCGTGACAGTGAGTGAAGTTGGACTAATGGCGACTCTTCCCTACACATCTTAGACGTGAAATTAATCCAAGACTTGCGATGGAATATAACCACATATCCCATATAACTTGGGAATTCTTAGGAGGTGCAAGATCCTCCTCCAGCCATCGGCCCGTGCTGTTATTTACAAATCCTACATTCGGCCTCTTCTGGCATACAACTCCCTCGTTTGGGGCGGCGCTTCGATAACCACCTTGGGATGGTTAGATAAGGTGCAAAAAAGGGCCCTTAAATTAATAGATGACACCGCTTGCTGCACCATCGACCCCTTGAGCCACCGCAGGAATGTAGCAGCACTGACAAAATGTTATCGCTACTATCATAGAGACTATTCCATCGAAATAAACGCTCTCCTGCCTTCACGGCAATATTATCCCCCTAACACCAGAGTAGCCCACTCGTCTCACTCACACCACTTGCAGATCGTCGGTTCGCGCACTCAACAAGCAATTCGTTTCTAAATAGAACTACACGACTGTGGAGCAATCTTTCGCAGTAGGTATTTCCGAGCTCCTACAGCATCCAAGAGTTCATATGCAGGATTCATCGCTACCTTCTTCAACACCCATTCGAACCCTCATAGCACTTAACCTATTCTCCGTACTAAGCTTGCTGTTAGACATTGCACCATGACGTGACAAACGACTTAACAGACAGGTAGACAGCTTAGCACTGCCACATAAAAAAAGGTGCGGCCATCCAATTCCATTTCCTTCGTTTTTCTTGGCCGGCACGGACCCATAGTTCTTCATTTGAAATTCTATCGAGCCAGCGGATTTTTATTAAACGATGTAAGCACTTGTTGATGAAAACTTGAAACTCAAGGCTGCATTTGGAATTGTATAGAGCAAGAGTGGGCCACCTTTTTATAAGATGGGCCAGAATAAATTTCACGTTTTTCCACGGAACTGGAAGCCGAACATCGGAGAGAGTGTAAAGGGTGTGCCAGCGCTGAGCAGGACCTATAACGTCATAAAATTGGGAAGGGACCAGGGGACGACAACGATAGGGGTAAGGGTCCATAAGAACATGCCCCACAAAAGTCCTTGATATTCTACTTGCACCTACTTCCCCCGACCTTCACATCAAAAATCTAGCCTCGTGTCGTACCCTCAGACTGAGGGTATTTGGGGTCTGCACCTCTAAACCCTATGGACATACCAATATCTAGAATCTGCTACCCGAGAGAATGGCCGCTACAACCACAGACTACCTTCCTCCTAGATTGACCTTCAGCAATGACTTCTCCGCCGAAGTACCCTCCAGAAGAAAGTGAAGAAACTGAGAGGTCCTGGGAAAGTACAATGTACGATTATTTACCGACGACTCCAAGAGGTTAGAGGGTGTCGGAGCAGAGGTTGAAACCACTAACAGTTCACTGTCTTAGCATCTGCCGGTGTATCCTAGTATCTTTCAAGCGGAAGTGTTGGCGATCCTGAAGGCCTGCCATACAATGAACTTAGAACCTACACAAAGATGTTGCATTGGAATATTTATAGATAGTCAAGCCTCTACAAAAGCTCTGAATTCGGTAAGAATACGCTCCAAGATAGTGGCTCAACGACCGAGATGGTCGGCAGTCCAAAAGGCGGAGTTAATAAAAACGAAGAGTCACGTCAATCATCACGGGACATTGGTCCGAGACCATGCCACCATCCTGTTCAAAGTCTGTTGCCGTAGCTGCGGGAGACGAACGAGGGAGAAACACTTCCTGTGAAAATGCTCGGCTTTAGCTCAAGCCAAACAGCGCACACTAGGCAGTTAACGTTTTGGTAGACTTAAAAGAGATCTCTATACTGGAGATCAGATCACTGTTAAGCTTCCTAAATTCCACCGGAAAGGCTTTAAGCATCTGTCACATCCGACCAAATAACTACTATACAAGTTGTAGCAACAAAACGGCGCATCAAGCGCTTTTGAGCCTCCGATCGCACTGGAGGCAGCCCCTCACTTACCTACCTACCTACCCCCACACAAGACCTGCCCGCCCGGCTCAACTCTACTGTGGGTGGAATAACTTCCACAGTCAGCACTCCCGAACTTATACAACACCCAAGAGTTCAAACGCAAGGTTCACCGCCATCTCCTGCAACACTCATCCGACTCCCCATAACCTATGCTATCCCTCTTTCTTTCCTTCGAGCTAAGCTTACTATCGGACATTTCACCATGACTTGTACGACATGACGAACTGGTAGTACAAAGGCTGATACCTGAGGTTACACTATACGCGTCTATAAGCCAGGTTAGGCGGTGCATGTGTCTCGCGAACTTTGTAGAGGGTATTTTTCATTTTCACTGCTCATATGCGATTTTGAGCGAATCTTAATCAGGCAGCAATTAAATATTTAATCTAAGAACTTAATATTACTTTCAAACAATATTTTTTTAACAAATCAGTATAAAATATAATTAATTTTCTTTTAGGCTGGACGCACCATTTCGACTTGCCTAGAGAATACTCTGGATGAATCACTGTCATCCCAAGTGCATCAAGTTCTATCTGAAAGCAACAATTGGTCGAATACAGACGAAGTTCTAGCACAAGTGCGTCAATTTTGTTCAGATATCTCATGGCGTAGCAAGATATTCCGCCTACTCTTTCACAACAGCGATCACTTAATTAAAATGCAATCATCCATTTTTATAAATTGTAAGAAATTATCCGAACCAATTTATGAGTTTCCAACCGAGGCCGATATTGGAACATATGAGGAAATTGCTCAATATTTAAAGCCACAATCACTTCAGCATATGGTGTACTTGTGCTTAGGATTAGAAAATTTATCTGCCGTACGCTGTACATATTTCAATGGCTTAAATTTTTCTACACAAAATCTTTCATTCTGTGGGGCAGAATCCCTTAATCAACTAGATATAGATTCATTTTTATATGCAGCTGTTATACAGGCAAAACGTAATTTCGAGGTAGAAAGGAGTACATATGAAAGTTACAATTCTAAGGGAACCGGAAGGCCGGTTATTTTGCCATTTGCAAATATTGTTGAGAATTTATGCACAGAAGAACAAATAGCATGGTGGTCTGCTGCGTATCAAGTATATAAAAATTTGACTGGTGATAATTTTGCTGAAATTCGCGCAACACTGCAATATGGCATTGAAGCTGTAAGGGGAATAAATGATCCGAAAATTGATCTCATTATAATATTAAAATTAGGGAAAATGTTTCTTACACGCTCGCAAGATATTTTAAAGTCAACAGAAAAGGGATTCCTAGAGGCACGAGCTGAAAATCTATTCAAATATGGATTGAATTTGTTTAAGCTACATCATAAGGGAGTTTTAGAACCATACAGAAAACTATTCAAGTATAGCAATTCTATTTCATTACCAGTTGATCGTCAGATTAATGTATTAGCTGAAGAAGCAGTACAGTACTTGGTTGCAAGATACTTCAAGAATGCTGAATATGAGGAGTGCATTGAGGAATTATATGGTATTCAATTACCATTTGCAACATACTTTCAAGCCGAAGCTTATCGGAAACTTGATGAAAGTAATAAAACACCTAAGAAGACTAAGAAAATTTATATTGACAAAGCCCGAGATTGCTTAAACCAAACTCTTAATCTTTTAGGTCAATCAAATATTGATTCAAATCATCCATTGCATTCAATTGTTCATTCAGAAATCAAACGACTTCAATATACGAAGAAATTTACGAATGATGCTTTTGGTAATGGACACTACGCAGATAGCGAAGAATATTTCAATGATGCATCATTCAATTCAAGCAGAGTTCGCCGAGAAATTATGCCACCTCCTGCTCAAAGATCCATTGAACTTGAAAATTTAGTAAAGCAAATGGCTAGTTCGTTGACATTTTTGAAGGAAGAAATAACAGACATGATAAAATCTGAAGTTTCTGATATTAAGAAAGAGCTGGCAACACTTAAGGAAACAATTGAAGTTAACATGAAGAAGAAAAGTAATCCACCCAGTCGGGATGAAGAGGCGAATGTTCTTGAAGATTTATATATCATTGATGATGAGCTTCAGAATCAAATTTACTCGAATCAACAAAGTATTTATCCAAATTACAATCATCAACAACAACCTCAACAAGCTCAGCGTATTCATACGCCGGGCAGTTTGATCGGTCAACAAAACCATCATACTCCTGTAGCATCTCATCATCAGCAGCAACCACCGCCGAATAATCCATATAACAATCCATTATATAACACCAATTATCCAATGAATTACTTCCAGCAATATTTAATGCCAGGAGCACATCCCAACCCCACGCAACTTCAGCCAGGCCCAAGACCTCAATTAGGTCTCAACCAACAACTGCCATTTGTTGATCCAACACTGAACTTCAGTTTGCCGGGGTCGCAACCACAACCGTTGCCAATACACCAGCAAGACAACCGATCCAGTCTGTTTGGACTTCTTACACAGTCCAATAATCCACAAAACATCCAAGATAAACTACCAGCAGTTCAACCTGTCATCAGCTCCGGATCGAATATGTGGAATAGAATATATAACAATGCTCCAGTTGAAAAGGGACCACCAGTTAATGTAGTCATTACAAGTTCCGATCCTCTTCCGACTAATAATACTTCCAGCTTGTCTCAGCCAGCGTTAAGTGTAACAATTCCCTCACACCACATTAAACCTAGCCTTGTGCCAAACGAGCCAATGAATACACCTCCCCAGATGAACACAAACTTCCCTATGATTGCTCAAGATCCCTCAATTAATATTCCGAATATACTGACAGGAATCACACCGCCAGTGATTTCGTTTAAACAAAATACCGTTAAGTCAACTGATACCACAATAAATAATACAATAGAAAGCGTAGTGAGCGATACTCTGAATAGAAGCGGTGACAGTGAGTATGATCCACGGCCAGATTTCAAGCCAGTAATTCCGCTGCCGGATGAAGTGGATGTTAAAACGGGCGAAGAAGATGAAGAGGTTCTATTTTGCGCTAGAGCAAAACTGTTCCGTCATGTTGACAAGGAATGGAAGGAACGCGGACTGGGAGATATGAAGATATTAAAGAATAAGGAAGGCAAGAGCCGTATTCTAATGCGTCGGGAACAAACTCATAAAATATGCGCAAATCACATAATCACCTCGGAAATGAATCTTACACAACCTAAGAACGAAGAGAAAAGTTACATTTGGGCAGCAAATGATTTTGCCGATGAGGAATTGAAGGTTGAGAAACTTTGTGTGCGATTTAAGTATGTCGAAGTTGCCAAAGAATTCTATAATGTCTTCATGAAGGCCAGGGATGAAGCAGCCAGTATCCCAGCAGAAAAGGGAAAGGAAACAACAAAAACTGTAAAGGAAATAACAAAACCCAATCCGCCTGCGCCAACTGCGCTTAGTAAAACATCGACCTTTAATTTTGGGATATCAAGCACCCCAATTACAAAAAATGCTACGTTTACTACAACAACAGTTACAACAACTGCAAATACATCCTCATTTGTAGGGAAATCACTATTTTCTACATCGATTAAGCCTAAAGATCCAAAACCACCTACCACCGAGGTTAAGTCTTCACCATTTGCAAGTTTTTCGTTCGATAAGACATCTACTGAGTCTTCTACCAATTCTTCTAAACCATTTGCCAACATGTTTGCTAGTTTGAATAAAACCCAATCACCAAATGTGGGCACAGCAACAACACCAAGTGTACCTAATTTTGCCGTAACTGTTAAAACACCAGATATGAAAGATGAACATCACAATAAAACTGCGTCTGATGTTGAAGATGATTACGTGCCTACAGCACAATTTGAGCCAGTTATTCCACTTCCAGATTTAGTAGAAGTTCAAACTGGCGAAGAGAATGAAAAGGTACTATTTGAGCATCGGGCTAAATTGTTGAGATATGACAAAGATACAAAGGAATGGAAGGAGAGAGGCATTGGAAATATGAAAGTTTTGGTAGACGTTAATGATCCAAATCGTGTTCGATTAGTTATGCGTAGGGAAGTTGTGCACAAACTTTGTTGCAATCAGAGATTAACTAAGGATATGGAATTTAAGAAGGCTGGCAATAGTGAAACAGCGCTTACGTGGTGTGGTCAAGATTTCTCTGAAAGTGAATTACATAACGAGGTGTTAACAATTCGTTTCAAAACTGCGGACATCTGTAAGAGCTTCAAGGATGCTATTTTAAAGGCGCAAGCAAATATGACTGATGACAGCAAAGGTAAGTCATTTTTTAACATATTTTACAACAATATGCTTGTTGAAAACATAATATTTCTAATACTTAGACAGTTCTACTGTAACAAGCCAGAAGTGCTTAAGTGCAAAGGAGAGTGAAATTTTGGTACCCACCTCCAATAGCTATGTGTAATACTTTGTTAGATAGATCTTTTTCAGCTGAATATAAGTTACTAGGGCGTCTAGTTCGAAATCCCTGACCGTTCTGAGTAATACGGTCAGAAGTGTACAAAGATAGAATTTTAGATTTCACCCTGAATTTTTTTAAACTGTATAACCTATTACCCTGCATAAGGTACCAATGAACGCGGAATTCCTGCACCTATATCAGCCCACCAAATTATCTTGATCACGATATCCTATATCTTTCCCTGAACTTCGCAATTGAAAGCAGCATGAAGAAACTCTCTTCTACCGTTATTATAAGGCCATAAACACTTCTGAGCTGCTACAAAAATGTTCCGCACAATCCTGGGGCAATTTATTCTACTTTCGAGTTGATATGTATACCGTGTCAATGAACGGCGGAATTTTAAATTTATAAAAATAATTATAGTTTTTATCCGATTAAATTTGTTTTCGCGTATTTTAAAGAATCTGAAGCGATTAAGTGTAATCGGCATTAATAAAAAGGAAGCTGATTTGGTATAATTTTGTGTGTGCAAAATTAAATTCCCGAAGGCGTGGGTCGCCATTTTGAGTTAATTGTAAAATACAGAAACTCATACTTTTATTGTTTTCTGTGGGTTTGGAACCTGATTTTTTAAGCATCATATTTTATAAAACTGAAGGTACATTGTGATTTTAAATAAAAGATCGTTCCCTCAATTGGATGAGGTTGGGGACTCTTGTCCCCAGCCGGTTTCTGGCGTCAAACTTTCCGACATGGGAGACAAGCCTCCTCCGGATACCGGTAAGAGGCCTAAACTATCTAAATTAGTAGACTTGGCTAATGACCAGGTGTTTGTCAACGGGGTTCTCTCCCAAGTAAATGAGTGGCAGCCATCTCCGCGAATGGTCAATCTTGACAACACTGTGAATGAATTAATGAAGTCCTGCGATCGCATACAAAGTAGGATCACCAACATTTCGCAATCACAATCTAGCGATATTGATGTCGCCCCTATTTCTGCTGATGATGAAATCGGGCAGCAAGCCCCCATGGATGTTCACGTCGATAGGCCCCAGTCCTCTCAGGCTGCGACTAGCATTTTAGATAATGAAGAAGGCTGGACCCGTGTGAAGAGAAATGGTAGGAACTGCGCTGCTAACAATGGCAATGCTAGTAACATAAGTAACTCTAGGAATATTAACTACACCAACAGGTATTCTTCGCTTCATTCTGATGTTCACGCGGATTTAGATGTAAATAAGCCTTTTTCTAGTAATAACTTTAAGAATTCTAATAACTTTAATAATGTTAATAATAACAATTTTGATAAATCAGATAACCCTCTTCCAAATAGGTTCTGCCCACCGATAATTGTCCAAGACGTCAGCGTGAGATACCTCACTCAGATGATTTTAGTTCTTTATCCAGACTCTGAGTTTAAGCTCGCTAGGACCCGTGGGGGGGCGTGTAAGGTCTTTTTTAAGGACCGTGCCCATCAGACGGGCTTCTTCGCCAAACTTAAGGAAAACAAAGTAGCCTCACACACTTTCACGCACCCCGACGAGCGATTTGAATCTCTCATACTCAGGGGGGTCCATCCTGAGTATTTGCCTGAAGAAATTTTAGAGGATCTTACCGTGAACTTTCCTGCCCTTAAAGTTAAGAACGTGAAAAGATATGATACCCCCTACTCTCGTAGAAACAAAGTCTTGCTAAACCTATATTTGGTCCAATTCCCACCCAAAACGGATATAAACAAGGTTAGTACTATTATTAAATTTATCTTACGTCAGCGGGTTACGTGGGAGCGTATTAAGAGCGTTGGTCCGGTCCAATGCCGTAACTGCCAGATGCATGGGCACGCTGCATCCAACTGCAACAGGGAGTATAGGTGTGTGAAGTGTGATGGTATTCACCTGCCTAGGGAATGCCTTCGCACTCCTGAAAACATGAAGGACAGTGAGCCTTTTTGCGTGAACTGTCGTGCCTTCGGGCATCCCGCCAACTTTAATGGTTGCCCTGTGTACCTCAGAAGGGAGGAGCTGCGTAAGCGGCTGAGGTCTGGTCAGCGGTTCCAAGCAAAGGTATCTGCCGATACCAACCAATTTCCCTCCTTGGGGAAAACCCGCTCCCCTTCCGGGCCCCAAACCTATGCTGACTGCTTTAGGAGCGACCCTCCTCCCCATCCGCCAAAGAATTATAACTTTTCTGAAGAAATTAATGAAATCCTTCACCCGGAGGATACTTATGGAATGTCGCTCTCTCAACTGTTGGATAAGATCCGGAAGTTTTTGCCGCAACTCAGGGGGGTCAGGGGGCAGGATAGGAAGACGGCCATTTTGGGGTTCTACTTCTCTCTGGTGGGAGATGAGTACTAGAGCTCTAAAGTGTGCGTCTCTGAATGTTGGCTCCCTGATTTCCCTGGGTCGGAGGTGGTCCTTGCGGGACCTTCTCCATTCCAACAATTATGACTTCCTATGTCTCCAGGAAACCCACTTACATGCGAATGCTAAGCTATCTATCAACAACTATAAGCTTTACCGTAACGACAGTTTTCAGGGCACGGCCCTCTTATGTAAGAGCACCTTTGTATCTCGCCAAATTCACCTTTCCCTCCCTTTTTCCAATGTTTCTGTGGAAATCTCTCTCAATCTTCCCAATTCTGTCTCGGGTAAGATGCTTTTAATCTCTCTTTATTTGCCTTCCAACGTTAGTGCCTCTGACTTTTCTCTGCTGATGATGAAACTCTCTCGTCTTGAACCCAGGTACGAGGGCCTACTTATTGGGGGAGACCTAAATGCCAAGCATCCTAGCTGGTTTAACTCTACCACAAATAGAAACGGTAAACTTATTATGGACTGGAAGCTAAATAACCCTCTTCTCGACTTTTTCTCTATTATTGGACCGGGGGGCCCTTCTTTTCCCAGGTCTATGAGCTGCATTGATCTTTTCCTAGCATCTCACAAACTATCGGGCAGCCTGAACTTCCATCGGTGTTCGACCTCCCCTTCCTTCTCTGACCACTACACGTTAGAGCTTGAATTTAGTTTCTCTTCCTATGCTCCCTCCTTCTCTGCTTTGCCTAAATACCGTGTCCTGGATAGGGTCGACTGGAAACAGTTCGGCGTTAATCTTAATGACGCACTCCTCTCCTTCCAACGCCCGGCCTCTTGTAACTGGACTAACGACGACATAGACTCTTCCATCTCGTTTCTAAATTCGACCTTCAATTCCCTTTTGGATAGAGTAGCGCCCTTAAAGCCTCTTGGGTTTCGTGACAGACTCCCTCCTGATATTCAGTCTCTTTTCTTAACACGTAAAAACTGGCGCAGGAGTCTTAAGCGTCAGCTAGAGAGAAACCTTTTCCAACATAACGCCCAGACGATGGCCCTTGCTAACCAAATAATGTTGCTTAATCGGATTGTTGACGCACGTGTTTCGTCCTATATGAACACGTCCTTTCAGAACAAACTCCGTGCTTTGAGACCTGGCCCTTCCCTATATAGGGAGCTTAACAGGATCATTGGCAGAAAGTGCCCCCACCCGTTTAACAATCTTAATTCTGGAAACCACCCCCCATCGGACATCCCTGAGGTATTCGCCGACTACTATCGAGACCTTTTTCAACTCAGGCAACCTGGCTATAATCCTGCGAACCGTGACCTGGTCACGCGCTCTGTCGAGGCTCTTCAACTTCAGCTACCGTACTCCCACTTTAATTTCGAGGAAATCCCTGCCTGTAGCGAGAGCTTGTCTTATCCTTTCTTCAAACCCAGTTCTCTGGACTCCTTGATTCACTCACTTAACGGCAAAAGGTCGGCAGGCAGTGATAATATCTCCAACTATATTTTAAAAAAGATCGGCCCCCATATATCCTCTCCACTTTCCACCCTTCTTAATAACTGCCTGAACAATTGTTATTTCCCTACTGCTTGGAAATCGTCTAAATTAATCCCCATCCCTAAAGGAACGCTGCGTACTTTCCCTGCAGATTTTCGTCCTATTTCTTGCCTTTCTAATATAGGGAAACTTCTCGAGCGCAAGATTGCCTTTGACCTGGATCATCACTGCCTGCAACATAATCTCATACCGCATGAGCAGTTCGGCTTCAAATCTGCCCATTCCACAGAGCATGCTCTCCTAGTTCTGCACAATGCGATTAATCAGGGCCTTAGGTGTAAAAACCCCACCGTTGTCTGCTCCTTGGACATAAAGGCAGCCTTTGACTCTGTCTGGCATACCGGCCTCCTTTATAAACTCTCCTCAATGGGCTTCGCTCCCTACATACTTAGAATTCTATCTAGCTTCTTGGCTAACAGGTCTCTGTCGGTCCAAATTGGAGAACTCTCCTCTACTCCGGTCGATGTACTGTCAGGGGTTCCCCAAGGCTCCATCCTAGGCCCCAAATTGTTTAATCTCTATCTACATGATCTCCCTCACTCTGTTCCTGGTATTGGTTCGAAAGCTATTCTTTATGCTGACGATACTCTGATTTATGCCTCGGATCCTGATCCTTTGAAAAGTATGGAGTGGCTGTGCAAGCATGTGGGTCTTGTTAAGCGTTTTTATAGTACTTGGGGACTATCACTTAACGTGAGTAAGACGCAGTTCATTGCATTCCGGAATGCTTGGGGCAAGGGCCGTAGGGGTCCTACCAAGGTTTGTGGCACCCTTCAATTCCGTCTGGACGATGTCAGTATCATGGCTGGGAGAAAACTTAAATACTTAGGTGTTAATTTTAACCATCTCTTGAAATTCAACTCGCATGCTATGGCTACTATCGCTAAAGTTAGAAGCGTTCTCGGCCGCTTAAACCCCGTGCTAAAATTTAACAGTAATCTTAATCAAAAATCTAAGTTGCTGCTCTACAAGCAAATTATCAGGCCGATTATTAGTTATGGCTTTCCCTGCTGGCACGCTATCTCCACCACTTGGGCTCGTAACCTTGAGAAGCTTGAGCGCAGGATCCTTAGGCAATGCCTCTCTATCAAGTTCAAATCCCGTAATAAGATGTACTCGAATCGAGAGCTTTACGACAGGGCTAACCTCTCCCCTCTTCTCTCTTTCCTTCAGGAAAAATGGAAGGCTCGTGCTCTCAAACTGGAATTTCATGAGAACCCGTTAATAAGGAAATGTTGGGCTGACAATCCCAGTTCTCGGCCCTCTTATTACCTCAGCCCGCTCGACTTTGCTCATGCCCCCCCGGATTTCTATGTTGGCCGTGATTCTTCCCACAGTAGGGGATGAAATAACTGCAGTTGGACAATTGTCGGACGCCTGAACTTGTTTAGCACTTTGCACTATACAAATTTGAAATATGAATGATGTAAAGCACTAACTGCCTATATATAATATACTGTAGGTTAAGCTATTTTGTATCATAAAAAAAATTTCTTTTATATCCTTATTTATCTAGTTATACTGTTTTTTTAAGTAACATTACCAATACTCTATTAAATATAACTTTATTCTGTAGGATAAGCTTTTCTATTAGTAAAAACTCGGCTATTAAAGCTATGGAATTTGAATTTGAATTTTATACGAATAACATATAAACTGTGCCTTTCGCTATTAAAGAAGTGCATTACTGATAGTGCCTGAAGTGCCCTTTTGAATTAATTATTAATTAATCTTGATTACAATCCAGTTAGGATACTGTATTATTTGTTTTACCATATTTCTAATCTAATAATCTATTTAATCCTTAAATTTTGCTTTGTTACTTAACTATTCATTTACCTTATTTATTGCTACAGTGTAGCTGTGTTTTAAAGTGTAAAGAACTTGGACTGACTAAAGTACCTTCTATAGGATAATGTAAATAATATGATTAAGATAATAATAATGTATATAGATGTAAAGAATGTTGTTTTGGCAATGACTCCTCCCTGCACTGCTAAACGCATTGTGTCTGTGCTCTGAGGTATCATTGCCTTACTCAACCTTTCTATACTCAAGCAGAGTGTCTATATTGGACTAGGCATGTGCGTGGCCTCGTCCGCTTTTTTGTTTTTTGTATTTTGTTACTTTACTGTGATATGTAAAAGTAAGAACCTAGCAGCCAGCCTATTCACCTGGCTCCGTTTCATCACAAATGTAAGAACTTTGTAACTAGCTGTACCTACAATTGAACTTAATACTTAAGTATGTTGCATACATTTTACGGTTGCCTTTTGGCTAGTATTTAATTATCATACTAACATGTAATAATCTTATGTATTTTATTTGAATAAACTGTTGAAGTTGAAGTTGAAGTTTATTCTACTTTCATGACGTTGACGACCAAGTAGTACACTTTCGCCTCCTGTGCAAGCATCTGCTCGAGTCATTTGCTTCAATCAAAGTTAAACGCATACTTCCCTCTACCTCACCTTGCTTCTCCTCTCAAATTAAACGCATACTTCCCTCATATCCAGAGAGAGAATACATGTTTAGAAGATAAAAGAAACATAAAACTGAAGCGAACCTACAAAGCTGTCAGGAATGCAGTTACCTCGACTATCCGCAAAGCAAAACTGAAGTTCTTTTCGGCTAAACTCAGTCCCACCCTACCCTCGAAGAAATTTTGGCCTAACGTAAAGAAACGAGATCCATGGTGATGTTTGTGCAACCCAGAGCAGCCTTACTGCTAACGAACTAAACAACTATTTTACCACGGTTGTCAACAATACCGGTGAACATGCCCGCTCGAGACTGATTGAAGGTAACTGGAGGCAGTTCAGTTTTCGCAATGTGGATTACTCTGAAGCTCACAATACCTTTTACTCTAGTCTTGTCAGAATCTGTTGGACTTGATGATCTTCCGCCTATCTTCCTTAAGCGTATTTTTCCTGTAATTATCCCCTATATTACACACATTTTTAATAACTGCCTACCGAAATCATACTGCTCCACTTTAGTGGAAAAAAGCGAAAGTAATTGCCTTACCTAAATGCAAATCCCCGAAAAAATCTCTCTGATTATTGCCCTATCAGTATCCTATGTTTCTTAGGCAAAGTAATAAAGAAATTAATGTCATGGCAAATCCAATACTACTGTAAAATGTGGGCTCTGCTATCGAGTACGCAGTCCGGTTTGCGGAAAAGCAGTAGCTGCGAAACTGTGCTGCTAAAGGTAACTACTGAATTTCGAATCGATCTTGATTGTGGTGACATTGCATTTCTGGTGCTCCTCGATTTCAGTAAGATAGTGTCAGTCATAAGCTTCCTGAAGCGAAACTATCAGACTATCTGGGTTTCTACCCCTCAGCGATCTCCTTAATACGGAATTACTTAAGTAACCGTTCCCAAAATGTATGGTTTAAAGATTCATCACCATTTACATGTGGGGTTCCGCAGGGCTCTATTCTAGGGCAATTGCTGTTCAGAACTTTTGTGTCTTCTCCCCATGAACGCCTGCAGCGGTGGAGACAATTCTTCCACCAGCTGTACAACCACGATCAGCCCCTAGGTCCAGAAACCGCCGAGATGTTCAAAGCCGGAGGTGATGTCTTATCACAACGACTTCATGTACTCATAACACACATATGGCATTCGGATCGTGTCCCTTCGGCGTGGAAGAAAGCGATGGTTGTCCTAATTTTGAAGAAAGGCGGCAGTCGGGAATGCAAGAATTATCGCGCTATTAGCCTCCTTTCGTTTCGAAAATAATACAATCGAGGCTACCGAAACATCGAGAGCCGGATCAAGCGGGATTTAGACCACATCGAGGATGCATTTATCAAAAATTCGCTCTCCGTCAGCTAATAGAAGAAAGAATTCGTTGCCTCAAACGAACTGTCATCGTTTTCATCGATTTCAAATCCGCTTTTGATTGCATCGATTGGAACCTTGTGGAGAGTCTTGTGTTTTCGTCTTTTACAAATCGATTTCGTTTCGATACCGATTTAGTTTGATCATTTCCCGACACGTTTTTGATTCGATCTCGTGTTGTAATATTTGCAGGAAGGTTATCATTTGGTGCTACAATCACAGCGGCTAGTGTGTTGGCTCGGCTGGTCGAAAACATATGTCATGACGTTTCGCATCCGCACATCTTCGGACAGTCGTCGTGTCGCATCCATTCCTATTCGAAATATTCCAAACTTTTATATCAGATTCGGTTACGGTTTCGGATAAATTTTTATATCGGATATCCGATAGTTTCGGTTACGGTTACGGAGCTCCATAACCTCCCTGTTCTATACATAGGCAATCTACTGATGGCAAATGGAAAAAATGCAAAAGGACTCTTTCCACATCATGCGGTGGAGAAGGAATCTACAGTCTACCACATTGGTGCTTTCGGTTACATCGAAGTGTTTTCCGCTACTGGCAAAACATCATAGAGAGATGACTTCTTTCCTTTTCGCAATTCCCGTCTCACGGAACAGAGCCTTTCATATGTCAAAAGATCTGCAACATTGACAAAACCACTTTCTTCTTAGACTGCTTCATGTTCCAAATTTGCTGCCAATGAAACTTTGCATAGTTTTGGTTCCAATATCCAGAGCTTGGTGGCAGTTTCCTTTGGAGTTTGCCAGGCTTCCTTTTGATAGAGACATGAGCGAATTCAATTTTTGGGGGAAGGGGGATGGTCATTAAACCATTCGTGAATTTAGCTCGATCTCTTTTGCCGTGATACCAAGATGACCATTTTCATTCATTGCCTATTTTTTCTATGTATTTCAAAATTCTAAAAAGAGATTTATCATGGAAATCCCCAAAAAGCAACACAGGAAATCGACAAAGATTAAGTTTTTTCTGTCAGCTGTTGCATTAAAGAGAGTAAAAAATTGATTTGATTTTGCTGATGGTGGTTTTATAGGAATTCCTAACTTGAGCGCACTGTCACCGGAACGATTCACTGGAGGAACTGTTGTACGCGCTGAAGTCAGCTTCTATTGCGTTCAAGCATTCCTGATTATACCATCTATGCTGCCACATTAAAGATGGAAGAAGAAGGTCTTTAATTAACGAAAACCGGACTTGAGTAGGGCTAATAAACTCTCTAATAAACTTTTTTCTGAGCCAGATCAAAGCAGCACATTCACAAAGAATATGTGTGGAAGTCTCGTCGCTTTCCATGCAGAGTCGGCATTCTGTCTATTGAGACAGTCCTAGGGTGTGGAAGTGATACCGCAGTCCTACATGGTCAGTCAGATAACCCACCAGCAGCCATAGGTCCGCTCTGTTTAAAGTGATAGTGCCCTTTACAGCAAAGAGTCTTATAAGATCTTTAGCCTGTCTAGGACCTGGGACGGATTCCCAAGAGGTTAGGTTTAGTTCATTCACTCCTCTATCAGGGACTTGGAGGTGGACAAAGAGATGCCACAGAAGGGTTCTAGTCCCCGGATCCAACGTCTGAGACCCCTCCCTCGTTGCAGCCGTTTGCAGTTGCCTGCAGCCTCATTTCCCTCGATACCCCAGTGTCCGGGGACTCAGCGGAGCAAGGCGTCATTACTTTTGGTCAGGCTCTGGAGTACGTCAAAACACCCTGCAACTATTTAGGAAGAAAACTTCCACATTGGGGTACCTTGATGGAGCTTGGCTGTCAGAAAAGATTTTAATGTTGGCGCCTTGGAGGTTGAGCCTAGCGCAGGTCGCAATGGCATGTATTTCAGTCTGGAAAACAGATGGCCACTTACCCGTTGCAATCGAGGCCTTGGAGTTGGCTGCTGCGAATTAGTGCTTAGGGGTCGTCCATAAATTACGTAAGTCGATTTTTGCGTAACCACAAGATTTAATTAAATATAACTTTTAATTCGATCTCCTACTTGCCCCTCCTCTATTCCACTGGCTTTTCCGCTTGTAGTGTGCACAGCTACCAAAACGTGAGCATTCATACTCCACATGAAGTTCATTAAGCTAAAATTCGGCGAGGGCACTTCCTCGTCGCTTCGCAAGAATAGTGGCACAACTTAAAAACAAATGAATTTACAGGGGAGCCATTTAAAAGTTTTTAGTTTCATACAAGCCCTTGTCGTGATCTTGGATTCCAGCGGGTTTCCAGCGATCATTTTTGGAACTATTAATATGGAGTTTTACCACATAAAAATATGCGGATTTGGCTATACATTTTCAAAATAAACTCGAAATTGGAAATTTTTGAGTTGTGTCACTATTCTTGCGAAGCGACGTCCTGTAGTTCTATATTCTAATGGCCTTTTCGCGGGTCAGTGTTACTTGGTTCGTACGCCGCAGCTTTCGACGATTGGCGTGTTTGGCTGGCCGGTGGGGCTAAACAATCGAGGGGCTACTATGATACTTTCTGACGTCCGCATAAAAATGTTTGTGTAAGATTTAGCCATATCTTAAGGACCCCTTTCGTGGCCTGAAAGTTTTTGCCTTGAAGCCAAGTATCACCACAAACCTCCCCGGCCGCCAACTGGATGGGATCTGCAGTCCAAGAACACTGACAAAAATCTTTCTGTGTGTGGGCATTTATCGTCAGTTTGTGCTTGAAGATCTGACCTTCTATTCAGTCTCTAGCCGTGCCAGGCGGATACTTGAAGATCTCATCCCTCAGTCAGACTGAGTATTGTGTGGCCTTCATCGGGCCGTGCCTGCCGAACTGGCCTGCCGCGGGCTGTAAGTGAATGAGGGCCTTTAGTGGAGAAACATGTTTTACTTAATTTAACCCAGTCAACTAACTCGACCCCCTCCCTCCCCCTAAAGGACTTACGTAATTAATGGACAAATTCTACGGTTGCAACAATCGCCCCATTTCGTTTTTCATTTCCCATATATAAATATATCTCTTAGGTTTAATTATTCTAAAATTCAAGTTAAAGATTCAATATTGATGCTGGTTAACATTTCAGAAAACAAACGTGATAAAAAGGATGTTCCACAAAAGACTGCTGAGAAAGGATTTGGAGATAAATTTAAGGCTGCACCTGGATCTTGGGACTGCAGTTCGTGTTATCTTAAAAATACTGGCAATAAATGCGTAGCTTGTGGTGTAAAGAAGCCAGGAACATCATCAGATGAAAAGAATGAAGATGACAAGAAAAAGCCACAAGAAAACTTTACTTTTGGGATACCAGCCAAATCTGCAGCTAGTGAAAATACTGGTGGATTTAATTATACCCCGAAATCAGGCTCATGGTCTTGTACAGATTGCTGGACATCAAACAGTTCAGATAGTTTATATTGTGTTGCCTGTGAATCACCAAAAGATGTTTTTGCACCGAAGAAAATCACACAAAAGAGTATATTCGGTGTTGAGCCACCAAAAACAACGTTTACATTTGGTTTCAATGCTGCTTCGCCAGATACAGCAAAAGTTGCAACAACTGAAAATTCAGCACCAAAAGCTGGTAAACCTTCTCCTGGATTCGGCGATAAATTTAAGCCAAAAACTGGCTCTTGGACTTGTAAGTGCTGTTATGTTTTAAATGAAGGAAATGCTATGAATTGCGTTGCCTGTGATACAGCTAAAGATAATAGCAGCAGCGCACCCCCGAAGAAAGATATCTTCAGTGGTATAACTCCTAATAAATTCATGTACGGATTTAATACAACTTCCGATAATTCAACTTCTACAGCGAATACATTTACTTTCGGCATCGCAGGGTCTACCCCATCCACTTTCTCATTGGCAACCACCAATGATAAGCCCCAGCCATCTATATTTTCTGCAGCTACAACAGCCTCAGAACCATCAGTTACTAGTACTACAGACGAAACGAAATTCAGTCAGGCTGGAAATACCTTGCCGGCGTTTAGTTTTGCAACGCATACTCCATCATTATTTAATGTGTCAAGTCAGCCAGATTCTAGCAAAATTACAGAAACAACAATGAGCAAGCCTACATTTTCGTTTGGAACACCTAAATTGAGTGAAGAACAGCCGGATATATTTAAATTGGAAAAGAAGGATTTCAATTTCTCACTCAAGCCAAAGCCACAAGTAAAAGCGAAGAGCCCACTTAAGAACACTTCTGGAACTGAAGAGGTTTCCGATAGTGAAAATGTCGAGGAAGAGAATAACACTTATTTCACTCCAGTTATTCCCCTTCCTGATAAGGTATGATGTAGGTTAAGTTATTCATATTTATAATAATCATTTTTATTTGTAGGTCGATGTGATAACCGGCGAAGAAGATGAAGAAGTCTTATATTGCCACCGGGCTAAGTTATATCGTTTTAGTGCTTCAGAATGGAAAGAACGGGGCTTGGGCGACGTGAAAATCTTAAGACATAAACAAAGTAAAAAATTGCGTGTTGTAATGCGTAGGGAACAGGTGCTGAAAATTTGTCTTAATCATGTTCTAAACAAAGAGGTTGAATATAAGAAGAAAGATGACAAATCTTGGCAATTTGCCGTGGCAGATTTCAGCGAGGGTGAACTGGAGACATTGTTTTTCTGTTTAAGATTTAAGAATAGTGATATTGCAAATGAATTTATGACTGCTGTACAAAAAGCAATTTCTGGTGAAGATCCTGAACATATTACATCGGGAAAAGCTGAAGAAACTTCCTCAAAAACAGAATGTAATTTTATTTTATTTTTGTTATAGAAATATATGTTACGGTTGAATTTTATCATTTCAGCAACACCAGAATCTAGTAAAACACCTCAACCAGAACCAAATGATATCTCAGAAGAAGATAAGAAGCTTGCTGTAGAATTGCAACTACCATTAGATTTCTTCTCGAAAAAAACAACAGATTGTCCTGGATGTCGTGGCTGTAATTCCGATAATTTTGAATTTCCTAATCATGAAAATAGCGAGAATACTACTAGTTTCTCAGAAGACGGCGCTCAAGATAGCCCACTTCCATTAAGTATGCCAAATTTATCAAGTTCTAAGCGAAGTAATAATACAGTATTGAAAGAGAGTGCGCTTTCTTTTGTTATACCAAAAACAACTGAGAAGAATATATTTGGTGGGATTAGTCCACCTTCGGTTGAGCCCAGCAACTTTTTGTTTGGTTCTGCTAATACTTGGGCACCAACAACTAATGATAGTAACAGCAGCAGATTTCTATTTGGCAACCATTCAACAAACGGATTTTCTAGTGCAGGTAAATAAAGAGTGAATTTTATTGAATTATTAACTCTTGAAGTATAACTGATGTCTCGCCCATTTATTTGCGCCCAAATGAATTTTCATAAATTGAAAAATTCTTAGTCGACCTTTGATAGTATAGCTTACTCCAATTGGTGTAATTTTTTAAGTCAGATAACTTTTGGTTTATCGTGGATCTAACTGTTCCTTTCAATGGCCCCTAGTCCGATTCTAGTAAAACAGTCGAACGAATGTCAAATCGAAAAAGCAATAGTCCGATTCTTGATTTTAGTGAACCGAGTCGATTGCAGTGAACCGAGTCGATTGCAGTGAACCGAGTCGATTGCAGTCGATGGCAGTTCAAGATTTTATTTAAACACAAACAACTTTCGTAAACCAACTACCATGCCATTCAGTTTCTTTCGAAAAATTCATCAAAACGACAGAAAATTTTCAGTTACAGCTTTTTTTTCAGCGTTACGGACTACCAATTACAAATTACTGTGGAATCAGCTATCGATTGATGAATCGAATTTTGTACTGGATGTCGATGTCATCGTTCAACTCTCGTGTCCAGTTTTGCCAATGTATATTTGCTCTATCGCCCTGTCCCATCTCATATACGCTATCGTCGTTTCATACGAATTCAGCATCTTATCCACACTAGAGGACAAGCAATTGGCAAAAAAAGCGTAGTTGACATGAAACATGTTTCGCTATGGTGGTTTTTGGCTGTAGAGATATCTAAAATCTAAAACTTTTGGGCGAATATGGCGCCAGATTGGAGTTTCTGGTCAATGAAGATAATATTCTGTCTGATTCGTTCATTTAGTCCTGGATTTCGAAAAAAATCGCTATCGTGGTTGGACAATGTGTAAAAAAACACTGAATCTAATCGGCTTCATTTTTTTCCACTATAGCTCCATTTTGGTACAATTTTGAGTCGAGTCAAGTCGATAATTTACGGCCTCTTTTTCGAGCAGACTAAAATTCGACCAGAAGAATGTTTATGCTGTGAAGCAATGTCTTTCCAAACTCCTACAACACGAAAGAGTTAAAATGGAGCGATCGTCGTCATCTTCTTCAAAAGCGTACAGGCAGCTCTTCCTCTATCCTCATCCATCCTTTTTATTGTGTCTACGCCGTCATTATAAACCTTCTAAGTTAAGGCTTTTGTTATAGCCTAAAACCTCTCGGGAAGAAGGGATACAATGGCCTCATCACTGTAGTCTTACAGTCGCACAGCAACTGTTCCGCAGTTTCGGGAAGTGCTTCACAGAATCGACAGCTACAATCAACTACCAACCTTGTTCTGCTTAGATGAGAATTGAGCGAATAGGGGCCCGTCAGGAGGTTTTTCTTTTTAGCTCCCATCTCTTGAAAGTTTCAAGTGTGCCCGCTTTAGCTTTGTCGATTGCCTCGTAGTTAAACGAGCACCCTGGGTCCTTGTCCAGCTATGACGAAATAACTGGTCGACCCAATTCCCAATGGCCGATCTAACTGTGGGGGTGGTACCAATGACCATATTTTGCATCCAGTCTGTCTTAAGTGGCCCCTAGACTATCAATAATATTGTGAAATAATATTGAGGAAAATATTGACGGTTTCCTTCTTTGCCCCAGATTATCAACATTATTGTGCAATAAATCAGTTCACGTCAGCCTAACCCATATTCTAAATATATATTTTATATTTATTTGTTCTTTTGCAGATTACAAAATTACAGTTGATACGTTCATTAATAACATATGGAGCGCCGCTTTGCAATTTCCTTCATAATAATAATAATTTTAAAGTTAGAATTATTATTAAGCTCATAATTTTAATTCATGAATCATTATGTATGTACATAATTTTAATTTCTCTTATTTTAATTTAGATGTCTTTTTCTCACCGTACAACACGAGTTCGATTTTTTATCTATCGAACAACGATGTTTACGGCACGAAATTTAGTTAAAAATGAAAAATAGTGCGCAATATTAACTACAGACTGCAGCACTGTATTTATTTACATATTTTGTACAATAAATATCAAATCCATTTTGATCCGCTCAATATATTGTGCAATCCCTCAATATCACCCACAGACCGTCAATATTATTGAGCAAATCAAAATATTGCACAATATTATTGATAGTCTAGGGACCCCTTTAAGGGCCCATTCACGCTCAGTTTAACGCACAGTTCTGGTTTGCGCAGTTAAATCTTAACTGTGCAAGTTTAAGCTTACTCAGTTCATCGCACTCAGTACACAGTTTTAGTTCAGTTCCTTGCAGTTCCAATTCCTTGCGCCACGACATTTCTTAAAAATCCATAACATCCTTTCAATGCTCAAAACTGAAATGGATTGAGCAAATATCCAATAGCCACACTCACGTTCAGTTTTTATCTGCACATTTCTAGTTCGGGCAGTTCAAAATCAACGGCTTTTACACAGTCCAAAAATTTAAACCGAACGATTTCACGGGTTTTAAGCGGTTGAACTGCGTAAAAAACTGTACCATCAATTGAACTGAAAGTGTGTGGGTTCGTTAGTTTTTTTGCTCAGTCTCGTCAATTTTGTTGACTTGAACGTCTTTTTTAATAATGGCAAGTGGACGGTACTGAGAGAACTGAAAGATAACCTGTCTGACCTGCGCAGTTTAATGGAGCAAAAGATTATCAGGTCTGAGGACTGAGTGAAAATAGTTCTAAATTGCACAGTTAACCCAGTTTTTCGCTCAGACAAATGTATGCTAGTAATTCCAAATTGTTACCTTGTAGAAAGACGTTGATATGTCTAGATATTACGAGACTATATTCAATTTGCTTTAGTTCAATTTTTTAAACACTAAATATCATTTCAGACAGAACAAAGCCCATTTTTGGCGAAACATCAGTTTTTGGGGGTGCATCGACGGTGACAACAACCAGCACAGACGAGACTCCAAAGAGCATATTTGGCGGCAATTTAGCGCCATCGCCTAAAGAAGGTGGAAACATCTTTTCTTCATCTCCGTTTTCATTCTCCCTTAGAAATTCTGGCAATTCAAATACAACTAGCCTATTTGGTGGAAACACGACTATTTCTGCTCCACCGACGACAATAAACAATCTTGCTGAGCCACTGTTCAAAATGGAAGGAGCTTTAAGTTTCCAGAGCCTGGCTCAAGCCGGCGAGGCAAAACCAGTTTTAAAGAATTCAGAAAACAGCTCGGAATTTTACGGATTAACAACAAATAAAGACGCGTTTAAAAATTTCTTAACAACAATACAAGATTCCAACGATAAGAATAAGTCGGCCACAGATGGCAATACTACAGGAGAGAATGAAGACGGCAATTACGATCCCCATTACGAGCCAATTATACCACTTCCAAAGCAAATAGTTATACAGACAGGCGAAGAGGACGAGACTAAGCTCTTTGGGGAAAGGGCTACATTGTTCAGATATGATGCGGACACCAAACAATGGAAGGAACGAGGTAGGGCTTTGAAACTTCATACAAGCTAAAGATCATATTTAAATTTCGTTTCACAGGTGTTGGAGAATTGAAGCTGCTGTATCATCCAGTTCGTCACACTTATCGTTTACTCTTGAGACGAGAGCAAATACACAAACTTGTTTTAAACCACGCACTTACACCAGATATTAACATGAGCAACCTTAGCAAAAGCGAGAAGGCGTTCTGTTGGGCAGCTATGAATTATGCTGAGGAGCCGCCGCAGGTTGAGAAGCTAGCAGCACGCTTTAAGAATGCTGATATTGCAAAAATATTTGAAAATTTAGTTAATGACTGTATCGCAAAATTAGAGGAACGTGGCGACGATATACAACCGCAGGAGGATTAGGATATTTTTGTAATTTTCGTCTTAATTTCTTTTTAATCGATATTTCTAATGTTATAGTACCTTTAAAGATGGAAATTTTGTTTTATTTTATTTTTTTGTTTTGTAAAAGTAAAATTTTTTGTTAATTACTTTAATTGGAGAAATATGGATACAGGAACACAATACGAGAGCCCGAGTACATATATTTTTCTTGTTTATTTAATGTTAATTTAATAAAAAAAAACTAGGCGTGCTGCTACAAGGCGAACAGTTTTTAGGAACAACAATAAAAATGATAAAAAGTATTTTCTATATTGTTAGAGAGAAACGAAACAGGAAAATATTTAGTGGATAAGAAATAAAAATCAAATTGAAGCTAATTGCTAAACATGACTTTAACTTTTATTTTTGGAATGCCGTTTTCCTTTTTCGAATGCAAAGGCGCAGGCATCTTATCTGCATTGCTCTGAGAAGTATTTACGTTCAGTCAGTTTTTAACAAGCATCTGGAAAAAAGGTGAACCTCTTCGACACTAATGCATTTCTTTTGTTTTAATTTTGTCAGACTTCAACAGGGATACCAGGTATAACGGCTGCATTCGAAAATTCAGCCAGCTGCGCAGTATTGGCAGCACATCATTCAAAAAATCAAATTGCTGCAGCCGGTCATACATGTCCTGCGGCCAATTCTGCGCAGCTGGCTGAATTTTCGAATGCAGCCAACAGATATACCAACATGAAACTGCTGATTTGTAGTCTGACGAGTTAGCATTGTACTTGGATGGTACATAAGGGGAAAATAAGTGTACCTTTAAAATTCAGGAAGAAAAATAAAATTCTCCAAAAGCGATATTCAATGAAATCGGCCTCTATTGATCTTTCCTTTGATCCTGGACCGGTTCACGTAACTCGACAACGAAAATTTTTTTTCGTTTCGTGTTCACGTATCTCGAAATAATTTTAAACGGGCGAATGGCGAGCTCTCTGATGGTTAGCAACCCGCTCTCATAAAAACACCGTTGCTACCAATCGGCAAACAGTGCCTCGGAGCCGGATGGACAGCACGACGACGACTTTTGCTTTTCGAACTAGGAGTGGTAGCACGTAGGTTGTTTCAATGGACCTCTTCATACAAAAAATTTTGTAACACTTGAATTTTTGTATGAAGAGTTCGATTGAAACAACTTACGTACTACCACCCCAGGACACGAATCGGATCATGGAATGTGAGAGAGAAAACTGATTGCTGATGGACGGCTGGTCGAAGTCTTCAGCGAGATGAATCGATATAAAATCAAGATCATAGAACTTATCGAGGCCAGATCTGCCCAAATGGCGAGTTCTTATATCCTGGGAGAAGCGAAACTGAAAGCCGTTGAAGAGGCGTTGGCGTGATACTCGCCAAAGAAGCTAGGTCCAGCCTCATTTGCTGGGGCCTTATTCTCTACTACAATACTCAAATGCTTTGCACTCGAAACTGTTATCCGAAACTAAAATGCTTCCGTATTCCCTATTACAATATTGCTTCCTCTTATAGAAATGTCTCCGAAAGAAAAGAAAATGAGCGCAAGAGCTTTCAATTGTATCACCCGTATCTAAAATTTTATAAATTGCTCGATTACCCTTGAGCTTTCGAGTAAAAATCTAACAATATTGTTACAGTTTCGAGTCAGTTTTGTAATACAGAATACCATTTTGGCAGTTTCGAGAAAAATTCTCACAATATTGTAATAGAGAATAAGGCCCCTGGTCACCAGTTTCTGAAAGCATTATTACTGTGCGCCTGCGTACCAGACTAAGAAGTACTACGGTAGTCCAATGCTCCGCTCCAACTGAAGACGCAGAAGATGACATCAAAGACGAGCTCTATATGCGGCTGAATGAGGTTTTTCGCTCTATTCCAAGGGGAGACATCATTGTTTTGATTGGTGACTTAAACGCAACATATCGGCCCGAACAACACCCAGCCTTGAACACACAATTGGAAATCAAGGCCTAAGCCAAGTTACCAATAACGATAGTGAGCTTTTCGTTGACTTTTGTAGCTCCCACCAACTCATGGGAGTGGAACTTACTTTTGCCACAAGAAGATTCACAAAGAGACCTGGGTATCGCCCGATGGTAGAACGAGAAATCAGATAGGTCACGTGACCGTCAGCCGCAGAAGGAGAACTATTCCGGAGGATGTCAGGTGCTTGCGACGCGAAAACGAAAATCTAGCCAAACAGGCCCTTGACTGGAATCCGCAAGGATCCCGTCGAGTCGGAAGACCTAGAACAACGTGGAGGAGAACCCTACTAGCAGAGGCCGCAACAACGGAAAGATCCTGATCGGAGCTGAGAGCTGTCGCGCAAAACAGAATCCGCTGGAGGGCAACTGTTTCCGCCCTGTGTTCCATGAGGGATTAAAGGGGAATAAGAAGAACAAGAATATGGGACTACAAATAAATGCAGGCAAGAGCAAAATTTTAATTCAATCAAGGGTAAAAAGAAGAAGAAACCACAAAACAACATGGGGAGAATATAATTTCGAACGTGTAAACAAATTTAACTATCTGGGGCTCACAGTCAGCAAAGACAACGATGAAACGATAGACAAAAACGTGCAAAAACGTGCAAAAACGAACATATTTCTCACTACTGCCAGTAGTTCATAATGTCAATTAGCTAAATTACTCAAATGGCATCGGTGTTTCTGGTGAAGACGTCGAGATCTTTGGAGACTTTAGTAATTTCCACCAAATCGTGAACTGTCCAACACGAGTTCCGGATGTTGAAGGTCACGGAGTCAATCTGCCTGACCTATTTCGTACTACTCATCCAACTCGATACTCCGTCGAGGTTAGCTCAATGCTTGGCAACCGGGACCACAAATTAGTCAGCACTAATTTCCCATATCCATCTTCAGGCAGGAATGTGTTTGTTCATTCCTCATTCTACCAAATCTATAAAGCCTAGGCCAAATAGATGGTTTAATGGAGAGTTTATGAACGCAATTAAAGCTAAGCGAATGTTCCCCAAACGAGTCACTTCGGCGTGAGTATATGAAATAGAGAAACTCTTGTAATTCCGTCATCAGGAAAATCAAAGCGTCATTTGACGACAAGTTGAGAAGCAAGGCCACCAATACACGCGTAGTCAGCAAAATTTTCTGGCTTTGGTAGCTTGCATCAAGAATTTTACGTCTTCCACAGCCCCTCCATTCATTAATTGGGACGAGGTGATAACAGAAATTAAATCCAATGCCGACTTATTGGCATCTATGTTCGCCTCAAATTATTCTTTACCCGAAACTGATTCGCCAACCCCGGTTCTCGAGCGCAACGCGTATTCAATGGACGGAATTTTCTTCAGGACTGGCGAGGTGTATAAATGTCTCAACGATTATTATTATTAAACTTTTCGCCCTGTCATACTTCTCCGGAGCTCATCCCAACTCTTGGAAACTAACTCATGTTCAGCCCATTCCCAAAAAACGTGAAGCCAGCGACTCTTAAACTACTGTCGAATAGCAATGACTTCTGTTCTCTCCAAAATCATGGAGACAATAATCAATAGAAGGCTGATGAAATATCTAGAATCTAACGAAATTTTACACGACAGGCAGTATGGCTTTAGACCGAAAAAGTCTACTGGCGACCATGTGTGTACGACCGAGCATCTCAACCGAAGCATCCATCATTTCAGTGAGTCTGGTCTGGTTTCTATGTGCTTTTGTGTAAGAATCCAACTCATTAACGAATGGCATTCTGGCCGGAAACGCTATATAGTTGTGACACTGCCCCCCTTAAAGTGACGTCTGATATTCAAAAGTCTCTTGACCAACATCACATGCGCTGCTTATTGCTGCTCGATTTCTCAAAAGCATTTGATAGTGTTAATCATGGTTTGCTTCTGAACTAACTCGCCTCCCAAGCTAATTTTTCTCTTCCTGCCCTTACACTGATACATAGTTTTTTAACCAATCGTTTTCAGAAAGTTCTGCTCGGTGACAATAGTTCCTCAGTTGCTGCTCGAACCCCCAGGCTCTATTCTTGGTCCGCTTCTATTCAGGATTTTCATTGATGACCTTCGACAATCAACCATCTACTACTTAATCCTCGGAAATGCACATTTTTCTCTCATTCTGCTTTTAACTGTCCTAATGTCTCTGATATTGTTTTAAATGGGGTTACCCTCGGTTGCATTAATAAAGTAAAAAATCTTGGTGTAGTCTTGAATAGGTTTAATATGTTATGATCACATTAGCTCCATTGTTCAGAAAACCTTGGTGTTTGGTGCACCTGGTCCATGGCCTGTCTATTTTCCCCTATCTCAACTCTTCCTGCGCCCGTAAGCTTAATCTTGCCTTCAACAACTGCGTATAAACTACGCTCCTACGGTCATATATCTCTCTACTCTAATTCGATCCTGGGCTGCTCTTTCAGAGACTGACGAGAGTACAGACTTATGCGCCTCCTCCATGATATTTTGAACGACCGCAAACCAGCTTGCCTTACCCTTAACCAGTTTGTAGTACCCTCACAACCACCCTCACAACCACGCAGAAACAATAATTTAATTATTCCACGATTCGATTGGACAACGTTCTTTCTTTGTTTTCGCAACTTGGCTTTGTAATTTTCTTCCAGTTGATCTCCAGCGCATTGACTCAAAAATTACACAAGAAAATGCAAAAATTTCGTTAACCTTTACAAACATCACGAATTTTTCAAACCTTGGATCAGCACTTTTTTTTACAGGGAATTGTTTTCTAGGTCCTACAGTTTTAGGAAATTGTGGTTCATCTCAGAATTTCCAGTAGTTACAGAAAAATTTGTTCTTTTTGGTCAAGTCTGACAAATACTTTACATTGATTTGTTTTGCTAATATCTCCCTAAAGCTTTGAAATTTACAAATGAAGTCATTCGCTTCCCAGTTTCTCAACGGCGCTTCACGCTCAATACGAATTCGAACACTCACTCTAATGTAGTGAACGAAGTACGAAGGAAATGTTTGTTTGGTATCATGCTGGAAAAACAAATTCTCTAGAAAAATCTTGCGGATTTACCACTATAATTGTTACTTGAACTAGCTTCTTTCAGGATATATAACTATTTTGTAATAAGTCAGTTTATTCCATCTTCGTTCATCATACTGGGAAGTTAATCGTGTGGACCGAAGGGGTCAAACCCAAATCTCAACTAGTTTTCTATTACTCTTATCATATCCTCCTATTCAACCGATAGATGTACCGATGTACTAGTTAAGATTCTATCTTGTGTATATGAACTAGCAATAAATAATAATAATAAAAGAGCGAGCTAGCCCGAAGTATATGAACCTTTTTACTTCGCAAAAATGAACCGAATAATTCGGCCGAATATTTGGTTCGGTACATTTTTGACCGAATATTCGTATTCAATTGAACATCAGCATCATAAGAAATTTATCAAAAACTTTTTTTACTTTCTAATAATGCGTACTTCCTCGTTTGTTCAACATAACTTCAGACATTGAACCATACAATAATTTAAGATAATTTCGCCCCAAGCAGTTTTGATGGTATCAATTACTTTTCAAATTGTCTGCCGTTTTCGCCGACTGGGGAGTAGGGGAGCCATGCCATTAAGTCAACATTTTGGTCTCTAATCCAGGTTTTAATGATTTGTGCTGGATGTATGGAAGTCAGTACTGGCTTCAGGGGTGGGCGAACCCGGGAGACCACCCGAGAGCGCGATGTCACATAGGGCGGGGCCGCGATCCAGTAATGTATTCATTCATTTAGTTATTAAATGACAACACCCCCACAATACAAGACCCACGCCGGATATACGCAGGATGTAAACAAAGCTTTTGTTTGAAAAAACGTAAAAGATAGCTGGCAAGGGCGCTCAATTATACGTTATTTTGGAACAACTGTCTTCAGTTTCTACCAATAAACCAATTCTGGGCAATAACAACTCAAATTTTGGGTCCCCTCCGTCTTATCCTCAACAAACCATTATCAACAGGAAAGTTTCCTAATATATGGAAAAAATTCTATCTCACTCTAATCCACAAAACATCTAATAAGCACTCGGTGGAAAACTACAGGGGTATTGCCATTTTGTCAACAATTACTAAACTTCTCAAGAAACTTGTTTATGATAAGATTGCGCCTCTAACCGACCCATGTCTCAATGAACAGCAACGTGGTTTCAGAAAGGAACGATCGACTACTATAAACCTTATGATTCTAATCCCTGATCTACTATGTGGTATGGAGAACGGTCATCAGATATGGTTTATTTTAAGTAAAAATCTACTAAAATTTGAAATGTTAGGTCCTGCCCTAGAATGGATTAAATCATACAACAAAACTCAGGTTGCCAGATTTCAGGATTTCTGTCAAAAGAAATCGAAGTAACTTCCGGGGTTCCCGAGGGTAGTCATCTAGGCCCGGTGCTATTCAATATAGTTACCTCAGACCTTGTCGGAAAAAAACTAGAAAATATTCCGCATATCTTCTATGCCGATGACCTAAAAATTTATAATGTCATAAGGTCCCAGAACGACGAACCTTTCTTTCAAGCAAAGCTAAACGCGTTGCAAGACTGGGGTGCCAACAATAAATTGCAACTCAATTAAATATCAGCAAATGTCATCTTATTACTTTCTCCCCGAAAAGGAACACAGCTGCACGATTATTGGCCTCGATTCCCAGATCCGACGGGAGGGAAGTGAGTGCGGATTTGACACTTTGCGATTCTCAAATCCGCAGTCCCGGATTGGTTTAAATCGAAAATTCGGAGTGAAGACTCACGCGATAATGAAATATATGATGTCGGATTATCTCAGGCGCATTTGTCGTTCAAATCCGCAGAAAATTTGTTGCGGATCACACTTTTACAGCGCGGAAAATGTCAAAAAGAAATTCGGGGTTGCGGATCTGAGAATCGCAAAGTGTCAAATCCGCAACTCACTTCCCTCCCGTCGGATCTGGGAATCGAGGCCATATATTTCAGGTAAGTAGCGGTAGGTTTGACTCCGTAAAGAAGAAATTTCTCCTCCTCGTTTTGAGAAACCTACACGACCCGAGCGATTTTTGCAGCTTACCACCCTACACGGACAGGGTCAAGAAGTTGGAACTCATGCTGCTGTCACATAGTTGCAATTAAATGTTTTATTATTTATGAAATGCTTTTTTTTCGAGCGGCTAAGTAACAAAATTTTCCACTAATATAAAAATGACTGACCAGTACGCCCCACACACTTGCCGAAAAACAAACCGACGACTGGCAAGCTTGTTTCTCTTTACGTATAATATAATAATCCAAAAGACGATTGTACATAACGAAAAGGATCAAGTTCCCATAAAGCACATTCAACAATACATTTGAGGCAGTTTTTTTTTTGGTTCAAATGTACAGTCGTATGCCCGTGTGGTCAGTTCAGCTGACGGCCATTTAAACTTTTGGTAAAGTTTGGCCGTCGTGAGACCGTATGTGCTCCCAAGCGGCCAATGTTCACCCGTTGTAAGGCCATCTTCTATTTTTACTCGAGTTACTGTATAACTTGTGCGTAATAACATAATCTGTCTAAAACAAATGTCTAAAAAGTTTAGGGTTCATAAAAATATCTCGTCCGGGCAACAAAATAGCTAAAGTCGGCCCTGATTGAAGCTGTAAAATCTTTAATGGGGTAAATCTACAGTATAATAGTACCCACCTTCGATTTTTTTGAATTTTTTTTTTATTTATGTATTTTGGTCCGTAGAATTCATTTTTCGAAAAATTAATTGTCGCTCGCTTACCGTTTTCGAGTTATGAATTTTTAAAGTTGTGCAAAATCGGTTAGCTGAAAAGTGATAACATCCATATTGAAGACACTTATTTAGATGGCGGGGGGGACCCATTCCAAAAAAACGTACTTGACTTTTCAATTGCACCTTTTGTTTTATAAGAACATATAGGATGATTTGTAGAACGTTCAACACAAGTACTAACTTCACGATTTTGCTGATTCCTTACGCATGTATACCAATGCTAAGATTCGCCTGGGAGTTCCTAATTTTGGAAGAGTAAAAAAGAGGTTTCGCAGGTTTACTTCCGACATTAATATTAATTAATACATGTCTATACTAGTAAACTGTTATTGGCCTAAATATTTTAATTTAACTATGCTTTGGCAAATAAATAAATAAATTAAGTAATGTAGGCATTCAATTTCTCCCAATAGCTTCTTATGCCTCCTATCTTTAATGATGGTAAATAGAAAGTTAATTTAATAAAATAATTATGAAATATATTGTTATTGCAATAATAAAATAAAAAAAATAATTTCATCAATTATTTATAGCTAGAGGAATAAAATTAAGATATTGAAGAAAACGATTGGTCCTTAAATTTAATATCAATGCCGTATAGTAATATCAAATCTTATGTAGACTTTCGCATTACACACTATTGGCATAAAAGTGTAACATTAAAAAAGCTAAAAATAAATGCATGTTCAAAAAGATTATTATTATTATTGAGATTAAATAAACAACAACACATTACCATTTAATTGGAGTAGATGCGGCTTTCCCTGCTCCACCGCATGAATTCAGCAGAGACTATCTTCGGGCCAACATCAGCATGCTTGCTGTACTCATGAGCGCAATGCCAATATGCATGCATACAATCTTCATTTACAGCAATCCACGTAACAAAGCCAGTCTCCGCCTAAATTATATAAATTTGCAGAAAGATAGATAGACAGACAGATATAAGAGTGCTGCTCCTGTGGTTCGGGAATTTTCCGCTAAAACTCCGCTCTTGCACAAAGCAGCAAGCAGCTTGTTCCCCATTTCGCTGCGTGTGTGTACAGTCTGAAAACCGGGCCAACAAGGCGAAACCTTTCATATTAAAACATTCGGGTGTGTGTGTGGATATGCCGCACATACTAACACATCGAACAATGAACAAGTCGTTTTTATATAAACTGTCACTTTTCTCCATATATCGAATAGAGATTTTCGCCGTGGAATACTTGTCGCGCGGGTTGTGTGTTTGTGCAGGCGCTGGCTGGCATGAGAACGAGCTGAATCAGAACATCATCGTCAAGAAGCAGAAATTTTTTCGCCGTAAAAAGTCAACATACAAAAACACACACAGAAGTGGGTGCACACGGTTGTTCAGACGAGAGGTGCAAGTAAAAAAATTTTCCCCAGTGCATTTTTCAAGTGATTAAATTGAGTAATTGTTGAAAGTAATAGGTAATTATTTAACGAATACATGCCTTTTTATTTAATCCCGTTATTTTTGCATGCAGACGATGTATTAGATATGTTGTAGAGGCTGCCCCCGAAAAGCCCAGACTCAGCCATTAAAAGCTGAATGCCCACTCCGCTAAAAATTCATGGATGCCGATGTTGTATTGGTTTTTTTCTTCACGTTTTTTCTGTCGTTGAGACGCAGAGACAAGATATTTCCGTTTTAATACTATAGAAAAATATAATCGATTTTATTTGATATAATTTCTAGCGAAGGCAAGTAGTTGTTAATTATAATTAAAATGTAATTTTACTCTTACCCCCTTTGAAAGCTGCGAGTTCAATGACAAAATATATATAAAAGTACATAAAAATATAACATAGGCGAGTGTGTGAAATGTTTTATGCGCTTTTTGTTCTACATTAATCCATAAAGTAGATAATTGATTAATTATAATTGTACAAAAAGCTTTCATATATCATTAACCAGTGGACAGATTTCTATTTCTAAAAACATCTTCCATTTCGTCCATGCCGGTGAATATTAAAATCCCAGGGATAATATAGCCTTGATTTCAAGGCTCTTTCGCAAGTGTGTATCTGCATTCAGGCATAGAGGTGTTTCATTCTGCAGCACCCTTTTTTCGTACTATACTAAATTATAATAACCCGGAAGCAAGCAAAAATATAATTTTCATGTCATCTTTTTTCCCATCGTATTTTCACACAATAAATGACACAAAAGTTAAATTTGTCTCTGTGTCAATAATTCTTATCATTTTCTTCCAAGTAGACGAAACGAAGGCCCCAGAGAGAGCATGCAGAATGTAAATTGAGGTTTTGTGTTGATATTTCAACAAAAATGCAAAACAAGAAAGTGTGGGCACTTTTTTCACTCTCTGATTATGTCATTCTCCTCTATGTAGATTTCAATTGTGTTCATTTCCAAAAGGATTAAAGTGCATTAAAAATTGTCTCGATTTTTAGGTATGTAAAAACATTTTATTTTACATAATATAATAAAATATGGTTATTCCAATTTAAGCATGTAATCATGACTACTTATGGGCGGATGTATCAAATTCAGCTTGATTTAAATTTAAAAAAAAAATTTTCATATAATAAAATGTATATCCTCCAAAAAGAAATCAACTTTCGACAAATAGAATCTTTCTAGATATATTAATGATATACAATCTGGTAATGCATTGTATTTTCTATACAAACGCAACTGTACCTACAAAAAGGCCTTCAGTGCCTTCAGACATCTTAACATACATTCAAAATGGAATCGTTCGTAGGGAATTAATAGATCATGCGCATAAAATAATTGGTGAATGTTATTATATATATATCACTGATAATAGACAGTACAGTCTATCTTCTTGTTGCATTATTAAAGGAATATCGTAGCCGGTGAATTTTTTTACATATTTTATATTAAAAATTTAAATTTCTTTATTACTTAAAATTATATATTAAGTGCGCAATATTATTTTCTCAGAAGTAAAAGAGGCTATTTGTGTTATTTATAACAAATAACTGTGTGTAGACATATTTTGTAGATTCTATAGAACACCCACATTCTTCCTTAATAAAACTTTCACTACGTTCATATTCTATCAATAAAATTTCTTAGTTATTTATTATGTGAATTCGTAGAAATTCTGTTAATTCATATTAATTATTTAGGGCTATAATCCAGTCAAATTAAACATGCATCAAGTATTTTTGTTAAATCCTAGTTTTCGACTTCTGCAGACGACAGAGGGTGGCATTGTCAATAAGAAAGGAAAAACTAGAGTTTTTCGGGCTTTTCTTCAGTTTTTGTCGATTTTGACCTGAAAGGACTGGTTTTCCATCAAAGATTGTTATATTCATTTTTCTAGTAGGTTAAATTTGCAATAAAGCTAAATGAGCTTTTTATAGGACCATTAGTTTCGGAGACTTTTCAAAATTTGCTCCATTTTTCAAGCAAAATTTCATTTTCAGTACTATTCACGTTACTGAATTGTTTGAAAATCCTCTCAATGAACTCTCCTTACTTCTTTTTCCTGATGGTCTACATTTGAAAATGCCTGCTGACATTCTTTTTTCCGAAGCTTTTATAACGTGTCGAAGCCATCGAAGTCTGATCAATTTGATTTGTGTGACTGTATTTATTTCATCATACATTTCTTCAAGCTCTACTTATTTCGAGCAGATATTCTGGTTGTTTGGTCAAGGTGAAATCCTCGAACCCGTAGCATAGGATCGGGCGCATTAATGTTTTATATATGTAAATATACTCACTTTGCATTGTCTTGTTTATAGAATCGGTACTAGTGTGGAATAGATTTTATTTGCGGCTGCCATACGCCTATGGATGACGTCATTGCTCCTAAACAGGCCCTGGAAGAGGGCATCGTTTTAATATGTTTTCCTCAAAAAAGCACAACACCAAAAATGACAGACGAATTTCTTTGCACAACATTTCAAGATGGTTTGCAAACCAGTAGCCCTTCATTTGAAATCATTATTAACAACTCTCAAGAAAATGAAGTTATGGGACAGACCCCCACCAGACCATATTTTCATCCTTAGACAGGTCATAGAGAGGGCAAATGAATTTAACACATACGTAGATTCGTTATTTATAGATAAAATAAAACGTGAAGAATTATATAAAGCTTTGGAGTACTTTAAAACTTCCCATGAAACAGACAATATGCATAGTAACAACTGAAGGAGCCCTGCAAACATTACGAGAAGAGATCGAAAATGAGTCGATATCGAAACGAGAATGATTTGTAAACGACGAAAACGAGAAGCTATAGCAAATCGCTTTGACGACTCGATAGCGACTCGTAAGAACGACTTTGAATCGAAGAGCTCCTTATTAATTTTCTTTGGTGGGCGGGAAAAAAATTGTAAAAAATATAAACAAACAAGTGCTTGCAAAGGATATTACATAAATTAAAATATTTTTATAAATATTGATAATGGAAATTCAACTAAAAAAAAATCATATAAAATATTAATTCTAATAATTTATAAAATATTAAAAATTAAAAAAATATACGAGTATACAGAAAACTTTAACTTATGAAATAAAGTCTTAAAGCTGTCCTGAAAAAGATTGATGTTATAAAAATTATTGTGCTCAATAAAATAATCCACTTACAAAAGAAAACATCATTTGTCAGGTAAAGGCAACCGTTCACGATTACCGGACTACAATCAAGTTTTTGGCGAATGATTCTCGACTCGTAAACGAGACGTTAGATCGACGAGTCGAGAACCAAGTTTTTGGCTAGCGGAGAAGCTTTGTCGCGCTTACTACTTAATATAGCTATGGAAGATATGATAAGAAATGCAGGAATTAACACCGCAGTATTGTCAACCACCAGCCGGTGCAACTATTGGAATACGTTGATGATATCTTAATACTAAATATTAATAATTAATACTAGTATATTGCTAGGAAGGTTATTCCAAACTCTAAACGAATGCACAAAGAAGGAATTTATTGGAACGCTTGGATTGCAGAGAAAGAAGGAATTCTGAGAGGTAAGAAGGGCTTTTCGTGTGGAGAACTTTATGCACTAGGACCAATTCAGGGACATTAATAATACAAATGAAGTCACAACGTAGTAGGGGGTACAGCACACTTCGTACACCAGGCACATGATCTGATCTTCGCAAGCGAAAACTCAACCTTATATATCGAAGTAGTCCAACAAACCCTGTACAGTAACCGTTTAGACCACTCTATTCACGAATGGAATAATCGGATCAATATTCCCTCAATTTTTATAATAAATATTCTTGAAAATTGATTTTGACATCTTTGTTCATACGTGTGCGCGTGTTACCTAAACCTTCGGTATTTCAAAATTGAATAACACAGGCATTTTTTTAATCGATATCGACAAATGTATACGATTCTGAAGCGTCGAAGTGGGTTAGTACCATTTTCGCTATGACACCGAAAGCTAATTTTACACTATCTCGCGGAGTCAATAAACAAAATTGTCGAATTTGGGGAACAGAGAACACGAAAAACGAAACACCACTGTACGACGAGAAAGTCACTCTTTGGGCCGGAATGTTCTCAAAAATTATCATCGGGCCATTTTTCTTCAAGGTTGGAAAAACCGTCGACGACGCAGGCTATCGTTGGATGTTGGCGCACTTTGTGTGTTCGTGCGTGCAAAAGCTACGATGAAGTTCTTGCAGCACAAGTTCCCGAGACGCGTCTAAAAAAATGGTGCTTTGGAGTGGCCTTGTTCTCCAACAGACTTTTTTTCTGTTATTTGAAAAGTAAAGTTTATGCCAGCAAGCCGAAGACCATTGACGAACTCAAAGCTAGCATGCGAGCCGATGTAGTTGCTATTGCGCCCGACATGTGGCCAATGTTATGCAGGTGCTCGAAGAAGAGCTGCTGTTTGTATGACAGGAGACTTCAGGAATGTAAAGAGAGGAGAAGGAAAGAAGAAAGAAGGACCCACTTACTTGCTTTATAAATAGCAAAAAAAAAAACTAGAGGTTTTAAATCGCCTGCAATTCATGCCAACTGATGTCAGCATTACTTGAAATTAAGTGACTCTTGATCTCACACACAAGGAAGTTGTTTTTCATATGCTGTAGCATGTTCTTGTGGTAAACAATCATGCCATTTCCATGTCTTCCTAATTGCCTCCAGTTTGATATACGAAGTTTCCGTATATCTTTTGGTACGTCATAGATGCACCTATTTTTTGGTCGTCCCACGCTTCGTTTTTCTGGTGGTCTGCAATTGAAAATACTGGCTCTATCATTCTTCTCTAGCTCGTATAACGTTCTCGAGCCATCATAGTCTACTCAACTTTATATGTGTGACTATATTTATTTCTTCATAGAGACTGCTTAAAGCTCTTCGTTTGTTCTAATGCGTTCGTTTGTTCATTTTGGTTAACTTTTAATGCTAGAAAAACATTAAAATAAATTAAACATTTTCTACTTAATTTCCAGGTGTTCCTTATGAAGAATGGATAATACATCTGAAAATATAGTAAAAGAAAACAATGTAGAAGTTACTACCGCAACTGAAAAAAATGAAACCATTGAAAATGCAGAAAATATAACTAGTGTGGATAATGGTTCACCTCAAAAACAAGTGACTGAGTCTCCAAAAATAATAAGAATTCCACAATGCTCGACATCAACACCTAAAACGGAAGAATCTCCACCATCAAATATAAAGGTTGTTCTGAAGCCATCGCCTACATTTGATTTGGCAAAGCACAGGCTGCAAGCAAAGCCTAAAATATTCCTGGTTACTGTTGTTACAAAACCAAACACTCGGCCGGTTTATACGACAAGCATCACAACAAACGGCCAAATAAAAGTTGGCCCGCCAATCAATGCTAAAGTGATTTCAACACTGCAGCAGAAATCGGTTAACAATATAGAAAATGAAGCTAAAGCAGAAGGCAATTTGGAGCAAGTGAAACAACCAAAACTACTTTCGCCAGTACAGTCGGCAATTTTAAATGTTACATCTGAATCTGATTGTAAAATGGTGGAGGATGATAAGGAATCAATAGCAACTGAACAAAATAAATCTAAATCTGTTATTACTGAAACATCTGAAATGAAGAAAATCAATGATGAAGTAGAGCAATTTCAATCTTCAATTATTGAGTCAACGAGTGTTGATAACGAAACTGTTTCAACAGAAAATAATAAATTTGATCTAGAAACACCGTCGTCGCCACTTAAAGTGGTTATAACTGAAAATACTAACTTTAACCCTGTAATAACATCATCAACATCCCCACCTATTGCAGCCGAAACAACTGAGTTCGACTCTGAGGTGTCTGAGTCAATATCCAAGTCTTTTGTTACTGAATCAAGTAATTTTGACAATGAAATAAGATCATCGTCGCCAATGACTAAATTCGATCCTGAGATAAGATCGTCGACACCTAAAACAAAACGGGAATTACTGCAGCTGCAAAAAACTGTAATAGAATCCAAAATTCTAACAGAATATATGAATGACACGACAGTACCAAAATTACGGAAATCCAAGAAGATTCCATTGAAACACGATTCAGAATATAAACCCTTAAGTAGAAAATCAAGAAGCTTAAGCTGTGGCAAGCTTTGCAATTATTCTATGGATCTTGACTCTAGTCTTAGCAAGTGGCCATCTGATGAAAAACTGGAAAAAAGACAAATGAGATCGCAAAATTCCGAGTTTTTCCAGAAGCATATGAAGTTTTTAAATCGAGTTCAGGCTGAAGAAGGTGATATGTCTGATAATTCAGAGGAGGAGAGCTCAATACAGGATAGCAAATCTTCGTCCGGAGCAGAAGTGCATCTAGATATGATCAAGAAAAACTGGAAAGCTCCACCAAAAGTAAATAATTGATTTTTCTTTTCTAATAATAAATTGCAATTGTAATATATTACTTAACAGCCTGGAAAAGATAGTTTCTGCTTTAAATGTCACTTATGTGGTGGTGAACTTATTGGGTGCTCTATGTGTATGCGATCGTACCATTTTAAATGTTTGAAGAAGCAAGCACCAGTCCATTTACAAGATAAATGGGAATGCCCAGAATGTGCAGGCTTAAAATCACATTCCATGCAAAAGTATGAATATTGTTTATAAAAATTGAACTATTTTATAACTGATTTCTTTTTTTAGACGCGATAGGAATGCTCTAGATGTGGAACAGCTTAATCATCTTTTGCAGTACGCTTTGCAAAGAGTTCGAAATATAAGAGGGGTAAGTGTATTTACTTATTAATAATCGGATGATGAAGTGGAGGATTTTTTTTATGTGACTACATTATTAGTATAGTATAGTCCAGTGGATAGCGGTTTTTTGGCTCCGAATTCTTTCGGACAGTATCGATTGACGCGAAATTTGGACAGTAGGTGGGTAGAAACTCAAGAAATAAAAGTTATATTGTGATGATGTGTGCTTTTTCCCGGGGAAAGCCACCCCTTTCTAAGGGGGTGAAAATTGGCACACAAAGAATGTTATATACATGCCAATATTTTCCGAGTTATTTGAGATTGAAATTGTTGATTCTAAAAGATGCATGTTTCAGAGCGGATTTTTCACGAATAACTAAACAAACCTAACGTTTTCAATAAAAAAATATTGTAGAAAATTTTTTCTACATGGAGCTTAGAATAACGAATCGATTGGTGCGTTATTTTTTTTTCTGTAGATGAAACACAACTCGAGGTATGAGTCGTTAAAAATGACCGTTTGCTGAAGTCGCACCATTCGACGTTACGACGAATTTTTGCAGTGCTTGAAAAGACCTTTAAAATAAGCTTTGGTAAAATTCATTTATCATCAAAACTTACGGAGTTGTGATGAAAATAATATGCTTGTCTCCATTTTTCAGTTGTTGATTGCTCCATTGCTGAAGTTTTCTTCTCAGAGGTTTTAAATGTTGGGTGCTGAATCCAAATTTCAAGTTTTCTGCCTTGGAGGAGGTCACAATCATAAACGCAAAAAAACTCAATATTTTCTTCCACTTGTTTCAGTTTTTCGCTTAAATTTCGAAGATGGCCACTATATACAATTTTTTTTTTCATGAAACAATGTAAAATTGCGACAAAACTGGGTTAAATTAAGTAAAACTTGTTTCTCCACTAAAGACCCCCATTCACTTCCAGGCAGCCGGTAGGCAGTGGCCGTTCAGACCAGTGTAATAGCATAATGGCGCGATAAAATATTGGGCGCCACTTATGCGAGGTATTACCCCCTTAGCCATAAGCCCGGAAAAGCATGACTAAGGAGCCAATACCATACATAAGAAAGGAAACAAAATTTCCGGAACTCCTACGCCGGCCACACGGAGTTCTCTAGCTCGCCGGAGGGGTCGTGGGGTGTGTGGCCGGGCCTTACCGCGGTTGGTTCACCACTTACCTGTGACTATGAAAAATCTTATTCAATTCCCGTCGTCCTTCGGTCCTCGCCTGAGCCGCGTCCGGGCTCCCTGTTTCCCTGACTGCTCATAGTACCGAAGACTATCAGCTTCAGGGAACGCCACTATCTAGGATACCCTGAAAAAGAAAGAACACCCGTCCCAACCATTCCACAAAAAAATTCTAATGCACGAACATTACATTTATATTTATATTATAACCTTTTAACATTCACAAGCCAACAACGCACAATATTATATCAATTTAATAAAGAGCCTCAGTATTCAATAACACTGCCAGACTAAGGTAGCAGGCTCTGGGCCTACGTTAGCGCAGGAATCCGACTCGGAAGTGAGGCTGCGAAAGCAGCTGAAGCAGAAGAGGAAGAGGGAGCGCAGAAAACAGAAGAAGGCAACTTCCTCTGTTGGGGGATCCGCCGAGTCCACTCCGGAGGAGGTGGGACCCACGAAGAGGTTTAGAGGTGAAAGTCTCTGCACCTCAGCCGTGGGTACTACTGCCGAAGGGGAGGATAAGGACAGGGAAAGGAAGGGTGGACAACCTCAACCTGTAAAACAGGGAGGAGTCAACCCTTCTGTCTCGGGGGTCGTGCGTGCGGAGCCTGTGGCGGAGAATACCTACGCAGGCATAGCAGGCTGTGACCTCCGTTTGGGTGTGACCGACGATGGAAGGGAGGAGGGTCTTGGCACGAAGCAGGTAACCGTTTTTAAAGCGGCCCTGCTCAAGGCACTAGACTCTCTGCCTGACAACGCTGGCGACATCGGTATTACCGAGGTAGACTTGGAGGACGGGGTCATTGCACTCAGGTGCGTGAACCAAAAATCCAAGGCCTGGCTGTACGAAGCTGTCGGAAAGATGACTGACCTATGGGAAGGAGTCAATCTGAGAGTGGAGCGCCTTCACATCCTTAAGGATGTGAGGAGGATGATCATCCGAGTTCCCGGTTCGCCGGAGAGCAAGGAAACCATCCTAGCCAGATTACGCCGTCAAAATGCCTGTGTGACGGACACTTCTAAGTGGAGGGTCAGTCGCATAGGCAGATATGGTGACGCGAAAAACGGCGGTACCATTCTCACCGTATGGTGTCCGAAGGAGGAGGCGGAGGCGGTCAGGCGTGCAGGGGGGAAACTCAACTGCGGGCTGGACCTTGCCTACGTGCGATTCCAGAAGGACAAGCCGGAGGAAATGGTAGAGCCGGCCGGAAAGGCAGCTGAACAAGGGGACCAGTGAAATGGAATCCTCGTCAGCTGGGCGGGAGGTGGGCCAGTTCCGGCAATTAAAGGTTTGCCAGTTGAATCTACACCATAGCAGAGCAGCATCAGCAATGATGACGCGAGGCTTCGGTGAGATGAAGCTGGATATTGCTCTCATACAGGAACCCTGGATCTACAAGGGTAGGATTAGGGGACTATCTGGGGGCTTTGACACTCTATACGTTCCCAATGCGAATGAAAGAGTGAGGACGTGTGTGCTGGTGAAACACGGAGTGCAGGCGGTTTTACTGCCGCACTTGTGCACACCAGATCTCACAGCAGTACGCGTAGGTACTGGAAGTGGGGCTTTCATTCTAGCCTCAGCCTACCTTCCGTACGATTCGCCAGATCCTCCGCCCACCAGGGAGTTGGAAATTCTGGTTATTACCTGTGGCGAAAAAGGCACAGGGTTAATAGTTGGTTGCGACGCAAATGCACACAACACGGTGTGGGGAAGCACCAACGACAACCATAGAGGAGAGGCTTTGCTCGAATTTGTGGAATGCAACAATCTAGTTATTGCAAATAGAGGGGTAGAACCAACCTTCGTCGATGCTAGACGAAGGGAAGTCATAGATATAACTCTATGCAGCAACCGGATGTTGACAAGATTGACCAACTGGGAGGTGATGGATCGGACGACTATGTCAGATCACAGAGCCATTTCATTTGAGATAGAGTACGGAACCCCGGGCAGGGGAGACGGAATTAGAACAACGAGAATTCCCCGCAACACGGACACGTCTAGATATACTGAAATGTTGCGCAGGAATCTCGGGGAGCGCGTGCCAAGGGCACCGAAAACCACAAGAGAAGCAGAGTCTCAGTTGCATGTCCTGCAGACAGCGATAGAGAACGCTTTTCGAGTGGCGTGTCCTCTTACGTCAGTGGATGACCATGATCCCACACCCTGGTGGTGTAGGGAGCTGGAGAAACTGAAGAAAGAGGTCAGAAAGGCTTTCAACCAAGCGATGAGGTGCAATGACCCGGTTGCCTGGGAGAATTACAAAGCCAAGAAAAGAGAAATGAAACAAACTCTGCGACGACGGAAAAGGGAGTCGTGGAGGAACTTCTGCTCGAGCATGGAGAGCATATCTGAGGCCAGCAGACTTCAGAAAATGATCTCCAGGGACCCGGTCTCCAAAGTCGGACTCGTTCGTGACCCGTCGGGGAGGATGACGGAGACGCTGGAGGAAACCAACAAGATCCTGATGGAAGTTCACTTTCCTGGCAGCTATGTCTCGGGTAAATCTTGGACTATTCGTAACAGAATGGCTACAAGGATGAACCGAGAGGAGGCTAACGGGGTGGTGACGGAGGAAGGGGTGAGACGTGCAATAGACACATTCTCTCCCTTCAAGACATCGGGGCGTGACGGAATATTCCCTGCGCTGCTTCAATGGGGCAAAGATGTCATTGCACCCAGGCTTAGGGGAATATTCGTTACCTGTCTAGCAACAGGATACATTCCGGCGATGTGGAGGGAAACCAAAGTGGTATTTCTCCCTAAGCCAGGCAAGAAGGACTACACCGAGGCGAAGTCCTCCAGGCCAGTCAGCCTAACATCCTTTCTGTTGAAAACAATGGAAAGAGTGGTGGCAGACCACCTGGAGAGTACTATGCTAAGGAGGCACCCTTTAAGTAGAAGCCAGCACGCTTACCAGGCTGGCAGATCTACAGAAACGGCACTTCACCAACTGGTGCGAGTAGCCGAGGGGGAACTGTATACCGGAGGCATAGCGATGGCCGTTATTATGGACATCGAAGGCGCCTTCGACAAGATACAGTTCAACAAACTCAAAGACGCTCTGGTGAGGCGAGAGGTCAGCCCTATGATTGTAAGGTGGGTGGACAGCATGCTGAAAAACAGAGCGGTAAGGATTCAGACAGGAGACTCGCGGCTTCGAGGGAGGGTCAGCAAGGGATGCCCACAGGGCGGGGTGCTATCGCCCCTCCTGTGGAACATCACTGTGGACACTCTGCTCAGGCGGCTAGAGGAAATGGGCGTGCATACCGTTGGGTATGCAGATGATGTAGCGATTGTGGCACGTGGCAAGTTTATGAGCACTACGGCAGATATCATGAGGAATGCACTCCAAGTGGTTGAGCAGTGGTGTACGGAACAGGGCCTCACCATAAATGCTAATAAGACAGACGCGATAATCTTCACTAGGAAGATTAAAGATCTGGATTTTCAGCCCCTCATGCTTTTTGGATCGAGGATCAAGGTGTCTGGGATGGTCAAGTATCTGGGTGTATACTTGGACTCGCGACTAACCTGGAAATACCACGTTGAAGAGAAGATTAAGAAGGCGACAAGGGTGCTTCACCAGTGCAGAAGAGTATGTGGACTAAGGTGGGGTATCTCACCAAGGTTAGCATACTGGACATATACCATGATGGTGAGACCCATCATAACTTATGCCTCGGTGGTCTGGTGGACTAAAGCCACACAGAAAACCGTCAAGAGGCATTTGGACAAGGTACAAAGAATGGCCTGCGTAGGTGTGAGCGGTGCTTTCCGCACCACACCCGCCGCGGCATTGGAGGCGCTGTTAGGGCTGCTGCCGTTAGACCTCCAGGTGATGAAGACTGCGGCAGCCTCAGCGATTCGGATGAGACGGGATGCCGCATGGCAGGCGTCAGGAACCTTATATGGGCACATGAAGATCCTGGATCGCATTAAAGGGATTAGGGAGCTCATGATGCCCATGGAAGGGATCACAAAAATGAGGGTGACCGAAAGGTATCATAAAACCCTCATAGGGAACGGAACGCTCCCCGAAGGGAGACCGGAAGACATATATATCTTCACGGACGGATCCAAGATTGACGGCAGAGCAGGTGCGGGAGTCTTCTCGGAGGACTTAAATCTGACCTGCTCTCTGGCTTTGGGGAATTACACCTCAGTCTACCAGGCGGAAATGCTTGCTCTGCTGCACGCGCTGGATCACATAAATGAGGGTCAGGTGCAGGGAAGAAGTATCCTTATAGCACTGGACAATCAGGCTGTGATTAAGCGCATGAACCAGACAGAGATTAATGCGTCTCTGGCGTTGGAATGTGTCCAAAAACTGAACAGGTGTGCGCAACAAAACAACGTGACGCTAGCTTGGGTTAGAGGACATACAGGCATCGATGGGAACGAAAAGGCTGACAACCTGGCAAAACAGGGGTCAACCTCGGAATTCTGGGGACCGGAGCCATACTCTGCCATTGGCAGAGGGTTGGTAAGGAACTACATCGAGAAATGGGTCGCTGAGGAACACCGGAGACGGTGGGACGCTATGACCACGTGTAGGCAGGCTAAGATGGTGCTTACGCTGCCGATTACCGCAGCCAGAAGAAGGATCCTGCATATGCAAAGGAGAACCCTCAGATGGTTGGTGGCACTGATTACAGGACACGGATGTTTCAGGTATCACCTAAAAAGAATGGGAATTCTGGAGGATGACACCTGTCGGATGTGCCTGGAGGAACCTGAGACGGCCACACACATAGTGTGTCACTGTCCGGCGGTGGCGAGGAAAAGGGATGCCATAACTGGACTCCAGTGGATGGAGGACATGAGGCAGACTCCCTTCAATCAGCTGCTTGCGATAACTAGGGGAGTCGAAGTAAGGGAGCAATGGGACAACCCACTGCAACCCCAATAAGATGACTCTAGGCAGAGGGACGAAAAGGGACCCGCAAATAGTGGTCTGATTCGGTATCCCTCGAAAATCTATATATAAGGTAGCAGATACTATACTATCATCAACAATTCTCAAATACACAAAAAAAACGGCAATCTATATTAAACTGTAATCGTACAATTCTTGTCGACAGACGGTGTTGAAAAAAAGAAAAGTGTCGTACGGGTACCCTTACGTCGCTTTTGTACAGACGCTATTATTTTTATTAAGTATGTGTACAACTACCTGTAAAACAATAGAAGAAAAAAAAAATAATATCTCCACTAAGGAGCAACCAAATGTATCCACAAATATAAATACAATGTAATAGAAAAAAAATTTAAATAAAATGCTGTCATTCTAATTAACTGTAAAATTGTTAAATGTCAATTAAATTAATCAAATCAATCAAAGCATGCAAGTAAAGCATACACGAATAAATGTTGTTTGCTGTTGTGGTGGATGGTGCATACCCATTGTTTGACCCAGAGCGGTCGCTATATATTATGTTGCTGTTCAATAGTCTTTTAATTTGCATATCTAAGATGGTTGACTATTAATTTTTCTTCGTTTTTTTATTTTTAGTATGATACGCGCTACACATAAGGGGCACACGCCCACTACGGTGACACCGGCAAGTCAATTTCAGTCTATGTTAAAATCCAACATCCTGCTACCACCAGGAAAAATATTGTTGAGCTGTCACTATCACTGTAGTTTAATAAATAATAAGCGGTAATAATCGCTGATGTAGCCTCTTGAGGGTGGCCTCCTATCTCCCACCTTTCAATGATGCCAGTCTGGTTTTGATGATAGCACGGGCTTCTTTTTCACTAGTTTTCCTGCAAAGTTCCAATTAAAATAAAAATTACCGGGAACTGATCCTTGTTAGGCTAAATGTTGGTTGTGACAATTTCCACCAGTCGTCGAGATTATCTCCTCCTCGGGCAGGGTGATTTTCGGTAAACCTTCACACACACAAGTCGAGCTGATTCTTTTAGTAAGCACATTGATGCCGTACAACTTTAGGCACAGATTACTGAATGTTCGTTTTTCTAGGATGGAACTTTTCGTAAAATCACAATTTTACCTAAGCAAACTAGCGTATTTTTTCTAGGCTGGAACTTTTCGTAAAATCACAATTTTTCCTAAGCCGACTAGCGTATTTTCTCTAGGATGGAACTTTTCGTAAAATTACAATTTTTCCTAAGCAAACTAGCGAAAAGTATCAGTACCCCGAGGACCGAAACTACATCACACCCATCCGTGACTGCCTTTTTTTTTCTCCTCCCCAAAAAAAATTTCTTCTATTTTTGTTTTATTTTCCCCGCCTACTTTCTTAAAATTTCCCTTTTTACTCCCAAGTGATTTTGAACAAAATTCCCCATTACAAGTTGATTCCAAAATAAATTGCCCACCCAAAATGAATTTTCAACCGACCGTTATACCAGGTCGGCCGGCGCGGCCCGACGACGGTCACAAAATACTCAGTTTGACTGAGGAATGATACTTAGGTATCCGCCTGATAGGCCGTGGCATGCGGGTGAATGAAGCCATGATTCCCTACAGACACATAGGCGAAGGCGACAGCTTAACATAGCAAGTTGTTAATGCAAGTGCGAAAATGTTCATGGTCTCAACGAAAATTTCAAGGCCGCTCCAGATTCACGCTGTGAACACCCGCGAACAAGCGCGAGCACGAGTGTAGATGGTTTTCGTGCCTTGTTTTCCGTTTCGAGTGGATAGTCACGATTGTCCAACTCACGGCTTGATAGTGAATCTTCTTCTTCTTTGATCCGTTAGCTGGCGGTTCGAGCGGCACGTCCCCGCAATGGACGCTGCTATCGCTACCGCTTTGAAAAATGCGGTTTCTTGCCTAGTTTCTTCGGTCCTTCGGATTGACCGATTCTGGTCGATTCGGCAGGTCGACCACCCTCCTCTTTTCACACCCTGGGTTGGGACCAGGCGACGGCGGAGTTTTGATAGTGAATAGAAGTTCAGATCTTCATGAACTGATGATAAATACAAAAACACCTAAAGATTTTGGTCAGTTTTCTTGGGACTGCAGGCCAAAGTCTAGAAATTAACAAGTCTTTCATCTTCATATAGTTAATGAGTGGAAGGCGAACAGCTATATGCAAAAGTTCTTCAAATGACGATGTCTGGCTATCAGAAAGAGAATGCAACATTTTTATACGCGTTTGCATACAACTAAACAGCTAAACTTTTATGAGTTTATATGGGAACAAACTTAATGTATTGGTGCATATTTGCTCGTTTGTTTTGATTTATGAAAGAAAACAGCTGATTCAATTTTCTTTCCTTTTCTGTTCTGCATACTTTATCGTAAAGAGAGAATCTGGCTTTGTCTCGCTGAATTCACGAAGTATGCGTTGATTTTTGCTCAGCAGTGATGTTCATATATGCACGCCCACAACTAACGGGGGGAAAATTTCGTATGAAGATGAAAGACTTGTTATTATTAGACTTTGCTGCAGGCCACATACAGTTACTGGCCGATGAGTGTGTGGTGATACTTGAGGCCAAACGAAAACAGTCAAGCCACGGGCCGTTTATAAATGGCGTGACCCACGGCAACCTGTGTATAAATGGGGGCCTGAAGATATGACTAAATCCTACACCAAATTTTTTTCGCGGTTATGCGAACTTCAGAAGGCTAAACAAGCCGCCACCGGAAAGCCATACGCGCGACTCGGCGAATGCTGCAGCGTACGATGCACGTAACATTGATCCGCGAGGAGGCCCTTAGAATATAGAATTACAGGAAGGCACACGCCGAATTTTAGTTGAGCGAGTGCTCACGTTTTGGTATTTGTGTGTCTACTACAAGCGTGTCGAAAAATCGCAAAAATCGGCACACATTTAAACATGATTTAATCAAAATATTGCTTAAATATATTATTTTTAAATTTTTTGTCAAAAGGGGTAGTTTTCACCTAAAAACAAAAAGCACACATCAAGAACATATAACTTTTGAAGAGGAGGGTAAGATAAGCTTTAATTACCAAATTTCACAAAAGTCGGTACTATCCGAAAGAATTAGGAGGTAATAAACTATTTTTACCGCTATCCAATGGACTAAACAATAGATATTAATAGTTTCATCATAAGTACATAATACATTTGTGTAGATTCTTAGCACTAACGCATTTTCCTAGAAAACTAATTTGTGAATGTTTATCATTTAATCTAAGTGCAGACCGAAGTCGACGTTAAAATCTCGTCGATCTCCTTTTGTTTTAACACAAATCGTACCAGGCCCACTCAGTAATAAACAAATTCTTCGCTTCTTTTATTTGCCGTAATGTAATTTTACTGGTTGGCAAACTTAACGCACCACGTGCATACAAGGAATTCTTAACGGCGATTTTAAAAATACTGAACTTGAGCTAAGTGCAGTTTAATTTTGAGAATCTTAGTGTTCAGACTTCAGACGAACGGAACTCGGAGTCAAAACTCAACAAATTGAAAGTGAGGATGATTTGCTCGACTTAGAACAAAATAAGAAAACAAGTTGAATGCCCACGTAAGATAATATCGCAGAGTCATTTTATGTTTCTAACACAGAATGCCACTATTGATAGAGCTATTTGACACCAAATAAAAGAAGACGGAAGTCCATCATATAGTTTTCAGCCAGTATCAGGCCTAACAGAAAGCCTAGCGCCAGACAAAATACATGGGATAGAACAAAATAAGCATTTTCTTTGATTATTGATAATAATTTTATCGAGCACATCAAAATACCTGTATACAGAAGAAGTAGAAGAAATGCTAGGGCATATTAGAAACTGAATTGGCTCTGCCCCTTGTGCGCCTTTATACGTTTGTGGTGCGTAAGAAATTAACGCATTTCATATCATTGGAATTCGATATATGGGCATCTAATTTTTTCACAACTATATGAGCAGCAGAAGTTTCACAGGAGTTTTAAAATTTTTCTGATTTCATAAAAAAAACATTCTGTGAAGCAACGTCTAAAAACCGAAACATTTGCTCTAATTTCAGATTTATGGAACAAATACATGGAGAATGTACAGCCACAACCCCAATAACAATTTAATTATTGAGAAAGAATTTGTTTCTACAGAAGAGTGCAAATTCACGTGCCTTATAAATTCCATAAATTTGTCATCAAGTTTCGACTAGTATAGTATGTTATCTTCGGTTTTCATATTTTTGGAACAGAAGGAACGAGACCATCGTCAATACCTTTGGGTCCTCGAACCATCGAAGATGAGGTCTACTCAATAACCCAATGTGAGAGAACTATCACGACGGATACAAGTGTATCTCTGGCAACAAAATTGTTAGCAAAACGGATATTAGTTGAAACTAGTCCCAGTAGCAGAAGGAAACTGCCCAAACAAAGGACAGACTGGTAATTTATAAATCAGATGATTTTACTCTAACTCTATTTATAATAAGACTAAACTAAGGAAAAATGTTACAAAACTAAATTGAAAGTATGAAAGTGTAAAATTAAAAAAAAAACATAAAAAGCAAATAATAATAATAGTAATAATAGAGTAAACTCTTCTAACGCAGAAAGCACCCTTCTCAGCTGGGCCAAGAAAAATTCACCAACTTAGCATAAGCAAGGGCCTTTTAATAAAACCCAGGACTAAACTACCGTTGCAGGAAGTATATTTAATGTGAGGGGAAAATACCAGCTTACAATCAAATGTAATCCCGCGATCTTTAACACAATTTACATGAAGGACACCCTCATTAAGAAAAGTGTAGTTATAAATTATAGGACTACGTCTCCTACAAAAATTCATGACTTCGCATTTACTGTTATTAAGAATCAGATTGCTGTTAACACATCAAGGGTGAATGGTATCAAGGTCGACTTGCAATCCTCAATACTCTTAAAGTGACAGTACAATTTGATGTTGTCAGCGTAAATCAAGATTCTACAATGTCTCAGCAAGGAAACAAGGTCATCAATTGATAGAATAAAGAGTAGAGGAACAAGATGACTGCTTTGAGGGACACCGGATGACGCTTCTATGGTTACAGATTTGGATCCACGGAAAAGAACTTGATAGGTCCTGTCAGCTGAACTATACTAGAAGGGCTTGCGGAAAACTCTAGTTTCTAGAATTATAATGGAGTGTCAAATGCCTTACTAAAATCAGTGTAAACACAATCAGTGTGGCAGCCGCAAACGAAGCCCTCGACAGCATGAGAAGTGAACTCGAGTAGATTGGTGGTGGTGGTGGAACGAGCTGCGAGAAAAGCATGTTGAGGAATCAACAGATGAGTTTTTACAGATAAGCGCGGTTGCAGAATAAATGATAGATTCGAGTGGAGACTGGAGAACCTCTGCCCAGGACTTAGGAACAGCAAGAGGAATCATCTTAGTACTATAATAAATACTGAAACAGTTAGTACTATAATAAGACCAAATTCGATTGATGTTACAAATCAAATGAGAAAAGAGAATGTACAAGCATTAGCCACGAATGTACGGCATTAGCCAGAGCCAGGCACAGTTCATTTTGCAGCCACGAATTGAGTGCTATACCTAAAGTGGATCTAAAAATCGTAACCAGCCTAGTAGTCATAAAGGTGCGGGCCCAATGAACCTACTACTACGCTCGCCTTGACATATTGGACTATACGCGGCGAGCTCGGTAAACCCGAGCCCAATGAAAGCTTTGACAAATAAATGTTTTCTATTGTTAACGTAAAAATTAAAATGCATTTTTGTTATCTGTGTTATATTTATATAATTATAAAAGCTAAAATTTGTGTAATATCAGTGGGAGTGAAAAGTGAAGTCGGAAATTTTGAATAGGTTGTATACGGTCTGCGGAATTTAACTGAAAAAATTAATTTAAATTAACTAAATTACTCCAATCGTTAAATTTTAATAAATAATTGCACTAACTTAAATTTGTCTTTTAATAATTTTCCAGAAACGCGGGCTTTTCTCTGTAAATATAGTGCAAGTTTTCCTCAATATTTTCGATTTGGTCGTCATCCAAGCTTATATAAAGGTTTAACTGAGCTAAAGATATAAATCAATAGCTACGGCTAACATGCCATATAAGTCACCTCATGTAATTTACTAACTTCCCAGTTTATAGGACAGATATTGTAATGGTTCCGAAAATCAAAATCGTAATTTTCGTCATATTTTGAGATTGCAGCATAATTTGGAGAAGTGTGTGTGAGTGTGTATATACCTTTGTAATCATTTTTTCCTGCTGAGATGCCGATTGAAGGGTATTAACGACAACATGATCTAAAAAAATTTCATAACGTTCGGTCAAGCCATCGTAACGGTTTAGCCGCTAGGGCGATTTGAAATTTTTTTGGTAGAGGTTTACATATTACCCCGTATTTTTGTAACAGTATTAGGTATAAGGCAGCAATCTACGCAGAATACTCCCACCTATCTAAAACTGTAAAAGTCAAGGGTTAAACTAATAGGCCTGCAGCGAATTCCCAAAAAGTGCTCTAGAAATGAAAAAAGTGATGGAAATGAGATAACCGGTTGAGACTAATTGCAATCGATAGAGGATGGAAAAATGCATCTACTGTTGATTTTGACCCAAGTTTGGACATGGCCAACATATCAGGTTGTCAAATATATCTTCCTTCCGCCTTTTTGTCTTTTGAATTTCGTGGCTGTAACACTGTAGTCAAAAAAATCGTAGGGGGGTGTATGACCCCTCAAAATTTGCGTAACAGTCTCTACTACTAGGAAAAAATACCAGAAAAATTCCACCTTGCCTCTAAGGGGGTCACAAAAAATTTTTTATGGCTGCAACAGGTAAAATGCACTTTATGCACTTCACGGAAATCGTCACCACGGCCCCAAAAAAAATCGTAGGAAGCTTGTAGACCCCTCAAAATCTTCGTATTTAATCAGGCAAAAATAAAAAAAAAATCCGCATTTGCCCCTAAGGGGGTCAAAACTCAAGGTCAAAGTTTGACCCCTTCTAGTATGCACCCTATGCACGCCACCCATGTCTAATTTATAAAACTAGTTAATTACAATGTAATAATTACTAATCAATCGATAGAAAGTCATTGCACCTCACCTGGGCCTAAAAAAAATTACACTGTTACTGTAACACATTTTATAAAGCGTTGAATAAAGAGCAAAAAAGCGGAAGGGAGATATTTGACAACCTTATATAAAAAAAACATGAAAATGCCTTTTTTCGTAAGTGCGGTTTGAACGAAATTTTCACTTTATCTCGCCATATCTCAGTTGATATTGAAGATATCAATTTCAAATTTTAACATAGTCTAGTTTGACTAATTCCCTAAATATAAAACTTTAACCGAACTGGTTACATCATTTAAAAACAAAATGGCGAATGTTTAAAAAATTTCCAACAGATTCGTGAGATTTTTTTTCTAATCAAAAAGTTGTGTTATAGATTTTTGAAATTCGCTTTTTTGGCTAAACTACATTGTAGCCAAATACTTAAGGCAGTTTTCTGTAAATTTTCAGATCAAAGTATCTTCCCGTTCAAAAGTTACATTAACATTTGTTGATACTCAACTTCGTCCGCAACGAACGTTCAGATTTAAAATATTTCCTGCTAGTTAATTTTTTGTTCATTTTCATGTTTTTTTATATGTTGGCCATGTCCAAACTTCGGCCAAAATCAACTGTAGATGAATTTTTCCATCCTCTATCGATTGCAATTAGTCTCAACCAATTATCTCATTTCCATCACTTCGAGCGAAAAAATGGGAAGCGCTGCAGGCCTATAACCAACATTCAAAGTTATGAGTCGTCAAAGTCAAATTGTTTTTTTTGACTAAAATTTCAACTTCAACCACCTTTTTCTCCGAAAAATACGTAGTTATTCATTAATTGGACAATTTCCTATGAATAATGTCAACAACTTTTATGCTATGGCCCCTAGTATTGAAGTTATAAGCAATTTTAATGTTAAAATGCTTATTTGGTACTTTTCGACAAAACTCAGGTGGAAAAACACTAAAAAAAGGATGAAATAGAGCCAATTTCAACATTAAGAGACTGGTGCACGTGCACCACGAAAGAATTGCAACTTAACACCAGTAAATGCCATGCAAATACCTTCTCCCGTGGAAAAAACATACCGAAGCAGTACTATTATCTCAACGGCATGATGTTGAATCAGGTTGGTCATATTGTAGATCTAGGCGTAGACACAAAAAAAACCCAATTTCAACCTGCACTACGATAATATTACTGCCAGAGCTAATAAACTTCTTGGTTTCATAAAGAGGATAGCAAAGAATTCGGTTATGTGTGGGTCGTAAAACACTCTTTTGTTCTCTAGTCCGCCCTATCCTGGAATATGCGTATCCCATCTGTGATCTCCTATATTCCAAGTCAGCAGCAGGAGGATCGAATCCGTTCAAAAGAGATTTATTCTTTTCGCCCAGAGAAATCTACACGACCCCCATGACTACCGAACCCTATTTGGACAGGTTCAAACTGGTTGATCTCATGCCGTTATCTAGCAGGAGAAAGCTGCTCATATCTTGGGTTTGTCGTTTGAGTTGAAGAAAGTGATGTCTCAGTCAAATTAGAATTTTCAGCGCAGGGGCCGAGAGTGCTAAGCTGAGTACAGGGGCCTAGTACTGAAAATCGTGATTCGACCCTGTGCTGAAAGTCGTATTTTCTGTCATATGTAGTAAAGCCAATAGAGCGGTGTCCTGATAGTCGATTCCTGTCGTGTCTGTGTTGTTTAAAATTAGCTGGCATAAATGACAGCAATGACAATGTTTTATTTTAACTTTTAATCGGCGTGTTGTGCTTTAGAGAGAAAGATGCTGCACTGAAAGTCCGAATTTAACTGAAACGTCACTTTGTTCAACTCAAACTACTTGGCATGCCCGACTTTCAGCACACCAATTAAAAAACGAGACGATACCGACAACTACATGCGACTGTCACACGACTCGACTTCTAGCACTGGGTCCACTTTCTTCAAATCAAATGACTTGTCGTGTCTTGCCGACTCGACATTCAGCACAGGGGCCATTAATTAAGTATTGACAACTTTTAACTAAAAATTAACATGGAAACTGCATAGAAGTGTTGATCCTCCACCCGACATTTAGCGCCAGTTTGAGTAAAGGGTAGCATTCTCTTCTTCACGCACAGTGAAATAACGGAAATAAAAAATTTGATTGAGCAGACAAATATTATATAAACTTTTAAATTATATTATTATCTTTTGTTTTAGGGTGATATTCTCGATAATGATATCAATGATGAAGAATATCGAAAATATATTATAAGTCCCATAAATTTCAAGACATTACAAAACAGAATTGAGCAAAACTATTACAAGCATACAGAAGAATTTTTAGCTGACAGCAAATGGATACATCACAATACTCTTGCATTTTTTGGAAGTGAGTATTTTCGTCCTTAACTTAACCTTTAATTTAAACCAATCAATTTATTTATTTACAACAGACACTGGAAAACTTCCAAATATAGTAAAAAACATGCTAAAAATGGTTCGCCATGAAATAACCGAAATTGATGCTTGTTCGGAATGCTACTTGAATGCAAATACAAAAAAGGATTGGTTCGTCGAAGTCTGCTCAAAGCCACATATTTTACTATGGGCTAAGTTAAAAGGTTTTCCATATTGGCCAGCCAAAGCTATGGGTGTTCAGGCATCGTTAGTCGATGTCCGATTTTTTGGTGATTATGATAGAGCGTATGTACCAGTTAAGGATTGCCATTTGTATTCAAAATCTGATCCAAATCCGCAGAAGCAAACCAAAAGGAATAATATTGTTAATTGTATTAAGGTAAGATATAAATCAGTATTTTTGTAGATTAATATTTTTATGTTTGCTTTTATTATTATAACAGGAAGTTGAAACACATATTAAGGAAATACGAATGAAGTTTGGAGGATTTAAATATGCACCATTTCAAACACTTTATGACCCACATAATGAAACTGTGCAGCTAGAAATGATGATTCCAGGTGTAACAGATTATATACGAAAAAATCCGAATTCATCAAAGAATGCATTAAGATTGAAAATTGTTAAGGCTGCTGAAAATAATATGTTCATTGTAAAGAGCTCCAATGCTGATGACGATAATAAAACAATTGCAGAGCCTGAATCAACTACTAATGAAGAAATGTCTAATGTTGAAGAGAAAATGAATGGAGTTGTTGATGATGAAAAAGAAGTTATTGAAGGAGTTGGAAACACAATAAAGTTTAAAAATGCTCTAATAGAAGAAAATGACACCCCAAGGGCTCTAAAACGGAAACTGGATATGGAAGTTTCGGTTTGTAAGAAAAGACGTAAGTCCAGCATTGGTACCATCAATTACATATTTACAAAAAGGCCACAAGATGAACGAGAATTTTCCCCGAAACGTAAACTATTTCGCAAAACGTCTCTTGATGAATGTCAGAAGGATGAAAAATCGCTGCCGGACACCGAGGAGAATTCACTTTTACAATTTCTTAAAGAGGAGAGCTTTGACCAAGGTGATACAAAAAATCTAATTCGTCAATCTCTACAATTATCAAATGAACGTAAAAATAGAGTTGATAAAAACACAAAAACAGGAGTAATATACAACAAGCAACATGGTGATATGAAAACAGTAAGGAAACCCAATAAAGATAAAAAAGAATTAAATAAAACTAATTCATCTGTTATTGATGCACACCAAGTTAATAAGACACTAAATTCAACAACAAAAGATATTTTTGCTACAGGAGCAAGCAATTCTGTTAGTAGTTCAGAAAAAACTCCGGAAATGAAACAAACAACAACAATTAATCAAGAAATAAAGAGAAATATCGACGCTATGTCAAGCGATAGAATTTTAAGAAAGCGCAGAAATAGCGATATTAATAATTCTTTATCAACATCTGGCAGTAATAAATTGAAACAGAGCAATTCCGCAAACTCTGGGGAATTTCATAAAAATAGAGGAAACACAGGTGGAATAAACGAAAATCAAAGGAAATCAAATGCAGGTCTTAAAAAGAAGAAGCAAAATAAATCTAACTTCCGGGATATTCAAAAAACTATAACTCCTGGTATGCATAAGAATAAATCGCCAGTATCTACAGTGAAAAAGTTTAAACCTTTTAAAGTAATGCCGTTTATTGAAATTAAGCCAGAGCCGCGTGATGATAATGAATTACAGAACAATGAAAATGCAGGTTCAGTTGTAATAAACGTAGAGGAGAAAGATGAAACCGGTAATACTGAAGGAGTGCATATTAAGTCAGAGATAATGTCAGATGAAGAAAATGATATTGATTCAACAAAAGTAATTGATCAGTCTGGCGATAGTATAATTCGACCTATTAATAACTTATCATCTATTGCTGCTCAACCTAGCAATAAGAAAACAGTAAATACGACTAAAGGTACACCAGGTAAGAAGTAAAATTTACTTAATTAATAGTTGTTTTTTTTTTCAAAAACAACCGTCTTCTTCTTCGTCTTCGATGGTTCTACAGCCCAATTCGAGCCTTGGCCTCCATCAGCTTCTTCCTCCAGACGTCTCTCTGCTCCGCAGCTTGTCTCCAGTTTCTTGTGTTGAGAAGTTTTGCTGCATCGGCCTTAACATTGTCTTCCCACCTTAATCGTGGTTTGCCAACTGGTCTTTTGCCATCTGGTAGTAGTTACGGGGCTTTTTTTGGTATCCTTGAGTCATCCATTCTTTTAACATGACCGGCCCAACGTAAACGTAGTAGCTTGGCATGGATCGAAAGTTTACATTCTTTGTATAAGTCGTACAATTCGTGATTGTAGCGTATTCTCCCTGCATTGTCTTCATTGATTGGCGTATATCCTTCGGAGAACCTTCCGCTCAAATATATCCAACTTGTCTGCGGATTTCTGGGAGATACTCCATGCTTCACATCCATACGTAGCTACTGTACGTATGATGGTTTTGTAGATTCTTATTTTGGTTTTTCTGTGGATGTCCCTGGATTTCATTTCTGGCAGTAGTGAGAAGTATGTTCTGTTTGCGGCGTTTATTCTTCTTTGTACGTCTTTCGTTTCATCGTTGTCTTCGCTGGCTGTGGACCCCAGGTAGTTAAATTGGTTTACCCGTTCAAAGTTATATACCCCCAAGGGGTTATGGTGGTTTGTTCTTCTTCTTTCCACCCTTAACTGAATTAGAATCTTGCTCTTGTCTGCGTTTATTTGCAGCCTTAAGGTCGATTCGCACTATACGGAACGTCAACGTTACGTCACGGAACGGCAACGGCACGTGAATTTTGCTTTCGATTCGCACTTAAACATCACGTCAACGTTATGTCAATTTTGCCGTTCAGTGTCACTCCCCAGCACCAGCTACAAATCCTTCACAATTTTTGAAACAAAAACAAGAACCTATAGCGGACGGCCTTATAGGAGAATATCAACCTAGTTTTAAGACAAACAGGTCACCATCGGTCCAATAGCTGACCTTGCAGCCAATTCTGGAGAGAACCTGGTAAAGGAATGTAGATATACACCAGATATTTGTCGATTTTCAACAGGCATATGACCCAATAAAATCAGAGAGACTATACGAGATCTTATAGGAATTAGGAGTCCCCTCAAAGCTGGTACTACTGATCAAATGCGCAACAATTAGCTTACAGGCGAAGGATAGGATCCAAAATGTTATAACAGAAAAGTTTGAAGTACAACAAGGACTAGAATGGGTTATAAGGAAAACGTCAGTCAAGATAAGTGCATCAATAGCTACACAGTCAGTACAATTTCTTAGTTATGCGGATCTGACCATCGTGGCAAGGTCCTTTTTGGCAGCAGAAGAAATATAACCACCGACGAAAATAACCTAGAAATACTCGATAAAACAGTCTACCTTGGGTCTACAATCACAAAAAGAAACGAAGAAAACGAAGAAATAATCAGACGAATACTACTGGCTAATAGAGCCTTTTATACCCAAAAACAAATACTGCACTCAAGATTTGTACACACGACCCAGGACATAGAGGAAAGAGTCAACAGGTTTGAGAAAAAAGTTCTCAGCCCAAACAGAGAGGATGGAATATGGCGAAGAAGATACAAGAACGAGTTGTATGAAATTTTTGGCAACCCACAACTCTCAACTTTAATAAAAATGAACGGACTGAGACTAGCTGGCCACGTAATCAGGATGGAGGATAATCGTATCCCAAAATGGCTTATGGTATCAGAAATTTGGATAGACGAAAGATGGATAAACTCTGTGACGGCTGTCACATCAATGCTCAACATTCGGAACAGAGACCGTCAAGCTTGGAGAAATGCTTTAAAGGAGGCCAAGGCTAGATTCTAGAAGGAGGCCAAGGCTAGGCTGTAGCGCCATAGGATGGATGGAAGGATCGCATTAGTTTTGGATGGGAAAGAAAAAAATTTGTGACAAATCATACAGCTCCTCATATCGCTGTACCTTTTCAACTAAATTTTCATCTTCCATGATAAATTAGTTCAATACAAAAAACATAAATGCTTGAAAATTCGAAATGCTTCCGTTACTACGTTCACATTGAACAGAATAGATCAGTCACGTCAAGGCACGTCACGTCAAAATATAGTTTGAAACTAATCTTGACTTGCCGTTACGTTGACGGTCCGTGACGTTGCCTATATATGTGAACGTGTAGTGCAAAACTCATTGAAGAATATTTTGACGTGCCGTTGCCGTTCCGTGACGTGACGTTTACGTTCCGTATAGTGCGAATCGACCTTTATAGGTTTCCATCTTCTAATTCTGTGAATGTTTCTCTAAGATATGACAGTGATCTTGCAAGGCAGTTTATATCGTCGGCATATCCTGCCAACTGTTCTATTTGTTAAGCAGGGTTGCGTTTGCATCAATGTTTATCTTGCGAATTACTCCTTCTAGGCAGAGATTAAATAGCATGGGTGCCAGCCCATCGCCCTGCTTTAAGCCTTGCTTGACTGGGAAGGACTCCGTCAATTCTCCTTGTATTCTGACTGCACACCTTGTATTTTCCATTGTCAATTTTGTTAATTTTATTATCTTTAGGGGGATGTTTAGATCCAGCATTGTCGCAAACATTTTTTTCCAGTCGATGCTGTCGTATGCTTGTTTAAAGTCGATGAAAAGTTGATACACGTCAATGTTGTATTCCCAGCATTTTCGGAGGATTTGCCTTATTGAGAAAAGTTGATCCATTGTTGACCTATTTCTTCTGAATCCAGCTTGGTATTCACTTATTGCGGCTTCAGAAAAAGGTTCCAGTCTGGCCTTAATTATATTTGTCATTATTTTATACTGTGCTTAAAAGAGATATGCCTCTATAGTTTCCACAGTTGAATCTGTCCCCTTTTTTGTGTAGTGCGCAGATAATGCTTTGCTCCCATTCTTCAGGCATTTTTCCGTTCCTCCATATGCAGCATAGTAATTCGTGTATAGCTGTTGAGAGCGATTCGCCTCCTTGTTTGATCAACTCTGCTGGGATGTTATCAATTCCTGGAGATTTGTTGCTTCTTAATGATCGTATGGCACTTTGTACTTCTTCCAGAGTGGGTACATTTGTTTCCCTGGTGTCATCGTTATGTTGTAGACGGGGTTCTGGTATATGCCTGATGCTCTCATTTGCGTTCAGCAGCTCGCTAAAAAATTCCATCCATCTTTTCAGCGAAGATGCAGCGAAGATGTAAGCTGCCTGGGACTATAGTGCCTTCTTTTGTTCTACATATACCGGAGGAAGGTTTGAAGCCTTTATTGAAGAAGTTTACTTCCTTGTATGCTTCCCGTGTTTTGATTTGGGCAAAGTTTTCCTCTGCTCTCAGGATGTAATTGTTGAGGAATTGCCTTTTCTTCTTCCTGCTCTTCTTGTTTCTTCATATTTCAATTTCTTGCTCCTCGTCGGTCTCTCTATGTATATTTTTCTATTTTTATTTCTGGCCTCTATAACTGCTTTGCATTCCTCGTCGTACCAATCACTGGCTCTGGCTGTGCGTTTGTAGCCTACAGTTTCCTTCGTGACATCTGTCAGTATTGTCTTCAATCTTATCCATTTTCCCTCGACTGTATCTTCATTATTTATATTTGGACCTATCCTTTCTGCTAGAATTTCCTGATATCTCTCCAGCACGGGCCTGCAGGCGATCGACGTTGAATTTCTTTTGTTTGCTGTTTCTTCTTTCTTGAGTAGACAGCCCATATCTGAATCCACATTATCTTGCTGTAATCAAGTCTCACTTATACTTTCCAAGATTAATGGGACTCTACTAAAACTTTGGCTTTATGGTAGTCTTCTGTCAGCTTGGTAAATCCCTCATCGTACCACATTTCCTTTTTGATTCCCTTGTATATATTTCCTTAGATTCAGCCTGCCGACAACGCCTTAAAGTAGCTTTCAATGATTGCCTAAGATATATTTTTCAAATGCGAAGATCAGATCATGTGCGAGTATACAAAATTGATTGCTAGGTTGTGACCTCTTTCGTTTTATTGATGTCATGTCATTTCGACTTTGGAATAATCTTCCCAGTCTGATTCAAAGAATGAGCTTTCTGGGCTTTCAGAAGGCAAGCATCTCTTTCTCCTTCTTCCTCCTATTCTTCTTTTTCTTAGATTTTCTATCCACTTATTTTCATATCTACTTCTGTAAATATTATCCCGTCCTCTTTATCCCACTCACTACATTTATTTAAATTTAAGTTAGATTACATGTTTGAAAATGTAGTGCTCTAAAAGATGTATGATCTTGTGTACCTTTCCAATAAATTTATTATTATTATTCTCATTCCAGTGGAACATGCAATCCGAAATCAGCGAGCTAGAAAGAGTTTCCCCAATAAGGTCTCCTACACGATGTTGCTACCACCAAACTCGGTTGGTACTATTTCACCTGAATCGGGTTCTCTATCCATTTCAACTGGGGGCTCTGGAAACAGCGATAAAAATTCAACAACTATGGTCTGCATCCCTATTGATAAAAGTAATCCTGTTGCCATCGAGAAACCAGTACCACCTCTAGATGCTCCAGCTAAAATTATCTTTGATTCAGTCTCGAATTTGATTACACCAACACCAACAGCGGGAGAATGTGTGGAAATAACTCAAGAGACTCTATCAACACAAACACCAGTTGCAGAAGCTGACTTAAATCTTCTTACACCGGTAAAGAGTGGATCACCACCAATATCAACATCACCAGATATTCAACATCAACATTCAACATCAACTACACCATCGCCCGATTTCAATGCTGTTCAACCAACATCAACAGAGCCATCTTTAAAAGTGTCACCAAATTGTGGTTTTACTGAACCAACCACCACGACGTCATCTACTTTGGGCACATCAACACCACCAGATTTTAACAGCAACGAACCAGTAATGACTTCGCCTTCTTTGGGTTCATCGAACAATAATGCTTCGATACCGGAAAGTGGCCATATGTTAAATGGGATTATTACAGATGAGTTAGCATCAGTTGTTAGTGACTGCTTGGCCCAGAAACCAATAACAACGCCTAGGCCTTTAGGGCCGTTGAAATCAAACGGAGCCACATATTTTCCTGCAAGCGCTGGTCAAGCATGTCAGTTATTAATGGCAAATGCACATAAGGTAAGATTCCTTTATGCAGTTAAGTGAAGAGTAATTACAGAAGATGTTATAATTTTTTATATTTGTATTAACGTTCAATGGTTTTTATATACTAACGAATATGCATCGGGCAGAATGAAATAACATTCTCGCCCCTAGATTTGACATTCCGGATCATTTGGCGTCGGATTTATTACACATAACACATATATTTCTATTACCTTTAATCATACAAACGTGTTTTACACACTATTTATATGATTATGATTTGTTCTTTGGATTCTTGTATTATGGAAGCAGCTTTTATATACTTTGGTTCGAATTACATCGATTTTAAACTAAATACTCCAAGCATATTTATGTGAAATAATGACTAAAATCGTAATTCTAAAATGACCACCCCTTACAGAAGTACTTATTTATACACACGATGTCATAGGTGGTAAGGCCTTACTTTTTTACTTCCCTTAGGCTGGCCGCACATTGGATGCGTTTCCGTACGAATTTGTCTTGTACGAACACCTACCGAACACGCACGAACAATCCCGATACTCCGAGTGCTATCCCAGTAGGGAATGGAAGTACTTTTAAAAGTACTTCTAGAAGTACTTCTACAGAAGCAGTCTAGTACTTCCACCCAGTACAAAAAAGACATTACATTAACACGGCGATGGCCTAGGCGGGGAAGTACTTCCTTTTTCCCTTCCATACAGGGGCGGATTAACTTTTTTTCCGCCCTAGGCCAACTCGATTTGCCGCCCCTATTTTCGCTGAGAAACTTTCATTTGATAAAAAATGTTAATAAAATAAAATTTCAAATATAGTACCCAGTTCAAAAATTTGGTATTCCAATAAAAAATCAATTCGTCGAGCAATTAATTTTTAATATTAAATTATTATTATCGCATGTCACATACAATCACAAGTTCTTTGGTTACGTATTTTTGATAAGCAAATATTATTAGTTAAATTTAATGAGTGACAGTTTTGTTGTATAACAAGTGTTTACGATGAGATTTTTGTTAAACGAACTCGTCAATGATGGAGTTTAAATCTAATGTTTGCAACGTTTCTTTCCGATACATAAAATCGCCAAACTGTTGAGTCTTTCTTCTAACATTGTGGAGCGTCATCCGTTTTAAACAAGAGAAAGATCGCTAAGCAGTGTAGTTAGTCGCTGCAGTGCAAGTGTACATTTGTAGTGCGATGTCGACATTCGAATAAATTCCATGAAAATCATTTTCTCTGATCCAATGACACAAACCGATGGAGGATTTCGGTTTCAAGTTCTGATCTGGTGCTGCCAGATGCGATTTCAAGTGTAGTATCCTCAGAAAGTAAACTTTCCTCTAGATCGCTTGGAAATGAAGAAACTAAGTTTTTTCGCTGCAGCCTCTAGTTCAATTGAAGGCAAACTTTCGAACTGAATAATCGCTTTAAATTTCTCGTGGATTGCTACATATGCGACTCGTCTCATGTCCAGATCGAAAATTAGTTTTTCACTAATGAGTTCAGTTCTTTTTTTTCTCGCAATTTAGTATACTGACTGCCGCTTAATCGCTTTCTACCAACACTCATTGTACCCGGCTAATATACTGGGGCTGGATGTTTTGAATTGAAGCTTACTTGCATGTAAACACAGAACTGTAGGTTATGTCATAGGTTTTGCGCCAAGAGCGCCGCTGATGGGTCTAGATCTAGATAATAAATTCTGGCGTCAAAGTTTGAAATTTAAATAAATCATTATAAATGTATTGTAAGTAAATATTTTTTCATTCACCTAAAAAAAATCATTCCAAATTTTTGCCGCTTTTCAAAATTTGCCGCCCCAGGCCAGTGCCTGCTGTGCCTGTGCGTTAATCCGCCCCTGCTTCCATAGAATGTGTTTTGGAAATATTTATACCACATTTATTATTGAACTCATATGCAAAGTGATTATAATGTAAATTTTTGAAATGTTCAGGGGAGGGGTGCAGGAGTGGGGTTGGTGGTTGTAAAATTAAGTGATTTATATATATATATATGTGCCCATAATTATGAAAGTGGTCTAAGTCATATATTTCTTGTTTGAAGATATTTAATGAATTGTATTTGACACACTGAATGAATTCCATATAATGTTGAAATTACAACCACTATCTAATGGTTCATTTTTGACAATTTCGTAAAAATTACATTGAATACATTTAGTTTAAACTAATGTGGTATGAAATAACTGATAAACTCATTTTTTTTAAATTTTGACTTAAGGCCCCCATACACGGTCAAATTGGCTGTACAACCAGATTTTCATCAAACCTATAAGCGCAATGTATTTTGATCGGCCGACCGGCCCACAATCGATAGTTTTGGTTGTACAACCGCACTTCGCTGTACAACCAATTGGACCGTGTATGGGGGCCTTTAGACCACTTTCATAATTATGGGCACATATATACATATTTTTTAAATTTTAATAAAACAGAAGTAAAATAAACATGAATTCAAATATTTGTATGTATGTACATTAAAGTTAAAAAACCTAATGACTGAGATGATTAACAAAGAAAACGACCAGCTACGAAGTTTATGAACAGGCTTTTTGCGCGAAATCAAACGCATGGTCACCAAACCCATTCTTCTCTGCATTACCAAGAAGTACTTCTAGAAGTACTTCTTTGGTATTTAAGAAAACACTAAATAAAGAAGTGCTTCCAAATCTACTTCCCAGAGTAAGTACTTCCGATTTTCCCTACTGGGATGTTACCTCGCACACTAGGTGCGAGCTAGTCGTAAGTGAACGTGCGTATACTTCCGACGTCCGAAATCAATCCCAGCATGCTCGGATTTTTTATGCATTTGTGCGTTAAAAATTCAATATGGATATTGAGAAATTTATTGGTGTGCGGTCACAAATGCTGATGGGATCAAAGCGATTTGACATATCACTTACGTGACCATCATCAACGCAAGATCTGCGGAGGTTACAGTATTTGGTCAGATTAGATCATATGGTGCTTAGAATATATTTAAAGGTTTCTTTATGTGTAGATATTCATGAAATAAACCAGGCTCATTATTAAGTCCGCCATAATATGATGGAATTCAAATTCCATCTCTTTTTAAATAAATTTCACGAACCTATTCGGTTCTACAATGGCTATTGCAACGCCGCCGTAATCTTCGAATCAGCGAAGAATTATCTAGCAAATATAAATTATTAATTACGACGATGTCACATCACAGGCCACAGTCACTACTTGCATTTAAACGGAGAAAAACGCAACCAGTGTGAGCGTTAGTTCGGGCATTCAATAACGACCATCTACTTACGATACAAATTCGTATACAATGTGCGGCTAGCCTTAGAGAAGTTACATCAGTAGCGTAGATAGGCGGGATCAATCCCCTCCCATGAGCCTACGACAATTATATTAGAATTGAATAAAGGTATTTAAATATACATACAATTTTTTAAGCACCAGCACCTCTTTGGTGCAATTATACATATAAAAATCATCTAGATCTGTTTTTTGACAGTTGTGCATTTGAGTACTGTGTAACTTTCGCGCTTCGAGAAAGCCGAGCAAACAGGAGCCACGAAAAGGACGCGCACATTTAACGTAGAGCCAATAGTGGCACCTCGGATCCTAAATACTCAAAATTTTAACATTACAATAAATCAAGAAATTGAATCGTATTTCAAATTTTAGGTGAAAAATAATCGTCAGCTCTATGAATAGCTGGGGTAAGACCGTCAATTAGCGTCATAAACATTCTGCGCGCTCAGTGCATCTGACGATGTTCTACTGACGATGTTTTCACTTATACCTCGGCTTCACCGTGCACAAACTTCACAAATTCGAGCAAATTGGTGTACTGAAGTTGAATTTTAGACTCATTTTCCATACATTTTCATATATTGAACTCAGGAAAAATCAAGGCTGAGTTCGCCCAACAGAATATGAAATTGAGAAAGTAAAAGCTCGCTCACCTGGAATAATGAAATATGATTGCAGTGAGCTTTTGCATTTCTAGCCTCTGGCGAAAAAGCAATAGCAATTTCAAGCAAGAACTGAACAAGCCCGGTGAAGCCACTTATGCGGATTGAAATACACTTGATTGACCGGTAAAGGGTGTTAATAATATTCAGCTGACGATTATTTTTCGGTTGAAATTGATCTCAAAAACCATCCCAAAAGTTTTGGTTTTAAAAACTTACACCTGCTGTCATCTTTACCTCCACCGTTACTGGAGTAACTGCCGGTCATATTACTAATGTATTTGGGGTAAACTGTAATAGGCATAATTTTCAGCCGGAACGGAATGACTTGTTTAAATATAGCGGTCAGGAACCCCAGTGTTTTGCAACTCACTCAATCCATCAAGGAAATGTGAGCAGAGGAGAGTCTCTGTTTTCCTCGCGAGTGCCGGAAATGTACAGAGAAGATGGGAAACACTTTATTCCTCATCTTTCTTACCACAACCTCGGCATAAGTCGTTGTGGGGGACTCCCAATCTTTCGGCGTGAGGGCCAAAGAGACAGTGACCAGTCAGCATCTTCACTACATGGCTTATCTCTTTTTTGTTCAACTGATCAAGAGATTTCGAACGTTTCGCGTCCAAAGTCGGCCATATTGTGTGAAGAGTGCGGCACACTATTGCTGTGGTCCTTCTCAGCACGGCTGATATTTCTCACAGCCAGTTTATAGGTGGCTAAGGGTTAAGTGGGTTGTCCTTCGGGTCCCTGTCTAGGAAGCTTATCTGCCCTGCAGTTTTCTCTAATTTCCCTGTGTCCAGGAGCTTAACACAGAGTTTTATCAAACTGAGGGGCAGTCTCACAAAGAGACCTGCGGCAATTCAGAACACTCATGGATGATGTAAGGACAGAATTAAGAGCCTTGAAGGCCGCCTGGCTATTCGATAGAATACATATATTCTTATGAGATATATTATTTATCTTCAGCCATTCGAGAGCCTCCCAGATCGCAGTGACTTCCGCCTGGGTCGGGTAGACGAAGAGAGGTATTTATCTTCAATATTTCAAAGAAAATACCACAACCAGCGCTGTTCCCAATTTTAGAGCCATCTGTGTACATACATAATGACCCAGTCGAGATAACACCATCTGTCCAGTCATCTCTGGCCGGAATGATGGTATTGAAACCTTTCTCCAAACTCCACGTAGGTGTATTTTAGTCTAGGTTGTCCGCAGCGATGGTGAACCTCATAATGATGGAGGAATGACCATATGAATATGGAGCCCACCCATTTGCTCGGCATGTATATTCAAAGGAATAAGATGCAATAAGACATCCAGCGCAGCTGTTGAGGTGTTTCTGAATTGCACCACTAATATGCAGCTCAGCTGTTCTTTGGCCCTTTCCAGTATCTTACGATACGTAACGTTCTGTAATGAATCCACCATACCGATATGCCAGGTATAGTTATAGGGTTATCAATTCTTCGTTGACTGTTAAATTCCAAAGGAGCGGCGATAGAACCCCACCCTGCGGTGAGCCTCTTTGAACTTCTGACGTCTGACTTCTTTCGAAAGCCCCACACCAGACTCTGTGACCCTGCACTTCAGCAGCTGATTAATACAAGACCGGAAGTATCTGTTAACACCCAAACGCTGGAGAACCCCCGTGAACGCAGAAGATTCAACATTGTTGAAAGCAGCTTCAATATCTAAGAAAGTTCAGCCAAGGTGAACTCCTTGAATTAAAGGGATTTTTCAATTACCGCTACCAGGGACAAATATTGGGGTAGGCGACCTTTCGGTTGGAACGTCAATTTTGTAGGACAAACTTTTTTTGAGTTAGGAACCACTATAGAGAATTTCCGCAAATAGAAAAGTTGGGCGTCTTGTTAAAAAGTAGCTACTCATAAAATTTCAGTTTGTTACTAATCATTAACAAAATGGCCCAGTGACTGTGGAAAACTTATGGTATTTTATACTAAGTCATATCCCCTTCATCACAGAAAGCTACCTCCGCCACTGAGTTATATAAGTACTTACCTTAGAGTACTTACAGAATTACCCATTTTATACCAGTTTCAAATTACGTATTACAAAAATACGAAATCAAATGAGTCATCGGGCAAATTCTCCCTTTTTGGGTCTAATCTGGATTACACCTTGCCATCTGCCTTCTTTTGTAATGCGTTATATAAGGGCTCTTCTAAAACAAAGAAAATATAAGTACCCGTTCCCAGAGGACTAGTTATATCAGTGCTCCATCGGTAAGTGCTACTTAGAATTCCTACTGGAGAGACCTAACTGGTGAGGTGATACATTTAGAGGTGCTTTTTTCAATAGGGATTTTATGATAATTCAAGCGAGGGTTGTGTCAAACTGTCAGGTCACTTTTTGTTCAGTATTGTTCGACATTTCATCATAGAAATATTTAACTCGGCACAGCATAGTGTCTACAAATTAGTCATTGGATTACGAAAATCGGTTCACTATTTTCTACCCGAATTTTGTTTAGCGATGTCGCCATTTCTTGCTTAATTACTGCTGCGTCAATTTGCAAAGTTGCTGAATATTGGCTGAAGAACCAAAGAACCCAAAGGAATTCAACGGCTGTCATTACAGATAAATAAAACAAGTTGATGTGGTTTTTAGGCTGGTTCCTCGGTCCATATTTTTTCTTTAACAATTAGGCCACCCAGACCGATGCGGTGTATTTCTTCTTCTTTTTCTTTAGTCCGTTAGCTGGCGGTCCAAGTTGGACTTCCCCGCAACTAATACGCTGCTGTCGGTGCCTCTGGGTCTCGAATTCTATTCACGATTGGTTTCATTCTTGCCGGTTTTTGGCGACATCTCCGGTAACTGATTATCGTTAATTCTTTAGGTCACCCTCGATATTCTTTAGCCAGGTTTTCTTCGGTACCGATTGCTGGATTCTCCAGCCTGCGGAACGGTCTCGCCAGAGAAGTTTACGTGGCAAGCGGTCATCATCCATTCGGCAAACAAGTCCAAACCACAGTAGTCGACGTTTTTGCATTTCTTCTTCGATCAGTGTTTGCTGATAGCAGCAAAGCCTTTGGAAGACCTCGAGCTTCTTAACGTTCGGTTTGAACAGTGTCTACGTTTCAGATCCATAATAAAGAATCGGAAGGATCAACGTTCGGCTAAGATGTACTTTTGTTTTGATAGTAATATTTATTCGTTTCCATATGCACCACTTGAGCGAGGCGAATGTTGCTGTTGCCTGGCCGATACGGCTATGAACGTCGGACGTCGATGTCACTTTCGTTTCGTCAACCAAGGATCCCAAATATTTGAACATCGGAACCTGTTTGATTTGGGTTCCATCGAGGTGAACACTGGCCCTCGATCCGTCCATTGTGAGCACTTTGGTCTTTTCCGCATTGATTTTTAACCCGTATGACTGGGCGATGCGGGAAATATCGTATAAGTCCCTTGCTTCGCCATCCGTGTCGGCAAGAACGGCGCTATCGTCAGCGAACATTAAGTCTGTTACGAAGTTGTTGTCGTCGTATCGAACTCCTAGTCGTCCATCGAATGCTTCACGCATAATGGCGTCGATCACAAAGTTGAGAGAAGTGGCGAAGCGACGTCTCCCTGCCGGACAGCCGTTACAATCGGGAACTCCTCGGATAAGTCGTTTCGAATACGAACGTTGCTGTTTGAGCCATCGTATGATGCTTGGAGAAGTTGGATTATTTCCAATGGCACGTGTTTGGTTTCCAAGGCTCTCCACAAGCTGTTCCAATCGATGCAATCGTAAGCTGATTTGAAATCGATGAAAACGAACAGTTCGTTTGCCGCAACGAATTCTTTCTTCCATTAGCTAACGGAGAGCGAATATTTGATCAATACATCCTCGATGTGTTTTAAATCCCGCTTATTCTTTCCGGCTCGTTTACTCTCGATGTTTCTGTAGCCTCGATTGTATGATTTTCGTAAATACTTTGCCGACGATCGAAAGGAGGCTAATACCGAGTTAATTCTTGCATTCCCGACGGTCGCATTTCTTCGAAATTGGCACAACGAATGCTTTCTTCCACGCCGACGGAACACGATCTGAATGCCATGTGTGTGATACGAGCACGTGGAGCTGTGATAAGATATCATCTCCGGTTTTGATCATCTTGGCGGCTACTTGATCTATTTCCTGCGCTTCTGCATTTTTCTGCGGTTTTATTGTCGTCTTCATCTCGATAATTGTCGGGTCGGTATCGAGAAACTGATTCGTCGGCCGTTCGTTAATACACGTTTCGGGTGCCTGACCTTGCGGCGGATCGTGGTTGTACAGCTGGTGGAAGAATTCTCTCCACCGCTGCAGGCGTACATCATCGGTCGTATACTCTTATTTCTTTCCACGATCGGATGAAAATGTAACATAAACTGGCATTCTTTCATTCAAAAGTATAAGTTGTCATTGCATTTACGCCAGCAAAAAATTGAAGTTATTTTTTTTAATTAATAATCTTCTTTCATGATTTCGTCGTTTCTCCTTTTCAATTTTTAGATATTGCGACTCGTTAAATGTACAATTATTTTGTGGCAGCAATTTTCAAAGCTTCTTCACCGGTTTCAAGATTCGCAACATCCCCTATTATTCTTTAATCAGTCAGTAGACCAATCATTAGAGATTTTTTCGTGCTATAAAAATTGTAAAACAAAGTACTTGCACTACTACCCATAGGTTACTAAAATCCAAAACGCATCCAAATTTTTAAGCTATTTGGAATGGTTTGAACAATAATTAACAAAAACTAGTAGGATGTTGTGCCTAGAGACTAGCAACTAATTACGCTTTTTCGTGGTATTCTTTCTGTTGAATAACACTTCAGACTGGATGACCATAAAAAATCAAGAAAATGATATTTTTTCACTTTTAATTACATAAGTAAATGTTTATGTTCTCCTGAGTATCATTATTAAATAATATAATTTAGTGATAGATTCAAAACATAACCGAAGTAAAAAAAAATTATATTTCACCACGGCCGGCCGAGAATTGAACATGGTTCCCCGGGGTAGCATTCCAGCGCCTTACCTCTAGGCTACCAATATATGTGCTTTATTAGATTTATCTCTTTTTTGTTGTTAAATATACTTCCGGTTGGAATTTCCAGACCATTTTCTTAGTTTTAGGTCTCTTGATCAAGAGCTACAATTTGAGATATGGTTCAAGTCTGTAGCGATAGTACTTTCAGAGATGAAAGAAGGTCACAGACGGACAGACGGACAGAGCCTCTGTATAAGCTTTTTTTGAAAAAGCTAAAATGATATTTTTCTCGTTTTTTGCGTAAACAATAGAAAGTACTGGCTGAATTGCGTTACCCTCAACAGGAGTTTTGTAGAGAATTGAAGAACCCACAAAATTGATTCGACCATTTTTCGTCGAGAACGGCTGGAAAACGCTTAAAAATGCCCCCTTTTCAAAAATTCATACCTCGGTTAGTGATAGCCTTTTCTTCTTCTTACAATACCTCCTCTAATCTTTTCCTCCAGTCTTCTCGATATCTGCCCGCAGTTCCCCAGTTCGATGTGTGGAGTAATGTCTTCGCATCTGCTACAATCGTATCCTTCCATCTTTTCCTCGGCCTACCTACGGGTCTTTCTCCTTCGATGATGCCAGTGAAGACCTTCTTTGCTACTCTGTTTTCCGGCATGCGCTGTCCAGCCCAGCGAAGTCTATTGAGTTTTATGAACGTCACTAAGTCTATGTCGTCATAAATTTGACATAACTCGGTGTTATATCTGATTCTCAATGTTCCTTCTTCACAAATTGGGCTTATAATGCTTGTCAAAATCTTCCTTTCAAAGGAATTTAGCATGTCCTCTATCCATTTTGTTAGCGGCCATGTTTCACTCTCGTAGCATATAACAGGGCGAATTAGTGTCTTATATAGTGTAAACTTCGTCTTGCGATGTATTGCTCAATATTTCAGCAATTTCGATGTACGAAAAAGGATTTATTAGAACTCCGATACTGATTTTTTTTACCTCTTCGTCACGAGCCTAAGCATGCTAAATAGTTCACTACTTCTAACTTATGTTCATCTATCGTTAGACTGCTACCTATCGTTGCTCTATTTGCTCGTGCCTGCAGCATTACCTTGGTTTAATCCTCATTGATTCTCAAGCTAACTTCTTCGGCTGCTTCTATAAACTTTGAGCAGCATTCCTTAACTGCCCTAACTGACCTGCCTACTATGTTGATGTCATCGGCATCCCGATCACCTGAGCGAATTTGTTTACCACCGTGTAGTTTAGTTGAATTGACGTCTTTCTGATGACTGCTTCTAAGGCTAGGTTGAATAGCATAGGCGCCAGCTCATCCTCCTGTTTGAGCCCTAGATTAACTTAGCAGGCATCTGTAAGAGTGTTCTCAACTCTTACTCGGGCATTTGTGTCGAGGTGAGTTAATTGCATCAGACGTACTAGTTTAACTGGTATACCTAATTCGAGTAGGATCTGAAGTAGCTTCTTTTTTTGGATGAAGTCGTATGCCTGCTTGAAGTCTACAAAGATCTGGTATACTTTAACATTCCTCTCCTAGCATTTTTCTAGATGTTTTAGTTGAAGAGTTGGTCGGTAGTTGGGGCTTTATTATTCTGATGTTATTGCTCTGGAAGCTGTCATAAATATCTTGAATTTGCCTGTTAGATATTTTTCTTTTCTTTTTTCTGCATACTTTATCTGCGATACGTCTTTTTATTCTGCATGCTTCTAGTTTCGTTCTTGTTGCTATTGATGAGTATTCGCGAAGGCTTGAGTTTCTCTATGCTGTAGTTGTCCTGCAATGTACATCAAACCAATCATTGCTCACTCTTCTTGCTTCTGCTCCTACTGTCTGTTCAGCAGCCACTTTCAAGACATGCTTAATAGATGTCCACATGCCTTCAATAACGTTGTACATTCTTTCAGAGAGCATTCTCGATCTACGATATCGATATCGATCTACTCAAAGAAACCCTAGAAGAGGCTGTCGAATTTAACATAAGCATCCACATGTTATTCATCGACTACAAATAGGTTTACGATAATGTGAACCGTAATGAGTTATTTGATGCTATGGAGCAGCTCGGAATACCAAAACACCTTGTAGAACTAACAAAAACCTCGATGAAAGGTGTAGAGTCAGAATTGATGGTGAATTATCCCCACCCCTCAGAACAAATAGAGGATTAAGGCAAAGTGACGCACTGTCCTGCTTGCTATTCAACGTGGCCCTAGAAAAATCAGTAAGAGATGCATCGATTAACACAACAGGGTGTATCTTTGATAGGCCAATGCAAATATTAGCCTTTGCCGACGATGTTGATATCCTTGGAAGATCATTTGAGAGCATAAAGGAGACTTTTGTAGCACTTGAGCAAGCCGCAAAAAAATCGGGCTGGAAATAAACGAGCACAAAACAAAGTATATGTGCCCAAAAAAAGCCAGAAGTAGCAGGCAAAATGTAAAAATCGACACCTACAATATAGATGTTGTGGATGAGTTGGTATATATCTATGCACGATTATAACAAAAGGTAATGATACATCGTCCGAAAACAGAAGACGAATAGCACTGGCTAATAAATGCTACTTTGGTCCACGCAAGCACCTGACGTCCAGAAATATTTCAAGGAAAACAAAATTGGTACTTTACACCACACTAATAACGCCTGTCCTAGTATAAGGTTCGGAAGTGTGGACATAAAAACGCGGATGAAGCATTGGTAGGAAGATTTGAAAGGAAAATCCTTCGTTCGATCTACAGAAATACAGGTTGATGGCATTCGGAAGAGAAGATACAACTCACAGTTGTATGAAATCAATAAGATTCCAAACACCGTAAAGTGATCAAAATAAACAGACTACGATAGGTTGGTCATGTTCAACGAGGTGCAGAACGGAACCCGACAAAGATAGTGCTGGCGAAAGTAAACTGAGACCAGGTCGGCCTAAGAAAAAATATATATATACATATATAGATGACGTCGAGGATGACTTGAGACAATTAGGAATAAGAAGCTGGAAAAGTCGGGCCAGGGATCGAGAATCATGGAGGCGAACGCTAGAAGAAGGCAAGGCCAACAATAGGCTGTGGAGCTCCCGATGATGATGATAATCTACGGTACTTATATTTAATAAAGCAAAAGTAAAAACCAATTTTGCTTTCGACACTTTGCCACCGACCGAAGGTTCAGCAAAAGAACACGCTTTTCCCGTATTTTCTTCTTCTTCGATGGCTCTACAGCCCAATTCGAGCCTTGACCTCCATCAGCTTCTTCCTCCAGACGTCTCTCTGCTCCGCAACTTGTCTCCAGTTTCTTGTGTTGAGCAGTTTTGCTGCATCGGCCTTAACATTGTCCTCCCACCTTGACCGTGGTTTGCCAACTGTTGTTTTGCCATCTGGTAGTAGGTACAGGGCTCTTTTTGGTATCTTTGAGTCATCCATTCTTTTTACATGACCGGCCCAACATAAACGCAGTAGCTTGGCATGTGTCGAGAGTTTACACTCTTTGTATAGATCGTACAATTCGTGATTGTAGCCTATTCTCCATGCATTATCTTCATTGATTGGGCCGTTTATCCTCCGGGTAACCTTTCTCTCAACTATATCGATCTTAGATACTCCATGCTTCGCATCCATACGTAGCTACTGTACGTATGATGGTTTTGTAGATACTGGTTTTTCTGTGGATGTCTCTGGATTTCATCACTGGCAGTAGTGAGAAGTATGTTCTGTTTGCGGCGTTTATTTTTCGTTGTACGTCTATCGTTGGCTTCGCTGACTGTGGACCCCAGGTAGTTAAATTGGTTTACCCGTTCGAAGTTATATTGCCCTCAGGTGGTGTTGTGGATTCTTCTTCTTCTTCTTTCCACCCTTGACTGAATTAGAATCTTGCTCTTGTCTGCATTTATTTGCAGCCCTATATGTTTGGTTCCATCTTCTAATTCTGTGAATATTTCTCTTAGGTATGACAGTGATTTGGCAAAGCAGTTTATATCGCCGGCATATCCTGCCAACTGTTTGGATTTGTTAAGCAGGGCTGCGCTCGCATCAATGTTAACCTTGTGAATTACTCCTTCTAGGCAGAGATTGAATAGCATGGGTACCAGCCCGTCGCCCTGCTTTAAGCCTTGCTTGACTCGGAAGGCCTCCGTCAATTCTCCTGGTATTCTGACTGCATACCTTGTATTTTCCATTGTCATTTTTTTAATTTTACTATTTTTAGGGAGATATTTAGGTCCAGCATTGTTGCATACATTTTTTCCCTGTCGATGCTGTCGTATGCTTGTTTAAAATCAATGAAAAGTTGATACACGTCGAGGTTCCCAGCATTTTCGGAGGATTTGCCTTATTGAAAAAAGTTGATCCATTGTTGACCTATTTCTTCTGAATCCAGCTTGGTATTCACTTATTGCGGCTTCTGCATAAGGTGTCATACTGGCCTTAATTGTATTGGTCATTATTTTATATACTGCGCTTAAAAGAGATATGCCTCTATAGTTTCCACAGTTGAATTTATCTTCTTTCTTGTGTATTGGGCAGATAATGTTTTGCTCCCAATCTTCAGGAATATTTTCGTTCCTCTATATGCATCATAGTAATTCATGTATAGCTGCTGAAAGCGATTCGCCTCTTTGTTTGATCAACTCTGCTGGTATGTTATCAATTCCTGGAGATTTGTTGTTTCTTAAGGATCGTATTGCACTTTGTTACTCTTCCAGAGTGGGTACATTTGTTTCTCTGGTGTCATCGTTATGCTGTAGGCGGGGTTCTGGTACATGTGTGATGCTCTCATTTGCGTTCAACACTTACTTAATGCTCCTTTAATCCCTCATGGGACATAGGGCGGAAACAGTTGCCCTCCAGCGCACTCTGTTTTGCGCGACAACTTTCAGCTCTGACCAGGATCTCCCAGTTGTTACGGCCTCTGGTAGTAGGGTTCTCCTCCACGTTGTTCTAGGTCGACGCAGGCATTTGATAATTAAGACTTGTAGGCGCCCTGTGATTAATTGGGTGACTTGTGACATGTTTCGCAACCGTATAAAAGAACTGCCTTAACGTTGCCGCAATTTGGTGTTAGTTGAGATCTCCGTTGATCTCCATATGCGGGACAGGCATGCATATGCGCCTCGTGCTTTATTTATTCTGGAACTGACGTCTTCTTCTGCCCCACCATTTTCGGTAATAATGCTATAGGTAGCAGAATTTATCTACCAGTTCCACGTCACGGTTATTCAGCGCTGTTGCCTGTTCAATGGTGTTTGCATTTATCCGCATTCCTTTCGTTTTAGTCGGATTTAGCCTTAAGCCTGCTGGACTACTTTCGTTTGCCAAATTGTTTAACATGCTTTTGAGGTCCTGGTGTCTGTGGGCCAGCAAACAGATATCATCGGTGTAGTCGAAATCCTTAAGGCGTTCTAGCAATTCCCATTGTATGCAGCCTGTTCTATTATCTAGAGCGCCGACAAGGATGTCATTTATTACTATAAGAAATAGTGGCGAAAGTAGGCATCCTTGTCGTCCTCCTGAACTCACCTCAAAGCTGTCGGATAATTTTCCATTATGGAAAACTGTGCATTTGGAATTGTTGTATAGGGCTTTTATCAATTCAATTATTTTATCAGGCAGTCCACGTTGTCTTAGTGTCTGCCATTTAACCAAGTCGAATGCATAATTTGCGTTCAATAGCTCGCTAAAAAATTCCTTCCATCTTTTCTTTACATCTTCGTTGCCTGTGACTATAGTGCCTTCTTTTGTTCTACATATACCGAAGGTCGGAGGAGGGTTTGAAGCCTTTCTTGAAGAAGTTTACTTCCCTGTATGCTTCCCGTGTTTTATTTTGGGCAAAGTTTTCCTCTGCTCTCAGGATTTAATTGTTGAGTAATTGTCTTTTCTTCTTCTTGCAGATGTTTTTCTATATATATATATATAAAAGTAAAAATTTGTTTGTTAGCAATCTATGGCTTAAATAAAAGGCCTTGATGCCAAAAAGACAACAAATTTTTGAAGATGCTTGTTTTTTCAACGTACAATAATTTTTCATGGGACAAATTTTTGTTACATATTTCTTACGGAAAAATTACTCTCTCATGACGTTAAATATTTGAAAAGTTCGTAGTGGACGAAATTTTCAATGAAGCTTTAATATATCTATTTTGAACTTTTTTGTTGATTTTAGCTGATTTACGTTGAATTGCTGTTCTCGCACAAGTTTCTGTCTTGCGCAGCATTTCTGCCTCGGGTCTATTTTGAACTTTGTTGTTATTAATCAACAACAAAGTTCAAAAAAGACACGAGGCAGAAATGCTGCGCAAGACAGTGACTTGGTGCGAGAACAGCATTTAACGGAAATCAGCTAAACCTTGTCTTGGAAACTGAAACAAGACAATTAGATGTTGATCGAAAAAAAAACAAAATTATTCCACGTGTAACCAAAGGAAATAGCGGGATTTTTTCGTAGATGCTCCAGGCGGTACAGTCAAAACATTTCTAATCAATTTGATCGATTCGAATGCAGAATGAGATTGCACTTGCAGCGACATCATCGGGAATTGCATCAATGCTACTTGATGGTGGACATACGCACTCAGCACCCAAGCTCACATTGAATTTGAATCAGATAGAAAACCTACACAGTCTTTACAACGTGCAAAATTATAATTTAGGTCGAATGCACCATGGCCCATAAAATTTCGCTCGAAGCGCTTGACAGGGCTTTGTCAGATTTCCGGGAAAATCAACCGATGGGAGGCACTCTGACACTACTTGCAGGGGATTTTCGTTTCATTATGCCTGTTTTACCTCGATCAACGCATGCTTGAAAGCATCATATCTATGGAACAGTTTTGAAAATAAATCACGCTCCAACGAGTATGCGTGTCTATTGTCGATAGCAGAACATTTTATTATTCGGAATCAAAAATACGAAAGAAATGTTTTTAATGTCTGTATATTACAATTTTTATCACCTCAACTGCAAAATTGAAGAAATTCAAATTCGAATTTAAACGCAGGCGGGGAAATGACAATTCCACATGCATGGATAAAATAGAAACGCACGTGCATTATAATTTCCCTTCCAAATTCGTTTTCGGGCAACAACACTCCCTAATAGCATCTGACCACGACAAGAGTGGCAGTGAGACCGTTGAATTGTGATTAATAATATAAATGAATGGGTGATTTGGGTTTTTAACTGAACGGAGTGACACTTTTCTGTTGGGTGGGATTTGTGACTCATTGCCCATGGAAACGGTGATTTTGAGATTCCCAATTGTTTTGGTGTACGCCATACTAGCTGGGGCTCTAGCTAGTTATCCATAAATTACATACTGCCAAAGTTTCATAGCTGCTCATATTTCGCATTTGAAGCGGAATTCCTACATGTGTATAACAATATTGTGCGGAAACGCACCCGAGCGCAGACTCCGGACTGCTGACAACGTTTCGTACTTCTTGTTAGCATATGACTATATGTCGTACGTGCTTATTATCTTGCAAAAAACCTCGGTCTTTCGGACTACAATTTTATTGTTAACAAAAAAACGCCGTCAGCTGAATATTTGTAGGTGGAGAGATTGTCAGTTCAGTTATCAAAGGGAATATGAAACATTTAGATTAGGGAATCATCTTTCAACATTTTTTCGGGATCAGTAATGCGGGAGTAGACATGCGGAATCCGCGGGATTCACGGAGTTTGGGCAGTAGAATCACTTGTTATAAGAACCGGGACTTAATAGAGCAATGCTAACAATAGCCGTGTTTTTTTAATGAACGATATAGTTCTTCCCCATACAAATCTCAAAACCCAGGTTTTATGGGGGTTTCTATCGAGGTTTTGGGAAATTTCTTAATTTGCATATTGCACACTTTCGGGGGTTGGCATGTTGCATACTTTACTTTCGGGGGTTGGCGTGTTGCATACTTTCGGGGGTCGGAAAGACGTAATTTAAAAATAAAAACAACAGGAAAGTGATGAGAGCAAATTTATAACAAATAATTGATTTTTTATAAACATATTTATTATTTTCTAGCGAGGATTTCGTGTAACAGTGTAAAAAATAGCACTTAACTTCCGTTTAATTTTGAAATTTTTAAGCATCGAAGTAGGCGCTTCATGAAATTTCCTTTGTCGTTTTTTTAATGAACTCGATAAAGAACTATATATTTCATTAAAAAAACACGGCTAATATTGCCAAGTATTAATAAAAATAGATTTAGGTTCTCCGAACACGAGTCAACTGATTTGCAATTCCAGTTGCACACGCAACTGTTTCGTGATTTTGCCCGTGTACCAAAGTGGGAATGGACACGGATCATCAGAGACGAGACCGATTTGAAACTAGTTTGAACTGCTCGCGTGCGACTGTTCTTGCCGGTCGGAAGCGATTTTAGTTGCATGGTTCCATTTCATCTGAGCTACTTGAAATTGTGCAAAAACCTGGTGAAAAAACTATATGAGAACAGAACACGGATTAATTAATTTAAGATTTCATTTTTATTAGGTCAAACCTAAATAGGAAGTGAAGTGAAGCTAGGTACCATTGCATATTAATGTATGAAAGCGACCAAAATGGAAGTAAGTGGAAGTCACATCTACTTCAGTGGAAGTTACGTCTACTTCACTTCTACGTTACTTTTCATTTAGGTTTAGCCTATTGCAGACTGGTTGTGCGCGTGACTATTTGGGATTGTAAATCAGTCGACTCGGCCTTACACTCCAAAAAATATTTAAATTCGTTAGTTGAAGAAATCTTCTATCTGAAATTATTTAAGTGCGTTTACTGCATTATATCAATGAAGACACGACGTAAAATAACTTATCTGTGACTAAAACCCAGAAACGTCATGGAAACAGCATCGAGTTAACTTAAGGGGAAAAGCTTTCAGCAACCTCGACGAATACTCGACCACGACTCATGGAAACACAGTAAATGTCTAATTACCCTACGCTTACGACAGAGGATACTCAACCTGAATGTGAGAGTGTACGGGGATTCGGGGCTAATTGTATTGTAAGTCAAACATCGCTAGCATTAACTCTGCTGTAACGGAGAGTAATTTCGAAATTATAATTTAATTTATGCTATATGTAAGCAAATTCCAGCGGAACCATTTCCAGCTTAGTTCAGAATTGCCATGCCAGGCCGTATTCTTTATTACTATATTGTGAGAATTTCTCTCGAAACTGCCAAAATTGTATTCTGTATTACAAAACTAAATTCTACTCGAAACTGTAACAATATTGTTAGATTTTTACTCGAAAGTTCAAGGGTAATCGAGCAATTTATAACATTTTATAAAAGCTCTTGCACTCATTTTCTTTTCTTTCGGGGACACTTCTATTAGAAAAAGCAATATTTAAATAAGGAATACGGAAGCATTTTAGTTTGGGGTAACAGTTTCGAATAAAAAGTATTTGAGTATTGTAATAGGGAATAGGGCCCCTGAATACTTTGTTTGATTGACTCAATAGTTTGTTACGCTCTTATTTCATATAATACTTCATAAATTCATGAACATAATTACTTAGGACATAATCTATAATTTTTTTTTCCAGTCCCGCAAATCCTGCGGATCGGCTGCGGGATTGAGATTTTGATGCGGGATTCGATTCCCTAATTCAGATGCCCTGACGGCGCAGAATGTTTATGACACTGACTGACGGTCTTACCCCTGCTATATATACAGCTGACGTTTATTTCTTGGTTAAAAATGATCTCAAAAACCATCCCATAAATTTTAGCACGGTATGAAAATACTCGTGGCAACAACTTTCATCAGCTGTCATCTTTAACTCCACCGCGGATTATTGAATACTAATCAACTACACCACTATAAATACAATTTATTCGGTATGAAATTCCTCGCAAAAATGCAACGATACCTCCTGGTTTATGTGGTGCAATCAGCACCAATGTGCCATAAGAACATTAATAGAATACACTTTGTCGCGATATTGGGTATCGCACGTAATCATTGGTGTTCCAAAAATAATCCGTACGTCATTTTCAATAAAAAGAATTAAAGTTTAAAAAAATATAATTGGTTATAATAATGGCAGACTTGAATAGTTTCAATATTCATCGTTAGTTATTATTTATTCTTTACTATATAAAATTAATTCTTTCGCTAATACAAATGAGTAAAGGGAACATAATTAATTATTTTAAATTTCTTTGTTTCCTACAGCTAGCTGATTTCTTTAGATCAGTACTCGAGGATACACTAGCAGATATGGCGCGAAATGGTGGCATTGAAGCAAAAATGGCAATGTTAATAATAGAAAAAGAAAAAATGAAATTAGAGCATGAAATTGAACTGGCTGAATTGCAATTAAATTCTGAGAAAGTCATGAATGAAATACGTACTAGTTATGAAAAAGAAACCGCTAAATTAATTGAACAAACAAAATTAGAATGTGAACTAGAAAAGCAAAAAGCAGTTGAAGAAACTAAAAAGAAACAATGGTGTGCCAATTGTCGCAAGGAAGCACAATATTACTGCTGCTGGAACACAACATACTGTGATTTTCCTTGCCAAGAAGAACATTGGCCAATGCATATAAATGCTTGTTCACAAAATGATAATCCAGATCCAAATGTAAGTATTCAGTATAAAGCCTATTTTTCTATTATCATAACATAAATGCATAAGATGTAATAAAAAAAAATTAAAAATTAAGAATTTTACAAAAAATAACTAAAATCCGATTGAAATAGGCACAAAAAATTGGTATAAGATTAACACCTGTAAATCCCAAAGATAAACAGTATAATCCAAAAGAAAAAAATAGGCCGCGCGTGATTAGTAATACTGTTAAAACATCTTCTTCACCAACTGCTGCTGCACCAACCGCAACAACAACAACAACATCTGTATCTTCGATTAAAATTACGCCAGTGCAGCGGATAGTAAGTATACCGGTATGTTGAAAGAGATTCTTTTTTGGGTTGATGTAACAAAAATAACGAACTATTCTTTTCTTTTTTTGCGCACAGATATCAGGAGCAACAACAATAGCCTCAGTTCCTGCGTATACTGTTGTGAAAGTTACACGCGAATCACTTAACTCTAATCAAAATCACATACAAATTCCCCAACTACCTACAGCACAAAATTTACCTAAATATCATGTTAGTAAAGTCAGTACGACAACAACTTCAACTAAAACAACAAATCCAATTAGTTCATTATCACGAATGTCTGATAGTTTAAATAAAATGAATGATTTGTGAAACCAAGAGCAGCATTGGAATGACCAAACAATAATATGTAATCATTCCGATGCATCAACTCCTTCTGCCTACATAAACAATTGTTATATTATGCCAAGCTTAGATTTAACCAATCTTTATTTTCCATGGACGTAGTTTTCAACAATTGTTCTATTAGTCTAAGCTCCCATGACAAAAAAGGTGCCCCATCGAACACCTCAAAACAATTAAGTGAGATTGGGTGAAAAACATGTAAAAAACATGTCAAGCCCGCCAGACTAGTAAAAATTTGTTAATTGCTATTTTTTATGAATTTTGGAATTTTGTTAAAAAACAATGCAACAAAAACAAACAATTTTCCAAAACACCTGACTGAAATTTATACAATTTGCGCATTCAAAATTCAGTCTGACAAATTTATTAACAAAAATTTTCAGCCAGACAAGTTTTAATAGACAGAAGAAATCTTAAACTTTATTTAAAACAAAAATCAAGGAGGTGTTATGAGAAGTGCATTTTTATAAAAAAAAGAAGGTCTGTCAGAAGTTAATTAACAAAAATTGTCAGACAGACATTTTTTTTTCAAAAATGGTTCATTATTTACTACAAATTGTATAAATTTCAGACAGGTGTTTTGGAAAGTAAAATCATTGTTTTTTAACAAAATTCCAAAATTCATAAAAAATAGCAATTAACAAATTTTTACTAGTCTGGCGGGCTTGACATGTTTTTTACATGTTTTTCAGCCAATCTCACTTAATTGTTTTGAGGTGTTCGATGGGGCACCTTTTTTGTCATGGGAGCTTAGACTGTATCTAATCTATACTTTCTCTATCATTGTATATTTTGTCATTTTCCTCCATGTATGCGGGCGCATATTTACACATCCAATATCATTTTTTTTAATTAATAATTATTATAGTTTTGTGTAAATGTATCAAGTTAATAATCAGCTGTTATGTATAGAAGATATATACTTATATTTAAGATTATATGCTAAAAAATATGTTTCAAAAAATATCTTTAAAATAAAATAAAAGAGAAAACGAAAAGAATTCAATTCCGATGTTTTCATCAATAGATGTGAAATTACATAATATTAATAATAATAATAATAACTGAATTTAAAAAAAAATGTTGTTAAATTTCTTTTTTGTTGCATTAATTTTTAAGTCAATGAAGATTAAAATATGATTTTGAAAAGGATTGATTTTTACCATATGTATTAAAAAAAAAGTTTTACTTGTGAATGAGAATTCATCAATGAGATTAATTTTTTTGTAAATATTTTAGTAATTGACAACATCATAATAAATTATAAGTGTTTAAATGTAGAAGTTTGATTTTTAGTGGGTTATGTGTAATATTAAATGGATTTTTACTTACATTGCTCCCTTCCTAAGCTCTGGATGTTTTGGTCTCCGTAAATCTTTTAATGGAAGTTTGGTCTACTTCGATGCCGTATCTCATAAATGTGGATCTTTTACCATATTTCTCGGGGTTTGTTTTCGCAGATTTCCTCGTTGTCAAGTCTCCGTAAACGCTTTCTATGAGATATGAACATGACAAGCTATTTTGTAAGAGGATTTTGTTGAAACTTTAAGTCTCGGTAGCCTAGGGAGTAAGGCGTCTGGTTACCGTCACAGACGTCCCGGGCTTCAATCCCCTCAGCGCCACGGTCCTTCGTCTTTTCCACTTTTCCATTTGCATAATTTTCCTCCTTTCTTCTTCCCTCTTTACATTCCTGACTTCTACTGTCATAGCTTTCCTTAGTCCTTCTTCTTTCAACCAAAGCGCATTTCATTGGTTGGTTAATGAGATACAACTCGTTTTAGGAGGCATAACACTCCAGGGAGTTGTTTCTCGATGCCCCGATATCAGAGTCGCGATAGTAATGGTTGGAAGTAGGTGGAATAAAAATATATCGGCTAGGTTGTGGCAGTTCATTTCTTCCCGACTAGAGCTGCTGTTCGACATTGCACTCTATACGAAGAAAATAGATTGTGGACAGTAGAAAGGATTTTCCTGAGCCTCTAGTGTTCCTCATAAAAAAAATCCTGACCACTTCAGCCTCAGCCGTCAACCTCGGGCTGGCGGCCCGGTCCTTCGAGCATTTACTCGAATGGACCATAGACCAATCCGGCCCTGGAAAAATGTGGTGACTTCAATAACCCCTCCAATTGCTGCCCAAAAACAACAATCTAATCCAAAACCATGGGTTCGATAATCAACAAAGTGCTAAGCAGATATCCAGAATTCAACCTAATCCTAAATGGCAGAAAGTAGTACGGATTTAGACAGAACACCTCAATTAAAGTTATGCATCGATTTTCTGCTTTGGTTTGCTTGATCTCGAGAAAGACTTTCAATATTATTGTACAATAAACCTAATTCTAATTAAAGAATAAAAATTTCCAAATTAAGGGGAGTTTAGCGGAGTTTACATCCCAGACTCATAGTAGAACTGCAAATCTGAACTCCTATATCACATAGAAGATAGTATGATTCTGTCTCTGTTACACCAAAGTGGCAACAGAAAACAAGGGCCCCTGTGCTGAATGTCGAGTCGTGATTTGTGACAAGTTTTTTGAGTTGAAGAAAGTGACGTTTCAATCGAGTTACGATTTCCAGCACAGAGGCCTAGAGTTGAAGGGCTAAGTGCGAGTTTAGCTCCCTATGCTGAAAGTCGCAATTCGTCTGAAACGCCACTTTCTTCAACTCAAAAAACTTGTCACAAATCACGACTCGACATTCAGCACAGGGACCAAGAAGAAAGATTTGCCATTTGCATCACATTTAATGAATTCAGTAACTTATTATTAATCATTAGCCCAAATAAAATAACATGATTTTGATTTTTTTCCAAATGACAGCTACACAATGTAAATTTTACAATAGCAAGAAATAGCAGGTTGGACACAGAAAAAGCAGCTCCTTTAGCAGCTTTTATTTTATTTTGGATACGAAGGCCCCTGTGCTGAAAGTCGAGTCGTGTTTCGTGACAAGTCGTTTGAGTTGAAGATAATTCAGTCGAATTACGAATTTCAGCACAGGGACTTAGAGTGGAAATGCTAAGTTGAGTTTAGGCCCCTGTACTAAAAATCTAATAGCTGCTATAGCAGAAATCTTGAACCTCGTACACAAAGTGGAAAAACAAAGTGGGCTTTACATAATCCAAGGGCATAGTTTCGTCGAAAACTCGAAACTTTTTACAGCTGCCAATTTAGTGAGCTGCAAAGCCTTTTAGATAATTATTTTAAATTAATGTGTAGCAAAAAAAGACAATTTTATTAGTTTCAAACATCTCCACATTTCATTTTTGAAATAACAAAAAACAACGGTATTTTCAAACTGTCGAAAACAACTGTCAAAAACTTCTAACATAATCATAGGTATTAAAATATTCAAATTTAAAATTAAAGGCTTTTTTCCGGGCTGCTTACGGCATGATATCTAATTATAAATGAGGAATACCGAAGGCAGACGGACAAATATAAACGAATATAATCATTAAGAAGAGCGCAAAGAACATAATCTGTTGCAGTATCATTTACTGAATCGATGGTGCTTTTTGAAGTAAAAATTCGACAAAAATAAGATTTTTTTTTGTTTTTTCGATATTTCGACAGAAAATTTCGCGTCAAACTGTTTTTGTCGAATTATTCTAAATTTGTCGAATTCCGCGGACATAAAACGACAACAAAATCGACAAATTTGAATTTGTCGAAATGCGCGAATTGGCCCCAGCTCCTTGCCTCGCGAGATGGTTTCTTAGCAAACTTCAAAAACAAGAGCTGGCTGATATCTACTGTTGTACCTTGAACACCACTATGACCCATCACAATGCGGAACTTAGATCATCTTGGTAAAAATATTGCTTCTTGCTAGCTGAAAAAACGGTTTAATTTGTGTTGCGAAATATTGAACAGTTTCCTTGAAATCTCACTTTTTGTAAAAAAATACGTTCTTCTAAAAACGCTGCTCTTTGTCCGTAGATTTTTTTAGAGCAACGTTCACGAGCTTGACATTTTCTTCAAAAGTTGTACTATCACTGGGGGATGATAAACGGCTCAACAGGTTGGTCAACACGAGCTTTTACTGCGCAGTTCGTGGGTTAAGGGAAGGGTAGGAGTGAAGTTTGCGGTGTTGACTGCAACTAGAAACGATTTCTCTTTTTCCTCCAATTGCATGAAAAATGTTTATGTATAACATTTGGGATTGCGTCCTGCGCACTGCGGTTTTCCTCGAATTCAGTTTGTGTGCGGGCATATTTGATCTTGCGTACTTCCATCGCTAGTACTTCACATTTTTCTGTTGTAAGTGGGATGATACACGAGTTGACGTGTTGATGCAACACACTGTCAGTTTGTTGAGCGGAGGTGATACACAACTCAACATGCTACACTCAACACTTTGTGTAATACAATGCGATTTTATATGTGTGGTGTGTAGTCAAATTATTTCCAATCAAACGGTTGTTATTCGCTTAAAACCATTCCAAATTCTAAAAACAAAAACCCTATTTTTTTAAATTTTGTTTCCTATATCACCATATTTTTTGTTTCCTGATGGCAATTATTAGGTGGATTTGTGTAGATTGATTGGACTACAGCTATAATGCCTCGGCCAGGCTAAAATTGATTCACAGAAAGCTGATATCCTAATCCAGCAGCTTGTATGTTGGCCTAGTCAAATGAATATGTGTGACATTGATAGGGGAAGATATCGACCCTTTGGTGATTTTTATTGGCATATGTACCCCTGATATAAAGAATGTTTTCTTTTTGAGACCAAGAATGTTAAAGTTGTTCCAAACTGTCTAGGGTCTTCATCGGTTTGCTCTCTATGTCCCTGCACTTTGAGACCCTATATTGTTGCTGCACGACATTATTAGTTGCGACACAACTTCTGTTTAGTTTCATCAGGCGAAACTGAAAAATGTTTCTCATGGTTTTGTATGGGAAAGGACATGGAACTAGCCTGAACGATTTGAGATACTGGGGCCGGTTCGTGTATGTCGAAAACGAAATTTTTTTTTCGTCTCGGGTTCGCGTAGGTCGAAAAATTGAAAATTTTCGTCCGAAGCCGACGAAAGGCACTCGAAAGGTCTTGGGCTATCGAGTTTTTGCCTTACTATGATGAATAATTTTCAAATAATAAATAGTTGTATATTTTTACAGCAGTTGTTGTAACATTTTTCGTATTTCAATATTGTGGTTTCTATCAAGGACACGAATGCGAACGCTAAAATTTTCGTCGACAAAATTTTTCGACTTCAATTTCTTTTCGTACGATTATCGTCGTTCGCCATACACGAACCGGACCCTGGTAATATGTATATTAATCGCACAAAAGTAAAACGAACATTCCCTCACTACCCCCCCCCCCCCCAAAGATGCTGCCCGACAACATTCACTGAGAATTTGCCTTCAGCAATGGTTTTTCGGTCCTACTAGGGTCCACTTTGAACCCATCCGTGACTCGATGCTCTACTAGAACACTTCTTGTAAATGTAAAAAAGCTCTATTGGTTCCCGTTAAGAACATTGAGAAACGTGTTATGTGATAACGTTCAGCCCCGACAGCAAGACAGCATTGATGTAGATGATCATCTCTCCATAGAATTTTATTCGACGATTATTTGCCGTTTTTTGTTCCTCTTAATTCTTATATCTGTTAATTTAGTGTGGATATAAAAACTATGTATGTTTTTGTTTCCTTCGGCAATAAAGTTAAGAAAATAAAAATTCGCAACAGTAATGAATATTTTAAAAAAGGAGAGGACATAAAGTACATTGAAAAGAAATTTTTCGTACCCCTAGAATTTTCTACGTATGCCTCGTGGTACGCGTACCCCACTTTGGAGACCACTGGCTAAAACAACGAAAAGGCGAACCGGTAGTTCAACAAGATGATATCTTATCACTTAAAAAAATTCCAGTTTTGTGTCCATAGCCGCGGACAATGTGGGTATGGAGGATAGCAGTACCCACCCGGAAAATTCTGGGTGGGTAAAATACCCATCTGGAATTTGGGAGTTAATGAGCGTGTTACATAAACAATGCCTTTGTTTCCGGCCCATATTCGCTGAATCTCACACAATAAAAGAAAGCGCGCTTTGCATTATCCTGGATATAGTCATACCAGTAATAGTACTGAGCTATCGTGTTCGAAAAGATGGAGGTATATATTCTAAAATCTCCTTCATCACGCTCACTCGTAAATCATCTATCTATGGGCCCTATTGTGGAACGAGTCGATCTGACGACTTTGAGTCGATGTTAAATTTTCATACTGAGAAAGTCGATTTTTATCGATAAAAACATAAATATGAGTCGATTACATTTTTGACGTCGACTTGACAATTGTGTAATCGACTCATATTAATTCTTTTATCGACTAATTTCGACAAAAATCGACTTTCGCAGAAAGAAATTTTAACATCGACTCAAAGTCGTCAAATTGACGATATCCACAATAGGCCCCTATGTTTGGGATAAGTCTGAGGGTCCACCGACTCTTAACAGAGTTGTCTCACTTGCCTTGACATTACGTTACAGACACGCAGTGCGTCATCTGCCGTCGCGCTGCATTGTCTCTCCTCTAAAGCTGGTGACATATCCAAGCGTGCATGCGTTGCATTCGCTGATAGAGCGGTTCTACACATTCAACTTTGCATTACACTTTTTGACGTTCAACTTTTTTTTCTCTTTCACTGCAATGCAAAGTTTGAAACAGACTAGAGTTGAAAGGAAAATGGAAAGCAGCTCAGAATGGAATGGAAATTTGCGTTCAACTTTTGTGTTTTCGTTCAACATTTTTATGAGTGTGCGAATATGTATGAATATGAGTGTACACGGATAGCAGTGACAGCCGAGCCTTTCGATTTTCTTCTTGAAAAGTTGAAAATGTGTAGACACGAGCGATAGAATTGAACGTCAAAAAGTGGTATGCAAAGTTGAATGTGTAGAACCGGTCATAGACAATATAGAAGTGTGTATTCAAATGCAACCTGATGGAATATTCCGTGAATGGAATGCATGCGACGCAAATGTCGGCCTGGGCCCGTATTTGGTTTCTCGCGTCGACATTGTCGTCTGTCGATAAATAAAAATTGGCATTTGGCGACACGATATCGTCTCTTTATGTGTCGATCAAGACGTTTGACGATTATTAAAAAGCTCAATTTATGCATGCAATAAACTTTTAACAATTACTATTTTAATTAAATATACGTGGTTTGCTGCCTTGAAGTAATACCACCCAATTTGATGATTTTGTATGGCTGGGCTTAGCTGTCGATTTGGTCGTGAAACCAAATATGAAACTTAAAGAAAGTCGAGAAGCCTTTTTTGTCGAGTCAATTCATCGACTCGAGAAACCAAATACGGCCCCTGCATGAGGACGCAAAGCGATCATGCAATTATGTGTCAGAGAAAAGTCGCCATGTATATGCCACCAGCTTGACATAGAAACGCATGCCTTCCTTCGCTTGCATCTCTATAATATAATTTTCGCTATCACGCACGTAGCACCGTTGGATGTGGTCCTGCATGCGCAGCACACGCGGAGAACGCTTAAGCTGGAGAAATATACATGGGTACGTTGGTGCGTGCGGTGATTGATATAATAAAGGTGCTTACATTGACATATAGCTACGAGAGCACGCAATGCAAAAGTTGGTCTACTTCCAACTTTCCTCATTGCCGCATTCCCCCATAGTTTCTTCTTCTTTGATCCGTTAGCTGGCGGTCCGAGCGGGACGTCCCCGCAACGGATACGCTGCTGTCGGTGCCGCTTTGAAAAATGCGGTTTCTTGCCTAGTTTTTACTATCAATTCGGCAGGTCGACAACCCTCCTCCTTTCACACCCTGGACTTGGGACCAGGCGACGGCGGAGTTCCCCCCCCATAGTTTCAATTACCCAAAACCCAAGCAAACACAACAGACACATGCATTAGTCGCTAAGATTTTTTGGTTAATTTTAAAAGTCTAGGCGGAACCCAAGCGCGCAACTGTCAGCAAAAATTCGCCGCATACACCTCATGCACTATACGCCCGCACGTAATATCTGTTTCCAACTTTAGTCTGTATGCGGTCCTCCATTTTCTGCTGTTAGCCCTCTTTCTTGCTGCTGCTTGTTGCCGATACTGGCACTACGTAAAACTAGACTAAGCTAACCACCCTCGTCAACAGGAGGCGACGTATTGGTTTGGGTACCCATGTGGCCAGCATTCTTTGAAATGCTGCACAAATAGCGGAAGCTTTATCAGACATGCCCTCCAAGTGTGTTTCAAAATTAAGCCTGTGGTCGATCATCACCCCCAGGTACCTTAAGGCGAGCTGTGAGTGAATGATCTATTCCCACACCTTCTACGGATATTCGTTTTCCCAGGTTACAACTTTGTGTTCAGCAAACGGCAGACTAACGGTTTCAGGCCGCGCTTCAATACCTCAGATAGCTTCATTCGCGCATAGCTCGATCTCACCGAGGCGTAGGACCCTGTGCTGGAAGTCAAGTCGTGTGACAGTCGCATGTACATGTCGGTGTCGGCTCGTTTTTTAGTTGGTGTGTTGAAACTCGTGTGGCATCCAAATCGTTGGAGTTTAAGAAAGCGACGTTTCAGTAAAATTACAATTTCAGAACAGCATCTTTCTCACTAAAGCACAACACGCCGACTAAAAGTTAAAATAAAACTACAATAAAAACGACTGTCAGCACACCAAATATAGCCAGCTGATTTTAAACGACAAAGACACGATAAGAATCGGCTATCAGCACACCGCTCTATTAGCTTCACTTCATATGACAGAAAATACGACTTTCAGCACAGGGGTCGTAACCTAAACACATCATGATATGTTGTGATCCACCGGAGGGGTCCTAGGACACCACATGTTGTTTGTACACCGTCGTCGGCCTATCTTCCAATTCACAATGAAAACTTACCTTTCGTTTGATATCCTTATGTTTCATTAAGATACGAGCCTAGGAAATACATAGGTTAAAACGGGATCACATTTTTTGGCTTTGCCTATTAATATATATGTAGATAATGTCGATGTTGCCTGTCTGTCACTATTTTGGATGGAGTTGGGTACAATTGTGAGTTTTGCTGCTACATCTGACGGATCACTTTCTCCAACGCCTGGTGAAACAGAAGGTAGACCATTCTTTAGTCGGAGTATAGATGTTGGCTGATCTGGAAAAGTTTCCTGATACCTTTAGCTTGTGCCTTTAGTTATATTCAGCCTACATACATACATACAAAGTCGATCAATTTATTTGGGATAGTGTTTTGAATTTCTCTATTTCGTTAAGGTGTGACATTTTAGGCCTTCTCTTGGGTTTTGGAACACCTTTTCCTTATTAGTACTAGGAACACCTCAAGTGAATTTCAAAATAAAAAGGAAAATGTATTACATAAAACTGAAAAGATCAAAATTTATTTCTTACAAAAGCAATATTTTCTCATTTCTGGGTGAGATTTATAAACACACTTTGCCTGGCTTCCGTACATATTTATTCGTGAAATATCGGACGTTTTCACATAGAGTTCATTGGTAGTGAGCTGCCGTGTAACACTTGCTTCAAAAATAGAATCTCCTGGTTTCACGGTTATTTGAGCTTGATAGATCTCCACCTTTAATTTAGAATTGAGCGTGAAATCCTCCAATAGACTTTCAGTAGCTAAATCCTTTTTGTATTGCAGCAAATGATCATGAGGAACCAGCTTCAATGCCCAGTTTATTTCTTTCAATTCCAATAGTTCACACATGTATCTCAATGGTTGCGTGAGACTGTTGAGTTTCTTAACTATACTCTTAGCAACTTGCGTAACGATCATAGATCTAGTGTCATTGATCGGCTGCCAGTAGAGACAAGCACAATAATGTGGTTCAATATATGCATCTGCGCAGGATCTGGTACTTGGAATGGGCTTAAATAGAGAAATTGCTCTATCAGTTTTTTGTTGATACGAGGGCAGTGGTTCTAGGGACTGCATACCTATGCAACAGAATAATGTTTAACATAATTTAGTATCTTGTAGCTTTAGACTTACGTAGTATATCTATTAGAGTTTCATGTATGTCAAAAGGTGTGGTGAGACGATCAGCATTTTCAACTAAAGTTTTGTATTCTTTGTTAAACTTCGCCTTAAACCAAGACGGAAATGCGAAACTGAAGAAAGGCAGACGTTCTTCTTGTTTTCCTTGAAGTGTGTTTCGAACGTTACCAAAGCTGTTAATTTGAGTTATGTTATTATAAGAGTAATAATTATTTTTGAGACTTTAAATAAATGCGAGTGATATCTGAGCGGGCACTGGCCTTGACCATCAATAAGGGCTAGGGATAGAGGTTGTGAGTGGCTGGTGTGGATCTGAAGATTAACTGTTTCTAACATGGCCAATTGTATGTAGGGTGCTCGTTATGTGTGAGATTATGTATTAGGGTGGGTCAAATTGTTCGCAAAGTATGGATCACGTTCCATTTCAGTGAAAATCCTAAAACTCGTGTCATTTGAAGATTTTTTTGCGAACAAACTATATATTTTGGATGAAAAGTAGTCCCTCCCCACACATAGTCGACGTTTTTGTATTTCTTCCTCGATCAGTGTCTGTTGATCGCATCTTTGTCTAACTGTCTCGTTTCGAAGGTGTTCATAGAGTGAGACATGGAGAATCTGCCTCAAGCATCGAACCGGCAATTCGTCATAGGCTGTGATGCAAATGCTTGTTATAAATATAAAAGGTACAGTCTCCGGAAAATCCCGGCATAGCCATAAAAGTTCACTAACCCGTCCCTTTATGAAATAATACGCTGTCACAACAGGCTTGGTGCATGTACTTTCCAGGAATCTAAATCGTTTTATTGCCGGTCCAGGCAGAGGACCGGCAGTAAAATCAATGGATATGGAAAATGAACTCGGCGGAAAAGATCAAAGCCGGCTAGAGTAGCTAAATTCGTAAGGTTAGGTAAAAAGGTGGTGGAAACTTAACAGGGGTTGTATGAATGGAGGTTTTACTTCTTCATTCTAGTAGTGAATTCCGGGCGACAAAGTCGTATTTTAAATAGACGGTGAGGTTTTAAAATAATACCATTATTTAGATTCTGTAGTGTTTGTCAAGTGAGTGCATGGTTGAATGAATTCGGGTACCACGTCGGTGTATGGCACGGTGGTACATGTGTGGTCAGCCCCACGTCGGTGTAGGTCACGGTGGACTGTCTTGGCCGTTTTGGGCGGTTGGGCTTCACGACGGTGTATGTCACGGTGGACCTCATCCCCTATCTCGGCGGGGCTAAAATGCCCCAGTGTGCTTGTGTGTGAATGTATTATGTATTATTTTGAACCTACTGAGTTATACTCATACATGGTTTCTATATTTTCAGGACCACAAGACTGAGTGCAAGGAGGAATTAACCTTTTGACGAAAAATGTGTTATATTAAATAAAAAAAAAAGAAAGACTAAATTTGTATTTGGTTATTATGCTCACCACTATATCTGGGGGAGTACCTTCTAGAAGTGTCTTCTAGGATTTCTTGCTATGAGTAACATAGCTATTGCAAATAGGGGATGCAAACCCACTTCTATCACTGCTAGTAGAAAGGAGGTGCTGGACCTCGCCTTCACGAGCAGGCTTCTCTCCGATAGGATTGAAAACTGGGCTGTTTTGGACGAGGCCTCACCGACGAATCATCTGCACATTAGATTTGACATTGCGGGCCTCCCACATATCCGCGCTTCTTCTTAGGTTCCTAAGAAAACCAACTGGTCTAACTTTCAGGAGCTTGTGGCTTCGAAATTAGACCTGCTTGCTGCTTCTATCAGCACAGTGTGTGAACTGGAGAATGCGGCCACGCAGCTTACTGATGTGCTGATCTCTTCCTATCATGACTGCAACACTGTCTCTTCCTTTCAGTCGTCACGTAAAGTGCCCTGGTCGAACGACGGGTTAGCTGGAATGCGTAGAGACGTTAGGAGATTGTTCAACAGGGCAAAACATACCGGGCGTTGGAATGAATATAGGTTCACCCTAACAGCCTACAACAAGGAGTTAAGACGTTTCAAAAGGATTGCCTGGAGAAAACACTGTGAGAGCTTTCAGACTCTACCAGACGAGTCTAGACTCCAAAAGCTACGGAGTGAGCTTTCTCATAAGGGAGGATGGCTCCTACAACTCTGACAAGAAGAAACTTTGAGGTACCTGCTCAGAGAGCACTTTCAATCCTCCAGACCGCTTATCCATTGGATGCTGGGTGTAGTCATAGGACCATACCAGACCGTCATTCCCGCAGTCTTTCAAGGAACATCTTCGACCGTGACAAGGTTAAATGGGTCGTGGCCTCTTTTCAACCCTATAAGTCCCCCGGGAGGGGATGGAATTTTCCCGCACTTCTTCAGAAGTGCTTTGATCTGATTCACGACTATCTGGTCTGCCTCTTTAGAGCCAGTTTCAACTGGGGATACATTCCAACCATCGCGAGGAAATTCGTGGTGGTTTTTATCCCGAAACAGGGCAACCGACCCCTGGAGCTTCCAAAATCGTACAGATCTAGCAGCTTAACCTGAAAAGGAAAACGATGGAAAGGCTGCTAGACCTTCATATTAGGTGCAAGCTGAAGCTCTCCCTCCCTTTACATAGCTCCCAGTTAGTTTACTCGAAGGGTAAATCAACAGAGGTTTCTTTACACCACCTGGTCAGTAAAATCGAAAGTCTTCCTCGCTAAAGAAACTGCTTTATGTGCCTTCCTTGTCATCGAAGGTGCTTTCGACAACACTGGCTAAGATTCTATCTCTCGAGCATGAAATAGGTGGCAGTGTCCGCAAAGGAGCTCCTCAACAAGAAATAGAAATCACTAGAGCACTGGCTCTCAGAAACCTGGACCTTCACACTATTGAGTGGATAAATGCCATGCTTGTAGATCGTGACATTTCTTCTACCTTAGGTGTCTCCACCATTAGTTTTAAGGCTATTAAGAGCTGCCCTCAAGGTGGAGCTTATCCCCGCTACTCTGGTCACTAGTTGGGGATGAACTTTTGACCAAACTATCTGAATCTGGTTTCGATGTCACTGGTTATGCAGGTGATCTTGCCATCATTGTCTCTGGGAATTTTGACTTGACCATTACAGAGGTTATGAGAACAACACTGCGAGAAGTTCAAAGATGGTGTACCACGGAGGGCCTGTCAATCAATCCATATAAATATGTCCTGGTAACTTTCTCCAAACGCTACAGAGTGAACCTAGGTCCTATCTGTATCCAGGGTACCACAGTTGAGTATTCAGACTCAGTCAAATATTTGGGAGTAAAGTTAGACAAGAGACTGAACTGGAACGCTCAACTTAACTACGTCATCAGAAAATCCGTAAGGCCAAACGGGCCTGCAAAAGGCTTGTGGATAAGATATGGGGTCTTACACCACAATTGATGTACTCGATGTACAATACGATCGTTAAATCTGTGGGCACTTATGCCGCTATAGTTTGGTGGCTAAGACTAAACAAGTTTCGTCGATCCTCAAGTACAGCTTGCTTGCCTCTCCACTACCAGAGCTATGCGGACCTGCCTATCTTTTGCATATCTTCACATGGAAATCCGCCATAAGTGCCTTGAGATTTCAGATCTCATCCAACTGGCCCTATACGGTCAAAGGACACATGGATATCCTATAATATCCCAAACATTTCCATTTGTCGCGTATCCGACTATATGGTTAATGAACTGCGCAAATTCAGGGCGATTATGCCGGATCGTTCTGACGGAGGAGCTTATTTTTCCTGGGGATCCAAAACATATCCACTGGTTTACCGACGGGTTAAAGATGGAACATGGCACAGGGGCTGGTGTCGCAGGACCCAACTCCAAGGTCTCGATTGCGATGGGTAAGTGGCCCTCTGTTTTCCAGACTGAAATACATGTCATTGTGACCAGAGCCGGCGCTTGGGTCTTTTGCGCCCGGTGCAGTATGCCATATTGCGCCCCATTTGCTGTTCATTTTTTGAACCCAGTGAAAGACAATGGAAAGACAAAAAAATAAAGTTCTCCAACGTAGTATTAATGAATTAGAGATTTTTCTTTCAATTGGGAGAGTTTTCTCCAGAATTTTTAGTTGAAATTTTCTAAGACGTTCCTCCACTTCAGTTTTTAAGTAAAATTTCTTGCGTAAAATTTCATGAAAATCTCGAAGTTAAAATCTCGGTTAAGCAAAATTTGCACGGTTTTTCTTGCATGAGAAAAAACAGGAACCAAATTTGGTACAATGGTGTAATTTCATGCGCCCGCGGAATATTATCGAGAAAAAAAAATGTAAAAACAACTCGCGGTAATATAGGGTGACTTCGTAAATGCCAATAAACTGTGTCAGAAAACAGTATTAATGCAGTCAAGTCAAAGTTCAGTAAAAGCTTAGACAAAAGTTGTGCAGTTTTAAATTTGACATTTATGAAGTGTGTACTTTTTTTTACAAAATGGATAAAAAAGTTATTGTAAAGTTAATTTTAAAATATTGAATACCGCTAAATGATAATTTAATAAAAAAAGGCAGTGGGTATGTACATTTATGAACGCACATTAGAAGTTATACTTCTTTGGCGTGATTACGATAGAGTTTCATGCTAAGGACATTAACCTATCGGCCAAATACAGCATCAATGATGGTGCCGTGTCGTGTTTTTGAAACCAACGGATCATTATTCATGATTAGATTTACATGACCTCTCAAACGTTCAAAATTGAGTCTGGAGTCCCCCAAGACTCCATTGTAGGCCCCAAGGTTTTCAATATATTTATACACGACTTCCCCACAAAATTCCCCTCCTTAACACATTTGTTGTAAGTAAATATTATACATAATAAGTTTGCTAATACTGAAGTCCTTCATTCAAAAAGAAACCAAACCACAAAAGTATTTTACATATTTGTAGGTGTTAAAGACACTTATGGAAGAAAGATATAAAAAATGAGAAAACGGGCGCCCTTCAATCTCAGTTGAAAGTAGCCTATACCTTACATTGTGGAAGTTGGCTAATCAAAATAGTTATCGTGAAATATGCGATGGTTTTAATGTGGCACAAGGAACAGCACACAAAATTTTGGTAAAATTTGTTTAACTAATCACTTTGCATCATAGCTATTCATGATGCCGAAATTCCCATTTCAATGCAAAGATTTGACGTTTGCGATGCAATTATGAACACAGTGCTTTAAAACTGTGACATTTATGAAGTCTTGACTTAAACCGACTGCTTAAATTTTACATTTACGAAGTCACCCATAAATGAATTCCTGTAATCCTTTTTTTCTGAAATTGCGCCGCTGTCCAATTGCGCCCGGTGCAAGTGCACCATTTACACCTATGAAAGCGCCGCCTCTGATTGTGACCTGCGCTAAGCTCAACCTGGAAAAGGTCTGAAAGACACCAACATTAAAATCTTTTCTGAGAGCCAAGCTGCCTTCAAGGCACTTTCAACGTGGAAGTTTTCTTCCAAAATAGTAGCAGGGTGTTTTGATGTACTCCCGAGCCTGACCAGAAGTAATGACGCCTTGCTCCGCTCAAGACACTGGAGTATCGGGGGAAATGAGGCTGCAGACAACTGCAAACGGCTGCAACAAAAGGAGGGGGGGGGGGGGGTCCGAGAAGTTGGTCCAGGGCCCAGAACCCTTCTGTGGCATATCTTGGTCCACCTCCAAGTCCTTGGTAGAGGAGTGGATTAGAGGTTGAATCTAGCCTATTGGGAGTCAGTCCAGGCTTAAGATCTTGTAAGACCCTTTGCCTTAAGGGGCACTATGACGTTAAACAGAGCGGACCTAAGGCTGCTGGTTGTTATCTGACTGGCCATGTAGGACTGCTGTATCACCTTCACAACCTAGGACTGTCTCAATAGACAGAATGCCGACTCTGCAAGGAAGGCAGCTTATACCTTAGGCATACTTAATTGTCTAGTTTATACCTCATTCAAGTTTTGGGTGCTGCTTAATTACCGGTTTCCATGATCCGACATTAAAATCAACAAAGTTTTCTCGAGAAATCCTTTGTCCCTTAGTTCTTCCAGCCAATTTTTTATGTCATCGTCAGCGCAGCCAATGGCATTAATAGAGCCATGAGAGAGTTCTCCATGGAAGCTAAAGATGAAGCTCGGATTGTCTTTGTACTTGGCTAAAATCTAAAAGAAGGAAATATAACAGCAATTTTTCAATTATAAAATTACTTACATTCTTAGTGTAATTTAGCATTACTTGATGTGCGGGCTGATGACCGATACAATAATACCCAAACGGCCGTATGTACTTTGTATCAGCGATATAAAATGTCCGCATATAATGATCTGTCGGTTGCTCGTTAAACCCACTTAAGCGGTAAGTGAACGTTCCAGTCTCTGGTATGTCTTCGTTAAAGGATGTCACATAGCCGTTTTTCTCGTAATCCTTCCAAACCATTGGGTAAACATTGACAAAATTCGTGTCTTTTGCCTGCTTGTCGGCTTGTGGTAGCTCTATCTCCTCGTGCCCGGTAAGAATTGGTATGAGGGCTTTCGGAGTACCGTCTCCAATTATGTTATATCCTTGCAAAACTGTCGCGTTAAGTTCTTTTGTTAGGTAGTCGTAGGTATTTGGTAATTTTCGTATAATTGCATTTCGGCTCAATGAATCGAAACCTAACATTAAAACATTGAGCAGAGGTTGAGGATTGCTGTTTTGACGTTTTACAGAATCGCGAACACCAATCACAATTCCTAACCATCTGTAAAAAAATAAATAAAAATATATTTTTTGGAATATAATTTTTGCAGCCCTGCATACATACATACAAGATGTTTCATGTTTCGCCAGAGGTCGTCCAGCCATTTATGGTAGATAGTACAGATATATGATTGACTCAAATAAGGAGATGTGATGGCGCTAGGACAAAAGGAGGGACTGGTCTCTATTTTTTCTGTATGAAAGTCTAGAGGCTCAGGAAAGGCCCTTATATACTGTTGACGATCTATTTTTTCCGTATAGAGTGCAATGTCGAACAGCAGCTCTAGTCGGAAGATAGTGAAGAGAGGGAGAAGTGAAGGAAGGAACTGCCACAACCAAGCCGTGATATACTTTTTTATTCCACCTACTCCCCCAACCATTGCTATCGCGACCCTGACATCGGGCATCAAGAAACAACTCGTTGAAGTTGAGTTGAGTTGAATCAACGGTTATTGATTACCACTTTGCTAGGTTTTGAATTCACGATTTATCCACTATGCTAACATGGCGTCATCTATTAGAATGAAAACGAACGGAATAAGCTTCGAAATTTCTCGAAATATTTTAAAGAATTTTCTAGTCGTTTCTAGTATAGGATGGAAAGCTCTGAAACTTGGCTTGGATATACAGGGTGTATCAGTGAAAATGCTGAAACGCCTGATTGTGGATAGGGCTTGGATAGACGAACAAAAAATCGAAGAGGGGGAGGGGGCCTTGGATCGTAACGGTTTAGCCACTAGGACCATATTACCCTGTATTTTTGTAACCCTATTAGATATTTTCATGAATATGGCAGCAATCTACACAGAATACTCCCACCTATCTAAAACTAAAGAAGAAAAGGTTTCAACCTACCAAATTCCAGAGTCATGAGTCGTCAACATTCTACTAACAAACTTCGATTCGAAGCAGCAGCCAATTTCTGGATTGAGGAGGAAAAGTAATGGCCTTAACGGTGTCAATAAGGGGTACAGCATCAGAAATATTGCAGTCAATAGCAGAAGAACACCGCAGCAGCCACGGGTTCTTGGTTCAAGCGCTGGAAATGCGCTGGAAGAGGCTCTTCCTTACTCATTTACTGACCGGGATCTGCAACAGGCAGCCAGATTGGCCGGAAGAAAACTACCGCTGAAGTTGATGATCTGGCGAATGAGGTAGCGAAGCCAGCAACAAAGAGTACAGTCGACCTCAGGGGAATCCATACGACTGAGAACACTTGCCGTCGAATCAACACCTTGGAAGTACGTCGTCGTCTACGATGCTGGAGCTGTGGTGAGCCGGCCATCTACAAAGGAGTTGTCGAAAGCGAAGGAGGGAATCTCCAGGTAGTAGAAGTGCCTCAACATGCTGTGGAAAATGTGGACAACGGCAGACAGGCGACCAGAGGGAGTTGGTGGGGAAAATTGAAGCCTCTGATGTCATCGTCAACATCACCCCACTGCAAGTAGCGACAACAGCCTTGTCATCGAGGGGAAAGTTGGTGGTGAACAATGCACAATTACCGTAGATACAGGTGCTTCAAGATCTGTCATCAGGGCTGATTTGGTCAGTAGAAAGTAGCTAAAAACTGAGTTTTTACATTCGTTCCTGGTAGCTGAATAGTAGACGAGTGTATTCTTCGTTTGGATTTTATGACAACACACGGAATCCTATTGAACATTGGAGAAGGTATGATGAAACATCGCAACAGGGAAATTCCAATGGATACTGCACTGTCCCGGCGACTATGCGAACCAGGTTTTAAATATAGGCAGCGAAGTATAGGATGTGAGGACGAGGGACTCCAAGATGCGCAGCGCGACGACCCGGATATTTCTTCGATTTTGTCATAGAAAGACGACGAGGAGAAGCCTAAATGGAAAGACATCGCAGAGAGAAGTGAAATTTCGAAGAGCTATTGGGCCAAATGGGATTCATTGCATATCGAAGGAGGAGTATTGAAGTGCAAATGGGACAGCTGATAGTAGCCGTGTTTTTTTAATGAACCATATAGTTCTTTCATCGAGTTCATTAAAAAAAACGACAAGGGAAATTTCATGTAGCGCCTACTTCGATGCTTAAAAATTTTAAAATTAAACGGAAGTTAAGTGTTATTTTTTGCACTGTTACACGAAATCCTCGCTAGAAAATAATAAATATGTTTCTAAAAAATCAATTATTTGTTATAAATTTGCTCTCATCACTTTCCTGTTGTTTTTATTTTTAAACACCATTGATTATATACTGTGATGATTATGCGCCATCTGTTCGTCGAGAGGATGAATCAACGATTCTCGGTTGTTGTCTGAATTAAGAATTTATGTACTAAACTAACGAGCGATAAGCGAAGACAACTTCAAGCTGGTCGAAACTTAAGGAAATAAAAGAACCTACCACAAGGAACCAGAAAACGAAGGTTCCAGAAAGTAGACAAAGGTGGAGCTGCCTATATAAAAGCGCCTGGCAGCCGCTATCGAGTCAGTTTTGATTATAAAGGCGATACAAGTGTTCCAAAGTGAAAAGTGGTGATTTATAGTGAAATAAAAAGCGATAATTAGAATTGAATAGTGCGAAATATTAAATTTGCTAGTGATTATAGTGAACTGTAAGAATTGTGTTAGTAATTAAATTGTGTTTTGGTTTGTGATAAATAAATTATTGTGTGGATAATTAAAAAGTGTATTCCTTAATTAATCCTACGAATCCGTTAAGCCGTAAAAACGTAACAATACTAAGTAGATATGGACAAACGCGAGTCAAATTAACTTCAGGTTACGGCACCACGAGCTGGGGGCGCTAATATCGCAGGGTTTTATGCTCCGCTATATATGGTTAGTTTCCGAAATAAACTTTTTTGTTTATGTGAAAGCCCTTTGCGCATTTGAGAACAAAATCAGAAGCTGCGGCTTTGAGTTTAGTGGCGGTGGATCTAAAAATAGATTTCTATGCGCTTATTCCTATTGTTTTGTTCCGGAAGGGCAAAGAGGGTGATAAAATGAAGATGATTTCGTAGCCGATGGGTGAAATTTGACAATGAGGGAATAAATGAATGGGCGAGATAACTTTAATGGGAAATTTGGCTACAAGCATGTTTTTATTATCTTTAGAAAAATGAAGGGATTATTTCCTTTTTCTTAGCGAAAAGGTGACAAATTTTTAGATTTGTTCTCAGGTATTTTATAAGTTCGTAGAAATTTGAAATTTTTACGGATAATTTAATTATTGTTGAGATAAATAAAATAATTTTTTTTTGATTTTATTAATCTTTATTTATGTGGCATGGCCAAGTCCAACCCTTTGTACCGTTACCACGTTATGTCCTTCAAGTAAGGATGTACTAGTAAGTTTAGGTTAGTCTGGATGGTGCGTGAGTAGATGTCAATGAACCGTACGTTTGATCAGTTCTCTGTTAACAACTATGTGTTCTATTTATTAACAAAGGGGGGGGTATGTAGTGGACCGCGGATGTCCTGAGTTGGCTAATCTTGGAAAAAGAGGTGCGTGTAGGTGAAAGCGGTTAAACTTAGGTGCTACATTCCTACCGGCTTGAAGGGTATATAGAGGACCAAACGGGTGCTACCGCCCGCCAATGTACCTTCTTCGTTTTGTACTGTTCTGGCTGCGTCCGCCCAGATATACGAGTTATATTCAAGGCGGAATGTATTACTTGTAGATTGTACCCTGGACAGCTGGCTGAAGGAGGTATTTTAATCTCTGGATTAATCTCAAGCATTGATTAGCTTGTTTGACGATTTGGAATGTGATTACTCCATCACGTATCTATGTATGTAATTGTTATATTTTTTGACGAAACTGGCCGAAACCGTATTCTTTATTACAATATCGGAATTTATTTTACATGAAAGTTTAATAATATTAGCAAGATTTTACTGTTTTGTTTTCAGATTGGATTTAACAATATTGTAATAGAGAATAGGGCCCCTGAAGATAAAATTATGTCTAAAGGGCCCAATGAACAAGCGCTCCATGCACGCCAAAACATCAATGGATGGAGTGCTCGTGTATTTCGTCCTTAAAGGTACGAATCCGCCAAGGCATTTGCACGCAGGCTTTTGACTGACGTTATAATGACGTTAAAAGGATATGTTTCAGATGCGCATAGCTCTGATATCCACTTTCTTGGTGACGTCATTTTGCCCGCGAGCAAATGTTCGTTTTCCTTTGGTGAACTCATACCTGTTACCGTAGACAGACTAGCATCCTTATTCCAGATTATGATGTCAAAATGACGTAGACCCATATAAAAGATCTGGAAATGAAATGGGGTTTACGTCATTCTGACGTCGTAATCCGGATTAAGTGTGATAGTCAGTCGAGGGTATTAAGATCTCAAGAGAAGAGTCAGCCATGAGATTCTTTTTCCCCACTGAGATAAAGAGAAGGATGGTACAAGTTTTCGTAGAGATAAGAGCTCAGCTCTAGGAGACAAGGTCTGGCCCGTGCTTGCTTTATATTGACGAAGGCGTAGGAGTAACGCAGGGTGTCATTGCCAAAACTATGAAGTGGGTTGGAGGGGATTGAGAGCAAATCATTAATGAATATTAGAAAGAGATCATGTGAAACTTTGATGTTTGAATGATATGGGCGGCAGGATGCCTGTGCGGACAAAGTTGACGGAATGTTTGTGCGCACATTTCCACCAGCATTCTTTGTTTCACGGATAAAAATCCATGGGGAAAGAGTTTGCGCGAACAAGGTTTGTGTTATGTGCGCGGGCCATAAAGCTCATATGCCCAACTACCCAGTAGGATGAATATTGAATATCACGAAGACCTTTCAACTACCGGTTAATACTAGAGACATACTAGAGTTTTCTATTCTAGATTTCTCTTCGTCTGTGCTGGTCGTCCCAAGCAAGAGCCTGTGATCTCTCATTATTCTTATAGCTACACAATATGTCTACATTTTTCTTCTTGAAATTTGGCTGTCGTTGCAACCTGAACAACAAGAGTTCTAACTTGTTTGCAATCTTTTTGCCACCACAAAAAAAGTGAGTATTTGTATTGACGGACCCGCCACTAATTATGGGTTTTCATGGCAGGCTTCCAGTTGAATAACGATTCCAGACTGGTTTGCTTTTTATAATTTTAAGTATTTTTATTTCCAATACCATAATTTTCATTAAATTTTAAAATTTGATACTAACAGAAGTAAGCAAGAGGGTGGTTTTATTGAAGCTACCATTATTAAATGAACGGGTGGTGGAGTGGGATATTCATATACCTGTACATATATGTATACAAAAATTCTTAGAGTTTTGGATAGTTATTTACTTTATCACCGCACACCCGCAGGAGGTAGGGATTATAAGTTATTGACCATAGCGCGTTTCTTTTGGAATTAGCCCTTGGTCACCGGTTGGTTATTCAGGGTTGAAATTTTGTAAAAGTAAATTTTACAAAAAATAGCAGTTTAATTCTCCCACCCAAACCATTCTCTACCGCAATTTTGGAGTATTGCGCGAACCTTTAACCGTTGCGCCCAAAGCGGAGGGGGGCTGCCTGATAAAGTAAACAATTACCCTTATTACATTTAAAAAAATCTTTCAAAATCGGAACTCTTCTTCCTTCATTGACGACTACCTACTCTTGAGAAATATGAAGTAGGGCTTTAAACGAAAATTCTAATATTTTTTATTGTTTTTTATTACATATGTTACGCAAATATGTAGGTATATATATTCATATTTTGAAATAGTTTACTCAATTTACTCTATAAGCAATAATAAAATCAATATAAATCAATAACTAGAATTTTGTTCAAAAAAACTTTTTTAATTTTTCTCAAAATAAAAAAAACACGATGCTAAATTTCCCATTAAATCTCTCTTCCCATTCATTAATTTCTTCATTCATAAATTTCATCCACCGACCAAGAAATCATCGTAGTTTCAGCCCACCCACCCCTTTCCAAAACAAAACAAAAGGAATACCCGTGCAGGAATCTATTTTTAGATCCGAAACTTTTGGCTTTTCTTCCAACATGCGTGAAGGGCTTTGAAATGCTTTTTTAAATTCAGGCGCAAACCTGCTTTTTTTTCAATTTCTTCTAAAAAATAACAAAATTAAAAAATGTGTCTATTTTCTGATTATTATGCACTAATAAAGAAATATTATTATTTATATTATTAAACTAATGTTGAAAACTCATTCCCATTAATTTTAGAGGTTCGCAGCTTAAAACTTAAATCAGTGTAACTACCGCCATCTAACAAGACAACCTGAAAGATGTTTGTCCATATCTACTTACTCTATAATCAATGTAAACACGTCTTTCCGACCCCCGAAAGTATGCAACATGCCAACCCCCGAAAGTAAAGTATGCAACATGCCAACCCCCGAAAGTATGCAATATGCAAATTAAGAAATTTCCCAAAACCTCGATAGAAATCCCGATAAAACCTGGTTTTTCAGATTTGTATGGGGAAGAACTATATAGTTCATTAAAAAAACACGGCTAGTACCTCTCGTCGAATGAAGGTGCTACTCCCTCGTACTGGAATAACAGATATTCTCGAGGGGTGTCATAGTAGCCCGTCAGGAGGACATTTGTGAGTCAACAAAACTCTGGCGAAAATAAAGCAAAGATTTTACTGGCTTCACATGCGGGAGGATGTTACAAACTGGTGTCGTAAATGTAAATTTTGTGCCGACAGTAAGATCCTCTAATAAGAGCGAAAGAGGAAACGCGACAATACAACGTGGGAGCCTCAGTTGAGAGAATTGTTAGGGAGAATCTTAAGACGTCCAGTAGTAGGATAAAACCAAGGCACAACCTCCGAGTGAACAGTAGTCGATACAACGAAGGGGACCTCGTTCAAGATGCTTTTTGGATATCGAGTGGAGTGATTTAATTGACATTGTATTCAAAAACTGTTTTGAAATAAATAATAGATAATATCCTAAATAAATCTTGCTCATTGTCAAAATCGGCTACAAGCTGTCAGAATTATTCAATGTTGGGATTTGTTGCAGATTCCCAGCAAATGGTTGCCTTTTATTGCTGTCCCGCAGAAAATCTACGTTAAACCGTGTACGGTTGATGGCTTTGCGCTGGATATGTCTGATTGCGACGATTTTGAGGCGAATGCTACTACCAGAGATAACATAATACTCCGTATAAAGATGCGACAGCTAGAACAAAAAACCCGAACGCTTTTCGCATCGGCAGATCTCTGAGATTGCCTCCCCCTTAGCAACATGCAACATATTCGAGTTTCTAGCTACACAACGAGGCGATCGTGGTCATGGTCCGCAGCACAAGACATGCGGTGAGTTTGTGGATAAGGAAGCTAGAAATTTAGGGGGGCAAGGAAAGGAACTGACAACAGAATGTTTCTCGCAGCATTGTCATCTTTCAAACGTTTGCCTCTAGCGCTACATTGAAGGATTTCCCCTGATGCTTTGTATTTTAACGATTTCTTAGAACATTCCGTGTATTTTTTTAATGACTGGCTGAGATTCACTATCAATTTCACTTGATTTCAAATTCTTGGTGAGAGGATTTGCGATATTTTTAAAATAGGTACTTGGTTGAGGTTTTGGTTACGACTTTTTTTCTGGTATTTCGGTATTGACTAACTCGATTGATTTTAGATACGAATTTAGGTAATTATTCTTTATTTTATTTTAGCTGAATTTTCGCTATTGGCTTAAAATGTTGGGTTTTGGCTTTTGTTGTAGGTGTATTGTGGGTGTAGATTTTTGGACACAATTTTTGCAAAAAATGCCACAAAGTCGCACAACCTGGAGAGTTGTTTGTAACACCCAAAGTTGCAAAGCGCATAAACGTGCTCAGCCAATTCTGAAATTCTTTCGATTTCCAAAATCTGGGACAAGTGCTTTTCATAAATGCTTGTAAAGTTAAATCCCCGCCCACAATAAAAAATCGTACGTCTACTCAAAACAATTCGATCGTAATTGTTTTGGTAAAAACAAATTAAAAATAGGTTCAATACCTTCCTTGTTATTTGTAAACTCTTCAATTAATGAAAATGAGGAAAGGCTTCATGTCAAGTAAATTTTCAGGGAAAACGTATGACAGAAGGAATTCAGTCTCGGTCTTGCAATTACAGGATTTATCCGTTTTAGAGTCCCCTTATCAACAGTTAAATATTGAACCGGTAAATATATACATACTGCAAACAATATTTGGAAGATGAAAAAAAGTATATTACAACCGGGTCATTCCATATCAAACCAACCAATGGTTTGGACCTCACCACCTCCGATTGTTATAATTTTTTTATATTTGTTCTTCTGGTGGAAACTAAAAAAAAAACAAATTTTCAAATTTTTGGCCTTCTATTGTTTTAGTTATAAATTTTCAAAATGTCGAAAACCTTAAATTTTTAACAAATTTTGAAATCTTTAAATTGATCTAGTTCAAAAACTATTTGACATAGAAAGCTGAAAGTAGCACCAGTTTCTTCTGCTTTAATAAGGCTTTGATTTGATGTTGTTACGAAATTAGCATTGGAAACACTCATCCCCTGTTACTGTAATTGAGTTGTCTGTTTCCCAGCTTATGATCTATTTACCTTAGCTTGAATTGCTAATATTTTGTTAATTATTTAAAATAAATTATCTGTCGTTAATTGCACCTACGCGCACGAGTTTTTATTTTCAACAATATACAACATAGTATTATTAGTAAGAAGAATAAAACTTTTTCCGGCATTTTGAAAATTTTGTTTTTGAAATAATCTCAAAATAATGTTTTTTCAAATTTTTGAAAAAAAAATTATATTTTGTACATACAATCTTAACGTACATATATGTAATGCCAAAATTTAGGATGGGACGACATTGGGATCATATAGAAATAATTTTTTTTAGGTTCTTGAAAAATTGAACGTTCAATGAACGCAATATAAGAAAACATTTAGCTGCGGAAGAGCTGACACCAACCGCTAATAATGTCGCCATTTACTAATTTGGGTATGGCAAATTCAATAGAAATAAAGTCAACCCTCTAACTTGATCGAAAACTACCCCCAGGTTGCTTATGAAAATTTTTTGTGTAGAAATAGCCCTTAGGATAAGCTCTATTTGGAGCCCAAAATCAACCCTGTGAGACCCGCGGATCCCACCCCTACAGCCACTCCTGAAGTTAAATTATTTTTTTATGTCCAAAATAAAGGTTTCACCGACAATTTTTAATGAACAAGAACATATATTTCATATAAGACATGGTTTTTAAAACATGCCTATCCCTCAGGCAGAAACCACCCCGCCTCTAGGGGGTGAAAACTAACGTTTTTCAACCCGGTTTTTACAAGAAAATTTTGCAATTCGAAATTCGGGGTTTTCCAGTAAAAACAAAACGGTTTTAAATTTATCCATTGCGCTTCTTCTAACTGCTACAAAAAATGACATTATTGAGCTATCCGAACAGATATTATCAAACTTATATAATCGATAGAAGATGACTGAGATGTTAGAAAAAGTAACGAAGAAGAAAACTGAGACATATGTGTGTATCTATTACAATACTCAATAAGTTCATCATATATGTAGATGGCCCTACTACTGGCATATCCATAGAATTTTTAGGTGGAACTAACTGTCGAATTGGCCATCAACCAGGAAAGCCGTCCAAAGCGACAAAAAAAAGCAAAATTCGGCTGGGACGGCTAAAGCGTCTGTATTTTGGGAAGTGCTTCGACTATTTTGAAAAGGAAAGGGGATCCCTAGTGAATATTACATAACTAAGGACGAAATCGCGAGGCAAACAAAAAAAGGGACCCTTCACCAAGTTAATGCGCCGTGCCACGAAAGGCGATCGAAACAAAGGCAAAATCGCCCAAGTTGTACTTCGAATGGCTTCTGCATACACCGACTTATGCAGATTTAGCCTAAAGCGACTATTACCTGTTCTGAAATTAAAAAAGAAAGATGGTCGCCGGCAAGAAATATGGCTCCAATGAGGAGGTCAAATCGTTCTATAAGAACGACATAGAAATGCTAGAGAAGCGTTGGAATGAATGTATCACTCTTGTGGGAGACTATAATAATGAATAAAGTTGTAAATGTACCTACATAGATATGTAAGTCTGTTTTTGTATAAGCCCTAGTGTAGGTATGTACTTCAAAGTTGGTGTGGTGAACCTTCATTTTGGACGTAAAAAAAATAGTTTAAGGTTAGGGGCTGCTGTGGGGGTGGTTTCCGCTTCACCTATAGAGTTGATTTTGGTCTCAAGAAATACTTCTAGTAGGGCTATTTATAAACAAATTTTTTAGGAATGTTTTCATAAGCAAGTGTGAAACCCTCAAATTTAGTAATTAGGGTTGTCCTGGGAGTAGTTTTCGTTTGGGGCCTCGGTAGTCTAGGGGTAAGGCGCCTGACTGCTATCCCAGAGGTCCCGGGTTCGAATCCCGGCGGCGCCACGGTCCTTCGCCTTTCCCACCTAACTTTCCTTCTTTCTTCTTCCCTCTTTACATTCCTGATTCCTCCTGTCATAGCCTTCCCTAGTCCTTCCCCGCTCCACAAAGCGCATGCCATCGGTTGGTTTATGAGATTCAACTTGTTTCAGGAGGCATAACACTCCAGCGAGTTGTTCTCGACGCCCAAATGTCAGAGTCGCGAAATGGTTGTGGGTAAGTGGAATAAAATATCGCGGCTAGGGCTGACAGTTACTTCCTTCTCTTCTCTCTATCTTCCGGCTAGAGCTGCTGTTCAACATTCACTCTATACGAAAAAAATAGATTGTCGACAGTGCAATGGGACTTTCCCTAAACCTCTAGTCTATCACATAAAAAAAAAGTTAAAGGGTTGACTTTATTTCTATTGAATTTGCCATACCCAAATTAGTAAATGGCGACATTATTAGCGGTTGGTGTCAGCTCTTCCGCAGCTAAATGTTTTCTTATATTGCGTTCATTGAACGTTCAATTTTTCAAGAACCTAAAAAAAATTATTTCTATATGATCCCAATGTCGTCCCATCCTAAATTTTGGCATTACATATATGTACGTTAAGATTGTATGTACAAAATATAATTTTTTTTTCAAAAATTTGAAAAAACATTATTTTGAGATTATTTCAAAAACAAAATTTTCAAAATGCCGGAAAAAGTTTTATTCTTCTTACTAATAATACTATGTTGTATATTGTTGAAAATAAAAACTCGTGCGCGTAGGTGCAATTAACGACAGATAATTTATTTTAAATAATTAACAAAATATTAGCAATTCAAGCTAAGGTAAATAGATCATAAGCTGGGAAACAGACAACTCAATTACAGTAACAGGGGATGAGTGTTTCCAATGCTAATTTCGTAACAACATCAAATCAAAGCCTTATTAAAGCAGAAGAAACTGGTGCTACTTTCAGCTTTCTATGTCAAATAGTTTTTGAACTAGATCAATTTAAAGATTTCAAAATTTGTTAAAAATTTAAGGTTTTCGACATTTTGAAAATTTATAACTAAAACAATAGAAGGCCAAAAATTTGAAAATTTGTTTTTTTTTTAGTTTCCACCAGAAGAACAAATATAAAAAAATTATAACAATCGGAGGTGGTGAGGTCCAAACCATTGGTTGGTTTGATATGGAATGACCCGGTTGTAATATACTTTTTTTCATCTTCCAAATATTGTTTGCAGTATGTATATATTTACCGGTTCAATATTTAACTGTTGATAAGGGGACTCTAAAACGGATAAATCCTGTAATTGCAAGACCGAGACTGAATTCCTTCTGTCATACGTTTTCCCTGAAAATTTACTTGACATGAAGCCTTTCCTCATTTTCATTAATTGAAGAGTTTACAAATAACAAGGAAGGTATTGAACCTATTTTTAATTTGTTTTTACCAAAACAATTACGATCGAATTGTTTTGAGTAGACGTACGATTTTTTATTGTGGGCGGGGATTTAACTTTACAAGCATTTATGAAAAGCACTTGTCCCAGATTTTGGAAATCGAAAGAATTTCAGAATTGGCTGAGCACGTTTATGCGCTTTGCAACTTTGGGTGTTACAAACAACTCTCCAGGTTGTGCGACTTTGTGGCATTTTTTGCAAAAATTGTGTCCAAAAATCTACACCCACAATACACCTACAACAAAAGCCAAAACCCAACATTTTAAGCCAATAGCGAAAATTCAGCTAAAATAAAATAAAGAATAATTACCTAAATTCGTATCTAAAATCAATCGAGTTAGTCAATACCGAAATACCAGAAAAAAAAAGTAACCAAAACCTCAACTAATCACCTATTTTAAAAATATCGCAAATCCTCTCACCAAGAATTTGAAATCAAGTGAAATTGATAGTGAATCTCAGCCAGTCATTAAAAAAATACACGGAATGTTCTAAGAAATCGTTAAAATACAAAGCATCAGGGAAATCCTTCAATGTAGCGCTAGAGGCAAACGTTTGAAAGATGACAATGCTGCGAGAAACATTCTGTTGTCAGTTCCTTTCCTTGCCCCCCTAAATTTCTAGCTTCCTTATCCACAAACTCACCGCATGTCTTGTGCTGCGGACCATGACCACGATCGCCTCGTTGTGTAGCTAGAAACTCGAATATGTTGCATGTTGCTAAGGGGGAGGCAATCTCAGAGGTCTGCCGATGCGAAAAGCGTTCGGGTTTTTTGTTCTAGCTGTCGCATCTTTATACGGAGTATTATGTTATCTCTGCTACTACCAAATGGTGCTCACTTCCAATGTCACTAAAGCTCCTGGCTTCATTCACAATAGCTTTCTTTCTGCGGCTGACAGCCACTTGATCTAAGTATCTGACTTTTCGTTCTATCGTCTAGCGATACTCAGGCCTCCTTGTGTATTTTCTTGTGACAAAAGTAAGTTCCACCTACCAGAGAAGTCAACAGAAATCAACGCACAGCTCGCCATTGTTGTTACTAACTTGGTTTATTCCTTGATTCCCAATTGGGTCTTCAAGGGCGGTTTTATTAGGGTCGATTTGTGTAAATTGCGGAAAACAGTTTTTTGCCTAATTCCTAGCTCAATACCAACATCGACATTACTGGCATGTAACCGACATCTCGAAAACGAACAATAATAGTTTTTATGTTTTTTGTCGATCAATTTACCACAAATGAATAAACACCCATTGGCGAAACGTGTACATATATGTATAAATTAAAAAAATTGTTAAAACAACATACCTTTCACCATTTTCAGCTGTACAAAAAACTTTGGCGAAATCGGTTTTTTGCAAAATGTAATTCGTGCTTGTAAACTTCGTTTTTCCAAACTCAATTTCGTGATCGTTTTTTCGTATCACATCTGTATAAGAACACGTTATTTCGCCTTTAGTTGCTTTTAGATTTGGCTTAACAAAACATAGCGACTTCTGTTGGAAAAATAAATTAGTAGATATGAACTGTAAAAAGAATGGCTAATTGATATGTTACCTCACAAGTTACCCAATCATCATCTTTGTTGCCGCAATTCAATGATGGCGTTTTGTAATAAAATTTCATTAATTCTGGATTATAAACTGGAATTTCTGGCGGCTTACATACTATATTGTAGTTTCTAAGCGAGTTCACCGAATCCCTGATGATTTCCCTTTAAAATGAATGAAATTGTTATTTACATAAATCAGAGTTTTGGAGAATAAAGACTCAAACAGAACCAATCTGTTCTAGTCCACGGAAATGGTACTTTAACATTGCAAAAATGCAGGACAAGGTTTTATTTGTGGGTTGTGTAGGGGGGGGGGGGGGTCGGTGTAAGTTTAAATTTGAGTTTTCGTTACCCCCGCCCCCCCCCCCCCCCATTTGGCAGCCATCTTGGAAAAGGTGTGCAAATGGGTGTTCCACTATATCTCCGTAACAGTACATCTTACAGAAAATTTGCAAGGAGACTTTTTGTTGGGGCGCAATTTGGCATAGTGCACCGGGCGCAAAAAGGCCAACGCTACTCCTATGCTGGCCTTTGCTAAAATCACTCTTTATCTAATTGAGGTACGCTCACTGAGGTCGACCCCATCTAATTCCTCCCATCCACATTTGCAGTGGCGCAGAACTCCGCCGTCGCCTGGTCCCAAGTCCAGGGTGTGAAAGGAGGAGGGTTGTCGACCTGCCGAATTGATCGTAAAAACTAGGCAAGAAACCGCATTTTTCAAAGCGGCACCGACAGCAGCGTATCCGTTGCGGGGCCGTCCCGCTCGGACCGCCAGCTAACGGATCAAAGAAGAAGAAGCAGTGGCGCAGTGGCAAGAAATATTTTCAGGGGGGGTTAAATAGTTATAAGTCGAGTCCTGAGCTTTAAACATTAACCTTCAAAATTAATATACCTTTTAGTTATGTTTTTTTTTCTGAATTCTTTATTCTCATGCGGTCTGAATCAACTGAGTGGTGTGAATAATATTTTAGGAAGGCGGTTAGATCTTGTATTCTGTTCGGACTCAGACAACATGACCGTTGAGCCCAGTTCGATAGTCTTGTTGCCTGTCGACAATTATCACCCTCCCCTCCTACTTAATTATTGCTCTGCCTTCGACGATAAGCCAATTCCGGGGGAGTCAACATTTGCCTTTAATTTTAAAAAGGCCAATCTCAATGAACTCTCATCCAAGCCCTCCTCCATCGATTTCGACAGGTTGCTTTCCTCAGATGAGTTGGATGACGATGTAACAAGATTTTATTCCGTCTTGTACGAAACCTTTGCATCCTGTGTACCCATTGAGCCTCTAAAGTTATCTAGGTCATCTCCACCCTGGTACAATAATGAATTGAGGCAAACCAAAAACCAGAAGAATAAACTCTGGAAAAACTACCTGAAGAGGAAAGACACTGCGAGTTTCTCTGCATTTGTCAATTGCTATGACCATTTCCATGCATTCTCTGAAACTCTCTATAATGAATACCTCAGTGATATGAAAGATAAACTGTATGGTGATCCGAGAACATTCTTTAAATTCATTAACACCAAGAAAAAAACTGATAATTACCCTAACACCATGCAACATGAGAACTCTTTCAGTACCAATCCATCCGAGATTTGCGACATGTTTGCATCGTTTTTCCTCAAATCTTTCTCGTCTCCTGTTTTTCAACCCGACGAAAACAATTTCCGACATATTAATCGGATACAAATGTCTCAAAACTTTTCTATATCTATAACTAGGGATGAAATCCTGAAACATGTTAATGAACTCCCATATGATTTCTCGACCGGTCCTGACGGTATTCCTCCTGCTATTCTAAAACCCTGTGCAGAGGCCCTTCTGTCTCCTCTTCTGTGTTTATTTCAAAAATCCCTAATTACAGGGTGCTTCCCAACCTTATGGAAGAATTCTTTTATAGTCCCCGTTCATAAAAAGGGTAGCAAGAACGAAATATCTAATTATAGACCTATTGCGAAACTATCCTGTATCCCTAAACTTTTCGAATCTATTATTTATTCTGCTATCGCCCCAATCTGCAAGAGACTTATCTCAACTAATCAACATGGTTTTCTTGCAGCTCGTTCTACTACTACTAATCTACTTGAGTTCTCTTCTCACACAGTTCGAGGCTTTGTTAGCGGCTGCCAAACCGACTGTGTTTACACTGACTTCAGTAAGGCTTTTGACAAGCTCTCCCACTCTATTATAGCTCTCAAACTGAAAAAATTTGGCTTTCCGCCTGCCCTTATGGTATGGTTCCAGTCGTACTTAGCCGATAGAACTTACCAGGTTTTATTCCGCGGGGCTAAATCTGGAAACATCGAAGCGTCATCTGGAGTCCCGCAAGGTAGTCACCTCGGCCCTCTTCTTTTTATTCTTTCAATTGATGACATTGTTGCCTTGTTAAAGAACTGTCAAATCCTTATTTACGCTGATGACATTAAACTCTACCGTTATGTAAGAAGTATTGAGGATTGCAAACTTTTACAAGTTGACCTGAACACATTCTATTCTTGGTGTTTCAACAACAACCTGGTACTCAATATTAGTAAGTGTGAGGTCATGACTTTTTGCAGGAAACGTGGTCCACTGACTTATGACTACACTTTCCTTAACAACACACTTTCCCGAGTTAACTCTGTGATCGATCTGGGGGTCAGGTTTGAAAGTAAGATGGATTTTTCCACCCACATTAATTCACTGGTCTGCAAAAAACGGGTCATTTTTTCTCCTTTCCAATTTAATAGTCGTATCCTAAGTATTTTTTCTCGCTGAATCCGAATCCGTTGGCCAAATTGCCCTATCACGTCAGGATTTTGAGCAATCCTAACCTAAAAGTGCCAAATAGCGTGTTTTTTGCACTTTTGCGCGTTAAATATCTCAAAACTATGGAATGATAGGGCCAATCAGACAACGGGATCGTTTTCAGCATGCCAAAATCTACAGAAAACCATGTCGAAAGCGTTAAAATTGAAAAGAAGAAAAACTTCGGGGCAACGATGATATCATGTGTTAATAAAAATCGTCGATTTCGCGCCAAGAAGTTTTTCTTTTCAGTATTACAAAAAAAGTTTTTTTCAAATTTAACGCTTTCGACATGGTTTTCTGTAGATTTTGGCAAGCTGAAAACGATCCCGTTGTCTGATTGGCCCTATCATTCCATAGTTTTGAGATATTTAACGCGCAAAAGTGCAAAAAACACGCTTTTTGGCACTTTTAGGTTAGGATTGCTCAAAATCCTGACGTGATAGGGCAATTTGGCCAACGGATTCGGATTCAGCGCGAAAAAATACTTAGGATACGACTATTAAATTGGAAAGGAGAAAAAATGTGCAGACCAGTGTTATATTTCCTCCAAGGGCAGTTCAGTCCTAGGTTTTATAAAAAGGTGGTCTAAGGAATTCAACAGCCCCCTCATCACTAAGCATTTGTACATATCCTTAATGAGGCCTTTGCTCGAATACCTCCCAGGTATGGTCTCCACAATACTCCTCCCAAGTTGGAAGAGTCGAATCGGTTCAAAGAAAATTTGTACGTTTCGTACTCAGTCATCTCCCTTGGGATGACCCACGCATCCTTCCGCCTTATGAAAACAGGCTTAAACTACTCAACTTAAGCTCCCTACATAAACGTCGTGAAGTTGCTGACGTCATATTTGTTCATCGGCTACTAAATGACAAGGTAGACTCAGGTTTCTTACGAAGCCAAGTGGCATTCAGAGTGAGTAATTATAGCTTGAGGGGTGTACCTCTCCTGCATACTAACTCCTCTAATACCAATTACGGCAAGTACGAACCTGTTAATCGCATGCTTATTAACGTTAATAGAAATATTAGGGTTTTTAGCATGCTTACAAGTGAAGAGGCTCTCAAAAAGAGTCTTCTTAATGTGACGTGAGTCCTTGGTGTACTCACTCCCTCTTTGTTGTAGCACGCTTCCTTGTTAGAGTGTTTTAGTATGTACTTATATTTATTTCTATATGTTTGCATGTCTCAGCCGAGCCCACGTGGTCGTGGTAAATGTTTCTCAGCCCAGCTGAGAAGTGCGCCTTCTGCATAAGAAGGGAAACTCTATTATTATTATTATTATTAGTAGGAAAAAGACCAGAAGAATTGTTTTAAAGGAATTGAGTTTATTAGCTATTGACATACATGATCAATGACTGACTTTGTTGACTACTTCTTTAGCCGTTACGTCGATTCCCCAGTGAATACTCAAAAGAGCAGCCGCTGTTCTCCAGTACTTTGCTAATCTTTTAAACGCCTTAAATTTGAAAAACTTCTTTCGTTGCTAGCCAAAGGTAGCACCAATCTTCAGACAGTTAGCGACTTTCGGAGAAAAGGTGTGATTAAAGATTAAAGCGTCGATGAATACGGGTGCGTTGGACGATAGACTGAAATATATTGACGAAAAGACTACCAGATCCTGGATTGCAATCCTCATTTGTGTGAGAGTCAGTGGTCCAGAACTACCGACTCAAACGGGAGTCCATACACGGCGAGGTATTAGTACTCCGGACCATGCCAGTCGGTAAGATAACCAATAGGGTCATACTGCATATGAAAGCACAGGGTCAACCACCCGAGATCATTCAAGCACAGGCGCTTGTGATCACCAAAATCGCAAACCAATAACCATATAACGAATACTTTATCAGGGATTGGACCCACCTGGAAGCACTCCAGTTAGAAGATCCGGCGTTCCACCTCCTCTTGGGAGAGGACATAATTTCCAATATTTTCACGCACGGGTTAAGAAAGGGCAACGATGGAATGACGTTCCATCGTTGCCCTTTCTTAACTGACGGTAGGACAGAATAGAGCATTTGAATGAATCATTTCTTGACAAACAGCTCCAGCGGCACAAGACTAGAAACATTCTTTACACAAATAATCCCCGACAGCGATTTGAGGTTTTGAGAATTGGAAGAACTTCCATCTAGACCAAAATGGACCAAAGAAGAGGCACAGTGCGATGCCCACTTTGCCAACAATGCCACAGGATGCAACGATGAACGCTACTAAGTTCGGCTTCCATTTAAGACTGTCCGTGACCAGTTTTACACTACTTGCTCGATGATAGACTGACTGTGGCTTAATGATTTGATATGCACAGTCGAATAAATTATACAAATAGTTATGAAGTCGCAGATCTTTTACTATTGTAAGAAATATCAGCAGCAGGCACTTCCTGTTGAAACGCGCCTACGTGAAAATTTCGTCGAACTTTAGGACTATCCGTGGAATACCTGGAAAAGCGCTGAATAATGATCCTTCATTACTCACGAGGGCTCCAGGTAGCTTTGAAAAGATTTCAAATAATTTGTGAGTCTTGAAATGAAATTAATCAAAAATATTTGAACGGGTCAGAAAGTGCACTTTTCAATCCTAGAATCGCGAAAGTTAGGGTGAAATCAAAGCTCTGTATTGTCCGAATGGCCTCCCTGACTTTAACCACTATTTATGAGCCACTTGTGATCCGCCTTCGAAGCACAAGCTTTATATTTCTGCTGATAATTAAAATAAATCAAGCTTTAACAACTAACAGGTGATATCCCCCCCGTTCCTACGCCAGTGCACATTTGTTTTATATAGTGTCGTCTATAGCCTGAACCTAATATGACGTACACGTACCGTCATGTAACTGTACCTAACCGAACGTATGAACATGAGTGTTCATATGGCACCGACCTAAATTGACTTAGTAAGCTTGACGAATGTTACTTAAATTCTCAAATGTTACGTTCGGTGCCGTAAAAAGGACACGAAATTTTAGCAATCAACGTCAGTGCATGAGCCATCCGCATATGGTATTTTGTGGAAGAGCCACGCTTAGTGGGCCAAAGAGCCACATGTCACTGGACTAGGTGATTAGTCTGCTCATTTCCATATAATCATTTGGGCCCTAGTATCAACTTCAGTACAATTCTCTCACTAGATGCGAGAGCGTTTAGAGAACCAATGCAGCTTGTTGTAACCTTTGATTTCACTGAACATGAACTAATGGCTTTTATGGCTGTTTGACCGTCCGACATTAGATAGACAGTTGCACCGTTTGCCTTACGTTTCAGAAATTCACAATCCTTCGCTTGAAAAACTGAAGATGATTTGTCTAGAGCTACTGCTAGTCGAGTGTAAGGGCCTCCGCACACGAGCCGACTGATTTGCAATCCCAGTTGCATTTGCAAGTGTTTCGTGGCCTTGCCAGGGTACGCAATTGGAAATCCACACATGGGTTGACAGAAAGGAGGTCGATTTGAAACTAGATTGCAACTGGTCGCAAGCGACTGTTCTTGCCGGTCACAAGCGAATTCAGTTGCGTGGTTGCACTGCCAAAGTTTATTCAACAAAATATTCGTTACTAAAAATTTAAGGCAAACTGGTTATGGGCGTGATTAAGACTACCCTGAATGAAAAGTAACGCAGAAGTGAAGTAGGGTCTGGCCTGCCTCTTTTTCAATCTGGTGTTGGAGAAAGTGATGAGATTCGGATGATTCAGTCAGACCCCATTAACATCATTGATAGAACATCAAGAGCTGTACAGGACGCTTTCACCCAAATGGAGCGGGCGGCAAGAAAGCTGAGACTACACTGAAAAGTCCTTCGGAGAATTGTTGGTCATTCATGTGAAGGCGGAGGATTCCGGAGAAACTACAACGACGACCTCGGTGCTTAAGGATGCCAAACTGAATAACATCGGCTCATAATAGAAACCGGTGGAGAGAACTCTAGTGTTTCTTAGAGCTAGGACCGAATTCCGTTTGTTATCGTCGTTAAAGTAAGTAAGATATAATAAGCTACAATTGAGAATATGAAGAGTTTATTACTTACATTTTCGAATGATCATCAAAATAATGCGGTCTTTTTAGAGAATTATCGCCAATCTGTTCCAGCTCCAATGTAAATAGTAGCAAATACAACACATAGTAGAAAAGTCCAATACCCGTTAACATAATGGCTAGTATATATTTTCGATTCCCGCAGATTTTACATGGATTATAAAAAATAGATCTCATCTTTTCAGCTTTTGCAAAATCAATCACCCAAAAGAGTTCAATAGCACTTTCTAAATTGTGCTGTCAAAAATGATTGTTTTTAATGTCATTTGAGAAATTGATGACAGAACGGAGTTACCCAGAAAAAATAATTTTTATTGTATAAGTTTTAATTTACACATGGGATGTTTATGGTGGGTGCGACGTGTGTCGAATTTACTGCAGTGAGCTCAGTAGTAAGCACGCACAGAGATGCGTCACGATACGTGCTTACTGCATTCACCAAATTATTGTACATTATTATGATGCCTATTTAAGTGTATTTTAGTTAAACAAAATACGAATGACCCTAATTCCAACTCGGTCAGCCTTCCCCAAGGCTCGATTCTCTCACCTGCCCTCTTTCTTATATTCATTCTTGCTTGGGTCTTCAAGAATCGTGTTGAATTCAACGCAACCAAAACAAAGTACCTACTGTCTTATCTCTACAAAAACCTGCACCATCCGTCCCTCTATCTTAGTGGGCGTACCTTATCTTCAGATCTGCGATGGAATAATCACACATTCCAAATCGCCAAACGAGCTTACCAATGCTTGGGATTCCTCAAGAGATGCAAGCTCCTCCATCAGATAACTACACTGGCTACAATCTAAAAGTCGTAAATTCGACCCCGCCTTGAACACAACTTGTATAGAACAATTCGATTGTGAACTGTCTTCCTCAGTCGGTGTTTCATATAACATCTCAGAGTTCAAACGCAACGTTCATCGACATCTACTCACGCACCCTCCAGACCCCTAACCTATCCTTTCTCCTCTATCCTTCCAATTCAACCTTACTACTAGACACTGATCATGACTTGAACGACATGACAGACTAGTACCTAGTACAAAGGGTGATTCCTAAGTTTAACGTTATCGCATAAAAAAACATATGAAAATGAAAGACTTGTTAATTTCTAGACTTTGGCCGGGCACCGCTGTGATTCATCGTGCTCGAAACGATGGTAGTATTTCCTATATCCTTCATGTACAGTAAAACCTACGTGAGGCCGTAAAGCCGGCTCTACACGATGCGGTGAACGTTTGGTTCGAATGTTGGCTTCCAACGATTGAGTCAATACATACATCAACCCGAACGCGTCCAAATACGAACGTTGGATGCACATTGAACGCTTGGCATTGGAAATTCGTAGTTCCAGCATTTACCACACGATGCGTCTTACCACCAAGCGTCCAACGATGGAGGGTGTTCATAGCATCGTGTAGAGCCGACTAACTTCCCTAAGCTCTTTCGTAATCCATGACGTACAGGGCCCACCGACCGTTAACAAACTCGTCTCACCCCCCTTGCCACTCCCTTAAATCTATATCACAAACTAATTTTAAATCAGAATTGACATTAGCAGCAGACAGTTGCCAGACTTTGAAATATCAAAAAATGCTGCCTTCTGGCCAAAGCAGCAAAATTAGGATTAGAGATGAAAAAGGAGCAGTTGTCATGTGATCACCACTAGCCAATAGGAACCGTTTGCTGCTGCTGCTAAGTCTATACGAACTCAAAGTGCGTCAGTTGCGGGCGCACTGTATATTTAACTCCCCTCTAACATATTCTGGATAATAGAGATCCGTGCCTTCTCTCGCCGGAATGTCGTTATCATGCACCCTACATCGTTGGACGTAGTCCTACATGCGCAGAACTCGCTGAGGAGTCATAGTCTGTATGCAGCACTTCACTTTCTGCTGTTAGCCATCCTGTTTAACGCGGGTGTCCACTCTGTCGCTATGTACAGCAGGACTGAGCTAACTACCCTATCACGAGGCGATTTTTGGAAGCGATACACAAATAGGCAGTGTTCAGTTCAATGAAACCGAAAACAAGACAGAGCACCTCAATGCATCTCAGAGAAGAGCAACTGTCAAAAAAAGTAGAGCAAGAAATCTTGCTCGAAGTTGCTCTACCAAAAAAGGTAGAGGAAAAAACCGTCCTTTAAGTTGCTGCAGTTCAACACATTTTGCAGAGATATTTCAACCCCAGCTCATTAAATACAACTAATAGCGGAGGCTTTACCCGCCATGAAGTGTACTTTATTTAGCCTCCGATTGTTTATAACTCCCAGGGCCGTGTGTGAATGATGTGTGCTCATAATGTAACTGGACACTGGTTTTCTCTGTTTCGACAGCTTCAATGTTGTGCTCAGCAAGCATCAAATTACCGCTTTCTTTAATTCTCCAGATTTCTTCGTTCGTTCATATTTCGATCTCATTGAGGCGTTGTCCTACGAGCACTACCTCGATGCGGAACAGATCTGATTTTGGGCTCAGTGCGGATCCCTACGGTCCTCCGCATATTATCCTTTGAACCATCGACCCATCTTCCGGTTTACAATGAATTGGCCTACCTTCATTCGTTTTTAGGTTAAATAATAGTCTCGGAGGGGGTTGTGTTTGTCTGATTACCCACCCGGGCTCAACTCGATTCGCCGGCATCCCATTCCTAAAAAGTCCTCCCCCACTAACTTGACAGACTTTCACCCTATTAGTATTCTTCTCTTTCTCGCTGCAGTTTTTGAGATAATTATATCTACTCAAGTCTTGCGGTACCTTGATTCTTATGATTTCCTTTAGAAATTCCAATCTGGCTTCCGTAAATTCCACAGTTGCGAAACTGCTTTATTGAAGGTATATCTTCGTTCCGCCCTTGATCAAGGAGATATTGCAATACTAGTTCTTCTTGACTTCTCCAAAGCATTCGATTCTGTAGTTCACTCGAATCTGCTCCATAACTTCGTCAACGGTAGCCCTTTTCCTCTTCTTCTGTTCGTCTTTTCTCTCCTCGTCCCTCTAATCGAGCTCAATCTGCTCGGCATAATAATGTTACTTCCTCTTTCCTAAGTGTGCCTCAGGGTTCGGTTCTTGGTCCTTTGCTGTTCTCCCTCTATGTTAATGATCTTCCTTCTGTTATCCGTCGCTGCTCTTTTCATTTATATGCTGATGATCTCCAGCTATATACCTCTTGTCCTCCTAATCAAATTGAAGACTGTGTGTCTGAACTCCATATAGTAATTTCTTAACCTTAATTTGCCCAGCACTCTCATAATTCCCCCTTGTTTCTACGGTTGAGTAGCTATATGTATTTCCTAACGTGTGAAATTCATTTGTAAAATTAAATCACGTCTTTATTAATTATTATTAATTATTAATCACAAATGTAATATTAAAATATAATTAAAATTCATTTTTACAAAAACAATACTCTTTCAGCTGTGGATAACCATCAACACAATTATCTGTTCTGGTTGCATTGTAAACCCGAGAAATTTCGGATAAGCTCACATTAAATCTGTTGGTGATTAGATTTAGTAAAACATTTGCTTCCAAAGTTGTATTTTCTGGCACTATTGTCAACTTGATCCTATATGTTTCAAGATCTAACTGAGTCTCAGATGTAAAATCCGCCAAGAACCCATCCACATCAAAAGTTTGCTTGAATTTTACTAAGTGTTTCTTTGGCACCAGTTTCAGGGCCCAATTAATTTCCTTCAGTTCAACACTTTCACAAATATCTCGATTGGGTTCGGTAAAGTTGTTGATCTTATCAACAACACTATTAGCGACTAGCTTGATTATAACAGAGCTGGTGTCGTTGACTGGGACCCAACTGAGGCATGCGCACCAATGCGGTTCAATATGCGCTTCTGCGCAAGACCTTGTTTCTGGGATAGGCGTGAATAGAGAGGTAGCTCTTTCTAGTTTTTGTTGCAATGGTATAGGATCAAGCGACTGAATGCCTGTAAAATAGAAGACTGTTAACTTAATCTGGTCAATCATTATATTTTAAACTTACGAAGAATATCCAATAGAGTTTCGTGCACGTCAAAAGGCGTTGTAAGGCGATTGGCATTTTCGACAAAATTCTTGTGTTCTTCTGGGAACTTTCTCTGAAACCATGTGGGAAATGTGAAGCTGAAGAACGGCAAGCGCTCTTCTTGTTTTCCTTGAAGGTTATTTGGGATCTCTTTAAAGCTGTAAAATAATGTAAAATTGAGTACCTTAAAAATGCATAAATTATGTAAATAAAATGTTCTTAGATCGCACAAAGGTGATACTACAATAACTGGCCAAGCCACAAGATAAAAATTGCCTGGAGAGCTCCGTAATCAACGATGCAGGTGCGTCACTTGTTGATCTTATACTAAGTAGCAATATAACTGTGTTCGATAGAGGTCGCACATCTACTTTCCCTCTTTACTCCGCCTTCGTCTGGTCCCAAGCCCAGAGTGTGAAAGGAGGAGGGTTGTCGACCTGCCGAGTTGATCGTAAAAACTAGGCAAGAAACCGCATGGATACACGAACTAACCATTCACCCGAACCGAACACCCAAATTAGTCACACCGAAAAGGGAATTAAAATTCGCTGCGTGGAATGTACGAACAGGACATCACGTTGGTCAAAAGGAAATCATAGCAATGGAATTGTTGAAATGCAAAATATCAATTGCTGCGCTATCGGAACTACGGCTTACCGGATCCGGGATATTGACAATCGTCCCGCCAACAATCGACGAAACGATGATGCTTTACTATTCCGGTGGTGAGAAAAGAGAGGCCGGCGTCGGCTTTATGGTCGACCGACGGGCTGCCAGCAGCGTTATCGCATTCCAACCGATATCCGAGCGTTTGGCGGTTATAACCATCAGTGGAACGATCAAGACCCATATCATATCCGTTTATGCGCCAACCGAGACCAGCACGGACACGAACAAGGACGAATTTTACGATCAGCTTCAACAGACGCTGGATATGATACCTCAAACCGAATTAATAATTCTCGCGGGGGATTTCAATGCACATTCAGGAGTAGATCGAACCGGCTGGGAAGAAACCATGGGCAAATTCGGACACGGAGTAATTAATGACAACGGCTTACGCCTGCTTTCATTCGCATCGTCAAACAACTTGATCGTTGGCAACAGCATTTTCCGCCATCCACTCAAACACCAACTCACCTGGCGAAATCCATCCGGCAAAGTCTCGGCGATGTTAGACTACGTTTTGATCAACACAAGATTCCGATCGACGCTTGAAGACGTACGTGCAATGCGTGGACCCGATTGCGGATCGGACCATTATCTTGTTCGAGCGAAATTGCAGATGCGATTGCAAAGAGCGAAGAAAACGGAGCCACCACCAGCCAAGAAAAATTGGGCGTGCCTACGGGACCCGGCCATCGGGCGAGAGTTTCAAATGGCATTATCCAACAAATTCGCGGCGCTCGCAATACCGGACGATATCGATGTAGAAGATAGGCAATTGTCGGAGTCTATTGTGGAGTGTGCAATGGAGTTGTGTCCAACTATCCGTAAACGGACGCAGCCATGGATCTCGGACAGCTGTCTGGACCTCGTCGATCAGCGGAAGCGCATGAAACACGTCGACTTTGAGGAATACCGAAAATTGAACAAAGAAGTTCGGCAGAAAATGAAATTGGAACGAGAAGCGTACTGGAATAACGTTGCGGCCGACATGGAAAAAGCGGCGTCGAGGCACGAGTACCGGACGCTGTACCAGACAATCCGCCGGTTAGGCGGCAAAACAACATCAACAAACGACAACATCAAAAAATCGGATGGAACTTTTGTGACTTCTGCCCATGAACGCCTGGAGCGGTGGAGAGCATTCTTCCACCAGCTGTATAACCACGATCCGCCGCAAGGTCCAGCACCCGAACCACCGATTATCGAACAGCCGATGAATCAGTTTCTCGATACCGAACCAACAATTATCGAGGTGAAGACAGCAATAAAATCGCTGAAAAATGGAAAAGCGCCGGGAATAGACCAAGTAACCGCCGAGATGATCAAAGCTGGAGGTGATGTCTTATCACAACGACTTCATGTCCTCATAACACACATATGGCATTCGGATCGTGTCCCTTCGGTATGGAAGAAAGCGATCGTTGTCCCAATTTTGAAGAAAGGCGACAGTCGGGAATGCAAGAATTATCGCGGTATTAGCCTTCTTTCGATCGTCGGTAAAGTATTTACGAAAATAATACAATCGAGGCTACAGAAACATCGAGAGCAAACGAGCCGGGAGGAACAAGCGGGATTTAGACCACATCGAGGATGCATTGATCAAATATTCGCCCTCCGTCAGTTAATGGAAGAAAGAATTCGTTGCGGCAAACGAATTGTCGTCGTTTTCATCGATTTCAAATCCGCTTTCGATTGCATCGATTGGAACAGCTTGTGGAGAGCCTTGGAAACCAAACACGTGCCATTGGAAATAATCCAACTTCTCCAAGCGTCGTACGATGGCTCAACCAGCAGCGTTCGTATTCGAAACGACTTATCCGAGGAGTTCCCGATTCAGACGGGTGTCCGACAGGGAGACGTCGCTTCGCCACTTCTCTTCAACGTTGTGATCGACGCGATTATGCGTGAAGCATTCGATGGACTACTCGGAGTTCAATACGACGACAACAACTTCGTAACAGACTTAATGTTCGCCGACGATAGCGCTGTTTTCGCCGACACGGATGCCGAAGCAACGGACATCTTATACGATATTTCCCGCATCGCCCAATCATACGGGTTAAAAATCAATGCGGAAAAGACCAAAGTGCTCACAACGGATGGATCAAGAGCCAGTGTTCACCTCGATGGAACCCAAATCGAACAGGTTCCAAGGTTCAAATATTTGGGATCATTGGTTGAGGAAACGAAAGTAGCATCGACGGCCGACGTTCACAGCCGTATCGGCCAGGCAACAGCAACATTCGCCTCGCTCAAGTGGTGCATATGGAAACGAGCAAATATCTCCATCAAAACAAAACTACGCCTTTACCGAACGTTGATTCTTCCGATTCTTCTTTATGGATCTGAAACGTGGACACTGCTCAAACCGGACGTTAAGAAGCTCGAGGTTTTCCAAATGCGATGTTTGAGGCAGATCCTCCGTGTCTCACTCCGTGATCGCCTTCGAAACGAGGTTGTCAGACAAAGATGCGATCAGCAAACACTGATCGAAGAAGAAATGCAAAAACGTCGACTACGGTGGTTTGGACATGTTTGCCGAATGGATGATAACCGCTTGCCACGTAAACTTCTCTGGCGAGACCGTCCTGCAGACTGGAGAATACAGCGATCGGCACCGAAGAAAACCTGGTTGAAGAATATCGAGGGTGACTTAAAAAATCAACGATTCAGTTACCGAGGCTCGAGACACCGCCAAAAACCGAGAAGAATGGAAGCGAATCGTGAATGGAGTTCGGGACCCAGCGGCACCGACAGCAGCGTATCCGTTGCGGGGACGTCCCGCTCGGACCGCCAGCTAACGGATCAAAGAAGAAGAAGAAGAAGAAGAACTTTCCCTTTTCGAGCTCGGATGCACGGAAGACACTCAACGCCGTTCAATCAAAATAGTATTGGCGTCAAATCCGAACCCCACGCAATCTCTGCAGAGTCCCCCAGGGATCAATATTATCACCTGCTTTATTCCTTATCTTTATAAATGACCTACTTCCAATCCCCTCCAAGCCACTCCTTAGTTTCGCTGACGACAGTACCTGTGTTACTCTTACGGCTTCGATAAAGCAAGACAAACAAGAAGCAAGGGGAAGCAAGAATCGTGTCAAATTCAACCCAACCAAAACCAAGTACTGCCTTATCTCCAATAAAAAGTACAATACCTCTCCATCCGTGTTAGTGGATCGTGTTGAACTAATAGCCGACCCATCCCTTAACATCTTAGGCTTGACATTAGATAAAGACTTGCGCTGGAATGACCACAAATTCCATCCAAATCGCCGAACAAAAATCCCGGTGCTGCAATATACAAGTCCTACATTCGGCCGCTTCTCGAATACAACTCTCTCACTTAGGGTGGCGCTTCTCCTTGGCGTAGTTAAATAGCACAAAAAACGGCCCTCAAACTTATCGGTGACGGCGCCGTTTGTTCCATCATCGACCTTTTGAGCCACCGTAGGAATGTAACAGCACTGACAAAATTATATCGCTACTATCATAGCGACTGCTCCTCCGAAATAAACGCTCTCCTGCCTCCACGGAAATCTTATGCCCGTAACACCAGATTGGCCCACTCGCCTCATTCCCTCCACCTGGAACTCCCCCGTTCATGCACTCTACTGTGGAACAGCTTTTCGCAGTCAGTATTTCCGAACTCCAACAACATCCTTGAACTCTGCAGGGTTCATCGTCCTTCAACATCTTCCCGAACCCACATAACCCATTTCCTTCGCGTACTAAACTTACTGCTGAACATTGCACCATGACATAAAAAACATAAAAAAGGCAGATCCATGGATACTGCCCTTCACTCAGGGGCGACGTTTTCATAGGGGCAAATGGTGCACTTGCACCGGGCGCAACTTCAGGAATTAAAATTTAAAAAAAAATTGAAATTTAAAAAAAAAAAAACTTTTAAGTGCTTGCGCCTTTCTCGATTGTCCTTCACTGGTACCAAGAAATGAACAGCTGGTGGGGCGCAGTATGGTATACTGCACTGAACGTAAAATATTAAGTATGATAAACGATACCTTTCATGGTGACCGACATAATTGCCTGAAATATGAAGCAACAAAACCTAAAGCTTTGTATGAGTTTAACTGAAGCTTAATGCCCCGGCTCAGTTCAATAATATTCAGTTCAATCCACATAATCAGTTCGTTCTTCAAATTATTGTTGCGTTTTCGCCAAAAGTCAGCCCTCCACTATTCCAGTTGATTACTCTCTTTTGATCGAGCTTTTACTGTCAACTTCAGTTCAAGACCAGTTGAGCGAACTGAGGTTCCTTTATCCTCAGTTAAATATGTGGAAATTTTATTCAAACTGAGCTGAGGTTAGAAGTTCAATGCGCCAATTTGCTTGAACTTGTGCAGTTCAGCTGGTGATGTATGCCGGGGTATTTCTTTGAATCTTTTCAAACAGCCCTCCGAATACGTAAGGCAGATATCGCCTCATTTCGTTTGGAAAAAGGTTTGCCTTTGAAAAGCTGATAATGCGAACTTGCATTTTTTAAGGGTGCCCCTCATTTCCTACATGGGGTTCTTATGAGGAACTTACGGGGAAATCCGTCTTTCGGTATGCCCCTGAGGTAATCCATTTTTTAAATGCAAATCAGATGGGCTTTAAAAAGCTTCAGTTATGCAGTTATAAGGTGTTAATAGCTCTAATATAATATATTTAGTTTTCGTATACAAAGCTTTGCGGCTTTCGCCCACATTCCTTCGTTGCCAGCGATCGAGATAGCCCTCCGACTGGGTTTTCAGGTGTACATGAAATATTTAGGGTGTGGATTTCCGCACCCAAAGCGAAAGTGCATTTGCACTTTTCCTTCAATCCCCATGCGCTCCGCCACCACGACTTTCAATTGACTGATAAAGGCTGGGTCGTCAGGCTCAGTGGCGTAGCGTGGATTTCTGCCACCCGGGGCGAACCATAAATTTGCTGCCCCCTACTTTCGAATTGAATTGGTACCACTTGTTCTATTGGTAAGATAGCTAGATTAGATCTGTAGAGCTAGATTAATATCAACGTGGACATTGTAGATTTTCAATAATTTTTAATCAATGAATCGAAAACCCAACTTGAATTTCAAGTAATTTTCAATACAAGAATTCAAGGCATCATGTAAACGCAATGAATGTTCGGTGTAGGGCGCGCCAAAATAAATGGGAATTTTACGCGCAGGCGAGGAAATGACAACTCCACATACATTAACATTCCGTATATGGAAAAAAATTCAAGCGCACATGCATTTTAATTTCCCTTTTGAAACTATTGTTTACCGGGAACAACACTCCACCATAGCATCTGACCAGGACAAGAGTCGTAGTGAGACGGATTAAATTGTGATTGAAAATATAAATGAGCGGGTGATTTGGGGTTTTAAACGAACGGAATGACGAGGTGCACTTTTCTTTTTGAATCTACTTTCGTGGTGAGGATTTGAGACTTTCACTGCGTATCAAAAAATCGATTTTGAAATTTCCAATTGTTTTGGCGCAGGCTATATCCATGCTTCAAGGTTGGCCTAAATTATAAACTTTAACAAACCCAGAGAGCTGGAATGAGTAATTTGTTATCTCTGTAATTTATTTTAGTATGTCTTTAGATAGAAAGCCTCGTACACGCACGAGCTTAAGCTAAACTCTTCTCTGTCCAATATCTGGAGGTTTCATTTCCCATCATCGTAGCCCGATACTATAACAGGGGATTTTACCGACAAATGCGGCAGTTGTTGGAGCCCTTCTCAAACTTCAGCATTTACAGCCCGCGTCATAAAAGAAGGGAATCTTGAAATCGCTGTTTCCATGCACGTTGAGAGTCTCATACAAGAGAGCAACGTCACTCTGTTTGTCCATTCAGAAGTACACCAATGAGAAATTTAACATACGAGATTAATTTTTTTGGCGAAACTTGCTTTATTTCTTGAGATAATTGCGAACGAACTTACAACAAAACTACAATTCAACTGAAAATAAACAACTGAATCATTTTTTCATCACAATCTAACCGACTGATTTATTCACAATTTGGCAATTCGCTGTCAGCTGCCAATGGACACCTAGCGTGTTTCATATGCGCGCTCATTTCCCTTCTTTTATGGCACGGACTCTAATCATAAGGAATATAAGTAAAGTAGACGAACTTCCACTGAAGTAGATGTAACATCCACTTACTTCCATATTGGTCATACAGGGCCGGCGTTTGGCTTTTTTGCACCCGGTGCAGCATGCCATATACATATTGCGCCAAGCCAAGAAAGGATAGACGACAAAATCAGGCGAACTAAATGAAATTGCATTGGCCACACCTTGCAGAAGACAATGGTAAAACGCACAGAAGGTGCATTTCGTGTAATATATGACAATGGGATCACTTTTTCAATTTTTTTTTTTTAAATCTTAATTTCTGAAATTGCGACCGGTGCAAGTGCACCATTTTCACCTATGAAAGCGCCGCCCTTGCTCTCATACAATTATATGGAATGGTATCTAACTTCACCTCACTTCACTTCCCTTCCCATTTAGGTTTGGCTTGTAGACACCATCAGCCAGGACATCGTGCTGGATGTGGCAATGGTTAGGGCCTGATGTTACCAGCAGCATCTCTAGCTCTGTCCAGTTTGGCCGCCGCCCCCAACATCTACGCCGCCCGGGGCAATGGCCCCCTCGGCACCCCCCACGCTACGCCACTGGTCAGGCTGACTAAGCTGGAAGCGCGACAAGGGTCAAGAGAGAATCAGTTGACATCCGTCGGGGTTTCTTTGCAAAATGAATGATGCCAGGGCTCACCTGGTAATGCTTGGATTTGGTTAGTTTATTAAATGTTCACACATACCGGTTTCCATGATCAGACATTAATATCAATATGCTGTTTTCAAGAATGCCTTTCCTTTTTAAATCCTTTAACCAATTCTCTATATCGTCATCAGCAACGCCAATAGGATTAATCGAGCCATAGGAGAGATCTCCGTGAAAACTAAATGCAAAAATCGGATTTTCGTTATATGTAAGTAAAATCTACAAATAAAAAAATTAAAATTAAACTTTGAAAATATAGAAGTCTCAACGAACATTTTTCATATAATCGAGCATCACCTGATGTCCAGGCTGATGTCCAATGCAATACTTCGAATGCGATGATGAATAGCTGCCAGCTTCCAAATAAAAGGGGCGCATGTAGTGATCAGTTGGCTGATCACCAAAGCCGTTCAAGGAGTATGTGAACGTGCCGAACTTGAGATCTTCATTGAAAGATGTAACATAGCCGTTTTTCTCATAATCCTTCCAAATCAATGGATAGACATTAACGTAATCGGAGTCCTTTATTCGTTTTCTCGTTTCGGGTAGCTCCAGTTCTGTAAATCCTGTCAGAATTGGAATAAGAGCCTGGGGTGTGCCTTCTCCTATTATGTTGTATCCTTTTAGAACTATTCCACTGAGATTTTTTGTTAGGTAGTTGTAGGTGTTGGGTAGTTTTCTGATAAAAGCATTTCGACTTACTGAATGGATGCCTAAGATTACAACATTCAGCATTGGGTGAATATTTTTATTTGGTCGGTTTACAGAATCTCGAATTCCGATTACAATTCCCGTCCATCTACAAATATTTATTTATTTATTATACTGAAGTAAAAGTGAATATTATTATATAATGATGTTATAAGCTTGTTTCCATAAAAAATATTTGAATGTTAGCATAAATTACTGATAATGACATATTCAAACAATTTACTGATAAGAAAAAATATTGAGTTTACTATCTTCAATTTCAGTTCTATAGTAATGGGGTTTGGTTCTGCGAATTGTTTGAGTTAGATATGGAAATAAACACGTTGAATGCAAAAATGTTTTGATGAAATAAAAACATATTTAGTGATATCAAATGTTGTATCTTGTAGTAATTCTTGTGTATGTACATTGATTATATATTACTGGTATGTAGTAATTGTTCACATATACAATCCCCAGGGTTATTTAAAAAAGGGGAAATATTATTATAAAGATTAACATATGCATCGATTCTATCCTTGTATATATAAATATCTAGCGGTGGCGAGAATGATTGCTTCTTATAATGCTAGCTGGCGCTACTAGTGTCTATTAGAGAGAGGCTTAAAGAGGTTATCGCAACATGGAGGTATGACGAACGTTCAAAGCGCTGGAGTTTATAGATGAATACTGTTGCCTTGAGGGAAAGCTATTCGTCGAGCGTGCACCCCAGAATAGAAGAGCGGTAAGGGCTTATGTGGTCAAATTTGCGGAGGTTATATACAAACCTGGTACAATCATTAAAGGCAACGTTAAGTTTGGCCCGGCAAGAGGCGTCAGGGGACGGGAAAACTGAGCTTGCGTAGGTGAAGTGAGGGAGAACTAAGGTTTTGATAAGCTTTGACCGAGCACCTACAGGCAAAATGGACGCAAAAAACCAGAGGCGGCGCAAATTACTGTAAATTTTGGATAAGGTATGATCGGTTTGATCACAGCAGGTTAGTTGTGTGTTAAGGTAAACACCTAGGTTTTTGACTCGCAGTTGGTAGGGTAAGGTTGTTTGCATGAGAGTGATTGGTGGTAAATAAGAGGTGTCTAACACACTCCTGTGCATTGTGATGCAGCAAGACTTAGAGGCATTTAGGTGCAACTCATTGGATAACGACCATAGATGTATTCGCTCAAGGTCAGCGTTGATGTTATAGACACAGTTTTCTACCAATCCCATAGGACCATTTAAATAAATCTGAACGTTATCCGCATACATGTGAAGTTTGCAATCCTTAACAGAATTACAGATGTCATTAATGTAGATGCTGAGCAGTAATGGCCCTAGGATCGAGCCCTGCGGAACCCCACATGTAATAGGTAATGGATCGGAGATAGAATCTTGAAACCACACATTTTGGAAACGGTTACTTAAGTAATTCCGAATTAAGGAGATGGCTGAGGGGGAGAAACCCAGACAGTCTGATAGTTTAGTTTCAAGAAGCTTATGACTAACACTATCAAAAGCCTTACTGAAGTCTAAAAGCACCAGAAATGCAATCTCATCACGATCAAGAGCAATTCGAAGGTCAGTAGTTACCTTTAGCAGCGCAGTTTCGCAGCTACTGCTTTTCCTGAAGCCAGACTGTGTACACGACAACAGTGACCACATTTTACAATAGGCCTGAATTTGCCATGACATTAATTTCTCTAATACTTTGCCTAAGAAACATAGGATACTGATGGGGCGATAATAATCAGAGGGATTGTTCGGGGATTTGCATTTAGGTAAGGCAATTACTTTCGCTTTTTTCCACTGAAGTGGAAAGAATGATTTTGTGAGGCAGTTATTAAAAATGTACGTAATATAGGGGGTGATTACAGGAAAAATGCACTTAAGGAAGATAGGCGGCAGATTATCAAGTCCAACCGATTCTGACTTAATAGAGTAAAAAGCTTTGTGAACTTCAGAGTAATCCACATTGCGAAAACTGAACTGCCTAAAGTTACCTTCAATTGGTCTCGATCGGGGATAGGTACCGGTATTGTTGGCAATCGTGGTAAAATAGCTATTTAGTTCGTTAGCAGTAAGACTGCTCTGAGGAGTACAGACGTCGCCATGGATACCAAGACAATGCTCAAATGGTCCCCAAAAATATATTATTTATGAAGATATCTAATAGGTTTTTGAAACGCCCTAGCGTCTAAACCGTTACGATCCTCCCCCCTCACTCATACGATCTTTCCAAGACCTATCCACAGCCAGGCGTTTCGACATTTTCACTGATACACCCTGTATATCAATCGAAAGATAATTTCAATACCTACAAATAATTCGATTTTTTTCGATCCTAAGTCACGTTTTTTTTTATTTGCTAAAAAGTGTTTTTTACACATTCCGGGATTCCGGGAGGTTAGTTTCTGAGTGGAGTGATTCGTTAAAAGTGAACGCTCGATTTAGTGTGAATAAAAGCACCCTCATTAAATACATTTCACTCATAGGAAATTTTGGTCCACTCAAGGGAAATTTTGGGGTTGAAGGAAAATGTCATTTTTTTGTCAAGAGCAGTAATAAAATTAAATAAGTAGCAGCTTGAAGCTTTCATTCATTCATTGCTTCGCCATACCAGGAGCGCGTTCAAAAACCTTACTATGGTTAACCATGGTTAACTGTGGTAAACTTTTATCGTTCAAAAACTCCGTGGTTAACTACAACATAAGCACGAGCATAACTTTTTGGCGTTCAAAAACTCCCGTGGTTAACCATGGTGTAGTTAAATTTTAACCATGCTCGGGAGCATGGTTAGCGATAGTTAAGAAGAAGAAGAATAAAAACAATTTTTTGACATTTGTTTTAATGTTAATAATGAACAAATCAAAGTGGGATTTGTGAGATTATTTTAAATATATAATTATTGAAAATAATTGAGGCAAATAGCCGACACTATTTTATGGAAAAAAATTTTATATTTTCTTTACCACGTAGTTAACCATGGTGCGTTCAAAAACCTCCATGGTTAAACATAAACTTTCGTGGTTAAGTGAAGTGATGTAGCATAACCACAGCTTACCTCGTGGTTTACTATAGTAAGGTTTTTGAACGCGCTCCAGGTGATAATTTCAAATCATTGTACCGATTTAAATTCGATAACGTGTAATGGTTATGCAATCATTTCTTATCCGATGATGCTGGAAAACTCGAGGTGCTGCAATATCAAAAGTTGAAAAAATGAAAATATTCTTAAGGAGACCCGGGATTTCAACTTGGAGGATATTGGCGTTCATAGAACAGCAGTTCAGAAATTTTTTTGGAAGTATGTTGTGCTATTTGTGCGAAGGGCAGTGGCGGTTCGTAATGTTCAGGACAAGGGAAGCAATGCGCAAGGCGAACGATAAAAGTTAAAGTATCGAAGGTATTAACTAAAAAAACTGAAAACTAACATAAAGTGGAATCAGATAAGCAAAAAATAAGAAATTATATCCAGTTTACATCGAATGCTATACGAATCGAACATCGTTCGGTTTGCATTTTTTCGAAATAGTTTCGCTGCTAGAGGGCATTTTGCGCCCTTTTTCAGATTTTGTTGATAATTAAAGCGTCTAAAAAAAGCCGTTGAAAGACTGCAACTACTATTTTGAGCTCATTTAAATTTTTATGCAAATGCATAATTTGGGCTCAAAATCTAAAAAAGATAGTAATAATATAACCCTGCATACTTCGCATACGCCCCTATTTTCTTTTGTAACCTTCGCTCACCATCATTACAATATTCCTCCTAAAAAACACTTCAGGCAACCCGAGCTCAAAAATGCCATTCATAAAAATATTGTTTATCCCTTTAAATCATCTTTAAAGAGAAAAAAATATAATGGAAGCTACAAAGTATCAGCTTATTTTCAATAAACACCTCCTGCCACCCCAATAGAATAATCAATAATTAAAGAGAAACTCCACTTATCTACGATCTCTTTTTCTTCACTCAATATGCAATAAACGAAAATTTATATTTTAAGAGTCAAAAACAAATTTCGAAGCAAATTTTCAAGAGTAAATTTAGTTCTTACTCGAAACCAGAACATTACCAGAAAATGAAACCAAGAAAACAAAGAGAATATGGAAAATTTCTTTATCTTCGACTTTCTATATCCCACTGTTCGGTTCCGAAGAAGCTGCGTTTAGCTCAGCTTCTGAGGGTACTGTATTAACGCAAACCTTTGCGCCAGTGTGGGTTCAATCAAATTAAATGTGTTGGAGTTTTCACGTTGATTTTCTGTGGCAAAGAAGCTGGAGATATTACAGCTTCCCCACGTTGTATAAGGCCTCGGGCACGATAAGAGCGGCGAGAGGCACTTTAGTGTTTGCCACTCTGCCGCTCACCATTCGCCGCTCGTATCGTGGCCAAGGCTTTACTCTTTGTATACAGTAGTGTGATAAATTTGAATTGTACATTTTGTATACAAAAATCTGTACATTGCATTCTTAGTGTTTCCAGAGGAGGAAATATATTGATTGAGATTTTTCTTCTGATTAATCTTGATATATTTCAATTAATTTTTATGAAGTTGCCTATTTGGTCAAGGGAAGCAGTGCATCCTTTGCTTCCAAAGAGGAACCGCCACTGGCGAAGGGATTAAATTTCTAACCACCTTTGAGAAACTGAGAGAAGCAAAAGAAGACTGGCAATTTAAATAATAACATTACTAGCGCAATAGGAGCTTTAGATTGCACTCATATTCAAATATTAAAGCCAAGTTTTCACGGGGATGAATACCTAAGTTGAAAAGGTTTTTTCTTTCATTAAAAATGCAGGCAACGGTAAGTGGACAAGAGCAGTTCACAAGGGTAGATATTCAGTGGCCGGGATCCCCGACTAACAAATCTGGTGAAACTGCAATATCCAGTATTCTTAATGAAAATTCTGCAGGAGCCATTTTTCTAGAAGATGAGGGTTATGGCCTGACACCACATAGTATAACACTTTTTAAAAATGCAACAAACACTGCAGAACAAAAGTATAACAAATTACATACTCGTGAAAAAGTTATCATTGAACGAGTATTTGGACAATTAAAAAGAAGATTTCCAATAAATCAGTTCTTGTGTGAGATTATCCACCGAAAGTGTTCCTGAGACAGTTATGGCTTGTTGCGTTCTGCACAATGTAGCAAAATTTATTTGTTATTAATACATATTCAATTTTAATACAAGCCTGAATTCTAGCATTTCTTATTTTGCAATGAAACTTTTTTGTGTAGGTAATATCACTGCCAAAGAAAAAAATATTTTTTTAATTTTTGGCCCATTTTATTTATAAAAGTTATTTATTTTAAAAGTTTTTTAATTTATTTTATAAAAATGAATGGAAAAGGTCCTCGCAACCAACCTCAAATTTTACAAGTATTCACTCACAGGCAAACGTTAAAACTTTGTTTTATTCACATCAAAATAAGTGTTCACTATGGAGAAATGACAGAGTGAAGTACTTAATGAAACCTAGCGAAGGTTATTTTTATTCTAAAATTTTATTCAAACGCATTATCCGAAAAATTCCTCTGAGCAATAGTTCTCTGCAAAAACGAATTGATGAAATGACTAAAAACATGGAAGAATCTTTGTGCAATCATCTGCAGACTTGACAATTTTCAATTTAGCTGGATGAGTCCATTTTACCAACCAATGAAGCTATTGTTTGCTACAAATTTGGAAGCAGATGTAAAAGGAGAAACCATATTTAATACACTGGACAAGTTTTGTGACGAAAATCCTTTTAATAATATTTTGTCAGTTGCGGCAACCTTATTGGAAGCCCTGTGCTACCGAGAGGAGTAAAGCAGGATAATAACTATAATAAAACAATTAAATACGAAAAAATTTCAGAGGATATCGGTGACATTACGCTACATGATTCTATCAAAAAAAAACAAGGATTAAGAATAAGCATCACCCTTGACGATAATAATCTGAACTCCCATATTTTTTCTAAAACGACTTTCATTTTTAGGTCATAATTCTGTTTTAAGCCTACTTGCTCGAGCATGCTATTTTCATTCACCTTTTGTTATGTTGAATTAATTATAAATACATCCGCAAAAAAGGTACCAAGATGTATAATGCCCTATGTGATATTATTTTTAGAATTGCAGGAAAACTATTGAAATGTGCAGATGGAGAAATGCAACCTTCATGTAAGAAATCGTTCAAGCGAGACATATCGTTTTAGACGACTACATGTTTAAAAAAATAAAGATTCTCTAGTCTTGGCGCAAATTTCCTACTACAACTATTTTCGTCAGGATGAGAATGATGATAATTTAAACAATAAGTACAAACGATTTCAATTAAATGAAAAATAACGAGCTCTTGCCTAAAAACACTTGTATAAAAATTAAACTGTAAATTACCTATCACCATTTTCAGCGTTACAAGAAACCTTAACGAAATCGGTCTTTTGCAGGGTATAACTATTGTTGGTGTATGTTGTTTGGCCATGCTTAGCCTTATAATCCGACACTCTTATTAAATCAGTATAAGCACAAGTCACAACCCCTTTTAAGGCAATTATATTCCGCTTTACACTACAGAGGGACTTCTACAAATCAAAACAAAATTAACATATCATCTTATTAATAGAAATGCTTCTCTCAACATTACTTCACATATCACCCAATCATCATCCTTATTTCCACAATTTAATGGCGGAGTATCATAGAAAAATTTCATTATTTCTGGATTATCGATTGGAAGCTCTGGAAATATGCACTGTTCTTGATTGCTTGAGGAATTGATTGAATTTTCTATGATTTCACTAAAACCAATTAAATAAATAAGTAAATATTTTTGGCCTGTTTTTTGAATTCATGCTTACATTTTCATTTTATTGTTGTAGTTGTCTTCTCTTAGGAATTTGAACTTGTTGTGGCGCATTGCTAGTTCTTTCCTGCGTTTATTGTTAAAAGAGTCTGAAGATCTTACCAGCATGACTATGTACAATACACAGCTCAACATTCCCACGGCGACAAGTGCAGAGGTGTGCTTGCATCTTCTACGCCCACGTTTTACTTGCATTGTATAATGAAATACTGATCGAATGATACTTCGACCGTCTTTATTTTGTATTGAAGTTGCTTATGTAGCCAAACTTTGGAGTTACCTTGCCATCTTGTCTAAATATTTCTTTATAATGACAACATAATTTGACTTTTGATTTTTTATGGTCTCCTAAAGTGATTTTAAATAGTAATTGTCAGTTGACACCGTATTTTTACAGTATTTTTTTACTAAACCAATTTGAACTAACTTGGCTATGAAGTGATGACCAATGACACATCAAAGAGAAACGTTCGATTGTTTGAATAGATACTGCGTTTAGAATCTTGAGCAATACTAGATAACACTTGAAAGTAAGTTCAAACTCAAGTTCCTGCAAGTGATCCTGCCTAATCCACATCAAGAAAAGGCTTCAACTCTAAAATACCTTTAGACTCATGAAACAAGTAATATGCTGTTGTATTTCCGATATGTAATGCGATTAGATGTAGCTAAATGCTAGAATTCATGCCAATTCGACAAAGCGTTTGTCTGACGGAATGATAACTTAACTATGATTGTAATCAAATTTATTCAATACTACGCTGGGGGTGAAATGACGACGACCTCCACGTATGCGACTCCATCACGCTGGTTCATCCTGGGCAATGCATTCTCGAGCGTAGCGGACAGTCGTGCCCCCCACCTTACGCTCCTCTCCTTATTTTCAATTTTTGCTGCCCATCCCCAACCCGCAATCCTTTGGGTCGGATCAAGATGTAATGCGAACCGTGCCGATGATCAGCTGGGCTGTGAACCCAGATTAAAATATAGCTCAATCGTGTATGGTGTGCTCCGGATACCTGGCGACCTCCGGTTCTAACTAGCCTTGCCTGGGTACTGCGGATCTCTGCCCGGGTTGACCTCGTTTCTCCGCTACTCGTGGGAGTAATTATGGAAAAATCCAAACAAACAACAATAAAGGGGTCCGATTCCCGAAAACGAAAACCGGAAGAGACCACAAATCCTGTAAATAACTAGGCTATGGCACCCCCGAGCCAACCCAAACCAAGCGAAAGTGGAACCACAAGCTCCACCCCTAAAAAAAAGAGCCCAGAAGTGACCACTAGCAAACCTCCTCCTCCTTGTGACTACGTCACTGCCAAGCGTACCGCTGCGGGCACGGCCGCTACGGGGGGTTCAGGGGAGCGAATGGTCTGCGGAACGGCCAAGGACCTGAAAAGACAGAACCCGTCAAATGCAGGCTATCAAGAAGTAGGCGTGGCCAGCAAAATTCTTCGCCGCTTGTCCACAAACCCGATCAAAAAAGACCAACCAGGAGGACTACACCAAAGTCCAAGATGACATTGCTTGGGCAAAGCAAGTCATACCAGACTTTACATTAGATCTGTTTAGAGGTGCACCAGCCTCTAAACGCCAACGATCTGTGGAGGAACCAAGCATCCACAGTGCAGTTCCGAAAAAGTCCAAGACGCACGGAACCAAAGCGATATACTTCGCAGAAGTAGCGAAGGATCGAAAAATAATCGGCGTCCTGGACGAAAATGATGAGAATGGGAAGATCCCCAAACACCAATGGCGGTGGATACAGGTCGCCCTCGCTAAGGTGGCTATGGAAAGACAACTCCGGATCTCCCCCCTTATACCTTGATGCCGGTTGATATCAAGGCAGCATAAAACTTACGGCCTGCGACAACACCAGATCGGCAGAGCTATATAAAGCTGCGGTAACTAGAGTCGGGGAAGTTTACCCAGGCGCCCGACTCAAGGCAGTTAATGCCGCTGATATACCATTTCGTCCAAGGGCCAGAACGTGGTTTCCAGTGGCTCCATCGGAGCCTGAGGAAATCCTCACTATGCTGAAGGCCTTCGACCCTGACATCAACACCGATAACTGGAAAGTTATCAAAAAGGAGCAGACTAACAGGGCCACAATTCAAGCTGTTCTGCTCGTAAATGAAAAATGCCTGAACCAGGTGGCAAAAGAAAAATACGCCTTGAACTGCGGCTTCCAACAGATCGAACTGAAGGTCTACAAAACTGACATGTAGTAGTGACAGGCCGTAGTAAACCAAGTGGACTGCACCAAGGCCTCTGGCAATAAACCAGAAAACATGGAAGCCGATGGCGAAAGCGCAGTTCAGAACGAAGTTGATGTTGATGCATCAACAGACTCCGAGCTGGGTAGAGCCGTCGGTAACCTGTTCACGGAGCGACACCTCTTCAGGTCAGACATCGACCAAGTCAACTCCAGCGACGAAGAAACTCCCGCGAAATGGTGCAGGTGATACAGATAAACCTGCACCATTTTAAAGCAGCATCCGCTTCGCTTCTGCTACATCTGGCATCAAGCGAAGTCGATGATGCCCTAGTCTAAGAGCCATGGATCGTTGGTGACAGGATCTGCGGCTTAAGGGCACCTAAATTTAATCTCTTTTATATCAAGGTGTTTTTTTTTAAGTAAACTTCTTTAGGGACTTTCGTTTAAAAAATTTACATGAGAGTGAATCGATTTCATTCGCATCACGTTCTCACACATTGAAAAATCGTCAGATTTTTCGTATAACGCTTGGAAATGAGGCGGACGGGGCACAAGAGGCAACAGTTGAAATATACTCTGCATTACTGCATAGATTTTCTGGCATGTTACCCAGTAGGACCTGTAAACTTACAAAAGTACTGAAATAAGCACTTACTAGCAAGGGGTAGAGCTTACCATACTCTTTACAGTAGTACTTACTTTTACATATGATGTCATAGGAGGTAAGGCCTTACTTTTTTACTTTTGTTAGAGTAGTTACATAAGTACTTACCTTTGAGTACTTACAGAACCGCTCATGATAGAGAATTACAAATTACGTATTACAAAAATACGAAATCAAATGAGTCATCGGGCAAATTCTCACTTGTTTGGGTCTAATTCTGGATTACACCTAACCATCTGCCTTCTCTTGTAAGGCATTATACAGGGTGTATCAGTGAAAATGTCGAAACGCCTGGCTGTGGATAGGTTTTCGATAGACGAACAAAAAATCGTATGGGTGGGAGGAATCGTAAGTAACGGTTTAGTCGCTACGGCGTTTTGAAATTTTTCTGGTGGAGGTTTACATATTACTCTGTATTTTTGTAACGCTTTTAGATATTTTCAATCTACACAGAATCCTTTCACCTATCTAAAACTGTAAAAGCCACAAACATGTACAGCCACATACATAAGATTGAATGCCATGTCACGCGCACGTTGTACGAGCTTCAGAAGATAGAATGCTAGCCAGGATTTTTAATGTTAGACCATCAAGAAGGAAAAGAGTAGGACGACCAAGAAATAAGGGGACGGATGACGTGCTAGAAAATATACGGAAACTTCGTATAACAAATTGGAGAGAGGTAGCAAGACGTAGAGACGTCCTGCAAGGACTGCAGCGCCCTTTAAGAAGAAGAAATAAAACCTTTCAACAGCCGGCCGCTTTGTAAACTGTTATTGCGTATTTATTTAAAAAAATCCAACCTTCAACTATATGGATTTTTGCATAATAGCCAAGCTCTTCGCCTATAACAGGATGGAAGGCGTATGTGTAGATTGGTGAACATTTTTTAGAGAACAATGGTGAATATAAGTTAAATTTGACGAAAGGGCTGTACTTTTTAAAGTTAAATCAATTAAATTTTATATCTAAACTGGGCAAGAACTTATAATTCAATGTTATAAGACGTCTGTAATAAAAGTGTAATAAAAGTCAAATTTTTAGAAACTCGTTTATTAAATTTTTTAAAATATCATTTAAGAGAAGGAAAATAACTTTATGTCTTTATCAAGTAATATCACAAATGTAAATATGGTAAGAAAATAAAAAAAGTAAAATTCAAATATAAAAAATAAAATAGCAAATAAAAAAAATGTAGTTTACTTCTTACAAAAGCAATATTTCCTCAGTTCTGGATGAGACTCATAAATGCAATTTGCTTGGCTGCCATACATATTGACCCGGGAAATATCGGACGACTTAACATCGAATCGGTTTGTATTTAAATTTCGCGAAACACTCGCCTCAAAAATCGAATTGCCCGGATTAACAATTATTTTCACTTGATAAATCTCAAAATTCAATTTAGTTTCCGATGTAAAATCTCCCAAGAATCCATCAACGTCTCGGTTCTTCTTGAATTTCAGTAAATCCTCACGAGGAACCAGCTTTAGGGCCCAATTGATTTCCTTAAGTTCCAGCCATTCACAAATATCTCTTTGCGGTTCTGTTAAGCTATTAATTTTATCAACAATACTATAAGCAATTAGTTTAACAATTGTAGAGCTGGTGTCGTTGATTTGACGCCAATTGAGACAAGCACACCAATGCGGCTCAATGTAGGCATCTGCGCAGGATCTTCCTTGTGAAATGGACTTAAATAGCGAAATTGCTCTTTCTGTTTTTTGTTCAGGCGATGGCGGTAATGGTTCTAGAGATTGAATACCTAGAAAGATATGTTTCAGTTAAATTTATCGTATTTGTGTTCATAGTAAACTTACGTAGAATATCCAATAAAGTTTCATGAATATCAAACGGTGTAGTAAGACGTTCAGCATTTGTAACGATATTTTTATATTCTTTCTCAAATTTCGTTTGAAACCACGGTGGAAATGAGAAGCTGAAGAACGGTAAACGTTCTTCTTGTTTGCCTTGAAGAGTGTTGCGAACCTCAGCAAACCTATAAAAGATAGTTTATGCTCATAAAAAATAGTTAATAATTTAATGAAATAAAGAAATGTTCGTGTAAAGTGTTTCCTCTTTGAGTACTGTGAATTTTTATAACATTCGTGAGCTTCATACGACATTATGATATCCAGCGCTGCTGCTATGGTGATTCTCATTGCACCACTAATACGCAGCTCAGCTGTTCTTTGGACCCTTTCCAGTATCTTACGATACATAACCTTCTGTAATGCAGTCCACCATGCCGATATGCATAAGTGGTTTAAGGCCCCAATTCACTCCGATCGTTCTTTGGCATAAGAAGGGAGCTGTTTTACCCTTATTAACTCTCTCTTAAAGATTCAGCCTCCACGGTAGTTTCCTATCCACTATGAGGCCAGTCTTTCATTGCTAAGTCTTATAGAAAGAAAGTCGGGAAGTCTATGCTTCCTTGTAAAGAGCACTACTTCAATCTTAGCCGGGTTAACGCTTAGACCTTTTATAGTAGCCGAATGAACAAGAGTGTTCGTGAGATGTACTTGCCGGTCACCACCAGCAGAATATCATCAGCATGGGCCACCGTGGTTCACCCAGACACCCTTAGGGATATATCAACACTTCGTTTACTGTTAAATTTCAAAGGAGCGGGGATAGAACCCCACCCTGCGGTGCGCCTCTTTCAGCCCGTCTGACTTCTTCCAAAAGCCCCAGACCAGACTTTATGACCTTGCACTTCAGCTGTTGATCAATAAAGGAACTGGAGCATCCGTCAACACCCAAACGCTGGAGTGCCCCCGTGAAAGCAAAAGATTCTTGTTGAAAGCACCTTCAATATCTAAGAAAGCATTATACTCAGTATATTTACTCATGATTATCTCATTAAACTTGAAGACAATGTTTGTATTGTCCAATGCTAATCCTGCCATTCTGGACTTCGACAAATCATATATGTATAACGATTAAGCTCCTCTTAAGAGGAAACACGACCTTTTGATATATGGACGATTCCACCAATACTGGTGTAGAGTTGGAAATATAGTGCCCAAAGTGCAAAATATCCATGGCCCTTGGCACCACCCCCAATGTTTTTAAGCTGAAGTTCCGAATTTTAGGCATCCCAACCTTGAGGGATTTGAATGATCAGGTTGACACAATAAAGTAGGTAGGTCGTAATGCTACCAAGACTCCTCAAAGAATGTAAATGAAATATCTCGTATTAGCATCCACCCGTAAAGAATTCAGATGGATTGACTTAAGATGAGTGGTTGTAGTCTAAGAGCTGGCTACATAAAAAAGTAAGGTATAAGGTATATGAAATATGAATATCTAGATAGGTGCCATTAGCGGTCCCGGACACCGAGTGGCTAATCTGCCAGCGCGATTAGGAAGATTAAGGCGGGGGCGGACGATCAAAGATGACAAATTATACATAGAAAAAAATGATAATGCTCATGGATAAAAATTATTGATAAGTGAAGTATTTGTTGCTACGAAGCGAGGAAAATTATTGGCAGACGATTTCGTGGAAGATAAATGGCCGGCAGACGTCAACAAAGTGGCGTTATCGTTGATGCGAAAAAATTAATGATAAGCCTCATGATTAAAAATTTTTGAGAATTATCATTAAACTGTTGAGGAAGCTGTGTGTTGAATGGCAGACGAAAAAATGAAAGACGAATATAGAATTAACCTGATTCGATTCAACATTTGGGCCTGGATCGTATCAAAATTTCATCGTAAAGACGTGAATTGAAATTCAAGCAATAAAAACTTTACATTCAAAATTATTTTTTTACTTTTTGGCTCATTTTAAAAGAAAAGCGTTTTTTTATTTTTTTTAAACTATTTATTTTTTATTATATTTTTGCAAAACTTGGAAGGTTTTTGTATTTTTATTTTGGGAGGCATTCGGCAGCCACTTCGTTTCGAACCCTTCGACCTGTTATAGATCTTTTCGTTAATTACTAACCTTAAGATAGCTCTTAGATTCGTGTTCTCGCACTGTGTCTGTATGGGGAAATCTGCATCTCAGTTCAGCACAATCGCATAGGACGGGTTATATGGTTTCTGTTTCTCCCTGACAGTATCTACATGTGTCGATATGCATTTCACTAAGCAGTTAAATGTGGAATATTAACAGATGCTTAAATAATAACGTATAGATCTTTATTAATAAATGCTTTAATAGGATATGGTGTAAAATCTATTGGGTTAATTGTATATTAAAAACGAATCATGGCGTAGGTCAAACTTTGAACAGAGATATTATAATATTTTTGGACTGAAAAGAGTCAAAAACGTGTGCAGGTGCATGGATTTTTGTGCTGAAAAATAATAATAATAATTTATTGGAAAGGTACCCAAGATCATACATCTGTTAGAGTACTACATTTTCAAACAGATAATCGAACCTAAACTTAAATAAATATGGTGAGTGGGATAAAGAGGACAGGATAATAGAAATGAAAATAAGTGGAGAGAAAAATTAGAAAATACAGGGTCCGCCAAATAACTTTTTTTTTAAATGCTATAAAAAAAAACTACTGAATATTTTTTCAAATTTCTTTTTTTATTTGAAAGTACAATCCCTCCGGTTAATGATGGAAAATAATTTCATTCAAATGGCTGCCTCGGCTGGCCATGCAGTAGCCTATACGATCGGTCCAATTTTTAAGTACATTATCGATTGTGTGCAGCTGTATTTCACCAATGGCTTCACGAATATTGTCCTTTAAAGCGTCAATTGTCTCTGGCTTGTCGGCGTAACACTTATCTTTGACGGCACCCCACAAGAAGTAGTCCAACGGTGTCAAATCGCAGCTCCGAGGTAGCCAAACGACATCAGCTCTGCGGCTGATAATGAGATTTTCAAAAACAGGGCGCAAAACATCAAGTGTATCGTCGGCTATGTGGCACGTAGCGCCGTCCTGTTGAAACCAAATGTTGCCAATATCCTCCTCTTCAATTTCTGTGAACAAAAATTCGTTCAACATGGCCCGATAACGATCGCCATTGACTGTAACGGCCACTCCTTGCTCATTTTCGAAGAAAAATGGCCCAATTATGCCTCTGGACCAAAATCCGCACCAAACAGTGACTCGTTTTGGGTGCACCGGCTTTTCAATGAATGCGTGCGGGTTTTCTGTGCCCCAAATGCGACAATTCTGCTTGTTTACATATCCGCCAAGATCGAAATGAGCTTCATTTGAAAAGATGATTTTTTTGGCAAAATCCGCATCATCTGCAAGTCGATCGCAGGCCCACTTCGCGAAGCGAAAACGCTTTGGATGGTCAGTTGGCTTCAACTCCTGAACCAATTGGACTTTGTACGGCGTCATACCAAGGTCTTTACCCAAAATTCGTCTCAATGATGTCTGCGAAATGTCCAATTGTTGAGAACGACGGTGAACTGATGTTGATGGCGATTCACGCACACTTTCGGCCATAGCAGCAATATTCTCGGGTGTACGCACTGTTTTTGGCTTTTCACGCGTTGGTTTATCGATGAGGATGCCACTTTCTTTCACTTTCTTCACAAGGTAACGAACATACAGAGCTGACGATGCTTCTCTTCTTCAAAAATCCGTACGCAATTTTCGCACACATTCTGCAACATTACCATGATTTTCAAAGTAATGTCGCAATATTTCCCAGCGTTGTTCAAGCGTATACACAACCATATTCGTTCAGCGGAAGGATAAAACTAATTATCTGTCAAATCAGACATGAGCTAAGTGTTGCCATACACGAAATAAGCACTAGTTGAAAAAAAAACAACGTTACATGGCGGACCCTTTATTAAGAAGAAAACGAGGAAGAAAGAAAAATAGATGCTTGTCCTCTGAAAGCCGTGGCTGAATTCATTCTTTGAATCAGACTAGCAAGATTATTCCAAAGTCTAAACGAATGCACGAAGAAAAGACGACTACCAATTAACGAACAATGAGCTGGAATAATAAATTTGGTTGAACGCAAGGGCTGAAGAGGACAGAGAAAGTCGTAAAGGCAGGAAGGGGTTTTAGAGTGTAGAGCTTTATTTAAGAGAACTAGGCCATGACAATAATAAAACAAAAGAGGTCACAACCCAGCAAGGAATTTTGCATACTCGACACATGATCTGGAGCGCGTTCAAAAACCTTACTATAGTAAACCACGAGGTAAGCTGTGGTTATGCTACATCACTTCACTTAACCACGAAAGTTTATGTTTAACCATGGAGGTTTTTGAACGCACCGTGGTTAACTACGTGGTAAAGAAAATATAAATTTTTTTTCCATAAAATAGTGTCGGCTATTTGCCTCAATTATTTTCAATTATTATATATTTAAAATAATCTCACAAATCCCACTTTGATTTGTTCATTATTAACATTAAAACAAATGTCAAAAAATTGTTTTTATTCTTCTTCTTCTTAACTATCGCTAACCATGCTCCCGAGCATGGTTAAAATTTAACTACACCATGGTTAACCACGGGAGTTTTTGAACGCCAAAAAGTTATGCTCGTGCTTATGTTGTAGTTAACCACGGAGTTTTTGAACGATAAAAGTTTACCACAGTTAACCATGGTTAACCATAGTAAGGTTTTTGAACGCGCTCCAGATCTTCGCCTGTGAAAAATAAATCTTAAGTAATCATTAAAAGCCACTTTGAAGCGCTTGACGGCAGGATGGAGCTAAGGAAATAAATAGAAGGGAACCAAGCTTGACCCGAACATCGGACGCCAGAGGACTACCATATAGCCAAAGTTTACGTAGTGTCCCACCAATCTTGGAAAGTATAAGTGAGACTGGAGTCGAAAGACCTAAAACAACGTGGAGGAGAACCCTATAAGCAGAGGCCGCAAAAACTGGGAGATCCTGGTCCGATCTGAGAGCTGTCGCGCTGGTTTCAATTTTCACGGCAATGCTTGCGTACAGTGCGCGCCATCAGAATTTTATTAAAGTGGCGGAGTAACAGTTCCTCGAGTCCTGTATAAAATTTAATTCAATAATATTCTGCTGTATATAAAAATCCAGCTCAGATACATTATTATCTTTAGCGAGCGAACAGCTCAAAATTCATAAGTAGTGTACCAATCCATTTAACTTTAATAATAATAAGTTATTTTGCAGTGATGTCGATAAAATATTAATAAAAAGATAAAATTAAAAATATACCGGTTTCCGTGATCCGACATTAAAATGAGCACAGTGTTGTCAAGAGCTCCTGTCCGCTTAAGTTCCTTTAACCAACTTTCAATGTCGTTATCCGCAACTCCAATAAGATTAATTGCATCATGAGACAGCTCGCCATGAAAACTAAAGACAAAGGTTGGATTGTTGGTGTATTTGAGCAAAAACTGAAAAATCGATTACATTTAATAAAATGACTAAAAATTAATCTTAAATCATCTTACATTTTTTGTATAATTGAGCATAACTTCATGTCCAGGCTGATGGCTGATGCAGAATTCTGACGAAGTCGATAAAAAATTCCTAACTTCCAGATAGAATGTTCGCATATAATGATCAGTCGGCTGTTCGTCAAACCCATTTAGGCGATACGTAAATGTCCCGGTTTGTGGTATATCCTCATTGAAGGAAGTCATATAGCCGTTTTTCTCATAATCCTTCCAAATCATTGGATAAACATTGACATACTGTGAATCACGCATTCGTTTTCTAGTCTCTGGTAATTCTAATTCTGTATGTCCTGTTAGAATTGGAATAAGCGCTTGTGGTGTACCATCTCCTATTATGTTATATCCTTTTAATACTATGCCATTGAGCTCCTTGGTAAGGTATTTGTAAGTCTTTGGTAATTTTCTTATAAATGCATTTCTGCTTAATGAATCGAAACCTAGCATTAAAACATTGAGCAATGGTTGAGGGCTACTATTTGGTCGTTTTACAGAATCTCGTATTCCTATCGCAATTCCTGACCATCTGAAAAAGTAATTTATTGAATAATTATTGTATGTGTGGCATTATGTTTGAATATTATATTTCAGTTAATTTTAATTTATCCTATTTACTACAGCTTTACTCCCAACAGTTAAGCGGAATGTTTTTTGATAAGTGATTGTCAATTCATCAACATTAAGAAAATTATTTACAGGAAACAATGTAAACCAAAATTAGATTGACCAAAAAAAGTTTTTTTTTGTGAAAGACTACAGCTCAGAGGTAAGGCCATTGTACTGTCGACTGTACTGTTCTATCCTAGAGTGCAATGTCGTATACCAATTCAATAGTTGGAAATAAAATAGAGCGAAGAATAAAAAACTGCCAACTTCAATAGGTGATTTTACTCTACCTGCACCCATCCAATATTATCCCGACAGTCTGTCTGACTTTGGCGATCCGATCGTGCTAACAGGAGGGAGGGTAGAAAATTTCTGTAAAGAGGCATAACAAGAAAGAAGGAATATTATGTAGGTGGGAGAGATGGGAAGATGAAGCAGCTTGCCCGATTGTCGTTGCGAGGGAATCGAATCAGAAACCTCTGGAATGGTGGAAATCGAAATAGACAGCAGAAGAGTGTTTTACAAAATGTAATTATATTTGAATTTCATGTTTGTTTCTTTAGTTATGTTATTTCTTCCTCTCAATGCTGCTTTTTTGATCTAGTCAAAGATGATAGAGAAGAGTCTAAACTTCGAAATAATTCCTCGAATACTGAAAACTAGTGCAGACCTAAAAATATTAAAATTAGGATTATTACTGTTCGTCTGTGTATCAGACTAAGAAACAATTTGTTAGCCCAATGCTACGATCCAACTGAAGACTCAGACAATGATATCAACTTTGAGTTTTATATGCCGCTGAATAAAGTGTTTCGCTTTATTCCAAGGGAAGACATCATTGTTGGCTTAACTCCACAGATAGGTCCTAGCAAAACCGGCCTTGAACCCGAAATTGGAAATCAAGGTATAAGCCATATTACTAACAGTAATGATGAGCTTTTCGTTGATGGAGAATTATTGTGGAGGATATCAGGAGCTTTAGGGGAGCAAATATTGGAAATTGGAAGTGACCACCATTTGATAGTAGCAACTATTCGTCTCAAACTTTGCGCCAATCAAAAGCGTCCAACGCGATATTATAAACCGTAGATGGTTTAACGAAGACCTTCCCCTCAGGACATCATTAAACAACTAGAATTTGCAAAAACTAAAAATCCTAAAAATAAAGTGAACTCTACCAGCGACCCGGATAAACCCATCAACTGGAACAGGAATACTCCCAATTACATTGGGAGGTAAATAGAATTGTCTGGCGCGATAAAAGGCGGAAGATAAACGAATTATTTGGGCAGAAAGGGGGAGCCTTTGAGAAATGGAGAAGGTTGGGGGAAAAACTAGAAAAGGGTTTTTTCCAGTTGTTTTCGCTTTGGGGAATAGCTCCAAAAACGTTTTAAGTAGACCTTAACAGAAAAAGTTTGAATAATCCGGAAAATAAATGTATAGAATAAAAACCAGAACAGGTACGGCCGAAATAAATAGTTTTTCATAACGGAAATATTTAACGGAACGGAAAACAGTTTCATAACAAATATTCCGTTACAGCCGTTCTTCCCCCCAAGACAAGAAAAAGAAAAAGACAACTTTATTCTGGTGACTGCAATCAAAACCAATCTACAGAAGAACTGCGCCACAGGTACGCCACGAAGAGTGGGTGGCTACCGAAGAGATCCGAGGCTGACCGAAGTAAGGAAGCAGGAAGGCTGGTGTTCTTCACTCGTGTATGATGTGGCAGGAAGATCTGAGGAAGTCCACTGAGACAACAAAGAGTGCCCCGTGCTGATAGACCGGGAAGAGTAGGCGATCCAAGCGGAGCAGCTAAGTACACGTTTTGTTGAGTTTGGTATAGTCTAATACCCTTGACACACTGCAGCATCAAATGAACATAACATAACATAAACAGTTTATTCATTTAAAACATAAGAGTTAATACAGAGCTTACAATTATTAAGAAAAAAATACTAGTCCATAGGACGACTGTAATGAAAGTAATAGTAGTAGTACTTAGATACTAAGTTAACATAAAAAGTAGGAACAGCGGGGTTAGAATAGATGTATAAGCCGGAGCCAGGTGAATAGTCTGGCTCGAAAAATCTTAATTATGGTTATCACTTTTTTTTTAATTTTTTTTTTTTTATTTTTTTTATTTTTATAATTTTTTTTTTTTTTTTAATTTTTTTTTTTTTTTTTTTTTTTTTTTTTTTTTTATATACATACAAAATGGTTTAGCCTGATTATTCATGCTGGTTAAATAACAAACTGAAGTTCAGTCTTCGCTTGGTTAGATTAAATTTAAATTAATTTAATTGCACTTCGGGCTTAAGAATATAATACTTTACTTTTAGAAAAGAATAAAAAAAAAATAAATTAAAGTTGATAAATTAAAATAAAAATAACAATAAATTAAATTAAATTAAATTGCACTTCAGGTTGCATCTCTTAATATAGTTTGGGACTTAACTCTAGGTATCAAAAGGCTGTCAGCATGTCAGCGTTATATTAAAATTAACAATTAAATTAGGAATTAACAGCTTCTTAATTTTAAAATTACTAAGGTTTACTTAGAGTGTAAATTCAGGTAACATTGGGTCAGCGGTGATATCAGAACGAGAGTTATGGTAGGTTAAACTTCTTTTTTTTTTTTTTTTTTTTTTTTTTTTTTTTTTTTACTTTACTTTAATGCACTCCGCACCCCTACCCCCTATTGTGGAGCGAGTCTCGGCCAGTGTAGAAGCCAGTGGGGGAGTCGGCGAAGTTGAGAGGTCCCAGGTAGTATGAGGTTGAGGGTGCTCTGTCGGACCAGCACTTTTTGACTAAAGGGTTCTCGTGGAATTGTAGCCTGGCTGATCGAGTTCTCCATTTCTCTTTTAGGTAGACCAGAAGCGGGGTTACGTTGGCCCTATCGTGCAGCTCAAGGTTGGAGAAATATCTATTTCTGGATTTATATCTAATGGAGCAGCATTGACGGAGGATCTTTCTTTCCAACTTTTCGAGGCAATTTGCCCAGGTAGGGGAAATTGTGTGCCAACAGGGGAATCCGTAGCTTATTACAGGCCTAATAAGCTGTTTATACAATAGCAGCTTTGACTTCATATTAAGCTTGCTATTGAATTTTAGAACCGGACTGAGTAGCCCCAGGATGGCCTTGACTTTAGAGATTGTTATTTTGGCGTGCTGATTGAACTTGAGCAAGTGGTTAAAGTTAATCCCCAGGTACTTAAGTGATTTATTTACTTTGATTTCAGTGTTATTGAGGTTAATTCTGAGGGTCCCACACTCGCTCGCTACACCCCTCCTTCCTCTACCCCAAGCATTTCGGAAGGCAATAAGTTTGGTTTTGTTGTGATTGAGATATAGTCCCCATGTGCTAAAGAAACGTTGGATAATTGAGATGTGCTTACAGAGCCATTCCATGCTCTTAAAGGTGCTGCGATCGGACGCATAGACTAGAGTGTCGTCTGCATATAGGATTGCTTTGGAGTTAGAATTGGGGACAGAGTGCGGCAGGTCATGGAGATAAATGTTGAAGAGTTTGGGCCCCAGTATGGAGCCCTGCGGAACACCTGACCTGACTGGCACCGGACCGGATAGAGAATCGTTGATTTGTACGGACAGGGTACGGTCGGCAAGAAAACTGTGGATTAGCTTGAGAATGTGGGTGGGGAAATTGAGCCGGGACATCTTATAAATGAGGCCGGTATGCCAGACTGAGTCGAATGCAGCTTTGATGTCCAGCGAGCAGGCGACAGTAGCGTTTCGTAGCCTAAGGCTGTTGGAGATATCATTGTGGAAGACAAGCAGGGCATGCTCGGTGGAGTGAGAGGCTTTGAAGCCAAACTGTTCGTGTGGGATTAGATTATGCTGAATGCAGTGGTGGTCCAGGTCAAGAGAGATGGCTCTTTCGAGGATTTTTCCAAGGTTGGAAAGGGAGGAGATGGGCCGGAAACCCGAGGGGGAGGTCGGTCGCTCACCTTTTTTGGGGATAGGGATTAGCTTGGAGACCTTCCATGCCCTAGGGAAGTAGCAGTTGTTGATACAGTTGTTGAGAATTGTTAGGAGTGGGGAGGAGATAAAAGGGTAAAGTTTTTTGATAATATAGTTGGAGAAGTTGTCGAAACCGGCCGATTTTTTCCCGTTGAGGGAAAGGATGATGTTATCGAGTGTCTGGGGGGTGATGTGAGGGGCTGATAGGTTTTCGCTGCAGGAGTCGATTGAGGAGAAGTTAAAAGGGGGAATGTGTTGGTGTAGGCGAAGTGCTTCCACCGACCGGATGACAAGCTCCCTGTTAGAGGAGTTATAAACTGGCTGCCTAAGAGTGTACATGTCACCATAATAGGCGGCAAATGATTCGGCGACGTCGTTAGGGCAGGAAAGGGGGCCTGACATGAGGCCCACGAAAGGGGGCGGACGTTTGCGACCAACAATTCTATTGATATCTTTGTAAAGGGAAGGCCCAGGTTTCATTGCCCTGAGTTTATTTTGGAAGGAAGAGTTAAGAAAACTAGACACTCGAGCCTCGACTATACGATTTAACAGCTCGATTTCTTTTGAAAGTTCCAGGGATCGGGGTGTGTGGTGGAAGAGGTTCCTCTCCAGCATCCGTTTGAGGTTGCTTCTCCATTTCTTGCGGGTTCTGAATAGACTTTGTATGTCTGCAGGAAGTCTGTCGAGAAATCTGAGAGGCTTAGATGGAGCTTCCCTGTCAAGAAGGGAAAGGAAATTGGAATTTAGGAGCTGAATGGCAGAGTCAATGTCGTTATTGCTAAGGTTTGAGTTGGGGGAGAGAGAAGGGCTAAGAGAGTTTCGTAATTGGGTTCCCATTTGTTCCCAGTTTACATTGTCGAGGGAACGGAACATAGGCACCGTTGTGATGGCGGGCTGAAGGGCCGAGAACTCGAAGTCGAGGACTACTGCGTAATGATCGGAGAAGGAGGGAGAGGTGGAGCAGTCCTGGATAAGGATATTCCCGGAGAGTTTGTGAGATACCAAAAATAGATCGATACAGCTAGAGGAGCGAGGGAATGTGGGGCCGCCGGGGCCAATGATCTGGAAGAAATCCTGAAGGGGGTTCCTGGTACTCCAATCCCTGAGAAGCTTTCCATTTCTGTTAGTAATTAGGTTGCTCCAGTCCTGATGTTTGGCGTTGAGATCCCCTGCTAAGAGTATACCCTCGTAGTTGGCTTCGAGCCCGTTAAGGTGCTGCATCAGTGTGTTAAATTCCGGAGAGCTAACGTCCGTCGGAAGGTAAAGAGATATAATTAGGAAAACATTGGGCCTGGCAGCAGTATTGTAAAGCAGCAGCTCCACGGCCACGAAGGTTAGGGGGAGGGGGGGAAAGATTTGTCTTGTGATGAATTTATTGCGGCAGAGAAGGGCAGTACCCTGGAGGGAGTTGTTTCTGTAGATGTTGTAACCGGGTATGCTTAATTTGGCTTTTTCGTGGAGATGAGTTTCCTGTAAACACAGGAAGTCGTATTGTTGATTTTGGATAAGGTCACGGAGGGACCATTTCCGACTAGAAGAAACCAGGGAACCGACGTTGAGGGAGGCACATCTAATAGCCGTGGTATCCATCTCCGCAGAGGGTGAAATAGAACCCGATGATGACCAACCCCCTCTCCGCCTGGTCCCTTGCATTATGGTACAAAGGGATGTGGCTCCTGATTTTCTGAATTAAGATATTTAATGGGACTCCGATTATGGGCTCAGGGTTGAGGAAGTCTTGGAGGCCGCTAGGGGCGTGGGCCGGCTGCCTTAGACAGTCGGCATAGGATTGGGAAGGGTTAGTTCCACTGTTACTGTGGCTAGAGCCATTCCTTGGGGGAGGGAAGTTTGCATTGTCCGCATTGGCGGGTGAGGATTTGAAGTTGTTTAAAAGTTTTCTTTTATTTTCTTCGCGACGTAGGTATACTGGACATCCTCTGTAGTTGGCCGGGTGGCCAGAAGTTTTACAGTTAACGCAGTAAGGGACAGAGTCCGCCGGAAGGGGGCAGTGCTCTTTCCCTGGGGGATGGGTTGTATCGCACTTTACGCAGCGAAAGTCTCGGTTGCAGTTTGAGGCGGCATGGCCGTGCATCTGGCAGTTTCGACATTGCACAGAGCCAGCCCTCTTGACCTTTTCCCAAGAGACTCTTTGGTGAAGGATCGTTTTAATTAGTGAGACCTTAGTCAGGTCGGTGTCCGGCGGGAATTGGACCAGGAACAGGTGTAGAGCGACTTTGTTTTTCCTCGAGTGTGGGGTAGAGTAGTGCTGAACACTGTGAACAGGGAGAGTTGGGTGAGTCTCTAGCAGGGACTTGAGTATTTCGTCGGGGGAAAAGGCCGAGTCGATGCCTCGAAGTACTAGGGTTTGAAACCTGTCTTCAGGAAGTGTGAAGGTGTGGGACGCGGCCTTCCTATCTTTAAGTTTTTGGAAAAACCCTTTGTGGTGGTCTTTGTTTTTAAAATAAACTTTGCAGGCGCCCCCCCTGGTTCTCGCCATTTTGAATTCAGCGTTAGGGTAGATGCTGAGTATCATTTGGGTTAGGTTTCGAACGTTAACGTCCTGGATAACAATAGGAGGGCAAAACTCTTTGCTCGTTCTGCTATCATCGCTAAATTTATGTTTGGCCTTAGGGTTGCTGAAATTGGAATTATAATCATGCTGGTTATTAGATTTCTTAAAATTATAATTAGTATCTTGGCGGTTAAAGTTGGAGTTGGTGTTTCCGTTAGTATAAGGAGGGTTAATGCTGTCGTCCAAGGTTGATTTATTGGCATTAAGTGTGTCCTCATTTGCCAGCGGCGAGAAACGATTTAGTCGATTGATGTCTTCTTTGGGGGCTGGCGGGGAAGCTGCCCTGCTTTTTTTTAAAACATGAATCCAGCCGTCATCCGAATCGCGGATTGCATTAGGTGGAGTGTGAGTGTCGGCATTAATGTTGTTAACATTGGGAGCTTCTTTGGCAGCTGGGGTGGAGGCTGCGCTGTCCATGTATGTGTGGTCGTGAGTGACACTAGCGTTATAGGCTGGGGGAGGTAGTGTTGGTGAAGGGACGCTACCTCCATTGACGCCGTTACCCGGCGGGCTTCGGTTAATGCGGCCGCATGTCGCATTTAATTGTTGGATTATATTAGCCTTAGAATTAGAAAGTGGCTTTTGTCCTACCTTATGGTGTTTAGTGGGGTCTTCCTTCGCCTCCGAAATTGTGGGGTTATGTAGATTTGGGGACGCCTCCTTTTCCCGCTCGTATAGTCTTGAGCATGAGCTGCTGCTGGCAGCCATTTCCTTATCAAGATTGGCTGCCATCTCCTTCATTAAGATGGTGTCGCCTTGTGGCCACTTCTCGGTGCTGTCGTTGAATCCATGGACGAGTTCTTTGTCCTTTGGAGGGTCTTTTAGGCTTGTAGTGGGTTTTTTTGTGGTCATCGTATATGCCCTTATTTTAGGTGGGTTACGTGGCGCCTTGGGGGGCTGGCGACTTTCGTCCACAGCCCCTCCGGGGCGGCCACGTGCTCCTTTCGGAGGAATCTTAGTAAGGATCACGGTTCACTATATGACTTTGGCCGTGCACAGCACAGCTTTTGTCAGTCTACGGAATGGCGTCCAATTGACGGCGAATATATAGAGAACTTCACTTATAATTTTTAGTTTTTTTTTTTTTTTTTTTTAGTTTAGTTTGATTTAATTTTCAGCACAATAAAGTAAGAATTTTTTTTTTTTTTTTTTACTACGTTGCACTTAGGATTTCACATATTTAAAATGTTTGATGCTCAGATTGCCAGAAAAATATGCACCAAAAATCACCAGCAAGCGGGCGCTTCTCGGCACAATTTCCGTGCAAAATACTACAATTTTTTTTAATTTTTTAGTTAATTAATTTCCCTTTTATGGTTTCACTTTATAAGCAAAGCGATTAAAATCGGTTTTTAAAAGTATTTTTAATATTATTAGTAGTATTAGTTATTTGCGCAGTTTATGCGGCGTCGGTCGCCATGGCGTCCATCAACAAAAAAATCGCATCAAATGAACATTGCAGTATCATTCGGCTATGAATGATCATTCGCGCCCAGTATGTCATGTCCAATGTTCATTCAACAACTTCATACGTCATTCAATCGAATGAAGTCAAAATAACTTCATTCAATGAAAATGGAAGTGAAATCGGGAAATTATCGAACAACTTTCCATGAAATTTCCAGTAAAATTTCCAACTGAAATACCCAACTGTCAAACTGTCATTCAGATTTTAGAATTTTTTAATAAGTAGTACGTTCCATTGTAAATAACTGTTGTTGGGCCTCAATTAATAGTTTTTATTAAATTTAAAAGTATAAATCACTATGTAATCACTTTCAGTTCATATATTTAGCAGTTTGTGTAAAGTTTCTATTTTGACAGTTCCAATGAACATTGAGAAATGCAGTGTGTCGCTTCTAAAATGAATGATCATTGAAAGCCAATGAGGCTTGTTACACGGCATAACACTTTCTGCTGTAACAAACCGGTTTGTGCGTGTTATACGAATTTCACGATAAACTGACTGTTCTGCATTTTTTCGTGTAACAATTCTATTGTCTATGTAGCTGTGTACAAACTTTAAGTCATTTTCGTAGACCCCGAGAATGAAATTATGATTGTGTTAGTGTGTTGCTCTGTGCAGTCGAGAATTTTTTGGGATGCACAAGTAACAAATTTCCCCGCGACCCCTTGCCTATAAAACCGGTTTATTGGAATTATTGGAAGTGTTGATGGAAGAAATGTTATGCCGTGTAACTTGCCTCAATGAAGTTGGAAGAATGCTCATTCGTTTTTGCAGTGTGTCAAGGGTATAAGGGTGAGTTGCACCAATTAACTTTAACCGTAACAAAAGCTCGATCGGTTGTCAAATCTCCGATTAGACAAAACGAGAGTTGCACCGTTTAACAATTGTTTTAACAATGACGTAACATTTTAACGTTAAATTTAAACAAGCAAATTCGCCCGGTTAGTGTTATTTTTATTGTTAACTTATTTATTGTCATAGACCTAGAGAGGGGTGCCTTTTTCAAAAAACTCACAAACTGTGAAACTTATAAATACACAAAAATGTAAATTTAAATCAAAGTAGCCTTTAACGATAACTTTAACAAACGATTAGGTGGTGCAACTCGTTTTTACAAACTGGAACTTTAACAACTTTGTTATTGTTAAAGTTAATTTTAACAATAACTTTAATCAATGATTTGGTGCAGCTCACCCTAAGTGTCACCCCCGGTTTATAAACGGGACGAAGTCCACTGGAGGGCCCTGGCTGCAGGAATAAGGAAGACCAACCCCGAGACTATTCAATTGAAGAGTTCTGTCGGTAGTTTTGGATTGATTATTATTGAATTTAATTTAAGTTTTTTGAATATTTCATTAACGTAGCGATAGGGAAGGTACATTTGAATTGGTTATTATTAGTTTACTATGTTTGACAGCGTAGTAGTATCGGTCAAGTGTAGTAGGTGGTAGATAAGATTTCGGCAGTGATTTACTTTTATCTTAACACGATATATTCGAACAGTGAACAGTTTTTGGGAAACCCAGGTAGCCGTGTAGCGGTTGCTACTTGTTATTAATTTATGTTCGTTATTGTAGCAAGTTTATTCAACATTCAATTCAGTTCCTGTACTAGTAACTTTTTAGACGGGGCAAATTTTATCGACCGATATATTTTAGCCGCGGCACCTGCAGGACCGAGATGCGAGAGAGAGTAGGGAGCAAGGGTACTTACTTGCGCCGTTCGTCGGTCCGGTCGTGTCTAGTGAAGGGTGATGGGCCTTCGCGTTAAGGCCCCCATACACGGTCAAATTGGATGTACATCGAAGGGCGGATGTACAACCAAAACTATCGATTGTGGGCCGGTCGGCCGATCAAAATACGTTGGGCTTATGGGTTTGACGAAAATCTGGTTGTACATCCAATTTGACCGTGTATGGGGGCCTTTAGACTGCGCTCGTTTTTTATGACACTGTTTTTTTTATTGTGTGTTTTTTGTGCACGTTTTTAGTTTTTATTTTTTCCACAATTTTTTTTTCTGTTTCACAGTTCACAGTTTTGTTTTTTTGTTTTTGTTTTTTTTTCGGCGCGTTTTCCAGGGACCGGAACAGCACACGTCCGCACACTTTGCTGTCCTAGCCCAAACGTGTGTTGCAAGACAAAATAATAGAATTGATAAAAGCTCTATACAACAATTCCAAAAATGCAGAGTTTTTCATAATGGAAAATTATCCGACAACTTTGAGGTGAACTCAGAAGTACGACAAGGATGTACTTTCGCCATTACTCTTTCTTATGAATGACACCTTTGCCAGCACTATAGATATAGTATAACAGGCAGCATACAATAGGACTACGCGGATGATATCTATTTGTTGGCCCATACTTACCAGGACCTTAAAAACATGTTACACTATTCGGCAAATCCGACGAAAACTAAAGAAATGCAGATAATTGCAAACACCATTGCACGCACAGCGGTGAATAACCGTGGCGTGGAACTGGTATATAAATTCTGATATCTCGGTAGCATAATTATCAATGGCGGGGCAGAAGAAGACGTCAGCTCCAGAATAAATAAAGTACGAACCGATTATGCATGCCTGTTTCGCATCAACTAATACTAAATTGCGGCTGTTCAACTCCAAAGTTAAGGAAGTTCTTTTGTGCGATTGCGAAACATGGAAAGTCACCCGATTCAACATAAAGCGCCTACAACTTTTCATCAACAGATGCGTACGTCATATTCTAAAAATCCACTGGCAAAAGAGAATTCGAAATGAAGAACTATGACGCGAAGAAAGAAGCAGGGAAATCAGGCAAAGAAAATGGAATTGGATTAGTCACACCTTAAGACACGAAAACTAAAATCTAACTAAACAGGCTCGTGGCTGGAATCCGCAAGTAACCCGTCGAGTTGAAAGACCTAAAACAACGTGGAGAAAAACAGCAAGTAGTAGATCCCGGATGGAGCTTAGAGTGAAAGCACCTGTTTCCGCCCTATCTCCAACGAGGGATTAAAGAAGCATAAGAAGATAAGAATGTCATGAACGACCACTCAAAGCCAGAGGATTAAATTATAAAGATATTTGATATGATTTTGCACCATAGGCAGCAAGCTGATCAGCCATTGGTCTATTATTATTTGTGTTTATTAAGTTCCTAGGTTGAGCTACGTTGAGATATCTCAACAAAATGTGTCTCATGAGCTTGCTCTAAGTTGAATCGGAGCAGGTTACCCGTCCAATTTCTAAATTTGCATCACTAATAATTATTTTATATTAAGCAGTTACTTTATACATTCTATTGAATGGCTTAGTACATCTCCTTCTTGCTTCTTATTTACCATCCGTTGGAGCGTGTACAATTATAATCTCTTAAAAACATTCTTTCATGTATGACTTCGTTGATGTTTCATATATTTGCAGAAGGGTCCAGTTATAACAGATATAAGCAACGAGACTAGAAGTTTAGTATTAATAAACTGGGCTCTTTAAACGCAGCCTATAAGGGACATCTTAATCCTTACTAATATTATAAATGCGAAAGTAACTCTGTCTCTCTGTCTGTCTGTCTGTCTGTTACACTTTCACGCCTAAACCACTGGACCGATTTTGATGAAATTTGCTACAGACATAGTTTAGACCTTGGAGACGGACATAGGCTACTTTTTTTTGGAGAAAAAAAGAGTTGAAGGGGGTGAAATGGGGTTCAATAAGTTGTGAGGGGATCTTTTTTCTTTACTTTTTTTCTATTTCATAAAAAGTAACTGACTGACAGACAACGCACAACCTAAACCGCTAGAGCTAAAGGGCTGAAATTTTGACAGTGCATCCCTAGCGATTTTTCGAAATTCATCCCCTAAGGGGGTGAAATGGGGTCCACTCAAAACCGCTGGAGCTATAAGGCTGAAATTTTGACAGTGCATCCCTATAATGACGTGGACATCCACTAACAAGCGATTTTTTGAAATTTATCCCCTAAGGGCTTTAAATGGGGTTAACCCAAACCGCTGGAGCTAAACGGCTGAAATTTTGACAATGCGTCTCTAAAATGACGTGGACATTCACTAAGAAGCGATTTTTCGAAATTCGTCCCCTAACGGGGTGAAATGGGGTTACCAAACTACTGGAGCTATAGGGGTGAAATTTCGACAGTGCATCCCTATAAACACGTAGATATGCATGACTCGAAATTCACTTTATTTAATATTAATTTGTGATTGCTTCATAATTTCTTTCACCCACGTAAATAGGCGAACAAACTTAACGAACGTTCGTCAAACCCTAAAATGTCACTTCTCTTGATGACAAATACATGCCAATCTCTGCTTCAAAACTTGCAGATTTGTTGAGCAGAGGTGATATACGCAGCAATTTGTTTACCATATTTATTAAAATCCTTTTTTAGGGATAATAACAGCTGACTTTTTTGTTTGTTTTTTTTTTTGAAGGAAAGCATTGCACATAATAAACAGTTTTTATTTAAAGGCGTTGCAAGGCACGCGGGTTTTATGCTAATAATACGACTAGTCTTAATATAATACTCCTACTATTTACTCTTAAAACAAAATTCAACAAATTTACCTTTCACCATTTTCGGCTTTGCAAAATACTTTTGCAAAATCAGATTTTTGCAAAATATAATTTGCATTAGTGTGTGTTGTGTGTCCATGCTTAACTTTATAGTCTGTCTTCCTGATTAAATCTGTGTAAGAACAAGTAATTCCGCCCTTTTCTACAATTATATTTGGTTTAATGAAACATACAGATTTCTGCAAAAGAAAGATTTGAAATTAATTATTGCTGCCATATTTCTTTATCGAGCTGCTCACCTCACACGTAACCCAATCATCGTCTTTGTTGCCGCAATCTATTGGTGGAGAGTCATGATAGAATTTCATTATTTCCGGATTGTCAATTGGAACTTCCGGAATCTTGCATTCTCCATCATTTCCGAGGGATTTGATGGACTCTTCAATAACTGCTCTGCAATTTAATAATGTTTTTATAAATTATCAATAAGATTTTGCAGGGACTTTACTTACATTTTGAACTTATTGTCGTAATAGTCTGGTTCTCGGAAGAACAACAGCAGGTAGAATAAATAGTAGAAGCATCCCGCACTCACTAGGATGCCAGTGTACATGTATTTTCGATTTCGACATATTTTTCGCTTTATATACATTTTAAACATTGTGAATTTTGAAATGATGTTTAGTTGATGAAATCATATTTTATCGCCGATGTAAACTACTTATTCTGAAAATAAAAATATTATGATGGTTAGAGTATGTTGTTTAATTTTTTTTTACAAGTATAAAGTAAACTTAGAAGTCACCTTTGTACTACCGTATCGTTCAGGTCATGGTGTAATAGTTAGGTTAGTTTGAAGAATAGAAGTGATAGAGGGATCTAGTGGGGTTCTGCAGCAGATGTCGATGAACATTACATGTGAATTGCAAAATGTTGTATGGAGTGGGACAGCGAGGGAGACCCAACCTCCGCTGGAAAGATGGCGTTGAACAGTACGTTCAGAGCTTAGGTATGCCAAACTGGCTGACATCGGCTCAATAGAATCGGAACCGGTGGAGAGAAAGTTGCGAGAAGACATCCCGATTGTACACTCGTTAAAGAAGAATAAGCTTCATTCCTACAGTAGCTCAAATGATCTATGGAGAGTCAAAAGGTGCCATCTTCGATAAGTTTGATAAGGCAGTTTAGGAGACCTAAATCGCCGCCTCCCCCAAATTCCTCTAAGCCAGATCAGAGCAGAAAATTTACAGAGAACTACGTGGAAATCTCATCGCTTTCCATGCAGAGTTGGAGTTCTGTCTCCTGAAACCCTACAGTCCTTTAACCCAATCGTCTATCAGGGACTTGGAGATGGACCATGGGATGCCGTAGAAGCGCTCTGTCCCGTCGATACTCCACACTTCAACACTTTGACAGTCTCATTCCGAGTAAAATAAATTTAGTTGGTTAATTTTTTTAAAAGCATATATGCGCCTGCTGCGTTATAGAGGTATGAACGCCACTGTAATAGATATAAATTTATTCGTAGTCGACCATTCCAAACGCGAGAGTCGTTTTACCAAACGGTCCCAAACTTAGTACTAACAACGGCAATGCTTTTTGACATTCACATTCGAACGAAAACCGGTCTATTAAGTAGGGTAATGACTCCCTTTATGGCCACAATGCATCTTTTTGCATGTTTTCTTCGTCCTATACAATTTCTTAAAGTTCAAATTTCGTTCCCTTCAGCTTAGAAAAAGTTTGAGCGCACCGTACTTCGTTTGGACTATTGGGTGCGTCTTTCATTGATACGTGCCTGTAGCGGGCTGCGTAAAATGTTTACTCAAGTGTACCGCACCTGCCTTATACTAAAAATAGGTGAGTCTTATTTTTACTCAGGCGTACCGAGCTTTTTCGGGCGTTTTGACGCTGTAGATGCCTATTTTAAGCTAAGAGCAGGTGGGTCTTATTTTTACTTGGCGTACGATGGCATGTTTTTCAGTTTGAAAATTAGAAGACCATCTACCTATTGAAATCAGGCTCTTGGAATTAGGTCCTGCGACACCTCAATACCATGTTTCATCTTTGACACTTCGGTGAATCTGTGGAGTTTTATTTTGGGCCGCCACGGAGGATAAGGCTGCTCGCACACTGGATCAGAATTTGTACGAATTTGTGCGAATTCCGATGAAATAGCATACAATTTCATCAGAATTCGTACAAAATCGTACAAATTCTGATGCAGTGTGCGAGCAGCCTAAGTTCCTCCCACTCTGATCGATGCGGAATAATCGCCCTAAACCATATGCTTGGATAAGCAGCAAATTTAAATATTTGGGATACCGTTAAGCAATGTCATAATTCCTTTGACCGCATAGTGCCATTTAAGGGGGTCCGCTCATGGTTTACTTTCAAAAAATCTAAATTTTTTTTTTTTTTGCTTCAATCGTTAGATTCATGTTCTAAGAATGTTGTTTTCAAGTTTCAAAGTCTGAATCTGTATAGTTACAAAGGCATCTCCAAGAGAGTCGTTGCCGGTCGAGCGAACGCGACCCATGCCGCGACTCGCGCGAGCTATTGTAAGGGCGTCCCGCGGTGACACACCTGCCCCATCAGAATCAACCTGTTTATATAGTTCAGTATAGTTCCGATCCTTGACGAAAACAGTAATGTACCGACCGAGGGCTTACTATACGGGCCGGGTATAGCTGATTAACATCTGATCCTCGTAAGTCTATTTTTTCATTATATAAAACTTTAAACCCCATTTTCTCATTACTATATTTCTAAAAACGGTGGGCAGGATTAAAAAAAAACTATTGAACATATTTGCAAAACTTTGATTTTATTTTGTAGATAATTAAAAAGCCTACAAAGTAGACCTATAACATTCACGAAAATATTGTGTAAAATATATTCTAAGGGTAGTAATAGCTAGAAAAAACAAGTCAAAAATTGAACTTTTTTTTTAACAATAATTTTAACATTAAATTTTTTACTTTTAAATGGTATTAGAAGAGGTCTACTTTGTGCAGTAAGGTCTTCTGATTAAGAATGTGTTTTCGTTTTTTGTTTCAGATGAAAACTTCGAGCTGCATCATGCCCACCGTTTCATTTTTTTACGGCGAGGCGTTGAGAGAAATCCTTTATAAGTCCGCTATTTTGAGATTTTTTTACCCACAAAAATTTTTTATTATTTTTTAAATCTTTAATGAATAACATGATGAAAAAGTTTTACTTGTTTCTTTTTTTATTTCTAAGAAAAAATTTCCTGAAAACCGCCTTTTTTTTCGAGCGATCCATGAGCGGACCCCCTTAAATGAAATGCCATTAGTGCCATTTCAATGAAGTCTCAAGGCAATTTATGAAGGCGGATTTACACATGGAGAAGTGCAATGGTGAGAAGGTGGTCAGTCATCAGCGGAATAGGGGGAATAACATGTAGCATAACATGCACGAGCCGTAACTATTTCGGACTGATGGAAGTGCGATCATAACCTCCTAGCGGTGGCCACTGGTAACTATTCTATGAGAGAGGATAGGCTAATATGATCGGGCTAGTCCCTTCCAAGTAAGGTTGGCGTGAGGCTAATAACCTCACCCGTAAAAAACAATTATTACGGAACGAGCAACATGCCTCGGATACTGGAATAAACGACGACGACCACGGCAACGAAAAAGGCAAAACGATTTACGAATGTTTTCATGGAACGTTCGAACTCTGTACAGAACTCGAGCTTCAAAGCATCTAGCCGATACCCTGTCAAAGTATAAAGCTGACATTACCGCCATTCAGGAGATGAGGTGGACAGGGAATGGTGTTTTGCAAAAACCTGAGTATGACGTATATTACAGCTGTCATACAAAACACCATGTTCTAGGAGTAGGTTTTATGGTTAGCAAAAGAATGAAGCCTACCATTATCGGCTTTAAAGCAATAAACGAAAGGCTATGCTCCCTTCGTGTGCGAGGTAAATTTAAGAACATCAGCCTCATAAACGTTCACGCACCTACAGAAGAGTCCCCGGATGATGATAAAGAAGAATTCTTCGAATTAGTTGAACGGGAACTTAATGCCTGCCCCAGGTATGATGTAAAAATCATACTGGGAGATCTGAACGCCAAAGTAGGCCGGGAGCCCATATACAGGCAATATGTCGGCAACCACAGCTTGCATGAAAACACTAATGACAATGGACAGCGAGTTGTAGAGATGGCAGCAAGTAAGAACTTGGTCGTTAGGTTGACCATGATCAATGTGTCAAGCCAAGTAAAGGTATCCGGAACACTGTCCAGACCAATCAACATCTATAATGGACTCCGACAAGGGGACGGTCTGGCCTGCCTCCTTTTCAACCTGGCGTTGGAGAAAGTGATCCGAGATTCGGGCGTGACATCAAGGGGTACAATCCTCCACAAGTCCACCCAATTACTGGCTTATGCTGTAAACATACTAAGGGCGACGGCGACGGTGCACACAAATTAAAAAGCACACACAAGAATAATCATCTTCGACATCCGAATGCTACACACGCGCACAGGAACATACGAGAATAGCAACACAATCCCATGTCACACCGCCCAGGCAACTTTGAGGGGCGACGGCTACGAAATAGAACTTGGATTGATTGAGCCCCCACGCTCGGCGACCTCGTCGTCGAGTGGTCTGCATATTGTGCTGCACCCTTCATACTCATAGAAAAGCTGTGTGTTCTATTCGTTTTTGCCAGTCGCTGTGGGAACTATTTTCGCCCTTAGTATGTTTACAGCATTACGCAGACGACATTGACATCATTGGAAGAACAACAACAGCTGTACAAGAAGCTTTCACTCAGATTGAGCAAGCGGCAGGAAATCTGGGACTGCACATTAACGAAAGCAAAACAAAGTACATGGTGGCTTCGTCTGGAAGAACACCTAACATTGGTCCCACAATCAAGGTAGCGGAACACGAGTTTGACGTGGTAAAATCATTTACCTACCTTGGGTCAATAGTAGCAGCCGACAATAGCATGGAACCAGAAATACGCGCACGACTGCTAAAAGCCAACAAAGCCTACTATAGTCTGTCAAGGCTCTTCAAATCCAAATATCTAACCATAACGTCTAAACTTTTACTATATAAGACGATGGTCTTACCCGTTCTCACATATGCATCCGAAACGTGGGTGCTTAGCAAAAACCACTCAAACCTCTTGGGCGTGTTTGAGAGGAAAATACTTCGGAGGATTGTTGGCCCCGTATGTGAGGAAGGACGATTCCGGACACTCTACAATGACGAGATCTACGAGCGCTATCGCGACATAGATGTTGTGAAGAAAATAAAGCTCGGTAGGCTCCGGTGGGCAGGGCATCTAGCTGGTATGAGTGAAGATGAGCCTGCTCGGAAAGTTCTCTGCGGTAAGACCTATGGGGTGCGACAGCGAGGGAAGCCCAACCTTCGCTGGAAGGATGGCGTGGACCAGGACGCTCAGAGTTTAGGGATGCCAAACTGGATGACATCGGCTCAGAATCGGGACCGGTGGAGAGAACAGTTGCGCGAGGCCAGGACCGGATCCCGGTTGTAGAGCCGTTAAAGAAGAAGAAGAAGTGCAATGGAGTCAATAGCTCCAGTAATGGAGCAAGTAATCCGTTGCAGCCTGCAACGTTCTGTTTTGAAATATTCAAAGCAAATTTTAACAGATCGTCGTATGACATGTCAAAAACAAATGTCATTATTAAGTTTGACTTCATGTGTCATATCACAAGTCATATAATGTAAAGGTGCCTTTAGCAGGTTCCGATGTTCAAATATTTGGGATCATTGGTTGAGGAAACGAAAGTAGCATCAACGGCCGTCGTTCACACCCGCATTTGCCAGGCAACAACAACATTCGCGGAAACGAAGATATTGCCTTCAAAACGAAAGTGAGCCTTTACCGAACGTTGATCCTTCCGATTCTTCTTTATGGATCGGAAACGTGGACGCTGCTCAAGCCGGACGTCAACAAGTTCGAGGCCTTCCAAATGCGATGCTTGAGGCAGATTCTCAGTGCCTCACACGGTGATCGCCTTCGAAATGAAACAGTCAAAGATGCGATCAGCCGACTCTAATCAAAGAAGAAATACAAAAATGTCGACTGCGGTGGTTTGGACATGTTTGCCGAATGGATGATGACCGCTTGCCACGTAAACTTCTCTGGCTAGACCGTCCCGCAGGCTGGAGAATTCAGCGATCGGCACCGAAGAAAACCTGGCTAAAGAATATCGAGGGTAACCTAAAGAAAACGATTAGACGATTATCAGTTACCGAGGCTCTACACGTCACGAAAAACCGTCAAGAATGGAAAAGAATCCTGAATAGAGTTCAAGGCCCAGCGGCACCGACAGCAACGAATCCGTTGCGGGGACCTCCCGCTCGGACCGCCAGCTAACGGATCAAAAAAGAAAGAAGAAGTAATGATGAAGTAATGGAACTAAGTTCGAGATGTTCGCCGAGTGAAGAAATAGTGACTGACATTGAGACGACCACTGTGTTAACGGACGAAACCCCAATTTGCCAGCGGCCGAGACGACTCGCTTTGTTAGAAACGGGGGTCCTAGATAAACAGGTTAAACACTGGGTAAAGGACGGTATAGTAACAGAAAGCAACTCTGATTTCGCTAGCCCTGTTGTGTTGGCCAAGAAGTGTAATGAGGAATATTGTGTTTGTATTGACTTTCGTAAAATCAACCAAAAGCTCGTTAAAGATCGACATCCCATGCCGCTTATTGAAGAACAATTTAACAAGCTAAGCGCGGCAAAAATATCCTGAAAAATGGCTTTAGATACATAAACTATGGCGAAAGAAAGTAAGAAGTACACAGCCTTTCTGACTAACTGTAACCAATACCAGTCTTTGCAATAGTCCAGCGAATTTCGGACCCTTCATTTATACCATTTTCAAGAACGTAATTCAAGATTGAACTATCATCCACTACATAGATGATATTATTATTCCAGCCAAAAGTTATGTTGGAGGTAGCAGCGAAGAGCGGCGTCAACTTTAATTGGAAGAAGTGTCAATTCCTGGGGACTAAAGTGGAGTATTTGGATATCTTATTGAGAACTCTACCATCTAGCCGTAACCTACTAAGTTTCGAGCAATAAAACTATTTCCTATACCTATCACGGCCCCGAAGATTCAAAACACCACAGATTCAACTGGTCCGCCGAACTTGAGGTTGTACTCGACCCCTCTCCTTTTCCAATTTTCTCCATTTCGTACCGATCGTGTCCGTTTACTTTGGGGATCCTATAGGGGCCTAAATCCTTGGGTCGTAACTTCATGCCTGTTCCAAATTGGATTCGCTGTATTGCGACAATGTCTCCCTTTTGATACCGCTGTGCAGGTTTCCGCTTTCGGTCCCCATTTAGTGTTCTTATATCTTTATGAAATTTTCCCGAACCGCCTTCCGCAATTTGCTTCTTGCAGCATCAAACTGTTGGATATACTCTTGTCTTAACTGCAGAAGTTCATCATCGCACTTGTTACGCATCCGTAGGCCTGTCATTACTTGAAATAGGCCTTTGGTAAGTTGTGTTTATACTGCGTACTGACGGCACCATTTTGAATGATCTTCAATGGATAGCTTACTCAAAACTTCGATTACCACTTGGTTCAACTGCTCGACCTGGCCGTTTCCTCTTAGAACACCAGTCGTAATTGTTGAATTCACAATGCCTCTAGGCTCGCAGTAACCTTAAAATTCTCGACTCGTGAAGCATGATCCTTTATCGGAGATTATTCTAGTCGGATCACCGAAATATTTAGCCTGGAGCTCCATCTCGCCCTATGACTTCTCGAATACATCGACCACCACAAACAAGTAGACATATCCCTTTTTCGTTGATGTCATTTCATTGGGCCGATATGATCGACGTGATATGTTTCCAATGGTAGAGTACCATTAACGATAGGATTCAGCTCAACCTCGTTTTCAACTTGACAAAATGCACAGGATGCAACAACGGATACATCCGTCCACCTTTTCCGACAATTCCGGTATAAAATAGTTTCGATGTCAAGGAAAGCACATGAGGCAGTTTCGAGGAAGACTTTCTCGATTAGGTGATGTAAAGCAACCTCCTTTAATTTGCCATTTGAGTGAGTGAACTGACAGCTATGTATATGGTAGAGGAAGCAAGAGCTTCAGTTTGCACCCGATGTTAAGGTCCAGCATCCTTTCCATCGTTTTCAAAAATGTGGGAGGCCCATAATATCGTACGTGATGTACAGGCGGTCCCACAGTAAGGCCAGACACGCAGAATGTGCTAATAGACAAAGCCGACAAACTTTTCAGAACTTTGTCAACGAAGCCCCTAGAGATCTAGTTTTCGTCTACTAAGATGACATGCTGATCGCAAGAAGATCTCTGTTAGAGCATCGATAGACTTGATCAACTTTCAATTACCAAATCAATTCATGAGATGGCCTGAAGCATAACGCATCATAAATGCACCCGATTACCATCTCAAGGGTCCATGGTTCGACTCCAGCATGTGGTATGGCCTTTCAAATTCCTTTTATCAACAACTCATAAAATTTTAACTGAAATGTGATCTGGTAACACATTGAATGTAAAACTTAACGTAGAGTACTTTTATTTTACAAAAAAATTACCTGTATAGAAAATTACAATTAGTTATGGCCTTATTCATTTCTGTACTAATTGGTGTCATTCATCACCGAGTGTGTGTATTTATGAAAAATAAGTTTAAACCCATCCAGCCATAAATATACAAATATTAAAAAAGTTAAATAACAAATTACGGCCGAACCTTGAACTCTGCAAATCGGTCAAAGCGCAAATTGCATGAATTCCCGATTCACAATAACGCAAATTCACAAGAGTGAAAATATTGCAGACGAGCGCTTCTATGGCTGCAAGAGATAACCAACTTCTGTGGGGGGAACAATAATTTTGCATAAACATATTTCATACTTTCCATTTCGTACTTGATCCCCTCTCACCCCACCTCTCATGAGTTTTTCCCATAAACAGCCATAGAAATTTGTTATCGCGTTTATGGCTGGAAATCGGGCTTTTCGTGGTTCATTGAAACCCCTCCAACTTGTGATTAGTTTTCCAGTCATGCTCAGCAATTAAGTCTTTCGCAGCTTGTTACATAAATTTCCAGGTTTGCTAATTAGACTGTGGGATTACCGAGGCACGAGGAGCGCCACCTCAATCCATGCTTTTTATGCTTTCAAATTTTTTGGTTCAATAATGACACTGCGCTGCACTAATTTTGCTGCAGAGATACTAAAGGTAAAGTTTTAATGTTTTTTGTTGAATATTTAATTAGTACTCAGTGGTGGCTTTGGATGTGCAACTTAATTAGTAAACAGAATTTTAAAAATAAAATTAAAACTGAGTAAGAAGCTTGAAATGGTGCTGTTTACTTCTCACGTAGCGATGTTGCAGTCGGTTAAAAGAAAATGCGCCAGCTATTAGAAAAATTTTTGTGAGGTCTGAAAAATCTATCAAAGGGCTGAAAAACAAGCAAACGGTAGTAAAGGGTATTAGAACCTACTTCGAGATGAGATTGTGCACTGAGCGGCTCACACTGAATATATGGAACGATGAACAACTTTTAAAATCTTGGCTTATTTTGTTCCATTAAACTACCGTCTCTGCACTTTAGATGCTTAGATTACCAAGTTAATAGTAAATCAGCTCAGCAGTTAGTTATTTGATTCTCGGACTTCACTGTTCAAGGAAGAATGGAGTAAACAGCGAGATCTCTGCGACCTTATCACTCTCGCAACAAAACTTTAGAAAAGTAAATATTCACCCTGTAGGCTAAGTGATTCTCCTTTGAAAGCTTAAATTCAACGCTTTAAAGCTTCCTACGCCCACGAGCTTTTTAGCTATAAAATAAACCGCTTCAACTGCCCAAAATTTAGTCTTTCACCAGGCGGTTCCAAAGAGGTCGCCTACTTTGGTCCTATAACGTGTCGTGGTGTATGATCCGGCACGGTAAAAACACATACCGAATACCTGAGGAATTTTGCCTAGGCCTTGTCTTGGTGTATGATCCGACAATGTGCCGAAGTAGCGATTCCCAATACCGTGTCGAGGTGTATGATCCGGCACGGTTAGACCACAGACATAACAAATATACAGCACATACCGACCGACTACCAAATACCTGAGGAGTGTTTCCCGGACCAGTGGGGAGGTGTATGATCCGACGCTGTTCCCGGCAGCATTTCCTATACCAGTGTCGCGGTATGACCAGATACAAAACTGACCATACACCGAACACCGCATTACGCACATATCCTCTTAGACCGGACCAGTAATACCACTGACCCCAGCTTACGCACATGTAGAGTATAGTAATGAGTAGATAGCTGCTTAGCAATACATCAGTAAGAAGCATGTACCTAGAGAGATAACCCGAGCAAGAGGCCGCAACAACTGGGAGATCCTGGTCAGAGCTGAGAGCTGCAGAACAGCGTCCGAGTGGAGGGCAACTGTTTCCGCCCTATATCCCATGAGGGATTAAAGGAGCACTAGAAGAAGATACTGAGGATTTTGTGAAGAAAAAGGTAATCCGCCGTTTTCAATTTGGAATGACGCCAAACAACTAATTGTATTCTACCTGCCATGCCCTTCTATTTGATACCTATGTTGATAAGTCGGGGAACAGAATTACGAAATTCGGCCGCCATTTTGGAACCGCCATCTTGATTTTTTTTACAAAATGGTCGGATTGCATTGCCAGGTGAAATATGCGTATGTGCAAAATTTGAAGGTAGATCAATTATATTTTCTACTTTTTAGTCAACTATGTTTTCCGCCATTTTGAATTTGGACTGACACTGCACCGCTAATGTATTCCACCTGTCATACCTTTTCATTTGATATCCATGTCGGAAGTCGAACACAAATGCAAAAATCGGCCGTCATCTTCGAACCGCCATCTTTATTTTTTTTACCAAATGGTCACATTGAACTTTCAAGCAAACTACGCAAACTATTTGCAAAATTTTAAGGATATCTGTTGCTCTTAGCAAGAAACAGGCTCGGTACGCCAGAGTAAAAATACTTTTCCAAATGTAGCCTGCTACGGACACGTATCAAATGAAGTAAGGAGGTACACTATTATTTTTAAGACTAAAGGAGCAGAACTGGGAGTTTAAGAAATTGCATACGACAGAGAAAATGGTTAATTAATTGACCATGAAGGGCGTCCTTATTATACTCAGTAGACCGGTTCTCGTTCGATTGTGTAGGTCAAGCAGCATTGGACGTGGATAGTAATTTAGTTGGGGAATCGTAAAACGACACTCGCGTTTGGTATGGTCTATGCCAATGCGGATGCATTTATAGATGTTCATGCTTCAAGAGATTATCGGAGTATAGATAGGACTCCTCCGACGCTCCTGAAGACGAAATACCGGGCGCCGACGAGGTTGGGACAGCAGGTTTTAAAAATACAGTCATAAGTACTGCTGAAGTTTTAGAAATCGGAACGGATTGATGATGCAAGCTTGCGACTGAACGTAGTGCCGGATCCACGCGTTTGTCAAGGCTTGGCAAGCGGTCGCAAATTGAAAACGGAGTTCGGTACGACGACAACATCTTCCGACTTGATGTTCGACGACGATAGCGCCGTCTTCACCGACACGGATGCCGAAGCATATGACATTTCGGGTTAACAATCTCTGTGGGAATGACCAAAATGCTCATAACGGACGGATCGAAAGCCAGTGTTCACCTCGATGGGACCCAAATCGAACAGGTTCCGATGTTCAAATATGTTGTTGGGGTCATTGGTTGAGGAAAACAGTTAGACAAAGATCCGATCAACACTGATCGAAGAAGAAATGTAAAAAGTAGACTAAGGTGATTTGGACATGTTTGGCGAATGGATGATAACCGCTTGTCACGTAAACTTCTCTGGTTAGACTGCCCCGCAATCTGGAGAATTCAACGATCGGCACCGAAGAAAACCTGGCTAAAGGATATCGAGGGCGACTTAAAGAGTCAACGATCATCAGTTATCGAGGCTCGAAACGTCGCTAAATAATCGTCGAGAATGAAAACGACGCGTGAATGGATTTTGAGACCCAGCTGCACCGACAGCAGCGTATCCATTGCGGAGACGTCCCGCTCGGACCATCAGCTAACGGATTAAAGAAGAAAAGAAGAATGTGCGTACTACAAAGAGCAAAGGAATTGGCGCAGAAGATGGCTCTTATATTCTTCTCGAAAAATTTCTTCACTGTCTTCAACGCAAAACATGAGAGGCTTACTATGATGAAGTATTTAGCCAGGACGTAACCAGAGTGCTAAATATTCTCGGAAATTAATAGATTTATAACAAAATCAAAGTTTTGATCACGCCCTCTTCTTTCTTCCAAGCACACTACAGGCCCAATTACAATGACCGGATCTACGCGGATTGAAATGTCAAAAGAACGCATCAGAACGGATAGGAAACTGCACTGATTACAATGAACGGATCAGTTCGCGTTTAAACGTCACGTTATATTCACTCTTTGGCTTACAGTACTTCATAATCTTTCACTTCTGCGATTAACTGCTCGTCCGAAAATATTTTTAAAAACATAAAAAACCAAACCAAATAAAACCTTAAACAATCACAGCTTTTGTTTACCAAAATTTTGACAGCTCAATCCGGCGATTTCTAAACAAACTAAAACGAATCCGGCACAGATGCGATCAAATGCGTTTGAATCCGTTCATTGTAATCGGTTAAATGGAAAACGCATGCTTGGAAACCCACTTTAACAGTTCAATCCGATTCTGTTCCGCTCTAATCCGGTCATTGTAATTGGGCCTTACAGGTTATCGCTTAAGTCAAGATTACAATATGTATCCGCTAGATAAAAAAGGATAAAAAACACCCCAAAAAGGACCACATACATATTTAATCTACTAAAAACCGGTATTGTCGACACGAAATTGATGTTGCCACAGCGATAAATTTCAAACTCAACAGAACAACAAAAGCTAGAAATAATTACCATTTGCTTTATTCGCCCTTTGTAGGAGTAAATTGCTACGATTAAAATCGACGGGAATTAACTCCACACACCCCCTCCCGACGACGATACAGGGCGAGCTCACATGGCACGTTCGCCCGAGGAGTATCCCTGAAGCAACATATGATAAGGACATAGGGCGCTGCGGCTATTTACTGTGGTAAGGTATCAGTAGTTGGGTTATAAAAAATTCACGATAAGCGCTGTCGTGCCATGCATCTGATCGCTTTTGGGGGTGGAACGTGTTTGGAACGAGGGAATATCACTCCAGCGATTGTTTATCTTCTCTTTTTATCTCTTATGGTGTTATGTGGAGGCCTCCTTGGATTACCGCCTCCCATTTAAATCTGAACTTGTCAAACACGTGAAATAAAACGCGTTCGTGTTTGCAGAAGAATTTTTCTTTTTTAGATAAAGCCAAGAAAACGATGCGGAAGTATGGAGCAGTCAACAGACGTTGGTGCTTTCACGTTGGGGCTTAAGAGGGCAAAGACCAAGTTGCGCAAGGCAAAAAAATCTGGGAGTTTTGGGTAAGGGTTGCCATCACCAAGCGGTTGTAGCGCTCCTTGGAAGAAACTTTATTTCAAATCCTTTCCTTCTTGATGGGTTCACGGAGACCGAGAAGGGGACTACAAGGAGTCCATCTATAATGTCCATCTAGTACCGACAATACAATCAGACCTTTTTCCTTCGATATGTTTTCATTGCCCTTATTTGTGTGTCCAAAGCCTCGGGGGATTTCTTCTTCCTTCTTGTTTCACCCTCCTATGCGAATGTCTCACTATGCTATTGTAAATCCTTGGAATGTATTTTGCTGTTTTCTTAACGCAGGGATACGATGAAATAAGAATATTTTATGTTATAGAAGTATCAGAGCATCGCTGTAAATTTGGCTACAGAGGATGTAACCTGGAAGGGAAAGGTCTGGCCATTGCAGCAACTGGAGGATGAATTTTTAAAAAGTAATCAAACGTTTTTTTTCTTGTTCCCATTTATTTTTATGTTTTTAAGTTAATTTAAGTATATAGTATTAGTAAATGCTTTTCTGATGACGTAATACCTTTTGCAAGCTTTTACCATCTAAGAATCAAACCTTAGAATTTACCAACTTTTATTTGCTAGGTATGCAATTGATATATTTTTACGAAATGTTGTTGGTCTAGCCAGCACAGACGCAAATGCGACAAACTAACACCCCAGGAGCTTGAGTTCAAATTCTACTAAATGAACTGAACATCTTTGAACTTTACCGGCTAGGCAGGTAGAGCTCTCGCCATTAAAGAAAGGAAACTCACAATCGCTGTTTCAATGCGCCGTGACAATCTCCGAAAGTCCCCGCAAGCGAGCAACGTTACTTTGTTTATTTAATTCGGCATGAGCGCCTTTCCCCATCTTTTATAACGAGGGCTCTATCAACCCTTTACAATTTCTCTCATATTTTTTAGATGATACTGTTTTTCTGTTTTCCCCTATTAGCAGATCGAAGTAACCGGTTTTGTTTGATCAACAAAGTCAGCGTCTGCCGTGTCAGTATCACCAGAGCAGCATGCTGCAGTCGATATCAAATCCTGGTTATATCATTTGTGCTGCGCAATGTAAGGCTAAGAACATAGTGAAGCAGAGAGCAAAGCGGCGATGAAAGCGCAGAGCAAAGTGGCGAAATCAAACAAGTCAGTTCCTGTTAACACGCCCATAGTGGAGCAAAGCGACGCGTTCAATCAAACAATTTTGATTTCTCTGCTATCATCCTTTCAACCTCTTTGCTCTCCGCTCTCATCGCTGCTTTGCTCTTTGCTTCACTATGTTCTTAGCAAAGCCTAACTTAAAAAAATGCACCGCTTCTCCTTGGTTAAAATCACTTGTCAAATGCCTCATGTAAGATATGTTAAGTGTTGCATATATACAGGGGCGGATCCAGAAACAATTCTTGGAGAGATCGAAATAGAATTCCGTGTACAGTCTCATTTGCCAGGGTTCTCCATGTACAAGCATTTGTTTTACTCCCATTCATACAGTGTTTCGAGTATAGGCCGTATCAGATCCAACTTTTTGAGCAGCGGCAGAAGTAGAATCCTGCCTGCTGAATCAGATCCAATTAAAGTAGTAGCAGCGGCACAATTTTTATTTGACAGCTAAAGTCAAATTGAATATGATAATTTTTCCCCAATATATTGCAAGATTATGTTAACAATCGCTAATTCTTTATCAAAAATTACACAACAATAAATTCTCTGTTTCCGCGTCCATTTGTCAACTTGCCAAGTGACAGATGTATGAAATGTCAATTCTGCTTTGCAAAGCAATTAGGATTTGAGATGAAAATGATGGGACATTTTAAAAATTGAGGCCTCAGTACGATTTACAGTCATGTAAGGGATAAATGTACTGTATCAAAAAATTCCTGCTCATTTCTGACCGTAGGGAATGTGTTAATCAAATAACTGGAGCTTCTAAAAAGCAAAGTAAACTTAAGGCCGTATCAGATCAAATTTTTGAGCACCGACAGCAGCAGCGGAAGAGGCAGCATGCTGCTTCTTGTATCAGATTCGTTGTAGCAGCAGCAGGCAGCAAACGCTTTAAGCGTGGTAAGCGTCTTAAATAAAAAACTGAAATGTCAAAAAAAGCTGCCTTGATGGGCAGCAAAATTAGGATTAGGAATGAAAATGCAGCGGCAGCATTCAGTGCTGCTTCTGTGATCATGTGACCCGCTTTGACCAATAGAAACAGTTTGCTGCTGATATTTTTGTTGCGCTGCTTTGGATCTGATACAGCCTTTAAAGCGCATATTTTGGCTGCATTCGAAAATTCAGCCGGCTGCGCAGAATTGCCAGTATCGCAGCAACGGCTGCAGGATATAAATGCCAGGCTGCAGCCATTTTGATTTTTTGAATGATGTGCTGCCATTTCTGCGCAGTTGGCTGAATTTTCGAATGCAGCCTTTTAATTAAGCTTACTTTGCTGATGACTGTGAAAGCTGTTTGCTCCAAATTGCTGCGAATGCTGCTTCTTTCAAATTACTTTCAGCAGCATACTGGCCCGGCTGTAAATGCTTCGGCTGTAAAATATTTTGCTGTGAAAAGCTTTCTGTTTGCTAACCGTTTTTCAAAGCTTTCCTCTCCAAAGCCTGTGAAATATTTTGCATCCTTCAGCTTTTTTTCATGATCCAACTTTATATAGTAAAAATGGTACTTTTGTTTAGAGGGGTGGAAACTTTTCGTATGTGTATGTGAAGCATTCACAGCCGAAGCAGCATGCTCCAGCATTTGTAAGCAACAGCATACGCAGCAATATGAAACAAAAAAGCTTTCACAGCCTGCAGCAAAATGATTGAAAATATGATTGCTGCAAAGCAAAGCAAAGTAAATTTCTGTGGTCTTCTAGGCAGCAAAGCAGAGTCAACAGCAACAGTATTAAAATTGCTGCAGCAATTTAATCCCTGGTTTTTTCTCCGAAATTGGAAAGCTTGAACAAATTCTTAGGTTGTTTGCAGAATGTATGGCTGTGCAACACACCTACACCGACTCAAAACTCACCACGTATTTATTGAGAAAAATATCATGAAATCCGGTGCTCATATCTTCGAATTGCAACGTTTCAAAATTGATATCAACAAACACACTACAATCAACTGTTTTATTTTTTACGATTGTTCTTTTTTTCTTTGAGCAGTTAAATAAGATTTCACATTAAAATATAAATCAACATGCACCACACACTTCACGTACAACAAACTAACGGCTGGTGATCTCGTTTCTGTTGTTCATCGATGATCTTTAGGTCGGTTAAATCGAAAATACCATTGTACTTACATAACCAAAAATAATCAAGTTCCCAAAAAACACATTCAGCAATACTTTTGGCACAGATTTTTTTTTTGCTCAAATTTCCCCTCATATGCCCATTTGTATGGCTCATGAGGCCGTATGTGCTCCCATTAAAAATTATTAAAAATTCGACGGCCATCATATGCCCCTTAAAAAAGCCAAGCGGCCGGTGTTCGCCCGCTGTAAGGTCATTTTTTATTTTTAACTCGGGTGATTCTAATGTCAAAAATAACGGAAACGAAATACCATAAGATCTGGACAATTCATATCGTTAGTTCGTACTTTGCCTAATCGAAATACTAGAACTCTAATTTATATCAAATTAACCCATGCCCTGACTTTGGACTAATCAAACGAGTTCTGTGACAATCACAATTAACAACACTTAATTAAAAATATAAAAATTGTGGAGCTACACAAAAAATGACTATCAGAGGAATGACAAACAGTCATCAATCAACTTGATAACTATGTATATACGTATACTTGAATAAAACTCAACTATCAAAAAAAGTGTATGACGTCTCTTCCTAATATTTCGAGTCAAGCAATCATATGTAAAAACTGCTGACAAACAAAGATTGTGAACTTTTTATTCAAAGGCAAAATAAAGCATTTAATGTTAATTACTTGAGGAATTTGTTTTTGGAGTGTTTTGATGAGATATGGGCATAACAGTGTAGCAAAACTTTTATAGAGATAGTGGGTGGTCAAGGATTTTTTTATGTGAAAAAGCAATGCTTAGGAATTACACTACCGGTCTGTCATGTTGTTCAGGTCATGGTACAATGTCCAGTAGTAAGCTTCGTTTGAAGGATAGAGGAAGTCTATCGATAGGTTAGAAGGAGTCTAGGTGGCGCTTGACTAGATGTCAATGAACTTTTTACGTTTGAACTGTAAGATGCTGTACGAGTTGGAAAATATTGACGATTCTTCTTCGAGTTGCTCTATAAACGAACTTCTAGTCTGTGCTGTGCTAATAATGTGCTCTTGTTATCGCACCGCAAAGCGGACGTTTCGCTTCGAGTCCGGTCATTTTTATAACATATTGAACAAACGAAACGAAAAAATATACATATGCCCAAAAATAGATGCCCTTTCTAATAAAACACATAACTCTTCATATTGCGCGTGTGCAACGAAAATAAAATGAAACGCCAAGGGGAGACGAAATTAAAATAGTCAGCTGATCAGGAATTCAATTCGAGACGCAATTTTTTCCCACCGGAACCCTCCCTGCATCAAGAAATTTCATGTTGAAAGATGGCGGAGCGAACCGGCTAAGTTAGGTTAGGTTGAAACGGGTGATCCCCCCTACGCCCTCCCCCTCCTTCACTAGGGAACCCACTTAAGAACACCATTAGGTCCATTGTGATGCTTGATGTGATGATTCTAGTAATTGAGCGTCGATTTTAGGCCATTTCAAGCCATTTGGAATACTAGTATTTTGCAGCTCACCCAATCCATCAACAACAGGTGAGCCAAGGAGGGCCCTTCTTCTTGAAGGCCGGGGACGTACTGAGAAGATGGGAGACAGTTTCCTCCTCATCTTTATTGTCCTAACTTCTACATAAGCCATTGTGGGGAAGTCCCAGTTTTTCGACGTGCGGGTCAAATGGACAGTGGTCAGCCAGCACGTTTACTACATGGCTTATCTCCGTTTTGTTCAACTGAACAAGAGATTTTGAACGCGTTGTGTCCAAAGTTGGCCACGTTGCATGAAGAGTGCGACACCCCGATGCTGTGGTTCATCTCAACCGATCTCGAGCTAAGCTGATTTTCCTCACAGCTAGCTTGTAGGTGGCTAAGGGCACTCTCATCCGGGGTAAAGTGGGGTGTCCTTTCCCCTTCGGTTTTCGTGTCTAGCAGGCTCATCTGCCCTAGAGTTTCCCCTCACTGTGTCCAGGAACCCAAAAAAGTGTTATGTCAAACTGAGTGGCAGTTTCACACAGAGACCTGCGGCAGTTTAGAACAGTCGAGGATGTTGTGATGACAGAATTAAGAGATTTGTGGGTCACCTTACGAGTTACGATTTTCAGCATAGTGGCCTAGAGTGGAAGTGCTAAGTGCGAGTGTAGCCCCCTATGCAGAAAGTCGCAATTCGTCTGAAACGCCACTTTCTTCAATTCAAAAAAATTGTCACAAATCACGACTTACATATACATTCAGCACAGGGGCCTTTATGTTGAGATGCACTTGCCGGTCACCACCACCACATTTTCATCAGCATAGGTCACCGTGGTGCACCCAGACTCCTTTAGAGTTATCAGCACTTCGTTGACTGTTACTTTCCAAAGGAACGGCGATAACACCCCACCTTGTGGTGTGCCTCTTCCAACCCGTCTGACTTCTTCCGAAAGCCCCAGGCTAGACTCAGCAGCTGATCAATAAAGGACCTGAAGCACCCATCAACATCCAGTCACTGGGGTGCCCTCGTGACCGCAGAAGGTTCAACATTGTTGAAAGCACCTTCAATATCTAAGAAAGCAGCCAACGTGAATTCCTTATATTCAAGGGATCTTTCGATGACCGCTACCAGGAAGTGGAGAGCAGTGTCTACTGATTTACCTTTCGTGTAGGCATGCTGCGAGGGAGAAAGGAGTTTTCTATCAATGCTTTGCTTAATATGAATTTCCACAAGCCTTTGTCACATTATCCATGCTCTTTCTTCTTTAAAACCCACAAACCACAAAAATAAATCTGCTCTCATCAATGAAATTACAAATCATCTCACAAAAGGTACGTTGAGCGCGGTACTTTTCGCATTTTTACATTAAACGAAACTTAACGAAACAATATTTAACCGACATACGTTCAATATGGCCGAACACATTAATTTCCATGAGAGCGCGCAATAAATCTATATTTCCTCCAATGATGCGTGCAGAGGTTTCTGGATTTCTAAACAAAACTATGTTGTAAAAATCAAAACGTCGAGGTCAAAGACAACCGGGTTAAATAATGGTTTCCTACTAATCACGTGGGCAGATGCCATGAGCGGGGGGTATTAGGGGTCTGTCAATCAACAGACCGGTTATTTAGCTAAAAGAAATATACATAGGTTCTGTGAAGCATTGCAGCATCTTTTTGATTTTGACTTTCGATTTTGGGTCCAAATACTCCTATGTGCGCTGGTGCAATGGTGGCGCGCAAAAGTATCAATATAAATTTTTTTTATGTGAAAGACTAGATCTCAGGAAAAGCGCAAGCGACAATCTATTTTCTTCATATAGACAGGGCCGGCGTTTGGGTTTTTTGCGCCCGGTGCACTACGTCATATTGCGCCCCATAAGCTGTTAATTTTTGAATGCACTGAATGGAAAAAGTCACAAACACTGAATGGGAGAAATAATTTTCACAGTTTGCGCAAAATTTAAGATTGCACCATAATACTTAGATAGTAAGTTTCGCATGGGTCAAACTCCAACTAACAAAAATCTGCTGAAAACGTCGTTTACGGAGAAGAGAGTAGGCGATGACGATGGGGCGGCCGAATTTTTGAGCCTATAAATTCCTTCACGGAATTTTTGAATCAGCTTTTCGACAGATGTTATTTTTGGTTTTTGTGTCTCTTTTACTAGGAAAAGAAAAAAATGACCGAAGGGAGAATTAATATTAAAAGCAACAACAACAAGAAAAAGGATTCTAACGTATAATTTGTTGGAAAAGTTGGCTTTTGTGAAAACCCATGCAATTCTTCATCGAATTTTAAAAGGAAATTTACGATTACAGCCAAATTTTTGTTGATTGGCTCGAAACTGGCCATTCTTATTTGCTAGACAGTAATACCCCGGCTTCACTGGCCGAAATGCGCAAGTTCGGACATATTGGTGAACTGAACTTCAATTTTTGCATTGGACACATTTTCACGTATTGAACTCAGGAAAAATAAAGCCTGAGTTCGCCCAACAAAACATGAAATTGAGATCGCTCAAAAGAGGGGAATCAACTGGAGCAATGGAATATCATTCCAGTGAGCTTTTGCATTTTGAACATTTTGAAGCAACAGCAATTTCAAGCATGAACTGAACATGCCAGCCGGTGAAGCCACTTATGCGGAATAGAATTGAACTTTAATAAACTGAGGACGATAAAGCCGAGCTATAAAGGAACAAACAAAAAAGAGGTATTAAAGAGGATTTCTCACCACAAGGAATTTTGTTATCCTCATTTCGCTCATTTACCTCTTTTAACAATGCTTGAAACAGAATTTAACAGTGCAGCAACAACGCCCTCAAGTTTATATCAATCACAGTAACCAGCAATACACAATACAGAGCCATCGGAACAATTTTTCCTTTAGGTGAGTGAATATGGTGCCTTTTACAGAATTTTCTAAAAGGGCTCCAAATAAATGAGATTTTTCTCTCACTTGGGAGATTTATTTTAAAAAAATTCTCGAATCTTCCTGAACGAGGGCAGGTGAAATTTCTCCGTTTATCTTGCACGATAAAGTACAGAGACAGAAATTGGGTAAATTTGTGTAATTTCTCGCACCCGTGAGAATTATTTAGGATTTGTTTTTTCCAAGTTTTAAATCTGAATTTCTGAAATTGCGCCCCCGACACATTGCGCCCGGTGCAAGTGCTCCATTCGCACCTAAGAACGCGCCGCCCCTGCGTATAGAGTGCAATGTCAAACAGCAGCTCTAGTCGGAAAGGAAGGAACTGCCACAACCTACCCTCAATATTGTTATTCCACCTACTCCCTACCATTACTATCGCGACTCTAACATCGAGAAACAGCTCGCTGGAGTGTTATGCCTCCAGAAACGAGTTGAATCTCATCAACCAACCGTTGACATGCCTTTGGTGGAGCGGAGAAGGGCTAAGGAAGGCTATGACAGAAGGAATCAGGGATGTAAAGAGGAAAGAAGAAAGAAGGGATGTTATGTAGGTGGGACAGTGGAAAAGTCGAAGGACCGTGGAACTGCCGGCATTCGAACGGGATGGCAGCCAAATGCCTTTCTCTCCCTAAGCTACCAAGGCGCAGCGTGATAAATCGTTTCGGTTGAAGAAAGTGACGTTTACGAAATACGACTTTCATCAGCACAGTGGTTATGGCGTGGTTGTGGTAAGTTGAGCTTATGACCCTTGTGATGAAAGTCATAATTCGACTTAAACGTCACTGTCTTCAACTCAAACGACTTGCCACGCCACGCGACACCAGTTTCAGCGGCCTTTGTCAAGCCACAGTAGGGCATTTTTGAAACACCTGCCCATGGGGGGTAGGGCATTTTTGAAACACGGGGGCCTCGGTAGCCTAGGGAGTAAGGCGTCTGGCTACTATCCCAGAGGTCCCGGGTTCGAATCCCGGCCAGCCCCACGGTCCTTCGCCTTTTCCACTTTCCCACCTACATAACTTTCCTTCTTTCTTCTTCCCTCTTTACATTCCTGATTCCTTCTGTCATAGCCTTCCTTAGCCCTTCCCCGCTTCACCAAAAGCGCATGTCATCGGTTGGTTGATGAGATTCAACTCGTTTCAGGAGGCATAACACTCCAGCGAGTTGTTTCTCGATGCCCCGATGACAAAGTCGCCAGTAATGGTTGGGAGTAGGTGGACTGCAAAAAAAAAAAAAAAATATCGCTGGTAGGTTGTGACAGTTCCTTTCTTCCCCGACTAGAGCTGCTGTTCGACATTGCACTCTATATGAAGAAAATAGACTGTCGACACAGTATAAAGGGCGTTTCCTGTGACTCTAGTCTTTCACATAAAAAAAAAAAAAAAAAAAAAATATCAATGGCACAATCAGTATTCTTTCAGCACAGCAGAACCGGTTTAACGTTAATCTAGGTCTACATTAATATTCTTTCTTCGCGAGTAATTTTCTTGTTATTATACGGAAATTTCTGTGTGCGTGCCAATAATTTTGCTACCCACAGTAAAAGTAAGAGAGTAAGCCGAAGCACTTTATGTATGTGTTAAGTATTCAAGGCGAAATTTTCTGGTGAACATGTTACTACACTACCTCTTATACCTCTCGCAAAAAAACCGGTTCTGCTGTTACTGAAGGAATACTAATGTAGATTGGGCCAATGAACTGTACTCTTGGCGGAACCGAATGTATGACTGGCAGATTTTAGCTCGGGGTACATGCTCAAAAAGGAGTTTACATTTCTTAAGGAATTTGGATGCTTCTTTGACGGATTGGAATATGTGTTCAAATTTCATTAAAATGTTTGTTTCTTTCTTTCGACTATTTGTTAAATTGAGGGCAGGAATTGGAGAGGCAGAGGCGTGAGGAGGTCAAAAAGGTAGAGAGGGCTGTCGGTGTAGAAAGCTTTATGCAGGAGGACCAAAGCCATGATATCAATAAAGCGAAGAGGCCACAATCCAACAAGGAGTTTTGGACACCAGACACATCATCAGATCTTCTCAAGTGGTAAATGAACCTTAAACAATCAGTAAATGCAACTTTGAGACGCTGACGACAGGATGAGGCGAACGATATGTATATGAGAGACCCGAAGAAGAAATGTGTCAGGATGAGGGAATTAACAAGCTTGAACCGGATAGATGAGAGTAAAAGAGTGGAATAGAGCCAAAGTTTGCGTAATGTTCTATATATCTTCGAGAGCATAAGTGAAACGGGTTTGCAACAAGAAAGTTTGGAGTTGATAACAATTCCAAGATTATTGACATTGTCAACAATAGGAAGCGAAATATTATTGAGTAGAAGAGATGAAAAGTTTCTAAGGGACACAGAGCGACGACTAAGGAACAGAACTTGGGATTTATTAGGATTTAATTTAAGGTAATTTAGGGAGCACGATTCATTAATTCGGGATAATGTGCTGTTGAATTCAGAAATACATGGTTCGATCTTGTTAGGATTACATGAATTATACAGCTGGAGATCGTCAGCATACAGGTGGAAGGAGCATTTATGGATAACAGCAAGAAGATCATTAACATACAGCGAAAATAGAAGGGGGCCAAGTACAGAGCCTTGCGGAACTCCAAGGGACACAGATAGGAACGAGGATACAACATTGTTAAGGGGAACACATTGATGCCTATTAAAGAGAAAAGAAGCGAAGAGTCGAATGGCAGAAGAGGAAAAATGATAGAGTTGGCTAAGTTTGGAGAGCAGACGCGAGTGAACCACAGAATCAAATGCCTTAGAGAAATCTAAAAGGACCAGTACGGCAATGTCACCAATGTCTAGCGCAGAACGCAAATCAGTCGTTACCTTTAATACTGCCGTTTCACAGCTATGGGATCTACGGAAGCCAGACTGGTATTTAAAGAGGAGGTTGTTAAACTCAAGATATCGTAGAAAGAAGAATACTGATGGGACGAAAATCTGGAGGTGATTTTTTAGGTAAAGGAATCACTATGGCTTTTTCCCAAAGCGACGGAACTTGAGAAGTTGTCAAACAGTAATTGAAGATATGCGTTATAGTTTCTGCGATTAGTGGCGATAGAAGCTGAAGGAAACGCGGAGATAGATTATCCCAGCCAATGCTGTTTGAAGAGATGGAAAACAATATCTCAAGAACTTCAGGTGTGTCAACACAACGAAAACTAAAACCATCAGAACTAAGTAGGTAAGTCAAGGGGAGGAAGATCAGAAGAGGAAGCGGGCTCAGATGGAGATTGCATGAAAGACGCATTGAAGAGGTTTACATCAGCATCAAACGGGATGACCACAGGAGCATGAATGCCCAGCGAACGAAGATTACACCAGAGTTTTCTAGAATTTAAATTGGGATCAAGCTTGCGGGAATAATACTCACGCTTTGCAGACTTAACCTTACTGTTGGTAAGGTTGCGGAGCAATTTGTAATCATTACGGTAACTAAGTATCCTAGTCCTACGATAACGTCTGTACACGAACTCACGCTAAATTATTAAGTCGCGGATTTCCCGCGAAAACCAAGGACAAGGTAAGGGTAGCGTCCTCTTGTGACAATCGGTACACATTGGTCATAACCTGATTGAATGAATGAGGTCAGGATATCAACTTTTGTGTCAACAGAAGTTGTGTTATAAATATCACTACCACGATATAGAGGAGGCGACTTCAGAAAGCCGGTCTAAATTGATGTTATTATAGCGATATGAAAATGAAGAAGACGCAGAAGAGGGAAGGAAAGCAAAACGAAGGGAGGGGAATAATATATCATGGTCAAGAAAGCTGGGAGACGAGATTTGATTGTATTTTAGTATTAAATCAGTGGAGGTAACACTTAGAAGATCAAGTAAGAACGGGTTTTGGCAGTTCAGAAATGTTGGAAGATGATTTAAAATCAGCAAATCCAGAGATTCAAGAAAATATCTAAAAGTATTCGTACGCATGTTATCCTTTAACAGATCAACATTAAAATCACCAGCAGCAATTATATTCTCATAGTGGTGAGAGAGGCTCGAAACAAGATTGTAGAACTCAACAGCAATGTCAGGATTAAACGTATTAGGAGGACAGTATACACTGATCACTACACATTTGTCATAAGCGGTCTTTATTTCAACAGCAATAAATTCAAATTGCGATCAAGTAAAAATACAGTAAATAAGAGGAATGGAAAAAACTGGAATTTGGAAGTTAATACTCGCGACGCAAACGGGCGTATTAATCAGACATCACCTTACGACTTCAAGTACGAAGTTAAACTCCATTATTTATAACAGCACATCTCCCAAAACTCTTTAATCCTTTCTGCTACGCTTTTTGCGAGGCAAAACTCTGCTTATGCTTGGCAACCCTGGCGCAATGCTCCCTTGTATTGACTTTTTAAGCGGAAAGGGCTAATTTTCGCGTGCGGGGCACAATCAGAAATATTCGCCAACAGAGCTCTGATTTAATACAATCTACACAAATTTATTAAATCAATATCGGAAACGGCGGCTATCGATTACTTACTTCTGTGTCCACGGCTACAATCGGCATCTTCCAAGATTGGTGTCGTCTGCTGTTCTTTTGTTTTGAGCAATTTTTGCAGTACGAATTATTGTTATGGCGATGCACACACATATGTATGCAAGAAACTTATCTCCACTTGGCCACCAGTCTTTATTAAGCCCCGGACGCCGCAAGTAATTTTATTATAGGGGAATGCTTTTAGTATTAACTCCACTAGTACACGGCCTCACGAAACTTCAAATTTTCCACTTCCTGCCTCGTTACTACTCATCCAGCAGCCGAGAATCAATTACACTCATTTTAATTTAGATAAAGTCGCTTAAGAATTTTGCACGCGATCGAGATGAGAATTGGCATCCCACGAAAGAAAGGCACTCGGAGAGATCTCACTGAAACTGTACTTTTCTTCCGTATAACTTTGGCCGCAACTCCGGACCGGACATACGGAATTATTTTTACTCACATTCGACTATAGAACAAATAAAAAAATTAAACGCGGAGCCGCACAGAAGCTCTGTAGCCGCACACGCCGCACAACACATTACACAACTCGCGAAGCAGCAAGCAACCCTTCCCGAGAAAAACAACGGAATGAGAGAATTATTAGCATAAGAGGGTTCCGTCCGAGCGAAATGGGGTGAAAAAGGGAGAAAACGAGCTTCCGTGCAGAAAGCTCGTGCTTTGTGGTGAGGCGCTGAATCTGCACAAGATTGGTATGCATTCAGCGCATATTCCGCTGATTTTTCAAGGACATGTCAAGATGGAAGATGCTGGTAAGATGGAATCGCTAAGGGGGGGGGGGGGGGGGGTAAATATTTATAACGGCGTTCTTTGTACGAAACAGAAATTTTGTGCCTCAAAGCTTTTCTCCTGCAGCCGTTGCGTTGGGTGGTATAAGAAGAGAGCTTTTGTTAATTTCCCCTTTTCACTTTTTATTGCAGACTTCGAGTAGCTGAATAAAAGAAAGCTTTTCAGAAGAACTTGCACGACTCTTACTCTTCGCTGGTGGCGCACTTGTGGCAAAATGTGACTAGATTATGGGTAAAAGAAGTGTTATTGAACCTTTGTCGACGGGCGGTACTTCTCGGTACCACCATTTTATTCCTCAATATTCTCCCTCATCAAGGTCCAGTTACACTTGAAAACTCAACGAGACTCTTAAGTACCACCCTTAAGCCTGGACCTAATATTCCGTACCGTACCGTAACAAAATTGAACGAATCTGAGCTCAGTTACGGCATTTTGACAGATGCCCTAAATGAAAACGTAAAGTGGCAAGTGACAAGTGCAAAATGGATAGCATAAACAAAGATTTAAGAAATTTATTTGCATTATTTAAGCTGTGGAAGCATTACAAACAGATTAGAAGTGATCAGAGGAAAAGAAGGAATAAAAATCGCGCAATAAATAAGCTCCTTCGGAAGTCCACAACTAACTAATTACATGAAATCTTTCACTCAAAAACAAGATTTCAGTGAAGGGTAACTGAAATCTCTCACGTTTTTAGAAACAAACATGGTAGTAAAATTTCTTCCTAAACATGGAAATGCCACCGACTACGAATGATTTATTGCCCTCATAAATGAGTACAGGGCCGCATTGGAACGGACATTATTGTTTTATAAAAACAACAAAGGGTGTCGTATTTTACAACACTAACCTACTTTACTTATTATGATTATTTCTAGAAAAAAAGGAAATGGAAATTTGAAAGATTGTTGTGTAGGGTAATAATTATAATATTTCAAGTCATTTACTGCTCCAATTTTTAAAACTAGTTGGGATGTGGGTTCGACCCTTTCGGTCCACACGATCAACTTCCCAGTATGATGGATGTTGAATATTATGATTGGATATTTTAATAATAAATGAACAATAGGCAATATAGAATATATGCATAATACCGAGAATTTGTCACAATTGTTTATGAATATTTTCGCTAAAATGTCAAACTAAATGTGCGCACTTACAAGATTAGGATGACGAAAATGTATATAAAATTGATGTATTAATGTTTTTCGGCACCTCAATGAAGTCGATATAGTTTTTAGTTCGCGCGGTATCGTGCAGGTACAAAAATCACTTAAGTCATTTAAACCAAAAAACCGCTCGACCGAATATTATAAAAATCTTTTCAGATAATATTGTCGCTAATACGCTTCGAACGGCACCTCGAGTAAGTCAATATCTTTCGTGGTTCGGGCGATATCGTGCAGGTACAAAAATCACTTACGTCGCTTAAACAAAAAAACGGCAGGACCGAATTTCATGAAATTCTTTTCAGATCATATTTCGGTTAATACGCTTCGAACAACACCTCAACGAAGTCGATATCTTTTTTGGTTCGCGCGATATCGTGCAGGAAAAAATGACCACATCCGTACGCACATATACACACACACACACACACACATACTTCCTCCCAATTTTTTGCTTAAAATGCTCCTGGGACCTTGAAAGATGAAAATACGTTGAAATTTTCGATTTCGATTTTCGGACCGATTACAATAACTTCCTATACTGGGAAGTTAAAAATTGTTAAAATGTGAACAAGTTTTTTAAATAGCTAACGGATGCTAAGGTTTCGTGCCATTCTTACGGCACCATTACGGACCATTCGAGAATTTAACGAACATTCGGCAAGTTTATTAAGTCAATTTAGGTCGGTGCCATATGAACACTTATGTTCGTAGGTTACGGTACTTACGGTTACGGTACGGTACGGAATATTAGGTCAGGGCTTTAGGCTGCGGTTACGCTGGCTGAAAGTTGGTGATAGTCCAGCTGGTGCCAGCTGTTACAAGCAAATTAAACACAAGGAACTATTTCAGAGTGGTTAGGCTGAAACTTGCAAGCTTTCACACATTCATGAAAGTTCATGACAGCGTGATAGCTAATGAAATTTGTTTAGTTAGCTGGCACCAGTTGAGATTGAAATTTTGATTCAGAAAAATTAATAAACGAAGTGAGGAATAGAAAATTGTTGTGGGATGCAACGGCAGCTAATTATAAGGACAAAAAGAAAGTGAAGCGTGCGTGGGATGAAGTAGGGGACGCATTAAATTTAGATGGTAGTTAAGTTTTTATTATTATTTATTTAAACAAAAATAAGTCATAAAAAGTCATTTGATTTTGTACACGAAGTAAAGCTACCTTGTCCACACCTTCGTGGTCAATGATAACATTATGCAATAAACAGACAGTTTTCGTAATATCTATTGCAGTTTGCACATTTATTCATTCTTATAATTGTTTGCTTAATTTGCCATTTAATTGTATAGTACATACGCTTTTAGCGGTATAAGATACTGTAAATCTTGATGTACTTGAAGTAAATAAATGAAATGAAATGAAAATGAAATGAAATCTGTTTCTATCTCCTTTGTGAGGATACGTCACTTCATAGCAGTTAACCCAAATGCACACTCGATAACCTTTCGTGTTCTAAAAAGGTTTTCGTTAAATATATTTTTCTCGTTGGTTATATTTCTTTGAGGGAACGGTCTTAGCAAATATTCTCGCAACGGGTATGCCTCATCTGCTAATAAAACGAAGGGTGCATAAACGTCTGTACCTGGTAACCGAGCTTGCAAACAACAAAAATTTCTTCGAATTTAGGAGAAAATAAGTGATAAGATGTTTGTTATAATTAACGGAAACAAATTTCCATCACTCATTTTTATTTATTAGCAGTTTTTTTCATTAAATAAATGTATTTATTTCAAAACCGTGACGGTTATTTCCCCTGTTTAACGAAGTTTTCAAAATAGCTCAAGAGTGAGACAGAAAAACGAAAAATATACCTGTCTATTTTTTTCTAATTATGTTTATATCGCTGACGTGCACTGACGATTACAGTTCATTGGGATTTAACGTGGGAGCGAGGCAGGAATAGTTTTTGGTGCCATTTTTTTTGTATGGGATTTTGTTCATTTAACAGTCCATTACTATATGTCAGTGGAAAGAGCAGAATATAGTTCTACGCCCACACCGACGCCTTCTGTTAATTGGGCAACATCAGAGAAGATATCAAATGATATTGTTTATGTGTTGCCATTTGAAAAGATTTAATCTTTATACATATGTTTTTCTTGTTTTTGAAGTAATAAATAATATTTTATTTTGAATATTTACCTTAAAGTTACTGAAAGTCTTTCGGCAGCAGGAATTGGTCTTTGGAAGTTTGTGTGTTGCTTCTCAATTTCATCTTTTATTTGACGCAAAATGTAGTCGAAAGTTTTGGGTCTCATCCTGTAGTATTCATATAATCGATCTTCATCTTGCCTTAACTCCATGTGCAAATTATGGAACTCGCCGTGTTCAGATCGTATTTTATAAATGGGATGTACACCGAATTTTCTATTTCTTTTACATAGCATCATGTACCTACTTAAGATAACTACTTTCTGTTAAACATAGCATATATTCAAATGATTCGTCCATCATGAAAAATTGTTGTTAATAAAGCACTGAAAAGTTTTTACTAAAAAACGATACGATCCGAGCTAATCGATGCCGTGTACATAACTATCATAAACTGTCTTGCAGCATAACCACTAAACAATGAAAATAGGTCTGTTCCCGTACCTGCAGAAAGCGCAGAATCTGCAAGTTGCTTCGAATTACTTAACAGAATTCTGTTCCCGTACTTTTACTGCAGCCGCCATATTCATTTCCCCACCCTGCAGTAAGAAGCAGAAACTTGCAGAAGCTACGAGCTGCTGTAACCTGCTGCAGCAATTTTTTGAAATATGGAAATGTCAAAACTGGCATTCCCGTGTTCTTTGCAGGGCCGGATTTATAAATTGCGGGGCCCCAAGCACAACCTCGTGATGGGGCCCCCCAACAATGACTACCGTAGTTACGTTTAGTTTTAAATTTATTATTTTAGTTGCAAAACTATGACGGTTGTATATTTGATTCGCAAAAGAATATTATGAAAACACGATGGCCAAACAATTTTTTTACTTCTCTTTTATCTAAAGACGAACCAAACATAACATAAGAGGCGCGGGGCCCCCTGAGGGTAGGGGCCTCAAGCAATTGCTTGTTTTGCTTGTTGGTAAATCCGGCACTGGTTCTTTGTAAACGTTAGATGTATGTAAAGTGCTCTAAAACAGATTAAAAACAAAAGAATAACTGTTCTTCTTTTCGATTTCAGAAAACCTGCAGAATCTGCAGAAACATGTTCCTGTACTTTCTTTATTTCATCCCCACCTCTCAATAAGCAACTTGCAGTAAGTGACAGAATGCAGAAAGTACGGGAACAGACCTAGCTTGAATTGTAACAGCTGGCACCAGCTGGACTATCACCACCTTTCAGCCAGCGTAACCGCAGCCTTAGAGACTGAGTATATTTCGATTCATCTGTATATGTTGTCTTAATCAGGGGCCGTATTTGGTTTCTCGAGCTTAATTTAAACGGTTTCTTCTGCGGACATGTAATGTTAAAATAAAATGAATTTTCTTACCAAGAGGAAGCGCTATTTGCTTTAAAAATGGCGCCTTAAAAGACCCTTTGGAGCGTTTTTTTCCTACTGGGCATGAGCACACAACTGTGTTAGTCGGTGGTCCGGGTGCTATATTCGTATATTGTATGGAAAAGTGGATATTAGAATTATTTTTAAATAATTATGTTAAAAGAAAGTTATTCACTCTGTATGCCTAAGAACAATTAAATTAAAACGTTGATATTTAAAAATTATGAATTTTAGATTTTTTTTAGTGTCTTTCAGTGGAAACTATTATATTCATGTAACATTAAGGGCCGGTTTCACAGTGAGAACTTATGGCTGGTTTACACGTATTAAGTAGTCAAGTATTTAACTAAATTTTAACTTAATTTTAAGTGACTTAATGCATGTAAACATTGAATTTAGTAATAAGTTGCAAGTTAAAATTTAGGGGGTAAGTAAGCAAGTAGAATAGAATTTTTTCTATTTTTCGGTTTAGAGTTAACCCTTCTAGCACAGAAGGCGCACTTTTCAGCAAAGCATGAAAATCTATATATACATACACATACATATATATGTATATATACATATATGTATACATATATAGAGTTTCCCTTCTATTACAGGAGGCGCACTTCCCAGCAAGGCTGAGAAAAATTTACCACAGATTTTGTGGCTCTGCTGAGGCATGCAAACATATAACAATAAATAACGAATTAAACCTTCTAGCTCAGAAGGTGCACTTCTCAGCAGGGCTGAGAAACATTTACCACTGTCGTGGCTCAGCTGAGACATGCAAACATGAAAATTAAAAGCATGAAAGATCAAAAACATCAAACAGAGAAGCGTGCAACTAAAAGGGAGTGGGGCACGCAGGGAGTCATGCCACATTGAGAAGGGTCCTTTTGAGGACAACTTCACTAGTTAGCAAGCTAAACACATTCCTATTGTTGTTAGTATTTATAAGCATGCGATTAACGGGTTCGAACATGCCATAATTGGTGTTAGAGGAATTAATGTGCAAGAGAGGTTCACCTCTCAGGTTGTAGTTATTCACTCTAAATGACGCGCGGCTTCTTAAGAAACCAGAGTCCACCTTGTCATTCATCAGTCGATGAACGAATATAACGTCAGCGACCTCACGGCGCTTATGGAGAGAGCTTAAGTTGAGCAATTTAAGTCTGTTCTCATAAGGCGGAAGAGCAAGTGGGTCGTCCCACGGGAGGTGGCTGAGTGCAAACCGGACGAACTTCCTTTGAACCGATTCGATTTTACTAACATGGGAGGAGTAGTAAGGAGACCATACCTGGGAAGCGTAGTCAAGCAAAGGCCTAACCAAAGATACGTACAGGTGTTTAGTGATGAGGGGGTTGTTGAACTCTTTGGACCATCTTTTTATAAATCCCAGGACTGAATTGCCCTTAGAGGAGATATAATTGATGTGGGTGGAGAAATCCAACTTACTTTCTAACCTAACCCCAAGATCAATTACAGATTCAGTACGGGAGACCTTGTTGTCAAGGAAAGTATAGTCATAAGTTATAACATCACGTTTCCTACAAAAAGTCATGATCTCGCATTTACTAATATTAAGTACAAGGTTGTTGTTGGAACACCAAGAATAGAAGGTGTTTAGATCTGCTTGCAGAAGTTTGCAATCCTCTATACTCTTTATGTGGCGATACAGTTTGATGTCATCAGCGTAAATAAGGATTTTACAGTGCCTTAGCAGGGTAACAATATCGTCAATTGATAAAATAAAAAGAAGAGGGCCAAGATGACTGCCTTGCGGGACTCCAGAGGACGCTTCGATGTTCTTCGATTTGACTCCGCGGAATAGAACCTGGTAGGTTCTATCAGCTAAGTACGACTGGAACCAATCCACAAGGGCATGCGGAAAGCCTAATTTCTTTAGTTTAAGAACTATAATAGAGTGGGAGAGCTTGTCGAAAGCCTTACTAAAATCTGTATAGACACAGTCAGTTTGGCAGCCAGTGACAAAGCCTCTAATTGTGTGTGAAGAGAACTCCAGTAAATTAGTAGTAGTGGAACGGGCTGCAAGAAAACCATGTTGGTTTGTTGAGATAAGCCTCTTGCAGATAGGGGCGATAGCAGAATAAATAATAGATTCGAAGAGTTTTGGTATAGACGATAACTTCGCAATTGGCCTATAATTAGATATTTCGTTTTTACAGCCTTTCTTATGGACAGGTATTATAAAAGAGTTCTTCCATAAGGTTGGGAAGCGCCCTTTATTTAGGGATTTTTGAAATAAACATAGTAGAGGAGACAGTAGGGCCTCTGCACAGGATTTTAGAACAGCTGGAGGGACTCCATCAGGGCCGGACGAAAAATCCTGTGGAAGTTCATTTATATGTTTTGAGATATCATCCCTGGTTATAGATAGGGAAAAGTTTTGAGCCGTTTGGATTGCATTGATATGTCGAAAATTGTCTACATCTGGCTGGAATACCTACGGGGGACGAGAAAGATTTGAGGAAGAACGATGCAAAATTGTCACAAATTTCGGCTGAATTAGAACTAAGGGAGTTCTCGTATTGCATGGTGTAAGGGTAATTATCAACTTTTTTCTTTGTGTTGATAAATTGAAAGAATGCTCTGGGATCACCATACATTTTACCTTCCATGTTTCTGAGGTATTCCTTATAGAGGATTTTGGAGAGAGCATGAAATTGGTCATAGCAATTGAGAAATGCATCGAAACTCGCAGTGTCTTTCTTCTTCAGATAGGTTTTCCAGAGTTTATTCTTCAGGTTTTTGGTACGTCTCAACTCGTTGTTGTACCACGGTGGGGATGATCTGGACGACTTTAACGGCTCTATAGGTACACAGGATGCGAAAGTTTCATACAGGACGGAATAAAATCTTGCTACATCGATATCCAGCTCATTATGTGAGAGCAACCAACTGAAGTCGACTTCAGTGAGCTTGGATGACAATTCCTCAAGGTTGGCTTTTTTAAAGTTGAAGGTAAAGGTTGACTCCTCTGGGATTGGCTTATTGTTAAAGACAGAACAATAGCTCAGTAGGAGAGGAGGGTGATAATTATCGACAGGTGACAAGACAATTGAGCTAGGCTCAACATTCATGTTGTCTGAGTCGGAAAAGAATACAAGATCTAACCGCCTTCCTAAAATATTATTCACACCACTCATTTGGTTCAGGCCGCATGAGAATAGGGAATTCAGAAAGCTGGACTCCCTAAAATTAAGGTTGTTTTCAGGGAGGTAGTTATCGTCGTCATCACAAGATACCCATTGAACATTGGGTAAATTAAAATCACCTAAAAGTAGGATTTCGTCTTTAGAATCCATCATATCCTGGATATGATTAATGCAGGAAATTAGGATATCATAAAGGTTATGACCTTCATCGTCAAGAGTGCTGAGCATATCGGGTGGGATGTAACAGCAGATCAAGAACATGTTATTGTGGGCAAGAGAGACTTTAAGAGCGAGAAGCTCAATGTCCAAAGAGTTGGAAAAACTAGGAAGCGTTATTGAAGAACAATTGAGACGGTTATTACAGGCAAGTAGTAAACCACCTCCACGAGCCTCCGAGTCATTATGTCTATCCCTCCGAAAAACCCACTATATAGTAGGCGGGTTTAGTGATTCATTTTAGTTAGATGCATAAAGGACCCCGCACAAATTATATGGAAACGTGCTTTCGGTCAAATTGGCTGGAATTTTACTATGTTGTAGCTAACATCGTCCTGATCAAAAGTGTTCATGGGCACGAAACCCAAAAATTAGATCTTTTGGGTTTTTCAGGTACTTTTAGGATTTACCTCTCTTTTGCCTCCCACGGCCCCAAAACAAGTCGTAGGAGGCTCCAAAACCCCTCAATATTTTCGTAACGGTACCTACTATTAGTAAAAAATACCAGAAAAATCCCCCTTGCCTCTAAGGGGGCCAGGGGTCGGTCCGTATGGCTGCAACAGGTAAAATGCACTTATGCACTTTATACTTTTACCTCCCACGGCCCAAAAAAATTGGTTGTGCGTTTTTTGTAACAGCAGTTTTATTTCATTTTTATTTATTGATTAAAATCAATAAACAATGCCAAGTGGAAAAGTTTTAAGTGAAGTAGAGAAGCAGAGAATTTTAGATTTTCAGAAAGCTGGATTTAAACAATGTCAAATTGCAACTGAATTGGGAAGATCTGAAAATGTAATTAGTAACTTTTTAAAGCTTGGAATTGAGAATTTTTTGATGCACCTACAAATCGATGTAATTAGAGCCCCAGGTGAGGTGCAATGACTTTTTTTTGATTGATTATGAATTACTACAAGGTAATTAACTAGTTTTATAATTTAGACATGGGTGGCGTGCATAGGGTGCATATGGGAGGGGGGCAAACTTTCAGAACCCTTTTTGACCCCCTTAGAGGGAAATGCGGAATTTTATATTATTTTTGTGTAATTGTACGATTAATTACGAAGATTTTCCGGGGTCTCCGAGCTTCCTACGATTTTTTTTGGGGCCGTGGGAGGTAAAAGTATAAAGTGCATAAGTGCATTTTACCTGTTGCAGCCATACGGACCGCCCCCTGGCCCCCTTAGAGGCAAGGGGGGATTTTTCTGGTATTTTTTACTAATAGTAGGTACCGTTACGAAAATATTGAGGGGTCTTGGAGCCTCCTACGACTTGTTTTGGGGCCGTGGGAGGCAAAAGAGAGGTAAATCCTAAAAGTACCTGAAAAACCCAAAAGATCTAATTTTTGGGTTTCGTGCCCATGAACACTTTTGATCAGGACGATGTCAGCTACAACATAGTAAAATTCCAGCCAATTTGACCGAAAGCACGTTTCCATATAATTTGTGCGGGGTCCTTTGTTTGAATAGCGTCGCGTTCGTGTAAGTGAATATTTTATTTTGAAAATGTCGAAGTGGTCAGAAGACACTACGATGCAGTTCGTTGAAGAGTATTTAAAGCATGAATGTTTGTGGAATGTAAGAAGTAATAAAGAAGGAAATAAACAAGCGAAACAACAAGGGCTTGAGATAGACTTCGAAAACTATTTCCAGTAGCGAGAAAATATAGTACAATATGCAATTTTAATGTTGGTTCTAATGCACATCGCATTACAGTATCCCTTTTCTGTATCTCATGTTGAACTTTAGACAGCAAGAGTAATTAAAGGATACTTCTGACATACGTAGCCCAGAGAAATACTCTTGTTTATCTTCTCCATCTAATTCATGGAACAAAGTTGCACTAGCGCCGCACAATGGGCAAAAACAGTCAAAAGAGCGCGCATCACATATTTTCCGATAGATTTTTGTAATGTATGAGTTTAAAAATATTTTTTTATACTCGTACGTAAATTTAGTTTTGAGTAACTAGTAAAAAACACTATAGATTTAGTTATAAAAAAAGGAATATTGTGTATAAATAATATAGACAAAATTATTTACAACAGTTGTATTTAATGAATCGTATTTTCGACATTATTGTACTTGATCAGTCTTATTCTATTAATGAGCACTTAAGTAAGTTTATCACTTCCCCAGGTAAGTCAATAGATTTCTTTTTTTTTTCATTGCGCAATCTTAAGTGGCAAATATAGGGATCAGACATTAAAAGAAATCGATGAAAAATATCTTCTAAATTCTGTTTTCTGGAACTTCGTCTAGCGAAACTACTTTTGTAGGCCTTAAATTTTTTATTGCAATGCTCCAATGCTTCTTCAGACATTAAAAAACGAAATGGATTATATCTACATATAGACGATAAGTAAAGTTGTAGTGGGACTGTTTGAATTTAAATAAAATGAAAAAGAATAATTATTGAGATGAGGACCAAAATTCGGACCCGTAATAAGTCTTGTGCCTCGGTAACGCTCGTAATTTTCACACATAATAGGCGTGTTTCATTTTCCTGGTGTACCTACACCGGTGTAGTTTGGTGTAGTTCCAACTACCCCAGCTCATATATTGGAGTAAATGATTAGTGTAATTATGTTTTTTTTTGCAACAGATGGCGCCTTAAAAATTTTGTAGTAATTGTATTGACTTTTTTGGTTATGTCATTAAAATTTTCGGTTAATAAAAATTATTGAACGGTTTCTGTTGAAGTTATCATTCAAAATAGCATTGTTTATCTCAGAGAAAATAAAAAATTTTAAAGAATTGAATATGTCCAATGAAATTAGTGAAATCAAATTATTTTTCCTGAAAAACTTCACAGATCCCACTTGCCAAATATCAGCAGTGCTATTGTGATTCTTATTTTAAGGTTTTAAACTACACTCAAATAAAAAAATGCGTTTTATTTTCCATCTACTCCAAAGTACACTGGTGTATGTACACCAGGAAAATGAAACACACTTTATGAATCACTAAATTATCGCGTATAAGCATGTTTAAACGTATTTTTTTTTTTTTTCAAAAAGTAGCAGAAAGAAGCACTTGGAATGAACGGGATTTGTATCTGGTAACATAAAACTTTAAATTTTTACAACACATACCTCAGCCATATGCAGCCAAAATTAGTTCTGTCATTGAAAAATTATAAATTTTGGTAATTTGTAGTAAGAATCCAGCTTTTTACCACCCTAGTATATTTCTCATTAACATGTATATATTTTAATTTTAAAGAGGAAAATTGTCTTAATATATGTAACAAAATAATAAAAAAAATTATCTGCCTGAATCACGAATATTGGATTGACTATTGAAAGAAAGTTCGTACGTGGTATTAAAAAGCTGTATTTAACAACCATTGTTTGTAATAATTTTCTTATATACTCTTGTTATTTATTGAGTTTACATACATTTTTTTCCAACATATTTTGTTGTTCCTTGTTATTTAACATATCTAGAAGAAATATTAAACATTATAACACTAAAAGAATTTTTTGCGTGTTTTTTCACTTGTTTTTGCCCATTGTGCGCCGTATTCATTTCTCCTGCTTATCCAATTTCTCACCCACAATCTTTTAGGTATTCTCTCTTTTCTGGCTATTTCATCTTTTACTTAATCTCATTTAAAACAAATTTTATGACTCTATTTTTTAAAATTTTGACGCCCATCTTTAGCGAACTAAAGAGCTTCACTAAAATTAAGTGTCGAATACGTGTAAACGATTACTTGAAATTAAGTCACTTAAAATTAAGTCAAAATTTAGTTGAACACTTAACTACTTAATACGTGTAAACCAGCCATTAAGTATAAAAATTAACTTAAGTTACACTTAATGGCTGGTTTACACGTATTAAGTAGTTAAGTGTTCAACTAAATTTTGACTTAATTTTAAGTGACTTAATTTCAAGTAATCGTTTACACGTATTCAACACTTAATTTTAGTGAAGCTCTTTAGTTCGCTAAAAATGGGCGACAAAATTTTAAAAAATAGAGTCATAAAATTTGTTTTAAATGAGATTTTCGACGAAGTAAAAGATGAAATAGCCAAAAAAGAGAGAAACCTAAAAGATTGTGGGTGAGAAATTGGATAAGCAGGAGAAATGAATACGGCGCTAGTGCAACTTTGTTCCATGAATTAGCTGGAGAAGATAAACAAGAGTATTTCTCTGGGCTACGTTTGTCAGAAGTTTGCTGTCTAAAGTTCAACATGAGATACAGAAAAGAGATACTGTAATGCGATGTGCATTAGAACCAAAATTAAAATTGCATATTGTACTATATTTTCTCGCTACTGGAAATAGTTTTCGCAGTCTATCTCAAGCCCTTGTTGTTTCGCTTGTTTATTTCTATAATTGAGGCTTCTTACATTCCACAAACATTCATGCTTTAAATACTCTTCAACGAACTGCATCGTAGTGTCTTCTGACCACTTCGACATTTTCAAAATAAAATATTCACTTACACGAACGCGACGCTATTCAAACAAATTTATGCATCTAACTAAAATGAATCACTAAACCCGCTTACTAAACCGAAAAATAGAAAAAATTCTATTCTACTTGCTTACTTACCCCCTAAATTTTAACTTGCAACTTATTACTAAATTCAATGTTTACATGCATTAAGTCACTTAAAATTAAGTTAAAATTTAGTTAAATACTTGACTACTTAATACGTGTAAACCAGCCATAAGTATGGATGGCGGTTTCACAGTTGCCACTTAAAATTTACTTAAGTGTAACTTAAAAGTTTCTCTTAAATCAGAATGCATAGAAAATTCAAATGTCAGTTGATTCCAGTACATTTCCAGGAAAACGCGATTAAAAGGAAATTTTATATTAGGCCAGTCAAATTAGGGTGTGACCTCGGAATTCGAGGTAATAAGCTGAAAATTGGTATGAACAATTGTTTTGGAATTCTATATGAAGTGTCAAAAGTCTCATATAATTTCGAATCCGCGGCTTGAGTTATTAGAGGTCAAAGGTCACAAAAATCAGTTTTTCGCGAATATCTTGTAAATTATCGAGTTTACGTAAATTTTGGTTGAATAAAGTTTGTTCATTAGATAAATCTGCATAAAAATGTCCTATAATTTACGTAAAGTCAATAGTTTTCGAGATAAGGGGCTGAGAAAACTCGGGCATCGCACTGCATTCGTTTCCTAACCACCTCTGAGCTAGAGTGCAAGAGGCGTTTTTACATGGTGTCCCCAGTAGGCCTAGTCCATAGGTTACAAGGTATGAAATAATTTTGTTGATTATCTTTCTTACCCCGTTTATGAATAGGTTGAAAAGTTGAGTCGAGGTTGAGTTGCAGTGGTAAAAGTTATTTAATTACAAAAAATGGATTCTTCTTCTCAAGGTATTTAGAAAACTTTTCTATAAGCAATATTGTCTATTTTTATACCTGTATAATTAATTAATCAATGAAAGACAGTAAAATTTTTATTATTTTTGCTAGAAAATCTTTTGTTAAAGAAGCCCTAGGTACAAAAAGAGTCTCGGTTTATCTCGTTTATCATAAAATAGTGCTTAAAAAATTTGTTTATTATACTATTATTTGCAAAAAAATGTTCTGAATTTTCCCGTACGAATTGCCATTCATGAGATATCGCCATTTTAAAGATTTAAAATACTCATATCCACTCATTTGCGACTTATAAAGATCATCAGACGTTCAACAAATCCTTTGTTGGGCTACTTGGTTAATATTTTCAGGAGTGATTTCCTTACAAGTTTTTATTTAAAATTTTTTTTTATTAAGAAAAGACCGCTAATTTCCAAATCAGCGACCCGAAAAACCCCCGTATACCAAGTTTTGTAGCAATTGAAGGATATTTCACTACTTTTAGTCGCCATTTTGAAGCCGCCATCTTGTTTATGAAAAAATGGACACTAAATTCGTAATCAGCGACCCCAAAAACCCCCGTATACCAAGTTTTGTAACAATTGAAGGATATTTAACTAATTTTAGTCGCCATTTTGAAGCCGCCATCTTGTTTATGGAAAAATGGACACTAAATTCGTGATCAGCGACCCCAAAAACCCCCGTATACCAAGTTTTGTAGCAATTGAAGGATATTTAACTAATTTTAGTCGCCATTTTGAAGCCGCCATCTTGTTTATGGAAAAATGGACACTAAATTCGTAATCAGCGACCCCAAAAACCCCCGTATACCAAGTTTTGTAACAATTGAAGGATATTTAACTAATTTTAGTCGCCATTTTGAAGCCGCCATCTTGTTTATGGAAAAATGGACACTAAATTCGTAATCAGCGACCCCAAAAACCCCCGTATACCAAGTTTTGTAACAATTGAAGGATATTTAACTAATTTTAGTCGCCATTTTGAAGCCGCCATCTTTTTTATGGAAAAATGGACACTAAATTCGTGATCAGCGACTCCAAAAACCCCCGTATACCAAGTTTTGTAACAATTGAAGGATATTTAACTAATTTTAGTCGCCATTTTGAAACCGCCATCTTGTTTATGGAAAAATGGACACTAAATTCGTGATCAGCGATCCCAAAAACCCCCTAATCCAAATTTAAAATTAATTGGTTAATGTTAAAGACTTTTGGCTAGATTTTCGGCCTTTTGCCCCACTGTGCGTCGTCACCGCCGCCGCTCCAATCTGTTTGTGCCTTAAGGCCCAGTTACATAGCAGCGTTGCGTTGCGTTTCGTAGCGTCTGTCAAAATTAAAACTATGTAATTTAAATGGGACTTGCTACATTGCGCGCAATGCCACGCAACGCATGAGTTAAACAAAGTTCAACTTTTTGCGCGAAGCAAACGTTGGCAATTTAAAAAGTGACAGTTGGGAATTAAAAAAGTGTTTTTTATTCTTTAATCGTTGATATAATTGGTAAATTATATTTAATTATAATGACAAACCATACAATTTCATTATTTCTTGCAGTTTTTCCACTTTTTATATAAAACAAACTGTGCCAATTAACAGATCTTTATTTGTCAAATAACGCAACCCTAAGCTGTTATGTGACTAGGTGGCGAAAAGTCATGCTCAGCTAAGTTACGCAACGCAACGCAACGCGGCCAGTTTGACACCAGATAGATTCGCCCAAGTATTCTTATGGCTTCAATTCCCAGATCCGGTGGATTGGAAGTGAGTGCGGATTTAACACTTTGCGATCCCCAAATCCCCAGTCGCGGATTCAAATCCGTGTGAAGACGATTATGAAATACCAACTTCTGACCAGGAACTTCTTCCCCGTTATCATGTCGCAGATCACGCGAAGCAGAGGATTTCTCATTCCATACCTTGTCAGCTTTAGTAGTAGCCTCTCGACCTACACAGAATCGAAAGCCTTCTACAAGTAGACAAGATATGCTTCCGTACACTGTTCCTTACTGAAGTTCCAGTGTATGTCGGACACCAATTTAGCGCAAGCATGGATAGTGCCATATTCCACTCGGAATCCGAACCGGTTGTCTGGAATTATTTTAAGTGTTCGGAGGCCTCTGAGATATTGTCTGCTGACAATTTTCTGTTTTCACTGAATTCGACTAAATATCGATTCGTAGATCTCTGTGCTCTGGTTTCGCTTCGAAGGGCGGAATGATTTAATAGTACCTGATTCTCCAGGTCGAAGTTCCGTCGAACACTAGTGTTCACCCAATAGATTCCCTGGCGGAAAGCCCCTACTAAATCTACTCTATCCTGCACGTTTTCCACGCAAAATAATCGTCAGCGCCTCGGTAGAGCATATCCGGATCTAAGCCTGCTTTTCGTAACAATTCCTCATTGTCAAGATTCCTAGGTAATCGCAAATTCTCCAGTCGATTATGTGTCCTCCTCCTAAAGATTTTATTTTTCTGTGAAAACATACCTGGACTACTGGGTTTTACGGACCGGATCTTATTTTTCCAACGCTGATTTATTAACTTGGAGTAATTCTTCTTGCTTAATTGTTGGAGGTTTCGGATCACCGACTTAAATGTTGCAATCTCTGGATTCTGGCGGTAGTGGAATTTTCGGTGCAGTGTATTAAGTCTTGAGAGCAGTATACCCTTCTGTCTTTGTAGGCTGCCAATTGTGAAGTTCCTGTAGCAATTGGTGCAGTTTTGTTTTTTAGTCTTGGTTCGATCCATCGTTGTACAATTACTACGATTACATGTCGGCCTGAGGACTTGACTTGAGCTCGAGCTGACAGTTTAGTCCGCAACGACAGCTTACCTACTTGAGAGCTTGACTTCAAGCTAGCTTGAAATATACTTGACAGTTCACATAAGTTTGTTTCGAAAAACGTGATAGAAGAAAATATTTTTCTCATTTCTGTGCAGCTAATATAAATAAAATAAATTTATTAAATGAATTGCAGAGAATTGCACAATCAACAGAGAACAAATTTCAAAACTCAAGCGCTGAAGCAGAGGTTACATGGTTTAGTTCAAGTCGATCCGACAAATTTTTCGGATCTACTCGAATCAAGCTTACTTGAAGTCGATCTGAGGTTACATGACTTTCAAGTCTACTTGAAGCCGACTTCAAGTATGCATGTAATCATAGTAAATGATTTGATCCACATTCTTCAGTACGGCGGTAGTAGCCCCTCCGTCTGTATGGTGCGTGCAATCGTGCTGAAGAAACGTGGCCACTGTACCCTATGGTAAGCCTAGGGGCGCACTGTAACATATTGTTCCAGCTCAATCGACCCGCGTGGCATTTCCCCCATGATCGAGAGTACGTGGTGGTCGCTGTCGTAAAGAACCGTTGGTAGGCAGGCAGTTCACATCCTCGTTACTTGTTCGGCCGCTGTCAGGACGTGCGTCGAGCAAGCAGAGATCCAAGTACCGACTTCCCTTATTTATAGCACCCTTATTTATATGCAACACTATTCTTTTATTTTTTGATAATTAATTCGATCTTAACATTTAGAACAAGGCCACCGACGCCATTTTCAAAATTAGTCTTTACACCAACCATAAAATAGCAGAAGATAAAACCTTGACAGAATAACGAAGCCCATACAGTTATAAAGCATAATTTTAGGCTGAGCCAAGGCACAATGTTAGGCAATTTGATATAAATAATAAAAAACAAAAAGGGCCACGATGGAAAAATATTTGTCCTTAATTATCTTTCAATGATTCTCAGCCAATTAAAAGAATGTCTTCAGCTATTAATTGTGGAAGTAATACTTGTACATTGCAGCAAATTGTGATACTAATAAATTAATCATATTTGCTTTTGTAAAACATAAATTCCATGTAACCGCCCATAATTTATTTACCATAAATTTACAAAGAATTCGACCAATCAAAATTTATACCAAATTCCAATCCAACACACCCGTAACTGCAACAACAAAACAACGCATTCCCATAACAACTGGCAACGATGTTTATGCTGTCAGACGTGTTTCGATTTGACACATTCCAGTGATTTTAGAATTTCGTTTTTCTTCATTTTTTTACTTTTCGCCTTAATTATTTTAAATATTCGCCTCCAGTTGCATTTCATAAAGTTTAATTACTAAGTTCTGCTTTAAGTTTAAAACTTTTATGTGCGAAAAAGTGCGAGGATTAAGACAGAAAAAATTGTGTTCAATTCGTGCCCTTTATGTAGAGAAGAAAATGTTTTTAGTTTAATTTTTTTGTTTTAGTCAATTGCGAGTTGGTAAGATTAAGTAAAAACATGCATCACCACCACCGGAGACGTAAAAAACGCCCAAACTATGGAACTAGAACCGTGGAGGTAAGCAGAGGCTTCAATGGATTCGGATTCACCATTTCTGGCCAGCAGCCGTGCATTCTTTCGTGCATTGTGGCAAATTCGCCAGCGGATCAGGCGGGATTAAGGGCTGGCGACTTCTTGATATCAGTAAACGGGCTGAATGTATCGAAATTGCCGCATGAAGCTGTTGTTCAACTGATTGGGAACTCCTTAGGCACAATACGAATGCAAATTGCTGAAAATTACTTTTCAGATAGTTCCGATGAAGAAAACATGGTAAGCCAAATAAATCGAGTTAAGCCCCGTTATTTACACCATAAGTTAAAAATGAATCGTCTGAGAAATTCGCCTCAGAAAATACGAAACACCCAAGCCATAGCTGGATTAGTTGAACAGGCATTGCCCTTAAGGCCGGTAATAGAGGACGCTCCGCCACCGGTGGCACACAATATCATACATTCACCTAATGCTAGTACCTCAAAGGATATTTCCAACGTCAGCGCTATGGTAAGGAAGACAAACGCCGCTTTAGAGGCTGCCAGTAATGGCAACGCGGCCTTGGAGTACAGAGCAATCGTTGGATATTTAGGAACAATAGAGATGCCGAAGCAGATAGCCACTAGCTCAAAACTTCAAACAGTCCGAAGCTGTATAAGAAAAATGCGTCAAGAGAAGCGCAACCCGACGACCGTGCTGATGACAATCCTTCCAAACTGCTTAACCTTACGCAACTCGAGCGCCACGATTCTTGCCAGCTATCCATCGTCGCGACTGAACTACGTGAGCAGCTCCTCGGAGAGTGAAAATAGATTCTTTGGGCTAGTAACAAATGCCATATATGCAAATGTCGACGATGATCCCCTGCTGATGGAGGACGAGAATATGCCGCACCAAAATGCTCGGGATGTGATCATATCCAATAGCTGTCATGTGTTTGTAGTTGATACAAAGGTTTGCGATCACTCAGCCCATGAGCAAAGAGCCGCGGAATTCAATATCGCATGCACAAAAGATCCAATCTCAAATCTCTGCTTAGAGTTCCCCAATAATTCGGAGTACGTAGTTAACTTAATTAGAAGCATGTACACTATGAAAGTTCTCCTTCCTGGGATGAGGAGTCTAGCCTCATCGAACGGACCTCAAAATGACAACAGACGACAAATGGATGGTCTGCAAGCAAACTCCCCACAACCCAGCAATCATAGCGAGGTCACAACAACTTCTTCAAACTCTGACTCAGGCATCGGATTCCACAACGACTGCACCAACATATCGGACAGAATCTTAGTTGTCGACTTTCCCGGATTAATGATGAACAGAACTTCAAATCTCAGCAACACCCGTCCGCATGCTATATGCAACATTGAGCCGACAGCTTGTGGCAGCAATGAAAAATGCGTGAGTCCTCAAAATAAGTCAAAACCTTCAGACGTGAACACCAGGCTGACCGTTCGTGCAATGCCAGATCCAAAGGTGAATCTCTCCCCACAAAAGCAGAATGTCCCGGATCTATTAGCAAATTTTTGCGTTAACAATCCACCAAGTACACTGACAACGACAAGATCTTGTGATGATGTTATATCTTCAGTGGAACGTAATGATTTTATGTCCAGAGATAAGAAGCAGCTGCAAGTGTCTATGGATGATATTATCATGCTGTCTGGATCAGGAAGCAACTTTGAAGCAGATAATGTCTTTTTGGAGCCCAGGAATCCCATGCGAAGTATGAAAAAGCTCGAAACGCAATTTAAGGATGATGAAAGTTCGTCAAAGCTGTCGTCGTATAAACTCAGTCCGAAGGTCTTTGGGTTGCCTAAGCCGAATTCAATGAGTTTTGAGGATCTGTCTCGGAAGGCTCCAGATAATGAGGTTGAATCATCGGTGGATGCATTTGAAATATGGGGAAGCCTGCAGGAATTGCACAAAACTGGCAAATTGGAGCAGCAGAATGGAAATTTCTTGGAAGGAACGTACAGTGAACCGGAATTAACCGTGAGTAGTATTTTTATTTGTTTGTATTGAAAAACGAATTTGGTTGGTTGTATACATTGTAAAATTATTAGTCATATTTAATAGGATTTAAGATCTTCAGGTATGTGCCTGTTTAAGAATTAGACATCCGCAGTTGTAAGGTTTCCTTTTGCTATAGATAAGACCATGCAGCCGAGTTAGGAGTAATCCGTATGCTCTTGTTCTGTATTTGTTTCTTTTTATTTGAGTGGCAGTCGACATCTGAATCTAGTTTGAACTGAGACACTTCCGATTCACAATTCGCACCTCCACAGAATCTTACTTGGTTGCTGAAAACTGCCCTTCTGTCTATAAGTATTTCGTCTATTTGATTGTAGTATCTTTGCCAAGTGAGTTGAGTTCTTCCTTGGGAAATATGTTGAACTCATTGCAAAATTTATAAAACATTCTCCATTATTGTTTGATGTTTCGTGGAAACTTTCCTTTTCAATTGTCGTACTGTCTCAGTTCTCTCTTCCAATTTTTGCATTCAGGTTCCTATCTGGATGTGATTTGAAGGGGTCGTATCATATGTATGTGTGCTTAAGGTTATAATCAAAAGTGTCCTTGGTCGAATCCCCTTCCTCTTCCGTCTTTGCATGCGCGTTTATCATCGAAAGGATGAAGAATTTCGGTCAGATTTTCAAAATTCAAAATGGCAGCCAAGATGGCGGACCAAAATTCATTTCATGAAAAAAGTTTCATTTTTTGAAAATCTGACCGCAAATTCGTAATCAGCGGCCAAAAAACCACAAGTTTTTGTGAAAATTGATGACGTTTCCAAAATATCCAGGTCAAAGGATTCAATAAACTTAGTAAAAAATTAATAATTATAAACAAATACTCATAACTTTCGAAATCCTTAAGATCCCATCGAGATTTTTGATCGAGGTGTTAGAGTGACTTCTCCCGAACATTTTGACACCAACAACGTCCATTTTGGTGATGGGGTATTTGAGAAATTTAGTTTTAAAGTTTTTTTTTACTATTTTTTTGACCTTTTGACATTGAATTCGAAAATATGTTTATGTTTTTCAGCAAATTGTCCACTGGTGGTTGGAAACAACCCCTCTGACCTGAAAACATGTAAAACCTATCAAAAAAAAACGTCGACCCCAACGAAAGATATAGAGCCAAAATCGAAAAAGAAAGTCAAAATTCATAAAAATCCCTAAAAAACGTATTTAATTTTTATTGTGAATAGATTGTTGAAAAAATTCTAAAATTTTTCTTTTGTAGTCTTAAATAGTTGCCCAAAGTCCCTGACAAATTTCAGCCAAAGGGAGGTCGAAAAATGTTGTCCGATTTGATTTGACGTGGAATGTCCCATATGTATATAAAAATGAATATGTATGTAATATGTATATAATCAAGACCCTCTCAACTACAGGCCATGCAGTTTTATCTGGCACTAATCCAACCATAGCTGAGAATAGTCCCAAAATTTGACAGTTGCTGAGAATTTAATGGCGCAGAGTACGTTCGCGAGTGTTTTCGTTATAGTTTTGTGGTAAAAAGTGGTAAATTATTGAAATTTATCGCTTTAAACCATACAAGGATTATCAGTGATTATTTCTTTAGTGATTTAATAAAAAAAAATATAAAAAAATAGTGATTTAGTGTATTTTTGGTGTCTTAATTGTTAAGGTGATCAATTTATTTTACATTCGCGGTGTTTTTTTTTCGTGTATATTAAGGGAAAATATGCTGAATATTTAATTAAAAGTGATTTTAAAGTCATTAATTAATTTATTTTGCAATTATTACTAAACATATAAGTACAGAAAAGTGCGAATGGAAAAGTGAATAAGAGAAGTGTTTTTCGGCACCTATATTTTTAATAATAATATCATAATATATGTATTAATCACTTTAAAATCACTTTAAAATCACTTTTAATTCCATAACTACACAAAACATTAAATATTCAACATTTTTTTTCGTAAATAAACATGAAAAACACCGTGAATGTGAAAAAAAGTTGATCGCCTTAACAATTTGAACACTTAAACACACTTAATCACCAAATTTGTTTTATTTTTTTTAATGAAATCACTAAAAAACTATTCACTGATAAATCCAAGTGCAGTTAAAAGTGTTAAAATACAATATTTTATCACTTTTTACTGCAAAAATAAACACAAAACTTCTGCGCGTACGGCTTCCGCGCCATGTTACTCCGGTGTGCGGTGACTTTTGGGACTATGTATTACCACCACCACGAAAAATTCATCTACGAGGCCTGTAGTTGAGAGGGTCTTGATATAATGTATTTATGTCCGCAATAGGTTCCTTCACCATGCAACCAATGGGCTGGCATACACGGATCGTAATATCAACACCAAAAACCGGTTTTTTATGATACTCTCGGCCACTGACATATAGTAATGGACTGCTGATTGACAATGCTGAATGGCACCATTTTTCTCCAGAAATAGAAAACCTTTTTCATGTAAACAAAAAAATTTTCTTCGAATTTAGGCGAAAATAAGTGATAACATGTCTGTTATAATTAATAGAAATTAATTTCTATCACTCATTTCTATTTATTAGCAGTTTTTTCATTAAATAAATGTATTTATTCCAAAACTGTGACATTATTTTCCCTGTTTAACGGACTTTTTGAAATAGCTCAAGAGTGAGGCAGAAGAACGAAAACTATACCTGTCTATTTTTTTCTTATTATGTTTACATCGCTGATATGCGCTGACGATTACAGTTCATTGGAATTTAACGTGGGAGCGAGTCAGCAATAGTTTTTGGTGCCACTTTTTTGTATGGGATTTTGCTTATTTAGCAGTCCATTACTATATGTCAGTGCTCTCGGCGTATATGGGTATTTATTTTACCGAGAGTAACTTTATTATCCCTACACGGAATATCTATGTGTGCACAACCCACTGACATATAGGATGGACTGCTGATTGACAATGCTGAATGGCACCATTTTTCTCCAGATATAGAAAACCTTTTTTACGTAAACAAAAAAAAATTCTTCGAATTTAAGAGGAAATAAGTGATAAAATGTCTGTAATAATTACTAGAAATATATTTCCATCACTCATTTTTATTTGCCAGCAGTTTTTCCATTAAATAAATGTATTTATCTCAAAACTGTGGCAGTTATTTCCCCTGTTTAACGAACTTTTCAAAATAGCTCAAGAGTGAGACAGAAAAACAAAAACTATACCTGTCTATTTTTCTCTAATTATGTTTACATCGCTGACATGCGCTGACGATTACAGTTCATTGGAATTTAACGTGGGAGTGAGGCAGCAATAGCTTTTGGTGCCACTTTTTTGTATGGGATTTTATCACTGACATATAGTAATGGACTGCTGATTGACAATGCTGAATGGCACCATTTTTCTCCAGAAATAGAAAACCTTTTTCATGTAAACAAAAAAATTTTCTTCGAATTTAGGCGAAAATAAGTGATAACATGTCTGTTATAATTAATAGAAATTAATTTCTATCACTCATTTCTATTTATTAGCAGTTTTTTCATTAAATAAATGTATTTATTCCAAAACTGTGACATTATTTTCCCTGTTTAACGGACTTTTTGAAATAGCTCAAGAGTGAGGCAGAAGAACGAAAACTATACCTGTCTATTTTTTTCTTATTATGTTTACATCGCTGATATGCGCTGACGATTACAGTTCATTGGAATTTAACGTGGGAGCGAGTCAGCAATAGTTTTTGGTGCCACTTTTTTGTATGGGATTTTGCTTATTTAGCAGTCCATTACTATATGTCAGTGGATTTTATTCATTTAGCAGTCCATTACTATATGTCAGTGGCACAACCCGAACGCGAATAACAAAGAGATATGTCAATATCAGGCCTAAAGAAGAAGAAGATAAGAAGAAACATTTGTGCATGTGTTAGTTTTCACGCCAAAAATTTCTGTTCAAAAAGTTGCAACAACTTTCTCTCTTCCTTTTGCCCATCTGTCCAGGAAACCGATTTTTTAGTCTTGACGTTATGATCCGTGTATGCCACCCCAATCTTAATGAAATTTCAACCATGTGATAGGGCGCGTTCAATAATGCAGGATGCGTGCGCAGTTGACTTATTCAGTCATTGAAAGCTTCACACTTTCAATTGCTGAATAAGTCATTTGCGCACGCATCCTGCATTATTGAACGCGCCCATACTTACATTAAAACTTTGAACATAGGCTATTATATTTCTTTCTAAAGCCACTCCAAGATGGCGCTGTTATGGAAAGCTTAGTTGGAAATCATCGCACAGCTTTGCATTTTTCGGTCAACAGGTTTTTGCAGAAAAATTCAAAAACCATTAAAAATGGCCGTTTTTTGACATTTAATTATAGGGAGTGTAATTATCGTAGAACCTTGTGTCAGGGCTTAAATTGTGGCCACTGATGATGCCTACCTACAATAAAAATTTCATGAAAAAATAATGGTATCTTTTCGAGTAAATTCCAAAAATGTAAAAACACCTGTTTCACAAAAAAAGGTTGAACAAGGTCAACAGTGGTCCTAGAAATTTTTTGATTGACATTTTGGCTCGCAAAAGGTTGCTCTACAACCCCATTTTCATGAAATGTATGTAAGGTTTGATTTGACACCTTAAAAACCCGTTTGAAAACCACCCTTTTTCCAGTTTTTTTGAATAAAAAGCTTTTCTTTTGAGTTTTCTTCGTGAGCTTTTTCTTAAAAACACACAAAAACTGCGGTTTTTTAACACTATAATTAAAAGAAAAATCGTAGGAATTATATGAATATATTTCGAATAAAATCGGACCTGTAGAATAGGTGAAAAACAAATTAATAAAACTGTCGAAGAACGATTTTCAAGAAAAAGCTCAAAAGTAAAGTTTTAATTCAAAAAACTGGAAAAAGGGTGGTTTTCAAACGGGGTTTTAAGGTGTTAAATCAAACCTTACATACATTTCATGAAAATGGGGTTGTAGAGCAACCCTTTGCGAGCCAAAATGTCAATCATAAAATTTCTAGGACCACTGTTGGCCTTGTTCGACCTTTTTTTGTGAAACAGGTGTTTTTACATTTTTGAGATTTACTCGAAAAGATACCATTATTTTTTCATGAAATTTTTATTGTAGGTAGGCATCATCAGTGGCCACAATTTAAGCCCTGACACAAGGTTCTACGATAATTACACTCCCTATAATTAAATGTCAAAAAACGGCCATTTTTAATGGTTTTTGAATTTTTCTGCAAAAACCTGTTGACCGATATCAATGGTCCAAAACTCATAATTTTCGTCTTTTTAAGCACTATTATGTAGTATTTTTTGTTTTCCAAAACAACATCCTTTTCGTACCCAAAAGGTGAAAAAACGTGTTTTCGCTACTTTTATCAAGATTTTACCACCTGTTCCCCTGGACCAATTTTATCCAAAACACATTCATTGAATTCCTACGATTTTTCTCTAAATTATAGCGTCAAGAAATCGCAGGGTAGATTTATTTCATCTTTTTCGCTATTTCTCCTGGACTATAAAAAGAAAGTGGGTACCTAGGGGGTTTTTAGGTCGCAAATAATGAATTTGTGGTCAAAACTTATAAATCCAAATCAACGGATGTGTTAGGACGCATTCACAATGTTCATTCGAGTGTTGAATGTTTCTACTTGCGCTTGCTTAAAGTACATGGCTCAAAATCCTTCAGACATTTACGAACGGTAAATGGTCATCTTTGTCAAAGAGAGTCGTGTCAGGGTTTGAACTTATTGGTGAACCACTCCCAATGGGACCAAACAATCGCAGATTCCGTGGCCACATCGAATGCGCATAAAATAAGAACGCTCATTGGGATAACATGCTATCCGTGTCAATCTATAGAGCTATGGAACAAATGCAAGGAGGACATGTGCGAAAACATATTCCGTGGCCTACGAAATTCATTGCACAATCCGAAAATGGCAATAAGTGACGAAATATACAACGAAGGAGTGATTGCCATTGAGGGTTTGTGCGCGACTATAGCAAATATAAACTATTAATTCAGATTGACATGATCGCGGCGAATCGACCCACGCACGATGCGTTTGATCAGGAACTGAACGGTGAGCATCAATACGACCGTGATGTGTTGCAAGAAACAGTTCAATCTAATTCACCGTTGCTGAATTTTTCCATTAGTGAAAATTAGTAATGTGAAGCTTTCTTCCAACTCCTTCAGTATGTTTTCAAATGTTGCTTCTTTGTCGTCTCTACTAGAAAATAACTGGTTGGCATGCTCTATTTTTTCACCATTTAGCAACAATAACTTCATTAACGGACTTTAAACAAAATAAAATTCATCAACCTCGTCCTTCTTCTTTATTGGGCGGCAGAAACGTACTGGCACCAAAATATCAGAAAACACGCACAGTGTAACTACCTTGATCCGACGATCATTTTCGTCAGAAGAAGGCGGCAGACTGCAACCTGCTGGCGGCACTACTGGTTTGTATGATAAAATCACCAAGTGTCGCCTGCTATTTGCGATTTTATTATACAAACCAATAATGTCGCCTGCGGTTTGCAGTCTGTCGCCTTGTTCGGAATCATACCTTAACACTTTCAACCTTCTCGGGTTCCCGACCGCAGTCCTGCCTCCGGTCTCACGAAATCAGGCTCAAGTATGCTCCGTGCCCTCCCTAATTCTATTCCAGTCCTCCTTGCCTTGATTCTTTAGTGAGTCTAGAACCTTAGGGCAGAACGGCGGCGATCTGGATCTGCTTGTTGTCCTAGTAGAATTGCGATTCCACCCCTTATTTTTTGAAGTGAACACTTCTTTAGGCACGACTGGAACTTGTTGGCCTGGGTTAAAAACTCAAAACCCGCGTCACGCGCACAAAGGCTAGTGTGTCGGCTCAGACGCCCGAAAACATGTCAAAACTTGTCGCATAAACTCCGCCGCCTCTATCCGAAATTATTCGAAACTTTTATATCAGATTCGGTTATGGTTTCAGATAAATTTATATTTCGAATATCCAATAGTTTCGGTTAGGAGCTCCATAACATCCCTGCTATGTACTATGCACTATGTGTTATGCACTAGGTATTATGTAGTATGTATTATGCACTATGTATTATGTACTAACTACCGTATATTATGTACTATGTAATATGTACTGGATACTATGTATTATGCACTATGCAATATGTACTAGAATTATGTACAATTAACTATGTATTATGTGCTTTGTATTATGTATCATGCATTATGTACAATGCACTATGTACTATGTATTGATTACTATGTACTATATATTATGTACTATGCACTATGTCCCATGTACTATGTATTATGTACTATCACTATATACTATGCATTATTTACTTTGTATTATGTACTATGTTTTATGTATTATGTACTATATACTATGCGCTATGTACTAGTATTATGTACTAGGCACTATGTATTATGTACAATGTACTATTTACTATGTACTGTATATTATGTACTATGTATTATTTATGTTGTTACCCACTGTCATGAAGCTCTCGACATGATAACTTTATATCTTGGCTTGGTATGCCCGATCATATTAGCCCATCCCTTTCAGGAAAGCTTCCAGTGACCACCACGAGAAGGTCCGAGATAGTTACGGCACGTGCGTATTTAAATATTTGAATATTCTACATGTCTCTCCCCCTATCTCGCTTGAAATTAATAGAAACTTGTTTGATTCATTATAAAGAAAGGTTGATATATTTTATAATGTAAAAATCTGTAAGCCCGCACAATTCATTCTAGGTTGTAGTTTCCTGACCATTGAACAACTTACAAGTGGCGCAACATCACACCACAAAATTCATTGACGATTGCATTACCAATTGATCAAGTAAAAACAGCAGTTCACAGAGGAATATCTACAAGTCGTGATGATTATGAATTGAAGTCAATTAAAAAATTATCAGAACAATAACAAATTTAATTGCGAATCTAACTACAATTAACTCCGTCATTGCTTAAGTAATCTACTTCTAAAGTAAACAATTATTATTGTGAAAAAAAGCATTTTCGCATGTTTTTCAGTTTACTGTCAAAAATCATTCAACAATGATTCATCAGAAGCACGGCGTAGAAATAATTATTGTCTCAGCCCCAAAGATAAGCCAGCTATGAAATGACTCTTTTTTAGCACATCCAGAATATTGCACGCCTCAGCTCTCGGTGGGTACGGACGTAATCTCTAGAAGACATAAAGTAGTACACAGTCAAGACTCACTATATAGACAAGTGCATATCGTCCGGGAGTTTCTTGATTTGCGTTCTGTACGTACGTTTCCTAGTCACATTTAGTCGCATAAAGTAGTAAGAAAGCAGTCATGGAAGTCGCTGTCGTATAGTGTGCTCCTGCAACATCAACACCACTCGCGCAGTGGTTTAAAGTCATAATTTGTCTACTGCGCTCCAGCTCCGTGCCACGAATCAGCTTAATTCACTTAATTCCCGACAATTGGAGACGCTTTAATTGAATTTTCTGAATGAAATTTGTAATTTGAATTTGGTTCTTTCGTAACTCGCTTGTGTTAGGTCGCCGTCATGTCACATTTGTCGCGGATTCTGTCTCGGCTATCCGTTCAGTATCGGTTTGATAAGAGCTAAAGTGAAATTTCACTCGTGACGAAGTTTTCGAAATCATTATTTTAAAAAAGAAAAAGAAAATTGGTGGCACTTGAAAAAGTAAAATTGTGCTTGTGCAAAAAAATAAAAGATATAAAAAGAACAAAAATGTCACTTAATCTTATCTAAAAAGTTCGCGATAAATAAATGTTAGAAAATGTCTTCACTTTGAGTTTTGTGGCGTTTAAGTCAGTTTTCTTAGCAATCAGTTAAAAGTGATTTTTTCCCTGTTAATTGTTTTATTTCAATACCTGTTGGCGAAATGTCAAGGAATATGCTTGATTTAGTTTGTGGATTTTATTCAGAAGATAATTTTAAGGTAAGATCATCGTTAGTTTCCTTCGTAATTAGCTTTAAATGGTTGTAATTAAGTCAATTCATTCATTTAATCATTTAATTGATTAAGATTGACACTGAATTATGTTTAAACGGATGTGCAAATACTTGAGGAAGTTGTTGAATTGTGGGTTTGTGTGTTAGTGGAAGCAAAACTTGCAATAGTTTTGCAAGGTGATTGTATTTGAAAATAAGAGAATGATAATTTTGATTAACGGATACTTACTTAAGCGACTCTGCAACTAGAATTTGGTGCTGGCCTTCCGGAACTAATCCTTCCACCAGTCCCGATTTGGGCCCGAAATCATCCTGTTTAACATTCCTAGTCTACGTTATTCTTCCAGCTGAGGTTTATTCTACTTTGTTGTCGCATCTCAGAAACCAACTGCCAGATTCCAGGCCAATCGTGTGAGTTTTATATCTTGCCCGACCGAGCCTACTGAGCTTGACTTCTTTCACGACATTTGTTTTACGCAATTGCAATATGCATAAAAATTCTTCCAAGCTGCTACATTCGTTGATCACAATTTTAAGGCGGCTCTCACACTGAGGCAACAAGCAATAAGCAACTGGCAATAGGCAACAAGCGATATTATCGGTAGCGCCTACTTTACCTTAAATTAAATTTGACGTCTCACATTAGAGCAACTCGACATTGGTCGAACGAAAAATGTTGCTGGTTGCTGCAATATTATTTCTGGCGATACTTACTGCATGTTGAAAAGCGATAAATATTGCATCGTGTAGTATCAATATTTGCGAGTAGTAGCAGGGAATGATGAATATACACTTTTTTTTTTACTTTTTGAAAAATATTTCATACGACACAGTTTTTAATACAAAATTTGTAAAACTAGTGGAGAAATAACCCTGCATTTACGATTTTACTAGAAAAGACCACAGCAGAAGGGAAGTTATTGAAAAGGCATGGAAAGCATTTGAGGCTGAAGTAAAACTTCAAGGCACCCATTATTTCCTTTTCGTCTTTTTGTTCTTAAATGCCACCACATTAAAAAAATCGTATCGGATTTCTAGTAGCAATAATATTGCTTCAATGTGAGATAAGGTCAAAATAATGTTTCGTATTGCTTATAACCAGTTGCTAGTTGCTTATTGCTTGTTGCCTCAGTGTGAAGGCCGCCTAAGTATCGCCAGAAATAATATTGCAGCAACCAGCAACATTTTTCGTTCGACCAATGTCGAGTTGCTCTAATGTGAGACGTCAAATTTAATTTAAGGTAAAGTAGGCGCTACCGATAATATCGCTTGTTGCCTATTGCCAGTTGCTTATTGCTTGTTGCCTCAGTGTGAGAGCCGCCTTAAAGCCCACAGATTGTCGGGTAAACCTCCAATTCAGCGTTGCCAATCCTTTTCTCGAGAGACCACTAGATTCGACTTTGAAAACCACCAGAACACCACTAAAATATTTTCCTCTTCGTCAAAAATAACTAGATATTCCACTAAATCTTAAGTTCCTCAAAGTTTATGTTTGGGCGAGTTTCGAAATGCATCACTACGGTATCACTGCAATATTCAGCTACAGACTTCCAATTGAAGTTTGTAGCTGAATACCGCAGTAACACCGCAGTGATGCATTTCGAAACTCGCCCTTTGTAAGGCGCTGATTAAGCGGAAATAATCACACTCCAGTTTTTTCACATTAAATTCACCCGTTTGCAAATCAAATTAATCCTTTTGCAAATTAAGTTCACCTTTTTACAAATAAAAATCACCCTTTTGCAAATCAAATTCACCCGTTTGAAAATTAAGGACTTCTACATGGTACTACATGGAACCCGGTGCGCCTCGCTGCACCCATAAGCCAATAGTATGGCGTGCGCAAAAACAATTGGGAATCTCAAAATCGCTTTTCCATTGGCAGTGAGAGTCCCAAATTCCACAACGAAAGTACATCCGAAAAGAAAAGTGTCATTCCATTCATTTTAAACCCCTAATCACCCGCTCAGTTATATTCCCAATCACAATTCAACGGTCTTACTGCCACTCTTGCCGTGGTCAGATGGTGAGAGTGTTGTTGCCCATAAACGAATTTCGAAAAGGAAATTACAATGCACGTGCGCTTGTATTTTATCCAGACACGAAATGTTAATGTGTGTGTAATTGTCATTTCCAATTTAAAGGATCGGCTAACATACTTATTTCTTGCACTTAAATTGATTTTCGAAAAGACTTGAGACTTGAGACCTGTGGTAGTAGAAAAAGTAGAGTGTGTCTTTTCTTAACAACAAAATGAATGAGAGTTTGACCGAACCTGAATTTACTAACATTGTTATAGAAGTAGTTAATTTTCAAACGGGTGAACTTGATTTGTAAAAAGGTGAATTTAATTTGCAAAAGGATTAATTTGATTTGCAAACGGGTGAATTTAATGTGAAAAAACTATAATGAAAAAATAATAATAATAATGACTCCACTAAATGCCATAGAATGTCAATATTTTAATAATAGAATCAGCATTATTGCTTTGACCAATTGAACTTTAAAATAACCTCAGTTCGCAAATAATTTCCACATATTCAACTGAGGATAAAACAGATCTCAGCTCGCCCAACTGTACTCGAACTGACGTTAAACGTAAAAGATCGCTGAAAAGAATGTAATCAACTGGAAGAATAATGGAATGCCATTCCAGGGAGCTTTTGCATTTCTAACTTCGAACACGAGCACGAACTGATCATGAACTGGACTTCAGTCGGTGAAGCCACTTATGTGAATTGAACTGAACATTATTGAACTAAGATAGGTAAAGCGAGGGGCATTAGCCGCCACTCTAAGGGTATACACGGCTCTACTAACGAATCTTTCCGTCTTAGCTGGTATATCGGGGTAGCAAAGTTCCACTAAGGTTGGGTCTTTACCTATCGGACGACATACTTCCTTGTTCCGCCTGGTAGTCTGGCACTACCGGCTTCACGGCCCTTGCCAGCTAGTTAGCGGTATCTATCAATTTCAAGAGGTGTAAGACTCCTACAAGCATATCTTCCGCTAACCTCGATGGTTGCCTCTAAACTCATACAACATCAAGAGTTCAAACTCGAGGTTCACCGCCACCTCCTCATGCATTCCTAGACTTCCTTTAACCTATTCTATCCTTTTCCTATTCTTCGAACTCAACTTCCTACTAGTCATTGCATCATGACGTTATTATCAGGGGTGACATCTGAGGTTAGACTTTCACTTATTCTTGACAATGTCCATACTGCTACAGCCTTTATACATCAGTATTCGAGTGCGGCGAAATTAGTAATGAAAAAGCCAAAATGGCTGGATTAAAGTCGAGTTACTCCTGATGTTTCTTTAAACTGTAGAGCTTCATACGAAAACTTAATGGTATTTTTGGTTTCATTCCACTGCCCACAGATGGATTTGACGTCACTGTTCATCATCAACTTTGGTTTTTTAATTAAGTGAATCATTAGGTCAGTAGTAATTTATTATTGTCTTATTATGATTTAGTGCGTGGCCAACACTAATTTCACTAATTGTATAATTCTCTCTTACCCCCAAAAAAAAACCCACTAGCCACTAGAGACGATTTTTTCCCACTAAAGGCAAGTCTAAACCACCAGTTCTGGTGGTAAAATCACTAAGTTGGCAACGCTGCTCTAATTGTGACCAAACTGTGCTCCACAGCCTACTGTTTAAAACGTCCCCGCTTGCCATTCTAGAGACGTGGGTTCCGGTTTTATTTTTAGCATAACTTGCTGTTCGAACCCTCGGCAATACAGACTCCTTTGTTTTCTGAGTTTGTATAGGGACCAAATCAAGATGTCAATCTTACTAAACACGTTGGAAAAAACCCACTGGAAGCTCTAATGTACTTTTTCGTCTGCTATTCTTGTTCTTTTTCTTGAGAGAGATCTCGTGTTCACCGCTGCCGCCACTGGGACCTAGTGCCTCTATACCTCAAATTTGCGGATAAGACTTCTTGGAACAGATTATACAGTTTGCTAGTGATTTGTCATTCAGACTTGAATGCTGTAACCAGGCTACGTTAAACAAAGAGATTTCAATCCTGGCTATCGTGATATAGAGACAGAACATGAATGGGAGGCCTGTGCTCCTTTAAGCATTGCCTACAGCAGGTGTGGTCCTCGGCTCTTCGATCTTCCATAAATGGTAATGTAGTGCGTAATATATGGTATTCAAACCAACCACTGTCATGCTTGCATGGGATCAAGACATCGCTGGTGTCATTTATCCACCAAATGCTTACTGTCAGGCACTCCGCAAGGAGGAGCTCTTTCCCCACTGCTATGGGTCGTAACTATGAACCAACTGTTGCGACGCATGGAGGCAGAGGGGTATCACGTCCTAGCGTACCCGGATGACGTTGTTATCATCAAAAATGGGAAAATTTCCTCAAGCCCTTTGTGATCTCATGGCGGCGACGTTACAAACCCTCTCAAGATGGACTGCCACCTGCGGACTCAGCGTTAACTCAGTCAAAACAGAACTGGTCCTCTTCACAAGGAGGTATAAGATCCCTCCGTTAACAATTCCCCGGGTTAACAATGTTAGGCTCAATATTAGCAACAGTGCCATATACCTGGGAGTAGTCCTGGACAAGAAACTCCTCTGGAATGAAAACACAGAAAAGCACATTAAGAAAGCGAACATAGCGCTTTTCGCTTGCAAAAAATCCATTGGGAAGAAATGGGGCTTCTCCCTTAACATAGTACGATAGATCTATACAGCGATCGTCCGCCCAATTCTCCTTTAGGGTCTTAGTATGGTGGCCAACCCACCGTGCTAAACAAACTACAGAAAGTACAAAGATGTGTGGAGTTACGCATAACAGGAACTCTTCGCTCCACACTTACAGATGCCCTAAATGTTATGTTACACCCGTAAACGTGAGTGTGACCATCGCAGCCCTTAGAAGGAAAGAATCTGGTTTTTGGCCCGAAATCAGGGGAGGGCGCACGAAGGTGCTGAACTCTGTTACTATCTCCACAAAAACCGACTTCTGCATTCCCGAGATTACCTTCACGAGGAACTAAGGAACGCACATCCCGTCACGTCGTGAATGGAGAAATAACCACACAGTTTTGAGGGTGTCACAAACTTCTTTACTGATGTCTCTAAGCTCAAGGGTCGGATGAGAGGAGGAGTATTTTCCCCAGAGCTTGGGATTGAAGTCTCCTTCCGACTACCCGATCACTGCATACCAAGTGGAGGTTCTAGCCATACAAGAGGCTGTTCTGCAAATCAAACCAGCAAGGCGATAGGAATCGGACTGTCTACATCTTCTCAGATAATCAGGCGGCTCTGAAAGCCCTGCGGTTTTGTACTAACAACTCCAGAACTATCTCTGAATGCCGCAGATCTTTTACGAGATGGCTCAACAGTTCAGGACCCTCCTCGTATGGATGCCCGGTCACCGAAATATAGAGAGAAATAGTAAAGCTGACGAACTGGCTAGGAAAGGTATGACCGCTACTCTCCTTCCAGAAAAGGAAAAGGTTAGTATGCCTTGGGCCGCCTTTAAATTCCGATGCCAGCGGCACACAATGCAACCAGCGAAAAAGCATTGGCGGGATCTTAATAAATGCACTTAAGCCAAATTAACCTGGCCCTCTTATGATCTCAGGCGGACCACTTCGCTACTGAGCCTCGGGAGACAAGACCTCTCAGCTATAGTGGGAGTGCTGACCGGACACTGTCTGTCTGTACGATTTCTGCAGAAGCTGCAAGAATCTGGACGAGGAGGAAATCTCGAAGATTGGGATCCCGCAACTTAGAAGATTCATTACTTCCTCGAGATGGTTTAGCGAAGAAACGACACTTGAACGTCAGGCTTAAAGTGAGATCACTAGGTCATCACAATGGGCCTATCCTTTTGGCCTAAGTGTATGAGCTTAAACCAACAGAGCAGCTATATCTAACCTCAGCTAAACTATGTTTACTAATACCCTCAACACACTAGCACACTTAATCCGGGCTATGACGTAGAATCCATTTTATTTTCATATCTTTTATATGGGTCTACGCCATTTTGACGTCATAGTCCGGATTAATAGTGCTAGTGTGTCTCCGGTATTATACGCCCTACATCCCTCTGCCCGTTGACTAAACCAAGTGTTGGCCTCCAATTCTCGATATATTTTTTTCATATTTTTGTTCGGCTAGTGGAACCTGTTCTAATGCCTTCGAAAACTCTATGACTAGGGTTTGCTTGGTTGAGAATAAGCCGCTCACTTGTACTACATGTTCTCATCCTGTCACTCGAACAACTTACGTCTTCCATTCCTAAAGCAGACTACTGCGAGGCCTCAGTTGGTAAGCTTGGAGGAGTTCCTGCTCCCATGGTGGGTGATTGGAGCGGAAATGGTCGTGGTTGCTCACGAGGTGCTGAGGGACAGGGAAAGTTGGGCTGAGTATGGGCTTTTATGCCGCTGTGATCCTAAGCCGTGCCTTACCAAACTTATAGCCAGCTTAGCCTCCAGTCTGTTTTACCTGGTTAATAGATCTTTTAGTCCACAGAGAACGTCTTCGCTGTGAATGGTGGGTGGTGGACTTTATGGAGTACTCTCCACTCCCGCATCCTAAGTGCCTGGCGCAAGAATTTGTAAAAATAAATAAATAAAATGAGTTAATTTTTGGTTGGTGGTTTTCGGACATTAATTTTCTATAATAATTTGTTAAAGAATACTACAATTAAAAGAATTTTTGTTTACCTTTTTCTGCTTCCATTTTGCTAAAGATAGAACTGTCGATACCTACAAACGTAGGGACAAAACTATCACTTGACACTTCCATCTAGTGACAATTAGAATTCGACGTTTGCCGATCTAGTCGCCAGGTGTCACTTAGATTGACAATGAGAATACCGTAAAGAAGGTCGAAGTGACATTTGTCACGGCACTCGACAACGAGAATAAGGCTGGTTCCTATCTGACATGGAATCTAAAATTATTTCTTTCCTCATAATCAGGAATAATTGAATTATTCATTTTGTTAACGAAAAACGCCAAAGAACGTAGAGATCGTTTTATGAACTATAATTTACGTAAAATAATTCCGCTTTCATGGAAAATAATGTCTTGTTGAATAATTTTACTGAAAGTGCTGTGAATACATCAGATATATATTTTTGAAAATTGCATAATTAAAAGTTACTTTCGTTGGTGTATACGGTCATGAGTACTCTAGAACACGGTTGGAATAGAAGTTTCGGCTAAGAAGAGGCAAACAGAGGTATTAATATTCGGGGCGAACGGCTAACAAAGACCTCGGAAGGTGGTGGCGCCCGATTCGTCACTTCTGTCAAAACCCGAGAAAAGTCACTGCAGACGAACACCTAGCAGACCTGTTAGCAAGTCCTAATCCCACCACCCCGTGGTGCGTGATACTCACCAAAGAAGCCAGGTCCAGCCTCATTAGCTGGTCACCAGTTTCCGTGCGCCTGCCTGCATGAACAATAGTGTTGAAGGATGAATATAGATACTTTTTAAAAAAAAACTTGAGGATGGAGCACCTCTCAACCCTTCTGGGGCTCCCATAGTCCCAACAGGATGACCTACGAAGATAGTTGGATATTTTTGAATCTATGCAGCAGGGTGCCGAATGCAAAGGGGAATTTTCGGCATCACTCTTTAATGAGGGCAGCAAGCCGCGGTTGAGCGCGCTGAGATCACTTCTTCATTAGAAGATTTCCTTAGAGGCCGCTTTGAGAAGACGGGTGGCGCAGCCCGAAAACATTTTGAACGATTTTTGGAAGCTGACTCTTCCAATGCCAATGTTCTTAATAAGAAGACGCACTCACAATAAAGCCTAGAACGGCTCAAAAGTCGACCTTCTGCCAATGGCAAGCCGGGTCAAAATTGGCATATAACAGAAGACCACATTGACATTAAATAACAGAATAGGGCCTTAAACATTTTTACCCAGATTTACCTCACGAACAATCTTTACTTAGCCAAAAATTGCATAAAACCGAGAATTTATGAGATTTTTGAGAAAAACTGATTTTCGTGACCTTTGACCTTCCATAACTCGAGTAGCCGGTAAGTTGGCTTTATGGACTTTTGGGAAATTATTTCTCAGCCCAAAATAAAGAGAATCCCGCTGATAAATCTCCAGTTGCATTTTTTCAGAGGTTCATGTTTAAAGTGACTGGGCTATAATTGAAGGTCAGCACAGAGTAGGTATATGTGGGCCTGGCTACTTCAACCAACCAACCGACCACGTTGAAATACTTTTAAGTCAAAGAGATTAGCAGAGGTATAAAATTTAAGTTTTACAAAACCGAAATAAAATCAGTAGGTACTCATATTCGAATGGGAATGATGGATGCTGGCTAGGAAGGTCGGTAGATGATTTTTCAAGGCTTACAGAGGGCTGCAGCGCCAGTGATGATGATGATGATAATTTCTGTTATGTCTGCAGCCACAAAATATGTTGAGCTTGTAACGCTAACTTAATCAAAACCTCTAAATGTCAAAATAGTATCGTAAAACCCGTTGTTTAAAGATAATCTAGAATAATCTATTAAGCAAAAAACTACTTCTCGTACCAAGGTTGAACCCGTTTTACATTTTACTACCTTCCTGATTTACTTCTATTTCTATTTCTTGTTGAGGGGCGCCTTGGCGGCACCGCGACCTATTTGTTTGGTCTGTAGTGCCATCCCCGTCTTTAAAAACCATCAAGTTTAAGGCTTCTAAAATAGCCTAAAACTGATTTAGGGTTCCTGTTTCAAATCTCCTTGGGAGAAGGGAGGTCGCGATGGAGGAGGCTCAATCTCTTCCTGGCTGTAGCCTCACTGTTGCACAGCAAATGCTCCGCAGTTTCGGGAGCTGCCCCACCGAACAAACAGCAGTGGCGGCTCGTAAGGTTCAGGATAAGGGAAGCAATGCGCAAGGCGAACGATAAAAGTAAAAGTATCGAAGGCTTTAACTAAAAATACTGAAAAATAACATATAGTGGAATTAGATAAACAAAACATAAGGAATTGTTTCCAGCCTAAAAACCAATTGTTTTTTAACATGTTAGTTACGTTGAACGCTATACAAAATGGACATTTTTTACCTCTAGCAACGTCGCTACGTAAGACATCATCCATTTTGTAAAAATGTTACCATTTTGGTAGTTATTTCTAACTAAAGATGCGTTTATCTCGGTATTTGTAGGGGTCCGATAGCAGCGAAAAAAATAAAGGCTGTTCGTCATAATATTGGCTATCAGTGGTTACAATATGAAATTTTTATCCATACAACTTAAAAAACTGCTAAATTTTATTTTTTCGTCAGTAAACTTTCATGAATTTTTCAGAAATTGTACTTTATAATGTTAACAATAACTGGTTAAAATTTCAAGTCAAAATATCTTATTCAAAGCCCAAAAATTTACTTAATGTACCTACTTAAAATTTGGATATTGGTTGCCTAATAATTTTTGTGCAGCGCATCGTATGAGGTTCTTTCTTATTTTTAAATATAGGTTCTTTTATGCGTTTTTATGAACAAGAAAAATTGTTAAGGTTGAAAAAAGTGAAAAGTTTTTCGTCAATTTTTTCGAAATAGTTTCGCTGCTAGAGGGCGTTTTGCGACTTTTTTCAGATTCCGTTGATAATTAAAACGCCAAAAACCGTTTTAAAAATTGGAACTACTACATTTTCATTAAATTCAATTTTTCACACAAATGCATAATTTTGCTCAAAATCTAAAAAAGATAGTAATAATAAAACCCTGCATAACTCGCAAACACCCCCTACACCACCAACAACCGTCATTACATTCGCCTTGCAAAAAAACACTTCAGGCAACCCGTACTCGAAAATACAATTATTCATAAAAATATTCTCTAAAGGGATCATCATTAAAGAGAATCTTAAAAAATATAATGGAAGCTGCAAAGGTATCAGCTTATATTCAATATACACCGCCTGCCACCCCACAATAGATAAAGAGAAACTTCACCTATCTTCGATTTCTTTTTTCTTTCTTGGCTCAATATACAGTAAAAGAAAATTCATATTTTAAGAGTAAAAAAAAAACAAATTTCCAAGCAAATTTTTAAGAGTAAATTTAGTTCTTACTCGAAACCAGAACATTACCAGAAAACGAAAACAAGAAAACAAAGAGAATATGGTGGATACAGAAAATTTCTCTATCTTCGACTTCTGATAACCCACTGTTCGGCTCCGAAGAAGCTGCGTTTAGCTCAGCTTCTGAGGGCACAGTATAAACGCAAACTTTTGCGTGAGTGTGAGTTCAATTAAATTGATTGTGTTGGAGTTTTCACATTGATTTTCTGTGGCAAAGAAGCTGACTATATTACAGCTTCCCCATGTTGTGTGAGACCTCGGCCTCGTTAAGAGCGGCAGATGCACATTAGCATTTGCCGCTCTGCCGCTCGTATAGTGGACAATGCTTTACTCTTTGTATACAGTAGATGTCAAATTTGAATTGTACATTTTATATAAAAAAATCTGTACATTGCATCCTTAGTGTTTCCAGAGGAGGAAATATATTAAGAATTTTCTTTTGATTAATCTTGATATATTTAAATTAATTTTTATGAAGCTGCCTGTTTGGTCAGTGCTTCCTTTGCTTCCAAAGAGGAACCGCCACTGACCAACAGCTACAATCGGCTACCAGTCCCATTTTGTTTAGATGGTAGTCAAGCGAACAGTGGCCGTCAGGAGTTCTGGTATTATTTTTAGCTCCCACCTCTAGAGATTTAAAAGTTTGGCCGCTTTAGCTTTGTCGATTTGGATGAATCTTTTAGCTTGATGAGTACCCTGGGTCCTTGTCCAGCTATGAAGAAACAGCTGGTAGACCCAATTTTTGATGGCCGTTTTTACGTGACAGCTTGCTAAGCTGCTCGGCAATTTCATTACCAATGTGACCTTCGTGGCCCGGAATCCACATCAGCGTGACACTGTTGTTCCTGCTGAGGGATTTTAAAAATTGGAGACAATTCAGGACAGTCTTTGATCACACCCTGTGAGATTTAATGGCCAGCAATGCTGCTTGACTGTCGGAGGAAATAACAATGTTAGAGCTATTTGGAGCTCTATTAATACAAGTCTGAGCACACACCTGGATGGCGAGTACCTCAGCCTGAAAAACAGGGAAGTAGTGCCCAAAGCCATGGATATTTTGCTCCTTGGGCCATATACGCCCAGCCCTACCCCTTTATTCGTTTGGATCCATCCGTATACCAAAAGGCCGTATCTATGTACTTGCTCTAAAGAGAGTCCTGCCATGTTGCCACTCTGTTATTGTCAAAGTCAAGAGTGGCAGGAATGGTATCAGATAATAGCTGCGTTCCTTTTCTACTATTTAGTACTTGTGAGCAGAGCAGAAAAGGAACGCAAAATTTTCTGATTTGAGTAAAATCTCACTTGAAATTTTTGACGTTACTTTTAAACGTTACAAATAAAAAATTCTTAAAAGAAAAATTTGTGACACAATGGAGAAATTAATGCGATAATTTCTAAAGTAAAACGAAAGATAATAATTTTTGATAATTATACGACTGAAGTTTTATTTATGGACGTTTTTATATGAGTAAATCAGCTCGACACAAATAAAAGCCATCTAGCGGGTAATGGGGTAAGTGAAAACAATTCACAATAGACTCGAAATGGCCGCTTTCCCCCTAGCGGATTTCAATTGTGTAATTGCAAGTGCTATCTACTCGTTTATAAGAGCAAGTGTAGTTGCTAGTACGCAAGTGTAAAAAATAGTAAAAATTAGCAGAAAAGGAACGCAGCTAATGATAACATTGGCTCCAGGTTTAGCTCCTTGGGGATCGATAAATGATCCAGAAGGTGTCCTGGCTTAAAGCAGAATAGCTCCCGTAGACGCGGCGTCCCTGCCAGAGCCTCCTTTTTTACTACTAGGTGTAGCGGCGGGAGGTTCAGTAGGGCCTCCATAGCTGCAGTCGGACAGTTGCTCTCTCAATTTGGGATTTCCAGGAGAGCTTTTGATCCAGGATTATGCCTAGATACTTAGCCTCCTTTGAGAAAACCATTTATTTGCCATTCAAGGAGGGAGCTTTTAAATTTAGCTTCCTTCTATTAGTAAACTCTTGATAGAAACGCAAAATTACTCCTAGGCTGTTACCCGTGGGCATAAAATTGTTTGTTTACTACTCTTGAGATTTCTTAAGCTAATTTTTTTTTGATTATTTTATATAACTATCTGCAAATCTTTTAATGAACGGGCCTCTCTTCAATTTTCGTTGCAAAGCCAGACACGATTTGAATATTAAGCGATCTATTCCATCAATGAACTTGGATTTTATTCATCGACTAACTCAAAGCTGCAAACTATCTCGAAACGTACATTTCAACATCCTCCTTTAAGCCAGCTCCGATGCTGGATGTTGTTTACATAAAGACATTCCTATTTATAATTAAAAAATCTGCATTTCCGCCAAACATTGTCCAGCGTGTGTCTGTTTTTATTGAATAAAAGCAGCAGAATCCACATAAATTCCCCGAGATGAAAATAAACGTTTCCGCGGGCACAAAAATAAACGGACTCTTCTTGAAATTCCTTCCGCTCGTCCAAACAACATTGAACAGTTGCGTTCCATCAAGTGTTGTTGCCACACTTCCCTTCGGCCATTGTTGTTGCTAGACAGGTCTCCTGCTGCCCTAAAAAGTCAAGATGTTTTCCATCGAATCGACTGCGGCTGGATTATAGTAAGGGAACACCCCTGCAACAGCTGATGCATAACGATACGGTCATGCACTTGTCCGTGTTTTCTTCAGGTAATCGAGTCGCGCATGCGAACCTCTCCTATATTATATTGATCGGCCCGGTGCGTCGTTCAGGTGCTGTCGTTCGAAAACCCCATAAATGTTGACTTCAACAACGTGTGTTAATTTCACATTTTAACTGAATTATTCATCGACGTTAGCGACGACTGACTGCCGCTCAACAGCCTTCCCACAAGACTCATTTCATTTTTGACTCGGTTGCTAATAGTCGTTAGTTCAGTACGTCGTGATGCTTTAATCGAAAGACAGGTGCTCGATCAGGTGCACAACGCGGTGGGATTAGAGATAGTTTTCACACAGTGTAAAAGCGCGCGGCGCCTAAAGTGACAGTTCCTAGAACAATGCTGCAAATATGGCAAACGGATGTACCGAATTGAACGTCTTCTGCCGAAATCGTAGGTTCGCACAAAAGATCTCGCCGAAAAGTGCTTGTTTTGTTGTTTTCATCGGAACAGTGATTCTTAGGTGTAAGTGTGTCTCATCAGCATCTTAAGTGTAATTTTCTTCTGAACCCAAGCCGATGATGATTCACTTGACGGTGATATTTTTTTCTGCGCAGGCCTAAGCGACTCGCGAAATTAATGACGTTTTAATGACGTCTTTTTTATGAAATTCCAATTTTAAATTAATCAAATATAAAAAGTGTTTTGCTTTCTCACGCCGTGATCATTGATGAAAGTTTATTGAAAGTTTGTAGAAAACGTAGAGAAACATTCGGTTCGACATGGCCGAATCGCGGTGCTCTATGGTGTTCGTATTGAAATGCCTTCAAGGTCGCTTTTTTGGTCATTGGAGATTCTGTTTGGAGCTGGGACAAGTTGAAATGAAAACGTCTTGTGTGTTTTTTTTGTTGTTTATTTCTCTGGCTGCTGACAAAACAAGAAAAACTCTGCCGGAAATACCCATTTTCTATGGTTACCTTGCTTTGTTGCTCTTTTTCTGCTTTGGTTTTTTAACACTTCGTTTATTTACAGCCTCAGTTGCTTTGTAATGGGAAATTTTCTCAGAGTGAATTGTGGTACTTACAGCGTCTTCTGTTTAATGCTAATTTGTGATACTTATTTTCCTGGAAAGGCTTGCATGATTTTTAGGAAAATGTTCGTGAATATTATTATATTTTTGGATACAATTAAGTTTCTTTACTTTCTTTGGTTAGTCCAAATTAGTTCTCGACAATCGCGTATTGCCAAATTAATATTTTAGTTATGTCCAACGTCTTCCTTTTTGCTAATCTACGGTCTGTTATATGCAACCGGTCTCAGCCTCATTCTTCTGATCGCTATCAATATACGGTCCTTTTCTCGTTCTTACGTCAAGAAGAGACTGCTTTCACTTTCCGTCTATTTGATGTCGGTGCCTTTCGATTGGAGAGGTATATCTTTATGGGGAAATAATGTTCCACCAATGACCAAGTTACACTTCTGTTACGTTACTTTTGCGTTGAAGTCGCCAATCGTTAATATTATATCCTCTCGCGTTAGTACTGTTTTATTTATTTTTTATGTGAAAGGTCTCAGGCCAGGTGTCACCCTTTGTACTACCAGCCATCGTGTCGTTCACGTCATGGTCCGATGTGTGGTACGAAGCTAAGCTCGAATGATAGAGAAAGAATAAGAACGGTTTAGGGGATTCTGGGATGTTGTATGAGTTCGGGAATGCTAACTGTGGGAGGTTATTCCACAGATGAGCTGTTCTCGTAATGAACGAAATTCTAGACTGGTGGTGTGTGCGTGAGAATAAAGGCTGTAGACAATGTAGATGAGCTGTGAAGGCTAGACTTGTGCTGCCAAAGAGGCAAAAGGTTATATATTTCAGTGGAACAATCACTGTGGTAGATGCGGTAGAGTTTCACCAGAGCCGCTACATTCCTACGTTGGTTTGAGGAGCCAATTGAGGAATTAGTAACGCGATTCCTCCACCACTTTTTATTGTATACAGAAAAAACGAAAAAAATACCAGTTTTTGTTGTTAATTAAAATCATTTGCGCATGCATGCAATATGCATTATTGAACTTATTTCGCCATAGTTAAATTTGTCATGATTATTTGTCATTTTTCAAGTTATTTACCGCACACTATCAATATTCTCCTCATCCATTTTATGTTGACATTTGGCATCGAAGTATCTTCTTCTTCTTTGGAACTTGTGCGTAAAACTTGCAAAGCTTGCGCGCATTTGCTTATTAGCTAAGCAAAAGCAAGCGAAACGAATATACGCAAATTGCATTACTAAAAGCACCCCTATTAAGACCCTTTAGAGGCATTATCACTTTAAACAGAACGCATCTTAGGCTGCGTTATCACCTCCACAACCTAGGACTGTCTCAGGAGACCGAATGCCAATTCTGTTTGGAGCGCGACGAGACTTCTCGATATATTCTCTGTGAATGTCCTGCTCTGATCTGGCTTAGAAGAAGAAATTTATCAGAGAGCTTATAAGCCCTGCTCAAATTCGCTCTTGAAGTGCTCGATAAAAGGCTTTTGTTAAGTTTTAACCTAATGCTGGATGACCAATTTATTGAGTTTGAGGATCGTTTAAAACAACTCGAGACCCGAGGAAGAGGTACGTAGCTCCTTCACTAATCAAGTGTAAAAACTAAAAGAAGAAGAGCTGGGGGGTTTTACGATGCCAAGCCATGACGATGACGTGGTTGTTAGAGGAATCGTCCTTCCTCACATGCGGGGCCAACAATCCTCCGAAGAATTCTCCTCTCGAACACGGCCAAGAGGTTTGAGCACTTTTTGCTAAGCACCCACGTTTCAGATGCATATGTGAGTACCAGTAAGACCACCGTCTTATAAAATGTGAATTGCGTTATATTGCGAGGTCTTCAGTCTAAGATGAAAACAGCAGTACTGATGACAGTATTTTTAAGGCGGGTCCAGCCTTCGTTGACGCCACCTCATCCCCAGGCCTTGCTCTTCTGAGCGCGAGTTCTAACGCATGACCGTAGCTGTTTCTGGCCATTTTATTGCATAGTGCAGCTGTGTTGATTCGAGCAGATACAAGGCTTTTCAGCGTTGTAATGCGCTCTCGGAGTACCATAGCAACAAGGTAGTGATCTGAGTCGAAGTTACATACATTTTATTCCGCCTATTCTGCTATTCCCGTTCAACTACTTCGAAGAACTCTTCTTTTTCATCGTCCGGGGTATCTTCTGTAGGTACGTAAACGTTTATGAGACTGATATTCTTAAATTAGCCTCGCACACGAAGGGTGCATAGCCTTCCGTTTATTGCTTTAAAGCCGATAATGGTAGGCTTCATTCTTTTGGCGGTAATGTCAGCTTTATATTTCGACATGGTATCGGCTAAATGTTGTGCAGTTCAAGTTCTGCACAGAGTTCGAACTTTCTATGTGAAAATTCGTAAATCGTTTTGACATTTTCGTTGCCGTGGTCGTCATCGTTTATCCCAGTATCTGAGGCATGTTGCTGCTTCTAGCCTATCCTCTCCTATAAGATAGTTACCAGTGGCCGCAGCTAGAAAGTTATGATCTTACTTCCATTAGTCCGGAATAGTTGAGTACTTACATGTTATTCCGCCTATTCTGCTGATGACTGACCACTGATTCACAAACTTCAAGCACCAACATAATGAGCTCGCTGATAATAGTTAAATTTCCGTCAGCAAATGAGCGGCAAGAGTTCCTGGGGAAAGATAGTCCACATGGTTCTCTTCCATTAAAGAGTCTTAATGTGAGCTTTGCTTCTAACAGCCTTGTCCACATTAATGAAATTTTAATGTCTAAAAATAGTGTGACGTGAGACGTGATTTTTCGGGTTTTTTTTACTTCGCTCGTGCGCTGCAGCATTAGCGAGTAGCGCGTTTGGCTGGCCAGTGGCGGCTAAACAATCGCGGAGCTACTCTGCTACTTTTTGGAGTTGTCATAACCGCGTAAAAATGTTTGGGTAGGATTTAGCCATATCTTAAGGACCCCATTTAAACACAGATCGCCGGCAGGCCATGGCCTGAAAGTTTTTGCCTTGAGGCCAAGTATCCCCACACACTCGCCGACCGCCAACTGCAGTCCTGCAGTCCAAGTCCTGGGCCTGCAATCCAAGAAAACTGACAAAAATCTTTATGTTCGTGGGCATTTATCGTCAGTTCGTTCCTGAAAATCTGAACTTCTATTCAGCTGTGAATTTACGGCAAGAATTTACGTCGTATCCACTTGGAACGGAAAGCAAGGCACGAGCTAGTCGCGAAAATCATCCGCACTCGCGTTTTGCGCTTGTTCGCAGGTGTTTATGACGTGAGTCTGGATCCGCCTTGAAGTTTTCGTTCAGGCCATGAGCATTTTTGCACTTCAATTAACAACCTGCTATGATAAGCTGTCGTCTTCGCCTGTGTATCTCTATAGAATCATGACTTCACCTGCAAGGCTGATACCTGAAGTATCATCCCTCAGTCATACTAAGTGATCTGTAGTTTTTATCGGGTCGTACCAGTCGGCCTAGTTTTCACGTAATTTTACACTGTTTCTTGAAAAAAAAATTACGTGATATTTGACGAGCCCCCCTCTCCCCACCCGAAATCGGGTGAGATTCGGCCCCCTCCCCCTTTAAACGCCTCACGTAATTAATGGACGAGCCCTAAACAAATAAATATAACATTACTTGACCACAGTGCTCACCATATGAGTTGCCCCAATACTTAAAAAAATTGAAGGTAGAAGTAGACTAGGAGTTAAGACTTCCGGCTGCCGTAGCTGATACAAAGGTTCGAATTTCATTCGTAAGCTTGACCTTTATTTATATAAATTCTCTATTTCGCTTTCGCTGTAGTATTGGATGTGTGAAGTGGAATCGTGAGACATTTTTTCATTCGTCTCTCTATGTCTTTCGCACAGGGACTTACTGCGCGATACTGTGTTCTATGCAGCAGACACGGCCCTTTTCAATTACCAACGTATTTAGCCGTTTTTATGAATTCTGGTATTTTCCGTCATCAATGTCTGAAATATATAAAAACTATAAATTTCACAAACACTCTTTTAATCCTACAGAATCAAAACTAGTTTCAGATTTAAAAAAAATTCATAATTGAAAGAAAGATGGCTCTGAAATACTGAAATGTTTCATAGACTTCAGACAATTTCAGGCACTGTATCAAGTTCCTTATTTCTACACTAAAGTACACAATCCTTCGTATTAAATGCACGTGCTTTCCTACCTGAGACAGGATTGCAATAAGTACACATTTAGCATTTAATCGTTGTTGTTGTGATCGTTTTTCTTTACCAAAAGCACAATCTTATGACCCTTAAATCCATTTGCATTAATTCAATGCCAGTTTCCGGCATCCTTGAATAATTTCGTTTTCATTTCTCGTCATTGCCTCCTAAAACCCGTCCAGTATCAACACTCACCTATCAATTACGAGAAGCATCCCAGCACCCAACTGACAAATTTATCCTGTTCGAAAGAATTAAACAAAACGCATTTCCTCACCCCTTCTAAAAATATGACCCCCAAGCGCTCTACTTGTTTGATCTTTTGTAATAATTGTTAATGCTGCTTGCATACCATATATAAAGGCGAACAATGAATGAGTAAGCGAACACTTGGAACACCTCACGTCGACGATGTCTCTTTGTACGAACTGTTGAATCGAATCGGGAATTCGCAAAATAATTTCAGCTCGTGTAAAATAAATTTCACATCAGTTTCAGTTTAGGCCTTCAGTCCGTCACGACGGGTCCAGGAGAGAATTTGTCTTAAGATATTTCAAATCTATTTTAAGGATGCTGAACAGAAATAAGAATTCGATAGAGAAGTGCCGGAGATACAGTGAAAAGTGTAGTGAATACCATCGTCCAGTTAGAGAAATGGTGGAACGTTTTGTGCAATCCCTGTCAAACGCCAACGATTCTGGGTCATTCGATACCAGTCTGGAAGTGAAGTCAATCCATCCGCAGCGTAAACGTAGCAAATGCCTAACAGAATTGGATCGCGATAGTTTAATGCAGTTCGTGAAGGAGTTCGAGATGAAGCAAATGAAAGATCGACAAGACTTTGCGGCAGTGTCGCCGAGGCTAAGTAGATCACCGGCGATTGCGGAAAAGCATAAGATTTATGAGAATGCCTTAATTGTGGCAGCATCGACGCCGCTATGCTTTCGCAAAAGTGTGATTTATGCATCGCCAGTGTTTAGAAGGAATCAAAAGAATCAACAGAAGCAAGAGACGTCATCAACAGACTCCGATTTTGAGTCGACAGATCAGGAATTTTTTGAAGAGGACGAAGAAATCGTATCTGTGAAAAGTCTTAGCATTCTTCCAACAGTGCATGAGCCAATAACTGAAGAAAGCCCTTCAAAATCATGTCGGGTGCTAAACTTCATCTCATCAGCACGAAAGAAGATCAAGACTCTAAAGTCATCGTCTCGCTGCAGCAGCAGAAATTCATCACCAATGCCAGTACGACGTGACAATCATCAGCTAGGATGCAAGCCGTTGGATGGTGGTTCTGACTTAGAGGATGATGGCATATCAACTGGAAACATTTCACTAGATTCGTCGTTTGAAATGCAGCCACCAATAGTTCCGTCGTTTAAGGTTACACCACCATCGACATATAAGAATCCTGCGTATGAATTGGCGAAAATTCTTCGAGGATCGCCACGATCGAAACGAGCTTCAATTTCCACCTTGAGGCGATCGATCAGCAATCCTGATCAGTATGCATCCAAAGTCGTGCTGTTTGAGAGTGAGCCAAAGAAAGATGAGGAGAAAAGCGCTGTTAAGACTGGATTAGGTGCTGCTATGATTAAGAATTTGGATGTTATTTGTGTAAGTATATTTTGAGCAAGTTTAAATAGTTTTAAATAATGTATGCATACCTGCAGAACCTTGGAACCAATAAGTTCACTTAATCACTAGTGGCTGCTTTGGAACAACTAAGGATACGACTGTACGCTTTAAAAAACTTGATTAAATGTTTTGATATGTCCCACTTGTTATGTTTTCACATTGCGAGTAATTGGATTAACAATTTTTAAGTAATTACATAGACATAGACTGAAAAGTAATTATGTGAATTGCAGTCGCAAGTAAAGGCAATGCACCAGACATTAAGCCTCACGGTGACTCAACAAATCAGAATCATATTCTTCCTTCGAACACATCGATTTTCGGGAACGTGACGAGAATTTTAATAGATAGGTTATAGGGGGTTTGTCATGCAAATTAAAATGCTGGTATTAAAATGTGTTTAATTCGATTGTGTTATTTGAGACGTAATAGTGAACTCCAATCGATTTTCAGAATTAAAGAAAATATGGGTTTTTTCATATTCTGTTCGTTATTTTATCTTGGTGGATTTTATAAAACTGAGGCAGATAATGAATTAGGATTCCTCTGACCTTCTGATCCTCCGCAGGTGGTAATTTAGGGGCAGTATCTGGCGACTAAGTCAACTATAGTTCTGTTGTGTCCCAGTAATTCTGTTTGGGCTTAACCAGACCAGTTGCGAACCTCCTGTGTTCTATAGGGTCCGATGCTCTAATAGACTTTAAAAGGTTTATGTTCCAGATGTTAGGGGGTAAAAATTACCCCTTTGACAGAAAATATAAAAACCATATATTTAAGCAATACATCAATTAAATAACACTAGTTTACACCAAAAATGTACCTCGTAGAAAAAGTGTTTTTTAGCCTAATTTGAGGTCGCTGAAAACGAAAATGACACTCATTTATTTTTCCAAAGAACCGTTTTCGAGATATTAGCAAAAAACATGTTTTTCGGCTTTCTTCCCAGATATGGCCAAAAATCTCTAGAACAATACATCTAACCAATATAAAATTTTTACTAAATGAATGTTCCTCTTTTCCCATTACGACGATGTATTGTTTGTGTCAATTGGAGTAGTACTTTTTGAGTGTGAGGCGCTGAAAGTCGGAAAAAAGTGAATTTTTTAAGCATTTTGGAAACTTACACATGTTTATTTGTTGTATTAAGTTATACCAAAAATTTATTTACATATTTCAATCATTGAGGGTGAAAGATAATTTTGTTACGAAAATATAAAGCCTAACTTGAGCCGAATCGGACGAAAAATACAGGAGATATGACTAAAAATATAATGGCGCACAGTTTCAGCTATTTACGTACTCAAACTTTAGATCGCAAATATCCTAGAAACTCATTGGGGTTGTGCCTTTAACTTTTCATGATTTTTCAGAAAAAACTAGAAAGAGGTCAGTAAGGAAGTTTTTTAGTGTGGTATTGTAGTTTTCTTTTTAATTGCGACCGCGCATAGCACCAGCGAACCCCGGGAAAATACGCAAGCACTCCAGAAACAGAAAATCCAAAACTGGAGCTTATGAACCAAATGCCTAAACGATCAATGGCGTGATCTCAATTTAACAAAAGAAAAATCTGAATTGCTCGCCTCTCGTTTACAAGAATGTGGATATTTGGAATCAGAGAAACGAGTCACGTATTACCGAAATCGTAGCAAGAAGTTTGAACAATATTTTTCGAAAACAAAAGACAAAAAGTTCTCTCGTCATTTTTTCGAAAACTTAACCCTTTCGACGTTAATCAAGGTCAAAGTTTGCAAAATGTTGGCCAGAACTTTTTGTAGGCAATAACGTTTCGTATTGACTGATTGAATAAAAAATTCGAAAATATCGATTTGCGAAGTTAATCGGGTCAAACAAATTTAAGAACTTAAGTTGTAGAGAATTTCATTGTCAATGTTTTGGGTCCTTGTACGGGGACGTATGACCAATAGAAACCGAGATACATGGAAAACTAAAAAAAAGCGATATCTTCGGCGGCCATGTTTTATTTTTTTGGATTTCGAAATTTTTTTCTTAAAATGTCACAAGGAAGCTGTGTACCAATTTTCAGCCATTTTGGAATTTTGTCTCCTTTAAATGCTAATTTCCCCGAACTATAAAGTAAACAGCTGAAATTGTGCGCCATTATATTTTTAGTCATATCTCCTGTATTTTTCGTCCGATTCGGCTAAAGTTAGGCTTTATATTTTCGTAACAAAATTATCTTTCACCCTCAATGATTGAAATATGTAAATAAATTTTTGGTATAACTTAATACAACAAATAAACATGTGTAAGTTTCCAAAATGCTTAAAAAATTCACTTTTTTCCGACTTTCAGCGCCTCACACTCAAAAAGTACTACTCCTATTGACACAAACAATACACCGTCGTAATGGGAAAAGAGGAACCTTTCGTTTAGTAAAAATTTTATATTGGTTAGATGTATTGTTCTAGAGATTTTTGGCCATATCTGGGAAGAAAGCCGAAAAACATGTTTTTTGCTAATATCTCGAAAACGGTTCTTTGGAAAAATAAATGAGTGTCATTTTCGTTTTCAGCGACCTCAAATTAGGCTAAAAAAGACTTTTCCTATTAGGTACACGCAATTAAGCAAAAATTTGTTAAATGGAATGTAATTTATGGTTAAATTGAATGTTTCAACCCTTACAAACCAACCCCTCTGACGAAATTCACTAAAAAATTAGTTTTTAAAGTTTAAAATTTATAAATGATGGATATAAGATAAATTAAGATCCCCTCTTAGGTTAGCAGCGCCGGCCCTTGCCCTTGTTGAGGGTGGAGCGAGATTGTCTTTCGGCGCCCTTTGTTGAACGCTTTCACTTCACATAAATTGTATTTCCAGTTGTCCTAGATAAAACTTTTTTCGAGTACTGCCGGCCTGCCATTTCCGTACGGGATTATATCCCCCCTTTTGCAAGCCTTTATGGGCTGGGGGCCCCATAAGGATTTCGATGGTGGTTTTAGGGTCACAGTTCCGCCTGTAGCCGCAATAGAGGAATTATGTTTTCTCAGAGTTGCTTCCCCGTTTCGCTAACAGCACCATCTTCTTTGAAGGTTATTTGGTTGTTTGTATTGCATGGTTGGACATTAGGGCTTGCCCAGCTAGTAAGGTTGAGATGGTGGAGAGAGTCACCTTCTCGTTAAAAGAGGCTTCTCCTGCCATCAGCCCAAAATTGTAGTATTCACCATCTTGACGTCATCTCTGTTAATTTTATGCGGTGCACTTTGTGGAGCATTCTCCACTCCTACACCGCTAGGGTCTTCTTTTGGACCCCTATCCTTTCAACATAATGCCAGTGGGGTCCTTTGTTGCTGCCGGAAAGTACCCGATTACAATAATGCCGCGCGGCAGCTTGTTCCCGTCTACAGCAAAAAGGCTTGCTCCTTCCAAGGCTTAAGGCGGCCCATCATAGACGGCGCACCGACCCCTACTGACCTGGGCTGTTCTGAGCCCTGAGCCAATTCGGCTACCGCCTCCAGATGACTTTCTTGCACGGTAACTAGTTGTTTCGTGGTCAGTAGAGTCTCCGAATTGTTAGTCGCAAATGATTGATTGCAGATTGCAGATGATTTAACCCTCTTCTTATTAAGAAAATCGGCATCCCTTTCTTCCTCGGGGGCCACGCGGACCCTACCAACCTCTACGCGGGAGTAGCTAGCTTCCAGATATCACATAAAACGCTTTCGGGCTGCGCCACCCCGTCTTCTGAAAGCGGTCGTTTTTCGAGTGACCTCTCCGATTAAGTGCCCTTACTTCCGCAGGGTGTAAGGGTGATCTCAACGTACTCCATCCCTGGGTTTACGGGCTCATACTGCCTTCCCTGAAGAAGAATCCCGGAAACTTTCCTTCACTGGGACTACATTCGACACCTTGAAGCATGGATCCAAAAATATCTAACTGGCCTTGTAGGTCGTTCTTTTGGGAGCTGTGGGAGCCCCAGAAATGTTTGGAGCGTTAAGAAGTGCTCTATCTTCAAAAGTTTTTTTAAGGTAATATTATATTGATACCACGAGCTCGGCGAGAAAGGACGGTCGCCTATGGCAGAGCTCCGTATCACCAATGGAAGGCTAATTCAAACCGAAGTTCGCCTGGTATCCGCAGTCCATTGTTAGTAGTATATTCACGCAGTACCATTCATAACTTCAGCACGAAAGTTTACACATTAGGATTGCGGTTTTTATCGAGTTTAGAACCGCCGTATTCAGTCTGCTGCATGGATCTCGAGCAGGATGTACGATCGGTCTTGGAGTCAGTCCTCCCTGCTTGTGCCGTGTTCGAGTCATATTGTTGAGTACATAGACTTGGCCAGCTACAAACAACGCCCTCAAAAAGTGCCATCAAAAATTTAGTTTTTCTCGAAATTGTTTTTCGCATTCATTTTGGCGGCCCTTACCACCTGGTGCCTAGAGCGACTGCTCCACTCGCTCTACCCTAGGGCCGGCGCTGTAGGTTAGCTTAGGTTAGATATGGCTGAGCTGCTAATGCACAGCCCAAACACTTAGGCCAAAGGGATAGGCCCGAACACTGGTCTGCACCTTTAACGATTTTGCGACAATGAAACCATTTGTTCGCTGCCTTTGGAAATATATACTGCGTGAACAGGACACAAAAAAATACCTACGCGTCAAAAAGGGAATTTAGAGCAAAGTCGAGCAGAAAAGTGTTTTTTAGAGATTTTTGCTCTGACAACAATTTGACAGCTGCTCCCAAATGAGCTGCTCTGCTCTGAACTTTTTAAGTAGTCATCGAACACACTTATTGCTCTGCTGCCTCCACGGCAATGTTATACCATGTTCGCACTCAGCCGAAATTAGGTAATTTTGCAAAGTGATTTTGAAACTATGTAGAACCGTTCGCACTTTCGTTTGACAGTTTTTTCTAGTACTCATGTCTTTGATTTTTTCTGCCCAAATTTCACTAGCAATTCCCCTTCTAGCAAAGCCCATAACTTCTTTCTTTAATATATCTTAGGGTTTTACATTTGGAAGAATGTTAAAATGTGAATTTCATATTCAAAATCAAACCTGTGTTATTAGAATGTGTCAAACTGACAATTTCACCATCAAGATGGTGACAAGACGTGCTGAATTGAGCTGAATTCGATTTTCAGGTTTGAACATTGGCTTCGACATGATTTTGGCAAAATTACGAGGTTTGAGATGATTTTAAAAACATGGAATATCACATGATTTTGAACGTGATTTTGGGTGAAATCACCAAAATAGCCAAAATCCCTTAATTTCGGCTCAGTGCGAACATGGTATTACATTTGTAACACCAGATTAGCCCGCTTGACTCTTTACCGCTGCCTACACCTCCTCGTTTTGCTCACGTTACAGATAAGGAACTCGTTCATAAATAGAAAAAATCTAAACGACATGTCGAACTGGTGTAATACAAAGGGCAATAAGCGGCAATACTTTTCACAAATTAAATTAATTCCCAAAAAATCGAAAACAACAATCTATGCCGTAAAAGCATCCCACCAAAAGTACCTACACCATCTTGCAAAATTTCCACACACGAGTCGTCAGTGTTGGCAGCTTCCTTGTTTTTGTTACATAATTAAAATCACTTAACCGAAGTAATTGCATTTGCAGACCCTTTTACCATCTAATTGCTTCCACCAATTGCCATTTCCTCAGCTGCTGATTTATTGTCATTAACTATCTTCGTGGTGATAAATTCGAAGAATAGAGCGCTTCCCATGCCAAGTGCTTTCATATCAACCCACAGAAAGATAATAACTGTCAGATTTCCGACGTGAGCGAGTATTGTCTCAAAGTTTATCTCCTTATTAGCTGCCCCTGCTCCATCTGTTGACGTAAATAATTTTAATTGAAACCCACTGCCTGAGTGTTTGTTTGCTTTATCAATCATACATGTCCCCTTGTTCCTTTTCTTCCTTGAGGCCGGTCTACCCTGGTGCACAACAACTACACAGATCTACAATTAAGTCCAAATTGGGAAGATCAAAGAAAACTTTTAAAATGTCAATCAGTTGAGGCATGATATACACGAGAAGCGACGACATGCGATGACCCTGAGAACGAAGAAACACTGCAGTTCGAGGGGAAATCCGAAGAAATCGTCCATCATTTCTGCTGTGGGTGAAAGATATTTTCAGGCTCCCCTAGATCGCACGATCCTACAAGCTAGCGAGACTGGCACAGCTCTAGAATGTAAAGTGCCTGACACAATGTAGACGGCGCTAGTTGAATTCCCATCCGTTCACACACTTTCTCCGCTGAAGAAACGAAAAAAAAAAAACAGATCCAAAAGGCAGGCACTGAACCAAAACCGATCGCACACGGCGCATGCACTTCGCAGACCAGTAGTGGATCGCGTTGTACGAACAATACAATATAAACAAGCATGACTGTGTCTGGCTGTCATTAATTCAGAAATGTTTATTTACTATGGTGGACATTTTTGTGCTTCCAACAATATCGGTACTCAAGAGCCAGAAAGAGATGACCTGATCGCCGCATTAATTATAGTAGCCGCTACCAACTTGGGCTTCCAATTGAACCGAACGCTCCCTGCAACTGTTCTGTGCGCATGTGAACTATCGGCGAGTTCCCTGCTCGAATCAAATTCCTGGCGCGATTGCACGCTGTGAACTCCGATTGCTGGTCCGCTCCGGTCCGATCCGATCCGTGCAGCTTTGCATTCTTCGAACGTTTCCTATTTTGCTAGAAAAGGAAACGGGTTATGCGACGACACACTAGCGGACAAGTGAGCAGCGAACATCAATTTCGCTGGTGCGCCGTACCGTTGCGGGTTGATTGCTCACTGTACTTGCGCCACAGTTCTGACTATGGCGTTAATTTCTTGTTTGTTCAACTTGCACTTCGTTTAGATTCTAGTTGGTGAAATTAAAGCGAATTATTTTCGATTTGTTAGCACCGTATTGTTGAGTCGGCTGTCTGGTGAAATGGATTATTTTTTTCTGGAATGCGGCAGAGGGTATTTTTATTTTTATAAGTAAAGGAAATATTTGCGTTAAGTTAACGAAGGATATGTAATAAATCATAAATTGATATATCTCAAGGTAAAATATAGCCGCCACTATAGATAGGATTCTAAAAACATTAGAGAACGACATAATCGTGGCAGTCGCCTTTACAGAAAACACATTGTATCTACAATTCGGAATGTTTCGTGGAGCCAAATGTCAATTTTTACTAATCGGCACAAGATCGACTCGAGAAACTAAAGACGACCCCAAGCCGCAGCAAAACATGGCGCTTGAACACATGGTGGGCTGGCGCTACATGCCAATAATTAAACAGTGCGGACATACGGCCCTGTCGATTTTGCTAAGGACTGTAACCAATCCAGACTATGTCAAGTCCAAAGAATGACATGTCTCAGGGTGAGGGATTTGGGTACAACGACCATTGTAGGGTTTTGCACGGAGACTCAAAAAGTCGGTCGAAAGCAAATTTTCTTAAAAAGCCGCAGCGCTCCGGTACTCAAACTTTTTAACATTACGTATCATTGCAGGGGAGCATACATTTTTATGTTCCTTCAAAAGCGTTCTAGAAACATTATACAAAAGCTTTTTAATAAAGAATATACATGGACGCTTGTGAATATGTGATCCGATATCGGAAAGTTTTTATTATATTCAATTGCGCGAATGTGGTTGGTAAGACCGTAACCGCAGCCCCCCAACTAAATTCTAACCACTTCCAAAGCTGCTTGTCTTCCGTATCGTACAAGAGCTGGTCCTTTGAGGATGATAATGTCGCCCTTTATGGTCACCAAGATAATCGCCCGTTTCCTTGGTTCTATAAAATTTATGAAAACTCCAACAATGCTGCCTCGGGAGCATATTAAACAGCGCTCAAAATAAGCTCCCCTGAGCAGCGCTTCAAATTTTCCCCTCGTCTAAACCGGCTCTTAGAATAAATTTTTATCCTATATGAAAGCTTTGATTGTGTGGGTAAGCCGCGGCCATTGCTTATACATTTGGAAGGGAGAAAAGGAAAAAATGTGTGTGAGTTAGTTTTCACCCACAGAATTTGTGTATGAAAATTCTTTCATTCAAGTTTCATCATGTGCGTCCTTCTTTCCGGGTTTTTTGTACTTTTTGGGTCTTCGTGTAGCACCCGTCAATTTAGGGGGCCTCGGTAGTCTAGGGGTAAGGCGCCTGACTGCTATCCCAGAGGTCCCGGGTTCGAATCCCGGCCAGCCCCGCGGTCCTTCGCCTTTTCCACTTTCCCACCTACACAACTTTCCTTCTTTCTTCTTCCCTCTTTACATTCCTGATTCCTTCTGTCATAGCCTTCCTTAGCCCTTCCCCGCTCCACCAGAAGCGCATGTCATCGGTTGGTTGAAGAGATTCAACTCGTTTCAGGAGGCATAACACTCCAGCGAGTTGTTTCTCGATGCCCCGATGTCAGAGTCGCGATAGTAATGGTTGGGAGTAGGTGGACTGAAAATATCGCGGGAAGGTTGTGGCGGTTCCTTCCTCCCCGACTAGAGCTGCTGTTCGACATTGCACTCTATACGAAGAAAATAGATTGTCAACAGTATAAAGGGCCTTTCCTGAGACTCTAGTCTTTCACATAAAAAAAAAAGCAATGGATATGATTTCTGCGGCGTACACAGCCAACACAATACGGTTAGTATTTTTCAGCCGAACTGCTGGCATGGAACTAGGCTAATTTTTCGATACCAAAACGATTACCAAGGCACTAGGCACCTTACCATCAAGACTCTAGGTATATACGAGGTGTGACAATTAAGTAATGAGACTGATTATATTGCCGCGATTGTGGTAACCCTGCGACCTTGAAATTCCCTTTCTCTTCTCTCGGCATCCGTCCCCTCTCCATTGATCTATTTGCCATCGCTCTAGCTTGTTTAGTTCGCCTGCTCTGTCGTGTTGAGTAAACGTGTCCTTTTAAGGACATTTTTACTAATGCTCACGCTAAAGACATTAATATTATTGTTAACATTAATGAACATGCGGTTTACAGGTTCAAATCTGCCGTAATTCGTATTAGAGGAGTTGATTTGTAAAAGAGGTTGACCTCTCAGATTATAACCTCTCTCTCTAAACGACGCACGGCGACCTAAAAAACCTGAGTCGACCTTTCCATTAAGTAGCTATGAACAAATACAACATCGGCCACCTCTCGACGCTTGTGAAGAGAGCTTAAGTTGAGTAACTTAAGCCGGGATTCATATGATGGAAGAACTATTGGGTTTTCCCAAGGAAGATGATTCAGTGCGAATCGAACGAACCTTCGTTGAACCGATTCAATAGTTCTAACATGCGAAGAATAGTGAGGAGACCAAGGGAGGCATATTCAAGTAATGGTCTGACAAGAGAAATATATAAGTGTTTAGTAACCAACGGGTTATTAAATTCCTTGGACCACCTTTTTATAAAACCCAAGACTAAACTACCTCTGGAAGAGATATAGTTGATGTGAGTGGAGAAATCCAGCTTACTATCAAATCTAATCCCGAGATCTTTAACCAAATTAACACGAGGGATACCCTCATCAGAAAAGGTGTAGTTAAAAATTATAGGATCACGTCTCCTACTAAAAGTCATGACTTCACATTTACCAATATTAAGAACCAGGTTGTTGTTAGCACACCAAGAGTAAAAGGTATCAAGGTCAATCTGCAGAAGTTTGCAATCCTCCATACTCTTCATGTGCCGATACAATTTGATGTCATCAGCGTAAATCAATATTCTACAGTGTCTTAGTAAGGGAACAATGTCATCAATTGATAAGATAAAGAGGAGAGGGCCAAGATGACTTCCTTGAGGGACACCGGATGTCGCTTCAATGGTTATTGATTTGGATCCACGAAAAAGAACTTGGTAGGTCCGGTCAGTTAAGTAAGACTAGAACCATACTAGAAGGGCTTGCGGAAAGCCTAACAAAGCCTAGCCTTCAAAAAGTTTGGGTATAGCAGACAATTTAGCAACTGGCCTTTAATTCGATATTTCGCTCTTGCAACCACTTTTGTGAATAGGAATTATGAACGAACTCTTCCACAGAGTGGGGAAGTACCCTTTATCCAGGGATTTTAGAAAAAGGACTTTCAGTGGAGACTGGAGAACCTCCACACAGGCCTTAAGGAGAGCAGGAGGAATACCGTCGTAATAGGGGCCTCGGTAGTCTAGGGGTAAGGCGCCTGACTACAATCCCCAGAGGTCCCGGGTTCGATTCCCGGCGGTGCCACGGTCCTAGCCTTTCCCAATTTCCCACCTACATAACTTTCCTTCTTTTCTTCTTCCCTCTTTGCATTCCTGATTCCTCCTGTCATAGCCTTCACTAGTTCTGCTCCCCGCTCCACCAAGCGCATGTCATCGGTTGGTTGATGAGATTCAACTCGTTTCAGGAGGCATAACACTCCAGCGAGTTGTTCTCGATGCCTCGATGTCAGAGTCGCGAAATGGTTGGGAGTAGGTGAAATAAAAATACCGCAGCTAGGTTGTGACAGTTCTTTCCTTCACTTCTCTCTCTATCTTCCGACTAGAGCTGCTGTTCGACGTTTCAAAAATAAAAAATACATGGTCGACAGTACAAAGGGGCCTTCCCTACGTCTCTAGTGTGTCACATAAAAAAAAATACAATCAAGGTACTTTGGACCTTGGCTCTTGATGGTCTGATCAAAATAAAAGCTAAGTTGTCGAACAATAAAAACTTCTAACTATTTCGAGACGTACTCTCGTCGTAGTAAAACAGGAGAACACTGCCACATATCCTTTGTGAGGTCTCTTTCCTATTAGGGGTCGTACATTAATTGCGTGAGGCGTTTAGTCCAACCGAATCTCACTCAATCGCACGTAATTTTTTTCCTTAAGAAACAGTATAAAATTGCTAGAAAACTGGGTTAAATTAAGTAAAAAATGTTTCTCCACGAAAGACCCCCATTCACTTACAGGCCGCCGGCAAGCCAGGTCGGCAGACCCGGCCCAATGACCACCCACCCAATACTCATCTAACTGAGGGATGAGGACTTCAGATATCCGCCTGGCAGGCCGTGACATGCAAGTGACGTCATGATTCCCTACAGACGCACAGGCGAATAGAATAGGTTGTTAATTCAAGTGCAAAAATGTCCATGGCCTCAATGAAAACTTTAAAGGAACAGATTGGTGACTGGAAAAACCTTTAAAATACACGGACCACCATATTTACTGAAGCAATGCGAAGAAATTAAATACATATATTGCCTCCGCACCAATATGTTTGTGCCTTAAGGCGGCTCCAGACTCGGTGAACGTTCGCACGAATACGAGTGTGAGTGGTTTTCGCCCCTTACTTACAGGTCTGACTGGATACGGCGTGAGCTCGTGCCATAAATTTACAGCTTGAGACAGAGTAGAAGTTCTGGGGTGGTAGCATGTAAGTTGTTTCAGTCGACCTCTTCATACAAATATTCGAGTGTTACAAAAATGTTTGTACGAAAACGTCGATTGAAACAACTTACGTGCTACAACCCCAGTTCTTCAGGCACAAACTGACGACAAATGCCCACACATTTTTATCAGTTTTCTTGGACTGAAGGCCCCATTCGGTTGGCGGGCGGAAAGGTGTGTGGTGATACTTGGCCTCAAGGCGAAAACTTTCAGGCCGCGGCCTGCCATCGGCCTGAAAATCGCAAAAATTCGCTACACGTAATTTATGGACCGTAAGTCTAGTCGTAGTTCCATTTGACCCAATGTAACAAAAACCCTCCATCAATGACATATTTTCTATCATTCAAGTCCGCCTATTCAGTCGGTGAAACATTCTTCTACAGGCTCGATTTTGTTCCTTTGGTCATCTCGCCAATCTGTTCTTGGTTTCAACGCCCACTCAAAGGACGGAGTTTTTTTCAGAATTCGGGGGTGCATAAATCTGCTGACCCTGGCAATATTCGCATATGGTACTTAAGGAAAGTACCTCATCTTTGGTACGCCAATTTCAATTCTACTACTATATAAATGTCATTTAAAAACGGTAATTTTTCCCAAAAATTAGGCCGTATCCCGTGTGGGCTAGTGCTAGTAGCCCCGTGATACGGAATGGCCGATCACCCGTATGTGATGCGAATAGTGCCGCTCATATAACTAGCGGGTGCAATTAATGATTATTTACGCTGTCAAAAAAGTTTGGAGACCACTGCACTTATACTCTCAAAAACCTACATAGTATGGGTGGTGGCTGGACAAGGTGCAAAATCGTGACATTAAACTGGTCTTAAACTTAATCTTTTCTATTGTTTAACTATGACACGACCAATGAAAAAGCGGACTGCTGATGCAAAAGATGAGCTTCGATAGAGGAATGATAGTGGTATTAATAGTCTGAGAATTTCAGGAAACAGTTTCCTTTCATGAACAATTTATTGTTTGCCAAGTTTGAACAAACGAAATAGAAATTTCATAATAAATCGTATTCATTACCTGAACAAAATATATTCAAACCAATAATACTCTAATTGTGCAAACCCCTCGACAAATATTTGGCCTAAAACATAGTAAGATAACAGGAAAACAGTTACCTCAATCTACTCTACCTTGTTATTATGATTGCGCGAAATTGCTCAACTTAACCTCCAATAAACGCGAAATTGATTTTCATCTTAAACCTTCTGGTATCTCTCCTAATCATAACAACAATGTTTCCTGAGCATGTTACTCAATAAATAATGATCTACAAATTCATCAAAAACCCCTTGATCATAATTCGCTACTTTTGTAGGATTTATTCAAGCCGAAATAATGATCGATCAAAGCCCATCAACACTTTTTACAATTGTATTTCTACCATTGCATAAAAGTTGGTCTTTTTCCAGGGTAATTATCGATAGACCGTCTCAGAAAAAAATATGTTGAATATTATTCAGAAGCAACAAAAACATTTTCGAGCAAAATCATCATTTTTTATTGTTGATTTTCGATTCGCGATAACTGCTGACCGTAAGCAGAATTCGGAGCTCGTTAATGTCTCCACTAAACTGATAAAAAACTCTCCCATCATTTGCAATGTGTAAACCAATACACCGACATTATCAAACAGAGTATTTCCAATCATTAATTTTTGTTGCCTATAAACCTGATATGCGGATATATCACCAACCAGCCTGGAGCTATCTTCGTTTTGCTCCTCTTACACTCGACCTAATCGCTTTGGTCATCTGGATCGTCTTTGGTTCTTTTCCTTTGTAAAGTACGTGGATAACTCCAATGGCTGATGCGGGGCTGTGGGAATTATAGTAAAGAAGCTTTTTTCCCCCTTTGCATGTATTTATGCAGAGTCTATGCTGGAGTAACCTCCGTTCCCATTCACTTGTTTACTGCGCATGCTTAGCTGCATTACACTATGTCTATGACCATTCTTCGGTGGTTTTTGTGCTGTCAGCTGAAATCCAGTACAAAAAAAAGGCATTACGAAGCATTACCCCCTCTAAAAAACAGTGATAAATTCAATGTTTTTGTCTCTTTCCTTCCTTCTGATTGTAGAAAGTGTTTTTTAATCAACGAACGGAAAAAAGAAGATAACTCTCCACAGCTAGGGAACCCCAACATAGCGCATGCATAAAACTGGCAGCCAACGAGAATCGGCAAGTCCACATATGCCACAGTATGGTATGCTCCGCCGGTTCGGATCGTTCGTTCGAGTCGAGTTGAGGGGATCTTCCGTTGTCGCTCGTTTGTTTTGAACTCGAGCTCCAAAACTGGTGATCGTGGCAGTCACTTGGGCTGATAATGTCGCGATCGCAAGCTCTGTAAAAAAGAGGAGTTAATTGTGGTGAAGGATTGTAGTGAATTTAATATTTTTGATATACTAAAAAAAATATAGATTGAAACGATCTGATTGTTCATGATCGTGTGTTTCAATAGTTCGTTAGTGTGTTCAGTCAATAGTTGATAGGAGTTAAACTCTGAAACAAAACCAAAAATAAATTTAAGTGCATTTTGATGAGGTGATTTGAGAGTTTATGCTATTATGCTAACATCACTTGTATTCCAATGGCTAAATTTACTGCAGAGAGATGTCTGTGATATCACTTACATACCTCCTATGTTGTTTTATATTGTGACTAGTTTTGCTGGCCCCAGTGAGATGAGATAGCCAAGCTTTTTTTATTATGCAAAAAACAAATAGGCACTGATTGTCTCAATTTAAATCTTACAGAGTTAACCTTAATATTTATGACCTCTGCGGTTCAAGAAGTCGCTGATTTCTTCTTAGTTGGCAACTTATTATTATTAATTTATTTATTTATTTCTATTGCCAACGGATATTCTTAATCGAAATGCAAATATTTAAACAGGACTATTTACTTTTGATAGTTTGGACATGGATCGTTCCAAACGTTTGAACTCAACTTTTCGTATTTTATAAATTTGATTTAAAGAGTAAAGGGAGTTTCATGAGTTTTGTGCATTTATAAAAAAAGTAAATCAAGCTAAAAGGGCATATTCAGATGTTATCAGATTATTGGTTATTGTAGTGCCGACAGAGTTAAGTCAATTTCAGCGATAATATGTTTTATTTAATTTGACGTGTTTCCCGAGAATTTGTGTCAAGAAAAATAAACTACCGATATCAGAAACAACTCAAATATTTTAGACCCCATTTGGTATAAGAAAATGTCTGAAAAGTATTCTAGAATTAGTTTAATGTACACTTTCCTTACTTCCTAAGCGTGTTACAGCCTAAATGTAGCATAGAGCTACACTAAAAAGATCTTTCAGTTTGTCCTGTTTCTAGCGAATTGTTTCCTGTTACATTGTCCAAGAATCATACCTGCTTCTATTTTTACTATGCTCCTCCATCACCTTCTTGGTGGCATTCTTTTCAATATTAGTTTTTTTTTATAATGCATCCAGCGTGAAGTTAAAGAACGCTCGATTATTTTTACGCTAACTGAAAATTTATCTCAATAATTTCCATATAAACGCTTTACACATTAAGGAGAATTTAGGGGCATTTATCGTCCTTGGTCTCCCAAATGCAAAGTGGAACAAAACTGTCAAAGGGAGTAAAATTAGAGCTTTAAGAAATTTCATAGGGCGAGGAAAACGAGAAATTAACTTGTGACCATAAAGGATCCCATTGACATACTGAATAGACCGTTTCTCGTTCAATTAGGAAGGTCAAGCAGCATTGGACGGGGTTAATACTTAGTTGGGGGACCATTTTGGTAAAACTAAACACGTGCCATCCATTGTAATCTCCCTAATTTTATACTTTTGACAATGTCGGGTCCCCGGGACAGTTGGCATAATTCATGATTATATCCCTTCTCCATTGGCCGTTTTTGCAGACACCGCCAAATATTGTGCGTAGTGTAATTTTTCTTTCAAAAGTGCCTAGAAGAGTTTCATTAGCCACTTTCAAAGTCCTTACCTCCGATACAAACATCAGAACCGGCTGAATTAGTGTGGTAGTTATAGTTTACACTTCATTCTACTAGACGAGATTCGTGAGGAAAGATGTTGTCGAAGGCCCAAATAGTTCTGTTCTAGCTTACAATACTGTTCCAAGATAAGTAAGTTTAACCGTTTCTATGTTATATGTATCTATTGTAATATTTTGCCTTGGGCTTGTATATCATTTTAAAATGCAAACGTCGTTAGTTTTTACTTCGTTGATGAGAAATCCCATTCCTTTTGTAGTTATTCCTAATTTTATGAAGGCTCCTTTCGATTTGCTAAAGACCTACATATTAGCGCGACGTCATCAGGATACGCCATTACCTGTGACGAGCTGTTAAAAATGCCGTCGTTTCTTCCTCAGCATCTCTTACCATTTTTTCCAACACTATGGGTGCTTTCAGTAATCTAGTTTGTACATATTTAGTTTTGCATTAGTTCCATTAAAGCAAGCATTCGTTTACACAGAGTTTATAAATGCAAACATGCGAAGCAAATGTGCGCAAGCTTTGCAAGTTTTTCGATAGACCTGCGAACAAGTTTCAAAACAGAAGAGATGTCAACTGTCAAAGTATTGGTTGACAACATAAAATGGATTTTTCGTTCAATTCTGACGGTGCGCGATTTTTGCGGATCATCAGAAAGTTTAGCGAAATAAATTGACTGAAAACCCAACGAGTTCGTATTCATGGGATACAGCAAACAAAGGTAGCTCTAATAAGGCACCCCACCAGTTTAACCGGTTAATAACAGGGTACCAAATTTCCGCATTGTTTGGGTCTTCACCTAGCGGTCGGTGCACCTCCTAATTCTCCTGGTAGTCTGGTACTGTTGGTATCATAGCCTTTGTCAGAAAAAAACAAAGGGATTTCGATTATACAATCCCGGTACGCTCCCTTTCACTTTGCAATTTGGAATGACAAAATGGCTTCTAAACTCAAAAGCCACCCAGACCGATACGCACCGTTGGAAGAGCCTCGGTGCGGTCCGAGGTCGTCCGTGGACGTGGTCCGTCGGTCGTGCGTAATAATCCACAAAATCGCGCACCGAGTAAAGGCCGGGACACACATATCCGCACCGCGTCCGCACCGCATCCGCACCGTGTGTCGGACGACACACGGAGAGAAAGTAAACAAGTAAAATTTTACCAGTCAGTCCCCACATTTCCGTGTCCGCCCCGAGTCAAATTACGTGAGTTTTGTTTTTGCCCGGACATGGTGCGGATGCGGTGCGGACACGGTGCGGATATGTGTGTCCCGGCCTTAAGCTGAACTACCGACTCGCGGCGGATCCTACGCACCGCTACAGACTGGCCTGCGCCTTCATGGACGACACTCTTCCCAGGGTGCACCATCCATGTCTGTTTGCGTCTATCCGCAATATCGCGCACCGTGGAAGCCAGCTATACTCTTCATCGGACTACATACCTTGATTGTTGCTCTTGTTATTTCGTGTTAGCAAAAGATATAAAAGTAATTTTTTTTTGAGATTTTTTTTATTTTCCAACATAATCCGATCATTTTTTTTTTCAAGTTATAATTTATTAAAATTTTTGGAATCCAAATCTGGTAAATACGATAGATCTTGCACTAATTGAAACTTTATATCTATAAAGGAGATGGGGCAGATTTCCTCCAGGCCCGGCGCAAAAGAAAACTATCTCAGATTATCGATTATAAGCCCGTATACCAAATCTGCTTTCCGTCACTTTTTGTACGTAGATAAATGTAGCAAAGCGGCTTGTGACGATTTCTTCCATATAAAAAAAGTGCGAAATGTCGCTAATAAGCATGTGAAGCTTTGGTAAACGGCCAGCCTAATGAGTTTTGAAATTCTGTATAATTGTTATATCCCGGAACTGTGGCTAAGGTGTTAATATGATACGCTATAAGATATTTTCATGAATAAAGTACCAGTGTCCACAGAATATCTAAAATTGTGAAAGCGACAGTTCCACCCTACCGACTTCCAGAGTTATGAGTCGTCAAAGACAAAATATTGTTGTTTTTTTAACAAGCATTTCACCACTTTTTTCTCTAAAAAATACATAGTTAACTATCGTTTTTTCCAAAATAAGAAAGCTCGGAGTGTATCTTATGAATAATGTCCAGACAATTTTATGTTCCGGCATTTACTTTTAAAGTTATAACCAATTTTGTTGTAAACATTGGTCTTATTAGGTGAAATTATAAGCAATACTTTTTCACCTAAACTAATGTCGAAAAGCACCAAATAAGGCCAATTTTTACAGCTTATAACTTCATCAACCGGTTTTACTCGTTCATCTCATCTTATCTGTAAACCCGGTTTTACTTGCCATGAATATGACACCGTTTAAGGAAGCCCTTTGACCCTCGTACTACACAATGCTAAGTGCATGGTGCAAACTGCAATGTGTATTGCATCGTCCTGTAGTAATGATTCTTAGATCGTCATTTCCCCTCCAAGACAATGTGATCTTGGTAGGGCTATTTCATTTATTTTTTCAGAGTCTAATTTTTAAAAGACAAGTACCACGTTTATAAGCGGAGTTTCACTCCCGGATCTTCAGTCCAAAGTAAAACTCCCGATGCGTTTATAAGCAATGGGAGTGAAAATCCAAAATACTTTCTGGTTTGAAATGACAGCTCCAAGCTCAAATTTAAAATCATAGCAAAGACAAATTGTAAACCCAATGTTTAATTTAATGTATTTAAAAAATCAATAAATAAAGAAAAAAACTATTGTAGCAAAATAAAACACCCAGCTTCTTCTTTACTAAGTTTTCCCCCCTTGGAAAAAAATCTCACTCCAAGTCAGCGTTTATAAGCACAACATAAACCGGGATCGAAGTTTCACTCCAGCTTTTTCTTCGGGAGCGAAAATCCAAGTTCTGGAGTTTCACTCCCAGTTTATAAGCGGTGTTTCACTCCGGATCGAAACTTCCATCCGGAGGGAAACTCCGCTTATAAACGTAGTAAAGGAGATCTTGGTTCAAGCGAGATGACAACTTTGTAACCTCTAAATGTGCACTCATATTTAATAAGTCCGTTTTCGTAGCTAACCACAATATAATATCGAGGGTTTCCTGTCAGAAGGGCGTATCCACAAAATCGCGATTTTGGGCTTATAACTTTTTTTTTTCTTAGAGTCGTATATTTTTCGTGCCAGAAGGTCGTAAAGTGAATAAAAGTATCCAAAACATACGCCTAAAAACATTTATTTTCGATGATAAGCAATATGAAAAAAAATGCACCGATTTTTTAAATGTTTTTATTGAATCCTCTAAATCCATGTTTTGGTTGATACGACCTTTTGGCAGGAAACCCTCGATCATATTTAGACATATTTACAAGTTTTCTTTTCTATTTCACTGAAAGCTAAAGCTAAAAAGTATAAGATTCATCTTCGAAACAAATTAGTAGTCCTAGTTATGGTTTCGAAAGAGAACTTTTAGTCTGTAATGGATTAAACCATTGTATCACACCATAAACAAAGGGTAACTACAACAGGTGAACGCCAGCTTTGGACTTCGATCTTAACAGTTGATATTTTCTGCAAGTGACTGTTATTGAGCAATCAAAAAAATTGATTACTCATACCGTAATTGCAGAGAAAAACGAAGTTATGTATATATGTACTTAATTCTTTCTGAACTGCTCACATAGCGCCCTTCCGTTCGCTTTGGGAAGAATTCAAATCTAGACATTTTTGTCATCATAAAACTGATACACATGTTTTCCGGAAACAATTAGTCAACCATTTACATTGGCATTTGGTTCTTTTCAAACAGACTTGTAAAATGTGTCATCCAAAAACGTCGACAATTTTGTACATTCCTAATACTACTTGAAACAAGAAAATATAGGGCCTGTTTAGACGGTTCGCTTCCAGGAACATTCTTCACGAACTTTGAGGATGAAGGGGGAAGTGGGGATGATGAGAGGTGCCACCCGACTTCTCCCCTCATCCACAAAGTTCGTGAGGAACGCTCCTGGAAGCGAACCGTCTAAACAGGCCCATACTTTCGTTACCAGTTTTACCTTGACGTCAACATTCAAAATTTATAAATTTAAGGTCAAATTATTATAAAAAAATCTCGAAATCGTTACAGTTTGATAGATAAGCCACAAGTTGCAATGCGCTCTGTAGTTTCCAAAAATTTAGTTTATATTCCTCGCTCTCAAAGCACCTGATGTTAAAAAGTAAAAATACATACAATTTATTCTTTTTACCAGGCATTTATCCATGTTTCTGATAGTTTTATCAACAAAAAATTACTTCTTCCCTAAACTGAACAGAAAATTACCAAAAACCCCACAAATCAAGTCGAACTTCGTAATTACTGGGCCAAGACTCGAGAGGGAAACCCATCGAGCTTAACAAAAAGTGACTCGAAGTATCTTGGATCTTCGCTACCTGTTTGTTCTCCATCACAATGACCGGAAATTAGATTTCCAACAATTCTTTAAAAAAAAGCCACGTGTAATGACCCCTCATTGTTCTGTTCAGTAACTGTGTGAACACTGCTGGAGTTCAGCTTTTTTCTTCATCTTGGGACTCGGTTTTTTCGGGGGGAAATGGGAATTTTACTCCGAGCTTCGGGAATGAATTGACATATTAGACGGTGATTAGACTGTTCGTTCCTACGAACGTTCCTCACGAGCTTTTAGATGAACGGGGAAGTGGGGATGAAGCCTCTCATCATCTCCACTTCCCCGTTCATCTAAAAAGCTTGCGAGGAACGTACGTAGGAACGAACAGTCTAATCACCGTCTTAGAAGGATAAGAAATTAATGATCTGAGGAATTTTTTTCGTTTATACTGAAAAGTGTAAACAAATATAGTTTTCCCGGTATGACTTCTCATGTGGTTGAATAAGATAATTTTTCAAGCAACGCAAATATATGAAAGTAGTCTAAAATGCTCACAAATGTTGTCTTTCATCCAGGGCTGATTAGGTCTCATGCATGCCTTTTAACGGAGAAATCTGTCACATTCGAATTATCACGGGTTCCGTGTCACCAGCGCAGAAGCGCAAGTGCATTCGTAGACTCACTGGCGCTGCGCCGGCTGTTTAACGCGTTCTTGCTAATCAGAAAGTGCGAGTGGCCCTCCTTCCTTGAAATTTGGTCTACGTCACGCCGCATAACATTTTGGCCGCCATTCCATATTCCCATGTCGAGGGGGTTGTGAATAAATTGGTAATCCGCCCTCTTGAGATGGCCGCCATGGGCCAAACGATATATTGAGTATACTATAATGCTCTATAGTGTTCTACTTATCATACCCTTTCATTTGATATCCATGTCGAAGGGGCTGTGAAGAATATTTCAGTCCGCCTCCCTGAGACTGCCGCCATCCATCTAAAGGTATATTGAGAATACCATATTGCATTGTCATCGGAGCTTAAGCTGTATGCAAAATTTCAGCATGATAGGATATCGGGAAGTATATGAAAAATTGATTCGCAAAATTTGTTCCGTGAAGAAAACAGTAATCCGTCCTCTTGAGACGGCCGCCATGAATCTAACGGTATAATGAGTATACCATATTGCATTGTCATCGGAGCTGAAGTTGTGTGCAAAATTTCAGGGTGAAACCGGAAGTATTCAAAAAATCTATTGCAAGATATGTACCGGACAAACAGACAGACAAGAAAGCTTTCATTGTTGGGTTCCGCCAAATTTTATACATTGTAGAAAGGTTCCGAACGAAATAAAGTTTGGGAACCACTGGTCTAGATTGATATTTATGACAAAATCACGAATTAGGATTATCCTGGTTGATGCTTAAAGAAGTCTAGTAAGGGCCGATTCACAATGAAAGCTTCAAGCTTAAGTTTAAGCTTCAAAATTAGTTTTATAGTATTTATGTATTAGTATTTATCTTTTCAAATTCCCAGCTTCAAGCTGCCGGCTTCAAATGACGCAAAAGTCAGCTGAAGCTTGCAGTTTAAGGCTTTCAGTGTGAATCGGCTCTAACAGTAAAAAATTCATGGGGTGATTAAATTCATTTGTTCTGAAATTAGGGAGCCGTGAACATAAATTTAAAAAAAAACTTTAAATACATTGCGTTTCCGTCCTATGAAATTTTTCGATTTTAGGTATTATATCTGCCGATGCTCCCCAAGGGTCAGTTCTATCACCCGCACTTCTCCTTAACAATGATCTCCTTTCAATCTCCTTCAACCCACTTCTCAGCTCAACTCTGGTGGCAGTGCTTTTCCTTTCTATTACGCCTTCACTAACATTAGACAAGGACGTGCCAGACCTTGCCTTAATCGATTAGTCGTAACCAATTCAATAAACACCCGGACATCAAACTCATTCTTGATTGAGACCCCAAGAATTATATTGAGTATTAAGTACTGTCTCATCTATGGAAGCGACTGTTCCACTGAAATTACCGCTCGCCTGCCTGCATGGAAATATTTTCCCGCAATACAATACTAGTCCGTTCGACTCACTCTCATACCCACAGCACTCTTTTCCCGCATACTGCAATTGTGGAATAATCTCTCACAGTCAGTATTTCCGAAGTTGTAATACATCTTAGAGCTCAAACGTAGGGTTCTCTCCTCTAACTCTTCTATTCTCTTCTATCTTTAAAATTAAGCTAAACATTGCACCGTGACCTGACCGACATGACCGAGTGGTAGTACAAAAGGTGATTCCTAAGCTTGGTTTTCCATATAAAAAAATTAATTCAATCGGAGCTGATGTTTAAGGCCCTTCGCACACGAGTCGACCGATTTGCAATTCCAGTTTCAAACCTGTTTCACAATAATCACGCTTCTGTACCCGTACACGAACAAGGTCATTAAACAGTTGCGTACGCAACTAGGGTTGCTAATCAGTCGACTCGTATGCGGGGAGCTTTAGCTTTAGGGAATCTGCCCAGATAGCCGGAACATACCATGACCGTGCTATGATCGTATTAGGCACGAAAAGAAACGCGACGCGTATTACTATGTAACTGCAACGGTTTGACATCGTTTTATGTCCGTACGCAAACTATGACGTTCGGATTCCAAGGGGTAGAGTGGGGCAAAGGGAAGTAAGAAAGTAAAACAAAAATGAAAACTAATGCATACACAAATTCTGCTTTAATAATTAATTAATAATCCGTGTAAGAATAATAGTTACCCTCAGTGCAGGAATACCCGTGTACGCCGCGAAAGCATTACAACCGATTTTTAGTGGTAACGTGATGATTCGTGTATCGTGTACACGGCCTATCATTTCTTCCATCATTACTTCCAATAATTTCCAAAAATTTCCGTCTGCTTCCAGCATCACCCTAATACAAGCATAACCTAATTCTGGGTGGTTTTCGTTTTTCGTCGATTTAGGTCCACGGGTCGACTCGCACGACATTTCAGTATGATACCAGTATCATTCCAGGCGCTCAGAAGTTTTCGCCGTACATTTTTAGTTCAGTTCGTACGAGACTCATTTTCGACGCAACGCGTTGGATACCAGTTGCACGTTACAGAGTTTTCGGCACGGGTTAATTTCAATCAATTGAGATAAAAATTTCATTTTTTCATAGTAAAGAACCATTTCAGCGGTTAGCATGGAGAAAGGTCCAACTTTTAAAAATAAGGGCCAGTCTAATACGCAAATGCGCCTGGCACACCGGTATGAACGCTCCCGCGACAATCATGAAAATCTAAAAAATGCATCCGCCAGGCATATGCACGCCTTTAATCTATATATGTAGTATGTATTTGTAATCGACCATTCTAAACGCGAGAGTCATTGCACCAAGCGGTCCCCAACTGAGTACTGACCATGCCGAATGCTGCTTAACCTACGCAATCTAACGAGAACCGATCTATTGAGTATGCTAATGATACCCTTTATCGCCACCAAGGTAATTGCCCATTTCCTTTGTCCTCTACAATTTATTAAAGGTCCAGTTTTGCTTTAGTCTAGAAAAAGTCTGAACGTAAGTACGTTTTTTCTTTTGAACAACTCCTTGCGCATTTTATTGATTCGTGCCTGTAGAGGGCTGCAATTGAAAAATAGTATTTTTACTCAGGCATACCGTGCCTGTTTTGGGTGACATATGGGCGTTTTGACCTTGCACGTGCCTATTTCAGGCTAAGAGCGGGCGAGTCGTATTTTACTGTGGCATCAAATACTGCAGAACATGAGAATTTTTAAGTTTTGCAATTCTTTTCGAAAGTCAGTTGTATCGCTTGCGATCTAAACTTTTGTTGGATCCCCTTTAACATTTGCATTTCCTAGCCAATGCTGCAAACGCATTACCGGTTTTGGAATCTCTCCATAATACTGTAGATTGTCCTCTGAAGACCAAATAGTTTTTCAGTTACCTTCACCCCAGCTGTTAATGCGGATTTTATACTTCAAATCTTAGAATGGTGGTGGGAAGTCGAGCCATTCTTTAAATATTCCTTAATTTTCTTCTGAAGCTGTAAGGTATGGTTGCAGTTGCAGTCACATTATTGCCGCCTAATTTACCATGGTTATTACGTTGATGATGTACATCCCATCATGTATGTTTTTAATAATACCCCTCGACGTGGATCCACTGGCCCTATAGCGCACTATCTGATAGTTCCAATGCCTTCGAAGGTCACCCGTAAGTATTTAGTTTGTTGTGAGAAACCTAAAGCTTTGCTTGCAAGGATTGTCTATCTCAAAGTCGGCAGTATACGTTTCATTGGTCCCTGTGCTGAAAGTCAAGTCGTGATCCGTGACAAGTCGTTTGAGTTGAAGAAAGAGACGTTTTAGTCGAATTGCGACTTTCAACACATTGGCCTAGAGTGGAAATGCCAAGTTGAGTTTAAGGCCCCTATACTGAAAGTCGTGATTCGACTGAAACGTCACTTTCTTAAACTTAAACGACTTGTCGTGTCGTGACGACTCGACTTTCAGCACAGAGGCCATGGTGAATGGTACCCAGGCCGTTTTAACCTCATTACGTGGACAAGTCGCCCAACGTGACGCATCTATTGGAGACCAGATTAAGCGTGTATGAGATGAGTGATACTCGTGTTTAACCGGCTACTGGCGGTGATTAAGTCTAATACAAAAAAAATCCCAATCACTTCTCTTCTATCTCGAAATGTTTCTTTCCCAAAATTTGTAAAACCCCAAGAGTTCCCAATTCTCACCGATTGATATCAAAAAAAATATTTGCACATTTTGTACTTAAAGCCAACAGCACCAAAGCGACATCTGCTTTTCGTAATATGAATAACTTCAACCACATAAGCCACGTCTGGTTTTACAGTAATCAACAGCTGCTGATAAAGAAATTTTAACGATTGCGATAAAAAAAAACATTTTCATTTCTTCCATATACCATCCAAAGTCGCCAACGGCCCCATTTGGTGGGCTAGCACGTCTGGGGCTCCTATCTCTTACCAGCAACTCTCAGTGCACATAGTTTGTCATTACCTAATTTTAAATCGAAGCTTCTTATCGCGCGCGGACCTTTCTGCAGTAAACTACACCAGCCCCCGTCAATCCTTGGACTTACTACAATAAATAATGACGCAACCCTTAACCCTTTCGGTCTAGATTTGATTTCGAATTGCTGTGACAAATTTGTTTGGTTAGCCTCTTTAAATGTGTGCGGTTAGTGTGATTGAGTTAAATGAAACTCGCTATCGAATGGTGTATTGAAAAAGTGATTATATGTTGTTTTTTTTGGATATTTTTGGAAACAGTGAAATGTGATAACCTGAAAGTCTTGTGGCTCTTGTGACTTCGTTATTATCACTACTAGTAACAGTGCTGTTAATTATGGTGGAGGCTTCAAGTGAGATCTCGTCCTCTGTTATGGAATTTATTAAGGAAGATGAAATTTTAACTCAAGATGATGTAAGATTTTTTATTAGTTCTATGAATTTTGTAAAAAAGAAAAAAATAGAAATTGAGTTTGATGGCGTTCTCTCTAATGTAAAAAACTCGATGAATTTATCTTGATTCATAGAGTGAAAATTTTGAAGAGTATAATTAAGTAAATGATCACATAATATTAGATATAACTTGTGGAACTTGTATTTCTTGTCTAACAGATTGCCATTACTCTTGTAACATTTAGAGGAAGATCCATTATTTACCAAAACGAAAATATCAATATGCGCTGTATAAGACAGGTGAACTCAATAATAAATACAACAGGTTCCACACGTTCCCCTTTAGAGGTCCCAAACACATTTCTACGCTCTATAAGTTTAAAGAATATGTTATTACTGCAAAAACAGTTTTTTGCAAGAATTGATTGAAAATAAATTTCATTTGCGTTATTATAAATTGAGTTGTACAATTTGATCAAATAGATCAAGTTACAAGACACAAGATCATCTTGTTCCTTAGAGCAGAAATACTATGTCAGTGGGAGAAAGTATCGCCACTGAATCAATCTATTCACAGCAATTAAGCATTTCACAAACGGCTAAGTATTGAATTTCAAAGGAGACTATTGGTTTACAATTCTCAGAATGTTCGATTTTTGCAACGATCAAATCTGCCAGACCGTGGAGAACGTCATTGATTTCTGAAAATGTAAGCAGGTGACATGTTTTTACAACTATATGTGAAAGAATAGATTTTCAAGGGGAAAAGAGTTTAAAGAAATTATAGATAGAAGCATGAAAAATGTCAATCCTGCAACTTATTGTCGATCTATAGGATCGACACGTTATGTAGTATACAGGGTGCGAGAATAGTCCGGCAACTGTTCGATATTTCCTGAACGGTAGGTTTTCGTTGAAAAAGTTTGTAACCAATGGCGGATCCCAAACCTGTTAAAATCGACAATATAATCGAAAGATTCGCCAAACAAAAAGCGAAGCGACTCAATTTTATCGTTTAAAAAGAAATTATGATGTTTGTAAATTGCAAATTTTAAATTATATATTTGAAAAATAAATAAAATAAAGAATTTTTTCATTTATTTACAAAGCCAGAAAAAAAAACAAAATATTTGAGATTAAGTAGCCCCCCCCCCCCCCCCCTATTTTTACTCGAAAAACTCATGGAACCGTTTTTGCATTTTCAAGATCCACATCAGGTTTTCTTTCAGGGGAGCTATTTCGCTGTCCATTGCAGTTTTCCACTCAACACACTGATTCTTGACAAGCTCCTCAAATGTTTCAAGGGCTTCTGTTGAGCTGACAAAATTCTCCACTGCCATCATAAGGGATTTCAATCGTTCTGAGTTCTTCCATGTTGCCCGATCTCTAAGATGCTCCTTTATAAAATTCTGTGAATCTACTTCTATTTCTTCAAAATCGATATCAATTCCAGTCTTTTATTCGTCAATACTATCTTGTCTTTTAGGTATAGTATCCTTAAGGTTATCTTCTCTTGCTTGTTCCTTACTGTCGATCTGTTCGTCTTTCAGAATCTCAGGATTTCGAAGTGGCATTTGGCATTTTCTTCACAGTCTGATATTCTTCTATAACTGGACACCTCTTGACAAAAAAACTGTTTTCTATACTTTCATTCTTTCGGTATCGCTCCTCACCATCATAACCCACTAGATGAGATGCCCTTCCACAGCTTGCTCATTCATTTTTCTGCGTGTACAAGAATGTAGATATAACAATCAGAACCGATTATACGTAAGGGTTTTATCCTTGACTTTTTTCGAATCCATTACTCGATTGGACTTACTCCTTTTTCCAGTTTTTCCAGTTCTGTTTTAAGAGTGTAAACTCCAGTGCTTACCAACTCCGCCGAAATTGCCTCTAGAAATTCTGCAATATTTGAAAGTCCTTGCCGTTTCCACTATCGTTCCTTCTCCGTGCCGCGGTTTTGTTCATACGAGTATGGCGCTCTCAACCTCTACGTAGTCCAATTTTCTCTCAAAATTTTTCTAATTTGTTCCTTGTTGAACTCTCCACCATTATCACTTAACAACTCCTGTACTGGATAACCGAGAGTTTTGGCTTGTGCCATTATCTTTTTTTAATACATCTTTAACTTCGGACTTCTTTTGAACTGGAAAACCATATCGACAACAACTAAGTGTTTCTTTTTCATGAATGACTCAGCAATATTTCCGCACATATCAGAGACATTAACTCTCCAGATTTAGCTGTTTCTGAACTCATATAACACCTTAGAGTTCAAACGCAAGGTTCATCGACATTTACTTACGCATGCTCCCGATTCCTAACATATCCCTTTTCTTCTATCCTTCAGATTAAGCTTACTACTGACATTGCACCATGGCTTGAACGACATGACGGACTGGTGAGATGATTACTGAGCTTGACCATGCCACATAAAAAAGGAAAAAAATTATACACAAACCTTTTTGAGTTGACCGAGTGATGGATAGTGTAATTTACCACATTCACATCAATTGCAGACTAAAAAATTACTGCTGACAAGAAGGTGTCAATTAACTACTACGGCCCGCGGAAAAAATGTCAAGTTTATTTTGGCCCATGTTATAAAAAGGTTGCCCACCCTTGATCCGTACTACATTCCTCCATTTTTACGAATCGCGATTAATTTCCTGTTGAATGGAATATAAAAGTTATATTTCAATTTATTTTTCTGATATCGTCACCACAATCAGCTATTTCAACCTGCCAAATTTGAATTGTTAAATCCATACTAGGTAGAAGCACATAAACAATGACTTACGACCAACTACAAAAATATTATTACATAACAGCTACAAATTCCCGCTCAACCATAGCATTTGGACGATAACATCTTTTCCTACTTCATACTTAACAAACTGTCGAACAGCCGCGAAGCGTATTCGATGCGGTACTCGTAAGTAATAGGCGATATATCTGATTTTGCCATAAGCACTGCAATATTCATATTATAAACTTCCTCATTCCCGGATCAATGAGTGCCGACATTCAGGTTTTTAGTGGACACAAAAATCGCAACGCTTGAGTAACTTTTTTGCACATCCAAACAAATTTGCAAAGTGTTGAGTTTGTTTTTTTGCACCTATGGCAGAGTTTTCGTTGCAGAAAGAAAGATTATTTTAAGCTGATTATTAAAAATACAATCAATCGCACTTTTTCGTTATCTATTCTAGGAAGGAACGATGCCCCTACACGGCTTTGCTTCTTGATGCGGAAGGGTAATAGAATTTCTGGGAAGAAAATAGTTTCTGGCGCCGAAAGGGTTAAGGAATTTGGAGTTAACCAGCAGAGTACTTGACTCATGCTCACATGACGAAAATTCAGAAGAAAGGGGTCTAAATTGCACTAATTAAAACCAATTGAGTGGCGGTCTAAAATTAATTGAAGAACCGCCATTTTACAGCTTTGCTTCATTCATAACTTCCATCGATGAAGAATTGTGCATCATTATGCTGCTCACATAAGCTCGACCCGATCCATCCACGTTTCGAACGAAATAAATCGTTTTTACGGAGTTTTAGGCTAGGAATTTCTGTCGCTATCAACGAACATTTCTAAAAAAACCATTTTAAAGGTGTGCTGCCTTACCTTTTACACATGCGCTTTCTCATCTACGGGAAGATAGATAGAATGTTGTATATCCATCCATTCAGGTCGATTCTACAACTTGATGTCATGCAGATGACGCACGCTTAAAGCTCCTAAACCATTCTAGCCGTCTCTTTGCACCTCGTGTGTACTGAAGGCCTGTTTTGTCTGTTTGTAATTTTGTTCTGGCCTTGTGCCGACATTCAATGTGAGTTTAATGATAATTTGAGGCAAGCTCATCTGGATTTCATTTTGAGGATCGTGAGCTGCGCAGAGGGGTGTGCACTGTTCGGCGTATAATTCATGATTTTATTTTTAATTTTGTTTTGGATATCATCAAAATAGCTTACATAAGCGGAATGTGTTTCTACACAAACAAACACACAGAACTGGAGTGGAACTTATTTGCATAATCTAGCAATTGTTCAAGTCTATCTCTGGAACAGAAATTTTCGTTTCAGTAAAATTGTAGATGAATTTTGTGCGCTTGTAATTTTAATGAACTTTCAAAATAATAAGAAAATAATTTTATAAACAATACAATCGAAATGATTGGAGCCATTACTCGATTCGGTATGGCGACATTTATTACAATTGTTTTTTGTTTTCAACAGTCACGTGCTTTTATTAGATGACGACAATAGCTTCCGAACTTGCTGACTGACTTGACGTATTTAAAATCTGAATGAAACAACAAAGATGAGCATTCTCAGTTCGCATGTGTAATTTGGTACACAATTAAATTCCCTTTCATGGCTGTTTTTTACATAGTAGGCACTTACGTCGGCCAGCCATTAACAATAACACCACCTCCGACCTCTTTATCAAAAAATATATACCGACAATATCATTAGCAAATAAACTGTCACTTCTTCTGAATGTACTGAAAAATGATTGATAGCTTGGTTATTGGCGGTAACGTAACAATTTAATCATAAAATTAACTAAAGTAGTGAGAGCTGTTTAAAAATCCAAAGAGCAAATCGTCTTTTCCAGCACATTTCTTCCTCAATTCTAAAGTCGCATCTTCCTTCTTCAGCTATTATACTTGTTTCTTTTTGGATCAAACTAATATTTGACTTATGGGTTGCGTCAGAAAATACAGGCCTCTCAAAATTGTCGTTTCGATGTGCAGTAAGATTCTCAAGTACCAGTACATATTCTCAACATGCACGCTCATTTCCCTTCTGTTGGGCCAAATTCTTCCTTACCCGATTTTGCCATGCAACCCGCACGGTCGAGTGTTCCGCCCACTCAATAAACAGAGTTTTCTTCAGGACGCAATGAACTAGACTCCAACAAATGTACTGGCCCCTACAATATATCCCTATGATACTTAAAAGATTTGCCTCACCTTCGGCTAAACCTCTGCGAAAACTTCTCGAACTTTCAAACTTTCCGGGGTTTATCGTGACTCGAAAAGATCTACTAGCATCCTCCTTGTTCGCCTAACTTATCATACCAACCAAATTATTCACCGATTTAGTGAATCTGGCCTGGTTGCTCTAGATATCTCTAAAGCTTTTGATTGTGTATGGCACTCTGCGTTGTAAACCAAACTACAAGCTATTGGTATCGACTTTCTCCTCAAGAACTATATTGAGCGTTTAATTTTTGGCTGTTCAATCAAGAAGTATTGGAAGTATAACCCCGACACCTCCGCACGTGTTCCCCGGGGCTCAATACTATCTTCTTCTTCGATGTCTCTACAGACCAATTCTAGCCTTGGCTTCTTCCTCCAGACGTCTCTCTGGTTCGCAGCTTGTCTACAGTTTCTTGTTTTGAGCAGTTTTGCTGCATCGTCCTTAACATTGTCTTCCCACCTTGACCGTGGTTTGCCAACTGGTAGTAAATACTTGGCTTTTTTGGTATCCTTAATGGGCCGTCCACACTACGCGGACTTAGATCCCACGCACTTTTCGCCGTACGGCCTCAGAAAAAAGCGCGCATGAGCCTTTAATTTTCTGAATCGGAGCAAATTGAGAAAACCGTCAAGAAGCCCGTGTTGTGTGGACATACAATGTACCTTTTTGAGCACAGCCTTATGTCCGCGCAGTTTGGCCGTACTGCCTTTGCCATTAAAAATATCACAAAAAAATCCATTAAACTCTATATGAAAAAAGAGGCAAAAGCGCGTATGACCTAAGCCCGCATAGTGTGGATGCACCATAAGTCATCCATTCTTTGGACATGACCGGCCCAACGTACACGCTCAATTCTATCACCAGCTCCCTTTCTAGTTGTTATAAATGACCTGCTGTCAATCTCCTCCAGCTCACTTCACAGCTTTGCCGATGACTCGACCCGTCTTTGTGGAGTCTCCGGAAACTTCCTCACATAAGGCGCCAACAATCCCCTGAAGTATTTTCCTCTCGAACACGGCTGTTTTTTTTGCTAAGTACCCACGTTTCAGATGCATATGTAAGTACCGGTTAGACCATCGTCTTATATAGTAACAGTTTAGACGTTATGGTTACATGCTTGGATTTAAAGAGCCTTGACAGACTATAGTAGGTATTGTTGTCTTTTAGCAGTCGTGCGCGTATTTCTGGTTCCATGCTATTGTAGACTGGAGATGCTGCAAGGAACTGTTAAGCTTGGAGAAGTGCCCTAGAGGAGGCCAAGACTCGCTTTGGGCTGTAGCGCCATTGGATTAATGGATGGGGACTCTTCTGTAGATGCTCGAACGTTTATGGGGGTGATGTTTTTAAATTTTCCTGGCACACAGCCTTTCGTTTATTGCTTTAAAGCCGATAATGGTAGGCTTCCTTCTTTTGCTGACGATAAAACCTACACCGAGCACAAGGTGTTTTGTATGACAGCTGTAATATACGTCTCACTAAGGTTTTTACAAAACACCATTCCCTGTCCATCTCATCTCCTGAATTGCTGTAATGTCAGCTTTGACAGGGTATCGGCTAGATGTTGTGTAAAGAGTTCGAATATTCCATGAGAAAATTCCTAAATAATTTTGCCTTTTCCGTTGCCGTGATCGTCGTCTTTTATTCAAATATCCGAAACATGTTGCTCGTTCCGTAATCTTTTTTTCCCGGGTGACCCTATAAGCCTCACGCCAACCTTACTTAGTAGGACTAGCCCCAACATATTAGGCTATTCTCTCTCACAGGATAGTTATCAGTGGCCACCGCTAGAAGGTTATAATCGCACTTCCATCTGCCCGAAATAGTTGCGGCACGTGCATGCTATGCCACATGTTATCCCTCCTATTCCATTGATGACTGACCATCATAGGAATGTAGCAATTTTTCCAAAATTTTACCGCTTTTACCACAATGGTTGTTCCGCTGAAATAAGCACCTTATGTCTCCACAGCAACATTTCTGTCGCAATAAAAGACGTTCCTGCTCGGCTCACTCTTACTCACAAGCACAACTCGACTGTGGAACAATCTTCCACGATCAATATTTCCCAACTCATACATCATACCCAAGAGTTCAAACGCAGAGTTCATCACCATCTCCTCCAACATTCTCTGACCTCCCTATTCTATCCTATCTTCCCCTCTATCCTTCAAGCTAGGCTTACTTCTAGACATTGCACAGGCATAAAACAGGCCTTATTAGTTATATTATATCCCGACAGCGTAGACCATAGTAGAATTTGTTAGCAAGTGTTATTCGCCTTCTAATTTCGTTGTCTTTTGATATAATCGTCCCTAGGTATAAAAACTCACTTGGATATTATAGGTGTCTATCGTTATGTTTTGTCTGCTACTTTGGCGTTTTTTTCATGTATGTATACTTTGTTTTGTTCTCTTCTTTTTCCAACACGATCATTTATTCGGTTTGGCCAAGTACTACATAGGTCCTCTTGATACATTCAAATGATCTTCCAAGCATAGCAATATTGTCGAGAAAGGCATCGTACGCATATTTTTGCAGTCGATGAGTAACATATGGACTTATGTATTAAATTCAACAACTTTTTTAGGGTTTCTTTTGGTACAAATAAAAAAATATGTGAAAATGAGAATAAACAGAATTGATTTCCATTAGTTTCCCGCTTTTCTGAACAGCCGCACCAAGGTCTTCCATGTTCAAACAATTTTTATTTGGGATATCTTGTTTGAAGAATTATTAAGATCGCGGTGATATTTACAGGACCTTACAGCCATAAAGTGTAACTATTCGAAGCACAGATCATATTCTCACTTTATTATAACGTTGACAAAATTATCTTACTTCTAACGTAAATTTACTATTCCAGGAATTATGTAATTCATAAAAACCATTAGTTGTAGGACTTGATAACTATTATTATTTCAATGCCAATTAATATTCCAAAAAAATAATAATATCCTTTTTAATATTCCAGTCTCGCGCATTACCATCATCAACATCACCATTCCGTCGATGGGGTCAGTCATCATTTCGTGTACCAAAGTCGACAGAATCACGTCCACAATTGGCTCGTCGACCATCATCTTTAGCTGCTTCAGAAAATGATGTATACACCAAATCAATGGATGATTTCATTGATGATCTCAATTCACAACATAATCGCAGTGATGAATTATCAGGAGTCTCATCAACACAACATACACCAATCGAAAACGGTGGCGTAACAGCATGGGGTAGTTCGTTCGAGAAACTACTTGAAGATCCAGCGGGTCTGCAGACGTTTGCTGAATTTCTCAAGAAAGAATTTTCCGCCGAAAACATATATTTCTGGACAGCTTGTGAAAGGTATCGTCAAATTGAATCAGATACAGAACGAGCTGTCCAGGCAATGGAAATATTCTCCAAGCATCTTGCCACAGGAGCTTCTGAGCCAGTTAATGTTGACTCGCAAGCCCGTACTACAGCCGAAGAAAATCTACAGACAGCTGATAAGAATTTATTCAGTCAGGCACAGAAGCAAATTTTCAACTTGATGAAGTTTGATAGTTATCAGAGGTTTATAAGATCTGATTTGTATAAGAGATGCCTTGATGCGGAATCGAAGAATCTACCCTTGCCTTATTCCGGAGAGGATTTGGACGAGCTTTTAATGATCCATCTTCAAGCTCCAGGACCATCAAAAGTAAGATTTTTTGACATATTTGTAATAATTAGTTTAAATATTAATTTTTAGCTAAAAAAATCGGCTAGCAATGCAGAGGATCGTAGACGTAAAAGCTTACTACCATGGCATAGGAAAGCCAGATGTAAATCACGTGATCGTGGAGATTTAGATGTCAATAGTAACAAATCCAGCAAAATGCACTTATCTGGGAATACCCTGAAACCATCAATGGCCAACTCAACAAGCGACCTTCATAGCTCAAAAAGTTCACTTTCTAGTTTTGATGCAACAGTAGCGGCCAGTTTTGCAAATGGCACTGATGACCCGAAAGCATGTTGTTTATGTCGTGTAATATTGTGTGATGGCGCGACAACAATTGTCCAAACCCGTCCAAATGAAACAATTCGGCAGCTAGTTGAACGTCTTCTAGAGAAGCGCGGCATTAACTATCAGTTTTTTGATGTTTTCCTTAGCGGTAGCAATAAGGCGATTGATCTTGAGAATCCATCAACTATGCTAGCAGCAAAGGAAGTTCAAATTGAGCAGAGAGTGGCATTTAAGTTGGATTTGCCAGATCCTAAAGTTATATCTGTTAAAAGTAAACCAAAAAAGGCGCTATGTGAAGTTTTAAAGCAGATTCTACAGAAATATAACTATCGACTTGAAGATGTTATTGTGCTGCTGAAGGATACGCATGAACAATTGGATGTTTCACTGCCTGTTACTGTTGCCGATGGACAACGCTTACAAGTTGTTGTGGTAAAACATGATGGTAAGTAGATCTGAAGTTATGGTAATCAAATTAAGGATATGTATAAGTAGGGACGGTGGTCAAATAAAGCTTTAATTTATTGCGCGGCAACGCCTAATAAGTATTGGTAATTGTATTAAATTGATCAGGCAGCATATTCGTACATAATGCATCCCTTTTCACAATTGAATTATAAAAACACTACAGAATCTGTGAGGAATCTTTCTACTTTGCCTTCTCCTTCTGTAACAGCTTCATCACAGAGATCCGATCCAACTCTGGCAACTGTTCTCCCAATTTGGAATCCCTAGCATTCGGCTTGTCGGAAAGGCAATTCCAATGGATGGATTTGAATAAGAGTTGCGCATTGATTAATCTTGACGTGAAAAATGCTGTCAACACTGCGAGCAAGATCGTCGAGGCGTTGATAAAGCTGGATTCACCGAAGTATCTAGTACGCACTGTGATAAAATTCTTTGGAGGTAGGACTCTACACTCTGAGTCACATGAGGGAGTGAGGGAGTACAGAACAACCTGTGGAGTTCCCCAAGACTGCGTCCTTGGTTCGCTCTGGTCGATCCCCATTCATATTCTTGCATTGGAGGGCAAGAAGTTGCACGACTCGTAATATGCAACTCGGGAGGCCAAGGAGGTCCGACCAGTCCATCCAGTCGGAGCCAGTTCATCGTAGCATAGGAAGACGAGTCTACTAAGGGCCGATGGGCGCATAGACTCACACAAACTCTAGTTGGAGAAGGAGAGGGGGAAAAGTTGGTTATAAGGGAATATGGGGAAGTGACCTACTACCTCACAGTGGGCATGGAGGTTGTAGGGCATACCTTAACCGCTTCAGGTTAGCCGATTTATCGTTCTGCCCAGAATGCCCAAACGACGAAAGAGGACGCGAAGCATGTCCTCTTTAAATGCCCGAGGTTTGCAGAGCACAGGACTTTGTTGAAAATAGTCGATAAAGTGTAGCTAACAACTGAAAACATCCTGGACCATAGGATAAGATCGGAGAATACGTGGAGAATGATGGAAATGGTGCTAAAGGCCATCCACCAGAAGCTTAATCATTACGTAGCGCAAAGAATCATAGAAAGGCAAGAAATGCAGGATCCGTTTTTAGGGGTCACGCTGATGACGCTACCCTGAAATAATGCCTTTACGGTTCGTAGCGGTCTAGACTTGAACGTCCTGAGGGTTGGGTGAGTTGTTAGTCAGTAGAATCTGACACATAGAAGCTTTCAGCCCTGACCAAGATCTCCCAGTTGTTTTCGGCCAATGCTAATAGGGTTCTTCACGTTGTTCTAGGTCTTCCGACTCGGCGGCTATTGGAGATGCCGAATTCTCTCATGGCTTTCTATAGTTCTACTCTGGCTAAGACATCATAGGCTGCTTTGAACATGTGTTGGATTGAGGAAGGAGTATATGTGTCTTAAATAGCTTGACGTAAATATATCCACTGACCCTGCTGTCTCAGCTTTGACTAAAATTCTGCTCAAACTCCTATCAATTCTTCTCGCTTTTTCACCGGGTGACCCGGGACCCAGACAAGGGTAACTTTATTGAGAGCGCCCAACTCACCAAGAGCATGTTGGCAGTCCCAAACTAATTTAGACTTGGTTTTTTTTCGGGAATGCCCTAATTGCCGCTTGGCTATTAGTGAAAATAAAAATACGTTTGTTTTGGTAGGTCCTTTTTAAGTCATGAGTGCATGCCAGTATAGCGCACACCTCTGCTTGTAAGGTAGTTGCTAGAGTGCCTAAGCTTATCGCTCTGCTGAATCTGCGGCTTTCGATCCAGATTCCGGCGCCCACACCCGTCCCTGATTTTGGAGCTGTCCGTGTACCATACTAGGTATGTCCAGGTTAGCCAGTCTTGTATGCGCACAGAGGGTTGCTCAAATTTTGAGTGCATGCTAACCGATAGCACCACGCTTCCGAAATCCCTTCTATAATGATGATTAGGCCGTTCTTTGAATTTTGCCCAAATTAGTAATGAAGCCCTTAAGCACCGTTCTGTGCCACCGAACTAAAGCTCCATAACTTACCATAGGCCTAACGAGAGTGGTGTATATCCGTTACATGGTTTTCGATTGCAAACCCTACGTGGAACTACAAGTCTTGCGGCAAGACCACAGGGATCTGCGCGTCCTACTCCTTAGAGTGTCCATATGCTGGTTCCAGTTGAGCTTGGCATCTAGCGTCACTCCTTAATATTTGGCTTGCTGTGAAAAGCCTATAGTTCTGCCTGCGAGTGTAGGCTCCGAAAGCCTCGGTAGTGATCGTTTTCTGGAGAAAGGAACCAGAATTCTTTTGTCAGGATTGACTTTTAGTCCTACACTGTCGCACCAGCTAAATACCACCCCAGTTCTGGTGCCTGCTGCAGACGTTTTGACGTGGCTTCTTCAGTTTCATCCATTACTACAATACGACATCGTCTGCGTAACTTTGGGCGAAAAAGTTGCGACCGTTGAGTAGTTCCAGGAGTTCATCTACAAGGCACCACAGAAGTGGAGATAAAATTCCTCCTACCAGACAATCTTTTGCTGTAGTGCTCTCCAGAGACCCTTCAAAATGAGGAACCATTAGTTTCCGAGCTCTTAGCACAGAGTCGAGCCAGTTGCAGAAAGTATCAAAGGATGTATTGTCGAAGGCTCTTTCGATGTCGAGGAAGCCCACCAGCGCAACTTATTTGTTTCGTAATGCAACTTCCAGCCTGAGCACCAGATTGTGCTGTGCTGTGGACTTGCCCGCCTGGTAAGCATGCTGATAGGAGCTTAGTGGTTGGCGTTGAAGATAAGTTTCCCCTTTTCTCCATTGTCTTATCGGCCTGAAAGCCTTAGCCGAGGTTTAATCCGAGCGCTCTGGCTTAGGTATAAATGTTATGTTCCTCCAGACAGATGGGATATAAACATGTGCGAAGGAAGCCTATTTTGCATAATTAGGGAGTGCCCTCCTGTAACAGAATGGGATAGATCCTGTCTGCTCCAGAGGACTTGTATGGTTTGAACGATTTAATCGCTTCCCTAATAGCTTCGTGATTAAACACGGAGTTTGCTTCTGTCCAAGCAGCTTTTGTCACTTTTGAAAGTGAGCTCGTTAGCTGCCCAGCAGATGTTGTGTTGCAATTTTAATAAATGGTCGTGCCTGAAGCAATATTAGTAAGGTTTCATCCCTAGACTGTGTGAAAGAGCTATCGGTTCTCCTTATAAATCCGAGATCTCCCGATAAGCCCTCTAATAAAACTTTGTGGATTTTGGCTGAGTCTCGAATGTCTTCCATACCATATCTTCAAAATCATAGAGACAGTATTCAATAAACATCTTACGGAATATCTTAAATCCAACCATATATTGGAAACCATGCAACACGGCTTCAGGTAAAAAAGACCATACGGATGTTTCGATATAAGTAACGTTTTCCGAAAGTTCGCTGATAATGTTCTATTACCCTAACCTGCGATTGTTTAATTAGTCATAAATTAAAAACACATTTAAATCAATTTAGCGCACATGAGCCATACTCTTTTAATAGTTTAATCCGAAATAAATTTTTATTTATGCATATGGTAATGTATATCCATTTTTATGTAACTTACAGCTTGGCAGCAAGATTCTACAATTCAGCCCAAACCCCGCTTGAACTATCCGCAAAATTATCAAAATCAAACTGGCCAAATTCAAATGCCAAAAGCAGTCTCATTTCCATCTAAAATCATTAAAAACGCAACGCAACAAAGTACCTTAGATGAAATTACCAACAAAGTTTTCAATGAGCTACTCCAAGGGAAAGTAGAGACTCATGCCAATCAAGGATTGCCCAACAAGGCAGCTGACCAGTGTTCTCTGAAGGTAAGTTCTATAATAGCAAATAAAAAAGTTAAACTCGGATTAATTATGACCTTTCTTTTCCAGTCGGAAGATTGCGCATCAGAGTCTTCTTCAATATTTGAACGTTTTCGCCGACGTGATTCCAATATTCCTGGTTTGAAAGCCTTAAGACCAAAGAAAACTGAACAAACTGGAAAATCATCAACAGTTCCATCAGAGGATGGATTAAGTTCGTCAACACATAACACTGGTGGAAGTGATCCAACGTCAAATGGTGTAAAGAAGCCGTTAATTGCCAAATGGAAGACGGGGGCCAGAATCCAAGTAACCGGTAGAGCTGAAAATCATGGTAAGGCAATTATTTCGTAAAAGTCTGCATCGTACTAACTGTTGATTTCTCCAAGAGGAATTTCTGGAGGGTCTGAAGCGTGCACAACGAGCTCGACTGGAGGATCAACGGGGGACGGAAATTAATTCCGAACTACCAGATTTCCTAAAAGATAAAGAAAATTTGAGTGCGGCCAGCAAGCTTCGAAAGATCAGGGCTAATTTAAGCCCAGTTGGATCAAGTCCAACCAATATTGAACCAATTCCAACTGCCCGAAGTCAATTTGATTTATCTATGCAAACAAGCCTATCCGAACGGCCACAACCAGCTCCACGATTGTCCATAACAAAATCGAATAATACAAATAACAACTCTAGTGTAACAGCAATGAAGATCGATTCAAATTTAATGGAATCTTCTGTGAATGGAACGGAATTTGAGCTAGATCCGTCATGCAAAGGGCCACCCCCATTGCCGCCAAAACCTAAAATACTACCAATAAAGCCTTCCAATTGGGGACAGAATAGCTCTCCGTCAAATAATGTTGTATTACCAACGAAAATTCCTATTGATATAACCAGGCGACACTTGGGGTCTGAGCAGAATGGAAGGAGCATTTATTTGGACCAACCCAGCAGCAGCTTCGTTTAAGGACAATAATACTCGTGTTGTTATCTTCATTTTTTGTACATGTGATGCTGGAGCTGAATTTTTCAATTACTTAGTTCCGCCATATAAAATATATATATATTCAAATTTCAGAAAAAAATTATATTATTGGAGTCTTAACTTTATATGTGTATATTTTTAATTAATTTATTTCGGAGATGATTTTTTTAGATATTAAATAAAAACCAACAAATATTTTACGATGTATTTTGTTAATTTATCCCCAATGACTTTCGACAGCCCTTGTCCTGCAAATCAAGGACGTAGCTAGGGGAGGGGTTTTGGGGGTTTAAACTAGGGTTGCCACCTTTTTTACATTTAAATATAGTATTTTTTCTCTAAAACTTTAAAAAATATAGTACTTTTAGAAATTTTGCAGAAATAAATAGTACGAGCTCGTTTTTCAATATTATTTATTTTTCCAAGTATATTTATCATTACTTTTGGCCTTATTTAATAAGGTCTTATTGCTTAAGGAATAATCATACGCATCTGTGCAGAGCAACTGCATATTAATATAAATTAAAAGCACACATTTCGTTCCCTCTCTTACACTATTATGTCGCAAATACTAACTCACTTACTCACTAACATGTGTGTTTGAGCGATGTGTATGCAAGTAGCAGCTGCGTCTGCATGTTCTATTTTGGTAGCTTCCCTACCTTGTGTTGATAATAGATTTTCAAATCCCAATATTTTTGTCAGTGTTTTGTTTGAGATTCGAGTGTGTTTCACTTTACCGCAATCATTAAAAATATAGTATTTTTCCATACTATATTTTTTTTCAACAGTATATAGTACAAATGACCAAAATATAGTACAATACTATATAATATAGTACGGGTGGCAACCCTAGTTTAAACCCCTCCCGAAGAAAAAAAAACATCGCAAATAACATGAAAAATCAAATAACATTCGTAGTAGATTTCGAAGCAGAAAGAAAATACATTAGCGAATGTCTTCAGGCTCAAACCAATCCGTTCCGTTCGCTCCGCTCGTTTTTTCTTTGTTATTTTTGACGTTCCGTCCGCTTGATTGTGGCTACTGCTCCGTTCGTCTCATGGAAATGTCAAATTTCTAACTTTTAAAAACGGAGCGGATTGGTTCTGTTTGAGCCTTTATTCATACATATGTGCGCAAAGTTTATTTGGGTGTAATTTTCGTTTACTCACATGCGCGAAGAAAGGAAAAATATCTGGATGACTATGTGTATAAAAAAAGTATAGGGGGAGGAAGAAGGAGGGGAAGGAGAGGTCTCATTTACACAGGTCATTATTATGATTCTTATAATAACCCCCTCCGAAGCAAAATGCTGGCTACGTCCTTGCTGCAAATCCATTAACATTTTAGATGCTTAAAACCAGAGTTCCTTCTCTTAAATATTCTTCTAAATGAATCGAAACAGTTGTGACACTACATTGCAAGACATTGATTTTCGAATCAAGCATGAGCTTTTCGGGATTTAAGTTCTTCTTCGTTTATGAGGTATTGGCTCCAAAAGTACAACGGCCACTTTACTTGGAGTATTGTGCTCCACTCGTATTGGTAGGCCAGATCGCTCTCTAGTGGCATGTCGCTTAGACTTAGTTCGACCTTTCGCTAGGATGCAAGCCTACAGATGGGGTTCTCCGTCCTTCCATAAGTGATTATTCAGGGCGCAATGTTCGATAACCAGGCCAAGAAGTGTACCGACGTCAAGTGCCTAACATCTTTTTTACCTCGACGTTACGACAATTGTTTAGCCGCGTTAATAGTACAAGACGGAAACGGTTAGAATTGGCCAAGCGGACCTCCAGCGTTCGATGTATTTAATCCAAGTCCGATCGGCAAAGACCCTCTTCATCAGCCTGGTAGGTGCTCAATAGCGGGTTCTAGGAGGCAGCGTTGAATTTTGGTCGGTATTTGCATCCCTCTCAATCAGGGACGGATTGGCCCGCCCTTAGCCACCCGAGCATTTCGGTAGTGACCGGCCCAAATTTTAAATACCTACATATATACGCTGGACCAACACGTGCAATAGGCTCAAAGCGCGCACCGTGCTTATTTCTCCTCTACCTTTTTGCTCGTTTTAGGGCTAGTTCTAAGAAATACTTCTGTTAGGCGGCGAGGGCGGTCGGCTGAAGGCGAGTTCAAGGGCAAGGAAGAAGAAAGGCCAAATTCGAGCTGATCCTCGTAAGCCTAGTATAATTATTACGATACTTTCAGTTTCTTCACAAAAAAAATCCCACTCACCCTCCGGTCCTCAGGCCGCCGACGGCCCGGCCCTTCGAGCATTTACTCGAATGGGCCATAGGCCAATCTGGCCCTGCTCTCAATAACTATTAGACCGGGTGCTGGACGTGAGTATGCAAAATGTGAAGACCAAATTCCGTCAACTCAGTTAAGAATAGCTCAAAGAGAAATAACACGCGTGTTGCAGGTCCATTTTTGGGTCAAATTTTTTTACCCCCTCTCCTTTAATTGGCACGTCTAATGTTTCCGTGGCCCGCTTTTTGACGATGGATTTTAATGAAGCACCACAAAATATGACGAGGATAACATTTTTGGCATTTTGCACAGGAGCGTGAAGGAGCGTCGTATACCTGCTCCCTCACGTTAGATAGGGCCTTATCGTAAAGTAAACGCATACGTATGCTTTGCAACAAGGCAACGAGTTCGTAAACGCAGATGATCCAAAGTCATTCGTTCGGAAACGTACAAGATTCAAGTTTGTTGCGCAACAATCAATGCAACAGGGCAGCCAATTTCGGATGTATGCATACGTATGCGAAAAGAAGTTGCTCTGTTGCTTTGACGTTTACGAAAAGGCCCATAGCCAAAAAGAAAAGCACTTGATATTAATAAAAGAAAGTTTCTGTATGGATGCCTGCGTGTATGTATGTGTGCCATATAGCGGGTGCACGAGTCACCACAGAGCTTCCACGAAGGCTCATGGGGTATCCCATGATGTACCCATTTTCGAAATTCAAAATGGCCGCCGAAATATGACCGAAATTCAATATGGCCACCACCCGAATATGAATTTGCCAAATGTGCTCCGATTTACATGAAAATTGGTTGCAAGTAACCGCCGAATTTGCCAATTGTGTTCCGATTCCAATGATAATCGGTATATGGGGGTTTTTAAGGCAAATAACAAATTTATTATCAAAACTTATAAACTTTAAATTTCGGGGCCAATATGGCAGACGAATTTTTCCAAATAAGTGTGTCATTTCCCGGTCAGTTGTAGCTGACCAAGAGTTTGAGGAGGTGTATGTTATTCAAAAGTTTGGAAATCTGAAAATCCAGTTCACGCAATTCGACGTCGACTGAAAACGACGCGAAGCGCGTTTTAAAACTTAGGCCGTGTTCGTAAATGCAAGTTGCTCAAATTTTGCATGTAGCATATCGTTCAGTATTGCAACTGAAAAAAGCCCAGCGTTCTGAAATGCAAGTACATTTGCAAATGATAGCAACCCATGCATGTATTTCAAAGTACTTGCTAGTTTGGATTCGCGGAGAAAAAAAACGAACTGTCAAATAAATTCAAGTGGGCTGACAGTAGCTTTTTAAAAATGGTGAAATGCGTCCATTTAAGCAACCATGAATAGTTCGCAAATGACTAATCTGACTAGCAAGCGATTGCAAGGAAGGCCGTGTTCGTAAATGCAAGTTGCTCAAATTTTGCATGTAGCATATCGTTCAGTACTGCAACTGAAAAAAGCCCAGCGTTCTGAAATGCAAGTACATTTGCAAATGATAGCAACCCATGCATGTATTTCAAAGTACTTGCTAGTTTGGATTCGCGAAGAAAAAAAACGAACTGTCAAATAAATTCAAGTGGGCAGACAGTAGCTTTTTAAAAATGGTGAGATGCGTTCATTTAAGCAATCATGAATAATTCTCAAATGACTAATCTGACTAGCAAGCGATTGCAAGGTTGCCTGCATGCAAGCAAACAAACTTTGCATTTACGAACACGGCCGTTGCCTGCATGCAAGCAAACAAACCTTGCATTTACGAACACGGCCTTACTTATGGTTAACCATGGAGGTTTTTGAACGTCAAAAAGTTATGCTAGTGGTTATTTTGTAGTTAACCACGTAGTTTTTGACCGACACAAGTGTTCCATAGTTAACCATAGTAAGGTTTTTGAACGCCCTCAATGTCGTTTTCAGTCGACTTGCGTGAACTGGCCAATGGTATCCTGCTGGGGCCTTCTTTGGTTTCTCGAGTCGGCATTGACTTCTGTCGATAAATAAAAATGGGCATTTGGCGCTATGCAGGGCAACGTAAAATGTGTCTGCAGTCGTCTCGGATCGAACTCACCATCCTGCCAGTAAGCATTTGATGGACTAGAAACACCAGCGATTTCAGAAGGGGTGATTAGGTTAGAGTCCTGCTGTTGGAACTCTATGAACCTGTGGTCTGAGGAGTGTTCCTTCGAGCCCTTCCAAGACGTTATTTGGTCAAAGTGACATAGGTGATATCCAGTTTCTCTGTTTTTGGTAACAAAGGTGGGATCATAACCTTTGTTACAAATAGCAAGTTTGGTGTTTAGTAGGTAGTTGAAAATAGCTTCACCTCGATCATTGGCGTTCGTGCTGGCCCATTGCGTATGGTGTCCATTTGCAACACCTTCCAAAACCAGGACCGTGGTAGCATCGGTGTACCTTACCAGGTCCTGAAAGGTGATCTATTTTGTATGGTCTATTGTGCCAAACCCGTCGTAAAATACCTTCCAGCTATGAAAAATTCTTGGATGTTTAAGATATAAGGTATCAATTCAAGCAATCGAATCCCATTCTCTTATTTACGAACATATAATATCAGGATCTTTATTTAACAAATTCTTTATTATAAATCACCTAATTGCAATTATCTCACTAGCAAACAACAAAACCCAACAAAGCCTACGCTGTGATAAGTTTTTCCTGTGGACCCTGAGTGCCCGCCTCAACAGCAACCTTTTCCTCCTCCTTAGGTGCCTCTATCTGCTCAACTGGTGGCTCTGGCTGATCATCTATTCTATAAGTAATTGGAGCCGGCTGTTTCTGTGGCATCCAATCAGGGATAATCTTGTCATGAAGCCTCCAAATGCCATATACATTAGAAATATGCTTCTCAAACACAACATATTCCAGCACGTCTTTGGCTAGTATCTCACTGCCATGCATTAACCGACCAAATCTATCATATATAGCAAGCAGTTGCTGCGTATGGAAACGTACTGTAACTTGTCCAAAGAGATTTTCCTTAGAAATAATATCGGTAACACGAGCATGAATAACTCTTGGTGGTTCCAGAGATTGCAAGAGTTTCCAGTGTATTGTTTTATCTTTTGTGTTATGCATTAATTCTGGATAAGCTCTCTCGGTTACATATTCTCGAACGGCATGCTTGTCTTTCCTGCACATGGCTTCGTGAGATTTGATGTAAATATCTTGAGCTGCCTGAGCAAAGTCATGGGTATCGAACTCTTCGTCGTAATTTCGTATTTTTCTAACTGCCATCATGCTCTTTGATTTTTTCTCTAGGAATTCAAACTTTTGCTTGGCGCCAGACTTTGAAATGAATGATTTTTTGCCATCGCCTTCTGGGGGGACGTATGGCTCGAATATACCACCGGTGCAGCTGATATGAAATGGCCTTTCAAGCCATGGTCTGGGAGGAAGAAGTCCTTTTTCTTTCATACGGCTACGCATCTCCTCCTTGGAGAGATCTTCTGGTTTTTCATTATAATTTGGTAGATCAACTTTAACGAATTTGAGAGCTCGTAATTTCTTGAATTTTGGATTCCAATGTTTTGTGTGCCTTTGTCGAGCGAGAGAAATGCTTAAGGGATGAGCACCAATGCACAGTATACCCGGCTGGATTATCTGAATTAGATAACGTGAATCGTAAGTTTCTTGTAGTATGTTGTGATTTACCTGCATTAGCTTGACGCAATGTCTTCCTTTAGTTCCTATAATATCCATTATTTTGACTTGATTTATATTTCTTCTTGGCTGGACAGGATTATGTTACTTGAAGTCGGCACCAGCTGTGTCCCATGGTTTGACAGCTCCAAATCAGACACGATTCGGTTACTTATTTAACGAACGTGAATTTATTCGTATTTTCATTTTCACTGAATATAAACAATTTACTACTCATATCAGTTACACCAAAGCTAGTTTTCTTAAATCAAAGTAACATATTTTTTTACAATTAATTATATTTTCATATAAATATGTCAAATAATTGAGATTTTTTGAATAGAAAGGACAAGCAGGTTCATATAAGTTTTTTTTAAAGAACAAAATTTACAGTGTATTTCGTTAAAGATTTTTGCGAATATCTCTTCTCGCTCTCAGTCGTAGTTTGATTAACAGCTATAAAAGGTCATTGTATAAGTGGGCTCTGAACAAACATTTCGTTTTAATGTAAGTTTTATCCATTTTTATTATGTTTTAATTATTTATTTTATCAGATATTAATTGCGTGTTCAAGTGCATATAATTGATTTACGGTAAATATGTTTTAATTCCATTTTAAATGCGTTATCAATTTGGGTGTTAGGTAAGAGATAAGTAAAGAACGCCTCATGTGCCATATTGACGTCTCTTTCTTTTAAAAGGCAGAGGAACCATTTTGTAATTTGTTTTGGAGCGCATTTTGTGCATGAGATAGGAAGTTTCGAAGTTCTAGATTTTCGAAGTTTTTGGTGACTTTTAGTTAGGGTATTACCAGATTCGGGTTTAAATATTTCTAATAAAATTCTTGTGTATCTTTTATAAATGTTAACAAACGCACGTTGAATTATTAATATTAAAAGGATAACAAGGATGGCTTTTTACCTTAAATAATCTTTTTATGATATTTTTTAAGAAAAGAACTAAATTTGTACATAATAGGTACTTGTGAGTCTCTTTGCCGTAAAAAATGGTGCAAAAAAGCTGTCGCTTAAATGTGGTTTACTTCCTAAACAATATTCATTCTCAAAATATACTGTTCTGCTAAAAAAGTGGCTATTTTAAAACATTTATTTATTATTAAGCTAGAATTAGATGTCGATCCCTGGCTTGAAGTCTCCAATTTCTTATACCTTCATAGATCTACGCTATCTGTATATCTCTTTTTTGAATCCCGTACCTCTGTGTCCGTCTGGTCTTTTTTTGTTCATAATTTTTGTTATGCGGTCATCACTGCTACGTTCAACAAGTCCTGCCCATCGGATTTTGTTAATTTTTATAGTTTTTTATGATGTTTGGATCTTTATACAACTGATGATACAATTCGTGATTGTATCTTCTCCTCCGAACACCGTTTTCGTTGATTTCTCCGTAATATAGCGCGCAGGATCTTTCTTTCGAAGCTCCCTAGGAGATGTTCTTCGTTACTTCTTAATCTCCAGGGACCAGGGGCCGGTTCGTGTATGGCGAACGACGATAATCGAACGAAAAGAAATTGAAGTCAAAAAATTTTGTCGACGAAAATTTTAGCGTTCGCATAGGTCGAAAGAAAATTGTTCGTGTCCTAATGCAAAAACTCGATAACCCAAGAGCTTTCGAGTGCCTTTCGTCGGCTTCGGACGAAAATTTTCAATTTTTTCGACTTACGCGAACCCGAGACGAAAAAAAATTTTCGTTTTCGACATACACGAACCGGCCCCAGTTCGTGTATGTCGAAAACGAAAATTTTTTTTCGTCTCGGGTTCGTGTAGGTCGAAAAATTGAAAATTTTCGTCAGAAGCCGACGAAAGGCACTCGAAAGCTCTTGGGTTATCGAGTTTTTGCATTAGGACACGAACAATTTACTGTCGACCTATGCGAACGCTAAAATTTTCGTCGACAAAATTTTTCGACTTCAATTTTTTTTCGTACGATTATCGTCGTTCGCCATACACGAACCGGCCCTGAAACGAGTTGAATCTCATCAACCAACCGATGACATGCGCTTGGTGGATCGGGGAACCACTAGTGAAGGCTATGACAGGAGGAATCAGGAATGCAAAGAGGGAAGAAGAAAGAAGGAAAGTTATGTAGGTTGGAAATTGGGAAAGGCTAGGACCGTGGCACCGCCGGGAATTGAACCCGGGACCTCTGGGATAGTAGTCAGGCGCCTTACCCATAGACTACCGAGGCCCCTGCGTAGGACTGCAGTTTAACGTATATTACTTTATATGCTACGTTCAGTAAAGTGATGCCTCTATAATTACTGCAGTTTAGCTGGGGCCGGTTCGTGTATGGCGAACGACGATAACCGAACGAAAAGAAATTGAAGTCGAAAAATTTTGTCGACGAAAATTTTAGCGTTCGCATAGGTCGAAAGAAAATTGTTCGTGTCCTAATGCAAAAACTCGATAACCCAAGAGCTTTCGAGTGCCTTTCGCCGGCTTCAAACGAAAACTTTCAACTTTTTCGACTTACGCGAACCCGCGACAAAAAAAAATTTTCGTTTTCGACATACACGAACCGGCCCCTGGGGCCGGTTCACGTAACTCGACAACGAAAATTTTTTTTCGTTTCGCGTTCACGTAGCTCGAAAAAATTGCAAATTTTCGTTTGTTGACTCGAAAGCTTTTATGTTATCGAACACTTGTATTATTAAGATTAATTTTCCAATTTAAAAGTAGACTTTTATAAGTTATTACATATGTAAATTATTTTTAAAAATTTAATTGAGTTGATGCCAATAAATTGTATAATTTTACAGCGGTTTTTGTAAAGAAAATCGTGTTTCAGTAATGTGGTTTCCTTAAATTTTCTTTCGAGCTACGTGAGGGCTCAATTTTTTCGAGACAAATATTTTCGTTTTCAAATTCGTTTCGAACGATTGTCGTCGTTCGAGCTACGTGAACCGGCCCCTGATCTCCTTTTTTATGTATAGGGCGCACAATGCCCGGGATCCCGCAATCTTTGCCCGGGAGTTTGTTGTTTTTAGTTTTTTCACTGCGTCTTGTGTTCACACCATCTAATTAGAACTACTTCTTTGGTGCTTAAGATCTCCCCATCCTTATTTTTGCACATTGTTACTATGGGCTTGAAACCGACTCGGTTCGAATGACTCGACTTTTATATAGCTTCCTGACGCCGTTGTGGCTGTTCGCTTCTTCTATTTTTGACATTTCGTTTTCCCAGTACTCTGTTTTTTTTCGCTTTGTGCATTCTTTTTTCTTTGTATGTCTCAGAAATATTCTCGTTCCTTGTTTCTGTATCATTGTTTGATATACTACATTCTTTTCCTGTGTTATTCGTACACAATCATTGTCGAACCATTCATTTCTACTTTCACGAGGTTCGTATCCTAGGGTATTTGACGCTGATTCTTTGATTAGGGTTTTCAGGTTACTTCGGCGGTCGTTATTTGCATTTGTCACACGGGTCGATGTTGGCACCACGGTATGGTCTGACATCTAATACTTCTGCACAGTAACGCGAATCATAAGTATATGATCAATTGAGTTTTGGGTTCTTCCATCTGGAGATATCCAGGTTATCTTATGTATATCTTTCTAGGATTACAAATACATTATTTCATTCATCAGTTTAGTATCACATTTAACTGCTTAGAAGTGCTATTAACAAAGTGTTGATCACAAAAGAACAATAAAGTGAAAAAGAATAAATATATAAAAATTAAAAAGAAATAAATACAAATTAAAAACAATAAGTACAAATACTAGTTATTAATTTAACAATTAATAACGTTGAACCTCCTCTCTCAGATATTTCTTTAGCCTTTTCGTGAATGTTTCCTAAGACGGAGTGTTGTAAATTTCCGCCGCAGTATGAAGCAGACCCTTTCTTGTCCTCTCCGTTCTATGTTGGGTTGGTCTAAAGTTGTCCCTGTTTCTTGTAACGTAGTTGTGTATGCTTGAGTATTGCACAATTACTAAGTTTGATATCAGATGTTTCTTTTTCAACTTATACACGACCTTTGCTTTTTCCATTTGGATGAGGCGGTGTCACGTCACTTTGAATGTGGTATTCTCGTTGGCTAGTGATGGGGCTCGACTCTCATGGAAACTCGGTAATATTTAACAGCGCGATGTTTGTAGGCATAAGAATTTGTAAAAATAAATAAATAAAATGAGTTAATTTGTGTTGTGATTTTCAGACTTTTTTCTATAATTTTTTAAGGTATATACAATCAAAAGAATTTTTGTTTACCTTTTTTCTGCTTCCATTTTGCTAAAGCTAGAACTGTCGATACCTACAAACGTGTCGACAAGATTGTCACTTGAAACCTCTACCTGGTGACGATTAGAATATGACGTTTGTCGATCTAGTCGCCAGGTGTCACTTAGATTGACAATGAGAATACCAATTGAGGGTCGAAGTGACATTTGTCACGGCACTCGACAACATCTGTGCGCACTCGTTGAGCGCACTGCGATCAGTTAAGGATACTAAATCAAATCCTAGATAGGAGATGCGCATTATAGACATGAAGCGCTATTTTCTCATAAAGCTTGGAGTTTCTTTTGAGAGCTCCTATTAGAGGGGTGCGGATTTTTCCTATGTGTTTCTCCAGTTCGGTTTATCATCAATTAAAAGTTCTAGGTAGACAACTTCAGTTGCCCACGGTAATTTTTTCTTTTTCTATTTTATTGCAATCAGACATAAAGCTCAATCATTTATTTATTAGAAAAAGAATAAGCTAACTATATAAAAAATATAGTAAAATTTTAAAAAATATAATAAAATCCTGCACCTACATAATATGTTTCTTCCCCCATTTTACTTAGATACTGTTAACTGTCATTGAAATGTGTGAATTTGTATATTGGCACACTTGGGAATATCGAAGGAAATGAGAAGAATTCGAAATGGTATTTTGGCAAAGGGCCTAAAGGCTTAAACAGAACCAATTCGTAACGTCTGTTTTTAAAAGTTGGCAATTTGACATTTCCATAAACTTTCCATGAGACGAACGGAGCGGTAGCCACAATCAAGCGGACAGAACGTCAAAAAACAAAGGAAAAACGTGCGGAGCGGACGGAACGGATTGGTTCTGTTTAAGCCTTAAAACATTATTTCGTTGCGAAAAGTCTCCATATAAACAGAGACATCTACATTTATCTCGAAAAAGTTGTATTGCTAAACAAAATAGGAAGCGAAAATTTCGGTGGTTTATATAGAGTTTATATAGAGAATTTTCATTTCGCTTCAACAGCATACTAGGCTCTAACAACCTAGCGAAGTTCTTGCATTCGGTACACATCCACATCGCAATTTTTACAACTTTAATTTTGCTATAATCTTTACTACTCAATATGGAACCATCTCCCGCAAAATCTTTCACCCTTACTCCGTTTATGACTAGGTTCAACCTTTGAATAGAGAAGATAAGGAACCGAACATAGCGTACATGTATACGGATTCGAGGGAAGCACTTGAGCTCACGAAATTTTCTCTCTAATTCTCCCTCTCCAAAGGTTGTTGGGCTTGGGAGTGGAAAACGCGGGAGAAGGCAACTGAGAACTTTCACTATCATAGGAAAGTAATTTTCGTTATTTTATGAATATAAAGTGTAAAATTTATCCTTCTAATCCAAAGAATAAAGTGTCGCGTTGCATATTCAGTTGTTTTTTGGAAGTGCGAGTACATTTAATGTCAATAAAAATAAATTAAAAGCACAGTTTTTCTCCACAATTTCAAATGTAAATACATTGTCTAACTTGAACAGAGGCGTAGCGAAATTTGTTCAAGTTTGCGAAGGGTTTGCTCCAAACATTTAGCCAAGTGTAGTGTTCTCATCGGGATGATTGTTGAGAAACGCAATCTCTCCCGGTTTTTGACTAAATATGACACCGCCATTGTCCGGGTTAGACACAAATACTAAAGAATGCTGTGCATAAGTGTTACCAAAATGCTTCCCTGGTTTTAATTAATTGCGCTTCCTTCTCTTCTCTACTCAAAGGGTTCAACCCAGTCATAAACGGATGTCGAGTTGAAAATAGATCCACTCAACCCAACTAACATTACGTTTACATGCTTACTTGAAGTATACTTGAAGTAGATTTCAAGTAACTAAATATGCATGTAATACCCTTGACACACTGCAGCATCGAATGAACATTGCAGTATCATTCGGCTATGAATGATCTTTCGCGCCCAGTATGTCATGTCCAATGTCCATTCAACAGCTTCATTCGTCATTCAATCGAATGAAGTCAAAATAACTTCATTCAATGAAGATGGAAGTGAAATTGGGAAATTATCGAACAACTTTCCATGAAATTTCCAGTAGAATTTCCAACTGAAATACCTAACTGTCAAACTGTCATTCAGATTTCAGAATTTTTTAAAAAGTAGTAGGTTCCATTGTAAATAACTGTTGTTGGGCCTCAATTAGTAATTTTTATTAAATTTAAAAGTATAAATCACTATGTAATCACTTTCAGTTCTTATATTTAGCCGTTTGTGTAAAGTTTCTATTTTGACAGTTCCAATGAACATTAGGCCCCCATCCACGGTCAAACAAATCGTCAAATTCCTGGCCAACATCGAAAAAATTGCAAGTGTGCGTGTATAAAACACAAGTTTTCGAAGTTGGCCGCTGTTTGAAGAAAATATTCGTCTGGTTTAATATTTCCTTCAAACAGCTTAAATGTGTGTGTGAGTTTTGCCTGTGTGCCATGTAAAGTTCGCTTTGTTTACAGTAGATTATATGAAATGTCGCTCGGGATGTTTGAAGAAAGTTTTCCTCGTTGATGGCCAAAAATGTCAAAGCATAAATGTGTGCGCTGTTTGTCGAAAATTGGTTTGACGATTTGTTTGACCGTGGATGGGGGCCTATTGAGAAATGCAGTGTGTCGCTTCTAAAATGAATGATCATTGAAAGCCAATGAAGTTGGAAGAATGCTCATTCGTTTTTGCAGTGTGTCAAGGGTATAAACTCGTCCTGACTTTAAGTATACTTGAGTCAAGTAAATCACAAAAATTTGTTTGATTGACTTGAAAAAGCTCATGTAAACACTACTTGAATACTTGAAATTTTGCATGCGTATTTTTTACTTGGAACAAGAAGAAGATAAAAACTGTAGTGAATGTATACTTTTGATGCAATATTTTTAAAGTTATTTATATTATAATTTAAAGATAGTTTCTGTTATAATATGAAAGATCAAGTGTCAGTTCAAGAAAATTTCAAGACATTTTGAAGTCAAGTAAATGAACCGAAAACGCAACTTGAGTTTCAAGTAAATTTCAAGTCAGGAACTCAAGTAAATCATGTAAACGTAATGTAAGCTCTCCTAGCTGGGTCGAGTGGATATTTCGCCTCATATACGCGAGTTGAGTTGAAAGTGGGTTGAAGTGACATTTGTTTTGTTTGTTTACCATCCGTGAAGTCCGCTTTCGGCGTTAGTTTTGTGTTCGTTCGGTCGTATTATTCTTTCTGAATTTTTATTATCTATAAATGACAATTTCACACAAAAGTTTGAGGTTAAGTATTGATATCAATTCAACTCTATTTCAACCCAAAGTGAACTCAACTCGACTCGAATTTCAATCCAATTTCGTCTCAACTTTTCGACCTAGTTTTAAACGAGGTAATTGTAAGGTTATCATCAGAATCGAAAACATTTTTGCACTTCTTGCACAGATCACCTAGTCGCCATTTTAGTAACGTACGTTAGTATCTCATGAAATTCATGCCCAAAAAAAAAACATTTTTAACATGCCAAATATATTACTTTCCAAATTTTATTACTAAATCTATTTTTTTGCTCAAATTAACAAATAAAATAAACTACAAAAGAAAACATGAAAAATATTGAAGTAAGTCAAGCCCCCATATAAAAAAAAAGAGGACATTCTAGAATATTTCCTTCATTTCTAAAAAAATGGCAATGCCGTAATTTCGAAAAATAAAATATCCCATTTTGCTCATACATTTCCCGTCATTTTACACTACCCTTCCTCCATTTCAAGTGTTGCTGTATGTGTGGTAGCACACGTTTTTCAATTATTTTTTTCGTTGAGTTCTTTTTTATTTATTTTTTTAAATATCTGCATTAAGTAAATTAAAGAACTTAAGTTTAAAGAAAATTTAATAAATATATAAAACCAAAACAAAAGAAACAATTTGTGATAGTTAATTAACTATAGTCGGTAAAGATATTTCTGGGTGAATCAGTTTCTAATCTGACGTGTGCAGAGGCGAGTCGTGTGTGTCATTACGGAAATTACTGCAATACAAGAAATTATTATTTTTTTTAATTATTTGGCAGTTCTTTTTATAAATTAACAATTTTTTGATCATCTGGTGGGAAGTAAGTTTATTTAAGCAACAGTCTACGTTTTTATAAATGCATTATATTTTATTTAAATTATAATAAATACGTGCAAACGGGAAAGCAGAGAACACAAAAGAATCAAGATCATTGACCTTGCTTTTTTCCGTCCATTTAAAATAAAATGAGAAAAAAGATTTAATTTTATATTTCCTTTGTGATTAATTTATTTTTTGAACTTTCTAGAAAATATTTTAACAAGTAGACGTTAATTTTATCCCTGAAAAGAAAGAATTTGTCAATCGTAGACTGACGAGATGCTTGTTGGCTGGCATTGAAGCACCACCATTCATTCGTCCATGTGTCCTACTTTTGAGGTTAACCTACTTTGCTTTATGTTTCCTTCATTCTGAAATTAAATTGCTGAAATACTTTAAAAATGTAATTGGTTAAGTTCATATATATTATAAAAAACCTTGTTTGATTTGTGATTATGAAATCAATATTGTTAGTTTGATCGAAGTGCAAATTGAAACGTGATTCATTTGCATACATACATCTTCATTGCCTTGTTAACACAAATCTTGTAATTTTTTACCTTAAAGCTATTTAAATATTGTTATTAACCCATTCAAAACATAGAAAAACTATTTCAATCAGAAATTTCACAAAACATAGCTTGTAAATTTGATTTGTATGTTGTCACGTCACGTTGCAAGTTTCCATTGCTACATACAAGGCAAGAAGCTCTACGTATAATCTTGCTTCTCAAAAAGCTTGGACTTGATATATTAGGCGAGAAACACAATTGGAGCTTTTCTGCCAGCTTGAGCTTTTCGCATATGGAGCGCCAGGCATCTGCTCGCAATAACAGCTTCAGATTTTCGATCAGCCGAAATGCCAGCGCGAGCTTTACGAAATTTAAAATTTTGAGCTGGCTGCTGTCATTATCTTCTTCTTGATCTAATTTTTAGGATTGTTTTGTCATTTAAAATGGAAAAAAAGCTAATAGAACTAGTGAAAGAGAGGTCCTTACGCCTAAGGAAATTGCTAATACTATGTATAAACTTTAATACTTTGTTTGACAATTCCGAAGGAAACCAGGCTGTCAATTATCAAGCCCTACTTGTGCCTTTGCCGACTTTTTAGGTAGCGCGAACATTACAAGCCAGCCGAAAAGCTGGCAGAAAAGCACCAATTGTGTTTCTCGCCTTAAAATTAGTGGTTTTTATGCGTCATTTGTATTCTTGTTTGTTTTTCTCTGTATACATATATTTTGGGTATTTTATCCACGTCAAATCTATGGACTAAACAAATTCTAGGTGGGAACACGAAAAAAGGTGTTATGAGATTTTAATACCACATTACACGTTCCTTAGTACTTTTATTATTTATGCGTTTTAAATTACCTGTTAGTTACTACATAATAATTTTTAGTTACATTTATGTTATACAAAATCATCGTCTATCCAATTTACCATTACAAGTGTGAATTTGAAAATTTTCTTTTACAATTTGAACTCTTTCAAAAGTACATAAGTTATTTTCAAATTTAATGTTCTATACGAAAACTCGTAAAGTTGTAGAGCTAAATAAATTACATTATTTGGACTTTTTTTAATTAAATAATAAAACACTCAGCCTTATTTTCGTTGTGAAATTATTACCCAAGTGAGATTTGTCTTAGGTGATGTCACGTTACTTCGAATGTGATATTATCGATGGCAAGTGACGGGGCTATGCGGAACGTTGTGAAATGAAATGCAGGCCCTTGTGCTGAAAGTCGAGACGTCACGTCACGCCAGTTGTTTGAGCTTAAGAAAGTGACTTCAGTCGAAACACGACATTGGGCCTTTTCGTAAACGCATACGTATGCTTTGCAACGAGTTCGTAAACGCAGATGATCCAAAGTCATTCGTTCGGAAACGTACAAGATTCAAGTTTGTTGCGCAACAGTCAATGCAACAGCGCAGCCAATTTCCAATGTATGCATACGTATGCGAAAAGAAATTTCCGCTGCTTTGTTGCCGATGCGTTGTTGCTCAGTTGCTCTGTTGCTTTGACGTTTACGAAAAGGCCCTTTCAGTACAGGGTCCTAAACTCAACTTATAGATGGAGAGATAGAGACGAGTTTTGCAAACGAGCTGTAACCCTTCCAATTTTGTTTTTAATATGTAAACGTGATGTGGAGAGAGCCATTTTCGACAATGGAGGATAACCACCTTGGTGCAGGGGCCGGTGTATGCGAGGGTGGAAGCGAAAATCTGCTCGTGATATGTAATCTTTTCACTTTCTCGAGCATGTAATCTAGATCGCCTAGGAAATTAAAATCCAATTCAGATAAAACGATTTATATGTATTAAACGATAATATAGAGCTTTTCTCCAGCATTTTGTGGTGGCCGCCATATTGGATTTAAAATAACGTCACATAGCTTACTGTATTCTACTCGTCATACTTAGCCTTATTCTCGTTGTCGAGTGACGTGACAGATGTGTCACTTCGACCTTAAATTGGTATCCTCATTGTCAATCTAACAGACTTCTTGCGAGTAAATTGACAAAACGCATATTTAATTTTAGCAAGATGGAGTGTGAAATGACATTTTCCTCGATTGATGTGTACGTATCGACAGTTTCATTCCACCGCGTCTTTCAAAGTCACGTCACTCGCCAACGAGAATACCACCAACTATTTCATTTGATACCATAAAATTGAATATACTATATCGTGTCTTCAGAACCGAAGGTGTGTGCCAAATTTGAACCAGATTTCAGAAAACCTATTGTTTTCGCAGGAAACTCCGTCTGTATGGGAACTTGATGAATTGTGCCATTCATTTGCGCTTAGCTTGCGCTACTCCTGCTCCATCTAATGCATGGCTACTTAGTCTTTCCCTCGTTAGACGCTTCTTGTGCTCGGAAAATTGAAGTCGCATACAAGGATTGCATACGCTTTATTTATAACCTACGACGGTATGATCACACTACGCCTTTTGTGAACAATGTCTTGGGGTGTTCCTTAAAAACTTATGTATAAAGACTTGAGGTTGTTGAGATTTTTTCATGACATACCTGGACGGCGAAAACCCTCCTACCTCTCTGAATACCTCCAGCTCTCGCGATCGCGTAGAAATAGCAATGTAATTATTCCTCGGGTTCGTTCTTTGCTAGGCCAACGTTCATATTTTGTTTATGCAGCTTAGTTTTGGAATTCCTTCCTTATAATCTGCAATTTATGGAATTAAGCTGTTTTTTAAAAGGCGTCTTTTTAAATATCTTGCGGGCAGGGCAGACCGTCTAAGAATACAAATACTATCTCAATTTGCTTGCACTCTCGTTCTCTCAAATCTAATTTTTTTATCCTCTCTTTCTACAATAATTTTTTTTTATTTTATGATTTATGTATATTATAGGATATATTTTAATGTTAGTTAGTTAGTAGGATATGTTATTGTTAATTCTTCATATTAAGTCCCTTTTCCTCTGTTTATTGTACTAATTTAAGAATTTTTCTTTTGTACAAATATTGCGAAAAATAATAATAATAAAGTTGTCGAAAAATTGATCGCAAGATTAATCCCCTACAGATAACGATGTTAATATAAAACTTGTAAAATATCGAATAATACCTATAAATCGATATATGTATCAGTCTGTTATCCAGCCCTTGGCAAGACATCGAAAATGGCTCCAACGCATCACCCTTTATATATTAAAAACAAAATTACAGATCGTTTTGCAACTCCTTTTTGGTCTACTAGCATGTTCACTCTAGGCCCCTGTGCTGAAAGTCGTAATTCGCCTGAAAGTTCACTTTCTTCAACTTAAAAGGCTTTTCACGAAACACTCGACTTTTAACACAGGGGCCACATTTTCATTTGACAATTGAGTTTAAAATATTTAACAGTGCTATGTTTGTTGTTGACTTTCAGCATAGGGGCGCTCTCAGCCTTATTGTGGTTACCACTTATGATGACAAATGGCGAAGTGAAACAAAAATGCTATTATAGTTTTCTAAAAAGTGACACTTGTTTATTTCGGTGAGAACGGCCAAATTGCTTTTGTCACTGATATCGAGAAGCGGCAAATTCAATGACAATTGTTATCACTTGATATTTTTAAGTGAGATTTTTCTCGAGTTATATTTATAAACGAACTACTAAACCGTAATGTGTTGCGGGAAAAATATTGCCATGTGGGCAGGAGGTTTCTAATTTCAGCGGAATAGTCGCTATGGTAATCAGGGCTGCGGAGTCGAAGTCGGAAGGAATTTTCTAGTTACTGGAGTTAGAGCCTGGAAAATCAAACAAAAAATTTGTCGACTCCGACTCCTTTTACAAATTCTATGTTGTAATTTTTTTCTTCTGTTTTTTTTTTTTCTACGGAAGAAGCCTAGGGAGTAAGGCGTCTGGCTACTATCCCAGAGGTCCCGGGTTCGAATCCCGGCCAGCCCCACGGTACTTCGCCTTTTCCACTTTCCCACCTACATAACTTTCCTTCTTTCTTCTTCCCTCTTTACATTCCTGATTCCTTCTGTCATAGCCTTCCTTAGCCCTTCCCCGCTTCACCAAAGCGCATGTCATCGGTTGGTTGATGAGATTCAACTCGTTTCAGGAGGCATAACACTCCAGCGAGTTGTTTCTCGATGCCCCGATGACAAAGTCGCGACAGTTAATGGTGGGGAGTAGGTGGACTGCAAAATATCGCTGGTAGGTTGTGACAGTTCCTTTCTTCCCCGACTAGAGCTGCTGTTCGACATTGCACTCTATATGAAGAAAATAGATTGTCGACACAGTATAAAGGGCGTTTCCTGTGACTAGTCTTTCACATAAAAAAAAAAAAAAAAAAAAAATACACAATCACAACTAGAAATTATAATAATTATTAATTCACATAATGTGCGAAACTCATTGTGGTTAGTCAGTGGTCAAGAGCTCCATAGCCTATTGTTGACCTTGGCTTCTTCGACAGTTCGCCTACATGATTCTCGATCCCGCGCCCATCCTTTCCAGTTTCTTATTCCTAACTGTATTAAGTCTTCCTCGACGTCGTCTATACATATATCTTTTCAAACAGATCGTACAATATCACAACGAATCCCAAAAGTGAGGCCCTCGTAACGTTGCTCTCCCAAGGAAACGTAGATTAAAACAAACCCTTTGAACCCACCACTCCACAGAGATTTTAAACCATATTCAAAAATTCAGCTCACCTTTCATTGTTATTAAAATTGTTTCTTGCTTTAAAAATTTCTATAATTCCTATGTATTCAATAGTGCTCCCACGATACCTTAGTTTCTTTTTATTAACCTACAAGATAACCTGCAGACCTACTATTACCAAACTATTTAAAAATGACGCACAGCAATGTGATACAAAATACTTTTTATATAAATTTCTATATAGTTCTTCACTTCACCGTATTTTAAGACTTGATAATATATTATAGGGAAAAGAAGAAATATATTTTTACATCAAGAACTGACATATAATAGCATTAAAATTCTATTTTTAAATAGCTCCAATTTGCACGTGTCTAATACTACGTTTATAAGCGGAGTTTCCCTCCGGATGGAACTTTCGATCCGGAGTGAAACACCGCTTATAAACTGGGAGTGAAACTCCAGAACTTGGATTTTCGCTCCCGAAGAGAAAGCTGGAGTGAAACTTCGATCCCGGTTTATGTTGTGCTTATAAACGCTGACTTGGAGTGAGATTTTTTTCCAAGGGGGGAAAACTTAGTAAAGAAGAAGCTGGGTGTTTTATTTTGCTACAATAGTTTTTTTCTTTATTTATTGATTTTTTAAATACATTAAATTAAACATTGGGTTTACAATTTGTCTTTGCTATGATTTTAAATTTGAGCTTGGAGCTGTCATTTCAAACCAGAAAGTATTTTGGATTTTCACTCCCATTGCTTATAAACCCATCGGGAGTTTTACTTTGGACTGAAGATTCGGGAGTGAAACTCCGCTTATAAACGTGGTATAAGACGTCTTCGTCCATACAATAGAATCGAAGTCGAATCTATTCTAGGTATCGAATCGATTTCTCATAAGGGATCATAAATTTATATAATAAACAGAGAAGTACTAACGTTATCCTGCACGATACTAATAAGGAAAAATAAAAATTTATCAACTAGGACTGTGGAAAAATTGGATAAAACTGTATTTTTATTTTCTATATATCTTTTTTAAGAAGCGACTTTAAAAAGTGTAATTTAAACCTCCAATGGTCTATCGTGATAATTTATTTAGTTGAAATTTTAAGTTGATTTAGCAAAAATGGAGATCGTTAGTCTATTTTATTTACTACAGCAGTACTTTGATAAAAAAAACCAATACAAAGCGGTGTACTCTTAATCTATTTAACGATTTCATTGATAAGCGTGATAAAAATTAGCTCCTCTTTGCGTCAATATGTATTTTATTCGGATATCAATTAATCTAACATCATAAATAGATTATTTCATAATACAAGGCGACGATTCAAAAGATGCGCGCATTACTATTTTTATAGGTTTATTTTTGCTATGTTATTTGATTAAAATGTTTTTTTGTGAAAAATATAACGATTAATAAGAAAAGAGATTACATTTTGACTTACTTTGCGTGTTGACATTGGATTTAATTTCGTAATGAAAATTATGCAATCACTAAATGGAGTTAGGGTTTCAAAATTTATAAAGAAACGAATACAATCCATTTGATGTTTACTAAAAATGGACTATTTTTATTTTAATCATATAGGTTTAATTAATACGTTGGAGATCATGGGCTCTCAGTCATACGTTTTTATGGTTTTGCTAGTTCTATAGTTAGCAAACGCAGAGGGCCTAGTGATAATGGTGTCTGGAATGTGTCTAACAATGATTAGTGTTGCCTAAATAAAATTGGCACTTGTGGAAAGCGAAAATTCCCTCCTTCAATCTCACCTTATTCTCCAGAGTAAAATTTCTGGGTCTAATACTGGATCCTAAACTCAACTGCAAGTCGAACATCGAGGAAAGGCTAAAGAAAGCTGTAGGGCCTTCTACGCATATAAAAAGTCTTGGCAAAAGGTGTGGTCTTAAGGCAGCATTTCCCTTTGTCGGCTCGAAAATAGACCAATTTTTTGGATTCTTTTTAAAGAAAACTAATAGAGTAATCTACAAAATTCTTTTTTTATAACTTTTATTCATCTTTCGACTATATTAAAAAAAGTTTTTGGGTCAATCAAAAATGTTTTAATCCCCCTCCATTCGGACAAAGATTGATGTGTCCGCCGCGCACGCCTCTTCCTTGGAAGTGTTCAAGGTCGCACACGTGACCTAAAATCAAAAATACACAAATTTTATAAAACTATACCCTACTACCTAGTGACTGACGGAAATGGTTTTTTGAAATTTGAAAAAAAAAAACAAAATGGCGGACTTTTGAAAAAAAAGGTCGATTTTCGTCTATTTTTTAGCCACATTTATTGTTATAACTTTTTAACAAATTAAAAAATTAAAAAATCAAAACCGTCATTCCGTGACAAATTTAAAGAACAACATTTGTGCCAAATTTTAAAACGATATCTTGAACCGTTTTCTTTTTATCTCTTCCGAAGTGTACAAAACAAGTGGTTTCGGGAAAATGGCTTTGAAGTTCAGAGTTCAGGTGGGCGCAGCGGGAGGTACGCCTCTTTAATGACCTGTAACTTTCGATCTACTTGAGGTATCCTGAAATTTTGCGATCATATTTTTAAAACATACATCTAACGATTTAAATTAATTTTTTTGACCCAACAAAGGGAAATGCTCCCTTAAACCGAAAATAGTCCTGTGGATGTAGATACCTGTGGTACGCCCAATTCGCTAGGAAGTAGAAACGGAGACGTCCAGTGAAAGTTCCATGTACGAATATTCACCGATGGCTCCAAGACGTCAGAGGTCGTCGGAGCAGAGGTTTATGTAGAGACCACTAACTGTTCACTATCCTGGCACCTCCCGGTATACGCTACTGTGTTTCAAGCTGAAGTGCTGGCGATTCGGAAACCTTGTTAGACAATATACTTTGAACCTACACCAGAATGTAGTATTGGAACTTTCATAGACGGTCAAGCCTCTACAAAAGCTCTGGATTCAGTAATAATGCACCCTGCCTAGTTGGGCATCCTGTTTAAGGACTGTGCGGGGAGACGAACGTGAGAGAAATACTTGTTCCTTTCCTCAAATTAAATATTTGGGGTCGTTGGTTGAGGAAACGAAAGTGGCATCGAGGGCCGACGTTCGCAGACGCATCGGCCATGCAAAAGCAACATTCGCCTCGCTCAAATGGTGCATATGGAAACGAACATATATATCCTTCACTGCTCAAACCGGACGTTAAGAAGCTCGACGTCTTCCAAATGCGATGCTTGAGGCAGATCAGATCGGTGACTCATTCCGCGATTTCCTTCGAAACGAAACAGTTCTACAAAGAAGAAGAAGGAATGCAAAAACGTCGACTACGGTGGTTTGGGCATGTTTACTGAATAGAAACCGCTTGCCACGTAAATCTCGGTATCTCTGGGGATACCGTCCCTCAGGCTGGAGAATCCAGCGACCGCCACCGAAGAAAACTTGGCTAAAGATTATCGATGCCCCGATGCCAAAGTCGCAATAGTAATGGTTGGAAGTAGGTGGACTGAAAAATATCGCGGGTAGGTTGTGGCAGTTCCTTCCTTCCCCGACTAGAGCTGCTGTTCGACATTGCACTCTATATGAAGAAAATAGATTGTCGAAACAGTATAAAGGGCGTTTCCTGAGACTCTAGTCTTTCACATAAAAAAAAAAAAAAATCGAGGGTGACCTAAAGAATCAATGATTATCAGTTATCGAAGCTCGAGACGTCGCCAAAAGCCGGCAAACTCACCCCTTGATTGGAGTCACGATCCCTTACCTTAATAATTTTTTTATTATGTCCCGTAAAAAATAGAAATTCATTTTCGGAATTAGAAGTTCAGTCTACTAATTTTGTCGCGATCAGTTCCTGCGGCATTTTAACCTCCAACTTGCTATTTCGAGCTGACGCGATCATCTTGACACTATTAAACTTGTTTATTTCAAGAATATTTACAATTTCTCTCTAGTAGTTCGTTCACTTACGACAGTATCATCATCAGATTTAAACAGAAGTTGTTTTCACGCAACTGTTCACTTTATGACATGTAGAATAGTCAATCAATCATCTTACAGAATAGCGTATATTGAAAACGATCCAAATGAACCAAGGAAATGCCTTTTTTCGATACTTATAAAATGTATTTTCGCTAAATTTTTGCGATGAAGTTAGAAATACTACCATTTTGCGATTTTGTAATGCCTAATATCTATATAACAATTACTAAATGGCGATCATCATCATCTGTAGCACTACAGCTTATTATTGGCCTTGGCTTTCTCCATACCGTTCGGTTCCTGACTAATGTCTTCCAATTATATACGCCTAACTTTACTAAATCTTCCTCAACGGAATCCATGTATCGCTTTCTTGGCCGACCTGAATTTCGCTTTTCATCGGGCATTCGATTTATCGCTATTTTAGCAGGGTCGCTATATTCGAGCTTTTGTACGTGTACCACCCATCGTAATCTACTATTCTCCTTCTGATCTCCGTTGTCTCGCCACTGTCAGCTTGCAACACTGTCCCAAGATAAATAAATTCTTTTAACAGTTTCTATGCTATATGAATCTATTGTAATGTTTTGCCTTGGGTTTTGTATCTTGTTGAGGTGCAAAGATACTTAGTTTTTGCTTCGTTCATGAGTAACCCCATTCTTTTCGCAGCTGTTTCCAGATTGATGAAGGCTTCTTTCACACTTGCAAAAGACCTACCTATGAGAGCGACATCATCAGCGTAAGCCATTGTCTGTGTGCACTTGTTAAGCTGGAGCTTGGTTGTTTTTAAGGTTCGTCATAGCTTCTTGTACGTCGTCCATTGTTGGCACCTCACTTTCATTAGCAGCACTTTCATTAGTATCACTATCGTTATCAGCTGGTGTGTTTCTATTAAATTGGTTCACATCACTTTCACTCTCATTTTCTTCGTCTCTATTCAGTAGCTCATTAAAATATTCTCCCATCTTTCTAAAGTTTGTTGTTTTTGGCTCAGGATATTAACGTTTTTATCCTTACACATCGCTACTCGGGGTTTAAGCTCTTCATTTTCTCTTATAGCTTTCTGACTTCGTTATTATTCCCGAGTTCGTTTATCTTTGCCATTTGTTCCTCCTGCCATGTCTTTTTTTCTTTTGTGCGTACGTTTTTTAATTCGTCGTCTTTCCTTATAGGCCGCCACGGAATTTCTAGTTCTGTATCTTTGCAGCATATTAGCATATGCTTTATTCTTATCTTCCGACTAAATGGCGATGCCCTATTATATACAACATACAATTTGTTAACAGTGAAAAGGGTTGTGACGATCAAAGCAGGTAACATGTCGAAGTGTTGATATGTTTTTAAAGTAAATGCTGAATGGTCATCGGCCATAGAATCCATTTCTGTCTACTATAAAATATCCAGGACACCTCGGCTCTTTAATTTCGTTGAATTTTTTGTTCCATATGATATATCTACAAGAAATAGGAGATAGAATTTAGTTATACAGAAAAAATCGAAAACTGCCCCAAAGGTAGATCAAACATCGTTACTCTAGGCCAGTGGTCTCCAAACTTTTTTGGCCGCGTACCCTTTTGACGAACATACTCATAAATTGTACCCCCTCACTATATCTATAGGAAACAAAGATGGCCGCGCGTTTTAAATACGGGTGTTAACGATTATTTGGGGTTTTGGTTTCTCTTAATGTTTATATGTTTTGGTTTAGTATGGCTATAAAACATATTTATTTTTTGTTTTCCTTAAAAATTCGCAGAAGTATTGAATATTTTAGAAACAAGAATACAGAATAGGCTTGCATAATGCAGAGTCGCCGGTAAAAAAATTTCGACAAACATTTGTTTTTCAGTTAAAAATTGTATGCCCGCGAGAGAAAATAAAGTAGTATTTTGAAAAGGAATGTGGCGTACCCCCCAGAATTTACCACACTTTAGAGACCACTGCTCTAGGCCAATCGACATTTAAGTCGATTTGTTAAATCCTTTTAATTTTTAAAAAGTTTTAAAACCCAAATATAATATTATTTTTACGTTTCTCTTTCAGCAATTTATTGTATGAGTCAAAAAACCGAAAGACCAGTACTATCAGGTCAGCGCATCAAGACCAGAAAAAGAGGTTAGAAATATATTTGTTATACTTTTAAGACACGCCTTAAGCAAACATATTAATTTCAGATGAAAGAGAGAAATACGACCCCACGGGATTCCGTGATTCGGTCATTACAGGTCTTGAAAAAACTGAAGGTGACTTGGAACAAATCTTTAAATATCTAGATCAAGCTGGACAAAAACTTGATTATCGTCGTTACGGCGAAGTTCTCTTTGATATATTAATAGCTGGCGGTCTTCTTGGTAAGTTTATTAAATTTATTTATTTATTAAATGTAGGTACAATAATTTTAATTTATTCTTTAGTTCCCGGAGGATCAATTTCTCAAGATGGCGAAAAACCTCGAACAAATTACTGTATTTTTGCAGCATCCGAGGATATGGAAGCTATGCGCAACCATGAACAGGTACAAATTAAATATTAGAATATTAAAATTATGTAAACACATCATCATCCCGTCATTGTTAACCCGCACCTTATTAGAGCCATTTTTTGTTCAATTTCTGCTTAAAATGGTGTCGATTGTGTGCTATAGCAAAATTAAGTAAATTTACTTGTCTAAAATAAGTATCAGTCTTCTTTAAGGATTTCTCAATTTTGCTACAAGATAAACATCGACTATGCTCACGATAAATAATCTTTAACCGTAATAATAATATAATTTTATTCTTTAAGGTATTCATCAAGCTTATGCGCAGATATAAGTACTTGGAGAAGATGTTTGAAGAAGAAATGAAGAAAGTTTTAGTTTTTATAAAGGGATTTACACCAAGTGAAAGGATTAAACTTGCCCGAATGACTGCTCTATGGATAGGTAAGCATTCTTCCATTTTTTTCACGTGATTTTAGTTCCCAATCAAATTTCTATGATTATAAATTAGGTAATTAATAATTTATATAAAAGTTTTGATGGGAAAATAAAATAAAAGGTGTACTGACTTTAAAATGAAATCACATTCTAAAGACACTAATCCTTTAACATACATGTAAGATTATATTAAATTGTATGCTGAACGGGAGAGGGTCTTCAACAAGCATTTTGTTATCTACTAAATAAAAATATAACTTTTTAGAGAAGGCAAACTTTGTTTTTAACCCTATTCTAAGTTGTGACCAATCATAAGTTATGAGCTTTTGAGACTTATGCTTGTGATTGGAAGCTTAAGACACGATTCTTGTTTGATACTATCAACTGTTTTGGTATTCTAAGCACCCACCCAGTCACAAGAAAATGTTAAAATAAAAGAAATTCACCTCGAATGGTGAATTTGTATTCGTATAATGGAGATAAACCAAATTCTGGGCAACCAAGTAGCAAACGTACGCCAGAACATATTGATGCATTAAGGTAGAGTGCATATGAACCTCCGAGCATCTCGCATCGAAGCTAGCTGTATGAAATTTTGAAAACTATACTATAAACTTGCTCTTTACACTTTACACAAATTGTGTCAAGTTTATACTCACCTTACCCTTGATATCGCGTTATGACTAATGACGGGGTTCAGGGGTTCGCGGGGGTTCCACTTAGCTGGCTACCATCGCTGGTTGTACTGCTGGTTGGTTGTAGCCATCCGGAATTTGGAAATTTCTGATTATTCTCGAGCTGGTTGAGCGAGCACCTGGTAGGATTGATCACTAAGCAGGTAATGTCCAGCTAAATGGAAGGGCCTTTCGTAAACGCATACGTATGCTTTGCAACGATGCAACGAGCTCGTAAACGCAGGGCATCCAAAGTCATTCGTACGGAAACATACAAGATTCAAGTTTGTTGCGCAACAGTCAAAGCAACAGCGCGGCCATTTTCGACTGTATGCTTTTGAGTAGTGGATTAAAGTTTTCCTTACTAAAACGAATGTTGGCTTTAATAGCTGTTTATGAGTATGTTTCGTTTGCACTCCTATTAAAACTTTTACGTTTAGCAACGGATTGTTGTACCGCATACGTATGCGAAAAGAAGTTTACGCTGCTTTGTTGCCGATGCGCTGTTGCTCGGTTGCTTTGACGTTTACGAAAAGACCCGAAATCTTGTTTTAAAAAAGAAAATTAGCTTTTCACTACAAATAGTTATGCAATTTCAAGGTTTTCTTAATAATTGTTACAACTGTCTTACGACATCGTTTCTGTTTATTTTAAAATGAACTTAAAAGTAAAAAATAATTGTGAATGTAAATTTTTTATTGCTCCCGCCGCCAGTATTTGGAATCAACCTACCTATTAGATTTCAAATATATTTGATTGGGTTTAAAATAATGTCACACAACAGTTTACTTAATCCGTCATGCACTTTCATTACCCATACCGAGTGGGTTGTAGAGAAAAAGATAAACCGCCATTTTGTGTTGGCTGCCATTTTGAATTTGGAATGAAGCCATACAGCTAGTAGTATCATCATCATCAGGAGCTCCACAGCCTATTGTTGGCCTTGGCTTCCTCCAGCATTTGCCTCCATGATTCTCGATCCCTGGCCCGACTTCTCCAGTTTCTTATGCCCAACTGTCTCAAGTCATCCTCGACGTCATCTATGTATCTTTTCTTAGGACGACCTGGTCTCCGTTTTCCTGGTGGAGCTTTCTCCAGCACTATCTTTGTCGGGTTTCGTTCTCCACCTCGTTGTACATGACCAATCCATCGTAGTTTGTTTATTTTGATCACTTTAACAACGTTTGGAATCTTGCAGCTAGTAGTATGTCGTTTCATTTCGACTCAAACCGAGCGCATTGTAAAGAAAAACTAATTCGCCGCTTTGTGTCGGCCAATTTGGAATGACGCCACACAGCTAATAGTATTCTACTTGTTATATTCTTTCATTTGATACCCATATCGAGTGGGTTGTAAAGAAAAAGGTAGTCCGCCATTTTGAGTTGGCCGCCATTTTAAATTTTGACGACGCTACATAGGTAATTGCGTAGATATATGAATACATAGATGGAAAGTAATCGAGTGGCTATTGAAGCCAAGAGGGTTTCGTGTCCGCCATTTTATTAGACTCCACTCTCTTTTCCTGTGCTTGAGTTTCGTTTTTTATTTCAATAATATGTTAATAAAATGAAAAAAAAAGTTTTCTCTGTTTTTTTTCCCCAAAAGTTTTATCAAGTTTAATCGCATTTATAGAATTCATATATCTATGGGTAATTGTATTCTACCTGTCATACCCTTTCATTTGATACCCATGTCAAGGGTCTAGGAGCGTAATTGCAAAATTTATTACATACAAGATGCAGGTGAAGCTGATATAAAGCGTATAAACTGACGGACTTAATTTAGTAAATCCACCATTTCATTACCGATCGTCATCATGCAGTTGAAATGGATTCTTGAATCGGTATTGTTCCGAAAAGTATGGTTATATAATGGTTGAAAGGCAACATCAGGAGTTCCACTTCCTCTCGCATTCGTATCCATGAATGACGATCTCTGGCCCGTTTTTCTAGTTTCTTATTCCTAAATGCCTTGAGTCTTCGACGTCGTCTATATCTTTTCATAGGGCAACCTGGTCTTCGTTTTTCTGACGGTCATTTCCCCCAGAGCTCTCTTTCCCGTATCCGTTCGATATGACTGTTTGAAAAGTTTCCGCTCCGCCTTGCTTAATGAGTGCCTGCCGCAGGTATGCTGTCAGACTCGAATGCCTTATTATTGTTTAATGCTCGCAACGCTTACTTCTCTAGCAGGAGCTGCTGTGCTCCCATTCTCATGTACATTTCGGTAACAAAGCGTCCTTGCTATAGGCTCATTAATAGTAGTTCATTGAAATGTTCTGCCCTTCTTGCCAATACTTCGTCCTTATTACTTAGTATATTCCCATTTTTGCCCTTGCATAGATATTGTCACTCGAGGCTTAACTTTCTTAACTTTTCGTTGTTGATTTACCTTTTGGTAGAAATTAAGAAGTTATTTTGAAGGACATTGTAGCATGTTTTTTATGTGAAAGCCTAAGTTTAGGTGTCACCCTTTGTACTACCAGTCCGTCATGTCGATCAAGTCATGGTGCAATGTCTAGTAGTAAGCTTAGCTCGAAGAATACAAAAAGGATATTTTAAGGGTGGTCTGTGTCTCGCGTTTGAACTCTTGGATACTTGGTCTCAAGCGTTGGGGTTAGCCAATAGCACTAATAAAAATGTTTCCATCAAATATATTGTGTAAGTCAAGTACTGCAGGGTTGTGGGTTAGCTTTCACTTTGCATTTTAGATATGTGGATAAAAAGGCTTGTTCTATCCAAACATATGACAAATTCGCAAAAAAGAATTTGTACTAATTGCAAATTTTTGAGAACGAGGACGAATTTATGTTGAGGGGAAAAATCCCGCCTCTTAAATAAAATGTCAGCATTCGTTTCCGTACATATTTGACAGGGAATTATTGCAATACCGGTCAAACATTCTTCAAAAACGAATAATTTAAGAGGTCAGGAGGTATAGTTACCCTGGTCGCTATATTGTATATAGGATTTGATCATGGTTGACGCTTGAACTGCGAAAAGACCTGTAAAATAGAATCGTAATTGTCGAATAGACTCGTTATATGTCGGAGAAAACCTATTGAGGCGTATCACAGTTGACATTTTAAGGAGACAAAATGCGTTTTTGACGGTTGTCAACTGACTATTTTAGTCGATTGGTTTGGGTATGTATCAACGTTAGCAAAAAAGTAGTCTGAAGAAAAGTCGATAAACTCTCCAAGTGACGTTAGTTTTGTCGAAAATTGTCGTTTCGCTGCATAGGGAGTAAGGCGTCTGGCTGCTATCCCAGAGGTCCCGGGTTCGAATCCCGGCCAGCCCCACGGTCCTTCGCCTTTTCCACTTTCCCACCTACATAACTTTCCTTCTTTCTTCTTCCCTCTTTACATTCCTGATTCCTTCTGTCATAGCCTTCCTTAGCCCTTCCCCGCTTCACCAAAAGCGCATGTCATCGGATGGTTGATGAGATTCAACTCGTTTCAGGAGGCATAACACTCCAGCGAGTTGTTTCTCGATGCCCCGATGACAAAGTCGCCAGTAATGGTTGGGAGTAGGTGGACTGCAAAATATCGCTGGTAGGTTGTGACAGTTCCTTTCTTCCCCGACTAGAGCTGCTGTTCGACATTGCACTCTATATGAAGAAAATAGACTGTCGACTCAGTATAAAGGGCGTTTCCTGTGACTCTAGTCTTTCACATAAAAAAAAAAAAAAAAAAAAAAAAATTCGTCAACTATGGAGACGGCGGGGAGACAAAGGAGAGAGAAATACTTGTTCATTTCCTGTGTAAGTGGCCGGCTTGAGCTAAAGCCAGGCAGCGAATTTTAGGCAGTTACGTTTTGGAAGACCTAAAAGCGATCTCTAGATTGGAGATCACGGGTGGTAGCTCGTAAGTTGTTTCAATCGACCTCTTCATACAAAAATGCAAATGTCCAACGAAAACGACCAATCAACCACTCCACAATCAAGGTTCACGAGTTGTGGCAACAAAACGGCCCATTAAGCGTTAATTGGGCCTCTGGTCCCACTGCAGGCAGCTCTTCACATACCCTACCATATATTAAGATTTTGTTATTGTACTTCATTTCCTATAGTTCGTTATTTGGATTGTAACTCGTGGTATTGTACAAAAATATTATAAGGGAGTAGAGCTTTCAAAATTTTATATCATATTAATTATTAAAAATAAATTCCATTCTTTTGCAGGCAATGCTTCAGTACCACCGACCGTCCTACTTGTGCTAAACAATGAACATTTAATAAAGGATGGAATCGCCCTTGAGTTTTTGGTGGAACTATTTGTCACATTCAAACAGGAAAAGGGAATTCAATCTCTTATCCAAGCTCTGAAGAAAGGTGGAATAGAAAGCAAGTAAGTAAACATTCCTAAAATAAAACCTCTTGTGTTAATGTCCAGTTTTTGGAGAGTATTCAGGATGGAATCATTTAAAAATAAAACTGATGATTCCTTTAATTAATTCTCCTAGAGTAATTTTTTATTTAATTTTTTTTCAGTTTCCTAAATGAATATTATTTTGTTTAGGTCGATTAAAGAATTAATACATTATTTAATAATTTTTCTATCAGTATAATTTAATATTTGCTTTTTTTACAGATTAATGGAATTCTTCCCACCTAACAAACGTACTGAAGAATATTTAAAGACAGTTTTTCTTGAAAAGGGACTCACGGAAATTGTTAAATTGCACAAGGCACAAGCCAGTCAAGAAGCAAAAAGAGAACTTCAACAGGTGATTTTAAAGTTCCTTTTTAATTTTAGTTGATAAGATGCAATTTTAAGGTGTAATAAGGTTAGCAGAGCTTCCATCGCTTTCTCCAAATAGAATTCGGTGAATAGTGTATTAGTTAGTATAGTAGAATAAAGCTATGACAGCCCATCATCCCATTAATATGCATACATTTAGCTTCACACATTGTTTGCATCATTTTGAGAATTATTTATGATTTTTAATATCATTTATCTATGTACCTTGATGCTAAAGTAAACAATGTTAATAGTTTTTGCTTACATCGCTTTCTCCCAATAGATTTCGGTGTCAATAAAACTATTACAATATTCCTTCACCAATATACAAATTGCTTTAAGAAAACTTTAGTATCATTTTAAGATGTTCATGATTTGCCATTTAACTATGGACCTTGATGGTAAAATATACAATGTTAATAGCTTTTGCTTACATCTATAATTTTTGCTAATATAAATTTGGTTTTAAGACGTATTTTGCATCATTTTGAGAATTTTTTATGGTTTTTAATACCATTTTACTATGTACCTTGATGCTAAAGTAAACAAACAATAGTTTTTTGCTTACATCGCTTTCTCCAAATAGATTTCGATGTCAATAAAACTATTACAACCTCCATTCACCAATATACATATATCTTTAAGCAATCTTTTACTTCAGTTAGAGATTTTGGTATGCTTTTTTAATACCTTCCTTTCTTCCTTTGATCCGTTAGCTGGCGATTCGAGCGGGACGTCGCCGCAACGGATATGCTGCTGTCGGTTCTCGAACTGCATTCACTATTGGTTTCCATTATCGATTATTTTTGGCGACATCTCGAGCCTCGATAACTGATAATCCTCGGTTCTTTAAGTCGCCCTCGATATTCTTTAGCCATTTTGAATCAGGAACTCCTCGGATAAATCGCTTCGAATACGGACGCTGCCGGTTGAGCCATCGTACGACGCTTGGAGAAGTTGGATGATTTTCGATGGCATGTGTTCGGTTTCCAAGGCTCTTCACAAGCTGTTCCAATAGATGCAATCGAAAACGAATTTGAAATCGATGACATTTCGTTTGCCGCAACGAGTTCTTTCTTCCATTAGCTGACGAAGAGCGAATATTTGATCAAGACATCCTCGATGTTGTCTAAATCCCGCTTGTTCTTTCCGCCTCGTTTGCTCTTGATGTTTCTGTAGCCTCGATTGTATGATTTTCGTAAATACTTTGCCGTCGATCGAGAGTAGGCCAATTCCGCGATAATTCTTGCATTCCCGACTGTCGCCTTTTTTCGAAATTGGAATAACGATCGCTTTCTTTCACGCCGACGGGACACGATCCTAATGCCATATGTGTGTTATGAGGACTAGAAGTCGTTGTGATAAGACATCATCTTCGGCTTTGATCTCAGCGGTTACTTGGTCCATTTTTTCCATTTTTCAGCGATTTTATCGCTGTTTACACCTCGATAGTTGTCGTTTCGGTATCGAGAAACGAGAAACTGATTCGTCGGCTTTTCGATAATCGACGGCTCTGGTGCTAGGCCTTGTGGCAGATCATGATCGTACAGCTGGTGGAAAAATTCTCTCCACCGCTGCAGGCGCCCTTGAGGAGAAGTCAGGAAAGTTCCATCCGATTTTTTGATGTTGTCGTTTGTTGATGTTGTGTTGCCGCCTAACCGCCGAATTTTCAGCATCCAGTACTCGTGCCTCAACGCCACTTCTTCCATGTCGGCCGCAACGTTATTCTAGTTCTAATTTCGTTTTCTGTCGAACTTCTTTGTTCAATCTTCCGGTATTGCTCAAAGTCGACGTGTTTCATTCGTTTCCGCTGATCGACGAGGTCCAGACAATTTTCGAGATCCATAGCTGCGTCCGTTTACGGATAGGTGGGCACAACTCCATTTGCATATCACGCAATAGGCCCTGACAATTGCCTTTCTTATACATTGATATCGTCCGACATTGCGAGCGTCGCGAATTTATTGGATAATGCCATTTGGCACACCCAATTCTTCATGGTTGGCTGGTGGTGGCGTCGTTTTCTTCGCTCTTTGTAATCGCATCTGCAATTTTTCTCGAACAAGATAATGTTCCGATCCGCAATCGGGCCCACGCATTGCACGTACGCCTTTGAGCGTCGATCGGAATCTTGCGTTAATCAAAACGACCGTTGTCAGATGGATTTCGCCAAGTGAGTTGGTGTTCCAGTGGATGGCGGAAAATGCTTTTGCAAACGATCGAATTGTTGTGCATTGAAGTCCCCCGCGAGTACTATTAATTCGGTTCCAGGTGTCGTTTCCAGCGTCTTTTGAGGCTGATAAAATTCGTCGTTGTTCGCGTCCGTGCTGGGGCCGTATTTGGTTTCTCGAGTCGACATTGTCGTCTGTCGATAAATAAAAATTGGCATTTGGCGACACGATATCGTCTCTTTACGTGTCGATAAAGACGTTTGACGATTATTAAAAAGCTCAATTTATGCATGCAATAAGCTTTTAACAATATCTATTTTAATTAAATATAAGTGGTTTGCTGCCTTGAAGTAATACCACCCAATTTGATGGTTTTGTATGGCTGCGCTTAGCTGTCGATTTGGTCGTGAAACCAAATATGAAACTTAAAGAAAATCGAGAAGCCTTTTTTGTCGAGTCGATCCATCGACTCGAGAAACCAAATACGGCCCCTGGTCTCGGTTGGCGCATAAACGGATACGATGAGTCTTGATCGTTCCACCGATGGTTATAACCGTCAAACGCTCGGATATCGGTTGGAATGCGATAATGCTAGTGGGAGACGAGAGCCCGGCGTTATCGACGGGCTGCCGATCGACCATAAACCTGATGCCGGGCCCTCGTCTCTCACCACCGGAATAGTAAAGTGTCATCGTTTCGTCGATTGTTGGCGGGACTATCGTCAATGTCCCGGATCCTGTAAGTCGTAGTTCCGAAAGCGCAACTGATATTTTGGATTTCGGTAATTCCATTGCTACGATTCCTTTTGACCTGTTCGTACATTCCACGCGGCGGATTGAATTGCCATTTTCGGTGTGACTAATTTGGGTGTTCGGCCAGTAACCCACTTCACATCAGCATCTCTTTTCCCCAGCACTGGAGCATCGGCAATATGTAGTTAGTTCGGTATTCATACGGTTTCTTGCCTAATTTCTTCGGTTTCCCGATTCTGGTCAATTCGGCAGGTCGACCACCCTACTCCTTTCACACCCTGGACCTGGGACCAGACGACGTCCGAGTTTTAATAGTTTTGCTTACATATTTAATTCTTGTTATTACATCCTCTGTCTACCAATATATATTTTGCTTTAAGACATATTTTGCATCATTTTGAGAATTTTTTATGATTTTTAATATCATTTACTAATGTACCTTGATGCTAAATAAATTAAATAGTTTTTGCTTACATCGTTTTCTCTCAGTAGATCTCGGTGTCAATAAAATCTATTACATTCGAACGAAAACTATTTCGTTTTATTGCTCTTAATAATATTTTACTAATTTAATATTAATTGAAATCTTATCAACAAAATTCTTGCAGGCATTACTTGATGATATAAGTGATAACAAATCTCATAAAGAAATTATTGCTGACATTAAAGAACTGGCGCAAAAATCAAACATTCCCGAACATGAAATTATAAGCTTAGTAAGTTTTATTTATATTTAATTTTTACTTCATTTTCCTAATAATGATTTATTCTATTTTATAAAAGATATGGTCAACAGTTATGTCACTAGGTGAATGGAACAAAAAGGAGGAATTAGTAACAGAACAAGCAGTGAAACATTTAAAAGGATACACACAACTTTTATTAGCCTTTACAACAACAGAAAAATCAGAACTCTCATTGATATTAAAAGTACAAGAGTTTTGCTATGAAAATATGAATTTTATGAAGGCTTTCCAAAAGATAATACTTTTGCTATACAGAAGTAAGTAATACAAGTATAAAAAAAATACTGTAATCACAATTAACTCACAAACACAAGGTTACTATTAAAAAATCTGTTCCTAAAATTAATTTTTTTATTCCAGCTGAAGCAGTGTCCGAAGAATCGATTCTTAAATGGTATAAAGATGGTCATTCTTCTAAAGGAAAAATGCACTTCCTTGAACAAATGAAAAAGTTCATTGAATGGCTCCAAAATGCTGAAGAAGGTTTGTATACAACTAAACAATTTACATATAATAGCTCTACCGAGATAATGCTGGGATAGTTATAATTTTGCACCTTATTAGAGCCACTTTCTGTAAATAATTCGCATAAAGTGGTGTCGAAAGAGTGCTAGATCAAAAATTGCAATTTAACTTGTTCCAAATAAGAATTATCTTTTTTGGAGATTTCTCATTTTGCAACAAATGAAATGCTATAGTGTGAAAATACCAGATGATATTAATTTGGCACTTATATCTAACAACTTTTAGTTTAAATATAAACGTTTAGCTTAATTTACTTTATGCCCAATAACCGTGTTTGAGGTCGACAATCGTTATTTTATCCATTTCTATTCTTCAAACCACGCTAATTCTTCACATTATAACGTGAATGAAATGACTAGTATAAAGAAGATTCCTAAGCTTGGTTTTACCACATAAAAATTGGCGTTTGCTGTCATTGGATTTTTATGCCTAATCTCCAATGGAAAAACCAACCACGAACCAACCACGTACCAGTAGGCTGAATTAGCTGACAAAATGTGTTCACACACATTTCTATCACTGTAGATGTGAATTGTCAGAAATGTCTGTTTTGTTATTATTATTACTAGATTCGACTTTTCTGTTGTCATATTTTTTGGCGGGATATTGCAAATACAATTTAATGTCATTTATGCATTGATTTTGATTGATTTTTGACATTTTTTGTACTAAATTGCCTGCTGAATTTCATCTGGCAACTCAAATGGTTTAACTAACACATACGAAAAGTTAACCCATGTCAACCAAAACACGAGCGAGACGGGAAACTCAATTTACAATGAGAAGGAATAGGAAACAACATTTTGGTTGGTTGGTTCGTGGTTGGTTTTGTCATTGGAGATTAGGCATTATTTTCTTCCATTGCCGCTATTATAAAAAAATAGACGAAAAGCAAGTTCAATGAATTCGAATTGTAGTGCTTCGAAATTGGGAAAAAATTCGTTGTATTATTTTTATACAAGAACCCTCCTTATCGAGTTAAACCATAAAAATGATCAAAATGATCTAAACAATAAAGTGCTACTAAGAAACTTTCACTAGTTTTAAACTGAAGCAGACAACGAATAGTCTTGATCTAAATGTACGGTTTTCCCCATTTATGCAGGACTGAAACCATAATTGATGCCATGTTCCCGACTCGTCCTCCTGGTTGAAAACTCATTGCTCATCATTTCTGATTTTTTCATCTTAGGGCAGTGGTCGACAAACTCATTATCAGCAGAGCAAAATATCTACAGCACAATGATTGAAATTTATCACCCCTGAAAATATTAGCCGCGTACTCCAACAAAGGATTTATTAAATTTCTGATGACCTTTACAAGTCGGGAATGATAGAATATGAGTATTTTAACTTATTAAAACGGCAATATCTCAGAAATGGCAATTCCTACGAGAAAATGTATAATATATTTTTTGGTAGATAATCGCCTAATCTACAAACGTTGTAAACACAATTTTCTGATAAGACGTACGGTTTAGCACATATTTGCAAAAAACTGATATTTTGACCCTTTGACCTTGAATAAAAAAGTTTGCAGTCGTCCAATCGCGTGGCAGTCTCTACAGCTTATGTATAATAATGTTTTTAAGGGCTGTTCCAATTTTCAGCAACTTCCGAATTATCTTCCAGTCAAACCTCTAATTTGACTGGACTATTCTTTGATCCGAGCGGGACGTCCCCGCAACGGATATGCTGCTGTCTCGAAACTCTATTCACGATTCGTTTCCATTCTTGCCGGTTTTTGGCGACGTCGATAACTGATAATCGTTGATTCTTTCTTAATCCCTCGATATGCTTTAGCAAGAAAACTTCGGCGCCGATCGCTGGATTCTCCAGTCTGCGGGACGGTCTCGCCAGAGAAGTTTACGTGGCAAGCGGTTATCATCCATTCGGCAAACATGGTCAAACCATCGCAGTCGAAAGTTTTTGCATTTCTTCTTCGATCAGTGTCTGTTGATCGCATCTTTGTCGAACTGTCTTGTTTCGAAGGCGATCGCGGAGTGAGACACCGAGGATCTGCCTCAAGCATCGCATTTGGAAGACCTCGAGCTTCTTAACGTCCTGTTTGAGCAGTGTCCACGTTTCAGATCCATAAAGAAGAATCGGAAGGATCAACGTTCGGTAAAGGCGAATGTTGCTGTTGCCTGGCCGATGCGGCTGTGAACGTCGGTCGATGACACTTACGTTTCCTCAACCAATGATCCCAAATTTTTCGAAGATCGGAACCTGTTCGATCGCTTCCGTTCTAAGCACTTTGGTCTTTTCCGCATTGGTTTACGATGCGGGAAATGTCGTATAAGATGTCCGTTGCTTCGTCATCCGTGTCGGCGAAGACGGCGCGCTATCGTCGGCGAACATTAAGTCGGTTACGAAGTTGTCGAATCGAACTCCGAGTCGTCCATCGAATGCTTCATGCATAATCGCGTCAATCACGACGTTGAAGAGAAGTGGCGAAGTGACATCTTCTTGTCGGACACCCGTTTGTATGAGGAACTCCTCGGATAAGTCGCTTCGAATACGAACGCTGCTTGTTGAAACATCGTACGACGCTTGAAGAAGTTGGATGATTCTCAATGGCACGGGTTCGGTTTCCAAGACTCCACAAGCTGTTCCAATCGATGCAATTGAAAGCATATTTGAAATGGATGAAAATGACGACAGTTCGTTTGCCGCAACGAGCTATCTCTTCGATTAGCTGACTGAATCAGCAAGCTTAAATGACGCAAGAAATTTCTACAAAAATATCTATAGCATCTCTGTTCGCCGCAAATTGTTCTTTACCCGATGCTGCTATGTCACCCCCCACTCTCAAGAATACTATCCACTCAATGGACGGGGTTCATTTCAGCATTCGCGAGGTATTCAGGTACTTCAAAGAACTCGACGTCAACAAATCCACTGGCCCCGACAAAATCCCCTCTATGGTACTTAAAAAATGTGCGCCACCTTTGGCTAAATCCCTGCTCACCTTTGGCTAATCAATAAAAATCTGATGAAATATCTAGAATCCACCAAATTATTCACGACAGGCAATGCGGCTTTAGACCAAAACGGTCTACTGGCGATCTGCTTGTGTGTTTAGCCGAGGGTATCATCCAAAGCATTCACAGCTTTGGTGGGTCTGGTCTGGTTGCTCTAGATATCTCAAAGGCTTTTGACAGCGTATGGCACCCTGCTCTGTTGAATAAACTCCAAGCTATTAGTAAACACTCAGTCCTAAGGAACTTAATTAAGAGCTTTCTTTCAGACTGTTCAATCAAGGTAGTATTGAATGGCGTCGAATCCAACCCCCACGCCATTTCGAGCGGAGTTCCCTGGGGGTCAATTCTATCGTATCACTCGCACTTTTTTTAATCTTCATTAAAGACCTGCTCGCAATCCCCTCCAACCCACTTCACTGCTTCGCCGATGACGGTACTTTGCATTTCTCTTACTCCTTCGACAATATAAGACAAGCACGTGCCAGACCTTGTCTTTACTACCGTGAACTGATGTCTACGTCGATCAACCGGGATATCGAATCGATTCTTCATTGGGGCGAAATGAACCGCGTCGAATTCAATGCCACGAAAACGAAGTACTGTCTGATCTCCAACAAAAATTGTACCGATCTTCCTCCTATCTCAGTGGATAAAGAGAATCTAACGGTTGACTCAACTCTCAACATCCTAGGGGTTACTTTAACGGAGGATATGCGATGGAATGATCATATGTATTCCAAATCGCCAGACAAGCCTCCCAATGCCTTGGGTTTCTCAAGAGATGCAAGTTCCTCCTCCAGCTAGCCACCTTGGCTACAATCTACAAATCTTATATTCGGCCCGCTTTGAATACAACTCGTATATCTGCGCAGGCGCCCCTAAAACCACCTTGGCTTGCCTCGACAAGGTGCAAAATTGTGCCCTCAAATTTTCATTAACGAACTTCTAGGCCGTATTGTGAGCGAATGAGTGGGGGGGGGGCTGCAGGGTATGGGGTGAGCCGGGCGAGCTAGTCTTGAGGGATGATTATAACAAGAGGAAATGATGCACCATCTGAAATCAGACGACGAAGCACTGGTAATAAATGCTATTTTGGTCTACGGGAGCATATGACTTGGAGAAATTCATTAAGGGAAACGACGACACCCCAACACAACTTTAAGTCCATTACACGTTCATGCAAGTGTCAATCAATTCGATCAGTCGTGATTCATGAAAATCAAAATTCAGATAATTGCATCAATCACCTTAGATGGTAGGTTTTCCGTCAGTAATAGCAGAAACTGGACACTGACAGCAAAACCTATCGTTTAATGCAGGGATTCTCAACCTTTTTGAACCCACGTACGTCTATGCGTACTCCAAGTTTGCCGATAGCCCAGCGCTGCTCTCCCGTGTATTACAGCCACAAATGCAGTAGTGAAGAGCGTCGTGTTTGCTGGCTACAAATTTTAAATTATTATTTAAGAACTTTTGTAATAATTATATTCTAGCATGTATCTAACGTACCCCTTATAATATACAGGGTGTGTTTCTTTACTCATTCCATAGAAGGAATAGAATAAAAAGAATACTTGATGGAATATTCGGAATAGAATGAATAAAGAAACGCACCGGGAATGACAGTACACAAACTGAAGAAAAATTGTGATTTATTCAAAAGAGTTGTGTATTTTAAAAATATTGTGGGAACTATATGTAAACTAAAATAAGATTAGACTTTTGATGTCTCCTGGGGTCCATTTGAAATTATTATTATCCATATCTGAAATTATTATTATTATTAGAAATACTTTTAAAAATGATAACAAATAAATAAGGGCCATGGCTGCCGCTTTCTTGCCAAATGACACAATTATGACAGTAATATATTTATATTATGTTATATTAGTGAGGTTAATTCCCTTTATTCTAAAAGTGTTCCATCTCAAGAGGTAGTTTAAAAAGAATACATTCCGAATATTCCGAATGAATAAAGAAACGCTTCATCTGTCAATTCGAAACTTGGGAATGAATAAAGAAACACATTTTCTGTCTATTCCTTCTACGGAATGAATAAAGAAACACACCCACAATCTACAAATCCTAAATTCGGCCCCGCCTTTAATACAATTCGTGTATCTAGGCAAGCACCCAAACTCCCACCACCCACCCTTCCCCTTATCCGTTTAAACGCCTCCTGTAATTAATGGACGACGACCTTACCTTAGCAACCCTATGCAGTTAGTCATTCTTCGTCATTTTTTCAACAATCTTCACCATAGAAATTCTGGAACTCGATCTTAGCTCGGAATATAAAAATTTAATAAAATATAAAATCTAATTCCACTTTTCCAAGTGTAGTTAACAAGAAGAATGCCATTTAAATTAATATTTTCTTAGAATTTGTTGCCAAATGAAATCGAATCTCTCTAGTGAGCATATTTCACTAGATGCGGTAACCCGCTTCGTGGACGACATGGTAGCGTGTCGTGCCCAGCTTCCAGTTCCCACGATAGACCCGGGTTCGAATCCCAGCCGAAGCAAGGTCCAAAAATAAAAACGTCCCTCTTCCACACACCGCCACGCACCTACTCGTGAATATAAACCACAGTAAGGTGTGCCATGGAAGCAAAGGGAGATAAAGTAATGTCTTGGATGGAAGCCGTTTGTCACATGCCATTGACCTTCAGGTGCCGAAGAAAAGACACATTTTTTTATAGTTTTATTTTTATTTACTGTATGATGACTATTTTTTTTTCTATTTTGATTTTTCTTTACAGAATCAGAATCTGAGGAGGAGGATTAAAAAGGAAAAAATGAAGAAATTATTTGCCTGAGCAACCACATATACAATATAACAACACAATAAGAACGAATTTTCAAATTTATCGTCTCGATTAAGTATGCAATTTGTATTGCCAAAATATAAAATAAAACAAAAAAACTTTTATAAAATATATCTACTCTCAATCAATCTTTATCTGAGAACAAAAATCCAAATATTGCATACAAAAAAAAATCATTTTAACAAAACAAAAAAAAATATTTAAATATATTTGGTGGAAAGAATAATATTATTGGAAGGAATATTATATTAATAAAAAGAAAAATAAATTGACAGTTAAACGTTTTCTAATTGATTTGTGTCCTTTTCTTTTAATACAACTTTTTTGTTTTTACTTAAAGACACATTTATAAGCTCTGCCTCCTGCAGAACAAAAAAAAATAAAATTCGTACAAATTATAAAAAAAAATTAATTAATTATACTTGCAACCATCAGTGGGAAATTTCGAGAGGATTTATTGCATGTGTTCCGGAATTTCCCTTTATGTTTCCATATTTATTATTTATATGAAAAAGATGCTTTCAAAAATTAATTTCTCATTAAATTATCTTGCTATAAAAAAAAACAGTTTTTGTAAATGTTTGCCTTCTTAAAAAAAATAAAACTTTTTGGATATAATTAAATACAGAAAGGTTATGGTCTTGTCTTGCTAAATTAAAAGAGAAAAAAAATGCATTTGTATTGTGAACTGTTGTAATATACTAAAAAAATCGGAAATAAAATGCGAATTTGTATATCAAGGAGGTGTTTTTATTTGGGGGGGGAGAAGTGAATAAAACAAATGGTGTTATGCAGTGAAAATTCCGGGCGGTTGATCTCCACGAAGCATGACTTAATTTTCTTATGTTTTAATCATGATTGAAGCCATTCAGGGATGGCCCTTTGTACAGCCAGCACATGGCTATGCGGCCTGGACCTCAAAAACCTACGGTCATAGGAACATGCTCCAAGACATCACAGGAATTGTTGGGAGCATTTAAATGGAGGTGATGGCGATCCTAAAAGCCTGCCAGACAATGGGCCTGATCATGGTTGACGCTTGAAGTGACAAATGGCGCGGGGACTGAAAAACGGTATCATGGTCCCTGTGCCGAATGTCGAGTCGTGATTTGTGACAAGTTTTTTGAGTTGAAGAAAGTGGCGTTTCAGGCGAATTGCGATTTTCATCAAAGTGGGCCAAACTCGCACTTAGCACTTCCACTCTAGGCCAAAGCAGAACTAAGAACCCTTCATAATGGACAACTAAGTGAACCAGTAACAATGACAAATGAAGGGAAACCTCTTCGCCATTATAGTACGAAATAATGAAGAAAGCCATTAGAGAATAAAGAGGAATTGGGATAGGTAGAACAGCTAGAAGATCTCGAATACGCAGATGATATCACACTTCTAGCTCATTCAAGACAAGATATGCAAGGAAAAAACAGCTTAGAAATATATGCATTGGAGGTGTGAGATTAAATGAACAAAAATCAATGAGAATTAATTCTACAAACACTAACCCCTTAATTTTAAAAGATAGTAAAATAGAATACTTGAGGGAGTTCAATTACCTGAAGCAGGAACCAGGTGGGAAGAAAGATATATAAAATAGGATTTAAAAAACTGGAGGTGCATTCAACAGGTTCTGTAAAATGAGGAAATCATCACAACTAATGCATCAACAAAAAGAGTACGTGAGTGGAATCCGCAAGGAAGTAGTGGTGTCCTTAGACGGAAAAATATATGGACTGTCCAAGGACTTATTTATATACCTAAATTATAAAAAAAAATTCAAAAATTATAACATAAATACTCCAGGTCTTTCAATTCAAACTATACATTGAAATAATAAATTATTGTACCAGTGGAAAAAACTAAAGCCCCTGAATTCAATTTGTGTAAGGGAGAACCATAGTGATCCAAGCGACATTTTTGTCAAAATTTACTTTTTGAATGGAATGCACAGAAAAAAATAAAATCTTTCATGCCATACTAATCCAAGCACATTACCCAGTAGGAATTCTAGGAAGGCCTTACCGATGGAGCACTGAAATAAGTACTCATCTGGTAAGGGGTACCCCTTATTTTCTTGGTGCTAGATGAGCCCTTACAAACCCCATTACAAGAGAAGGCAGATGGTAAGGTGTAGTCCAGAATTATACCCAAACAAGTGAGAGTCTGCCCGATGACTCAAGCGAGCTTTCCTGGAGCTTTCATAAATTTTATAGAAAGAAAGAAAACGGGCAATTATATTCGTCTACATAAAATGCGACATTAGCATACTCAATAGCCCGGCTTTCATTCGATGCGCAGGACAAGCAGCTTTGGAGAAGTAGAGAATTTAGTTGGGGGACTGCTTAGGTAAAGCCACTCTCGGGCTTAAAAAAAAGGCATTTGTAAAAGATGAAGAAATAAAAGCATTTCGACACCGGATCACATATCCACAGGCGCCCATGAATATCTCTTTTTGCAATGTTCCATTTGCTGCCTTACTATACCCCTTACAGATGAGCAGTTCTATAAGTACTCTAAGGTAAGTACTAAAGTAAGGCCTTACCCCCTATGACATCGTGTGTAAAAGTAAGCACTTCTGTAAAAGGGAGTGGTAAGGCCTACCCCTTACCAGTAAGTGCTGATTTCAGTACTTCTGTAAGCTTACCGGTCCTACTGGGTAATAACGTCTCATTCCCATACAGCCTTAAGCTTATATACAAAAAGATGCCATACTGATCCAAGTGATTTTTTTTTCCAAAACCCTTTTTTTCAATAAATATATTTGAATAAAACAATTTTTCTTATTTCTTCTAGTACACTAGGCATCACTTCATTGCAAATATAACCATAACACATCTATTTTTTAACAATAAGTAAAAACGCGTTTGCATCATTATCTCAAAAAGATGCAAATGTCGCTTAGATCACTATGGTTCTCCCTTACACTTTTGCCATCTCCACTCCCTAAACTTAGGCTCTAAAGCTATGGTTTCCTACGAAGCGGCACCGACATGTAGCGGCCGTATTACTTTACAACTATTGTCACCGTATTTGTCGCCGTATTTTTGTACACCGTTTTGCTTACGTCACTCACCGTAGTAATACGGCCGCTACATGACGGTGCCGCTTCGTAGGAAACCATAGCTTAACGGATTATCGGTCAGTAAAATCGCGAATGATAAAAAAGTATGAGTCAGACTCAGTTTCACCCTTTTTTTGCGGAAGACCAAAAAAATCTAATCGGGAGGACTTTTCGCTAAAAAGGTTCATTGTTAATTCTTGACGCACAACTTCCTAAAGATTTTAACTTCGGAACAAGCCAGAGAACATAATCCGACGAAAAGTCGTAGAAGCTGCATTATTCAGCCGAAGACCCGCTAAAAAACCACTGATATCGGGGAAATATATATATGAAATACTTTTGGCCAAATACTGTAAATGTACAATTTGTTTGTTTATCCAAAATAAATGAAATTATTTATTTGTACATATATTTAATGGTAATTGTTTTTTGTAAGACCCCCGTAAGTTTGGTGTCGCTTTTAAAAAAGTATCTTGTATTTTTATAAAAGTTGCATTTATATTTTAGAAAGGGTGGGAAATTGGAGACCGCCCCGGGCGGCAAAAGTTCTAGGTACGCCACTGCGTCTAGCCCCCGGGTAAAACAATTCGTCAAGAATCACTAATTAACTGTCGGCACAGGGTCACAGACAGCCAGTTTATGGACAACAAATTTATTAAAAAATAAACATCCTATTTCCATATTTGTTTAAGGGTATAATTTTTTTTCTAATAATATATTTCGTTTTTAGTTTATATTTAACAGGTATTTATAAAAATATTCTCTTAATAATTTCAAATCATATTATAGAAAAAAAAATGTGTGCCTTTGGTGGGAATCGAACCCGGGAACATAAATGGCCGCGACATTGATCACTTCGCGCACACTAAAATTTGTCGAGCAGGTTGTGACTGAGCAAAAGGTTGTTAGATTGGAAGAAATCTGTGCCAATTCTGATGGAAATTCAAAACTATTATATATACTTGGACAAAAAATAATCTAAATCCAACAATTTTCCCTTTAAAGTTTTTTGTGTGACTATAGATATCTAAGCAATTATGATTGCTTGAGAAACTTTAGACTATAAGAAAGCATTTTAGTCATTGTATGTATGAAGAATATCTTGAGCAGACTCTTTTTTTCACAGTTAAGAAGCATTGATTACCTAACCATCTATGCTTATATAAATTTAACTAAAGATTTATTATTCTAACCTATTTTAATATCTGTCTATTTTGCAATCAGTCTAAATTAATCTATATCTTATATCTTTATTCCTTTCGGCTAAACGTTTTTATTATTTATTCCAATTCTTTATTATTAATAATTCTAATTGTAAGAAAATAATTTAAAAAGGAGCAAAAATTTATTATAAATAAACCTTAAACTATCAATCTTACTTTTTTATTTATTATTTATTTGAATTATATTTGTACCAAATAAATAAAAAGGGGGAAATAATACCTAAAATGAAGAATAAACATTAAAACTAAAATTTATCCTTAATATAAAACATAAAATTTATAGTACAAAATAAAACTAAAGATAAGAAAAAAAGAGAAGAAAAAGAAAAGCAAAATACATTATTAATAAGAGAGGGGAGAAAAAAATTAGATTTGAATTTTGAGAGAGTTTTATACGAGTATTCAAAAGACGTCTTTGAAAACACAGCTTGATTCGATAAATTGAAGATTATATGTACTGTGTTTCCGAGGTAGAGTTTTCGTTAAGTAAACAGAAATCTTTTTCCCTCAAGTTAACTCGATGCTGTTTCCATTACTGAGTTTCCATGAGAATTCAACCAGAGTTGAACCCAAGTTATACGTCATGGAAACAGAAACAGTTAGTGTTTTCGTAAAATATTTTCAACTCTGCTTAACTCAATGAAAATAGGTATATTGAAGTGATGTTCAAAACACGACTTAATCGGACTAGCTTCATTGAGTCTACTTTAACCAAACTTTAACGATTTAACGAAACTTTACTCAATATCCGTTTCCATGTGTGCCTGATCTGAGTAAACTCAGGTTAAACTCTGCATAGAAACTCTGTAATGGAAGAGAATTCCAAAGCAGAGCTGCATAAACAAAGTATGAACGTTGGCCTAACAAAGAACGAAACTTAGGAATAATTATATTGTTATTTCTACGTGATTGCGGGAGCTTGAGGAATGCAGCGAGGTAGAAGGGTTTTCGCCGTCTAAGTTAGTCATTCAACAGTATCCGGGCTCACTGTGGGTGACTTACTTTCCCGAATACTCCTGGGACCATTCATGGAACCAAATAAAAGAAATAATGAGCTTGATGCAGGTCCGACAGCATCATCCTCGTCAATTGTGACGATGGCCACATCTCAAGTGTCCTTAGGCACAAAAGTGATAGCAATTGCCTCAATTAGCGGAGCCATTGGGCACGCAAGCTGTGAATCAATTGTTTCAACGAGCGGAACCATTGGCCACCCATGTTTCGAATCAATTGCCGAAGATAAAAAAGATGTACTAGGAATGGTATTGAATGTTTGAAATGAAAAGAATTAAAATAGAGTATATTTCTTCAATACTGTCAATTTTTCTAGGGTGAGCAAAGGGTTTTATAGGGTGAGCCCCTGTAATTACGCTAATGATCAAAGGAAATCGTTAAACAACAGCACAGAAAGTACTCACTCTTAAGCAGCCCTCAACATGATAAATTAACATCTTGGCTTGATAGACTCTATTATATTAGCCCATCTCTTTTAGGACAGTATCGCTGTTGACCACCGTTTCTTGAGCTGTGCAAAAGTACGCCTTTGTCGAACGTTGATCCTTCCGATTCTTCTTTATGGATCTCAAACGTGGACACTGCTCAAACTGGGCGGTAAGAAGTTCGAGGTCTTCCGATGCGATGCTTGAGGCAGATCCTCGGTGTCTCATTCCGCGATCGCCTTCGAAACGAGACAGTTAGACTAAGATGCGATCAACAGACACTTATCGAAGAAGAAATGGCAAAACGTCGTCTACGGTGGTTTGGAAAGAAGATCTGCTGTATAAAAAAAGATTACATCAATTATCTCCAAACTATATTTTCAAAGAAGTCAAATTTTTCCCCAATACCCTTGATACACATGTGGTATCGATATTACAATATTCGAAATATTACGTTTATACTACATGTGTGTCACCCAATACTAGCAATATACCAGGTTGACAATCTAATTTATACGTAGTATGAGATTTGCTAAATTTAGGTGGTATTAAGGTAATATACATTATTTTTACCGTGCACAGCGCCTCTGCCGGAAATTTTCCCCACAAAACAGTTGTCAATAATTAGCCGTCGAGCGTTTATGACATTTCGGACGCTTGTAGTTTTTCTGATTGTTTGAGTGTTTAAATAAATGGTGGTCACTGTTAAATTATAGTTAATAAAAAATTTTATTAGTTTTTCTGTCAATAGGTAGATGACACTCAATATTTCGGTATATCCAGTGAAAATTTCATTAATCTCGATTTTGTAAGAGCAAAGTACCCGGCGGCCCTCCGTTGCCTCCAATCAGCAAACGTTTATGGACCTCTGTTCCGTGGAAGCATCAGCAGAATATTGCAGAATTGTATGGGATTTATTTGCAACAGGAAAACTGGTAATATAAGTATGTTTCATAAGTATTGTAAAAGTAACCTTAAAATCCTTTAAGATACGCTTCATCGTCGGTGATACCGCAGCTCATATTGTAAATAAATGGGTGACGGCATCACAGAATTTAACTCATGGCCTGAATGCTATGTCAATGGTTGGTGTCCCGCCAAGGGCGTCACCTCAATCAACAGATTGTTCTGTGATACGGCATTACGAGCAGCAATTGAGGCACTTGCTGAGCCTACAGAACTCCAGAAGGAATTGTTGAAACAATCAAAAGCAGATGATATAAAACTATTAAACAGGGGAAGAGTTATTTGCATTACTTCAGCTCGAGATAATGCCAGTATGAAGGAGCTTAGAGGATATTTTTCACACAGTGCTCCTTCAGCAAAACAATTTAGCTAGCACACATCGGAATTGAATATAATACAAAACAAAGTTTAGAGAAATAACTTCCTTTTTCAGATTTCCCCAGCTATGTATTGTAACTGTGGGGGAGAGGTGTATAAATTCTTTTATAGCGTTTGCCATTCTAGCAAAAACAAAATGTATAACTTATTAAACTATTAATAAAGACAATAATTTATCAATAAAACAAACTAACGAAATATAAAAAGAAAAGCATTTCACTTTCGACATAGATTAAATAAAAAAATACAAAAAGAATAAACGGATAATTTGATAATGCCTTTGAGAGTATGGTCGAGGATTAAGATAAGGGGTTTATTTCGGCGTCGGTTTTACCGCCGACCGTTACAGTATTCTGAAATACATTCAGTATGCGCCTCGGATATACCGAATAAATTAACTCATCCAATTTTACCCCATTATTCATACTGTAGTAATAATTCTAGTTTAAGGTTTTTTATATAGAAAACTAGATAGTAATCAATGTATGTCAAATGGAAACACAAATGTCAAAGCAAACTACTTCGATACTAGATTTATGTGTATCACGGGTCTGACGATATTATGATATTGTGGATATTATGATATCGAAATTATAATATCGATACCACATGTGTGTCGCAGGTACAAGGTGGATATTTATAAGAGAATCGTCTCTAGATTTGAAAAAAAAAATTAAATATATTTACTTTAATTAGTATCAAAAGGGTCAAAATACAAAACGCCGTGATATATTTAAAATTAAATTGCAATTAAAATTAATCAACTGAATAAAAGATAGTGGATTGTAAAAACTATTCTCACAGTTGCCCAATTATTTGTCAAAAATAAGTTATGTGTTTTTGACAGTGGTTACAATTTTTGTTCCAAATAAGAAAAACTCGCATTTTTTTAAGTTTAATTAATTATACAAATAATTTTTTAACGTACAATTAAAATAAAGATATCAGCTTCTTCTTAGCTAATTTAGCGCCATCTCCCGGATTATTACAAAAAGCCCGCTCTTTCGGGAAAAACTTGTACTTTTTCCCGTGGACCGAATAGATGTCACGAACTAGAAATCGTCCACGAATTTTGTGAACTGTGTGAGCGGAGCTAGATAATAATTAGAAAGAAAAATCTACTTATTGAATCGTGTAGTAAAATTGCAATATTCTAAAAAAAGTTAATATAGTACAAGAAAAACGATTAAGCAAATAATATAGTTAAGTGGATGAGCAAAAGGCAAGTTACATCACAAAAATTTTGCCAGCCTTTGATGTATGTGCGTTGAATTCTCCATTTTTTTTTTATTATTTTTTTTTTTGTGGCATATCCATAAGATATATCCATCCAAACACGGAATGAGATAATTGCAATCGTTCACGAAAATTTGGATTTATCTATTTTAAAAGTGCGTTAATTTTCCAAACACGTGCTATACGTTGACGGACAGTGTAAAAAATCATAATTTTTTAGTAGCAACCTACTTTCGAATAGTCGAGGAAAAAAATTGTCAAATTCGAGAAGCACTTGGTGACAAGACGAAGGCGCCCATTGCCCAAAGTCCTCCCATATAGAAAAAATATCGTGTTTCTCTCTTGCCACAACAAATATTCGGTGTAATTTAACAATTAAATAGTATTTGCTTTTTTTTTTCAAATATCGATATTTTCATTGCGTATTTGCGTGTGATAGAAAAAAAATATATATAAATCCCTTTGGTCCAAGTATAAATAGAACTAACCTCCTGGACGGATTTTCATTTTCAGGTGAAATACCAATTGCATTGTGCATCCGAAATCATTAGTACAAATTTTTTTGGTGTTGATTTATTTTTCGCGTTGGCTGTGTTCCAGCAAGAAAAGTGATAAAGATGATTATAAATAATCCAGATGCCCTTAAGGGCTGGCTGGCCATAATACTGGAGCCACTGTAAGTACTTTTGATAAATACATGCTTTAAGTGCTTGTGTTATGTTTATTCTTTAAGTTTATAAGAGCTTTTGTTGTTTATGAAATTAATTAAAAATTAGAATTAGGGATACATTAAGCTAAATTGGGGCTCTGTTGGTCTAGAAATTTGTTATTATCGTTTGGTCGATGTAAATTTTTTTTTGAAACATGGTGAATAATTGAATTTTGTTTTGCCTTTCGCCACTTTTAATTCGAGAATATTAATAGAATTTTATGTCCAATGTTTTGGAAAATCGTTTCTTTTTATGTGGGTCAAAAGACTGTCTCCTATATAATTTTAAAAGAACAACATATTAAAAATTTAATACACATATCATCTGCTTCCTGAAAGCCTCAACAGTATTCAAGCATATTCGATCTAAACTATATAAAAAAAACTTATTTTGTAAAACTATATCCAACAATAAATGCTTTCTTTCATATACTTTCACTTAAAACTTGCTATAGGGCGCCTTTTTTCCTTATTTATCACCTGAGAATGTGATAATCTCATCAATATTATTTCTACTCGAGACGTTTTCCCGCTTCTTAGCGTATCGCTTCAGTCTTGTATTGTTGCCCTGATCATACTATGTAGTATAATTTCATCGGTAATTCTAGTCTAGATAAAAATAGAATAACAAAAATGTGGAAACATTTTCTAACATTTTTAAAATGATTGAAAACAAACTTGTACTGTTGAATATTCTAAAGCTTTTTTACTTGTAAACTACCTACCTTTTTTTTTCTTTTTTTTTGTAAAAAAATTATTGTATTGCAATTTTATATTTACCAAACATTCCTTTTAGACTCTAGAAATTTAAAAGACATTATTCAAGAAGCGATAGAGTTTGCAATGTAAAAGAAAGACTTCTCAATATCTGTAATGACCGCAAAGTATGTCATTCAAATGTCGGCGCTACACAAAATTTATAGTAAGAGACTAGACTAGCTTCTAGAATAATCGTAGAAAACTAATCTAAAGGTCTCTGTATTATCAGATTTTCAGTATTCATCCATTTCTTGTCAAAGCCTTTGAGAAAACTGTCCTTATCCAACTGCTTCGATATCTTGAATCCAATAACTTCCTTTCTAAATTTCAATCTGGCTTCCGTAAATCTCATAGCTGTGAGACTGCTGTATTAATGGTGACTACTAATCTTCGTCCTGCGCTCGACAAGGCTAACTGCGACATTAGTTTTTCTTGATTTCTCTAATGCATTCGGTTCTGTTGTACATTCTCTTCTACTTACAAAATTAAGCCAACTCTACCACTTTTCTTCTTCGGCTTATCTCTTCCCTTCTTACAGACTTCAATGTGTTGGCCATAATAGTGCTAAATATGATTTCATTTGCGTGCCTTTAGGAGTGCCACAAGGCTCAATTCTTGGCCCTCTTTTCTTCTCATTATATATTAATGACCTTCCCTCTATACTCTATCGGTGATCCTTTCACCTGTATGCTGATGATTTCCAGCTATACACCTCATGTCCTCGGAATCAGGTTGAATCCTGTATTCCTCAACTCAATAGTACCCTATACCAAATAAGTCAACAACTTCCTTAAACTAAATCCTACAAAATTTCCAGTGCTCCTTCTTAGTTGTCGTTCTCAGACCTCTGACAGAATTCCCTCTCCTCTACTTAATCGTGTTCCTCTCCCTATTCTTGAATGTATTAATACTCCGCCGCCGGTTGTCCCAATTCCAGGGTGTGAAAGGAGGAGGGGGGTCGACCTGCCGAATTGACCGCAGAAACTAGGCAAGAAACCGCATTTTTTAAAGCGGCACCAACAGCAGGGTATCCGTTGCTGGGAAGCCCCGCTCGGAACGCCAGCTAAAGGTCAAAGAAGAAGAAAGAAGAGTGTATTAATAGGGTAGAGTAGTAACATGCTTACCTGAGAGTTTAGGTGTGAAAACTTAACACCTACATAATCTGCTTCTATTTACTAGCATTTGGAATTGTTGTATAGAGCTTTTTCTCTCGAAATTGCCAAAATCGTAATTTCTATTACAAAACTGAACAAAATCTACTCGAAACTGTAACAATATTGTTAGATTTTTACTGGAAACCTCAAGGGTGGGTAATCGAGCAATTTGTAAAATTTTATGTATGGTCGACACAATAGAAACCTCTTGTACTCATTTTCTTTTCTTTCGGGGAGATTTCGAGGAAGAAGCAATATTGTAATGGGAATACGGAAGCATTTTAGTTTCAGATACCAGATTAGAGTAAAAAGCATCGTACGAATTGTGCGAATTCTGATGACCACTTACTCATAGTCTACGAATGCAAGGTAGGGGGGGGGGGGGTTCGTAAGTCAAGTGTTAATATGGTCTATGCAAGAACCGCCCTTTCTGAATGCAGCCTGCTGTCTTCTAAGCTTTTTATATACTGGTTCTCTTATTCTTGGTAATAATATGTGTGCACGATTTTACCCACAGTAGATAATCGACAGTCCCCCTTTTTGGGTATTTTGACGGAAGGTATGTCCAATCCTCCGGAAAGGTACAGGTGTTCCATGCCTTTTCCAGGATTGACTGAAACGCATCTGCTATGAAGCTTGAGTCGGCTTTCAACAATTTAGGCGGGATGCCATATTTTCCAGCTGTTTTATCATTGCCCGTTGTATGAATTCCGGTTACTATTTCCGTCTTGGACGGTGCACAGGTCGTGATTCTTATTGGCTATGCATTATTTCTGCTTTCTTGAGGTTCCTGTGCAAATGAACCATTCAAGGCGGCGAAGAAGTAATCTCTCCATCATTTTTTCATCCGCACTCTTTACAGCATGCTTTTTAGTAGAGTGCTTTCTCGGGAACTGCCAAGTAAGGGAGCGTTCAAGTAATACGTAACGCATTTTGGGGGGGGAGGGGGTTTGTAAAACGTTACGATGCGTTACAGGGGCGGGGGGGGGGGGTTCGAACAACGCGTTACGTAACATTGTTTTTTTATTTAAATAAAAAAATAGGGCATTCAAATCTCCCAACTTAGCAACCCTTTTCGTTTATGTTTTACGGGTAATCGCGATTAAAACAATAAATAAGCTATTTTAGCGGCTTTCTGGTACTTTGCGTCGTATAATTGTCACTTTCAGGTAAAAGTGTTGGGTGTTACGTAACGTTTAGGGAGTGGGGGGGAGGGTACAGAAAAACGTTACGTCGCGTTACAGGGGGGGAGGGGGGGTCAAAAATTTTCAAAAATTGTGTTACGTAATACTTGAACGCCCCCTAATTTACAAAATTACCTTACTGTGGCCTGTGTTTGCTACGTTTTCAATTTTTCTGTGAGCTCGTTTATCTGCCGCCTTTTAGCACGCCGGATACTTCCCTTAATCTCCCGGTGTAATTGGAAGTGTTCCCGTTCAAGTTAATGACATTTGTCCGGGAGCTCACGTTATTTTTGAGGACCCTTCTGCGTTCTATTTTTTGCCAAGTTGTATCCGAGATCCAGTGTTGCTGGTTTCTTTGGACATAACCGATGCTTATTTCCGCTGCTGTTATAATAGTGCCCTTTCTTTTTCTTTGATCCGTTAGCAGGTCTACGTTAAACCGTCTACGTTTCTGATTGCGGCGACTTTTAGGCGAATAGCTGCTACTATCAAATGGTGGTCTCTCCCAATGTCTGTTCCCCTAAAACGCCCCTGAATAGTTCTTCATCTGTGGCTGATGGCTACGCAATCTAATCGCAATCTGGTTTCTTGTTCACCTACCATGAGTAGGTGGGAGCTACAGAAGTCAACGAAGAGCTCACCGTTGCTGTTAGCGACCTGGTCTGGGCCTTGATTTCCAATTATGTGTTAAAAATCTGTGTGTTTGGAACCGATCTGTGCATTTAACTATGTATTGATAAAACTTGATATGATTTCTTTTTACAAAACTGTTCAAATCCTTGCTGAAGATCTTTAAATAGCATCTGAAGATGGCTGAAGATTGAAATCATAGAATTATAGGTTATGGCTTCAGTCGAAAGACGAATCAATTACTGAATACTCAGTTAGCTTTCATTTCGAAATGCCGCTTTAGTTACGGAGGATAAGGGCAAGGGTTGAGTCTATTCTGTTTATGCCTCTTATAAAAATAAAGAATTAGTCAATTCACGACATATAGCACCTTATTGTGATAAACAATGATCTTATCCGATTTCACTAAGCAAACATTATGACTATTTGGACTCAATTTAGACTTTGCATCGTGTTCGCAGCTTTTACTTTTCCATCAAGACATCTTTCGTACATTGGTCGATCCACGACTTCTGATAGATGGTTAATGATGACCAATCACACTTAATGAATTGTGGGCTATAGTCGAGAGTTAATGGACAATGGTTGATTTTTTTCTGGACGTAATGTGGCTGAGTGTATAGTAGGTCGATTATTCTCACAATGACTGCTAGAATTATTATCACTGTATTAAAGGTTGCGATTAGAATAGTTAATGGCCATAAATTTCAAATTGTTCAAGATGACAATCAGGAAATTTATGGTGTATTTATTTAACTGGTCAGTTGGCTATAATGCTTGCACCAAGAGAATCTTAAAAAGTATTTAAGCTTGAATTGTTTCAAAACCAAAAAAATACTCAGGCCTATTATAAACCCGCTGGAATTTTCTTACAATCGGATTCTCGCAATGTAAGAAAATTCCAGCGGATTTCAGAATAGGCCTGGCTAAAGGTATGTACCTCTAGATAGGAACTGTTAAAGAGGTATTAAGCCAAGTACACATTAGGCGATCGCACTGACATATAGAATGGACTGCTTATGAGAAATTTTTCATGGCACCAATTTGTTCCATAGGCTACAAACCTTTTTTCACTCCATGTAAACACCGGAATCACTTTTGAAATTTACATTTTTTTAAATACGTACTTAAAACATTAAAACAACACAAATATTTTGTTTAAAAAAATTAATAAACACTATTTTCACTTTTTCACCTTTTAAAATGCCTTTGTTTCATTAATTTGCAAATTTTATGTGTATCTGATTTAAGTTCTTAACGCCTGTTTTAGCAACTGACATTCTGTATGTCAAAATCCGGGGGCTTATGGGGAAAAGAGCAAAAGATATAAACATCACTATACCCGTCTATTTTTTTCTAATTGATTTAACGCAAAAGATGTAAACATCACTATACCCGTCTATTTTTTTCTAATTGATTTTATTTCTGAGTGCTTCTGTCAGTTTGGGGGCTTATGGATGAGCGAGCGACTATACCTTTTTGGTGCCATCGGTTTGTATGGGAATAATTGCTGATGAGCAGTCCATTATTATATGTCAGTGGGCGATCGGCGTTGCGTTTAGCGGTCGTTGGTAGTGCACACACGAAGCGTTTATCTCTGCGTTATTAGTATCAAAATGTTCGCTTTCCAGTTTTTATTTGCCAGTAAATACGTTTCTTATGTATGAAAGCGCGCGTTAGCATGTACAACAAGATAGCGGCGCATGTATCTCAAAGCGCCCGGCAAGCGTTCGTGAAACGCGTGCTCTTACGGAAATCTCAAGCGCGCGCTTCACAAGCGTTTGGTCAAAAGCGCACGTTTGCATGTGTACATCTAATGGTGCGTCCACACTACGCGGACTCAGGTCATACGCGCTTTTGCCTCTTTTTTCATATAGAGTTTAATGGCTTTTTTTGTGATATTTTTAATGGCAAAGGCAGCAATTCCACAATAACCTGCTTTGATGGATTATGTCTATCATCAAAAACTATGTAAAGTACATTGTTTCTTTAGCCGAGATTCGGTTATGGCCTTTCGCATCTGATTTTTCCATCGGTCCGTTTCTGAGCCGATGCAATCCTATTTGGCATCCCTAAGCTCTGGTCTACGCCATCCTTCCAGCGAAGGCTGGGCCTCCTTCGCTCTCCCTATAGATCTCACCGCAGAGAGTTTGCCAATTTGCATAAATTCAGATCAGATTGTTTCGAATAGTGATCTTAAAAGAAATTGTCAAATCTTTTGGAACTATTATAAAAGTATGTTGACAGGAATTGATTAGATAATTTCCATCGCAAACCATTATTATTTAATTCACTTTAAACCCAGCTTGGTTTGAACAAATCAGTAATTGTAATTCGTCATATTTGGACCTGTTACTTTAATGATAGCCCATACGAATAATTTTAAAGGGATTGCAAATCTACCTTAACATTTCTATTTATCAATTGTAATTTTGTACAACGCTTTAATCGTATTAGCATTGAAACACTCTTCATAAATCAATACTTTAATGCAGAAATTTTTGATAGTTCATAAAATAATGGAACGCGATGCATAATGTGAACAGTATGCAATAAGTGAACGTGATTTGTACATCCAGATCTTAGAATCTCGTTTAAGTTTGTATGAATCAAGTTTTAAAGTATTATTATCAAAATATGCATTTAATTTCATATTTTCGTCGTTGTATTTTGTTTTATTGGGAATCTGTTCGATGATCTGATCTGATCTGATCGATGGAAATCTATTGATCAACTTTATGCAGAAGGTTGACTTGCGGGCAACATTTTAAATATACCATCTGAGATTTACTTTAAATTAAAGATGTGATTTTAATTAGTTGAGTTTTATAAGAAGGCTTTCATAACATTGCCAGTTTTTGAAAGGATAATTGAAAGCATGTTTGTTAATAAATAGTTATGTCGGCTTGGCAAGGTAGGTTTTAGTATTAAATAAAACTAAATACTTCAGTTTATTATTTCTTTTTAAATGTGGTTGTATTTTAGCTAGAAACTTGAATTTAAACCATTTCTTTTTTAAATAACACTAGTAAAAAAGAACATATTTTGTATATTTTTAGTTGTGACGCAGATCCATCAGCATTAGCCCGATATGTTTTTGCCCTCCTAAAAAAAGATAAACCAGTGAAAGAATTAAAAAAGAGCATGACTGAACAACTTGACGTATTTTTGGGAGCCGAAACAAAGCCCTTTTTGGAGCGGCTATTTACAGCAATAGCATCTGAAGCATATTTAACCCCTATTTCAAACGTTGCCGAACCCGAAATTCCAAATAATATTGTTGCTGTGAAACCTCCAGAAATTGAAACGAAGATTGTGCAAAATAATAATAAAGAATGTACACCTCCATTAAATGATGTTGTGAGTATCAAAAGAAAACTTATGAAAAAAAAACATGTATTAATTATTTTGTTATTTTTTAGAATAAAACCAAAGAATTTTCGTTAAAAGTAGAAGAAAGTGTTTCACCGTCTGCTGGTCAAATACAATTGCCGACTCCAAATGTGGTATCTCCCGTTAGTACAACTTTAAGTGTTAGTCCCATCAAAGCTGCTTCCGATAAAGAAAATCAACCCCGTGAATCAAGAAGAAGGAGAGCATCACTACGATCTAGGTCTCGCTCAAGATCACGGTCAGGCGAACGGGCTCGCCGTTCTAGATCCCGAGATCGCCGTGTAACTGAAAGAGAAAAGAATAACCGCCAGTTCCGAAATAAGTCGCCACCACCAAGTGAACGGAGGCGAATAGACAGACGTGGTGCCGGTGATAGGTCACCACGAAATTTTCCATTTGTAAAAGCTAGGACTAAAAGTCAATCAGCATCAAGGAGCAGGTCCGCGTCTCCAGAACGAAGGAAAATTTCTCGTTCCTCATCGCCTTCTGCCAATGAAAATAATGCCATAGGAAAAAGACAGCGCTGTCGTGATTTCGATGAGAAAGGATACTGTGTTCGTGGTGAAACTTGCCTTTGGGATCATGGTGTTAATCCAGTTGTGTTAGAAGGCATTAATAATCCTGCCCTAATTTCAATGCCACCGCATCTGCGGGAATATAACCCCGACGCTCCCGAGTTGTGGAATCGTCCTGGTTCTTTTACAGGACCAAGAGCAGCATTTCCTCATAAGGCTGGTGCTGTTCCCGGTACTTATCCACGGCCACCAGGTGTAGGGTTCCGTGCCGCCGGACCACCTTTCCCCTTCCCAGTGAATCCTGCTGCCACAACGCCGCTGCAGAGAGAGCTAATTTCAGTGCCAGTTGTAGATGCCAATGCCGGCGGAGATGTGTCTGCTGCCCAACCAAAAAGGAGGTATGAGCCAGAAGATACGGTAGCAGTTGCCGAAGGCCCTACAAAACGAAAACTTCCAATCAATAGCCGTCTAGGGCCCCGAGTAGGTCCGCAACAAAATTGCTCACTAGAATTGAGGAAAATTCCACGAGGCATGAATACTATTGCTCATTTAAACAATCACTTCTCGAAATTTGGTAAAATTGTAAACATTCAAATTACATATGATGGCGATCCAGAAGCTGCCATTGTAACGTTTTCTACACATGCGGAAGCTAATGTCGCCTATAGAAGTACTGAAGCAGTCCTTAACAACAGATTTATTAAAGTTTTTTGGCACAGTCCGGGTACTGCTCCAGATACTACAATCACGCCTGCCAAGGAAGAAGTGATAACGAATGGTCGTAAGCTTAGCCAATATCATTTAAATAATGTCGTCCCAGCTGTGCCCACCCCGGCTGCTGAGGGTGCAAAGACCACTGTAACCCCAGTTGCAACTTCATCTACGTCTTCATCAACAACTGCTACCCCTCCAGTTACAACTACTGTTGCAGCCACACACATCCAACCTTCAACTACAACTTTACGTATCAAAAATAACCGCCACATACCTCAGGCAACGAATGCAATGATTCGGAAAAAGCAAGAGGAACAAGTCAAAGCTGCTGTACAGCTTGCGCATGGCTTACATAAAAGGAAACACGAATTGTTGCAGGGATATTTAAAGCAAATGAAATCAGCTGTGGAGCTTGTTGAACGAGCTGAACAATCTGATCCGCAGCGAGCTAAAATGTTGGAGACCATTAAAGACTTACAGGGAAATATTGACAAGCTACGAAAGGAAATTGCATCAGAACAAGCACAAATTGCAGCTCAAATCCAAAATCAGCCTCCAGTGAAGAAATCAAAAGAGCAGCAAAAGAAAGAACTTTTGGATATTGAATTGGAATTGATTGCCCAGCAACAAGAAGGTAACGATACTACCGCAATACAAAAACGTCTCGAAGAACTTCAACGAAGTTTAGGAATTTCCAATAAGCCCCACTTTGGAGCGAGAGCAAATCGAGTAAGAGCTGCCCCGCCCGGGTCAACCAGTGTCGATAGACGGCCAACGTCGCTCCTAATAAGTGGGTTTGGAAACGAAGACAGCAACTTGCTTTTGGGTCACTTTAAGGTAAGGAATTTAAATAGTTGGCATTGTTGTTGAATTTAATTATTGACATTTTCCATTTAGCACTTTGGTGAAATCACCAAACATGAAATGGATCGCACTACACCACAACTGACAATTTCATATGCAACTAGATCCAATGCAGAGCAAGCAGCACTTCGTGGGCGAATATTCAAGGACAAAAGATTAACGGTAAGGGCATAATTATTTATTTATTTTGATCATCATCGATTGCCAATTAATTCAGTTACAAAGAGTCGAAGCTTCTTCCCAACATGGAAGTCTTTAGTCTTTTCATCTTTCTCTGACAATTGGTTCAGATCATACAAAATGCATTTTTTAGTAAAACATGTTATATTTCCTATTTAGCTGTAGTCCATTTACGTCATATGCCACAGAAGCTCGATTATGGGTAAACTATATTAATCAACTTGTGTCGAACTACTCACTTTGATAATCTACTAACTACTTATTATTGCCTATTGATAACTTAATATTGGGAATTTGCGTTATGTGTTTAAATACGCTTTTACATTTATAATCCGAATAATGAAGCGAGGAAAAACAATCGAGGCAGAAGAAAACTATATACAAGTTCTGGCTCTGTTTAGCAAACAACTATTACTCAGAATATTTCTAACCTCTCGTTCTCGAGTTTCTTCAATTATTTAGTTGTCTTCTGTGTTGCTCGACTTTATTAACTGCACCGTTGTCTTTATTATCTACCATAATTGTTTGATTTTAATTTTTGCGCAGATGCACTGGTAATCATCGCAGATGTAATCGTAATCATCTTATCGCTGTTATTTTTATTATTTAGTAATGATGGAACATTCTGTAATCTGCTAACATTCCATAATTCAAACAATAAATTTTCTTATCACCGATGATTATGATTTCGTTTTATAAACAGGGCTTATGTTTGATACATATGGAAGAATTTACGATCTAATAAGCTAGTATAGTAATATAATACAGAGGCGTTCACTGGGGCATAATTCAATTTATGCATTTTTAATTATTTTAATAGAAATCGAAAAACTATTGGTTCTAGTTGAGTTGGTATGGCAATTTAGAATTGGGGAATATTTTTAGTAACTTCAGCTTATATTATTAATAATTAAAATAATATCTTCGGTGAAATTTGGGATTTTCGGCAATTTCATATAAATTTGTCTACTTAGCCCCATAACGCTTAGATCTGTCGGCTGACCCTTGTTTATCTCAGCTTAACCAAAGGATACAATACTGCGATGGAGATTTTAAGTTGGCCAAACGAAAAGAATGGTTTTACTGTTTTTCTTCAAGGCACTCGCCTTTACAATAGAACGACTTTTGCTTACAGTTGAACTGATCATCGAAGCGTTTGTTCCATTGGAAAATGGAAATTTAGTTGGTGAACACTCCACCTCGATGAGACATTAATTAGTGGATTCAACAAATAACCGATTTTTTTTATGTGTTATGCAATATCGCGATGTCGTGCGGTGTGCTGATTTATTCATTCTTGTTAAGGAGCGCCTTGGCGGGCAGTGCGATCTATTTTATTTGGTAACACCTGTTTTTAATCGCGACTTGCTCGTCCTGGCATTTACGAAATTCATTAAAAAATCGGCACATGAATATGCTCACATCGTTATCGGTAAGGGATCTTGCATTAATTACGTTAGGTGATGTTGGTGTTTTTTACTTTGCGGCGTTCGCATAACCGCGATAAATGTTCTTGGGTAGGATTTAGCCATATTTTTTAGTAGTACTTACTTTAACCCAGTTTTCTCGCTAACGCCGTTATCCACTCAAAACGGAACGCAAGGAGCGTACTTGGCAACAAAACCACATCCGCGTTTACGGGTGCTAGCGGTTGTCCACGGCGTGAGTCTGGAGACGCTTTAAGGCGTCCATTATACGTTCATGCAAGCGTCAACCAATTCGAATAAATCATCACATTTGACGGAGGTTTACCGATCTGCCAAGGTTTACATTATCCAAACCGTCATATGTACATGCCTCCCAATACCTTGGATTTCTCAAGAGATGAAACAACCTTGGTTTGCCTCGAAAAGGTGCAAATCATGCCATCAAACTCATTTCTCGCCTCAATAGACCTTTTCAGCCATCCTGAGAATGTAGCAGCCCTCTCTATACTTTATCGATATTGCCATATCGACTGTTCCACTGAAATTCAGAACCTCCTGCCTGCACGGAAATATTTTCTCCGCAACACAAAACTAGCCCGTTCGGCCTACCCCCTACCCTACAACTCTATCGCCTCAGACACAATACGATCAAATGTAAGGTTCATCGACATTTCCTTGATCACCTTCCAGATCCCCTCCAATCTTTCCTATTCTTCTCTATTCTTCAAACCAAGCTTACTACTAATAATTGCACCATGACCTTAACGGCAAGACAAATAGGTAGTACAAAGGGTGACTCATAAGCTTGTTTTTTTCACATAAAAAAAAATTGTTACACTGTTTTTTGCGGAAAAAAATTACGTGTTATTTGTCGGGACTCCCCTCTCCGCGGCATGTGCATACGAACGACTCAAAGTGCGTGAGTTATAAGCACAAGAAAAGCGCACACCACTCATGAGTACCTGCGTTTCTGAACTCTGGTATTGTCACTTGCCTTAGAACATTTGTCAGACTCGCCCAACCGTCTGAATATTAAACGCCAAAGTATAGTCAAAGTCCTTACACCAAATAGATTCGCTTGGCACTACCCATGTGGCTAGCTACTGTAGAAATGTAGCAACTATAATTAATGCTTTATAGTCATTATTATGGCGACTTCTGCAAGAGTCTTGATTTTTCCAGCTTGTTATTCCTAGCTGTTTTATGTCTTCATCAACGTCGTCGATATATTGTTTCTTAGGGCGATCTGGGCGGTAGTATGTAAGTTGTTTTAATCGACCTCTTCATATAAAAATTTCGGTTTTCCTGACGGTAATTTCCTCAGCACTTTGCCGGGTTCCGTTCCACAGCTCATTTGACATGATCTATCCATGGTTAGTCTGTTCATTTTAATCACTTTGACAATGTTTGGAATTTTACTAATTTCATACAATTCTGATTTGTATCTTTTCCTGCAAATGCCATACTTCTTAAAAAAATTGGCGACAAAACAAAAAAACTTATAACACATAAAAACTTAAAAACAAATTAATAAACCACAAAATAATACCATAAATCAAAAACAAACAATAACATAAAAAAAAATAATTATAAAACATAAACAAAAAACCAAGCAAAGGCCACCAACAACAACAACAATAACCGAAGGACCGACGGACAACACGTAAGTTTCTTCCACCCGCTTCCCGCGCTTCCTGCCGGTCGCTCCGGCGCTGCAGCCTCAATCGGTCAGCTGATGGGAGTCGTCTTGTTTTAGCAGGCATAACACTGCAACAAGGCTACTCCCGTTAGCTCCGATGGATGCATCGCCGGTGCGGCCGGCTACAAATGAGGTCATGGACCTCACGATAAACAGTCCCCAAAGTGACAATGATTTTATAATCAATTTTTGTAACATTCGGGGACTGAATGCGAACTTCCTAGCCGTTACGTGCGAGTTACTCCTCCATACCCCTGCTATTTTCGCACTGAGTGAAACCCAAGTGTTACCAGATCTTGATTTAGATCGATTTCAGGTGACAGGGTATAATTTAGTGCACAACTTTTCCGCCCATAGGGGATTAGCCATTTATATTAGGAATGACGTGGCCTTTCAGAAGGTGTACAGTAGTACATCCTCGGATTTTAATCATCTTTGGATTAAAATAATTATCCATAGCCACGTCATATTTTTCTGTTTTTTATATAGGAGTCCTAATATTAGTAATGAGGCCACCACCTCAGCTTTCGATGCTATTTCTGAACAGATTTCCGGATTTTTATTTTCCCACCCGGAAAGCGAAATCATTGTTGCGGGTGATTTCAACGTTCACAATGTACATTGGCTAAATTACTCAAATGGCACCAGTGTTCCTGGCAAAGACGCCGAGCTCTTTGCGAGCCTCAACAACTTGCACCAAATTGTCAAATGTCCGACGAGAGTCCCTGATATTCCAGGTCAAGGAGCCCATCTCCTTGACCTGTTTCTTACTTCCCACCCGACGCGGTACTCCATCAAAGTTAGCTCACCCCTTGGCAACTCGGACCATAAACTAATTAGCGCTTATTTCCCATATCCATCCTCGACCACAACCACCACAGCTCCTAAAAGAACTGTGTGGCACTATGGGAAAGCCAACTGGTTGGGTCTTATTCGCTTCTTCCAGGCCACTGACTGGGATTTGTGTTTCCGTAGTGCCAATGCGAACTATGCGGCTCTCTGTGTCACCAAAATTATTCGAGCGGGTATGCGCTTGTTCATCCCTCACTCTACCAAATCTGTGAAGCCTAGGCCAAACAGATGGTTCAATGGGGAATGTATGAACGCAATCAAAGCTAAAGAAGCCGCCTATAGAGCATACAGACGTTCGCCTAATGAGCCACTTCGTCGTGAGTACGTCAGACTTAGAAACTCCTGTAACTCCATCATCAGGAAAGTCAAATCATCATTTGATGATAGATTGAGAAGTAAGATTCTTAACTCCACTACAGGCAGCAAAAACTTCTGGTCCTTGGTAACTGCCATCAAGAAGAATTTTACTTCCTCCTCAACACCTCCTTTTATTCACAACAAGGAAGTGATAACAGAAAGCAAACCCAAGGCCGACCTATTAGCTTCTCTGTTCGCCGCAAATTCTTCTTTACCCGATGCTGCTATGTCACCCCCCACTCTCGAGAATACCACCCACTCAATGGACGGAGTTCACTTCAGGACTCGCGAGGTGTTTAGGTGTCTCAAGGAACTCGACGCCAACAAATCCACTGGTCCCGACAAAATCCCCCCTATGGTACTTAAAAAATGTGCCTCACCTTTGGCTAAACCTCTGCGCAAACTTTTTGCCCTGTCTTACTTCTCCGGAGTGTATCCCGACTCTTGGAAACTAGCTCATGTTCAGCCAATCCCAAAAAAAGGTGAAGCCAGCGACCCCTTAAACTACCGCCCAATAGCAATTACTTCTGTTCTCTCCAAAATCATGGAGACAATAATCAATAAAAGGCTGATGAAATATCTAGAATCCAACCAAATTATACACGACAGGCAATACGGCTTCAGATCTAAACGGTCTACTGGCGATCTGCTTGTGTGTTTAACCGAGCGTATCAACCAAAGCATTCACAGCTTTGGTGAGTCTAGCCTAGTTGCTCTAGATATATCAAAGGCTTTTGACAGAGTATGGCACCCAGCTCTGTTGAATAAACTCCAAGCTATTGGTATACACTTAGTTCTAAGGAACTGGATTAAGAGCTTTCTTTCAGGCCGTTCAATCAAGGTAGTATTGGATGGCGTCGAATCCAACCCCCACGCCATTTCGGCCGGAGTTCCCCAGGGGTCAATTCTTTCACCCGCACTTTTTCTAATCTTCATTAATGATCTGCTCTCAATCCCCTCCAACCCACTTCACTGCTTCGCTGATGACGGTACTCTGAATTTCTCTTACTCCTTCGACAATATAAGACAAGCACGTGCCAGACCTTGTCTTTACCACCGTCAACTGATGTCGGCTTCGATCAACCGGGATATCGAATCGATTCTTCATTGGGGCGAAATGAACCGCGTCGAATTCAATGCCACAAAAACGAAGCACTGTCTGATCTCCAACAAAAATTGTACCGACCTTCCTCCTGTCTCGGTGGATGGAGAGAACCTAACGGCTGACTCAACTCTCAACATCCTAGGGGTAACTTTAACGGAGCATCTGCGATGGAACGATCACATATTCCAAATCGCCAAACAAGCCTCCCAATGCCTTGGATTTCTCAAGAGATGCAAGTTACTCCTCCAGCCAGCCGCACTGGCTACAATATACAAATCCTACATTCGGCCGCGCCTCGAATACAACTCACATATCTGGGCAGGCGCCCCAAAAACCACCTTGGCTTGTCTCGACAAGGTGCAAAATCGTGCCCTCAAACTCATTGGTGATGGCCCCTTTCGCGCCTCCATAGACACCTTGAGCCACCGTAGGAATGTAGCAGCCCTCTCCATACTTTATCGCTATTACCATGGCGACTGTTCCACCGAAATTCAGGACCTCCTGCCTGCACGGCAACACTTTTCCCGCAACACAAGACTAGCCCGCTCGGCTCACCCCCATACCCTACAGCCCCCTCGTTCACGCACAATACGGTTCAGAAGTTCGTTTATGAATAGAACAACTCGATTGTGGAATGATCTCCCGCAGTCGGTATTTCCGAACTCGTACAACATCTCAGAGTTCAAACGTGAGGTTCATCGTCATTTTCTTCTACACCCTCCAGACCCCCTCTAACCTTTCCTATTCTCCTCTATTCTTCAAACCAAGCTACTACTAGACATTGCACCATGAACTGAACGACATGACGGACTGGTAGTACAAAGGGTTACACCTAAGCTTGGTTTTTTCATATAAAAAAAAAAAAAAAAAAAAAAAAAAAAAAAAAAAAATGTCTAGTTGGATTCAATCGTTTTAACTTTCAAAATTCCTTTACGCAGTCTCTGTACAGCAAAAAATTCATTCAGTAACCAAATAACTGCTTTCTCCTTCAAACTAAGATTGTACCATGGCAGGATATATAAGTTTGGTAATACCTTGTCCTTTTCATTTAACAATTACATGTAAAATAGATAAGCGTAAAATATTTAAGGTTTCCAAGTCGAAATAAGGGCGGGGATCACATAGAATAATCCGTATACTTTTTACTTTAACTAAATCTCATATTTTTAATTTCTGAAAAAGGATATAACATTTACATGCTCTTCTGTTCCAGATCGCATGGGCACCGGTACCATCACAACAGAAGCTAGAAAATATGGTCGTTGATAAACCCAATGAGAAAACTGAAAGTTTACCCGAATTACGTATGGAAGACGAGGAGGAGGAGGAAGATGCCGAATCGGAAGACAGATCATGGCGCCGTTGATATTATTGCATATAGAACTGAGTTGTTATTATTTAATTCTAGTTGGACTGTATAGACCTTAAAATAATAATAATAATAATTAAAACAGAAATGTGTAAAAATTACTACTTCGAGTAATTATTATAAGAATAAATATTTTTGCGCTTTTGTATTGATGTATAAATAATGAAATATATAGTTAATAGTTATAAATTATACATAAAAACAACAACATTTACTTCTATAAGAAATAATAAAAAAGAAATAAATACCAATTAAAATATAAATGTAAGGATTTATATCGACTTTAGACTTAGTTAATGATAGTTGTAAGCATGTTCTTTAATTTTCTTAACGAAAATATTCAAAATAACTTAAAAAAGAGGAAGATTGAATTTTATTGTTTTTTATAAAAATTTGAGGCTTTTATAAAAAGACCACAAAAACTTCACAAAAAAAAGAGAAAAATAAAAAATAAAAAAGTAAAGTTCGCTAACAAAAAACAGTAAAAATAAAAGAACACAAAAAATATCAAAAATCAAAAGAAAAGAAAAAAGAAAAACAATAAGAAAGATCTAAACAAATAGAGATTGAATAAAAAAGCAACTTTTGAAATAATCTAAAAAATGTGTTTTATTTGGGTCTGTTGTGGTGGAGGGGAGTATTGAAATGCGATGGTGCAGTTCTATAAGAAGACAATCGAATGCGGTAAGTTATGCGGATGCATAGATTATATGAATATTGATGTCAGCGTGAGTATCATTAATAATAGAGAGGTGATAGTAATTTGGTATAATAGTAAACAAAGTGCTGCACGTCCAGGGGCCCGATTATTACATAATTGGTAGATCCGATCGGAAAACGAAACGAATGCACAAGCCAAAGAACGCACAGACTGACGGACAACTCTTATAACTCCAACATAACTGAATCTCGCTCCCGGCGGTGCATCTATCGGTCGTTGTAATTTGCCCCGCCTTAAGAGGCGTCGTATGACCCAATGTCATTAGTTCTGAAACGTTCAAAATCCATGTTTACAGCGCAACTGTCAGGCAACAGCGCAACCGCATCTTCGAATGTATGCTTTTTGTGGATGGAATTTTTCCTTACTAATTCAATATTAACAAGTTTTTAAATTGTTTTCCCGTCTTTTTACTCCTTTTTCCACCTTCTTCAATCAATTTATATACTTAAACATAATTATATAACATTTATCCATTCATTTTCACTTCTATTAAAAAGTTTTCGTTTAGGAGCAGGAGGAGCTAGTTGAAGTTATCCAGTGCTTCCGATTTCCAAAACACATAATCAAAGTAACAAAACCGACCGCTGCTGAAAGTCCTATGCCTGATTCCATATGGCCAGATTACACACAATTCCCATCATCCTATTCTCCATAAACCCCCTTTCCAGCCGACTCTTGTCGTGTGTACGCTCGTGTGGAATCAGCCATAAGAGTACATACGAGACGACAAGAGTCGGCGGCCAAGGCGGTTTATCGAGAAGAGGGGGCGATGGAAATTGTGTACATAAACCACCTTTGCAGCCGACTCTTGTCGTGTCGTGTGTACGCTCGTGTGGAGTATCCTATTCTCCACTAAAACCTGCACCAACCATACCTCCATTTCAGTGGGCGAGGATAAAATAACAGCTGATCCATATCTTAACATCCTGGGCGTGACTTTATCCAACGATCTGCGATGGAATAATCACATACTCCAAGTCACCCAACAAGCGTAGAAAGGCCTCGGCTTCCTTAAGAGATGTAAGTTCCTTCTCCAGCCAGCTGCCTTGGCTATAATCTACAAGTTCTACATTCGGCCTCGCCATGATTACAACTCGTATATCTGGGCGGGCGCCCCTAAAACCACCTTGGCTTGACTAGACAAGATGCAAAATCGCGCCATCAAACTCATTGGCGAAAGAACCCTTTGCTCCTCCATCGTTATTATCATAGCGACTGCTCCACTGAAATCAAAAACTTCCTGCCTATACGGCAATTTTCGTTACCGCAACACAAGACTAGCTCACCGCTTCACCCTGCTGCCCTCTCCTTCACGCACATTACGGTTTAGCAGTCCACGCCTAGCGAGTTCCAACTTTAATTGCTCCACAGTTAGGTTGTTGGACATTTTCACCTGAATTTCAGGGCCTGTACTCCCGAAGACGAAACGAAATGAAAACGAAACCGTTTTGTCAAAATGCTACCTGGGAAGACGATATAGTCTCGTTTTCGTCTAAACAAACGATGACATACTTGTAATCGTCTTCGTTCAGACGTTATTCTTGTTAGGTGTCGGCGGTTTTGAGGTTAAAACGTAAGTTAAGATTGTTAATTATTTTGATAGCTATCATTTATTTTGCATAATAGGTCAAAAATTACAAACGCAAGGCAGTATGAGATTATCGTCTTCATAGTCCAAGAGCTAGTGACAGATTTGCAAAGTGATTTTGCAGAGGATGGGCCTTTGATATATGTTAGATTACTTAAAGCACAACTGATTAAGACTAATCGCCAATTCGAGTCTACTTAAGTTTTAATTTTATGACCTTTTGAACTTGTAGATTTTTTGACTATGAAAAAAGTGATATTGCAGAGGATGGGACTTGGTATATAGGTAAATTGGGTTGCTTCCACCTCATATTCCGATTGCCATCTCGTTTGGAGGTTAGGTTTGAATTTTGGGAATTTTTGAAAATGTCGGTTTGGTCCAGTTGAACAAAGTGATATTGCAGAGGATGGGATTCGGTATAATGGTGAGATAGACCACCAATAGCTCAAATTCGGCTGCCCATCTCATATGTAATCAAGGTTGCCATTTTGGCGGCTTTTGATTTTGTGGCCATTTTGGGTATGACCCAAGTGATTTTGCAGGAGATGGGATTTGAACATTAGGATTCGTTACGACATATATAATACTTCTCCAGTTGCCCATCTCTTTCCTATTTGTAGAAACCCATGCCATCTCCAGTTGAAGTTGGAAAATCGTAAAATCAAGTTTTATATGAGCCGTTTATTTTGAAAGTGGGGTAAGTCCATTTTTGAAAAAAAATGAAGATAACGGTAGTTCTAGATAAAACTGAATATGATCTTTTAATGTGTAAACATGTCATGGTCAAAAAAATTCAGAATCCTAGTAATCAAGGGGATGGAAGTTTTAGCTCTTAACAGTGTTGTAAGTATGTTTATTTTGAAAGTGGTGCAAGTCCATCTCAGATTGATTTTTTTTTAACCATACAGCAAAATTAAGTTCGGTTGCTGTATGGTGAAGCAAATCTGATGGTTTAACATCAGTCTGAAATGTAGAATGTTTTTATCTATTTATCTTTGATATTGGAAGTTGCTAATTGTACAATATTTCATAAATAATAAGAAGAATATCTAAATTTTTTGTTTTGATAATAACGCCAACACCAGGAAATTTTAGTAATCGTGGAAACACTATTGAAAACTTAACAAACCAAATTACACGGCCCATCACCCCTTCCATCAATAATTCCAATAGTGTATAATTCTTATTAAAATGAATTGTTTTTTGTTATGTATATTTTCTACTATAATATTTACAAATTGTGTCCTTTTTATTCCACTTTTTATCAAATGAATATTTATATTATTTTGAATAGTATTTTGCTTTTATTATTAAAAAAGTATAAAAAAACTTGTTTAAACTATATTTTTTATTTTCTACTTTTTAGTCTATTATATATGTCTTCTGTCATTTTTAGGGACCGCCTTATTAGATTTTAAATGACGTCGTACCGCTTACTGATTTATACTCGTCATATACTTTCACTTGATACCCCTTGGTAAGGCAAAGATAAACTGCCATTTGTGTTAGTCGAAATTTTGAATTTGGCAATACAGCTAATATTATCCTAATTGTCATATCCTTTCATTTGATACCCATATACCGAGCGTGTTGTAAAAAAAATGTAATCCACCATTTTGTGTTGGCCGCCATTTTGAATTTGGAATGCCAACCGAAGTTTATTTGACATATTTATTCACTTGATACCCATATTGAGTGGATTGTAGAGAAAAAAGTAGTCCGCCATTTTCGTTGATCGCCATTTTAAATTTTCAGATTTTGACAACAGATTCGTCATTAGTGCTCATAAAAACCCCCCAATACCGATTTTAAATGGAATCGGAACACAATTGCAAAATTCGGCCGCCATCTTAGAACCGGCCATCTTGGCTCTTTTACAAAATAGCCAGATTTCATTGCCACACGAACTATGCATATTGGTAAAATCTGAAGTAGATCAGTTATATGGAAGTGGGTCAAAATAAAGTTGCAAGATTTGTTTACAAAGAACATACAAACATGCATCCATAAAGGGAAAGCTATATAAAGCTAAAACATACATACATTCATACGTATAAACATACATACATAGACACCTCAGGTAATAAAAGAGCCTAAACAGGCTGATACAACTGAAATTGTATCCACTTAAATTAACAATTATATCAATCCATTAATTTTGAAAGTGAGGCAAGTCCATTTGGGTATGGAAAAAACTTTATTTTCTTGTAGCCAGCTATATTAGCACTATTGGATAATAAACTTATATTATTTAAGAACACAAAATGCAAAAAAGTAGTTTATTAGGTGCTACCAATATTTTTAATTTTATTGAAATGCAAATGCTTAAATATCTCGAAATAACAAAAAGTGGACTTGCCCCACTTTCAAAATAAACGGCTCATATATTAAATTTAGTTAAAATGAGTGTATATATACATCTGGTAGCATATTTATGGTATATTTTTAAGATATAATGAGTAGTTGGGTATTGTATGTGATTAAATAAAAGTAAAACTCCACCGTCGCATGGTCCCAAGCCTAGGGTGTGAAAGGAGGAGGGTGGTCGACCTGCCGAGTTGACCAGAATCGTTCACTATGATGACCGAAGAAAATAGGTAAGGAACCGCATTTTTCATATATATATATATATATATATATATATATATATATATATATATATATATATATATGTGCCCATAATTATGAAAGTGGTCTAAGTCATATATTTCTTGTTTGAAGATATTTAATGAATTGCATTTGACACACTGAATGAATTCCATATAATGTTGAAATTACAACCACTATCTAATGGTTCATTTTTGACAATTTCGTAAAAATTACATTGAATACATTTAGTTTAAACTAATGTGGTATGAAATAACTGATAAACTCATTTTTTTTAAATTTTGACTTAGACCACTTTCATAATTATGGGCACATATATATATATATATATATATATATATATATATATATGAGGAGTGACTTTTCAAAAGGCCTTATTTCCATTTTTTACTTTAGAGCAAATTTCGATGGAATCCAGTAGCAAGGCTAAATTATCACCTATTCACGTTAATAGGACGAAAGAAAAGTCCTTCGTTCCTATAAAAAAAATGGATACCAATATAGATTTTTTTATCAAAACCAGCATATTTCCACGTATGAAATAAACGGTGTATTTAATTGAACAAAACTTCACATTTCCTGCGTGAATTTGTAGTATTTTAAAAGATTTCAAGCAAAAGTCCTTTAAAAAAAATGTAATAAAGTCATATTTCCTATGGAGGTTCCATACAAAAGGTCTTATTTCCAAACGTTTCAAACAAAAGGGCATATTTCCAAACTATTTTTTGTTTTTAATGAAGTCGCACTTATAATATTTTTCATCTACCACTGTAAAATTATAGTTATACTAGGACAGACTATATTGATGCAAAAAAAAATAATAATTTTGCATATTTTGGACGTACCACAGAAATTTGCGGTTTCTGAAAATTTAATCTAAATGGAAATAAGGCCTTTTGAAAAGTCACTCCTCAATATATATATATATATATATATATATATAATATATATAATATATATATATATACTCCGCGACAAAAGTTTGACCTCAGGTAGAAAAATAGGAAGCAGCTAAGATGGGGTGTACTGACCGCAATGTAATTATTTTTATAGAATTCCGGGTTGATTTTATGAGATACTCATGATTTGGTGACCCACTTTTATTAATTGTTCTAAGAAATAATGAAAATTTTGTAAAAAATGGGATAAAAACGCCGCGACAAAAGTTTGACCTCACCTTCAATTTTGGGAACTATTTTGAAAATTAAGCAAGGGAAGATAAGAAAAATAAAAGAAAGAATAATTTTAACTTTAAATTCCATTTATTAATATTTGGTATGGCCTCCCCGGTTTAATATTACTTGATAAATTCTATTTCCTATACTACTGTACAAGTTTTGTAATAAATCTAGTGGAATTTCATCCCACGCTGACCTTATTGCAGTCTTCAGTTCTGTGATAGTCCCATATTGTTGTCCAGAGCGGTAGACTCTCCTCGTGAGCCAGCCCCATAGGTTCTCTATAATGTTTAAGTCTGGAGACACCGATGGCCACTCCAGTTCCACCACGTTATTGGCCCTAAACCACTCCCGAACCACCCTAGCGGTGTGAACTGCTGCATGGTCTTGTTGGAAAATCCATGGTTGACCTTCCATTATTTCTTCCACCAACGGCTTAACCTCTTCTAACATGTCCCGGTAACGTACTCCTGTCTGAGTTCCCTCGATGAATTTGAGCTCCACTGGTCCTCTAACTGAAATGGCTCCCCATATCATTATTCCTCCTTCCCGGCGGTGATGTCGAGTCAAAAACCTCTCTTCCTTCCGTAAATCATGGAAATAATATGCGTATCCGTCCGGTCCATCAAGACAGAACCGTTTTCCGTCTGAAAAGATAACTTGGTTCCACTCGTCTTTCCAGGCCATGTGAGCGCTAGCGAATTCCAAGCGTTGTTCCTTGTGTCTAGGTAATAATAGCGGCTTTTTCTTGAGTCGGCGACGTTGTAGAACTGGAGAGCGCTTCAAAATCCTCTGCACAGTGCGTAAACTTGCATTTACTCCGACTTCAGCTCCAATTTCCCTGGCAGTCATGGATGAATTTGACGCGGTTCGCAGGATCCTACTCCTTTCTCTCTCTGTTGTGGCCCTTGGACACCCTGGTATCGGCTTCCTACCGTAATTTTCGATGTCCTTAAGCAAGTTATTGATGACTCGGGGGCTTCTACCCAATCTAAGGGCGATTTGCCTGTTAGAGTACCCTTCTTCTTTCAACGTTTTGATTCGCTCGATTTATTCACGCGATAAGCGCTTTCCACTGCCCATATTTGTACCGATTTATTTAAAAAAATTACTAAAAAAGTTTAATTTACAACTTCACTAACAACCACTCGCTCTTAGTTTTAACAGAAGTGTTTTAAAACTGGTGAAGTCAAACTTTTGTCACGGCGTTTTTATCCTATTTTTTACAAAATTTTCATTATTTCTTAGAACAATTAATAAAAGTGGGTCACCAAATCATGAGTATCTCATAAAATCAACCCGGAATTCTATAAAAATAATTACATTGCGGTCAGTACACCCCACCTTACCTGCTTCCTAGTTTTCTACCTGAGGTCAAACTTTTGTCGCGGAGTGTATATATATATACCTATATATATATATATATATATATATATATATATATATATATATATATATATATATATATATATATATATAGCATATAGTAGTTGATATCTCACCTTCCTCAATTTCTTCAACAATAACGTCTGACACTTGAGGTGGCACCTCGTCACCATCAAACCAGTTGAATAGAAGCTTCAGATCCTCATCATCATCATTACTGAGCTTCCACCCCATTCTTCTGGTTTGTAATGCGTTGGAACTTTTAAATAGGCGTGTGTCCAGAGAGTAGCTATATAGCAAGTACGTTTTATTTGCTGTGTCAACTCGCTTTTACATGGTGGTAGAGAGGAACCATCAAAACTCTTCATTTTCAAAAAGTTTCAGTTACTTTTGATGTCTTGTAATTCGCAGAAAAAATAGCCATTCTACCATCGTTAACTCGGTTTATCTCTTTTAAAGTGTACATTTGACAAACAAACTCCCCTAAAACATTGAACGTTTCATCCGATAGCCCAACTAGACTTATGTTTATAAACGCCCTTATATATCTTTCATTCTGCTCCATTAGTTCAAATGGCTTTGTTTTTCCCCGTTATAAAAGGACGGGTTGAAATCACATCCAGTGAACGCGTGGAAAACAGGCAGTGCTAAAGCCAGTAAGTAGAGTTTTTTTAAAAAAAGTGTCGGGAAATTGGTTGTACCCCTAAAACTAGCAAATTTTTCATAGGAGTTTCCATTCATGAGTTATTTCGTTTTAAAGATTTCAAATACTCATACCCCCTAATCCGCAAGTTGTATGGGTCTTCAGACGTTCAATAAATTCTCTGTTGGACAACGTGGCTAATATTTTTAGGGGTGATTGCATGTATTTGGAGAAAAAAAAGCTCTAGAGAGGAACCTATCCCCACTACCCATTAGATACAGGGTGTTTACGAAAGAAAAACATATATTTTTTAAAATCTACTTAAATTTGAATAACTCCTAAACTAATTAACGTAGACCAACATAATTAGGTTCATATTTTAGATAAATGTGTATTATTTTATTTGATATTAAGAAAAGAATTCCGTTAAAAAGGTATTTAGTTAAAAGCGTGAGGAAAATCCTAATATTTTAGCATTTTGCTCATATTTTGAACCTAATATACATATCTTATAAACGAAATCACTCAAGTTTTTGCTCTTTATGCTAAATAAAATAATACACATTTAACTAAAATATGAACCTAACAACGTTGGTCTACGATAATTAGTTTAGGAGTTAACATTTAGTTAGGGGACTTCATTAGAATTTTGCTCTGACATCAATCAACCAATTTTTCTCAATTAAACTGAAAATATTAATGGAAAGGAGATGGGATTGAAAATGTAGCATTTGGTAGATACCAAGAACCTGTGGTCCAAATTTTGGGTTCTGCAAAATCACTTGGGTCATACCCAAAATGGCTACAAAATCAAAAGCCGCCAAAATAGAAACCTTGATTACATATGAGATGGGCACCCGAATTTGGGCTATGGTGGTCTATCTCACCATTATACCAAATCCCATCCTCTGCAATATCACTTTGTTCAACTGGACCAAACCGACATTTTCAAAAATTCCCAAAATTCAAACCTAACCTCCAAACGAGATGGCAATCGGAATATGAGGTGGGAGCAACCCAATTTACCTATATACCAAGTCCCATCCTCTGCAATATCACTTTTTTCATGGTCAAAAAATCTACAAGTTCAAAAGGTCATAAAATTAAAACTTAAGTAGACTCGAATTGGCGATTAGTCTTAATCAGTTGTGCTTTAAGTAATCTAACATATATCAAAGGCCCATCCTCTGCAAAATCACTTTGCAAATCTGTCACTAGCTCTTGGACTATCAGGAGTAGGAAATATATTTTCGTCTCGTTATTTCGTTTCGTTTCTCGCAGCGGTTGAGCCCCCAAATGTAGGATAAAAAGAACTGCTTCCTTTAACGACGGCTGTCTGGCTTCTCTCCGCTTACTACGACCATATCGCTTACTTACTTCTGACAGCTTCCTCACCTCGTACCTACACCTTGCCGCGGTGGTGGGGCTTGCGAGTCTCGTAGTAGCGTTAGGCTATGTCGGCGGTGGCTAGCTGGTAACCAGCAAGCCACCGGTAGGGACACCCATGCCGAACAGGCTAATTGCGAAGAGGCCAGACTAAGCTAGGTACATCCACTTACCCTCACCTTTTCTCTCTCTCCTTCTCCTTCCCTCTTCCTATTTCCCCACTTCTAAGCTAAGGTGTTTACCGTGCCGATGGCTGCATGGCCAGCCAGTGGTTAAAGAGTGCTGGTCGCGAACGGTTCCCTCCGATGCCCGGGCAAGGTCGGAGAGTACAAGTGCCTTATCCTGGTAAGCGGCTCTGGCAGGATGGACCCCTCTTTCCGCACTACTCGTGGGACTTTTATGGAAAATAAAAACCCTAAAAAACCAATCGCCTCCAGTTCGGGGGCTCCCAACAAAACCAAACCTACTGCCTGCAAGGGCAGTAAGGTGAGTAAAAGGGAAAAAGGAGCTTTAGACTCTAATCCGGAGCTCCCCATTCCCTCCAAGCCAACTGCTTCAACAGAAGCAGGCCCTTCAACTGCACTCGTGCAGTCTCCTGGTGCCTCTAAGGAGGCTAAAAAAACTAAAATGCCTGGCTCTAAAGGTGCTCCATCAAGGGTGTACTACCAAGAGCTACGCAGCGCCCAGAGAATCCTTGCCCGATACAAGGGAGTTGCGGAGGGTGGACTCACCGAGAAGCAGCAAGCTTCGATAAGGTGGGCGACGCGGGTCGCCGGCGAGCAAACTTCGCAAACTGGCAACCCAGCCCCAAAGCGTCAGAGGTCCCTAGAGGAACCTAATCACCCTGAGGCTAAACGTAGCAGGAACACTTCCATACTTCCTGCTACTACTAAAACCTACAGCCAAGTGCTGGAAGGTCAGATCGTTATCGCCGTCATCGACGAAAACGATCCAGATGGCACCATTCTGCCTGATAAATGGAGGAAACTTGAGGTCAGGCTCGCGACGATTTTCCTCCCAATACTTCAGGAGCATCCTGGCACTGCTCCTCACTGTCGCGATAGCGGATGGTTTCAGGGCCGCGTGAAGCTCATCGCTTGTGCCGATCAGAGATCTGTCGATCTCTACAAAATAGCAATATCCAGAATTGGGGAAGCATGGCCAGGCGCCAAACTCAAGGTTGTTAGGAGGGAGGAAATCCCGAATCGGCCAAGAGCGCGTTCCTGGATCCCAGCAGAACCAGCCGAGCCTCAGGCTATTCTGGATATCATTCGGTTGAGTAACCCACAGCTACAAACGTCTTCGTGGAGGATTACGAAACTGGAGGACCCTAAAGGCGACGGCCGAGCGGTTACATTAGTAATTAGCGAGGAGTCGCTGGGACCTTTGGCGAAATCTGAATGCGTCATAAGCTATGGGTTTTCTTCAATCACCCTGAGGCTTTACAAAAAAGATTCTTTGCCCCAGAGTGGAACTGCTCCACCTGGGGCTCCAGATGGTGAGCCCTCAGGCACTGCGGGTGACACAGGTACGGATGTTTCTGATTCCAACGTGCCTGGCACTGCGGGTGACACAGGTACGCAAGTAGCTGAACCCAATGTACCTAGTACTGCGGATGACACAGGAACAGGAGTAGCTGATCCTAAGGTGCCTGAGGATACTCACCTACCAACCCTGGGTTCAAACGACCCTCTCTTATCCTCTGAGGATTCCAACTTCTCAGTTCCTTCGCCGTCAAGGACGGAGGATGAACTGGGTGACTTTGCCCAACTTCTTTCGGTGGGAGATGATGATATTACTCTCACACCGGAAGAGGACGAGGCTGATATTACGGTGATCGAGACTGATCCCACTACTCCCAACCACGATGTTGAGAGTAGCGCAGATTAATCTCCATCACAGCAAGGCTGCATCCGCCAGCCTATGCTTACGCCTTTCTAAGGCCGATATAGATGTCGTCCTGGTACAAGAGCCTTGGATCGTCCGGGGCCTTGTATGCGGAATCAGGACTCCTAAATACAGGTTGCTGTATCCCAGAAATGGGGGAGGTAAGCCAAGAACCTGTTTAATTGTTAAAAATGACCTTAACGCTTTTATGTTGTCTAAATTTAGCAATGCTGATAATGTACTGGCCTGCTTGGACAACAGGAAAGGCGGTAGGCCTACGTGGATTGGATCTGTCTACCTACCATATGAGGAAAATTTGGACAACTCCAGTCTCTTTGTTGCCGCAAAAGAAGCGGCTAGTCGTGGAGCCAGCCTCATCGTTGGATGTGATGCGAATGCTCACAACACCGTTTGGGGCAGCTCTGATACAAATATAAGAGGTGAGTTGCTTTTTGATTTATTACTACAACACAATCTCTTGCTATGCAATAGGGGAAATGAACCCACGTTCATCACAAGGGTAAGACAAGAAGTCTTGGATATTACCCTTGTTTCCCCAGATCTGCTCAACCGTGTGGAAAACTGGAGAGTATCCAGTGAACACTCTTTTTCTGACCACAGAGTCATCCTTTTTAATATCAATATGTACCCAACTGTGAAGAAGGCCCCTGGTTACAGGAATGTCCGGAACACAGACTGGGTCATATACAGACAAGTAGTGGAAAGATCCCTCCCTGAGGATGTTCCCACCCACCCTTGGAATGCTGAAGATCTCGAACATCAAGTGACAAATCTCAGTAACCTCCTGAATAACGCATTAGAAGCAGCCTGTCCCATTAGGAAATATGGGGGTAAAACCAAACCCCCTTGGTGGAACAGCAGACTTCTCAAACTAAGGTCTGAAAGCAGAAAGGCCTTCAATAAGGCCAAATGGTCTAATTTGGCTTCGGACTGGGACAACTACAAAAGTCGTCTCAGGGAGTTCAAATACGAACTGCGAAACTCAAAAAGGGAATCCTGGAAAACCTTTTGTGCGACAATAGAAGGTTTTTCAGATGCCGCAAGAATGAGAAAAGTTCTCTCGAAAAGCCCAATGTGCCAAGAAATGCTGCAACAAGCAGACGGTACATGGACCACAAGTAGTCAGGAGTCACTGAAACTCCTACTCGATACTCACTTTCCTGGCTCAACATCTCTTGCTGCATCTGCAGAAACAGGTTTTGAGGGCCCAGCTAGCACACATAATTTAGGCACCATTGACAGATTGATAAACAGAGATTTACTCCTGTGGTCCATAGAAGGCTTCATGCCTTATAAAACACCGGGACCAGATGGAATTTATCCCATTGAAATTCAGAAAGTCAGTGACCTAATTCTGAATTGGCTCGCAGCCATCTATAGGAGCTCCCTTAGCCTAAGCTACATTCCAACATCCTGGAGAGTAGCGAAGGTAGCTTTCATTCCGAAAGCGGGTAAAATCTCCTACCACAATCCAAAAGACTTGAGACCTATATGTCTCACATCCTTTCTCCTCAAGATACTAGAAAGACTTGTGGAGATCCATGTTAAGCAAAGCATTGATAAAAAACTGCTTTCTCCCTCGCAGCATGCCTACACGAAAGGTAAATCAGTAGACACTGCTCTCCACTCTTTGGTAGCGGTCATTGAAAGATCCCTTGAATTCAAGGAATTCACGTTGGCTGCTTTCCTAGATATTGAAGGTGCTTTCAACAATGTTGAACCCTCTGCGGTCACGAGGGCACTCCAGCGTCTGAATGTTGATGGGTGCTCCAGGTCCTTTATTGATCAGTTGCTAGGGTGCAGGGTCATAAAGTCTAGCCTGGGGCTTTCGGAAGAAGTCAGACGGGTTAAAAGAGGCACACCACAAGGTGGGGTCTTATCGCCGCTCCTTTGGAATATGACAGTCAATGAAGTATTGATAACTCTAAAGGAGTCTGGGTGCACCACGGTGGCCTATGCTGATGATATTGTGCTGGTGGTGACCGGCAAGTACATCTCAACAATAAGAGATATAATGCAACAAGCATTGAATACTCTTTCTCATTGGGCCACTACAAAGGGTCTAGGCGTCAACCCAACCAAGACTGAAGTAGTGCTCTTTACAAAGAAGCATAGACTTCCCAATTTTCCTCCTTTAAGACTCTGTAATGAAACACTGCATATAAAGGAGGATGCGAAATTTCTAGGTCTCATACTCGATAGGAAACTAACGTGGAGACCGAATCTTATAGAAAGAGCAAATAAGGCCAAAACAGCTCTCTTCCTATGCCAGAAAACGATCGGAGTCAACTGGGGCCTTAAACCCCGCATCGTCCACTGGCTCTATACAGCCGTAATCAGACCTATACTTATGCATGGCATATCGGTATGGTGGACTGCATTACAGAAGATTACGTATCGCAAGATACTGGAAAGGGTCCAAAGAACAGCTGAACTGTGTATCAGTGGTGCAATGAGAAGCACCCCTACAGCTGCGCTGGATGTCTTATTGCATCTTACCCCTTTGGATATACACGCCGAGCAAATGGCAGCCTGGACGGCTGCCAGGACAAAGGCTTCTCTTGGATGGACTCCATACTCATATGGCCATTCATCCATCCTTAGGAAATTCGCCATCACTGCGAACAACCTAGATTATACTACACCTACGTGGACCTTGGAGAAAGGTTTCAATACCATCATTCCGGCCAGAGATGACTGGACAGATGGTGTTATCCCAACTGGGTCATTATGTATTTTCACAGATGGCTCAAAAATTGGGAATAATGTAGGCTCTGGTATCTTTTCCGAGGCATTAAATATAAATACCTCTCTTCGTCTACCCGATCACTGCAGCGTCTTCCAAGCGGAAGTCACTGCGATCTGGGAGGCTCTCGAATGGCTGAAGATAAATAATATATCTCATAAGAATATATGTATTCTATCGGATAGCCAGGCGGCCCTCAAGGCTCTTAATTCTGTCGTCACAACATCCACGACTCTTCTGAACTGCCGCAGGTCTCTGTGTGAGACTGCCACTCAGTTTGATATAACACTGTGTTGGGTTCCTGGACACAGTGGGATTAGGGGAAACTGTAGGGCAGATGAGCTTGCAAGACAGGGAACCGAAGTGGAAAGGACACCCCACTTAACCCAAATGGGAATGCCCTTAGCCACCTATAAACTAGCTGTGAGAAAAATCAGCTTAGCTCGAGCCGGGCTGAGATGGACCACAGCAACGGTTTGTCGCACTCTTCATGCAATGTGGCCAACTTTAGACGCAAAGCGTTCAAAATCTCTGGTTCAGTTGAACAAAAAGGAGATAAGCCATGTGGTAAGGGTGCTGACTGGTCACTGTCCCTTCGGCCCACACGCCGAAAGATTAGGACTCCCCCACAACGACTTATGTAGAAGTTGTGGTAATGAAGAAGAGGAAGAAACTGTCTCCCATCTTCTCTGTACATGTCCCGCCCTAGCAAGGAAAAGAGGGACTCTACTTGGCTCACCTTTTCTTGACGGATTGAGCGAGCTGCAAAATATTGGTGTCTCTAGACTCTGTCGCTTTATTAAAAGCTCGAAATGGCTTGAAATGGCCTGAACTATGTCCCAATACCAGAATGGCATCACAATGGGCCCAATGGCGTGCCTAAGTGGGCTCCCTGGTGGGGGCAGCCATTTCAACCTAACCTAACCTACTTCTGACAGCTTACTGAGTTACTCGACAAGTATAAACTGAGCCCTCTACATTTATAAATAGAACTCGATTGTGGAACTCTCTTCCGTAGCCGATGTTTTCGAACTCATATAACATCTCAGAATTCAAACGCAAGGTTCATCGACATCTACTCATGCAACCTCCAGACTGCTAACCTATCCTATGTCATCTATCCTTCAGATCAAGCTTACTACTATACATTGCACCGTGACTTGAAAGACATGATGGACTAGTAATACAACGGGTGACTGCTAAGCTTCATCTTATGACGAGTTGGCTAGTCTTGTGTTGCCGGAAAAAAAATTTGATTTCAGTGGAGCAGTCGCTATGACAATAGCGGTAAAACTAGCTGAGCGCAGCTACATTCCTTTGGTGGGTGGGTCGATGGAGAAGCAAAGTGTGCTATCGCCAATGAGTTGGCCAAGCCAAGGTGGTTTTAGGGGCCCCAGCCCAGATATACGAGTTGTATTCTCAAAGTGGGGTCGAATGTAGGACTTGTAGATTGTAGCCAAGGCAGCTGGATGAAGGAGAAACTTGGTCTCTTAAGGAAGCCGAGCCATTGATACGCATGTTTGGTGGCTTGGAGTATTTGATTATTCCATCGCAGATCGTTGGGTAATATCACTCCGAGGATATAATGAATCAGCTATTATATTATCCTCGCCCACTGAAATGGAGGGATGGTTGGTGCAGGTTTTAGTGGAAAATATGTAGACAGTACTTTGTTTTGGTTTCGTTGAACTAGACACGATTCTTGCGGCCCAAATCAAGAGTGAATTTAATGTCCAACAGACATGGTCTGGCACTTGCTTGTCCTATGTTGTCGGAAGGGTATGAGGAACGCAGGGTACCGTCATCGCCAAAATTATGAAATGGATTGGAGAGGATGGAGGACAGATCATTAATGAATATAAGAAAGATAGTAGGTGAGAGATTCGCCACTTGGGGAACGCCTGCCGAAATGGAGTGAGGGTTGGATTCAACGCAGTTTCCAAGGGTTGGAATAAACTCCGGATAAATATGGCAGGGCAAAAAGTTTGTGCAGAGGTTTAGCCAAGGGTGAGGCACATTTCTTGAGTACCATAGGGGGAATATTATCAGGCCAGTGGATTTATTGACGTCAAGCTCTTTGAGACATTTATACACCTCTCGTGTCCTGGAGAAAATTCCGTATATTGAATGGGCGTTGCCATCGAGGACCGGTGGTGGCGTATTAGTTTCGGGTACAGAAGAATTTGAGGCGAACAGATACGCCAATAAATGGGCCTTTGATTTGCTTTCAGTTATCACCTCCTTTTCATTAATGAATGGAGGGGTTGAGGAAGAGGCAAAATTCTTCTTAATGGAAGTTACCAAGGATCAGAAGTTTTTGATGTCTACGTGAGTGTTAAGGATCTTACTTCTCAATTTGTTGTCGAATGATGCTTTGACTTTCCTGATGATGGAATTACAGAAGCTTCTCGACTTGATATACTCACGCCGAAGTGACTCGTTGGGGGACGTCTGTACGCTCTATAAGCGGCTTCCTTAGCTCTGTATGGCCTAAGCTTTATATTGTAGAATGAGGAATAAACAAGCGCATTCCTGCCTATATGAATTGTAATCAGCATGGGTAAACTGAAAAGAACAAGTAAGCCCCCGAATAATAAAAAAGACAATTAGTTTCCTTCACATTTATTCAAATGGTTATATTACTATATAAATTCCTTAAGATAAAAAAAATAATAATAAAAAGATAAAATAACAAACTATCTAAAGTAAAATAACGATCCAGATGATTATTTAGCATCTATGAGAGTAAAATAATTCGGTTTACAGCCATAAATGATAAAATCAATAATTATTTTGAGAACTTTGCATAAATTTTCGATATCAAAGCGATTTTCATTTACTCACTGTATGCCCTAATTCATAAATATGGCCCTAAAATTTTATCGTATTTCTTTTTTTACATAATGAAAAAAATGTTAAATCCGTACTTCTATGAATTACATCACATTTTACAGTTATTAAACAATAAATTGACGAGGCCCAGTACTTCGTCGGTTAGGAGGTGCATCATTAACGAAATTTGAATTCGGTAACGCTGCTACCCCGATACCGCCTTGCGTAGGTGTTTGTATATAAATTGAATCTGATTCATTATCATGCTCAGCATTATTTACAGACGATCTAGAGCCAGATGGCTCGTAGATTGTACCCCTTTCTACATGTTCATCGTCATTGTCTTTAAAAGATCCACTTAAATTAGCATTTAAAATATTATTGGAAGCGGGACGTGGCGGTAAATTAACGGCTACTGATGCGGCATCTTCATGCTGTGGTGGAATTGGTTGCTCTTGATCTGATGTGTTCGAGTTCTCAAATGCCGTATAACGACGTCGAAATAATCTGCAAGGGGATTTTGCGCTTTTTCAATAAATATAAAACAAATGTGTTAATTTGATTTACCTTATAATAGGTAAATTCCAAAAATTAAGTTCGCGGTTTGATTCTTGCACGAGATTTGGTGGCAAATTAGGCACACGATCAAATGGATTTACACGACCTGATGAGAGACCTCCTTCAGCTCTGTTATCTTCTGTTGCAGCTGTAAGCAAGATTTAAAAAAAATAGTTAGTTTAAAAAACTGATAAGGCCCCTATTATATTAAAAGTGATAATTGTTTGGGAAACCCCGTAAAATTCTCACTTCTGCTCTTAGTTTTCATAGCCCGAAGTAAATGTTACTTGAGGAAGGTGCATTGTGCGTTACTCGGGCTTTTCCCTCGTATTGTAGATACAACATGACTTGGTACGGAGCGGAAGGCTTCGGACTAGATGGAATAAGCGCGATGAGAGCGGAAAATAAACTGTGAGTAGGCAGGTGTTGTCGAAATACAAGGAACAGGATGGCTACCAAATCGAGTGTAAGAATGTCCCATATTACTTTTTGTTCGATTCGACTTCGTTATGGACTACCAATCTTTATCACAATCGAATCAGCTTTCGAGTCTCGATCTTCTTCTCTTCTTCTTTCATCCGTTAGCTGGCGGTCCGAGCGGGACGTCCCCGCAAAGGAAACGCTGCTGTCGGTGCCGCTTTAAAAAAAGCGGTTTCTTGCCTAGTTTCTTCGGTCAATTCGGCAGGTCACCACCCTCCTCCTTTCACACACCGTACTTGGGACCACACGACGGCGGAGTTCGATTCTCGATAAATCGAATTTAGTACTGTGGGCCTTAAAAAACTAATGCAGAGAATGTATATTTAAAAAATAGAAGGATCTGATGATACAACAGTTAACAAAAAAATTATCCAGACTAATAACTACAATACTCATCAGGCCATAACCATAACGACATTGAGCAGAATGTCCTGGCTCACGGTGTCTTGTCTATGCCTGGATTATACGGTGAATGCATCAAAACTATCCAACCAAATTCTCGTTTTTGACGGGATATCAAAAAGTGTGCGGTTGGAAGACAACACATTTTCTATTATTAAATTCTTTGGCGTAATTCTTTCGATCAATTGCAATAGAATTAAAATGAATCGTTTTATCAACCTCATAGTGGACGATTCCTTCCAGCGTAGATAAACCGATATTAATTCGATCTCTCATTTTTTCGCGTTCAACTCAAGAAGGACTCATACGTCAACATTCTTTTGAATCCATGTTTGTGTAAATGATACAAAACACTTGTGTGGACAATACCTAGTAAACATATTTTCTTTAAAAATGAAGCCCGCGCCATAAAAGAAGAGAATGAGTGCGCATGTGAAATGCTATTCGTTGGTAAGTGCATCTCTTTAGAACGGCTGAACAGATTTGGCTAAATTTTAGATGGGTTCGTAATAGTCCGAATAAGGTTTGTTGAGAAAGAAAATTTGGAGCAGTTTCCCGAAAAATTAGAAGATTCGAATAAAACTGAAAATGTTTTTTCACGATTCGAACGGCACATTTATTGGATTCCTTTTTCTTTTGTTGGCAGGCTCCGCTGATGGATATAACTAAATTGTATGTTTCCAATTGAAAAAAGTGAAGAAAAATCTGGGAAAACACATTCCAGCGTAAATAAAAAAAATGAAATTTGTTTTACTTTTGTGTTGTTTCGCGACCAATGTGTTATTGGCTGCTGACAGCGTATTGCTAAATTGTGAATCAAACTAGACGGTTAGATTGTGATGAATAATTGAATTAATTGTTTATTTTCAGTTGAATTGTGTTTCTGTTGTAAATTCGTGGCAATCATTTCATGAAATGAAGCAAGTTTCTTTTTTTATCTCAAGCATTTCAGCGGTGTACTGCCGATAGAATTAAGCTCGCATGTCAAATTTGTCATTGGCGTAATTTGAAATACTCACTCACACTTATAAAATCGCATTGTTATTATACAGAGTGTTGAGTGTAGCGTCCCAGTAGGAATTCTAGGAAGGCTTTACCGATGGAGCACTGAAATAAGTACTCATCTGGTAAGGGGTACCCCTTTTCTTGGTGCTAGATGAGCCCTTACAAACCCCATTACAAGAGAAGGCAGATGGTAAGGTGTAGTCCAGAATTATACCCAAACAAGTGAGAATCTGCCCGATGACTCAAGGGAGCTTTCCTGGAGTTTTCATAAATTTTATAGAAAAAAAGAAAACGGGCAATTATATTCGTCGACATAAAATGCGACATTAGCATACTCACAGCGGGAAAACTAGCGAGGGGTTACTCATGTAACCCAAGAATTCTTCAATGATTTGTGTAACCACCTACATGGTAATCGAAAAATTCTACTGCAAATTTAGGAAAATGGAGGTCTTTACATTGTAATGGCTAGGTAAGCGACTAGGTAATAACTTGTGAAATACTTTCGTTGGAAATGTGATGAGCTTTTATTATTGTTTGTCTTTGGCTTGTCGCAGCCTCTCTTGTTGAGTTTATTCCGTCCTCAAAAGTCGTTCGGAGTGGATTGTGAACAAGTGCAGTCAAAAAGATATCCTGCTAGTAAAATTCTCACCAAATGTAGCAGAAATGCAATGGTAATTTCGGATAGCAATGTTTTTAATGACAAAAAGGGTAGCCAGAAATTTATTCTGCGTGCCTTACATGGTAATCTATGTATTCGCCTAATACACTTCACCTCTGAAATAAGTCCTCGTCTGTAATGCCTGCAGTAAGTACTTACCACCCTAGGACATCCCTATGTAAAAGTAAGCTATTATTTCATCACAAAGGTAATGGGTCCATCTCATTACCACCTCGCTTACCTAGCCATTACATTTCCCGCTGGGCGGCTCTCATTCGATATGAAGGACAAGCAGTTTTGGAGAAGTGGAGAATTTAGTTGGGGGACTGCTTAGGTAAAGCCACTCTCGGGCTTGGAAAAAAAGGCATTTGTAAAAGATGAACAAAATAAAAGCATTTCGATACCGGATTACATATCCACAGGTGCCCATGAATATTTCTTTTTGCAATGTTCCATTTGCTGCCTTACTATACCCCTTACAGATGAGCAGTTCTGTAAGTACTCTAAGGTAAGTACTAAAGTAAGGCCTTACCTCCTATGACATCGTGTGTAAAAATAAGCACTTATGTAAGGGGTGTGGTAAGGCCTTCCCCTTACCAGTAAGTGCTGATTTCAGTACTTCTGTAAGCTTACCGGTCCTACTGGGGTGTTGAGTTACAGAAACACGTTGACTCGTGTATCATCCCACTAAGTTTTTGCAGTTGTAAATTTAATGCTGACTTAGTAGACTACGAAAATTTAACTGCGATATTCATGAACGCTTTGCTGCTACTTAGATCTAAGTTAGTTCTGCAAACATGAACCCGGCCACTCTCAATGCGCATAGAAAAAAAGTTCGTTCAAACGCAAATCACCCTCTCATTTTTATTCTCAATCACAATTCAATCAGTCTCATTGTGACTCTTGTCATCGATGCTTGTATTTTATCCTCAGCGGGAAATTAATCAAGCGCTGCCAAAAGATGGAAGAATGTAGCGCTTCCAATTCATATCTTATGGAAGCTCTCTGGAAGCACGTACTCTATACTCCCATATTTTGCTTTGTTTTCTCGTTTTCTCTTATTCCCCTTATTTGGGAAATTTGTGCTTTTTGTAAAACCGGTACTTCTTCTTCTTTGATCCGTTGGGTGGCGGTCCGAGCGGGACGTCCCGCAACGGAAACGCTGCTGTCGGTTTCTTGCCTAGTTTCTTCGGTCAATTCGGCAGGTCGACCACCCTCCTCCTTTCATACCCTCGACTTGGGATCAGACGGCGGCGGAGTTTTGAAAAACCGCATCAGCTGTGAAATACTATTTTTGGTGAAAACAATAAGTAAAATATTATTATTGAATTATTTTAATAAATATATTTCAACTATTTGTGCAAAAATAATTATGGGTTGGATTTCAGCACAATAGCGATAATATTGATACTAAGGGTCTCGAAAGCTTCTCAAGAACTTCAATTTCCCTGTTTCGATTGCGCTTCTTCAACAACAGAATATAAGCGCTTTGCTCTGATGACATGCCTGTGTTAAAAGCAACGGAATTGGGATATAAATAAGAAACGCGTTGACATTCCTTTTCAGCGCTTCAGAATCTGTTCAAAAGAACTTCAATTCCCCGCTGATCCATACACGAAATGTTAATGTGTGTGAAATTGTCATTTCCCCGCCTGGGTGTAAAATTCCCAAACCTGTTGTCGCGCTCCATACCGAACAATCATTCAGTCAAGAAACTCCTGTAATTCCATCATCAGGAAGGTCAAATCAAGATTTAATTACAAATTGAGAAGTAAGATCCTCCATCAAGAAGAATTTTACTTCTTCCACAACCCCTCCAATCATTTATGAGAAGGAGGTGATAACAGAAAGCAAATCCAAGGCCGACTTATTATCATCTCCGTTCCCCTCAAATTCTTCTTTACCTAAAACTGATACGTCACCCCCGGTTCTTGAGCGCAACACCCATTCAATGGACGGAAGGACTCGCGAAGTGTATAAATGTCTCAAAGAGCTTGACGTCAATAAATCCACTGGCCCTGACATTTCCCCTTTGGTACTCAAGAAATGTGCCTCACCTCTGGCTAAACCTCTACGCAAACTTTTCGCTCTATCTATTGGCGACCATCTTGTCTGTCTGACCGAGCATCTCAACCAAAGCATCCATCGCTTCGGTGAGTCTGGTCTGGCTGCTCTAGATATTTCCAAGGCTTTCGACAGAGTATGGCACCCGCTCTGCTGTCTAAACTCCAAGCTATTGTTATCGACTCAGTTCTAAGGAACTGGCCACTTTCTTTATGGCCGTTCAATCAAGGCAGTATTGAATCCAAATCCCACTTAATCTCGGTCGGCGTTCTCCGGACCTCTCTCCTGCTCTCTTTCTTATATGTATTCATTAATGATCTGCTCTCAATCCCCACCAACCCACTACATAGTTTCGCCGATGACGATACTCTGCGTTACTCCTACCCCTTAGACAGCATACATCGTGAGCTCACGTCCAACTCTCTCAACATGGTCATTGAACTCATTCTTGATTGGGGCCGCTAGAATCGAATTCAATCCATTGAAAACAAAGTATATACTGTCTTATCTCCAATAAAACCTACACAGACCTTCCCCCTATTTCAGTGGGCAAGGATAATGTAACAGCTGACCCATCTCTTAACATGCTGGGCGTGAGTTTATCTTCTGATCTGCGATGAAATAATCACATATACCAAGTCGCCAACAAGCGTATCAATACCTCGGATTCTTTAAGAGATGCAAGTTCCTCCTCCGGTCAGCTGCACTGGCTACAATCTATAAATATACATACGACGCGCTTCGAATACAACTCGTATATCTGGGCGAGCGCCCCAAAACCCACCTTGTATTGGCTGGACAAGGGGCAAAACCGCGCCATCAAACTCATTGGCTATAACACCCTTTGCTCCACGATCGACCTTTTAAGCCGTAGGAATGTAACAACCCTCAGCAAGTTTTACCGCTATTACCATAGCGACGTTTCCACTGAAATTAGAAACCTCCTGCCTACACGGCAACATTTTTGCTGCAACACAAGACTAGCCAACTCCACCACCACAAATTACAGCCCTCCTCTTCGCGCACATTACAGTTTAGTAGTTCATTTATAACAACTTGATTGTGGATCTGTTTTCCGCAATCGGTGTTTCCGAACTCATATAACATCTCAGAGTTCAAACACAAGAATCATAGGATCAACTTAATCAAGGATCTACTTAATCTACTTAAATTTAATAACAAAAAGGCAGCGGCAAGTGATGAAATATCTGCTGGATTATTTAAGCATGGAGACGATTGAGAGAAAGAAACCAAACCTTAAGATTGGTCTATAACACAATGGACAATTTCCCATACAAATTCAAAGATAAAAATTTAAATTGCAATAATCATAGGCATATCTATATCATCTTAGTTGAATAAAAAATCTTCATCAACCAACAAAAAAACTTACTTCCATTATCTCTAGCGTTTGCATTTTGTCCACTTGCAAATGTTCCATGATTATTTGAATTACCAACAGGATTCAATAGCGGAGTAGTATCATCCGTTTCAGATTCAGACATGCTATCAGACGAGGCGTTCCGCCTCCGTGATCTCCGAGACTCTCCCCGGACAAAAACCTTTCGCTTACAAATTGGGCAAACTCGTCGATTTTTAGTCAACCATGGATCAATACACTGACAGTGATAAGCTATAATATGACAATCATAATTATTAAACTATAACATAATTGTTAATGTAGTAAATTACCATGGGAACATGGTAAAACTCTCATTTTATCGCCTTCTACAAATTCTTCTAGACATATTACACATGTTTCATAAGGATGAATTTTAGTAAATTTGATAATTGGTAGTTTCTTTAATAATTTTTTTGGTAGACGATGTTGCCTTATTCGTCTCTGCTCTCTAGCACATTTGTAAACCATATAAACTATCTGGAAAATATGAAAGAAATATTAGAACTGTACCAAAGAAACTTCGTATTAAATGATAGTTTACCATTATAATAAAACAAAGACCAACTAATATTGAAAATGGTATAATCAAATGCGTGTTTATATTGAATGGAAGTTCATCGTTTATTACAAGCATAAAGTCGCTATCGTATAAGTATGCTTCTAAAATATATCTACCAGATGTTTCTCCGATAAACACTGAAGGAATTTTGATACCTTCATCATTCTCAGCTGACATTTGTTCTATTTTAAATACCAGATTTATTAGGGAAAATATTCGGTATTTTTGAACATTAATAGTTACCCAATTCATCACTGCCTACATTATATACAATAACTGCATTATATCCAGCATTTTGAGCGTTCCTTACCTTTTGTTCAAAAGTACAATTTTTTCTGGGTAAATATCAAAATTATAAAAAGAAGTTTCTTTATATTTATACTACAAATAAACTAACCTTGCCACTATAAGCACATACTGATTAACTTGTTCTGTATAATTTGGCGGAGGAATTTTTGGAGGTTCGCAAGCATCTCTTGGATCTGAATTTATTGCAAGCACTCTTAGCCCGGTTGAAGGTAATGGCGGACCAAATGAAGCTGGCAAATCGTAAAACTCTTCAATTAACTAAAATATAGGTTTTAATTAGTATAATTACAAAATAATCAACTCGAAACTGATACCTGATTTGAAAAAACTCGATACACAATAACGTGTCCTTCTGCTAATTGCAATAAAAAGGCAAATGCAATTGCAACTACGAGGTGAAAATATTTCATCTTTCTTATTTTTTGGTTTATTTACAATTATCGTTATTAAGAAATTGCACACGAATCAATTCTCATGAAATTTTCTTTCTTCATAGTCAACTAAAGTTGACATAAAAAATTGCTAAAATAAAAATGTTTATCGTAAATACATATTTATTTATTAATAAAAATATGTGTTTCATTCTTCAATTTCTACTTTATTTTATGCCATCGAATAAAGAAATTTTCGATGGACATAAAAAGTAATAAGACAATCAAATAGTTCTTACATTTATTTATTTTAATCTAATATAATTTATAACAACTAAGAAACATTTGTTTTGGTTCCATGGTTCCTTACAACATATAAGAGCTCTGGCATAGAATTAATCGTTAGCACCCTCAGACTCCACCTAATTCTCTATATATCCCTTGAACCAAGATTACAATTAAAATTTATTACGACACGTAGCATGACGGGGGCAACAACGATGGTCCAGACCCCCCTCATTTATGGTGGTCCAGACGCCTTCTCTATTAGGTAGATCCAACATTAAATAAAAAGTTTTCGAACCCATATGACTCTTAAGGCTCAAATTGGATGTACATCCAGAATTTCATCAATCCCATGCGCGCAACGAGACTTGATCGGCCGACTGACAATCGATAGTTTTTGTTATACATACATTCGCCCTTCGATGTACATCCAATTTGACCTTGTATGGGGGCCTTAAGACTAGCGTATACAATATTATTAACTATGCATGTGGGCAAAATTTGAAGTTGATTGGTTACATGGAAGTGGGTCAAAATCAAGTTGCAATATTTGTTAACATACAACATACAGGTGAAACTAATATAAAGCGTATATAGAAGACTGTGATATAAACCTGGAGACTTCATCTTCAGGAATCGGACACCTGGAGCTGAACATCGAGAGCAAAGGAGCCGGAAATAACAAGCGGTATTGAGAACACATCGAGGATGCATTGATCAAATATTCGCACTCCGTCAGCTATTGGAAGAAAGAACTCGTTGCGGCAATACGAACTGTCGTCGATTTCATCGATTTAAAATCCGCTTTCGATTGCATCGGTTGGAACAGCTTGTGGAGAACTTTGGAAACCGAACACGTGACATTGAAAATCATCCAACTTCTCCAAGCGTCATACGATGGGTCAACCAGCAGCGTTCGTATTCGAAGCGACTTATCCGAGGAGTTCCTGATTCAAACAGGTGTCCGACACTTGTCTTCAACGTTGTGATAGATACGATTATGCGTGAAGCACTCGACGGACGACTCGGAGTTCGATACGATGACAACAACTTGGTAACCGACGATTCTTTGCCGACACGGATGCCGAAGCAACGGACATCTTATACATTTCCCGCATCGCCCAGTCCATACGGGTTAAAAATCAATGCGGAAAAGACCAAAGTGCTCGAAACGAACGGATCGAGGGCCACTGTTCACCTCGATGGAATCCAAATCGAACAGGGGCCGTATTTGGTTTCTCGAGTCGATTGATCGACTCGACAAAAAAAGCTTCTCGATTTTCTTTAAGTTTCATATTTGGTTTCACGACCAAATCGACAGCTAAGCGCAGCTATACAAAACCATCAAATTGGGTGGTATTACTTCAAGGCAGCAAACCACGTATATTTAATTAAACTAGAAATTGTTAAAAGTTTATTGCATGCATAAATTGAGCTTTTTAATAATCGTCAAACGTCTTTATCGACACATAAAGAGACGATATCGTGTCGCCAAATGCCAATTTTTATTTATCGACAGACGACAATGTCGCCTCGAGAAACCAAATACGGCCCCAGGTTCCGATGTTCAAATATTTGAGATCATTGGTTTAGGAAACGAAAGTGACATCGACGTTCACAGCCGCATCGGCCAGGCAACAGGAATATCCGCCTCGCTCGAGTGGTGCATATGGAAACGAACAAATATTTCCATAAAAACAAAAGTACGCCGTTACCGAACGTTGATCCTTCCGATTCTTCTTTGTGGATCTGAAATGTGGACACTGCTCAAACCGGACCTTAAGGGGAGGTTCTACTGAACGGCACGTAAAAGTCGAGAGTTTTTGTCATCAATTTTAAGGCATAAAGAATTAAAATTTAAACATGCGGTTTTTTCTGCTTATTTATTGATACAAAGACTGTCTAAAATTTGTTGTGTTTCCCTCCCTAAATTCAAAATGGCGGTTCCTGTCAAGACTTTCCAAGACCGTGCGCGCAGCGATCTCATCTACGCGGGACGTTCCTCAGGGTCGCAGAGGTGACTGAAACACAATCCGTTCAATGTTTTATTTAAATGAATGTATTTAGAAGCCCTTCACCCTAAATTGAAATAAAAATCGATCATATAATACAAAAAAAACTGCATTTGAAAAGTGCCTTTTTTTCGGCTTTTTTTATTGTTTAAATCAGCTGTAAAAGTTGTTTATTATTAAAAATGTTAAATTTTTTAGGGTAAAGGGCTCACAAATTCACTTCTAAAGATTACTACGAAATTTCAAATAAATCCGTTAAGTAGTTTTCGAGTTACAATGTCCCAAGCATTTGAATCGGTGGTTCGCCGTAAATCTCGTTCAAAGTTTGAGAACTCGAAAGATCGCTACGCGCACGCTTCACTTTAAAACGCTGTAACTTGTCCAAAAATGCATGAAATGCTAAACGGTTTTAAAGATGTATTTTTAAGATGATATAGGTTCAAAAAATGTAAAAAAAATCGATTTTTTCATCGCCGTTCAGTAGAACCTCCGCTTAAGAAGCTCGAGGTCTTCCAAATGCGATGCTTGTGGCAGATCCTCGGTGTTTCACCCCGCGATCGCCGCCTTCAAAATGAGACCGTTAGACAAAGATGCGATCAGCAGACACTGATCGAAGAAGAAATGCAAAAACGTCGGCTACGGTAGTTTGGGCAAGTTTCCGAATGGATGTTAACCGTTTGCCACGTAAACCTCTCTGGCGAGACCGCCCCACAGGCTGGAGTATCCAGCGATCGGCACCGAAGAAAACTTGGCTAAAGAATATCGAGGGTGACTTAAAAAATCAACGAGTATCAGTTACCGAGACTCGAGACGTTGCCAAAAACCGGCAAGAATGGAAACGAGTCGTGAATAGAGTTCGAGATCTAGCGGCACCGACAGCAGCGTATCCGTTGCGGGGACGTCCCGCTTGGAACGACAGCTAACGGATCAAAGAAGAAGCTGGGCATTGCCAGGACCATTCTCAATCTCAAAAAACCGCTACATTGACTAACGAGCATCACATCAGGCGAGACAATACGAGTTTTGGACAATTGGAACGCAGATTATGTTACATTTGGTTGTATTTTTATTAACTCCGTCACATTTCCCTTCGACCGAGATCATTCTGATCAGATAAACAAGCTAGGGATATTTAAAAGCATTCTGGGGTATCAAACACTTCTGCTAAACAAGCCTCTTGATTTTCCGCTTTCTGTAAAGCATGAAAAATGAAATAAGGCGAAAAGAACATGATGAGCTGACCTATCAATTTTTGTTTGGCCGTTGGTCAAGGTTCCGAAGATATGGTTGAAAAATGAAGAATTCTGCTACCAGTCCAAAGTATCTCTATGTTATAATACTCTGGCAATGGTTGGAATCAAAACTAGTACACAAGTTTTTCACGTCAACGGGAAGGAAACTATAGAAATACTCCCCTGCACCTGTAATCTGGCAGACATAAACGACACCGTATTCTTGCTAAGCTTCTGGCATAGTTTGAAATGGCTTGAGTTGTAAATATATTTGTAACAATTTCTAAGATCATTTTCCATATAAACATGGTACAATAATTACAAGGTAAGCTCACAAGGGCCCCGTGACGTCACTCAGATCTTAGTTCACAAAGGAAAGAAGCTTTCTCGTGACGTGACTCAGATCTTTTATAATCTAAAAATGGTTGAAGCTTTTCAAAATGGAAACAGAGCTTCTCCTTGCGAGCCTACCAGCCATAGCAGTGATCAGCCTATCGTCTAATCCAAACTAACCGGGCCGCGGCGGGGAATTCCGCGAATGTGGTCTTGTGAATGACTCTTGTGCGGCACTTGTCTCAATTCGGGGAATCCCCGGCGTAGAAATCTACATACAATAATATTCTAGTTGTGCCACTCTCAACATTTTTCCAAGAATTCGAACGTGAATTTTTTCAGAGGGATTTTTTTTCTGTTGTTTTATAGATAATTTTTTTACAGAAAACAAATTTCGATAAATGTTTGATTTTTTGCTATTTAAGGCATTGTGTTTAAACAGAGCCTCACTAGTTCTTAAATTGTCTATGACTGGGGAATTTTTGAATACAAATAGTTATCTGCAATAATAACGTATATTCTCTGAATCGCGGACATATAGGAATGGACTGCTGATTGACAATGCTGAAGGGCACCACTTTTCTCCAGAAATAGAAAACCTCTTTTACGTAAACAAAAAATTTTTCTTCGAATTTAGAAGAAAATAAGTGACAATATGTCTGTTATAATTAATAGAAACAAATTTCCATTACTACGTTTATAAGCGGAGTTTCACTCCCGGATTCTCAATCCAAAGTAAAACTCCCGATGGGTTTATAAGCAATGGGAGTGTAAATCCAAAATACTTTCTGGTTTGAGATGACAGCTCCAAGCTCAAATTCAAAATCATAGCAAAGACAAATATAAACCCAATGTTTAATTTAATGTATTTAAAAATATCCATAAACAAAGAAAAAAAACTATTGTAGCAAAATAAAACACCCAGCTTCTTCTTTACAAAGTTTTCCCCCTTCGGAAAAAATCCTCACTCCCAGTCAGCGTTTATAAGCACAACATAAACCGGGATCGAAGTTTCACTCCAGCTTTTTCTTCGGGAGCGAAAATCCAAGTTCTGGATTTTCACTCCCGGTTTATAAGAGGTGTTTCACTTCGGATCGAAACTTCCATCCGGAGGAAAACTCCGCTTATAAACGTAGTACATCACTCATTTTTATTTATTAGCAGTTTTTTCATTAAATAAATTTATTTATTCCAAAACTGTGACGGTTATTTCCCCTGTTTAACGAACTTTTTAAAATAGCTCAAGAGTGAGACAGAAGAACGAAAACTATACCTCCCTAATTTTTTCTTATTATGTTTATCTACGCGCACAAAACAAATTTTTCCGATATGTGGTGCTCAACCTCGAATTATAAAAAATTTTGTAGGTAACATGCAGTGATCCCAGATCTGGATATTGCTTTCCCTCTAGGCTGCGCGCAAAAACCTTCAGTTTTCCTTTAGATTTTTTCGAATGATGCAGCAGGTGTCGCTGCTTTATATTACCGGGAAAATTTGAATTATTTGACAAGATTATTTACTTTCTATAGATGTTAGAATTAAAAATACCCAGTAGGAATTCTAGGGAGGCCTTACCGATGTAGCTCTGAAATAAGTAGTCATCTGGTAAGGGGTATCCCTTATTTTCTTGGTGTTAGCTGAGCCCTTATATAACCCATTACAAGAGAAGGCAGATGGTAAGGTGTAGTCCAGAATTAGACCCAAACAAGTGAAAACTTGCAAGATGACTCATTTGTTTTCGTATTTTCGTAATTCCTCGTTGGGACTTGTAAGCTTACAGAAGTACTAAAAAGAGCACTTACTAGCAAGAAGTAGGCCTTACCATACCCCTTACAGATGAGCAGTTCTGTAAGTGCCCTAAGATAAGTACTTACGTAACTACTCTAGGGAAAGTAAAAAAGTAAGGCCTTACCCTTACCTAAGGCATCGTGTGCACTTCTATAAGCGTATGATAAGGCCTACCCCTTACTAGTAAGTGCTTATTTCAGTACTTCTGTAAACTTACAGGTCCTACTGGGTAACGCTAATTTATTAATATTTTTGTTCACCAATTTGGTAATCTTGAACCCAAAATTCAACCATAATGTTGGGATTAGTTTTAACAAAGTTAATTAATGTAGGTTAATTTTTGCCACTCGGTCACACAACTTCTTCTTCTTCGATGGCTCTACAGCCCAATTCGAACCTTGGCCTCCATCAGCTTCTTCCTCCAGACGTCTCTCTGCTCCGCAGCTTGTCTCCAGTTTCTTGTGTGGAGCAGTTTTGCTGCATCGGCCTTAACATTACCTTCCCACCTTAACCGTGGTTTGCCAACTGGTCTTTTGCCATCTGGTAGTAGATACAGGGCTTTTTTTAGTATCCTTGAGTCATCCATTCTTTGGACATGGAGGGCCCAACGTAAACGTAGTAATTTGGCATGGGTCGAAAGTTTACATTCTTTGTATAAGTCGTACAATTCGTGATTGTAGCGTATTCTCCATGCACTGTCTTCATTGATTGGGCCGTATATCCTTCGGAGAACCTTCCTCTCAAATATATCCAGCTTGTCTGCGGATTTCTGGGAGATACTCCAAGCTTCACATCCATACGTAGCTACTGTACGTCTGATGGTTTTGTAGATTCTTATTTTAGTTTTTCTGTGGATGTCTCTGGATTTCATTACTGGCAGTAGTGAGAAGTATGTTCTGTTCGCGGCGTTTATTCTTCTTTGTACGTCTATCGTTTCATCGTTGCCTTCGCTGACTGTGGACCCCAGGTAGTTAAATTGGTTTACCCGTTCAAAGTTATATTCCCCCAGGTGGTATGTATTGTGGTTTCTTCTTCTTCTTTCCACCCTTGACTGAATTAGAATCTTACTCTTCTCTGCGTTTATTTGCAGCCCTATATGTTTTGCTCCATTTTCTAATTCTGTATAATTATTTCTCTAAGATATGACAGTGATCTTGCAAGGCAGTTTATATCGTCGGCATGTCCTGCCAACTGTTTGGATTTGTTAAGCAGGGTTGCGTTCGCATCAATGTTAACCTTGCGAATTACTCCTTCTAGGCAGAGATTAAATAGCATGGGTGCCAGCCCATCGCCCTGTTTTAAGCCTTGCTTGACTGGGAAGGATTCCGTCAATTTTCCTTGTATTCTGACTGCACATCTTGTATTTTCCATTGTCATTTTTGTTAATTTTATTATCTTCAGGGGGATGTTTAGGTTCAGCATTGTTGCATACATTTGCTCACTGTCGATGCTGTCGTATGCTTGTTTAAAGTCGATGAAAAGTTGATACACGTCAATGTTGTATTCCCAGCATTTTCGGAGGATTTGCCTTATTGTAAAAAGTTGATCCATTGTTGACCTATTTCTTCTGAATCCAGCTTGGTATTCACTTATTGCAGCTTCTGCGTAAGGTTCCAGTCTGGTCTTAATTATATTGGTCATTATTTTATATACTGTGCTTAAAAGAGATATGCCTCTATAGTTTTCACAGTTGAATCTGTCCCCTTTATTGTGTATTGGGCAGATAATGCTTTGCTCCCATTCTTCAGGCATTTTTTCATTCCTCCATATGCAGCATAGTAATTCGTGTATAGCTGCCGAGAGCGATTCGCCTCCTTGTTTGAACAACTCTGCTGGGATGTTATCAATTCTTGGAGATTTATTGTTTTTTAATGATCGTATGGCACTTTGTACTTCTTCCAGAGTGGGTACATTTGTTTCTCTGGTGTCATCGTTATGTTGTAGACGGGGTTCGGGTACATGTCTGATGCTCTCGTCTGCGTTCAGCAGCTCGCTAAAAAATTGCTTCCATCTTTTCTTTACATCTTCGCTGCCTGTGACTATAGTGCTTTCTTTTGTTCTGCATATACCGGAGGAGGGTTTGAAGCCTTTCTTGAAGAAGTTTGCTTCCCGTGTTTTGTTTTCGGCAAAGTTTTCCTCTGCTCTCAGGATGTGATTGTTGAGGAATTGCCTTTTCTTCTTCCTGCAGATGTTTTTTTCGGTTCTTCTTGTTTCCTCGTATTTCAATTCTCTTCTTACTCCTCGTCGGTCTCTCTATGTATATTCTCCTATTTTTATTTCTGGCCTCTATAGCTGCTTTGCATTCCTCGTCGTACCAGTCACTGGCTCTGGCTGTGCGTTTATACCCTACAGTTTCCTTCGTGACATCTGTCAGTACCGGTCACACAACTATCTATATCAAAAATGAAGTGTTTAAATTTCTCTGCTAATGGAAGAATGAAATTTTCAGGATTCATTGCAATTAATGTTTGTCTAGGAGCCAAATTTCTCATCATTGCAAGTAATTGTAAATTATTCGGCAGTCCTTGTCTAATTTCTTTTATCAATTTTATCAGAAATATCTTACACCTTTTTTTTATTTCAGAAAAATCAGATTTCGTAACCAAAATACATACTTTCAGTGTGGATTAAATATTTTTGAAATTCAAATTCTAAAAGGTTGTCACGGGAGGATATGTATGTGGTTTTAATTTTGTTGTGTAATTTTTTTAACTGTAGAACATTCTCTCATGTATTGATAGCCAAAACCTCTGAAAAACCTTTAAATATTTATAATGGGGAAAAACCTCATAAAACCCTCAAGCTTCTCAAAAAACCTTCAGTTTTAGCGGGAAACCTCTAGGTCTGGCATCACTGGTAACATATCTTTTATAGGTAACTAAATTTGTACCCAAAATCATGTTTTGCAGGTTTGTTTATCCTCAGTTGAATATTTGGAAATTGTATGCGACCTAAGGTTATTTTAAAGTTCAGTTCGCTTACTTGCCCAGCTCGGTCGGTGAAGCCAGGGGTATTAGGGTATTTCAAAAAGCTTTCCGAATACGTAAGGCAGATATTGCATCATTTCATTTGAAATAAGGAGTGAATTCAAAAATTCAACACTGCCGCAACACAGCAGAATTCAACAATTAGAAGTCTGTAGCTGAATTCTACTGTGTTGCGGCAGTGTTGATTTTTTGAATTCACCCAACGTTTGCCTACTAGGGCCATTATGAAAATCTGATATGGCATGCATCATTTCAGCATCGCTGATTTTTTTTGGGCGTTGTTCATTAGGTTCGGCATGCCCTTCAATCACTACATTGGGATCCTGTAGGGAAATCCCTCTTTTAGCATGCCCCTGGGGCAATCCCCCTTTTAAATGCTGGTGGGGTTTTAAATGCTTTTTTTTTTTTTTTTTGTGGTAAGATGAAGCTTAGGAGTCACCCTTTGTACTACTAGTCCGTCATGTCTTACAAGTCATGGTGCAGCGTATAGTAGTAAGCTTGATCTGAAGGAAAGATAATAGGATAGGTTAGGGGTCTGGAGGGTGCATGAGTAGATGTCGATGAACCTTGCGTTTGAACTCTGAGATGTTATATGAGCTCGGAAACACCGACTGCGGAAGAGAATTCCACAATCGAGTTGTTCTATTTATAAACGAACTACTAAACCGTAATGTGCGTGAAGGGGAGGGTTGTAGGGTGAAGGGGTGAGCCGAGTTGGCTAGTCTTGTGTTGCGGGAAAAAAATTGCCGTGTAGGCACGAGGTTTTTGATTTCAGTGGAGCAGTCGCTATGATAATAGCGGTAAAACTTGCTGAGCGCTGCTACATTCCTACGGTGGCTTAAAGAATCGATGCAAACGGTGTTATCGCCAATGAGTTTGATGGCGCGGTTTTGCACCTTGTCTAGCTAAGCCAAGGTAGTTTTAGGGGCGCCCGCCCAGATATACGAGTTGTATTCAAGGCGTGGCCGAATGTAGGACTTGTATATTGTAGCCAAGGCAGCTGGATGAAGGAGAAACTTACATCTCTTAAGGTAGCCGAGGCATTGATACGCTTGCTTGGTGATTTGCAGTATGTGATTATTCCATCGCAGATCGTTGGATAGAGTCACGCCGAGGATGTTCAGATATGGATCAGCTGTTATAATATCCTCGCCCACTGAAATGGAGGGAAGGTTGGTGCAGGTTTTAGTGGAGAATAGACAGTACTTGGTTTTGGTTTCGTTGAACTCGACACGATTCTTGCGGCCCCAATCAAGAATGAGTTGGATATCCTCGTTAAGAGAGTTGGACATGAGCTCGCGTTCTAAGAGACAAGGTCTGGCATTTGCTTGTCCTGTGTTGTTGGAGGGGTATTAGTAACGCAAAGTACCGTCATCGGCAAAACTATGAAGTGGATTGGAGGGGATTGAGAGCAGATCATTAATAAATATAAGAAAGAGGGTAGGCGAGAGAATCGCCCCTTGGGGAACGCCGGCCGAAATGGAATGGGGGTTGGATTCGACGCCATCCAATACTACCTTGATTGAACGGCCAGAAAGAAAGCTCTCAATCCAGTTCCCTAGAACTGAATCAATACCAATAGCTTGGAGTTTCGACAGCAGAGCGGGATGCCATACTCTGTCAAAGGCCTTGGAGATATCCAGAGCAACCAGACCAGACTCACCGAAGCCATGAATGCTTTGGTTGATGTGTTCAGTCAGGCACACAAGAAGGTCGCCAGTAGACCTTTTTGGTCTAAAGCCGTACTGCCTGTCGTGAATAATTTGGTTAGATTCTAGATATTTCATTAACCTTCTATTGATTATTGTCTCCATAACTTTGGAGAGAACAGAAGTTATTGCTATTGGGCGGTAGTTTAAAGGGTCGCTGGCTTCACCTTTTTTGGGAATGGGCTGAACATGAGCTAGTTTCCAAGAGTTGGGATAGACTCCGGAGAAATATGACATGGCGAAAAGTTTGCGCAGAGGTTTAGCCAAGGGTGAGGCACACTTTTTGAGAACCATAGGGGGAATATTATCGGGGCCAGTGGATTTATTGACGTCAAGATCTTTGAGACATTTATACACCTCTCGTGTCCTGAAGAAAATTCCGTCCATTGAATGGGCGTTGCGATCGAGGACCGGTGGTGACGTATCAGCTTCAGGTAACGAAGAATTTGAGGCGAACAGAGATGCCAATAAATCGGCCTTGGATTTGCTTTCTGTTATCACCTCCTTTCCATTAATGAATGGAGGGGTTGAGGAAGAAGTAAAATTCTTCTTGATGGAAGTTACCAAGGACCAGAAGTTTTTGCTGCCTACGTGGGTGTTAAGGATCTTACTTCTCAATTTATTGTCAAATGATGCTTTGACCTTCCTGATGATGGAATTACAGGAGTTTCTCGACTTGATATACTCACGCCGAAGTGACTCGTTGGGGGAATGTTTGTACGCTCTATAAGCGGCTTCCTTAGCTTGAATTGCGTTCTTACATTCTCCATTGAACCATCTATTTGGCCTAGGCTTTATAGATATGGTAGAATGAGGAATGAACAAACACATTCCTGCCTGTATTATTTTAGTAATACAGGAAGCGGCATAGTTCGCACTGGCACTGTGGAAACACAAATTCCAGTCTGTGGCTTGAAAAAAGCGTATAAGTCCCAACCAGTTGGCTTTCCCATAGTGCCAGACAGTTTTTTTAGGAACTGCGTTGGTTGGAGTAGAAGATGGATATGGGAAATTAGCGCTGACTAGTTTGTGATCCGAGTTACCAAGGGGCGAGCTAACTTCGACGGAGTATCGAGTTGGATGAGATGTAAGAAACAGGTCAAGCAGATGGGCTCCTTGACCTTCAACGTCCGGAACTCGCGTTGCACAGTTCACGATTTGGTGCAAATTATTTAGGTCTGCAAATATCTCGGCGTCTTTGCCAGAAACACTGGTGCCATTTGAGTAATTCAGCCAATTGACATTATGAACGTTGAAATCACCCGCAACAATGATTTCACACTCCGGGTGGGAAGATAAAAATCCGGAGATTTGTTCTGAGATAGCATCGAAGGCTAATGAGGAGGCTTCATTACTGATATTAGGGCTTCTGTATAGAAAACAGAAGAATATGACGTGGTTACGAAGAATAATTTTAATCCATAAATGATTAAATTCAGAGGATGTACTATTGTACACCTTCTGAAACGCCACGTCATTCCTAATATACATGGCGACCCCCCTATGGTCGGAGAAATTGTGCACTAAGGTATACCCAGCCACCTGAAATCGATCAGAATCAGTGTCAGTGACTTGAGTTTCACTTAGTGCGAATATGGCCGGGGTATGCATTTCAAGATAGCACATTACATGATAGAAGTTCGAGAGGAGACCCCTAATATTACAAAAAACAAAAGAGAAATATTTGTTTTTGTTTAGGGGCCTTTCCTGCGCAAGGTCCATGACCTCATTTGTGGCTGACTCAGCCGGCGATGCAACCATCGGAGCTTATGGGAACGGCCTTGCTGCAGTGTTATGCCTGCTTAAGCAAGACGATTCCCATCAGCTGGCCGATATTGCTGCAGCGCCGGCGTTGTCTAGCTGGGGGAGCGGGAGAAGTGGAAACGGGAACTTACTTGCTGTCCGTCAGTACGGCGTTGGTGAATTCCGTGTTGGTGACGTTTCCTTAGCTTATTTTCACTTCACTTCGTTAGCACAGTTAGCACTTTTATTGTTTTTCTGATTTTTTTTTTAACACTGATTAGTTTTAGAGGCCGGGATATGAATTTAAATTGACTTAATTAGTTTCTATTTTAATTAGTTTTCTATTAGTTTATTTTTTTGTTGTTTATTTTGTAGATTTAGTTTAGTTGTAACTTTCGCTTCGAAGTTGACTTGCGGCAGCACCCGCCCGCACTCAATGCCGGTACAGTCCAGACTCATACTCATGCTTAGGATAAACAGTTATAAGTTATTAATAGCTCTAATAAACATAATATATTTAGTTTTCGTATAAAATGCTTTATATATTCGCGGCACTTCGCCCACATTCCTCCGTCGCCAGCGGTCATCTACCGAGATAGTCCTCCAACGTTTTGGGTTATCAGGTGTACTTGAAATATTTAGGATGTGGATTTCTCCACCCAAAGCAAAAGTGCGTGTGCTCTTTTCCTTCGATCCCCACGCGCTCCGCCACTAATTAATTTAAATCAGAAATTATTTTTATTATTCTCTAAAAAAATATATTTTAATGAAACGTACTTAGTTTTTTAACTATATTTTCTATAAGAAATTTATGGAAACGTAACTAAAGATACGTTTGCACATAAAAAAAATATGCGCTTTGATTAGTACTCAACAGGCCTTAACAAGATCAGGCCAGAATATTAAGCGCGATCGTCGTCCGGAAAGCGCATCTGAATGTATTTAATTTAAATCTCAAGAAGCGGAGTAGAATCATGATTTTCCTTAACAATGATGAATCGCCCTAAAACATTTATTTGGCAAATTATTTTTAAAATTAATCGCGGTAAAAAATTTGCGCAGTATACTCCAACAATCTCGATTCGGGCGGGCCATGAGATCGGTGATGGTGGCAAAAACAATTGTAAGTTACAAATATTTCTTCCAATTAAGAATTGAATGACCGCAGTTGGCATTGTCGGCACAAAAGCTCTTCGTAATTGCATCATCGTTATTGAAGACTAAATAAATAAAAGTAGAGAAATTGATCTTTTCAACAAAATTTTCAACACACGTTAATCAAAACAGAAAATATTTTAATGTAACGAAATTGCATAATGTTATATTAAAAGAAATATTTGTAAGGAATCGTCGTGACGCATATTCCACCAATTTTTTTTTCTCAGCAATTAAGAGATAATTGTAGCATGGTCTGTCTCTAAGTGAAAGATTTCTGTTGTAAATATGCACGAAGATTTTTTTTCTTTATTACCTACTTAATTCCTTTTTGTATGGGAAGATGAAGGTTGCCTTCATGGGCTGTAATGAGTAAACTTGCTATATAGATATGACTCGCCCTCCATCCGGTTGTTTACCCTATAAATGCCGAAAATGCTCAAACAATAATTTTCCCATGAAGATATTTTTGGCAGACTCTAATCAATTTACAAATCTACACTTTCTGTGTACACCATTATTTACTGATTACTTCGTTGTCAGTGGATCGAGGAGCCTTTATTAAATTTTCCTGCCTACCGATTATTCCATTATAAGATCCCGATTAGATCATTGAGTGAAATTTACAAGAACACAAATTTATATCATCAATTATTCCGCAATATTTTTTACCATTTTGTTTTGTCCTATCTGTACACTGCAAAAATTAATTGTTTTTCAGAGAAGACAGTCAAAAAAATGATACGCATTCGCAGCTGATCAATGCCAACAGAAATTAATGCTTGTTTCACTGTTATTGTTATTATATATCTACTCAAATATAGTATATATTATTTAAACTTTTTATTCTCTTTTTATCTTAGCACATTTTTCAACAAAGGAATAAGAAACTACACAATAATACAATAATTAAAAAAATCAGTCAGGCAACTTCAATGACAGATCTGTGCTTGACCAGCCGAAAGTCGAAAACTATACTAAACCAAAATCCATATAGTGAAAAATTCAATGGAAATTGTATGTTGTTTTTAGTATTTTAGAACATATTTTATCAGTTGTTTTGAATGAAAATTATATATTAAATTAAAAGTAAATTTATAAAGGAATTTATTAAATTTAAAAAAAAGTTGCTAGAATATAGCATAAAGATTTAAATTTTAAACATATTTTGTTTGTGGAATCAATATATTTTATAACAGGGGTAGAAAGCCCAAATGGTATTGCGGACCACTTTGAACATGCATTATGATTTCGCGGGTCGGGGTGATTAGAATTTGAAGTTGTGCTGCTGCGAAGAACGCGGAATTATTAAATTATTATTCCTGAGCAATTGCGAAAGCTGCACAAACTAGTTTACGCCCCTGTGGGATACCGTGAAACAGTCGCTTTCTTTCTTTCCTCTTTGATCCGTTAGCTGGCGTTCCGAGCGGGACGTCTCCGCAACGGATACGCTGCTGTCGGTGCCGCTTGGCCTCGAACTCTACGATTTGTTTCCATTTTTGCCGATTTTTGGCGGTGTATCGAGCCTCGGTAGCTACTAATCGTTGATTCTATGGGTCACCCCCGATATTCTTTAGTCCAGTTTTCTTCGGTGCCGATCACTGGATTCTCCAGCTTGCGGGACGGTCTTGCCAGAGAAGTTTACGTGGCAAGCGGTCATCATCCATTCGGCAAACATGCCCAAACCACAGTAGTCGACGTTTTTTCATTTTTTCGTCGATCAGTGTCTGATCGCATCTTTGTCGAACTGTCTCGTTTCGAAGGCGATCGCGTAGTGAGACACCGAGGATCTGCCTTAAACATCGCATTTGGAAGACCTCGAGCTTCTTAACGTCCAGTTTGAGCAGTGTCCACGTTTCAGATCCATAAAGAAGAATCGGAAGGATCAACGTTCGGTAAAGGCGTCCTTTTATTTTGATGGAAATATTTGTTCGTTTCCAAATGCAGCACTCGAGCGAGGCGAATGTTTCTGTTGCCTGGCTGATGCGGCTGTGAACATCGGCCGTCACTTTCGTTTCCTCAACCAATGATCCCAAATATTTGAACCTTGGAACCTATTCAATTTGGGTTCCATCAAGGTGAACATTGGCCTTCGATCCATTCATTGTGAGCACTTTGGTCTTTTCCGCATTGATTTTTAACCCGTATGACTGGACGATACGGGAAATGTCTTATAAAATATCCGTTGCTTCTGCATCCGTGTCGGCAAAGACAGCGCTATCGTCCGCGAACATTAAGTTGGTTACGAAGTTGTTGGCGTCGTATCGAAGTCCGAGTCGGCCATCGAATGCTTCATTCATTCTTCAATTATTCAGGTCGATTACAACGTTGAAGAGAGCGATTAGATAAAAATCGATGGCAGGCTGTGAAATTTAATCATTGTTCATAGCAGACTCTTTTTTTTTCTTTTTCACATGTTAAATATTATTCAATCTCGCGGGCCGCACAAATTCCCGAGACGAGCCTCATGCGGCCCGCGGGTTGGCCACCCCTGTTTTATAACATCAATTTTTGTAATACTTATAAACCAAACGCCAGATGACTCTACACATCTGTATTAATTTGACAGTCCTTAACAAATGATTTTGACAAAATCTGCACTTAAGTGTGTTCTGATTTTGGTAATCCATAGGCTCGTTTAAAATTTGCTTAAAATATTTATAAATATGAACATACATAAATTTATAAACCCTACATTAACTATAATTAGTTTCTTAAGCTTTTTACAATATTCATGTGGACTATACGAAGATCAAATAAAAAAATTTGATTGGTAAGAATATTTTTGCTTAATGATAATTTATAATTAATTAAATATAAATGAAATGGCAATTTTTAGGAGGAAATTAAATATAGGAGCAATAAAGGATGGATCATTTCTACCAAATAATAATGATCGATTCATAGTAACAACAAACGAGAATGTCCTAGCAGCACTTTCAGCGAGTACAGGCGAGATTTTATGGAGGCAAATATTGGAGAAAGATCCACGTGGAGATATTAAGTTTAGCATTGTACCAAAGGATAGTAGTACAGCAGCTGCTAGTCGAGAATATAATTTAGCTTTTGACGTTCTTACTGTTTCCGGTGTGAGCCCTACGCTGGTTCGTGGATGGTGCAGTGAAACTGGAAACCTTGAGTTTGAATGGTCTTTCACGCCACTACAGCCAGAAAAAGCTGAAAATTCATTTTATTTCTATCAAGAATTTTATTTATATCATGTTATACCTGTACAAGGTTCACATTTTGAGATAACGCAATTCTTTGGCTCGACTGGACAAACAAATGGAAAAACTACAATTGTCACTGCTCCCTGGCTAAAGGAAAGAGATCAATGCTTCTTTACGCATCCCTACTACTCTTGTAAGGAGGGTGATAAAATCTTCTCCATAGATCTAACAGCTGAAAATCCTCAGATTATACAAACAGAATTACCATCTCCTAGAAAAGATGGTCCTAAGGAATTAAAGGTAACTTCTTAAATTGTAAAATTGTTCCTAAATGCTATAATTGTTTGTCATTCCAAAACGTGTCCTGCAACTCGGAGAAAATTCTTCTTATATCTATCTATTGCCCGCCTGGCTTGTTTAACACGTTGAATGCCACGCTCATTTTACTTGGCTTTTTGTCTGGCCAACATAAGTTTTTCATTATGCAGTGCATATTTTAGAGAAATATTATTTTCAACAGACAAGTTAATTGGTGCCATCATTCGTGACGCATTTATTTCACTGAGGTCACCGGTGGCCGTTTCTTGATTTTCGAATGAACATAGAGCAGCCAAGAAGGGAATAGGTCTTACAGACCCATGTGCTTATACAGGATGTAAAGAGCCCTTGAAAATCATACTGGCATAAGTCAAAAATTTTCAAAAACTGAGTTTAGACTAAAATTATATCATTTACGCATCACCCTGCTCAGCGCCATATTCAAAATAGCTACAAGTGTTAGATGTTCATCTATTCTCATCTATTATATGGAGAAATACGAAAGTTTAATTTTATTCCGAACTATAAAAAACTTGCATGCAGAGTTCTCCATAATGGAAAATTATCCGACAGCTACGAGGTGAGCTCAGGAGTACGACAAGGATGCCTACTCTCGCCTTTACTATTTCTTATAGTAATAAATGACATCCTTGTCGGCGCTCTAGATAGTAGAACAGGCGGCATACAATGGGGTTTGTTAGACCGCCTTAAGGATCTCGACTACGCCGATGATATCTGTTTGCTGGCCCACAGACACCAGGACCTCAAAAACATGTTAAACAATTTGGCAACAGAAAGTAGTCCAGCAGGCTTAAGGCTAAATCCGACTAAAACTAAAGAAATGCGGATAAATGCAAACACCATTGAACGAACAGCGCTGAATAACCGTGACGTGGAACTGGTAAATAAATTCTGCTACCTCGGTAGCATTATTACCGAAAATGGTGGGGCAGAAGAAGACGTCAGTTCCAGAATAAATAAAGCACGAGGCGCATATGCATGCCTGTCCCACATATGGAGATCAACGGTGATTTCCACTAACACCAAATTGCGGCTGTTCAACTCCAACGTTAAGGCAGTCCTTTTGTATGGTTGCGAAACATGGAAAGTCACCCAATTCATAACAGGGCGCCTACAAGTCTTCATCAACAGATGCCTTCGTCGTATCCTAAAAATCCGCTGGCAAGATAGAATTTCAAACGAAGAACTATGGCGCCGTGCCGGCCAAGAAAGGATAGACGACCAAATCAGGCGAAGGAAATGGAATTGGGTTGGCCACACCTTGCGACGCGAAAACGAAAATCTAGCCAAACAGGCCCTTGACTGGAATCCGCAAGGATCCCGTCGAGTAGGACGACCTAGAACAACGTGGAGGAGAACCCTACTAGCAGAAGCCGCAAAAACTGGGAGATCCTGGTCGGAGCTGAGAGCTGTCGCGCAAAACAGAGTCCGCTGGAGGGCAACTGTTTCCGCCCTATGTCCCATGAGGGATTAAAGGAGCGCAATGAATGATGATAAAAAACTTGACTTACGTCACTATGACTCTCAACGGCTCATATGCTAAATTCACAAAACTGGCTGGCGATAGGTCTTGGTGAGTCTAACGGAAAATTGAATGGGTAGTAAGGAGCGGTGGAATCGGACCATTTTTTGGTGCAGTTTTAAATATCACCCTGTATTTTTGTAAGCGTATATCCTATTTCCATTGTTAACGTACCGGTTTGGCTGAGGGTTATCATCCCACTCCAACAAAACCGCTCATAATACGAATCGGGAAATAATGCACAGAACCGGGTAGACCTTTCAGTCGACCTGTGCTTTTCGAATTAGAGTAATAGATTAAGTCCTCAACTGTATAAACCGAGATAATATCAAGACCATGGGACTTAGCAAGACCAGGCATATCTGCCCATATGGTGACTCCTTTCCATATTCTGGTAGGAACTGTAGTTCTCTCTAAACTGCATTAATTTCTTTACAGCATTTCAGTAACCATGATAAATTGAAAAATTTAAAATTATTGAACATTTACTCCAACTTTGTGTAATCTTGGCTTCACCCCAACGGCGCTACGAACAAACTCAGTGCCGGTCACCGGTGACCCCCATGGCATTCAAGGTGTTAACGATGAATTAAGATCTGAATACTCCAGATTAGCATCGAAATTCACTTTTAGGTCACGTAAGGCCTATATCACATACACAAATAAAGTCGGAGAAAATATCTTAAAGGACCGTAAAAAATTTTGCGATTTCGTTAATACAAACTGAAAGACCTCAGGGTGTCCGACAACAATGGGAGAGCTTCCTCTATATGTAACATGTTTACTGTGAGATTTAGTGAAGTCTTCGCTCCCAAATCTAACACGAAGAGAAAGTTTAAGCAATCTTGATATTAATAAAGGTCACGGCCCCGACAATCTGCCTGCCAGCTTCCTGCAGCGCTGCTCAAATGAAATAGTATTTCCTCTTCATATAATTTTTAACAAATCGGTATCGTTGGGAGGTTTTTTTTTCTCAAGGAACAATGAGTAATATGTGATTAATAGTTTTCAAATTTTTTTGCAATACACGGTTGAAAAAATTCCCTCCACAACCCTCATTTTTGGATGTGCTGCACGTATGTGACCCCTTAAAACACGGAGCGGCAATTTTGGGAAACGAATTTTTTTTGGAGGTGAAGGATTACACTTTTAACAACGACGCCGAGCAAGTTATGCAGGGGTGCAGAGGGGTGCAATATTACTTCTTGTCAAAATATATCGCACTCTTACAATCCTAATTCATAAAAATCACGTGTAGTAGATGCTTACTGTGTATTATATACTTGCTTAATGGGTATACTACGATTTTTTAATACTTTTTTATACTCTACATACCTTCCAAAGAAAATTCCACTTGAAACGAGCACGTTGCTTGGTTCCTTAATTTTTTATAGCGTTTTGAAAACGTTAACATTTTTTCACAATATTAACGTTTAAAAATAAGCAAAAAAAGTAAAGTGGCACCTAAAATTTATCAGTCCGTAGAAAAAAAATCTAACCTTCCGTGACTGATTGCTCACTATTAGAAGTGTCCTCGAAACACCCCCCCCCCCCCCCCCCAAAACCGCAATGTTGTAACTTTTTTTAGACTTTTGGCCAGCTTTTTTGGATTTGGTCCCACTGTGCGGCGCTCCAATAACCACCTTGACATGGTTAGATAAGGTCCAAAAAACGGCCCTTAAATTAATTGATGACGATACCGCTTGCGCCACCATCGACCCCCTGAGCCACCGTAGGAATGTAGCAGCACTGTCAAAATTTTATCGCTACTATCATAGTGACTGTTCCTCCGAGTTAAACGCTCTCCTGCATCCACGGCAACTTATAACCGCAACACCAGATTAGCCCACTCGTCTCATTCCCTCCTCCTGCAACTCCCCCTTTCACGCACTCTACAAGATATGAATTCGTTTGTAAATAGAATAACTCGACTATGGAATAATCTCTCGCAGTCAGTATTTCCGAGCTCATACAACATCTAAGAGTTCAAACACAGGGTTCATCACCCTTCTTCAACCCCCCCCCCCGTACCTTTATAACCCCCCCACCACCACCCACCAACCCAATTTAATTGTGCCTTGTTTGGCAAATAAATAAATAAATAATTTAAACTTGTACTTCAATAGGGAAGCAAATCTGGATTTGTTGTCGACAGGACCATAATGTACATCAATGGATCTAAATCACGCTGCGATAATGCGAATTTAGGCGATGTTATGTATGAATACAACAACAATGGACACCCACTAACAATATATGCTCATCGGGCAGAAAATGTTTGTTTTTATTTAAATTGAAAAATACTGAGCAGAATGATTTGAACTTATTTTTTTAGAGTCTTCATATTAAGTCGGTGGATGATAGTCAATGTACAAAGGCTGGTATATCTTTAGTAATACCCTACGAGAAATATTATGGAGCACCAAGATTTGTGGATTTTGACTGTTCCGACAAGCATTCACAGGAGGCAAACTGTAGAATAATTATTAGCAGTGAGGATGGAGCAATTATATATGTCGAACACAGTACGTATGATTTATTATTATTTATCCGCTCAGGAAATACTAGACTTCTAATCACGGTAATGTCAATATGTGCTCAACTGTGAAGAAGGCCCCTGGTTACAGGAATGTCCGAAACACAGATTGGGCCGTATACATACAACTGGTAGAAAGATCACTCCTTGAGGATGTTCTTACACACTCTTGGAGCGCTGAGATTTTGAATATCAGGTGAGGAATCTCTGCAACCTCCTAAATAATGCTGCTGATGCTATTGAAGTAGCCTGTCCCATTAGGAACCACAGCTAAGATGGCTTTCATTGCGAAAGCGGGTAAAATTTAACACCCTTTCTCCTCAAGATTCTAGAAAGACTTGTGGAAATTCATATTTAGCAGAGCAATTGCTAGAAAACTGCTTTCTCCCTCGCAGCATGCCTACCTACACGAAAGGTAAATCCATAGACACTGCTCTCCACTCCCTAGTAGCGGTCATTAAAAATCCCTTGAATTGAAGGAGTTCACTCTGGTTGCTTTCTTAGATATCGAAGGTGCTTTCAATAATGTTGATTCTTCTGTGGTCATAGAGACATCCCGGCGTCTGGGTGTGGATGTGTGCTTCAGGTTCTTTATTGCTTGATGAGATTCAACTCGTTTCAGGAGGCATAACACTGCAGCTAGTTGTTTCTCGATGCCCCGATGTCAAAGTCGCGATAGTACTAAAGATATCGCGTTTAGGTTGTGGCAGTTCCTTCTTCCCCGACTAGAGCTGCTTTTCGATATTGCATTCTATAAGAAGAAAATAGATTGTCAACAGTATAAAGGGACTTTCCTGAGACTCTAGTCTTTCACATAAAAAAAAAGCTGCAGGTTTTCGGAAGAAGTCAGAGGGATTGGAAGATGCACACCGCAAGGTCGCTCCTTTGGAATGTAACAGTCGATGAAGTGCTGATAACATTCAGGGAGTCTGGGGGTGCACCATGGTGGTCTATGCTGATGATATTGTGCGTGGTGGGGACCGGCAAGTATCTCAACAATAAGGGATATAATGCAACGAGCATTGGACCCTCTTGTTCATTGGGTTACCACAAAGGGTCTAGGCGTTAACCCAGCCCAGACTGAATTAGTGCTCTTTACAAGGAAGCATAGACTTCCTAATTTTCCTTCTTTAAGACTGCAATGAAATGTTGCAGCTTAAGGAGGATGCGAAATTTCTGGGTCTCATACTTGATAGGAAACTAACGTGGAGTCCGAATCTTCTAGAGGCCAGAACGATTGGAGTCACTTGGGGCCTTAAACCCCGCATTGTCCACTGGTTGTATACAGCCGTAATCAGACCTGGACTAATGCATGACGTATTGGTATGGTGCACTGCATTAAGAAGATTACGTAACGTAAGAAACTGGGAAGGGTCCAAAGAACAGCCGAGCTGTTTATTAGTGGTGCAATGAGAAGCACCCCAACAGCTGCGCTGGATGTCCTATTGCATCTTATTCCTTTCGACATACATGCCGGGCAAATGTTAGCCTGGACGGCCACCAGGACAAAGGCTTCTCTTGGATGAGCTCCATTCATCCATCCTTAGGAGGTTCGCCACCGCTGCGGACAACCTAGATTACACTACACCTACGTGGACCTTAGAGAAAGGTTTCAGTACCATCATTCCGGCCAGAGATGACTGGACATATGGGGTTACCCCGACTGGGTCATTATGTATCTTTACTTCTTCTTCTTTAACGGCTCTATAGCCGGGATACGGTCCTGGCCTCTCGTAACTGTTCTCTCCACCGGTCCCGATTCTGAGCCGAAGTCATCCAGTTTGGCATCCCTAAGCTCTGAGCGTCCTGGTCTACGCCATCCTTCCAGCGAAGGTTGGGTCCCCTTCGCTGTCGCACCCCATAGGTCTTACCGTAGAGAACTTTCCGAGCAGGCTCATCTTCACTCCTACGAGCTAGATGCCCTGCTCACCGGAGCCGACCGTGCTTTATTTTCTTCACCACATGTATGTCTCGATAGCGTTCGTAGATCTCGTCATTGTAAAGTCTCCGGAATTGTCCTTCCTCACATAAGGGGCCAATTTTCCTCTCGAACACGGCTGAGGTTTGAGTACTTTTTGCTAAGCACTCACGTTTCAGATGCATATGTGACCATCGACAAGACCATCGTCTTATACAGGGTGTCCCACATAAACTTACAAAGCGGCCGGCTGTGGATAGGTCTTAGATAGGAAATTGTCCAAGCTTTCCAATTTTTTTAAAAAAAATATTGGTTTATCACGTATTTTTTGGAGAAAAAGGTGGTTTTAGTTGAAATTTTAGTGAAAAAATAACAAAATTTTGGCGATTCATAACTCCAAAAGTTGGTAAGATAGGACCATTGTAGATAGGTGGAGGAATTCTGCGTGCACTGGTACCATTACCATGAAAATAGGATATACGGTTACAAAAATACAGGGTGATATGTAAAACTTTAGCAAAAAAACTTCAAAACGCCCTAGCGGCTAAACCGTTACGTTTCCCCCCCCCCCCCCCCCACCCATACGATTTTTTGTTCGTCTATCCAAGACCTATCCACAGCCGGCCGCTTTGTAAGTTTATGTGGGACACCCTGTATAGTAAAAGTTTAGTTAGATGCTTGGATTTAAAGATCCTTGACAGTCCTACTTTGTTGGCTTTTAGCAGTCGTGCGCCTCCTTCTGGTTCCATGCTATTGTCGGCTGCTACTATTTATTCAAGGTAGGTAAATGATTTTACCACTTCAAATTCATGCTCCTCTACCTTCATTGTGGGACCAATGTTAGGTGTTCTTGTAGACGAGGCCACCATGTACTTTGCTTTGCTTTCGTTAATGTGCAGTTCCAGATTTCCAGCCGCCTGCTCAATCTGAGTGAAAGCTTCTTGTACAGCTGTTGTTGTTCTTCCAATGATGTCAATGACGTCTGCATAAGCCAGTAATTGGGTCGACTTGTGGAGGATTGTACCCCTTGATGTCACGCCCGAATCTCGGATCACTTTCTCCAAAGCCAGGTGGAAAAGGAGGCAGGCCAGACCGTCCCCTTGTCGGAGGCCATTATAGATGTTGATTGGTCTGGACAGTGCTCCGGATTCCTTCACGTGGCTTGTCACATTGGTCATGGACAACCTACATAGTCAGTTTGTTGGGGATGCCGAATTCTCTCATGGCTTTGTAGAGTTCTACTCTGGCTACGCTATCATAAGCGGCGTTAAAGTCTATGAATTGAGTTTTGCAACTCTAGACATTTTTCCATAGCCTGCTTCAAGGTGAAAATCTGATCAGTTGTTGATTTGGCTGAGCTAAACCCACACTGGTAATAGCCCATGATGTTTATGGCGTATGGAGCCATCCTGTTCTGGAGGATAGCGGAGAATATCTTATACGCGGTACCCAACAACGTTATACCGCGATAATTAGTGCACGTTGTGATATCTCCTTTTTTATGTACCGTACAGAGGATGCCTTTTCTCCAGTCTTCTGGCATCACTTCCTACTCCTATACTTGCACAATTAAAGGTAGGGACACACTGAGCCCACGTACGCAACGTATCCCACGCCGATCTGGATCGACAGATATAACGTTGCGTGGGACGCGTGTGACAGTGCGTATGATAAGTGTGTTTCTAGGCATACAAATTCAACCGTTTAGATTTAATAACGCGTTGCATACGTTACGTACGTGGGCTCAGTGTGTCCCTACCTTAACTCATGAAGTATTATATGCTATATATGCTAAACTTTTATTGACTGGCTTTAGAACCACCGAGGGCAAAGTGTTGCATTTACAATATTTAAAAAATTAGTTAGTATGTATTTAACAAAAATTAGTAGTTCAAACTATATTTATTTATTTATTTATTGTACTTTTATGTAATCTCAGACAATGTTGCATGGATTCGCGAGGAGGCATTGGCGAATATTATTGCTACTGAATTAATTGATCTGCCATTATCGGACTCAGAAGGTGCAATCGAGACGGAATTAAAAAGCAAACCTGGTAAGTAAACTCACAAAAATATATTTTACATTTATATCGACATTTGTAATAAAAATTTTGTAATTTTGCGACCTTAAGAGGACAATGAAAATGAGTGTAAGTATAGTTTAGTACAGTATAATTAGTTTATGATTTGTTTTTACATACTAAGTATTTGTTTGGCATCACAATGGCCCAATGGTGTGCCTAAAGTGGGCTCCCTAGTGGGGGAGCAGCCATTTCAACCTAACCTAACCTAAGTGTTTGTTGTTTTCTCTGAATTTTACGTTATAACATTGATTTTGCAATTTTTCATGGTTGAAAGTAGGAAAAATCTTACGGAATGACGCTGAGTCATTTATTAATTGAAAGTTTTCTTTCGGCTTTTTTATGTGATAGTTTTGGAAAAATCACGCTCTAACGAATATGCGTGTCCATTTGCTACAAAATTCCTTTGCTCAAATATTTTCAAAACAACTCTTGGACGTTGAAAATGGGCAAACTCCAATCGATAGCAGAACATTTTATTATTCGGAATCAAAAATACGAAAAGTCTTTAATATCTCCTTCTTCTTCTTTGGTCCGTTAGCTGGCGGTCCGAGCGGGATGTCCCCGCAACGGATGCGCTGCTGTCAGCGCCGCTTTGAAAAATGCGGTTTCTTCGACCACCCGCCTCCTTTCACATCCTGGGCTTGAGGCCAGGCGACGACGAAGTTTTAATGTCCTACTGTATATTAACATAATGGAAGCTATAGTGCGCACCAACAGAACTGGAAATTTCCACACGCCACATTCCACACGCATTACCATTTCGTATATAAATAAAATAAAGGCGCACGTTCATTGTAATTTCTCCTTCGAAATTCGTTTATGGGCAACCACACTCCGCCATACCATCTGACCACGACAAGTGTGGCAGTGAGGCCGTTGAATTGTGATTGGGAAAATATAAATAAGCGGGGATTTAGGATTTTAAACGAACGGAGCGACACTATTCTTTTCGAATGTCTTTTCGTGGTGAAATTTGAGACTCTCACTGACCATGGAAAAAGCGATTTTGAGATTCCTAATTATTTTGGCGCACGCCATGGATTCCAGCTTGTACTAAATAAAAGAATACACATTTGCCTAAAAGATGAGCCTAAGTATGTTGCTTTACGATAATTAGCCTAAGAGTTATTCAAGTTTAAGTAAATTTTACTATACTATACTATGTGCCCCTTAATCCCTCGTGGGACATAGGGCGGAAACAGTTGCCCTCCAGCGGACTCTGTTTTGCGCGACAGCTCTTAGCTCTGACCAGGATCTCCCAGTAGTTGCGGCCTCTGCTAGTAGGGTTCTCCTCCACGTTGTTCTAGGTCTTCCAACTCGACGGGATCCTTGCGGGTTCCAGTCAAGGGCCTGTTTGGCTAGATTTTCGTTATCGCGTCGCAAGGTGTGGCCAACCCAATTCCATTTCCTTCGCCTGATTTGGTCGTCTATCCTTTCTTGGCCGGCACGGCGCCATAGCTCTTCATTTGAAATTCTATCTTGCCAGCGGATTTTTAGGATACGACGTAGGCATCTGTTTATGAAGACTTGTAGGCGCCCTGTGATGAATTGGGTGACTTTCCATGTTTCGCAACCGTATAAAAGAACTGCCTTAACGTTGGAGTTGAACAGCCGCAATTTGGTGTTGGTTGAGATCTCCGTTGATCTCCATATGTGGAACAAGCATGCATATGCGCTTCGTGCTTTATTTATTCTGGAACTGACGTCTTCTTCTGCACCACCATTTTCGGTAATAATACTACCGAGGTAGCAGAATTTATCTACCAGTTCCACGTCACGGTTATTCAGCGCAGTTCGTTCAAGTGTGTTTGCATTTATCCGCATTTCTTTGGTTTTATTCGGATTCAGCCTTAAGCCTGCTAGACTACTTTCTGTTGCCAAATTGTTTAACATGTTTTTGAGGTCCTGATGTCTGTGGGCCAGCAAACAGATATCATCTGCGTAGTCGAGGTCCTTAAGGCGATCTAGCAAACCCCACTGTATGCCGCCTGTTCTACTATCTAGAGCGCCAACAAGAATGTCATTTATTACTATAAGAAATAGTAATGGGGATAGTAAGCATCCTTGTCGTACTCCTGAACTCACCTCAAAGCTGTCGGATAATTTTCCGTTATGGAGAACTCTGCATTTGGAATTGTTGTATAGGGCTTTTATCAATTCTATTATCTTATCCGGCAGTCCACGTCGCCGTAATGCCTGCCATATAAAGCTCCTATTAACCGAGTCGAACGCTTTCTCATAATCTACGAAAGCAAGGTAAAGGGGGGATCGGAATTCAGTAGACTGTTCCACTATTATTCTTAAGGTGTTGATGTGATCTATACATGAACGGCCCTTCCTGAATCCGGCCTGCTGCCTTCTAAGCGTTTGATCTACTGCCTCTCTTATTCTTGATAGTATAGTGTGGGACAAGATTTTACCCACAGTAGATAATAGACAGATGCCTCTCCAGTTGTCGCATATTGTTAGATCCCCCTTTTTGGGTATTTTGACTATGATACCTTCCGTCCAATCCTCCGGAAAGGTACAGGTGTTCCATGCTAATTCGAGGATTGGCTGAAGCGCATCTGCTATGAGGCTTGAGTCGGCTTTCAACAATTCTGGCGGGATGCCATCTTTTCCAGCTGCTTTACCATTGGCCATCGCATGAATTGCGGTTACTATTTCCGTCTTGGATGGGGCCCGGGTGTTGATTCTAAATAAATACAATTAAATTTCCTGTATATTAGTGGATAGTGGGGATAGCCCCTCTTTAGAACAATTGTTTTCTCCAAACACATCAAAGAATCACCCCTGAAAATAGAGGGTGGTATTTTGGGGGCTCCCCTCCCCTGCGAGTGATAACTTTTTGGGAGGTTAAAGTATGCTATTCAATGAAAAAATTATAAAAAAATTTTCAGTGTCACGATTTGTTCAACTTTTAGGAGAAAATATGCTTCACCGCCTGGACTATAAGTGCTAATTTTTTCCTTTGGTATTGGGTTTTCTTATTCTGTAACTATGAGAAAGTGAAAACGTGAAAAGTCTTTTCATTCTTATTCTCATCGGGTCTTTTCATTTTGCGTTCTCATTTTTGTCATAAAAGGCCCCTTTTAGACGAGCGGACAAAACTTAACTGTCTTCGTTAATTCTCTTTTGAAGCCCGGTGAAGTGACCGGGATCAGGTTACTCTTTTTATCTTTGTGAAGTGTGCACTGTGGTTTAGATTGCGTAATATCGCAGACTCATCGGCGAAATCTCAAGGATGACGGCCTTAGCTCTTTATCTTGTTGAAACATCATACGTGATCCTTCTTTCAGGCTTCTTTTTTCCGTCTGTAAACTATTGTCTTATCTGAGCTTTTTTATTTGTCTTCGTGTGCCAGAAACATTTCTACATTTAGTCGCCAGCTTGCATTTATCATCGAAGAAATCATTGCAATCTCTAAGATGTCAACAAAATTATTGACCTGAGCTGACAGTTGTCGACCAGCCTAGAAAATTACACAGGCCGAGCCAAATGCCTTAATGGCCGCTTGAATAATAATAATAACAGAATTACCCTTGCTCCCGGCCTTGCATTTGATTGCATTGCTACGCAGGCATGAATTACTATGCTGCATATGGAGGGACGAAAAAATGCCTGAAGATTGGGAACAAAGCATTATCTGCCCAATACACAAGAAAGGGGACAAATTCAACTGTGAAAACTATAGAGGCATATCTCTTTTAAGTACAGTATATAAAGTAATGACAAATATAATTAAGGCCAGACTGGAACCTTATGCAGAAGCCGCAATAAGTGAATACCAAGCTGGATTCAGAAGAAATAGGTCAACAATGGATCAACTTTTTACAATAAGGCAAATCTTCCGAAAATGCTGGAAATGCAACATTGACGTGTATCAACTTCTCATCGAGTTCAAACAAGCATATGATAGCATCGACAGGGTATTATTATTATTATTATTTATTGGACAGAGTACACAAGATAATAATCTTTTAGAGTACAAAGCAAACGGTAAATAATCCATAAATTCTTACAACTAGCTTAATATAGAGAAGTGAAGAAATTGAAAGAAGTAAGAAATTAAGAAAATACGATAGAGCTAGGTAAGCTAAGAACAGTAGAGTAGTAATACTACTGCGAAGCTGGAAGAGAGCTTAGAAATATAGAAGCCGGCTTTTTGAACATTGTGGCTGTGCTGATTTTTTGGATGGATATAGGAAGTCTATTCCAAAGTCTAATCGCATGCACAAAGAAAGAACGACTGCAAACCATGGAACGATGAAAAGGGATAAGCAACTTAACTGATCTCAAGGACTGCATCGGGACAAGGAAATCAGAGAGGTAGCAAGGACACTTAGAGTAAAATATTTTATATAGGAGAGTTAGTGCCATGACATTGAGAAAATGAAAGAGCCCACATCCGAGTAGTGAATTTTGCACGCCCGACACATGATCGAAGGTGAAAAACAAATCTCAAACAATCATTGAATGCGACCCTGAGTCGTTGAAGAAAGGACGAATCAAGAGATATATAAACAAGGGCACCATAGAGAAAATGCGGCAGAATTAGGGATTTCACAAGCTTGGCACGGATAGATGGTGATAGCAGATCCGCGAACAGCCACAGTTTTCGCAAGGTACCATATATCTTAGACAGCATGAAGGAAACATGATTACAACAGGAAAGCTTCCAATTAATAAATATCCCAAGGCTCTTGACACAATCAACGACAGGAATAGGAACACCACCTACTAATAAATTAGGAGTATATTCAGAGGACATAGGACGCTGGCTGATAAGCAATACTTGGGATTTAATTGGATTAAGTTTGAGGAAATTATTAGATCTCCATTCACTGATACGATATAAAATATTATTCATAACTGCTGTACCGGAAACAATATCACTAGGAGGAAAAGAATTGTACAGCTGAAGATCATCAGCATACATATGAAAAGAACAGCCGTCAATGACAGAGGGAAGATCATTAATATACAGGGAGAAAAGAAGAGGACCCAGTATCGAGCCTTGAGGGACACCCAGACGCACCGGCAGAAGAGAGGATATTCTGCCGTTGTGCCGAACACATTGAAATCTATCAGAAAGAAGAGAGGAGAAAAGAGGCGTGGCAGAGGAAGAGAACTGATAGAGTTGATTAAGTTTGGACAACAGGAGCGGATTGACTACCGAGTCAAAAGCCTTAGAAAAGTCGAGCAGAGCTAGAAATGCAATATTACCCTGATCAATGGTAGCCCTTAGATCAGTTGTAACCCTTAACATAGAAGTCTCACAACTGTGCGATTTACGAAATCCAGATTGAAAGATAGAAAGAAAATTGTTACGTTCAAGATGGCTCATCACTTGAGTAAAAATAATTTTTTCAAAAGCTTTAGCAAGAAAGGGAAGGATGTTAATAGGACGAAAATCAGATATATCAGATGGAGACGGTCTTTTGGGTAAAGGAATCACAATGGCCTTTTTCCAAAGCGAAGGAGGAGATTGTTACGTTCGTTGTCTGAGAATTCTTCTCTCAGTGCGTGAACGTTTATGAGATAAGGGCATATCGCTTTGAAGCCGATAACGGTAGGCTACCCTGAAAATTGTCCTTGAATATAATAATTTCGGACGGGCTTCAAGAGCCTCCATCATGACTTTTCCTTGAGCTACTTTGTGAATATTAAATTTTTTTCACAGCAAATATTTTTTGTTAATTAAAATTAGTTACTTTAAGCATTTTTGTGTTTTTCGTGAAGCTTATGCAAAAAGTGTCACAACAGGATAATCTAAAATCAAGCCAAAACTCGATTCAGACTTGAGTATAAATTGCACATTATTACAACGACCGTAATTTGATGAGCTAAGTTTTTCAATGTGATACTGTTTAACTTTTTCTTTATAATAATTGAATTTGTGTGATTTTATTTTTACATATGCAGAATACATACTTCATATATGCAAACCTTTTATAAGAAAAAGACGCCTTCATGATTTCTCAACAAGCATAAAGTAATTTAATTTTGTTATCTAGGGAATATATTCGAAGCATTCGTGAGAAGAATAACAGCACAAAGCCATCTCCTTAAAAGCACCATTCTGAATACACTTGGACTTGGCTTACCATTAACAGCATCACAGGAGGCGGGACTAGTCAGAGATTCATTTGGCTTGCATAAAATGCTCATAATTCTTACAAAAAGCGGAAAAATCTTTGGAATTGATAATTTGACTGGGCAGACACATTGGATTCATTATTTACGAAATTTCGATAATTTCAGTAATGGTGAGAATATGAAATTGTATATTCAAAGGACATCGAAGCATTTCCCATATGAGCCTGTTTGCTCAATTGTTGGCAGAGAAAAGGTAATGTAACCATTGAGGAAAATTAATTGTGTTAATTTGGACTATTTTATACATTGAAGGTTGTTGGAGGCGGTATTTTATATGAATTCAATCCAATAAATGGCAAACCTATTGGTGATGGTGTAACAAAACTTACTTCAGAAATAAAGCAGGTTGCGCTCCTACCTGAAACCGAAAAGGATTTCTTAAAGGGGCTATTGATAATTACACAAAATGATGATTTACTTGTTTTTCCGGAGCGGACTGCACCAATGGTAATTTATTTATATTTTTGTTTAGTTATTAAAAACAGAGGACTTGCGGTGTTGTGAATCAAATATAATTTTAGGGATTTTTAGGTGGTAGTTTTAAGGTCAAGAATCGTAGTACTTGCCCGTTATGGCATTAATTAAATTGTGGTGCAATGTCAGATAGTAAGCTTACCTCGAAAAATATATAGAGGATAGGATATGGTAAAAGTTTAGAAACAGCCTAAGGAGATGTTTGAGCACTTGGATATGGTAGAAGATTGTAAAACTGACTTCCTTGAATGTAACGTAGCAAAAATCGGGACAGTGACTAGTCTTAACGTTGTCAGATTAAATAGCCGGTGAGGGAGAAAGGCGGTTATGTTTGTGGTGAAATTATTATGGTAACAGCAGCGATGAAATTTTCAAAGAGCTGCTCTTTCCTAAGGTGGCTGAAAGCTGCCATAGTGTAAGAAATGATATGTTTGGGAGCGAATTTTACACCTTGTCCATTCTTGTTCAGACGGACCCCGGAGCCAAATATGAAGTGTTATTAGAGATTGATTGAAGTCGGCATGTGTTCTTTCCTCTTTTTTGATCCGTTAGCTGGCGGTACTGGTCGGACGTCCCCGCAACGGATACGCTGCTGTTGGTGCCGTTGGGTCACGAACTCCAGTCACGAGTCGTTTCCATTTTTGGCGTCGTCGGGAGCCTCGATAACTGATAATGGTTGATTTTTAATACTCCCTCGATACTCTTTAGCCAGGTTTTCTTCAGTTCCGATCACTGAATTCTCCAGTCTGCCGATCGGTCTCTCTAGAGAAGTTTACGTGGCAAGCGGTTTTCATGCATTCGGCAAACATGTTCAAACCACTGTTTTCGATTTTTTGCATTTCCTCTTCGATCAATGTTTGTTGATCGCGCCTTTGTCTAGAAGTTGTTATCGTCGTATCGAACTCTGTGTCGTCCATCGAGTGCTTCACGCATAATCGCGTCGACCACAACGTTGAAGAGAAGTGGAGAAATGACGTCTCCTTGTCGGATGTCTGATTGAATCAGGAATTCCTCGGATAAGTCGCTGCGAATACGAACGCTGCTGGCTGACGTTTGGAGAAGTTGGATGATTTTCAATCGCACTGTTCGGTTCCCAAAGCTCTCCACAAGCTGTTCCAATCAATGTAATCGAAACCGGATTTGAAATCGAAGAAAACGACAACAGAATCCTCGATGTGGTCTAAATCCCCTTTGTTCTTTCCGGCTTGTTTGCTCTCGATGTTTCTGTAGCCTCGATTGTATGATTTTCGTAAATGCTTTGCCGACGATCGAAAGGAAACTAATACCGCGATAATTCTTGCATTCCCAAATGTCGCCTTTCTTCAAAATTGTCTAACGATCGCTTTCTTCCACGCTGACGGGACACGATCAGAATGCTATATGTATGTTGTGGGACGTGGAGTTGTTGTTATAAAACACCACCTCCGCCTTTGATCATCTCGGAGGTTACTTTTATTTTATGTGAAAGAGTAGATCTATTTTTTCATATAGAGTGCAATGTCGAACAGCAGTTATAGTCGGAAGGATGGAACTACCATAATCACCGCGATATTTTTTACTCCACCTACTCCTCAACCATTATTTTCGCGACTCTTGACATCGGGGCATCGAGAAACAACTCGCTGGAGTGTTATGCCTCCTGAAACGAGTTGAATCTCATCAACCAACCGATGACATGCGCTTTGGTGGAGCGGGGAAGGGCTAAGGAAGGCTATGACAGGAGGAATCAGGAATGTAAAAAGGGAAGAAGAAAGAAGGAAAGTTATGTAGGTTGGAAAATGGAAAAGGCGAAGGACCGTGGGGCTGGCCGGGATTCGAACCCGGGACCTCTGGGATGGTAGCCAAACGCCTTACTCCCTAGGCTACTGAGGCCATATTTAACCAGCTCTGCTGGGATGTCGTCTGCACCCGAGGCCTTGTTTTTGAGCCGGCTGATGGCTCTGCGAACTTCTTCTATGCTTGGAGGCGGCAGCATAGCATTATCATCAGATCTTGGTGGAGCCTCCGAATCTTCAGTTAGCTCGCCATTTAGCAATTCATAAAAATCGGTGATCAGATTCCTTTCTTTGTCCTTGCAGTATCGGCAAAGTGGTGTGAATTGCGTTATACTGCGGAGTCTTCGGTAGAACTCTCGCGCCTGGTGCGGCCGTCGCTCTCTATACTGGTTTAGTTCACAGACGAGATTTTTTTCCTAGGCTTCCTTTTTTCTTCTGTGAATTCTTTTTTCTTCTTTTCTGAGCTCTCCCGTTGCTCGATACGCTGCATTCTTACGTTCAGTTGCCAGCTTGCATTCATTATCCAACCAGTCGTTCCGATCTCTACGACTTCTGCCCTGAACAGTAGCTAGCATTATTTCGTAAATAATTAGTTAGTATATCGATGCGGTTTCTTGCCTTGTTTCTTGGTAGGTTGACCAACCTTCTTTGAAATGCTGGACTTAGGACCAGACGACCGCGGCACCGTGGAGTGAAGTGCCCCTACACAACATTTCTTGAAGAAATATCTCATGATCTCGGTTTCTAACGTAAAACTGATTTTAAACGTTGTAAGTTATTGTACAATTTGGTTCTGTTTAGGACCGAAGTCTTTTACTTTTCTGTGCGCCAAAAGGGTGTCTGCATGCAATGAGAATAAGCCAAACCGGCTAGCCTTGACTTGTGGAAGAACTATGGCCGTAGAAGTATGTCATTTTGGTAGCACCGTTAAAGTTCTGCTAGGGCAGTTACATTTCTACAATGGCTTAATGTTCTTATGGTGGAGCAAATGGTGCCTTTGCCGATAAATAGCTCCTGGAGCCGGGATGCTTGTTTCGGAATATAATATAATCCATCGGAGGATCTTGGTTAAGTGGTGGACCAGTTATTCAATTCACATTATCAATTGCAATCGAAAACGGAAGGATTTGTAAAGTAAGTTTTGTTGGAGATAAGAAAATATTTCGTTTTGGAAGTGTTGAACTACAAACGATTCTTGTCAGTCTGCAAACATCATCCTAATGCGAACTATAATGTGGCGTTTATTCCATTTACAATGCTAAGAGACTCATAATGTTGGTCTATTGTCTATTCCAAATATATTGCACAACAATAATTAAAAAACGACGTTTTTTATTTCCTAGGCTGATGGGCTGTACATCTTCACTGCTGATAAAAGCACGTCAACTTTAACTGGATTTATTATCACATACAAAAATGATGTAAGAATTCTTAACATTTTCAATCGGATGCTGTAAATTTATTCTTTTAAATTAGAAACTGTCTTCTTTACCGATTTGGTACGCTTACCTTGGAGGACATGGAAACACCCATGAAATTATCGCTGTTGCAGCGAAAAATCCCAATGAACGAGTTCATTCGCAGGGACGCGTATTAAGCGACAGATCAGTTTTATATAAATATATTAATCCAAATCTTGTCGCCGTTGTTACGCAAAGTATGGACAACATTCATAAGTGTAAGTTGTATAAAAATGGCATTGTGAGAAGACCCGCAAATATTTTATGTTGATTTTTTAAATAGATGTAATGAATATGCATCTGATTGATGTTGTGTCTGGATCTATAGTTTATTCGATGGCTCACAGAAAAGTAAGGAAACCACTGCATATTGTCCATTCAGAAAACTGGTTGGTTTATTCATACTACAATGATAAAGTTCGTCGAACAGAAATAAGTAAGTGTACTTTGATTTTTTGTGTGATTCAATAAAAAACAAATTTAATATCATTTAGCTACAGTGGAGTTATATGAAGGAAAAATTCAGACAAATAGTACAACTTGGAGCTCATTAGAGGCTCCGCCATTGCCATTAATTGAAAAGCAATCTTTCATTATACCAACAACAGTCGAAGCTATGCGTGAGACTATCACAGAACGTGGAATAACGAACAAGGATGTTTTAAGTAAGAAATTAGCTTAAGTAGTAATTTGTGTCATCAATACTTTCATTTATTCTATAGTCGGAACATCAAGTGGCGGAATCGTGGAAATGCCGTGGGCCCTGCTTGATCCTAGAAGACCAGTTTCAAATCAAGCACGCGAAGAGGGATCTATTCCATATATACCAGAACTGCCAATGCCAACAGAAAACATAATTAACTACAATCAAACAATATCTCGAATAAAGAACATTTATACAGCACCTAGCGGCTTAGAAAGCACATGTTTGGTAGTTGCTTATGGTCTTGGTAATATTTTAATTTTTGTTTTTAAAATAACAAATATCAAATTAGTAATATTAATTTCTTTTTTGCAGATCTTTTCGTTACCAGAGTATCACCTTCAAAAACATTTGATTTGCTGAAAGAAGATTTTGATTACTTCTTAATATCGGTTGTTTTGTCCGCTCTCATTGTTGGTTCCTGTGCTACAAAACATCTTGCTTCACGGAAAGCATTGAAGCAAGCTTGGAAATAGTTGTAATTTAAATAGTTCAATTTTTTTTCAAAGTACTGAAAGTGCTGCAGAGCACACAAAATATTAAATTAGTCAATAAAAACAAGGTCTCTGTGTAACTGTTTAATTTATCTTTATTTTTATTAATTGTTTAACTAGTTTTTGCTTGTGGATTAAATAAAAAGGACCGCGGTGACCAAACAAACAACTCAGTATTTGTCGGCTGTGGTTGCTGCGGAATCTCTTTATACGTTATTCCTATGATGGGAGCTTCGAAGCACCATGTATTAACATCGGCTTGGTCTCCAAAACTCCTCGGCATTCGGCTCATATTGATGTGACCTTAATCACTTCCTTGCTCTGTTTGAAGAATGCCAACATTACCTTTATATCCAGACTGGACCTTCTTATTACACCTAGGCTAAATTTCTGAGGCCGATACGCTTATCGTTTTTGTTCTTGAAGACGCCAATCGCTCACGTATTTGCAGCGCACGTTCCACAAAGGCGACCTTTTATAACCTGCTGGTTAATCTGTGAAGTATGAGTGAAGGGAATGTCGACAATATTGAAGGAACCTTTGTCGATTTATTCTTTAACTGCATAGTTAGGATAATAAATAGACCTTGGCCTAAGCAACTTTCAAATGGAGATAAAGATAAGGTTCCTACATGTAAACCTGAACCACTGTCAAGCGGCAATAGAACTGTTCGCATCGACAGTATTTGAGGAGATAATCGACGCAATCGTCTGCGAGCAGTATAGAAATCTTCACAGCGACGTCTGGATAGCGAATAGCAGCGGCATGTCAGCGAAAAGGACTTTCCACCATGAGAAACCCAGAGTTTGGCTTCACGCGGGAAAAAGTAGACGGAATAGACCTCTACGTCTATGCACAGCGGCCACTAAGCCATCATCTTCGAGGTGGTTCAGGGTAAAAAAAGGAACCCAAGGATGGGCCGTTAAGAAACTCGACGCAGAGGTGTCCGAGGAAGTATTCCTGCACGATGCGAGGTCGGCAGGAGGTACCAGGGAATGGGCAGAGCGGATTGAAGACTGTAGAACAGGCATGTGAGGCATCCTTGCCGCGGCGCGCCACCGTCAACATTCACCAAACTTCTCGCGGGGACCCAGAAATCGACGTATGCCGAAGGGCCTGTCTGAAAGCGAGAAGGAGAACTCGAGAACTCCGGATTTTGACGAGCTCGAACGAGACTATCGCTAAAAATAAATCCGAGTCAACTCCTGTTGCTTCCACAGAACGAACGCACCACCATTCCTTTGTTTAGGTGGACCCAAAAGAGGTACTTACGGTAACCGCAGAGGAGATTCTGGAGGCCGCTAAAAAGGTAGGCATCAATATGGCGCTCGGCATGGGCATGCCAAACAAAGCAGCGAAGCTAGCAGCTACGATATCGCCAAACTAATTTCGACTTGGTCCTACGGGACCTTATAGCTCTAATTGCCGCTTGGCTATCAGAGAAGATACAAATCCGTTTGGTTCGGTAGCCCCTTCTTAAATTCTCATGAGTGCATGTCAGAATAGCTTACATCTCTGCTTGAAAGACAGTTGCTAGGGTGCCTAGGCTTATCGCTCTGCTGAATCTGGGGCTTTCACTCCAGATTCCGGCGCCCACACCTGTCTCTGTTTTAGAGCCATCCGTGCATCATACTAGTCCGCTCGGCAATACTTTAGGAAACTTGCCCGCCTGATACGCATGCTGATAGAAGCTTAGTAGTTGGCGTTGAAGATAAGTTTCCCTTATCGACAATTTTCTCAATTGCCTTCAAGGCAAAAGACGAGAGACTTATCGGTCTGAAAGATTTAGCCGAGGTGTAATTCGAACGCCTTGGCTTAGATATAAATGTTATGCTGCCGTTCCTCCAGACAGATGGGATGTAACCATGTGCGAAGGAAGCTCTGAATATTTTGCATAATAGGGGAACGACTAGGTCGCAGCCCTCCTGTAGCAGAATCCGTCTGGTCCAGAGGACTTCTATGGTTTCAAATTCTCTTTAAGGCCCAATATATCTCGCGAGTCCTGAAGAAAAATCCGTTCATTGAGTGGGTGGACTACAAGGGGGCGGCGGGTGGCATACCAGTTTCCGGTAATGAGAAAATTTAGGCGAACAGAGATGTCAATAACTTAGCGTTAGATTTGCTATCTGAATAAATGAAAGAGGAATAATAAAAATAGTTGGGCATAAGTCTTTTTGGCCCCTGTGCTGAAAGTCGAGCCATATGACAGTCGCACGGAGATTTCGATGTCGTCTCGTTTTTTAGTTGGTGTGCTGAGAGTCGGGTGGTGTGACAAGTCGTTTGAGTTGAAGAAATTGTCGTTTCAGTAAAATTACGACTCTCAGCACAGGGGTCTGAGAGTCTATGTGCTAAGCTTTTGTGTTTCGTGAGGAATAAACTTTTTTAGTTAAATTCTTGTTGTGGTTTAGTAGTTTGGAAGATGAAGATAGCAAACACTAAGAAATAAAAATTTTATGTTATTTTTTTCTTCCCAAACATTTGTGTAATTTTTCAGCCTATCTCTGCCCTCTAAAATTCGAACTTATGTCTCGAATTGTTTTCTATTTGTAATTTTTATTCTGAAATTATTAAAAACTTAAAATTAAACACTCCAAAATAACAAATATTTTTTTTTATGTGGTAGTGCTAAGCTCAGGAGTCACTCCTTGTACTACTAGTCCGTCATGTCATTTGTCACGTCATGGTGCAATGTCTAGCAGTAAGCTTAGTACGGGGGAGGGGTGGGGGGAATAGGTTAAGGATTATAAAGGTACGGGGGGTATTGAAGAAGGTGGTGATGAACCCTGCGTTTGAACTCTTGGATGTTGTAGGAGCTCGGAAATACCGACTGCGAGAGATTATTCCACAGTCGAGTTGTTCTATTTACAAACGAATTCATATCTTGTTGAGTGCGTGAAAGGGGAAGTTGCAGGTGCAGGGAATGGGACGAGTGGGCTAATCTGGTGTTGCGGGTATAAGATTGCCGTGGAGCCAGGAGACCGTTTAACTCGGAGGAACAGTCACTATGATAGTAGCGATAAAATTTTGTCAGTGCTGCTACATTCCTACGGTGGCTTAGGGGGTCGATGGTGGAGCAAGCGGTATCGCCATTAATTAACTTAAGGGCCTTTTTTTGGACTTTATCTAACCATGCTAAGGTTGTTATTGGAGCGCCGCCCCAAATGAGGGAGTTGTATTCGAGAAGAGGCCGAATGTAGGATTTATAAATAACAGCACCGATGGCTGGAGGAGGAACTTGCACCTCTTAAGAAATCCAAAGCACTGGGATGCTTGTTTGGCGATTTGGAATATATGGTCATTCCATCGCAAGTCTTTGGCTAATGTCACGCCTAAGATGTGTAGGGATGGTCGACCTTTACTTCCACGTCATCCACTGTCAAGGATGGTGAGGTGTTGATCTTTTTCTTTGAAATAAGACAGTACACCCATACCTCGCTGTACGGCCGCTCTTTATACGGCATTTCGCTACAACGGCCATTTTAAATTAAGGCATGTTTTCGATTTACGGCCTAAAATGTCTCGCTATAACGGCCAAAAAAACTTTTTTTCGATGTCGATATATGAGTCCAGGAGAAATAGCGAAAAAGTTGAAATAAATCTACCCTGCGATTTCTTGACGCTATAATTAAAAGAAAAATCGTAGGAATTCAATGAATGTGTTTTGGATAAAATTGGTCCAGGGGAACAGATGGTAAAATCTTAATAAAAGTAGCGAAAACACTTTTTTTTCGGGATTTTGGAAAACAAACAAAAATACTAAATAGTGTTTAAAAAAACGAAAAATATGAGTTTTGGACTGTAGAAATCGGTCAACAGGTTTTTGCAGAAAAATTCAAAAACCGTTAAAAATTGCCATTTTTGGACATTTAATTATAGGGAGTGTGATTATCGTAGAATCTTGTGTCAAGAATTAAATTGTGGTTTCTGATGTGCTTCTGATGGTAATTCCAAAAACTGGAAAAAGTGTGGTTTTCAAACGGGCTTTTAAGGTGTGAAATCAAACCTTACATACATTTCATGAAAATGAGGTTGTAGAGCAACCCTTTGCGAGCCAAATGGCCAATCAAAAAACTTCTAGGACCATGGTGGGCCTTGTTCAAACTTTTTTTGTGAAACAGGTGTTTTTACATTTTTGAGATTTACTCGAAAAGCTACCATTATTTTTCCATGAAATTTTTATTGTAGGGAGGCACCATCAGAAGCCACAATTTAATTCTTGACACAAGGTTCTACGATAATCACACTCCCTATAATTAAATGTCCAAAAATGGCAATTTTTAACGGTTTTTGAATTTTTCTGCAAAAACCTGTTGACCGATTTCTATGGTCCAAAACTCATATTTTTCGTCTTTTTAAACACTATTATGTACTATTTTTTGTTTTCCAAAACAACATTTATTTCGTACCTAAATCCCGAAAAACGTGTTTTCGCTACTTTTATTAAGATTTTACCACCTGTTCCCCTGGACCAATTTTATCCAAAACACATTCATTGAATTCCTACGAATTTTCTCTTAATTATAGCGTCAAGAAATCGCAGGGTAGATTTATTTCAACTTTTAAATATTTTTCCGCTATCTTTCCTGGACTATATCAACATCCACACTCTTTTCTATTTCCCATTGAATTTGTTTGAATTTGTATTATACTATATCAACATCCACACTCTTTTCTATTTCCCATTGAATTTGTTTGAATTTGTATTATGTAGAATAATTGATTCCTTATACGGCTTTTCGCTTTACGGCCAAGTTTCGTGGAACGCATCTAGGCCGTAAAACGAGGTATGGGTGTACTTGGTTTTGGAGGGGTTGAATTCGACACGATTCTTTTTTCCCCACTCTATAATAAGTTCAATGTCGTTATTAATAGAGTTGAACATTAGTTCACGATCATCAAGACAGGATCTGGCATGTGTCTATCTTGTATCGAAGTTGTACGAGTAACGTAGAGTACCATCGTCAGCGAAGCTGAGAAGTGGGTTGGAGGGGATTGAAAGTAGGTCATTTATAAAGATAAGAAATAGGGCCGGTGATAAAATTGACCCCTGGGGAACCCCCGCAGAGATGGGGTGAGATTCAGATTTGACGCCATCCATTAATACCTTAATGGAACGGCCGGAAAGGAAACTCTCAACCCACTTATAGAGAAGCGAGTCAATTCCAATAGCTTTGAGTTTAGCTAACAAGGCTGAGTGCCATACTCTATCAAAAGCTTTGGAGATATCTAGAGCAACCAGACTAGACTCACCGGATCCATGCAGACTACGGCTGAGGTGCTCGGTAAGGCAAACTAAAAGATCACCAGTGGATCTTTTTTGTCGGAAGCCGTATTGTTTGTCGTTTATAAGTTGGTTGGATTCTAGATATCCCATAAGCTTTTTGTTAATTATCGTCTCCATGGTTTTGGAGAGGATAGAAGTGATTGCTATTGGGCGGTAGTTGGAGGGAAGGCTGGAGTTACCTTTTTTCGGTATTGGCTGCACATGAGCAAGTTTCCAAGAATCTGGGTAAACTCCGGAAGAGTATGATAGGGCAAAAAGTTTGCGCAGAGGTTTAGCCAAAGGTGAGGCGCATTGTTTTAAGACGATAGGGGGTATATTATCGGGTCCAGTGGATTTGTTGACATCGAGCTCCTTGAAACACCTGTACACCTCACGAGTCCTGAAGAAAACCCTGTCCATTAAATGAGCGCTGTGCTCGAGAACCGGGGGTAGCATATCAGTTTGGGGTAAAGAAGAATTGAAAGCAAACAGAGATGCTAATAAATCGGCCTTGGATTTTCTGTCTGTTATCACCTTCTTATCGTGGATGAATGAAGGAGTTGTGGATGAAGTGAAATTCTTCTTAATGGAGCTTACCAAGGACCAGAAGTTCTTGCTACCAGAGGTTGCATTAAGGAGTTTACTTCTCAACTTGTTGTCAAATGAATTTTTGACATTCCTGATGGTGACTTTACAGGAATTCCTTAGTTTGATATACTCTACACGGAGCGATTCACTCGGGGAGCTCTTGTAAGCTCGAAAGGCGGCTTCTTTATTTCTGATTGCATTCATACACTCCTGATTAACACTAGATTTACCACACCAGTCAAAATGACTGGTTTTGTAGTTTCATTTTCAAATTCCTAGTTAACCCCATTTTTTTGTTTTAAAACGATGCAATGATATTTGTAGCGATACTTAATTGAATAATAGTAGGCGGTCTGATTTATTTTTTTATTCAAAATCAAAAAGGTTTTGATTATAATCGGCCCTTCTACCAAACCAAAAAAATTTTTCTAAGACCAGTCATTTTGACTGGTGTCGGTAAATATAGGTAAGTCAAATTGTCGGTATATCTAGTGTTAAACCATCTGTTGGGCCTAGCCTTCACAGATTTAGTAGAATGAGGAATGAACAAATGCATTCCTGCCTGTATGATTCTAGTGATACTGATAGCGGCAGAGTTGACGTTTTTATTACGGAAACCCTGGTTCCAGTCAGTAGATTGGAAAAAATTAGTAAGCCCCAGCCAATTGGCCTTCCCATAATGCCATACAGTTCTTATGACTGGTTTGGGAGGGGTGGGAAATTTGAATGGGAAGCTAGCGCTAACTAAGCAGTGGTCCGAATTGCCGAGAGGTGAATCAACTGTGACGGTATATCGTGCTGGATGAGAAGTAAGGAAAAGATCAAGGAGATATCTTCCTTTATCAGCAATATCAGGGACTCTTGTGGGATGATCCACAATTTGGTAGGTACAAGTTATTGATGTCTGCAAAGAGCTCGACGTCCTTGCCAGAAGCACTGGTGCCATTTGAGTAAGTCAGCCAGTTTACATTGTGAACATTGAAATCACCCGCAACGATGATTTCACACTCAGGATTGGACGATAAAAATCCCGAGATTTGTTCGGAAATAGTGTCAAATGATGAAGTGGAGGCTTCGTTAGTTATGTTAGGGCTTCTGTATAGGAAGCAAAAGAATATGACGTGGTTTCGGATGATGATTTTAATCCAAAGTGAGTTAAAATCTGAAGAAGTGCTTTTGCATATTTTATAATGAGCCACGTCATCCCTAACGTAGATGGCAATGCCCCTATGGGGAGAGAGATTATGCACTAAAGTGTACCCCGATATCTGATATTGACTTAAGTCATTATCGGGTGATATTTGGGTTTCACTAAGTGCGAGGATTGGGGGTTTAAAGTTGAATAAGTGGCACTCAACAAAAGAGAAGTTCGCATGAAGTCCACGAATGTTACAGAGGTCAATAACAAAGCTTGACTTGTAACGGGACCTCGGTTCAATCGCCACATTCTTAGAGATATTTCCCGGAATTACATCTGCCGCAACCATCAGAGTCAACGAAATTTGCCTGCGTTAAAGTGTTATGCCTTTTGAAACGAGGCAAATTTCGTCGACCGACAGATTTCGTATGTATTTTCTTTCAAATTTTCCTACTTTGTCACTAACGCAAACAGCCCGACCAAATGTGACAACAAAACTACAATAAAAACGACTGTCAGCACACCAAATAAGCTGTCTTTTATGTCAGCAGATTTTACACGATAAGAATCGACTACCAGCACACCGCTGTATTAGCTTCACTTCTTATGACAGCAAATACGACTTTCAACACAGGGGCCTATATCTGAATATCTGCCAATCGCAATGAACTATCTCCAAATACGTTTCCCCTCTAAGTTCTGCAAAAATAAAACTCTTTAAATGAAACACATTTTTATTTGTAGGACATTTCAGCATTTGAAGAAGATGACTCAAACAAAAATATAATCACCATGAAACTGGACGCCAGAATCAACACAATAAATGATGGAGCCGAAAAAAAATATTGAAAATAAATGACAAGTGGGCAAAAAAAAAGAATAATTCACAAAAAATTGCGACAGATTAACTTAAGATAATCCAGCTTTAATTAAATATGAATAAGTTTTTAAATTACACTTTATATTATAAGTATGATTTTACAAGTAGAAAATAAAAAAAAAATATATAAAGTTTAAACTGACAACTAAGATCGGTGGAATAACTGCTAGTCTCTGAAAAGGCCCCTTGCTTTGGCAGTAATTTTTCTTACACGTCCTCGACTGCTGATACTAACTGTTTGATCGTTGTCACTTTCTACGTTATCATCTAGTCTAGTACTGCTAGTAGGAGCATATCTTTGCCTGTATGTGGGAGACGATGGCGACGACCGCATACCAGTTCGACGTTTTAAAGGTTGAGGATCTGAACTATCTTCTGAGTTCTCATTGTAGCGCGGCCGTTTTAAATTTCTAGTGTTTCTCGAGCTTCTACTGTTGTTAATATCACCGTCATCAGTATAGTTACTGCGGGCACGTCGATTGTTTCGAGCTGTTTCAGATGATGTTGATGGCATAGCTAGCGCCCGCGATGATGATGCAGCAGCTACGTAGGTAAGGGGGCGATTGTCTTCTGAGTCTGTGCTCTCATCTGAATTCAGATGTCCGTTTCCGTTTTGTTCTAATTTTATTTCATAGTTTGCTCTTTCTATTCTAACTTGCCTTAACTGCCGTTGTGATGACGGTTCTATCTCATTTCGGTTTGTTGTGATGTTGTTAACTGGATTTCTGCCGCGCAATCGTGTTGTTATATTTTCGAGCACTACTGCTGATGAATTGTGTATAAGTAATGGATCTATATCAGAAGCTAGTGAATCAAGCTCATCAGCATTTCTCTGGTGCCTTGAGAGCGTTTGTCTTGTGAAACGAATTGATGATGGCCCGGGCTCACCGTAATTGTGATCAACTTGCACATGCGATCGGAAGTGTTGATTACAAGCACCTGATGAAGACGAAGGTACGGTATCCAACATATTTCCGGAATTAGATTGTGATCGTGTTATGGTGGATGAGGATGTAGCTTGAGCTGTAACTCTTCTTCTGGAAGTCGATTCATGCGGATCTACTTCAGTTTCTGAATATGACGGTGTTCCCATGGTATCTGTTTTAGAAAAAAGAATAAGTTGTATTACTTCAGCAAATTATATGAAAAAAAATAATAATAACTCCGCCTTCGGCTGGTCCAAGCTCAGAGTGTGAAAGGAGGAGGGTGGTCAATCTGCCGAATTGACCAGAGAAACTAGGCAAGAAACCGCATGGATACACGAACTAACTATTCACGAAATAATGTTACTGCATCCGAGGCAGCCGATGCGCCAGCGCTGGGGACCAGGGATGCTGGTGAGAAGTGGGCCGAACACCCAGATTAGTCACACCGAAAATGCAATTTAAATTCGCCGCGAAAAATGTACGAACAGGACATCACGTCCGTCAAAAGGAAATCACAGCAATGGAATTGTTGAAATGCCAAATATCAGTTGCTGCGTTATCGGAACTACGGCTTACCGGATCCGGGACATTGACGATGGCCCCGCCAACAAGCGACGAAACGATGACGCTTTACTATTCCAGTGGTGAGAGAGGAGAGGCCGGCGTCGGCTTTATGGTTGATCGACGAGCTGCCAGAAGGGTTATCGCATTCCAACCGATATTCGAGCGTTTGGCGGTTATAATCATCAGTGGATCGATCAAGACCCATATCGTATCCGTTTATGCGTCAACCGAGACCAGGGGCCGGTTCGTGTATGGCGAACGACGATAATCGTACGAAAAAAAATTGAAGTCGAAAAATTTTGTTCGCGAAAATTTTAGCGTTCGCATAGGTCGAAAGAAAATTGTTCGTGTCCTAATGCAAAAACTCGATAGCCCAAGACCTTTCGAGTGCCTTTCGTCGGCTTCAGACGAAAATTTTCAATTTTTCGACCTACGCGAACCCGAGACGAAAAGAAATTTTCGTTTTCGACATACACGAACTGGCCCCAGTTTCTCGGTACTGAACCGACAATTATCGAGGTAAAGACGGCAATAACATTGCTAAAAAATGGAAAAGCGCCGGGAATAGACCCAGTAACAGCCGAGATCATCTAAGCCGGAGGTGTTGTTTTATTACAACGACTTCATGTCCTCATAACACACATATGGTATTCTGATCGTGTCCTTTCGGCGTGGAAGAAATCGATCGTTGTCCCAATTTTGAAGAAAGGCGTCAGTCGGGAATGCAAGAATTATCGCGGTATTAGCCTTCTTTCGATTGTCGACAAAGTATCGTACAATCGAGGCTGCAGCGGGATGATTTAGACCACATCGAGGATGCATTGATCAAATATTCGCACTCCGTCAGTTAATGGAAGAAAGAATTCGTTATTTCAAACCAACTCGGTGGAACCCAAATCGAACAGGTTCCAAGGTTCAAATATTTGGGATCATTGGTTGAGGAAACGAAAGAAGCATCGACGGCCGGCGTTCACAGCCGATCAGTCAGACAACAGCAACATTCGCCTCGCTCAAGTGGTGCATATGGAAACGAACAAATATTTCCATCAAAACAAAAGTACGCCTTTACCGAACGTCGATCCTTTCGATTCTTCTTTATGGATCTGAAACGTGGACACTGCTCAAACCGGACGTTAACAAACTCGAGGACTTCCAAATGCGATGCTTGAGGCAGATCCTCGTTGTCTCACTCAGCGATCGCCTTCGAAACGAGACAGTTCGACAAAGATGCGATCAGCAGATACTGATTGAAGAAGAAATGCAAAAACGTCGATACGGTGGTTTGGGCATGTTTGCCGAATGGATGGTTACCGCTTGCCACGTAAACTTCTCTGGTGAGACCGTCCCGCAAACGATCGGCACCGAAGAAAGCCTGGCTAAAGAATTTCGAGGGTGACCTAAAGAATCAACGATTTATCAGTTATCGAGGCTCGACACCGCCAAAAACCGGCAAGAATGATTCGTTTCCATTGGTGAATAGAGTTCGAGACCCAGCAGCACCGACAGCAGCGTATCCGTTGCGGGGACATCCCACTCGGACCGCTAGCTAACGGATCAAAGAAGAAGAAGAAGATATGAAAAATATTTTCAAACAAAATATAAATCAATATTTAAAAAAACATACCTCTTTCTCGTGCTCTAGAAGTTCTAGTATAGACATTATTATGTATTTCTTCATCAGTTGTTTGGTTATCACTGCGGGTTTCATTACGTTGAATTTGCATCATTCGCGAGTACGAGGACCGTCTATCGTAACGGACATAATTCGAGAGGATTTCATCAGAACTGACACACGATTCAGAGGAGTTTTTCTTTCTACTTCGAACATTTCGCTTAACCTAATAAATAAACAAGTTAAAAAATATTATCACTTTCCTAAGGGGATTTTAACTTACACTTGGTCGTCTTGACAATACTGGAGGCGAATCGTCGTTTCTATCTTCTTGTTCCCAACCACGTGTAGTTTTTCTAGCGGCTGATCTTGTTGGCCTAGGCGCCTCTCTGTCCTCTGGATCTGATTCTGTTAGTGTACGGCGCCTTCCACTTTTCGTTGGCAAGTGGTAACTGTGATCTAGCTCATGTCGTCGATTATTTCTTGGCCTTAGATTACTAGCAGATGGTCCTGGTACGCTTCGATGGTTCTCCTCAACATTTTTCCGGGTTTTCCTTACGGCTGGCGGCACAGTATCACGTTTGCTAGGGGGATTGCGACGGTTTGTCTTTGGTTTTTCGTTATCACTACTCCTGTCTCCCTCAGTATTTCTGTTATCATCTGTTGACGGCTTTCTCCTTCGATAAATCCTCTTCTTATTGACTTTATTAACGGTTTTCTGATCTTTATGAACACTTTTACTTTTCTTATTCTTTTGTACGATTACTTTACCATCAGTGCTAGATCGTTTTCTCTTTTTCGTTTTACTCTTCTGTCTAGCTTGTCTTTCATCATTGGGCTTATAACTATCTTCAGAATCATTTGCGCGACTTTTACCAATTGGGCGTTTTCGTCTATTTCTTTTTTCTAGTTCAGATGTAAGTATAGAGTTGGCTTCTTCATCGCTATCATTATCGTCTTCAGACGATGACGATGAAGTGGAAGAAGATGATGATGATCCAGATGAAGATGACGATGCGGATGAAGATGTACTAGCAGCATTTGAGTGGGCTTCACGACTGTTATCTTGACTGCTTGGTCTAGAAGGATTTTTCCTAAGAATACGGCCACTTGGACCAGCAGCGGATACTGTAGACATTGTTGATGTTACTTTATTGTTTGTACTTGATGTTGCTGTTCTACGAGCAATTCTACCATTAGTTGGACGACTTTTTCGTGGTGCATTGTCCTCATCATTATCGGATTCATCATCCGAACTGTCAATGTGACGATTAGCGGTACTATTAGATGTGGTAGCCCTTGTTGATGGACCTGGGCGTGCAGATGGACCGGGCTTGTTGCGATCTGAGGTTGAATTTTTCTTAGCACTTGCTTTATTAGCCCGTGTCCAATTGTAAATTACATCCTTAATGTGTGTTTCGAATAACGTACTCAATCGTAGTGTCATTGAATAGATCTGAAGATTAAAATTACGAAAATTAAAATCAAATATTTGTCGTTTGGCAGATAGTAGATATTATTAAGGGAAAAGAATAATTTTAAAAAGCGAAACACGTGTAGTCAGGTACATTTCAAGGATAAGGTATCGTAAAATAGCATTTAAAGTTAGATTTTAATCATAAAAAGTTAGGATTAATAAATTGTGTTTGTACGTTGATAAGATATACACGATATGTACATATACAGATTTTTGTTAGTCGAAAACACAATACCAAGCGGAATACAGGCCCTTGACCGGAAGGTTGAAGGTTGAGTTAGAAGACCTAGAACAACTTCGAGGAGAGCTCTATTAGCAGAGGCAGCAAATACTGGGAGTTCCTGGACGAAGCTGAGAGCTGTCGCACAAAACAGTCCGCTGGAGGGCAACTGTTTCTACCCTATGCTCCACGAGGGATTAACGGAGCAAAGCAAAAATAATTGAATGTAAACAAATACGTCCTTGTAGTTCAAATACCCCTAATACCCCGGCTTCACCGCCAAATTTTCGCAAGTTCGAGCAAATTAGTCTACTGTACTTTAAAATTTCCTGATTTCCCATACATTTTTCACATTTTAAAGTCAGGAAAAAATGCCTGCTTTGGGCCTACAGAACATGAAATTGAGTTTCCAAGTAAAAGCTCGCTCAAAAGAGAGTAAAAAATTGGAATAATTCCAGTGAGCTTTTGCATTTCTAATTTCTGGCGAAAAAGCAACAACAATTTCAAGCACGAACTGAACATGCTAGCCGGTGAAGCCACTTATGCCGATTGAAGTGAACTTGATTAATCTGAGGCCGGTGAAGCCGGGGTATAAACCATTTCTAAATTGACATTTAGCCTTTATCTTAAATTCTTTAATTCTTTCAATAAGAATGAATAACAATATTAATGATTCGTCATTTCCCTGAAGTATCCAATAATCTAAAGAGATTAATAATCGAGAACGCAGCTCATACACAATCACACCAATTCTTCGCAAAATAAGAAGGAAGAACGTCTACAACGATTTGAAACATTTTGCCGCAGACATCACAGACTAAATAGCATTCAAGGATGGTATTTTTTGGAAATCGAATCGATCATTTATCAGTTATGTTAGGGGTCGTCCATTAATTAAACAGTGTAAAATTGCGAGCAAATTAAAATTAAATAAAACATGTTTCTCACTAAAGACTCCCATTCACTTACAGGCCGCCAGTAAGCCGTGGCCTGGCAGACCAGGTCGGCCGGCACGAATAAGCTTGACTCAGTCTAACTGAGGGATGATACTTCAAGTATCCGTCTGGCAGGCCGTGTCATGCAAGTGAAGTCATGATTCCCTACAGACACACAGGCGAAAAGGATGGCTTAGCATAGCAGGTTATTAATTCAAGTGCAAAAATGTTCATGGCCTCAACGAAAGCTTCAAGGCGGCTCCAGCCTCACGCCGTGAACGCGAACAAGCGCAAACGCGACTAGCTCGCGCCTTGCTTTCCGTTCCGAGTGGATACGGCGTGAATTCTTGCCGTCGATTCACGGCTTGAGAGTGAATAGAAGTTCAGATCTTCAGGCCCGAACTGACGATAAATGAGAGTTTTGTCAACTTTCTTGAACTGCAGGCTCTATACAGTGAGTGTGTATGGATACTTGACCTCGAGCGAAAACTTTCAGGCCACGCCGGCTACCCAAACGCGCTTCTCGTCGAATTCTGCAGAGTACGAGCCAAGTAAAGACCCTTAGAATTTAGAACTACAAGAAGGCACAAGCCGAATTTTAGCATAATGAAATGCTTGTTGAGTGAGTGCTCACGTTTTGGTAGTTGTGTGTCCACTACAAGCGGAAAAGCGAGTGGAATAGAGGAGGGCAAATTATCAGTTATCTTAAATAAAATCTTGCTCTCAACACCCCCCTTCCGCCTAGATGAAGTTTTTACACGAATTCACTTCGAATTCTAATCTGCTGATGGCATTTCATCTTAATGTAAACAAAGCAGATATAATTTGACACTCAAACTGACCCAGACGCACTACGGTTACGTACACGGATTTTATAAGCGAGGGCATTTCCTGCAGTTCTAAGGAAAGGCCCGCCTTGCTGTGGTTATGACCGTAATTACGTATTTTTAGTGTAAATACTAGATATTTTTTAAAATTTGTAAAATCTCACGTGAGATTGGGGGGAGAGCCAAATCTAACGAAGTCTCACCAAGGGGGAGGAGGTGTCGAAAAATCACAAAATTCACCTCACGTAATTTATGGACGACCCCCTAATTTAGACCAGGGATGGGCAACCTTTTTATATTTAACATAGGCCAGAATAAAGGACCCCGCACGTTTGCTATGGAAAATGGCTTTCAGCTAATTTTCTTGAAATTTTGATGGTTGATAGTTCTCAATAATGTAGATCAAAAGCCTCAATGGACACAAAGTCCCATCAATCCTCCTTTACCCCCAAAAAGCAACGCCAAGAGGCTATGGGGATATACCTGATTTCTGAATGTAAAACAATTTATCTTATAGTCCAGCCAACGGCTACTCCAAACAACCCCCCACCTTGACCATTCAAATGCCCACCATCCTGATAATTTACATAATGAGGGAGTGACTAGGTCGCAGCCCTCCTGTAGCAGAATGGAATAGATTCCGTCCAGGGGACTTGTATGGTTTGAACGATCTAATCGCCTCCCTAATAGCTTCGTGGTTAAACACGATGTTTCCTTCTGTCCAGGCAGCTTTGGTGACTTTAGAAAGTGGGCCTGAAGTCTGCCCAACAGAGATTGCGTTCCCATTTGAATAAATGGTTGTACCTGGGAAGTGTGCCTGGAGCAATATTATCAAGGTTTCTTCCCTAGACTGTGTGAAAGATCCATCGGTACTCCTGATAGATCCAAGATCTCCCGGAAAGCCCTTTAATAAAGCTTTGTGGATTTTTGCTGAATCTCGAATGTATTCGACACTCTTGCAGAAAATCCTCCAGACATTTCTTTTTGCTCGTCTGATCGCCCTGTTATAGGTGGTTAGCGAGCTTTTATAATTCTCCCAGTTGCCGCTCTTCTTGGCTGCATTGAAAAGTTTTCTCGTAGCGGATCTCAACTTGGAGAGTTCGTTGTTCAACAATGGAGTTTTCGTGTTACGAGTCCTCATCAGAACGGTTATGGTTCAGACAGGGGCGGCGCTTTCATAGGTGCAAATGGTGCACTTGCACCGGGCGCAATTTCAGAAATTAATATAAAACTTAAAAAAAAATTGAAAGTGTTACCGTGCCTTTATGATCATATATTAAAGGAATTGTACAGGCTGTTTGTGCCCTTTCCATTGTCTTTCGCAAGATGTGGCCAATCCAATTCCATTTTGTTGGTTTGATTCCGTTGTATATCCTTTCTTGGCCGGCACGGTGCCATAGTTCTTGATTTGTAATTCGTACTCGTCGTACTATTATTGATCCCTAAGGCAAGGCGCGCATTGAAATGGTGAGAAAATGTCGTGGCGGTGGTGTGGTGACTAAGAGGCAAGTGAAATACTTTAATTACACATAATCATATGGAGTAGTGTTTTGCAAGTGGACTGTCACCAGTTGGTTGCCGCTAGTTTCCGATAAGTTTAATTTCGTAGTGGCAAATGCCACTTCATCACCAACTTAGGGTTATATTTTAAGGAAAACATTATAAATGCCGTACTTTGCTGATAGTGGACGCGCCAAATGTCCTTTTTTCTATATTGATTTTTTTTGTACAAGTTAATGATTTGCATGCATGCAATTGCGCATTAAACCATTTCGATGGCATTCCTCGGACCCACCACTTGCAGCTTAATCACCATGCCACCGCCAATTTACCGTCACCTCACTTCTGTGCGCGCCTTGGCTACTTCTGCGAGAAACACCTGAATCACCTCTGTCCTGGGAGAGTTTTGTTGTGAACTTAAAGTGCAAGCAAACTCAGCATAAAAGTAAGATCCCGAACCAAATCCTGATTGGATACAGGCAGGAGCGGTGCTTTCGTAGGTGCAAATGATGCATTTGCACCGGGCGCAATTGTACGGGGCATAATTTCAGATACAAGTGAAAAAAGTGTTCCCGTACCTTAATTTTCATATATCAAAAGAACTACACAGAGTGTTTTTGCTTTTTCCATTGTCCTTCACTGATGGGGCGCAATTAGGCATACTGCACGGGGCGCAAAATAGTCAAACGCCGACCCTGGGTTCAGACCATTGTTCCTCAAAATATTTTAATAAACAAATAAGACGAACAAAAAAATCGGTTACAAAAATAGGTACAGGATGATATGTAAAGCTCTAACAGAAAACCCGTTAACCGTTTTAACCGTCACGACTTAACCGCGCCCTCACCCATACGATTTTTCGTTCATCTAAGCAAAATCTATCACTAGTTGGCCGCTTTGTAAAATTAGCAAATATACCCTGTATCACCAGGTCACAACAATCGTATGAAATCCGAAAATTTAGCAACGATTTTCCCGGTAAAGGTGAATCCACACATATCCGTGACCTGACAGCGACTTGAGTGCAATACCGGAGCATCAGTAAAAAAAAATTAGCGGCACGATGTAATTCCATGGAAGCAAATTGGGCGCGGCATGTTCCCACGCATCCGAAACAATGGGACACCGACGTTCGCAGGGCCCTTCAGACCCATTAAATACGTTACCACCAATATTTTTTAATTTACCCCGGACATACATAAAACAACTGTTTATTCACAGAATTTAGTTTCGTGGTCCACCAATCTTCTATATAAAGTTGCAAAGTCTGCTTGCACTTCCCGAAGATGATGCTATTGAAGCAAGATATTAAACGCTAAATTCCATGATGCGCTTGAGATCACTGTTCAAATTTTAAAACTAAAAAGTAATTACAGGTGCTATTGAAAATTGAGCATTGATACAGAAAAAGCGGAGCTGTGTGAATGTCAGTGAAAAATTCATAACGGAGGCCATTGACACGGAAAACGCCGGTAGCGTGCCGCCACAGATATCTGTGGATCGATCTTAATAACTCAACTTCACGACCGATTCCACGGAAGAAGATGGAAGATGTTTGTTTTTCCCGTCGTCTCAATCAGATTCAATTTTTGGTTTCTTACCGAGCTCCGAATGCTTGGATATCTTTCAACCAGTATTATACTGAGAGATGTCGCAGGATTTTTCACTTCATTTTTTGGCTTTTCGGGGGTCGCAACACTAAAAGGGCTGAGAAACAATGGTTTAGACACGAAATAACAATTTCTGGTGATACAGGGTGTATTTCATCGATAAAAGCAAGCCTAATACAAATGCATTTTAACGACTTTAACCTCAAATTTAAGTCTGCCCTTCTCAGCACAAAGAGCTCGAGCATCAGAAATTGTCCAACGCATTAATGGTCTCTAAGCTAACAGTCGGTTGTTAATTGTAGTAAGAAATACGGTTTAACATTTTTACACATGATCACGCTTTATTGTGTGTTTCTGTTTATTGCGGGCAACAAGCGCTCACGCATTTTGTAAATCAAAAAGTAAGTTGTTAAAAAATGTGATGTAAAATAGAATTCAAGTTTTTATGTTCCTCTATTTCAAGTCTAGACTTGTAACGATACTAATAATAAAAATGAATCATTGTTTTGTGTGGGTAATCGATGTTTGGCAGTATAAAATGACTGATTGAGAGTTGTTTGGGTTAATAAGACCTTAACACCAAGGCTTCAGTTTTCATGATTATGTGTTATAAATTTATTTTATTTGTAGGTGAAATCGGTTATTTTTCAAATGTAATAAAAAAATGTGGAATCGTTATGAAAAAAGGAATGCAGCAGCGGTAATGGTGTCGAATTGTAAATGCATTAAACGAAACGTAGCACTAATAATATTAGTGCGTGAGTGACCTCTAGGATGGTAGCCAGACGACTTATTCCCTAGGCTACCGAGGTCCCCAATATTTACATGTTAAACTCATTGGGCTGGCACTTGGTAAACCGGTTTATTATACTCTCGGGGTACATGGGTATTGCTTCATTAAGGGTAACTTATTATCCTTATACGGCATATTAATGAGTAAATTACAACACTTCCTTCTCTTCCTTTTGACCTAAATGACTTTGTTTAGTGGTTTTTGACGAAAGCTTTTTTGAAAAAGTACAATAAAATCTGGAAGTGGCGCCGAACCGTTACTTTTACAATTTTAGATAGGTGGAGCAAAAAAAAATTCGATACAATTCAAAACGAACATTGGGAAATCGCGATAAAAGTACATACACGCATACACATACACACACACGAGTTTTGTCGAAAAGTACCAAATAAGCACTAAATAAGGCCAATTTTAACATTAATATTGCTTATAACTTCAAAAGTAAAGGCCGTAGCATAATAGTTGTTAGACATTATTCATAGGAAAATGTCCAAGCTTTCCAATTTTGTAAAAAAAGTATTATAGTCTAAGAGCTGGCTACATAAAAAAGCAAGGTATAAGGTACATGAAATATGAATATGTAGATAGGTGCCATTAGCGGTCCCGGACACCGAGTGGCTAATCTGCCAGCGCGATTAGGAAGATTAAGGCGGGGGCGGACGATCAAAGATGACAAATTATACATAGAAAAAAAATGATAATGCTCATGGATAAAAATTATTGATAAGTGAAGTATTTGTTGCTACGAAACGCGAAAATTATTGGCAGACGATTTCGTGGAAGATAAATGGCCGGCAGACGTCAACAAAGTGGCGTTATCGTTGATGCGAAAAAATTAATGATAAGCCTCATGATTAAAAATTTTTGAGAATTATCATTAAACTGTTGAGGAAGCGGTGTGTTGAATGGCAGACGAAAAAATGAAAGACAACATCGAGGCAGACGGTATTGAAGAGCGCGGTCTCGATAGACATATTTTCGTATGTTATTCTGATATTTCTATGCCAACATTATACATAATTAATGCGGGATTAAGAGTGTTTATATAAGGCATGAGAGTGTGCGTATCTCTATGTATATGCGAGTGCGAGTAGGTCCCAGTAGGGAATGGAAGGCTTCCGGATTCGATTCCGTATAGTATACTTGCCAGGCATACTGGCTACTTTTTGGATTACAGAACGCATTCTTTTTCCATTGCGATGTCCTAGCCGGGAAGTCATAACGGCTACCTTTTGGATTACCATTCCTTCCCATAAGAAGTGATAATGGCTACCTTTTGGATTACCATTCCTTCCCATAAGAAGTGGTAACGGCTACCTTTTGGATTACTATTCCTTCCCATAAGAAGTGGTAACGGCGAACTTTTGGATTACCATTCCTTCCCATAGCCATAGCCGATCATCGCGCTCCCGATATAGCGTACGCCGTGCGTCCATTATGCATGACATTTTGCATTACCATTCCTTACCATAGTAATAGATCCCCATTGCTCCCATTTCACTAATGAAAGAATGCATTCCAATTTCATCCATTCCTAAATTCCCTACTGGGGTAGAATAGATGTAACGGCGAGCTTGCAGAACTCACGTTGGCACTTCATATGTATATATACATCAGAAAGTATACTTTGATGCCCTCTTATTACATTTTGTTTGATTACGCGAGCTTTGAATTTTTGTACACGGGTTACTTTTTGATTTTTTTGATTGTTTGAATTTATTTGCAAAAGAAGTTAGTTAGTTTTTCAGCAGATGTTAACGAAAGCCAATGTGAGGATGATATCGATTGCGAAAGCGAAGAAGATATGCAGTACGATGAATCCGACGCCAATAGCGAAGTAGAATAATTCTAAAATTTATTTGTATTATTTATTAATAAAAAATTGTTTTAATGGTAAACATATTTTTTAGCACTTGTATAATAGAGGAATTGTTAACTTATTGTCCTCACAATATAATAAAGAAAATAATAAATCTTGCAATACACCGTACGCAACTACATAACTCGTTAATACGAGACCGCGCTCTTCAATACCGTCTGCCTCGATGTTGTCTTTCATTTTTTCGTCTGCCATTCAACACACAGCTTCCTCAACAGTTTAATGATAATTCTCAAAAATTTTTAATCATGAGGCTTATCATTAATTTTTTCGCATCAACGATAACGCCACTTTGTTGACGTCTGCCGGCCATTTATCTTCCACGAAATCGTCTGCCAATAATTTTCGCGTTTCGTAGCAACAAATACTTCACTTATCAATAATTTTTATCCATGAGCATTATCATTTTTTTTCTATGTATAATTTGTCATCTTTGATCGTCCGCCCCCGCCTTAATCTTCCTAATCGCGCTGGCAGATTAGCCACTCGGTGTCCGGGACCGGTATGGCACCTATCTAGATATTCATATTTCATGTACCTTATACCTTGCTTTTTTATGTAGCCAGCTCTCCGTCTATTAGTTCATTACGTATTTTTTGGTGTTTGAAGTTGAAATTTTAATGAGAAAAAAAAAACAAAATTTTGACTTTGATTTTGACGACTGGGAGTTGGTGGGTTGAAACCTTTACTTTTACAGTTTTAAATAGGTGGCAGTATTCTGCGTAGATTGCTGCCTTATTCATGAAAATATCCGATAGGGTTTCAAAATTACAGGGTAATAAGTAAACCTCTACCAAAAAAATTCAAACGCCCTAGCCGCTAAACTGTTACGGTTTTTCCCCACTCATACGATTTTTTCTTCGTCTATCCAAGACCTATTCACAGCCAGGCGTTTCTACATTTTCACTGATACACCCTGTATAACTACAAACAGTAGACAAAAAAAAAGGAATTTTAAAATTGAATAAAAAATTAAAAGAAATTCTTCGACTGTGGGATAGGTCGGTTATTAACAACTGATTTCGAAATTATTAACGAAATCCAATTTAGTACATAAAAAACGTTGATAAACAAACAACTTAACCGAATTAAGCATGAAATTTAGACCCTATCGTGATATGAAAAATAAATATGTATAATTAAAAGAAATATTATCATTCATCACAAACGCAAAATAGTATAGACAATCCTTAATATGTATATAGATAGTATGGTAAGGACGGGTGAAGCAATATTTAGATATGAATAATATAATATTTCAGTAATAAATATTTTATGATAACATTTATTATCTGTTTGCCTTCCCGTCCGTTTTATAATGTATTTTTTATATAAAAATCAAAATTAATTTTGTTGTAAATGAAAATATTTTTTACAAACCAATCTAAAAAAATTATCACTACAAAATAATTCCAGGCATTCAATTATTAATTTCTTATAAATTTTCTGTTTTTCTCTTACCAAAGCATTTTCCTGTTTATCATACGGAAGAGAAAGCATGAACAGAAACGGTGATTTATGAATGATAAGAGTTCTTGCAAATCATTGCTTATTTTTTATAAAATTACGAAATATTAAAATTGTGAAATACTTACGCGAGATTTTTTATTTGTATTGTAGTTGCGTGAATTTTGTATAATAAGCCTGACATCTTTGGCAAATTCCAATGGATTAGCATAATTGCCACCTAGTAGATCTTCTTTAACTGTTCGTAAATCCATAGGAGTATCAACAATTTGAAGATAGTCAGGATGTTCCATAGTATCTACAGGTTCTCTAAATGGTCTGGAATCATCGCATTGCCATAGCATCTCAAGTAGCTGCCGGCAATCTACTCGCCAATCAGTCTCAAATCGTATACTCTTTTTCCTTGGACTATATAAGAACATTATTTATTTTCTTTCATCCTTTTTCGATTATAAAAATTTACAAAAATAACTTACGTTCTTGCTACCCGAGTGGGTGGAGGTTTTCTAGATGTGGAAGGTGCTGCAGTACTTGTAGACGGTACGGGTCCATTCTCATTCTCATTGTCATTTTCATTTTCCGATTCTGATGATATATATGTGGCTACTAACTGATGATAAACTGCACCAACATCTACGTCATTTTGATCTCTGGTAAATGTAATGTTGAAATTATAAAAACACTAACACTTTTTTTAAAAAAGCACATTTACCTTATTATCCTTAAGCATAAATCTGTTATGATTCGGGCATGCTTAACAATATTACTATGCAATTGATTAAATTTTTCAGCATTTGTGGCTAAGTAGCGTACATCAAATTGTGCCGAAGTTATACGACGATAAAAATGATTTTCAAATCGAGCTTTAATTGTAGTCAGATCAATTGGGTATTCAATGATATAGGCGTATGCTGGATATATATTTAAATCAACAGGTACTAAAAATGCCTCCGCGATTCGTAGCCCCATCACCTATAATTAAAAGGAAATAAGAATTATCTGATATTTAACAAAATTGTACAAAATAAAGATTATTTTTGACAACTGACAAGGTCATTTGAGAAAGGAACGTCCTTTTGAAAATAATTTCGCGGTCGCAATAATTACTCATTCGGAGGATTTTACCAAACAAAGCAAAATTATGGCCCGTGTCCTGAAAGTCGAGTCGTGTTTCGAACAAGTCGTTTGGGTTCAAGTAAGTGACGTTTCAGTCGAATTACGACTTTCAGCAGATAGGCCTAGAGTAGAAATGCTAAGTTGAGTTTATAGGCGCCTGTACTGAAAGTTGTGATTCGACTGAAGAGTTACTTTCTCTTACTCAAACGACTTGTCGTGTCATGACGACTCGACTTTCGGCACAGGGGTCTATGTAAAGTTGATGCACCTTCGAAAATAAATACAGTTGAACCTCGATTATCCGTACCTCGTTTAACCGGGACCTCTATTAACCGACAAAAATTAATTGATATTTTTCTCTTTTAGCCGTGTTATCTGGAGTCACTCTGACATCCGCGTTTCACTCAAATATCCGTGAAAATTATTATTAATAGAACATGTTTTTACAAGATATAGCCCAGTCAAATAGTGTTTTTTTTCGTAGTATAATTGCGGAAGTTTTTTTTTCAGCGGTTTTAAGTGTTGGGTGCTTAATCCGAATTTCAAGCTTCTGCCGGGGAGTTGCAGGTGGAGGCAAGAGAGCGTTTAATTCGAAGGAAAAATTATCTATGACAACGCCCATTTTAACTTACTCTGGATGGACGAAACATATTTCACACAATGCGCCTCTCGTGGAATACGACACATCAAGGTTGGCTGCCGTTAAAAAGACACGCTCGTTGGGGCAGTGTACAATGTTCGTCACGTTCGATCAGTCTCTCTCTAGTGCAAGATGTGATAGCAAGTGGTGTGGGAGACACTGAGCTGCCATTCAACGCAACCAACAGCGCTGAAAATAACATGACAGGTCACGATTGCCACGATGATCGGAGGGCAGACTAGCATTCCGAGCCCTTGCTAAGGTTATAATGGAGTTCTTAGACTTTCCCCAACGATCCAATTCGATGTTGAGCAATTTTTGTAGAGTGGGGATCGAAGTGGATCTATGGGGCGCTTGAGGAGATCGACCGAAGCACTATCCGTGGAGATACAGGCACCTGTGTTGAAAGTCGAGTCGTAATTCGTGACAAGTCGTTTGAGCTGAAGAAAGTGGCGTTTCAAACAAATTATAACTCTCAGCTTAGGTGCCTAATCTTAACTTAGTATTTCCACTCTAGGCCTTTGTCGTTATTCGATGGAAACGTCACGTTCTTCAGCTCAAACGACTTGTAACGAATTAGCATCGCATCCTTATATCAGCCGCAGTACCCTATCCAGAAGACAATACCGAGAAGGCAGCTCGAAGATTTTCAGAATCAACAACCAATCTACGCTAGGAATTGTGGCAGAGGTCTTCGTTGGCTGGAAGTCACTATAATCAAGCGGATCGGATCTAACATGTTCGAAGTTCACCCTGAACGATCTTTGAATCATGGAGAAAGGTTGTAGCAGCATCCGAACTTGGTGGAAAAAAGGCATTTGATAATATAGTTGTCGAAGATGACGAATGCATCTTTAACCAACAGACTGACAGAAAATAATTTAAGATTGGATCAGTGTCCAGTCTTGGAATGTTCCACCGATTTTTAGCAGTTTTTGAAGATGTTAAACAAGCTCAAAAAAATGGACGAGGATGACCTACTTTTTGAATTTAATTTATTTCAAAACTCGCAATCTTTGAATAATTTACATTTAAACGAAATATCAATGACTTGCTCAGTATACCATTTAATAAGTCACCAATTTATACAAATGAGAGAAGCCATTTGTTCGTAAGTTCGACTACTTGAGACTGTCACAACCACATCGTTATTTTTAATAGATTGAAACTTCTTTTCTTCTTGGGAATACTTACTTGACAACTTATTACTGTTGCTTAGAGATCATACGGAGAATTTTTTCGCAATGCAAAATTCGAATATGGACGATCCAGAAGGCCCAAAATTCTTCTATCCCATTTAAAAACAATTTCTAATAAACGGATGGACTAACAGAATAATAAACGATTTACTCTGTTTGCAACCAATCGCCTCAATAGAGAAACCCTTATTTTACCTTATTTCTAACAACTTAAGTCATTACCCCTTAAAATGAGTATGGCTTCATTAAGAATCTATATAGTAACAGTTTCACGTACCTGTTCCAAACCAGCTATTATCCGTCGACATGAAGCATCTCGATCACCCCTTGGCCACTCTTCAGCTTTCGGTTGATAGAGTGTAGCTCTAATTTCTTCAGGTAAAACTCTAACTGCCCCACCAACTTCGGCAGGTAACCGGTTCTCATCAATAGGCTCCAAATCCCAAGGACTCATATATTCAAATTCGCCATTATCCCACCGAACACGGAAACACATAAATAAAGAATCGGGAAACAATGTTGAATATGGACAACGCGATTCAATTTGCCCCACCCACCATCCATCATCAATCATACATCTGTGAAGAAAATATATATATTTAACTGCACCTTCAGATTATTAAAATTATTTGCATTACCTAAATCTATCTCCTCGCTTCCAATTACGTGCAATTGCTGTATCATATGTTTGTCTTAATACCAAGAAATCTAAAACATCCGGCATATCATGATATTTAATGGTAAACGTTTTGCCAGTCATTTTTCCGTTTTCATCGATAATAGCCAACTTTAAACAGCATAACCGCGGAGGCTTTATTTCATACTTCATACCAATAATCCTGACAAGTTCTTGATCTCGCAAGTGCATTGTTTTCCAGGGCTCTGAGCTGCTAGTAAGCTTATAGATTTTCTTCATTCGAACTGCTTGGACATATAAGCTATGTCCTTGACAAAAGTAAACAACTTCATCTCCCATTTGAGGATAGTACGGTGCTTTACGGGGAATTACTTCTGTTAGCCATTCAGAAGGTCTATATACTTCTGGAATTTCTCCATTCTCTGGTGGGGTTGTTATTTTCTTTTTACTACGAGATTTTGTTGCTGCTTGGCTTGTATCGCTGCTAGGTGAAAAGTTTCTTCTCTCAACAGGTTTCCGTTTAGATCGTTTTGGTGGCTCTAGATTGGATCCGGGTTTATCAGCGACCCAATCAGAATAGTCGGAGCTTTCTTCATCCGAACTACTAGATTCACTCAACATTTCTTCATTTACCCCCGTTGAGAAGCTGGTATCCTCTGATGAGTTACTACTAGTTTCTTCATCTTCTTCTTCCTCTTCGTGTGCTTCTTCTGGCTCCCTCTCGCGAACAGCTCGTGTCCGATAAGCTGGCAGTGGACGGGGTGCTGCACGTGCCCCTCGTCCACTTCGACCAGTACCGCTTTCACGAGATGCACCCAAACCCTGAGATGAAGAATTTCCTGTTGTTATCATGATAGGTCTTCTTCTCATTTCTCTACAATATATATCCTGTTCATCTTGACCGACTGAGTGCACTGCTTGTCTTAGTGCTTGCAGCTGGGCATACTTCATAGGTTTTACGTATTGACGACGCATCCATTTAAATGATGTTTCTCTCTGCCAATTTCCACTACTTTGTCGTACTCCCTCAACATCCCCAGTCCGCCGTAGAGCACCGCGAAGCGAATTTGAACCGTTTGCTCTTGGAGAGTTATTTACCCGGTAACCCTAACAAATAAATAAACATTATAAAACCTGAAATAACAACAAAAATTCACTCTTACCCTATCATTTGTATCTGGTGCTTGATCCTGATTATATCTATTTGCCAATGCCTCTATTAATCTGTCCAAATGCGACACTACGGAATTATCTATAACTTCGACACCCTCTGGTCCAAAGGATATATTGGGTACTAATTGTTCAGAAGGGCAATGCTCACGCCCTGGAACCAGCCGTTGGAATGAAGGAGGATATGGATTACCATCTACATCAACCAAAAACGGCGGAGGCATTAAGTGCGGCATCATCTGCGTTTGCTCATCCAAAACCATATGATTAGAATCACGTAGTAATGGCCTGTAATCTGTATGAAAGAACAACTCTAATGGCAGCTGTAAGTGTTAAAAGAGATAAGTTAAAGAGATCAACAAATATCAGTATTTCCTTACCTCCTTAAACCGATCAAGACTAGCTCCGATACCGAATGTCAAAATATGACCATGCGAATCTGTGGCTGCTATCATTGTTCCATCAGGAGACCATTTACCATCAAACACTCCACCATGCCCCTGACCATCGATATTATTTGCAAAATATGCCACTGATTTACCTGTTCCAATATCCCATATAAACAATTGGCCATCATGCCCGGCAGAAAGTAAAACATGCTCGTCTTTTGGATGGGATTCTAACACATAAATTTCATCCTTATGCCCCCTTAACACTCTATGCAGGGTTCCCGTGCGAGCATCCCACACTTTTATCTAAAATATCCCAAAAAAGATTAATGGTGATTTTTAGAATTATTTCCAAACTTACAGTAAAGTCATTAACGGCTGTAATAACCCACTTATCTGAAAAATCCCAAGAAACCATTGTAACCCTTAATTTCTTAGTTTCATCTGATGTTTCTGGACATCTAAAAAGAATTTATTAGTCTACAAAAAAACAAACTTAAAAAGCAAAATATATTTACGATGGTAATCTATCAGTCATATTTAACTTCATGGATTTCCATTGTTGAGATTCAAATATCCACACCAGAGCCGTGCCATCTTTACTCGCCGAAACAAACCTTAACCCTTTATGTGCCCACTGTATTGAGTCCACAGTATCGGTGTGGGCTTCAGTTTCTAAAATTCTTCGTGGCCCTTCTACCAACATATAAATTCGCACATGATGATCAGCGGATCCCGTAGCTAAGAATATTCCCCCTGGAGAGAATGATGCGCATATCATTTGCGCCTGGCCAGGCCTTAATTTCTCGAGGTATTGTATGGGCTTCGGGGCGAATACAGTCTTTGCACATCGTGGTGTTGTATACTGCCAAAATGCTACAGATCCATCGGTACTGGTCGTCACTAAGTATTTTAAATCTCCTCTTGGTGAAGGGCAAAAATTTACTGAAGTAATCATCCCCGTATGACGTTGTAATACTGCTATCGGTGCAGTAGTTTGCAGATCCCATACTCTTAATATTCTGTCTATAGAGCCTGCAGCTAGTAAGGTATTATCTAAATTAACAGCTATATCCGTAATCTCTGCAGATGCTCCTCTAAATGTAGCTAATAAACGACCATCAACCGCACTCCATAACTTAATAAGTAAATCATCAGCTCCCTGTTAGAATTAGAAACATTAGCAATACCACTATAATTACTATATATTATCAGATATTACCGTTATTATATATCTTCCTGAACGATCAAACAAAACACAATACACAGCAGATAAATGTCCTAGAGTACGTCTTAGAAGCTTTATCTTACTATAAAAACTTGTTGGAATTAACAACTTTCTGCCAATTGCTACTCCAGATTCTCTTCCAATTATTAATTTCACTAAAAATATATTTATAATTCAGATAAAATTGTTTCAATATTAAAATGTAGATTGATTCTTACATAAGTTATGTGTTGATTTACAATTTAATGAATCTGGAATTGGCGATCCATGTAATTCGGTGCAGTAGTCTACAAGAGAACGTGGGCGACAAATACTATCCCTTGTCTTTAGTAGACTTTGCCTTCCTGAGCCTAATAGAGAAATTACTCCTGACACACTTGGTGGCAGTTCCTTGTCTAAAATTGGTCCTATTCGGCAGCATATTTCTAGGAGATGTTGTGGACCGATATGTGGATATTTTCTCTCCTGTACATATAAAAAGAAATGGCATATTTAATTGGTACCTATACATTTTTGCAATAAATAAGTATTTAAAATATATAAAAGGTTTTTGAAAGTATAATCGATTTAAGAATAGTCTGTAATATTGGACAAGTGAGCAGTAGATGATCATAGAAAAGATATTGCAACATCTAAGCATTATGTTTGTATGTTTTTTTACTGGTCTAGTACTGATGGTATATATGGAATTAAGTTACTATTTCCGTATATTTTTAGGTGAAATATTCAAAACGTGGAATTCAGAATCATCTGAATAAGTTTTTACACCAGCAAAATCAAGGAAGCCTTCCTCGCTAAGGAAACTCCTTTACTCAGTCATATATCTGAGAGTAAAGGTAGAATGAACTGAACTGGAACGCTCAACTGAACTACAAAAGTTGTACTGTATGTACAATACGATCTTTAAACTTGTCGCCGCTACAGTCTGGTGGCCCAAGACTAAACAGAATACGGCGATCCTTAAGTACAGCAGCTGCTACGGTTTTCTTTTCTCTCTCCATTACAGGAGATATGCGGATCTGACCACATTGCATATCTTCATATGAAAAGCCGTCTCATCGAACTGGCCCTGTACAGTCAAAAGACACATGGATATTCTTAACAATATTTCCATTTGGCGATTATCCAACCACTGAACTGCGTTTGCAAAGGGATTTCAGATCTATTATCCCGTTTAGCTCTGAGTGCGAGGAACTTATTCTTCCATCTTCCATCCATCCAATGGCGCTCCAGCCCAAATCGAGCCTTGGCCTCCTCTAGGGCATTTCTCCAAGTTAGACGGTTCTTTGCAGCAGTTCTCCAGTTCCGAATGTTGAGCATTGTCTCTGCGTCAACCGTCACAGAGTCCATCCATCTCCTACTGGTCTATTTCCTAGAATTTCTGCCACCATAAGACGTTTTGGAATGCGGTTATCGTCCATCCTGATTACGTGGCCGGCTAGTCTTAGTCTGTTGATTTTTATAAACATTGAGAGTTCTGGGTCGTCAAAAATTTCATACAACTAGTTGTTGTATCTCCTTCGCCATATTCCAAGCTCTCTCGTTGGGCCTACTATGCATCTGAGAGCTTTCCTGGCAAACCTGTTGACTCGCTCCTCTATGTCCTGGATCATAGTCCAAGTCTCGCTGCTATAGCACAGCACTGGTCGTATTACTGTTTTGTAGAATGAGAACTTCGTTCTCCTTTGTTATTTGTTTTTGGGCATAAAAGGCTCTATTAGCCATAAGTATTAGTGTAGTTGCTTCTTCTTTTCCTTCGTTTCTTTTTGTAATTGTAGACTGCTGTATCGACTACTTTTAGGTTATGTTCGTCGCATATGAGTTCATGTAGGACTCGTAATAGTTGCGGTCCTCTTTCCTTTAGCAGATCAGCTGATATTCAGTGTTGGTGGGTCTACTGAGATATATCTTGAGGAATTACAAATGCCTCTGTTTGTGGATCCTTGTATAGTATGGGAGTAGAATTCAATAGGTTCTGAAAATACTCTCTCCACCTTTCTTTTATGCTATCAGGGCCTGTAAATAGGTTCCGGTCATCCGACTTGTCTTCAATGGGAACATGGACATTTATGGGACTAATGTTATGTAGCCTTGTTTTAATGCGAAGCGTGCATATTCTATTACTTACTGGCGTGAAATCCAAAATCTGATTTCATTTCCTTCTCTACGATAAATGCCACTCCGAACTCTCTTCTTCCATTCGGTGATCTGGAGAGTATCGTGTGAGTTTTTAGATCCATTATACCCCTATGGGTCCATTTGGTTTCTTGAAGGGCTGTGATCTCTATTTTATATTTGTGTATTACTAATAAAAGCGAACGCAGAGCTCCCGTTTTGTTGAGCGTCCTGTATGTTCCAAGATATCCCAGTTCTCCAACCAGAGATGGTCTTGGAACTGCCATTTCTAAGTTATCACCTCCTCCCAGGGTACATAAAGGAAATGGTAGTGGATGTAGGTTCTTCGGTTAAATATGGCTGAGCTGTGGATTTAAGCTCATACACTTAGACCAAAAGGATAGGCCCATTGTGATCCCACTTTAAACCTGATGTTAAAGTGCCGTTTCTTCGCTAAAAACCATCTTGAGGAAAAAATGAATCTTAAGTTGGGGGATCCCAATTTTCGAGATTTCTGTAAGCGTGCTTAGAAAGGGCTCACCAAATGTGATTAATCTTCTTCTGCTTAGGGCTGGGCAGTGACAGAGGACATGTCCACTTTCCTCCTCGTCCGGAATCTTACAGCTTCTGCAAAAATCGTAGGTTTCAAGATCTAAGCGGGTCGCATGCTCCCTATCAGAGTGTCCGGGCAGCACTCCCACTATTATTGAGGTCTTGTCTACCGTGGCTCTGTAGTGAAGTGGTGCGGCTGATTTCATAAGGCCAGGTTAATTTGGCCAAAGTGCATTTATTAAGATCCCTCAAATGCTTTTTCGCTTGTTGCCTTGTGTGCTGTTTGCGTCGGAGTTTAAAAGTAGCCCAGGGCATACCAACTCTATCCTTTTCTGGAAGGAGAGTAACGGTCGCGCCATTCCTAGCCAGTTCGGTGATCGGGCACCCATATCAGGAGGGTCCTGAACTATTGAGCCATCTGATCTGCGACATTCGGGAATAGTACTAGAGCTGTTTATGCAAGAGCGCAGGGCCTTCAGAGCCGTCTGACTATCTGAGAAGATGTAGACAGTCCGTTTCCTATCGCCTTGATGGTTGATTTGCAGAGCAGCTTCTTGTATGGCTGGAACCTCCGCTCGGCCAACACTGCAGTGATCCAGTCGGAAGGAGATTTCAATCCCAAGCTCTGGGGAAAAGACTTCCTCCCTCCCACCCGACCCTAGAGCCATCATTAAAAAAGTTTATGGCACCCTGAAAACTGCGTGATCTATTTCTCCATTCACGACGTGACGGGATTGTGAACTCCATAGTTCAAGGTGGGATTTTATACCTACTTATGAAGGGGACTAGTTCCGTTTTAACTGGGTTAACGCTGAGCCCGCAGGTAGCAATCCAGCTTGAGAGGGTTTGTAACGCTGTCTCCATGAGATCACAGAGGACTTGAGGAAGTTTTCCTTTGTTGATGATAACATCATACGCGTACGCCAGGACGTGATGCCCCTCTGTCCCCATGCGTCGCAACAGCTGGTTCATAGTTACGACTCTTAGAAGCGGGGAAAGTACTCCTTGCGGAATGCCTCTGTTTACGGCCCTTCAAACTGAGCTGTCGGCTAGGACCGAACTCGCCATCCTGACAGTATGCATTTGGTGGATAAGAAACACCAGCGATACCTCGATCCCATGTTCTGTCAAGGCCAGGGTAATGGCGCCCGGCAATACATTGTGAAACGGTCCTTCTGTCAAGAAATGCTACTAATGTATACTCGTTGACGTCGAAAGATTTTTAAATTATTGAAACCAATGAGTGAAGAGCAGTATCAATAGATTTTCCCTTTGTATAGGCGTGTTCTGCGTTCTTGGTCATGTTGAATAGTATGAAATAATCGATTAAAAGTGAAAAGCAATAATTAGATATGATTATATTAAGAATAAAAAACTACAAAGTAATCATACATATAACAGTAATCAATACAACTGGATGATGAAGCAAGATGCTTAAAAAAACAAAGGCCAATAACAAGATGTCCTGCTACCAAAAATTTCTTTTCCATAGAATAGAATAAAAATTTCAAAACTACACCACCGTGTGGTGCTTACGCTTCCCATCGAGTGTAAAAAGTTTGAGAGCCACTGATAACCTTTTTTTCATGTCAAAATCCCAAAGTGGAGAAATATACACACACAACCAATTCCGGAGAATAAAGATAAATATTTATATAAAAATTTGCTAATGTGTTGTATATCCTCCCTCAACTTTGTTAAATATATGCGTGATGAATTGTCCGCTGTAAAAGCCAACAATGGAATATTCAACCATACATACATACAAACATGTGTAAAGAAAGAACTTTTCTGAATGGAAATTTCTATGTAGGTTTATGCAATTGACAAACATTTTTAATTATTTTGACAAAAATATAAAAATTTCGCGTTTTTAGTAAAATTAATTATGATAATAGATCATGAAATTTAAGAATATATTGAGATTTCATAAAAATATGTAAAGAAATTTTTAGGTTATAATTAACTAAATAAATAATTATATATTATTTAAATTTAGTTAAGAGTTAAAAATTTGCAATAAATCCGTGCATTAAACATGGTTTTTTATGGAATTGCACTGGTAATTATCAAAGTTGCATCAAATCCAATATGGCGACTGTCATAAAAATTGCACATAAAAATGGTATGAAACTACAATGGCTGCGATTTGTAGTAAAATTATACAATTTAACATATTGTTTTGCAGATATATTTCGCGGATAACTAGAAACATTGATATGATAGTAAAGAATGTAGGCACACGATTTTTAAAATTCGATGAAACAATTGATTGCACTTTATGAAATCTCAATTAATTTAAATAACAATGAGCCCTTTTAATTACATTTCAATGTAATATTATTATTTTTGGTAAAATGGTCCGAAAATTTTATGCAATTCCCTGGGAGGGCTGTAATTCAACATGGCCGACAATCAGCCATCAAAATGATAAGTCACTGAAAACCACAGAATAAACACAGTCCAGACGGAGTTATGGCAGTAAATTAGATAATTATGTCGAAAACAATATATTTTCTAACTTTTTATAACTTATTTGTTGTCATAATCAGTTCACATGCTGGTAGCATATCGATGCATAACACCCGACACTTTCCCACATTAACACTTTCACTCCGATTTAAAAATTTCCAGATTTATTAATCGTTTCCGCAACAATTATTGGCGGCATAGAATAAGGAGATAAAAACAAAAATCCAAAAACATTGAAGAGCACTGTGAAAACAAAAAAAAAAAACAAGAGAGAAGGAAATCTACTTACAAGTTCCGCAAAAGTCTGGTCATGTTCATTGCCTAGCCAGTCAGTTCGCTTTGGAAGAACCTGAAAAAACAGAGAGAATATAGGCTATTTAAGGCATATAAACACTAGGATTATCAGGATACTAGCAGCTGTTCAGGCCCACTCAGGTGGTACCTAGCAAGACCCTGGATCCAAGCAATGCTAGGCTCCAGAAATCTGCGGTAAAGGAATCATGCAGCAGGAAGAAGATAAGGAAAAATCTCGATATATATATTTTCATGCCAGGAATGTCAACAAATATTTTTTGACAGTATGTAGCACGTGCTAAACATGCGAGATTCAGTTTCAGTATAGTTTTAGACTGAGGAACAAGTGGACGTAAAACCGAGGATTTCTTCAAATAAACGTCAACATACCTTTTTCTGTTCCAGTTCTTGTACGAGGATCTGTAAAAAAATTACATATTTTGACTATAATATCACCTCTAAATCAATCAATTACCTTTGCGGTATTCTCGAGCGGCCCAGCTGATAGGAATTTTGATATTAAGAAATATAATTCTGAAAAGAAAAACAATAACAAATAAGTTTCATAGATGTTTGCTTGAAGCGAAAAATTTCTTGTTTTGGTGCAATGTTCTTTGGTGTAAAATTTTTGTTCAACAATTTCCTATATTATATCACTGGCTTGTATACCTGGTATAACAATTGAATGACGCACAGGTTGTTTCTTGTCCATTTTAACACTTTTATTTTATCTTAAATTACACATTTATTTAGAAATCAATGATTTTCTCTGTTCTAGTTTTACATCAATCGACGAGTCAGCCATTGCTTGCTTCGTTCTGTATGTATTAAAAAGCTGGGAACGAGGTAGATATTTTTACACATGCAGAAGATGGCGAATGGAAAAATTTTATATATGTGTGGGTTTTGTCAAATGGATTTCATGGGTTATATTAGCTGCGCTTCTTAAACTGTTTGATTGGTTTTATAAGGGGGATGAATCATATAGCTGAATTAATATGCTGGAGTAATGCCAGCAATATTTTTGGGCATTTGAGAGGTTTGAATATATTTTAGGGTAATGTTTTTCAAATTTAATATTTTTTGTTGAATAATTACAACTTTTACACTTTGATATTTAGAACAGTCATTAGAGCGAAAAAAAAGGCAAATTTGCTATAATTGTACAGCAGATTACATGCACTACTACTTCAGGGATATCCTATACATTACTAAAACCCAAAACCAGCCTAATTTTAGTCATGTGGAATTGTTTAAACAATAATTAACAACAAAGAGGGGATTTTTTTCGTTTTTTGGGTATATGTACAATAAAAAGTACTGATTGCACGTTGCCCTCAACAGGACATTTGTAGAGAATTGAAAAACCTACAAAATGTTTTTTTTTTCTAGATCTCGATCCAACTTTTTTTTGCCGAGAAAAGTTGACCCTTAAAAATGACCCTTTTTCCAAAAATTCATATTTCTGTTAATTTGCATTATTAGCGGATGATTTTTTGAGGCAGGCTAGTTTCGTACACGTACTTTAAACTGTCGATGGATGAGAAGATGAGCATGTATAGTTTGTGCTGCAGACTTCCAATTGCTGAATACTGCAGAATCCTGCGTTTCTGGACTCGCACTTTCTGCGTAATTTCAGTATAAACAAAATATACCCTAATCTTGCACATCGCCCGAATATAACAATGTAGTGGCTCGATTTAAATTTACTAAACGGTTTCTGAAATCAGACATTAAAGGCTACAATTTGTCTATCTCACAATTTAATCTAATGGTGGTCACTTCCAGTGTCTACTCCTCTAAAGCTCCTGCCATCTTTTAGAATAGTTCTCCATCTACGGCTGATGGCCAAGTGATCTATCTTATTTCTCGTTCTACCATCGGGCGATACCCAGGTCTTCTTGTGACAAAAGTACGTTCCACCTACCAGGAGTTGGAGTTAATGAAAAGTTCACCGTTACTGTTAGTGAGCTGGCCTGATTTCTTATTGTGTGTTCAAGGCCGGTATTGTTCGGGCCGATCTTTGCGTTTAGGTCACCTATTAAAACAATGATGTCTCCCCCTATAAGTCTCCCTTGATGTCGTCGTCTGCATCTTCAGTTGGAGCATATCATTGGACTAGCGTAGTACTTCTAGTCTGGTACGCAGGCGCACGGTAATAATCCTCTCAGAAACTGGTGACCAGCTAATGAGGCTGGACCTGGCTTCTTTGGTGAGTATTACGCCAACGCCATTGCTACGGCTTTCAGTTCCGTTTCTACCAGAAATAAGGACTCACCGTTTGGGAAAATATGGTGCCCCGCGTCGGGCCATCTGATCTCGCTGAGTCCAATGATCTTGATTTTATATCGATTCATCTCGTTGAGGACTTCATCCAGCCGTCCATCAGCAAGCAGTGTTCCCACATTCCTTGATCCGATTCGTGTCCTTGTTCGAAAAGCAAAGGTCGTCGTCGTGTTGTCCACCCAGTTCCGAGACATTGTTTGCCAATTCGTAGCAATGGGTTTTTTTTATGGGAGCGGGTTGCTAACTCTCAGCTCAACCGACTTAAAACTATTTTGTGGGGCAGAGAACTCGCCATTCGCCCGTCGGGCGGAAACAGTTGTCCTCCAGTGGACTTGTTTTGCGCGACAGCTGACCAGGATCTCCCAGTTGGCGGATCGCTTGCTAGGCGTATTTTTGCGGCGATGTTATGCATTGCGAAGCGGTCCGCCTCAGTGTGCGTTGGAAGGCGCAATTTACGGACCTTGTTGCTCGTGATTTTACATTAATAATAGGGCGACTGAATCAATTATTGTCGCAGCCCGGCTCGACTCGACTTCTTATGTGCTTTGGCGCAATTTTGCAATACGGCCTGTCTCGGCTGTAGTATGCGTAGGCCTTTAGAGACTATCGACAGTACTGACTTATGCGGCTACTTCATGATAACCTGTACCACCGCAAACCAGCTTACGATAACCAGTTTGTAATGCCCTCACAATCTCTCAGAAACAATAATTTAATTGATGATGATTACCTTACCTTCATTGGACAACGTTCTTTCTTTGACTTCGCGATTTTGCTTTGGAATTCTCTTCCAGTTGATCTCCAGCGCATTGATTCAGTGAGTATTTTCAAAAAGCGTCTTCTCCATCATATCTTTTAACAGGGTTGTATAAAGCGCAAATACAAGTTTTCTTTTATAAATTTTCTTTCATTTAAACTTTCTCTCATTATACTTTTACATTTATGTGTGTAATCACGTATTATTTTTTCTATTACTCTTATCATCTTCTTCTATCCAAACGATGTTTTATTAAATGTACTAGTTATAAGATTCTATTTTGTCATAGTTTAACAATAAATAATAATAATATAATTAATTTTAATACATAAAATTCTCTTAAAATCAGTTTTGCAGTAAAAAAAATGCAACAAATTTCGTTTTATATAAATATTGTTAACCCTATAAATGTCATAAATGCCAAATAAAAAATACCCAATCCACACAATTTCAAAATTAGTTAAAGATGACGTTCGAGCGCTGTCACAAGTTTACCGTTCCCATAAAAAATGACAGGTGGCAGATCTAAGTATTTTTAATTTGCACAATAAGTCACACTATTTCAACATACACAATAAAGCTTAACTAATTTATAAAATACACGATAATGTATTAAATAAAATAAAGAAATTTCCGTATTTAAGTTATGCCGTGGAGTAACCTCAAAATTCAGTCATAAAACTACTTCCAAAAGCAGCAGCAGTTACTCCCTGCGAGAATATTAACGACGAGTGCAATTGAATTACTACTAATTCCAATCACGTGTAATATATTAAATTCCGGAAAAAATAAACAGCGACAGCAAAATGTCGTGGGTTAAAGATAATAAATATAAGTGGTATGAAAATTTGGCAATTAACATTATTAAAATGGGGCCAATACCTAGGCATGTTGCATTCATAATGGATGGCAACAGGCGGTTTGCAAAAAACTCAAGAATTGATAAAATCGAAGGGCACACGAAAGGTTTTGCAAAATTAACCGAATGCCTAAGATGGTGCCTAGATGTTGGAGTAGAGGAAGTAACAACATTTGCATTTAGTATAGAAAATTTTAAACGTAGCGAGGATGAGGTGTCGGCATTAATGGATTTAGCAAGAAGTAAATTCGAGTCATTGCTAAATGAAAAGGATCACTTAAACGAGAAAGGTCTAAGGATACGTGTTATGGGCAATATATCGCTATTACCCGTGGACATACAGGCACTAATAGCGGAAGCAATGTTGCTAACGGAAAAGAACGATAAATTATTTCTTAATATAGCATTCGCTTACACATCTCACGAGGAGATGACAAATGCTGTTCAAAGTGTTTTAGAGGAAGGTGAGGAACTACATCCAGAGGATATAGATGAAAATTTACTTAGACATTGCCTGTATTCAGAAGATTCAAGGGATCCAGATTTGCTCGTACGGACATCAGGCGAAACAAGAATTAGCGACTTTCTAATGTGGCAGGTAATTTGAAATCCTTGAAAGATTTGTACAAAGTTCATTTTTCGGGTATATGGTAATCATCATTAGACAGATTTAATGTGAGTTGAGTAAGACACTTTTTTTGTAATTGGTCTTATCAGTTTGATTTCGATTAGGCATGAACTACACGCGGGACTGCGACATCGTTCACTTGAAATTCTTATCAATAATTGCAGCATTAACTTTCAAATATTTAGTGTAAAGCACAAATTGAAAAAGCAGAAAGATAGAGGGGCACAGTCGGCTCAGTTTATGTGATAAAAGCTTTGTGTTTTATAACACATTTTTAAGAGGTGGCGCATTTCTACACACTTGAATAGGTTCACTTGAAAACCGGCTTTACTTTTTCAATAATACAAAATATTTTGATATTATTTCCAGGAAAATTTAATGGTAACGTAAATCTATTAATTAAATATTAGCTCCAGTGGTACTAGTAGGATATAAAAGGGACAGTACTTGGATAAAGGTCCATTAAAAGAAATACAGGCCTATTCTAAACTCCGCTGGATTACGATTGGAGATGATCAATTGTAATTTCAATTTTAAATTTTGAATGTCAAAGTTTTATCGGAAGGAATTTAATTGCAGTGCAATTTCATTCTTACAAGAAACGCGCAGGAGATAGTTGTTGTTTTCATTAATTCAGTCATTTTGTAATAAAAAAAGTTACATAGGCTAGACGATCAAATTTAATACTGCAATGCAATTTTGCAATTGAAAAATTGATCGTCTAGCCCACTGACATATAGAATGGACTGCTCATCAACAAATTTTCATGGCACTAATTCGTTCCATAGGCTGTAAACCTTTTTTTACTGCGTGTAAACACGCCAGTGACTTTTGTATTTTAAATTTGTTTTAATTAGTATTTAGAAGATTGAAACAAGACAAATATTTTGTTAAAAAAATAAACACAATTTTCATTTTCCCCCTTTTAAAATGCTTTTTTCATTAATTACAAATCTTTATGTTGAAATGGCTGAGGATATCAACGCCTGTTTCAGCCACTGACATTCTATATAAATCGAAATAACCTGACATCTTGTCCCTCTACTCTTTATTCTATCAATTGATGACATTGTTCACTTGCTAAGACATTGTAGAATCTTGATTTACGCTGACGACATCAAATTGTACCGTCATATTAAAAGTATTAAGAATTGCAAATTTTTGCAAGTACACCTTTCACTGTGTTAACAACAACCTGGTTTTAAACATTAGTAAATGCAAAGTCATGACTTTTGGTAGGAGATGTAGTCTTTTAATTTATAACTACACCTTTCTTAATAAGGTGTCTCTCGGGTAAATTTTGTTAAAGATCTTGAGATTAGATTTGATAGGACTTTGAGATTAGATTTGACAGGAATTTAATCACCCGTTGATCACTAAACATCTATATATTTCTTTAGTCAGACTATTAGTTGAATATACGTCTCAGGTTTGGTCTCCTCTCTACTCTTCGCACGTTGGAAAAATTGAATCGGTTCAGCGAAGGTTTGTTCGACTGTCACGGAATCATCTTCCTTGGGAAGACCCATTAGTCTAGCAACGGACCAGCCGCGCAGCTTATAATATGGAAATGCCGTCGCAAGAATTATCGAAGCCTAGCCCGATTTTTGGGATAAAATTTTGATGACGAACGAAGCTCATTTTATAGTCTTTGGCGGAGTCGATTAACAAAACTGTCGAATTTGAGGAACACAGAACCTACATGTCATTCGCGAAACATCACTGCGCGACGAGAAAGTCACTGTTTGGGTCAGAGGATGCTTAAAACCCTTCATCGGACCACTATAGCTCGAGGACCTTCATGGTTCGAGATACCCTCGACGGCGCACGCTATCGTTTGTTGTTGGTGCACTCCGAAAACGCGAGAAAAATATCTGAAGAAGCTATTTTCAACAAAACGGCGCTCATACTTCTTTTTTATGTTCAGGGCACATGTTATCCCTTTTCCAGTAATCGAAAAACTGACATCCTGACGTTGGAGAAAGTGATCCGAGATTCAGGAATGACTGCAAGAGGCACTATCAAACACAAGCAAACACGACCAACTTCGTACTAGCTGCCATCTAACTTACATCGAAAACATCTCGTCTGGAAGAACTACTGCACCTGTAGTACTCTAACAAGTCAATTTTTTGCAAAATACTATACCCTGCTCACAGGGCCAGCGGTTAGATTTTTTGCGCCCGGTGCATTATGCCATAATGCGCCCCCATCAGCTGTTCATTTTTTTTATAGCAGTGAACGGCAATGGAAAAAGACGCAGACAGTCTGTGAAGCTCTTTTAATATGTGAAAATGAAGGCACGGGAACACTTTTTAAATCTTTTTTTTCCGAAGTTTTAATTTTTTTTTCTTTAAATCTTAATTTCTGAAATTGCACCCGGTGCAAGTGCACCATTTGCACCTATGAAAGCCTGTGTCCAAACAGGATTTGCTTCGCGATCTTGCTTTTGTGCTAATCCTCCCGCTAATGTGCTTCTTTAAGCTTCATACTGCTTAAGCTTCGGATAGACAGGCGAACGAAATCGAATTAATTGGCCACACCATGCAAAGGACAATGGAAAAGACAGTGCCTTGTGCAGTGCCTTTAATATACGAAAATGAAGACACGGTTTCAACTTTTTTAAGTGGCCCATCAACACCATTTGAACCTATGAAAGCGCCGCCCCTGCCAGCTCATCGATCCTTATACTGGGAACGTTCCATGGAAATTCTTTAAATCGATTGGACTTTCTATCGGGCTTGTTTGTCGTTATTTATTTCGATCGTTGCTAGCAATTGTTTGTTTTAACTTTTGACTTGTTATGGATCCTTATTCAATTCCTAATCACTGTCATCATTTTGACGTTTTATAGTGATTATTTATTTAATCATACATTACTCTATATTATTAAGCATAATAAGAACCTTTTTTTAACAAATACATTTAATTTTTAACAGATATCCGCAACTGTATTATATTTCACAAAAGTATTTTGGCCCGCAATAACACTCTGGCATTTCATCTTCGCCATATTTCGATATCAGCGTGCAACCAGTGTTTTCTCATCATTTAAGACTCTTCAACAGCCACAATCAACGAAAACCAAGGAACTACTCCCAGAAAGGGTTCAGAACTTCATACGACGAATACAGGCACGAAGACGAGATTACTTAGTTAATTTGGCGAACTCAAAACTCAAAGGAGATTAATCCTCGTTAATTGCCTACTAAATATTTAGTTTAATTATTTCAATTGTAAAAATGCAAAAAAAGAAAACAAACATCACGAGGTGCCAAAAAATCTTCAAGATTCACAAAGTTATTTTTTAAAAGTGTTTTGATTTTTTTTTGGAATTCGCCACCATTTATTTGGTCACCTCTTGATTTACTAAGTTTTGCGAAAAGTGTGAATATTAATAAGAAGAAAAAATATAGCTCTAAGTGATTGTCATTCCTAAGGATGGAGATAAAGTCTTGTAAAGATTTTTTTGTTGGAATTAAATCGTAAAATACGATATGGATTGAAAGTTGTTTCTTTATGAAAATTAGTAAGTTTTTTATTTATGTTTCTTTTAATTCTTTTATATTTTTGAAGTAGTTTCATTCTTTGGGGAGACAAATCGTCGCCTTAGAGAGTAAATCTGCTAAATCCATTTTTTAACTTATGTGACATATTTATACTGTTCGAAAGAGAAATAAACGCCGCATCTTCCAAGACAATCCTGAGTCATCATCGTTGCGGGTGATTTCAATGTTCACAATGTATACAGGCTGACTTACTCAAATGGCACCAGTGTTTCTGGCAAGGACGTCGAGCTTTTTGCAGACACCAATAATTTGCATCAAATTGGGAACCATACCACGTGAGTCCCTGATATTGCTGTCCAAGGAATCCATCTTCTCGATCTTTTTCTTACATCTTATCCTGCGTGTTAGTCCGTTGAAGTTGATTCACCTCTAGGCAATTACTATCTAGTTAGCGCTAACTTCCCACTCAAATTCCTAACCAGTTATGAGAACAGTAAGGCATTATGGAAAGGTCAAATGGCTGGGGATTATTCTTTAACCCCTGTGCTGAAAGTCGAGACGTGATCCGTGACAAGTCTTTTGAGTTGAAGAAAGTGACTTTTTAGTCGCATTACAGAAATACTAAGTTGAGCAGGCCCCCATTCTAAAGTCGTGATTCGACTGAAACGTCACTTTCTTCAACTCAAAGGACTTGTCGTGACTACTCGACTTTCAGCACAAGGGCCTTTATTTCTAGTCCACTGACTAGCATCCGAAACAAAATCAACAGGCAGGAATGCATTTGTTCATTTTCCATTCTATTCTAACAAATCTGTGAAGCTTAGGTCCAACAGATGGGAGTGCATGAACGCAATTAAAACTAAAGAAGCCGGCTTACGAGCACACAAGAGTTTCCCGGGTGAATCGCTCCGTTTAGAGTTTAGGAAACTAGAAAATTCCTATAAAGGAAAGTCAAAAATTCATTTGTCAACAAGCTGAGAAGTAAATTCCTTAATGAAACATCTGGTAGCATTGTCCTTGTAAGTTCCATCAAGAAGAATTTCACTAAATCCAAAAACCCTTCCAAATCTAAGACCGATTTATTAGCATCTCTGTTCGCCTCAAATTCTTCTTTACCCGAAACTGTTACGCTAACCTTGGTCCTCGAGCACAACGCCCACTCAATGGACAGCATATTCTTCAGGACTCGCGAGGTGTACAGGTGCCTCAAGGAACTTCATGCCAACAAATCCACTGGACTCGATAATATACCCCCTATCGTCTTAAACTAATGCGCCTCAACTTTGGCTAAACCTCTGCGCAAACTATTTGCCCTATCATACACCTCCGGAATTTACCCAGACTCTTGGAAACTTGCCCGTGTTGGTGTTCAGCCCATAACAAAAGAAGGTGACTTCAGCCATCTCTCCAACTACCGCCTAGTAGTAATTACTTCTATTCTCCAAAATTATGGAGGCGATAATCAACAAAAAGCTTATGGGATATCTAGAATTCAACTTACTTATAGACGACAAGCAGTGCGGCTTCGGACAAAAACGATCCACTGGCGCTCTTATCTTTTGCTTTACAGAACACCTCACCCGAAGTCTGTGTGGATCTGGTGAGTCTAGTCTGGTTGCTCTAGATATCTCCAAGGCTTTTGATAGATTTTGGCACTCAGCCCTGTTAGCTAAACTCAAAGCTATTGGAGTCGACTCGCTTCTACAGAAGTGGATTGAGAATTTCCTTTCTAGCCATTCAATCATTCAATCAAGGTGGTATTCGATGGCGTCAAATCTGAATCTCACCCCTAAAACATCCAAGAGTTCAAATGCAGGGTTCGTCGCCATCGTCTTCAACTCAAACTCTTAATCAAGCAAGGTCGCATCAAATAACTAAACCCTGTTTCTGGTTGTCCCGCAAAGAAGTCCGCCATTCCATTGTCCACGCAGGCGTGATGGTCTGGAACGCACATAAAGTGGACCTGATAAAGAGTGCCTAGCTCATCGAAAGCTAATTTAGACTCAATTTTATAGGACTTGATTGCTCTGATTGCCGCTGTCAGATAGCATAAAGAGTTGCTTGTTAGCGCAGGGCCTTCGTAAGTTTTCACATGTGCATGCAAATAGTACACCTCTACTTGAAAGACAGTGGCTACTGTGCCCAAACTGAACTGACTTTCGTCCCAGATCTCGATACCCACACTTGTCTCTGACTCGGAGCTATCCGTGCATCTTACCAGAGCACTCTGTGGTATCTCAAGGAGAACGCAGCATAGCCTTAGGCTGGTCGTCCACTGGAAGTGTATTCGAGCGGCTTCGCGCTTCGGCCATACAAATGAGTCGCTTGTAGCCGCTCATATGTATGGCCGTAGCGCGAAGCCGCTCGAATACGCTTCCAGTGGACGACCAGCCTTACTTGTATGTTCACTGGTAGAGGTTTAAATTTTGAAATCGTCGCATGCATGCAAACTGATTTTATACTAGCTTCTAGAAACTCTTTCATTACTCTGACAATTGTAGAATATCTGACTGACGGGAGTACAAAAAGAAGCTACTCTCTAGTCTCTTATCAGTGAGACCTCTTACCAAAGTTTATTAGATAATAATTATAATGACAATTGTATTTCCGACTTTGCAATTATACTACGAATTTTGAGCTGAAGTATATATAGATACATGTGACTATAGATAAACCCCTTTGCCCTTGAACAAGGTAAGAGCATATTTCAAAAACTTTGATCGTTTCCAAAGAATTTATTTGTTATTAAAAATTTCCAGTGCTTGCTTTCAAATAGATAAGGTTATAACAAAGTTCCTAAATAGTAATTTCTATGAAATTATAATCATGGTATCTTGGTGATATAGCGTGTGCTGTTATAGTTAGTGAATGTTAACAATTACAAGTTCCATCGAAATTGTAGATCTAGATTTTGGTACATTTTTTTTTATTTGAATGAACGTCTGAACGAGAAAATTGGGCAACTTTGCGTTGAGCAGTGACCTTCATTTTATTTAGATATATCAAGTACTTTTTGAAGGCGGCGGTGTGTGGTGTTTGATCTTAAATGTTGAAACTTTTCTTCCCAACTATTCCACTCCTGAAAATAATATTTTTAGTTAATCGTATAGAAATGACGTACATTTATCAATAAAAAATCGTAAAGAAAAGTGAGACTTTTCTCATCAGCAACACTTTTCTTCACGATTTTAGATATAACGTTCATTGTAGTGCGATTGATTGTCAACAGAAATTGGCATACTTTGATCAATTATTATTTCTTTACATTTTTTGATTTCCAATGTATGTAAGTATTTCTACAGGCAGAGGCGGATTAAGCTTCTGCGGGGCCCTAGGCGATTGCAAATGTGGGGCCCCCTATTTCCCCCCCCCCCCCACCGGTAAAAAATAAAAAAATTGCAGAAATAAGTTTTTTTAATAAATTTATTCATACACTTAGAATTCTTATAATTAATATTTACGATTCGCTTAAATTGACTTTATACACACTTTTTCCTGCATTTCGACTCGCTGAATTTATCAATCACATCATCGAAATCAATTTTTCTCAAAATGTCGGATTCAATAAAAAGAATACTTAACATGTTTAGTCGCTCTTGTTGCATAGTAGCTCTTTGAGCAGCCTTAATTCGTTTCAACCCTGAAAACGAACGTTCTGCCGAACAAACCGTTATCATCATTGTCAGGAATATTCGAAGAACTACTTCAACGTTCGTTATGTATATTGTGTTTATTGTATAATGCATGTAATCAATAACAGATAACGAGCAACGTGGTAGTTGTCACGTGATAATCGCTACAGCGCGAAGCGCCGTGGCCCGGGCACCGGTTTTTTTGGAGAAAACTAGAATTGTGAGAAATGAAAAGGCCGATTTGCTTTACATTCAAGAAAAGTCACCTTTATTAGGGGCCCCTCATACCTTCTATATAAAGTTAATTTGACTTGAGTTATTTTTCCCAAAAGCAAGTAAAATCAGTCTAAACGTGACAAGGTTTTTTTTTTGGGCTCTCGGCATCGGGGGCCCCTTTACCACCGGGGCCCCTAGGCACCTGCCTAGGTCTGCCTAATGGTTAATCCGCCACTGTCTACAGGGTGTGTCAGTGAAAATGTCGAAACGCCTGGCTGTGCATAGGTCTTAGAGAGAAGAACAAAAAAACTTTAAGAGGTTTACATTACCCTTTTTTTGTAACCCTTTTAGATATTTTCATGAATAAGAATTTTCTCAAAATTTTCGCAAAAAGTAACGTTGGTAATCTGCGATGAAATAATTTTCGTAAAGCCTGAACTACATTGAAAAGCAGTGCAGTGCAGTACTGCGAAGTGAAATTTAGACTTCTTGTGACTGAACGTGGCAACTCATATTAACTTCACTGCCTTGCACTGCACTGCACTGCGCTGCCTTGTCTTAGGCTAATTTCTAAAAAACTGCTTCGCACTGCATGCCAATTTCTAAAAAACACCAAATGAAGTTGTCATTGCCACTGTTGTCAAAATGGATGACTAAAAATTGATATAATTAGTGAGAAATAAGGACTTTCTAGCCAACAAAAGTCACAGGGACTACAAAAAAAATTACAAAAGACTAATAGGAATAGTCAATGTCAAAATACTGCTTATTCAATGTGTCTTACCACGCGTTCTCTAATAAACTACTGCAAAATACTACGCAGTGCTGCACTGCACTCCTTTTCAATGTAGCTCAAGCTTAAAACAAAGCTGGCAATCTGAAGTTGACAGCAGTGGAATTGTTTCCAATTTAATGTAAACACAACGCGCATTCAAACGGTGTTTTGTAAACAGATGTCATTCCAACGTATTGTTTATATCAGTGTGTTTTTCATGAAAATGAGATAAAAATGCCGAGTACAATTCGGTACCAACGTTCTTACCAACTGACTTTTCCTTGGGTAGGACCTGACCCAAAATGTGACACAAACGCTTTTTGCACTTTGTGCGTGAAGGTTATCAATCTCACTCGTATGGTAAAAAGGTGCATTAAAAAGTCATGCGGCAGGTCAAAATCACAGAGATAAAGTAGCATCTCTTCAAAATTCTGTACCTTGAAAATTACATTTTCTAACCTTGAAAAACCCTGAAAAAACCTTGAATTTGAAATTCAAGTTCCGCTGGAGACCCTGATAAGGCAATCTACGCAGAATACTCCCACCTATCTAAAACTGTAAAAGTCAAGGTTTCAACATACCAAAGTCAAAAAGTTTTTTTCACTAAAATTTCAAATTCAACCCCCCTTTTCTCCAAAAAATACGTAATTAACCAATATTTTTTTTTTTAAATTGGAAAGCTTGGACAATTTCCTATGAATAATGTCCAACAACTATAATGCTTCGGCCTTTACTTTTGAAGTTATAAGCATTTTTAACCGACTATTGCTATAGCTCCCTCCACCTCCAGAGACCATTAGTTTGCGACTTCTCAGCATAGAGTCAATCCAGTTGCAGAAAGTGCTACTCAGACTGCGTCTACTTTGAGCCCTAGCTATAGTATCAAAGGATGTATTGTCGAAGGCTCCCTCGATATCGATGAAGGCCGTCAGCGCAACTCCTTTGTTTAGAGCTGCGCATTCCAGCCTGAGCACCAGATTGTGCAGTGCTGTCTAAGTGGATTTGTCCGTCTGGTACGCATGCTGATAGGAGCTTTGTGGTTGTGGTTGGCGTTGAAGATATCCCTTATCGCTCGGTCGACAATTTTCTCCATTGTCTTCAAGGCAAAAGACGAGAGACTTATCGGCCTGAAAGAAGTATGTCTGGAGCAATATTATCAAGATTTCTTCCCTAGACTGTGTGAAAGAGCCATCGGTTCTCCTAATAGACCCAAGATCTCCCGATAAGCTTTGTGGATTTTTGCTGAGTCTCAAATGTCTTTGAAACTCTGGCAGAAATTCCATCCATTCCAAATTCCAAATTTTACATCCACCGTAGATTTGATTGAGTGCAATACGCTACGGAGTTCGCTCCTGTCCAGTTCGTATATCTAGGATTTCTCACTCTTTCCAAAGACTCATCCACCATAAAGTAAATTGTGCTTATGGTCTGAGCACGATAGCTCATCTGAGACCCGGGAGTCACTCACGTAAGTAGCAAAGAGTGGCTAGCGTAATGTCTATAGCCTCACGTCTCCTACCGTTGTCGGAGGTAAGATCCGTGCCTCGATTTAATATGTCCAGGTTAGTAATTAAGAGGCAATCAAAAAGGTATTCGCCCCTCTTGTTCACTCCACGATTGCCCAAGGCATCATGATAGGCGTTCACATCACATCCTACGACCGCTCCTGTTAGAATGACCCATGATATCATTCTGTTCCTTGGATGGTGGTGGGTCTCTGGGAGTCGTAGAGAAGGTATGCCGAGCATAAGATAATCATGCTCTTGCTGCTCCCTGTATTAACAGAGATACAGATTACTGCCCGGTCTCTCGACTCGACACTCGATCTGTGAGAGGAAAGCAGTTGGTGTTTTTATTGTAAACTACACAGGTACGAGGGTCGCCGTTCACATCACTACATGCAATGCTGTATCCGGCTGTCCGCAAGGCCTTTAAAGCATCGTTACTTACTCATGACTCCTGTACAAGAGCCACGTCAATAGCTTGGGTGGCCAGCACTCTGCAAAGGCCTGCCGAGGCAGCTCTACTATGTTGCAGGTTGCACTGTACCACCCGCATCCTGGGGCTGTTCCTGCTGCTGTGAGCCAGCAGGAGTCTCCTTTTTTGAGCCAATCTCCTTGACTCTGATTCGGCCAAAGCCGTAGACTAGGGACATGCCCTGCTTCTTAAGCTGCATGAGTGACCTCTCGCCAATGCTAAGGGCAATAGTTTTACCGTTCTGGTCCACCTTCCTACGTATAACTTGCCAAGAGCTCACCTCTATTGGCTGGGTTCTGACTTTCCAGCCTGCGGAGCACCTGTTATGGTTTCCTTACATCATTAGGAACCCAGAATGCGATCCGTTTGAATTAAGGAAGGTCCTTGTTCTCAGTCAGGATGGAATCGCAAATAGAGGAGGATTGCTCCTCCAGAATAACTGCCATGGTGATCCCAGCGAACTTGTCCCGGTATAAGGGTTCTTGCGACCCCCCCCCATTTTTCCTTTTGGAGTTCCTGCCCAGCCGGAGAGTCCTCTGACCGCTGCAGTTATGGCAGTGCGTCAGTTGGGTTCGGCATGCGACATAGCCCCCTAGAAGATGTAGGAGTTGGTGCTACCAATTTTCTAGTGGGTGCAGAATCTTTTGGCAGTACAGCGGTTGTCCAGGTCCGTTCCTTGCAGCCCCCCGAAGTCCTGACCACTGTCCTGCTTTTGTTGGGAAGGAAGTTCCACATTTGGGACTCAGTGTGCTCCGTGGAGCTCCCCAATTCCGCTGCGGCCTTCCTTGCCTTGGCGCTCCTCCTCTTGGCAGCACCAGATTTTTTCTTGCTGGGTTGCACGGTCATGCCGACAACCTTGGCAGTTCTTTCTTCAACAACTTTGCCGCCAACTGCCTGGGGCACTGTTGTTGATTGAGAAGTTGAAGCTAATGTGCTGGACGAGGTATCCCCAAGGGGATCCCTCTCCAGCTCTGAGCTGATGCTTATTACATCAGACCTACAACCTCCTTCTTCGTCTGATTTTTTAATATTCTGGTCCATGAAAGTCCCACGAGTATGGCACGAAAGGGAAGTTCCATCCTAACAGAGCCTCTATATCAGGACAAGGCTATATACAACTGAGTGCGCCCGATGCCCAAAGGAGATCGTTCGGGACAGTGGAACACTACTCACTGCCACGCAGTCCTCGACACGATCACATTTACATCTTGGCTTGGTAGGGTTTTAAGGGTGTAATACAAAGCCTTCTATATTTACAAGCCATGCACAAAGAAATCTCACACTCACAATGAAAGCATAATAGGACTTCAATTTAGATGTCAAACTGTGTGGAGTGCGGTTAAGTAGGTTTATTGGGAATAAATTAATCTTTTTTAACCAAATAAAAACAAAATTTTTGGACATTAATTGTAACATTTATTTACTACACATTACAAAGTTGTGTTAACAATGTAAATAATAAATGTAATTGCAGCCCTGACTTTCTCCCTTTATGAATATTAGTTCAAATTTCATTCCGTGTTTATCTTACCAAGCAAATACCGTACCTGGAGGTAGGAGACTACCGCTAAAATAATATGATATAAATATTCAGGAATTTTTAGCAAACTAAACGGCACGAAACACTTGTTTTGCTCGTTATTAAAGGGATTTAGACATTTTGTTCCTCCATTACCAACATGATCCCGTAAATTCTATTAGTAACATATTTATATTTAAATTGCAAACTTATGTCACTTATTTTGGGCACTTTTTGCACTGTTACAGGTTTTTCATTTTGGGGAAATAATTTTTATTTTTAATAAAATCACACTCGTAACATCACTTTCCGCGGCACGAAAACTTCTTTCCCTTTGATTTTAATGGGATTTTGACACTTCACGAATTTTGGTTGGGACTTCATACAACCACAAACACACACATGCAGCATGGCTTGTAAATATAGAAGGCTTTGGTGTAATAGCATAATGGCGCGACTATATTTAGGGCGCCACTTATGCGAGGTATTACCCCCTTAGCCATAAGCCCGGAAAAGCATGACCAGGGAGTCAATACCATACATAAGAAAAAAAATTGCGGAACTCCTATGCCGGCCACACGGAGTTCACTAGCTCGCCGGGGGGCTTGGGGTGTGTGGCCGGGCCTATACGCAGTATGGTTCACCACTTACCTAAATGTTGATTCGAGTTCCTCTACATGCCTATGGTCGTTCCTTAACGAGAGCTATCGTGGATACCCGAGCAGCTATCGGACCTGTAAAACAAAATAAAATACAACCACGAGAAACGCCCCGAGAGCGAAACCAGCCCAACCATCCTGGAAAAATTTAGTGTGGCTACTTAGAACATCGTGACACCAAAGAGAAAATTAAATTTAGATCTCAAAATAATTATGTATAATTGAATCAATTTATATTTTATTTACGTAACACAAGTAAATGTTTCAACAAACAAGTTAACAATTGGTAAAAGAAATCGACAACAACCAAAAATTGATGTAATATCACTACCTACAGAGGGGATTGTTAGTGCATACCTAACAAATCAACAAAAAAAATCTCTACGCCCTGGCGCCGGTCGCTGAAATTTTAACAAACATATCAGGAACATACATATTACATTATATAATTAAGAATGGTTATATAAAAATCTGGCAATTACACATCACATCCCAAAGAATTAAATGTAGTAAAGTTTATCAATAGTAATATTGTGTAAAAGAAAGGTTTACACCAATTCATATAAATTAATTCATTAATATATAATATATTATTTAAACAATTTTAAAATAAATTAGATTAGAAAGTGGTGATAAAAAGAGTTACAAGAATCTCTCGTGTTCTAGCTTTATAAGTTCGTTGACTTACGTTATATTTAGGACAAAAAGTGAAGTTAAATGTCCTCATCTACCGTTCCCTTAGTTTATAAATTGCTCCTCATGAAAGCACCTGGAAAGTCCAATTTCAATGTGTCAGACGTGGATCGCTGACCGAGATCTAGTCTATTTAAGGTGGCTCCAGCACAGGGGCCACGAAACTCCAAAACCAGCAATTATACAAATATAAAAAAAAGATTCTGTCTGCCACGGGAATTTGTGCCTTAGTTTTCCTCCAACAATCTAACGACCCTTTCGCAAATACGTCTCTGCACTTTCCTTATACATTAAGCACATTTGTCTTTTACCTTTAAACTGCTTCTAATCTAAATATCTTCCTTATTCTACCTAGATCCGTTCGACAGCAACCTTCTCTCCTAGTGCTCCTTACAGGTCTTGGTTTCTGGACATCGAATTAATAGAAGAACATGCCCAAATTAGAGCTCTGCATTTGATTTGCTCCCAAGCAGGTTCAGGGTTTACAATATATTTACTGATTCCCAGCACCGTTTAGTTAATCACAACCCGGTTATTTAAATTTCTTCTATTCCCAATTCTTTATATGGGTCCTTTCGATAACTACCGGAAAATTAAGGACGAAATATAACTAACTATATTTTCTTTTTTTAATTTTAAGCCCAATTGCTCTTCCTTCCGAGTCCAAAAAAACTTTTTTTTTTCTTCTCTTTTTTCCCTGACTCAAAAACATTATTATTTTTTTTTTTTCGCATACCGCGTTTAAATTTTCCCATTACCTCCAAAGTAATTTCTAAAAAAAATTTTCCCATTACCTACAAAGTAATTTCTAAAAAATTTTCCCAACCAAAAAAAAATTTTATAACCGACCGTTACAAGGGTATGCTCCTTACTACCGTCTACTACTAGTTGCTTATCCAAGCGGCACCACGAGGAGGTGACGGTTCGATTTTACCTCCGTAACTCTATATACTGCGTCCAAAATTACCATCTATCAAAGATCGGAAGAGCCTAATTTGCCTCGAGAAGTATTAAGCCGCGTTTACCTACATCCTAAAGTCAACACGAAAGTGCACTTGGAAACTCTTTTATCGCACAGAAATTTGTATGCTTTTTTCCCTATTGCGTGAAAGTTCTGAAACTGAGATTTCTGTGCGATAAAAGAGCTTCAAAGTGCACTTTCGCGTTGACTTTGTGATGTAAACGCGGCTTTACTCTACCCTTCATGTAGACACTTGCTCACAGTTACATATGGATGTGGATATCTTGAGTCAATAGGTTAAGTTTTATCGATATTATCTGCGTTCAAAATTTAAAATTGAACAGTTTAAATCCTTGTCAGAGGTTGCAGTATTTGCCATCTACATTATTCAATAAACTGTCTACCAACCTTCTACGATGACTTTTTTATAGTTTAGCTGTTGGTTGTCAAAGGACTGTGTTTTCTATTCCTTGAAATATATTTAAATATCGAAACTAAAGCTGGTTTGGAAAAGGTGGGATTAAACACAGAATCTTTTGCACCAACTTTCTTTGAAACACAAATCCTCTGAGTTGATGTTCAACTGGTAAAGCGACGCCCAAAGCAGCCATTAAAAACAATATTAAATACCAGAAATTCTTTCGTCTCACTTTTTATTGAAACTCTCGTCGAATAGGAGGCAAATCACAATAAAAGACACAAGAGCGAAAATTGGCAGTGTCAGTACATAAAGTGCCAAATAACATCGCTCAACCACCCCCGAGTGGCGGATTACACGTTCATGCAAAACGACTAGCACGAGACCAGTCGGCCGCAAAGTTGGCAAAGGAGCTCCAGACGAGCGCGATCGATAGGGAAATCCGTCCACAAAGCGGCTAAACAACTGCGGCAGCTCCTATTATGGTAATGACGTGCCCGATGCGTTACCAGGGAATGCCGATACTCTACTGCTTAATATTCACCTTCTGACTCCCCTGACTTTGCAAAGTCAAATGTAAAATTTAAGCAAATCATGTTCCTGCTCAAACATCGCTTAAATCGACTTTTTAAACTTGTCTAAAACTTGAGCAGCCCCCGCCCCCGCGTGGGGTTGTTGATGTTGGCGCTCTTAAAATCTGTCGCAGCATTAATTTTTGCCCACAGAATAAATAGCGCGTGCACACAAGCCAACCGCCACAGGGTGGCCATTGTGCGCCAGCGAGGCCCGGGAACTTCTTTTTCCACTTCACTAAAAATAGAAACGAATTTATTCCAGGACGATTATTTCGGAGGGGATGAACAATAAACAACACAACTGGCTGCGGCTGCTGATGACATTGAACGGCTCACAGCCCCCAAAGCGAGCCGAGCCAGGACCCAGCCTGCTCCCCACCGCCATCGCAGGCGGATATGGTAATTCGCCCGTCGTGTATCCTGTGTGTAGCTGTGCAACGATTCGACAAGAATCAATGTAGGAGCGAACAGGAACAAGCCCCCATGTATATATTGATTGCCTGTGGCCTTTCCACTCGGCTGTCATTGCCTGTCATCCGTGATGGTGTCCTCGGACTTCTTCCTTTTTCAGAGCGCTGAACGGGAGCGCGCTGTGTCGTCGCTTCTTACATGAGCTGCGACTTCGGCTGCGACCCAATAAGCCTATTTTCCAACCTGCTAACGGTAAACACGAATGGCTGGAACTAGGTGGTGAGTCCTAGCAGCAATCGAGACGCAAATTGAATATACTCCGGGGAGGGGGGACAGGTGACTTAACTTGTAACTTGAGCGCCGTGCTCAGGGGGAGTTGGAGCTACGAATTGGAGAACCCTCGGTCCGGGCTCCCGAGGGGCTTCGATAGCCTGTAAGCAAGGAGTCGATCTTGGGAATCATCGGCAGGCTGCAGCGCATACTAATGGGATTTCAATTAATAGCTCCAATGGATTTTCTCGTTCCATTATTAATGCCGGAGCTTTGGTTTTTTATTGTAATCGTTTTACGGGCTTCAACGCGGCGAAACAAGGATGGGATTTATGTGGTACATTAATAAAGCAAACGGGAATATTTATGGGGAAGCTCTGCTCCTAAGTCCATTCTCGTATGTTTAACTTTCCAGGGTTTTCGCTAAAACAAACGCGATGACCAAGAATTTCTGATATAAGTCCGATTTTCATGGTTGTAAACAGATTCATGACGACGGATTTCAGCAGGAATCTTAAATTATGCACAAAGAAACTGTCGTATTGTTTTTGTATTTCTTCTAGTTAATTGTTTAGTTGATTGTACTCCTAGTTATCCCCTACACCTCAAATTTTTACGGCAACAGCTTAACATGCTCACCTGTCTACCTAAAGACCTGTCGCTCAGATTCATTTGGTCAAGGACCAAAGACATCCTTCGGGAAGCTCAAGTGACAAACTTGTGCCATTCGCGGCAGATTCATTTGGGCACCTTAATTGTCTCGTTGGCTCCCCGTAATCTCCCTTATCCTCTTTTTATCTTTCGAGCTAAGCTTACTACCAGATATTTGACCATGACGTGAACGACATGACGGACTGGTAGTACAGAGAGTGGCACCTGAGCTTAGACTTCCACATAAAAAGGACCAACGGCATCCTAAGGGAACGTCAAGGTTCAGATTTGTGCTCCTTGCTCAAGGAAACAATGCCAGAGCTTTGTCCGCTGCCTTTTCAATATGCGCAAAGCGCTGATGGCCCAAGACTCACATAAGCATAATCCAATTGATCCAACTGATAATCATCAAGGCACGTTCGTTGAGGGTCCTAAATTAAGCTGCTGTTCAACATTGCACTCTATATGAAGAAAATAGATTGACGACACAGTATAAAGGGCCTCTCCTGAGACTCTAGTCTTCTGTGCAGGTGCCTCGAGGTAGTATTAAGAAACGTCGGCAGAAGTTAGCTGGCGAACTAGCAAGCCACCGAACTGCAAGGGACACCCACTCCGAACGGGCTAATTGCGAAGAGGTCAGCCAAAGCTAGGTACATCCCCTCCTCCCCTTTTCCCTTTTTCCCCTTTACCCTTTCCACACTTCTAATCCAAGGTGTTTTACTGTGCCGATGGCTGCGTAGCCAGCTAGTTGTTAAAGAGCGTTGGTCGCAGATGATTCTTTCCGATGCCCGGGCAAGGCTGGAGGGTATAAGTGCCTTATCCTGATAGGCGGCTCTGGCAGGATGGACTTACTTCCGCATTACGTGTGGTGGGATCTTTATGGATTACGAATAAAAAAATAAAAAAAAACTAATGTGGGGGCAGTCGCCAGCTGTGCAGCTAGTACCACCCATAGCCCACCGGCACAAAACTACCTTCGACCAGCCTACCAAGTCCGTGAGTGCTAGCCGTAGCACACTCGTTTTGGACAAACCCAATCCTAGAAAGCACAGGTCAAATGATATGCGCATGCAGGTGCAGGGCCAGTACCAGAATGAAAAGAGCACTATTCTTGACAAGATTCCTAAGAATGAGAAGGCCGGTGCGGTCCATGAGTGAGATCAGTCGGACAAAATAAAATTCCGAGTCGAGGGATGTACAGAAAACACCTCTACCCTCTCTTAAAGAGACGACCAAGCGAGATACCAAAAGACCAAGAAAAAGCCTGCTGCAGCGAGTATAGCAGCGGCAGGTGCGGGGCCCACAAAGGCTGCTGAGCGAGGGGGTTAGAGATCACCTGCAAGTAGCTTTGATGGACGAGAGAGCCTCGAAACCTGGGTGGAGGTGGAAGCCAAGCTATCGGAGATGGTGTTGGACGGTGGATGGTGTTGGTGCTATTCTCAGGCAAGGGAGGAACAATACCCTGCTATGACTCCTCGGAGGAAGTCAGAAGCCTTTGTGCTCAAAGTCGAGTCGTGCTTCGTGACAAGTCGTTTTAGTTGAAGAAAGTGACGTTTCAGCCAATCACGACTTTCAAGACAGTGGCCTAGAGTATAAATGCGAAGTTAATTTTAGGCTGTACTGAAAGTCGTGATTTCTTTCTTCAATTCAAACGACTTGTCGTGTCGTGACGACTCGCCTTTCAGTACAGAGGCCAGAGGTTTCAGAGTAATCAGGTGTGAAGACCTGGCCTCAAAAGCGCGGTTCTGGTTGGCTAAATTGAATCGGGAACCTGGAAAGCTTATCCAGTGTCTCGTAGGCACATAATCCCGGTACCTGTGGATGACTGGGTGCTTCTCAGCCCAGAGAAACCGCAGAATAGCATTTCATTCTTTCTCCTCATCAACGAGGAGTCCCTCGAGATATTGGAGAAGAATAAAAACAGACTAAGGTATGTCAAAATTAAAATTTTTAAAAGCTCTTCCCTAGAGGAGGAATCTCCGAATGCGAATTAACTGGAGGAGGATTCGGGTTTGAAGGAGGGCGCTGAGGCCGGCGCCCAGGGGCACCAGAAAATGCTTGAGATCGTTCAGATCAACCTCCAACCCTCCAAAATAACTTCCTGAAGAAGGAAAATTTGAATTATCGCCTTAATCGGGCGTCGCGTAACATAAAGGGCTCTCAAACAGGCAATACCACCACTCGGATCAGGGTAAGCCAAGATCCTGTATTTTGGTTAAAAGGAACATCAACTTTCTCTGCTCGAATTTCAGTTCAACGGCAGTTAATTTGGAGTTTGGAGAGGGTCTTTACGTCAGCCTATATGAGTCATGAGCTGTCTGCACCCCCAGGGGAGCTCATGCAGATGACAGCAGCACTAAAATCGAATGGAGCCACCCTGGTCATATGGTGCGACACCAATGCGAGGCATACGCCTTGGGGAAGCAACGAGAATAACAAGAGGGGAGAGTAAATATTCGACTACAACATTAATTGAAACCCGGCCCCAGACGGAGAATTTCCAAGGTTGGGAGCAAGTTTTGAACAAGACAGCGTGGACACGGACACACTTAAAGTAGAAAACTGGAGGGTATCAGATCAAGTGTCCTTCTGGAATCACCGATGAATACGCTTATAGATAGACCTTATAGAGAAAATCAAAGATAGGGTCAAAATTTTGGAAAACCCTATCCACTCGGCTTATAAGGTATCTTGCCCAGTAGGGCGGAGCAAAAAATCTCCCCCGTGGTGGAACAAAGATCTCTCAAAACTTAGGAAATCGACACAGGCCTTTGGCAGCTTTACAAAGATTACCTAAAACTGTACAATAAAGCCATTTTTCAGCCAAGTGAGACTATGCAAGATCCTCTCCAAAGAACACTCCAGTCCTTCCTTAATGGAAAAGCCGAACGGATCTTGGACAGAATCGCAGGCCGAGTCTATAGGGCATACACTTTCCCGGTTTCAAGGACAAAAAAAAGCCGAAGCATCAGGGAACCGACAGAACCACTCCTGGGAGAAGATTTTCGCTATTATTACAAAGAAAAAGTTCCTCTGAGCGATCAATAGCTTCTCCTCCTTGACTACAAACTACCTGATGTAGTAGTATCATGGTTGGGGGTCATGTTCAAGAGGTGAGTTGGAGACGCGCATTGTCATTTTCATCCCAAAATTAGGGAGAAGAGGTCACGAATCCGCGAAGGACTAAAGGCCGATTAGCTTGACATCCTTCGTTCATAAAACACTAGAAACCCAGCAAACCAAAAGGCTGTATCAGATCCAAAGCAGAGAAGCAGAACCGTCGGCAGAGAATTGTTTCTATTGGCTTACACTGGTCACGTGACAAGAAAAGCAGCAGAGAGTTCTGCCGCTGCTTTTTCATCTCAAATCCTAATTTTGCTGCTTTGCAAAGCAGAATTTTTTGACATTTCAAACATTTGTTACTTGGCAAGTTGTTTTTAAATGGCAAATGAATATTTTAGGGTGGTTTTTTGTATCCATTTATGTATATACACAGTTATGATTCAGAAAAAATGTTATTTTTTGTTATTTTTTAAATATCTTAATAAAAAATTAAAAGTCTGCCGCTGCTGCTGCTTTACGTGGATCTGATTCAGCAGGCAGAATTCTGCTATTTCCTCTGCTTCTGCCGCTGCTCAAAAAGTTGGATCTGATACAGCCTTACTTTCCGAACTCCTACATACAAGTCGAAAGATTTTCGGAAGCAATACAACAACAAAAACTAAAGCTTTTTATGTGGCGATTAGTCGAAACTAAATCGAGAAGAATTCGGAAAACAACTTCGCAACAATTACCTAGTTTATAGCTACTCCAAAAATAATTCGAATTATGGATCATCCAAAAAATTTTGCCCTATAAACGAGGTAATTCGAATTATGGTTTAAACCGAAATGTTTTGGCTTAAGCCATAGTTATAAGAATGCATTTGTGGGAACCGTATTGTATTTAATACCCGTTTATACGCTAATTCGAAATTTTGACGTAACTTTGGATTAAATCGATTTAATTTTTCTGCTATAAACTAGGTAAATGTCACGACGAAGCCGGTAACTTTTCTTTACGAAGTAGGCCAGAAATCGGAACACTTGTCTTAAACTTACATCGTGTGTCAAAGTGAAGTGCGCAAGTGCATTATTGTGAAATTTTAGAATTCGTAATTTAGTTTGTTGTATTTTTGTGTTGTATTTTTTAAAAGTGCAATATAGTGTTAAAAGTGTAATATAGTTAATGAAAATGACAAGTTGCACAAATTAACCCAGCAAACCAAACTTTACGATAACTTAACGAATTCGTTACGGAAATTCGTATATTTTTCCCGAATTCGCAATAGAATTCTGAACAAATTCGGAAAGAAAAATATATGAAGAGGTTGACACGACATCGTTAAAGAAATTTTTCGAAATCGTTACGAAATTTAGTAAAGTAAATGGCCTATATGAATGTGAAGCTTTTATTAGGGGTAAAAAGCTTTGCTAAATCATTACTAAATTTCGTAACGATTTCGAAAAGATTTCTTTAACGATGTCGTGTCAACCTCTTCATATATTTTTCTTTCCGAATTTGTTCAGAATTCTATTGCGAATTCGGGAAAAATATACGAATTTCCGTAACGAATTCGTTAAGTTATCTTAAAGATTGGTTTGCTGGGAAGGTTCATCGAGTCCCACATCCGCCAATCGGTAGATGTGACTTTACTGTCACCAACTCAAAGTGCTTATACCGGTGGAAGATCCAACGCGGCAGCTTTGGATGAGGTGGCGGGACCGGATTGAAAAGACCTTATATTACGAAAAATATACTTTAGCAGCCTTCTTAGATGTAGAAGGCACTGAATCGATTCAAGAAGCTCTCATAGCCCTAAACGTAGAAGCAAGCCTTAGGCAATGAGTCAGCTATGCTATGCTGAGCTCGAAAATAATCTTAGCGGATTTGGAAACCGAGACGGTATACAGAGGTATACCACAGGGAGGCGTCATCTCCCCTTTACTGTGGTTAGTAACGATGAAGAAAATAGACAAAAGCGGAGCTGAAGTAATAGATTACGTAGATGATCTAGTGATAATGGTGAATGTTTCCAACAGTGATGAGTAGCTGGGCGGGAGGCTGCGGCCGGGCACTCAATCCGGGAAAAACAGAGTTAATGCTGCTCACAACAAAAGCCAAAATTCCCACCTTCAAACTTCCCGCGAGCCATACTCTCACTTTATCCTCCAGAGTAAAATTTCTGGGTCTAACAATGGATCCTAAACTCAACTGGAAGTCGAACATCTAGGAAAAGGGTAAAGAAAGCCTGTATAGCATTCTACGCCTGTAAAAAGGTCTTTGGCGAAAGATGGTAGGCCCAAATCTCACGTATCGGTCGCTAGTGTACTGGCCAGCGGGGAGCAGGCCCTATAACATTATTAAATTGCGAGGGTTCCGAGGACAGCCAAACTAGGGACAACAGCAGCCATGAGAACATGCCCCACGAAAGGCCTTGACGTTCTCTTGCACCTACTCCCCCGGCCTTCACATCAAATTAGCGATTTAGGTTTGCTTAACCACAATGCTGGACCTAAAGAACACACATAGCTTGCAACTAATAGAAAATTTACCACACAAACTTTTTTTTAATAAAACGGAACCAATTTCCTGACCAATCTCCAAAACGATACACACCGCTCCCTCTCAGTTTGTGCAATATATCTCCTTTTCGAATTTGTCAACGCTCTAATAGAACACTTATTCCGAGCTCTATCATCCACCGACGACTATCTCTTTTTATCGCTTTCAAATAAAGCGTTTATCTAAAAAGAATGGGACTCAGCACTCCAGACCAGGAGGACAAATGGAGCCCGGTTGCGGCAGGGTTGCGGTCGGTGTTTTTTTACCAATGCCGGTGGGGTGGGGAGAGGACGAAATATCTAATCATGAAGACGTTGTTACTCGAACGGCACGGCTAAATGTGAAAAATGTTCTGTTGAGGTATATCTGGTCACAGACGATTCCCAGGGGCTTTTAAAATCCTTTTAATGGTCGATATCAAGTGGCTCTTGTGTTTCTCCTCTTGTTTATCCTCGCACTAGAAACAGTTCTAGGATGGCGAATGGCGGAGCTGTTGTGTTGTGGGGATGTTATAAAACAGGAGCAAAAACGCAAGGAGAGAATAACAAGATAATAAAAAAGCGAATAGAGCTATTAGGATGATATATAGATTTACAATAGTTGGTGGTAAATAAAAGGAGAACGTGTAAAAGGGGAAGTTTATTGCTGGAATAATGGCGGACATAAATAATGCTGATTTATTGCTTCCCTTTGCATTTCAATGCAAAAATTAACCGGCTGAGTGTTTTAAATTAATTATAGCAATGTTTGCGGTGGGTAATGGCGGCAATTCATCAGGCAAAAAGGATTTTCATAATCTGAACAGCCCTCTTGAAAAATGTGAATATGCAGGCCTGTTGTGCTGTATTGAATTCATTTTAAAGCCATAGGGAAAACGCTATCAGTTGTTTTACACACATATATGTGCTTTTTAAGCTCCTTAATGAGTTAGGGACAATAAAGCCTCAGGTGAGACATTGCATCCTTGTGGAGCTGATCATATAGGAAGCGCCTACACTACACCAATCGATTCATGAAGTGATTGTGCAAATATGAAAGAAAGTGATATTTGAAGACTAGAAAAGGGCCATCCTATGTACTGTACATACAAAAATTATTGTCGTATAAAAAAGTAATCAAACTGTAAAAGTCAAGGTTTCAACCCACCTAAAGCGTACAATATTCAAAATGACCCCAAAATGTATTAATAATGAAAAAACATATGTTTGGTTGAAAAAACTGACTTTCTGAGTCTTAATACGTTTTTGCGGACCATTTTGAGCATTGTTAAAATTTCAAATCCACGATTTTTTACTTGTACATGATAGTACAAGGTTTGAAGAAAAGTTTAAGCTCTCGAACGTTGATCCAGCGAAATCCATGGACCAAGAGGAGCGTTTTTACAAGAACGCCTTTTTTTGCAAAAAGTGAAATTTCAAGGAAACTGTGCAATATTTCGCAACAAAAATTACACCGTTTTTTCAGCTAGCAAGAAGCAATATTTGTACCAAATAACAAATTTGTAAGTGACGTTAAACAAAAGTTATTAACAAATTAAAAAACGTGATTTTCGACAGTTTTTCCCATTTTTCTCTATATTTTGTGCCCTCAATATATATCAATCGAAAGATAATTTGAATAGCTACAACTACAGGTTCGCCATTCCAAAATCCGAAAAAGAACACGCTATCTTTTTTAGAATTTTTTTTCCTATATGACCATATTTTTTGTTTCCTGATGGCAATTAACGCAAAAATTACATGGAGCTATTTTAGATTGATGGGACTAGGGGACTAACACGCTGCTTTGTGCTCCGTGCCGGAACTGTGCTACACTGCTGGAAGCTCTACTACACCCCCCACGTGGGGCGACTGGAAACAGACTCCTGGCATGGTCATGTCTCTACCAGGAGTGCTGGCTAATGGTAGTCGGGCGGAGAGAAGAACACTCTTTAAAAAATCACCCCAGTCTAAGGTGAAACAGGATATACCGATAGACTCGTGGCCAAGGGGATGCTTAGTCTCTAATATCCGAACTCTGGATACCTGGCATCCTCCAGTTTCAATTAGCCTTCCCATAGTATATCGCTATGGGTGACCTACTTTCCCGAATACTCGTGGAATCTAACAAAAACAAAAAGTATGAGCTCGTTGCAGCTCCGACAGCACCATCCTCGTCAATTGTGACTATGGCCTCATCTCAAGTGTCTTTAGGGACACAAGAGATAGCAATTGCCTCAACTAGCGGAGCCATTGGGCACGCTAGCTGTGAACCAATTGCTTTAACGAGCGGAGCCATTGGACACGCAAGTTTAAAACGAACAATCTCGACCGGTGGAGCCATTGGGCACACTCGGTCTACAGACGGGTCCTCAGTCGCTGAAGATGAGTCTTTAGACGCAGAATCCGTCTGCAGAGCAGACTCGGTCAGTGTGTGTTCGGTCATTTCCGGAACTACCACCATTGGCCGAGACTTGAATAAGATGGAGCTTGACAAACCCAGGTTTGTCAAACTCTCCAACCGCCAGAGGAAATGCTTCCAAGAAGCACTGGCAAAAGGCCTCTCCAGGGATATGGCCCTGGAAAAAGCTTTAACAAAGCCCTCCAAAAAAACTGAGCTGAAGAGAGTTCGCTCAGAGGAGGAAACTCCGGAACGTTCGGAACAGAAGGGGACCAAGACGGCCAAGGGGCCCACTCGCCCCACCTTTAGCCAGGTGGTAAGCAGTGTCAAGCTTGGCCTCATCTCGACAGACATGGTTAACTGCCCCCTGACACCTGAGCAAATGGCACAGTTGCAGGAGGCGATCATTGACGTCGTTATTGAAACAGCGGGCGGTGAAGTCGAGCCGTCTTTCGAGGGGAGCTTCCCAAGAAGAGGCTGGCTGCTGTTAGTCTGCTCCAACCCTGACACAGCAGAATGGGTGAGGAGTAACGTCTCCTTCATTAAGATCAAGAGTGCTCTTGATCTTACTCTGGTGGAAGAGGGTAATTTCCCTCAAACTCACGTCATTCGTGGCTATTTCCCCCAGAGTGGTACCTTAAGCAACGAGAAAGTGCTGGCTACTATCGCTGCACAAAACTCGGTTCCCCCTGACAAGTGGAAAGTGGTCCAGAGGCGGGTAAATGATAACACCCTTCACTTGGTCATGGTAGTGGATACCGCTTCCATGGCTAAGTTAATTAGTCTCAAGGGGAAAATCGCCTATCGTTTTTCTCATACTAGGCTAATTCTTAAGGATAAAGATCCTTCAAAGAAGCAGCCACAAGGGCAGGGTTCGTCGTGTGACACTCAGACCACAGGGTCTGAAATGGCACCTCCCAATACTTCTGTTGTCACCTCGGACTGCAGAAATGCCGTGGCCATAGGGCCATCTGACGGCGGAGCAACGACTCCAGGTCCATCTGGCGTTGTTCCAAATCCGGCCCCGCATCTGCAGCATGCGCCAGGAAGCCTGTAGCAGAGCAAACTGCTGGGCGGAAAAAGAACACACCTGCCGAACTTGGAGTCGGAGCACGGGGCAAATCAGCACCCCCCCACAGGGCAAAGACGGTAGGACAAAGGGTCTAGACAGGCCAAGAAGACTGGGCTTGTCAAACGCTCCTTGGAGAAAAAATGAGCGCCATAAGGGCACTCCAAGCAAACTTGCACCATGCGAAAGGGGCATCCTCCACCGTGTGCAAGACTTACGCGGAGAGGCACCTTACCCTTGCTCTCATTCAGGAGCCTTGGGTAACCGATGGTAAAGTCAGAGGACTTACCACTGGCTCAAGTAAACTAGTATATGATCGGAGATGCGGGGCGCCTCGCGCTGCCCTTTTAATTGACAATCGTGTCACTCACCTCTCCATTACTAACTTTATTTCCAGAGATCTAGTGGCGATCTCGGTTGTGGTTCCCACCGCCAACGGATTCCAAGAAATCGTCCTTGCGTCCGCTTACTTTCCGGGGGATGTAGCAATAGTGCCACCCCAGGAGGTTCAAGATCTCATTGAGTTCTGTCGCAAGATGAACCGGCAATTCGTCATCGGCTGTGATGCAAATGCTCACCACTCCATCTGGGGGAGTACCGATGTAAACCAAAGGGGTGAGTGTCTTCTAGAATTTCTTGTTATGAATAACATAGATATTGCAAATAGAGGATGCAAACCCACTTTTATCACTGCTAGTAGAAAGGAGGTGCTGGACCTCACCTTCACGAGCAGGCTTTTATCCGACAGGATTGAAAACTGGCGTGTTCTGGACGAGGCCTCACTGTCGGATCATCTCCACATTAGATTTGACGTTGTGGGCCTTCCACATATCCACGCCTCTTCTTTGGTTCCTAAGAAAACCAACTGGTCTAAGTTTCAGGGGCTTGTGGCCTCGAAATCAGATCAGCTTGCGGCTTCTATCAGCTCAGTGTATGAAAGGTGCCCTGGTGGAATGACAGGTTAGCTGCAATGCGTAGAGACGTTAGGAGATTGTTCAATAGAGCAAAACATACCGGGTATTGGGATGAATATAGGTTCACCCTAACAGCCTACAACAAGGAGTTGAGACGTTCCAAAAGGATTGGCTGGCGGAAACACTGTGAGAGCATTCAGACTCTACCAGAGGCGACTAGACTCCAAAAGCTACTTTCTAAAGACTCCTTCAACGGAGTGGGCCTTCTCAAAAAGGAGGATGGCTCCTACACCTCTCCTGAGGAAACCTTAAGGTACCTGCTCAGAGAGCACTTTCCAGGGACAATCCTCCAGACCGCTTATCCGTTGGATGCTGGGTGTAGCCATAGGACCATCCCAGACCGCTACTCCCGCAGTCTTTCAGGGAATATCTTCGACCGTGACAAGGTTAAATGGGCAGTGGCCTCTTTTCAACCCTATAAGTCCCCCGGAAGAGACGGAATTTTTCCGGCACTTCTTCAGAAGGGCTTTGATCTGATCCTCAACAACCTGGTCTGCCTCTTTAGAGCCAGCTTCAATTGGGGATACATTCCAACCATCTGGAGGAAAGTCGTGGTGGTTTTTATCCCGAAACAGGGTAACAGACCCCTCGAGCTGCCTAAATCGTACAGACCTATCAGCTTAGCCTCTTTTCTTTTGAAAACAATGGAAAGGCTGCTAGACCTTCATATTAGGTGCAAACTGGAGCTCTCCCTCCCTCTACATAGCTCCCAGTTCGCTTACTCTAAGGGTAAATCAACAGAGGTTGCTTTACACCACCTGGTCAGTAAAATCGAAAAAGCCTTCCTCGCTAAAGAAACTGCCCTACGCGTTCCTTGACGTCGAAGGTGCTTTCGATAACACTGGCTATGACTCTATCTCTAGAGCACTGCCTCTCAGAAATCTGGATCCTCACACGATTGAGTGGATAAATGCCATGCTTGCAGATCGTGACATTTCTTCTACCCTAGGTATCTCCACCATTAATGTTAAGGCTATTAAGGGGTGCCCTCAAGGTGGAGTCTTATCCCCGTTACTCTGGTCACTAGTTATGGATGAACTCTTGATCAAACTATCTGAATCTGGTTTCGATGTCATCGGTTATGCAGATGATCTTGCCATCATTGTCTCTGGGAAGTTTGACTTGACCATTACAGAGGTCATGAGAACGGCACTGCGAGAAGTTCAAAGATGGTGTACCAAGGAGGGTCTGTCAATCAACCCAAATAAGGCTGTCCTGGTACCTTTTTCCAAACGCTACAAAGTGGACCTAGGTCCTATCTGTATCCAGGATACCACAGTTGAGTACTCAGACTCAGTCAAATATTTGGGAGTAAATTTAGACAAAAGGCTGAACTGGAACATAAGGAGCCACAAGGGCCATATGGGCCTGCAAAAGGCTTCTGGGTAAGACATGGGGTCTTACACCACAAATGATGTATTGGATGTAAAATACGATCGTTAAACCTGTTGTCACTTATGCTGCCATAGTTTGGTGGCCCAAGACTAAACAAGTTACGTCGATCCTCAAGTGCAGCAAGCTGGAACGGCTTGCTTTCCTCTCCATTACCGGAGCTATGCGGACCTGTCCCACAGCTGCAATGGAAGCAATCATTGGATTGACCCCTTTGCATCTCTTCATATGGAAATCCGCCGCCATAAGTGCCTTGAGACTTCAGATCTCATCCAACCCATACGGTCAAAGGACACATGGATATCCTTAAAAATATCCCAAGCATTTCCATTTGCCGCGTATCCGGCAACTGCGGTTCCAAAGGAATTTCAGAGCGATTATCCGCGATCGCTGTGAGTGGGAGGAAATTATTCTTCCTGGGGATCCAAAACATCTCCACTGGTTTACTGACGGGTCAACGATGGAACATGGCACTGGGGCTGGTGTCGCAGGACCCAACTCCAAGGTCTCGATTGCAATGGGTAAGTGGCCCTCGGTTTTCCAGACTGAAATACATGCCATTGCGACCTGCGCTAGGCTCAACCTTGAGAGAGGTCTGAAAGGCGCCAACATTAAAATCTTTTCTGACAGCCAAGCTGCCATAAAGGCACTCTCAACGTGGAGGTTTTCTTCCAAAATAGTAGCAGGGTGTTTTGACGTACTCCAGAGCCTGGCCAGAAGAAACGAGGTCTCGCTCTGCTGGGTCCCCGGACACTGGGGTATCGAGGGAAATGAGGCTGCAGACAGCCTCGCGAGGGAGGGGTCTGAGACGTTGTTCCAGGGCCCAGAACCCTTCTGTGGCATCTCTTGGTCCACCTCCAAGTCCCTGATAGAAGAGTGGATTAAGAGAATAAACCTAGCCTATTGGGAGTCAGTCCCAGGTCTTAGACAGGCTAAAGATCTTATAAGACCCTTTGCCTTAAGGGGCACTATTACTCTAAACAGAGCGGCTGTTGGTGGGTTATCTCACTGGCCATGTAGGACTGCGGTACTACCTCCACAACCTAGGACTGTCTCAAGAGACAGAATGCCGACTCTGCTTGGAAGGCGACGAGACTTCCACACATATTCTTTGTGAATGTCCTGCTCTGATCTGGCTTAGAAGAAGAACGTGCCCTGCCCAAGTCCGGTCTTCATCAATTAAAGGCCTTCTTGCCTTCTTTCGGAAGGCCGATAGTCTTTTCCGCTAGTGGGGTACGTACACAATAGGCCTAACTTGGCCGCAGTGTTCACCATATGGGTTGCCCCCTCACTCCTTATAATAAAAAAAATACCTTATTTCTATATACCGTGCCTTAACCGTTTAACATTCAGCTTTCTCGTAACTTGTTGCTACCTAGTGCTATTTTTGGCTTCATTCACTCAGAACCAGAATAGCACCGCAATGCCCATCTACCATCCCCCAAACCACAAAAGGAATAGCACCAAAAAACGTAAACCTTGGCTTCAACTAAATTATGAAAACAGACCCTCGGCCGAAACGAGCCTAAATAAAGAGTTTCCAGCTCACAATTTACTAAATCAAACCCAATATTCGGCACCTAGACACCTCCGCAATATCAACACCACTTGACCTGATTTAAATTCAAAGTGGAGCGCCTGCAACTTCATGACAATACCTCCTAATGGATTTATTTAAAAAACGCCAGCGCAACAACAACTCGGCCACGGCCACAGCAACAGCTACAGCGACGGCAACACAATTTCTCGTTTTGTTGCTGTTACCACTGTATTGTGCCGAGATAAAGGAGACAAGAATGGTAATCCTTAGAAATTGTTTTTTTCCTTTTGCTGCGCTTCATGGGATTTTTATCAAAATCAGCTCCAAGGACTCTGACCCATACACTCGTAAGGAGGCACTTTCGACTTCCGGTCACGTAGGAATCTTCCGAATTAAGGCCAGTCAACATCCCGGAGTCAAAGGGCCGAGGGGCGCTACAAATGTAACCGAATCCCCCTATTGTAGCAGTGAGTTGGGTCCAAATCGCCCCAAAGTGAAACAGGGGTGGTAGCACGTAAGTTGTTTCAATCGACCTCTTCATATAAAAATTCAAGATTTTTGTATGGAGAGGTCGATTGAAACAACTTACGTGCTACCACCCCAGGATACGTCGAATTTCAAAAAAGTGAAGAAATTGGAAAGGGATCTCGGGCGGCGGTGGCCGGAGCAGCAGCAAGTGTCGAGCCCTCATGGATCCCATTGTTCCCTTAATTTCTGATTCTATTTGGATACGAGTGCCGAGTGGAATGGCGATGGTTTAATACAATTCCGGAATTATTTATTGTTTTTTATTAGTGGCAATTACATACAAATTAGACTTTTGCTACATTCCAGGCAAGGATTACGAGAATTTGTTGCTTCTAGGCTGGAAATTTATTCACCTACTAATTAAGGTCACAGCTTATGTCGGAGCGTGGTGGTGGTGCCGAGGGCGGTGGTTGCTGAAGAAGTGATTATACTTATAAGTGGGGACAGGACTTTACATATCCTCTATTTATTTTTGGATTAGGGTTAAGGATATGAGAAGGATGTTAAGGAAACTATTTAATTAAATACTTACGGAGGACAACTATTGTTTGCTCAAGCGGAACGCTGTAGATTGTTGCAGGCCTTTGGGGTAGATAATAACACGGCGATAGTTTGCAGTTGACGTTATTCAAATAAATTTAACTGATTACTTGTGTATGAGATTTGGAAAAAATATGGATGTTCACAAACCTTATATACGGGAATTTTATGTACTTAAGCTGTCCAAACCGGAAAAGTGTGATATTGAGAATATAAAAGTCAAAGTTGTTGTTTGGAAGAGGTCAGCGTGTGGTGCCGTCAATCGTCTAAAGGAGTCGTTTAGGGTAGAGGGGGTTGAGCCGAATCCCACCCAATCTCACGTGGGGGAAAGGGGGTCTCGGCAAATATCACGTAATTTTTTTCCTCAAGAAGCAGGTAAAATTGCAAAAAACTGGGTTAAATTAAGTAAAACATGTTTCTCCACTAAAAACCCCCATTATAGGTCGCCGGCAGGGCGTGGCCTTTCAGACCAGGTCGGCAGGCATCGCCCGATGAAGGCCACACATTATTCAGTTTGACTAAGAGATGAGGACTTCGAGTATCCGCATGACAGGCCGTGCCATGCAGGTGACTTCATGATCCCCTACAGACACACAGGCGACGACGACAGTTTAGCATAGCAGTGCAAAAATGTTTATGGCCTCAACCAAAACTTTATAGGCACACACAGATTGCGGCGGCGGCAGTTGATGGAGGCAACTGGAAAAATGTTTAAAATACACGGACCACCATATTTGTGGAAGAGTCTAAGCTTAGGTGTCGGGTAGGCGGCGCGGAGAAATCAAATGCCGTCACCGCCTCCGCGCCAATCAGTTTGTGCCTTAAGGTGGCTCCAGACTCACGCCGTGAACACCCGCGAACAAGCGCGAACGCTAGTGTAGATGGTTGTCGGTCTTCTTCTTTCAGTTCAGAGTGGAAACGGCTTGAACTCGTGCCGTAAATTCACCGCTTGAGACTAAATAGAAGTTTAGATCTTCAAGCACTGACGATGAATGCTCACACATAAAAGTTTTTTTTTCAGTTTTCTTAGACTGCAGTCCTCATCCAGTTGGTGGCCGGTGAGTGTATGGTGATACTTAGCTTCAAGGCGAGCTCTTTCAGCCCACGGTCTGCCGTCCACCTGTTTGTGAAAAGGGGTCTTAAGATATGGCTAAATCCTACAAAAAAAAATGTTTATGCGAACGCCAGAAAGGAGCATAGTGGCCCCTCGACTGTTTAGCCGCCATCGGCCAGCCAAACCCGCGACTCGACGAATACTGCGGCGTACGAGCCAAGTAGCACTGACCCGTGAAAAGGCCTTTATAGTATAGACCTACAGGAAGGGCCTTCGCCGAATTTTAGCTTAATGAAACTTTCGTTGAGTATGAGAGTTTTAATAGTTGTGTGTCCACTACAAGCGAAAAAAGCGAGTGGAATAGAGTAGGGGCATGTTGTAGTTCGAATTATCAGTTAGAGGTCGCGCCAAAAGAGTTGATGCCGAGAAAGTTGCGTTTTCCATGCGCAGTAGAATCCCCGCATGCCGTTCCCGTCCCTTAGCCTAGTCGCAACAAATTTCGAAGGGGAAATTTGAAAATACATAAGCGCATTTCTTATCCACATGTGCGCAATTTTTATTTGTGTGCAGCTTTAATTTCCCCAGCTGCGCGCTCCGGCATCAACTCTTTTGGCGCGACCTCTATCTATAATTATCTTGTAGTTTCGCCCAGAGCGGCGCATTGAGTGAGTCGAACGTTTGGCTGACCTATAAGAACCTTTTTATTGCATAAGACTGAACCGAATAATTCGGCCGAATGTTCGGCTCGGTACCTTTTTGACCGAATATTCGTAATCGGCCGAACCCATATTCGGCGCATCTCTACTATCTCTATACGACTGATGTAAAAGTCATAATCATGATTTACAGGACACTATTCCCTTCTTGTCGTATATATGGGGTGGTTATTATTTCAATACTATACGTAGGAATAGTATTGCCTAGCTCTTTTATAGAAAAGCTTCCGAAGAACACTGTGTGGAGATTATGAACCCCCTTATACAAATATAGAATAGTTTGCATGTATACTGAAATCGAGATCGAAAATCGGGTTAAGGCACGAGACTACTACACAGAGGTCCGTGGTTCACTTCCTTGCAGATCCACGATGTTTCATAGACTCCTGTGCTGAAAGTCGAGTTATGGATTTAAGCATAGGAGCCTAAACTCAGTTTATCATTTCTACTCTAGGCCGCTGTGCTGAAAGTCGTAACTCGACTGAAACGTCACTTTCTTCAGCCCAAACTTGACTTGTCATGAATCACGACTCGACTTTCAGCACAGGGGTCATTTTTTCACTTCTCTTGCCAAATAAAATTCCGTACTTTTCGTCTTACCTCCTTAAAGTAAAGTAAAGTCCTGCACGCTCTGCTATCGCCTGTAATCACAATAATCGTGAGGCACTCCCCCTCCTTTTCGATTTTCGAAGTCAGCATGATGTCGCCATTGTTATTACATGGGAACGGGTCTCTACCCGCCTGTTTCGATATTGAGCTGTTCTGTCTTATTGCCCAAGACCTCTCGATTAACCTCCTAAAGACTTCTTCGCTCCTACTTCGTGCTCATCGACTGTATCCATTTATAACCTGATTCTTTGCTAAGTAAAAGCCCATAAAAATCAGCACCAAAAATATCCTTCAATAAACCAATTTCAATTCGTATTGGCCAATTCATTACCAGAGCACTGCAGAAGCATTTTCGTGCATTACACAATTACTACAGCAAAAAGAGGACAAGAGCAACAATCCAACTTTTCACAACGGCTGCATTTTCTCGTTGGTGTACACAACCCCTAACCCAGCCCCCCTCCCCCGCACATAAGTGTCGAGTGTTTGATCGATAACATGAATTTTTATATCCTTATGATTAGCATAATAAAACGATAACCTTTGAGGGTACGAAGGCCAAGACATATTGTAAATATCGCCACCCACCACCTTATGTCCCCCCTCCCCGGGCTCCGCCCGCATAGTAATAACTTTTACGACCTTATAAAGGATACGCAAACTTCGCCTTGCAGTGTTATTCCGACTCACCTTTATCCAGCACCGATGGATGGAGCTCAACATCAATTCAACAGTTTTGATGGCAACTGAAATGTTGAGGCAATTGTGACTAAATTGGCGCTGGATGAACGAACCCTTTCGGGGCGCTGCTGGAGAGGGTTTCGCCGGAGCGGAGTTTTTAGAATCTTTTCGTTCTTCACATTTGCATAATTTAATAAATATTTCAGGTATTCATAGCCAATATCGCATTGCGAGATGGCGCTGTTATGGATGGTAATAGAAAATTAGACATATTTCATGCTGTCGAATGGTTTTTTTTGAATAACCAGGACAAAGTGAGACAACTAGTTTCTATCGCCACTACGTCGACTTTGAAGGTTGGATGGAAAAAGTATTCTGGTTTGAGTCAATGAATGGTTTAGATCAGTCACTGGAATTGCAAGTTCTGAAACATGATTTTTGGATGTCGGTGTAGCATCTTCGGACGATGTAAAACTCGCATTATCTGAATGAACTATTACATGATTCGGTCGAAAAATTGAGTCGATGTTGAGTTCAAATTGCAACCAATGTAAATGATATCGAAGAACTTCACTTGGAGTTGAAACGACAACAAAATATAGTCAACATTTGTTGATGCGCCTTAACGAATCACCTAGCAAACTACTCCAAACAAACGTAAACAAAATAAAGGCAATTTGAACTCATTCGTGGATCATTTACCTTGGTGGCGGGCATGCTTCTATTCGGGGTCTACAATCAGGGAATTTCAGCGGCTTACCCCGTAGCTGTCCTAAGGTTTTCAGATATCGATCCTTTGGATCGTTAGGTTCGGTTTGGTTTCGTTTGATTTTTAAGATCATCTCCACCTCGATCAGTCCGCTATGAGCATTTTGGTCGTTTCCGCATTGATTTTTAACCCGTACGACTGATCGATGTGGGAAATATCGTACAAGATGTCCGTTGCTTCGGCATCCGTGTCGGCGAAGACGGCGCTATTGTCGGCGAACATCAAGTCAGTTACGAAGTTGTTGTCGTCGTATCGACTTCCTCGTCGTCCATCGAATGTTTCGCGCATAATTGCGTCGATCACAACGTTGGAGAGAAGTGGCGTAGCGACGTCGCCCTATCGGACCCCTGTTTGAATTAGAAGTTCCTCGGATAAGTGGCTTCGAAAACGAACGCTGCTGGTCGAGCCATCATATGACACTTGGAGAAGTTGGACGATTTTCAATGACACGTGTTCGGTTTCAAAGGCTCTCCACAAGTTGTTCCAATCGATGAAATCGAAAGCGGATTTGAAATCGATGAAAACGACGACAGTTGGTTTGCGCAACGAATTCTTTCTTCCATTAGCTGACAGAGTGCGAAGATTTGATCGATGTCTAAATCCTGCTTGTTATTTGTCTGTAGCCTTGATTGTATGATTTTCGGAAATATTTTGGCGACGATCGAAAGGAAGCTCATACCGCGATAATTCTTGCATTCCCGACTGTCGACTTTCTTCAAAATTGAGACAACGATCGTTCTCTTCCATGCCGACGACGGGACATAGTCAAAATGCCATATGTGTTATGAGAACATGGGGTCGTTGTGATAAGACATCACCTCCGGCATTGATCATCTCAGCGGTTACTTTGTCTATTCCCAAAACTTTTCTTTTTTTCAGCGATTTTATTGCCCTCTTCACCTCGATAATTGTCGGTTCGGTATCGAGAAATTGATTCGTCGGCTGTTCGATAACAGGCGGTTCGGTTGCTGGACATTGTGGCAGATCGTGGTTGTACAGCTGGAAGAAGAGTTCTCTCCACCACTGCAGGCGCCCATGGGGAGAGGTCACGAAAGCTCCATCCGATTTTTTGATGTTGTCGTTTGTTGATGTTGTTTTGCTGCCTAACGGGCAGATTGTCTGGTACAGCGTCCAAACACGTGTCTCGACGAAGCTTCTTCCATGTCCGCCGCAACGTTATTCCAATAGTATGCTTCCCGTTCCGAATTAATTTTTTGTCGAACTTCTTTGTTCATTCGTTCATTCACTTCCGCTGATTGACGAGGTCCAGACAGTTGTCCGACGTCCGAGATCCATGGTTGGGTCCATTTAACTCCATTGCACAACCCACAATAGACTACGGCAATTGCCTTTCTTCTACATCGATATCGGTATTGCGAGCGCGGCGACCCTGTTGGATAATGCCATTTAAAACTCTCGCCCGATCCGGGTCCGGCAGGCATGCCCAATTCTTCCTGGCTGGTGGTGGCGCTGTTTTCTTCGCTCTTTGTAATCACATCTCTTTTTTATGTGGAAGACTAGAGGGCTTTATACTGTCAATAATCTATTTTCTCTGGAACAGCAGCCCTAGTCGGGAAGTAGGGAACTGCCACAACCGAGCCGCAATATTTTTATTCCAGCTACTCCCAATCATTACTATGGCGACTCTGAAATCGGGGTATGGAGAAACAACTCGCTGGAGTGTTATGCCTCCTGAAACGAGTTGTATCTCGTCAACCAGCCGATGACACGCGCTTTGGTGGAGCGGAGAAGGGATAAGGAAGGCTATGACAGAAGGAATCGTGAATGTAAAGAGGGAAGAAGAAAGAAGGAAAGCTATTTAGATGGGAAAGTGGAAAAGACGAAGGATCGTGGGGCTGTCGGGGCTAGAACCCGGGATCTCTGGGATGGTAGCCAGACGCCTTACTCCCTAGGCTGTAACATATCTGAACAAGATAATGGTCCGATCCGCAATCTGGCCCACGTCTTTGAGCGTCGATTGAAATCTTGCGTTGATCAAAACGTCTTCTAACATCACCGAGTCGTTACCGGATGCATTTCGACAGGTGAGTTGGTGTTTGAGTGGATGAAGGAAAATGCTGCAACCAATGATCAAATTGTTTGACACTGCCAGTGAAAGGAGGCATAAATCGTTGTCGTTAGTTGCTCCATGTCCGAATTTGCTCATCGATCCTTCCCAGCCGGCTCGATCTGTACCTGAATATGCATTAAAATCCCCTTGAGTATGATTAATTCGGTTCGAGTTATCGTATCGAGCGTCTGTTGAAGCTGATAGTAAAATACGCCCTTGTTTGCATCCAAGCCGTCGATCGATCATAAACCTGACGCCAGCCTCTCGTTTCTCACCACCGGACAAGTAAAGCGTCATCGATACGCCGATTGTTGGTGGGACGATGGTCAATGTGTCGGATCCGGTAAGTCGTGGTGCCGATACGCAGCAACTGATATTTTGCACTTCGATAATTCCATTTTGACCAATGTGATATCCTGTTCTTACACTCCTCGCGGAAAATTGAATTTCCATTTTCGGTGGGACTGGCTTTGGGCGCAACGACGTTGGAGTGTTCTATCAATTTACTACTAAACAACAGCGAGAAGGAATTAATATTTGTTTAAAATAAATGAGGTGGAAGAAAATGTGGTGGTAGTAGTTTTCCCTTTTTTTATATTAAAGTTTTTGCTTAAAACGGAAAGTACTTATTCTGTGTACCATTTTCTTCTTCTTCGATGGCTCTACAGCCCAATTCGAGCCTTGGCCTCCATCAGTTTCTTCCTCCAGACGTCTCTCTGCTCCGCAGCTTGTCTCCAGTTTCTTGTGTTGAGCAGTTTTGCTGCATCGGCCTTAACATTATCTTCCCACCTTAACCGTGGTTTGCCAACTGGTCTTTTGCCATCTGGTAGTAGATACAGGGCTTTTTTTGGTATCCTTGAGTCATCCATTCTTTGGACATCGCCGGCCCAACGTAAACGTAGTAGTTTGGCATGGGTCGAAAGTTTACATTCTTTGTATAAGTCGTACAATTCGTGATTGTAGCGTATTCTCATGCACTGTCTTCATTGATTGGGCCGTACATCCTTCGGAGAACCTTCCTCTCAAATATATCCAGCTTGTCTGCGGATTTCTGGGAGATACTCCAAGCTTCACATCCATACGTAGCTACTGTACGTCTGATGGTTGTGTAGATTCTTATTTTAGTTTTTCTGTGGATGTCTCTGGATTTCATTACTGGCAGTAGTGAGAAGATAGGGCGAGTTTCGAAATGCATCACTACGGTATCACTGCAATATTCAGCTACAGACTTCCTATGTTCTGTTCGCGGCGTTTATTCTTCTTTGTACATCCATCGTTTCATCGTTGCCTTCGCTGACTGTGGACCCCAGGTAGTTAAATTGGTTTACCCGTTCAAAGTTATGTTCCCCCAGGTGGTATTGTCGTTTCTTCTTCTTCTTTCCACCCTTGACTGAATTAGAATCTTACTCTTCTCTGCGTTTATTTGCAGCCCTATATGTTTTGCTCCATCTTCTAATTCTGTAAATATTTCTCTAAGATATGACAGTGATCTTGCAAGGCAGTTTATATCGTCGGCATATCCTGCCAACTGTTTGGATTTGTTAAGCAGGGTTGCGTTCGCATCAATGTTAACCTTGCGAATTACTCCTTCTAGGCAGAGATTAAATAGCATGGGTGCCAGCCCATCGCCCTGTTTTAAGCCTTGCTTGACTGGGAAGGATTCCGTCAATTCTCCTTGTATTCTGACTGCACATCTTGTATTTTCCATTGTCATTTTTGTTAATTTTATTATCTTCAGGGGGATGTTTAGGTTCAGCATTGTTGCATACATTTGCTCACTGTCGATGCTGTCGTATGCTTGTTTAAAGTCGATGAAAAGTTGATACACGTCAATGTTGTATTCCCAGCATTTTCGGAGGATTTGCCTTATTGTAAAAAGTTGATCCATTGTTGACCTATTTCTTCTGAATCCAGCTTGGTATTCACTTATTGCAGCTTCTGCGTAAGGTTCCAGTCTGGTCTTAATTATATTGGTCATTATTTTATATACTGTGCTTAAAAGAGATATGCCTCTATAGTTTCCACAGTTGAATCTGTCACCTTTCTTGTGTATTGGGCAGATAATGCTTTGCTCCCATTCTTCAGGCATTTTTTCATTCCTCCATATGCAGCATAGTAATTCGTGTATAGCTGCCGAGAGCGATTCGCCTCCTTGTTTGATCAACTCTGCTGGGATGTTATCAATTCCTGGAGATTTATTGTTTTTTAATGATCGTATGGCACTTTGTACTTCTTCCAGGGTGGGTACATTTGTTTCTCTGGTGTCATCGTTATGTTGTAGACGGGGTTCTGGTACATGTCTGATGCTCTCGTTTGCGTTCAGCAGCTCGCTAAAAAATTCCTTCCATCTCTTCTTTACATCTTCGCTGCCTGTGACTATAGTGCCTTCTTTTGTTCTGCATATAGCGGAGGGGGGTTTGAAGCCTTTCTTGAAGAAGTTTACTTCTCTGTATGCTTCCCGTGCATTGTTTTGGGCAAAGTTTTCCTCTGCTCTCAGGATATGATTGTTGAGGAATTGCCTTTTCTTCTTCCTGCAGATGTTTTTTGCGGTTCTTCTTGTTTCCTCGTATTTCAATTTCTTACTCCTCGTCGGTCTCTCTATGTATATTCTCCTATTTTTATTTCTGGCCTCTATAGCTGCTTTGCATTCCTCGTCGTGCCAGTCACTGGCTCTGGCTGTGCGTTTATACCCTACAGTTTCCTTCGTGACATCTGTCAGTACCGTCTTAAATCTCATCCATTTTCCCTCGACCGTATCTTCATTATTTATACCTATCCTTTCTGCTAGAGTTTCCTGATATCTCTCCAACACGGGCTGTTCTTGGAGGCGATCGACGTCGAATTTCTTTTGTTTGCTGTTTCTTCTTTCTTGAGTAGACAGCCGACATCTGTGTACCATTTTACAGAGTTTACTGTGCAGAATCACAATTTTATCTATACCAGGGCACAGTCTTTTCTCATGTGCAATTGTATGTTGCTGTTCGATCATTTGTTGGATTAGTACAGTAGTCTAGCTAAATGGTGCAAAAAAAGAGCCATCTGAACATTTGATGAAAACAGCTTTTTTTAAATTTGAGTGTGAAGGAGGTTTGGTTGGGAGTATAAAACCGTGTTTTCAGGATCCGCAGGCGTGTTCATGTTCAGATGGCGCTTTTTTGCACCATTTTACTGGAATACTTGCTATAAGTACAAAATTTGCAAAATCCAACAGTTGAAATATTGGGTTCATCGCCACCTCCTTCTGTTTTGAATCTAGTTCAATTTAGTCATATACGGATTATATTCTGCTGTGCCTTTTTGTGTTGCTTTCCTAATACAACGTTTGATTTCTAGTAAACAAATAGTTCTACGAGTATATCAGTCAGAATTAAACTTATATACTCTTGTATCTTTGTGCAAGCTAACGGTTAATTTTGATTTTGCACCTAAAAGGCACATTCTGAACCCAAAGCTTTTCCGCCGTCATTTCAAAGTGTCATATATGATGATAGTTGATGTGTGAAGGACAAAAACACATCATTGCGTGAACCATTTCTCATTAATCATGTGACACTATTCAAATATCAAAATTTCTTCAATTATCCCTGTCCAATCCTCAATTAAGATATCACACATCCATGCAAACTCTTCAGTTAGAAAATATTAAAACTAAAACTTTCCATACAAATCAGAACCGATGTCAAATAAACAAACTCCAAAAGGATTTCGTCCTTTCACTTACTCCCACCACCAGTGAGCTGCCACGCCGCAGAAATTCATTTTCCACACTGTTTACAAACACTACAAAACAGTTATATAGCGCCTAATGGCATCCTTTACTCTACGCTCATTGTGTATCGAGAATGGAAACGATCTGGTTTACTTAGGACGGGCGGGGGGCGGGCCCATTTACAGACAGTCACTTTATTATCTAAAATTATATATCAGACACGACTGTCAGCTGTGGGAAGTGGTTAAGGATATTGATTTCCAGATGCGACAATGGAAGTATTCCCAGCTTTATGGGTGCATATAAAGTGCTCCCCTTGCGCTGCCAGCCCCCTGCCCGGGCACCGGCTCCCATTCCAGCCCCTACATAACATATTTCATACGACTATGAGTCGGGATATCGCCATGCCAAAAGGACATCGATTGCGGTTTTGAAATGCTCACCACGTGTTTCGTCTCCCTCCCGCCCGGGCGCGCTGTAAACCGGATTCATCCTTGTCACGTTCTCAGATTTAACGTTCGCTTTTTGAATTTTATTCGGGGACGGGATTTAAAAAGGATGTATTATATATCATGACCGTTAAATATTAAGGACGCATAACGAGCTTTTATATCGTTTTAACTTTTACTTTTTGCATGTTTTAACAGAACGCTCCTTTTTTGCGTTGAATTTTTATTGGATTTATGAATCCTTGGGGATTTCAGGAGTAATACTTTTATGGGAAATCTTTTTTTCATCAGCAATGTAATTTATTTTTTTTTGTGGGAAATTGTTTTTCCTTTTAGGCAATTGCGGTAATGGTTATCCAGTTAAATTATTATTAACGAAGTTTAATTGAATGGATGTCATATGTCAACTAAAAAGCACAAAACTAGCTTAAGCTGTTGTGGCACTCGCTGTTTTGGGATACGATGGTACAATAGATTTGGACGCATAAAGAACAACCTGAAGAATGCATCATATTAATTATATCTCCTCTGATTACATATATGGAAGAGTCCAGGGTGGCGGAAGGGCTATCCTTATCAAGAAAAGTATAATGTTTCGGGTCAAGCAAAACAGGGACATTGAACGGTTTCGAGTGCTGGCAGTCTGTATCGTGGATATCTCTCTCCAAAGTGGACGAAGGATGTACGCTGCCCCTCAAGCCTAAGGTTTTGCCAACTGAAGAAAATTATTACTTATTGGCCGGAGATTCAAATGCCAACCACGGAGCATGGGGAAATCAAACACCCAACACAAGAAGTAACCAGCTACAAAGATAGCTGGAGGGCAACAAAATCCTACAGAAGGCTACACTTCTCACTACAGACATGCCGTTGTATGCCAGAGGGGCTTCATATCTAGATCTATACTTGCTCAACTCACGTTCAGACATCGGCCGAACAAATGACGAGACTGTGAGCCGCCTAGGAATGGTTCGTTACGACAGCGACCACCACGGAGTCCCGATCACGTTGAAAATGCCAAGCGGAGTCGATCGATATTTGCTTACCACAGGGCACACTGGCCACGTTTCTCCAACACGAATGCCAGCACCGACGAAAGACGAAATTGACGGTACATTGAAAGATATGGATTGAATCATTGCGCAAACAATGGACCAAATCATACCTAAAGTAAAAAGACGTAATTGGAATGGCTGTTGCAGAAACTGAACGATTGACAATCTACAAAGACGTAAAAGTAGCTGCTCTAGAGACTTTAGTCACTACACCGCCAATTCTAGGACCGACGGAATCCAGAGATCGCAACATTAAAGTCGATAATCCGAAACCTCCAACAATCATCAAGGAGAACTACTCCAAGGAAATAAATTGGTATTGGAGCAACATGATCCGATCCATTCCATTCAACTCTAGGAATAACTTCCAACTGAAGGAACAAAAGATCTTGGGATAAGTCTTACCAATAAGTTAGTAAGGACTTGGTACATTGTATATAAAATTATTAGTGTGTAGGTAAAAATTGTGGAGGTGGAGAAGGAAAAAGCAACAAAATCCTTGGACTCATTGGTGAGAGAGTACATTAGATCCCGGTGTCACCAAAAATCGTTGTTGCTAGAGAAAGTGCTAGTTATCATAGAGAAGCCAATCAGCTTATAGTTAATGTAGTATTAATTTACACTAACCAATTGACAGCCAATTGCCTTTAATTTTCAGACGTGGATTTTGATTAAAACATTGTCTCATCCAACATGATTTTTGAACATTTTTTTGGCTCGTTCAATTCTATTAATTTATCGGTATACTGATTAGTTTAGGTGTGTCACTAATGTTGTTGCTGTTTCATACACCACTTATTCATCTTAGCAACGTATAGTGACAATGGAGGTCGAACATGTAAGAAAAGAAAACGTCGTGGTACCAGGGCGGGTTTTTTCAGACGTTTCTTAATGTTTTTTGTTTCCCTTAAAGGCAATGTTGATATCACTTTATTCCCGCATTTTACTTGCTAAGGTCAATTAAAATAACTAGATAAGAATTTTGCAATAGACAAAAAAATGCAAATTCCATCGGCAAAAGTTGTACATAGTGAAGCATATAGAGGGATGTGGGCGGTGCTATAAATTTAATTAGGCTCATAAGGCTTATATACAACTAATTAACCGTATTGCTCTTTTATTAATCGGCGTTGTAAAGAATAACTGAGTTTATGGTGGGAGAAAAGGGGATATGTGTGAGTTGTGCTGTGATTTAGGTATTTGTAGGATGAAGTAATGCTAAGGGCAAGACAGGATGGCATAGCGGGTAACCATGTTTCCCGTCATAAGAAACATAAGGGACTAAAAATTCTCCAAGCGCTTTCTTTTCGAACATGGATAAGAGGTTAGAGTGCTTTTTGCTAAGTACCCACGTTTCGGATGCACGTGCGAGTACCGGTAAGACCATCATCTTACATAGTAGAAGTTTAAACGTTATGGTTAGATGCTTGAACTTAAAGAGCCTTGGCAGACTATAGTAGGCTTTGTTGGCATTTAGCAGTCGTGCGTGTATTTCTGGTTCCATGCTATTGCCGGCTGTTACTATTGACCCAAGGTAGGTAAATGATTTTACCACTTCAAATTCGTGTACCTCTATCTTGATTGTGGGGCCAATGTTAGGTGTTCTTGTAGACGAGGCCACCATGTACTTTGTTTTGCTTTCGTTAGATTTCCTGCCGCCAGGTCAATCTGAGGGAAAGCTTCTATTCTTGTTTAGGGGTGCCCAAAATGTATTTAGGGTTCGTATCCTAAATCTCCCTGGGAGCAAAGAAGCCGCGATGGAGAAGACAATCTATTCCTCGCTGTGGCTTCACAGTCGCACAACAACTTCTCCGCAGTTTCGGGAGCTGCCCTTCATAACCGACAGCTACAATCAAATCCCCTAGCCCCCTACTGCTTAGATGATAATCAAGCGAACAGTGGCCCATCAGGAGCTCTGTTATTATGTTTACCTGCCACCTCTTGAAATTTAAAATTTTGCCCGCCTTAGCTTTATCGATTTGAATGAATCTTTTAGTTTTATGAGTATCCTGGATCCTTGTCCAGGTATGAAGAAACACCTGGTCGACCGAATTCTTGATGGCCGTTTTTACATGGCAGCTTGCTAAGCTGTAGAAAGGTAAAGGATCGACAATGATGAGTTTGCCTCTAATTCATTACCAATGTGATCTTCGAGGTCTGAAATGGTGTCATCATAACCACCGCTAATAGTTTGGACCACAGGTCGGCAAGAAGTCATCATATTTGGGGCATGCAGTAAGCTCCTGTTCGAAGAAATCTTCTTTTCCATCGTCTGGGGACTTCTGTAGATGCGTGAACGTTTGTTTTTAAATTTGTCATATGTCCCTTGTATCCGCCACTGGTCGGTCTGTTAGCAATTCACCTTAACTCTAAAGAAACAACCTTTTCGTCACATCACATCATCACGTCACATACATATATGACTTTCGTAATACACGTTCTGATCCAGCCAAATTCCTAGTTACTTAACCTCGGGTTTCTTTACCAGCGTCTTTCCCGTATGGCTTCGCATATAAAACTCTTTCCAGTTCCTTCTAACATCGCGTGAAGCTTTATCAAGAGGAGTCCTATAGAGGGTCGGTTCTCATTTTCCATGATTTCCTCGAAGTCATGTAGAGGCGTCTCGATCACGTCAATCTTCGGTCCTGTCCCTATATATGATGACGTCGTCCGCAAACCCAAGGCGGTCGGAAGGGATCCAACTATATCTCTTATAAAATTGTTGAAGAGCAGCGGTGAGTTAGTTAACAGCTCCTTGTTGCAACCCGTTTTTAATTTCAAAGACCTGTGAGGTAAAATTCCCACTTTTCATTTCGCAAATCACGCGAAGCAGGGGATCGCTCATTCTAAACCTTATCAGCTTTAGTAGTGGCCCCTCGACCCACACATAGGCGAAAGTCTTCTTGAAGTTGACAAGGGATACTTCCGTACACCGTCCATCTTGTCCTTCTTGATGTTGATCCAATGAAATGCTCCACCCATCGGTTTAGTACTTGCCCAATTTGTACCACCAAAGGCATCAACTCAAACCCCCTAATCTCCACCTTATTGACAATAATTTTCTGAAAAAAAAAAACCATTTCTTCATTATCTTAAGATTATAGAAAAAGTTACCTTTTGTCATTACCGCATTGCTGCTGTCAAATGGAAAGTGTAGAACTTTATAGCAAAACAGTGAAATGAATTTTGTGGCCGAAAAGTTGGCCGTAAACCGCCGAATCAACGTCGCACTTTCGCAAAAAATACGAAACGCCATTCGTGTGCCAGCAACTTGTTACTCGTAAAAAAGTAAGTAAGCCGGCATTAAAGCGTCGAAAGTTATCAGCCCCCGGCGGCCCGCAATCACGTCTGGCACATAACTTAGGCCTCATCTTATGAGTTATTAAAGTTCTGCTCGATTAAGTTGTCAGCTGCAATCGCTCGGTGCCACAATGGATGACAATACACCAGCAACATTTCGTCCGTGTTGGGAATACCAAATTTGCACGCTTTTATTGGTATTGAATATCCTGCAACAGGAAAAGGAGGCGGCGAAAAAAACAAGAATTAGAATGAAAGCTCCGTCCTGAATGTGTGGAATATTGAGAGGAAATTGAATTTTCAGTTTTCGCCCGAATTGGGGCTGGAGGAAACCTTGAGGCTCCTCGGGCCCAGTTTCCATTCATTTGCACACCTTGAGGCAGCGTCTTTTTTCCTCGGTGTGCAGGCAGCGACTTTAAGAAAAAGTTTGCAACTGAAATAAATTCCTCCCGTCGGCGGGGGTGAAATAATTTTTATTGATGCACAGGTAATATGTATTCGGGACAGGGCCGCCGGGGCGCATGATTACTACGGAAAAACGAAGCAACAAGTGAGCAGCAAAAGCTGTGGACGGCTTCACACTTGTTGGCATCGAATTCGGACGGAGAGCTGAATATGCGCGCTTTCGGAGTGTTCCGTTTTGGGCGGGAGCTTTTATGAGAAAAGTTTTCTCTTTTATTCAGCGTAAAGGGAGCTTTTGCTAAAGATATTCTATAAAAGCTCAATCAAGGTTTTTTGCGGGCAATTGTTTTTTTTTTTGCTGAATCCTGTTCACACTTTTTTGCGGCGTTTTTCTTCTAAATAAAAACAAATTTCTTAGGAATGAGTTTTGTTACTGAGCTTTCCAATTATGGCTGGATTTCGCTTTCGGTGTTTTACAATAATTGTTAAATGTTACTTAACTCCACCAACGTGATTAGAAAACAAACAATAATCGTTTTGACAGAGCCAGAGCGCAATTTTTAATGCATGTGATATGTCCTACGTTATTCACAGCCCAACAGAGGGATCAGAGTGAAGTTTGCTGAGAAATTGAGTCAATGCATTGAGTTGATTTTTAGGTGGGCAAAATCGAAACATCACCTCCACCTAGTGCCCACTGGATAACCAAATAACGACGACGACGGTAGTAACGAATCCCGCATAGAGTCGACGGGCTGGCAACCCGTCCTGGCATTATCATATTGCTACAAGACCTACAACAGAGCCTCGGATAGGATTGCCTACACAGCGAGGATTCGGATATCATATCAAGGACCAAGATCTACGAACTTTTTCTTGGAATGTAAAAACACTATCGACCTGGTAGACTAAAAGGCGAATAAAGGTGATCTAACAGCAGTGCCAGAGGTGAGATGGATCCAAAAGTGGATCCTAGAGAAAATCCGCACAATATATTCTATAGCTGTAACGAGAAAAATCATACTTTTGGGATGGCATTCATATAATAGGGAGATTCTCTAACTACTCCATAACAAATATACATGCCCCGATTGAGAATGCACTAAAATAAGTGAGATGTATTCTGTGAAACTCGAACGCTAAGAAACTGTCCTAAGCTAGGTGTAAATATTGCCATAGGAGATGCAAATGGAAAAATCGTCTAGGAAAGGATATACCGCCCAACAATAGGAGCTTTCAGTCTACATGACGAAACAAATGAAAACGGTATGGGACTGACCAGTTTTGCAATGATGAATAATATGGTGATCGTATACACAAGATTCCAACGAACAGATATACATAATGCCTAACCTGGAGATCTCCGGATGGAAGAACGCAAAACTCAATTGATCATATACTTATAGCTGCGCGTCCCTATTCGGAAGTATTAACCCACTTGTTGCAAACCAGCGTATAGTATCCCTGTATTTTAAATTTTTTTCGAAACGTTTCAAAATGTGCGAAAAGATAATATACCAACCCAATCTCTCATTTTGCGGTTTTTCTCCGTCACATCAAAGGAATGTTACTATACGTTTTAGGTGTTGGTATTGGGATGCGCATGCACGCTTCCCATTGCTTTGTTGCATCTTCCCTCTCCTAGTTCATCTGTCCCCGCCCCTCACTCCTAACGGGCTCAAACTATATCCCAGAACCGAAATTATATGCTGCATCGATCTCTTCTGTTAGTATCGTTGGACCTTCGGGCATTAAGACTACAGAGTCTTAATCAATTAAAGAATACCTAAGGGGAAAAACTATCAATCCTGCGACAGTCTCCTCAGCAATGTTTCCAAACCGGTTACGTCTTTTCTTCTGACTGCACCGCCCAATTCCGCTGAAAAGCTTTTAGAATCGACATTCTGGCCTCCTGGTGCCTTTACAAAGTGTTTTGTTCCCCGCACGCATGCGCAGCGTATTCCTGACACTACAAGTTTAAAAAAAAAAACTTAAGACGCTTTCCCTCTATTACCAAAACGTGAGGGGAATCAGATCCAAAACCCAAGATACGTTTCTGCTGACTTCGACCAATGCTTTCGATATAATCGCTTTTACACAAACATTGTTACACAGTGTGATTCTTAATGCCGAACTTTTCAATACCTCCTTCCAAGTAGTAACCTTCTCAACTGTTGCTTAATAACGCTTCCTACCAAGGACGTAGCCAGGATTTTGCTTCGGGAGGGGTTTTTGTAGGTTAGGTTGAAATGGCACGCTATTGGGCCCATTGTGATGCCATTAGCCATTCTAGTGTTGGAACAAAGTGCAGGCCATTTCAAGCCATTTGGAGCTTTTGATAAAGCGACAGAGTTCAGGGACCCCAGTATTTTGCAGCTAGCTCAATGCATCAAGGAAGGGTGAGCCAAGGAAGGTCCCTCTTTCCTTGCGAGGGCGGGACATGTACAGAGAAGATGGGAGACAGTTTCTTCCTCTTCTTCATTACCACAACATCAGCATAAGTCGTTGTGGGGAAGTCTTAATCTTTCGGCGTGCCGGCCAAAGGGGCAGTGACCGATCAGAGCATTTACTACATGGGTTATCTCCTTTATGTTTAACAAAACTAGAAATTTTGAACGCTTTGCGTCCAAAGTTGGCCAGATTGCATGAAGAGTGCGGAACACCGTTGCTGTGGTCCATCTCAACCCATCTCGAGCTAAGCTGATTTTCCTCCAAGCTAGTTTGTAGGTCATTCCTATCCGGGTTAAGTGGGGTGTCCTTTCCACTTCGGTTCCCTGTCTAGCAAGCTCATCTGCCCTACGGTTCCCCTAATCCTATTATGTCTAAGAATCCAACAAAGTTTTATATGAAACTGAATGGCAATCTCACACAGAGACCCGCGGCAGTTCAGAACAGTCGTGGATGTTGTGACGGCAGAATGGGTTTTTGTAAGAATCGTAATAATTATCTGTGTAAATGAGACCTCCCCTTCCCCCCTATACTTTTTTACTTTTTTTATACATAGTCATCTAGATATTTTTTCCTTTCTTCGGAAATGCAAATTACACACCAATAAACATTGCGCACATATGAATAAGACATTCGCTTATGTATTTTCAAATTTCCGCTTCGAAATGTACCAAGAATGCTACTGCGCATGGAAAATAGCCTTTTGAGAAACCTCATCTCGTTTGGTTCGCGCTATACATAGCTGTCGCCAAACGTATTTCTAAGAAGAAAAAATGCGATTTGAATGGTGTTCTGCCTATCTCAAATTTAGTATACAATTGAAGAAAAACTATTTATTATTATTTAATTTTTCATGCTATCTGCGATGTCTTTTTTCATTCGGGGGGGGTTTGAACCCCCAAAACCCCTCCCCTGGCTACGTCCTTGCTTCCTACGTAGTTTTTCCAACTCTTTGGGCTCTTAAAGTCTCTCTTGTTCATAACAATCTATTTTTAATTTGCTGTTACATTCCACCAGATATGTTAAGCACTCTTGACGATAGAGGCCACAACCTCTATGATATTCGAATCTATTGTACAAATCATATCCAAGATATGGTGGATTGCATCTTGCGATGATGACGATAACTACCTTCCTGAAAACAATCTTAATTCTAGGGAATCCGTCTTTCTGAATTTCTTATTTTCATGCGATTTATACCAAATGAGCGGTTTGAATAATATTTTAGGAAAGCGGTTAGATCTTGTATTCTTTTCCGACTCAGACAACATGAATGTTGAGCCGAGCTTAATTGTCTTGTCGCCTGTCGATAATTATAACCCTCCTCTCCTTTTTTTCCCTGTGTGAGATATTGGGTCCAAAGGTACTGCGGCCATTCATTTGGCCTATTGTACTACAACCCCTATACCTCAAATTTGTAGGCCAGACCGCTTGAACAAGTTTAGCAGTCTGCCTAGTGACTTGTCACTCAGACTTGAGTGTTTGAGCAGGGACTCCTCGAACCAAGAAACCCTACTCCTCGTTATTGTGGGACACTCACAGAGAACGTGGACGGCAGACTCATCCTCTTCCAGCCAAAGCCTACATGTGGGGTCCTCCGCCCTCCTCCATAAATGGTAATTTAGGGCACAGTGTCATCAAGTGTTCTTTCATCATTCCTACTGCGCCGCAAGAATTCCATCGCTGTCTTAGGGGACGGAACAGGAAGGAACCGCTTAGAGTTGGCCAGTCCAGGCGCGGATCTTTAGCGCTCTGTATGTTTCATCAAAGTCCGATCGGCCAGGGGTCTTTGCAGCAAGCTGGATGCAATAAATTTAGCCAGGACATCCATACTTTCGCGGCATTTGAAAACCCGGGACCCAGACAATTGTGACTTGATTGAGAACGCCCAACTCATCAAGAGCACGTTGGCAGTTCCAAACGAATTTCGACTTGTTTCTAAGGGGCCTTATCGCTCTAATTTTTCTGGTTGAATTTGGGATTGTCCTTTTCTCGATTACTTTGAGGTTAGACCCTTCCCAAACCTGCAGCCTGGCAACAGCATTTGTCAGCCATTGGCTGGTAGGTTCGTTAGCGCAGATGATTTTAATGAAACCCGCTGCCGCCCTTGCACCTAAAAACTGAGGCGGGCAATCGGCTTTATGACTTTTGTCCACCTCAGTCAGGACGGAATCGTAAATGGAGGATCGCTCCTTCGTCAATTTGCCTTCGGGATAGTTGTCCAGGACCACTGCCATGGTGATCCCAGCCAGCTTGTCCCGGTATGCGGGTTCATTAGACTTTCCCCATTTTTTCTTCTGGCGTCCGTCCCTGCCCAGCCGGAGAATCCTCTGACCGCTGCGGTTTTGGCAATGCGTCAGTTGGGTCCGGCATGGAGCATAGCTGACGTAAGAGTTGGTGCTACCAAAATTCTGGAGGGTCTAGTAACGTCTGGTAGTACAGCGTCTCTCTGTATCCGTTACTTGGGGCCCTCCGATGTCCTGACCACTGTCCTGCCTTTGGTTTGTTGGGAAGGAAGTTCCACATGTGGCACTCGGGTGTGCTCCGTGGAGTTCTGAATTCCGTTGCGGTCTTCTTTGCCTTGGCCCTCCTCCTCTTGGCCGCACCAGATTTTTTCTTGCTAGGTTGCATGGTCATACAACAATATTGCCGCCAGCTGCCTGGCATATTTCGAAAGCATTGTCGTTTTTCCGTTTGTTAGTTCGTTGCTGAGTTATCCATCCGGTTCGAGGCTCCGCTGTCGGGATCATAGCAATTGATATTACCAGGGAGGATTGCTAGTCCTTCGCTAGTAGGCTATCCAGTGCGGTGACGGTTCGATTTTGCCTACCTGTTGCTTTCCGTACACTAAATGATATTCCTCAATTCGCTGATTGGTAACCACCTTTCTTTATTGCAACGCTACAAAAAAAACGAACAACTCATACAGAACTAGCGTATGAAAGTGTCAAAAATACCAACAAAAATGGCGCATGCCAATTATCCTCGGCGTTACCTTCCAGACCGTATATCGTAGTCGTTATACGTTAAAAAAACTGCGATCGGTTGCTACAACATCGGCGATCGGTTGCTACAACATTCTCGTATCAAAACAAAATAAGTTCAGCGCGCCACTGGAAAAGTAACAAGTAGCTTAACATTATTTTAAGCACTTGCATACATACCCCTCCCACTTTGGCTATAAATTCACATCCTTTTTCCTGAAATGTAATCTACAAACCAACGAAGCTTTTTTCGTACTTTAATCTAGATCCAGACGAAGCGCTGAATTCTCTCCGAACAAATACCTTCACACGAAGCAGGTCCAAAAAGCTCGAGCTGTTTTATACGAAAATTTCATATTGCGGACTGCTGAATTATATGTAAAGCTTGTTGTGCCTAGTGCTGAATTATATTAAGCTTAAAAGCTAGTTGCCTCGTAGGTGTGCGTGAGGTGTGCAGTAACGGGAAAAAGAGACTTTATGAGAATTTCGGGAGCTGATGGAGCTTTTTGGATTTAGTCTTACAAAGAGAGTGCCGGGATGCAGACGATGTGATCTTTGTAGCGTGTTCGCGGCTGTTACTAAATGTGAAGTTTACAAAAGTGAAAAAAAAGAAGAGTTATATTGTTATTGTTTTTATTGTTGTCATACATAATTAAGCTGTCCACACCCACTCACTCTATAAACATATGTGTGTGTGAGTACATCCTCAAAGTGCAATCGAACTGAACTTGAAGTGGAGTTGAATATTTTTAGAAGAAAAGTTTGATTTGATTGAATGAGCAGAATCCCGCCGAACTGGTGGCGTTCAGTGGGGATTGATTGAGTTATATTTGTGGTCAGCACAGTACATTTGCGGGGGTGTCGCGTCATAATATAAATATAAGAGAAATATTTACTTACGTGCGAGTCTTGTGTAAACTTCGCCTTAAACTATTCTTGATGTTGACATTGGTGATGTGACTTATTGGTGGGTTTCAGCGAAAAACGAGTGCCATTCAAAATAACAACAACAACACACAGGCACAGCACTGTGGAAAACATCTCGTTCTCGTTTGCATATACTCCTCTTGCCATCGAGGTGGGGTGGCAACACAACGCCTACACCTTTGCAATTTCAGCTCCCTCTGGATTTTCCTGGATAAATTTACTCGCAGCTAAAGGAGCCTGGGATGTAAGCCTTTTGTTGTCGTGTTCTGGGTAGCAGATATCGTTTGGGGCTGTACTGGAAAGGTGAATCCATCCATCTTCTCCGTCTACTCACCCTTCTTAACCATACTTGTATCCTATATACCATATATATACGGTAGGGGCTCTACCCTCCGAAAAAAGAAGTCTTAAGGTGCTTCTGTTTGTTTCTACTCGACTGATCCAAGGTAGCTGCTGTGTTTACATTTTCGATTTTCGTATTAGCGCCGGATATTTTTGCTGTGTTACTCCTAAGGTGACGATTAATAATAATAATAAAAAAAAATCATATTGAATGACGTCACGTTTTTGGGATTAGAAATTCCCGTCCCGTTGGATGTGGTGAGAGCATAATATACACGAGACACGCCAAGGGGAGGAATTGATCGTTTCTGGAGGCTGGAATCGTTAAGTAATCATCTGCTGGATCCAGTTATCTCCTATGTAAGAGCTGCGCGATAAGGTTAAAGACGACGATCTATTGCTCGACTACGGCTGCTACACAGACGCCTCGATTGTCCATTTTCTTATTGCGTGACTGTTATTACGGTCAATTCATACTGATGACCGCATCCGAGAACCGGGAAGAAGTTCGATCAAGTCAGCTGGAACTGTAGATGGCTCTCCGTGCACCAGCATAAATCTAGAGAATAAAACAAGAGTGAAGAGAGAACACGTAGAACAAACAAGTTTCTGTCTAGTGCACGATCTTGTCAGAACTTATTTCGGTCATGTGTAAACGGGCCAGGAATTTCCCGTAAGGAAGGCATCAAGTTTCTTCTCGTATATATCAGCATTTCAGCACACCACCATTTTCAAAAACATAACTGTGCAAAATTGAAAGAAAGAAAAACACGGAAGCCACACGATCGGGGATAGTAAGTAGCTGGAGGATCGATTTACACATGATCGATTGAACTTTTCGAACGTCTAAAATCTACCCACAAACCTGACGTTTGTTGTTGTTGTTACCCGCCGCGCTGCTGGCTCTAGCTTGGTCTAGTTAATCGCGCACAATCGGTCTCTTGTGTGATCATCAGTGGTAGCAGCCATCTATACACATACATACACATCCGCATAAAAATCACATGCGGTAAATAAGCGGAGGTGTGTGCTGATTGATGGTAGTGGTGTGTTTACTTTTAATATCTGTTTACATTAAATCATAAAAGCAAGTGATATATCCAGCGGTGGATAAAAACCAGTTTTGTTACCTTTTCTTGATATTTTTTTTTTATGATTAATTCTGTGTGGTTTTTATCTTTGTGTAGTTGTTTTTGTGCTTGTGAGATTTGAATTAATAGTTTTACACCCGGCAGATATGGATTTTACAGTTAGTATTTATTGAGCCAGCAACGGATTTATTGAAAAGTTAAAAGGTAAGAAAAAGTGAACTACTTAAATATTTCATTTAATATTAATTTATTTAGATTTTTAAGCGCTATTTGAGATCATAAATCTATAAATAAGTTTGAGTGTTGTGAGCTCTTATATTACCAGTCTATGAGACTTCTGGGACCTGAATGTAACACTTTTAATTATGTTGCGGATTTTTATTTTATTTTGAATGTTGATTAATTAATGTCGTCTGGCATTGAAGACCTTAAAATAAATTTGTGAAAAAGTAAAAAAACACCAAGATTTTTCCAGTCGTCTTTCTCGTTTCGTGTTGACAGAATTTTGCGTAGTTTTACATGAAACGATCCTAAATGGTGAAAAACTATAGAATGAAATGATTTTGTAACAGTTTCGTAATATCAGTTCACAGAAGAGAGTTGTTATGTTTACTGATAACGAAATTGATGCGCATTTTCAACGATCGTCGACTTCAAAAAAGAGGAGATTATTGTTATTGTTATTAGCCAAAGTAACTAGAAAACCTAATATCATGGCAAATCGATGGGCAAAGTGAAATTCGGTCCCTGTTGCCGGGTGCACAGTTTTGCCTTTGGTTGTGAAATCTTCTAATAGCTTTTGCTCCTGGTGACATTGCATATCTTGTGCTTCTTGACTTCAATAAGGCAATTAATAGGGCTAAGCTAATAGACCACATGAGATTTTCGTTGTCAATTGCCTCCTTATGTCGGGATTACTTTCATTTTCATAATTGATCGAAAAAAAAAATGGCTACAAAAACAATTTCGGATATTTTACCAATCCGGCGCGGGATTTCACAAGGTTCAATGTTAGGACCGTTGATTTTTCAGTATGAACATAATTGACCTCAGTATAGTTGCAAACTGCATACTGTGTATGTATGCAGATGACCTTCAAATTGATTTCAACGTCCTTCCCGGTGAATTTGTGCATCTGTTGCATTCCAATTAGGCACCTCGTTACTTCCACCTATGATTACCATGAACTAGGGCTGCCATGACCTAAATTGCCGAGGCCGGACAAAAACTACCAAACCACGGGCATTAGGGTGAAATTCAGTTTTTTCCCGGACTCCCATTTTTTAGTAAAAAATTTAACGAAAATGTTTTTTTTTTGTGAGTTAAAATCCAACCGTCGCGTCGTATCTAATCGATAACCAACTAAGGAAGAGCCAGCAACCCTTTCTGGCATTAAGTCCTTACTATGAAACCTATGGCACAGTCCATTGACTCGGGCGCAAAATCCGCTAAAGATGCGAAGTCGCCCTAGGCGAAGTAAAGTGTGTCGAAGTGCCTCTCTACCTTCTCCACTTCGACCAACTTCAATCAACTTCGCAAGTAGTGTAAGTGTAGTGCAGGCTTATGAATAAATAAACTTATACCCTGGCTGCACTATCCTCAGTTCAATAAAGTTCAGATTAATCCGCATAAGTGGCTTCACCGGCTGGCATGTTTGGTTAGTGCTTGAAATTTTTGTGGCTTTGTCGCCAGATGTTAGAATCGCAAAAACTCCATTATTCCAACTGATTACTTTCTTTTGAGCGAGCTTTAACATGCAACCTCAATTTCATTTTCTGTTGGGCAAACTCTGGCTTGTTTGTTACTGAGTTCAATATGTGAAAATGTAAGTGAACTAAGGCTAAAAGTGTAAATCACTTTTTCACCCTGGCCCTAAGCAAAAGGAGACTTACCACTTTTGGTGAATCCTTCCTAAGCACGCTTGCGGAAATCCCGAAGTTTAGAATCCCGCAACTAAGTAGATTCATTACATCCTCGAGGTGGTTTAGCGAAAAAACGACATTTTAACATTGGGTTTAAAGTGGGATCATTATGGCATCACAACGGGCCTATCCCTTTGGCCTAAGTGTTTGGGCTATACACCAGTAGCTCAGCCATATCTAACCTAACCTAACCTAAGGCTAAAATGAAGCTGGGTACACCAATTAGCTCGAACTTGCGCAGTTCGGCCTGTATTGCCGGCTTATTAACAATATAATGGCTCAGCGGGGAAGCACAGAGCATACCAAATCATGCTAAGGAGACACTGAACAATAAATTCTAAAGAGCAGTTTGAAGAAGAAACGAACTGAGAAGAGCATGCCCAAAGCAAAAAAAGGTAGTATCGGGAAGAAGAAATGAGGAAAATAGAAGAATCAGCAAACTTAAATGCCAAAAAATATAATCAGCAACGTAAAGAATTTAAACCCAGAGTGACGATGTTGCGTATAAAAATGGAGATTCACTAACCAGTGAACTTCTCTAGTAATCCATCTGTAACTGGTCAGTTTTTCCCTTTCTCTAACAAGTAACTGGCGAGAAAAAGTCGTAGGGGCTTTATTAGATTATGTAACACTATTTTGTGCCTCGTAGGAAAAGGGTAGTCAGAAACTGACGAGCGCTTCGTCGTAAATTAACTCACAATAAACTAGCCAATCCTTCGTAGAAAACTAGCCAAAACCTCGTAGAAAACTAGCCAGTCCCCAGTAGACTTTCCTACTTTCTACGCTTAGTTATCACTTCTAACACACAGTCGAAAGTCACAACAAAACTGCCGTTAAGGCCGTTCAATCAAGGTAGCATTGGATGGCGTCGAATCCAACCCCGCGCCATTTCGGCCTGAGTTCCCCAGGGGTCAATTCTCTCACACGCACTTTTTCTAATATTCATTCATATTCTGCTCTCAATCCCCTCCAACCCACTTCACTGATTCGCCGATGTCGGTATTTTGCATTTCTCCGACTCCTTCGACAATATAAGACAAGCACGTGCCAGCCCTTGTCTTTACCACCGTGAACTGATATCCACTTCGATCAACCGGGATATCGAATCGATTCTTCATTAAGGCGAAATGAATTGTGTAGAATTTAACGACACGAAAACGAAGTACTGTCTGATCTCCAACAAAATTTGCACAGAATCTAACGGCTGACTCAACTCTCAACATCCTAGGGGTAACTTTAACGGAGGATCTGCGATGGAATGATCACATAATCCAAATCGCCAAACAAGCCTCCCAATGCGTTGGATTTCACAAGAGATGCAAGTTCCTCCTCCAGCTAGGCGCCTTGGCTACAATCTACAAATCCTACACCCGGTCCCGCCTTGAATATAATTCGTATATCTGGGCAGGCGTGTCAAAAACCACGTTGGCCTGCTTCAATAAGGTGAAAAATCATTCCCCCAAACTCATTGGTGATGGCACCCTTCGAGCTATTGCACGGCAATATTTTTCCCGCAACGCAAGACTAGCCCGCTTGGCTCACCCCCTTACGCTACAGCCCCCCTTTCGCGCACAATACGGTCTAATCTTCAAACCAAGCTTACTACTAGACATTGCACCATGACCTGAACGACATGACGGACTGGTAGTATAAAGGGTTACTCTTAAGCTTGGTTTTTTCATATAAAAAAAGCAGATATGGACCATTCTTTTTGTATTTAGCATCGAATACTATGCAGGATTTTGAATGATAGACCAACAGGAGAAAATACTACGGCCAAGAAATAGGTGGATGGATATGTGGAATGTTTTTTTAACTTCCCAGTATTTTTTTTTTTTATGTGACACACTAGAGACTTAGGGAAGGCCCCTTTGTACTGTCGACCATGTATTTATTTTGAAATGTCGAACAGCAGCTCTAGTCGGAAGATAGAGAGAGAAGTGAAGGAAAGAACTGTCACAACCTAGCTGCGGTTTTTTTTTTATTTCACCTACTCCCAATCATTTCGTGACTCTGACACCGGGGCATCGAGAACAACTCGCTGGAGTGTTATGCCTCCTGAAACGAGTTGAATCTCATCAACCAACCGATGACATGCGCTTGGTGGAGCGGGGAAGAGAACTAGTGAAGGCTATGACAGGAGGAATCAGGAATGCAAAGAGGGAAGAAGAAAGAAGGAAAGTTATGTAGGCGGGAAATTGGGAAAGGCTAGGACCGTGGCACCGCCGGGAATCGAACCCGGGACCTCTGGGGATAGTAGTCAGGCGCCTTACCCCTAGACTACCGAGGCCCACAAGTTAGGAAGGAAGTTATTGTAATCGGTCCGAAAATCGAAATCGAAATTTTCGACGTATTTTCATTTTTCAAGGTCCCAGAAGCATTTTAAGCATAAAATTGGGAGGAAGTATGTGTGTGTGTGTGTGTGCGTACGGATGTGGTCATTTTTTCCTGCACGATATCGCGCGAACCAAACAAAATATCGACTTCGTTGAGGTGTCGTTCGAAGCGTATTAACCGAAATATGATCTGAAAAGATTTTCATAAAATTCGGTCGAGCCGTTTTTTTGTTTAAGCGGCGTAAGTGATTTTTGTACCTGCACATATCGCCCGAACCACGAAAGATATTGACTTACTTGAGATGCCGTTCGAAGCGTATTAGCGACAATATAATCTGAAAAGATTTTTATAAGTAATACATATTCGGTCGAGCGGTTTTTTGGTTTAAATGACATAAGTGATTTTTGTACCTGAACGATATCGCGCGAACTATAAAAGATATCGATTTAGTTGACGTGCCGTTCGAAGAGTATTAACTAAAATATGATCTGAAAAGATTTTCATAAAATTCGGTCGAACCGTTTTTTTGTTTAAACGACGTTTATGACGTTTATGACGATACCGCGCGAACTAAAAACTATATCGACTTCATTGAGGTGCCGAAAAAAGAATATTAACGAAGAAATGCTCAGAAAAAAATTTCATAATATTCGGTCGGGCCTTTTTTGTTTAAGTAGAAAAATTTCGGCTAATTGTCAGAAAGACCTTAAATTGACAAGTTTTGCTAATATCTAATAAACTCGATGGAATGAGGCCCGTTCTAAACGAAGTGATCTTTTTTGGGTTCTGCACAGCGATAGCCTTCGAACAAAACATCACTTGTCAAAATCCGACAACCTTTCAAAATCATGCAAAAATTTCGTTACCCTTTACAAACAGTGCGAATTTTTCAAACCTTGGATTAGCACTTTTTGACGGGGAATTGTTTTCTACGCGTGACACAGTTTCAGGAAATTGCGGTTCATCCCGGGATTTCCGGTAGTTACCGCCAAATTTGTTCTTTTTGGTCAAGTCTGACAAGTACTTAACAGTTACAGTTTTGCTAATATCTCCGGAAAGCTTTGGAATTTCCAAATGAAGTCATTCGCTTCTCAGTTTGTCAACGGCGCTTCAGCACGCTCAATACGAATTTAATAATAATAATAATAACATTTATTGGTAGAGTACAAAGATTAAACATCTTAACTGTACATAAAAAAAGAGGAAATAAAAAATATTTGAACAATTGCTAAAATAGAAAAGAATGAGAGCAGAAGATAAGAGAGAAAGAAGGAGAAAGAGTGAAAAGAAAGAAAGATAGAATCAACTAAAGTGGTCTTTTAAAAGCTTGCTGAAAGTTCGGCTAGATGTCGCACCCCGAATACCACAGGGCAAAGCATTCCATTTACGCGCAACTTGGACAAAGTAAGAACGATCACCAAATGACGAGTTACACCTAGGAATCAATAATGTTACCTGCCTATTGGATTGTAAGAAACGTAGTTTCTCAAACAAATAGCGTGGACACATTTTATTCATAAGCTTAAAGATAAATTTTAATTCGTGGTAAGAGCGATGGTTTGCAAAAGTAAGACCCAATAAGCTGGATGCATATGGTGTAATATGATCATGCCGTCTTAGCCTATAGACGAAGCGAAGACAATCGTTAAATGCAACTTCCATTTTTCTCATACACACTGAATCAAGTTTCGGGAAAATTAGACTACCATATCTCAGGTGAGGCATCATTAGAGCAATCACAAGCATTTTACGCATATCAGGTGTGAGAAGGCTAGAGTTTACCCATAATTGACGTAAGCATCCATAGACTTTTTGAAGAACTCTGCTCGTATGACTACAACAACTAAATTTAGAATTAAACACCACACCTAGGTTTCTGACTGAGTCAACATAAGGCAAAATGACATCATTTATTATAATTGGTGCGAGTGTGCTTAATACACAGGGAGTCTTACTAACCACCAGACATGAAGATTTCCTAGGATTTAGGGGCAGTTTATTATTAACAGTCCAATCATAAATACTCCTCAAATCATCGTTAAGTCTACGAATACACTCAGCGGTTGAATCTATGGGCATACTTATGTAGATTTGCACATCATCAGCATATAAGTGTATAGATGTGCTTTTAATTACAAGAGGAAGGTCATTAATGTAAATGCTAAATAGCAAGGGACCTAAAATAGAGCCTTGTGGCACTCCACAGCGTAGAAGTATGGGCTCGGAAAATTTATCCTGGATTTTAACTATTTGAGAACGATCACACAAATAGCTTTGAATCAATTTCACAGCAGTAGAACCAAGACCGAAATTACTACTTAATTTCTGTAAGAGCTTTACATGAGAAACCGAATCAAATGCTTTCGAGAAGTCGAGTAAAGTCAAGAAAGTTAGATATCAGAAGAGACTTTTAGTAGTGCAGTTTCACAACTATGTCCAGTTCTAAAGCCAGATTGCCATTCAGAAAGAAGACAGTTTTCTTCAATATACGAAATAAGTTGCTTAAAAATTACTTTTTCAAATACTTTCGACAAAAAACATAGAAGACTAATTGGACGGAAATCAGAGGGTTGCAAAGGGGAAATTGTTTTTGGAATAGGTACCACCAACGCTAGCTTCCATTGTGTTGGAAATTTGAATTTGAACACCCGTTTTAGTGCAGCGAACGAAATACGGAGGAAATGTTTGTTTGCTAACGTTCAGGAAAAAAAAATTTCTAGAAAAATCTTGTGGATTTACTACTACTATTATAGTTATTTGAACTAGCTTCTCTCGGGAGTGCTTTGTCATCAGTTCTGATACTAGCCAATTTTCCACCAGTGCTAAACGTATAACTATTTTGTAAGAAGTCAGTTTATTCCATCTTCGTCCATCATACTGGGAAGTTAATCGTGTGGATCGAAGGGGTCAAACCCACATCCCAACTTATAGTTATATTTTTCTGGTGATGTCGTAGAAAACCTACATTGATAGACTATGCTAATATTCAATGTGGAACCAAGTGCCTTACAATGTCATATTTTTGCATTATTTTTTAGCTCTTTTTCGTGATACTAAACTAAACTTTGGTGGATAATGACTTTCACAATGGACTGTTACTTACACTACCCAACATGAGAAGAACCATTAATTAATACTGGCAAAAAACCGCAACTAGTGCACTTAGTGTTTATAGCTACATGTATATCTCTAAGAAACTTAAACTCCCCAAACCCAAAATGCACTGCAGGAATTGATCCTGCAACTACCTCTTTACTGCTTGCACAACTCTTACCCAACCTCCACTCACGTTGCCATACCAAACCACCGAGCAGATGCGTTGTACTCTCACCATAATATCAACAAATAAACAAAAACCGACGAGAATGTGTACATTTCCTTAGTTATCTTCATCCACGTAACCATACCTTTTCTAGACAAAATTCAGATTAATAACAAGCGCACACAAAGGATACGAACGTGATTGGAATTGATAAAACAGTGGAGTTTGGTCACAATGACATTCATTCACATTCGAGCTCAGTAATTTCCTAAATTTCTTCGTCATATTGAAATTACTCCCGTTTACTGTCATATGCCTGAACAATTCGTCATGTTGTCGCTGCCTTTAGTTGACATATCTGCATTTTGATCATAAAATTCATCGTGCTGCAATAATATCAATCTTAACTCTGAGTTAGCACGACCCATACTAGGAGCCAAACAGGGTGAAATTAATTACTTATAATTTATACAAATGCAATCAAATAGATGAAAAAATACGTTTCTGCATCGCCAAATAAAGATTCCTGGTTTTACGACTTGTTTGACGTCGTTTCCTTATACAAAAAATAATAATGACAAATATGATTAATAAATCTCGATTGGAGAAAAAGAGGCGAAGTTGTGAATGTTGCCATTATTGCGGCAGAAGCGATTCCGGGGAACAATAGTAGAATTCTGTTCGTAAACATCTTTTATTCAATAAACAAAAACAGAAAACAATTAAATAAACAAAACGTCGCCTTTTTGTTGGTTGTTTTCGATGAAGAACTGAAGGAATTCCTTTCAGCAAACATAATCCACACTCACAAAACAATGATAATAAAGAATCTAATGAGGAAGGCGAAGAACGTCGGACTGGGGCAAAGACTACATAAGAAGCGTCGTTTTATTTTGGGCGTTGTTTGAAAATGCAGATTTAACACTATAAAATATATTTTTGCATATCGAATTTACATTGAAGGCTGACATCTGGCATCACGACCAGAGCTGTAATGTTGCAGAACCTGGGTACGTTTATACTGATTTGACTACCAGTTAGGCCAACCCAGTCCGATTGCCGACGGCAACGTCATAGCCCCGGGCAATTTAGCTTAATTATAGCAAAGGTGAAAGAGCAAACGCGAATGTTCGGCGCATAAAAACTGGACTTACTCACCAGACTAACAACCTGGTCCCGGAAAAATCAATTGTTGCAAATCATCTAAGAAGATCTTGGACCGGTTTGATCATCAGAATCAACTAAGAATCAAGTGACGAAATATTGACTTTGGGTTTGGGTAAGGTTGGGTTGGGTTTAGGTATGACTAAGAGCATTATAGTTCGGGAGCCAGCGTTTCATTTTTGATGGTCGTTTTAGAACGCTTAATTTTTTTTGCAATTGATAGCTTAGATAAGGCTGATAATAGAAACAAGAATCCGACACCAGAATCGTGGCGGGGATGGCGGAGGGAAAATGTACATATTATCACAACCAGCCATACGAAAACTCACACAGCTGCACAATTTTTTGATCGCGCGTTGACTTTAGAATAGAGAAGAGAAAGCAGCGCAATTAATAAAATCGGGGAAGCATTTCTACAACCCAGCATTATGTAGTATTTATGTATAACCCGGATAATGGCGGTGTCATATTTGGTGAAAAATCGGAAGAGGTTGCGTTCAGCAACCATCAAGATGAGAGCACATCTTCTTCTTCTTTAACGGCTCTACAACCGGGATCCAGTCCTGACCTCTTCCAACTGTTCTCTCCACCGGTCCCGATTCTGAGCCGATGTCTTCGAGTTTGACATCCCTAAGCTCTGAGCGTCCAGGTCTACGCCATCCTTCCAGCGAAGGTTGGGTCTCCCTCACTGACGCACCCCATAGATCTTACCGTAGAGAACTTTCCGAGCAGGCTCATCTTCACTCATACGAGCTAGATGCCCTGCCCACCGGAGCTTACCGAGCTTTATTTTTTTCACAACATCTATGTCGCGATAGCGCTCGTAGATCTCGCCATTGTAGAGGATAAAAAGCGGATAATTTTCAGCCGTAGCGGAAAATATTTTTCCGACCTGGTCCCGCCAACTTAACAGAGCTCGGAATCGTCCTTCCTCACATACGGGGCCAACAATCCTCCGAAATATTTTCCTCTCGAACACGGCTAAGAGGTTTGAGTGCTTTTTGGCATCCACGTTTCAGATGCATATGTGAGTACCTGTAAGCCCATCCTTTAAACGTTGTGGTTGGATGCTTGGATTTAAAGAGCCTTGACAGACTATAGAAGGCTTTGTTGGCTTTTAGCAGTCGTGCGCGTATTTCTGTTGCCATGCTATTGTCGGCTGCTACTTTTGACCCATGGAAGGTAAATGATTTTACCGCTTCAAACTCGTGTCCCTCTACCTTGATTATGGGACCAATGATAGGTGTTCTTGTAGACGAGGCCACCATGTACATACTTTGTTTTGCTTTCGTTAATGGGCAGTCCCAGATTTCTTGCCGCCCGCTCAATCTGAGTAAAAGTTTCTAGTACAGCTGTTGTTCTTTCAATAATGTCAATGTCGTCTGCGTAAGCCAGCAATTGGGTGGACTTGTGGAGGATTGTACCCCTTGATGTCACGCCCGAATCTCGGATCACTTTCTCCAACGCCAGGTTGAAAAGGAGGCAGGCCAGACCGTCCCCTTGTCGGAGTCCATTATAGATATTGATTGGTCTGGACAGTGTTCCGGATATGTTTACTTGGCTTGACACATTGATCATGGTCAACCTACATAGTCTTGTCAGTTTGTTGGGGATGCCGAATTCTCTCATGGCTTTGTAAAGTTCTACCCTGGCTATGCTTTCATAGGCGGCTTTAAAGTCTATGAAGAGGTGTTGAATTGAGTTTTGAAACTCTAGACATTTTTCCATAGCCTGCCTCAAAGTGAAAATCAGATCAGTCGTTGATTTGCCTGGGCTGAAGCCACACTGGTAATGGCCTATGATGTTTCTGGCGTATGGGGCCATCCTGTTTTGTAGGATAGCGGAGAATATCTTATACACGGTACTCAACAACGTTATACCGCGATAATTAGTGCACGCTGTGATATCTCCTTTTTTGTGTACCGGACAGAGGATGCCTTTTCTCCAGTCTTCTGGCATCACTTCCTGCTCCCATACTTGCACAATTAATTCATGAATCGCTTGGTGTAATGTAGGCCCTCCATATTTAACCAGCTCCGCTGCGATGCCGTCTGCACCTGAGGCCTTGTTGTTTTTGAGCCGGCTGATGGCTCTGCTAACTTCTTTCAAGCTTGGTGGAGGCATTATTTTTATTTATTTTATTTATTTATTAACGGGATAAACCCTCTTAAATTTTGAACAAAGTATACAAAAGTAGAACATTGCAAATTTTTGGTTTAGTACTCAAAATAACACAATAACATATAATAACACATAATTAAATGCACAAAATGAAAGTAATAGAAAAATTAAATGCCCCCTACACGCGCCGCCACAAAGTGGATTTAACAGTAGAATCGTTGACATATCTCAAATCAATTTCATTCGCCATTACATTAGCCAAAATCATAGCTCGGTTTATCGCGCAATGGGCACCGATGTTCGTTCTAAATCTTTCCTCAACAAAAATGTCAGTGTTTCTCGAGTTCAGACGCGGTACACGAAAATGAACGTAAGATAAAAGTGCAGGCGAGTCAATAAGCCCAGTCAATAGTTTAAACAATAATAACACATCATTATGATCTCGTCTCCTTTTCAATGACAACAAGTTAGTGGATTGCATAATAGGTTCGTAATCATGGTCATCGATGCTCATTGGGTTTCCTGTTGCATATGCAATCTGTCGCAAGATTTTATGTTGTATCGTTTCCAATGCCTTTACATACTTATCCGCGTCAGGTGACTAAGCGACGGAACAGTATTCTAAAAGTGGTCTCACCATGGTTTTATATAACAAACTTAAAATCCTTTGGTCGCGAAATTGTTTGAAGTTGCGATATACCAAGCCCCAAGTACGCCATGCAGATGTACTTATATCACTAATATGACGGTTAAAAGATAGCTTACTATCAAATACTACGCCTAAATCTTTGAAGTACGCAACCTTCTCCATTAATTCGCCCCCCAAAGAATATCCATACTCTACTATTTTTTTCTTTTTCGTGTACGTCATTGTTACGCATTTCTTTATATTCACCTCAAGACCGTTATCCGAACACCATATGAAAAAAGAGTTTAAGTCTTCCTGCAGAGCAACTGCATCTTCAACACAGGTAATCTGTTTATAAATCTTAGTATCGTCCGCATAAAGTAGCACCGAGGACGACTTAACTATCTTTGGCAAATCATTAATATAGAAATTGAAAAATAACGGTCCCACATGAGATCCTTGCGGAACTCCCGATGGTACATGCACTCGTGCTGACTCGCAGTTATTTACACTGACATATTGTTGTCTGTCCATTAGGTAGCTACTTATCCATTTCAATAGGTTACCAGTTAACCCGTAAGCTTCAAGTTTTTTCAGTAATAATTTATGAGGAACCCTATCAAATGCCTTAGATAAGTCAGTGTAAATAACATCAGTCTGCTGGCCATTATCGATCGATCGCAGTAACATACTTTCAATTCCAAGAAGGTTGGTAGTCTTTGATCTTCGCCCAATAAACCCGTGTTGTTCAGGGCAAATTACGGTTCTATAAATAGTGCACAAGTAGCCAGCAATAAATTTCTCAAAAAATTTAGGAAGAGCACTTAGAATAGAAACAGGCCTATAATTTGACACACATGATTTGTCGCCTTTTTTATAAATCGGATGAATTTTGCTAACTTTCCAAATTTCTGGAAAAGTCCCAGACGCTAGTGACTTATTAAATATAGAGCAAATAGGCCTTGCTAACGAATATTTCCATGCATTCCAAAACAAATTCGGTATTCTGTCAGGTCCAGCACCCTTATCGCAACGCAATTTTGACAAACCATCAAAAATTTCCACCAATCCTATCTCCATTGAATCTACAATTCTACCATGATTGATAGCAAAGCTGTTCGTTTGTTGAATATTAGCATTATTATCCGAGTAATTTTTTTGAAATTGATTTGCAAATAGATCACTTATCATTTTTGGGTCATCTGATGAAACTGCGTCATTGTGCATACATTTAGGAAGTTGATTCGATTTAATCGCGGAGTTAATATGTCTCCAGAACAACTTTGGATTATCGGGTAGATGCGTTTCAATGTATCCCAAATATTCATTTTCACATTTAAAATGTAACCGTTTACACAATGATCGGGCTTCAGAAAATTTCGCATAATTATCCGCTGTACGGTTACATTTAAACGCCTTATGAAACCTTTTTTTATCATTAATTGCTTTAATGAGATCAGACGAGAACCATTCTGGAAAATCACTCTGTACATACTTTGACTTAGGAACATATCTATTTATAGCATCATACAAAATATCATAAAAAACGGACACATCTTGATTAATATCGCTATTGGACAGTAAATTTGGCCAATCCATCGCGCCAAAACATAAATTTATACTATAATAATCGGCTTTACGAAAATTAAGATACTCTTTAACAGGTAAATCAGACTGTAGTGTACAAATATTTGAAATCGTAAAATGTAGGGCAGGATGATAATTGTCCAGAGGTAAGAAAGGGTCTAAACAACAAAATGACTCCAGAAAATCATCTTTAGAGAATATAAGATCTAAAACCCTTCCATAACAATTTGGAGTTTGATTATGTTGCTTAAAGTTCGAAAATGAGAAATGATCAATTAAAGTTTGACCCCTCTCACTGGGAGAATTTACATCATCTGCTAACCAATCTACCTCCGGTATATTATAATCACCAACAAGAATAACATTGTTTGGAGCAAATTGCGCTTCAATAGTACTGATGTCATTACAGTGTTTGGAAAATTGCTCGGTGTTACATCTTGGCGGAAAATAGACAGCTCCAATACAAATATCACTAGTAGTCAGCCTAACAAATAACTGATCAAAGTCTACAGATGCACAAGATATGAACGAAGATGGAATAGTGTCGCGAACAGCTACGAGAACACCCCCACCACGTTCCGTCAACGAAGACAACCTATCCTGTCTATATACATTGTAATTGATTAAGCCTAATTCAACATCACAATTATTAACATTAAGCCACGTTTCAGTAAGAACAATGATATCATACTGAACCGCTGTAGTTAAAATAGCATTTCGAAAATCGCGTAATTTAGTTCTCATACCGCGCACATTTTGATAGTAAACAGATAAGTTATTACGTAACAATGAATATCCCGTATTTACTAGTTTTTTTTACCCTTCTTCACATTGTTTTTATTCTCAGCAATCACGTGGCAATCATCAGATATTAGCTGCGTTCCTTTTCTGCTAATTTTTACTATTTTTTACACTTGCGTACTAGCAACTACACTTGCTCTTATAAACGAGTAGAAAGCTCTTGCAATTACGCAATTGAAATCCGCTAGGGGGACAGCGGCCATTTCGAGTCTATTGTGAATTATTTTCACTTACGCCATTACCCGCTAGATGGCTTTTATTTGTGTCGAGCTGATTTGCTCATATAAAAACGTCCATAAATAAAACTTCACTCGTATAATTATCAAAAATTATTATCTTTCGTTTTACTTTAGAAATTTCGCATTAATTTCCCCATTGTTTCACAAATTCTTCTTTTAAGAATTTTTTATTTGTAAAGTTTAAAGTAACGTCAAAAATTTCAAGTGAGCTTTTACCATAGACAAATAAATTTGTCTATGCTTTTACTCAAATCAGAAAATTTTGCGTTCCTTTTCTGCTCTGCTCACATGTACTAAATAGTAGAAAAGGAACGCAGCTATTGGTGGAGCCTCCGAATCCCAAGTTTGCTCGCCATTTAGCAATTCGTGAAAGTGATCTTCCCATTGCTCCAAGATGCCTTTAGGATCGGTGATCAGATTCCCTTCTTTGTCCTTGCAGTATGTGCAACGTGGTGTGCATTGCGTTATACTCCGGACTCTTCGGTAGAACTCCCGCGTCTGGTGCGACCGTCGGTCTCTGTATTGTACACAGACGAGATTTTTTTCCAGGCTTCCTATTTTCGTCTATGAATTTTCTTTTCTTCTTTTCTGAGCTCTTTATAGTTCTCTTCGCGTGTCCGTGGTCTCTGAGACTGCTGCATGGCTCGGTACGCAGCATTTTTAAGTTCAGTTGCCAGCTTGCATTCATTATCGAACCAGTCGTTCCGATCTCTACGACTTCTGGCTGAGATGCAAGTAGCAGTATACCAATGAAAATATTTTTAAGGCGGGTTCAGCTCTCGTCGACGCCCGGCATCTCATCCCCAGGACTTAGGGCGAGACCGTAGCTGTTTCTGGCCATTGCATTGCGTAGCTTTTCAGTGTTGTAATGCACCCTCGGAGCACCACACCAATAAAATAGTGACCCGAGTCGAAGTTGGCACCTTGGTTCGTTCGTACCGTCATCAGACCCGAAAGGTGGCGGCGGTCTATCAACACATGGTCTATTTGGTTGCGAGTGGCTCCATCAGGAGATACCCAGGTGGCTTTATGGATATCTTTATCCGCAAATCTAGTACTTGCAACGACCAAGTTCTTGCTTGCTGCCATCTCTACAACTCGCTGTCCATTGTCATTAGTGTTTTCATGCCAGCTGTGGTTGCCGACATATTGCCTGTATATGGGCTCCCGGCCTACTTTGGCGTTCAGATCTCCCAGTATGATTTTTACATCATACCTAGCAGGCATTAAGTTCCCGTTCAACTAATTCGAAGAATATTTCTTAATCATCATCCGGGGACTCTTCTGTAGGTGCGTGAACGTTTATGAGGCTGATGTTCTTAAATTTACCATGCACACGAAGGGTGCATAGCCTCTCGTTTATTGCTTTAAAGCCGATAATGGTAGGCTTCATTCTTTTGCTGACCATAAAACCTACTCCGAGCACATGGTGTTTTGTATGACAGCTGTAATATACGTCATACTCAGGTTTTTGCAAAACACCATTCCCTGTTCATCTCATCTCCTGAATGGCGGTAATGTCAGCTTTATACTTTGACAGGGTTTCGGCCAGATGTTGGGTAGCTCGAGTTCTGTACAGAGTTCGAACATTCCATGAGAAAATTCGTAAATCGTTTTGCCTTTTTCGTTGCCGTGGTCGTCGTCGTTTATTCCAGTATCCGAGGCGTGTTGATCGTTCCGTAATAATTGTTTTTTACGGGTGAGGTTATTAGCCTCACGCCAACCTTACTTGGAAGGGACTAGCCCGATCATATTAACCTATCCTCTCTCATAGAATAGTTACCAGTGGCCACCGCTAGGAGGTTATGATCGCACTCCCATCAGTCCGAAATAGTTGCGGCACGTGCATGTTATGCTACATGTTATTCCCCCTATTCCGCTGATGACTGACCACCGAGTGGATTTGTTCACTTTTGCATAAAAGCTCAAGTGTTAAAATTAGATGACCTTAAACAGTATTTCAACGAAGCTGCCATTTGGATATTTTAAAATATATTACTATTGTTATTGGAAATTATCATTGTTTTGAAATTACAAACGTGTCTGCTGAGATGTCTTCTATTATTTTTTTGATGGTGGGCCCTCTAACTTTGAGAGTTTCATAAAAGTTATCCTTCTCATGTGTCTGGGTTGTCGTCTGTAGCTTCCAAGTTTCCAAGAGTCAGGATAAACTCGAGAAGTATGCATCCAAAATATATTTTGAATCTGAAAAAACCAGATATTTATTAATATTTAAAAAAACCGAATTACTGTTCTAATTGGATTTTTCCTATAACTTGAAGGAAGTTTCCAAGTGATTCCAGATTTTGTAAGACTTGTATTATGTGCTTTCTGCTTCAACCCCCCAAATTAACACAATAATAACCACAAAACACATTTCCCCAGAAATAATTCGCATTTATTAATTAATATCCTACAAAGCCGCGATTACAAGCTGTTTTTATTACAATAAATTCGATTACGGCACAATTCGTTTCAATAAATGCCACATTTACTATGCATAAGCCCTAAAAGGGAAACATCACTCAATGCGCGCTGAAAGAGCCCGTAACACATTTCTGCTTCTGACAAGCTCCTTTCTGCCGTCATTTAATTGTGACATTATTCAGTCATCACTTTGAAGAAACGCTCTCCCTCTCCCATACGGAATGGAAAATAATTCAACATGTCAACATCCGCACAAGGCCGACATCCACCCTTAGCATGTTCCGTCATTCAAGCGTCATGAAATAAAACAGCAAATAAAAACCAATCCCCAAAAAATTCGTCACACAAAGAATTTCGTCTCCCCGAAGAAATTATGACAAAAAAAAAAGCGGCGGCGTTCAGAAAGTTCAAAATTCACATAAAACCCGAAGCGAGGCCGTCGACAACAACAACAAAACGAGAAAAACAAGGCCCGAAACTGGAAAAAGAAGATTCGGAGCTTTGCTGTCAAAAGTTCTCCGAAAAACGAGTTCCGATGACAGCGGAAATTTCTGATTTCGAGAATCTTTTTGAGTGGTTTTTGCGCAGCTTTCTTAAGCTTGCATGTGATTATGTCATGTTGGTGTGAAAGAGGATCCAGGAAGGCATAATGGAGCCGTCGTGTGTGAAGTTTCCTTTTATTCCGTGGGACTCTTTCCCATAATTCCGTGGAAGAATGGCGCCCGGTTTCGGATGGTGTTATTGTGCCGTGGTCAGACAATGGCCAGTAACAGTTGCAGCAATCCCAAATCACAATCGCCGGTGAGTGGAAGATATCGCTTGCGGGATTCACATGGACTGACAGGGCCGGGGGGCGGCAGCAGCCAGATGCTTAATTAATTAGGGGAAAGTTTCACACGTCATCTTCCAGAAACTCAAAATCAAGGCAGAATTATTAATTGCCCGAACTCGAATTGGAGATTAATTCGATGTGAAGACTGTGATAAATTGGATATACAAAACCCAATTAACCCTTGTTAAAAGGGTGGGAAGCTCCGTTTTGGCGCTTTACGCTTCTGTTTATACCTAACCGAAGTGATTGTAATGCAGGGGCGGCGGTGCGGGTAGAGCGGGTAGCTCATTTGGTAAATAAACGGGACTTAGAGGATCGTAATTGCCGCAAAGCATAAAACTATCGTAAAATGTCCCCTCGGGTGACCTGCTGAAGGCTGTGGTCCTTTGCGTCCAGGGCAACAAGTTGGCAGTTGACCCTCTTTAAGGCAATAAATTCTTTTACAACCTCATGGATCGCAGAATATAAAGGATTCTGCTTTTATTGATTTAACGTAACTAGAGATAGTTTAATTGGAAATCCGTAAAACCTTGGGGATTAATTGAAATGGCGTAGGGCGATAAAAGTTCAATCTGCGATTCGTTTTTCAACACTCTGTAATCCGCATTTTCACGCGTTGTCCGGCTATCAAAATTTTACAGTCTGTAAGAGCAGTCTGGATTGCAAAGAAGAGAGATGATATCTGGGGCTGACGTTTGGAACATTTCGAGGATGTCTTCTTGGTTGAGTATGTCTTCTTGGAGGATGTCTTCTTAGTTTGATCATCACCGTAAGAGACGTTGAAGCCGCCTAGATGCTCCTCAACCAGGCAATGCGTAGAATCTCTTCCTGGACGGACGACTGCAGGCTTCAGCTTCTAGCTCACAAAACGGAGATCGTGCTACTCACGAAAAAGTGGCATTGAGACGCTGCGCAACTTTGAGGTGGGAGACGCGACAGTTGCCTCAACGAAGGCCGTGAAGTACCTTGAAGTGATGCTTAATAAAAAATTATTTTTCGGGGTGCATATACTGCGATTTGTGGACAAGACAGCAGCGGCGGTAGCGTCGCTTCTTCTTGTTTGATCCGTTAGCTGGCGGTCCGAGTGGGACGTCCCCGCAACGGATACACTGGTGTCGGTGCCGCTGGGTCTTGAACTTTATTCACAATTTGTTTCCATTCTTGCCGGTTTTTGGCGACGTCTCGAGCCTCGGTAACTGATAATCGTTGATTCTTTAGGTGACCCTCGATATTCTTTAGCCAGGTTTTCTTCGGTGCCGATCGCTGAATTTACCAGTCTGCGGGACGGTTTCGCCAGAGACGTTTACGTGGCAAGCAGTAACATCCATTCCGGAAACACCGTAGTCGACGTTTTGGTATTTATTCTTCGATCAGTGTTTGTTGATCGCATCATAGAAAGATGTCTCGTTTCGAAGGCGATCGCGGAGTGAGACACCGAGAATCTCTCTCAAGCATCGCATTTGGAAAACTTGAGCTTGTTGACGTTCGGTTTGAGCAGTATCCGTGTTTATGATCAATAAAGAAGAATCGGAAGGATCAGCGTTCGGTAAAAGTGTAATTTTGTTTTGATATGCACCACTTGAGCGAGGCGTATATTGCTGCTGCCTGGCCGATACAGCTGTGAACGTCGGCCGTCGATACCACTTTCGTTTCCTCAACCAGCGATCCAAATATTTGAACATCGGAACCTGTTCGATTTGGGTTCCATCGAGGTGAACACTGGCCCTCGATCCGTCCGTTGTGAGCACTTTGGTGTTTTCCGCATTGCTTTTTAACCCGTATGACTGGGCGATGCCGGAAATGTGGTATAAGACTTCCGTTGCTTCGGCATCCATATCGGCGATCATTAAGTCGGTTACTAAGTTGTTGTTGTCATAACGAACTTCGTATCGGCACGTGTTCGGTTTCCAAGGCTCTCTACAAGCTGTTCTAATCGATGCAGTCGACAGCGGATTTGAAATCGATGAAAACGACGACATTTCGTTTGCCGCAACGAATTCGTTCTGCCATTAGCTGACGGAGTGCGAATATTTGATCAGTGCATCCTCGATGTGGTTTAAGTTCAGCTTGTTCTCTCCGACTCGGGTAACGTCGCTTAGCAGGATCATGGCCAAGGTTATTACCAAGTTCATCCTGCTCTACGGAGCAGAGGTGTGGGCTGAAATGTTGCGGTATAAAAAAAATACCCCAAGCGCATGGCTCTTCGTATCGCGTGCTCCTACCGCACGGTATCCGAGCCCGCAGGGCTGGTGGTCGCCGGAGTCATTCCGATCGACCTGCTAGCCCCAGAGAGACCAGGCGGCGAGAGTTTCCAGGGCCAACACCATGGAGGTCTGGCAAACGCGCTTGGGAAGGTGATTCCAGGACCTGGGTGGACCGGGAGTTCGGCAAGGTTGACTACTACCTGACCCAATTTTTGATAGGGCACCTGCAAAAAATGGGTAAGGTGGCGGATACCGCATGCCCCTACGGTGACTCCGCGTCAGACGACGCCCACCATACAAACTTCGAATCGATTAGGTGGGAGGTCGAGCGAGGCCCGATGCAGGAGAACCCCCGACACATTTGTGGGGTAATTTTGGTACTAGGACTTCCGACTCGATGGGATCCTTGCGGATTCCAGTCAAGGGCCTGTTTGACTAGATTTTCGTATTCGCGTCGCTAGGTGTGGCCAATCTAATTCCATTTCCTGGTCGTCTATCCTTTCTTGGCCGGCACGGCGCCACAGTTCTTCATTTGTAATTCTATCTTTCCAGCGGATTTTTAGGATACGACGCAGGCATCTGTTGATGAAGACTTGTAGGCACCCTGTGATGAATTGGGTGACTTTCCACGTTTCGCAACCGTACAAGAGAACTGCCTTAACGTTGGAGTTGAACAGCCGCAATTTGGTGCTAGTTGAGATCTCAGTTGATCTCCATATGCGGAACAGGCACGCATATGCATGGGGAAATGAGAGTTCCACACACATTAACATGGATAAAATACAAGCGCAGGTGTATTGTAGTTTCTCCTTCGAAATTCGTTTACGGGCATCGCACCGCATAGCATCTGACCACGACAAAAGTGGCAGTGAGACTGTTCAAATGTTATTGGGAATATAAATGAACGGATGATCTGGGTTTTTAAACGAACGGAGGGATACTTTTCTTTTCGAATCTACTTTCGTGGCGGGATTGCAGAGTCTCACTGCCCATGGAAAAGGCGATTTTAAGACTCCCAATTGTTTTGGCGTATGCCATATTATTGGTTTATGGGTAAAGCGAGGCGAGGCGCGAGGCGGAAAGTCTGGCAGAAATTTTGACGTTAGCTGCTATTCAAACCAAATTGCTTCAAGTTGAGATTCACCATTATTATTATTAAGGAATGAGGGGGCAACCCACATGGTGAACACTGCGGCCAAGTTAGGCCTATTGTGTACGTACCCCACTAGCGGAGCAGACTATCAGCCTTCCGGATGAAGGCAAGAAGGTCTTTAATTGATGAAGACCGGACTTGGGCAGGGCTCAAAAACGATAAGAATATGTGTGGAGGTCTCGTCGCCTTCCAAGCAGAGTCGGCATTCTGTCTCTTGAGACAGTACTAGGTTGTGGAGGTGGTACCGCAGTCCTACATGGCCTGTGAGATAACCTACCAGCAGCCTTAGGTCCGCTCTTTTTAAAGTGATAGTGCCCCTTAAGGCAAAGGGTCTTATAAGATCTTTAGCTTGTCTAAGACCTAGGACTGAGTCCCAGTAGGCTAGGTTTATTCCCTTAATCCACTCCTCTATCAAGGCGGAGGAGGTGGACCAAGAGATGCCACAGAAGGTTTCTGAGTCCTGGAACAACGTCTCAGACCCCTCCCTCGCTTGGCTGTCTGCAGCCTCGTTCCTCTCGATACCCCAGTAGAGCGACACCTCATTTATTCTGGTTAGGCTGTGGAGTATTTCAAAGCACCCTTCTACTATTTTGGAAGAAAACTTCCACGTTGAGAGTGTCTTGATGGCAGCTTGGCTGTCAGAAAAGATTTTAATGTTGGCGCCTTTCAGACCTTTCTCAAGGTTGAGCCTAGCGCAGGTCGCAATGGCATGTATTTCAGTCTGGAAAACAGAGGGACAGGTGGTGATGAGCAAGGCTGGTCTTGCAGTTTTGCCTATGCTTGCACATTTAGCAAAACCAAAGCTAAACCAAGACAAGACAGGATACAGAAGAGTGAAAGACAGCAAGACTTTTGGCTCATCACAAAGTTTTTTTTTTTATGTGAAAGGCTAGAGTCTCAGAAAAGCCCTTTATACTGTTGACAATCTATTTTCTTCGTATAGAGTGCAATGTCGAACAGCAGCTCTAGTCGGGGAGGAAGGAAACGCCACAATATTCCCGCGATATTTTCAGTCCACCTACTCCCAACCATTACTATCGCCACTCTGACATCGGGGCATCGAGAAACAGCACGCTGGAGTGTTATGCCTCCTGAAACGAGTTGATTCTCATCAACCAACCGATGACATGCGCTTTGGTGGAGCGGGGAAGGGCTAAGGAAAGCTATGACACGAGGAATCAGGAATGCAAAGAGGGAAGAAGAAAGAAGGAAAGTTATGTAGGTGGTAAAGTGGAAAAGGCGAAGGACCGTGAGGCTGGCCGGGATTCGAACCCGGAACCTCTGGGATAGCAGCCAGGCGCCTCACCCTTAGACTACCGAGGCTCCCTATAACAGTCTTGTAGTGATGAGCAAAAAGTCCTGCAAAAAGTCTTGCAAAAAGTCCTGCAAAAAGTCTTGCAGTCTTGTCTTGGTCTTGCTAAATGTGGAAAACAAGACTTTTCGCTCATCACTGTAAGACTTTTGGCACTTAGTGATAACCAAAAAGTCTTGCTATGTTGATTTTGCAGTCTTGTCTTGCCCTCGTCCTGTATTGTCTTGGTCTTGCTATTCTTGCTAAATATGCAAGACAAGTCTTGCTCATCACTACCACTTACCTACTGCAATCGAGACCTTGGAGTTGGGTCCTGCGACACCAGCCCCTGTGCCCTGTTCCATCTTTGACCCGTCGGTAAACCAGTGGAGATGTTTTGGATCCCCAGGAAGAATAAGTTCCTCCCACTCAGAACGATCCGGGATAATCGCTCTGAATTTCCTTTGGAACCGCAGTTGACTAGCCATATGGTCGGATACGCGGCAAATGGAAATGTTTGGGGTATTGTTAAGGATATCCATGTGTCCTTTGACCGTATAATGCCAATTGAATGAGATCTGAAGTCTCAAAGCACTTATGGTGGCGGATTTCCAGATGAAGAGATGTGGTCAATCATAGCTCCGGTAATGGAGAGGCAAGCAAGCCGTTGCATTTTGCTGCACTTGAGGATCGACTTAACCTGTTTAGTCTTGGGCCACCAAACTATAGCGGTTTAAGTGACCACAGGTTGACCGCTCGTATTGTACATCCAGTACATCATTTGTGGTGTAAGACCCCATGTCTTACCCAGAAGCTTTTTGCAGGCCCATATGGCCCTTATAGATTTGCTGATGACGTAGTCAAGTTGAGCGTTCCAGTTCAGTCTCTTGTCTATCTTTACTCCCAAATATTTTACTGAGTCTGAGTACTCAACTTTGGTACCCTGGATACAGATAGGACCTAGGGCCACTTTGAGATTCACCAAACACACACCCACACACGAGAAGCTAATTATTTATTGAAGTCATCTTCTAAAACTTTAACAATTTAAATTTTGCCTAATTTGATGGAATTTTTAAAGGTGTACGTTTTAATGATGTTACGATAAATGCAAAGCTAAGCCTAAGCCAATATTATCCCTGTCCAAAAATCGCTTTAAGTTGAGTTTTGATAACTCAAAGTTTTCCTCAAAATTTTACATGGTATTTGACACTTTTTCGTATTTATTATTCCACGCGACTAAAGACGAAGATAGCTCTCAAAACCAGAAAGCTTGAGGCACAGCAGCAGGTACCCCAAGGCGTCCTATTTATAACGAAAAAATATCCTTAAATCTGCCCCTCCTGCCGTGCCCTCCGACATGTCGTCGATTGGAAACTTCCAAAAAAACAGTCGAAGTTTTAAATATAAAAATACTCGGAGGGATTTAAGCGAATTTTCTCATCGATGATCGATAAAGCAGAAAAAGAGAAACGAGTTCTGGCAGATTTCTGCAGCCTAATTCGGAAGAAGCCCAGAGCAGACTGGGGGAATCCATCGCAGCTATGAATTTCATGGCCTTAATTAGACCGCCGAGCGCCCAATCAATCTGATGCCGCCAACCAGCTCCGATTCAGTGCTGCGTAATTCGTTTAGGAGTATGCAAATCAGCGTTAATTTCTGACGCGAACAGCGGACCTGTTGCCAGCCCCAACAACGCCTAATCAAATTGGCATCTGCGGGCCGTGCAAGTCCAACTTTCCACGGCGGTGTAATCTGTGATTAGTGTGTTTGGCGAAGTTTGCAGTTTTATTTGTAGCCAACCGCCTCTGTGTAAGCCCCGTGAAGGGTCAATAGAGCCGAGAAAATCGATACTCGAGTATCGTGTCATCCATCCCTAAAACGGGTGTTAAAATTAGATTAAATCCACTCCCCCGCCCCGAGCTGGCAATCAGCCCAGTCTCCCGGGCTATCGGTGTCAATTTGTTAAAGTTGAAACTCTCTCTCGACTCAATATCTCCTGGCCCGGCACCACTTCAGCGGCCCTAATTGGAAACATTGGGGATGCTCCTAGGCTAGGGAGTCTGTCAAGTATAAGCACAATGACATTTCCGAGGATATACATACATATATATTTTTTTCTCTGCCCTGCTCGACAGTGTAGTCGGAGCCGGAGTTACACGGTAACCGAAAAGGACTTTCCCTTGCAGGAAGTGTAGGGCAACCATCCGAAGAGTAATGAAGGCAGCACTAACGTGACCCATTTGTTACCCCAACAAAGGCCCCCGGCGACGCAATTCCATTCGCCGGGTGATTGACAATTGACGGGTTCTGACGTACTCTCGGGGTATGGCCCCCCACGCGTACTACGGAATCGTGTCAGGCCGTCGTCTTACCTTGACTAAAGGAAGACGAAGCGTTGCCAAAAAGGCGTTCAGTGATTTATGTGCGACATCCACGACAGCACAGCACAAAGGAAATTGTCGTATCCAGAGCTGCTCTCCCCGATGCTGCTGGTGCTGCTGCTTTCACCCTCCATGCCACACCGAAAAAAACCTCATCGGCGAAATCACAGCGAAGTCTCAAACTTGGGGCTGATGTCGAGAAGCCGTCGCTGGAGAGCCCCATTCCCAGTGGGAGTAGCTAGATATGGTCTTAGATCAAAACCGGTCGCCCCAGCCACCGCACACACTGCTGGGCCTCGGCGCTGGTTCGAGGCTCGTTTTTCTTGATTTTTCTTCTGCGGAGCACATTTTTTCCGTTGCTCCCATACTAATCAAGGCTAAGATGCTGATGCCTAATGAAGCGATGCTAATGGGGGCCCAGTTGGAGCTGGGGCTGGCGATGGAGCCGGGCCGGGGAACATATGGTCGACGGTCGATTACCCACTGTTATGTTTGGCGGTGGACTTATTAGGCGCCATTCGTTATGTAACTCCTCGATTGATTAAATTGGCCCGGCAGCAGTTTCTTATAAGTGCTGCGATTATTCGGCTCTCAGCCACTGTCCGTCTCCATGGCAGTTGCGGGCCCCTTCGGATCCATTATTGATTTGCGAGATTTAATTACGCGGCAAGGAATAGCCATTTAAGGAAGTGGCTCCATCGGTTGTTGTCGTTGTGTGGATTGGAAAATTGCTGCTAGATTGTGTCTTAGGGCCTCTGTTCTCCAAATTAAATGAAAAATTGCGGCCTTTGTGGCTGCCACAGATCAATTGAGGCTTTTTTAATAATTTTTTTAAATTTTTCCTCTCGAACTCAACCTTCCCACGCTTTGCTACCTTACGTCTTGCGGTTTTCCTGCGAGTGTGGGACGACATAAATCTGATGTAATTTCATTCTTATTTCCGCTCCTTAAACTTTGTGCTAAGTTCGACTACAATTGGGAATCTGTAAATTGGAAGTCGTCGTTCGTTTTTACATGGAAACCTTGGTCTTATCAATATGCGAGAAAAGACAATTTTTTTGGAGGTAGAATATTGGATTTTCATGAGACATAAGCGGATTTGAGTACAGGATCCGTGCAAAAATGAACCCTCCCAAGGCTACAGTGATGTGACCCAAGACAAGCCGACTTACTTTCAATTTACAGTGATTATACAGAGAAGATTTAGATTGTATCAAATCGTCCTTGGTTCCTCGACCAGTGGTCTGTCGTACTCCTAACTTCGTTGCTGTCAGTGAATGTGAATGTGGAGATTGAAAACAGTATTTCGGCGTTTTCCCGTTAGATGGCGTTAATTGCAAATAAGTGTCGCTCTTTGGCGTGACTTATCAGGCATGCTATAGGCATGGGCGAACTATTACGGAGTACAAGTTCTTTTTATTAGAAACACACGTCTGTAGTACTACTATCAACTAAAATGGAGAGCACTGGAGACCGAAAAGTCGTGCAATGATGAGCAAAATTCACATTTAGCAAGACCAAGAAAAGACTGCAAGACTTGTTGCAAGACTTTTTGAAACTTTCTGGTAAGACTTTTTACTCATCACTGCAAGACTTTTGGCCCTTAGTTATGAGAAGAAAGTCGCTATTTTAATCTTGCAGTCTTGTCTTGGACTTGCTTTGATTTTCCTAAATGTGCAGGACCAGAAAAACTACAAGCGCCGAAGGGGAAGGCAGTTTGTCGGAAAGGCAATTCGGGTTCAGGAAGGCTAGATAGACAACGGATACTGTTTAAGTGGTGATTAGTCTTCCAAAGGCAGCAATGAATGTGAATAAGAGTTGTGCATTGATAACTCTTGACGTGCAAAATTCTTTCAACACCGCGAGGTACACCGAAGTACGAAGCTTCCGGAGTCCCACAAGGCTCTGTCCTAGGTCCTCTTCTGTGGATCACCATATAATAATAGAGATACCCTTCTAACTCAGAAGGTGCACTTCGCAGCAGGGCTGAGAAACATTTACCACTGCAATTTCGGGGTACACTTGTTTCCGGCATCAGCGCATCACTCGTGAGGATGCTGCTTAATATAGATGGCCCTAGGTCAAGCTGACGCCTTCTCATCTCTGTTCCTGTCTCTGGTGAACATCTTTGAGGGTTCTCTTTTTTAAGGCTCATGCTTATGACGCCAGACTGAAGAAATGCCCTCACGGGTCGTACTGGTGGTGAGTTGAATGTCATGCAAAAATGGGTGGGTGAATTTAGTCAGTAGGAGTCTAGCACTGCCGTCGGGCTGCGCACTCCAGCGATTTTTCTTGCCATAGGCATGGAAGCCTTAGTCAGGTAGTCGCACACATTCCCTGTTGCTAGAATATTACTTACTCATCACTCCCTCGTAAAAACAACAAAAACCTTCAGAGAGTGGTGCTGGTTTTAGAACAAAAGCTTCTTCTATTGCCCCTGAAACCACCAATGCAGTACGAAACCATCTGCTCCCATCTCAAACCACGGCTCTCAGATTACTTATTCGAGGTAACTAGGGTTTAGTAGAATGGCGAAGGCGATATAAAGTTATCAAATCACCCCCCATCTGGATTTTATGCGGAGTGAACTAGGTCGATGTTCGTGTTAAACTTACAATTAGCGGCTACCGCGTTTGATGTGTACTGCACTTAGCCTCCTCTGAAAAGGAAATTTCTGTGCCGTTTAGGAGGGAGCTTTTAACTTTACCTTCATTCTATGGATGTCACGATTCAAATTGCCAACAGTGGGGGTTCGTTGTAAGAACCTGCTGGTCTAAAACCTTCTTTATCGTTTTCAGGAGGAAGAAAAACAGGCTGAAGGGTCGATAGGGAATATAGCTTTGGAAATAAAATCCACCCTAGCGTCTTACCAGCATATCGTAATGTGGGCCAACGAAACGATCTTCCGAAATAGTGGCAGCAGCATTATAGGATATGTTTGGGAGGCCTTTATTCGTATTATATGATTGATGGACAAAAGCGACTTCGGATCCAGTCCTAGGTTCTAGGTAGATTAGAGTACCGAGTACAATTTGCATACGAGGCAGAATTCAAGTTAACTGCAAGTTAATCTCAGGTGCGAATACATTTTTCTGCCTCAATTACGGATCTTAAGCATCCCTAAACTCCTTTTAATTGAAACAGAAAAATACATCCCAAACCCAAATTGGAGCTAGTTTATAACGAACGAATGAACGTGGAACCAGTCAGAGAGAGCTACATAAAAATTTCTGTGCGATAAAAGAGCTCCAATTTGCGTGTGGTATGTAAACGAGCTTTTAGAGATTTTAATTTATATCCCATCCCGTGTTAAAATCAGACTCGCCCGTTCTTAGCCTGGAAGAAGCCCGCCCAACGTCAAAATGCCTGCATGTTACCCGAAACATCCCCGGTACGCCTGAATAAGGATTGTGCTTCTCTACAGGAATGAACGGAATTGTCCAAACAAAGATCACACGTTCACACCTCTTTATACTAAGCGAAGCAAAATTTGGATTTAAAAAAATAAAGGGTGTCAAGCAGCATTTGACGTGGTTGGTATTTAGTTGGGGGACCGGTTGGAAAAGCATTTAGAACGGTCCATTACGTGGCCATCCAGGTCTCTTGAGACAAACTGCGAAAGAGAAAGGCAAGCCAATTTTTTTCGCTTTGTAGTCCCTTTGGTTTTATGGACTTCGCTTCCTACTATTTCCTAAGGCAGAGTTTCAGTGCACAGTCTTTTCATGACGTTCCAGTAAGTGTCGTGTACCAGTTCCATCGTCAGTCCCTGCTCAAATCGATTTTTGTTCAATTCTCGATTCTCGAATTTTCAAGTATCGATTTCATTAAATAACTCAAAGTACGGCTAATCGTTATCTAAGCAACAAACATGGGGCACACGTAACTTGAAAATTATTGATGGCGGCTGTAAAGCCCCGGCACAGAAACTCAACCGTGACATCTTTATTAGCTCTAAAAATGATTTTATTCATCGCTATCCAAACTTTGACGCAATTATTCATAATAATAACAATCAGAAGAAGCAGAAATTATGTCTGTGAAAAAGCCGAGAATCAATCGTCTATAACCGCCATAAACAATTTAAATTGTTCCAGTTCCAGTTGACGTTCCATAATTAACAACAGCCGAAAACACGAACGCAGCCAACCACGGCGGCTATTAATGTTGACTCAGTCCTTGGGGGGCCACGGGAAAGCCAAGCGGAAGGACACCGCCAGTTGTCCTTTTGTCGTCCTCACGGGGGACACTGTGCACGGCGGAGACACCTCCTCGGTCCTCCTCATTATCGCCGTGCATTGTCTACCGCGGCCGATTCAAACCGGTGGAACGGTGGACACCTGAATGTTTCTCAATTCCATTTCTGTGTTTCTTTTCCGTTCGGTGGTCATTTTGGGGCCGTTTTTTTTCTGTCTTCTTTGGGGCTGAAAACCCTAAATTTCAATTTGTCCGCGGCGAAAGGTGAGACTCCGGGGAGACTCCCGTAACCTTCCATAAAGAAATTATCTTCGTTTTTTACCCTGCTGCGGAATCGGAGGACCAAGATTTAATGCCCATTTTGCTAATAGCTTTCATAAATTTCCTTTCTTCTGCCCCGAATTTGGAGGGGAATCGGCCAGGAGGAAACTCTGTGGGGAACCTGAGAAATTAGTCCTGATTCCATTGAAATTCAATAAAGCGAATTTAATTCCATAACCATAACAGGTGTACAGCTTCACTTGTTCGTTTTTTGGTGGTTAGAATTTGTGGTAGAAAGAGAAATAGACAGGCAGAGAGAGAAATGCTGGTGGAAGAAAGTGGTGAAATGAAAGGAGCTTAATATTTCAAAGCTATTCAATGCGTTCAATGAGGATGCTGTTTGGCGTTTTCAGGCTAGAAGTGGAGGATGTGTCGTAGAACGCTAAATCCACTGCACAGCTTTGCTGATGGCTGCACTGTGGGTTAATCCAACGATATATTTTTATCTAGCTGTTCTTCTAGGCTCAGAAATCACACGATTTCTACTACCTACTACTCTCGACGCAGGGCACGTCATTGTGCATTTTATAGTAGAACCTCGAAGGAGAAAGAATTCATTGGAGGTTATGGGGAGTCTAGACGATGTTGAGGATATAACAAAGAACCCTGCTGTCATGCATTTATTAATTTTATAGATTAAAATCTTATATTAAAGTACAATAATTAATAATTTTGGGTAACATAGAAGATAACAAGAAAAAGAAAGAGAAAGAAATATGAGGGGGGTTTGGGGGACAAAAACTAATACACCAGAAATATCACCTGATAGTTTGTTAAGGTTTGATTTATTTTAAATATTAGCAGAAATATATAGAGCTTATTGTGTCTCGAACGCGGATCGCAAGTGGCTCCTAAATATTGGTTCAAGTCAGGGAGGGATTCGGACAATACAGATCTTGATTTCACGCTAACTTTCCCGGCGTTAGGATTGAAAGTACACTTTCTGATCCCCTCAATTTTTGCAGGTATTCGACAGATAATCCTAAAGTTCGACAAAATTTTCACATAGACGCGTTTCAACAAAAAGTAGACCTTTCCTGTTGAAACGTACCTGTCTTTTCCAATTTATAACGATCGTGATTCTGCCGTTTCACTACACGGTAAGGTTCCAAAAACTTAGGTTTTAATTTCATCCCTGGGCTAAATTGTTTTCCTTTGACTGCAACCAAGGCGCCCTCCTTATACACCCTTGCAGCTTTACGCTTCTTATTGCTTTGTCTCCTATTCTCCTGAAGGTTAGTAATATTTTGTTTGGCTTCCGGTCGTACCATTTCCTGCATGTTCTGTCGTCGTGCTATCGTCGCTTATAAAAGTTAAAATTCTGGTAATGCTGCTTACTTCATTTCCATGTCAGTTAAAATACGAAAGGGCCTACTTCATTGGTTAAACTCGATCAATGTGTTTGTATCACGCGTTTGGCTCCGCGATTGATAATTTGATTAGGATACGACTTATCCTCTCTACCTTCCCCTCGGGACGTCGGTTGTGATTAACGAATGTGGTATGCCTTCTTCTATGCGGCCATTTTGAAACAGTTTGGCTGTAAAAGCTGCTCCTCGGTCCGGTATTATCCTTCTTGGGTTATCAAAAATTGATGTCAGCTTAATCAATGAGTCGACACAACAGCTGAAAAATGTCCTGCCTGTGAGCAGATTTAATGATCTCCTCTTCCATTGATGTGGGAATGACAATTAACTCTTCTCCTCGATTCTTAAATAAACTCATGAGCGGATGTTTTCACTATCTCTCTTATAGCTCTTAAATATTGGTCTTCCTTCTGTGCTTGTTTAATTGGGTAAGTTAATATATCGACAATTTGCATTGCAATTCTGCTCAACGCATCTACGTGCCTTATTTTAGAATGTTAAATCTGCTAATTAAATTCTTTCAGAAACATAGTCCATTTAGCCATTCTCAGCGGAACATCTTCTTTTTCATTGTCGGGGCGAAAGCATTGCAGTCGGTGACATTCTTAACCCTCCCTCCCAGAAAGTAAACTCTCCATTTCCTTAGGGTGCGTACTATGGCAAGAACTTCTAGCTCGTAAGCGTGAGAGCGTTGTTCGGCTGGACTTACAATGTATTGAAATCGGAATGAATCTCTGTATGCGCCTCTGGTCAAATAACTTCACCGCTAATGCTTTTATCAATATTTCTTTTAATGCTTTAAATGCATTTTGCTGTTCGTTTTCTATTTTAAATATGGCCTTCTTTGATAGCAATTCGCTGAACGACTTTGCTCCAACTGTATATAACAACTCTGCTATAAATCTTCTGAAGTAGGGCGTTTGTCCCAGCACGCGTTGTAAAGTTTTCCTATCATTTGGTATATTAAAAAGGAAACGCAATTACTACTTTTGTCCCTTCTTCTGATGGCCTTTACTCCCGCTAGACATCGCATGTATTTTCTTATGAATGGCGCAGCTTTTTTAGTAGCCTACAGGCGCCGAATATCTTAGGACGGGTTTTCAACTTTAAGGCGTTTAAAGGATTGGCAAAGTAGTGCAACTGGAGAACAGGGGCTGAACGGTCTTGCTCTTTTGAGCATTCACAGGGAAATCGATGTAATGGCTAAGGAAGTCATCAACAAATTTGCTGAAAAGAGTAGTAAGATAGAACTGTGACTTTTCCACAAGCATTTTTTTTTTATGTGAAAAACTAGAGTCACAGGAAACGCCCTTTATACTGTGTCGACAATCTATTTTCTTCATATAGAGTGCAATGTCGAACAGCACCTCTAGTCGGGGAAGAAAGGAACTGTCATAACCTACCAGCGATATTTTGCAGTCCACCTACTTCCCAACCATTACTGTCGCGACTTTGTCATCGGGGCATCGAGAAACAACTCGCTGGAGTGTTATGCCTCCTGAAACGAGTTGAATCTCATCAACCAACCGATGACGTGCGCTTTGGTGAAGCGGGGAAGGGCTAAGGAAGGCTATGACAGAAGGAATCAGGAATGTAAAGAGGGAAGAAGAAAGAAGGAGAGTTATGTAGGTGGGAAAGTGGAAAAGGCGAAGGACCGTGGGGCTGGCCGGGATTCGAACCCGGGACCTCTGGGATAGTAGTTCTTGCTTCTTCTTGTTTGTTCTGGTATTCGTGCTTTACTTGGTTTGCCTATTCTATTACTATTCTACTTCTACCTAATATTGACACATCTTTTGAGGGTGCTCACTGCTTCGATCCTATGAAGTTATTTGCATGACCAGGGAGCTCAGTTGTGGGAACAAGGTAAGTGTGTTGCTAAAAATTTTCGGTTCTGTCCATACCGGGTTCAACATATGCCATTTTAACTCTCGAAGTATCAAACCGAAAATTGCAGAGATCAACGAGATATTTATAAATGTTAATGTCCACGCGATTTTAGTGTGCGAAAGTTGGCTAAACGAAGCCATCCCGTCGTCCCTTGTATCCATAAATGGTTTTCAAATTTTTCGTAATTATCGTCAAGGTCGCATTGGTGGTGGTGTGGCTATATTCCTTAGGGACTACCTAAAATGTAGGATTATCGGTCGCTCTATGAACCCTGGTATTGAGTTTATTTGTGTGGAGGTCTCAAATGGTTCTGAAAAACTTTTACTAGTCAGTGTTTACTGTCCCCCAGGTCTATTTAAACTTGATAATTCCGCTGAACTGGAGGAGACTCTGGAGCATCTTTCTCCCACGTATGCACATATAGTTGTCGCTGTTAACTTATTAAAATCTTCCAGTCAAGAAAAATTCTTCAATCATACAATGAAGACCTTAGGCCTTGCTCAAATGAATACCTTGCCAACCTACTTTAATGCGTCGAACCCATCGCTACTCGATGTCTTCCTTTGTTCCGAACCTAGCATGATTCTATTTCAAATATCTCCTCCAAGTTATTTAGACCATGACATCCTATTTGCTAGTTGCAATTTTCAGGTTGACGCAATTCCCAGGAAAACTATAGTATATCGTGATTTTAAAAATCTTAACCGCGATCGGCTCCTGGAACACTGCCAATTTCTTCCGTGGGATAATATCTTTGTGGCAGAAGACATAGATGATAAAATTGCTATATTTAGGAGTTTATTGTGCAGTTATATGATGAATTTGTTCCCCTGCGTACGAAATGTCTGAGTGATAAGTCTAAATCTAAACCATGGTTCTGCAATGAAATCAAGTCCCTTATCGCCGAAAGGGAGTATCTATATCATCGTTTCTTGAAATTTAAAAGTGAAAATACTAGAAAATCATACACTCGGGTTCGTAATCTAGTCATAGCGAAAATCAGGGAAGCCAAACGTAATTTTTATGCTCGTAAGCTTGATCCGTCACTTCCAACTCGAACTTTCTGGAAGAACCTGCGTAACTTGAGCGTCTGCAGTGATAAAGATGATTCACAAGTATACGCCAACTGGGACCCTGTAATTCTAAATAATCATTTTTCTTCTTGCAATATAGATACTCTTCCCCATATGCCAGACTCTTCTATTGAAGGGTTCAGCTTTCGCTGTGTAGACGCCATTGAAGTGAGCTCAGCCATTAACTCTATCAAGTCTGAGGCCACTGGAACTGATAATATTTCACCTAAATTTTTAAAAATACTTCTTCCGTTATTACTACCTTTTATTGTCCATATTTTCAATGCCTGTCTCACCGTGTCGAAATTCCCTACTGCTTGGAAACATGCTCTGGTAATCCCTATTGCCAAGTGTCCCAATCGTAGTAGCCCCTCGGATTTCCGTCCAATTAGCATCTTACCTTTTCTGGCTAAAGGTCTTGAGAAATTAATTGCAATGCAAATGATTGCTTACTGCGAGCACCGTATGCTTGTAAATCCATATCAGTCAGGCTTTCGGAAACATCATAGCTGTGACACTGCTCTTCTAAAAATCACGACTGACATACGGAATTCTCTAGATGCAAACAAGTTATGTTGTCTACTCCTGCTAGACTTTTCCAAAGCTTTTGATAACGTCAATCACTCCGTCCTGTTACGCAAACTCAGTACACAATTGGGATTTCCTCTTCTGCCCTCACGCTCATGTATAGTTTTTTAGCTGCTCGTTCACAACAGGTGAAGATTTCCCATTTAATTTCCTCCCCTGCCGTGCTTTTTGCTGGCGTTCCCCAAGGATCTATCTTGGGCCCTCTACTGTTTAGTATATATATATATATATATATATATATATATAAATGATCTTCCACTAATAGTACAACGCTATGTTAGCGATAATAAAAATCAATTAGAGCGATGTTTAAATAATCTCTCAGAAGATTTTCATAACATAACTCATTGGTCCTTCTTAAATTCACTAAAACTTAACCCATCTAAATCTCAATGCATTATCTTCTCCAATTCTAACGCGTCACCAACCGACCTCTTTCAAATTACCTTAAATGGGCCCCCGTCTCCTGCGTCAACCGGGTCAAAAATCTTGGTATTGCTTTGAACAGTAATATGACGTGTTGTGACCACATTAGCTATATTTTGGGCAAAGTATATTGTACTTTAAGGCGACTTCGTATTCATAGTAGTCTCTTGTCACAAGATGTTCGCATGAAGCTGGTTAAAGCCATACTCTTGCCGCACATAATGCATGGCCTCAGTGTCTTCCCATCGTTAAGTAGATTCATCCTGTAACCGTAAGTTAGAAGTAGCCTTTAACGACTGCACCCGTTTCATTCATAGCCTTCGCAGGTTTGACCACATTTCACCTTATCGGCACTCAATTTTTGGATGTTCCTTAGGTGACTACCGAGATTTTAGGGTTTTGTGCTACTACCACAACATCATCAATAACCGAACACCCTCTTATCTAAACGAGTTTATCCAGCTCTCACAATCGCGAAGGAATAATAATAGCCCTAACTATAATGGTCTTAAGACGGCTTAAGATGTCTCGTAAAATTCTTTTAAAACTGGCTAATTTTCTGTCAAAACACGACAAATCTTAATCTTTATAGCTAAGTTTGCGATTCATTACGTTTCGGCAAAAAATTAGCCAGTTGTAAGACAATTTGACGAGGCATCTTAACCCGTCTTAAGACCATTATAGTTAGGGCTAATGTGATCATCCCCCGTTTTCGGCATCTTTTAGGACAACGCTCTTTCTTTGTTCACGCAGCTCAATTGTGGAACTCCATTCCTATCGAGATACAACGAATCGAATCAATGGGCATTTTCAAAAGGCGTCTTTTTGAATTCATTTCTGGCAGAACAAACTGAAGCACGTGTATCACATATTCTTTTTCTTTTTTCTTTCTATTGCTACATTATTTTAATTCCTTTAGATACTAGTTTTTATATTCTTTTATTTTTTAAGTTATAGATCTATTTTGATTGTAAAGTTTAATATCTAGTTTTCTGTTTCTCTATGTACAAATTTAAGATTTTAATCTTGTGTACTTATGTTTTTATAATAAACTAGCATAAAACCCGCGTGCCTTGCAACGCCTTTAAATAAAAACTGTTTATTATGTGCAATGTTTTCCTTAAAAAAAACAAACAAACAAAAAAGTCAGCTGTCATTATCCCTAAAAGGGTTTATTATAGTGCATTTTTTTAATAAATATGGTAAACAAATTGCTGCGTATATCACCTCTGCTCAACAAATCTGCAAGTTTTGAAGCAGAGATTGGCATGTTTATGTCTTCCATTTCACTGCGTTAGGGGATGAATTTCGAAAAATTGCTTCTTAGTGAATGTCCACGTCATTATAGAGATGCACTGTCAAAATTAAAGCCCTTCAGCTTCAACGGTGTGAGTTAACCCCATTTCACCCACTTAGGGGATGAATTTCGAAAAATCGCTTCTTAGTGGATGTCCACGTCATTAAAGGGATGCACTGTCAAAATTTCAGCCCTATAGCTCCAGCGGTTTGGGTAAACCCTATTTCACCCCCTTAGGGGATGAATTTCGAAAAATCGCTTTATAGTGGATGTCCACGCCATTATAGGGATGCACTGTCAAAATTTCAGCCCTATAGCTATAGCGTTTTGAAAAAAACCCATTTCACCCCCTTAGGGGATGAATTTCGAAAAATCGCTTCTTAGTGGATGTCCACATCATTATAGGGATGCACTGTCAAATTTCAGCCCTATAGCTCCAGCGGTTTGGGTAAACCCTATTTCACCCCCTTACTGGATGAATTTCGAAAAATCGCTCTATAGTGGATGTCCACGCCATTGTAGGGATGCACTGTCAAAATTTCAGCCCTACAGCTATAGCGGTTTGGAAAAACCCCATTTCACCCCCTTAGGGGATGAATTCCGAAAAATCGCTTCTTAGTGGATGTCCACATCACTATAGGGATGCACTGTCAAAATTTCAGCCCTATAGCTCCAGCGGTTTGGGTAAACCCTATTTCACCCCCTTACTGGATGAATTTCGAAAAATCGCTTTAATAGTGGAAGACCACGCCATTATAGCGATGCACTGTCAAAATTACAGCCCTATAGCTTTAGCGGTTTGGGTAAACCCTATTTCACCCCCTTAGGGGATGAATTTCGAAAAGTCGCTCTATAGTGGATGTCCACGCCATTATAGGGATGCACTGTCAAAATTTCAGCCCTATATCTACAGCGGTTTGGAAAAACCCCATTTCACCCTCTTAGGGGATGAATTTCGAAAAATCGCTTTATAGTGGATGTCCACGCCATTATAGGGATGCACTGTCAAAATTTCAGCCCTATATCTACAGCGGTTTGGAAAAACCCCATTTCACCCCCTTAGGGGATGAATTTCGAAAAATCGCTTTATAGTGGATGTCCACGCCATTATAGGGATGCACTGTCAAAATTTCAGCCCTATAGCTATAGCGGTTTGGAAAAACCCCATTTCACCCCCTTAGGGGATGAATTTCGAAAAATCGCTTCTTAGTGGATGTGCACATCATTATAAGGATGCACTGTCAAAATTTCAGCCCTATAGCTCCAGCGGTTTGGGTAAACCCCATTTCACTCCCCTTGGGGATGAATTTCGAAAAATCTTTTTAATGGTGGATGTCCACGCCATTATAGGGATGCACTGTCAAAATTACAGCCTTATAGCTTTAGCGGTTTGGAAAAAACCCATTTCACCCCCTTAGGGGATGAATTTCGAAAAATCGCTTTTTAGTGGATGTACACGTCATTAAAGGGATGCACTGTCAAAATTTCAGCCCTATAGCTCCAGCGGTTTTGAGTTGACCCTATTTCACCCCCTTAGGGGATGAATTTCGAAAAATCGCTAGGGATGCACTGTCAAAAATTTCAGCCCTTTAGCTCTAGCGGTTTAGGTTGTGCGTTGTCTTTCAGTCAGTTACTTTTTATACAATAGAAAAAAAGTAAAGAAAATAAATCCCCTTACAACTTATTGAACCCCATTTCCCCCCTTCAACCCTTTTTTCTCCAAAAAAAAAATAGCCTATGTCCGTCTCCAAGGTCTAAACTATGTCTGTTGAAAATTTCATCAAAATCGGTCCAGCGGTTTAGGCGTGAAAGCGTAACATACAGACAGACAGACAGACAGACAGACAGACAGAGTTACTTTCGCATTTATAATATTAGTAAGGATAACTAAAAGTTCAGGACTCGACTTAAAACTATAGTAGCTGTTGGAATACCAATGACAACATTAGAGTTAAAATACCACTGTACCATTATTGTCATGTTCAATGTATATTGTATAACGAAGTATGTCATAACTTTATACTGTCGATTGAGTTTAATAAAGATTTATAATTCATCAGGTTATGGGCCCAGTGTGCCATGCTTGAAAAAAAAAAGTCATTTTTTATATTTGAGACGAAGAATAATTAATAATTGAAAATGGGATCATCACTGTATCAAATTGAAAAGTTGGATGAAGGAAATTTTGACGGATGGAAAATCCAAATGAAGAGCGTTTTGATACACAGCGAGCTGTGGGGCTATGTGGATGGATCTAGCCCTAGACCGAAGGCAGACAAGAATGCAGATCTGGTGGTTTGGAAGGCCAAGGACGAGAAGGCCCTGGCAACAATTGTGCTAAGTGTAAAATCGTCACAATTGCTCCACGTAAAAAAGTGTGTAACATCAGCAGAAGCATGGAAAAAGCTTGGAGACCTACATCAACCATGTGGTCCTGCTAGAAAGGTTAGTTTATTTCATCAGCTGTTACAGCTAAAAATGAACGAGAAACAAGGTATTGCATCTCATCTTGATAGTTTCTCGAGCATTGTCGAGAAATTGAATGAAATCGGTATCAAATTAGAGGATACCGAAGGGGGTTTACTATCAATTTTACTTCTGTGCAGCTTACCAAAGTCCTACGAGAGTTTCGTTATTGCGATCGAGTCGAGAGATGTCCTGCCTAGTATTACTAGTCTAAAAATCAAATTGCTGGAGGAAGGACACCGAAAGGAAGCAGAAATGCAATCAGAGGAAAACGGGCTAAACGAAGGTGAGCAAGTTTTTTATTCCAGATCAGTTAGAACAAATAAAAGGAATGAAATGAAGAAAAAACGCCAAGGATGTTTTGCATGTGGGAAATATGGACACTTTGCAGACAATTGTCCAGAAGGCCATAAGAAAATCGTGATGAGTCCTAAATGTTATCCAAACAAGGGTAAAACTAGAAATGCAGCGTTTTCGATGTTCTTCGCCAACAACGCCATTATTAGCAAAATGAAATGGGTGGTGGACAGTGGCTCCACATGTCATATTTGCTGTAACAGAGAGCTGTTTACAAAAATAAAGGCACATTCTGAAAAAATCCAACTAGCTGCTGAACATTCAATAGAATCACGTGGGGTTGGTGAAGTATTGTTTAAAACGAAGGAAGGAGTGAATGTCACATTAAAGGACGTACTTTTTGTTCCGAACATAAAAACAAACTTCCTGTCGATGAGTAAAGTTGTAAAAAGGGGTTATGTTGCAAATTTCGCAACGAGTGGCGTTACCATAAGAGCTCAAACGGGTGGTCCAATAATAGAAGCCAAGAGAATAGACGGGCTTTTTGTGTTCGAGTCAGAGTTGGTGGGGGCCAACACAATTTTTTACGCAAATAAGGAAAGAGACGACTGTCAGAAATGGCATTTACGGTACGGACACCTGAACAAAAAATCGCTTCAAGAACTAGAAAATAAAAAATTAGTTCATGGAATTGATTTACGAAAGGAAAACGTAAATGCAAACTGCGATGTGTGTGCAAAGGGAAAAATTTGTGTAAAGCCATTTCCAAAAAGTTCGTCAATTACAACGGAAATACTGGAAATAATACATACAGACATATTTGGTCCAGTCAGAACAAAATCGAATGGGGGTTCAAGATATTTTATCACGTTCATAGATGATAGCACAAAAATGATCTTCGTGTATTTCTTAAAGGAGAAAAGCGAAGCACTCGACGTGTACAAATATTTCCAAGCAGAAGTTGAACGAACGACCGACCGTAAAATTAAGATCCTCCGAAGTGATAACGGCAGAGAATATGTGAACTGTGAGTTCTCGAACCATCTAAAGCAATATGGAATAAAACATCAGTTAACAGTGCCATACACACCTCAGCAGAATGGTGTTGCGGAGCGTGCCAACCGTACGCTAGTGGAAATGGCACGTTGCATGCTGCTCAGTGCATCATTACCGAACTCGTATTGGGCTGAAGCGATACACACAGCAGCGTACTTAAGAAACAGATCACCGACTAAGTCAATAGGAAATATGACCCCTTATGAAGCATGGACTGGAAAAAAGCCATCGGTATCACACTTAAAAGTGTTCGGAAGCAAGGCAGTAATGTTGGACAAACGGCCTGGAAGGGGAAAATTTCAGCCGAAAGGAGTGGAATGCGTCATGGTGGGCTATTCAGAAAATAGCAAAGCCTACCGAGTATATCAAGAGTCCTCAAAGAAACTACATATTACCAGAGACATCATTTTCATGGAAATCACAGGCAAGTCAAATTATGCCAATACTAATGATTACATTATTGTAGATAGTGAAGAAAAATGTAGTTCAGGGACGGAAGAAGCCTTAACTGAGCTTGACAGCAAACTAAAATTAGAGGATGATCCAGGCGATCTCTCGGATACTATCGAGAACGATACAGACAAAGAGTCAATGCAGTCTGATTCCGAAACTATCGAGGTAAATCAAGATGACAACTTGGAAAGAGCTAATTGTGGTGGCAGACCACGCATTATCCGAACCGGAAAACCTGGAAGACCGAGGATAGAAAGACAGAATTCCCTCAACACCATGACAAGTAGTGGTAAGTACGACAATCCTAAGGCTGGTCGTCCACTGGAAGCGTATTCGAGCGGCTTCGCGCTTCGGCCATACAAATGAGCCGCTTGTAGCCCCTCATATGTATGGCCGTAGCGCGAAGCCGCTCGATTACGCTTCCAGTGGACGACCAGCCTAAGTCGTTTGAAGAAGCATTAGCTTCTAATGAGGCTGAACAGTGGAAAAAAGCAATGTACACTGAGTTCCAATCGCTCAAGAAGAATAAAACCTGGGAGTTGACGAATCTTCCAGAGGGACGTCGAGCTATAAAATCGAAGTGGGTGTTTAACATAAAACGCGACAAAGAGGGAAGAGTAACGCGATACAAAGCCAGACTTGTGGCAAAGGGCTGCAGCCAAAAATACGGCGTCGACTTTAAGGAAACTTTTTCACCAGTCGCGAGACTTTCAACGATACGAATGATTTTAGCTTTGGCAGTTGAGCATGAATTGCTTGTCCACCAGCTGGATGTTACCTCTGCCTATCTGAACGGTGACTTAAAAGAAGAAGTGTACATGGAACAGCCAAAATTTTTCGAGGACCAAAGTTCTCCGCATAAAGTGTGCAGGCTACAGAAGGCGATATATGGACTGAAACAGTCAGGCCGCGAATGGTACAGCAAACTGAATGATGCATTGAAGCAAATCGGTTTTACCCGATGTTCATCTGACAACTGCGTTTATGTTATGAATAAGCATCACGAAAGGAACATAGCTGTGATCTATGTAGATGACATCCTGTTAGCCTGCTCACATGAAAAAACATTGAATATAATAAAAAACGAAATCAGTCTGCTTTTCGACACAGTGGACAAAGGTGAAATAGAACATTATCTCGGATTGGAAGTATTAAGAGATGGAGATAAAGGAAAAATGAATATATCACAAAAACAGATCATAAATAATTTGCTCATGCAGAATCGTATGACAGATTGTCGAAATTGCAGTACACCGTTGGATCCTGGAAGCAAGATGACAAAGTGCAAAGATTGCGAAAATTGTGATAAGCCTGATATAAAAGAATATCAGTCGTTGATAGGATCGCTAACGTATCTTGCAATATCAACGAGACCAGATATAGCACATTCAGTAAACAGGCTGGCGCAGTTCAACAAAGACCCACACAAGGAAAATTTGAAAGCAGCAAATCATTTATTGAGGTATCTAAAAAGTACAATAAATATCAGTCTACATTTCACTAAAACAAGACAAGCATTAGTGGGATATGCAGATGCTGATTGGGCTGGCGATGCCGATGACCGGAAGTCAGTAACCGGTTACGTGTTTATGGTGGCGGGCGGCGCAATAAGCTGGGAATCAAAGAAGCAACATTCCGTAGCGCTCAGCTCCACGGAAGCTGAGTACATGGCAATTGCATCAGCATCTAAGGAAATAGTATACCTTCGAAGTGTCCTGAAAGATTTGGGTTTTACCCTGGACGAGCCAACCAAATTGAGTAGTGATAACCTTAGTGCCCAGCAGCTGGTTAAAAACCCGGTATTTCACTCACGCAGTAAACATATAGATATAAAAGTACATTACGTTAGAGAAATATATCAGAGAAAAATAATTGAGTTGACTTACGTACCAACAGGAGATATGATAGCGGACATACTAACTAAAGTATTAAACAAACAGAAGCATTCGAAATTAACGAATCTATTAGGACTTTACTGAATCGAATCCTTTTGTAACCTATACCTAATGTATCATTGAGGGGAAATGTTGGAATACCAATGACAACATTAGAGTTAAAATACCACTGTACCATTATTGTCATGTTCAATGTATATTGTATAACGAAGTATGTCATAACTTTATACTGTCGATTGAGTTTAATAAAGATTTATAATTCATCAGTAGCTTATCCTCTTTTTTATGGATATGGAAAAATATGGCTTTCTTCAAATCATTCGGTAGACATTCCTCCATCCATATTTTGGTGATCAGTTATGGAATCTTGCTCCTACCGCGATGCTCCTTTTTAAACGAGCTCTGTGGGTATTCTATCGATTCCCGGGGCTTTGTTATTCTTCAAGCTATTTATTATGCCTTTTATTTCTTCAAGCCTCTGGTCGTCCTGGTCTTACTGCAGAGCCATACCCCCTTCGCGATAAAATGACGAAATATGAAGTTTTAAGACCACGTATGTCATAACAGGTGCCGTGATGCGTTAGAAAATCGACTAGCCAATGTCCAATTGGAAATATTTTTGATAAATGCGACTTATATACTATTTTTCTAATAACATATTTTCGATTGTCTATTCTCTCTTTTATGATACAGAAAAAAATCGCGTGGGTCATTTAAAAAGCCTGTGTTGGATCAACGTCTGACCCGCGGGTCATAGGTGCACCATCACTGTTCTAGATCATAATGTGCGCGAAAAGTAGGGCGATGAGTGTCGCTGGTCTAGTAATTCCAAAATAATGTATGCTAATTTCAGTAGAACAGCCACATTTGTATGTGGTGTCAATAGCTCAATGAAGGACAAATAATGTGTCATCGCCCACGGTGGCGCGGTTTTGCACCTTGTTTAGACGAGATCTATGGCCGAGGAAAGTCGAGTCGTGTGGCGTGTAAAGTGATTTGAGTTGAAGAAAGTGATGTTTCAGTCGAATTACGACTTTTAACACAAGGGACTAGAGTGGATCTGCTACGTTGAGTTTTTGGCCCCCGTGCTGAAAGTTGTAATTCGACTGAAACGTAAAATGACCTTTCACGCCACACGACTCGAATTTAAGCGCTTCGAAAGCACTAACAATTTATTCCGCTCGATTATGACGCAGTACAGCCAAATTACATCAACCCTAATGCCCAAAAAACTCGCATAACTAAAGTCCAAACTGTCGACCGTGTGACAAAAGTTTTATAAAACAACTATTTTCCCTCTTAATTGTTTTACACGTTTGGAACAGAATACTTCGTCAAGGCAAACACCGTTCCTTCAACAGTCCTTTCAGAATGCCACACAAAAACAACAACGGCAGAGCCAAATTTAATTCAAATGTGTTCTCCCCCCGAGGATCCTTGAGAGCATTTCCTTACTGCGCCCTACTTAGACTGTTCAAAAGGTGGAGAATAAGAAAGCTGGTTGGACATGAACCAACATTAGATACTAAGTCCTCCCCGTGCAGTTCATCCCCGCACCGTCGTCATTGCCCCGTAATATTCGAGAAAATGAAAATCTGAAACAAAAATCTTTCATATAAGGATAAAGAGCCGGGCTGTGACATATCTCATGGCACAGAGCCTCAACACAAGAAATTATGTTCTTTGTCTTAAGAAGCAAACAGGCGTCCTTAAGGAAGGCTTCAGCACATACACACCAGAAATAGGTGCCACCAGAAGTGACGAACGAGGAGACGGAAGGGAACCAGCGCGGAGACGACAAGCCTTCGCTTTACGTAAATAATGAAAATACCCCAGTGACACAGCATAAAAATAGTGTAGTGCAGGGGGGCGGGAGATGTGCTGCTGCTGCTGGTGCTGGTGGTGCTGCAAGCGGCAGCCCGAAGGCGACAAGCTAGGAAGGTTACCTAGATATTACAGGGATGCGAAGTAGTCTTCTGCTGGTGCTGCCGTGCAGTTGTACCGGAGTTGAAGGAGGACCCTCATTGTTTCTCAGAATTTAATTAAGCCTCAGTGCGACATTGTGCACCGCAGCCCCTGATTCCGAAATAAGTCTTCCTGCGTCACAGGCAGCACCCTAGTGAGATAAGTAACATGGTCGACAGCGACATTGAAACAAGCTCAGAAGCCGCCCACGGAAAATAGCACAAAAGTCTTTACAGCACTCGACAGCGGCAGAACAACAACAGCGACACACAACAGCGGCAACGTGAACTAGTTCGCGCTAAGAATCCGCGCCCTACTGCACTTTTGTCCCTACTCCGGCCCTTCCCTCTCTTCGCCGAAGCTTCTTCCTACGCCACATACGAAAGCTGCGATGGGAGATGCACGCGTCTTCCTGGACCACATGGGGGGGAGGGGAGGGGGCAGGGTTGAAAAATTCTGACGTTATGAAAAGGCCGACGACGAAGTTAATGAAGTTTTTATTTTTAGCCCCGCGTTAACATGACGACGATGACGCCGCCGCCGCTGCTGATGCATATGCGATGTTGCAATTCGATGCTTTTTTATGCGTTGCCGCGGAAGTTTTGTTTTTAGAGAGGAAAAATGATAAAAAGTTGAGTTTTTTCGTAGTTCATCGAGGAGATAAGAGCTCTTGAATTACACACACCAAATTAGAACTGGGAAAAACGCGATTTTTGTGGCGGGTTTGTATGGAAAACGGATTTAACGATGATGTACTACTTTTAAGCGGAACACGGCAAATGTGGTGCGGAGGCTATTGACCGCTGAAGTGTTACTTGTGCTCCTTAGTAGCTTCGTTGGGGAAATGAGGCAATGCATATGTATTCACTAAGAAGGGAGATACTAGTAAAGCAAAAGTAAGGGGTAAGCAAAAAATTCTTAGAGGTCACAAAAACTGTTACATATAGAGGTTGTATAGATATGTATTCGGGTGCAATGCAATCTGAGAAAATCCTTCGCATTTATAGAAAAGAACTCGGCAGTTAAGGTGACCAGCTACCAAAGGTCCGTGGTTCGATTCCACGCAGTAGTATGGTCATTTGCCTTTCCACCCTGACCTCATTTTTCTTCTTATGCGCTTTCAGTTCCTCATGGGGCATATGACGAAAACAGTTGCCCTCCAGCGGACTCTGTTTTGTGCGACAGCTCTCAGCTCCGTCCAGTGTATCCCATTTTTTGTGACCTATATTAATAGGGCTGTTTTAGATCTGCTAACTCGACGGGTTTCTTGCGGATACCAATCAAGGGCTTTTTTGGCTAGATTCCCGTTTTCGCGTCAATCCAATCCAATCCGTTGTTGCCAATCCAATCCCATTTCCTTCGTCTGATTTCGTTGTCTATCCTTTCTTGGACGGCATGGCGTCATACTTCTTCATTTCTCATTCTATCTATCCACCGGATTTTTTTTTAATAACTAAGGGGGCAACCCACATGGGGTGAACACTGCGGCAAAGTTAGGCCTATTGTGTACGTACACCACTAGCGGAACAGACTATCAGCCTCCCGGATGAAGGCAAGAAGGTCTTTAATTGGTGAAGACCGGGCTTGCGCAGGGCTCAAAAACTTTCTGATAAACGTTCTTCTTGTAAGCCAAATCAGAGCAGGACATTCACAAAGAATATGTGTGGAAATCTCATCGCCTTCCATTCCGAGTCGGCATTCTGTCTCTTGAGACAGTCCTAGATTGTGGGGGTGATACCGCAGTCCTACATGGCCAGTCATATAACCCACCAGCACCCTTAGGTCCACTATGTATTTGTGGTGTAAGACCCCTATGTCGTACCCAGAAGCCTTTTGCAGGCCAATATGGCCCTTGTGGATCTACTGATGAAGTAGTCAAGTTCAGAGTTCCAGTTCAGTCTCTTGTCTAACTTTACTCTCAAGTAATTGACTGAGTCTCAGTACTCAACTGTGGTACCCTGGATACAGATAGGACCTAGGTCCACTTTGTAGCGTTTGGAGAATGGTACCAGGACAACTTTATTTGGGTTGATTGCCAGCCCCTCCATGGTACGCCATCTTTGAACTTTCATATCGAAACCAGATTCAGATAGTTTGGTCCAAAGTTCATCCACAACTAGTGACCAGAGTTTCGGGGATAAGACTCAACTTTGAGGGCAGCCGTTAATAGCCTTGTGGAGACACCGAGAGTAGAATACATAAGGATGTGAACCTACATAAGGATGTAGCATTCGAACTTTCATAGACAGTCAAGCCTCTATAAAAGCTCTTGATTCAGTAATGATGCGCTCCAAGCTAGCGGAGCGATGTAGAACTGAGCTAGATGGGCTATAGGCTTGGTAAAACGCACATCGTGGCCCTCGTTTGGGTTTCCCGACAGAGGAACATATATGGGAACGAGAAAGTTGATTGTATAGCCAAGCAGGGAGTCTGTCTCCAGGACTCGGATACCGAAACTGTCAGTAGCCTGATAGGCGTTTTCCACTGCAAATTTTGACTCCCACTTGTTTCTAGCCAGCGAAAAGTCGAGAGAACTGCAGAACTGCGCTATCTCTAAAGCGATTTGGCCTTCTTACAAAGAAAGAAGGAAGTCTCCTAAACATAGCATGGCAATCGTTATGTAACATTGGTCCATAGGAGACCACGCTAACAAGCTGAGCATCCCGTATAATGTGTGTTGTCGTAGCTGCTGGTAGACGAACGGGGGGAAACACTTGTTCACTTCTGTGTCAATCCCCGACTTAAGCTAATACCAGACAGCTTACACTAGGCAAGACTTAAAGCAGATCTCTTGACTGGATCTCTGATAAGCTTCGAAAATTCCACAGGATGACTTTAGACATCCGTCATGGTCGAGCGTACAGCTCGTGAACCTTAGGTACACGAATTGTGGCAACAAAACTTTGCACCAAAGCTCAAAACGCACTCTGTAATCACTGGAGGCAGCTCTTAACTTAACTTAACTTGTATTCACTAAAACAGTGCCATTTCAACACCAATTGAGACTCTCTTTTCGATCTTTGGACGGCGCAGCTGCGTTTATGTTTTTTTATGTGATAGTCTTAGGCTGACGAAGGAATCGCTTAGATTTGGCCAGAGCAGAAGCGGACATCCAGCGTTCGATATATTTTATCCAAGTCGGATCGGCAAAGGCCTGGTGGATGCTCCAATAGCCGGTTGCGGATTAATTTGGACTTGGTCCTACTAGGGCCTTATCGCCCTGATTGCCGTTTGACTATCAGAGAAGGCAAAGAGTTTTTTGTTTTTGTAGGCTCTTCTTCAGTCCGCATGGCCTTTTGCTTAAATTAGTTATGAAAATTTTAAGCGCCATTCTGTGCCACTAAACTAAGTAAATCGCCATACTAATTCGATGGGTCTTACGAAAAACATATCAGCCAGAAAACGAAACAATATGTTCTTCACCGAGAAACCGAAACAATATCTTTTTCAGCAATAACTTGAAACAATATCTCTTTCACCAACATTTTGAAACAATATCTTTTTCGTAAGACCCATCGAATTGTACTAATTCAGTACATGCCTTTCGGTTGTAGGCCCCATGTGGATCCGCAAACGCTGCGGCAGAATCATCAGGGTATGGGATGGTTCCAATTGAAATTGGCATCTAGAGTCACTCCTACCTATTTGGCTTGATGTGAAAAGCCTGTAATTCTGCCTGCGAGGGTGGGTTCTACAAATCCCGATAGTATTCTGGAATACGGAAGCAAAATGGTTTTTTTCGGGATTGAAATTTAGTCCTACGCTACGCCATGGTACTTTCTGCTTCACCTGTTACCAAGATGATAACATCGTTTGCGTAACCTTGAAAGAAAAAGTTTTGGCCGTTGAGTAGCTCTAGTCTAGGTGTTCATCACCACACCACAGAACTAAAGATAAAATTCTTCCCTGTGGATATCTTTTTGCTATAGTGTTTTCCAGAGACCCCTTCAGGATGAAAGACCATTAGTTTGCGAGTTCCCAGCATAAAGTCTTACTGTTAGCAAGATTCACAAATGGTCAATATCAATATCAGGTGTACCAACAAAACAAAATTAATAATTTTTTTTTTTAAATTGCAAACTTTATGATGAATTGCATTCTCCCCACTTCGCAGTAAAACTGAAAAAATTTCTTTAGAGTCCACGCCAACGCCTTCTATCGTCATGACCCAATTCGCCTCAATAAGTTATAATCTAACCCGAAACCAGTACCACCCGTATGCCCGCAAAATTCCCCGTTACTATTTTTAACATCAATCTCCTCCATGAGCGGGGGGAACTGATAACACCAACCTGGCTTCCACAACTGTTAATGAATACCTTACACAGAATACTGTATCCGCTCACGTCGCGCCTCGAGGTTGTTGAACTCCTTTCCAGCCCACGTGAATACATCATCAGAATTCGCAAGTGACAAATTCCTGAATGAGTTTCGTCAGAAATGCTTGGAACGCACGAGTCCCGCCACCCGTTCATCGCTCATCTGCACAGGTAAATAAGGTAAACGCTCCCTAACAAGCTTTAGTGAAAGTACCTTTTAGTGGCCTGCATGTATGTGACAGTTTTACCGTTGGCCATCAAAAACGCTGTCGTCTGAATCTTCATCAACTGCCGCACATCTATTGAGGACTTCAAAGCAACTCTCCCATAAGGTAACTCGATCCTCATCTTGGCAACGATTACAAAGTTTGGTGTTAAGAAAGTTATGAAACCGCGCGCGATATTCGCAGATTGTGTCACCTTTTCGCCGCAGACTGCGCGGTCCGGCTAGCGCGGGGCGGGCGACATGATCTAAGTTGCATCAAAAGCGTCAAAAGATTGATGAAACACGGAAACCACAACTTGCGCCGTGCCAACTGCGAAACGTTCAAACCTATGCAACTTCCAGCGGCGAGTGTTTTTCTCCTCTCCGTGCATTTCGCCGCTTACGAAACGCAATCAGACTGACCGCTCGCTCGCCTCGCCGGTGGTCGCGGCACGAGCTGGATTCGGTGCGTGGGACTGATCCTATTTGGAGAGCAGCGCTGGCCGGACAATTAAAGTGGGCGACATCAGCATTAATTAAATACGACCGCAGCGACAACGTCGAGTGGTAAATTACTGTGCGAAAAGGTGATGCCAGGGCATGACGAACTCTCCCTCAACTACGACGCATCGCGATAATGGGCGGATGCGGCCCCGGCGAGTGGGAGACTAAGCAGAACAAATTGGCGCAGGCGTCGCATGCTTGTTTCTTCATTCTTCGTTTTTCCTTTGCCGATGGCGGTCCGTTGCGTAACCACTTAAGACGAGAGAGAGACACGGAGAGCAATACCATGGCTTAATAAAGTCCGCCTGGTTTTGGAGATTAGTTTTCGTTTTGTAGAATCTTTTGGGACTCGTTTTCAGGTGGCTTTGGTATAAGTGAGGTATTTGGGTCAGACTACTGAAATTGGGTCGGTGGAGCCGGTTTCGTGACCTTTGGCTGGAGTTTGTTGGTTGTGTTTTTATGGATTAGACTCGCTCCAAGAAGGATAAAACGTTAATCCGCATTCAGTTGTGGCTAAGTGGAGATGTTGGTAGATTCTAGTGGGCGAATGCAGTCTTTTGTGTTATATATGTTTTTTTGCAGATCATTCATCTTCGGTGTTGATCAGTTTAAGCGTTTAACAACTAGGTAGTCAATATATGGTCAACTAAATTTAGGTAAATTATTTTCATTCCGATTTATGTTGCGTGAATTTACATTTCAGATCATATGGAAGAAGCTTACTCATATTGAACTCGTTAAGATTTAATAAATCGCACTCATTTGATTAGGATATTTTTTTTCTGTTATTAGAAATTTTCTCAGCTCATGAGTCACCTTTTATACTGCCAGAACTTCATGGCTTCCATGTCAAGGCACAATGTCTAATAGCTATCTCGAAGAGCAGCCCAGTGGGAGAAATTGGGAGTGTTCATTTTGAGCGCTGTTAAATATGCGCCCGAGGGAGCATTCCTGGAGTTTTCATAAATTCTATAGAGCGATGAAAACGGGCGATTATCTTCGTAACTAGAATGGGTTACATTAGCACATTAAATGGACAGGTTCTCGTTGGATACGGAGGTCAAGCAGCTTTGAAAGTGGTTTGAATTTAGTTGGGAGACTGCTTTGGTAAAACCACGCTCGCGCTTGGAAAGCAAAAGGCAATTGCAGAAGATGAACAAAATAAAAGCTTTTCGATACCGGATCGCATACACACAGGAATCCGTGAATATTCTTTATTAAAAAGATTTTTTAGAATGCTCCTATGTAGAACGCTTTTTAAGAGCATAAAAAGGTATGCTCCTTTGGAATGACATGCAATGTTGTTAAACTTGTTATATCCCAGTGGGAAAAATTGGGAGCGATGCACAAGGGAGTGTACTTGGAGCACTCTCAAGGGAGCTTTCTTGGAGTTTTCATAAATTTTATATAAAAAAAGAAAACGGGCAATTATCTTCATGTCCATAAAATGCGACGTTAGCATACTCAATAGCCCGGCTCTCATTCGATACGGAGGACAAGCAGCTTTTAGAAGTGGTTAGAATTTAATTGGGGGACTGCTTTGGTAAAGCCACTCTCGGGCTTGGAAAGAAAAAGGCAATTGCAAAAGATAAACAAAATAAAAGCTTTTCGATACCGGATCACATAACCACAGGCGCCCATGAATATTTCTTTTTTAAAAAGCTTTTTTATAATGCTCCAACAACGTCTTTTGGGAGCATAAAAACGTATGCTCCCTCGCAATGACATGCAATGTTAAAAAGAATATAGAACGGGTATGGCAACGGGAGCACTCTCTGCTCCTTTTGGAGCGCTCCAAGATGGCTCTTGGAGCACTCCTTTTTCCCGCTGGGATGGAACTGGTATGAGAATGGGAGCGCTGAAAGCTTTTTAAGTGCTCAAACATGGCTATTGGAGAACTCCATTTCCCGCTGGGAAGTGAAGGATAGGATAAGCATAGGGGAGTCTTGGAGTTGTATGAGTAGAAAGCAGTTAAAATTTTGAATGCAGTGTAAGTTCGGGAATACTGATCCTGGAAAATTTCTTACAACGAACTCCTAGGCCGAATAGTACCCGAAAAGAAGAGCTGAATACTACTCTAGTGGGACAAACGGTCTAGTCAATTGCTGCGAGAAAAACATAGCGCGGAGGCAGAAAGTTTTTGTATTTTTGTGGAATAGTCACTATGGTGGTAACAGCGGTAACATTTTGCCAGAGCTGTTACATTTCTTCGGTAGCTCAATGAGTCAATAAAGGAGAAAATGGCACCATTACCAAAACGTTTGAGTGTGTGGTTTGGCATCTGAATGATGGAGAGTTCGTATCTTCTCCGTGGCATAATCCTTTTTCTTTCCATTTCTTTTGCCTAGATGGCATTCTTTTCTTCTCGTATTCTCTTTTTACAGCAATTCTCGGCGCTTTTCCCTGTCATCACCTATCAGCATAAGTGTAGAGTAGTGTTGGGTAGGACACGATCATAAAATGAGTTTGTAAGAGGAGCCTCTTTTTCCTTTTGAACCAGTACAATGTCTCACTTCAAATGAGGCGAGGTGCCATTGTATTGAAATGTTGTGATGCGGGTAGATCTATTGCGTTTGCGAAAGAAGGGATACGATAAATGATGAATGAATGAATAGGAATATTAATTATCGTGTCTATGAATGTTAATTACCATATTTACAGATTTAAAACGAAACTCTCTAAAATTGAAAATAACACGAAAATATTTTATTTGTTATAGATAGAGATTTGTGACGCTTTGTTGCCACGTAACCTATTTCTTGTTTCTCCCAGAACTTGACCCGCTTTAGAAAAGAGGAGTTCAGAAGGCACAAAAATTGCAACACTGCACAGTCTTAGTTCGAAAAGTTGACCGTGTCTAGGATATTGACCTTTTCTCGAATACCACCGCTTTGCTGGGTCTTTGAATCTTAGCAACAGTGGTTCTACAAGATATTTATCTATGGCTTCAGTTGTTTGATTTGGTGTTTTTATTATGTCACACACCTGCTTTTCAAAGTCATCCCAAATACTAGACTCCAGCTCCGAAAGCGGAGGCAATGTTGCAGTTGTAGATAATGGCATGGCTTCAAAATCACGGGTTTGAATCTCTTATGCATTAAACTGACCCAGAGTAGGTATGCAAGCTATGCCTCCAAATAGTATATTTCTATTTTACAATCGCACCGCGCCTAAAAAGAAGTAAGAAATGTCTCTCGAGTACAAAACTTCACTCCCTCGACAAATGTAAGAATTGTTTCCTCAATACAAAATTTACCTCCCACGAAAAATGTATGAATTGTCTTTTCAGCACAAAATTTACCTCCCTCGAAAAATATCAGAAATATCTCTCGACTACAAAATTTCACTCCCTCGAAAAATGTAAAAATTGTCTCTTCACTACAAAATTTGCCTCCCTCGAAAAATGTAAGAATTGTCTCTTCAGTACAAAATTTACCTCCCTCGAAAAATGTAAGAATTGTCGCTTCAGTACAAAATTTGCCTCCCTCGAAAAATGTAAGAATTGTCTCTTCAGTACAAAATTTACCTCCCTCGAAAAATGTAAGAATTGTCTCTTCAGTACAAAATTTACCTCCCTCGAAAAATGTAAGAATTGCCTCTTCAGTACAAAATTTGCCTCCCTCAAAAAATGTAAGAATTGTCTCTTTAGTATAAAATTTCACTCCCTCCAAAAATGTAAGAGATTTCTCTCCAGTTCGCATTAACAATCTCACCACGGCTCGGTTTAAATTGGATATTTTACTGAGGCAAAAGCAGTAAGAAAATGTTTTTGCAGTTCATGTTTACAATCTCACCTCGCCGTAATTCGAATTGGATATTTCACTGTCGCAAAAGAAATAAGAAAATTTTGTTCCAGTTCGTGTTTACAATCTCACCTCGGCGTAGTTCAAATCGGATATTTTACTGCAAAAGAAGTAAGAAATGTCTCTCCACTTCGTAATTTACAATCGCACGAGACACGCTCATATCCCAGTAGTACATTATTTTTGAACCGGGACATTTAAAAAAGTTGAGGCCTCAGTACAATTTACTATCGTGTACGGGACAAATGAACTGCTTCTTGTAAGTCCGGCTCAACTCTAGTGTAGAGGCCATTTCCTATTCGATCACTGAAATCAGCTTTGTGTTGTGGTAGTATTTGTTAGAATCCATGGATATAGATCCGCGTGTTCGTGGTGGCACTGTTTACACTATTATCATCATGGCCTCCATGATTTTCGATCTCTGGCTAGGCTTTTCTTGGGCTCTGTCCACTGCTTACACTAAGCTCTCCAACTACCTTTCTAACTAGAACTTGTCGTCCGAAAGAACCATACTGTTCATGGGGCTTTACCTCTGACCGCACATTAATTAGTCCAGTTTTATGCTGCAGGTCAGAAGTTTAGACATTGGCCATGCAAACAGACTAAATCAGTTAGGTTAGATATGGCTGAGCTTCTGGTGTTAAGCTCATACACTTAGGTCAAAAGGATAGCCCCATTGTGATACTATCCTGGCCTACTAACCTGATCTTAAAGTGTCGTTTCATCGCTAAACCACCTCGAGGATATAATGAATTTTCTTAGCAACGAGATCCCAATCTTCGAGATTTCCGCAAGGGTGCTTAGAAAGGGTTCACCAAATGCGGTTAGTCTCCTGCTTAGGGCTGGGCAGTGACAGAGGAGGTGTGGAAAACTTTACTCCGCGTCCAGATTCTTACAGCTTCTGCAAAAATCGTAGGTCTCAATACCTAAGCGGGCTGCATTCGTCCCTATCAGACTGCGTCCGGTCAGCACTGCCAATATAACCGAGAGGTCTTGTCTCTAGAGGCTTAGTGAAGTGATTCGCCTGAGATCATAAGAGGGCCAGGTTAATTTGGCCAAGGTGCAATTATTAAGATCCTTCCAATACTTTATCGCTTGTTGCATTGTGTGCTGTCGGAGTTTAAAAGTAGCCCAAGGCATACCAACCCTTTCGTTTCCTGGAAGGAGACTAGTGATCGTGCTTTTCCTAGCCAGTTCATCAGCTTTACAATTTCGCTCTATATTTCGGTGACTGGGCACCCACACGAAGAGGGTCCTAAACTGCTGAGCCACCTCGTTCTACGACATTGAAATATAGCTCTAGAACTGTTAGTGCAAGAGCGCAGGGCCTTCTGAGCAGCCTGACTATCTGAGAAGATGCAGACAGTGCGATTCCTATCCCCTTGCTGGTTGATTTGTAGAACAGCTTCAGGCAGGTAGAATAGGCTAATATCTCCGCTTGGTAAATATACACTGCAGTGATCGGGTAGTTGGAAGGAGACTTCAATCCCAAGCTCTGGGGAAAATACTCCTCTTCCTACTCGACCCTGGAGCTTAGAACCATCATTAAAGAAGTTTGTGGCATCCTGAAAACTGTGTGGTCTATTTATCCATTAACAAACATTAACATTAACAGAGATGTGGACACTGTAGCTCCTCGTGAGGGTAACCTTGGGTATGCAGAAGTCAGTTTTTGTGGGGATGATAATAGAGTTTAGCACTTTCGTGTGCCCTCCACTGATTACTATAAAAGAACTGTATATTAAAAGTAACAAATATTAAAATTATATTATGGATAAGATTACTAACGCACTTTCTACATATAAAATAGCATTAAGTCATTTTTAATAGTAGTCTTGATTTAAGACTACTGTATTTTCATCATCCAACTTTCAGAAGTAGTCTTGCTTCAAGACTACTATATGTTGCATTGTTATAATAACCGCTAGGCTAGCTCTAGATTTTGCCTTTTGTTATCACATTCTTGTTATCACTCTTGAAAGTACTCTCTAGGGATTCAGTCGGAATTTTGTTACCGTGATAATAAAATGAAAGTTGATTTGTTAAAGTCAAAGTGTTTTCACTTAAGTTGATAAATTAAATAAATTCTAAAGGTGGACAAGGATAATCTCCACCATTTTTCTGGTCCTTCGAGCCGGATGGCCCTTGGAATAGCGGTCTTATAATCTACATCTTTACGGTCTTCATTATCTTGGAATAGCGGTCTTATAATCTACATCTTTACGGTCTTCATTGTCTTGGAATAGCGGTCTTATAATCTACATCTTTACGGTCTTCATTATCTTGGAATAGCGGTCTTATAATCTACATCTTTACGGTCTTCATTATCTTGGAATAGCGGTCTTATCATCTACATATTTACGGTCTTCATTATCTTGGAATGCATTCTTAAACGGTATCAAATTTACATCTAAAACGGATAATCTTTCAATGATTTTCAGTCATATTATTCTAAAATCTATTCGGAGCTACATATCAATTCCAAGGAGTCTAATCATAAAAGGAATCTAATCATCTAATTTAAATGGTTTTCATGGATGCATTGTTGGATTGGCACGTTTTTACCCATATGGAAGATAAGTAATTTATTTTAAACAATATTAACTTGTGTGTGCTGTGAATATAGGCATATATCAGTTATCAAATGTATGTATATTAAAATCGGTTAGCATAGATCATCGGTTCGGTTTCATGATCTTTTTATTCTTTCTATGCTCATGGTGAATACATAATTAACAACTGTTATCCACATGTTAAAGGAATGAACAATTGAATCACGGTACACACACATAACGGAAACTATATTACTGTAATAATCAACTAAATAGAGTGAACTATAGTTATAGTACTATTAACAATATTATTGAAGTGAACTAATTACTAAACTATATTTTGAATTTAAATGCCAATTGAAATTATCTCAATAATAATCCTAACTGTTCTATGACTTTAAATATTATATTCATTGTTCTCTTTACATTGGTGGTCTCCTGTGACTGTTTAAGAATATCGTGTTAATACCGGTTGTTATCATTCGAATCTAATAATTTAGAGGCTTTAAATTAAATTAACGGAGGTAAGAGTGATTAGTGTTGTATAATCCCAAAATGTCAACTAACTCAAAATTAGGCCGAGTAAAGGGCATTTTGACGCGTTTGCACAGCTATTCCAATTCCATTGCCGATTCTACTTCAGTTGAAGATATTTCAGTTAGATTAGAAAAACTTGAAGACGCTTGGAGCGAATTTTCAGTGATAGAAGACACATTAATAGATGAGGATGTTTCACAATCTGCTGAAGTCATGAAAATCCTTGAAGAATATGAGTCTAAATATTATGAAGCAAAGTCAGTTTTTGTTCGGGAAATGTCGCTTCGTATTTCACACCCAGCGTCTGATCGTTCCAGCACTAACCATTCTTCTACTACAAACGATACCCTCACACTGCTTCAACAACAACAAGTTTTGACAAACACTCTCTTACAAAACAGTTATTCTTATCATCTACCTCGCTTGCAAGTTCCTTCCTTTTCCGGAGACTACAAAGAATGGCATTCATTCAAGGACCTGTTCGACTCCTCCATTCACAAAAATACCAATCTTTCGAAGGCTCAAAGATTTCAATTTCTCAAGGCTAGTTTAAAGGGTGCTGCCCTTGCTGTCATTCGTCATTTACCGGTCACTGAGTCTAACTACGACAATGCATGGAAACTTCTCAATGAAAGATTCAACAAACGGAATCATATTGCCACATCATTTATCAAATCCCTTCTCGAAATCCCTCCTGTATCTCAACCAACTATTAAGACCTTGAGGGCCTTGTGCGATACTTGCGAAGAGGCAGTAAAAGGTCTCGCGGCATTAGGATCAGGAGCTGATGGCAGAGACATTTGGCTTATCCATCTACTACTTGGTAAACTTGATCTTGACACCAGGACGAGCTGGGCAAGAAGATCCGTCGATACAGAATTTCCAACTATTGGTGAACTGCTAACCTTTCTCAACAAACGTTGTTCAGCTATGGAAACAGCAACAATCGGAAACAAGCGACCAACAGCAGTCAAGTCTCTGTTTACTTCCTCATGTAACACGACCACATCATGCCCTAAATGTAAAGGTGAGCATTTTATCTATCAATGTCCTCTTTATAAGGCGGATACTCCAGCCGCCAGAAAGATTTTTGCAATCAACAACGCATTGTGCTTTAAGTGCTTGGGAACATCACACTCAGCACAGCAATGTCGTTCCAAGCTCATCTGTAACCAATGCAATGGCAAACATCATAGGTTACTTCACGGTAGTCCAATACAACAAGAATCAAATAAAATACAGAATACTTTTCCAATTCAACGGTTTTCGGCCAAGACTCAATCATCTTCAATCAACTCGGATCGGTCAACAGTCACTCAACAGCCCACAATCAACATTAACAAGGCAGCACATTCATCGGTTTATCCCAAACAATCTCAGGATACTACGGATTCTTCATCTGCGCATATTACCAGCACAGAGGAAGACGGCAACTTCACTTCTTCAGGCAACCACTCCTCGGCATTCACTGCATCTATCCGAGGACCGACTACAACTCTTCTACCAACAGCGGTGGTTTACGCCCTCGACGCCACCAATCGCTCACAAAAATGTCGATTACTCTTAGATTCAGGTTCACAGGTGTCATTAATCACAGAATCATGTGTCAAAAGGCTCGGTCACAGGCGGCAACAGGGTCGTCTATCTATCGACGGTCTCTCATCGGCAGGCATAGGAGTAACACGCGGAAAGGTCCAACTAACCTTAACTTCTTTGTGGGATGCCACTCAACATCTCACGATATCGGCGTTCATCTTGATCAATCTAATCCCGTCACTTCCTGCAACGATTATTGATATCTCTCATGTGAAGGATTGCGAAAACATTCAGCTCGCTGATCCATTTTTCTTCGAACCATCTTCAGTTGATATCGTTCTAGGGGCAGACAAAGTATTTGAAGTACTGCTTCCAGGTAAGATCAGCAATGTTCCGCATGCACCGATCTTCCAAGAAACTATCTTCGGTTGGGTAGCAGGAGGAGCCGTTAGAGCACAGGAAAACACAGTTTTAGCGTGCTTCAATCAAGTAGACCACGACATTGATAAACTACTAAGGTCCTTCTGGGAAATTGAGGAACTCCCAACTGACAAGTGTATGTACACCCCAGAAGAATCACAATGCGAGCAGTCCTTCAAGGACACTTTACAATGCAACCAATCTAATCGGTATGTTGTTGGCCTTCCCTTTAAGGATAACATCAAACATCTTGGCAACGGTTTATCACAAGCTTTATCTCGGTTAAAATCTATGGAGCGTAAATTCAGTCAAAATATGAAACTAAAGGATGCCTACGTAACATTCATGAGGGAATACGAAATCCTCGAACACATGGAGCTGATTACTGATGAAGAATTGGAGAGTAACATGAAGAACTGTTTTTATCTTCCGCACCATGCGGTCTTCAAAAACAACAAAATCAGGGTTGTATTTGACGGTTCATCCAAATCATCATCGGGACTTTCACTAAATGATGTTTTACTGGTAGGCCCAACCATTCAAAGAGATCTCACCAGCATTCTAATAAGTTTCCGAAAACATAAATATGCTATCTCTGCCGACGTAGAGAAGATGTATAGGCAAATTTTAATTCGAAAAGAACATCAAGATTTTCAGCGTATTTTATGGCGGGAGGGTCCCGAGCAACAAATTAAACATTATCGACTACGGACGGTTACTTACGGTACTTCAAGTGCTCCATTCCTCGCCACACGGTCATTATTTCAAATAGGTGAAGAAATTAAGTCTTCACATGTTCATACAGCGAAAGCAATCCAATCTGATTTTTATGTAGATGATCTGCTTACAGGCGCAAACTCATTAGAAGAAGCACAAGAATTGCGGCATTCACTTACTCATCATCTTAAGCAGCATGGATTTCATCTTGCGAAATGGCGCTCAAATTCAAGCAACCTGAGATCATCTCCAAACGAGAACACTCATCAAAACATCGCATTTTCGCCTTCAGAAAATCTGTCCAAGATTCTCGGCGTAAAGTGGGATTCAATATCAAGATTGTTTTACGTTCGAGGTTGCTCCCCTAAAGGTGCACCCAAATACAAAACGGCAAATACTTTCAGAATCCTCAAAAATATTTGATCCCCTCGGTTGGGTTTCACCTATCACGGTTTCGGTTAAAATTTTACTTCAACGTTTATGGCTTCAAAAATTCAACTGGGATGATCCACTTCCTACGGAAATTATATCCAAGTGGCTCACTCTACGTGCAGATCTACAGATGATAGAGAAACTTCGGATTCCAAGACTACTCTTTCATTCATCAAATAAGGTACAATTTCACGGATTTTCGGACGCATCTGAAGCAGCATACTCAGCAGTAATTTATTGTCGCAGTATCACGGAAAACGAAGATGTCAGGGTCCATATTATCAACCTATATCCCTTCCTTGACACGGACGGCTTACTTCGGGTAGGAGGCAGGTTGGAACACTCAAGCCTCAATTTCAATGCTAAACATCCGATAATCCTACCTAAAGATCACATTTTAACTCTCCTACTAATCAGAGAAATGCATCATCAATATCTTCATCCAGGTACTTCATTACTACTCTCCATTTTACGTCAACGGTATTGGATACTAGGAGCTAGAAACCTAGTACGTTCCATAAATCATGCATGCATCACATGCTTCCGACACAAGCGGAATTTAAATCATCAATTAATGGGTTCGTTGCCATCTCCACGAGTCAACGTTTCGCGACCTTTTTCATCCGTTGGCATAGACTTCGCGGGACCAATCACAATAAGTACAAGAACCGGACGAGGTTCAAAAACTTCCAAAGCCTACATAGCATTGTTCGTTTGTCTAGCAGTGAAATGTTTGCACCTGGAGCTTGTAGGTAACTTAAGTTCGGAAGCGTTCGTTGCTGCTTTACGGCGATTCACAGCTCGGAGAGGCATCCCTAAGCAAATTTTTTGCGACAATGGCACGAATTTGGTTGGAGGGAAAAAACATCTGACACAACTTCATTCATTAGCGGTGAGCTCTCTCAAAATACCTATGGTTAATGATTTTTTATTACAGAACAGCATTGAATGGAAATTTTCTCCCCCCTATGCACCCAATTTCGGCGGGATTTGGGAGACTAACGTGAAAAGCGTTAAATGGCACTTAAAGCGAGTTCTTGGCGAAACAATCTTAGGTTTCGAGGAATTGACAACCCTACTGTGCCAGATAGAAGCTATTATTAATTCAAGGCCTCTAATTCCATCGTCATCAGATGCAAACGACTATGAGGCCCTCACACCTAGCCATTTTTTGATTGGAGAAGCCATCACGTCCATTCCCGAACCTGATATTTCAAATGAGCGGATACCACTGGCCAATCGGTATAAACAAATCCAGCAAATGGTCCAGGGCTTCTGGAAACGCTGGCGGTCAGATTACCTGACTTCCCTGCAACAGCGTCCCAAGTGGTGCAAGCAACAGGCGTCGCTAACAGTTGGAGACTTGGTAATCCTACATGACAAATACCTACCCCCCACCCAATGGAGTCTGGGACGAATTGTGGCCGTTCACCCCGGGGCCGATGGGATTGTGCGAGTCGCAACGGTTCAAACTGCTTCAGGTGTCTACAAGAGGGCTTCAAGCAATATGTCCAAATTGCCATCAAGCGACGGTTAAGAATATTTCTTAACGGCGGGAGGATGGATAAGATTACTAACGCACTTTCTACATATAAAATAGCATTAAGTCATTTTTAATAGTAGTCTTGATTTAAGACTACTGTATTTTCATCATCCAACTTTCAGAAGTAGTCTTGCTTCAAGACTACTATATGTTGCATTGTTATAATAACCGCTAGGCTAGCTCTAGATTTTGCCTTTTGTTATCACATTCTTGTTATCACTCTTGAAAGTACTCTCTAGGGATTCAGTCGGAATTTTGTTACCGTGATAATAAAATGAAAGTTGATTTGTTAAAGTCAAAGTGTTTTCACTTAAGTTGATAAATTAAATAAATTCTAAAGGTGGACAAGGATAATCTCCACCAATTATATAAATTTATAAAAATAAATATTTTGGAACTTACTACAACAATCCCTATTTGGAACCTAATCCAATAGAATATGAGTTCAACGATAATGACGGCGACCACATTTCATTATTTTCTTCTGAGATGATTGTAGGTGAAGATGACAATATGAAAGAAGTGGAAATTAGTGATGAGCAAGACTAGTCTGAGTCTGATTTTCGTGATATTCCGTAACTTTTGTCGTCTCGCCATCCAATTGTCTGTTAAGCTTTTCATTCTTCGAAATATTCGCGTCGTCATATCATAAAGATATTCTGCCGATATTCGTTAGAAATAGAAAAAGTTTAGTCGTAGATAGACACTATTTTAAATATGCTACACAATATTTCCACTCCGCATTGATAGGTCGGAAATACACTAATAAGCGAAATCCCATCTTCTCCCTAATAAGGATCCGGAGTCGGTAATATGTCTAAGTTCATAATTCCGTAACTCCAACATAGAGCGAGATGACAATATCAGTACTCGAGTTATTACATATGTACCAAATATATAAAACCAAAACCACAGTATTAATTGACAAAAAATCAAAAACATTTCGCTGCTTTTACAAAAATTTTATCTTAGTTAATACACAATCTTAATTTTTTAAATAACCGACTACTCATTTTTACTTTACCGATGCCTGCGCCATCTATGTACAAATTTAAATAAATTGTAAATATTTTCCTGTTGGTTTGGTAGAATTTGTTTATATGGCATCACTTAATTGCTATCATGGCTGGCTTTGTCAGTTACTTGGTTGAAGCAGTATGGAAAGTTGTGTCTTTGTTGTTGTTAAAATCCAAAATGTTAAACGCAATAAAGTGGAAACTAAATATTATGTATGCAGTATGTAAGGTTAGGTCAGGTTGAAATGGCTGCCCCCACAAGGGAGCCCACTTAGGCACGCTGTTGGGCTCATTGTGATGCCATTCTAGTGTTGGGACATAGTTCAGGCCATTTCAAGCCATTTTGAGCTTTTGATAAAGCGACAGAGTCTAGTGACACCAATATTTTGCACCTCGCTCAATCCATCAAGGAAACGGGAGCCAAGGAAGGTCCCTGTTCAGAAACTTGCTATAATATGTCTTAAAGGGACAAGTAGGCGGCGACAACTGCAACGACAAAGTAATATGTCAATAGAACTTGAGTAGGCGACGAAAGGAAATTTCGGATATGGGTGATTGTCATGAAATGGGAGTTTTTGAGATTTGAACAAAAATTTGTGAACAAAAAAAAAAGTGCTGAAAAAAAATTTTCTCATGTGTTTTCAACATTATTTTGAAGTACTTTCTGTATATTTCCACATAAATACACACGAGGTATAGACAGTGAGAAGTTTATATCGAAAAGCCGAAATTATATGGCTTCGGAGGCGACAATTACGGTAGCGACATTTCATCGAAAAATCCGTCGCTTTCATGACCAATGAGAGCAAACAATTTTTCCGAAAATTTGCTTGCTCTACAAATGCAAACAAATTCACCGAACCGAGTTAAAAGAGATTTGCAACACATATCACAACGAAAACACACATTACGGAGGCGACAGTTTTTTTTTCTTCGATAATTTTCTTGAGGGTTGCTCTCTTGTTTATAAATTGTTCACAGTCTAAACGTCCGGCGAGGATAAACATTCATAAAGAAACTTGTGACGATTCGTTTTCACTACTTAGTGCCACTTGACAACCAATTTGTCGTTGCGTGTGCGCTATTCTTATAGTTTTTATTGAAATTTGCAACAAACAACAGTCAGAATGTAAACACTGACATCTAACTAAGCAGGTATCCGCCCGCGTAATACATACCGGTGATCAGTTTCGGAACACTGCTGCTATCGTTTGAGACCCTAGGCGCGCGGCAATAATGCACTGTTTTTCCGTAAACGTAGTGCCGTGACGTAAAAGCGGAAAATGGACAGGTTACGGAGGCGACATTTTCGGTGGTCGAAGGGCCGCCATTTTGTTCAAGAGTGCTTGCCGCGGGAGGCGATGAAGGAGAGAATGTTTTATTACTGGATGGAGATTTTCACCCCAGAAAAAATTTGTTTGAGGCGTTGTAGCTAAAGAACAACGGCCAGCCAGCCACTACCCCCATTTCATGACAATCACCCATATAAAAGGCGAGCCGGAGCTTCAAAATGGCAGTCAAACACAATTATTCAAGCGTTCAAGTTAAGCAGTTCACATTGTTTGTTCTCTATTAAAACTTTTGTATTGTTCTTCTATTAAACCAAGTTACAAGGTATGTTTTAAGAATTAGGCACATACATGTCATTTTATGACATCGTGCCCATTTAATACACTGTTTTTTTTGTTGTTTCAAATCACTAGGATCTGCGGCACATACATGTCGGGTCACCGACATCGTGCCAAGGAGATTAGTTTTTTTTGTACTTTCAGAGTCAAACTATCATTTTTTGTATTCTTTAAAGAGTTTGTTAACCTAACTAAATAAAACAAGATACATAATAATAAATAAAATAAGTCTATCAACCAACACAGAGTTTTAATAAATTATCCACTCATTCCGTCTTCTTCTCTGAGTTTGCTCTGGATAGTGGTCCTTGGTACGCGTAGTGGTCACGTTTGGAACTGCTACATTTCGAACGATATTATATAAATTGCCAATCCATTCTTTCATCCGCTACACTAAACCCTCACTAAACAGTCCCTCTTTTCCTTGCTAGGGCGGGACATGTGCAGAGAAGATGGGAGACAGTTTCTTCCTCTTCTTCATTACCACAACTTTTGCATAAGTCGTTGTGGGGACTCCTAATCTTTCGGCGTGTGGGCCGAAGGGACAGTGACCAGTCAGCACCTTTACCACATGGCTTATCTCCTTTTTGTTCAACTAAACAAGAGATTGATGGAGATTAATCTGCGCTACTCTCAACATCGTGGTTGGGAGTAGTGGGATCAATCTCGATCACCGTTATATCAGCCTCGTCTTCTTCCGGTGTGAGAGTAATATCATCATCTCCCACCGAAAGAAGTTGGGCAAAGTCACCCAGTTCGTCCTCCGTCCTCGACGGCGAAGGAACTGAGAAGTTAGAATCCTCAGAGGATAAGAAAAGAGGGTCGTTTGAACCCAGGGTTGATAGGTGAGTATCCTCAGGCACCTTAGGATCAGCTACTCCTGTTCCTGTAGCAATACTAGGCCCATTGGGTTCAGCTACTTGCTTACCTGTGTCACCCGCAGTGCCAGGTACGTTGGAATCAGCAACATCTGTACCTGTAACACCTGCAGTGCCCTAGGGCTCACAATCTGGAGCCACAGATGGAGCAGTTGAAACCGTTCCACTCTGGGGCAAAGAGTCTTTTTTGTAGAGCCTCAGGGTAATGGAAGAGAACCCATAGCTTATGACGCCTCCAGATTTCGCCAAAGGTCCCAGCGACTCCTCGCTAATTACTAATGTAACCGCTCGGCCGTCACCTTTGGGATCCTCCAGTTTCGTAATCTTCCACGAAGACGTCTGTAGCTGTAGGTTACTCAACCGAATAATATCCAGAATGGCTTGAGGCTCGGCTGGTTCTGCTGGGATCCAGGAACGCGCTCTTGGCCGATTCGGGATTTCCTCCCTCATAACAACCTTGAGTTTGGCGCCTGGTCATGCTTCCCCAATTCTGGATATGGCTATCCTATAGAGATCGACAGATCTCTGATCGGCTCAAGCGATGAGCTTCACGCGGCCCTGAAACCATCCGCTATCGCGACAGTGAGGAGCAGTGCCAGGATGCTCCTGAAAGATTGAGAGGAAAATCGTCGTGAGCCTGACCTCAAGTTTCCTCCATTTATCAGTCAGAATGGTGCCATCTGGATCGTTTTCGTCGATGACGGCGATCACAATCTGACCTTCCAAAACTTGGCTGTAGGTCTTAGTAGTAGCAGGAAGTAAGGAAGTGCTCCTGCTACGTTTAGCCTCAGGGTGATTGGGTTCCTCAAGGGACCTATGACGCTTTGGTGCTGGGTTGCCAGTTTGCGAAGTTTGCTCGCTGACGACCCGCGTCGCCCACCTTATCGAAGCTTGTTGCTTCTCGGTGATTTCACCCTTTGCAGTTCCTTTGAATCGAGCAAGGATTCTCTGGGCGCTGAGTTGGGCTTGGTACTTCACCTTTGATGGTGGAGCGCTTTTAGAGCCAGGCCTTTTAGTTTTTATAGCCTCCTTAGAGGCACTAGAAGACTGCACGAGTGCAGTTGAAGGGCCTGCTTCTGTTGAAGCAATTGGCTTAGAGGGAGTGGGGAGCTCCGGATTAGAGTCTAAAGCTCCTTTTTCCTTTTTACCCACCTTGTTGCCCTCGCAGGCAGTATGTGTGGTTTTAGGAGCCCCGGAACTGGAGGCGATTGGTTTTTTATAGATTTGGGTTTTTCCATAAAAGTCCCACGAGTAGTGCGGAAAAAGGGGTCCATCCTGCCAGAGCCGCTTACCAGGATAAGGCACTTGTACTCTCCGACCTTGCCCGGGCATCGGGAGGGAACCGTTCGCGACCAGCACTCTTTAACCACTGGCTGGCCATGTAGCCATCGGCACGGTAAACACTTTAGCTTAGAAGTGGGAAAATGGGAAGGGGAAAGGAAAAGGAGAGAGAAAAGGTGAGGGTAAGTGGATGTACCTAGCTTAGTCTGGCCTATCCGCAATTAGCCTGTTCGGCATGGGTGCCCCTACCGGTGGCTTGCTGGTTACCAGCTAGCCACCGTCGACATAGCCTAACGCTACTACGAGACTCGCAAGCCCCACCACCGCGGCAAGGGGTAGGTACAAGGTGAGGATGCAGTATGTAAAGGAGAATGCAAATTTGGGTACCCACCTCCAATAGCTATGTGTAATATGTCGGTGGATAGGTAATATAAGTTACTACGGCGTCTAGTCGAAATCTTTGTCTGTTTTGAGTAATACGGTCAGGACTGTACAAAGATCGAGTTTTACATATCGCACCCTTAGAATTATAGAGACTCAACAAGGAAACGCAAAATTTTGGCACATTACTGATTGCGTCACTCTAAACCCGAGAGGGCGCGGGGAACAGGGGCCGAGCGATAAAGACCGAAATATGTGTGTCCTTTTCTACTCATAAATCGGTCACTGTTTTAATTAAAGTCGATGCAGATGATCATTTTAGGTCGTTCTGTGGCGGAAAGTCAAAATATCAAAATTTCGTACTGGGTCTGTATAATTCTAAAGGTGCGATCGCCCTTTATTTTTGTTACCCTATAAAAAACTTCTTCCCAACTTTAGGAGTTATGAGTCGTCAAAGTCCAACTTTAGGGTTTTTTTAATAAAAATATCAACTTCAGCTACTTATTTTTATAGGTAGCTGAACTTGATATTGATGATGGAAAGAAGAAGAAGAAGCCACAACACCACCTGGGGGGAATATAACTTCGAACGGGTAAGCCAATTTAACTACCTGGGGTCCACAGTCAGTGAAGACAACGATGAAACGATAGACGTACAAAGAAGAATAAACGCCGCAAACAGAACATACTTCTCACTACTGCCAGTAATGAAATCCAGAGACATCCACAGAAAAACAAAAATAAGAGTCTACAAAACCATCATACGTACAGTAGCTACGTATGGTTGTGAAGCATTGAGTATCTCCCAAAAATCCGCCGACAAGTTGGATATATTTGAGAGGAAGGTTCTCCGAAGGATATACGGCCCAATTAATGAAGACAATGCATGGAGAATACGCTACAATCACGAATTGTACGACTTATACAAAGAATGCAAACTTTCGACCCATGCCAAGCTACTCCGTTTACGTTGGGCCGGCCATGTCCAAAGAATGAATGACTCAAGGATACCAAAAAAATCCCTATATCTACTACCAGATGGCAAAAGACCAGTTGGCAAACCACGGTCAAGATGGGAAGATAATGTTAAGACCGATGCAGCGAAACTGCTCAATACGAGAAACTGGAGGCAAGCTGCGGAGCAGAGAGACGTCTGGAGGAAGAAGCTGAAGGAGGCCAAGGCTCGAATTGGGCCGTAGAGCCATCGAAGAAGAAGAAGAAGAACTTGATATTTTTATTAAAAAAAAACCACTAAAGTTGGACTTTGATGACTCATAACTTCTAAAGTTGAAAAGATGGAACCACCAATTTTACCATCATAAATAGGTGGAGGAATTATGCGTTCATTGGTGCCTTATTGAAATTGATTATAGGATTACAAAAATAGAGGGTGATATGTAAAACTCTATCTTTGTACAATTCTGACCGTATTACAAAGATTTCGAACTAGACGCCATAGTAACTTTTATTACCTATCCAACGACATATTACACATAGCTGTTGGAGGTGGTACCAAAGTCCATACATTTTCTTTTGCTTGTGTTTTGTTTAATTTGGTTCAGGATTTTTGTTTTTGACGTGACAACGTCTATTAAATCGGTTTAAGATAGGACGCGCGTGTGAAAATGTCCCGCACAATGTCCCGCACACAAAAAAAATCATATCTCCGCCCCCATACATGTTAGGGGGGTGGTTAATGGCTCAAAATTTTCGTTAATTTATCCTCTACACGGGAAAAATACATTCATTCACACGTCTATTAAATCGGTTTAAGATAGGACGCGCGTGTGAAAATGTCCCGTACACAAAAAATGATATAAAATAAAAAAATTTGCTTCGAAATATATAATTTATTAATTGAGAAAATAATTCAAAACGTAATAACAGACGTTGTCACGTTCAAATTAATAGACGTTGTCACGTTAAAATACGGACGTGATACTTCACATCCAAGACCATTAATTTTTTTGTTTTGTTATTTTATAGACGAGTGAGAAGGCAACTTGCGTTTCGTACTGTCCATATTTTCGTTTCTGTTTTCTGAATTCACTCGTACCTGCTCGAATCAATTCAAAATCCCCGGAACGAAAGCAAGGAAGTTTCACTTCAATAAATAGACGCAATAACCCGAGTAAAAATAATATATGGCCTTACAACGGGCGAACACCGACCTTGATTGAAACATAGTCCTCGGCCATGTGACGGACATCAGAACGCTGTTTGCAGGGCGTACGGCCGTACACCAACGAATTCTCCTCATTCTCTTTATATTCAAAGCCGACACCGGCAAAACTATAAGTTAAATTGACGTAATTTAACTACTCAAGAAACATCATTTTGAGGGGAACATGTGACTTAAAACTCACCGCGTATTTATTGAGAAAAACACCATGAAACTCAGTGCCCACATCTTCGAATTCGAACATTTCAAAATTTTGATCTACACATTGCAATTAAATGTTTTTTTTGGATTGTTTTGTTTTTCTTCAAGGGGTTAAATAAGAAAAATTTCTACTAAAATATAAATCAACACGCACCACACACTTCACGTACAACAAACCGATGACTGTCGAGCTCTTGTGCATCAATTATCTTCAAGTAGGATAAATCGAAAGGGCCAAGTACTCATAAAACACATTCATGAAAACATTTTTTTCGGCTCAAACTTGCCGTCGTTTGCCCGTTTGTATAGCTCAGAACATGGCCATTTAAATCTTTGGGTCAAGTTTGGCCGTCGTGAGGGTCCTAATAAAAATATGTAGTTAAAAATTTTACGGTCATCATATGTCCCGTAAAAAGCGGGCGGTGTTCGCCCGTTGTGAGGTAACCACCAAAAAAAAAAAAAAACTTAGAAGAAATCAAATGACACCCAAAAACCGACCCCCTCGCTCTGCCCCTGACCATTGAAACACTAAGAACACTCAATTTTATTTTTAAGATGTGTGTAGGATGTCCTTTTTAGGGACACGCAAAGCATATTATAAACTATTTCTTTCCCAATTGGGCTACAAAAAAACATGGAAACATGAAAAATAGCCGAAGTTCATTTTGGCTTCAAATTTGTTGTTTTCGTCAAACTGAAATAACTTATTTTTGTTGTCCTCACACCTCGCCTATTTCTGCCATGCCCATATTACCTTCCGTCTCGTATTATTGCACACATGCCACCTTCATAATAACAGGGAAAAATATATTTTGATAATATCCACAGAGAGTTTACTTTATAATATCCTCAAAGTCCTTCGTCCTTGTTTATGCCTTCAAGGATTAATAGACACGATTTGCAGCACCTGCCCTGCTCTGCCGTAACTTTTCCTGTTTAGTGTACAGCGGCGGCACGTGTTGCCTGCCGCTGTTTGCCGCATTAAAACCTAGTTACTCAGAAGGAAATACTTGCTAAAATTGGATTTCCATTTTTGTTCAAGGTTAATTGATCGGAATTTCATTTACGGCAACAGGAAGGAAGCGTGGAGAGTCAGTCATGTTGGAATTGAATAACTGAAGTTTCCTGTTCCTTCGGCCCGTTTCCACATCGACCTGCCCCAGTTCCAGTATGCCTCCCCCGCCCCTTGGGTGTTGTAAATGCTGTGCTTTCCCGATGCGGAAAATCAAGTCGGAAAACATGTTTTCCCGTCGTTCGGCGAAAGTAAATCCTTAATTATTTCATAATTTTCTTGCTTCGAAACTCGATTTTAATTTCTTAATTGGCGCCTAATTACGCACTCAGGGATCACGCTAATAACTCCGCCATCCTATTTAGTAATTAGGACGTCATTTCGCTGGTGGCTCCTCTGCCGAGCACTATGCTGTCAGGAGTATATTACAAAATGCGTGCAAAGCCTCAAGTGTCTGCAAACTAACGTAAAGCACCCGCTCGGCGGTACTGGCGGGCTTGGTCGTACTGAGTTACTTGACACTTAAAAAGTATTAAAAATGCATAACAAAAACGATTGCGCCACGACGTCATGGCATCACCAGAGCGGCGGTTATAAATAGTTAAAGTCACATCCATAGCAATGGGGCCAGGTCGACGCCGTACCACTGGAGTCACTCCACCCTAAGAAGGAGTCCCAGTATCCGGGGGATGGTTACCATATTCGACGGCTGTTTGCCGATGCTCTGACACGCGAAATGTTCCAGAGAACGGCAGGAGCGGGTGGCATCCCTGCCAAATAACAAAGACAGGACGACAAACAAAGCGCGGTGCTGTGTAGCCTAGGCCTGGAAAGCCGGAACAGAATGGGCGCTGAAGCCTGGCGCTGGTGGTTGGCGCTGAAGGTAGCGCTGGCGCTTGTCAAACACAATGATGTAGCTTTGCAGCAGCTAGCTGTTGCGGATTGTTACAGTTAATTTAGAAGTAGATTGTTTTTTTTTTAATTTAACAAGAATCAATCGGAAGCAATGTGTTTTTTCCGAGGTAATATTGTTCCCACAGACTTCTCCCACGATTCCATTTCAATTTTAATTACTAAACTAACGAACGGAACAGATTTGGCGCTAAGGTCTGGCGCTGGTGCTGTAGCCTGTAGCAAGAGTAGGGCTGCCATCGCCTAAATTTCCGAGGCCGGACATAAACTACAAAAACCCCGGACAACTGAAACTGAGTTTTTTCCCCGGAAACCAATTTTTTTTTTTCTAAATTTAACGAATAGGTTTTTTTTTGCGAGTTAAAGTTCAACCGTCGCGTCGTATCGAATCAATAACCAACTGTATATTCGGGCACAGATATCTAGAATCCATTTATCCATTTATGACTAGGTTGAAAAGTTGAGTCGAGATTGAGTTGAAATTTCGACCACCGTATATAATCTCGAGTTGAGTTCACTTTCGGTTGAAATCAAAACATACCCTCAACTATTTGTGTGAAATTCTCAGAATGAAATAATTTTTTATTCCTGTGCAAGCAAAATCACCAAAGACAGAGCTGACGCCAAAAGCGGACTTCACGGATGATATACACACAAAAAAAACCCTTCAACCCAATTAAAACTCAACCAGAGTGTAGGAGGCGAAAAATCTACTTGACCCAGGTAGGAGATCTGAGTTGGGTTGAGTGGACCCAGTTTCAGCTCGACTTCCGTTTATGACTGGTTTAAATCTGGCTTGAACCTAGTCATAAGTAAAAACAAGAAGAGGAAACAGAGACGGGAAATAAATGTCACAGAATTAAAAGAAGAGCAAATTAGGGGTTAATATGAGTACCTACTGGACGTAAAGCCTGCACTCCAATACTCGCTAGGTTGCTTCGGCGAAGTACTTCTCGAAGTTGATCGAAGCACGATATATACAGAAACAAGGCAAAGTAAACTAGAAAAGTCATTTAAGTGCTGAAGTCCCTTGGTGACCCCTTTCTATATAAAATCTAAGCTCTTCTTCGTCAATAGGGGACCCTTTTTTACGGTATTCGAAGATGTCAGTCTCTTTTACATTAATTTGTTTCTGTATACCGGGTCCGAAATACGTGACTACATACTCATGCAACCGCGCAAGGAGCCCAGTTACCCGGCACACCACACACCTAGAGTCCTTTGACTCAGGTGCAAAAACCGCCAAAGATACAAAATCGTCAAAGGCGAAGTAAAGTTACACAAAGTGAATCGAAGTGCCTCTCTACATTCTCTACTTCGACCAACTTCGCGGGTAGAGTAGTGCAGGCTTAAAAATAAAACAATGTAATGACTCAGCGGATAAAAGCAGATAATACCAACTCATGCTAAGTAGACACAGAACAATGGATTCAAAAAGAAAGGAAACAAACTAAAATCCAGTATTGGGAAGAAGAAATGGGGGAAATAGAAGAATCAGCAAACTCAAATGACACCAGACATTTTTACACAAAGTTAATCAGCAACGTAAAGAATTTACACCCTGATGTTGCAAGTATAAAAATGGGGATGTATACCCAGAGCTGCAAAAACGTACCTATCGAGTAAGAGAATGAAATGAAAGTACTCACAGCGACCATAAGAAAAACGGTTGTCTGCCTGGGTGGAAGTAACACCCAAATTTAGTATGTCCGCTTTCTGGAAATTTTTTTGGACCGCAACTTGACCTATCGAGTCATTCCAACCCTTAAATTAAAAAAATATATATTTTGGTTTGCCTGGTCAAATCAGGCGCTAAGGTCTTGACAGACCACTTTTTTTGTTGCTGTTTTGGGACCACAGCTGACCTATCGAGTAAGAGTTTCAACTGTGGAATAATCTATCGCAGTCAGTATTTCCGAGCTCCTTCAACATCCAAGAGCTTAAACGCAGGGTTCATTACCACCTTCTTCAATACCCCCGTACCTTCATAGCCCTTAACCTATCGCTCCCCCTAACTAAGCTTACTGCTAAACTGGTGGTGCAAAGGGTGACTTCTGAGCTTAGCACTGCCACATAAAGAAAATACCACCTTTTATTTTAGTGTTTATATACTACTTAAACCTTAATAACTCCTAAACCACCTGCTTGGTCTGAAAACCGTGTCGAATTTAATGCATTAAAAACGAAGTATGTACTGTCTCATCTCCAACAACACTTGCACCGGCCCTCTCTAAACATCCTAGGCGTAACATTAGCTGAAGATCTGCGCTGGAATAACCACATATTCCAAAGTGCTAAACAAGCATCCCAAATGAAAGTTAATAACACGTTGAATACAATTAGCGGTGTGGCGTCAATTCAAAATCAAAATGGCGGCCAACACAAAATGGCGGTTTACCTTTTCCTTTACTTCGCTCTCGGTATAGATATCAAATGAAAATGTATGACGGTAAGTAAGAAAGCAAGCTGTATGACGTCATATAAAATCAAATATGGCGGTCACCTCAAAATGGCGGAAGACATATAATAGACTAAAAATAGAAAATAAATATATGGTTGAAAGAAAACTAAAAAATACGCATCTTTGTCTGACTCTCTCGTTTCGCGTAGTGAGACACCGAGGATCTGTCTCAAGCATCGCATTTGGAAGACCTCGAGCTTCTTAACGTATAGTTTGAGCGGTGTCCACGTTTCAGATCCATAAAGTAGAATCGGAAGGATTAACGTTCAATAAAGGCATACTTTTCATATGCACCACTTAAGCTAGGCGAAGGTTGCTGTAGCCTGGCCGATGCGGCTGTGAACGTCGGACGTCGATGCTACTTTTGTTTCCTCAACCACTGATCCCAAATATTTGAACCTCGGAGCCTGTACGATTTGGGTTTCACCAAGATGAAAACTGGCCCTCGATCTGTCCATTGTGAGCACTTTGGTTTTTAACCCGTACGACTGATCGATGCGGAAAATGTCGTATAAGATAACCGTGGATGGATAAGGCATCCGTGTCGGCGAAGAAGGCACTATCGTCGGCGAACATTAAGTCGGTTACGAAGTTATTGTTGTCGTATCGTACTCCGAGTCGTCCATCGAGTGCTTCGCGCATAATCGCGTCAATCACAACATTGAAGAGAAGTGGCGAAGCGACGTCTCCCTGTCGGACACCTTTTTGAATCGGGAACTCCTCGGATCAGTCGCTTCGAATACGAACGCTGCTGGTTGAGCCATCGTACGACGCTTGGAGAAGTTGGATGATTCTCAATGGCACGTGTTCGGTTTCCAAAGCTCTCCACAAGCTGTTCCAATTGATGCAATCGAAAGCGGATTTGAAATCGGTTCCGTATCGAGAGAAAAAAGCTACACATTGTGTGCATATAATTAGAAAAGCATTAAATGAACCATTTTTCGGCTACATGCTACAGCGCCAGCGCCAGGCTTCAGCGCCCATTCTGTCCCAGCCACAAAGTCACATCCACATCTGGAGTTGAACAAGCACCCCCTGCACCCCAAGAAGGGGTCATGGTATCCCGAGGGGGATGGTTACCATATTCGACGGTTGTTTGCCGATGCTCTGACACGCGAAATGTTCCAGAGAACGACGGCGGGTGGTGGTGGCATCCCTGCCAAATAACGAAGACAGGACGACAAACAAAGCGCGGTGCTGTACAGCCCAGGCCTGGTAAGTCAGCGTGTATGACCATCCCTTCGGAAGCATGTCCTCCTGCCACTCACGTCCGCCCACGCCACCCCCGAGATGGCACAGCTGATCGATGTAATGAACCCATCCAACTGCACCCCGTGGACCGAAATGTGGCGTTCCAGTTCGCATCGTAGCCATTTTCTAAAATTAGCCGCTTTCCTTTCAAATCACGATTATCACAAAGGAAATGCCGACGCCATTGATATGCGCCTCAGATGAGAACCAGCAAGAGCTCTCGGGCCCCCTCCGGGCGTGCGGCAGTTTCCGGGGCCGATTATGGGGCAGAGTCCTGCCTCAAAGTACGAAACGAACGCTTTGATTGTTGATGGTGGATTTTTATAGGAGAACGGCGCAAATTTACGCTATTTCCTTTCTGTTATTAATACTTTATTCCGGTTGATGCTATAATTACACGCTGCTCACTCGTATGCATAATTTTCAAGAACAGCTCCACTGTGGAATGCGAGAGGCTTGAGTGTGTCCGGATGTAGGAAAATGTATGCTAAAAATTTTTGCTTGAAATTATTTAAATTTAATTAAATAATAATTTTCTGTTTTCTTTTGTTTCAGGTAAATTGGGAATATTCTTCTAGCTACGTCAGCTGGGGTAAGAGATGTCACTGGCTTGTACCATGATTCATATTTTTAGTGACAATTTGTTTTGTTTTTTCTTTCTCTCTCTATATATCTATCTACTTATCTTTATTAAAGATTTATGACATTAGTGGGGTCATAATAAATAATTTATTTCCTGTCCTTGTCCTTTGTCATCAGTCTTACGGCAAAATATAGAAACGGCACGCTTCTTCCAGAATCAAGGTTGCAAGGATTATTTATTTACAAATCTAAAAATGTATTCAAAATATTTTTAGGTTATGTCAAAACTGTCAATTTTTAATCATCTTCATATAGAATTTAACAAGTATTGAGTAATTCATCCTTTTTTAAAAATAAACTAGCTGGGCTGTGGGTTTGACCCTTGACTTCCCAGTATGATGAACGTAAACGGAATAAACTGATTTCTTAGACAATAGTAATGCGTTTATCACGCTAGTTCAAATAACTATAATACAATAGATGTACCAGATTTTTCTAGAGAATTTGTTTTTCCTGAACAGCGAGTTTATTAAATACTAGCTGGGACCCGGTGCGCGTACGCTGCACCCATAAGTCAATAGTAAACAATAAAAGCCATCCATTGACTTAATATTTTTCGAGATATGAATTTTACACAGATGAAATGCCTCAAAGAACATGGGTCTTGCGTCGGCCGCCATGAATCGGTATATTGAGTCTACTACATTGCTTATTGTATTCTACTTATCATACCCTTTAATTTGATACCCATTTTGATAGGGTTGTGAAGAAAGTGGTAATCCGGCCTCTTTAGACGGCCGCCATGGATCTAAAGATATATTTTGTATACTACATTGCTTATTGTATTCTACTTATCATACCCTTTTAATTTGATACCCATGTCGAGGTGGTTGTGAAGAAAGTGGTACCCCGCCCTCTTGAGACGGCCGCCATGGATCTAAAGATATATTTTGTATACTACATTGCTTATTGTATTCTACTTATCATACCCTTTCATTTGATACCCATGTCGAGGTGGTTGTGAAGAAAGTGGTACCCCGCCCTCTTGAGACGGCCGCCATGGATCTAAAGATATATTTTGTGTACTACATTGCTTATTGTATTCTACTTATCATACCCTTTCATTTGATACCCATGTCGAGGTGGTTGTGAAGAAAGTGGTACCCCGCCCTCTTGAGACGGCCGCCATGGATCTAAAGATATATTTTGTGTACTACATTGCTTATTGTATTCTACTTATCATACCCTTTCATTTGATACCCATGTCGAGGTGGTTGTGAAGAAAGTGGTAATCCGGCCTCTTGAGACGGCCGCCATGGATCTAAAGATATATTTTGTATACTACATTGCTTATTGTATTCTACTTATCATACCCTTTCATTTGATACCCATGTCGAGGTGGTTGTGAAGAAAGTGGTACACCGCCCTCTTGAGACGGCCGCAATGGATCATTTTAGTTTCAATAGCGTCATGGCCTACCTATTGTTTGACAGCTGCGTAAATTTGAAATTTTCATTAAATGTAATGATTCAATTTAATGACAATTTTACATTTGTCAAACAATAGGTAGGCCATGAAGCTATTGAAACTAATATAAAATGAAGTGAAAATTCCTAAAATTACCATTTTTGTTTGGATTTTGCAGCTGTTTTTTTTTGGTTAAAGGTATAAAAAATAGCCTACGACCTATTCTCAGACCTACCAAATATACACAAAAAATTTCATGCAAATTGGTCAACCCGTTTCGGAGAAGTACGGTAACAAACACTGTGACACGAGATTTTTATAGATATAGATTAACTAAACTTATCAATTTAAGGTCTTTCAAACACCTAGCCGAAGTTTTTCCATTTAAACAAAAATAAAGGTGCGACCGAATGTTATGAAATTTTTTCCGAAGCATTTTTTCGTTAATATTATTTTTTCAACGCTTTAAACTGCACTTCAATAAGTCGATATAGTATAAAAAAAACGGCATCTTGTAGCAAGTGGTCACGCATATTCGTTTTGAGCATTTTTTCAACACTACATTGATATGATGCTTTCAAGCATGCGTTAAGCTCATCTGCAGGCGTTGATCGAGGTACAACAGGCAAAATCGGACGAAAATCACCTGCAAGTAGAATCAGAGCAGCTCCCATTGGTTGATTGCCTTCGCGATTTTTTATGGGCCATGGTGCATTCGAACCCAAATTATAATTTTGCACTTTGGACTGTGGCCATATCTGAGTTTTTGCTGATGTTACATGTAGGTGTCTCTGTCTGTCTGGTTAGGTGCTGAATGCGCTGTACGTCCACCATCAAGTAGCGTTGATGCAATTCCGGATGTGGCATCATCGAGTGCAATCTCATTCTGCATTCGAATCGACGGCAATATCAAATTGATAAGAAATGTTTTGCTTGTACCGCCTGGAGCATCTAGGAAAAAATCCACGTGACATGATTTTGTCGTAGGATTTTTTTGATCAGCAACTAATTGTCTTGTTCGAGTTTGAGTTTGTCTGATTTACGTTGAATTGCTGTTCTCGCACCAATTTTCTGTCTTGCACAGCATTTCTGCCTCGTGTCAATTCTGGCGTACCAAGTTGAGTAAGGACTTTGTTGTTGATTGATGCATAAGTCCTTAATCAGTAAATGATGTAGGACTTTTGATTGTATGCAATAACAAACTCAAATAATAACATTCAGGGTTATTTGGATGAACTTTATATACACGACCCAAGGCATCTGATGAATATACACCATTATACTCCAGAACCATTGCACCCCGCTTCCTTCTTTGAAAGGTTTTTGTTGATATGCTCCAAGCGAAGTATTTGGACACTTCGTAATACAGCGTCGTTTATGCAAATGCATGAGATGCACACAATTGGAAAAAAGTCGTGAGTGTTGTGCGGAGAAGTAAATTCGCTGACAATTATCCAAGTGTACAGCAAGATGCTGAATCGTTCATGAATGTTGAATGCAAATATCCGACATACTGCTTCATTGCTGCTTATGTAACGCCGCATCCGTCCCAAATCGCGTTATCATACCTAAAAACCCCTAAATAAAAAGTCTGAGTAGCAAATATGTATATTACTGTGCATTGTATCGAATATTCAACAAAGCGTTATAGCAGCGCCCCTAGTGGTGATTGGTGAGATTCGTGAAAGTAATCACCATCACCAACCGCTTTCTCGCATCCAAAAGCCTCTATATACAAATTTTCACAATCGTATAACATCTATTGCCATGCTTTGTATCGAATTTTTAACAAAGCTCTCTATGACAGCGGCCCCTAGGAGTGATTTTTGAAAGTAGGAACCGATGCCAAAACCACCCCTTGGTTTAAGTAATATGCGGTTAAATTTTTGTGGTGATCAGTTTTTCTTTTTATGTGAAAGACTATGTAGAGGCTCAGGAAAGGTCCTTTACACTGTTAACAATCTATTTTTTTCGTATAGAGTGCAATGTCGAACATCAGGTCTAGTCAGGAGATAGTGGAGAGGAAGAAAGTAAAGGACAGTGAAGCCACAACCAAGCCGTGATATCTTTTTTATTCCACCTACTCCCAACCATTACTATCGCGACTCTGACATCGGACATCGGAAAACAACTCGCTGGAGTGTTATGTTTCCTGAAACGAGTTGAATCTCATCAATCAACCGATGGTATGCGCTTTGGTGGAGCGGGGAGGGACTAGGAAGACTATGACAGGAGAAATCAGGAATGTAAAGAAGGAAGAAGAAAGAAGGGAAGTTATGTAGGTGGGAAAGTCGAAAAGGCGAAGGATTCGCTGGCGGGATTCGAACCCGGGACCTCTGGGATGGTAGCCAGACGCTTTACTCCTTAAGCTACCGAGGCCCCAGGTTGAATGGTTTAGGAGTTATTAGGGAACGAGTTTTATTTATTTATTTGCCAAACAAGGCACTTAAGGCCCTAATACACTCAGCGACGAAGTCCAACATGAAATTCAGTTCCAACAACAAAATATTAAGGGAAGCTTAAAAAAAAATACAGTCACAAAATTAAACTAACCCAATCTCAAAAACCTCCTAACACAGTCAAAATTACCTGTTGTGCACTGCTTGCAGTGCACAACACGGCCGCCGGAGGGGAAATCTTTGCACAATAAAGGGGTTCGGCTGCATTCGTATGTCTTGTTGGGCTTTCCTTTACGAGGTAAATTTTCTGGCGACTTTCAAGAAATCTCTTCTGCGGTGTCGCCGGCTAGAAATTGAAGCCAGTGTTAGATAATTATGAATGGAAATTGAATTAATGTCGCAGTAATGCACTCTACGAACTTGTTCCTGTCATGGGATATGAGAATAGATCTTTTTTGTTTGATATTTAAATTTTTCATTCATGTGAAATTTTGATATCGCTGCTTTTGCTGATTTGAAATTTAGCAAGTGCGGCTAATAAACAATAAAAAATCGAAATAAATGAATTCTAATAAAATATATTTGTAAAATTTTTATTTGGGAAGACATAAAATATGTACAAAAATTAAAATTTATGGTAAAATATTTACAACAATTTGAAAGTTTTATTAAAAAGTTTAAAATTTGATGGAAGATTTTTATTTATTTTTTGGTATTTACATACAAAAATAATAAAAACCATACAAAATGAATTTACGCAATATTTATCTACACTCATGTTGTAAAATACCTGTGCAAGGGATACACCTTTTTTGCGAATTTAGTTCCGGGAAGTTGTTACGGCTAAAAAGACAATAACGAAAAACAAGGATGTCATAAAACTTAATTATTACACGAAGGTAGTATTTGCCATTAAAATATTTTCTTGGGTTTTTCATAAAGCCAAGATAATAAACACCGATTGATCACTACCTGACCACCGGGCAAGAATCCCTAAATTCTCAAATCAAGGAAATCACCATCAAGCAAGTCATTAAAATTCTTGCCAAACAAACCGATTTTTCCTCAGATTTTATTTTTTCCCGAAAATACGATCACCATCCATGCCTGCAACAAAAAAGGTTTGAAATTTCCCCTGCAAAAACCGAAGCAGAAGCTCTCACTTATACAAACGCATCTCGTGTAAGATTACGCAAATGCTTTATACAGAATACAACTAGCGCAGAGATTTGCTTGGAGCGGAAATTTGATGTATTAAAACTGAAGAATTTTAGGGAATTTTCGTTCTTAAATTTTGTGGACAATTTTTAAAACATAATTTACTCATGAAAGAAAGCTAAAATTCAAAAATTTTCCACCATGAATAGCTAGATAATCGATTTAAGTTTATCGTACATTAAAAAAATTTTAAAATTTTTCCACCTAAATAGGAGTATTTTCCGGGCGCAGGTACGGAACTTTGAACCATTATAACTAATATACTAATAAAAAATATTAAAATTTTCCACCATGAATAGCTAGATTTATGTTTTCTTAAAAATACCTAATTTAAATTATTTCATTTGGTTGGATAGTTTTCTTAATATTCGCGGGCGCGCGATACCCTATAATTGCTCGATTGAGTGTATTAGGCCCTTAACAAAAACAATTATTAACATTAATAAGGAACATTGCGAGTATTTAATATTTAAATATTAAACTAAGATCTAGGTCTATAGTGCTAGTAAGAAGAGGACAACAGGGAAATTAGTTTTCTTTTATAGGAACTTTTGTTAATTGAGGAGTGGCATCTTATGTCTTGTCGTGAGTAGTACTGTTGTGTAGTGCTCCGTGATTTCAACTGTTTTTGTGTGTTTAGATCAGTCCATTCCTTTTTTTTTGTCTCATTTAAAATAAACAATTTATTATTTGTTATAATGGCTGATAAAATTAAAATTGGTGGTAAGTTGCCGCACAAGAAAAACACTACAAATCAAATGCCATCACCTGTGCTAACCAGAAGCCATCCATCCATCCAATGGCGCTACAGCCCAAATCGAGCCTTGGCCTCCTCTAGGGCATTTCTCCAAGTCTGACGGTTCCTTGCAGCAGTTCTCCAGTTCCGAATGTTCAGCATTGTCTCTGCGTCAGCCGTCACAGAGTCCATCCATCTTCTCCTGGGTCTACCTACTGGTCTGTTTCCTGGAATTTCGGCCACCATAAGCCGTTTTGGGATACGGTTATCATTCATCCTGACTACGTGGCCGGCTAGTCTTAGTCTGTTGATTTTTATAAACGTTGAGAGTTCTGGGTCGTCAAAAATTTCATACAACTCGTTGTTGTATCTCCTTCGCCATATCCCATCCTCTCTCGTTGGGCCTATTATGCATCTGAGCACCTTCCTCTCAAACCTGTTGACTTGTTCCTCTATCTCCTGGGTCATAGTCCAAGTCTCGCTGCCATAGCACAGTACTGGTCGTATTACTGTTTTGTAGAGTGAGAGTTTCGTTTTTCTGTGCACAAATCTTGAGTGCAATATTTGTTTTTGGGCATAAAAAGCTCTATTAGCCAGTAGTATTCGTCTAGTTACTTCTTCCTTTTCATCGTTTCTTTTTGTAATTGTAGACCCAAGGTAGACTGTTTTATCGACTACTTCTAGATTATGTTCGTCGATAGTTATATTTCTTCCCATTCTAAATCTTCCAGCTCTGGATTGTTGCATCACCTTCGTTTTTTCTTCATTGATGTTCAGCCCTATGTCCTTGGCCGCCTCTTTTAATTCGACATAGACTTCTTTCGCCGCCAAGAAGGACCTTCCCACGATGTTCACGTCATCCGCATATCCAAGTAATTGTACAGACTGCGTTGCTATGGACGCATTTCTCCGTACTGATGTTTTTCTTATCACCCATTCTAGGGCCAGGTTGAAAAGCATGGGGGCTAGTCCATCTCCTTGTCTAAGACCTTGTCGCACTTCGAACTCTTCTGTTATTGCATTTTGAATCCTTACTTTCGCCAGGGAGCTATTCGTTGCGCATTTTATCAGTCGTACCAGCTTGGAGGGGACTCCTAATTCCAATAGGATCCTGTACAGCCTCTCTCTGTTTATCGAGTCATATGCCTGTTGAAAGTCGACAAATATCTGGTATATATCTATATTCCTTTCCCAGGTTTTCTCCAGAATTTGTTTTAAGGTCAGCAGTTGGTCCGATGTTGACCTGTTTGTCCTAAAACCAGCTTGATATTCTCCTATAAGGCCTTCCGCTATAGGTTCTAGTTTTTGTTTCACAAGGATTGTGAAGGTTTTGTAGCTGGTGCTGAGGAGTGAGATGCCTCTGTAGTTTTTACAGGTTAATTTATCTCCTTTCTTGTAGATTGGACATATGTATAATCGCTTTCTTCCAGTCATCTGGTATAACTTCTTCCTCCCAGACGTTACATATGAGTTCGTGTAAGTTCCTTAAGAGTTGCGGCCCTCCTTCCTTTAGTAGCTCAGCTGCGATTCCATCGATGCCTGGGGATTTGCTGCTTTTTTGCCTTTTCACAGCTTCCCGTACCTCATCCAGTGTTGGTGGTTCTATTGGAATACTATCTTGAGGTATTACCATTGCTTCCGCCTGTGAGTCTTCGTTTATTCTTTGGGTTGGATTCAATAAGTTTTGAAAATATTGTCTCCATCTTTCCTTTATCCTATCCGGGTCTGCTAATAGGTTCCCATCCATGTCTCTACAAATATCCGTTCTTGGCTGAAACTTATTACTGATCTGGCGTGTTCCTTTGTAGGCTTGCCTAGTTCTACCTTCGCTGAAGTCTTCCTGTATCTGTAGGATCCTCCTGTTTAGATACTCTCTCTTTTTCTTTCTGCACAGCTTGTCTGCAGTTCTTCTTTTTAGCTTAAACACTTCCATCCTTGCTCTTGTGGGCCTTGCGATGTACTCCCGGTGGCTCTGGTTTCGTTCTTCTATTGCAGCTCTGCAATCCCGATCAAACCAGTCAATTCTAGTCTGTCTGGGGGCCCAGCCTAGGGCGTCTTCAGCTGCCTCCTTTACGCTGTTTTTCAGCTTTTCCCATTTGTTGTTAATGTCAGGATCTTCTCCTACTCCTTCTCTCAGGTTTTGTACGATAGCATTCTGATAGGCCTCTCTTCTTTCTTCAAGTTTCAGCTTGTCTATATCGTACCTTAGCTGTGTTTGCCCTCTTTGAGTTTTGGTCGTTATCCGGGCTCTAAATTTCACTTTGACAAGATAGTGGTCCGAGCCACAGCACGCTCCCCTCATAGTTCTCACATCCAGTATACTCGTGGCCCCTCTTCTCTCAATTAGGACGTGGTCTATTTGATTGTATGTAACCCTGTCTGGTGACTGCCACGTCATCTTATGAATATTTTTATGTGGGAACATTGTTGAACTTACTACCATTGAGTTCGAGCTAGCGAGATCGATCAATCTACTACCATTGTCGTTGGTAGCGTTATGTAGGCTGTGCTTTCCTATGACTCCTAGGAATTCCTCTTCTTTTCCTACTTTGGCGTTCATGTCTCCAAGCACCATTTTAATATCGTTTGACGGTATTAATCTGATGACGTTTGTTAGCTCCTGGTAGAATTCCTCTTTCTCCTCATCCGTCTTGTCTTCTGTGGGCGCATGGACGTTTATGAGACTAATGTTATGTAGTCTTGTTTTAATCCGAAGCGTACATATCCTATTATTTACTGGCTTGAAGTCCAGAATCAGTGATTTCATTTTCTTTTCGACTATGAAGGCAACTCCGAACTCTCTTCTTCCATTCGATGAACCACTGGAGAGTATCGTGTGGGTTTTGAGATCCATTATGCCACTGTGAGTCCATTTGGTTTCCTGTAGAGCGGTGATTGCTATGCCGTATTTTTCCAATAATAATAAAAGCGAACGCAGAGCGCCCGTCCTGTTGAGCGTTCTGACGTTCCAAGTTCCAATGTCAAATTCCATATTTCGTTGCCTGGGTCGTTGCCGTTGAGTCCGTCCTGTCCGAGGCCTGCCTTGAGGATTCGTGACGGGTGGGTTTTTACGGTGGAAGGTTGTCAGCCTGCCGCCCAACCCCCAACCTGGAGGACCAGTCCGGTAATTGTTTCGTTTTGAGGCGCGAAACACTCGCCTTTCACCCTCCTCCGTCAGTTACTCTTGTATATACAAGAGCATCCAGGGAACACCCGATGTAAAGTCAACATCTTCGTGGAGGTGGAGGTAGGATTCGGTAGCATATCGGAAGGACTTAGGTCGTGAAGACCATGGGTCGCAGATGGCGTTTCTCAGGACTTGTCCCTTTGGTGTACCGGCACCACCAAAGGTCCCTGAGGCCGTTACTACCATTTGATCCCCGCTAACCAGAAGCACCACTCGAGTAATGTCAGAAAGCGGGCAAGATGGTGATAATTCTTTTGAGGAGCTTCTCAAAGCTTTCGAGTGTCGATTTTCCAGTAAATTTGATGATTTATCCAATCAGTTGCAAAAAACCGAATTGCAATTAATTAATTATTATTCGGCCTCTTTTAATGCCATGACTGAACGCCTGGATTCCATGGAGCGGCGCCTAACGGAAAGCCTCAAGTCGATCTCCGACAGCTGCGAAAATCAGCTGAGAGTTATCAACAAGTCCGTCGAATCACTACAGCAACGAGTCTCCAAGGCAGAACAGCTGATAGCGGACTTCTCGACTGATGTGAAGCTCACAAACAACCTACTCGCTTCAACTAAGTCTGGCGTGGATGACCTGCATCGTCATCAGAGGTTGAGTGACGTGATTGTTCGAGGAATCCCCATTAAACCCGATGATAATCCACTCAAATTTATTAAAAACATTGCTGCGAAAGTGGACCATCAACTGTCTCCCTACGTTGATGCTTTCCGACTGAAGCTGGTGACATATCCCAGCCGTACATGCATTGCATTCAGAGGCTCCATGAAATCCGGCGAATTTCGTCTGACATATAATTACATGGTTTGCGTTCCGTGCCGGCTGTCACACATAGCCCGAAAATCTAAGTAACGTGTTCATGTGTTTGTGTGCTTATGCTTGTGTGTGCTATCTCGAATGCGGCAATGCAGAAAAAGTTGAAAGTAGCCCGACCTTTGCGTGGCATGCCTTCCACTCACGGGATATTCCGTCAGCTCGCATTTGAATACACACACTTCTACATTATCTGTCAACGAATGCAATGCATGTACGGCTTGGATATGTCACCAGCTTGAAGCGGGGCAAAAGCAGTAGCAGGGACATTCCAATCGTCGTAAAATTATCCAGCGAGCGTGAAGCCAAGGCTTTCATGTCTGCGCTGAGAAAATCAAAAAAATATAAATTCCCTCTTAATGAACTGGAGGGCTTTACAGCCGACTCTCCTGTTCACATTAATGAGAGCCTATCGCCACAAAACAATGAATTACTGCGAGCAGCCTTGGAATTACGCAAAATGGGGATTTTGGCTGCGGTGTATACCCGGGATGGCCTAGTAAATATTAAACGCACTAGAGATGACTGCCCGATTGTTGTGCGTGATCTATCTGAACTGGAGTCCATCGAAACATTGGAGTCGCGGAGTGTCAGCATTTGATTCTACTGATTAATATTATTATTTTCATTTTTAATATTTTCTATTTTTTTTCTCCTCTCTCTTTTATTTAATATTTGCAATTTCTTTTTCTTTTATTTTTATTATTTTGCTTTGTTTTATTGTTTTTGTTATGTTTTGCTTTAATTTTATTTACATTTTATTTTATGTTTCCTTTTTTATGCTAGCTTTAAGTATTTCGCCTAGTCTTCTTCTTCTATTTTTCTTCTTTCTTCCTAATTTTTCACCTTTTCTTTATTTTCTTTTTCCATGTGTGTTTTGGCTTCTGTGGCTCTGCTGCTCATTTTTTAATGATGAACCCCCCTGATAGAGTGTACAATGAGGGAACGCTACTAAATATTCTTTGCTCCTCCTCCTCAGGGCTGAATATATGTACCTTCAATGCAAGAAGTTTGAGGAATAAAATAGATGAACTGAGATACATTTTTGATAACACTAAATTGAATGTTATTGTAGTCAATGAGACGTGGCTTAAACCAGAAATCCCAACTTCTTACGTCTCCTTGCCTACTTTTTCTTTGCATCGAAATGATCGCTTGGGTCGTACTGGGGGTGGTGTTGCTATTTATGTCACCTCCTCTCTCTCCTCAAAAGTAGTGGGCCAGTCCACTGGCTCACAATTTGAATTTATCGCAGTAGAAATAAAATCATCCCATGACAAATGTGTTATTATAAGTGTCTACTGTCCACCTAATGTGTTTACTCCTGATGTTGCTGGTAACTTTTTTGATCTTGTCTCTAGGCTTTCCCGTCATTACGATAATATAATTGCTGCTGGTGACTTTAATGTTGATTTACTGAAGGCTAATGAACGTGCGAATACACTCAAGTACTTCTTGGGGTCATTGGATCTACGCATTCTAAATCAACTGCCCACATTTTTAAACTGCCATAATCCATCGCTCCTTGATGTACTCACTGCTACCTCCACCAACTCAGTATTAAAACATAACCAAATTTCTCCCCCCAGCTTCTTTGATCACGATATTCTCTTCCTCTCGCTTCGTTTTACTTTTTACCCTTCCTCCTCCTTGCCTGCCTTTTCTTCGTATCATGACTTCAATAACATCAATTTTACTCGCCTTTCTGAAGCTTCTTCGTCTATACCTTGGGCTGATATCTATAATACAACCTGCGTAGACACCAAAGTCGATCTGTTTAATTCTTTCACTCAGTCTCTATTTAATCAATGTGTCCCTTTAGTTACAAGAAGACGTTGTAAAACTCCATCTTGTCCTTGGTTTTCTTACGAAATTCGCAACTTGATTGTTGAGCGTGAGTTCTTGTATAGACGTTATCGCAGAACGAGGATCCTGAGCTACCTTCGTGAATACAAAAATCTTCGCAATTTAATCAATAACAAAGTCAAATCGGCCAAGCGTGAATTTTACTCCCGGAAACTCGATCCTGCGCTCCTTCATTATCGATCAAAATCTTGTTAGTTCAGAATCTAGAGCAGAATCTTTTTAGTTCAGACCTAACAAGTGCATGAAGAAAATCTATGAAATCTTCGGAATAATATTAATACTGGAAGCAGGCAAAAGTGTTTTCAATCATTTAAAGTTGTAAAAAATTGACACTTATCTTCTCATCTCTTAGGACGGTAAACATCATCGAGGAATACCTCTAACCGAAAGTCAAGGATAATCTTTACCGCAATCGGTGGTATGTTTTAAAAAATTGCTTAAAAATAAAAAAAACACTGTAAATCATGAGAATTTTTGGGTGTGGCAATTCCTTTTTAATATTTACCAAAACCACTGGGATTTCGTATCGTCACTTTTGTTCTCGAATATGGATTTCTCGCCACTACTTCTATTTCAACGTGAAGCTCAATCTCAGTGCAAAGCTCACTCCAATATGGTTAAAGCTGGTTGGTATACAAAATAGGAGCTTTCAGAGCCAGCCACATACGAAACCATTTCCTCTCAAATCACGGCATTGTTGTTGCAATTTAACAAAAAAAATTCCCAGATAACACATTCGAAATATCATGGGTTTCCGGAAGTTATCATATTACTAGATTGATATTCGTGTTAAACCTACAGTTAAGTGTTGCCTTCGTTGATGCATACGGCCTTTAGTATAACATAAACTCAGGTTCATCTTCATAAATAGCTCCACAGTCTGTTATTGGCCTTGGCTTCCTCCAACATCCTCCTCCAGAACTGTCGGTCCCTGGCTTGAAGTCTCCAATTTCTTATACCTAGGGTTCGTAGATCTTCTTCTACGCTGTCTATATATCTCTTTTTTGGACGTCCCGTACCTCTGTGTCCGTCTGGTCTCTTGTTCATAATAATTTTTGTTATGCTGTCGTCACTGCTACGTTCAACATGTCCTGCCCATCGGATTCTGTTAATTTTTATAGTTTTTATGATGTTTGGATCTTTATACAACTGATACAATTCGTGATTGTATCTTCTCCTCCAAACACCGTTTTCGTTGATTCCTCCATATATACTGCGCAGGATTTTTCTTTCGAAGCACCCTAGGAGGTGCTCTTCGCTACTTCTTAACCCTTGTGTTACACACTATCAAAAAATTACGTACTTTACACACTGGGTCAATTTTACCCCAACGAGAAAAATGTTAGTAACTTTTGTATTTGTTTACATAACGGGTTGTAAAAAATTACACATATATTTTGAACCTTTCTGAAGAGTACTGCATGGTTGTTAACGTCAATTGTTATTGTTTAATTAACAAAAAAAATTATCAAAAAAAACACAACTGACTAACTTTCTCCGCATGGGCCTTTAGTTTGAAACTTCCCCTAAATGCCAGTGACGCTACAGGCCCTAATTCTAACGGTTTGTTCGAGAAAAATCGTCTCGAACAAACCGTGGGGTCAATTTGACCCAGTGTGTAAAATAAGGGTTAATGTCCAGGTTTCGGATCCATACAGTAGTATTGGCCTTATAAGAGTTCTGTACAGTTTTACTTTAGTGCTTCTTGATATGTGTTGACGTGACAAGTATAAATAAATGGTGACAAATAAATTAATTAATTTTGAGTTGACAGGAAAGCAAAGCATCCTATATATGGCAGTTCTAATACTATAAAAATTATAGTAAAAGTTATCAAAAGCTCGCCTACTAAAATATCAGAGCGAGCTTGAATCAAGGAAACAGTATAAAAGGCGAGTCCCAGGATATACAAATTATTCTTTACCTACAAGTGGGACTAACCACACCGGGTAAGGAATCCTATACACCGTTAGGGTTAGATACGGTTTGGGATTTACCAAATCGTCACAGAGGCTTAGAGACAAGAAGTAACATCAAGATAACGCTATTCCGTGTTTATAATTCCATTGTCCATTTAATATTGTTTATTAATAAAAATCAACCTTTCCATTTAATATCTTTTTTTATTTCCTCAATATAAATCATACTTACAAACACAAATAGTGATTATCCGTAAAAAGAGAAGTCACACGCAAAAACATTGGTCCTTCGAGCCGGATCTGGCCAGCAACTTATCATCAACAAAAGCAATCAACTTGGGTGGCCAGTAATCACAAGACTATTTTCGTGTATCAACTTACAAGAAGCGAAAATGACCGAACTAAACAAATTAAAGAGGCAACGAGCCTATATTATTTCAACAATAACAATGTTAAGAAATATTCTGGATAAATGGGATATAGACGCGACCAATCGCAACATTTACCTAGTGAAAACAACCCTTGATACGATGGAAAAGGCTTTTGAGAAGTTTGAAGAACTACAAACTAATTTAGAAGAAATTGATGAAACGGAAGAAAATCGTCGTATTGAAATTATTGAGAGTTACAATTTGGAAAGAAGTCGAGTACTACAAATACAGGAGCAATATGTAGAGAAAACCAATAACGCTGAAACATCATCTTTACATAAAATCAATAAATCTGCAGTGATTTTACCACCGATCCCATTACCGACTTTCGATGGAACGGTCGAAAAATGGGCTTCATTTTACAGTCTCTTTAGTACGCTCATTGACCAAGAAGATTTGCCAGAGGTAAAGAAACTCCAGTATCTGCGCTTATCTCTCACAGGAAGAGCTGCTAAAGTAATAGAAGCTTTAGAGACTAATGAAGAAAACTACAAAACCGCCTTGAATATCTTGAAAGAAAAATTCGAATGTACAAGTAGAACATTGCGTCGCCATTGGGCAATATTGCGAGAATATCCGAAGCTACAAAAGGATACACCTTCGGCTATAAACAGTTTAGTTGACACTTTCCAACAGCATACTAGAGCCTTAGAAAATTTAAAGGCACCAGTGTCTCATTGGGACATACCGTTAATTGATTTAATATTATCAAAATTGAACACCAGCACGGTATTACAATGGGAATTGTCGTTTAATGGGAAGGAAATGCCTTCATATATCGAACTACTCAAATTTCTGGAAAGGCGAGCCATTTGCGTAGCAAATGTTACAACTGAACAACTAAGCTGCAGGTCTTCAAGACAAGGAAATGAGGCCATTGGTACAGCTAAATTTCGTGACCGTTCGCAAACGTTTACGACAATAGATAAAAGCAATAAAAATTTAGGTATCATGTGTCCAATGTGTAATGAATCCCACAGGATTTATACCTGTAATAAATTTCGTGAGTTGACAACAGTGAAAAGACAAGAGGTAGTTTCTAAAGCTCGTTTATGTTTCAATTGTTTTGGCAAAGAACATGGAGTAAATCAGTGTAAATCAAGGACATCTTGTCAAAGGTGCAAGAAACGTCACAACACATTACTACATATCGAAGTTGATCAGAACAAAATCAACACCATCCCATCAGAAAGGTGTAAATTAGAATCAGAAACATGATTAATGCGGAATGCTATACCGAGTCAAAGAAACCCAACTAGTTTGGTTATAAACTCGGTGGCAAACGATATCATGGTAACGGCTATGCTAAACATTTTGGACAAGGACACTCAACCGATACAATGCCGAGCTTTATTGGACACCTGTTCCACCACCAATTTTATAACAGAGAATTTAGCCAACACTTTAGGTTTGAAAAGGAGTATCTGCCAGATACCCGTAGGCATGCTAAACGAAACGACAACATATGCAAAAGAGATGGTAATCACAACCATTCAATCATGTAGAAATAATTATGAAAGAACATTGACCTTCTTAATTATACCGACCATCTCTCAAGCAATACCAGAACAACAAATCAAGATCGAAACTGGTTGTATACCAAAGAATCTCAAACTAGCAGACCCTAAGTTTTACCAACCAGCACCAATCGATATCCTATTAGGAGCAGGAACAACGCTCTCAGTACTATCAGTAGGGCAAATACGAATTCAACTACCAGAGAAGCAAGAGTTCTTATTACAAAAGACATTGCTTGGTTGGATTGTCGGAGGCGCCGCGCCGACTATCAAATCATCACGTAAACATCATGCCTGTCATCTCACAACATCCTTACAATTTAACTTGAGCAAATTTTGGGAGATAGAAGAGTGTCCAAGGGAAAACAAGTTCTCTTTGGAAGAAGAGTTATGTGAACAACATTTTCAAAAACATGTCAAACGAACATCTAACGGAAGATATATTGTAGCATTACCTTTCAAATCACAAGTTACTAATTTAGGAAGTTCTTACCAATGTGCATTAAAGCGACTTGAGAGTGTCGAACGAAAGTTGAGTAAGGATACAAGGCTTCAGAATCAATATAATGACGTTCTGAAAGAATATTTAACATTGGGCCATATGTCACCAGTGAATGATGAATCGAGTTTGGTAACAACTTATTATTTACCACATCATGCAGTTATAAAGGAATCCAGTATGACTACAAAGGTTCGAGTTGTTTTTGATGCATCTGCCAAAACAAGTACAGGTGTGTCTTTAAATGATAGTCTCTTGGTGGGTCCAACTATTCAGTCCAATCTGTTTTCTCTGTTGATACGGTTTCGAAGGTATCCGATTGTGTTAACCAGAGATATAGAGAAAATGTATAGACAATTTTTAGTCCGAAAAGAAGATAGGAAATATCAACGCATTTTATGGAGAGACGATAACAAAAGGCTACAGACTTATGAATTAAATACGGTGACATTTGGTGTCTCATCGGCTCCATATCTAGCAATTCGATGTCTTCATCAACTCGCCGACGATGAAGGTCAACCTTATTTAAGAGCCGCACAAGCACTCAAGGAAGATTTCTATGTAGATGACGTTCTTACCGGAGCAAATAAAAGGGAGGAGGCTATAAAACTCAGAAGAGAATTGACAGAAGTTCTGTTAAAGGCAGGTCTATCGATTCGTCAATGGACATCAAATGACTTATCAGTGTTAGAAGATATTCCTAAAGCTGATGTTCACCTTAAGTTACAACTTGGAGAGGATACAACCTTAAAAACATTAGGTGTATTTTGGAATTCTAGTTCTGATTCAATGATGTATACAGTGAAATCTTCGAAAATTCCAATAAAGATTACAAAGAGATATATTCTATCAGAAGTAGCAAAATTTTTCGATCCATTAGGATTATTAGCACCTGTGGTTATTGTAGCTAAAATGCTATTACAAAAATTATGGACTATAAAGGTACATTGGGATGAGTCTCTCTCTAATGATATTCACACAGAGTGGCAGAGATATTATAATCAACTTCAAATCCTGAACAAATTGTCCTTTCCACGGACTATTGTTACATCTGACTTGAAGGATGTACAATTGCATGGATTTTCTGATGCCAGCGAAAGGGCTTATGGAGCATGTATATACCTGAGAATAATCGATAAGGATAACAAAATTATAACGCAATTGTTGTGTGCCAAATCACGAGTAGCACCATTGAAAACTCAAAGTATACCGAGATTAGAATTATGTGGTGCTCAATTATTGGCGATCTTAACCAATACAGTAATCTCAGCGATTAAATTGGAAATCAATCAAGTATTTTATTGGACAGATTCTACAATTGTTTTGCATTGGTTACATACCTCACCTCATCAATTGAAAACCTTTGTAGCAAATTGTGTTTCTCATATCCAAGGATTATCAGCTGCAAAGGATTGGCATCATGTGCGGACGAAAGATAATCCGGCCGACCTCATTTCTAGAGGCCAATTACCAGAAGTGTTTATTTCATCATCTATATGGAAGGTAGGACCAGCATGGTTAATGAAGTCAGAAGAAGTTTGGCCTCAGTCGGAGTTCACACAAATTGATGAATTACCTGAACAACGTCAATCTATGTGTTTATCAACAAGTGTAATAAAATTACAAGCAAACGCAATATTTGGAAGATTCTCTTCTATAGGTAGATTAAAGTGGTTACTTGCTAATTGCTTCAGGATCAATTGCAAGCTTAAAGAAAAAGGCCCAGTTCTGTTTCATGAACTACAGAATGTATCGAACAAGGTAATAAAGACCATTCAAGTCCAGATCTTAAGAAGAAAACTTTGGATTACGTATGGACCAGTTCAAATATGAAAGGCCACAAAATTGCTCATAAATCACTAAAATCACATAATAACACATTTTACAAACTATCATAACATTCAGAACAGATTAGATATTATACCAACAATGAGCTGTTAAATAAATTAATATGTTGTAAAATTTAAATAATTTAATCAGTTTGTTTATAGATACGAGCATGGAAGATATTTTAGAAATCCATCCAGAAGATGACTGGGGTTTTGAAGGGACAGGATTAGAAGAAATATATTGTAGGACTCCTGGGAGAAGAACAGGAGAGTGGTCTATTACCACACCGCCAACTCCACACGAAGAACGGAATAAAGAACGAAGCGACGCAAAAACAATATGTTCCTTGATAAGAAATGTTTACGTAGCCCAAAGTAGCATCTGTTTCCCAGCGCTAATCTCCTTTTAACTTCTAATGTCGTGTCGTTGTCTTTTGAAATTAGCGTCCCTAGATATATAAATTCTTTTACTGCTTCGATGTTGTATGTATCAATTGTCATATTCTGGCGATCATTACGTCTTTTGGAGATGCACATATATTTCATTTTCTCTTCATTAATTGCTAGTCCGAATTTCTTTGCTGCTCTTTCTAGCGATATGAAGGCTTCTTTCATTGCTACGGGGGATCTGGCTAGTATTACGATGTCGTCAGCGTACGCCAATATTTGTACCGACTTGTTGAAAATACTGCCCGCGGTGTTAATTCCTGCGTCTCTTATCACTTTTTCCATAGCTACGTTAAATAGTAAGCACGATAGGGCATCTCCTTGTCTTAGTCCTACTGTGGCGTTGAATGGTTCTGATAGCTCTCCTTCAATTCTTATTCTGCATAATACCTCTTTCATTGTCATTTTGGTCAAATTTACGAGGTGTTTGGGGAATCTTAGGTACTCCATAGCTTTGTATAACTCTTCACGTTTTATTTTATCATAGGCGTTTCTGAAGTCTATGAATAGCGAATGTATGTTTATGTTAAATTCATTCGCCTTTTCTAGGACCTGCCTAAGGGTGAAAATATGGTCTGTGGTAGATGTTCAATTCTTCACAACATAATATAAATCTCCCTGGTTTATCTTTCATGTTTTCTTTCCCTTCTTCGTTCACCATATCACCTTAGGGCACGTTAATGCTTTTTATTTCAGAAAAATAAAGCCGCATTAGGAAACCAGATGCAATTACATACACTCCTGGGCAATTACATATGTAGCAACAATCACGGTCATTCAGCTCTAACAAGGGAACATCAAGAACTTATCAACAATTTACATCATCTTTGGATCACATGGACATTGAGTAGCATCATTTAACATCATTATCATTAATACTAATTTAACTTTAAGAAACCAAATTTTTCTTAAGAACATTCACTCAAAAATTCATACATTCACTCGAATAAATATTTACTCTGGTAACACTTCTCACCTCAACACATGCACAATTAAAATTTTCATTCCCACTTGCATTATTCAAACAAAAATCACTTCAGTCATCCCGTTATATATTTCTATCCCCACTTGAATCGAATTCAAGTGAGTTAACAAAAATCGTTGCACCCATGAATCTTCCTCTCTTTGGATACCGAGCGCCTCGAGGGTAAGTTGGCCTCAATTTTATATTTCCTTCCTCCATTTTAAAGTTCTTGGGAATAGACCAAGAACTATTCCTAAGTTTTCCTTAGTTCTCGGGAATAGACCGAGAACTATCATTACTAATTTTCCTTTATTTCTCGGGAATGGACCGAGAACTATTATTTACTAATTTTCCTTAGTTCTCGGGAATAGACCGAGAACTATTATTATTAATTTTTCCCTTAGTTCTCGGGAATAGACCGAGAACTATTATTACTAATTTCTTCCTTAGTTCTCGGGAATAGACCGAGAACTATTATTACTAATTTCTTCCTTAGTTCTCGGGAATAGACCGAGAACTATTATTACTAATTTTTTCTCATTTCTCGGGAATAGACCGAGAACTAATATTAACAACTTTCCTTTTCCCTGTTCATGGGAACAGACTATGAACAGTAATTTCTAATTCCTCTTTCCTTTGACCTTGATTTTAACAATCCCTTTGTCCGCAACCAAATTAAAGTTCAAGGCCAACTTTCAAGGTCAGGTGAGTACTTAATTACCACAATACAATATTCATATTTCATAATTTTCCTTTTCTTCTTTAAATAAATAATATTTGATATGGTGAACGATTTTTTTACAATTTCCTTGAGTCGTTACAATAATATTTTTTAATTTGTTTCTCTGCTTTGAAATTGAAGTGATTTTAGTGATCAACGTGGATGAGGAATTTAATTAATCTGATATTTTAGTTTCCATCGTTGTTGAGGTGATTAAGTGGATTGTTTATTTTAGCTAACACCGTTGATGAGGGTGATTAATAATATATATATTTTTTTGAGTGGATGTTCACATCGAGTGAATACAGTAAACTTTAATTCAATCTTATAAACTAACCCTTCTTATAATTTTATTTATTATTTTCCTTAATAACTGCAAAGCTCTTAAAAGTTAAAATTTAATGACATTGATTCAGTGAATTATATTGATGAATTATATATTGTTATTTTGAATTGTGTATCTAAAACCTAAAATTGAATTAGTCAAATAAAAGTGAATTATAATTATAAAGTGAACTTTACTCTTTGTTCCTTTTTATCAGTGTGTGCTGTAACTAGAGGCCAAATGGTGTCAAATAATATTCATTTGTTTTAAAGTAGTTTTTTTCTTTGAACAAAAAACATATGGTCCTTCGAGCCGGATCTCTTTATTTTCTGAGTTTTTTGATACAAAAACAGTAGATCTTCCGGGACGGAAACCTCTTTGATAGTTTCCCAGAGATTCTTCTGCGTAAGGCTGCAGTTTAACGTATAAAATATTTGAAAATACTTTATATGCTACGTTCAGTAGAGTGATGCCTCTATAGTTGCGACAGTTTAGCTGATCTCCTTTTTTATGTATAGGGCACACAATGCCCTCGCTCCATTCCGATGGTATTTGTTTCTGGGTCCATATTAGTGTTACGATTTCATGCAGGCTTAATATTACGTTTCCACTTCCTTTTTTTAATAGCTCCGCTACAATGTTATCTTTGCCCGGAGATTTGTTGTTTTTTAGTTTTTTCACTGCGTCTTGTACGTCTTCTAATGTAGGCATATCTCCCGCTAGTTCTTCTGCTACTTCCACGTTTTCTGTTGGCGGTTGCTCCTCATCTCCAGCTAGCAGTTCTTTGAAGTCTCTTTTGTGTTTCTGTTAAGTCTCTTTTGTGTTCTCTTTTTGTGTTTCTGTAACATCACTTGATATGCTACATTCTTTTCCTGCGTTACTCGTGCACAGTCATCGTCGAACCATTCATTTCTTCTTTCACGGGGCTCGTATCCTAGAGTATTTGACGCTGATTCTTTGATTAGGGTTTTTAAGTTACTCCATTTAACCTCTATGTCTTCGGCGCTGTCGTTACTTGCATTTGTCACTCTTCTATTTATTTCATCTACATACTCTTCTTGTTTTTTCCTCTTCTTTTAACAATTTCACGTTAAATTTTCTTTCCTTGCGAGTTCTTCCTTCGTTTACTATCGATATTCTGCTTCTGATTCTCGCCCCAATCATATAGTGGTCAGAGTCGATGTTTGCACCACGATATGATCTAACACCTAGTACTTCTGACGCGCATCTATTAGTATATGGCCAATTGAGTTTTGCGTTCTTCCATCTGGAGATCTCCAGGTTACCTTGTGTATATCTTTCCGCTGGAATCTTGTGTCTGCACTGATAAAAAAACATTCTTGGCTTAAGACAATTTTTTTTGAACCAAGCAAATCATGTTTTGGATATAACGAAAACAAAATTGTCTTTGGATAAGTAATACTCAAAGTCTTGGTTTTATTGTCTTGGAAGAAGACAAAAGTTGACTAGAAGTAAGAAAAAAAAATTAAGCAACTCAAGGTAATAAAATAGTGAATTGCCTTAATAAATATTCTCGAATTAAAACTTCATCGTGTCTTTATTTAATACAAATTTTTTTTAATAAAAAATTATTTAGTTTCTTGAATGAAAAATTAAAAATTCTTATTTCGAAAAAGACATATCTTGGTCGAAAAATATAAGTGTTGAGCGAAGAAATACAATTGCTTGGCTCAAGAATTTCTAGTGTCTTACTCTGACACAGCATTCTCATGTTAAGACTGAAAAATGTTTCTACTCAAGTCAACGAAACGAAGACTATGGAATTGCTGGAATCAACACAATTTTTTTATCAGTGTGCGATTACCATATGATTCATCATTGCAAAACTGATCAGTCTCATACCGTTTTCGTTTGTTTCGTCATGTAGACTGAATGATCCTATTGTTGGTCGGTATGTCCTTTCATGTCCGATTTTTGCATTTGCATCTCCTATAATAATTTTTACATCATGACTAGGACAGTTTCTTGGCGCTCTATCTAAGGTTTCATAGAATGCATCTTTGACTTCTTCTAGTGCATCTTCAATCGGGGCATGTATATTTATTATGGAGTAGTTAAAGAATCTTCCTCTTATGCGTATTTTACATATTCTTTCGTCTATAGCGTCAAACCCCATAACTAGATGTTTAATTTGTTTTCTTACAATGAGTGCCGTCCCAAAAGTATGATTTTTCTCGTTACAGAATATATTGTGCGTTTTTTTCTCTAGGATCCCCTTTCCAATCCATCTCACCTCTTGTATTGCTGTTAGATCACTTTTATATTTATCTAATTCGTTTAGTAGAACTTTTAATCTGCCAGGTTGATACAGTGTCCTTACATTCCAAGAGAAAATTCGTAAATCATGGTCCTTAATACGATATCCGGGTCTTCGTTGTGTAGTCAATCCTATCCGAGGCTCAGTTGTAGATCTCGTGGCAATATGGTAATGCCAGGATGGGTTTTGCCAGCCCGTCGCCGGTATGCGGGGTTAGTTGGCTATCCAGTGGGCACCACGGGCAGAGCTGCACAAAGTACTGACCAAAATTACTTGAAGTAGTAAGTATTAAGTAATTGGTAAATGTATTTGAAGTACTAAGTACTATGAGTTATTTATATATAAAGTACTTGAATTATCAATTACTTCCAAAATGTACTTGAAATATTTACTTCAAGTACATAGAAAAACTTCAAGTAATTGCAAGTAATTGAAGTACATTGATATTTTAAGTATTTGAAATATCTAAGTACTTCAATTACTTTCAATTACTTGAAGTTTTCCTATGTAGTTGAAGTAAATATTTCAAATATTTCAATACAAATATTTCAAGAAAAATACGAATAGTCCAGTGCAATTAGTCGAAAAAAGAGCATAAAATTGCATTTCATGATGTACGAAATTTTTTTTTGGAATTTGTTTGGGTACATCTGACAATGTTAAAACCAAGTTTGTGGGGTCGCAGTGTGTTGGGAAAAGCCGCCATCTTGAAAAAGAGGTAGAGGTCATTTATACTAAATAACCAGTTTCCATGCAGTGATAGCTGAAAATGATCACTGGCAATAAAATTAATGAATAAAATTATCTACAAAATCAGCTCTCAACGGGGTCTGTAAGTTGATTTGGCTCAAAGTTATGGCCGCTCAAAGTTCAACCTTGATCATGTGGTTGGGGTTGAATGCAGTTTTTTGCGATTAACTCGTAAGAGATTAATTTGTGTGGGTTAATGCCGATTACCAAACTTAAAGTGCTAGTAATTACCTTTAGAATAAGCCCTTAGTCGTCGTTCTCGCTTGTACAGTTTGCGAGTAATCCAACGCCAAAGTTCGTACTGCACGTGCCTGAAATAACTGATAACGCAATTTTTTTGAATATCTCCTTAACGGTTGCTCATATGATAATATAGTAAGAAGCAGAAATACGGGTATTAAAATATCTTTCAAATGGGATATTTGCCGAAACTCTATGTCGTTTCATGTCCGCGACATAACGGGTGAAAAGTCAACCGCGAAGGTTGTGACACTTCGCCGCGAAGGTTGTGACAACTCGCTTCCAGTTTCGCGTGTCGGATGAATTAGAATTTTATGTAACGCCCTGAATTATCTATATTTTGGGTTATTTAACTACTTTGGAAAATTATAATAATGGGAAATAGCAGCTAAGAATCATAATTTTCGAGGTTCTAAAAGTAAAGTTAAGGTAAAACTTTCTGACAAGACTGTCTTTGGAATCCGGGAAACATAACGTGTGCAAAGAAGCCTAAATGAAAGTCAAGTGAAAGCTGTTTAAGCAAAGGTGGTGCAAGCGATTCGTAACCCGAAAAACGGAAAACGGACATAGAGAATAAAAGACAGCAATTATTATAAGTACTTGAACTATTTATTATACTTCAAGTTTTTATTAGTACTTCAAGTTTCTATTAATACTTCAAGTTTTTATAAGTACTTGAAGTAACTAAAAATATCAAAACCAATTACCAAGTACAAGTATTTAAGTAAAGTACTTGCAACATCAATTACTTTCGTTGGTTTAGAAAAGTAATTGAAGTAAAATACTTCAAGTTATATAAAGTAATTCAAGTACTTTTTCAAGTACTTTACTTCAAGTATTGTGCAGCTCTGACCACGGGGAGGTGACGGTTCGGTTTTGCCCACCGTTAACCGGAAATAGAGTTTATTAATTATACTATACTTAAAACTAAATTGGGTTTTTTACTTGCCTTCGCTTTTAAACTGTTACTCTACCTCGAAACTCAACTTAGCATTTCCACTCATCAAACGTCACTATCTTCAACTCAAACGACTTGTCACTAAACACGACTCGGCTTTCAGCACGGGGTCCACAGTCCGCTGGAGGCTAATTGGTTCTGCCCTGTCCTATAAGGGATTAAATGAGCATAAGTAAGAACAAAACAACTGTGACAGATGAGGCTCAAATTCAGTGCAGTGTTACCAGCTTACAAGAACAAAATGAGCAGTATCTTTTACCGCCCTCTACCAAATGACAAAATGTTTTAAACAGTAAAAAAAAATTGAAAATCATAGACATGTTGGGTGAATTGTATTTTTGCCATCCAGCGTCAATGAACTTGCTTCAATGCAAAATTGAAATGGTTTTATTGCTAATAAAACCCCGCCATAAAATTTACCAAATTTCGTCAAGCCACCATCTGTGTACTGAACCGAGCAGAAAATGCACCTCGCGAAGGTTAATGATGCCTTAATGAAATGGAAAGTGAATCAATCCCATTTCGTGTTTCCCATCTCGACGCCCACTTCACTCCACTTTTTATGCAGTCGCCGTGCTCCAGTCCAAAATACCCAGAATCACCGCGTAACGTCGCTCTTGCACAATCCACTTAATCGCCAAAAATCTAAAGCGTAACAATAATAATTGCAAATTCGAAAAGTGAAACCAGTCCGAGAAAAAATCCAGGTACAAAAGGTGGGAAACGCGTTGTTTTTCATTTCTTCTCACCTAAATTTTCGCAGCATGCTTCAATGGGGGTTTTATAGACCGAGTTTGAGTGCTGTTGTTGGTGCTGTACGTCATCCGTTTTGATTACGTTGATGAACGTGGAAATTGCCCCATTGGTGTACGGTCAACTAGCCTCGAAGTCGGCGCTAATAATTTTGATGTCATAAGAAGCAGGTAAGGCGGTTGTGCTGTGCTGTGCCGTGACAACGAGACGACTCCCACAAAGTACTGCGGTGCTCTGCGGAGAAGTGTGAAAACATGAAACTCGCCCGTCCGCCCGTCCGCCGTGGACAGCATCGCTACTTTCGCATAACTACTGTTTTACGTAACCGCCATAAACAAAGCGGAGCGCGGCAGTTAAAACGCGATTAACTCTGCCTGCCAGACGTGCTGGGAGACCTGAAGAAAGTTCAACTGGACGCGATGTGAAGTTGTAAGAAACGGCGAGAACGGGAGGTGAGGTGAGGCCTTTGGTGGCTCGATTATCGGCACGCCACACGCGATGACAATACTGAGGTTCGTGATGAGGCGCGCACACAGGGCAAGAACGGCATCGGCAGATAAGACGCGGCGCGGAACAACTTCTTCCATCTTGAGACACTTAAGAGCAGCAGTGGCACTCGTCTGCGGCGACCCTTAAGAAGTCTACTTTCATAATAATTGAAATTGCAAGCCATCAGGCGCCGAGAATAATAGACTCCGGGCCGCGGGGGCCTGTGCTGGCGCCCCGCCAACTACTTTCACTTTTGGACCCATTCCACGGCCGCCGCTATCTCGCGGGATCAGGGAAATTGCTCGTGGAGCTTCCATGCGGCATGCATTATACATTTGGGAGCGCCTGGGCGCGAGGGGGTCTTATTACGGCCGTTCTGCAGCCACCCCGCCGCCTGCGGGGAGCACATTTGATATCGAAATGGAATCCAAGATTATCCCAGAAATACGGTTTCAGTATCGTCTGGGAAGCATTCTTCCAGCTCGATTCGATTTTTGATTCTAATGTTGCAGATTTCATGGCGGGAGATTAAGGTTATTGCAGACTGCTCGGGGTAGTTAGGTACCTGATCGGGGGCGGGGGCGTGTGTGTGGGTCTGTATTTTTGCATTTGCTTTTGCATACAAAGGACTCTTATTGTTCGGCTGAATGGGCAACAGGAACGAAAGGATCAATTTTATATCAGGAATTATTAAAGGGGAAAATATCCATAAGGAGACGCCGGCCCATAAAGGCGCTTGTGTTTGCTCTGTGGCTTTGGAAGTATTCAAATTTTACAACTGAAGGCAAAGTATCAACCGAACTTACGTAACCCAATGATGGGGTGCCAAGGAAAGGATCTACTGTTTCGATTAGAACTGCCTAGGTTTGTGTATTGTTGGCATTCTTTTTATCGCTTCAACTGTTCCCTGGGATTCTTTATTTCATTTCTACTTCTTTTGTGTCTTGTAAACTTTTTGATGCTGAGCCAGAAAATATTTGCTTGCTGTTGAAACTGTTGAAAACGATTGTAGACTGTAGAATAACGTTTCACATCATAGTACACTTAATAGGAGCAGGTAAGTCTTTATAATATCGATCAATACTGGAAGTGTATTATTGAAATTGATCAAAAAGTTAAGAGTTAAGATGAATTGCTACAAGACCTTAGTCAGATCGGTACTTACCTACGACTGCCTCGTAAGGTGGAATATAACACCTTCGTATGTGGATGAGGGTGTTCGAAAGACAATGTTTAAGGGCATGCTTAGACGGATCCGGACGGATCTTTAAACGGACGTTTGACAATGCAAAGAGCCGTTTAAACACTCGGACCGGATATAGTGTGAATGAATCCGCCGACAGGATGGCAACGATGGGAGCCGGGGGGGGGGCGACGCCGCGGATCACCACACACACATTATTTTGGCGTCTGGGCTCGTACAAAATAGATGTCGATCTTGCTCTATTGAGCAGTCTTGTGGGACAAAACGTCTTAGTGCGAACACGCACGTCCGGATGCCGTTTTCCGTTAAAACAGACGACTTAGTTGGAACGAAGCCTTACCTTACCCCTACTACAGAGGATTCCCCACATGCCAGCAATCAACGAAACGATGACGCTTTACTATTCCGGTGGTGAGAAACGAGAGGCCGTCGTCGGCTTTATGGTCAAGGGTCGGGGGCCTCGGTAGCCTAGGGGTAAGGCGCCTGACTACTATCCCAGAGGTCCCGGGTTCGAATCCCGGCCAGCCACACGGTCTTTCGCCTTTTCCACTTTTCCACCTACATAACTTTCCGTCTTTCTTCTTCCCTCTTTACATTCCTGTTTCCTCCTGGCATAGCCTTCCTTGGCACTTCCCCGCTCCACCAAAAAAGCGCATGTCATCGGTTGGTTGATGAGATTCAATTCGTTTTAGGAGGCATAACACTCCAGCGAGTTGTTTCTCGATGCCCCGATGTCAGAGTCGCGACAGTAATGGTTGGGAGTAGGTGGACTAAAAAATATCGCGAGTAGGTTGTGGCAGTTCCTTCCTTCCCCGACTAGAGCTGCTGTTCGACATTGCACTCTATATGAAGAAAATAGATTGTCGAACAGTATAAAGGGCCTTTCCTGCGACTCTAGTCTTTCACATAAAAAAAAAAACAAATCGGCGGGCTGTCAGTAGCGTTATTGCATTCCAACCGATATCCACACTTTTGGCGATTATAACCATCGGTGGTACGATCAAAACCAATATCATATCCGTTTATGTGCCAACCAAGACTAGCCCAGACACGAACAAGGACGAATTTTACGACCATCTTCAACAGACGCTGGACACGATACCTCAAACTGAATTAATCACACTCGCGGGGAACTTTAATGCACATTTAGGTACAGATCGAATGGGCTGGAAAGGAACGATGGGCAAATTCAGACACGGAGTAATTAACGACAACGGCTTACGCCTCCTTTCATTCGCAGCCTCAAACAATTTGATCGTTGTCAACCGTATTTTCCGCCATCGACTGAAACACCAACCCACCTGGCGAAATCCATCCGGCAAACACTCGGCGTTAGACTACATTTTGTTTTCATCTATTTAAAATCCACTTTCGATTGGATCGATTAAGGTACGTCTACACTGGTGCGCTTTTTCTTTCAACAAGGGCATGCGTCAAAGCGCACGTGGAGGCAGAGTGGAGGCATGCTCACAATGCATGCCTCTTGGATGTTGAAAGAAGGCAATCCCACCAGCGCAAGCCATGACGCACGCATATCCAACTACTTGGATTTTTCGTTCAACTCTCCTTGTAAGTTAAGTTTTGTTTGTTCGTTAGTGAATTTTTATTTGTTTTCAAGTGAATGAAATTTAAATAATCTCCAAAGTGTTGAAAATACCCAAATTAATTTGACCAATTAATGACAATAAATAGTTTAAATAGTTTCTTTATTATATTAAAACAAAGTTATTAATAATGTCTACTCAGTCTACTGAAGAAACTACTAGAAGACGTTTTCTCTTAACCTTTTGCCTTTTTTTAATTACAACAAACGCTGCACTAATTCCGAGTAATAACTCTGTATTCATTTTTTTAACAACAATGAAAAAAATAACAACTCACTACCGATCAACTCATTGGGGCAATGTGGACACTTGTTGCATGCGTCAAACCTCCGTTCAATCGCGCATGCTATGTTGAAAAATGAAAGCGCAAGTTGAAGCGCATGTTGAATTGAAAGAGGAAGACGAAAGCGCACCAGTGTAGACGTACCTTTAGAACAGCTTGGATCGAAACCGAACACGTGACTTTGAAAATTATCCATTGAAAATCACTCGTCCGTATTCGAAGCGACTTATTCGAGAATTTCCCGATTAAACAGGTGTCCGACAGGGAGACGTCGCCTCGCCACTTCTCTTCAACTGTGCAATCGAAGCGATTATGCGTGAAGCATTCGATGAACGACGCAGAGTTTGAAACGACCACTACAATTTCGTAACCGACTTGATATTCGCCGACGGCAATGCGAAAAAGACGAAATAGTGCTCACAATGGACGTATCGAAAGCTCCGGCACGTATCGAAAGTTCACCTCCATGGAACCCAAATCGAACATGTTCCGATATTCAAATATTTGGGATCATTGGTTGAGAGAAAGAAAGTGGGATCGGCGGCCGACATTCACAGCCGCATCGGCCAGGCAACAGCAACATTCGCCTCGCTCAAGTGGTACATATGAAAACGAACACAAATATGACCATCAAAACGAAAGTACGCCTTTGCCGAACGTTGATCCTTCCGATTCTTCTTTATGGATCTGAAACATGGACACTGCTCAAACAGGACGTTAAGAAGCTCGAGGTCTTCCAAATGCGATGCTTGAAGCAGATCCTCGGTGTTTCACTACTCGATCGCCTTCGAAACGAGACAGTCAGACAAAGATGTGATCAGCAGACACTGATCGTAACCCATCTGTCCACGTTTGAGATAACTCTGCGGGTCCACCGACCTTTAACAGGCTCGTCCCATTTACCTTGCTATTCCGCTATGGTCTGCCGTCGTACTGTATTTTGCTCTCCACTAACATATTCTAGGTCATAGAGACGCTTGCCTTCTCTCCCCATTATGTTGATCATCCCCACTATCACGCACGGTATATCGTTGCACGTGGTGTTGTATACGCAGAACTCGCAGAGCACTCTTAGTTTGTATACGGCGCTTTATTTTCTGCAACTAGCCATCCTGCCTATAATAGCGCTTTCTACAGCACGAATGAGGTAGTCACCCTCGCCATCAGGGGGCGATGGCTCGGTGGTGTAGGGCTCCAAGTTGGGCAGCATTCTTGGGAGTACCTACTGCACAAATAGCAGACACTTTATGCTGTAAACATGCTAAGGGCGACGGCGACGGTGCACACAAATTAAAAAGCACACACAAGAATAATCATCTTCGATATCCAATTGCTACACACGCGCACAGGAACATACGAGAATAGCAACACAATCCCATGTCACACCGCCCAGGCAACTTTGAGGGGCGACGGCTACGAAATAGAACTTGGATTGATTGAGTCGCCACTCTCGGCGACCTCGTCGTCGAGTGGTCTGCATATTGTGCTGCACCTTTCATACTCATAGAAAAGCTGTGTGTTCTATTCGTTTTTGCCAGTCGCTGTGGAAATTATTTTCGCCCTTAGCATGTTTACAGCATTATGCTTTAAAAGGCGATGGACGAAACGCTTTACACAACGACAGTCAAAAACGAATGGAATGCACGGCACAGCATGAAGGCGCACATTCTACAAACCACTGCGATAACGAAGACGTCGGTCAAATCAATCTAATTTCTATTACGTATGCATCGCCTGTCAAAGTGGCATTGCACCTTAGTTAGGGTGGATGTGAGTGAATGATTGGCTCCCATACCTTGATTCTTTCGGTTACTGGTGGTCTCCTTATGCACCGCTTCTGTTTTGTGCTCAACAAGCGCCAGACCATCTTTCAGGGCATGTTTTTAATTTTGCACGCGGATCATATCGTTCGGCCGAAATTCGATATTATCGAGGTGTCGTCCTACGAGCGCATCCTTTTTGGAGGCGTAGCCTCAACATATGATACTTTGTAATCCATAGGAGGGAGCCCTGGATGGAACCTTGCGGAACTTCACATGTTGTTCTGAACACTTTCGGCTCCCATCTTCCGATTCACAATGAAGTGGCCTGCCTGCTTCTTTTTTAAAGTAATAGACCAAATAACAGTTTTGGAGGAGTTGTGTTTAACTGACTAACCACCCGGGCCCAAGGCGATCCGCCTGCACTGACTTTGGGCGTCCGAACGAACGCCATCTTTTTTTGTTAAATTTTTCCCGGTTCATTATGAGGTGGCCAACATCATGATCGACATTCAGATCCTCGATTTCTGAAGAAAGTTATGATGAATTAATCAAGAAAAATTAAATATTTATTAATATAATGATTTGGTCCCTTCGTTGACGTACTTTAAATGCAGTCGAAACCCTTATAAGGACAAGATTATGGTAATCCTGTTAAAATCCATCTAAAACTGAGATATTCCAACCCGTATATCCTCCAACTGATAACCACCACCACCACTCTGAATTCCAACTAAAATCGCCCCCTTAAAGTATCCGTAAATACTTGACAGGGTTAACCCATCTGGTCTTGGATTGTCTCTACTCTTGATTTAATCATTCCATCAAAAAGGTCGAAAGTGCACCACTAAGCAAATTTCCCTTTCAGTTTTACTTAAAAATAGGCCATTCTACACGAGCAACCTCCACCAGAAACGAAATTGTAAATTCAATTTTATTCAGACAAGAACAACTCTCCGAAGCCATCATTTGTGCGCCGGAATCCCCCTTTTTTATCACAGAAAACAGCTGGTCCCTAGTCCCTTGATTAGCATTACTGAAGTGGTGAAAGCGCTTATCTTACTCACAACTGTTCACTTCTTATCCCTGGGAAATTAACGAGATTTTAAAGAAATGGATTCTGTTTTCGGCCATTTATCCGGGACCGAAAGGAGGGATCTTATAAGCCGAGGCTGCTTTTAACAGAATGACAACTCAAACTCGGAGTAGAGTGGAGTATACCCGGGGTGGCGGGCTGGGCAGAGTGGAACGGACTAGTGGTGGTTGATTGTTGGGGTGAGTTTTGAGGTTGATGGATTCGGTTTCTAGGCAGGGGCGGAGTGGGTGTGTGTGTATAAGCCTTTAGGGCTTCCTTTAATAAATATCCAACAAACTTTTCGGGGATAGTCTTCCGATAGCTTTCGATTTACTCGACCGGATAAAAGTTTAAGTAATCTTTTTCCGATCCCCTAGAAGCACACCAACAAAAAACGGACTGAAGAGAAAACTTTTAGCATTACTACGGCCATAGCGGAAGGTAGGCGCGCTACTCCATAAGATTGGAGCATTCATGATTCAACACTCAAGGATATCGAGTCCTGAAAGGGATTCGTGTAACAGTTCCATCGTACGCCAGGATGACAATCTTATTTCGAGATGTTTGGGAAGAAAGTTTCTGTTTTGTTTCGTTTTTGCACCGTCCGCACTGGTTAAGGGAGGAAGAAGTCATCTTTGTTTAAATGAGGCTGGAAGCTGCTGTCACATCTCATTTCCACATCTTTTCTCACCGATGACAGTGGCCATTGTGCCCAGCTGTCAGATAATGACAGGAAAAAGAAACTCGGTGTACACAGCATGAGGTGTTGCTTGTTGACGTCTCCGCTTGATACGCATTGAAACCCTTAATGACCAAGACTCACGGACTGTAGCGTGTGCATCCTTGATAAGAGGGTCTTGATTACACTGTTTATTATTCTGTCAGGGTTGCCCCTGGTGTCGGCCAAGGACTTGTGTGATAGCCTCTTGCCCACACATAATTCCGGGACGTAACTTCATCTGAGGAGTCTTCATGAATGACGTTTCTATCGCTCCAAGGAAGAGCTTGACAGTTTTTTTTTTTTTTTTTTTATGTGGCAGACTAGAGGCTTAGGGAAAGTCCCTTTGTACTGTCGACAATCTATTTTTTTCCATATACACCGTCGAACAGCAGCTCTAGCCGGAAGATAGAGAGAAGAGAGAGAGAAAGAAGAGAGGAAGGAACTGTCACAACCTGATTGCGATATTTTTATTCCACCAACTCTCAACCATTTCGCGACTCTGACATCGGGGCATCGAGAACAACTCGCTGGAGTGTTATGCCTCCTGAAACGAGTTGAATCTCTTCAACCAACCGATGGCATGCGCTTGGTGGAGCGTGGAAGAGAACTAGTGAAGGCTATGACAGGAGGAATCAGGAATGTAAAGAGGGAAGAAGAAAGAAGGAAAGTTATGTAGGCGGGAAATTGGGAAAGGCTAGGACCGTGGCACCACCGGGATTCGAACCCGGGACCTCTTGGGATAGTAGTCAGGCGCCTTACCCCTAGACTACCGAGGCCCCCAAGTGTTGTGGGTGATGGTTACTAAGATAACTTAACATCTACATCCCCGCCGAGCCTGGAGCTTTCGGATTTTTATTAGCTATTAAGGGAGTAAAAATAGCCAAAACACATACTTGCGCTTCTCTTAATTATCCTGGCGCATTCGCGTTTATGACCGCGGGTCTTCTTAAACTTGCGGAGCCGCAAAAATCTTGATTGAAATTTGTTTACCTAAGAGAAAGGAAGGAAGAGTGGTGGGGGGGAAAAATGTCGAAGCCATCCAGCCATTCACAACAGCATTACGATGTAATTTCCTTCTCGTTCCCCCAGTATCCAGGCCGATTAAATACACCATTAGCAAGGATACAAGGAGTCCTTAGATCTAAAAGGACAAGAAGGCGTCTTGTGTGCCTGTGTGTATATCCCGGCCCTGCGCTGTATATATATATATATGTATAAATACATTCCGACCAGCTTCTGCCAGACAGACAAACACAGTCAGGACGTCAGGCAGGATGGGATAATAAAACCCGAAATGTTGAGTTTTATTACCAGCAAAGGAAAACATTGGCAAGCAAAAGGAAGGAAATGGGAAATTAATTTTTCCAAAGGAAAGCCCCCAAAGCTATCACTAGGGATGAGTCCCAGCGACTGGGCTGGGGCAGGTGATGATCTCTGTATTTGTGACTGGCACACTTGTGCATATCGCCACACAGCCGTACCTCGCAGTCATTGCAGAATACTTTGATCCTCCAGGAAGAAGATTAATGGCCCCTTAATTGAACGAACTTTTCAATTAAGATCTCGGCAACGAATTTGAGGACAACGTGAAATTGTTCATTAGATCCTTTGGTCGATCTTTTTTAGCCAAATACCACAAAGGACACTCTCGTTCAGCTGACGAACTGCTGAACTGACGACCGGTGAATAAAAACGGAAAAAGGACATTCGACGCAAAAAAAATGTTAAGTTGTAAATAAGACATAAAACCGACAGACAATCAAAACGGATTTTAAATTAGAAATCAGTTGGCTTCGTTTTACGAGAGTACCTGGCTTAAGTTGATTGTTATTACGGCGAATGATTGATGGCGAAGGGCCCGCCATTTCTGGGCTTAGTTAAGGTAATTCCATCATTATGATGGAGAAGAATTTATAGCCCTGTATTTTTTATGATTTTTTGAATATTATTTTTTTTGTGTTGGTGATTATTTTGAATTTAACAACCCTGCGAAGAGGGATGCTGAAAAGTATGATGGAGGCTTTAATGATGGCGTCTTCTTTTAAAAATTATTAAGGATTCTTGAAGAGGAATAGAAAAGTACCGATGAATTAACATGTCGTAAATTATTTGTTTTTAGGGGATTTGTTCGGAATAATGTGTTATGTTGTGTGGCAGAGCAGAGTGCGTCAAACTCTCACAGCTATATTTTGTGGGTATCGGGAAAAATAGTACGGCAATGTAATTATTAATCATCCAAAAAACTTTCTAGCGCCGAAGGTGGACGAAGTCGCAACTTAGAATCAGTACTACCTTCCTGCAATAATTTTACATCCTTATATTACCAAAATATCAGAGGAATGGTTTCTAAATCCCGTAATATTTATTTAAATGCCATCATCAATGACTTCAATATTATTGTTCTTACAGAAACTTGGCTAACTCGTGGACATTTAACTTCGGAGTTTTTTGATGAAAAAAGATACTTAGTTTATCGAAAGGACCGTTGCCCTGTTTCGACTGGATGTTCTCGTGGAGGTGGAGTGCTAATTGCAGTAAAGGTCGAATTCAGTTCTACGTTGCTGACACTTGAAGTTGTGGATGCTGTGATTGAACAACTTGCAGTTTGTGTTCAAATTCCAGGTCTTGGTACTTTGAAAGTTTGTGTCAGCTATATTCCTCCAGCGTCTCCTGTGACGATTTATGAGGCTCATGCTAGAAACATTAACACCTTGTTTGATGTCGCCCAACCTAAGGAATTCTTGTGCGTTTTGGGTGATTTTAATCTCCCCAACATCAAGTGGTCTGGCACGGTTGATAATGATACTCTTTTGCCAACGAATTTTACATCTCGGAGTGAATGTTTAATTATTGACACTGCATTTGGTTTAAATTTAGTTCAGGTTAACCGGTCTAGAAATTGTATTGGTAGATTTTTGGATTTAGCTTTTATTAGTTCTGATTTAATTTGTAATGTAGCTGAAGTACTTTTGCCTCTAGCTAAGATTGACATTTTTCACTATCCTTTTGTTCTTGAAATTTGTACTTACAAATTTGCTTCAATTGCTAATTTTTGTACTTATAAATACAGTTTTTCTAAAGGTGATTATGATGGCTTGAATAACACTGTAGAACAAATGACAAACTATTTTTTCTCATATGGAAAAAAATTTGATATTCATTGAGATCTGAACTTTTGGAACACGACTGTTTTGGTAGTTTGTAATTATCAACTCTTTTTCAAAAGTTATTAACTTTTGAATGTTATGTTAAATGCAAGCAAATAAAAACAAATAATTTTGTTTTTGGCAAATATTTTATTTTAATACTACAGAAAATGTATACAAAAGTACTATATATACTATAAATATAAAAAGTTTTTGTTTTGAACATTTTTCAAACAGTTTTACGTAAAATTTCTGATCCGACCATATTAAAAAAACCCATATTGAGTAAAAAAAAGTTCGAACTTTCAAAAGTTAATAACTTTTGAAAAAGAGTTGATAATTACAAACTACTAAAACAGTCGTGTTCCAAAAGTTCAGATCTCAATGAATATCAAATTTTTTTCCATATGAGAAAATTCGTGTTTCATAGTGTAATTACTTGCAATCTGTACACTGGGACTGTGAACTTCAATGCTATTGTTCTAATTTAGAAAGTTGCTATTCAAGGTTCCTTGAATTGGTTCATGTTGGTATTAATCGTTTTATCCCAATTGTTACTCGTTCTTCTTCCAATCATCTTCCTTGGTTTAATAGAGGTTTATTAAGACTTAAAAATGCTAAAAATAAAGCTCACAAAGCTTTAAGGTTTCATTGTAATTCCTATAATTTATGTAAATTTAAAAGACTTCATAGAGAATATCACTTTCTTCATCGCTTTTTATTCAATCAGTATGTTTCATCTGTTGAGAAGAATATGAAAAATGATTGCAGGGCCTTTTGGGCGTACATCAACGCCAAACGTTCTTCGTCCTCTATGCCTGCTTCTATGGAATATAATGGTATTTACTCTAACAGTTTGCAAGGAAGTTGTGATCTTTTCGCTGAATACTTTGGATCTATTTATGCGTCGAATAATAATAGTGATCCTATCCCTGATTTTGATGATTTAATTTCAACTGTCGATGTTGGCCTTATTCAACTTGAACAGAGTGAAGTTGAATCATACTTTAAAAAATTAAACAGTGACGTGTTTCATGGACCAGATTTGTTGTGTAATTTATTATTAAAGAAATGTATCTCTAGTCTTTCGTATCCTCTTACAAAAATATTTAATATGTCTAATAATTATTAATTATAGAGGAATTGCGAAGCTATTACCTGTTCCTAAATGTTTTGAAAGTCTAGTTACTGACAGACTACAATTTGTTGTTAATAAATGTATTTGTGAGGCGTAACATGGTTTTATGAGCGGCAAATCAACTACCACAAATCTAGTGGTTTTTAAAAACTATGCAATTAATGCTATTGAACGTGGTGAACAGGTTGATGTTATTTATACAGACTTTGTAAAAGCCTTTGATCGCATTGACACTGCTCTGTTAATTAAGAAACTACGTGCGTTTGGTCTTCATTCCTCTCTTCTCAATTGGCTAAGTTCTTATCTTACTGGTCGTAAACAGTCCGTTTCAATCGATACATACATATCTGTCTAAAACTTTTGCTGTAAAGTCAGGTGTGCCGCAAGGTAGTCATCTTGGTCCATTGTTATTCAATATTTTTATTAATGATGTTTGTAACATTTTTTCGCGTGCCAGTACTTTATTGTTCGCAGATGATTTGAAGATCTTTACATCAATTTTTTCACTATCCGACTGCATTATTCTTCAGAAGGAACTTGACACCCTTTGTTCGTGGTGCAAGGCTAACAGACTAGAGTTAAATCCCAATAAATGTAAAAAATATTCGTTTTATCGTCTTGTTGTCCCTTTTTCTTATTCATATAATATTAATGGTGTGATTGTTGACTCTCCAGTTACTATTTGTGATCTTGGCGTTACCTTTGATCATTCGTTCAACTCATCTTGCCAGGTTGACTTTGCATGCTCCAAAGCTTTTAGAATGCTGGGTTTCATAAAGCGAAATTCTACTGACTTTCGGGACCCATTTACATTAAAAGTCCTTTACATGTCCCTTGTTCGGTCTCACTTAGAATACGCATCTGTTGTGTGGAATCCTTATACCTCTCTCCACCGTTCTCGGATTGAATCCGTGCAGAAGTCCTTTACTCGGTTTTCTCTTCGTAAGATCCATTGGCGTAATAGTGTGCTAATGTGGTCTTTAAGAGATCAAAAGAATCGCTCTCACTCCAGGAACGCGGCGATCGGAAGATAACGGACTTCCTCCCCTCGGACCCTCCTCCACACTTTTTGGCGGACAACCTACGGCCATGTCGAACTGTGGCAGCGCTGATTCTCTCAAGCTTTCCAAGCTGCTCTGGCGAGTTCAGTAATTAGTTTGTCTTCGCATGGATTTTATCAAGGTTTTGACTGTTAGGGGTCATCCATTAATTACGTGAGGCGTTTAGGCGGGGAGGGGGTCGAGCCGAATCTCACCCAATCTCACGGGGGGGTCTTGACAAATATCACGTAATTTTTTTTCCTCTAGAAACAGTCTAAAATTGCTAGAAAACTGGATAAAATTAAATAAAACATGTTTCTCCACTAAAGACCCTCATTCACTTACAGGCCTCCAGCCTTTTAGGACAAGTCCACAGACACGACGCAATGAAGGCCACTCAGTCTGACTGAGAGATTGCCTGAACGGCCGTGGCATGCAGGTGATGTCAGACACTCAGACGACAGTTTAGCATAGCAGGTTGTTAATTCAACTGCCAAAATGTTCATGGCCTTTAAAAGCACACACAGATTGGTGACTGGAAAAATCTTTAAAATACCCTAAGGCGGCTCCAGACTTAAGCCGTGAACAGCCGCGAATAGGCGCGAAACAGAGTGTGGATGGTTTTCGCACCGAGTTCGCGCCTTGCTTTCAGTTCCGACTGGATACGGCCTAAATTTTTGCCGTAAATTCCCGGCTTGAGACTGAATAGTTCTGGGGTGGTAGTAGGTAAGTTGTTTCAATTTACCATTTCATACAAAAATTCATGTATTATACATTTTTTTGTATGAAGAGGTCTATTGAAACAACTTACGTGTTACCACTCCAGATCTTCAGGCACACACTGACGACAAATGCTCACACATATAAAGATTTATAACAGTTTTCTTGGACTGCAGGCAGTGCCGTAGCTACTCTCTTTTGCGTGGTGGGGCAAAGCAATTTTACTAAATTAACGCGGAAAATGTCACTTGGAAACAAGTTTGTACCGAGTGCTGGCTGTACCCCTACACTAGGAAGTATAGTATATTTTTATTGATATATATATAGATTTTCGAGGGATATCGAATCAGACCACTATTTGCGGGTCCCTTTTCGTCCCTCTGCCTAGAGTCATCTTATTGGGGTTGCAGTGGGTTGTCCCATTGCTCCCTTACTTCGACTCCCCTAGTTATCGCAAGCAGCTGATTGAAAGGAGTCTGCCTCATGTCCTCCATCCAATGGAGTCCAGTTATGGCAGCCCTTTTCCTCGCCACCGCCGGACAGTGACACACTATGTGTGTGGCCGTCTCCGGTTCCTCCAGGCACATCCGACAGGTGTCATCCTCCAGAATTCCCATTCTTTTTAGGTGATACCTGAAACATCCGTGTCCTGTAATCAGTGCCACCAACCATCTGAGGGTTCTCCTTTGCATATGCAGGATCCTTCTTCTGGCTGCGGTAATCGGCAACGTAAGCACCATCTTAGCCTGCCTACACGTGGTCATAGCGTCCCACCGTCTCCGGTGCTCCTCAGCGACCCATTTCTCGATGTGGTTCCTTACCAACCCTCTGCCAATGGCAGAGTATGGCTCCGGTCCCCAGAATTCCGAGGTTGACCCCTGTTTTGCCAGGTTGTCAGCCTTTTCGTTCCCATCGATGCCTGTATGTCCTCTAACCCAAGCTAGCGTCACGTTGTTTTGTTGCGCACACCTGTTCAGTTTTTGGACACATTCCAACGCCAGAGACGCATTAATCTCTGTCTGATTCATGCGCTTAATCACAGCCTGATTGTCCAGTGCTATAAGGATACTTCTTCCCTGCACCTGACCCTCATTTATGTGATCCAGCGCGTGCAGCAGAGCAAGCATTTCCGTCTGGTAGACTGAGGTGTAATTCCCCAAAGCCAGAGAGCAGGTCAGATTTAAGTCCTCTGAGAAGACTCCCGCACCTGCTCTGCCGTCAATCATGGATCCGTCCGTGAAGATAAGTATATATGTCTTCCGGTCTCCCTTCCGGGAGCGTTCCGTTCCCTATGAGGGTTTTATGATACCTTTCGGTCACCCTCATTTTTGTGATCCCTTCCATGGGCATCATGAGCTCCCTAATCCCTTTAATGCGATCCAGGATCTTCATGTGCCCATATAAGGTTCCTGACGCCTGCCATGCGGCATCCCGTCTCATCCGAATCGCTGAGGCTGCCGCAGTCTTCATCACCTGGAGATCTAACGGCAGCAGACCTAACAGCGCCTCCAATGCCGCGGCGGGTGTGGTGCGGAAAGCACCGCTCACACCTACGCTGGCCATTCTTTGCACCTTGTCCAAATGCCTCTTGACGGTTTTCTGTGTGGCTTTAGTCCACCAGACCACCGAGGCATAAGTTATGATGGGTCTCACCATCATGGTATATGTCCAGTATGCTAACCTTGGTGAGATACCCCACCTTAGTCCACATACTCTTCTGCACTGGTGAAGCACCCTTGTTGCCTTCTTAATCTTCTCTTCAACGTGGTATTTCCAGGTTAGTCGCGAGTCCAAGTATACACCCAGATACTTGACCATCCCAGACACCTTGATCCTCGATCCAAAAAGCATGAGGGGCTGAAAATCCAGATCTTTAATCTTCCTAGTGAAGATTATCGCGTCTGTCTTATTGGCATTTATGGTGAGGCCCTGTTCCGTACACCACTGCTCAACCACTTGGAGTGCATTCCTCATGATATCTGCCGTAGTGCTCATAAACTTGCCACGTGCCACAATCGCTACATCATCTGCATACCCAACGGTATGCACGCCCATTACCTCTAGCCGCCTGAGCAGAGTGTCCACAGTGATGTTCCACAGGAGGGGCGATAGGACCCCGCCCTGTGGGCATCCCTTGCTGACCCTCCCTCGAAGCCGCGAGTCTCCTGTCTGAATCCTTACCGCTCTGTTATTCAGCATGCTGTCCACCCACCTTACAATCATGGGGCTGACCTCGCGCCTCACCAGAGCGTCTTTGAGTTTGTTGAACTGTATCTTGTCGAAGGCGCCTTCGATGTCCATAATAACGGCCATCGCTATGCCTCCGGTATACAGTTCCCCCTCGGCTACTCGCACCAATTGGTGAAGTGCCGTTTCTGTAGATCCTCCAAGGATGCCTCCTTAGCATAGTACTCTCCAGGTGGTCTGCCACCACTCTTTCCATTGTTTTCAACAGAAAGGATGTTAGGCTGACTGGCCTGGAGGACTTCGCCTCGGTGAAGTCCTTCTTGCCTGGCTTAGGGAGAAATACCACTTTGGTTTCCCTCCACACCGCCGGAATGTATCCTGTTGCTAGACAGGTAACTAATATTCCCCTAAGCCTGGGTGCAATGATTTCTTTGCCCCATTGAAGCAGCGCAGGGAATATTCCGTCACGCCCCGATGTCTTGAAGGGAGAGAATGTGTCTATTGCACGTCTCACCCCTTCCTCCGTCACCACCCCGTTAGCCTCCTCTCGGTTCATCCTTGTAGCCATTCTGTTACGAATAGCCCAAGATTTACCCGAGATATAGCTGCCAGGAAAGTGAACTTCCATCAGGATCTTGTTGGTTTCCTCCAGCGTCTCCGTCATCCTCCCCGACGGGTCACGAACGAGTCCGACTTTGGAGACCGGGTCCCTGGAGATCATTTTCTGAAGTCTGCTGGCCTCAGATATGCTCTCCATGCTCGAGCAGAAGTCCCTCCACGACTCCCTTTTCCGTCGTCGCAGAGTTTGTTTCATTTCTCTTTTCTTGGCTTTATAATTCTCCCAGGCTACCGGGTCATTGCACCTCATCGCTTGGTTGAAAGCCCTTCTGACCTCTTTCTTCAGTTTCTCCAGTTCCCTACACCACCAGGGTGTGGGATCATGGTCATCCACTGACGTAAGAGGACACGCCACTCGAAAAGCGTTCTCTATCGCTGTCTGCAGGACATGCAACTGAGACTCTGCTTCTCTTGTGGTTTTCGGTGCCCTTGGCACGCGCTCCCCGAGATTCCTGCGCAACATTTCAGTATATCTAGACGTGTCCGTGTTGCGAGGAATTCTCGTTGTTCTAATTCCGTCTCCCCTGCCCGGGGTTCCGTACGCTATCTCAAATGAAATGGCTCTGTGATCTGACATAGTCGTCCGATCCATCACCTCCCAGTTGGTCAATCTTGTCAACATCCGGTTGCTGCATAGAGTTATATCTATGACTTCCCTTCGTCTAGCATCGACGAAGGTTGGTTCTACCCCTCTATTTGCAATAACTAGATTGTTGCATTCCACAAATTCGAGCAAAGCCTCTCCTCTATGGTTGTCGTTGGTGCTTCCCCACACCGTGTTGTGTGCATTTGCGTCGCAACCAACTATTAACCCTGTGCCTTTTTCGCCACAGGTAATAACCAGAATTTCCAACTCCCTGGTGGGCGGAGGATCTGGCGAATCGTACGGAAGGTAGGCTGAGGCTAGAATGAAAGCCCCACTTCCAATACCTACGCGTACTGTTTGAGATCTGGTGTGCACAAGTGCGACAGTAAAACCGCCTGCACTCCGTGTTTCACCAGCACACACGTCCTCACTCTTTCATTCGCATTGGGAACGTACAGAGTGTCAAAGCTCCCAGATAGTCCCCTAATCCTACCCTTGTAGATCCAGGGTTCCTGTATGAGAGCAATATCCAGCTTCATCTCACCGAAGCCTCGCGTCATCATTGCTGATGCTGTCTGCTATGGTGTAGATTCAACTGGCAAACCTTTAATTGCCGGAACTGGCCCACCTCCCGCCCAGCTGACGAGGATTCCATTTCACTGGTCCCCTTCTTCAGCTGCCTTTCCGGCCGGCTCTACCATTTCCTCCGGCTTGTCCTTCTGGAATCGCACGTAGGCAAGGTCCAGCCCGCAGTTGAGTTTCCCCCCTGCATGCCTGACCGCCTCCGCCTCCTCCTTCGGACACCATACGGTGAGAATGGTACCGCCGTTTTTCGCGTCACCATATCTGCCTATGCGACTGACCCTCCACTTAGAAGTGTCCGTCACACAGGCATTTTGACGACGTAATCTGGCTAGGATGGTTTCCTTGCTCTCCGGCGAACCGGGAACCCGGATGATCATCCTCCTCACATCCTTAAGGATGTGAAGGCGCTCCACTCTCAGATTGACTCCTTCCCATAGGTCAGTCATCTTTCCGACAGCTTCGTACAGCCAGGCCTTGGATTTTTGGTTCACGCACCTGAGTGCAATGACCCCGTCCTCCAAGTCTACCTCGGTAATACCGATGTCGCCAGCGTTGTCAGGCAGAGAGTCTAGTGCCTTGAGCAGGGCCGCTTTAAAAATGGTTACCTGCTTCGTGCCCAGACCCTCCTCCCTTCCATCGTCGGTCACACCCAAACGGAGGTCACAGCCTGCTATGCCTGCGTAGGTATTCTCCGCCACAGGCTCCGCACGCACGACCCCCGAGACAGAAGGGTTGACTCCTCCCTGTTTTACAGGTTGAGGTTGTCCACCCTTCCTTTCCCTGGCCTTATCCTCCCCTTCGACAGTAGAGCCCACGGCTGAGGTGCAGAGACTTTCACCTCTAAACCTCTTCGTGGGTCCCACCTCCTCCGGAGTGGACTCGGCCGATCCCCCAACAGAGGAAGTTGCCTTCTTCTGTCTTCTGCGCTCCCTCTTCCTCTTCTGCTTCAGCTGCTTTCGCAGCCTCACTTCCGAGTCGGATTCCTGCGCTAACGTAGGCCCAGAGCCGGCTGACCTCTTGACACATTGCTGCATCGCATTGTCCACCTTCTCTGAGCATACCTCCAGGTTCAGCTTCACTAGCTCGCTCGCCGCCGCTTCTACGCTTTCCTGCGTGACTGCGTTGACATGCGAGTCGTCCACTTCCCTGTTCCTCGTAAGCAATAGATGGCCTCCCCCAGAATCCATGAGGCCGACCTCCGTAGAGGGTGGATTTCCCTGGCTTGCAGGTTTACCACCTGGGGTAAAAATTTCCTTTGTTTTATCCATTGCTTTTAAGTATCTATCTTAGTCAGGGCGTCCTAACGGGACCACGCAAGCCTCACCACCACGTCAAGGTGTAGATACATCGGTGAGGTATTTTTATTGATATTTAGGAAATCTATCTCGTCACTCTACTTAGAACAAAATAAAAGGTGCCGAGTAAAACAAAAAATGGTCTTAAAATTGGTGAACACCGACCTTGATTGAAACATATTCCTCTTTTTTCAATCATACTCCAATTTTCCCCTAAAATATAATATAACTCAACACGCTTCACACATTTCACGCAAAACAAACTGACGACTGGCGAGCTCGTTTCTTTTGTGCATCGATTATCTTTGAGTAGGATAAATCGAAAGGACCATTGTACATTATGAAAATGATCAAGCTCCCATAAAGCATATTCAACAATACATGCAGATTCTTTTGAGCTCGAATTCACCGTCGAATGTCCGCCCGTATGTACAGCTCAGTTCTTGGCCATTTAAATTGGTCAAGTTTCGGGGTTTGTGAGGCTGTATGTTCTCCCTTTAAAAAGGTTAAAACCCCTACGGCCATCATATGCCCCTTAAAAGCCAAACGGCCGGTGTTCGCCCGTTGCATCTAATTATCGGCACACATACAGATATCTCCGTGTAAAGTAAAGAAACATACTTGTGATGAAGGAACCCGTGCAGACCTAGATTACAGGAATGCCAATTTGGGGAGAAAATGCTGAATGGGTTTTTTCCATCCATCCAATGGCGCTACAGCCCAAATCGAGCCTTGGCCTCCTCAAGGGCATTTCTCCAATTTTGACGGTCTCTTGCAGCATGCCTCCAGCTCCGGATGTTGAGCATTGACTCTGCGTCAGCCGTCACAGAGTCTATCCATCTCCTCCTGGGTCTACCTACTGGCCTACTTCCCGAAATTTCTGATGCCATAAGCCGTTTTGGGATGCGATTGTCCTCCATTCTGATCACGTGGCCGGCTAGTCTCAATCTGTTGATTTTTATTAAAGTTGAGAGTTGTGGGTCGTCAAAAATTTCATACAACTCGTTGTTGTATCTTCTTCGCCATATTCCATCCTCTCTGATTGGGCCTATTATGCATCTGAGAATTTTCCTCTCGAACCTGTTGACTCGTTCCTCTATGTCCTGGGTCATAGTCCAAGTCTCGCTACCATAACACAGTACTGGTCGTATTACTGTTTTGTAGAGTGAGAGTTTCGTTTTCCTGTGCACAAATCTTGAGTGCAGGATTTGTTTTTGGGCATAAAAGGCTCTATTAGCCAGTAGTATTCGTCTGGTTATTTCTTCTTTTTCTTCGTTTCTTTTTGTGATAGTAGACCCAAGGTAGACTGTTTTATCGACTACTTCTAGGTTATGTTCGTCGATGGTTATATTTCTTCCCATTCTAAATCGTCCTGCTCTGGATTGTTGCATAACCTTCGTTTTTTCTTCGTTAATCTTCAGGCCTATGTCCTTTGCCGCCTCTTTTAATTCGACATAGACTTCTTTTGCTGCCAAAAAGGACCTTCCCACGATGTTTACGTCATCCGCATATCCAAGTAATTGTACCGACTGGGTAGCTATTGATGCACTTCTCTGGACTGACGTTTTCCTTATCACCCATTCTAGGGCCAGGTTGAAAAGCATGGGGGCCAGCCCATCTCCTTGTCTAAGCCCTTGACGTACTTCGAACTCCTCTGTTATAACATTCTGGATCCTCACTTTCGCCAGTGAGCTATTTGTGGCGCATTTGATCAGTTGTACCAACTTTGAAGGGATTCCTATTTCCGATAGGATCTCATATAGCCTCTCTCTGTTTATTGAATCATATGCCTGCTGAAAGTCGACAAATATCTGATATACATCTACATTCCTTTCCCAGGTTTTCTCCAGAATTTGCCTTAAGGTCAGCAGTTGGTCCGATGTTGACCTGTTTGTCCTAAAACCAGCTTGATATTCTCCTATAAGGCCTTCCGCTATAGGTTCCAGTTTTTGTTTCACAAGGATTGTGAAGATTTTGTAGCTGGTGCTGAGGAGTGAGATGCCTCTGTAGTTTTTGCAGTTTAATTTATCTCCTTTCTTGTATATTGGACATATAATCGCTTTCTTCCAGTCCTCTGGTATAACTTCTTCCTCCCAGATGGTGCATATGAGTTCGTGTAAAGTTTGTAGCAGTTGGGGTCCTCCTTCCTTTAGCAGCTCAGCTGCTATTCCATCGGCGCCAGGCGATTTGTTGCTGCTCTGCCTTTTTACAGCTTCCCGCACCTCATCCAGTGTTGGTGGTTCTATTGAGATGTTATCTTGGGGAATTACAAATGCCTCTGTCTCTGCATTCTCGTTTGATATGGAGATAGGGTTCAATAGGTTCTGAAAATACTCTCTCCACCTTTCCTTTATCCTATCAGGATCTGCCAACAAGTTCCCATCTATGTCCTTGCAGATGTCCGTTCTTGGCTGAAACTTGTTGGTGATCTGGCGAGTTCCTTTGTACGCTTGTCTAATTCTCCCTTCATTGAAGTCTTCCTGTATCTGTAAGATTTTCCTATTTAGATATTCCCTCTTCTTTTTTTTTTTTTTCTGCATAACTTGTCTGCGGTTTTTCTTTTTTCCTTGAAGACTACCATCCTTGCTCTTGTTGGCCTTGCGATGTACTCTCGGTGGCTCTGGTTTCTTTCTTCAATTGCTGCTCTACAGTTTTGGTCAAACCAATCAATTCTAGTCTGTCTGGGGGTCCAGCCTAGTGCCTCTTCTGCTGCCCCCTTTATGCTGTTTTTGACCTGTTCCCATTTGTCGTTGATGCTGGGCTGCTCATCTACCTCTCTCAAGTTTTGTACGACAGCATGTTGGTAGGCATCTCTTATTTCTTCCCGTTTTAGCTTATCTATATCGTATTTTGGCTGAGTTTGCCCTCTATGCGTTTTAGTTGCTATCCGGGTTCTCAATTTCACTTTGACTAGATAGTGGTCCGAGCCACAGCACGCTCCTCTCATTGTTCTTACGTCCAGTATACTCGTGGCCCCTCTTCTTTCAATTAGGACGTGGTCAATTTGATTATTAGTTCCTCCGTCTGGTGACTGCCACGTCATCTTATGTATATCTTTGTGCGGGAACATTGTTGAGCTTACTACCATTGCGTTTGAGCTTGCGAAATCGATCAATCGACTACCATTGTCATTGGTAACGTTATGTAGGCTATGCTTTCCTATGACTCCTAGGAACTCCTCTTCTTTTCCTACTTTGGCATTCATATCTCCAAGCACCATTTTAATATCGTTTGACGGTATTAACCTGATGGTGTTTGTTAGCTCTTGGTAGAATTCCTCTTTCTCCTCATCCGTTTTCTCTTCTGTGGGCGCGTGGACGTTTATAAGACTGATGTTATGTAACCTTGTCTTAATGCGAAGTGTGCATATTCTATTGCTGACTGGTTTGAAGTCCAGAATCAGAGATTTCATTTCCTTCTCTACGATGAATGCTACTCCGAACTCTCTTCTTCCATTTGATGATCCGCTGGAGAGTACCGTGTGGGTTTTTAGATCCATTATACCACTGTGGGTCCATTTTGTTTCCTGAAGGGCTGTGATCCTTATGCCATATTTTTTTAATACTAATAAAAGCGAACGCAGAGCGCCCGTTCTGTTGAGCGTCCTGACGTTCCATGTTCCAAGATCGAATGGGTTTTTTAGAGGCTTTTATTTTCGATTGTCGTTAAATTTTGTTCCTTCTTTTTGTTTCGATTTCATATATAAGAAAAACGTGTGGGGCAATGCAAAGGCGTGGGGGGGCTAAGCCCCCCCTAGACCCCTGGTTGCTACGGCCCTGACTGCAGGCCCCACCCAGTTGGCGGTCGAGAAGATATATGGTGATACTTGGCATCAAGGCGAAAACTTTCAGGCCCCGGCCTGCTGTCGACATGTGTGTGAAAGAGGGCCTTAAAATATGGCTAAACCCTACACAAAATTTTTTATGCGAACGCCAGAAAGTGGCATAGTACCCCTCGATTGTTTAGCCGCCACCGGCCAGCCAATTCGACGAATGCTGCGGCGTACGAGCCATGTAACACTGACCCGCGAAAAGGCCATTACAATATAGAACTACAAGAAGGGTCCTCCGTAATAAAGTTCTTGTTGATTATCAGTGCTCACGTTTTAGTAGTTGGGTGTCCACTACAAGCGCAAAAGCGTGTGGAATAGAGGAGGGGCAAGTACGATTTCGAATTATCAGTTATCTATAATTGAAGCTTGTAGTTGCGCACGGGTCAATTTTATCACCTGCCCTACTTTTTATCTTATTTCTTAAATGACCTACTTTCGATCCCTTCTAACCCATTTCGTACGTACGGTACCGTATGTTACTCTTACGGCTTCTATAATGCAAGATAAGCACGTGCCAGATCCTGTCGTGATAATCACGAACTTAGCGAGTAAGTACACAAAACTCATTCTAGAATGGGGCAAGAATAGTGTCAACCCCACTAAAATCAAGTACTGTCTTATTTCCAATAAAAAGTGCAACACGAGACGAGCCATCATAAATATATACTTCTGGGTGGGCTCGCTTTTTCGCCGCTTGCCAAAAAGGAAAAGTATCGGAACACAAAAAGTTCCATAGGAAACTTTTTAGCTTATATACGTATATAGTAGGAACTCTTCCACCACTTGGAGGATATTCGTGCATCCTCACAATTGTTGGCCGATTCACGACATGGTCTGATGAAGCTTACGCGAAAGGTATCGTCACCGAATACATTCTACGATTTGGTGCGCCGTTTGAAGTTAAGGCAGCGGCAGATAGAACACGTTAACGCGATGCGCGCGTAAGATGCGTGTGACATTTCAATTAAAGTAAATGCTATTTAATGGAACCAGTCCCAATGACTCGCTCTCGCTCGCAATGGCTCTCGGGAAAGCACTCTACTAAAAAGCATGCCGTTAAGAGTGCGGATGGAAGGCTGCTGTGCAGCGACGAAGAGCAACTCCAAAGATGGAGAGATTACTTCTTCGCCGCCCTGAATGGTACACTTACTCAGGAACCTCAGGAAAACAACAACAATGCACAGCCAATAAGAATCGCCACTCGGGCCCCATCCAAGACGGAAATAGTAACCGCAATTCATGCGATGGCCAATGGTAAAGCAGCAGTAAAAGATGGCATCCCGCCAGAATTGTTGAAAGCCGACTCAAGCCTCATAGCAGATGCGCTTCAGCCAATCCTAGAAATAGCATGGAACACCTGTACCTTTCCGGAGGATTGGACGGAAGGTATCATAGTCAAAATACCAAAAAAGGGGGACCTAACAATATGCGACAACTAGAGAGGTATCTGTTTATTATCTACTGTGGGCAAAATTTTGTCCCATATATTACTATCTAGGATAAGTGAGGCAGTTGATCGAACGCTTAGGAGGCAGCAGGCCGGATTCAGGAAGGGCCGCTCCTGTATTGATCATATTAACACCTTGAGAATAATAGTGGAGCAGTCTACTGAATTCCGATCCCCCCTTTACCTTGCTTTCGTAGACTATGAGAAAGCGTTCGACTCGGTTAATAGGAGCTTCATTTGGCAGGCACTACGGCGACGGGGACTGCCTGATAAAATAATAGAATTGATAAAAGCCCTATATAACAATTCCAAATGCAGAGTTCTCCACAATGGAAAATTATCCGACAGCTTTGAGGTGAGCTCAGGAGTACGACAAGGGTGCCTACTATCGCCATTACTATTTCTTATAGTAATAAATGACATCCTTGTCGGCGCTCTAGATAATAGAACAGGCGGCATACAATGGGGTTTGGTAGACCGCCTTAAGGATCTCGACTACGCCGATGATATCTGTTTGCTGGCCCACAGACACCAGGACCTCAAAAACCTGTTAAACAATTTGGCAACCGAAAGTAGTCCAGCAGGCTTAAGGCTAAATCCGACTAAAACTAAAGAAATGCGGATAAATGCAAACACCATTGAACGAACAGCGCTGAATAACCGTGACGTGGAACTGGTAAATAAATTCTGCTACCTCGGTAGCATTATTACCGAAAATGGTGGGGCAGAAGAAGACGTCAGTTCCAGAATAAATAAAGCACGAGGCGCATATGCATGCCTGTCCCACATATGGAGATCAACGGTGATTTCCACTAACACCAAATTGCGGCTGTTCAACTCCAACGTTAAGGCAGTTCTTTTGTACGGTTGCGAAACATGGAAAGTCACCCAATTCATCACAGGGCGCCTACAAGTCTTCGTCAACAGATGCCTGCGTCGTATCCTAAAAATCCGCTGGAAAGATAGAATTTCAAACGAAGAACTCTGGCGCCGTGCCGGCCAAGAAAGGATAGACGACCAAATCAGACGAAGGAAATGGAATTGGGTTGGCCACACCTTGCGACGCGAAAACGAAAATCTAGCCAAACAGGCCCTTGACTGGAATCCGCAAGGTTCCCGTCGAGTAGGAAGACCTAGAACAACGTGGAGAAGAACCCTACTAGAAGAAGCCGCAACAACTGGGAGATCCTGGTCGGAGCTGAGAGCTGTCGCGCAAAACAGAGTCCGCTGGAGGGCAACTGTTTCCGCCCTATGTCCCATGAGGGATTAAAGGAGTTTAAAGAAGAAGAAGAAGTCCCAATGACTGCCGCGACACACGCAAGTAAAGCTTCAAACGCTTCAAGTTGACCAATTTTCAACTTTTGCATGCGATAGACGCGTTTGACGTTTGTTTGTTGTGTACATAATTTAAAATTTCAGTGTTTTATAAATCTAGTGTGCGGGGTTCAAAAATACGAATATGAAGCCAACTAAGGTTTCGATAATCTGAAAACGTAAAAATAGATGAAATATCATACACGTACAACGCGTTCATTGGGTCTGTTGAATGTTTCGCGTCCTGGACTGTCACACCCCTCTTGCGCACGCATCGCCTTAAACCGTTCTATGGGCCGGCACCTTTACCGTAGACATCGAAGTCGCCAAACTTCTCGGTGTTCACTAAATTCGAGCAACCGCCTATTAACAAGCAAATTCGTTGATTGAGATCGACAACTTATAGCTGCTTAATTGCAAGGAACAACATGGGTCATTCTAGTAAAACCTTGCCCTTCGTCCTCTTAGGCACTAACCCCAAAGAATGTTTTCTTACCCATTGATTTCGAGGACTTAGACTACGTCTTCGTACGCATCGAGCTAGTACGAAAACCTTTCGGACCTCTTGACGAACCCATAGGTAATCAAACAATTCAATTCGGACCCATAGGTAATCAAACGATTAATTCAATATTTTGTCGTCAAGCTTGTTAGTTAGTTAGTTAGACTACAGCCTAGTTAGCAATGGAACGCTTCCAAAATCGATTCCGTGTAGTTTATTTGTCAGGCATAATTCTTGCATTTTGCATTACAACTAAGGATACGGAATCGGTACTAGATTCTTTACTCATATAAGTATTTGACTTTCGATTCTAGTCATATCAATACTCGATACTTTCACTCATATCGTTTTCTGCCTCAAATGAGGGTCTTAAACGTCTCAAAACTGTTTTTAATTGAGGCAGAAAAATACATCCCAAAAGCAAATTGGAAGTCTTTTATAGAACAGAAATATGTATGCTCTTCTCTCTTGCACGAACGTGGAATCCAGGCAGAGAGAAAGACATACAAATTTCGTTGCGATAAAGCAGCTCCAATTTGCGTTTAGGATGTAAACGGGCTTTTATAGATGTGAATTTATATCCCATCCCGAGGAAAAATCAGACTCGCTCGTTCTTATGTAGCTTGAAACAGGCACGCACAACGTAAAAATGCCTGCATTGCACCCAGAATAGGCATCGCGCGCCTAAGTAAAAATAGTTATCGTTCACACCACGGTACGCTCGTACTCTTTATATTAAAGGGAGCAGAATTGGCGCTTTAAAAAATAAAGGGTTCCATTAAGAATACTCAGTAAATTGGTTCTGGTTCGACTTCGCAGGTCAAGCAGCATTAGAAGTAGTTAGTGCTTAGTTGGGAACCACCTTGGTAAAACGAAGCTCGCGTTTGGAATAGTCGATTACGACTACTTTCATATCTGTAATACAAGAATGTAGGGGGAGCGTGCATATCCGTGCGACAGGCGTCTTCCTTCTCAAGGAATCGAGTACTTTTTAAGGAGTAAAAAGTATTCATTGAGTAATTTTATTTCGATTCTACTCATGAGTATTTGGTAGAGTACTCACCACCATTCTGTATCCCAAATTACAATATCGTTAATTTTAAATCGCAATGTCTTAGGCAGGAAAACACAACACCCTTGCGTCGAACAAGAATCGAATCATAGTGATTATCGATGACATTTCACATTACCATTTATTCCATAGTAATCGATTAACATTAACTTCTTATTTCAGAACTACTAGAGCCGTTCGAATTCCGGCTTGGTCTCTACTCCTGCATTCGTGAAGGAATATAAATGTTAAAGGAATGCCGCCGGACTCCAAATTTAGTGTAATTGTTTAGAAAGGTCCTGATATGCCAAATGAACATGTTACGATGTTGCTAGTAGAGAGAAAGTTGCCGCATTATTTAAAATGTCTGCCAGCGAACTATGCTAAAACTCGGCCAAACACAGGAGTTTGTTGTTTCTTTCAGTTCTAAACTTGGCACTGGTTATTCGCCACGAAAAGTAATGGATTAAGTTTCTCCAAGAAATTCCCGGGATTTGTTTAACGTTAGAATGTTGCATTCAAACTTTTGCTACGACTTACTAGAAATATACTCAATAGCAAAGGTTCTAGGAGGGAAAAAAACAAAGTTGTTGTCGTTATCGATGCTCCATTAAAGAACAGTGCTGTAGGTGTGGGTGTTTGTGGACTAAATTGTCTTGACATGTTATTGTTGCATTTGTACCGTTTTTGGACCTCATATTTCCAATGATTTTGGCAAGAGCATCTTCTTCTTAATTGCCTTAGGATTTCGTTGTTCTTTAAAACAGGGGAAAGTGAGATAGAGGTTTTATTTGTATGTTTATATATTTACCTATAATATGTACGTACATATATGGTATTCTTCCTTCAGCGCTGAGGCTTTAAACAATTGGCCAGTTGGGCGATGGACATTCACCTGTTGTTGGGCTGCATTATAGGAGAGATTACAGAAGCGGAAGTTATATCGAATTGCAAACATGCGAAGATCTCAACGTTTAAGCCCTCTTACATGAATGTGGAAACCCAGTGGCTATCCTGGATTTTCGTTAAGATATCGATTCACCTTTATGTAGGGCATGGGCTAGTAGGGTTTCGTGAGTAGTGAAAAGAGGTACGCCTTGGCAATATCTGTTAGCTTTTGAGGCACCCCCAGTCTGGTGAAAACATCCTCAGAGCTATCGAACTCTGATGAATTCCGAACATCGGACCAAACTTTTGTAGGTCCACAACGCGACTGATAAACTCCAAGCGGTTTCTAATTGGGCCCTCTCGCGACATCTTCAGAGCATTATTGAGGCTCAGCAAGAAAGCTGTCAAGACAAAATTGACTAGGTCATCGGTCACTGTGCCCTCAATTACCATCTGTGGAAGTATGGCTGGCCAGATGACTCCACGATTAGTTGGATCTTGTTGTACCGCGCGATCGAGCAAGCGTTAGTGGCAAATTTTTACAAAGTTTGCTGAGCGGGTTCAATTTGCGATTCGTCTATCACTTTGTTAGTGTTCTAGTGGCTGCATTTCTAAATCGAAAAAAATCGACTCTGGAAAATCTTCGACCGGGAGAAGGTTAAATAAGCAGTGGCCTCCTTTCAATCTTACAAATGCACAGGAGTAGGATGATGCCATACTTGTAGAGCCGAACTTACACGAGGCAGTACATTTGCCCCTTACACAATTGCAAATTGTACTGATGCCTCAAGTTTTTGAAATATCCCAGTTACAAAATATTGTACCACCAATATTTGTATGAACGCGTATCGAGATAAATTCATTCTTGATTTTCGATTTTTAACATTACTCGAGGAAATGAGTCGAGGTGTGATTTTAAATATGTATATAGTGGACAGACATGGGTTTCTTCTTTCTTTACTTCCTTTGGGGCAGTAAATTTTCAAATTTGAAATTAGGCAAGCAGAGATTGTAATATATACATATGTATACATTGCGGAGACATAGCTTTATATCCTACTTTGAGGCAGTTTGATGTTTATTAGATACAAACTCTTCAAAAAATCTCTTTATTTGTTTTCTTTCTTTTTTTATTGTTGCTTGATTTTGTCATTTTGGCATCACAATAGCACTTAGCCTCATTTGAAGTATGACCTTCTACTGGCTCAAAAGAAAAAAGAGGCACCTCATAACTCATATCCAACCCTACCGTACACCGCATGCTTGTGGGGTGTGACATTTTTTCACAATGTGTGCGAGCAGATCTCGGGGCCTCTTGACAGTGATTCAGGTTCAGTTGTATTAACCTTATTTCCTTACTTGTTTGAGTGTCTTCTTGAATATTGGCTACTACTCGTGCTGGGGGTACTGATGATTTTTCTCGCTTCCTGGAATAACAGGAATTTAGAGCTCCAGGCGCAATCTTTGGCGATAAGCCCCTGTTCTCCGCTCTGCAGGCATAGTTCCTTCCTGTGCATGGTGTCGATGCACTTCTGCTCGAACTCCCAGCACTTGAAGCATCTCCTTGGCGCTGTCCGCTCTCTCATTCGGCAGACAACCCATCCAGTAGTTAATAGCCAGACAGTTTGCTGAATATGACATCACAATATTACTGAATAAGGCTGGTTATTGCAGGCGCTTAGGCCCTGTCACCACCGACCCCGAGGAAAAATTTTGTTTAATTTCAATTCAGCGAGCCTTTTATTTTTCCATTCCAGTATTTTGTGACCAATTGCCTAGCTTCTTTCTTCTTTCTTGTTCTTCGATCCATTAGCTGGCGATCCGAGCGGGAAGTCCGCGCTTCCTTTCACACTCTGGATTTGGGACCAGACGACGGCGGAGCTATTGGCGTAGCTTAGAAAATCCAAGATGGCGGAAAAGCTGAATCTAGAGGGTAAATGTAAAATCTCATGTTAAATTGTGCTCGGGCGCCCATAGCTATTCTTATCCATCCTATGCAAGCCTTTCTCTCTTCCAGCGCTTTTTTCGCTAGTCTTACAGGCATATTCATAATGGCCGTTTGGGTGCCACTATCTGCTATCCTCAGTCCAATGACGCATTCCTGCACTTGCACCACGTCTAACTGATTCTGCAATGGGCGCACACTTCCTCTTTGGAACTTTTCTCGTCCAGCTCGCTGTTCGTGATCGGTACCTAGTTGGTGCTTGTTCTTATCTACGCGATCTCTCCTAGCGAGGATGTAATCTTCTGCGGTAGATGCAATATTTTGTCTTCTCACTTCATCAGTTCTACTAAAAGATCTTCCTTTTGTGCTCTTCTGTTGAGTGACCTCTTCCCCATCTCGTTAAGAAAGTGCCCGTTTTTACCTTCCTCGAGATCTCCGCGTAGGATTTCCCGGCCTTATCTTTTCTTGCGGCTTTAATCTGGTCTTCAGGTGCTTCTCAATCTGATTTTTTTTTTCACTTTTTCAACTGCTTTTTCCGATCCACCTTAGTCCCGGTAGGTCCCTGTTTCGTCTCTTCTGTGGGACGACTTTTCCTAGCTCTTCATTGAAGGACTTTGTCGTAGGTACACCTCCTCTCCCGGCTCTCTAGGGTGATTGCGGGCTACCGGAGTTCTTGTGGCCTCCTTTAATTCCATCTAGGGTGCTCAGTAGATGGTATTTGTGTAGCTACTTTCGCCATTTTCTATGCTTTTTTTCCGCTCCTCTTTCATCTTGCTCTTGAAAACCTCTCTTTTCTTACCCTCATCAATATTATGTTGGTGATGTTATTCCGTTCCGTTATTTCATTCAGGTTGTCTCTTTTATTTCGACAGCATTTGGAAAGTGTCTTACTCTTTTCTTAACGCTATCCCCCACTGGATGTAGGGGAAATACTATAACTCTACTTACCTTTTTGAGCTCCAAGGGTCTAAGAAATTTCTACTGCGTTACCGACGACGAACAGTGCTTTGATGTATGCTCAAAATGTAAAAAATTAAATTTTTTAGATTTAATTAACGGTCATTGCACATAGATATCCTGAGATATCAGAATCTCATTTGTCTTAACTGGTAACACCATTTATTGGTCATTTTCGAGCTCATTTCTTTTGCGTATTTAATTCTTAGTTTTTTTTTATCTTTTTCATTGCCCATTAGTTCTTCAAGTAGTGCACTTCTAGGCTGATTTATTTTGGTTGATTCATACAAAATACAAATGAACAGAAATACTGAAGGTAAGTGTTTCAATTGTTTATTGCTGTTGATCTTTCAAGTTCCAATTTTGGAGGAAACTTGTCACTATTAAAAAAAATTGTTCTGATAATTTTAATTATGGTTTAAAAAAATACTCCTCATAACTCCTCTTTAATTTTGGGGGGAAACTTTAAGCAATTATTCATGTAAAAATATCCTACAAAAATTGTCTGCCCCTATCTGCCCAATACTTATTTACTTTGATTTTCTCTAGGGAGATCACGATCCATCACTAATGGTGAAATTTTTGAAAAATGGTTTTCGTCAACAGAAAGAAAAAAAGATTCAACTGCATTAAAAATTATTTTAATAATAATTTTGACTCCGATTCTTCTGAAAGTTCACTCATAAATTTGAAAAAAATTTCGGATATTTACTGTGCAAAATTAAATTCAAGGTGGCAGAAATGTAACAGGACAAGGGCACGATTTCTAAAAGTAAACGAAGACTGGTTATCCTTAAAAGTAGATCTTCCTGATTTTGTCATCAAAGAAGATCGTGCTGCGGTTGAGGAACATAAAGTGGCTCGCGGGAGACCACAAAAGTCTTTTGAAGAATGCAGCTTTAGAACGAAAAGAAGGCGTGTTACTGATCTTGTGTCTTCTAGATCTTTAGAAGAACTAAGATTTGCCACTTCTATTTCTGCAAGCTCGCACTCAAGGAATATTGTTCAACCAAGGACTCAAACCAGTTTATCACCATTTAGAGCTCTGGCACTTTATTTGGACCTTGACCTTTCGGAAAGGAAATATACCATTTTACGGTCAGTAGTGAATGAAATAAACAGCAATTGCTTCCCAAGTATATATGCTCTTAGAGAAGCAAAGAAACAATTTCTACCACAAAATATAAATGTAACGGAAATTTCAGCTGAAGTTGATTTACAAGAAATTGTACATCTGACCGCACGTAGCATTTCTCAGCTCACAAATATTAATAAAAATACCAATGCAAAATTAATTTGTAAATGGGGTATGGATGGGAGCTCTGGGCACAGTGCTTATAAACAAAAATTCATTCTTGATATCAGTTATGATTTCTTATTTACTATGGTGGATGGAAGTGTGTGCAACGTAATTAGTGAAACAAATGCCACAGCTAGATGTTTTATTGTGGTGCATCTCCAAAAGAAATGAACTCGATAAATATTGCTGAAAAACACCCCAATCCGAATAACTACAGGTTTGGTTTATCCTCGCTGCATTGTTGGATCAGATGTTTCGAGTGCTTTCTGCACATAGCATACAGGCTGCCATTTAAAACTTGGCAAGTTCGTGCAGGGGAAAACAAAAAGATAAGAAAAGGATTCAAATCGATTTCAAAAAAAAAAAAAAAAAATGGGGCTGATCGTAGACAAACCCAATAGTCCAGTCAAATTAGAGGTTTGACTGGAAGATAATTCCGAAGTTACTGAAAATTGGAACAGTCCTTAAAAACATTATTATACGTAAGCTGTAGAGACTGCGCGATTGGGCGACTGCAAACTTTTTTATTCAAGGTCAAATGGTCAAAATATCAGTTTTTTGCAAATATATGCTAAACCGTACGTCTTATCAGAAAATTGTGTTTACAAAGTTTGTAGATTAGGCGATTATCTACAAAAAAATATATTATACATTTTCTCGTAGGAATTGCCATTTCTGAGATATTGTCGTTTTAATAAGTTAAAATACTCATATTCTATCATTCCCGACTTGTAAAGGTCATCAGAAGTTTAATAAATCCTTTGTTGGAGTACGCGGCTAATATTTTCAGGGGTGATTCCTGGATATATTTGGAGAAAAAAATTGTTCTACAGAGGGCGGCTATCTCCACTATCCACTAAGATACAGGGTGATTAGGGAAAAAATTTTGTTTTTTTTTTAAATTTACTGAAATTTGAATAACTCCTAAAGTAATTATCATAACGTAGCCTAATTAGGCTCATCTTTTAGGTAAATGTGTATTCTTTAATAAAAGAAAAGTGTAAAGCACAGCAGCCTGAGTGACTCCGTTCAAAAAATATGTAGGCTCAAACCAATGCTATTATGCCGCAGTTGAAAGACGAGTAACTTTTTATTTGTTCACGATAAAACACGATAAAACTACTACTACTACTACTACTACCTACAAAACTACCCAAAATAAGCACCTATTGTGTATGGAAATATTGTAGGTAATAGTTTGGTGCATCAGAAAAGCAAAAAAAAAATGTACTGTTAGTAACGAATTTTCTGAGAAAAACGAAGAAATCTGCCAGGTCTAGATTCTAAGCATTGTTTGAGCCAATATATTTTTTGAACGGAGTCACTCAGGTCGCTGTGCTTTATACCAAATTAAAGAATACACATTTACCTAAAAGATGAGCCTAATTAGGCTACTCTATCATAATTACTTTAGGAGTTATTCAAATTTCAGTAAATTAAAAAAAAAAAATTTCCCTAATCACCCTGTATCTTAGTGGATAGTGGAGATAGCCGCCCTCTGTAGAACAATTTTTTTCTCCAAATATATCCAGGAATCACCCCTGAAAATATTAGCCGCGTACTCCAACAAAGGATTTATTAAACTTCTGATGACCTTTACAAGTCGGGAATGATAGATTTTAACTTATTAAAACGACAATATCTCAGAAATGGCAATTCCTACGAGAAAATGTATAATATATTTTTTGTAGATAATCGCCTAATCTACAAACTTTGTAAACACAATTTTCTGATAAGACGTACGGTTTAGCATATATTTGCAAAAAACTGATATTTTGACCGTTTGACCTTGAATAAAAAAGTTTGCAGTCGCCCAATCGCGTGGCAGTCTCTACAGCTTACATATAATAATGTTTTTAACGGCTGTTCCAATTTTCAGCAACTTCGGAATTATCTTCCAATTATGGCGTTTTTTCGTCTATTTTGACTGGACTACAAGCCCGGGTTTGGATCGACAAACGATGGAAACATCGCACGAAGGTTTTTTGCAAATCCCAGGCTAAGTTCTGAAATAACTGGAATTGATGAACAACTTATAAAAAAGTTTTCTTTAATTTTGCGACTTATCGCACTTGGTAAAAAGCTGAACCTAACAAAGTTTAAAGCGTTACTACAAGAAACAATTATTCATTATAATCAGCAATACAGTTGGTACTATATGACACCGTGCACAAAATATTAGTTCATAGCTCGGATATTATGTCCATGTTTGATCTTCCAATCGGGCAGTTATCGGAGGAGGCACTTGAAGGAACCCATAAGATTTTTAGGAAAGCAAGATTGTGCCACACGAGAAAATCCTCAAGAATTAATTCAAATAAAGACTTGCTGGCCGTTATGCACCTCAACTCAGATCCCATCATTTCTTCGAGCCGAAAATCATCCAATCACAAAGAAGCAATAGTTAACTCTGAAATGAAAAGCTATTTAGAGAATGAAGAAATGGATGTTGAACAGGAACAGGAGCTTATGCAAAACTTCAATCTGGAAATGGAATAGCTGGACGAGGAAAGTAGCAATGACAGTGAATAATTGCAGTGTACCTACTATTTTTTTTTAACTTAAAACGAAATCTTATGACTTTTATTATTCCTTGTCTTCTTCATTACCTCTAGTTCTAATTGAAAAATTTAATGTTAAAAATATATTTTATTCTTTAAACCAAAATTAAACTTATATTTACATTTGAATTTTTTCTTCATACCCTGAAACCTTGCCTTATTTTTAAACTCTTTTCTTTACTTTCACTTCGGAGCATCAAATCTTGTAACGTTAATTTAACCGCCTTTTACTCAATGCAAATGGATGAAACTTTGCAGGCATACATATTCCCGATGACAATACACGAATATGACATTTTGTTACATTTTTTGTTGTTGATTTTGTTGTTGAGTAACAAAAAACGATTTTTAATAAAAAATGCTTGGAATTATTCGTTCTACTCAATGTAGAGTCTTAAAATTCACTTCCCTTCAATAAAAATTGGTAAAAATTAACAGACATGTGTATTTCCGACGAAAACACACGAAAATGATAGTTCCAAATTAAAAATGGCGGCCAAAAAAATATGATGGATTACATTTTTCTTTACAAGCCACTCGTTCGATATGGGTATCAAATGAAAGGTTATAACAAGTTGAATACAATTAGCGTCATCCTAAATTCAAAATGGCGGAAGAAAAATGGCGGCATAAAAGTGGCGGCCAACACAAAACAGAGGATCAATTTTTCTTTACAACGCGCTCGGCATGGGTATCAAATGGAAGGGAGTGACAATTAGAATACTGTTGTCTGTGTCCCGTCATTTCAATTCAAAATGGCGGCCAACACAAAATGGCGGTTTACCCTTTTATTTACTTCGCTCTCGGTATGGATATCAAATGAAAGTGTATTAAAGTGAGTAAGAAAGTAAACTGTATGACGTCGTTTTAAATCAAATATGGCGTTCACTAAAAAATGGCGGAAGACATAACATAGCTACCAATAGCAAATAAAAATATGATTTAAAAAGATGCAAAAAAATATGTTTCCAGTTTTTAGTTTTTATTGCTCCAGCCGGTATACGCGAGCACACTACCTTTCAAAATGTAAAACAAAAACGTAGAGCGCTATTAGATTTTTGAGGGGTCATCAAATTGTGCATTTTTGGGCTGCACTTGAGAACTGTTGTAAAGAAACAAATACAAAACATGTAAAAAAGTTTCCTTATTTAACATGATAATCTAATTAAAAGTTTGGAAATTGTAATGTATTAATTAACGCTATTCGTTACTAAAAAGTAAAAAAAAAAAAAAAAAAAAAAAATTTAAGAAACTCTTTTCTTTACCTTAATATATTGATCAGTTGTGAACACAAAATTAATATAAATACTAAAAAAATCGACTAAAAGGTAAAAAAATAAGAAGATTTTAAACAATACAAACTTTTAAATCAAAATGGAAAAAATCTCACACATTCCTTAAAGAAAAGCGTGGGGCGCCCTTACCAACCTGAACTTAAAAAAACATGACAGCCGTGAGTACATTTTAACATTTCAGACAGCTACGAATTTTCACTAATTGAGCATTTTGTTTCATAAAAACGCACCCCACGCTTTTCTTTAAGGAATGTGTGAGATTTTTTCCATTTTGATTTAAAAGTTTATATTGTTTAAAATCTTCTTATTTTTTACCTTTTAGTCGATTTTTTTAGTATTTATATTAATTTTGTGTTCACAACTGATCAATATATTAAGGTAAAGAAAAGAGTTTGTTAAAATTTTTTTTTTTTTTTACTTTTTTTTTACTTATTTCTTTCCAAAAAAGAACAAAACATCAAATGTGAATTGTATTTATAGTTTACTATTCAGTACCTCAGCCAGAATTTTCGACAAAAGCAATTTTTTAAATATGCTAATTTTGCAAGCATCCAACCACCTTAAGAAAATATTTTGCCAATTATTGCCGATATGGTATTAATTTCAGGACAAAAAGTTGTAAAAACACCCAAAGTTTGAGCCCTCTACGACTTACCGTTTGGGAGGTATGCATTTTTGTCCATAAAACGTATTGCTTCAACGCACTGTGCGACGGGTCAAAAATTGAACATGGTGCAAAAGCTGTTGTGGCAGAACCCAACTGCAATCGCATAATCTTTTCGAAAGTCAAGGTGCCATTAAGGCACTCTCAACATGGGTCTCTATTTGCTGGGTGTCTGGACACTTGGGTATCGAGGGCAGCGAGGCTGCAGATAAGCTTAGGAGAGAGGGGTCCGAGACGTTGGTCCATAGTCCAGAACCCTTCTGTGGTATCTCATTGCCCCCTTCAAGTCTCTGAAAGAGGAGCGGATTATTGACTGAACTTAGCTTATAGGGAATCAGCCCCAAATCTGAGACAAGCTAAAGAACTAATAAGACCCTTCACCTTAAGAAGCATTATCACTTTAAACAGGGCGGACGTTAGTATATTGGTAAGATATCTGATTGACCATGTTTTAGAGGACAGACTGGCGAATCTGCATGAAAGGCAACGGGACTTCCACACACGTTTTCTGTGAATGCCCTGGCTCTGATCTGGCTTAGAGGAGAAACGTTAAGCTTGTTACTAGACATTGTCCCATGACTTGATCGACATGACAGGCTAGAGGTACAAACGGTGATTCCTAATCTTGAAGGTACAACATTTAAAAAATGCTTCTGAGCCACGCTCAAGTCCAGCCTTGCTGAACTAAAGTCCCTCTGGTCTTTTTCCGGAGGTCTGATGGTCCCTTCCGTTAGTTTGGTATGTGCACAATAGGCCTAACTTGGCTGAATGCCTTCATATAAAAATGATCATAATAATAATAATAACACTCGAACTGCTCTTTTCAAAAGAATAGTTTAGTGATGTCACAGTGATTAGTGACTTTTGGCTTATTTGATATCCATTTGAAGCCATCTATCGAGACGTAAAGCCGACAAAATTACAATTGAATCACCATCACCGACAAAATATAAGGAAATTGACGGTGACGGACTCATCATACTGGAAAAAAACGGGCGAGAGCCCCATATTCATGAAAACGATAGCTAAAGGAACCCAAGGCCAACGACAGGCTATGGAGCTCCTGATGATGATGAATCATTTCATTCAACAACGTTTTTCACAACTCATGTCTCGTTAGCTCCAATTTTACATTTTTATTTAAATTTAGTAATATTTTTTAAATTCGTTTTTTCCCGTAAAAGCAATATGTGTCGAAAGCTCTCTCGGTTCTGCACCTGAAAGGTAATATCCAACATTAATTGGATTTCACGTGAAGTATATGCTAAGTGATTATTCAGGAATAGCAAGTATATACGAGTATGTGTGTGTGTTCTATATACACGCATTTCCTTTGATATATTACATAAATTACATAATTTAATTACAGAAATTAAATTAGATAATTAAAACTAGAAAAAAGCTAAAATTACACATTCAAAGACGCAATTAAGTAAATCAAAGAGCGAATTGCGAAATAACCTTAAATATAATAAAATAAAATCTTAATTCCTATTCACTTTGCATAACCTCTCGTCCTCTAGCCTCCGACTTTGATTATAATTAAAATGTTTCCTTCTGGGCATTGCAAATATTGTGGCGGAGCAAACTTAAGTAGCTGGGCGAAGTCGTTCCCGTAGAACAGATTACTTTCGAACCTTCGGGGAGAAATGTATAGGAGAGCGTAAGATAAAATAAATAAGGCTAAAAGTGGAAGAAATCAAACGACTAGTAAAGCAATTTTAAAATACACCAACACCCCCCGACGCCATTTTCGGAAACAAGATAATCCCTGATGAAATTTGAATTTCTTATCCACAGCTCAGAGCCGTCAGGACGTTTGCTTTTAAAGTGCAAACAAGCGAGATTCCCACGAGATCAACCCTTTGGCCCTATGCAAATAGCAAACCGATGTTTACCAAATATCAACTCCCAAATTTTCGGTCTTCTAGCATTCTCTCCGCCGCTTGCATTATATAAACTTCGGAGTTTCTACGTTAAATCCCGCAGTGTCCGGGGCCGGGGGGGATAAGTGGCCCACTTCCACCCCTAAAGCACCAAAAGCCATAGGGTTGCCACTTACACTTGAGTGGCTGGTGTCTCCTATAAACGGCCCCTGATGAGGCTGTTTTGTTTAGGGCTCTTTCAGTAGCTTGTTTCGGGGCCCGTTCTATTCTGAATGTCGTGCTACTAATGCGTTGGGTCGAATGTGCTGCTGTATCCATCAGATCCTGAGGTTGCCGCCTCTGCTGGGCGGGGGGGTGTGCACATCTATCTCTAGCCATGCCATGCATGTGTATCGCACCCAGTTTTGACGTAACAGGAGCCACAATATGTTTGTCATACTCCTGGCACACACAAAGATCCACTGGTCCACCACCCGCCTTCGTCCTTGCTGTGTGTTTTTTTTCCATTTTATTTTCGGGACATGGGGAGCGACGGTGTCGGGATAAGAGTGGTGAGAAAAGCAAGGCATCAAGTGTCCTATCTGGATCCTTTCACAACAGGACGACATCGGGTGAATATCGATTTTGTGCGAGAGTTCCGCTCAGCTGCCTTTCGAAATGTTCCAGCTGGGTTAATCCTAATTGAGTGCCGACTTGATGGGTTGTTTGCAGTTTTAGGGGAAACCGATGGAAATTAATCCTTGCTAGTGGAAAGTAGCGAAATGACGAAAGGAGCGTAAGTACACACAAACCGTATGCAGCTTGATTTTCTGGATACATTGGCTCGTTATAATAAGACTTGAGTGATGGATCACTATAAAGTATTTTCCCTCTGCTGTCTGCTCCGAACGCGCGGCACCCACCAGCTTCATATTTCTTCGTTACTCTATTTACAAAATCCACGTCAACACTTAATCTTTTGATTCATCATCGCCCTTATGAATCGCATTTGTTCCACAACGAAAAATGTGCGGCTTCACGGGACATTGTTGCTACACACTCACATAACTCAATTCGGTTAAAGTTTGGCGCTAAACCGAAATATTACTTTTATTTACTGCGATGGCTTCGGGTGTGTGTGTGTATGTGTGGTAGACCAAAGCGCTTTACTAGTGGTCAAAAGTTCTTAAGTTTGATTCGTAGTGGCGGCTGTGGGTTGATGATTTAATTTCAGGAACTTTAATTGCTTTTCACCGCTTCAGTTGACTCGACTGTTAAATGAGCATGTGGTCTTCTGTTCTCAGCCACAAAATGAGTGTCCGAGCAAACGTATGTACACACATACAGTGATACAGGCAGTGTTTATTGACAAGGGTTCATTTCCTAATTTCAAATGAATGAACAAAGGTGTAAATTGTTTCTTTTTCTTAGGACAAATTTGGATACCTGCCAATATGCTCCGAAGAAAGCATTATTGGTACTTTAAGAAATTGTATAAGACAAAGAAAACGAGAAATTAGCTTGGTGACGGTAAGGGGGCCATTGAAAAAAGACTAGTTCTCGTTCGACTACAGAGGTCAAGCAGTATTAGAAGTGCTTAGTATTTAGTTAGGGGACCGCTTAGTAAAACCAAGTCGACACCCGCGTTAAAAAGGACGTAAACGCTTTTAGACGCCGCAGTTGTTAGGAGTCGTCCGTTAATTACGTGAGGCGTTTAGGGGAGAGGGGGTCGAGCCGAATCTCTCCCAATCTCACATGGGAAGAAGGGGGTCTCGACAAATATCACGTAGTTTTTTCCTCAAGAAACAGTGTAAAATTGCTAGAAAACTGGGTGAAATTAAGTAAAGCATCTTTCTCCACTAAAGACCCCCATTCAGGCCAGGTGGCCGGCACAGCCACAGTCGACTGAGCGATGAGGACTTCAGGTATCCGCCGGACAGGCCGTGGCATGGAGGTGGCGTCACGATTCCTTACCGACACTCAGGCGAAGACGACAATTTAGCATAGCAGGTTGTTAATTCAAGTGCAAAAATGTTCATGGCCTCAACGAAAACTATAAAGGCACAAACATATTGGTGACTGGAAAAACCTTTAAAATACACGGACCCCATTATTTGCTAAAACAGTAGGCAGGTGGTGCGGAGGAATACAATCTATGGGAAATTCTCTCGCCGTCGCCACTGCCTCCGCGCTTATATATGTTTGTGCTTAAAGGTGGCTCCAGACTCGCGCCGTGAACACCCGCGAACGAGCGCGTGCCTATTTCGGGCCTTGTTTTCAGGTTCGACTGGATACGGCGTGAATTCGTGCCGTAAATTCACGGCTTGAGACTAGAAGTTCAGGACTTCAGGCACAAAGCGACGATAAATGCCAACACACATAAAGATTTTTGTTAGTTTCCTTGGACTGTATATCACATCCAGTTGACGGGTGGGGAGGTGTATTTTTATACTTGGCTTCAAGGCGAAAACATTCAGGCCCTGACCTGCCGTCCACCTGTGTGTGAAAGGGGGCGTTAAGATATGGCTAAATCCCACGCAACAATTTTTATGCGGCCGCGATTGCTTATCCGCCACCGGCCAGGTAAACGCTCGACTAGACTAATGCTGCGGCGTACGAGCCAAGTATCACTAACCCGCGAAAAGACCATTAGAATATAGAACTACAGAAAGGGCGCTCGTCGAAATTAAGCGAGAAGAGGGCAGAGAGATATACATGAGGGGAAGATGGTCAGAGGTTGTAGTGTCATTGGCTGCCTACGTCGTAATTCCATTCATCCAATGGCGCTACCGCAAAAATCGAGCCTTGGCCTACTCTAGGGCATTTCACTAACTTTGACGGTTCCTTGCAACAGTTCTTCAGTTCCGAATATTGAGTATTGTCTCTGCGTCAGCCGTCACAGAGTCCATCCATCTCCTCTTGGGTCTACCCACTTGGTTTATTTCCTGAAATTTCTACCACCATAAGCCGTTTTGGAATACGGTTATCGTCCATGCTGATTACGTCGCCAGCTAGTCTCAGTCTGTTGATTTTTATACACTTTGAGAGTTCTGGGTCGTCAAAAATTTCATAAGACTCGTTGTTGTATCTTCTTCGCCATATTCCATCCTCTCCGATTGGGCCTATTATGCCTACTATGATCTTTCCTCTCAAACCTGTTGACTCCTTCCTCTAATAGTCCAAGTCTCACTGCTAAAGCACAGTAGGGGAGAAGTGGCATGAAGGAGCCAGGTTTTGAAAGAGCCACTTGCATTATTCCGGTATACCGAAATAATGCAAGTGGCTCTTTCAAAACCTGGCTCCTTCATACCACTTCTCCCCTACTGGTCGTATTACTGTCTTGTAGAGTGCAAGTTTCATTTTTCTGTGCACAAATCTTGAGGGCAGTTGTTGATTTTGAGCATAAAAGGCTCTATTAGCCAGTAGCATTGGTCTAGTTATTTCTTCATTTTCATCGTTTCTTTTTGTGAGTGTAGACCCAAAGTTGACTGTTTTATCGACTACTTCTAGATTGTGTTCGTCGATAGTTATATTTCTTCTCATTCTAAATTTCCAGCTCTGGATTGATACAACATCTTTGTTTTCTCTTCGTTAATGTTCAGCCCTATGTCCCTTGTCGCCTCTCTGTATTCAACATAGACTTCTTTTGCTACCAAGAACCTTCCCACGATGTTCACGTCATCCGCATATCCAAGTAGTTGTACAGACTGCGTTGCTATGGACGCACTTATCTGTAGTGACGTTTTTATTATGACCCATTCTAGAGCCAGGTTGAAAAGCATGGGGCTAGTCCATCTCCTTGTCTAAGACCTTGTCGCACTTCGAACTCTTCGTCCTGGTCGAATTCCTTTTTCTCCTCATCCGTCTTTACTTCTGTGGGCTTATGGGTCACCCGATGTAAGATTCGGTAGCATATCAGAAGATGTAGGATTCGGTAGCATATCAGAAGGTTTTAGGTCGTGAAAACTTTAGATCGCAGATGGCGTTTCTTTGGTGTACCGGCACAAAAGGTCCCTGAGGCCGTGACTATCATTTGACCCCAGGTTCCAGGGAAAGAGCATGATCAAATTCAAAAGCCTGGCCAGAACAAAATGGCAGTTAATCATTTTCTTTACGACGCCTTAGGTATGGATATCAAATGAAAGTGTATGACGAGTATTAGTCCAGTCAATGCACAATTTCGCTGGAAATTCTACCAAACAGCACCGATTTGCACAAAAATTTAGCTCTAGGTTCTACTTACCCTCTTCTTCAAAGTTGTCAATATGCCGGGGGTTGCTTTTACCCTGGGGGTAGACGCCACCCCTTCTCGGAGGTAAACATTTTTTTCTTAAAAATAAGTATGGGAATGGATAGATTGACTAACTCTAAGCAACTTTTGTTATATAAAGTTTTTACTGAAAGTCAATACTTTTCGACTTATTCGAGTCAGTACTTTTCGACTTATTTTATAACAAAAAAAAAACCCCGTTTTCAGACGTTCTTTCATGAATAACCTCTGAAAATAAGTATTTTATGAAAAAATCATTCGGAGTAAAAATGTAGCTTATAAAAAAATAAATAATAATACTGAGTTCAAAATATCACTAGACCCAATTCTAACGGAGTAATAGCTTGTTAAAGGTTGGTTCTTCTTCGGCAAACGGCTTCGGCTTCTTCGCAATCCCAAAAACAATGCATTTTTCGGGGAAAACTCACACACACTTTTTTGAAGTGCTTAGAAAAACCTTTATTTTGTTTTTTTTTATGGAAGTTCCTAGTATCGAAATTAAGCGAGTTATGACAAAAACAAAATTAGTTCTTATTTTTTTGGCAAAAAATTGTGAAAATTACCCCCTAATTACCACCCCAATTGAAAATGATTGTTACCACTTTACAATTTACTTTATTTGTGCACTATTAATATTCTCTATAAGTTTTGCCGGTTTACAGAGCTTAGTTTTTGAAAAATTTGAGCTAGAAGTGAAGAGAGCGTTTTTGCTAGTTTGCAAAAAATTGTTTTTCTTTAAAAATAACTCAAAAAGTATGAAAGAGTGGTAGAGTGTAAAAAATTGTAGCGTCTTTTCTTAAACTTTTGGTTTTGTTACTTTTTCTGTACGATAAAAATTGAGGAAGATATGGCCGTTTCAAGTTTGCATATGTTCACAAATAATAACGTTTTGAAGCTGTTTCAGCTCAAACCTTTTAAAAAATAAGAGCTTCAAAAAAAATTTCTTTATACACAGCTTATAGCTCTTGAAAATGGTTTTTTGTTGAACTTGATAGCTCAAAAACTAAGCGAGTTATGGTAAAAATACCTAATAACAAAGTTATCAAAACACGTATATTATAACACTGATGAACACCTTCATCTTTTTACACTTTGTGAGGCACACACGCGTACACACACACAAAAATGATTTTTTGCAACTGCAAAAAGGGTTCAACTTGCGGTTGCCGAAGAGTAAAACTCTTCTGCAATTCAACTTGTTCAACATGCAGCAGGGACGACTCTACAGTACACAGCCAGAAGTGCTTAAGTGCAAAATATGCGTTTCGAGAAAATCGCACTCAAAGTTTTTTTTAGATACAGAATTGTGCACAAAACCACTTTTGCCGGCTCAATAACTCAGCAACCACAGCTCAGTTTAAGATAAGAATTATAGCAATGATTAAGAATAACATACTGAATACAAAAATGCAATAAACTCAAAATCGTCAAATTTGCGCTTAAGCACTTCTGGCTTTTTTCTGTAGAACAGTCCTAATAGTGCTCCACTTATAGATGAAGAGGATAGCGAGGATTCAACTTTTTCTGAACAATTTGAAAAAAAAAAAAAACCTTGAAAAGTATTGGAAATTGACAAAGTTATGGCCGTTTGAAAAAAAAAAGAAATTTTTTTGGTTTTTTGACAATAACTTCGGCTACGTCCATCGAAAAAAGCCAAAATTTTTTTCAAATTAAAGCTGAAAACTTCAGCTTTCCAAATCTTCCATTGGATATTTTTTTCATGTCACACATCAAAACTGGAATGAAAAGAATCGGAACTCGTATTGTCTGCGCATGAATTGATTCAAATTTGCGGTTTAGTTGCCGCATGTCTTTTTTTTCAAACGGCCATAACTTTGTCAATTTCCAATACTTTTCAACGTTTTTTTTTTTTCAAATTGTTCAGAAAAAGTTGAATTTTGTGAATCTTGAAAAAAAAACTGGGAGATTGTAGGCATGCAACATTTTTATTGCGGTTTGAATCCAAAAAAATTGTTGCCCAAATTTGTTCATTCGCAACATTTGATCACAGCGCCATCTGTGTTGTGTCAAAAAAAATCGACTCAAGATTCTGAAAGCTGAGTCTTCAAGCTTCAATTTGAAAAAAAATTCAGCATTTTTGGTTGAAAATTGACGAAGTTATGGCACTTTGAAAAATCGTTAATTTCGGAAAAAATTAAGGGGGCCCGCTAATTTTGGTGCCCAGTGTATATTGAAAATCTGCATTATTCCTGCAAAGTAAAATGTAAAAGAAGGTCATTCCACTCCGGAATGTACTCGTGTGAATTCCTTTATTCAAAGTTCATGTTGGTAAGCGGATCTTCGGATCGAAGCAAAGTAATATAATGTTTAAAAATTCCCAATTTTTCATCGAGTCAAAAAAGGTTTCAACGTAAAATTTTACGAGCTTGAACATTTCCACATACACCTGAAACAAGGACTAAAAACATTCGCACCTTTTTTGCTTTTGTTCGCTGCTAATACCTTTTGCGCTTTTTGTAATACCCTCGCATTGCACCTTTCCTACCCCTGATAGTTTCCATGGAATCAATCTGATTCCCATCACGCAGAAAGCCACAGCCAGGATACGGCATTCTCGGTATCCAGGGGTTACAGCCGTGTTCAAACAAGTTTGTGTGTGTGTGTTTTTGGTGGCTAAAAATCCTTTTTTAATTGAAATTTTAATTAACTGTCCACTTTGGGTCCATTTATTTCTAAATACCCTGAAGGCTATGAAAAATCCTTGACATATCCAGGATTCAGGAAAATTCCTTTAGGTTTCAGTCAAGAGAAGCACCAGCGGTGGAATCGTAAGTGAAGGGTGGGGGCGGGCGGCTGGGTGGGGGCCGGGCAGACGCCCATAAAGTGAAATTCCAAAGCTTCAGGAACTTTTCAAAAAAAAAAAAAAATAATAAAGGCAAGAGGAAAATTTCAAATTATTATAGAAGTCAACTTGTATAAAAGGACAAGGAGCCAGGATTAATGGGGCTTAAATATGGGGAGAACTTACACAATAAATTATTGAATAACGGAAAGGGAGGATTAATTCTCGAAAATGAATTATTCGAGGATATTCGCTGGGTTCGCAGGAATTTCGAATAATTTTTTTTTTGGTCCTGGGGAATAAAAAAAAATAAAGATCGTTTCCAGCTTAAGTAGAATTTTTGTAAAGTTCTTTGATTGGGGTCCTTTGTTTGCTTAAAATTAAAAGTACGCAGAGGCTTTGTAGTACACTCGGCCAATATCTACAATTTTCTGATGAGGAAGGACCTTTGGGGGAGATTTTGACTGTATTGAATGTTTTGCTTACTGTTTCCTTTATCCTGTCGAAATCGATTTTATTAATGAATGCAGCCAATCAAGTAGGAGCCTTCATTTTTTTCAAATGGAGATACAGTCATACAGTCCCAGTAGGGCTGCAGCCTTTGAAGTCTCCTCTTCCAGTTTGTTGCATGTTTTGGTAGTTCTCTCCAGTTCCGTATATACAAAGTTTTCCTATTTATTTTAGCACATCATCCATACTCTTATTACTTGGTAGTCGTACGTCTCTATTGGTCTACTGTTGAAAACCCGGACTAGCATCCTGTTTTTAGAGGGGTGTATAACATACATATACCAGCCATCGTAGTCTGCCCAGTTTTATGTGTGTAACTACATTTATTTCGTCATACGTTTCGTAAACCTCTGCGTTTGCTCTAATGTGCCATTCGTTTTAGTTGACACTTTCAGACCAAATTATTCTTGCTAGAATAATCCGTTCGCAGTTTTTAGCTCCAGTCTGGTTACTTGGTGAATTTTACCTTTATAGATAGGAGGAGGATTTTGCGTTTGGTACCTTATCCATGGGAATAGGTTATACGCTTACGAAAATACACCGTGATATGTAAAACTCTATCTTTGCACAGTTCTGAGCGTATTATTCAGAACGGGCAAAGTGTATTACCGAGTATTGCAGCAGTCTCAGAAAACACGGTCATGCGAAGAGAAATACAAACAGCTCAGAAGAAAAGAAAAGTGGATTTGCAGACGGAAAAAGAACAGTACAGAAAGCGCAGACTGCAGCAGCAGCGGGAATTCTGCCAAAGAGTCCACGATATGACGCTATTCTTACCACGTTGTACAGTATGTGCAAGGACAAAGAGCGGACTCTAATCACCGATCCTAAAGTCATTTTGGAGCGATGGGAAGAGCACTTGCATGAATTTGTAACGAACCACGATTCGTTACTAGAATCCTTCTCCAAAAACTTTAGAAAACAAATATTAAAGCACCAGAACAAAGAGAGGTAAGGCTTTATAGGTATTTTGTCAGTCACCACAGATTTGAAAGCTTCAATCCAGCACAGCTTTCGGGCTATAAAAGAACCGATCCACCAGGCCAAATTCAGTCTTTTCCCGGACTCGTTCCTGAAAGGTCATCATCTATGGTCCTAATCGTGTCGAGATGTACATATGTATGACCCGACCACATCCCGACCAAGATCGACCACCGAATACCGTTAGGATGTTGCCCAGGCATCGTGGTGTACGATCCGACAATGTGTCCTGCCAATGTCGAGGTGTATGACCCTACCTCATAAAGAATAACACTGGAACGTTGCTCAGACATTGCCAAGGTGTATGATCCGACAATATGTCTGGCAATATATGTAGTAGGGTCGAGGTATATGACTCGATCATAAACCGACAACATACCGAATAAACTACTACACAGAATCCTGGTATATCCCAGTAGGGGAATTCTAGGAAGGCCTTACCGATGGAGCACTGAAATAAGTACTCATCTGGTAAGGGTCTCAAAGACCCTAGACAACTCCAGAGCTCCCGGCACTCCTCCCTTAAAAGGAATCACCGCACGAATTACAAATTGCTAAATGGCGAGTTAACTGAGGATGTGGTGGCTCCACCAATATATGATGATAATGCTATGCTACCGCCACTAAGATTAGAAGAACTAAGCAGCGCTATAAATTGGCCCAAAAACAACTGAACAGTACATAAAAAAGGGGATATTACAGCGTGCAACAATTATCGCAGTATAACTTTGTTGACTACTGCGTATAAGATATTCTCCGCTATTCTACAAAACATTATGGCCCCATACGCTGAAACATCATAGGTCAACACCAGTGCTGCTTCGGCCCAGGAAAATTAACAACTAAGCAGATTTGCACCTAGGCAGGCGATGGAAAAATGTCTAGAGTTTCAAAACTCAATCGAAGGCTTTAAGACCACCTTGGATAGCATAGTCAGAGTAGAAGTCTACAAAACCATGAGAGAATCGGCTTCCTTAATAAGCTGGCACACGACCAAATTTAGCGGATGTCACGCAAGCTGAAACCGGTAAAAGCCAACAAATTCTACTATAGTCTGCCAAAGTTCTTCAAATCGAAAGATCTAACTATAGACCCAAACTGCTACTGTACAAGACGATAGTCTTACTGGTACTCACATATGCATCCCAGACTTGGGCTCCTTTCTCACTAAGCTCTCTCAGAGCCGTAATTGGAAAAGAAACTTCTTCAAAGAATTGTTTGCCCCTTAAGCGAGGGAGGACGATTTCGTAGATTCTACAAAGTAGATGGCTTGAAGAAAATAACGCTCGGTAGGCTCAACGGAACTAATTTCAACCGAACTACCGCCATGGTAAAAGCGATAAATTTTTTCAAGGCTGATAGGTACTAAGGTACTTAGACCTAAGAAAATGAAGCGGATAATAAAACAATAAACAGATAAGATAATAAGATTAATTTTGTATTATTAGTACATACATATAAATAGGATTAAATATGTAAATCATAAAGTTATATTAATTTTCGTAAAAATATATAACAAGACTCAATCATCCTAGACTGGATAATTTTCCCAGGCAGAAGCGACCCGATACCTCCTAAGGCGGTTTAATTCCTAAAATGCCTTAATGATGACATCAAAGGCTTCATCACCGATGAGTTGTATGCCGTGGTGTTGCACTTCGTCAAGTAATACTAACGCGGTGTTAGAAGCGCTGGATCTAGCCCTTGTTTAGGATGAAGCGAGATTGTCTTTCGGCGTCCTTTGGTCCATGCTTTTACATCACATCAATTGTATTTTCGGGTTGTCTTCTTAGATAAACCTTGTATCGAGCACTGCCGAGGCAGCCTTGGCGTGGTGGAAGTTTATCTTGAGAGAAGTGTTTATTTTATTAGGGGATTATGTTCCTCCCTTTTGCGAGCCTTTTTGGGCTGGGATTAAGGATTTCGATGGAGGATAGGTGGTCCTTTGTATCGGAAGGTTGGGCATTACAGCTCACCCAAGTCGCCAGTAAGGTTGAGATTTTGGAGAGAGTCACTTCTTCGTTAAAGGAAGCTTGTCCTACCTTCTTCTTCTTTCAAGGCTCTACGACCGGGATCCGGTCCTGTACTCTCACAACAAATGTGTCGTTCACTGCAAAAGCGGTACAACTCCACACTCCAAACCACTGGCGGAATGTGAGGTTTGGAATTCATTCCGTCACATATCCCTCTTTTTTCCGGATGAGGCTATTAGCCCCACGCCAACCTTACTTGGAAGGGTCTAGCCCGATCATATTAGTCTATCTTCTCTCATATAGTTACCACAGGCCACCGTTAGGAGGTTATAATCGCACTTCTATCGGTCCAAAATAGTTGCGGCACGTGCATGTTATGCTACATGTTATTTCCCCTGATGATTGCTGATGACTGACCACCTTCCTCCTTCCTCCTTCTCTTGTCCTACCACCAGCCCAAAATTCCAATGATCACCCTCCTGACATTCGACCAACTTATTTCTTCCTTTCCCGGAGCAGGCCCCTGCAAGGCTTCCGTTAGCAATCTCGGGGGGTTTTGCTGCCTTAATGATTGGAGAGGAAATGATCGTTGGCGGTCGCTGAGGGGACATTGCAAGTTTGTCTGGGGGCAGCTTTGGTCATGGGCTTTTCTGCCGCCCTGATCCTAGGTTTTGCCCAACCAAACTTGTAGCCAATTTGGCTACCCATCCCTCTCGGTTCGTCAACAGACCTTGGTCTACAGAAAACGTCATTTCTGATATGAATGATGTGCGGTGCACTTTGTGCAGTTCTCTCCAATCCTGTATAGGATTTCTTAGGATCTTAAGAAAAGATCAATCAATATCCTTTTTTTATCGGGGGCCACGCTTCCAGTTCGCCACTCCGTCTTCTGAAAGCGGTCGCTTTTGGTGTCGCCTATCCGATTACGTGCCTGACTTCCGCAGGTGGTGCGCTTCCCGAAAATTCGCGTTCACTGGGACACCTTCATGCATGGGTTCAAAAATAGGGCTTGTAGGTTGGGGGCCTGGAAGCCTCAGTTTGAAGCGTTGAGAAGTGCTAGTGATATCCGGAGTCCATCGTTAGTAGTACATTCAGCCGCGGATTCAAGGGGGGGGGGGGTCACGGGGGCCATGACCCCCCCCAAAAGATCGAACTATGCAATAATAGTTGAGATGGGAGAAACCAAAAGCTGCTGATACGCTTCTGCTACTTGTCGAACATCTTGAATGTCTCAACTGATCAACGTCTCGGTCCAACATGTCTGGAGAAAGCATTTCATTAAATTCGGTAACAATGTTGTCCAATAAAGGAATGAAGATTCTTCTTCTGGAGTTTGATTTTTTGACGATAAACAACTCGTGCTTCTTTGAATTCCTCATCCAATTGTGCAGCGAGATGTTGGGCTTCAGTAAATCACCGTCGAAAACCAGGGGCGGGTTCGTGTATGGCGAACGACGATAGCCGAACGAAAAGAAATTGAAGTCGAAAAATTTTGTCGACGAAAATTTTAGCGTTCGCACAGGTCGAAAGAAAATTGTTCGTGTCCTAATGCAAAAACTCGATAACCCAAGAGCTTTCGGGTACCTTTCGCCGGCTTCAGACGAAAATTTTCAATTTTTTCGACTTACTCGAACCCGAGACGAAAAAAATTTTCGTTTTCGACATACACGAACCGGCCCCAGAATCTTCATCACATCTTTTGGTCAGCAAGGGTATCTTTGATCATATCCGTTGCTTTTTTTTAAATCTAATGAAGACGTTTGGAGTATTCGGCTCAAAGGTAAAGTTGTACCGGATACGTACGAAAAGTAAAAGATTATTATGTTATTAATGACTATGATAAAAAATCAAATAGTACGAATATTATACACGCCTAGAACGTCATTTAACCAAGCAGATGAAATCGGAAACTCTAGGCAGAAAAGTACAAGACGAAGATTTGCCGCAGCAGATGCAGTTTTCGCGTCCTCCCACACCGAAATCTCATCAAGTGCGTCACACTTTTTTATTAATTGTTCACCCTCAAACTGCATGTGCCCAACGTGATTTTCTACCCAACTAGTAAAGTTGGTTTCTACCAGTCTAGCAAAGTCCTTAAGTGATTTGCCACCAAGATGTTTTCTAAAAACGTTTGCAAAACCGTTAGCCAAAGTCAAAACTGCTCTCATTGTTCCTGAAGCATTGCGACAGTTTGAAACTTTGGAAGAAATTAATAAAGAATTGTTAACAAATGATTACTGCAAGAACAACGTCTTGCGTGAATGGCTACTTTCGTCAAGTCCTGACATACCCCTATCAAATCAGACGCCATTACCGAGCAACTATCTGTTCTAATTCCAACCAAATATTTTAGGTCCAAGTCGAATTTCTCACACAGATCGATGACGATATCCTCGGAACGAATTGCTTGGTACGCATCGCAAAATGTGATGAAATTCTCTGTTGCAATAGTTGCGATAGAATAAGCTAAGGTGTTTTGTATAAGAATTGTCGTTCGTCTCATCAAATACAACTGCACAAAACTTTGCCGCTCTAACTCTATTCAGAATAGCTTACTGAATTTCGTCTTTGCAGGCTTCCATAAGTTGATTTTGGGTGGTTTTACTGATATATGTCGCGATTGAACCTGCGGTTTCCAAATGATGCTGAAGAGTAAAGTCACCAAATTCAACGAAGAGTGCCCTGAAGTTCCTATCAATTGCCACCAGAATATCTACATACTTTTCCGTCAGTGTCACGATTATAGAGAAGTTCATTATCCCTACATAATAACATCGATCTCGGCTTTCTTTTACTTGTGAGTCCCGTTGTACACACAGATGCTGGGTTATGAAAAGTCTGAAGGAAACTTTTTTCAGCTTCTACCACTATACTCTGATGATATTGGTTCCCTTGGTGAAATGAAAGCGTTCCATTTTTAGTCCATTCAAAACGCGCGTTATGGTGTTCTAAAATAACACCGTTAAGAAAATCGAACCCTAAACGTTTTTGGGGTCGCTGATCACGAAAATCGAGGTCCCGCGGTCCTAAAACATGGGCGTCCCCCTTAAAAATGCAAAAAACGCCCCTTTTTAGGGGGTTTTCGCGATTATTTCAGTAATAATGAAAAGTAATGCGATGAAATGCACTTTTTTTTAATATTTATGTGCGAAGGTGGTTGATTTATACTAAATTAAGGCGAACTTTATGATAAGCTGTAGTCCTAAAGGGTTGAAACTACCCCGAAATGGCGAAAAATGGCAAAAATTTAAACTTTTTTTTTCAAATTTTAAGCTTCAAATTCGATTGTGGGCGTACTGTCAGGCAAAAATAAATTATTTTCAACCCTTAAGGGATTAAAACTACCCCTACTATAATAAAAACAACTTTATATAAAAAAAATTGCCAAACATTTTTTTTTTGCTTTTTGTTTGAAATTTGGTTCAAAAGGTAAGTATTATCAGCAAAAAATTGAATTTTTCAACTCTTAAGCGGGTAAAACTACCCCCACATTAAAAATTGTTTTGCATTAAAATTTTATATTTGATGAAATATTATTAAAACATTTGGAAAATTTTTAACCCTCTTAAAGGAGTTAAACCTTAGGGGTAAATTGAAAAAAAAAAAATTCTTTTCGTAGATTGCAATTTAAATTTTTTTAATGAATTATTTGAATAAAAATTCTTTTTATTAGAAAATATAAATTGATAAATTTTTGCAATTTTTTTTATATAAAGTTGTTTTTATTATAGTAGAGGTAGTTTTAACCCCTTAAGGGTTGAAAATAATTTATTTTTGCTTGACAGTACGCACACAATCGAATTTGAAGCATAAACTTGAAAAAAAAAATGTTTACAATTTTTGCCATTTTTGGCCGATTTAGGGGTAGTTTCAACCCTTTAGGACTACAGCTTATCATAAAGTTCGCCTTAATTTAGTATAAATCAACCACCTTCGCAAATAAATATTAAAAAAAGTGTATTTCATCGCATTAGTTTTCATTATTATTATAATATATAATAATCGCGAAAACCCCCTAAAAAGGGGCGTTTTTTGCATTTTTAAGGAGGACGCCCATGTTTTAGGACCGCGGGACCTCGATTTTCGTGATCAGCGACCCCAAAAACGTGTAGGGTTCGATTTTCTTAACGGTGTTATTTTGGAACACCCCCCCCCGCGTTTTGAATGGATTATTTGTCCAAGTAAATCGTCGAATGCTTTCAGTGTTTCGCTTTCTTGGTTTACTTTTAATTCCGTGCCCCCCTCCCAAAACAAAATTCTAGATCCGCGCCTGAGTACATTCACATACCATTCACAACTTCAGCACGAATTACTTACCCATTGCGATTGCGGGCTTTATCGAGTTTATTCTCTTTAGATTCGCCGAATTTAGTTTGTTCCATGGAATGATATTCGAGCATATATGGCCAAAGGCCATGTACAATCGGCCTTGCAGTCAGCGCTCCGCGAGTAAAAATGAAACGAGTCATATTGGTGAGTACAAACAGTTAGCTGGCTACAAACAATGCAAGTGCGCTTCGTCCTCAAAAGACGCCAACAAAATTTTATTTTTCGTTCGAAATTGCTTTTCGCATTCATTTTGGGGCCCCTTGCCACCTGGCGCCGAGAAGGCGGCACTCATTGTACCCCAGGACCGGGACTGAATTTAGAACTTGAAGCAATTTGCAGGTGCAGGCATTTTGATACTTGTTTGACGTTTAGCAATATGCTATTATTTCATCGTAGACCCTCAGTTAAAGGTATGCGTCGCACGGCGAATGCTTGGAGATAGGCGGTGGCAAATAAGTATCAAGTAGAGAAGAATTTGAGGCGAATAGAGATGCTAGTAAGTTGGTCTTGGCGTTTTTATCTTATTATTCCATCCCAGTTTTTAAACACATTTAAGTGCTTTAAAAGTGTCTACAATATTAATCAAATGTGTGACATCACAATAAAACACTTTAAGTGTTTTGAAATAAAACACTTTTAAAAGCTCAGATTTGCAGTACAAGGACCAGAAGTTTTTGCTACCTCCAGCTGTGTTTCTCAACATGACGGTTTGCTTTGCTGAGGGCAGCTGTCAATACTCTGCCTTTAATAAGTACTCTTTGTTTTCTCTCAATTTCATTTCGATTCCTATAGTAGAACAAAATATATCATTTCACCACAATAAAACGTCACAAGGCAATTAGTGAAATTTGTTCAACCATTCCCTACCTGGAGCCTGAACGCAAATATCCTTTTTCGCCCGGGGATCTTCCAGGACTTTCGGAATACAAATTACAAGTGCTACCAAAGTCCATCGCCTGAGTTTAATTTTTTTAGTTTATTTTTCTTGGCCAAACTCATTGTCGGGAAATGTCTATCTGTAATATATTCGTGGCTCTCCTTTCGACGGCGGCAATTTTCCGTTTATAAACAGAACAGCAAGCCTTCAGAGCCTACCCACCGAGAGTGAAAGGACTTGAATTAATTAAATTGAACTCCAGTCTGCCCGATCCGCACCACAACCACCATCGCAGACAGGGGGTGGGCGGGGGGTGTATGACTTTGAAACATATACATTTTTGGAAGCCGTAGCAAAAACAGCACGACTGTTAAATCAAGTTGGAAACTTCCGTTTGAAAGAGTTTAGGTAGCAGCTTCGCATAAATTGGAATCCTCAATGAGGATGACATGGGTTCGAGATCCGAAGGCGGAGACCCCAGTGGGAAGGGAGCAGGCACATAAAAGCGGCTTGACTAGCTCTTTGGCCATATATCACGTCTGAATAAGATTTCTCTACAGAATTGGGAGGATAGGCCATTAGATTTTCTCGTCCTTTTTTCTGCGCTCCTTCTCTCTCTCTCCTTCGTTTTGCTCCCTTTCACAATTTTCACATACCTTCAGTTTTATTACTTTTCCAGGATTCACAAATGACGGAAAACCAATGATGGCCAGACGTGCTCGGGGTGGATGCAGGTATGTTAATAGAATCCTGAATGAAGAAAAAAAAATCCTTTAAAAAAAAATCTCAAATTTGATTGATATCTACCTTCTTGGGGTACTCAGGAAGCGGCAGGAAATTTTATCAGAAACATCAAAGGTGAATTTCCTTAAATACACGGCAGTAAGGATGTTCTGGGGTGGGGCGACACAACGGTCGATGCAAATTTTTTCTTCCTTTCGTTTTCTTTTCTGATCATGTTTCAGCGTTTGTCATACAGTTTTCAAGGAAATTAGACGAAGAGGAAAGCAATTTGTCATCGAGGATCAAAGGAGTATATCCTTCAGCCAGGGAGAAAGTGCAGGAATGGAATACTTATAATTTGCTACAGAAATAGGAAAATCCTTGGCTTCTGTGTAAGAAGATTTCGTCCTTAACATTATATACATGTCGATCTGCTTTTATTTGTTGCCCTAATAAAATATGTTGGGAATTGTGGTCCTTGTGATCCTTCCTTCTGTTGAAAGGGAAATGTTTGTTCTCTGTGTTTTTGGTTGTTTTTACATTATTGAGAGCAAGTGGAATTATTAAAGAGTGTGTGTATGTATTTAAGAGTTGCCTCAATTTTATTATTCATGGCTAATATTTCTATTTCAGGTATTTCCGTTGTGAATGATGCTGTTGCCGTCAGGGCACACTGTAGGTGACCAGCCGCCGTTAAGTTGTGGTCAGCAGATTCCTGTGCCGAATGGTTGGGACTTGAACAGGCATTTGGATATTCTTCAGGACACACTTAAGGATGGGTGGACAGTACATGCCGGAAAGGAGGGGCGACTCTATTATTGCAAGTAAGTTTCGTTTTTGGTAGTGTAGCATTAGAGCAAAACAAAAAAAACATTTTTTGGGAATACACAAACTTCTTGGCTTTAAATCGTTTTTGTGTGTCTGATTACTTGTGATTGCAAATATGTATACATATTCAAGGACTGAATATGCCCAAAAAAAACTTTTTCTATCTTATTAAAAAAAAAAACAAAAAACAAAAAAAGAGCTCGCCATGGGTAGATAGGAAGGTTTGTTAGAGGCGCATATGTGTAGAGCCCACGTCGTAAAAGAAGGGAAATAAACGCGCAAGCAGAATGTGGTGATTATTTGCATTTTTAAATAAACAGTGTGAAGTTGTTCGCTTTTGGGGGCTTGCAACTTGCACTGGGCGTGGAAACAGCGATTTTGAGATTCCCTTCTTTTATGGCGCGGGCTCTACAAAATTTACAGTATAAATAAAGGGAATCACATGTGGTTTTTTGAAGTAAAACTTCTTTAGGCGCGCCTCAGACTTTCATGCCAGTGAATTAGTTTCATTCGCATCACGCTCTCACACATTGAAAGTCAGATTTTTCTGGTACTCTGGGAAATGGAAGGACGGGTTACAAGAGGATAAAAAACTCGAGTCTGTCTATGAAACAGTTCACATACACTCTGTCTTGCTGCATGGATTTTCTGGAGTATGTTTGCTGCGTTGTCGTCCTGGCTTTGCTTTATCTCATTATACGAATACAAATTTACCATTAGATGTGAATTATTTCAAATTTATCGTGTGGCTGGATGCTGGTCAATTAAATACGTGAGGTATTTTTATTTTAAATTGGCCTCCCATTTGGTGAGATGTACTAGACCAGCGATAATTAATTAAATTAAAACTACTGCACATTAAGAGTGTCCCTAAAAATAAGAAGAACATAAGAAGATAATTTTATTTGTCTAGTAACAAACTTTTCACAAAACAGCTTTAAGGGCCTATTCACATATATGTAGGCCGCCTCCTTATAGGCCAGATCGACATGTACGGCCCGATGAAGGCCCAACATTACTCAGTCTGAATGAGGGATGAGAACTTGAGGGATCCGCCTGACAGGCCGTGGACTGCAGATAACCTCATAATTCCCTACATACACACACAGGCGAAGACGATAGTTTAGCATAGCAAGTTGTTGATTAAAATGCAAAAATCTTCATGACCTCAACAAAAATGTCAGTCCGAATAGAAGTTTAGGGGCCGGTTCGTGTATCTTGAGTACAAGAGTAGTTCCATGTTTTGCTACATGTGTGGTAAGTTTGCGCCAAGATTGAACGATATAATAAAAGATTTGGGTATACCAAAAGATGGTGCAGAGCTTCTCGCGTCAAACCTTAAGAAAGATGCTCATTTGGCTAAGAAGACTTCTGTTACTTTTTGCAGACATCGGGAGAAGGAATGCCGTCCCTTTTCACGAACGAGGAGTTCTTGGTTATTGCAAAAATGTTCAAGGACTTTTTGATTATTTTCAGCCAAGCAACTACAGAAGTAAAGAATGGAGACTTTTCATTGACTCTTCTACATGCAGCTTGAAAGCGGTACTTTTGCACAATACAGATAAACTGGTCCCAATATCCATATCACATTCCGCGAACATGCCAAAAAACTACGAGTCATTATGCTTGTTGCTTGAAAAAATTCACTATAGTGATCACAATTGGAAAATTTGCGGAGACCTCAAAATACTCACCATTCTCTTGGGGCATACGAAATATCCGTGTTTTTTGTATTTGTGGGACAGTCGTGATCGTGCGAATCACTATACATTGAAAAATTGGCCAATAAGAAATGCTTTATCTCCTGGTTCACCTAATATTCTCGCTGAACCATTGGTACGAGTTCTTCTTCCTCCATTGATATAAAACTCGGATTAATTAAACAATTAGTCAAATCATTTAAAGGGGAAGGGAGTGCTTTTAGGTAGAAGTTTCCAAAAAAAAAACCGAAGCCAAACTTAAGGAAGGAGTTTTCGACGGGCCGGAAATTCGGAAACTCCTTTGCGACACAAAATTTGTCCAATCAATGAACGCCCAGCAGGCAAAAGCTTGGCTTAGCTTTAAAACTACATATATTGTATTATACTATACTATATTATAACTATAACTCATCCGTTCAGGAGCGAGGGAAGTCATGGGTGAAAAAGCACCGTCGTTTGTTAGAGGCGCGTTACCCAGAAACACACCCCACTTGACTTTGAGTGAAAATTGCAAACAACCCCCACAAGGGCATGTATGTGGATGCCACATATTTAATTTTTGGTAGTATTCTTCCTTCTTAGAGGCCCAGAAAACATAGGAATACAAACTCTACTCGACTCTGTATGGTAATTGACAGTTTAACCTCCAGAAGGATGTGTATAGGGGTAGTTACAGGCTAGTTAAAACTTGTTTTATTGTCATATTCGGTTTTAGCGACTCCAAAAATGGGTAGGGGATGCACCCTCTAGGTCTTGACTTTTTTTGGTGTGCCTGTGTAATCGTTCGAAACGATTTTGAAAAGGACAAAAATTGTTAAGCAAAAATTGAGCGTTCGTGTAGCTCTAAAGAAAATTTTTCATTTTCAGTAAGGAAACCACGTTACTGATATACGAAGCTTTTCTACTAAGCTTCTATAACAGTTGCGCATGATTACACTATGAAACACAAATTTTCTCACATGAAAAAAAATTTGATATTCATTGAGATCTGAATTTTTGGAACACGACTGTTTTGGTCGTTTGTAATTATCAACTCTTTTTCAAAAGTTATTAACTTTTGAATGTTCGAAGTTTTTTTACTCAATATGGGTTTTTTTAATATGGTCGGATCAGAAATTTTACGTAGAATTTAACTGTAATTGTTCAAAACAAAAACTTTTTATATTTATAGTATATATAGTACTTTTGTATACATTTTCTGTTGTATTAAAATAAAATATTTGCGAAAAACGAAATTATTTGTTTTAATATTGCTTGCATTTAACATAACATTCACAAGTTAATAACTTTTGAAAAAGAGTTGATAATTACAAACGACCAAAACAGTCGTGTTCCAAAAATTCAGATCTCAATGAATATCAAATTTTTTTCCATGTGAGAAAAAATAGTTTATCATTTGTTCTACAGTGTTATGAAAGGGCATGTCGACGCGATTGTCGGCATACCTTTTCATATCAGCATCTAAATTCTTATCATAACTTTTAATAAAATGTCATTTTAGTGACCCGTCCACATCGGTAGAATTTCTTGTTTTTAAACTGTTCTTTGAATTTCTGCACAATCGGTTACGATCTTAAACTATATTCCCAACAAATATAGTGTAAACCTTCTGACTGCAGTCACAATTGAGAACACCTCCAACTAATACGAGTGATATTTCTTCTCTGCATCGGTCAATGACTTACTCCAGTAGTGTATTGGATACAAATGCTTTTCATGCTCTTCTCTTTGCATTAATATCGTTCCAAAACGTTGTAGACTAGCATCTGTATGGAACTCCGTGACTGCGACTGGATTATGTATTTTCAAAACCGGATCTTCAATGAGTATTCTCTTAATCGTCTTGAGTGCAAGCTTTTGTTTACTTCCGACAATAAATATTGCATCTTTTTTCAACAACGCTGTTAGTGGTGCTGCAACAGATGCAAACCTGTGCACACATTAGCGAAAGTATCCGACAAGACCAATAAATCTTTGGACCTATCGCACACTTCAGGAATATTCTTTAATGCTGTACTGATGATCGGATCGACGATTCAGACACTATGTATCCCAAATATTCGACGCTTTTCTTCAAAAACTGACATTTCTTCCAATTAATTGTTAGCTCATATTTACTTGCTATTCTTAGGGCCGGTTTCACAGTGCAAACTTAAGTATAAAAATTGACTTAAGTTACACTTAAGTATGGATGGCTGTTTCACAGTTGCCACTTAAAATTTACTTAAGTGTAACTTAAGTGGCAATTTCTCTAGACTTAAGTTTTTCTTAAATCAGAATGCATAGAAAATTCAAACGTCAATTAATTCCAGTACATTTCAAGGAAAACACGATTAAAAGGAAATGTTACATGTAAAGTTCGGCTATTGTAAGTTCATAATTTACAATAATTGAAGTGCCGCCGTAAGAAACAAATATAATAGTAAGAAGAAGAAAAAATTGCACTGTGAAACCGAATTTGACTTAAGTTACACTTAAGTGAAAAAATTTACTTAAGTTTAAGGAAAACTTAAGTTGTCACTGTGAAACCGGCCCTTAATGTTTCGTCTAATTTACTAACCCTTCTTCGCCATTTTTCGCCGGTATTATCAAATCATCTACATATGCAATTATAACCCCTCTTGCAATCAAATCTCGAAAAACTTCATTAATAAATCTATTTCTGGGCTATTGCATAGACCGAGCGGGGTTTTGAGAAATTCATACTGCTTCAATTGGACAACCTGAATATGGTACTTTGAATCTACGTCTGACTATCACTGATGATAGTTATGAGTCGCCAAAGTCAAAATTTTTATTTTTTTCTCTAAAATTTCAACTTCAACCACCTTCTTCTCCAAAAAATACGAAGTTCATCAATATTTTTTTTTACAAAATTGGAAAGCTTGGACGATTTTCTATGAATAATTTCCGACAACTTTTATGCTCCGGCCTTTACTTTTAAAGTTAAAGGCACGACTCATAAATCTGGAAGTTGGTGGGTTGAAACCTTGACTTTTACAGTTTTAGATAGGTGCGAGCATTTTGCGTAGATTTCTGCCTTACTCATGAAAATATTTAATAGGGTTACAGGGTAATATGTAAACCTCTACCAAAAAAATTTCAAAAGGGCCTAGCGGCTAAACCGTTACAATTTCCCCCAACACCCATACCATTTTTTTTGTCTATCCAAGACCTATCCGCAGCTGGGCGTTTCGACAGTTTCAGCAATACACCCTGTATATTCGCTTACTACACACCTACTCTGGTTTGACTACTCTACTACTCTGGTGGTTAGTTCATATCACATAAGTTCGTTTGTATCGTTCACATAAAGTTTAACGATCTCGCCATGTCTTATAAAAACCTGTGATGGAATTACCGAATTAAGTATTATTTGTTTTTTATCGAAAGTACCTTAATCCAATGATTTACCTGCAATACCTTTACAAACGATCTCACCAGCAACCTCCCACTTGACGCAACTTAATTTCGTTCTAATCTGCCCTCTCATCTGAGCTAAGATGAGCAAACATAACCTTTAAACTTAATTTTTGTGTCACAAATAACTTAAAATAGTTCATTTTCCCCCCAAAATATAGGCGCTTTAATCGACGAACAACATTCAATCCACCCCCGTGTGACAACTCAAACAAAATTCAACAACTTTTAACAACTTCACCACGTCATGTCAATCCACTCGCGGCGAACTGTAAAATATTAATGGCAAACTGTCAAAAAAAGTTCATGCAACAACAGGAGGGGGGAACAGATTAGAGTGTTTCATGGATGAGAAGTTTTTGTATTAAACAGAAATTTTCTGGTATTACATGAACCTGGTGAAGCGGCGCACATCCTTTCATCCATTCTGAATATCATTATTCAGAAACATCCTTTTATAAGATAAAGTTGCTCGGCAATGTGTCTTCATCTAAAGAGGAATCTTCTTCTTGAGTAAATAACTTCTTACCTGAAATTTCTCTTAACCTAAGTTTTTTTTTTTTTAATTTTTTAAGCAGATAAAGAACTATCCGTGAACTGTGCTTGAGGTGAATTTTCACCAGAATAAACAAGACCAGAGTAAAGTTCAACAATGTTTTTTTTTATTTTATTTCATATATAAAGAGGAACTTTCTCCGAACTTTTCAATTTTCTAGACGAGTTTAATGTTCTTCTTAAAAGCACTGCAAGCATTCACGTTACATTATCAACACACATCGATCGAAGTTCTGCTGGGGAATTGCGATTCCCTTTAAGGAAATTTAAAATTAAAATTCCACCACCACCACTTTGCGAACTCCTCTGCTTCGCATGTAATGAGCTTAACTACAACATTCTGAATTAAAAATTGGGTAGCAATAAAAAAAATTTGTTTTCTTGAAAGTTGCCCGGCCCCATGCTCCATCATCAGCCATCAGACATCCATAGTACAAAATACCATCCAGGATCCTAGAATGCTCCCAGGTAGCAATTGTGGAAGGTTCCGTGTCCTGGCCTCGTTTTAAATCGCCTCCACTCAGTCTAGATTTTTCCAACTGCCTGGAGCTGTACTTGAATCGATTTTTCATGAACAGATTTTGTCGCAGTTTTCCCGGGGAAGTAATTAATTTACTGTCGTGAAAAGTTTACCTTTTCGTCCTGTGCGAAATCAGACGCTGGCAATGGATGTCGGACTAGGTAAATATTAGCGCTGCGGAGCAGATTGTCGGCGAGCTAGGACACTAATGGTGGGTGCTTTGGCAGAAGTACCGAGGGGGCCGAAAGGACAGACAGACTTTTATAGCATATTTCTCTTCTCGGGATCTGCGATAACCTCACCAAATTCAGCGCAGTTATAGTCAGAGACATTTGATTATCTTTGCAGGTTGATCTCGTAAATGGATGCTGGATGCTATCTTATCTGATCCTGGAGGGAAATTTCTCTTTTATTTTGTTGCTTGTTTGTTCTTTGGGGGAAACCTAAAGATTTGAAAAGGGTTGACACTGTTTTTTTTTTTTTAATAATTTTAAATAATTACTTTAAGTCTGAACCTCTTGACTTTCTGACCTGACCTATGTGAGGCTCTCTTTCAGCATTCGATGACAATTGTAGATTGGTTAATTGCTTTCGGAAACATTTTTTTTTGGGAGTATACAATTTTATGGGTGAATCATTTTGAAGCATTCGCATGCAATCATTACATATACATATATGTAAGTTCTATAAGTTTGTTGGGGTTGGGGAATCTCATTTCCCAGTTTGCTGCTTTGTAGGAGGTCAGCTGTACAACCAAAAACCCAAAAAAAAAAATGTCTCGATTTTTTTTCAGTATTTCGGCTATATGTCGAAAACGATTAGTTTTCATAGATGACCACTATGTATAAAATTATAGAGGACTAAAAGCACTAAACATTTTGGGTTTTCTGATGATTTTTTGGCTTTTTTGGCGAAACCGTAAAAAATACCAAATTCCACCCCCACAACTCGATAAATATACACATTAAGAGCAAAAACCTTTATACCGCGTGAAAGTACATTGAAGTTCGTACAAGACAAGTCGCTAATATTATTTGGGGGTTGGGGAGAAAAGCGAAAATTACGAAAAATATCTTGTGCGACCAAAATCCAAAACGACCCCTCAGTCCTTCGTCTACCTTCGATGTATATCGAAAATCGACAGTAAACTCCAGGAATTATTGTATATGGTCATCATAGAAGATTGGACATGAACTTTCATTATATTCGAGTGCATTTTTTGTTGATATGGGTGGCACTGGTAATAAAACCGCAACCAAAACATAATCAAATCTCTCCTTCTAGCTTCTCGACCATGATTTACTATTTCTTTCAACTTGTTTTGTTTTTGCTCCCTGTCCTTTGTCTACTTCTTTTTCATATCGTGATTATACCAACATTAATTTAGACTCGCTTACTGAACTAGTCTCCTCTTTCCCTTGGAGTGTTATCTAAAATACAACCTGTGTTGATTCAAAAGTCAACATCTTGAATTTATTTATTTTATCTCTTTACGATCATTGTGTTCCCTTAGTCACAAGAAGGCGCAGATCATCGTTACCATATCCTTGGTTTATTCGTGAAATCTGCGACGTAATTGTTCAGCGTAAGTTCATATATAGACGTTATCGCAGAACTGGGTTGCGTAGTTACCATACTTATTATAAACAGCTTTGCAACCTCATCAATGCTAATGTTAAGTCTGCCAAACGCGAGTTCTACTCCCGAAAACTTGATTCTGCTACTGCTCTAAATTCAAAACAACTCTGGTCTAATATTCGCTCGCTCGCTCTTTTCATGTAGATGTAAACTTTCTCAACGCATCCTTCATTCATATGCTTCATTCTCTTATAATCCTAATTCCATTTACTTTGATTCACTTAGTTCTGATGCTTTTATTTTCCGTTGTATTAACGCATCTGAAGTTCTGGAAATTTTGTTCTCCATTTCCGCTATGATGAAGTTTCCCCCCGTTTTCTTAAACTTCTCTCTCCCTAATTGTTCAAACTATCACGCAAATATTCAATTACTGCCGCCTGATCACTTCTCAAGTTCCTTCGGTCTGAAAAAAAAATCCATAGTGATCCCTTTACCGAAAACGTCTTCACCCTCTGACTTATCTGATTTTCATCCTATCAGCATTTCCATTTCTTGCTAAGGCCTTTGAGAAAACTCTCTTTATCCAAGTCCTACGATATCTTGAATCCAATAACTTCCTTTGTAAATTCCAATCTGGCTTCCGTAAATCCCATAGCTGTGAGACTGCTGCTACTTAACTTCGTTCTGCGGTCGACCAGGGTGACTTTGAGATATTGGTTCTTCTTGATTTTTCTAAGGCTTTCGATTCTGTGGTACACTCAGTTCTTCTTTCCAAATTTAGTCAACTCTACCACTTTCCTTTTTCTGATACTTGGCTTATCTCTTCCCTTCTTACCAATAGGCTTCAATGTGTTCACCATAATAGCGCTATATCCTCTTTCCTTCCCGCGCCTTTGGCCTCTCCTTTTCTCATTGTATATTAATGACCTTCCCTCTATAATCCATCACTGCTCCTTCCACCTGTATGCTGATGATCTCTAGCTATACACCTCAATAGTACTTTATCCCAAATAAATGAAAGGAGTTCTATCAACAAAATCCTAAAAAATCTCAAGTACTTCTGCTTAGTCGTCGTTTTCAGTCCCCTGACAGCATTCCACTTCTACTTAATAGTGTTCCCCTCCCTATTCTTGCGTGTGTTAATAATCTTGGCATTGTTATTAATTCCTATCTTGCTGTAATCAAGTCTCACTTATGCTTTCCAAGATTTATGGGACACCATGTAAACTTAGGCTTTATGGTAGTCTTCTGTTGTCTGCTGTTCGTCTCAAGCTTGTTAAATCTCTTGTACCACATTTCCTCTTTGGTTCCCATATATTTCCTTAGATTCATCCTGCATCCAACGCCTCAAAGTGATTTTTAATGATTGCTTAAGATATATTTTTCACATGAAGATCAGATCATGTGTCGAGTGTGCAAAATTCTTGTTGTGACCACTTCCGTTTTACTGATGTCATGGCTTTAGTCCTCTTAAATAAGGTTCTATTCTCGAAAAACCCTTACTACCTTTTCGACTTCAGGCCGTGGCAAGCAGTTATCATCCACTCGGCAAACATGTTCACACCATCGTAGTCGACAATTTGTATTTCTTCTTCGATCAGTGTCTGTTGATCGCATCTTTGTCTAACTGTCTCATTTCGAGGGCGATCCCGTAGTGAGACACTGCCAGTGTTGGGCATTAATCAATTAAATTTTCAATCAATTAATTAATTGATTAAAAAATCAATTGCGATTAATTTAATTGCAATTAAAATTAATTGCGATTGAACTATTAATTGCACCCCACAATTAATTTATTTGGATTAATCTGTATTAATTGTATATTAGAACTAAATCAATTGCAATTAATTTATCAATTGCAATTAATTTTGTCAATTGTTCTAAAAAACAATTAAAACTAACAATTATTCCGCTTCAATATAGATATAGACACTCCAATTTTATATGATCCTGCCATTTTTTTGGAGAATCATTCATATAAAGAGCATAATATGAAAAAAAAAAAAATATGGGGAGTATGGCGGCCAAAATGGCAGAAAGAAGAAAAATTCAAAATGGGGGACTAGTTTTGGCAATTGTGTTCCGATTGTGCTGAAAATTAGTGTCGGGGGGTTTTGAGGGATCCAAATGACAAATTTGGGGTTAAAATTTTAAAATTCTAAATGGCGGACTAATTTTGGAAATTGTGCTCCGATTGTGCTGAAAATTAGTGTAGGGGGGTTTTGAGGGATCCAAATGACAAATTTGTGGTTAAAATTTTAAAATTCAAAATGGCGGAATACTTTCGGAAGTTATGTTCTGATTGTATTGAAAATCAGAATCGGGGTTTTAAGGGTTCCAAATAACGGATTTGTGGTCAAAATTTGCCAATTCAAAATGGTGGACTACTTTTGGCAATGGTATTCCAATTGCAATGAAAATCGGTGTGGGGGTTTTTAAAGACACAAAGGACGAATTTTTAGTAAAAATTTATGAATTCCAAATCCACTGCTGATCCGGTCAAAAAATTCGATTTGGGTCCCATTCAATTCAACATTATAGTGAAACACGTGCCGAGTATGAATAGTATGGGAGGATTTGTTACAAAATATAGTTTAGTTAAATTTAAAAAAAAGAGATAGAGATAGTTGAAGTTGAAATTTTAGTGGAAAAAAATACATACTCTGGAAGGTGCTGAGGTGGAGAGCTTTGACTTATGTAGTTTTAGATGGGTGGGAGTATCATTGCTACCATATTCATGAAAATAGGTCCTAGGGTTACTTAAATTCAGGGTGATACGTAAACCTGCACCAAAACAAAATCGCACTAGCGGCTAAACCATTACGACTCCAACCACCCCCTTTCCCTCCCATACTATCCAAAACCTAACCAAAGTCAGCCGCTTTGAAAAATCAACGGATACTGTATATCAAAAACGAAACCGTAATGTTTTTTTTTGCGTTGTAGTAGTGTATTTTATGTTATATGGTAAAGCGAATTACTGTAAAAATTGGCATGAATATAATACGCGTTAATACTGATCATGGGCGCAATAACAGTACTTGTTCCTTATAACCCTAATAAAATGTACTATCAATAACCTATCTCAAAAAACCTAAACAAAAATATATATCATAAAAAAATGTATGTGTGTCTGGGCACATTTTGGAAATTAAGACCTCTATGGTCATTCTATATGTCCAAATCAATCTTAGTACTACAGAAGGATAAAGGTCAATAAATTTTGTATATACAATAATTCATAATACATAATACGTAATCCGTAATATATAATACATATGTAAATAATACATAGAACATAATTCATAGTACATATTACACAATATAGTACATAGTAGTAGTGAATAATACATAGTTCATAGTACATAGCACTTAGTACATAGAACATAATACATAGAACATTGTACATAGTACATAGTTCATAGTAAATAGTACATAATACATAATAGATAATACAAAACATAATACATAGTTCATAGTACATAGTGCAAGTACCTAGTACATAGTACATAATACCTTTTACATAGAACATAGTATATAGTGTTTGGTACAAAGTACATAATATTTAGTAGAAAATTCATAATACAGAGTACATAGTGCAAAGTACATAGCAAATAACACATAGTTCATAATACTTAGTCATAGTACAGAAAAAATAGTACATAATCGCAGTACATAGTATACAATACCTAATACATAGTACATTGTGAACAGTATATGGTACCTAATCATAGCCCCCAATTCATAGTACATAATACATAGTACAAAGTACATAGTACATACTTCATAGTACATAATTCATAGTAAGTAGCACATAGTCCGTAATGCAAAGTACATAATACCTAGTACATAGCAGATTATACATAGTACATAATACCTTGTACATAGTACATAGCACATAAAACATAGTTGACAGTATATAGTAGGTAGTATATAGTCCAAAATAAATAGTATATAATACATAATACATAATACAAAGTACAAAATATATAGTTCATAGTACATAATTCATAGTAAATAGCACATAGTCCGTAATGCAAAGTACATAATACCTAGTACATAGAAGATTATACATAGTACATAATACCTTGTGCATAGTACATAGCACATAAAACATAGTTGACAGTATATAGTAGGTAGTATATAGTCCAAAATAAATAGTACATAATACATAATACATAGTACAAAGTACATAGTTCATAGTACATAATTCAAAGTAAATAGCACATAGTCCGTAATGCAAAGTACATAATACCTAGTACATAGCAGATTATACATAGTACATAATACCTTGTGCATAGTACATAGCACATAAAACATAGTTGACAGTACATATATAGTCCATAATAAATAGTACATAGTACATATCGCATAGTACATAGTCCGTGTACATAGTACCTAATACATAGTGCATAACACTAAGTATATAGCACGTAGTACATATTGCTATATGTTACATAATAATATATAATACACTAGTCCCTCTTTAAACACAAAACGAAAAATAGCAAAAAAAATCAAACACAAAACGAAATTCTCTTCTGTAAAAAATTCTCTTCCGGTCAAACAAAAAAACATAAAATAAAAAAAATCTCTTCTAAAAAATTGCTCCATTGATTTCGATTTCGAAAAATGTTGAAAATGGCACAACTAGAATGTTATTATAGATAATTCATACAATACAAACTAAAATCCCCAAAGCCAAATTGTCCCCCCACGGCACGCAAAAAATTGACCGTGACGCAAAGGTGCCCAACGTGGCTAAAAAAGTTTTTACTTTAAAAACTAAAAACACGCTTTTTAAAATGAACTAACAATTGATTAATCGTCTTTAATTGTGGAAACTCACGACTAACAATTAATTAATTGTTAATTGCGAATTTTCACAATTACAATTAATTAATTGTTAATTGCAATAGACGCGATTAACAATTAATTAATTGTTAATTGCGAGTTTTCACAATTACAATTAATTAATTGTTAATTGCAGTAGACGTGATTAACAATTAATTAATTGTCAATTTTTAATCGTCCAGAAATTTAGTTTTGCCCAACACTGGACACTGGGAATCGCATTTGGAAGACCTCGAGGTTTGAGCAGCGTCCACGTTTCAGATCCATAAAGAAAAATCTGAAGGATCAAGCTTCGGTAAAGGAGTACTTTTGTTTCGGTAAAGGCGTAATTTTGTTTGTGCTACTGTGAACGTCGGACGTCGATGCTGCTTTCGTTTCCTCAATCAATGGTCTAAACCAGTGGTTCCCAAACTTTAAATGTATAAAATTTGGCGGAACCCAAAGATGAAAAAATAAAATAATAATGATATATGTATATATTTATCCTTTAATATATTTTAAAACGTTTTTATTAGCTCGCTTTCTTGTCTGTCTGTTTGTCCGGTACATATCTTGCAATCGATTTTTTGAATACTTACGGTTACCCGATCACCCTGATTTTGCACACAACTTCACCTCCGCTGGCAATGCAATATGGTATACTCATTATACCGTTAGATCCATGGCGGCCGTCTCAAGAGGGCGGATTACTGTTTTCTTCACGGAACAAATTTTGCAATCAATTTTTCAAATACTTCCGGATATCCTATCATGCTGAAATTTTGCATACAGCTTTAGCTCCGATGACAATGCAATATGGTATACTCAATATACCTTTAGATCCATGGCGGCAGTCTCAGGAGGGCGGATTGAAATATTCTTCACAACCCCTTCGACATGGGTATCAAATGAAAGGGTATGATAAGTAGAACACCAAAAGCAATATAGTATACTCAATATATCGGTTGGCCCATGGCGGCCATCTCAAGAGGGCGGATTACCATTTTCTTCACAACCCCCTCGACATGGGAATATGGTATGACGGCCAAAATGTTACGCGGCGTGACGTAGACCAAATTTCAAGGAAGAAGGGCCATTCGCACTTTCTGCAAGAACGTGTTAAACGGCCGGCGCAGCGCCAGTGAGTCTTCGAATGTATTTGCGCTTCGGCGTTGATGACACGGAGCCCTAAAAATTTTTCGTGGAACCCTTAGGTTCGGCGGAACCCGCTTTGGGAATCACTGGGTTAGACTATTGATTTTTCTAGGCAGTTGCACGAATACGGCCCAATTTGAATAAAAGGAAAGGTTTAGGCTTCCATCACGGCCACGCCCGACCATTTACTTAGGTATGTAATAACTCATCAAAATTTAGAGTTAACTTTATTTGGAAAATTTTGAAGCATCCGCCGCGTAGTCCACATAGCCAAAAAGCCCGTGATTCATTCACATCTACATGCAATAATCTTGCTTAGTAAGTATCTCCGAACTCCTACAAAATCTGGCGAGTGCTGATCGCCATCTCTCCCGGCTTAACATTCCTGTTCTAAGTTTGAAGTATACAAGCTTATAATATATGTATCTACTAGACATTGCACGTTGATGTGATCAACCAAATAGTAATACAAAACATAACTCCTGAGATGAGAACTGCCACATAAAAAATAAAACAGACGACGATTCAAAAGGAAAAGTTCCACAGTAACATAAATATTTTAAACCCGACTGCCCCTTTTTTACCTTTGGTTTTAAGATCTTTCAAGATTTATTTTGTTGTTGTAAGATCTTGTTTTTATGTAAAGGTAAACTTTTGAAGTCACAAAAGCCTTTTTTTCCCAAACTTGGTTTTCTCATGACAATTAACTTAAAGCAATTATATCGCCCAGAGTACCTCTATTAATTATTAAGACGTCCGTTGGTGTCCCCGTTGTGTGCCGATCTAGCCGATCTTCATTTTACCTTCCTAGGTAGAACCCGAAAAATTCTTCAGATTTTATCTAGACTCGAAGCCACGCAGAAAAATAAACTCTGAAATATTTTTATAGTTTTATGACACATCCATCATTTTCGGCCCCGTAGCACAGAAACTTATAATTTCCATAAAAATCAAATCAAAGCTCGAGGCCGGATGTACGTTCTCTCCGCTCAGCGGCGTAATTGCGGACGTCCGAGGGAAATAAATCGTTCTACACCCAACATCGGCGCAGGTCTATTTTGGACTTTTGGGCTAATCTCATCTCGAGATCTATTTCTAGATTTTTATGGATCTCCTAAGTCATCGTCCCTATAGGACACAACAGCGATCAGATACAATCCTACGCCTTCTGCGCGGCAACAAATTAATAATCCCGAATGGATCCAGAAGTGCTATCGCCGCTGCTGGAACGCGGTCACAGCCACAGCAGCACCCGAATAAGATCATCCGACGGTAGTGCGTTGCACGTGTCGGCACGAAGATCCGTTGTGCGCCTTCGACTATATATGTCTTCGGCGTGGTCGATTATGGACATCTGACATTGGACTCAACATACTGCGACCATTTTTGGGAGTCGTCGCGATCGAGCCATGGCGACAGTCCTCCCTGGTCTATTTGGACACGAGTAGGCCGAGTTTCTTTTTCTTGTTGCTCATGTCTACATTGTCGCCTCTAGGTGCGTATAGAATACCAAAAGACTTTCTAAGATGTTTACGGGCAAAGAAGCCATCAACACCTCGATCACCCGGATTCTGGGGAGCTGCGGTGCTCTGGTCTTGTTTTCCGCGTCGGATGTTGAACGAAGGTGAAAATTGTCCGGGGCTTAAAGTGTCGCGCGACATGAACTAGACTAGGCCCTAATGGACTTAAACTTTGATGTGTTCTTTTTTCGGTGGTGGACGGAATTCGATTGGTTTCTTGATGGAGAAGAGTTCATTACGTGAGACGGGTTAAACGTAGCAATTCGAATGGGGGCCACTAATTGGATTTCCTATAAGAGATATTCGGAAAATGCAGTTTAAGCGCGCTTTTAAAATTCGATTCTCGGCTTCCGAATTGATTTTTGTGTTTGAGTTGAATTTGTGATAACGGACAATGTGGTGAGATGATTGTGTGATAAATTATTCTATTCGTGTGTTGATTATTGAGGTGGTATTTAGTATTAGCTTGTATTCGTCAAATTCGGCGGAGGAGCAGTTGGCTAGTAGGATTCGTTTTTTGCATGCTTCTATTGCCTTTTTCAGTTTCGTATGTTCTCTATGTGTGGCAAAAATTACACTTTAATATTATGGCGTATGAGGTCTAGGTCAAGCGAGGAATGAACATCTTTAGGTAGGCTTTGATAATCACCAGGGCCGTATAAATTCCTCAGAGCAAAAGCAGAATTTTTTTTATCGTAGTGCAACTTAAAATTTAACTCTTGGTCTAGATCTAGAACAATACCTGGACATATAATTTGATCGGTATGATCCAGTGGTTTATCGTTGAGATAATACCATTGGTGCTTTGCATTTTTACTGTGGGTAAAAGTAATTCCGTGACATTTGCTGGTGTTATATTGCCATTTATTTATAGTGCACTACTCTCGTAATTAATTCAGTTTCGACTGAAAAAAAAAACTATGTCAGCTTGGGACCTTATGACATCATATATTTTGAGGTCGAGCGTAAAATAGATGTGGGGTATTCTGTAGTTTTATAGACAGATCAGAGACCGATTTATTGAATAAAAGCGGATCTAGGTGACTGCCAAGTTTAAGTTATACAAAACCATAATAAAACCAGCATTGATGTACCTAAGCATGAGCGCGCATACTAGACATGACAAGTAGGTCCTCGGAAGCAGCGAAAGAAAACATTCTCAGCAGGATCACAGGCGCTGTAATCAAGGTGGCTGGAGAAGAAGATACTCGTACAATCACGAATTGCTCCAAATATATACATAACCAAAAGCATCAAGATATCACGCCTTTGCTGGATGGATAGTGTGCGCAGCACATATAAAACATCACATAATATTAAGATTTAGGCCAATTCCTAATTTCTGTTGTTATATGAAAAACAATTAATAAATTAAAATGCTGAATCAAAAGCTCATTCACCTGAACGGAATCGACCCGCAATCGAATTGCAATGTCAGCAATAACAAACGAAAATTAAAAATTGGTGAATGAACTCTTGACTCACGCATTCAGGTGCAATAACTTTATTATTGCTAATTAAGCAATAAAGAATTGTATAAATATGTAAAAGATACGAGCATTAGCGCTCAGTTACAATAAACACGTCAGTAACCATACATTCAGTTTATTTTATTTTTATCTAGTCAAACCGCTCCAAATTGTTGAAGTTGTGCGGTCTTCAACAGATCTAATCAATCGTTTACTCTGAGCTATCAACATTGGTCCTTCAAGCGAAAAAGTGTTCTAAAGAACCAAGTGTCTTTAGAATATACAAAAATTCCTCTAGAACATCGTGTCTTGAGGCAATACAAAAACAACAAAAAACACATCCTCTAGAACATCGTGTCTTGAGGCTCTGTAAACTAATAAAATTGAGGAAAATCCTCGTTAATTTCAGCTACATCGATCTACACACCATTGCTGCGCAACCATGGAAAAGATATTAACCCTGCAAAATATTACATCAAAGACCATCCAAAGGCTGAACACCAACTTTCGGAAGGATTCCAAAAGTAGGAAGACAAAGGACTATGTCGAAATTCGATTACATTCACTGCAATCGGCATGGGCTGAGTTCGAGAATCAACACAGTGAACTGGAGCAGCTTAAAGGCGAGAATCCAGAACATAAGTACTTCAAAGAGAACTACTTCGAAAAGGTGGAAAGTTTATTCGAGCAAACTAGAGATTTGATGGAAGATGCTCTTCGTGCAGCCGTTGAGAAGCAACAAACATCAGAACGCGTTGAAGATCAACTTAGGAGAATTAAAAGGCAGAACGCCATGATAAATTCTTTAAAACGGACGATTGAGAAAACAGAAAGCGAAATTACATCGCCGAGGTCAACCGCATACTATTCGCAGAAAGCCAAAATAATAAGTGATTATTGGGAACGTGTGGTTGACGTACATGGAGAAATAATGAGCCTGGGAACATTTAAAGACGAATACTTTGAGAGGGATACATTCGCCGCAACGGAGGCATTATACCAGGACATCCAGATTAAAATTCAAGAAAAACTGAATCAACAAGCAGACGGTCCACCAACACAAGTACACATTAACAACGGTGGAAGAAACAAAATGAAAATAAAGCCGATAGATGTCCCAACATTTGATGGTGACTATTTAAAATGGCCAACATTTAAAAATATATTCACCGAGTTAATTCGAAATGACACGAATCTGAGCAACACTGAGAAACTATTCTACTTGAAAGCAAATCTGACGGGTGAACCAAGTGAACTAGTGGACCATCTACAAATTACGCAGGAAAACTTTGATACCGCCTGGAAGATCCTCAACAAGCGATATCAAAACGAAAGAGCCCTAGTAAACGCTCAACTACGCTTCCTTCTGAATCAACCAGCTCTCAATAAAGAATCCCAGCAGGGCCTCAAAAGACTCCACGACACTACAACAGAGTGTCTGCAAGCACTCAGAAACCTTGGGATTGACACATCGAATTGGGATCCACTCATAGTATTCCTACTTACACAGAAGCTGGACAGGGAAAGCCGCAATCTATATGAACAGTCTTTAAAAGATCCAAGAGAAGTAGAGAACGTTAGCCAATTAATCGAGTTCTTGGAAAGGCGGTTCTACACCTTAGAAGTGATCGACCCTATCGAGGACTTAAAGCAAGGTCCGACCAAACAAAAGGTTACGCCCTGGAAGGGCAAGGAGTTAAAAATACATCATGGCTCCATCGCAATGCAAAATCTCTGTCCAATCTGCAAGGGAAATCATAAAATATACTCCTGTGAGAAACTAGCGAAAATGTCTGTCCAACAAAGAAATGATGCAGTACGAAAATCAAGTCTTTGTACCAATTGCTTGGTCATATGACAAATACATGCAAAAGCTGGAGACTGTGCAAAGTGTGTAAGAAGAAACATCATACACTTCTTCATCCAACCTCAACAAACGCCCCGCCTGAAGCCGATAAACCAGCTAATAATAAAGGCCAACCATCGAACTCTACTGAAGTTGGTACTTACACAGCAGCAACCAACGGACCATGCACTGAGATGCTTCCTACAGCAGTCATCCATGCATCCACAAAAAGTGGTCAGGTCATCGCATTAAGAGCACTGATAGATCAAGGCTCTCAAGGCTCTTTCATAACTGAAGACGCAGTACAGAGACTGGGATTACCAAAATTAGAAACTAATAGAGTCTTGACTGTAGTTGGACAAGTAAAATTGGGAACCATCCGCACTTGTGTAGAATTAACAATAAAACCAAGATTCGCTTCAAAGTTCGAGCTTGTAACCACGGCACTTATACTCAAGAAGTTAACTAGAGTTTTACCATCAGAGAAAGTAACACCAACGGTATGGGAACATACACGGAACTTAAGACTAGCAGATCCTCATTTCGACACACCAGGACGAATCGATGTAATCCTTGGAGTTGGAGTTCTAGGAAAGATCATGATGAAGAAAGTTCTACTCGGATCCGAAGGGTCTCCAATTGCACAAAAGACGAAACTGGGTTGGATTCTATCTGGTGAAATTAAAACAAATCGTAAAAGCAATACAGGATTACACTGCATGATATCAGAAATAGATATCAACAAGGACTTTCGCAAATTTTGGGAGGTGGAGGAACTCCATCGCGAGCCAATCATGACAAGCGAGGAGATTGCCTGTGAAACACACTTCAGAACGACACATAAGCGAAACTCTGACGGTCGATATACAGTCAGAATTCCATTTCGAGAAAATCCTGACGAAGCTGAAAACCTGCACCGTACAAGAGAACTAGCCCTCGTACGACTATTCCAAATGGAACGGAAATTTAAAAATAACCACACATTTGAGGTCATGTATAAGGACTTCATGAACGAATACCTACGTCTAGGACACATGGTACCAACTGAGGATACTCTGCAGGGGACATATTACTTGCCACACCACGCCGTACTAAAGCAAGACAGCACTACGACAAAACTAAGAGTTGTATTTGATGCCTCAGCCAAACGGACTAATACGAAAAGCTTAAACGAACTCATGATGGTCGGCCCACAAATACAACAGAAATTACTGTCAATCTTGCTTAGATGGAGGAAACACAAGATCGTATTTACCGCAGATATCGAAAAGATGTACCGCCAGATCAGAATCGATGTTCGAGATCAAGGCTACCAACGAATACTGTGGAGAGAATCGCCCAAAGACCCAATTCGTGAATACAAGTTAACAACCGTCACTTACGGAACCGCATCAGCGCCATATCTAGCAATCCGAACTCTTCAGCAGCTGGCCAAGGATGACGAAAGCAAATATCCTAGAGCATCTCATATAATACTACATGATACATACGTTGATGATGTGGTATCTGGAGGAAACTCACTAGAAGAAGCAGCTATTGCAAGCGATCAATTGATCAAACTGCTTGACGGCGGTGGTTTTAAGTTACGAAAGTGGTCAAGTAATAACAGAAACTTGATGAAGCACATACCATGGGATTTACGAGAAGCCGCAACTGATCGTGACTTCGATCAAGAAAAGACAATTAAAGCGTTGGGATTGTACTGGAACCCAACCACAGACAAATTCAGGATTCAAATCACCATACACCCAGAGCGTGCAGCAACAAAGCGCAATATACTATCCGAGGCTGCAAAAATCTTTGATCCAATCGGACTTATCTCTCCAGTAACCATCAAAATTAAACTTTTGCTACAAGATATTTGGATCCAGAAATCCTCCTGGGACGAAGCTCTACCACAGAATATAGTGCAGATTTGGAGCAGAATACTGAATGAATTACCAGCTCTGCAACGAATCGAAATTCCTAGGTGGGTCGGATACTTAGGAAGAATTGGCGTATGTAAGCTACATGGATTCTCAGATGCATCTGAGAGAGCATATAGTGCAGCCGTCTACATTCGAATCATACAAGGTGGAACGGTCTCATCAAATCTACTCACTGCCAAAACGAAGGTTGCCCCACTAGAATCCAAGCTATCACTGCCACGACTGGAACTATGCGGTGCAACACTGCTAGCGAATCTACTGAAGGAGGTTAGAGACAGCCTAGAAATCGAAAAGATTCCATACTTCGCATGGACAGACTCCACAATTGTTCTTGCTTGGATACGGGAAGACCCACATAAATGGAAAACATTCGTAGGAAACAGAGTAGCTGAAATTCAAGCACAGACCGATAGCAGCAAATGGTTTCATGTGAAGTCACAAGAAAATCCTGCAGATGTGGCATCACGAGGGATTTATCCTGCCCTCCTGAACGACTACAAGATCTGGTGGGAGGGACCACATTGGCTAAAGGAACAGAAAATTGAATTCCCGTCAACGAAACTACCACAAACAGACTTAGAAGAAAAACATATAACGGTAGCCACGATAACTACAGACAGCGAAAATATCTTAGAGACACTAATGAAGAATCACTCATCTCTAAGCAAACTTCAACGTATAATAGCATACTGTACTCGCTTCGTCACAAACTTGAAAACTCAAAGAGCATTAAGAATTATCGCTCCATTAACAATCAAAGAAATTGATGCTGCTCTACTATTGCTGATAAAGGTTACCCAAGAATCACATTTTAAGGATGATATAACGAAACTGTTAAAGAAGAAAGAACTTCCTAAGCAAAGTCGAATACTAAGTCTTACTCCATTCATCGATAAGGATGGAATCCTCAGGGTTGGAGGTCGTCTAGAAAACGCACAGTTATCATACGATGGAAAACACCCAATAATATTACCATACAAGAGCGAGCTGACTGCTCTCATAATCAACAAAGCACACAAGGATACGCTTCACGGAGGAAATTCATTAACCCACCAGGTGATAAGACAAAGATTTTGGATTCTCAATGGACCCAAGGCAGTAAAGGGCCACATTCATAAATGTGTCATTTGTCATCGTTATAAAGCACAAATGTCACAACAAATGATGGGCATGCTACCAAAAGCCAGGGTCATTACCAGTCCACCATTCACACATTCTGGAGTTGATTATGCTGGACCCTTTGATTTATTATTGGACAGGGCTAGAGGTCAGAAAACACGCAAGGGCTACATCGCAATCTTCATCTGTCTCGCTACAAAGGCGATACACATAGAGATAGTCACCGAACTAACTTCTGCTGCATTCATTGCCGCCTTCAGACGTTTTACAGGCAGAAGAGGACCAATAGCTCACCTTTACAGTGATAACGCCACAAACTTCGTTGGGGCGAGTAAGGTAATCACTGACCTTCATAAACAACAGTCCTACAAATCCGATGTCAACCAAGCCTTACAAGAAACCGGAACTCAATGGCACTTCATTCCACCATCATCTCCACATTTTGGAGGCTTATGGGAGGCTGGTGTTAAATCAATCAAGCATCATATGCGAAGAGTAGTAGGAGAAGCGAGACTGACATATGAGGAAATGTGTACGTTGATGACGCAAATTGAAGCATGTTTAAACTCACGTCCGCTATGCCCACTAACTGAAGATCCAGAAAGCTTAGATGCCCTCACGCCAGGTCACTTTCTCACTGGTTCACCACTACTCACTGTTCCGGATCGAAATCAATTGGATGACAGGCCAAGCTTGCTGACAAGGTGGGATCGTGTTCAACGAATGCACCAAGAATTTTGGAGAAAATGGTCCATTGAATACATTGGACGTCTTCAGTTCCGACCCAAATGGACCAAGGAAAATCCCTCTATAACAGAAGGGAATCTCGTTCTCATTAAAGATGAACAGCTTCCACCATCCCGCTGGGCGTTGGGTCGAGTGATAGAGATACATCCAGGTGCAGATGGACTAACGAGAGTCGTGACGTTACAGACTAAAAATGGCAAAATGCGCAGGCCGATAACCAAGCTCTCATTGCTTCCAGTAAGCGATAACAAGAAGGAAGCAAATGTTGATGTGGAAGTCGCAACATCGCCTATCGAGCAAGATGACAACGAGACCAACGAACCACATAACAATGATATGAAAACTACACGAACAGGGAAGCAAGATACACGAAAACGATCAAGCCAAGAGCCCCTAACACAAGACTACAAAAAGCAGCCCAAACGCAACGAAAGAACGTCTACATCAGCTCCCGCAAGAACTTTCAACACAAACAGTATCGCGTACTTGATGATTTTGGCGTTATTCTTCCTCATAGTCGGTGGGGAGGATGCACGGTCGCCGTACAACATAACAAGATTCAAAAACCAAGAAGGGATCTACTTCGATGACGTAGGACAGCTGAATTTATACACAAGCGAATGGAACCTACTGGTCTATTACGACCTCTCCACTTATTGGAAGGAATTCAGCGGCCTTAAAAAATCCGTAAGAAGACTCTCAGAACTATGCAATGGGACGATAAAGCAAGATACATCTCAACAGTTATGTAGTGCCACAATTAGACAACTACACCACCACATTCTGGAATCAGAACATATAAACGAAGTTCTCTATCAGCAAAATGAGAAGACAACGACTCGAAGTAAGAGAGCTCCATTAGAAATAGTTGGAACTATAGCAAATAAATTATTCGGAATTCTTGACCAGGAATACGCTAGAAACCTTGAAGAACAAATCAGTGGTATAAACGAAAACGAAACACTTCTTCGCGAACTCTTGAGAAATCAAACTACAATTATAGAGAGTTCTCTAAATGTCTTCAAGAAGAATCACGACACTATACAGAATCAGTTCCACACAGTCGAACGTCATTTCGAAGCAATTACCAACGCTATGAATGATTCCCAACAAACGCTCATGGTATCTCAAACATTCACTTCTGCTGCTATTCTGATTACGCTAAACATAATAAGCTTCCAGCAGATACAAAGAAACATCCTATCGATTGTAACAGATACCAAACACGGACGTCTCAACACATTACTATTAACACCATCGCAGCTCACCGAACAGATCAAATTCATCCGAGAGCACCTACCGCAGGACGTAAGACTGCCGGGAGAAGGCGGATCATCCTCGTTATTAGAAATATACAACATAATGCATGTGCGAATGAGAATAACGGAAACAAGGGTTTTGTTTGACATTCGAATTCCATTGTTAAAATCGGAATCGTATCGTTTATATAAATTAATACCGATTCCTGTACATCGCTCGGACAAATTTATCTCTATCCAGTTGTCAACTACTTATTTAGCTGTAAATCATCACAGAGACCGCTTCAGTCCAATAAATGAGCAGGAGCTAAGTGCATGTCAACTAAATGCGATCCATCAGTTAACCTGCCATCTGAAACAGCCAATTTTCACCACAAGCTCGAATCAAAGCCGCTGTGAGATCAGTCTACTTAGTAACCAGAAACAACTGTCACCTTACTGCCGTCTCAGAAGTACGAATCCGAAGAAGATGTTCATCAAACTAAGTGCACCAAGTACATGGATTTTCATCATGGATGAAGAAACTCACTTCGATATAATTTGTCGTGAAGCTGTGCACCCGCTAACCCTTAGTGAGTCTGGTATTATCCAACTTCAACCAACGTGCATGATCAATCACCCGACGCTGTCTATACAAGCCGACAACAAGGTCACGGGAAGGCTTAGAACATCATTCATACCTGAAACACAAGTAATTTCTGCTCATCTTAATCTAACCTACAAGATGAGGGAAGGAAATGTATCCTTCGCACCACAGATCGTCAAGGAGGTGGACAACCTGGATCTAGACGAGTTACGCGGTGCACTCAAGAAACAGCAGCAACATATCAACGATCTGCCAACCTTAAACCACCACCACCTACATCATTACTTCAGCATGTATACGCTGGTTACCATTGTCATCCTCATACTGGTATACTGCAAGTATAAGAAGCAGGGGGTTCTAAGGATTCAGAGAAGAACACCGAGGGACAAGCGTCCGCAGCCAGCTCCTAGAAGGTCGCAGAAAATCAAGGACGACGACTTCTCTTGCGATATATCGTCTCTCAATTTCGACGGAGGAGAATGTGCGCAGCACATATAAAACATCACATAATATTAAGATTTAGGCCAATTCCTAATTTCTGTTGTTATATGAAAAACAATTAATAAATTAAAATGCTGAATCAAAAGCTCATTCACCTGAACGGAATCGACCCGCAATCGAATTGCAATGTCAGCAATAACAAACGAAAATTAAAAATTGGTGAATGAACTCTTGACTCACGCATTCAGGTGCAATAACTTTATTATTGCTAATTAAGCAATAAAGAATTGTATAAATATGTAAAAGATACGAGCATTAGCGCTCAGTTACAATAAACACGTCAGTAACCATACATTCAGTTTATTTTATTTTTATCTAGTCAAACCGCTCCAAATTGTTGAAGTTGTTCGGTCTTCAACAGATCTAATCAATCGTTTACTCTGAGCTATCAACAGATAGGATAAGGAGAAATAACTTTAAAATAACCCCAGTTCGCATACAAATTCCACATATTTAACTGAGGATAAAACAGATCTCAGTTCGCCCAACTGAACTTCAACTGAACTAAATGTTGCTCAAAAGAAGGTAATCAACAGAAATAATGGAATGCCATTCTAGTGAACTTTTGCATCTCTAACTTCTGACGAAAAAGCAGCAATAATTTTAAGCACGAACTGAACATAAACTGAACTTTAGCCGGTGAAGCCACTTATATGGCCAGGTCAGTGAAGCCGGGGCAGAACTGGGGAGAACGTTGGAAGAAAATTCTTGATGGGACCAAGGCGCACAGAGGGCTGTATACAGCCAATGGTGAAGATGATGAAGATGACTGCCTTGCAGAAACTTGACAATATGTATTCTTTCGGTTAGATATGATTTCATCCATTCAAGGGCAGCTAATGATATTTCAAATACAGATATAAGGACTTTTCCTCCTTTTGGGAATTATAGTCTTTATCGAATCGGTAAATTGTCGTCCTAGCTTAGGACCCAACCTTAAGATTTGATTTAATGCAACATTACTTTAACCAGCTGATACAGTTGAATCATTACCTCCCTGCTCCTTATACCTTCTGTGTCTTGTCACACAAAATTATTATATAACTTAAAATATGCCAACGCGTGACAAAATCCTCCCTTCTTTTCTGCAGGCTTATTGCAATATGTCTTCCTGATCCTTCGGCAAATTTTTTTATGGCTCAATGGTATGATATGGTTCAATTTTCAAGTTCTACATAAATTCGACCCCGTCTCGTATGCATTTTGGTCTGCCTGATCTGCCTTCGCGTTGTTCGAGAAGGTTTGAAACCATGTTATTAAAACGCATTGGTGTAGGCACCTTTTGCGTCTCCATAGACCCTTTGAACATTGAACCATCACAGAAATATAGTAGTCTGGATAACATTTTGTCGTTATCCCTATAGCGGTGGTTTCACTGAGATAAACGCCCCCTGGGCAATATTCCAGAAATACTAGCCCACTCCGCTCATGCATGCTCCATGTAGTCCTTCTTTTCACGCATATTGCGGATAAGAAATTTGTTCATAAGTAGACCAACTCGATTGTGAAATAATCTTCCGCAGTCAGTATTCCGCACAGCTCCAGGAGTATCCAGGAGTTCAACCCATTTTGCAACGGTCTGACTTCTCATAACTTTTTCTTCCCTTCGAGCTTAGCTTGCTAAACCTTTCACCAAAGCATAATGGACTGAAGCACAAAATACAATTCCTAAACTTAATATTACTTCATAAAAAAATATGCTAGTGTTGGTCAACATTTAATCAGTCCTGTTTGCAGTTCTTGTTGTAGAGGTTGCAATCTGAGTTCTTTCAGTCATAGATGGTGATCATTTCATCATGGCGTAGTTTGGGGATAGGGTTGTCCCCTATGTGTTTCTTTAATTTAGGAAGGGATTCGCCCTCCAAACCTGGCTCATGTTTCCATCACATGAAATGCAGCCATTTTCTACTCACAACTATTTTGTGCTTATGTTTATTAACTTCACAGTTTATAGGGAACGTATTGTGATCGGTTCGAAAATCGAAATCGAAATTTTCAAAGTATTTTCATTTTTCAAGGTCCCAATAGCATTTTAAGCAAAAAATTGAGAAGTATGTGTATGTGTGTGTGCGTACGTATGTGGCCATTTTTCCTTCACGATATCGCGCGAACCTAAAAAGATAACGACTTCGTTGAGGCGTCGTTCGACTAGTTTCATCATTTATTTATTTAAATAACTTATATTATTGCGTTCTATGTACTTCTAATCACAACACAATATTTAACAATTTAGCTTCTACGATTCGGACTTAGATAGAGATCGATGGAGTGCTCCGAGCGATCGTTTCGATCGTACAGGAAGTTGTTGTGTGAAATTGTGCAAAAGTTAGTAATTAAGTTTGAATGCAGTCACCACAGACCTGTCTTACCTGAAAGCCTTTTTCAGGCCCTTATGGCTCTAGTGCCTTATGGATCCTGTTCAGTCTTTTGTCCAGCTTTACTCTCATATGACTGAGTCTGAGTTCTCAACTGTAATACCCTGGACAGTTCTAGGTCCAATTCGTAGCGTTTGGAGAAAGGTACCAGGACAGCCTTATTTGGGTTGATTGATAGACCTTCCGTGTTACACCAGCTTTGAACTTCTCGGAGTGGTCATTAGTCAAAATGCAAGCAATTCCCTAAAACTATGTTTCCACCAAAACTTAAAATAAAAGCACACTCCATTCAGAATTGCAACCCGCATCATTATCCCCCACTGCATCTCGCTTAAATGATATACCTACAACTTTTTACGAGCTCTCCAAGCCCCACAAGATCCCACGCAAGACGCCAACCTACAAGCCCACCCGAAACACACTAACCCAAAACTGTGAAGTTCAACTACCGATTTTTTACAAGATCCCACCTAAGACGCGGCGAAGTTTAACTATAGACTCCCCATAAGACCCCGTCCAAGATGCAGAACCGCGAAGTTGAAATGAAATACAGATTCGAAATGAAATACAGATTTCCCAGTGCGAAAGCTCTACCAAGGCGCAACTAAACTTAGTTGAACTTAACCAGATTCCTCAGCACCAAAGTTTAGCCGAGACCCAGAGAATTGCAACTGATTTCAGAAAGGCGGCGCACTCTCACACCCAAAATCAAAACCACACCAATGTCCGTAACCAATGACTAGTAGAAGTATAGTAGAGTTTAGCCGGACTTTCACGAAGCAGTACATTTGTCTCTTACACGATGATTAATTGTACTGAGGTCTCAAGTATTGGAATCTACCAGGGATGACCAACGTAAAATACCACCTTTGGAGTCTCTGGAGTCCCTTGTAATACAATTAGTAGCAAGGATACAAGCTTCAGATTCAAGAAGAAAATTTCTTTAATTTCTTAAAAAAAAAAGAAACAAAAATCTTTAAAAATTTGAACAATTATGAAACCAGAAAAAATCAAGGTTTTTAAATAATGTTTGCGTTGGGCCAAAACAAAGCCAATGCAAATTATTCTTCGAAAGTACAAAAGTACACAAAGTTCACGAGTCTTTAAGGTTATCCATAAATAGATGGTTTTAATACTTCCGACCAACCAAACCGGTTACATAAAGCAGATACCAAAATTTCTTGTCCCAGATGAGGGATGTTCGAATGCTGTCGGTGTATCCTTCTTGCTTTTCATCCTGCTCTAGTCTTAGATATGTCTGTGAAAAGTGATTAAATTTTGCACTTTGCCAAGCGGAAAACTTTCTGAACTTTTCACTTATACATTATATATAAATATGTGTATGTACATCACATAAACACACACAGTACATATGTACACCAAAGAAGATCCTTGGTTAAAATTGAAAATTTCCAAAACAAAAACGATTCAATTCCTGCTGAAATAAAAGGACGACTGCAAAAAGAACAGAAAGCATTAAACAGAACGGAACAGCTACTCATGGAAAAGAGCTTTATATTGTGTTTCATTTTGTAGATATACTTTTACTCTAGTTTTATGTTTTTATCCTGCTGTTGGAAAAGTGTAAAAAGGATGAAAACAACTTGTGCATAAAAATATTCTTTGTCCTTCCATGCATGCGAAGATTGTCTGCCTGAAAGTGCATTACACGAGACGAGGTATAGTCCTATGCCAGACTGGTGTGTGATTGCACATATGTGAAGGAAGGAAAAAAAACAGGAAAAAAGGACATTGGCACTTCTTTGTTTTTGTGTATTCGGGACGAGAGAGAATCTCTGTTAAGTTCTTACCTAGTTGTTTCTGACAGACTCGAGGAAAACTTCTATAAAAGTCGACAAAGTTTTTTCTTGGTTTGTTTTTTTTTTCATTTTCGTATTTGGGCCGTGATTTTTGTGTGTATGATGCAAGGATATCATCTTCTTGCGATGATATCAACTAAAAGTTGGTGTGAGTATTTAGTTTAATTAATTACTACCTGATCGTGATCAATTCAAAATAAAACCAGCATAGTTCTCGCACTAAGTGAACCTCAAATATCACAATGATACTGATTTAGGTCACTATCAGGCGTCAGGGTACACCTATGTGCATAGTTTTTCTGCCCATAGGTTTTCACGACGGAGTGGTGAAAATCGTACATCGGTCTAGTAGGAGTGAATGTGTGCGGGCGCGCGCCTGGAGATATCAGGAGATATCGTAGGGGGATCCACATCCTGAAGGTAGTGTTAAATTACTTCTGACAGAACGCACCAATTCTAGCCCAGTCTAAGAAAAGAATCACCTCCTTTGAACCTACTCGACAACTAGGACCAAGGACTGCGAACCAATCTTCCTCAGGGAAGTCTCAGTTTCTCTAAGTGGTACAATCGTCAGGCAACATTACCACAGAGATGCCTGGAGTCACCATCCACAGTGACAATGACTCATCCGAGAAATATAGAGGAGAGAAGGTACAATCAAGCCCTCTTCGATCTCGGCAGAATTGGAGAGAATGAGGTCGCCGATGTTACCGCGGAGAAGGACAAAACCAACAAAGCAAAATTCCAAGCAGTCGTTGCGGAGTGGAAAGCGCTCTAAAATGCCAGGTAACCTTCCTCACTAAAAGGAAGAGATCCCAGCAAGATAGCTCAGCGCCTTCATAATGACCAAAAAGAAAAAAGCTCTCAAGACAAACGATGATGGTCGGGGAAGCTTCTACTTCAGGAGCGCCAACAATCAGGCTCAACGGGCAACAGGCTAATGAGCGAAGTAGTGAAGAACCTTGTCTCCGAAAATGCTGGGAATACAACATTGACGTGTATCAACTTTTCATCGACTTTAAACAAGCATACGACAGCATCGACAGTGAGCAAATGTATGCAACAATGCTGAACCTAAACATCCCCCTGAAGATAATAAAATTAACAAAAATGACAATGGAAAATACAAGATGTGCAGTCAGAATACAAGGAGAATTGACGGAATCCTTCCCAGTCAAGCAAGGCTTAAAACAGGGCGATGGGCTGGCACCCATGCTATTTAATCTCTGCCTAGAAGGAGTAATTCGCAAGGTTAACATTGATGCGAACGCAACCCTGCTTAACAAATCCAAACAGTTGGCAGGATATGCCGACGATATAAACTGCCTTGCAAGATCACTGTCATTTCTTAGAGAAACATTTACAGAATTAGAAGATGGAGCAAAACATATAGGGCTGCAAATAAACGCAGAGAAAAGTAAGATTCTAATTCAATCAAGGGTGGAAAGAAGAAGAAGAAACCACAATACCACCTGGGGGGAATATAACTTTGAACGGGTAAACCAATTTAACTACCTGGGGTCCACAGTCAGCGAAGGCAACGATGAAACGATAGACGTACAAAGAAGAATAAACGCCGCGAACAGAACATAGGAAGTCTGTAGCTGAATATTGCAGTGATACCGTAGTGATGCATTACGAAACTCGCCCTATCTTCTCACTACTGCCAGTCATGAAATCCAGAGACATCCACAGAAAAACTAAAATAAGAATCTACAAAACCATCATACGTACAGTAGCTACGTATGGATGTGAAGCATGGAGTATCTCCCAGAAATCCGCAGACAAGCTGGATATATTTGAGAGGAAGATTCTCCGAAGGATATACGGCCCAATCAATGAAGACAATGCATGGAGAATACGCTACAATCACGAATTGTACGACTTATACAAAGAATGTAAACTTTCGACCCATGCCAAGCTACTACGTTTACGTTGGGCCGGCCATGTCCAAAGAATGGATGACTCAAGGATACCAAAAAAAGCCCTGTATCTACTACCAGATGGCAAAAGACCAGTTGGCAAACCACGGTTAAGGTGGGAAGATAATGTTAAGGCCGATGCAGCAAAACTGCTCAACACAAGAAACTGGAGACAAGCTGCGGAGCAGAGAGACGTCTGGAGGAAGAAGCTGATGGAGGCCAAGGCTCGAATTGGGCTGTAGAGCCATCGAAGAAGAAGTGAAGAACCTTCTAGTGGCATTTGCGGATGCCAATTCTAGTACCGCCAGACTCCCGGACCTTCTCTGGGCCGACTATCCATCCATCCAATGGCGCTACAGCCCAAATCGACCCTTGGCCTCCTCTAGGACATTTTTCCAATTTTGACGGTCCTTTTCAGCATGTCTCCAGTTCCGAACGTTGAGCGTTGCCTCTGCGTCACCCGTCACAGAGTCTATCCATCTCCTCCTGGGTCTACCTACTGGTCTATACTTCCCAAAATTTCTCATACTATAAGCCGATTTGGAATACGATTATCCTCCATCGAGGCCAAAATATCAGAGATGGACATGGGCAAGAGTCGTCAGAAGGGCCGCTGCCCTCTTTTGATTCCTCGCAGGTAATCATCGGGTTCCGAGGCATCAGGGGCGGGGATTATTTCTCGAAGGAGTTCCTGATAAAATGCGTTGCTCGTCTAAGCAGCGCCCGCAAAGGGTGCCGCCTGGACCTCATTTAGGTGAATGATATTCCCAAAAGAGCAATGGCGAAGATCTGCCTCCCAAAAATGGAATAAGAGCCACACAAATTGTTCGAGTGTCTTCGGTGCCACAACAGGAATACTGGAAGGTACCCAAGGCCGAGGAACCCCAGCGAAATAATAGAACACTGGCACTGCTAATCAACGACGAGTGCCTAGAGGGGTTCGAAGGAAATGACTATAAGCACCATTTTGCACTAAGGCAGATATGGATGAAGGTCTTCAAAACGGCTTCATCTAACGAACAGGCTGACTCCGATGAAGAGCTCAGTGAGGTCATCGAGGTTAAGAGGGAGTTAGCATCAGATGCAGCGGTTGAATGTAGTGTAGCGGGTTGCTGGATCGACAAAACCTATGAACACAGTAATATGTATACTGCGCTCTGTACCACAGGAAGGGCTATCAGGACCTATCTACTAAATTTCAACAGTGGCTTAATATCCACATCCCTACCATAGAGGAATGGGAATATTTTCTGACAAGAGGGACCATGACGTTGTACACAGACAGATCCCAATCAGAATCGGGTGTAGGAGCTGGAGTGTTCCCCCCAACAACTAACTTGCAAAAAATCTTTCACCTGCCTTATTTCGCAGCGTTTTCCAGGCAGAACTTTTGGTGATTTTTCATGCCTACCGCGTATTTGGAAGCCTCTTCTTAAATGATTTGGGGGATGTTTCGAAACTTAAAACTGGAGATTTGATCCGGTACCTAAATTCGACGGGATGAATCTTAATCGCTAGTTTACTGCTCCTTTCACGGAATAGTTTTCCACGGGTTGTAATGTGATTGACCCCGGGTTTGGTGCCCGAAGAGTCCAACCCTAGACCTCATTTAATAAACACAAACATTTTCCAATCACCAAACCCACTCTCAAGGTGTACCGTGGGCCTCCAGAAAAAGGCTACTCGTCGGGGGGGTTGTGGTGTGTGGAGACCCGGGACGTACCACCTAGCTACTTTCATCACCACTTACCTGTACGAGGGCGCCCCCCCTCTATCCGAGTGGTCACTGAGTATCGGTGAGGAAACAGAAGCCACCTAAAAAGAATGTCGGAGAGCTCGTTCGCTGCCTACCGACCCTGGCGCCTATCCTAAGCAAAACGTGACACCAACCTGAAACCAACAAACGGCTGACAACATAAAAACTGGGTTTAAGGAACGTTCAACATTGAATGACACATCAGTAATGGTAACAAAACTCAACTAAACACGAACAAGTAACACAAACCAAACCTCATTAACTTCACTCGTAGACGTAAAACTTGGTTTGTTGTAAGTAATAATAGCCTCCTCTAATCTTAGTGGAACAGCTGGGTTCTAGGTGCCTAGGATGGGGGCCGTCCTCGAGAAGATTTAAAGGTGTGCTTCTGGAACGGCCCCTTCTCGTTTTCATCGCCCTCCAATTTTCCAAAAAAAAAATTTTGCCCAGTTTTTCCTAAGTGGTTTCTTCGAAGTGACTTTGAGTCAGGGGATAGGGCTGTCGTTACAGAGTCAGCTACAAAACGGCCCACTTAAGCGCCAGGGGGCCTCGGTAGTCTAGGGGTAAGGCGCCTGACTGCTATCCCAGAGGTCTCGGGTTCGAGTCCCGGCGGCGCCACGGTCCTTCGCCTATCCCACTTTCCCACCTACATAACTTTCCTTCTTTCTTCCCTCTTTACATTCCTGATTCCTCCTGTCATAGCCTTCCCTAGTCCTTCCCCGCTCCACCAAGCGCATGCCATCGGTTGGTTTAATCGAACATGTATGAACTCAATCAAAGCTCAAAAACCCGGCTAGAGACCTCTGTATGAGTCACTTCGCCGTAATTGCATCAACTTGGGAAACTCCTGAAAGCCCACCATCAGGAAAATCAAATCATCGTTCGATGACAGATTGAGAAATAAAATGATCGATGCCTCTGCTGTTAATAAAAGCTTCTGGTCCATCATGACATCCATCTGGAAGAATTTCGCTTCACCTACTATTCCTTATTTTTTTTACAAAAGGGATGTCACATCAGAAAGTAAATCCAAAACCCGATTTCCAACAGCTTTACTCGTTTTAAATTCTTCTTTATCCGACTGATATGTCACCACCTCCGCTATCGTCAATGACTAAATCACCCACGCAATGGACAGGGTTTATGGGTGGAGTTTATGGGTGCCTCTAAAAGAGTTTGACGTCAATAAATCCACTGGCCCTGACAATGTACCCCCTGCGTAGTCACTGAAAAATGCGCCTAGCCCAAACAGCATGCATTACTATTCTCTGCGAAATCATGGAGACAATAAACAACAAAAAAAACATAAAAACGTTTTGAAATGAGTATCTAGAATTTAACCTAATCCTAAATGGCAAAGAGTACATCCATCGGCGACTTTTATTGTGGCATCTGCTCTGTTTGTAATCTTTGTAAATTACCTAATTTCACTCTCCTCGAACCTACTTCGCAGATGTGCTGATGACGGGCCCCTTCCTACGTGAGTGATGGTCACTCTTCAACCTCTTAGCATAGAATCAATCCAATCAGGAAAGGTGCCGTATAGATTGCCTCTTTTTAGAGCTCTTTCTATTATGTAACATGATTTGTTGCCAAGGTTTCCTCTACCGAAAATATCGATTAGTTCAATTTCTTTATTTAACACTTTATCTAACAGGTTGAGGATCAAACCGTCGAGAGTCGTCTCAGTATACCTACTTGTGTCCATCTGGATTCTGATTCCCTAATAAGGCATCTTACTGGCTCAAACCGGATGTCCACTTTTTTGGTCTGGAGGTAAAAAGGGCATGCTGCCGGGACGCTGATGCATGCAATGGTTATCCTCGCCCCCGCATTAGCTAACCCCTCCTGCATTTCCACTCTCCCTGCGGGACTGGCTTTGCGCCGCAGAGTTGGGTTAGCCTTATTTAGCTGTTAGTACTCCTGGCGTTTCTTTGCCCTATTCCTTTCGTCTTATTCCAGCCTTAGCTTGCTGTGCATGACGTTTATCATCGCTTCCGCTTTTCTCCACATAAACTTCCACATGGACCTCATCATGCGTCCGGGTAGAGATGGCATTTTTCCGGTAATCCTTAAGAATTCGATCTGATTCTCGACAATCTGGTCTGCCTCTTTAGAGCCAGTTTCAATTGAGGATACATTCCAACCAAATCATGCCCCTGGAGCTGCCTGAGTGGTTAGCTATCTATCAGCTTAACCTCTTTTCTTTTGAAAACGATAAAAAGGCTGCTAGACCTTCATATTAGGTGCAAGCTGGAGTTACCCCTTCCACTACCTCCTTGAACACCTTGGTAGCCGTTAAGTAATACGGAAAGATTGTTACGCAGAGAAAGACCATTCTTTTGTTGCCTTCCCTATTGATTTCAGTCTTTACCGCTGCTTTGTTTGTAAGAGGATGTTGTAGCGAGGATGTCTACCCGCAGTCCGAGTACTTAACTATGGCTTTTAGGCAAGAATCACGCTGACAGCTTAGGTGGCCAGCATCCGCACATAGGACAGTTGATGCATCCTTACTATGCTACCATTTGACCGTTCTGGTCAACTTTTCGGCACAGCATATGCCAAGATATACTTCTATAAGCCCGTTCTGGTATTCCAACTTGCTTAGAACTTCTTTTCTCCCCTTCTACCAATTTTCTGATGGGTCCAGAAAATTTTTTGTAGAACAGCGGCTGTTTAGTTCTGAACTAATTAAGAACGCCTTAGTACTAAATATTGCATTGAACCGCCTCATAAAAAACTTATTTAATACAAAACCTTTTGACAACTACTACAGGTACTTAGTATAACTAAAAAGGATTTTTTACTTGGCTAAGTTTTTTTGTGTGTTAAGCCCCTCCCACCAGCTAAAAATATGTATATGTGAATGTGAGTACATGTATATGATGCCTCTGTCATTCTGCCGCTCAACTAAACGAGGAAATCGTTACTTGTGTCTCATATGTCTATTTGAAGCCAGGTAACCAGGTAGACCGGACTGATCAGCCTACCAGGATAGCTGTGTCTACCTGTATTGTTGTGTATCTGCCGACCTGTATAGCTGTGTATCCACCTACCTGTCTGTACCGGTGATGGTGTGACCTCAGTGTTGGTGCACAGGTGCTGGAACGATTCCCATCCAAGACTCCCCCAGTATAAAAGCCCACCCAGCGAAGTTCAACTAGCTTCACAAACCCAAAACACAAACCTCAAAAGCTTCAGCCCAAGACGCAAACCAAAATCTGTGCGCAATCGAGCTTTTGGTTTGCGTCTTGGGCTGAAGCTGATTGTAAAATAGTTGGCTCCGTAACCCCATAGCACTACTAATACATAGTAACATTTATCGAATGTTGCTTGGTATTTCCCATCTGACCGTCCGACTGATAAAGGGCATAAAATTTGACCAGAGTACTCTTTGCCAATTCGTTATTGTTATGATGATGAGCAAAAATGTTCTTCTTCTTGCAGTCTTGTCTTGTTCTTGCACATTTGGCAAGACCAAGAACAAGACTTAGTTATGCTTGCAAGAACAAGACAGACTGAACAAGAACAAGACAAGGCCTAGACTAGATTAGTTTTGTCTTGCTCTTGCGTTTGCTCATCACTAGCTGTAACCTCTCTAGTGATCCACAGAAAAGTTGAGAATCATTCTTCTGATCAACTGCAAGTGCCTTATACTGGATATTTCCTGAAATTTTCATTATTTTTCTCCATTTTCAACCGCAATAGATTTCCAACTGCTGCCCCAATTTCGAAAGGAACTATCACCTTTTAAAATGAGTAGTGTCGCTGCCACCATTGGTTCGTGACTTTTTCGCAATTGAAGTCATCTATGGGGAAAAAGTCACGAACTTTTCGCCAGACCTTTTACAATATAAAATTGTTATATAAGTCTATTTCAATCCACAATCGTCTAGTAAATTCCATAAAATCGATTGTTTATTGAGTACTAAAGTATAGACATCAACAAAAACAAAATTCAGGAAACTCTCAAAGATTTTTCTTCGAGAAACAATTCGTTGGTAAAAAATTGCAACGAAAATATGTTACAAACGCAACTATGTAACAAAGTTCAGACTGTTCACCCTGTAATCGATTTCTGTAAAAAAACAACTACTTTCTGCCACTTTAACGACGAAATCAATTTCCTTTACGATTGCTACATTTTATTTAAGTAAACTTTTATTTGGCAGCAGAGGAAGTCTCACAGAAAAGAATGCTTAATAGTGGGGGGGGGGGGGGGGGCACCCAGGATTATAAGGGGAAGCAAAAAGGCAAAATTGAATTAAGATGACAAACTCCTTCCTTCCCACGACGACATACTCGTAACCTATCCGATCAAATATTTTCCAGATATCACACAATCATCAATCCTCAATGGCGAACGATGCTCGAAACTCTTCAATCTTAAATCACCAGAAAATCTTGAAGCTTTCCGACCCATTTTTCATGTTCACCGCCGCCGCCCTGCAGAGCACTTCAGCACGGCAAATAGACTTGGAAGTAAACTAGTGACATTGGAGCAGGCCAAACAACGGCTCCGGAGTCCTGGCACGAAATGGAAGCGACCCGTATCTGTATCGGTATTGGTTCTTGAAGTGAGCCTGTCAATAAGGATGTGCTCCCCATTTTGAGCTGTCAACACCATCGATTTCCGACCAATGCAGCAGCAGTTTAACTAGTTCTCTACCCTTGGGGAGTCATAACCACCAGAGGAAGGTGTCCCAATTCCATTGAGTTATCGTCGATTGCTTTTCAGGCAACAAAATATGAGATCTTCCGTGCTCCCCGGGCAATTTATACATCGGCGCTCCTCGGAGAACCGCCTGCAGATGGGGCACACAATCGGAAAACAAAGAAGCCCCCCCGAAAGCCTTGACATTTTCTTTTCTAAATTGTAAACAAGAAGTTGGGAACTTAGTATAAATTGTGTAGAAATATGCAGGGTAATGAAGCGGTGCCGATTCGGATTCCAGCAAACCTGCAAGGTCAGGCGAGGGAATGAACCTGTTCCCTTGCTTGTTTCGGTGTCTCCAGAAGGTCCGTGCAAGAAATTTCGGGATAACTTTGCATAAAATTTCGCACGTCAGCACCGATATCCTAATAACGAATTCATGCGAAATCCACAGTCAGCTACGGGCAGCCCTAACGAGCGTCACGTCGAAGTTGCCCCGTAAGCAGAACACCTCCAACCCCCCGAGAACAGAATAGGACGGGAAAGAATACAGCAGCCACGGCTGAAGTCATAACCTGAACAAAGCACGGCCATATTGTTTTCTGTTTGTGCTTCATTCAGCGGAAAGAGCCCCCCCCCATTACACCTGTGATTTGTTCCGTGTAATCCCTTGAATTGTCCTGCTGACACGATTCATCATCGCCAATTTGTCAGCGAGCAAACAGAAGGCACTCGAGGCCCGCCCAGCAGCTCATATCTAGATGGAGTCCGTATCTCGATAAAAATAGCGCTCCGCCTGATGGGCTTAAGTTTCATTAAATCTCGTGCTCAATCAGGGAGCCGGAAGTCGCTTGTTTGGCGTGGAGCTGCGCCCCCTGCACCCGGCCCGGTGCTGTTTCCTTTCTAATGGTGCCCCGACATGCAGTCTTAATAGGCACACTGGAGCCCCACGTATGCATATTAAACACCGGGGGATACACTTTGCTAATCTCTCGGCGGGCAACCGCTCGTGCTTTTATTGATAAATAAAATGTTAGGCGTTCGCCGCCTCTCGATCCGCCGCGAAGTTAATGCGTGCCGCAAATCATTAATGGACATCCATGCTGAAAATCGTTAATAGGCAGCTAATAGCGCAGGTAGCTTCTACGCTGGCCAAGGCACCTTTTGTTGTTTTGCCCTTGGTGTTGTTGTTTGCTGCCGGGTTCATCGGTTTGTTGCGCCCGCAACGTTTCATGCTGGACTTTTAAATACACAAACAATAAAATTTGAGAGCTGGAATCCATCAATGAAAGTTAATTGATGCGAATTCTTACACGATCGGACGGGCAATTGAGACTAGAACGAAGTCTGCTTAAAAATATTTATTGATTGGTTTCGACAACTCATCAAATCGTAAGCGGTTACAAGGATCTTAAGAAGAACTGAAGGAGACCGAGTCGATTTCGGAACCAACATCTTCGGTAGTGCAGGGGCTCAGGCAGCTGACTACCATGACAGAGTTTCATGATTCGATTTCACTCCGCGGCTTCACCGTTCTTCATTTTGTCTTAAGTCTCTATTTAGTAATTGCTCTCAGCGTTCTGTCTTACTACTACTGGATGGGAGCCGGTGGAATAAAACCGTGTATATTAGGTTAGGTTAGATATGGCTGAGCTTTTGGTTCAAGCCCACACACTTAGGCTAGAAGGATAGGCCCATTGTGATGCCATAGTGATCCCACTTTAAAACCCGATATTAAAATGTCGTTTCTTCGTTAAACCGTCTCGAGGAAGTAATGAATCTTCTGAGCAGCGGGATCCTAAACTTCGAGATTTCCGCAAGGTTGCTTAGAAAGAGTTCACCAAATGTGGTTAGCCCTATCCTGCTTGGGGCCGGGCAGTGACAGAGGAGATGTAGTACACTTTCCGCCTCGTCAAGGTTCTTACAGCTTCTGCAGAAATCGTAGGTCTCAAGACCTAAACGGGTCGCATGCGTCCCTATCAGACAGTGTCCGGTCAACACTCCCACTATAACTGAGAGTTCTTGTCTCCCAAGGCTCAGTAATAAGGTGGCTCGCCTGAGATCATAGGAGGGCCAGGTTAATTTGGCCAAAGTGCATTTATTCAGATCCCTCCAATGCTTTTTCGCTTGTGTGATTGTGTGTTGCTTGCATCGGAGTTTAAAGGTGGCCCAAGGCATACCAACTCTTTTCTGGGAGGAGAGTAGCGGTCGTGCCTCTCCTAGCCAGTTCATCAGCTTTACAATTTCCCTCTATATTTCGGTGACCGGGCACCCATACGAGGAGGGTCCTGAACTGCTGAGCCATCTCGTTAAGAGATCTGCGACATTCAGAGGTAGTTCTAGAGCTGTCTGTGCAGGAGCACAGGGCTTTCAGAGCTGCCTGACTATCTGAGAAGATGTAGACAATCCGGTTCCCATCACCTTGCCGGTTAATTTGCAGAACAGCTTCTTGTATGGCTAGAATCTCCGCTTGATATACACTGCAGTGATCGGGAAGTCGGAAGGAGACTTCAATCTCAAGGTCTGCGGAAAATACTCCTCCTCCCACTCGACCCTCGAGCTTAGAGCCATCAGTAATAGTCCATTCAAAACGCGCGTTATGGTGTTCCAAAATAACACCGTTAAGAAAATCGAACCCCAAAGGTTTTTGGGGTCGCTGATCACGAAAATCGAGGTCTCGCGGTCCTAAAACATGGGCGTCACCCCTAAAAATGCAAAAAACACCACTTTTTAGGGGGTTTTCGCGATTATTTCAATAATAATGAAAACTAATGCGATGAAATGCACTTTTTCTAATATTTATTTGCGAAGGTGGTTGATTTGTACTAAATTAAGGCGAACTTTATGATAATGGGCAGTCCTAAAGGGTTGAAATTACCCCTAAATCGGCCAAAAATGGAAAAAATTGTAAAAAAAAATTTTCAAGTTTTTTGCTTCAAATTCTATTTTGGGCGTGCTGTCAGGCAGAAATAAATTATTTTCAATTTTAATGTAGGGGTAGTTTTACCGTTTTGTATCTATTCAGCTTTGACTTATAGCAGCCCCAGGCGGTTTCGCTGTTGCTGCGTCTCGCTGAATTAAATTCCTTTCTGCACTCTTTTCGGAGTGTCTCAAGTTCGCGAGACCACCATGGGGGTTTGGAAGCCTCTTTATGTGGCCTGTTAGGACAAGCTTTATTAATGGCGTAAGTGCATTGTTTCGTGAAAATGTCCACAATGCTGTCGAGTTGTTCCCGGTTTTTGGGAATAAAGGGAGGCTTGGGGCAAGGTTTTTTGCGATAAGCCTAGTATAATAACCCCAATTTGTCCTTTGGAGGTTTTTTATTTTGGAAGGGGTGGCTGGGCTCGAGTCTTGCAGTTGGAACTCTATAAATCTATGATCTGAAAAGGAGTGTTCCTTCAAAACCTTCCAGACCACTATTCGCGTGTATATTGGTTTTGGCAGATCTTTCCATCTTGCCTACTATCTTTCCGAAAAGTGCTTGTTGTCCGACATTATATCCAATGATAGAACCGCCGACAAGGTGGCAGTTTTTGCTGTTCTTCACATGGGTTGATGTTATGTAGGTACTCGTACATATGTAGATGCAGGGCCGTACCTGGCGGCCAAAAGAAAATTCGGCCAAAATAAAAGGCGGCTAAATCTCCAAGGAAAGTGCGTAGAATACTGATAAAGGCTAATCCACTCATATTCGTAACGACACGGCGCCGATTCTTTTCGTGTCAGTGGCTTCCGTGATGAATTTTTCACTGACATTCAAACAGTACCGCCAATTTCCGTATCGGGGATCAAGTTCAATGACATCCGACATTTTTGTTTTGAAATTTGGCCAGTGATATCAAGTGCATCAATTTAGCATGGAAAGAGTGGGGTTCGACCTAGGTGGACGCTTTGGGAAGTGGTCGCACAGGCACAGGTTTGAGTGTATTTCAAATAAACTTTACCTAAAGGAGGATGCCAGAAAATGTATGAACTTTGGTACCACCTCCAGTAGCTATGTGTAATACGTCGTTAGATAGGACTGAATACAAGTTATTATGGGGTCTAGTTCACAATATTTGACCGTTCTGAGTAATACGGTTAGAACTGGAGTCAGAAGGTAGAGTTTTACATATCACCCTGTATTTTTGTAACCCTATAACCTATTGCCATGAATAGATACCAATGAACGCAGAGTTCCTCCACATATCTATGATGATAAAAACGATGGTTCTATCTTACCAACTGTTGGATTTAAGAGTTGAAACATGTCAATGGTTTGTTTAAAGAACCCCAAAACTTCGACTTTGACGCGAGCAACGTAGCGCATGAATTGAACAAAGCGAGACATAACCTCAGTTGACAATTTAAAAAAGCCTGCTAACTCTATACAAAAAAGTTTCACTTTTTTATGAAAAACCTCTGCCAATTTTGTTTAATTACAGCCCCCTTTTGATTTGCCTTGTATGCATACGTGACCGTGGGCCTTGTGATCGTCGTATATAACCAAAACAATAACCTGGGTTTGAGGCCCCAGGTTTTGCCTACAAATTTACGACAAACATGGAGACAGGGCCATCTTTAGGTATTTTGGTCCCACGCGAGATATTTTTATGCACTCTTAGCATATTAGACATTTTTTTAAAATAGATTACCTAGGTTGTTATGAAAAAGTTATACAATAATCCGAGTAGAATAAAATATGGCCTTACATCGGGCGAACACTGGCCGCTTGGAAGCACATACTTTAAAAGATTTAAATGGCCGAGAACTGAGCTGTTCAAACGGGCTGTCTATCAATCTCTCTTTTTTTATTTCACAAATAAAACAAGGCATACTGAAATTTCTTAGAGAGAATCAAATACAATTCTTGGGGACATGAATATTGGTTTCTGCCATTTGTCACAGTGGAAGAAGAAAGGCGAGAACAATATAGGGTCCTATACCTCTCTCAGTTGTACTCAAAAGCAGGATTGGAGGGATCTGCAACTTCTGGTAGAAGGTTAATGGCTGCTGAGAAGCGATATGAGTTGAATACCTTTTTTTTATTGCGGCTTTATTGATGGCGTCGAAGGTAACGTTGTCAAACGCAGCCTTAATATCTGCAAAGGCGCAGAGAGACATTTCCTTGACTCGGAGGGTCCTCTCGATATTGGTAATATCTGTAGATTAATCTTCGCCATAGTTTTCAGAAGAAAGGAAAAGAGATTAATAGATTGATAGGATTCTGCTTCTCTCCTCTCCCCGATTTAGGGATAAAAACTACCCTAGCCTGTCTCCAGCACCTCGAAATAATGGCAGCAGGACCGGTAAATTTCTTCCAAGCCTCTCTGAAGGATAGCCTGTAAGATGTGGTCCTTTCCAGCAGCTTTGAAAGGTTTGAAGGTGCAAATGGTCCATTCAATCTTACCCTTAGGGGAAATCCTATTTGCCGAGCCTTTGTTTCCATTGTAGGCCAGTGCTCATGAGTGCAAATTAATAGCTCCTTGGTATGCCTGGAAAAGCATCCTTCAAGAGTTTGGTAGCAGACAATGCTGTTGGAGTAATCCTTAGACAAGACTTTGTGTAACCTTGTGGAAGCTTTTCTATTTCTTCGCAGAAGGCCTTTGAGGGAGTGTTCGGACTGATCGTTTTTATCGTACCGAAAGTTGTTGTTTGACATTGACTAAAACTTAGATAGCTTGAGATCTCCAAAGCTTGAAAATTTCAAAAACTCGAGCGCGTATATGCCCTGTCTATTTAAAGCGGCTTTTTCGCTTGAATCCTTCAGCTATCAATTGAAGTTACTATTATATTTCTTTCTTTTATCGTGCTTTTATTTCTTTATTAATAATTTTGTCACCTCAGATTGCCACAAATTGCTTTTCAATACATTTACAAACCTTAACTTTCACAATTTCGATCACTTGAAACTTTCAAGCTCGGTTTACATAGCGAGCACATCTTTTTGATCGAGCCCAGTCGATCTACTTGCTTTTACATTTATACTTGAAGTACGCTTTGTATGTGGTCTCTATGTGTTGTGTGTGTGTGATCTGACCTTGCCGGATCCCACACTTTGACGGTATAAGACCCTGCCTAGAAGATGACCTCTCCGGAACGAGTCTGGTGAAAGACAGAATTTGTCCTGATGAAACGGTTTCTTTTATAGCTGGAAAGCTCGTCAGGCTGGGCTTTAAAGCTCGATGTGAAGCTTTCGAAGAGAGAATCACCTCTCTTTGGTCTGGTGGGTGAATATTTATTTGTCTAAAGCTTTTTTGGGCGAAGGATTATTAGTAATGAAACGTAGTTCGTTAAGAGTACCCTACCCATTCTCGGTTCCAAAAAATCGATTTTTTTTATTGTCTTATTGGAATCTATAACTCTTCAAAAATATTTCCTGAAAGTTTAAAGTCGAAATTCGGAATACTCTTGGAGTTCCAGCAGATTGATGGTGGGCGCGTCAAATCGCAAATGCTTAGTTTCGCCGTGTCGCTTGTAAAAGTCGCATCGTAAAAACGCATTTTTCTCGAAACTATGTTTTTACGATTGGCGGGCATTGTAAGTCAAAAACTATAAAAGCGAAAAAAAAAAAAAAAAAAAGATTGATGATTATCTTTTATTATTACAGCCTAATAGTTTACAAAAAAAAACTCGGATTTTGAAAAAAAAAAAAAAAAAAAAATCATAGGTCCACCATTTTGTAAATTTTTGCACTAAACAAATAATAATAGTCTATTCCCTAGCCAAACATGAACTCTTTAAAATCCCGTTGGATTTTTTGGTTTCAGACGTTCCAGTCAATTACAATCATGCCTGCCATCCAAAAAGAGGACTTTTAGTTGACCGCAAAAAGAGGCTATAAAATGTTCATAAACAACTGTGTTACCTTTTTTCTTGTTCTTAAGGTTTTCAATTACATGTATAAATATATCCGTACCTCATAAGTCGATTTTTCATCATTTACCGGCCCAATGAAAATCACAAAAATCAGAAATCGAGAATGCGTGAGGTACCCTTAAAGGTCCCGCCAAAAGAGTTGATGCCGGAGCGCGCAGCTGGGGAAATTAAAGCTGCACACAAATAAAAATTGCGCACATATTGATAAGAAATGCGCTTATATATTTTCAAATTTCCCCTTCGAAATTTGTTGCGACTAGACTAAGGGACGGGAACGGCATGCGGGGATTCTACTGCGCATGGAAAACGCGACTTTCTCGGCATCAACTCTTTTGGCGGGACCTCTACAATATTTCAGGCTATTATGTTGGTGACGCTGAATGTTGTCTTTTAGCAATCAACTCTTTTAACACGAATTACGCCAGATTAGAACCTGTCAATCGCATGTTCATTAACGTCAAAAACAATATTAATATGTTTAGCGTGAGTAGTAAAGATGCCCTTAAAAAGAGTCTTTTTAATCTCATGTAACCGTTTAGATGTTTCCTTTTGCATGCGTGGTTGCATGTAATTTGGTTGTTTTTAACTTTATTATCGCATGCTTAGTTGTCCTCATCAAAGCCTCATCTCAGCGCTTGGTTGTACTGGAGCAGGTAAATTTTTCTTGGCCCAGCTGAGAAGTGCGCCTTCTGCTCTAGAAGGGTTTACTCTATTGAAAAAAAAAATCAATAGACCGTTTCTAATTCGATTGCGGAGGTCAAGCAGCATTAGATGTGATTAATACTCAGTTGGGAGGCCACCTGACAAAACGACACTCGCGCTTAAAAATAGAAAGCTCTCGACACCATCGTAGTTTTATTGCTCATAAATCGACAACGAAAATCTCAAGTTTTTCCGCCTATTTGTTCCATTTGGGATCATTTTTTATCACGGGGATCGCATGGGGAATTGCTTATGAAGCAAGGAATTAGATGCCCCTTGTTTGGGATTCACATGAGGCAGTGGGGCTAGCCTCCTCCTCAAAATTGTGGTCGGGGTAAAAAAAAAACGTCGTGAACTTTATCTCTTTTGATAAGATAAGAAAAAAAGTGTCACCGGGATAAATTAATATCGAGGTTTTATTTTCTCCCTTTTGCCAATAAATGCCGCCTCCACATTTAAATAACTACTTTAATTACCATAAAAGAGTTCTAGGGCGCACTTCAGCACAATCTTTCTTCTTTCGATTTTCTCCAGTCATAAAATCATTATTCATCAAACGAAATCTCACAGGAATTATATAACCAAGAATTATAACCAAGATGCCACAGAAACACTTTTCTTGTCACAAAACTATTCCTCATCATAATCCTCATAATGTTCTCAACTATAATCAGTGCCCTCATAAAAAAGACTTCATTAAGGATAGGCCATCTGACAACCGGAACTTAGATAATACTCGCCAGATAACATAGAATCCTAGCAGAAGCTTCATCACCACAAAAGCCATCGCTCTCAACTCTCATGGGATCCTTTTGATCCGGGGAATGGAGTCGCTGGAGATCCTCCCTCATACTTTTTGAGCCATGAAAAGAGGTCCTTTATTTAAAGGATAAGTAGTTTACGTGTCAGCTCCCATCCCCAGCTACAAAATAAAGTTATTTAAATGTTAATTTTTTGTGTTTTTTTTTTCACCTTGGATTAAAAAAAGGTGGGAAAATAAAAATTTCATAACAAACATTTTTCAGGCGGACTTTAATCACAGGCGACGGCGATGACGCCGCCAGCGACAAAAGCGGCCAAAAAGTATTTTCAGACACACAAAAAACGTGAAAAAATTTGTTTTGAAAAAAAGTTTTTTTTTCTTTTAAATTTTTACGTTCCACCTTCATTAAGGGTTTCAATTTTGTAGCCATTAATTTGGAAGCCAGGTCGTGCGTGTATTTTTAAAAGCTAGTATCTCCCGGCCGCTGCCCCCACCTGGCCGCGCATAGGTGTGCTTTAATTAATCGAACTTTTTCTCCTTTATCCCCCATTACAGCCACATAACACGAACAGCTGGCTTACTGCCACCATCCGAAAACTGGGGCCCCAATGAAGAGTTGTCATATGGATGGGAGAAGGCACTGGATCTGAAAGGACGTTCCTACTTCATCAAGTGAGTATATATCGTCGCTGGTCGTCCCCCGCTTCCCCGGGGCTTGCATGCTTAAAAATGTTACTAAAAATAATTTAAATTTTTTTTTTGTAGCCACCTGAATAAAACTACGACGTACGAGGCACCTGACTGTGTCCGATGGGATGAGGCACCCCCAGAGCCGAGGCTTGCAGTGCTCCAAAGGAGCCCCACGATGGGCTTCGGATTTGTAGCTGGTAGTGAAAGGCCTGTGATCGTTCGGTTCGTGACGGAGGGTGGTCCTAGTGTAAATAAGGTAAGCAAGAGGTCCTTTCCCAATGGCATCCACAGTGGCTGGCGCAGGCTGCTTTGTAGCGCGGGGTGTCCTTTAAGCTATTTGTGCCCCTTTTTCTCTCTCGCTCTCCTATGCCGGGGCTACAAGCGAAATTATCTTGTTTGCCTTAGATGTCGGGGAAATAGAAATCCCATCTGGATAAGCCTCTAAATATTCAAAGGGACTAGGCTACGTTTGTGTGTAACAGGATCCAACTAAATCTGTTAACAAATGATTTTGAAAAGCCGGGATGAAGGGCTTTTCGCCAGCATCTTCTTCTCGAAAAGTTTCCCGAGTCTTTTTGATGTTCTCGTCATTAGGATTTATCTAGATACCCAGAAAACTTTTCGGGTGTTGTAAGCAAATAATGATCCTACTTATGTATACATTCAAATTAAGCTAGCTGCGGGCAAATGTGGATTTAGAGTATTTTTTTTTTTAATTTCAGTCCTCTCGTCTATTTTCGTCCTTGTTTTTTTAGTAACTCCAACTCATCTCTTTCGGGGGTTATTATGTTGTGGCAATCTTTGCGTGCCGAAGTGGAATTCGACGCAGAACATTTGGACTGTTGTTAGCCGAGGTTTGGAAGTGGCCTGTGGCATTTTTTCTATTACTATTATTATTATTATCAAGGATTATATGGTTTTCGTGTCCTGGGATTTGAATGTGAGTTTTTTCGTTATTATTATTTTCATCATAATTACGCTAGTCATGCTTTAATTTGGTGGGATTTATACTCTTAATTCTTGTTTAGTAGCGTTTTTATATTAACTGTTACCGAAACCAAAACCATGCTATGTATGAGTAGCCATGCGAGTTGTTGCTGTTAGTTGTTGGAGGATCTTAAAAATAACGTTAATTTAGATTTAGATAGAGTTGGGCCCCTTTAGAATAATATCTAAGTTGTGTATTTTCTTCAATTAAGTTATGTCGTTTGTAATCAATATTGTTTCAGCCAGGATAATCTCAAACAATTTTTTTTATCAACAATTCACTAAATAGGCATTGCTTTCACTTTAATTAGGTAATACAATACTTCTTCATCTTTAGAGCAGCTTTTTTGTGTATAAAATTACTTTGGCTCTATACCTCAGAATTAAAGGCCTAGCTGCTTAGACAGATTCAGCAGTCTGCCCTATTAGGCCCTATTATTAGGTTTAAACTTGACTGTTCGAAGCTCAAACTCGTCTTCCTCCAGGCAAAACCTACAAATGGGGTCCTCCGCTCTTCTGTCCCCCACAAATGGTAATTCAGGGCGTATTGTAGGCGCATTAAGAAGCGACTCAGGCTGAGTTGGCCAATCCATGGACCTCTATCGTTCGGTGTATTTCATCCAGTAGCCCAGTCATTAGAGCGAAAAAAATGGCAGATTTTGTTATAAAATTGTACAGCAAACTACTTGCAGTACTACTTCAGGGTATACCATAGATTACTAAAGCCAAAAAACCAGCCAAATTTTAGTCATGTGGAACTTTTTAAACAATAATTAGCAACAAAAAAGCGGATTTTTTTCGTTTTTGGACTGGTACAGTAAAAAGTACTGGATGGATCGCGATACCCTTACCCCTTTAAAAGGTCCCTTTTTCAAAAATTCATACCTCTGTTAATTTGCAATATTAGGGGATGGTTTTTTGGGACATGATAGCCATGTATATATGGGTATTTCCATAAAATTAGGGCCAATTTTGAAAGTAATATGTCTTCATCATATTTAAGATGCTATTGCATTTCCTAATAGTGTATATAATGCGTATATAATTCATTTTATCATACCTAAAGCGGCCAGTCACTTTATGTAGTATTTTATGAGAAATTAGAGTTTTGCGATTTTAGTCATCTATGGACTGACTTTTATTGTTACATTTTTTATGGTTTTCGTCTCTAGCGTTGGCTTCTTTGCAGGCCGCATGTTGCTTTAAATCAGATAAATAACACCTATTTAGAAAATATGACCAATAAGTGCAGAGTTTTCTTTAATAAGTGTCGACAATTCTTATTCAGAAAATATGACCAATAAGGACTACTAGACCAGTGCAGATACGCTTTTGAAAAGCCAAAAACTAGAAAAATTCTTAGCAGTATATGGAAGGTGGGAAAATTTAGGATAAATGCTACTTAAACAAGGAAAAATCGAGAGCACCGCAGCAGATGACCGGAAAGGGGGCGGGGGAGCCAAAATGTGAGTTTTAGGGGGTTAAACGTGTTTTTTTGCGATTTCTGAGAAAAGTAGACCTCCTATCGAAAAACTTTAAATGTAAACGTTGTAGATAATTAAAAGATCTAGAGCTTTTGTTCAAACCATTTTTCGACATAACCTCAAAAATGGAGAAAAACGTCAAAAACCGAGTTTTTCGTTTATCATTTTTATCTTTCACAAAAATGATCCAATTTTAATGAAATTTGAGGAAAATGTAGATTTTCATGTTTCGAAAAGGCCCAATTTTTTTCAAAGCGATTGGTTGTGTAGTTTTGTTTTTATAACCTTAATTTAAAAAAAAAGGCCCCATTTTCAATCAAAAAAGTTGGCGAACGAATTTTTGATTTTGAAAATTTTGAAGACGGGTTTTTTTTCGTTGAATCCTCTACTTTAAGATGGTGTAAAAAAATGATAGTGTCACAATAGAAAAACATCGAGAAAAATTCGAAAAACCAAAAACATCCTTTTTCAAATATCGATTTTTCCGTAAACTTCGCTAACTCTTTATCTCTCTTTGACATAAAGCTTTAAGAGTGGCGCAAAACTGTAAATTTAATGTAATATATTATAAGGGAGCTTCAGGTAACAGTTTCAGATGTGAAAAAATTTGTTTAAACAAATATTTCACCCAAGAAAGCAAGGAAGAAATTACAGTTTTAGGCCAAAAAAAATATTTCTACGTATTGTGATGGCTTATACATTAAAACTTACTGGTACAACCCAGCACTCGACATTCGAGCACCATTTTCTAAGTCTATAAGTCTTCAATAACAAAATTTTTCGAGAAGAATAAAACAAAATTGAAAAATGAAACAAATTTTTTATAGTTGGAAAAAGCAATGCCAATAAATCAACTTTTATTATTTCCTGATGTCACATATTACATTTTATTGTATTACCCTCTACTGGCTGCTAAATACAATTGCCCATGAGTAAAGACTATGCCGTGTTTAAATAATAAGTGTGTTCGCGTACTCAAATGCTGTTATGTGATAAAAGAATTTTTCATACCTCATTTTTTTGGAGAGATGCTGTTGATCATGAAACTCAACACATTTTTCAATCTCTTGAGAATCTTCAATAAAGTCATCGACTTCGTGAAGGTCCTCAAGCTCATCACAATCTTCATTATTAATAATCTCCTCCGAATCGCTGAGAGCTTCCATTGGTTGATTTTCAGAATTTGAACAGTTGTTGGCTCCGGTACAATTGGAACATAAAAGGGAGCATTGTACTCCATGCTTTCGACAGCCACATCTTTTACTATCACAACCAGTTTCACAGCTGCAGCAGATAGATTTAAGCAAACTTTCAGGAATTAATTTCTTTTCGGTAAATTTAGGTATTATTCCGTTTAAATGGGTTTTCCACCCCCAATCTGTAGCTTTCAGTTAGTTACTCGCAATGGTACTTCATTTATCCATCATCAAATATGTAGTATCAGATCAATCTTCTAACTATACCTTCATAAACTCAAAAAATCATTTTATTAGGCAATAAATTAAATAAAAAGAAGTGCGCGGGCCGGCCTAAAACTGTAATTTTTTCCTTGCTTTCTTGGGTGAAATAATTGTTTAAACAAATTTTTTCACATCTGAAACTGTTACCTGAAGCTCCATTATAATATATTACATTAAATTTACAGTTTTGCGCCACTCTTAAAGCTTTATGTCAAAGAGAGATAAAGAGTTAGCGAAGTTTACGGAAAAATCGATATTTGAAAAAGGATGTTTTTGGTTTTTCGAATTTTTCTCGATGTTTTTCTATTGTGACACTATCATTTTTTTACACCATCTTAAAGTAGAGGATTCAACGAAAAAAAACCCGTCTTCAAAATTTTCAAAATCAAAAATTCGTTCGCCAACTTTTTTGATTGAAAATGGGGCCTTTTTTTTAAATTAAGGTTATAAAAACAAAACTACACAACCAATCGCTTTGAAAAAAATTGGGCCTTTTCGAAACATGAAAATCTACATTTTCCTCAAATTTCATTAAAATTGGATCATTTTTGTGAAAGGTAAAAATGATAAACGAAAAACTCGGTTTTTGACGTTTTTCTCCATTTTTGAGGTTATGTCGAAAAATGGTTTGAACAAAAGCTCTAGATCTTTTAATTATCTACAACGTTTACATTTAACGTTATTCGATAGGTGGTCTACTTTTCTCAGAAATCGCAAAAAAACACGTTTAACCCCCTAAAACTCACATTTTGGCTCCCCCGCCCCCTTTCCGGTCATCTGCTGCGGTGCTCTCGATTTTTCCTTGTTTAAGTAGCATTTATCCTAAATTTTCCCACCTTCCATATACTGCTAAGAATTTTTTTTTTCTCAAAAATTATCTGCACTGGTCTATACACTATATATTCATAGTACATTTAAATAACTTGTCTAGTGCCCTAAGCTAATAAATATATTTAAGGACAAGTCAATATGAGTAGTTGTCCAATAAATATTATATAATTATAAGTGAATATCAGCCCCTGACTACTCCCGTCAGTCCTTAGCATCATTCACAACTAGGGCCTGACGTTCTAGGGACTGACGATTCTGAGTAAAACATTAAAAACAATACTGATCGACCACCATACTACGACATCTAACTCTATCTACCGAACAAGGCCGATAAATCACTTGTAAATATTAATTAAGTAATATCAATTTCCTATTATTAAACTATAAAATTACTTGGCTAGGGACTGACAAAGTGACTGGATCAACACAAGATTGCACAGCAATTGCCGCTCTGCTCCATGGCAAAGGGAGTGCAGTCTGCAGATAATTTCATCTCGTTCTTTAAAAATCAAATGGATTGCATTCACTCTACAGTCATGTAATGCCGCGAAATTTTAAAATCCGTTAATAGCTAGGGACTGATGATTAAAATTGAGGACACTAATTTCGACCTTAGGAAACATATTTATTGTTTTTTTAAATTACAAAAATTGATGAAATTAGTTGTAAATACTTTAATATTGAAAAATTGTAAAGAAAATTAAAGTATAAATTAATTTTTTTCGAAATATGGATGCCCAAACACAAAATTTCGGTGCACGGACATTTGTTAAGATCAGATCGGAGATTTGTTAAGATCAGATCGTGAAGGGCTGTCTCAATGGACTTCCCCTTCCGATACACTTGCCGAAAAGATCAGAGAGGTTGGCGCACAATATGAATACCCCGTTACTTGTTGTCGACTATTTCTCCATTGACTGAGAGAGGCTTATTGGTCAGAAGAGGAAAAGACGATTTTCGTACACATATTCCGAACAAGTCTTCGACGTGAGGCCTATCAACCTCCCCTTGAGCCAGACACCTTTAAGGAAGCCAGAACACTCCTTAATAGCACTTTCCTTTCAATGGAAACATTCCAGAAACTGGTGAAAAAACTAATCATCCTTCGCCGGTTCTTGTTATAGTATCTTACTCTTAATGCCTTGAATGGAGGCGTATAAAATCCTCATTTGTATCAAGCGGTGATATCATGCAAGAGTTAACCCTTCTAGCACAGAAGGCGCACTTTTCAGCTAAGCATGAAAATCTATATATACATACACATACATACATATATATATACATATATATATATATATATATATATATATATATATATATATATATATATATATATATATATATATATATATATATATATATTATATTGATTACATTTTATGTTGTTTGGTGGGTTACATGCTGGATGCCCTTACTTTTTATGTTACTAATATTTTATGTTTGCATGTCTCAGCTGAGCCACGGCAGTGGTAAATATTTCTCAGCCCTGCTGGGAAGTGTGCCTTCTGTGTTAGAAGGGAAACTCTATATATATATATATATATATATATATATATATATATATATATATATATATATATATATATATATATATATATTATATATATATATATATATATATATATATATATATATATATATATATATATATATATAGAGTTTCCCTTCTAACACAGAAGGCACACTTCCCAGCAGGGCTGAGAAATATTTACCACTGCCGTGGCTCAGCTGAGACATGCAAACATAAAATATTAGTAACATAAAAAGTAAGGGCATCCAGCATGTAACCCACCAAACAACATAAAATGTAATCAATCACGTGAGATTAAAAAGACTCCTTTTAAGGACATCTTTACCAATACTCACGTTAAACACATTAATATTGTTGTTCACGTTAATGAACATGCGATTGACAGGTTCGAATCTGCCGTAATTCGTATTAGAAGAGTTGATTTGTAAGAGAGGTGGTCCTCTTAGATTGTAACGACTCACTCTAAACGATGCACGGTGATCTAGAAAACCTGAGTCAACCTTTCCATTAAGGAGCTGATGAACAAAAACAACATCGGCCACCTCACGGCGCTGGTGAAGAGAGCTTAAGTTAAGTAACTTAAGCCGAGATTCATAAGATGGAAGAACTAATGGGTTTTCCCAAGGAAGATGATTCAGTGCGAATCGAACGAACCTTCGTTGGACCGATTCAATAGTTCTAACATGCACAGAGTAGTGAGGAGACCAAACCTGGGACGCATATTCGAGTAATGGTCTGACAAGAGAAATATAAAGGTGTTTAGTAATCAAGGGGTTGTTAAATTCTTTGGACCACCTTTTTATAAAACCCAGGACTAAACTACCTCTAGAAGAGATATAGTTGATGTGAGTGGAAAAATCCAGCTTACTATCAAATCTAATCCCGAGATCTTTAACAAAGTTTACACGAGGGACACCTTCATTAAGAAAGGTGTAGTTAAAAATTATAGGATCACGTCTCCTACTAAAAGTCATGACTTCACATTTACTAATATTAAGAACCAGGTTGTTATAAGTGCACCAAGAGTAAAAGGTGTCAAGATCAGCTTGCAAAAGTTTGCAATCCTCAATACTCTTAATGTGACGGTGACGGTATTCTACAGTGTCTTAGCAAGGAAACAATGTCATCAATTGATAAAATGAAGAGAAGAGGGCCCAGATGACTTCCTTGAGGGACACCGGATGATGCTTCAATGGGTACTGATTTGGATCCTCGAAAAAGAACTTGGTAGGTCCGGTCAGCTAAGTAAGACTGGAACCACACCAGAAGTGCTTGCGGAAAGCCAAGCCTTCTTAATTTGAGAATTATAATAGAATGGGAGAGTTTGTCAAATGCCTTGCTAAAATCAGTGTAAACGCAATCAGTTTGACAACCAGAAACGAAGCCCTCGACAGCATGAGAAGTGAACTCAAGAAGATTGGTGGTAGTGGAACGACCTGCAAGAAAACCATGTTGATTCGTTGAGACGAGCCTCTTGCAGATCGGAGCGATCGCAGAATAGATAATTGATTCGAAAAGCTTCGGTATAACAGACAACTTCGCAATTGGTCTATAATTCGATATTTCGTTTTTGCTACCACTTTTGTGAATAGGAATTATAAACGAATTCTTCCAAAGCGTAGGGAAGCACCCTTTATCCAGGGATTTCTGAAACAGGGTTTTCAGTGGAGACTGGAGAACCTCCACACAGGACTTCAGGACAGCAGGTGGAATACCGTCAGGGCCCGAAGTGAAGTCGAAAAGGAGTTCATCAATATGTTTCACGATATCAGCAAGGGTAATTGAGAGAGGTAAAAAATGAGGCTCTCGGTTAGGGGTAATGTGACGAAAATTATTGTCATTAGGCTGAAAGTCAGAAGGTAAAAAAGATTGATGAAAGAATGATGCAAACATGTTGCAAATCGCAAGTGACTCAGAACTAGACCAGTTCGTGTGCTGCATAGTATTAGGGTAGTTGCCAACTTTTTTCTTAGAGTTGACAAATTTAAAGAAGTTCCTAGGATCAGTAAACACTTTATCACTCATGCTGCTAAGGTGTTCACGATACAGAGTAAAAGAGAGTGAACGAAATCTGTTATAGCAATTGATAAATGAATTGCGACTAGGAGAGTCCTTTCTCTTTAAATAGGTTTTCCAAAGTCTATTCTTCTGATTTTTTAAATGCCTGAGTTCATTATTAAACCAAGGTGGAGAAGAACTGGGCAGTTTTTGGGGCTCATAAGGTACGCAAGAAACGAGGGCCTCGTATAGTACGTTATAAAACAGTGCCACATCGTCATCCAACTCATTTGCGGAAAGCAAACTGTTAAAATCGATCGAGGCAAGCTTAGATGACAGCTCCCCAAAGTTAGCCTTTCTAAAGTTAAAGGAATGGGTTACCTCCTCCGGACAAGGCTTATTCTCTGAATTGAAGCAATTATTAAGCAGAAGCGGAGGATGGTAACTGTCAACAGACGTCATGACTGTTGGACTGAGTTCGACAGTCATATTGACTGCGTCAGTAAAGAATACAAGATCTAACTGCCTCCCCAAAACGTTAGATACACCGCTCATTTGATTCAAGCCAAGTGAGAATAAGGAGTTAAGAAAACAGGATTCCTTAGAATTCAGGTTGCCTTCAGGAAGGTAGTTATCGTCATCTACATCCGTTACCCACTGAATATTGGGTAAATTAAAGTCTCCAAGGAGAAGTAATTCATCGCCAGTGTCCATCATACTCGAGATATGATCAACACCAGAGATGAGAATATCATAGAGATTTTTACCTCTATCGTCAAGAGTGCTTATCATATCTGGTGGGATATAGCAGCACAGCAGAAAGAGATTAATTTTTGATAAGGTAATTTTAAGAGCGACAAGCTCAATGTCAAGGTGGATAGAAAAACTAGGAAGAGAAATTAGATTACAAGACAGATGGCTACTACAAGCAAGAAGTACGCCACCTCCACGAGCATCCGAGTCAGTGTAACGATCCCTCCGAAACACTTGGTAAGAGGAATCAAAGAGTTCCGCATTAAGAATACCTTCATGAAGCCAGGTTTCAGTAAATGCTATGACATCGAACCCGCTAGCCATCGATGCCTGAAGGATTTCGTTAGTTTTTGACCTAGTCCCTCTTACATTCTGGTAGTAGAGGGAAAGCGTCTTGAGTTTTTTGGCATCTGTATAGTGCTCGGAGTAGAAGCGTTTGCACGATGCGCTTGAGTACGGGTACGCGGAACAAAAAGCTTGGTAAGGGCACCAGCAGGCCAGAAGCCAGGGTCTAAAAGAGTCTCGGCAATAACGGGCGGTGCAGACAAGACAAAAGAAGCAACAGGCTTGGAAGCCTTGCTGACTTTCCTGCATGAAACAATTCCAGGGTCTATAGATTTCTTCCTCATATATTCACAGACAGACTCCGTCATAGTTTCAGGTGAGAATCGTGATATGAAGATGTTTAAAGGTCTCGGTATCGTAACTAGGGGGGTGCACGGTTCTTGAGGTGCTGTAACTTCAGTGACCGGGGGATTGGCCACTATTAGAGGCGAAGAGGTGGATATCGAGACCGGCCTAGAGGTCGACTCAATCACTGGAACGCGGGGCAAGGAACTCAAGGTGACACCGTCACCCATGATGGCTTGGCGATCTCGATTCTTCCTGCGACTTTTACGACGCGCCTTAGTACTAGGTACGATTGGAATGACGGCTTCCTGAGGCAAAAAGACATTCTCCGAACGAGAAGTAGCCGCGGGGCAGTGTAAAGGCAAAGGCTGCTCCTCAACCTACACGGCGTCATCAGATTCTACCGTCGCTGAGGATGTCTTATTTGAAACAACGACGCTCTCCAATCTTGAGGACAGAGAGCTCAGGGCATTGTGATTTTGAATCACTGCTGATGATAGCGATTCGATATCAACCCTTACACGTTTTGTATTCCTTTTGATATCGTCCAATATGGGATGGACAGAAGCCGAGGAGCTAAAAGTGCAGGAGGAAGAAGTGGCGACCGGATTAAGTAACGCCGAATGTATGTCGTCTAACGACTCTAGTGCTGTTGCAACTCGGGAAGACATTTTCTCAAATTTCTCAATCAAAGAACCCGTATTGGTCACAACAGAGTTCAGGGTGTTAGACAACGTGTCAAGCCGGCCATTGATGGACTGGACGTCATCGGCTAGCATTTGAAAATGCGAGATGTTGGTGGAGAAGGAGTTAAGACGATCGATGACTCTTTCGTGATCACCGAGAAAAGCGTCAGAGATGTCTTTCATCAATCACAGCACATGACAGGGTTTGATGTCAGAGCATTCTCCACAAGTAGGCCCTCTAGGAGCCGACGATTTGCTGCTGACCTTGGTATTGGGTGGAAAACGCCTCCACAAACCCCGTCACAGGAAATCCCATCACGAGCGATTTCCGAAAAACACCTCTTGCAAAATTGAGGATAATTTATAATTTTTGATGGCTTAGATAATTTAATTCGAAAGGCCCTGAAGATGGCGGGACTCCAACTAACGATCCTGAACGTCTATACCCCATAAAATGTATCAACAGGCGTGCCAGCGCTGGTAGCGAAATAAGTGGAGACCCCGATAGGTCATATATCATATTTCAGTTACCCTAAGTCGCTCAATTCAATTGACTAACCACTAGAAGAAGAAGCTAGGTGAGTGAACATAATTTAGAAGTGACGTTTATTTCAGTTGTGGCAAAGGAAGTAGAATGTGTCTACCCAAGGTCGATGGACTCACAGGCTCATAACAAACATGGCCTGGGTCACGAGAGAACAATGAGAGGTGAGCTGCGATCCTCGCACAGTTCTTGAGTGGTCATGTGTGCTCCAGGACATACCTCCATCGGTTCGGACAAGATGAGTCCATGCAATACTCGGTATTACTAAATGTGATAGAGGACAGACCATGTCTTTTGGAAAGCCGGGCATTAGCCTAGCACACTGCTGTGCTGTAACCGACAGCTAATGGCACGGCTAAGAGCAACGTCATAGACTATAAATGGTACGATCGTGTGATCTATAGAATAAAGTGAAGGGGAAGCTAAGGCGGAAAGAACCCTAAAGGAAGAGAGTAAGGCTTAGAAATACCAGAAGTAGGTAGATAAAAGCTGATAAAACTTAAGATTCATTACGTTTTGACAGAAAAGTAGCCAATCTTAATAGAATTTGATGAGGCATCTTAAACTCGTCTTAAGACCATGGTAGTTGGGCCTAATAAGTCGACTAGAAGGTAATTTTAGTTAGGATTGCATCCGGTATAACCGTCAGGCTGGAGCTCCCACCTGCCAACCCAAGAAAATAAAAAAATCCAATAAATTATTTGTATGCAAATTAAAAATTAGTCTTAATATCACTCCAAAGAAGTATAACCTCCAATGCGCGTACAAGTACATACACCCACTGTTGTTGTTGTTTTTTTTTTTTTTTTTTTTTCAAACCGTCAGATTAAAAGAATCCATCCAAATAATCGTCAGATTATGGATCAGCATGATCAGAACATCAACCTGAACCGCCTCTATAAAAATCTGACGCGCTCGAATATTTCGAAATGGCGATTTTTTTTGTATTTGCAAAAAGCCGCCACGAGCTTGCATCACATCCGAATCGTCAGTCTTTTGGATGGGTGTTTAGTTCGGATTCACTTAACTTTTTTTTACCAAATGATTTTATATATTTTTATGAGCGTCATCCCCACCCTTATGCTAAACTTACAGTGAAGGGAAACGCGTTTAATTATATATCTCGCAAACTATACATTTTACGATAAAAATATAATCTTTTTTGTAGATAAATAAGTGATTTAACTATTTTGTTCAGATTTTTTTTTGTAAAGTCAATATGTTCGCATTTATAGTGCTTCAAACTTTATATATCACTTTCTTTGCACTATATGTATTTCGTTAACGATTAACTCGCCATAAAAAAATCCTTCGTAAGAGAACACACAATTATGTATAATTTTTGTTATGATTGTATCGTTTGCGATGACTCATGTGATTTGCAAAAAAACTTGGGTTTAAAGCCACGCTTTGTACTACTGGTAAATCATGGTGCAATCAATGTCTAGTAGTTGATCTGACGGATCGATTAGGAATCTGGGAGAGTGCGTGATAAGGTTTAGACATGGCGTGGTTGGGTCATTAGGCTGGTGTTGCTGCTAAGGTTTTAGTTAAATTCGTCATTTGCTTTTATTCTGAAATTTTCAATGCATTTTTTGCATTCTTGTCCTTAATATATTTAGAAGATTTCCTGTCGTTTAACTAGCACGCAAGACTAGCGGAAACACAGTATTACTACGTCCTTTGTCCAACTTTTTATAAAATTCCTCATTGAAAGACGCCTTGATTATTGCGATTGCTCTATTTGTATCATTGTAATTTATGCTAGGTGGTCGTTTTTTAAGAGTTCTATCCCAGAATTCAAAGAATAATTACTTGAAAAATCGGCTTCAATTAAAAAATAAATTGATTTTTTGTGTAAAAATTATAAAAAGTTTGGCAAAATAAATAACTCGAAGAAGGCTCGTTTTTTCGCGTGTGTATTTTTCAAAAACTTCTGACACCCACCCTCAAGGGTTTTTGATAAACGGCGGCGTACTTTTTAAAGTCACCAAATTCAGAGAAGAGATTAATCTAAAAAAAAAAGTCTAATTTATCTTGCGATGAGTTCTTACCCCAAAAAGAGTATAATAGAAGTGTTGACAACCTCTTACAACTACGAACAAAATTAAATTATTATCATTCTTTTCCCAAGATATCCCCGTCATCCCTTAAAATCCATCCGGGAAACTTTTTGATTTGTTACGTCTCTGGCCCATTTGTTAATGGTAGAAAAGGAGTGAACCAGCGTCAAAGGAGGCTGCGACTAAGAGGAGAGCAAGGATATATGTACGAAACTTTCCAGACAAATCTAAATAAAATTTCTGTCGAAAAACTTTTTCGCCCTTAGTAAAAATGAAATATTTCACATTTTATATATTTTTCCTCTTTTTCATTGCAGCTTCAGCCCGGAGATCAAATCCTGGCAGTTAATGGCGAAGATGTCAAGGATGCTCCACGTGACCATGTTATCCAGCTAGTACGTTCCTGTGAATCACAAGTCACGCTCCTCGTGTGCCAGCCGGCTAGCAATGTGGGTCCTGGAAGGAAATCGACACTTTTATCAGCAGGGAAACGCGCCAAATTACGTTCACGGCCTAGCAGGGTGCGATTTGCGGAAAGTGTCTGCGTTAATGGAGCCCCACTCTTCCCGGTAATTAAACATAAAAACGTTCACGTAATTGCGGCAAAACGTCAAATTTAAGGGAAACAAAACACCAACAAAAAAACAAACTTTTATCCTCACAAATTCCACCGATTTTTTTTTATTGTTGTTGAATGGCGCCCCTTTTTATCCCTCGGTGGAGAGGCTATGGTAACTTTTCTGTACTTGTAGGCTTGAGATTCTGTAACTTTTTATTTACGTCATACCCAGCAACAAATTAACGCGGATTCTGTGGCTCTGGAATTTCACTACTATTAGGGGGAGATTTACTTTCGTTTTTGATACTAGTATGGGTCTTGAGAAGTAAAAAGTAGTAAAATGTGCTTCTTAGGCCATTCAGTCACGAGGAATCATGCATCTGCAGCAAACCAAAATTTCCGGTCAAAGGAGGCGTGCGGAGATGCAATAAGTGCAGAGTTTCGTGCTTTTATGTTCTGCTTTCTAGCTGGGAAAAAATAAGATATTAGCTTTGTTCCCGTACTTTTCCTGCAAAAATTTGTTGGGCAAAAACTTACTTGAATGGTGGGGATAATTTTGTCAAAAATCTAGAAAGTAAAGAAACTACTTTTGGCCAATTTCTTGCAAATCAAGAAGAAGATAACATAAATGTCGATTGTCTATGTGTATGCCGCTTTTCAAGATACCCACACACATACAAAAAATTGTCAATTGACAACTTGCAAGAAATCGCCGGACCGAAAACCTCCGGCTAATTCCTGCACGAGGGGAAGTGAAAATTTCCCCGCTTTTTCTGTCATGAGAAAGTAAAGAAACACAAATTCGGAAAAATTTTGTCCCGCGGGATCCCACATTCGAGTTCTGGAACAAAGCTAATAGCCCTAACTATAATGGTCTTAAGACTACTTAAGATGCCTCGTCAAATTCTTTTAATACTGTCTAATTTTCTGTCAAAACATAATGAATCTTTATCTTTATAGCTAAGCTTATGATTCATTACGTTTTGACAAAAAATTAGCCAGTTTTAAGAAAATTTGACGAGGCATCTTAAGCCGTCTTAAGACCATTATAGTTAGGGGTATTAGTATTTTGGGGTGGGAAAAATAATAGGAAACCCTTCCGAAAAGTAGATAATTCTTATTGCAAACCTAGTGGAGATAATTCTGTAAAATAAAGAAAGGACGAATATACAAACAAATATTTCGTAGCAACTCAAATACCCCGTTTATGACTAGGTTGAAAAGTCGAGGACGACCACCGTATATGAGGTCGAGCTGAGTTCACTTTGGATTGAAATAGAGTTGAATTGAAATCAAAACATAACCTCAAATTTTTGTGTGAAATTCTCATTTATAGATACGTAAAAACTCAGAGCGAAATAATTTTTTATTTCTGTGCAAGCAAAAATACCGAACACAAAACAAATGCTGAAGGCGAAATTCACGGATGGTAAAAAAACAAAACAAATGTCACTTCAACCCAATTACAACTCAATATCAACTCGACGCAGGTAGGAGAGCTGGGTTGGGTTGAGTGGACTCAGTTTCAACTCGACCCCCGTTTATGACTGGGTTGAACCTAGGTTGACCCTGGATTGAACCTAGTCATAAACGAGGTAAAAAGCTTCCTCAATCGCTGCTGCCCTGGGTATATTCAACAAACTTGCTGCAAAGCCTTTGGCTGCAAAATCACGGCTTTCGGGTATGAATGGCCTTAGGCCGGGCGCTCGCTTAAAGTACAAACAGATGCGCGGCGCCCGCATGCGAGAAAAATCCCCATACATTTAATTTCTCCGCAGGCGGCGCGAAAAAATTATAAATGTATGGGAAATTCTCGCGCAGGCGGCCGCCGTCAGTGGTGTGGCAGTGGCGTGGGTTTTGCATGCCAGTAGTGCGGTAGTTGAATGGTGGCGGAGTGGTATTAAAATTTTTAAGAGCACATCGAAATGACAAGCAGTGCACGGCGAAAGTGATTCAACATCATCTTATTACTAACAAGTGGTTCACTCTAGTGAGCCAGCCTAAGGGCCTAAGAGCACGGGAAACTTTCACTCGATCAAATAAAGTCGCCGTTTGCCAAATAAAGAATAACTTTATTTGAGTATAACCTTCCAGCGTGCAAAATTGGGAACGCTGCTCAGGAAAGCTGATTTTAAGAGCTGCCAAAATGCTCCCAAGGGAGCAGTATTGGAGTTTTCAGAAATTTTATAGGACAGGAAGTAACGAAGAAAAACCTGCTATGGTGTTCCGAAAGAAAAATCCTGCGCCCTATACATGGAGGGGCTAACGAAAACAGTGTCTGGTATATGTATGGTGATATACAGATACCGTAGATGAAGATCCACGAACCCTAGGTATAAGAAATTGGAGACTTCAAGCCAGGGACAGACAGTTCTGGCCGAGGGTGCTGCAGAAAGCCAAAGACAATAACAGGCTGTGGAGCTATTTATGATGAGCACTTAGTGGGGGGACCGCTTAGGTAAAACCGCTTGGAAAGTAAAAGGCAATTGCAAAAGTTAAGCAATATAAAAGCTTTTCGACGCCGTAGCTTTTGAAGAAGCATTCAATGGTAGACCCCCCTACAGGCGAGGTAGGCTCCCCTTATTGGCAGTTTTGCTCGTTCTATAAAATTTCTGAAAACTCCAGGAATGCTTCCTTGGGGGGATATTTGACAACGCTCAAAATTAACTCCCCTGAGCAGCGCTCCCAATTTTTCCGCCGCGGATCGCTGAAATATCAATGATAGAAAGCTCTTTGAGATTGAAGTTCTCCTTCTGCCGTACTAGTTTTATATATATTTCAGAATTGCATGTGGACAAAAATGCGGAGAATTCTTTTTAGTGCTGCATTAGAAGTGGTTTTAAGGCAAACAAAAAATTAGAAAAAGCCTTCGAACCCCCCAGTTAATTTAACGCTTGTGAATATGTGCGATATCGAAAAGCTTTATATATTTTTGTTCACCTTTTGCTCTTCCGCCCTTCTAAATTTCGACAGCGGTTTCACCAAGCGGTTCCCCAAATCGTACCAAGCATCCCAATACTGCTTGACCTCCGTAATAGAATAAGAACCGGTCTAATGAGACTGTTAATTGCACCCTTTACCTTTTAATTGCCGGCTTTCTTCGCCCTATACAATTTTTTAAAGCTCCAAATATTGCTCTACCTTTGGAGCTTATTGGCTGGGTTCTAAATTTGCTCTGTACAGCAGCGCTCTGAAATTTTTTCCGATGGGTTTTTTCCCGGGTACTTAGAGTCTTATGATACCATAAGAGAGTCCCAGATTCGCAGAATGAAAACTGGAAAACATAGGTGTATAAGATATATATCTATGTTTCTCAGAAGAAGCTGTTGAAGTTGAAGTTGTTATGGTATATGTCCTTCCACAATAGATCCTTCCTTGTGGTTTTGTTTCATATTTACCACTGTGGAAATGTTTAAAACTAAATATTACATCCGTGCATTTAAACTCCGATGCAAACAGAACATAATGCAGCAAGCGAAGAAGTATTGGAGGGATCTTAATAAATGGGCCTTGGCCAAATTAACACTGCGTCTACACTAGCCATGGCTATGGTCATTTCCATATGGCATGAACAGTGTAGACCGTGAAACTTTTTCTCGATTTATTTGAACTTTTGAATAGTTTTCCGATATCTCCCTTGAATTACTTGGGTAACATTAAGTTTACCTGCATTTTGTAGGTATTGTAAGTTCTATATTCACCGTAGTGATTAGGAATATATTTTAGTTTTGGAATATTGCAATTCTCGCAGCTCTAACAATTTCCCGCTTAAATTTTACTATTTAACTTAACTCAATACTTAACTCAATTTAACTCAACCAAAGTCTTACCTCAATTCTTCAATCAATTGATCTGAACTCTTTACTGACTTTTTTACCTATCTCTTACCGCAACCCAATTCAACTAAACTATTAACTCAACTTTTAATCGAACTCTCAACTCAATTCAACTTATTTAAATTCAACTTAACGCTTATATCTGCCCTTAACTCGACCCTTAACTCTACCCTTGCTCTAACATTAATTCTTAACCCAACTGCTAGCACAATTCTTAAACCAACTCTTAGCCCAACTCTACTTCTTTAAACTCGATCTTTAACTCAACTATAAACTCAACGCTTACCTTCTGTTAACGCAACTAAGCTCAGCTCGACTTATCTTAACTCAACCCTTAGCTCACTTCGTACCTGAACTCGTAACTTAGTTCTTAACTTAATTCTTCACGCAACTCATAAACCAACTCGTTACTCATCTCAACAATTTTGTCTTTTCTTGGCTCCTCTTCTTCCTTAACGGCTCTATAACCGGGATCCGGTCCTGGCCTCGCGCAACTGTTCTCTCCACCGTTCCCGATTCTGAGCCGATGTCATCCAGTTTGGCATCCCTAAACTCTGAACGTCCTGGTCCACGCCATCCTTCCAGCGAAGGTTGGGCCTCCCTCGCTGTCGCACCCCATAGGTCTTACCGCAGAGAACTTTTCGAGCAGGCTCATCTTCACTCATACGAGCTAGATGCCCTGCCCACCGGAGCCTACCGAGCTTTATTTTTTTCACAACATCTATGTCGCGATAGCGCTCGTAGATCTCGTCATTGTAGAGTCTCCGGAATCGTCCTTCCTCACATACGGGGCCAACAATCCTCCGAAGTATTTTCCTCTCAAACACGCCCAAGAGGTTTGAGTGCTTTTTGCTAAGCACCCACGTTTCGGATGCATATGTGAGAACGGGTAAGACCATCGTCTTATATAGTAAAAGTTTAGACGTTATGGTTGGATATTTGGATTTGAAGAGCCTTGACAGACTATAGTAGGCTTTGTTGGCTTTTAGCAGTCGTGCGCGTATTTCTGGTTCCATGCTATTGTCGGCTGCTACTATTGACCCAAGGTAGGTAAATGATTTTACCACGTCAAACTCGTGTTCCGCTACCTTGATTGTGGGACCAATGTTAGGTGTTCTTCCAGACGAGGCCACCATGTACTTTGTTTTGCTTTCGTTAATGTGCAGTCCCAGATTTCCTGCCGCTTGCGTAATCTGAGTGAAAGCTTCTTGTACAGCTGTTGTTGTTCTTCCAATGATGTCAATGTCGTCTGCGTAAGCCAGCAATTGGGTGTACTTGTGGAGGATTGTACCCCTTGATGTCACGCCCGAATCTCGGATCACTTTCTCCAACGCCAGGTTGAAAAGGAGGCAGGCCAGACCGTCCCCTTGTCGGAGTCCATTATAGATGTTGATTGATCTGGACAGTGTTCCGGATACCTTTGCTTGGCTTGACACATTGATCATGGTCAGCCTACATAGTCTTGTCAGTTTGTTGGGGATGCCGAATTCTCTCATGGCTTTGAAGAGTTCTACCCTGGCTATGCTATCATAGGCGGCTTTAAAGTCTATGAAGAGGTGTTGAATTGACTTTTGAAACTCTAGACATTTTTCCATAGCCTGCCTCAAGGTGAAAATCTGATCAGTCGTTGATTTGTCTGGGCTGAAGCCACACTGGTAATGGCCTATGATGTTTCTGGCGTATGGGGCCATCCTGTTTTGTAGGATAGCGGAGAATATCTTATACACAGTACTCAACAACGTTATACCGCGATAATTAGTGCACGCTGTGATATCTCCTTTTTTGTGTACCGGACAGAGGATGCCTTTTCTCCAGTCTTCTGGCATCACTTCCTGCTCCCATACTTGCACAATTAATTCATGAATCGCTTGGTTTAATGTAGGCCCTCCATATTTAACCAGCTCCGCTGCGATGCCGTCTGCACCCGAGGCCTTGTTGTTTTTGAGCCGGCAGATGGCTCTGCTAACTTCTTCTATGCTTGGTGGCGGCAGCATAGCATTGTCATCAGATATTGGTGGAGCCTCCGAATCCTCAGTTAGCTCGCCATTTAGCAATTCATGAAAGTGCTCTTCCCATCGCTCCAAGATGCCTTTAGGATCGGTGATCAGATTCCCTTCTTTGTCCTTGCAGTATGTGCAACGTGGTGTGAATTGCGTCATACTGCGGACTCTTTGGTAGAACTCCCGCGCCTGGTGCGGCCGTCGTTCTCTGTACTGTTCAAGCTCACAGACGAGATTTTTTTCCCAGGCTTCCTTTTTCCGTCTGTGAATTCTCTTTTCTTCTTTTCTGAGCTCTTTATAGTTCTCTTCGCGTGCCCGTGTTCTCTGAGACTGCTGCATGGCTCGGTACGCAGCATTCTTACGTTCAGTTGCCAGCTTGCATTCATTATCGAACCAGTCGTTCCGATCTTTACGACTTCTGCCTAAGATGGAATCAGCAGTACTAATGAATGACAGTATTTTTAAGGCGGGTCCAGTTCTCGTCGACGCCCGGCATCTCATCCCCAGGACTTAGGGCGAGTTCTAATGCATGACCGTAGCTGTTTCTGGCCATTTCATTGCGTAGTGCAGCTGTGTTGATTCGAGCCTGATCAGCGGATACAAAGCTCTTCAGCTCTCTCAACTCTTAAATTTACCTCGCACACGAAGGGAGCATAGCCTTTCGTTTATTGCTTTAAAGCCGATAATGGTAGGCTTCATTCTTTTGCTAACCATAAAACCTACTCCTAGAACATGGTGTTTTGTATGACAGCTGTAATATACGTCATACTCAGGTTTTTGCAAAACACCATTCCCTGTCCATCTCATCTCCTGAATGGCGGTAATGTCAGCTTTATACTTTGACAGGGTATCGGCTAGATGTTTTGAAGCTCGAGTTCTGTACAGAGTTCGAACGTTCCATGAAAAAATTCGTAAATCGTTTTGCCTTTTTCGTTGCCGTGGTTGTCGTCGTTTATTCCAGTATCCGAGGCATGTTGCTCGTTCCGTAATAATTGTTTTTTACGGGTGAGGTTATTAGCCTCACGCCAACCTTACTTGGAAGGGACTAGCCCGATCATATTAAGCCCGGTACCCACTTGTTGCAAACCGGCGTTTCGTATCCCTGTATCGTTTCAATTGTTGATTGATACGAACAAAACAGGAACCCAAATTTTTCGTATATCATCACTGCGTTTCGAATCATCCAGCCTGTATCATGTTTGATGCGGGAGAGCGATACGGTTACGGCAATAAAGCAACAGGATACGCGCATGCCCGTCCACACTTCCTCCTAAAGCGTATCGTAGCATTCCTTTGATGTGACGGAGAAAAACCGCTAAATGAGAGATCGGGTTTGGATTGTATCATTTCGCACATTTTGAAACGAAGCGTTGCAATTTTTTTAGAAAAAAATTTAAAGAACGGTGATACGAAACGCCGGTTTGCAACAAGTGGGTACCGGGCTTTAGCCTATCCTCTCTCATAGAATAGTTACCAGTGGCCACCGCTAGGAGGTTATGATCGCGCTTCTATCAGTCCGAAACAGTTACGGCACGTGCATGTTATGCTACATGTTATTCCCCCTATTCCGCTGATGACTGACCACCCGGTTTGGTTCCTGCCAGAATAAAAAAAGGATTTACCGTTTGGGCAGATATGCTCCAATGAATCGCGCCACCTGGTCTCGCTAACTCCCTTGATCTTGATATTATATCAGTTCATCTCGTCAAGGACTTCATCCAGTCATCCATTTGCAAGCAGTATTCTTACATTCCATGATCTAATTCGTGTCCTGGTTCGAAAGGCAAAGGTCGGCCTTGTGTTATTCTTCCGGTTCCGCGACATTGTTTGCCGATTCGTAGGAAAAATATGTGGGGGGAGTTGCAAACCCTCAACTCAACCAACCTAGAACACGTCATTCGACCGTCTTTTTTTAGCTCCTTCCGAGGAATACCCCGCGGCAAAGAGACTTAGCCTAGATTTAAATAGAACAAATTTAAATTGCCAGATGGAATATCTAATGTAAAAGAAAGACAACATCTTGATACTGTTTGGATTACATAAGAATAATTTTATAGCAAACTGCTACTTAATCAATATTATACACATAGCAGAAAAAACGTTTCAATTTTTGCAAACAACTTTCCCATTTGCAAAAAAGTTTGCAGCAAAAGAAATACCAGTGCTTTCGTGTCTTGCTCTTAAAATTCACGAAATAAATATGGCTTGAAATTCAAACAGAAACTTTCAATGTTAACAAAACAATTTCCATCCTTAAAGTTTCCTCGTCTCCAACGTATAAAAGGAGAAGGGAGGAAGTTAAACAACAAAAAAAAAATTTCTTGAAAATGAAATAAAAAATAAAAATAAATTTAAAATCTCAAACTCTTCCACCACATATCTTTAACGTTATCGCATGCACGAAGTACAATTTTAGAAATTTGCCCCCATCCCCCCGGAAAAAAAGGTAAAGAAAAAAATATGTCAAAGTCTTTTTCAACTCCTGAAGAGCCCCAATACCGGCACACAAAGCTCTGTGTCCCAAGAAATAAATTGCTCCTTTGCAGTCCTTTCCATCTATGAAATAAGAACCTATAAAAATTTTTATCCAATAAATTTAAGTTGTGAGAACATACTAAGTAGATAGGACCTGGCAGCTCCTTCGGGAGTCCGCCCCCGGCTCGCCTGTCAACCCGAAGATTTACGGACAGACACCGTAGACACAATCTTTGATCCTGGGGATGAACGGCCATTTAACGTTGACGTAAACTCGTAAAGCCTCTCTAAATCCTGAGTAAATCAACCGATATCAGTTCATCATTCCACATTTCTTCCTCGTCTCTTTTTTTTATATCGATAAAAGATAAGCCCAAGTACACTTCTATTCGCCCAATTGCCATAAATCCTGCGCCGGGGGAGGCCCGATTCGGGCGCCCCACCTCATCCCTTTTGTTTATACAAAATTTAATCCGATAACTCAATAAAATGCAGGCCCCAGGGCAAAGGGCACCCCGAAACATTGTTGCGATGATGGCGTAAGGGTGTAATGGGGTGTATTTATAGCGCGGCTCTCTTTAAAAATTTTATCGATTTCCTTTCCCATGAAATATTATATCCAAAGTAGCTGGAGCAGCTCTGGGTGGGTACCCGGTGCCGGCGTTGCCGTGCCGCCCCACTGCCCTTAATTAAACTCTAACCAACTCAATTTTCGGTGCTGTCTCTCAGTTTTCACATGCTCTCAACTCAACTCCGCTCGACGCACCCTTCCACGGCAGATGCTTTTCGGGGCTCAAGAATTTCCTAAAAAATTTCTCAAGTGTACAGGGAAAAAATTTCCTCGGGGTTCCAAGAATTCACCCCTATTTTAGGCCTAAATGAAATCGTTTCGCCTTTAATTAAAAATTCATCTCCCTTCCCAAGACTAGGAATTTTTGAATGTTGGGGTAGTGGCGGAGGGGCAATGCCGGGTTGATTACTTAAAAATTCTGAAAAAGAAAATTTCCGAAGCAGATTGAGCACTTGAACCGAGCAGATTTGGGACGCATTTAACTAGATTTTAGTAGCGAAGCACTGAATTTATATTGCGCACTCTGGTTGAAGAAACACTGCTTAACTTAAACAACTCTGCTATCATCTTTATCATCATCATAACCGATGATTGCTAAGTAGAAGTGTTGTTAAGGTAGTGGCATACATAGACGACCTGATGGTGTCAGGAATATTGCTAATTGTGATCAGTGACTTCGTGGAAGAATGCTTGAAAGGACTTGGCGGTTGGACAACAGACTGCGGTTTGCCAGTCAAATTAGGCAAAATCGATGTATTGCTGTCCACTAGGAAACCAAAACCTCCCCAAGTTGGATGGGCATAACTTAACTTTAATTTCCAGGGTGAAATTTCTGGGTCTATCCTGGACCCAAAACTCAATTGGAGCTCGAACATAAAGGAAAGGGTGAAAGTACAGACTACCCTGGTAAAAAGACCTTCGGCAAGAGATAGGGTCTCAAGCCATTGAGAATATTACTCAAAAACTCATATACAGCAGAGTCATTCTTCTTCTTCTTTAACGGCTCTACAATCGGGATCCGGTCATGAACACTCTCAACAAATGTGTCGTTCATTGCGGTGCAACTCAGCTTCAACAGTGACAAAAAGATTCGTCACTGAATTTGTTCTCCGATTGGGCGCGCCTCTTGATAGCACAACCGATCAAGGTGCGCAGTTCGAATGAAAGCGTTCAAAAAAGCTGCCAAATTACTCATTGAACCCGAACAACCGCCTACCATCCGCAGGCACACGGGGTGGTTCCACAAGCAACTAAAAGCAGCCTTAATGGCAAGCGACAACACTACTTGTTGGAGTGAAGACTTGCCTCGTTATCGTGTTAGACATACGCAAAGCAATCAAGACCGACTTACAATTCTCACCAGCCGAGCTCGTATACGGTCAGAATCTGACACTTCCCAATTCGATTTGTATCAATGAACAACTGATGAAAATCCAATTAAAGAATCAGAATTCCTTTCACGCCTTCGTTCTCATATGCAGAAAATTAAAATAACACATCCTCCACAGTCCGTCCAAAAGGATGTTTAAGTGCCAGTAGCCCAGTTATTTATTGACAGCCTAAAACCTGCCTTCGGTTGTAACCGCGACAACGAAGCTAAGCCGTCTAAAGCGGTAACATTCTGTTAACGCTACGCTATGCTACGGTAGTATATGGTGACCTTGTAAAAGTCAACTACTAAACCAGTGGTTCCCAAACTTTATTTCGTTCGGAACCTTTCTACAATGTATAAAATTTGGCGGAACCCAATGAAGAAAGCTTTCTTGTCTGTCTGTTTGTCCGGTACATATCTTGCAATCGATTTTTTGAACACTTCCGGTTACCCGATCACCCTGAAATTTTGCACACAACTTCCGCTCCGATGACACAATGCAAAATGGTATACTCATTATACCGTTAGATCCATGGCGGCCGTCTCAAGAGGACAGATTACTGTTTTCTTCATGGAACAAATTTTGCAATCAATTTTTCAAATACTTACGGATATCCTATCATGATGAAATTTTATCAGCTTTAGCTCCGATGACAATGCAAAATGGTATACTCAATATACCTTTAGATCCATGGCGGCAGTCTCAGGAGGGCGGATTGAAATATTCTTCACAACCCCTTCGACATGGGTATCAAATGAAACGGTATGATAAGTAGAACACTATAAGTATAGTATACTCGATATATCGTTTGGCCCATGGCGGCCATCTCAAAAGGGCGAATTACCATTTTCTTCACAACCTCCTCGATATGGGAATATGGTATGGCGGCCAAAATGTTACGCGGCGTGACGTAAACCAAATTTCAAGGAAGACGCACTCGCACTTTCTGATTAGCAAGAACGCGTTAAACGGCCGGCGCAGCGTCAGTGAGTCTGCGAATGTATCTGCGCTTCGGCGCTGGTGACACGGAACCCTACAATTTTTTCGTGGAACCGTAAGGTTCCGCGGAACCCACTTTGGGAATCACTGTACTAAACTTTACGCAATGTCACACAACAACTTCCAGCAACAGCCAACGCTGTTGGAAGAGATGGATTAAGCACTGCAGATGAGTCCACACATCGGAAGCTAAAGTGATTAGAACTAAGAGAATCAAAGGAGACAAAATTAGAAGAGGTGGAGGAGATAGGGTCAGAAGGTCGTTGGATAAAATATGTATTAAGACAGAAGCATGAAAACCCAAAGAACGAAAATTGTGCCCGAGTTGTTTAACCCTTAGCTGGCCCACCTCGTTTTTGTAACATAGCTGGCCTATGGGGTGTCCACGCACCCCACGGAAAAAAACTATTTCCACGGAAAATATGCAATATTTACCTTTTTTAAAAATTCAGTGGAGTTCTTTGACAACCCTTTTTTATGTTCCAATAGCTGAGAGACTTTTTTCTTACTACGACAGAAAAAAAATTAAGGCGCAATAAAACATGAAAAATCGACATTTTGCTTCAAAAAATCAAAACTCCTATGTTTTTTGAATGTATGGACACAGGCAACGGCGTAAAAGCTCTGTACATAACACCATCTAACACAAGTGAAACTTACAACCTTCAAGACACACTAGATGGTCCCACAAATATTGTTATTAGATTGATATCATGGAAAAAGGGTTTCTTTTAGGCCTGGGGTGTCCCTGCACCCCCAGGTCCAGCTAAGGGTTAAATTTAAAAGCAGGATCAAGTTGCGGAAATAATACTCGCGTTTAAAGGAGATAACCTTACTAGTGATCAGATTACGAAGCTTTTTGTATTCACTTAGGTAGCTAGGGATCTTAGTCCTGCGATGACGCCTGTACATTGACTCACACTGCATTATCAAGTCACGGATTTACCCGAAAACCAAGGACAAGGTGAAAACAGAATTGCATGTTGTAGTAACCAAGGGAACTCACCGATCATAGAAAGAGATCGAATAAAAGAGATCAGGAGATAGAATTTAGTTTCAACATAAGTAGTGTTATAGTTATCACCCCTAGGCAAAGAAGAAGCTAGTTCCGAGAACCGATTGAAATTGATGTACTTATCACGATAAGAAAATGACGAATACATGGAGGAGTAGCGAAAGGTAAAACGAATGGAGAGGAACGTAATATCATAATCGAGAGAGCCAAAACGAGGATGGAAGGTTTAACAATGAGTCAATAGAGGTAGTAGATAGAACATCAAGTAGGGAACGATTACGACAGCAGTAGGAAGATGATTAATAATATGCAAGTCCAACCATGCAATAAAGAATCTAAGCGAGCTCGCACGTGCATTGTCCCTAAGCAGATCAACAGTAAAGTCCCCAGCAACTGGACTTACCAATAGCTCTAAAAGAAAGCATAGAGGATACATATGTAGCAACACCGCCACCAGTACGACCAACACAACCTTTGCGAAATAACGCAAAACTAGATAGAGAAACAAATGAGGAAGGGACTTAAAGCTTAAGCCAAGTCTCACTTACTAGCAGAACATGTATTTTAGTTCGGTCGCACATATACCTCAGCTCGTCCATTTTGTTTTTTAAGCCCCTTGCATTCAGAATGCATGTATTATGTCCTGAAGTGAAGGAACAGAGAATATTGAGTAGCATTCCCACATTGCACATCCGATGGGAAGAAGGATTGTCGTTATCACCAACTGGAATAACCCACCAACCACATCCTGAAACTTGTAACGGTCAGTTTTGCTCAAAAATCTCTAAATAATTACTTGACTAAAAATCACTGTCGAGAAGGAAAATGTAGAAGTTGTTCGGAACAAAAAGGTGAAAAAAAAGGGAATGGAGTTCGAATTTTGACGTATGCAGAAATTTACTGCAAAAATTTTTTTGTTCGGAAAAATTGAAAATTAAATAAAAAAGGAAAAAATTGGATCTGCTAAAAATAATGTAACAAATTCGAAACTTTATAATGTACCTAAAAAAAAATTTGTTGTAACAATTGAATTTGACAATAAACAAGAATGCGTTGGTGCAATGATAGACAGAATGAATGTAGCAACATCGCTAGGATGCCTGGAAAGATACAATTACGCTAAGCGGTTATACAAGAATCCTTGCCGAGTTTTGCTGGAATATCAGAGGATGGTGACAAAACACATGCTGTGAAAAGATTTTGCCTTGGAAATCACAAATTTAAGTCGAAATTTTGGCCAATAGCAGACACTAGTATAAAGGAGGAACTGTATATTCCATTAATACCAATTGATATACCGTTCGATAGTCAGGTAATTAAGCCAATACCTATAGTGCATCCACACCAGCTGGATCAGAAGAACAAAAAACACACCAAAAAAAATACACAAAATAAAATAACAAAAATTTTCTTTTTGCTTTAATTTAAAAAAATTTATTACTAAAATAATAATTTTAATGGTAGTTAGTATTAACTTTATAATCTTCTTTATAATTATTTGTGAATTTGTTTTGCTCCTTGTCGGAAATATTTTATTCTTTGTTGGTTCCGGGAAATTTGTTCTTCCTCTAAGTGATTCTGTTGGTTGTAATATCGTTTGTACAAAACGAGGAGTAATGGTACCACTACTGCGCGTTTTTTTTTGATTTCGTCTGCATCCATGTATAACTAGGATAATTTAATTGAATTTAATGGTATCTTAAGTCTTGTTAATTTGAGCCTGGAAATTGATATCTGTCACGGAGCTATATTTATTGTCTTGTGAGATTTGTGTTTTCAATTATTCATTGTATTGTTTGTGTTGATGATTGTTCCGGTAAGACGATTAAATGATTATAAATACTAGAATGTCTAGGTGGTAAATTTTTTTGTGGAATAGTTGGGGCGGGGGGTCATTCCTTTTCAGGGTTTGACGAGGCTCAGGCGATGTCCGGAGAATGATGGAGGCGGAATTCAAAGTTGCACAGGCACAGGTAAGTGGTGAACCAACCGCGGTAAGGCCCGGCCACACACCCCACGACCCCTCCGGCGAGCTAGATAACTCCGTGTGGCCGGCGTAGGAGTTCCGGAATTTTGTTTCCTTTCTTATGTATGGTATTGGCTCCTTGGTCATGCTTTTCCGGGCTTATGGCTAAGGGGGTAATACCTCGCATAAGTGGCGCCCACTATTTTATCGCGCCATTATGCTATTACAAACTTATATTGACGACGTAAATCCTGCAGCTCGATAGAGACTATGAGGAAATCATGCTGGGCGGTTTCAACCTCGGCTCTTAAATTTCCCAATTCGGTATTGAGAGATCTACGCACCTCCTCGATTTGAGATGACAGCCGAGTCTCAAGCTGTTGAAGCCGATCCTTGAAAGCAGCAAATTGTTCTCCCTACATGCGGTTGAAACTTACCAGAAGACACTTCTCCAACAGTTCAAGGCTGTTATCAGGCGCTGCTATTGATATTGATCTAGCTCAATGGTTTCCAAAAGTTGCATAAAAACCCTTGGAGCCCCTCAATAAAATACGTAGATTTGCATGCTTGGTGGAGTGCGCCATCTAGACCTTCGGTATTTCTTCATTGAATAACTCCGAAATATTTTAGCTGATTTTGTCAAATGAGCAAGATTTATTTAGGATACTCTTTACCATTTATTTCAAATCAGTTTTTGAATAAAATGTCGATTAAATGACCTCCATTCGAGCGGCAGCTTTCGGCCGTTATAGCATCTACTTCGGCTCGTATATTAGCTTTGAGTTTGTCAATGGTCTTCGGCTTGCTAGCATAAACTTGTGTAAAATGAGCTATGTTTGTCACCAAAATTTTGTCCCAAAAATCTGGTTCGGCATCGATAATTTTGCGGCGGCATTTCCATATTACAAACGACGCGGCTTGTCCATTGGCAACAATCATTGAGTAAGTTGCACTTTGTTTGAGAAGAGATGAAGATCGTGCTTCTCAATCCTCTTTAGAGTCGTTCCACTCAGGTTTAACTCCTTTGGTCAGCTGCGATACAATACATTTGGATTATTGGCAACACTTTCTATTACAGCTTCAACAACTTCATTGGAGTGTCACGAACGTCGTCGAATGGGATGCTGGCGAGTGGATTCAGACCCGTACTCAAAGAAATACTTCATCAAACTACGAATTGTGTTGTTTGAAGGGGCCGAATTTCTCCCGTATTTTTTACGATAACCACGCACAGGTTTCCCAATTGAACTTATTATTTTCAATGTAAGGCGCTATAATTTCCAGTTTTTCCTATGTGACTCATAGCTGAAATAGTACTGAATAACGTTTCAGGAGACGAGATCTATTATAAAAGAAACACAATAAAATTTTAGTAGAAATTAAGTGAGCCAAAAAAGTCAAAAAGATAATATCATCCGCGTCCCCCTTTGGGCTATAGGCGCCTGTCGATGCGCCTGCTGACTGAAAACTTTGATGTATTAACATTAGCGAGAATAGTGATGTTATTATCAACAAAAATAAGGTAAAAATAAGAATGATTGGGGTGAAACAAAAACACGTCTACTCGCTGGACATCACTTTACAATATAGTTGCAGTTGGCATTCCACTATTTCAGTTGATTACTCTCTTTTGAGCGAACTTTTCCGTTCAACTTCAATTCAAGTTCAGTTGGGCGAACTGAGGTCTGTTTTATCCTCAGTTGAATATGTGGAAATTGTATGCGAATTGAGATTATTTCGAAGTTCTGTTTCCTAATTTGCTCGAACTTGCGCAGTTCGCATGGTGAATTCGGGGTTTAAGAGTTCTTTGAATCGATTAACATTCAATTAATCAGATATCACCGAACGTAAAAAGTGCCGGGCACTTTTTAAAACTCCTCTCGGAAAGTCCCCGGGCGCCCACTAAACTAGGGGAAACCCCCAAAGATGGCATCCCTAGTCTAGTAAACCTTTTCTTGTTGAGAGTCTATACCACAGGCCTAATAGTCCAAAAATGCAGGAAACTATTATTTTTTTAGTTTCACGAAGAAATTAGTGACTATTACTAGCTTGACTATTATAGCAGCTCCTATATTTGCATTTTTTTTATGGGGGAAAAATTCCCTAAAAGAAGGCTTTTTCCTGATAAGTTGAGTATTAAGTTAACGACCTCGAACATGATTCCCTATTTTAAAAAAGTGTTTTACTAGCAAAAAAAACTAATAAATAAAAAACTTCATAGATGAGGGCGAGGAAGTTTCTGTCACGTCATGCAAGGTTTTTCCATGAATGATAAATTCTGCTTGGCATCATGTAGTAGTGATTAAGTATACCACAGGCAGATATCATCACCAGCAATTTCTCCGCTGAATCAATAACCACATTTTATCTTTTCCCCCCGTTAAACCCATTTTTTGTGCTTCTTCTTTCTATATTTACTCCTTCGTCAAATTACTGGTAAGTAGTATAGAGCACGCTAATGCACCCCCTCGAACGTAATCCTTTCATATTTTTCCCATATTTCCTCTCACAAAGAACATCATTCCCATCATGTGCTATGATCACTGTACCATCACAAAAGCAATTTGCCATGATAACGAATTGGAACGAGTGATCCTTCATGTCTAACATTTTGATAAGCGGCCCTTAAGTGCCTTACTCCCCAGGATGCGGGCGGGAGGGGGGGGGATGATTTTTTCCAATTACTGTAATGAATCCTTCTGTAAGTGAATTTCCTGCCGATTGTGCAAAGTCCCCTGCCCAGGGCCGGGGCTATGTGTAATACCTTCCACCTTATTCTAATATACAAGCAGCCCCGCCAAAATAACATAAATCATTTTCCTAAGTACCCTGCCATAATATTTAATCATTTCATCCCTTATTCGTCTTCTCTTTCTTTTCTTTCAGCCCTCGGCATTTTCTCTAGGAGATTTGTGTGTGCCACCAATGGCGAATGTCCTTAAAGTGTTCCTGGAAAACGGCCAAACCAAGTCCTTCAAGTACGATGCAACAACCACTGTTCAGGTATGTGAAGCTGTCGCAGGATTTTCTCATCATTTCAGGATTATTATTATTTTTTTTTAAATCGACTTGACATGAAAAACAAACAGGACTCACAGACAGCAGGGACGGGGGTCTGGATCTCCACAATTCAGGACTCACCCGCGCCCCTTGCGGGCATTTATTTCCTTTTGTGTGTGTATATGTATATTTTTGAAAATGCTTCCTTTTCTCGCTCTAGGATGTCGTTACATCGCTCCGTGACAAGCTGTGCTTAAGTGCCGGGGAGCATTTTAGCCTTGTCCTAGAACATGTAAAAAGTCTGAAGAGAAACAAGCTGACATTGCTGGACCCGGAGGAGACTCTTGCGAGGGTGAGTATCACAGTCTATCTTTCAGTTTATAAAATTCATTTCTCGACACAATCCTCCGCTATCATGTCCTTTTCATAGCGCACAAGGATTTCGCTCTAGTCCCTTCTATTTGTTTCAGTGCTGTTGTTACGCTTTTCGACAGGGGGCCGGGGCCGAGGGGGGTTTATCGTGGGGCGCAATTCTAGGACTTAGCCCCTCATCCTTTATTGTTCAGCTAAGTTATTAATATGGTTACTGAAAAGATTTTTTGGAGGGCCACCCCCGAACAGGGAGGCAGTTTATTTTTGAATTTCTATGTTGGCTGAAGGGTCCCTAATCTTTAATCCTTATGTGGACTGAATTATTTCACAAAAGGTAAGTCTCTTATCGAAGCTCATGCAGATGTGTGTAGTCGTATATTTTAGTTCTAATACAACAAAAGGAAGATACATTTATGAAATATAATCAGAAACTCGATCCGATTAATTAGACTCTTACGTTTTCTCTCTGGAGAGGGGAGAATGTATACAAAAATAAATTAGCCAGAAATTTTTTTTTCTACCCTCATAAAGGATATTTCGTTCCCCGAAAATTAATCTCATCTTATACGCTTCATAGTTAGCTTATATAAAAGACTGTGCTAATGAACGGATCGTCACAGATTCATGGTCACAGTATACACACGTATTTTGAATGTTAGTTGTGGACTTCAGTTTTGTGAAATGTCTGTTGATACAGCTACTCATGCAGGGCCATAGAAAGTATTGTATAGAAGTTTTAATCCTTAAACCTGGCGGCCAATGGTACCTCGTCAACATCAAAGCCATCCGTAATCATCAAAAAGATTATTATAAATTCAATGGAATGTATAGGTAGGTTAGGTTAGGTTGATATGGCTGCTCCCCCACTAGGGAGCCCACTTAGGCACACCATTGGACACATTGTGATGCCATTCTAGCGTTAGGACAAAATTCAGGACATTTCAAGCCATTTGGAGCTTTTAATAAAGCGACAGAGGTCGGGAACACCAGTGTTTTGCAGCTCATTCGATCCATCAAGGGAAGGTGACCCGAGGAAGGTCCCTCTTTTCCTCATCTTCATTGCCACAACTTCTGCATAAGAACATCCTCGGGAAATGATCTTTCCACTACTTGTCTATATACGGCCCAATCCGTGCTTCGGACGTTCCTGTAGGCAAAGGTCTTCTTCACTGTTGCGCACATATGAACATTAAAAAGATTGACTCTATGGTCAGAAATGGAATGAGCACTGGATACCTCCAATGATGACGCTGGCTCCATAATTAGGCGCTTCGCCAGCTGCATCTCAAGAGCCTGGAGCCGTCTAAATTTCCCTCATATGGGAGATAGGCAGGTGCTATCCACGAAGCCTTGCGGCCCTTTCTGCTGTCCAAGCAGGCCACTACAGTGTCAGCATTGCCATTAGTGATGAGCAAAAATAGTCTTGTTCCTGCAGTCTTGTCTTGTTCTTGCACATTTAGCAAGACCAAGAACAAGAACAAGACTAGATTAGTCTTGTCTTGTTCTTGCGTTTGCTCATCACTACTGGATAGGAAACTAACGTGGGGCCGAATCTTTTAAAGAGAGCTAATAAGGCCAAAACACCTCTCTTCTTATGGCAATGAACGATCGGAGTAAATTGGGGTGTTAAACCCCGCATCTTAAACTTATGCAAGACATATTCGTGTGGTGGACTACTTTACAAGAGGTTTTGTATCATAAGATACAGAAGGTTACGTATGGAAAGGGCCCCAAGGACAGCTGAGCTGTGTATTGTTGCGCTGGATGTCTTATTGTATCTTATTCCTTTGGATATACATGCTGAGCAAATGGCAGCCTGGACAGCCGCCAGGGCAAAGATTTCTCTTGGGTGGGTTATGGTCACTCATATGGTCATATGGTCACTCATCCACATCGCCGCGGATAATGTGGGTATGGTGGGTACCAGTACCCACCCGGAAAATTCTGGGTGGGTACAATACCCACCCGGAATTTGAGATGAAATGAGCGTGTCATATGAAGAATGCCTCTGGTTCCGGCCCATATTCGTGGAATCTCACATAAAAAGAAACGTGCTCTGCATTATCCTGGATAAATAGTCATACCAGTCATAGCGCTGAGCTATCGTGCTCGAAACGATGGAGACATTTTCTAGATCCTCCATTTCCACTCAAGACGTGCGTGAGGTCGTAACTCACTTCCTCCAACTCCCTCGTAACCTATCGATCTACATTTGGGATAAGTCTGAAGGTCTACCGACTCTTAACACACTTGTCTCACTTTCCTTGCCATTACGTTACAGGTACGCAGTGTGCCATCTGACATCGCACTGACCTTGTCTCCCCTCTAACATATTCTGGATCATAGAGGCGCATGCCTGCTGTCGGTAGTATCTCTATGGATATATCACGCTCGCCGCATGCGTACATTGGGGCCGTGGTCGATATAGTAATAGAAGTGCTTACATTAAAATGCTGACATATAGTTACTTAAACGGAACGCCCGCAACGCAAACGTTGGTCTACTTTTCCTCATTGTCCAATTCACCATAGTTGCAAATACCCGAACACAAGTCACACAACAGACACATGCACTTGTCAATTAGTTTTTTTTTGGTTATTTGTAAAAGGCTAGACGGAACCCAAGCCCATAGCTGTCTGTCAGCGAAAATTCATCGCAGGCACTGTAGGCACGCACGTATCTATTTCCAGGGTTAGTCTCTATGCGGCCCTTCATTTTTGCTGTTAGCCTGCTTTCTTACTGCTGCTGGCACTGGCACTGTGTAAAGTTAGATTAAACTAATCACCCTCGCCAACAGGAGGGGACGGATTGATTTGGGCCCCCACGTTTGTCAGCATCCTCGGAAGTGCGCCACAAATAGCGAAAGCTTTATCCCCCCACCATGTCCTCCAATTGTGGTTAAATTAAGCCTGTAGTCGATCATCACTTCTTAAGGCGAGCTGATACTGAATGATCTGTGATCGCCTAATGACTACTTATGATTTTGATGGTGGCAGAACAAGAGTACTTCTAGTTCTTTCCCTGAGCTTTCCAATGATTGGAATCTAACAGTAGATGATCTTGCCATTTTTGTCTCGCATAAGTTGGACTTCACCATTATAGAGGTCATGAGAACAGCATTCCGAGAAGTTCGAATATGGTGTACCAAGGAAGGGCATAAATCCACCCAAGTAAGGCCGTCTTGGTTACATTTCCGAACTTTGCAAATTGAACCTAGTACTATTTGTATCCAGGGTGCGACAGTTTAGTACTTAAACTTAGTCAAATATCTGGGAGTAATGCTAGACGAAAGTCCGAACTGTGACGCTCAACTGGACTAAGCACAAATTATGTACTGGATGATGCACGATCGTAAGACTTGTTCTCACTTATGGTACTCTAGTCAAAGACCAAACAGGTCACGGTGATCCTAGCAGCAGATTGCAACGACTTGCTTGCCTCTCCATCACTGGAGCTATGTGGATATGTCCCACAGTTGCGAATGGAGGAAATCATTGGATTGACTCCACGGCACTTCTCACTATGGAAATCCGCCGCAATATATGCAACTGAAACTTCAGATTTCATTGAACTTCTCAAAGAACATACGGATATCCTTAACGGTATATCAAACATTTCAATTTGCCGCATATAAGACTAGCTAGTGGTGGTGGTGAAATTTGGTTTCATTGGGATCCACCTCAATTGATCTTGAGAAACATGTGAAAGGTGCCAATATTCCAAAATAGGTGCAGCGTGCCTGTCCAGGAAAAATACCGGCTTGCTCTGTTGGATCCCCGGAGATACTCAAGTGGTGGGCAATAAGGTTGCAGGCAAAATCGAGGGGGAAGGATCTGAGATGGTCCACCTTCAATTCTAATCCTAGCCTTCTGGGAATCAGTTCCAAGAAAAGAGGAACGATTATCAAAGAATTTCTGGGCGCCGTTCAAGTCCCGTCTTCATTAACTAAATCTTTGTTCTGAGGGCCAACGGTCTTTAACATTAGTAGGGTATGGGCACAAAAGGTCTAACTTTGCCAGGGCATGCAGGACAAAGAAATATAACGAATGAATTTGAAGAGTGGCAATGACGCTCTATTGAAGGGACAATGTCGATAGTGTTCTATACATCCTTGCGATGGAGCGTTGAACAAAGATTTTATGAAAATGGTAACTATAACTTACTAGCTGAACCCGGCATAACTCCATTTTGCCCGCACTGTGGACAACTGTGGGATGCGTTTGGACAACTGTGGGATGCGAAAGAGAATAAAGGACACAGCGCTTCGTTGGTGTTCACATGTCTGCCCATTTGGTATTGGTAGACTTCATCATTGGCATTTTCAGAACCAGCTCCAAACCCTGCCATGTTATTTTGCCCTTCGTTACATATTTGCACAAATGTTTAACTGATTTCGCAGAATGACATCTCTCAACGTTTACGTGTGCATTAAAAATCCGGGACAACAATGTACAATGCGGCACAACGAACTCGTTTCCAATCTCAATCTCTCGACTCTGACGATAAACTGTCACTTTCACAACGATTATCCGGCCATTATTGTCCTTTGAGCGCCGTCAATAAACTCGATATAATAGAATTACCCTTCTAACACAGAAGGCGCAATTCTCAGCTGGGCTGAGAAACATTTACCACTGTTCTGTGGCTCAGGGGCATGCAAACGTGCGGATAGACGAACAAAAATCTTGGACAGAGCGGTGGCTGTCTGGGTCTGCTTCTAGGATTCACGAGTGGATACGGGACCAAATATTCTACGAAGAACTTCCTCCTATCTAATGGTGCTATCTTCTTCAATAAAGATGGAGGATTGTACTACTTATACACCATGCAACTTTGTCTTAGGTGTACTATAGAACCAATGCTAGATTGTCTCGCTGGTCTTCCAATGTTGGCGATGACGCCTGCATATTCAATGACAGTTTGAAGAGGAGGCAGGCCAGACCGTCCTATTGTCGATGTGTACGAGGGCACTTATAGACTGTCAAGGCATTGTTTGTCAAAGCATCAGAATCCAGTCAGAATCGTGTTGATCATAACTGGACACTAGTGGATTAGGGACCATGAGACTAAATCGAGAATCTCATACAACGTCCACTGCCGTAGCTATGGGAGGAACAAGCCAATTCTTCATGAATATGAAAACTAACCTAAACAAAATTCTTTATACGTAAAAGTAGTATTTTTGAAAGCCAAGTATTAAACAAGAATGATGAATGATAATGACGAGTTTGAATTCAACCTCCTTTTTTCCTGAAAATTTCTTCAGTAGTTCTTTCAAATTCATGTAATTACTTGATTTTTAATAATCCTTGTATCATCATCATCAGGAGCTCCACAGCCTATTGTTGGCCTTGGCTTCCTCCAGCATTTGCCTCCATGATTCTCGATCCCTGGCCCGACTTCTCCAGTTTCTTATGCCCAACTGTCTCAAGTCATCCTCGACGTCATCTATGTATCTTTTCTTAGGACGACCTGGTCTCCGTTTTCCTGGTGGAGCTTTCTCCAGCACTATCTTTGTCGGGTTTCGTTCTCAACCTCGTTGTACATGACCAATCCATCGTAGTCTGTTTATTTTGATCACTTTAACAACGTTTGGAATCTTGCTGATTTCATACAACTCTGAGTTGTATCTTCTTCTCCAAACGCCCTCAACCTGTATTCCTTTGTAGATCGAACGAAGGATTTTCCTTTCGAATCTTCCTACCAATGCTTCGTCTGCGTTTTTCAATGTCCACACTTCCGAACCATATAGTAGGACAGGCCTTATTAGTGTTGTGTAAAGTGTCAAAGTAGCATTTATTAGCCAGTGCTATTCGTCTTCTGATTTCGGCCGATGTGTCATTTCCTTTCGTTATAATCGTGCCTAGATATACGAATTCATCCACTGCTTCGATGTTGTAGGTGTCGATCGTTATATTTTGTCTGCTACTTCTGGTGTTTTTTGTGCACATATACTTTGTTTTGTGCTCATTTATTTCCAACCCAATTTTTTTTGCGGCTTGCTCAAGTGCTACAAAGGCCTCCTTCATGCTCTCAAATGATCTTCCAAGGATAGCAATATCGTCGGCAAAGGCTAGTATTTGCACTGACCTGTCAAAGATACACCCTGATGTGTTAATCGATGCATCTCTTACTGCTTTTTCTAGGACCACGTTGAATAACAGGCAGGAGAGTGCGTCACCTTGCCTTAATCCTCTATTTGTTCTGAGGGGTGGGGATAATTCACCATCAATTCTGACTTTACACCTTGCATCTTTCATCGAGATTTTTGTCAGCTCTGCAAGGTGTTTTGATATTCCGAGCTGCTCCATAGCCTCAAATAACTCCTTGCGGTTCACACTATCGTAAGCATATCTGTAGTCGATGAATAACATGTGGATGTTTATGTTAAATTCAACGGCCTTTTCTAGGGTTTCTTTGAGTACAAATAACTGGTCTGTTGTGGATCTTCCAGGACGAAAACCGCATTGATACTCTCCTAGTATTCTTTCCACGTATGGTTGTAGTCTATTATAGAGTACACGTGAGAACACTTTGTATGTTGTATTCAATAGCGTTATTCCTCTATAGTTGCTGCAAGATAGAGGGTCTCCTTTTTTGTGTAAAGGACACACTATGCCCTCGTTCCACTCATCAGGCATTTTTTTCCGTCTCCAGATTTCCACTATTACTTCATGCAGTTTTTGGATAGTTTCCTCTCCGCTTTGCTTAATGAGTTCAGTAGGTATGTTGTCAGATCCTGATGCCTTATTATTTTTTAATGTTCGCAATGCTTGGCGTGCTTCTTCTATAGTAGGGGCTGCTGTGCTATCATCTTCATTGTCCGGATTCATGTTCTGTACGTTTGGGGTACCACTGTGCTCCTGCTCTGGGGTCATTAATAGCTCCTCGAAATGCTCTGCCCATCTAGCCAATATTTCGTCATGATTGCTTAATATCTCCCCACTTTTATTTTTGCACATTGTCACTCTAGGCTTAAATTCTTTCCTTTGTTGGTTTATGCTTTTGTAGAAGTTTCTTGCATCATTTAGGTTTGCTGATTCTTCTAATTTTTCCATTTGCTCTTCCCAATAAAGCCTTTTTTTCGCTTTGTGCAATCTCTTCTCAGCTCGCCTCTTTTCCTTGTACTCCTCTTCAGAGTTTCTTGTTCTGTGTCTATTAAGCGTGACTTGGTACGCTCGGTTTTTTTCCCTTGTCGCCTGGGCGCATTCTTCATCGAACCACTCAACCCTTCGCCCTTGTTGCACGAAGCCTAGAACATCTTCAGCTGTTTCTTTTATCGTTCTTTTTATATCATCCCATTTATCGTTCAAGTCTTCGTGTGTGTTACGTGTGATTTCATTTATTTTAACGTTGAGTAGGTTCTCGTAATCAGACCTAGTTTGCTCTTCTTTCAAACCTGCCACGTTGTATTTTCGGTCTCTGTTTCCTCTTCTGGTTTTTATTGCAGATATCCATGCCCTAATTTTCGTACCTATTAAGAAGTGGTCAGAGTCTATATTTGCGCCGCGGAATGCTCTCACATCCAGCACATTGGATTGGTGGCGTGCATCTATAAGGACATGATCAATTGCGTTGTTGGTTACACCATCTGGTGACTTCCAAGTTGCTTTTTGAATATCCTTATGCTGGAATTTGGTGCTGGATATAATCATATTTTGCGCCATGGCAAAGTTTATTAGTCTTAATCCATTATCATTGTGGTTTTCGTGCAAACTAAACTTTCCAATTGTCGGATGAAACGCTGCTTCTCGTCCTATTTTTGCATTGGCATCTCCAATGACTATCTTTATATCATGACAAGGACAGTTTCTGTACACTCTCTCTAAAGAGTCATAAAACATCTCCTTTTCCTCTTCTGTTTTCTCTTCGGTAGGAGCATGTATATTTATTATTGAATAGTTGAAGAATTTGCCCCTTAAACGAATCTTGCACATTCTTTCGTCTATGGCTTCGAACCCTATGACGAGGTGTTTTATTTCTTTTCGCACAATGAATGCTGTACCTAGTATGTGGTCTCTTTCTTTGCAGCTATAAAAAATGTTATGTGTTCTTTTTTCAAATATTCCCTGTCCAGTCCATCTCATCTCCTGGATGGCCGCTATGTCCACTCTGTATTTCGTCAATTCATCTAGGAGGATTTTTAGCTTACCGGGTTGGTATAATGTTCTTACATTCCATGAAAATAAGTTCAAATCGTTAGCCTTGGTACGTTTGCCGGGTCGTCTCCGTGAAATCTGTCCAGTCCGAGGCTCTGCCGTTGGTTCCATAGCAAAAAGTTAATGCCAGGAAGAGTTGCTAGCCCTTCGCTGGTAGGCGAGAATATAGCGTCTCACACTCGCTACTACCGTCGTTAGTTGGTTATCCAGGGGGCACCACGTGGAGGTGACGGTTCGATTTTGCCCCCTAATAATCCTTGTATAAACCCTTAAATTCAATGAAAATATTACTTGCTTTGACAGGACTTCCTAAGCCGCAATTTCCTTAAGCATAAAGCCTTGCGATTCGAATCATTCACATGGTAAAACCGTTAGTCACTTAACCCTTGGCTTTTCTGCAGTCAAACAAACCTTATCAGATACGATTGCTACTTCTATTCAGGCTCTCTGGAAGCTTTTATACGGCAGAATATTACTCTTACATCTGTCCTTGATTAAAAAGAATCCTTTCTGCTCTTGAGCATTATAATCACTAGAGAAATGCAAAGGCAATTACGGACTTCTATCGTTATCATTACGGTGTATGCTCTGTTGAAATTATAAATCTAATAGCTGTCCTGGCAGGATGTTATCAAGCAAATGGTTCTCCTTAATGGCTGGAATCTCCCCGTTAGATACACTTTTCCAAGGTGAAGTCCTTAAGAATCAAAAGGAACGACGCAGTAAGAATTTTGTTTGTTCCAATACAGTCGAGAAAATATTTCTTCTGGAAAAGGATTATGTTTTTTTTTCATCTTTACATTTTTTGTGTTAAGATGATCCTTCTCTGAAAAATTTATAAATAAAGATTCACAACGGCTACTTAAAGTTAATCCGTTTATAATTCTGGGAATCACAATTGAATTGATTGCAAGGAATCGTAAGCATCACGTTGATGTTAAATACTGCGAAAAAAAATTTGTTTTAAATTTCTCAAAATCGGGATTTTCACATTTCCTTGGATATATGTATAGAAGTTTTCAAACGCCGTGACACAAATAATTTGAAGGGTTCTGCGCACCTCGTTGCCCAATTTCATAAATTTTGTTCTATCATTTCCCCTCTTTTAACTTAAAAAGGCAACAAACGCAGAAAAAACTCAACAAAATAATTTGGGAAGGGATGTGCGCATGTCGGATGAATAAAGTTAAGTAATCTTTATATGTATTGAGCAGAGCTTTTAAATACATGTAAAACTCCTGCTCAACCAAGTCAGTTTATCCATCGTAATAAGCATAATTTTACTATAATTATGCTAAATATTTCTCATCCCTAAATTTAAAATAAATTAAAAGAATTGCTGGAAAAATTTCTTTTAAAGATATGAGCATTTTCATTCATAAATTGAGAGTTCTCCGCAGCCGCAAGCAACGCAACCTCCCCAGGCAGAAGCGCGCTTGTGACTGGCGGAAATGTCAAAAAGCTAGTAATCAAAGTGATAAAAACACAAATTTCATATTTTTTAGTAGAAATTACTACAAATTATTTCTGTAGCATATGTGTAAAATATAATAACCTTAAAATAAAAAAAATATATAAAAACGGGTGGTTTTCAGTCATAATTTGTAAATTTTTTAAATAATTATTGAAGTCCCAGAAAAATACACCTCCCTTTAGCAATACGCAGTCGCGACTGATTACATAGCAGCAAGTGATTTGATAGGAGGAGTTAAGTGAAGCTTTTGTCTGAACTTTTAAACATTTTTAAGAGCTTAGCTGGGGAACATGCCCGGGATGTCACGAGGTTTGAAAACAACTATACCTATTTGGATTTTGGAAAATTTGAGTGTAAACCAGGGGTGGGCAAAAAAGCTTTAAAAGCTTTTGTTTATACTTCTTTAACTCCAATTGTAAGCTAACACAAAGCTTTTTTAACAGGTATCCATTGAAGTCTCAAGGATAGCAGAGGCCTGGAAGCATTAGGACCTCTTTTTGGTTCCTATGTTCCCTGTGCCTTCGAATTCCCAATGAAAACTTCCAATTTTGTTTTTGTTGTGGTCCACTTTTTACCTTCGAGAAGCATATTAGCTTGTTGGGGAAATAAATTAGTAATAAAAAAATGTGAGACCGATATGACTTTGATAATATTATGGTAATCATCGAGTATGGCCTGCGCCAAAACTATTGGGAAGTTTACGCGCACGGGGAAATGGCAATTCCACAGACATGAACATTTTGTGTATGGATAAAAAAACAAGCGCACGTGCATTGTAATTTCCTATTCAAAATTAGCAACGACACTCCCCTATAGCATCTGACTACGATAATATTGGGCATGAAAAAAGCGATTTTGATATTCCCAATAGTTTTGGCGCAGGCCATAGCACCCCGGTATGAAATTTAACAGTGTATGGCTTATAATAATCTACTTTCGTGGTGGGGACTTGAAACTCTCATTGCGCATTGAAACAGCGATTTTGAGTTTTCTTTTTGAGCTGGGCGCTTTCAATACAGTTCTTTAAAACTGAATCAACTCCAATAGCTTTGTGGTTTGAAAGGATTTGAGATATCTAGAGCAAACAGAAATCTATGAAAACTTTGTTTCAGGTGCTCTTTTGGACACACTAAAAGGACTTTTTTGATCTAAAGCGGTACTCTTTGCCATTGAGGATTTGCTTAGACTCTACCTCATAAGTTGTTTATCCTCTCCACAGTTTTGAAGACAATAGTAGTGATTGCTAGTGGACGGTAGTTCGTAGTTGGAGTCACCTTTTTCGGAGTGGGCTGAACAAATGCAAGTTTCTAAAAGTCTGGATAAACTCCGGAGAAGTAGGATAGATCAAAAAAATTTCGCAGAGGCTTTGTCGAATTCGAGGCGCGTTTACTGAAGATGATAGGAGGGCGTATTGTCGGGTCCAGTGGATTTGTTGGCATCGAGTTCCTTGAGGGACCTATAGACTGCGTGTCGATTGAGTGTGTGGATCACTTGGGGAAGGAACTGGCTTAGAAGTGTCGGGCGATGAAGAATTTAAAAGCTTTTATTGCGACTCGATCTACGATATCAGACTTTTTTTATAAAACTTTTTCATGATCCAAATCACATATAGGTTCAATCAGACTTGTGCAGTTTGGTGGTAAGAACATAATCATATACTTGGCTGAAAAGCACTTTTGGTTCAGAAATAATTAACTGGACGTAAACATAACTGCCGGAGAGTTTTTCGAAGTACCGAAATGTGGAAATTTTAACTTGTGTGTACCTGTGAAAATTGCATAACAGAGAAATGTTACCCGTTCCTTATTTTGCATCCTGGAGGTTGATTTTTTAAGGGGCTCATCTGGTAATTTTATCCAAAACAAAGAAATCCGCATTGTAAATTTGAATATTTGCAAATTTTGTTGGAATGGACTCACAAGCTCTAGTTGAAGAGATTGTATTTCTCTGCATATCTTCAAAACCACTTCAAAACTTCTAAACTGGTTTTACTTTTCTCAGGATATGGATACATGTCTCCGCTTTTAACTTGTAAACATTCTTCTGCGAAAAATGTTAGTGAGTAAACCAACAAAAGGTCCTGATAATGAAATTAAAAATGAAATTCTTCAAATGAATTTTCCCGTTTGCAAATGCCTTTTGGTACTCTTCCAAACGTGCTTGCCCACAGTAGTTTTACCAAGCGGTCGCCCCACTAAGAACTAACCACGTCCAATGCTGCTTGACCTTCTCAATTGAACAAGAATTGTTCTTTTCAGTAAACTAATGGCAATCTTTATGGTCACCAAAATAAGCCCTTTAAAATTTTTTTAAGCTCAAACTTGGCTCTTAATGGTCAATCCGCACGACATGGTCTTTGTTCGTACACATTTTTTTTTGTATAAAGATTGCGATGGAAAGAGTGCGCGGTCTGTTATTGTTCAGAAACACTGAGAGAAAATCGATTCTCATTTTGAAGACCGCACATTCTTTTTTATTATTGTGTGGATGTATTTCATGCGTAGACTTCATCTTTTAACCCGTTGCCCGGTCAAAATTGTACCGGATTTTTCGTGCTGAGATATGTCCAGATCTCTCCTTTCTGCTAGAGTTACCTCATATCTCTACAATACAGTCTTTTCTTGGAGTCGATCAACGTCGAATTTTTGTTTATTTGTTTGACAGCCTTTACTAGAAAGTGGTCCTATTCACAATTCAAACCTTTACAGGAGCATTCTTCCTGGGTACTGGCAGTTTTCCTTTTGGCTATGAGTATATGGTCTATTTGATTGCAGTACCTCTTGGTACGGGAGGTTGCCTTGTATGTTTGTGAATATGTTGAACTGATTTGCTCATTGCAATATTGTTCGAGATTTCGTGGTTACTTTCCTTTCGAATGGTCGGTATATGCTATCCTGCTTTTGTCATTCAGGTCTCCTATAAGCTATCATTAATGTCAGTTGAAAGGGGATAGGTATTGTGGCGTATCATAATACGTCATCAGGAAAACAAAACGCACTTTTCTTAAAATCATTTTTTCTTGGGTAAATATAATTCACATATAACTTGTGTAACAGTTGTATATAAGACCTTTGTAAATACTTTGTAAAATAGAGAAAAATTCAATTGGACTTCCAGTGTTTTAATAACAAAGGAACCTTTTCCCATTGGTGATCAAGACACCAATAGTACCTGCTAAATTGGCAACAATACTATGCCAAAGTATCATATGCATGCTCAAGGTTAAGTGTCCTTATCATCAAACGAATCATCCTTAACTAGGGCTGCCATCGCCTAAACTGCTGAGGCCGGACCAAAACTACAAAAACCCCGGACATTAGGGTGAAATTGAGTTTTTCCCCGGGCACCCATTTTTTTAAATTAACGAATATGGTTTTTTTGGCGAGTTAAAATCCAATCGTCGTAACGAATCGATAACCAACTATATATAAGCCTACCAGCGTAGGGCTAGCAACCCTTTCTGACATTAAGCTCTTGTTAAGAAACGTACGGCACAACCTCGTGCAGGACAGAAACTTGGGAAACTTACTTAGAGGTAATCTAGAACTACGTTTATGACTAGGTTGAAAAGTTGAATCGAGGCTGAGTTGAAATTTGGAACTCCGTATATGATGTCCAGTTGAGTTCACTTTGTGTTGAAATAGAGTTGAACTAAAACCAAAACATAACCTCAAATTTTGTGTGAAACGTAAAAACTCAGAACGAAATAATTGTTTATTCCTGTGCAAGCAAAAACACCGAAGACAAAACTAACGGCAAAGATGAACTTCACAAAACAAAACAAATGTCATTTCAACCAGCGTATATGAAGCGAAAAATCAACTGGACCTAGGTAGGAGAGCTGAGTTAAGTGAATCCAGTTTCAACTCGTCCTCCGTTTATGACTGGATTGAACCCAGGTTGAATTTAGTCATAAACGGGGAGAATGAAAACAAAAAAAGGAAACAGAGACGGAAAATAAATGAATAGCAAATTATTAGAAGAAGAATTTTCCGCTCTTTCATGTGGGTATTTTTTGAGATATAACGCCAAAACCAAATTTTCAAATTTGTTTTCGAAATTGTGAAGTTAGCATACACTTTGGGGTAGCAAAGATTTTTTTATCGTGTTCTACACCCAATCGAGGGTCTGTCAATCAACCCAAATAAGGCTGTCCTGGTACCTTTTTCCAAACGCTACAAAGTGGACCTAGGTCCTATCTGTATCCAGAATACCACAGTTGAGTACTCAAACTCAGTCAAATATTTGGGAGTAAATTTAGACAAGAGGCTGAACTGGAACGCTCAACTTGACTACGTCATCAGCAAAGCCACAAGGGCCATATGGGCCTGCAAAAGGCTTCTGGGTAAGACATGGGGTCTTACACCACAAATGATGTACTGGATGTACAATACGATCGTTAAACCTGTTGTCACTTATGCTGCTATAGTTTGGTGGCCCAAGACTAAACAGGTTACGTCGATCCTCAAGTGCAGCAAGCTGCAACGGCTTGCCTGCCTCTCCATTACCGGAGCTATGCGGACCTGCCCCACAGCTGCAATGGAAGCAATCATTGAATTGACCCCTTTGCATCTCTTCATATGGAAATCCGCCGCCATAAGTGCCTTGAGACTTCTGATCTCATCCAACTGGCCCCATACGGTCAAAGGACACATGGATATCCTTAAACATATCCCAAGCATTTCCATCTGCCGCGTATCCAACCATATGGTTAGTCAATTGCGGTTCCAAAGGAAATTCAAAGCAATTATCCCGGATCGCTCTGAGTGGGAGGAAATTATTCTTACTAGGGATCCAAACCATCTCCACTGGTTTACTGACGGGTCAAAGATGGAACATGGTACAGGGGCTGGTGTCGCAGGACCCAACTCCAAGGTCTCGATTGCAATGGGTAAGTGGCCCTCTGTTTTCCAGACTGAAATACATGCCATTGCGACCTGCGCTAGGCTCAACCTTGAGAAAGGTCTGAAAGGCGCCAACATTAAAATCTTTTCTGACAGCCAAGCTGCCATCAAGGCACTCTCAACGTGGAAGTTTTCTGCCAAAATAGTAGCAGGGTGTTTTGATGTACTCCAGAGCCTGACCAGAAGAAACGAGGTCTCGCTCTGCTGGGTCCCCGGACACTGGGGTATCGAGGGAAATGAGGCTGCAGACAGCCTCGCGAGGGAGGGGTCTGAGACGTTGTTCCAGGGCCCAGAACCCTTCTGTGGCATCTCTTGGTCCACCTCCAAGTCCTTGATAGAAGAGTGGATTAAGAAAATAAACCTAGCCTATTGGGAGTCAGTCCCAGGTCTTAGACAGGCTAAAGATCTTATAAGACCCTTTGCCTTAAGGGGCACTATTACTCTAAACAGAGCGGACCTAAGGCTGCTGGTGGGCTATCTCACTGGCCATGTAGGACTGCGGTACCACCTCCACAACCTAGGACTGTCTCAAGAGACAGAATGCCGACTCTGCATGGGAAGCGATGAGACTTCCACACATATTCTTTGTGAATGTCCTGCTCTGATCTGGCTTAGAAGAAGAACGTTTATCAGAGAGTTCTTGAGCCCTGCCCAAGTCCGGTCTTCATCAATTAAAGACCTTCTTGCCTTCATTCGGAAGGCCGATAGTCTGTTCCGCTAGTGGGGTACGTACACAATAGGCCTAACTTGGCCGCATTGCTCACCATATGGGTTGCCCCCTCATTCCTTATAATAATATAATAATAATACACCCAATTTTCAGCGATATCATATTTTGTGCTGGCTTTCAGTCTAAATTTGGCTCTGACAACTGGGCTCCTATGGAAACTTCCCAAAATTATAACGGAGGGAATATTACATTTTTTACCAACAGTATGTCCAACTTAACGTCTACTTGCACACCTTCCTTCTGTTTCCAATTCTTCCTTTGCAATGAATTGAACTACTCATACTGCAAATTCGTACTCTACTTTACAAATCACAAAATGACACCAAGACAAACCCCAAAACATAATCCTAAGAATCAAATTAATTTTTAATGATAAAATCTACTATCAATAAAGGCGCAACAACCACTCTCCAGGGTCGTAGTAGTAAGTTTAAATGGAGTCAATTTTTGCTAAAGATTTTCGACGAAAACAAAGGCTTCCACTTGCATAACAACTATACTAGTGCTCTCCAGAGTGATATCGGATAACATGACCGAAATGTCGACATGCTTACCTGCTGCTGATTCTTGAAATGTTCGGAGAAAACTCCCAGGTGGGACAGGGATGTGTTTGCCTTCCATGCACACAAGCTGGAATTCCCCGATGATCAATATTAGGAGAAAATTGAAACTTTGTCTCATCCGAGCTCTTTTATATTATGTGGAACGAATATTGGCAAATATTTTTTTATGTAACTTTTCGTAATTTTGTTTAACTTTAGGACATTGATAGTCAACGATGATGTAAAAAAGTTTCCCTTGTGGGATTTAGTTTTGTTGTATATTAAATTTTCTGCAGAAATAGATAATTTGTTGTTTATATAGGAAATGTTTAGGTATGTTTATTTTATTGGGGTTTATGTAATGCAAAAACTTCAATTAGAGTGATGAACCGCCATTAAATCAATGCAATAACATCGACCATAATAGGTATCTCTCCCTCTACCTTTCCTTCCAAACGGTTCTATCATTAGCAGACCCCCGCCACATACATCGTATTACTGGGGCTTGGGCTAAAATATGATTGCAGGCCTCTTTAAAGAAAGTGAAATTCCAAAAAACTAACAAAAAATATTTAATACTTTTCAAAATCGGTGGTAAGACTAACTTCATTCAGAGCATCAAATAAGATGCCAAACAGACTTGATTCCTGAATGAACCTAAAGCTACATAGTTTAGCCCATGGTGCAGCCTACAATGGAATAACGCAATATTGCAGGTAGTTCCCTCTGTTCAGCTATAGTACTAAGTACTCATCTTTCTTTTGGCAAAATGAATACAAAAGCTATCTATCTATCAACTGATGTATGGATATAGAAACGAACTTCAAGCTTATACTTTAGAGCATTGTTTCTCAACCTAGAGGTCGTCATTAAATATAAGGGGGTCGCAATCCGTCCAAAAAATAAACAAATTATAATTAAGTATTACATATATAACCATGAAATAGCAAACATATAAAATTCAAGAATGTAGACCATTTTCTCGGTAAAGGTCGATCCATATATATCCGTAACGTGACGGCGACTACAGTGCAATACCGGGTCATCAGTGAAAAAAATATCGACACGATGTAATTCCATGGAAAGGCGCGGCATGCTCCCACACATCCTCACCACTTCCTTTAAGCGCCACTAAAACCGTAAAAAACCAACGATATTTTTTTGATTTATCCCGGACGTGAAACAAAATGTTTTTTCAATTCAATGAAAATTAGGTCTGGGTGGGTAGCCAGACAAACTGCCCCCAAACTGTTTTAGTATTTTATCTAAAAAGGAAAGAAGGTAGGGCACTTCATTGCGAATTGGAAGATGGGCTGACGGTGTACAGGACAGCATGAGGAGTTTCGCTGGGATCTGTCTTGGGCCCTCTCCTGTAGATCCAGGGGCGGATTTACGCATAGGCAAAGTAGGCCATGCCTACGGCGGCAAAAAAAATAGGGCGGCAAAATCTTGCAAGATTGTTTAAATTATATAAAGTTTGCACAAACTTTGATTGTTGTTTTTTGTCATAAGTATTGGTCTGTTCAATTCAAGAATTTTAACATATTATTAATTTAATAGGATTACTACGAACGATAATGAATGTACCGAGGAAAAGGTCACTAAAACCGTGGAAATGCGAACTCCAACTGTTCCAGTTGTTTTGGAACAGTTTGGATGGCAATCCAGCTATGTGGGAAATTAATGAAGCTACCGCAGTAACATAGCAAAACATGGTTTCGACCAAAATAAAGGCGCCGATTTTTCCAACTGGAAATGGGAATATAATGATGACAAGGTACGCACTCTCACGTCGAACATGTTCGAAAGCACTCTGGCGAATTGAGAAGAAATATCGCGCTCCTGGTTTGTGTATCTGCAAGTAGAGGAGGGATCTTTTGTGGAGTCTGTCTTGTTTTCATCGGATAGATTTAATGATTGGAAAAACGCCCATGCTAAACTCAAGGAACATGAAAATACAACTTGTCACAGGAATTCGATGATGACTCTTAAAAATAGAGGGCGTGTGGCTGGTGTGGGTTTTGTTGTTAGGTTCATATAAGATTTGAATCTGAGTTTTGAAAAAAAAAAAAAAAAAAAATTTTTTTTAATTTTTTCGTATGCTCTGGCATACAAATTATTATTAATTAGGTCCAACAAAATTTTGCAAAGTATCAACATTGACTTGAGTTCCGTGGTAGGAATTTACGACTCTCTGATCCAATTTATAGCATCACTCAGGGATGAATTTGACTATTTTGAAAAAAAAAATGCGAAGAAATTGTCATCGATCGATTCATTCAAAACGGACCTAAGAAGGAAGAAAAGAAGGAAATTGCAACACGATGAAACTAGGACCAACGAAGTGGAGTTCTCGAGTCGTGAGAATTTTAGGATCAACTCGTGATTATTGACAAGCTGAGCGCGGAATGGACGAAGAGAAGGGAGGCGTACGTTGCGATCAACGAAAAATTCAAGGCCATCATCGATTTGGAAAAAATGTCCCTGTTAGAAATGGAAGAAGCTGGTGAAAATTTGCGGGCAGATTATCTTGAAGATCTCGAGGATACGCTTGTCCCAGAGCTGTTACATCCGAAGTCTCACTTCGCAACTTTCGATCTATAAATAAAACCAACCAATCCTGGTTGCGCGAAGAAAAATTGCACCAGGTGTATACGATTATCAATATAATATCGCTGTTAGAATGTTTACTTGTACTGCGGCAGCAAATTGTACCGCGGAACGATCATTTTCGTGCTTGAAACGTATCAAATATTATTTGCGTTCGACGATGACTGAGAACAGACTCAATAAGCTAAACCATGGGAAGTGAGGTGAAGTTTGTTACCATTGCATATGAATCTATGAGACCAAAATGGAAGTAAGTGAAAGTTGCATCTATTTCAGTAGAAGTAACTCCTACTTCAATTCTGCGTTACTTTTCATTTAGGTTTGGCCTAATGCTTTGGCTATAATGTGTATTGAAGAAGAAACTTTGCAAAAAGTTGATATGAACAAAGTCATCGATAGATTTGCTGTTGAAAAAGTCCGCCGTAAAAATGTACATTCATAATGTACATTAGTTAGCGCGCAAAATGACTTGTGATTTACTTCTTGAAATATTTGAAAAATGTATTTTTTTGTTTTGTAAATCTTAATCAAAATTAAAAGGTTATTTAATTTATAACCTTAAATATTTTTCAATTTTTGTAATTACAAAACAGATTTTTATTAAGAAAAAAAGGCGGCACTTTGTTGCCTGCCTACGGGCGGCAATTTCGTAAATCCGCGCCTGTGTAGATCACAATGTCAAACGATGTATTCAAGATGTTGTCATAGGAGTACGCCTCGATGAGATCGAATTGTACGCAAACAAAGTGAAGATCACTGAAGAATAAAGGGTGGACTGAAAGCGCTGCTCCGATGCCTGCTGAGCATAAAACTAAGGATCAAGGTTTGGAAACGGATCATTCACTCACAGCCCGCCCTAAGATACCTGGGAGTGATGATCGACCGGAGGCTAAATTTTGCACAATTCCAGGACGTAGCGAATAGGGGCGCCATACTAAGGTGTCGCCTCCTAATGGCGAAGTTGATTATCTCAGTCGTTCTATACGCAGCAATGTAGGCAACAACGTTGAAGAAGATGGTTAACAGCGGAGAATGGAGGACCCCATGGCCAGTTTCACACGACCCAACAGCCAACCAACAAAAATCGACTAAAAACGACGTTTTAGGAAAGAGGGTGAGAGGGGATGAAGGGGTGGGCAGATTTTTTGAACGAACTCTTTCACTGGATTTTCGAGTAAACTTTTTGACAGCAATGTGGTTGTTGTTGCTTTTCTCTGTCTGGAAGAAAAGAGAGAGAAATTGCAGAAAGGAGAATTAAGATTAAAAACAACAACAATAAGCTAAGTATACTGACGTACAGTTGCTTGGAAAATTTGGCTCGTGTGAAAGCCCATGCGACTTTTTATCGAACTTCAAAAGGGGATGAATGATGACAGCAGATTTTTGTATGTGGGCTGTTGGCTCGTGTGAAACTGGCCCATGCAGACTAAGCGGTGTGCTGCGCATACAGAATCACGCCTAACGATGCAGCATGCGCAGGGATGATTTCCAGAGACATACTGGCGAGAAGAGGACATGCTTATCTATGAACCAGCTTATGTTGGAGGCGAGCTAATTACAGTGCGGTGGCAGATTATGCACTGCGAGTTTGTAACGAGTTGGCAAGGGCAGTGCGAAGGGTCTGTTAAGGGTCGGTGGACCCACAGACTTATCCAAACGAGAAGAGATGGTTTACAAAGGAGTGTGAGGAAGTGAGTTACGAATAACGCAGACCATATCTTCTTTTATGGTGTTATATTTGGCGAATCTAGGGAGACACTAGAGGCAATGGCAAAAGCGCCACTAATATCGAAAAATTTCCTAGGAAATATAAGAAGAAGTGGGTGGCTGCACGAAGCTGAAAGCTATATACAGGAAGTTGAGGTTGTAAGAAGCCGAAAAAAAGAGAAAAGCCTAAGAAACATCTGTAGTAACTCAAATTCCGGGTGGATATTATTACCCGCCATTAACAACATCATTATCCGCCGGCTATGGCAGGAACCCGGTGTGCATCGATAATGGCGTGCGCCAAAATAATTGGGAATCTCCAAATCGCCTTTTCCATGGGCAGTGAGAGTTTTAAATCCCACCACGAAAGTACATGCGAAAAGAAAAGTGTTACTCCGTTCGTATAAAAAGCCAAATCACCCCCCTCATTTATATTTCCAATCACTATTCAACGATCTCGCTGCCACTCTTGTCGTGGTATGGGGAGTGTTGTTGCCTGTAAACGAATTTCGAAGGGAAAATTACCATGTATTTTATTCATATACGAAATGTTAATGTGTGTAGAATTGCCACCTGTCTGCGTTTAAATTTCCAATTCTTTTGGTGCGCATGTAGCTTCCGTTTATTTTGCAGTTGAGGTGGTATCTAATTTTATATACAATAGGAGACATTAAAGACATCTTTTTCGTATTTTTCATTCCGAATACTAAAATAATAAAATGTTCTGCTATCGACTATCGAACTTCGCAATTTCCAACGTCCAAATGCTGAAGGCTGCTGTGCAGCGACGAAGAGCAACTCCAAAGATGGAGAGATTACTTCTTCGCCGCCCTGAATGGTACACTTACACAGGAACCTCAGGAAAACAGCAACAATGCACAGCCAATAAGAATCACCACCCGGGCCCCATCCAAGACGGAAATAGTAACCGCAATTCATGCGATGGCCAATGGTAAAGCAGCTGGGAAAGATGGCATCCCGCCAGAATTGTTGAAAGCCGACTCAAGCCTCATAGCAGATGCGCTTCAGCCAATCCTAGAAATAGCATGGAACACCTGTACCTTTCCGGAGGATTGGACGGAAGGTATCATAGTCAAAATACCAAAAAAGGGGGACCTAACAATATGCGACAACTGGAGAGGCATCTGTTTACTATCTACAGTGGGCAAAATTTTGTCCCATATATTACTATCTAGGATAAGTGAGGCAGTTGACCGAACGCTTAGGAGGCAGCAGGCCGGATTCAGGAAGGGCCGCTCCTGTATTGATCATATTAACACCTTGACAATAATAGTGGAGCAGTCTACTGAATTCCGATCCCCCCTTTACCTTGCTTTCGTAGATTATGAGAAAGCGTTCGATTCGGTCAATAGGAGCTTTATATGGCAGGCACTACGGCGACGTGGATTGCCTGATAAAATAATAGAATTGATAAAAGCCCTATATAACAATTCCAAATGCAGAGTTCTCCATAATGGAAAATTATCCGACAGCTTTGAGGTGAGCTCAGGAGTACGACAAGGATGCCTACTTTCGCCTTTACTATTTCTTATAGTAATAAATGACATCCTTGTCGGCGCTCTAGATAATAGAACAGGCGGCATACAATGGGGTTTGTTAGACCGCCTTAAGGATCTCGACTACGCCGATGATATCTGTTTGCTGGCCCACAGACACCAGGACCTCAAAAACATGTTGAACAATTTGGCAACAGAAAGTAGTCCAGCAGGCTTAAGGCTAAATCCGACTAAAACTAAAGAAATGCGGATAAATGCAAACACCATTGAACGGACAGCGCTGAATAACCGTGACGTGGAACTGGTAAATAAATTCTGCTACCTCGGTAGTGTTATTACCGAAAATGGTGGGGCAGAAGAAGACGTAAGTTCCAGAATAAACAAAGCACGAGGCGCATATGCATGCCTGTTCCGCATATGGAGATCAACGGAGATCTCAACTAACACCAAATTGCGGCTGTTCAACTCCAACGTTAAGGCAGTTCTTTTGTACGGTTGCGAAACATGGAAAGTCACCCAATTCATCACAGGGCGCCTACAAGTCTTCATCAACAGATGCCTTCGTCGTATCCTAAAAATCCGCTGGCAAGATAGAATTTCAAACGAAGAACTATGGCGCCGTGCCGGCCAAGAAAGGATAGACGACCAAATCAGGCGAAGGAAATGGAATTGGGTTGGCCACACCTTGCGACGCGAAAACGAAAACCTAGCCAAACAGGCCCTTGACTGGAATCCGCAAGGTTCCCGTCGAGTAGGAAGACCTAGAACAACGTGGAGGAGAACCCTACTAGAAGAAGCCGCAACAACTGGGAGATCCTGGTCGGATCTGAGAGCTGTCGCGCAAAACAGAGTCCGCTGGAGGGCAACTGTTTCCGCCCTATGTCCCATGAGGGATTAAAGGAGTTTAAAGAAGAAGAAGAAGAAATGCTGTTTTAAAAATGTTTGGGCAAATAGTCTAGTCAAATTAGAGGTTCACCTCGGAATGATAGGTAATAAGCTGAAAACTCGTATCTGAAAATTCGTTTTGGCATTCTATATGATGTGTCAAAATTTTCATAAATTATCGGCTTTATTTAAATTTCGGTTAAGCAAAGTTCGTTCATTAGATAAATCTGCATAAAAATGTGCTGTGCAGAATTTTCGTAGAATGAATAGTTTTCGATATATGGGGCTGAGAAATTTCGGGCATCGGCATCCATTCAAAACCATGTAGGTGAAAGTAGTAACAAGACGAAGGAGAACCCTGCTAGGATAAATTGAACCGCAGACTTATGGGTCGGTTTTCGGATGCCTTAACTCCTAGACTAACGAACCTGCTTCTTAGTTTGATCACTTCATATCAATATCATATACAAAAAACGATCCGCAAAAAGTTCGCCGACCGAAAAGACACCAAATTATCGGCCTTGTCATAAAAACCTGATCAGCACGACCTGAAGATCACACCCGATACTATGTTATGTGTTTGAGATAATTTTGGTGAAGATCACTAATTTGCAAAACTACAATAAACAATATTTTAGCAAAAATAACCATCCTTTTAAAGGCAAGGATTGATTTGTTTGATTAGAAACTATAAATATATAAAGCGTTCTTTACTTGGTCCTGGCAAGGCATGTGTAGGCTTATGCGATCTGGTCGTGGTTATTAAATATGAATATTTAAATCAATAAAGGTGTTGTTTCATATAAAATAGAGTGAATAAAACCTCGGCTGCAACTACCAAAATCTCTTTCCGTTGATTTGACTACCAAATTAGTTAAAAGATCTTCTCCTCACAGCACAGGACCAAATTTGCATTTTGAATATTAATATAGAAAAACTGATTCCATTATAAGTGCTTCTTGCAATTTAACAATTTTGGAAGGTACATGAACACTGTGAATTCATGTTGAATTGTTATACACGATTCTGCTTATTATTGTAACACTAAGGAAGTGCGGCTAGAAGAATATTATCAAATTCATCAGGTGGTCAGTTAGTCCTTAATTTATTATAATTTATGTTATCTTCACATTCCCTATACCAAGTATAAACAACCCTCTTACAAAGTAGTACGAACCTTTAAAACACACGTGGATGGCATGCACACAACCAAAATCTCAACAGGCGCACACTAAAACATGCAGAATTATTTAGTCCTGCATATGATATTTATTGTATTATGTATGTTAAGTGGTTTGTAAGAGTCTTAAAAAAGGATTTTCTTTCATAAGAGTCCTTCGTATCCTTAAATTATTTTAATTTTTTTCCATATTTTGTCAAAACTTTTCTGGCTGCTGACATTATGCAGCTTTGGTAAAAAAATATTTATTTCATCACAAATTGTCCTTTGATGTTAACGTTTTTTTTTCTTTTTTTTTTTTCATCTTTTACTTTCCAAATGTTTGAACGCTTAAAAAGTACGAGACTTTTACATTAAAAAAAGGCTTTGGCTTGGTATATGTCCTTCGGGTACTATCTACCATTTTTTTGAAAGTTTTATTAGTATAGAAGTGCTTGACATTTTGAGTAAGAACGTTTATGGGAAAAGAATTTATTTTTTCAATGAAAGTAAACATAGCATAGAAAAGTCGTTTGCTAGTGAATCAGATTTTTTTTTATAATGACTTAAATAATATAACTTTCAAATATTGTGATGCATCCTTGCATATTTTTGGGCTATCGAAAAACTATTCTAGGTATATTTTACTACACCCTTTTAGCTGATATTTGTAGGTCAGACCGACTCGTCGAACAACAAGACCCTGCTTTTCGATATTTTTTTCGGGTATGCATCATGTGGCAAATTAGGTACATGACGAAACCGAGATTTCTCGTGGGTTCCATATGAAGGCCCCCTGTGGCAAATAGTCAGGATAGAAGATGACGCAGGAAGGTAGCGCTTAGAGTTGGACAGTCCAGATATATTTCATCTGTTGGGTGTCCTAATATCAGGTTCCGGAATGATCAGCTTTAATCAGGGCAACTGCCTGTTCATTACCTTCGAAGCCCCGGTGACTCTGGACGCAAACAACGGTAACTAGATTGAGAACACCCTGCTCACCAAGAGCACGTTGGCAGTCCCAAACCAATTTAGACTTCCTCCGTACGGACTCTATCGTTCTGATCCCTGCTTTACTATCAAAGAAGATAAAGATCCGTTTTTAGGGCCCTTCTTAAATTTTCATGAGTGTATGCCAGTATGACGTGTACCTGTGCTTAAAAGACAGTTGCTAGGGTGCCTAGGCGTGTCGCTATACCGAATCTGGTGCTTTCACTCCAGATAGTCATTCGCTTTCAGACAGAGCCGCGTTTATGGCGCATTTCTCCACCTCCAAGTATAGTTGTACTAGATTGAGAGTCTCCAACGCAAGTCGAAGAAGTGCGGATGGCCCCGCCCGCCCGCTGATGGACAATGAAATGAAATTCTTAAACGCCGTAAATGACCGTAAGTCTAATGCTGGTGGCTTATATCCAATACATGGTTTTCGGATCTTTCGGTTGTATACCCCATATAAATTCACAAGTACTGCGGCAGCGGTCTCGATTCTGAGCCGATGTGATCCAGTTTGGCTTCCCTTAGCTCTGAGCGTCCTGGTCCCTTGCTGTCGCACCCCATAGGTCTTACCGCAGAGAACTTTCCGAGCAGGCTCATCTTCACTCATACGAGCTATGGATGTCCTGCCCACCGGAGCCTACTGAGCTTTTTCTTCACAAAATCTATGTCGCGATAGCGCTCGTAGATCTCGTCATTGTAGAATCTCCGAAATCGTCTTTCCTCACATTCAGCGCCAACAATCCTCCGAAGTATTTTCCTCTCGAAAACGGCCAAGAGGTTTGAGTGCTTTTTGCTAAGCACCCAGGTTTCGGATGAATATGTGAGAACCGGTAAGACCATCGTAAGTTTGGACGTTTTGGTTAGATGCTTGGATTTAAAGAGCCTTGACAGACTGTAGTAGGCTTTGTTGGCTTTTAGCATTCTTGTTTCTGGTTCCATGCTATTGTCGGCTGCTGCTATTAACCTAGGGTAGGTAAATGATTTTACCACTTCAAACTCGTGTTCCTCTACCCTGACTGTGGGAACAATGTTTGGTGTTCTTACGTACCCTAAAGAGGGCAAAATTGTGGCTTTAAAAAATTGCATAGAAGTAAACGGCAATTATCTCTGTGACCATAGGGGGTGCCAATTGGATACTTAGAAGACCGATTCTCGTTCGATTGCATAGGTCAAGCAGCATTGGGCGTGGTTAGTACGTAGTTGAGGGACCGCTTTTTTTTATTTGACAGGCTAGAGGCTTAGGGAAAGTCCCTTTGTCTGTAACAGTCTGTGTGTTCAATTCTTCACAACATAATATAAATCTCCCTAGTTTATCTTTCATGTTTTCTTTTCCTTCTTCGTTCACCATATCACCTTAGGGCACGTTAATACTTTTTATTTCAGAAAAATAAAGCCGCAGTAGGAAACCAGATGCAATTACATACACTCCTGGGCAATTACATATGTAGCAACAATCACGGTCATTCAGCTCTAACAAGGGAACATCAAGAACTTATCAACAATTTACATCATCTTTGGATCACATGGACATTGAGTAGCATCATTTAACATCATTATCATTAATACTAATTTAACTTTAAGAAACCAAATTTTTCTTAAGAACATTCACTCAAAAATTCATACATTCACTCGAATAAATATTTACTCTGGTAACACTTCTCACCTCAACACATGCACAATTAAAATTTTCATTCCCACTTGCATTATTCAAACAAAAATCACTTCAGTCATCCCGTTATATATTTCTATCCCCACTTGAATCGAATTCAAGTGAGTTAACAAAAATCGTTGCACCCATGAATCTTCCTCTCTTTGGATACCGAGCGCCTCGAGGGTAAGTTGGCCTCAATTTTATATTTCCTTCCTCCATTTTAAAGTTCTCGGGAATAGACCGAGAACTATTATTCCTAATTTTTCTTAGTTCTCGGGAATAGACCGAGAACTACTATTACTAATATTTTTTCTCTTAGTTCTCGGGAATAGACCGAGAACTATTACTAATCTTTCTTAGTTCTCGGGAATAGACCGAGAACTACTATTATTACTAATTTTTTCCTTAATTCTCGGGAATAGACCGAGAATTAATATTAACAACTTTCCTTTTCCTTGTTCATGGGAACAGACTATGAACAGTAATTTCTAATTCCTCTTTCCCTTGACCTTGATTTTAACAATCCCTTTGTCCGCAACCAAATTAAAGTTCAAGGCCAACTTTCAAGGCCAGGTGAGTACTTAATTACCACAATACAATATTCATATTTCATAATTTTCCTTTTATTCTTTAAATAAATAATATTTGATATGGTGAACGATTTTTTTTACGATTTCCTTGATTCGTTACAATAATATTTTAACTTGTTTCTCTGCTTTGAAATTGAAGTGATTTTAGTGATCAACGTGGATGAGGAATTTAATTAATCTGATATTTTAGTTTCCATCGTTGTTGAGGTGATTAAGTGGATTGTTTATTTTAGCTAACACCGTTGTTGAGGGTGATTAATAATATATATATTTTTTTTGAGTGGATGTTCACATCGAGTGAATACAGTAAACTTTAATTCAATCTTATAAACTAACCCTTCTTATAATTTTTATTTATTATTTTCCTTAATAACTGCAAAGCTCTTAAAAGTTAAAATTTAATGACATTGATTCAGTGAATTATATTGATGAATTATATATTGTTATTTTGAATTGTGTATCTAAAACCTAAAATTGAATTAGTCAAATAAAAGTGAATTATAATTATAAAGTGAACTTTACTCTTTGTTCCTTTTTATCAGTGTGTGCTGTAACTAGAGGCCAAATGGTGTCAAATAATTTTCATTTGTTTTAAAGTAGTTTTTTTCTTTGAACAAAAAACATATGGTCCTTCGAGCCGGATGTGCTTCTAAGTGCAGTGCATATTGTTTAAAAGTTTCAGTGGAAGTAAAGTTCCTAAACTCATGCAACCATTCGAAGAATATTAGTGTCAACCATTCGTGTGAACCTAGTGCTCAGTGACTTTCTATTTTTAAGACCAGTGTTTCAATTTATTATTTTCGAGGCAAGTCCCTCACCTATAGCACGGTCTTACATACCAAGCTATTTTTATTTCGAGCCTGGTCTTAAAATTTATAATTTTCTTGAGGCAAGCCCCTCACTCATAGCAAGGTCTTACACGCCAGGCTCTTTTTACATGAGCCTAGTTTTTTTTACATTTTTATTATTGAAATGTTTCTTAAGGCAAGCCCCTCACCCATAGCAGGGTCTTACAAACCAAGCTATTTTTATATGAACCTAGTTCTTGCATTTTATTACCGAACATTCGAGCCTAGTCCTCAAATATATTATTTTCCCGAGGCACAGCCCTCACTTCAATCAATTGTAAGGTTTTCATACCGAACAATTATTCGAGCCTAGTCCTCAAATATATTATTTTCCCGAGGCACAGCCCTCACTTCAATCAATTGTAAGGTTTTCATACCGAACAATTATTCGAGCCTAGTCCTCAAATATATTATTTTCCCGAGGCACAGCCCTCACTTCAATCAATTGTAAGGTTTTCATACCGAACAATTATTCGAGCCTAGTCCTCAAATATATTATTTTCCCGAGGCACAGCCCTCACTTCAATCAATTGTAAGGTTTTCATACCGAACAATTATTCGAGCCTAGTCCTCAAATATATTATTTTCCCGAGGCACAGCCCTCACTTCAATCAATTGTAAGGTTTTCATACCGAACAATTATTCGAGCCTAGTCCTCAAATATATTATTTTCCCGAGGCACAGCCCTCACTTCAATCAATTGTAAGGTTTTCACACCGAACAATTATTCGAGCTTGGTTCTCAAATATATTAATTTCCCGAGGCACAGCCCTCACTTCAATCAATTGTAAGGTTTTCATACCGAACAATTATTAGAGCCTAGTCCTCAAATATTAATTTCCCGAGGTGCAACCCTCACTTCAAACAATTGTAAGGTTTTCATACCGAACAATTATTCGAGCTTAATTCTCAAAAATATTAATTTCCCGAGGCAAAGTCCCTCTTTTCAATCAATTGCAAGGTTCATACTGAACTCGAGCCTAGTTTCCTGACTTTGAATCAATTGGAAGGTTTTCATACCAACCCAATTTATTACAATCTCGAGGTGAGTCTCTCTCTCTCACCTATATCAATTTCTTCCACATCATGTTTAAAAGAGTTTAGTTCTTACAGATACGCCCAATTTACTAAAGCTTAGTTCTCGATTTATTTATTTCGGGGGATAACGCCCTAACTGTGATCAAGTGCTAGTGATACATTCGTGATACATCAGTTCAAAGTTGTGACTAGTCAATATGGCTACAGAAACCTCTTTTCATGAAGCCTTAAAATTGCAAAAGGTGCACATTGATCTTTTGAACAAAGCCATCTCCAACTATAAGAAGACTGCTCTTGTCAAAAGAACCAAGGAATACATATCCGAACGGATCACTAAATTTCGAGAACAATGGTCGCGAATAGAACAGAATCATATTCAGCTTGAATTACTGTTTGCAAACTTAGTTGATAAACCCACTTGTGATTACTTTGTTAATGATACATATTTAAATCTTGAAGATAAGTATTTTGAGTTTATAGGTGGAATAAGAACTGCCCTAAGTAAATTTGAGAAACAAACACCCCCACCAAGCCCTTCACCGCATGAGTCGACGCGCTTAAATTCATCATCAATGTCAACACAGCTACTGCGACTTCCAAAAATTTCACTTCCCTCTTTCTCAGGTTCTTATGAATCATGGCGTTCCTTCCACGATCTATTTAACTCATTGGTCCACCAAAATCCCTCACTTTCCAATGCACAAAAATTGCATTATTTAAAGTCCGTGTTATCTGGCGAAGCTGAGCATCTCCTCCGACAATTTCAAATAACAGATGTTAACTATGAAAGGGCATGGTCAACATTACTCCACAGATACAATAACAACAGGGTTCTAGTTAATTCTCAACTTAAAAATTTATTCAATCTTAAACAAGTATCTAGTGAATCGGTGAACTCTATTAAATCCTTATTGGATAGGTCTAACGAGTGTTTGTGCGAGTTGGAGGCTTTAGGTGTTAACACTTCTTATTGGGATCCCTTTCTCATTTATCTTATTGTTCAAAAACTTCCTTCTGAATCTCATCGGATGTGGGAAACAGAACTAAATGGGGAATCCACACTTCCAACTTTCGAAAGACTTAAGCAATTTCTCGAGAAGCGTTTCCGCATGCTTGAATCTATTTCAGAACACAAAATTAACACTCAACAACGCCCTTATAGTGGATCAACTCCTAAATTCCTTACACACTTTGCTTCATCCTCGACGACCGGTACCTGCATTTGCTGTAAAGAATCTCATACAATATCCGAATGTTATAAATTTTCAAGCCTCCCTCATCAACAGAAATATGACATTGTTAAATCAAACAAGTTATGTTTTAAATGTCTTTCAAATTCTCACTCCACTTTAAATTGCTGTAGTAAGTTTAGATGCAGAAAATGCGGTAAACCTCATCATACCTTATTACACAGAACTCTTTCACAAGATTCAATTTCCAATGAGATACAAAATTTTAATACATAGTCAAAGTACTTCTACAAGGACATCAGCTCCCAACTTGAATAGTGAGCACAATTTACCTAATAATGCCGAAACTACGGTATTGCTCTCTACACAATCGTTCTGCTGTACTAAGGAGAAAATTAGTTTCTCTAAAACCCTTCTTTCCACTGCCTGGCTAAATGTTCCAACCAAAACAGGTGTTGTGACTCTACGAGTTCTCGTCGACCCGGGGTCACAAGTTTCTTTTGTTACTGAAAGAACAGCGAGACAACTTCAACTGAAAGGCTCCCCTGCTTCAGTAACAATCAATGGAGTATGTGAAAGGCCAATTACCCAAGCTCATAAACAAATAGAATTTTCTTTTCAGCCTAGAAATCTTTCAACTCAAGAGCAAGTTTCTGTGACGGCCCTAGTTGTTCCTTCAATCACAAATTTCTTACCACCGTCTCCACTTCCGAGAGATGGTTGGATTCATTTAACTAATCTTAATCTTGCTGACCCCCAATACTATCTGCCTGGACAAATTGACTTACTACTTGGAGCCGATGTGTATTCAGATTTGATCTTAGATGGCCTAATTAAAGGCCCTAAAGGTACTCCTACAGCTCAAAATACCTTACTTGGTTGGCTTTTATTCGGACCAATAAATTCAAGAAGTGAAAAATCTACCATACAATCAGCAATTCCTGAAGCTATATCCCCACTTCCAAAACCAGAGCAATCTTCATATTTATCTGCCCTAAACACATTCCCTGCAAATTGCTTTTCAAGTTTTGTTTCAAGATCCTCTAAAGAAAATCGAAAACAGTCTCATAACTTTATTCAAAATTGTTCCACTAATCCCATTACCACTAAACACCAAAATTCAATCACAACCACACTAACTAATTTTGGTCCACCTAATTTCAAGGGTTTCTCCCAAACGTATCAACCATACTTAAATGGATCGCCTTCATCACGATCAACAGCTCCTGTGTGCACGGACATTCCCAAGCCACTACCAGTTACAGATTCTAAAAATGTTTCAACCACTAGGCTTAATAAACCCTTATCTATACCTTTAACAGCTGATAAGAAGACTATCTCGTCCTCGAAAAATGTTACACGTACAAAATTCAGCAATAAAATTAACGGCAAAACTAAGTTATCAAATAAAACAAATGCAGATTTGAAAACAGATTTCTTGCCGATTACATCTACAGAATCCCTACCTAAATTAAAAATAATTTCATCTCCTAATAATTGTAATGTTTTTATTAGTTCGTCTAAGCCAATTTGCTACACAAGTAATTCTTTAATCAATGTTAACTCATTAAATTTTACAAATAATATTTTACCTACAACAAGACACAAGGACATTTTAAAGTACTCAACTGCAGCGGACAAACAGTTAGCAGTTAAAACATCACAAGCGTCTCAATGCAAGGAACGATGTCCAACGTAGCATAGAAAACCCAAAATCAAATGTTTCTTCGTATTTTATTTATTCTTCAAAATAACCCTCATGTTCTAACTTTTCTAACAATATTCTACCCAGTCAATAAATACCAGTACTTAAAGTTTGTCTATTTCCAGTCGATATGAATGCCTCCAAAATTGAATTAAAATTTAATCACAACCATTAAAATATTTAAACCTTGCTCTCGTTTCTTTGTGTAAAATTTACAAAAGAACTTCCTCTCTCTAAACTAACTCATCATCGATATTTAAAAAAAAAAAAACTCTTATTTCTTTCAACCTCTTTTCTTTAACTCTTGATTGCTTTCAACTCCTCCAGGTCAAAGTGTCATATTAAAACACTCCAAGTGTTTCAACGGGGGGGAGTATGTTCAATTCTTCACAACATAATATAAATCTCCCTAGTTTATCTTTCATGTTTTCTTTTCCTTCTTCGTTCACCATATCACCTTAGGGCACGTTAATACTTTTTATTTCAGAAAAATAAAGCCGCAGTAGGAAACCAGATGCAATTACATACACTCCTGGGCAATTACATATGTAGCAACAATCACGGTCATTCAGCTCTAACAAGGGAACATCAAGAACTTATCAACAATTTACATCATCTTTGGATCACATGGACATTGAGTAGCATCATTTAACATCATTATCATTAATACTAATTTAACTTTAAGAAACCAAATTTTTCTTAAGAACATTCACTCAAAAATTCATACATTCACTCGAATAAATATTTACTCTGGTAACACTTCTCACCTCAACACATGCACAATTAAAATTTTCATTCCCACTTGCATTATTCAAACAAAAATCACTTCAGTCATCCCGTTATATATTTCTATCCCCACTTGAATCGAATTCAAGTGAGTTAACAAAAATCGTTGCACCCATGAATCTTCCTCTCTTTGGATACCGAGCGCCTCGAGGGTAAGTTGGCCTCAATTTTATATTTCCTTCCTCCATTTTAAAGTTCTCGGGAATAGACCGAGAACTATTATTCCTAATTTTTCTTAGTTCTCGGGAATAGACCGAGAACTACTATTACTAATATTTTTTCTCTTAGTTCTCGGGAATAGACCGAGAACTATTACTAATCTTTCTTAGTTCTCGGGAATAGACCGAGAACTACTATTATTACTAATTTTTTCCTTAATTCTCGGGAATAGACCGAGAATTAATATTAACAACTTTCCTTTTCCTTGTTCATGGGAACAGACTATGAACAGTAATTTCTAATTCCTCTTTCCCTTGACCTTGATTTTAACAATCCCTTTGTCCGCAACCAAATTAAAGTTCAAGGCCAACTTTCAAGGCCAGGTGAGTACTTAATTACCACAATACAATATTCATATTTCATAATTTTCCTTTTATTCTTTAAATAAATAATATTTGATATGGTGAACGATTTTTTTTACGATTTCCTTGATTCGTTACAATAATATTTTAACTTGTTTCTCTGCTTTGAAATTGAAGTGATTTTAGTGATCAACGTGGATGAGGAATTTAATTAATCTGATATTTTAGTTTCCATCGTTGTTGAGGTGATTAAGTGGATTGTTTATTTTAGCTAACACCGTTGTTGAGGGTGATTAATAATATATATTTTTTTTGAGTGGATGTTCACATCGAGTGAATACAGTAAACTTTAATTCAATCTTATAAACTAACCCTTCTTATAATTTTTATTTATTATTTTCCTTAATAACTGCAAAGCTCTTAAAAGTTAAAATTTAATGACATTGATTCAGTGAATTATATTGATGAATTATATATTGTTATTTTGAATTGTGTATCTAAAACCTAAAATTGAATTAGTCAAATAAAAGTGAATTATAATTATAAAGTGAACTTTACTCTTTGTTCCTTTTTATCAGTGTGTGCTGTAACTAGAGGCCAAATGGTGTCAAATAATTTTCATTTGTTTTAAAGTAGTTTTTTTCTTTGAACAAAAAACACTGTGAGTGTGGAATCTGCATGTCCTGGCAGTGTTCGTATTCTGGTATACTCAACGTTTTGTCGAGATTGATATTCACTCCTACGCTACCATACCAGCTGAAGAGAACAAATCGATTTCCTGCTGCAGGCGCCTCACAATCGATGACATCCTTTTACTATAGTGCCCGTCAGAGACCGTCAAGATAAGAGATAATAGATCCACTCCCGTCCCAGGAGGTACTATTTAGACTTTATCTACTTTGAGCCCAGCTACAGTATCAAATTATGAATTGTCGAAGCCTCCTTCGATATCGTGCAACTCCTTCCATTCCAGTCAGATTGTGCAGTGCTGACTCTGTCGACGCGCCTGTTACGTATCCTCGTAGGAGCTTATCGGTTAACACTGAAGATAAATTTCCTGACCATTTTCTCCATTCTTCAAGGCAAAAACGAGAGACTTATCGGCCTGATAGACTTAGCCAAGATGTATTCGGAACGTCCTGGCTTGGGTATGCTGACTTTCCCCCAGGCATAACGCGGCGCTGAATATTTGGCAAAGTAAGGGAGCGATTACGTCGAAGCCCTTCTGCAGAAGAATGGGATAAATTCGATTTCTTCTAGGAGACTTGTATGGTTTGAACGACTATCTAAACGCCTCCCTAAAAGCTTCGGGATGGAGCACGGTGTTCGCTTCTGCCCAGATAACTTTGGTCTCTCTAAAAAGTACAGCTGTAAGCAGGTTGCCAAGCAGAAGTTGCGCACTCATTTGATTAAAAGAGGATGTCTTGGAACTATTAATATTGTCAACGTTGCTTCCCAGTATGTGTAAAGGAGCCACCAGTTTCCTTAATTGACCCGAGATCTCTCGACGCGACATGTACTAGAGCTTTATGGAATTTTGCTGAGTCTCGAATGTCTTCGATGCCTTGCAATAATTCATCCACCTACTTCTTGTGCTCGGCTAATCGCCTTATTATAGGTGGTTAATGAGTTTTTTAAATCTCCCAGTTGCTGCTCTTATTGGCTGCATTAAATAGCTTCCCCGTAGCGGAAGGCTGGTCAGTCCATGTATCTGTAGAAGTTAAAAAGTTATCAAAAAGGTACTCACTACTTTTGCTCCTCTACTACTTCTACAAGCGCAATGGTAGGCTTTCGCATCTAATCCTACGATGACCTTCAGACTGCCCTTGTTAGAGTGCCCTGCCTACATCCTTGAGTTCCTTGGATGAGGTTACATCCCTTGTGTTGTAAATCATGCTCTTGCTACCCCCAGCTATTTATTATTTTCTCCATCCCTAGGTCTCTCGACGTTTTATCTATGAGAGGAGAGCAGTTAGTGTTTTTTTTGTAAACGACACAGGTCCGAGGGCTACCGCCTACCTCACTGAATGCAATGTTGTAGCCAGTCCTGAATAATCCCAGTACTTACTTACCCATGGCTCCTGTACCAGAGCCATATCGGTAGCCAACACTATGAAAAGAAGTGCCGAGCCTTACTGTGTTTCAGGTTTCACTGGACCACCCATATGCTCAGGTTATATATTCTGCCGTGACCCAGGAGGAGTTGCCTTTATTAATGCCAATATCCTTGGCCTTGATTCAGCCGAAGTATACTCTGCTCTTTTAGCTGCATCAGCCATCTCGCGTCAATTCTTAGTGCAAGAGTTTAACCGTTTTGGTACATCTTCTTACACATCACATGCCAAAAGTCAACTCCACCCGACTAATATTATGAGGAGATACCAGATACGGCCCCTATGAGGCTAGCCCCACTGTCTCTTGTGGACCTCGTGTCGATTGTCCTACAAGGCTCAAAAGAGGGGCATCTAATGCTTTGGTGGAAAAAAGAAGCTCCAAAATTTGAAAATTTCGGCGTGGACAATCGAGTAATAACTACGGCGGCGTCTAAAGCTTTATATTTTTGAACGCGAGTGTCGTTTTTCTCAGCGGTCCCCCAACTGAGTACTAATCGCTTCCAATACTACTTGACCTCCGCAAGCAAACGAGAACAGTCTATTGAGTATGCTAAATTACAACTTTCACGGCCACCAATTGCCTTAAAAAATGGAACAAGGCAACAACAAAGACTAGAGCTTGGTAGGCATAAAACTAAATTAAAAGCAGATGTTGGAATTGCCCCATTTCATTTGTAATGAAGTTTGCCTCAGAGGGTCCTTATGAGAGGCTGATAGGGCATGCCTTCAGTACCGCAGAGTTTTGTGGTTTTTGTGGTGCTTATCAGGAATCTAAGAGGAAGCCCTCTTTCGGCATGGTTCTTATTTGCAACAGGGAGTCCTCCAAGGGAATCTACGGGAAAATCCTTCCGATTTCGACATGCCCCTTTGTCATATGGTACCCACACGCTAGTCGGGAGTCGTCTAATTTTGAATCGAAAGCTGCGTGGGACCCGTTCCGGTTCTCTAACATCGTTAGTGCCCCAGAAGCTGATCTTCTTGAGTTTTGGAAGGCCCTTCTACTCGTTTATTTCGATTTATTGCAGCCTTCCAAACTCGTAGCCTGAGAACAGCATTCGTCAGCCATTGGTGGGTTTGACGGTACATGTGATCTTATGGGAGCCCCTTTTACATTCAAAAACTGAGGTGAGCAATGGCCCACAAGTTTTTCGTCCACCTCAGTCAGAAAGGAGTCACAAATTGTGAGGACTTTGTCAATTCGCCTTCGGGGAAATTGTGATCCCGGTCAACTTATTCCAGCTTGCGTGACTGTACTGGTGGATTTGTGTTGAAATGTATCAAAAATGTAAATCAAGACATAAGAGTAACCATCAGACCAAGCGTAAAACCGCAACCCCTTATATACTATAACGCGAAAACACCGTAAAAACACTTCTAATATGACAAAGGAAACGCATACGTTTTTCAAACAATTCTAATCCTTTCGTTATCTCAAGTTAAGTGCCAGCAATTATCCTGGAACTTTTCACAAAATAACGCTTTTCAAATAAAAGAAAACAAGAATCCACCCCTCAACTCATTGATTTTCATGCAACCTTCGAGGACTGAAACCTAATAGGAATAAGAGTCATAAGAATCAGTACTTTTCCCATAAAAATTGCCTCGTCGACATCTCCTGTCAGCACGAAAATTACTCAGTTTTCTACAGCAAGGACGAAACCAACAACAACAGCAACAGAAAAGGCGCAAATGATTTTTTTATGTCAAAATACAGCACAAAAAAAAAACAAAGAGAAACCATTCATCACCAGGGGCTTAATGACAACCCTTGTAAACACAACTACCCAAGCGATTGTGAGGGTATTTCTTTATATGACTGAAAAAAAAATCTGCAGGATAATAAATTATTTTACTTCATGCGTTTTTTTCCTACTTACAGATAGCAGCTCGTCCTGGTGCTCACAAACTTCGTTGCCTTTTTCGAGTGACCTTTGTTCCGGTTTCAGCAGCTGAATTAGCGCAAAGGGATCTCAACGCCCTAGATTATCTCTACATGCAGTGCTGCAACGATGTCACCCAAGAGAGATTCGCTCCCGAGCTTCAGCCGGATGTTGCCCTTAGACTAGCCGCCCTACACATGCACCAGCACGCCCTCGCCAATAACGTTTCACCAGCAAAGCTCACTGTAAAAACTGTCGAGTAAGTATTCCTTGAAGGGCTCTTAAACTTTCCGTCAAGTGCTCGCCATTAACCTTTACACTTTGTCGACACATTTTATTATAGACGTGAATTTGGACTGGAACGCTTTGTGCCGTCATCACTGATCGAAGGGATGAAGCGAAAGGAGCTCAGACGACTAATCGCACACTTCCTTAAATTAAACTCTCAGATGACGGGCTCTTCAAGCAAAATGCTGACACAGCTACAGGTATGTGTATTGCCGTGACAGTCCCTTGACCTTTTGTGTACGGGCGTCATACATCGGATTGCCGCAAGTTGTTAAGGTGGCCTAAGGGCTTAATTGATATCGTGTATGTCGAGTGCGTGCTGTGTTAAATCGTGGCCACAATTCAACCGAATACCCATAACAACTTGGCATTTTCTGGTGGATGATTCCCCCCCGCATAAAAAGCGCACGTTTCAACACCATCATCATCATCATCATCACCCTTTTTTAATTCGTTAAATCAATATTTCACAGGCAAAAATCCACTACCTCGACATCATATCAGGACTTCCGAGCTATGGGGCCAAGTGCTTCAGCACGAACCAAAGGGATGGCATCGAAAGGGTGCTTCTAATTAGCCCCAGGTTTGGACTGAGCCAAATCGCTGGTGTGCGGAATTCTGTGGTAAGTCGTTAAGAACCTTGTTTTCAGCAAGCATACCTGCTCGTAATTAATCAAAGAGCAGGTAAGATCCGGCTGGGATTACCCTCTGTCTTTGCCCTAAAAAATCGGGTTCAGATGAGGTGAGAATTTTTCATGTCGCACCGGGGTGGGGGTATATTGTATGCGGAGTATTCAGTACACACGGCACCCAACCATTCATCCAACCTCCCTTTGCTATAGATTTCCCACAGCCGCATCTGTGTTGGGTGCAACCCCATTTCTTGTGACATTCTTTTTCCTTTTTTGTTTGCTTTAATGGAATTTTGATAACTTTTACGTTTACTTGCTGTCAGAAGAGGGGATTATTTGCCTTTTTCTTGTGGTAAACCGGTAAAACCCCTGCAAGCAGGCGGGCTTTAGGTGCTCAAATTTGTTAGGCAAACTTTGTTTAAGAAAATGAGAGAAAAATTGTTTTCAAAAAAGTCGTTTGTCTTACATATACATACATAAAAAATTGAAAGAAAATCGTGTTATTGGAATTGAAACACTTGTTCAATGTAGTACATAGGTAGATCAAAACATATGTAATTTGGCTTACAAGTTATATACTACTTCTCCCACGTCTATTATAAATTCCTTCTATTAACGTAATGGGTGAAATACGATCATAAAAACCGTGAGTACGTGGTATGGTATGACCGTGAGTTATACCATATAACCCAGATGGTATCTTGTCTAGCTGGAACACATGAAAATACATAATAAAATGACATTACTTCTATGCTCTTAATCCTTTAAACGTTTGACAGCTTGTGGAAGTTTTTATAGCACACCAAATTTACATGAATATAACATTCATCCATCCAAAACATATTTAACCATGACGATACTAAAAATATTTTTAAAACAGAAGCTGTTGAGAAGCATGATGCTAAGAGATACAGTACAAAGTTTTGTCATATCCGCGAAGTCGCTGAATTGCGAAATCAAATAATGATGCTATTATTTGTGTGTTTTTATCAGTAAAAAGTTTTGAGTAGTAATATAGTACATACTCGAGTGAAAATAAAAAAATGGTCTTACAACGGGCGAACACCGGGCGCTTAGGTTTTTAAGGTCTATATGATGGCCGCAGAGTTTTCAACCGTTTTTAATGGAAGCACATACGATTCCAAGACAGCCAAAATTGATCAAAAGATTTAAATGGCCGAGCACTCAGCTGTACATAGGGGCATGCGACGGGCATAGGACGGCCAAGTGTATAACATATTCGTTATGTAGGTGCAATCGGCCTTTGACTTATCACACTTAAAGACGAGCGTGCGCAAGAGAAACAAGCTCGTCAGTCGTCGGTTTGTTGTACGTGAAGTGTGTGGTGCGATGTTGTCTGTGCGATCGGCCCATGGTCGAGAACTGTTTCAATCATGGCCGCTGTTCGCCTGTTGTAAGACCATTTTTATTTTTATTCCGGTAAGAAATTCAAAACACAGCAACATTCACCCTACGACGGTCTATTCATCCGTCTCAAAATTTGAATAATAAAGCTCGCGAATTTGCGAAAGGCACTAACTTTTAGGAACTTCGAGTATATTTTTTATTGGCGGAAAGGAATAGCTATACGATCACAAGTTACAAGTATACAGAGGCTATATCGAATGAAATAGACCCCGCGCTGTAAAATAAAGGAAACTCAAAATCGCTGTTTCGATGCGGTGTGAGAGTCTCAATCTCAAGTCCACACATTGTCACTCTGTTTGTTTAAAAACGCAAATAATCGGCGTATTCTTAATCACAATTTCACATGCGCGTTCATTGACACAAACTTGACAAAAACTAATCATCAAGGCGGTACCCTGGGCTTCAAGCGTAAGGCTGGCTGGGGAGAGAGGGCGTGGAGTGGTGAGACACCGGAAGTACCACCTATATGCCTGCGCCACCACTTACATGCACGTAAGCGCTTCTCATCAGGGCGGACGCGGAGTACTTAAGGGAGCGAATTATTACATCATGCCCCTGATATTCTCGCACTGAGTGAAACCCAAGTATTACCAGATCTTGATTTCGATCGATTCCCACGTCATAATCTTCTTGTTTTTTATACATAGAAGCCACCTCCTCAGCCTTCGATGCTATTTCCGAACGGATTTACGGAATTTTGTTTTCCCGTCCGGAGAGTGAAATCATTTTTGTGGGTGATTTCAACGTTCACAATGATTCTAGGTTAAATTAATCAAATAGCACCAGTGTTCTTGGCAACCGACCGCCAACCTCTTTGCAAGACTCAACAACTTACATCAAATTGTTAAATGTCCTACGCGAATCGCTGATATTCCAGGTCAAGGAGCCCATCTTCTTGATCTATTTCTTACTTCCCATTCGACGCGGTACTCCGTCATCGTTAGCTCACCCCCTGTCAACTCGGACCACAAACTAGTGAGCGCTTATTTCCCTAATCCATCCTCGATCACAACCATCGCTCCTAAGAGAACTGTCTGGCACTATGCGAAAGCCAACTGATTTTGTCTTATTCGCTTCTTCCAAACCATTGACTGGGATTTGTGTTTTCGTAATGACAATGCGAACTATGCTTTCTTATAAGCTTGTTCATCCAAATCTGTGGAGCCTAGACCGAATAGATGGTTCAATGGGGAATGTATGAACGCAATCAAAGGTAAAGAAGCCACCAATAGAGCATACAGACGTTCGCCTCACGAGTCACTTCGTCGTCAGTACATCAAATTGAGAAAACCCCATACTTCCACCATTAAAAAAGTCAAATCATCATTTGATGATAGATTGAGAAGTAAGATTCTTAACTCCACTACAAGCAGTAAAAACTTCTGGTCCTTGGTAACTTCCATCAAGAAGAATTTTTCTTCCTCCTCAACACCTCCTTTCAATCACAAGAAGAAAGTCATTACAGAAAGCAAACCCAAGGCCGACTTATTAGCATCTCTGTTCGCCTCAAATTCTTTACCCGGTCCCGCTATGTCACCCCCTCGAGAATACCACCCACTTAATGGACGGGGTTCACTTCAGGACACGCGAGGTATTTAGGTGCCTCAAAGAGCTCGACGTCAACAAATCCACTGTCGGGGCCAAATTTCCCCTATGATACTTAAAAAATATGCCTCAACTTTGGCTAAACCCCTGCGAAAACCTTTTGCCCTGTCTTATATCGTCAGATTGTATCCTGACTGTTGGAAACTAGCTGATGTTCAACCCATCTCAAAAAGAATTGAAGCCAGCGACCCTTTCAACTATCGCCCTATAACAATTAGTTATATTTTCTCCAAAATCAAGGAGGCAATAATCAATAGAAAGCGGATGAAATATCTAGAATACGGCTTTAGAACAAAACGCTCTACTGGCGATCTGCTTATTGCTCTAGATACCTCAAAGGCTTTTGACAGAGTTCCCTGTTCCGTTGACCAAATGTATGGTTCCCTGTTCCGTTGACCAAACTCCAAGCTATTGGTATACACTTCGTTCTAAGAAACTGGATTAAGAACTTTCTTTCAGGCCGTTCAATCAAGGTAGTATTGGATGGCGTCGAATCTAACCCCCATGTCATTTCGGCCGGAGTTCCCTAGGGGTCAATTCTCTCACCCGCACTTTTTCTAATCTTCATTAATGATCTGCTCTCAATCCCCTCCTACCCACTTCACTGCTTCGCTGATGACAGTACTTTGCTTTTCTCTTACTCCTTCGACAATATATGTAAAACAAGCACTTGCCAGACCTTGTCTTTACCACCGTGAACTGATGTCCACTTCGATCAGCCGGGATATCAAATCGATTCTTACTTTGGGCCGCATGAGTTTTGTTGAATTTAACGCCACCAAAACGAAGTACTGTCTGATCTCCAACAAAAATTGCATAAAGAGAATCTAACGGCTGATTGGACTCTTAACATCCTAGGGGTAACTTTAACGGAGGATCTGCGATGGAATGATCACATATTCCAAATCGCCAAACAAGCCTCTCAATGCTTTGGATTTCTCAAGAGATGCAAGTTTTTTCTCCAGCCAGCCGACCTGGCTACAATCTACAAATCCTATATGCAGCCTCGCCTTGAATACAGTTCGTAAATCTGGGCAGGCGCCCCAAAAACCACCTTGGCTTGCCTCGACAAGGTGCAAAATCGTGCCATCAAACTAATTGGTGATGGCCCCTGTAGTAAACGGTACTATATTATACGTTTACTGTAGTAAACTGTACTATTTAATTAAGACACATTTTTGTTATATAAATGTATGTTATTTATTAACACTTTATATAGTTATTATATATTATTATTACACGTCGTTTAATTAGATATCTAAATATTGGTATATATATTTATATGTCACTGTTTTTTGGTTATTTGATTAACACGCGGACTGCGGCTTTAAACTTGTTTTGTGTCGATGGACGGGTCGCAAGAGAGAGAGTGCAAAACGGAGATGCCGGAAATTGGCTATCTCGATATGGAAACGGCGAGATCACTGAACTTTCGTTCGGTGATCGATGGAGTGTTCCGACTGATCGTTTTGATCGTGTCGGAAGTTGTTGTGTGACATTGCGTAAAGTTTGGTAATTAAACTTTACGCGGTCACTACACCCCTTTCGCCGATTTCCGTGAATGCCTTAAACCACCGTAGGAATGTAGCAGCCGTCTCTATACTTTATCGCTATTACCACAGGGACTGTTCCACTGAAATTCAGGACCTGCTACTTAGAAGTTCTATGAATAGAACAACTCGACTGTGGAATAATTTCCCGCAGTCAGTGTTTCTGAACTCCTACAACACCCTCTACAGTACACAGCCAGAAGTGCTTAAGTGAAAAATATGCGTTTCGAGAAAATCGCCCTCAAAGATTTTTTTAGATATATAATTGTGCACAAAATCGCTTTTGTCGGTCCAATAACTCAGCAACCACAGCTCAGTTTAAGATAAGGATTATAGCAATGATTAAGAATAAAATACTGAATACAAATAAGGCAAAAACTCAAAATCGTCAAATTTGGACTTAAGCACTTCTGGCTTTTTACTGTAGACCTTAGAGTTCAAACGTAAGGTTCGATATTTTCTTGAACACCCTTCAAACCTGCTCTAATCATTCCTACTCTCCTCTATTCTTTAAACCAAGCTTACTATTAGACATTGCATCATGACCTGAAGAACAGACGGACTGGTAGTATAAAGGGTCCTAAAAAAAAAACTAAGTGCGCGTGAAGTGATACAAAAATGAAGTGAAATCACCATCACTGACAAAAAAAAACTAGACGAATACTACTAACGGACGGCAAGTAAGTTTTTTTTTTCCTTCCTTCCTTTCCCGCACTCTCTGCCTCCCATCGTCGGCGCCGCAACAATATCGGTCAGCTGATGGGAATTGTCTTGTTTAAGCAGGCATAACACTGCAACAGGACTCTTCCCGTTAGCCCGATGGTTGCATCGCCGACGCAGACAGCATCAAATGAGGTCATGAACCTTGCACCGGTGAGGCTACGTAACAAAAATTGTTCATTTCATTTTTGTAACATTCGGGGCCTCCTCGCGAACTTTTCCCCCGTAATGTGCCATTTAACCTCCCATGCCCCGGCCGTTCTCGCGCTAAGTGAAACTCAAGTCACCGATATCGATTTTGATCGATTTCAGGTGGCTGGGTATTCCTTAGTGCACAACTTCTCTGACCATAGGGGAGTCGCCATATACATTAGGAATGACGTGGCTTTTCAGAAAGAATATAATAGTACAACTCCAGACTTTAATTATACCTGGATTAAAATCATTCTTCGCAGCCCCGTCATACGGGCTGGAATGCGGTTATTCATTCCTCATTCTATCAAATCTACAAAGCCAAGGCCGAATAGATGGTTTAATGGGGAATGCATGGACGCAATTAAAGCTAAAGAAGCCGCTTATAGAGCGTACAGACACTCCCCAAGTGAGTCCCTTCGTCGTGAGTATATCAAATTAAGAAATTCCTGTAATTCCACCATCAGGAAGGTTAAATCGTCATTTGACGACAAATTAAGAAACAAGATTCTCAACGCAAATGCAGGCAGCAAAAACTTCTGGGCCTTGGTAACTTCCATCAAGAAGAATTTTACCTCTTCCTCAACCCCTCCATTCATCAATGGAAAGGAGGTGATAACAGAAAGCAAATCCAAGGCCGATTTATTGGCATCTCTGTTCGCCTCAAATTCTTCTCTGCCCGAATCTGATACGTCACCACCGGTCCTCGATCGCATCGCCCATTCAATGGGCGGAATCTTCTTCAGGACCCGTGAGGTGTATAAATGTCTCAAGGAGCTTGACGTCAACAAATCCACTGGCCCCGATAATATTCCCCTTATGGTACTCAATAAATGTGCCTCACCTTTGGCTAAACCTCTGCGCAAACTTTTTGCCTTATCATATTTCTCCGGAGTTTATCCAAACTCCTGGAAACTAGCTCATGTTCAGCCCATTCCGAAAAAAGGTGATGCCAGCGACCCTTTAAACTACCGCCCAATAGCAATAACTTCTGTTCTCTCCAAAATCATGGAGACAATAATTAATAGAAAGCTGATGCAATATTTAGAATCTAACCAAATCATACACGACAGGCAGTACGGCTTTAGACCGAAAAGATCTACTGGCGACCTTCTTGTGTGTTTGACCGAGCATCTACACCGAAGCATCCATAGTTCCGGTGAGTCTGGTCTGGTTGCTCTAGATATTTCCAAGGCTTTTGACAGAGTATGGCACCCCGCTCTGCTGTCCAAACTCCAAGCTATTGGTATCGACTCAGTTCTTATGAACTGGATTGAGAGCTTTCTTTCTGACCGTTCAATCAAGGTAGTATTGGATGGCGTCGAATCCAACCCACACTCCATCTCGGCCGGCGTTCCCCAAGGATCGATCCTCTCACCTGCTCTCTTTCTAATATTTATTAACGATCTGCTCTCAATCCCCTCCAACCCACTCCACAGTTTCGCCGACGACAGTACTCTGCGTTACTCTTACGCCAACGCTAGACAAGCAAGTGCCAGACCTTGTCTCTTAGACCGCGAACTCATGTCCAGCTCTCTTAATGCAGACATCGAGCTCATTCTTGACTGGGGCCGCAAGAATCGGGTCGAATTTAACGCATCAAAAACAAAGTACTGCCTTATCTCCACCAAAACCTGTACCGACTTTCCCTCTATTTCAGTGGACGGGGTTAGCCTAACACCTGACCCATTTCTTAGCATCCTGGGAATGACTCTATCTAATGATATGCAATGGAATGGTCACATATTCCAAATTGCCAAACAAGCGTATCAATGCCTCGGATTCCTTAAGAGATGCAAGTTCCTCCTTCAGCCAGCTGCTCTAGCCACAATCTACAAGTCCTACATTCGACCCCACCTTGAATACAACTCGTATATCTGGGCGGGCGCTCCTAAAACCACCTTGGCTTGGCTGGATAAGGTGCAAAATCGCGCCATCAAACTCATTGGTGATAGCACTCTTTGCTCCTCCATCGACCCTTTAAGCCACCGTAGGAACGTAGCTGCACTCAGCAAGTTTTATCGCTATTATTACAGCGAATGCTCCACTGAAATAAAGAACCTCCTGCCTACACGGCAACTTTTTCCCGCAACACAAGACTAGCCAACTCGGCTCACCCCTTCACCCTGCAGCCCTCACCTTCAAGCACATTACGGTTTAGCTGTTCGTTTATAAATAGAACAACTCGGTTGTGGAACTCTCTTCCGAAGTCGGTGTTTCCGAGCTCATATAACATCTCTGAGTTCAAACGCAAGGTTCATCGACACCTACTCATGCACCCCCCAGACCCCTAACCTATCCTTTCTATTCTATCCTTCAGATCAAGCTTACTACTATACATTGCACCATGACTCGAACGACATGACGGACTAGTAGTACCTACAAAGGGTGACTCCTAAGCTTCATCGTATCACAAAAAAAAAAAAAAAAGTAGCCAGTAAAATCACTACGGGATCCATTCTGAATTAATTCTGAAAGCCTTTTTTTTCAACTGGGTCATTTTACATACAAGAAACTCGCAGGTAGTTCTCACTTTGTATTAAACTGTTTTAAGCAATCAATACTCTTGTATAAAACCACAAAAATTTAAAAAAAAATGCAAAATGCTTCATTTCTAGAAAATCCTTTAACAGCGCAGTGCCTCCATCCTCTATCAACAAATATAAAACCTTTGAAATATAATTCTGGTTACGTTCACGCCCAGTCCAATACATTTGGTATTCTTCTTTATGTGAGCAACAATGTCGTGTGGCAGTAGTCCGCAATTAATGCGTTAAGAGGAGAATCCCTTAAGGCTCCGAAATTATAGGTTCCAGTTCGTTGATTAATATTTCAGGTTTTTCCCCAGTCTTTAAATCTACAAAGCACAAGAACGGAATTCAATTTTAATTAAACATCCCCGTATTGACCTTGACTTTCACTTAAATATCCTGGGAAATTACTTTCTCGGCTTTGTTCCTCTTATTTATGTGAAGTCGAATAAAAAAAACGGGAAAAATTAACTTAAAGCCACTCATGATAGAAATCCCCGAAAAGGGTTTTCTCGCCAATAAAATTGTCCAAGAAGGGCCATTTCATTATCCGAGGGCTGAAACAAAGCCATTTCCAAATAGCCCCATAAACAAAATTAACATTAGATAAGCCGACCATAATAGGGACATGAGTCTGATCCTTGAGGGTTCGCTCTCTCGTAGAAGGGAGAAGACAGCCCCGAAACACCCAAAAATTGCTGTGGGTAAAAACTGTTCTCCTGTTTATTTGACCAAAGTTGTGGGCTTTGTTTGCGGTGCCGCAGCATAAGCATCCTGGATAGATTACAGTTGATATTTAATTACATCCTGCTTTATGCTTCCATTTTTATTTCAGCCACAACCCATCTCAACAATCCAGGAATTAGTACGGGTGGTTGTCAACAGGGAGGACGACGTTACGCACTCAGTTAGTGTCCACATGCAAGGAGACAGAATTATTAAATTCTCAATGGAGGACCGGGACGCCTGTGAGTTCTCCTTGGTCCTGGCCGGATATTACAGATTGCTGACAGGTGAGATTATCAGATTTTGGGGCTTATTGTTTGTAAAATTTGTTTTGCTTTAATTTAGGAAAAGAGCTGCCAGTCGACAGGGAACGTGAACAGGACGAGGAAGATAATGCCCCCTCGTATCTGTCGCAGCACACCGTATTTCCGGCATCATGGAGCTACCTTCTGCCATTCCATAATCGTACCCATAGCATAAATTTCCTGATGCCACCGCCATACCACTCGCTGCAGCAACTTGCAGCAAAGGATGGAAATATTAATCACTGTGATCGTAACATGAATACCGCCATGCCGAACCATAACCATAAGAGTTTATCCCAAAACGGAGATGATGATGAGTTTGGGCTCGACTTGCACAGTGTTATGGCTATGGAACTGCTAGAGAATGCTAAGGATAGTCCAGTTAATGGCCTCATAGAAGCTAGGAACGAGGAAGTCCTGAGGCGGGTGGCCGAGATGCAGAAAATGGTTGAAAGCTCCGAACAATATTTGAACGAACATGGTGAATTAATACATGAATACGAAATGAAGAGCGGGCTACGCCAGCCATGGAATAGCACATCTTTGGAATTGGATAGTGACTGTGAGAGCTTAAACAGCAGTAAAGTGTCATCGAACGAGGATGCTCCGCCACCGGGGGCTCTAAAGCATAGTGACTCGCTGATTTTGTTAGCTGAAGCCATTAATCAGGATTTGAGTGGCATCACAAAAGGACTTAACTCGATTTCCGCGTCATCTAAGGACGATCAAGGGGATTTGTTAAGCCTAGCAGAATCAACACCAAAATCACAAAGGAAAGTTCATGGATTAAGTCAGCTACTGCATGACTTACAAGTTCTTGGTAATGATTGCTCCCAAAGCGAGAGCGATTCTGAATCGATTCAGTCACCAAGCACATCTCCGACAACAAAGCGATCGCAACAAAACGGCCATAAGACGAAAACGAATGGAATCCGAACTAGCTTTGGACTTCACAGTCCTGACAGTTCTATTTTAGGTCCTGACTCCAAGGATAACAATCTTCGTGAATATTTACGGCAACTAAAGGAAATCAGCAAGGTCGAAGAGGCAACCGAAACCGACTTGGCCGCTCAAAAATTGTCCGAGCTGTATGGTTTCGAGATTGGCGGAGACACTTTCATAGAGACTGACCCGGATTTAATTGATTTGAGGGCAATCCCTCCACCACAGACACCTGACGAACTAGATGCCTTATCTATATTGAATGCAGCACCGCGCGGATTTGATGACACCAGTAAGCCCGAGGATGAAGGGGATTTAGATAAATTTTTAGCTAAGGTAATTGTTGCCCCTCCCACACAGAAAGCTACTCCCGCTAAAGAACTCACTCCCGAAGAAATAATGTCGTATATCATTCCTCCCCCGCCAAATTTAGATGATGCAGAAAAACGTAAAAGCCTAGAGTTAGTCCCTTCCAGTCCTTGTGTAGTTAGTGATATAAATTCCGAGCAATATTCCAAAGAGAGCCTGTACAGTAATGCCAATACTTATGTGCCATCAATTAAAGATAGGGAAAATAACCGGGAGAACGGTGGGACACACGTGATAGAATACCCCACAGTGGAACGAAAAGGGCCATTCTCTTGTTGCTCGAAAAGCAAGCGGGAAGAATGCCTTAAGGGATATGAGGATAGCACTGACAATCCCCTGCAGCTGCCTCCTAGAAAGTGTTCGCATTTAGATATTTCCAGTCCGCCTGCTCGACCTCCAAAGAGTGCGGACCTTCAGAGTAAAATCAATTCGCCATTTAAAAGGTTGAATTCAGCTGGAGAGAAAGGGCTTGAAGTAAACGAAACAAATCCGCCTCTTCTACCTCCTCGTTGTGATGAATTCTCGCAAAATTCCCCGCCAGTAGTTTCTGTTCCACCTAAGAAGCCTCCTTTGCCTCCGATAGCTGCGAGACCAATTCTGAAAAGTCCTCATCCACCCCCGAAGCAGTTACCCGAGAATGGTAGTGTTCAAATGAAAGTAGCAGGTATAAACTCCCCACACCTTCATAGAAACCTCAGTATTTTTAAGGAAGTAGATAATGCATTCGCCTCCTCCCCGCTTCCACAACCTCGTTCCAATGGCCATTACCGATCAAACAGCGACTGCCCACCTGTTTGCTTGAAGAATCCCAGTGTTGAGAACAGACCACAACTATCTCTGCTCTGCTCTCCGCAAATGTCTAGAAAACTACAAGCACTTCCGCTTCAAACTCCGGCTCAGGCTGAAGCTGTCTTCAATAAAAATGGCCACGTTATAAACGGTGAAGCCCTATTAGCCAAAACTGACATTGCCATGGCAGGACTCTTAGTTAAGTTAGATCATGTAGCGGCTAAATGCTCTGCTGCTCAGGCAGCTGGTGGTGGAGCGAACATAGACGAAGACAAATTCCAGAAAGCCAGAGAAGAACTTACAGACCAGACCTTAAGCCTAGTAACAGCTTCCAAACTACTCGTTGTTGCCATGTCAGACACAACCCTTTCCTCTCTGCCAGAGCACTTAACATCCTGCTTGACAGCTCTAAGGAGAATCACTGAACTGACACAGGATATGATTAGACATACCTCGTCTCCTTTGCAAACTAGAAATATCGTGCTAAAGGTGCACGATGTTGCATCAAGCTTTAGGGAATTGGCTGGAGTTCAGATTGGACCTCTAGGTGCTGGACAGCTGGCATTGCAGGCTGAGTGCCTGGCTAATGTTTTGGCAACACTCCTGAGAAGCTTAAGGGTCTTTTCGCCGTAGTAGTTAAGGTAGACGTAGAAGGATTGTAGTTCGTTTTGGCTATTTGTAAGTGTCTAGTGATTTTTCTTAAGAGGGAATTGAAATTTAGGTTTAAGGAATTTGACTGAATGTGAGTTTTTATACCAAAAAAGTTTTGTATTTTTGGCTTAGTGAGCGGAAGGTCGTTATGATGATTGGAATTATATACCTGGGAAGCTAGAGAAAGTAGGCAGAATGCCTTTATTGAATATTGTTATATTTTGCGACTTTAGTCTCATTTTTCACTTTACTCAGTTTTAACTGAACGTTAAAAGTGTTTCTTCCCTTATGAAAAGGTAATGGTTTCGAGAGTGCGAATGTACTTGTCACTTTGGGACTTTTATAATCTAAACACTAAATTTATTAGTTTTTTTTAGGTCGAAGATGCGAGTTCAAAGTACTATCTACGTCAGCTTTATCATTCAATCATAGAGGGTAATGTTGATAAGGAAGGTCTAGCGAGAATAAAAGTAGACAGATTAATGAAACAAACGCCAACCCCAATGCACGGTTTTAATCCACCGGCTCCTATCCAATACTACCGATATCGTTAATTGTACAGGAGACGGTTTCTTTGATATGCTCGATGTCCTAAGAGAGAAGGAAGGTATTTGCTGTAAAGAAGGATGACAAAAAAGCAATATTATTTAGTGGAAAAATGAAGGACCATGTAGCTGCAAGGGTCTGTTATCCTGTGCTCTGGGATGGCAGTCGGACGCGTTAACCCATTTGGCTTCATGCATTGTTTTAGAGGCTTCATTAAATTAGAGGCTTCATGCATAGTTTTTTTGATTCACCTAAAATATACAAGAAAGGAGACTTTATATCAAAGACTTACCTTTAGTGAGTAATTGCCTTTTGTTAGGATTTTCAGACTATTTTTTTTCTCCGCAGTGTTGCATATTCTATTCTGGCCTATGATCATTGAGAATACACACTTGATCCATTTTAGGCGCCATTATTGATTTTTCGCACAACCATAATTTGCGTTGAATTGACATTCTCCAAAGTCGTTTATCGCTTATTAAAAGTTTCCGTATCTGTTATGATCTTCTTCTTTCTTTGATCCGTTAGCTGGCGGTCTGAGCGGAACGTTCCCGCAACGGATACCCTGCTGTCGGTGCGGCGGGGGCTCAAACTCTATTAACGAATCATTTCCATTCTTGGCGGTTTTTAGCGACGTCTCGAGCCTTGGTGTCTGATAATCGTTGATTCTTTAGGTCACCCTCGATATTCAAGCATCGCATTTGGAAGACCTCGAGCTTGTTGACGTCCGGTTTGAGCAGTGTCCACATTTCCGATCCATAAGGAAGAATCGGAAGGATCAACGTTCGGCAAAGGCGTATTTTCGTTTTGATGGTAATATTTTTTTCGTTTCCATATGCACCACTTACGCGAGGCGAATGCTGCTTTAACCTGGCCGATGCGGCTGTTTCCTCAACCAATGATCCCAAATATAAAATGTCCGAAGATGTCCGTTGCTTCGGCATTCGTGTCGGCGAAGACGCCGCTATCGTCGGCGAACATTAAGTTGGTTACGAAGTTGTTGTCTTATCGAACTCCGAGTCGTCCATCGAATGCTTCACGCATAATCGCGTCGATCACAACGTCGAGGAGAAGAGTCTCCTTGTCAGACACCCGTTTGAATTGGGAATTCTTCGGATAAGTCGCTTTGAATACGAATGCTGCTGGTTGAGCCTTAGCACGACGCTTGGAGAAGTTGGCTCTCCACAATCTGTTCCAATCGATGCAATCGAAAGCGGATTTGAAAACGATGAAAACGACGACAGCTCGTTTGCCGCAACGAATTTTTTCTACCATTAGCTGATGGAGTGCGAATATTTGATCAATGCATCTTCGATGTGGTCTAAATGCTTGTTCTTTCCGGCTCGTTTGCTCTCAATATATCTGGAGCCTCGATTGTACGATTTTCGTAAATACTTTGCCTACGTTCGAAAGGAGGCTGATATTGCGATAATTCTTGCATTCCTGATTGTTGCCTTTCTTCAAAATTGGAACAACGATCGACTTCTTCCACGACGGGATACGATTCGAATGCCATATGCGTGTTATGAGGACATGAAGTCGTTGTGATAAGACATCACCACCATCTTTGATTATCGCTCTTCTATTTTTCAGCGATTGTATTGCCGTCTTCACCTCGATAATTATCGGTTCGGTATCGAGAAACTGATTCGTCGGCTGCTCTAATCGGCGGTTCGGGTGCTGGACCTTGTGGCAGTTCGTGGTTGTACAGCTGGTGGAAGAAATCTCTCGTTGTCATTTGTTGATGTTGCTTTGCCGCCTAGCCGCCGGATTATCTGGTACAGCGACCGGTACTCGTGCCTCGACGCCGCTTCTTCCATGTCGGTCACAACGTTATTCCAGTACGCTTCTCGTTTCCGATTTTTGTCGAATTTCTTTGTTCAATCGTCGTTGTTTCTCAAAGTCAACGTGTTTCATTCGTTTCCGCTGATCGACGAGGTCCAGACAACTGTCCGAGGTTCATGGCTGCGGCCGTTTATGGACAGCTGGACACAACTCCATTGCACATTCCACCATAGATTTAGACAATTGCCTTTCTTCTACACCAATATCGTCTGTTATTGCGAGCGCTGCGAATTTGTTGGATAGCGCCCTCTAACTGGCCGAAATCGCAACTTCTTGCCAAGTTTCTTGCATAGATTGAAATAAGTAGCTGGAGTTTTAAGCGTATTTGGAAGTAACAACGTCTGTGATCATTTTCAATAGAAACATAGTTAAGACTGCATAAAATATTTTTGTGTGTGGTACGGGCCCCTTTATAGTGCGGCACCTAGTCGTGCGACTATTTTGCATATGCTTAAATCTGGCCATCAGTTGGCGAAATATTTACATATAAACGTGCTTGAAATATGAACCTTAACTCTTCGACTTCTAGTTAATAGCGGCATCATGGTTAAATTTTTCGGGAACATAGGATTTTAATTATTTATAAACATCGGCCATCACTGTCCAAAACTTTTCCTACAATCGATTAATTTAAGAATTACTTCTCCATAGAGCGATAGATCGAAATTCTTGTATTCATAGAAGGTTTTCGATTCCAGCCAATATAATGAAATGTATAACATCAACTATCATCGTCAAATCATTATTATGGATTATTTTCTTTTTCATGTCCAACTCGAGCCTTTCAACCAACTTCATTATCCTGTTGCATTAAGCTACTATGAAATACCATTTGAAAACTTGAATCTTCATCTCCTTTTTATCAGATGGACTATAAACAATTGCAGTTGAAATGAAAAGTAACATTTTTACACAAACCTAGATTGATTTATAATGTAGCAACCAATTTGTGCTATGCTTGCTTTAAAAGATGCTTAATAAACCCATTCCTGATCCTCATACATACATATTGGTATTTTGAATCTCTTAAATAATGGCTACAACTGTCACACATATTATGAGTGTTTCGTCCTGCAATAAGTGTACTCCTCTGTGACTAAGTGTTAACAGCAGATTTTTTTTTTATTTATAGCAATCAAGGCATGTCACTTAAAATTCACAAAACAAGTAAAAAAAGTAGCCCAAGGCCGTCAGTAAATGTATGAAAATTATCCAAAAAAAAAATAATTTTCTTTTGATATTTTCAAATATTTTCTTTTTGTGTTTATTAAAATTTTTACAGGCAGCCAAACTACGTCAATTTCGACTCTCAAAGAGGTGCTCTGGTTGTCAGCTATTCTAATGTTGTTCATGTATAATTATTTAAGAGCTTGCGGTAAGTTGGAAAGAAACTTGACCCTATTTCATCCTACATCGGCACACATTCAGGTTACCTTGTATGATTTACTTGCACATTATCGATCTTTTGCACCTTTTAATTCATAAAAAGAACTTTTTTTTTGGTTGAAATGAGGATCTGTTGCAGGTTTAAATTGTGTCTTAAAACGTGAAAGTGATTTGATGGATTCTTCCTCTTCAAATTTTACTTAATAATTAAATCCATTTAAGTAGTAGTTGATAGTATAAAGTTTTAGAGATATTTTATATATTAACAGTTCAACAAGATGTTTTCATATCATAAAGGAAAAAAGGAAAGACGTAGAAATCATAAGATTTAAGAAATACTACACAAAGTGATTTCATGAAATTATATGGTTTGGAAAATATAAGTAGCAAATGATTTATCGAAATCACAAAGTTAAATCAATTCAATCGTAATTCCTGACTTGAATTTTTTGAGATTATTGATATTCTTTCTTCTTTAATTAAATCAAGACAAGGAAATTCTTCCAAAACTACTTTAGGGTCATTCCATATCAAATCAACCAATCTAAAAATAGTTTTGGACATTTTTCTATTTAGACCAGTTTCTATAATTGTTGTTCGGGGGAAATTAACCCGGCCATTACACGAGTCAGTTCTGCTGACTGCAGGTACTGACTCTGTTTGTCAAATCCACTGACTTTGAGTTGTTTACGTTCGGTCAACTGGCAAGTTAGTTCATTTCTAAAATGTCCTCGACCAGTATACATGCTTTCGTGACTGCGTTATTATTAACACAAATTATTGAAGACATGGAAAGTGAAGGGAAGTCTAAGAAAAGAAAATATTGAATTAATCTTTTTCTGTCAAAGAGAACTGAATTTGATATCTGTTAAAGATTCAAAAGACAAAGACGACTTCTCTTTTTGAAAGTGTGTGTTTATTTCAAAAACAAATCTATATACATATACATATTGACTTAAGAACCAGTGCTATCACTGTTCAAGCTTGAAACAACAGCAAATTGAGTGAAGGTTAATTCAATTTATAACACTCTCACTTTGTTACAAGCTTGAAACAAATCTATTAATCCTATACTTTCTCTTAAGTTTTCAAATTTACATTTTTGGTAAAGATTTCGTTAAAATATCTGCTAATTGTTTTTCTGTAGTTACATACGAAAGTTCAAACAATTTTTCTGGAAATTTTTCTCTTATAAAATGATATCTTACATCTATGTGTTTCGATCTTTTATGGAACTCAGGATTTTTAATTAACCTAATTGCACTTTGATTATCTACATACAAAGTGGATTTTTCTATTTCTGCAAGCGTTATATCAGTCAACAGTTTATTTAACCATAATAGTTCCTTGGATGCTTCTGAAGCTGCTACAAACTCCGCTTCAGTTGTAGATAGAGACACCGACCTCTGCAGTTGAGATGACCAGGATACTGCACCGCCACTTTGCAAGGCAATGTAACCAGTTGTTGATATTCTAGTGTTTAGGTCTCCCGCAAAATCAGCATCGCTATAAATTTTTAAAGAAAAATCTGTATGATACCGTATGATTTGGTTCCATTTAAGTAGCGCAAAATTCGCTTTGCCCTCATAACGTCTTCAGAAGATGGATTATCCAAATGACGACTTAAAACACCAACGCTATATGCTAGATCTGGCCTAGTACCTACAGCGAGGTACATTAAACTATCAACAGCTTCACGGAAAGGAGACTTAACTGTCCCTGATTCTGACTTTGGTGTCACGGACCCTTCAGAAGGTGTGGCCACAGCTTTGGATTCACTCATACCATATTTTGTTAACACTTTTGCTGCATACGACTGTTGATTAATAAATAAAGATCCATCGTCAAATTGAGTCAACTCCAGTCCAAGAAAAGATTCCGCATCAAGAAGTTTTATTTCAAAATTTTCACTCAAATGCCGTAATAAATTCAAGATATCATCTTCATTCTCTCCAGTCACTAAACCATCATCAACATAAATAGCTAGTATCAACTTTGGTTTCGAATTCCGAACAAATACACATGGATCTGCGTTACTGCATTGGAGATTAAACTTGCTAATCACACTAGTAAATTTTCGATTCTAGCAACGAGGAGCTTGTTTCAAGCCATAAAGACTTCTTTGCAGTTTGCACACTCGTTTAGATCCGTCATTGTATCCACTTATACACATATACACTTCTTTGTTTAATTCCCCATATAGGAATGCAGTCTTTATATCAAATTGTTTGATTTTAAATTTATTTGTCGCAGCAAAGGAGACAAGCACACGTAACGAACTAAATTTTATCCCTGTACTAAAGGTGTCTTCATAGTCTATACCATATTCTTGCCGGAAATTGCGCGCAACTAATCTGGCTTTGAACTTATTTTCTTTCCTCCCTTTTCCACCTTTGATTTTGTACACCCACTTACAGTCAACAGTTCTTTTATCCTGTGGTGCAGCAGTCAGAATCCAAGTTTAGTTCTTCATGAGTGATTGAAACTCTTCGTCCATAGCAGCTCTCCACTGTTCAGCATCTTCGCTTAAGATAGCCTCTTTATAAGATTTCGGTTCACCATTCGCCATAAATGCACAGCATCCTATTTCCTTCTTCAGTTGATCATTATGAAAATCAGCCCCATGGCTTCCAGTTCCCCATCCTCTGCTTCCTTTAATATTTCAACATTCAATTCGCCACTGCATGACTGACTGTCAGATGCATCGTCTGTTTCATTAACACGTGTTATTTCTATTTTCTTCAATCGTGGAATCCATACTCGACATCCTTTTGTATTTTCTTCGTAGCCTACTAGCAAGCCCTTCTCAGATTTCTTGTCCCATTTTTAACTTCCCAGTATAGGAAGTTATTGTAATCGGTCCGAAAATCGAAATCGAAAATTTCAACGTATTTTCATCTTTCAAGGTCCCAGGAGCATTTTAAGCAAAAAATTGGGAGGAAGTATGTGTGTGTGTGTATGTGCGTACGGATGTGGTCATTTTTTCCTGCACGATATCGCGCGAACCAAAACTGATATCGACTTCGTTGAGGTGTCGTTCGAAGCGTATTGACCGAAATATGATCTGAAAAGATTTTCATGAGATTCGGTCCAGCCGTTTTTTTGTTTAAGCGACGTAAGTGATTTTTGTACCTGCACGATATCGCCCGAACCACGAAAGATATTGACTTACTTGAGGTGCCGTTCGAAGCGTATTAGCGACAATATAATCTGAAAAGATTTTTATAATATTCGGTCCAGCGGTTTTTTGGTTTAAATGACTTAAGTGATTTTTATACCTGCACGATACCGCGCGAATTAAAAACTATATCGATTTCACTGAGGTGCCGAAACACATTAATACCTAATCTTGTAAGTGCGCACATTTAGTTTGACATTTCAGCGAAAATATTGATAAACAATTGTGACAAATTCTCGGTTATATTCTATATTGCCTATTGTTCATTTATTATTAAAATATCCAATCATAATATTCAACATCCATCATACTGGGAAGTTGATCGTGTGGACCGAAAGGGTCGAACCCACATCCCAACTAGTTTTCTTTTCTCCTTTGGAATATGGACAAAACATGTACTCATTGCTTATGTCAAAACTTACACCACTCCATAACTCAATTGGCATTTTAACATTATCATTTGTGGGACCAGTTCGATTTAATATAAACACTGCATGATTAACAGCTTCTGCCCAGAGCTTCATGCTGAGACTTTTGCCATGAATTATTGTACGTGCAGCTTCTACAATAGTTCTCATATCCCTCTCAGCCCTGCCATTTTGCTGAGGTGTGTATGGCACAATTCTCTCGTGACGTATACAACATTTTTCCAGTAGTGAACTCAACTCATTATTTATAAATTTAAGACCATTATCAGTCCTCAAACTCTTTAATTCCAATCCTGTATCAGTTTTGACACGTTGAATATATTTTTGCATAAAGCTGCCAACTTCGCTTTTTGATTTCAAAAAATAGACCACTCGAAAATTAGAAAAATCATCTTTAAAAAGTAAAAAATACCTGCATCCTCCATAGGATGTTGTTTCCATCGGCCCGCAAAGGTCTGCGTGAACAAGTTGCCCAGGAATCGATGCTCTGTTCTCACTTTTTTCAAACTTTAATCGATGTTGCTTCCCAGCCATGCATTCTTCACAAAAAAATTACCATCATTAAATTGTATTCCATTTTTCTTTAAAATATTTTTAACATGAGCAAAATTTTGATGACATAAACGTTCGTGCCATAATTTTAATGAATCTCGATTATTCTCCACTTTTCCAATTGTATGAACTAGCTAGCTACAAAACCTTCACAATCCTTGCGAAACAAAAACTAGAACCTACATATATCGGAAGGCCTTATAGGAGAATATCAAGCTGGTTTTAGGATAAACAGGTCAACATCGGACCAACTATAGATAGGAATATAGGAATATAGATATATGTATACTAGATATTTGTCGATTTTCAGGATTGTACAGGATTCTATTGGAATTAGGAGTCCCCTCAAAGCTGGTACAACTGATCGAATGGGCAACGAATAGCTCTCTGGCGAAAGTAACGATCCAAAATGTAGTAACAGAAGAGTTCGAAGTGCGACAAGGTCTTTGCCAAGGAGATGGATCAGCCCCGATGCTTTTCAACCTGGCCCTAGAACGGGTGATAAGAAACACGTTAGTACAGAGAAGTGCACACATAGCAACGCAGTTTGTATTGTTCGAATTGGGAGAGACGGCAAAGGACATATGGCTGAACATCAAAGAAGAGAAAACAAAGGTGATGCAACAATCCAGAGCTGGAAGGTTTAGAATGGGAAGAAATATAACCATCAACGAACACAATCTAGAAGAAGAACAAGAAGAAACAAAAAGGAATAAATAACTAGACGAATACTACTGGCTAATAGAGAAAAACGAAACTTTCACTCTACAAAACAGTAATACGACCAGTACTGTGCTGTGGCAATGTAACTTAGACTATTAGAGGAAGGAGTCAACAGGTTTGAGAGGAAAGTTCTTAGATGGATAATAGGATCAACGAGAGAGAATGAAATATGGCGAAGGAGACACAACCAAAGTCTAGTAATAACAAGTATTTCATCTTCATACAAAATTTCCCCCCCGTTAGTTGTGTGCGTGCATATATGAACATCACTGCTGAGCAAAACTCAACGCATACTTCGTGAATTCAGCGAGACAAAGCCAAATTCTCTCTTTACGATAAAGTATGCAGAACAGAAAAGGAAAGAAAATTGAATCAGCTGTTTTCTTTCATAAATCAAAACAAACGAGCAAATCATAAAAGTTTAGCTGTTTATTTGTATGCAAACGCGTATAAAAATGTTGCATTCTCTCTCTGATAGCCAGACATCGTCATTTGAAGAACTTTTGCATATAGCTGTTCGCCTTCCTCTCATTAACTATATGAAGATGAAAGACTTGTTAATTTCTAGACTTTGGACACAACAGCGAGTTATATAAAATTTTGGGCGACCCACAACTCTCGACGTTTATAAAAATCAACAGACTAAGACTAGCCGGCCATGTAATCAGGGTGGACGAGAACCATATTCCAAAACGATTTATGGTGGCAGAAATTTCAGGAAATAGACCAATAGGTAGACCAAGGAGGAGATGGATGGACTCTGTAACGGCTGACGCAGAGACAATGCTCAATATTCGGAGCTGGAGAACTGCTGCAAGGAACCGTCAAACTTGCAGAAATGCCGTACCGTTAATGTTACCGTAAGATGAATGTAAATGTTACCGTAAGATGAATTTTGAAAGTAGTAAAATCTGCTACCTTTTTGAAAAAAAGGGGTAGCAAATTTTTTTGATTTTAAATCAATTTTAAAATACCCCATTGTCACTACGAAAATTTACGCATTGTAGCTTAAATAACTCTAGCTGACCCGGCGAACTTCATGCCGCCACAGAGCCGATGATTTGAGGTAAGCGTTTATTTTATCGGCAGCGGTGGATCTTGGAATGACTGATAGTGTTTGGCGGAAATCGCCAGACAGTAGAATAATTGCACCTGCAAAACAACTTGAGTAATTGTGCAGATCTTTCATAATTTAGTTGAGTGCTTCCAATGCACGTTTGTGCGCCATTGTGCTTTCATCCCAGTTGATGATTTTACTTGCTACCAAAACTTTGGCCATTGCTTAGTGTTTCGCAATGTTACATGTCGGTTTATCAGTCGCTTGAAGAATTAACGATAATTTCAATATCGGCATCCTTCTAGCAAAGCGGCCGTTATCCCAGAAGAAGCAACTGCTACAGTAATTTCCGATCTCGCACGAACAATGGCCAAAATCAATGACCATAATCAATTGCCTTCATTAACGTATCGTACACTTCCTTCTGTTGAGTGTTCAATAGTGGTACATTCGCTTGAACCGATTGGTTCAATGCATGACGTTCACGTTGCAATTCTTGATTGAAAGTGTCGATCATTTGACGATATGGCATTGATATTCCTAACTTGACTAACAAACTGTCACACATGAGGTAACACATGTCTTCGATCAAAAGCAAGGCCTGGATATGTATCTCTTCATTCACCTTGAGAACGGGATTCCCTGAACTGAACCGAATTCCGAATGTTTTCGAACATGTCATCCTTGTACTTGTTCTACAATTCACATGGATTCGATGGGAACCATGTCAAATTAATGATAGCATATAATGTGGGTATCTGACATGGAGATGCATAAAACAATTTCTTAAGCGATTAACATGTCCCAATGAGTGTCGTTTTCAACCAAATTGAGCTGATGCAGCACGAAATGTTGGAAACATCTTACCATTGACAGTTTAAAGTGATTCAAATGATATCGGCCAACGAACATTCATCAGCAACAACCGCAAATAGATGCATTCGTCATTCTTTGGATGAACTCTGCAAATGCGACCAAGAGCATCAGTAGAATGCACCGCCTTGCTTCCGAAGTTGAAATTTCTTGGATGAAGCGTTCCAAGTGTAAGAACGTGGCATCTGCAAACGGATGGCTTTGGCAAATGGAAAGAAACTGGCCAAAGTTCTCGCTTGGAGTATTTCAGCACGTTGAGCAACGTTCGACGCGTTGAAATCAACTCGTTGATCATTCTCAAGATGAACCGCAAAATGTGCAACAGTGATATGATGCTCATAAATGGGAATGATATCTAATACCTATACCCCAAATCGCCTCATTGGAACATCGTAATATCACCAAAAAAGCCGTTCCATACAAAATATATGAAAAAATGAATTTTCTTCATAAATATTTTTTCGTGAAATAGTTATTCTCCCATTCGGGACGAAGACAAATCCAACAAATCAAAAATCATAAAAATCGGTCCAGCCGTTCTTGAGTTATAAATGGTGTAATTAGCCCGAATTTGTTTTATATAAATGTAGGTGAGGGCTTTTACTGTAGTTTTAGCTTATTCAAAAAAAGCTTATACAGAGGCTCTGTCCGTCTATCTGTCTGTCCATCTGTGACTTTCTCTCATCTCTGAAAGTACTGTCACTACAGACTTGGGCCATATCTCAAATTGTATCTCTTGATGAAGAGACCTAAAACTGAGAAAATGGTCTGGAAATTCCAACCGGAAGTATATTTAACGACAAAAAAGAGATTTCTAATAAAGCACATATGTATATCGGTAGCCTAGAGATAAGGCGCTGGAATGCTACCCCGTGGAACCAAGTTCAATCCTCGGCCGCGCAATGGTGAAATATAATTTTTTTTTACTGCGGTGGAACCTGTTTTGAATCTATCACTAAATTATATTATTTAATAATGATACTCAGGAGACCATAAACATTTACTTAATCAAAAGTGAAAAAATATCATTTTCTTGATTTTTTATGGTCATCCAGTCTGAAGTGGCTTGTCTATAGGCACAACATCCCGCTAGTTTTAATCTAAGGCTGCGATCGATTTAGCCATAAATAAAAAAAATAGAATTATCAAAAAAGGTAGTACAATGATAACTTGATGTAGTAGTGTAGTATATAATCATTTTTTTCTAAAAAGGTAGTAAACCTACTATATATGTAGTAGAACGGTAACGCTGCCTAGAGGAGGCCAAAGCTGCTGTAGCGCTAATGGATGGATGGTATAGGTATAGCCATATTAATGCGCGTATTGACGTTTACGAGATTTATTAGTCGACATTTCGTTAGTCTTAAGTCGGACGTCGTCTCTGACGCACAGAAAGAAAATTCCGATGCGGAATGACAACAGTGCTTAGTCGCTGTATTATTGAAGCATATTGACAGAAGCTTTAATATAGCTGTCAATACGTAGACAATATTATAGAACATCTACGGAGTTCTTTATATTATAATATTTACATACCTGCCTGTTCTACTGAGTTATTCAATTTCCGAAAACAATTGGTTGATTGCACTGACACTGAATTATAATAAAGTCAGCTGGAAAATATTTTTATTCAAATCTTGAAATCATGATGTAGTGCATTGAGCGGTGAAATTGGTTGTACATCCAGATTTGCATCAAACCTACGCGTGCAACGAGTTTTTATCGGCCGACCGGCTCACAATCGATAGTTTTGATTGAACATCCGCACTTCGATGTACATCCAATTAGACCGTGTATGTGGCCATTGAAAGGAGAGAAAAATCATGCTAAGTAATTTTTCAGAAATGGAATCCAATAGTTTCCAAAAGGACTCGAAATTGTATGACGACAAACTTTTAACTTTCTGCTTTCACTCAAGTGGATTTAAATAAGATATATGAAGACACTTTCTATTATTGTGAACACTCAATGCCTGCATCTCTATCTGCATCGTAGATACCATTTTTGTAGCCATCAGCATTGGAGTTGTATGGATTCAAGAAGACACAGACAGACAGACAGACTGACTGAAATGAATTAATAACAAATCAATGAAGCGGATTACAAAAGCCCGGACTACAACAGTCGAATATAAAACGAGAACGTGCAATCAAATGGCGTTCTTGTATGGCGTCACGGACAAACAAAAGGAAATAATTAAATAGCGCACATACTACCCCCACCACAGAGCAATGTAGTGTATCGATTAATTAAACTGGAATCAGATGCGAAGCTCGCAGCAAACAACAATTGAGCGACGAGCGTGGCCCCGTAGTTTGCTGTGAGCATTTTCAATTTACAGACTAAACAGATTTCTGGGTGTGGTCCTGTGGCCAGGATGATTTTTACTGCCATTATGTTTGCACAGTGGGGGACCTGACACATCCCACTAATCAATCTATAAATATTTAATCCCTGGGTAATGAACACAAGGTGTCCACACTCATTTACCTGCCCGGATTAACCCCACCATTAGCATAATAATTACAAGGCAAGCTGGACGGCGTCGTTGCGTCCTTTTATGCTATTTCGCCCCCACCCCGGCCGTTTTCTAGGAAGAATTATGGGATTTTATTACTCATATCAAGGAGATGTCAAACACTTTTGCCCCCTTAATCCCAGGACTATAACAAAAACATAGAAGCATTTCAGCCATACCTGTTTGCCTATCTGGGGTTGTTGGGGGAAAACTTTTTGACTTTGATAAGCTTTGATCATTGGTGATATTTTCTGGGATTTCGAGACCCTTGGGGAATAGGGGCGGGGACGTGTGTATTTAATAAAAGTTTTGCCTGACCTTTAAGTCGCATACTTTCTTATACACTGGCACTTCTTTCTTCTTCCTACGGAGGATGCTGAATTGTTGTTGCTGCTGGAGCGGTGGACGTAGATTGCTGTGATTTGTTTCTATGTCGACCGGAATCAATAAAGTTTCGCCCCGGGGGGTATGTAAAATTATGTTAGTGATATTGGGAAGTATTCCTGGTTGTTATGGAGTGACGAAGTTTTAATTCATAGCAGGATAGTGATATTGTAACTGGGAAAGATGATTTGTGTTAAATGAAAATATTTAGCAAATATTGCTGCGGTCTTAAGTTCGGTAAGGGGTTATTGAAGAGAGAGTTTCAGATTACAGAGTATAGTATGTTGTATCTCGGATGACATGTATAGTACCTACATACCATTTTCTAACTCATTATAGTCCATAGAAATGGTACTTTAACATTGCAAAAATGCAGGACCAGTTATTTTTGGGTTGTGTAAGGGGGTCAGTGTAAGCTTAAATTTGATTTTTCGGTGTCGGCACCCCCCATTTGGCCGCCATTTTGGAAAAGCGTGCAAATGATTTTTCCACTATATCTCCGTAACAGTACATCTTACAGAAAATTTGTGAAGAGATTTTTTGTTTAGAATTAAATTATCTACAATTTATTATGTAAGCTGTTTTGTCGTAAATTGAATAATTAAGAAGTTATAAGCGTTAGAACACAAAAATTAGTCACAATATTTTCTTTTAATTTCATTCACTATGAAGGGTTTGACAGCGCCTCGAAGGCACGGTATACAGAAACAAAGTAATGTAAAAGACTGTATATCGTAAACGATATTTTAGTGCTGACGTCACGTGGGGCCCGCTTTCCATATAAAATCGAAACTGTTGTTGTTGTTTCTGCATTAGGGCTGACGTCTCTGGGCGCCCACAAAGCTGACATATTCGAAGCTGTCGTCTCTTTTACATTACCTTATGTTTCTGTATACCGTGCTCGAAGGTATCAAAGTTAGAAGAAAAATATGTTGAATTCGAAAGGTTAAAAAGGAAGGTGAGGAAGAGGAGAGGAAAATGGTATATTAGATCTTCTAAAACTCCTCTAGAATCTTTGAAAAATTTCGCATTCTCAGTTTCGAACCTTGTTCGAACCTTGGCAGTACGCCGCAAGTGATGGTGGGTCATTGTCTTTTGCTGCGTCTTCTTGAATTTCGTGAAACACAGCGAGGCGTTTTGGTGAATCGCGTACAAAATTTATCAAGTCTTTCACGAGTCCAATAAATTTTCTCGCAGTTACAACTGTTTTCGTTGAGTCTTGAACCACCTTGAGATTTAACTTGTGGGCGTTGCAATGAACAAACAGTGCCCGGGGCTGCAATTCTCTCATTCGTGTTTGTAGTCCCGATAAATGGCCTGAAACGTGCCCCATCAAAGCATTGTCCTCGCAAGGGGTCTAATGGCAGATTAAAACGTACAAACACGTCTTTCATCATGGTACATAGTGCTTCTGCTGTGATGCTGGCCGTAGAATGAGCTACGGTAGCTACAAGATCTGCGGACACAACTCGAAGGCACAAGGAAACTTGTTCCATTCTTGAGACATCCGAAGTTTCGTCAAGCAATATTGCGTAAAAGTTACAATGCAAGTCATTTAAGAACCGAGTAGGAAACATTATCACCGCTTCAAACAGAAACGAGGTCCAAGCGCTTCTTTGGTGCACATTTGTAACCAAAAATAAAGCGCTTTTTATGTGCAGACTTTGGAAGCTTACTTGCAGCACTCGTATTTTCTTCCTTAAGGCGATGTGTGGCAAGTGTTGCTTTTGTTTTTCTATTTGTTCTGCTTGGGATGGAGCTATCGAAGCTTGCGTTAACAGCTCCTTATCAAACCGAAACTGTAAACAGAACTGCTTACTTCTACCTTCGTTTAAAGCGCATTATTGATGCTTACAAATCAGCTTAATTAAAACGATCCCTTCTGAGGACATTGTTAAAATAAAATAAACCTTCTTACCAAGGGGAAGACCTTCTGGAGCGCTTTTTTACTTCTGGGATGTTTCTTTATCTATAAGGCATTTGTGCATGTATTATTTCTGACGCAAAAATTTTTTGTTGAACGGACGGAACGTTGAACGGATGATTTAGTGGGGCTTATTCTCCAATTCGTTTCACGTGAAAAATTGTTCACATTCCAAAAGTGCTATTCTGGCAATCGCCTGAGGTGAATACATACGTTGTGAAGTGATTAAAGGTTTCACCTAATTTTTCAAAGGGGAATACTCTATTACGAAGTTGTATTTCGGCAGTTATGTACGAAATGGCAGCAAAGAAGTGAGTATTTCATATTTATAAAATTATTTACTCAAATTTTAAATTTTCCGATAATTATTGGTTTTGTATACTGAAAAGTTACGAAGAGGAAACAGTTTGATGTGCTTTTGGGTGAAATGGAAAAGCACAAACATGTAGCAAAAGGACAGTAGTATTCCGAAAATTTTATGGCCAAAGAACGATACGCGGAAATATGGAAAGAGACTACAGTGCGCTTAAGGGGACTCTTCACCGATATTTGGTTGAAAATCGATTTTTTGACGAAATTTTTTTTATTGCATATTCTGATAGAGTAGACTTTTCTGAATTATGTAGCGTTTTCACATTTAAAAAAAACAACATATAACAATGTTTATAACATAGTGGAGCGATTGAGGTTTTAGCCACTGCGGCGGAGAAAATGGTTGCGTCAAACTTTGAACGTGATTATTTCAATAACGTTTTTTTCATTTTTTTTAACTTCTCCGAGCTCCTCGTTCCATTTATTTTCAACCGATTTAAATTTTATAAAGTGGAAAATGTTCCAAATTTATAACTGAATAATTCTGTCAGACAGAATTTTGAAATTTTAAAAATTCATAAAGTTATAAACAAAAATGTAATAAAAAACCGAAAAAATCGAGATTTTCGGCTGTTTTTCGACATCGCCAGACATATTTGTGGATTGTTAATAAACAAAAAAAGATATCAAAATTCTGTCTGACAGTTTTGTTTATTATTAATTACTGAACATTTTGGCACTTACAAAAATAAAATCGATTCAAAATTCGCGTGCAAGGAGCTCGCGGAAAATACCCCTTTTCTCGGATGTTTATTAACAAAAATGTTGCTTGAAATTTTTTTTTCCAACAATTGATTGTGCTTTTGTTTTTTACTCGATAACAACTATTCGGACACAAAATTTCATCTAAATCGGTCTAGCGGTTCAGATTTTAGCCATTTCAGTGAAGAGTCCCCTTAAAAAGTCTTGGGCCCCCAACTAGGAAAGATACCGAATGGCAGAAGGTAAACTGCTATTCGTATAAGTTACACTCACTCCAAAATGTGTTGCAACATTTTGGAAATTAAATTATTTGTCCTTGCCCTTTCTTTGTGTAATAAGAAAGATTGGGCGCAGGATGACTGGGAGAATGTAGTTTTTAGTAAAAACTACATTATCGCAGTCATACGTCTTCTGATCTTTGTGTGATAAGTTTAAGAGCCCCCGCACACTACAGACTTTCCATCGGCCGATAGTTTAGTCCATACTGATTAATGAGTTGGCCGATAGTTTGCCGACATTATAGTTTGAAGGCAATCGTGTAGCCCATCAAACTTATTTATCGGCCGATTCTGAATTGTTGTAATATGCGCACTTGCATACATGTTAATACTGATTAAGAGCCCGAGTAAACTATCGGCCGATGGAAAGTCTGTAGTGTGCGGGGGCTCTTAGACAAACAATTGAATTTCCAAAACATTGCAACACATTTTTGACTCACTCAGTGTATATGAACTGTAAATGCTTTGTCTCTTATTTGGCGACGTCGTAAGGATATTATTTCCAAGTCATCCCTGCTATCACTATTCCTACATATTTCTACTGCTAAACCACAATTCTGCACATGCCATGTTAAAACTATTGATCTTTTAACAAATTACTCCAAAAATACAACTATTTTATTTTTATAACGATTGAAATTTTCCTTTTTATAACGATTGACAGTTTCAGTTCCACTTGTTCCAGGTGAAACTTTTTTTTCGAATCATGTGAATCACAGAATCGACTCAATAACATGAAGTGAAATGCAGGTGAAGTGTTTCTTTCACGTGAAACGGATTGCAGAATAAGCCCCAGTAGTTTTCGACAAAAGTTTATGTGAAAAAGAACAAAAACTGTATAAGTTGATGTAGCCGAGCCGTCACTTTAACAATTTCGAAACGAATGTTGGGAAATCGCTATAACAGTCTATTCAAAACGCGCGTTTGAGTGTTCCAAAATAACACCGTTAAGAAAATCGAACCCTAAAGGTTTTTGGGGTCGCTGATCACGAAAATCGGGGTCCCGCGGTCCTAAAACATGGGCGTCACCCTTAAAAATGCTAAAAAACACCCCTTTTTAGGGGTTTTTCGCGATTATTTCAATAATAATGAAAACTAATGCAATGAAATACACTTTTTTTTAATATTTATTTGCGAAGGTGGTTGATTTGTACTAAATGAAGGCAAACTTTATGGTAAGGGGTAGTCCTAAAGGGTTGAAACCACCCCTAAATCGGCTAAATATAGAAAAAAATGTAAACATATTTTTTTTAAAGTTTATGCCTCAAATTCGATCGTGGGCGTAATGTCAGGCAAAAATAAATAATTTTCAACCCTTAAGGGGTTAAAATTACCCCTACAATTATAAAAATCAACTTTATATAAAAAAAATCGATTTTCCTAACGGTGTTATTTTGGAACACCCCCCCACCGCGTTTTGATTGCACTATAAACGTCGATGTATTTTGTATAAATATGGTCGCCCAGATTTATTCATAATTAACTTCCCAGTATAGGGAAGTTATTGTAATCTGTCCGAAAATCGAAATCGAAATTTTCAACGTTTTTTCATTTTTCAAGGTCCCAAGAGCATTTTAAGCAAAAATTTGAGAGGAAGTATGTGTGTGTGTCCATGCGCATGTATGTGGTCATTATTTCCTACACGATAACGCTCGAACCAAAAAACATAACGACTAACGAGACTAACGATAACGAGTTGAGGCATCGTTCGAAGCGTATATTAACGACAATATAATCTGAAATGATTTTTATAAAATTCCGTTGAACCATTTTTTTGTTTAAACGATGTTCGTGATTTTTTTACCTGCACGATACCGCGTGAACCAAAAACTATATCGACTTCTTTCAGGTGCCAAAAGAAGAATATTAACGATAAAATTCTCTGAAAAAATTCCATTTCATTCGGTCGAGCCTTTTTTTTTTAAATGGAAAAACTTCGGCTGCGTCAGAAAGACTTTAAATTGATAAGTTTTGATTATATCTAAAAAAACTCGATGCAATGACCCCCGTTCTAAACGAAGTGATCTTTTTTAGATTCTGCACAGTGATAGTTTTGCAAAAAAACATTACTTATCTAAATTCGACACTCTTTAAGAAACATCTCACTCTTTACAAACATCACGAATTTTTCAAATCTTTTCAGTAGTTACCGAAAAATTTGTTCCTTTTGGTCAAGTCTAGAGTTTCCAAATGAAGTCATTCTTTTCCCCGTTTATCAGCGGCGCTTCAACACGCTGAATACGAATTCGAACACCCGTTTTAGGGTAGCGAACAAAATACGAAGGAAATGTTTGTTTGCTAACGTTCAGGAAAACAAATTCTCCGGAAAAACTTTGTGGATTTACCACTATCATAGCTATTTGAACTAACTTCTCCCAGGATTACTGTGTCCCCAGTTCTGATACTGGTCAATTTCCCACTAGTGCTAACCGTATTACTATTTTGAAAGAAACAGTTTATTCCGTCTACCTTCATCATACTGGGAAGTTGATCGTGTGGACCGAAGGGGTCAAACCCAAATCCCAACTAGTTTATTTTCAGGATGATTATGAAAAAGATTTGTTCTTCTACTGTGTTATTTAGAATTTAATTTATATAAAATCTTTACATTTCATTTTATGGAGTTCGCTGTTTGTGCAATTCTATTTATTTTTAATTTATCAATGAATAAATAAAGCAGAGCACTTTTCCTTATAAAAAATTTAGTTAGTCAAATATTGATTTCACCGTACAAAGCCTAATTATTAAAGCAATATTGCTCTACGTAAGAAGGCTTCCAGGATGCTATTCAACAGCATCCACTTGAACTGGTATTCACAGGAACATCTCACATTTACCCACCCATCATTGACTCAAGAGCATACTGTGCCAGCATGAAAGGAAGGAGTCTAATTCCGAAATCGAGTTACCGTTCAAATACCCGAAACACATACGATTAAGAAAATCCAATTAGGCACAAAAGCCTCCTTGAAAATTTCCCAAATGACACCACTTAACGCAGTCATCCAATTATAATCAAAGAAAACTTTCACAGCCCACTCCGACGCCCGGAAGAGGATCCTGGTGATTTGCCGCCCCTCCGATAGTTAGACACACGTCTACGTCTACACCGAGGCGTCTCAAGGTAGAAAGGAACAGGATCCGCAAAATTGAATTAGTAACAATACGCATTTAATTAAAAATGTTAATTGCTTGTTACATTTCATCACGTTACTGCTGAAATGGAGTCGACACAGACAATTTCGGGCGGCAGTGGAAGTGTTCTGCGAAGGAGTTAAACATCGGTGCCAGAAGATAACATCTTAAGGATCCCTGGGCTCGGGAGTTAGGAGGAGGCGCCGTTCTCTCTCTAGGATCCTCGCATTAGCGCAACGCAGATTCGCTTTTGTAATTTCGTTTTAATTATGAGGTGAAGACAACGCACACATTCAATTGAGAAGTGTTAATCCTGCGTAGCAGATGTCATTACTGGCACAGGATCCCGAAATGGAAAAGGGTTTCGCTGAGGTATAGTTTAGCGTTATCCTTAGCCTGTTCCTGAGATTTACGAAATTTCAGCGTAGAAATTATCATCGCACGCTATTCCGCTTAATGTGGCCCCAGTAATGTAGTGCTTTAAGTGGGTGGAAGGAGCGGCAGAAGGTGAATGTGTTTACCGCCTTTAAGTGTTTTAAATGGAGAGATTTTTTTATTGATGGTGGAATGGTGCGCGTTTCTTTTATTATAATGATTTTTTTTTTTTCACTTTCACAATTCTGCAAAAAAGGGTGTATATTTCAAACAAGCCATCTAAACAAAACAAATATTGAAAAATGAAATAATACTTATACATATTTCTGTTGAAACAGCATAAAAATCAAAACGTTAACTAGTGGATGCACATGATAAAGACATTTGGTTGCATAGACTTCTGCCTATATAATTCTATAGAATTTTATCTGTGAAACGACGGAAAGTCGCTGCTGATGCTGGGTCCGCACCACAGCGATTTTTGTTCACATAGGCTTTTGTAGGAAGGTGTTGACGGAAAGCCCCTTCGAAATTTTCGTTAGCGCGAACATTGAGATAAAAATCAATTTGAAAGTCCGCATATACTTTAGATACCTTTCCATCCATCCATCCAATGGCGCTACAGCCCAAATCGAGCCTTGGCCTCCTCTAGGGCATTTCTCCAAGTCTGACGGTTCCTTGCAGCAGTTCTCCAGTTCCGAATGTTCAGCATTGTCTCTGCGTCAGCCGTCACAGAGTCCATCCATCTTCTCCTGGGTCTACCTACTGGTCTGTTTCCTGGAATTTCGGCCACCATAAGCCGTTTTGGGATACGGTTATCATTCATCCTGACTACGTGGCCGGCTAGTCTTATGCTGTAAACATACTAAGGGCGACGGCGACGGTGCACACAAATTAAAAAGCACACACAAGAATAATCATCTTCGACATCCGAATGCTACACACGCGCACAGGAACATACGAGAATAGCAACACAATCCCATGTCACACCCAAAGTCTAGTAATAACAAGTCTTTCATCTTCATACAAAAATTTCCGACCGTTGATTGTGTGCGTGCATATATGAACATCACTGCTGAGCAAAACTCAACGCATACTTTGTGAACTCGGCGAGACAAAGCCAGATTCTCTCTTTATGGTGAAGTATACAGAACAGAAAAGGAAAGAAAATTGAATCAGCTGTTTTCTTTCATAAATCAAAACAAACGAGCAAATATTCACCAATACATCCCCATATAAACTCATAAAATTTTCCGACTTATGGTTGTATTCCAGCGCGTATAAAAATGTTGCATTCTCTCTCTGATAGCCTGACATCGTCATTTGAAAAACTTGTGCATGCAGCTGTTCGCCTTTCACTCATTACCCATATGAAGATGAAAGACTTGTTAATTTCTAGACTTTGGTCACACCGCCCAGGCAATTTTGAGGGGCGACGGCTACGAAATAGAACTTGGATTGATTGAGTCGCCACTCTCGGCGACCTCGTCGTCGAGTGGTCTGCATATTGTGCTGCACCCTTCATACTCATAGAAAAGCTGTGTGTTCTATTCGTTTTTGCCAGTCGCTGTGGAAACTATTTTCGCCCTTAGTATGTTTACAGCATTAGTCTGTTGATTTTTATAAACGTTGAGAGTTCTGGGTCGTCAAAAATTTCATACAACTCGTTGTTGTATCTCCTTCGCCATATCCCATCCTCTCTCGTTGGGCCTATTATGCATCTGAGCACCTTCCTCTCAAACCTGTTGACTTGTTCCTCTATCTCCTGGGTCATAGTCCAAGTCTCGCTGCCATAGCACAGTACTGGTCGTATTACTGTTTTGTAGAGTGAGAGTTTCGTTTTTCTGTGCACAAATCTTGAGTGCAATATTTGTTTTTGGGCATAAAATTATTAAAATTAGATACCTTTACAAAGTCCAATTTCATGCATGCATCTGATATTTTAATGCAGTGACAATAGCTTGCGTTAATTGGTTGCATAGACTAAATTGTAGAAAAGTCTCTGCGAATAAAAGACGCTGTCTTGTGCGCCCACCATAAGCCGCTGGAAAAATTCTGTCGATATGTACGGACAAGCATTTCCTCGGCCCTTTCATTCAAATATCACAGTCTGTACAAAAGCTGCACAGGAAATGGGAAGAACATAATGCCTCTCGGCAAGAATAGTGGCACAACTCGAAATTGTTATATTTCACACGAGAGGAAATATGAAATTGACATTTTTTAAACATTGAAAAAGTTTAAGTTTCAAAATGGGAAACAAATCCATAACATCTTTAAATTAACCTTTTGTTATCTCTTTATTATTTTTGAAAGCATTTGCCTTCCTAGAGATTAAAAAAATTACTTTTATTTTGAGTTATGTCGTTTTTTCTGATCGAATTTTTTAGTTTTCATGTTGATTTACGTGACTTGCTTAACAGTATAAAAGATTAACAAAAACTTTAAAAATAACTCAAGATTTTATTTTCAACATTTTACAATGAGTCCAAATAACAAATTTATAATGAGGTAAAAAAATATTGATAATGTTGGGGAATGAGTTTCGAATTTACATGCAATCATTTTTTTTTTCTTTCATTAATTGTCAGTCTTTTGTAGTTTAAGGATAGTGTCATTCTTGGCCTGTCCATTTCTGTTTTGTTTAACAACAACCGTATTGAAGTTTTCTTGACTGTAAGAGTACTTTTATTTGAAACTAAATGGATTTTCTTTTTCATACTTAATTATTTTCCTCTGGTTCAGTTGAATAACATTTCCATCGGTGTCCTTTGCAAATGTACCAATTTTGTTACTTAAGTTCTTCAAATCAAAAAAATGTTCATGTGACAACTCATTGACATTATACGGATTTCCGCGTTTCTTAGCCGTCCTAATTAACATTGAATACTGTTGAGGAATACATATTGGTCCACCCTTTTAGCTTTCTTTATTTCTTTTTCGATCAGCGAATGTCACCCTCGTTTTGGGTATGCCCAACGATGAAGAATTTATGGGTTATACTTTTTAAATTCTTTTATTTAACTTACACTGTTTGTCGTCAAATCTTGGAAGTTAAATTTGACCCACTTCCCGGTTTCGGATAGAGCTGAAATTTTGCATACACGTTTAGTTTGGATGACAATGCAATCTGGCCATTTTGTAAAAATATCAAGATGGCGGTTCCAAAATGGCGCCCGATTTTTGAAATTGTGCTCCGCGGCCCTCTGACATTTTTTTTTTTATGTGGTAGACTAGAGGCTTAGGGAAAGCCCCTTTGTACTGTTCGACAATCTATTTTTTCATATAGAATGTCGAACAGCAGCTCTAGCCAGAAGATAGAGAGTAGGAAGAGAGAGACAGAGAAGTAGGAAGGAGCTGCCACAACCTAGCCGCGATGGGTATCAAATGAAAGGATATGACAGGTAGAACACAATAAGCTATGTGGCGTCATTCCAAATTCAAAATGGCGGCCAACACTAAATTGCGGAAAGCTTATAATAGACTAAAAAGTAGAAAATATAACCGATCAACTTCCAATTTTGCACACACTCGTAGTTCGGGTGGTTAATGTGTATGAATGATGAGATGAATAGTTGAGTTAAGGGGTTACATGGGTCAAAAAATCGATTTTTTTTATTGTCTTATTAATATCTAAAACATCTCGAGAATATTATCCTAAAATTTCAAGTCGATCCGAATAAAAGTTTCGGAGATACAGCCTTGGGAAGTTGCGCGCTCAAGGCTCAGCCCACTGCTACTCAAAACTTTAAACGCGTTTTTCTCGAAACTGTGTTTTCAAAGTCGGTTGTCAAAAGTTCTCGAAAACTACTCAACCGATCGTGATGAAATTTTACACAGGTCTTCGAGATACAATTCACGAGGACTGGAACGAAGGATTTTTTTTTTTCAATCACAACTATTTAAAAAAAAAGAAATGTTGAGAAAATTTTACCAAAATTTGCATTTTTTTGTAAAAAGGTCTGCCTAAAATCCAATTTTCACTTTTTTTGTTTTTCCTTCGTTCAGATTCTAGTTTATGGTCTTAACTAAAACAGGATTTTTTTTTCAATTCTGATGATCCTGTCATGAGTTGTACTGTCTACGCGAAAGCACATTTTTCCGAGGGGTCACCGGAAATGACGTCACAATAGCGGAGTTTTGAATATTTTGTTTTGAAAATTTCAGAAAATCTTTTTCAAACATATATTTTTAAGACAGTAAAAAGTTTGAATAAAATATGTCCTTTTTTATATAAAAAAAATTGTTGAAAATATACCTTTTTTCCCCCGAGTAAACCCATGTAACCCCTTAAGGGTGAGTTGATAATAAAGAAGCAATACACGTAACAAAAAATCACAAACAAACACAGAGATGCTGCTGTCAACTAAATTCAACTACTCAAATACTGAACTCATGTCCGTATGCATAATTTCAACTAAACCCAGGTAGCAGAGCTGAGTCGAGTTCAGTCAACCTTAACCCAACTCGACTCCCGTTTACATGTAGTTAGACTTGGGTTCAACTTGAGTTCAACTCATCATGTATAAGTACTAAATGCAATCTGACCTTTTTGTAAAAAAATCAAGAAGACGGTTCCGAGATGGCGGCCGTTTTTGCAATTATGTTCCACCGAGCCCACGACATGGGTATCAAATGAATACAGTAAACTGTGTGACGTAATTTTAAATCTAATAGAATTGCCATCATAAAATGGCGGAATACATATAATAAACTAAAAAGTAGAAAATAAAATAAATGGTTAAAAAATTTTTTTAAAAAAAATTCTTTTCATTAACTAAAAAATGTACTGAAAAGTAAAAAATAAAAAATATTTTAAAGAAAGCGTGAAATTTCAATTTTAATGAAAAAGTTAATTAAAAGAATGGCGCATTTTTCATCAAAAAATTTTGTTAGAATTTGAAATTAACAAAGCAAAAAATTGAGGATTATTGTAAATCTCACGCGATTTACAGTTATATTTTCAATTTTTGATGAAAAATGGGCCATTCTTTTAATTAACTTTTTCATTAAAATTGAAATTTCACGCTTTCTTTAAAATATTTTTTATTTTTTACTTTTCAGTACATTTTTTAGTTAATGAAAAGAATTTTTTTTAAAAAAATTTTTTAACCATTTATTTTATTATATTAAATTTCCATACTGCATACAAAAACAAGGCAATTATATAGCGGTTTTTATTTTGACCGCAATTTCAATATTTTCTTTATCGGCGGCTAGTTTTTCTAAATACAGTAAGAGGTACGATCCGATTTCGTTAGCGCCTCTTAGACCCTCTCCCTCATGCCAAAAATAACATTGCATATTGTCTGCTCCAAGCTGAGAAATTGTAAAATTATACGAGTTAATTTTGGATTTATAGTAGAACAGCGAAGCATCTCCTATAGGACTTGGAAGAACAGCTTGCAAATCAAAGGTGGCTACCACAAAGTTTTCAGAAATAAGCTTCTTGTCTTCTTCCTTTGAACTACGAACTCAGAAGTTTTTCTTTGGTATGTTCCTCTACTTTTTTTTTTAGTTCTTCGTCATTAGGTGAATTTTTAAACTTTTCGCATAAATTACAAAGGTCTTAGGAGAAAAAAATGAAATATTAAATTCTTTTGAGAAAATTCGACTATACATTGTCAAATTAGCAGTTGGTTCGTTTTTGTCTTCACGCATCCTTTTGTAATCCCTATACAAATCAGCAGGACATTTATCTCCTGAAATATATTCCTGAGAAGAATTTGCACGCGTGTAATGACTCTCCATTCTAGGAATGGAGTTGATGTTCTCACGCACTGAGTTCTTAATTTTTTCATCCACCATTTTATGATGCTGGTGTTTTCCTCTCATATCTTCAATAGTAATTCCATTATTCTTCTTCTCCAAGACACTACGAATGGGTCTGTCATTAATTCCTAGAGTATTTTTGAAGAACAATTTGCATACTCTTATTTTTGTATTTTCATTGTAAAGATAAAATGCATTGTTGTATTGCCTTGGGTTGTAAGGATTACGACAGTATCTAAATGGCGGTTTTATAGACTCTACATTTCCTACAATAAATGACCGTTGCCTATCAATATTTCCAAGTCCCCAATAATTTTCAAAAATTTCTTCGCGTTTTTCTGCTGTGAATTTCTCGGAACACTTTAATCGGCACTTTATTCCACACCATGGCAACATTTTTTTTGGCTTCAACGATCTTCTTTGATTTAGGTGCAACATACTCTTGGCCTAAATTACCCAAATACTTCGCTTTTTCTTTCACCCAATCATCGATTTTTCGTTCTCGTTTTTTACCACGTTTGGTTCGGACGTTAGCATTCATCGAAAGATCAGTTACTGTACTATCAGAAACCGAAGCGGTAGAGGCTGCCTTTGTTCGATTTTGTTAAATATTTCCTACTCTCCGAATCACTGCTTGAGGAAGAACTACTTGCTCTGTAGTCTGGGTCACCATCAGAATCGTAATAATCAGAGGTACTCCATGACAAATTTTTTTGTGATGAACCTGAACATTTTGCGGAAGAAGCCAGTCTTATAGAAGATCATGATTTTGAGGGAGATCTTGTAGAAGAACTATCAGAAGAGGAACTTGAAGAGGACGAACTTGTTGATGAACGTTTTGTTGATTTATTCATATTTGTAGAATTGGTACATATAAATTCTTCATTTGATTGAGTAGACTTATTTGGTGAAATCGGCTCAGGTAGCAAACTAGGCTGTGGTAGCGAAGCAGGCTCATCTAAGAAAGGTGACGCATTGAAATCGATCTTTATAGGTTCAGCCTCCACATCAGGTGAAGTAATTTCATTTACTGATTCAGACACAGCTAAAGAATCAGATGTAGGCTCATTCGGTAATGTGGATTTCATAGGGCGTTGTACTGTAAAATTCAATGCAGGTGACTTATTTAGCGATGTGGGTTCAAGCAAAAATATGCTCTTCGATACATTTGATGAAAACGTCTCATCGCTTGGCAAAGATGTTTGTGAAACACGATTTTTTTCTGCTTGCATTGCAATAGCCTTATCCACCATTCTTTTAGCTCTGGGCATCTAGAAAAAAAATCTAATCTAAGATTCTAACAATTACACTGCACTTCTATGTACGTGAAATAATAATGTGAAGTACTTCAAAACTGTCACAGTTTTAGTTGTGGACAAAGAAAAGCAAATAAACTTGGGCAAGAATACAGTCATAACTTAAAATATTACAACAGACAAGACAGAAATTATATTAAGCAAGAATATTGTCACAACACGAAATTTGACAACGTTGTGAAATTAAAATTCAAAAAGATTACTCCAATTATTCTAAAACACCGTCACAACTCCAAATATTACAGTTTTTACCAATAATAATAACTATGAATTTACTTACCTTGGCATGAATACAGACACAACTACAGATATGACACTTTTTGAACTTGATGTACCTAATATTTGTTGGCGCATAAATCAAGATGTGACAGTTTAGAAGTACAATAGCATACACTCCTTAAACGCGTCCGAATTATAACTGAGAAGTGACACTGTTCTTCCACTTGTTTTGTTTTAAACTGCTAAAATCAAAGCAAGCGTAGAGACATATGACATACAGTGGGGGACAAAAGTATTGGCACACCAATAATTTTAAAATAAAACTGATGATAAATCATATATAAATGAAACAATTTATTAAGTCTTTGTGCAAAACTTTTCTGCCTTACATGAATTAATAATTTATGAAAAAAGTACTAACAAAAAAACACTCTTTATTACAAACATAAAAAAAAACTTCAAAATATCAATTTTTGCCATGGACAAAAGTATTGGCACACTATAAAAGAATATAGCAAACTATGTGGAAAGCTATATCATTAATACCTCGTCGGCCACCCTTTATTTTTAATCACTTCTTTTAACCTGTTCGGCATAGAAGATACCAGGTTTTGTGTGGTTTTTACGCTAATTTTTTTCCATTCCTCGGAAAGTATTTGTTTTAACTGCGACTTGCTGGAAATGTCGTGTTTTTTCACCTTCCTACCCAACTCTTCCCAAAGATGTTCAATTGGGTTTAAGTCGGGTGACTGCGGAGGAGTCTTTAACATGTGAGGAGTGTTGTGAATGATCCACTGACGTACGATATAGGCAGTATGTTTGGGATCATTATCCTGCTGGAAATAATAATCCTTTCCAAGACCCAATTTTTCTGCGCTTTTTTTTAAGTTATTTTTTAAGATATCTAGATAGCATAACTTGTCCATTGTACCTTCAATAAAAACTAGCTCTCCTACCCCCGAAGAAGCCATGCATCCCCATACCATGACTCCTCCACCCCCATGCTTTATTGTGGATTGTAAATTCTTCGGATCTAATTCCGTGTTTGGTTTTCGCCAAACTAAAACTCTGCCATCACTTTGAAAAATATTAAATTTGCTTTCATCGGAAAACAGAACTTTGTTCCAAAAAGTATTATCTTTGTGCACAAACTCATTTGCAAAGTTCATTCTCTTTTTTTTATTAATTGCACTTATAAAAGGTTTTTTCCTGGCCACTCTTGCTCTATAATTCGCCCGATGGAGCACTCTACGTACGGTTTTTGCATGTACTACCTTGTTGTTATATTCCTTTATTTGCGCCACTAATTGTGGAACTGTAGTTTTAGGATTTTTTTTTATTTCACGAATAATTTTCGATTCTTCTCTGGTATTTAGTTTCCGCGGTCGCCCGCTTCGAGATCGACTTTTTACACTTTCACAGTCCTTAAACCTCTTAATTATACTACGAACTGTATACCGGCTTCTTCCAATAATATTTGCTATTTCCGCGTAACTTTTATTTTGTTTCCTCAGATTTAAAATAATTTTCCTCTCACTTTCACTTGTTTCTTTATTTTTCCGACCCATGATTTTACTAATTTACTTGTTAATAAAATTAAACGATGGCGGCTTACAATAAATTGCATACAAAATGTAAAATGGGGCTTCCCCGATATTCGAATATAAAGTGGGCGTTGTTACGAAAATGTTACAGTCCCGTCCATAAGTGAAAAGTCAATCAATGGGTATTTTTCTTGCAGTTTTCCTTATTTTTTTATAGTGTGCTAATACTTTTGTCCATGGCAAAATTTGATATTTTGAAGTTTTTTTTTTATATTTGTAATAAGGAGTGTTTTTTGTTAGTACTTTTTTTCATAAATTACTAGTTCATGTAAGGCAGAAAAGTTTTGCACAAAGACTTAATAAAGTATTTCATTTATATATAATTTATCATTAGTTTTACTTAAAAATTATTGGTGTGCCAATACTTTTGTCCCCCACTGTATATCGGAAAATACTGCGAATACATTTGTAACATTTTTCTGGCCTAGAATTGTCAATTTTTAATTTATGTTGGTGCCTAAAGCCGGGATCCCAATGCATCCGCACCGTTCCGATCCGCTAAGCTGTCAAAGTTAAATTTCGAAGTTCTCTTAGAACTTATATGGTAGTTCGGAAAGGTGGTTCCAATGGTACTTACGGATCGGAACGGAACGGAAAAGTTGATTAACTTTCAACTTTTTCGGAAATTTTCGGAAAGCATAACCTCAAAAGTGGTGATTGTGTTGTGACTGCAGGAAAAATAAAATGGATTTAGAACAATTCATTGAAGACATTAAAAAAAAACCGGAACTTTATAATAAACAAAACAAAAATTATATGAACTGTAATGAAAAAGAGAAAATATGGAAGGAGTTAGATAAGACATACCAAATAGAGGGTAAGTTTTAAGAATGCTTTGAATAACAAACAGTTAAGCAAACATATACTTTTATAGCGAAAAAAAAATGGAATTCAATACGGGACAAGTACGTAAGGGAGAAAAAAAAACTCGAGGCTGCATCTGGTTCCGGTGCAAAAGAAAGTTGTATGTGGGAGCTCTTCCCCTTACTTACATTTTTGGACGATAGCATTAAACCAAGAAGGTGATCCATAAATTTTAAAACAGTTATTGATATTAATATAATTAATTATAGAATGAAAGAAAATATTGATTGCGAAAGTAGCACCAGCTTCATTGTAGTGGACGATAATTCGGAAAGCTGGACATTTGAGGCAGACAACCAGGCGGCATGTTCCTCAGTAATAAGTTTGGAACCGGATACGCAAGATTCGGTCTTGTTTCCTAGTAGCACAGGAAGTAGCACACCAGTAGCACGTAAAAGGGGACGTGAAACAGAAGACCATTTAAACAAGGCTTTTCTTCAAACATTGTCTGTTTTTTCGGAAAAACTTAAAGACACGGAAGATGATGAAGACAGTTTATTTCTAAAATGCATTGAAAAAAAAATGAAGAAAATGAGCGAGGAAGAAAAATCGCAATTCAAAATCGATTTGTTGATTAGGGCTACGGAAGCTGTCAAGAATAGTCACGATGTATAAAGAATAATAAAAATATGTATATTTTATTTTCACTTATATAAAGATCTAATTTTTATTCCATAACCTATTCCTAATTACACGATATTGAAAAGGAACAGCCCCTTCATTAATAAAATAATCTGCCAAGTTATCTCGCTGATTGAATGCAGCACGTGTGGCATTGTTAGATCCAAGTCGAGCTGCCGGGAGATTTTGGACTTCTTGTCGCCACTCACCCTCACATATAGTATGCTCACTGTCTTCTCGATCTATAAAGTTTGGCGGGATGTACCTACTCTCAGTGTCGTTGAGCTTGATAAAGTTATGCAATGCGACTGCAGCTAGTACCACTCGTTCAGCATTTTCCGGGTGCAAGTTTACTGTATTTTTCAAAATTCTCCAGCGAGAAACTAAAATTCCGAAACTGTTTTCGATGATCCTGCGAGCTCTGGACAGCCGATAATTAAATATTTCTTTGCGTTCAGACAAAGCTTTTCCTGGGTATGGTCTCATCAGGTTTGTTCGCAGTGGAAATGCCGCATCGCCAACAAAGAAATATGGACATATCCTACTGCTGTTTGGTAAGTTGGTCTCTTTTGGAATAGGTAATTTTTCCTCCAATAACTGCTTTCCAAAGTTGGACTCTCGTAAGATACCTTTGAAAAAAGTATCATATATATATGTATGTAATTTAAAATCCATATTTTCTACTTACCACCATCACTTTGGCTTCCATATGCACCTACACAAATATCGGTGAAGGTGTAATTAGCGTCGCATACAGCCAACAACACAATACTGAAGGTCTTCTTATAATTGAAGAAGCTGGAACCACTATTGGGCGGCGCTTGAATATTAATGTGCTTTCCATCGATAGCACCTATGCAGTGAGGCATATCCCATTTTTCTTCAAATTCTTTAGCAATTAATTCATAATCCACAGAGTTTGGTTTCGATACGTATATAGATAGCACATTCCAGAGGACATCATTTCTAAAATAATGCGTCTTACTGTTGTTTTCCCCATTTTATAGCTCGAAGCCAAAAACCTTGGACTGACTCCTTGAGACAAATATCTAAATTATAAATTCATAAATAAAAAAGGTTTCTTATCTTCAATGAAATGTGCTTACGACAAAGTAAGAGCAAGTCTGCACTCAAAATGTATAGGCCGACGTATAGACTTTTTTGTTAAATCCCTTTCCACTAAATTAAGGAGAAGGTCATACACTTTTTTGGTCATACGGGTGTGCTGGAAAAACATCTCGGGATCCATTTGCTTCATTGGCAAAAAGCTTGCATTAAAAAAACCCAATCTATTTCTTGTCAAATTATTTGGACGAACCCACCACCGTCTCTTGCTTCTTTGTCTCTTTTTAATTTTTTCATATTCCCGGTATAATTTATATAGTTCACAAAATAATTCAAAGTACTTGAGGAGCTTACTTCTGTCCATTTTGAACGTCACTTACAGACAGAATTGTCAAATTTCGGAAGCATTGGAACTAGCATTACCAACGGAACGGTGCGGAATAGACGGATCGGAACGGTGCGGATGCATTGGGATCCCGGCTTAATACGAAAAAATTACAAATTTCGAGTTGTGTCACTATTCTTGCCGAGAGGCGATAAGTCCTTGTCGTGTGGACCCACTATAAGGCTAAAGTTGCACAGGATGCGAGCTCTGACGATAACTTGTTCAGATGCTCTCTGTTCGTAAGCCTCGTGTACAGTTGACAAACTCCGATTCCGCTCTTTTTGAAGCGAAGGTTTTTAAGCCACTTTTTACGGGGAGTCAACCGGGGGAATCAATCCGTCAACTTGAAATTTTTGATGTGAAATATATCTATTGACGCCTTTAGAGTTTGACCGACTCGTATGCCGTCTTAATATTTGTCTTGAGTAAAGTAAAGTTGAGTTTAGGTTGAGACTTGAGTTAAGAATTGAGAAGTTAAATTGAGTTAAGGAGTTGGATTAAAAGAGTTGGGTTAAAAGTTGAGTTAAGAGTTAAGCTGCTCTCAGTTGAGTGAAAAGTTACTATATTAGTTAAAAGGTCTGTTAAGAGTTGAGTTGAATTGACCTAAGACTTGAGATTTGAGTTGAGATTTCAGCTTCGAGTTAAGAAGAAAGGAGTTAAACGTTTAATTGAGTTTAGATTTGCTTGGTTCAGGGTTTGGTAGCCTGGTTTTATTTATTTGTGTTTGCAACGGTGCGAAATTTGTTGTGTTATTTGATTTATGGAATTGGTTGGGGTATACTTGATTTGTGGTTGTCCTGTTTGCATTCTTGGTTGGCTCTGGGGATTCATTCCACTGTGGTCGTTGTTGGTAAAAGGAAGGGTATGTTCTATTGTATCTACTTTGTTGAATGTTAGGAGAACGTGAGAAATCTTCGTGTCTCGGTTTCTTGTGGAGTTGTGGCTTTTGGTTGTTAGAGTTAAAGAAAGTCACTTTTCATATATGTAATGTTTTGCTCCTTGATACAATATGAAAGGGCAACCGGCAGAGACTCTGGTCTCATGGCTCTAATAATGGAACCTAGTGGTTCTTTTAATCCTGCAAGGATCGTATTGAGGCACATTTCCGAATATAGGTCTTTCTTAGCATTTACTACATTTTGGTCGAGTTCGTGTATTAGAATATTATTGTTCATTGCAGCCTGAATTTCGATTATTTGGCTGTAAAATTCTTGAACGGATTTATTTACTTGTTTGAGGTGTGAAGGTCTCTAATTAAAGAAGTTTCGCTTCTTTTGTCTGAGTAATGAAGAATTAGGTTGCCTTTAATGGTTTCCCAATTTAAGGGCGTCCCATATATGTTCAACACTTCATTTGCGGGACCTTCGATTTTATTTCGAATGGCCCTTAATAAAATTCTTGAATAAGGGGTACCGTCTCTACACTACTAGTGTGAATTAAAATTATTTCCATATTGCTAATAAATTCGTATAGCAATCTGGGATTGCCATCGAATCGAGGTAAATCTTTTATTGCGTCTGGGATACGGAGTGAGTTGAAATCGTTGGTCGTTGACGCGACTTGTGGTGCTAAAGGACCTGGTTGTTCACTGGTCATATTAAAATAGGGATGAATCTGGGAGGCACCACGATCACTACCTTGACTCGTAATTGACTCGTCACAGATATCTAATTTGTCAGTTTCGCTATTTACCGGCAATAACACTCTTTCACTTTCACTTGTATCTGTTTCCCTTACGGATTCAAGACTACTAAAAAGTCTTCTTAACTTAGAATAAGGCTTAGGCATATAGGAAAAGAAGGATAAATATTCAATATTCACTTACATCAATGCCAGGGCGAATGTTGATAAAATAAAATTGATTTAGATATTTAACAATTCTTTATTTGAATTCTATAATTGATCTTCTCTTCTTTGGAGTTAAAATATTACTGCCTAAACTAAATTCACATTTTTAATATCAAACTAAAACATGGAAAATTGAAAGTGTTTAAGCATGCAAAAATGGGTTGAAAAGCTTTAACATACAACTAGGTGAAATTGGATCAGCGGATGTTGTCCAGACTGGGATGTTGCAATTCGTGGGAAGAAATGTTGAACATAAATGTTGATACACATGCGGGGTTATGCGGTCATGTAACTCCTCCCCCCTAAGAGTGAAGCGAGGGCCACAGGTACTGAGGGTTGAAGCTTTGGGTTGTTGTTGGGGCTGCTTGTTGGAGGGATGCTGGAATCTCGTTGATAGTCCATCTAATACTGTAGTGATGTCTCCATAGTAGGTAGCTTATGATGATTAGAATTAAAATTGATATAGTTATCCAGCTGATGTAGGTTATATGGTTTCGACGGTTAATGTCTATTTTCAGGACTTCTAGGGTTTCTTTAGTTTTGAACTAGTATGTTTGGAGTTTCTGCAGGCTCAATTTTTCTGTTGTAGGTTTAGGATGAATTGTGTTGAACAGGATCGGATGGATGTATATTTCTTCCCAGTAGATGCTCGGGTTGTCTCTATAGGTTATCTGGTTGATAGTTATTTCGCAGTTGCGAAAATGGATCAGTATGGTTCCTTTTGCTGTTTGATTTCTGATACCACAAGTAGATTGGACGGTTGTTTCGGGCGAATTAATTAGTAAAATATAGTTTGGTTCCGATTGGCTTATTGCTGTGCGTATTTCAGTTTCTTCGATGTTGCAGGATGCTGGTTGGTTTTCCATTAATTTTCCGATGCAGGAGGATTGGTTGATATATCTTGGTTGGAGGGAGATTCGTCTAATTCGTTTGCATTGATTTCGATTTGCTTAGGGTTATCGCTAGTCAGTTTTACCCTGCTCAAGGCGTCGGCGTTGGTGTTCTGCGTACCACGTTTGTAAGCGATTTCATAATCAAACTCCTCTAGTTTGAGTCTCCAGCGTTCTAATTTTGAGTTTGGTTCTTTAAAGCTCATTAACCATGTTAGTGGCTTGTGATCGGTAATGATTTTAAATTTGTGTCCGTATAGATACGGGCGAAAATATTTAGTGGCCCATACGATTGCCAATAATTCCATTTCGATTGTGGAATAATTGATCTCTTGATCTGGGTATCTCTATACGACTTGGTGTAAATCGGCTCTTCGTCCGTGGTTGGTATTGAATGTTTGATTCCCTAAAAAAGAGGTCTTCGTATTCTCGGCAAATTTTAGATAATGCTTTTCTTTCTTCCGAATTTAGGTGATCTGCCCGGATTAGCTCGGTTATTTCGTTTTTCGTCGGTAACTCTTCGATGTCATGTAGTTATGTAGTTCGAGTTAACAAAGGCTTTTGCTTTCAATGGTTGTTCAATGATCTTCGATCACGCTATATCAATCGTTAGCTTCATACAATCCCTCGGAAATATATAGGTTTGGTTGGATTACCGAACCTGGAAGTAGGACGTCTCCGTCACGGACATCGACGGGAAGTTTCGCCATTATTTTGGATTGAGCGGCAATCAAATGCTTCCCTGAAGAAAGGTTTGGCTTAAATATTAGGGGAATTTTTGCATTTCTAGTTACGAGGGCGTCTTCTACTAGGTCGATATTTGCGCCTAATTTTTTAAGGGCGTCTAGTCCGATCAGACCGTCAAAGTAACCATGAAATTTAAAAATAAAAAATTGTAGTTTGCCGGGGTCGATGAATTCTATGAATGTTGGAAGAGTAACTATTTTATCGATTGGGTATTTGCCCAATATAGTAATTATTGTAGTAGGTTCGCATTTTTCAACGTCATTGGGGGAAATAAATTCGGGATTAATGAACGACGATGAAGATCCTGAGTCTATCAAGAACTTAAACGGCCGTCCGAATGGGCTTGTTATATTGACGTAAGCGAGCACTGTACCATGTTTATTGACGTCTAGGTATCCTGTTGGGTTTTCGAGGCGAAGTTGTGAAAATTTGTTGTGTCGTCGATTTCGAGAAATTCGTCTTGTTTTGTGTATGTGTCTTGTACCATTACATTAGGGTATTGGTTCATATGATTTACGTTGAAAAGTTCCTCAGCGCGATATTTCAGGAGGTTTCTATTAGTGTTAGAGAAGTTTCCTGATCTGTGAGCAGTTGGTTGTCGAAATTTGGAATATCCTGAGCCTAATTCCATTGGTTCCGGGTTTGGTAGCCTGGTTTTATTTATTTGTGTTTGCAACGGTGCGAAATTTGTTGTGTTATTTGATTTATGGAATTGGTTGGGGTATACTTGATTTGTGGTTGTCCTGTTTGTATTCTTGGTTGGCTCTGGGGATTCATTCCACTGTGGTCGTTGTTGGTAAAAGGAAGGGTATGTTCTATTGTATCTACTTTGTTGAATGTTAGGAGAACGTGAGAAATCTTCGTGTCTCGGTTTCTTGTGGAGTTGTGGCTTTTGGTTGTTAGAGTTAAAGTCACTTTTCATTGTATGTAATGTTTTGCTCCTTGATACCATATGAAAGGGCAACCGGTAGAGACTCTGGTCTCATGGCTCTTATAATGGAACCTAGTGGTTCTTTTAATCCTGCAAGGAACGTATTGAGGCACATTTCCCAATATAAGTCTTTCTTAGCATTTACTACATTTTGGTCGAGTTCATGTATTAGAATATTATTGTTCATTGCAGCCTGAATTTCAATTATTTGGCTGTAAAATTCTTGAACGGATTTATTTACTTGTTTGAGGTTGTGAAGGTCTCTAATTAAAGAAGTTTCGCTTCTTTTGTCTGAGTAATGAAGAATTAGGTTGCCTTTAATGGTTTCCCAATTTAAGGGCGTCCCATATATGTTCAACACTTCATTTGCGGGACCTTCGATTTTATTTCGAATGGCTCTTAATAAAATTCTTGAATAAGGGGTACCGTCTCTACACTACTAGTGTGAATTAAAATTATTTCCATATTGCTAATAAATTCGTATAGCAATCTGGGATTGCCATCGAATCGAGGTAAATCTTTTATTGCGTCTGGGATACGGAGTGAGTTGAAATCGTTGGTCGTTGACGCGACTTGTGGTGCTAAAGGACCTGGTTGTTCACTGGTCATATTAAAATAGGGATGAATCTGGGAGGCACCACGATCACCACCTTGACTCGTAATTGACTCGATTGACCTTGACTCGTCACAGATATCTAATTTGTCAGTTTCGCTATTTACCGGCTTCAAGACTACTAAAAAGTCTTCTTAACTTAGAATAAGGCTTGGGATATAGGAAAAGAAGGATAAATATTCAATATTCACTTACATCAATGCCAGGGCGAATGTTGTCTTCATTTTCGGATAGGTGATGATGATAATTGAGATCCTCCGGTCTGTTTCCTGGTTCCCTCGGTGTTCGGCGATTCTGCGTTGTTTATCACAAATAATCAGAAAATTTGCCACTATTATCGATATTCCTTCGATATTGCAATTTTATGCATAACACGATTTTCTGATTTCACAGGTTGATGTTCCTTCAATCTATTTGTGTAATCACTGCACTGCTGATATTCTTTCAGCTATATCAAACTACCGGATTAAACTTTACGAGGATAGACCGTCACCTATCCTACCGACTGCGTCAGTTAAATCTTTACTTTCGCCCGTCGATAAAATAAAAATGATTTAGATATTTAACAATTCTTTATTTGAATTCTATAATTGATCTTCTATTCTTTGGAGTTAAAATATTACTGCCTAAACTAAATTTACATTTTTAATATCAAACTGAAACATGGAAAATTGAAAGTGTTTAAGCATGCAAAAATGGGTTGAAAAGCTTTAACATACAACTAGGTGAAATTGGATCAGCGGATGTTGTCCAGACTGGGATGTTGCAATTCGTGGGAAGAAATGCTGAACATAAATGTTGATACACGTGCGGGGTTATGCGGTCATGTAACTCGCGCGTAAACACGATCTTTCACATAGCCCCACAAAAAGAAATCCAAAGATGTTAAATCGCAGGATCCTGCGGGCCAATTAACATCACTCAATCTCGAAATTGACCAGTGTGGTGTGGCTTGTGGCTCCGTTCTGTTGGAACCACATGTCTTCCAGATCATAATCTTCGATTTCTCTCCAAAAATAATCGGTTAACATGCGTCCATAGCGCTCAGAATTGACTGTTATGGCCCTTCCTTGAGCGTTTTCAAAAAAATAAGGACCAATAACACCACCGGACCACAATGCACACTATACGGTCACTTTTTCGGGATGGAAAGGCCTTTCTGCGATCACCTGAGGGTTTTGGGAGCCCCATATGAGGCAGTTCTGTTTATTCACGTAACCGCGAAAAATGGGTCTCATCAGCATCAATGGCTTGTTGTTCAACCCAATTTGCGTATGTTCTGCGTTGTCCATGGTGTTGAGGCTTCAGTTCTTGAGTGAGTTGGCACAATGAGCTGTAAGACAATCCCAAATGTTGAGGACGTCGAGGAAAAATTCGGGGCTTCCTCCAAACTTTGAGCAACAACCACGAATTTTTCAGCTGAACGAATGTTACGATGATGCACAGGCCTTATAATATCAGTAACTGATCCAGTCTCTGAATTTATTCACTGTGTTCAAAATTGTTTGCTGACGGCTCGTAAGGCCCTTAACGTTGATACAGCAGAATCACTATATTTATAGTAAAATTTAATAATTTTAACGCGTTCTTCAACTGTTAAACGATCCATATTCGAAAATGGCAAACCCGCAACAAAACAAAAAACACGCTTCGGACGACGTTTACGTTTGACAGATGTTGAATGGCAGGGTTTTACTTTCTCAACTTCGAATTGGATAACCCTGTACTATTAGTCTGTCATGTCGTTCAGGTCATGGTGTAATGTCTAGTAGCAAGCTTTATTTGAAGAAAAGAGAAGAAGAGGAAAAGTTTGTTGGGGCGTTCCATTTCAAAATCAATCAATGTTGTGCTAACTTATTAGTTGATCAACCGTGGTCCCCGCAGTGGATTGATTCGCAATATCCCGAAGTAATTGCATACGAACAAAAAAATTCATCAAAATCGATCAATTCGTTCTCGAGATATCAAAAACACGTTCGACACAAAATGTTAGAATAGTTATTCTGCTATTCGGGGCGGAGACAAATCCAACAAATCAAAAATCATAAAAATCGGTCCAGCCGTTCTTGAGTTATAAATGGGCGCACACGTATAAAAGTCCACCATTGCAGGTTTTATAACAATTTTAAAAAAAGCTCACAGACGAAACTACCTCTTACACGGAACTGCGAAGTTAGTCTAGTTTTATTGCTTTATTTTAGTTCACTTGTATTAATTTTAGCAAAATGCTAAACCAACATGTTTTTATTGCTGAGTCTGTCTTTAATTTTCACCATTGGAGAAATAAGGCTAGATCAAAGCTAAATATTGCGACTCATGTAAATATTCCATTTGCGTGAGGATGAAATGTACATACAATCCGAATATCTCAATTTATTATATTTTAAATTGGTAAAAGCTTCCAATACTGATGATTGGTCGAACCTAAATAATGCAGCAATCCATAATAATTATAAAGTGCGTGATAATAATTAGCGCGACATTCCAGAGTTTTATTTATGTTTCCACCCATATTCCCGAACGCAGGAAAAATTTACTCTGAAATAAAATTGTTGGTAAATGCACTTCAATCATCTAGAACAAACGTTTCAAAGGGTAATAATTAATGCCATTAATTTGGATTTGTGTAATTAGCATTAGCAGCACGGTTATCATTACAGTAAATGTTTTTGAAGAAGTAAAACTGAATTTAAAATTTGAAAAATTTAAGTTGAAATTAAAAAAAAAATTGTTTTAAAGTTGCAATTAATATTTTAAGCAACCAAGTGATTTTAAGTGGTTTTGGATATTAAACTAAACAAACTCATTTCGCCATGTTTTCCTGTACAACGGAATTATTTTTTTTGGTTCTAATACAAGTTAGTTTTGTGTCCACAATATTTTAGATTTATTATCAAAAATTGCCGAATGTTGAAACGTTATTTCTATTATTATTTTTATTTTCAACCTCAGAATTCGTGTGTGCATCCAGAATACAACGAATCAATACACATTTCTGTTGACGGCATGCGGTTGTTATTGACCACTGCTAATAAAATGAAAAATCCTGTCAATTGTGCAGTTTTCGTTTTATCGATTACATTTTCGGTGCTGTGGGCGAATTTCTAGGTTATTTGGTTAATTTTAATTCCAGCATATCTCTATTGAACAACATCCACAATTATATATGCGGAATTACGATATGATCACAAATTTGGTCATATTTGATATTAAACCAGGTGGATGGTCTAGGATCTTGTCGATTAACATTGGCTTCAAGCTACATATTTGTATACACGGTGTATACATTAAGTCTACAAAGCGGCCGGCTGTGGATAGGTTTTTGGTCAAACAAACAAAATTGTATGAGATTGAAGGAAAATCGTAATGGATTTGCCGCTAGGGCGGTTTTGATTTATTTTTGTTAGAGTTTTACATATCACCCTGTAATTTTGTCTATGTTTCCATGAATAAGATACCGGTGTATGCAAAATACTCTCACCTACCTATATTTTGAAAGTAACGGCTCCACTTTACCATCTTACTTACTTCCAGAGTTATTTATGTGTAGTCAAAATTTGGGTTTTTTTAACAAAAATTTCAGCTGGCAAGCTGGTTGAACAGATTTTTATTTTAAGTCAGGTGATCATAAAATGTCTAGAGTTTCCAAACTCATTCCAATCCTCCGCAAGTTACTAGCTTAAGCAAACGACATTGGCATTATGGACAAGAGTTGTACAAGAAGCTTTTACCCACATTGATGGGGTGGCGGCATGAAACCTGGGGTGGTAGCACGTAAGTTGTTTCAATCGACCTCTTCACACAAATATCTTGAATTTTTGTATGAAGAGGGCGACTGAAACAACTTACGTGCTACCATCCCTGAAACTGCACATCATTGAAAGCAAAACAAAGTATATGGGGGCCTCGTTTGCAAGAAGACTTAACATTGGTCCCATAATCAATGTAGATTAGCGCGAGTTTGAAGTAGTTATATCATTTACCCACCTTGGGTCAATAGTAACCTATTATAGTCTGTCGAGGCTCTTTAGATTCAAGCCTCTAAAAATTATGTCCACTACTACTACCAAGACGTGGTTGCTTAGGAGAAATCATTTTTACCTCGTAGCCATGTTCGAGAGGAAAATCCTTTGGAGAATTAACGTCGATCCACACATATCCGATGCTTTCCGTGTCAGTGGCTTCCGTGAAGAATTTTTCACCGACGTCCACACACCACCGCAGTATCAGTGCTCAATGTTCAACGGCATCTCCTTTTTAGATTTGAAATTTGAACAGCGATCTGAAGGCATCATGGTATTAGCGTAGGGTTCAATAGATCTACATATGGGCAAAAACGCGAAAAAAGGCATATTTGGACATTCAAAACCCAACAAAAAAAGTTTACCGACCGAGTTTCTTGTGGGTTCTCCCCCCATATGGCCCCAAAACAAGCTCGTTTCTGCTACAGGGGTTACAAGGCGACCGTCTACCACATGTTTACGGTTGTTTTTGTGTTTCTGTCTGCCACGGAGGGGACAGGTTTTGAGTAGTTTAGTAATTTTTGCTGTAAACTGCAGAAACAAAACGTGTAAGATTTTTCATGCTTTTTGTGGGTTTCAACCCATTATTGAAGTCAAAAAGAAGTTCAAATGCACATTGGAAGAAAGATAAGTTCTTTATGTATTGTTCATTGGTTAATTTTTACAACTCAAAATAGAAATTTCAATTGAAGAAAATCTATAAATTGAAGAAAATCTTTAGTCTTCGTTTCTGGCGACCTTTGAAGCTCTAAAAAACATAAAAGAATATAAACATTGAAGTTGAGATGATTTATTTAAGTGAAATTGTCTTAAAATGTGATTGTACCTGTTGCTTTTTCTTGTAATCGGTGCACTTTCACAAGCAGTTATAGAAATCGGTTTTCTTTTTACATTTTTGGTTTTATTTGGTTTTACGTGTTTTGGAGGTACGAATGCCGAAGTGGATGGGCCCATATCGGCTGATTCTGTTGTTGCTGTAGCGGTCTGAGCGGATATTGCTGTCGTTGCCTTTTGACGCTGGCTTTTATTTTGATTGTAATCAAGTTGCCCAAGATTAAAATGACTACAACTCGAGCCTGGTGGAACATTCAAAGCATGTAAGTGAATTGAAATGAAGTATAGTTGAATCTGTTCGACTCCAGGTCCACTGGTGGACTTTGAGTGTGCCGCCAAATTGCTTCAATGTGATATTTACTACGTTTATAAGCGGAGTTTCACTCCCGGATTCTCAATCCAAAGTAAAACTCCCCATGGGTTTATAAGCAATGGGAGTGTAAATCCAAAATACTTTCTGGTTTGAGATGACAGCTCCAAGCTCAAATTCAAAATCATAGTAAAGACAAATATAAACCCAATGTTTAATTTAATGTAATTTAAAAATATCCATAAACAAAGAAAAAAAACTATTATAGCAAAATAAAACACCCAGCTTCTTCTTTACAAAGTTTTCCCCCTTCGGAAAAAATTCTCACTCCCAGTCAGCGTTTATAAGCACAACATAAACCGGGATCGAAGTTTCACTCCAGCTTTTTCTTCGGGAGCGAAAATCCAAGTTCTGGATTTTCACTCCCGGTTTATAAGCGGTGTTTCACTTCGGATCGAAACTTCCATCCGGAGAAAAACTCCGCTTATAAACGTAGTAATTTTTGAGAAGATTTGCCATTTCTGTGATCTGACTTGCAGACGCCTCGCCTATATACAAGTCGGGGCTCTTCTCAAGTAAAGTCCGATGGAATTCCTCAAAATTATTAATGTCCCGTCCATATTTTACCTCATCGTGAGCAATCCTTTTTAAAACTGCGCCCATGCCATCGCAGCGGCTTTTGCCATGTCCTGCTTCACTGAAGTTATATGTCATATTTTCAATCTGTGGGAGCCATTTCATGAAACATTGTGAAATCAAGTAGAAAAAGAACTTGTTACGGTACTGTGCAGTTGGTCCGTCAGATAAAAAAATGTATTGTCTTAACCGATTTCATTATCGGTGAGAAAAATTTCAACGCTTGGCTCAAATGTGCAATGATTGTTGACGAATGGTGATGTAAAGAGGGCGAAATGGTGCAAAATCCTTTCTTTAGTCGCCGGTGATACAGATAACCGGTGTGAATGGTTATCTGCTGGCGACTAGCTCCAAAATGTACCCCTTGTACCTCGGTATTATATTTACAAGAATAGTTCTTGCTGAAATCCATCATAATCAAAAATTCATAGTCTTTTAAATTATTCTTTAGGTTATTGATCTGAGTATATTGGTGCAAGATCCTGAATTCATGGTCCATGAACTTTTGGAGCGAATCTTTGAAAGTTTCTGTGGCGGTTTGCCCCTGTTCAGACAAATGTTCAATTTTTGTGATCGATACCTCCATTTCTAGACCTGTTTTACCATTTATCCTTTTTTCTTTTATGGTGACCCACTTTTTGTAAGAAATGACAGTCTCTAAACTCTTTTCATCCTGATTAATTGAAATTTGTTTGTGATTACAGTGGATGCAACTTCGGCTCAGACACTCCGGTTTAATTTCATCGCAGGTCATCGACTGAACTACATATCTTATGGACTGAATTTTGCTGAATGATCTTGGCAGAATTCAGAGCCTTTACAAGCACTGAAAAGTTCTCATGTGTTACACAAGCACAAATGTCCCTGTCAGTGAGTTTAGGAGCTCTACAATTCTTCGGCTTGTATTTCGTGAAGCAAGTGAGGCCTATTTGGTCCTCTGGACTTCGCGCCGAACAGAATTTTCTGTACAAGTCAATGATGTAACCTTTCAAATATAACCTTGGGGTGATCACTCCATCACTCTTCTTGCAGTGTTTTTTAGTGGGATCAATTGTACAATTTTTCAAATAGAAATCTGTAATTTGTTTTTTCAAAATGCGAGAATCTTCCCTTTGTTGTCTAATATTAAATTCCTGAACTGTATCTGTTCTATACATTCTTTTCTTGAAGATTGGAACAATTTCCTTGAAATCTTCCAACTATCAACTATCTTATCAGCTAAAGTTCTCCCAAGAGTATGTTTCAATTTATGGTCCCTGGAATTTTGGTGGTAGATTTTTTGTATGCGATCACTCAAAACTGCTCCTGTAATCTATTAAAAAACACTGCGATGTCAATACAAATAAAGAATAGTAAGGAGGAGCTGAGAAAGCTCAGATAAGGTGTTTTTATTTACCATTTTCTTTTTAATTAGAGTTTTATTTGCCTGTGAGTCTTTCAATAAATTGTCAATTTCTTTTTCGAATGCTGCCTTTTCTGGAATATTTTTGACGACTAATCGTTGCATTCTCTTCTTTAGAGCAGCCATGGCATTTTGTAAGGACTTATTTCTTTCCTGTACTTTTTGGAGATCACGGTAACATTTTCTTTGTCTTATTTTTGATCTTCTCTGTGCATTACCCGGGAGCCAGACGATCAATTTTGTCTGCAATTTCAAATATTGCATGTCAAAGTTTTATCAGCAGGAATTTTATTGCATTGCAATTTCATTCTTAAAAGAAATGCCTTTTAAAAAAATTTATGTTAATTCACATAAAATTAAATAATCCAACGTCAAGTAATCTCCACTGCTTAGGTTTTTCCACTTTCCGCCATTTTGTTTTAAAGAAATTCAGGATTTCTTGCATATGCAACCATTGCATTTACAATATTGCATTGCATATTGCAGCAGAAGCTACACGATCAATTGCAATTGATCAATATGCAATTGATCAATATGCAATTGATCAATATGCAATTGAAAAATTGATCGTGTAGCCCCCGGGTTAGTGGCTTGATGAGACGGGGGCCAGTAAGGTTGAGAGATGCAGGTAAGAGCCCTTCGTTTTCAGGATCTGCACCGGTGTTTTCGAGAGCCTTACTTTTTTCCTGTCTCCAGTTCCTCTTTCTCTCTCTTTCATATTGCTTGACCTCTCGGTGGTCCCTTCTAGAAAGCAAGGAAACTGGTTTCACTTTGCCGTCATTGACTCTTTGGGCCCACCGTTTGCGCTCTTTTTCACAATATTGTTGGTGCTGTTTTGGGTTCTGACGAATTTTTTCACGCCTGAGTTTTACCATTTCTCGCTTTTTTTGTAATCGAGCCTCTCTTTGGGCTTTGGTGGGTCCCTTTTAAGCGAAAAAACATGCAAATGAAACAATGGAAATATTTGAACAAACGACACAAGAATCAACCTTACTTTTTTAGCTCGAGTCAAAAATTTTTCGTCCTTCTCCATTTTTTCCGCTCGTACTGCTCTTGCCTCAGAAGTCCTGTTATCTGTCTGCTTTTTAGCGGCTCGCGTTAACACTTTTCTCAGAATTTCCAACTTTATTGAAGATTTCAAGAAAAAGGTGCCACGGAGGGGACTATTTGACTTAAAATCGCTTTTCTGAGTTCAGGAAGAATCCTGAGTGAATTTCCGCTTACCGGTGACCACAGCTTCTTAGAACAACTTCAACTTTCCACTTCTGACGCGTTCTTTTCGGTTTGAAGTTGAAACCGCGACTGCCACGGTGGGGACTTGTTTGAATATGCGTTTGCACTTTGAATTTTAGAGCAAGCGAAATTTACAGTTAGGGATTCAAATCGAACGCGCCGAATGGGTTTTCGAATTGTTGCAGTTTCATGAAACATCCCCCGAGCAGAGGGAGCCACAACAGAACATTCGGACGCAAGCGGCACTGCGGTTCGCAATTTTAACGGAAAATTTCGGGAAAAATTCGAATACGTTTAAGTTCTGTATTCTGGCGTTCCGGTTTGCGATAAAAGAGAAAAAATCAAAGTTGTAGGCCCCAAAAACCATTCGTGAACGTCCTATCCCGAATCGCATAAGTTGGTCCATTTAATATGCGCAATTAATCTGGATTTTTGTAGTTGGGACATGCCACGGAGGGGACATTTTGCACAGTTTCTGGGGCCTGCCGGGCTTTATGGCTGGCTGGATGGCCGTTTTTTTTGTGGAAAAATGTTGTCTAGGTACCGATCCACCGAAAGCATTTTTTGGGTACTCATTTCCGACTCTAAAACGGTCATCGGCTCCGGACACGCATATGCCTTTTTCCGCGTTTTTGCCCATATACCATCTTCGAATGCTTTGGCTTGTATGACACTAATGTCAAACTTCCATCGTAATAGGAATATTGACGTGCCTATTGGTCGAGATCTGGTGTTTTTAAAGTTTTCAGGGATCTATCGTTTATTGGATCTTATAGTGCCAACTATGGTCAGTTTATAGGTTATGTTGCGATTTGTGCCATGAATAGCTTTTTTACATAGTATTCTCTCTGTGGCAGTCCATTAGTTTTTGTGGTTCTCCCAATAGCATAGCATTCATACATATACTTAGCTCTATTGTCGCATATCATTGGTATTTTGATGCCTTACTTAGTAGGTTTATGAAGAATGTACATTCTGAATCAACATCTTCCTCGAAATCTTAGTAATTGTTCATCGATTGTGGCATGCTCCCCCAGTTCTGTTTACATTGAGATATAAACAGTTCCTAAACTTTTCTAATTGGAATGAAAGGATCTTCTTGACGAACAAGGGGCCGTAAAAACTTATAATCCATCCTGAGTCATCTAATTAAGAAATCAAAACGATCCCTGCTCACCACCGCTACATACCGCGTTTCGGGAAAAGTACTATCAAACAGCTTCTTCAGGTGCAAAATGATTGTCTTTTATTGCTTTTATTGCCGCTCTAAACGTTGCACTAGTCATGAAAGCGCCCATCTCAAAATTTGTCTACTGAACAATCTCTTCAATTATTTCGTCAGTAATGAATTATCTTTATTTCGACACATACCTGTTGGGCCCCCGCTTGTACGAATTATATTGATGGCAGATGTTCTTCTACGAGTATAACCTCGACCCTTAGTAGTAGACTAGCGATGTCTGTTCTTACCTATAATCACTCAGTCAACAGAAACCGTTGTACGCTTGTCATGCGTATTAATCCAATTTTCGAAAAAAAAAAAATGGTTTGAGTGATTTTTTGGTAAAAAAAAAAAAAAGATTTTTGCACACTTTGACACCTTGAATAACTTGGAAAGGGTTTAAGTTTTCGAAAAAAATGACAATGCGAATTTTTGTTAGCAATAACGTTTTGTATTGACTGAAAAAAATTCGAAAGTTCCAGCTTTTGAGTGAAATTTTGACCAAAAATTGATTTTCGACAACTTTGACCTTGAATAACTACCTTTCGTCCGTTTTTTTGCTAATTTCCTTGGACTATGAAGAGCACTGAGAACGTCAGTGCAGGGTCGGCGCTTGGGTTTTTTGCGCCCGGTGCACTATGTCATATTGCGCCCCATAAGCTGTTAATGTTTTAACGCAGTGAAGATCACTGGAAAATACCCAAACACTCGCTGAATGGCAGAAAATATTGTCATAGTTTGCATAAAATTTAAGATTTCACCATAATAATGCAGAGATGGGTCAACATCAAACCAACAAAAATCTGCTGAAAACGTCGGTTGCGAAAACAAAGTAGGTGAGAACGACTAGGCAGGCAAATTTTTTGAACCTCTGAATTCTTTCACGGAATTTTTGAATATACTTTTTGACAGCTGTGCAGTTGTTGTAGTTTTATGTCTCCTTTTGAAGCAACAACAAGCTAAGGAATTCTAGAGTTTGTTGGAAAGGTTGGTTCTTGTGAAAACTGTATCGAATTCCAATAAGGAAATTATGATTGCAGCCATGGTTGGTTGGCCCGTGTGAACTTGACCAAATTAATTTGTTAGACAGTACTACTTCGGCTTCACCAGCCGCGAACTGTGCAAGTTCGAGAAAACTGGTGCACTGAACTTCAATTTATGCCTGAGTTTCCATACATTTTCACTTCACATATTGAACTCAGGAAAAATAAAGCCTGAGTTTGCCCAACAGCACATGAAATTGATATTGAATGTAAAAGCTCGCTAAAAAGGTATTGCACTGAAGTCGCCGTCACGTCATGGATAAGTGTGTAGATCGACCTTTGTTTGTCCGTTATATGAAGGACGACGCTTTTACGAGCGTTATTTCGGACTAGATGTCCTGGCGAAAAAAAAGCTCGGTAGGGTCCGCGTCCGGTGGACAGGGCATCTAGCTCGTATGAGTGAAAATGAACCTGTTCGAAAATGAACCTGTTTGAAAATGAACCTGCTCGAAAGTTCTCTACGGTAATTATTGGGTGATCCAGCGAGGGAGACCTAATTCGCTGTAATCGGGACCGGTGGAGAGCATATTTGCGAGTGGTCAGGACCGGATCCCGGTTGTAGACCTGTCAAAGAAGAAGAAGAATGGTAACTCTCTTCGCACTGAAAGTTTGACCATGCATTACTTGTTGCAGCATTATCGGTTACGTTGTGCTTTGATGTCGTCCATCTACATACAATCTTATACTCGTGTTGATTCTCAAAAGAAAATATCATCTTTTTTAGCAAGGGATCTACGAAAGGATTTAGGTATTTTCAATTGTTTGCAGACATTCGTTTTAACGATGGACGATTGAAATACGATGGGCATATATTCTCTAATGAGATGTCCTAATAACTTATATGTTCGTGCTTTTGGATGGTGTTAATGAATTCCTCAAAAGAAACCTCTAGCATATAGTTCTGTGCGTTTAGTAATAGTGTCCTCTATTACATCAAATGATTACTTTTATTTAGGACAAGTTTAGGATCTTTAAACTTGTGTATCATAAATTTGAGATTTTTTACCTGAAAATAAGATATGAGAATTGCATTTATATCTTTAATGTATAGACAGAAATGGGGTAAGATTTTGTATATATCTAATAATAAAAAATCAAAAGAAAGTCATGAATATTGAAACAGCAAAAAACATATTGTATTGGCTCAATTTTCAACACGGCGAGGATAGGTCTAAAACAAATCAAAATCTTGGATCTAACTACAAAAAAAAAATTCCAATTTATTTGCCGAGAGTAAATTCGTAAAGGCTAAAAGTAACGAGCACATTTGTGAATATTAAAATTAAAAATAAATTCATAATTGACAACACAGGTTTCGTTATCTTATGATTGTTTTTTCTAACAAACATATTAAAAAAAATGTCTATACTTTATATTTTTCGAATCTCTAGGACCCTTTAACATTTTTCAACAAATCATCCTGATGTTTCCATATAATATCCCTTCCGAAAAAAACTTTAAATTTAGCACTTCCTTTAAAATATTTTTTAGTAAATAACTAGAAATGTGGAATTAGATATAATAAATAAATAAATTAAAGTAGATATTAAATATAGAACAAAAAAAAAATCAAAATAAGATATTAACTTACTTAAGACTAATAAAAAAAAAATACACAAGATATAAACTGTTATATATACGTACATAAAACATATTATTTAAAACTCAAAAAAAAAAAACTAGACCAAAAATAATGAGAGTCAGTGATATTAATCTATATACCTAATATATATATAATATACTAAAAAAAAAACATATACATAATATAGTTTAAAAAATAAACCAATTTCATTACTAAGTATGAATAGTTTTTATATGAATAAAGCGCAATAAGAAAGAAAATATATAAATGAAATTTATTTACTAAGTTATTTATTTAAGTTAATTATAGAGAAGAAAATTTATCATAAAAAAATTTAATGTTGTTACAAAAGAAAAAGATCTAAAAATAAAATAAATTCGTTGTTTTTTTATGTATAAAAAAAGAATATTTACTTCCATTTAATCCGAGAAAGAAAAACAAATATTATATACTAAAAAATAAAATTTATTTATACAAAGATGTAGTACACAGTTACAATTCTTCCGTTTTAGAATTATTTATTATTATTATTAATTATTATTATGGATGTGTCTAACGGCACACAAAAACGCGAAACGCGACACTGGAAACACTCAAAAAAGCGCAACACTCGAATGCAATCGACACTCGAAAATCTGATGAAAATGTGCGACGTTGTCAAATTTTTTCCACTCGAAGAAACGCGACTAGTAAATAACCTACACAAAATAGTGAGTAGTTTTTCTAAGTTCCTCAACTCAAGTTAATACTCAAATTTGAGTGCTAACACGACTGGCCGAGTGAGGCTCTTTTTTAAAATAAGTTTTAGTTGTTTACACAATTGAAAATTATTGAACAATAATTGTATATTATTTTCTAACAATAACTGGACAAAAATTATTTACAAACTCCATTACTTTTATATATTATGTAGCTCAAGTTAACACTCAACTTTGAATGTTTATACGTCTGTTGAGTAAAGGTTCTTTTCAGAATAAGTTGTTATTGTTTACAAAAAGTTATGAATATATAGTTATTAAACTATAATTGTATATTGTTTTCTAAAAAAACTGGACCAAAACTATTAATAAACTTAACAACTTTTATATATCATGTACAGGGGCGGCGCTTTCATAGGTGCAAATGGTGCACTTGCACCGGCCGCAATTTCAAAAATTAAAATTTTGAAAAAATTACATAGAAAAAAAAAATTGAGAAAGCGTGTCCGTGCCTTCATTATTATATATTAAAGGAACTGAACCGAGTGCCTGTGCCTTTATCAATTGTCTTCTGCAATGGCCAATGTGGCCAAACCGATTCTTTTTCGTTAGCCTGATTTCGGTGTCTATCCTTTCTTGGCCGACACGGTGCTTTAGTTTGTTATTTGTTATTCGTACAGTCATACTATTAGGAAGTCATTGAAAGCGCCTTCTATGTCCAGGAAGACTGTAGGGGTGGAATGTTGTTTTTTCTATGCAAGATTATACAGAAGAAACTAATACCTGCAATGCAGTGATCACTTATTATCCCTTGAAATATGAAGGATTGGAAGGCATCTCTATTATGGATATAGTACTATAAATTGTCTGAGTGCATGATTGTGCTGGAAATAGTTAAGAAAGAAGAAAAACGAAAAATATCCTGGAGCATTAAACAGCATTAGCGGGAGAATTTTGTAAAGTCAAAGCGCAAGCAAACACAGCACAAAAGCAATATCGCAAGCAAACCCTGATTGGATAATGCCAGAGCGGCGCTTTCATAGTATGGGCAATTGGTGCATATGCACCGGACGCAACTGAACGGCTCACAATTACAGAAAAAAGTGAAAAGGTGTTCGCGTGCCTTCATTTTCACTTATTAAAGGACCTCCACAAACTCTTTGTGTCTTTTTCCATTGGCCTTCACTGCGATCACAAAATGAGCAGAAATAATGGGGGCGCAATATGGCATACTGCACCGGGCGCAATAAAATCAAACGCCGGCCCTGATCATGTAGAACGCTTAGGCAAAAAATAATAAACGACCTTGTACAATTATAAGTTTTAATTACACATACAAATCACAATAGATATTCAAAAATATCCATAGACTTATAATATACTTATGATTAATGTACGTATCGAACGCTTGTCTCGGTCGTCCCTGGATCAAAGTTGATTCCGGTACTTTTATCTCGCTTGTGTTCAAGACCGCACTATCATTCAAACTACAATCGCCATCTGACTCTGTACCAATAACAGGAATATTCTTCCTCCACAGTGAAAGCAGTTGATTGAGTATTATGAGTTTTACCTCTGACAACTGAATTTCTTGTGGAGTTTTTTTCAGACAGAAAAGATGACGCCTTTTTTCATTTCCGGTTTTCAACTTCATCAATGTACATTGAATACCATTTAATTCTTCATTTGTTATATTCGAAAGTTGCACTTTGTTTTCCTTTCGCCCACAAATCCATCACATCATGCAAACAGTCATTCTTGTTTTCAAAATTTCGATTCGCAGACAAGCCAGCCAATTGAGCAAAGTGTCATACTTCTTCTCAAGTTTTTGCAGAGTCACATGTACCCCGTTTATGACTAGGTTCAACCCAGGTTCAACCCGGGTTCAACTCAGTCATAAACGGATGTCGAGTTGAAACTGGGTCACTCAACCCAACACCGCTCTCCTACCTGGATTGAGTTGATATTTTGCCTAATATACGCGAGTTGAGTTGAAATTGGGTTGAAATGACATTTGTTTGTTTACCATCCGTGAAGTCCGCCTTCGTCGTAAATTTGTGTTCGGTGTTTTTGCTTGCACAGCAATAAAAATATATTTCGTTCTGAGTGTTTACGAAATGAGAATTTCACACAAAAATTTGAGGTTATGTTTTGATATCAATTCAACTCTATTTCAACCCAAAATGAACTCAACTCGACTTCATATACGGTGGTCCAAATTTCAACTCGACCTCGACCCAACTTTTCTACCTAGTCATAAACGGGGTAATGTTCATTTGATCGCCTAAGTTTTGTGACGCTACCGTTTGATGATTTGCTACAAACAGGGCAGTTTGTGATTTTGTATAGTTCAGTATCACAACGTACACTATACTCTCTCAACCACCTTTCTGCACATAATTTAATCAAAAAGTGGTTTCTCGAAGAAATAACAAGTCGCAAAAATATGTTTGCAAGGCAGAAAAATGTTGAGCGGGTTTTCAGACATTTGCATTTAGTCAAAGTACATGTGATTGTTCTTCCATTCAATTTGAAAGAGCATTGTTCTCGGGCGAAATTACTACTCATAACTTGAATGTCCGGGTACTGCAGCAGTTCGGCAAAGGCTTTGGGAGTCAATAATTCACAATAGGTGGTATTCTCGTTGGCGAGTGACGTGACTACGAGGGACGTTGTGGAATGAAACTGTCGAGGCCTTCATACATATCGAGGAACATGTTACTCGACACGTCGCCTTGTGACAATTACATACGAATTTATTCGGTTTGGTTGCCAGAAATTTGTTATAATGTTTATATTCATATTATAATGGTAATGAGAATACCAATTTAAGGTCGAAGTGACCCATCTGTCACGTCACTTCGACAACGAGTGTAAGGCTGAATAGTTTTTTTCACCCGAGATCGTAAAAACTTCTGCTGATTTAGTGTCATGCGTTTACCTACTTTACTCTTGATTTAACGCGCTTGTGTCCGAAGAAAAACGAAAAAGTTTTTGATGAACTGTACCAGACTGCTGTGTAGCGAGACGTCCTTTTTAACCTTGGCATGTGTCGATTCTGCTCTGATGTTGGTATTATTGTTTAAGTTTCCGTGGGCATTCATGCAATAAAGACCCCACTCATCGAATGCCAGTTGGTGTTGTCGTAATCGAGCACTTCCTCTGGAGCAACCTCACAGAATTCAGCATACGTTTCATCGTAGTCCTCCTCCGATTTGCTATGCACTTATTTCCGCAAAATCAAAAGCAGGTCGTCTTTTTACTCGCTAGTTAACTCCCTTTTTGCCAACAGCTACTTCTCGAACGAAAATTTGTTGGACATGGAAACTGCAAATCTCGAAAAATTTCCCTCAAGGCTACTCTCTCATAAGGATCCTTATCAGTCATGATGGTCCTCATGTCGGGCCACATGCTCATTGCTGCCTGGTGTAGAAAAGAAAAGGGCTACAAGTTCGTTTTTTGCATTGATAAGAGTTTCATAAGATGCACCTATAACAACAAAAATTCCATTAAATAATGATTGATATTTACATTTCTTTGTTTTGAATTTCAATTGGAAGTTACCTTCTTTTTTCAGTACGTTTTGTAAACTCCTTGTAATCGTTCCCATTTTTAATTGGCTCGTGACCAGGGGCGGCCTTTCATAGGTGCGAATGGTGTATTTGCACCGGGCGCAATTTGTCGGAGGCGTAATTGAACTTTGAAACAAAAAAATTGAAAAGTATTCTCACGGGTACAAGAAATTACACAAATTTACCCAATTTCTGTCCCTGTACTTTCTCATTCCGAATTCAAAGGTCTCCTACACTCTTCTTCGCAAAGGACGTTTTCAGCAGATTTTTGTTGGCTGGATATTGATCCATCTTTTTTTTATATTATACGCGTTATTATGGTGCAATCTTAAAATTTTCGCAAACAATGAAATTTTTTTCTCCCATCCAGTGAGTGATTGTGTCTATTGTGTCTTTTTCCATTGTCCTTCAGTGCGTTCAAAAATGAAGAGCTTATGGGCGCAATATGGCATAGTGCACCGGGCGCAAAAAACCCAAGCGCCCGCCGGGCCTGCTCGTGACGACGCTTCAAGTTCGAAAGATCTTTTGAATCCATGAAAACGTTTTTTTCTGTTTCCAACGAATCCAACAATTTTGAATTCTTGGGATCTAACTTCAGCGTTTCGAGGACATGTTGAGTAGAAAAACTACTCATTATTTTGTGTAGGTTATTTACTAGTCGCGTTTCTTCGAGTGTCTGGAAAAATGTGGCAACGTCGCACATTTCCATCAGCTTTTCGATGGGTCGCGTTTTTTCGAGTGTTTCGAGTGTTGCTGTTCGTGTTTTTCTGTGCCGTTAGACACTTCCTATTATTATTATTAACTGCTGTCATACTATATAATTGCATTATGTTTTTAGTCATAACAGTACAACTATTATTAACTGCATAGAAATGTTGTTTTATTTACTAAAAAAAATTTCCAAGTTTATACATATAGTTGAGAATTAAAAAATGTATATTTAAAAAAAAAAAAGAAACAAAAAATCTAAATAAAAAAATATATATTATAAAAAGTTTTGTTTTTCATTTTTGTTTAACTCTTTATATTATATGAATTATGAATAAATGAATTTATTAAAAAATAAATTATATAGAAAAAAGGAAAACCAACAAACCTTATGCTGCGATTTAAAAAAAAACAAAAAACAAAAAAATATATTAAATAAAAATTATTTCCATAAATAACACAATTGCTATGACTTATATACATACATATAAAATATAATATCTGTTATTTAAACACATATCCCCATTTGCAGAGTAAAATTTTCTTGTAACTAACTACTATCACAATCAAAAAAAAAATTTAAATAAAATGAAAAAAAAAAGTAAATAAAAAAAAAATAAAAATAACTGAACAATGTTATATCAACAACCAAAAATAATTAACCTAAGGATATTGATGATGGATTAATTTAGGATTGGATAAGAAAATTAATTAATATAAAAACAACAACTCGAATAAAAATATATTAAAATGGATGTGTTTTGTGTTTTATTTAAGAAGTATGTTTTTTTTATGTTTTTGTTTCTTTTAGGAGGATGGAATTTTAAATATAGATTGGACTTGATAAAAATGAGGAGAATCGAAAAGTTTCCAGGGAACCGTAACTGTGAGATTGGCAGGAATAGTTTGATGATTTTTTTTTTCAGAATTTTATAGGACCCGAGGAGATGTAGTACACTTTCCTTTTCGTCCGGATTCTACAGCAAAAATAGCTGAGAAGTCTTGTCTCCAAAGGCTCAGTAGTGAAGTGGTCTGCTTGAGATCATAAGAAGGCCAGGTAAATTTGGCCAAGGTGCATTTATTTAAATCCCTGCAATGTTTCTTCGTTCTTTGTATTGTGTAGTATTGGATAGGAAACGATTTTAAAATGAGTTTGTAAGAGGTGCCTCTTTTTTCTTTTGTGCCAGTACAATGTCATACTTCAAATGGAGCGAAGTGCTATTGTAAAAAAATGACAAAAACAAGCAAATAAAAAAACCAATGAGCAGTTGTTTCGCAAGGTTAATTTTGTGGTGCTAAGGCAGAACCCGATATGTCAATAAACTATTTTGAGTTCAAACTTGTCGAAAGTTTATTAAAAAAATATGAGTGTGCTTAAGACCACACTTTAGAAGTAAAACTTTTGTGTCCAACGGCTAGTAATATGCAATAGATATAGTGGAAAGTCTGTCGGATCTATAGTACGCTTGAGAAAATTCAGGCCAACGACAGATGCAGGAAGAATAGTGACGAATCTACTGACGGACTTGATACAAATTCTATTTGAAAATATCAGTATTTATGAATTCCTATTTACATTAAAACCTAAAAGTAACCGCGTAAAAATAATTTTTATTGGCTAATTTTCTTAAAAGCATACACGCGGTGCACCTAGTACGTATAGCATATAAGTGCGCATCCTACACGGGTATGCACGCTTCCGCCACAGGCATGGATACTACCGCCACAGGCACGAAAATCTAAACATTCGCCTCATGGAAGTAAGCTGGTGACATATGCAAGCGTACATGCATTGCATTCAGAGGTTCATAAAATTGCATGGTTTTTTCCGTCCCGGCTTTCACACATAGCCCGAAAATCTAAGTAACGAGTGCATGCAAGGTGCATGTGTTTGTTGTGCATACTTGTGTGTGCTATTTCGAATGCGGCATTACAGAAAAAGTTAAAAGTAGTCCGACCTTTGCGTGGCATGCATTCCATTCATGGAACATTCCGTCAAGCCGCATTTGAATACACACACTTCTATATTATTTATCAACGAATTGAATGCATGTACGCTTGGATATGTCACCAGCTGTATGCATGCTCCGCTCCCGCTACATTCATGATCATTAATGGGGCGAGTTACACTGCATAACACTTTCTGCTGTAACAAACCGGTTTGTGCGTGTTATACGAATTACACGATAAACTGACTGTTCTGCATTTTTTCGTGTAACAATTCTATTGTCTATGTAGCTGTCGAATTCTAATTCGTATAACACGCACAAACCGGTTTGTTACAGCAGAAAGTGTTATGCCGTGTAACTCGCCTCAATAATTGCATCCGCATCAGCATAGACTATTCCAAACCCAGGTATTGTTTTACCAAGCAGTCCGCCAACCACATACAATGAAGCTTTACCTACGCGAGCCGCTTTACCAACACGAACGGGAGCCAGTCTACTTGAGTATGGTATTGGCACCCTTTATGGCCACCTAGCCAATTACCTGATTACTTCGTCCCATACAATCTTTTAGGGAGCCAATTAATTTTAAAGGGAGCAAAAAGATATGCAATCAACCTTTTTTCAAATTCTTCTTTCTATGCGTAGTTCAAAATAATTTATTTTGGCTGATTAAACCGAATTCGAAGCATAAAGTTGAAAAAACATTTTTTACAAACCTTTATATTTTCAGTCGATGTAGGGATAGTTTCAGCCCTTTACTATTATCCCTTATCATAAAATTTGCTTTGTTATAAATCAACCACTTTTGAATACATATAAATGTTGCAAAAAATGTATTTTATTAGATTGTTTTTGATTATAATTAAAATTATCGCGAAAACACTTAAAAAGGGGAATTTTTAAGCATATTTAAAGGTGACATCCATATTTTAAGACTGTGGACCCTGATTTTCGTAATCAGCGACCCAAAAACATATCAGGAACGGTTTTCACAACAGTGTAATGTTTTGACATAAACGATTCGTCGATTTGTGCAAGTTAAAAAAATTGTAATTTAAAAAGGGGAAAGGTCCAGCACATCTCACCAAAGGGGAAGTGGGTGCCAATTTTAAACAACAGCACCTCACACATTTAATTCACCACTCCCTTTTGGTATTCTAAGTACCCAAACCACCCCGAAAATTCTTCTCGTATATGCCGCTTCCAACATGTCAGTCAACTCCAAAGTGTCCGCGGCATAAGCCCGGCCAGTGACCAAACCACAAGAAAAATCTGAAATAATTCACCTCTACAGAATGGTGAATTTGTATTCCTATAATGAGATAAAGCAAAGTCCGGGCGACAACGTAGCTAACATGCCAGAAAATCTATGCAGTAAGGCAGAGTGTATTTTAACTGTTGCACACACAGCCCCGAGTGTAATCGTCTCTTGTACCCCGTCCGCCCCTTTTCCCATCGTTATACGAAAGTTCTGACGATTTTTCATGTGTGAGAGCGTTACATGAATGAAATTGATTCACTCTCATGTAAATTTTTTTAAGCAAACGTCCATAAAGAAGTTTTACTTCAAAAACATAGCCGATTTGCATAAAGTAATTGAAAACAATTAAATAATTAATTTAACTCTTAATTCCCTGAACTTAAAAAGCTAACAATCAAGTTCCATAATAAATAAAAAAGTTTCTACTAAAAAATAAGTAAATAGAGAACAACCCCACAGTGTTTTAAATAGGCATGCAATAAATCATGCAATAATAGACCAGTGCAGATACGCTTTTGAAAAGCCAAAAACTAGAAAAATTCTTAGCAGTATATGGAAGGTGGGAAAATTTAGGATAAATGCTACTTAAACAAGGAAAAATCGAGAGCACTGCAGCAGATGACCGGAAAGGGGCGGGGGAGCCAAAATGTGAGTTTTACGGGGTTAAACGTGTTTTTTTGCGATTTCTGGGAAAAGTAGACCTCCTATCGAAAAACGTTAAATGTAAACGTTGTAGATAATTAAAAGATCTAGAGCTTTTGCTCAAACCATTTTTCGACATAACCTCAAAAAATGGAGAAAAACGTCAAAAACCGAGTTTTTCGTTTATCATTTTTATCTTTCACAAAAATGATCCAATTTTAATGAAATTTGAGGAAAATGTAGATTTTCATGTTTCGAAAAGGCCCAATTTTTTTCAAAGCGATTGGTTGTGTAGTTTTGTTTTTATCACCTTAATTTAAAAAAAAGGCCCCATTTTCAATCAAAAAAGTTGGCGAACGAATTTTTGATTTTGAAAATTTTGAAGACGGGTTTTTTTTCGTTGAATCCTCTACTTTAAGATGGTGTAAAAAAATGATAGTGTCACAATAGAAAACATCGAAAAACGGGGTGCCATTTTACCCTCACTTGATGTCAGATTATGAATTTTTTACTTTTGAGAATAAATAAGTTTTTGAATCTTTCTGTTGTAATTTGATTTACTCTACAGTAAGGGATGCATAAGCAAATGAGTAAGGAACACTATAACGTACTTACTTTATTTATAAGTGCAGTATTTTTTAAATGAGGCCTCAAAAACAAAGTAGGGGGCCATATTACCACCATTTCCTATATTACATTAAATTTACAGTTTTGCGCCACTCTTAAAGCTTTATGTCAAAGAGAGATAAAGAATTAGCGAAGTTTACGGAAAAATCGATATTTGAAAAAGGATGTTTTTGGTTTTTCGAATTTTTCTCGATGTTTTCCTATTGCGACACTATCATTTTTTTACACCATCTTAAAGTAGAGGATTCAACGAAAAAAAACCCGTCTTCAAAATTTTCAAAATCAAAAATTCGTTCGCCAACTTTTTTGATTGAAAATGGGGCCTTTTTTTAAATTAAGGTCATAAAAACAAAACTACACAACCAATCGCTTTGAAAAAAATTGGGCCTTTTCGAAACATGAAAATCTACATTTTCCTCAAATTTCATTAAAATTGGATCATTTTTGTGAAAGATAAAAATGATAAACGAAAAACTCGGTTTTTGACGTTTTTCTCCATTTTTTGAGGTTATGTCGAAAAATGGTTTGAGCAAAAGCTCTAGATCTTTTAATTATCTACAACGTTTACATTTAACGTTTTTCGATAGGAGGTCTACTTTTCCCAGAAATCGCAAAAAAACACGTTTAACCCCGTAAAACTCACATTTTGGCTCCCCCGCCCCCTTTCCGGTCATCTGCTGCGGTGCTCTCGATTTTTCCTTGTTTAAGTAGCATTCATCCTAAATTTTCCCACCTTCCATATACTGCTAAGAATTTTTCTAGTTTTTGGCTTTTCAAAAGCGTATCTGCACTGGTCTAAAAGGCTAACAGAACATTTAAATTTAAAAGCTCCCTCTTTGGACGGCAAAGAAATAGGTTTCTCAAAGGAGGCTAAATATCTATAGACTAAGTGCCCATGAACAAAAAAAATATTCATACATACTCTTTTGAAACATAGGGTGTTTTCGAAAATGCATGACTGCGGTATCACTGCAATATTCAGCCACATACTTCCAATTGTTGAATGTTGCAGTGATACCGCAGTCATGCGTTTTCGAAAACACCCATATTGTATGGATTAAGGACACCTAGTCTACCAACTTTTCGTCTGCGAAAATTTTTGACACCCTTTAGGGTCCAACATTTTTGTCGGACGAGTTTTGGTCGCGCGTATCATCGCCATCTCATGCGACTATGATTGGTAAAAAAACAGTATCTATAAATTTTTTGGGCACCATAAAAAGGTCGACTTTCGAGCAAGGTGGAGGAAAAAAGCCGCGGTTTCAAAAATTTTCGCAGAAGATATAAGTTGGTAGACTAGGTGTCCTTAATCCATACAATATGTTTCAAAAGAGTATGTATGAATATTTTTTTTGTTCATGGGCACTTAGTCTACTAGGCATAATCCTGGATCAAAAGCTCTCCTGGAAATCTCCAATTGAGAGAGTAACTGCCAAGGCAACTGCATCTCTCCATGTTTGTCGCCAATTTATAGGAAAAACCTGGGGTCTTAAACCTAGGTTAATGTTTTGGCTATATACTACGGTCGTAAGGCCCATGATCACATATGCATCCATCGCATGGTGGGCTAAGACCAAACAAAAGGGTGCTATGATTAAGCTGGCCAGGGTGCAAAGACTGGCCTGGCTTGGTATCACAGGGGCCAAAAGCCCCTGTCCGACTGCGGCTATGGAGGCCCTACTGAACCTTCCTCTGCTACACCTGGTGGTGAAAAAAGAGGCTCTGGCAGGGGCACTGCGTCTACGGGAGCTATTCTCCTTTAAGCCAGGAGACCTGCTGGATCATTTATCGATCCTCAAGGAGCTGAACTTGGAGCCAATGATATCTTTGTCCGATACCATTCCTGCTACTCTTGACTTTGACAAACCGTTTACGACGATTATTCGAAGTAGGTCAGAGTGGCAACATGGCAGACCTCTCTTTAGAGGAAACACGGCCTTTTGGTACACAGACGGTTCCAAAACCGATAAAGGGGTAGGGCTGGGTGTTTACGGCCCAAGGAGCAAAATATCCATGGCTCTGGGCACTACCCCCACTGTTTTTCAGGCTGAGGTACTCGCCATGCAGGTGTGTGCTCAGACTTGTATTAATAGAGGTCCAAATAGCTCTAACATTGTTATTTTCTCGGACAGTCAAGCTGCACTGCTGGCCATTAGATCGCACAGAGTGTCATCAAAGACTGTCCTGGATTGTCTTCAATCCCTGAAATTCCTCAGCAGGAACAATAGTGTCACGCGATGTGGATTCCGGGCCACGAAGGTCACATTGGTAATGAGATTGCCGATAGCTTGGCTAGAGCAGGCGCAAACTCATTACCTATTGGTCCGGAACCTTTCTGTAGCTTAGCAAGCTGCCACGTAAAAATGACCATAAAAAATTGGGTTGACCAGATGTTTCTTCAAAGCTGGTCTAGGACCCAGGGTGCTCGTCAAGCTAAAAGATTCATCCAAATCGATAAAGCTAAGGCGGGCAAACTTTTAAATCTCAAGAGGTGGGAGCTAAAAATAATAACAGAGCTCCTGACTGGCCACTGTTCGCTTAAACTATCACCTAAACAAAATAGGTCTGGTGGCCGACTCTGGCTGTCGATTCTGCGGGGCAGCTCCCGAAACTGCGGAGCACTTGATGTGCGACTGTGAGGCTACAGCGAGGAAAAGACTGAGCCTCCTCCATCGTGATTTTCCTACTCCCAGGGAGATTTGGGACAGCAACCATAAATCAGTTTTAGGCTACTTAAGAAGCCTTAACCTTGATGGTTTTTAAAGACGGGGATAGCACAATAGACCAAACAAAATAGGTCGCAGTGCCCGCTAAAGCGCCCCTCAACAAGAGTAATAATAACAGAACATTAAAAAATATTAAACGTAATCAAGTTCAAGCTGTTACATAATATAAGAAATCGATGCCTCCACAATGTATATTTGGCAATTTTCACCTCATTTCAAGTTGGAAATTTTGCTGTCGCAAAAGAATTAAAAATTGTCTCTCCAGTACAAAATTTCACTCCCTCGAAAAATGTAAGAAATGTTTCACCAGTTCGTATTTATAATCTCACAATCTCATCAATTGGCTATTTTTACTACCGCGAAAGAAGTAGAAATGTCTCTCCTCTCCAGTTCCTATTTGCACTCTCACCTCTCAAATTTGAGATTTTACTGCCGCAAAAAAGTAAAAAATGTATCTCCACTACGTAATTTACAATCACACCTCGCTTTATTTATCTCGATACAAGCTCATATACCAGTAGGACATCATTTTTGAACCGGGGTATTTAAAATAATTGAGGCCTCAATACAATTTACCATCGTGAAACGAACAAATGTACTGCCTCGTGTAAGTCCGGCTCAACTCTAGCATTTATGCAGTATTGCTGTTTACATCGTAGTTTGAAAGTGGCCCAACCCGAGTAAAAATGAAATATGGCTTTACAACACGCGATCACCAGGCGTGATTGAAACATAGTCCTCGAGCATGTGACGGGCATCAGAAGGCTTGCAGGACAATACACCACACAAAAAAATCTTTTTAATATAAATTTATTTTAAATTTTTTAACACACTATTGTGAAGGCGCTGGAGGTGGTTGAGTATGCAAAATGTGAGGACCGCATTCCGTCAACAGATTTCAGTTGAGAATAACTCAAAGAGGAATAATACGATCTATTTTTAGGTGAAATTTTTTCCCCAACCTTTTCAATTGGCACCTCTACGGTTTCCGTGGCCCGTTAAGAGACGGCTAAGACGAAAATATGAAATAAAATTTTTCGATATCACTCTTAGTTTTCGAAATATTGACACTTGAAGTTGACGTTTTGAGGTATTTCAAAGGTTATATCAAAGCTACGATTTGCGTGGCGTCGATATTTTATTAATTATAAATTTCGATAAAACACCCCAAAATAAGACGAAAATGTAAAATACTTTTTTCGATATGTCGCTTCGGTTTTGAGATATCGATACTCGAAGTGTTAATCGTGTCCGAAAAATAGTAATACCCCGGCTTCACCGGCCTCAGTTTAATCAAGTTCACTTCAATCGGCATAAGTGGCTTCACCGGCTAGCATGTTCAGTTCGTGCTTGAAATTGTTGTTGCTTTTTCGCCAGAAATTAGAAATGCAAAAGCTCACTGGAATGGCATTCCATTATTCCAATTTTTTACTCTCTTTTGAGCGAGCTTTTACTTTGAAACTCAATTTCATGTTCTGTAGGCCCAAAGCAGGCATTTTTTCCTGACTTTAAAATGTGAAAAATGTATGGGAAATCAGGGAATTTTAAAGTACAGTAGACTAATTTGCTCGAACTTGCGAAATTTTGGCGGTGAAGCCGGGGTATAACAGATATAGTCTGGGGACTGGAGGGATGCAAGATGTGTGGCCCGCCTTTTATCAATTGTTTCGATCTCAGAAATATTTACAGGTTATGTTTTTTGCATTTTCCGTAAATTTTTTCGAAAAATTTGACTTATTTTGGCATAGCTCAATTTCTTTTGTATTATTATAGTCCAGTCAAATAAGGTAAAAAAAAGGGTCAATCTCGGAATTCGGGATAATAGCTGAAAATTGGTATGAACCTTTGTTTTGGCATTCTATATGATATGTCAAAAGTCTCATATAATCTCGTGTCCGCGTCTTGAGATTTTAGAGGTCAAAGGTCACAAAAATCAGTTTTTGGGAATATCTCGTCAATTATCGGGTTTACGTAAATTTTGGTTAGGTAAACTTTGTTCTTTAGATAAAAGTTTCCTATACAGAATTGACGTAGAATCAATAGTTTTCGAGATATGGGGCTGAAAAAACTCGGGCATCGCGCTTCAGGGCTTCAAGGTGAAGGGAAGAGCCTAGTCTTGAAATGGAGGGAGGGTTGGTGCAGGCTTTAGTGGTGAATAGACAGTACTTGGTTTTGGTTTCGTTGCACTCGACACCATTCTTGCGGCCCCAATCAAGGTTGAGTTTAATGTCCGCGTTGAGAGAGTTGGATTTCACGTTCTACGAGACAAGATCTCGCACTTGCTGGTCCTATGTTGTCGAAGGTGTAAGAGTAACGCAGAGTACCGTCATCGGCAGGATTGGGAGCAGATTATTAATGAATATAAGAAAGAGAGTAGGTGAGAGAATCCCCTTTGGGGAATGCCGGCCGAGATGGAGTGAAGGTTGGATTTGACTACATCCAATACTACCTTGTTTGAACGGCCAGAAAAAAGCTTTCAATCCACTTTCTTGGAACTGAGTCAATGCCAATAGTTTGGTGTTAAGACAGCAGAACGGGATGTCATACCCTGCCGAAGCCCTTAGTGATATCCAGACCAGACTCGCCGAAGCCATGGATGCTTTGGTTGATGTGTTCAGTCAGACCCACAAGAAGGTCGCCAGTAGATCTTTTTGGTCTAAAGCCGTACTGCCTGTCGTGAATAATTTGGTTAGATACTAGATATCAGCAGAGATCAGCCTTCTATTAATTATTGTCTCCATGATTCTAGAGAGAACAGAAGTAATTGCTATTGGGCGGTAGTTTAAAGGGTCGCGGTCTCCACCTTTTTTGGGAATGGGCTGAACATGAGCTAGTTTTCAAGAGTTGCGATAAACTCCGGCCACAAAGGATAGACGATCAAATCAGGCGAAGGAAATGGAATTGGATTGGCCACACCTTGCGACACGAAAACGAAAATTTAGCCAAAGAGGCCCTTGACTGGAATCCGCAAGGTTCCCGTCGAGTAGGAAGACCTAGAACAACGTGGAAGAGGACCCTACAACTACAGAGGCCGCAACAGCTAGAAGAACCTGGTCGGAACTGAAAGCTGTCGCACAAAACAGACTCCGCTGGAGGGAAACTGTTTCCGCCCTATGTCCCATGAGGGGTTAAAGGGAAACAAAGTAAAGATATTGCACTGTGGCACGATTAAATAATAGCACCGAACGGAATTATAAAATGTAATTCGTAAGTCTATACTGCCACATAAAGAAATTAATTTTATCAATTCGATAATATTTCTTCACATAAATAACTCCAATCATCCCTATAACAGCAACAAACTCCCTTTCAGCTAGCACAAGTAATTACAGTTGCAAAGAAAATTGATTTATATCTTATATCACGAACACAGCCCTTACATATGTACATATATCTTGCATTTGATCCTTAATCCTTATCAAACCATTCCCACCAATCGCCCTCCGTTTCAATTCAAGTCTCATTCACGTGCGGGACTTTTTTAATTCAATAATACTTTCTCGATGTCTGCCACTCGGAGGCAACTTTAATCCTCGCAACCAATGCCATTTTATACTGATACCGGTCGTACGACACGGGTGAAATCCTACTTTTTTAAATCCTTTTTTCCTTCGTTTAATCGTTCCTTTCGTTAGCCTGGGACAGGTGATACCATCTTAAGCACGTCATTAATTTTTTCAGCATTTCACTGATATGTTTGATGCCTACAGTTGAAACTGTTGAACATACATCTGGCAGGTTGTTGAGATGAAGTAGCGTCAATTCCAGTTCGCTTTTGAGGCTGGCATTGACAGCGAGGTAGGACTTATTGATTGGTTTGCATGATTTTCAATCAATGGTGTATCAAAGAAAGTTGAGCCTAAAAAGCTTCGTTTCATAGGATTTTGTAGTACTCGTAGAGGGTGGAATCTCTATGTAGAAGGATTCGTTATTGACGTAATCTCTAAAGGTCTATAATGCACTTCCTTTGCGCCTACTCTCCTTGTAAAGTTTGGAGATAATGAAGACAAATGATTGGAACTAGTGTGTTATACCTGAAATGATTGGTATAGGTACAATGCTGAAGACTAAAGTCTACAAAGTCCATAGAAAAGAGTCTATATGATGCCGAAAACAACAAAGTAGCTTTATGCACTTACGACCAAGTTTCCAAATGATTTTCTGTTGCTGCTGGCAGTAACGTTCCATTTTTATATACAGTCGTCAATCCTTCAATAGCATGTTTCGGAAGCCATTTTTAAAGTTTCAAAAGATCGTAAAACTCATCAACTTGTTAACCGAAGTCTGAATCCGTCATTAAACTTTTTGCCAGCGATTTCCTTTACTTTATTAAACTTATCACAAAGTTCTCCTGGCACACACGGTACAAGACGTAAGAATTGATTGATTTTTAAAGGTACGAGTCGTCCAGATTAATAGCATGTCGTCCTCTCGAATGACTGAAAATTCGATCCCTTTTGATCGACTTAGACTTACTTATTTAGGTTTGCCACAATGTTATTATTCGTACCACACTCAATCTCCACTGCATTAGTTAAATATATGGTTCAGCGTGAAATGCATGAATTCAATATGGGTGCGAGTGTTTATTTCAGCGTAAACAAGTTGAATCACCATGGAAATGCAGCGTAATCATCTGCTGTCAGTGTAATCATCATCATCTGTATGATTTCATTGGCGTATGCCAAATCGATGTACATACAAAATTCAAATTCACAATGAGCACAATGGATTTGCTGAGAGTATAAAAAATTATGGCAGTCCAGTATGAGTGCATCACAATAGGAGGCAATACGATACTTTCACTTGTTTCGTTAATGTATCGACTTCTGTTTATAACTTAATACTATTTGCATGGTGGTAAAGAGGTACCAAAGCTATAGAGCTAACCTTAAATTGACTATTAGCAAACGTATCGGTCAGCTACAGACTATCATGTTACCCATCTCAAATCGATTTGAAATTGCTCTTGTGGTTTGTAATGGCAGCGTAATATGTTGAAAGCATCAATCTACAGATACTACCGATTGTTGTCTGCTTTGTTTGGTAGGTAAAATGGTACCGTCACCTCCTCGCTGGTGCCTGCTGCAAAATCAATCGCCGACTGAAGTACCTAGATTATAGTTGGACCGTCCTATCGCCTGGGGTAATATTCATGGATCCAGTTTTCCTGGTAGTGTGGGTGGGTTAACTATAAGCATCACTTAAGAAACTATAAGCAAGAAGGAGAATCTCGGAATGGACGAAAAAACGGCAACAACACATTCAAATGATTTTGAGAACATGAAACACAGTTGTAATGATTTAACTAAACATGAAGTGAACAGATAGATATAAAACTAGTTGGGATGTGGGTTCGACCCCTTCGGCCCACACGATCAACTTCCCAGTATGATGAACGTCGACGCAATAAACTGTCTTCTTACAAAATAGTAATGCGTTAAGCACTAGTGGGAAACTGACTAGTATCAGAACTGGTGACAAAGTAATCCTGAGAGAAGCTAGTTCAAATAATTATAACAGTGGTAAATACACAAGGTTTTACTGAAGAATTTGTTTTCCTGAACGTTAGCATACAAACATTTCCTTTATACTTCGTTCGCTACACTAAAGCGGGTGCTCGAATTCGTATTGAGCGTGTTAAAGAGCCGGTGATAAACTGGGAAGTGAATGACTTCATTTGGAACTTCCAAAGCTTTCCGAAGATATTAGCAAAACTAATTAATGTAAAGTATAGTTGTTGTTGTATAGAAATCGAGAGTTTAAAGTTTTGTACATTTGAACTGACAATACTTGCATCAGAAGCGGATTTTCATAACAGATCCAATATGGCGGATCAAAAATCTATTTTTCATCAATTTTGTAGTATATTTTTTCGAATTTACAATTTTTTAGTGTTTTTTAACTGCTGCTACCTATATATGTACATTTTAGGGAACTAAAATCATCTTATGGCAACGAGCGTCCCGCTGCGATCATGACACCGCAACAATAAATGAACTGTAGAACACGTTCTACTCATCGGATCAACTAATAATTTTAACACAACATTCTAGACATGTTAAACTTTTAGAAAATGCAAAAAAAAATCGAAAATTTCAAAATTCTAGATGAGAACCTCCCCTTAACTAAGTCGATATCTTTTTTGGTTCGCGCGATATCGTGCAGGAAAAAATGACCACATACGTACACACACACATACTTCCAACTAAATTTTTGCTTGAAATTCTCTTGGGACCTTGAAAAATGAAAATACGTTGAAAATTTCGATTTCGATTTTCGCACCGATTACAATAATTTCCCTATACTGGGAAATTAATGAAAATACTTCCGATACAAAAGATTAGATGGAAAGGAGATGGGACGATTGATCCTGGTAACTACAGGATATTCTACAGCTGCGGAAGTTAGCATACCTACTATGAAAAACACTTTGATACAAATTACAGTAAAAGCTCCTTATTCGCGCTTCCTTCATTCGCGTTTTCACTATTCGCGGATTAAAAAAATGAGACCCAATTCCTATATTCGCGGCTAAAGATTTCTTTATTCACGGATCTAATAATTAAAGTGTCAATGTGAAAATGTAATTTAATGCAAATTTTAGTATTCCGCCAAAAAAACGAAGAATCTGTGCAAATTCAAACTTTGACTGCAAACATAGCCGAAATTGCGAATGGAATAGGACGAGATGGGTTCGAACAGATTGAATCAAGTGACATTCAGGAATTGCTTGAATCGCAAGATGAAGATTTGACTGAAACCGACTTGGAGGAAATGTTAAATTCGCAGCCCATTGAAGAAGAGGCTTCAACAAGCACTGAAAACGTGACATTTAATTTGAAAAATCTTAGTGAAGGTTTAAGAACGGCAAATGAGCTTTGTGATTTCTTTATGAAAATTGATCCGTCTATGGAACGAAGTCTTATTTTTAAGAGGCAAATTGCTAATGCCACTGCTGAATATCAGTGTGAATTGAAGGAGCTTTTAAAAACTGCCAAGCAAGAAAAAATTACAAAATTCTTTAAACCATTACATTGCCTAAGCCTGAAGATAATTAATCAATATACATAGTCAAAAATTTCAATTAAATTGATTTTTTATATACATATTTGTTTTTTATTTTGTCACCTAGGAACGCATCCCCTATAATCCCATATAAATTACCATTCCATATTCACGGTTTCTGTATTCGCGGCATATTTACGGAACTTATACCCCGCGAATAAGGAACTTTTACTGTAATTGTAATTGTGACAGTTAAGAGCTCACTATGAGAAACACTTTGATAAACACTTTGATGTAACTTGATTTGATAATTGTTAGAAACTGTAACATCCACTGTGTAAATTGTCTTCTTTCTTTTCTTTATGCTCCTTTCATCCCTCATGAGACAAAGGGCGGAAACAGTTGCACTCCGACAGACTCTGTTTCGCGCTACCGCTCTAAGCTCTGACCAGGATCACCCTGTTGTTGCGACTTCTGATACTAGGGTTCCCCTCCATGTTATTCTAGGTCTTCCAACTCGACGGGATCCTTGCGGATTCCAGTCAAGGGCCTGTTTGTCTAGATTCTCGTTTTCGCGTCGCAAGGTGTGGCCAATCCCATTCCATGTCCTTCGCCTGATTTGGTTGTCTGTCATTTCTTGGCCGGCACGGCGCCATAGTTCTTCGTTTGAAATTCTATCTTGCCAGCGGATTTTTAGGATACGACGTAGGCATCTGTTGATGAAAACTTGTAGGCGTCCTGTAATGAATTGGGTGACTTTCCATGTTTCGCAACCGTACAAAACAACTACATTAACGTAGGAGTTGAACAGCCGTAATTTGGTGTTAGTTGAGATCTCCGTCGATCTCCATATGCAGAACAGGTATGCATATGCGCCTCGTGCTTTATTTATTCTGGAAGTGACATCTTCTTCTTCCCCGTCATTTTCGGTAATAATACTGCCGAGGTAGTAGAACTTATCTACCAGTTCCACGTTATGGTTATTCACCGCTGTCCGTTCAATGATGTTTTCATTTATCCGCATTTCTTTGGTTTTATTCGGATTTGGCCTCAAGCCTTCTGAACTACTTTCTATTGCCAAATTGTTTAACATGTTTTAGATGTTATGATGTATGTGGGCCAGCAAGCAGATATCCCTAAGGCGGTCCAGCGAACCCCATTGCATGCCGCCTGTTCCACTATCTAGAGCGCTGACAATGATGTCGTTAGTAGTCTCGAAAGTAGACATCCTTGTCGTACTCCTGAACTAACCTCAAAGCTGTCGGATAATTTTCCATTGTGAAGAGCCCTTCATTTGAAATTATTGCAGAGGGCTTTTATTAATTCTATTGTTTTATCAGGCAGTCCACGTTGCTGTAGTGGCTGCCATGTAAACCTCCTATTAACCGAGTCGAATGCTTTCTCATAGTCTACGAAAGCATGGTAAAGGGGATCGTAATTCAGTAGACTGCTCCATTATGATTCGCAAGGTGTTAATATGGTCTATGCAGGAGCGGCCCTTTCTGAATCCAGCCTGCTGTCTTCTAAACGTTCAGTCTGCTGCATCTCTTATTCTTAGTAATATAATGTGGAACAAAATTTTACCCACAGTAGATAATAAACAGATGCCCCTACAGTTGCCACATATTGTTAGGTTCCAATTTTTAGGTACTTTGACTGTGATGCCTTCCGTCCAATCCTCGGTAAAGGTACAGGTCTTTCATGCTATTTTCAGGATTGGCTGCAGACCATCTGCTATGGCGCTTGAGTCGGCTTTTAACAGTTCTGGCGGGATGCTATCTTTTCCTGCTGCTTTACCATTGGCATTTGCATGAGTTGCGGTTTCTATTTTTGTTTAGGATGGTGCACGGGTGGCGTTTCTTAGTGGCTGAGGTTCCTGTGAAAGTGAACCATTCAAAGCGACACGAAAGAAGAAGCAAAAAAATCACTGCCTGATAACATCTATTCACCCAAGAAAGCTGGATTTGTTCCTAGAACCTTTTTTCACGCTGTGGCTATAGCTATTATTTCTTTAAAATAATTAAACTACACTTATTTTTCTTTTTTTAATTCTTCCCACTAAACTTGAACTTGTTTTTCCGCTGCTTTGAAATATCAAAATCGTCTAAGGGGTTGTCCATTAATCAGGTGTTTCACGTACCTCTTGTCTTCGTGGGAGAAGAGAATGTAAACGCGGCTCCACTTTCACGCCGTGAATTCACGGCGAGAATTTACCCTGTATCCACTCTGAACGGAAATCCAGGAGCCAACTAGACGCAAAAGCCATCCACACTAGCGTTCACGAGTGCTCGCAGTGTTCAAGGCGTGAGTCTAGTGCTGGCTTAACGGCTGACCCAACTCTTAGCATCCTAGAGGTAACATTAAGGCGCCTATTACACGTTAATGCAAGCGTCAATTAATTCCATCATTCGTGATTGATGGAAATCCAAATACTCAGATAATTACATCATCCATCGCCTTAGACGATTGGTTTTCCGTCAGTCATAGCAGTAACTGTGGTAAGCTGACAGCTGCTGATGGATCACTAACTGAGGATCTGCGATGGAATAATAAAATATTCCAAATCGTCCAACGAGCCTCCCAATGCCTTTGATTTCTTAAGAGATGCAAGTTCCTACTCCCTAAGTTCCAGGAAAAGTGGGAGTAAATATGCACCAAAATGGAAATAATGTAAATTTTCATTAATTTTAATATTTTTTTTTGAAATATTCTCCATAGAAATATTAATTCCATTTGCTCCGTAACTTTTTCCATGAGAAGACAATCAATTTTCCAATTTTATATAATTATTCGGTATGAATTTTAACAGTGTATGGTTTATTAACTACTTCTAACTACTTTCTTTCTTTAGCAAGTAGACACTTGAGGATATCACTGCACCACATAAGATTCTTACTGCGCATGGAAACTACGATTTTTATTTTCCCCTTTTATTTGGCGCAGCCTCTATCCAATCTTGTCGTCTAAGTGGAGTTAACATGAGCAAGGGTTAACCGTGAAGCGTACTAAGATGAGTATGCGTGATGAGCTCGCCTTTTAAAAGGAAGGAAACGCATTATAAACATTGGTGTAGGTGCAAATAGCTTGAAGGAGTTTTTCCAACCATCTGTGTACATAAAGTAACATAAAAAATGAGATTGGAATTTCGGGATTAAATAAATATTATCCGCTTTACCTTTCGCCTGGTTACCATAACAAAATGAATCTTACCATTCGCATTTTCCATCCGCACTTTAAAGGCTCTATAAACAGGTTACAGTCCTGGTCTCATCCTCACCCATCCGCAGATGCTCCTCATTCAATTCGTACTATTTATTCTTCTCAATGTTCTTCATGTCTCATGTTTTCTTATGTAAATCTCCATCCTCGTTGCTACAGTTACGGCCAGGAACCGTGTTATCCGTGTAACAGCATAAAATATTCATAATTACTATCCATTCGTACTAATGGGGCTAACATCAGGACTTCCTAATTTACTTTTCATGTCCATTCCATAATTTATAATTCCGTCTAATTTCCTCAAAATAAATAAATTATGTTTGTAAAGCGCGGCCTCACTAATTTGTCTTCGTTCAAATCTCCCCGGGAAATCTTCTTTTCTAATTAAAAACCATTTTTTTGTTTTGGGGGGAAATATTTTGGGTCCACCCCCATCCGGCGCCATCTATTAACAACAACAACATTTCGAGAAAGTTTTTAATTTTAATGGACGCGTTTCGTTCGTCTGCAACATTCACAATCAATTATGTACTTTGTAATTTCTTTAATTACTCGAGAATTAAAATTGATGCGTGTGAAGTGCTGAATGAAAATCGATGACATGGCGGCCCAGGGGCAGGGGTGTTGGGGGTCACTTCTTGTGGAAAGTCTTTTAAAGGAATCCTGCAGGACTATCGTCACATAATAAAGTGGCGTCATATGGTCAGTTTCATTAACTTAGGGGCAAAGTTTTCTAATTATTTTATCCTCCTGCTTCACACTTTTGGATATAATTTAAAAACTTTTCTCATTTCTCTTAGCTTAAAATGACGAGAATGACTTGAATGGGCTTTCTCCAGAAGTGGCAGAGTGCTAAAGAAAACGCTTTATGCCACCCCCACACCACGGCGCCAACGACGAGTCCTCATTATCGCAAAGTGTATACAGAACTAGGAGGATGTTCTGCAGTTAACTTAGATAACGGAAAAAATATTTCCAGTAGTGGGGGTGAGAGAAACTATCGCCGCCGAACTTCCTTCCGGCTGCATCGAATGCACTCCAACTTCATAGCTTTGCTTTTGGATAATGGCGGCGGCGGACGGTAAACTTTCGCAAACTTTCTCTCTATAGAAATCATGCGGAAAAAATCGCATTGCTGAAACTATGACAGCAGAACTCATTCCAGTTATATTGACGGAGCAGCTACGTAAAGTGGCAAAAGTTGACGGATGCGATGACTACGCAAACCGGAACTGGGGGTAAAATTACAAACCATGTGGCAATCGGGTACTTCTGTAATTTTAGTGTCAAGAGCTTGTTTGTGCACGCCCTCGATGCCGGAGCAGAATTTACGGAGTAAGTCCTGTAATAACAAGGAGAGACTATGGTATAACGATAGTGGTCGATCCACAGGGAGTCCTTGTGTTTTCACATAGTCGCTCTGTTACCGTGAAGATGTCGTCGGTCCAACCAAGGTTCAAATTATTCAATGTTTTCCATAAAAACAATTCCTGGAAGAAATCGGATATCCTATTCCCTCGCCTGTAATGACTTCGTGGGAGTTTGTTGGGCACTGATCAAAAAAACCTCAAGGATCAATAAATTTTAACATATTTCGGAGAACTTAAAGAAAGGGTTGACAACAGGCTTTACGTATTTTGCAGATAGATCACTTTAAAATCACTTAGATTTTGATCTGGAACAAGGAACATTTGTATTTGTATTTATTTATTGGGCACAAGATTATAATCGTTTAGAGTACATAACATAATGGCATGTAATACTGAGTTCTTAAGGCCCCCATACACGGTCAAATTGGCTGTACAACCAGATTTTCATCAAACCTATAAGCGCAATGTATTTTGATCGGCCGACCGGCCCACAATCGATAGTTTTGGTTGTACAACCGCACTTCGCTGTACAACCAATTGGACCGTGTATGGGGGCCTTCACAGTTAGCTTAAGATAAGAGAGCGAAGAATTGCAGAGAAGTAAGAAAACACGAGAGAGAGAGATAGGTAAGGTAAGGAGAGTAGAGTAGTAGTATAGGACAGTGGTTGGCAAACTCCTTATATCAACATCACAATGACTGAAATTTATTTTGAGAGCCAATTCTAAGTGGGAAAAATTTGAGAGTAATGCCTCTGATTCCGACTTATATTCGTTGGAACTCACACAATAAAAGAAGATGTGTTCTGCGTTATCCTGGATACCTGTGATACCAGCCGCGGCGCTGAGCCATCAGGACTCCGCTGACGATGGAGGTATTTTCTACATCCTCCATTTCCACTCAAGAACTGCGTGAGGCCGTAACTCATTTCGCTAGCCTCCCTCGTAACCCCTCTATCCACTTTTGGGATAAGTTTGAGGGGCTCCGCCTCTTAACAGACTCGTCTCACTCGCCTTGCCATTCATTACGTTACAGACTGAATTTGTCTGGCCTCTAACATATCATAGAGGATCATAGAGACACATGCCATATTTCCCCAGTATCTTTATGGGTATAATTCCCGCTGTCCAACACGCCGCATCGTCGGATATGGTCCTGTATCCGCAGTATGCACGAAGAATGCTTAAGCTGGAGACAGATACATGCGAAAGTTGGGCGTGTAGTGATTGATATCTTTAAGCTCCTTTAATCTCTCATGGGACATAAGGCGGAAACAGTTGCCCTCCAGGGGACTCTGTTTTGCGCGACAGATCTCAGCTCCGACCAGGATCTCTCAGTTGTTGCGGCTTCTGCTAGTAGGGTTCTCCTCCACGTTGTTCTAGGTCTTCCTACTCGACGGGAACCTTGCGGATTCCAGTCAAGGGCCTGTTTGGCTAGATTTTCGTTTTCGCGTCGCAAGGTATGGCCAACCCAGTTCCATTTCCTTCGCCTGATTTGGTCGTCTATCCTTTCTTGGCCGGCACGGCGCCATAGTTCTTCGTTTGAAATTCTATCTTGCCAGCGGATTTTTAGGATGCGACGTAGGCATCTGTTGATGAAGACTTGTAGGCGCCCTGTGATGAATTGGGTGACTTTCCATGTTTCGCAACCGTACAAAAGAACTGCCTTAACGTTGGAGTTGAACAGCCGCAATTTGGTGTTAGTTGAGATCTCCGTCGATCTCCATATGCGGGACAGGCATGCATATGCGCCTCGTACTTTATTTATTCTGGAACTTACGTCTTCTTCTGCCCCACCATTTTCGGTAATAATGCTACCGAGGTAGCAGAATTTATTTACCAGTTCCACGTCACGGTTATTCAGCGCAGTCCGTTCAATGGTGTTCGCATTTATCCGCATTTCTTTAGTTTTAGTCGGATTTAGCCTTAAGCCTGCTGGACTACTTTCTGTTGCCAAATTGTTTAACATGTTTTTGAGGTCCTGGTGTCTGTGGGCCAGCAAACAGATATCATCGGCGTAGTCGAGATCCTTAAGGCGGTCTAACAAACCCCATTGTATGCCACCTGTTCTATTTTCTAGAGCACCGACAAGGATGTCATTTATTACTATAAGAAATAGTAAAGGCGAAAGTAGGCATCCTTGTCGTACTCCTGAGCTCACCTCAAAGCTGTCGGATAATTTTCCATTATGGAGAACTCTGCATTTGGAATTGTTATATAGGGCTTTTATCAATTCTATTATTTTATCAGGCGGTCCACGTCGCCGTAGTGCCTGCCATATAAAGTTCCTATTCTAGTTCATAATCTACGAAAGCAAGGTAAAGGGGGGATCGGAATTCAGTAGACTGCTCCACTATTATTCGTAATGTGTTGATATGATCAATACATGAGCGGCCCTTCCCGAATCCGGCCTGCTGCCTCCTAAGCGTTCGGTCTACTACACTTATCCTAGATAGTAATATATGGGACAAAATTTTGCACACTGTAGATAGTAAACAGATGCCTCTCCAGTTGTCGCATATTGTTAGGTCCAGGTCAGATATGATACCGGCTCTCATTTAAAGCTTAGAAAAAGCTTTCTTTAAATTGAAGTGATACTACATTTTGTTTCTTGTTGTTCCATCGAACAACGTCGAATTTCCAGGGATAGATGTATGAATAGACTCTGTGAAGGGTGACACAGAGGCAATACTCGATTTCCGGGATTTGATACATTTTGCGAGGGACCCTCAAACTTAGAGAAATGTCCCAGAGAAGGGCGGGGCTCGAATTAGACAGAAGCGCCATTGGATGAATAGAAAAAAAAATACAGAAGATAATGGAGCCATTTTATATATGGTAATCCTGAAAGCCATTATCAAATTACTTTTCTCTTCCGGATCAGATGAGATTTAAATATAACAATATTCAATATCAATTTCAATTTCAATATCTGTTATTACTACAGCCAAGTTCCTTAAAAGAACTCCTTACTTTCTGTGAGAGCATTAAAGCAAAACCATAAAAGATTCCTTCTACCATAAATAACTTCCCTTTTCTCACAATTTTTTTAAAAAAAATATCTTTTCGAAAAGTTTCCACCAAGGACGAACGAATAAAATTGCATCTCACAATCAAGAGACGACGAAAAATCACATTTTATGCATCTAAGTGACTTTCGGCGAATAAAATGCATTTAACAATTGCGCTTTTCCATGAGTCCCTCTCCCGTGCACTCCGCATCGGTGCAACACAATATCTACGTGCACAAACCCAGCCCATTTCGAAGGAGAAATTATGAAAATGACGCAAATTATCCAAGCATTCTCGCCATTTGAAAAAATAAGGACCCTTCTTCGCAGTCGGCGTCCTTTCTCGAATGTGCACGGATGTTTATGTTTTGTGTGTCAGTGTGTGAGAATGTAATTCAAAATTTCTAATATGTTGCAATGTGAAGCCATCAGCGCTTCTAGGTATTTTCCGAAGATGCTGCAGTTTGCGGGCTCAAGCTGGTGACATATCCAAGCCGTACATGCATTGCCTTCGTTGACAGATAATGTAGAAGTGTGTGTATTCAAATGCGAGCTGACGGAATATCCCGTGAGTGGAAGGCATGCCACGCAAAGGTCGGGCTACTTTCAACTTTTTCTGCATTGCCGCATTCGAGATAGCACACACAAGCATAAGCCCACAAACACATGAACACGTTACTTAGATTTTCGGGCTATGTGTGACAGCCGGCACGGAACGCAACCATGTAATTATGTGTCAGAGGAAATTCGCCGGATTTCATGGAGCCTCTGAATGCAATGCATGTACGGCTGGGATATGTCACCAGCTTCAAAGGGAATTAAATTCTTCTGAATTCGCAATGCATTCGTAAATGATGCAGCCGTAACGGAAGCGGAATGATGAGTACATATCGAAAGCTGCATTTTCTAGATATAATTGGAGTTTCGTAGAAAGGGGTTCAGGGTTAGGGCACAATTTAATTTGATTTAACCATATTTTACCACCTGAGTTTGTCCTTATGTGGAAACAATTCAATTCTGTTTCGCAGAAAGGTATTTCATAAATATAGGTACTAAAAAGCAATTGTTCTGATTAATGTTAAGCCTTGCTGTGGTTTTCTATCTGTTGACTTCTCTGCAATTTTAATAATTAATTTCACAGGAATGAGTTGAGATAAAATAGCTTTTATATATAACACACCGAAACTCATTTTAGAATTTAAATTAATATGTACATTGTACACAAATAATTAAATACATCTTAAAGTTTTGCGAGGAGCCCACAATGAAGTACCAGCACTATTCTGAACATTAATGGCAGCCTCTGCAGGACTGCCGGTCGGTAAGCAAACATTGGAAGCCGTGGAATTGCTTGGTTGTAAAGCCCACTCTAATATACTTGTCTGAAACCTTCTCCTTCGTTTGCAAGAGAAAAGAAGATGCGTCGATAGAATTTCGTTTCCTTCTATTCCCCGTCCAGTGAATAAAGACCACCACAGCTTTTCTCCACCACCTCAGAATATAGATCAATACATTGATCACCCGATTTGCGAGGAGGTCGTCAGGTATCCGCTTTAGATATTTCATAGACTTTTGCAAGACCATCTCAACTACAGGCAGCGCCGTAACTAGGCATGTGCAGGCGGTGCGGCGCACCAGGGCCCCCGAAGATTTTTTTTTTAGAATTCGTTTTAAAGTATGAGTAAGTTTTCGAGAACCCTTTTTTTAATGAACGCTGCTACGTTAGAGAGCTTATGGAGGCACCTAATGTGCAAGAACAGTATATTTTCATGAGTGATGTTTCTGTGATTTCGTTATTTGTAAGTTACAAATAATTACGTGCAGTCTAGAATATTTGGCTATAAAAATATCTACCTAATACAGAATATAGTGTAATAGTATGTGCAATAAAGAAAATGTAGTATGAGAAATAAAGAAATTGTTTAAACCAAAGTATCTATAATGCTGTTTTCAATTTCTCACGACCTTTGAACCCTTTTTTTAATGGACTTCGAAAAGGCTTCGAAATCACTTTTTTTTTAGAAATTCATTTTCAAGGGCCCCTTACGAAATCTTGCACAAGGGCCCCCGAGACCCTCGCTACGGCGCTGACTACAGGCCACGTAGATGAATTTTTCGTGGTGTTGGTCTCAGGCCCAAAAGTCACCGCACACCGGAGTAACATGGCGCGGAAGCCGTACGCGCAGAATTTTTGTGTTTATTTTTACAGTAAAAAGTGAATAAAACATTGGTATTTTATAACTTTTTACTGCAAAAATTAAAAAGGATTACCAGTGATTTGTGATTTAGTGGTATAGTGTTTTAATTATAAAATATCAGTGAATAAGTGATTTTAGGTTAGGTTTTTTTTGTGACCCAAAATTTTACATTTGCTTAGAATTTAATGGCGCACAATACGTTCAGGACTGTTTTTGTTATAGTTTTGCAGTAAAAAGTGGTAAATTATTGAAATTTATTACTTTTAACTGCACATAGATAAGAGGTGATTAGTTCGTTAGTGATTTAATTAAGAAAAATGAAAAAAAAAAAAAAATAGTGATTAAGTGTCTTTTAAGAGTGTTAATTGTATCGTGATAATTTTTTTATTACATTCGCGGTGTTTTTCGTGTTCATTTAGGAAAAAATGTTGAATATATAATGTTTTGTGCGGTGATAGAATTAAAACTGAATTTAAAGTGATTAATACGTATATTATGAAATTATTCCCAAAAATATAAGTGCAGAAAACCCTTTTCTTGTTCACTTTTCCTTTCACACTTTTCTGTACTTAAAGTTAAATAATAATTCCATAATATATATTCCTCACCTTAAAATCACTTTTAATTCTATCACCGCACAAAACATTATATATTCAACATTTTTTCCTAAATGAACACGAAAACACACCACGAATGTAATAACAAAATTATCACGATACAATTAACACTCTTAAAAGACACTTAATCACTAATTTTTTTTCATTTTTCTTAATTAAATCACTAACGAACTAATCACATCTTATCTACGTGCAGTTAAAAGTAATAAAATTCAATAATTTACCACTTTTTACTGCAAAACTATAACGAAAACAGTCCCGAACGTATTCTGCGCCATTAAATTCCAAGCAAATGTCAAATTTTGGGACCGTTCTCAGCTATGGTTGTATTAGTGCCAAATACAACTGCATGGCCTGTAGTTGAGAGGGTCTTGACTTTTGACATAGTATGGCATAGTATGGGTATAGATTTAGTTCTAAGGAACTGGATTAATATCTCACGTTCTGGCCATTCAATCCAGGTAGTTTTGGATGGCGACAAATCCAGCCTCTAGACCATTGATTTCATCATTTTGGCTGGTTCACCCCAAGGGTCAATTCTAACATCCACACTTTTCCTAATCTTTATTAATGATTTAATCTCAAACGCTTCCAACGCACTTCAATTCTCTGAAGATGACAGTATTCTATACAGCTGTGTTACTCTTAAGGGCCCAATACATGAGCATCCACCGAAATTAAACCACGGCTGCTCTGTTAGCAAGTCCTAATCTCACCTCCTCGCAGTGCCCTCTGGGGCACTTCTTTGGAAGGAGCTAATAGGTGACGTGCGAATGGCGAGCTCTATGCGCCACAAAACAGAGTTTTAAGTCGGTTCGGCTGAGGGTTAGAAACACGCTCCCATAAAAAAACACCATTGCTACGAATCGACAAACAATGCTTCGGCATTGGATGGACAACCCGACGACGACCTTTGCTTTTTGAACAAGGACACGAATCGGATCACGGAATGTGAGTATAGATTTTTTCAAACGTTCCGCGCTTGTACCCCTGCAAAGCTCTTCAAAATATTCAAAAGCTCGGACAAAGCTTTATTTAACTCCTTCTATCGAATCACTTGCTGCCATTTAATCAGTCACGACTGCGTATTGCTAGAGGTAGGTGCATTTTTCTGGACTTCAATGATTATTTAAAAAAATCTCAAATTATGAATGAAAAACGTCCCTTTTTATATATTTTTTTATTTTAAGGTTTTTGTATTTTACACATTTGCTACTGAAATAATTTGTAGCATTTCTACTAAAGAAATGTGAAATTTTTGTTTTTCTCACTTTGATAACTAGATTGTTGACGTTTCCTGCCAGTCGCATGCGCTCTTCTGCCCGGGGAGGTCGTGTTGCTTGCGACTACGGGGAACTGTCGTTTTATGAATAAAAATGCTCGTTTATTCAAAATATTTTTTTTCAGCAGTTTTTTTAAATAATTTTAAATTTAGAGATGGGAAATATTTCGCTGAGTTATAGTAAAATTGTGCTTATTAGAGGTTCCGCCAAAAGAGTTGATGCCGGAGCGCGCAGCTGGGGAAATTAAAGCTGCACACAAATAAAAATTGCGCACATATTGACAAGAAATGCGCTTATGTATTTTCCAATTTCCCCTTCGAAATTTGTTGCGACTACGCTAAGGGACGGAAACGGCATGCGGGGATTCTACTGCGCATGGGAAACGCGACTTTCTCGGCATCAACTTTTTTGGCGGAACCTCTATGATGATTAAACTGGCTTGGTTGAGCAGGAGTTTTACATGCATTTAAAAGCTCTGCTCAACACATATAAAGATAAATTAACTTTATTAATTTCTCATGCGGGCATCCCTTCCCAAATTATTTTGTTCAGTTTTTTCTACGTTTGTTGCCGTTTTAACTAAAAAGAGGGGTAATGATAGAACAATATTTATAAAATTTGGCCACGAGGTGCGCAGAACTGCTCAATTTTTTTGTGTCACGGAGTTTGAAAAAATCTATACATCCAATTTGACCGTCTATGGGGGGCTTTAGTGTGTGCTCACAACAAATTTCGTCGGGCCATTCGCCGTGGCCGAGGAAAATAGTTTCGCCGTCGCCCTTAGCATGTTTACAGCATTTAGAAGCGTAAGATGCTTTATGCTGTAAACATGCTAAGGGCGAAAATAGTTTCCACAGCGACTGGCAAAAACGAATAGAACACACAGCTTTTCTATGAGTATGAAGGGTGCAGCACAATATGCAGACCACTCGACGACGAGGACGCCGAGAGTGGCGACTCAATTAATCCAAGTTCTATTTCGTAGCCGTCGCCCCTCAAAGTTGCCTGGGCGGTGTGACATGGGATTGTGTTGCTATTCTCGTATGTTCCTGTGCGCGTGTGTAGCATTCGGATGTCGAAGATGATTATTCTTGTGTGTGCTTTTTAATTTGTGTGCACCGTCGCCGTCGCCCTTAGCATGTTTACAGCATTTTTCTACGAAAATATTTTTTTCTTATGTTTTAAATTTGAGTTGAGAAAAAGACCCTTTGACACTGTTCGTGCGTGTCAGCTTCATGCTACCTGCGGGCGAGTCTTATGTTTACTCAAGCGTGCATGTTAGCTGCGGGCGCAATGCAGGCTAGTGCGTACCTGCTACGAGCGAGTTTCATTTTTACTCGGTCCGCGTTTGAGCTCTTGGGTATTGCAAGAATTTGGAAAAACTGAGTGCGAAAGATTGTTCCACAGCCGAGTTGTTCTATTTATGAAAGAATTCCTTGTTTGCATCGTCTGCAAAAAGAGAAGCTGTAGGCATGGGCCGAACGGGCTAATCTGGTACAATCCTTTAGTTGCTCATGTTTTCTTGTTTCAATATTTGTGGCTGATTACCCGGTTTTGTTCGTTCCTCATATTTTGTAGTAGAGTCATTGAAATCAAGACGAATTGAGCAGTGTTTTTATATCTCGTCAGTTTTTTTGCAGGTAAAAAATGTAACGTCTACTAGAGATTGTTATATTTAAAGTTTTAAAAACACTTTTTAACTTATTTCTAAACAGGATTCATGTCACTCACAATAGATAGAAACGCTGCCCTCAGAATTGTCTAAGTTTTCTCCGCATTATTTTGGAGATAGATCAACTTTCAGACAGAAGCACCTACCAAACGGAGTAAAAAAAGTTCCTCAAAGAATGGTACGTTATCTGTGCCGTGAGATTCGCATACACATAACGCAGGAAAATCGCATTCCATAAATGCCAACGAATATACTAAAAATCCATCACTTGTGAATATTGATTTTGTGAAACTTTTCACCCATCAAACGACGAAGAACTTTCCTCTGATGAAATTCGTGAGGGGTGGGGGCTGATGAGTTCTAAGTTTTTACGGGGAATTCCTATAATGTTGAAAAGTTTAATGGAGCTCAGGAAAATGAAAATATTTGTGGTTTAGGTCATGTTACCAGAGTTGGAATTGAGCGCTATCAAACATACCTTGAGCAGAAGTTCTTTCATTTTTGCTGCGGAGCTTCTTTTAAGGAAACGGAATAGTTTCCGACCTGAGGCACTTTAGAAAATAGGCTTCTGATGAAAGTTGAGAACTTCCGATCAAGCAAATTCTTTTCGGGTGAAAGACAAAAGGTTATTTTTATTGAAGAATCTGTTTTTGAAGTGGTTTTATTTAATGATAAATTGGGAAGTCTGCTGTATTCGTTTAAGAGTTGCTGAAGGATATCATTGACTTCTGTGAAGGTCTTTCTGGCTAAAGGATGTCTTTTTAAAGATTTCAAGCAGAATTATAACTGACATCATTTGCCTAATAGATGCTTAAATACTAAAAACATACCAATTTTAATGCAGCTGGAAATATGCAAAAATGTGAGTGTATATCGTCCTAATAAAGGAATGACCGGTATGGCTAAACGGTAGTGGTTGAGTGACCCTTAAATTTTTAAAAATGGGGTGAAAATTGAAATTTTTGCACATTTTAATTCAGCTCAAATTTTCAGGAATATTAGTTCGTAGATATAGTCCAATCAATCTACGGAAATTCTCCAGACAATTGAAGGCAGGAAAAAAAAATATGGGCGTGTAGAACACTTAATTTGAAGAAAGATAGCGTGTTTTTTTTACGGAATTGCATTGGTGAACTTAACCTAAAAAATTCGCAAAAGTCAAAAAACGGGTTTTCGCCAATAAAACAAAAAGTTGAGCGCGGATCCGAAAAAGTTAAATGAGAAAGTTGTAGGTATTAAAATTATCTTTCGATTGATGTGGTACAAAATATTGGTTAGTGTCTTATACATGGAGAAAAATGCTAAAAACCGTTAAAAATCGTGTCTTTTTCATTTATTTTTTGCTTTTTATTGATGCCACCTAGGAACTTTTTACTTGGTAAAAATGTTGCTTTTGGCAATCTGAAAAGTCGTATTTTTTTGGCTCGAAATTTTGCAAAATATGGGTGAAATTTAGATTTTTGTAAAAAAAAAGCGTTTTCGTAAAATATTTCGTCTACAGCTCCTCGACCTCGTAGGACATTTTTTCGAAGCTCTTTTTCTTCGTTAAGAGTTGTACTATTATGAACTATTAATTAAAATCAATTGTCTGGAAATTAACATTGTGAATCCGTAGATTGATTGGACTAATACTATTCTAATAACGGATACGCTATACAGGGTCAAAGGTTACAGTTTCGGGGGAAATTTTACTCATTTGCTAGTTCAAAATGCGCCCTTGGGTGTCGAAATATTACACAGTTTTGAAACTTTTTCCCTATACGTTTTTTAGGTCGCTGATTACGAAAATCAGAGTCCCGCAACCCAAAAGTATAGGCGTCACTCTAAAAATGCAGGAACACCCCTTTTTAAAGTTTTTTTTGCGATGATTTTAAAAATAATCAAAAATAATGTAGGCAAAATAATTTATTGACATGAATATGTCTTATCCCTGGGGTCTATTTAAAAGAATGTGCGGAACGAAAATCGTTACCATGACTCATGTTGTTTTTGTTTTTGTTTTTGTTTTTGTCTTTGTCTTTGTCTTTGTCTTTGTCTTTGTTTTTGTTTTTGTTTTTGTTTTTGTTTTTGTTTTTGTTTTTGTTTTTGTTTTTGTTTTTGTTTTTGTTTTTGTTTTTGTTTTTGTTTTTGTTTTTGTTTTTGTTTTTGTTTTTGTTTTTGTTTTTGTTTTTGTTTTTGTTTTTGTTTTTGTTTTTGTTTTTGTTTTTGTTTTTGTTTTTGTTTTTGTTTTTGTTTTTGTTTTTGTTTTTGTTTTTGTTTTTGTTTTTGTTTTTGTTTTTGTTTTTGTTTTTGTTTTTGTTTTTGTTTTTGTTTTTGTTTTTGTTTTTGTTTTTGTTTTTGTTTTTGTTTTTGTTTTTGTTTTTGTTTTTGTTTTTGTTTTTGTTTTTGTTTTTGTTTTTGTTTTTGTTTTTGTTTTTGTTTTTGTTTTTGTTTTTGTTTTTGTTTTTGTTTTTGTTTTTGTTTTTGTTTTTGTTTTTGTTTTTGTTTTTGTTTTTGTTTTTGTTTTTGTTTTTGTTTTTGTTTTGACATGAATATGTCTTATCCCTGGGGTCTAATTAAAAGAATGTGCGGAACAAAAATCTTTACCATGACTCATTACTGAGTTTGGGGCTGAGTTGGGATCTAGTTTAGGTATGAAGAGGAGGGCGTAGTGGGGATAGCAGTGGGCCTAACTAAGGCTGACACTAATGAGTCATTAACGATGACTCACTCTATGGCATGATATTGGCGGCGCCTGGGCGGTAATTATGCGCAAATCATCAGCACGTGGTCTCAATTCATCAGCATTTATTTATCATTCACGGTATTTTTAATAGTTTCATTACGTAGCGGTTTCCACTTTTGAGCACGAATACTGTGTAAGTATTTTTTAAAAAAAGTTGTGTGATGTGGATTTGTTGATCGTTGTTGTATGTTTGTATGTATATGTTTGTATGTATATGTTTGTATGTATATAGTGTATATAACAGATCGAAAAAAAAACATAAAACCATTTAAATCTTTCGTTTCATTTATTATATAAGAGATATTCATGTCCACTGTGCCATCGAGAAGCCATGGCATTTCAAAATTTTTTTTGAATCGTTAAGGGTTTTTATACTGTAAAACATAAACTTAAGTCCAACTTAAGCTTGCGTAGCTTCTGTCAAGATAAAAACTATGTAATGCGCGCAATGCAAAGCTCGGAAAAAAACAATTGAAAAAAAAATTGATAAAACAATTTATTGCAGGGCGTTGATAAACATTTTCAAATGCATGAATTCGATGATATGGCATCGGATTTCATGATTTTAGCTACACTTTCACCCAAAACGATTTTTGTATTGTCAAATTGCGCCAATATGTATACAGGTGGATATAATTTTCCAGGTATTGGTAGTAAATACAAAACACAATTGTTTTTTCGTTTCTTTAAAAAAAAAATGCATGCGCGTGCGTATGTGATGTACGTCCGTACAATCCGGCCAATAACCTTTTGATGCCCAGCGCATGTCCGAGGACTTTATTTCAATCAGGGTCGGCGTTCTTTCATTTTTATTCGATAAGGTCGCAGTCGTCGTCGGCCAAATTGCGCCCTATTGTGTTAGCACAGGAAATAAATATGACAATGGTGAAATCAGGCAGCATTAAGCCATAGTAATTTGTCTATGGTATTATAAACAAATTGTATTCCATATTCCATAGTAATTTGTTAGTCTATTACTGGGAAAAAGAAAGGCTTGTTTAATAATAAAAAAATTGATCCACGTACAAGCTTGTTATGTATATACATACATCTGCAAACTGCAATCAATACGTCATCCAGTCCGGTCAAGTTGGCTTTTTTAGAGCACTAGCAAATGATTTGTTTTGGTATATGGAATCCTTGAGAGATTGAGTGAACGAGGTATAGAAACCTCTATAATTCTCTTTTTTCTTTAAACCCAAAAGAAGAAAGAGGGGGTGCTATACCTCTCTCACTTGAACTCACAAGCAGGATTGGAGGGCTCTGGGAAGCTCGTATGGCTCTCAAGAGCTGCTATTGCCCAGCACTGCTTTATTGGTAAAAACTGAAGACAATAGTTGCCAAACGAACTTATAATAAAATACCCTTTCCAGCTGTATTTTAGGTTTTTTTTTCAAACACAAGATTTATTTAACTTCTGGGTATATCCGGCGCTATGTCTTGTACTGTGGTGGTATCGTTTAATAACTAAATAAATTAACCCATTACTGGATCGTGGCGTCCCCTTAAATTCTAAAATAGTACTCCTGTAATGACTTCTTAGTAATGCAGAGAAGAATGGGTTGGTGGCCATGCGTTTGATTTCGCGCAAAAAGCGTGTTCAAAAACTTCGTAGCTGGTCGTTTTCTTTGTTAATCATCTCAGTTATCTCAGTCATTAGGATTTTTAGCTTTAATGTACATAGGTACATATATTTGAATTCATGTTTACTTTCCTTCTGTTTTATTAAAATTTAAAAAAAAATTATAAATAGCCTAATTGATATTGCAATCATCGGTCCAGAGCCGGCTATTGGGACACCGTCCTGCTTGCTGCAAAGGGCCTGGCCGATCGGACTTTGATGAGACATACTAAACGCTGGAGGTCCGCGCCTGGACTGGCCAACTCTAAGTGGTTCCTTCCTGTGCCGTCCCCTAAGACGGCCAAGGAATTGTTAGGGCGTAGTAGGAATGATGTCAGGACACTTGTTGGCTTGATTACCGAACACTGTGCCCTAAATTACCCCTTATGGATAAGAAGGGCGGAGGACCCCACATCTAGGCTCTGCCTGGAAGGGGATGAGTCTGCCCTCCGCGTTCTTTGTGAGTGCTCCGCAATAGCGAGGAGCGGGATTTCTTTGTTCGAGAAGTCCCTGCTCGAACACTCAAGTCTAAGCGTCAAGCCACTAGGCAGTCTGCTTGTTCAAGCGGTCTGGCTTTCAAATATGTGGTATAGGGGTGTATTACAATAGGCCAAATTAATGGCTGCAGTACCTTTGGACCCAATACCTAACACAGGAAAAAAATAAGTAGCTTCTTTGAAAAACACAAAACAAATATTGATGAAGAAATGAAAGTTGTGCATTCTAATTAACGATTTCTGGCACTTAACAGAAAGAGTTGACGTAGGCAAAGAAACGAAAGATCCATATGCAAACTTAAGCTGGAAGTACATAATTGCGTTGCATTGCATTGCATTGCTATACTTGAGTGGTTTTACTGCGATGCGTTACATTATATGGATTTGACACAATGCTTTAGGCGTATCGGCACTTAAATGCGTTTTGAAATTTGAATGCATGTTGAATTCGTTTTGAATCCCTCATTAAAATCCATTATTAATATATTACTGAGTTAATCCGAGCTAATAATATTTTTGCAGAAAAGAACAAGACCAATTTGACAAGGTATTGAATGCGTTGTATGCATATTTATTTTTACGTATTTTGGCGCCCCATGCGAGATATTTGTATGCGCCCTTAACTTGTTAGACATTTATTTTCGGTAGATTACGTATGTTATTATGCACAGATTATACAATAACCCGAGTAAAATTAAAGATGGCTTTACAACGAGCGAACACTGACCACCTGGGGGCACATACGGGCTAAAGACGGCCAAACTTGACCGAGAGATTTAAATGGCCGGGAACTGAGCTGTTCACATGGGCATACGACGTACGTATTTGCACCAAAAAAAGAATCTGCATCAAATGTATTTTTCAATGTGCTTTATGTGAACTTGATTATTTTCGTTATGTACAATGGTCCTTTGGATTACTTAAAGACTATTGATGCACACGAGAAACAAGCTCGCCAGTCGTCGGTTTGGATTTCGGGAAGTGTGTGGGTCTGTGATTTCTATTTTAGTGGGAAATTTCGTTATTTAACTCCTCGAAGAATAAAAAACAAGACTAAGGAACAAAATGTTGTATAGTTAGTTTATACTTTGTCAGCTTAAGTCTTTGGTTAATTCATGGCAATTGTGATGCCAAGAGGGGCTTAAAGTTTTTTGTTTAAAGGATTTTTTTGTTGGGTGAGAAGCATATACAACATTTGTTGACGGGCTCGTTCTGTGAATATTCTGTTTAACGAGCCACGGCTCGCCTGAACTCAGTCTAACCCAAAAGTTTTGGCACTTCTGATTTTATGGCGGCAACACTTAAATTAAACTTTCAGAAACTCAAAAAAACTAAAAAGAAAAAAAAGTGTCGAGCTATTTTCGATTGCGAACGTTTGTTCTAAAAAGAAAAGAAAACCGTTAATTCTCTTGTTTATTTCTTTGTTTTATGAATAACGCAGTTTTTTGTTATATATTTGAAAATTATTTAGTATTGTGATGTGATGATTTATGCGCCATCTGTCCGTTAAGAAGCTGAATCAACGATTGTCGTTAACGACTGTGGTTGTTGTCTGAACTAATGATTTATGTACTAAACTAAAATTGGAGCGCGCGATAAGTGAAGGCAACTTCAAGCTTCTGGACGAAAAGAAAAGAACATACCACTAGGCTCGAGAACAGGGACGAAGGTTCCAGAAGCTAGATAAAGGTGGAGCTTGGATATAAAAAGCGGCTTACAGGCGCTGAGAGAGTCAGTTTTGATTTGAAAGGCGATAAAAGTGTTCTAAAGTGAGAACAGTGAAAAGTAGTGATTTAAAAGTGAACTATAAAGCGATAGATAGAATTTAATAGTGCGAGTTATTAAATTGAAAGTGATTATAGTGAACTGTAAGAATTGTGTTAGTAATTAAATTGTGTTTTGGTTTGTGATAAATAAATTATTGTGTGGATTATTAAAAAGTGTATTCCTTAATTAATCCTACGAATCCGTTAAGCCGTAAAAACGTAACAGTATGTATTTACACTTTATAAGTTAATGTAAGTTTCAAATTTTTGTTTATAGTTTGTAAAAAATAATTGCTAAGGGGTCGTCCATTAATTACGTGGGTCTCTCTCTCTCTCTCCCTCTCTCTCTCTCGCTATCTGTCACTCGCTCTTCGAACAAACTGTCAGAACAGATCAAACGAAATTTAATTTGTACGAATACATTTTTGACTTTAAAATTATTCTGAAATATGGAATATTGTCAATTATATAAACAACTCAAAACTTTTTAAGAATGTTTACTTTTTTATCTCGACAAAAAACTTATCAAAAGTGAAATTTTTGCAATTTTCCAGGTCATCTGTTATTATTTCTTTTTCAGACTCCACAAGTGGATTTGACCAAAAATGATCAAACTTTGATTCCACCTAAAGATAATGCAAACGTGATTTTGTTGAACAGTGGTGATATTATGGGTGATGTTATTTTCGAGACTTTAGAGACCGACAAAAGCCAAGAAAAAAATCAATCAGAGGAAGAAGAAGAATCGAGTACTATTTTTATAGTAAACTGTATAATATTTATAGTAAATTTCTGAACATCTAACTAATAAAAATATGGTCTCGTTTACTATATTTATAGTAAATAAGTGCTATTGCCATAATACAATGTACTAGTACGCATAGTAATGGTTACTACAAATTTATAGTAAAATTAAATATGAAGCACTATAGTAATATTGACTGTACATCATAGTTGGTCGAAAATTAACTATACGTTTATAGTAAAAGTTACTACAATAATAGTTTTGCGCACTATAATTTAATGTGCGTGTATCACTTAAATTTTTTTCAGAAACAGTGTAAAATTGCGAGAACACTAGGTTAAATTAAGTAAAACATGTTTCTCCAATGGGGCTCTTTAGCCATTCACTTACAGGTCAGGTCGGACGGTCACAGATAACTTATTCGGATTGAGGGATGATACTTCAGGTATCCATCTGACAGGCCGTTGCATGCAGGTGAAGTTATAATTTCCTACAGACACGCAGGCGAAGACGACAGCTTAGCATAGCAGGTTATTAATTGAAGTGCAAAAATGATCATGGCCTCAACGAAAACTTCAAGGCGGCTCCAGACTCACGCCGTGGACACACGCGAACAAGTGCGAACGCGTATGCGGATAGTTTTCGCACCTAGCTCGGGGATATTGAAAGGGAATAGAAGTTTAGATCTTCCGGCACGAACTGACGATAAATGCCCAAACACATAAAGATTTTTGTCAGTTGGACTGCAGGCCCCATAAAGCTGGCGGCCGGTGCACGTGTGGTAATATTTGACCTCAAGGCGAAAACTTTCAGGCCATGGCCTGCCGGCGACCTATATGTGAATGGGAGCCTTAAGATATGACTAAATCCTACACAAACTCCAGAAAGTAGCATAGTAGCCCCGTGCTTGCTAAGCCGCCAACGGCCAGCCAAACGCGCGAGTCCGCGAATACTGCAGCGTACGAACCAAGTAGCCGTGACTCGCCAAAAAGCCTTTAGAATATAGAAATACAGGAAGGCATATGCCAAATTTTAGCGTAATGAAACATTTTGGTAGTTGTGTGTTAATTACAAGCGGAAAACCGAGTAGAATAGAGGATAGGTAAGAAGGAGTTAGTCAGGAGTAAAGCCTAGGGGGGCGACAACGAAGGAGACCCAACCTTCGCTGGAAGGATGGCATAGACCAGGACGCTCAGCGCTTAGGGATGTCAAACTGGTTGACATAGACGCAGAATCGGCATCGGTGGAGAGAACAGCTGCGACAGTCCAGGACCGGATCCCGGTTCTAGAGTGGTTAAAGAAAGAAGAAGACGAAGAAGTCTAAATTATCAGTTATCTCAAATAAAATCTTGCACACGACCGGCCCGATTTGCTGTGGTTATGCAAATACTAGAGATTTTTTAAAATTTGAAAAACCTCACTAGTGATTAGATGGGAGAGAGAGTCGAGTCAAATCTCACCACATCTCACCACATCTCACCAGGGGAGGGGTCGATAAATCGCAAAAATCACCTAACTTTTTTTTTTTTTGTTCGAAAAAACGCTCGCAATCAAAAATAGCTCGACCCTTTTTTTTCTTTTTAGTTTTTTTGAGCTTCTGAAAGTTTCATTGAAGCTTTGCCGCAATAAAATCAAAAGTGCAAAAACTTTTGGGTTAGACCGAGCTCAGTCGAGCCGTGGAGCATTTCCCTTAAGCATTTTTGTATGCCTATTGTGTCGAGCTTGATTCTATCGGACAAGGAACTGGTATCGTTTAGGACTTCCAAAGTAAAGCACGAGATAAGCACTTGCCTCCTATGTGACTGAATTTCAACTTCTTGAGTTTGTCCGTGGAAGGTGGACTTATTCCAACCTACCGCTACTTACCTGAAATATAGGGTCCCAGATCGGGCACGCTGTTAAGTGCTAAATTATGGCCACGAAAATGCCGGCAACTCAACGGTCGGGGTGGGCTCACGTGTGCTACTCGTAGGGGCGCCACGTGGTTATTGTGGTCCACGAACCGGACAGACTTAAAAAAAAACAACAACAATGAAATAAAAGGAAAACGCAGTTTTGACACGATAAAATAATTTCTTTATTAACCGTAAAATAAAAAAATTACCCTTTGACAGATATGTTTATTAAATAAATATGGAACCAATAATAATAAAAAAAAATTAATAATTATCAAAAATTCTAAAAGAAATGCATAGGAGCAACACTAGTACTTAACTTTTACGCCGGACTCCACCGATGACCCTTTCCTTTGTTCGCCTCCTGTGTGCTCGTTGAACCTTTAACTTTCTCTACTTTTTCACTCTTCACCTTTCACTTCTACAAGTTTCTAAACTGCCGAACCGCTCCAGGGGCCCGGTTTTTATTGGGAAATGCCCCCTGTTTTCTATTTTCCAGCGCACATTCCAATCGATTCCAGTACACTGGAATCGGTTACAAAATATTATTAATAATTTTTGTTTTCTTTACCAAAAAGTGCGCTGGAACTCGGCATTCCTTTTTCTACCTCCGGATAAAATTCTCAAGGCTCGGGCTCGCCTGTAACATGAAAGTAAAAGTGGGGCTTGACAGCCTTCGGCCACATTTTTGGAAATTCCGGGGTAGATCCTTAATTTAAAATTATTATTCGTTGGAGCACGCCCTGTGTGCTGGTCAGGCTATTTCGAACATTTTATTTGTCCGGAGTGTGAAGTTCTGGTAGGAAATCTCAATCACAGGAAGAGGTTAGGATCATCGAAGGAGCCGTGCGGCTTATTACAATTAGTCTTCCAATCTGTGGTAAGTCCTTAATCCTAGTTCCTATTTATAATTGAGGAGCGTCGGAACGAAAACCGATATATACCATTTACCACATTTTTCACAAATTAAAAAAAAGCTTGTAAATTTTTTAATGTTACAAAAGTGGAAAATTATAGAATGCCAATTTGCAGTAAAAGTGACATCGATTGGTGTGTGAAACTTGAAGGAGGGTAGATACTTAATTTAGCGAGATACTTGGCGGACAAGTTTGGATATATCGGTTTTTGACGCGATCATTTGGATATATCGGTTTTTTTTAGCATTTTTATGGGAAAAATATCTCTTTTCTCAGCAAATAATTAACCGATTTTAATGATTTTGAGTGCGTTGGAAAGAGGACACCCCAACGCAACTTTTGGTACAATATGGAGCACCAGGGCTCCCGTGGAGGGGCCCCAATGCACTTTTCTGCATCGAGGTGCACTAAGTGCATTATGTTATACTAATATTAAATTAAGGTGAATGAATGTATTCTTCCCGTGTAGAGGAGAAATTTACGAAAATTTTGAGCCATCAACCACCCCCCTAACATGTATGGGGGCGGAGATATGATTTTTTTTTGCATAAACATGCAGTTTTGTGCAGCGGTGTACTCAAATGCACTTTTCTCAGTAATTAATTAACCAATTTTAATGATTTTGACTTTGTTGGATAGAGGACACTCCAACGCAACTTTTGGTACAATATGGAGCACCAGGGCTCCCCTGGAGGGGCCCCAATCACGTGAGGGTAAGGCGAAGTATTTACGAAGAGCGTTCAGATATTTTTTGGGAATCGATTTAATAAAAGAATAGAAAAATAGATTAAGCTTCTTTGTAAACGTGTACCTAATCGGAATTTGAACCGACCATTGTTGAATTGTGTAAAACTTAATAAGAATTATCGGTTTTTAATCCAACAACAAGAACCTGTTGAATTTAAAAATTTATTTGTCGGGTTTTGATCTGACCACAGTATTTTGATATTTTTTTTAAGATGGATGTAACTGTTTTTTAATTGATTTCTTTCCTTAAGGGTGTATAATTAAACATTTTGTAACAGAAAAAAATGAAAAAAAAAAATGTCCAAAATGCGACATATCGGTTTTTGTTCCGACGCTCCTCAATTATAAATTTATTGTGTATTAATCTGTCCTTTGGGTTGAATTTTTAGGAGCAGCCGTCGTGATGGGGTTGATACGGAACCGTTTGCTGCAGCCTCGGTCGGTTCCCTTAGCAGCGGAGCTTTAACCCCATTTTTCTTTTAAAAACGAAAGCCTCTCGGACGCCCGTGGTCTTCACCTGCAATAAAGTAGGGTCAGCAGTTTCATTTTCTAAAGACACACAGACGGCACGAACAGATAAGTTGTCCCTACTTTTCTTAACTTTCATATCTTATGAGGCAAATTACACGGCATAACATTTTTTCCATCAACACTTCCAATAATTCCAATAAACCGGTTTTATAGGCAAGGGGTCGCGGGGAAGTTTGTTACTTGTGCATCCCAAAAAATTCTCGACTGTACAGAGCAACACACTAACATAATCATAATTTCATTCTCGGGGCCTACGAAAATGACTTAGCTTAACTGACAGTTTGTACACAGCTACATAGACAATAGAATTGTTACATGAAAAAATGCAGAACAGTCAGTTTATCGTGTAATTCGTATAACACCGGTTTGTTACAGCAGAAAGTGTTATGCCGTGTAACTCGCCTCAATTTTTGTTTTATTTTTAGGTCATAACAACGCATATTCCAGGATTGGGCAGACGAGCGAACAGAAAAGGCCGAGTGTTATCGAATTCGTGAGCTCTTCTCGCTATAAAGCCAAGAAGTCTTTGGCTCTGGGGACAAAATGATTTTAGTGCAAGTTGAATTTTAATTTATCGTCTAGAACAGTGATTCCCAAAGTGGGTTCCGCGGAACCTTACGGTTCCACGAAAAAATTTTAGGGTTCCGTGTCACCAGCGCCAAAGCGCAAATACATTCGCCGACTGACTGGCGCTGCGGCGGCCGTTTAACGCGTTCTTGCTAATCAGAAAGTCCTTCCTTGAAATTTGGTCTACGTCACCCCGGGTAACATTTTGGCCGCCATTCCATATTCCCATGTAGAGGGGGTTGTAAAGAAAATGGTAATCCGCCCTCTTGAGATGGGCGCCATGGGCCAAACGATATATTGAGTATACTATATTGCTTATGGTGTTCTACTTATCATACCCCTTCATTTGATACCCATGTCGAAGGGGTTGTGAAGAATATTTCAATCCGCCCTCCTGAGACTGCCGCCATGGATCTAAAGGTATATTGAGTATACCATATTGCATTGCCATCGGAGCTAAAGCTGTATGCGAAATTTCAGCATGATATGTTCCGGCGACACTGAAAAGCAAAAACCAAGTACAAAGGGATAAATAAATAAAAACACCAAATTTACTATTTCTTCTATTTTTATTAATCAACAAACCAAAACTACATGAATCTACATAAAAAATACAAACAAAAACACACAAGTTAGAGGACAGCACTACACAAAAAAAACTACAAGAAATTTTAACCTGGAAATAGAAAAGAGTTAGTAAAATACAAATATTGAAATATATATAATTTCTTACCTTTTTTCAAAGCCCAAGGCGATGAAAAACTAACAAGAAAATCCGTCCAAGAAAATCCAAAAAAAAGCCGTCGGCAAATCGCAAAATCTATAAACAAAAAGTTAATTAAAAATATACAACAGATTCCACAAAAACACTCACCTGTCAACCCCAATGGAATGATCGCCGGCTCCTCCTCTCCTCATCCCCCACTAGAAACCTGAAAATATAGAATAAAATTAGTAAATAAACTAAAATTAGAAGAAAATACTTACCAAAACAAACAACTCCATTTGACGTCTACGAGTGAAAAGAGAACAGCTGATCGGACATCGCACGCAGATCTAGTACATAAACCCGAAATTATGTACTTCGAGAACGAAGCCCCTGCCAAAGGATAGCCGCAGCTATTGTTCGAGTAGAAATAAATACCGACGCACAGACGGCGTTAAATCAGATTGCTTTTAATCTTTCTAGAGTCTTGAACTAGAAGATAAAATCTGTATTGAGGTTTTAGCAATAAAGCAATTTCAAAGCCTAAGTATCGAACTTAGCATTCTGGAAAGACAGAATTGAGGTCTTTTCCCAGTAAAGCCCGAATTAAAGACAGTTTTGAAGTCTTTAATACAGCAGTAACTTAATCACCAGAATTGATTTCAGCAGTTACTCTAACCAACCACAGAGGGACGAATTTGCGAAGAAACAAGGCAAAGCAGTCCAGCAAGCCGCAACCAGGGCAGCAAGCAGCAAAAAGCAAGCAAATCCCAAGCGATTCCCAAGAAACGAAACCAGAGTGCAGCAACACAAAGGTTATTCCTGGCTGTTCTAATTGCAGAACACATCAGGCGAAACATCAATCGTCATCTGACAGATAGGTGGCGTTATCAATTAAGCTATCAGAGCAAGCAATATTTTGGTAATTCTTATTTACAAACAAATAAAGAATAATTTACGAATTTTCAAGTACTAAGTCACGAATTAATAACGAATTTAAGATTGAATTGAAATATTTTGGCAATTTGTTGAATTTTTATTGAATTTATATTTAAGAAGATCTAATAATTAATTGCGAATAAATAGTAATTTGGTTATTGGAAAAAATTATCTTTTTATTGAATCACACCCTTCCGGCACCTTTTTATTGAGTCAGAAATTAAATTGCTAATTCTGAACATGATAGGATATCCGGAAGTATTTGAAAAATTGATTGCAAAATTTGTTCCGTGAAGAAAACAGTAATCCGTTCTCTTGAGACGGCCGCCATGGATCTAACGGTATAATGAGTATACCATATTGCATTGTCATCGGAGCTTAGAGTAAAAGTCGCAATGTTCAATATTACATTGGTAAGGCTTTTCAACTAAATAAATTTAAAAAAATCCATTGAAGACTTTAAACAAAATCCTTAAAGTCGATCGTAAGATTAATAATTAACAGAAAATTAGAAGATGGTTATTAAAACAAGAAAAACACTTTTTAGGAAAGCTTAAAAATTTAGCAAAAAATTTCATTAATCCAAGTTCTGCTTTATTTATAACTTATGCTACGCGCTCTCCTTATTTATTTAGGAAAGGCACACAACTACTCAAAGCTACCCGAAAACAAAACTTTTGAAGGAAACCTTTTTTACATCTCCAACAGGATCCTTTAATGACCCGTATTTTTCCGTAGCTTTCTTACATGAATTATTTAAATTACGGCGATGCTGAGACCTTTGTTCTATCTTTCCATGTTCCAAGGAAGGCTCTAGGACTCGGCTATGGTAAAGGAAAGAATCCTTACAAAAAACAACACATTTAAAAAAGGAAAAGTTTATCGAAAGTGTGATTAGTAAAAACCCTTTTTTATTGCGGAAGAATTTAGCCAATTCATATCGTCCAAACACGCCTGGAGTTAGTCTGAAATAGGTTTTCTATACCGAAACTCATCGTCCGGGTCCGGCAAAAAACTAATACTAATGACAGTGCTAAGGATTTCCACCTAACAAGGACTTTATTGTATTCATTAGCGAAACTGTAGTTGTCCTGAATGATTTACAACTCTTTAACAAAATGAACTTTTTTTGCTGTCGAAGTGGAGCCCGCCTCGAGAAGAAAAAGGACCACTTTTTTTCAGACTCCGTAACAAAGTTGTTTTGTTCCCCCTGCAGATGGCTCAACTTCTCTCTAGTGAGTTAGCTAGAATCTGGGTACTGTAAGTGCTTATCTGAAACTTGTCCATTTGTTACTGGAACTGAAACGGACAAGTTAATTCCCTCTAAGCCGCAAATTTTGGCAGAGCGTTAATGGCCTTGTGGACGAGTTGTTAAATGCTTTCGAGAATAGCACCCGCCATTCGCCCGGAGCTGGTGCCGCCATCTACTGCCACCCCCGCAGGAGACTACGGAGCCCCATTTTGCAGCCCGCATTTCGCTACAGCGGAGGCCGTTAAATTAATTTCAAGTACATCGACTCGGCTCCTGTACAATTAGAGCCGGGTTCATTTATTTTGACAGGGAACAGCTCCTTGGTAAATAGGTGGTAATTTGTCAGTCAGATTCGTGCACTGATAGATTACTGTCTGTCCCACTAGACTGGCTGATGGCTGTACAGGAAAGGTGTGGGCTGTCTCAAGAATTCCCTCCTTGGAGAGTATCTTCTCGAGGGATCTGGCCGCCCGTTTTTTGTTTCTTAGTCACACACTTGACAATGAGGCAATTTAAGCATTCCCGGCACGTGCTGTTTACATAAACGTGCTCTTTACCACCAAAAATATCGTTATGTGTTTTCCCTTTTATTGCTAAACAAACCTTTAATAGTTAATCATAATGATCACAGCAGTGGCGGGCTGCACGATGAATATAAATTATTGTGAACTATGAGCACTAGGAACTCGTATATTTTCTGGTTTCTGAAAGTTCTGTTAATTATAATCTGATAGTGGTGGCGCCTACTTTGAATACGCCCCGATAAGTGAATCTGGTTATCTAGTGACATAGGCAAAACTGAAAGGGCATTGCTGGTAGTTGAAGTTGTTGAGTTTAAAGGCAGATGATAAAAGACCTCAGGGTCAAGAACTCCCAGGTCTTTTGGGGGTTCAAAAACTTATTAGCGTCTACTCGATTTACCACCCCAACTCGGTCAGCCTAGTGAATGTCGTTGACTCTGGACAGTGTACTCAAATTGGAACACATGTGATAGCGTAAATTCGACTATTCGGGGCATAAAAACTGATCTCACCGGATAAGTACCAAGCTAACAATCTAGTTCACGTCTTTATTTATCGAGTGCGTCATCTAGACCTTCGGTATTTCAATATTGAATAACTATGACATTTTTTAGCCGATTTTGACAAATGTACACGATTATCAAATATCATTGAATACCATTTTAGCTATGAGTCAATACACACCGAAAGCTCATTTTACACTCCCTGGCGGAGTCAATAAACAAAAATGTCGAATTTGGGGAACAGAGAACCCACTGTACGACGAGAAACTCACTGTTGCAGTGTGCTCAAAAACCATCCGAAGCATTTTTCTTCAAAGTTGGAAAAACCGTCGACGGCGCACGCTATCGTTGGATGTTAGCGCAATTTGTGTGCCCGAAGTGGCGTGAAAAAGTTATGCCCAACTTGTATTTTCAAGAAGACGACGCACCTTGCCACATCACAGCCGCTGCGATGAAGTTCTTGCATCGTAAGCTCACGAGACACGTTGTGTCGAAAAATGGTGATTTGGAGCTTTCATGTTCTCCAGATTTAACGGCACCAAGTAAAGTTTTTCCCAGCAAGTGGAAGACCATTGACGAACTCAAAGCTAACATCTTCTTCTTCTTTCTTCTTTGATCCGTTAGCTAGCGGTCCGAACGGGAAGTTCCCGCAACGGATACGCTGCTGTCGGTGGCGCTTGGTTTCGAACTCTGTTCACGAATTGTTTTCATTCTTGCTGATTATTGGCGACGTCTCCAGCCTCGGTAATTGATAATCTTTGATTCTTTAGGCCGCCCTCGATATTCGTCGATGTCGTCGTCGGTCGTCAATGCCACTTTCGTTTCCTCAAGCAATGATCGCAAATATTTGAACATCGGGACTTGTTCGATTTGGGTTCCATCGAGGTGAACGCTGGCCCTCGATCCGTCCGTTGTGAGCACTTTGGTATTTTCCGCATTAAACGCGAACATTAAGTCGGTTACGAAGTTGTTATCGTCGTATCGAACTTCGAGTCACGCATAATCGCGTCAATCACAACGTTGAAGACAAGTGGCGAAGCGACGTCTCCCTGTCGGACACCCGTTTGAATCGGGAACTCCTCGTATAAGTCGCTAGTTCGCTATACGAACGCTGCTGGTTGAGCCATCGTACGACGTTTGGAGAAGTTGGGTGGTTTTCAATGGCACATGTACGGTTTCCAAGGCTCTCCAGAAGCTGTTCCAAATTATGCAATGGAGGGCCGATTCGAAATCGTTGAAAACCACGACAGCTCGTTTGCCGCAACGAATTCTTTCTTCCATTAGCATCCTAGATGTGGTCTAAATCCAGTTTGTTCACTCGGGCTCGTTTGCTCTCGATGTTTCTGTATCCTCGATTGTATAATTTTCGTTACTTCACCGACGATCTAAAGGAGGCTAATACCGCGATAATTCTTGCATTCCCGACTGTCGCCTTTTTCAAAATTGGGACAACAATCGCTTTCTCCCATGCCGACGAGACACGATCCGAATGCCATATGTGTGTTATGAGGATATGGAGTCGTTGTGATAAAACATCACCTCCGGCTTTGATTGTTTCGGCGGTTACTTGGTCTACTCCCGACGTTTTTCCATAGTCTGAGTTCGGGGTTTTTATTGTAGAAGTCAAGACCATAAATAACGATTCGAACGACATATCGGATTCATTATTTCTTGTTCGTTTTGGCGGGTCCACACGACACAGACTTTTGTCGGTCGTGCTTTCCGTGTCAGTTTCTGTGCAGACTGTGTAGTTTGAATGAAATCGCCGATGGAACGCCTGGGCGGACGATGGCGACAGAATGTTTGGGCGAAATATCTCCCGCGACTTGTTCCACAGATAAAATTCTATGGGAAAAATATTCGCGCGAAAAGAGTTTCTGTTGTGTGGACGGGCCATTATACTGCCGGATGTCATGTCATTTGAATGTTTTCGATTAAAAATAAATCTGAAAAATCTGAACATTCCAACCTAAATGAAAATAAAATTACAATTGTTTTTACTGATGTATTGTTTGATCTATCCAACAAATGTAGTTATTTTATTTTTATTACAATATATTTCGTTTGGTGCACAAATGTCGTTTGACAGTTGACAGCTGAATGTCAAATTGTGAATCAAAGCGAGTCGTTTAGGTAGTGACGAAAATTTGATTCAATTGTTGCATTTTTAGATGAATTGTGATTCTGCTGTAAGTTCATCGCAACCGTTTCATGAAATGTATGAAGTTTCGTTGTTTTATCTAAAATAAATTTACCTGCGAAATACGGTGAGTTCTGAAGTGACAAACGACTATAAAGTTACAAGAAAGTGAATCAATTAAGAATTGTGATCCTTCGCTTCGATCTTTGGAAGCATTAGATCAAATGATGCAAAATCTACGAAGTAAGCAAAATCGGTTTGGTGGTGCGGTGATCCTGTTGTGTTGCCAAACATTGACAGAGATTCCACGGTCAATGACAGCAGATGAGCTTAATGCATCTATCAAGTAGTCCATTTTGTGGCAATACGTCAAGCCACTCAAATGAAGTATGATGCGTGTCGAGTTGCATAACGACTAGAGAAGTATTTGCAAAGCATTTAACTTCACTGAATTCACTTCCAAACTCATGTAAAAGGAGTTCCGAAACATTGGTGGTAATTACAACCATCATCCAGGCAAAGTGGATTTGGTTAATCAACGCAACCTTGGTCGATTGAACAACTTTGAGCGACAAATTTTTAAGTAGATTTTTTTTCTTCTTTAAAGCATATTTATTTATTCATTATAATAAGACTTATAGGCTATGCTTAAACCTACTTTCTCTATCTAACTTTTTTTTTTTTATTTGATAGACTAGAAGCTTAGGGAAAGCCCCTTTGTACTGTTCGACAATCTATTTTTTTCGTATAGAATGTCGAACAGTAGCTCTAGCCGGAAGAGAGTAGAAAGAGACAGAGAAGTAGGAAGGAGCTGCCACAATCTAGCCGCAATATTTTTATTCCACCTACTTCCAACCATTTCGCGACTATGGCATCGGAGCATTTGAGAAGAAACAACTTGCTGGAGTGTTATGCCTCCTGAAACGAGTTGAATCTCATCAGCCAACCGATGACATGCGCTTGGTGGAGCGGGGAAGGACTAGCGAAGGCTATGGCAGGAGGAATCAGGAATGTAAAGAGGGGCAAGGGACCGTGGGGCTGGCCGGGATTCGAACCCGGGACCTCTGGGAAAGCAGTCAGGCGCCTTACCTCTAGACCACCGAGGCCCCCCCAATTAACTTAACTAACTTACTGGTTCCTCCTAACATCACATGGAGCTTTATTAAGAGGGGTCCTAAAGAGGATCGTTTCGCATTTTCCATGATTGATTTTCAATTTCCAATTATCATCATATCGCTCTATTTTGTCGAAATCATGTTGCAGTCGCGTCTGGATTACGTCAATCTTCGGTCCTGTCCTGTATATATAATAATAAGGTCGTCCGCGAAAGCAATTCGGAAAAAATCCAACTATATCGCTTATGTAAATGTTAAAGAGTAGCGTCGAATTCACTGCTCCTTGTTGCAACCCGTTTTTAATTTCTAAGACCTGTGAGGTAAGGTTCTCACTTTTAACGAGAAACTTTTTCCCCGTTATCATGTCGTAGACTATGCGAAGCAGAGAATCGTTCATCCCATACCTGGTTAGCTTTAGTAGTAGTCCTTCAACCCATACAGAGTCAAAGGCCTTCTCCAAGTCAACCAGGCATGCTCGCGTACACTGTCTTTTGGCTATGTTCCAGTGTATATCGGACACCAATTTTGCGCAAGCATGGATAGTGCCATGTTCCGCTCGAAATCCGAACTGGTTGTCCGGAATTATTTTATTTTCCTCAACCCAGCTTGTCATCGAACGATTAATTACAGCTTCAAATACTTTACTTATGTTTGGAAGTAAGCTTATTGACCGGAGATTAGCTGGGTTTGATTTATCTTTGGTGCCTTTAGATATAGGATATTCCACAGCCATTTTCCAGTTTTCTGGAAAATAGGCATTGTTCAAGCAATTGTTGAACAACGTGGTGTAGATGTCGATTGCACACGGAGGTAGGTGCTTCAGAACCACATTCGGGATAACGTCGATTCCTGACGATTTTTTATTATTCAGCATTTGAAAGATTCGCAGAAGTTCATCCTTCTTCACGAATATTGAGTATCCGGTTAACCTTGGAATTTTGTCCGCTGGGCAATCTTCATTGAATTCGACAAAATGTCGATTCTCAGATCTCCATACTCTGATTTCGTTCTGAAGGTTGAAGTGATTCAACAGAGCTTGATTCTCCAGGTCGAAATTCGGTCGAACACTAGTGTTTACCGAGTAGACTTCTTGACAGAATGCCCCTACAAAATCTACTCTGTTCTGCTCATCTTAATTTTTAAGCAGATTACAAATATGTGTTCGGGCGCGCTACTCCTTACATCAGATACCTCATAAAAATTAAAAAAATTTAACAAAAGAACTCCCTCTGCTTTCAACATACCTATCATACTAGTTTTGATTACACACCAAAGCTGGCATGCATTCCTTCTCTCATAAGTTATACAAATTTCAGCAAACACAAAAATCTCCGCTATTCAACTGATAACTAAAATATTTTTACTTCCACAACAATTCCGAAATTTATTAAAACTTTCACAATTGTGGTGTCATTCGCGTTCTCAAACAACGTTTGCCGAACTATTATGGCCCACAAAAACTTCAATGGCAAACTAAATTGCACAAAATATTTACTCACACTTAAAAACATGCCATGAACCATGAAACATGCACACCAAATGCACAAGATGAAAAATAGCATATGCCGTCAGCAAATCCTTACCCACATCATCAGTCTGCATTGTGCAGAGATCCACGACTGCATTTTTTTTTCAAACACAAAAAAAAAAAATTCATTTATCTCAGCACTACAGAGCTGGCAACACCCCAGCATCGATACTTTGAAAATCCTTCAGGACCAGACCAAGGATGAAGACAGGCGAGCGGCCGCTGTACTGGGGTTTAATTGAAATATTGAAGTTGTGCACTAACCCGGCACAGCCAGCAACGCTATCCTTTCTGCCACCGAATCCTTTCACCGAGTGCACCCTGTGTTCCATCGGCAGGGCGGAGTGCGCGGGCGGCGGGGCGCGGTGCCTAAGTAAGGATTTGTATTTAAACTCAGGCGATGTGGAGCTGTGAGGACTTTATCCTGAATTGCAGTTATCTCGAAATTGGAGCTATTCTCATGCCAAGTGCATTCCAGTCGTAAATCCTGGAATGCATTCAGAGTGGAGCGCGGGCTTTGTGCGAAATGTCGGGGACCCTGTGGCTCTCTGTGTAATATTTCCCTCTACAGGAACCAAGACTGTTTCTCGATTCTAGGCGCGAAGGATCCTGTTCCTTTTGTTTAACATTTTAATTATTTGCCACCCGCTTGGATCCTGAATCCTTTTGAGTGTTAAACGCCGCTCTGTGCGAAAGCGACTTTCGTGCAATCAGGACAAATGTGGGGGAATCCCCTTTTAAATTATGATGGAGCAACTCTCATTAAATTTCCGACCTAAATAGGAATTGGGCAGAATCTTAAAGCCTTTAAAGCCGGGCCCTCGGAGATAGGGTTTAAATTCTGATTCCACTATGTCAGTGGCAGATGTGGGTGGCAGTATAGAAAAAAACACGAGAAATAATTAAAAGCTTCTGAGGCCTCCAGGTACTTGCTACTTTCTCCTCTATGTTTTTCACTAGCTGCTTTGAAAGTTTCCGGCTTGTTGTTTTACTTCGGGATAAGCAGGGACTATGCATCACAGTCACAGGTACATTTATGCCCCCAAAGAGCCATGAAAGCCATAGTAAAGCTGCCGTTAACAATTCATTTTTTTATGAGACTTTTGCCGCAAAAAGGTCCCGCTCCTGCTTGGTGCTCGGCGCTATAAGAAAGGCTGTAAATAATTTTATTATTTTGATATCCTTAAAGTAAATTTATACCTCGACTATGCTCGGGTGGCTTTTTTGGTCATTTAAATGTTTCCCCATTGGTCCAGGTGCTCCGAATGTCTAGCTACTGACTGTGCAGGTGAAGTTCATTAGATTGCGGCTCACAGCGAGGAATTTTGCTTGTTTACTGTGTGGTTTGAAGAGGCTCAGGTATTCATTAGCAGCAAATTCAATGAATTTTCAATTTATGCGGGAAATAATTAATATTTAATTTAGTCTGGAGTTCATATACTCCAGGAAATTCTCACAACACCATGTGCATTCCATTCCTTTATACCAATCAGCAACTCGGCAGAGAACAACATCTTGGCTTTGGGCTGTCTCCATCGAGTCTCCGTTATTAATCCTACTCTAGGCGACAATTGGGAGTATTACAGGATAAGGTATTTCACTAAGGCGGAAGCTTGAGGTGTAGGAAGGAGTATGTACATAGAAGCAGATAGAACTAGCATCTGTGCATACAACCGCAAATGGATCGATCGACCATTCCCGAATTAAGCGCAGATTTAATCCCATTATGGGTGCTAATAAGATTTGACTAGAAAGATAAATCAACCTTCAGGCAAATCAAATCATTACTTAGTAACAGGTTGAGAAGGAAATTCTTTAATCCAACCGATGGCGCTGCTGGCAGAAAAACAGCTGGGCGTTCTCTTGTATATGGTTCCCCTAAGACATAGAAAATTAAATGCTGATTTACTATCATCTTCCTCTTCAGGACTCAAGAACTTCATGGGCAGCGTTGTCAACTCTTTCCTCGAGAGACCACTAGATGCGACTTTTAAAACCACCAGAAAACCACTTAAATATTTTCCGCTTCGCCAAAAGTAACTAGATATTCCCAGGGCCGGGGCCTGGGGTTTTTGCGCCCGGTGCACTATGTCATATTGCGCCCCACAAGCTGTTCATTTTTTAACGCAGTGAACGACAATGGAAAAGACACAAACACTCGCTGAATGGGGGAAATAATGCGTATAACATAAAAAAAGATTACATAAAAAGGAAGTTTCACACGAGTCAAAATCCCACCAGCAAAAGTCTACTGAAAACGTCGTTTGCGGAGGATAGAGTAGGCGAGAACTTTGGGGCGGGCAGATTTTTTGATTAAGAATAAAATATTGAATATAAAAATGCAATAAACTCAAAATTATCAAATTTGCACTTAAGCACTTCTGGATTTTTACTGTAGAATTGCGGTTACAGCCAATTTTTGTTGGTTGGCCCGTGTCAAACTGGTCAGACTAATTTGTTAGACAGTAAAGGCTCAAACAGGACCAATCCGTTCTGTCCGGTTTAAAAGTTGGAAATTTGAGATTTCCATAAAGAGAGACGAATGGAGCGGTAGCCACAATCAAGCGAACGGAACGTCAAAAATAACAAAGAAAAGACGTGCGGAGCAGAAGGAAGGGATTGGTTCTGTTTGAGCCTTAACACCCCATCTTCACCGGCCGAACGTCAATTCTTCTCTTGAATTCGCATACATTTTCATATATTGAACTCAGGAAAAATGAAATTGAATGAACAGAACATGAAATTGAGATTGAACGTAAAAGCTAGTGCTGAGCAAAAATGGTCTTGTTCTTGCAGTCTTGTCTTGTTCTTGCACATTTTGCAAGAACAAGAACAAGACTTAGTTGTGCTTGTAAGAACAAGAACAAGACAAGAACAAAACTAGATTGGCCTTGTCTTGTTCTTGCGTTTGCTCATCACTAATGGCTACCCGTTGTATCGTCGTCGATCGACTGAGGTCAATGGCAAATAGATAACTTGGAAGTTCAATGGTCAGGATTTTGAAGTTGACAATCGTTGGGTCGTATCCTATTCGACATTATTGTCCAAGACGTTCAATGCTCACATAAATGTTGAAGTTTGTAATTCCGTCAAATTAATTAAAAACATATGCAAATAGGTTACCAAAGGGCGTGACCAGTGCCGGCCCTAGTCCTTGAACAAAGTAGAGCGAGATTGTCTCTCGTCGCCTTTTGGTCGGTCAACGCTTTCACACATCACATAAATTGGACTTTAATTTATTTTCTGTATATGTAGAATAAGAATAAGAAATCTGTGATTTCAATATATAATTGTCATTTTTAAAATTTTTGTCTGTCTGTTTGTCCAGGCTAATCTTGGAAACGGCTAATCCGATAACGACGGGACTTTCACGGAAGATTTAATTGTATTGGGAATATTTAAGGCTACGTTTTCGCTCCGATCCGACTATCGGATCCGGCAATCGTATTCGACTATCGGCTAAGACCGAAAACTTGACCCGATAATCGTGGGAGAGCGAGTCGAAACTATTTTCATCATTCAAATTATAGACCTCAAAACTCGAGAGCCGCTAATCGGTTTTTAAGGCAACTAATCGATTGCTTAGGCTAATTTGGCACTTTGAACGGACTAGTGGGTCAGACCGAAAATTTGAACAATCGAAGGAGAGCCTGATAGAGTGAAAACTTGTTTTATCATTTTAATTGTAGGTCTCAAAGAGTTCTACCTAAATATCTAAGTTTACCTAAGTGAATCGTGCTCGTACTATAGACCAAAGATTATCTATTTTCAATAAGATGTGACACTCTTGATTTACTAACCCATTTACAATTCCTTATAACCACATCAACAAAAATCTCCTATTAGTTGAAAAAGAATAGCTACAGTGCTTTTTTTGTAATTAATTCCCTTATGAAAATTCCCATAAAAAGAAAGGGTACGAAACAACATCACATAAGTTACGCCCCACCCATAAAATGTGTACAATAAATAAAGTCACATTTTTTCATAATGCATTTTTAAAGGCGACCTGGAGCAATCGTCATGGTATTAGTTGTTCATTTTCAAGCAGTTCGCGCAATGTAAATCATAGGGAAATGTGGAATTGAAATAAAGGAAACACATGTGAAACCCCTACACGCATTACAACTTGAGAATTTTTTCACCCCATATAGTCCATGCAAAACGCGGGGGGAGGGGTGTTCCAAAATAACACCGTTAAGAAAATCGAACCCTAAACGTTTTTGGGGTCGCTGATCACGAAAATCGAGGTCCCGCGGTCCTAAAATTAGGGCGTCACCCTTAAAAATGCAAAAAACACCCCTTTTTAGGGGGTTTTCGCGATTATTTCAGTAATAATGAAAACTAATGCGATGAAATGCACGTTTTTTAATATTTATTTGCGAAGGTGGTTGATTTATACAAAATTAAGGCGAACTTAATGGTAAGGGGTACTCCTAAAGGGTTGAAACTACCCCTAAATTGGCGAAAAATGGCAAAAATTGTAAAACAATTTTTTTTTCAAGTTTATGCTTCAAATTCGATTGTGGGCGTACTGTCAGGCAAAAATAAATTATTTTCCACCCTTAAGGGGTTAAAATTACCCCTACAATATAGTTCATTGAAAACTAGGGGGGGGGGGTGTTCCAAAATAACACCGTTAAGAAAATCGAACCCTAAAGATTTTTGGGTTCGCTGATCACGAAAATCGAGGTCCCGCGGTCCTAAAACTAGGGCGTCACCCCTAAAAATGCAAAAAAACCTTTTTAAGGTACATATTTCGCAATTATTGTGTGATTGTCGTTTTTACAAAAATGCAGAGTTTATTTAAAGAATCCACGAAATGAAATATTTCTCAATATATTTTTTATTTTTTTTCTCTTTGGGGTGGTTTAACCTCTGTACAAAGGAGTTATAGTGAAATGTTCCAAATGTTGTAATGATTACACATGGAAAATAAAATTTAAATGTAAAACAATAAAATTTAATTTGTTTCAATTACAATTTTAATGTGGGGCTTAAGAGTTGAAAAAATTAATTTTTTGCTGAAAATACCTATTGAACCAAATTTCAAACAAAAAGCAAAAACAAATTTTTTGCAATTTTTTTTTATATTAAGTTGTTTTTATTATAGTAGGGGTAGTTTTAACCCCTAAAGGGTTGAAGATAATTTATTTTTGCCTGACAGTACGCCCACAGTGGAATTTGAAGCATAAACTTGAAGAAAAAAAATTTACAATTTTTGCCATTTTTGTCATTTTTCGCCAATTTAAGGGTACTTTCAACCCTTTAGGATTACCCCTTACCATTAAGTTCGTCTTAATTTAGCAATCAACCACCTTCGCAAATAAATATTAAAAAAAAATTTTTTTTAAAAATTCTTTTAATTAACAAAAACATGTACTGAAAAGTAAAAAATAAAAAATATTTAAAAGAAAGCGTGAAATTTCAATTTTAATGAAAAAGTTAATTAAAAGAATGGCGCATTTTTCATCAAAAATTGAAAATATAACTGTAAATCGCGTGAGAGTTACAATAACCCTCAATTTTTTGCTTTGTTAATTTCAAATTCACATTTTTTTTTATAAAATCATCTTTTTTAATTTTGTTTTATTTTTCAATATATTTAAGATTTTATGTATTAATTTATAAGGCGTAGTAAAAAAAAATAATTTAAACTTGTTGTTTTGCTCAATTCACTTTGAAGAAAATTCTAACAAAATTTTTTGATGGAAAATGCGCTATTCTTTTAATTAACTTTTTCATTAAAATTGAAATTTCACGTTTTCTTTTAAATATTTTTTATTTTTTACTTTTCAGTACATTTTTTTGTTAATTAAAAGAATTTTTTTAAAATTTTTTTTAACCATTTATTTTATTTTCTACTTTTTAGTTTATTATATGTATTCCGCCATTTTATGATGGCAATTTTATTAGATTTAAAATTACGTCACACAGTTTACTGTATTCATTTGATACCCATGTCGTGGGCTTGGTGGAACATAATTGCAAAAACGGCCGCCATCTCGGAACCGTCTTCTTGATTTTTTTACAAAAAGGTCAGATTGCATTTAGTACTTATACATAATGAGTTGAACTCAAGTTGAACCCAAGTCTAACTACATGTAAACGGGAGTCGAGTTGGGTTAAGGTTGACTGAACTCGACTCAGCTCTGCTACCTGGGTTGAGTTGAAATTATACATACGGACATGAGTTCAGTATTTGAGTAGTTGAATTTAGTTGATAGCAGCATCTCTGTGTTTGTTTGTGATTTTTTGGTACGTGTATTGCTTCTTTATTATCAACTCACCCTTAACTCAACTATTCATCTCATCATTCATACACATTAATTATCACCCGAACTACGAGTGTGTGCAAAATTGGAAGTTGATCGGTTATATTTTCTACTTTTTAGTCTATTATAAGCTTTTCGCAATTTAGTGTTGGCCGCCATTTTGAATTTGGAATGACGCCACATAGCTAATTGTGTTCTACCTGTCATATCCTTTCATTTGATACCCATGTCAGAGGGCGCGGAGCACAATTTCAAAAATCGGCCGCCATTTTGGAACCGCTATCTGGATATTTTTGCAAAATGGTCAGATTGCATTGTCATCCAACCTATACGTGTATGCAAAATTTCAGCTCTATCCGAAACCGGGAAGTGGGTGAAATTTTACTTCCAAGATTTGGTCACATACCATGCAAGTTAAATAAAAGAATTTAAAAAAGTGCATTTCATCGCATTAGTTTTCATTATTATTGAAATAATCGCGAAAACCCCCTAAAAAGGGGTGTTTTTTGCATTTTTAGGGGTGACGCCCTAATTTTAGGACCGCGGGATCTCGATTTTCGTGATCAGCGACCCAAAAAACCTTTAGGGTTTGATTTTCTTAACGGTGTTATTTTGGAACACCCCCCCCCCCAGTTTTCAATGAACTATATTGTAGGGGTAGTTTTAACCCCTTAAGGGTTGAAAATAATTATTTTTGCCTGACAGTACGCCTACAATCGAATTTGAAGCATAAACTTGGGAAAAATTTTTTTTTACAATTTTTGCCATTTTTCGCCAATTTAGGGGTAGTTTCAACCCTTTAGGAGTACCCCTTACCATTAAGTTCGCCTTAATTTTGTATAAATCAACCACCTTCGCAAATAAATATTAAAAAAAGTGCATTTCATCGCATTAGTTTTCATTATTACTGAAATAATCGCGAAAACCCCCTAAAAAGGGGTGTTTTTTGCATTTTTAAGGGTGACGCCCTAATTTTAGGACCGCGGGACCTCGATTTTCGTGATCAGCGACCCCAAAAACGTTTAGGGTTCGATTTTCTTAACGGTGTTATTTTGGAACACCATAACGCGCGTTTTGAATGGACTAATAGTTTTAAAGGCGACCTGGAGCGATCGCACTAGTGTTAGTACAGATAACCAGCAAGGTTACAGCCTGATCCAAAAAAATTTTAATATATAATAAGATTACGCCGTAAATTATTTCATTTTAATACAAAATTGTAACCGAATTATTTGAAGTATTTCTATTTGAAGTATTTTTAAAAATAGTAAACTAAAAGAGAGTGTTAGACGTTGCTTTGTGGTGCGGGTATAGTTTTCAAAGTGCTTTTTATGAATTTTTATAAGCGACCCAGAACCAACTGGTTCCTTTGCGTTGTAAGGACTGCGAAATTTCGGGGTAAGAAATATTGATTGCATTTAATTAGTTTTTAGAAATTATTTTATTCATTTTTTTACTCTCGAAATATTTTTAAAAATGGGTAAGCACCATAGTAAGTGTTTGGTATGTGGTGCCAAAAAATGACAGTTTAGAAGTGAAATTTTTTAAATTACCGGTGAATAGTGCTAGGAGAGCAATATGGTTGGGGAATTTAAATAAAACGGATATGCTAAATGTAAAATTGTCGGAAGATTACCGGGTTTGTGAAAAGCACTTCGATGAAAATATGCTTTCAAAAAAATCGAAAATATGCTTTCAAAAAACAAATCGGTTAAAACGAAAGGCGTATCCAGTTAAACTAAGCGCTTCAAATTCAATTCCAGAAGAAACTACTTCCAAAGTTATATTTCTGGATAATACTTTGTTGGTCCCGCCAAACAGTGTAGATACGCCAACGACAATTGCGGAAACTTCTACAGCACAATGCATAGAAGAAGATACTATGTCGGGTAATGATAATGATAACGCGATATTTCCTACAACGCATAAAGATAAAATTTACGGAAGATGCGTAACAAAATTGCGAAAGGAGTGCGACGATTTAAAAAAGGAACTTGAAGAGTTGCGAAAAGATAAGAAAAGTGATGCTTCATTTATACAGAAAGCAAAACGCGTTTTACCTGGTGAATTAGCACGCATAAGTGAAAACCACGTAAAAAATCTTCAACATACACCTAAAGATTGGAGATATTCGAATAATTTTAAGAAAATTTGCTTAAGTGTATATTTTATAGCACCTTCCGCTATCTACTTCTTACAATTCCGGCAAGGTCGTTTAAATAACGGTACCAAGGTCAAAAATAGATAAGCGAAAACGTCGAGAGTGTCACATCTTATTGTAATAGGTGCAAGTTACACTATCATTCATTTCGTTTATTACCCCCATACACAAAACCGGTTTTTTAGGCAAGGGGTCGCAGGGAAGTACAATTCATGCGTCTTATGACTCCTCACTTTTGAGCCAGAAAATTTGCCAGACTCACCCTCCATTACACTAACACAAATATAACATCGTACTCGGGGGTCTGCGAAAACTATGAGAAATTCCCCCTCTCATTCGCGTTTATTGCACAACTACAAACGCATCACAATCTTTACACAAAAAAGAGGTAGAAAAATGAATGCTTAGTGTAATACCCGCATCACACACAAACCGTTTTGATGTGAGTATCGAGTGATGGATAGTGTAACTTTTGCACCATAGATAATCTTTGCTATAGACAACCCTTTTGGTCAGATTTTCGTGGATAGCGTTACCGTATGTGACTAATCTTTACTTATTTAAATAGAGGGCTTCAATTGAGGAGCCCGATGCAAGAACAACACTTTGACGCTCGGCCGGCCGGAACTTTCTCCTCCCCGGCGGACGCTTGCGAGTCGGTCTACCTGTCGCTCGACATTTTCAATATAAAATAATGATTTAAATTGTTTTCTATTGTTTATTCGTGAGCAACGAGCTAGCCGTCCGCCGGGGAGGAGAAAGTTCCGGCCGGCCGAGCGTCAAAGTGTTGTTCTTGCATCGGGCTCCTCAATTGGAATGAGAAAAAAAAAGTTTTCACTCTATCAGGAATACACTTTTTCCGATTTGGTTTTTGAAATGCAGACCTGCCTCCATTTGTTGACGGCGCCGCTCGGGCTATGAAGGATTTTTTATTGGTTCTAATAGGTCCGTTGTCTTTCTGTCTGTTTGTAGGGGTTAATCTCTTAACCGGCTTATATACATATATATAGATTTTCGAGGGATATCGAATCAGACCACTATTTGCGGGTCCCTTTTCGTCCCTCTGCCTAGAGTCATCTTATTGGGGTTGCAGTGGGTTGTCCCATTGCTCCCTTACTTCGACTCCCCTAGTTATCGCAAGCAGCTGATTGAAGGGAGTCTGCCTCATGTCCTCCATCCAATGGAGTCCAGTTATGGCAGCCCTTTTCCTCGCCACCGCCGGACAGTGACACACTATGTGTGTGGCCGTCTCAGGTTCCTCCAGGCACATCCGACAGGTGTCATCCTCCAGAATTCCCATTCTTTTTAGGTGATACCTGAAACATCCGTGTCCTGTAATCAGTGCCACCAACCATCTGAGGGTTCTCCTTTGCATATGCAGGATCCTTCTTCTGGCTGCGGTAATCGGCAACGTAAGCACCATCTTAGCCTGCCTACACGTGGTCATAGCGTCCCACCGTCTCCGGTGTTCCTCAGCGACCCATTTCTCGATGTAGTTCCTTACCAACCCTCTGCCAATGGCAGAGTATGGCTCCGGTCCCCAGAATTCCGAGGTTGACCCCTGTTATGCCAGGTTGTCAGCCTTTTCGTTCCCATCGATGCCTGTATGTCCTCTAACCCAAGCTAGCGTCACGTTGTTTTGTTGCGCACACCTGTTCAGTTTTTGGACACATTCCAACGCCAGAGACGCATTAATCTCTGTCTGATTCATGCGCTTAATCACAGCCTGATTGTCCAGTGCTATAAGGATACTTCTTTCCTGCACCTGACCCTCATTTATGTGATCCAGCGCGTGCAGCAGAGCAAGCATTTCCGCCTGGTAGACTGAGGTGTAATTCCCCAAAGCCAGAGAGCAGGTCAGATTTAAGTCCTCTGAGAAGACTCCCGCACCTGCTCTGCCGTCAATCATGGATCCGTCCGTGAAGATATATATGTCTTCCGGTCTCCCATCCGGGAGCGTTCCGTTCCCTATGAGGGTTTTATGATACCTTTCGGTCACCCTCATTTTTGTGATCCCTTCCATGGGCATCATGAGCTCCCTAATCCCTTTAATGCGATCCAGGATCTTCATGTGCCCATATAAGGTTCCTGACGCCTGCCATGCGGCATCCCGTCTCATCCGAATCGCTGAGGCTGCCGCAGTCTTCATCACCTGGAGATCTAACGGCAGCAGACCTAACAGCGCCTCCAATGCCGCGGCGGGTGTGGTGCGGAAAGCACCGCTCACACCTACGCTGGCCATTCTTTGCACCTTGTCCAAATGCCTCTTGACGGTTTTCTGTGTGGCTTTAGTCCACCAGACCACCGAGGCATAAGTTATGATGGGTCTCACCATCATGGTATATGTCCAGTATGCTTACCTTGGTGAGATACCCCACCTTAGTCCACATACTCTTCTGCACTGGTGAAGCACCCTTGTCGCCTTCTTAATCTTCTCTTCAACGTGGTATTTCCAGGTTAGTCGCGAGTCCAAGTATACACCCAGATACTTGACCATCCCAGACACCTTGATCCTCGATCCAAAAAGCATGAGGGGCTGAAAATCCAGATCTTTAATCTTCCTAGTGAAGATTATCGCGTCTGTCTTATTGGCATTTATGGTGAGGCCCTGTTCCGTACACCACTGCTCAACCACTTGGAGTGCATTCCTCATGATATCTGCCGTAGTGCTCATAAACTTGCCACGTGCCACAATCGCTACATCATCTGCATACCCAACGGTATGCACGCCCATTACCTCTAGCCGCCTGAGCAGAGTGTCCACAGTGATGTTCCACAGGAGGGGCGATAGGACCCCGCCCTGTGGGCATCCCTTGCTGACCCTCCCTCGAAGCCGCGAGTCTCCTGTCTGAATCCTTACCGCTCTGTTTTTCAGCATGCTGTCCACCCACCTTACAATCATGGGGCTGACCTCGCGCCTCACCAGAGCGTCTTTGAGTTTGTTGAACTGTATCTTGTCGAAGGCGCCTTCGATGTCCATAATAACGGCCATCGCTATGCCTCCGGTATACAGTTCCCCCTCGGCTACTCGCACCAGTTGGTGAAGTGCCGTTTCTGTAGATCTGCCAGCCTGGTAAGCGTGCTGGCTTCTACTTAAAGGGTGCCTCCTTAGCATAGTACTCTCCAGGTGGTCTGCCACCACTCTTTCCATTGTTTTCAACAGAAAGGATGTTAGGCTGACTGGCCTGGAGGACTTCGCCTCGGTGTAGTCCTTCTTGCCTGGCTTAGGGAGAAATACCACTTTGGTTTCCCTCCACACCGCCGGAATGTATCCTGTTGCTAGACAGGTAACGAATATTCCCCTAAGCCTGGGTGCAATGATTTCTTTGCCCCATTGAAGCAGCGCAGGGAATATTCCGTCACGCCCCGATGTCTTGAAGGGAGAGAATGTGTCTATTGCACGTCTCACCCCTTCCTCCGTCACCACCCCGTTAGCCTCCTCTCGGTTCATCCTTGTAGCCGGCTTGGTTTGATGGGTTTTTGACAGGCTATATTTTCTTAGACAAATTTTAGGTTCCTTTTTCACTCGGTCAAACAGTTATTTTATTGACAGAGACGGACAAGCCGTTATGGGATGTGTATAGTTCAATACTAAAGTATTGCGTATTGATTGTGTTGTAGTCAGAAATAATCGAACACTGCTGACACTGGCCTCTTGACGCCCACAGCGACCGCTCCACCCGCTCTACTCCAGGGCCTGCACTGGGTGTGACATAATTCTTCTTGGTGTTGCTAATGCAAATACGATCGACGAAATAACACAATATTAAATGGGACTTTATGTTAGCAGTAAAGGAGCGATATGGCGATTCATTTGCCATTCATAAAGCCGTAGTTCATTTGGTAGGTCATCTCGAAAATGGCCAACCTATATATTTTACAACAGATAATGCTGCGTGAAGGCCTGAATGACTACCATCCACCACATTGATGGGTGCAGCGAGGTGCACTGGTTCCAGCTAGTATCTAATAAAGTTAATGGAACGAGATCTCCGGAAAGCTTTGAAATTTCCAAAAATTAAGTCATTCGTGCAAGAAGTCACTTTACTCCGTCTACGTTCATCATACTGGGAAGTTGATCGTGTGGACCGAAGGGGTCAAACCCACATACCAACTAGTTTTTGTTTTGGGCTAAGAATGGCGAAACCATCAAAAAACACTTCAGGATATGTTGGCGTAGCTAGCTCCAAAGTTACAAAGTAAAACTAGCACGGTGAAACAATAGAGATAAAAGCGAAGTAAATCACGCATTAACGGTTAAAGGTGATCGCGGTGACTTCAGTTAAAACAACTTTGACGTTAAATACCATTCAATAATCACACGACCTTCAATATTACTTTCAATATGTTTTTTGCCTTAGCCGAAGATTCTTATCTGTTTTTGGTGATTATTAAAGATAACACGACGAACCTGTGAATAATAGAGGCTTCCGATAGCTTCGTGACTGCAAGTATTTTAAGTGAAAAATTCCGGATAAGTTTTAATTTAAATTTATATTTTTTAATTAACCGATTGATCTTATCGTTTCAGGCGATCTTCAGCCTGTGCTTGATAATAAAAATCGTACATATTTTTTAAATTAATCGAACCACTTATGATTCTCGGAACTTCGTCAGAACTGTATTGTGTGGAGCTATGTTTGTGAAATAGACAACGATTTTCAATGATTCTTTAATACAATCAAGGACGTTTCTATGTATCAAATTTGAAAGGCTGATCGTTTAATGTTCGTAGTCTTTCTTTGGTGTTCATCGATTTGCATTTACATATGTGTGGCCAACAGAGACATAGCATGGGTTAAATGGCGTAGTTTGAGTTCCTTAGTTTTAATTTAATTTAATTGAATCACTTGATAAGATAAAACTTGAACAATGTATTAAATAAGATAGCTTCACAATACGTCAAATCACTGTGAATATATGAATACGCTTTTAGACATGATTGTAGCCTTATCAGATTGGACATTAGGCACCAAATGGTTTTGGTCCTTATATATATAGTCCAATCAATTCTGCTGAACAGTCTTTGATTAGAAGGAGATCGTGTGTTTAAAGGGCCTAACGTGAATTATTACCACCTTAAAAATGTCAAAATTAATTTTAACTTTCGCTCTCCTCTTCTGTGTTTTAACAACTGGTCTAGCGAGAAAGTTCGATCCTCCAAATTGTGATGTGCCAACGCCTACGCCAGCGCCATTTGAAGACCCTAACTTATTCTACCTTTGCGTTGAAAAGAACATGCTAGTTGTGCTTCCGTGCGGTGAAGGTAAAGGTTTCATTGATAACGCTGACTTCCTAGGTTGCGTTCCTTGGAAGGAATGGAAGTGTCTGCAACCAGCTCCCAAGCCAACTTGTGATGCTGCAGATATTGGCAAGAGTTTCAAGCACGAGGATCCCAACAAATATTGGACCTGCACTGCTGCTGGCGCTGCGGAAGAGAAGAAATGTGATGTCGGCCAAGGATTCGACCCGACTGCTGCTACACCTGGATGCGTTGAATGGAAAAATTGGGAAGTTTGTAAATAAATTGAAAATCAATAATGCAAAAATTGTAAATAGCTTCTAAGGTGATCCTTTCGAAGTGTGCCCAGTCAAAGAACAATATATAGATAAATTGAAATAAAAAAGTGAATTTTCATGTGTTTTGTTTTTCAATGAATGCAGTCTTAAAATTTCAATCGTATTAATCAGTCCACCAAAGTTTAATTATTACGTCAACGAAAAAGTTTTAGTTAAATTCAACTGGGTTTCTTATAATTTATTTAAACAAAATATGCTGCCTTAATATCGACAATGTTTCACCATTTTTGGGGTAGAGTCATGATGCCTGATATCGGAACAAGTGATAGTCATGGCTTGCTTTACTGGACTATAAGATGAGTGCATCTAAACTTCGCCACCAAACTCTCCATACTTTTGACTAAAAACCAAAGAAATGTGTGGACAGGAGTTGGCATGATCACGTGTTTATTTTTCAGTTCGGACAGTTTCCGTTTAATCGCCTGGCGTTATTTTTGTAGTAGTCCACAGTCGAGTTAGCCCAGTCATTAGAGCGACAAAAACGGCAGATTTTGTTATAAAATTGTACAGCAAACTGCTTACACTACTACTTCAGGAGTATCTCATAGATTACTAAAACAAAAAAACCAGCCAAAATTTACTCATGTGGAATTGTTTAAACAATAATTAGCAACAAAAATGGGCACTTTTTCCGGTTTTGGCGTATAAAATAAAAAGTACTGGATGAATCACGTTGCTCCCAACTGTAGAGAATTTGTAGAGAATTGAAAACCCTACAAAATGGGTTTTTCTAGACCACGATCGGACAATTTTTCGCCGAGAAAAGCTAGAAAACCCCTTAAAAAGGCAATTTTTTTCAAAAACTCATACCTCTGTTAATTTGCAATATAAGGGTATGATTTTTTGGGACATGATGGGCTGGGACATATACTTTAAACTGCCGAAAGATGAAATTTGTCGCATATATAGTTTCTGCATAATTGCGGTATAAACAAAATAGACCCTAATCTTGCACATTGCGCCAATATTAGCAGAGTGGCCCGATTGAAATTTCCAAAACGGCTTCTGAAAGTATAGACTAGTGCTACAATTTGTCTATCTCACATTTTAATATAAGTTTGGAGAACAGTGCTAAAAATGCTTCTGAAAATGGCGCATAGGGCGAACATTCTCATTCGAGACTTATCGAGCCCATATATGTTGTGGGTGTAAAACAGGTTGTAAGTCTACTTCTTGTATGTGCAGGAAGCATGGTTTCTTCTTCTTAAATGGCGCTACAGTCCTTGCAGGACTCGAGCCTCTTGAAGTCTCCTCTTCCAGTCTTCTCTACGTCTTGCTAGCTCTCTCCAGTTTGATATACGAAGTTTTCGTATATCTTCTAGCACGTCATCCATCCACCTATTTCTTGGTCGTCCTACTCTTCTTCTTCCAGATGGTCTTCCATTAAAAATCCTGGCTAGCATTCTTTCTTCTGGAGCCCGTAGAACGTGTCCAAGCCATCGCAGTCTGTTCAATCTTATGTATGTAGATATGTTTATTTCGTCATAGATTTGTTGAAGTTCCTCATTTGTCCTAATGCGCCATTCGTTTTGGTTATCCCTTACAGCACCAAATATTCTTCTTAAGATCTTCCTTTCGAAGATTTTAAGCTGGTTTTCTGTTTATTGGGTCAATGTCCAAGCCTCAGACCCATAGCATAGAACTGGGCGGATTAACGTTTTGTATAGTCTGATTTTGCATTGTCTTGAAATTTCTTTGTTTTTAAAGACCGGGACTAGTGCGAAATAGGTTTTATTTGCGGCTACGATGCGTCTATGGATGTCGTCCTTTATAAGGTTTTGTGCAGTAAGCATTGTCCCTAAGTAGATAAAGTTTTCTACAATTTGCACAACATGATCGCCAAGGCTGATACTTCGTCCTAGCCGATGTCCTTGTTTTGATACGATCATATATTTTGTTTTTGTGTCATTTACTCGTAGATTGAACTTTGCTGAGCTTTCTACAATATTGAAAAAGGTTTCCTTTACCTCTTGTGCTTTGCGTCCAATTATGACTATATCATCTGTGAAGGCTAGTATCTGGATGTTCCTTGTGAAGATGCTATTTGCTCCATTAAGCTGTGTTTCTCTTATTATTGCTTCGAGAGCAATGTTAAAAAGTATTGGTGAGATTGCATCTCCTTGTCGCAGACCCGATTCTTGAGGAAAATTGGTTGAGTTACAACCTCGTATTCTCACTTGTGTTTCACAAGTTTTGGTCGTCATCCTGCAGAGTGTGAGGAAAATCTGGAAGTCTGCAGTGAAACCCTATAACATGCACACGTTTCCACGCCACCTATCTTCTAAACGGAGTCACTCAGGTTTCTGTTCTTTCTTTCAAATAAAAGAATACACATTTACCTAAAAGATGAGCCTAATTACGTTGCTCTACTATAATCGGTCTAGAAGTTATTAAAGTTTAAGTAAATGGCAATTCGGCCATACAAGTTGCAAGTGAGGGGATATGAGTGCTTTAAATCTTTAAAACGGCGATATCTCATGAATGACAATTCGTACGGGAAAATGTATGAGATCCTTTTTTGTAGGTAATCGCATAATTTACAAACTTTGTAAACACTATTTTATGATAAAAGTTACCATTTTGCTGAAAATCGCGAAAAACCCGTTTTTGTGACCTTTGACCCCGAGTAAATCCAGGTTCCAGGTGCCGGATCGATGAGGACTTTTTAGATTTCATTTATAACGGTGCTTTGAACAATCCTACCAATTTTCAGCTTGGTGTGAATTTCTGTAGAGATTTTTTCAAACTCCGTGACACAAAAAATTTGAGCAGTTCTGCGTACCTCGTTGCCAAATTTTATAAATAATGTTCTATCATTACCCCTCTTTTTAGTTAAAACGGCAACAAACACTGAAAAAACTCAACAAAATAATTTGGGAAGGGATGCGCGCATGCCGAATGAATAAAGTTAATTTATCTTTCTATGTGTTGAGCAGAGCTTTTAAATACATGTAAGGCCCCTGCTCAACAAAGGCAGTTTATTCAACATAATAAGCATAATTTTACTTTAATTATTCGAAATATTTCTCATTTCTAAATTTAAAATAATTTAAAAAAAATGCTGAAAAAATTCCTCTGAATAAATGAGCGTTTTCATTCATAAACCGACAGTTCCCCGCAGTCGCAAGCAACACAACCTCCCCGGGCAGAAGCGCGTATGCGACTGGCAGGAAACGTCAACAATCTAGTAATCAAAGTGATAAAAACACAAATTTCGTATTTTTGAGTAGAAATTACTACAAATTATTTCTGTAGCAAATGTGTAAAATACAAAAACCTTAAAATAAAAAAAATATATAAAAACGGGTGTTTTTCAGTCATAATTTGTAAATTTTTTAAATAATCATTGAAGTCCCAGAAAGATACACCTCCCGGTAGCAATACGCAGTCGCGACTGATTACATGCACATGGTAATAAGTGATTTGATAGGAGGAGTTAACTGAAGCTTTTGTCTGAACTTTTAAACATTTTTAAGAGCTTAGCTGGGGAACATGCGCGGGATGTCACGAGGTTTGAAAACAACTATACCTTCGGATGTCTAAATTGACTGGACTACATTAACGTATGCAACAATAATAAACTGAGTTTTCTTTACAAGTGGGCTAAGAGTATCTGAAAACTTTTTATAAGACTCATCATACCTACACCAATTTGGAGCTGAAGAAGGGTTTCGAGAAGGCTTCGTTATAGGAATTAACCATGGTACAAATACTACAAGGTATGCTCTTACGGAAAGCTTTTTCGCCATGTTTTGTTGTTGTGACGTCATTCGTAGCCAGCGTTTCTGCTGTTAAAGTTCTCTCCACACCAAAACAGTGAGTTGTTTGTAAACAATATAGTTTTTCGTGTTTATTGTGAAAACTGGGCAATTAGTTATTTTTTGTAAAAACAAAAAGCGTCCAATTCGAGGAATTAAAGGAAGATGCCCTGGAAAATTTAGCTGGATGCATCATTAAACGGCTGAGTAAGTCAAACACACTAGATGCAACAGTTAGGGATAGCTCGAATTCTTGGTCGTGGGTGAACGAGTTATCCGAAGGGGGTTTGGCCAAGCCATCCAGGACTTTCTTAGCCAAAATAGAACAATTGGAGAATATTTTCCTAAAAATTAATGGCGACAAAATATTAATAAAAGACAAGTTTTTGAAATATACATAATGATTAAAGCTGAAGAGAATATTGAACTTCCTCTTTGTTTGTTTCCATATGCACCACAGCGAGGCGAAGGTTGCTGTTGCCTGACCGATGAGGCTGTGAACGTCGGACGTCGATGCCACTTTCGTTTCCTCAACCAATGATCCCAAATATTTGAACATTAGAACCTGTTCGATTTGGGATCCATCGAGGTGAACACTGGCCCTCGATCCGTACGTTGTGAGCACTTTGGACTTTTCCGCATTGATTTTTAACCCGTGTGACTGGGTGATGGGGGAAATGTGGCATAAGATGTCCGTTGCTTCGGCATCGGTGTCGTTGAAGCGGCGCTATCGTCGGCAAACATTAAGCCGATTACTTTGAAGAGAAGTGGCGAAGCGACGTCTGCCTGTTGGACACCCGTTTGAATCGGAAACTTCTCGCATGCTGGTTGAGCCATCGTACGACGATTGGAGAAGTTGGATGATTCTCAATGGCACGTGTTCGGTTTCCAAGACTCTCTACAAGCTGTTCCAAACCGCGCAATCGAAAGGGGATTTGAAATCGATGAAAACGACGACAGTTCGTTTGCCGCAACGAATTCTTTCTTCTATTACCTAACGGAGTGCGAATATTTGATCAATGCATCCTCGATGTGGTCTACATCCCGCTTGTTCTTTCCGACTCGTTCGCTCTCGATGTTTCTGTAACCTCGATTGTATGATTTTCGTAAATACTTTGCCGACAATCGAAAGGAGGCTAGTCTGTCGCCTTTCCTCAAAATTGTGTGTTATGATGACGTGACGTGTCGACTTTAAGCAATGCCGACGATTGAACAAAGAAGTTCGACAGAAAATGAAATCGGACATGGAAGAAGGGGACTCGAGGCACGTAGGGCAAAATGTGGTTCTATGAAGAAAATTAGACTTTGGGGATTTTAGTATGAGCAAAAGGTGGTTTTGTTGCCAAACACACTTTTGGAGTTTTAAGATCTGGAATACCAATTGACGTTGTATATTGCAAATATTTGAATGAACTTAAGTCACTTAATTTTATATCCTACTTTAGTTATAACAAATCCGTCATTTCAGTTTTTGATTTTGGTGAAGATTTGAATAAACCGGAATAAATATTGTGATGATTTATGCGCCATCTGTTTGTTAGAAGTAGAATCAACGATTCCCATTCGTCTGGCTTTGGCGTTTCAGTTCTAACGTATGCTTTTGAAGTTTTTTTCATTCCATTTTTTAATGCACTGTTTGTTTAATTGTTTTGGATTGGATTATTAAGAAGGTTTGTTGTGTTTACATTTTGTATGTAATAATTTGTAATTTGTAGGCTCTGTAGTTTAGAAGACTGCAAAGGCCCACACTGCACCCTCTCTCAGTCCAGACTCCCAATTGAGCAATTTTTCATAGATATTATAAAAAAAAATACTCGATATTTTAACATATTCATAAGTGACATTTTATCCCAAAATAATGAAGTCCATTTAGGACGAAAACATGCATAACTTTCGTAGTCCCCCAATTATTCACTCTTTTCAGCATTTTTACAACCACTTCCGAGCCTCGAGCATAATTCATCATTTAAAATGTAGAAAATATTCATAATTTTCTCCGCGGGAGAAAATGCGAAATATAAAAAAGGAAGAACTGCTGTTAAATTAGATTCCCTAAATTATGGGCAGCCCTCGCGCGTAATATCCGTAAGGGCTGACATTTCGGAAAAAATGCCGCGGAATGAGTTTTTATGTTAATCTCTTAACGTCAATAAAATCTGCTGCTAACAAAACTTTACTACCCTTAAAGACCACATAAACTGGGGATCTGATGAGACTTAGCCCCCGTGTGAAATCCGCTACGCTGTTTGAAAAGAGGAGCACTCTCAGGGGGTGGAGGAACACCCCTAAGTATTTCTGACAAAAAGCAGATGGGAAGGTCTTCGAAGTCAGGTCATGACTATTACGGCAATCCGAAATTTTTCTGCGTTGACACCAGGAAACAAGGATTCACGTGAACAGGTAAGTGGTAATGAGCTATGAATTAGTTAAAAAATATGCCTTTTGCGGAGTGGGTGAGGCGGCGGCAAGAGCATAGATAAGGGTGCTCCACCTGCTCCACAGTGACATCGAATTATCCGTGTGAGATTCATCTCGACACCTTTCGAAAGGCACAAGTACCGGCGCGGTGGGGAGAATCGAATAAAAAAGCGTTAAAAAGGGTTTACGGCACAGGGTGCTCCCCGGAGGGATGAATTATTAAGCAGATACGGCAACTGAGCTCACGGGGCAACCATCTGAGGGCGAAATTCCCTAAAATCCCACAGTTAATAATAAACGAAGGGTAAAGCAAAAAATGTTTTGGGGGCGAAAGGATTTTGCGTCAGATTTTGTCACAGTTATTGAATTATGCTTTTTTGTTGTGAATGCTAGATCAAGTGCAGCATTGTTGGCCTCAAGGAGGCGTTTGTAGGGCAGGTTTTATTGTGGGAACTTGAATATTTCTAGGCACATTTAATGTTTGCTTTAACGTCTTGGTTAAGTGGAGGATTTTGTGTCAGGGGGGTCTGGGCTGTAGCGATTTTTTAACAAGCACTTGGTTAATTCCCATGGTACAAATACTACAAGGTATGCTCTAAAGGCCCCCATACACGGTCAAATTGGCTGTACAACCAGATTTTCATCAAACCTATAAGCGCAATGTATTTTGATCGGCCGACCGGCCCACAATCGATAGTTTTGGTTGTACAACCGCACTTCGCTGTACAACCAATTGGACCGTGTATGGGGGCCTTTACGGAGAGCTTTTATGGTGTGACGTCACTCGTAGCCAATTTATGAAATTTCATTAGGAAATAAATTGTTTTTAATTTTTAACGTAAAAACTACTGCACCGAGTTCATTGCAATTTTGCATGGTGTTAGATGGTAGACCGGGTAAGAATATATGATACCAATAATTTTAACTATTCAAAGCGTTCAACAGATATAATAATTTTTAATTAAATAAAAAATGAAGTCTCTGATATTAAGTAACAATCTTATTTAATTTTCTTTTTTTGCTTATAGAATATTTTTCTTTATTTGCCAGAACATTTAAATTTCAATTCTAAAGTAAATACGGCATCGGAAAAATAGTTCCTTACATTTGAATCCATTATTTGAGAAACCCTACAAGTCACAATTTTGGCAAAATGGAGCTGAGTATGACAAACCATTCAGTAGGGGTAAATACATTAGTCAGAGAGAAATTACACAAGCGCAGGCAGCCGGTCGAATTTGACTTTTATTTGAGAAACCCCATAACTAATTAGAAACATTTTTGTGCCTCCTCTAAAATGGGGTCTCATGGACATGTGGGCTTTCTCAAATAATCGATTCTGAAGCGGTGAGTTGCAAAACCGCACAAGTCCACTTTTTAGCAAAATCGAGTTATGAGTGGTTTGGGATTCTTTGGGTGACGGGGAATGTGTTAACACTCGAAAAACTTCAAAATTCGACAAAATGTACAAAACAGCACAAGTCCACCAATAGACTTGTGTTGTTTTCAAATTACTGATCAATGGACTTGTGTTGTTTTGATTCTCATTTATTCTAAAATGAGATTCAAAAAATGAAAAAACGTCAAAAAAAAAATCTATTATATGCATATATAGTATATAAATTTGTTAATATTGTTTTTGAGAATTGATTTTTGACCTAAAAACGAAATTATTAGAAATTTTTTTTAATCTCAAGATCAATGAGATCCAAAACAGCACAAGTCCATGAATTTAAATTGGTCACAGTAACTGCAATAACGTTTAAAAATTTCGAAACAAGTAACATTTATTTAAACTAGAGCCCAACGAACATATTTCAAACAAAACTGGAATTAATCTATTAAATCCACAGCAATAAAATAAAAAAATCGTTATTCTCTAAAAACAAATGCGATGGACTTGTGTTGTTTTGGAACTCGCCGCTTCAAATATTTCCATCAAAACAAAAGTACGCCTTTACCGAACGTTGATCCTTCCGATTCTTCTTTATGGATCTGAAAAGTGGACAATGCTCAAACCGCGAGGTCTTCCAAATGCGATGCTTGAGGCAGATCCTAGGTGTCACTCCACGATCGCCTTCGAAACGAGACAGTTAGCCAAAGATGCGATCAGCGGACACTGATCGAAGAAGAAATGCAAAAACGTCGACTACGGTGGTTTGGACATGTTTGCCGAATCCCCCTCCTCCTTTTATTGGCACCTCTAGTCTTTTCGTGGACCGCTTTCTGACGATGGATTTTGATGAAGCACCATTAAATAAGATGAAAGTGTGAAATATCTTTTTTCGATAACAAGCTTAGTTTTCGAGATATTGATACTTGAAGTTGACGTTTTGAGGTACCAAAATGTTTTAGTTATATCAAAGCTGATTTACGTGGCGCCGATATCTTAATTATCCCTAGGATTCAGGATGAGGTCTGGCCAGACCTTTCGACTTTTTGAACGTGTGCTACTTTTTTGTAAGACAGCGGAGAGCGGAATGGTTCCATGACTTTGTTATGCACGACGGGACAAACCCAAGGAAATAACCAAAAATCCGAAAAAATTGTTTTATCATTGATAAATTTTGCTTTTTATGTCATTTCGTGAATGCAACAGTATGAGGTCTGGCCAGACTTCATATGAGGTGTATGAGATATATGGGCATTTTCAAAAATTCAGACGACCGCAGCAGTCGTTTCCATCAATTGTTCAAATCTTCGAACATTTGAATTCGTTTGACTGCTTCGACTGCTGCAGTAGGCTGAATTTTTGAAAGCACCCATAATTAGGATTGTATAATTATTGCTCGAAATAAATTTTTGTGTACTGACGTGGTGGTGTCTATACTTGGTAATTGATAAATATGTATATGTGTTTTTATAACTTTCAAATAATAAATCAATTTGAGTGTTTTGTTTTTTGTGTTTTGTGAAGAAAATGGTACCTAATCGCGATGCTAATGAAATTGATGCATTGAAGGATTTATTGAAGCGCAGAAATCGTGGAAATGTCACTGAGGCCCAACGACTGGCTCTCGATGAGAAAATCGCACAGCTCTTGGGCAATGAAAGTGATGAAGATGATGTGGACGACGACGACTATGTACCGAATGATGTAGCTTCCGACGTCGAAAATGAAATTGAATTGGAGGTAGGTGATAGCGAAGACAGCAGCGATACCGAAGATTTGTATAATGAAACGGTGGAAGCTGCAGCTGTTCTGAGGGATGGTGTCGCTGTACATGGTGACTTCATACGGTCGAAGGACGGTAAATTGTGGAACAAAAACCCACCGCAGAATATTGGCCGAGCACGAGCGCACAATCGACCACTTGCGATTCGCGCAGGTCCTGTGGCTGGAATTTTACCAGATCCAATGGCCATTTTCAATAAGATTATTACGCAAGAAATTGTGAGGCAAATTTTGCGTGAAACCAATCGCAGAGCTGAGCAGGCATGGGCTAAATGGAATCAGGAGCATCCAGAGAGTGCGCAACGTGTATGGCAAAAACTAGCCGAGAAAGAGTTATATGCTTTTATCGGCTTGGTATTATTTGCTGGTGCTTTCAATGCCAATTCGCAGCCAACAAAAGAATTGTGGGCTAAATACAACTTTGACATCTACAAAGCTACCATGTCGCTCGAGCGATTTCGAGAAATAACAAGATTCATCCGCTTCGATAATGGCAACACTCGTGCAGAACGCCTTCTTGCCAGCAAATCGGCAGCAATCGATGATGTTTGGCTAATGTTGATGTCTAACTTGGAAAGAGCCTACATTCCGCATGCTAATCTCACCGTTGATGAGCAACTATTTCCATATCGTGGACGGACTCGGTTCACTCAGTATATACCGAGTAAGCCTGCGAAGTATGGCATCAAGGTGTGGTGGCTGTGTGACTCAATCACCAATTACCCATTGAAGGGAATCATATATACGGGAAAACTGCCAGGTGCTCTCCGTGAAACCAATCAAGGTCAAAAAGTGGTATTAAATCTCGTTGGCAGATACGTAAACACCGGCCGTACCATTTACGCGGACAATTTTTTCTCGACGTATGATTTGGCAATACATTTGATGCATCAGCGCTTGGCGTATGTGGGCACTGTCCGCAAGAATAAAGCGTTCCTCCCACCTGAAATGATCGACCGGAAACGTGCACCTTTGTCGACTGTATTTGCCTTTCATGACAACAATGTGTCGCTCTGCTCGTACATGGCTAAGAAAAAAAACCGGTATTACTAATTTCTACCGAACACTATACTTGTCAAGTAGATGAGACAAATCAATTGGCTAAACCAAACCAAATTTTGGATTACAATATTAAGAATTTCTATAAAACACCCCAAAATAAGACAAAAATGTAAAATATTTTGTTTCGATATGATATCGATACGTGAAGTTGCTTACTGCTCTCCGCAGTAAAAAACACTTTTAGCTGCAGAACAATAATGGTCATTCGATAAAATCAGGCGAGCAGCTCGTCAAGTAAAGAGTATTTTCATATTTTAATTGGTTTCACTTTTTGTGTTTCTATTTTATACGGAAAAATTAATCGAAGAAAAAAATTCACTCTAAGTGTTATTCATGACATATATGTAATTTTATGCTGCAAATATAATCCTTCAATCGCCAATCGCCATATGTGTTCAACAATGAATAGTGAAAGTTAATCACAGTGCCACGAAAGAAAAATTCAATTGGTAGATCAACTGGTAGATGGTAGCAATTAGAGCAGACAGATGGACATGGGCATGCTGTGAACGTAAGCGCGTGACAAACAAAACGGGCCAACGCTTCCATATAAATTTCGCTTTCCATATAAAATCGAAGCTGGTGTTGTTGTTAAGGCTGACGTCACTAGGCGCCATTTTTACGGTGTTCGAAGTTGTCAGTCTCTTTTAGATTACCTTCTGTTTCTGTATACCGTGGGTCTAATGGATAAATCGTGGCAATAATATCACGATTTAAAATTTCAAAAATCACCTAGTATGTGCTGTTTCAATTTCAAAGCTGATTTGTCACAACTTAATATTCCATCTTAGTCACTTGGGGCTTACTTGGATAGAACTTCTTCATTGTTCTTCATTATTTCGCTCCGATGGGTGCAGCGAGGCGCAACGGGCTCCAGCTAGTAAATTTGAAAAGGCCGACAGCAACTGTGAGCAACAAGTAGTGTTGCCAGCATACCAATTGAAGATCTTCCTTATTACATTTCTGAGCTTCAAAAGACCTTCAGTTCGCCACAGCGCACAGGGGGCCAAATCGGAAAAAGCTGGCCAAAAGTAAAAAAACAAGTATCTAGCTGGGTTTTTCTGTTGGGTTGGCTCAAGCGATACCCCTGTTCAGAATTAGCAATTTAATTTCTGACTTAATAAAAAGGTGCCGGAAGGGTGTGATTCAATTGAAAGATAACTTTTTCCAATAATCAAATTACTATTTATTTGCAATCAATTATTAGATTTTCTCAAATATAAATTCAATAAAATTCAACCGTAGATTTACAAATTGCCAAAAATATTTCAATTCAATCTTAAATTCGTTATTAATTCGTGATTTATTACTTTAATTTCGTAAATTGCTCTTTATTTGTTTTGTAAATAAGAATTACCAAAATATTGCTTGCTCTGGTAGCTTAAATGGATAACGCCACCTATCTGGCAGATGACGATTGATGTTTCGCCTGATGTGTTCTGCAATTAGAACAGCCAGGAATAACCTTTGTGGTGCTGCATTCCGGTTTCGTTCTTGGAAATCGCTTGGGATTTGCTTGCTGCTTGCTGCACAGGTTGCTGCTTGCTGCCCTGGTTGCTGCTTACTGGACTGCTTTGCCTGGTTTCTTTGCAAATTCGTCCCTCTGTGGTTGGTTAGAGTCACTGCTGAAATCAATTCTGGTGATTAAGTTACTGCTGTATTAAAGACTTCAAAGCTGTCTTTAATTCGGGCTTTACTGGGAAAAGACCTCAATTCTGTCTTTTCAGAATGCTAAGTTCGATACTTGAGCTTTGAAATTGCTAAAACCTCAATACAGATTTTATCTTCTAGTTCAAGACTCTAGAAAGATTAAAAGCAATCTGATTTAATGCCGTCGGTGCGTCGGTATTTATTTTCTATTCGAATAATAGGTGCGGCTAGCCTTTGGTAGGGGGCTTCGTTTTTGAAGTGTATAATTTCGGGTTTATGTACTAGATCTGCGTGCGATGTCCGATCAGCTGTTCTCTTCTGACTCGTAGACGTCAAATGGAGTTGTTTGTTTTGGTGAGTATTTTCTTCTAATTTTAGTTTACTTACTAATTTTATTTTATGTTTTCAGGTTTTAGTGGGGGATGAAATGAGGAGGAGCCAGCAATTGTTCCCTTGGGGTTGACAGGTGAGTGTTTTTGTGGAACCTGTTTTGTAATTTTTATTAATACTTTTTTGTTTACAGAATTTGTCGATTTGCCGACGGCTTTTTGATGGATTTTCTGGTGGGTTTTTCATCGCCTTGGACTTTGATTTTTCATCCTCGTTGGTTTGAAAAAAGGTAAGAACTTGCATATATTTAACATTTATATTTAACTAATTCTTTTTTTACTTGCAGGTACGAATTTCTTGTTGCTTGTTTTTGTGTAGTGCTGTCCTTTAACTTGTGTGTTTTTTGTTTGTACTTTTTTGTAGATCCATGTAGTTTTGGTTTGTTGATTTTTTAATAAAGTGACAGAAATAGAGAAATTGGTGTTTTATTTATTTATTCCCCTTTTACTTGGTTTTTGTTTTTTAGTGTAGCCGGAACACCCTAAAGGCTGAAACCAAGCAGCGGTAGGATTTTTTTACTTCCCAGTATAGGGAAGTTATTGTAATCGGTCCGAAAATCGAAATCGAAATTTTCAACGCATTTTCATTTTTCAAGGAAGAAGTGTGTGTGTGTGTGTGCGTACGTATGTGGTCATTTTTTCCTGCACGATATCGCGCGAACCATTAAAGTAACCGACTTACTTGAGGTGCCGTTCGAAGCGTATTAACAAAAATATGATCTGACAAGATTTTCATAAAATTCGATCGAATCGTTTTTTTAAACGACGTTCGTAATTTTTGTACCTGGACGATACCGCGCCAACGAAAAACTATATCGCCTGGGATCAGCACTTTTTTGACCGGGAATTGCTTTCTACGTCCTACAGTTTCTGGAAATTGTGGTTTAACCTGGGCTTCCAGTAGTTACCGAAAAATTTGTTGTTTCGGTCAAGTCTGACAAGTACTTTACATTGATTATTACTAATATCTCGGGAAAGCTTTGGAATTTCCAAAAGAAATTATTCGCTTTCCAGTTTATCAGCTGCGCTTCAATACGATTTCGAACACCCGCTTTAGTGTAGCGAACGAAGTACGATGGAAATGTTTGTTTGCTAACGTCCAGGAAAACAAATTTTCTAGGAAAAATCTTGTGGATTTACCACTATTATAGGTATTTGAACTAGCTTCTCTCGGGATTACTTAGTCACCAGTTCTGAAAGTAGTCAATTTCCCCCTAGTGCTAAACGTATTACTATTTTGTAAGAAGTCAGTTTATTCCGTCTACGCTCATCATACTGGGAAGTTGATCGTGTGGACCGAAGGGGTCAAACCCACATCCCAACTAGTTTTTACCACACTCCACTGGGCAATATGCGCCTTTATTATCGTAGTTCATTGCATTTTACGCGTCAATTTATTATAAATATGTAAAAAGCCTCGACTCCCATACCCACTAGAATCCATAGGGGGCATGCCTCATATAGCGTGTGGGCCTCATAGGGCAAATGAGAGGCATGCGAATAGAAGGGATTCCCTGTGTTTTCATCATGAGAACCGAACAAAATAATTAGCAATACTAAAAATCAGCGATACTGAGCTATGTCCAATGGTTTCTCAATACGGTATTATGGTTCCAACTTGACCTGAATAAGCTAACTTCAGTAAAATAAATTATAGATCAATATTTTCACCAATTTCTGCGCAAAAATATTCACCTATTGAGATAACTCAATAAAATTACTTGTTCACCAAGCCATGTTATCCTATTTCACTTCTTTTATGCCGATGAGGATGCAATTACCTTACAAAGGAACCCGCCGTAATAGCTCATAATTTATGAAGTTATTTCATATATGTACATATCCATATAATGTTGCTCCCTCGCAGCCTACACATACTGGTGCTCCCTCAGGCGTTCTCCAGTACATAATATACGCAGCATAACTCATTGCTAAGCTCCTCAACACACCAGTAATAATACACGAATGTAAGTATGTGAGATATTTGCTAATTTGGAAGTAAAAAAATCGATTCCGCCTGTAATTACATTTATTTTTTCTGGCCCGGCTCCTATTGAGAGGAAGGCAGGGAAAAGTCAAATCAAATCAAAAAAGAACACCTTCAGATAAAAATTTTCCTACGCAGCGGATGAAAATAAATTCTTTGATAAAAATTGGTTTAAGGGAGATCTGGGCCCTCGGATCTGGAGTCAGAAACGTAATCTCCTTTCCATGAGATCCTTTTGCGAAATCGAATGTGGCAATTGCTCCAGCCAGGATGAGCCCAGGAGCATAGAAGTATGTTTTTTGCGTCATCTTCCGTTCGATAATTATTTTGGCGCACGCAAAGGTAATGCACGAGTCAAAACTAAATATCCTTGTCCGCCCAGGTAGTTGCAGCAGGATCGATTTTGGTGTTTTTATCACGAAATAACAACAGATATCCTTTTTCGCCGGCAATGCCCAAATAATTAAGGCTGCTGTAACCGATGTAACGAAATTCCCATAGGAGTGCAGCACATCCTAGACAAACATGCACGTTAACGATGCATTCACCGTTCACCCCCAGATCAGCGCTGCCATGGGGATGACTTTCAGATAAAGTGAAAATCCAGTTGAACACCATCGAATGATGAAAAATTGCATTTGGCTCCGGGGTGCTCGCATGCATGTTGCATATAATACGATCCTCCTTTATGGCTGTATATACCCGCCCCAGCACAACACTTCATCCTGTTCGGATTGCGGCCGGGGGCATGGGGGTGTACTCGATAAGATTGTTGCTGGTGCTTGGGGTGTTACTTTATATAATTTCCCGTATACCTTTCGGTTGATACAGTACGAACAGGTAACAAGTTATCCTTTCTTCTCCATTCACTCAAGTTTAAAATTACATTTTTCGCAACTTTGTCAGCTCTTTCAGGTCGTTTCGGAATATTTAATCAATATTTTATCTCTGCCAGAATTGATGGGAAATTTTAACAACAATTTTTGAACGGGACAAGTTGAAGAATTTTCGTTTGGTGTCATTAAAAGTTGAACAAAAATTTCATTTTCGTGTTTTTAATTAATAACGAGATTAAATTGATTTTAATAGTCAAGCGATTGTGTGGTTTTAAATTTACAGAGGAATCCATGTGGACAAAATTGAGTTCGAAAGTTTAACAATCGAAGGGAGTAAATACAGTGGAGTTCACTTAACACGAAAACGGATAGCACGAAATATTGCATAACACGAAAAAACATTGTAGTCCCGGTCCGTTATTATCGTATTTCAAAGACAACGGTTAATACGAAATTCGGATACCGCGAAATCCCCAGCCATTTCGTGTTAACCGATTTCCATGTACATATTTTCCAACCTGATATTGATGTTTATTCGTGTATTAACAAATCAATTTTGACAAATTTGACAAATAATTTAGAAAAGACCTAAGAATAATTATGGATATCGAGCCTTTAGCCTCACAACGACTGCAGTAGCTTATTGAAAAACGAACAGCGAGAAGTGCGGGCGCGTTAACCTATGGTCATACTCGTCAAAACTGCACCAGTATCTCTGGTAAAGACGTCGAGTTCTTTTCGAATACCAATATCAAATTGAGGAGTCCTTGATATTACTGGTCATGCAGCCCATCTCCTTGATTCTATAATACTAAAGTCTACATACAGCAGTGAAGGACTAAAGTCTTCATTAGGGTGGTCCTTAAAAAACTTTTTCCTTAATTTTCTTTGGGGCACCCTGTTACTTGGTTCTACTATATAAAAAACGATTACTGTAATTTTTTGGGATTTTTAGACTCAGGTTTAGGGGTCGCTACCGCCAAATATAAATTCAATATTTTAGGAATGACATCTGGATCTATTTCGGCCTTTTTCAATGGTTCTTCTTCTTTTTTGTTGTCTTCATTTGATAAGGCATCCATCATTTTCCTTTAGAACAGCTAGTTTCAAGCACGATCTGGTTATACTTACCCAAGAAATGATTTACAGCTTTTGAAGAATTTAAAAGATTATGAAAGTGTCAATAAGGAAAAAAAAATTTCTCTGGCATTTGTATTACTTATCAGAGGAACTGGCTGCATTTGCATTTTTTGATGACGAAGTTTCTGTAGACAAGGCATCAAAAATGAAGAAGAACCATTGAAGAAGGCCCAAATAGATCCGTATGTCATTCCTAAAATATTGAATTTATATTTGGCGGTAGCGACCCCTAAACCTGAGTCTAAAAATCCCAAAAAATTACAGTAATCGTTTTTTATATAGTAGAACCAAGTAACAGGGTGCCCCTAGGAAAATTAAGAAAAAAGTTTACATACATATCAATATTGTAGAAAAATTAGTGATGCAGTTCGGTTAAAGCTGTACATATGTATATCTCTTTATTAAAAGAAAAACAAACACAAACAATTTCACTCCTACATCAGAAAAATATACACAATAAAAAAATTAACATGACAAAAGTCTACTTATGTATATCATAGTTCATAAAATGTATGTAGACTTTAGTCCTATACTATATGCCTTAGGCCAAGACCCTCTCAACTACAGGCCTCGTAGATGAATTTTTCGTGGTGTTGGTAATAGGCCCAAAAGTCACCGCACACCGGAGTAACATGGCGCGGAAGCCGTACGCGCAGAATTTTTGTGTTTATTTTTGCAGTAAAAAGTGATAAAATATTGTATTTTAACACTTTTAACTGCACTTGGATTTATCAGTGAATAGTTTTTTAGTGATTTCATTAAAAAAATAAAACAAATTTGGTGATTAAGTGTGTTTAAGTGTTCAAATTGTTAAGGCGAACAACTTTTTTTTCACATTCACGGTGTTTTTTCATGTTTATTTACGAAAAAAATGTTGAATAATTAATGTTTTGTGTAGTTATGGAATTAAAAGTGATTTTAAAGTGATTAATACATAATGATATTATTATTAAAAATATAGGTGCCGAAAAACACTTCTCTTATTCACTTTTCCATTCGCACTTTTCTGTACTTATATGTTTAGTAATAATTGCAAAATAAATTAATTAATGATTTTAAAATCACTTTTAATTAAATATTCAGCATTGTTGAGCGCAACCTATAATTAAGACATGAATTTGTAATTTGAAGCACTAGAATAATGAATTGAGTAATAGAATTAAATGTCAAATTGCTTTCCTAAATAAATTAATAATTAAAAATTATAAACATAAATAAATGTACACAAATAAAACAAGGGGATTTCACAATTATATAGAATTCATGCGACAGGCACTAACTATATTTGCCAAAATTATGTTTCCAAGAAATAGATATAAAACAATAACACACAAATAATTCCTAAAATTAATTTAAAATAAAACTATTTCACACTTGCAACACTATAAAATTCACTGATCATAATACACTGACAATGTCTCTATGCATTTTTCGTTCAGTTACGGGATTAATCAAATAGTGCATTTCTTCGCCCAGTTACGGGATCATTCAATTTGCATGAAAGGGGAATGACCCCACTTAAGTATCAGCTGTGATATCCCACTCAAGCGTCAGCTGATATTACGATATTACCACTTCGGGAATATCGTTAGAAATTCGAGAAAAAAAACGGTCAAAAACAGTAGATTTTTATAAAGAATTATGAAATTTAATGTTGAAGAATTTTCTAGACTTCGCTTGGTTATAAAGTTTCATTGAGTGCAGTTGAGTCAGAAAGTTATTAGTTGTCGAAGTTGAAGTTTAAGTTGAAATAGTTTTAAATTAAATAAATTAAAGTGTTGTGAAAAATCCAGGCAATTTGAGGAAGTTCTTAACGTAAATATAGTTAATTGTGAAGTCCTTTTAACACACATAAGTGAATATTTAATCATTTTTTGTTGTTTAAAAAATATTATGCTAAAAAAAATATATTCTAATTAATTAACTGAAAAAGGAATTGTAATTTTTAAATAAAGAAGTAAATTGAGAACCTTTGAAGATTTCTATTAAATTCTGTAATTTCAAACTAAAATTCTTATCAATAGTGCAATTTCAAACAAATTAATCACGTATGAAAGAAAAGTAATGCTAGCCTGCTAGACATTTTTCTTTAGAAATGCGTTGATTGCTACAGTTGCAGCGTAATTAACTCCAGTTATTAGTTTAATAATTTCACCAGGACCAAGAGAATTTCCGCAGGAAGATAAGTAATCCATGTTAGTTGATTAAGGTAGTAAAACAATAGGTAAACCGAATTAGACATCGTGACATTAAGTTAGGATAATTGAAGTCGTAAAAATAGAAGAGCGAACCATACACGTCCAGGTAAAAATGCGCGAAGTTTAATGAATTAATATTCACATACAATAAGGGAACTAAGACTATTTGCGTTATTCTTGCGCCAGTACCGCTACACAACCACCGGTGCAGAATCCGTAATTAACGGCTTTGTAACTGGAGTCTGCACGACTAATCAAGCATATTTTCCCTTATATACACGAAAAAAACACCGCGAATGTAAAATGAATTGATCACCTTAACAATTAAGACACCAAAAATACACTAAATCACTATTTTTTTATATATTTTTTTATTAAATCACTAAAGAAATAATCACTGATAATCCTTGTATGGTTTAAAGCGATAAATTTCAATAATTTACCACTTTTTACCACAAAACTATAACGTAAACACTCGCGAACGTACTCTGCGCCATTAAATTCTCAGCAACTGTCAAATTTTGGGACCATTCTCAGCTATGGTTGTATTGGTGCCAGATACAACTGCATGGCCTGTAGTTGAGAGGGTCTTGCTTAGGCCCTTCTTCCACGGGTCGACTCGCACGCGATTTGAGTATGATACCAGTATCATACGAATCGCCCGAAAGTTTCCTCCATACATTTTCAGTTAAGTTCGTACACGAGTCGACGAGACTCGTTGTCGACGCGACGCGTCGGATACGAGCTGCACGCGACCTGCATGCTAGTCTCACGCAGTTTGAGTATCATTTGAGTATCCTATAGTCGAGTTGCGCGCTATGGCAAACGAATTCAATAATATTTTATTTGTGCAGGAAGTAGAGAAGAATCCCTGCCTATATAACTATAATCTTCCAGAATATTCAAGAAAGGATATAATTGAGAAAACTAGGACTAAAGTAGGACAAAAATTCAAAATAACAGGTTCGTTCTTTTATACGTTTTACCTATATTATCTTCACTTGTATGTTTTATCTTATATTTTTTATTCTTTTGAAAATATATATATTTTTTAATTATTTATTGCCTATTTGTACATTTGATCGAATTAATAGTTAATTATACACAGCAATTGTACTGCCACGGAAGTGAAGCTTGAGGTGTTATAAAATAATTAGCCAAGTAGTTTCTCAAATTTTGTGGTGAGGAGAGTGGTGTTACCGTAAGATTTTCAGGAATTATGCCACTGCTAGCGTTAGTAATCTCAAAATTTTGAGAAGTGTATTGAACACCCTCGCTTTGGCGTACATAGTTGTGCAAAACACACACAGCTTTTACAATTTTAACTACTTTGTCGACGCTATGACATCTTATGGGATTAGTAAGAACGGGGAATTGTTCAGTCATCATTCCGAAAGCACATTCAACGGTTTTCCTACCTCGGCTTAATCTCTAGTTAAATATTCTTTTCACATTATTTAATGTTCTTTGTGGATACGGTCTCATCAAATACCTTGTTAATGGAAACGCTTCATCGCCAACAAAATAATATGGGAAAAGAGTTTCTTTATCATCATTTGGTAGTTTTGATGGTGGAGGCAAGTTAAGCTCATTATTTTCAATCGAACGCTTAATGGAAGATGCCCGGAAAATTCCGCCATCGCTGTTTGCTTTTCTATACGAATGTGCTTACCGTCCAAAATTCCCAAGCAATTGGGTAAATTCCAAAGATGATGAAACCGTTGTGCAATTTTTTTCCATTGCATCAAGTTCGGAACTGGCATATCGGTGATTCCATGTCAAACCGAACGCTTTTCGTTAAAAATAATAATTGATGATTCCGATTTTTTTGAAATTTGGCAGGCATATTCTACACACGAAATAATGAAAAGCGTGTCTCGCGAAAAAAATTTGGGATTTTTTTTTCAGAAGATATAGATGGTTGTAAGTTGTAATAAATTTCAAAAAACGACTCTCGGCCGACCTTTCAAATTACTGTATCGTCGAAACCATTAGTCGTACAAAAAAATGAAACAGGTCGATTTTGAAGATATCGAGTCACTCTATGTAGTGGTATAAAAAAAATTTGAGTTTGTTATTAATAAATTATTATTAATTTGTTTATAAAGTTTCATTACCACTTTTCGTCTTCAACTCACCAACTTAAAATTTTGGAAAAAATATCATCGTGTTCCCCTTTCAATTCTAAGGAAACAGTGAAAATTTGAAAATGTGTGCTATTTCGAATGCGACAATACAGAAAAAGTTAAAAGTAGCCCGGCTTTTGCGTGGCATGCATTCCATTCATGGAATATTCCGTCAGGTCGCATTTACCTGATTCTTCGTCCCATACAACCTTTTAGGGAGCCAATTAATTTTAAAGGGAGCAAAAAGAAATGCAAAAAAAAAATAAACCTTTTTTCAAATTCTTCTTTCTAGGCGTAGTTGAAAATAATTTATTTTAGCTGATTAAACCGAATTTGAAGCATAAAGTTGAAAAAACATTTTTTTCAAACCTTTATATTTTCAGACGATGTAGGGATAGTTTCAGCCCTTTACTTTTATCCCTTATCATAAAATTTGCTTTGTTATAAATCAACCACTTTTGAATATAAATATTGCAAAAAATGTATTTTATTGGATTGTTTTTGATTATATTTAAAGGTGACATGCATAACAAAATAAACGTAAGAAAGATGTATTGTTCATTTCTTCTTTCATTTTTTCATATTTGTTTACATCGTTTGGCATTTTAAGAAAGTCTCAAGTGTTTATACCGTAACTTCCCGGCAGTGCTACATGTTTGGCCACACCAAAAAGCAGATCCACTTGCTCAGGCTGCGCCGAAAATTCTTGACGTATACATATGCCGCTTCCAACATGTCAGTCAACTCCAAAGTGTCCGCGAAGCCCGGCCAGTGACCAAACCACAAGAAAAATCTCAAATAATTCACCTCTACATAATGGTGAATTTATATTCCTATAATGAGATAAAGCATGCCAGAAAATCTATGCAGTAAGGCAGAGTGTATTTTAACTGTTGCACACACAGCCCCGAGTGTCTCCGTCTCTTGTACCCCGTCCTCCCCATCCCATCGTTATACGAAAGTTCTGACGATTTTTCATGTGTGAGAGCGTTACGCGAATGAAATTGATTCACTCTCATGTAAATTTTTTTAAGCAAACGTCCCTAAAGAAGTTTTACTTCAAAAATGCACCTGGAGATTTATCAGCGGGATTCCTTTTATTTTGGGCTCACAAATGACAAATAATTTCTAAAAAGTCCACAAAGCCAACTAGCTGGCTGCTCGAGTTATGGAGGATCAAAGGTCACGAAAATCAATTTTCCAGAAATATTCGTACTTTAGTTTTACAAAATGCACCAGAATAGAGCCTTGGGGGACTTCAGCGTGGAGTAGGGCACTTGAGGAACTTTAGCCACCTAGTTTAACCTTTTGAGAGCGGTTAGATAAGAAAGTTTGTAAAAGTTAAAGAGCAGGAAGAGCAAAATGTGATTGTGAGGCCAGTCTTCGCAGAAGCAGGGCATGATTGAAAGCCGTGATGTTTACGAAAGCTAGATTGCCATATTAATATTTACAAGCTTGAGACGCTCATAATACGCCATTATTTGAGTGGCCCTTAGCTTTTCAAGCAGTTTTGCCAGAAATGGAAGAATACTGATAGGCCGAAAATCGGAGGGACAGGTAGAAGAAGGACACTTGGGAAAGGGTATGATTAAAACATGGTTCTAAGTCATAGTCCATTCAAAACGCGGGGGGGGGGGGTGTTCCAAAATAACACCGTTAAGAAAATCGAACCCTAAAGGTTTTTGGGGTCGCTGATCACGAAAATCGAGGTCCCGCGGTCCTAAAATTAGGGCGTCACCCCTAAAAATGCAAAAAACACCCCTTTTTAGGGGGTTTTCGCGATTATTTCAGTAATAATGAAAACTAATGCGATGACATGCACTTTTTTAATATTTATTTGCGAAGGTGGTTGATTTATACTAAATTAAGGCGAACTTAATGGTAAGGGGTACTCCTAAAGGGTTGAAAATACCCCTAAATTGGCGAAAAATGGAAAAAATTGTAAAAAAAAAATTTCCCCAAGTTTATGCTTCAAATTCGATTGTGGGCGTACTGTCAGGCAAAAATAAATTATTTTCAACCCTTAAGGGGTTAAAACTACCCCTACAATATAGTTCATTGAAAACTAAGGGGGGGTGTTCCAAAATAACACCGTTAAGAAAATCGAATCCTAAAGGTTTTTGGGGTCGCTGATCACGAAAATCGAGGTCCCGCGGTCCTAAAACTAGGGCGTCACCCCTAAAAATGCAAAAAAACACCCCTTTTTAGGGGGTTTTCGCGATTATTTCAGTAATAATGAAAACTAATGCGATGACATGCACTTTTTTTAATATTTATTTGCGAAGGTGGTTGATTTATACTAAATTAAGGCGAACTTTATGGAAAGGGGTACTCCTAAAGGGTTGAAACTACCCCTAAATCGGCCAAAAATGGCAAAAAATGTAAACATTTTTTTTTTCAAGTTTATGCTTCAAATTCGATTGTGGGCGTACTGTCAGGCAAAAATGAATTATTTTCAACCCTTAAGGGGTTAAAACTACATTGCAAAATTTTTTTTTTGCTTTTTGTTTGAAATTTGGGTCAAAAGGTATTATCAGCAAAAAATTAATTTTTTCAACTCTTAAGGGGGTACAACTACCCCCACATTAAAATTGCAATTGAAACAAATTAAAATTTATTGTTTTACATTTAAATTTTATTTTCCATTTGTAATCATTACAACATTTGGAACATTTCACTATAAACCCCTTTGTACAGAGGTTAAACCACCCCTATAGAGAAAAAAAAATACAAAATATATTGAGAAATATTTCATTTCGTGGAATCTTTAAATAAACTCTGCATTTTTGTAAAAACGACAATCACACAATAATTGCGAAATATGTACCCTAATTTATTTGAGGTACTTCTGAATAATGGGGTGGTTCGTTTTTTTACAATGACATTTAGGCAGGTAAAAACGGAGGCAAAGTAATAAAATTAAGATATTGCACCCGAATTTGTTTTTTAGTAAATTTTAATTGCAGTTACTTGGAAGTTGAAGTAATAAACTAATTTAGTGAGGAGTGTAATGTGATGTACGATTATACAAAAAGGATTTTTTTAAAAAATGAAGTCAGAATCGAATTTGAAGCATAAACTAGGGAAAAAATTTTTTTTTACAATTTTTGCCATTTTTCGCCAATTTAGGGGTAGTTTCAACCGTTTAGGACTACCCCTTATCATAAAGTTCGCCTTAATTTAGTACAAATCTACCACCTTCACAAATAAATATTTAAAAAAAGTGCATTTCATCGCATTAGTTTTCATTATTATTGAAATAATCGCGAAAACCCCCTAAAAAGGGGTGTTTTTTGCATTTTTAGGGGGGACGCCCATGTTTTAGGACCGCGGGACCTCGATTTTCGTGATCAGCGACCCCAAAAACGTGTAGGGTTCGATTTTCTTAACGGTGTTATTTTGGAACACCCCCCTCCCTAGTTTTCAATGAACTATATTGTAGGGGTAGTTTTAACCCCTTAAGGGTTGAAAATAATTTATTTTTGCCTGACAGTACGCCCACAATCGAATTTGAAGCATAAACTTGGGAAAATTTTTGCCATTTTTCGCCAATTTAGGGGTACTTTCAACCCTTTAGGAGTACCCCTTACCATTAAGTTCGCCTTAATTGTTGCCATTTTTCGCCAATTTAGGGGTACTTTCAACCCTTTAGGAGTACCCCTTACCATTAAGTTCGCCTTAATTTAGTATAAATCAACCACCTTCGCAAATAAATATTAAAAAAAGTGCATTTCATCGCATTAGTTTTCATTATTACTGAAATAATCGCGAAAACCCCCTAAAAAGGGGTGTTTTTTGCATTTTTAGGGGTGACGCCCTAATTTTAGGACCGCGGGACCTCGATTTTCGTGATCAGCGACCCCAAAAACCTTTAGGGTTCGATTTTCTTAACGGTGTTATTTTGGAACACCATAACGCGCGTTTTGAATGGACTATCAAGGGAAATTTTGGTTCCATGAGGTAGGAGTTGAGAATGTGAGTTAAAATAGACAATAGTCTAGGTATGAGCACTTTTAAAAGACCAAGTGAAGTATAATGTAATTGGTGGTGCAAGTTTCGTCAGACAAGGTGGCGCAACATTCATTTTTCGTAAATTCCATTTTCGGAAAGAAACGAATCGCAGCTGAAAATTGAACCAAGTTTCACAACATTTTGTTCCAGACATCAGAAATTTCAAAACTTACAACTTAAATGTTAAGGCAATTCTTTTTTATGTTTGCGAAACATGGAAAGTCGCCCAATTCATCACAAAGCCCCTTCGAGTTGTCATCAAAAATCGGCTGGCAAGATCAGTGGCGTAGCGTGGATTTGTGCCACCCGGGGCGAACCATAAATTTGCTGCCCCTACTTTCGAATTGATTCTTTTAATCAATGAATCAAAACCCAACTTGAATTTCAAGTAATTTTCAATCCAAGAATTTAAGGCATCATGTAAACGCAATGAATTATATGTAACTAATGAATGTTCGGTATAGTGCGCGCCAAAATAAATGGGAATTTTACGCGCAGGTGAGGAAATGACAACTCCACATACATTAACATTCCGTGTATGGATAAAATTCAAGCGCACATGCATTTTAATTTCCCTTTTGAAACTCGTTTACCGGGAACAACACTCCACCATAGCATCTGACCAGGACAAGAGTCGCGTAGTGAGACGGATTGAATTGTGATTGAAAATATAAATGAGCGGGTGAGTTGGGGCTTTAAACGAACGGAATGACGAGGTGCACTTTTCTTTTCGAATCTACTTTCGTGGTGAGGATTTGAGACTTTCACTGCGCATTAAAAAATCGATTTTGAGATTTCCAATTGTTTTGGCGCAGGCTATATCCGTGCTTCAAGGTTGGCCTAAATTATAAACTTTAACAAACCCAGAGAGCTGGAATCAGTAATTTCTCTCTGTAATTTATTTCAGTTTGTCTTTAGATAGAAAGCCTCGTAGACGCGCGAGCTTAAGCTTAAACTCTTCTCTGTTCCAATATCTGGAGGTTTCATTTCCCATCATCGTAGCACAATACTATTACAGGCGATTTTAACGACAAATGCGGCAGCTGTTGGTGCCCTTCTCAAACTTCAGCATTTACAGCCCGCGTCATAAAAGAAGGGAATCTTAATATCGCGGTTTCCATGCACATTGAGAGTCTCATACAAGAGAGCAACGTCACTCTGTTTGTACAAAAACGAACGAACGAACTTACAACAAAACTACAATTCAACTGAAAATAAACAATTGAATCAATTTTTCACCACAATCTAACCGACTGATTTATTCACAATTTGGCAATCCGCTGTCAGCTGCCAATGCACACCTATCGTGTTTCATATGCGCTAGTCCAGAAATAAGGTTCATATTTATAGTCCAGAAATAAGACCAAACCCAAATGAAAAGTAACGCAGAAGTAAAGTAGACGTAACTTCCACTGAAGCAGATGTAACATCCACATCCAGCTGGCGTTTGGCTTTTTTGCGCCCGGTGCAGCATGCCATATACATATTGCGCCCCCTTCATTGTTGTTCATTTTTTTGATGGCAGTAAAGGAAAATGAAAGACGACACAAACACTCATTGAGAATGAAGGCACGGAATTTTTCTTTCATTTTTTTTTGAAATTGCGCCCTGTCCAATTTCGCCCAGTGCAAATACACCAGTTGCACCTATGAAAGCGCGCCCTTGCCTTTGTCCAATCAGGAAATCAGATCAGGAATCAGATTGCTTCGCGATCTTGCTTTTGTGCTGAGTTTACTTACGCTTTAAGTTCACAAAACTCTCCCGCTAATGCTGAGTAATAATGCTCTCCGATGATTTTCATTATGAGCTGCACTTCCTTAACTATTTCCAGCACTAATAATACTATAAACTCGAATCTCCATAACGGAGGTCTCTATGTCGTTCTCCAATCCTTTATATTTCGAAAGATAATAGATGGTCACTGCACTGCATGTATTGGTTTCTGCGGTAGAGTCTTACATAACAAAGCAGTCCACTTAACAGCCTTACTGGACATAGAAGCCGCTTTCAAAAACTTTAGAACAGAGGCGATCCAGGTGTTTCTCGCCGAAGTAGTGATCTATAATTGTACGACTAGTTTGAATTACAAATCATGACCTATGGCACCGTGACCAGCCAAGAAAGGATAGACGACAAAATCAGGCGAACTAAATGAAATTGCATTGGTCACACCTTGCAGAAGACAATGGTAAAACGCACAGAAGATGCATTCCGTGTAATATATGACAATGGGATCACTTTTTCAATTTTTTCAATTTTTTTTTTAAATCTTAATTTCTGATATTACGCCCGGTGCAAGTGCACCATTTTCACCTATGAAAGCGCCGCCCTTGCTCTCATACATTTATATGGAATGGTACCTAACTTCACCTCACTTCACTTCCCTTCCCATTTGGGTTTGGCCTGTAGACACCATCAGCCAGGACATCGTGCTGGATGTGGCAATGGTTAGGGCTTCATGTTGCCGGCAAGATCTCTAGCTCTGTCCAGTTTGGCCGCCGCCCCCAACAACTACGCCGCCCGGGGCAATGGCCCCCTCGGCACCCCCCACGCTACGCCACTGGGCAAGATAGAATTACAAATGAAGCAAGAACTATGGAGCCGTGCCGGCCAAGAAAAGATAGATGTCGAAATCATGCAAAGGAAATGGAATTGGAATGTCAACACCTTGCGAGGTGCAAACGAGATGTTAGCCAAACAGGCCCTTGAGTGGAATTTGCAAGGAACGCATCGAGTTGGAAGACCTAGAAAAACGTGGAGGAAAGTCCTACCAAAAGAAGCCAAAACAAGGACAACTGTTTCCGCAATATGTTACGTGCGGGAGCAGAAGAAATATAATTCTGCACTCATAATACACTAGCTCGATGTTGGCCACAGAAGTGTACTTGATTAATGTTGTGTAATTTACGTAGAGTGATAACCCCAATATTGAAAAGTTGCTCGGAGCTGCATCCTAGGCATTTCAGAATCTAAAAAATACGTTTTGTATCTTTCCGTATTTTTACGCATTTTTCTAAATCTTAACTTACTCCTCAAAAGCAGCTCTAAGCTCGTTTTCGAAAAATTAATTTAAAACTCATGTGCACCTGAAGTACGCCATCAATCATTAATCAAAAGTGCATGTCCAATCAAAAATAACAACTTTACCAAATTATCAGGAAGCATCATTTTGTATTATTTATGATTGAAAGTCGAGGTCAACCTCATATCGAGTGACGTTTCCTGAATCAAGCGGCTTTTATTTGACCTGATAAAAAAAACAAAATCGGTTCCAATCTCAATTGTTAATAATATTTTCATTTGAGAATTTTGTGGTATCTAATCAAAAAATTTTTTTTTATTTCGAAATTGTATAATTTAATTACCGCGCCTATTTCTTATAAAGCCGCAAAGTTTGTTTTATTTTTGTGGATCTATTTCCTTCATAAAATGTGTTCAATTCAATGGATATGTATGGCGTAGTGCAAAAAAATACAGTTAAATTGTAATATAAGTCATTCTATCGCAGGTCTTTGGCTAATGTCACACCTAACACTAAGGAATGGGTCAACCATCAGTGCTACATCATAAACTAACACAAATGGAGAGATTTTGCCCAGCACCCTCGAGACAAAATTTAACTCAAAATCTCGAGATGATGTTATCTGAAATAATATTCGGTGTACAGTAAAAATTATAGTAAAAAACTTGACTCCTTAAGAATAAAATAACTCCAAAAAAAAACATCGTAAATCGCAAAACACTAAAAAAATGAAGAATATTGGAATTTTTCTCGTTCTTAGCAGCTACATACATATGTACATACATTCTAAATGGAGACACCCAAGTTTCTTTTTTCCGTTAATACCCTGTATCATAGTGGATAGTGGGGATAGACTCCCTCTCTGGCACAATTTCTTTTTTTTTTGTTTTTCAAATATATCCAGGAATCACCCCTGAAACTATAAGCCACATATTCCTACATGTCATGTCATACGTCACATAGTCCTTCATGTACCCCGTTTATGACTAGGTTCAACCTAGGTTGAACCTTGGTTCAACCCAGTCATAAACGGGGATCGAGTTGATACTGGGTCCACTCAACTCAACTTAGCTGTCCTACCTGAATCGAGTTGATATTTTGCCTTATATACGTGGGTTATGTTGAAATTGGGTTGAAATGACATCTGTGTTGTTTGTTTACTATATGTGAAATCTTCCTTCGGCGTTAGTTTTGTTTTGTGTCCGGTGTTTTCGAAGCGCGTATAAATTTTTGTAGACTAAATAATAAAAATAATTTTTATAATGGCAAAGAGAAATGTTTGGGAGCACAAAGAAACAAAAATAATGTTGGAAATTATGCAGGAACAAAATTCCCTTCATCATTTTGATGGGAAGCTGTATAGAAAATCAGAAATTTTTAAAAATATAGAGAAAGAGTTAGTAAAAAGAGGCTTCACAACAAAGTCAAAAGAGCAAATTGAAACCCGATACAAAAATTTAAAAAAGGCGTATATTATTATAAAAAAAATTTGTTGTCTGTAAAGAGGGTTTACGGACGATAGTTTAACGTGACAACGTCATGAGACCGTGGTAGCTGTCTGAAATCTCCGCATAATATCACGTGGATGCCTCCGAATGGTTTGTCATAAAATCCGGTAATCTGCTGCAGTCGGTAGTTGATTTTTTGAAGAATGGCTGAACTTAACATGCTGATCTCGTCGACGAAAACAGCTTTGACGCCAACGAACATGTTTCTGTAGGCTTGCAAATTTTCTGTGGATAAGAGTTTTGTCACGCGAGAAGTTTTGAGACGAAACGCTGAATGCACTGTAGTGCCACCAAGAGGTACAGCGGCTTTACCTGTGCTTGCACAGGCAATGTAGGCGTTGTTCATCGAGTTGTGCTCCTGAGTGTATCGGTTGTACGTTTCCATAAGGCACTTTAATGTGTAAGTTTTTCCACAGTCCGCCGGACCGGTGAAGAAAATTTGTAGCGCTTCCAAAATGCCATCTCCACAACCATGTAATCGGTGAATGACTTCAAGGATGATCTCCCGTTGTTCCGGATTGGGGGTTCGAAGAAACTCGCAATACTGCTGCTTTGACATCACATTGCTGCGCTTTTTCACAATCGAGAATCCACAACAAATATTATTGTTGACAATTTTTGACAATTTTAATCAAATTTTTAAGATTACTACAATCAAATTTTTATTAAAATTACTACGGGACTTACGGGACAAACGGGACTAACGGGACAATGAGTCATCATTTTTCGTGCATGCAGCCGGCGTTCATCGTTTTAATAGACGTTGTCACGTCAAAAAATAATAATAAAAGCGGAAGCTCCAGAGAAACTTGTCCGTTTTTTGACGAACTAGACAAAATGATAGGGCATAGACCTTTAGTCAACACAACAAATTTTGGAGTAGATACTTCAAGAAGTAAGTATTAATATTGTATTACCTGCCAAGTTTGTATAATTTAATTTAATTATATGTAACTACAGGTGAAATAGATGAAATAGAAAACATTCCTAGGGAACAAACTGAATGTTTTGCACAAGCTTCAACATCGCAGGCCTCGACTTCATCACAGGACTTTGGCGATTCGTCACGCGAACTAACAGGTGCAATGTCTTTCTTTCTTTTTTTTAATTGAATTATAATATTATAATATTAGGTGGAAGTGAAAGCAGACGATGTGCGACAAAGATTGGAAAAGGTAGTTATGCCAAAAGCATGGAAATGTTAGGACGAACTTTGGAAAAAAACCAAAAGCAACTCAGTAAAGAAATTTTCGAAAACCAAAAAAAAACTTATTGAGTATGAATTTCAGTTGTACTCTAAACTGGAAAAGGAAGCTGATGAAAAGTTCCAAAAGAATATAAAATCGACTTTAGAGGAAACGACCAACACTTTTTTAAATAAATTATCTGGGATGTTGCCAAGTGGAAATAATCCTAATTTAATAGAAAATGACTGCATAATTACGTTAACTAATGAAGATTCCAGTACTTCCAGTACTGAATATAGTAATAACTTTAATTTTCAGGAAGACTAAGGGTGAAAAGTATGTTGTATAATGTTTTTTTTAAATTTAAATACTGCATTATTTTTTTTTTTTTTGAATTTAGTTTTGTTTATTGTTCTTGTTAATTTTTGTTTACTAGTTTAGTTCTGGATTCTTGTTTTAGTTTATTTTTGTTTCGTTATTATTGTTCTTTTATTACCTTAAGTTACTTGGAATGTGCTTTATCTTAATGTGATTACATGTAATACAAACAAATGTTATTTAAATAATTTATTTTCACATTAAAAAATATTTTTACATGATGCAATTGTGTTTTTGAATGTTACTTTTTCTTCAAACTCTGAATTAAGGGGTTGCTCTGATTTTTGGTTTAAAAAAAACGAATTTTTTTTTGCCTTTTTATATTTATTAATATGTGTAGAATACGTTCCTAAAATATTGGGACGAAATTTTTTTTCGTTAAAAAGTTATATGCAGTATTGTAAGTGCAAAAAAACTGATTTTCTGCCGGACGTTCAGCGCGTGGTAGTGCTACTGTTATAGTTTATATACATAGTACCTGATGTTATTGTTATTTACACGAATGTAAAATATACATACGCATTCGTGCAAATAACAACATCAGCCACTATATGTATATAGTAACGCAAACATACGTTTGTATTTACTTACATTATTTCGGTTAGTTCGGCTACAGTGAAACGTAAAAAAACTTTAAACGCGTTTTTCTCAAAATGCCATTTTTCAAAACGGTTCCAACGATTCAAAAGAAACTATTTAATATATTGACTTACCACTTATGTCAATTTGTCGAAAATGATGTTGTCGAGTTCGCCTGTGTAAAATTTTTTTTTTCAAAATCTTACTATTAGTATTTTATCCTCCCATTTTGGGCCAGAAAAGTTGCATTTTTACGTTTTTTCACTAAAATGTCCTTAAATTTTTTTTTTGATGCAATTTTTACTAATGTTGACATAAGCGAACTAAAGGACATAATTTTTAACAAAACTGTTTTTCACTTTTCTGATTCTGACCAATGGGGACGGAGCTATCGATGGAACCGTTTTCCATGTTATTTTTGAGGTGTCAACTTCAGCGCGTGCTACATATTTATTTATGACGGCAAAAAAAAAATTTTTTTTGTGATCTCTAAAAGTTATCTAATACTATGAAAAAACGTTTGTATATAAAAATAATAAGGGTTTTCTGTAAAAAAAAATCCAAAAATAGTCAATTTTTTGCCTCAAAAATCAGAGCAACCCCTTAAGGGGAAATTATTATTCATTTATTGCTTCAAATGATTTCTAATTTCAGTTCCTTCCAAACTTATCATTCGAGTTTCACACGATGGCTGCTGCAAAATATTTTCTGCAGTTGTAGCAACCTCACTCCACATTTCTATATATGGCGCCTTTATTTTCTCCAATAAATTATGTAGTATGCAACAACAGCAACAGCAGTAGCAACAACTTTTGGCACAAAATTAATGTCGACATCAATTCTTTTCTGAAGGATTCTCCATCTCCCCTTCAATCTTCCAAATGCGTTTTCCACAATCTTCCTTTATTGAGATATGCATTGAATGAATCCTCTTCGGAAGTTATATTACCTAAATATCCCTTAAGGAGCCAAGGTTGAAGGGGATATGCAGGATCACCTACGAAGAACGCACGTATTTCTTTTCCATCGATATTTTCTGCGGGCTAAAAAGAATATTATTTTTATATAAAATAATAATGGATAATGTATTCGGTTTTTACCAAATCCATCTGTTCCATCTTCCTGTAGAAAAATGAGTCTTTTAATACAGTAGCATCGTGAGCTGAACCAGGATGTTTACAAGTAATTATCTATGAATCTAAACATATACAAACTATGCAAAAAATGAGTGACAAAATATTTGTTAAATATTACCTATAATTGCAATCAACAACAGCTTGTAAAATAATAGATGGCCAACCTTTCCTGTTTATAAAGTCAGAATGTCCTTCCAAAGGGACTGTGACTGGTATATGCGTGCCATCTATTGCACCAAGAATTTGAGGAATCCCACATTTTTCTTTCAATCCTTCAATAATGCTTTGCGCGTGGGTTCCTTTCGGCATTGCAATTTCTTCTTTCAAAAAGTTTTTAATCATTGCATTGCACACCGAATTGGTTAGCTATAACCCTATATTCTGCACATGATGCTAACTTGTAAATAGCAGTCGCTATGATCATGTCAACAGGTATAGCATGTACTATGTACGGCTTGGGTGCTAAATCAGGTGCTAATTTCTCACAAATAAAATTAAAGGATTCCCTGTCCATACGAAAATTTTCTATCATTTGGTCATCGAATGTTTTGTTTTTAACAATTTTGTACCACCACTGCTTGCTTCTTTGTTTAGACCACACTTTCCTGGTTCTCTTTTTTGGTAAATAACTGATAACATGTTTTATTGTTGCTACTTTCTTTATATGAGCAGCAGTGAGAATGTTTAAACGCCTTGTTAGTCGTTTTACAAAGTTTTTTCTCATTTGTTTCATTTTATTGCCATGTTGCTGTATTAATATCGCAATGACTTCATTAATATAAGTAACGTAGCTTGCACAGGAATATGAAATTATTTCGTTGTGATTATCTTCCATGTTTTTAATAAATTTTAACGTATCTATAAATCAGATTTTCACATATAAATTCGAGGTTATGTTTTGATATTAGTTCAACTCTATTTCAACCTCAAAAGTGAACTCAACTCGACATCATATACGGTGGTCGAAATTTCAACTCAACCTCGACTCAACTTTTCAACCTAGTCATAAACGGGGTAATGGTTAGCATCTCTACTGCCATCGGGAAATGGAGTGCTCCAATATCCATGTTTGAGAGCACGCCTTAAAAGCCTGCAGCGCTCCCGTTCCCATAACCATTCCCAGTGACGGCGGGGGGGGGGGGTTAAATAGTTATAAGTCGAACGATCAATGGTTCCAGAGCAATGCTTGTGGAAAAGTCACAGTTCTATGTTTCTACGCTTTTCAGCAAATTTGTTGATCGCTCCAATAGCGCGATTATTGATAGCTCCAATCTTCAGACAGTTAGCGACTTTCGAAATAAGTGGGATTAAAGATTAAAGCATCGATGAATATGTGTGTGCGTTGGACGATGGATTGTTATATAATGACGAAAAGACTGATTTGTTCCAGGGCCGTCCTAAGATATCTGGCGCCCGTGGGCTACTAAAAAAACTGCGCCCCTCTTCATAACTGAATACACGCGGTGTCTAGCGGAAGCAAAGACCATCAGAGAAATATACTTCAGAAGATTTATAGCAGACTAGGCAGTTGAAGCAAAGCCGTTCAGCGAGTTGCTAACAAAGAAGGTCACATTTAAAATAGAAACTGGACAGCAAAATGGATTTAAAGCATTTAAAGAAATATTGGTAAAAGCACCAGTTAGTCCATTCAAAACGCGGGGGGGGGGTGTTCCAAAATAACACCGTTAAGAAAATCGAACCCTAAACGTTTTTGGAGTCGCTGATCACGAAAATCGAGGTCCCGCGGTCCTAAAATTAGGGCGTCACCCCTAAAAATGCAAAAAACACCCCTTTTTAGGGGGTTTTCGCGATTATTTCAGTAATAATGAAAACTAATGCGATGAAATGCACTTCTTTTAATATTTATTTGCGAAGGGGGTTGATTTATACTAAATTAAGGCGAACTTAATGGTAAGGGGTACTCCTAAAGGGTTGAAACTACCCCTAAATTGGCGAAAAATGGCAAAAATTGTAAAAAAAATGTTTTCCCAAGTTTATGCTTCAAATTCGATTGTGGGCGTACTGTCAGGCAAAAATAAATTATTTTCAACCCTTAAGGGGTTAAAACTACCCCTACAATATAGTTCATTGAAAACTAGGGGGTGTCCCAAAATAACACCGTTAAGAAAATCGAACCCTAAAGGTTTTTGGGATCGCTGATCACGAAAATCGAGGTCCCGCGGTCCTAAAACTAGGGCGTCACCCCTAAAAATGCAAAAAACACCCCTTTTTAGGGGGGTTTCGCGATTATTTCAATAGTATTGAAAACTAATGCGATGAAATGCACTTTTTTCATATTTATTTGCGAAGGTGGTTGATTTATATTAAATTAAGGCGAACTTTATGGTAAGGGGTAGTCCTAAAGGGTTGAAACTACCCCTACATCGGCCAAAAATGGCAAAAATTGTAAACATTTTTCTTTTCAAGTTTATGCTTCAAATTCGATTGTGGGCGTACTGTCAGCCAAAAATAAATTATTTTCAGCCCTTAAGGGGTTAAAACTACCCCTACTATAATAAAAACAACTTTATATAAAAAAATGCAAAAATTTATCAATTTATATTTTCTAATAAAAATAATTTTTATTCAAACAAAAAATTTAAATTGCAATCTACGAAAAGAAATTTTTTTTTTCAATTTACCCCTAAGGTTTAACTCCTTTAAGAGGGTTAACATTTTTCCAAATGTTTTAAAAATATTTCATCAAATATACAATTTTAATGCAAAACAATAAATTTCAATTTGTTCCAATTACAATTTTAATGTGGGGGTAGTTTTACCCCCTTAAGAGTTGAAAAAATTAATTAATACCTTTTGAACCAAATTTCAAATAAAAAGCAAAAAAAAAAAAATTTTGCAATTTTTTTTATATAAAGTTGTTTTTATTATAGTAGGGGTAGTTTTAACCCCTTAAGGGTTGAAAATAATTTATTTTTGCCTGACAGTACGCCCAGAATCGAATTTGAAGCATAAAATTGAAAAAAAATTACAATTTTTGCCATTTTTCGCCAATTTAGGGGTAGTTTCAACCCTTTAGGACTACCCCTTATCATAAAGTTCGCCTTAATTTAGTACAAATCAACCACCTTCGCAAATAAATATTAAAAAAAGTGCATTTCATCGCATTAGTTTTCATTATTACTGAAATAATCGCGAAACCCCCCTAAAAAGGGATGTTTTTTGCATTTTTAGGGGTGACGCCCTAGTTTTAGGACCGCGGGACCTCGATTTTCGTGATCAGCGACCCCAAAAACGTTTAGGGTTCGATTTTCTTAACGGTGTTATTTTGGAACACCATAACGCGCGTTTTGAATGGACTAAGTGTTGAAGTTATTTGAACTAGAACCGCATATGGAGATTCAGGTCGATGCTAGTAAGGACGAATTCGGAGCTATTGTCTTGCAACGGAATAATGACGATCAACAGCCATTAGATCCAGTGCAATCCATGAGTCGTAAGCCCAGGCGAACAACCCTCTAACGCTTACGAGCTAGAAATACTCGCCCTAGTACACTCCCTAAGGATATGGAAAGTTTACGTTCTCGGAAGGAGGATTAAGATTGTCACCGACTGCAATGCTTTCTCCACGACAATGAAAAAGAGATGTTCCACTGAGAGTGCCTAGATGGTCTATGCTCAAAAAAGATTTTAATTATCAGAATGAACATCGTTCTAGTACTAAAATGAGAAACGTAGATGCGTTGAGCAGAGCTGCAATACCAATTGTCGATATGTTAACTTACCTAATTAAACAAGCCCAAAAAGAAGACCAACATTTAAGAGCTATAAGGGAGATATTAAAGATATCCGCTCATGAAGATTTTTACTTTAAAAATGACTTTTTATTTAAGAATTCAGGGGAAAAGTTAGTTATCATTTTCACATCAATGAAAGTGGAGATCATTAAATCTGCTCACAGGTAGGACATTCTTCAGCTGCTTAGGCCGAAGTCTTGTACACAATAGACCTTCACCATGTGGGTTGCCTCCTCACTTTTAAAAAAAAGGCCGAAGTCTTAATCAGGAAAACCTACTTTATTTCTGAAGACTCCATCCAATTGGCCTACAGCTCAAATCTAGCCTTGGCGTCGCCTAGAACATTTCTGCAACTTTGATGGTACCTTGCAGCATGTCTCCAGAATGTTAAGCCTCTGTTGTCCTCTTGGATCTACCTATTGCTATATTTCCCGAAATTTTTGAAACCATCACGAGCGTTCCAGGTAGCTTTGAAAACATTTCAAAGAATTTGTGAATTTGTAACGGTCGTTTTTTTTTTCAAAACCAATTTTTGGGACATCACTTTGCATCTGACTCGAAAATTGAATCACACTAGGCGTGGAGAAAATAAAAAGACGGAAAAAAATAAAAAAAATTTTCCTGGCAGTCTGTCAGGGAGAGAGAAAAAGAACGTTTTTGCTAGTCGAGTGCGTGGAAATAAAAAGAAAAATTGCTTGAGATTTGATTTTTTGGAAAATTGTTCATCCTCTGTTTATAACTAGAAACAGTTTGCTTGTGTATATATGTATATCTAAATATATGGAAACGAAATACCAAATTTTGCCAAATTCGTGAATTTACAAACCAAAGTTTTTGAGGGTCCAGCAGATCCGTGATGTGAAAAAATCGGGAGTTCCCCAGGATAGGACTGCCAAATCTCTATTGTTCTTCGAAAATTCACGCATTGGTGTTCTGACAAGCTTTACTAATCATACCTTTGGCATATTTTGGATTATCGTAGTTTGGAGAAGGAATAAGTTTTTCTACATCATAACCCTGAGGCACAACACAGTACTAGGACCGCAATACAGCAAAAACAAGGAACTGGGGCCGAACAGAAGGCAGCAGTCACATATGCGGAAAATTGTATTAAAAAAACTAATACTCCAGGTATATTTTTATTAGCATTATTGGTGCGAAAGAAGGAAGTTGGGGGCTGGAAGTGACCAAATTCAATTAATTTCGAGGCACAATATGAACGAACCAAAAGAAATAGACAATAAAATAAAACAAAAAAAAAAACAAAAATATATAAACAATACCACTAAATAAAATAAAAAAAAAATAAAAAATTCAAACCTACACAAAAGCAAATAAACTAATTTTCACGCTTTAATTTATTAATATGCAATAATTTTAAGTGCAGTTATCATTAATTTTAATCTTCTTTATAAATGTTTGTAAATTTGTTGGCTCCTTGTTGGAGATATTTTTTTCTTCTTGTTGTTTCCAGTACATTTGTTCTCCCTTAAATTGAACCTGGCAGTTGTGATATCGTTTGTAAAAAACGGGACGTTTTGGTACCAACGCGACACGTTTTTCAGATTAAGGTTTTTGAATTTGAGTATGTTGAATTTGTTGCATTGGGCAATGATGCTTGTCCGATGCCATTGAATATTGATTTTACCTCTTTGTGTTCTTGTGTTGATAATTGTATCTGAAATAAACAAAGATATTTAATATTTATAATGATGAACTCAATTTGCTAGATTTTTTTTGGAATAGTTGTGTCGGAATTTATTTCTCCTCCGGTTTTTTAGGTGGTGTATTTCCTTGTCAGGTGATGGTTATCTATACTATCAACTGGCAAGGGAGCGGACACGGCTCCGGCGATGCCCGAAAGATGATCTGAACGGAAGATGAATTATCATAGTCCCAGGTAAGTGGTGAACCATGAGAAGTATAGGCCCGGCCACACACCCCACGACCCCAACCGGCGAGCTAGTGAACTCCGTGTGGCCGGCAGCATATCCCCCTAACAGAAGGATCGGCGATTGGGGAGGATACGAGTTTCCAATTTGTTTTATGTCTGGGATTGCGCTCTTGGTCAGGCTTTTCCTGGGGCAATACCTCGCATAAATGGCGCCCATTGCATACTCGCGCCATTATGCTGTTACAAATTGTTTCCCAGTGGGAAATGGAGTGCTCTAAGGACAATGGAGGAGCACTCCCATGGAAGCATGGAGTGCTCCCTTTCCGCTCCCTCTCCATATATTTTTTAACATTAGATGTCCGCCTAGGCTGGCACTCCATTTGAGCTCCCATAGGAGCACTCCTGCAACGATGTAGCTGGAGACAAAAAGGAGCATTATAGAGCTTTTTCAAATATCTACAGTAGAGGTCAACATTAAAGTACCATAAGAATTTTTCAGTAATTTTACGTTTTCAGTATAATAATGAGTCATGGCATCAATACAATTTTAAGTTTTGAGCTTGGCCTATTCAATTTCTTAAATAACTCCAATAATGCTCCCTTGGGAGTCCATTGAGAGCCCTCCAACTTCCCTCCCTTTGGGACTGCTCCCAATTTTTCCCGCTGGGTTTGTCCGAATTGCTCCCTAACTTGAACTACTATTACTAATTTTTAAAATAAATCCAACTTTAACAACTATCAGGTGATATTTGTGCTGAACGTACCACCAAAAAAATTTTTTTTTCTTTCACATAAAAAAAAAAAAAAAAAAAATTACGAAATGATATAATTTTTCAAGTTGAATTTTCTTCAAACAAAAGGGGTTTCCTAAGCCACTGCCCGTTCCATATGCTTTTTAACATTGCATGTCATTGCAGGGGATCTTACGATTATAAAAAAGCTTTAAATATTAATGGGCATCTGTGGATTTGTGATCAGGTATAGAAAAGCTTTTATTTTGTTCATCTTTTGCAATTATCTTTTGCTTTCCAAGCGCGAGTGTGACTTTACCAAAGCAGTCCCCCAACTGAATTTGTAACCACTTCCAAAGCTGCTTGTCCTCCGTATCGAACGAGAGCCGGGCTATTGAGTATGCTAATGTCACATTTTATGGTTACGAAGATAATTGCCCATTTTCTTTTTTTCTATATAATTTATTAAAACTCCAGTAAGGCTCCCTCGACAGCATATTTAACAGTGCTCAAAATAAGCTTCCCTATGCATCGCTTCTTTTTCCCACCGGGTACTTGAATTCTTCCATGAAAAAGAAAGCTTTCATACACCTGATTGCAGTTTGGTTGGCAAAAATCACTGAAAGATTTGATGACTGTTTCACTTTTGGCGCTTCTCAAAATAAAGAGCATATTTTCCTTCTTTCAGTTTTCACCTTTTTCTCACTATCAAATTATTTTTTACTATTTAAACCCTTCTTTCTTTCTTTTGGGCTTTACCGGCCGCACCATGTATTATTGTTAGTGAGTAAAACGTCCGGGCCTATGCTTCATGAACTATGATTTATTTCAGACTGTTGATTCTAACTTAGTGGTCATGCCTAGAGCTAGCTCTACTCTACTTCGTCTGCTGCATCTACTCCATCTACTACAGAACGGGCGAGCTTTATTTTTACTCGGTTGCAGGCTTCATTACACCCACTTATTATAAATGCCAAAATATAATTCGTTCATTGATGAACGAGTTTTCCTCATTATTACGGTGACGCGTGTCGAGGATAAAAGATAGTAATTCTTTTTAGAGGCATTGAGTTGGACGATTCTGGCGGCCCCGGTGTTATCGAAAATGTTACTGAGTTCGCTTTCGTCCATACGGTCTGGCACGTAGTTGGTCTTGCATTATAGAAGGCGTACGAGTAACGCAGAGTATCGTCATAAGCGGTGATCAGTCACCAGCGAAATAAGGGGTAACATTTAGTGTATTTAAAAACGCGCGTTCCGTAAGTACCACTGGAAGCTGTCCTGAAAGAAATGAGCTAATATGATCAGGCCTACCAATCCAAGATGTTTAGTTATGGCGTGGAGAGCTGCATGGCAGTGGGTAGGTTTGCACTGTCGTTTAACGATCTCTTTGGCATCGGGCGCACCCAATACATTATCCGTATATGAAGGCTCTGTCAGGATGAATAAGCCAAGACAAAAAGGGCTGGAGCAGATTTGGGGAACCCAAAGGCCGGGCCAGGAACTCGGAAAGCCAGAAGCAGACTTAAATGGCCGCCGCTCTGCCCTAAATTTCTGGACCCTTTGAAAGGCCAGGCAAAGAAGGCCTAAGGGGTAAACGGCTGAACCTGTTCAACAAAGATACACCCAATAATGGAAAGGATGTAAGACTCGAAAGGCAACAAGCTCTTATCGAAGAGCCTTTTCCAAATACGAAGAAGCAATCACGAAAGCATGTGGGAAGTACCCAAGCACGAAGGTTATCCGATATAAAATAGTTGATGGTCTTCAAGTGGCCCCTGTTAAATCCCCACTTTGGATTAAGTTGTTTAACAAATCAATTAATCAATAACCAGTAATATCTTCACGCATTTGTATCGAGTACGCAATTTGATCTTTTAATCTCTATCAAAATTTTAAGAAACCGATAATGTCGCATTAGCTACTAACTAGATAAGATAAAGTTAATAAATTAAGAATGATACTAACCTAATACATCAAATTATAATTAAAACTTGTCCCGGCTAAGTTGGCCTGCAAAAACAGATTGCAGCGTTATCGACTTTGGCCAGATAACTGAAAACTGTGCGGCTTTAGCTCGTATATAAAAGGCTTTGTTAAAACCGCATCGGAGTTTGTAGTGGCTAGCTAAAGCTGACGGGTATTGAAAGCATTTCGTTTAAATAATTTTTGAAGAGTTTATCATTTTTGGAGTTTTTATTGTACATTTCACAACAGAAATGGGAAAGTGCATTTTAATATCCGCGTTCCTCGTGTGCCTGGCTGCAACTGGTCAATCGAGAGAGTTTGAGCCTCCATCATGTGATGCAGCAACAAGCGTAAAGCCATGGTCACATACCAATCCAAACATGTACTATGTCTGCAAAGATAGTAAGCCAGTGGAGGTGCCATGCTTTGAAGGAAGGGGCTTCATTGATAACGACGACTTCTTGGGATGTGTGCCATGGGAGGAATGGACATGTGTGAAGGATGAAAAACCAGAGTGCTCATCAGCTGAACTTACCACAATCTTTAGCCATAAGAATCCTAATAAATTCTGGCTCTGCGATGGTCTTAATAATCCTGTTGAGGTGTCTTGCCTTGATGGGAGAGGATTCGTGAATACTCCTGCACTTTACGGATGTGTTCCATGGAATTTGTGGGATCAGTGCAAATAAAATCTTGCAGGAAATGTTGAATAAAAATTTTAAAAAAAATCACAATCCGTTTTTATAATTGTACTTATACATTGCATTGATTGTTTCAATATTTGAAATTTATTAAGCGAGAGTTTTAAAAGTGTTAAATTATGTAATGTAGGAATAGAAACGTCCATTGGAATAGTTCGCCTACATCTACGAAATAAATTTTTTTTGTTAGTTTTTTTTTGGTCTTGTGTGGCAGTTCTAAGCTCATATATCACCCATGTCAGTCATGTTATTGGTCACATCTCACATCATAGTGCAATGTCTAGTCGTAAGCTTAGTTCAAGGTTTAGTTGTATGTAGAGTCGTACGAGTTGTAAACAAATAGAATGAACCAACCGGGCTAAACTAGCGTTGCGAGTATAAGTTTGTCCTGGAAGCAAGAGACTATGATTTGCTACGGTGGCCCACAGAGTTGATGGTGGAGGAATGGGCTTGATCGAACTACGTCAATGTGGTTATCGAAGCACCGCTCCAAATAAAGGAATTCTATGCGACGAGAAGCCGAATGCTAGGTTTGTATGTTGCAGCATGGGTCGATGGCTAGAGTAGGAACTTGCACCAAGAAATCGCAAGCACTGCTATGATTGTTTGGCGATTTGGAATATTTGGTCACTCCATCGAAAATCTGGCTAATGTCACGCCTAAAATGTTTAGGAATGGAACCAGTTGTGGGGGCATTGAATTCAACACGGCTCTTGCGGCCCCAATCGAGAAGGAGTACAATGTTTCTGTTGATGTGATCTTGCATTGGCCTGATCTTGCATTATCCAAGGAGTCAGAGCTTTGCAAAGTCCCGTCATCGGCAAAGCTGGGAAGTGGGTTGAAGATGAATGAGAGTAGGTCACTTATGAATATTGGAACTTTTGTTTTTGTATTTATTAATATTAAACTATTTACAATCCGCTACTAAGCCATAACTAAATTGTTTGAATGGTGATGTCATGGCGGGAAATGTTCCCATGTGCATTATCCATTATTTAATTGCTATCGTTTCAGGCGTGTTATGCCCTTTTCTACGTTCATTAGGTTTTTATCCAGTTGATTGGTATTGTCTCTCAGTCTGTTGTTATACTTGACACAGCGATCTTTTACTTCTTCTTTTATTGTTAAAATTTGAAGATAATAGAGTATCTCGACATTTTTGGTAAGCCAAAGAGGCACTAGTAAATGATTTCATCTATTGATGACACAGGTGCTTGTTATTCGGCTCCATGAAGTAGACCGTCTTCGTTATATACCAGCCATATTTTTCCGTTCCTCCTAGCTATCGAAAACTTCATTCAATCATTTTCAAATGACTGGCTTACTGCAAAATCGACTCAAGTAATTCACCGCAAGACTAATGTCTGGACGAGAGATAGTTTTTTTTTTATGTGATAGACTAGAGACTTAGGGAAAGCCCCCTTTGTACTGGTCGACAATCTATTTTTTCCTATAGAATGTCGAACAGCAGCTCTAGCCGGAAGATGAGAAGTAGAGAGAGAGAAGTAGGAAGGAGCTGCCACAACCTAGCCGCGATATATTTTTGTTCCACTTACTTCCAACCATTTCGCGACTCTGGCATCGGGGCATTTGAGAAACAACTCGCCGGAGTGTTATGCCTCCTGAAACGAGTTGAATCTCTTCAACCAACCGATGACATGCGCTTGGTGGAGCGGGGAAGGACTAGCGAAGGCTATAACAGGAGGAATCAGGAATGTAAAGAGGGGAGAAGAAAGAAGGAAAGTTATGTGGGTGGAATAGTGGAAAAGGCGAAGGACCGTGGGGCTGGCCGGGATTCGAACCCGGGACCTCTGGGATAGTAGTCAGGCGCCTTACCCCTAGGCTACCGACTATATCAACTTCCTATCATTTCTCGATAAGGTATAGGTTTTTTTACGATTCATCGTTGATATAGTATTCTTCATTAGTCACCATTACATTTTCTATGGGTATTGTAGTAGGATTACAGTTATCAAAATTAAATCGCTAAATTATCTTATGAGTGTACTTGGGCTGACTCACAAATCTTCCATCTGACTACCTCGATCTCCATTCCAAGATAATTTAAGCAATTTATTTTGAATATTTTCTATAGTAATTTCAAATTTACAGTTTATCTTATCTAAAATTTTAATAACTTCTTGCTCCCTTTTACCTACAACAAGTCCATCATCCACGAATAGAAGATTATCATACTTCTGTCTTTATTATACTAAATGCACAGGTCATCGTCTGTGTTATCAAACGTCAACATTAGTACTCCACAGCTCTTCAATGTAATTTTCGTCAGAAATTCTTTGCTGCGTTAAGGTTTGTGCAGTTTCCCAGCATATTCTCGCCTTTTAATGCTGTCCCGTGGAAGGTCTACGTTAAACCGTCTACGGTTTATGGCATCGCGTTGAACGTTTCTGATTGCGGCGATTTTAAGGCGAATAGATCCTACTATTCAATGGTTGTCACTTCCAGTGTCTGCTCCCCTAAAGCTCCTGACATCCTCTAACATAGGTTTTCATCTGCGGCTGATGGCCACATGATCTATCTGATTTCTCGTTCTACCATCGGGCGATACCCAGGTCTCCCAGGTCTTATGTATCTTCTTGTGACAAAAGTAAGTTCCATCTACCATGAGTTGGTGGGAACCAAAGATTATCTATTTTCAATAAGATGTGACACTCTTGATTTACTAACCCATTTACAATTCCTTATAACCACATCAACAAAAATCTCCTATTAGTTGAAAAAGAATAGCTACAGTACTTTTTTCCTAATTAATTCCCCTATGAAAATTCCCATAAAAAAGAAAGGGTACGAAACAACATCACATAAGTTACGCCCCACCCATAAAATGTCTACAATAAATAAAGTCACATTTTTTCATAATGCATTTTTAAAGGCGACCTGGAGCAATCGTCATGGTATTAGTTGTTCATTCTCAAGCAGTTCGCGCAATGTAAATCATAGGGAAATGTGGAATTGAAATAAAGGAAACACATGTGAAACCCCTACACGCATTACAACTTGAGAATTTTTTCACCCCATAGTTTTAAAGGCGACCTGGAGCGATCGCACTCGTGTTAGTACAGATAACCAGCAAGGTTACAGCCTGATCCAAAAAAAATTTAATATATGGGCAAAAACGCGGAAAAAGGCATATGCGTGTCCGGAGCCGATGACCGTTTTAGAGTCGGAAATGAGTACCCAAAAAAAAAATGCTTTCGGTGGATACCGACCTAGACAACATTTTTCCACAAAAAACGGCCATCCAGCCAGCCATAAAGCCCGGAAGGCCCCAGAAACTGTGCAAAATGTCCCCTCCGTGGCATGTCCCAACTACAAAAATCCAGATTAATTGCGCAAATTAAATGGACCAACTTGTGCTATTCGGGATAGGACGTTCACGAATGGTTTTTGGGGCCTAAAACTTTGATTTTTTCTCTTTTTTCGCAAACCGGAACGCCAGAATATAGAACTTACACGTATTCGAATTTTGTCCGAAATTTTCCGTTAAAATTGCGAACCGCAGTGCCGCTAGAGCCTGCATGCCCATGCGTTCGAATGTTCTGTTGTGGCTCCCTCTGCTCGGGGGATGTTTCATGAACCTGCAACAATTCGAAAACCCATTCGGCGCGTTCGATTTGAATCCCTAACTGTAAAATTCGCTTGCTCTAAAATTCAAAGTGCAAACGCATATTCAAACAAGTCCCCACCGTGGCAGTCGCGGTTTCAACTTCAAACCGACAAAAACGCGTCAGAAGTGGAAAGTTCAAGTTGTTCTAAGAAGCTGTGGTCACCGGTAAGCGTAAATTCACTCAGGATTCTTCCTGAACTCAGAAAAGCGATTTTAAGTCAAATAGTCCCCTCCGTGGCGGTCCCCTCCGTGGCAGTTTTTCTTGAAATCTCCAATAAAGATAGAAATTCTGAGAAAATTTCCCCAAGAAAGTTCCAAAATGGTAGACGGTCGCCTTGTAACCCCTGTAGCAGAAACGGGCCATATGGGGGGAGAACCCACAAAAAACTCGGTCGGTAAACTTTTTTTTTGCTGGGTTTTGAATGTGCAAATATGCCTTTTTTCGCGTTTTTGCCCATATAATAAGATTACGCCGTAAATTATTTCATTTTAATACAAAATTGTAACCGAATTATTTGAAATATTTCTATTTGAAGTATTTTTAAAAATAGTAAACTAAAAGAGAGTGTTAGACGTTGCTTTGTGGTGCGGGTATAGTTTTCAAAGTGCTTTTTATGAATTTTTATAAGCGACCCAGAACCAACTGGTTCCTTTGCGTTGTAAGGACTGCGAAATTTCGGGGTAAGAAATATTGATTGCATTTAATTAGTTTTTAGAAATTATTTTATTCATTTTTTTACTCTCGAAATATTTTTAAAAATGGGTAAGCACCATATAAGTGTTTGGTATGTGGTGCCAAAAAAATGACAGTTTAGACGTGAAATTTTTTAAATTACCGGTGAATAGTGCTAGGAGAGCAATATGGTTGGGGAATTTAAATAAAACGGATATGCTAAATGTAAAATTGTCGGAAGATTACCGGGTTTTGTGAAAAAAACTTCGAAGAAAATATGATTTAAAAAAAAAAAAACAAATCGATTAAAACGAAAGGCGTATCCAGTTAAACTAAGCGCTTCAAATTCAATTCCAGAAGAAACTACTTCCAAAGTTATAATTCTGGATAATACTTTGTTGGTCCCGCCAAAAAGTGTAGATACGCCAACGCCAATTGCGGAAACTTCTACAGCACAATGCATAGAAGAAGATACTATGTCGGGTAATGATAATGATAACGCGATATTTCCTACAACGCATAAATATACACAAACAGATAGTAAAGGAAAATTTACGGAAGATGACGTAACAAAATTGCGAAAGGAGTGCGACGATTTAAAAAAGGAACTTGAAGAGTTGCAAAAATATAAGCAAAGTGATGCTTCATTTATACAGAAAGCAAAATGCGTTTTACCTGGTGAATTAGCACGCATAATTGAAAACCACGTAAAAAAAATTTTTTGTCTGTAAAGATTGTTTACGGACGATAGTTTAACGTGACAAACGCTTTCAATTGGCCCGTGTAGTCCTGTTCGGGATGTTTTGCATCATTGTGGTAAGCTCACGACGTAGGTTACCCATTTCACGGGCTGATTTATTTACGTACTCTGCGCAGCTGTACTCATCCAAGATGAACTGAATGTCGATGTTAGAGTTGACTTCGACAGCAACGTACGGATTGAACTTGTTTGTCATAAGCTCGTTGAAGTTTCGTCTGAACAGCAGAGGTGGTCTGCGTAACGTTGAACGCACAATGTCGAGGTATAAAGCATATGTATGTCAAACTATTAGCTTCAAGAAAATCATCCATGCATGTGTCACCGAGAGAAATGCGCGGATCCTTGGCCTTCTGTTGCAGTGTTTGGCGGCGCCCATCAGATTGAGGCATTGGAACCAATACCCGGGTCGTGGACATTGGCCAGTACGAGATCCCGAATCTGCAAGTCGTCTCGCCTCGTTTTGTGCAGGTGAAAGTATGTTTGTGTATCTGGTTGGCGTAGATAAAATCGTTGGGGACATCATCTCGGGAAACGGAACTTAATTTTTCCACGAGTTCGATGGTTCTTGGCATATTTTCCGACACGGTCTCATGAGGGTCGTCGTTCAGCCACAATAAAATATGAGCGTGTGGACTTCCTCGGTGCTGGAACTCAATACGAAGGAAGTAGTCTTTAACGAAGTACAAGTTTTTATAGAAAGAAACTGTAATATTATTGTTGACAATTTTTGACAATTTAAATCAAATTTTTAAGATTACTACAATCAAATTTTTATTAAAATTACTACGGGACTTACGGGACTAACGGGACTAACGAGACATAACGGGACAATGAGTCATCATTTTTCGTGCATGCAGCCGGCGTTCATCGTTTTAATAGACGTTGTCACGTCAAAATCTTCAACATACACCTAAAGGTTGGAGATATTCGAATATTTTAAAAAAATTTGCTTAAGTGTATATTTTATAGCACCTTCCGCCTACCATTTTTTGGCAAAAAATATGAATCTTCCGTCCAAAAGAACTCTATTGAGATTCATTCAAAACTGGCCCTCCGGTCCCGGTATCCACGAAGGCTTGTTCACTTCGTTAAAATTAAAAATTCAAAATTTACCGAACATTTCAAAAAACTATAATTTGCTTAGACGAAATTTCCTTTAAAACCAATTTATATTTAGGTTTAGAAGATAATGGAAGTCAGAAAACTAAATTACCGGCTAATTACGCAATAGTTGTAATGGTAATCTACCATGAGTGAGATTACGCATCGTTACAAAACAATTGGTAGGATATTATTTCGTTAATTCTGCTTGCCCCTCGAAAACCTTAGCTCAAATTATAGAAACAACTGTAAAACTGTTAGTGAAGGTTGATATGAAACCAAGGGTAATAATTTCGGACCAAGGAGGAAATTTCATAAGTAGGTCTTAACCGATTAAAAGGAATATCTTCCTTGAATCCCTATTTTTATGTGAATAATATTAAATTATATTACATGTTTGATACTCCACATTTATTGAAATCTTTATGGCGGAACTTCATAAAGTATGACATAGTAATAGAAAATAATATACTACGTTTCCATGACAGCTTGAGTACTCGAAGGCTTGAAAATCTCAAGAACTCGAGCGCGTATATGCTCTGCCTACTTGAAGCGGCATATTAGCTTAAACTGAGCTTGAGTTCTTTAGCTGTCATTTGAAGTTACTATTATATTTCTTCCTTTTATCGTGCTTTTATTTCTTCATTAATATTTTTGTCTCCTCATATTCCCACACATTACATTTTAGACACATTTACAGGCCTAACTTTCGTAATTTCGAGCACTCTAGCTTTCAAGCTCGGTTTACATGACAAGCACTCGAGCCGATCACAAAAATCTTTTTGATCGACTCCAGTCGAGCTGCTTGCGTTTACATTTGTACTTGAAGTTCGCTTCAAGTAAGCTTCAAGCTGTCATGGAAACGCACTAATAGACGGGCAAGCTGGAAAGATGTTGAAGCTTTTTATTCTGTCGATTAAACTCGACCATTTAAACTGGCTCCTAAATTACGCGACGAAAACCTTTTTCCGAACACATTTCAAAAAATGAGAGTGAAGCTTGCTGCTCAAGTTTTAAGTGCAACAGTAGCATCAGCTATTTATGCACTTGCTAGTGCAACTACAACTTCTTCAAGCGCAGTTAATACGGCTGAAGTTATTGATAAATTCGATTCATTATTTGATATATAATAAATTCTTCAAAATTTAATGAATCAAAAAAATTCAGAAGGCCATTTGTAGGCAATAAAGAACAAATAGATTTTCTAAATGAAATGAAAAATTTCCTACAAAATATCACATTTTTAGACGGTGCTAAAAACGTTACAAATAAAACCAGCTTACTTTTTCAATTCCCCTCGATTTCTTACATTTTTCGTGATGGTTTCATATCTCTACACAGAATGCTTCTCTACCGCGACAAAAAAAGTTTCACTTCAATACTATTCCAAACGTCTGTGTCGATAGCAAAAGAACAATTTGTCCAGGAATCATCCAATAAAAAACTTACCACTTAGTGAAGACATTCGGCATAATTTCATACAATGAAGTAAAAACTAAGCTTCTGGCTAAGATAAGCTAAACTAGGCTTATTCCCAGGTTGAGTTTTTAATTGGCCATGTTTGACTTGCCTATGTGATTAAATTTAATTTTAAACCAAAAAATTTCATTAAATTATATGCACACCCTGTAAAAATTGTGTTCATTTCCACTTCGTTCCTCATCATATTGCATCCTTTTCTTACAAATGGCTTTTCTATCGCTATCTATTTCTTACAATCCCAGCAAGGTCGTTTAAATAACGGTACCAAGGTCAGAAATAGGTAAGCGAAAACGTCGAGAGTGTCACATCTTATTGTAATAGATAATCTTTGGTGGGAACTACAAAAGTCAACGAAAATCTCATCGTTGCTGTTAGTGACCTGGCCTTGATTTCCTATTGTATGTTCAAGGCCGTTGTTGTTAGGCCGATCTGTGCATTTAGGTCTCCCATTAATACAATGATGCTCCCCTTGGAATAGAGCGGAAAACCTAATTCAGTCGCATATAAAGGGTCCGTCATGTAACGTTTTTTTTTCAGCTAGTGCTTATTTCGTGTATGGCAACACTTAGCTCATGTCTGATTTCACAGATAATTAATTTTATCCTTCCGCTGAACGAATATGGTTGTGTATACGCTTGAACAACGCTGGGAAATATTGCGACATTACTTTGAAAATCATGGTAATGTTGCAGAATGTGTGCGAAAATTGCGTACGGATTTTGGAAGAAGAGAAGCACGGTCAGCTCCGTATGTTCGTTACCTTGTGAAAAAAGTGAAAGAAACTGGCATCCTCATCGATAAACCAACGCGTGAAAAGCCAAAAACAGTGCGTACAACCGAGAATATTGCTGCTGTGGCCGAAAGTGTGCGTGAATCGCCATCAACATCAGTTCACCGTCATTCTCAACAATTGGACATTTCGCAGACATCATTGAGACGAATTTTTTGTAAATACCTTGGTATGACGTACAAAGTCCAATTGGTTCAGGAGTTGAAGCCAACTGACCATCCAATGCGTTTTCGCTTCGCTAAGTGGGCCTGCGATCGAACCATATTTTCAGATGAAGCTCATTTCGATCTTGGCGGGTATGTAAACAAGCAGAATTGTCGCATTTGGGGCACAGAAAACTCGCACGCATTCATTGAAAAGACGAGTCACTGTTTGGTGCGGATTTTGGTCCAGAGGCATAATTGGGCCATTTTTCTTCGAAAATGAGCAAGGAGTGGCGTTATCGGGCCATGTTGAACGAATTTTTGTTCACAGAAATTGAATAGGAGGATATTGGCAACATTTGGTTTCAACAGGACGGCGCTACGTGCCACACAGCCGACGCTACACTTGATGTTTTGCGCCCTGTTTTTGAAAATCGCATTATCAGCCGCAGAGCTGATGTCGTTTGGCCACCTCGGAGCCGCGATTTGACACCGTTGGACTACTTTTTGTGGGTTGCCGTCGAAGATAAGTGTTACGCCGACAAGCCAGAGACAATTGACGCTTTAAAGGACAATATTCGTGAAGCCATTGGTGAAATACAGCTGCACACAATCGATAATGTACTTAAAAATTGGACCGATCGTATAGGCTACTGCATGGCCAGCCGAGGCAGCCATTTGAATGAAATTATTTTCCAGCATTAACCGGAGGGATTGTACTTTCAAATAAAAAAAGAAATAAATATTCAGTAGTTTTTTTTATAGCATTTTCAAAAAAAAAAGTTATTTGGCGGACCCTGTAGAACTCGTCTTTGATGTTGTCTTCTGCGTCCTCAGTTGGAGCATAGCATTGGACTACCGAAGTACTTCAGTAATAATTCGCTTAGAAACTCTTGACTAGCTAATGAGGCTAGACCTGGGGCCGGTTCGTGTATGGCGAACGACGATAATCGCACGAAAAAAAATTGAAGTCGAAAAATTTTGTCGACGAAAAGTTTAGCGTTCGCATAGGTCGAAAGAAAATTGTTCGTGTCCTAATGCAAAAACTTGATAACCCAAGAGCTTTCGAGTGCCTTTCGTCGGCTTCAGACGAAAATTTTTCATTTTTCGACCTACGCAAACCCGAGACGAAAAAAAATTTCGTTTTCGACATACACGAACTGGCCCCTGGTTTTTTTTGGTGAGTATTACGCCAATGCCACACCTACGGCTTTCAGTTTCGTTTCTCCCAGAATATAAGAAGGGCTCACCGTTTGGGCAGATTTGTTCTCCGCGTCGGGCCATCTGGTCTCGCTAAGTCGCATGATTTTGATTTTATATCGATTCATCTCGTTGAGGACTTCATCCAGCCGTTCCTCAGCAAGCAATGTTCTCACATTCCATGATCCGATTCGTGTCCTTGTTCGAAAAGCAAGGTCGTTGTCGTGTTGTCCATCCGGTTCCCAGGCATTGTTTGCCGATTCGCAGCAATGGTGTTTTTTATGGAAGCGGGTTGCTAACCCTCAGCCCAACCGACTTAAAACTCTGTTTTGTGCCGCAGAGAGCTCACTATTCGCACGTCTCCCGTTACCTCCTGTAACGAACCACGTTCGTTACTAAGAACCCTCTCTTAGAAAAATACTAAAGTAACCCGTTTCAACTCTAGAAGGCATTTCCTAACAAAGCTTTAAGAAAAATAAATATTTACTCAGCAGGCTGGGTGATTCTCCTTTGAAAGCTCACTTCAAAGCACTAAAGCTTCCTACGCCGACGAGCTTTCCGGCTATAAAATAAACGGCTTCACCAGGCTAAAATTCAGTCTTTAACCAGGCTCGTTCCGGAGAGGTCCCCTTCTCCGGTCCTAGACCGTGTCGTGGTGTACGATCCGGCACGGTCATACTTTGCCCCTCAGGAATGTTGCCGAGGCCTTGTCGTGGTGTACGATCCGACTATGTGCCGAAGTAGCTATTCCTATACCGTCATTTCCAGAGGAATGTTGCCGAACTCCGACCGAATACCTGAGGAATGTTTCCTGGACCAATGTCGTGGTGTATGATCCGACATTGTTCCCGGCAGCATTGCCTATACCAGAGCCGCGGTATGACCAGGTGCAAACCGACCGCTTACCGACCACCGAATGATTCCTGGACCAGTGTCCGACGATCCGACGCTGTTTCCACCCGCATTGCCTATACCAGAGTCGCGGTATGACCAGATACAAACCGACCGCATACCGACCACATACCGACCTCCGCATTACACACATACCCTCCTGGGATACACGAGCAATACCACTGACCCCAGCTTACGCACATGTAAAACTATCGTAGTGAGTAGATACCCAGTAGGACCGGTAAGCTTACAGAAGTACTGAAATCAGCACTTACTGGTAAGGGGTAGGCCTTACCACTCCCTTTTACAGAAGTGCTTACTTTTACACACGATGTCATAGGGGGTAAGGCCTTACTATGGTACTTACCTTAGAGTACTTATAGAACTGCTCATCTGTAAGGGGTATAGGGCAGCAAATGGAACATTGCGAAAAGAGATATTCATGGGCGCCTGTGGATATGTGATCCGGTGTCGAAATGCTTTTATTTTTTTTCATCTTTTACAAATGCCTTTTTTTCCAAGCCCGAGAGTGGCTTTACCTAAGCAGTCCCCCAACTAAATTCTCCACTTCTCCAAAGCTGCTTGTCCTCCGTATCGAATGAGAGCCGCGCTATTGAGTATGCTAACGTCGCATTTTATGTCGACGAATATAATTGCCCGTTTTCTTTCTTTCTATAAAATTTATGAAAGCTCCAGGAAAGCTCCCTTGAGTCATCGGGCAGACTCTCACTTGTTTGGGTATAATTCTGGACTACACCTTACCATCTGCCTTCTCTTGTAATGGGGTTTGTAAGGGCTCATCTAGCACCAAGAAAATAAGGGGCACCCCTAACCAGATGAGTACTTATTTCGGTGCTCCATCGGTAAGGCCTTCCTAGAATTCCTACTGGGTAGCTGCTTAGCAATATACTAGTACTATAACCCGTAGTTAGCTATGTAGATATACTTACTCACCATATGTAAACATGTATCTAGAGATTGTAAGCATTTACTTAGATTTAAGAGACCTAAATTGTTAGTACATAAGGAATATTTTGAATAAATAAAGATATTTTATTTTGTAAGAAGGTGTTTGTTCTCACACGACCCTGGACAACTCGAGAGCTCCCGGCAACCCTCCCTTAAAAAAGGAGGTTAGAGAACACAACCCGACGAAACACCATTACACTCCTTCCGAAGAAGTACCGCGCGGAAGTGCGATTGCGACTTGCTTACAGATCTGCTAGGTGTTTGTCTGCAGTAAATTTTCTCGGGTTTTGACAGATGGGTGCAACTATTTTCCGAGGTCTTTGTTTCGGTAAGGCCTTCCTAGAATTCCTACTGGGATGTATGAGAGGTAGCCGAAGCATATTGTGTATGTGTTAAATTTTGACGCCAAAATGTTCTGGTAAACATGTTACTCTACACTACCCTCTTATCGTTTCTATACCTCTCTCGTAAGAAACCGGTTCTACTGCTGCTGAAGGAATCCTAGTGTAGATTGGGCCATTGGGTAATGTGCGCCGTTAAGCATATCATATGCATAACAGATGATGTGTGAGTGTGTATATTGTCGAGAGAGTGCACCTCGTTCTATTCTAATTATCTGTAGAATTACCTATGCTGGGGGTAGTAAACAATTTTAAAAATAGACGTTAATTTAGTAAAATTTCTTTGCCTTCCTTCACAAAAGAGAGTAGCTTCGGCCTTGCCCCCCAACTTTACTTTGGGCGAAGAGAAAAATATTTTAGTGGGTTTCTGGTGGTTTTGAAAGTCGAATCTAGTGGTCTCTCGAGGAAAGAGTTGGCAACACTGACAATCATTCTCACTCTTTGTCCTCAAAATGGAGGTAGTCTTGCATTTGCAATTCGCGGGGCTTCTTGCTTTAAGTACCAAATATGACTACTAAGCTTGTTTTTTCATTCATAAAAAAATATTTCCTACACAGGCACACAAATCGAGCGAATAATTTCTTTAGATAAGGTAAAGAATGGCCACTGCACTGCAACGATTAGGAACTATTTACACAAGCCCCAGACGACCATTAAGCCCAATCAAATCCTATTGAAGCGTATTTTAAGGATATCTGTAAATAGACAACAACTCTTGTGCTGATGTTCGGGGTGCGCCCATTAAAATGCAAATAAACCCAGCATAAGCATTTCTCTTGGGAAATTAAACTTTCTGCTAGTACCACAAAAAACCCTTCCCATTTCCCGAAATTTCCATCGGCAAATATTATATTTACATTGGTTCCTACACCGCACTTTTTATTTTACAATTAAATCCGCATTAATATCCATGCAGAAACTTTTTCATGTTTACATGACGACAGCTTCATGAATTGATTTTTATTTTCCACAATATTTTTGCACGAAATTTCGATGTTTTTTTTTATTTTTTTTTTTTAATATCAACATTAAAGCAACAATTCTTGCCATGAATAGAGAGATATGAAAGTTCGCTCTCCTTTGCAGGCAGACACGAATACCCGCGCGTACACATACATACACACAGCACGTCTGGCCATAAATAATCCCTCTTATCCACATCCTGGACCCTAGTTTATCAACAAGCATTAAATTACGAAATTCATGAAAATTAAACTCCGATACTTTAACCTTTACACGAAACTTGACGAAAGGTAACAGATGCTCAGGACAAAGACGGGGGGGGGAGGAAAAAACCAAGCAAGTATATACTGGAATATCGTTTTTCGCAGGATATACGACCACGTTGTTATCCACATCATAAAGTGGTCGATAATATTGGTCCCTGAAGAATCCTAGGAGAACAGTAACTCATGACACCATCTACATCCAACCCCAACCCCAACCCCAACCCAGCCCAATATGAACATAGAACAGCCTTTTCATACGGCTATGGCGTATCCGAGTTTGGATAGAGAGGACGTGTGTACGGAGTATATGGATAAAGTCAAGGAAAAAGCCATCCTTACATTCTCGCAGCTCGCACTTAGGTTTTTCTGTTATTCCAGGGTCCTTTGAACGTGATTGTTGGAAATGTCCCTCAGGGTGCTATAAGTTGAGTTTCTCGTAGACGTGAAGCATACAATTCCGGTGAAATATTGCTAAGCCCCGTATCCTTGTCCGCAATGAGTAAGCGAGTCCTGGCGAATGTGTGATTTGCGAACTTTTTGCGATCCTAAAAATTTAAACTTGCTACGGTCGGAGGATTTTCTGAATGGTTTATTATTCAGAGGCGGCAAAGGGTTAACAACAGGACGAGAACAGAGCAACGATAACCGAAAATGCCGAAAGGCTTTTTAGTGCAGTAGGGCGGCACAGCCAAACACAGCCAAACAACGACAAGAAAAAGCCCGGCATTTTTTTACTCCCAATACTCTCTCCACGTATATCTGCGGACGGCTATATATGAGTGAGTATGCGTCATTCGTTTTTGTTTATTTCGCTGGAGATCTACACAATTTTTTTCTCCAAAGGGGCGCCTTTTAAAAGGACATAAAACTCCAGGTTTAAATCCCTTTTGAATACAAATAAAAAATCGCCTGTTATATAGAAAAATATTAAGACCAAGCTAGAGCTGAAGACCAACGGTTAAACATTTTTTATCTTTCTATTTGGGTCCCGGGTATTGGAAATGAATCATCGAGATCCATTTTCACAATAGTGGAGGCATTTAGGATGGCGAAATGGAAATATTTAGAAAGGATTACATTTTCCTGGCAGTCTGGAGAGAGAACATATTGCTATAAAACCCCAACCAATCCGGATCCCATATTTAGTAATAGTTATCATAAATAAACTGTGTCCTTTCCATAGCCATAATTTATCGTGGCAATAAAGTTTTAGTAAATAAGTTTATTATTTTTAGTTATTGGACTTACGACTTTGGTGGTGGAGGCTATACCCGCATGTACATACGGCAACAGGAATTATGTGTGATATTCAACCTGGCAGTGTGGTCTTATGCGCCAATGTCCCGTGATGTTTTTTTATGTGGCAGTGCTAAGCTCAGGAGTCACCCTTTGTACTACTAGTCCGTCATGTCATTTGTCACGTCATGGTGCAATGTCTAGCAGTAAGCTTAGTACGGGGGAGGGGGGGGGTATAGGTTAAGGGTTAAAAGGTACGGGGGGGGGGGCGTTGAAGAAGGTGGTGATGAACCCTGCGTTTGAACTCTTGGATGTTGTAGGAGCTCGGAAATACTGACTGCGAGAGATTATTCCACAGTCGAGTTGTTCTATTAACAAACGAATTCATATCTTGTTGAGTGCGTGAAAGGGGTAGTTGCAGGTGAAGGGAATGAGACGAGTGGGCTAATCTGGTGTTGCTGGTATAAGATTGCCGTGGAGGCAGGAGAGCGTTTAACTCGGAGGAACAGTCACTATGATAGTAGCGATAAAATTTTGTCAGTGCTGCTACATTCCTACGGTGGCTCAGGGGGTCGATGGTGGAGCAGGCGGTGTCGTCATCAATTCACTTGAGTGCCCTTTTTGGCACCTTATCTAACCAAGCCAAGGTGGTTATTGGGGCGCCGCCCCAAACGAGGGAGTTATATTCGAGAAGAGGCCGAATGTAGGATTTATAAATAACAGCACGGGCCGATGGCTGGAGGAGGAACTTGCACCTCTTAAGAAATCCCAAGCACTGGGATGCTTGTTTGGCGATTTGGAATATGTGGTCATTCCATCGCAAGTCTTTGGCTAATGTCACGCCTAAGATGTGTAAGGATGGGTCGGCCATTAGTTGAACTTGCCGCAATTCTGGCCATATCTCTTCCAGTTGGCTGGCTAGAAGTAGGTGGTAGTCAAAAATGGGGGTTTTGTCCGCGCCTATTGCGCTGATAACTATCTCAATCTTCCTGCTTAGCTAGGTAGTCAGGGGCCAGTTCGTGTATGTCGAAAACGAAAATTTTTTTTCGTCACGGGTTCGCGTAGGTCGAAAAAATTGAAAATTTTCGTCTGAAGCCGACGAAAGGCCCTCGAAAGGTCTTGGGTTATCGAGTTTTTGCATTGGGACACGAACAATTTTCTTTCGACCTATGCGAACGCTAAAATTTTCGTCGACAAAATTTTTCGACTTCAATTTTTTTTCGTACGATTGTCGTCGTTCGCCATACACGAACCGGCCCCAGGTTTCTTGTTTCCGTTTTTATTTCTAAGGAGCCCAGACCAGAATCACGTTATACCTTCTATCGAGCCTAGCTAGCGCTAGCTATAGCTGAAATGAAATGACCAGAAACAGCTACGGTCATGCATTAGAACTCGCCCTAAATCCTGGGGAAGAAATGCCGGGGGTCTACGAGAGCTGGACCAGCCTTAAAAATATTGTCATTGGTACTGCTGATTCCGTCTTAGGCTGAAGTCGTAGAGATCGGAACGGCTGGTTCGATAATGAAAATTGCAAGCTGGCAACTGAACATAAGAATGCTGCGTACCGAGCAATGCAGCAGTCTCAGAGAACACGAGCCCGCGAAGAGAAATATAAAGAGCTCAGAAAAGAAGAAAAGAGAATTCACAGACGAAAAAAGGAAGCCTGGGAGAAAAATCTCGTCTACGAGCTAGAACAGTACAGAGAGCAACGGCCGCATCAGGCGCGAGAGTTCTACCGAAGAGTCCGCAGTATGACGTAATTCACACCACGTTGCACATACTGCAAGGATAAAGAAAAACCGATCTTAAAAGCATCTTCGAGCGATGGGAAGAGCTCTTTCATGATTTGCTAAATGGCGAGCTAACTGCGGATTCGGAGGCTCCACCAATATCTGACGATAAAGCTATGTTACCGCCACCAACTTCTGTTAGCACAGCCATAGTCCGGCTCAGAAACAACAAGGCCTCGGGTGCAGACAGCATCGCAGCGGAGCTGGTTAAATATGGAGGGCCTACATTACACCAAGCGATTCATGAATTAATTGTGCAAGTATGAGAGCAGGAAGTGATGCTGGAACACTGGAGAAAAGCCGTTTGAAGTGGTAAAATCATTTATCTACTTTGAGGCAATAGTAGCAGCCGACAACAGCATGGAACGAGAAATACGCGCACGACTGCTAAAAGCCAACAAAGCCTACCATAGTCTATCAAGGCTCTTCAAATCCAAGTACCTAACCAAAACTTCTAAACTTTTATAATATAAGACGATGGTCTTACCGGTTCTCACATATGCATCCGAAACGTGGGTGCTTAGCAAAAAACACTCAAACCTCTTGGGCGTGTTCGAGAGGAAAGTACTTCGGAGGATTGTTGGCCCCGTATGTGAGGAAGGACGATTCCGGAGACTCTACAATGACAAGATCTACGAGCGCTATCGCGACATAGATATTGTTGAGAAGGTGGGCAGGACATCTAGCTCATATTTTGCGGGGTGCCGGCCTTGATTATAAAGAGAATGAGGAGATTACGATTGTCCGTTTGTTTATGCGTCACTTGCATTTGGGTGTGTGAAAATATCTCTATATAGATGTCGATATGTTTTTATGTGGTTTTCAGCCGTACTGTCCTGCAACCAGCCTTTTGATGCCCGTCATATGGCCGGGAACTATGTTTCAATCAAGTTTGGTGTTCGCCCGATGTAAGGCCGTATTTTATTTCAAAAACAAGATGGACATCTAAGGCCAATGCGATAAAACCACTCAACACGCAATTCAAAGAGGTACTCCAAGACATGGCAGCTAATCTAATAAATCTTGAGACCGGGTGCCAAAAGTCTGCTGAAAAACAAAGATTTGAAGTGGTACATGGAATCAGATTTTATGTCAAATTGATCGTTCCGCTAAAGCTTTCCAGATAAAAACTTAAACCTTGGAAAAAACTGCACATCATCATTGAATAAACAATTTACTTCAAGAACTACGAGATACTGAGTTTCAAGCGGGCTTACCATGCGATAAAACCATGCGCATAGCAAAGGGTGGGGCCAGGACCCCAGAATCCTCTTGGCTCACCCTAGATTAAAACTGAATCAAGAAGATACATCTGCTTTGAAACCCGTGATAGATATTACATAACGCTTAAAACGCCCGACGCATATATCCACACTCGCGCTTGTTCACGAGACTGCCTTAATGTGGCACTGACATAGGTGGACACGTGGTTGGTACGCATTTGCTAACACGATAGTCGTCCGACAATCCGACAATGATAACGAGGTAAAAACATCTGAAAAAATAAAACTGGAAGAGCTCTTACATGTTCAGAAGGAAAACACATGGAGAATTTAAATTAACTTCCGAGGTTTCAGCCGAAAAATTCAAAAACTATTTTAGATTATTGATTTATTAGACTATTTAGATTGAATGAATTTAAAGAAGTACGATTCTTTCCAAATAGAATGCTTTAATTTTATATTTAAGAAAGTAAATGCGGAGTTCGGTACTCGCCATAGGTTTCCAATACTGCCACTAGCACGCGGCTCGTGCCGAATAATGGGAGTGTGCGCATATTCGGCGGGCGAAACAAATTTTACAAAAAAAAAAAACAGTTTTTAAATCGTCTCGCCTCGAGGTCAACCGTTAAAATACGCAGCGCCGGCTCTAGGGTAGAGCGAGTGGGGCGGTCGTCTTTTTTCCAAAAAAGACCCGTCTCGTCACAATTAAGAACCTGTTGCGGCATAAAACCTTCAGTATCTACGCGCTTCTTGAAGTTGCTGAAGAAGATTTCTGCAGCCTTTGGATCGTAGCTTGCTGCCTCACCATGCCTGACGACGCTGTGAATGCAGGTTCTTCTCTTAAACTTCTAGAACCACCCACGGTTTCCTTTAAACACTTCTTCTGCTGGCTTCTTCTTAACGAGCTCAGCAAAAATCACTCCCCTTCTCACAAAGATTATTTTCGTTAATAGAATCGCCTTGCAATTACTTACTTACTTACTTATTCCCCTTTAATCGCTCATTTTTTTATGTAGTATGGTCAAGCTCAGGAATCACCATTTATACCACTAGACCGTCGTGTCGTTAAACTCATGGTGCAATGTCTAGCAGTAAGCTTGACCTGAAAATAGAAAAAGAATAGGAACGGTTAAGGGTAGTCTGGTGGATGCATAAGGAGAAGGGGTTTGCACTACTGGGTGTTATATGAGTGCATCCATTTTTTAACAGCCGGGTGAGTCACAATCGAAGAAGAAGGGCAGCTTCCAGTATCCTGCAAGTAAGAACCTGTAGGGGTGCAAATTGTGAATCGGACCACTTTCTAGTTAAAGTTAGATTCAGATGTCGGCTGTCTATTCAAGAAAGAAGAAACAGCAAACAAAAGAAATTCGACGTCGATCGCCTCCAAGAACAGCCCGTGTTGGAGAGATATCAGGAAACTCTAGCAGAAAGGCTAGGTATAAATAATGAAGATACAGTCGAGGGAAAATGGATGAGATTGAAGACGGTACTGACAGATGTCACGAAGGAAACTGTAGGGTATAAACGCACAGCCAGAGCCAGTGACTGGTACGACGAGGAATGCAAAGCAGCTATAGAGTCCAGAAATAAAAATTGGAGAATATACATAGAGAGACCGACGAGGAGTAAGAAATTGAAATACGAGGAAACAAGAAGAACCGCAAAAAACATCTGCAGGAAGAAGAAAAGGCAATTCCTCAACAATCACATCCTGAGAGCAGAGGAAGACTTTGCCCAAAACAAAACACGGGAAGCATACAGGGAAGTAAACTTCTTCAAGAAAGGCTTCAAACCCTCCTCCGGTATATGCAGAACAAAAGAAGGCACTATAGTCACAGGCAGCGAAGATGTAAAGAAAAGATGGATTGAATTTTTTAGCGAGCTGCTGAACGAAAGCATCAGACATGTACCAGAACGCCGCCTACAACATAACGATGACACCAGAGAAACAAATGTACCCACTCTGGAAGAAGTACAAAGTGCCATACGATCATTAAAAAACAATAAATCTCCAGGAATTGATAACATCCCAGTAGAGTTGATCAAACAAGGAGGCGAATCGCTCTCAGCAGCTATACACGAATTACTATGCTGCATATGGAGGAATGAAAAAATGCCTGAAGAATGGGAGCAAAGCATTATCTGCCCAATACCCAAGAAAGGGGACAGATTTAACTGTGAAAACTATAGAGGCATATCTCTTTTAAGCACAGCATATAAAATAATGATTAATATAATTAAGACCAGACTGGAACCTTACGCAGAAGCTGCAATAAGTGAATACCAAGCTGGATTCAGAAGAAATAGGTCAACAATGGATCAACTTTTTACAATAAGGCAAATCCTCCGAAAGTGCTGGGAATACAACATTGACGTGTATCAACTTTTCATTGACTTTAAACAAGCATACGACAGCATCGACAGGGAGCAAATGTATGCAACAATGCTGGACCTAAACATCCCCATGAAGATAATAAAATTAACAAAAATGACAATGGAAAATACAAGATGTGCAGTCAGAATACAAGGAGAATTGACGGAATCCTTCCCAGTCAAGCAAGGCTTAAAGCAGGGCGATGGGCTGGCACCCATGCTATTTAATCTCTGCCTAGAAGGAGTGATTCGCAAAGCAAACATTGATGCGAACGCAACCCTGCTTAACAAATCCAAACAGTTGGCAGGATATGCCGACGATATAAACTGCCTTGCAAGATCACTGTCATATCTTAGAGAAATATTTACAGAATTAGAAGATGGAGCAAAACATTAGGGCTGCAAATAAACGCAGAGAAGAGTAAGATTCTAATTCAGTCAAGGGTGGAAAGAAGAAGAACAAACCACAATACCACCTGGGGGGAATATAACTTTGAACGGGTAAACCAATTTAACTACCTAGGGTCCACAGTCAGCGAAGACAACGATGAAACGATAGACGTACAAACAGGGCCGGATTTATATATTGCGGGGCCCCAAGCACAACCTCGTGATGGGGCCCCCCAACAATGACTACCGTAGTTACGTTTAGTTTTACATTTATTGTTTTAGTCGCAAAACTATGACGGTTGTATATTTTATTCGCAAAAGAATATTATGAAATTTATCTAAAGACGAACCAAACAAAATATAAGAGGCAAGGGGCCCCTTGAGGGTAGGGGCCTCAAGCAATTGCTTGTTTTGCTTGTTGGTAAATCCGGCACTGCGTACAAAGAAGAATAAACGCCGCGAACAGAACATACTTCTCACTACTGCCAGTAATGAAATCCAGAGACATCCACAGAAAAACTAAAATAAGAATCTACAAAACCATTATACGTACAGTAGCTACGTATGGATGTGAAGCTTGGATTATCTCCCAGAAATCCGCAGACAAGCTGGATATATTTGAGAGGAAGGTTCTCCGAAGGATATACGGCCCAATCAATGAAGACAGTGCATAGAGAATACGCTATACAATCACGAATTGTACGACTTATACAAAGATTGTAAACTTTCGACCCATGCGAAACTACTACGTTTACGTTGGGCCGGCCTTGTCCAAAGAATGGAAGACTCAAGGATACCAAAAAAAGCCCTACCAGATGGAAAAGACCAGTTGGCAAACCACGGTCAAGGTGGGAATATAATGTTAAGGCCGATGCAGCAAAACTGCTCAACACAAGAAACTGGAGACAAGCTGCGGAGCAGAGAGACGTCTGGAGGAAAAAGCTGATGGAGGCCAAGGCTCGAATCGGGCTGTAGAGCCATCGAAGAAGAAGAGTCACAATCGTGAGGGCTAGCGAGAGACACTCTTGTTGGAGTGTTATGCCTCCTGAAACAAGTGAATCCCACTAGCCAGCCGACAAAGGCTGTGACGCCAACAGTGCCAGACTACCAGGTGAACAAGGAGGTGCACCGACCGCTAGATGAAGACCCCACCTAAGCGGTGGTACCCTATTATTAACCATTTAAGCCAGCAGGATGCCTTATTAGGGCTACCTACATGGAACATAGGGCGGAAACAGTTGCCCTCCAGCGGACTCTGTTTTGTGCGACAGCTTTCAGTTCCGACCAGGATATACCAGTTGTTGCGGCTTCTGCTGGTAGGGTTCTCCTCCACGTTGTTCTAGGTCTTCCGACTCGAAGGGATCCTTGCGGATTCCACCAGTCAAGGGCCTGTTTGGCTAGATTTACGTTTTCCCGTCGCAAGGTGTGGCCAACCCAATTCCATTTCCTTCGCCTGATTTGGTCGTTTATCCTTTCTTGGCTGGCACGGCGCCATAGTTCTTCGTTTGAAATTCTATCTTGCCAGCGGATTTTTAGGATACGACGCAGGCATCTGTTGATGAAAACTGGTAGGCGCCCTGTGATGAAGTGGGTGACTTTCCATTTTTCGCAACCATACAAAAGTACTGCCTTAACGTTAGAGTTGAACAGCCGCAGTTTGGTGTTAGTTGAAACCTGTGTTGATCTTCATATGCGGAACAGGCATGCATATGCGCCTCCGAACGCCCTGGCTTAGGTATAAATGTTATGTTGACGTTCCTCCAGACAGCTGGGATGTAGCTATATGCGAAGGAAGCCCTGAATATTTTGCATAATAAGGGAGAAACTAGGTCGCAGCCCTCCTGCAGCAGAATGGGATAGATTCCGTCTGCTCCAGGGGACTTGTATGGTTTGACGATCTAATTGCCTCCCTAATTACTTTGTTATTAAACACGGTGTTTGCTTCTGTCCAGGCAGCTTTGGTCACTTTAGAAAGTGGGCCTGTTGGCTGCCCAGCTGAAATTGTGTACCCATTTGAATAAATGGTTGTGCCTGCAACAATATTATCAAGATTTCTTCCCTAGATTGTGTGAAAAGCCATCGGTTCTCCTGATAGATTCAAGATCTCCCGAAAAGCCCTTTAATAAAGCTTTGTAGATTTTTGCCGAGTCTCGAATGTCTTCGACACTCTTGCCGAAATTCCTCCAGCTATTTCTTTTTGCTCGTCTGGTCGCCCTGTTATAGGTGGTTAGCAAGCTTTTATAGCTCTCTCTGTTGCCGCTCTTCTTGGTTATTTTAAACTTACTCAACGACATGATAAAAAGCCATTTCAGTTTAAAAAAGCTTCTATCCAAGACACAAACCAAAAGTTGGAGCTTTCATCCAATAAACAAACCAAACCGGTCAGTTTACACGCTATCTAAAATCAAAGAATGGCGCAAATCAAGGCATGTTTTAAATTCCAAAAAACACATCGAACGCATATAGCAATCTACTATTATATATTCAATCTATCATATTCTTAACAACTGCAAATAACAAAATTTATATTATGTTGCTTATTGATCACTAATAATAGTCCCCCTCCTCCTCCTCTGATGATGATGATGATTCTAAATCACCTAAAGAAGGAGCACTTGTAGTTGTTTCGGCCGGTATCGGTTTTTGCGGGGGTATGCCATGCCCACCAAATAACATCAACGAGATCTGCGTAGGGATATCGACGAGATGTTCAATAGCTTTCTGTATTAGCTGCAGAACATTTGCGTTTTCTAAATCCGTTCTGGGCAAAAGAAGGCGCTTCTGTCGAATCTTCCTCATGTCATTTCGGAAACTTTTCTTAAATCTCTAAAATAAATAAAACAACTTTGATATTTTACATTAATTTAAGAAAAAAACCTTACCCGGAAATCTGCAGCGATTCTACCTTGTCCTTCTTTATTTCCGCCCTTCTTTCTAAGTGCGGATATTCGCCTTGCAAAATTGTCAGTTTCTTGCTTGTACGTCGATGAGACACCTTTAAGATCTTGGAAAAGGTCGCAAATCCTCTTATTCATTCGACGATTGCAGAATCGGCGTGGAATCTGGTACTTAGAAATAGTTTCCAGTATTTTTGGATTGAACTCGCCTTTTGATTGAGCATAGTTTGATAAGGCTAGTACTAAAACACCGATCAATACCAGTCGAATGGCCATGTTTCAAGTTGAATTGAAAAATAGCCCTGCCTCAGTGAAACACGTTCATTTACTTTGTCCAGTTGCACTACCGCGAGTTTATTTATAGTAGACAATCACCATTCAAGTTTCACAATTTATTAACAATTTTAATAAGAAAATTCTTCGCGGGGTCTTTTGTGATAAGAAGTTTTTTCCAACGTTTTTATGAGTTTTTAATTCTTTTAGAAATAATTAAAAATAACAAATTGATTAACAAATTCTTTCTTACTTTTAGAATTTGAAATTAGAAATCAATGCGTCAACAGAATACCCAAGGCCCTGAGTGACTCCGTTCAAAAAATATATAAGCTCAAACAAATGCTTTGCATCTAGACCTGGCAGATTTCTTCGTTTTTCTCAGAAAATTCGTTACTAACAGTACATTTTTTTGCTTTTCTGATGCACCAAACTATTACCTACAATATTTCCATACACAATAAGTGTTTATTTTGGGTAGTTTTGTAGGTAGTAGTAGTCTTCGCCTTCGTCTGGTCCCAAGCCCAGAGTGTGAAAGGAGGAGGGTTGTCGACCTGCCGAGTCGATCGTAAAAACTAGGCAAGAAACCGCATGGATACACGAACTAACTATTCACGAAATAATGCTACTGCATCCGGGGCAGCCGATGCGCCAGCGCTGGGGACCAGGGATGCTGGTGAGAAGTGGGTTACTGGCCGAAATAATGCTACTGCATCCGGGGCAGCCGATGCGCCAGCACTGGGGACCAGGGATGCTGGTGAGAAGTGGGTTACTGGCCGAACACCCAAATTAGTCACACCGAAAAGGGAATTAAAATTCGCTGCGTGGAATGTACGAACAGGACATCACGTTGGTCAAAAGGAAATCATAGCAATGGAATTGTTGAAATGCAAAATATCAATTGCTGCGCTATCGGAACTACGGCTTACCGGATCCGGGATATTGACAATCGTCCCGCCAACAATCGACGGAACGATGATGCTTTACTATTCCGGTGGTGAGAAAAGAGAGGCCGGCGTCGGCTTTATGGTCGACCGACGGGCTGCCAGCAGCGTTATCGCATTCCAACCGATATCCGAGCGTTTGGCGGTTATAACCATCAGTGGAACGATCAAGACCCATATCATATCCGTTTATGCGCCAACCGAGACCAGCACGGACACGAACAAGGACGAATTTTACGATCAGCTTCAACAGACGCTGGATATGATACCTCAAACCGAATTAATAATTCTCGCGGGGGATTTCAATGCACATTCAGGAGTAGATCGAACCGGCTGGGAAGAAACCATGGGCAAATTCGGACACGGAGTAATTAATGACAACGGCTTACGCCTGCTTTCATTCGCATCGTCAAACAACTTGATCGTTGGCAACAGCATTTTCCGCCATCCACTCAAACACCAACTCACCTGGCGAAATCCATCCGGCAAAGACTCGGCGATGTTAGACTACGTTTTGATCAACACAAGATTCCGATCGACGCTTAAAGACGTACGTGCAATGCGTGGACCCGATTGCGGATCGGACCATTATCTTGTTCGAGCGAAATTGCAGATGCGATTGCAAAGAGCGAAGAAAACGGAGCCACCACCAGCCAAAAAAAATTGGGCGTGCCTACGGAACCCGGCCATCGGGCGAGAGTTTCAAATGGCATTATCCAACAAATTCGCGGCGCTCGCAATACCGGACGATATCGATGTAGAAGAAAGGCAATTGTCGGAGTCTATTGTGGAGTGTGCAATGGAGTTGTGTCCAACTATCCGTAAACGGACGCAGCCATGGATCTCGGACAGCTGTCTGGACCTCGTCGATCAGCGGAAGCGCATGAAACACGTCGACTTTGAGGAATACAGAAGATTGAACAAAGAAGTTCGGCAGAAAATGAAATTGGAACGAGAAGCGTACTGGAATAACGTTGCGGCCGACATGGAAAAAGCGGCGTCGAGGCACGAGTACCGGACGCTGTACCAGACAATCCGCCGGTTAGGCGGCAAAACAACATCAACAAACGACAACATCAAAAAATCGGATGGAACTTTTGTGACTTCGGCCCATGAACGCCTGGAGCGGTGGAGAGCATTCTTCCACCAGCTGTATAACCACGATCCGCCGCAAGGTCCAGCACCCGAACCACCGATTATCGAACAGCCGATGAATCAGTCTCTCGATACCGAACCAACAATTATCGAGGTGAAGACAGCAATAAAATCGCTGAAAAATGGAAAAGCGCCGGGAATAGACCAAGTAACCGCCGAGATGATCAAAGCTGGAGGTGATATCTTATCACAACGACTTCATGTCCTCATAACACACATATGGCATTCGGATCGTGTCCCTTTGGTATGGAAGAAAGCGATCGTTGTCCCAATTTTGAAGAAAGGCGACAGTCGGGAATGCAAGAATTATCGCGGTATTAGCCTTCTTTCGATCGTCGGTAAAGTATTTACGAAAATAATACAATCGAGGCTACAGAAACATCGAGAGCAAACGAGCCGGGAGGAACAAGCGGGATTTAGACCACATCGAGGATGCATTGATCAAATATTCGCCCTCCGTCAGTTAATGGAAGAAAGAATTCGTTGCGGCAAACGAATTGTCGTCGTTTTCATCGATTTCAAATCCGCTTTCGATTGCATCGATTGGAACAGCTTGTGGAGAGTCTTGGTAACCGAACACGTGCCATTGAGAATCATCCAACTTCTCCAAGCGTCGTACGATGGCTCAACCAGCAGCGTTCGTATTCGAAACGACTTATCCGAGGAGTTCCCGATTCAGACGGGTGTCCGACAGGGAGACGTCGCTTCGCCACTTCTCTTCAACGTTGTGATCGACGCGATTATGCGTGAAGCATTCGGTGGACGACTCGGAGTTCAATACGACGACAACAACTTCGTAACAGACTTAATGTTCGCCGACGATAGCGCTGTTTTCGCCGACACGGATGCCGAAGCAACGGACATCTTATACGATATTTCCCGCATCGCCCAATCATACGGGTTAAAAATCAATGCGGAAAAGACCAAAGTGCTCACAACGGATGGATCAAGAGCCAGTGTTCACCTCGATGGAACCCAAATCGAACAAGTTCCAAGGTTCAAATATTTGGGATCATTGGTTGAGGAAACGAAAGTAGCATCGACGGCCGACGTTCACAGCCGTATCGGCCAGGCAACAGCAACATTCGCCTCGCTCAAGTGGTGCATATGGAAACGAGCAAATATCTCCATCAAAACAAAACTACGTCTTTACCGAACGTTGATTCTTCCGATTCTTCTTTATGGATCTGAAACGTGGACACTGCTCAAACCGGACGTTAAGAAGCTCGAGGTCTTCCAAATGCGATGTTTGAGGCAGATCCTCCGTGTCTCACTCCGTGATCGCCTTCGAAATGAGGTTGTCAGACAAAGATGCGATCAGCAAACACTGATCGAAGAAGAAATGCAGAAACGTCGACTACGGTGGTTTGGACATGTTTGCCGAATGGATGATAACCGCTTGCCACGTAAACTTCTCTGGCGAGACCGTCCTGCAGACTGGAGAATACAGCGATCGGCACCGAAGAAAACCTGGTTGAAGAATATCGAGGGTGACTTAAAGAATCAACGATTATCAGTTACCGAGGCTCGAGACACCGCCAAAAACCGAGGAGAATGGAAGCGAATCGTGAATAGAGTTCGGGACCCAGCGGCACCGACAGCAGCGTATCCGTTGCGGGGACGTCCCGCTCGGACCGCCAGCTAACGGATCAAAGAAGAAGAAGAAGAAGTAGTAGTAGTTTTATCGTGAACAATTAAAAAGTTACTCGTCTTTCAGCTGCGGCATAGTAGCATTGGTTTGAGCCTACATATTTTTTGAACGGAGTCACTCAGGTTGCTGTGCTTTACACCAAATAAAAGAATACACATTTACCTAAAAGATGAGCCTAATTAGGCTACTTTATGATAATTACTTTAAGAGTTATTCAAATTTCAGTAAATTTAAAAAAAAACAAAATTTTTTCCCTAATCACCCTCTATCTTAGTGGATAGTGGAGATAGCCGCCCTCTGTAGAACAATTTTTTTCTCCAAAGACATCCAGGAATCACCCCTGAAAATATTAGCCGCGTACTCCAACAAAGGATTTATTAAATTTCTGTTGACCTTTACAAGTCGGGAATGATAGAATATGAGTATTTTAACTTATTAAAACGACAATATCTCAGAAATGGCAATTCCTACGAGAAAATGTATAATATATTTTTTTGTAGATAATCGCCTAATCTACAAACGTTGTAAACACAATTTTCTGATAAGACGTGTACGGTTTAGCATATATTTGCAAAAAACTGATATTTTGACCATTTGACCTTGAATAAAAAAGTTTGCAGTCGTCCAATCGCGTGGCAGTCTCTACAGCTTATGTATAATAATGTTTTTAGGGGCTGTTCCAATTTTCAGCAACTTCCAAATTATCTTCCAATTATGGCGTTTTTTCGTCTATTTTGACTGGACTATATGCCATTCTTTTGATTTATAGACACCTGACCTGACACCTTCTTCTGATTTATCGAATAATTACGGAACGAGCAACATTTGTGTCTTTCAATGTAGGAGTGGTGTGGCTCCATATTTTAGAGTATTAGAGGTTGATTTGCTTTGAAGTCGCTTTTTGTCATATCTTTCGCTGTGGGGTAGAGCGGCTCCAGAAGTTGCTTTGGGTTTTTAGCGGTCCAACCTCTAGTGTTTTGAAGTGTAGAATGATAGAGTCTTGATCTTGGTCTTGCGAGCAGGGCTAAGTCTTGGTCTTGGTCCTGCGAGCATAGTAAGTCTTGATCTTGGTTGAGGGGTCTCTGGAGGATACTATAGCAAAAGGTTGTCCACAGGGAGGAGTTTTATCTGCACTTCTCTGGTGCCTTATTGTAGATAAAGTCCTAGAGCTGCTTAATAGGCGAAACTTGTTCGCCCAAGGTTGTTCTGACGATGTCGTCATAGTAGTTACAGGTGAATCTGAAAGAGCCATGTCAAGGCGCCTGCAACAGACCCTAAATCTGGTCTCTAGCTGGTGCGAGAGCGTAGCGCGTAGGACTAAAAGTCAATCCCGACAAAACGATTCTGGTTCCTTTCACCAGGAAACGATCACTAACGGGACTTTTGGAACCTACACTCGAAGACAGAACTATAGGCTTTTCACAACAAGCCAAATATTTAGTAGTGACGTCAGATGCCAAGCTCAACCGGAACCAGCATATGGACACTCTGATGAGCTGAACGCGCAGATCCCTGTGGGCTTGCGGCAAAGCTTGTGGTTCCATATGGGTTTTGTAACCGAAAACCATGTATTGGATATACACCACCATCATTCGGCCCATGGTAACTTATGGAGCTTTAGTTTGGGGGCCAAATCGACGCTTAAGGGTTTCATGACTAACTTATGCAAAATTCAAAGAATCGCCTGGTTCTCCATCACTGGTAGAGAAGTCCGCCGTAAACGCGGTGCTGCGGCTGAAAGCGAATTGTCACCTGGGCGCTGGTCATGGGCGAGGACAGTCTATAATAATCAACATCGCAGAAAATATTCCGAAAGCGGGGATGCTGTCGGGCTGCATGCCCTTTAGAAGCTCAAAATTTAAGCAACCTTCTGCACACATTCAGGATAGGCTAACCTGGACTTTTCCTAAAGTATTTCTAGGCGGACTGGTATGGTACACGGATGGCTCTAAAACAGAGTGAAGCCCCAGATTCAGCAGGGCGATAGGCCTAGGGACCCTAGCAACTGTCTTTCAATCAGAGATGTACGCTAGTCTGGCATGCACTCATGAGAACTTAAGAAGGGCCTACCAAAATATGTAAACGGATTTTTATCTTCTCGATAAGGTCCCGTAGAACCAAGCCGAAATTAGCTTGGGACTGCCAATATACTTGTCTGGGTCCCGGGTCACCGGGGCTTCAAAGGCAACGAAAATGTGGATGCCCCGGCTAAACAGGGCTCTGATATTGCATTCATCGGTCCAGAGCTGGCTATTGGGGCTAGTAGGGGAAAAGTGCCCTAGCCGATCGGACTTTGATGAAACATACTGAACGCTGGAGGTCCGCGCCTGGGCTGGCCTACTCTAAGCGGTTCCTTACTGTGCCGCACTTTAAGACGGCCAAGGAATTCTTAGAGCAGAGCGCAGTGTAAATGATGTCAGGACACTTGTTGGCTCGGTAATCAAGCCAACAAGTGTCTGACACTGTGCCCTAAACTACCACTTATGGAGGATAGGATGGGCGGAGGACCCCACATGTACGCTTTGCCTCGAAGATGATGAGTCTGCCCTCCACGTTCTCTGTGAGTGCCCCGCAATAGCGAGGAGCAGGGTTTCTTTGTTCGAGAAGCCCATGGTCGAACACTCAAGTCTAAGCGACAAGCCACTAGGCAGACTGCTAAGCTTGATCAAGCGGTCTGGCCTACAAATATGAGGTATAGGAGTTATAGTACAATAGGCCAAATGAATGTGCTCAGTTCCTTTTGGACCCAATACCTCATACAGGGAAAAAAAAGCATTGGTCTTGCACATTTAGCAAGACTGCAAGACCAATACCATTTCTGTTCATCACTAGACCCCAACTGTGAACCGATTGCCTTTTTTTAACGAGCCCAGCTAAATCGGCTCCGTTTCAAGACTTATGGTTACAGTTTAAACCTAGTTGGGCAGTGGGTTTGACCCCTTCGGTTCACATCATCAACTTCCCAGTATGATGAACATAAACGGAATAAACTGACTTCTTATAATACGTTTTAGCACTAGTGGGAAATTGAGTAGTATCAGAACTGGTGACAAACTAATCTTGAGAGAAGCTAGTTCAAATAACTATAACAATGATAAGACTTTTTTTAGAGATACCGCGATATCGTGCAAGTACAAAAATCACTTATGACGTTTAAACCAAAAAACGGCTCGATCAAATTTTATAAAAATCTTTTCAGATCATATTTCCGTTAATACCGTTCGAACAACACCTCAACGAAATTGTTATCTTTATTGGTTCGCTCGCTTTCTTTCGACTATGGGGTCAAGTTTTCGGTCTAATCCGATAGTCGGATATGATAGTCAGTTCCGATAATCGAAAACGAGTAAAAATAGTTTGACAAATAATACTTTTATCTTAAAATGAACTAAAAACTAAAAAATAATTTTGAATGTAAAGTTGTTATTGCTATAGCTAGTATATGGAAATAACCTACCTTTCGAAGTTTTAAAAAAGCGTTATAACCTTTCATTTGATACTTCATGCCGAGTGCGTTGTAAATAAAAAACGAGTCCGCCATTTTGTTTTGGAGAGGTTTACATATTACCTTGTATTTTTGTAACCCTATTAGATATTTTCGTGAATAAGGCAGCAAGCTACGAAAAAATACTCCCGCCTAACTGTAAAACTCAAAGTTTCGACCCACCAACTTCCAGAGTTAAGAGTCGTCAAAGTCAAAATTTTGTTGTTTTTTTTATTAAAATTCAATTAATAAAACTTCAACCATCTTTTTCTCCAAAAAAATACGTAGTTAATCAATATTTGTTTTACAAAAATGGAAAGCTTGGTCAATTTCCTATGAATAATGTTCAACAACTTTTGCGCTACGGCCTTTAGTTTTGAAGTTATAAGCAATTTTAATGCGCTTTTTAGTACTTTTCCATCTGAGCTTTGACGAAAAGTATCAAAAAAGCACCAACTTCGATAAAACACTCCAAAATAAGACGAAAATTTAAATTTTTTTTTTTTTTTCAATTTCTGACCTCGTTTTTGAGATATGGATACTTAAAGTTTTAGGCAGACTGGGAGAGCAATTTCAGGGATTGTAGTTATAATCAACGCTTCCGATAGGCACTTTTTGTCAGGATAAAAGGTAATAATAGCTAGATAAGTGAAATAGTACCACAAAATAATAACCCTTACCTTAGTATTTTTTTGAAACTAACTGAGCCATCGCAGGAATGTAAGGGTTTTATTTCGTTCGAACATCACTCACAGCCCACACTCTTATAACCAAACCTCCTCTTCTATCCCTCACTCTAAAGGCCCCCATACACGTACATATTTTGATCGGCCGACCGGCCCACAATCGATAGTTTTGGTTGTACATCCGCCCTTCGATGTACATCCAATTTGACGGTGTATGGGGGCCTTAAGCTTACTACTAGACCTGAACGACATGACGCCCTAGTACAGTGATTCCCAAAGTGGGTTCCGCGGAACCTTACGGTTCCACGAAAAAATTTTAGGGTTCCGTGTCACAGCGCCGAAGCGCAAATACATTCGCAGACTCACTGGCGCGGCGCCGGCCGTTTAACGTTCTTGATTAACAGAAAGTGCGAGTTGCCCTTCTTCTTTGAAATTTGGTCTACGTCACGCCGCGTAACATTTGGGCCACCATTCCATATTCCCATGTCGAGGGGGTTGTGAAGAAAATGGTAATCCGCCCTCTTGAGATGGCCGCCATGGGCCAAACGATATATTGAGTATACTATATTGGTTATGGTGTTCTACTTATCATACCCTTTCATTTGATAACCATGTCGAAGGGGTTGTGAAGAATATTTCAATCCACCTTCCTGAGACTGCCGCCATAGATCTAAAGGTATATTGAATACACCATATTGCATTGTCATCGGAGCTAATGCTGTATGCAAAATTTCAGCATGATAGGATACCCGGAAGTATTTGAAAAATTGATTGCAAAATTTGTTCCGTGAAGAAAACAGTAATCCGTCCTCTTGAGACGGCCGCCATGGATCTAAAGGTATAATGAGTATACCATATTGCATATTTCAAATTGTGTGCAAAATTTCAGGGTGATCGGGTAATCGGAAGTATTCAAAAAATCGATGGCAAGATACATATGTACCGGACAAACAGACAGACAAGAAAGCGAGCTAATAAAAACTTTTTAAAATATATTAAAGGACAAATATATCATATATTATTTTACTTTTTGATCTTTGGGTTCTAGAGGTGATTCCTTCGCTTACTTTCCTCCTATAAAACAAAATTTATTGGACTTAAAAATTCAGATAAAACAAGGATCTCAAAGGATGTCGATGTAAGCCAAATAAATGTGGAATGGTGAATTTCACTGTTGACAACTCAATATTAATCTATGACAACAATTTTTTTACCTTGAAACTTGGCATATCGAAAAACGTTTACTTCTTCCACATCGGTTGCAGCGAACAATTACTCATTTCTGGGTCACTACTCTTCGGATCTTCTTTCTTATGGATGTCAGTGGTAACTTCCGTATTGTTGGGCATTGTAACCTTTTGCTCCATGTTGGTTGAATAAAGGGAAACCGCCTTTTTGCCAGATTGATGATTTGGTTGACTTATTCTTTACATCTTTTGTGCCAGTCTTTATGTATTCCCATCACAATTTAAATCACATTATTTTCCTGGATCCAGCCTATACCAGCCCACATACAGCCAGCACAAGAAAGGGCAACATCTAAGGATGAACCAAGAAAGGAGAAAGTTTAACTGTCATGTCTGAAATTTAGTTTACGGTTGACTGCGTGAAACCCTTTCTCCTGGCAACTCATAAATTAACTGCAGAGACAGTTTTCCCTTAATGTTGAGCACAGCCAGCTTTCGGGCGGCCCATTATTCCAATAAAACCGAATTTGCCGTTTTTGGCTAGAAATATGTGCTGCCACATAACTTCGGCTTTGAAATGTGCAAATGCGGAAAGTCTACGGGCGAACCTTACCCCCGCCCACTCGCAGCTGCGAAGTTCGCTTCCGTTTCCTCCTAGCAATTCGAAGAATTTTGATGAGTTCCGCACGTAAGGCCCTAAACACATGATTATCATAAAAAGCGGAATACATGCGTCCTATCAAAATAAATGTCCGAAGGGCCGCAAGGGTTGCGGTGGAGCTGCGGAAAGTTGCTCCTTAACCGAAGGACTTTTGTGGAAATTTGTTCGAATTTTATATGTGGATTTTTATAAGGATTCAAAATATGCGCTCGGCTATACTTCGATGGCCGTAGGCAAGCCCTTTTTATAGACACCAGTGGGGGCGACTAGTTAAAAGGGAAAGTCTCAGAGTTCGACGTTATGAAATTTATTCAAATTGACTTTTAAATCCTTTGTTAGGTCCTTGCATATGGAAAACGGTCAACTTTTTACATTTTACGTCAAATCTTTATTAGGAAATCTAAACTAGGTTAGAATGAAGTTATAACTTGTGTGCGGCTCGAAGGACCAATATCAGTCTGTTGACGAGGGCTCTAAAGTGGTCCCAAGATGATATGAACCTGCAACAGGACCATTTAAATTTTTTTTTGTGTTGTGTGTGGGTAGCTGATGAAATCGTTTTCACCATAAAATATATCGAGGAATATATGTGTACATTAGGGTGGTTCAAAAATGGCAAAAAAATTTCAAAAAAACGTGCACCCCCCTATGTTTAAGTTCAATTAAAATGATGATTTTTGGCGGCAACCGGAGAATTTTTGATTGAGATTAACCATTGCCGCCGAGCACATTTCGTTTTAGAGATTTACGATTTTTAAACGATAATAAAAATTTGATAATTCTGTTCATTTACGTCCATTAAACTACCTAGATCGTGACTTCTATATGGTTTTCGAGGTCGCTGATTACGAATTTGATGTCAAATCGAAGGTTTGACAAATGACAGCTGTCAAAAGCGCTGTCAACTATGAACAAAATATTTCATTTTTTTTACATTTTTTTCAAAATGACGTGAAATTTCGTGCTATAGAGAGTTTTCGAGGTCGCTGATTACGAATATGACGTCAAATCAAAGGTTTGTAACATGACAGCTGGGGCATTTCACGTGAAGCGGACAACGAAAAAAATTTGAGATTCTGGAATTCATTCACTTTCGGCCTAACTGTACTTCTGGAAGGTGTGAATGTGAACACCTATTTTTTTTTTATTCTGTGGCTTAGTTGTCAAGTTATGGGCTTTTAAAGAATTTATGTAATGGAAGTACGGTTTTTTCGGAAGCGGTTTTTCGAATTTAACAAATTTTAGTAAAATATTAAACTGAAGTGATTTCTATAGGAAATTCACTGTTCTTTTGAATTATGAAATCAGATTTGAGATTTGATTTGTTTTTCTTGTAGAAAACCGGAAGTAAACATTTAAAATCAGTATTTTAATAACTTCGACCATTTTTTTTTTAATTATTTTAATTTTAAAAAATACCTTAAAGAATATAGATAATGCACTGAAAGTTTCAAGATGAGATCTACTTTAGTTTAGGAGATAGATGAATTCAAGTACATCGATGTCGCACTGAGCGTGGTACCTGGTGCTTACTTACTTCGACTGGTTTGCGCGAAAACGCATTAAAACGCTGCGATATTAATATGCACTAACCCGTTTAAGCGTATTGAGACCCTAAAAATAATCTATAATAAGTAATATTCAAATTTTTTAAACAAAATGGATAATTTTGAACAACAGCGTTATATTTTGCCATATTGTGATTTTTATATTAAACATGAAGGATACAAAAGGCCTTGGAGACACGAATGGCCGTTTTGATAACGAAACGAGGCTATTCGCGCAATCTCTTATGGGGGGCCCATCCACAGGGCAATTAGTTGCCCAAACTCTAAGCCCCGCCCCCCTAAGATTAAAAGATTTTGGGCCTGCTTAGACGATTCGCTCCCAGGAATGTTCCTCACGAGCTTTGAAGATGAAGGGGGAAGTGGGTGGTACCTCTCAACATTCCCACTTCCCCCTTCATCGACAAAGTTCATGAGGAACGTTCCTGGAAGCGAACCGTCTAAACACCGTCTTTGATTTATCCCAACTCAAACCCTTACTGTCAAATCAGTTAGCCAACTGCCCCACACACGCTGCGATTCGATGGCAACACGGCAGTTTGGGCAACAAGTTGGCCTGTGGATGGGCCCCATTACTCGTTAAATAGAATCAAATTTAAATACTAGAAAGAGATACAATAATGACACCAAGCCATTTTATATTTCCTTTATTTTTGTAGTTGTTGCTCTGAGTTGTGTATATTCGTTGATAAAATTATTTATTTATAATGGCTCCGTACGGTGATCGATGTTTTAATCCATTTAATTTGTGTCGTCATCGAAAGACCAAAAATTTAAGAAAAATTACTAAAAATTTAGGTGAAAAGTGGAGATGTTCGTTAGGTGTTTACGTATGTGCATCATGCAGCAAACGGCTTTCAAATGAAACACCTCCAGTATGCAATGACGATCTTGTACAGTTACAGTGCAGTGAAAAATCAAGTGAATATTTGCCAAACACCCAAGATACACCCTTCATTCCCGAAGATAAATTTAAACATATTTCCACACAAACTGACACAACAGAAAACCAAGACATTTTGAAGCAGCTAAAGGAGAAATTTTATAATCCGTCTACTTCTGCTTCTGTGAAGACTATGATACTGACGATTGCACCTAAGTCATGGAGTGAAAATAGACTAGCAGAAGAATTTGGAACATCCAGAAGACAAGCGAGAAAAGCAAAACAACTTGTAGATCAATTCGGTATCTTGTCATCTCCGAATCCTCGTGGTGGCCGTAAACTACCAGTGGAAACAGAAAGGTTGGTAAAATGTTTCTATCTCAGAGAAGACATTAGTCGAATAATGCCCGGTAAAAAAGATTGTGTTTCCGTTAAATTAGATGATGGAAAAAGAACGCACTTACAAAAACAGCTTCTGATGTGCAATATCGACGAACTTTATCAGAAATTCAAAAGTGAATATCCGAACGTCGTGGTAGGTTTAACTAAGTTTTTTACCCTAAGACCCAAGGAATGTATTCTTGCTGGCGACTCTGGAACGCATATTATGTGTGTGTGTACTTATCATCAAAATGTAAAGCTGATGTTTAACGGAGGAGACATTGCCAAACTCACAGCTGGAACTAGGTTGCATCTTTCATCTTATAAGGATTGCATTCGAAAGATGATGTGTCCCAATCCAACACCGACGTGTCATTTAATGACTGCAAAGACATCTCAAAATGATTGTTGCAAATCTTGTCCTGGCTTAGGTGCAATTCGTGATCATTTAAAAGATATATTTGATAATAATCAAGTGACAGACGTGCAATTCGAAAAATGGGTTGGTACAGACCGCTTCACGATATCTACACAAGTACTGCCTTCTCATGATTTTGTAGATAGCTTGTGTAACGCTTTGGACATTTTGAAACCCCATGCCTATATTGCAGAGGAACAGGCGCTTTATTTTAAAAATCTCAAAGAGACTATCGGTGAAGGTGAAATTCTCGTTCAATGCGATTTTGCAGAAAATTATAGTTTTGTTGTCCAAGATTCTCCTCAATCTTTTCATTGGAATAACGACCAAGCAACACTTCTGACGTCGGTTTTTTATTATAGAGATGGAAGTGAAATAAAACACGGCAGCATTGTTGTGATTTCGGATGATTTAAAACATGATACAGCCACTTTCTACACTTTCCAAAAAATACTACACAAGCATCTTTTAGAAAAACAAATAGTTGGGACTAAAATTATATATATTACAGACGGAGCTTCGCAGCACTTTAAGAATAGATTCAACTTTGTGAATTTATTTTATTACAAAACAGATTTTAATACCGATGCGGAGTTTCATTTTCACGCAACGTCTCACGGAAAGGGGCCATGTGATGGTCTTGGAGGGAATCTCAAACGTTTAGCAACACGTGCAAGCTTACAGTTACCTGCAAATAGAGCGATCACTACAGCTATTCGATTATTCGAATGGGCGAAATCATCTTTAAACCAAACAGCCATTTACTACTGCTCCAAAAGCGATATTCAACATCAGAGGGGTTTTCTGCAACCGCGGTTTGATTCTGCAGTCACCATTCCAGGAACTAAAAAGCTACACAGCGTTATTCCTTCAACCGAAGGCCTTCTTGTAAAAAAAACTAGTTGTAGCGTTAATTCTGACTGTAAAATTTTAAAAATTATAAAATAAAATCGTTCTTTTTATATTACAGTATTGTTTCATTTAGTTTGAAGATATTTATGACTACAGAGGCGACACAGCAACAGTTTTACCAAGTATATGTTCTCTTTTCGCGCAAACCAGTCGAAGTAAGTAAGCACCAGGTACCACGCTCAGTGCGACATCGATGTACTTGAATTCATCTATCTCCTAAACTAAAGTAGATCTCATCTTGAAACTTTCAGTGTATTATCTATATTCTTTAAGGTATTTTTTAAAATTAAAATAATTAAAAAAAAAATGGTCGAAGTTATTAAAATACTGATTTTAAATGTTTACTTCCGGTTTTCTACAAGAAAAACAAATCAAATCTCAAATCTGATTTCATAATTAAAAAGAACAGTGAATTTCCTATAGAAATCACTTCAGTTTAATATTTTACTAAAATTTGTTAAATTCGAAAAACCGCTTCCGAAAAAACCGTACTTCCATTACATAAATTCTTTACATTTTTTTCGTTGTCCGCTTCACGTGAAATGCCCCAGCTGTCAAAAACAGCTGTTAAAAACCGTAAATCTCTAAAACGAAATGTGCTCGGCGGCAATGGTTAATCTCAATCAAAAATTCTCCGGTTGCCGCCAAAAATCATCATTTTAATTGAACTTAAAGATAGGGGGGTGCACGTTTTTTTGAATTTTTTTTCCATTTTTGAACCACCCTAGTGTACATACATGTAACATCGGTGGAGTTTTGAAATTGTCGTTTGACCACACCGAGGATGCAGATGAAGGTGAGGCAAATTTGGATTATGGCGTCTATAAATAAATCGACAACTTGAAGTAGACAAAAGCAAACCAAAAGCAAGGTTCCCACGAAAAATTGGCAGCTGCCTAAAAATACTCATGCCTTTGTTGTGATGTAGTTTTTCAATCAAGTTAGTATTGCAGAAGTACTGAGACCATAACAATAGTTTGGAGTTTGGTCAACAGAGCAGGGTGCCGTATTCTGTCAAAAGCCTTGCAAATATTTTAAGTAACTAGATCATGTCCATCGAAAAGATGGATCCTTTGGTTGATATGCTGGTCTAAGTACACAAGAAGGTTGGCAGTAGACCTTTTTGGTCTAAAGCAGGGGTGGGGAACCTCCGGCCCGCGGGCCGCATACGGCCCGCGAAGTCATTTAATCTGGCCCGCGAGTGAATACGTTCATGTTGCAGGACAAAAGCCTTCTACGACACTTGAGTATGCTGGTAAATGTGCGAAACTAATTGAGGCATTTAATGAAAGATTCAAGAACGTAAAAAGTAAGCAAATTGAATTGAACATCTTTGCTACACCGTTCAATGTGGAACCAGCTGATGTGCCTGATAACCTCCAACACGAAATCATTCAGCTGCAAACTAATGTTGAGCTAAAAGCTAGATGCAACAATCTCCCACTGCTTGAGGTCTATAAACATTACATACGCCATGACGAATTTCCCATTTTGAGGAGGCATGCATTGAAATATGCATCAGTATTTGGAACAACTTACTGCTACGAGCAGTTCTTTTCGAAACTTACGATCGCAAAGAATCGACTGCGTTCCAGATTGACCGACGTAAACCTGGAAAATCAGTTGCGAGTAGCCTCATCATCAATATCAGCTAATATCACACGACTCAGCAAAGAAAGACAGTTCCAGCCATCACATTAGGATTAGAATGAGTTAATTATGTTTAAAAATGGATATATTTTATGTTTATTTATTTTTTATTTGTTTATTTATAATATTGTATATATATATTTTTTTTGTTGAACAACAAAAACTATTATTATTATTTGTCTGGACCGCGAATGATGTTATAAATTTCCAAATGGCCCTTGGCAGGAAGAAGGTTCCCCACCCCTGGTCTAAAGCCTTACTTGTAAAATGAAGATAGATAGTTTCGATGTAGTCTGGTGCCAAGTCCAGGGTGTGAAAGGAGGAGGATGGTCGGCCCACCGAATTGACCAGAGCCGGAAAATCCAAAGAAACTAGACAAGAAACCGCATGGATACACGAACTAACTATTCATGAAATAATGCTACTGCATCCGAGGCAGCCGATGCGCCATGACTGGGGCCCAGGGATGCTGGTGAAAAGTGGGTTACTGGCCGAACCTCCAATTTAGTCACACCGAAAAACTCAATTTGCCGCGTGGAATGTACGAACAGGAAATCACGTCGGTCAAAAGGAAATCATAACAAAGGAATTGTTGAAATGCAAAATATCATTTACTGCACTATCGGAACTACGACTTACCAGATCCGGGACATTGACGATCGTCCCATGAGCAATCGACGAAACGATGACGCTTTACTATTTCGGTGGTGAAAGACGAGAGCACGGCGTCGGCTTTATGGTCGAACGACGGGCTGCCAGCAGAATTATCGCATTCCAACCGATATCTGAGTGTTTGGCGGTTATAATCATCGGTGGAACAAAGAGACATATCATATCCGTTTACGCGCCAACCGAAACCAGCACGGACGCGAACAATGACGAATTTTACGATCAGCTCCAACATACGCTGGATATGATACCTCGAACCGAATTGATAACACTCGCGGGGGACTTCAATGCACATTCAGGAGCAAATCGAATCGGATGGAAAGGAACCATGGGAAAATTCGGATACGGAGTAATTAACGACAACGGCTTACGGCTGCTTTCATTCTCAGCGTCAAACAACTTGATGGTTGGCAACAGCATTTTGCGCCATCCACTCAAACACCAACTCACCTGGCGAAATTCACCCGGCAAAGATTCGGCGATGTTAGATTACGTTTTGATCAACGCAATATTCCGATCGACACTCAAAGAAGTACGTGCAATGTGTGGGCCCGATTACGGATCAGACCATTATCTTTTCCGAGCGAAATTACAGATGCCATTCTTCTTCTTCTTCTTAGATCCGTTAGCTGGCGGTCCGAGCGGGACGTCCCCGCAACGGATACGCTGCTGTCGGTGCCGCTGGGTCTCGAACTCTATTCACGATTCGTTTCCACTCTTGCCGGTTTATGGCGACGTCTCGAGCCGCGGAAACTGATAACCGTATGGCGTACAGATGCCATTACAAAGAGCGAAGAAAACGGAGCCACCACCAGCCAAAAAGAATTGGGCGTACCTTCGGGACCCGGCCATCGGAGGGTTTCAAATGGCTTTATCCAACAATTTCGCGGCGCTCGCAATACCGGACGATATCGATGTAGAAGAAAGGCAATTATCGGAGTCTATTGTGGAGTGTGCAATGGAGTTGTTTCCACCTATCCGTAAACGGACGCAGCCATGGATCTCGGACAGCTGTCTGGACCTCGTCGATCATCGGAATACCGAAGATTGAACAAAGAAGTTCGACAGGAAATGAAATTGGAACGAGAAGCGTACTGGAATAACGTTGCAGCCAACATGGAAAAAGCGGCGTCGAGGAATGAGTACCAGACGCTGTACCAGACAATCTGCCCGTTAGGCGGCAAAACAACATCAACAAACGACAACATCAAAAAATCGGATGAAACTTTTGTGACTTCTCCCCATGAGTGCCTGAAGCGGTGGAGAGAATTCTGTACAACCACGATCCGCCGCAAGGTCCAACACCCGAACCCCCGATTATCGAACAGCAGACGAATCAGTTTCTCGATACCGAACTGAAAATTATCGAGATGAAGACAGTAATAAATTCGCTAAAAAATGGAAAAGCGCCGGGAATAGACCAAGTAACCGCCGAGGTGATGTCTTATCACAACGACTTCATGTTCTCATAACACACATATGGCATTCGGATCGTGTCCCTTCGGCACGGAAGAAAGCGATTGTTGTCCCAATTTTGAAAAAAGACGACAGTCGGGAATGTAAGAATTATCGCGGTATTAGCTTTATTTCGATCGTCGGCTAAGTATTTACGAAAATCATACCATCGAAGCTACAGAGACATCGAGAGAAAACGAGCCGGAAAGAACTAGCTGGATTCACACATCGAGGATGCATTGATCAAATATTCGCTCTCTATCAGCTAATGGAAGAAAGAATTCGTTGCGGCAAACGAACTGTCGTCGTTTTCATCGATTTCAAACCCGCTTTCGATTGCATCGATTGGAACAGCTTGTGGAGAGTCTTGGAAACCGAACACGTGCCATTGAGAATCATCCAACTTCTCCAAAGGTCGTACGATGATGGCTCAACCAGCAGCGTTCGTATTCGAAGCGCCTTATCCGAGGAGTTCCCGATTCAAATGGGTGTTCGACAGGGAGACGTCGCTTCGCCACTTCTCTTCAACGTCGTGGTCGACGCGATTATGTGTGAAGCATTCGATGGACGACTCGGAGCTCAATACGACTGACAACAACTTCGTAACCGATTTAATGTTCGCCGACGATAGCGCCGTCTTCGCTGACACGGATGTCAAAGCAACGGATATCTTATACGACATTTCGAAAGCTTGGAGTATTCCCTATGATTAATGTGCTGCGGCCTTTACATTCGAAGATATAAGAAATTTTATGTTAGAATTGACCTTATTTGGTACATCGATTTTTAAGTGGTTGCTTTGTGTTTTTACTATATTTTTTTTAAACTACCACTGTATTGAGGAGAACAAAACAAAAAAAAATTATTTCAATCGAGTCTAGTTTTTGCGATTGATTTTGATATAAATTCATTATATTACCACCTTTTAAATTAAATCAGGAATTCCGGCATAATGAACACTGACTGCAATTTTGAACCGAATTTGATCAATGTTATGCACAATTGCGCATATGCTCCCCCGTCATGCTTCCCTTAATAACATATGTGACAGCTGTCACTGATAACAGTTTGCAACTCGTAAGCGCATTTTCCTCATCATCATCATTACAGTCGGCTGCGGCTCCTGCACGTACACATACTATATGATAATGAAGGGAACATGACGGGAAGAAATCGGTGCCATAACTCCGCAATCAACCATTCTGCCCCAAACAAAAGCGCCGACACTAGACTAAAGAGAATCTAGACGTATTACTCCAGAGGATTATGACCATGATGGGTAAGGATATAAAGTAACCTTGATGTGATTTATGGATCATCATTAGTTGGACGACCTGAGACTTGGCTAATACACACATAAAAAAGAAAAGTCATGAAGATACATGGCAGCTTGCATTTCGACCCTTCGTCAAATCCGCACACAACCGCTCACGCCCGTCGTCGTCGCCCGCAGCCCCCGCACGCCCGCTCGCATTTTCTTCTCACTGACTAATGGTGTGAAAGAATTCTGTTTCTCCTCTCATGATTCACGCAATTTATTCGCGGAGTCTCGTCCAGAAGCTCTGATTTTGGGGCTTTGTAGATATTTTGTTAAAATTTTTAAGGGAGCCCCAGATTGCTATCATTCATCAAGGAGCACAGAAACTTGAGGAAACTTCCGCAGATAATGGAGATGCTCTATACTGATCCGACCAGGATTCGCGATTTTTTTGTATTTTCGGCACTTCATTTCCTCATTTTTCGTACTCCCCCCTCCCCCGCCCCAGTGTTTGACTTAGGGAAAAGTTATGCTTGAATGAGAAATTTTTAAGAATTTCCCTTTATGACACGAAATCCATTCAAGTGAAAGGCGAAATTGCGAGAGAAAAGCTAAGGAGTCGCACTTTCTTTATTTCGAAGGCTTTCAAATTTCTTTTCAAGGATTTGAGTATTTTATTGTCTTCTATCCAGGATCTGATGGTGGAATCCTTCTTTTTAGTGTTTTAAAAGTATTGAATGGACATGGTTCAAGGATTTGCACTTTATATTCTTGATTTTTGACAATAACTTTTCATGCTTTTTGTGGAATTTGCATAGTTTTCTGAACGAACGATGATTTCTTCCAAACATTTTACTTTATTTATGGATCATCCTTTATTTTATGATTTAAATAATAAAAGAGTATTTTTGAGGTTACATTTGTTGATAACGTTGTAGGTTGAGTAAATTTGAAGTCGTGAATGGGTTAACTTAAGGTACTCGCCTATGGTAAAAAAGCGAAATGTAGTTAAATCTGAACCCTGTTAAACTTGTCTCGAAAAACTATTAATAGAATGGTGTAACAATTTAATTGCGTTGATCTCACAAAATAAAACCCTATATTGTGGTATTGAGGAGTTGGCGATGAACCTGTGTTCGAACCCTTCAGTATTGTATGATTTATTTAGATTTCGATTTATTTAGATTCTAAACACAATTTGTGTTATAATGCAAGTTATACAGCGTAATTGGCTACGTTTATTGTTTTTGACCTGACAGATGGGAAGTTGTTGTGGGAGATTGTTCAGACCGGACGTCTGACTGGAATAAAGTCAGCAAAACACTGACATTCCCCTTTTGCAACGAATGGCTGTAAGACCTGGACCGTTTATTTGGTGGCGCGTTGGTTTGCTGAGTTTTTTCTACGACTACTCTGGACGGCCAATTTGACGTAGACCTCTCGAGGACTTTCTGCTATGGTTCCAAAGCTGTTAAGGATTTCCAGTGTTGGCTGGCTTGCCTATTTTGTATTTGTATAAGATATGATAGGATTTAGTCGCTTTCCTACTGCAGCTACCCCAATTTCATTGGCGAACCCAATAGAAACCGCTCCTCGCAGGAGGCGTAGAGTCAGTACTTCATCATACATTATGATTCACAGTCTTGGGGGACTCCTTAAGTCGTCCTGTACTACCTTAATCTCTGATTTGCATTGTAGTGTCTTACGTACAAAGAATTCTATCTCAATGTGCACTAGTTACTTCGTTGTAGCAAGTTTTATCAACGCTTCGACGCTCTTGCTCCACCTCGTGGTGTTGAAAGTATTTTTCACATAAAGGGTTATCAATGCGCAACTCTTATTCACATCCATTGCGGCCTGCAAGCCTAGTCACTATATTGACAGGATCTGTTGTAGATCTAGACTTCCTAAAACGTAATTGCCTTTCTGACAAACCACCTTCGCCCTCGGCGCTTAACTCCGTTGTATATTACCTTTCCAAAAAGCTTGCCCAGACACATTGTTCTATAGGCCGAAGGGTTCCAGGGGAGCTTACCCTGCTTCAGAATGAGAACAAGCTTCCGTCGCTTCCATTGCCCAGGGAACACTCCTTCCAGACTAGCTGCTAGCTTCGCTGCTCTGTTTGGTATACCGTCCAGCCCAAGGGCTGTTTTGCAACGGCAATCCTATTCGCGGCTTCCACAATTTCTTCCTTCCATGCCTCTGGGATGACTACTTCATCTAAGTTTACTGCAGGTAGGCTGTGTGTATGTGTCCATTCTGTGAGAGCAGGGGTGGCAGCATGTAAGTTGTTTCAATCGACCTCTTCATATAAAAATTTTTGTAACACTTGAATTTTTGTATGAAGAAGTTGATTGAAACAACTTACGTGCTGCCACCCCAGGGTCCAAACTATGTCTCGAAGCACCGGAGGGCAAGTCGAGGGGAAACGCTTTCTCTTAATCCCGACATCACTACTTTGTAAACACTCCTCCATCCACCTACGGGTTACTATCCGCTTCCTTGCATAGACTCTTAAAGTGCTCCATTTTTCTCTTTCGAACTAAGGCCTTTCTACCCTCTTTGTATTCCATGAATTCTGGTCGCTCCCGCCTTCGGTGCTAGCGCCTTCTTGCCTTTAGGCAAACCCTTCAACGCTCCTCGATTTAAGCGCTCCTCCAAAGCTTCGGGGGACGTCTTCAGGGTTTTTGGGCATTGTGGTATGGAGGCGTCACTTGCCGCTTCATCGCCGCGGTGGTGCTTGCGACTCGCTCGTTTGAGTATCCTGTCTGTCCAATATTCTCCTGGAAAATTCTCCTTTTGAACAGCTCTTCATCAAGATTGTTCTAGGCCCATCCGATGCTAATGACGTGGTTTTGCTGCACCTTTCTGTTCCCCTGTATACACGTCGCTAGTGAAGGTTTTTGGCCTTCGATTCACTGATGAAAGTGATGTCTACTATTGGCCCTCTTGCACCTTTTTGGAAGGTGTTTTGACCACCGGTGTTTGCCAACACCCCACTGAGTCATGAAAGATGAAATTGTTTCCACTAGAATGCGACCTTACATTTGTATGGCAGCTGCACCATTTCACAGCCCTTACATTAAAATGAGCCGCTATTATTTTGGAGTTATGGCGGCTCGCGCCTGTAAGTAGTTAACTTTTCCACCAATGTCACGTATTCCTCTATCGTGAGACTAGGCGCGGCGTAAGAGCTGTAGACATACACATCGCTTATCCCTGCACGCGCGAAACGCGAAACCGTTTCCGGGTTATGTGTGTCCCGGCCTTTACTCGTCGACTCCTCGATGGCTCGGTTTCCAAACGTCCATATCGCGGTTTTTCGGCTTTTGTTCGCCTGCCAGATTCCTTGTAAGGCTTTGTACTGCTCACTTATTGTCATGTCGATTTCCCTTTCGAACCCAATTTGTGCCAGCAGATATTTAGTCCGGGGAAATTAGCATTTTAAGGAGAGATAATTCAAAAATGGCTGAAAATTGGTCCACAGCTCCCTCGTGACTTTTTAAGAAAACAATTTCGGAATCCAAAAAAAACATGGCCGAAGAAGATATCGCCTTTGTATAGGTCATACATCCCCGTGCGAGGGCCCAAAATATTGACAATTTTCAACAACTTTAGTTATTACAAAAATGTTAACCCGATTAACCCTTTGAAAGTTATTCAAGGTCAAAGTTTGCAAAAATCACTTTTGGACCAAAAAATCATTCAAAAACTGTTTTTTTTTTTGCGACTATTGAATTTTCTATTCAAAACATTTTTTTCATCTACGTATACAAAACATTATTTTATTTGTGTCCTGATTCGAGTGACCACTTGTCCAAGGTTCGTTAAAGAAATGTCCGTTCTTACTTTCCTCAAGACCTCCGCGTAGGATATCCCGCTGGCCGCAGTTATGATAAACGAATCCGGCCTTATCTTTTTCTGCGGCTTTACGTTGCTCCCCAGGTGCTCTAAACCTGCTTTTTTCGTTTTTTCAACTTCTTTTTTCAACTCTCTCTGGACGATTTTCGCCTCTCCTTTGATGCGACTTCTCCTTCCACTTCTCTCTAATCATCACCAAGATTGTGTGGGCGATGTTATTCCGTCAATTCAGATCGTCTAGGAGCTCTTCTATTTGGAATCCCAGCTTCTGGGAAGCGTCTTCTTGTTTCCTTAGCGTCATCCATTGCTTGCCCTACTTTCCTTTTTTGGCTCGCTCAGGTTGCCTAGCGAGCTGGTACTGCTGGACCATACTTTTTCCATGGTATATTTTATTTTTATGTGCAACACAAGATAAAAAGAGAGCAACATCGTCGCGAAACTCTTTATCTATGGAAATGATTTGATTCCTGATTCCGTTGCTTCAATAGTTACCTTAAAGCTCAATTTACCAAACTACCCTCAACTATATTAAAGTATTATCAAATTATGGTAATTTAAAAAAGTTCAGCCCCACAGCACTCCATTCCACTTACCAATTAATTCATTCAGTTCAAACACTTTCTTCTAGTCAAGCAAAACTATCCTCTTCAACTCAACTCTCTTTCATGCCTTTCGACATCGCAAAGCCATAACTAACACTTAGCCGAAGTCAAGCACTTAAGTTTTGCAAAATGGAACTGCTGCTCTAATTGAAAGTAACTTCCTTTCACGAGAGCGTTCTGAAAAATCCATAAAGGACTTTTCAACTCTTTCCTGTCAAATCGAATTTTCTTAATAAAAACTTACTGAAACCGAACAAGTCATCGATTGATTTCGAGCAGTGAAATCTCACGGTTGAATCGCATTAAATCTGTTTGTGACGTTTCGCACCCCCTGCAACTGGAGGCGAAGTTTGAAGCTGCCAAGGAGCGCTCAACCCAGTTTCAACGTCCATTCCAGTCCCTGGCCTTGCCGCGAACCCACCCCCACAATTTAATGTTATTTTATCCAATTTTACTTACTCGAACTTGGATCCAGAACGGGCGTTAGTTTTGTTACCAGTTGTGAGGCAAAAATCACAAGCATCCCCAGAATGGTTGGGATGCTGTGCAAGAGTTGTATGGGTGCCGGGGGATGTTTTGTTCGCCCCGGCCCCGAGGAGTTTCGCCCTTTGGGAACTTTTCCTGAATTAATTGGTGGTGAACTTGGCTCTCAGCGATGCAAACAGCCTCGGGAGCACTAGATACACATACACGCACACATCAATACAGCCGCGCATAAAGCACGAAAATCCTTAATTAGTTTTGTTAGCTGACGCAAAAGTTCTGGGTGTTGGTTGCTTAGTACTGGTTTGGCTTATGACAATCCTATCGATTGTTTGTTATGTACTTGGGCCTGGGTAGAGACAGTTCTTATCGTAAGTGTAATCAAAACAAAAACACAGCAAAGTTTGTCGTTATTCAGTTTAATAAGGATTTAAGAACATCACAAGACTGCAGAGTTTTTTTCTTCTTCACCATATAAATAATCCCAAAATGATTTTGAAAAACTATTCGCCAAAAGCTATGCGGTCTCCCGGGAAAGACAATTAACTTTTATAAATCTTAACCTAAACGTGGTGAATAATCTTTCAAAAAAAGTGCAAACCCAAAACTTATCAATAAATTTATACTTAAGGTCCTGCATTAAATCGTCATCCTGCCATCCTTTCACTCGTTGCTCTCCATGGAATCGGCTTCAATTTTGGGATTTTGCACTTTTCCTGCCATGATGACAAAGTCGGCCTCGTTGTCCATGACGAAGAATACGAATGGCCGATCGATCACAATAGATTTCTCATCATTGTCTTCTGTTCGTGAGGCGATCGTTCCGGACAAGAAGTTTTCGCTGCTGGCGCCTTCATCTACCCTGACATTGACGTGCTGGACAACATCCTCGATGTGTAGATCCTTGTCGTCGTTAAGATCACCAAAGTCGGCCTTGTCAGTGAAGATCGTCCTGAGACCCAATTTTTTCAGGGTGCTTTCAGCACGGGTAGTTTGTTCAACCATGAATTTTGGTAGGCAAACATTGATCAGATCGTCTTTTAGGGAAGTCTGCAATCGCGGAATATCTTCTGGCTTGAGTTTTTCAATGACTGCTTTTAAGCCTTCTTTTTCTTTAGGGATGATGGCCAAAAATGAGTAGCGTTTGTTCTGTAAGTAGAAAGAAAATAAAAGAGTTTAATGTGAGTTTATTTATAGCTAGTTTACAACAATAACAAGGCTTCAAAAGTCTGAATTGAAAATGTCGAACCGCTAAACACTACCCTACTTCAACATCAGCCAACATAATATCATTTCCAACCTCACCACCCAACGGTAAAAAAAATATCTCGCCCTCAACAATCGCTATCAAAAAAAGAACTTGAGACAAATAACAACTCAGAAATCAGAAACAAATGAAGTCCAGGTGCTGTCAATCCGATGACGAAGTATGAGGGTTTAGAAAAAAACATCAGAAAAGATCGAATTTCAGCAATCCAAAACACTCATGACTCAACATCCACAACACTACAGACGGAACAAGAATGAAATTTAACACTGCGGCAAAAGAAATTAAAAGAATTTCTGGGAATAGCCCACATAAAGCCCGGTACCCACTTGTTCCAAACCGGCGTTTCGTATCACCGTTCTTTAAATTTTTTTCTAAAAAAATTGCAACGCTTCGTTTCAAAATGTGCGAAATGATACAATCCAAACCCGATCTCTCATTTAGCGGTTTTTCTCCGTCACATCAAAGGAATGATACGATACGCTTTAGGAGGAAATGTGGACGGGCATGCGCGTATCCTGTTCATCGTCACTTCAAATCACACACTGACCAGATAACCGTATCGCGCTCCCGCATCAAACATGATACAGGCTGGATGATTGGAAACGCAGTGATGATACACGAAAAATTTGGGTTCCTGTTTTGTTCGTATCAATCAACAATTGAAACGATACAGGGATACGAAACGCCGGTTTGCAACAAGTGGGTACCGGGCTTTACACAACGGTTGGGCTTCCACATAACTTTATCTCCAAGGCTCTATACGGCCTCGTCACAATCAATGATCGTGAGATAGATCGTGATAAAACAAGACCGGACTTGCTGCAGCTTTGGCTACTTCCTTTTAATCTTACAGCATCCACGAACGAACATATAGAGCAAAAGAGTTGCAGAAATAAATTGAGAATTTTAAATAAAGTTGAGAACTAAAGAAGCTAATTAGAAATTCCATAGAAATGAGCTACAACAATAAGTAAGAATTCAAAACAAATAGCACAAATTTCATTTGCATGGCACGTACAAATAACCACAACTAACCACAATGCTTTACTATTCTGGTGATGTGAAACCTGTGGCCGGCGTATGGTCGATCGACCCAGTAGCTTTATCGCATTCCAACCGATAACCGAGTGTTTGGCGGTTATAACCATCGCTGGAACGATCCAGACCCATATCGTGTCCGTTTATGCGCCAAGCGAAACCAGCCCAGACACGAACAAAGATGGATTTTATGACCAACTTCAACAGACGCTGCCGCTGGATACGATGCCTCGAACCGAATTAATCATACTCGCGGGGGACTCTAATGTACATTCAGGTGCAGATCGAGCCGGCTGGGAAGAAACGATGGACAAATTCGGACACGGAGAATTAACGACAACGGCTTACGCCTCCTTTCACTCGCAGCGTCAAAAAATTTGATCGTTGGCAGGAGCATCTTCCGTCATCCACTGAAACACCAACTCACCTGGCGAAATCCATCCGGTAACCACTCGTCGATGTTAGCCTACGCAAAATTCCGAGCGACGCTCAAAGACGTACGTGTAATACGTGGGCCCGATTGCGGATCGGCACATTATCTTGTTCGAGCGAAATTACAGATATGATTACAAAGGGCTAAGAAAACGGTGCCATTACCAGCCAAGTTGCACAATTCAACGAACGGCCTACGAAACTCGATCATCGGGCGAGAGTTTCACAACAACTCCACGTCTTCATAGCACACATATGGCATTCGGATCGTGTCCCGCCGGCATGGAAAAAAGCGACCGTTGTGCCAATTTTGAAGAAAGGCGATAGTAAGGAATGCAAGAATTATCGCGGTATTAGCGTATTAGGTATTAGTATTTACGAAAATCATACAATCTACAAATCCTACATTCGGCCGCGCCTTGAATACAACTCGTATATCTGGGCAGGCGCCCCAAAAACCACCTTGGCTTGTCTCGACAAGGTGTAAAATCGCGCCGACAAACTCATTGGTGATGGCCCCTTTCGCGGCTCCATAGACACCTTAAGCCACCGTAGGAATGTAGCAACCCTCTCCATACTTTATCGCTATTACCATGGCGACTGTTTCACTGAAATGCAGGACCTCCTGCCTGCACGGCAATGTTTTTCCGCAACACAAGACTAGCCCGCTCGGCCTCGACCTCGAAAATTGGGATCCCGCAACTTGGAAGATGCATTACTTCCTCGAGATGGTTTAGCGAAGAAACGACATTTTAACACCAGGTTTAAAGTGGGATCACTATGGCATCAATCAATCTAATTTCTATCTCTTAGCTGTCGCCTGTCAAAGTTGCATGGGTGCATTGTGTGCAAACAATTCCACTCTCCAAGATGGTTAACTTTTGCTCGAGACTTTTTCACGAAAACTTAGCGTTCAGGTAATATCCGGCCATTGTCCTTTGCTTCTAGAGGCAAGCTCTGGAAAAATGCCTAGAGTTTCAAAACTCAATCCGACACCTCTTCATAGACTTTGATGCCGCCTATGATAGCATAGCCAGAGTAGAACTCGACAAAGCGGTGAGAGAATTCGGCATCATTAATAAGCTGACACCACGATGTAAGTTGACCATGACCAAAGTCGAAATGGTCTTTACACCGAAAGCAGGACAGCGTCGATATTATCACCCCTTCTTGGTCACTAGTTGTTGATGAGCCACTCACGTGTCTGTCATCCTATGACATTGCTGTATAACGTTACGCCGATGTCACCGTCGCCATAATAAGAGATAAGGGCGGTATGACTGTAATTAGTCTTCTACAAAAAGGTCTTTGAGAAGTTATGCTTAGTGTCAAGGAGAAGAACTAACTACCCGAGTAAAATTAAAAGATGGCGAAGACCGGTCGATTGGCTTTTTAAGGGACATATGATGGCCGTAAAATTTTACCCATTTTTAACGGGGGCACATACGGCCCCAGGACGGTCAAACTTGACCAAAAGATTTCAATGGCCGAGTTCTGAGCTGTTCCCAAGGACATACGACCGGTGGTTTTAACCTTTTGGGTTTCAATCTATTTTCGAACCCCCCTGCTTTGTGGCTCGGGGCCATTCGACCCTGTTGCCCCTCCCTCCACACCAACTTGTGCCTGCTTGTTACGATCTCCCTCAATGGAATTATGAAACCTGTGAAATTTGCTTGATTCAGTTTCTCAACCAGAAGTTCTTCTCCGATGGCATCCACACGCAGAAGTTTTTCACAAATGACATCACGACTCTACCCGAACAATGGTAAAACATTGTCAATTTTAATGGAACAAATTTCGTCCAATAAACTGAACTTTACTAAAAACAAATCCCACAAACTTTTCGCGAGACCTAATAGTATAAAATCTACAACACTCTTCAGCCACTGGCCACTTAGTTTTAAACTCAACTCAGGCTCAGAAAACCACCCCTGAACCGCTCTACCAGGATAAAAACTAAGTCATGCGAAGGAAAAGAACAAGATAAAAACCACTAAATAAAATATGACTTACCTCGTAAGGGAACTCAATGACCATACTTTGGAGAGCTTTCAAATCAGCAGTTCGGAACTGTCCTCTAGATTTCATCATAGTAACCGGAAGTGATTTGTCATTGCTGGTGTAGAAAACATCCTCGGGTCCATTTCGCAGCTCATGGAACGGATAAACCCAATTGCCACGATAGTAGAGACCGTTGAAAAGGAGCATCTTCGTGACTGACGGATTCTCTTTGCCGATTACCGAATTGGCACTCAAGGCGGATGCAACATCGTCCTTCTGGAAGAGTGTCCTTGCTCTGCTGAACTGAAATGAGACATTATGTTGTTATCCGGTGCAATATTGGAGAGGGTTCAAATAATATTTAAAAAAAAAAAGAAACGCCATTGAACTTACCCTGCTTTTCACGAAATAGCTTTGAAGCTCCTGCATTATCTCAAGGTCCTCCAACTTTTTCAAGGGGATCGTAATCTTTTCCGGCTCAGATGATTCAACAACTACAATCGGCTTGTTGCTTTCGATATCCTTCCTCAAGGCCTCCAGCTTTTCCTCGTCCTTGATTGTTTCATTTTCTTCTACATTTGGAGCAGTCTCACCTTCAACCATCACCAGAACACCTTCGACTGGGTCTAGCTCCTTTGGCATCTCGTCCTGCTTCTCCTTCTCCTTAGCTATTTCCTCCATAATCACTGGAATTTCTACGTACTGCTTGTCTTCGACGACTTTATCGAATTTCGAGGAGTTCTCGCCCTCCTCCTTCTCTTGCGACGGCAAATCCTTGCGTGTTTCATCAAAGGTCTCAGCTTTTTTCAGATCCTCAAATTCAATAATATCCTTGCTGTTGTTGTTGCTGGCTGATGGGGCTACAGTTGTTGGTGAACCAACTTCGACTACACTAATTTGGTATGCACTCTTGTCGATGTCCTTAACATCAACCATGTAATAATCACGAAGGATATCCCTAAACTCCTGCTTGGCTGTATTATTGCGGTAGATGTAGAACCATGTCCTGAAGGAGGGGCTTTTGGCGAAATCTGTTTGATGGAAGTTTTCAAGAACACCCTTAAACGACTCCCTCAACTCCTTTTTATCTTGTGGATACCCGAGAGCAGACATAAATTCCTTGTAGGTATCCCCCCTAGTACCCTCGGCCAAAATAGCAAGAACCGAGGAGATTCCCAGTGGGGAGAACACTTGATTGCCGTCAACGTCATTGGTATCCTTAAGGAGATTTGTAGCTACAATTTGCGATGCTCTGGCAGCCCAATTGGATTTCGGGGCGCCTTCTTCTTCAGGACTTGATGCTGTCGGTAGGCCCCGACAGATTCCGACTAATGCCAGGATAAAAATTGCTGCAGACATAATGAAATTCGGGATTAGTAATGCATTTTCTATTTGGTAAAAATTCGAGATAAAATTTCCTTAAATATTTTTTTATAGGCAAAAAGGGCACTTCCTTAAAGTTATCCTTATGCAAATGCAGGGATGTTTTTACAGCAATTACAATTCAGGAATTTCATTTCCTTCAGGTGATTAATATGTAATTTTATGGGAGGATGCGTGGGCCGGAGGAGCTTTCTGTTTGAAATTTGTGAAAGGACCTAATTTGTAAGAGTAATTAAGCTAAATTATTTACAGGGGATACACGCCATTACTTAGGGGATGGAATTATTTTATGATTTCGACTGGTAATGGTTAAGTGGTTTGTGTTTCGGGGGTCACATTTATCATATACTTTTATTATGGAGGGGATTTTATTTTAAATGGAACCTTTTCCCTTAAAACTTTTTTATAAAAAAAAAAAAAAACTTTTAATTAAAACAGAAATTTTAATTTAAAATATGTTTGAATATGAAATTTCTTTTGGAGATGTGTTCAAGACTAATTGATGAAGGATCTGTTTCAGGTTTTCGACTTTTACTAATATAATCCTGATGGCCAATTTCGAATATTTTTAGATTTCGCTTTTATGTGAATCATTTCTAGGTAGAGACGCAAACCACAAAAAGAAATTTGTTGTTGGCGAGAGGCGACCCTATAAAAGTTGATTTATTTCTAACATGATGAAATTTTTAGGGCAAATAGTATTTACTGTAGCTCCTCCAGGCTATCCTACAGGTCCCAAAAACCTGAAAAAGGAGTAAGGTTCAGGGCAACGGTTAATTTACAAATCCCTAGTAAAATCTCTAGATCTGGTGTCTAGGAGTATAATTTTATCACCCATCCCCCATGGGTGATAAATATTCGAGAACAAGTCCATTTGGTAGAAGGTTGAGCAAGAGGTTAACAACCTCTGGTCAGAAAACAATTTATGTTATTGGATCAAGGTTAACCGTCGAACAATAAGGAGATATCTCACAGTACTATAGCCCAGTAGATAGAGGTAAAAATAGAGTATTACCCCCAATTCTTTCGGACAGCACCGATTTTCGTGAAATTAGGTAATTAAGTGTATATTTTAATTTGAATGCTCTTACCCCAAATAATGTATCTACCGATTTTTTTTTCGATCTTAAACTCCTACTCTCTATCAATCGTTAATATACTGTAATACTGCCCCAACCTATTTAACTGGGTCCTTTACCTCTTTACTAGATTACTATATAGTTAATTATATAAACCCCGGTTTCCGACCATGAACTAATTTTCCTTAATTATAACATACTAGCTGGAACTCGGTGCGCCTCGCTGCACCATAAGCCAATAGTATGGCGTGCACCAAAACAATTGGGAATTTCAAAATCGCTTTTTCCATGGGCAGTGAGAGTGTTAAATCCTACCAAAGTACATTCGTACAGAAAAGTGTCACTCCGTTACATGAAATTAAGATAAAATTAAGATAGAATTTCAAACGAAGAACTATGGCGCCGTGCCGGCCAAGAAAGGATAGACGACCAATTCAGGCGAAGGAAATGGAATTGGGTTGGCCACACCTTGCGACGCGAAAACGAAAATCTAGCCAAACAGGCCCTTGACTGGAATCCGCAAGGTTCCCGTCGAGTAGGAAGACCTAGAACAACGTGGAGGAGAACCCTACTAGAAGAAGCCGCAACAACTGGGAGATCCTGGTCGGAGCTAAGAGCTGTCGCGCAAAACAGAGTCTGCAGGAGGGCAACTGTTTCCGCCCTATGTCCCATGAGGGATTAAAGGAGTTTAAAGAAGAAGAAGAAGAAGAAGAAAAAGAATTTATAAAAATGTTTAATTGACTTCCAAAATTAACAAAAGGTAACTTTCAATCATTTTTCCAAATAAATTTATGAAATTTTGCAGAGCTGCCAACCCTTAAAATTAAAGAAAACAGAACAAAATTATAAAAGCTCTGGATTTTCCAATGAGATGTGTCTTGGATATGGTTGTTACACAAGCTATTTTTGTATCACAGATTTTGATCCAAATCTTTTTTGGATCAAGTTGTTGTTGTTGGTTTGCTTGAAAGTTAATGATCTGAGTGGGATCACGGTGTAAAAAGAATGCAGCTATTGATCGAGATATAACAAGCAAAACCCCTGCAAGAGCGCCTCCCATCGGTTGACTTGAGGCCTACCCTAAATGGGAAGTGAAGTGAAGTAAAGTTAGGTCCCATTGCATATGAATGTTATAAGAGTGACCAAAATGGAAGTGAAGTAGAAGTTAAATTTCGAAAAATTGCGAAAAGTCATTTAGAGAAGTAACCTTGCGGTAAGAACCGCACAAGAAGTAAACAAAAGCTAAGAAAGTAAGGGTGTTCACTTGCTACACTTCTTAAGAGCTTTTTATTTTGGTTTACAAATGAATTTTAAAAAAAGTTATGCCTACTTCACTTTTATCTTACTTCTGCGTTACTTTTCATTCAGGGTAGGCCTTTGGCCATGGTGCATTACGAAATTTTTTCCTGATGTTACATGCAGATGTTTCTATGTGATTCAAATTCAATGGAAGCTTGGGTGCTGAATGAACTGGTACGTCCACCATCTAGCGTTGATGCAACTCCCTATGATGTCACTGCAATTGCAATCTCATTCTGCTTTCGAGTTGACGACAAAATCAAATTGAATGTGGCATGGTTTTGTCTTAGGATTTTTTGGATCAGCAAATAATTGTCGCAATGTTTTTGCTGATTTACATTGAATTGCTGTTCTCGAACCACTCTGTTTTTCACAGCATTTCTGCCTCTTGTCGATTTTTAACTTTGTTGTTGATTCATTGAAAATATGGTCAGAATAATCACAGTTGCGTATGCATATAATAGACTTCACACTATGAGTGGAGGCATGATAAAGAGTAATTTGTCCGTAAGAAATATGAAATAAAAAATATATCCCATGCAAAATTAATTTATGCTGAAAAATCGAGCACTTTGAAATCTAGTTTTACCTCAATTCCTAAAAAACCCAATGTCGGGTTTCACCTTTCGAGCCATTAGTATCTTTTTTCTAAAAAATTTAAGGTATATTCAAATAACTTAATACCTTGAATCTAATTCTTTTTTAACCGAATTCCAGCATGGCTTTAGGAAGAACCACAGTTGCAGTACTGCTCTCCTAAAATTAACGGATGATTGACGCCTGAACATTGATCATGATCATTTAACCATTCTGTCTATGCTGGACTTCTCTAAAGCTAAATCCCACGCTCATATGCCAAAAACTATCTTCTCAATTCAACTTCTCATCGTTCGGAGTTCGTCTTATTTGGAACTTCATAAACGGTAGATATCAAAAAATTTGCACAGACAATCATTAGTGCTGTTTCTCATTCCTATCTAAGAGCATACCTCAAGGTTCTATACCTGGTCCGCACCTTTTATCTCTCTCTTTATTAATGATCTTCCAAGAGAGAGGGTTCTGAGAATAGAGGTTTTTGTAGGTGACGTCAAGCCCGTGTTTTAAGGTCCCTAGGACCGCGGATGACAAGCATTTCATTTGTCGTTTCGTGAGACCGCCGATCTATGGAATAAAGATCACTTTGGCTGTCCAGATCTTATAGATCGACAGCAGCCACAAACCAATAATACAACGCGTCTTTGGAGCATAGTTTGTATTATGTTATCAATACCTGGTAACGCATACAGAAAGAAACTATTCCCTAAACAACGCACCTTTACCAAGTTGACGGTTCGGCAAGCTTGCTTTACATTATAATAGTACCTGATCACTTCTGTACCCAGGACCAGGGTATTCAATCAAATTTTCAGGGGTTCTCCAAAGGACTTTGTCCACGTACCGTCTTACAGTGTCACATAAAGTCCTACACTAAGTCGTACAAAAGCTCGCGTTTATGCCCAGTACGATGGTTCTACCACCCTTAGCTAAGAAAAACAAGTAGAACTTAGCCCTTAAATACTATGTACTATGTAGATTGAAGCTCAATGGTTTATAAGGAAAATGTGTCTCTTCTTCACCAAAACAATTAAAACTCATCGAGGTTTTCAAGCCTTCATCGGAGCAAACCAGTGAAGGTATACACATGTACATTATGCCCTTTCTAACACGTTCACGTTCTGAAAAGGTGGGCGGCATATTTTGAGAAAATACATAATAATTCTGCAAACACATTTCCTGATATGCTTTCTAGGCCCACATATCCGTCTGCAACTGGGAATAAATTCACCCACATTCGGTGTGCTCAAAGATAGCCCGAATAAAGAGGAGCTGTGATAATATTCATCTGGTTCTGGGATAATGAATTAGTGCTTAATGATTGGAAGTAATCAGTTAACTCCCCGATAAATAATGATAAATCATATGCAGCAATCGTCATTGCCGCGCAACCATTCAACTGTATGGAAATTGTTGGTTGGGTGTCATTACCCGAAGGCACACCACAAACGCAGAAGAAATGCCCTCAGGTGAGCATTAACAATTTTGGCGGAGTGAACTATAACCGAGTGCACCTGGATCTCTTCTGAGTGTATTCACAACAGGTGCGAGTTGATAAAGTAAGTTCTGTGAGAAGTACTTAAAGTTATCCGTATTTCAGTTGAGCAGTCCGTGGGAGACTTCAGCATTGACGAAAATCAATTGAGGAGCAAAGTTGGAAGTATTGGAAGGACTTGAGATAAAATCGCTGGCAAAAATGGAGCCATCCACTCCATCTGTAATCCTCTTGAGCGTGAGCTTGGAAGTTGTTTTCGAACAGTGTGGAATATAAAATTTGGAGCACGTTGAGGAAATTTAAAACAAATCGAAAAAAACGAGAGTTTGAATGTCTGAAACTCTGTAAAACTTGTTATTGTGTTATTATGGAATTGGAGTGCAGCTGGAAAGTTCTTTTGGTAAAGTGATTCGTCTGGAGATAGATAAACTAAAAGCAATACATTGTGCTGCTCCCATCAGGTGAGTCGACCAATCGTGAGAAACAGCTTCATCGAGCATTATGAGTTTGACTCTTAGAACTTAGAACTTAAAATAGGCACCTGTAAATCAAACTTAACAACACAAAGCACAGATTATACAAAAAAATGATGCGTAGACAATGACTGTAAGGATACGACGTCAAAAGCGAAGAAGATTGCTATTAGAAGCAAGCAAGTATGCTTGGTGCAATGCTTCACCGGCCGAAATGCGAAAGCTCGAGCAAATTGTTGAACAGATCTTTAAAATAACCTCAGTTAACATACAATTTCCACATATTAAACTGAGGATAAAACAGTCCTCATTTCGCCCAACTGGAATCGGACTGAAGTTACACGTAAAAGCTCGCTCAACAGAGAGTAATAAACTGGAATAATGGAATGCCATTCCAGAAAGCTTCTCATAATCGCTGTTTCTATGCACAGTGAGAGTCTCAAGTCCCTACCAAAGTCTAGTAATAACAACCCAGCGGGAAAAGGAGTGCTCCAAGAGCCATCTTGGAGCGCACCAAAAGGAGCATAGAGTGCTCCCGTTGCCATACTCGTTCTATATTCTTTTTAACACTGCATGTCATTGCGAGGGAGCATACGTTTTTATGCTCCCAAAAAGGTGTTGTTGGAGCATTATAAAAAAGCTTTTTAAAAAAGAAATATTCATAGGCGCCTGTGGGTATGTGATCCGGTATCGAAAAGCTTTTATTTTGTTTATCTTTTGCAATTGCCTTTTTCTTTCCAAGCCCGAGAGTGGCTTTACCAAAGCAGTCCCCCAACTAAACTCTATCAACTTCCAAAGCTGCTTGTCCTCCGTATCGAACGAGAGCCGGGCTATTGAGTATGCTAATGTCACATTTTATGGGCATGAAGATAATTGCCTGTTTTCTTTTTTTATATAAAACTTATGAAAACTCCAGGAAAGCTCCCTTGAGAGTGCTCCAAGTGCACTCCCCTGTGCAGCGGTCCCAATTTTTCCCACTGGGAAGTCTTTCATCTTCATACAAAATTTTCACCCCGTTAGTTGTGTGCGTGCATATATGAACATCACAGCTGAGCAAAACTCAACGCATACTTCGTGAGCTCGACGAGACAAAGCCACCCAGTAGGAATTCTAGGAAGGCCTTTCCGATGGAGCACTGTAATAAGTACTCATCTGGTAAGGTGTACCCCTTATTTTCTTGGTGCTACATGAGCCCTTACAAACCCCATTACAAGAGAAGGCAGATGGTAAGGTGTAGCCCAGAATTATACCTAAACAAGTGAGATTCTGCCCGATGACTCAAGGGAGCTTTCCTGGAGTTTTCATAAATTTTATAGAAAAAAAGAAAACGGGCAATTATATTCGTCGACATAAAATGTGACATTAGCATTACTCAATAGCCCGGCTCTCGTTCGATACGGAGGACAAGCAGCTTTGGAGAAGTGGAGAATTTAGTTGGGGGACTGCTTAGGTAAAGCCACTCTCGGGCTTGGAAAAAAAATGGCATTTGTAAAAGATGAACAAAATAAAATCATTTCGATACCGGATCACATATCCACAGGCGCCCATGAATATTTCTTTTTGCAATGTTCCATTTGCTGCCTTACTATACCCCTTACAGATGAGCAGTTCTATAAGTACTCTAAGGTAAGTACTAAAGTAAGGCCTTACCTCCTATGACATCGTGTGTAAAAATAAGCACTTATGTAAAGGGTGTGGTAAGGCCTTCCCCTTACCAGTAAGTGCTGATTTCAGTACTTCTGTAAGCTTACTGGTCCTACTGGGCAGATTCTCTCTCTTCAATCAAGTATGCAGAACAGAAAAGGAAAGACAATTGAATCAGCTGTTTTCTTTCATAACTCAAAATAAACGAGCAAATAGGCACCAATGCAACCCTAGTTTATCCCTATAAAAACTCATAAAAGTTTCCGCTGTTTAGTTGTGTGCAAACGCGTATAAAAATGTTGCTTTCTCTCTCTAATAGCCTGACATGGTCATTTGAAGAACTTGTGCATATAGCTGTTCGCCTTTCACTCATTAACCATATGAAAATGAAAGACTTGTTAATTTCTAGACTTTGGTCCCTACAAGGCGAGCAAAATCTCTCTGTGTGTTTTAAAACGCCAATAACCGGTTCATTTATATTATCAATCACAATTCCAAATGCGTACTTATTTACCATATTTTATGGCGTGGGCTCAACTCTATCTAATGAAGAAACAATGTTTACTATGTTCACATTAGTATTTTGAATCATTTACACAAAGCTAGATGAGCTGGCGCTGCGCCGTCTAAACACGCCCAAAAACGTGAAAAACATGAAAGGCCAAATTACGATGCGCCGCTACAATGCAATGGCCAGTTTCATACGGTCCGGCAGCCAAATAACAAAAATCTGTTGAGAACGTCGTTTATGAGTAAGAGGATGATAGTTGACGATGGCATGGGCGGATTTTTCATCGTTATCTTTCACCGTCTTCTCCTCAAACAATGTTTTCAACCGATTTTTGTTGATTGCCCGTTTGAAACTGACAGATAAGATTGACCCATTTCTGAAACGTCTCATGAACGGTGATGTATAAGTGGCCACCTTCGAAAATCAGAAGCGTCTAATATCGTGGACAGGATGTGGTGAACTGTTCACCATAACGTTTAAGCGTTCGCGAAGCCAGGATTGATGTAGTAAAAAGTGATTTTTTGTGTGGTGGGACTGAAAAGGAATGATTATGTAAGTACTTCTTGATCACCGGGTTGATTCTTAATAGTCCGGGGAAATTAGCAAAAAAGGCACAAAAGGAGACAAAATTCCAAAATGACTGAAAATTGATACACAACTTTTTTGTGACTTTTTAAGAAAACAATTGCCGCCGAAGATATTGCGTTTTCCCGAGTTTTCAGTTTTCACACCGCGCAAGGGCCCAAAATGGTGCTGGTTCTCTATAGCTTTAGTTCTTACAAAAATCTCTTTGAAATTGATTCAAGGTCAAAGTTTTCGAAAATCACTTTTTGGCCAAAAAATCACTCAAAAACTTTTTTTTTTCTTTTTTTTTCGTAAATTGTATTTTGTAGGCAAAACATATTTTTCATCTACTTATACCAAAAATTATTATAAGTTTCTGTTAGTATACATGATGAGTTGAACTCAGATTGAAGGTCCAACTTCATGTACACTGAGAAAACAGTTTGGTTATTGTTAAAGAGATATAGTTATAAATACCAAATTGTATAGTTGGATACGGCGAATTAAATATTTAGTTCTTACAAAACGATCCCATGATTGGGATATATACTTGAGTCAAATTTCAATTTGGTAATAATAACTAAATTATTGTGCTGCATGAAAATGATATTTTGACTATCAAATCGCTCATTAGTTCAACGAATCAATTATGTCAATGGCTCAACAATATATAAGATTCAGCCAATTTAGCAATATATATAAAAAAATAAAAAATAAAGTTGAAATAATTACTTTCTTTAATTGGTTTGATTATACATAGATTCAAAAGAATTGCTATAAAATAGTCTATTATCCTAAATTATAGGTGCATTAAGTACATTCAATTAATACTTATTAATGGAAACAAAAAATTGATTAATAAATGAAATAAAACATTATGGGGTTGGAAATATTTTTTTATTTCAAATCTCTTCTACTAATAACAAAATCTCCATTTCCTGAAGAATGAATCTTAATAGGTCTAATAGTAAATATTTCGCACAAATCACCAAGATTGTAATTATTTAAAAAATCTTCCATTATTTAAACATTTAACGAGATTGAATGAATTTCACAACTGTGTGCACGCACTAGGAGATGATGAAATACGTTTCCTCGCAATGCCGTTTAGGAATGACACATCGTGGGTCTTCTAGGAAATTTTTATTGGAATAATTCAATGCCAACTAAGATTTGGTAACTATAACCAAATCATACATTATGACAACAACGTATGCCGATTGGTCGAGATAGTTTTTTTTTATTTTAAATGGATGAAATAATTGGATTATGTGAACCAAATATACTCAAATAAATGATTTCCTTGATTTGATTGGTAATGATTATACACTTCAACTACGCGTTTAGTATTTATTACAAAATTCATTTGTAATGACCAAATACTGTGAAAAATACTTCAATTAAATCCACTTAGTTATTATAACTAAACTGTTCTCTCAGTGTAAACGCGAATCAAGTTGAATTAGGGTTGACTGTGTTTTGCTTGTGATTTGTCGAAAATTCAACTCAACCTCAAATCAAGTATTTAACTCATCATGTATACGTAGTATGTGTTTCGTAAAGTGGAGATAGCTCCCTCTCTAGAACTTTTTTTTTTTCAAATATATCGAGGATTCATCCCAGAAAATATTAGCCGCGTAGTCGATCAAAAGATTTTATTGAATGTCTGATAACGTATACAAGTAGCGAAAAAGAGGATATGAACTTTTTAAATCTTTAAAACGGCGGACATGTATAATATTTTTTGAAGACAATGGCAATGTAAGAACTAGCGTTTAAGAGATATTTGCAAAGTACTTATTTTTTCATCTTTGGAACAAACTTTTTTGCTCCCCCCGATTGTTAGAGCAATGCGGCATTTCATTTATATTTATGTTTTTATGGGTTGTTCCAATTTTCAGCTATTCCTGATTTTTACGGCAGTTGAATGTCTATTTTGACTGGACTATGCCTGTCTGTCAAGGGTATAAAAAAACCTGTGCTCACCTACACATCAATGCAACACACTGGACTGGACTGAAAAGGTTAAACTGAATGTGTTCCTGTACCCCGTGGGTTGAGATTGGGTGAAGCATAGAAGCATAGCATAGAAGAAGATCTATGAACCCTAGGTATAAGAAATTAGAGACTCAAGACAGGGAGCAACAATCGTAGTGGAGGATGTTGCACGAAGCCAAGGTCAATAACAGGCAGTGGAGCTATTTATGAATTAGGTATACGCGCTCATACCCAGAGTAGTAGGACAGTTTTGAAGTGGGACATTTCAAAAAATTGAACAGTCAGTACAAATTAGTTTCGTGTAAGGGACAAATGTACTGCCTAGGATAAGTTCTGCTCAAGTCTTACCGTATGGAATATGATAAACAAAAAGCCCACAGAGCTATTGTAACTATATATATGTATGTAGGTTCTAAAACGAGTTTTCTATTAAGACGCGTTTTTCAAAAATTCAACAATTTCAGATATAGACCTATTTCGATTAAATACCATTTCAAACTAAGCACACAGCTACAATTTAAAAATTCTTTAGAAGATCTTTTTCATTAAAAATAAAGACAGTAATATTTACGATTATATATAGAAATAAAGTTCCTAGTTTCACTCGACATATTTTTCAAAACTGAAATAATCCAAACTCGTAATGCTCTCGAGGGTACGGGCGGGGGGTTGGAATGAGGGACATCCCCCCCCCCCCTTTTTGAATCCGTCACTGCATCAAATCAATCCAATGTTTTGAAAAGCTATTTACTCGATGCCTCGAGGTATTTTAAAAAAACATCGAATCTATTTTAAACTAGAATAACTCAACTTAACTAGCTCAAAGTCTCTTACCAAAGAAGTGCAGTCTCCTTCTCCTTATAGAGATGATTGACAAGAGACTGGGTGTTATAGAGAGAGTGATTCCGTTCGCTATAGCAACGATATTGGATCCGAGGCTCAAAAAAATTCTATCACAAAAGTCAAAGAAGTGACCCTGCGGCTAACTTGGCCTATTATGTACGAAGGAAGGAAACTGTAACACAAAATGAGACCGGGGAATCTGATTCTTTAAATCATTCTGAAAAACCAGAAAAGAACTTTTCTTTGTGGGCAGCTCATAACAAATCAGTCCCGAAGAGTTGGAATACAGCGAAGTCTGACGTTAATTGCGATGAACTTATCTATTTACTTGCTCAGTCCAAATTGGAAATGATTTCAATGAAACATCAGTTGGAACGTAGAGGAAGAACTAATTCTTTCCAGCTTACATAGTATATGCAAAAATTCGATTAACCAAAAACTATATTTTTGTCCGGAATGAAAGGAAGCTGAAATAAGAATGATTTTCCCCTGTTTAAATAATATTTACAAAATTATTGCACGGAATTATCAGCCAATTGTTAATAATATTAATAATCTATTCAAATTTATTTGTTTTTCGTAACATAAATTCGATTTTTAACAAATGGTACTATATGTTTACAATACTGCCCCAAAAACTTCCTATATGCAAATTTTTACACCAAAACCCAAAAAATTAAATTCTTAATAAAAATATTTCTAACTAAATTTAAGGAAAACGAAATTTGTATACTCTATTATAACTATCATAATTCTAGTAAACGATAAGAACTTTACAATCAAAATTAGCCTAGTCACAATACAAATTTGCATATTCACAAAAGGTTCCAAATTTTGTCACGTTTCTTTTTTTTACCAAATTTCGGGGACACACAAAACTAGTAAAGGTGATAAACTCCAATTTAGAAAATTTCCATTTAAATCAGAATCCGAAAGGCATATCCACAGAAAAAGTCTTGTCCCAAATTAGTTTTGTGTGTCCCAAAATGCGACTTGCATATCTAGAATTTATCCATTTTCTCGGCCGTTGACTTTGAACAAAACGAAAAACCAACAAAAAAAACAACTTTATCCGCGCACAATATAGTAGAACACAGCACTTTCTAGTAAACAGTTAGTATATATAATAGAACAAGACTATGTACCCACTTTGCAGACACTTTGTATCTAGATATATGTATGACTAAAGCAAGAGGAATAATTTGTTGATAGGAAAAATAAAATTTTCAACTCACTTAATACAAACTTCATGTTGGTGGTGTTTCTAGTCTGAAACCTTGACACTGAATGACTTCTAGCAAAGTTAGCCGTGAGGTTTTATGCAACAAACGTGAAGGTACTGTTATGTGATAGGTGGTAGATATCTTCAGTCACCCAGGTTTAGCCAAGCCGCTGCCTCCATCTCGAGGTGTGTATTCTTTGTGTTATTTATCTTGCATCTTCGCAGAGGAGTTGGGGGTCTTCCCTCTGCCATCGGGGGACTGGAAAGATATCACAGATTCTTCTTATTATAGGATATTAATATCTAAAACTCTTTACAATCTTCATCCAAGAGCAGTATCGCAGCAGAATCTCTTACCTGTTTTAAAGGTAACACACGTATATTTTCTTCGTTTTCTGTATCAAATTCTTTTCTTTTTATTATTATTATGTTTTGTTTTGTTGTATTTCTCTCGCTCTCGTGCAAAAAGCACTGTGGCACCTACTCACCGTACCGCGAGATCATCAACCTCTAATTAACGATGCTAATTTCATGCTGGTGACCCCCTTTAATTTCGGGTAGGATTTTTAAGAGGACTTAAGAACCATCTTTAACCAGCTTCTTAGTTTCTTCGTTTTTGTTTCTTTCTTTTTTTTTTTGTATCGAAAAAACAGAAAAAAAAATCTTTAAGATGTATGACACCGGGGCACTGAACCCTTGTGATGCAGGCCCACAATCCAGAACCAGAGAGATGCCATCTTTATATACGCGAATTTGCATTAAGCAACTTGATACGGCGCAGATGAATGCAGCCAACAGCGGAATCAAAGAAGAACTGGTTGCAGGCATTTTATTACAAGCATTACGATACTGAATTATGGTGACTATAAAACCCTTTAAAAATCGAATTTTTTTACTTTTACTTAATTGCGATTCTTTTGGAGGAAAATTTAAAGTCACATTTTTAAGACTTCAGAATGTATAAAATCACACACACAAAAAAAGAAGTTATCAAAAACAAGAAATTCTCTTTCTTTTCTTCCATTTTTTTAAAAATAAAATTCGGAATAACAAATTTAAAAATATATATAAAAAAATTTGGGATTTCCATAATTTTGTTTCATTCGTAAAATTTTAAGAGAAATTCAGTAGCAGAATTTATTGTGTTTTTTTGCTAGAAGTGGCGCCCACTGTCACAGCGCTTGTGAGTCATTCACTACAATATATTGACTTAGAAGATTCCGCAGTCGTTATAGAATGCGAAAAATACAACAAGATGAATTCCTTTTAAAGAGGATTTTGATCTGTGAAAGTCTAAGCTCAGATGTCACCCTTTATACCTACTTCTAGTCGGTTATGACGTTCACGTCTAGGTCTAGTAGTAAACTTAGATCAGATGAATAAATCAAATAAAGTTCGGCAGATGCAGGAGGACGATGCGATCAACCTTGCATTATAACTCGTTGTTGTACCAGTTCGGGAAAACTAACTGTGGAAGGTTGCTCCACGGTTGAGTTGTTCTAGTTATAAACAAATTGCTAGACCGAAGTTGGTATGAAAATAAAGGCTGTGGGAATAGGTGGTTTGAGCGGGCTAGTACTATATTGTTGGAAAAACATTCATTGTGATAACGGCTACCGCTACCTATTTTGCCAGAGCTGCTTCATTTGTAAGGTTTCTGAAATAAAATACTTCGCTAGAATCAATGCGTAATTAAAAGCCCGGAACTAAACGATTTGTAATATTTATTCGACCAGAATCTTTTTGGCCCACCCCAGAATAAAAGTGAATCACTTATTAAAAATAAGATACATCCGCTTTGAAACCAGTGATATTACTTAGCGCTAAAAAACAATTTTACAGAAAATAATTTTTAGAAAAGCAAAAAAAGCAAAAAGTCGAGAACTAAGTTCATTTGATGTGGCCATACATACGCAACACACAGGGGCGGCGCTTTCATAGGTGCGAATGGTGCACTTACACAGGGCGCAATTTGTCGTGGGCGCAATCTGAGTAATTAAGATTTAAAAAAAAATATAAAGCTTTGAAGAAAAAATTGAAAGGTATTCTCACGGGTGCAAGAAACCAATACCCAATTTTTGTCCATGTATAGATATTTTCAAACTCCATGACACAAATTGACACATGCGCACCTCGTTGCCAAATTTTATAAATATTGTTCTATCATTTCCCCGCTTTTTTGTTAAAACGGCAACAAACGCAGGAAAAACTCAACAAAATAATTTGGGAAGGGATGCGCGCAAGCCGAATGTATAAAGTTAATTTATCTTTATATGTGTTGAGCAGAGCTTTTAAATACATGTAAAACCCCTACTCAACCAAGCCAGTTTATTCATCATAATAAGCATAATTTTACTATAATTATGCGAAATATTTTTCATTCCTAAATTTCAAATAAATTCAGTTGTGATTTAATGACAGCAAGTGATTTGATAGGTTGAGTCTTTGAATAGAGAAGAGAAGGAACCGAAAATAGCGTACATGTACACGGATTTGAGGGAAGCACTTGGGATCAAGAAATTTTCTCTCTAATTCTCTCCCTCCACTTTAACCACAACAACAAAATACATTCACTTTAACCACAACAACAAAATACATTGTCTATCCCGGACATAGGCGTAGTGAAATTTGTTCAGGTTTTGCGAAGGGTCTGCTTCAAACATTTAGCCAAGTGAAGGGTTCTCACCGAGATGGTTGCTGAGAAACGATATCCCTCCCGGTTTTTGAATAAATATAACACAGCCACTGTCCGGGATTGACACAAATACGTAAAGAATGCTATGTATTAGTGTTGCCAAAATGCTTCCCCGTGTTTAATAAATTGCACTTCCTCGTCTTCTCTATTCAGAGGGTTGAGTTAAATGGAGCTTTGTCCGAGCTTTCAAACATTTTTAAAGCTTTGCTGGGGTACATGCGCGGAATTTCACGACGTTTGAAAAGATCTATACTTGCTCTTGCAAAAAAAAACGGGGAAATTTCACTTCTCCTCGTCCAGAAAGTTTCCAGAGATTTTAGCTTCGAGGTTCGAGAACTTCGGGAAAAAATCTCCCAAGTGAAAGAAAAATCTCTCATTTAGTAGGAGCACTTTTTGAAAGAAAACTCTGTAAAAAGCACCATATCCACATCACAAAAAGGAAAAATTGTTCCGATGGCTCTGAAACATAAGGGCGCTGTGGCTGCACTTTTAAATTATGTTTAAAGATTTGTTAAAAGAGGTAAATGAACGAAATGAGGAGAACACACTCTCGTTGAGGCGAACAGTCCTCTTTAATTGCACTTTTTTGTTTGTTCCTTTATATCTCGGCTTCATCGGCCTCAGTTCAATAAAGTTCAATTCAATCCGCATAAGTGGTTTCACCGGCTAGCGCATTAGTTCATGCTTGAAATTGTGGTTGCTTTTTCGTCAGAAGTTAGAAATGTAAAAGCTCACTGAAATGCTATTCCATTATTACAGTTGATTACTCTCTTTCGAGCGAGCTTTTATGTTCAATCTCAATTTCATTTTCTGATGGACGAACTCAGGCTTTATTTTTTCTGAGTTCAACATATGAAAATGTGTGGGAACTCAGGCAAAAATTTTGAAGTTCAATACACTAATTTGCTTCAACTTGATAAGATCGGCCGGTGATGTCGGAGTATAACTGTAGCCAGTTTCACACCGGCCAACCATCAAAAATTGGCTGTGAAGGTCGATTTCCTTTTGAAATTCAATAAAGAATCGCATGGGTTTTCACAAGAGCCAACTTTTCCGACAAACTATACGTTAGGATGCCTTAATTTGTTGTTGTTGCTTTTAATATTAATTCTTTCTTCTGCTATTTCTTCTCTTTTCTTCTCCAAGCAAAAGTTAGACAAAAAACAACAACAACGCAGCTGTTAAAAAGCTGATTCAAAAATTCCGTGGAGAAATGAGAGGCTAGAAAATCTGCCCGCCTATCTATCCTATCTCCTCCGCAAACGACGTTTTCAGAACATTTTTGTTTGTTGGATGTTGACCCATGTGAAACTTCTTATCTATGTAACCTTTTTATGTTATTCTCGTTATTATAGTGCAATCCAACAGTCCGCTAGTGTCTTTCTCCATTGTCTTTCACAGCTTATGGGGCGCAATGTGGCATAGTGCGCCGGGCGCAAAAAACCCACGCGCCGGCCCTGGTAACACATAACGCAGAATACCACCATAGATAAATTATATGTATTGGTCTATCATCTTCAGTATGATACCGTGTAGTTCATATAGTTAAGTCGTTTAGTTTGAAATTCAAATCCAACTCAACTCGGGTCCAATAGAAACGAAGTATATGATACGGCACACACGAGTCTAGGTCTATAATTTGTCCCTAATTTGTTACGTCAAAAATAATTTTGTCGTATATTTAATTGTTTAATCGAGTACGAAGTACAAAATTTGCATTCAAGTCAGAATTCAGGGTAATTGCATGTTCATCTCAGTCGTGACGCTTTGCACATAATTGTATTTTTCTGCCTCCCTTTAGGAAAGTTTAGATCAGTTTGCATCCTAAACGCAAAGTGGAAATCTTTTATCGCATCGAAGTTTGTATGCGTGCGTCGCTATTCCCCAACTTGTAATCCACGTGCGTGCAACACGAGAAAATCGAGAATCGAATAATGCATAAGCTAAAGCAGGCCCCAGGTATAAAACAACCATTCCTTGAAAGTTATCAGGAATATCAATGCAAGTAGAACAATAGGTCAAGAGAGCGGCCGCAGCACCTTTGGACCAAGTACCTTACCAAAGGAAAAAAAGAAGAATGCCTTTGCAAGCGATGGCAAATTTGCTCCATATATTCCTTCTTCTTCCTCCAACTGTGCCGCAGCCTAACTAGAACCTTGGCTTCCTCTAATCTTTTACTTCAGTCTCAAATTCTGGGGGACTTCCAGTTCGATATCTGAAGAAGTGTCTCCGCTTTTGCTCTAAAGGCATCCGTCAATCTTTTCTTCGACCTGCCTACAGGTCTTTCTTCTTCGATAATGATAGTAAAGACCTTCTTTGCAGCTATTTCTTCTGACGTGCCCTCTACATATCCAAACCAGCGAAGTGTATAGAGTTTTACCAACGTCACTTAGTCTATCTCGTCATTTGATATAACCAGGGTCGGCGCTTGGGTTTTTTGCGCCCGGTGCACTTTGCAATATTGCGCCCCATAACCTGTTCATTTTTGAACGCTGTGAAGAACAATGGAAAAAGACCCAAACACTAGCTAATAGGTGAAATATTTTTCATAGTTCGCGTAAAATTTAAGATTGCACCATAATAATGCATATAAGATCAAGCTTACTACTATATACACTGCACCATGACTTGTACGACATGACGGAATAGTAGTACAAAGGGTGACTCCTAAGCTTCATCTGACCACAAACAAAAAATAAAAAAATAATAAAAGATTACGTAAATATGAAGTTTTACATGGGTCAACATCCATCCACCAAAAAGCAGAGAGTAGGCGAACCCGATGGGGTCGGCAGACCTTTGAATTTTTCACGGAGTTTTTGAATCAACTTTTTGACAGCTGTGTGGTTGTTGTTGATTTTTGCCTCCCTTTTGCTAGGAAAAGAAAAAAGGAAATGGCATAAGGAATAATTAATATTAAAACGTAACAGTAACAAGCTAAAGCATTCTAACTTATAGTTGGTTGGAAAAGTTGGCTCTTGTGGAACCCCATGCGATTATTCATCGAATTTCAAAAGGAAATTGACGATTACAGCCAATTTTTGTTGGTTGGCCCTTGTGAAACTGGCGATGATATTAATTTGTTAGACAGTAATACCCCCGGCTTCATCTGCCAAACTGCGCAAGTTCGAGCAAATTAGTGTACTGAACTGAACCCCTTTTGCCTGAGCTTCTATGTAGTTTCACATATTGAACTCGGGAAAATAAAGCCTGAATTCGCACAACAGAACATGAAATTGGCATTGAACGTAAAAGCTCGCTCAAAAGAAAATAATCAACTGGAATAATGGAATATCATTCCTGTGAGCTGCTTTTTGCATTTCTAACTTCTGGCGAAAAAGCACAACAACGATTTCAAGCATGAACTGAACATGCCAGCCGGCAAAGCCATTTATGCAGATTGAATTGAACTTTATTGAACTGAGGCTGTTGAAGCCGGGGGTTTACAGGAGCAAACAATAGTAATAAGTAATTTCTTGCACCTGTGAGAATACTTTTCAATTTTATATTATTTCCCCAAAGTTTTAAATTTTTTTTAAATTTTAATTTCTTAAATTGCGCCCCGAAAAATTGTGCCCGGTGCAAGTGCACCATTCGCACTCTATGATAGCACCGCCCCTGAATATAACTCGTTGTTGGCTGTTTCTACATGTCCCTTCCTGACAAATTGGGCTTCTCAAAATCTTCCTTTAAAGGTATTTAGCATGTCCTCTATCCTTTGTGTGAGCGTAACAGGGCAAATTAGTGTCCTATATAGTGTAAACTTCGTCTTTCGATGTATTCATGTATATTTCGTTTTTGTTTCCGAGTAAAATGCTCCTGCTCATTTCTTTTCAATTCGTGGATCTCTGTTGTACCTCTAAGAATCCAAAATCAAAATTTTCTGAAAGTACTCGTCGGTTATCAAGGAATCGAGTACTTTTGAACAAGTGAAAAGTACTCATTAAGTATGTTTCATTTGACTCTACTCGTGAGTATTTACTCGAGTACTTTCCACCGATTCCGTAACCCTAGCCACACAATGTATCTTTCGAACTGAGCAAGTCAGCTGACAGAATAACGTAATGTCGATTTTGTCGCCGATTTCTGGAGGAGTCAGAATACGACTATTACCGTTCGGCCTATCAAGGTGGCAAGCCATTTAAAAGGAGCTAACTGAACAGAGTTTCCGCTGGAGGAAAGTAAATGAAGCTGAATCCGTTGAATCGGGATCTTCATAGCCAAAATTTCGTGAATTGTATTGGCTGCAATTATTTTAATCAATCGAACAACTAATCTTTAAGGATATGTTTGCAGGGCCGGCTTTTTGTATTATGGCGCCCCGTGCGAGATATTTTGATACGCCCCTAGCCTTTTAAATAAAAGACATTTTTTAATTAGATTTCCTATGTTATTGCGCACAAATTATACAACAACCTGAGTAAAAATGATGGTAATGGTCTTGATGATGAAAATGTTCTTACAACGAGCGAACACCGGCCGTTTGTGAGAACATACGGATGGATTATCATACTTAAAGACTATCGATGGCCAAGAGAAGCAAGCTTGTCACTGGTCGGTTTGTTTTACGGAAAGTATGTGGTGTGTATTGGTGTTGATTTCTATTTTAGTGGGAATTTTTTTTATTTAACTGCTTCTCCAATTAAAAAAATAAAAGGTTTAATTGACATTGATAAAATTTTGAAATCGAAGATATGAGCGCCGATTTCATGATGTTTTTCACAATAAATAGGTGTTGAGTTTTGAGTTTTGTTGGAGTGCAAAAATAACACTTTTCCAAAAAAAATGATTACTTTTTTGAGCAGTTAAATTGCGCCAATATGTATACTGTACGTATACATCGGGTGGCCGGGACGGTGTTCGCCCGTTGTAAGGCCATCTTTTTTTTTGACTCGAGATAGTCAGCCAAATTGCGCGCAAATTGTGTTAACAAAGGAAATAGGTTAATAGTAAGATCGAACGTCAGGAAGCGCTAGTTCGTAAAAGCAAGTGGAAAGAGTTTACAGTTTTGATGCTAATTTTCCCATCATCTCATTTTTCTATGGTATTATGAACAAATGGTATTTCACATCCCACAGTTATTTGTTAGTTTTTTTCTGGGGAAACGAAACACTTTTGTCCAAACATAAAAAAGTTGACCCACGTACAAGCTTGTAATATACATACATCTGCAAACTGCAATCAATGCGACGTCCAATGCGGTAATAAAAATTTAAAGTTGGGTTTATTGCAGAACCGCGCAATAGTTGGCTTTATCAGACCACCAGCAAAGTTTTTGTTTTGGTACATGGAGGCCTTCTACTTGAGAGATTGGGGGAACGAAGTATAGAAACCTCTATGGTTCTCTCTTTTTTAAAAAGGTCTTATACCTCTCTCACTTGAACTCACAAGCAAGATAGGCGGCTTATGGAGCTTCGGGGAAAGCTCTTGTGTCTCTCAAAAGCTGCTATTGCCCAGCACTGGTTTATTGGTAGAAACTTGCAAAAGTAGCAAAAGAACATATAATAAAGCTCCCTTGTCAACTGTCTTTTACGTTTTTTGAAACACAAGCTTTCTTTATCTCTTGTGCATATCCGGGGTTATGTTTTGTATTGTGGAGGTGTTATTATTTAATAATGAATTGGATGAACACATTACTGGATCGTGGCGGCGCCCCTGGAACATGGCGCCCGGGTTCGCCCACCCCTAAAGCCGGTACTGTGTATTTGCTTCACCATTTATGTCAAGTTAATGGGGTTGTATCACAAAAATGTTTTAGTTATTTTATGTTTAAAAATTTAAAAGATACGTTATAAAATGATACGTTTTTTGGATAAAAATAAAAAAAACGTGTGCGGGTGTGAGTGAATGTTTGTTTACATGTAGATGATCCGTCACATCTCAGGATTCCTCATGTTAGAGGTTCCGCCAAAAGAGTTGATGCCGAGAAAGTCGCGTTTTCCATGCGCAGTAGAATCCCCGCATGCCGTTCCCGTCCCTTAGCCTAGTCGCAACAAATTTCGAAGGGGAAATTTGAAAATACATAAGCGCATTTCTCATCAACATGTGCGCAATTTTTATTTGTGTGCAGCTTTAATTTCCCCAGCTGCGCGCTCCGGCATCAACTCTTTTGGCGGAACCTCTATTTAACTTCTGTCTATGATCAGTCGGTAACGCTGCTTTAAAATCTGGCCCACCCCAGCAAAAATTCATTACTACGCCCATGTTAAGCAGCATATTCGGGGGAAACTTTCAAACCAATCATACAACGTCTTAACAATTTGTGGCAGATGTAAAATTGGAGTTAAAAACTGCCCCAAACTAAAGCCAAAATAAGAAGTGAAAAAAGATAAAATACCGCAGAATGATGAAACATACACACCGCCAACACATAGTTATTTGAAACTGGAACCATCTAGCACCTTAGGGATTATTCAGATGACGGTGATGATGATGATGAAGACTTTGCAACGCCTACATATAAAAGAACAAAAACTAGAGTCCCCAGACCAGAAACTATACAAATATAAACAGCTACTTGAAAATGATATAATAGCTTGAAAATTGATAAAAGCGTATGGGGTGTGTAGGCACTTTTCGAAAATGTCAACGATTTGCAATCGCATCAAAAATTTAAAAGTCTTGATCAGAAGATTGCCAAAATCATACAATAATACTTTTGACATTTTGAAACATTTTAATTGCATTTGCTTTAAACAGACTGCTTCATTGCATAATCAAATTGTTGACTTATCAAAGTGTTTTGGAACTCTTGACGCAATCGTCAAAATTTTATTAAAACACTTGATTTAAATCAAAAGCCAGCCATTGACATTTTCAAAAAGTGCGTATCACAACGATGCGTTAAATTTTGTTAGTTCGATCTTAAAAGTTGATAAAGAAAATTTTCAATAGACGGCATGTCCAATTATTAAACGATTGTAAATGGCACATGCATCTACAAATGTAATTTAAAGGAAAACCAGCAAATAAAAGGCACTAATAGCTATAAATATAGAGCCATTATAAAAAGTTAATTCGCCCTCCTCATACTGGAAAGGAGATAAAATATATTCCCAAGAAAAACATCGACTACATACTTTGGGATGTAACGAGCTATGTTGCTAATAGGCAACGCATAATGGTAGCATCGCAGCAAGCAGGAAATAATAGTCATACTAATGAGATACTATCAATCAATGAGTTTCGAGAACATAGGATTATTGCAAACAAAATCAAGAAAAACTTGAAATTCATCCCCTACTTGAGGAAGGCAGATATGGTTATTAGAAAGGAGTTTCGAATAAAGTCAGCATGCGACGCTCAACAACCTTTGGAGATCGTAGCCTCGGTATCTTAGGGAGTTGGCCGTCTAGCTACCATCCCAGAGGTCCCGAGTTCGAGTCCCGGCAACCCCACGGTCCATCGGTTGGTTGATGAGATTCAACTCGTTTCAGGAGGCGTAACACTTCAGCGAGCTGTTTCTCGATGCCCCGATGTCGGTGACGCGATAGTAATGGATGGGAGTAGGTGGAATAAAAATATCACGTCTAGGTTGTGGCAGTTCCTTCCTTCTCCACTAGAGCTGCTGTTCGACATTGCACTCTATACGAAGAAACATAGATAGTCGACAGTATAGAAGGCCGTTCCTGAGCCTCTAGTCACCCACTTAAAAAAAACTGCAGCTGGATGAACAACAGCTTTTGTTTCCTGCCAGATATAATTCCATGTGAGAAGAAGCCTTATCTGACATTAATAGCCGCGAAAATTTCTACATTATAAATACTGGAGAGCAAGGAAAAACATTAGTATTTAAATTTGTGAGGCATGAAAATTTGAAATTTGTACGAAATGTTAATAGATAAATAAAAGTTATATAGCAGAAACTCTTTTATTTAATTTTTATCTCAAAACCAAAACTCAAGTTAATGCATCGAAACCTAGCTTAGTAATATCCCGCTCAAAGCACATCGAACTTCATAACTGCAGATTCTATCCCCCACCTCGAAAGTCCCATCCAAGACACAAGGGACATGAGACCCAGACAAATAGCGAAGTTTCAACCAAGGCGCAGCATGTTCAAACGCTCATTCAGCGCGAAAGCACATCCGAGGCACGTGTAATCTAATTTTATCCAAGACTCATGTAAGTTCAAGAATGGCGTAGCAAATCCAAAGGCTCATCCGGCATTACAGCTCATCCGAGACATATGGAAGTTCAATCTAATTTCCCAAGTTCATCCAAGACTAAGCAAAGTTCACCCAATTTCACATAATTGGCGCTTACTAACACCCAAGACACCATCCACACCCAATACAACAACCGATGACGTCTCTGTGCTGATAGTGGCATAGCTATACTACTGGTAACGTAGTGTTTACTCGATTTTTAAAGAAGGCTCCGATTTTTACAAGTGATACCGGGAAATTATGATTCTGTTAAATCCAGAAAAGATAACTTCATTTCAAAGAGTTTATTAGATATTAGAGAAACTAATCAATTAGCCGAAGTCAACAAAGTCGGTATCACTTTTGGTTCGAGCGATATCGTGCAGGTTCAAAACTCACGTGCGTCACGTTAGAAATTAAAATTGAGTTTTCAGCAGAACCTTCTATGAGCGACAGTGCCGGATTTACCAACAAGCAAAACAAGCAATTGCTTGAGGCCCCTACCCTCAGGGGGCCCCGCGCCTCTTATATTTTGTTTGGTTTGTCTTCAGATAAAAGGGAAGTAAACAAATTGTTTGGCTATGGTCAAATATTCATTATGATGAATATTCTTTTGCGAATCAAATATACAACCGTCATAGTTTTGCGACTAAAACAATAAATGTAAAACTGAACGTAACTACGAACATTTCAAACTTTCAAAGCAGAAAAGAAAGAAAAGAGTAGCAGCTTACCGAAGGGGGGGCCCCATCACGAGGTTGTGCTTGGGGCCCCGCAACATATAAATCCGGTCCTGATGAGCGAGCCCCACTGTGGCGTCGTTTACTCAAATTCTTTTCAGATTATATTTCCGTTAATACGTTTTGAGCGGAACCTCAACGAAGACGATATTTTTTTTGGTTCGCACGATGTCGTCCAAGGAAAAATGAGAACATACGTATGCACAAACTCCTGCTACTGCTTCTGAAAAATTCCTTCTTGTTTGTGTGTATTTTTATGTGGAAGACTAGAGGCTAAGGGAAAGCCCCTTTTGTACTGTCGAAAATATATTTTTTCGTATAGAGTGCAATGTCGAACAGCAGCCCTAGTCCGAAGATAGTGCAGAGAAAGGAATTTATTGTCCTGCTGGCCTTTTTAACGCTGTTAACGTTCAAGAACTCAGCCCCACGCTTGATCGCCTCTCCCATGCGTACAAAAACAACTTGCTTGGCGGTGATTTCAACGTCAACTTAATAAATAAATCTACCCTACAAAATTATTTGGTGTATACTATGCACACTCTTGGTTTGAATCCTATCAATGTTCTCCCCATATATTTTAATTGTAAGGCACCCTCCTTGTTCGAGATGTTATTCGTTTGTCATAGCTTCTCTGTTGATCTAACTTAATTGCTATGGCTGATGTCGATGATAAAGTTGTTGAATTCAATCGGATATTGCTCAATCTATTTGATGAGGTTCACCGCGGAAATAAAATCGTAAAATTAAGGAACCAAAGAGAAACTTTTATGCTTCCAAACTTGATCCACCCCTTCCTTTTTTTTATGTGATAGACTAGAGGCTTAGGGAAAGCCCGTTTGTACTGTTCGAGTGCAATGCCGAACAGCAGCTCTAGTCGGAAGATAGAGAAAAGAAAGAGACCAATGACATGCGCTTGAGCTTGAGCGGGGAAGGACTAGCGAAGGCTATGATAGAAGGAATCAGGAATGTAAAGAGGGGAGAAGAAAGAAGGAAAGTTGGCCGGGATTCGAATCCGGGGCCTCTGGGATAGTAGTCAGGCGCCTTACCTCTAGACTACCGAGGCCCCTATTTGGAATAATTTGCATCACTTGGGCGTTCACTCTAAAAATGCAACCGCTGCACATACTCTCTCCCCTGAAACCTTTAACCAATATTTTGTGGCCATCTATATGGTACCCGAGATTCATTAACCCCCTGTGGCTTCTCCGAACGGCTTCTACTTTCGCGGTCTCGACTGCCTCCAGGTAATATCTGCTCTAAAATCAATAAAATCCAATGCGACTGGTAGTGATATCATACCTCCAAAGATCTTAAATATGATCATACCTCGTCTCTTACCTGTTATTGCTCATTTATTTAACGCCTGCCTCACTGTTTCTAAGTTTCCTTAAGCGTGGAAGCTTGCCTTTGTTATCTCCAAGTGCCCGTCCCTTACTTGCCCCTCGGTGAACGTCTCCAAGTAATAAATGTATGGCAATCTGGCTACAGCGAGCAACATAGCTGTGAGTTTGTACCGCTTAAAATTACTTCCGATATCCGTAAGTCCCTTGATGAACAACTTGTTTGCTATTTGGTGTTACTTGATTTCTCTAAAACGTTCGACAGTTTAACTACGCCTTGATTTTGCAAAAACGTTCCCACCAAGTAAACTTTCCTCCTTCTGCACTCAACCTGAACTTTCTAACTAATCCTTCTCAGAAAGTCGAGCTCAAAACCAATTGTTCTTCGATTGCCTTGTCCCCCAAGGCTCTATCTTTGGGCCTCTCCTATTCAGTGTTTTCATTAATAATCTTCCTTCAGTAGTTAATGACTCCAAAATTCACATGCACGCAGATGATATGCAACTTTATATTTCGGCACCAAAAAATCAATTTGATAGATGTATTATGAAGCCTTAGCCACCAATCTCCATATTATTAATAAAATTATCTTCTTTGAACCTTCTACAAGTCAATCCTCGGAAATCCCATTATATCCTCTTCTCCCATTCCTCCACTGGTACGACAGGTATGACATGCTGCGATCACATCGGTTATATCTTTCGCCATTGTCTAAACTTAGTCCCCACTGTTGTTTGCTCAGTAGGGCTCTCCGTATGAGCTTAGCGAAAGCCTTACTCCTCACTTATTTAATGCATGGCCTTTCCATTTTTCCTTCTCTTCCTGCAGCAGTAAGCGCAGTATTGCCTTCAATGAATGTGTACGTTTCGTCCACAAAGTATGCCGTTTTGATCATATAACTACCTATTATAATTCGGGTTTAGGCTGCTCCTTTAGTGAGTTCTGCGAGTTTCGGCTTCTTCGTCTATTTCATGATATTCTTCATCACAAATTGGTCAATGTTCTTTCTTTGTCGTCACAGCTCTTCAGGAATTCTCTGACAGTTCATTTGTAACTCGAGGATTCAGTGCCCATTTTTAATCTCTTAACTAAAAGGACAGTTAAGCGAATACTTCTGCACTTTTCTATTAACGGGGACATGGAACTCACTCTTGCTTGGGAATTCAATGCAACCAAAACAAAGTACTGTCTTATCTCTACAAAAACCTACACCGCCCGTTCCTCTATCTCAGTGGGCAAAAAGAATGTAATAACTAACACATCTCTTAACATACTAGGCGTAACCTTCAGATCTGCGATGGAATAATCACATATTCCAAATCGGCAAACAAGCTACCCAATGCGTGAGATTCCTCAAGAGATGCAAGTTCCTCCTTCAGCCAACTGCCCTGGCTACAATCTGCAAGTCCTTTATTCGGCCGCGTCTTGAATACAACTCGTATATTTTGCGAGCGCCCCAAAAACCACCTTGGCTTGGCTGGACAAAGTGCAAAACCGCGCCATCAAACTCATTGGCGATAGCACCCTTTCCTCTTCCATCGACCCTTTAAGCCGCGACTATTCCCCTGAAATTAAAAACCTCCTGCCTGCACGACAGCTTTTTTTCCGCAACACAAGACTAGTCAACTCGGCTCACCCCACACGCTGCAGCCCTTCTCTTCGCGCACATTACTTTTTAGTAGTTCGTTTATAAATGGAACAACTCGATTGTGGAACTGTCTTCCGCAGTCGGTGTTTCCGAACTCATATAACATTTCAGAGTTGAAACGCAAGGTTCATCGACATCTACTCACGCACCCTCCAGACCCCTAACCTATTCTTTCTTCTCTATCCTTCAAATCAAGCTTTACTACTAGACGCTGGCCGTGACTTGAACGGCATGACAGATTAGTAGTACAAAGAGTGATTCCTAAGCTTGACGTTACACATAATAAAAAAATAAATTTCTGCACAACTTCTCTCTTTTAACTTATCGATCCTAGTATTTATTTTTATTTTTTTATTATATTATTACAGCGTTTTTTGGTAGTTTGGTAGTTTTTTTGGTTAGTTCCCATAAAACACATTCAACGATACATTTGGTGCAGATTTTCTTTTTGGCTCAAATCCATTGTTTGTCTGTTTGTACACTTCAGTACTTGGCCATTCAAATATTTTCGTCAAGTTTGGCTGTCATGAGGCTGTATGTGCTCCAATTAAAAATAGTTAAAATTACGGCCATCATATACCCCTTAAAAATCCAAGCGGCCGGTGTTCGCCCGTTGGAAGGCCTATTTTTATTTTTACTCGTGTGGTTTCCTTGCTGCATCTGGGACTCGCATAGGATGGTTTTCAATTTAGATAGGAATTCATACTTTACATAAATCAAAAGAAAATTAATTTAAAAAAGAAAGTAGGAAAAAAGCGTTTTTATTACAAAGAAAGTGGTACACTTACTAATTCTACATTTTAAAAATAACAAATCCTTTCAAATTCAACAATTGCTCCTTGAACTTCATCACAGCGTGGGATTATAAATTTTACTTATAAACAGTGGGATATTATCCTTCTTATCAGCTATCACAGAGATGAAAGGCCTGTCTATAGTAAACACCAGATCCTCGTGAGGAGTAAACGACAGGGGTAGCAAAATAACAAAACTTGCTGCTGACGCTATAGTTCCCTGCTCGTCCACAACTAGCATCGCCTGCTGTAGAATGTCGCTTACTCTTGGCTCGTCTCGTAGTCCCATGTACGGCAGGCGACTCCGTTGAGTGAAGAGATCTGTAACTCCCATCTGTCAAGTAGAGAGAGAGAGGAAGGAAATGTCGTGTTACCATGTTTTAGGGGAAAGTTTGTGGAAGCCAAAATGTAACTTTACCTTCAGGAGAGCGTTGACTATGGAGAAGCGTGACTTGATTTTAAACTTTGGCATTCGCAACGTCATGAGTCTCGGGAATCCTGTTGAAGTTTTCTTGATAATTTTCTCAAATGTTTCAGCATCCATCTGCTTGATGAATTGCCCCAAATCGACGTCTTCATTTGGAACAATTAGCAACATTGAATAGTCTGGATTCTGTAAAATATTTGGATTTGAATATTTGTTCATTATAAGTTTAAGTTAGTTTTTAATCCTTAATAAAAATGTCGTGTCTTTACAGCTCGGGGGTGTCAAGATTCGCTTGTTAGGAAGCGTATTTATAAATGTATGTCCTACACGGGGAAAATGCTGACAGCGAACAGCCTAATACATTCAGAGATAGAGTACAAACAAATCTGATTCTTGATATTAATTTCTTATTGTTTGGTGAAAATAATTGTTCTGCATACAATACAACAATATCGGTGCTGATATACTGATAAAGTCTGTATCGCAAAATTTTTGTTGAAATTGTATATTGGCATTCAGTCATGTGTATAAGAAAGCGATAAATACAGTGCTGGGTTCTCGGGTGATATGGTAATTCAGGAATTATGTAAGATTTTACCGTGATTTGGTAAACAATGATAAACATTCTCCGAGTCACAATAGTAATTTTTTTATTTTTTCTATTTGGACACTAGAGCTTCAAGGCACCCAAGTACCATCCTAGAGGATCATGGTTCAAAACCATTCCGCGACTTGGTCTTTCGTGTATCCATATTTCCCACGCAAGTAACTTTCGTTCTTTCTTCTCTTCCTTTTTACAAAAAAAAGTGCTTGTCCTATTTCCTGCCATCCCTTCTAACAAAGCCCAAAGCTTTCTTCTTGGCAAGACTAGGAGCCAATCTTATAGACACTAGGAAAAAGCCGCTGTTTGTGAGGAACCATGCACTTCCTTTGAATGGCACACCCCAGATGCTTCCTAGAGCAGTGATTCTCAAAGTGGGCTTCCGTGTCACCAGCGCCGAAGGGCAAATACATACGCAGACTCACTGGCGCTGCGCCGGCCGTTTAACGTTCTCGTTGCGTTCTTCGTTCTTGCTAATCAGAAAGTGCGATTGACCCTTCTTGCTTGAAATTTGGTCTACGTTACGCCGCGTAACATTTTGGCCGCCATTCCATATTCCCATGTCGAGGGGGTTGTGAAGAAAATGGTAATCCGCCCTCTTGAGATGGCCGCCATGGGCCAAACGATATATAGAGTATACTATATTGCTTATGGTGTTCTACTTATCATACCCTTTCATTTGATACCCATGTCGAAGGGGTTGTGACGAATATTTCAATCCGCCCTCTTGAGACTGCCACCATGGATCTAAAGGTATATTGAGTATACCATATTGCATTGTCATCGGAGCTAAAGCTGTATGCAAAATTTCATCATGATAGGATATCCGGAAGTATTTGAAAAATTGATGGCAAAATTTGTTCCGTCAAGAAAACAGTAATCCGTCCTCTTGAGCCGCCCGCCATGGATCTAACGGTATAATGAGTATACCATATTGCATTGTCATCGGAGCTAGAGTTAAGCCGGACTTACAAGAGGCAGTTCATTTAATAGTAAATTGTATTGAAGCTTCAACTTTTTTAAATGTCCCGGTTCAAAAACAATGTACTACTGGGATATGAGCGTGTATCATTCGTTTGTAAATTACGAAGTGGAGAGACATTTCTTACTTCTTTTGCGGCAGCAAAATATCCAATCTGAACTGCGCCGAGGTGAGATTGTACACACGAACTGGAACAACATTTTCTTATTTCTTTTGCGACAATAAAATATCCAATTCGAATTGCGGCGAGGTGAGATTGTAAACACGAACTGCAGAGATATTTTCTTACTGATTTTGCCGCAGTCAAATATCCAATTTAAACCGAGCCGTGGTGAGATTGTAAATACGAGCTGGAGTCTCGCTGGAATCTCTTACATTTTTGAAGGAGTGAAATTTTATACTAAAGAGACAATTCTTACATTTTTTGAGGGAGTGGAGTTTTGTGCTCGAGTGATATATCTTACATTTTTCGAGGCAGGTTACAATTCTTACATTTTTCGAGGGAGGCAAATTTTGTACTGAAGAGACAGTTCTTACATTTTTTGAGGGAGTGAAGTTGGAGATATATTTCTTACATTTTTCGAGGGAGGTAAAATTTTATTTTTATTTTTTAATCTCTATCTGTAACAAATAAAATATTTTCGTGTTATTTTCAATTTTAGGGAGTTTCATTTAAATATGTTTTTCTTTATACAGTTAACAAAAATTTTAAAGAATATTTTTGTAATCAACATTCATAGGCACGATAATTAATATTTCCATTCATTTATTCATCATTTATCGTATCCTCTCTTTCGCAAACGCAATAGATCTCCCCGCATCGCAACATTTGAGCTATTCACTACGTGACGTGCTAGCAATACAATGGCACCTCGCCTCATTTGAAGTGAGACATTGTACTGGTTCAAAAGGAAAAAGAGGCTCCTCTTACAAACTCATTTTATTATCGTGTCCTACCCCACACTAATCGGAGCTGAAATTGTGTGCAAAATTTCAGTGATCGGGTAACCGGAAGTATTCAAAAAATCGATTACAAGATATGTACCGGACAAACAGACAGACGAGAAAGCGAGCTAATAAAAACGTTTTAAAATATATTAATGGATAAATATTATACATATATCATACACTCGGCGACACATGATTGTAGGCAGTCCAAATTTCTCAGAAAGTTTGAATAGCAACAGATTTTTGGGAAATGTAATGCCCTCATCGTATGGCGGTATAACTGTTTTGTACCGATTCAAATTTTCCAATGTATCTGAAGCGTAATACATTTTTTATGAAGAATCTACTGAAAATTGCTATAAAAACCTGCGACATTTGAATGTAGGCACTTTCAGCTATACGAGTTTTGGGAAGTAATTTACAGATATTTTAAAACAAAAACAAAGAATTATTTAATAAAACAAATTTGTGATATTTTTAATAATGTGTACTACCACCATTTCTATATATAAGTTCAAAAATTCTGTTAATCATGGAATTGTACAAATTTCTTAAAATTTCTACAGGAATTTCATTCCACGCCGTTGTTACAGCCACTTTTAATTCCTCTATGGTATCGAACTGTGTTCCGGATCCACAAATTTTTCTCGTGAGCCATCCCCAAACATTTTCTATTATATTCAGGTCCGATGATAGAGATGGCCAATCTAAAACCTGCATATTTTCTTCCTCAAACCACTGTTTCACTACCCTGGCTGTGTGAACTGCAGCGTGGTCATGCTGGAAAATCCAATGTGACCCTTCCATCTTTTCTATTATTTTAAGTTTAGCACTCTGTAGTACCGCTTTGTAGTCATTAGCTGTAAATCTTCCACTAAGAAAGGCCAAATCAATAGGTCCATTGTACTAGATGGCCCTCCAAACCTTCGCGACGGTGGCGACGCGATAAAAACTTCTGCTCCTTCTTTAAATCGTAGAAGTAGAACGCATATCCATCCGGTCCATCTAGTGTAAAGCGTTTTTCGTCTGAAAAAATGGCACTTGTCCATTCGTTTGTCCATGTTCATGTGTGCTCGGGCGAATTCCAGTCTCATCTCTTTGAGGCTAATTACACGGCATAACACTTTCTGTCTTAACAAACCGGTTTGTGCGTGTTATACGAATTACATGATAAACTGACTGTTCTGCATTTTTTCGTGTAACAATTCTATTGTCTATGTAGCTGTGTACAAACTGTCAGTTAAGCTAAGTCATTTTCGTAGACCCCGAGAATGAAATTATGATTGTGTTAGTGTGTTGCTCTGTGCAGTCGAGAATTTTTTGGGATGCACAAGTATCAAACTTCCCCGCCTATAAAACCGGTTTATTGGAATTATTGGAAGTGTTGATGGAAGAAATGTTATGCCGTGTAATAGGCCTCTTTGTGCCTCTTGGTTAATAGTGGTTTTTTCTTGAGACGACGACGTTGTATAGTTTGAGAACTTTTCAGTATACGCTGCACTGTGCGAATACCAGCAGATGTTCCAGCTTCTTCTCTAATTTGTCTTGCTGTCTTTGAAGCATTTGATGCTATTCTTAAAATTCTGCGCCTCTCTGGTGCACTGGTTACTCTTTTCGTCCTCCCTTTTTGCCTTTTTCCATAATTTTCGGGGTCTTTCAGGAATCTATCAACTACTCCAGCACTTCTGTTGATTCTCCTGGCAACTTGCCTGTTGGAATAACCTTCTTCCTTTAAAGCCTTTATTTTACCAATTTCTTCAAGTGTTAGGTTTTTACCGCTTCCCATTTTTGCCTTACTACTTGTCTGCTTTAACAATTAAAACAATTAATCTCACTCACAACAATTAATCTCACTCTGCTTTCAAATAACTTCTGTGCCTACATTCAAATGTCGCAGGTTTTTATAGCAATTTCCAGTAAATTCTTCATAACAAATGTAGTACGCTTCAGATACATTGGAAAATTTGAATCGGTACAAAACAGTTATACCACCATACGATGAGGGCATTACATTTCCCAAAAATCTGTTGCTATTCAAACTTTCTGAGAAATTTGGACTGCCTACAATCATGTGTCGCGGAGTGTATATTATTTTATTTTTTCATCGTTGGGTTCCGCCAAATTTTATACATTATAGAAAAGTTCCCTATGAAATAAAGTTTGGGAACTACTGTCCTAGAGGCTTGGGCTGACCACAGCAAGCAGAGATCACGCAAACCTCTTGATGAATCGTGTCGTTCATAGGCAGATTGGGGACAGGCCGCCAGATTGAGAATACTATATCGCTATACTATATCACCATCGCTGTGAGGAAGAATAAGCCAGAGAGACAAACGAACATGTTCTTTGCAGTTGTCCGGCTCCAGTTAGGATCAGACATAGTCTATTTGAAAACTTTTTCTTACAGGACTAGGAGGAGGTTTCGAAGCTTAAAATGGTAGATATCGATCCTGAATTTCCTTTGGAACCGCAATTCACCAGCCATCTGTTCGGATACCAGATCATTAGTGCGTTTCTCCCGTAAATGCCCTACAGTTACAAATAGTTCTATATTCCCCTAAATCTCGTTACTTCTTTCTCCACTAAATTTTTGAAATGCATACTTACATCTTTGGAGCGAAGAAGTAACCACATCGTAGTATAGTTTAAACAAATAAACTTTTTTGATTCGTTACTCATATAAGTATTTGGCTTTCGATTTTACTTATTTCAGTAGTCGATACTTTTGACTTAGTACTTTAACTCATATCAGTACTTATGGGGTAGAATCGAGTATCGAGTCAGAATTCAAATCAACTGCAAGTTTATCTCAGACTTGAATATTTTCCATATAAAGTCTTTACACATTATAAGTATTTTTCTGCCTCAATTAAGAGCCTTAAACATCCCTGAACTCTTTTTAATTGAGGCAGAATAATATGTCCCAAATGCGAATTGGAGTTTCTTATGGTACAGAAATTCGTATGCTTCTCTATCTGTTGCACGAACGTGGATTCCAGACAGAGAAAATGCTTGCAAATTTCTGTGCGGTAAAAGAGCTACAATTTGCGTTTAGTATGTAAGCGACCTTTTATAGATTTGAATTTATATGCCTCGCCGAGTAACAATCAAACTCCCCATTCTTAGCCTGAAACAAGAACACACACACACACCGTTAAAATGCCTGCATGGCACCCGAAGTCTTGGATTAACCTTACGGTACGCCTTAGTAAAACTAGCACTTGCCAGTTTTTAGCCTGCAACAAGCACAGTACGCCTGAGTAAAAATTCTACTTCTCTACAGGCATGAGTGGAATAGTCCAAAAGAAACACGGTTCGCTTTGCCGGGTGCCATTAAGCATATTCATAAGACAGGTTCTCGTTTGATCGCATAGGTCAAGCAGAATTTGACGTGGTGAGTACTTAGGTGGGGACCGCTTGGTACATTCAGATCAGTAACAGACTCATGCATACCTCTGGCGGGCACATTTTAAGAATTTCTTGCCTTTAACAGGAGCGTGCATACCCGTGTGGCCAGCGCCTCTGTTCACTATTCGTGCTTTTACTTGGCATGTAAGCTACATAGGTATTTGAAATCTGTCGGAGACGAAATGCATACGCTAAGGTAATTTGCACAAATATCAAAAGCTACTCATCGATTCTCAATCGAGTAAAAAGTACTCATTGAATAATTTTCTTTCGATTCTACCCATGAGTATTTAATCGAGTACTCCCCACCGATTTCGTATCCCTAGACATAGTGAGTCTATTGAAAGCGGAAAAACGCGATTACTCCGGCGGCCATGATGTTTTTTTTTGTGATTCCGAAATTGTTTCCTTAAAAAGTCACAAGGAAGCTGTGGTCCAATTTTCAGCCATTTTGGAGTTTTGTGTCCTTAAATTGCTAATTTAGGAGAGGTAAAAATATGGGTGATTGTCATGAAATGGGGGTAGTGGCTGGCTGGCCGTTGTTCTCTAGCTACAACGCCTCAAACAAATTTTTTCTGGGGTGAAAATCTCCATCCAGTAATAAAACATTCTCTCCTTCATCGCCTCCCGCGGCAAGCACTCTTGAACAAAATGGCGGCCCTTCGACCACCGAAAATGTCGCCTCCGTAACCTGTCCATTTTCCGCTTTTACGTCACGGCACTACGTTTACGGAAAAACAGTGCATTATTGCCGCGAGCCTAGGGTCTCAAACGATAGCAGCAGTGTTCCGAAACTGATCACCGGTATGTATTACGCGGGCGGATACCTGCTTAGTTAGATGTCAGTGTTTACATTCTGACTGTTGTTTGTTGCAAATTTCAATAAAAACTATAAGAATAGCGCACACGCAACGACAAATTGGTTGTCAAGTGGCACTAAGTAGTGAAAACGAATCGTCACAAGTTTCTTTATGAATGTTTATCCTCGCCGGACGTTTAGACTGTGAACAATTTATAAACAAGAGAGCAACCCTCAAGAAAATTATCGAAGAAAAAAAACTGTCGCCTCCGTAATGTGTGTTTTCGTTGTGATATGTGTTGCAAATCTCTTTTAACTCGGTTCGGTATATTTGTTTGCATTTGTAGAGCAAGCAAATTTTCGGAAAAATTGTTTGCTCTCATTGATCATGAAAGCGACGGATTTTTCGATGAAATGTCGCTACCGTAATTGTCGCCTCCGAAGCCATATAATTTCGGCTTTTCGATATAAACTTCTCACTGTCTATACCTCGTGTGTATTTATGTGGAAATATACAGAAAGTACTTTAAAATAATGTTGAAAACACTTGAGAAAATTTTTTTTCAGCACTTTTTTTTTGTTCACAAATTTTTGTTCAAATCTCAAAAACTCCCATTTCATGACAATCACCCATATAACTAGTTGGGATGTGGGTTTGACCCCTTCGGTCCACACGATTAACTTCCCAGTATGATGAACGAAGATGGAATAAACTGACTTCTTACAAAATAGTTATATGTTTAGCACTAGTGAGAAATTGACTAGTATCAGAACCGCTGACCAAGTAATCTTGAGAGAAGCTAGTTCAAATAACTATAATAGCGGTAAACCCACAAGATTTTTCTACAGAATTTGTTTTTCCAGAACGTTAGCAAACAAACATTTCCTTCGTACTTCTTTCACTACATTAAAGCGGGTATTTGAATACGTATTGAGCGTGTTGAAGCGCCGGCGCCCTGGATAAACTGGGAAGCGAATGACTTCTTTGGAAATTCCAAAGCTTTCCGGAGATATGTATGAGCAAAACTAATCAATGTAAAGTACTTGTCAGACTTGACCAAAACGAACAAATTTTGCGGTAACTTCTAGAAATCCCGAGATGAACCGCAATTTCTTGAAACTTCATCACGCATAGAAAACAAGCCCCGTCAAAAAGGGCTGATCCAAGGTTTGAAAAATTCGTGATTGTAAAGAGTAACGAAATTTTTGCACGATTTTGAAAGGTTGTCGGATTTTGTCAAGTGATGTTTTGTTCGAAGGCTATCGCTGTGCAGAACCCAAAAAAGATCACTTCGTTTAGAACGGGTCTCATTCCATCGAGTTTATTAGAGATTAGCAAACTTGTCAATTTAAGGTCTTTCTGACAATTAGCCGAAGTTTTTCTATTTAAACAAAAAGGCCTGACTGAATATTATGAAATTTTTTCAGAGAATTTGCTATACTGAGGTTACGACTGATCTTCGTTCCTCTCTTGATCGAGGTGATATTGCAGTACTAGTTCTTCTTGATTTCTCCAAGGCGTTTGACTCTGTGGTTCACTCGCATCTCCTTCATAAACTTAGTCAACGGTATCACTTCTCTTCTTCTTCTGTTCGTCTTTTTTCTTCTCTTCTCTCTAATAGGCTTCAGTGTGTTCGGCACAATAATGTGATATCCTCTTTCCTTAGAGTACCTGCAGGTGTGCCTCAGGGTTCGGTTCTTGGTCCTTTGTTTTTCTTCCTTTATATTAATGATCTTCCATCTGTTATCCGTCACTGCTCTTTTCATCTCTATGCTGATGACCTTCAGCTATATATCTCGTGTCCGCCTCATCAGATTGAGAACTGTGTCTCTAAACTCAATAGAACCCTATCTCAAATTAATGAGTGGAGTTCTAGTAATTTCCTTAAACTAAATCCAATTAAATCACAAGTACTTTTCCTTAGTCGTTGCTCGCTGTCCCTGGATGGTTTCCCGCCTATTTTACTTGATAATGTTCCTCTACCAATCGTTGAATGTGCCAAAAATCTGGGTATTGTTGTCAATTCCAAACTTTCCTGCTGTAATCATGTCTCGTTGATGCTCTCTAAAATCTATGGCACTCTTCGTAAATTGCGGCTACATGGAAGTCTGTTATCTTCGCCTATTCGAGCTAAACTCATCAAATCACTTGTTGTTCCCCATTTTCTGTATGGCTCGTTGGTGTATATTTCCTTCGACTCATTCTGCAGTCAGCGTCTTAAGGTCGATTCGCACTATACGGAACGTCAACGTCACGTCACGGAACGGCAACGTCACGTCAATTTAGCTTTCAATTCGCACTTAAACGTCACGTCAACGTTACGTAAATTTTGCGTTCAGTCTAAAAAAAATTAGATAGGGTATTGTCTTCATTCCGTATTGCTGATTTTAAATTATTATTTGGAATGCCAAAGTTTAATAATACCAAGTTAGCAATGAGCATTAATTTTGGATGAAGAAGAAGAAAAATTAAATTTAGCAACAAAAAATAAAAAATGGGTGCAAATCATATTTAGTAGAAGAAGACAAGAAAGAGAATACCACCCCTTGTATAAGGAATTGGATGACGACGAAATAAATTTTTATAAATATTTGAGAATGTCGAAGTAGCAGTTTTATATACTTTTAATAAAAATTGAACATAAAATTTAAAAAAACACATCTTTTCGAGACGCTATATTAGTGCTAAGCAAAAATTGATGGTTTGTTTAATACATATAATTAAACAAGTCAACTTCGTTTAATATAGAAAGTAAAAATTAAATTATATTTCATTGGTTAAATGTGTGATGGGATAGCTTTCATAAAATTCTTGTGCTGACGCGGAAGAGTTGAATTTTGAGATGGGGATAGTGTTGGTGTTGCCGTTTGAAAATATATTGAACATTGAACATATTGATTCCTGGGGATTTGAAGTTGATGATGATATGCAGGAAGAACTTGTTTGAATTTACATTGGTTGTGGGCGTTGCATATCATATTGGTAGCTACTTTGCACCTGAGGCGAACGCATCGGTCTTATAATGCTGTACGTTAATGGTAATGTAGTAGAGGGTATAAATCGTTCTTTTGATTTCTCTTCTTGCAACTTCGTCCATTCTAGTTTAGAAACTATTGCAAAAATTAAAACCTAACACTTACCTGGGGTCTTATTCTGTATTAGAATACTCAAATGCTTTTTACTCGAAACTGTTATCCGAAACTAAAATGCTTCCGTATTCCCTATTACAATATTGCTTCATTTAGTAGGAATGTCCCCGAAAGAGATGAAAATGAGTGCAAGAGGTTTCAATTGTCTCCCCCATACACAAAATGTTATAAATTACTCGATTAATAGACAATATAGTGTGTATGTGTGAGATTTTTTCCATTTTGATTTAAAAGTTTATGTTGTTTAAAATCTTCTTATTTTTTACCTTTTAGTCGTTTTTTTTAGTATTTATATTAATTTTGCGTTCACAACTGATCAATATATTAAGGTAAAGAAAAGAGTTTCTTAAAAATTTTTTTTTCCTTTTTTTTATTTTTTACTTTTTAGTAACTAATAGCGTTAATTAATACATTACAATTTCCAAACTTTTAATTAAATTATCATGTTAAATAAGGAAACTTTTTTACATGTTTTGTATTTGTTTCTTTACAACAGTTCTAAAGTGCAGCCCAAAAATGCACAATTTGATGACCCCTCAAAAATCTAATAGCGCTCTACGTTTTTTTTTACATTTCGAAAGGTAGTGTGTTCGCGTATACTGGCTGGAGCAATAAAAACTAAAAACTGGAAACTTATTTTTTTGCATCTTTTTAAATCATATTTTTATTTGCTATTTGTAGCTATGTTATGTCTTCCACCATTTTTTAGTGAACGCCATATTTTATTTAAAACGACGTCATACAGTTTACTTTCTTACTCACTTTCATACACTTTCATTTGGTATCCATACCGAGAGCGAAGTAAATAAAAGGGTAAACCGCCATTTTATGTTGGCCGCCATTTTGAATTGAAATGACGGGACACAGACAACAGTATTCTAATTGTCACTCCCTTCCATTTGATACCCATGCCGAGCGCGTTGTAAAGAAAAATTGATCCTCTGCTTTGTGTTGGCCGCCACTTTTATGCCGCCATTTTTCTACCGCCATTTAGGATGACGCTAATTGTATTCAACTTGTTATAACCTTTCATTTGATACCCATATCGAACGAGTGGCTTGTAAAGAAAAATGTAATCCGTCATATTTTTTTGGCCGCCATTTTTAATTTGGAATGACGCTGCACAGCTAATAGTATTCTACTTGTCACACTCTTTCATTTGGTACCTAAACAAACGGGTCCATTTTGTGTTAGCCGCCATTTTGTATTGAATTTGTAATGATGCCACACAGCTAACAGAATTCCACTCGTAATACCCTTTCATTTGATACCCATGTCGGGGATCGGGAAACACAATTGCAAAACTTGGCCGCCATTTTAGAGCCGCCATCTTGATTCTTTTATAAAAATGTCATACAGCATCGTCACATGAACTATGCATATGATCAGTCAAATCAAGGCACGGCACGTCAAAATATAGTTTGAAACTAATCTTGACGTGCCGTGACGTTGACGGTCCGTGACGTTGACGGTCCGTGACGTTGCCTATATATGTGAACGTGTAGTGCAAAACTCATTGAAGAATATTTTGACGCGACGTTGCCGTTCCGTGACGTGACGTTAACGTTCCGTATAGTGCGAATCGACCTTTAAAGTGGCATTTAATGATTGCAATAGGTTCATTTTTCATATGAGAAGGTCTGATCATGTGTCGGGTGTCCAAAATTCCCTACTGGGTTGTGACCTCTTTCAATTCCGTGATCTCATGGCTCTACTTCTCTTGCATAAGGTCTTTTATTCCAAAAGTCCCTGCTACCTTGCTAACTTCCTTGTTCCTCTGCAATCCTTGAGATCCATCAAATTCCTGATTCCTGCCCACACTTCCCTAATTGGTAGTCGTTCCTTCTTTGTATATACTCTTAGAATCTGGAATAATCTTCCTAGTCACATTCAGAGGATGAGCACGGCCACAGTATTCAAAAAACATGCATCTATTTTTCTATCTTCTTCGTCTCACTAGCTTTCTTTATATCTCTTTCTTCACTTTCCTACTTCATTCTTTTTACTTAATTCTGTATTTCATTCTTAATTTTCTTCTTCTTTTATTTTTGCTTTAATTTTATTTTAATTTTAGTTTTAATGTAATTGTAATTTAATTTAATTGTAATTTTTAAATCTAATTTTAAGTTTTTTCCTTTGTAAATCCTTTCTGTTGTTGTAATTCCTGTATGTACTCTAAAAGATGTGAATCTTGTATTATTATTATTATTATTTCTTCGTTAATATTCTTTTTTCGGCACCTCAATGAAGTCAATATAGTTTTTAGTTCGCGCGGTATCGTGCTAGTACAAAAATCATAAACTTCGTTTAAACAAAAAAAAAACGGTTCGACCGAATTATATGAAAATCTTTTCAGATCATATTTTGGTTAATACGCTTCGAACGACACGTCAACTAAGTCGATATTTTTTATAGTTCGCGCGGTATAGTGCAGGTACGAAAATCACTTAAGTCATTTAAACCAAAAACCGCTGGACCGAATATTATAAAAATCTTTTCAGATTATATTGTCGCTAATACGCTTCGAACAGCACCTCAAGTAAGTCAATATCCTTCGTGGTTCGGGCGATATCGTACAGGTACAAAAATCACTTACGCCGCTTAAACAAAAAAATGGCTCGACCGAATTTTATGAAAATCTTTTCAGATCATATTTCGGTTAATACGCTTCGAACGACACCTCAACCAATTCGATATCTTTTTTGGTTCGCGCGATATCGTGCAGGAAAAAATGACCACATACGTACGCACCCACTCGCACACACACACATACTTCCTCCCAATTTTTTTCTTAAAATGCTCCTGGGACCTTGAAAGATGAAAATGTTTCCTTTTATTGCTGCACCCAGATGTTTTCGGTGTTTGTTGTTTCATGCCATTTTTGTTAATTCTATCCTCCCGGGCATTCCATTCTGCCTGAGACCAAATTGTGCCGAACTTACTTATCGTACTCTCGTACAAATGAAGCGATGGCAGTTGAATCTGCTGGTGGAGTCCGTTGATGGTTGGGGACCTCAGATTGAAGTTATCGTGGTAGATAATATCGCTGATGTTGACAGCAGTGATATTTACTCTGGACGGCAGATCTTTACTTATTCCAGCAGGAGGGCTTTCCTCTCTTCGTCTTCAATGAGGCTTGTATTTGCAGCGTGCTCCTTAGTGGATAACTTCATTATATCAGAAGTCCTACAAACTGATTTTCAAGTAACCAACTCAGTTGCGATATGACTAAACTGCCTTTCTAAGCTCCGTTTGAGTTGTACCATTGCGTTATCGAAGAATATAAGCTTGTCATAGCAGTCAGAAATTTTGGGGAAAAGATCAGTTAATTCGATGATCGACGGGATTCTCTACTATGATTTTAATATTTTTAGATCAGCGTTAATCGAATTCAGCTAAAATTTGATTTATGTACTTCGATAAAGCTAATCAACTATTTCGCTGTTACTCGAAGAATTATCTTTGGTGGATAAGTTGTCTAGTTTATATCCCCATCCTCGGTTTTTAGGCAAGGCTGTCTCCTACCTTCGTATCTCGACTACTTGAGGTCGAACGCTGATCAAAAAAGATTCTGTGTTTCCGCGCCGGAAAGAAAAGGATATTGTTAAACAATACAAACAAAACAAAATATTGTTGTAACATAACGACGAGGTTGACAAGCACTATCGTAACAAACTTGCTAGCTTTGGTGATCAGAACATCTAGCTCGTATGAGTGTAGAAGAACCCAGCGGGAAAAATTGGGAGCAGTCCCAAAGGGAGGGAAGTTGGAGGGCTCTCAATGGACTCCCAAGGGAGCATTATTGGAGTTATTTAAGAAATTGAATAGGCCAACGTAAAATTAGGGAAAATTTCATCATATCATAAATTGCGTTTAATTGAAATACACAAGTTTTGATTAGAGAGTGAAAATTGTGGAAACTAATACAATAAAAACTAATTTGTGAATCGTTTTTAAAAGCAAACGTAAGTACCTTTCTCTCAATATTTATAAATAGTCGTAGATTGAATAGGCCGCCAAGCTATTTAGATTTAAATATTAAATTTTTCTTATGGTACTTTAATGTTGACCTCTACTGTAGATATTTAAACTAGTGGGATGTTGTGCCTAGAGACTAGCCACTAATTACGCTTTTTCATGGTATTCTTTCTGTTGAATAACACTTCAGATTGGATGACAATATATTAAGTGGAGATTGATCCGCACTCACTTCCAACCCGCCGGATCTGGGAATCGAGGCCAATAATTCGAATGTGTCAAATTGAAAAAAAAAAAAAAAAATGCACATCACACATGTAAACACTATATAAAACGAATCTAAACATTTTTCTTTGGATTGGAGGAAAATAAGAACACCATCTATGGCAATATTACAAGTGAACACCATCTATGGCAATATTACATTACTCTTCGCTTTACCTATGATTATCAATTTCCATAAAATATACAAAATACATTTCATAAATAATAGAAAATCTGTTGTCATAATTCAGTTGTTTACTTTCTTCGAAACTTTATACATATCTAGCATTGGAATGTACCTTTTTACGTACCTAAGCATGAATAAATATGTTTATTGGCAAAATCTCAAAGCGGCGACTAATTAAAACCTTTGGTACATATTCAATTGTGAGCTATAACTCAATCTATAATACGCTAAATAAGCCAAATCCGTTCTTAACTAAAACTTTTATTTCACGTTGCATTGATTTAATTATTATTGTCATAATGCTGTATCCTAGTTTGGCCATGGAGATTCATAAGTATCACACTGACCAACGCTATATATATAATCTTTAAAAATTTTTGTTAAAGGCTTATGTAGGTTATAAGTTGTGAGACTGCGTAATCTAAAACTTAACAAAGTATTTAACAAACACTACAATATAATCATCATAGCTTAAAAGAAGGAAATCAAATGTAAACAATAAAATTCTTTGATTCTTCACCCACGTCATGGTATATTTCTTTATTCAATATAAACAATAGTTTTTGAGCAGCAAATAAAAACTATATGCCATAATTTCGTTATCATCGGTTTTTGTTCTGGAAGCAAATTTAGAGACGTATTCATGTCAAAAACTTGTTTCATATGAAACAAAATCCCCGAAGGAAATTAAAAAAAATTATTATGACGAAAAAAAAAAGCACCGCGAGCCGAAGGATCGAACTCGCAGCCCCACAGACGAGGGACTTTCCCTAGCCCTTTATTGTCCATGGAAATGGTCAGTGTGAGCTTAAGTTTGAGTTTTCGGGATTCTAACCCCCCCCCCCCCCGTTTGGCCGCCATCTTGGAAAACGTATGCAAATGGTTTTTCCACTATATCTCCGAAACGGCACATCTTACCGGAAATTTGCAAGGACACTTTTTGTTTAGAATTAAATAATCTACAATTTATTACTTAGACATTTTGTGGTAAAATGAATAATTAAGAAGTTATAAGCCTTAGAACACAAAAATTAGTCACAATATTTTCTTTAAAGGCTCTTTTTTGTTGTTTAAATATACTTCTGGTTGAAATTTCCAGACCATTTTCTCAGTTTTTGGTCTTTTGACCAAGAGCTACATTTTGAGATATTTCCCAAGTCTGTATCTGCAGTACTTTCAGAGATGAAAGTAGGCTTCAGACGGACAGACGGACAGAGCCTCTGTATAAGCTTTTTTTTTTTTTGAAAAAGCTCAAAAGCTGTATAATGCTCCTTTTTGTCTCCAACTACATCGTTGCAGGGGTGCTCCTATGGGAGCTCAAATGGAGTGCTAGCCTAGGCGGACATTTAATGTTAAAAAATATATGAAGAGGGAGCGGAAAGGGAGCACTCCATGATTCCATGGGAGTGCTCCTCCATTGTCTTTAGAGCACTCCATTTCCCACTGGGAACCGGCTTGGAAAATTGTAGTATAACATCATGGCATCCAAACCGGTGTATAGAGCATAGTTGCGACAGGCCAAGAGCGTGTCCTGTGTTCCTCGTAATCCTTCTTCTTAACACAATTTTAAGTAATCTACTATTTTCTCTACGAAAAATTTTCGTTTTCATCGAACAAACTGAATTTATGGATACACAACAACAACGACAAAAAAATAAACTTTTATTTTTCTAATTTCGTAAGCAACGTCCGCCCTTTATTTTATTGGGTTTTCTCTAAAAAGATCCTCGAGATAAATACGGCAAGAAAAAAGCCCGAAGAAGTCGAGGACTCAACGTCCATAAACAATTCACACAAAGGACACAAAGTTCAGAAGTATCCTGGAACAGAAAATTCAAACCATTATTCTTGCTTTGTTTGCCTCCAGATGCGTACGGAAAGGAAAACAGAATTGAGAATCTGTGAATCGATACGATTTCAATTTGTAGCAATTCCCAAGGATTTATTGAAGGATGATTGAAATTGAAACAAGATTTGATGAGAAATTTAAGGACGCAACATCGAAAAAAAAGTGAAAGCAGACGCAGAAATTTCTTACATAACTGTTAAGAGCTTTAAGGACCAACCTAGAGCCTAATGGCTCACGAGAATATATTACCAGCAATCATCGAGTTTAAAGCCTCCGGGATTTTCTAGTCAACACTGAAAAATGATTTTTTTTTTATTTTCGACTTCGAACGTACATCGAAACTGCGAAGGGATGTTAAGGATCGTCCGATTGGAAATTGCTTGTTTTAAAATTGATTACATTTTGCCGGCGGCGGGGCCGGGGTAGGGGTAATATTTATTTCATTACCAATTCGCCGCATCCAGTAAAATTTCGTAGAAATCTGCGCACCAATTGCAATCGAAAAAAAGCGGCATTATCCTGACTGCATGCAAATACATGGAAATATTGCTCTTGATCCCGCCAAAAACGGTGCTGCTGTGAAATTAATTAGTCCTTTTGAAATAGTTAATTCGTAGTGCTTAATTATTTCCGATTTCGCGCTTAATCTGTGTTGAGGCTGCGCTATTGTTGATAATAAATTGATTGCAATTAATTATGCATATGCAGGGCGATGCTCTTCCTTCCTGATGTATTTAGTCGCATCAAATCAATTCAATTATAGAATTTTTTGTAGTGGCTCAATAAAAACCATTATCGAACAATCGTCAAAATTCAAATTTTTACGCCAAGTGATAGTATTTCTTCCATTTGTATTGTGTTTTGAGCAGGAGTAGACCCACGTAATAAACGGCGATTTCTCAAATAAAAAATTAAAAAATACGACGCCTTTAGAACAAAGAATGAACTAAAAAGTCAAAAACAAGTTTTAACTACTAATCTAAGCCAAAAACACAGATATAGGAGGCATTGTTCTCCTAGGATAGTCAATGTGTATATTAAATATATAAGATACCAACTAACTAGCCTTGGTAGCCTAGAGAACCTCGGTAGCCTAGAGAACCTCGGTAGCCTAGGAAGCCTCGCCAGCCTAGGGGCCTCGTCAGCCTAGGGGGCCTCGGCAGCCTAGGCAGTAAGGCGTCTGGCTACCATCCCAGAGGTCCCGGGTTCGAATCCCGGCCAGCCCCACGGTCCTTCGCCTTTTCCACTTTCCCACCTACATAACTTTCCTTCTTTCTTCTTCCCTCTTTTCATTTCTGATTCCTCTTGTGCTTGTCATAGTCTTTTTGCGCCCGGTGCAGTATGCCAAATTGCGCCCTCATCAGCTGTTCAATTTTCGATCGCAGTGAAGGGCAATGGAAAAAAACAAAAACACTCCGTGTGGAGTTCCTTTAATATATGAAAATGAAGGCCCGGAAACACCTTTTCACCCTTTTCTGAAAAAGTGCCCCTTTCAATTGCACCCGGTGCAAATTCACCAATTGTAGTTAGGAACCCCCGCCCTTGCCTCTGTTCAAACATGCTTTTCTGCTGAGTTGGCTTACCCTTTAACTACATAAAACTCTCTCGCTAATGTTGTTTAATGCTCGACGATGTTCTTCGGTGTTCACTGCACTTCCCTTACTATTTCGAGCACAATCCGGAGCTCCGAAAATCTATAGATCTAGTCGCGAGTCTCCATGTCGTTCCATAAGCCTTCATATTTCAAGGGATAATAGGTGATCACTGAATTGCTGTAGAGTAGAATAAAAACTGTCCACCTTGACAGCCTTCCTGGACATAGAAGGCACTTCCAACAAGAGGCGATCCAGGTTTTGCTCGCCGAATAAGGGATCTTATGGCACCGTGCCGGCCAAGAAAGGATAGACGACGAAATCAGGCGAACGAAAGCGAATTGCATTGCCCGCATCTTGCCTTCGATAATGGAAAAAGGCACAAACACTCTGAGCAGTTTCTTTAAAATATAACAAGAAAGCTAAAATTTTGAAATTTGCGCACGGTGCAAGAACTAACTAACTAACTAACTAAAAAAGATCATAGTCATTTTGTTAAGTATCACACAACTATCGTATATGTATAATCTGTATTTTTGCAGTCGGGGTAAAAATGCTTGGGGGCAAATGGCTAACAATGACCTCGGAAGGTGGTGGCAACCGATTTGTTACTTCTGTCAAAACCCGAAAAGATTCACTGCAGACAAACACCTATCAGACCTGTTAGCAAGTCCTCATCCCACCTCCCCGCGGTGGCCCCTGGGGTACTTCTTCGGAAGGAGCTAACGGGAGACGGACGCCCGCTCCTATAAAATACACTATTGCTATGAATCGGCAAACAATGCCTCGGAATCGAATGGACAACGCGATGACTTTTCAAACCAGGACGCCATGAATCGTCATAAAATGTGAGAACACTGCTTGCTGATGGACGGCTGGATCAAGAAGAAGAAGATCGTCAACGAGATGAATCGATATAAAATGAAGATCATGGGACTCAGCGAGACCAGATGGCCCAACACAGGGGAACATATCTGCCCAAACGGTGAGTCCTTCTTATATTCTGGTAGAAACGAAACTGAAAGCCGTAGGAGTGGTGTTGGCGTAATACTCACCAAAGAAGCCAAGTCCAACCTCATTAGCTGGGGATCGATTCTGATTCAGTGTAGTGAAAACGTGTAAACACTTTACAGATTTGTTTGCGATTCTTACATCGTGCAAATCACTGTCAAAAACTTTGCACGTATACAATTTTTTTACACCGTGAAATTTAGAGTGAAGTCGTGAAAAGTTTACACTTTAGGTATCCACCTACTAGATTTGATAAACGGACACTTGCTAGTATAAAAATTCAATTCAGCATTAAGTTTTCACGAATGCAACGAGAATCGCTTTTTCAGGCTGAGTGTAGTGATAAAGTGAAAAAGGTGTGTAAAAGGTCAAGTGTAAACTTTTTTTGCACGTTTTCACTGCACCGAACCAGAATTGACTCCCTCGTCACCAGTTTCTGAGAGGATTATTACCGTGCGCCTACGTACCAGACTAAGAAGTACTACGGTAGTCCAATGCTATGCTGCAACTGAAGACGCTGAAGATGACATCAAAGACGAGTTCTATTTGCGGCTGAATGAGGTTTTCGCTCTATTCCAAGGGGAGACATCATTGTTTTAATGGGTGACATAAACGCACAGATCGGCCGTGACAACACCGGCCTTGAACACACAATTGGAAACCAAGGCCTAAGCCAAGTTACCAATAACAATGGTGAGCTTTTCGTTGACTTTTGTAGTTTTCACGAACTCATGGTAGGTGGAACTTACTTTTGTCACAAGAAGATACATAAGGAGACCTGGGTGTCGCCCGATGGTGAAACGAGAAACCAGATAGATCACGTGGCCATCAGATGGAAAACTATTCTAGAGGATGTCAGTAGCTTTAAGGGAGCAGACACTGGAAGTAGCAACTGTTCGCCTTAATATCACCGCAATCAAAATCGTTCAAAGGAATGTCATAAATCGTAAACGGTTTAACGTAGACCTTATGCGGGAAAGAATTAAAAGGTGAGAATTTGATGGGAAACTACAACAAACGCTAAGCCAGGAAAGAGTTTCTGACGAAAATAACATTGAAGAGTTGTGGAGTACTACAAAGGGCGCTATTATAACAGGAGCGGAAACAAGTATCAGTTATGTCCAAAGAAAACAGCAACACTGGATTTCGGACACAACCTGGCACAAAAAACACAAAAAGGCCCTTAAAAATAACTTGAACTCTACAAGCGTCACCAACTTGAACCGCAAAACTCCCCACTGAACCGGGAGGAAAAAAGACGTGTCCGGCGTGATAAAAGGCGGCAGATAAACGAGCTCACAGAAAAAGCGGAAAACGTGCGAATGGAAGGCTGCTGTGCGACGACTAGGATCAACTCCAAAGATGGAGAGATTACTTCTTCGCCATCCTAAATGATTCACTTACACATGAACCTCGAAAACAGCAGCAATGCACAGCCAATAAGAATCACCACCTGGGCCCCATCCAAAACGGAAATAGTAACCGTAATTCAGGCAATGGCTAATGGTAAAGCAGCTAAAGCAGGAGAAGATGGCATCCCGCCAGTATATTTGAAAGCCGATTCAAGCCTCATAACAGATGCGCTTCAGCCAATCCTGGAAATAGCATGGAACACCTGTACCTTTCCGGAGGATTGGACGGAAGGTATCATAGTCAAAATACCAAAAAAGAGGGACCTAGCAATATGCGACAATTGGAGAGGCATCTGTCTGTTATCTACTGTGGGTAGAATATTGTCCCACATTATATTATCAAGGATAAGAGAGGCAGTAGACCGATCGCTTAGAAGACAGCAGGCTGGATTCAGAAAGGGCTGCTCCTGGATAGACTATATTAACACCTCGCGAAGCATAGTGGAGAAGTCTACTGAATTACATACAATCCCTCTTGCACCTTGCTTTCGTAGACTATGAGAAAGCGTTCGACTCGGTTAATAGGAGCTTTATATGGCAGGCACTACGGCGAGGGGGACTGCCTGATAAAATAATAGAATTGATAAAAGCCCTATATAACAACTCCAAATGCAGAGTTCTCCCACAGACATCAGGACCTCAAAAACAATTTGGGAACAGGCAGGCTAGCAGGCTTATAGACCAGTGCCGATAATTTTTGAGAAAAAAAAAATCTTAGCAGTATATGGATGGCGGGAAAATTTAGTAGAAATGCTACTTAAACAAGGAAAAATCGGATATACGTCATAATCCAGAAAGACAAAATCCAGAATGACAAAATCCAGAATGACAAAATCCAGAAATGACAAAATCCAGAAACGACAAAATCCAGAAATGACAAAATCCAGAAACGACAAAATCCAGAAACGACAAAATCCAGAAATGACAAAATCCTGAAAAAATTCAGAATAAAAAATCGCGCGATTTTTTATTCTGTATTTTTTCTGGATTTTTTCTAATATTATTAGTAAAAATAATGGTAATAATAATCAAAACATTTTTAATAAATAATAAAGTTGATAACATAAATAAATAACATAAATCGAAACAGACATTCTTTTCTAGACCAACTTCAATTATAAGTTGGTTTTGCTAATTCGGCAAAATCAGGATTTTGTCATTTCTGGATTTTGTCATTTCTGGATTTTGTCGTTTCGGGATTTTTAAAAGTTTTCTGGATTTTGTCGCTTCTGGATTTTGACTTTCTGGATTTTGGCATGATCCCGGAAAAATCGAGAGCACCGCAGCAGATGACCGGAAGGGGCCCGGGGGTGCCAAAGTGTGGGTTTTGGGGGGTTAATCGTGTTTTTTTTGCGTTTTATGAGAAAAGTAGACCTCTTATCGAAAAACGTTTAATGTAAAAGTTGTAGATAATTAAGAAATCTAGAGCTTTCATTCAAAACATTTTTCGACATAACCTCAAAAAATGGAGAAAAACGTCAAAAGCCGAGTTTTTCGTTTATCATTTTTACCTTTCACAAAAATTATCCAATTCTAATGAAATTTGAGGAAAATGTAGATTTTCATGTTTCGAAAAGGCCCAATTTTTTTCAAAGCGATTGGTTGTTAACTTTCCAGTATAGGAAGTTATTGTAATCGGTCCGAAAATCGAAATCGAAATTTTCGACGTATTTTCATCTTTCAAGGTCCCAGGAGCATTTTAAGCAAAAAATTGGGAGGAAGTATGTGTGTGTGTGCGTACGGATGTGGTCATTTTTTCCTGCACGATATCGCGCGAACCAAAAAAGATATCGACTTCGTTGAGGTTGAAATATGATCTGATGATTTTACACATCGATAAAAATCGTCGATTTCGCGCCAAGAAGTTTTTCTTTTCAGTATTACAAAAAAAAGTTTTTTCAAATTTCACGCTTTCGACATGGTTTTCTGTAGATTTTGGCATGCTGAAAACGATCCCGTTGTCCGATTTGCCCTATCATTCCATAGTTTTGAGATATTTAACGCGCAAAAGTGCAAAAAACACGCTTTTTGGCACTTTTAGGTTAGGATTGCTCAAAATCCTGACGTGATAGGGCAATTTGGCCAACGGATTCGGATTCAGCGCGAAAAAATACTTAGGATACGACTATTGGACTGAAAAGAAAAAAACCTTGCAGGCCTGTGTAACCTAACCCAAAATTTATTCTGGTCCATATTATAAAAAGGCTGCTCATCCTTGATTTAAATAACATAGAGATTAGTTCAGAGCTATCATTTTCAAAATGTACTCTATAAGCGCACTGACAACGCATTCAACAAGAAAGATTTGGCTAAAATCACACTTATCATTAGATAATCATTATTTCTGATTTCCATCAAATGGAAATTCTACATCACAACACAATAGAGACAACCTTTTAGCTCTCAAGATTCCTTACATGCAGTCTGGAAAAGGAGACCTATTGGCACAGAGTTGGATTCGTATACTTAATGATACATATCTCCGACCATAACTTCTTGTTGCTGCAGACATTAGTCTAAACGTATAGTAAGTAGCCCTTAAAATCCGTCTAGTCTAGGGCATTAGTTACACCAATACCCAGCACAAATAAAGACCGCGGATTTACGATTCGACATAAGCTAGAAGAATGTGACGACGAATAAATAAATAAGTCAATAAATTCGTTCGTTCGTCCTTAAATGTAGCAGAAAAATAAATATTAAGTGTATACCTCATAGGGAAGCTCCAATACAGTCGCAACATTATTCTGGCCCAAGTCTACTACATCCACAGCGAAATTCCGTTTCAACTCCATGAAGTCCACAATTCTGCCATTAGTTTTACCCGGGCCAGAGAAGAACATCTGGGGATTGGTGCTGTTGAAGGAATACTTCCAATTACTGTGAAAGAATATTGCGGTTACAAGGACGATTTGCGAGGCGCGAATGTCGGATGCTTGAAAATAGGCCAAAAGTAAGTGTTGCCCACTTAAAACTTGTTAAAAAATAGTCTTACCAGAACCTATTAAGTTGTTGATTGTCCCATGGGTAGCGTCAGATGCCCAAGAGTTAATGGCGTTCTTGGCGGCATCCGGGTTGTTTATGAAGTCGGTCAAGTATATATCGGCGCTTACAGATCTGGTGTAGTTCGCGTAGCCTGGATTTAATGTTTGCGCGGCATCAACAAATATCCCTGTTGCCGCTTCCAGCTGGACATTGTTTGTTATTGGTCGGAAGAGTTTGGACAATGCTCGGGCGTCATCAATGCCAATCGCTTCTCGTAATTGACGGTGGGTTTCTCCAGCTGCGGCATTCTCCAGGACAGCGAGTAGGAACTGAAGTATCACGGGACTTAACACAAAATTTCCAGTTGGATTTGCCAGCTTAGATGCCTGAAAGAGGTTCCATGAAAATGATGTGACGGGTGAATATCGTGAAGGATGGTGTGGTTGAGGAATACCTTCCGTGCGACGACTAAATGATGGCAAAAGGGATGGATCAGTGTAAGTAGAATCCTGAAATACAAATGATTACCTTTCATGATTTTGTATTTGGCACAATGATAGCGCTATTAAAGTTGAGAAAAGTAACAATGCCCCTGAAAAATATGTGAAAGAAGAAATGGAATTAGTTTAAAATATTTGAGTTTAATGCGATTTTATATTGTTAATAATGTTGCCCCGCAAATTAAAATTAAAAAAAAAATGGGTGTGTGTACACCATAGGCCGAATGGGAATGCCCTTAGCCACCTACAAACTAGCTGTGAGAAAAATCAGCTTAGCTCGAGCTGAGCTGAGATGGACCACAGCAACGGTGTGTCGCACTCTTCATTCAATGTGGCCAACTTTGGACGCAAAGCGTTCAAAATCTCTTGTTCAGTTGAACAAAAAGGAGATAAGCCATGTAGTAAAGGTGCTGACTGGTCACTGTCCCTTTAACCCACACGCCGAAAGATTAGGACTTCCCCACAACGACTTATGCAGAAGTTGTGGTAATAAAGAAGAGGAAGAAACTGTCTCCCATCTTCTCTGTACATGTCCCGCCCTAACAAGGAAAAGGGGGACCCTCCTTGGCTCACCTTTCCTTGATGGATTGAGCGAGCTGCAAAATATTGGTGTTCCGAGCCTCCGTCGCTTTATCAAAATGGCTTGAAATGGCCTGAACTTTGTCCCAACACTAGAATGGCATCATAATGGGCCCAATAGCGTGCCTAAGTGGGCTCCCTAGGGGGGGCAGCCATTTTAACCTAACCTAACACCATAGGCGTACCCAGCGGGTGTTTTTGGGATTTAAACACCCTCCGAAATAAAAGAATTTTTGGGGTTAATTCCGACTACTGACATGACAGGGACAAATTTGGCTAATCTTAAGTGGTAAGTGGTTTAAAGGGAGATAGAGTGAGCCGTAACCGTAACTATCTCGGACTGGTGGAAGTGCGAACATAACTTCTCGTGCTGGCCACTGGAAGCTGTCCTAAAAGAGTTGGGCTAATATGATCGGGACTACCAAGCCAAGATGTAAAGCTATCGTGTCGAGGGCTGCATAGCAGTGGGTAGGTTTTGTATTGTAACGAATCACAATTCGTTACTAATAATCCCTCTCCTAACAAAGCTTTAGGAAAATAATTATTCACCCAGCAGGCTGGGTGATTCTCCTTTGAAAGCTTCACTTCGAAGCTTTAAAGCTTCCTACGCCGACGAGCTTTTTAGCTATAAAATAAACTGCTTCACCAGGTCAAAATTCAGTCTTTAACCAAACTCGTTCCGGAGAGGTCGCCTTTTCCGGTCCTATACCGTGTCGTGGTGTACGATCCTGCACGGTTAGACCGCAGACATAACACATCCATAACACCCACCGACCAAATACCGAATACCTGAGGAGTGTTTCCTGGACCAGTGTCGTGGTGTACGATCCGACGCTGTTCCCGGCAGCATTTCCTACACCAGCGGTATGACCAGATACAAGACCGAACACCGCATTACACACATATCCCCCTAGAACGCACCAGTGATACCACTGACGCCATCTTACGCACATGTAGAATATAGTAATGAGTAGATAGCTGCTTAGCAATACATTAGTAAAAAGTATGTTTCTAGAGATAACCCGTAGTTAGTTACTTAGATATAACTATAAGAAACATGTAAACATGTATCCCGTATTTATTTAGATTTAAGAGACCGAAATTGTTATTGTATAAGGATTTTTTGAATGAATAAAAAAATGTTATTTTGTAAGGAGGTGTTTGTTCTCACACGACCTTGGATAACTCGAGAGCTCCCGGCAACCCTCTTGTTAATGTTCAAAAGAATTTTAATAAAAGATGTTATATTCAATGTATAATTATACAATTACGTTGTTCGTACAATTCAAGTAACAAGACAATGAAAACAAAATTACAAATTTTCATAAAGACAAATTGAAAACCTACTATATGTGAAAAAAGGGTGATTACATAACATTTTCAAATTAACAAAGTATATAATTCACAATTAAACATTAATTACTAATGGGGTCTTGAACATTCCGCCCGCCTCATGTGATAGACATGATAAATCCTTCTCTTACCGCCCGCCATGGGCAAGTTTACGGACAGACTGCAACTATTGATTGCCAGTTTTATTCTGTCTGCTGGATAGGTAGGATGCATAATTTCTTAATAGGTCTTTTAATACATCCATCCTTGGTTTTCAGGTTGGCAACCCTCACATGTCCATCAGCTCCAGGATACAGTTGTGTGACTCTGGCGAGTAGCCACTTCGCAGGAGGCAAGTCATCCTCTTTTACAAGCACCAACTCGTTTAATTTGAGCTCAGGATGTGTTTTGTTCCATTTGTTGCGGACTTGCAATGTGTGGAGATAGTCTTTGTGCCATCGGCGCCATAAATCTTGCGTCATCTTCTGGACTAGTTCCCATCGAGTAAGCCTGTTCTCTGTAACTTGCTGAAAATCAGGTGATGGTATACAGATAGGGGTCTCACCGAGCAGAAAATGTCCTGGGGTAATTGCTGCAACATCGTCTGGTTCGTCAGTGATGGCGTGAAGTGGACGAGAGTTTAAACAAGCCTCTATTTGAACCAATAAGGTTCCCATCTCTTCAACTGAAAGTGTAGTATCACCAACTACACGACGAAAATGGTGCTTAAAAGATTTTACTGCTGCCTCCCAAATCCCTCCGAAATGTGGCGTTGCTGGGGGGATGAAGTGCCATTCAGTATTTTCTTGCAATAAGGCGTGAACTATCTTTTCGTTGGTCGAAAGTTGCTTAAAATGTAGTGCTAGAATCTTAGCTGCTCCTATGAAGTTAGTGGCGTTGTCACTATAAAGTTTTGAACAGCGACCTCGGCGACTCACAAAGCGTTTAAAAGCGGCGATAAACGCATCGGCGGTGAGATCAAATACTAGCTCCAGATGTACCGCTCGTGTCACAAGACAAATGAACACTGCAACATATGTTTTCATCGCTGTTTGTCCTCGACGTTTGACTGGAGTTACCTTAAAGGGACCAGCATAATCTACTCCTGAATGAAGAAATGGTTTAGCTGGCCGAACTCTAACTGCAGGCAGGTCACCCATCAATTGATTATGTACTTTTGCTCGATGACGACAGCACGTTATGCATTTGTGGATCAGTTGCCGAACTTTGCTCCTCCCATTTAGTATCCAATATTTTTCACGAATATGGTGCAGAGTCAATTGTGTGCCACCATGCAGTGTTGCTGAATGCGAGTGTAGAATAATCAGCTCTGTGAATCTACTACTGTTTGGTAGAATTATGGGACTCCTTTCTGCTATAGGTAGGCATGCATTTATCAATCTTCCACCAAGCCGTAGCAACCCTAATTCATCTATATATGGGTTCAGCATTTTTAATTTACTTGTCGATGATATAGGTTTCTTTTGTCTCATACAAGTTAATTCTGACGCAAAGTACGTTGATTGTATTAGTTTTAGCCAAATTAAAAGTGCATGTTTTAATTCCAATGTGGTTAAGAAGTTGATATTGCGTTCAGCTTGGCAACATTTCATATTGTTGTAGTATCGATAACAATACGCTGTGATGCGGAGAAGTTTCAAAAAATTTCAGTGGCGTAGCGTGGGGGGTGCCGAGGGGGCCATTGCCCCGGGCGGCGTAGATGTTGGGGGCGGCGGCCAAACTGGATCGAGTTAGAGATGCTGCTGGTAACATCAGACCCTAACCATTGCCACATCCCGCACGATGTCCTGGCTGATGGTGTCTATAGGCCAAACCTAAATGGGAAGGGAAGTGAAGTCATGTGAAGTTAGGTACCATTCCATATAAATGTATGAGAGCAAGGACGGCGCTTTCATAAGTGAAAATGGTGCACTTGTACCGGGCGCAATTTCAGAAATTAAGATTTTAAAAAAATTGAAAAAGTGATCCAATTGTCATATATTACACGAAATGCACCTTCTGTGCGTTTTACCATTGCCTTCTGCAAGGTGTGGCCAATGCAATTTCATTTAGTTCGCCTGATTTTGTCGTCTTTCCTTTCTTGGCTGGCACGGTGCCATAAGTCATGATTTGTAATTCAAATAAGTCGTACTATTATAGATCACTACTTCGGCGAGAAACACCTAGATCGCCGCTGTTCTGAAGTTTTTGAAAGCGGCTTCTATGTCCAGTAAGGCTGTTAAGGGGACTGCTTTGTTATGCAAGACTCTACCGTAGAAACCAATATATGCAGTGCAGTGACCATCTATTATCCTTCGAAATATAAAGGATTGGAGAACGACTTCGTTATGGAGATTCCAGTTTGTAGCATTATTAGTGCTGGAAATAGTTAAGGAAGTGCAGCTTACAATGAAAATCATCGGAGAGCATTAATCAGCATTAGCGGGAGAGTTTTGTGAATTTAAAGCGTAAGTAAACTCAGCACAAAAGCAAGATCGCGAAGCAAATCCTGATTGGACAAAGGCAAGGGCGCGCTTTCATAGGTGCAACTGGTATATTTGTACTGGGCGCAATTGGACAGGGCGCAATTTCAAAAAAGTGAAAGAATAATTCCGTGCCTTCATTTAAAATGAGTGTTTGTGTCTTCTTTCATTTTCCTTTACTGCCATCAAAAAATGAACAAAAATGAAGGGGGCGCAATATGTATATGGGCGCAATATGTATATGCACCGGGCGCAAAAACGCCAAACGCCGGCTTATTATGAGAGTGACCAATATGGATGGTAGTAAGTGGATGTTACATCTACTTCAGTGGAAGTTACGTGTACTTTACTTCTGCGTTACTTTTCATTTAAGTTTGGTCTTATTTCTGGACTATAAAGTTGATGCATCAAAATTATCCAACCAAACTCTCCTATTTGACGGATTATCAAAAAAGCGTACGCCTGTGATGGAACACAACCCCTTTTCTATTAGTAAATTATTTGGCGTAATTCTTTCGATTATTTGCAGGGCATAATTTCTCTAGTTGTCCATATTAGAGTTGAGAATGAAACGTCTTATTAATTGGAAATACAGAATGCAGACAAACAAATCTATTGAAATTTGGACAGGACAATGACGGTCGAGTCAGCTAACTGAAAATATAAATGAGCATATTGTATGAGACTCTCAATGCGCATGCAAACAGCGATTTTAAGATTCCCTTCTTTTATGACGCGGGCTGTAAATGCTGAAGTTTGAGAAGGGCTCCAAAAGCTGCCACATTTGTCCTTAAAATCCCCTTTAATAGTATTGGGCTACGATGATGGGAAATAAAACCTCCAGATATTGGACAGAGAATTGTTTAAGCTTAAGCTCGGTCGTCTACGAGGCTTTCTATCTAAAGACAGACTGAAATAAATTACAGAGAGAAATTACTGATTCAAGCTCTCTGGGTTTGTTAAAGTTTATAATTCAGCCCAACCTTGAAGCACGGATATAGCCTGCGCCAAAACAATTGGAAATCTCAAAATCGATTTTTTTGATGCGCAGTGAAAGCCTCAAATCTTCTCCACGAAAGTAGCTTCGAAAAGAAAAGTGCACCTCGTCATTCCGTTCGTTTAAAACCCCAAATCACCCGCTCATTTATATTTTCAATCAAAAATTCAATCCGTCTCACTACGACTCTTGTCCTGGTCAGATGCTATGGTGGAGTGTTGTTCCCGGTAAACGAGTTTCAAAAGGGAAATTAAAATGCATATGCGCTTGAGTTTTATCCATACATGGAATGTTAATGTATGTGGGAGTTGTCATTGATTCGCCTGCGCGTAAAATTCCCATTTATTTTGGCGCGCACTATACCGAACATTCATTAGTTACATATGATTCATTGCGTTTACATGATGCCTTGAATTCTTGGATTGAAAATTACTTGAAATTCAAGTTGGGTTTTGATTCATTGATTAAAAGAATCAATTCGAAAGTAGGGGGCAGCAAATTTATGGTTCGCCCCGGGTGGCACAAATCCACGCTACGCCACTGAAAAATTTGAATATCTGTATAATAGTTCTTGATAGGGATCTTGTATCAAAGAGGTGGTAATGCAATTTAGACGACTCTCCTCCAACGGCACAGTGTTCTCACACCCAAGTGGTTTCGGCCAGTATGTTGAGTTTCGTTGCAACCACTCTGGTCCACTCCACCACAACTTATTATCTTTCACTTCGCCCACATTGAGTCCTCTTGTTATACAATCGGCGGGATTGTCTCCAGATGTTACGTGATGCCACACAGCTCCTGGAAGCTTTTCATGTATAAAAGCGATTCTATTAGCAACGTACACCTTCCATTTTGATGGATGCTCTCGTAACCACGCCAGCACAATTGTTGAATCTGTCCAAGTGTGTACTGGTATATGAGACAGTGATAACATTTGTTGAATTGATGACAGTAACTCTGACAGTAACGCAGCACCACACAATTCAAGACGTGGTAAAGTCACTGTTTTCAAAGGGCTTACTTTAGTTTTGGCTGCAAGCAGCATAGTTTGAATATTATCGACCTCGTGTATTATGCGAATATATACTGCAGCACCGTAAGCAAGAAGTGATGCGTCACTAAACCCGTGCAATTCCATTTCCAGGCTGTTATTTGTAGTGCCTATCCATCTATCTATAGAGATCTGGTCTATTTTCAATAAGTTTTCTTTATATTGTTTCCAAGTCCCAGCCAATCCATCAGGCAGAGGCTCATCCCAAGTTAGTTTCGCTAACCACAATTTTTGTAGAAATAATTTTGATGTAATTGTAATCGGAGATAGCCAACCTAAAGGGTCATAAAGTCGACTGGCATCTGATAAAACTGTGCGCTTGGTGATTTGGTTAGACGCAGGAATGTGTGATCGAAAGTAAAAAGTATCCTTGCTAGGATTCCAACCTATGCCTAACAATTTTACTTGTAAATCAGTCACAATTTTACCTACATTGCTTGTTTCGATATCCTCAGGAGATATAGACTCGAGTAGCCCTGGATCATTTGCTAGCCATTTTCTTAGTTTGAAATTTCCTAGATTTAATAGATTTCGTAGCTCGTCACGATGTCGTATTGCAGTATCTTTATCATATGCTCCAAAGAGTACATCATCAACATAAAAATGCGTCCTAAGGATCATTGCAGCATCAGGGTGAGTATCTTGATAGTCATCGGCTAATTGGATAAGTGTACGGCAAGCGAGATATGGAGCACTAGCTGTGCCATAGGTTACTGTACGTAATCGGTAACATGAAATGGGTTTATCACTACTCTCTCGCCACACTATCCTTTGGTATTCAGTATCGCTTGTATCTATCCAAATCTGCCGATACATTTTTTCAATATCTCCCGACAATACGTATGGGAAAAATCGCCATCTCATAAGTATTTCGAAAATATCATTTTGTACCTTAGGCCCACAATGAAGGATGTCATTTAATGAATGCCCTGATGTTGTTCGTTGCGATGCATTGAAAACTACTCGTAATTTTGTTGATGTACTGCTGGGCTTTAATACTGCGTGGTGCGGTAAGTAGTAACAGTTAGTGTTAAATTTAGACTCTTCATTCACTGGCTCCATGTGATTCAATGTCAAGTATTCTCTCATGAACGCACAGTAATCAAGCTTTAATTGCGGATTGATCTGAAATCTTCGTTCCATTCTATATAATGCTGAAAGTGCTGCTTCTCTTGATGTTCCTAATAAATTTGTGTCTTCTTTAAAAGGTAACTTCACAATGTATCGACCCTTGACGTCTCGACGTTGTGTTGATTTGAAAATATGTTCACATTCAATTTCATCTTGAGTTAACATGCTAATCGATGGAGGTTCTTCTGTTTCCCAAAATTTGCGTAACAACTTCTCTATATTACAAATTGAAGTGTGAAAACTGTAGGTTGTTTGATATGATGAATCTGATTCGATTAGACCAGATAGGATCCATCCTAGAGACGTCTTTTGGGCAGTAGGTGTTCCTGTAGAGCCATGTCTTACTTCGCCAATCAGAAAGTTGGCATAAATGTCGGCTCCAAGTATGACATCAATTTGGGCTGGACTGTCAAAATAAGGATCAGCCAATGGCAATCCTTCTATGTGCGACCATTGTGTTTTAACAATCGCTTTTGATGGAATAAGATGTGTTAGTTTGGTTAGAACAAAAGCTTTCACTTTGTAACCCTTATTTTGTTCAATGAGCGACGAAATTGTGCATGTGACAGATGATTCTGCAACTCCCGCATCGCATTGCCCCACACCGAGTATTGAAACTTTTACCTTAGTGGTGCTGAGATTCAATGCTTTCACTATTGACGATGATATGAAACTCGTCTCGGAGCCTTGATCTAATAAGGCCCGAGCTATAATTGTTTTTCCTGTAGGAGAATGCACTTTTATTAAAGCAGTTGCCAATAATACAGAGGCATAACTGTCTTCACCATATGATGCGTGAGATGTGACTGAGGTCATAGCATTAGACGGAGACGGATGTTGCACGGAAGTATTTTGAGATGATACTTGCAATGAGTGTTTTTCCACCTCAGATATATCATTATCATGAACCAACGTATGATGCTTCTTGCGACAAACTTTACACCGATGCTCGGATGGACAATTGACTACCCCATGGTTAGGTCTGAGACAATTGTAGCATAGATTTTTAGTGCGGACGAAAGCTCGACGCTCTTGAATTGACTTTGTCTTGAATACTGGACAGAATATTATCAAATGTTTTCCCTGACAAATACTGCAATTATAATTTGTTGAAGTAAAATGGGTCATACGATGAGCATAACTGGGCTTCACTTGTCTTAACTTTGTTTCATATTTCTTCTCGACTGGATTAAGAGAGTTTGATCTCAGGGCACTTAATGTTTGAACTCGACCTTCTAGAAATTTTATTAATGACTCAAAAGTTGGTATTTCAGACGAGTTGGCTAATGACGTTTCCCAATCTTTTCTTGTTATAGCATCAAGTTTGTTCGCGAGGAAATAGATAAGCCAATCATCCCATTGGTCCACTGGTCTTTGCAAATTTTCTAATGCTCTTACCGGTTGCACAAAGAAATCTAATACTCGTCGTAGTTCGCTAGTTGATTCCGTAGCCATAGGAGATAGGGTGATAACTGACTCTAAATTGACATTCACTAACAAGCGTTTATTTTCGTAACGAGTTATTAAAATATTCCATGCCGATTCATAATTACTATTTGTGATCGGGAAATGTTGAATCAATTTAGCTGCTTCATCTTTGACTGAAGACTTTAAATAATGAAGCTTTTGAATGTCCGTTAGGGAGCAGTTATTATGAATTAATGATTTATATGAATCATAAAATGACGGCCATTCAAGATAAGATCCTGAAAATAGTGGGATATTAATCTTAGGGAGTTTTATTGCTTGTTGAGTTGGCAATGTGTCTTGTGTGGAGTTAGCAGCAACAGCAACCTCCTTCTGTTTGCCTAGTTCGCTCAATTCCTCATGTAGCCTTACCAATCCATCTATATACATACATTCAATATCAGAGAACACATCGTCAACCAAATAAGGAACTTTGCCCTTCTCTTCTTCCGTGGACTTCTCCAACAATTCATCATGTTGGTCAAGATATTGAGACCAATACCTTTCGACCAATTGAATCCGAGCGTTTAAGAACGCTGCTGTCCTTTTGCTCTTTGCCGTTTTTTCGGTGTTTCGGATAAAGTTCTCTATTCTGGTTGAGATGCTTTTTACCTTTTTTAAAACGTCTTCCATGCTCGTTTTTCTCTAGACCTAGTTCTTGTTCACGTGGTTGATCTGCCTCGAAGGACCAAAAATGCTAATGTTCAAAAGAATTTTAATAAAAGATGTTATATTCAATGTATAATTATACAATTACGTTGTTCGTACAATTCAAGTAACAAGACAATGAAAACAAAATTACAAATTTTCATAAAGACAAATTGAAAACCTACTATATGTGAAAAAAGTGTGATTACATAACATTTTCAAATTAACAAAGTATATAATTCACAATTAAACATTAATTACTAATGGGGTCTTGAACACCTCTCTTAAAAAAGGAGGTTAGAGAACTCTCGTACGAAGCACCATTACAGCCCTGCCGTTTAACGACCTCCTCTGGGCACCGGGCGCATCCAGTTGTATAGTGCCTTATTCTGATAGGATGGACCGTACCCTACCATACTCATGAGGCTTATTGTGTACTAATTAATCTGTAGAGCGCCGAGGCAAGTGGGGCCGGAGCGTTATTGCGAAGCCCGCGGAGCATACCTGAACCCGCTTTCGTTTACTCTTAACGAACAGACCGAAGGCAGGACTGTGGTCAGGAATACGGGAAGCTTGAACAGTCAAGTGTAGGCGACGAGCAATAGGCAGGCCAAAAAGGCTTACTGGCGACCTTGAGTCTGGTCTGGTTGCGCTAGATATTACCAAGGCTTTCGACAGAGTATGGCATCCCACTCTACTGTCTAAACTCCAAGAAATTCGTTATGGCCGTTCAATCAAGGTAGTATTGGATGGCGTTAACTCCAACCCTTACTCCATCTCGGCCGGCATTCCCCAAGGGTCGATCCTCTCTGCTGCTTCATTTCTTATATTCATTAATGATTTGCTGTCAATCCCCAGCAATCCACTTCATAGTTTTGCCGATGACGGTACTCTGCGTTACTTCTCTTACTGCATCTGGAAATATCAGATAAATCCGCAATTGAGCTGGTGTAGTGCAGTCCATCAGTAGTTATCAGCTCAGCGAACAGACATGCTGAAAAGGCAAATACGAGGACTTCTTTCAACCAACAGTTCCTGCAATGTGTGAAGCAGCTTCAAAAAAATTTACACTTCAATTGTGCCAGCGTTGAATTGCAAGAAAAGTGTAATATTGACCCAGCGCAGAAGGCATGTCAAATGTTGACTACATTGCGATTAACCAACTTAACAATAGCCTTGTTTATCTTGGAGAAAATCAAGAGCTTTACGATAATCTTTTTGCAAACAACTTGTGGCAATTGAATGTGACTTGATAAAAGCGGTTAGTATCATTAATGTTGTATTATATATCTTGGAACGGATTAGAAATAACTTCTACAATGAGTTAAGAACTGTCTTCGAAGATACTTCTGATTCTTGTTGCAAAATGGAGGTATCATACAAATTCCTCACATAGCAAGAAATCAAGTGAATCGCATGAATGACGAGGTTCAAAGACTCTACAAAATCAACTGTTTTATACCATTTGTAGATCATGCAATCCTAACTGATCGTTGTTTTAATCATCGGAAAAACATTGCTGCCTTATGCAACATTTTGCCCTAAAACTATGTAACTTGTGCCAACGCTTTAACAACCAAGTGGAAATAATTGGGAGCGCTGCACAGGGGAGCTTATTTGGAACACTCTCAAGGGATCTTTCCTGGAGTTTTCATAAATTTTATAGAAAAAAGAAAACTGCCAATTGAGGGCCCGGATTCAATAATGGTGCATCCACAATACGCGGACTTTTGTCATACGCGCTTTTGCCTCTTTTTCTCATATAGAGTTTAATGGCTTTTTTTTGCAATATTTTTAATGGCAAAGGCAGTACGGCCAAACTGCGCGAACATAAGGCTGTGCTTAAAAAGGTACATTGTACGTCCACACAACACGGGCTTCTTGACGGTTTTCTCAATTTACTCACGATTCATAAAATTAAATGCTCATGCGCGCTTTTTTCTGCGGCCGTGCGGTAAAAAGCGCGTGGGATCTAAGTCCGCGTAGTGTGGACGGCCCATAAGGGGACTTGCGCTCGGGCTTCGAGCGGACTAGGCAGGTAGACGGAGGAGCGTAGCTGCGTCCCCACTCCTACGCGCTGGCTCCGTCAAGCGCCTGAGCTCATAGTGCATTGTTCTTTGTTAGTACATTGTTTTGAAGCGAGCGCGTAGGAGTGGGGACGCAGCTACGCTCCTCCGTCTACCTGCCTAGTCGGCTCGAAGCCCGAGCGCAAGTCCTCCCTTATTGAATCCGGGCCCTCAATTGTCTTCGTGACCATAAAATGTGACATTAGCCCGGCCATCGTTCGATACGGAGGACAAGCAGCTTGGAAGTGGATAGAATTTAGTTGGGGGACTGCTTTGGTAAAGCCACGATCGGACTTGGAAAGAAAAAGGCAACTGCAAAAGCTGAACAAAATAAAAGCTTTTCGATACCGGATCACACACCCACAGGCGCCCATGAGTATTTCTTTTTTAAAAGCTTTTTTATAATGCTCCTATGCAACCAAAAGCTTTGCTGAAAGTTTCCTGAAAATACACGGAGCAATAGCAACCCAGTAGGAATTCTAGGAAGGCCTTACCGATGGAGCACTGTAATAAGTACTCATCTGGTAAGGGGTACCCCTTATTTTCTTGGTGAGAGATGAGCCCTTACAAACCCCATTACAGGAGAAGGGAGATGGTAAGGTGTAGCCCAGAATTATACCCAAACAAGTGAGAATCTGCCCGATGACTCAAGGGAGCTTTCCTGGAGTTTTCATAAATTTTATAGAAAAAAAGAAAACGGGCAATTATATTCGTCGACATAAAATGCGACAGTAGCATACTCAATAGCCCGGCTCTCATTCGATACGGAGGACAAGCAGCTTTGGAGAAGTGGAGAATTTAGTTGGGGGACTGCTTAGGTAAAGCCACTCTCGGGCTTGGAAAAAAAGGCATTTGTAAAAGATGAAAAAAATAAAAGCATTCGACACCGGATCACATATCCACAGGCGCCCATGAATATCCCTTTTTGCAATGTTCCATTTGCTGCCTTACTATACTCCTTACAGATGAGCAGTTCTATAAGTAATCTAAGGTAAGTACTAAAGTAAGGCCTTACCCCCTATGACATCGTGTGTAAAAGTAAGCACTTCTGTAAAAGGATGTGGTAAGGCCTACCCCTTACCAGTAAGTGCTGATTTCAGTACTTCTGTAAGCTTACCGGTCCTACTGGGAAAGGGAGCAGCTTTTGTGTTGCTACGCAATGATTGTTTGTATTAGTGAAATGTCAAATATTTTTACTCTGATAGGGTGTTCATATAAATCCCCACCCAGTGGGAAAAATTGGGAGCGATGCACAGGGGAGTGTACTTGGAGCACTCTCAAGGGAGCTTTCTTGGAGTTTTCATAAATTTTATATAAAAAAAGAAAACGGGCAATTATCTTCATGCCCATAAAATGTAACATTAGCAAATTCAATAGCCCGGCTCTCGTTCGATACGGAGGACAAGCAGCTTTGGAAGTTGATAGAGTTTAGTTGGGGGACTGCTTTGGTAAAGCCACTCTCGGGCTTGGAAAGAAAAAGGCAATTGCAAAAGATAAACAAAATAAAAGCTTTTCGATACCGGTTCACATACCGACAGGCGCCCATGAATATTTCTTTTTTAAAAAGCTTTTTTATAATGCTCCAACAACGCGTTTTTGGGAGCATAAAAACGTAATGACATGCAATGTTAAAAAGAATATAGAACGGGTATGGCAACGGGAGCACTCTATGCTCCTTTTGGAGCGCTCCAAGATGGCTCTTGGAGCACTCCTTTTTCCCACTGGGTTTAAATCCCCATGGCAAAGTTTTAATTTCTTATTTGTGTGAGTGTGTGCTTTCCGTGTACGCAGGTCAGAAGTAGGAACACAAAAGTCTCCACCGAAGCACGAAACTCTCCACTTATTACATCACCGCACGCCTCCCTCCCAAAAAAAGCTTTTGCTCCGGAACCATGTTCCCTCGTGTATGAACGGCCTTTGAGGTTCATAAAAAAGTATGCTCCCGTGCAATTACAAGCAATGTTAAAAAGTATATGGAACTGGTATGGGAACGGGAGCGCGGTAAGCTCCTTTTGGAGTGCTCAAGGATGGCTATTGGAACACTCCATTTCCTGCTGAGAAGTTCATTACTAAGTATGCAGCGGTTTTTCGAAAAACGAGCGCAGCAACTGTCAAAGTTGAGTTTAAAATCTGGCGGGAAGTGTGCCACTCTGACAGCATCGCCAAGAATGCTGTGGAAGCGCTGCGCTGGCTCACTGTCACGCGGGCATCCACTGCCTCCTAAATGTCTTCGCTACTCTTCCCGTCTCAATGGCAACTCCGGAGAGACCTTTTTCCTGCTTAAGAAGATTGAAACCACTGGAGGGCAACTGTTTCCGTCCTATGTGCCATGAGGGATTAAACAGATTAACAGGATTAAAAGGAGCATAACTCTAATTTAACTAATAGATGGCGCGATTTTAAGTTAGTGCAAATAAGTTAGATCAAATTCTCGCGAAATGACTAATTTTTTGTCAAAGCTTATTGATTCTTGAGCTTTATAGCTGAGCTTAAAATTCAGTCAATTTTAACAGAAGACAAACCAGTTTAACGAGCAATCTTAAGTCGTCTTACGACTGTTGTAGTTAAGCCTATTATAATGCACTGTAACATTTTACTTACAACTAACATTATAATGTTTTAAAATAGACACACTATCGGATTTGCGGCATTTGAATGTACGGACTACAAGCCGGGGAAAACCCAACTAGTAGCCATTGCCTACTAATCACTTTGTACTCTCTGAATTGTTGACTCATTCAATATCTGATTAATAAAAAAAACCACCCATTAAATTTCCACACTGGACTTTGTCTTGAAGTCGTCTGTTTACCAGCTTAACACTCGAATCACACAAGCGATTGCTATGATTTAATTTGATAAACTAGACTGATTAGAATAAGTTGTTATTTTTCCATGAAAACTAGCCTCGCCAGTGACGTCCATCGCGGCTATGGCAGACTTGCCAGTTTCATTATCGCGGTAGACATCTCAGCGTTATATTTGAAAAATTCGCCATTAAGTCCCGATTAGCGAGATACAAAATAGACTAATATGTATTTCTCTCCCTTTCCAAAATTCCATATTTAATTATGAATTTGAATAAGTGAACACTTGGACTTTGTTTAATCCAATTTCATTGAAAGACTGAACGAACAAATTACTATCATAAATAATTATCTGTCCATTAAGGTCTTTTACCACATGGAAACAAAAAATTGAAGTGCCTCTTGAGCCACTGATATGATAATAACAAAAAATCTGTAATCAATTTATCTTTAATTTTGGAAAGATGTTTCCACTTCAACAATATCGTTAAGATCAGTGGCTGCAAGTCAAAGATATAACTAGTATCACTTTAATTTCAAAGATAGGTACTCCTCTCAAGATGCCGACGCCTGATGTCGTCTAGTATAAAGTTTAGAAAAAATTTTGGCTCCGGAAATTAAGACTTATGATTTATTTTAGATATTTTATACAAAGTTTTAATCTGAACATAAAAGCGTGAAAATCAACACTTGAAAATATCTTCTATCTACGTCAAGCTCTTGAAAAGCCTATATAAATAAAACATTTATATTATCAAGCTCAGAAGGCAAAATTGGAGACCTGGTCTAAAACCGAAACATTTATGAAAAAATAGAATTTTGAGCTGCTACGGGAATTAAAGTTTGTTGGATCGTAACGAAACAATTACCGGACTAGTCTTCCAGGTTGGGGTTAAGCGGCAGGCTGACAACCTTCCACCGTAAAAACCCATCCATCACGAATCCTCAAGGCATGCCTCGGACAGGACGGACCCAACGGCAACGACCCAGGCAACGATATATGGTGCCTGTTTAGACGGTTCGCTTTGTCTCTCCTTTTGGGGCGCCCCAAAGCGAAAATTTGTTTAGACGGTTCGCTTTGAGTCCAGTCGCTTTTAAGACAGCTGGAACAAACGGAACAATGAGAACTAGGGCTGGACAAAAAGAGCAATATTTCTTTTTAAGTGATACTCGAGAGCTTTTTTTTAATTGTACAAATAACTAAAAAAATGCTTACAACAATAGCAAAAATAAATTTGGAGAGCATTTCGATTTTTCATAAGAACAACATAGTATTAGAAGGAGTTTACAAGCAAGAGTTGGTTTGCTCCAAGGATTTCAAATTAAATAAATATCTTCTATTCTTGTATAAAGAAAAATTATAACAACCAATTGAAACAAAAGTAGTTTACTGACTGACAATTAGTTAAATTAAAAAGCAATGCTAATGTAATAACAAAACTATAAATCGAGAATACACTGTCAATACATAGAGAAAGCGAATATGTCTTCATAACAGTTTTGTAGAGAATCGTATGCTCTACAAAAAAGTCCTTATTATAATGATTTCGCTAAATTCAATAGCTTATACGCAATCAAAATTAAAAAAATTAATCACGCTTTCTACCAAAGGTGTCAAAATATATTCATAAAAATGCTGATTTTATTATTTTATTTTGACTATTATTTTATTGCAGTTTCTTATAATAATTGTTAAATTAATTTTTTTAATATAACATCTAGCTTCAGCTCATCCGTTTTATTAATTACTTCCACAGACTTTTTTTTATATGTTTACTTTTATTTTAACAATTGCTTTTTTTGGCCAACCCTAGAGAACATAAGTTACAAGATTCTCTTTCCTCATTAAAACACGTCTGCTCATCACGGAGGCTGAAACAAAAATAAAATGGAACACTAAAGTGATACGAAATGGAATTAGAACAAACAGCTGATCAGAAAAGGCGAACGTGAGTCGCTTTAAAATCGAGACGCACTTCCCTCCCACCCGAACACCTCCCGCATCAACAAATTTCGTGTTGAAAGGTGGTGGGCGCGACTCGTCTAAACAGGCACATGGAAATTGATTTTGGAACTTGGAACGTCAGAACGCTCAACAAGACGGGCGTTCTGCGTTCGCTATTTTACTATTACTGGAAAAATACGGCATAGCAATCACCGCTCTACATGAAACCAAATGGACTCACAGTGTCATAATGGATCTCAGAAGTCAGAACCCAGACGATACTCTCCAGTAGTCCATCGAATGGAAGAAGAGAGTTCGGAGTTGATTTCTGTTGGCAACCGTAAAACGAAGTAAGCTCCGTTTTGTTAGAGGTCCCGCCAAAAGAGTTGATGCCGAGAAAGTCGCGTTTTCCATGCGCAGTAGAATCCCCGCATACCGTTCCCGTCCCTTAAGCTGGTGACATATCCAAACGTACATGCATTGCATTCGTGGACAGATAATATAGAAGGGTGTTTTCGAAAATGCATTACTGCGGTATCACTGCAATATTCAGCCACATACTTCCAATTGCTGAATGTTGCAGTGATACCGCAGTCATGCGTTTTCGAAAACACCCGAAGTGTGTGTATTCAAATGCGAGCTGACGGAATATTCCGTGAATGGAAGGCATGTCACGCAAAGGTCGGGCTACTTTCAACTTTTTCTGCATTGCCGCATTCGAGATAGCACACACAAGCATAAGCACACAAACACATGAACACGTTACTTAGATTTTCGGGCTATGTGTGAAAGCCGGCACGGAACGCAACCATGTAATTATGTGTCAGAGGAAATTTGACGGATATCATGGAGCCTCTGAATGCAATGCATGTACGCTTGGATATGTCACCAGCTTTAGCCTAGTCGCAACAAATTTCGAAGGGGAAATTTGAAAATACATAAGCGCATTTCTTCTCAATATGTGCGCAATTTTTATTTGTGTGCAGCTTTAATTTTCCCAGCTGCGCGCTCCGGCATCAACTCTTTTGGCGGGACCTCTATATAGTTTTTGACAGACAGCTTTTTCTATAAATTATGAAATATTAGAGTATTTCAAGGAAAACATGATTGTGTTTTTCCTTATATATAATATAAGATAAGGATAAGTAATGCATGTTTGCCGAAGTTTAACGACGGCAGAGGAAAAATATTCTCAGATTGAGAAAGAAGGCCTGGCACTTATTTTCGCGGTCAAAAAATTTCACAAGATATTATTTCTCAGAAATTTGTACTAATGACAGACCACAAACCATTATTAAATTTTTTCGGTGGTAAAAAGGGCATCCCACTACATACCGCAAATCGGTTACAAAGATGGGCAGCAACGCTCATCGCATACAATTTTAAATTGGAATACAAGAAAACAACAGATTTTGGCCAAGCAGATGCCCTGTCTCGTCTAATAGGTCAACAACAATCCCAATTAGAAAAGGAAGAAATCGTAATTGCCTATATCGAAATGGAGATTAACTTAACAGAAGTTATTCGTCATCTTCCAGTAACATTCGATGACATTAAAGAAGCAACAAATAAAGATGAAGACCTGTAGCGTGTGATGTACTTTGTCGCAAATGGATGGAGGACTCTAGACATGAAGCAACAAGAAGATTGGAACAATCTTCAACATTATCACCAGAGGCAAGAGCAACTTAAGGCCCCCTCACACGGTCAAATTGGTTGTACATCCAGATTTTCATCAAACCCATAAGCGCAGCGAGTTTTGATCGGCCGACCGGGACACAATCGATAGTTTGGTTGTACATCCGCCCTTCGATGTACATCCAATTTGGCCATGTATGGGGGCCTTTACATTCGAAAGAGATTGTCTTTTATTCGGAGACAGAAGCACCATCCCTTCTTCTTCCAAGAAGGTAATCCGGGAAAATACAAAGATACCATGCAAATCAAAAGAGATCATGAGCGTCGGAAAAAGCACACCATCAATGGATCCATATAGGATCATAGTCAAAACATTCGACCTTCCACTTGGCAGTATGTCAAACCAGAAGAAAAGGCACCAGAGACATCAGTACAGGAAGCAGGGGCGGCGCTTTCATAGGTGCAGTTGGTGCATTTGTACCGGGCGCAACTTCAGAAAAAAAAGTCAAAAAGTAGTGTTTGTGTTTTTTTTTTCATTCTTCTTAACCCCGATCAAAAAGTGAACAGCTGGTGGGGGCGCAATATGGCATACTGCACCGGGCGCAAAAAAGCCAAACCCCGGCCCTGACAGGAAGAACCGGAAACTAGGGTTCAGCCCAATCTGGTTGAACCGCAAACAGTTCGACGATCAACAAGGCATAGAAAGCAGCCAGGCAGGCTCTCCCTAAAACCTAATCAACAATCCCATGACTAGTTATTTAGTTGGCAACCGTAAAAACGAAGTAAGCTCCATTTTGTTATGGGCGGTTCCGCTATAGACGATGCTCGACCTTAATTTTCAAATCACAGTATTTGTTACGTTTTTTGATATCAGTGCAAAGAAAAATGTCTAAATTTAATAATAAAAAAAAAAAATTTGAATTTTCCTTCATATTGAAATTTTTAGCGCGTTTGGAAACATTGTCATTCGAAGAATTGGTATAAACCGAAAAATCACACCAGGCCACACTGCCACGAAAAAGCGGTTCTCGGCAGTTTGAAGTTATGTTTTTCCAACTAAACATGTAGTGACAATATTCAGTTATTCTTATGTGGAAAAAATTATAAGTACTTGTTGTTATTTTTTAAGCATCATTGACTACAAAAAGCAACTGCTAGCTTGTTGCACCCGCGATACAAAAGATATAAAAGTTTGTGTTTTTCGCAGAAATAAAGTGCTAACGTTTCGAAACTTTCTAAAAGTAAGAATAAATCAAAGGAAAAGTTTTATCAATCGTAATTAAGAGTATAATGTTAGTTGAATTGAAATAAACGTAAACTCAAATTGGTTGCACCCGCGATCGTGATGCTAAAATCTCGGGTGCAACTCTTTCACAACTAATCTTACTGTGTTATTTATCATGTATTTTATTGTTTTGTAATGCCTTGAATAATGTAATGTAAATGTGTAAATGTGTAAGATTGGTGATTTATATTTAATAGATGTGTTTGTTTATATTATATTCCGCTTTTGATACAGAAACATCGTCTAAAATGAGAGAGGAGCAACGAAAAGAGACTGCTTCGCAGAAATATAGGCGAAAGTTAAAAGAAAATCCTGACCTTCATGCAGACCATCTCCGTCGAGAAAGAGCTCGTGATTCAAATCGGCGGGAAGTTATGAAAAAGAAAATGGAGGCAGATGAGGATTTGAAAATACTGGCTAGAATCAGATCAAAAGAAAGAATGCAGGCAACTAGAAAGCGCCGTAAAGCAGAACAAATTAAACAAACAGGTACTAGATACAAAAGCTCTCGCACACTGGGAAAGGCTGTGGCAAAAGTGAGGCGTAATCTACCAGGTAGTCCCACTAAAGCAGTTGAAGTTGTAAAAAGAATAGCTGCTGAATTTCAAGTTGCTGCATTTCACAAAAAAGACTTCCCTAACGCAGTGCCTCGAAAACTGACGGATGAAGTAAAAAAACAGATTTGTGATTTCTATAATAGGGATGATATTAGCAGACAAATGGCTGGGATGAAAGATATGAAATCAATCAAATCCAATACGGGAACAAAGTTACGAATCCAGAAGAGAACAATGATTATGACCATTCGTGAAACCTTCATACTTTTTAAAGAAACTCATCCTGAAACATCTCTTGGCAAGACTGTTTTTTATAACGAGAGACCTGCTCACATTCTACCTATCAACGATACTCCCCATAATGTTTGTGTGTGTACAACTCACTCAAATTACATTAATCTTCTTCTCGCTATTTCGAAACATGCCACAGGCTTTCCCAAAACCCACCAAGAGCTTCTGAAGCAGGTATCATGTAGTGTGGATAATGAAGATTGCATGTCCAACAGTTGCGCTGTATGCAAAGAATCCAACATTTGGGATATAACCCTAGATTCTAATCCCAGTGTTAGTTGGAAGGCCTGGATCTTTCAGAACCAGAGACCAAAACAGGTCGTAATTAGCAAACCTTTCAATGAAGCGCTAGATGAACTACATGACAGCACGGCAAAATTCAAACTACATTCTTTTGTTAAAAATGTTCAGTCCAATTATTTTCAAAATGCAAAACAACACCTGACTAGTGAGAAATCTATTGTACAAATAGACTTTGCCGAGAATTATGCGCTGATTAGTCAAGACGAAATACAATCAGCACATTGGTCTCATGGACAAGTCACGCTTTTCACGTGCTGTATTTGGACTACCGACAAACTCCATTCAGTGGTCATAGTAAGTGATGAATTAAGCCTCAATACTCAATATCGCTATGTAGCGGTGTGCCTGAGCGATATGGATGAAGATGGAGAAATTAGAGTACAATATCTGACGACCATAGATGGCAAACGATTCACTGAAATCGTGAATGACATAGCAGACGTGCAATTTAAAGACATTATCGCGAAGTTGGAAGCGCCAGAGAAAAAGATTGATGGAAATAATATGTTCGTAGAATTTTTGGCGAATATTGACGTATTTGAAAAGAAATAATTAACATAAGTGACAAAGAAGTGTACAATAAATATTTTTGATCTCATACGCGTTCCTCTATAAGTTGTTATTGTTGTTTATATTCACTTAAATTAGAAGGGTTGCACTCGCGAAAATTTGATGTTGCACCCGCGATTACTTCAAAAGTTAATAATTCGCTGTTAATTTTTGTTTTCTGTATATTTTTTTATTTCTTTACTTGATTTGTTCAACGGCTTACGAAATATCAAGGTTTAACATAATAAAAATTTCACAATTAACAGACTTTTGTGTTTTTGTCTTATGATCTACAAAGGTTGGGTCAACTTTGTTGCACCCGCGATAGCACTCTGAACCTCCCTCCTGACTATTTAAATATTTCTTTAAAATTCTTATAAATGAATAAAAAGTGAACATGTTAAAATGTAGCTCTTCCAAGGATAATTTCATTAAAAATGTTTTTTATTTTATTATTAAGAAGATTTACATGCGTCTAGCTGTTGCACCCGAGATAATGGAATCGCCCTTATATAGTTTTTGACCGAGTTTTTCTATATATTATAAGATATTAGAGTTCAATTATTTCAAAGAAAAAAGGTGCGTGTTTTTCTTTATTCTTTATATATGTATAATATAAGATATGGACAGAACACCTAATAAGGCATCCTGCCGGCTTAACTAGGTGGGATCTTCATCTAGCGGTCGGTGCACCTCATTGTTCACCTGGTAATCTGGTACTGTTGGCGTCACAGCCTTTGTCGGCTGGTTAGTGGGATTCACTTGTTTCAGGAGGCATAGCACTCCAACAAGACTGCCTTTCGCTAGCCCTGACGGTTGTGACTCACCCGGCTGTTAAAAAATGGCTGCACTCATATAACACCCAGTAGTGCAAACGCGAGGCTCAATGCCTTCTCCTTATGCATCCACCAGACTACCCTTAACCTTTCCTATTTTTTTTCTATTTTCAGGTCAAGCTTACTACTAGACATTGCACCATGAGTTTAACGACATGACGGTGTAGTGGTACAAAGGGTGATGCCTGAGCTTGCATATTAGTCCATTCAAAACGCGCGTTATGGTGTTCCAAAATAACACCGTTAAGAAAATCGAACCCTAAACGTTTTTGGGGTCGCTGATCACGAAAATCGAGGTCCCGTGGTCCTAAAACATGGGCGTCACCCCTAAAAATGCAAAAAACACCCCTTTTTAGGGGGTTTTCGCGATTATTTCAATAATAATGAAAACTAATGCGACGAAATGCACTTTTTTATCATTTATTTGCGAAGGTGGTTGATTTGTACTAAATTAAGGCGAACTTTATGATAAGGGGTAGTCCTAAAGAGTTGAAACTACCCCTAAATCGGCCAAAAATGGCAAAAATTTTAAAATAAATTTTTTTTTTCAAGTTTATGCTTCAAATTCGATTGTGGGCGTACAAAAATAAATTATTTTCAACCCTTAAGGGGTTAAAACTACCCCTACTATAATAAAAACAACTTTATATAAAAAAAATTGCAAAACATTTTTTTTTGCTTTTTGTTTGAAATTTGGTTGAAAAGGTATTATCAGCAAAATAATTAATTTTTTCAACCCTTAAGGGGGTAAAACTACCCCTACATTAAAATTGTAATGAAATATTTCTCAATATATTTTTTATTTTTTTTCTCTTTAGGGGTGGTTTAACCTCTGTACAAAGGGGTTTATAGTGAAATTTTCCAAATGTTTTAATGATTAAAAATGGAAAATAAAATTTAAATGCAAAACAATAAATTTTAATTTGTTTCAATTACAATTTTAATGTAGGGATAGTTTTACCCCCTTAAGGGTTGAAAAAAATATTTTTTTTGCTGATAATACCTATTGAACCAAATTTCAAACAAAAAGCAAAAAAAAATTTTTGCAACTTTTTTATATAAAGTTGATTTTTATTTTTTTTTTTTTATGTGAAAGACTAGAGTCTCAGGAAACGCCCTTTATACTGTGTCGACAATCTATTTTTCTTCATATAGAGTGCAATGTCGAACAGCAGCTCTAGTCGGGGAAGGAAGGAGCTGTCACAACCTACCAGAGATAGTTTTTCAGTCCACCTACTCCCAACCATTACTGTCGCGACTTAGACATCGGGGCATCGAGAAACAACTCGCTGAAGTGTTATGCCTCCTGAAACGAGTTGAATCTCATCAACCAACCGATTACATGCGCTTTGGTGGAGCGGGGAAGGGCTAAGGAAGGCTATGACAGAAGGAATCAGGAATGTAAAGAGGGAAGAAGAAAGAAGGAAAGTTATGTAGGCGGGAAATTGGGAAAGGCTAGGACCGTGGCACCACCGGGATTCGAACCCGGGGGTAGTTTTAACCCCTTAAGGGTTGAAAATAATTTATTTTTGCCTGACAGCACGCCCACAATCGAATTTGAAGCATAAACTTGAAAAAAAAAATTTTACTATTTTTGCCATTTTTGCCCATTTAGGGGTAGTTTCAACCCTTTAAGACTACCCCTTATCATAAAGTTCGCCTTAATTTAGTACAAATCAACCACCTTCGCAAAGAAATGTTAAAAAAAGTGCATTTCATCGCATTGGTTTTCATTATTATTAAAATAATCGCGAAAACCCCTAAAAAGGGGTGTTTTTTGCATTTTTAGGGGTGACGCCCATGTTTTAGGACCGCGGGACCCCGATTTTCGTGATCAAAGATCCCAAAAACCTTTAGGGTTCAATTTTCTTAACGGTGTTATTTTGGAACACCCCCCCCCCGCGTTTTGAATGAACTATATGCCACATAAAAAAAGAAAATGAAATCACTCACGGCTCGCCTGAACTCAGTGTCACCCAAAAGTTCTGGCACTTCTGACTTTATTGCGGCAACACTTAAATTAAACTTTCAGAAACTCAAAAAAACTAACAAGAAAAACATGTGTCGAGCTATTTTAGATTGCGAGCGTTTTTTCGCAAAAAAAACAAACAACGTTAGGTGATTTTTGCAATTTATCGACAGCACCCCCCCCCCCTGGTGAGATGTCGTTAGATTTGGCTCGACTTCCTCCCCCATCTAATCACTAGTGTGGTTTTTCAAATTTTAAAAAATCTCTAGTAATTTACATAACCACAGGGCTGGTCGTGTGCAAGATTTTATTTGAGATAACTGATAATTTAGACTTCTTCGTCTTTTTCTTCTTTCTTTAACGGCTCTACAGCCGGGATCCGGTCCTGGCGTCTCGGAACTGTTCTCTGCACCGGCCCCGATTCTGCGGCGATGTCAAGCAGTTTGACATCCCTAAGCTCTGAGCGTCCTGGTTTACACCATCCTTCCAGCAAGGTTGGGTCTCCCTCGCTGGCGCACCTCATAGGTTTTACTAACTACTCCTGACTAACTCCTTCTTACCTATCCTCTGTTGCACTCTCTTTTCCGCTTGTAATGGACACACAACTACCAGAACGTTATCACTCACTCGACAAGAATTTCATTACGCTAAAATTTGGCGTATGCCTTCCTGTATTTCTATATTCTAAAGGCCTTTTCGTGATTCAGTGCTACTTGGTTCGTACACTGCAGTATTCGCGAAGTCGCGCGTTTAGCTGGCCGTTGGCGGCTTAGCAATCTACTACTATGCTACTTTCTGGAGTTTGTGTAGGATTTAGTCATATCTTAAGGCTTCCATTTACACATAGGCCGCCGGCCGCCTGAAGGTTTTCGCCTTGAGGCCATATATTACCACACGTGCACCGGCCGCCAACTGTATGGGGCCTGCAGTCCAAGAAAACTGACAAAAATCTTTATGTGTTTGGGCATTTATCGTCAGTTCGTGCCTGAAGATATATACTTCTATTCACTCTCAAGCCGTGAATTCACGGCACAAATTCACGCCATATCCCCTTGAAAAGGAAAGCAAGGCGCGAGCTAGGCGAGAAAACCATCCGCATACGCGTTCGCGCTTTTTCGCGTGTGTTCACGGTGTGAGTCTGGAGCTCCTTGAAGTTTTCGTTGAGGCCATGAATATTATTGCACTTGAATTACGTGAGATTGAGTGAGATTTGGCTCGACCCCTGGCCCAAAACGCCTCATGTATGAAAATATGAACAAAAATTTTAAGCTTACATTAACTTATGAAGTTTAAATACATACTAAACCAATTTCAAATATATAACAAAGAATTGCGTTCTTCATAAAACAAAGAAATAAACAAGAGAATTAACGGGCTTCTTTTCTTTTTCGAACAAACGCTCGCAATCGAAAATAGCTCGACACATGTTTTTTTTTTGTTAGTTTTTTTGAGTTTCTGAAAGTTTAATTTAAGTGTTGCCGCAATAAAATCAGAAGTGCCAGAACTTTTGGGTTAGACTGGGTTCAGGCGAGCCGTGCACTAATTGTGGACTTCAATCCAGTAAATAATAGAATATACGCTTCGCATTAAAACAAGGCTACATAACATTAGTCTAATAAGCGTCCATGTCAAACTATAATAAAATGGTGCCATGATGTGAACGCCATAGTAGAAAAAGAACAAGAGTTATTAGGAGTCATAGGAAAGCACAGCCTATATAATGCTACCAATGACAACGGTATAGGATTGATCGATCTCGCTAGATCGAACTCAATGGTAGTAAGTTCAATAATGTTCATGCACAAAAATATTCATACGATGAAGTGGCAGTCACCAGACAGGATAATCAAATTGACCACGCCCTCATTGAAAGAAGAAGAGCCACGAGTATACTGAATGTGAGAACTATAAGAGGAGCGTGCTGGGGCTCGGACCCCTATCTCGTCAAAGTGAAAGTGACTCCCCGGAGGAGTCGCCCCAAAGCTGATACAACTGATCAAATGCGCAACGAATAGAACAGAGGAGAAGTTCGAAGTGCGACAAGGTCTTGGACAAGGAGACGGACTAGCCTTCATACTTTTCAACCTGGCCCTAGAATAGGTGACAAGAAAAACGTCAGTAATGCAACGCAGTCTGTACAACTACTTGTGGGAAGGTCCTTCTTGGCAGCAAAGGAAGTACATATATGTATGTCGAATTAAGAGAGGTGGCAAAGGATTTAAGACAGAAGATAAACGAAGAAAAAACGAAGGTGATGCGACAATCCAGAGAAGGAAGATGTGGGAGTGGGAAGAAATTTAACTATCGACGAAGATAACCTAGAAGTAGTCGATAAAACAATCTACCTTGGGTCTACAATTACAAAAAGAAACGAAGAAAAAGAAGAAATAACCAGATGAGTACTGGCTAAAAGAGCCTTTTATGCCCAAAAACAAATCCTGAACTCAAGATTTGCGCACACGAAAACGAAACTTTCACACCGGAAAACAGTAATACGACCAGTACCAGCGCGGATTCAAGGAGGGGGTCACGGGGGTCATGACCCCCCCCCCCCAAAAGCTCGCTGTATAAAAAACGAAATCGGCCCAACTAAAAAAAGAAAACAAAAATAACCAAACAAACCAAACCGAGCCAACTTTTTGCAGAATAGATAACAATTTTGTCTATTTTTTCTATAATTAGAATATAATTTTATTTATCAGGATATTACTGTGGTTATGTTCTGAGAATGCTTTTCGGAATGACGTGGTCCATGTAACCGTTGACTAGGCTAAAAAGCATTCCGTAAGTATTCTGATTTCGGAAGCAAATTTTTCTTTGATTGAGAATGGTTTTTAGAAAGAATGCAATGTAACACCTAATGGGAAAGTGAGGTTATTATCATTAAAATTGAAGTACATTGGTAATAACCTTAATTTAGAGTTCTTGTTACTGTTAAAATGTTATTATCAAGTTCTTTCAATAGAATTAAAAAAACGTTTTGTAAATTGGTTGTTTCATTAGAAAAGTTATCCATTTTATCTGAAAATACAGGAAAGACTCATTCTGAGAACCACCATATAACTTCGACCAAAAAAGCATTTTCAGAATGATTTCAGTCGGAATACTTTTCGAAATGTCTTGTGACCACGGTGTTGTTAAATTTATACAACAAAACATTTATATAAGAAAAACCAATGGTCTATTTTGTTTAGGAAGTTTAGAGATTATCGCATCGATATCTAAACTGATGTCGCGATGCACAGTGAGCCTCTTTTCTGTCATTGTTGATCTTAGCCAAGTTTTGAGGCGGCATAGACTTGAGAAACTTCGTTCGGCAGTGGCTACGCTTACATGAACTGTGATAAGGATACGTAGCAGTTTATTAATACATGGATAAATACACTTGGTCACACTCATCACGAAAGAGAAGAATCGAATTGTCGAGTTCACCGCCGTTCTCATCAATTCGATTCCACTTGGCTACGCACAGTTCGAACTATTTTTTTATGTGATAGACTAGAGGCTTAGGGAAAAGCCCCCTTTGTACTGTTCGACAATCTATTTTTTCGTATAGAATGTCGAACAGCAATGCAATAATAGTTGAGATGGGAGAATCCAAAAGCTGCTGATACGCTTCTGCTACTTGACGAACATCTTGAATGTCGGAACTGATCAATGTCTCGGTCCAACATGTCTGGAGTAAGTATTTTATTAAATTCGGTAGTAATATTGTCCAATAAAGGAATGAAGATTCCTCTTCTGTAATATTCTTCTGGAGTTTGATTTTTTTAATGATTGTCACGGTGTTTTTGACGACAAACAACCCTTGACATACCCCTTTCAAATCAGATGCCATCACCGAGCAACTATCTGTTCTAATTCCAACCAAATATTTTAGGTCCAAGTCGAATTTCTCACACAAGTTCAATGACGATATGTGCCACTGCCACTTCAGTTAAACGACGCTCCTTTAGTACTTCTTCGGGACGAATTGCTTGGTATTCATCGCAAAATGTGATGAAATCTTCTCTGATTGCTCTGTTGCAGTAGTAGCATTAGGATAATCTAAGGTGTTTTGTATGGGAATTGTCAGTCGTCTCATCAAATACAACTGCGCAAACTCTAACTCTATCCAGAATATCTTTCTGAATTTCTGCTTTGCAGACTTCTATAAGTTGATTTTATGTGGTTTTACTGATGTATGTCGCGATTGAACTCCCGGTTTCCAAATGATGCTGAAGAGTAAAGTCACCAAATTCAACTCTATAGCGAACAGTGTGCTGAAGTTCCTACCATTTGCCACCAAACTATCTACTTTTCCGTCAATGTCACGATTATAGAGAAGTTCATCATCCCACACTTGGTTGACCACTTTAGATTTGGGTTATGGAAAGTCTGAAGGAAACCCTTTTCAGCTTCTACCACCCTCTAATGATATTGGTTCCGTTGGTGAAATGAAAGCGTTCTATTTTATCCAAGTAAATCGTCGAATGCTTTCCGTGTTCCGCTTTCTTGGTTTACTTTTAATTCCGTGACCCCCTCCAAAACAAAATTCTAGATCCGCGCCTGACCAGTACTGCGCTATGGCAGCAAGACTTGGACTATGACTCAGGACATAGAGTCAACAGGTTTGAGAGGAAAGTTGTCAGATGCATACATAATAGGCCCAACGAGAGAGGATGGAATACGGCGAAGCAGATACAACAACGAGTTGTATGAAATTTTTGACGACCCACAACTCTCAGCGTTTATAAAAATCAACAGACTAATGCTGTAAACATGCTAAGGGCGGCCGACGAATCGCTTTTCTCAGCGACTGTCAAAAACGAATAGCACACCCCGTTTTTGTATGAAGATGCACAATCTTCAGACCACTGCGGTAAATACGCCGCCGAGCACGAGTGTCGCCTGTCAAAGTTGCATGTGCGCTGTGGGGTGGGTTTGTGTTACATTCTCGTGTGCTCCTGTGGCTGTGCAAGATGGTTACTACGGTGTGTGTTTTTTAATTTGTGTCGCAATCGCTCTTAGTATGTGCTCACAACAAATTTCTTTGGGCCATTCGCCGTAGCCGAGGAAAATATTTTCGTCGTCGCCCTTAGCATGTTTACAGCATAAGACTAGCCGGCCACGTAATTAGGATGGACGACAACCGTATTCCAAAACAGCTCATGGTGGTAGAAATTTCAGGAAATATACCAGTAGGTAGACCCAGGAGGGGGGTGGATGGACTCTATGACAGCTAACGCAGAGACAATGCTCAACATGGAGAGTTGACGGCAGTTCTCCAGGTCCGAATGTTGAGCATTGTCTCAGCGTCAGCCGTCACAGAGTCCATCCATCTCCCTCCTGGGAACCGGAACTGGAACCGTTAAACTTGGAGAAATGCTCTAGAGCAGGCCAAGGCTCGATTTGGGCTACAGCGCCATTGGATGGATGGAACAGAACTGCTAGGATTGTTCATCTCCAGTGACTTTTCTCGAGGTTTAATAGAAGTTGCAAGTTGGGTTCATTTACCTTCCGAGACCATTGTTAGCCGTTCGCCCCATTGAGCTTTACTTTCACATATAACAATTCGCAGTTTTGTTTAGGCTAGAGGTATGATTAGAATTACCATTCTCTTTTTTAGGAATTCTCATGAGGATCAGCAATTATTGTAGTTTTGGGTAAGAGCCATCAACCAGCTGAGTCCTGCGGCTGGCAGTCATCTAAGCTAAAGAAAATTTTCTAGGTTGACCTCATGGTACAATAATTACAAGGTAAGCTTATAAGGGCCCCGTGACGTCACTCAGATCTTAGTTCACAAAGGAAAAAAGCTCTCTCGTGACGTCACTCAGATCTTTTCTCATATAAAAATGGTAGAAGCTTTTCAAGATGGAAACAGAGCTTTTCCTTACGAGCCTACCTTGTATTATTGTACCATGGGTTGACCTCATCAGGGTAGGGTCTAATGCCCTCGACTACCCTTACATAGGTCCAAATCGTAAAATTAAGTTCCTGACTAATATATCACGCTGAAATGGTGTAATGATTGCATAATCCTTCGGGGGAATCACTGCCTTTTGTGACTTAATTTTTAGAGATTTTTGACTAAAGAACAATTTTACTGGGCTTGCCCTGGACAATATCCACACATTTCTTTCTAAACCCATTCAAAATCGGTTCTTCTTTCGTCATAGACCGATGATTTATTTTTCCTTTTTAAGTCTTTCTATCATAAAATATGTACAAAGATGACGCAGATTCGTTGTGGAATGCCCAATTTCCAGGTTTACCTCAAGTCGTTTGGTCTTCTTTAACTTTTTGCAAGTTTGTGGTAAAGAAAGAATTTTCTCGAATATAAATTTAAATACTCAATTTCTTGCAGTAAGTTCAACCACACGCAAAAAAAGTTGCTCAGAGAATTTTTTTCATAAAGTAGGATTAGGTGAGCAGAATTTTTTATTTTGCTGTCAGGTGATAAGTACCTAAGATAACAATCGCATTTTTTTATGTGTACAGAAGAAGTTCTTGGGTAAGTTGAAAGCCCACGTACTCTATCTCAACATGGACAACTCCCTTAGGCATCCCAAGTGTCGCTGAGATGAGAGGCATTCTATATAGCCTTATGTCTCCAATTGTGTGATGTTGTTATTGTATCTTGATGGAGGCATACATAAACGCACAACGCTGATTAATGACATCCATGTCAAGTGGAACCGAACGAGTTTGTGTAGATTTAGGGGCACCACGAATATTATTTCTAGTAAAATTAAATGTAATAATCATGCTGGAAATCGATTTTGAGGTTTTGTTGACAGAAAATGGTTTGGTGTTTCTAGATATTGGGAGATAGATGTAGTTCTGGGTAATGAAGACATTGCTTGGGAATCGATGATTTAAGACAATAATTTTTATTTTGGTATTCTTGTGAGATTGAATATCTGTATAGGATCACCTAAATATGTTACAAATTAATTTTTTGGCGAAGAAACAAAATCCGTTCTTATGAGAAAGTTTTATTATAAAAGTTTATTACCCCAAGGAAGCCAGGTCAAGCCTCATCATGGTCATCAGTTTCTGAGAGGATTATTACTGTGCGCCTGCGTACTAGACTAAAAAGCACTACGGTAGCCCAATGCTACGCTCCTACTGGAAAACGTAGGACATGACATCAAGGACGACTGGTTTTTCGCTCTATTCTAAGAAGAGCCTTTGGTTGACCTAAACGCATAGATCGGCCCCAACAACACCGGCCTTGAACACAATAGGAAATCGAGGCATAGGCCAGGCAACTAACATCAACGGTGAACTTTTCGTTGACTTTTGTAATTCCCACCAGCTCATGGTAGGTGGAAGCTACTTTTGTCACAAGAAGATATACACGGAGACCTGGGGCCGTATTTGGTTTCTCGAGTCGACATTATCGTCTGTCGATAAATAAAAATTGGCATTTGGCGACACGATATCGTCTCTTTACGTGTCGATAAAGACGTTTGACGATTATTAAAAAGCTCAATTTATGCATGCAATAAAATTTTAATAATTTCTATTTTAATTAAATTACGTGGTTTGCTTCCTTGAAGTAATACCACCCAATTTGATGGTTTTGTATGGCTGCGCTTAGCTGTCGATTTGGTCGTGAAACCAAATATGAAACTTAAAGAAAATCGAGAAGCTTTTTTATCGACTCGAGAAACCAAATACGGCCCCTGGGTACCGCTCGATGGTAGAACGAAAAACCAGATAGATCACGTGGCCATCAGCCGCAGATGAAGAACTCTTCTAGAGGATGTGACGAGTTTTTAGGGGAGCAGACACTGGAAGTGACCACCATTTGATAGTAGCAACTATTCGCCTCAAAATCGCCACAAAAAGAAACGTCCAACGCGATGCCATAAACCGTAGACGGTTTAACGTAGACCTTCTGCGGGAGAGAATTAAAAGGCGAGAATTTGCTGAGAAACTACAACAAACCTTAAGCCAGTAAAGAGTTTCTGACGTAAATAATATTGAACAAAGAAACCAGTAACACTGGATTTCTGACACAACCTGGTAAAAAATAGAACGCAGAAGGGTCCTCAAAAATAAGGTGAACTTTACAGGCGACCCGGACAAACGTCATCAACTTGAACGGCAAAACTCCCAATACACCGGGAGGTAAAAAGAAGTAGTGTTGGGTAGGACACGATAATAAAATGAGTTTGTAAGAGGAGCCTCTTTTTCCTTTTGAACCAGTACAATGTCTCACTTCAAATGAGGCGAGGTGCCATTGTATTGTGCTAGCACGTCATGTAGTGAATGGCTCAAACGTTGCGATGGGGGAGATCTATTGCGTTTGCGAAAGAGAGGATACGATAAATGCATGAATGGAAATATTAATTATCGTGCCTATGAATGTTGACTACAAAAATATTCTTTAAAATTTTTGTTAACTGTATAAAGAAAAACATATTTACAGATTTAAAATTAAACTCCCTAAAATTGAAAATAACACGAAAATATTTTATTGTTACAGATAGAGATTAAAAAATAAAAATAAAATTTTACCTCCCTCGAAAAATGTAAGAAATATCTCTCCAACTTCACTCCCTCCAAAAAATGTAAGAATTGTCTCTTCAGTACAAAATTCACCTCCCTCGAAAAATGTAAGAATTGTCTCTTCAGTACAAAATTCACCTCCCTCGAAAAATGTAAGAGTTGTTACCTCCCTCGAAAAATGTAAGAATTATCTCTTCAGTACAAAATTTGCCTCCCTCGAAAAATGTAAGAATTGTTACCTCCCTCAAAAAATGTAAGAATTGTCTCTTCAGTACAAAATTCACCTCCCTCGAAAAATGTAAGAATTGTTACCTCCCTCGAAAAATGTAAGAATTATCTCTTCAGCACAAAATTCACCTCCCTCGTAAAATGTAAGAATTGTCTCTTTAGTATAAAATTTCACTCCTTCAAAAATGTAAGAGATTTCTCTCCAGTTCGTATTTACAATCTCACCACGGCTCGGCTTAAATTGGATATTTGACTGCGGCAAAAACAGTAAGAAAATATCTATGCAGTTCGTGTTTACAATCTCACCTCGCCGCAATTCGAATTGAATATTTGATTGTCGCAAAAGAAATAAGAAAATGTTGTTCCAGTTCGTGTTTACAATCTCACCTCGGCGCAGTTCAGATTGGATATTTTGCTGCTGCAAAAGAAATAAGAAATGTCTCTCCACTTCGTAATTTACAAACGCACGATACACGCTCATATCCGAGTAGTACATTATTTTTGAACCGGGACATTTAAAAAAGTTGAGGCCTCAGTACAATTTACTATCATGTACGGGACAAATGAACTGCCTCTTGTAAGTCCGGCTCAACTCTAAAAAGAAGCGTCCGGCCGGCGTGATAAAAGGCAGCAGATAAACGAGCTCGCAGAAGAAGCGGAAAACGCGGCAAACACCGGCAACAGTAAAGTGGTGTACCAAATTACTAAACAGCTCACGGGAAAGCACTCTACTAAAAAGCATGCCGTTAAGAGTGCGAATGGAAGGCTGCTGTGCAGCGACGACAAACAACTTCAAAGATGGAGAGATTTTTTCTTCGCCGCCTTGAATGGTTCATTTGCGCATGAACCTCAAGAGAGCAGTAATAATACACAGCCAATAAGAATCACCACCCCTGTCCCATACAAGAAGGAAATAGTTCATGCAATGGCCAACGGTAAAGAAGCTGGAAAAGATGACACCCGCCAGAATTGTTGAAAGCCGACTCAAGCTTCATAGGAGATGCACTACAGCCAATCTTGTAAATAGCATGGAACCTGTACATTTCCGGAGGATGGAAGGTATCATAGTCAAAATACCACAAAAGGGGGACCTAACAATATGCGACAACTGCAGAGGCATCTGTTTATTATCCATGGGAAAAATATTGTCCCACATATATTTTCAAGGATAAGAGAGGCAGTAGACCCAACGCTTAGAAGACAGCAAGCTGGATTCAGAAAGGGCCGCTCCTGCATATACCATATTAACACCTTGCGGATCATAGTGAAGCAATCTACTGAATTACGATCCCCTGTACCTTGATTTCGTAGACAATGAGAAAGCGTTCGACGTCAATATGAGCTTTATATGGCAGGCACTACGGCAACGTGTACTGCCTGATAAAATAATAGAATTCATAAAAGCGTTATAAAGAATTCCAATTACAGAGTTTTCACAATGAAAAATTGTCTGACAGCTTTGAGGTGAGTTCAGGAGTACGACAAGCATGCCTAGTTTGGCCTTTACTATTTCTTATAGTACATAATAAACGAGATCCTTGTCAGCGCTCTAGATAGTATAGCAGGCAGCATACAATGGGGTTTGCTAGACCGCCTTAAAGATCTCGACTATGCGAATGATATCTGTTTACTGGCCCACAGACACCAGGACCTCAAAAACAATTTGGCAACAGAAAGTAGTCCAGCAGGCTTAAGGCGAAAGCCGACTAAAACCAAAGAAATGCGGATAAATGCAAACACCATTGAACCGACAGCGCTGAATAACCGTGACGTGGAATTGGTAGATAAATTCTGCTACTTCGGTAGCATTATTACCGAAAATGGTGGGGCAGAAGAAGACGTCAGTTCTAGAATAAATAAAGCACGAACCGCATATGCATGCCTGTTCCGCATATGGAGATCGACACAGATCTCAACTAACACCAAACTGCGGCTGTTCAACCCCATGTCCCATGATTAAGTTCCGCCCCATGTCCCATGATTTAAGGGAAATAAAGTAAAGTACTATATATGTAGACTTCAAGCAAGCATATGACGGCGGGCGTCAAGCGTGAGGAGTTATTTAAAGTTGGAAGTGCTTTCGATTTCCAAAACACCTAATCGAAGTAACAAAAGGTACAATCGAGGTAGTACGATGCAGAGTAAGAGTTGAACAAGACCTCTCAGAAAGTTTCACATCACATAGAGCCCTGAGACAAGGTGCGCGCTGGCCTATTTAACATAGTGTTGGAGAAGGTGGTAAAATAAGCTGGAATAGAAACAACAGAACTACAAGACAAAACATTACAACAGATGCATATAATATAGAACCAGATCAGAAGGAGAATAAACGTTGTTAACAGAAGCTATTTCGGCCCTCACATTTTGTGTAGAGGAATAAAGGTAAACTATTGTACCACGCTAACCAAGCTCGCGTTCTGATGTTTGGATCAGAGGCATGGACTTTGAAAGTAGCTGATAAAACGCTTCAACGCACTTTTGAAAGACAAAAATTTACGCACAATGTTTGGCGGTGCTACAGATGATGATAATTACAAGCACAAAATTCAGCAGACACTTTGTATTGTACAAGCTTCGGAAGAAAGAATACTAGCCGCAATTTTCAATGGTCAATACTTAGGAAAAAGCTCCAAGTTCCCAGTGTACTAGAATATCCACTTTACCTGCAAAGATTTGCAACTAAAACTGGAAATGTCTGAATTCCCTAACAATACTTTCAGGAAAATAAATTCAATTCTAAAAAAAATACAAGCTGCGATCTTATACGTTAAGATACAACACTAGTCTGTAAATACATACCAACTATCAAAGCTGATAGTACCTAAGTAATAGTAGTAAAGATAGTACCTAAGTAATAGTAGTAAGATAGTACCTAAGTAATAGTAGTCTTATGATTTTCCAGTTGCCAGCTCTCGATATTCCCGCATAAAATTATAATATCAACAATTCCGTATAATTATTATAGAATTCTTAATTAAATTATCTAGAATGAATCACTTCTTAGTGTGATTCTTTAGCAATCCCCCAACACAGGCACAATCCCCAAATTAAACAAAAATATTCTGATTTTCAAATAAAACTAACAAATCCCAACTTTACATTAGTTTATAGCATTTTGCACTACAATTCCGATTAAATTGACGGTGACCATAATATGTATCAGATAACCTCAGATAGCTTTCAAACGATCAACATGATTGTGGGAAATCCACAATTTCTTGAATTATGCAATATGTAATTAATTTAAAAAAAGCGTTTTGTTTCTTCAAAAAAAAATCCCCTTTAAACAACGACGTTACAATAAATTCGGCGATGCATTTATGCGGGCTGAATTTCACAAAATATTGAAACTTCTTCATGCAAAAACTTGCTTATTGTTTTTCAATAATTTTCACGGCCTTGATAAAAGCACACAATTAAATCAACGCACATAAGCAAGCGCATTGTTTCGGCGATAACGATGACAAGATCAATAAATAATCGCTGGAAACAATCCGGCATTGTCGAACGAGTAGTCAATTTCGTTCATACTTATATATTGCGCAATTAGCACTAATTTGGCACCCTCCATTCGGAGCACATTTTGTTGTAACTTTGTAAATACTACACACCTTTCATGATTCCCAACTTCATTTTTAACATTGCAAAAACAAAAACACCCAAACTTCAACAACACGAACTTCAGGTCAAACGCTTTCAGCGGATGACTTTTAACTAGACTCTAGAACCAATGGATCTTTACAGCTGGCCGCAGCTTTCGTAAGGAATCTTACATGAGCTGTTAGTAAGCTATATCTCTTTTGAGCTCTCCCCCACTCGAACAAGAAATCACGCTATCAACGCTATCCAGAGACGCCTCAGCTGTCCTCACAACGAGACGAATAGAATCATTATGGCTGGAGGCTACACATGTGTACGTCGTTCAGGTGCTGCATGGAATCACATCACACGTCAGAGGGCAAGGCTTTGTTCTGGTTCCTTGCCTTGCAATTGCTTGGGATTCCACAATTTACCTCATCAAAACCTGTTGCTGCTTCTGACTAGCTTCCATGTTGTTTTGCTTTAGTTAGAGAGTCATAAGATTTGTGACGGCAACTGGATCCGATGTCTTTGCAAAGTTGATGAGTTCAGAAGGTAGCCAATTTCTGAGCATCCATATTACCTGAGTGAAAAATGGGTTAGTGATATATCAGCATCACTATTTTGCATATTGGGTGGCATTCAGTGGTGCGGAAACATGCTAGTTTTTATTTAGATACTGGCAGAACCACGTCTTTTTAATTGTTTTTATAAAAATAGCAAGCAGCAGTAATATTATTTACTAACAAACATGTACTTGCTAGTTAACTTGATAATAAAAAATACTTTAGGTCTAGCAGAATTAGTCGCGCCGCAGCTACTTTCCGATCAGGTTCGTCTTCGTTCATACGAGCTTTATTTTCTTCGCAACATCTACTTATATCATGATAGCTCTCGTAGATCTCGTCGTTGTCAAGTCTCCGGAATCGTCCCCCGCGTAAGGGGCCAACAATTCTCCAACTCTCGAACACAGCTAAGAAGTTAGCGTGCGTTTTCCATCCATATCTCGGATGCATATGTGAATGGTGCACTTGCACAGGGTGCAATTTGTCGGGGGCGCAATTTCAAAAATTTAAATTTAAAAAAAAGTTTTACGCTTTGGAAAAAAAATGAAAAGTATTGCTGTATTGATATAAACTTCAGGGCGCTGTTGCTGCACTTTTAAATTCTGCTCCAAGAATTGTTAAAAGAGGTAAATGAACGAAATGAATACAATAAAACTCCCTATGGCGAGAGTTTCCCTTTTTTCTTTGTTTCTTTAGGTTAGGTTAGGTTGAAACGCCACTATAGAGCCCACTTAGACACACCATTAGGCCCGTTTAGATGCTATTCTAGTGTTGGGACCAAAACTCAGATCATTTCAAGCCACTTGGAGCTTTTAATAAAGCGACAGAAGTCAAGAACACCATTGTTTTGCAGCTCACTCAATCCATCAAGGAAATGTGAGCCAAGAAAGAACTCTCTTTTCTTCGCGAGGGCCGGGAATGAACAGAGAAGATGAAAGACAGTTTCTTCCTCACTTCCCGGCTCGAGCTAAGCAGTTTATAGGTGGCTAAAGACATTCCCATCTGAGTTAAGTGGGGTATCCATTCAACTTCGGTTCCCTCTCTCTAGCAAGCTTATCTGCCCTGCAGTTTACCTACTTCCACTGCGACCAGGTACCCAACACAGAGTTATATCAAACTGATTGGCAGTCTCACACGGAGACCTACAGCAGTTCAGAACAGTCATGGATTTTGTAACGACAGAATTAGGAGTCTTGTGAGCCCCCTGGCTATCCGACAGAATACATATGTACATATATTCTTATGAGATATATTATTTATCTTCAACCATTCGAGAGCCTCCCAGATTGCTGTGATTTCCACTTGAAAGACGCTGCAATGGTCGGGTAGACGAAGATAGCTATCTATATTTAATGCCTCAGAAAAGATACCACGAACTACACTATTCCCAACTTTTGAGCCATCTGTGTAGTTACATAATGACCCAGTCGGGATAACACCATCTGTCCAGTTATCGCAATGATGGCATCTTTACTGTCTAACAAATTAATATGGTCAGTTCCACAGGGGCCAACCAACAAAATTTGCTAGAATGCTTTAGATTGTTGTTGTTTTTGTTTTTAATCTTAATTCTCGCTTCTGTCATCCCTTTTCTTTTCTTTTCTCAGCAAAAGGTAGACAAAAAACAACAACAACCGCTCAGCTGTCAAAAAATACGCATTAACATGATGCAATCTTAAATTTTGCGCCAACTATGAAAATTATTTCTCCCATCGAGCGAGTGTTTGTATCTTTTTCTATTGTTCTTCACCACATACAAAATGAACAACTCATGGGGCAGGGAAATGACACTTACCTAGTTTATAGCTACTCCAAAAATAATTCGAATTATGGATCATCCCAAATTTTTTACCCTATAAACGAGGTAATTCGAATTATGACTTAAACCGAAATATTTCGGCTTAAGCCATATACTACGTTTCCATGACAGCTTGAGTACTCGAAGGTTTGAAAATCTCAAGAACTCGAGCGCGTATATGCTCTGCCTACTTGAAGCGGCATATTAGCTTGAAATGAGCTGAGTTCTTTAGCTGTCATTTGAAGTTACTATTATATTTCTTCCTTTTATCGTGCTTTTATTTCTTCATTAATATTTTTGTCTCCTCATATTCCCACAAATTACCTTTAGACACATTTACTAGTCTAAATTTCGCACTTTCGGGCACTCAAGCTTTCAAGTTCGGTTTACATGACAAGCACTCGAGCCGATCACAAAAATCTTTTTTATCGACTCCAGTCGAGCTGCTTGCGTTTACATTTGTACTTGAAGTACGCTTCAAGTAAGCTTCAAGCTGTCATGGAAACGCACTAATAGTTATAAGAATGTATTTAATACCCGTTTATACGCTAATTCGAAATTTAACTTTGTAACTTTGAGTTAAATCGATTTAATTTTTTTGCTATAAACTAGGTAACTTATTTAGCAAAATTCGTTATTTGCTACCTTAAAAACTCCCATATATCGATTTTCATTGTAATCGGACTAAAATTGAAATTTAAGTTTTGATCATAAATTCGTTATTTGCTACCTTAGAAAACCGCAAATATCCACTTTCATTCGATTTTAGTTCGCCATATTGTCGCGGCCATTTTGAATTTAAAAATTCTGATCATAAATTCGATATTTACGGAACGTAATAAATAAAATTCATTCACCATATTGGCGCCGCCATTTTGAATTTATAAGTTTTGACCACAAATTCGTTATTTGCAACTTAAAAAACCCCAAAAAAATTGGCACATTCAACCATATTTCCGCGAACATTTTGTATTTCTTTCATATTTCGGTGGCCATTGTGAATTTTTCAAACCAAAAAATGTTTGGGTGAACAAATGATAGAACATGATTGAACTATAATACAACTGTCTTCCGTGCGACCTTTGGCCCATAAAACCAGTTTTATGTTTTGATATGATGGACAATGTGCGGAGGGCTGTGGGTATGTCATTTGGACCGTTGTTCACTTCAAATCCTGGAACTTTTTGATATTTGAGTTTCACTAAGCTACTTCTTGTAGGTTCAAGCTTATCGTCCCAGTAGGACTTTAAGGCTGGTCGTCCACTGGAAGCGTATTCGAGCGGCTTCGCGCTTCGGCCATACAAATGAGCCGCTTGTAGCCGCTCATATGTATGGCCGTAGCGCGAAGCCGCTCGAATACGCTTCCAGTGGACGACCAGCCTTAAGCTTACAGAAGCACTGAAATAAGCACTTACTAGGCTTTACCATACCCCTTACAGAAATAATTATTTTTACACACGATGCTATAGGAGGTGAGGTATCATTTAGCTTAGAATACTTATAAAACTGCTCATCTTAGAGCAGTTACAAATTACGCATTACAAAAATACGAAAACAAATTAGTCATCGGGCAAATTTTAACTTGTTGGGGTCTAATCCTGGATTACACCTTACCATCTGCATTCTCTTGTAAGGCGTTATATAAGGCCGCTTCTAACACAAAAGAAAATATGAGCACTACCAGAGGACTACTTATATCCGCGATCCATCGATGTGCTGCCTAGAATTCTTGCTGGGCGTTTTCTTGGTCATTTTGTACTACTTCAGTTGTGTGCTAGTAGACCAGGAGGAATTCTATGAATGTGTGTTGGATAAAATCGGTCCAGGGGAGCATGTTGAAAGAAGTTAATAATAGTAGCATACATTTTTTCACGGTTTAGGGGCGAAAATTACTCAGGGCAAAAATAGAAATTTGGTTTAGGGGTAGTTTAACCCCCTTAAAACGGGGTTAAAATTTCCCCAAAAAAATAATTTCAATCATTTTTCAAATTCAACTTTTATCTAGAGGTAGTTTCACCCTCCCCCTTAAGAGCTGAAAAAAATTTATTTTACTTGCTTTCAATTTTATTTCGCGGTTCATTCGGTGTGTCATTGCACATATGAACCGGCACCGTGTGCTAGCACCCAGGGCACTTCACAGCATTGCATTTAGATGCCGGGCGATGCTCGGTGTTAGGTGCTCTAATTGGACCTCGACCTTTAGCCTGCAACAGGCACGGACGGCATCGAAACGCCGGCAACCGCAACAAGCACGGTACGCCTGAGTAAAAATTCTACTTTTCTAAATGCAGGGGGCATGAACGGAATAATCCAAACGACGGTTTGCTCATACTTTTTTATACAGAAGGGAGCAAAACTGGGACTTTAAAAAATAAAGGGTGTCATTACGCATACCCGGTAGACCGGTTCTTTTTCGATTACCACAGGTCAGGCATCATTGGGCTTGGTTAATACTTAGTTGGAAACCGCTTGGTAAAACGATAGAGGCGTTCGGAATGGTCGATTACCACTACCTTCATATCTGTAACAGAGCGTGCATATCTATCGACTACATTTTTAGATTTTAGATCGACTACATTTTTAGATTTTCCCGCCTTTTAGATTTGCACGCTTATACTGGAGACAGACTAGCCGTGACGTAGACCCATGGCGCCCAAGCAAAATAGCAAAAAGGGAATTGCAGAGGAAATATTTGACACAAAAGAAAAAAAAGAAGCGTAATGTGCACTTTTGTATAACCAATACCCCAAATTTTGCCCATATGTAGGTATAGTTCACCTGAAAATGCAATATGAGATTTTTGTAAAAAAAAAATCAAAATGGGGGCTCCACTCCAAGATGGCGGCCGAATTTCGCAATTGTGTTTCCCGATCCCAGGCACGGGTGTCAAATGAAAGGGTATGATAAATAGAATACAATTAGCTGGTGTGGCGTCCTTCCAAACTCAAAATGGCGGCCAACACAAAATGGCGGATTACCTTTTTCTTTAGAAGCCACTCGGCATGGGTATAAAATTAAAGGGTATGTGAGCGTTCAAGTAATACGTAACGCAATTTGGGGCGGAGGGGGCTTGTAAAACGTTACGATGCGTTACATGGCCGGGGGGGGGGGTTCGAACAATGGGTTACGTAACATTGTTTTTTTTATTTAAATACAAAAATAGGGAATTCAAATCTCCCAACTTAGCAACCCTTTTCGTTTATGTTTTACGGGGAATCCCTCGCTTGATGCGAATGCGAATGTCGACACGAATGTTAAAAATGATGCGAATCAATCGCATAAGCGAAGGCGAATGCGAACATTCGTAATATCCCTTATTACGAGTTAGAAATCTCTTGTTTTACTTATTATTACCGCAAACGCGATTAAAACAATAAAAAAGCTATTTCAGCGGCTTTCCGGTACTTTGTGCCATATAATTGTCACTTTTAGGTAAAAGTGGTCACTTGGAAGTTACGTAACGTTTAGGGGGGTGGGCGGGTACAGAAAAACATTACGGCGCGTTACAGGAGGAGGAGGTCAAAAGTTTTCAAAAATTGCGTTACGTAATACTTGAACGCCCCCTATGGCAAGGGCAATACTATTAGCTGTGTCGCGTCATTCCACATTCAAAATGTCTGCAAATACAAAATGGCGGCCAACACAAAACGGGGGATAACTTTTTTCTTTACAAGCCTTCAAAAACCACGTCATATTCTTCTGCTTCCTATACAGAAGTCCTAACATAAGTAACGAAGCCTCCATTTCATCATTTGATACTATTTCCGAACAAATCTCGGGATTTTTGTCGTCCAATCCTGAGTGTGAAATTATCGTTGCGGGTGATTTCAATGTTCATAACGCAAACTGGCTGACTTACTCAAATGGCACCAGTGTTTCTGGCAAGGACGTCGAGCTCTTTGCAGACACCAATAATTTACATCAAATTGTGGATCATCCCACGAGAGTCCCTGATGTTGCCGATCAAGGAAACTATCTCCTTGATCTTTTTCTCACTTCCCATCCAGAGCGATACTCCGTCGAAGTTGATTCACCTCTCGGCAATTTGGACCACTGCTTAATTAGCGCTAGCTTCCCATTCGAATTTCCCACCCCTCCCAAACCAGTTAGAAGAACTGTATGGCATTATGGGAAGGCCAATTGGCTGGGGCTAATTAATTTTTTTCCAAGCTACTGACTGGAATCAGTGTTTCCGAACCAAAAACGTCAACTCTGCCACTATCCGTATCACTAGAATCATACAGGCAGGAATGCATTTGTACATTCCTCATTCTACCAAATCTGTGAAGGCTAGGCCCAACAGATGGTTTAATCAGGAGTGTATGCATGCAATCAGAAACAAAGAAGCCGCCTTTCGAGCTTACAAGAGCTCCCCGAGTGAATCGCTCCGTGAAGAGTATATAAAACTAAGAAATTCCTGTAAAGTCACCATCAGGAACGTCAAAAATTCATTTGACAGTAAGTTGAGAAGTAAACTCTTTAATGCAACCTCTGGTAGCAAAAACTTCTGGTCCTTGGTAAGTTCCATAAAGAAGAATTTCACTGCATCTACAACTCCTTCATTCATTCACGATAAGAAGGTGATAACAGACAGAAAAGCCAAGGCCGATTTATTAGCATCTCTGTTTGCTTCAAATTCTTCCCTATCCGAAACTGATGCGCTACCCCCAGTTCTCGAGCACAATGCTCATTTAATGGACAGGGTTTTCTTCAGGACTCGCGAGGTGTACAGGTGCCTCAAGGAGCTCGATGTCAACAAATCCACTGGACCCGATAATATACCCTCTATCGTCTTAAAACAATGCGCGTCACCTTTGGCTAAACCTCTGCGCAAACTTTTTGCCCTATCATACTCCTCCGGAGTTTACCCAGACTCTTGGAAACTTGCCCATGTTCAGCCAATTCCGAAAAAAGGTGACTCCAGCGACCCCTTAAACTACCGCCCAATAGCAATTACTTCTACTCTCTCCAAAACCATGGAGACGATAATCAACAAAAAGCTTATGGGATATCTAGAATCCAACCTACTCTTAAACGACAGACAGTATGACTTCCGCCAGAAAAGATCCACTGGCGATCTTTTAGTCTGTCTTACAGAACACCTCAGCCGTAGTCTGCATGGATCCGGCGAGTCTAGTCTGGTTGCTCTAGATATCTCCAAGGCTTTCGATAGAGTTTGGCACTCAGCCCTGTTAGCCAAACTCAAAGCTATTGGAGTCGACTCACTTCTACAGAAGTGGATCAAGAATTTCCTTTTCGGCCGTTCAATCAAAGTAGTATTGGATGGCGTCAAATCCGCATCCCACCCGATCTCGGCGGGGGTCCCCCAGGGGTCAATCTTATCACCGGCCCTATTCCTTATCTTTATAAATGACCTTCTTTCAATCCCCTCCAACCCACTTCTCAGCTTCGCTGACGACGGTACTTTACGGTACTCGTACAGCTTCGATACAAGGCAGACTCATGCCAGATCCTGTCTTGATGATCGCGAACGTATGTCCAACTCTATTAATAACGACATTGAACTCATTCTAGAGTGGGGAAAGAAGAATCGTGTTGAATTTAACCCCGCCAAAACCAAGTACTGTCTTATCTCCAAAAAGAAGTTCAACACCCCTCCACCCTTGAAAGTGAATGAAGTTCAACTAATGGCCGAACCATCCTTACACATCTTGGGCGTGACATTAGCCAAAGACTTGCGATGGAATGACCACATATTCCAAATCGCCAAACAAGGATCTCAGTGCTTGGGATTTCTTAAGAGGTGTAAGTTCCTCCTGCAGCCATCGGCCCGTGCTGTTATTTATAAATCCTACATTCGGCCTCTTCTCGAATATAACTCCCTCGTTTGGGGCGGCGCTCCAATAACCACCTTGGCATGGTTAGATAAGGTCCAAAAAAGGCCCTTAAATTAATTGATGACGATACCGCTTGCTCCACCATCGACCCCCTCAGCCACCGTAGGAATGTAGCAGCACTGACAAAATTTTATCGCTACTATCATAGTGACTGTTCCTCCGAGCTAAACGCTCTCCTGCCTCCACGGCATTCTTATACCCGCAACACCAGATTAGCCCACTCGTCTCATTCCCTCCACCTGCAACTCCCCCTTTCACGCACCCAACAAGATATGAATTCGTTTGTTAATAGAACAACTCGACTGTGGAATAATCTCTCTCAGTCAGTATTTCCGAGCTCCTACAACATCCAAGAGTTCAAACGCAGGGTTCATCACCACCTTCTTCAATTCCCTCCCGTTCCTTTATAACCCCTCCAACCCCCTCCCCGTACTAAGCTTACTGCTAGACATTGCACCATGACGTGACAAATGACATGACGGACTAGTAGTACAAAGGGTGATTCCTGAGCTTAGCACTGCCACATAAAAAAAGCCACTCGGTATGGGTATCAAATGAAATGGTATAACAAGTAGAATACTATTAGCTGTATGGCGTTCCTCCAAATTAAAATTGGCGGATTATATTTTTCTTTACAGGCCACTCGATTGATATGGATGTCAAATTTAACAAGTTGAATACAATTAGCTGTGAGGCGTCATTCCAAATTCAAAATGGCGGCGAGCACAAAATGGTGGCCAAAACAAAACCTTACCTTACCCTACCTTTTTCTTTACAACGCGGTTGGCATAGGTATCAAATGAAAGGGTGTGACAAGTAGAATACTATTATCTGTGTCGATTCACTCCAAATTCAAAATGGCGGTTTACCTTCTATTTTACTTCGCTCTCGGTATGGTTATCAAATGAAAGTGTACGACAGTAAGTAAGAAAGTAAGCTGTATGACGTCATTTAAAATCAAATATGGTGGTCACTACAAAATGGCGGAAGACATATAATAGACTAAAACTAAAAAATAAATATATGGTTTATAAACCTAAAAAATACGCTTTTATTTTAAAATAAACTAAAAAGCAAATAAAATAATTTTGAAGGTAAAGTTTTTATTGCTCAAGCCAGAATATGGGAGCAAACTACCTTGAAATGTAAAAATGCGTGGAGCGCTAACGAAAAGTTCCAGTGTTAATAAAATGGGATAGGTAAAGAGCAAGTATTTATTAGAGTTTTGTATGTGCACCAAATTGTGCATTTATAGGCTGCACGGTGGGTGCCCAATTTGTAAACTTTTTGGGGTTTTTTTTTGGAAAAAATAATTTGGACGGGAGATCTGCACAGGTCGTCTAATCCCCCGCCGTAGCAAAATCTATGCTTACGATTCTGAATATGTTTGGTCCTTTGTGCACATAATACACAATTTTTGATCATTGAATCTTAAAAAAGTTGTAACATTCTCTAATACTCTATTTTAAGTATCCAAAATCAATTTTTGCAGATTTGTCCTTTTCTCATTTTACCTTTTTCCTACCGCGAACTGGTCACACATAATCTCTTTTTATTGAAAGGCGTTGCAACGCACGCGGGTTTTTGCTAGTTGAGGAGTGACTTTTCAAAAGGCCTTATTTCCATTTAGATTAAATTTTCAGAAACCGCAAATTTCTGTGGTACGTCCAAAATACGCAAAATTGTTATTTTTTTTTGCATCAATATAGTTTGTCCTAGTATAACTATATTTTTACAGTGGTAGATGAAAAATATTGTAAGTGCGACTTCATTAAAAACAAAAAATAGTTTGGAAATATGCCCTTTTGTTTGAGACGTTTGGAAATAAGACCTTTTGTATGGACATCCATAGGAAAAATGACTTTATTACATTTTTTTTAAAAAGTCTTTTGCTTGAAATCTTTTAAAATACTACAAATTCACGCAGGAAATGTGGCGTTTTGTTCAATTAAATACACCGTTTATTTCATACATGGGAATATGCCTGTTTTGAAAAAAAATTTATATTAGTATCCATTTTTTTATAGGAACGAAGGACTTTTCTTTCGTCCTATTAACGTGAATAGGTGATAATTTTGCCTTGCTACTGGATTCCATCGAAATTTGCTCTAAAGTAAAAAATGGAAATAAGGCCTTTTGAAAAGTCACTCCTCAGTTATAATTTTTTTTTTTTTTTTTTTTTTTATGTGAAAGACTAGAGTCACAGGATATGCCCTTTATACTATGTCGACAATCTATTTTCTTCATATAGAGTGCAATGCCGAACAGCAGCTCTAGTCGGGGACGAAAGGAACTGTCATAACCTACCCGCGATATTTTTAGTCCACCTACTTCCAACCATTACTGTCGCGACTTTGACATCGGGACATTGAGAAACAACTCGCTGGAGTGTTATGCCTCCTGAAACGAGTTGAATCTCATCAACCAACCGATGACATGCGCTTTTTGGTGGAGCGGGGAAGGGCTAAGGAAGGCTATGACAGGAGGGATCAGGAATGTAAAGAGGGAAGAAGAAAGAAGGAAAGTTATGTGTGTGGGAAAGTGGAAAAGGCGAAGGACCGCGGGGCTGGCCGGGATTCGAACCCGGGACCTCTGGGATAGTAGCCAGGCGCCTTATTCCCCTAGGCTACCGAGGCCCCCTATTATTTGTAATGATAAATCCTACTATTATTTGTAATGATAAATCCATAAATTGTTTAAAATATTTTCTATACAAATAATGGCTATCGTCTTGAAAAATTTGGAATGAATTTTACTTATTTGAGTTAAAACTAATATTAAGAACAATTTAATTATAAATGAATTATTACTTATCAAGCTATAATTTAATAAAATAAAACAGTTTTAGATAAAATTAAATCTATTAAATCGCTCTTATGGCCAAATTTATTTTATCATCTGGAACGGCAACCATTCTTAAAGTGATATCTACTGGCTTCTCGTTTAAACATATTAATTCAAATTTGGAAACCACCTAAAATAAAGAATATAATTAACTTATTAATTAAATCAAAATATGTATGTAAAAATTGTAAGATCTAACCATCTGCAAAAGAGACTGCATTTGCGCTAAAGCAATTTTTCGTCCTATACAAGAACGACTTCCCATGGCAAATGGCAATGTTCCATGTGCATGAATAACAGATTTCAATTCTCCACTTTTATTTCTAAACCATCGTTCTGGATCGACAGCCAAAGGATTTGGAAAACTATTCTCATCACGTCCTGATGTGTACAGTGAGAGCAAAACTAATATCTGGAAGCAATATGAATGTAATTAAATCTTTATAAGGAATTCAACGAAATCTTACGTCCTTATTGATTTTATATCCTCCTAAATTTGCATCTGCCGCTAGAAATCTTCCGACAAATGGTGCCACTGGATAAAGCCGCAGAGTTTCCCGTAGTAATCCGCGAACATAAGGATTTTCACTTTGTTTTTCACCTTCATTTATGCTTTTCCGGGTTTGATTTTGGATGTGTGCATTTGTTGATAAAATGTAAAGAGCCCATTGTGTTGAAAATGCAGTCTATAATTAATATAATTAATTTAAAATTAAAAACATTACATACTTTTGTAACTGTCATTTAAAAAAAATATTTTTTCCTTAACGAAGAAAAATTCTAGTACAATTTTTGCCATTTCACAGTCAGCTGCTATCAACATTTCATATCAGCTGATTGCCAGATGTCAGTTGAGGTGGAAGATGTTTGTTTGCCCGGCGAGCAAGAATTGTTTGATTAGAAAGTGGATTTAAGAGAAAGTACCTGGTTCTGTGTCCTTAATAGGGTTGGAAACTGATGAGGATACTCAGAATTAATGTTTATGTGGTCATGTATAAACGGAAAATGTCAATTTGGTATTATGAGACTGAAAGCTAGATCCACAAGTAAGTTTGTTTTTAATCTATAAACGAGTAACCTTTGAAAAATACAACAATATTGCAGAGCCTAACAACTAATATGACCGGACAATCCTTTTAATTTTAGATGTTTAGTGAAGTACGAATGTGATCAATAATTGTGTATGGGAGAAGTGAGGTTTTCTATGAAGGAGGCAATTTGGCGGGAAGAGCATTCCAATTTCTAATATTTTTAATTTTTCTGTATTCAGAGAAAAAACCAAATCGTTCCGCTCTTTTGAATAAAACAAAATTCATTATTATCTTTATTATGTCGGGTTTCCACCAAACAGACAAAACAAGAAATAGAAGCAAAAACTGTAAATATTCTCCTTCAGGAGTGTTACCGGCAGAATGAACTTCTGTGTGAAAAACCTCAACTAGAATTAAGGAAAGCATCATGTCAAAGCAAACTACTACCATGGGCGTAGCAAGGGAAGGGGCCAGGTGAGCCAGGCCCACCCCATAATACTTCTGGCCCACCCCAGAATAAAATTGAATCACTTATTAAAAACAAGACACATCTACTTTGAAACCCGTGATATTACATAACCCTATTTTACAAAAACTAGTTTTTAAATCGTCCCATGGTCGAGGTCAACCGTTAAACTACGATTATGAATGGTTCGGGATGCATAACACACCGTAGTGGCCATAATGGCCATGGAGCTAAGGCTGGAAAACCACGATTGTTGCAATGTATTGCTTGCGTGGGTATCGAGTGAATTTCAAACGCGAAAATTTATTACCAGCTTTAGACAAAGACTACAATCTCTTACGGAAGAAAAGCCAACAATTGGGGAACTAAGTTCATTTGATGCGGCCGGACATACCTTACAGAATACAAACATAGATAACTTATATGGGCCTATCATCTTCAGTATGATACCGAGTAGTTTATCATAGAAACGCATAGAGTTAATCCTTGGTTGAGTTTTAAATTCAAATTCAACTAAACTAGAAACTTAATACAATATATGATACAACCATAAATGCACAATACAAATTTTATGGTAACGGCAGATATATCAAGCTAGCTAGCCTAAAGTTCTGTCGGACCAAGTCGAAATTAGTTTGGGGCTGCCAATGTGCTCTTGATGAGTTGGGCGTTCTCCATGAAGTTACCGTTGCCTGGCTCCCGGGTCACCGGGGCTTCAAAGGCAACGAAAGTGCGGATGTCCTGGCTAAACAGGGCTCTGATATTGCATTCATCCGTCCAGAGCCGGCTATTGGAGCACCGTCCAGCTTGCTGCAAAGGGCCCTAGCCGATCGGACTTTGATGAAACATACTGAACGCTAGGACTGGCCAACTCTAAGCGGTTCCTTCCTGTGCCGTCCCCTAAGGCGGCCAAGGAATTATTAAGGGGCAGTAGGAATGATGTCAAGATACTTGTTAGCTTGATTACCGGACACGTTGCCCTAAATTACCACTTATGGAGGATAGGAAGGGCGGAGGACCCCACATGTAGGCTTTGCCTGGACGAGGATCTGTGAGTGCCCTGCAATAGCGAGGAGCACGGTTATTTCGTTGCTGGAGTCCCTGCTCGAACACTCAAGTCTAACCGACAAGCCACTAGGCATACTGCTGGACTTGTGCAACAACCTTGCAACATCATCAACCAAGTTATTTGAGGAAAGCAACCTATTGAAATCGATCGAAATGATGGATGACAGTTCTTCAAGATGGGCCTTTTTAAAGCTAAAAGTAAATGTGGACTCTTCAGGGATTAGCTTATTGTTATAGGCAGACCAATAGTTCAGTAGCAGAGGAGGGTGTTAATTATTGACAGACGACAAGACTATTGAATTAGGCTCAACAATCATGTTGTCTGGGACGGAAAAGAACTGACAATAGCAATACTATCGCGACAGAACTCTAGGGAGGTATTGAACACAAACCATTTTGTTAATTTTGAAAACTTACGCAAAAATTTTAGTTTGGAAATTATTCAATAGTTACACTTAGAATTACCAGCAAATACTGCGACGATTCTTTTACCAAATTTAAAGGACATACAAATATCATTCCAATTATGTCAATTAACTGATTTTCTGTTTATCATTCGAACTCCTAAGGAGTTAACCGCGGGTTTTCCTGCCGGATTGCTTACTACAAAAAGCTTTTTGCTCCCACACTACACCAGTGGCGGTTCCTCTTTGGAAGCACTGCTTCCCTTGACCAAATAGGCAACTTCGTAAAAATTAGTTTAAATATATCAAGATTAAAATCTCAATATGACTTCTAATTGACAGTATCGTTGCCTCTTTCTCATTTCTTGCCAATCTTTAGCTCGCCTTGCGCATTGCAATGAGTTTGAGAGCACGATTTTTCACCTTGTCGAGACAAGCCAAGGTGTTTTTGAGGCACCTGCACAGATAGACGAGTTATATTCAAGGCGGGGCCGAATGTGGAATTTGTAAATTTTAGCCAAGGCGGCTGGCTGGAGGAGGAACTTGCATCTCTCAAGAAATCCAAGGCATTGTGAGGTCTGTTTGGCGATTTGGTATATGTGATCATTCCATCGCAGATCCTCCGTTTAAGTTACCCCTAGGATGTTGATAGTTGAGTCAGCCTTAGATTCACTTTATCCACTTAGATAGGAGGAAGGTCGGCGCACTTTTTGTTGGATATCAGACAGTACTTCGTTTTCGTGGCGCTAAATTCAACGCGATTCATTTTGCCCCAACGAAGAATCGATTCGATATCCCGGTTGATCGAAGTGGACATCAGTCCATATCTAGAGCAACCAGACCAGACTCACCAAAGCTGTGAATGCTTTGGTTGATACGTTGCTTCGACATTTGGAGTGTGGCGTTTGGAATCTGTAAATTATGAACGTTCCGAGTGCTATTCCGAATTCTTTTGCAGTTGGTATTTGATGGTGGTTGATTTATACCAATTTAAACCAAATTTTATGATAAGGGGTAAATCCTTAAGGGTTAAAACCACCCCTAAATTGAGTAAAATTGAAATAAGTTTAATTGCAATTAGAAAGTTGAAGCCACTCCAACCGCAATCATCTGGAAATTGGAAAGGCAAAGGATTGCCGGCGCGCATTCCTCTTAGTTTATGGTGGCCTATTCAGCAATAAAACTAAATTATTTCTTTCTAGAGCGTTAGGTTTGCACATAAAAATGTTAAATGAATATTAATAGCCTGGTTTGAAACGACGAATTACGAGTTTTCGAATACCTATTACTTTGAATGCTATTCTGTAACAAATTAAACTCCATCTTTCATAATTAAACAGAGCATCAAATTACTTACAGTATCTCCAGCTGCAATAATCAGATCCACAAAAATTCGTTTAATATCATCCATCGGCATGTTACTATCCCTCATCATATGGAATAAGCCATTGCCATCGGTAGTTGTTGAACATGACAGTTCAACAATTCTGTTTCCAATTTCAAGAACTTCACCAACATTTTTCTCAAAATCCTTCCATATTTTCAATTTGAATAATTGTGCTACTTTTGGAGGAAAATTCATCAGCTTTGAACTATGCTCAAAGACTTTGAAAACATTCTCTGAAAACATATCTAATATCTCTTCCAATTCCTCCGTTTTGTTGTTAGCACAATCCCCAAACATTAAATTTATAATTACTATAAAAGAATGATGTTTAATATTCCACAGAAGAAATATTTACAATTATCTCACCATCTATAGACCATCGATACAGTTGAGCTTCAATATTATGCAGTTCTATGAAATCGCCACTTCCATCTACAATATTTGACCAGTTTCTAATTAATTTTTCCGTTGCATTTTCAATATGAGAATGCATCCAGCTGCAATTTCCATTTAGTAAAAATTTGTTTAATATTCTGCGGTTATCAAGCCATTCCTGGCCATCCCTAGAAACCAAAATTTATTCTATTTGAAATTTTAATATTATTTTATACATGTTACATAAAAAACAAACCACGTCGACATTTGTGAATTTCATTGTACAGTATCCAAGCTTCTGGAAGAGGATGCCGTGGGAATTGGCCTTCGTAGAAGAAAACTGATCTCATAAGTGCTGGAGATGATACAAAAACTGCATCGACATTTCCAAGCCTTTCACGAAATATTGGTCCAAGTTGTTGGTGTCTTCTATCGATGAACTTATGGAGTCTGAAAATTTATACATAAGTTTAAAAATTTAAGATAAATTATTATCTGATTTTAATGTATTTGTGTGTATTTTAGGATTGATTTCATTAGGTAGGTAGGTAACTCATAAAAAAACTATTACATATAAGTTTAGCTGGGAGTGAGGTAGTTTTGATCATATTAACTGATCATATCTCCTATCTTTAACATCCAAATCTCTCCCAAGCTCAATGCATGTTGTCTGATCCAGAGCCGCCCAGCTGTGGACAAAATGTTCCATTGCCTCTTTGGGTTGTTGCAGTCTACACCTATGGCAGTGGGGGTTATATTGAGTTCTCAATCTGTCCGAATGTTTTCCAAGTAATGTTCTGTAATGATCGACAGGATTCTGGCGATGTCCTTGTGCGGCATATATCAGGTTTTGGCTCATGTCGCTCTTCATCACACCCAGCGGCTACTGTACACTTACAGGCCTTATTTGTGTCTACGAATAGGGACACTCCTGGGAGGAGGTTTCTGCTATTATTACAAAGGAAAGGGTCCTCTAGGCAATTAATAGCTTGTCCCCTTCCAAATACCTGGCCCGAATGGCATACTACTAGTCATGTTATAGATGGTCATGTTTAAGAGCTGCCTGTCTCCAACTGGCGGGAGTCATCTTCATCCCAAAGTGAAACGGCCACGAATCCGCAAAGAACTTCAGGCCGTGCTTAAGACACAAAGGTCATCGACTCCCATATCCGATGTGACTTTAATGTGACCAGCCCAACATGAGGTGGTGGAAACTATTGAAAATACCCTTATTACAAACAATATACTTTGACAGCCTTCTTTAAAATGCGTTTTTAACAACGTACGTACTCGATTCGAGAAGCTCCCACAGCTCTTAAGGTAGAACCAAGCCGCACGCTAGCAGTTATGCTAAGCTCGAGAATAGTTCAAGCGGGCTTTTGAGAACCGAGACCGTAATCAAATACGCCAACTGAGGTACACTAGAAGGACCCGTCAGATTCCCTTTAGGCTGCTTATTTTATCGGATATCGGGCCGATGCAAAACGGATATCTTTGTTGATGATTCGTTGAAATAACGTGGAGACTTCCGTCCCTTTCAATCAAATAATAATGCTTTGAATTTGGATAATGGTAACATTGAATCTGTGCTGTTCGCTCGTGTTTAATAATAATATCAGTTATTATGTGTTACTGTGTGTCTAAATATGTATACGGTTGCTGTCATGCAGAGGATACTTTACTGCTTAGTCGTGATGCTGATGATGAACTGAATGCAGTTCGAAATGCATACAACAAAATAAAAAGGTAATTAGTTAACTTTTTATGCCGCGAGTAGAATCGTAAAGGTTTTATTGCTTTAATTGTTTTCGGTTGGTTAAAACTAAAATAATTAAACGTGTTAAAGTGAATTTCCGTTGTCTATAATCTCATCAAGTCCAAACAAGAAGTGAGTGAAGTCTACACGTTCCAATGGGGACTAGGGAGAAAACGCTTGTTATAATGTCAGACAATGCCTCGAAATTTTCTTTTAAAACTATGCAAATTACCTTCCATGTCCAAAAATTAGGCACATTTTCCACTAGAGTAATCCATACGTTCATTATTTACTACAAATATGCAAAAACGTCTATCCGTCCAGCGTCGTAGACACACTCGTATAGGCTGACTTGATTCAAGGGTAAGTACACATCGCGTATACAGCCAACGGGTGGATGTCCGGTGCGTGAACAAACATTCATAGTTATCTCAAAAATACTGGGTGACGAACAACGCCAATTGCTCGTCGCCTTTAACAAGCGGCCTTACTGTGGTTAGTGACGACATACCAGTGACGAGCATACTACAAAAACTAGACAAAAGGAGAGCTAAAGTAGTAGCATGCGCTGGTACCCTAATAAGCCATCCCGCCGTTAATAACGGGTACCATTGGTCCGCTTAGGTCGGGTCTTCACCTACCGGACGGTGCACCTCTTTGTTCACCTGGTAATCTGGTATTGCCTGCGTCACTGCCTTTGTCGTGCTGTTCGCCGATTGCTTTTCCTGTAAAAATATTTGACTGGACCTGCATGAGATTTGACCGGGAATGGCACGATAGTGAGGAGCCGCCCTAAGTCCTTGTAACAGATAGTTCTAACTAGCCAAATCCCGCGGATCCCGCATGTCTAGTTCCGAATTACTAATCCCGCGTTACGATTGGATCCCTACTCGTAATTATAATAGTCGTATCAAATTCATTTAACATTTTTATACGCAAACCTAACGCTCTAGAAAGAATTAATTTAGGTTGATTCGTTAGTTGAAGATATCTGTCTACTAAGCAATACAGCAATAACCCAAAATCGTTTAAGTATATTTGGGCGACTGTATCCGAGCGTGATCAATTACTGAGTTTCCATGCAGAGTTTACCCTGGGTTAGCACAGAGTAAGCGCCCATGGAAACGTGGGTAGAGTAAAGTTTCGTAAAATCAAAAAAAAACTCTACGAAACACGACGTCGGATTAAGTCGGGTTTTGCATATGTGTTTGTTTAAGTTTTTTGTGTAAATGTAAAGTTACCCTACGACTACGACAGGGAATTCCCCACGTGCATTACTGTGTTTCATGAACCGATTTAGAGTTTTCGTTGAGTAGTTGTGTTGTACTTGTCTAATCATATTGTACTTGTAATACCCTTTCATTTGAATCAAGGAACACAATTGCAAAATTCGGCCGCCATTTTGGAACCACCATCTTGATTCTTTTACAAAATGGTCGGTTTTCATTGTCACACGAACACTACTTATGTGCAAAATTTGAAGTTTATCGGTTATATGAAAGTGGTGAATTTAGTGTACTTTTTTTGAAAATTTTGCTCCCCATTGTATTTTAATGAGTGCGGGGGGGGGGGGTTAGTGTGACGTAAAGTACACCCGTCATTTTATTTTATTTTGTAAAAAGTAGCACAAAACTCATTCTTTAGGGAACAAATTAGCACATAACTAGTGGGATGTTGTGCCTAGAGACTAGCCACTAATTACGCTTTTTCATGGTATTCTTTCTGTTGAATAACACTTCAAACTGGATGACCATAAAAAATCATGTACTTGTATGTATGTATTATGTACTTTATTAGAAATCTCTTTTTTGTCGTATAATATATTTCCGGTTGGAATTTCCAGACTATTTTTTCAGTTTTAGGTCTCTTGATCAAGAGTTACAATTTGAGCAGGGCCTGATTAACCCTTAGGCTAATTAGGCTGCAGCCTAGGGCGCTAGGATCGGGGGGGTGGGGGCGGGCTGAAATCGTGTCTTCGCATGCACTAATCTAGCATCATTGCATCTACCCTACATATTTCAACTAGACCGAGACAAAAGCACTAAAACTAAATGCGCTTGAGACTTGAGTGTCCCTGATTTAACAATAAATTTTGAAATTTTAAAACGCGTTCAAAACAAACACTGACTTGGTACTCAAATCGGTCGGTGGTCAAGCGAGTGGGTGAGCTGGCAACAGAGTGCCTAGTGCGAGTTTTATTTAATCCGCCTCGCAAGAACGGGCGTAAAATTTTAACTTCATTTTGTATGGGAAATTCGGAAACGGTGCAACCTAGTTCTCCCGTTTGCCGCTAGATAACTCTGTATCGATTGTATCGCATTCTATTCTTTATAGTCTAGGTTGCACTGTAAAATAATCTTCACGTATAGGCGCGTTTGTGTGAGGCGAATTAAACAAAACTCGCACTACGCACTCAGCGCAGCTTGCCTCGCGCAATGAAACACATCATCAACGATGTGCGGGGACTCCCCGCTGTGGTTAATATTTAGTATACTTTGCCGCGCTTCATTCATTTGTCTTATCTCTTTCGAAATGGTCGTTCGTCCGTCATATCACTCGCTCGCGTAGATTCGTTTTTGGGGATTGATATTTATTGTGTTATTTTTTTCTGTATTCTGCTCCACTTGGATTTTTTACTATCGAACTACTCATAGTCTTAAAAAAACACGGAAACACTAAGGAAAGTTTCCGTATTTTTTTAAGACTATGAGTAGTTCGATAGTAAAAAATCCAAGTGGAGCAGAATACAGAAAAAAGCCAAAAGAAAAGGAAAAGAAAATAGAACATTTTAACACATGCTCGTACGAGGTGTGACAATTAAGTAATGAGACTGATTATATTGCCGCGAGTTTCGCCCAATTTGACGCAAAATTTTATCGCGACGCGTTGTTCTTGATTTCGTTTTTCCATTTTCGTGACGAGCACCACGAACACACATTTACTCAACACGACAGAGCAGGCGAACTAAACAAGCTAGAGCGGTGGCAAATATATCAATGGAGAGGGGAAGGATGCCGAGAGAAGGGAAAGGGAATTTCAAGGTCGCAGGGTTACCACAATCGCGGCAATATAATCAGTCTCATTACTTAATTGTCACACCTCGTAAACTAGAAACATTTTTTACGAACTCTGCAGAAAGCAACAAAACGGTGACGAATGCTGTAATCGCCAGCGATTTATTCCCCTGGTTCTGCTACCACGGACTGTTACGCTTCTCCGTCCAACACTAGCCCTATAGTAGCGACGACTAGTGATGAGCAAAGATGGTCTTGTTCTTGCAGTCTTGTCTTGTTCTTGCACATTTAGCAAAACCAAGAACAAGAACAAGGCTTAGTTATGCTTGCAAGAACAAGAACAAAACAGACTGAACGAGAACGAGACGTTTGCTCATCACTAGCGACGACGCGACGGCGACGATCTACAATGAAGATAAAATTCTAATAGAAGAAAAGTCGTCTATTCCGTCAAGTGACCCTGCACTGTGGCAAGTAAATGATGAATTTACTACTTTTTAGGTCGTCCGTGACACACCTGGCAGGAGCGCGTCCTCATAATTAGCCTAGGGCGGTCAGAACTCTTGATCAGTCGCTGAATTTGAGATATGGCCCAAGTCTGTAGCGACAGTACTTTCAGAGATGAAAAAGGTTCAGACGAGCAGACAGACAGACGGACAGATCCTCTGCATAAGCTTTTTTTTTGAAAAAGCTGAAAAGCACTAAATTTTGGTCTTTGCGCCATCAATCTCCGATTAAAGAGGGGTAGTGCTTGACTCACCTTTACTCGAAATGCTCTCGTAAATCAATATGTACAAACACTAGATGAAACGTGTGTTCGATTGTTTTTAGTTCTCATATTGTCTTAAAATTCATGATTTTTGGTCATTCTAAACTTTCCAATTAAGTGAAAATTATCTCCTACTATTTTGAATTACATTACATTTTGAAAATGTTAAATGTTGGAATTTTTATTTTCTAATTAACTTTTTTTAATTTTTAGTCTTAACGTAAAATATTCATAAGTCCCGCTAAAAGAAAAATGCATATAACTAGCAAAACACAATACTTCGAAGTAAGTTATCAAATAAAAGAACACTTATAAAATTGTCGCTTTGTAAATATTTCTGCCTCAAAAAATTACAATTACATGCTTTACAATATAAGTATCCAATAAAAATAAACTCACTGCGGTGCAGAGCCGGCCGCTATTAAATCCAAAGTAGTTCCAACAATAGGTAAGCCCTTAACAGCTGGTATGCACTCAAACGGCAACGCATTTTCCACTTTGCACCCGTAACTAACACTGTACCGAACAAACTCCATAAAAGCACAATTGTTTCTACCATTTTGAAAATTCCTACTGCAAAATTGCTTAATCAAAAAATTCATTTCGTCGTGTTGCTTTATCAATTACAAGGCGACGAGCAGAACCGCACTGAATTCACTCTCTCCCCGGGGGCAATTTTAATCAATTCTTTCTCTAGAAAGGTCCGCCACTCGGAAAACCGAAGAAAATGGAGAAAAACAAAACCAGAAAAACCGTCTGCCCAACAATAACCAGCGATAATCCAACCGGCAATCTCCATAACAGATGAGCGGTTCCAACCGTTGTCCGGTCACTGATGGTCATTCCTGCTTCTTTGACCCTAGAATTGATCTGTTCTTGCTGAGAAAGTGAAATTCAAAGCGAGGCACAGAGGAGGAAAAAACGAAATGACGAGCGCTTGTGTCGCACCTCAGTCTGTGCTTGGAGGAAGGAATTCTTGCGACGAGGCTTCAGTAAAAGCCCAATAATTCCCATATTTTAAGCCGGCTCGGGGCTTTGCGACGACTCTTTCTACGCCTCGCTGCTTCGTGTGGTCCCGTTTGTTGCTGCTGCCTTGATTACCAATTCGATGCAAATTTATTTTAGATACAATTCTGGACACCAAATCCCCGGGAATTTCAATTAGTCGCTTACCTGGATTTAAGACGACGAGAGTAATCCATACGTTAGCAGGAAATTTATTCTTTATTGGCTTTATTGCATGTGCGTCCTGCCGCGAATAACGAAACGACGTAGAGGCCTATTCGCGAGTGTTTTTGGAGCCTATCACGCATGCGCATAGTGGACACCCACAACTAAAACCCTCGTTATCTTAAAGATCTGAATGTTAAGTTTATGATTTACCAGCATTCGCAAATAGGTGCGAAGAAATTATTCGTGATTTTATCAACAAAACGGAAAGACATGGTTGTTAATGTTTTTGTGTCTAGCCGATCCTATACTAGCGTAAAGCTAACTCATCAAATCGTACGGGAATACCCGATTAGTTTTTAATTCAAGGCAGCGCCGATAGACAAGCTGCAAAAAACCAAACAGGAAGTGAGAGTGCACAAGACTCATCACCAAAATAAAATAGTTTATATTCGCAGCATTTAAAGTAAAGTCTTGTATTAATAGGATATCAGTCCTTAAGAAGGTGATGCTTACATTTACATACGTTTACCCTAGTTGCCTTTTTGGTGCTTGTTTCCTTGACGCAAACATTAAAGGACGAATCTACAAGTTCATGTTATTTCAAAATCCTAAAATAATTTTTTTTTTGAAGTAGAAATGGGTGTTTCTCAAATATTACGTAAACTATGGGGATAAATATTTATATTTTTATAAATTTGAATTTATAACTATCTAAACTATAGTTTACAATATAGAAAATATCTCATTTAAAAACCTTTATGGTTTCAATAACGCATTCTAAAAACAGTCCCCTGGCCGGTCACCAAACCAAAATATTTTCTATTGAGTTCATTAATTGTACTAATATTCTAAAACTAGTTGGGATGTGGGTTCGACCCTTTCGGTCCACACGATCAACTTCCCAGTATGATGGATGTTGAATATATGATTGGATATTTTAATAATAAATGAACAATAGGCAATATATGTAGAATACTCGTATATCTATAATACCGAGAATTTGTCACAACTTTTTATCAATATTTTCGCTAAAATGTCAAACTAAATGTGCGCAATTACAAGATTAGGATGACGAAAATGTATATAAAATTGATGTTTTAATGTTTTTCGGCACCTCAATGAAGTCGATATAGTTTTTAGTTCGCGCGGTATAGTGCAGGTACAAAAATCACTTAAGTCATTTAAACCAAAAACCGCTGGACCGAATATTATAAAAATCTTTTCAGATTATATTGTCGCTAATACGCTTCGAACGGCACCTCAAGTAAGTCAATATCTTTCGTGGTTCGGGCGATATCGTGCAGGTACAAAAATCACTTACGCCGCTTAAACAAAAAAACGGCTGGACCGAATTTTATGAAAATCTTTTCAGATCATATTTTGGTTAATACTCTTCGAACGGCACGTCAACTAAGTCGATATCATTTATAGTTCGCGCGATATCGTGCAGTTACAAAAATCACTTAAGTCATTTGAACCAAAAAACCGCTGGACCGAATATTATAAAAATCTTTTCAGATTATATTGTCGCTAATACGCTTCGAACGGCACCTCAAGTAAGTCAATATCTTTCGTGGTTCGGGCGATATCATGCAGGTACAAAAATCACTTACGTCGCTTAAACAAAAAAACGGCTGGACCGAATTTCATGAAAATCTTTTCAGATCATATTTCGGTTAATACGCTTCGAACGACACCTCAACGAAGTCGATATCAGTTTTGGTTCGCGCGAAATCGTGCAGGAAAAAATGACCACATCCGTACGCACATACACACACACATACTTCCTCCCAATTTTTTGCTTAAAATGCTCCTGGGACCTTGAAAGATGAAAATACGTTGAAATTTTCGATTTCGATTTTCGGACCGATTACAATAACTTCCTATACTGGGAAGTTAAAAATTAACTTAATCAATATGATCAATATGAGCCACAATTTAATCAATATGAAATGATATGCTTTTAGATTCTAATATTAATTTATTTAAACTATATTTTGATTAGTTTAATTTAACCTAAAGTTGGTCCCCGAATTTCATGAACAGTCCCTCTGTCAAAGTTTCGAGTTACCCACTATGCCCATCTACAGCAAAGACAGACTTTTTAATGGGCGTAACGAAACGTGAACGACATGAAGTTAGCTCTGTTACCCCCAAAAGTAGCTATACCTCATTTTGTTTAGCGTTGCACGAGTTAGCGGGTCACATGCGCGCATCTGTACGCAACATTCGACAGTCCCCTGGTAAGTGTGATTTTTCTTTTGGAAGTGTCTAAATCCACTGGAAAACGCAAAACGCGAAATCCCGGAAATTGATATATCCACACAATTTCGCGCGCGCGAAATTTTTATTTTGGTTATATTTGTTTTTTTTTTTTAATAAACAAAATTGAAATTCTTCTAATATTATTTTTATTAACAAAATTTAATTAACAAAAAATTGATGACAACCGTCAAACAATTATAAGGTTAGGAAGTAGCTGTCAAAATAGCTACAACGTTTGTAAAGGCGTATTTTAAAATACGCCTTTATTGTTCTTAACCTAAAATAGTTCAAATTCTACAAGAAATCATTCGGACAACAATTAAAATATTCGAAATGATGACTGATATTCGGAAATCGCGTGGCGATATATCGATTTCGCGTATGGATATATCAATTTCCGGGTTTTCGCGTTTCGCGTTTTCCAGTGGATTTAGACACTTCCTTTTCTTTTTTAAAGTGTTCTAGTTATCTACATATATTGTGCATCGTTTTAAATAAGATGGTTTATATTGTTTCTATGCAGGGTGTATTAACGAGTATGTCGGAGCGCCTGGCTATGGATAGGTCTTCGATAAAGGAACAAAAAATCGTATGGGTGGCTAGGATCGCTAGGGTGTTTTGAAACTTTTTTGGTAGAGGTTCACATATTACCCTGTATTTTTGTAACTCTATTAGATATCATGTGATGATGATGATCTAAAACTGTAAAAGTCAAGGGGTCAACCCACCAACATCCAGAGTTATGAGTCATCAAAGACAAGTTTTTTTTTTTTCACTAAAATTTCCACTTCAACCACCTTTTTCTACAAAAAATACGTAATTAACCAATATGTCTAACAACTATTATGCTACGACCTTTAGGAAAATTAGTCCACAACTTCCCTGGGACTTTTTACGAAAACAATTTCCAAATCATAGAAAATAAAAACATGGCCGCCGGATCGCGTTTTCCCATGTTTCCTTGTATCTTTCTATAGGTTATACAACCCCGTGCGAAGGCCCAAAATGTTAAAAATGAAATTCTCCAAAAGTTCTTCCAAGAATGTTGACCCGATTAACCCTTTTTAAGTTATTCAACGTCAAACTTTGCAAAAATCACTTTTCCGCCAAAATAACACTCAACAATTGATATTTGCAAAAAAAATTGTCATGTACTTATACAAAGTATTATTGCCTACAAAATACAATTTTCGGCTCTTTCGAAAGGGGGGAGGGGACTGTTTGTGCAAAATTTTAAGATGATCGGTTATATTTTTTAGTTTTTAGTCTATTATAAGTCTTCCGCAATTTTGTTTTTTAGCCTCCATTTTAAATTTTGAATAACGCCGCACAGCTAAGCTCCCAGGAACGTTCCTCATGAATTTTGTGGATGCGAATGTTTTCAATTGCTTTCCCGGCGTTTTCTTCCCCGAACAGCCCTTTACGACGCACTACATTTTATTCATTTAAGGGGCCTCGGCAGGGAGTAAGGCGTCTGGCTACCATCCCAGAAGTCCCGGGTTCGAATCCCGGCCAGCATCACGGTCCTTCACCTTTTCCACTTTCCACCTACATAACTTTCCTTCTATCTTCTTCTCTTTCCCTCTTTACATTCCCGATTCCCTCTGTCATAGTCTTCCCTTCCTTAGCCCTTCACGGTCCACCAAAGCGCATGTCATCAGTTGGTTGATGAGATTCGACTCGATTCAAGAGGCATAACACTCCAGCGAGTTGTTTTTCGATGCCCCGATGTCAAAGTCGCGACAGTACTGGTTGGAAGTAGGTGGACTAAAAAATATCGCGGGTAGGTTGTGGCAGTTCCTTCCTTTCCCGACTAGAGCTGCTGTTCGACATTGCACTCTATTAGTCCAATCAATCTACGCAAATCCATCTAATAATTGCCAACAGGAAACAAAAAGATGGTCATATAGGAAAAAAAATTCTAAAAAAGATAGCATTTTCTTTTTCGGAATTTGGAATGGCGAACCTAACCTAAAAAATCCCAGAAAGTGTAAAAAACGCTTTTTAGCGAATAAAATAAAAACGCGACCTCGGATCGAAAAAAATCAAATTATAAAGTTGTAGCGATTCAAATTATCTTACGACTGATGTATATTGAGTTATAGGTTATGGTAGAAAATATATAGAAAAATGGGAGAAACTGTCGAAAATCAGGTTTTTTTAATTTGTTAATAACTTTTGTTTAACGCCACTTACATATTTGTTATTTGGTACAAATATTGCTTCTTGCTAGCTGAAAAAATGGTGTAATTTTTGTTGCGAAATATGGAACAGTTTCCGTGAAATTTCACTTTTTATAAAAAAGGCGTTCTTGTAAAAACATTCCTCTTGGTCCATGGATTTCGCTGGATCAACGTTCGAGAGCTTCAAATTTTCTTCAAAGATTGTACTATTATGTACAAGTACAAAAAAGTGGCTTTTAAAAGCGTACAATTCTCAAAATGGCCCCCAAAAACATATTAATAATGAAAAAACAGACTCAGAAAGTCAGTTTTTTCAACCAAACCTATGTTTACTTTATATTTTTAAACGCAAGTATCGTTTTAACAACACGTTCTCCCAACTGATTACTAATTAGGTCCAATACTGCTTAACCCCTGTAATCGAACCAAAACCGGTCTATTGAGTATGCTAAATGATACCCTTCACGGTCACCAACATAATTGCCTGAAACATGAAGCAATAAATCAACAAAAACTAAAGCTTTTTATGAGTTAAACTAACGCTTAATGGCCAGTTCAATAATGTTCAGTTCAATCCACGTAAATGGCTTCACCGGCTAAAGTCCAGTTCATGTTCAGTTCGTGCAAATTGTTTCTTTTTTGCCAGAAGTCAGAAATGCGAAAGCCCACTGGAATGGCTAGTTTATTACTCTCTTGAGCGAGCTTTTACATTCAACTTCAGTTCGGGACCCATTGTGCGAACTGAGGTTTGTTTTTCCTCAGTTGAATATGTTTAAACTATATGCAAACTGAACTGAGGTTAGAAGCTCAGTTCGCCAATTTGCTTGTTCAGCCGTTGAAGGCGGGGTATTTTTTTTAAGGTTTTCAAAACGTTTTCTGAATATGTAAGGCAGATTTCGCCCCACTTAATTTGAAATAAGGTTTGCCTACTAGGGCAATTATAAAAAACTGATAATGCATACCTAACTTCAGCATCGCTGGTCTTTTTTTGAGTGGTATTTTTGAAGAAACTCTTCGGAATGCCCCTCATTTACTACATCGGGTTCTTATTAAGGTGCCGTTTTTTAGCGAAGTTTACTACCTGATTTTTGAATGGAAACTGGCTCCCGAAAAGTGTAGGATTGTGCGTAGTTGATGGCTAAGAGATGGAAACAAGGGCGTCATAATAAATCGAGAATTCGACCGATTTTCATTTTCTGTTACGAAAAATACATTACGTTACGTTATCCCCAGGAGCGGAACTTTTTCCAACTCAACATCGATCTACTTTTCAACCCTCTTCGAGGCTAACATGAGAAAATGGGGCACCTAAATCTATCACTAGCTGACGGTCTATAAGTAAAATTCTTCTAAATTGTTTGTATTCTTAGTGTGCCGTCTAATTTTGAAATTGTTAAAAGTGTGCCGCAACAAGAAAAAGGTTGAGAATCACTGGCATAAACTCTGCTGTAACGGAGAGTAATTCCGAAATTAAAATTTATGCTACTAATGTAAGAAAATTCCAACGTAGTACAGGAAGTTTAGCCTTGTGGGATTGAGATTTTGATACGGTATTGGATTTCGTATATATAAATTTTAGGAAGCCCATTTTAAAGGGGACAGAAAGAAATGAAAAAAAAAATTCAACCTTTTTTCAAATTCAACTTTAATCTAGAGATAGCTTTGCTACCTTAAAGGTTGCACATAATTATTTTTGGCTGACAATACGCATTCAATCAAAATTGAAGCGTAAGGCTCGCTCCACACTATCGTTCCATTCTCGGTCCAGTTACATGCCAGTTTCGGTCGGTCAAATATTTTTACAGGAAAAGCCAACGTTTTATTCACACTTTTGAGTGTGAATGGCCCGGGGCTTGAACGAGAGCGTTTTCGCTCGTTTTGTGAATACGTCGATTTCTTTTCATGTAAAAATATTTGACTGGACCAAAAAAGGTGCCGATCGCTGGATTCTCCAGCCTGCGGGACGGTCTCGCCAGAGAAGTTTACGTGGCAAGCGGTCATCATCCATTCGGTAAATATCTCCAAAACACCGTAGTCGACGTTTCTGCATTTCTTCTTCGATCAGTGTCTGCTGATCGCATCTTTGTCTGACTGTGTTTCGAAGGCGATCGCGTAGTGAGACACCGAGGATCTGCTTCTACCATCGCATTTGGAAGACCTCGAGCTTCTTAACGTCCAGTTTGAGCAGTGTCCACGTTTCAGACCCATAAAGAAGAATCGGAAGGATCAACGTTCGGTAAAGGCGTACTTTTGTTTTGATGGAAATATTTGTTCGTTTCCATATGCACCACTTGAGCGAGGCGAAGGTTGCTGTTGCCTAGGCGATGCGGCTGTGAATGTCGGATGATCCCAAATATTTAAACCTCGGAACCTATTCGATTTGGGTTCCATCGAGATGAACACTGGCCCTCGATTCGTCCGTTGTGAGCCTTTTGGTCTTTTCCGCATTGATTTCTAACCCGTTGGACTGGGCGATGCGGGAAATGTCGTATAAGATGTCCGTTGCTTCGGCATCCATGTCGGCGAAGACGGTGCTATAGTCGGCGAAGATTAAATCGGTTACGAAGTTGTTGCCGGCGTATCGAACTCCGAGTCGTCCATCGAATGCTTCACGCATAATCGCGTCGATCACAACACTGAAGAGAACTGGCGAAGCGACGTCTCCCTGTTGGACACCCGTTTGAATTGGGAACTCCTCGAATAAGGCGCTTCGAATACGAACGCTGCTGGTTGAGCCATCGTACGACACGCTTGGAGAAGTAGGATAATTTTCAATGGCACGTCAAAACCGCAACAGCTCGGTTGCCGCAACGAATTCTTTCTTCCATGACGGAGAGCGAATGCAAAAGAGAGTACTTATAAAATATGGCCTTACAACGGGCAAACATACACGGGATAGAAACATAGTCCTCGGCCATGTGAAGGAGACTGGTTGCAGGACAAACGTTTGTATATAATGCGATTAATAACAACTTTGTTTAATCTAATCTTACATCTATATAGAGATATTCCCACACACCCTAATGCAACTGAGTTCCTCTATAATAAATCAGAACCATACAAAAATGGACAATCGTAATCTCATCATTCTCTTTATATTCCAGGCCGACACCTGGTAAAAATATAAGTTAAATGGAAGCAATTTAACTACTCAAGAAATAAATCATTTTTGGCGGTAAGTGTGACTGTCGCTTCCCAACAAAACGTAAGATTCCATGCGTATTTCTTGAGAAAAACATCATGATATCCGGTGTTCATATCTTCGAATTCGAACATTCAAAATTTTTATCAACACACTGCAATTAGATGTTTTATTTTATTGATTGTTTTTTTCGAATTTCCCGCTAAAATATAAATCAACACGCAGCACATACTTCACTTACATCAAACCGACGACTGGCGAGGCCGTTCCTCTTGTACATCGATAATTATCTTGTATAGGATAAATCAACTAGGATAACTATCTTGTAGGATAAAGGACCATTCATTTTGCATAACGAAAATGTTCAAGCTCCCATTAAACAAATTCTACAAATTCAATTCTTTTTTGATTCAAATTTGTCGTCGAATGTCCTTGTGTACATCTTAGTTTTTGGCCATTGAAAACTTTTGGTTAAGTTTTGCCGTCGTACCGTATGTGCTCCTATTAAAAATTGTTAACAATTTTACGGCGGCCATCATCTCCCCCATAAAAAGTTAACGGCCGCTGTTCGCCCGCTGTAAGCCCTTTTTTTTATTTTTACTCGGGTGGCTCTTCTTCTAAGCTTTTTGGCGCCAGCGTAGAATTATTATCAAATATTGTTGGAGTCTCCAATTCCTCAGTTAACTCGCCATTTAGCAATTCATGAAAGTGTTCTTCCTATCGTTCCAAGATGCCTTTAGGATCGGTGTTCAGATTCCCCTCTAACATCGTTGATTAATCCAATCAAGGGAATTACACCTGAATAAATAAGATAATTTTCAATAATGTTGTGCTCTTCCACTTCCAATTAGCTAAGCTCCTGATTAGAACAACGCTTTAAGATTCGGACCGCGGGCAAAACCACGTGTAGTCACCCCGTTGTGGAATACACCCCAATTCTACGTTATATCTATGTGCCTGTAACTCTTTAAAAGAACTTCGAATCAACCGCCACCAAAGATTACACTCAATAACCGCGCGCATATTCCCCATTCATTCATGCCCAACTAATATCTGAATGAGTAATTACGTCTACCACTTCAGCAAAGGCCATTTGGTGCACATGTTTACTTTGCCACAATCCTCCATCTGTTCCAAAAAAAAATTCCTCCACTCCCTAAACCCTGCTGCACCAACTCCACATATAAGTGGAAACGCATGCGCGAACTGATCATAAATTTCCCAACAAATTGATCTTCCCTTTAAAAAAGATCGACGTAGGCATAGTCTAGCCAAACTCCATGAGCTCAACTCAAGTATTTTCGGGAATGCCTATGGGTATGCTCAAATGTTGCTGCTATTGTTGTCCATCTGGCTTTGTAGTGTCTACGTCGTCGTCGGGTGCCTGGGGTTATTCCAAACAAATTTCTGAGTTGATTCGTTAAGAATATGAGAACGAGGCTGAATGAAAATCCATATTGAAGACGACAGAATTGGAACGTCTTCCACACGATTATTGCGAGCCTGTTGAAGTCACGGTATCTATCTCTCAGTCGTTCTGTGGTCGTCGGATTGTCGAGTTGGGTTTTGGCGTTGACGCGGTTATACTTAGTTAGCTAGACGCGATCCGATCCGGTTATCTTGTTGGAAGTAAAGAGTGTGTTTTGTTTTTAGAGACTTTTGTGTGGAGCAGCTTGGATTCTTGCGATTTTGTTGAAATAAGTGTAAACGATTTTTTTGTATATTATAAGGAGAAAACTGACTTTGTAGTGACACGAAAAAAAGACTCAAATTTGGCAGAAGATCAGTGCATGATCGGTTTTTTTTACTAACGTTGAAGAAAAGTAAGTCTGACATGATCCGTGAAAATAATTTATGATAGTCTGACTAGACACATGAGAACAATATAATAAATGAAACAAAAAAAAACATAAAATATTTCCACGATCGCTCTTGGAATGCCTGCATTTGTGCTTACGTAAAAGTAAATCCACAGTGCTTCTAAATGTTATGAAATAGGGTCAAAAAACTTTCGTTCATGTGCATCAGCAATAGCTGTGCCAAGAGTACTTTCAGTAATTAACAGTAAAAATAAAACCGGACCCTTCTCAGCTTAGTATGAAGAATGAAGAAACGTGTGATTGTTCATCGGTTATTTATTTCTGTTATCTCTCTCTCATGGACAGATCGTGATAAAGCCTGTATTTTTTTTGTTTTGTAGTGGTTTTGTAGCGATCCTTATATATGTATATATAAAATGTCGCCAAAATCTCATACGATATCGTTTCAAATGCTGCGCAACTGGCCTTGACTCTTTTTGGGGGCCAAATTCGAAATCGATGACGAAAAATCGTCGTCGGGTGGAAGAAAGTTATCGCAATTTTTCAGCAGGCAGTATAGTTTGATTATTGATTACTGGTGCATATGTGATCTGTTATCAAGATCAGTAAATAAACAATTTTTAAGCACAAAACATAACCAAATAAGAAGTACTAAAAATATGGTTGTTGGAATGTTTTTTCCAATCATATTCAAGCCGGCATTTCCTGTACTAATTGTGTTTGTACTTCGATATGGTCAACTATTCATTTTTGTATTCTTCAGAGAGCATGTCACTTCCCTTTCTTGGCAGCTCAAAATAGATTTGGACGCACATTTTTCAAGTTAAAATAAAATAACAAAAAAAAAAGAAAACAGTACTAAGTCAAACCACATGCAATGAGAGGGATTTTGTCACACGTTCGTCATATGATAATTATAATTTTTTGGTGTTTTTTTTGGCGCCGGGTTGACTTGTCAATTAAAAATTTAACAGATTGTTTATGCTGGGCTGTTACGTAATGTAAATATTTGTTATCTGGTTCTTGAGATAATAATATTTAATTCCAATCAGGAGATATGGAAAGTGCAGAAATAAACATGGAACATCTTCTGGGTTTTGTGATGTAGACAGAAGTTTCTGTATGTATATGTCAAGGACAAGTTATATGTGAATTCTAGATATTATAGTAGTCAACAATAGTAATTGGGTCGTTTGATATTAATTATTACCAGAATAAGCATCGTTACAGTACACACGTTTGCCAATATGTTTTTTACAAATGTTTTAGTTTCTAGCCTTAGTAAAAGATCATGTGTGAATGCGAAAGGTTCCCCCGTGCCGAAAGTCGAGGCGTGTTTCGTGACAAGTCGTTTGAGTTGAAGAAAGCGATGTTTTAGTTTATTTACGAATTTCAGCACAGGGACCTAGAGTGTAATGATAAGTTGAGTTAAGACTTCTGTGCTGAAAGTCATGATTCGGCTCGATATTCAGCACAGGGACCAGTAGCAAGCTCTTCAACTTTTGCATGATTATTTTTATGTACATTACAGTGAAAGAGAAAAAATCCTTCATCTTTCAATGACGCAACTCATCTTGAACTTTGGCTTTTTCTAGTCTTGCCCTCCAGAAATCTCGATTTATAAGTTCTTCAGTTCGATGTTAATTGTGTTTAATGAGCGGCTCTAGGTTGAGATATCTCAGCAAAATGTGTTTCATGAACCTGCTCTAAGTTAAACTGGAGCAGCTCAAAGCACGGTTTTCTGCTCTACCCAAAGTCGGGATTTAGCATAAGCAACATAGGGGCCCCGCCTAGGGGCTCACACCACATATAAAAATATTGTTTGCAGACCACAACATAAGGGGGTCTTCTGCTTACGCGGTTTGAAAAAATCGATTTTTTGTTGTTGCATTTTTTGAATATAGAGGATATAAGGAATACGTCTTATAAACGGTTTCGTGAAAAACACATTCCTTCTTGGGTTTTCGAAGCCGGAAACATAGCCGCCTTCAGCCGTTTCGAGCATTTCCGCGTAGCGCTTTATCTTTAAACGCATTTTCCCGAAAATCACCTTTTTTATACTTTGTGGTATGACTTCTACAAGTAATTTTCATCGGATCTGACTAATTTTTTTTTTAACTTCTTCATAAAACACTTCTCTATGCTTCTCCGAGTACGATTTTTGAAATTTTGTTTTGTTCAATTTTTATGACCCTCAACAGGTCAAAAAACGTGGTTGAAAATTACAACTTTTCACAAAAAACCGTATAATTTGAAAAATTTTAAAAATAAAAAAAATCGTACTCGGAGAAGCATAGAGAAGTGTTTTATGAAGAAGTTAAAAAAAAAATTAGTCAGATCCGATGAAAATTACTTGTAGAAGTCATACCACAAAGTTTACTCGGACACTTTCGTCAGTACTAGTTTGACCACTTCTCAAAGGCGCAGGATTCACCACACACATAAGGCATTTGTCATTTTTCAAGTTTAAACATGTACAAAAATAATAAAAATTTTTTTTTTCAATTATCTTGTATAGTTTCCTTACAATTAATTTCCAAAAATAGACTAAAATTCCGGGCGCGAAAGCAGAAGACCCCTTAAAACACCAACTTGGCCGCGCAGGCAAACGCGCAGAGTACCGCAGCATGAAAGCCCACTCAATATACACTGCAGCTAAGTTCAACTAGTCTCACACATGTTGCGCAAAGGCACACCAAACCGCAAGAGGCTCTCAAGGCACAAACCGCAAAAGCTTTGTTTGCGCAATATTACGAAATAGGTGGCCCGGACCAATATTAGCTATACTACTATGCTTTTTCCTTATAAGTGTGAGTATGTGCCGAATCAAAGGCTGGAAAGAAAGCTCGGTGTGTGGATGTAATACGAACGTGTCGGGCAAATTTGTGCTCTAAGTTAACCTTTATTAGATAGCTTCTACAGTACAACGGCGATGCGAAGTACTACAGTGTACAGTACCGCAGATTCTGCCTAGGGGCTACACAGATCCTATTTTGGTGACAGCTGCTCTTCTCTCGCTGTTGTTGTTTTCATTCATAAAATTCAAACTACTTTTTGATGAAATATATGTAATGAATCTGCACAATGGAACCAAATAAATTTTGGGAAAAGACGAAAAATTAGTGCCGCTCATACCGGAGGACTCGAAATTATCGGAATTGCATTGTGCTGAGAATTAGTTAATGTAAAGGGTGCCTCGTCCTGGCTTGCCGCTTTGAAAAATGCGGTTTCTTCGCGGTCAATTCGGCAGGTGGTTGACCTCCTTTCACACCCTGGACTTGGAACCAAACGACGGCGGAGTTACTGGTCGAATTACTGTTTTGTAGAGTGAGAGGAGAGTTTCATTTTCCTGTGCGAAAATCTTGTGTAGTATTTGTTTTTGGCCATAAAAAGGCTCTATTAGCCAGTAGTATTCGTCTGGTTATTTCTTGTTTTTCTTCGATTCTTTTTGCAATTGTAGACCCAAAGTACAGTGTTTTATCGACTACTTCTAGGTTATCTTTGTCGATAGTTCAATTTCTTCCCACTCTAAATCTTCCTTCTCAGGAATGTTGCATTACCTCCGTTTGTTTTTTCGTTTATCTTCTGGCCTAAATCCTTTGCCGTCTCTTTTAGGTGGACATAGCTTCTTCTGCTGCCTTCCCCATCGGCATACACCATTCCTAATGCGAATGTTGTTTTACCAAGCAGTTCACCAACTAAGCACTATCTACACCTAATGCTGCTTGATCTAAGCAATCGAACGAGATCCGTTCTACTGAGCATGCTATGGGCACCCTTTATGGTCATCCGGATAATTGCTCGTTTAATTTTTTAAAGCGATACAGAAGATTTCGTGCATGCTAGCTGCAGACGCCCTGCAGGTTAGTGCGTGCCTGCTGCATGCTAGTAGCAGACGAATTTTAATCCCGCGTAAAAATAAATTTCTCCCGCACTTAGCATGCAACAGGCACGCACTAACCTCCACGGCTCCCACAACTAGAACACACGCTTGATTGAAAATAAGACTCGCCCGTGTCAATTGATACTGTGCACGCGTGCCAGCTGCATGCTAAGTGCGGGCGAGCCTTAGTTTTTTTTAAGCATACGTGCTAGTTAGGCGAGTTTCATTTTTACTCGGAAAATTAAAGTAATTTCTAGTAGGCCGTAGTTGGAGAGGTTGGTGGAGTCATCCTTTTCCCGAGCTGAGCTAGTTTCCAAGGCAACATTTTTTTAGAAGAGGTTTAACCAAAGATGAGGAACATTTCTTAAGGACTCTGGCGAGTATATAATCAAGTCCAGTAGCTTTACTACCGCCAAGAACTTTTGCAGACTTCACGAGTTCTAAAGAAAACCTCGTCCCTTTGGTTAAACGATTCGCTCAGCGAAAATGCAAAACGATTGAATCGGCCTTGGATTTTCGTTTCTGTTATTAGCTGACTTTTGTAAATAAAAAAAGGGGTTGTAGATGAAGTAAAATTCTTCTTGGCACAAGTTACAGTTTGTTCATATTTAATGTTGCATTACATTTTCTGGCACAAAACTTTGAGACAATTAGAACTGACCTTTCAACTGGGGTCAGCATTAACAAAACTGCAAAGTTATCTCCTTCCAAAAATTTTAACTGATTTCGCTAAAAATATATTTAACAACAATTCCGAGACTAATTAGTACGACTGCCGTGCACAAAACCCCTTTCCTAAAATATTAATAAGTTCAGTGACACTTATGTAAAATATTACTAATTTACAACCCTTATCTCTCTCCACACCGTGCCATGTGTCGTTCATTGTACTCAAGCCTTCTATATGTGTCAAACATTTTTGTTATCAAGCAATTAAAAATCAAGAAACTCAACGATAAAAACTTATAAATCCCATTCCGGAACGATTCAGCACTTAAGAATGATTACTTCCTCGTATTCAACTTGGGTTTGTGAGTTTGGTAAAATTTCAAATGCATTCCGTGTGCTTCCATAACGTTATCAGTATGCACCTTGGTTACAAATTATTTAAAAATACTTAAGTTGTTTTAGGTGTACAAGTTTAGTAAGGCAGAGTTAATAATTTTTGTGTATTTTTTCCGTTATCGCAGTTCGTATAAATTCCATTGTGCTATTCGTGAGAGATTTGTACGGACGTGATTTGTTCCGAATTGGTGAAAAATGTCAAGGAAAACATTGTTATATGTTTCTAATTTTAAAATCATCAGCCTAACTTTGTAACAATTTATATTAAATAAAAACTTAGTCGAGGTCTGGTTGTTAATTTTAATTGTCAAATCAAAGTTCTAATTTGATTGGCTGCTGGAATATGTGTAGGGCGCTAAGAATTTGGCGTGTAATCGGATTAATTAAGGCAAAAGCCGGCAACTGACATTTTAATCCACGCAACATTATTAGGCAATTCGTAATCCCTTTAAGATCGTTGATGTTTACATAAGAAAATTTCACCTAATCCTAGTGGCAATAGGGGAGGCTGTTCACGATTATTGAACAAAAGTGGTAATTGCTTCCGCTTTACATAGTCTAAAGGGTTGAAATGGGAATACATGATTAATTTTTAAAATTACCAAGGTTTTGTGGCAAGAAACTCATTTCAAAAATTGTGAGATAAAAATGCGAACAAAAACAAAGTCTTAGGCTAATTATAATGAGACAGATTGAATTTGAAAGAGTTTGATTGTATAATTTTGCGACATTTATTAAAGTGTAATAAGAAGTTACAAGGTGCAAGATATTTTGACTAAAGAACTGGGAATTATAAATTAAAGACGAAAAGTAGATCATTGAACGATTCGCAAAATATTTTCTGGTCATAGCTTAAGTCATTACCTGTGGATCAGATCTTGACGATTGCTGCCAGTTCAGTTTAGTTCAATGGCACTACATACCAAATCGAGCCTTGGCCTCCTTCAGTTTTCTCCTCCAACTTTCTCGCTTGCTGGCTAATCCTCCAATTTCGTAAGGCCGACAAGTGTGCAGCGTGTGCTTCTACGGCTTAAAACCATCTTTTCCTCGATCGTACTGCTGGCGTGTCACCAGCATTGCCAACTCTTTCCTCGAGAGACCACTAGATTCGACTTTTAAAGCCACCAGAAAACCATTAAAATATTTTCCTCTTCGCCAAAAGTAACTGAATGTTCCACTAAATCAAAGCTCTTCAAACTTAATGTTTGATAGGCGCTGTTTAAGCGGAATTAATCAAACTAATTCAAAAAAATGATGACAGCACTAAATGCTAAAAAATATCAATATTTTAATAACAGAATCAGCAATATTGCTTTGACCAATTATCATTATACTCTGGCCTACCCGCCGAACAGCGCAAGTTCGCGTAAATTGGAGGACTGAGCTTTAAAATAACCACGGCTCTCATACAATTTCAATATGTTCAACTGAAGATCGCCCAACTGGACTAGAACTGGAGTTAAACTTAAAAGCTCGCTCAAAAGAGAGTAATCAACTGGAATCATGGAATACCATTTTTAACTAAAACGCAACAACCATTTCAAACACGAATTAAACAAGAACTGGACTTTAGCCGGTGAAGTTATATGGATTGAACTGAACATTATTAAACTGAGGTAGGTGAAACCACTAAATTGGCAACGCTGCGTGTCACCGATTATGATTCGTTTATATATCTTCTTCACTGCACTGTTTTCCGGCATTCGCTCTACATGTCCTGCCCATCGTAGTCTATTTATTTTGATATAGTTGACGATGTCTATCTTTTTATAGCAGCGTTGCCAACTTACCACTAGAACTGGTAGTTTAGATTTGCCTTTAGTGGGAAAATCGTATCAATGGGTAGTGGGTTTTTTGGTGGTAAGAGGAAAGTATACAACAAAACAAAATTAGTGTTGACCATGCACCAACCACAATAAGACAGCAATTACTACTGACCTTATAACTCACTTAAATAAAAACCATGCGTCTGTTGTCAAAGTGGCGTCAAATCCATTTTCTGAAGTGGAATGAAACCAAAAATACCAGCAAATTTTCGTATGAAGTTCTGCAGTTTAAAAAACATTAGGAGTAACTCGATTTGAATAATTGTCCCGGCCACTTTTGCTTTTCATTACTAATTTTGCCATATTCTAATACCGATGTTGAAAGCAGCATGAACATCGCCAAGAATAAGTGAAAGTCTAACCTTAAGTGTCGCCCTTTATATTAACGTCGTTCATGTCATGATCCAATGCCTTCTGTAGGAAGTTTAGTTCGAAGAATAGAAAAATGATAAGATAAGTTAAAGCAAGTCTAGGGATGCGTGAGGAGGTGGTGGTGAACCTCGATTTTGTAAGTTGAGTTTATATGAGTTCAGAGTCAATCGTCAGGGTTAGCGGAAGATATTCTCATTATTCACATAGTCTTGCGCCTCCTGAAAATGGTAGATCCCGCTATACAGCTGACGAGGGTTGTGCTGCCAGCAGTGCCAGACTACCATGCGGAACAAGGAGGTGTGTCGTCCGCTAGGTAAAGACCCAACCTTAGTTGAAGCGTTATTCCGTCTTCTTCTTCTTCGATGGTTCTGCAGCCAAATTCGAGCTTTGGCCTCCAGACGTCTCTCTGCTCCCCTGATTGTCTCCAGTTTCTTGTGTTTTTTTTATGTGGCAGTGCTAAGCTCAGGAATCACCCTTTGTACTACTAGTCCGTCATGTCATTTGTCACGTCATGGTGCAATGTCTAGCAGTAAGCTTAGTACGGGGAGGGGGTTGGAGGGGTTATAAAGGAACGGGAGGGAATTGAAGAAGGTGGTGATGAACCCTGCGTTTGAACTCTTGGATGTTGTAGGAGCTCGGAAATACTGACTGCGAGAGATTATTCCACAGCCGAGTTGTTCTATTAACAAACGAATTCATATCTTGTTGAGTGCGTGAAAGGGGGAGTTGCAGGTGGAGGGAATGAGACGAGTGGGCTAATCTGGTGTTGCGGGTATAAGAATGCCGTGGAGGCAGGAGAGCGTTTAACTCGGAGGAACAGTCACTATGATAGTAGCGATAAAATTTTGTCAGTGCTGCTACATTCCTACGGTGGCTGAGGGGGTCAATGGTGGAGCAAGCGGTATCGTCATCAATTAATTTAAGGGCCTTTTTTTGGACCTTATCTAACCATGCCAAGGTGGTTATTGGAGCGCCGCCCCAAACGAGGGAGTTATATTCGAGAAGAGGCCGAATGTAGGATTTATAAATAACAGCACGGGCCGATGGCTGGAGAAGGAACTTACACCTCTTAAGAAATCCCAAGCACTGAGATCCTTGTTTGGCGATTTGGAATATGTGGTCATTCCATCGCAAGTCTTTGGCTAATGTCACGCCTAAGATGTGTAAGGATGGTTCGGCCAATAGTTGAACTTCATTCACTTTCAAGGGTGGAGGGGTGTTGAACTTCTTTTTAGAGATAAGACAGTACTTGGTTTTGGCGGGGTTGAATTCAACACGATTCTTCTTTCCCCACTCTAGAATGAGTACAATGTCGTTATTAATAGAGTTGGACATACGTTCGCGATCATCAAGACAGGATCTGGCATGAGTCTGCCTTGTATCGAAGCTGTACGAGTACCGTAAAGTACCGTCGTCAGCGAAGCTGAGAAGTGGGTTGGAGGGGATTGAAAGAAGGTCATTTATAAAGATAAGGAATAGGGCCGGTGATAAGATTGACCCCTGGGGGACCCCCGCCGAGATCGGGTGGGATGCGGATTTGACGCCATCCAATACTACTTTGATTGAACGGCCGAAAAGGAAATTCTTGATCCACTTCTGTAGAAGTGAGTCGACTCCAATAGCTTTGAGTTTGGCTAACAGGGCTGAGTGCCAAACTCTATCGAAAGCCTTGGAGATATCTAGAGCAACCAGACTAGACTCGCCGGATCCATGCAGACTACGGTTGAGGTGTTCTGTAAGACAGACTAAAAGATCGCCAGTGGATCTTTTCTGGCGGAAGCCATATTGTCTGTCGTTTAAGAGTAGGTTGGATTCTAGATATCCCATAAGCTTTTTGTTGATTATCGTCTCCATGGTTTTGAAGAGAATAGAAGTAATTGCTATTGGGCGGTAGTTTAAGGGGTCGCTGGCTTCACCTTTTTTCGGAATTGGCTGAACATGGGCAAGTTTCCAAGAGTCTGGGTAAACTCCGGAGGAGTATGATAGGGCAAAAAGTTTGCGCAGAGGTTTAGCCAAAGGTGACGCGCATTGTTTTAAGACGATAGGGGGTATATTATCGGGTCCAGTGGATTTGTTGACAGCGAGCTCCTTGAGGCACCTGTATACCTCGCGAGTCCTGAAGAAAACCCTGTCCATTAAGTGAGCATTGTGCTCGAGAACTGGGGGTAGCGCATCAGTTTCGGGTAGGGAAGAATTTGAAGCAAACAGAGATGCTAATAAATCGGCCTTGGCTTTTCTGTCTGTTATCACCGTGTTATTATCGTGAATGAATGAAGGAGTTGTAGATGCAGTGAAATTCTTCTTTATGGAACTTACCAAGGACCAGAAGTTTTTGCTACCAGAGGTTGCATTAAAGAGTTGACTTCTCAACTTACTGTCAAATGAATTTTTGACGTTCCTGATGGTGACTTTACAGGAATTTCTTAGTTTTATATACTCTTCACGGAGCGATTCACTCGGGGAGCTCTTGTAAGCTCGAAAGGCGGCTTCTTTGTTTCTGATTGCATGCATACACTCCTGATTAAACCATCTGTTGGGCCTAGGCTTCACAGATTTAGTAGAATGAGGAATGTACAAATGCATTCCTGCCTGTATGATTTTAGTGATACGGATAGTGGCAGAGTTGACGTTTTTGGTTCGGAAACACTGATTCCAGTCAGTAGCTCGGAAGAAATTAATTAGCCCCAGCTAATTGGCCTTCCCATAATGCCATACAGTTCTCCTAACTGGTTTGGGAGGGGTGGGAAATTCGAATGGGAAGTTAGCGCTAATTAAGCAGTGGTCCGCATTGCCGAGAGGTGAATCAACTTCGACGGAGTATCGCTCTGGATGGGAAGTGAGAAAAAGATCAAGGAGATAGTTTCCTTGATCGGCAACATCAGGGACTCTCGTGGGATGATCCACAATTTGATGTAAATTATTGGTGTCTGCAAAGAGCTCGACGTCCTTGCCAGAAACACTGGTGCCATTTGAGTAAGTCAGCCAGTTTGCGTTATGAACATTGAAATCACCCGCAACGATAATTTCACACTCAGGATTGGACGACAAAAATCCCGAGATTTGTCCGGAAATAGTATCAAATGATGAAATGGAGGCTTCGTTACTTATGTTAGGACTTCTGTATAGGAAGCAGAAGAATATGACGTGGCTTTTGAAAATGATTTTAATCCAAAGATAATTAAAATCTGAAGTCGTGCTTGAAAATATTTTATAATAAGCCACGTCATCCCTAACATAGATGGCAGTACCCCTATGGGGGGAGAGATTGTGCACTAAAGTGTATCCCGACACCTGGTAATGACCTAAGTCATTATCAGGTGATATTTGGATTTCACTCAGTGCGAAGATTGGGGGTTTATAATTAGATAAGTGGCACTCAACAAAATAGAAATTCGCATGAAGTCCACGAATGTTACAAAAGTCAATAACAAAGCATGACCTGTAACGGGACTTCGGTTGCGCGGCCCATTCGCCACATTCTTATTGATATTTCCCGGAATTACAACCGTCGCAACCATCAGAGTCAATGAAATCTGCCTGCGTTAAAGTGTTATGCCTTTTGAAACGGGGCAAATTTCATAGACCGACAGATTTTGGGCGCGACACTTGCAGGTCCGTGAATCGAGTGAGGGTAGGGAGCAAAGGGAACTTACTTTGTGCTGTTCGTCGGTCGCTTGTCTTTGGAAGGGTGATGAGGCCTTCGCTTTACACTGCGCGCGTATATTCCACTGATTATGTTCTTGTTTTTTTTTTTGTGTTGAGCTCCATTGGCCTTTGCAATGTCTTCCCTTGATCGTGGTTTGCCAAATGGTCTTCTGCCATCTGGTAGTCGGTACAGGGCTTTTTTTGATATCTTGAGGCATGCATTCTTTGAACATGATCGGCCCAACGTAAACGCAGTAGCTTGCCATGTGTCGAAAGTTTACACATTTTGCATAAATCGTACAATTCGTGATTCTAGCGTATTCTCCATGCATTGTCTTCATTGATTGAACCGTATATCGCTCGGAGAATATTCCTCTCGAGTATATCCATCTTGTCCGCGGATTTTTGGGAGATACTCCATGCTTCACACCCATAAGTTGCTACTGTACGTATGATGGTTTTGTATATTATTTTAGTTTTTCTGTGGATGTCTCTGGATTTCATCACTGACAGAAGTGAGAAGTATGTTCTGTTTGCAGCGTTTATACTTCGTTGTACGTCTATCGTTTCATCGTTATCTTCGCTGACTGTGGACCCCAGGTAGTTAAATTGGTTTACTGGTTCGATGTTATGTTCCCCCCAGCTGGTGTTGTGGTTTCTTCGTCTTCTTTCCACCCTTGACTGAATTAGAATCTTACTTTTTTCTGCATTTATTTGCAGCCCTATATGTTTAGCTCCCTCTTCTAATTCCGTGAAAATTTCTCTAAGGTGTGACAGTGATCCAGCAAGGCAGTTTATATCATCGGCATGTCCTGCCAACTGCAGAAGTAATTGCTCGGTATTTAGAGTGGTTGTTCGAGTCACCTTTTGTCGGTATAGGCTGGACATAATCTTGTTTCCACGACCCAAACTAGAGGCATTTGGTTTTAAAAAAATATACTCTCTGTACTGACAGTAATAACATCTGATCCACTTTCTATCTTCACAATAAACCTACTTTTATATAAAATTCCATTCATCAATATATATGTATGTATGTATATTCGAAATAGTTTTTCTGTGAAAAAAATGATATTTTGACTCATAACTCTGGAAGTTGGTGGTGTAGAACCTTCGCTTTTACAGTTTAGATAGGCGGGAGTATTCTGCGTATACTGCTACCTAATTCATGAAAGTAGGTCATCGGGTTACCAAAATACAGGGTGATATGTAAACTTCTATCAAAAAAATTTCAAAACGCCCTAGTGACCAAACCGTTACGATTTCTGCCCCCCTCCCATATGATTTTTTGTTCGTCTATCCAAAGCCTATCTACAGCCCGCCACTTTGTAACTTGAGGTGGGACACCCTGCATAAAGAAAACAATATAAAAACAAAATAATTTTTCATATTTTTTTTCTTTACCCTCCATTTTCCGACCAAACGTGAGGTTTTCCGGGAAAAGCTTATATAACTTTTTTTGTTGAGAATTTTCATAGCTTTAACTTTGTCTTCTTAACATTTTTCCAATTTCGACGTTTTTCCGAGCTACGGTCGGGAAAGCGTCGGAAAATTCTTTCAATCGGATTTTCTCGTGATTTTCGCGAAGTACGGCCCGGAACTCAACGGTTACCTTTTCTCCAATTGCTAAACTCCCACCATTCCAAATTTCATTCAACTACTATTTTTTTGCAGTTTTAGCGATTTTTTTACTCTGGAAACTGTACTAACTTTTCTTATAAAATTCCATTCATCAACCATTTCAACACTTTGTGGCTGCCAAAAAAATATTTGTTCACAAGTTTTATCTGCGCTTGTTTTGTCTTAGCAAACTTTATCTTCCCAGCAGAGGGTATTGGAATTTGCTTTTCAAATCTCGCTTAACTCCCAAAATTTTACAAAGTTTATGAAGTGCACGAATTTGTTTTATCACGCAATTTTAATCTATTTTTTAATTTATCATATCTTCTTTTTTCCAGATTAAAATGCACTGCAGTTCTGACTTATAGCAGCCAGTAATAGTACAGTCACAACATGGATAGCTCAAGGAAGCCGGAACGAAAGAACCCCAGGAAGGGAGCGAATATTCTCTCCCAATTGGTGTTTGGCTGGTCTATACCATTCATGTTTAAGGGTTGCCGAGTAGGGTTGAACACCGATGACTTGGTTAAGTGCCTTAAGCAAGACAAATCAGAAGGCCTTGGCGATAAGCTAGAAGAGTAAGTAAATGTTTGAATTTTGTGTCTGCAATTTTTATAATGTTGCCAGCAAATTAGCATTAGTTTATACTCGTACGACAGAGCCCAGCCACTCCTTGATTTTCTTTAAAACAGCGTGTATCTTATGCGCATGAATGCATCTACTCTGCAATGGAGTCATTTGGCGACACCGGGCTTGCATGATTGTTTATAATCCAGTTTAAGCAGCTTTAGTCTAGTCTAGAGTCCATGCCGGCATTGTATTTATCTTGAGTAGACTTTGTACTGTAAGCATTGCAAAAGAAAAATATTTTTAAATGTTTCGAGTTTTTTTTTAAATATTTAGCACTTATAAGAAGTTTTATATTTGGTGTTTTGTTGAGAATATAGTAACTTCATAGTTATGAGATAATAATACACGCACCAATAACAGAAGAAAGTGTTTTTTTAAAAACAAAAGTTCACAAATCAAGTTAATCTTAGGCTCTTCTCTACACTTAATGCAATCATCAATTCAGCATTGGTGTACTTTGTAAACGATTGGCAGCAACCGTGCCAGGCTATGTTGCTACAGTAAATTCGTTTCGATTCGATGATTCGCAGCGTAGCAGCATTTATGTTCTAAAAGAGTGCAAATCTTTTAGGAAACCCTTTCGAACTTCATTAGCTTACTGCCATATATCGTACAGTAATATCGACCGAAAGAAGTTGGCGGAAGTTCCCCAGTTCGTCCTCCGTCGTTGATGGCGAAGGAGCGCCTGAGATTTGGATATCCTCTTCGGATAAGAAAAGAGTTTGAACCCTTAGTTGATAGATAAATACCCTCAGGCCCCTTAGGATCAGCTATTTCCGATCCTGTGTCACCTGCAATGTCAGGCACATTGGGTTCAGCTACCTACGAAACAATATTACCCGCAGTGCCAACGCTTTCCATTTGACCTTTTAGCACTTGGCTATAGGTCTTACTAGTAGGAGAAAGTTGGCTATAGGTCATAGTAGTAGTTTTCCTAGTATGCTTAGCCTCAGGGGAATTCGGCTCCTCAAAGTACCTCTGACGCTTTCTCGAAGTGTGTTCCCTGACAATCTTTGTCCCCCACCCAAGCTATTTGCTTCTCGGTGATATCACCCTTCGAAACTCCCTCGAATCGAGCAAGGATTCTTAGGACTTCACTTTTGATGATGAAGCGCCTTTAGAGCCGGAAGGCATGGTGGTTTTGTTAGCCTCTATTGAGGTACGGATGCAGTTTAGGGGCCTGCTTCTGTCGAAGCAACTGGATTTGAGTGATTGGGAGGCTTCGGATTAGGGTCGCTCCAGGACCGGCGTTTGGCTTTTTTGCGCCCGGTGCAGTGTGACATATTGCGCCCCCATAGGCTGTTCTTTTTTTGATCGCATTGAAGAACAATTGGGAAAAGACATAAAGACTCTGTGGAGTTCGGTGGAGAATATATGTAAATGAATGCACACTTTTTCATTTTTTTCTAAAATTGCGCCCGGTGTAAATTCACCAATTGCATTGGATGTTTTTCGGTGTTAGCTGCACTTCCCTAACTATTGCCAGCCCAATCCTGGGCTTCGAAAATGCATAGTAACTGCACTGCATTTATTAGTTTCTACTGTAGAATCGTTCATAGAAAAGTTAGTTCACCTTAACAGCCTTCCTGGACATAGAAAGCCCTTTCAAAAACTTTAGAACAGAGGCAATCCAGGTGTTTCCCGCCGAGTTAGGGATTTATAATAAGTACGACTAGTTCGAGTAACAAATTAAGAACTATGGCACCGTAAAATTGGATGGACGCCGAAAACAGTCGAACGAAATGGATTTGGATTGGCCGCACCTTGCAGAAGTTTGTTTTCAAGTATTAATTTTTCACCCGGTTCAAGTGAACCATTTGCACCTATGAAAGGCGCCGCCCCTGAGACTGAATGTGGCTTAATGATTCGATATGCACACTCAAATAAATTATACAAATATATTTGTGAAGCCACAGATTTTTTACTATTATAAGGTAGGTATATCAGCAGAAGCCGTTTCCTATTGGAATGCGTCTACGTGAAAATTTCGTCGAACTTTAGAATTATCTGCGGAATAAGCCAGTGCCGGGTTTTATGCGCCCGGTCCATTATACCAGTATGCTCTTCATTTTTTGACGCAATGAAAGACAGTGGAGAAATTGTGTCCTAATCGAATTGCACCCGGTGCAAGTGCACCATTTGCCAATATGAAAGAGCCGCCCCTGTCCGTTTAAGTGCAATGACCTTCTATCGCATTGGAGAAAGCGGAGAATATTTTTCCAAGCCGCGATTTCTTGAATGGTAAAAACTTTTCTATACTTGGTTTCAATCTTTCTTTTGTCACGATTCTATCAACCCAACCTTGGTTCAACCTTGTTTCATTTGGTTTCAAATAATCGCAATACCTACTCGAGAAAGATTAATTTCTTTGTTTCTGGTCTTGTAGTTTTCCCTGGCAAATGAGTTGTCTCTCTTCATAACCTAATTTAAGATCCTTCTAATATCCCTCTTCCGCGATACCCACGCAATATTCACGGGTTTTTTTAAATTTTAATTTCTGAAATTGCGCCCCTGACGAATTGCGCCCGGTGCAAGTGCACCATTTGCACCTATGAAAGCGCCGCCCCTGGGTCGCTCCACACTATCGTACCGTTCTTGGTCCAGTCTCATGCCACTCTCGGTCCAGTCAAATATTTTTACAGCAAAAGCTATGAAAACGAGCACAACGTTTAAGGCGAAGCATCAGTCTTGACGATCAAGTGTAAGACAATGTTATCTACTTAGAACGACATCGTTAAACGCATTGTAGCCCCAAATAAAACCTATTTCGTACTAGTCCCGGTCCTAAAAAACCAACAAATCTGAAGACAATTCAAGGTGAGTATTTATAAAGACATCAATCCGCCGACTGCCTAGTCTTATGCTACTGACCTGAGGCTTGGGCATTGACTAAATAAACAGAAAATAATCTCAAAATCGAAAGAAAGGAAAATCTTAAGAAGAATATTTGGTCCTGTAAGGGTTAACCTTAATGAATGGCGCATTAGAACAAACGAAAAGATTCGAGAAATGCATAACGAGATAAATATAGCTACAGCTACATACATAAAATTGAATACCATGTGATGGCTCGGACATGTACGAGTTTCTGAAGCAAAAATGTTGGCCAAGATTATCAATGGTAGACCATCAGCAAAAAAGGAAGAGTTGGACGGCCAAGAAATAAGAAACTTCATATAAAAAATTGGAGAGAGAGCAAGACGTAAAGACGACTGGAAGAAGAGACTTCAAGAGAACTGTAGCGCCATTTAAGAAGAAGAAGAAGTAAAAGATGTGAGGATAGATGTTAACAAAGCCAGTTAATACTAAGTAAAGCCAGTTATACTATACTTCAACCCAGTCGAATTCAAATATTGGAAATTGAAATAGTCATTTTATATGCCGGAATGAAGGATTCAATTGTTTCACAATTCGACAAAGTTATATGTGGATCTATCATTATTCCCAGTCCTAAACCTAAAGCAATGCCTGGAGGCGAAACGATGTTTTTGTGTAGCTTGCTTGCCATGGATTAGGCCTAGTAGGGATACCGTTGTGTGAAAGAGAGTGCACATATTTATTGTTATCTAAAAACCCCGCATTCCATGATGCAGTAAATTAGCAACATTTATGCATGGAATTTTTTTTTACCTAAAGGTCAACCAATTTTGAGTAGAAAATTGCCCCGATTGAGATCACTCAGTAATTTTTCCGTCATTTGATACCAATACTTAATGATAAGGCAAAGCAGTTCCTTTTCCATTATATCAAAATTTCTTTATCTTTTTGACTTTTTTAACTCACTTTTTAATTCCTTCTTTTATTGTAACTTTTTTATTATACATCTCATCGCCAACTAAACCGATTGCGATAAACGTGCCCGATTCTGAAACGACATTCAGAACTATTTTAACTGTGAGTTTACATCGAAAAAACACGTTGGACTTAAAAAATATGGCGGAAATTCGGCGCTTGCAGACAATACAATTCGTAGTTTGGTGAAGAATTTTTTTAAGTACGTGTCTGTAACCACTCGCCAGCATCCCATTCGACCGTATCTGCTACATTCTAATGAACTTGTTGAAACGGTAACAGAGAATTTTGGCCGATAATCCAAATGTGTCGTTTCGCCGCTGATCTCAGGAGTTTAACGTGAGTGGAACGACTCTAAGGAGGATTATGAAGCAATATCTTTAGCTCTGTCCATACAAAGTATAACTTGCTCTATGATTGTTGCCAACGGACAAGCCGAGTCGCTTGTAATATGGAAATGCCGGGGCAAGAATGATCGATGGCGAGCCAGATCTTTTTGATAAAATTTTAATGATAAGCGAAGCTCATTTTAAACTCTCCGGTGGAGTCAATAAACAAAACTGTCGAATTTGGGGAACAGAGGACCCACACGTCATTCACGAAACACCATTGCACGACTAGAAAGTCACAGTTTGGTATGTAATATGTTCAAAAACATCATCGGAACATTTAAACGGGCGACGCTATCGTTGGATGTTGGTCTCCCTTGTTCATAACAACTTATTCTTAATCTGCTGTTACATCCCACCAGATATGTTCAGCACTCTTGACGATAGAGGTCAAAATCTCTATGATATTCTAATCACTTGCATAAATCATATCCAAGATATGATGGATTCCAAAGATGAACTCCTACTTGTAGGTGATTTTAACTTACCCAATGTTAAATGGGTATCGTGCGATGATGACGATAACTACCTTCCTGGAAACAACCTTAACTCTAAGGAATCCAGCTTTCTGTATTCCTTATTTTCCTGCGGCTTGTGCCAAATGAGCGGTGTGAATAATATTTTAGGAAGGCGGTTAGATCTTGTATTCTTTTCCGACTCAGACAACATGAATGTTGAGCCTAGCTTAATTGTCTTGTCACCTGTCGATAATTATCACCCTCCTCTCCTACTGAGCTATTGTTCTGTCTTTAACAATAAGCCAATCCCAGAGGAGCCAACTTTTACCTTTAACTTTAAAAAAGCCAACCTTGAGGAACTGTCATCCAAGCTCACTTCGGTCGATTTCAATTGGTTGCTCTTACCTAATGAGTTGGATGTCGATGTAGCCAGATTTTACTCCGTCCTGTATGAAACTTTCGCATCCTGTGTACCTATCGAGCCGTTAAAATCGTCCAGATCATCCCCACCGTGGTACAACAACGAGTTGAGACGTACCAAAAACCTGAAGAATAAACTCTGGAAAAACTACCTGAAGAAGAAAGACACTGCGAGTTTCGATGCATTTCTCAATTGCTATGACCAATTTCATGCTCTCTCCGAAACCCTCTATAAAGAGTACCTCAGATACATGGAAGGTAAAGTGTTTGGTGATTCCAGAGCATTCTTTCAATTTATCAACACAAAGAAAAAAGTTGATAATTACCCTTACACCATGAAATACGAGAACTCCCTTAGTTCTAATTCAGCAGAAATTTGTGACAATTTTGCATCGTTCTTCCTCAAATCTTTCTCGTCCCCTGTATTCCAACCAGATGAAGACAATTTTCGACATATCAATGCAATCCAAGCGGCTCAAAACTTTTCGCTGTCTATAACCAGGGATGATATCTCGAAGCATATAAATGAACTTCCACAAGACTTTTCGTCCGGCCCTGATGGAGTCCCTCCAGCTGTTCTAAAATCCTGTGCAGGGGCCCTACTGTCTCCTCTTCTATGTTTATTTCAAAAATCCCTAAATAAAGGGCGCTTCCCAACCTTATGGAAGAATTTTTTTATAATACCCGTCCATAAGAAAGGCTGTAAAAACGAAATATCTAATTATAGGCCAATTGCGAAGTTATCGTCTATACCAAAACTCTTCGAATCTATTATTTATTCTGCTATCGCCCAGTGGCGGTTCGTAAGATTCAGGATAAGGGAAGCAATGCGCAAGGCGAACGATAAAAGTAAAAGTATCGGAGTCAGATAAGCAAAACATAAAGAAATGTTTGCAGTCTAAAAAAATTTGTTTGGAACATGGTAGTTACATCGAATACTAGGTATACGAAATGGCCATTTTCTAGCTCTAGCAACCATCCCGTAAGTTATCGGCCATTTTGTGAAAAATTTAACGTTTTGGTCGTTTTATTTAAATATTAGATGCGTTTATCTCGGTCAGTGTAGGTCCGAAAAAAGCAAAAAAGAGGCTGTTCGTTATGAAATTGGCTATAAGCGGTTACAATATGAAATTTTTATCTGTACACATAAATTTTAGTTTTTTGTTTATAACTTCGGATTTTTCAGTCCACTTATACTATATAAACACTAATTGGTTAGAATTTTGGGTCAAAATATCTTATATTAATCCCAAAAATTGACTTCAATTTTGAAAATTAATTGCCCTCTAATTATTATTGTGCATAGCATCGTATGAGGTTTTTTCTCTTTTAAAATGTAGTATTATTTTATGATGATGAATAAGAAAATTTTTTTAAACTTCAAAAAGTGAAAAAATCGAATTTTTTCGTTAATATTTTCAAAATAGTTTCGCTGCTAGTGGGCGTTTTGCGCCTTTGTTTTCAGATTATGTTATAATTATCACGCTTTAATTATAATTAAAGCTTCCAAAGAAAAGCCGTTGAAAAACTGCAACTACTACTTTCAACTCATTTAATTTTTCATTCAAATGCATAATTAAATCATATCCCAAAATCTAAAAAAAAATAGTTATAATAAAACCCTGCATACCTCGCATACACCCCCACGACAGCAATCATTACATTCTCCTTGCAAAAAACATTTCTGGCAACCCGTTCATAAAAATATTCTCTATCCCTTTAAATCACCATTAAAGAGAATCATAAAAGATATAATGGAAGCTTCAAATGTTTCAGCTTATTTCAATACACACCGCTCGCCACCCCATTAGAAAAAGAGAAACTTCACTTATCCTCCATCTTTTCTTCCTTCACTCAAATATACAAAACGAAATTTCATATTTTAAGAGTCAAAAACAATATTTCGAAGCAAAATTTTAAGAGCAAATTTAATATTGCTCGAAGCCAGAACAGATTACCAGAAAACGAAACCAAAAAACAAAGAGAATTTGGTGGATACAGAAAATTTCTCTTTCTTCGACTTCTTAATTCCGCCTATTTGGTTCCGAAGAAGCTGCGTTTAGCTCAGCTTCTGAGGGCACTGTATTAACGCAAACCTTTGAGTGAGTGTGGGTTCAATTAAAGTGAATGTGTTGGAGTCTTCACGTCGATTTTCTGGGCCAAATAAGCTGGAGATATTATAGCTTCCCCATGTTGAAATTGAGAGAGACACTTTAGTATTGTCACTCTGCCCCTCGCCGCTCATATTATGACCATGGCCCAAGATAGAGGTTCCGCCAAAAGAGTTGATGCCGGAGCGCGCAGCTGGGGAAATTAAAGCTGCACACAAATAAAAATTGCGCACATATTGATAAGAAATGCACTTATGTATTTTCAAATTTCCCCTTCGAAATTTGTTGCGACTAGGCTAAGGGACGGGAACGGCATGCGGGGATTCTACTGCGCATGGAAAACGCGACTTTCTCGGCATCAACTCTTTTGGCGGAACCTCTAACATGGGGAAGCTGTAATATCTCCAGCTTTAGTGTTTCCAGAGGAGGAAATATATTAAGATTTTTCTTGTGATTAATCTTGATATATTTAAATTTTTTTTTTTAGGAAGTTGTCTATTTGGTCAAGGGAAGCATTGCTTCCTTTGCTTCCAAAGAGGAACCGCCACTGCTATCGCCCCTATCTGCAAGAGGCTTATCTCAACAAACCAACATGGTTTTCTTGCAGCCCGTTCCACTACTACTAATTTACTGGAGTTCTCTTCACACACAATTAGAGGCTTTGTCACTGGCTGCCAAACTGACTGTGTCTATACAGATTTTAGTAAGGCTTTCGACAAGCTCTCCCACTCTATTATAGTTCTTAAATTAAAGAAATTAGGCTTTCCGCATGCCCTTGTGGATTGGTTCCAGTCGTACTTAGCCGATAGAACCTACCAGGTTCTATTCCGCGGAGTCAAATCGAAGAATATCGAAGCGTCCTCTGGAGTCCCGCAAGGCAGCCATCTTGGCCCTCTTCTTTTTATTTTATCAATTGACGATATTGTTACACTGCTAAAGCACTGTAAAATCCTTACTTACGCTGATGACATCAAACTGTATCGCCACATAAGGAGTATAGAGGATTGCAAACTTCTGCAAGCAGATCTAAACACCTTCTATTCTTGGTGTTCCAACAACAACCTTGTGCTTAATATTAGTAAATGCGAGATCATGACTTTTTGTAGGAAACGTGGTGTTATAACTTATGACTATACTTTCCTTGACAACAAGGTCTCCCGTACTGAATCTGTAATCGATCTTGGGGTTAGGTTAGAAAGTAAATTAGATTTCTCCACCCACATCAATTATATCTCCTCCAAGGGCAATTCAGTCCTGGGATTTATAAAAAGATGGTCCAAAGAGTTCAACAAACCCCTCGTCACTAAACACCTGTACGTATCTTTGGTTAGGCCTTTGCTTGACTACGCTTCCCAGGTATGGTCTCCTTACTACTCCTCCCATGTTAGTAGAATCGAATCGGTTCAAAGGAAGTTCGTCCGGTTTGCACTCAGCCACCTCCCATGGGATGACCCACTCGCTCTTCCGCCTTATGAGAACAGACTTAAATTGCTCAACTTAAGCTCCCTTCATAAGCGCCGCGAGGTCTCTGACGTTATATTCGTTCATCGACTGATGAATGACAAGGTGGACTCTGGTTTCTTAAGAAACCGCGCGTCATTTAGAGTGAATAACTACAACCTGAGAGGTGAACCTCTTTTGCACATTAATTCCTCTAACACCAATTATGGCATGTTCGAACCCGTTAATCGCATGCTTATAAATACTAACAACAATAGGAGTGTGTTTAGCTTGCTAACCAGTGAAGTTGTCCTTAAAAGGACCCTTCTCAATGTGGCGTGACTCTCTACGTGCTCCACTTCCTTTTTAGTTTTGCATGCTCCTCTGTTTAATGTTTTTGATCTTTTATGTTTTTAATATTTTATGTTTGCATGTCTCAGCTGAGCCACGGCAGTGGTAAATATTTCTCAGCCCTGCTGGGAAGTGCGCCTTCTGTCTTAGAAGGGAAACTCTATATATGTATATATATACATATATATATGTATATATATATATATATATATATATATATATATATATATATATATATATATATATATGTATGTGTATGTATATATAGATTTTCATGCTTAGCTGTAAAGTGCGCCTTCTGTGCTAGAAGGGTTAACTCTAGAAATTACTTCGTGTGTCCGAAAACGCGTGAAAGAGGTATGACGAACCTTTTTTCAACAAGACGGCATACCTTCCCACACTTACACCCCAGCTACTACGATGAAGTTCTTGCAAAGGCAAGTTTATGCCAGCAAAGCCGAAGAGCATTGGCGAACTGACCAAAAACCATTGAGCAAACATGCGAGCCGAAGTAGCTGCTATAATGCACGAAAACGCACTACGCTTTTTGCGTATCGAATGAAGGTCATTGAGTCGACGTTGTATTCAAAAACTGATTTGAAATAAATGGTAGAGAGTATTCTAAATAAATCTTTCCAAAATCGACTGATAAACGTCAGAGTTATTCAATATTGAAAGACCGAAGGTCTAGATGGCGCACCCAATATTCTAGTGTATGCAAATTTACATATTTTATCGGGGGCCACCAAAGGTTTTTTATGGGGCAGTGTATCAAAAAGTTTGGAAACCGATTATCCAAAAATTTTAAAATCCACCATATCTTAAAACTACTGACCTTTAAATTGCGTGACTATATTTTTTCCTAAAGAATCAAAAACTATTTTTAGAACTTTAAAGGTTTTATTTATATCTCAGTCACTGAATTCAATTAGTTCAACAACAATGCCACTGTCGGTAGCTTTAATTTAATTAATAAAACCCCAGACCAGCCACAATAAATTATCTAAACAATTGACCAATTCCATAATTTCCATAAGTCACCGCATGACAATTAATCATTCATAAAAAAAGTCATAGTAAATAAATTCAAGCCACTTGGTCCATTGGCGCCACATGATCGCAATGTGTGACTTTATAGGTAATAATTAAAATTACCAACAATGTTACAATTAAAAAGTTTCAATTCTACATTTTACGCGGGCAATTAATGGCCGAACAAATCGTTGAACAACTGGCAGCGCTTCAGTGAGTGCGCGATCATTACTCTAACTCAAATTACACAATATATCAATTCCATGTTTTATTGACCTTGTTGTTCCACTGATACAGTCTCCATCTACTTGTCGGGATTATATAATTGTGTTGCAGAGAAATTTATCAGGCCGTACTAAAGCCGAAACACATTTCCCCGCCGCTGGCAAAAGTTTCGCAATTATTTAATTTTATTTTTTGCCTGTAATTAAGATTCACGAAATGTTTTTGCATTCAAATTTTAATATATGGAAATAAATTTCGCAAAAGTGGAGCCACAATTCTATTATGAGCAGAGTTCAACGGGAGGCAAATCTTCGTAAATAAATGAATCATAACCAAATCTCATTTTTGTCACTTTGGATTTCGCGAAATTTGCATGCGGTATGTAAATGGTTAAGTGTTTCCACGTCAAGAACTTTTATTTTATATTTCCCATTGATTGCGTGCTTCGTGGATGAGTCTCTGAATCAATTGAATTTTGGGATGACTTTGAAATGGTGATGAAAGATTCTAGCAAACATCCAGCAAGGTCGACGACATTTTTTATTGGTAGATATGCTATAAATAAAAAAATCAGGGCTACAGTAGAAATAATTTATTAATATGTTCTTATCTGAAAATACAAACAAACACTGTTTTTAGGTTTAGCAAACTACTAATATCAATGCTAATTTTAAATGTCTCTTTAAGGTAAAAACGTCTACAGGTGGACCTTGCAGTGTAGATCTAAAATTGTTTTCAGTACTAGCACCGCATACCTAGGATTTACATAATTTGGAATATGCTTGAGTGGTTTGGAGTAATTATTATTATACTTATAAGCAATTTACCATCTGTTTGTAATCTTTGTTCAAAACCATCTTATGAGTTTAGGATGCTGCAAACAATTGTAAAGAAACGTGTTAATATAACTAATCAAACCTTAATTATTCCTAAATTACGTAATATTCGCAATGATTCTGTTGTTAGAAACGTTAATAGCTTGATAATAACCCGCTAAATAGAAACGATTAAAAACTAAACAACATTGAAAAGTGAAACTCATTGCTTTGGGAGAAAAAAATTAAGATGATTCTTTTTATGTGAAAGACTGGTGCTCAGACATAAGGTCCACTTTGTACTGTCGACGATTCTGTCATTGAGTGTAATATCAGACAGTAGAGTAGAATGAAAGAACTAAGAACGCCTGCACGCGGTTTTATTCCACCGAACAGAAAGTGGTTCCGTCACTTATTATGCTTACAGCCAATGGCAGGAGAAAGGGCGAGGAGTTGAAAGTTATCAAGGTGAGAGAAATTAAAAGACAAAGAATCAGCGGGGATTCGAACCATGGAACTTTGGGATGGTAGTTGGTCGCCTTAAACCAGTGCTGGGCAACATCTGGCTTAGTCAGAGCCAGAGAATGAGAGAGGCATGGGCGTAGTTAGGTAGTGGCAAGGGTGGGCCTCAAACACCCTAGCACTCTTTTTTGATTCTTTTTATATTTTGAAGCTTCTATACCATTCCTCGTAAAATGATTTTATTATCCGCGAAAACCTGGCGCTACAGGGTTTGCCTTTAGGAGTGCATCAAAAAGACAAATAATCTAGAAACATTCCAGTTCACATAATGAATTAATCGAAATAATATGGGTCTGTAGCCAACCCCATTAAGTTCATGTAACCGGTTGAAACCAATTGCAATCGACAGAGGATGCAAAAATGCTTCTACAGTTAATTTTGGCCGAAGTTTGGACATTATATAATAAATCGAAAAAAATGTATGTATGCTAAATTCGTCCGCCATCTTGTAACTGCCATGTTGATTTAGTCAGATTGCAATGGCACGCGAACTATGCTTTTGTGCAAAATTTCAAATTGCTAGGCTATAATTTCTACGTTTGAGGCTATTACTTAGCTTCCGCCATCTTGTGTTGACCGCCATTTTGAAATTGCAAAGAGGCCTCACACCTAATATTATTCTACTTGTCATGTCCTCTCATTTGATACCCATGTTGTGGGCGGGGAGCACAATCTCGCATTGTCACGTGAACTATACATGTGTTCAAAAATTAAACTCAATCGAAATTCCAAATTTAACTTCCCAGATTTTTTTAGCATAGTTACATACAGTGGCGTAGCAAGAAATATTTTAAAGGGGGGAGGAGGGTTTAAATAGTTATAGGAGCCCTTAGGTATCTTTCACAACTGATATAACTCTTAGCTATGATTTAAGAGGAATATGACGAGAAGTGTTTTAGAGGAATTCAGTTTATTCATTATTGACATTATATGATCAATGGTTCCAGAGCAATGCTTGTGGAAAAGTCACAGTTCTATGTTTCTAAGCTTTTCAGCAAACTTGTTGATTACTTCCTTAGCCGTTACGTCGATTACTCTTTGAATACTCAAAGAGCAAGACCGTCCAGCCGCTGTTCTCCAGTTGCACGTTTGCCAATCCTTTAAACGCCTTAAAGTTGAAAAACTTCTTTCGTTGCTAGCAATAATGGTCACAGCTAAGGTAGCTCCAATTTTCAGACAGTTAGCGATTTTCAGAAAGATTAAAGCATCGATGAATACATGTGTGCGTTGGATGATGGACTGATATATATTGACGAAAAGACTGATTTTCACCAGGGCCGTCCTAAGATATTCGGCGCCCGTAGGCTACTAAAAAAACGGCGCCCCTCTTCATAAGAAAATACACGCGATGTCTAGAGGGAGCAAAGACCATCAGGGGAGAAGACAAAAGTAGTAATTGAGTTTCCTCTTTAACTAGCTGGAACCCGGTACGCCTCGCTGCACCCATCATAGCGAAATAAAAGTAGTTTTAAAAAACATTTGAACAACAAAGATTTCCCATCAACGTAAGCGCCAACTGATTCAGGTGGAGCTATTGCCAGCACATTTCAGATGCTTCTTATTGAACTTTTAAAGCATGTACTGCCACGCTTACATTTGATTTTGACAGGCATCGGCTTCGAAATCGAAGCCGAAGCCGAAGCCACCATTGTGTCACGGCCTTTACAGTGCTGGCCATTGGGTCGAACTAATAGCAACATTGGGGTGCATGTTATAATAGTGATATTTATTTTAATTGAATGCTTTTAGCTTAAAATCGGACTGTTCTGAAGGCTTGAGCGATGTCGTCGTTCCATGCACATTAAATTAAAAGGTAAATAAAAAGATTCATCATTGGAGGGATGCACTGTATAAATCCGCTCTAAGGCATCCGTCGAGAAGAGATTCGACTAGTTTTCCATGTTTGCGACTTGCCGCAAAATGATTGTGAACAGATTTTTCATCATTCAGACGTACCAAATCTTGAATGAAGCCTTTTGAAATTGCATTTGTTCATTAAATTTATTTCGCTTTAAAACTCTGCCGTCGCCTGGTCCCACGGTGTGAAAGGAGGATGATAGTCGATCTGCCGAATTGATCGTAGAAACAAGGCAAGAAACAGCATTTTTCAAAGCGGCACCGACAGCAGCGCATCCATTGCGGGGACGTCCCGCTCGGACCGTCAGTTAACGGATCAACGAAAAAGAGGAAGAAGAAGAATTTGCTTTAAAGTTATTGTAGTCTCCGAAATTGACTTTCCTCACTCCGAAATTGACTTTCCTCAATAATTCTCCAAAATACACAGACACATTCGCAGACACTAAGTTTTCCTGCGGAGTACCCAAGTAAAAGTAATTTAGTTTGTTAATTTTTTTCCAAGCGAATATATATGCGCCCGCAAATATCACGCATAGCGAACAAATGCGCCTGCTACATCTTCCCGCTACTAGCATGAAAATTAGAAAAGGCTTTCGCTATAGAGATATGCACGCCTCTGTTAGGTATATGAATTTTTTCGCAATCGACCATTCCAAACGCGAGTGTGGTTTTATGAAGCGGTCCCCCAACTTAGTACTAACCACCTCCAAGGCTGCTTGACCTACCGATCTATTAAGTATGTTAATGGCGCTCTTTATTATCACCAAGACAATTGCCCGTTTCCTTCGTTCTATACAATTTTTTAAAGATCCAATTTTGCTCCCTTTAGACTAAAAAGTGAAGCGTACCCATTTATTCTTCAGATTACCTTTAATTCTAAAGTAGCTTCTATAATTTAGTTCAAAAGATTCTTTACTGTATTTAATAAAACTTTGTGGTGTTAAAACTTTATAAGGTCCAACCATAACATCTGACTCCCCGACTATACGATTCATTCAGTAGAAGTTTTCTCTAAAACTTGCCAAGAATAAAGGAGTCTGAAAGAGCTAGACTTCAATGAAAAATACCCCCCACAATATTCCAGAAATGTGTCTCACCTTTTAGTCCAGTAAATAGGTACTTTTTCTTTGCGAAAAATACCGCACGCGATTTTGTTTTACCAAATGATTTTATATATTTTTATGAGCACTGCAATAAAACCTGCAATTAAAAAGATATTGGCAAAAAACTACTTTTGAATTCACGTTTTTCGACGCTTAACGCACTATAACTCGTGCAATATTAGTCCTTCATAAAAAATAATTATAACAAAAATTATATATAATTGTGTGTTCTATAAGTCTTAGGAAGGATTTTTTATGGCGGGTTAACCGTTAACGAAATATCGTGCAAAGAAAGTGATATATAAAGTTTGAAGCACTATAACTCCGAACATATTGACTTTACAAAAAAAAATTCTGAACAAAAAAGTTAAATCTCTTATTTTTCTACAAAAAAGATTATATACAATTTTGTAGTAAAATGTATAGTTTCTGAGATACAGAATTAAACACGTTTCCCTTCACTGTAAGTTAAGCCTAAGGGTGGAGATGACCCCATTTTGAATTTAAGCTCATAAAAACATACATATAAAATCATTTGGTAAAACAAAATCGCGTGCGGTATTTTTCGCATTACGAAGGCCCTTTTTTCGACCTATTTACTGGACTATTTGTCTAAACCCCTGTGCAAACTCTTCGCATCTTACATGCATGATTGTAAGCTTATGTCCTTATCCGCAGGGGCATCGACATCACTTTTGACTGGTGCCGCAAGAATCATGTCGAATTTAATGTCTCTAAAATGAATGAAAACCTATACCAATCTTCCTACAGAAGGCGGTAGTAAAACTAATGGCTGACACATATCATAATCTTATCATTGGGGGCCTCGGTAGTCTAGAGGTAAGGCACCTGACTGCTATCCCCAGAGGTCCCGGGTTCGAATCCCGGCGGCGCCACGGTCCTTCGCCTTTCCCACCTAACTTTCCTTCTTTCTTCTTCCCTCTTTACATTCCTGATTTCCCTGTCATAGCCTTCGCTAGTCCTTCCCCGCTCCACCAAGCGCATGGCATCGGTTGGTTGATGAGATTCAACTCGTTTCAGGAGGCATAACACTCCAACGAGTTGTACTCGTCGCCCCGATGTCAGAGTCGCGAAATGGTTGTGAGTAGGTGGAATAAAATATCGCGGCTAGGTTGTGACAGTTACTTCCTTCTCTTCTCTCTATCTTCCGGCTAGAGCTGCTGTTCGACATTCACTCTATACGAAAAAATAGATTGTCGACAGTACAAAGGGACTTTCCCTAAGCCTCTAGTCTGCCACATAAAAAAAAAAACAAAAAAAAAAACCTCGGCATAACAAATCGCCAAATAAGCATTCCAAGGCAATCGCCAAATAAGCATTTCTTAGGAGATGAAGGTCCCTTGTTCAACCAGCAGGCTGGACTAGAATCTGCAACTCCCGGAAACTGCCTTAACGAGGCTGTACAAGATGAAAAACCATGTCTTCATACTCATCCATAGGCACCTTTTGCTCCTCCATAGATTCATTCAGCTACAGCGGTTGTCCCACTGAAATTGCCGCCCTCACACCTGCACGACAATATTTTTCCCGCAAAGTAGAATATCCAGATCTTGAACGAACAATGAACATTGTGAACCAGAACAGAGTAAACAACGTTAAAAGTAGAACATCCGGATTTTGAACAATGAACATTTTTAAAACTCACTCTCAGCTAATAAACTGCAAATTCCTCCACAATTCCGTAAAAAGTATTGCCAACATCCCTTGACCAAAGTGCATGCCATATGCTCATGAACACAAACCGAAGATATCGCTCGAAAGCTTAAATCTTTGAACCGAATTAACTTTCAATGAATCGGTCACAGGCCGACATAAAATAAAAGTCAACAACAAGCCATTTTCCCGCATGACACAAAACAGTGAACTCACAATTTTATTGCTTTTGATAAATATCAATCAAATTATGATTGATGAAATTTCAAACGAAGATTCATTTTAATCTGCCGAACTGTAAACAGATACGCCCATTAATTACGGGCCCAAAATAGATGCCACCCTCATTGCAACACAATTGATCTAATTCCTTATTTTTCAGGCATTGGTACAAGGAAGTCAGCAAATCACAACGAAATAACAAGGATCCGTCACTGTGTAAGGCCATGTTTGGAGCATTCTGGACGTCTTGCGTTATCGATGGATTCATTTGTTTGCTATTCACAATAATCAAGTAGGAAATCTGCAATAATTGTGCATTTCTCAGATTAATCATGAGCAATTGACTTGCAGGTCGCTCATACCAGTTGTGCTGGCCCAACTATTGTTACAGTTCCAGCAGCCACTGATCTCAATTAAGCCGCAAGATGTTTCCAATTTAAATGCCACACTCAATCTGGAGGATTCGATATTGAGCCGGGTGCAGCGCAGCCTAACCGATGATGTTCTATTCGAGTATGCCGAAGGGAATAGACAGAATGGACTTTTCAATATTGTGCCCGATATTAGCTCGAAAGGTAATTTTTATGTTTGATTAGTGTTTATTATTTTTACTCGTTAATTCAGAAACAGGCGATAGACTAGGCAATTAAAGACCCATAATCGAAAAATCTAGCAAGAGCAGTAGTCCAACAAAATAGCTCTCTGTGAACACAGATTTCAGACTAATAAAATCCTTTATCACGCAAAACACGATCAAGGTCCTTCTTACGATGTCACTGCTTCCCGCTGACAAAAGTTGATTAAAACATTATCGGTCTCACAAACGGCAACCGCTCTTTTCATGGGCACTATTATCTCGGAAACTTGTTTATTTTAATTGGGATTTGCAAAGAAAATGTTTTGAGAAAATGCACACAGAATAAGTAGGTCGTGAAACGAGTTGATGTATGTGTTACGCATTTGATAAGGTGAATTTTTCAATGCTCGTTATTATATTGCGCAATTCAAAGATCTGGATTAATTCAAACTAGCTCATCTATTCAAATACACTTTTTCTAGATGTTAATTAGTATTAGGAATTTCAATATAAGCCGTAAATGAAAACTCATATCGTAAAGCAAGTGTAGTTTTTTTACAAGCAGAGTAACTAGAATCGCGTGATTACGCAAGCGCATCAGAACTTTTTATGAGATCTTTTTACCTTTTATGAACTAACTAGCATAAAACCCGCGTGCCTTGCAACGCCTTTAAATAAAAACTGTTTATTATGTGCAATGTTTCCCTTCAAAAAAAAAAAAAAACAAACAAAAAAGTCAGCTGTTATTATCCCTACAATGTTTTTTTAATAAATATGGTAAACAAATTGTTGCGTATATCACCTCTGCTCAACAAATCTGCAAGTTTTGAAGCAAAGATTGGCATTTATGTATGTCATCAAGAGAAGTGACCTTTTAGGGTTTGTCGAACGTTCGTTATGTTTGTTCGCCTATTTACGTGGGTGCAAGAAATTATGAAGCAATCACAAATGAATATTAAATAAAGTGAATTTCGAGTCATTTATTTCTTCGAGATTATAGGGATGCACTGTCAAAATTTCAGCCCTTCAGCTTCAGAGGTTTGGGTTAACCCCATTTCATCCCCTTAGGGGGTGAATTTCGAGTAATCGCCTCTTAGTGGATGTCCACGTCATTATAGGGATGCACTGTCCAAATTTCAGCCCTATAGCTCCAGTAGTATGGTTACCCCATTTCACCCTTTAGGGGCTGAATTTCGAAAAATCGCTTCTTAGTGGATTTCCACGTCATTAAGGGGATGCACTGTCAAAATTTCAGCCCTATAGCTCCAGCGGTTTGGGTAAACCCCATTTCACCCCCTTAGGGGATGAATTTCGCAAAATCGCTTTATAGTGGATGTCCACGCCATTATAGGGATGCACTGTCAAAATTCCAGCCTTATAACTATAGCGATTTAGATAAACCCCATTTCAACCCCTTAGGGGATGAACTTCGAAAAATCGCTTTTTAGTGGATGTCTACGTCATTACAGGGATGCACTGTCAAAATTTAGCCCTGTAGTTCCAGAGGTTTTGGGTTGACCCCATTTCACCCCCTTAGGGGATGAATTTTGAAAAATCGCTTTTTAGTGGATGTCCATGCCATTATAGGGACACACTGTCAAAATTTCAGCCCTATAGCCTTAGCGGTTTGGATAAACCCCATTTCACCCCCTTAGGGGATGAATTTTGAAAAATCGCTTTTTAGTGGATGTCCACGTCATTATAGGGATGCACTGTCAAAATTTCAGCCCTATAGCCTTAGCGGTTTGGGTAAACCCCATTTCACCCCCTTAGGGGATGAATTTCGAAAAATCGCTTTATAGTGTATGCCCTCGCCATTATAGGGAGGCACTGTCAAAATTTCAGCCCTATAAACCTTATTTCAACCCCTTAGGGGATGAATTTCGAAGAATCGCTTCTTAGTGGATGTCCACGTCATTATAGGGATGCACTGTCAAAATTTCAGCCCTATAGCCTTAGCGGTTTGGATAAACCCCATTTCACCCCCTTAGGGGATGAATTTTGAAAAATCGCTTTTTAGTGGATGTCCACGTCATTATAGGGATGCACTGTCAAAATTTCAGCCCTATAGTTCCATCGGTGTGGGAAAACCCCATTTCACCCCCTTAGGGGATGAATTTCGAAAAATCGCTTCTTTTTTTTTTTTATGTGACACACTAGAGACTTAGGGAAGGCCCCTTTGTACTGTCGACCATGTTTTTTTTTTTTTTTTTGTTTTTTTTTTTTTTGAAATGACGAACAGTAGTTCTAGTCGGAAGATAGAGAGAGAAGTGAAGGAAAGAACTGTCACAACCTAGCTGCGATATTTTATTTCACTACCCAACCATTTTGCGACTCTGACATCGGGGTATCGAGAACAACTCGCTGGAGTGTTATGCCTCCTGAAACGAGTTGAATCTCATCAACCAACCGATGACATGCGCTTGTTGGAGCGGGGAACAACTAGTGAAGGCTATGACAGGAGGAATCAGGAATGCTAAGAGGGAAGAAGAAAGAAGGAAAGTTATGTAGGTGGGAAATTGGGAAAGGCTAGGACCGTGGCACCGCCGGGAATCGAACCCGGGACCTCTGGGATAGTAGTCAGGCGCCTTACCCCTAGACTACCGAGGCTTCTTAGTGGATGTCCACGTCATTATAGAGATGCACTGTCAAAATTTCAGCCTTATAGCTACAGCGGTTTTGAGTTGACCCCATTTCACCCCCTTAGGGGATGAATATCGAAAAATCCTTAGGCATGCACTGTCAAAATGTCAGCCCTTTACCTCTAGCGGTTTAGGTTGTGCGTTGTCTGTCAGTCAGTTACTTTTTATGCAATAGAAAAAAAGAGTTCTACGATATACATTAGCCGAGATATCAGGCGTAGAGCGTAAAAAATGCTGAAAAATCGTACTAATTAATTAATTAAAAAAAACTAATCAAAATAGCGAAAAACGGAAACTTACTTCCACCTTCTGGGGTATCCATGCATCTACAAAAAAAAATCAGATTTCTATCTCTTCTTGTTTGGCTACAATGCGTGACGGTACGCACAAGCAGACACACAGATACACAGACACACAGACACACACTTTCTTTTATTAATATAGAAGATATAGATTTCTAGTTCACAAATTTAGAATCCCTATTTCAAGTCAAAATTGAGCACAAAATTGTTACAAAGAACTGACTTTACAAAAAAAGTATTGAAGCTATTGCAAAATCCCTACGTACTTCGATGGAGAATCTTGCTTTCTACATACAGTTCAAATTTCAAACGATTTGGTAAAAAATTGATGAAGTTATGCTGCTAGCCAACTTGAAAAATGTCATTTTGAGAAAAACGCGTTTATGGTAAGTTTATCAGTCGATTTTTTTATGTAAAAATAGAATAGGAGCAGGGCTGACGCGCTCGACGGACAGGTCAAAATTTCAATGTTCCTGATTTCTCACGGGTGCGGGAACTTTGGCATATTATTCTTAAAGGTTCAAACTATTTTTTAAGCCAATAAAAAAAATCGATTTTTCACAAATTCTACAGTGGCCTAACCCCTTAAGGGATGAATTTTGAGAAATGCTGAAACACGTGCTCCGTTCTTTATGTTGTAGATTATTTATACCAAGTTTGAAAACATCTGAGCAAAAAGAAAAAAATTACTATACAACCTATTCCACCCCTAAGGGGGTTAGGGGATGAATTTTGAGAAATCCTAAAACACGTCTTCGGTTATTTATGTTGTAGAATATTTATACCAATTTTGAGAGAAATCTGACTAAAAAAAAAAAATTCACCATACAACCTTTTCCACCCCCTTTCACCCCTTTTAGGGGTAGGTAGAGCAAAGCTGATAACGTATAAACACTCTCCATATTATCAAGCAGATATGGTAAAATTTTTGTGACGATCGGTTGAAAGGTTTAGGAGTCCATAAGGAACAAACACACAAACAAACACACACACAAACATTGACTTTTATATATATAGATTGCGAAATGATGAATTTGTTATGGAAGTCTATATGCGATCTAATAGTCGACATGTAACTCCTAATTAGTTCATGTATTCATTTGGCTTCATTGTTATTGAAGAGAATACAACATCGATGTGTATCAACTTTTCATCGACTTTAAACAAGCATACGACAGCGTCGACAGGGAACAAATGTATGCGACAATGCAAATGTATGATCCCAAACATCCCCTAAAGATAGTTAAATTAACAGAAATGTCAATGGAAAATACCAGGTGTGCCGTCAGAATACAAGGAGAATTGACGGAATCCTTTCCAGTCAAGCAAGGCTTAAAGCAGGGCGATGGCAGGCACCCATGCTATTTAATCTCTGCCTAGAAGGAGTAGATCGCAAAGTAAACATTGATGCGTACACAACCCTGCTTAGCAAATCCAAACAGTTGGCAGCCATTGAAGAAGAAGAAGAAGTGATTGATTAGATGCCATAAAACTAAACTATCAAGCATTACCTATATTAAGTTGACCAAACGTTGCTCTGTGAATTTCTGTATTTACCAGTTAAAAGTACTTTGTTTACTCCACTAGGTAGGTAGATGAAGGGCTCCGACCGGAGGCTCAAACAGCCCTTGGCGCTTGTTTTGTTGTCAGAAGTCGCGTGCCTTGTGTTTAGTGGTTGTTTAGTCAAGACAACTGTTTCTGGTCTCTGGATAATCCCGTGCTCCGACGCCGTCTGACGTCTTGGAGTCGTCGGTGAATATTCGTACATCGAACTTTCGTAGGACATCTCCGTTTCTCCATTCCCTTTTTGATGGTAGTTCGACGGAGAAATCCTTCCTAAAGGTCTATCTGGGCAAGGTAATCTGTGATTGTAACGGCCATGCCCTTAGTAGCAGATTCAAAATATTGCTATGCCCTTAGTGTTTTGAGGTCCAGGCCTCGGATTGTCTCTGTTTGAGGACACTACACGAGGCTAGATGTGTGATGTGAAGATCTGGAGGAATAGGTGCGCGAGAACGTCGAAGGCTTTCGTGGAGCATGTCCCCATGGCTCCTGTTGCACCTACTGTTGCCGTTCTCTCAACCCTTCTCAACTTTATGACGTCATAGGTCCTGCTCAGTGCTAACCATCATACTATCAACCCATATTTAAGAATTAGGCGTATCACAACTACGTACATCCACAGGGCTAACTTTGGCTTAAGACCCCATCTCTTACCAAAAGTCTTTTTACGGACGCAGCCATGGATCTCGGACAGCTGTCTGGACCTCGTCGATCAGCGGAAACGAATGAAACACGTCGATCCGGCAATACCGACGATTAAACAAAGAAGGTTGACAGAAAATGGCATCGGAGCGAGAAGCGTACTGGAATAACGTTGTAACCGACATGGAAGAGGCGGCGTCGAAGCATGAGTACCGGACGCTGTACCAGACAATCCGACGATTAGGTGGCAAAACAACATCAACAAATGACAACATCAAAAGATCGGATGGAATTTTCGTGACCTTTCCATAGGCGCTTGTAGCGGTGGTCCAGCAGCCGAATCGCCAATTATCGAATAGCCGATGAATCAGTTTCTCGATACCGAACCGACAATTATCGAGGTGAAAACGGCAATGAAATTGTTGAAAAATGGAAAAGCGCCTGGAATAGACCAAGTAACCGCCGAAATGATCAAAGCCGGAGGTGATGTCTTATCACAACGACTTCATGCCCTCATAACACACATGTGGCATTCGGATCGTGTCCCTTCGGCGTGGAAGAAAGCGATCGTTGTCCCAATTTTGAAGAAAGGCGACATTCGGGAATGCAAGAATTATCGCGGTATTAGCCTCCTTTTGATCGTCAGCAAAGTATTTACGAAAATCGTACAATCGAGGCTATAGAAACAGCGTGAGCAAACGAGCCAGAAAAAACAAGCGGGATTTAGGCTACATCGAGGATGCATTGATCAAATATTCGCTTTCCGTTAGCTAATTCGTACGAATTCGTAGCGGCAAACGAACTGTCGTAGTTTTAATCGATTTCAAATTCACTTTTGATTGCATCGATTGGAACAGCTTGTGGAGAGCCTTGGAAACCGAACACGTGCCATTGAAAATCATCCAACTCCTACAAGCGTCGTACGATGGCTCAACCAGCAGCGACTTATCCGAGTAATTCCCAATTCAAACAACCCCCAACCTGCAGGACCAGTCCGGTATTTGCTCCCCCGTATATTATTCTTATACAGGGTGTATCAGCTAAAGTGTCCAACCGCTTGGCTGTGGATAGGCCTTGGATAGACGAACAAAAAATCGTAGGGATGGGGTGGGGAATCGTAACGGTTTACCCGCTAGGGCGTTTTGAAGTTTTTGGTAGAGGTTTACATATTACCCTGTATTTTTGTCACCTTATTAGATATTTTAATGAATAAGACATCAATCTACGCCTTTAACCAATATGTTGTTTTAGAAAATTGGAAAGCTTGGACAATTTCCTATGAATAATGTCGAACAACAATTATGCTACGACCTTTACTTTTGAAGTTATTAGCAATTTTAACGCAAAAGTTGGCCTTATTTGGTGCTTATTTGGTACATTTCGACAAAACTCAGGTGAAAAAGTACTAAAAAAGGACGAAATAGAGCCAATTTCACCATTAAAATTGCTAATAACTTCAAAAGTAAAGGCCGTAGCATAATTGTTGTTAAACATTATTCATAGGAAATTGTCCAAGCTTTCCAATTTTCTAAAACAACATATTGGTTAAAGGCGTAGATTGATGTCTTATTCATTAAATTATCTAATAAGGTGACAAAAATACAGGGTAATATGTAAACCTCTACCAAAAACTTCAAAACGCCCTAGCGGGTAAACCGTTACGATTCCCCCCCCCCCCCCCCCCCTGCATACGATTTTCTGTTCGTCTATCCAAGGCCTATCCACAGCCAAGCGGTTGGACACTTTAGCTGGTACACCCTGTATAGACAAGAGCATCCAGGGATCACCCGATGTAAAGTCAACATCTTCGTGGAGGTAGGATTCGGTAGCATATCGGAAGATCTTAAATGGCGTAGACGTGTCTCAGGATTTATATCTTTGATGTTCCGGCACCAACAAAGGTCCCTGATCCCTGCTCCCTTCATTTGACCCCCAACTCTGCTCAGCTCAACGAAAATAGTTATTATTATATATATATCTAAAAACGGAAAACTGGCAAAGGTACAAAACGTGAAAATGTCGCGCCTCACTTCAACGTCAGAAGAGACTTTACATTTAATAAATACTTTTAAAGAAAAATCTGTTATAAAACTAATCGATTGATGGAGGCAAAAATGGAAACACATAGAGTTAAATCGTTGAGTTGAAGTGTCATTTGAACTTAACTACAAATCAGCTCGACTCTCTCAGAAACTCGGTACATGATCGCAGACATATGTCCAACTCAATCAACAAAGACATTGCACTCACTTTCGATTGGAGCCATAAAAATCGAATCGATGATTTCAATGCTTCCAAGAAGTAGTACTGTCGTATTTCCAATAAAACCTGTATCATTTCCCCATTCATGTCTATGGATAGTATTAAACTATTGGCTGACCCATCCCTTTACATCGTCGGCGTGACTATAGGAAAAGAACTGCGATGGAATGACCACATGGTATAAATCGCCAAACAAACAAGAAATTCGTTCATGAATAGAAGTACTCGACTATGAAACTATCTTTCACAATCAAAAATTCCGAACATCCAAGAGTACAAATTCAGGATTCATTTTCATTTTCTTCGTCACCCTCCATGCTCCACATAACCGCAAACCTATTCTATCCCGCTTCTAAGCTTACTTCTAGACATAACACCACTACGTGATCAACGACATGACGGACAACTAGTACAAAGGATGATTCCTTAGCTTAGATCTGCCACATAAAAAAAAGTTGTGAATATTCATTTAGTAAAAAAATATCACTTCTACCGATCTAGAAAAAAGAACACAGGAAAAGTTGCCCGACGCCGCCAACTGCATAATTAGTGATAAGAGTAAAAAAATGAAACGCACACCGACATTGGGGCGCGAACTTCAACTAGAGTTAGTTGATAACATCTTTTTATGATCATATTTTAATGTTATCAACGAATGCATAGTTATAATATTTTGAAAGTATAAGACTTTGTTGTTCAAGGTTGGTGAGATTACATTAATAAAATGAATGAATAATCAAAAAAACAAAGAATAAAAAGGTCGACAGTGTATCGCGCATTATATTGCATAAGTGTCAATTATTTGTCTCGAGGAAAAGATAATCGGAAAATAAAAGTGCGAAAAGAAATATAAATAAATTGAATTCATAAATATATAAGTATATTATTACAACTATTGTATAATAAAAATAGATGGAAATAACTATGTTTAAGACAACACTGTGGAAGCACTGAATGTAACGCAATCTGCACGCTCCTAAGATTGCGAAAAGCGTGTTACTAGATCGATCAGACGTAATGGTGCAGCAATAGACTGCACAAGAAAAGTAGATGGGCTATATGACTACATAACAGTGAAACCCCATTTTGACAGCGGTTTCGATGTCCAGATTATCCTTGGTGGAACATAGTTTTATTAACAGATCGCTCCAAAAGAACTGAAGTTTTCTCGCCCTCACTAAACATTATGCGCAAAAGGTAAAGAAAGACTTGACCTAACTACAGCAAGCAGAGACAACGTGACCTGTGCAAAGCCACCTTCATCACAGGACATTGGTCAATTTGGGAAGCATGCGGCCAGGTTAATAATTCTATACAATATCCACTGCTGCAGCTGCGAAAAGGCCGAAGCCATGGAGAAATCCTAATCTTTTCTGCAATTGCCGACTCTAGCTAGGATCAAATCGCGTGTATTTGGAAAGCTTGTTTAAAGGGCTTGGGAAGTTTCGAAGCTTAAAGTGGGGGATATGATCCGATATAGATCTTTTCAAACTCGGTGACATTTCGCGCAGGATGGGGTGCACTTAAAAATATCTAAAATTATCGCGAACTCGTGTCCAATCCAATCAACAGGAACATCGAACTAATTCTTGATTGAGGCCGGAAGAACCGTGTCGAATGTACTGTCTCATCTCCCACAACACAATGATCTGCGCTGGATTAACCGTATATTCCAAATTACTAAACAAGCATCACAGTGCCTGGGATTCCTCAAAAGGTGAAAATTTCTCGTTCAGCCGTCCGCCAGGACTATAATAAGCTACAAGTCCTACATTCTTCCCTGCCTCGAATTCATCTCGTATATCTGGACCGGGCCTCGAAAACCACCTTAGCTTGGCTGGACAAGGTGCAAAACCGCGCTCTCAAACTTATTGGTGATAGCGTCATTTGCTCTTCAATTGACTCATTAAGCCACCGCATGAATGAAGCAACTCTTGGTAAAATACGACAGTGACTGCTCGACTGAAATAAGAAACCTGGTTGCGTATTCTCATATATTAGGCGCACAGAAGGCGATCATTTGGGTCTTTTTCATTTTTTCTTTTATAACGATAGCAACTCCACTGTGGAACAACTCTCTACAGTCAGTATTCTCGAACTCATACAACACCCAAAAATTCAACTGCAAGGTTCATCAACATCTCCTTCAACAATCCCTGACTTCCTCTCATCTACCCTATTCTTCTCTCTATCCTTCGAGCTAAGCTTACTACTGGACATTGCACCATGACTTATGCAACATGACGAACAGGTAGTACAAAAGGTGACATCTGAGCTAAGACCAGTGGTTTCCAAACTTTATGATACTACGGCCCCCCTGTTACATAGAAACCCCTTGGCGCCCTCCCCAATTAAATATGTAAATTTTCATGCTATGTGGGGTGCGCCTTCTAGACCTTCGGTATTTTGAACAAGATTTATTTAGGATATTATTTACCATTTGTGTCGATTAAATGACCTCCATTCGATACGCAAACAGCAGCTATTTTCGGGCGTTATAGAAGCTACTTCGGCTGATATGTTAGCTTTGAGTTCGTCAATGGGCTTGCTAGCATAAACTTGACTTTTGGCAGAACTTCATCGTAGTGGCTGCGATGTGGCCGCCTTTTTGAAAAAAGGTTCGTCAGACTTTTTTTTACCCATTTTAGGACCTACAAAGTGCACCAACTTACAACGATAGCGTGCACCGTTGGCAGTTTCTCGAACTTTAAAGAAAAATGGTCCAATGATGGTTTTTGAGCACACTTCGGCCCAAACAGTAGCTTTCTCGTGGTGCAGTGGTGTTTCATGTCACGAACTATGAGTGGGTTCGCTGTTCCCCAAATTCGACAGTTTGACTCCGCCAGAGAGTGTAAAATGAGCGTCGATCATTCTTGCAACGACATTTCCATATTGCAAGCGATGCGGTTTGTTCATTGGCAATAATCATTGAGTAAGTTGCACTTTCTATGGGAAGGGATGAAGATCTTGCTTCATAATCCTCTTTAGAGTCGTTCCACTAACGTTTAACGGTGATACGACACATTTAGATTATCGGCAACACAGCTTCAACAACTTCACTGAACAGTCGCGGGCGCGGTCCAATGGGACCGCATTTTAAAGCAGAACTGATTCGTGAAGCACAAAATGGAACAAAATCAAAGCCGGTTCCCATATCAAAAATGGCTGAGTTAAAAACAGGATCACTCCCTAACGAGACTCAATTTGCCAAAAACGATTTTCGATTCATAGCTCTGATGCAGTTCGGTTGTGTTAATAAACAAGGCAAGCATTTGCGAGCGCTTTGAATTTCTACAACCTAAACACATAGCGACTAGCAAGCATGCACGTTTGAGGCATTCTTTATATTATAAAACAATCTTTAGTCAACTAAAGTAAATTAGGAGAAGGCCAATCTGAGCATTGGAGCTGTTTAAATTTGACGAGTCGAAGAATGGTGCATTGACCATGTCAATTTAAATATTCTATACATTTAAAAAACCTTCGAGTGGTGGGTCATCTTTTGTAGGAAATATCGATTAATTCAATGTCTCTCCACCATAGTCCATATCCATAGTCCTATTTAGTTGCCTGCATTTGCTTCGTCAATATGTATCTTTTAAATTTTTTATCTATTTAATTCTTTAAAATTTCCACCTTTATTTAACTTATACAAAAATATCTCCTTCTAATTTACCTACTAGGAGGTGGTGGTGGTATACAAGACTTAACCTCATCAATAGATCGGCCAACAAGCAATCTTCAGCAAAACTTTGAACAAAATTTGACACAACTGGCAGAAGACTCAAGTGGATTCAAAAATGTTGAAGACTTTTTCCACCACATTTGGAACGACGTCTACTGGTTGGCCAGTATTGTGATATTCTCAACACTTTTCGGCTGTTTCTTGGCGCACCATGTTGATCTTCGACAGAGATTATTTGGAGCTCGAATGCGGATAGCTTGTTGTTCCCTTATTTACAGAAAGGTTTAAACTGATTTATTAAATTTTAAAATATCTAGTCTAACTTATTTTTTTAATTTCAGACATTGCGACTTTCGAAAAAAACAGCAGGACAAACACCGGCTGGTTACTTAGTTAATCTCCTTTCCAATGACGTAAATCGATTAGACTACGGCTTCGTATTCATGCATTACATTTGGATTCTTCCAATTCAATCAGTTTTAATTTGTTACTTAATTTGGCAAAAGATTGGAATAGCAGCTCTTGTTGGTGTGGTTGCATTATTGTTGAAAACTGTCCCAGTACAAACGGGCCTAAGTAAATTATCATCTGTACTACGAATGAAGATTGCAGTTCGTACAGATCATCGGGTTGGAATTATGAACGAAATTGTTCAAGGAATTCAAGTATTTTTTTAAAAATTAAAAACTTTGTTTTTGTTATTAAATGCAAATTTTTTAAAGGTAATCAAAATGTATGCCTGGGAGAAGCCATTTCAAGCGGTTGTAGCTGAAGCAAGACGACGGGAGATTAAGCAGATTCGTTATGCATCGTACTTACGCGGAATTTATCTAAGCACTATGGTTTTTACAGAAAGGTCTACACTGTATGTGACAATAGCCACTTGCGTGCTTTTGGGTGTAGCAGTTACGGCTGATGTAGTGTTTGCTATGGCACAGTTCTACAATATATTGCAGGTAAGAAAAAATATTTGGATAATTTTAAGTAGTTATTTTGTAAAACTTGCACCCAAGTATGCATTGAAAATGCATGATGTTTTGTTAGCAGCTTAAGTTGTCTATAAACTTCTTAGGGTATGTAGGTCAGATTCAGTTGAGCGATAAATTACCAGTACTGCAAGAAACCGTGTTTGGCTGGATCATAGCTGGAAAGCTTCTAACTTGCAAATCGAAACATCGGACAATTAGCAACCTTATAGTGAGCACAGCAGTGGAAAATCAAGAGAATACTCTTTCGTAAAAGCTTAAACAATTTTGGAGCCTGGAAGACGTCGAACCAGCAGCTCCTTATTGGACACAAGAACAGATTACATATGTGCGAAAATCACTTCATAAATGCTACATCTCGTGACGAAGATGGAAAATTTTTAGTTAGACTTCCATTCGAACACAACCATAATGGTTTAGGTGAGACTCGTACTGGCGCACTTCGAAGTCTAGCAGGCGTAGAGCGGTTGCTTGGACAAGAAGATATACTGAAAAAACAATACAACGATTTCATGCAAGAATATGAAGATTTAGGGCACATGGGTAAAGCAAACATTCCTGATTCACACACAAAGTATTTGATCCCTCACAGAGGCGTTTTACGACCCGATAGTACAACGACGAAATTGCGTGTTGTCTTTAATGCTTTATGTCCTACAAGCAACAAGATCTCTCTGAACGATATTCTGATGGTCGGTCCATGGTACAATAATTGTATTAATGTATTATTGTACAATGGGTCGGTCCAACAATTCAACCCGAGCTGTACGACATTATGGTGAAGTTTTATTCATACAAATATGCACTGACTGCAGACATAACAAAGATGTACCGCCAAGATCGACAATATCTTGCAATCTTATGTCGTACGGATTCAACCAAACCACCGAAAACATACATTCGCAATACCGTCACATACAGAACTGCCTCTGCGCCCTTTCGAGCTTGAAGGAACTAGGCCCTCAATGTGCTGATGAATTCCCCGTTGCGTCTGATGTTTTGCAAAATAGTTTTTACGTTGATGACATGATAGCAGGAACGGATACGTCAGAGAAACTTGTTGAATTAAAAAGTCAAGTTCAAATAGTTAAGTTGGGTCGAATCTACATATTCCTAGAGTCCTCCAGATCGAATGGTCAACATATCGAAAGTAGTTAGCAGAGGTGCCTAAACGTCGAGAACCGCGGTACGTATATTCCAAATCCCATGCAAAGTATGAAATTCATGGGTTCGCAGACGCGTCGCTAACTGCATTTGGATGTTGTTTGTATGTAAAATGCATGTCTACGGAGGGGCCGTCAAGACTATGCTAGTGTCAGCTAAATCTCGTGTGGCACCGCTAAAAACCCAACCGCTGCCGAGATTAGAGCTCTGCGCTACCTTATTACTCGCGAAATTATACAATCGAATTAAGTCAACCTTTCTTTTGGCGTCACGTGTTGTTTTATGGATAGATTCGCAGAACGCACTTCTTTGGATTCATGGAAAGTCTGAACCTTGGACAGTTTTTATTGCTAATACAGTGGCCGGGGTACAGCATCTCACAGAAAAGGAATGGTGGCGACATGTTCCATCACAGTCAAATTCAGCCGATCTTATCTCTAGAGGATGCCTTGTCAAAGGACTACAAGAATCAATGTGGTTTACGGGTCCGAGATTTCTCGAACAAATGGACGAACACTGGCCGTGTACTTCAACTTACCCTACTCAGTAAAACACCTCATATTGCTTCCAAAGAACCATCCCTTTTCGTTGTCAATTTTAACATACATACCTACATGCATAAAAAATACTTTCATGCAGGAGCTCAATTATTAATGAATAATGGGTGATTTACCAGCTCAAAGAGTACAACGCAGCATTTCATTCACTACTACCGGAGTAGATATCTGTGGCCCAATTTACATTTCCGCACAGCTTCGAGGACGAACACTTCAGAAAGCATACTTAGCTGTGTTTGTCTGCTTCGCCACTAAAGCTATACACCTCGAGTTAGTATCTGATTTATTTACAGAAGCAATTGTGCTAGCTCTCAAGAGATTCATTAGTAGAAGTGGCTTGTGTCATACCATATTTTATGATAATGCTACTAATTTTGTAGGGGCTAAGTCAAGGCTAACTGACTTACATAAAACTCTGTTCAGCCAAGTGATTAGAGGTAAATTGCAGCAGTTATGTGCAGAAGATAAAATCAGCTTTTGTTTTCTACCTCCCAGGTCGCTACATTTCGGTGGCTTATGGGAAGCCACAGTCCAGGTTGCTAAGTTTCACTTATATCGAGTAGTTAATAACTCCAAGCTTAGCTTCGAAGAACTGTCTACTTTGACTGGACAGAGAGAAGCGATCCCGAATTCTAGACCCTTAGGTGCTTTATCAGAGGATCCAAATGATGAAGAGGTTTTAACGCCAGGGCCTTTCCTGATTGGCCGAGCGCTCACTACAGTTCCCGAACCATATATATCTGCCGAAAAACACTCGTTGCTTACTCGTTGGCAGCATGTACGTCAACTGCAGCAACGCTTTTGGAAACGGTGGCTAAAGGAATATATCTCTCAGCTACATCAATGCCAGAAATAGAATTCCAAATCACCTAATGTTAAAGAGAATATGCTTGTACTTATCGCTGATGATAATCAACCACCACAAAAATGGTTGATTGGAAGAACTCTTCACACTTATGCTGGCGAAGACGAACTTATTCGGTTTGTTGATGTAAAGACATAAGGAGGGACATATCGTCGATCTATCGGAGTTAGCACCTTTACCCACCTTAGAAGATTGAAGATAGTTCAGTATCTTCAAGGCGGCCGGCATGGATAATTTTAAGTAGTTATTTAGTAAAACAAAAAGAAGTTATGTAAGTTGTTGCAAGTTTTAGTTGTTGTTATAATTTCGTTGAATTCGTGTCGGTTCATGTCTTCTTTGTAATCTTTAATCAAACTTTTTACCACTTTCGCGCTTAACAATATTGATGAAACTAACAATAATTAAATTTTAATTTTCTTTACACAGCTGGTTGCTGCTATTCTATATCCTCTTGCTGTTTCATTTGGAGCCGAGGCTTTAGTATCTATTGCTAGGATACAAGAGTATCTGCTCATGGAAGATCATGATGAAAAAATGAAAGGCTTAACACAAAAGACTGATTTTTCTATAGTTGAAAATGATTCTAAGGCGATTTTGCTTAAAAATATTCACGCTAGTTGGAACGATGGGCCAAAACAAACTCTACATGATATTAATTTAGAAATAATTAAAGGACGTCTCTGTGCCATTATCGGACCTGTTGGGGCTGGAAAGGTAACACAAACGATGATCTTTTAAGCCATTACTATATTTCTGTTAATTTTCAGAGCTCGCTTCTACAATTACTACTTGGAGAAATGCCAATTATAGAAGGTAGCGCTATTATTCATGGAGAAATCTCTTACGGATCCCAAGAGCCTTGGCTTTTCACGGGGACTGTTCGTAATAATATTTTATTTGGAGAAAGTTACGACAGAAAAAGATATCACGAGGTTTGTTGTCTTTAATTATCTACATTAAACAAACTTAAACTTCTACTAAACTACTTGAACGTTTTTAGGTTACAAAATGCTGTGCATTAGCAACTGATTTCGAACAATTCCCAAATGGTGATAAAACTCTTGTTGGAGAAAGAGGCGCTTCCTTATCTGGAGGGCAAAGAGCTCGAATAAGGTAAGAAGATGAAGATTGTCTCCAACTTAGCCGCTTTGATCAACCACCGTCTCTCTGACTATTCTGAAGCCTTTCAGTTGCGTGTTGGAATGCGTCAGCGGAATAGACCAATTGTGGTCAAATTTTCTGGGCAGCGTAAGGTGAAAGCGTTTATGCACGCTTTGAAAGTAAACAAAAAATTGAAATTTCCTCTTTGTGAGCTGGATGGATTCACAGCCGACTCCCCTTTTTCTTCTTTGATCCGTTAGCTAGCGGTCCGTGCGGGACGTCCCAGCAACGAATACGCTTTTGTCGGTGCCGCTGGGTCTCGAACTCTATTCACGATTCGTTCCCATTCTTGCCGATTTTTGGCGACGTCTCGAGTCTCGGTAACTGATAACCGTTGATTCTTTATGTCCCCTCGAAATTCTATAGCCAGGAGTGGTAACTCGTAAGTTGTTTCAATAGACCTCTTCATACAAAAATTCAAGATTTTTATATGAAGAGGTCGTATGAAACAACTTACGTGCTCTCACCCCAGGTTTTCTTCGGTGCCAATCGCTGGATTCTCCAGTCTGCGGGACGGTCTCGCCAGAGAAGTTTACATGGCAAGCGCTCATCATCCATTCGACAAACGTGTCTAAACCACCGTAGTCGACGTTTTTGCATTTTTTCTGCGATCAGTGTCTGCTGATCGCATATTTGTCTGACGGTCTCATTTTGAAGGTGATCGCGTAGTCAGACACCGAGGATCTGCCTCAACATCGCATTTGAAAGACCTCGAGCTTCTTAACGTCCAATTTGAGCAGTGTCCATAACGAAGAACGGGAAGGATCAGATCCATAACGAAGAAACGGAAGGATCAACGTTCGATAAAGGCATACTTTTGTTTTGGTGAAAATATTTCTTCGTTTCCATATGCCCCACTTGAAGGAGGCGAAGGCTGTGAACGTCGGACGTCGATGCTACTTTCGTTTCCTAAACCAATGGTCCCAAATATTCGAACCTCGGAACCTGTTCGATCTGCCCGTTGTGAGCACGTTGGTCTTTTACGCATTGATTTTTAACCGTTATGACTGAATGATGCGGGAAATGTCGTATAACATGTCCGTTGCTTCGGCAGCCGTGTCGGAGAAGACGGTGCTATCGTTGGCGAACATTAAGTCGGTTACGAAGTTGTTGTCGTCGTCGTCCATCGAATGCTTCACAGATAATCGCGTCGATCATAACGTTGAAGAGAAATGGCGAAGCGACCCTGTTGGACACCCGTTTGAATCGGGAGTTCCTCGGATAAGTCGCTTCGAATACGCACGCTGCTGGTTAAGCCATCGTATGACACTTGGAGAAGTTGGATGATTCTCAATGGCACGTGTTCGGCTTCCAAGACTCTCCACAAGCTGTTTCAATCGATGCAATCAAAAGCGGATTTGAACTCGATGAAAACGAAGCCAGTTCGTTTGCCGCAACGAATTCTTTCTTCCATTAGCTGACGAGTGCGAATATTTGATCAATGCATCCTCGATGTGGTCTGAATCCCGCTTGTTCTTTTCGGCTCGTTTGCTCTTGATGTTTCTGTAGCCTCAGTTGTATGATTTTCGTAAATATTTTACCGACGATCGAAAGGAGGCTAATTCCGCGACAATTCTTGCATTCCCGAATGTCGCCTTTCTTCAAAATTGGGACAACGATCGCTTTCTTCCACGCCGAAGGGACACGATCCGAATGCCACATGTGTGTTATGAGGGCATGAAGTCGTTGTGATAAGACATCACCTCCGATTTTGATCATCTCAGCGGTTACTTGATCTATTTCCGGCGCTTTTCCATATTTTAACGATTTTATTGCCATCTTCATCTCGATAATTGTCAGTTCGGTATAGAGAAACTGATTCGTCGGTTGTTCGATAATCGGCGGTTCGGGTGCTGGACCTTGCGGAGGATCGTCGTTGTACAGCTGGTGGAAGAATTCTCTACACCGCTGCAGGCGCTCACGGGGAGAAGTCACAAAAATCCCATCCGATTTTTTGATGTTGTCGTTTGTTAATGTTGTCTTGGCGCCTAACCAGTGGATGGTCTGGTGCAGCGACCGGTACTCGTGCCTCGACGCCGCTTCTTCTATGTCGGCCGCAACGTTATTCCAGTACGCTTTGCGTTCCGATTTCATTTTCTGTCGAATTTCTTTGTTCAATCGTCGTCGGTATTGTTCAAAGTCGACGTGTTTCATTCGCTTCCGCTGATCGACGAGATCCAGACAGCTGCCCGAGATCCATGGCTGCGTCCGTTTATGGATAGGTGGACACAACTCCATTGCACACTCCACAATGGACTCCGACAATTGCCTTTCTTCTACATCGATATCGTCCGGCATTGCGAGCGCCGCGAATTTGTTGGATGATGCCATTTCAAATCTCGCCCGATGGCCAGGTTCCGTAGGCTTGTCCAATTCTTCTTGGCTGGTGTAGGTGCCGTTTTCTTCGCTCTTTGTAATCGCATCTGCAATTTCGTTCGAACAAGATAATGGTCCGATCCGCAATCGTGCCCACGCATTGCACGTACGGCTTTAAGCGTCGATCGGAATCTTGCGTTGATCAAAATTTAGTCTAAAATCGCCGAGTCGTTGCCGGATGGATTTCGTCAAGTGAGTTGGTGTTTAAGTGGATGACGGAAAAGCTGTTGCCAACGATCAAGTTGTTTGACGATGCGTTGGGTTTCTTCCCAACCGGTTCGTTCTGCTCCTGAATGTGCATTGAAGTCCCCGCGAGACTCCCCAATTCACGTTAATTAAAGCCTTACACTAATCTTTACTAAAATTCCTATGATAAATTACGTTTTAATTTTCTTTTAAAGTTTAGCACGCGCAGTTTATAAGCCCGCTGCTGTTTACCTGTTAGACGATCCCTTAAGTGCTGTAGACGCTCACGTAGGTCGTCACTTATTTGATGAGGTTATTGGTCCAAAGGGTCGACTTGCAAAAGAACGAGCGACACGTTTGCTGGTTACACATCAAATACATTTCCTGCAAGAAGCGGATTGGATTGTTATAATCGAAGATGGAAAGATATCAAGACAAGGAACCTACAAAGATTTAGCAAGAAGCGATTTAGATTTCGCAAAGTTGTTAGAACGTCCCGATGAAGATGATGAAACGAAAGTAAATGATGTCGGTGATATTTATGAGGACGATGATATTCCTTATATTGACGGTGTAACCGGGTATCAACCCTTACGGAAAAGAAGTAATTCTAGCTATGGTTCCTTAAGAAAATCGGTAATTATATATTAATAATATTCTTAAGAAAGAAAACGAAAATGATTATTGTAACATTTCAGACAAGTACAGATAAAGATGTTGAAGAAGACTTAGAAGTAGCAGAAGATCAAGCAGTTGGAGGCGTTTCTGTCAGAGTATGGGGGAAATATTTTCGAGCTGGCGGCAGCGTTCTCACATTATCACTTATGGTGTTCGTCTTGATATTGTCGCAGATTATTGCTAGTGGATCAGATTATTTTGTTAACGTTTGGACACAACAGGAATATCTTCGTATAAATAATCAAACCACAACTTTCACTACGCATGAGTGCCTTTATATTTACGGTGGACTTATTATTGGAGTCGTAGTTGTAAGTAATTTTTTTTATTTCTTGTCGGCACTCTATTTAAAATCGCAAAGTACTGTATCCTATACACATTACACTATAGCTTCTTAAAGTATGCAAACACTCTATAGGTATGTAGCTCGAATCGTACGTTTTACCATTCCTTATATAACAGGCGAACTGACTAAGAAAGGTAACACCACCACTCTCCTTCCTGAAAAGGAGAGGGTTGGTATGCCTTGGGCCTTTAAACTCCAATACTCTTAATAAATGCACCTAGCCCAAAATCAAAATGACTTAGCCCTTTTCGATCTCGGTCGAACCACTTCCCTACTGAGCCTCTGGAGACAAGACCTCGCAGTTATAGAGGGAGTTTTGACCGGATACTATCGGATAGGGACGCATGCGACCCGCTTAAGTGATGGGACCTACGATTTTTGAAGAAGCTGTAAAAGTCCGGACGAGGAGGAAAGTGTACAACATCTGCTCTGTTACTGCCCAGCCCTAAGCAGAAGGAGACTAACCATATTTAGTGAACTCTTTCTGAGCACGCTTGCGGAAATCTCGAAGATTGGGATTCCGCAGCTAAGAAAATTCATTGCATCCTCTACGTGGTTTAGCGAAGAAGAGACATTTTAACATAAAAATTTAAGGCGGAATCACCCAGGGTATGGGCCTATTCTTTTTGGCCCAAGTGTATGAGCTTAACATCAACAGCTCAGCCATATCTAACCTAACCTAATCTAAACCACTTGGGAGCATTGGGCGTCCATAAAGCTTCTTCATCGCACTCGGTTATAAGCTATCCTCTTGGTTTCAATCCACGTTATTTAAAAATGTTACCACGTAATGAAAGTTCTTCTCCATGTATTTTTCGGGCTATTGACACCTTAAAATCTTTGCGAATTCCATTCAAGCGATCTTGTTACTGCATTATTTTCTTTTTGTTGGGTGTGTTCCATTGTTATTTTTCTTGGCCAAACATTTATAATTCATAAATATTTATTGACGACTAGGTATTTTGTTTATATCCGCTTGGTTTATAAGCCAGGTCACACTGCTATACAGTAATTAGTCCATTCAAAACGCGCGTTATGGTGTTCCAAAATAACACCGTTAAGAAAATCGAACCCTAAAGGTTTTTGGGGTCGCTGATCACGAAAATTGAGGTCCCGCGATCCTAAAATTAGGGCGTCACCCCTAAAAATTCAAAAAACACCCCTTTTTAGGGGTTTTTCGCGATTATTTCAGTAATTATGAAAACTAATGAGATGAAATGCACTTTTTTTAATATTTATTTGCGAAGGTGGTTGATTTATACTAAATTAAGGTGAACTTTATGGTAAGGGGTAGTCCTAAAGAGTTGAAACTACCCCTAAATCGGCCAAAAATGGCAAAAATTGTAAACATTTTTTTTTTTCAAGTTTATGCTTCAAATTCGATTGTGGGCGTACTGTCAGGCCAAAATAAAAATTACCGCTACTATAATAAAAACAACTTTATGAATGGACTAAATGTGGATTTCACGCAAGAGTTGAAAATATTAAATTTTACATTCATCTCTAGCTTTTTCAAAACTATTTAAGATATCCTTATTCGCTACCGAAGTAATTGAACTCTCCCGGCGTCTTCTATTGTACTATCTTTTATTATTAAGCGATTAGTGTTTGGAATACTTGTTAATTTTTTTTTTGTAATCTTATTCTAAGACGTGCTTCCAATGCATATATTTCTAAGCTGTCTATTACTCTTTTCATGTCTGAGCTAGAAGTGTTAAATCCTTGAGACCTTCTATCCGTTCTGCCATTCCCATCGAGTTCCTCTTGATTCTCTGGGGCTTTCTTCATTATTTCATTAATTACAGTAATGAAGAGTAATGGCGAAAGAGGGCAACCTTGTTTCACTCCAGTTGTCGTTGTTAACTTAATTGTCCTTATGAAAGGTTCTTATCTCTGCTTCGTCATATAGCATTAGATCATTTAGATTAATTTTGTTGATACTGTCTTCTTCTTTAAAGCTTCTCAAATAACTTTCATATGTATTGCGTCGAATGCACGCTCTATCGACGACCGCAACTTCTTCCATTCCATTTATCGCTTCTCTTCTATAGATTGACTATAAATCTTAAGGTCTTCAAGTTGTCTATACATCCGCGACCTTCCCTTAATCCTTCTTGTTGTTCTCTTATCAGCCAAAATATTTTGTATGGTAATACCCCTCCACTTTCTACATTCTTTTAGATCTCCTTTTTTGTCAAGATAATAAAGGATCAAGCAGAACCAATCCGTTCCGTCCTCTCCGCCCGTATTTTCTTTGTTATTTTTGACGTTCCGTCCGCTTGGTTGTGGCTACCGCTCCGTTCGTCTCATGGAAACTTTATGGAAATGTCAAATTTCCAACTTTTACAAACGGACGGAACGGATTGGTTCTGTTTGAGCCCTAATTATTGCGTCCATCCACTTATTTGGTAATCTTTCTTCGAACCACATCGGCTTTAAAATAGGATGTCATATCTCTGATATTACTTTCATGTCGGCTTTGAACAGTTGAGCTGGAACTCCATATGGGCCCTCTCATTTCTTATTTTTCAGCTTCTCTCAGCGTTGGTGGATTTACATTAAATGATACCCTAGTCCATTGCCTTCTTTTTCTTGCGACCATATTAATGGCCATTCACCGATCTAACTCTGTGTAACTCTCTTCTTACAGCAAGTTTGGTTTCTTATGCTTTACGGCGATATAATGTTTTTGCGTGTTCTAATTTATCTTGTCTAGTATTCAATAATTATACTATAGACACACTTCAGCTCATTATGAGCCTACAGCTCATTAAGTCCCTAAAATGAAGTAAAAAGAAATCATTATGAGGTGCCGATAATGAGGTAGAAATCAGCTTATTATGGGATAATGAGGTGAAAGTGCCATCTATCGTTTACTAGGACAAGTGGGGGCCTCGGTAGTCTAGAGCTAAGGCGCCTGACTGCTATCCCCAGAGGTCCCGGGTTCGAATCCCGGCGGTGCCACGGTCCTTCGCCTTCCCCACCTTAACTTTCCTTCTTTCTTCTTCCCTCTTCACATTCCTGATTCCCCTGTCATAGCCTTCCCTAGTCCTTCCCCGCTCCACCAAGCGCATGCCATTAGTTGGTTGATGAGATTCAACTCGTTTCAGGAGGCATAACACTCCAGCGAGTTGTTCTCGACGCCCCTATGTCAGAGTCGCGAAATGGTTGTGAGAGTAGGTGGAATAAAATATCGCGGCTAGGTTGTGACAGTTACTTCCTTCTCTTCTCTCTATCTTCCGGCTAGAGCTGCTGTTCGACATTCACTCTATACGAAAAATAGATTGTCGACAGTACAAAGGCACTTTCCCTAAGCCTCTAGTCTGTCACATAAAAAAAAAAGTGCATTTGCTGGAAATTTTCCATTTGTTGGAAATTTTCAGGTTGCTTTTCTTAATATGTATAGTGTCCATTTTTTCTAGTCGATGTAATTTCTGTTGCTGTTGAGTTTTTTTTATTAAAAGCTATTTTAACTCAATTTTAAATTTAAAATAATTTTGCTTACATAAGCCCAAAACCTTCTACAAAGAGTTTTCTTCATAAATAAAAGATTTATTAAAAAATGTATTTTTCTTTTATAAAAAACAGCTTTTAACCAATGTTGTTTTCGTTTTTCTAATAAAACGTTTCGTTGAAAGTTCCTTTTTTTTATCAAAAATTGATAATATGAAATATAGCTTAGTATTTCATTATCCATTTTAAATCAATTTTGCGTTAACTTATTTCTCTTTTTAAACAAACACTTAATCAGACACTTCATTTAATTTAATGAGCAGATAAGTGTGCCACCACATCATTATATGCCAGCTCATTGTGAACTGCGACCTCATAATGAGCTGTAATGTGTCTATAGTATTATGCTCAAATCACGTTTCTTTCTATGATATTTTTCCATGTTTCGTCGTAGGAGTTTGTCGTGGGGCTTGTTCACTTGCTTCTCTAAATATTCCCTGTATATTTTCAGAGATTAGAGCCACATTTGTGACCTTTTGTTGTTTTATTAATACAAGTTCAGTTTCCATTCATCCATTCCAGTCTGTCGTTTGCTATATGCATTAGATCTGAGCCTTATATCTCTTGTGATAAGTGCGTGATCGCTATCCTCCGCTCCTCTTCTCCTTCTCACTTCAAGAAGTGACTGCTTCTGCAGATATGCAGAAAAGCAGCGAAATCAAATAGAGATATGGTCTATTTGATTTCGCTGCTTTTCCTTTGGAAAGTTCGACGTATCAATATGTTTATGTGGAAATAATGTTCCACCAATGACCAAGTTATATTCTTCACACAGTTCTATCAGTCGTTCTCCATTATTATTAGTTGATGTGCTCAGATCAGGACAACCCGAATAAAGATAAAAAATTGGCTTACAGCGGGCGAACACCGGCCGCTTGGCTTTTTAAGGGAGATATGATGGCGGTAGAATTTTTAACCATATTTAATGGGCGCGCATACGACCTAACCAAATTGCACCAATTTAACTTATAGTTTTGCCGGGGGTCGCCCTTCAATATAAAGTTTTTTTTTTATAGAATTATATACAAAGGTATATCCATCGGTATGTGTGAGCATGTGGTGTACGGCCGTACTGTCCTGCAACCAGCCTTCCAATGCCCTTTTCATGGCGTGGGAGTATGTTTCAATCACGTTTGGTGTTCGCCCGTTGTAGGGCCATATTTTATTTTTACTCGGGGACCAGTTACTGTACTTCCCTATCAAATGTTAATTTTGTGTCGAAGTCGCCTATCATTAATATCCTCCCTTGGTATCTCATTTAATACTGTTGTCATTTGCGAATAGAAGAAGACATACTTTCTCCCATAACTTGCCATTGCAGTCGACGCGTAGCAAGCAAGTGATCAGTGTTATCCGGGATCCGATCTTGGCCTGGTAACTGTTCTCTCCACAGGTCGCGATTTAGAGCCGATGTCATGTTTGGCAACCTTAAGATCTGGTCATCCTGGTCTACGCCATCGTTCCAACGGATGTTTGGTCTCACAGTTATCTTCTTTAGTCTCGTATAAAACCTGGCTGCAATAATCCTATCAGAATGAGCCTTCCAACTCATCATACTATGTTAACTACATTCCGATGTATTATAATGCCTAGTCCGCTTTCGCATGCTCCTTGGCTGCCTGAATACATGAGCTTGTCATTATTTGCCGTGTTTATTTCGCCAGAATCCGGCCTTTTCACTCCTGTTGTTTCGAGTTCCTCTTAAGTTTCTGGAATCGTTAAGTACTATCGTCTAGGTGATTATCCTACAGCGATAGTTCATTGCCAGGCCATGTTTTTTGTTGTTTTGAGATATTGTGTTTAAAAGAACGGCAGCCATTCGCTTGGCCTATTGTACTACACTGTTATCCCTCATATAGGAACAAGCTCAGCAGCCTGCCTAATGACTTGTCGCTAACACTTGACTTTTCAAGCTGCCCAGGTTCCCGGCCGCAGTCCTGCCTTCGGCCTGTTCGGAAGGAGTTAACGAAAACTCCGGCTCTCTTGCCCTGACTCTTAAGCGAGCCCAGAACCTGAAGGGCGGCGGTCTGGGTCTGCTTGTTGTCCCGAAATCCAGAAACTTTAGGCAGAGCGGCGGCTGTCTAGATCTGCCTCTTGGCTACCAGGGTTTCAGGCAGCCGTAGGGAAGAAATTCACGAAAACAGGGCTCGGGTGTCCTCCGCGAAGCTCTCCAAATCCACTTCGGCCCTCTTTGCTTTGGCCTTCTCCAGGTTAAGGAGATCGTTAAACGACAGTGCAAAACCTACCCACTGCCATGCAGCCCTCGACACGATAACTTTACATCTTCGTTTGGTAGATTCGATCATATTATCCCATCCCTTACAGGACAGCTTCCAGTTGCCACCACGAGGAGGTTAAGACGCAATTGCACGAGTCCGGGATAGTTACGGCACGTCCGTGTTTTAATACACTATATGTTCTCCCTATATCGCTGGTGATTGACCACCATACCATGTTAGTCGTATATAAATATACGGTGCCCAGCTTTCACGACGTGGACGTAGGTGTTGGATATTGAGAGCCTCGTCGCTGAATAATATTTTGTTATTATAAAATACTAGTGCTGCCTACAATAAAATTCAAATATTTATTTATGTTAATCTATAATACCACTTCTTTTTAGATGACCATACTACGAGGATACATGTTCTTTAAAATTTGTATGCACGCATCCAAAACCTTACATAACAGAATGTTCGAGAGTATACTTCACGCCACAATGCGTTTTTTCGACACAAATCCATCAGGCAGGATCTTAAATCGATTTTCTAAGGACATGGGAGCCATTGATGAATTTTTACCTAAAGCAATGATGGACTTTATACAAATTGCTTTAGTAATGTCTGGAATACTCATACTCGTCAGCATTGTAAACCCAATACTATTAGCTGCTTTAGCAGTTGCAGTGATTATTTATTTATTAATACTCAAATTATATCTGCGACCCTCGCAGGATTTGAAACGTTTAGAAGGAATCTGTAAGTTTTTATTAATTTTCATTAAAATTAATCTCATGTTGTGTCGTTATGTTTTCAGGTAGAAGTCCAGTATTTTCACATCTTTCAGCGACACTTACAGGTATTTCAACAATTAGAGCCCGTGGACTTCAAGATGTTGTAACGAAAGAATTTGACAATCTTCAGGATGTTCACAGTGCAGTGTGGCAGTTAACAATGTCTGTAAATACTGCCCTAGGTCTATGGTTGGACTGTGTCAGTTGCGCATTTGTTGCTTCTGTTGCTTTTAGCTTTATATTCATGCATACTCGTATGTTCTTCTAAAATACAAAAAATATTATTTGTACTAAATTGCAATTTTATATTTTAAGAAACATTCAGTGGAAATGTTGGACTTGCTATATCCCAAGCAATGATCCTAACTGGAATGGTGCAGTGGGGAATACGACAAGTCGCTGAATCTTTACAGCAAATGACAAGCGTTGAACGAGTTCTTCAATATACTGATCTAGAGCAGGAATCTTCAACGGACAAGAAGCCACCAGCAGATTGGCCACAAAAAGGACGGGTGCAGTTTAAAAATATGTATTTGCGTTATGATACTCATGGTGAGGCCGTTTTGAAAAATCTGAACATAAATATCGAACCTGGGTGGAAGGTTGGTATTGTTGGACGAACTGGAGCTGGAAAGTCGTCCCTGATTGGAGCTTTATTCAGATTATCACATATTGAAGGTGAAATATTAATTGATGGTATTGACACCGGGACAATTGCTAAGCTGGAATTAAGATCTAAAATTTCTATAATACCACAAGATCCAGTTCTGTTTTCGGCTTCTATACGATATAATTTAGATCCATTTGATATGTATGCTGATGCGGATTTATGGAGAGCATTGGAAGAAGTAAATATATTTGTGTTCCAAATTTTACTAAGTATAAAATATTTATATTATTACTACTAGGTTGAATTAAAACAAGCAATACCTGGATTGGACTATATGGTAACGGAGAGAGGAAGTAATTTCAGTGTTGGTCAAAGACAGCTTGTGTGTTTGGCCAGAGCTATTCTTCGTAATAACAAAATCCTTGTACTGGATGAAGCTACAGCCAATGTTGATCCTCAGTGAGTATTAAGTATATTTTACCCTCAGAGCAAAAGCGGGCTATTTTTTATGTTGCGGCAAAAGAGGAATACAAATATTTCAGCGCAAAATGGTTCAACTATTATTCAGAGCAAGAAAGGGATAGAAAAAAATCTTAGAGCAAAAAAGGATTAACTTTCTCAACCGTGATTTTCTGCCCTCTGCGAAAACTTATACCGCTTTTGCGTGGAGCGAAAGCTTATACTCTTTTTGCCCCCAGTTTTTATTTATATCTCTGTTGCTTACATTATTACTTCAAAAATCTATTTTTAAACGACCCTTTCTTCACTTTACTAGACAATACAAGGCAACTCACTCACGCGCTGGTAACATTAATTCTTTGAATGTTTGTAATTACTTACGATAAGTTTAATATTTTTGCCATTTTCAACTTTGGGATTTTTGCATTTTTGACATAAATTTTCGTCATTTTAAAATTAAAACGTTTTTATTAGCTCGCTTTCTTGTGTCTGTTTGTCCGGCACAAATTTTGCAATTGATTTTTTGAATACTTCCGGTTATCCGATCACCCTGTACACAGCTTCACCTCTGATGACAATGCTATACTCTATATACCGTTTGATCCACGGCGGCCGTCTCAAGAGGACGGATTACTGTTTTCTTCACGGAACAAATTTTGCAATCGATTTTTCAAATACTTCCGGATATCCTATCACGCTGAAATTTTGCACACAGCTTTAGCTCCGATGACAATGCAATATGGTATACTCATTTTTTTATTTATTTCGTTTATTCATGAACTGTACATCAAGATTACGTAATCTTTTGACGTTGAAAAACGCATGTACATTATAATTACAACACAATAATTAATAAAAAGCGGAACGAGTGAGTGAACTAATAAAAAGTGAGAAAAGAAATAAAAGTAAACAAGTAAAAATTAAAAATTAAAAAGAATGTAGTTGAAGAGATATTACTGGGTTATTCAAAAAATTGAAGACGCGTTTCCTGAACACATTTAACGACCCCGCATTTTGTACGTAGTTAGGCAGACTATTCCAAACTTGAAGCGAATTAACAAAAAAAGACCTTGGCTAACCAAGAAAGAGACTCTTGGCAGTATAAATAACGTTCTTCTAGACGTACGTCCAATTCGAAATTATTCATGTAGGTAAGATGGACGGTCGGAATGTAGAAGCTTATAAACAAAACTCAATGCCTTGAGGAGTAGATAATCATCAATTTTGCATCCCAGAAGGAAACAACAATATGGGCTGATGTGATCACATGGGCGAAGACTGTAGACAAACCTTACGCAGTCGTTGAAGGCCACATTAAGCTTACCACGGCATGCAGCATCAAGGACAGGAAAGACCAAACTAGCATAAGTAAAGGATGGTAACACTAGAGACTTAATTATCTTTGAGCGCGAGCCCAAGGGTAGGATGGAAGCGTATAGCCAGAGACGCCGTTAATTACCATAAATTTTAGATAATATACATATGAGAAATATGATCGCAGCAGGTAAGTTGAGAATTCAGATAAACGCCTAGATTAATGACACGCGTTTGATACGGTAGCCGTGTGTTCATAAGAACGATAGGAGGAAAACGGACCGTATCTAATTTACTCCTATACATTGGAATGCAACAGGATTTAGAGGCATTAAGTTGTAGACGGTTGGACACAGACCATTGATAAATACGCTTGAGATCTGCATTTATGTTCGCAATACAGTTCTCAGCCAATCCAAGGGGGCTGTTTAAGTAGATCTGAACATCATCTGCATACATGTGGAGTTTGCAGCTTGTCTCGACACTGCTAAGATCATTTATGTACATAGAGAGGAGTAATGGTATATCGTTATATCCATGGTGGCCATCTCAAGCGCGTGTGTACCAAATAAATGAAAGGGCGTCATAAGTAGAATACAATAAGCTATGTCGTTAGATCCATGGCGGTCACCTCAAGAAGACGGGTTACCATAAGTAGAACACCATAAGCAATATAGTATACTCAATATATCGTTAGGAACATGGCGGCCATCTCAAGAAAGCGGATTACCATTTTCTTTACAATTTTCTGCATGTATCTGTCATAATCTTATCAAGATGTTCAAAATCGATTGCCGATTTCCCAAATAGAAGCTACGCTCGCCGCGGTTCGCCGTACTCGCCTTTCTCATTGGGCGCACTGCCATAGGCAAACGCACACTTCATTTGACTAGGCGTAAACTTGTCTTCAGATCTGCGATGGAATAATCACATATTCCAAATCGCCAAACAAGCTTACCAATGCCTGGGACTCCTCAAGAGATGCAAGTTCCTCCTTCAGCCAACTGCCCTGGCTACATTCGGCCCCGCCTTGAATACAACTCGTATATTTGAACGGGCGCCCCAAAAACCTCCTAGACTGGACAAGGTGCAAAATCGCGCCATTGAACCCATTGGCCCATAACACCCTTTGCTCTTCCATCCACCCTTTAAGCCACCGTAGGAATGTAGCAGCCCTTAGCAAATTTTACCGCTATTACCATAGCGACTGTTCCACTGAAATTAGAAACCTCCTGCCTACACGGCAACTTTTTTCCCACAACTCGGGAAACCCCCACACGCCACAGCCCTCCTTCTCCGCGCACATTACGTTTCAGTAGTTCGTTTATAAATATAACAACTTGATTGTGGAACTGTCTTCCACAGTCGGTGTTTCCGAACACATATAACATCTCAGAGTTCAAACGCAAGGTTCATCGACACCTACTCACGCACAGATACGATTTTTACTATAAGGCACTACTCACACGAGGACACTCAAATCTCGGATACTCGGCGACTGGGGTTTAGAGAGTTGGAGACTCGAGATTGTAGTTGCTCGTCATCTTCACACTGCTGAGACTGGAATTCCTATCAACCTACCTCTTTTTTTTATTCAGTGTACTTTGCAAATTATCTAGTCGTTCACAGTGAAAAAAACCAAACAACTGAGCGACTGGGAGACTAGCATGTCAATTCTCCTAGTAACTGGTTGCTCAGTTGCCGAATATCCGCAACTGAAGTATTCCCGTATGAGTGCCACCGTCTGATTACATGTAACGGGTCTCTTACTCGCCGAGTATTGCAGTCAGCCAGAGATTTGAATATCCCCGTGTGAGTAGTGCCTAAGAACACGAAGAAATTCCTCTTTTGCGCTAAAAACAATACCGAACCCTTTTCGCTCTCTTTGTTATTTTACCCCGCTTTTGCTGTGAGGGTATCACATAAAAATATAAAAACATAAATAACAAACTTTTCTTATAGAACTGATGCCCTTATCCAGAAAACAATTCGCGTAAAATTCAAACACTGCACAGTCTTAACAGTAGCTCACAGGCTGCACACAGTTATGGATTCGGATAGAATACTAGTGATGGAAGCTGGGATTGCAAAAGAATTTGACATTCCGTATATCCTACTGCAGAGCTCACATGGCGCTCTACGGCAAATGGTCGACGCTACTGGTCCGCATGATGCAGAATTACTTAAAAAAATCGCCCATGAAACTTATAAATCTTTACATAAAACTGAAAGTGGCAATACACTAACATAAAATAAGGCCAAAGACTTTGATACTACATACTTAATTTTTAAGACGAATTTTTTTTTGTACAAACTTAAATTTAATTAAGAAAATTTGTTACAGCAACAAAAAAATACTTTTTATATGAAACTCGTTATAATTAAGTACAATATTCTTAATATATATAAAAACTGGTTTTTTAGTATATATTTCTACTTAATTTTTTTTGAATGAATCATTAATTATATATAATTATAAAAATATTTTATAAGAAGAAAAAAGTTCAATTTTTTGAACCTATTGCATGCCTTTATGTGGAATAACTTTAAAATTAATTTTATATTACACATTTATAAGTAATCCTTTAGTTACTAAACAGTGCCTTTCGTCGAATTTTTGCGTTTTTTTAATAATTATGTTATACTTACATATTGTAAAGTAAAAAAATATTTATTTGCCTTGTTGGTAAGATATAATAAAAATAAAATTAAAAGTGCAATTGGAATTTCGCGCATTTTTTATAATACTTTCTTGGTCCAAAATAGAATGATTACATTATTTTCTAAAGGATAGTAAAATCTACTTTAGAAACAGATCTAAGAGCCTCCCGAATCAACAAATCCAAATACTGTATAATACCCAGGCTTGGAGAAGATGGAGCTTGACAAACCTAGGTTTGTCGAACTCTCCAACCGTCAGAAAAAAAATTCTTTTAAAAAGCACTGGCAAAAGGCCTCTCCAGGGAAAAGCTTTTTAATAAAGCCCTCCAAAAAAACTGAACTGAAACCTCGCTTAAGAGGAGGAAACTCCGGAAAAGACCAAGACGACCAAGAGACCCACTCGCCCCACCTTTAGCCAGGTTGTAAGCAGTGTTAAGTTTGGCCTCATCTCGACTGACATGGTCAACTGCCCCCTTACACCTAAGAAAAAGGCACAGATCATTGAAAAAGCAGGCGGCGAAGTCAAGCTGTCTTTCAAAGAAAGCTTGCAGGCGAGGCTGGCAGACTAAGCTCAAACCCTGACACAGCAGAACGGGTGAGGGGTAACGTCTCCTTCATTAAGAAAGCTCTTGATATCACTCTGGGGGAAGAGGGTAATTTCCCACTGATCAGTGGAAAATGGAAAGCAATACCCTTCACTTGGCCATAGTAGTGGACACCGCTTCCATAGCTAAGTTAATTAGTCTGAAGAGGAAAATCGTCTATCGACTCTCCCATACCAGTCTACTTCTTAAAGACGAAGCAGCCACAAGGACAGGGATCTTCGGGTGACACTTAGACCATAGGGTATGCAATGGCACCTCCCAATGCCCCTTCCGGCCACCCATCTGCAGCAAGCGCCAGGGAGCCTGTATCAGAGCTAACACCGCGGTGGAGAAAGAACACTCCTGCCGAACCTGAAGTCGTAGCACGAGGCAAATCAGCACCCCCAAGGGTGAAAACTTAAGGACAAAGGGTTCTAGAGAAGCCAAAAAAACCGGGTTAGTCGAACGCTCCATAGAGAAAAAATCAGCGCCAAGGGCACTCCAGGTTAACTTGCACCATTCGAAAGGGGCATCCTCCACCCTGTGCAAAACTTTCGTGGAGAGGCATCTTCTTATCTTGCTCTTATTCACGAGCCTTAGGTAACCGAAGACAAAGTCAGAGGACTTACCACCGGCTCAAGTAAACTAGTATATGATCGGAGATGCGGGGGCACCTAGCGCTGCCCTTTTAATTGACAATCGTGTCACTCATATCCCCATTACCATTCTAAAGATCTAGTGGCGATCTCGATTGTGGTTCCCACCGCCAAAGCATTCCAAGAAATCGTAGGATGTAGCAATAGTGCCATAGGAAGGTTCAAGAATTGATTGAATTGTGTCGTAGGACGAACCGGCAATTCGTCATCGGCTGTGATGCTAATACTTACCACGACATTTGGGGGAGTGCCGCTGTAAACGAAAGGGCAGAGGGTCTCCTAGAATTTTTCTTGTTATGTATAACATAAATATTGGATATAGGGGATGCAAACCCACTTTTGTCACGGCTAGTATAAAGGAGGTGCTGAACCTCGCCTTCACTAGCATGCTTCTGTACGACAGGATTGAAAACTGGCGTGTTCTGGAGAGGCCTCACTGTCGGATCATCTGCACATTAGATTCGACATTGTGGGCCTCCCACATATCCTAGCCTCTTCTTTGGAGCCAACTGGACTAAGTTTCAGGGGCTTGTGGCCTTGAAATCAGACCTGCTTGCTGATTTTATCAGCTCAATGTGTGAACTGGAGAATGCGGCCAAGTAGCTTATTAATGTGCTGATCTCTTCCTACCATGACAGCAACACTGCCTTTCAGTCGTCGCGTAAAGTACCCTGGTGAAACGACAGCGATGTTAGGATATTGTTCAATAGGGTGAAACATACCGGGCATTGGGATGAATTTAGGTTACAACAAGGAGATAAGATGTTCCGAAAAGATTGCCTGGAGGAAACACTATGAGAATCTTCAAACTTTACCAGAGGCGACTAGACTCCAAAAGCTACTTTCCTTCAACGGAGTGGGCCTTCTCAAAAGGTAGGATGGCTCTTTCACCCCAAACATGAAGAAACCTTGAGCTACCTGCTCAGTGAACACTTTCCAGGGGCAATCCTCCAGACCGCTTATGAATTGGATGCTGGGTGTAGTCATAAGACCATCCCAGACCATTATTCCCATAGTCTTTCTGGGAGCATCTTCGACCGTGACCGTGGTCAAATGGCCAGTGGCCTCTTTTCAACCTTATAAGTCCCCGGGAGGAGGTGGAATTTTCCGGCACTCCTTCAGAAGTGCCACGATCTGATTGTCGATCTGGGGCCATATTTGGTTTCTCGAGTCGACATTGTCGTCTGTCGATAAATAAAAATTGGCATTTGGCGACACGATATCGTCTCTTTACGTGTCGATAAAGACGTTTGACGATTATTAAAAAGCTCAATTTATGCATACAATAAACTTTTAACAATTTTTATTTTAATTAAATATACGTGGCTTGTTGCCTTGGAGTAATACCACCCAGTTTGAAGGTTTTGTATGGCTGCGCTTAGCTGTCGATTTGGTCGTGAAACCAAATATGAAACTTAAAGAAAATCGAGAAGATTTTTTGGATGGATCGACTCGAGAAACAAAATACGGCCCCTGTTTTGTCTCTTTAGAACAAGCTTAACTGGGGCAGTGGCGGTTTCTCTTTGGAAGCAAAGGAAGCACTGCTTCCTTTGACCAAATAGGCAACTTCCTAAAAAAATAAATTTAAATATATCAAGATTAACCACAAGAAAAATCTTAATATATTTCCTGCTCTGGAAGCACTAAAGCCACGGTCATGATATGAGCGGTGAGCGGTAGAGTGACAATACTAAAGTGCCGCTCTCTGCTAATTCGAAATTTTAAAATTTTCTGGTGCCGCTCTTATCGTGGCCGAGGCCTTACACAACATGGGGAAGCTGTAATATCTTCAGCTTATTTGGCCCAGAAAATCAATGTGAAACCTCCAACACATTCACTTTAATTGAACTAACACTCACACAAAGGTTTGCGTTGATACAGTACCCTCAGAAGCAGGGCTAAACACAGCTTCTTCGGAACCCAACAGCGGCATAAAACAAGAGAAATTTTCTGTATACACTATATTCTCTTCGTTTTCTGCTAATCTGTTCTGGCTTCGAGCAATATTACATTTTTCTCATACAATTTTGCTTCGAAATTTTGTTTTTGACTCTTCTTAAAATATGAATTTTCGTTTGTATATTGAGTCAAGAAAAAAGAGATCTAGGATAGGTGAAGTTTCTCTTTATATATTGTTGATTCTAATTGGAAAACAGAGGGTTGTGTTGAATATAAGCTGATAATTTTGTAGCTTCCATTATATTTTTTATGATTCTCTTTAAAGATGATTTAAAGGGATAGAGAATATTTTTATGAATTCTATGAGCACGGGTTGCCTGAGAGTTTTTTTTTTTGCAAGAAGAATGTAATGATTGTAAGTTTGGGTGTAGGGGGTGTATGCGAGGTATGCAGGGTGTTATCATTACTACTTTTTTTTAGATTTTGAACCAAAATTATGGATTTGTATGAAAAATTAAATGAGATGAAAGTAGTATTTGCAGTTTTTCAACGACTTTTTCTTTGGAGGCTTTAATTATCCACAGAATCTGAAAAAGGCGAAAAACGCCCACTACCAGCGAAAATATTTCGAAAAAAATAACGAAAAAATGCGATTTGATTTTTTTACTTTTTGGAAGTTTAAACAAATTTTCTTGAAAATATATCTTTGGAACCAAAATACTAAAACTTAGCTAGCAGTTTTTTAAGTTTTTTTTTTTTTGAGGTTGTGTACAGATAAAAATTTCATATTGTAATCGCTGATAGCCAATATCATAACGAACGCCTCTATTTCTTTTGCTTTTTTCGGACCTACACATGCCGAGATATTCGCATCTATAATTAGAAAGAACGACCAAAATTATAAAATTTTCACAAAATGCGATAACTTGGTTGCTAGAGCTAAAAATTAGCCACTTCGTATAGTATTCGATGTAACTAACATGTTCCAAACGAAATTTTTTAGACTGCAAACAATTCCTTATGTTTTGCTTATCTGACTCCAATATATGGTCAATTTTTTTAGTTAAGGCTTAGATACTTTTATCGTTCACCTTGCGCATTGCTTCCCTTATCCTGAACCTTACGAACCGCCACTGAACTGGGGATACATTCTAACCAACTGCTGGAAAGCCGTGGTAGTTTTCGTCCCCATACAGGGGAACAGACCCCTGGAGCTGCCTGAATCGTACAGACCTATCAGCTTAACGTCTTTTATTTTGAAAACGATGAAAAGGTATAGAAGGTTGAAAGGATTTTTCACGACATGGGTGAAAAACAAGGTAAAAAATCATCACGGAAGCTACTGACACGGACATATGTGAATCGACTTTTATTCTTTTTTTTTTTTTTTTCAAAATTATCAACGGAATGATGAATCCACCAGAAATTGGGGTTTATTCTGGATTTATTTACTCGAGGGTAGAGCTAAGATCTAGTTGACTGGTGTCAGTGGTACGCATTAGTAAAAATTACGTCCTCCATGAACCCAGATACAGAAACGTCCAGCCAAGTGGTTTTCGGGGCGTCAGCCCAGATATACGAATTGTATTCGAGGTGGGGCCGAATGTAGGATTTGTAGATTGTAGCCAGTGGAATGGGCTGGAGGAGGAACTTGCATCTCTTAACGAATCCGAGGCATTGATACGATGGTTATTATTGAAATATTTTTACAAGATTGCTAAAATTTTGCATTATATTTGAATGCGCACATAAGTTCAAGACCGGACCGGTTCGGTTTTACACATAAACGCGTTCCAATACTCCGTGAATGTCAGCTCCTTGAAGGAACCTTTTCATCGTTTTTAGCGAGGGTTAAAAACTTCCTGTGTGCTAATCAAACTTAATACATAATCTTCTTGTCAGATCTGCACAGATCTAATCAATTAATTAATTATGTCCATCTTTTATTGTTTCGTTAATATTCAGCCTGTTTAATCAGACTTTCTCTAGACAATAGGATATGCAGATAGCATATAATTTCATACCTTAAGTTTTTTCTTATGATCCTTATTATTTTAGAGCCATTGCTACCCAACAATCCCATAGACATTAATGTTTAAAAAGAAATAATAATAGAAATAAAACATACCGTTTTCTCATTTTCTTCGATAATATTTTTAATACAACATAGTCGTATAATGAATGCAGTAACAAAAAAAAATATAAATGAGTATGCAGTCTAAAAACAAAACATTATTAAATAGTTAGCAACTAATCATTAGTCATAATTTACTTAACAATCTTTGTTATCAGGCCAGCTGCGATAGTTACACCGCTAACTCTCAACATAATACGACCCAATTCCTTAAAATCAGCGTATTTTTCTACACAAATCTGTCTTGATGTTTCTATTTCAACTAAAGCACAAGAATTATTACCAAGGCATCTTGGCCGCTTCTTAGTAATCTCTCCAGTTCCTTTATGTAATTGAGCATTTAATTTAACTATAGTTGCAGGCTCGATTAGCGATTGGTGATGTAGCACTACAGGATATCCAATTGTTATTGGAACTTTTACGTTAAATACAAGAATGCGTGCTTGAATTCGTGTAGCAATTGGAATTGGATTCTGTGGATCGCATACAATAAATCCAACTGATATATTATTCATATCAACTCCTGATAAAACAACAGAAACTTGATCACCAGCAAATGCTGTTGTTTTTGTCATTTCATCAATTGTAATTAGTTTAATTTGTGCCTGCTCCCGGCTGGGTCCAATTAAAACTTTATCATTAACACATAGTATACCAGTTTCAATTCTTCCTGATATACAAAATCCAGATCCGATACCTTTAAATATGTCAGTAATTGACAGTCTGAAGGGTTTATCAATAGATCTTTCGGGTATTTTAAAATTATCTATAACTTGCAGTAGAGTTGGACCTGTATACCAAGATGTTAAAAGTGGTTCTGTTGCTTCCTTTACTAGATTTTCTCCTGTTAGTCCAGAACATGGAATATATATGACCTCGGATTCTTTAAAGCCAGCTTGTTTTAAAAATGATTTCAATTTATTTACAATTTCATCGAAGCGTTCCTTAGACCAGTTAACAGTGTCTAACTTATTGACAACAACGCCTAATTGGCTTACTCCTAGTGATCTAGAAATTTATGATTTTTTTTTAATCAAACAATTATACTATAGTATTTATGTAAGATGTACGAACCTAACTAATAAAGCATGCTCCCTTGTTTGTCCACCTTGTTCAAAACCAGTTTCGAATTCTCCTCGGGTTGCATCAACAACCAAAAGAGCAACATCTGCTTGTGTTGCTCCTGAAATCATATTCGGTATGAAATCTTTGTGTCCTGGTGCATCTAGTAATGTAACCTGAGAAAATTCATTATAAAAATTTGTTTCCTTTTATAAATAATAACATTGAACGTACAACTTTTGATTTTGTTTCAATTCTTGAGCTGCCAACATCCATTGTGATGCCTCGAGCACGTTCCTCTCCAGTTTCATCCAAAACCCAAGCATACATAAAACTTTGTTTACCAACTTTCTTGCTTTCCTGTTCATGCTTGTGCATAACACGTTGCGATACATTTCCTGTATCATATAGTAGATGACCCATAAGAGTACTTTTTCCAGCATCAACATGTCCAATCACAACCATATGTAAATGGCTCTTTTCGTCGCCTCTTTCCTTCATGTATAACTGTTGTGCATTACGTTGCGGCTGCTCCTTTATACGTCCACCGCTCATACGATCTTTCCCGTCATCAGCTGTTGTTGGCTCTGGTGTATTACGTCCAGATACCGCTGGTGATATTATTTTTGGCGAATTAATCTCGAATCCTTTCCTTATCGTCTTGTCTTTAGATTTTATAATTGCTGTTGTTACTGGTAGATTTTTCGGTTTATCCAAAAGTTTGCTACCAATACCTAAATTAGCGAGATCTCGAATATTTTTATTAAATTGAAATTATCGCAATAAAAGAGTTTTAAAAAATTTTATTATTATTATTTTTAATTTTACAAAAAGATGATGCTTAAAAATAGTTTTGCAGACTATAAATTTTAATTTATTTTAGTATTTTTGAACTATTTTTAATAGTTGTCTTGTACTATTTTTGATAATATCTGTTTATACTACAAAAATATTTTTTAAAATCCACATTTCTTAATTATAGTAAAATATGATTTCGGTTTTGTTATCTGCTAAAATTTCAAAAATAATCTTGGAGTCTCTAAACAGGGGCTATACAATGTACCAAAGTGCCAAAGAAACACCTGTATGTCACTTATCAATGCTTTAATCTAAACTACATTTGCAATTAGTTGCATGATCCATTTTCTCTATCAATAACTATGTGTTTCCTAAAAAGGCACAGTAAAAAAAGTTCGTAATAATATCAGGGTTAGCTATCAGGCAGCGAAATTATTAAATTATTATTTCTGAGGAATTGCGAAAGCTGCACAACCTGGTTTGCGCTGCTGTAGGATATCATGAAACAGTCGCAGAAGGCTATACTCACGATAGTCACTAAACTAGCCTGTAAACTCGCTCAATGTAATCGAGCCTTTAAAGAGAAGCCCAATACGGAGTTCGGGTAGGGTGAACTGTGGTCAAAACGGCATACACAATCGTTAAACACTACTTCAATTTTATGGGCGCTAAAGAATAGAAAGTGGAATAGATGGAAAAGCCATGCAGTAGAAGAGGTAGTAGTAAAACTTTAAACAGATTCATACGCACAGACCTTTTCAGCAACCACAATTATAACCAAGATTAGACAGGAGTCCGTAGATTTTACTAACAATGTAACTAATGTGATTGGCCTGCCGATTCTGCTATTCAGAACCACCCCAATATTTCTTGATTTATTACCGCAAACAAGAGGAATCGATTTTAATGCGATAGCAGAAATGTCAGGACGAACGATAGCAGAGTGAGAGATATAAAAATACACTAGGACTTCGAAGGAATTAGCCCGTAAAGGATTTTTCGTAAATTCGGAAAGAAACGATTCGCAGTTGAAAATTTAACCAAATTTCACAATTTTTTGTCCCATACATCACAAATTAAAAAACTTGCAACATCAATGTTAATACCATTTTTTTGTATGTTTGCGAAACATGGAAAGTCTCCCAACTCATCAGAATGCTCCTGCAAGTTTTCATACTGAAAATCCGCTGGCAAGATAGAATTACAAATGAAGAACTATTGCGACATGACGGCCAAAAAAGGATAGATGGCGAAATCATGCAAAATAAAGGGAATTGGAATGGCAAAAACTTGCAAGAACCAACAAGAATCTAGCCAAACAGGCGCTTGACTGAAATCCGCAAGAAACCCGTTAAGTTGAAAGACCTAGAACAACGTGGAGGAAAACCCTACCAAAAGGAGGACAATTGCGGGATTAAAGGAGTAAATATAAAAAAACCTGCACTAATAACACATTAGCTCGATATTGACCCAAGATATGTGCTTGTGCTTGCTTGTAAATATGCTTGTTTTCTCTGATACCTCCATGACACTCAATGGCCGTCTTTATTTTGAATTGTGATATGACTATATTAGGACTTACGGTTTAAGATGTATTTGCAAAAAACTGATATTTTGATCCTAGAACCCCCTAAAAAGTGAGTTTCCCGGGGTAGAAATTCAGTAGACTTTATAACCCCTTATTAAGAACCCTAAAAGGTAGCTCTGTGCCAATTTTCAGCCTGTACCCAATCATTTCCGCTATTTTTACTATTTTACTTGCACAATAACCACGTCAAGTGTGGTTAGATAAAGAATCGATTCGATACGATTCTTGTTTCCCCAATCTAGAATAAGTTCAATAACTTTTTTTATTGAGTGGGACATTAGTTCGCAATCATCACGACAGGATCTGGCACCTGCTTGTCTTGCATTATCGAAGCCGTAAAAGTAACGCAAGGTACCGTCATCAGCGAAGCTGGAAAGTTGTTTGGAGATAAGGAATAGAGCAGGAATTGGTCCCTGAGGAGCAGCGACATGCCATACTACCTCGATTGAACGGCCGAAAAAGAAGCTCCCAATCCACTATTGCACAAGTGAGCAACTCCAATAGCTTTGAGTTTAGCCAACAGGGCTAGCGTTGGATACTAGATATCCCAAAAGCTTTTTGTTGATTAATGTCTCCATGGTTTTGGAAAGAATAGAAGTTATTGCGATAGTTAAGAGGATCGCTGGAAACATATTTTTAACTTGCCAGTATAGGGAAGTTATTGTAATCGGTCCGAAAATCGAAATCGAAATGTTCAACGTATTTTCATTTTTCAAGGTCCCAATAGCATTTTAAACAAAAATTTCAGAGGAAGTATGTGTGTGTGTGTTTACGTATGTGGTTCCTTTTCCCTGCACGATTTCGCGCGAACCAAAAAAGATAACGACTTCGTTGAAGCGTCGTTCGAAGCGTATTAACGGAAATATGACCTGAAAAGAATTTTATATAATTTGGTCGAGCCGTTTTTTGGTTTAAACGACATAAGTGATTTTTGTACCTGCACGATATAGCCCGAACCACATAAGATATCGATTTACTCGAGGTGTAGTTCGCAGTTCGCAGCGTATAAATGAAAATATGATCTGAAAAGATTTTCATAAAATTTGGTCGAACCGTTTTTTTGTTTAAACGATGTTCGTGATTTTTGTACCTGCACGATACCGCGTGAACTCTGCACAGCAATAGCTTTCCAACAAAACATCACTTATCTAAATCCGACACTCTTCAAAGATCGTGCAAAAATTACGATACCCTTTAAAAATATCACGAGTTTTTCAAACCATAGATCAGCACTTTTTTGATGGAGAATTGTTTTCTACGTCCTACAGTTTCAGGAAATTGTAGTTCATCCTGGGATTTCCAGTACTTACTGGAAAATTTGTTCTTTTTCTTCAAGTCTGACAAGTACTTTACATTGATTAGTATTGCTAATATCTCCGAAAAGCTTTGGAATTTCCAAATGAAGTCATTCGCTTCCCAGTTAATCAGCGGCGCTTCAACACGCTCAATACGAATTCGAACACCCGAATTAGTGTAGCGAACGGAGTACGAAGGATATGATTGTTGGCTTACGTTCAGTAAAACCAAATTCTCTAGCAAAATCTTGTGGATTTACCACTCTCATAGTTATTTGAACTAACTTCTCTCAGGATTACTTTTGTCATCAGTTCTAATACTAGTCAATTTCCCACTGGTCTTAACGTATTACTATTTTGTAAGAAGTCATTTTATTCTGTAAGAAGTCATTTTTACTGCAGTCATTTTATTCTGTCTACTACTGGGAAGTTGATCGTGTGGACAGAAGGAGTCAAGCCCACATCCCAACTAGTTTAGGTATGGGCTGAACATGTGCAAGTTTTCAAGAGTCTGGATATACCCGGGGAAGTATGATAGCGCAAAAAGTTTGCACAGTGCTTTAGCCAAAGGTGAAACGCATTCCTTTAAGACTATAGGAAGTATACTGTCGTCGATCCAGTAGATTTGTTCGCATCGAGCTCTAGCGAGTACTGAATAATACCCTCCCCATTGAATGGGCGCTGTGCTCGAGAGCAGGGGGTAGCGTAACAGTTTCGGCTAAAGACGAATTTGAGGCAAACAAAGATGCTCATAAATCGGCCTTGGATTTGCTTTCTGTTATCACCTTCTCATTGTCGATAAAGGAAGAGGTTGTGGTGTAGTTAAGTTCTTCTTGATGGAATTTACCAAGGACCAAAACTAAGACAATAAGCAATTTAACACGATTCTTCCGAGCCTAATCAGTAAAGAGTACATATTGATTAAATTGGACATAAGTTCACGATGATAAAAGTAAGACCTGACATGTACTTCTCAGAAAAGCTGTGAAATGAAGTGGAAGATCCTTTAAAAAAAACTAACAATAAAACAGGTGATTGAACCCTTGTTGAGAACCGGCTGATATGTTGGAACATTTATATTCCAGGCTTGGTTAAATATTTAGAAAGAAAACCGTCAGTGCAGTTCTTTAGAACTAACTCAATACCAATAGTGTGAAATTTAGTTAACAGAGCAGATGCCGTACTCCATTAGAAGCTTTGAAGATACATATGTATCTAAAGCAAGCAAGCAGACTTTGATTCGGTGGGCTGTTTTTGTTTAAAACTATACTGCTCCCGTTTTAAAATTAGGTTAGATTTTAAATATTCATGGGTTATCACTGCCACGGTTTTGGGTATCGTATAGTTCCGATAACTTCCGGAGAAGAATGATAGGTCAGAGTTTGCACAGAGATAAACACTAAGACGATGCGAATTTTAAAACTATAGAGAGGATATTGTCAGATCTAGCAGATTTATTAATTTCAAACGAGACACCAGTACACCTCGCGAGTACTAAGGAAAATGTAATGATAATGGTGCTTCTAAATCGGAGGGCATAGCAACGATGGGCAAAAAGGCAAACAGAGATTACTAATAAATTAGCCTTAAGACTTGCTTTATATTATAAGCCCCTTCTCTTGCAAATAAAAGGATCTTGGATTAATTGTTCTTGGTTCACCAAGGAGCAGAAGTTTTAAAACCAAGAACAGTATTGAAGATTTTAATTCTCAACCTGTCATAATATGATGGTTTGCCTTTCCTGATGACGGATTTACAGGAGCTAGTTTCTTGGTTTAATGTATTCGCGTCAAAATCACTCTCACTCGTCACTTTGCACCCGATTTCGTTTGATTTACTTCAAATTTGATAGCATTTACACATACTTGATCAAAGGCTTTATAGATTTGGTAGAATGGAGGATTAACAAGCACATTCCTGCCTATATAACTTTGGGGACAGAGAGAGCTTATGTAAGTATTAACGTTATTTCTGCAGATAGCAAGAAGTACCCTCTCAAAGCATGATCATTTTCCATGCACTTCTAAGCCCCCATATTTGTTTAAAAAATATAACTTTTCGATTAAACAACTTTAATGTCTTTTCATAAATTTTTGAATGATAATCTGTAAAAAAATATATGGTACATTTTTCACGAAATACGTTTTCATACTGATTCTGACGCGGATCTTTACACATTTAAAAAAAATTTATGCAAAAACTAAATACTACTATAAAAAATAACAAAAGAAAAATCTGTAAATGTTTAATTCTAATAACTTCATAAATCCTATGAAATGATAGGATTTTTTAATTTTTTTAAAATTGTAGCATCCGGAGACAAAGAGTCAAACTTAAACCGTTCTAAATAATGTTTAGGATGAAATGAATGTTTAATATACGGTCTTTTCTTAGTACGATATTTAAGACAAAGTATTTTCGCAAAATTAGATGGGGATTTCATAAAATCTTCAGATATATCACGTTCTCCAGAAATATCTAATTCCATGTTATTCTCTTTAATAAATGGCAAATCGCAATCGATAAATGGTATGCTAAAATTATCGCAATTAATAATCTCTTTTCGTTTTTTTACAGAAATGTTTCCATCACTTAGAGCAACTGTTAAATCAACCATAAGATTATCTTCTTGTTTTAGCGATAGTTTTCTCATTTTATTATCAATTTCAAGAACTTTATTCTTTTTCTCCTTTTTTGTTTCCATAATTTTTTTCAAACATAATTCATGTGGACTTAGATTCAAGTCTTTTTCATTTAATTGATTGCTAATTGAATCTCCTAACTGTGGGATATTGAAGGGTTTCGAAGCTGTCTCTGAATCTATAATTTCCCTACCCAATTGATTAAGAATAAGTTGATTTAATTTTGAGCTACTAGATGGGCTTCGATTGCTTAATGACGACGGTATCCCGATCTTTGGTAAAGAAAAACTTGCTTTAATTGGGCTTGAACCTTCCAAATTACTTTTAATTAAAGCATTTAATTTAGTACTGTTTTTGTTTGAATTAATGTTTAAATTTAAAACGGGAACTTTAAATTCAAGTTCTGTATTCGTATTATCAAGATTTTTAAACATACTTGATTTGAGATCTTACCTTCCGAAATTATAAAAGAAATACAGCGATGAGACGACGATAGCCAACACAAATATATGAAAAAAAAAATATTTTTTTTATTTAAAAACAAATATAATTAAAAAATAAAAAATATTCACCTTTTTCAACCGGTTCCTTTAGTTTAACAGCGTTTTTATTATCTTGCGTTGATGTCGAAGCATTCAATATGGCATCTAATGTATTTGGAACATCGTAATGAAATTTAATTGATGTTTCAACAATTTGTCTTTCAGAAACAGTATCACCAACAACACTGCGTATTTCGTCAATGCATGATGTTAATTTTGCCTTTTCAATATCATCTAATGGTGGCATTTGGAAATTTTCCGAATCCCTTCGTCTTTTTTCATAATCTTCAATTTTTTCGTCATCTTCTTCATCCTCTTCTGCTATATTTTTATTATTTGCCATAAATGCTGATATACTTTGTTGACCTCTTGCTCGATCGTATAGCCATTGTGATGCATCCGTTGGTGATATACAGTTATCATCATCTACAGAGTGACCATATACATCATCATAGCCATCGTATTCTGGAATATGAATATTTATGTTAGGTTGGTGATTAGTAGAAATATACTAAATAATTTTGAGAAATGCGTAGTATTAAAGTGTGGAAGGAAACTTTTCAAGACCTTACAATACCATTAACATTTAAGAGAACGACGTAAGTTCAAAACAAACATATGAACAAAAAAAGGTAATGTAAGAAAAGAACAATTTAAAAAAATAAGGAAAGTGGCAGTAATTATAAGACCAAGACGTTGGAAAAGTATCTATGTGTGCCTTGCAATGGATAGCCTCATAGATCATAGTATTGCTAACCTCATCGTACAATTAGTATGCAAATTTCCTCCACCCAATACTGCGGCTAGAGAACGCTGGAAATGGCTAAAAAGCTGCGAACAATCCCAATTATACGGGATGTAAAGAGAAGTGTCCGGCGTGGTAAAAGACAGCAGATAAATGAGCTCGCAGAAAAAGCGGCAAACACAGGCAACTATAAAGTGCTGTACCTAATTACTAAACAGCTCTCGGGAAAGCACTCTACTAAAAAGCATGCCGACCCATCCTTACACATCTTAGGCGTGACATTAGCCAAAGACTTGCGATGGAATGACCACATATTCCAAATCGCCAAACAAGCATCCCAGTGTTTGGGATTTCTTAAGAGGTGCAAGTTCCTCCTCCAGCCATCGGCCCGTGCTGTTATTTATAAATCCTACATTCGGCCTCTTCTCGAATCTAACTCCCTCGTTTGGGGCGGTGCCCCAATAACCACCTTGGCATGGTTAGAAAAGGTGCAAAAAAGGGCATTCAAGTTAATTGATGACGACACCGCCTGCTCCACCATCGACCTCTTGAGCCACCGTAGGAATTTAGCAGCACTGACAAAATTTTATCGCTACTATCATAGTGACTGTTCCTCCGAGTTAAACGCTCTCCTGCCTCCACGGCAATCTTATACCCGCAACACGGCAATCTTATACCCACTCGTCCCATTCCCTTCACCTGCAACTACCCCTTTCACGGACTCAACAAGATATGAATTCGTTTGTTAATAGAACAACTCGACTGTGGAATAATCTCTCGCAGTCAGTATTCCGAGCTCCTACAACATCCAAGAGTTCAAACGCAGTGTTCATCACCACCTTCTTCAATACTCCCCCGTACATTTTAACCCTTAACCTAAACCCCCCCCCCCCCATCCCTCCCCTGTACTAAGCTTACTGCTAGACATTGCACCATGACGTGACAAATGACATGACGGACTAGTAGTACAAAGGGTGACTCCTGAGCTTAGCACTGCCACATAAAAAAAAAGTGTGAGGAAGGCTGCTGTGCAGCGACGAGGAGCAACTCCAAAGATGAAAAAATGACTTCTTCGTCGCCCTGAAAACTTCACTTGCACAAGAACCGCAGGAAAACAGCAACAATGCACAGCCAATGAGGCGAATTACACGGCATAACATTTCTTCCATCAACACTTCCAATAATTCCAATAAACCGATTTTATAGGCAAGGGGTCGCGGGGAAGTTTGTTACTTGTGCATCCCAAAAAATTCTCGACTGCACAGAGCAACACACTAACACAATCATAATTTCATTCTCGGGGCCTACGAAAATGGCTTAGCTTAACTGACAGTTTGTACACAGCTACATAGACAATAGAATTGTTACACGAAAAAATGCAGAACAGTCAGTTTATCGTGTAATTCGTATAACACGCACAAACCGGTTTGTTACAGCAGAAAGTGTTATGCCGTGTAACTCGCCTCATTAAGAAGCACCACAAGACGGAAATAGTAACCGCAATTTATGCAATGGCCAATGGTAAAGCAGCTGGAAAATATGGCATCCCGCCAGAATTGTTGAAAGCCGATACAAGCCTCATAGCAGATGCGTTACAGCCAATTCTGGAAATATCATGGAACACATCATGGAGCCTGGAAATATCATGGAGTATATGAAAAATTATTGACTATTGCATAGCAAATTTTTAATTCTCCCAGAAAACGATCACGGGGATCCTTCAAAGAAGTCAACATCTGCTTAGCATTGGCTCACAAGCATGGCTATTCAGTTTTTGGGTCCATGGTAGACGTAATTTCTACTAGAACATGGTAGACGTAATTTCTACTAGTAATTTTAACTGGAACTTACAGCAGTCCCCTAGTTCTTAGCTCAACCCTCGAACAGATAAGTCCAAAAACAGCTAGAATTTCTGGCGAATCGATCTTTCCATTGATGACTTTGTAGAAAAAAGACAAGTCAGCCACCTGTATGCGACTTAGTAGGTTACTGAGCTTACATTAGCTGCGTTCCTTTTCTATTATTTAGTACTTGTGAGCAGAGCAGAAAAGGAACGCAAAATTTTCTGATTTGAGTAAAATCTCACTTGAAATTTTTGACGTTACTTTAAACTTTACAAATAAAAAATTCTTAAAAGAAGAATTTGTGACACAGTGGAGAAATTAATGCGATAATTTCTAAAGTAAAACGAAAGATAATAATTTTTGATAATTATACGATTGAAGTTTTATTTATGGACGTTTTTATATGAGTAAATCAGCTCGACACAAATAAAAGCCATCTAGCGGGTAATGGCGTAAGTGAAAATAATTCACAATAGACTCGAAATGGCCGCTTTCCCCCTAGCGGATTTCAATTGTGTAATTGCAAGTGCTATCGACTCGTTTATAAGAGCAAGTGTAGTTGCTAGTACGCAAGTGTAAAAAATAGTAAAAATTAGCAGAAAAGGAACGCAGCTATTGTTGAGCAATGCCACTTAATGTGTTAACATGCTCAGAAGCCTCAATATAGAATAAGCATCTACAAAATTTACGTTGGATTGGATTAGACGACTGATGTGTTATTGAGTAAACGGAGACCAGACCACAAATCCATATTCCAGTATCGGCTAGACGAACGCTGAGAAAAGAAGTATCAGTGTTTTGGCATTACTCAACTACTTGCTCTATAAATAAAACCTAGGTTTTGATACGAACGAAGTGTGATGGTATTTAGGATTTTTTTTAAATTTGGCATGTTTGTTCGAAACAATGTCCCACATGTGTGTGTGAAATTTCAGAACGATCTGACGTACAGAAACTGAGATATTTGATATCAAAGTTTCGATTCGATTGCATGGGTTTTATGGAGCAATGCGCCTGAAGAGGCATTTTTTTTACATTTTTCATCTCTGATAAAAAACCGCATTTAAACTTTTTTTGAAAAACTAACATAGTATTGTAGAATTGTTGACGAATCGTTCTAAAAAAAATTGATTCTGACGTCCAGTTTTCGAGTAATTTGGATTGAAAGTCGATAAAATCTGTCGGCGGTCGCACGACTCGAGCGAAACGAAACAGTGAGAGGGGAGGAGCGAAAGAAGCGTGGCAACACTGTGCGACTGCAACTTATCTCTGGCCGAGTTTGGGACTATTCTAACGTTCAACAAAAGGAACGACGCATAAATAAATGCGTAAACAACATTTTTAAAATTATTTTATTTTTGGTACATGCGTTTTGCGAGAGAACTACTTTAATATGTTCAGAGAAGGTTAATTTGTCATCAATATTACTCCAAGGCCTTTAATGGTTCTAGCCGTTGGGAAAATTTTACCATCAAGTATATATATATTACTGGGAGTTGCTTGTGGGATCGCGTAAATAAGATCGCGCTGGAGGGAATAAAGATCTAGTTCATTATTAATCTCTCTATATATCTTCATATCGTCGGAATATAATTGATATTCTGAATTGATGTTAACACCTATGTCGTTTATAAATATGTTGAAGAGAGTTGGACCCAAGTGCCAACCCTGAGGGACGCCAGAATAGAATAAAATCCATTTATAGGCGGTCATTAAGGGGGTCAACACGTGTAAATTTTCAAAATTTTCCAAAAGTTTTTTTTTTATGAAATAGACTCTAGGGGGTCTCAAGAATAATCCCCTTAAGTGGTTTTCACTTCTGATGATCCTCGCAATCAGGAAGGAAAGATGTATGGCCCTGGAATAGCTGATTAGTGTATGAACGCAAAGTTTAAACCGAATTATTTCGAAACACTGATTTTTGATTATGGAAGTAGAATATCTCGGCAAGTTTTAGTCCCACTGATCTAAAATTTGGACAGCAACTTGTTGAAACACAGAACTTCTAATCTAACTAAAAATTTCATTGTTTTTGGCGAAATCCGGGGCGCCATTTTCGCGCAATTAAGAAAAAAAAGGTCATTTTTTCGGTTCGGGTGTATTTTTGTATTTTCGCGTAAATATTTTTTTTTTGTTAGTTACTTTAGAAGGTACATATATTTTCTGATAATAACTAATAGCAATTTTTTCTCAGATGATTTTTGCGGCGCCGGCAAAACTACTAGAATTTGGGCCTAATATTCGACCCCTACCACAGCCGCCATTTTCAGCACGCCACAAAAACAATTACGGTCTACCGTATCAAAGGCTTTACTACAATCCATATATGTATAAGTAAGTATCCATATCCTTCCCTCTGATAAGTGAGTTTAGAACATAATTAACATACCCAAACAGATTCGTGGTCGTGGATCTACCGCCAAAAAAGCGTGCTGCCTAGTAACTATAATATTTTTGAAGGCGAATATCAATTGTGGCAAGACTATTTTTTCCAAGAGTTTAGCTAACGATGACTGAATACAAATTGGCCTATAGCTGATCACGTTGGATTTATCACCAGATTTATGGATGGGGTTGATGTAGGACAGTTTCCATGCAGCGGGGAAAACGCCAGTTACCAAAGATGTGTTAAAAATATGAGTGATAGGCTCATAAAGGCTGACCGCGCAGTTCTTTAAAAAAATATTAAGTATTTTGTTAGGTCCATCGCCTTTTTTAACATTTAATAAAGACAATTGATGATAAACTTCATCAAAGCAAACTTCAAAATTAGAGACGAGTGCGTCAGGAGCCTCATGACATTTACTAGTCCCGTCAGAGGCAGCCAAAGGTTGAGGTGGTGAAATAGAAGGTATTTTGTAAATACTTTTGAAAAATGATGCAAACAGATCCCTGACTTCATCGCCATTACTTGAAGAAACATTTTTCCAGACCATAGTTGATGGAATATCAACATCTTTACGTTACATTATATTAGGTTGATGATTCGTAAAAATATACTAAATAATTTTGAGAAAAGCGTAGTATTACGGTGTGGAAGGAAACCTTTCAATACCTTACAAAATCATTAACATTTGAGGGCTTAAAGAAATATAATTCTACTAAAATTTGACTGAACTGTCTGTCAAGTCCTAAATAGTTTATACAATTTTTATGACATTATCTTTTGGGTGAATTCAAAAACTCAAAACTTCAGAATTCAACAATTAGAAGTCTGTAGCTGAATTCTGTAGTGTTGCGGCAGTGACGTAGGCCTCGGTAGCTTATGTAGTAAGGCGTCTGGTTACCATCACAGAGGTCCCGGGTTCGAATCCCGGCAGCCCCACGGTCCCTTTTTTCCACTTTCCACCTACATAACTTCGCTTCTTTCTATTTCCCTCTTTACATTCCTGATTTCTCTTGTCATAGCCTTCCTAGCCCTTCTCCGCTCCATTAAAGCGCATGTCATCGGTTGGTTGATGGGATTCAATTCATTTCAGAAGGCATAACACACCAGCGAGTTGTTTTTCGATGCCCTGATGTCAAGGTCGCGAATAGTAATGGTTGGGAGTAGGTGGAATAAAAAAATATCACGGCTTGGTTGTGGCAGTTGCTTCCTTCAATTCTCCCTCTCTTCACTATCTTCCGGCTAGAGGTGCTGTTCAGATTCCATTGACCACTGATACGGAAAAGGCGGCTCTGCGTGAATGTCATTACATCACGGGATCAGCGAGCACAATTGCGAAAATCGGCCGCCATCTTGATTTATTTACAAAATGGTCAGATTGCATTGTCACGCGAACTATACATATGAGCAAAATTTCAAATCAGTCGGAAACCGGAAAGTGAGTCAAATTTAACTTCCAAGATTTTTTACAGAGTTAGTTCCAGGTGAATACTCAGTATCCACCGGACAGCCCATGGAATGCAGGCGACGTCATAATTCCCTTCAGACCTACAAGCGAAGATGAGTTTCTTCATGTTCATGGCCTCAACGAAAACAGATTAGTGACTGGAAAAACCTTGAAAATGCACGGACCACCATATTTGCTGACGCAATGCGAAGGCGGCACGGAGAAATTAAACGTATTGTCTTCGCGTATTACCTATAGTTGGTCACGTTTTGGTAGTTGGGTGTCCACTACAAGCGACAAGCGTAAAGGGAATGGAATAGAGGAGGGGCAAGTAGGAGTTCGAAATCACCTCACGTAAATTCCCTTAACGAAAATCTTCCAGTCTTTTTTCTATGTGGCAGTGCTAAGCTCAGGAGTCATCCTTTATACTACCAGCCCGTCATGGCATTTGTCACGTCATGGTGCAATGTCTAGCAGTAAGCTTAGTAAGGGGGAGGGGGAGGGGTTATAAGGGTACGGGGGAGGGGGTATTGAAGAAGGTGGTGATGAACCCTGCGTTTGAACTCTTGGATGTTGTAGGAACTCGGAAATACTGTCTGCGAGAGATTATTCCACAGTCGAGTTGTTCTATTGATAAACGAATCGCTATCCTGTTGAGTGCGCGAATAGACGGGCTGCAAGTGGTGTGAGTGAGATGAGTGGGCTAATCTGGTGTTGCGGATATAAGATTGCCGTGGAGGCAGAAGAGCGTTTATCTCGGAAGAGATTAGTTGAACTTTACCCACTGTCAAGGATGTAGAGGTGTTGAGCTTTTTTAAATAAGACAGTACTTAGTTTTGGTGGGGTTAAATTCAACACGATTCTTGCTTCCCCACTCTAGAATGAGTTTAATGTCGTTATTAATAGAGTTGGAGATTAGTTCACAGTCATCAAGACAGGGTCTGGCATGAGTCTGTCTTGTATCGAAGCTGTACGAGTAACGTAGAGAACCTTCGTCAGCGAAGCTGAGAAGTGGGTTTTTTTTTATGTGCTAGTGCTAAGCTCAGGAGTCACCCTTTGTAGTACTAGTCCGTCATGTCATTTGTCACGTCATTGTGCAATGTCTAGCTGTAAGCCTAGTACGGGGGAGGGGTGGGGGGAATAGGTTAAGGATTATAAAGGTACGGGGGGTATTGAAGAAGGTGGTGATGAACCCTGCGTTTGAACTCTTGGATGTTGTAGGAGCTCGGAAATACCGGCTGCGAGAGATTATTCCACAGTCGAGTTGTTCTATTTACAAACGAATTCATATCTTGTTGAGTGCGTGAAAGAGGGAGTTGCAGGTGCAGGGAATGGGACGAGTGGGCTAATCTGGTGTTGCGGGTATAAGATTGCCGTGGAGGCAAAAGAGCGTTTAACTCGGAGGAACAGTCACTATGATAGTAGCGATAAAATTTTGTCAGTGCTGCTACATTCCTACGGTGGCTTAGGGTTGCAGAGGATTGAAAATAGGTCATTTATAAAGATAAGAAATTGATTGTTTAGTTCGCAAAAGTTTAGTTCGGAGTACTACACTTGTCTGTCCGCAAGTGTTCGTGTCAGAAACCGAACAAGTGACTGCATGATCGCTCCTTGTCTCCTTATGAGCCTCACAATTTTGTCATTATTCTCTGCACCACTCTCCGAAGCTGCTGAATAACAGCCGGTTGACCAGATTTGATAATTTTCTTGGTGGCTCCCTTAGATGATTGAGAATCCTTCTTCTGCTTCATGGTCGTTTTCCTAGTCGTCCAATTGCAAGTCCAACATTGTTCCTTGGGCCTGTGACGACCTCGGTTATGTTGGCACCGATGATCTGGAAGTATTTGTGGTATAACTTCTTTATGACGTCGAAATATTCTTTCATGAAATATACATGGCTCGATGTAACGTCTTCTAGTCTCCTGATCACGCTATCTGTTTGTTGAAAGGTCTCCTAATCAGCCTGCATACATTGTAGCTTGTCTTGGCAGTATTTTAAAGTTCTGTGCTCGGCCGAAGTCTTCCTGTAGTTGGATACAAGCTGTTCGATCTCTCCACCAACCTTGCCTTCTGATTCAGTTCCATGACTTCAACGCTACGTTCAGCTGGATATAAAATGTATGCTTCTGTTGAAGCTGGAGTATATATGTTGGATAGGTGTCCGCTGTGACCTTAACGATGCTTTCAGAGACGGTGATTTTCCATGAATTGTGATATTAGCCCTTGCTAAATCACTTCGGGGTCACCAGAATGTTTTTGTATAGCGAGGGAAGCTTTTTCTCCCCGTTTGGATTTTGGTTAAAATGCGCCTATGTACGAGGTCGTCGTCGAAGCTGCGAAGTGGGTTGGAGGGGATCATTTATAAAGATAAGAAATTGAGCCGGTGTTAAAATTGACCCCTGGGGGACCCCGCAGAGATGGGGTGAGATTCAGAATTGACGCCATCCAATACTACCTTAATTGAACGGTCGTAAAGGAAACTCTCAATCCACGTATACAGAAGCGAGTCAATTCCAATAGCTTTAAGTTTAGCTAACAAGGCTGAGTGCCATACTCTATCAAAAGCCTTGGAGATTCACCAAATCCATGCAAAGGTTGAGGTGTTCTGTAAGGCATACTAAAAGATCGCCAGTGGATCTTTTTTGTCGGAAGCCGTATTGTTTGTCATTGATTAGAAGGTTGGATTCTAGATATCCCATACGCTTTTTGTTTATTATCGAAAGAATAGAAGTAATTGCTATTGGGCGGTAGTTGGAGGGATTGCTGTTTTTTTCGGTATTGGCTGAACATGGGCAAATTTCCAAAAGTCTGGATAAACTCCGAAGAAGTATGATAGAGCAAAAAGTTGGCGCAGAGGTTTAGCCCAAGGTGAAGCGGATTGCTTTAAGACGATATTGGGGTATATATTATCGGGTCCAGTGGATTTGTTGTGATCGACCTGCCGAATTGACCAGAATCGGGAAACTGACGAAACTAGGCATGAACCGCATTTTTTAAAGCGGCACCGACAGTAGCGTATCCCCTCAAACCGCTAGCTAACGGATCAAAGAAGAAGTGAATTTGTTGGCATCAGTTATCTTCCTTTCTCTGATAAATAAGACAGATAAATACTGATAAATTCAACTCTACGATTATGTACAAATATGGCCTTAAAATAGCGACTTTATCAATAGAAGTCTTACCGTGCAGAATTAATTAAAAATATTATTATCTATCAGATAACAGAACGTGAAACACACCCAAACAGAAAAACTTGATAATAAGATGGACCAAATAGCAAATACTCAACGAAATATTGCTGCAAATTCACACAACAGGTAAAGTTCGAAGTTTTTCACTGGAGTTTTTTTAAGTAAATGTGTCTGCTAGATAGTATTTCTAGAGCATTGCTTATTCTAACGCAGACGAAACAACAGGTGTTATGTACTGCAAATAATATCCAAAAATATACCTACTTGATTGCCTTTAACAAACTAATAAAAACAATTTTCTAAATTAAACAAATCTGTCTGTGGATCTGAAAAAATTTTAAAGAGGAGCCTGACATTGCTTTAAAGAAGAAAGCAATTGATCTTTGGCAATGAAGGTCCTTCCCATTTCCTTGCGTGACCGACACTACTTCGATAATAAAGATATAGAAGTTTTAAACAAGATACCTTAACCCTTTATTTAAAGTATTTGTTAAATCCTGCACGAAGCTGGCATTATTTACCAAGATACTTAATATTTCACAAATGTTCTCACTTATTTCCATTGAATTCCCGCAGCAAATATTTATCGAATATTCGAAACTTACTTCTTGTTATTATTAACTACTTCATAACATAAACAAATAACAAACATGGTAAACAAAACACACACTTTTTATTTTATTATTAATTGCAAACTTAATCGAAAAAATGAAGAAATTTTTCCATTACCATCGTTGTAGTCCATAGACCTAACAATGCGATGTCGTGACATTTTGGTTTTTTGTTTTGTTTTTATTTATCACACTATTAAAATGACTACGTAGTTACTGGAGCATTTGTAAAAGAAAACTATGTCAGAAAATATATATTAAATCCAATATAATTTCAATAATAAAAATTTCTTGACATTTGGACGTGGAATTTCCTAATTTTTTCACAGGTCGCTTGACTTCACGAATTATTTGTGATCTTTTCATGAGGTTAACGCACACACAGCCAGAAAACTGACATTTCTTCGAGGTTCGTTCGTTTGTTATTACCAAAGAGAAATTGGGTTTATGGATACGAAACGAATGGAAATTGAACTGATATAAATCGTTTTTCAATTGAATTTCAAAAAATGTAGAGTTAAATTCACTAATTGGTAAAAATTAGAATACTATTCTGTATGCTCTAAATTACGGGAGATTTTGCGAAGGGTGGTTAGTAATTAAGCTATGCAACTCTGCCATCGCACAGTGGGGCTCGCTCATAGAAGGTTCTGCTCAAAACTCAATTTTCAAAATGTGGAAATTTTTCAAAAAAAATGTATCATCATATACCTAGTTTATAGCAGAAAAATTAAATCGATTTAATCCAAAGTTACGTCAAAATTTCGAATTAGCGTATAAACGGGTATTAAATACAATACGGTTTCCACAAATGCATTCTTATAACTAAGGCTTAAGCCAAAACATTTCGGTTTAAACCATAATTCGAATTACCTCGTTTATAGGGCAAAATTTTTTGGATGATCCATAATTCGAATTATTTTTGAAGTAGCTATAAACTAGGTAATAGTTGTAATAATTACCTAGTTTATAGCAGAAAAATTAAATCGAATTAACTCAAAGTTACATCCAAATTTCGAATTAGCGTATAAACGGGTATTAAATACATTCTTATAACTATAGGTCTGTTCCCGTACCTGCAGAAAGTGCAGAATCTGCAAGTTGCTTCGAATTACTTAACAGAATTCTGTTCCCGTACTTTTACTGCAGCCGCCATATTCATTTCCCCACCCTGCAGTAAGAAGCAGAAACTTGCAGAAGCTAGGAGCTGCTGTAACCTGCTGCAGCAATTTTTTGAAATATGGAAATGTCAAAACTGGCATTCCCGTGTTCGTTGTAAACGTTAGATGTTTGTAAAGTGCTCTAAAACAGATTAAAAACAAAAGAATAACTGTTCTTCTTTTCGATTTCAGAAAACCTGCAGAATCTGCAGAAACATGTTCCTGTACTTTCTTTATTTCATCCCCACCTCTCAATAAGCAACTTGCAGTAAGTGACAGAATGCAGAAAGTACGGGAACAGACCTTATGGCTTAAGCCGAAATATTTCGGTTTAAGCCATAATTCGAATTACCTCGTTTATAGGGTAAAAAATTTTGGATGATCCATAATTCGAATTATTTTTGGAGTAGCTATAAACTAGGTAAATGAAAGTGTTTAATTTTCCTGGTGTACATACACCAGTGTACTTTGGAGTAGATGGAAAATGAAACGCATTTTTTTATTTGAGTGTAGTTTAAAACCTTAAAATAAGAATCACAATAGCACTGCTGATATTTGGCAAGTGGGATCTGTGAAGTTTTTCAGGAAAAATAATTTGATTTAAAATTGGATCGACTCATCGGGCAAACAATGAATCAAGCCATCCCTAAATCAAAAAAAAATCTGGTTGCCTGTAAAGTCCATATACGGGCGAAGTTTTTACGTGACAACGTCTTCTCTTTCTGAACTTCTCTATACTGAATCTGGGTAATTCTGTTAAGGATAGGACGATGATATGAGAAATATGAAATGAAAGGAAGTGTTTCCATTGTGATGTGCCTTGCGAAAGTCAAGTCGATGATTGTTCCTTTTAATGTAGTTGACTTAGAAACATCTGATACGCATTCGAGATTGTACATATCTCTCATGAATTTGAGAAACCTGTCGTCAGTCTTCACATTGGTGTTGAAATCACCACACAGAAGGACTGGTATGCTAGAATCAACTTCCAGGAACGGATGCACGGACTGACTGTTGTGAACATACGGATTGAGTCCTTGGGATAGTAATATTCCGATGTCCTGCAACCTAGCTCCTGGATTAATATATACAGCGCTGAGCACAAACTTGAAGATAGTATCAGCGGTAAAGCAAGTAACTTCAGCCAAGCACATGTCACCTGCAGTTACGATGTGACGAGCTGCGTCTGTAATCGCAATTTGGACTACTTTTGCTGTAGATGTCGATGATAATTTGCGATAGATCACTACTCCACCAGCTGCGTTGGTATCTGAGTTTGTTTGATTGTTCTTTCTGGATATGCACTCATAATCCTTGATTGGAACTGGTTCACGATTGTCTCGCATCCACGTTTCGGTCAGTACTAAATAGTCAGATCTTGGTATCACTATATCCGTTTCCATGTCCATGGCGTGGGCGCTTAAACTTTGACAGTTGATGTTCGTCACGATAGTTTGTCCAGCGTCGGTAGCGTCATCACAAAATTTTACTGCTTTTTTGGTGATTGTGTTGAGAGGGTGTCGACCAAGTCGATTGTATTCATCGCGGATATCTCGCGTAGTGTCTGAGTCGTTTTCCTGTCGACCATGTTTGAAATTGAAGCAAGAATCCTTGTCCGTAATGATGTGCAAGCCGTTGATACTCGTTACGCGACTCATGGCCACATACACCAATTGTTGTGGTTGCTTGGGAGAGTACTTATAAACGATGACTTCAAATGTCCCACCTTGGGACTTGTGGATCGTAATGGCACAAGCAGGCACGCATGGAAACTGTTTTCGTTTGCATTTCACTGATTTAGACAGTGTAATGTTAACAATCTTTTTGTACACTGGTACCCAATCGACGAACAAAGTATTTGGTTTGCTAAGCACATGTGGTCGACATTTGATTTTGGCTTTGGCACCCGTATTTTTGTCTGGGAACTCAAACCAAAGAGTGATGATAACATCTTTGGTTGGCGGCAAAGTTTGCTTGTCGATGGACCTGCTGCGGCAGAATGGTCATCTGCGTTGGCCGGTTGACGTTCGATGTGTCGCAAGGTTCCAATAGCACCGTTAACCAATCCATCCGAAACATCGATGTTAGAGGTAATCATGTAAGGATACCCTTCTGCTAATGGCAACATGTATGGCAATCCGTCCGTCTCCAAAACCGACATCTTGTGAAGTTGCCCTTGATACTGGCGCTTTTCAGAATTATCTGAATATCCAAGCATAACATCAGTGGTGATACAGTTGTGTGCGTTGTTAATTGCACTTCGATTGTAAGATTCAACTTCTTCGTTACTGTAATACAACCGAACAGCGTTGGGAACGTTCTCTTTGCACCAGGATTCGCTATTGTGCCTGGACTCAATAAGTGCGATGTTATTGAGAGTCCATTTCCAATTTTGGTGAGAATCGAGGAAATCCGCTCGTCAGTTTGTCGTACAACACGTACCAGTGGAAAGTATTTGATGCTTTGCCACAGTACAGTTCCACCCTGTTGGTTGCCTGGTACTGCGTAACACGGAAGGGCACGTACCGGTGGTAGCTGTCTAAAATCTCCGCACAAGATCACATAAATGCCTCCAAATGGTTGGTCGTAAATACCGGTAATCTGCTGCAGTCGGTAATTCATTTTACCGAGTATAGCGGCACTCATCATGCTGATCTCGCCGATGAAAACAGCTCTCACGCCAACGAACATATTTCTATAGGCTTGCAACGTTTCGGTGGATAGAAGTTGTTGAACTCTAGAAGTTGTGATACGAAACGCTGAGTGAACTGCCGTTCCACCAAGAGGGGCTGCTGCTTTACCGGTGCTCGCACAAGCTACGTAGGCGTTGTTAAGTGAGTTGTGATTTTGAGTGTAACGATTGTAACAAATGTTGAAGAGGTTTAAACACAATCTAAACTCGAGATTTGTAATATCGTTAAACCTTATTTCAAGTTATAAATAATCTGTCATTTAATTAATGTTAATTTAATTGTGTTTAAATGTGATTGTTGTAAATGACATTAATCTAATCACTTTACTATTTCATGACATACTCAGTAGACGAAAACTTACCGTACGTCGTTCATTGTGAATGGACGTCAGCATCTGAGTGTGACATGTTTTTCGTAAATGCCTTCTAGCTGCACCGATTTATAAGACGTTGTCACGTCAAAAAAAAAAACGCAAATGCACTGACGCTACAGAAACTCTATAATCGGCAATTTACAAAGGCACAAAAGTCTCCTGCTGACGAGACTCAAGACATTACATCGACAATTCCAGAATCAATTTAAGACTCCTCATTACAAAGCTTCATCCGATGTTAGAAGGAACTGGAAGACGTTCAACTTTGGAAGCTATGAGGGGCAAACGTTGGGAAGAAAAACCGAGCTTATGTACCTAGGGATTTGGCTGGATCAGTGCGGGTATTACGATATTCACATACGTGCTGCTATAGTCAAAGCTCAAAAATCCTTCCCTGTGACGAGGAGACTCTTTGCTAGCCAGCATCTTCTTAAGGGTTAAGGTAACTTGATATAAGACCTCGTTGATCAGCGGAAGCGAATGAAACACGTCGATTTTGAGCAATACCGACGATTAAACAAAGAAGTTCGTCAGAAAATGAATGAAACGAGAAGAGTACTGGAATAACATTGCGGCGGTCATGGAAGAAGCCGCGTCAAGGCACGAGTATCGGACGCTGTACCAGATTATCCACACACGACAACATCAAAAAATCATATTCCAACAGCTGTACAACCGCGATCCGCCGCAAGGTCCAGCACCCGAACCGTCGATTATCGAACAACCGACGAATCAGTTTCTCGATACCGAACGTCAGTCGGGAATGCAAGAATTATCGCGGTATTAGCCTCCTTCCGGAAAGAACAAGGGATTAGACCATATCGAGGATGTATTTATCAAATATTCGAATTCGTTGCGGCAAACGAACTGTCGTCGTTTTCATCGACTTCTGATCCGCTTTCGACTGCACCGATTGGAGCAACTTGTGCAGAGCCTTAGAAACCGAACACGTACCATTGAAAATCATCCAACTTCTTCAAGCATCGTACGATGTATCAACGAGCAGCCTTCGTATTCGAAGCGACTTATCCGAGGAGTTCCCGATACAAACGGGTGTTCGACAGTGAGACGTCGCTTCGCCATTTCTCTTCAACGTCGGGATCGACGCGATTATGCGTGAAGCATTCGATGGACAACTCGGAGCTCAATACGACGACAACATCGTAACCGACTTCATGTTCGCCGAAGATAGCGCAATTTTCGCCGACACGGATGCCGAAGCAACGGACATCTTATACGACATTTCCCGCATCGCCCAGTCATACGGGTTGAAATTCAATGCGGAAAAGACCAAAGTGCTCACAACGGACGGATCGAGGGCCTGTGTTCACCTCGATGAAGCCCAAATCGAACAGGTTCTGACGTTCATATATTAGAGATCATTGGTTGAGGAAACGAAAGTAGCATCGACGGCCGACGTTCACAGCCGCATCGGCCAGGCAACAGCAACCTTAGCCTCGCTCAAGTGATGCATACGGAAACAAACAAATATTTCCATCAAAACAAAAGTAAGCCTTTACCGAACTTTGATCCTTCCGATTCTTGTTTATGGATCTGAAACGTGGACATTGCTCAAACCGAACACCAAGAAGCTTGAGGTCTTCCAAATGCGATGCTTGAGCCAGATCCTCGGTGTCTCACACAGCGATCGCCTTCGAAACGAGACAATTAGACAAAGATGCGATCAGCGGACACTGATCGAAGAAATGCAAAAACGTCGACTACGGTGATTTGGACATGTTTGCCCAGGCGTGACCGTCCCGCAGACTGGAGAATCCAGGGATCGGCACCGAAGAAAGCCTGGCTGAAGAATATCAAAGGCGACTTAAAGAAGCAACGATTATTAGTTGAGGCTCGCAACGTCGCCAAAAACTGGCAAGAATGGAAACGAATCGTCAATAGTACTAGTAGGAGAATAGTTTCATTATCAAGGATCTAAACTCTATTTTTTATTTATGTACTTTATTGTATACCTTCTATATCAGTAAAGTACCTTAATCGTAAATTCAAGTAGACGATGTCTCAAGCTATTTTAGCTTCTTGCTTCTCTAATTCCTACTTGTAAACCAATAAACAAAACACTTTCCTTGCGGCATTATCTATATAACTAAAACATACGAAGGTTTTATGTTACTAATAAAAGAATTATGTTAAAAATTTTCATTTATTAACTTATAAACCAACAAACTATTAAACAAAATTCAGAAAAGATTATCTCTTCCGTCTGTGCTTTAAAACCTTGTGTTTCTTACTAGTTTTATCATTAAGTTCCCGCTTAGGATTGCGCTTTCCCTTCTTCTTTAAATCCCTAATCTGTTTGTTTCTATCCTTTTTAGCAATCTTCTTATTGGCTATTCTATCGTAATTTTGCTTCATCTTAAATACTTTGCTCTGTTTCATAGATTTGAGTGTTTGCTTCTGCTTCAAGTGGTCCAGATCCCTTTTTGATTTGACTACCTTCTCCTCTTTTGGTTTTTCCGGGTTCTTTTGCTTAACACTCTTTTTCGAAATCAAACTCATCCCAGGAACTACTTCCGGAGCTTCCTGTTCTTCCTCTTCATTCGATTCCTGTTCGTCGTCACTGTACTTGGGACAATTCTGACCGAGCCAATTTTCTTTCGCTGCAATGTCACTAGCTGATAGTTCCACGACCTTAACTGTAACCTGTTCATCCTCGTACTCATCTTCCTTTAGCATTTCTTCAACTTCAGGGATGGGTTCATATGATTTCTTCAAATGTTTGACGCCGTCTTTGACTTCTTGCCGAATTCGTTTTCGTTCATCTTTAATCATTTTCTCTAATTCTTCTTTTGCACGTTTTTTCCTTTCATTTTTTCGTTTTCGAAAACCAGTAAGGAACTCTCTGAAAGTATATTTAGCGATTAAGTTCAAGCTTACAATAAAATAATATTGCCATTCTTTACCTTCTATTCTTTTCATTGAATTCAACAGTTAATTTCTGTTTTCGCTTTTGAGGCTTCCCCATTCTAGCAATTATATTCTTTTTATATTAACCCAGTTCAATGAAAAAAATATTTTGGCCTGAAATGAGAGAAACGATGTAAACAAAAGCACGTGCGGAAAACTACTGTCAAATGTGTTTCAATTTTGGTTGTTCTGAAGCAAGTTTTTCTTATGAATAAAAGATGTCAGTGTGGTCATCAGGTAGAAAATTTTGGATACATATTTCAAAAAAGAGATAAATACTATTTGAAGAGCGCTTGTTCTGTACGTAGTGCGTAGGATTTTCGAATATACATTGTTTGTTGACATCACCAATGGAACACGTTTTTGACCAGTAACATATAACCTCAAAGAAATTACTTATTTTGTATTTTTATAGTTTGTTTTGAAATAAAAGTGATATAATATAATGCCTGTCCCAGGTATGACGTAAATATTATACTGGGAGATCTGAACGCCAAGGTAGGCCGGAAGCCCTTATACAGGCAATATGTCGGTAACCACAGCTTGTATAAAACACTAATGACAATAGACAGCGAGTTATAGAGATGGCAGCAAGTAAGAACTTGGTCGTTGCAAGCACTAGATTTACGCATAAAGATATCCATAAAGCCACCTGGGTATCTCCTGATGGAGCCACTCGCAACCAAATAGACCATGCGTTGATAGACCGCCGCCACCTTTCGGGTCTAATGACGGTACGAACGTACCGAGGTGCCAACTTCGACTCGGATCGCTATCTTGTTGGTATGGTGCTCCAAGAGCGCATTACAACGCTGAAAAGCGGGCGTGACATCAAGGAGTACAATCCTCCTCAAGTCCACCCAATTTCTGGCTTATGCAGACGACGACATTGACATCATTGGAAGAACAACAACAACTGTACAAGAAGCTTTCACTCAGATAGAGTAAGCGGCAGGAAATCTGGGACTGCACATTAACGAAAGCAAAACAAAGTACATAGTGGCCTCGTCTGGAAGAACACCTAACATTGGTCCCACAATCAAGGTAGAACACGAGTTTGACGTGGTAAACGTAACCTGAACGCACACAACGCAAGTCGGTCTACTTTCAACTTTTCCTCACATTCACCATAGTCTCAAATACCCAAACACAAGCACACACAACAGCCACATGTACTTGTCGCTTAGATTTTTTCGTTATTTGTAAAAGACTATCTGCCTATCAGCAAAAATACACCGCATATACCGCAGGCACTGTACGCACGCACGTATCTGTTTCCAACTTTAGTCTGTGCACGACCCTCCATTTTCTTCTGTTAGCTCTCTTTCTTGTTGCTGCGTGCTGCTCATACTATCACTGCGTAAACTTAGACTAAACTAACCTCCCTCGCCAATAGTTAGCGACGAGTTGAATTAGGCCCTCACGTTGGACACCATTCTTGGAAATGCTGCAGAAATAACGTAAGCTTTATCCGCCATGCCCTCCAAGTGTATTTTAAAATTAAGCCTGTGGTCGATCATCACTCCCAGGTACATTACGGCGAGCTGCGAGTGAATGATCGATCTCACAGAGGGGTAGTCTCAACACATCATGATATATTGTGATCCCTGGAGAAGTTCTAGGACACATCATGTACTGTAAACCGTCGTTGGCCCATCTTCAGATTCACAATGAAGTGACCTACCTTCCGTCCTTTTCAGGAAAGGTTGTTATTTGGTACTGTTTCGGAGGAGGTGTGTTTGTCCGACCATCCATCCGGGCCCAACACGATCCGCCGGCACTGGTGTTGAGTACTTTACCAGTCCCAATGGATCATACCTATTCCTAGTTCATGTTACTTACCTCCAATAAATAAAGCATCCTATGAAAAAACTTTGATTCCTCTTCACATCTTAAATAGTAATATTCTCAGAAAAATTTAATTGGCGGTCACTGTGTAGTACCTTCTGCAAAACACAATCGCAGCTCCGTGAGGGGCTTTATTCTTTATTACAATTACTCTCGAAACGGCCAAAACCGTATTCTCTATTTCAAAACTGACTAAATTCTACTCGAAACTGTAACAATATTGTTAGACTTTTACTCGAAAGCCCAAGGGTAATCGAGCAATTTAAAAAATTTTAGGTATGGGCGACACAATTGCAAACTCGTGTACTCATTTTCTTTTCTTTCGTGGACATTTCTACTAGAGGAAGCAACATTGTAACAGGGAATACGGAAGCATTTTAGTTTCGGATAACAGTTTGAGTAAAAAGCATTTGAGTATTGTAAGAGAGAATAGAGCCCCAGTTCTGATGGCAGGACCACTCGCTATCTATTGCCAGAGCTGTCTCTATAATCTCATACTAATACTAAGAATCACCATCCGAAAAACGGTGCCCACGGTTACTTACGCGCCGCGCCTTTAGTTTGGTGGCAAAATTCAGGGGCCAGTTCGTGTATGTCGAAAACGAAAATTTTTTTTCGTCTCGGGTTCGCGTAAATCGAAAAAATTGAAAATTTTCGCCTGAAGCCGACGAAAGGCACTCGAAAGGTTTTGGGTTATCGAGTTTTTGCATTAGGACACAAACAATTTTCTTTCGACTTACGCGAACGCTAAAATCTTCGTCGCCAAAATTTTTCGACTTCAATTTTTTTTCGTTCGACTATCGTCGTTCGCCATACACGAACCCGCCCCAGCTTTGACGACTCAAAACTCCAAAAGTTGAAACATCGTTTTTACAACCACAGATAGGTGAAGGAATTCTGCGTTCACTGGTATTTTGTTCATGCAAGTAGGCAAAGCGGTTACAAAAATACAGGGTGATATGTAAACTTCTAAAAAAAAAATTCAAAACGCCCTAGCGGCTAAACCGTAACGATTTCCCTCCCCCCACCCATACAATTTTTTGTTCGTCTATCCAAGACCTATCCATAGGCAGGCGTCCCGACATACTCGTTAATACACCCTGTATATTCCTTCGATCTCCAACCGTATGAAGGCAGCACGAATACGCAATCGAGACCACTAGGATTGCATTTAGATCGGTAAATACATTGAAATCTTTATTGTTTACCAATACCAAAGGGAAGCTGGACAAAATGGACAAGTCGGACACGGTCTACAAGATTAGAAGGAAGAGAGGTTGTTTAGGGGGAAGAGAGACTTGTGCCAGCAGTCTGGCCCACAAATATAAGGTACAGGGGTGTAGTACAGAGTAAGTAGTAGAAGTAAATTTCCTAGTTCAATTGGTGATTTTTTAGAACTAAAGTAACCTATAAATCATGGAGCTCATGGGGGGGGGGGTATCCCTCATTTCCCCCTTTGTATCCACAACTGCTATATTCAATATCTCATAGAAGATACCACATCAACGCTGTTCCCAATTTTAGAGCCATCTGTGTAGATACATTATGACCCAGTCGGGATAACACCATCTCTCCGGTCATCTCAGGACGGAATGATGGTATTGAAACTTTTCTCGAAAGTCCATGTAGATGTAGTCTACTCTAATTTACGTTGTCCGTGACCATATGAATATGAAGCCCACCCAAGAGAAGCCTTTGTCCTGCCATTTGCTCGGCATGTATATCCAAAAGATATAGAATAACTTGCAATAAGACATCCAGCGCAGTTGTTGGGTGCTTCTCATTGCACAACAAGTAGTCTTAGAGAAGACACATCGGGAAGTCTATGCTTCCTTGTAAAGAGCACTACTTCAGTATTAGCTGGGTTGACGCCTAGACCCTTTGTAGTAGCCCAAGAAACAAGAGTGTCCAATGCTTGTTGCATTATATCCCTTATTATTGAGATGTACTTGCCGCGCACCACCACCCATTATCATCAGCATAGGCCACCATGGCGCGCCCAAGCTCCATTAGGGTTATCAACACTGTTGACTGTTATATTCGGCGATAGGACCCCATCCTGTGATGTGCCTCTTCCAACCCGTCTGACTTCTTCCGAAAGCCCCTCTGAAGCTGATCAATAAAAGAACCTAGAGCATCCGGCAAAACCTAGACGCGAGGAATGCCCCCGGATCACTATAACGTTCGAATAAAAGACTGCCGTTTTATCTTTTAGAATTTTATGCATAAGCTATGGCAGCGGCAGGTTATCTTTACCACCTTGGGGTTGCTTCAGCCGGTGTGTATGTTTTCAGCAGATATAGATATAATCTTAATTTAATTTATGTGTTTCGGCTTCGTCATGATGAAGAATGATAAACTTAGCTTAATGGAAGTGGCAGAGTCCTTCGGTTTTCCACGTCTTCCACCCATATAAAGATCTCTCTTTCTCCAAATGGCTTGAAATGGCTTGAAATTTTTGCTCAATCACTAGAATGTACACTCTTCTGTCGTTACCTGCTGTTTGAAACCATAAACAAAGAAACCATCTTCTGCACGATTGACGAAGTCAGTATTCTGGCCCAACGATATTGGATGGAACCAGATGTAGTAAAACCATCGTTCACAACATAAAATTTAAATAAATCACATTACCTATATCCTATACAATGTCCTCATACTGCACTAGTTTTTCAGTTTCTTTAAATCACACTCACAAAGCTGAGAATAATAGAATTCAACTAAGGCTAGGACGGCACTTTCTTTAAAAAGCAAATTATATTCGATCAATAAAAAATGCACTTGCATAAAAATAAAACAAAATTAGCGGCGAGTAAATTTTCAAAAATTAATAAGGCGCTAAGGTTAATTTTCAAAATCAAAAATTTTAAAAAGAAAATTTCAATGAAAAAAGCCAATTAGGGAAACTTTCTAAATATTCTTTTTTATTATAATTTCTTAACACAAAAATTTCAACTTTCAAAACATATCTCGCTCCTGTAAAACTGTGCAGTTTTACTAGGGCAGATAAGATATTTAAATAAAAAAAATCAACGCGAAATATATATTCTTTTTTTTTTGTTATCATCATTCTTCATTAAAAAATGGTTCTTCGTCCTTTCTACGATGCTATCTAAACTGAGGTTTTTAGAAGCAAGTAGAAGCTTTTAGAGTCCATACACAAATCTCTCGTACATTCCTTCCTAATATTATTAATTTACTTTTTTTTTCACTACAGAAGTACATATATACAATTTCATTTCTTTTATTAATTAATTTTTTTTATTTATACTAAATTTTTTTAATGATACTTTTCTAGTTGCTTAAATGTTGATAGTTATAATGATTGAGCATTATTGCTGTATTTTGTTTTTTTTTGTTTTGTATTTTAATTAAAATTAAATGTGAATTAGTATAAAAATTTGAGAATGCATTTGATAGAAAGGGGAAGCCTTGCTTGATACGGGCGGGGGACTCAACCGATTTTGATAAAATCCTTTTTTTTTTGTTTATTATGTCAGAAACACAAGGGAAGTTCATTCGTTTCGTAATTTTTCTCGTTTAGCTAAGGGAAGACAATTTTTTCTTGGGGTTGCGCTTCTTTTTTTGGGGAATAATTTATTGTCAGTAATTCATTTTTATTTTACCAATCGTTCAAGCAAGGCTTTGGGGTTTGTAATATTACTTTTTTTTATTTTTTTTATTTTATTAAATAAAATTTATTTTTTGGGGTTTTATTTTCCTTATAATTAAAGAATAGTTCTTATAGGCCAGGCAACGAATGATCAAAAAAAGATATAGAGGGAAATGCTTGGAACACAATTTTTGATTTCGTAACTTTGTTTGGACTAGTTAGGAGGTGATTATATCAAAAAACCCTGCCCGTACCCTTTGAGCTGGTGGGAGAGAGGCTGTTTGAAGGTCCAATTTATCGGGTTTTCGCTTACATCTCTGAAACTATGCTTAATCAAGTTTTTCGATATCTTCGATTCATTCGATATCGATATAGTTTTCGAGATAGTTAAAAGTCTGTAATATTGAAAAAAGAAAACATTTTTGCCTCACTGTTTTTGCTCTTTTTGACCGGTTAACCCAAAAATTAAATGGCGGCAAAAGGGTTGTAGTAGAGCATTAATTCAAAATTCCCTTTAATCATATATAATACTTTAATATTTTATCTATTTTCCTTCAAATGTTAAAGCCATTTCAGTGTTGAGCGTGAAATCTGAAATTTTGCGACAACTGCCGACAAATAAATCTTTCCTCCCTTCCCAGAGACCGATGAAATCATATCTATCGCGACACGAATTGTTGGAGATACAACGATCACCTGCTACAATGCTGTTGCAGTTGGTAAGCAAGCAACGGCTAATATGGTCAATCATTTTCTAACATCAAATTCGCTCGAAAAGATCGAGCTCTTCCACTTTCGACAACGAGCTCATTGATCAAAATCAACGTTCTGATCTTGGATAAAATGCCGGAAACAACAGCTGTCGGCATTGTGGGTGAAGATGTCGACCTTAGTCCTCTTGATGGTTAAAGCTGATGTGCGGATATTATTTTCATTGATCAAATATTCACACTCCGTCAGCTAATGCAAGAAAGAATTCGTTGTGGCAAACGAACTGTGGTCGTTTTCATCGATTTCTAATCCGCTTTCGATTGCATCGATTGGAATAGCTTGTGGAGTTTTGGGAAACAAACACCTGTCCTTGCAAATCATCCAACTTATCTAAGCGTCGCACGATGACTCAACCAGCAGGGTTTGTATTCGAAGCGACATATCCGAGGAGTTCCCGATTCAAAGGGGTGTTCGACAGGGGTACGTCGCTTCGCCACTTCTCTTCAACGTTGGGATCGACGCGATTATGCGTGAAGCATTCGATAGACGACTCGGAATTCGATACAACTTCGTAACCGACTCAATGGTCGCCGATACGTATGCCGAAGCAACGGACATCTTATACATTACCCACATCGCCCAGTCGTACGGGTTAAAAATCAATGCGGAGAAGACCAAAGTGATCACAACGGACGGTTTGAGCGCCAGTGTTCACCTTGATGGAACCCAAATCGAACACGTTCCGATGTTCAAATATTTGGGATCATTGGTTGAGGAAACGAAAGTGGCATCGATGGCCGGCATTCACAGCCGCATCAGCCAGACAACAACAACATTCGCCTCGCTCAGGTGGTGCATATGGAAACAAACAAATATTTCCATCAAAACAAAAGTACGCCTTTACCGAACGTTAATCATTCCGATTCTTCTTTATGGATCTGAAACGTGGACACTGTTCAAACTGGACGTTAAGAAGCTCGAGGTCTTCCAAATGCGATGCTTGAGGCAAATCCTCGATGTCCACTCTGCGAACGCTTTTGAAACGAGACAGTTCGACAAAGATGCGATCAGCAGATACTGACCGAAGAAAAAATGCAAAAACCTCGACTACGATGGTTTGGACATGTTTGCCACGAAAAGTTCTCTGGATATCGTCCCGCAGACTAGAGAATCCAGTGATCGACACCGAAGAAAACCTGGCTAAAGATGATCGAGGGTGATCTAAAGAATCAACGATTATCAGTTACCGAGGCTGGAGATGTCCCCAAAAACCGGCAAGAATGTCGAGATGTCCCCAAAAACCGGCAAGAATGGAAGCAAATCGTGAATCGAGTTCCGAGACCTAGAGGCACCCACAGCAGCGTATCCGTTACGAGGACTTTTAAACTTTTGTAAACCAAAAGAATTACAGGTAACATTGATTATTATTCGATTTCATTCCACTCGAATTGTGAAAGATTCCCGATTGATTTATTTTACCACACCTGTATCGCTTTCATTTTGTATAGAGTGGAGATATAAGCGAAAAACCGGAAAATAGGACCTTTAAACCCCCTCTTCCCGGGGCTCAAGGACAACGGGCGGGGACTTTTGTTATGATTACCTCCTGACTAGTCCAAACAAAGTTACAAAGTCAAAAATGATGTTCCAAAAATGTTCTATATCTTTTCGTTGTCTGGGATATTATATGTATAAAAAAAATACCTAGAAAAAAATTAAAAAAAAGGAAAAACAAAACGAATTTTTACGTACAAAAATTTTGTGTTTTTTATTATTTATATATATATTTTTTAGTTTCACATACTTATGTAAGCCAAATGTAAAAATTATAAAGAATTAGACAAAAAAATAATAAAGAAAATAAACACTAAATGATTTATAATAATTGGGATAAATCAGGAAAATTAAAAAAAAAATATCGTTTATATTATCATTAATATTAAATATAGATTTAAATATCGGAGTAAATATGTGTAGGGATAGTATATTCCTTGGGGAAGGGAGGGATTGGGGTTGGAGGGGTTTGGGTGTGACATCAAACTGTTATTTATATATATTTTTTTAATATAAATATTTCTAGGTCATTTTTATATAAAAAAAAATTCTCTTTTTTTAATAATCATAAACTAATAAAAAAAAACCAGGAAAAATTATTAAAAAAAATCGTGCTTACACAGAAAAAAATAATAATATCAAAATTTTTACTATTGTTATTATATATGTATGTATAGGGAAAATTATTTAAAAAAAAATTTTTTTGAGCAAAATTTTGTTTTTATTATTATTTTTTTTTTTAAATTATTTTTTAAGTCTTTTTTTTTTATTTATAAGTGGTTTTTTTTTCTATTGTGTTAATTATTTATATTTTCCCTAATATAAATTTATAATTAAACATAAAGAAACACAAGAAATGTGTAGGCAAAAAAAATTAATTTTTTTTTAATAAATGTGTTCAGTCGTGTGTGTGTGTTATGTTTTTTTTTAAATATGTTTTATATGTTTGTCCTTGTTGTTAAAGGTAAAAAAAAAATAATTATAAAGATTCTTCTATACTCCTGATATTGTGTGTGACTTTATATTTGTTCTATTCTTTCGTTTTATTTAAGAGACCCTCCCATCTTCTAATTGGATATAAGATCGAGTTATATGGAACAAGAGAGAAGGGCAATAATTATAATCAATTAAAAGGTTAGAGAATTATTCTTTTTTTGTTTTTTGATCATTCATCATCATATCAGTATCATTTGCTTTTGTTTTAATATTTTCAAAATGTCGTCCGCTATTAATATTATAATAATATCAGTGATATCGTCGCGCTTTCTTCTATATTCTTTTCTTTGTTGACTTATCAAATTTCAAATCTTCCTTATTTAGATTTATCTTAATAGTTAAGAGAATTTTTTTAGATGTATATTAAATTTTTTTTGTTTCTTTTTCTTTCTTATTTGATGATTTTTTATTAGTGATTTTTTATCTTTCTGGATTTATATTTATAGATACTTTTTTTGTTTTGTTTTTTTTTTGTTTTAACGAAAGAACTGCCATCTACCAAAGCCCAGATGAGTATCCTCCAGGAGGAATGCGATTTTTGTTGATTACTTGATTGGCACCATTTAAGCAGGGTATAGTTGTATTTATTTCAGCACCAGCTGGTTTATAGCCTTCTCCAGTAACTGGATTGCCATCTGAAATTAAAATAAACATTGGGTTGTTTAATAAAAATATTTGGAAACATATGAGAAGATAACAAAATAAAAGATACCCAACAATATATGTATCTACAAAATTTATATCTGATCAGCTATAAACAAAAATTTTGTAATATAATATCAGCGAAATATTTTTTTAATATTGAAAAATAATCTGAAAATTTAACGTTTTTATTAAACAATATTGCTGAAAATAATTTATCATTGTGGCAATTTTAATTTGCGTCTACAAAAAAAATAAGAATTTATTTGTATCAGAGTCCATTATATTTTAACGATACTGTCATTGTTAAGGCCCAAATAATTTTGAGAAGCTCGAGGGAAATATTCATGCCGATTATACAACTCGCCGGATTAACCGCGGATGGAATTTTATTTAGATTTGACTTTTGGCGTATTATAGAATACGCCGGATGAAAAATGACCGAATGACGGTAATGCAGTGTGAAAAATTGTTATTATAGGATCCGCTCGTGAAACGCATTCCATACAAAAAAATTCATTACAAATCGGCATCAAATTTACTACGGATATGAAAAATTTCGATCTATGTTTTTAATTTAATTATACCCACTGGCTTAGTTATTTACGCAAAGAAGATGGCGATTGAACTGACTCAAGCAGAGAATCCCTGAAACTACTTTTGGACACCCACTTCCCGAGTAGTACTACAGTTGAGACAGCTATCACGATAAACTCTTCAGCCTCTCAACAGCTGATCAAATCTATCATAAGTAGAGCAAAAATAAAATGGGCTATAAACACCTTCCAGCCCTATAAATCACCAGGCCCTGACGGCATAGTGCCGCAGCACTTCCTTGGTTATATCATGCTTTGGTTGCAGACTATGTTTACTGGGTGCCTTCAAAATAACTGCATTCGTTCTGGTTGGAAAGAGGTTAAAGTAGTTGTTATACCTAAGGCCGGAAAAGCCTCCCACATAACACCCAAAGACTTCAGGCCAATCAGCCTATCATCCTTTTTATTAAAGACTCTAGAAAGGCTAATCGAAATATATCTGAGGCAGAACATACTAACCTCGGAACTCTCTGGCGCACAATACGGCTATACAAAGGGCAATTCTACTGACACTGCTCTTGACTCATTGGTATCAACCATTGAAAAATCCCTCGAGGTTAAGGAGTATACATTAGTAGCATTTCTTGACATAGAAGGAGCATTTAACAATGTATTGCAGAACGCCATTATTTTGGCCTTGACAGAACATGGGATCGAGAAATCGTTGGTGTCTTTTATCCACCAAATGCTTACTGTCAGGATGGTGAGCTGGATCTTGGGCGACAGCTCGGTCCGAAAGAAGGAGAACTTTCCCCACTGCTATGGGTCGTAACTGCTATGTTTTTTTCCTGTTATTCCCCTCGTCTAAATTTAAATAAAACCCAATGGAATCCATAATTACGTACTAAAAACACTTAAGTTTTGGCACTTAAATATTTATTTTTCTAAGGATACGCGAAAATATCGGGGAAAATTTGACAGTTAGTGGTGAAATAGCAGTTTCAGTGGGGATCGATAATGCAGAATTCCGTCGGAGTCTATAATGTAAATATTTTCAAATGCGGATCGAATGCGAATCGGATGTTCTTCCGCCGCAGAAAATCCGGCGAGTTCTATAATCGGCATGATTGTAGATTGTTCAGGATGATTTGAAGGAATTGCCTATCAATCCTGCGTTTGAACGCTTGTTATACATATATAGGCGTTCATAAACAGTAACTACTGAAGACTGTTCAATAGTCGAGTGGTTTCATTGGTAAACGAATACGTAGGCACCTGTAGCGGGAAAAAGATTGCCATCGAGGCAATAGGAAGTAGAAATACGCTAACAGCGATACTTTTCCCTGTGCTGAAAGTCGATTCGGGTGGCGTGACAAGTCGTTTGAGAAAAAGAAAGTGAGGTTCTAGTCAAATTATGACTTTCAGGACCGGGGTAAGAGAGCGAAAGGGCTAAGTTAAGTTTGTGACCTCTGTGTCGTAATTTAACTTAAACGCTACTTTCTTCAACTCAAACGACTTGTCAAGTCACATGACTCGAAATTTAACACAGTAGTCATTATAAAATACTCTTTGTTACCAAAACGCGAAGGGAGTATAGAAACAAACTTCAACAAATTGTAGAAGGTGACATTTCTGCTGCAGTATTCGAATATTGCAGTCGGTCTGCTACTACTGTTCATCGATCTATTTTTTGTGTCAATCTAAGCTCAGAAACCACCCCTTTGTACATAATACCATGCCGTTACGTCTTTAACGCCATGATGCGATGTCTAGTAGTAAGGTTACAAGATAGATGAAAGATAGGATAGATTAATGGGAATCTAGAAAGTGCTGAAGAAAGATGCGACGAACCTTTCGTTTTAACTCTTCATTGCTGCAGTTTAGAAATATTATGTACTTCCTTTTTACAGTGCTGTCGTTCAAAGAGCTTGGCTCCGCGAGTCAATTAAGGATAACAAATGGCTCCATCAGCAATAAGTTTGATACGGCGGAAGGTTGAATATACATATGTCTTGTAGATTCAAACTTATGAGGACTTTTCATCTCTAATGTAATCTCAACAATTTCGAATATGTAGCTATTCAATCGTAGTTTTTAAGCCGTCGACTGAAACTGAATGATAGTAATAGTAGAGTAAACCCTTCTAACACAGAATGCGCACTTCTTAACTGGGCCGAGAAAAATTAACCAACTCAGCACAAGCAAGCGTCGAGATGAGGCTCTCAACTAAGAATGCATACAAAAAAATTAAGAAATCCAAATTAACATGCACCATACAGAAACATGATTAAAAAGGCTCCTTTTAAGGACACCTTTACTAATTCTCACGCTAAACACATTAATATTTTTGTTCTCGTTAATGAACATGCGGTTCAAGTCTACGTCATTCGTGTTAGAGGAGTTGATTTGTAAGAGAGATGGTCCTCTCAGATTATAACGACTCTCTCTAAATGACGCACGGCGACCTAAAAAACCTGAGACAACCTTTCCATTAAGGAGCTGATGAACAAATACAACATCGGCCACCTCATTAAGCTTGTGAAGAGAGCTTAAGTTCAGTAACTTAAGCCGGGATTCATGTGATGGAAGAATTAATGGGGTTATCCAAGGAAAATGATTCAGTGAGAATTTAACAAACCTTCGTTGAACCGATTCAATAGTTCTAACATGCGAAGAGTAGTGAGGAGACCAAACTTGGGACGCATATTCGGGTAATGGTCTGGCAAGAGAAATGTGATCAAGGTGTTTTTAAATTTTTTGGACCACCTTTTAATAAAACTCAGGACTAAACTACCTCTGGAAGAAATATAGTTGATATGAGAGAACTTACTATCAAATCCCGAGATCTTTAACAAAATTAACCCGAGGGATATCCTTATCTTAGAAAAGATGTAGTTAAAAATTATAGGACCACATCTCCTACTAAAAGTCATGATTTCACATTTACTAATATTAAGAACCAGGTTGTTGTTACCACACCAAGAGTAAAAGGTGTCAAGGTAAACTTGCAAGTTTACAATCCTCGATACCCTCAGCGTAAATCAATATTCTTCAGTGTCTTAGTAAGGGAACAATGTCATCAATTGATAAAATAAACAGAAGAGGACCAAGATGATTTCCTTGAGGGACACCTGGTGACGCTTCAATGGTTACTGATTTGGATCCATGAAGAAGATGATGTTATAGATAATAGTTGAATTTAAAGGCTTTAAATTGGGCATGCGTTCATGATTATAAAGAAGGTGGGGTTTTATGCTGTTAAGCTTGACAAATTTTTCTGTGAAATTCAGCAATTGTCGTCAAATATTATGAAGTTGAATGCTTTACAGCTTGTTAGCAGTTTCTTTTGAAAGTGCTCCACCATCCCATTCAAAATTTTATGGAGCTTAGGAACAAAAGAATTTAAGCAGATAAGGTATAAAATGCAAAAGACAGATAGAAGATGATCTTGGCAGCTCTATTACACATGCATTTCAGAATATGAAATTGGCCAGAATACAATATTTCTCGATAATAAACATACCTATCTAACGCCAACAACGACGCACTAGGAGCAATAAATAAATTGACGAGCATCTAAACATATCTACAACTGGAGAAGGAAACCATTACACCTAAAGATTGCTGGAAAGCCAGATGCAATTGTAATAGAGGCAGGTCTCTCCTTGTAGTTACATACAAAGCATATCATTTTGTCTTTAAAAGAGGAAGGTCAATAGTATATCAACTATACGTTGTTAAACAGATACACTAGACTAGGAAAGAAGAAGGAAAAACCAACTAAATTATTTAGGTCGTTTCATAGAGCAACAGTGATCTTGTTTTAAAAGCTTCTAAAAGAAAATTTATATTATATTAAAAAAAAAAATAGATAGAGTTGGACATGAGTTCACGATGGTGAAGACAAGGTCTGGCACGTGCTTGTCTTATATTGTCGAAAGCGCAAGAATATCACAGGGTGCCGTCATCAGCGAAGCTGAGCAGTGGGTTTCAGTGGGATTGAGAGGAGATCATTTATGAATATTAGGAAAAGAGCGGATGAAAGAATTGATCCTTGCGGAACTCCGACCGAGATGGCGTGGGGATTAGATTCGATGCCATCCAATATTACCTTTATTGAACTGTCAGAAAGGAAGCTTTGGATATTCCATTAGCTTTTTGTTGATTAGAATATCCATGACTATTAGGGTGGTCCTTAAAAATTTGTTTTCTTACTTCACTTTGGGGAACCCTGTTATTTTATTCTACTATATAAAAAAGGATTCCTACAACAAAATTATGTCAAATGGTCTTTCAGGGTTTCAATGTTTCTATCATTATTGTTATTTGTTGCTAGTTGTTGTTTGAAATAAATGATATGATATCTCCGTTTCTTGAATACCTTCACTTACTCTGTGTTAAAATATTCTGTAAGAAAGAAGGTACAAGATACCTCTTTACAAAATCCAGTCGAGTATGAAAGTATGAGAGATTGAACCGGTTGAATCCACATATAGAAAATATACTTGTGATGAATTGAAACATACTCCAATATCTAAATTGGAACAAATTTAGTTTACACGTCTAACGTGTTGTGTTATCTTAAATAACTATTTTAAAATAACTCAAAATAACCTACCTACACATACAGAAAAAAATAATTAATAGTGTTTGCCCAAGATTTATACAATTATTAACCTAGAAGATATTCGAAAAAAAAAGAAAATGTTCATTCAGTAACGATGAAGCAATAGTGTGCGCAAAAAGAGATAAACATGCAAAAATTTTGAAAAAAATAATGAAACGTGCACAAAAAAGCATTCGACAACGAACTGAGAGTTGAAAACAATAATAAATCTAAAAACGAGGGAACGTAATGAACTAGTACAAAATTTTGATGTAACAACAATATCAACAATATCAACATCAACAACAACTAACAATTAAACAATACCTCTGGCTTTTCCTTGTCGCCTGTACTTATCAATTGGTATTTCTACACCAATCCCAGTAACTGGGTTTCGTGCTGAAAATCTTGGGGAACGAACTTTATTATTGCTACTTGCATTGGAAGCTGGTGAGACAGCCGAGGATGTTGTTTGACTGGTGCTAGATGTCGCACTGCTCGAGTTCCCATTCATATCCATTTGCTTGCAATCATTAGCAGTGGGAAAGTTGTTAATATTATCACCATTGGTTAGTATTTGGCCGTTGTGTTGGTTAGTTTTTTCTGATGATGAACAATTTGGTGAACTGTCTGGATTTAAAGGAATTTCTTGAGTATTATTTAATTCTTGTGTATTTGAAGCAATGTTATTTATATCTTCAGATTCTTGCAAATTATTTGTTTCTTGATTAACTTGAGAGCAATTTTCTTGATTAATTTGATTATTTATTTCTTGAATTTGATTATCAGAAAGTATATCTTGGGAATCGTTTAATTCTTGGGATTCTTGAGTTTCTGAAAGTTTATTAGAATTAACTTTGTTAATTTATAAAAGAGCAGATAGAAAAAAATATTAAGATGCTTTTTTTTATATAATTATTGTAGTACACGGTGCAGTTTTTTATGTAATTTGGTGGAAAATTTTAATATAATGCAAAAACAAATTATCTAAAATTAAATATATTAAAATCGAATTTGAATTCTTAAAACTGCAAAAAAACTGGAATTGTAGGATATTACAGGATCTTACGTGTTTTGAATAAGAGTTTAGGGATTTACAATGATTCACCTATACAATTTACAAATATATAACAATTTTTGCATTACTTTGACATTTTCATAAAAAGGGAGTTACTTCGATGAGAAATACCACGTTGTAAAATAGAGGTACAGTAGTTTTAGAGAATCATTTACAAATTATGGCGGAAGGCCTTATGGGAGAATATCGAGCTGATTTTAGGACAAACAGGTCAACATCCGCCTAAACTGTTGACCTTAAAGCAAATCCTGAAGAAAACCTGGGAAAGGAATGTAGATGTATACCAGATATTTGTCGACTTTCAACAGGTATATGATTCAATAAACAGAGAGAGGCTATACAAGCTGGTACAACCGATCAAATGCGCAACAAATAGCACACTGGCGAAGCTAAAGATCCAAAATGTTATAACAGCAAAGTTCGAAGTACGACAAGGACTTAGACAAGGAGATGGATTGACCCCATGCTTTTCAACCTGGCCCTAGAATGGGTGATAAGGAAAACGCCAGTCCAGAGAAGTGTATTAATAGCTATACAGTCGGTACAATTCCTTGCTTATGTGAATGATGTGAGCTTTGTGGAGAGGCCCTTTTTGGCAGCCAATGAAGCTTAAGTCGAACTAAAGCATGGCGCCCACTGAGATGGCGATAAATTGGCGTGGTAAGTAAATGGCAAGTGAAATATAACTATAAATCCTACAAAATAGAAGTAGGGTTAGTTCCTTGTTCGGCAAAAGTAGTCCACCAGATATTTCAGGCGGCGTGCAGATCACTTGGCTTGCTGGAGGGCAATGCACCCTGGTATCACACTCTGGAAGAAGCATCCGCCTTTGGCTCTCCTAATAAAATACGTGAACTATTTGCCATCATGTTGGTTTTCTGTCAAGTTGGAGATCTCCTTAAATTGTGGGAGAAATTCTGAGTCTTGCGGAAGATGTTGCATGGCAAATGGAGAGAGAGCGCGGAAATGTTCCAAGTGGTCTTCGACATTGCTTACAGCTTATGCTTCTTTAGGTTGTTGTCATATAAGCCAAAATTATAGTGCATGATGAGTGAACCATACCAAGGTATCAAGGCACCAGGACATTAGGGCCGCAATCAACTTATGGGTGGAGTTACAGTGCTTTTGCTGCGGACACGTGCAGATGAAGTAAAAGCCTGCCTCAAGTCATCTTTCTTATGCCCCATTGTCAAAGTTCCCTTCTTGACAGTTAACATGCGTATCCACCTTCAACGTGATTTGAGCGGTGGTGGAAAGATTTGGAAGAGAGAGTAGCAATAAATATTTGGAGTAACCAACATTAATCAGGCTGGACTTTATAGCGGATCACGGCTGAGGGAAAAAGCTATTCTCACTCCAAAAATGACTCAGTCAACAGCAACAACAACTTTCTGCTAGAGGAGCTGTCAATTGGGCATATGAAGTATGAATATGTAGAGTCGATAACGGAGGCCGAGAATTGCCCTGTAGAATTCTCATACACTTTTAACCTACGAGGAATACCACCTCACGGACTCTACCTCAAGGTTGGCGCTTCAATCTTTCTGTAGCGTAATTTAAATCGTCCGCCTAAGACTTTTATTTCAAAAGTCTGCAATTTACTGTTAAGGTTTTGTTACGCCTTGACCATCAATAAGGCTCAGGGAGAACTTTTGAACGTGACCAGTGTAGATCTGAGGAGTGAGTGTGAGAATTGAGGTATTGAAAGAATAGTCCTACTAACTCATCTCTTCCTTGTTCATGAAGCTCTATCTACCCCATAATGGTCCCCATACACGCTACGGTCCCCCGCAGCGTCTGTGGGAATAGACCTGTGCAGTTTTTTGAACCAATTCACACCACAAAATTTAATTAATATTTAGATAAAAACATTATAAAACAATTATATCCTTGTATTTAAATTAGAAATCAGAAATTCGTTTGCAATGTTTGCAGAAAAGACTAGCTAAGAATTTGGAGCTATTGAACTCTATTTGAGGACCTTTTATGCAAAAGTGAACAAATCCAGTTTGAATACTTTTACACATTTTTTCTCTGAGGATTTATGTTTTGGTTGAAAATACAATTTTAGAAGCCTTTTTAATATATGATTGCCATGTTCTAACAATCACCTTTAAGTATCCGGCAATATGCTTATCTCATTTCGAGGCATAATTGGATTTGTTCACTATTGCGTGAAAGTTCCTCATTTGAGGAATATGCATATCTTTTAATGCATTTTACATCTTGAGACTAATTCGGTATCCTTAGATAAACGCATAAGGACGATATGGCTAGAGACACATATCAAACGTATCCCGTATAAATCATCAAAACTTAACCAGACAAAACCAGAAGCTGGACCTGACTGTTGAAATCGAGACTAGCTATCAAAAAACAATATAAGAACACTAAATTTAAATACAGTGCGACCTCGATAATTACAGTACGACCTCATTAATCCGGATTATTCAATAATCCGGCAAACATTTCAATTGCACTGCGTACTTTATGATCCGAATTTGATAGAACTCGGTAATCCGGACCGGCGTTTTTAGACGTCTGCTTCATTCAAACTACATATAACTATAGAAGACCAAATTGTGCAGCACTTTTGCAACCTGCGCCAAAATGACATCAGACAGACCATATTATTTCATCGGAAGTCTTAGCCTATAGCTTATCTAACAACGAAGAGAAAAGTCTTCCCCCAAATCTTGCAGAAAAGCTGGCACAAAATCATAGCTCATGTGATACGATAGAGACGGTCCAGAGTTAAATAATTCAAACAAGACAGTTAAGAATGGCAAGGCCGTTAAAAATTTAATGTATGTGGGCAGAAGAAAATAATATCCCACTACTCTTGGACTTAAAAGATTAAACAAAACGGCTTTTATAATGAAAATAATATAAAGTTTCAAAAATTTTCGTTTATGTACTATTTTCTAGTTGTTTTCTATTAAATGTTGCTCTTCGCAATAAAAAAAACTGTTCCGCTTCAGTAATCCGAATTATTTAGTTATCCGGATCACCGCGGTTTTAATTAGTCCGGATTATCGAGGTCGCACTGTACTGGTATAATAAAAGTGCAGAGAAGATTCATTTTACGTAGAAAATTTAGCAGAAGTAAAGATTCTATTTGATCCTAACACGCCATGTTAATAGGCCTTCAGTACCCACAAGTAAACAACATATTCAAAGAGGGCTATAGATCCAACACGACTCATCCTGTTTATCTGAGATAAGATAAGTACGTGACATCTAAACTATCCTCTAAAAGTGTCTGCAATCTATCACCTAATGCAAGAAAAGGCACAGCCACCTTATCATCGTTGTGAAGCACGACAGCACATCCCAGCACAGAATTTTACAACCGAGATGACTTCTGTGGAAGGGCTGACAGCTAACGAATTTACTGATTGTGGAACTTAAAGTTTTGTTGGGTTAATTGCTACTCGAGAATTCTTGGACATTACTACGGCATAAATAATAGAAGGAGCTGTTAATAGTTATCTCTTCTTCGCAGATCTAAAGGAATTCAATTTACCAAGCAAAGGAGATAAATCTTTAATTGGAGAAAATATATTTCATCAACTGGGATGAATTTAAACAATTGTGAATGAGAATAAATGAAATAGGTTTCTGTCGTTATTGGTGTTGATGGTCTTTCATGTTGTTTTAGCTATGATTAACATCACACTGCCCCCTATATGCATATTATAAGTCCTGCCCCATAATTTTATTGAAAAAATGAAATGAACTTACCGAGATTAGCACAATGAAGATAATACTCAAGCCTCTAATTTGTACAAGATATAATATGGAGGCATATGTGCACTTGTGAAATACAAGCAAAGATATGAAGAAAATAGAACGTGCTCTTTAAAGAAATTAGAAGAGCCTGAATTTTTACATACATATAGCATTTTTGCACTTCTTTATGAATGCTTACAAGCAGAAGCTGTAGTAAGAAAGGATATTGAATTGGCATGAAGAAGAGTGCTTCTGAGTCTTTGGACTAAAAAAGCTGCCGTAAAGACTTGGAAATTGTGCAATGTAAATATCGTAAAGTAATTTACCTGTGGGAACAAAGATAAAAAGGCCCCCAGGGTGTTTCGCACATTGCAATTTTGCTGAAATTACAGAAAAAGTTGTGAAAAAACGTATTATCTTCTGTAGAATTGATTTGCAATCCAGACAACAAAATTACTGTTTTTGTTGGTCTAGACGGGTATTTATTAACTTTAAATAATTGCAGATCGTTGATTTCTCTATTCTGGTGATCATGAAACAAATTTTCAAACCCCAGCCAATAATGCATTATTGAAGAGAGTTAATTAATTGAGAAGAATCCTCTACTTTTCGATCTTTGGTTGATATTTTGAATAGAGTTTGAAGTCTATCTTTAATAAGTCTTGAGACCTTATAATTTTATAGATTCAGTTCATTACAGTTTGTAAATATCTCCGAAGCATTTTACAAAATGACATTGGCAAAGTGAAAAAATGCATTAACGAAAGGAAATGGTGGCCTCGCACACTCAAAACTCTTAGCGGTGTTCGAGAGGAAAATACTTCGGAGCATTGTTGGCCCCCTTCTGTGATTCCGAAGACTCGACAATGGCAATGACAAAGCTCGGTAGGCTCCGGTGGGCAGGACATCTATCTCGTATGAGTGAGGATGAGCCTGCTTGGAAAGTTCTCTGCGATAAGACCTATGGGTGCGACAGCGAGGGAGACCCAACCTCCGTTGGAAGGATGGCGTAGACCAGAACCCTCAGAGCTTGGAGATGCCAAACTGGATGACATCGGCACAAAACTGGAACCGGTGGAGAGAACAGTTTCGGGAGGCCAGGACCGGATTCCGGTTGTACATCCGTTAAAGAAGAAGAAGAAACAACCACTTGTTTGGAGTTGTGTAAACTGTCATTTTAATTTCGAAAATTAAATGTCACTTCATTCATTTGGCAGTTCCGCCCGGCGGATTGCTGTTGTATCACAGCGACAAGCGATAGTGAAACACCGTGAATCCGCCGGATTCAACAATCAGGCCCATTATTATTTCTAAGTGACCGTGTGAGCTGCACGAACTGATTGAGATAAGATGGTTTACGATGATGGAGAATATAGTGAAACAGACGCAGAAGTCTACTAAGAGAGCAGCCCATAACGGAATTGGAATAGGGTGAGATATGGTCAAAACGGGGTAACTTTTAAATAAAATGAACATAGTCGTTAAAGGCAAGTTTACGGGCGCAAGAGGCGTCAAGAGCAGCAAAAATAGACAGACCATATATTAGAAGAGGTAAAATTAGTGCCTTCGCTAAGTATATACCGACAGTCCTCCTGAGAAAACCGCAATAGAACTAAGTTTCGACAGTTGAGATAGATAACTCCTAAATCTCTTACCTTCTCAACCCCGACTAAATGGACCCCTTTATAGCCATAAAGACAGAATGAAAGAAAAAGATGTAATGAGACTTCCAAGGATTAAGTCGAAATAAGTTTGAGGTCGACCAGGAAAGCTCAAGCCTCCTCCACACATCTTGAATTTGATCATTGGGTGCCGAGATATAAAGTTGCACACCATCAGCGTACACATGAATCTTAGAATGTGTTACTACCGAAGAAAGATCGTTAATAAAGATGCTGAATAAGAGGGGACCCAGAATGCAACCTTGGGGCACGCCAGCTCGAAGTGGAGCTATCGAGGAACCACAACCACCAAAGGGTGAAAAATGAGCACGAGAGGAGTTTCTGCAAAAGCAGAGTGATTGACGCTATTAAAAACTTTAGAGAAGTCAAGCAGAAATAGGCAGCAAACTTGGTGAACGCCAAGAGAGTTTCGGATATCAGACGTAACTTCAAGGAGCGCGGTTCCGCAGCTGTGATGCTTGCGAAATCCAAACTGCCACAGAGTCGAAGTCGATCACAATACTCAAGAATTTGAGTTGCTATCAGCTTTTCAAGAACCTTAGGCAGAAATGGAAGAATACTGATCGAATCAGAAGGGCAAGCAGGAGATGGGTATTGGTATAATTTCCGCAAGCTCCCAAGGCGATGAATGGATGATGTAGTGCATGGCCAACACAATTGTGTATAGTTGTATACTTTCCTCTTACCACCAAAGAACCCACTAGCCACTAGATACGATATTTTCCCATTAAAGGCAAGTCTAAACCACCAGTTTTAGTGGTAAAACCACTAAGTTGGCAGCCCTGGGACATCGGGGCATCGAGAAACAACTCGCTGAAGTGTTATGCCTCCTGAAACGAGTTAAAACTCATCAACCAACCGATGACACGCTCTTGGGGGAGCTATGGCAGGAGAAATCTGGAATGTAAAGAGGGAAGAAGAAAGAAGGAAAGTTACGTAGGTGGGAAAGTGGAAAAGACGAAGGACCATGGGGCTGTCGGCATTCGAACCCGGGACCTCTGGGATGGCAACCAGACGCCTTACTCCGGCTACCGAGGTGATGTTCATATATGCACGCACCTAACTAACTTGATGAAAATTTTGTATGAAGATGAAAGAATTCTTATTTATAGACTTTGTGCTAGCCTAGCTGTCTTACCACTGCCATTCCCTGGCAACATAATCCCTTAATTATAAACGAACTACCCAAAATTAATCACAAATGTTACATTGCATAACACTGCGCGAAATGAGCATCCTTTATATCCTTTATATTTTTCGAAATTGTTATTGCACAAGAATCTAAGAACTGTCCATATCGATAATGGTGCCCACTTTAGTTATCGTAGAAAAGAGCAAATATAAAACCTTTAAACAATTCCTTATGATCCTTGAAAAATTCCTAGCAAGATCAATTAAGATAAAAGAAAACGTGTGTTTAACTCTTTAAGAATAAACTAAACTGATTTGAAACTTGAATTCAAACACTTATGAAAGTGTAAAACAATAAAAAAAACTTGAAAAAGTTGTAGGCCACTCGATACACACACAAGTGGAAAAGCGCTTTTAAATCTCAAAGTTGTTTTTATTTTATCTACAACTCTGCAACAATATAAATGTGATAAATAAAAAAATTTAATTAAATTTTGGTCAAAAGCACACAAAGGACATTTTCACTTGTAAATAACAACAGGACCTTAAGTTGTGCTGTGCTAAAACTATATAGTAAAATTAAATGATTTAATTTAGAGTTAAAGACTGTTGAAATTTATTGAAATTAAAAGGAAATAAAAATGAATAAATTAAAGATTAAATGTCACTTTATCATTTAAATAAATTTAATTTTACTTTTTTTGTTTTACTTACTACTGAGTTTCCGGAAGACTGTTAAGCATTGCAAATATAAAATGAAAATGGTTAAAAATTAATTACAGCACAAAAAAACGTAATTTGTTACAATTGTTAATTAAATTTTTAATTGTGAGACAGTTTTAATTACATCAAAAATGGCCGTGAGTTATATTTTTTTTTTCGTTTAATTTACTTAATGTTTCAAGACTAAAAACGATACGCATCAGTAGCAGCAGCGCTACGTCCAGGTTTGATTGGGTTGCGCCCAATAATCTTAAATCTAATTTTTTTGTGTGCGATGATTGTTTCGATCAGGAATGACTGTTCAATGTCAGCGATTCCATTATAAATGGAGTTTTTCTTGGACAGGAAAATATAACAACAACAACAACACAAAACCAGGTATTAAACGATTTCTTAACGGATCGGAACAAAACTGCTAAAAAATGTCTTCCTAGACTTCATTGCGTTACGTTTTATTCTTGGTAATTTGTTGTTATGAAACAATATTCGCTACACCTTAAATTTTTCGTCTATTTGCAAATTTTTTTTATTTTGGCTAATTTACCGTGAAAATTGCAATTTTTATGTAGCAAATATCTGCTGGCGACATGATCCACACAAAATAACGAAAATATTATTTGGAAATATTTCGCCGTTTTATAAATTAGTTTTGCTGTTCGACGTAATTCATTTTTTAAGGTATTACCGAATATTTGAATAATGCAATACGAAATGAATTTCTTTTCAAAATTAATTTATTCACTGTAAAAAACATGATTGTGATTGTAACATATTTTGGCAGTGACTGCAAAAACCAATATTAGAAAAATCCATATTGCATTGGGGAAATATGAAACGTCAAGATCAAAGCACAGTAATGTTACTGCTGCTGTCTTGGAAGCACAAACAAAGGAAAAATTTGAATTGTTGATAGTCAAAAATCCGCCCATAAAAATATCAGTGGGCTGATGATGCAAAATTAACGGCAATGAATGATGGTTGTTCTTCAAAAATGTCACAAGGAAGGTGTGCGTTTTCCATTCTAAACGATTTTTATTGCAAGAAGAGGCCATGTTTATGCTGGAATTGTTCTAGAAAGTTTAATGAGAGTTCACCGACACCAAATAAAGCTGACAAAACAACAGCGTTTCAAGTATGGATGATACTCGTGACAGAAATGACAAGAAACAACAAATGATTTATAATGTCTTCCCAGTTCGATAATCGCATCAGAAATTGTTTCTATTAATTAATCCTTAATTGATCCCATTCATAAATGGCATCGTTGCATGGCGGTCACCAGCGAGATAGGTGGAGCAACATGTAGTGTATTTAAATATTTAAATACGCACGTGCCATAACTATCTCGGGCGAGAAGTGCGATCATAACCTCGAGGTGGCCACTAGCCACTTCAAGGAGGCTCTGCTAGGATAGACCTTACCTTTCCTACTATACTTATGGGGCTTTTGTGGACCGATTAATCTGGAAAGGGCCAAGGCAAGGAGGGCCGAAGTGGAATTGGTGAGCCCACAGAGGACACCCGAGCCCCGTTTTCGCGAGCTCCTTTCGAACAGACCAAAAGCAGGACGGTGGACTGCAACCCGGGTTGCCAAGAGGCAAACCAGCTTCCATATAATCGGAGACATTCTCATCATCCAGGGTAGCAGGGACCCGCGTAGAAAGAAAAAAAATTATAATAAAAGTGGGAAATCGCAATTACCCTCCTATTGCGACAACAATCAGACTTGGAGCCAGTTCAAGCAATTCGACATCGACATCGACGCTTTATGAAAACGACATTTGTTTCTCCGACTTTGAATTTAGATTCATGTGTCGAATGGCGTTTCCACAAAATAACTGCCCCAAAAAGTATGCAAAATCCCATGGAACCGCTATAACATTGTTAATTTTGACATCGTCCACAAACGGGAAGAGTTACACATAATGTATTATATTTTTTTCATTGGCTCATGGTTAATATTGCTGAAATGCTCAGATCAGTAAGATACCACTTGTGGTACACTAGCATTTAGCTAGTAAATTCTAAACAGATGATGATTTTCTGTTGTTGCTTAATTGAAGCAATATAATTATACTCTTGCAGTAGCTGCTTGCTCGGTAGGCTTGGATGGAATATTTTCGTTTCACCCTCAGAATTTGAATCTTTTAATAAGCTTATGAAATTTGCTTCAATCTTGTCTGACACAATTTCTTGAAAAGGTCTCTTTATCGAGGAAGAATATTCTGGATTACTGCTGCCAGGTCCATATGATGAAGTTTCATTCAACCCACAACTTCGTCATATCTAAAATATGTTTAATAAAATTGTAATTTTTTTACTTTATTTATTTCAGATACTTTTTGCCATTAGAATTTCTTATCGCCGGGCCATCGATTGAATATTTCAGTTAATTGGTACAAAAATTCGTTTTTTAATATACCAAAAATTGAATTCGACGCCAAGTTTGTCGTAGAGAAGGTTAACGACACTTTTAAAACGACAAACATAAAAACGGGCGTGAACTCCAAACGAAATTTAAGGTGTCGTTTTCAGTTGACGTCGAATTGTGTGAACTGGACCCTGGACCGCAGCCGTTATGCCCACAGGATCTGGACTGATCAAAGAGCTCCTTCCGAACAGGCCGACGACGGCAGGACTGCGGTCCGGACCCGGGAAACTTGTACAGTCAAGTGTAAGCGACAAACCACTAGGCAAGCTGAGCTATCTGGCTCACAAATATGAGGAATAGGGGTGTAGTATAATAGGCCAAGCGAACAGCCGCGGTACTTTTGGACCCAATATTTCAAAAAAAAGATCGTCGTATTGATTTGTTTTTTGCGCGTTCGAAATTTGAAAATTCCAGACAATTTCGAGTACATATTAAAAGGGCCAGTGACTTCAATTTAGTTAGTCGTTCCTTAAAGAGTTAAGGTATTCCTTATAACACTGAAGTCCGCTGTTTGTTTTGTTCTTGAAAAGCTTCAATTTGCTTTTGGATGAAAAAGTATTATTTATCGAAATAAACGATGAAAACGACGAAAATATTTTGTTTAAGATCCTATGGGTACAAATATTACGGGCCGCATGAAAAATTTTAATAGTACATTGCCAAGGAAAGTTCAATTAAAGGGTGGGCCATCGAACGTTTCGGATTTGAACTATAGGTTATTTTGAGGTTGGAAGCTTTGTTGACAGTTCCGAAGTGACTGAAAGTAGGTTTTTTGTTTGAAATTTTCGAAATGGGTCGTTTTTCGCTTAAAAAAAATTGGGCATCCATAACGAGTGACTGTATGGTGCGGATTTTGGTCTGGTGGCATTATTGGGCCATACCTCTTCTTCGAAAATGAGTAAGGAAACGCCGTTGCAGTCAATGGTTATCGCTGCCGCGCCATACTAAGCGATTTTTTGTTTCCCCAAAGTTGAAGATGACGACATAGACGACATTTGGTTTCAACAGGACGGCGCAACGTGCCAAACAGCCAACGCAACAATCGATCTTTTGTGCACTGTTTCCGAAAATCGCATAATCAGCTGAAATGCTGATGTTAATTGGCAACCTCGAAGCTGTGATTTGACTCCGTTGGATTATTCCATCCAGAGACGTTTGACGACTTGAAACATTAAATCGATATTGCCATTGACGAAATAGAGTCCCAAAAGAATCGAAAATGTACTGATAAATTCGTTCGGCGGTCAAAGTATAAAAAACAAATATCGAGAATTCGGAGCCCCTAAAATATACTCCTATTTAGGCGCGAGGAGGAATTAGAAATTACGCCAGTTACCATAAATTCTCTATTTTGAAGAAACCTATTAACAGTTGTTTTCGCTTATAAAATTAAATAAAACGGCTTACAGATCAAGATTAACTAATAAACATTTTGTGTTTACTGCATTTTTTTTAAATAAAAAATAAAACCTAAACAAGCCCAGTTATTTGAAAGTCTGACACGCCTGGCTTAGAATAATTAACTTGAAGCATTTAGTTAAATTTATAATTTATATTAGGATAGTTGTTAAGTTTAATAAATGTTTTTTGAAACTAAAGAAAGACGCACGACTATCGTCCCAGAGGTCGGTAATTCAAATCCACTCGTTAATTAATTCGTCTTCTGCAACCTAGAACATAGATAACATTCATTCTTTCTTATCTTTCCTCTTTACAGAAATTCTCCGCTTTCGCCTCTAAGCATAATAAGTAAGGAGGCTATCTCTTGTTCCATTCAACGCGGTAATATTGGATGGAAGCCGGTGGAATTATCCTTTATGTTGGCGTTGTCATTCCTTTCACTCTTCTCTCCACTGTATTTCCGACTAGGTCCAACACTCAAATGATAGAACCGTCTACAGAGGGTTCTCTGAGCACTAGTCTTGTACATAAAAAAAACTTCGATTAATTTTTACAGATTTTATCATATTTTATTTGAAGTTTACTAAACGGAATCTGTAAAATCTCTACTTTGGTTGAAAATTTCATCCGTATACTTTTTAGGAAGATCGTTTTACACAATTCAGAGCTAGAGAACTTAATAGAAATAGGATAGAACAAAGCCAGAAATATACGATTAATGCATTAGAGTCTAGCTCTCCTTATTTTTTTCCAAACCGGTAAAAATGTATCTCGAACACATTTGGTAATAGAAAATATACCATATAGTCTGGCAGTTTTTCAAATTTCTCGTTCAATCGCAAGATCTATATTACTGAGTTTCCATGCAGAGTTTACGCTGAGTTTACGCTGAGTTTACTCAGATTAAGCGCCCATGGAAACGGTGATTGAGTAAAGTTTCGTTAAATCTAAGTAAACTTAACGAAGCCAGTCCGTTTAATCAGGGTTTTGCATATGCGTGTGTTTCAGTATCCTTTACCGCACATATACGAAGGCGACATAATGTAAAATTATTGATCTGCCAATTCAACCCAGAACTACCATGGAAACGGCATCGAGCGATCTTGAGAGAAAAAACTTTCTGTTTACTTAACGAAAACTCGACCCTGGCTCATGGAAACACAGTATATGATTGACTTACTATAAAAATTAGGAGCAGTCGATTGTACACTATTGCCTTCTACGTAGAAAATTGTAGAGCTCAGAAGAGCACTTTCTTTATACTAAGAACGCAATTTTATTTGTTTTTGTTGTGTATTGTAATTACCCTAATTTATAACATTGATTTTTAGCACTTTGTTCGATATTATGTTTGATTACGTGACTTTTTAGCTTTCACAACGACGCGGCAGAAGGGACCGCATTCTATTTTGATCGAGAACAATTGCGGGAAGTTTAAGTCATTCAGCCATGGGTGATATTGGGTGTATGGCGCTTTTAGATCGTTTGACTTTCTTTACAGTTTCTTTATAAATTAAATTATACGCAGCTGCCACAATACTGGTGGCCGTTGTCATTGCCACCATACACAAACCGGTTTTATAGAAAAGGAGCAAGGAAGTGTGTTTTTTCCTCACTTTTGCCTCAGAAACTTTGTCGGGATCACCAAATATAATATGGTACTTGAACGCCTGCAAAAACTATGAGAAATCCCTCCTCCTTCGCGTTTATTGTACAACTACCCCATTATTAATCATATAATACGAGTTTCTCAGTACCAAGATATCGGAATGAACTTGGCAAGGTTTGCAGCCATGAAACATGGGTGTGCAATCAATACTCACACCAAAATCAACCCTCCTACTCAGTACGGAACTTCATTTCTTTGTAGAAATTGAAAGCATTGTGAATCGATAGTAGAGAAGCGCCGAATGTTCGTATTCGGTATATTCGGTGTGTTTTTAATGTTCGTATTCGGCAGAATATTCGGTTAGTTTGCCGAATAATTACTGAATATTTAAATAGAATTATGAGTTACATATGTCAAAGAGGCTTTATTCTGCAACCGTACATAGGTAGTATTTGTAAATGAAACAGACACTTCTCTGTGTAACCATATTTATTCACAAAATCAAAAATTAAAAAAAAATGAGAATCCACACATGAGTCGACAGAAACGAGGCCGATTTGAAACTAATTTGCAACTGCTTGCCGGTCGGAAGCAATATCAAGCTTGTATTTGCGTACTTGCGTTGCATTCAGCGGTTCCATGATATGCGGCGAGTTTCCACCAACCCGTAATTTCGTAGTTGCATTTCGTCCCGACATAACCCAAAAATCTAAGTAACGAGTGTATGGATTGTGTGTGCTATGTCGAATGTGGAAATATAGAAAAAGTTGAAAGTAGACCGACATTTGCGTTTATGTCTAATATATGGAATATTCCGTCAAGTCACATTTGAATACACACATTTCTATATTGTCGGTCACCGACTGCAACGCATGTAGGCTTAGGAATATCACCAGTTTCAGTTGCGTGGTTGCATTTGTACGTGTCAAAGTTTATTCAACAAAATCTTCGTGAGTACAGAACACCGATTGATGAAAAATCAGTTGCGTTTGTGTGTGGACAAAGGCTGCAAACGGGTTGTTAGCGTGATAGTTTGAAACTGGGAGTGAAAATCCGTCGACCCATGTGTGTAGGGCCTCAATGTTTATGGAATTCTTGCTTTAGTCCCTTATTTTTTGGCGATAATTCTATCACGCGAGAAATTGCAATAAAAGAAAGAGCGGCGTATTGAGTGAGCGAGCCGAGCTAGTGCGAAATGCTCAAAGGCTGATACTCGCAGATCGCTTCGCCGACCTATATGAACTGCGCAAAAATGAACCGAATATTCGGCCGAATATTCGTATTCGGTCGAACTCATATTCATCTCTAATAATGATCAAATCAAGGAACTTGTGTTTTCTAGAATAGACTTTTACAAATTGAAACATTAGTTGTTCACTGACTATAAACATTCCAGAAAAATTTCTTATTGAACTGCACTTAATTTTCGATCTGGAGTTAACATTAGCTTAAGATTAATAAGGGTCAACTCTAGTGTATATTTAAATATGCATGCACTTTAAATATGCAAAACTTGATAATGACGTATTATTAGTATTGGTCAAAACTGCGCCTAGGTAAGTTATACAGGAACTGTTGAATTTGCTTGGTTTACAGTACCAAGATATATCGGAATGAACTTGATAAGGTTTGCAGCCATGAAATATGGGTTCCACATTTTTCATCAGATTGGATTGGATCGTCACCAAAATCCCCTCTCTACCCAGTAGGGAATTTTCGAATTCACGAAATCGGAAGCAGTATTTCTTTGTAGAAATTGGAAGCAATGTGAATCGATAGCTATGGGAAGAAATGGTAATGCAAAAGGTAGCTTATATGCCTTCATATTAGAATGAATTGTAATGCAAAAGGTAGCCGTTATGCTTTCGACTCTAGGGCCTCGCAATGTTTGTTAATCGAGCGTTTGGATCTAGAAATTACGCATTCAAAGGATAATGTACGGAATCAACTCTGGAAGTTTTCCACTTCCTACTGGGTACTCTCTTTGGAAAACACGACCAATATCGAATTTACAAGGCGTGATTTAGTATTAATTGTGCATTTGAGAAAGAATAACAGCAAAGGTTTATTGTGAACAACTGACGAAGCTCCTGGAAAAAAGTTTTGCAAGGTGTGACTAGGAAATGCGCAATTGTTCAACATCACAAAATATTAGACCTAACTTGGCAACAATAATTCATACAGGAAAGCAGCTCCTTATTCATCAGATAACGTTCTTATCAGTCTACAATAAATTCATTTAGTTGTTAAAAACCTGATTGGTGATATCACAAAACTCAATTCGAATTACAGATCATTCCATAGTTAGTTAATGAAAATCTATTATGGTCAGTGGTGAAGACTTATAAATTAAGGATTAGCATTTACATACATACATATATTCGGGGTTTTATTTTAAAATATTTGCATACTTAAGAGTACTTTTAATATTATTAATTTACGTTTTTTTGTTGATTAAAGTTTGTTAATACACATTAAAAACTCGTTCACCAACAAAACGTATAAAAACTAGTCAAACCTCTGTGTGAAACCAAACGTTTAAGCAAAAACATTGTAGCTTTTCTTCGAACCTTATTTAATAACCTTCGTTATTAAATTATTACAAATCACAACAAACCCAATTTCTACACCATAATAAAAACCTAAACATTTTCAAAAAAAAGAAACTCTTCTACGAACCACTGTCTACCACAATTTCCTCTCAACACTTACCTGTTTTTGAAACGCCATTTTGTTGTTCGCGATTTCCATTCTCCATTTTGGCATTTCCATTGCCATTATCGTTACCATTTTTAGCAGACGAATTACCATTAACAGAGCCAGGACCTGAGCCATTTTGAACTTTCCCCTCGGCTCCACCAATCGGGATACTGCTCTTCATGTGGTTTTTGGCAGGAGTGAATGGACGTTCTGGTTCGCCAAATAGACGAGAATGAGAATCGACATTTTTATGGCCACCGCGACGAACTGCATCGCCTGAAAATATTAAAAAATCAAATTGGGTATTAGTTTACGCATAATATTTTGATGGATCTGTTTTATGAACAGAACTAGTAGAAATGTAGTAAATGAACATGCAAAAATGCAGTATTTTATATTTGTTGAGATAACGTGGCTATAAATGTAAGTAGTAAAACTAATATTGTCATATTAACCAACTTTTTTGCAGGAGACATTATTATATTGTTACATGGGGACACTATTGATTAATTAAAAGTGCAGCTTGAATTTTTAATGTGCAATTAGTTTGCACTATCGTGTTTGGGGGAGTTTTATGCACTATGCTAGAATTGTCCTCTTTTACTTTTAAACAAAACATATATTAAATTTTTTTGATAACCAGAATGAAAAATGTCGTTATACATTACAATAATGCAATACAATTAATAAGAAAACGGAGTATTAGAATTTAATGTTTGGAAACAGATTTGCAGATTCGATTGATGGACGTTATTTGTTGTCTCGTCTAAGAGAAAGTAGGGTCTTCGATAATGTAAGGCTCTTCCTCGCTTATATGCACGACAAACCCGATTCCACCTGCATATATGGCAAAACCAGGACTAGCCTCATGATTTCGATTCAGCAAGAGGGTCTTCCTACAGATTACAATACTCTGCTCAATATGTTCACAAAGTATTATGAGCAGTACCAAATAACATCCCAACAAGTAAAAAGGGATCTCTCCAGTTATGCTTCGCACGTAAGATCTCTACATGTATCACAGCTCCAAAAAAGCCGTGATGAAATGCGTAGATATTATCGTCCCTAACTAGTTACTTCTCCAACGACTAACCCAATCTCGACTCCTCACCCTAAACCAAGCCAACTGGAAGATATAAGGCTTTTCTATCACAACTGCGGTGGTATGAGAGGCAAGGTGAATAATCTTTTTGTTGGCGCAAATTCGTGCCAGTTTAATATACTCGTGTTCACCGAAACATGGTTGAATGAGACTTTCCTAAATGAGGAGATCCTAGACTGCAGCTGGACTATCTATAGATGCGACAGAGACTACAATTCCTCCGGTCTAACAAGAGGAGGAGGAGTTCTAATAGCAGTCAGAGACCCCTTAAATAGTGAACTCATAACTACCAACGGTTCACAATTTTTTGAACACATCTTCATACGTGTCAAATCTGGCAAGAAACACGTATTCATCGGCTCATTTTATATCCCCCCCAAAGCTGACGAACCTATATATGACGATCTACTACATATCTTAGAAGAAGTCAACAAGACTCTTTGCAGCAATGACGACATATTCGTCTTAGGGGATTTCAACCGTCCAAATATTTCTTTTATCCCTGACGAGGAGGATAACCTTCTTCCTACCAATGTTATAAATCCTATCGATATAAAGCTTATCGACACCTTTTACTCCAATGATTTACATAAAATTATCAGTCAACCAAATTCTTATGATAATTGGTTAGATCTAATATTCACTAATTGTCATGAAGAGGTGAAAATTCTACCTGCTTCCGAAGAGGAGAACCTATTCAGTAATTCTATTCACCACTCTGCGTGGGTCTTGGAACTCAATTCTTCAATCCCCAAACACCACAGAACATACAACAATACTGTTGTTTATGACTTTAAAAACGCAGATTTTGAAAGTATTTGCTCTGAATTATCCCTAGTTGACTGGGAACATAGGCTATCTGCCAATGATCTTGACGAGATAGTATCTTGTTTCTATACCATCATTTTAAATACCATTGACAAATATGTACCCAAGATAATTAAAAGGAATAAATTATCGGAGCCGTGGCTTGACAGAAACATTCGATCTCTTCGCAATCAGAGAAACAAACTGTATAACCAGATAAAAAAGAACCCTAATGTCACCGAGGAATTGAAACTGGAATACAATAGGTTAGCTTCAGAATTTAATCTTAGGTCACGTGAGGCCTATACCGCATACATCAATTCCGTTGGAGATAGCATTATAAAAGACCCCAAAAAATTTTTCGATTTCGTTAATTTAAAACGAAAGACATCAGGCTATCCCTCAACAATGACAAATGGTAGAATGCACTCCTCATGCCCCCAAGAAATCTGTAACATGTTTGCTGATAGGTTCAGCGAAATTTATTGCCCCAACTCTATTCCAAGGCACACTGATCCAACTGATGCGCACCCTCCAGTTCTCATAGATGATTTATGCCTGTCGATTGAAGATATACTGACTGGTTTAAACAACCTTGACCCGAAAAAAGGTCATGGACCTGACAATCTGCCCCCTAGTTTTTTGCAACGATGCTCAAATCATATCTCATTCCCTCTGTATCTCATCTTTAATAGGTCATTATCGTTAGGAAAGTTTCCTACGTTGTGGAAGAAATCCTACCTCATACCAATCCATAAGGCGTCTGATAAGCATTTAGTGGATAACTACAGAGGTATTGCTATTTTATCAACAATCCCCAAACTGTTCGAAAAACTCATCCACGACAAAATTTCCCCTTTAATCGACCCACACTTAAATGAACAACAACACGGCTTCAGAAAAGGGCGTTCGACCACTTCAAACCTCATGGTCTTAATCTCCGAACTCCTCTGTATCATGGAGAAGGGCCATCAAATCGATGCTATTTATACTGACTTCAGCAAGGCCTTTGATAAGGTAGACCATCATATTTTACTTGTTAAACTCTCAAAATTTGGAATAACAGGTTCTGCTCTTGAATGGTTAAGATCATATCTCAACGGAAGAACACAGGTTATCAGATTTCAAGGATTCCTTTCAAAGGAAATCGATGTAACTTCCGGTGTTCCTCAGGGCAGTCATCTTGGCCCTCTTCTGTTCAATATATTCATCGCTGACCTCTCCAAGAAATTAGAGAATATCCCGCATCTCTTTTACGCGGACGATCTCAAAATATATAGTGTCATTAAGTCCCATACCGACGTATCCTTTATTCAGTCGAATCTCAATGCATTACAAGACTGGTGCACCACTAATAAGTTGCATCTTAACATCAACAAATGTCAAGCAATTACCTTCTCTCGTAAACATAACACACAGCAGTATTATTATCATCTCAACGACACGGTGTTGAATCAAGTCGATCACATTGTCGATCTAGGTGTCGTTCTGGACAAAAAACTTAATTTTAATTTGCACTATGATAATATTACTGCCAGAGCCAACAAACTTCTTGGCTTTATAAAGAGAAGAGCTAATGAATTCGACAACATTTGGGTCACAAAAACTCTTTTCTGTTCTCTAGTCCGCCCTATCCTGGAATATGCATGTCCCATCTGGGATCCCATATTTCTCATAAGTAGCAACAGGATGGAATCAATTCAAAAGAAGTTTATCCTCTTTGCTCTGAGAAGTCGACACGATCCGCGAGACTTTCTAAGCCTACCACCCTACACGGAAAGGCTCAAAGTGTTGGACCTCTTGCCACTCTCTTCTAGGAGAAAATTTCTTATCGCGTCTCTCACCTTAGAAGTCCTTAACGGCAACCTTAGAGTGCAGTTTTTGTCGGATATGATCAAGTTCAACGAGGATACCCGACTTACAAGACATACGAAACTGCTCAAGGAATACCCACATCGGACCGAGTATGCAAGGAATGAGCCCGTTAACAGATGCTGCGTGGTCTTCAACAATTATAGATCATGTTACTCCCCTTCAATAGATAAAGCATCCTATAAAAAAAGACTTAAATCCTTCCTGACAACCTAATACTAACACTCCTTAGAATAAATAATTATATATGCCAGTGTTTATCTATATGAACTCTTGTGTATTTAGTTTAAGTATGCCTTGTTTGGCAAATAAATAAATAAATAAATAGATTATGCTTGGGAGAATGGAGACAAACTAGTCGAAAAACATGAACATTAACTGACTCTCCAAACATTTTCAATAAAGAACCTGATACGATAATCTTTACCAAAGGGTTAACTTATTTTATAACAACGTAAACTCAAAGATCCAGACAAGTGTTTACAGTGTTTTAAAGTGTTTAAATAGCAACACACTCCATCGATAAATCTACAACATTTAAGACACCACTTTGTCCTCCTGCGCCAAGGGTTCCATTCGATATCAATATTTAGATTGCGTGTTGATGGTCTGCTATTTTTATTTAGTTAAAGGCGGAAATATTGCAAATATTTGGAAGAGCATTGTGAAATTGGTAATCGACACCATTAATTGTAAAGAATTTTGACTGATACAAATACGTAGTAGTAGTAAGTAGAGAACACGAAGTATATTAACTAACCACACAACTGTTTATTTATTGTGCTTGCTTGTATAGCGTTATCTATTGAGCAATCGTTTACAGTAAAGGAAGAACTCAAGGGATTTTTTTGAAGTATTTCCGATTGATCGATAAAGCACGGACTGCAAAGCTAGAGCATATAATAAGTGATCAAAGACTGGAGGAAATTTGCAATGTACATAATATGCTAAGAACTTGGATAATGTGTTCGATTGGAGCTCGGTATTCGTGTGCCAGCTTTGCCAGTTAAGAAATACGTGGAGGTCAATTGTCAAATTACGCCGCCTAACGATTAGTCTCATAATAAAAATTAACCTTTTCGTGATTTTAAAAGCGTACAATGCTCAAAATGGCCCCCAAAATGTATTAATAATGAAAAAAACATATGCTTGGTGGAAAAAACTGACTTTCTGAGTCTGTTTTTTCATTATTAATACGTTTTTAGGGACCATTTTGAGCATTGTACGCTTTTAAAATCCACTATTTTTTACTTGTACATGATAGTACAAGGTTTGAAGAAAAGTTTAAGCTCTCGAACGTTGATACAGCGAAATCCATGGATCCATGGATTACAAGAACGCCTTTTTTGCAAAAAGTGAAATTTCAAGGAAACTGTTCAATATTTCGCAACAAAAATTACACCGTTTTTTCAGCTAGCAAGAAGCAATATTTGCACCAAATAACAAATATGTAAGTGATGTTAAACAAAAGTTAATAACAAATTAAAAAAACGTGATTTTCGACAGTTTTTCCCATTTTTCTCTATATTTTGTGCCCTAACCTATAACTCAATATACATCAATCGAAAGATTATTTGAATAGCTACAACTTTATAATTCGATTTTTTTCGATCCGAGGTCACGTTTTTCTTTTATTCGCTAAAAACAGTTTTTCAGTTTCCAGAATTTTTTAGGTTAGGTTCGCCATTCCAAATTTCGAAAAAAAAGACGCTATCTTTTTTAGAATTTTTTTTCCTATATGACCATATTTTTTGTTTTCTGTTGGCAATTACTAGATGGATTTGCGTAGATTGATTGGACTACAATTCAGCATGTCACTCTTGATGCTGAAATTTTCAGTTGGACATTTTAATAACAGATTTGATTTTCAAGTTGAACTTCACATTCTTCAAAATGCAAAAGAAATAAAAAAAAAGAAGCTATGGGTTTTGCTAGAAGAGGAATTGCTAGTGAAATTTTGGCAAAAAAATCGTAGTGAATGATAGAAAAAACTGTTCAGTGAAATCATTTCAATTCAGTGCGAACGGTTCTACAGATAGCTCGCAAAGCCCTGAGGCTACGACAAGCGGGTGCACTGAGCGGGGAAGACGTATGAACAAAGCAATATACTGGGAATTGTAGAACAGCCTTATGATTACTGATCTCGGCAATTCATTTCAACTCGGGTTTCAATGTCCAAATCTCCACCAGAAAGAGCTTCTTCCTGAATCTTTCAGTCTAACAAGAGCTATGACGTGGTTCTATATCTAGATGACTCCAAATCAAAATGGGCACATCCACCGGGCACATTGTGCGTTGTTCTGCGTAGGTGCGACAAGTTTTACCGACAACGCATGCTTTAGTTCCGGATTAGGTAGACTGCACAGAACCCTTGTCACCGGAGGGATCATAAATCTCAATAAACTAATCTGTGCAATTAAAGGCCACCTCTCCGCCCCTTTTATTTCGTTCGTTTGTCTTAACCCTTACACGGTCAAATTGGATGTACATCGAAGTGCGGATGTACAACCAAAATTATCGATTGTGAGCCGGTAATACTCGGGGTGGGCGTCGGTTTAATTAAAATCAAACTGGGTTTAATTTTTTTAAGGTTCCGCAAAACAATGTATTTTTAGAATTAAAGTATTGATTTGCGTTTTGTACTGACTGCTTAAATCCAACATACGCGAATTTCACTTAACGCGAGTTTTTGAGGAACGTATCTCTTGCGTAAAACGGGGTATTACTGCCCTTAGTTATATTAGATTTTGAAATGTGACGTAACGAAATTTAGGGTCCCTCGCACCGCTTGTCACAAAATGTCATACTTCGTCGACCCCTCCCTCCCCTTAACGTGTGACGTAAATTATGGATGGTCCCTCATCTCTTCCAATTCCTTAATTTTTTTATGTGCCAATTAATCTGATTGGCGCACAATAAATCGGGTTTTTCTTCAAAAACAGTACCGCGAGCAGGACTCTTTAGACGCGCGCCAATTCTAATCATATTAATAGAAGGCATGACAATAGCAAGGAGAGCCGAACGAAAGGCGAACTCAAAGCTAAGATACGAACCAAAATAGATACTATAACGACCGAAATATTGGCGAATGGTATGCAGGATGCCCGAAAAAGAGTTGCTTGTTGCGTATTGAATGGAGGTGCTCATACATATAATCGACATTGTATTAAAAATCTTGTTCGTTTGTCAAAATTGGCTAAACAATTTCAGAGTTTTATTCTATGTTGAAATACCGCCGTCTAGGTGGCGCACCAGCTATGATTAGGCGATTTTACCAATTTGAAACGATATGGAATGTCGATCCTCAGCGACCATTTTCTGATCATGCAACGAGCATAAGGAAACTTAGACACTGTATATCGGCCATGTTATTAAAAGCTATAGCTGTAAAATTTAGAGGTTATAGTGATTAATGCTGGGCAAATCATGAAGTTTCAATACAGCTCGTGCAAATCATTAAACTTAACTATGAAAATGAGTGTTCAGTTCGAGCTACGTTCAGTGTGCTACGTGATTTTTACGGTGAACACGATCGTCCTGTTGAGTAGTCGACTATCAGTCGTTTGGTAGAAAAATTCCAATCAACCGGGTCAGTAAACAATCAAACACAGCACCCGTCTGTCGTCGTAACGTGAGGTCTGCAGAAAGCATTGCTGCAGTGAATGAGAGGAGGATAACCCAAGGCAGTCTATTCCTCGTTGCGACCATGAACTTGGCCATTCGCAGACTTCAACTTGGCGTATTTTGCTTCGAGACTTGGTGCTGCTACCGTGAAAGATTCCGTTGCCCCACGAATTGAAGGTAAACGACTATAGGCTGGAGCAGTTTCTGGAGCAGTTGGAAGTTGACTTTGATTATGCGCGGAAAGTCATCCACCAACAAAAAGGGGCATTTTTGGATGAATGGCTATGTGAATAAGCAAAGATGTGGGTGCACAATAATGGATCTTCTGCACGAGATATTCGACGGCATGGTTATGTCGCGTTTTGGTGATGTCAACTGGCCACAGAGAAGGTGTGATTTAACGCCATTCGACTGTGAATTTGAATCTATGCGAATTGAGGCCTAAAAAGACAAAATAACGAATGTCATCAATGCTGAATTTATGCAATCATAATCAAATAAAAAAAATTAATAATATCTTTTTATGCCCAGTGTTTCGCAATGTGTATAAGATGGCGAATACATCCGATCATGGGCGTAACTAGAAAATTATTCTAAGGGGCCAGGTGCTTTTTGTTCTAAATGTAAAGTACGACTATAACAAGAAAGTCTTGGAAATTGATCAATGAAACACAAATTATGTATTATTCATTCAAGTTCATTATATCACCTTCAAAGTAGGCCCCTCAGGAAATAATACACGTACGCCAATGAATAGCCCAATCATCAAAACAGAATCCCAATCATTTTTAAACGCATTTTTTGGAATGGACTTCAGTTCTCGCCGCGAATTCTCTTTTATGTCATCTATTGGCTGAAAACGGGTGCTTCGAAGTGATAATTTGAGTTTTGGAAAAAAAAGTCGGCCGGAACCATATCAGGGAACGCGATTGTTTTTGCAGAAAATTCAGTGGCACTAGTCGAGGGTCAACCACTGACACATATGGTTAAAAAGTGAAAGGCTAACAACTACATATAAGCACAAACTCTTCAAATGACGATGTCAAGCTATCAGAAGGAATGCAACATTTTTATACACGTTCGCACACAACTATCTGGATGAAGACCTAGCGCGACATTGAAACGCTTTTGAACGCCAATGCGCTTCCTATTCATATCAAAGGAGAAGGCAAATTTTGGTATCCACCTACAATAGCTATGGGTAATATGTCGTTGGATAGGTATTTTTGAGCTGAATATAAGTTACTATGACGCCTTGTTCGGAATCTTTGTCCGTTTTGAGCAATACGGTCAGAGCTGTACAAAGATACAGTTTTACATAGCACCCTGTATTTTTGTACCCCTATAACCTATTTCCATGAGTAAGCCACCAATACATGCCTTCATACGTCCATACATTTTCTGGCATCCTCCTTTCTTTTCCTTTTAACACAGGAATATCGTCAGAACGAAGCGCTTGTATTTTGTTATTGTAGAAGCGCAATTGAAGCTGGAAAATGGATGCAAAAAAATGGGAGTGCGTGCTTCCAGAGAGGCTCCATAACATATGAATTGGAAGCGCTGCATTTTTGCTTCTTTTGGCAGCGGTTGATTAATTTCCCGCTGGGGATTTAAAGATGTTATACCCAGTAGGAAATATTATCACCGCTTCAAATAGAAGTGAGGTCCAAGCGCTTCTTTGGTGTACATTTGTAACCAAAAGCAAAGCGCTTTTTAGGTGCAGACTTTGGAAACTTACTCGTAGCACTGGTATTTTTTTCCTTAAGGCAATGTGTGACAAATTTTGCTTTTGTTTTTTTACCTTTTCTGCTTGAGATGGAGCTATCGAAGCTTAAGTTAAAAGCTCCATACCAAGCCGAAACTGTGAGCAGACATGCTTATTTCTACCTTCGTTTAAAGCACATTGTTGGCGCTTACAAATCAGCTTAATTAAAACGCTTCCTTCTGCGGACATGTAATGTTAAAATAAAACGAATCTTCTTACCAAGAGGACGCGCTACTTTCTTTAAAAAAGCGCTTTGAAAGACCTTTTAGAGCGCTTTTTTTCCTAGTGGGATTTTTTGTTCTGCATACTTTATCGAAGAAGAGAGGGAGAGAGAGTTTGGCTTTGACTCGCCGTGTTCACAATGTATGCATTGAGTTCTGCTCAGCATGCTGATGTTCATATATGCACGCACACAACTCACGTGATGCAAGTTTTGTAAGAAGACGAAAGACTTGTTATTTCTAGACTTTGCCACTGACATGTAATAATGGACTGCTCATCTGAAATATTCTTAGTTATGCCAATGCATCCGATACGTTCTTATAGAAAGGCAAAGAGCAGCCATTAGCTTTGTTCCAGAACTCGAATGTGGGATCCAGCGGGATCAAGAATTCACCCAATTTGTGTTTCTTTACTTTCTCATGACAGAAAAAGTGGGGAAATTTTCACTTCCCCTCGTGCAGAAATTAGCCGGAAGTTTTCGGTCCTGCGATTTCTTGCAAGTTGTCAATTGACAATTTTTTGTATGTGTGTGTGTATCTTAAAAAGCGGCATACACATAGACAATCGACATTTATGTTATCTTCTTTTTTATTTGCAAGAAATTGCCCAAATTTCTTGTCAAAGGCAAAGATCTCTATATAGAACCACTTCTGACCCTTCCTTAAAAATCACCCTAAAACGTTTTGTTTTTCCATATGCTCCCAAAATTTCTCTATCCTTCCCTCTCCCCTGTACCCCTAGCCTACCCATCACAGCCTCGATTGGAAACTTTTGTCTTCCCTAAATTTAAACAACTGAATTTTTGAGGGCAAGATTTACTTCTTATATCATTGTAGTGTCATAAATCGAAGTTGTAGTCTTAGTTGAACTGACGGACGACCTGACTGGACTGATTGACGTGGACCTTTCTCATGGTTCAAATAACAAAATAACATTGGAGAGAGAGTTGAAGACACATTGCAACACACGAAATCTTGGTTGAGTATAGCTAATAGCTCATACCAATAGGTGATCTGTTCAGATCACGCCAGAGTCCCTTCTGGTGAAAAACAGAAAAAAAAAAAAAAAAAAAAAAAAAAAAAAAGAAATTGCCCAAAAGTCGTTTCTTTATTTTCTGGATTTTTGACAAAATTATCCCCACCATTCAAGTAAGTTTTTGCCCAACAAATTTTTGCAGGAAAAGTACTGGAACAGACCTATTTTGATTGAACGATCAGAAAGTAAAGTGGAAGAACAAAGTGGCCCTGTACAAAATACAAGTGCAAAGTTTCGTCGAAAGATCGAAACCTTTTACAACTGTCAAACGGAAAGTTTTTAACGCGGTCGCAGAGGAAACAATTTAATGAGCTGCAAATTCTTTTAGATAGTTATATTAAATTAATCTCTAATAAAAAAAAGATAATTTTATTAGTTTCAAGCATTTCCACAATGGTAAATATGCAACAAAACCATAAGAAAAGACCACAGTCTACGTATGTGGTAAGTAGAGTAAAGCGCTACTTTGAGGCTGCCGTTTGCTGTTGCCACTTTGGTGAAACAGAGACAGAACCATACTATCTTTTCTGCAATAAAGGAGCTCAGATTTGCGCTTCCAGTCGGGGATGTAAACTGTCCTTAAATTATCATTTGAGGAACCTCGGAACAAAATGATTAAAGAATTAAAATTTGGGTTGTGCCCAGTTTTCGAAAAATAAGATACATTAGACCGAATACGACTTTCTTCAATATTAAGCCAGTCTTGCACCTTCTTCGATGGTAGCTAGAGCTTCCTTATTAAAATTATCGATCGTCCGTTGTATTATCAATTATTTTTGAGGATCACAAAAATAAAATAATTTTTTTACCACTATGTGCAAAAATGTTTGGCGATGTTTGAGAAAGCAGATGCATAAATGAAATTGCATAATGTAGATACTAGAACAGAATGACCAGTGAGTTTAAATTTAACACACTACAATAAAATGTTAGAAATTAGGGAGCAGGATTAATACTGGGGAAAATAGTGGAGATTTTGATATTAAAACTGTTTTTTCTTCTTTTACTAAGCTTCCGCATTATTCTCTAATTTACCAATTATGCCAAATTTTGATGTTTATTTTGTGTGTTTCGTGTTTGTGTATGTGTGTGTAAATTTTAGTAACTAGAATTTTTTTTTTGTAAGAATTTTAAATAATTTTTTTTTTCAAATTATTGTAAAAAAAACAAAATAATTTTTCTTTTTAAATAATTTTGTTTTCAAAATACCACTAAAATAGAATCTGTGTATTCCTTGCCGGACTGGAAAGAAAGAAAATTTTAAACGTTGGATTAGGCAAGATTTATTTTAAAAAAGAGAGAAGAGAGAGCAAAAACGAAAAGTTGAGAAATTAATCCAACATTAAGAAACAATTTAAAAAATAATATTAAATCAATGATTTTTTCTTCTCAAGGATATTTAAGGAGTTTCTTTGTAGGGAGTAAAATAAAATAATAAAAAGGATGCGAAAAACTAGTTCTAGTATGACTTACCACTATTTTTTACGGCCGAGTCTGAATTACTACCAAAAATATTTGAAGCCATCGGATTTCTTACACTTCTTGGGGTTGATGGTGTCTCTGCGCCAAAAATACCACTGCTACCTCCTCCTGGTGGTCTAAGAACTCTGCAAAAAGTAATAAAGAGCAAAATTTTAGGGAAAGTGGTAAAAATATAAAAAAATCAATATTGTAGATATTAAGAGAAAAAAAAAGAAGCTGATTCATTATATTTTTTTTATTTTATTTCTGGCCAAATTGGCACTGATATAAAGACGTTTATCGTGCCACGCGATGACGATTGCTTTTGATGGGGCGATATGAAATTATTAATGATAATCGTGAAAGGTGGATTTGACATGATTTTAAATGTTTTTCTTTGTTCTGCAACTTTCCAACCACTTTGTATAAATTGTATTTATGTTTTTTTGGTGATTTGATGACAACAAATAACGACTTGGCATTTTGTTTTAGAACATTTTAACTTTTGGGTTTTTTATTGGTTTTGTAATATCTTTTTTTAGTCATGAAAAGAACATCACACAGGACTAGCTGGAGATACTTAACCACATATATTTGCGTTTTAGGAGGTATTTTAGCAAACTTTGAAACATTTGATAGATGCTTTGTATTAATCTACTTAGATATTACTTTTAGTCTGCGAAAACTTAGGGGTTTCTTTCTATTAATAGTGTATAGGACTTCACAGTGTTTCTATGTTAATCGTAATTTCTTTTCTTATCTAAAACTTCTTTTGACATCATAACAAATTGTGCCCTTCATAGTGTCTATATATGTGACATTTGATATTTTAACAAGATTCCTGCTCCACCATTCCCGCTCTACGGCAGAAATAAAACAAACTGAACTGATTTTTCGCAAATGCTTAAGTCTTTTGATTTCCCACTTCGAAAATCTAGTAACTCTCCTTCTTACTTGCATTTCCTCTTTATAGAAATGTCTGTAAAAATAAGCTTGGGAGTCATTTCGGGTTTGATCGCGAAGGTAGCATTTTGTCAAGAAAGAACAGTTAGAGAGAAAAGGACCAGATCCCGGTTGTAGAGCCGTAAAAGAAGCAGGCTAAGGGGAGCGATTTTAGAGCGCTGTCAATATGCTCCGAAGAGAAAGAGATTTAATGGGACGAAGAAAACCGGGCAATTATCGTGATGACCGTAAGCGGCGCCATTAGCATACTCAATAGATCGGTTCACGTTAGATTGCGGAAGTCAAGCAGCTTTGATCATTGTTAATACAATACCCCAATGCTTGATAACACTGCTGCCCAACACTCGCGTTTGAAAGGACAAAAAGCGAATTGCTTTTCGACCCGCAGTTGTTATTCACGCTTTAAAATGTGGGTTAGAAAGTTTCTATTTTTGTGACTGCTTCATAAAACCTTCTAAAACATCACTAAAAGGAGTGCTCATCTTTGCGGGCATGCAATGCTAAAAATGAACTGATATGATTAGGAAAGCGCTCCAAGCTTCTTAAGGAGGGTTTTATTATTGATATTTCACTATGGGAAGTAATGTTTATAAGTATATTGGATTGTAAGAGCAAGTCAAGGCTCCAACCTACCAACTTCCAGGGTTGAGTCGTCCAAGTAAAATTTTTGTTTTTTTTTTCACTAAAACTCCAAAAAATATGTAGTTGTTTTTTTGTTCAAAATAGGAAAGCTTGGACAATTTCCTATGAATAGTGTCTGCACATATTTTATGCTACTGCTTTTATTATTGAAGCTTATAACTTGCAAGTTTGTGGGTTGGAGCCTTGATTTTTACACATAGATGGGAGTATTCTGCGTAGATTGCCACCTTATTCACGAAAATATCTCAAAGGGTACAAAAATACAGGGTGATACGTAAACCTCTACCAAAAAAATTTCAAAACGCCTAAGCGGTAAACCGTTACGAGTTTTGCAAACGATTTCAATTTAATTTTTAGCATGTAAAGGGGATTTGGGGTGAGCTATTTTCGACAATGGCGGATAACCTTCTTGGTGCGGGGGCTGGGGGTGCAAGGGCGAAAATCTGCTGTGATATCTAACCTTTTCTAGCAAGTGGGCTGATAACTACGACTTGCCAAAGGGCTGGAAAGCAGACTAATATGTCGATAATAATCGATATTTTACAAGCCTTATATTACCATCTTTCTCTGTAGGGCATTATCTTGCGATCGATTTTTAGAGCACTTCCGAATATCCGGTGATGTTCAAGTTTGGCACACATCTTTGGTTCTGAAGACAATACAATACAGTACATAATATTCAAATTTATGGTACATCCAATATGGCGGCACCATAAAATAGTTGAATACCCTCCTTTTTCTACGCTCCCGACAGTGATATCAAATGAAAGGGTATGGCGAGTAGAATACAGCTGATGTTTTTTTCTTATCAGATGATATGGCATTTTATTCAAGTATTGAACTTGTATTTCACTAGCTCCTTGCAAATTGATAAACCCACTGGCTAGATCAATGGTTGATGGCTTTATTGTGCTTTTTGTTCATATCTCCAGTAAACTGATGAAAAAGATAATTGCATTCAGCAAAAACATTACAAGCATCTACCGTCAAATCAAACTAATAAATTGACCTTATTTCATAACAAAGCATTCACATTTTTTCCAGCATGCATCCATCTGCTTTAACCGTAACTGCAGATAATAGAACTAAAAGAGCCACTAAGTAGCACCTCAGTTCTTTCACCCCTTTTTTACCCAACTGTTATCCCAACTGCAGCCCAGTGTTTTCCCCCACCACTCCCCGCCATTCCTGAATTGAACTCATTTTTCGTTAATGTCGGTAAATTTTTGATCTACGATGAACAATGATCATTCACGTAAAGGTGTTGGCTGCATACCTTTCTTTCTGAGCTTACTGCGCACAGCCATCAACCACATCACAAGCTTCTGTTCTATTCAGAAAAATTCCAAAACTCAGCTTTAATTGAGCAAGAAAAAAGGTGAACAAAAAAGAATGAATACCTGAGAAAGTCTCCGGTACTCACTGACGTGGAACTTCTGTAACGCTTTGAAATTGATTTTAATCGCAGTTCCGCCTGCTCATTCTTGTCCATGATCGCGCACTGAAAATCATTTTTTCTGAAAGTCACACTTCTACGAACTCATACAGCCAGCCCCACACTCGGGCTCCCCTCATCCCTTCTGGTGGAATTAAATATGGACTTTAAGGGGGCACGCCAAAAGGAACGAACATGGATGGTCTCCGTGGTGGAGTTCAGTTTTGACGAATGTTTTTCTATATGACGATCATGAGCGGCAATCATTAGAATTATTTTGCATAACGCGCCAGGAATGTCTCTCGGTGTTCCCATGTCAGGTGAGAGGTACAATGACTTTTATCTGTTTTCCACAACGTGGAACAAATTGGAACTAATTTTATACTTTTTCCTTGTTTTTTTTTGTGGATTGTAATGTGAGATGTTTTTGCATTTACTTTTTTTGTTGCTGTTAGTTTTCATTGTGGTAAGGGGTCAATTATTTTAGTTTAAAGTTTCGCTGATCATATAATTGATTATTTAAATTTGAGCAGCTAATTTTACGAGTAAGTGCCGTTTTTGTGTCAGGCAGCACATGAACAAAAGAACTGAGTGATCGATTGAAACATCTTGGAAGCTGGTGCTATTATTTAGGTCAGAGGTGCTGGACCTTAGCTAGATACCTACTATCACTCCGAGAATTTAACATACTTTAAATATCCCAGTATAGAGACGAAGGGAAGAGGGTGGTAAAGGGCTTTAGACTCGAATCCGCCCCCAATCACTCTAACGCAGTTGCTTCGAGAAGCAGGCCCCTGAACTGCACACGTGCTGATACCCAGTGCCTCTAAGGAAGCTAACAAAATTACTATGCCTTCCGGCTCTATAGGGCTCAAAAGTGACGTACCAAGAGCAACGCAGCGCCCTAAGAATCCTTGCTCGATTCGAAGAGGTTGCGGGGGGTGAGATCACCGAGAAGCAACGAGCTTTAATAAGGTGGCCGACGCAGGTTGTCAGGTTGAAAGCGATCCAAACGGCACCTTTTTGCCTGATGATAGGAAAAGTGAGGCCAGCCTCGCGACGATTTTCCTCTCAATTCTTCAGGAGCATTCTGACACTCCTCCTTACTGTCGCGATGGCGGATGGCTTCAGGGCTGCGTGAGGCTCATCGTATGTGCCGATCAGAGATCGGTCAATCTCCATAAAATAGCCATATCCAGAATCGGGGAAGCATGGCCAGGCGCTAATCTCAAGGTTGCTATAAGGGAAGAGATCCCGAGTCGACCGAGAGCACGTTTCTGGATCCCAGCGGAACCAGCCGAGCCTCAAGCTATTCTGGATATTGTTCGGTTGAGTAACCCACAGCTATAGGCGTCCTTGTGGAAGATTATGAAACTGGAGGATTCGACGCCCGAGCGGTCACAATTGCAATTAGCAAGGATTCGCTAGGACCTTTGGCGAAATCTGGTAACGTCATAAGTTACGGTTTCCCTTCCATAACTCTGAGAACTTTCAAGACGGCTGCAGATGATGAGCCCCCGGGCACTGCGGGTGACACAGTTACACAAGCTGAACCCAATGGGCCTGGCATTGACACATGAACGAAAGTAGCTAATCCTAAGGTGCCTGAAAAACCCTCCTTTCTTATCCCAATAGGATATCCACATTTCAGGCGTTCCTTCGCAATCAACGACGGAGGACGAACTGAGGGACTTGGCCCAACTTTTCTTCGGTGGGAGATGATGATATTCCTCTCACACCGAAGAAAGACGAGGCTGACATAACGCTGATCGAGATTGATCCCGCTGCTCGCAACCACGATGTTAAGAGAAGCGGAGATTGATCTCCATCACAGCAAGGCTTCATCCGCCAATCTCTGCTGGCGCCTTTCGAAGGCTGATTTAGATTTCGTCCTGGTACAGGAGCCTTGGATTGTCCGGGGCCTGGTGTGCGAAGTCAGGACTCCAAAATACAATTTGCTGTATCCCTGAAATGAGGAAGGTAATCCTGAGAAAGGTAAGTGGCAAGACTACGTGGATTGGATCTTGCTATCTATCACATTAGGGAAATTTAGACAGCTCTAGTCCCTTCGGTGTGGCAAAGGAAGCGGCTAATTATGGAGCCAGCCTCATCATTCGATGTGATGAAAACGCTCACAACTCTGTTTGGGGCAGCTCAGGCACAAATGTAAGAGGTGAGTTGCTTTTTGAAATTTTGCTCCAAAATAATCTTTTACTGTGTAGAAAGCTGGAGATTATCCAGTATACACTCCTTCTCTGATCACAAATTCATCCTTTTTAATGTTAAATTGTGCTCAAGTGTAACGAAGGACCCTAGTTACAGGAATCAAAATCGGTTTTCGGACACCGCCCGACTTGGAAAGGATATCTCTAAAAGCCCAATGTTCCGAGTACTGCTGCAACAAGCAGATGGAACATAGACCATAAGCAGTCAGGAGTCATTGAAACTCCTACTCAATACCCACTTTGCTGGAAAGCTTGGACAATTTCCTATGAATAATGTCTAACAACTTTTATGCTACGGCCTTTACCTTTTTTTTTAGAGAAAATGGTGGTTGAAGTTGAAATTTTAGTCAAAAAAAAAAATGTTTCTTCGAAAAACTCCTTCCACGCGTCATTTTTGGAATAGCTGCCTTTTTATAACTTTTAAATTTCACTGCGACCGATGTTAACTCTACGAAACCCAAATTCAAATGACGTGTTCGAGTACATTCTGACAAACCAGTCCGCAAACACTCAAACATGGTATCACCATCGCAGAGCTCCGCCCGCAAACATTAAGAAAAATCATTTTGGTTTTAGTAGCATCGTTGGTGAGACCAAAAGTTTGGTACTCGTACCGAAACAGCAGACAACCAACAACATACTAAAAACATAGTACAAACATTGTACTAGTACCATGTTTACTCGTACCATGTTTTCAGCCTCTACATTGGCCTTAAAGGCCCTTGGAGACGCTAAAACATGGTACGAGTAAACATGGTACAGGGACCATGTTCGAGGTGATGTTAGCCGTGTACGGGCCGGTACGCGTACCAGTTTTTTGGTCCGACCAACGGTCCGACTAAAATCAAAACTGGTTTGATTTCCGTCGATGTTCGTGGGCGGAGTTTCGTGTTGATGATACCATGTCCTACCATTTGCGGACTTGTTTGACCAAATTTACTCGTACACGAAATGTTTCAATTTACCAGTTGACAACTGAATGACAGATTAACTTGAAATATTTTGACAAGAGAGCGGTGTTCAAGTAAATCGGTCTTAGCACATGTCTTACCGTCTGCGGGTTTTTGGTCGTACCATGTTTACTCGTACCATGTTTTAGCGTCTCCAAGGGCCTTAACACTCAAAGAAACATTCGAACTGTCACTTTTCAAACGAGCGTTCAGTGATGTCACTGCCATCTATGAGGAAAACGCCACAAATTTTTTCCCGGACCTAATATATTAACTATCCTATTAATCTTAAATTAGAGCATGTAATTTTTCTCCCTACAGGCTTAATTGGTAATTACAAAAAATACGTTAATTATTTTCCTATAATTTCTTATAAAAATGGAGAATCCAAATTAAATAATTCCCGATAATTCCCGAATCAATTACGCTCGCTTGCATCTAATTTTTCAATTAACATTTTTCCATTTTCTCTTTACCCTCGCGCACAAACAAATAAATCGTGTGGCAATTAACCCGTTAAAAGGCAACCCACACTGCCTATTAAAAAATTAAAAAACCTTTAATTCGTTTAAACCATCGAATATATTTTTTTGCTGTTTAGTTGGTAGCTCCTTTTATAAATTCTTAATATGCTCTCTGGCGCATGGGTAGCATCTTCATTAATGAACCCCCTTATAAACGCACCAATTAAGCTCTCCTCGTAACTGCTTTATTGTTCACCTCATTAAGGTCTAATGCAGCATAATTGTCAGTTAATGCTCGCTCTTCCCTCCATTGTAAAAAAATAAAGCATGTACACAAAAATACTACTATGGCGGCGATAGGGACAGCAAAAAAAAACCTCACGAAATTATTGCTCTGTTAATCGTGCTCAAAAAGCGGTTGAATACCACCTTTTACCGCACGTGAATTATAATTTGAAAGAAAAAGAACAGTATTCGTGCAAAGAGTGAACAGTTTCAGTTAATGAAGAAGAAGAAGAATACAAGGTGAATATAAAATAACTGTAAATTTTCAATTGTTGCATTCTCTCTCTCTGATTTCCGCGCGCACACACACACAATTTTTTCTTCTTATCCCAAAAGTTATTACTTTCGTTTTGAATTTTTACTTTTTTTCTTTTTATTTTGCCGAAAGGAACAAAACCAATACACAGCGTGAACTCTCCTCGCCGGGAATAATAGATGTTAATCAAAAAAGTAGAGAAAAAAGAATTGTGGACCATCTGAAAGGAGGCAGCGCCATCTAAGAGAGAAATCTTGTGGCGTATTTTACATTTTCAGGCACCGTAGCTAATTCCTTCACTTTTATAAAATTGATTGCAGATAGTTGGACACGCAGTGAACATTGTGTGCTTCTCCGGCCGTATTTTTTTTTATTGTTGTTGCGAATCAGATTTTGTTCGTTGTCTGCTTTTGTTATATACCCTCCAACTCCAAATCCCTAACTCTCTCCCGCACTTAACGCCTCTAAATTACGCGGAACCTCGAGTAACTAAGCATCAAAAGGTAAAGATGGCCACAAAAGACGTGATATAAGGCAAAAATTCGTTGCATCTCGACACCTGCGCGGCTGTTCTTGAAACTAAATAATAACTTATAGGCGAAAGTGTTTTTGTTCTTTATCTGCAAGTTGCTATCTCGTGTCCCGCCTGCAGTGCCTCCCCGTCTTTCCTTCCTCCTATCGAACTTTCACCACCTGTGTTCTGAAGTAATTCCGGTAACTGTCTTCCAGGTGTGTCTCAGCACACAGTTAGATTGCCCCAATAGCACAACAAAAGGGCTCTGTCGCTTGGGCACCGGAAGTTCTTTGTTTCTTACTTTGGAGGATCAATTTCTTCTCTGTTATTTTTGAAGTCTATCAAAAGAAGGTGTTATGAGGCACATTTTGATTTTCCGAAGACAATAGAGACCTCCTGTCTGGGGCGTCCCCACCTTTCCAGGTGCTTCAAATTGTGGCTATTATTACCAGCCGCAAATTTAGTCGTAAACTTTTTTTTAACGAAACAAATTTTGACAATTACATGTCCGAAAAAGTTAAAAACTCTTTTTGGGTTCATCGTGGGGAAACAATGACTTAACGAAAACTGATCAAGGATTTCTTTGGGATTTTTTGGAAGAGATTGGCTTTTAAAGATAGTAAAAGATGAGAAAGGAAACCCATGGGGAGTTCTTTTTTTTTGGGTCGTCCCCGCTTGTTCTTTTTGCTGACATTATCAAGTAATGGAAATCAATTTGATTGAAGGCGAAAGAAAGATTGTTTGCCTTGTTTTGTTATAATTTTAAGGGGAAGGTTGTTGTTACTCAGTGAATTTTCTTTTTTTAAATTTTGATTATTTTAGATGCCTAGAAAAATAAATAAAGGTTGACCTAATCTTAAAGATGCACGACTTCGCTAATTTTTGGACTTCAGTTGATGTAATCTTTCATTATATCTATGTGTGGCTTAATCATGTTGGAGAATTTGTTACTTTGGTTATGCATTTTGATTTATTATTATTTTATATAATAAAGATATTCACATTAGGTAAAGGCGTATTTTTATGAGGTTTGTTTGATGAACGCACCCACCTAAAATATGATTAGTGTAATGCCGGATTCATCGTTGCGGATGAGTCCCGCCACACAAATTTCCTAAAAAGAGAATCATCTGAACTGCGATTCATTCTTGCGGATAAAGTGTGCCGCAAATTTTGTATGATTTGACATTTCGTCAAAGTTTTCTTGGTAAAATCCTATAAAGTGGAAATATAAATTTCAAAAATGAAAAAGCAGAAAAATCGTAGAATCCTTAAAAATGCTGAAATATATGAAATATCGACATAAAACATATGATTTTTTGACAATTTCAAAAATCCGCCGCACAAAAGTTGAAGTTGATTCATGCCGGATTCATCGTTGCGGATGAGTCGCGCCGCACTTATGTGCGCGCATACTTTTTGTATGAAAAATTGTACCTTTCTCAATTTTGGGAAATTTTTGGGATTTTTTTTTCTCTCTCAAAAAAAGTTGAACCAACTTCAACTTTTGTGCGGCGGATTATAAAAATTGTCAAAAAAATCATATGTTTTTGATGAAAATTGTCTGAAAAACTGTCAAATCATACAAAATGTGTGGCACACTATGTCTACAACAATGAATCGAAGTTCAGCTGACTCTCTTTTTGGGAAATTTGTGCGACGCGACTCATCCGCAACGATGAATTCGGCATCAACTTTTTTCCAGAGAGAAAAAAAAATCCCAAAAATATCCCAAAATTGAGAAATGTTCAATTTTTCATACAAAAAGTATGCGCGCACATAAGTGCGGCGCGACTCATCCGCAACGATGAATCCGGCATAAACGATGAATAATTTTTGGATCAGTTGTTCAAGCTGGACGTTCATGTCAAAAGTATTAAACTGAAAAATCCCAAAAAGTACGAAAATAACTACTTCATTCATCTTTCACTTAAAAAATCAAAGTAGCTAATAATTTGATGTCCAATTGACATTTCACATCTTACACATGTGAGTTATGCGTAATTCACTTTCCATACAAATTTTGACAGTTCATTTACGAGATGAAAAACTAAACGATTTACGCGGTTTTCTTTGTGTAATAGACTTCACCCCGCTTAGCGGTCGGATTGCGACCTTAAGAATCAAATTCAAATTTCATAATATAACATTCATTACAGTACTATTTCCTTCTTACGACTTGAAAGTCGTATTAGGCCACTTTAACGCTAATATAAAGATACATGATGGCAAGCTTTCGTTACCCGAAAAATCAAACGATAACGGAGCAGAACGGCTCAATTCAAGAAGATTAACAGCTAGCACCTGGGTTGGTTATCCATAAGAATATACACAAAAGGATATGGACATCACCAAATGGCAAGCACCATAACCAAATCGATCATATTCTAGTTAACATTAGGTCCAGAAGTGGCATCCTAGATGTAAGGAGTTTCCGAGGAGCGAATGTCGACACCGATCGCGACTAAATTGGGAAAATGAGGGCGAAAAAACTAGCAACAAGACAGAAGAAAAAAAGTACGAGGAAAATCCTTGCTAACGAGGATTATTTTTGTACACGCCAAACTAAGTGTTTACTCCAAGAAATGAAGTAAACACTTACACTCAATTTTTATTCTCTCCAGCCTATATTTTTTTATTTTTCAATCTGTTTAAGCCTATTGCTAGTAGTTCCTACTAAAATCAAAAGAAAAATTATGGAGGAATATCATCTCGACAAGTGAGACACGAAAAACGGATACGAAAAAAAATTGTCAATTGCCAATTCTAGAAAGAGAAAGTCACAGGGAGTTAACGGAAATTTTTGAACCACCCATTTAGATACCTAATTGGGAAAAGATCGCAACGAAAAAGATCAACCAATTGAATGTGCTTTTCGTGAATCAAGAAAATGAAAATTTAATTTTTTTGTGTGGAAGACTCGAGGCGCAGGAAAGGCCCTTTATACTGCCGAAAAGCTATTTTCTTCGTTTAGGGTGCAATGTCAAATAGCAGCTCTAGTCGGGAAAGAAGGAACTGCCACAACCTAGCCGCGATATTTTGGCCCCTGTGCTGAATGTCGAGTCGTGATTTGTGACAAGTTTTTTGAGTTGAAAAAAGTGACGTTTTAATCTGTCAAGTGACGTTTTAATCTTCTCTCATTTAATCTATGCTGAAAGTCGCAATTTGTCTGAAACGCCACTTTCTTGAACTCAAAAAACTTGTCACAAATCACGACTCGATATTCAGCACAGGGGCCTTTTATTCCACTTACTCCCAACCATTACTATCGCGACTCTGACACCGGGGAATCGAGAAACAACTCGCTGGAGTGTTATGCTTCTTGAAACCAGTTGAATTTCATCAAACAACCGATGACATGGCGGAGCGTGGAAGGGCTAAGGAAGGCTATGACAGGAGGAATCAGGCATGTAAAGAGGGAAGAAAAAAGAAGGAAAATTATGTAGGTGTGAAAGTAGAAAAGGTGAAAGAGCGTGGCGCTTCCGGGGTTCGAACCCGGGACCTCTTAGATGGTAGCCAGACGCCTTAGGCTGGTCGTCCACTGGAAGCGTATTCGAGCGGCTTCGCGCTACGGCCATACATATGAGCGGCTACAAGCGGCTCATTTGTATGGCCGAAGCGCGAAGCCGCTCGAATACGCTTCCAGTGGACGACCAGCCTTACCCTCTAGGCTACCGAGGCTCTTGAAAGCAAGGCGCAAACTAGGCGCGAAAACTTTCTACATTCGCATTCACGCTTGTTCGCGGGTCTTCACGGTGTGAGTCTGGAGGTTCTTTAAGGCACAAACATATTGGCGCCCGGAGGCGGCGCGCGGCCGTCTGCGAGAGAATTTTCCGTACATTTAATTTCTTCGTTCCGCCTGCCCATTGTGTTAGCAAATATGGTGGTCTGTGTACTTTAAATGTTTTTCCAGTCACCAATCTGAAGGCCTGAACATGAACAGGCGGATACCTGAAGTCCTCATCCTTCAGTCAGACCGAGTATTGTGTGGCCGTCATCGGTCCGTGCCTGTCGACCTGCCCTGCCAGCGTTAGCCGAGAAACATGTTTTACTTAATTTAACCCAGTTTTATAGCAATTTTACACTGTTTTTTGAGGGAATAAAATCACGTGATATTAGCCGAGACCCCCCCCCCCTCTCCCCACGTGAGATTTGGCGAGATTCGGCTTTTATTATTTTTTGAAATGACAAGTGAAAATCGTCAGATAAACCAGTTGCAGTCTGTCAGAGTACTAGATTTTTCCCAAGCTTGGAGAAAAAAAAACGGGTTAATCTCAGGTAGTGTGTCACTCATTTTTTATTCACTCCAACCATTGTTCCATAATCGAGTTCTGTTTAGAAACGAGTTCCCATTCTAGAGCGTGCACGAGAACTGATTAGTCAGCCGTTCACTGCCAGTTGCGAAGGTGTGACAGGCCTGTTGATTGAGTCTGACCTAATTCAACGATCGTTAAAACAGGATTCGGCATGGGTTTGTCCTGCATTATCGAGAGCATAAGAATAGTACCGGTCATCAATAAAGCTGTGAAGTGGTTGAAAGGAAGAGGTTTAATTTTGAAGGGTAGGCTGTAATTAGTAGTGAAACAATAGTAGCTGAAACAATAGCTAGTAGCTGAAACAATAAAAACTTTACATTCAAAATTATTTTTTTAGTTTTTCTATAAAGTTATTATTTTATTAAGTTCGGCTGAAAAAGATTCACATCGAACAAAGAAGTCATGCCCTTTGGAGACCATCCAATCTTACTTGTTCGGAAAGCTTAAAAAAGTTGGAGAAAATCTGGGTAAAGTGTATTGACCTAAACGGGGATTATGATGATAAATAAAAAAAAGATACTATAATTTGTTTTTTTAATTGAACGACCCTCATTCATGTCAATCAAGTCCTCCAAACGAGCAGTTTTTAATGCATTGAGAAATAATTGCAAACCGATTTTACCTAGCTTATAATGCATGAGCAAACATACCCCGCTCTAGCAGATTGAAAAAAGGCCCTACTTAATGTACTTATTGTTTACCTACCATTTTTCGGTTGATAATGATATGTAGATAAAGTATCACCCATAGTTTGTCCACCCAAACCCAACATCCCAACCACACAACCCACCATCAAGCGGTTATTAGTTATGCCAACTGAAATACTTCCGCGGCTATTAAACCTGACTTTTCTGGCAAATGTCAATGCACTCCCCGAAAAAAAGAATCCATTTGTCCGTCTAATTTTTGTCGAAATTAAAAGCATAAAAAGCATGTCAGAGCGGACCGTCCGTACGTACCGCGGCCGCTCTTCCCAAGCGGGACACAAAAAGGCCTGCGCGAACATCTCCATAATTAACTTATAAAAGTGAACTCGAGTCATTGAAGCGTTTAATAGAACTTTTACCGGAAGTTGTGGATTTTTCTGAATGCGCGGATTGTTTCTGAGGTACGCTGCACAATCAAACAACAACAACAACAAAAAATCCACATCGCTGATGGCACACCTGATTCCACAGTTCATTTGGCCGTTCGTGGTCTCTTTTTGTTGTTCTACCTTTACAACCTGTCCTGATAAAATTTCCGCTTTAAGTTACTCTCTACCCCGGGTTGGAGTGATTTTTTTTCCTACCTTTTCCGCTTTGGTTTATGGGTTTCGAGTTTATTTTTTGTTGTTGTTGGTGGTGTAGTGATTCCGTGTATCTCATAAAAAACACAGCAGTTGAGAATGTGTAACAAACAAAATTAGGCAGATTGCCGCCGCCGCGGTCTGTCATTTTTATGAATGTTGGTGACCACGTTAGTTTCAATTAGAAAAACCATTCATCAGTCATTGACAGAAACAGGAGCTCTCTGGGCCGCCGTGCATGATATATGCTGGGGCCACTTTAAATGATTGCTATCTATCTGATCCACAGGTAGATTCCATTCGGTGGTAACGGATTTATGTTCCAGTGGGTTTTTAATAGATTTTCTGTAGTTTTATTACTGGATCTTAAAAATTCATTTCTGCTTCATAATGATACAGGATGAAAGCGCTTTGCGCTGCGCGATTTTTAGAGGAGGAATGCATGGAGATCTTGTGTGCTCGTAATTACGAATGGAAGGAAATCTCTTGTTTTATTATAGTTTGCGAAATTTTAGAGTGTGCTTATAAATAAAGAAAGTAATTTCAAATTTCCGTCCGGATTTAAAATTTTAGTTTTTTTTTTTGGTTTTTCAAAATTAATGGCAAGGTAAGCTTCGCGGAAATTATTGACCAGAGAGAGAGAGTTACTGACCGAACCCAAAATAGAACACCCACTTTTGATTCCTTTTTGAAGAACATTTGTGATTTGTCATATATTTTTTTGTTTGTTTAAATAAATTTATTTTCTTTATCTAGTAGATAATTAAGCTTATCTTTTTTCTAATTGAAAACCGTTGTCATAGAATGAGGAGAGAGACTTTCATGCAGACTTTCATGGAATGACGTGTCGAAGGCACCAGTCATCCCATGAGCTAGATTTATTGTAAGATTTCAATGATTGTATAGAATTAAGACAGTAGGAGTGATGGTGGATGAGCTCATTGGAGACACAATGGCAGCATCCTTAACTTTCTAAGAGATAAGAGAAAAAAAATGATTAATAACAATTTGTTGTCAAAATGATTGTACTGAGTGAAAAAAATACAAGGAATAAAGGGAAAGGTTTGTCTGGATGACACTGAATTGAGTTTGTGGGAAATGGTTATATATTTAGCCAATATACATATTACAACATAGCCTTACTAGTAATAAGAATAAAGACTCAAATTAAAGAGCATCAATGAACACAGTATGAGTCGTTGAATAATTTCGGCTTTACTGTTTTTGGAGTTTTGAAGTAGTCAACAATTTCTAAGATATATTGCAATAATAGAAGAACCGTCACCTCCCCATTGGAAAGCCAACTAACAACGCGAGGGTGGCACGCTATATTCTCGCATACCGGCGCACAGTGGGACGAATTGCCGAAAACGTGGACAAAAGTCTAAATATTGATGAATTTGGACGAAATTCGATATGTAATGGACCTCGCTGATCACGAATTTGATGTCAAAAACTGGAAATTCAAAATGGCGTATCCAATATGGCGGACATCATTTTTAAAACATTGTATAAATAAACTCAAAACTTGTATCTGGATGTTTTTGGGCATGCCGATTACGAATTTGATGTCAAAATTTGGAAATTCAAAATGGCGGATCCAATATGGCGGACATAATTTTTCAAAATTTGCATAAATAAGTTCAAAACTTGTATTTATATGTTTTTGAGCATGCTGAATACGAATTTGATACTTGAATTCGAAAATTTTAAGAACAGGAACTTGATTGACTCCTTTTACAATATATGTAGGTTCAAAATATGACCAAAATGCGGAAATATTGGAATTTTTCTGAACAAAACAAGAATATTGCGATTTAGATCACAACTTTTTAATTACATATCTTGTAAACGGAGTCACTCATGTTCCTGTTCTTAATATCAGATAAAGGAATACACATTTACCTAAAAAACGAAACGAATTACGTTGCTCTACGATAATTAGTCTAAGAGTTATTCAATTTTAAGTAAATATTAAAAAAATACATTTTTTTCTTTTGTTAACACCCTGTACCTTAGTGGCTAGTGGGGATAGCCCCTTCTCTATAACAATTTTTTCTCCAAAACCATCCAGGAATTAGAGGATATGAGTATTTTAAATATCTCATGAACGGCGATTCGTATGGGAAAATGTATAATATCATTTTTTGTAGATAATCGCGTGATCTAAAAACTTTGTAAACAATATTTTAGGATGGGACTTGCCGTTTAAGAGATATTAGCCAAAAACGGAATTTTCCGTTTTAGGGGGTTGTTTTTTGGAGCAGCGCACAACCAATTTTCCGAAACATTTTTTAACATATTCTACTCACGAAAAACTATTTTTTTAGAAAAAGTTTCGTGGGTTAACATTTAGTTAGAGATGTGCATTCGAATTGTGCTCTGACGACTGAACTAATATTTATAAGTATATATATCCGCGACTTTGAATTTCCTAATTTTGTCATCAGATTCGTAATCGGCATGCTCAAAAACATATAGTTACAAGTTTTCAACTTATTTCTATAAATTTTGAAAAATTATGTCCGCCATATTGGGTCCGCTATTTTGAATTTTAAAATTTTGACATCAAAATTCGTGATCAGCGACGTCGATAACATAATACCACCAAATTTCTCGCAGATTTAACAATATGGAGAATTTTCCCGCACTTTTTTAGACATTTTATTAAAACTAAAATATAGCACCCGCATCTGCATATGTGGTTTACTAAGAGAGTTGCGGCTAGTAGCTGGATTTTCTTTTTTAATCCTGAAGTAAACATAACCTAGTTTATAAAAAAAATACTTGACTTAGCGGTATTCCGTGGAACTCATAACTTATCTCTTAATTTCGATTGAATTTTTATAAATTTTTCTCGTTATTATACATAATTATTGTTTACTTCAATAATAAATGTTAACACGTCACTTAATAAGTTATAAAGCATTTAAAATTTAGTATATACGTCTCCATTTCCAATATTTCGAATCTGTATTGTCGTTATAATTTTATACAAGTTTCTATTTGCACTATGTTTTTTAAGCACAGAGCCGAAGGCTTTACAAATTAACAATGGCCAAGTTCAACCTGCTGTGCAGCTTCAGGGAAAAACAATTAACCGTTTCTACTACCGGGATTTAATAGTGCCAGCAATACTGTAGTCAACGTAAAAGATGAAAATCCCTAGACCGAAACTTTTATTTTCGAACTTTTGTCCACGTTTTAGGCAATTCGTCCCACTGTGCGGCGACGGGCTAGCATTACCACATCGCCTACAACAGAGCCTTGGATAGGATTGACTACACAACGAAGATCCGGAGATATCATGATTTACGAATTTTTCGTTGGAATTTAAGGACACTGTATCAACCTAGCAGATTAAAAGTTCTACTAAACGAATTAGGTAAATATAAAAGTGATCTAACAACAGTGCAAGAGGTGAGATGGATTGAAAAGTGGATCCTAGAGAAAAAAATGCACAATATATTCTATAGCTGTAACGAAAAAAATCAAATTTTTGGGATTAGGACAGCATTTATTGTAAAGAAATAAATATATATGTACATGCCCTGATTGGAGATGCACTAGAAGAAGTAAAAGATGCATTCTATGAAATCTTAGATAGAACGTCATGAAAGGATAGGCGCATGCAGTCTGCATGACGAAACAAACGAAAACTGTATGAGGCTAATCAGTTTTGCAATGATGAATAATATGGTGATCGTAGACATAAGGTAACCTGGAGATCTTCAGATCGCAAAACTCGATCATATACTTATAGATACACGTCACTGTTCAGATGAATTAGATGTCAGAACATATCGTGGTGCAAATATAGACTCTGATCATTATATGATTTGGACGAGAATCGGAAGCGGAATATCATTAGTAAACGAAAGAAAAACCACAGGGAAAGAAAATTTAACGTGGAACTGTTAAAAGAAGAAGAAAAACAAGAGGAATATGTAGAGGAAATTAATAGAACAGTGACAGTTGCAAATAATGGCAACACCGAAGGCATAGAAGTTAAATGGAATAACTTGAAACCCCTAATCAAATGCCGGACCCACACGTTTGTCAAGGCTTCACAAGCGCTCGCAAATTGCAAACTCTTGCTTAGATTTGGGGAGCATCCACACGCTTGCGAGTACGCTTGTATCTTCTGGACAAGCAACCATGACGGACGTCGAGGTTATGTCGGCCATAACTTTTGGTTTCACATGGCTGAAAAATGTTGTGGTGTTCAATCGTACCAGTTATCGTTAAGTTTATTGTAAAATTATTATTTTTCTAACTTCATTCATTTATTCCACTCACAGCTCAAAACAAACGTAAACGTGTGGACGCATCGCAAACGCTTAAATTGTAAAAATGAAATTTTCTAACATTTTTTGTTTAATTCGTTTAATTTTTTTCAATACAAACTCGCAAACAAAATACCAACCTCAAAGTTCAACTATCAAAAGCAAACTAGAGCCTCGGCCGAATTCCAACATTGCCGGATTTTGGACAGAGGCGAACCTTGCGCCAATCTTTGCCAAGGGCTGAATTTTCGCGACAAGTTTTAATGTGTTCAATCCCATTTAAAGGAATAGGTTGGATAAATTTGCAGCTAGCTTTGGGCTTGGAAGTGTTCAAAGCACGCCTGGATGGGTTTTATGATGAGAATAATATGGTTGTCTCCTCTTTTCGGTAAAAAAGCTGCAATTTTCATTCGAAATAAATTTGAAATTTTTGAGAAAAAAATTCTATACTATATTAAAAAAATACTGCATAATTTTTAAGCGCTCCCAAATATGCTTCCAAATTAGCATTACATGAGTTTTCATAAATTTTATAGAGCTAAGAAAAGACGCGTTTAATTCGGTGACCATAAACCCGTGGTTTCCAAACTTTATGATACTGCGATCACCTCCATTCGATACGCACAAAGCAACTCTTTCCGGGCATCCTGCGTACCATTAGCCAGGATTTCGGGCTCCTAAGTTAGCTTTCAGTTTGTCAATGATCTTCGGCTTGCTGGCATAAACTTTACTTTTGCAAGAACTTCATCGCAGTGGCAGAGGTGTGGCAAGGTGCGCCGTCTTCTTGAAAATAGGTTCGTCAGTTCTATTTCAGGCTTTTTCTGACACACAAAGTGCACCAGCATCCAAAGATAGCTTTTTTTGAGCTTTGAAGAAAAATGTTCCGATGATGATTTTTGAGCACATTTCAGACCAAACCGTGACTTTCTCGTCGGGCAGCGGTGTTTTGTGAATGACGATTGGGTTCTGTGTTCCATAAATTCGACAGTTTTGTCCGGGTGTAAAATGAGCTTCGTTCGTCGTCAAAATTTTGGCTGGCATCGATCATTCTTGCGACGGCATTTATGTACATATTGCAAGCGACGCGGCTTGAGGTTGGCAACAATCTTTGAGCAAGTTGCACTTTGTATGGAAAGAGATGAAGAGCTTGCTTCATAATACTACTTAGAGTAGTTCCACTCACGTTTAAGTCCTGAGATCGGCGGCGATACGACACATTGGAATTATCGGCAACCCTCTCTCCCTCCGCTTCAACAATTTCATTGGAACGTCGCGGACGCGGTCGAATAGGACGGTGGCGAGTCATCACAGACGCGAATTGTGTTGTCTGGAGGCGCCGAATTTTCCAATACTTTTTATGATAAGCCACAATTGTTTTCAATGCAAAGCGCAGAATTTCAGCTCGTTTTTCAGATGTGAATAGACTCAAAGCTGAATGACGGTACTGAATGACGCTTCAGAATAGTGTAAATTTGTCGAAACGAAATTGGCTAAAAAAATTTCAGTTATTTAATGTTACAATACCATACTAGATGCCCCCTCCCAGTTTGGAAACCGCTGCCATAAAGGGCGACATCAGCATTCGTTCTCGTTCGATACGGAAGACTGCACTGCCTGTCAAAGTTTGGTTACGTGCTTTTCTACTATTCGGAACACAAATGCATGCAGGGCACTAAGAAGCAGTATACTGCACTGCAGGGTTTAGGCTGATATCTAAATTTACTCTGAAGTGTTCGATTTGAAGTTTAAATTTCTAACATCAAGAATTTTTATAAAAGTGATACTAGTTGAAGTAATTTTCAACGACATACTTTGCGAACAAAACAATAAAAATAAATTTTGACGAGCAGCTAATAGAAACCGTAAAAGAGAGTGAGTGTTAATTTATAAAAAAAAATAGGCGTTAAAGCTTTTGACTTGATTTGACAAAACACTGCACTGTGTTGATTTAGGCAACAACAACATTGCATACGACAAACTGCACTGATTCTGTGGTTAGTATAAGTGATGAGCAAAAGTCTTGCAGACTTGGTCAAACAGCGTTGTCAGTGGCTAGTACTTAGTTGGGGGGCCATTAGGTAAAAACGCTAACGACACTCTCGTATGGAAGGACGTAAGCAGTTGCAAAAGGTGAAGAAACATGTACAATTTTCGGCACCGAAGTTATTCACGCATCCACAAGCACTAAAAGGAGTGCTCCACGAAAGTTCAATTGTTAAGCAAAATATAGACCTGGGGCCTTATCATGAAATGCGATACGAAAGTAAATACGAACCGAAATTAATTTGCGGTACGAATGAATTTACCGATCATAGGATCCGTCTACTACGAATTCGCATTGCAAAGGGAGTACCCCCTACGCAACTTAAAAATTCTTTCCAATACTGGGAAAGCAGGCAACTTCATGCCAATATTTGACATTTTATAAGTGCGGTAATAAAGTTTGTGAGTTTTGTTTACAAAAATTAAATAATTTAATCGAAGTTAAATAAATTATATAAAAATGATTATTGTCGAAGCGCGTTTTTCTCATCACAGTGAAGAAGAAAATCTTCAAAATATGCGATTGGTTCGAAGAAAACTTCGTGATAATTCGAATCCTATGGGGCTCCCTGATGCAATATGAGTACACAGACTTTATTAGTTTCTTCATTACAATTATTTTCTGTTACAGCTTTATACAACTCTTTCGAGTATCAAAGCCGGAGTAATTGGATGTGTGGATGGAACACACATAAATATAATTCGACCAAAGGAAAATGAACATTTATTTTATAATAGAAAAGGATATCACAGCGTATTGTTTTTGTGTTGTAGCTTTTCCCCTGAAAAATTGTTTATTTATATAATCAATTAAATATGTAGTTATAAGAAAATATGAAAGATAAATTTACATTTTTTATTCCTAAAGTGTGCATTCACGAAATCGAAACATCAAATGCGACAGCTGCACAGCCATCGGAAAAAATTCCGTTTGTAATCGCATCAAACCGATTCGAATTCGTATGGCAGATCGCTTTTTTCGATTTTCGGATAATTTCATTTTCGAATCGCATTTCATGATAAGGCCCCTGGTATGGGAAGAAGAGAGCTCTAAGTTTCTTAAGGAGCGTTCTATCATTGATATTTCAGGGCGTTAGGAAGATTTAATCTTTTTTATTTCCAAACTTGAAAAAATGGATCGGCGGTAATGATGACTATTTGGAGAGCCTTACGAATTTTACTTTTTGGCCGGTTTAAAAAAGTTAAAAAAAAAATCGTTGGATAAAAGTGTATCGACCTGTCCAACTTGTTTTTCTATTTTTTTTCTTCTAATGACTTATTGGACGACAGTCGCATCTGCATAAAGAAATTGCTTAGCTCAGACAATTACATCAATTCAATAAAAATGCGGAACATTGAATTGAAATTCTTTCTCATACTTATGTATTACCGTGTGATATCTTCATCGCACATTGAATAGCAAAAATTATGTTTCCCAATGAAATTGCGAACACGTACGACGATTCCCCCCGACTGCATCCAGTCTATGTATACTGCATCAATCAAACCGCGCCACGATCAATAATCCCAGATATAATATTTATCCACTGTGTCTATATAATTTCTATCGGATAAATTGAAAAACAATGACAGAAATGCCCATAAACACAGGAATCACACTCGTTTCGCTGCGCGATTATGTAACGACAGAAAATCTCACTTTTACCCATTTTATATCCATCGGCGGAGGAGACTCAAATTTCCTTTTATCTGTAATCTTCCGTTTGGAGCCTGCCACCGGCACGTCTCGGGGGGATATCGCGGTAATTCTTCCGTAGGCAAACATAAACCTGTAATTAAATTTTTACGATTACTTTGGAGCGACAACGGCAACGGCACTACGGCGCGGAGCGGCGACACCCAGGGACAGATGCAGGCGGAACCGACGCAATTTTATTGAGATAAAAATCAGAACCGAAAAGAAGCACGAATTCGAAGTAACGATGACGACGATGACGATGATGATGAGAAAGAGCTGAGATGTCTCAAGATTACAATCGAGCTGCTCAGACCTAGACTAGATCTCATGCTGAACGCGCCGGTATCACTTTACCGCTGTATGAGAAACATTTCGCCGTAACAAGATAACTGCGAAAAAACACGGCGAATATTGCGCGTACTTCTTGAAACATAATAAATATCAGATCTGTGCCGGAGCAAGACCAGGTGAATGAGTGAAAGGGGTTTGGGCTGGGTTTGGCCGGAGATTCAATTAAAATTTTCCAATTTAATATTCACGATGAGGAGTCTTCTTCTTGGCCGGTGCAACTAACGGTAGTTATAAATGCAGTTTGTTTTTCATATCAAAGGTTCCCATGAATTGTGTTACGGGAAAAACAACAGTAGCACCAATGTGCAGATGGATATTAATGACGCTGCAACAATGCATTTCGTTGCTGCTGGGCGGGCTTGAAGGTGTGGAAAGGAGCATTACTAAGAAAATGCATAAATAAAAGAATTTTAGCGTGATTAGTACCACCACCACCACACGACTGCAATTCGCCGCAAACAATTTTCGTATTAGAAAAAGAATAGTATGCACGCTGCCACGGCTGAGTTACGGTACTGTAGCAATGCAAGTTAATTTATTCGCCGCCTTTCCACCGACTGCACGGGCCCGGCGAGCACACGGCCCAGGAACATTCCAAGAAAGTTCTGAGGAACTTCATTTCTATAATCGCATGTCGACTCGTACCTATCCGCCGGTGTGCAAGATAATTAGATTCCATCACTCTCCGGTTGGTGTCGCTCTTTTGTAGGGTTGCCAGCCGAACTTTACTATAAAGTATTGTACGTTATTTCGGGTAATTTTACTCTATACCAACGGTGGGCAACCTCCGGCGCGCGGGTCAACTGCGGCCGGCGAAAAGAAGAACCAGAAAATTGGTAGCACCAACTCCTACATCTTCTAGGGGACTATGTCACATGCCGGACGCAACTGACGAACTGCGAAAACGGCAGCGGTCAGAGGATTCTCCGGCTGGGCAGGGACCCCAGAAGATAAAAGGGGGAGTGTCATACCGGAACAAGTTGGCTGGGATCACCATGGTATTGGTCCTGGACAACTATCCCGATGGCAAATTGACGGAGGAGCAATCCTCCTGTATTTGCGATGCCATCCTGCTTAAGGTGGACAAAAGTCTTAAAGGCGATTGCCCGTGGGGTCTCATTAAGATCACCTGCGCCAACTAACTTACCAGCTAACGGCTGACAAATGCTGTCGCCAGGCTGCAGGTTTTGGGAAGGGTCCAACCTCAAAATAATCGAGGAAAAGAACTTTCCCAAATTCAAGCGGATTGCATTCTGGGTTCCTAATGATGTTAGGGAACCGGAACAGGTGCTCCGCAGGCTTGAAGTTCAGAACCAGCCAATTGAGATGACCTCTTGGCAAGTGATGGGTAGGAAGTTGGACCAGAACCGTCAAACTCTTGCCCTTAGCATTGACGAGAGGTCGCTCATGCAGCTTAAAGAGCAGGGCATGTCCCTATTCTACGGCATCGGTTGAATCAGAGTCCCCTACGACTCCAGGGACCCACCCCCATGCAAAGAACTGAAGGATATCGTGGGTCACTCTAACAGGAGCGGTCTGCAGATCATCGTAGGATGTAATGCGAATGCCCATCATGATGCCTGGGGCGGTAGTGAAGTGAACAAGCGGGGTGAATACTTTTTCGATTACCTCTTCACTACTAACCTGGACATATAAATCGCGGCACGGATCCTACCTTCAATAACGGTCAACGGATCCTACCTTCGACATCACGCTAGCCACGCTTGCCACTTACGTCAGTAACTGGTTGGTCTCTGATGAGCCATCGTGCTCATAGGAATCCTAGAATACGAACAGGACAGATTTTCGGGGCGAACTCAGTAGCGTATTGAAGGGTTCCATGCACTCAATCAAATCTGCGATGGATGTAGTACTATCCGCGGACTTCCTTACTAAGTAGCATTTTCTGTAACTGGATTGACTCTATGCTGAGATCTCGCAAACTAATGGTCCCACATGTTGAGGGGTCTCTGGAGGACACTATAGCTAAAGGTTGTCCACAGGGAGGAGTTTTATCTCCACTTCCCTCGTGCGTTGTTGTAGATGAACTCCTAGAGCTGCTCAACGGTCGAAACTTTTTCGCCCAAGGCTACGCTGACGATGTCGTCATAGTAGTTACAGGTGAAACTGAAGGAGCCATGTCAAGGCGCCTGCAGCAAGCACTAGATCTGGTCTCTAGCTGGTGCGAGAGCGTAGGACTAAAAGTCAATCCCGATTCTGGTTCCTTTCACCAGGAAACGATCACTACCGGGACTTTTGGAACCTACACTCGCAGGCAGAACTATAGACTTCTCACAACAAACCTAATATTTAGGAGTGACGCTAGATGCCAAGCTCAGCTGGAACCAGCACATGGACACTCTGACGAGTCCTTGTCCCTGTAGGCTTGCCGCAGAGCTTGTGGTTTCCACATGGGGTTTGCAACCGAAAGCCATGTATTGGATATACACCACCATCATTAGGCCCATGGTAACTTATGGAGCTTTAGTTTCGTGGCACAGAGCGACGCTTAGGGTTGGAGACTCCTCAATCTGGTACTCCTCCACCTTGAGGTAGAGATGCCCGCCATAACCGCGGCGCGGCGGCTGAAAGCGAATGGTCACTTAATCGAGGAGTCCGTACTCAAGTCTAAGTGAGAAGCCACTAGGCGGACTGCTGAACTTGTTCAAGCGGTCTGGCCTACAAATATGTGGTATAGGGGTTGTAGTACAATAGGCCAAATGAATGGCCGCAGTATCTTTGGACCCAAAACCTCACACACGAAAAATGTACTTCATTTGCACAAAAGAAAAGGGTGGCAACCCTACTCTCTTGTTACTTTTATTAAATTTTCTCATCCGAAGGAAAATCAAAACTTTGCCGTATTTTTTTGCTGCTATTTTCCATACCACAAAAGCCAGCAGCTAACGTCTATTACGAAACTGCTGAATGGCTAAGTACCGGGGGCAAAGTAGATGCGCTTTTCCTTAAGTAGAACTATCTAGATCATCCCATCTCGTCACAGAATCTTGAGCATAACAATTAAACTCTCAAGAAGCAGCAACAACAAAAAAGATTTACCTGCCGCGCTGCTGCGAATAATTAAGGCACGTTCACCTGCATATCGTGTGTGCTGGCTTGCGCTTGCCGCTTACTTGATTTTGTTGTGATCCTCTTGTGATCTTGCGCTGATCCAACGGCCGTAACGAACGCGAATGTAGTGCTCCGTAGGTCCGCAGCCCATCGGGCATCTTCAAAAATCGCGTGAATGTTGTGATTTCTTCGCGCGAAATGACTCCAACTTTTTTCTTCTTCGGAGATTTTAATTAAGTCAAAAGAGGCTTGGAAAATTGGAATTGTTTGGGGATGAATTGCTGCAGGCAATATTTAAATTATTTACAGGTGAAAATAGTGCTGCGAATGGCGCAAAAAGGGGCGGCTATTTTTGCTTCCTGTTTTGTAAAGAGATTGCAAATTGAAATATTTAAAATGGGTTTTAAAGGGTAGAAAAGAGCACACACTTAAAGAACTGAATCGAGTTTTGAAAGCAATAAACGCTATTCAATTGTGTGCAAATCTTCTAGTAATGACAATTGCAGGGTACAAAAGCCCTTGACGCATAGCTATGTCGTTTTTTTACATTACAACTGCTCTGCGTACTTTACCAATTTGTTGCCAGTGTTCTTGGATGGTCGACCAAGTTTGCTTAAGAGTGCTGGACGTCGACTGTCAGACACGGATTTACTTCCACTTCTGCCCTTAACACTTTATTGTCTTGAAATGTTGGTTCTCTTGATCAATACCAGTAGGAAGAATAAAAATTACAGGATCTGAGCCCTTGAATCAACATTGCAAATGTGTTTGATAGCATCTGTTGCATAACTACTCCTGTGAAGCTTAAAAAGCATATAAGGGCGAATTTACATTCACTTCTCTGGTATTTCACTGACCATTTTACCCAAAAGAGCAAAAAAATTAAAAATTTATTATTCATAAGTAAGGGGTCGTCCATAAAATACGTGAGGCGATTTTTTTCGATTTTCGATCTCCCCTCGCCCTTTGGTGAGATGTGAGATTTGGCGATTGATGACCTAACGAGCGAGATTTATGGTATTTTCCATCATTCTTGACAGAACTTGCGACAATAGGGTCTCGCATTCTTGGCGAATATTTTCTTTGAGGGATTCAAGAGTCTGAGGCTTGTGGACATAAACTAGTGACTTCAAGAGCCAAAAAGAAGTCTGAAGCGGTTAAATCGGGCGATCTTGCCGGCCAGTGCCAAAATTAAATTAGGTGACCCGAAAGTGCAGCCCTCAGAATTTCGGTTGTGACCTATGCAGTATACGCCGTTGCTCCATTCTGTTGGAACCACATGTTCACACAGTCTCAATTCATCCAATTGAAAACGGAGAAATTCGTTGAGCCTGGCTCTGTACGCACGCCGTCTACAGTACCTAGTCGTTTGGCCCGCGGCTTTTCCGAAAAAATAAGGCTTGATGACGCCTCCAGCGTAAACAGTACATCATGCAGTAACTTGAGCGGGTGTGATGACTCTTCGTGGGTTATACGTGGATTTTCGGTGCCCCAGAAGTGATAATTCTTCTTAGCCACATATCCTCAGAAATGGAAATGGGCCTAGTCGCTCATGATGATTTTCGATGAAAAGTTGTCTTCCTCGTGGTTGAGATTTAGGATGGCTTGAGCGTAGATTATACGCGCTGCGCGGTCCCTGAATAACCTGACTTGGGCTTGCGGCTTCAAGCCCTGGGACAAACGAGATGGGAAGACCAGTATTTGACGGGCCTGGCACGAGTGTATAAGTAGCACTGAATTGAAAGGAAAGGGCAATTAGATGTAGTAATATGATGGCGGTGAAGCTTCAAATGAGGCAAAAACTCAACCCACAATACACAACTTCTAGCACTCAAAATATTTTCATGGAATATAGAATCACTTACTGGAGGAGAATCTATGTTGTCTGCAAGAAACAATGATGAGATGTAACTGATATTGGAAGCGATCAGCAGCAGTTGTGGATCAAGCTATTAAAAATTGCTCTTAGCAATCAGTTGTGTATGAATAAACAAGTCAGTGCAGCCTTGGTACTGCTAAATAAATGGTTAATAGATCTGCATCTAATCATCAATTGCCAGACCTGATTAAAAAGGTTAGACGTGACGAAATAGCAATAGCTATACTGAAAATGAAAAATCTCAGGGCAAGTGACTTGAATGAAATTTCTGCCTGTCTTCTACCTACAGGGTAAGGACGAACAGATAGTTGTAGTATGAAAGATAGTATAAGCCAATAAGCCAATTCTCCGTCACCTTCGGCTTCGAGACAGACCGCTTACTTAGATGATAAAATAGGAGAAGGCTTCCGTCCTTATTTTGTTTCAAGGTTATGGATAACCAATTGCGCAAGTCATCTAATTAAAACGAGGAGAGATTCGCAGCAATGCCATTTATTCTTTTTGGAAAACCCAAACTTAGTTGATAGGACAGGGGAGGGTGCTCAATTCCGTAAACTTCACTCGGACCTCCTCCCTATACCTAACTGACAATGGAAACTTCAAATTGATGATCTATTGACACGGGTATAATGTGGCATAGAGGAGAAATAGAACACGGGTGGTAGCACGTAAGTTGTTTCAATCGACCTCTTCATACAAAAATTCAAGTGTTACAAAAATTTTTGTATGAAGAGGTCGATTGAAACAACTTACGTGCTGCCACCCCGAGCCGATCGGGCCAGTCTTGTGTTGATTGAAAGTATGCCAAAGTGGTTTTTGGAGCGCCTGCCTAGATATACAAGTTGAAGGCGGGCCACATATAGAGACTGTAACCAGGACGACTGGCTAGAGGAGGAACTTGCGTATCTTAATGGGAGAATTGCTTGAGGATTTAGAATATGTGATCATTCCATTGCAGAACCTCCGCCAAAGTTAACCCTAGGAGGTTAAGAGTTGAGTCAGGCGTTAGTATAGTAGAAAAGGAGGAATTGTCGGTGCTAGTTTTGTTAGAGATGACAGTACTTCGTTTTGGTGGCATTAAATTTGACACGATTTTGGCGACCCCAATCAAGAACATAAACATTGTAAATAGCAAAATGCTAAAAAACGAAGAATATTGGGTTTTTTGTTAGACTTTGAATCTACATATTTTCTAAATTAAATAACTCCATTTTTTTGTAAATGTACCTAGAACAATTTTTTTTACTTACATGTACATATGTATATCCTTGAATCACCGCTGAAAATATTAGTAGTCCAACAAAGGAGTCTGATGTCGTATACAAGTCGCGATTTTTTTATGTTAAAATCTAAGCTTGTCTAGTAGTAAGTAGGGCTTGAAGATACAAAAAGGATATAATAAGTTAAGGGTAGTGTGGAGGATGCATAAGGAGGAGGCAGTGAGCCTCGTTGTTGAGATATTTGCAAAATACTGAGATTGACCTTCTGTATGATTTTTGTTTGCGCCCTACCATCGCACAGTGGGGCAAAAGGCTGAAAAGCTGGCCAAAAATCTTTAAAATTAACCAATCAATTTGAAATTTCGTTTATGGGGGTTTTTGGGGTCGGTGATCACGAATTTAGTGTCCATTTTTCCATAAACAAGATGGCGGCTTCAAAATGGCGACCAAAAGTAGTTAAATATCCTTTAATTGCTACAAAACTTGGTATACGGAGGTTTTTGGGGTCGCTGATTACGAATTTAGTGTCCATTTTATCATAAACAAGATGGCGGCTTCAAAATGGCGACAAAAAGTAGTGATATATCCTTCAATTGCTACAAAACTTAGTATACGGGGGTCGCTGATTTCGATTCGATTTCGCGGCATTTTTTTAATAAAAAAATATATATTTTAAATAAAAACTCCTGTTCACGAGATAACTTAGCATCTATTAAAACAGCCAGATCATCTTCTCTTGATAAAACCTGTTGCAGCTCTAATAATTTATTGTAGTTTTGTTGATAAATTCTGGCCTCTTCTGGATTTGTGGCTATATTTTTTTATAACTTTTGAGGCCTGAACCTGTCTTTCCGCTCGTAACTTCATACAACTAGCATATATCAATGATTCTGTAGGAACAGAATCACGCAACTCTTTTGCCTTAGACCTTTTTGTTCGTTCAGAACATAATTCAAATGGAATAAGTTGTCGACCACGTTTTTTATTCGAAAGTTGTTTTATGAAACGAGGGAAAGAAAGTGCAGTTTCCAGCTCCTCTTTATTATTTTGTCGAAATTTGTCTTCGCTCCTACATGCTTTTGACCATCTTCTTCTATACTCATACTTAAACTTAGATAGAGTCTGTTTTAAAATACCTAAAGTACTCTGATCACAACTTGTCTTATGTTGCAGCTCTTTCAGCATAAAATCATATTGGTCGCTAAAGTTATCCTTTCCAGAACACTTCATAATATTAAGAAGTTCTTTTCTGGTTATAAATAATGTATTTAGACTCGTCCCTAAAATAAGTAATGAATATTACTGCACATTGAAATATTTAAGAAATAATTTTGGTTTCACAAATATCCACAAACATTCGCATAATTAATAAAGTAGCAACTTTTTTTTTATTTTCCTTTAAGTACATGGTATAAGGACCCTACCAATATTTAAGTTGATACTTGATATGCTTTGGAACCTAAAGAAAATCTCCATTTTTAATAGATTTTAGTACAATTTTATAACTTTAATTGATAATTTTATTTTTGGATATTATGTGTACATAATTAAAAGTTAACAGTTACTAAAATATTGTTTCGTACCTGAAGTTGAAGCTTCCATGGTTGATTTGTATAAATAAATTATAAATGACACCTCAAAACAACTTTGAAACGGTTCAAAATAAATAGCCGCCCAAAATACGTGAGCAAATGACGAATAAGGCACACTGTTGTGGCCGTTAGGATAAGTTACGAAGAATTTAATTTCTGCGAAATCGTAGGTAGGTAAGTGTTATTTTGAAATAGTTCAAGTGGGTATTTCTAAATAACATTTCATTTCATGAATTTCTGCCAGTTTTTGAGGGTAGGTATCTGCCCCAGTGTGCATCGCCTAAAAAATTGTGTTATACCCTTAACACACTGCAAAAATGAATGAGCATTATCCTAATTTCATTGGTTTTCAATGATCATTCGTTTAAGAAGTGACACTGAATTTTTTTAATGTTCATTGGAAATGTCAAAATACAAACTATAAACTGCCAAATATAAGAATTAAAATTGATTAAATAGTGATTTATACTATTAAATTTTATATAAATTATTAATTGAGGCCCAACAACTAATGGACCTCACAATTTTTTTTAAAAATTTTAAAAGCTGAATGACAGTTGTATGTATTTCAGTTGGAAATTTTAGTGGAAAGTTGATGGAAAGTTGTTCGATAATTTCCCAATTTTACTTCCATCTTCATTGAATGAAGTTATTTCTACTTCATTCGATTGAATGACGAATGAAGTTGTTGAACGAACATTGGACATGACACACTGGGCACGAATGATCATTCATATCAGTATGATACTTCAATGTTCATTCGATGACGCAGTATATGTCAAGGGTATTAGACCTGGCTGTGACTAGATGTGAGCTATTTAAAATTATCGGTACCAATTTATATTGTTTCATCAATGCAACAAATGGCCTGAAGGTTGAAATGAATATGTTCCTGTGTTTCTTTAGATTCGTAGGCTTGGGTGGGTGATGGTACAGGCTTACACGCTCATATAAAGAGTAGTAGGACATTATTTATTAGGGGGACATTTGAGAAAATTGAAGCCTCAGTACGATTTATCGTCGTGTAAGGGCATAATCTATTGAACCATTCACTCCTTATAATACAACCAATAAACCACATCTTATTCAAGACACTGCATTAATGAACATATTGACCAAGTGTTAATTTAAAAACAAAACAAAAAACATCACCCAAATTCAAGATACTTTACATGATAAAAACAATAATCGGTATAAATCATCATATAAAACAGGACTAATTTTATGTATTCAAATACACAACAAGCAACAAATTATCCCTTTTCCCCCCACCGGTAGAAAGAGAACTGCTTAACCCACATTCCAAAATATCGTCTAACAATAATAGTAGAGCAGCGGCGAAAAATTCACATAGCGTTTTTAACTAAAATAAAACAAATGCCGTCACGTCAAGTTTATAAATCAAAATCCCATCAAGTGAACATAAGTTTTGGTTCTCCTTCTTCGGTTATGTTATATTTTTTTATAAGTTCAATTTATAGAAATGTCTCAAGGATACAACAAAACAAAATAATACGCTATATTATCCTGAGTCACTCTCCTTGTGGCTTGCGCTTCCTTGACCTAGTAGCTATGGAATGTCCTTTGATATATTTTGTTTTTGTAATGTGCCAAAAGTAATGATGCTAAAATTTTGTTAAGTGTTGTGAGGATATTGGGAGTTTTAAGAGGTAATTGTTTCATTTCAAACAAAGAGTGTTGAGAACACGTGTTTTTATAAAAAAGCAGCTGATTTGCAATCAGATATCTGAACATCCTTTAAAATGGAGCTGCTTCCTTTAAAATTACTTCATACACACGGACGAGACGGATGGAAATTGATATAGGGGGAAAAAATTTGAAGGAAGAAAGTGCCTTATTATTTCTTTTTTAGTTTTTTTTTTTTTTTTTCAGAAATTTATGGAAAACCCACATAAGAAGTATTGATCACAAAAGAACGGCAAAAAAAAGGAAGAATATAAAATATCGTGTGCCCCAAACTAACTACTAAAAATACATGCCATCAGGGACATATCATCGAAGTATCAAAAAAAAATGTAGGAAGATGGTACCATCAGTTACGGAATATTTGTGATTCTAAGTCTTCAATAAAACGAAAAAAAAACAACCTTGAACACAAAACACAAAAAAAAACGCAAAATATGGAGAAAAAAAGGAATCAGGACAACGATAATGAAGTCGAAAATTATATCGAAACTTTATCATTCCTTTCCTTATTTCATAAAATGTTTTTTCCCTTTATTTTTCCTGTTTTTTATTTTTGCAATGGCAAATAATAAATATTCACACAGACAACAAGGATAATTTCTTGTTATGATTTTGATTAAGTATTTTTTTTTTGTTAGTAATAGTAATAGAAAAATGAATCAAAGGACACGAGATTTAAATAGATAAGTAAATAAGATATTAAAGGATCAAAACGCTTATCCTTACCTCTTTTTTGTTTTGCCGACATTATAGAGCTCGACATGTTGAAACGCAGCATATGTGGCCATTTGGGAAGCAATTTTGAATGATTTTAATTTTCCTTTTTTATTGACTTTAATATATTTTTTTTTATAAAACGAAATCGTTTCGTTTTATATCAATTTACTGATAACAATTTTTTTTCGAAGGAATTTCTTGCAAAAAATTTTAAAATTTGTTTGCGCTAGAAAAACACATAAAAAATTTTTTTCACTTTTCTCTCAACTTTTTTTTTATAATATCCTTTTCAGTTTTTATCCCCCTCACTAGAAAATCCTTTACCACAGGTCGAAAAAACAACAAGACATGAACTTTTTTTAGTAATATATATTTATATACAACAATGATGTTTTCTTGTTCTCCTATAGAACATATCACACAGCAGCACAACAATAAATCCTTAGGCAAGTCCTTAGGGAAATGTGTGTTGTAAAGTAGCTCCTCTATATTATTCCCTAGAAAATGTGTCCTAGTACAAATAAATCGATAAGACCGGAAGAGACAAAACAGAAACTGCAACTGAACTGGCTCTACTGCGACGAGGAGCATGCAGCCGGGCGGGCGGGCAGCAGCACAGCTTTCATATAGAAATTTTAAAATAGGATCGATAATAATCCTTTTTTTGATTTTGTCGTCTTCTCTCTACAGGAAAAAAAGCACACCATTCACGCCTTGTTCTTATTCCGCTCCTTGGTAAAGGATATCCAGTTGTGGATTTTAAAGAAGTACTAAAGACCAGCCGCAAAAAAAACTAGGATATTTCAAAGCTTTCAAGAAGTTGCACTAGTCTCAAAATCCATTAATCAAAAAAAAATGTAAGTCACACAAGAATCAAAATAGCACTAGGATATTTCCTTTAAAACTTTTCTAACAACCAGAACACTTCAATACTCAAAAAGGATACAAATAAAAAAAAATAAAGCAACAAAACAAGGATAAAAACTCCTTTTATCAAAAAATTCTTATTACGTTTGCGTTTTATCCAAAGCAAAGTTATCAGTCCGGCTTTAAGCTTTCAACTGAATCTCATTCGATGGGCAACAAACATTTTATATCGACCCATGCTGGCGCTGATGGCTAGTAGCTGGATATACATACATTGTGGATACCCCGTCGTAATGGATGGAAAACAGTGGAGCAGCTCCAAGAGAAACTATCCATATACATGTGGCCACACAACACTGGAAGCTTGCTGCTCTTCATGAACGGGACTTCAGCATTTTTTTTTTCTTCTAGGGAAAGACAGAATCACTGCAGGTAAAAAGCTAGAGGCATTGCCATAGAGACTCCGTTGAAGGGAATTGGGAGCGACTACAACGACAGCGACAACGACAAAGACGGTGACGTTTACTGTATAATAGCGCGGGGTCTGAGACTCTGCTTCTTGGGGAATTTGTGTGAGATGCCCTTGGCAACATGTTTACAAGTTCTTTGGAGAAAGCTTTTTCTAGCATATTCCAGTTTCTTCGGAAGTTGATTGGAAAAAAGAGAGATTTTCGTGGTGTAAATTGGTGAAGTGTGAAATGGATTGTTGAAGTTTTTTTTAGTACTGATTTTTTGATACTTTTAAGCACTAAAAATAAAAATTTGCAACGTCCGGAATACCGTTGTTAAAATTTCGTTCGGAATCTTACATATGTACAACCTATGTTAAATCACGGCTTATTTAAAAAACGAAGCTTAGGATTCATCCTTTGTCATATCGTACTCGTCCTGGTGGAACGAACGTCTAGTAGTAAGCTTAGTTTGAAGCCAAGAATAGGTTAGGGATAAGCAGAGCCGTTCTAAGATATTCGGCGCTCGTGGGCTTCTAAAAAATATGAGCCCTCTCTTCATAAGAAAATACAGACGATGTTTAGCGGGAGAAAAGACCATCAGAGGAGGGGACAAAAGTAGTAATTGAGTTTCCTCATTAATATACCCAATGATAACCTTTACAAAGGTTACTGGAACTAACGCCTTACTTAAGATGAAGGAGGATTGTAACCGACTGCAATGCTTTTGCCGCGACAATGAAAAAGAAGATGTTCCACTGAGAGTGTCTAGATGGGCTATGTTTCTAAAAGAATTGAATTACCAGATTGAACATCGCTCAAGTACTAAACTGAGGCACGAAAATGCGTTGAGCAGAATTGCAATAGCAATTGTAACATATCGATAATTACCAAATTAAACAAGCACAGAAGGAAGACCAATAAGAGAGATATTAAAGACCTCCGCTCATGAAGTTTTTACCTTAAACATGACTTTTTATTTAAGAGTCCAGGGGAAGAGTTAATTGTCTTTCCCACATCAATGGAAAAGGAGATCATTAAATCATTTTTCAGTTGCTAAGACCGAAGTCTTAATCACGAAAACCTACTTTATTCGTAAAGACTCCATCCATCCAATGGCGCTACAGCCCAAATCTAGGCTTGATTTCGTCTAGGACATTTCTGCATCTTTGATGGTCCCATGCAACTCCGCCGTCGCCTGGTCCCAAGTCCAGGGTGTGAAAGGAGGAGGGTTGTCGACCTGCCGAATTGATCGTAAAAACTAGGCAAGAAACCGCATTTTTCAAAGCGGCACCGACAGCAGCGTATCCGTTGCGGGGCCGTCCCGCTCGGACCGCCAGCTAACGGATCAAAGAAGAAGAAGAAGAAGATGGTCCCATGCAGCATGTCTGCAGTTTCGAATGGTAACTTCTGTTGTCCGCTTGGATCTATCTACTGCTATATTTCCCGAAATTTTTGATATCATAAGCCGTTTTGCTCTCCTCCATATCCTCATTACGAGGCCGGCAAGACTTAGTCCGCTAATTTTGATCAAAGTGAAGTGAAGACTAAGATATTCGAGTTAGTCAAAAGATGCATAGAATGCTTAATGGTAGAAGCCAATTGTGAGAAACAGGAAGGCCTAATAACAGCCATTGATAAAAGATCGTTCTCTTCAGACATTGCATATAGATCATATATGTAAGTCCAATGAAAAGAACTAAGAAAAGATACAACCATAGTAGTAACAGTGGATTCTTTTTCTAAATTTGTTTGGTTGTACCCCACGTCAAGCGTGGAGGTTGTCGATTGATTGATTAACTGACATCAATTTTTGGTAACCCAAGAAGGATAATACCGGACCGAGAAACAGCTTTTACAACTGTTTCAAAAGAAGCAGACACACCCCATTCGTTAATCACTACTGGTGTCCCGAGGGGAAGGTACAGAGAAAAAATCGTTTCTTAACACCGATTCTAAGGAGTAAGGGGGCAACCCACAATGCGGCCAAGTTAGGCCTATTGTGTATTACTCACTAACTCCGATTCTAACCAAATTATGAATCGCGGAGCCAAACGCGTGATGCAAGCACATTTATCGAGTTCAACCAATATGAAAAAATACCCTAACACGAAGTACGCCCTTTCGTATTTTAACTGACATGGAAATGAAGTTATCAGCATTGCCAGGCTTTCAAGCCTTTATAAGTGACGCTAACGCGACGACAGGACGCAGAACAAAATATTACTAATCTTCAGGAGAATATGAGACAAAGCAATAAGAAGCGTAAAGCTGCAAGTGTCTATAAGAAGGGCGCCTTGGTTACAATCAAGGGAAAACAATTTAGCCCAAGGTTGAAATTAAAACCTAAGTTTTTGGAGCAATGAAACGACCGTTACGAATTGGAAAACACAGGTGACCGCAAGGGACCCAGGATAGCTCCAGCCGCAGCGGATGGCCTTAAAGGATGGGGCTAATCATTCGGGGTATGATACGACAACAAGCGTGTGTGTGGTGGCCTCGGTAGCCTCCCAGCAGGAAAATATTCAAGCGCTGCCAAAAGAAGCAAGAAAGAAGCGCTTCCTACTCATATGTTATGGAAGCTCTTTGGAAGCACACACTCTACGACTCCTATTTTTAGCTTTGTTTTTCTCAAGTTTTCTCTTATTCCCCTTATTTGACAAATTTGTGGTTTTTCTATAATCACGTCAGTTGTGAAATACTATTTCTTGTGAAAACAATAAGTGAAATTTTGTTATTGAATTAATTCTGTTGAATAATTACTTTGATAAATGTATGTATTTCAGCTACTAGTGAAAAAATTTAATTATTGAAACAAACATTATTATGGGGTAGATTTCAGCGATATAGCGATAGTATTGATACTATGGTTCACGAATGCTTCAGGTGCTTCTCAAGAGCTTCAATTTCCTAGTGTCAATTGCGCTTCTTCAACAACAAAATATAAGCGCTTCGCTCTGATGACATGTCTGCGAAAGGAATTGGGATATAATAAAAGCGCGTTGGGATTCCATTTCAGCGCTTCATAATCTGTCCAAAGGCGCTTCAATTCAACTGGGCTAGGACAGGAGTGGTCAACTTTTGTAAACATAAGATCTAACGTTTATCACAAAAATGTGTAGCGTTCGATTTATTGTCATACCCGTAGATTAACTAGGCGAAGAGGTGTGAAATATGTACATATATATGTGGCGACAGACAACCTCAGTCTAAATGGAGCTTAAAAGACAAAGAATCCAAAAGGTGCAGAAATGGGTGGTAACAGCACATTCAGCTGTAGATGGATTTGAAATACCTTTAGGTTTATTCCTAGGAAGTTCACAACCACTGAAACGTACATATTAGCGGCATGCATGACAGAGAACTTCTGACGATGCATCAATAGTGAAACACTTCAGTCGTTTTTTGGAAGGACGAGAATTTAGTATAGCCCACAAACCGATAACCTGCGCTAAAAATTGGATGGAGTTTAAATTTCAGTATTAATCTTGCCAGTTTTTTTAATATTCGGTTGAATTCCAAGAATTTCATTATGATTTATTGATATTTGTTGCCATAGTTTTGGAGGAAATACATGAGTATTTGTTATTGGGTGAGAGTTAAGGGGCTGTTGTAGTCACCTTATAACGTTAATTTATGCATTTGACCCAACTGATGCCTCATTTATAGACAAAGGTAACTTTAATAATAAACTAGAATTATGATTGATTGCCAGATACGATGCTATTACAGTTCTGGATGATTTTGAGGCAAGATCGGAAATACTGTAAACGTATTTGGTACGCATAGCCTACGCAGCACGACGTCAGTAATCCAATTAAAGACAATTCATTTCCGTTTAGCAAACTATAAACGAAAGGCAAATGGAAAATTCCAGGGGGTAAAACAATAAATCAATTCGATCATGTCCTGATATTAAAAAGAAGACTATTGGCAATTTTAGACGTTGATCCCTGCAGAGGCGTCAGGTACGGGTAATAATCAGTATCTTGTTCAAATAATAGTTAAGAGTAATGTACAGAACATTTCTATGCAGTTAAGAGAGATGAGTTTTCGTTCTTAGATTGTTTAAAAATATATACCTATATCAAGAGATCGAGACTGAAAATTAAATATAAAAAAAAATTGTATTCTAATTTATACCAAATTCCTGAAAAAATTCAATTTAATTCGAAATTCCTGAAAATATCTATAAAATTCCAAAATTTCCCAAATGTCTCTCTCCATTTTCTTTCAAAACATTTTCTTTCAAAAATATTTTCAGTAACAATTCTCAAAAAGAATTCCCACCCGCTGCCTCCGTGCAATCTTGATAAATCTTTCTAAGAAGATTGTTGATCAATGTTGAGCCGATGGTGACCTATCTTCGACCAATGAAGAAAACCATCCACATTCGATAACCAAAATTGTTTTGATGTAGGTTGGTTGGGATTAAGGTCATTAATAAAAGTTTCCACCACAAAAAAAAGAACAACTTTGATAAATTTGATTCGTATTGAATTTTTTCTTTAATGTGACTTAAAAGTTGAGTTCAATTCAGAAATGTCGATGTTTGAATTGACAACAATCGTTTAGGTTCAATTTACGCCATTGTGGTGTTTTGTTTTTATTTAATCTTCGAATTTTATGAAATAATAAAAAGTTCTTAAAAGAAGAATTGGTAATACAATGGAGAAATAATGCGGTAATTTCTAAAGTAAAACGAAAGATAATAATTTTTGATAATTATACGACTGAAGTTTTATTTATGGACGTTTTTATATGAGAAAATCAGTTCAACACAAATAAAAGCCATCATCGATGGCGCAAGTGAAAATAATTTACAATAGGCTCGAAATGGCGACTTTACCTCTAGCGGATTTCAATTGCGTAATTGCAAGTGCTATCTACTCGTTTATAAGAGCAAGTGTAGTTGCTAGTACGCACGAGTAAAAAATAGTAAAAATTAGCAGAAAAGGAACGCAGCTATTGTAACCGGTCCGAAAATCGAAATCGAAATTTTCAACGTATTTTCATTTTTCAAGGTCCCAAGTAAAATTTTAAGCAAAAAATTGAGATGAAGCATGTGTATGTGTGTGCGTACGAATGTGGTCATTTTTTCCTGCACGATATCGCGCGAACCAAAAAAGATCAAGACTTCGTTGAGGTGTCGTTCGAAGGGTATTAATAAAAATATGATCTGAAAAGATTTTTATAAAATTTGGTCGAACCGTTTTTCGGTTTAAACGACAAAGTGATTTTTGTGCCTGCACGATATCACGCGAATCATAAAAGATATCCACGTAGTTGAGGTGCCGTTCGAAGAATTTTAACGAAAATATGAGCTGAAAAGATAGATTTTCATAAGATTCGGTTGAATCGATTTTTTGTTTAAACGTCGTTCATGATTTTTGTACTTGCACGGTACCGCGCGACCCAAAACTCTAACAAAGAGGTGACGAAAGAGGAATACTAACGAAAAAATGATGGCCCCTATTCCCATAGACACGGCACCCATTGCCAAATGGGACAAACCAATTTTCGTATTCTCGTAGTCCTGTTGTAGAAAAAGTGACGGCATTCGTTTAAAACATTATTTCTTACCCTTTGTGACTATCGATTTTAAAAAAATAGTAGCGTCACCTACAATTTCTAAGTGATAAAAAATGACAATTTTCAGTGGCATTTATGACTTCGAGAATACCACACCTAGTTTTGTGACATTTTCCCTCACAAATTTTTTCCTTGTCACTCGACTATGAGAATACCACTTTAAAAGTGACGTGACAAAAAATGTGAGGTGAGAAAAAAAGTGAGGTGACAATGAGAATAGAAGCCGCTCTGAAAAAATTTCATAACATTCAGTCGGGCCTTTATGTTTAAATGGAAAAACTTCGGCTATTGTCAGTAAGCCCCCAAATTGATAAGTTTTGCCAATATCTAATAAACTTGATGGAATGAGATCCCCTCTAAACGCTTCCTAGTTTATCAGCGGCGCTTCACCATGCTCAATATGAAATCGAACACCCACTTTAGTGTAGCGAACAAAGTAAATGTTTGTTTGCTAACGTTCAGGAAGAACAGATTCTCTACAAAAATCTTGTAGATCTACCACTGTTATAGTTATTTGAACTAGCTTCTCTCAGGATTACTTTGTCACCAGTTGTGATACTAGTCAATTTTCCACTAGGGCTAAAAGTATTACTATTTTGTAAGAAGTCTGTTTATTCTGTCTACGTTCACCAGTTGGAAGTTGATCGTGTAGACCGAAGGGGTCAAACCCAGATCCCAACTATTTTTAATTATAAAAGATTGTCATAATTTATATTATTATTGTTGAAGGAAAGTAATTTAGTAAATAACGAAGTATCATAGAAAAATACCAGGAAAGATGTCCTTATAAAAAAAAACATCGGTTGACCTGTTTATTCTCCACTTGCACTATGCACACACAAACTTATGCAATGCAACTCCGAGTCCATGCATCGTAGTACATCTCTCGTCCGCCTCTATCGCAAACATCACAGAAGCATTACCAGCTAGTACTTAATAAAGAGCACTTAAAGCAAAAGAACAGAATCATCCACATTTCCTCAATGGCTTCTCCATCAGCTGGTGTGAACAATGAGTTCTGCTAAAAGAATGGAAATTCGCCGAACTGCACCCAGCAAAAATACTCCAGACGTTGAACCTCTCTCTCTCTGCAAATCGGAGCCAAACGTGTTATAAAAATTGCCCCGTAGGCACAAGTTCAATCACATTAAAGTGGGCCTCGCATGCATCCATCCATCCATCCAGGCCTTTCATCCAGAACAATACCCTAGTAGCAGCACATCACGTCTGCGTTTGTCCCTTCTGAATCCCCTTCCACTACGTATGCAGCGCTACTACTTCACCGGTTAATGAGGTGAAGAATGCATCAAAACGTTTTTTTGTTGTGCTGTTGTTGTAATTTTGCACATTAGTCTTGCACCCTCCCCCTTTCTCCCATCCCAGTCCATTCCCGGTAGTTGTGCATGCCAATCTGTCCAAATCTATGTTAGTAGTAATTGAAATCGAGGCTGTTGCCACTCGGCTGCACCTTGACAGTTACGCATCAAGGATACGAGGATCAAATACGATTGCGTGTTTGCCTGCTGCTAGCCAAGGTTAGTCAAGTCTGGTTTGTGTACATCCTTGCGCTCCGATTTGTTTATCGACAACATTAATGCGTTTTCCGAGTCAATTCAAGAAACAAGTCGAGTCAACATCAGGGAATTTTTGTTTAGTTTGTAGGAAGGTAACTCGATGAAAGCCGGAGGTGAGATAACATGCGACGAGACCAGCGAGAACAGGAACTTGCACTGTTCTGCAGCGTGTCATTAGGAGGCGGCGATGCAGCAACATACTCTCGTGTGCACACTTCCTGGAAACGCATGTCCGAAACTCTTGAGCTTGTCTCAAGTGATTGGAGCTGAAGTGCGCCTTTACGCCAAAAATTTCCTTCTCTATCTCAAACTTGAAAACCGCTTGGGGTGCTTTGGCGGATGGAAAGAGTCGTAGACCGATAACAGGCTTAGAAGTGGGTAGATCAGTGTTGCTGGTTGGGTTTAGAATTAGAGCAACGAAGGGGAAAAGTGTTAGAAAAAGTATTAGAATTTTTAAATTGAGTTTTGTGATTTTTAATTTTTTAATCATTCCAATAAAAATTAAAAAGGTATTTTCTACACGTAAAACTTTTTGATTATTTTATTAAAAAATGATTTGATTTCTGTCCAATTGGTTGAATTTTTTCAGCATAGTTCTCAGATCAAAAAGATTTTTTTCAAATTTTAGGAGAGGAATGGTTTTATTAATTCTAATTACACACGCAGTCCTAGACTGTTAAGGTCTTAAGTGTGTTCGGCAAAATAAATTTAGTTTTCAATTTTTATTTGTGACGAATCGAGGGCAAAACGATCTCGTATGTCATTTCTATGTTGAATGTAGGTAGAGCATATTATCCAAAACACCAAACAAATGTTGTTGCCTTTTTGGAATTCATATTATACAAAGACTGCCTAAAACTGTACAAGAAAAATATTACCTCAGCCGAGAGATTCCTTGCAGGGCTATTGCCAAGCTATAGAGTCTTACGGGCTCAGCTACAGCTGGGCGAGGGACGTCTTCATCTAAAAGATAGTGAGAAGAGGTCACGAATCCGCGAACGAATATAGGCTGATTAGTCTGACGTCCTTTATGCTCAGGGCACTAGAAAAGGTCACATACTCCTTCGTCCTCCAATCGGTAGATACGACTTTACTATCAGCAGCGCAACACGTCTATCTTAGTGGTAGATCCACCGAGATAGCCCGACACGAAGACCATTTCACCCACCCACCAGGAAACTATCGAAAAGATCCTATATTACATTACAAACAATATACATACTTTGGCAGCTTTCTGAGACATAGAAGGCGCCTTTAACAACGTACGCACTGAATCGTTTCAAGAAGCTGTCATAGCCCTAAACATAGAAGCTAGCCTCAGGCAATGGCGGCTAGCAGCTATGTTGAGCTCGAGAATAGTTCAAGCGGTTTTTGGGAAACGAGTCGGTAAGCAAATACACCAGCGAAGAAGGCGTTATCTCCCCTTTACTGTGGTTAGAAACGATGAATAACATTCAACAAAAAATAGACAAAAGTGATGCTAAAGTAGTAGAGATGCGCCGAATATTCAATACTCGTATTCGGCAGGTTCGGTGTATAGTAGTTTGCCGAATAATTACCTAAAATTTAAATAGTATTATTTTAAGAGTTTTGCAAACATCGATGTATCGTTTGCATCCCTACCGATATGCCATGCATAAGTATAGGTCGGCTGTATACAATCAGTGAACGATTCGGGGTTTAAGGCCCCAATTGAATCCGATCGTTCTTTGGCATAAGAAGAGAGTTGTTTTGACCTGACTGGCTCTTTCTAAAATATTCGGCCTCCACGTTAGTTTCCTATCCAGTATGAGACCCAGATATTTCGCATCATCCTTAATTTGCAGTCTATGCATATTGTAAAGAGCACTACTTCAGTCTTAGCTGGGTTAACGCCTAGACTAGCGGTCGATAAACGAAATGCATTGGCGTGTCACAAAATAGAAAATTAAAACTAATGCACATTAAATATAAAACCAGTATATAAGATAATTTTATTTGTGCAGCAAAAACTTTTGGCAAAGTAATGTTAAGTCCCAATTCACATACAGATCAAGGCCATACTACTCAGTCTGTCTGAGGGTGAAAACTTGAGGCAGCAGCCTGATAGGCCCTGAACTGCAGGTGACCTCATGATTCACTACAAACAGACAGGCAAAGACGACAGTTTTGTGTGGCAGGTATTAAAATCTGGGCCGATATAACAAAAACATAATGCAACGCTTCCAAAACAAAGTTCTTCGTGATATTGTCGATGCTCCCTGGTACATTCGTAATAAGGATTCATCTACATAAGAATTTGGACGCAAATAGTTCATTCAAAAATATGCTCAGTCACGAACAACGACTTCACCAGCATATCAATGTCAAGGCCCCCCAACTCCTGGATAACTCCTTCAGACTGAAAAGAAGTCCAGATCTTCAGGTCAGGACTGACGATAAATACCCACAGACCACAGAGTTTTGGCAGTTTTCTTGGGCTGCAGGTGCCACCCAGTTGGCGGGCGGTGAGTGTGTGGTGATAATTGGTCTCAAGGCGAGAAACCTTCAGGCCACGGCCTGCCGGCAGCCCGTATGTGAATGACTGAATGGGGGGCTTCATATCAACGTGCGTGTGAGCTGTGTCCCAGCCGGCGGATTGTCGAGTGGGATGTGCCATTACAGATCTGCTCGCGTGTCAATGGTTGCCGACCGCTGGTCTAGACTCTTTTTAGTAGCCCAATGGAACAAGAGCGTCCAATGCTCGTTGCAATATATCTCTTATTATTGAGATGCACCTGCCGGTCATAATATCATCAGAATAGGCCAGCGTGGTGCAGCACCTCGACTTCCTTAGGGTTATCAATACTAACACACTATCCACCTTGCGTGGTGCCTATTCCAACCGTTTGAATTCTACCGAAAGCTCCAGACCAGATTTTATAACCCTGCACCTCAGCAACGGATCAATCAAGGACCTGGAGCATTCGTCAATGCTTAGACGCTGGAGTGCCCCCGTCACCGCAGAAGATTTAACATCGTTGAAAGCACCTCCAAAATCTAATAAAACAGCCAAAGGGATTTTACAATTACCACTATCAGGGAGAGGAGAGAGGAGAAAGCGACTATGCTTTCTCAAAAAAGTCGGAGAGAAATTTTTAGACAGACTGATGAGCTGTTTGTTTCAACCGTTTAGACCTATAAATTTGAGCTACATGTGTAGGTTTTTACAAGTACAAAAGGTTCAAGCCGTAGAAGCAGTATTCTTTGGACCTGATACCCCGCTAAAAGGAAGTAATAAAGGAAAAAGGATACCAGAAGAATGAAAAAGGGGCACCATATGTCCAGCTCAAAAAAAGGAGAACTGCGTGCAGCAATTGCCGATGGCCAACCTCCATAATCGTATCCCTTTATTGGTACGCACCTATGAAAACTTCAAAAGAACCTATGCTAATAAGCAGATCTTTATCGTATCTGTCAGCCAACGGTACAGAACCAGGTCCAAATCTGGTTGGGAATGCCAAAGTGCCCTGGATAGGCTAGCTGCTCTCAATCGAATTACTTTTATGTGGTATCCTGTCCACTAGGACTTCGCGACAATGAAAATGGCCCGCCTTGACTAGCTAAGGCCTTGGCACTTTGGCTATCAGCTAGGAACGAAAAATAACAAAGGAGCCCGCAGTGCAGGCAGGCAGTGGTTCGAGGGCAGGAACTCTGCCCTTTATGCTCGTTATTGCTATCTTGTGGATAGCGAAAAGCAGGGCCGCGTTATTCAGCGCAACCTTGCTTGATCAAACAAGTTTAAGTGAGAAATTCTTAAACAGACTGCGTTCGGAGTACTCCATGGACCCGATGCTTCACTGAAAGAAAAAAGAGTTCTCGGGTTCAAGAAATAAAAGTTGCATAAATTCTCGTATTCTTGATGCTTTATTTTTAGAAACCTAAGGCTCATCACATGGAAAATGTAAGAACGGCTGAAGTTGATTTGTCCTACCAATAATATCCTGGGCTTAGGTCTGAAAACTTCTTACGAAATATTCTATTTAATTCCTACTTTTTCTAGGCTTATTATATCTACAATCTGTCATTTGAACATACTTAACATCGCCACATGACTGAAATAGGGACATTTTAATTCTGTTTGCCAATATCGACCCTTCAAGTAGTAAGTAAGGCAGACTTATCGAATATCTATTCAACTGAAAACTTTTATCTATTCCACACCTGGCAAGTATCCTCAGTCTTAAACACCATCGATTTTATATATAAATCCCCTTCGAGCGCCTTCTGTCCTTCGGGTTTCCTGATAATTCTTATCAGATCAAATCGGTAACGGCGAAACGTGCCACAATGTGAAATATGAGCACACGAAGCCTTGAGTTGTTACCTTGGACATAAAGAACACCTCTAAAGATTCCTTCGACAAATAAACAAAGTCACAGACCACCAGCAACTCCTACTTATATTAATTGCCGCAAATGCTGTAATCAAGCTGTAAAGGAATACTTAAATATATTTGAACTTTTACGGCGCACCATAAAATCCTGAAAATGTTATTTCAGTGTCTGTCCTGAGTTCCTTGTAGTGCAGAGCCGAGAACCCTCTCCTTACAGCTCACAGACTGCATCGAGTTAATTTTAGATGATCTATCGAAGATCTCCCGACATATTCCTTTCCAGCTCGAATGTTTACAGCTTCGTTACGTCATAATAAATCGAAACGATTACAATGCAATCAGCATACGGCGGTGCAGAGAACGGCCGCGACGACAGGGCTTCTTCCGTATTAATGACGACCGACGACGCCGGTGTTAATCTGCAATCAGAATGATATAAAAATGGCGGTTTCTAATGCACGTATTTTCACCTCGTTTCCCAGTAAGTTAAGCACGCATAAACTTGACGAAGGTAACCCAACGTATAGAAGGCATAACACCTACAATCGGTGATGTTTCTCAGGTTGACGCCGTTCCACCCCCCGGCTCAAGTCGCAGAACTCTGCTATGAACTGACTCGATCCGGTCTCACCTTCGTCTTGCATGTCATCTTAGCTGTCTAAATTTAATGCAGCCGAATGCATTGCCTGGATCGGAGTGTCTCTTGGTGCATCTTTTGCATCCATTCTTGTGTCCACAGCCAGAAGAAAGCAAAACAAATGCGAAAATTGCATTTAGATGTCAGCCGCACAAGAGATCCCTTATCACACCTTTAATTTATTAAACGCCACTCTTTACCTCACTCGGGCTCATTGTTAGGCGGTTTCTGTGTCAACACGGTTTCAAAATGAGTTACAGGTGCAGTTGCAGCGGCCGCGCAAACAGAACGTTTATTAAAGTGTTTTTTGTGTATCTTTCCCGATTGTCTCACAGTTTGGACTATTTCCAGACGTTTTAGAAAAGAAAGCGAAAAACGCGAGCGAGAGAGAGGAGCACTCCGAAAAAAACAAGACCAAGGGAATCGGGCGTGGGACTAAAAATAGGGCCTCTCGCTTTCTGTCCAGTTATGATATTTTCGGACGATTCGGGAATTATGCGCCTCCTTCCTATATGCAAGCCGCGATGTATTTATAAAACTTGGCAGCATAACAAAAAGATCATTTACGCGGAATTATGCTCCTCCAGCGTCCAGGCGAAAGGTAGTTTCGTTGGAAACTGTAAATTTTATTTGCAGTCAATCGTAACGAAGAGAAATGCCGAGGGAACTTTGAGGTTAGGAAATGAAATACGGTTAGGATCCGATACTTCTATTGAGTAGACGCACTAAAATGTCGAAAAGGGAATGGTGGAGTTGAGTTTTTTGGTTTTAAAGTTGCAATTACTTTTTGGTCATATGTCTGACCAGCTGCAGAAGCACAGAGAACTTTTTATTTAAGGTTGGTGCAGAAATGCGAGACCTTATGTCGTTGTTGTTTTGAAGTTTTCCATCGGGAAATGTTTTTGACGTTTTTGCTGTAAACAATAAACAGGTTATAATGTTGGTTTGAAATTGAATCTAGTCGTCCAATCAGAACCGTTCATATTTTACTTCTATCTTCAAAGGAGTTTGAGGGCTAGTTTTATCTCTGCTTGGACTAAGTTCTGAGCTTGGACTAAGTTCTTGTGAGCGGCACTATTGGCATCATATACGGGTGCACGGACATACCGTGGCACAAGGCTAGCTACAAGGGATATAATATCGTTTTTAAATGGCATAATCACGCTTATAATACATAGAATTCGAATTGCGTGTACCAAAGGTGAGGAACTTTCCTTAAGGGAATATTGTCAGGGCCAGAATATTTATTAACCACAACCGGTGCAACCGATGCGCCTACACTAGGGACCAGGGATGCTGGTGAGAAGTGAGTTACTGGCCGAAGAACTAAATTAGTCACACCGAAAATAGAATTTAATTCGCCGCGCAGAACAGGACAACACGTCGGTCAAAATGAAATCATAGCAGTCGAATTATCGAAATGTGCAAAATATCAGTTACTGCGCTATCGAAACTACGACTTACCGCATCGGAGACATTGACGATCGTCCCACCAACAATCGACGAAACGATGACGCTTTACTATTTCGGTGGTGCGAAACAAGAGGCCGGCGTCGAGTTTATGCTCGGTCGATGGGCTGCCAGCAACGTTATTGCATTTCAACCGATATCCGAGCGTTTGGCGGTTATAACCATCGGTGGAACGTTCAAGACCCATATCGTATCCGCTTATGCGTCAACCGAGACCAGCCAGGACGCGAAGGGCGAATTTTACGATCACCTTCCGGCTGAGACGGAACGATGGGAAAATTCGGACACGGAGTAATTAACGACAAGGACTTGCGCTTCTTTTCATTCGCAGCATCAAACAATTTGGTCGTTTGATCTTCCGCCATCCACTCAAAGACCAACTCACCCGGCGAAATGCATCAGGCAACGACTCCGCATTGCTAGACTACGGTTTGATCAACGCAAGATTCTGATCGATGCCCAAAAACTTACGTGCAATGCGTGCGCCCGTTTGCAGATTGGTCCATTATCTTGATCGAACGAAATTACAGATGTGAAAGAGAAAACGGCGCCACCACCAACCAATAAGATTTGGGTCTACGGGTCTATTTCTGTCTACGGTACCCGGCCATCGGGCGAGTTTCAAGGAAGAAGAAGAAAGGCAATTATCGGAGCCCATTGTGGGGTGTGCAATGGAGCTGTGTCCACCTATGCGTAAGCGGACGCAGCCGTGGATCAACGGAAGCGAATGAAACACGACGATGTCGAGCAATACCGAAGATTGAACAAAGAAGTTCGATACAAAATGAAATCGGAACGAGAAGCGTACTAGAATAACGTTGCAGCTGACATGGAAGAAGCGGCGTCAAAACACGAGTACCAAACGATGTTCCAGACAACCCGACGGTTAGGCGGCAAAACAACATCAACAAACGACAACATCAAAAAATCGGATGGAGCTTTCACGACCTCTCCCCATGGGCGCCTGAAGCGGTGGGAAGAATTCATTCGAACCGACAATTATCTAGGTAAAGACGGCAATAAAATGGCTGAAACATAGGAAAACGCCGGGAATATGTAACCGCCGATATGATCAAAGCCGGAGGTGATGTCATATCACAACTCCACGTCCTCATAACACACTTATGGCATTCGGATCGTGTTCCGTCGGCGTGGAAGAACGCAATCATTGTGCCAATTTTGAAGGAATTTTGGGGTATGCAAGACCATCGTAGGAAAAATGGGGCGGCTTGATAATTACAACCCTGCCTTCTATCTAAAGAGAGTTGTTCGAGAACATTCAACTGAAGAGCTGTGAGAATTTTTGCGTTACGAGCTTGGCCCCTACCTTCTCTTTTCGATGAGTATGGGATGAGGAAAGGAACAAAATCGAGCCTGTACAAGGTTTTTCACCAATTGAACAGGAGGCGGACAGAAAATATGTCATCGATTGAGGGTTTTTGTTACATCGGGTCAAATGGCACCATGACCAGATTTATGCGGAAGTTTCAAGCAGTTATGTATCATATGTCAAGTCAAACTACCCTAGCCAAATGAATATTTGGCATGTGTGTGTGGGAAGATATCTACCTTTTGGTGATTTTGATTAGCCTGAGAATGTCTTCTTTTTGAAACCAGGGAAATTAAAGGTGTCTCGTTTAGAATCTCCATCTTGCGGCTGGGCAAATACCTTTCAGACCATATATTGTTTCTGCACAACATGGGCAGTTGTAACATCTTTTGCTTTAATCAGGTGAAACTGAAACTTCTGAAGGTCAGTCATTGATGTTTTCAAAGACCCTCATGCAAGATTACCAAAGCGGGAAACGAGCTTTGCATGGGTATGAACGATTTCAGATACATACAATATGTATCTTAATCGTACAAAAAGTAATGCGAACATTGCCTAACTACCTTTCGCAGCTGCTGTCTGACTACTAGAGATGGGTAACTCAGATTCAGCTCAAAGGTTCGCATTTTTAGAATGAATCAATGAATCGGTTCGCGATGTTGAGCGAGTAAAGAGTCACGAGTCTTTCCTAACCGACCAGACCTAATACTTCTCGGATCCGACGAAACTCAAAGTACGTTCTGAGGTGAGAGAACCGAATCGCAAGTTTATGTATGAGCCCGGTGTTCTAAAGATGTGACAAAAGTTTTTTTTGAGATGACTCTTTTGAATTGACTCTGAGTCGGATCTTTTGATGCATATCCGGTGACAACATTCACTGAGAATTTACCTTCAGGTGCAGCAGTGGTTTTCCGGTTAAACCAAAGAAACGAATTGATGTGGGTACCAGTGCCAACCACTTGGTGCCCTGCGGCGGACTTGATACTCTGGCACATTTCTGTAACAAGGCTCTACTGCTCCCTGATGTGAACATCGTGTGAGGAGTTGTGTGATAGCATCCATGCCTGATAGAAAGACAATATTGACATAAACGATCACCTCTCATAGAATTTCATAAAGTACTTTGAAGAGAAATTTAACGTACTCCGTAGAATTTTCTATGCACCCCACTTTGGAGACCGCTGTATTACAAGAGAAAAATATCATTCCTTTCACAAAGAGGAAAATATTAATTTTTTAAAGTAGTATCCACAGGTCAGTGTAAATTCGATGATTATTCGATATTCAGAGATCGTAACTTCAATTTCATTAGATAATTTGGAGTGATTTAGCAGAGCGGATAGAAGTAATCACCGAATAAATCCCACGGTAATAGACCTCTACAAAATCGTTTGCCCTCAGCACAATAAAAACCATCTACGCAAACGGTGCTTTCTGAATCTATGGTTCTAGATCTCATCCGATAATCGGCAGTCAGATACTTTGAATAGTAACTAATGTAAGCAATTCCAGTCAGTGACATGCAGTATTAAGTAAAACAAAGTTCTTCTATAATTACCAGCACAATAATTGTGCCTCAAAGTCATGCTTCTTTGCTGCACCGTATTTACAATCCACATAAAGGTTATACTACAGTAACAAATGCTTACAACGAAATTATCATATGATACACACCGTAAAAAACACTTTAAAATCCGTTCATTTCAACAAAACAAATCTCATGTAAGAGATACGAAATCGTTCTCCCTTGAAATCTACAAAAAATTTTGATTTATATCTTCGAAACTCCAATTCCCTCGCGTATGTAATCAAGATCAGTCCACCGCATTGCGGCTCGCTCTAGTATAAAAATTGTACCTTTGTAAAAAAAAAACGAACAATTCACAGAAAACTCCAAGAACCGCGAAAAGATCTTGATGGATTCACACGCAATTTTTTATCCAATTAAGCCAAAAACAGGCGAAATTCAATTCCGCTCTCCAAATTCGAGAGTATTTCTCCCATTTTCCGCCGAACCGAACACACCGGGTTCGGAAAGGTATAAATATTGTAAATATAAATATAAAACAATTAACGGTAAACATTATTAATGCATCGTTCAGGTACGACTTTACTGGAACACGATGATGATCGGGAAGCGGATTGGAAGCGAGGGGAGAGGCAACAAGTAGGAAAAAACGCCCGGAACGATTAATAATTGTTACAATTAGTGGCTGCTGCCCCGTTATGGGAGTTTTCGGTGCATAAAAATGTGCCGAGCAACAACGAAAAAAAAAATGCACAGACGAGGAAGCATTAAAGAAGCACTGAAGCAGCGAATCTTAACCCTAACCTCGCAACTCGATGATGATACTTGGTCTTGGTCGATTGTTGATCCAGTTTCGATCATTACGATAGAGCTCGCCTGAACCGAACGCGATGATGACGTCAGGCCGGGAATGTGGGCAATCTCGATAGCGGCGGCGGCGGCGGCACAACGACGTATGAAATTATTGTCGAAGACGAACTCAATCGCTCGGAACAGAGCAGAATCAAGATCCGTGGATTAATCTGCTTTTGTTTGGCCGATCTGTCGTAAGGTCAACATTTACGATGGGAAGTTGAGTCTGAAATTAGTTTTTCCGGTCAATGAGCAGACAATCGAGGAAAATCCGCTAAATCTTGACATTGATGGGGATTTTCTTGTCGATAGAATCTTTGAGATTTGTCATTTTTAATTTTAAAGAAAGTTACACTCTCTAGAGGTCGCGATCGTTGGGCTCGATCATGGCCCGGGGAAATGTTGATATTGAGCTGGAGGAAGTCAGAATTAAATATGAAAGTAGTGGACAACCACCTGGATTCTGTTTGCTGTTCGATGATTATTTAGTTTGGAGATTTTTTGTGGGTTAAAATTGGCAGATATATGTCAGATTGTGGGACTAAAAGGGTTGTCGATGTTTTGCATTTTACTAGTTTAGGTTTAAGGAACAAAATGTTGCTCTCGTTGTTCTATATGGGCTAATTTGACTGCAACTACAAAACTTACAGTAGGCCAACAGCTAGTAAAGACAGACAAAGCCGATCTTTCATTTGCATATTTTGATCCAAAAACGAAATCTCGAATCTTGATCAATATTACCCCATACCCTTAACTTCCTATATGACACAATGGTCGCTATCGATTTTTTTTAAAGGAGATGCAGATAAAGATGTTCAGCTGTTATCGCAGAGACCAGGGGACAGTTCACGCTATTCGATGTCGACTGCAGACTATGGTAAACTTTCGTCGTTCAAAAACTCCGTGGTTAACCATAGTAAGGTTTTTGAACGCGCTCCATATCGTTTCAAGTCGTCGTCAAATTGCTTGAACTGGCAGGCCCCTGGAATGCAGTCCCACGCAATGATATGATCGTTCGGCCTTTCAATTTTTTCCACTGGGATACGGAATATATCCGAACAAATTACAGTAGAATCTCTTTATAATGAACTTCTTTACAACGAATTTTTCTCTATAGAGAACAATTCATTTGACCTTGACCTTAATATTTCGAGAAAATATGCCTTGCTTAGAACGATTTTTTTTTTGTAACGAACGAATGAAACTCTGGTAACTCTGCCCGAAATAATACTCAAAATCCAATTTAAGTTCAGAAAAATGTTTTCGGCAATAAAATGTAAATATGCAAAAACAACTTTTATTATTTTGGGTTAAAGCATCTCGACTGCTCACCGTATATGTTTTTCCATATAAATTAAAAAACATAAAAAGTATAGCCCTCTCACTCATCCATTTCGTATTGATTCAGTGCATTTAGTTCAGTTCAGTACAAGCCATTTCAGACTTATTTGGGTTTAGTTTGATTCCCCAGTTCTTGTAATAGGTATCGATAACGTTTAGTTGTTCTTGTACTTTTGCTTATGCCATGTCGGGAGTAGAGTCACTAGAAAAGAGTCATCAGCGTAAAGTATTGATTTAGAACTAATCACATTGGTGGGAAGTTTGATGAACATGAAAAAGGTCTGCAAGGAAGAGGTTAAATAGTTTAGGAGCTATGAGTGAGCCTTCGGGTACACCTGACTTTACATTGATCTCCTCGAATAACGCTTCATTATACGAGACCCTTAGTTTCCTATCTTCAAGGACGCTGATAAAAATTCTGATCCATAGGTGCGGTGCGAGTTGTTCGTCGGAGAGGAGCAGTATCAGAAATGGCAAATTGAGGTTCGCGTTTATTCATACGAAGAGATACGAGCCCGAAAATATTTTCAATGCCGATGAAGCAGGTTTATTACAGGCTTACCAAATAAGATATTTGCATATTTTTTGGAGGCAAACCTTCCCTCTGACCCAACTCTTTTCATTCACGAGCAAGTGCCGGCGAATCGTGTTGGGCTCGGGTGGGTAGTCTGGCAAACTGACTACCCTTCAAAATTGTTATTAGATAAGGCCCTTTTTTAGAATGTAGATCACTTCATTGTGAGTCGGAAGATAGGACCACGGTGTGCAGAACAACATGTGGAGTTCCGTAGAGATCTATCCCACAATGTATTTAGGCTACGCCTCCCAAAAGAAGCAGTTTCGATCCGGTTCGCGGACGACATCGGGGTAGTGCTCGTAGGAAGACGCCTCTATGATGGGCGATAGCGAAACGATTTTCGCCGGAAAAGGCCAAAGTACCGACGAAATAAATTCATTGTGTGCACACACTAAGAGCGGCGACGACAAAGAAAATAGTCCCGACAGCCGATTATGCTACACGCGCATTCAGGAACACACGGAAATAGCAACACCATCCCAAATAGCTACGAAATAGAAAATAGATTGATTCGGTCGGCATGTATTCATTTTTGACAGTCGCTGTATAAAGCGATTCGTCGGTCGCCCTTAACATGTTTACAGCATGAGATCAAATTATGCGCGAACGAAGCTATCTAGAGCCTACACAATTCTATGAACACCCTCCAACGTTGGACGCTTGATGTGACCGATACTCAACTACGAGTGTCCAATGTCAAGCGCCCCAAGCGTGTTTAAGACACGTTCGGGCTTTTGTCGTTGCTGACTCAATCGCTCGAAGCCAACATTCGAATGAAACTTTCACCTCATCGTGTAGAGCTGAGAATTGAGAAAACAAGTGTCCGTTCAAGGTATGGGAACAAATCAGGTACAAGGAAGTAATGATGGACTGGAGGCTTAAGTTTAAAGCACACTTGGAGGGAATTGCGGATAAGGCTTACACTAATTGTGCAGCATTTCGAAGAATGCTTTCCAAAGGGGGCCCTAGATCGAACGAGTGTGGTTAGCTCAATCTTGCTTTAGGCAGCGCCAGTGTGAGCAGCAGAGTTTAACATGGATGACCACATACAGACTAAGAGCCCTTCGTGAGTGCTGCGCGCACAGGACCATATCTAATGATACGGCGTGAGTGATATAGGGTACGCCAAAACAATTGGGAAATTTATAGGCATTCGGGGGAATGATAATTCCATACACATTAACATTTCGTGTATGGATAAAATACAAGCGCTCGTGTGTTGTGATTTCCTTCTCATGGACTAGCCTATAGGTATATGTCTTGGATCGTGTCGATCACATTGTTGATTTAGGCATTGTCCTCGACAGCAAGTTAAACTTTAACTTACACTATGATAATATTATTGCTAGATCCAACAAGCTGTTGGGCTTTATCAAGAGAAGAGCTAAAGAATTCGACAATGTTTGGGTTACTAAAGCCTTGTTTTGCTCATTGGTCCGTCCTATTCTTGAGTATGCGTGCCAGATCTGGGATCCTATATTTCAAATTAGTAGTAATCGAATAGAATCTGTCCAAAAGAAGTTCCTTCTTTTCGCGCTTAGGAACCTCTATAATCCTTCGGATTTTCACAACCTTCCTCACTATAAGGACAGGCTCAAAATCCTTGATCTCTTGCCTCTATCCCTTAGACGGAAATTGCTTATATCTTGTTTTACCCTGGATGTCCTGAATAATAACCTCAAGGTGCAGTTCCTGTCGGACACAATCAAATTTAACGATACTCGACAAACAAGACATTCCAAACTGCTTAAAGAGTACCCGCATCGCACTGAATATGCTAGAAACGAGCCTGTTAACAGGTGCTGCATTACCTTCAATTCCTACGCGTCCTGTTTCTCTCCCTCAATTAACAAAAGTTCCTATAAAAGAAAACTAATTTCCCTATTGTCCTCTTCTAACTAACATTATAGACCTAGATCTTAGTTTAATATTTAAATATTAAATACTGCAATGTTCCTTATTAATGTTAATATGTATTTTTTATCTGTAACTGTTTTTGTTAAGTGCCTTGTTTGGCAAATAAATAAATAAATATTTACGCGTGGAGGTATCCGATCGTGATCAATGCAGAGTTTTACCCTGGGTTAACTCTGTGTTAGCGCGCATGAAAACGCGGGTTAAGCAAAGTTTCGTTAAATCCTAAAAACATCCACAAAACACGCCGAAGTAAGCCGGGTTTTGCCTATGTTTTTAGGTGCATTTACTGTACATATATCAATGGAGAAACGACTTGAGGGGAAAAGCTTTCGAATACTCCAGCCCGGTTCATGAAAACGCAGGAAATATCAAGTTACCCTACTACTACGACAGGGAATTCCCCACGTGCATATGAGCGTACGGGGATTACCCTCGCGGCTAATTGTATTGAATGACAAACGAACTACTGAGTCAGAAAACTCAAACAAAGTATTCAGGACAATTCAAAACTACGGTGGAGTAGATTCCGCTAAAATTTTCTTACATCTGCCAAGTTGCTATCTTGGCTCTCAACCCCACCCTGGTCTCATCAAAACTAGTCCAGATAGGCTCAGATGAGCTTGAACGCATAAGAAGAAATGTAAACGTCACTCTACTGTGGATTTCAAGGTATAGGAATATGCAAGAGAACGTGAGAGCTGATTAATTAGCAAGGGACGTTCAACCAAGGGAGGAGCCTCGGAAGTCTAGGGCTAAGGCGCCTGACTACCATCCCAGAGGTCCCGGGTTCGTATCCCGGCAGGGCCACGGTCCTTCGCCTTTCCCACTTCCCCAGCTACATAACTTTCCTTCTTTCTTCTTCCCTCTTTACATTCCTGATTCCTGCTGTCATAGCCTTCCATAGTCCTTCCCTCTTCCACCCAATCATCGGTTGGTTGATGAGATTCAACTCGTTTCAGGAGGCATAACACTCCAGCGAGAGTCACAAAATGGTTGAGAGTAGGTGGAATAAAAAATATTGTCAACTCTCTTGACTGCATATTAAAGAATTTGATGAATTAACAAAAACCCCACAAAAGAAAAGTTTTTTTTTTGTTGTACAACAGCCGCTGAAGAACCTCACATAAGACGACATTTTTCTTAGCATCTTCTCTTACAGTGACGTTAAGATTTCTAATAAAGCTTTTTCTGTCTAGTCTTCACAACATTCAGGCCAACTACCTCCTAATAATTCCCCCAATAAAACTATTCAATAATTCCGCAACGAACTCTCTGAACTCAACTCGTCAAGCCGTTAATTAACTTGCATTGCAATATACGAAAGTGTTATAGGGGCCGCGAAAGGTGTTGGGACATTTGCATTTTAAGCAGTTTGCCCTACGAGCATACATTAACGCCTATCGTTTCTCGCTGTTGTTATTGTTGTTGTTGTTTTTGGTGTTGTTGTGCACCTACCTAACCTTTTGAGCATCTTTCATGAATTTTTAAAATTCCAAAGAAAATTTCACAAAGAAATTCGCCGCACTTTCCTTAAACGTTAACCACTATCAACAACAACAGCAACAACGTAACATGCGCCTGACATCCGAAACAAAGTGTCTTTAAGGTGAAAACTTAGGGCCAAAGGGCTTTCAGTCCAGCCCGGGATGGATGAGGGCCTCGAGAATGTCATTTGTCAAGTTTTTAAGCCGGCCACGAAGAAGTGCCGGGCTCGCTTTTGACCTCAAACACTGTGCACAAAACGTGGCGACGAGTACACAGCCAGCCAAACTGGAGCTCGTCATGGATTTTTATTTATTATTTATTTTCATTTTCCATCCTCGAAAAGATTAATTAGCCGCGCATTGACAGCGTGCGCACAGGTAGAAGAAAAAGTTTTGTCGTGCCTTCATTTCTCGCTGATCCCCGCCGCCGTTGTTGCTGTTCATCGTTCATCGTTCTTCATCCACCGAAACTGTTTTCCTCTCCTCCAAATAGAATTGATGTAAACACTGCTCTTCATCCGTCCACATGATAGCATCGCAGCTCTCCTTTTTGATCTCGAAGACTACACAGAATAAATTTAGAAAGTGCACGTCGGAAGGGCTTGGAAGGCCCAGGCGCAAAGGTGGATGGATACATTAAAAGTTCGATCTAGACTTACTACGGCACCACTTTGTGCCTTTCATGGTGAAAGGGCTCTTGTCTATTTCCTATCAAGGCCCATTTGAATCGTTGCCTACCAGTGGTGCCCTCTGACAGATTCACGAGATCTTTAGGTACTTGTTGTGCTGTTACCTTTCCAGGGCCCCGCGAGATCCGCAATCATTTTAATGAAAATCGAGGCTCAATTTAATTACGTTTTTGAAATTCGAATGATTCCAAAAAAAAAAATGATTTCCCTTCAATTTCTGCGCTCTACGGGGTTATTGAAAGATAATCACACACAAAAAAAACGTAGAAGATCCCGACAAAAGCATAAACGCCAGGTAAAAAGTAGAGAATGCATGAGTCGCGATTGTCTATGGTAAATTTATGGATGGCTCGAGCTTTCAGTATTTATTGGCGCTGCGATATTAAAGATTCCTTTGTCTCGCGATGGGCTTTATGACGGTTGTATTACGGCAGAGTCGACACCTGATTTCTCCCTTTTATTGATTGTTACGTGATTTGTTTGCGCCGACATGAAGGGAATGTGCTCGCATTTGGTTCACACTTTCTTTGTTAGGTTGTTGATTTCGTTATTTACATAACGGTTTAGTGGAGCTGCAAAGGATAATTTGAATAATTTCATCAAAGGTGAAAATGTGTTTAGGATGTCCGATGAAACATGTTCGTGTTTACATTTTATAACCTTAACTCCATAGAAAAGAGGTTAACTTAGGTTACTCGAAAATTGGTGGCCATAAAATGAGAAACTTGAGTTAAATCTTGTTCTAACCCTAAAATTATGGCTCTAAAATACAGAAAGCAAGACCCCGGAACTCACTAAAGACTCTGAACCCGAAAATTACTGAGTTTCCATGCAGAGTTTACCCGGAGTTTACTCAGATTAAGCGCCCATGGAAACGTAGATTGAGTCAAGTTTCGTTAAATTCAAGAAAACTCGACGAAACCAATCTGATTAAGCTGGGTTTTACATATGTGTGTGTTTGAGCATCTTTTACTGAACGGTGTTTTGACTGAACATATACCAACAGCGACGCAATGTAAAATTATTCTGTCATTTTAACCCAGAGTCGGTATGGAAACAGCATCGAGTTAACTTGAGGGAAAAAGCTTTCTGTTCTGTTCACCACACGAACTCGGCTCATGGAAACACAGTAAATGAAAGCAATGAAGAGGGTAGTTTAGGGTCCTTGAAGCTAAAGTTAAGCTTGAACAGGAAAAATTCCTTGAGAACTGATTTTGTGAATATGCTATGTGGTTAATCAATTTGCGAGTTTTGGACATGGCGACCGTTAAGGCCTTCTAAGACGAGAGACGCGATAAGAAATTTTCTCCTAGCAGAGAGCGGCAAAAGGTCCAACACTTTGAGCCTCTCCGTGTAGAGTGGTAGGTTTAGAAAGTTACGCGGGTCGTGCAGATTTCTCAGAGTAAAGAGGATAAATTTCTTTTGAATTGATTCTATCCTGTTGCTACTTATGAGAAATATGGGATCCCAGATAGGACATGCATATTCCAGGATAGGGCGGACTAGAGAACAGAAGACAGTTTTGGTGACCCATTGTCGAATTCTTTAGCTCTTCTCTTTATAAAGCCAAGAAGTTTGTTGGCTCTGGCAGTAATACTATCATAGTGCAAATTGAAATTAATTTTTTTGTCTAGGACAACACCTAGATCGACTTGATTCAACACCGTGTCGTTGAGACGATAATAATACTGTTGTGTGTTATGTTTACGAGAGAAGATAAATTGCTTGACATTTGTTGATGTTAAGATGCAATTTATTAGTGGTGCACCAGTCTTGTAATGCATTGAGATTCGGCTGAATGAGGGATACGTCAGTTTGGGACTTGATAACACTGTATATTTTAAGATCGCCCGCGTAAAAGAGATGCGGGATATTCCCTAATTTCTTCGACAGATCAAAGATGAATATATTGAACAGAATAGGGCCAAGGTGTCTGCCCTGAAAAGCACCGGAAGCTACTTCGATTTCATTTGAAAGGAATCCTTCAAATCTGATAACCCGTGTTCTTCCGTTGAGATATAATCTTAACCATTCAAGGGCAGAACCTGTTATTCCAAATCTTGAGAAAACAAGTAAAATATGGTGGTCTACCTTATCAAAGGGCTTGCTGAAGTCAGTATAAATAGCATCGATTTGATGGCCTTTCTCCATACTACAGAAGAGTTCGGAGATTAAGACGATGAGGTTTGAAGTGGTCGAACGCCCTTTTCTGAAGCCGCGTTGTTGTTCATTTAAGTGTGGGTTGATTAAAGGAGAAATCTTGTCGTCAATGAGCTTTTCAAATAGTTTGGTAATTGATGATAAAATGGCAATACCTCTGTAGTTATCCACTGAATGCTTATCAGACGCCAGACGGTAGGCAACGCGTGAGACATTCTGACGAGAATATCGCAGCCGTAAGTGCCAATGTTCAGAGGTCACCAAGAACTTTGGGCCAACGGCGATCTGCGCAGTAAGGCATCCCAAGAACCAGTCTTCGAATTCAGCCTTTTTGCCGTACAAAATTAAAGCGACAAGATATTAAAGCGATGCTTGGCTTATGACAATTAGCTGAAATGACTGAAAATTATGTAATTTTTGGCGTAAAATATCATGAGGGACGAGGCTCATTTCTCGCTTCACAGGACGGTATTATGAAAACCCTCAATTAATTGAAGAAGTTTCTTTCCACGATCAAAGAGTGATAGTTTGGTGTTTGGTTTCTTCTTCGTAGATGAGCGATCGAGCGATCGGAGAACGTTACGGGCCATGATATCTAATCGTTCGTGAAAATCGTATGCGAAACTTTTGCTTTCAAAAAGATGGCGCGCCATCCCATACAGCACCCGTACGATCGATTTATTGAAGAAATTCCTTCCTGGTCGCTTAATATAAAAAAAATGGCACTTTAACTGGCCTCCGCGTCCGCCTGATTTGACCTCATCAAACTTTTATTTCTGGGGTTTTTCGAAATCCAAAGTCTACGTCAATAGACCACGGGCTCCGACTCAACTTAAAGCCAATATTCGACGAGATTGCCAGTATATCGACCGAGGCAATCCAAAAGCTTTAAAAAATGCCGAAAAACGAGCCTAAAGACGATCACTTGAAACAAATCATATTCAAAAAGTAGTTGACATCAATTTACTTTTGCCATGCCTATTTAACAAAAACAAATCTTTTTTATTTCATGGGTCACATAAGGATCCCCACACAATTTAGGGTCTCAAGGTGGAGCTCTCACCGTTACTCTGGTCAGGGATTGTGGATGAACTTTTAAACAAATTAGGTGATCTTGCCATCATTGTCTCGGGGAAGTTCGACTTGACCATAACAGAGGTCATCACCATCGTCATCAATTAAGTCATTAGAGCTTCATCGACTTGTATAAATATTTTGGGTAAGACATGGGGGTGTACAATACACGATCGCTAAACCTGTTGCCACTTATGCCTCTGGTGGTACAAAACTAAACAGATCACGGCGATCTTCAAATGCAACAGACTGCAACGAACTGTTACCTCTCCATTATTGGAGGTTTCTGGACCTATCCCGCAGTTGCGATGGAGGCAATCATTGGATTGACTCCACTGCACATCTACATATGGAAATGCATCGCCATAAGTGCCTTAGGACTTCAGACTGGCCCTACACAGTCAAAGGACATATGGATATTCTAATCATTTCCATTTTCTGCGGATGGAGGGGTGTCTGACTAGCCAGGTAGGGCTGCGAATTCGCCTCGAGAAGCAAGGACGGTCTCAGGATTCCGAATAGCGACTCTGCATGGACGGCGACGAGATTTCCACGTATGTTCTCTGTGAATGACCGGCTCCAATCTAAGCCAGAGAACATACGTGGAAGTCTCGTCGCCTTCTATGCAGAGTCGATATTCGGAATCCTGAGACAGTCCTTGCTTCTCGAAGAATGTTTATCACGGAGCTGAGTTACTGACCGTACTCAAGCCCGCTTCTCTTAAACTTACGACCTTATGGCCTCCGTCCGAAGGGCTGACGGTCTTTTCCATGAGTGGGCTATACAATAGGCCTATTTTTGCCAAGGTATCCATCATATGGTTGCCCCAATATTCTCATAATAATGAGTCATTCAATGACACTAGTATGTTTCGATGGACAATTGAAACTTAAGGAAAATATAAAACAATGTTAGAATTTTCGCTTGTAAATATTGGACTAACCCTCGTCCATCAACAGATAAGTATCTTCACCTCCTTCTCGATCTCACCTGGTAAAACTCTTCCCTCGACACGATTTTCAAATATAAAATAATATTCTTCATAAAATCCGTTAAAATATCTTCAAACCCCAGCAATAAATCATGGCAGAAAGCGACGAACATCTGATTCGCCTTGTTCAAAGCTGGCGTGTGCCAAGCCCAAATGCAATCTCGTTTCTCCGTTTCAATGCGAGATGATAAGGAAAAGCACTTAAATGCACCTCGCACTCGATCGTTTCAGCACTAATAATTGTTGAGCATAATAAAATCGCGCATTTGGTAGAAACTTAATTGAAATTACACTTTGCAATTAAATTCCATTTTATGGAGTTTTCAATCATTCCAGAGAAGTCATCATCGATCCTACACACACGGACGGACGGACCATTACAATTTAGCTTTAAGTAGTTGACCGATGTTTTGCGGCGCTCGGTCGATCATAGCAGAGCGCATGCTCGTCAGACTTTAACTGTTAAGTGTCGAATCTGTTGCCGCGAAACTATCATGCGCATACACAGCCTCCGATTTGATGGACCGGCGTAGAGGAATGAAAAAAGGAACGATCAGAAGTTGATTGAATTGCCTACACTCTCCGATGATGGAACAACACACGTCGAGGAATTGAAGAATTAAAACGTCTTTTTAATTGCTTAATGATGGCCGATCTACTCTAATTAATGAAAACGGTAATAGGTGCAAAGAGGAACAAATTGATGAAGTCGGTCATCAATGGCGGGGTTTTGAGTGGTGTAGAAGGCCCCCATTTTGAGGGAATATTATAATACAACAAAAACGCAATGGCTGCCCTGGCACAAAACACGAATTAAGGTAATCCACTTTATTCGATTTTTTCCTCGACTTCTCCTGTTACTGTTAATGTCGTAATAAATTATTTCTTTGAAATTGCTAGAAAATGTAGCACTCTCTCCGCAGGTGCTTTAATGATGTGGCATTTATTACAAGGAATGCTCTTTTTTTTGTTGGTCTTCATCATCCTCACCTGTGAGTGTGCTGCGAGCCAGGTGGAAGAGAGGTTAGAAAATTTCATAGAAGAACCACGACCAGCACGATTGCGATCATTAAAATATTCGTATGCAACGAATGGCAATCATGTATCAAGATCGCTTCGCTTAGAATTCTTTCATCGGATTCGAAAGAAGAAAACCACACGAAGAAAAGCCTTTCGATGAATTCGTCGTCGTTTTTTTTCTTCTTCGATGTGTAATGACCAAGGGAAAATGTATATTGTAGACGGATTATTAGAGAAATTTTTTTCCATCATTATTATCTTCAACAGCGTGTATCTCTTTATCCACTGCAGAGACGCTGGAGCGCTTCACGGAATGCCATGTGGAAGCGGTGATATTTCTCACTTTTCACGATCAATGATGCGAAAAGTATTCAATTATGTACAAACAGCCAAAGCTGGGCTCTAAAATTTGAAAGGAAAATTTTCCAAATCTAATTGGCGGCACTGCATCAAGAAGCATGCTGCCGATGCTTATGCTGCATCTACTGCACTGCACAGCATTCATGTAGCCAGGTAAAAACTAATAACACCGGAGTAGAACGCGACAACAGTACACCGAGTGTGTGTGTTCGCTCAGCTGGCGTGGAGATAATGGTTGCATGATTTTGAAATGTTTTGTATATCCACAACACAACAAGATTCTGGTTCCGTTCGCTCGAGGGTAATTTGATATCCGGCGAACGTGTGTGCAACATTTTGAGTTGAGTGAATTGTTGGTTTTTCAAAATTCCTGCCTGTAGTTCAAATAACAGTGGTTTAACCTTAACTAGACGGGCTTAAGTGCAATTATTACATAATTAGTTCATATTCAATTTGGTTTAAATTAGATGCAAGTATTAGTTTTATTTTTACATACCACTGAGAGATGCACAGTAAAGTAGGAGCTTTAAGAAATTCTTGATTGAGTTGTCTCTTTTCACACTTACCTGAAAAAAATAAAAGAAAATATTTTAGAAATCAATAGAAGAAAATATTTAAAAAAAAAAAATTTTAAATTATTTATCTAAATATATAAAAATCTCGTGGCACAGTGTTTGTTATCGAACTTCTCCGAAACGAGTTGACGGATTTTTATGAACTTTTTGGTGTATATTTGGTAGGTCTGAGAATATGTCGTACGCTATTATTATACCCTCAACCAAAAAGGAACAGCTTAAAAATCTAAAAAATTGGTAATTTTGGGAACTTCACTTCAGCTTAGTTTTAATAGCGTCATGGCCTACCTATTGTTTAACAGCTTCGTAAATGTAGAATTGTCATTAAATTGAATCATTCCATTTAGTGACAATTTCAAATTTACGCAGCTGTCAAACAAAAGGTATGCCATCATGCTATTGAAACTAAACTGAAATGCAATTAGCAATATAGTATACCCAATATACCGTTAGATCCATGGCGGCCGTCTCAAGACCCATGTGCCCGTTCTTTGAAGCACTTCATCTGTGTAAATTCATATCTCGAAAAATACGAAGTTAATGGATGGTTTTTATTGACTACTATTGGCTTATGAGTGCAGCGAGGCGTACCAGGTCCCAGCTAGTTTATTTATAATAACCACACAATTGTAGAGGCAGGTGTCCTTAACAACATACTGAAAATATCGGGTGGTGAGGATGGAGCTAACGGAGAGACCGGAGGGGTGAGGAGAGGGGGGTTGGATCAGTTGGTTATAGACCAAGAAAAATGGGGTATAAAGCATATACTGGGTAAAGAACCCTTTATAAATGCGAGACAAATCAGTGGCAAGATCGCAAAATACAAAAAAGGGGCATTCTGGATAAGAAAATGCATTCGCAAATATTGGATGTACTGCTTGTCGAATTTACATCTAAAAGATCTACTTCTTCTATATCTAACTGAGCACCTCTACTCAAGCACTTATCCTTTTGACGAATTCGGCCTAGTTGCTCTAGATATCTTCAAACGCTTGGAAGAAAGAGGCACCACAATCTATTAGCTATTGGTATTGGGAGCTTCCTTTCTGCAGCCGTTCCCCAGGGCTCAATTCCATCACCAACTCTCTTCCTATTTTTTTGGAAATGACTTAATCTCAATCCCGTCCAACTCACTTCACAGCTTTGCTGTTGGCAGTACTTTGCGTTACTCATATAGCTTAGATAAAGCAAGACAAGCACGTGCTAGGCCATGTCTGCATGACCGTGAGCTTAACAGGGATATAAATCTGATTTTAGATTGGGACCTCAAGAGTCATGTTGAATTCAAGGCACGAAAAACGAAGTACCTACTGGCTCATTTATAAGAAAATGCCCTCTTCAATTCCTCTCGTTTCAGTGAACGGTCTAGAACTGACGCCAGAATCATACATATTCCAAATCGCTAAACTAGCGTCACAATGATTGGGATTCCTTGAAAGATGTAATTTCCTCCTTCAGCCGTTGGCCAGAGCCACATGCGGCGCCTTGAATTCAACTTATGTACCTGGTAAGGGCCCCGAGTGCCACCTTAACGTGGCTGGATATGGTGCGTTGGTTGAGCCGAATCTCACCCAATATCACGTGAGGAGAGGGGAGTCTCTGCAAATATCACGTAATTTTTCTTGCTCAAGAAACAGTGTAAAATTGTAAAACATGTTTCTCCACTAAAGACCCCCATTGACTTACAGGCCGCCGGCAGGGCAGGTCGACAGACACGGCCCGATGCAGGCCACACAATACTCAGTATGACTGATGGATGAGGACTTCAGGTATCCGCCTGACAGGCCGTGGTATGCAGGTGACGTTGTGATTCCCTACAGACCTACAGGCGAAGGCGACAGTTTTGCATAGCAGGTTGTTAATTCAAGTGCAAAAATGTTCATGGTCTCAACGAAAACTTTAAAGGCACAAACAGATTGGTGACTGGAAACCCCTTTAAAATACAGGAACCATCATATTTGTGGACACAATGATTGAACGTAAATTGTTTCAGTATACCTCTTCATACAAAAATTCAATTCACAAAATTTTTTGTATGAAGAGGTCGACTGAAACAACTTATTATCTTCAGGCACAACTTATTATCAGTTTTCTTGAACTGCAGGCCCCATCCCGTTGGCGTCCGGTGAGGTGTGTTGTGATACTTGGCTTCAATGCAAAAACTTTCAGGTCACGATCTGCCGTCGACCTGTGTGTGAAGGGGGCCTTGATACGGATATGGATATGGCTAAATCCAACATAAAAATTGTTAGGCAAACGCCAGAAAGTAGAATTAGTAGCCCCTCGATCGTTTAGGCGCCAATGGCTCACGTTTTGGTAATTGTGTGTCCAGTGAGAGGGATAGAGGAAGGGCAAGTAAGAGTTCGAATTATCTATAATTACTGTGGTTACGTCCCTAAATACGTATTTTATGTATTAAATTCTAGAGATCTTAAAATCTGAAAAATCTCACGTGAGATTGGGGGGCCAAGCCAAATCTCGCGACAATTCACCAAGGGGGAGGGTCGAAAAATCGCAAAAATCCCCTGACGTAATTTATGCACGACCCCTTAGCCTTATTAAAGCCGAAGAAATTGTACAACTTTCAGCTTTTTATGTCAAATAGTTTTTGAACTAGAGCAATTTCAAATTTTGTAAATTTATCGATTTTCGATTTTTTGAAAATTTATAACTAAAATATTAGAAATCCAAAATATCTGAAAATTTGGTAATTTCTTAGTTTCCCACAGAAGAAACATAAAAAGAAATATCGGAGGTAGTGAGATCCAAAACATTGGTTGATTTAATATGGAATCACCCTAGCCTATCATTTCACATAACTGAAAACATTTGTAAACATGCAAAGCATAATACACGTGAAAAGCAACTCATATAGCATCAGAACTCCCTCAAGTCTACACATATCTTTTCGTTAAGGATAATCACCCTTGTTAAAACCTCCTTCCGTACACAGGCTATTCACCCGTGCATAATCCTGATATTGATTAACTATTACAAAAAAAACGATAACGTATTTTTTTCTAACCGAAATATTGTATAACAAGAACATAAATATAATATTGAGCTCTCCCCACAAAGTCAGCTTTTATGCTTTCTTTTTTTCTAATCAAATTTCGCAAGTAAATATGTAATGACTGAGCATTTCATTTATTTGCAAAAACGAAGCTTTTTTAATGCATGTCATGTTCATGCTAAACAGGGAAGAAATTATTATGTGGAGTAGAAGATGAATATTAAAAAAGAAAATTGTAGAAAAAAAAAAGGACGAGGTTTGATTTTAAACTCATTTTAGGGAAAATATAAACAAAATTTTTGACTATAAACAAAAAATCCATATAAAATCCATATAAAAATAATTTTCTTAAATGTTATTTAAAAATTGATGATTTAATGATTTAACTTTTTTTTTTTTCATATTTTTCTTAACACAAAATGCATTTTTTAAGAGAAATTTCCCCACCCCCAACATTTCTCAAATACAACATTTGCGCAATAAAAAACTAACTTTTTCCCATGGTTCGTGTCTCGAGTGAGAGCTTTTCATGTTGATTGCAACATGTTGCCGAAGTAGACAATTTTTATGATTAGAAGCGAATTGCCACTGCAGGAATTTTCTGTGTTTTATGCTTGGAATGAGTTTCTCTCAAGCATAAACTTTTCAAGTATATTTTTATGTGTTAGAGAGACCAAAAAGCTCTGTAGAAGCTCTATATTGTGATTTAAATGCCGGCAATAATAAAAAGCTTGAGATCAGCTGTTTTGATTACTCATTCTGTAAACAATAAATCGAGCCAAGAAAATCGCTACAATAGACTCCGGGGCCCCTTTCTTCTGTTTTTTTTGTAGTATTCATTTTTGTTATTTTTGTAGGAATTAAAATTTGAAATTTCGTGTTTTTTCAATGGAGTCCATCAAAGAAATGTTTCACAATAACAAATCTCCATAAACTAGAAACTAAAGGTTTGTTGAATTGCAATCATCTGGTTGTTGCTTGTTTCTACATAACAGTGCACCACACAGTGCCTACATTCTTGAACTGATGAACTTCAAGAGGTTAATAAGAGTCAATTTTGCAATCTTCTCTCCTCGGATTGTAGTATGCCTTGTCCAGACACAGCACAGCCATCGACCGAACTCTGATGGGTTAACCTCTTGAGAAAAAGACTTGGAAATCAAAAATGTTTCTTTTTCGTAATTATGTCGATATTCTTCTTCATCCGCTAATAAAAGTGCCTTTATTCATTCCATGTTTTTAAAAGTAGGCTAATTATAAAATATTGCATTTTCAAATCAGAATCCATTTATAACCACCAATAAGCTGTCACTTTCTCGACATAGTACCGCGCGGCGCATGTAGACCTCTCATCGTCGTCGTTGTTGTGTCGAGACGATAATACGAGACGAGAATGAAGGAAAAAAACGGCGAATAAAAATGTAATTCATAAAGTACTCATCATTTTTAAATAGTTAGAAACGAAATGGACTTTCATCGTTATCGTCATGCACATTTAATAAACATCTTGACCCCGCACAGAGGAAAATAAAAGAAAGTTTCTTGCTGTAAGACATTTGTTTTAATTAAGAACACATTCGCCTAAGACGTGACCCTTGTACTAATTGAGAGATATGCTGCTGCTCGGGTGCTGACGCTGGGGTATCTGATAGTCAAACAAGTAGAGAGTTGCAATTGCTTACTGCCACCGGGATTGAACCAACCAACCAACAACATTGTATCTCCATCGATTAGATTATTATCATACATAAGAGGAGAGACTTCTACATCATCTCTATCTTGTGCCATCTATTAGCTATCTCCCTAACTAGCCGCTAGCTATCATAACTGCTAGTATTATATTCCATCAATTTTTCCTTCAACACTTTTTTAGCTTTGTTTTTGCAATTAGAAATTTTTCTTCGTGACATAAACGTTTTTTTTTATTTTATTTTCATTTTTTAAATAACTTGTGAGTTATGACCGAACGTCGAAAACAGCATACGAGAGAAAAAACATTAATCCCACAACAGAGTCCCGGAGTCGTTTTCTGTCAGATGCATAAGACATGCCCGGACGTTCGCTAGAGACATTGATTTTCGAGCCCTTACGAGGGAAAGTTTATTATAAATTTGTAATTCGATCCGGACTTGGCGATAACCGAGAACAACTGACTTCGGATTGTAACTGACCTGAAACTTCAACCTGTCAAAGGAATCACCCTTTGTACTACAGCAGTCCGTCATGTCGTTGGTCACGTCGCGATGTTGTCGTCGCGCAAGTTCGATAAGAAGTTTGAATTTCTTTACAACCGGCAACGCTTGTTTACATATGTATAATAAAACTTCTTCACAATCAAGAGGGAAAAATTCAATTTATATAAATATAATTGGAGTGTCGTCCTTGATTTCAAAATAATTGTGTTTTGCTAAGTTCATAATGGTTGGATATTAAAACAAAATCAAGTATTTTTAAAATTTTTGTTTGTCAGACATACAGTCAGTTTGGCCGCGCTAATCTCGGAAACGGGTAAAGGCGCGTTTCCAATACAGCTTTCAGCGCAATGTCAGCGTAGTCCTGTTTCAAATAGCAGCTTCAAGTTGGTCGGAACAAGTCAGCTTTTTCGAAATTATAATATTTTTCAAATAATTTAACTGTCAAATGTCATGTTATAGACGAAATAGTTTTTGCCAAACTTGGATGTAACATTCCACAAGAGCTCTTCACCGTGCACGAGTGAAAATATTGTTCACTACTTAAACAAGCCATGATTTATTTTTGTGATATTTTCCAATAAGCAGTTTGACAGTTTAACAACAATTCGAAAATGCACAATACAGCTTTTTCGAAAATACAAGTTTCAGTAATAAATAATAGCTGAAATAATAATAACTTTTCCAATATTAAATTTTCTTTTACCAAATTATGAAATACAGAATTGAATAAAATCCGTTTAATTAGTTTTTTTGCTAATTTCTTCATTCAACAAGAACATTGCGCCTTTGCACCATCTTGTGTCAAATAGCTGCAGCTAAAATTTCGAAAGCTTTCGCAGTTGCCAGCGCGAAAGTAGAACTAGAACCAACTTTTGCGCTAGCGTCCAGCGGCAATGTGAAATTTTGAAAGAGAAAAAAAAATACGATGCTGTCATGTGAAACGTAGAGATACCAAATAGCGTGAAGCTCCACGCTGTATTGGAAACGCGCCTTAATCCAATTGGGATGGGAGCTTCACTGGAAGATTCAGTATTTTTGCGGGTTTGTTTTAGGATAATTGAACACCCTTTATATCAATGGTTTTTTTTATACGGAAAAACCAAGCTTAGGTGTAACCCTTTGTACTACCAGTCCGTCATGTCGTTCAGTTCATGGTGCAATGTCTAGTAGTAAGCTTGGTTTGAAGAATAGAGGAGAATAGGAAAGGTTAGAGGGAGTATGGAGGGTGTAGAAGAAAATGACGATGAGCCTCACGTTTGAACTCTAAGGTGTTGTACGAGTTCGGAAATACTGACTGCGGGAGATTTTTCCACAGTCGAGTTGTTCTATTCATAAACGAACTTCTAAACCGTATTGTGCGTGAACGGGGGGGCTGTAGGGTATGAGGATGAGCCGAGCGGGCTAGTCTTGTGTTGCGGGAAAAGTATTGCCGTGCAGGCAGGAGGTCCTGAATTTCAGTGGAACAGTCGCCATGGTAATAGCGATAAAGTATGGAGAGGGCTGCTATATTCCTACGGTGGCTTAAGGTGTCTATGGAGGCGCGAAAGGGGCCATCACCAATGAGTTTGAGGGCACGATTTTGCACCTTGTCGAGACAAGCCAAGGTGGTTTTTGGGGCGCCTGCCCAGATATACGAGTTGTATTCGAGGCGCGGCCGAATGTAGGATTTGTATATTGTAGCCAATGCGGCTGGCTGGAGGAGGAACTTGCATCTCTTGAGAAATCCAAGGTAGTACAGTAAAGTTGGACTGGAAAATCGGGGTATGCGCCCAAAAATTCTTGGAAGGATGATTTTTCATATATCGTTAATGGAGCATAAAAGAAGCTTAATTCTAAATTTGAGGGAAATTTCGAGTGGACGTTTTTTGGAAAACTCAAAAAGTTTTTGAAAAGCGTTTTTCTCTGAATCTACGCATTTTAGAGAAAAGTTGTTTAAACAAAAAATGTAGAGGACATTGTTACCTACAATTTGTTTCATAGAGGTCAGGCTGTACAACTTCAAATTCAGAAGCTAGGTGACGCCAAAGTTTCCAAAAAAGTGTTTTTTCGGTTTTTGTCCCAGAAAAAATGGTTTTTTTACAAAAGTGTAAATCAGTAAATTGTTCCTCTTAAAAATGTCTACAACATTTATTTAAACTTTTTTTCCCTCCGACTTACCATTCAAAAGTTATAGGCAGTAAATGCTACGCTGCGTAGTTAACCGTCCTATTGTTATACTAAGAAGCGTCCATTTTTCAGTTGCTATGCGAGTTTTCGAGAGTGAAAGCGTCAAAACTTTGCTCTTGTAAAATGAGTGTGTGTTTTATCTGTATAATTAACTGTATAATTAACCTGTGTGCCGTCTTCAGAGTACAATTCTCACACTTCAGCACGCTATAACTTTTGAACGGTAAGTCGGAGGGAAAAAAAGTTTAAATAAATGTTGTAGACATTTTTAAGGGGAACAATTTACTGATTTACACTTTTGTAAAAAAAACCATTTTTTCTGGGACAAAATCCGAAAAAACACTTTTTTGGAAACTTTGGCGCCACCTAGCTTCTGAATTTGAAGTTGTACAGCCTGACCTCTATGAAACAAATTGTAGGTAACAATGTCTTCTACATTTTTTGTTTAAACAACTTTTCTCTAAAATGCGTAGATTCAGAGAAAAACGCTTTTCAAAAACTTTTTGAGTTTTCCAAAAAACGTCCACTCGAAATTTCCCTCAAATTTAAAGTTAAGCTTCTTTTATGCTCCATTAACGATTTATGAAAAATCATCCTTCCAAGAATTTTTGGCGCATCAATATTACATCTTTACTGTACTAAAGGCATTGGGAGGCTTGTTTGGCGATTTGAAATATGTGATCATTCCATCGCACACGCTCCGTTAAAGTTACCCCTAGGATGTTAAGAGTTGAGTCAGCCGTTAGATTCTCTTTATCCACTGAGATAGGAGGAAGGTCGGTACAATTTTTATTGGAGATCAGACAATACTTCGTTTTTATGGCATTGAATTCGACGCGGTTCATTTCGCCCCAATGAAGAATCGATTCGATATCCCGGTTGATCGAAGCCGACATCAGTTGACGGTGGTAAAGACAAGGTCTGGCACGTGCTTGTCTTATATTGTCGAAGGAGTAAGAGAAATTCAGAGTACCGTCATCAGCGAAGCAGTGAAGTGGGTTGGAGGGGATTGAGAGCAGATCATTAATGAAGATTAGAAAAAGTGCGGGTGAGAGAATTGACCCCTGTGGAACTCCGGCCGAAATTACATGTGGGTTGGATTCGACGCCGTCCAATACTACCTTGATTGAACGGCCTGAAAGAAAGCTCTTAATATAGTTCCTTAGAACTAAGTGTATACAAATAGCTTGGAGTTTATTCAACAGAGCTGGGTGCCATACTCTGTCAAAAGCCTTTGATATATCTAGAGCAACCAGACCAGACTCGCCAAAGCTGTGAATGCTTTGGTTGATACGCTCGGTTAAACACACAAGCAGATCGCCAGTAGACCGTTTTAGGTCTGAAGCCGTATTGCCTGTCGTGTATAATTTGGTTGGATTCTAGATATTTCATCAGCCTTTTATTGATTATTGTCTCCATGATTTTGGAGAGAACAGAAGTAATTGCTATTGGGCGGTAGTTTAAGGCTGCTTACACGCCAAACTCGACATCGACATGACACGACGAAATTCGACAACATTTTTCTGTCGCGACACACATCTATTCTTATCATTAAGCGAGTCTATTCACACTGAATTCGACATCGACACGACACGACAAGATTTTCTGTTGACACCCATTTATTCTTATTATTAAACGAGTGTATTCACACTGAATTCGACATCGACACGACACGACAGAACTCGACAAGGAAAAAAACCGTTACCGACGAAGGGCTTCACATTCAAATCAGTTTATATCCACTGAAGGCGACACGAGGAAAAACGTCGAACGACGACTTTCGACACGTCGAGTACTTATGCAGTGACTTTCGTTGTGTCGAGTGGTTCTGGTTGTCGAATGGTGTCGAGGTGTCGAATTTGGTGTGTACGAAGATTCGACAAAAAATTTTTTGTCGATGGACGTTTTGTAATGTCGTGTCGATGTCGAGTTTGGTGTGTAAGCAGCCTAAGGGGTCGCTGGCTTCACCTTTTTTTGAGATTGGCTGAACATGAGCTAGTTTCCAAGAGTCGGGATACACTCCGGAGAAGTAAGACAGGGCAAAAAGTTTGCGCAGGGGTTTAGCCAAAGGTGAGGCACATTTTTTAAGTACCATAGGGGGGATTTTGTCGGGGCCAGTGGATTTATTGACGTCGAGTTCCTTGAGACACCTAAACACCTCGCGAGTCCTGAAGTAAACTCCGTCCATTGAGTGAGTGGTATTCTCGAGAGTGGGGGGTGACATAGCAGCATCGGGTAAAGAAGAATTTGCGGCGAACAGAGAAGCTAATAGGTCGGCCTTGGGTTTGCTTTCTGTTATCACTTCCTTGTTGTGAATAAAAGGAGGTGTTGAGGAGGAAGTAAAATTCTTCTTGATGGCGGTTACCAAGGACCAGAAGTTTTTGCTGCCTGTAGTGGAGTTAAGAACCTTACTTCTCAATCTATCATCAAATGATGATTTGACTTTCCTGATGATGGAGTTACATGAGTTTCTCAATTTGATGTACTCACGACGAAGTAGCTCATTAGGCGAACGTCTGTATGCTTTATATGCGGCTTCTTTAGCTTTGATTGCGTTCATACATTCCCCATTGAACCATTTGTTCGGCCTAGGCTTCACAGATTTTGTAGAGTGAGGGATGAACAAGCGCATACCCGCTCGAATAATTTTGGTGACACAGAGGGCCACATAGTTCGCATTGGCATTACGGAAACACAAATCCCAGTCAGTGGCCTGGAAGAAGCGAATAAACCCAACCAGTTGGCTTTCCCATAGTGCCACACAGTTCTTTTAGGAGCTGTGGTGGTTTCTTGCGTGCTTGTCAGAAAATTAACCAACTAAATTATTTTTAGTGGGCAGTGGAGAATATAGACAATACCTCCAACGTTTCCAGCACAATAGCTCAGCGCTATGACTGGTATAACTAGGTATCCAGGACCACATTTTCTTTTATTGTGTGAGATTCGGCGAATATGGGCCATAACCCGGAATTTGAGAATTAATGAGCGTTACATGAAGAATGCCGAAACCAGAGGACCATATAAGATTCTACATAAGTTCTGTATAGGACACTTTTATGCAGATTTATCTAATGAACAAATTTTTCTTAACCGAAATTTACGAAAAGCCGATAATTTGCGATATTTGCGAAAAACCGATTTTTGTGACCTTTGACTAATAATAGCTGCGTTCCTTTTCTACTATTTAGTACTTGTGAGCAGAACAGAAAAGGAACGTAAAATTTTCTGATTTGAGTAAAATCTCAATTCAAATTTTTGACGTTACTTTAAACTTAGCAAATAAAAAATTCTTAAAAGAAGAATTTGTGACACAATGGAGAAATTAATGCGATAATTTCTAAAGTAAAACGAAAGATAATAATTTCTGATAATTATACGACTGAAGTTTTATTTATGGACGTTTTTATATGAATAAATCAGCTCGACACAAATAAAAGCCATCTAGCGGGTAATGGCGTAAGTGAAAATAATTCACAATAGACTCGAAATGGCCGCTTTCCCCCTAGCGGATTTCAATTGTGTAATTGCAAGCGCTATCTACTCGTTTATAAGAGCAAGTGTAGTTGCTAGTACGCAAGTGTAAAAAATAGTAAAAATTAGCAGAAAAGGAACGCAGCTAATATCTCAAGCCGCGGACACGAGATTATATGAGACTTTTGGCACATCATATAGAATGCCAAAACAAAGGTTCATATGAATTTTCAGCTTATAACCTCTCATTTTGAGGTTGACCTCTTTTTTGCCTTATTTGAGTGGACTAATAGGGAAAATAGGCGTAGCCTATGTCTTTATTATAACGTTTAAATAAATATGCTTAAAAAAAAAGAGGGAAAGTTTATTATAAATTTGTAGTTCGTTCCGGACTTGGCGATAATCAGGAACAACTGACTTGGAATTGTAAAGAACCTGAAACTTCAACCTGTCAGAAGAATCACCCTTTGTACTACCAGTCGCTGGTCATGTCGATATGTCAATATGGCGGACATAATTTTTCAAAATTTGTAGAAATAAGTTCAAAACTTGTATCTATATGTTTTTGAGTATGCCGATTACGAATCTGATGTCAAAATTAGGAAATTCAAAGTCGTGGATATATGTATATATAAGTGCCTATAAATATTAGTTCAGTCATCAGAGCACAATTCGAATGCAGACCTCTAACTAAATGTTAACCCACGAAACTTTTTCTAAAAAAATAGTTTTTCGTGAGTAGAATATGTTAAAACAAAGTTTCGGAAAATTGGTTGTACGCTGCTCCTAAAAACAACCCCCTAAAAACAGAAAATTCCGTTTTTGGCTAATATCTTTTAAACGAAAAGTCCCATCCTAAAATATTGTTTATAAAGTTTGTAGAACATGCGATTATCTACAAAAAATGATATACATTTTCCTGTCCGAATCGACGCTCATGAGATATTTAAAATACTCATATCCCCTAATTCGCAAATTATATCGGTCATCAGACTTTCAATAAATCCTCCTTTTCAGGGGTGATTCCTGGATGGTTTTGGAGAAAAAAATTGTTCTGGAGAGGGGGCTATCCCCACTATCCACTAAGGTACAGGGTGTTTACGAAAGAAGAAAAAATGTATTTTTTTAATATTTACTTAAAGCTGATACCTCCTAGACTAATTATCGTAGAGCAACGTAATTCGGCTCGTCTTTTATATGATATTAAGAACAGGAACGTGAGTGACTCCGTTTACAAGATATGTAATTAAAAATGTGATCTAAATCCCAATATTCTTCGTTTTTTCAGAAAAATCCATTATTTTAGCATTTTGGTCATATTTTGAACCTACATATCTGGTAAACGCCGTCATTCAAGTTCCTGTTCTTAAAATTTTCGAATGCAAGTATCAAATTCGTATTCAGCATGCTCAAAAACATATAAATACAAGTTTTAAACTTATTTATACAAATTTTGAAAAAATTTGTCCGCCATATTGGATTCGCCATTTTGAATTTCCAAATTTTGACATCAAATTCGTAATCGGCATGCCCAAAAACATCTAGATACAAGTTTTGAGTTTATATCTACAATGTTTTAAAACTTATGTCCGCCATATTGGATTCGCCATTTTGAATTTTAAGTTTTTGACATCAAATTCGTGATCAGCGAGGTCGATTACCCTATAATACCGAATTTCGTCCAAATTCATCAATATTTAGACTTTTGTCCACGTTTTCGGCAGTTCGTCCCACTGTGCGACGTTGTCGTGGCACAAGTTCGATAAGAAGTTCAAATTTCTTTACAATAACCGCCATCACTTGTTTACATATAATAAAACTTCGTCGCAAACAATAGATGAAAAAAAATTCTAATAAAACAATAAAAATACGAGAACAATCTTGAAGTTTGGACCATTTCTAGACGTTAACGAATTTCCGGATAAACTCGACTTAAACCGGTTTCAATGCATATGACTGCTGAATCACCAACAGAATCAACAAAACCAAAATATTGACTAAATGGCGCCCAAGAAAGAGCTTTGTTTTTTTATTGCAGCACATCATTGCCTGCCTACTTAGGAATATTGATTTTGATTTGTTGATAACAAGAAGTCGCATATTTTTTATTCACTTTCATTTCGTGAGGCGTGGGTGTGCAGAATTTGGCGAATTGGGTTAAAAACCATTGGTCGAGAATTGCTGGTTGCATAATTTTTTTTAAAATAAATTTCACGTTTTTAAATTTGGAGATGCCCACCTGTGTGTGGTGAAATATTTCTATTTGTTAAAACTTTGGTTTATTAGTTTTATTTTTAATTGATTTTTCACCTACACTTGTTTTCTTCGTGTTTCTTTTCGAGTTGCGATTCATGCATGAGTTGTAAACTTAAAAAGAGCGTTTGATTCGATTCATAATGGGTTTATGAAATATGTATGATTCATTCTCGCTTTATTTCAGCAACAAATTCGGGTCTAATTTACATTCCAAGAAAAAAATGATGGCCTTCGCTAAGAAATTGTGACAAATCATTTTATGTGTATTACTCAAAAGTATTATTTGTTGATATTTTGATTTTTTTTTTGTGAGTTTGGCACTCATGTCCTTGGCAGTGTCAGAATTTGCACCTGTAATAGATGAGTTTGATTTAGTTTTAGGAACTAATTGGCTAGCACTTCCATAATCTTTTGAGCTGTAGTTTCGATGATGAGATGTAAAGTTTTTCTTTAAATTAGATGATTGATGGTAGAATTAATAAAATATTATTATTAGTCCCGGAACCCGCTGTTTTTTTTTTTGCAAAATAATGAACCCCTGTACGAAACATGCCAACCAGTTGGGAGTGTGCGCGGGTGCGTTTCTGCAAATATTGTTACAAACATGTAGGAATTCCGGTTTAAATGCGAAATATGAGCAGCTATGAAAGTTTAGTATTAAGTTTAGTTAATGACGATAAACCATTTCCTTTAATTGGCGGGAGGTCCAAAATGGTTCTTACAGGTGACTGAATATGTAAAATTTACGGGAAAATTGCGAAATCTATTTGGTTATTTTTCTAGGTCAGAAAGTTTGCCATATTACACGTAGAGAATCATAAGCAAGTGCGACATATAGACCAATGCCGATAATTTTAGAGAAAAAAAAATTCTTAGCAGTTATGGATGGCGGGAAAATTTAGGAGAAATGTTACATAAACAAGGAAAAAAGCGAGAGCACCGCAACAAATGACCGGAAGGGGTTAGGGGTGCTAAAATGTGGGTTTTTGGGGATGAAACGAAACCTTTTATTGAAAAACGTTGAATATTAAAGTAGTTGTAGATAATTAAAACATCTATAACTTTCATTCAAACCATTTTTCGACTTAATCTCAAAAAATGGAGAAAAACGTTGCTGTTTTCATCTTTCACAAAAATGATCCGATTTTGATGAAATTTTATGAAAATGTGCATTTTCATGTTACAACGCAATTTTTTTAAAGCGATTGATAGTTTAGTTTTTTTTAATTCATTTTAAATAAAAAGACTATTTTCAATCAAACAAAATTTTGATTTTTGAATTTTTTAGAAAGCTTTCGTTTGGGCAGATTTTAAAACTGGCCTAAATCGTTGATATGTTTGTACTGGGTTCATCGACCTCAGTTCAGTAATGTTCAGATCAATCGACATAAGTTGCTTCACCGGCTAAAGCCCTGTTCATGTGCAGTTCGTGGTTGAAATTGTTGTTGCATTTTAAACAGTAGTCAGAAATGCAAAAGCCCACTGGAATGGCATTTCACTATTCCAGATGATTATCTCGTTCAAGCGAGCTTTTAAGTTCAACTTCAGTTCAAGACGAGTTGGTTTGCTTTATTCTCAGTTGAATATATGTAAATTGTATGCGAACTGAGGTTATTTTAAAGTTTAGATCGCCAATTTTCACAGGTTACGATTAAGAGCCCTCCATACAGTTTGCCGAGATACATTTCGGGAACAAATCGCAACAATTTCAATGAAGCTCGTAGTAGACTTGCTTGCTGCTCTAGAAATTCTCCCTTTATTGCGATCGGATAATTTCTTCATCCTTTCTAGACCTTCTGCACAACCATACTGAGCAGAATTACATCAAAAAGTAAATACCACTTCATGACTTCTTTCAACCTAATAATCTGACCCTTTTCAAATTCAATAGTGCCCCAGCTCCGTCGACCGAACTGCGCAAGTTGTTTTTATTAAGCTTTTATCAAAAAAAATGAAAAATATATGAAATATTGAAGGGGGCGCTTTAGTTTTGGGCATTTATGCTGCGCTGGTCGTTTAACGTTTTCTTGCTAATCAGAAAGTGCGAGTGGCCCTTCTTCCTTGAAATTTGATCTACGTTACGCCGCGTAACATTTTGGCCGCCATTCCATATTCCCATGTCGAGGGGGTTGTGAAGAAAATGGTAGTCCGCCCTTTTGAGATGGGTGCCATGGACCAAACGATATATTGAGTATACTATATTCGTTATGGTGTTCTACTTATCATATCTTTTCATTTGATACCCATGTCGAAGGGGTTGAGAAGAATATTTCAATCCGCCCTCCTGAGACTGCCGCCATGGATCTAAAGGTATATTGAGTATACCATATTGCATTGTCATCGGAGCTAAAGCTGTATGCAAAATTTCAGCGTAGTAGGATATCCGGAAGTATTTGAAAAATTGATTGCAAAATTTGTTCCGTGAAGAAAACAGTAATCCGTCTTCTTGAGACGGCCGCCATGGATCTAACGGTATAATGAGTATACCATGAGTATATCATATATTATTTTATTTTTTCATCCGTTGGGTTCCGCCAAATTGTATACATTGTAGAAAGGTTCCGTACGAAATAAAGTTTGGGAACCACTGCTCTAGAGAGAAGGGTGAAGAGAACTGGAAACACCAACGGGGTTATTCTAATAACTCCCCATCCAATGTTACCTTCCGTCGTTCTACCATTACCCATCTGATTCCTCCAATGTTGGCACCTGATTTGTCACTTCTATCAAAATACGAGAAGATTCATTGTAGACCAATATCTAGCAGCTCTGTAAGCGCACTTCCGCGCGGTGCCACTTCTTCGGAATGAGCTAACGGGAGACGGTCGAATGGCGAGTTCCCTGTGCCATTCATTAGATAGAGTCGAGTCGTTATCCGTGACGAGTCGTTTAAGTAGGAGAAAGAGACGTTTCAGTCGAATCACGGCTTTCAATACAAGAGCCTAAACTCAACTTAGCATATCCACTGTAGACCCTAAGGTGCTGAAATTCGTAATTTGACTGAAACGTAATTTTCTTCAACTCAAACGACCTCATCAAGACTCGACTTTCATCCCGAAGGCCAGATTTAAGCTGAGGATTGGCAAACCCGTTTACGTAAAAACACCATTGCTTCGAATCGGTAAGCTTCTTCTTCTTCTTCTTCTTAATGCATCGGAACCGGATGGACAACACGGAGACGACTTTTGCCAATGCAACCTGGCAATACATAAGAAAGATCATGAACCAAGGTAATCCTTTATGGGATAGCTGAACGGCTGTGAGAACATTAAGCGCGATTTCTATAACGTCCAAGCTGTCGAAACCTGTCAAAGAGAGCTCTCAGCAGGATCACTCTGCATTGAGACCGGGTCATAAGAACATCGAGGGTAGCGACGCAGATTAATTGACCAAGTTAAGAACATTATATGGTAAACACAATAGAGTTAGGAATAGAGATCTCACCGTGCATTGGCTTCAACTGCAAGCTCCATATGGAAGTATTTTATATATGTCCATACAGCAAGCAGAAACAACGTGACTTTCTAATGATATCGCGAAAATACCGGACAAATAGGATTTTAAAGAAAGCCCAATATCCCCTGATCTAGAAGAGTGGTTGAATAAACCACAATTGAGCGTTTTCTTTGCATTTGCGCTGCTCTAGCTAGGGTGACACTGCGCATCTGGAAACTTTCTTCTACAGTAGAGGCTTGGTAACTTAAATAAAGGACATGATCCCGTACTTGAATATGACAAGCTGAATGCTAAATCACTCCAAGCCATTTTTTTATGCAGAAGAGTCTAAGCTTAGATGTCACCTTTCATACTACCTGTCCGCCACATTGCTGTATTCTGAAATATACGTATGGTTTTTCATGAGCGATTATACAATGCTGCCTTTCAGCACCAACAGTGTCCTCGTCCACCGCCCTACATCCCCGGCTGTCTAACTACAATCGATGTACGGTCTTATTAAATGCAGCAGCCACATATAGAAAGCTTCAAATCAATGCAACACTAGTTGAAATAGAAACGAATTAACACTTTGTTTTAATTGACATCGAAATATCTGCATGATCTTTTCGGGTCAGTAGAAACATTTCCATCACATCCTCTCATATGCAGCGTTGTTATCAAAAATTCCCTCTTGCCACTCATGCCAAACAAAAGCAGAAATGCGTTACCGGAAACTACAAACCAGACAAAAAATATGTATGTGATATCGCTGGCATTTTATTAGTTTTTATATAAGATGTGATAAAAGCCAACAAATCGGAATATAGTAAACAAATTTATCACTCACTAATCGACTGTTTACCCACCAAAGTGATTCTAATTTGTTTGTTCAATGAAAGCTTTTCTCATGATGTTTAAAATTGTTTTACTCGTTTCGATGCATTTTACATAAAGGAATTCATTTAAAAAAAATTTGAATTCGATTGTATTTGTCCTGAGTTCAACTGACCTTGACCAGTTTGAATTTGAAAATTCTCACAAATTACAACAATTAAAATGAAAGTGATACAGATTTTCCATAGTAGAAAACCAAAAGACAAATTGGCTCTAAAAACAAGGAAAACACAAATAACACGTTTTCCACACCCAAAGCTGGCACCAAACCGATAGAAAAATTTCTTTCTGGGTGATCTATGCGTTTTACCATCTGTTAAAACAATGCACGCGCGCAACACCCATGATTGGAATGCCTATAGTAATCGTGGTCGATGGTAGCTGGTGCTGTCGATATGGAATTTATCCAAAATATAATAGTTTCACTTTCTCACTTCTGGAACACGCATAATTGCTTTCAAATTGGATCTTATTTATGACCAAAGAAAAAATTTTGGACCACGTCCAAAAAGTCGCACATTTTATTACATTTCAGCAGCGTGTGCTCAGAGTCCATAAAAACTTCCTCGAATTAATGATCCTCTTGGAAGCCATGACTTACGACCATTGTTTCTCATCGAAATGATTAAATAATCACAAGAATTGGGCTACAAGTGCTCACTTTAGATTAGACTGAGATTGGTGTGTTTGCAAGTTGGTTATAGATCTGTGAATCATATTTTATTCAAAAAAACGTGAGGGAAAAAGAATGATTGTGAATTCTTTCGGCATTATTCAGTGTTGGAAATGAAGGTTCATTGTCAAGTACATTTACATTTATGTATTTGAAAAACATAAGTGTACACAAGATTAAAATCTTAAATTTGTACATAGATAAACTAAATATTAAAGTTTACAATAAAAATAGATCTATAACTTAAAAAAAAATAAAAACAATGAAAAATGACACGAGATAAGAAATTAGATTACTAATACAAGCATGTATAAAAGGAAGGAAAATAATGTTGCAATAGAAAGAACAAAGAAGAAAAAAGAAAAAGAGAAAGTGATACACGTGCTTCAGTTTGTTCTGCCAGAAATGAATTCAAAAAGATGCCTTTTGAAAATATCCACTGATTCGATTCGTTGTATCTCGACAGGAATAGAGCTCCACCCCAGCAGGAAATTTCGGAGACCTCCCTAGAGGATGCATAAAGGAGCCATCCCAAATAGGTTTTAAGTCATTGATTAGAAAGTTTATACGGTGACTGCGTTAGTGTTTATGTTTCATTAGGTTATGAGTTCGTTTTATGCTTTTTTACTATTCCGTACTCGTGAGTACTCGGACTTCTGCTTTATTCGAATCACGTCATTCTGCATCTATCCGCAGCGTGAAGTGCAGTAAAAAAAGTGTTATTTGCATCTTCCCGCTCAGAAATGATTGAAAGCTGAAAAGGAGACCCCCATTTCATACCACTTTGGAACGAGATCTTAAATTTCAGTCTACAGCTAGGTTTACGGAAATACTCCAACAGGGAGTACTAAAGGAGTACTCTCTTTAGGCTCTTTTGGAGACCAGAAGGAGCCCTCTCTTCCAATGACATGATAATGTTAAAATCATGGCAAAGGGAGACATTTGGGAGGTATGAATACCTTTTCTAGGAGATGTCCAACATTACTCGAGGAGGCCTCTTTTTCCTGTTGGGACAATTGAGCTGCGTGAACAAAGAAAGAGCGTTGCCCCGAAAGATGCCGAAAACGGGGGGTGATCACATTATTATTTCTTCGGGACAGTGAGAGCTGGATAAACTCATTTAGATAGGAGGGTTTTCGGTTATTGATGATGTTATGGTAGTAGCACAAAACGCTAAAATCTCGGTAGTCACCTAAGGAACATCCAAAAATTGAGTGCCGGTAAGGCGAAATGTGGTCAAACCTGCGAAGGCTATTGGCAAAGGGACAATAACCGGTTAGCACCTTCACTACATGGCTTATCTCTCCATGCTGTGTTTGACGTTACCTCCTTCTTAACGATAGTTTAGATAAAAATGACCAAAGTTTTGGCCATTTTCCTTGATCTTAAAAAGGCTTTCGATACCGTAAACCACCAGCTTTTGATTAACCCTTCGCATGCCTGGTGGGGTCTGAGGGACCCCACTTGATACAAAACCTGTCATATCTTTCTAAATGCAAGGTTAGTTGAACTGTCGCTCTTGGTAGCTTCCTTTTATGAACTAGCCGTGAAAACAATCCCCTTTTCGCAGTCCGGCGCTGGCTCCTTTGTGAGAAGGACGTGCGTAAAGGGATTTGGGGTCTGGTAGGCCCCACCAAGCATTGGACGTGATTTTTTTCCGGTGAGTTTTTTTTGATTTTTTTGCTGATAATAATAATTGTTTATACTTATAAATGACATAATACCATAATATTTACTTTTATACATACATATATGTATAGTGGCGACAACATATGAAAAACTACTTCAACCAAAAGTATACTTTCAGCAGGCGTTGAATTTAATTCAGCAATCGCTGAATTTTTGTTTTTTCCACCTCTGTTAAGTTGGCAGGACCACCTCGGAAAAAAATTTTCCGCTACGGCTCAAAATTATCCGCTTTTTATCCGCTAGCGATCGCCGCAAAAAAAAAATTTTCCGCTCTTCCCATTTCCCGGGAAAATGGGGTCCCGCTAACTTAACATAAAGTTAGCGGGACCCACCCCTAAAAATTATTATTTTTCAGAAAGTAAAAGCACTGGAATTATCCGCTTTTTATCCGCTAGCGATTGCCGCAAAAAACATTTTTTCCGCTCTTCTCATTTCCCGGGAAAATGGGGTCCCGCCGCTAACTTAACATAAAGTTAGCGGGACCTCTGTTAAGTTGGAGGGACCAGGTGGGATAAATTTCTCCGCTACGGCTCAAAATTATCCGCTTTTTATCCGCTAGCGATCGCCGCAAAAAAAAAATTTTCCGCTCTTCCCATTTCCCGGGAAAATGGGGTCCCGCTAACTTAACATAAAGTTAGCGGGACCCACCCCTAAAAATTATTATTTTTCAGAAAGTAAAAGCACTGGAATTATCCGCTTTTTATCCGCTAGCGATTGCCGCAAAAAACATTTTTTCCGCTCTTCTCATTTCCCGGGAAAATGGGGTCCCGCCGCTAACTTAACATAAAGTTAGCGGGACCTCTGTTAAGTTGGAGGGACCAGGTGGGATAAATTTCTCCGCTACGGCTCAAAATTATCCGCTTTTTATCCGCTAACGATCGCCGCAAAAAAAAGACTGGAAGTGCCATGGCTTCTCGATGGCACAGTAGCATGAATATGACTTATCCCTGGGGTCTATTTGTTGCTTGTTCTTATTGGAAATCACCTTCTTGTTCTTATTGGAAAGAACCCCTGGACGGGGTCGAAAGGAATGCCCACAACAATATATATATATATATATATATATATATATATATATATATATATATATATATATATATATATATATATATATATATATATATCTGTCTCGCTTCAATACATACCCTTCAACCACCTTATCCTTTTTCCACAATGTAACAGAATACAGACACACGAAACGAAATCGTTCAAAATAAAAAAATTGTGCTTTTGCAAAAATTCTAAACGCACCGCGACCGTACCACACTCAATCCGCAAACTGCGTAGTAAGAAAATTCCCTGATATCGACTCTGATTCCGCCCCGCTTCGAAAACACAAAAATATCGCGCGACGGACGACTCAAGCACACCTTTTCTAATGGGTCCCACCCACAGGCCAACTAGTTGTCCAAACTGAGTTGTGTTGTCACTGAATCGCATCGTGTGTGGGGCAGTTGGCAAACTAATTTGACAGTTGGGGTTTCAGTTGGGATAAATCAACATCTTTTAATTTTATGGGGGCGGGGCCTAGAGTTTGGGCAACTAGTTGCATTGTGTGTATTGCAGTTTGGCAAACTACTTGGATGAATTAAGCCTGAATTCGAAGAATATATTTTTAACTTCCCAGTATAGGAAGTTATTGTAATCGGTCCGAAAATCGAAATCGAAAATTTCAACGTATTTTCATCTTTCAAGGTCCCAGGAGCATTTTAAGCAAAAAATTGGGAGGAAGTATGTGTGTGTGTGTGTATGTGCGTACGGATGTGGTCATTTTTTCCTGCACGATATCGCGCGAACCAAAACTGATATCGACTTCGTTGAGGTGTCGTTCGAAGCGTATTAGCCGAAATATGATCTGAAAAGATTTTCATGAAATTCGGTCCAGCCGTTTTTTTGTTTAAGCGACGTAAGTGATTTGTGTACGTGCATGATATCGCCCGAACCACGAAAGATATTGACTTACTTGAGGTGCCGCTCGAAGCGTATTAGCGACAATATAATCTGAAAATGTTTATAATATTCGGCCCATCGGTTTTTTGGTTTAAATGACTTAAGTGATTTTTGTACCTGCACGATATCACGCGAACTATAAAAGATATCGACTTAGTTGACGTGCCGTTCGAAGAGTATTAACCAAAATATGATCTGAAAAGATTTTCATAAAATTCGGTCCAGCCGTTTTTTTGTTTAAGCGGCGTAAGCGACTTTTGTACCTGCACGATATCGCCCGAACCACGAAAGATATTGACTTACGTGAGGTGCCTTTCGAAGCGTATTAGCGACAATATAATCTGAAAAGATTTTTATAAAATTCGGTCCAGCGGTTTTTGGTTTAAATGACTTAAGTGATTTTTGTACCTGCACGGCACCGCGCGAACTAAAAACTATATCGACTTCATTGAGGTGCCGAAAAACATTAATACATCAATTTTATATACATTTTCGTCATCCTAATCTTGTAAGTGCGCACATTTAGTTTGAAATTTTAGCGAAAATATTGATAAACAATTGTGACAAATTCTCGGTATTATAGATATATTCTATGTTGCCTATTGTTCATTTATTATTAAAATATCTAATCATATACATATTCAACATCCATCATACTGGGAAGTTGATCGTGTGGACCGAAAGGGTCGAACCCACATCCCAGCTAGTTTTTTTTTTTTTTTCAAGTTTATTTTGCATTTTTTTTTAATTTAAACTATGAAAGTTTACATAATATTAAATTATTTTCATAATTTATACTTTTAGAATTTAATTTATATTTTGAAAAATATAAATATTCATATTAATAATTTAAAAAAAATTATAATTAATCTAAAAAATCATCTTTCTCCAATTTTGATTATTATAAAACTTAGTCGCGGGTTTTCTACAATTCCATTTAACTTTCAAATTGCCTATAAAATATCGAATTGACAGTTGAAATATCAACTCAGTTGAAGCGTTTGTGGCAAAACAACAACTTTTTACACAACTCAGTTTGGGCAACTAGTTGGTCCGTGGATGGGCCCCATAAGCTGTTTAAAAAATCTCACACAAAGTAAAAAATCCTCGACACTTTTTCTCAAGAATTCGCAGCGATTGAACAAAAAAAGTCCACCCAATGACGACGAAAGAATAAACAAAGCAAAACAAAAACAAAATGAGTCAAGGAATGTGACGATTTCCGTTCCGCACATTCTTTTGAATAGACTCCAGGGATAAGACATATTCATGTCAAAAATTTTCCGCTCTTCCCATTTCCCGGGAAAATGGGGTCCCGCTAACTTAACATAAAGTTGGCGGGACCCCCATTGCCTAAGCTGCAATAAGATAGCCAACCACGTATCAGTAGGCTGAATTAGCTGACAAAATTGCTGAACCCGCTCTATTTCATATGGGAACTAAAATGGTTTAACTAACACATACGCAAAGTTAACCCATGTCAACCAAAACACGAGCGAGACGGGTAACTCAATTTACAATGAGAAGGAATAGGAAGCAGCACTTTGGTTGCTTGGTTCGTGGTTAGTTTTGCCATTGGAGATTAGGCATACAAAGCGGATTTTCTGGCCCATTTTATTGCTCAAAAAATAAGTACTTGTGAAGAACTGAACGTCCAAATGAACGAAATCTAAAAAAAAATATTAACTGCGGAAGCGTTAAAACCCCGCTGATAATGTCATCTTTTACTAATTTGGGTATGCCGAATTCAATAAAAATAAAACCAACCCTCTAACTTGATCGGAAACTACCCTAGGACAACCCTTGTTACTAAAATTGAGTGTTCCGCATTTACTTATGAAATCACCCCACTAATTTTTTGTGTATAGGAATAGCCCTTAGTGTAAGCTATTTTTTGAGCTCAACATCAACCGAATCGGACCTGCGGAACCCACCCCCGCATCAACCCTAAACTTATATTATTTATTTTAAGTCCAAAATAAAGCTCCACCCCGCCAATTTTTAATGAGCATCCAAATACTATATACAGGGTGTTAGAGTTCAAAATGTACATACTTCAGGGATGGATAGGTTTTGGGTAGACGAACAAAAAATTGTATGGGGGAGGAGGGTAAATCTTAACGGTTTAGCCGCTAGGGCGTTTTGATATTTTTTTGACAGAAGTTTTTATATCACCCTGTATTTTTGTAACCCTGCGAGATATTTTCTACGCAGAATACTCCCACCTATCTAAAACTTTAAAAGTCAAGGTTCAAACCCACCAACTTCCAGAGTTATGAGTCGTCAAAATCAAAGTTTTGTTTTTTTCACTAAAATTTCAAGTTCAACCACCTTTTTCTCCAAAAAATACGTAGCTAATCAATATTTTTTTTTACAAAATTGGAAAGCTTGAACAATTTCCTATGAATAAGGTCAGGGCAACTTTTACGCTACGGCCTACTTTTGAAGTTATAAGTAATTTTGATGTTAAAATTTGCCGAAATTGGTGCTCATATGGAACTTTTCAACAAAGCTACGGTAGAAAAGTACTAAAAAAGGACGAAGTAAAGCCAATTTCAATATTAAAATTGCTTATTGCCGCCTTACTCATGAAAATATCTCGCAGGGTTACAAAAATACAGGGTGATATAAAAACTTCTGTCAAAAAAAATATCAAAACGCCCTAGCGGCTAAACCGTTAAGATTTACCCTCCTCCCCCATACAATTTTTTGTTCGTCTACCCAAAACCTATCCATCCCTGAAGTATGTACATTTTGAACTCTAACACCCTGTATATAGTATTTGGATGCTCATTAAAAATTGGCGGGGTGGAGCTTTATTTTGGACTTAAAATAAATAATATAAGTTTAGGGTTGATGCGGGGGTGGGTTCCGCAGGTCCGATTCGGTTGATGTTGAGCTCAAAAAATAGCTTACACTAAGGGCTATACACAAAAAATTAGTGGGGTGATTTCATAAGTAAATGCGGAACACTCAATTTTAGTAACAAGGGTTGTCCTAGGGTAGTTTCCGATCAAGTTAGAGGGTTGGTTTTATTTTTATTGAATTCGGCATACCCAAATTAGTAAAAGATGACATTATCAGCGGGGTGTTTTAACGCTTCCGCAGTTAATACTTTTTTTTAGATTTCGTTCATTTGGACGTTCAGTTCTTCAAGTACTTATTTTTTGAGCAATAAAATGGGCCAGAAAATCCGCTTTGTATGCCTAATCTCCAATGGCAAAACTAACCACGAACCAAGCAACCAAAGTGCTGCTTCCTATTCCTTCTCATTGTAAATTGAGTTACCCGTCTCGCTCGTGTTTTGGTTGACATGGGTTAACTTTGCGTATGTGTTAGTTAAACCATTTTGGTTCCCATATGAAATAGAGCGGGTTCAGCAATTTTGTCAGCTAATTCAGCCTACTGATACGTGGTTGGCTATCTTATTGCAGCTTAGGCAATGGGGGTCCCGCCAACTTTATGTTAAGTTAGCGGGACCCCATTTTCCCGGGAAATGGGAAGAGCGGAAAATTTTTTTTTGCGGCGATCGTTAGCGGATAAAAAGCGGATAATTTTGAGCCGTAGCGGAGAAATTTATCCCACCTGGTCCCTCCAACTTAACAGAGGTCCCGCTAACTTTATGTTAAGTTAGCGGCGGGACCCCATTTTCCCGGGAAATGAGAAGAGCGGAAAAAATGTTTTTTGCGGCAATCGCTAGCGGATAAAAAGCGGATAATTCCAGTGCTTTTACTTTCTGAAAAATAATAATTTTTAGGGGTGGGTCCCGCTAACTTTATGTTAAGTTAGCGGGACCCCATTTTCCCGGGAAATGGGAAGAGCGGAAAATTTTTTTTTTGCGGCGATCGCTAGCGGATAAAAAGCGGATAATTTTGAGCCGTAGCGGAAAATTTTTTTCCGAGGTGGTCCTGCCAACTTAACAGAGGTGTTTTTTCCTTTCTTTTTATGTCAAAGTTAGTTTTGTTTCTGAATTCATCGAATAAAGATTGTAATAACATTCTCCCGCAAGTTTTCTTTACCCTTAACCGGAGAATACTTTAATTACTTTAGGTACAGCGAACATATAGTTATACGTAATTTCACTGTTTATAAATTCAAGATTAAATTCTGTGTTATTGCTTAAATATTTTTATGACTCTGGTTGGTTAGTTGCTTTTAGACCACCTTAGCTGCTTTGATATAAAATGTACATACAGTGAGCATCAATATAAAGTTAACACAAGCAATTTTGAAAAGTTTCGTTCAATACCATCTAGATAAGTGATTGAAGTTTGTTATTTTTGGAATATTTCGAAACACCTTTATGTACGCAATTCAAAAAATAAAATTTATTCGCTTCAAAAATAATATTAACAAATTCATAGCAAAAAAGAAAAAAAAAGGTCTAAATTTATGCGTCAAAATGAAGTTAACACGTTTCGAAAATATAATTTTAATATTTGGTTGAGCCCCAATGTTGCCCCCCACAATACCACCCGTATGCACGTAATTAGCTGAATTAATTGTATTAATTCATAATTAATCAAAAAAACCTCATTACCCTTCACTTGGGGGCTAATTACATCATTTTGTAGGTGCATTGTAAAATACACTAAAAAACCCACGTTTTTACCTCCCGCGGCCCCAAAAAAAATCGTAGGAGGCTCCACAACCCCTTTAAATCTTCGTAACAGTCCCTACTACAATTATAAAATAATGTAATAATCCGCATTTGCCTCTAAGGAGGTCCTGGAGGCCCCCCAAAAGGCTCAACAAAAAATACACTAAAAAACCCACGTTGTAGGTAAAAACGTGGGTTTTTAGTGTATTTTTTTGAGCCTTTTGGGGAGCCTCCAGGACCTCCTTAGAGGCAAATGCGGATTATTACATTATTTTATAATTGTAGTAGGGACTGTTACGAAGATTTAAAGGGGTTGTGGAGCCTCCTACGATTTTTTTTGGGGCCGCGGGAGGTAAAAACGTGGGTTTTTTAGTGTATTTTACAATGCACCTACAAAATGATGTAATTAGCCCCCAAGTGAAGGGTAATGAGGTGTTTTTGATTAATTATGAATTAATACAATTAATTCAGCTAATTACGTGCATACGGGTGGTATGGTGGGGGGCAACATTGGGGCTCAACCAAATATTAAAATTATATTTTCGAAACGTGTTAACTTCATTTTGACGCATAAATTTAGACCTTTTTTTTCTTTTTTGCTATGAATTTGTTAATATTATTTTTGAAGCGAATAAATTTTATTTTTTGAATTGCGTACATAAAGGTGTTTCGAAATATTCCAAAAATAACAAACTTCAATCACTTATCTAGATGGTATTGAACGAAACTTTTCAAAATTGCTTGTGTTAACTTTATATTGATGCTCACTGTATATGCTGACAATTTCAAATATTTATGTTGGTTTAGACAAAATGAGTAGACCACTCACAGAAAAGGAAATAGCTACAGCTTTAGAGCTTGAAGTTGAAGAAAATGATGTTGTTTTTGAAAACAGTGGAGATGAATATGACCATGTGAGTAACCATGAAGATTCTGACGAGGAAAATATTCATGAATTGCAAGAATCTGCTGAAGCGCAAGAAACTGATGGTTCAGATTCAGGAATGGTGGAACCACTCATTAATCTGACTTCGAGAGGAATCTATAAGGGCAAGGATGGCACGGTTTGGCGAAAATTTCCTCCAAATACCCGCATTCGCACTAGGTCTGAAAATATTGTCAGCGGAGTACCAGGAGTTCAACTTCGTGCTAAAAATGCATTGCTTGAAGTGGGCTGCTTTCAACTTTTTGTAACCGAACATATGCTAAATGAGAACTGATCCACACTAACCGCAAAGTGAGAATGGCTAGATTGAACCAGAGTGGTTCTAATGAATATGCTTATTCAGAAACAGATATAGCCGAGCTGAAGGCAGTGATTGGATTGCTTTTTCTCGCAGGAATTTCCAAATCTGGAAGACAAAACTTGCAAGACCTTTGGTCAGATGACGGGACTGGTATCGAAATCTTCCGTTTGACGATGAGCTTGAGAAGATTTACGTTTATAGTAAATTGCCTGAGATTCGATGATGCCGACAGCCGTGAAGAAAGAAAAGCTCTGGACAAATTAGCGCCAATAAGGCAAATTTTTGAGGACTTCATTGATAATTGCAAGAGCCATTACACTCCTTATGAAAACCTGACCATAGACGAAGAACTGGTAGCATTTCGCGGCCGATGCAGCTTCCGCCAATATATACCAAGTAAACCGGCGAAGTATGGCTTAAAAATTATTGCTCTGGTTGATGCCATGACATACTACTCCTTGAACATGGAAATATATCTGGGAGTACAGCCAGATGGGCCGTACACAGTAAGTAACAAGCCACACGATGTTGTAGATCGCTTGGTGCAACCTATATCTCAAACTGGGCGAAATGTCACTATGGATAATTGGTTTACTAGCTATCCTGCAATACAACATCTATTGGACAATCACAAATTGACTGCTGTGGGTACCTTGAAGTCCAACAAAACTTGCATTCCTCAGAATTTCAAAAAACGTCGAGAAATCAACACTACACTCTTTGGATTTCAGAAAGACTTGACAATTTTGTCATATGTCCCAAAGCGTAACAAAAATGTTTTCCTGCTTTCCTCTCTCCATCATGATGGCAAAATTGATCCTGAAACAGGAGACCAGCAAAAGCCGGAAATACATAACATTTTATAATAAGACCAAAAGCGGGGTCGACACCGTAGACAAACTGATACGCACCTATGATGTGTCCAGAAACTCACAGAGATGGCCACTTACGGTTTTTTTTTAAATGCAAAAATAATTCATATGCTGAATACACCAGACTCAACTTCCACGAGAAGAAGATTTCTGAAAAACTTGGGCTTGGCACTGATACGCCCCCATTTAACCGAAAGGAAAACCAAGCAACGCATTTCTGTGAATCTCCGCAAACAAATTGGGGCCTGGCTTGGTAAAGAAGAAGCACCACCAAGCAAGAAATCGTATTATGGTGTAAAGAGTCGTTGTTACTTATGCTCAAGGATCAAAGATCGCAAATCAAAACTTATCTGTGTCATCTGTAGCGGCCACATTTGCATGGAACATACAAATCTTGTGTGTGATACTTGCTTCCAAAGAGATGGCCGAGAACTTGATGAAGAGTGATTCCTTTTTGTATGCCAAAGATAAATAAGCCTTAAGTGCCTTAAAAGTAACACTGGTCTGCACATTTTTTCTCCTTTCCAATTTAATAGTCGTATCCTAAGTATTTTTTCGCGCTGAATCCGAATCCGTTGGCCAAATTGCCCTATCACGTCAGGATTTTGAGCAATCCTAACCTAAAAGTGCCAAAAAGCGTGTTTTTTGCACTTTTGCGCGTTAAATATCTCAAAACTATGGAATGATAGGGCAAATCGGACAACGGGATCGTTTTCAGCATGCCAAAATCTACAGAAAACCATGTCGAAAGCGTTAAATTTGAAAAAACTTTTTTTGTAATACTGAAAAGAAAAACTTCTTGGCGCGAAATCGACGATTTTTATTAACACATGATATCATCGTTGCACCGAAGTTTTTCTTTTCAGTATTACAAAAAAAGTTTTTTCAAATTTAACGCTTTCGACATGGTTTTCTGTAGATTTTGGCATGCTGAAAACGATCCCGTTGTCCGATTTGCCCTATCATTCCATAGTTTTGAGATATTTAACGCGCAAAAGTGCAAAAAACACGTTTTTTGGCACTTTTAGGTTAGGATTGCTCAAAATCCTGACGTGATAGGGCAATTTGGCCAACGGATTCGGATTCAGCGCGAAAAAATACTAAGGATACGACTATTAAATTGGAAAGGAGAAAAAATGACCCGTTTTTTGCAGACCAGTGTAATTGGCGATAAATAATATTTTAAGTTATATATAAGTTTTTGTTTAAAATCCAATGGAGGTTAATTTTTGTTTGACATTTTTAAGAGTTTTTGTATAATTTAATGAAAATACTAATTTACTAAAACTATTTTTTTATCTTTTTCTTAATAATGTAGATTAATAGTATTTCAATCGAATCATAGCAAAAAAAATAAGTTTTATATCATTTTCTGAGATAAAATATTATTTGAAATGGGGGGGTCTTTCAGACCCCACCAGGCATGCGGTGTGATTTTCATCCACCAGGCATGCGAAGGGTTAAGACACTGGAAAAGTTAGGTTTAAATCAAAGGAAACTTCTTCTTCTCTTTATTCCAATCCTACCTTTATGGACGATCTCAACTCGTTAAGGTGGGGAATATATTAAGTATTAGCTGTGGCATACCTCAAGGAACTATGGTTAGCCTTCTTTTATTTCTCATTTATGTCAATGACATTTGCAATCTTCAACATAGCATCGTAAATGAACATATTGTAGCTTTCGCTTACGACACTGTCTTAATATTTAAAAGCAATAATTGAAACACAACGATCAACCGATTAACAGTGGTATTGAGACACTATACGAGTGGCTATGTATGCGTAAGCTTGCTTTAAATTTGGAGAAAACGCACCTCATCATGTTTGGCCAAACCGGCAATACCCTAAACCATATACTTTACAAAATGTTCCATATACTAAATCACGGCTCGCCTGAACTCGGTCTAATTCAAAAGTTTTGGCACTTTTGATTTTATTACGGCAAAGCAACTTTAGGTGATTTTTGCGATTTATCGACTCCCCCCTCGTGAGATGTGATATTGGCTCGACTCCCTCCCCCATCTAATCACTAGTGAGGTTTTCCAAATTTTATAAAAATCTCTAGTATTTACATAACAACAGCAAATTGGGCCGGTCGTGTGCAAGATTTTATTTCAGATAACTGATAATTTAGACGTCTTCGTCCTCTTCTTCTTTCTTTAACGACTCTACAACCAGGATCCGGTCCTGGCCTTTCGCAACTGTTCTCTCCACCGATCCCGATTCTGCGCCGATTTCAACCAGTTTGACATCCCTAAGCTCTGAGCGACTCGGTTTTCCGTTTGTAATGGGCACACAACTACCAAAACGTTATCACTCCCTCAACAAGAATTGCATTACGCTAAAATTTGGCGTATGCCTTTCTGTATTTCTATATTCTAAAGGCCTTTTCGCGAGTCAGTGCTACTTGGTTCGTACGCTGCAGTTTTCGCGGAGTCGCACGTTTGGCTGGCCGTTGGCGGCTGAGCAATCACGGGGCTACTATGCTACTTTTTGGAGTTTGTATAGGATTTAATCATATTTTAAAGCCCCTACATAGACATAGGTCGCCGGCAGGCCATGGCCTGAAAGTTTTCGCCTTGAGGCCAAATATTACCACACGTGCACCGGCCGCCAACTGTATGGGGCCTGCAGTCCAAGAAAACTGAATGTGTTTGGGCATTTATCGTCAGTTCGTGCCTGAAGTTCTAAACTTCTATTCACTCTCAAGCCGTGAATTTACGGCACAAATTCACGCCATCTCCACTTGGAAAGGAAAGCAAGGCGCGAAAACCATCCGCATACGTGTTCGCGCTTGTTCGCGTGTGTTCACGGCACTTGAATTAATAACCTGCTATGCTAAGCTATCGTCTTCGCCTGTGTGTCTGTAGGAAATCATGACTTCACCTGCAGTATCATCCTGAGTATTTTAAATCTAATCTAGTAATAATCTCATGAATGGCAATTCGTACAGGAAAATGTATAATAACTGTTTTTTATAGAGAATCACATGATCTACAAATTGTGAACATTATTTTATGATAGGACTTACGGTTTAAGATGTATTTGCAAAAAAACTGATATTTTGACCCTAAAACACCCTAAAAAGTGAGCTTCCCGGGGTAGAAAAAACACTTTATAACCCCTTTGATAAAAAGTTCAGTAAAAATTAAAGGGTATTTCCAGTAGCTAGAACTGCTAGAGCTCTCACACACAAGTCTTCTTATGTGAGTGCTAACTTTAAAACTCTCACTGTACATTGTCATTAAATAGTTGAGTTAGACTATCACGTTTATATTTACGTACATATGTATAATTTTATAAGTGCATCAAATATATAAAAAAAAAAATAAAACAATGAAGCTTGTGAATTCTTTCCGCATTATTCAGTGTGGGAAAATGTAGGTTTCATTGTCAAGTACAAGAGAGAAAAAAACACTCAACAGCCACACACCAAGGAGGACGGAAATCAGACTCACCCACTTTTCATTTTATAGATTAATCTAATCGAACCGGTTTTTATCGCAGTGCTTATATCGAACAGCGTGTCTTCTACTACCCACATCTTATCGCAATCCATCTGATTGTAGCGCGATGGATATGTTCCTTTCTACTAGAGTCGAATCACCGCGCTAATTTCACGTTCGATTAGAATGGTTGACACCACGAAGGAGTCACCCTAATCCTCCAATATCGTAAAAGCATAAAGGGGGAAAACACGACGACAAGGCCTGCAGCGCACTGCAGACCCCAATTCTTAATCTCTTTATTAATTTCTCCGGCATATTTTTTCGGGTTCTGTTGTTTATTATCACACATCACGTTTCCCTCTAGAAGAGTACTTTGAAAAATTTTGATTTTTATCCACGTCGAGATAACCTCTCAGCTATCGTTCATCGTCGTCACCCGTTCACAATGCCACTCGAAATTACATACTTTAGGAGATGCGTCTCCATTGAGGTGTCTACCTTACCCCATCGCTCCTCGCTGGTATGCCCACAGGCGATAATAACTTTGTCACGTGCTGCATTCGATTAAAATCTCTTCGTTGGGTTTTTTTCGTTAAACATTCTTTATTTATTTTTTGTCGATCCATATACGCTCAAAGTTATTCATTCTTTATTATTATTATTATTATTATTATTATTATTATTATTATTATTATTATTATTATTATTATTATTATCGGGTATCATTCAGGAAAAAAAGAGGAAAAACGAGTTTTAGGGATTTCTCAGTGCCGCACGCACCACGCAAGTCAAGTCGGCTTTGGTGCTGCAGCAGCGCCCGTGGTCGGCGGCGGGACGGTTTTGTTTTCTAGTTCATAAATATTTTTATGGAGTTGAGGCGGCGGTTGAGAATTTATTCCAGATAAGATAAATCGGTTAGAAGAAAAGGCGGAAGCTCTTTGCAACAAAGAATCCGACAAGATTTATTGTAACCCTTCTTGAACTCTTTCGTTTAGGCTATTATTAGTGCATTTGGAGCTGTGGTTTCGATCTTCTTTTTTTTTGGATGCCTAAAAAATTACATCAATAATTTGTTTTACGGAATCTCATTTTTTTTCTCTTGTAAAATGATATTTAAACATGAAAACTAATGGTATGAACGTGTATAAAGAGGGTTATCGACTGGACACTTAGAAAACATTGGGAAACACAAAAATATCGACAATTAAACATCTCATATTTTCTATCTTCACCACCAATGGATTGTGCAACATAAATTGCATACTATTGTCTGATGAAGATGTCATTAAAAATCTTAGTTTTCATCCAGTAGATGCGACGGAATATCTCAGCGGATTTTTCATCACTATATCAATTTTTATTTAAAAGTCCGTAGAGACTTGTGACTAATCTATAGTAGGGAAACATTTCATGCATATATGTATGTACATTTGGTCGCGCTTTTTTGTTCCAGAGATAAAGTACGATTGAAGTCACCTACAGTCCTTATAGGACTCGGGCCTCTTGAAGTCCCTTTTTCCAGGGGCCTTATTACCGAATACGATTCGATCAAAAATATTGACGATTTGAATTTACGATTCGATTTGAATTTGACATGATTGATTACGATCGTAACCAATATGAGTGATGCCATATATTTTTCCGAAAATATTCCAATGAAAGCGCATTTCACTCCTAATTTGACAATTGTATGTTATGAAAAAGCGATTTTTTGACGTCATTTTCATAAAATACCTATGTAGGTATTTATGAAGATGACAGTAAAAAAATCGCTCTTCTAGAAATTTTTCCGGTTCCTTTGATCTCATTTAATTTTTCATAACATAAAATGATAATTTTATGGATATGGACAGAAAAGCCCCAATAAGTAACAATATTAAATATAAACTCATAATAATAATAAATAAACACCATAGTTACTTTTGTTTACTTACATATTTTATTTTTATTTGTTTGTAATAGCCACGTTTTTTAATACAACTACCGTCTTTTTTATTTACGAGCACCAAATCTCAATCGTATTCAGTGGTACCATAATTGCAATTTACGATTAATCCGAATCGAATCGTATTCGGTAATAAGGCCCCAGTCCACCATCCGCGGAAAGCTTGTGTCATATTACATGGACTTTGAAAAAAATATTTTAATTAATGCAGTTGAGATATTCATAATCGAAGTAATAGCATGTCTAACTAGAGAGGAATTTGTATAAAAAGTGAAAGCATGTGGACTTTTTCCTTGGGAGTGGACGAGGCGAGATGCTACAAAGATGAACAGCTATTAATCACCATTAGATACGCGATCAACTTTATTATGGTAGAAGGACAACTTTAAAATATCCTCAGTTCGCATACAAATTACACATATTCAACTGAGGTTAAAACAAACCAATTGAACTCGAACTAAGATTGAACGTAAAAGCCCGCTCAAAAAAGAGTAATCAACTGGAATAGTGGAATACCATTCCAGTGGGCTTTCTGAATCTAGTAATCAATGATCTTCAATGCTCTACCTACAATTCGGAAAACCATGGGAATCAGTGTTGAATTTTCGTGTTACAATTGATTGATGAAAATCAAAATATACGAAGAATTGCATCAGTCATCACGTTAAACGGTAGGTTTCCCGCTAGTCGTAGCAGTGGCTGTGGCAAAACTGACAGCAAAACCTATCGTCTAATGGGCGCCTTAGAAATCTTATCGTGTAAAGCAATTAGTGCGACTTAAAAAAACCGTTGAGCTCTAAATTTTTGTTTCTTCTTAGCCTTACTTTTATAGACAATTATACCCGGCTTTCGTGTAACTCGTAGTAAAGAAGTTCTAGTCCACAGCTTTGGCCGGGATCAAGGCTTCTCATTTTGCAACTGTTCAAAGGGGACTGTGATTCCGAAAGAGTCACTACAGATGACAATATAAGAGATGCTACCGTAATTGCGGAAAAAGTGGGACTGGAGGAGGACATGACATTAGTGCCGCGTGTATCGTTGGAAGACATCTACCCTACAGAAAATCTTTTACAATTCTAGAAAAGATCTTTAATAATACCACACTCGGACTTTTCTCTTGAAGAACGTTTTGCTGAATAAAACACTCCATATCATTCACAATATCTAAATTACACCCATCACCATCTAAATTACACATAGTGATCACAGCTTAAACCTGATGTTAAAGTGTCGTTTCTTCGCAAAATCATCTCGAGGAAGTTATGAAACTTCGTTACGTAAGCTAGCGTTCAATTCCGAACACAGCCTATCTCATCCTGGTATCCGTGCTAGATACATGACGAGCCGTTACCAAGAAATACTTCAGGCCATCGGCCAATAAAAACTGCGATCTACGACTGTTCCTTAGTTGCCAAAAGTCCCAAGTTTCATAGCATACTAAATTTCTATTTAATACTTTCAAGTTTCCAAATATGTAATAGATTTGACCATATTCATATGTATATAGTGCGACCCCTACCACCATCTAGTGGATACTCTTAGGCCCCTGTGCTGAAAGTCGTGTCGTGATTTGTGAGAAGTTTTTTGAGTTGAAGAAAGCGACGTTTCAGACGATATATTGACGAGATGGCACTCCCAATTCGTTTCCTACCACGATTCGACGTACCACTTGAGATCTCAACCGATCAAGGAACGCAGTTCGAATCGAAACTGTTCAATGAATTGGGCAACGAGTCCGGACAACCGCCTATTAACCGCAGGCAAACAGTTTGGTCAAACCGTTCCACAGGTAAACAAAAGCAGCTTAAATGTTAAGACATAGCACCAACTACTCATTGAGAGTGAAGACTTGCCCAAGCAAAAATGAAACTGGCTGCATGCTATGTGCGAGCGAGTTTCATTTTTATTCGGGAATAAAACTCGCCCGCTCCTAGCATGTACTCTCCCGCCACAGGCAGGCATGCTTCTCCGCCACAGGCATGCACTTTTTCTAGACTGAACAAAATTAGGCCTCTAAAAAATTGCATAGGATGAACAGGCAATTATCTTGATGACCATAAAGAGTAGCAATAGCACACGGTTCTCGTGCGATTGTGTAGTTAGCTGGGGGACTGCCTGGTAAAAAACACTCGAGTTTAGAATTGTCTATATCGATGCGGATGCATTTATAACTGTTCGTGCCTGCGGCGGGAGGGTGCATGCCTGTGGCGAGAGCATGCATGCCTGTGGCGAATGAATTTTTAAAATTTCGTGCGTGTGGCGGGAGCCTTCATGCCTGTAGCGGGAATGTCATGCCTATTTGTTCGCTTTGCGTTCTAGGTGCGGGCAAGTGCGTCCTTAGTCGCGTTCTTTTTACACCGTGATCCAGATCAGATCAGCCGAGCATAAAAGAACGGACTTGGATCATGGAAGAAATTTAGTTTTTTACAGTTGCAGTTCTGATTTTTGATATGTTCTGGCGCAATTTATATCAGTCTCTAAAACTTATTAAAAATATTTCTGATTTAAAAAGAATTTATAAAAATGTTTAATTGACTTCCAAAATTAACAAAAGGCAACTTTCAATCAGTTTTCCAAATAAATTTATGAAATTTTGCAGAGCTACCAACCCTTAAAATTAAAGAAAACAGAACAAAATTATAAAAGCTCTGGATTTTCCAATGAGATGTGTCTTGGATATGGTTGTTACACCAGCTATTTTTGTATCACAGATTTTGATCCAAATCTTTTCTGGATCAAGTTGTTGTTGTTGGTTTGCTTGAAAGTTTAAGATCTGAGTGGGATCACGGTGTAAAAAGAACGCAGCTCTTGTAAGAAAATTAACCATCTAAATTATTTTTAATCGTGCCCTTTGTCATGAAAGGCATCCGCGCGGCAATCCAGAACGACTTCGAATGCTCAACAGCTAAGCTCGTCTACGGTCAAAACCAGAGAATTCCCAATTCGATTACCATCAAAACTGATAAATCAGAATGCCTCTTTCTCCGCTTTACATCCAATAAATCAAGTAACTTATTCCAATATGGAGGCTCCGTCAGGATGGACCTTCCCCTTCCTACCATACTCACCAGACTTTTATGAGCCAATTAAGCTGGAGAGGGCCGGAATGGAATTGAGGAGAGCAATGGCGCATACTCGAGCCCCGCTTTCGTAAACTCCTTCCCAATAGACTAAAGGCAGATTGCGGTCAAGAATGCGGGGAAGCAAGAAGCAGAATAAGACAGCTATGCCCAAAATTTCTCGATTCACCAGAAATTTAACAGCACCAGTTCCCATATCATCTAGGGGAGTAGTCTCCTGCCGAACCAAGCAGTAGACCTAGAAAGCCGTTGCTCTGCCCCAAATTTCTAGACTCACCGGAGAGCCAAGGCAAGGAGGGCCGGAGTGGAACTGGGAAGCCTCACGAAGCCCACCTGAGCCCCGCTTTGGGGATCTCCTTTCTCAGGTCAGGCAGGATGGCGGCCAGTAACCCAGGAAGTTCCAGACCGGTATCATCATGGCAGTGGTACGTTGTGCAACGAGACCCTGTTCGCTAGAACAGTCCAGCCTCGGCGACAAACTTGTTGAACCTGTTCAAGAGGTCCGGCCTACAAATATGAGGTATACACGATGTGCCAAGTGAGTGGCCGCAGTAGTTTTAGACCAAGTATCTCACCAAACAGAAGAAGATAAAAGCCATTTGGACACAAAGACCCCGACACCTTCATCTTCATACAAAAATATTTGAACCAGTTGAATTTTTGTATGAAGAGGTCGATTGAAACAACTTACGTGCAACCACCTCAGGCTATGGAGCTCTTGATGATGATAATCAAGTTACCGAATGCTACTTAGGTAGTAAATACGACATGTTACTTGATCAATCATAGTTATAACTTCAACTTCTTGAGTAAATACTTGAGAACATGCCAGTATTATATATTCAAATAAAATAAAGCAATATTTATGAACTTAATCCACAATTTACGAAAGCAAGCTTCATAGCTGTCAAATTTGTAAATAGTATCCCTTATTGGTTTCGGCGCAGTCATAACAATGTTATTTGCTAGATTATTATATAAAAAATCAAAACGAATAAACATATCGACGGATTTGATAAAGAAATATACCTGTCGAGTGTGAGACGTCCCCACCACCAAAGGGCATAAAATAGAGACAAAAAAACAAGCCGGCCTTATTCACTCAAAACGTCGCACGATATGATTAATTATTTATCTATATTTTATCATACTGCCCACGACGTCCGAGGAAAGTTATCGATTCCGAGCTGTATATAATTACAACGACGCGGCCAGGTATGGGTCCGACGACGACGACTTTTAATGCTGTTCCCTTAAGGTCAATACCCTCATTGACCAACAAATCAGTTTAACGTGCTTTTTCCACCGTACATAGCAACTAGTTTCCCGGGTCGATAATGGGGTAAGTGCCTAAAATAGCACGGGGTTTTTGCATTTGGGAAAAGTAGTGTTTCATCAGGTATCACAGAGCATATGAAGGAAAAAGAAACCAACCCTTGCCCCGTGTTTTTGGCTCGAAATTAACAATCAATAAAGCAGAAATCAATAGTACTCCCGTATGCGCTCTAATGGCTTTGCAGAACTAGATTAGAGTAAAAGAAAAGTTCACATTTGACATTTCACTTCGATTAATATGAACTACTGAGGATTGGGGTCCTCGGGTGGAATAACTTGAATTAAGTTAATTGTCCTGCGATTACCTTTAATTTTTATTGTTGTTTTTCGGAAAGTTGGGGATTATAGAATCCGGTAATGGGAATGTAATAGCGAAATATGTGTCAGGTTAAATTTTGGTGGATGTAGAACATTTTAGTACGACTACCGGCGAATTGCAGATTGTTATTGCTTTTTTAGACTGGTCCAAGTTGTATGTTTTCGATTATCGGTTTCATTTATTTCCAATTAAATTAGGTGCCCTTAATCGGGAGGCATTTTTCAAGTCTTTATCGATTAATTAGAATAATTAAAACGCTTATCTCCATCCATCTAAGCTCATAGAAGCCGCTTAAATCCAACACGAAGTTTTCAACTTAAATTTCGCGACATGCAGCAGTGAGTTCGTTTGAAAAATAAATAGACTATCTAGGTTTAATTACTTTCGCTTCAATATGAATAGATTTGCTGATGAGCGCATGAAAAATCACCTGCTTAATAAAATCATATTTAGGCTTGTTTAACATTCCGGTTAAAGACTAGAGAGCGAGCTTTCATACCAGTGTCAGAAGGCCCTTCTTTAATGATTTTTAGTTGGTCTATTCCTTGGAACTCAAACGTAATGTTCGTTCTTCGTCTTATGCAATTGAATTGAAACAGATATTTTACGTTAGATTTTTTCTAATCTTATTTTAAAGCGTAAATTAGTAGCTCTCTCATCGGGCGGGGGGTAATATCGCGGAGAAAATTGTAACATCACTGAAATGCTCCGTTAAGGTCGATCCACACATATCCGTGACGATGCGACACCGATGCTTTCCGTATCAGTGGCTTCCGTGATGAATTTTTCACTGACATTCACACTGCACCGACTTTTACGTATCAATTTTCATGGCATGGAAACCTTGTGATAAATTTTGTGAAAAATTGTTAAGTCGATTTCAAGCTGTAAACACAATTTGGTTTAGCGATGAAGCACATCGACTTTTTCAAATAACCAAGCTTTGGAGTCACCCTTTGTACTACCAGTCGCTAAGGTCATGGTGCAATGTCTAGTAATAAGCTTGCTTTGAAGAAGAGCGCAGAATGGGAAAGGCTACAGAGGTCTAAGGGGTATTCAAGGAAATATCAATGAACCCTACGTTTGAACTCGAAGATGTTGTACTGCGGGAGATTATAGGTGGTATTCTAGTTAGCGAGTGGCGTGACTACCAAAGACGCGGTGGAATGATATTGTCTATACAGACACACGTATCGAGGAAAGTATCACTCTACATGCCACCTTGCAACATTTAAATACGAATTTTGTCGATTTAGTCACCAGAAGTCTGTTAGATTGACAATGCGAATCCCGATTTAAGGTCGAAGTGAAAAATTTGTCACGTCACTCGACAAAGAGAATAAGGCTGTATTCCACAGTCGAGTTGCTCTATTCATAAACGAGGTATTGTGCGTGAAGGGGAGCTGGACAAAATGGTGGGGGACGCGCAGGCCAACCTTATGACGCGGAACAGTCGCATGATAATAGCCCTAAAGAATAGAGGGTGGCTTAAAGGGTCTATAGAGGCGCGAAAGGGGCCATCACCCAAAGTTTGATGGGACAATTTTGCACCTTGTCGAAGCAAGCCAAGGTAATTTTTGGGCCGCCTGCACAGATATACGAACTGTATTCAAGGCGGGGCCGAATGTAAGATCTGTAGATTGTAGCTAGGGTGGCTGGAGCAGGAACTTGCATCTTTTAAGAAACCCAAGGCATAGGGAGGCTTGTTTGACTTTTTGGAATAACGGATCATTCCATCGCAGATCCTCCGTTAAAGTTACTCCTAGGATGTTACAAGTTGAGCCAGCCGTTAGATTCTCTTCTCCCACTGAGGTAGGAGGATGGTCAGGATTAGTTTTGGTGGAGGTGAGGCAGTACTAAGTTTTAGTGGTCTCAACACGGTTCATGCGGCTCCAATCAAGAATCGTTTTGATATCCTGGGGTTGCAGCACAGAAGCCGTTTCATTCAACTCAATTGTTTCGAGTTTTAAACGCAACAAATTGAAAGAGATGACTTGAAACGACTTCTGTACTGCCACCCTCGGTTGATCGATGTCTATATTAGTTCACGATAGTGAAGACAAGGTCTGATACGTGCTTGTCTTAAGCCGCACTTACAACGTCTATTTGGATGTACATCGCAGCGCGGATATGCAACCAAAACTATCGATAGTGAGTCGGTCGGCAGACCAAAACTCATTTCGGGCATGGGATCGATGAAAATCTGGATGTATATCCAATTTGGCCTTAATATTGTCGAAGGCGTAAGAGTTTTTGATGTCCGACCCGCTTTTGATGTCTTTCATTATATAAAAAACAATATCGGAAAGCATACTTCACTCAATGGGAAATGAACTACACAGGGACATGCCAACGCAATCACATGGTTGGCGTAACACTGAATGATAACATCATTCAAAACTAAAACTATAAATTGGTACACATCACAACTTCACCACACCAGACGTTCGTTTATTTCTACCAAAGCCAGTTTTCAAATTAAATTAAAATTAAACAATAAATTCCGCGCTGTAATAAAACATTATTTAAAAAATTAAACGATGATCAAACCAAATAAGACAAAATCTGATCCGCGTTAGGCTATTTATGGTTAAACGAACATAATCATGACTAGACCAACATTGATTGCACAGCGTACTTCAAACTCCAAGTTGAGGTCATTGCGATTCCCTAGAAGAAATCAATTGTGTCGCTTTGGTAAACCGTTGAGCAAAGACGACTGGCTAACATGCATTCGAAGACTGTAAGCAACTAAATGGAAGAAATTCTACACACAAAATTACAAATTAATGCACATAAGTGCACGATTTAATCGAGTAGCACGTCCTTCAACGAATGACAGTAGTATAATTGATAGGCCAATCCAAAGAAAGAAGTGTTTAAGAATTGGAGATGTCCAATTGTAATTCGTAAGGCTTTTTGTTAAACTAGGCCCGTAGGCACATTATTATCATTAGAATGTCTAGAATTTCACCTGAACCACGATTTTTAATTTGGACTTTTTTAGAAATTGTTATTGGGCATCAATTCTGGTACAGTTCAGTCTGTGCCTTGGTTTAAATACTTTTGAATGGTATTATATAATCAGTTTTGAGGTCGTGGACAGATCAATTGCTGAAGTCGCCATCTCTAGAAATATTGCCGCAATCGATGGACTTTTCTCAATCATTTTGAGATTGGATTGCATAAAGTCATCCCGCATGAAGTCATCCCGTACTAAGAGAACATAGGAATATTTTGTAAAAACAGACAGATAGTCATTATTAGAAGAAAAGTAAACTGAATCTTCTGCTAAAACACATGTAGCTTCAGAGTTCTCACTTAGGTCACGTGAGGCAGAAATGCCAACAACAGGTTCACACCCATAAAGAATCTCTCTGACGGCCCAGGACATAATGATCGGCCTAAACGGTCGATGACAAAACAGGTCATGGTCCTGATAATCTTCACTCTAGTTTGTCGAAATGCTGCTCGGAACAAACATTACTCCCCTTATAATAATCGCTACTAATATAATAAATGCGAAAGTAACTTCGTCTGTCTGCCTCTCTGTTAAGCTTTCACGCCAAATCCGCTAAACCGATTTTGATGAAATTTGGTACAGAGATAGATACTACCTTGGAGGACATAAGCAACTCTACATCTAAAAAAATCCAACTGGATGTTTTCAGCGGGATTCTCTTTATTTTGGGGTCACAAACAATATCCCAAAAGTCCATAAAGCCAACTCGCCGGCCACTCAAGTTATGGAGCATCAAAAGTCACGAAAATCAATTTTAGTGCATTTTGCAAAACTAACGTATATGTACATTTCTGAAAAATTAATTTTCGTGACCTTTGGCCCTCTGATCTTGCCATCGTTGTCTGTGGCAAGTTTGATCTGATCATTACATAAGTCATGAGAACAGCACTCCCAGAAGTTCAAAAATGGTCTGTCAATCAACCCAAATAAGGCTGTCCTGTTACCTTTCTCCAAACGCTACAAAGTGAACCTAGGTCCTATTTGTATGCAGGGCACCATATTTGAGTAGTCAGACTCTGTCAAATATCTGGGAGTTAAGCTAGACAATATACTGAACTAAAACGGTCAACTGGATTACGCCATCAGTAAAGCCACTGGGGCCATATGGGCCTGCAAAAGGCTTTCGGGTGAGACGTGGGGTCTTCCAGCACAAACGATGTACTGTATGTACAATATGATCGTTAAACCTCTGGTCACTTATGCCGCTATAGTCTGGTGGCGCAATACTAAACAGATTATGTCGATCGTCAAGTGCAAAAAACTGCAACAGCTTGCGCTTGCCTCTTCATTAGCGGAGTTATGCGGACTTGCCATCAGGGCACTCTCAACGTGGAAATTTTCTTGCAAAATAGTTACAGAATGTTTTGTACTAAGTACTCCAGAGCCTGGCCAGAAAAAATGAGGTCTCGCTCTGCTGGGTCACTTGGGTATCGAGGAAAATGAGGCTGCAGGCTGCTTCTGTAGCATCTCACGATCCACCTCCAAGTCCCTAATAGAGGAGTAGATTAAGGGACTAAGCATTGGGGGCATTATCACTTTACAGAGCGAATCTAAAGCTGTTGGTGGGTTATCTGACTCACCATGTAAGGCTGCTGATTAGAGAGGAAACGTTAAGTAGTAGATATAGATTATGAAAAATGAAAATAACATTACAATAAGCGCGAACGCATCCTTCTTCGGAAAAAGTATCATCGTATCCATATGATTTTTTTCGACAACATAGTATCTTAAATGATAGAATCCAAAGTAGCAATCCTATACCCGATTCAGCAGTTGCTATAGTCAGTCAAGGGCAGATGACGTTCGACCAGGAAGGCCTTCGATCTTAACTACTGGACATGTATCAAGTATTTACGAAAATACAAACGAGCCGGAAAGAACAAGCGGGATTTAGACCACATCGAGGATGTATTTAAATATTTGCACTCCGTCAGCTAATGGAAGAAAGAATTCGTTGCGTCAAACGAACTGTCGTCGTTTTCATCGATTTCAAGTCTGCTTTCGATTGCATCGATTGGAACAGCTTGTGGAGATCCCGAAACCGAACACGTGCCATTGAAAATCATCCAACCTCTCCGTACCAGCGTCGTACGATGGCTCAACCAGCAGCGTTCGTGTTCGAAGCGACTTACTCGAGGAGTTCCCGATTCAAACGGGTGTCCGACAGGAAGACGTCGCTTCGCCACTTCTCTTGAACGTTGTGAACGCCGCGATTATGCGTGAAGCATTCGATGGACGACTCGGAGTTCGATACGGCGACAACAAGTTCGTAACGGACTTGATGTTCGCCGAAGATAGTGCCGTCTTCGCCGACACGGATGCCGAAGCAACGGACTTCTTATATAACGTTTCCCGCATCGCCCGGTCATACGGAAAAGAACAAAATGCTCACAACGGATAGATCGAAAGCCAGTGTTTACCTCAATTGGAGCCAAAATCGAACAGGTTCTGATGTTCAAATTTTTGGCATCATTGGTTGAAGATGATTGAAGAGCAAGGAACATTCAGCTCAAACATACAAAACACAAGAGACTCCGCCCTTTTCGAGCGTTCGGTCCGATTCGATGTAATCTATAACTCAAATGGATCAGATTGAGTTATGATACTTAAGTTTTGCGCTGTAGTTGGAACAAATCTCTTACATTCAATCAGAAACGCGTTAAGAATCGACCCATCGCAAGATATGTTTATTATCTACCGTATTTACTCATGAATAATTGCTTTAATCGCCTAGCTTACTACCAGTACGATTTTCTATTTCAATTTTTATTTCTCATTGCTTCATTGTTCTTGATGATATCAAATTTAATATTTAGTCCACAAGTCTAAAAAAATGTGAAAAAATATAATTTGCTCAAAATTCATGGTTCAAATAATATCCAGTAATTTTCTCTACCCTCCAGCAGTGGCAACAGCCTCATATAATTACCTCTAACCGAAACAAATGAGTTCCTTCATCTTCATAATTCAATTACCACGCATGAAATTAGTCAAGGTAACAACGAAACACCTAAAAAATAAAAAAAAACACCTTGAATCTAAGTCATGCACTTAACCGAACTTCTAAATTAGAGAGTAACAGCATAGCGACAAACTATTAAAGACTACTCCAAACTGTCTGGCGAATAACGTGAAGGTCACCAAGCGAAAAAATCCCAAAAGACACAGGCCTCTTCCCAAAGACGAGTTCGGCATACTAATTCGCCTTAAATGTTTCATATTGAAAGAGAAAATAAACTTTTTCATCATATCGAACAGACTTGAATTGTGATGACGAATACTCGGCTCCGCGTCAGTACCGTTCTGGTTGATTAAAATTGTTGCGAACGTGCGTATCGCGTATCGCATCAGATCACAATCGTCTAGAAAAATTTCTTCAGACACACACAATTTTTAATTTGCAATATTGAGTGATCAACTTGCAGCTTATATTCCAGAAACGGAAGACGTCGACGTTCTACCCACAAAAGAAGACTTGAACAGCACAGAAAACAAGGCAAGCAAGACATGACACAGGCTGACTTGGCTGGCTGGCTCGAAGCTAGCACACCCAGGCCCAATACCTATAATGGCAACAACGACGAATGGTGGCCGAACGTTAATTTAAAGTGCACTGCAAGAAGATGCAATTCTAGGCCAAAGTAATCCATATAAAGTGAAGGGAAAAATCAACGAAATAGAAAAGAAAAATCGGGATTCTGATAGAAGCAAAAAAATAAAAAAAAAAAACAAAGTTAGCCATCCGCGCATGCTCAGTTGCTGTTCTGGTGGTTTTGTCTTGCAAAATCGCTGCTGCTAGCCATTATAGACGCAGCGTTGTATATCAGACGATGTTTATTTTTTCATTTCGTTATTACATTTTGTATTTTTACTTGTTTTCGCGTTCAACAGTTCCTTATATGGCGTTGCTGAAACGCTAAAAGTGAGCGGTTCTTTTCGAGAGATGTACAATGTTGCCAGATGAATCATAGGACGGCTTGATCTAGATAACGCCTGTGGGTTTACTCTCTAATAAAAACAACAATTTTAGCATGATCAAGATACAATTTACCGCGACTGTGTAACAAAAACTTTCAAAGCTCGTGATTTTTTTGTACAATGATGAACATTTTATGATCGTGCAAATTTCTAAAAAAAAAAAAGAAATATTTTGTTGTCATTCAAATCTCGTTAAAGAACATACAACATTTATGGCGGAGGCTCAAACGAAGGTTTGATGTGGCTAGAGAGTGCCAGCTGAAGGAAATTCGGGCGTGTCCCGTCATTTTAATAAATCGCTAAAAAGTAAAAAATAATCTCAAAGTTGTTGCGATCGAATGTCTTGGGCTGGGCTCATCGCATCTCTATTGTGAATATTCTTCACGGTCTGTGAAGCGCAGCAAGATTGCTGAACGGAATTTGACGCCTGCGATGGTAAAGTACGCAGCTGATCCAAGTGAATGCATTATTTGATAGCGGTTATTTATGAGAGTAGATCTTATCCCGAGTTTAATCCGTGCTTTGTTAAATAGAAAATACCAAGTTCAACATAGCTGAAATTTTTCAATTTGAAGAAGAATGAAGTTAATTCATAACAAGTAGATTCCGTATATATATTATTCCGTGATATTTTTTAGGTAGATAATCTATGTTATTATGCAAAAATGATACAATTAGTAGAAATAAAAGATGGCCTTACAACGGGCGAACAGTGACCACTTGGGAGCATATACGGGCTCACTTGACCAAAAGATTTAAATGGCCGAGAACTGAGTTTGTTCACACGGGCTATATATAAATCTCTTTTTTCCTTTATTTCTATTTTCCAAACAAGACATACTTAAACTTATTACAGAGAATCAAATATAATGCAGAAAATACCATTATTGACTAAGGTACAAAAGACTAAGGTACAAAAGAGCTGAATAGTTAATTTATACTTCGTCAGCTAAGTCTATGGTTAATTCATGGTAATTCTGATGTCAAGAGGGGTATACAATTTTATGTTTAAAGAATTTTTTTTTGTTGGGTGAGAAGCATGTACAATATCCGTTGACTGGTTCGTTCTTTCCTGTCCGATTAGGTTATTCCTTAAGCATTTTTGTATGGCTATTGTGTCAAACTTCGCCATTGAACTTGATTCTATCGCAGGCTGTCCAGCGGAACTTGGCTTTTTCCATGTTTTTCAAAGTTAGAAAATGTAATTTTCAAGGTTTTTTACAGTGAAAACATAATGTTAACACATTAGCTTCGGCTAATATTTTAGCTCGTTTAGCTTCCAAAATGTTTAATTTCGGCTTGTTTCCTGTTCATAGACTGTTGCTCTTGATTTTCTTTATTCGCTTCTTCGAGGTCACTTTTGTATAAAGAATGAGCGTTGCGCATAGAATGGATGAGACTTTTATCGATTTTGATCTCCTCGATCCCACCGGCATCTTGAATCGCATCGTAGATGTGTCGTTGAGCAACTAAACTTCTCTCGGTTTCATTTTCAACAACACATTCTGCGTTGACAGAAAAGCCTCGCTCGACATTCGCATTTCCATGCGAAAGAATCAGAATGCGTTGTACAAACTGCACGAAGTTTTCACATCCTCTTGATGACTACTTAACAGCATCCATCCAAAACTTGTCCAAACGGTCTTCCTTCCTGTTAAGTCTTCAGCTTCTCTTGAAACTCAGTTTGATTGAAAAGATGAACAAATTCTTCTTTCACTCGATCGGCTTTCATTCCTGACATTCAGCCATTTGAAACCACCAGTCCCAGACATTTTGATAACCTTTGATGATCCTTGTCGCCAAGGGCTACCGCTGGATCAAGACAAGAAATCGCAAGTGTAAGTGGGTATTTTAGTGGTGACCTCTCCTGAAGTTTTGCTATCAAAGCTACAAGATATTGGCTGCATTCGAAAATTCAGCCAGCTGCGCAGAATTGGTAATATCGCAGAACCGGCTGCAGGATATACAATGCCCGGCTGCAGCAATTTAATTTTTTGAATGATGTGCTGCCAATTCTACGCAGCTGGCTGAATTATCGAATGCAGCCAATGTCAAAGCCATTTTCACATGTTCTCATGCAGACAAACAACATCTTTCTCAGAGATTTTTTCCACTATTTTGGGCATATCTTGTGACATAGTCCAATTCGAAATTTTTCGTACTCACAAGAATCTTTCATATCGATTCGAATCATCGATTTCGCGTTTTTTAGAACGTCAGGTTTGACAACTTGCATCATGAATTTTCGCATCAATTCGAACAGTTCAGTGTGTAGAAGTGGTGCCAGTGGTAGATCGCTCTGAAATTCTGTCAAGTTTTGTCAACTTTATAAGAAAAATTAAACAAAATTAAAATTTTCAAGGTTCCTGAAAAAATTCTAGGCTTTTTCCAGGTTTTCAAGGTTTCAAGGTTCGCTGGACACGCTGTATCGGACAGGAACTGTACCCTAACGTTATCGTTTATGACATCTAAAGTAAAACAAGAGATAAGCACTTTCCCCCTGTGACAGCGGCATGAGTTCCAACTTTTTGAGTCTGTCCTTGTAGGACGGTAAGTTGAAAAGTCTCGCGGGTCGTGTAGGTTTCTCAGAGCGAAGAGGAGAAATTTCTTCTGAACTGGTTCCAACCTACTGCTGCTTACCTGGAATATAGGGTGCCAGATCTTCTTCTTCGATGGCTCTACGGCCCAATTCGAGCCTTGGCCTCCTTCAGCTTCTTCCTCCAGACGTCTCTCTGCTCCGCAGCTTGTCTCCAGTTTCTCGTGTTGAGCAGTGTCGCTGCATCGGTCTTAACATTATCTTCCCATCTTGACCGTGGTTTGCCAACTGGTCTTTTGCCATCTGGTAGTAGATACACGGATTTTTTTGGTATCCTTGAGTCATCCATTCTTTGGACATGACCGGCCCAACGTAAACGCAGTAGCTTGGCATGGGTCGAAAGTTTACATTCTTTGTATAAGTCGTACAATTCGTGATTGTAGCGTATTCTCCATGCATTGTCTTCATTAATTGGGCCGTATATCCTTCGGAGAACCTTCCTCTCAAATATATCCAACTTGTCGGCGGATTTTTGGGAGATACTCCATGCTTCACAACCATACGTAGCTACTGTACGTATGATGGTTTTGTAGACTCTTATTTTTGTTTTTCTGTGGATGTCTCTGGATTTCATTACTGGCAGTAGTGAGAAGTATGTTCTGTTTGCGGCGTTTATTCTTCTTTGTACGTCTATCGTTTCATCGTTGTCTTCACTGACTGTGGACCCCAGGTAGTTAAATTGGCTTACCCGTTCGAAGTTATATTCCCCCCAGGTGGTGTTGTGGTTTCTTCTTCTTCTTTCCACCCTTGACTGAATTAGAATCTTGCTCTTGTCTGCATTTATTTGCAGCCCTATATGTTTAGCTCCATCTTCTAATTCTGTGAATACTTCTCTAAGGTATGACAGTGATCTGGCAAGGCAGTTTATGTCGTCGGCATATCCTGCCAACTGTTTTGATTTGTTAAGCAGGGTTGCGTTCGCATCAATGTTTACTTTGCGAATTACTCCTTCAAGGCAGAGATTAAATAGCATGGGTGCCAGCCCATCGCCCTGCTTTAAGCCTTGCTTGACTGGGAAGGACTCCGTCAATTCTCCTTGTATTCTGACTGCACACCTTGTATTTTCCATTGTCATTTTAGTCAGTTTCACTATCTTTAGGGGTATGTTTAGGTCCAGCATTGTCGCATACATTTTTTCCCTGTCGATGCTGACGTATGCTTGTTTAAAGTCGATGAAAAGTTGATACACGTCGATGTTGTATTCCCAGCATTTTCGGAGGATTTGCCTTATTGAAAAAAGTTGATCCATCGTTGACCTATTTCTTCTGAATCCAGCTTGGTATTCACTTATTACGGCTTCTGCATAAGGTTCCAGTCTGGCCTTAATTATATTGGTCATTATTTTATACACTGTGCTCAAAAGAGATATGCCTCTGTAATTTGCACAGTTGAATCTATCTCCTTTCTTGTGTATTGGGCAGAGAATGCTTTGCTCCCAATCTTCAGGCATTTTTTCGTTCCTCCATATGCAGCATAGTAATTCATGTATAGCTGCTGAAAGCGGTTCGCCTCCTTGCTTGATCAGCTCTGCTGGGATGTTATCAATTCCTGGAGATTTGTTATTTCTTAAGAGTCGTATGGCACTTTGTACTTCCTCCAGAGTGGGTTCGTTTGTTTCTCTGGTGTCATCGTTATGTTGTGGACGGGGTTCTGGTACGTGTCGGATGCTCTCGTTTGCGTTCAGCAGCTCGCTAAAAAATTCCTTCCATCTTTTCTTTACATCTTCGCTGCCTGTAACTATAGTGCCTTCTTTCGTTCTACATATACCGGAGGAGGGTTTGAAGCGTTTCTTGAAGAAGTTTACTTCCTTATATGCTTCCCTGGTTTTGTTTCGGGCAAAGTTTTCCTCTGCTCTCAGGATGTAATTGTTGAGGAATTGCCTTTTCTTCTTCCTGCAGATGTTTTTTGCGGTTCTTCTTGTTTCCTCATATTTCAGTTTCTTGCTCCTCGTCGGTTTCTCTATGTAAATTTTCCTATTTCTATTTCTGGCCTCTATAGCTGTTTTACACTCCTCGTCGTACCAATCATTGGCTCTGGCAGTGCGTTTGTAGCCTACAGTTTCCTTCGTGACATCTGTCAGTATCGTCCTCAGTCTTGTCCATTTTCCCTCAATTGTGTCTTCATTATTTATGTTTAGGCTTGGACCTATCCTCTCTGCTAACGTTGCCTGGTATCTCTCCAATACGGTCTGTTCCTGGAGGCGGTCAACGTCGAATTTCTTTACTTTGTTGCTTCTTTGTTCTTGAGTGGACAGCCGACATCTGAATCTAGCTTTAACTAGGAAGTGGTCCGATTCACAATTCGCACCTCTGTAGGATCTTACTTGAAGGATACTGGAAGCTGCCCTTCTGTCTATAAGTATATGGTCTATTTGATTGCAGTACCTTTCGCTGGGAGATTGCCATGTGTATTTGTGAATGTCCTTTCTTGGAAAATATGTTGAGCTGACAATCATATTTTTGCTCATTGCAAAATCGATAACACGTTGTCCGTTATCATTTGATGTTTCGTGGAGACTTTCTTTTCCAATGGTTGGTCTGTACCAGTTCTCTCTTCCAATTTTGGCGTTGAGGTCTCCTATCACCATCTTGATGTCATTGGAAGGGGCCGTGTCATATGCGTGTTCAAGCTTGTAGTAGAAAGTGTCCTTTGTCGTGTCCGCTTTCTTCTCCGTCTCCGCATGTACATTTATGATTGTGAGGGTGAAGAATTTCGTTCGGAGTCGTATTGCACATAGACGTTCACTGATTGGCTTGAACTCTATGACATTATCTATGATTGACTTGTGTATTACGAAGCCTACTCCTAAGTGGTGTTCCCTTCCGCAGCTGTAGAATATTCTGTAGTTGCCAAGGTCCATTGTCCCGTTTCCTATCCATCTGATCTCTTGTAACGCGAGTAATTTGATTTGGGTGCCAGATCGGACACGCATATTCCAGGATTGGGCCGACGAGCGAACAGAAAACCGTTTTTGTGACCTGAACGTTATTGAATTCTTGGGCTCTTCTCTTTATAAAGCCCAGAAGCTTGTTGGCTCTGGCAGCAAGGACAACGAGGCGACTGACCTGGCATGTGGTCGAAACGGCACAACTTATAAACCAAGCGCATGTCATCGGTTGGTTGATGAGATTCAACTCGTTTCAGGAGGCATAACACTCCAGCGAGTTGTTCTCGATGCCCCGATGTCAGAGTCGCGAAATGGTTGGGAGTAGGTGAAATAAAAATACCGCAGCCGACAGTACAAAGGGGCCTTCCCTAAGTCTCTAGTGTGTCACATAAAAAAAAACTTATAAACAAAACGTACACAATCGTTAAACGCTACTTCAAGTTTATGACCGCAGGAAGAAGATGGAAAGGTCATGCATTAGAAAAGCTAATAGTAAGGCTTTGAACAAATTCATACGTACTGCCCTTTTTAACACGTTGAATGCAACGCTAATTTTACATGGTTTTTCCGTCTGACCAACATGTTTTTCATTATGTGGTGCATATTTTGGGGCAATGTTATTTACAACAGACAAGTTAATTGGTGCCATCTTTCGAGACACATTTATTATTTTACTAAGATCACCGGTGACCCCCACGGCTAGGGTCGACAAATAACCTTTTTTTAATATGGAAAAATTAAACTTACTAATCACTCTTTTTACTGTACTTTGAATGTTCTGGGCCTTAAGCAAAGTTTTAAGTTGGCTCTTATTTCGAAGGGCAAATAATGTCACGGAACCGGGTAGATAACACAAAGTCGACCTTTGCTTTTCGAATTATAGTATTACTATTAAGTCCTCAACGGTATAAACCGAGATAATATCGAGATCATGGGACTTAGCAAGACAAGGCATATCTGCCCACTTCCTCTTCATATTCTGCTAGGAACAAACCCGAAAACTGGAGGAGTGGCGTTGGCATAATACTCCTCAAGGAAACGAGGTCGAGCCTCATTTGCTGAATGAGATTATTCGCTCGCTCATTTCTTGATGGGTGACCACCATGGGGCACCAAACGGCCTTGAAGACCAAATTGGAAATCAAGAAATAAGCCAAGTTACTAACAACAATGGTGAACTTTTCGTTGATTTCTGCAGTTCGCATAAACTCTTGGCTACCATTTGCTAAATCTAAATCTTAAATCAACATACCCTAACCCCAACATTGAATAACTCTGACAGCTTTTAGCCGATTTTTACAAATGAGCAAGATTTATTTAGAAAATTCTCTACCATTTATTCCAAAACATTTGTGTTATAGCAGCTACTTCGCCGCATTTCAGTTTGTCAATGGTCTACGGTGTGGCAATGGTCTTCTTGTTGAAAATAGCTTCGTCAAATCTTTTTCACATGTTTGCGGACACACGAAGTGTACTGTATTGACATCGAACGAACTTCCGTCTTAAAAAGCTCCTTGCAGCATCAGCTGGTCCTTTGCCAGAAATGGAAGAATACTGATAGGCCGAAAATCGGAGAGACTGATATGAGAAGGGCACTTGGGAATGGGTATGATTAAAACACGCTTTCAAGTTGAGGGAAACTTTGATACCGTGAGGCAGGAGTTGTGAACTTGAGTTAAAATAGGCAATAGACGAGGTATGAGCGTTTTTAAAAGACCAGGCGAAATGTAATGTATATATATTCATGTTTCGTAAATTCCATTTTTGAAAAGCAACGATTCGCAGTTGAAACACCCAACTTTTCTTTTATGTGATAACACCATCAAACGAACAGCGTTGACTAATGGTGACGTGGAATTGGTAGATTAATTCTGTTACCTTGGGAGTCTCGGTTGTCCATTCCTGATCTAGATAATCGTTTTCAACATTGAAAGACTGACATTTTTAGTCCCAAAAGCAGCTCTTTTTAGGGCAGCCTCCCATCCAGAGAATGAGAGTAGTTTTGTTTATTGACGCCGACAGGGAGTGTAAAATGAACTTCATAATTTGATCCCACAAATCAGGGTTGGTATTTCTTACGGAGTATTGACTCATAGCTAAAATGGTACTGAATAACGTTTCAGAATCGTGTAAATTTGTAGAAATCTGCTAAAAAATGTCACGAATTATTCAATGTTGAAATACCGAAGGTCTAGATGACGAAATTGTGCACATACGCCGATAACTCAGCAAGCACAGGCCAGTTTAAGATAAGGGTCATAATATTTTTTCCTCATTTTCAGGAGCGCGAACTCGACCAGAAAGGGAAAACTCACTTCGGATCTAATTTTTTGTTGGACCCCCCTATTCGTTTGTAGTTATTGCACCAATGGTGCTATCGATGATGAGTTTACGGCGCGTTTTTGTAGTTTGAAACGATTGTCGTGCGAAAATATGGGTTTTGTATCTACTACCAGGTCGGCTATGCAGGAGGAAGCTAATGGAGTTCAAGGCTCGAATATTGCTGTAGAGCAACCGAAGAAGACGAAGTAGAAGAAATCTTCGACCTTAGAATGCTTGCTTAGAGATTTCGAATTTGCGCCCATTAATCGATTAATGTTATGACTTATGTAGATATCAAGAGACCGTTGATCAGCCATTTACTCTAAATTGTCGATTGCGCAGAAGAAAATTGTTTTCATCACAAAGCTTACCTCGTGTTGGAAGCACATTCGGCACCCGTTTTGTGGCCGCAGTCACGAATGAATTCAATGTCCCTGTTGATCGAATTTCATTTAAGTTCGTGATGACAAACACAGGGTCTGACACGTGCCGAAAGTGTAAAAATAGCGCAGAGTACATACATAACCATCATTGGCATGGAAAATGGGTTGATGGTCATTTCTATCAATTGTATATTTTCACATACGACTTTTGATGTCAAAGCAGCACAGATAAATGATATTCTAGGGGGATATTTCATAATTGAGGGGTTTTATTGTAACCAATATTATAGAACAAATTTACATGGTATACGTATTAATTTTCTTTAAAAAAATCAATCAGCAAATTGACTCAAATTCATATCGAAAATATGAGAAGTTCACTAATCTTCGGATATCACACATACTATCAGATCAAATATTGCTGAAAGAAATGTATAAACTACAGCCGTGTGCAAAAGTATGAGGCACCCTAATTTTTAACTGTACCTGCGAGTGTTGTTCTCGGGATGTTTTCTCTTCTTCTTACAATCATGTATTACACATTTATAAGACAAAAAAACCCAAAAAAGGAGTTCCTAGAAGTTGTAAAATTAAGAATTTGGGGCATTATGTGTTTTGTTGGTTTTTTTAAATTTTGAATATCACTCCATTGTCATTGCTTTTGCTGACAACACGTTTTTTTGTGTTTGTTGCGACGATTTTTTTAAAAAGACGAGTACATTTTGTTTCGAATATGGGTAAAATTAAAGAACTTAATTTAGAGCAACGCGTGCAGATAGCTTTACTTGCTCGACAAGGTAAATCTCAGGTTGCAATAGCGAATTATTAATTAGGAATTCCTTTTTTGGGTTTTTTTGTCTTATAAATTTGTAATACATGATTGTAAGAAGAAGAGAAAAAATTCCGAGAACAACACTCGCAGGTACAGTTAAAAAATTAGGGTGCCTCATACTTTTGCACACGGCTGTATGTATGTACAGAATGAAAAGAAAAATTATGCTGTTTTCAGGTTATACTGTTCTTTTTCTTTTATGTGGTAATATCAAGCTTAGGAATAGCCCTTTGTAAGTACTACCAATTTGTCATGTCTCTCAAGTCATGTTGCAATATCTTGCGATCTTTCCGAATTCTACAAACGTTAACTATTTTAAGTTTTACTGACATTTACATTATTTATTTTCTTTAGGGTTCCACATTACAAAACACGCGGTTTCGTTTACTGCAGGAGGCCAAAAAAACACAGGTAATCATTTACCACAAAAAACGTTCATGATGAAAAAAATCGGTTACTGCATATAAAACAAATTTATCTCAAACACGTACGCATTTAAATCAATTCAAAAACTTGAGGCTAGTAAGTAAACCAAAGGCATCATTAACGTTGCTAATAGCTACCAGCTACCAACTACAAACACTTTCCTATCCAAGCACTTATGAAAATGAAGCCTACACCAGCTATTATAGATACAATTAAATAGGAAGCGTTATTCCTTTCTTCCTAAGTCGCAAATTCACTAGAAAAACTGGATTATAACACTTGGCATATGTACCACGATATTTAGCTTAAGATTTATGATTATAGATTCAAATGTTTATTAATTTTCGAGAATTTATAATGTGATCAATAAATGTTAAATTTTAGAGCAGAAAAAAATGAATTAAATTAAAATTATTAATCGTTGAGAGACTGGATTTTGCTACCAAATTTTAATAGTGACTAAACATATGTAGCCTTACGTGTAGCTAATTCTAATTAATTAGGTTTTTAGAATAAACACGCTTATTTATCAAGAACTAGCAATTAAAAACCCCATCAAAAGCACATCAGATAAATTTAAGTAATTAACGTTGTGTTTGAGGAATAGAACTCACCAGAAATCTAGCGAAACTCTCGAGCTACACTAAATACAATCTTTCCCCAGCGAAGGGTGCACGAAAACTACTTTATAACTGTGAGGCATGCACAGTCGTTAACTTGATAAAACCAGACCTATTTTAGCTTAATTTGTTTTTTGTGTTTTGCGCATACAAAAAATCTGCATTGACTCTTCGTATTTTAACAAATTTCTGGATTATTTTGACACCATTAAAAACAAGCAAAAAAGTGGTGCCAAAAACCAGTTCTTTAAGATAAATCTCGCATTAATCCGCCTATAAAATGCAAATACATCCCAATCAGCCGAGGTGGCTCAAGACCGTTTGGAACAACACCAGAAGATCAACAACAGGACAACTTGTTTTATGTTTTACTGCGATGAAGCGCCCCGATTTTTTAATCTCTTCAGCTGATTAAGCCGCCAACTACTAGGGCACAAAAGTACTAAGACTGCGAAGCCCTGCAAGACGAAGAATTTTGCCGATTTGAATTTTATTTTTTTGCAGCTACCACCTACGAGTCGGGATTCATGCCGAGAGTAATTCGTAATTGTACTGAATTTTTATGCGGATAATGTTGGTTACAATATTAATTGATTGTCAAACAGGGCGGCCGGCAACCGGAGGAAGGACGGTGCGATACAGCTGGCGTGACGGGTATCACAGTACGGCGGCTCGCCTACACCTATGACAACTGGATGGAAATTACATGGGGATGGAGTGCGTTGCTAGTTGTTATATGTAGAGATAGGTTAAGTAGGTAGAAAAGAAGAGGAAAAGGCGTGCAGCCATCAACCAGTGGAGGCGCGACCAGCCAGGCCGGTCGTCGTATGCGATTCAAGCAAAATAAAAATGAAAACAAAGGAAGAGAAGCAGCAGCGAGACAATCGATCGGGCAAAATGTCTCGGTTGAATAACTTCAGAGGCAATTATGAAGTCGGACGAGTACCGCGCGACCCGGGCCCCGTGCAAAGACTTTTGCCGGTTTGCGGCTCACTGCTTTCTTTATTAGTAACACACAACTTTGTAGTAATGTTTTTTTTTTGTTGTTTCAGGACCAGGGACGATCGATCCATAGCTGGCCGGATACGACCACATCCATGGAGTGTGTTATTTTAAGTGCTCCCACACATATATAATATGGAAGTTGAGACTTTCAAGTAATAATCTTGTGATAAAATCGGCCCTCGTTATCTTCGCACAGCAGTGACTCAACTTCGGAGAACGTAGCCGCCTAAGTACAAAGACCTCCAGTTCAGTGAATTTCGAGTGAGAAGTCTTCTTGGTTAAAGAGCATTCGACTTTGGCCGGGTGAAGACGACAGCGACGACGGCGGCGACATGACCAAAGAAAATATTTTTTTGACCATTTTCTTTTAAGCATTTTTCCTTCAAGTAATTCTGGATGTTTCGATGGTACTCGTCGTCTCAACTCTTCGCGGTTGAAGATAATGTCTCTCAAGATCGTTACCAACTCCCGAAGGCACAGTTTATCTCTACCAAAGTGATAAGACCTTACAAATCAATGGAATTGGAAAAAAACCATTCAATTCTAACGGTAAAGAGTTTAAGTATCTTGTAAAACCGGATTTCTGCCAGGAATGCTCCGTTGTCAGTTCTTCGAAGGCCCCCAGCCTCATGCATGGTGCATCATCGAGATCTTGTGGATAACAGGAAAATTGCAGCCGCGATCAAGATCAGAGCAATTCAAAAACAGGGCAAAACCCATCCCGAAAATAATAAAAAAAAGAGAATCATGTCACACCGAAAAAATGTTCTACTTACTTGCTTGATGGTTTGTTATTTTCAAGGAAACCAGATGTAATATTGGTTGAGGTCATATTTTAATTAAGACAAATATTCAAAAATATTAATTATTATAATAATAAATTAAATGCACCACAAAAATTGAAGAAATTAATTGAGAAAAACACAAAAAAATTGACAACCGATCAACAAAAACAAAAAAATGCCTCTGAGATACGCGCTCCCTTTGTTTCAGAAAACCCTTTTCTGCAAAATATCCTCTCTCGTTAATTTTAAAATGTACAATTACACGAATTTCAATGCACAAAATATCACACGTTAAAATTGCATACAATTTTATAACAAATAAAAATTCAGCGCTTTTTTATTATAAATTATTTTAAAGAAATCAATTTTCAAACACCTTCCTGGCGACAAAACAGACTCGAATCAGGCCGTTGCGATTATGAAATTGAATTAAAAACGCCATGCTAGTGGGGATAAAATTGTGAACAAAATTTCCTTTCTAAAAAAATGGGATATATTGATGAATGTACTAACAAGTAGATGGCGGTATAAAATTTTGCTGTATATTAGAATGCAATCTCACATATATAACGCATTATTAATTAAAATAAAAGTAAATTGATTATAAACAAAACAAAACTAACAATAAAATAATCTTAATACTTCTCTTAATAAACTATTATTTAAATTTTTAAATAAATCTTCCTACACACTCAACAAACAAATTTATTGAGCAATAACTTTAAAAAATAACATTTTTGAGCAACTTCGAAAGCTGTCAAAAGTGAATAGTGGCGTTTTTTGTTATAATTATATATATATCGACGCTTTTATTCTTTTTGAGATTTATATAGATATTATTATAAGAAAATAAAAAGTTTCTTCTTATGGAACTATAAAAAAAAATACGGTGGATTTTTATCAATAATGTTAAATCAAGTTGCCGTCGAAGCTTTATATTCGGCGACTTATGTTGAAAATTATTTAGATTCAGTTGAAAATCTTCCTGATGATATTCAAAGGCATCTTTCCAGGATAAGGGATATTGATGTCCAATATAGAAGTAAGTTTAAATATAATTTTAATTATAAATGTTTTAACTAATTGTGTCAATTCTTTTTAAGCGCCAAGAATAAAAAGAGTATGTGTGTTGTGATTACTTTGTTCGTTTAGGTTATATAGATCAAAACAGTGAACAAAAACATGCAAAATTTTTCACTATAATATGTGGATTTTTTCTTGATTCTTTATTTAATATTACAAAAATGACGTAGAAAACACTTAACGTTTAATATCGCTGCTTCTATAAAGCACAATAACATAAAATAATATGCATTATAAATTGTTCCAGTTCTGTTTGGAAACAATTGCGCCTATTCTAATTAGCGTATTTAAGAAAGCTGAATAAACCTGTTTTGTTCAAGCTTTTGCTAGACGTTTTACATGCAACGTTAATATAAAAACTTCGAAATTATTGATTGCATTTCCAAAGTCTACAAGAGCATCTTTCACAATAGTAAATGAATTCTTTTCTGCAATTCACCCTTCCACCTTCTTTGTATGCCGCGTACGCAAATTTTAGTCATGGCAGCACGACTAGCATTTTTCTATTATTTTTCATAAACGCATTTACAGTGCTGATAAAAATATTAAGACCACCTTACTATTCGAAGTAAAACTCGTAACTTCCAATGAAATTTTTAAGCTATAGATGCATATATAAGCAAAAGGAACCCTTAAATTTAGCTTATATCATAATTTATTATTAGTTAACAATTTTTAGGAATAAAATAAACAGTAAACTCAGTAGAAAAAAAAATAAACTTCGCTATTAGTTAAAATATTAAGACTTCTTATTCTTTAAACTAACAGCCTTTTGCCTGAATGCATTGTTGCGTTCTTCGCGGCATTGATTGAACTAGGTTGTATATGGCATCTAAAGGGATCTATGCCTACTCGTCTATCAGTAAAATTTTTAAATACTCTAGTTTCCTTAGCCGTTCTTTTACCACTCGATCTCCCAGCATCTTCCAAACGTTTGGCCACGGAAGGACGGTAATGTTGTTTCCTTCTAATAACAATAACGTTATCTTGTTGGAATACAGCGCGCATTATCTTGTTGGAATATAGCGTCTTGAAAGCTGTAAGAGTTATCAAGCGGACGTAGTTTTTTTTAGTTTTTAAAACGCAGTTTTATTTATAACCTTACCATCTATCTTAATATATATTTAACTAATGCTTAAAGTTAATTATTCTAGCCTATTCTAATCTATCTAACTTACTGGCCTTCAACAGGCACTCTAAATTAATCTATATCTTCATTTTAACTTATGCCTTTCAGATACGACTTATCTGATATTTACTTTTATTTTATAGAAAAAAAAAAGGTCGTTGTAATAATGTACACCCTAAGAAAAATTTGAAAAAAACTTAGATACTATATTTATTTTATATAATCTATGATACTATATTTAATCTTACTCCTATCACTATCTGGGCGGGGACAGCGGAGATTAAATCTTCTCAGGTGACCCCGCTCAGGCGACGGGCTTCCATCTAAAAAAGTTCGAGGAAACCCACACCCTTACCCTAAGCTTACTTAAATCTAAATGTATTAAAAGGTAAAAACTAGAACTAGATCCTATTTACTCCCTAAGATAAATCTAAATTTCAAACTAAACTAACCTATGTTTGGAGTTTGTAGGGCGAATACCTAACAATTACGCGTCCTGCAATCACCAGAACCAAGTGTGCTGGCATCGGAAGTATCTCTTTTATCCTTTTTTAAAAATCTTGTACTGAAGCTCAAGAAATCCTGGACATTTATATCCTATTCGCTACGTGTATCGCTTGTTACATGCCCTGCGAAACGTGGTAGAAGAGAGGCACTCCCGATTCATCTTGGACCAATCTTTTTGAATCCAGGTACACAAATGCCTCTGGAGGAATAAAACCGCGTTCACAAGCTGTTTTGTGGTGTCTTACGTTCGGGTAGAACGCTCCCCGAATGAGAGGTTGGTTTGTCGCTTTCCTTCGCTCTAGCAATATGTCATCGAATCAACTTGATTATGAATTGTCGAAAAGCATTGTTGGTGTGAAATTTAGTGAAGCCTAATTCTGGTGTTCGATACAACCTTAATCACGCCTTTAAGCATTGTCTTTCGAAAATCCGCAGCTTTTCCATATGAAAAGGGGATATGTTGAACCATACTGGGCAACCATATGTTAAAATCGGTCTGACCAAGGTCAAATAGCAGATCACTTTGACCCGTGGGCTTAGGTGTCTGCTATAAAAAAAACCTTTTAGCCATATGAAACGCCTTGTTTGGCTTGGTAAGTGCAGCACTTATGTCTCTATTGAAATATAAGTATTGGTCCAGCCAAAGCCCAAGATATTTCACTTCCAATTTCTTTTCTAATGATGAAATTTTGAGGGTTTTCCAGTTCCTTCGCACATCGCGAGAGACTTTGTTTAAAGGAGTCCGGAAAAGGAAAAATTCATTTCCAACTTCCAATCATCACTATAGCGTTCGACTGTCTCGAAGTAACGTTGCAGGAGCGTCTGGATCAATCTTCGGCCCCGCCCTGTACAACATCAGGTCATTCGCGTATGCTAATGTCGAGCGGAGTGAACTTGTAGGTCACTCGTAAAGACATTAAATAAGAGTGGTGAGTTCACCGCACCCTGTTGCAGATCATTTTTAATGACGAAGAACCTACTTGATGTGAAGTAGTATATTATAAATCGTGTATAGTTGATGTCCGGTCATGCCGAGTATGACCAGTTTGTAGAGAAGACCTTCGATCCAGACTGTATCGAATGCCTTCTCAAAATCAGGCTTGCTCCGGTACACTGGCCTTTCATGAAGTTCCAGTGTATGTCTGATACCAATTTCGACACGGCGTGAATAGTATCATGCCCTGCCCTGATATTCGGAAGAAGACTAATTGACCGGAGATTAGCAGGGTTACTTTTATCTTTACCCTTCTTGGGTATTGGGTACACTACTGCCACCTTCCAGTGTCCTGGAAAATGGGCATTGTTTAACGCATTGTTAAACAATGTGGTGTATGTGTCTATAGCCACCAGAGGCAAAGGCTTTAAGGTGTTCGGAACACCATCCACCCCGAACGACTTCTTATTGTTTAGAAGGCGAAATATTAACAGGAGATCGATTTTCCTAATGAAAGTAGAATTTAGTTGGGCCGCGGTAATGTCCTTCGCTGGGTAGTTTTTACTGAATTCGATGATTGATCGATTCTCGGATTTCCAAGTTTCAATCTCATTAGATAATCTTTCATGATTCAATAATGCCCTATTCTCAAGGTCAAAATTCGCCCGAACTTCTTGAATACAACCCCTCGTTTGGAGCGGCGCTTCGATAAGGTGCAAAAAGGCCCCTTAAATTAATTGATAACGACACCGTTTGCTCCACTATCGACCTCTTAAGCCACCGTATGAATGTAGCAGCACTTGCAAAATTTTATCGCTACTATCATCACTGCTCCAGAAATAAACGCTCTCCTGCCTCCACGGCAATCTTATACCCGGACCACCAGATTAGCCCACTCGCCTCACTCACACCACTTGCAGTCCGTCTATTCGCGCACTAAAGAAGATTGCAATTCGTTTCTAAATAGAACTACACGACTGTGGAACAATCTTTTGCAGTGGGCATTTCCAAGCTCCTACAACTTCCAATAGTTCAAATGCAGGATTCAGCGCCGCCTGCTTCAATACCTCTTCGAACCCTCATAACCCTTAACTCAGAGCTCGGTTTTCACTTACTGTTTATACAAAGTTGCTTTAGTTGTGTAACTTCGTACGCTATGTTTTGCTATTACAAGATGCTATGCTTACGCTTGTACGCTATGTTTTGCTATCAAAAGACAAGTTTGTTATCTTAAAGTCCTTCGTACCGTCCTTGGTGATGCTAACAACATATGTCCTTAGAGAACGCTAAATCCTTCTTAACCGGCTAAATAATCCTTCCTAGCGCGGCTAAATAATGCTAACAAATTTATTTTATTTTAGGTCATTTAAGAGACGTTGAATATTACTATGAACAGTGGCGAAGTTTGTCATCCAACGTATCTGAACATACATCGAAGCGCCTGCGTTCGATGGCAAGAATTCAACAAAACTTAATAGCAGCTCAAGAATTAGGTGACGAGAAACTTCAAGTTGTTAATCAGCTACAAGAATTGATAGATCAAAAAACCCGTCAATTAGATATGGACTATAAAAATCTCAATTACGGCAAAGAGGAACAAAGTCCAGAAACTGCACAAAAGCTACCACGTCCTGCAAGTCCACCAGTTGTGGCAGCACCAAATGTAAAAATTGAAAGCCAGCCCTTTGCAGCAGTTCAACAAGTTTCACAACGGGGGAACACTCCGACCAATCAGCCATTGGAGAAGAATGCGCCTAGCAATACGACCTCTAACGAAAGAGCTAATAAGAGATCAAGACGTCCAAGGAACGATGCTGTAGCTATGGACATTGGAGCATCTGAATCGAATTCGGTCAGTGAAACTCCACAGAAGCAAAGCACAACAAATCAATCGTCTAGTAGCACATCTCAGAAGAAGACTTCGAATGCTAGTGGAGGTAAGAAGAAGAAACGCAAAGCGCGCGGTCAAACTGCAAATCAAACAGCTGCTAGAGATACCAGGGACGAGACTCCACCCCCAGAGGAGGCCATCGATCCTGATGAGCCAACATATTGCCTTTGTGATCAGGTATGAATAAATTGAACTTTTTTTAGAAATCGTTTAAATATTTTTATGTGTATTTCAGATTTCGTTTGGCGAAATGATTCTCTGTGACAATGACTTGTGTCCCATTGAATGGTTCCATTTTTCGTGTGTGTCTCTTATGTCTAAGCCCAAGGGCAAATGGTTCTGTCCCAACTGTAGAGGTGATCGTCCGAATGTTATGAAACCTAAAGCGCAGTTTCTCAAGGAACTAGAGAGGTACAATAAAGAGAAAGAGGAGAAAACTTAAGCTTTTTTTTTGATGAATTTTTTATTTCTGTTATTCGTTTCTTTTTAATCCTGCTTATGTTCTAATGTAACTGGAAGATATAAAATATATTTTTCAATGGAAAATAAATTTACAATTGAAGCGTTTTTATGGTTTTAAAGTTTTTTTTTTACCAGGAAGATTTCAGCGGGGCAGAGAGGTAAAATACATTCCTGGCGCTATCCAATGGGTCGCGGAATGTTGTCTCTAAATGATCATCTGCTTGTCTTCTACGAATGTACGAGTATCATTCTTACATGTAACATAACTTGCACATGTCACAACTATTCCGGACTGATGGAAGTTCGATCATAACTTCCTAGCGGTGGCCACTGGTAACTATCCTATGAGAGAGGATAGGCTAATATGAATGGGCTTGTCCCTTCCAAGCCACCAACCTCACCCGAAAAAAGAATTATCACGGAACGAACAACATGCCTCGGATACTGGAATAAACGACAATAAACGAAAGGCTATGCACCTTTCATGTGCGAGGCAAATTTAAGAACATCAGCCTCGTAAACGTTCACGCACCTACGGACACTGAAAAAGAAGAATTCATCGAAATAGTTGAACGGGAGATCTGAACGCCAAAGTAGGCCGGGAGCATGTTTGCAGACAATATGTCGGCACCCACAGCTTGCATGAAAACATAATGATAATGGACAACGAGTTCTAGAGATGGCAGCAAATAACAACTTGGTTTTTGCAAGTACTAGATTTGCGCGTAATGCCATGAGAGAATTTGGTATCCCCAACAAGCTGACAAGACTATGCCGGTTTGCCATGGCCAATGTGACAAGCCAAGTAATGGTATTCGGAACACTGTCCAGACCAATCAACATCTATTATAATGGACTCCGACAAGGGAACGGTCTGGCCTGCCTCCTTTTCAACCTGGCGTTGGAGAAAGTGATCCGAGATTCGGGCGTGACATCAAGGGGCACAATCCTCCACAAGTCCACTCAATTACTGGCTTACGCCGACGATATTGGGAGAACAACAACAGCTGTACAAGAAGTTTTCACTCAGATTGAGCAAGCGGCCGGAAATCTGGGACTGCACATTAACGAAAGCAAAACAAAGTACATGGTGGCCTCGTCTACAAGAACACCTAACATTGATCCCACAATCAAGATGAGGAACACGAGTTTGACGTGGTAAAATCATTTACCTACCTTGGGTCAATAGTAGCAGCCGACAATAGTATGGAACCAGAAATACGCGCAGAAAGCCTATAGTCTGTCAAGGCTCTTTAAATCCAAGCATATAACCATAACGTCTAAACTTTTACTATATAAGACGATGGTCTTACCCGTTCTCACATATGCATCCGAAACGTGGGTGCTTAGCAAAAAGCCCTCAAACCTCTTGGGCGTGTTCGAGAGGAAAATACTTCGGAGGATTGTTGGCCCCGTATGTGAGGAATTACGATTCCTAAGACTCACTCTACAATGACGAGATCTACGAGCGCTATCGCGACATAGATGTTGTGAAGAAAATAAAGCTCGGTGGGCTCCGGTGGGCAGGGCATCTAGCTCGTATGAGTGCAGATTAGCCTGCTCGGAAAGTTCTCAGCGGTAAGACCTATGGGGTGCGACAGCGAGGGAGACCTAACATCCGCCGGAAGGATGACGTAGACCAGGACGCTCAGAGTTGGCCGGGACCGGATCCCGGTTGTAGAGCCGTTAAAGGAGAAGACGATTGTTGAAAATTACAAAAATCGGCTGGCACTAAACCAAGCCAACCATCCCGAGTCGCGGGAGGTACAGAAAAGACCGCTCGATCCTTTCCTAAAGAGAAGACGGAGCGAGATGCCAAAAGGTACCGCCAAGAAGTCTGCTGCAGCGAGTACAGCAGTGGCGTCAGCCTCTACATGGCTCATTTTTTTTTAAAACACCTTTATTGGTATGGTTACTACAATCTTAATTAATATTAATTTATTAGTATAGTTAACAATAGTACTTAAATTAAGCATGTCTTAAAGTAAGCATACACTTGTATGGGATTTCTGTACCAGTGTCCAGTTCCCTGTGTGTAGTATGTAGTATTCATCAATTATGCATCAGTTCGTGAGGTCGTGATGGCTCATGACCTTCCTGCACTCCTTGGGGAGTTAGCGCAGATAACAACAGCATTAAAATCGAATGGAGCTAGCCTGGTCGTAACGCTTTGTGGAAACGAGAATAATGAGCGGGGAGAGTCACTATTCGACTATTAGACCAGTCATTAGAGATTTTTGGTGCTATAAAATTTTATAGAAAACTACTGGCACTACTACTTCAGCGGTATCCCATAGAATACTAAAACCCAAAAATCAAGTCAAATTTTAGTCATGTGGAATCTTTTAAACAATAATTAGCAACAAAAATGGGTATTTTTTCGTTTTTTTTTTTGCGTATACAATAAAAGGTAACGAAAAAACAATGGAATAATTGGATTTTTCACGTGCTTGTCTTGCGTTATTGAAATCGTAGGAGTAACGCAGAGTGTCGTCATCCGGGAAGCTGTGAAGTGGGCTGGAAGGGATTCAGAGTATATCATTTATAAAAATAAGAAATAGAGCAAGTGGCAGATTTGACTCCGGGGAGCTCCGGCAGAAATGGGGTGAGATTTGCATTTGATGCCATCCAGTATTGCATAATCTTGATTGAAGGGAAACTCTCAATCCGCCTGAAGGGAAACTCTCAATCCAGTTCTTTAGAACTGAATCGACACCAATAGCGTTGAGTTTAGCTGACAGAGATCACTGTCATATTTTAGTGAGAGCAATGGAGATATTTAGAGCAACCAGACCAGACTGATGCCGTTATTTTGGGTTTTGGAGACTTCCGAAGAATCTAGTGTCCCGCTGTTTCCTAATTGGAAAGCACACAATATGTGAAAACTTCGTCTTTAAATTCCAATAAGAAGAGAGATAGGTTAAAGCTAAAAGCGTTTGAAGGGTCATTATGCTCGCTTTTCAACGATTCCTTACTTTCAACTTTATGTGGACTTTTAGATTTTAATGTCGATGTAAATCCCCTTCTGTTATAGGAGGGCTGCGCTCTAGTCACTTCCTTATTATGCAAAATATTCAGGGCTTCCTTCACACATATGTTTGGAGAAACGTCAACATAACATTTATATGCATTTATTGTTCCTTTCACAGAAAACGATCACTACCGGGCCTTTCGAAATCGACACTTGCAGGTACAACTAGCACAACAAGCCAAATATTTCCGAGTGACGCTAGATGCCAAGCTCACCTGGAATCCGCTCATGGACGCTTTGATAAGTAGAAAGCGCAAATCCCTGTGGGCTTACCGCAGAGCTTGTTGTTCCACATGGGGTTTGCAAACGAAAACCATGTACTGGATACACCCCACCATCATTAGGCCCATGAAGGGCCTACGTAAATAAACGTATTTTTGTCTTCTCTAGCCAATCGGCAAATAGGGCCTTAAGGTCTCGTAGGACCAAGTCTAAATTAGTTTGGGACTGCCAACGTGCTCTTGGTGAGCTGGCGTTTTCAATCATGTTACCCTTATCTAGGTCCCGGACCCTTGAGGCTTCAAAGGCAATGAAAACGCGGATGCCCTAGCTAAATAGGGCTCTGATATTGCATGCATCGGTCCAGAGCCGACTATCGGGAACCTACCAGGGCCCTAGCCGATCGGACTTTGATGAAACATACATAAGGAGGTGCGTGCCCTAAGTGGTTCCTTCCTGGGGCGTCTCCTAACACGGCCAAGGATTTGTTATGATGTCAGGACACTTGACATCGGTATAGGGGTGTAGAACAATAGATCCTTTGGACCCAGTACCTTATACAAGAATAAAAAGTCGAAATTTTCTTTTCTCGTCGAAATCTATCGGCATCGAGCTCCTCGACATCCTTATGGAGTCCAGCTAATGTAATTTCTAAAATGAAGGTATAGGTCACGGGCGAACGGGCAGAAAGAGCTGTTGCATAAGCTATTTTTATGAACTAATTCTGCAAACTAATTCCCTCTGTCAACTATGGATTTTCATTTTACTGGCGAAGCTAAACCAGCAGCAATATCGACACTGGCTGCTTCTCCGGTGATTTGCATGTTTTAGCGATGGCTTCTGTTTTAAATCAATCGAACTTATTTCACTTATTTTGTAATCCCTAATTGTTTTTTGTTGGATGGTTGGGTGATTCATAATAATTGCCACCGCGAGCAGATCATCTTTTGTTCATATGATAAACAGTTACAGCTTATCAACCAATTTCCTAGCTAGTAATTATCAAACCTAATGACTTTAAAAACGGTTTGTAATTAGACAGTTTACCATATTCGGTATTTGTGCCTCCATATCAATACAATCAGTTCGTCTGGTTTTCTGTAAATCAAACGCTTAACAATTTACTTTTATAAAATTAAATTTTAATAACCCTCATAGTATTACAATACTGCTTTATTTGTTTAAATATTAATTATATTTTATAAAAATATAAAAGCATGACATTTTATGTCCAGCTACGTAGAAAAAAATCAAGCGTAGGCATCAGAAACCTTAAAAAACGTGCGATTTTATTTTGCTGCTTAACAAGACTTATCTAATTAAAAATATTGCATATAGCCCATTTTACTTGCATGTTTAACAACATCAAAAATAGCTAAATCGGGAACATCTCCACCAATATCTAGAGATAATTTATGAAACTCTTTGCTGCGCATATCGGTCTCAAACCAATATGAGATTTGATTGCATTCTTCTTCGGAACACATCATCCATGGTAAGAAGTGTATACAGATCATAGCACCATAGAATCCACATTTATGAAAATGCTCGTTGAACTTTTCAAAGCTAAAAAAAATATTAAATAAAAATTAGTTATGGAATTTTGGTTTTTTTTTTCAAAGCATACCTGTAAGGTTTCAAGGATTCATCATCTAGATTTACACCTAAGATCCCTGCTATTGATGTGATCAATGTTGTATGGTAATATTTTAAAAGTTCTGCCCAACTTTCGTTGCGCGTGGCTGGATCCATGTTCATATACATGAAGAAGAATAAGTCAATTGCTGGTGTGGAGTAGCGGAGTTCCTGTTTATTGAAAGAGAATTATTTTTGTCCATTAAAATTAAAGGATGTGATCTTGGATCTTACTTGAAAATCAATCATCTTAATATCCTTGGGATTATCAAATCCAGTTTTACTTTCATACTTAAATAAAACATTATTGCGGCAATAGTCCCCATGAAGAATAACCGCGAAGAAGTCATCTTCTGTTCGGATACGCTCCAACAACTCAATCGGTTTGTTATAGTACTTTCTAAGGCGATTTATATCTTCAACTAGTTTCTTATCATCGCAAGAATCTTTCAATTTGTCAAAACTTTTAAAAAACCTCTCGAAGGCAACTTTGTAAAGAATATCATAAAAATTCTTTGAATCATCACCATTTGGACTAACAAATGGAAGTGGTACAATTTTCTTTTTAAACTCCTCCAGCCGGGGATCCTTTCGAATTTTCAATGCATACGATAAGGAATGGTATTCAGCTATAGTTTTTATCATCAGTGTTAAATGTTGCTTATCAAGGTGTAATCTTGGTCCGCATCGATATCCACTAGGGCATAAATTCTCAACAGCTAAAACAGATTCGGGGGATTTACCATCGCCAAGTCCTAAAATTATCTCCCTCTTGTTAATATTTTGTTTACAATAAGTTTAAGTTTTCAATTACCTTCGATTTTTCCATATTTTGCGTAGTAAGTGTGAGGAATCCAATTATGAGCGTCAATTGAAGAGCCAGACTTTCTTATAACTTCTCGAAAGTATGGAATTACTTGCGAATATATCAAGATCTCATTTTCAAACTGAATGTAAGATTTGCTTGATTCCCGAAATAAGACATCGCCTTTCATAAATTTTAGGATGATGTGGTGATCGTGCTTTCTAGAATAAACAAATTTCAAAAAAATGGTGAATACATTTTTTTATAATATTATGTTGGTAGAACAAAGTACCACTTTGTTCCCAATTCAATTTCCATCCCAACTGAAGAAAATCCAATAGAAGACTCCGAATTTCTCACTCGCCTTCGTTCTCATATGCAAAACATAAAGGAGACACATCCTCGACAACCCGTTCAAAAGTTGTCTACATGCCAATAACCCCGGGGGACACCGATTATGTTTTTATATAAGTCGATTTTGCCCTTTCGAACTTCCATACGAGGGCCCTTACCAAGTAATCAAACGATTACGAACATACTTCGCTGTCAAATTAAACAGCACGACCAACCAGCAGTTTTCGATTCTGAACGAATCGAACTTTGCAACGACAAAGCGGTAGCATTCCATTAACGCTACGCGGTGGGGCGAAATATTTGGCGACCAAGCAAAACTTAGAGGGAGTTCGAAAACCTTACTATGGTAAACCACGAATTGCTTCAATTATTTCGTATGTGCCAACCAGGTTCTCATTAAACGCAGGGTTCATCACCACCTTCTTCAATATCCCCCATACCTTTATATTCCTTAACCCAGGGGTTCCCAACCTTGTGCCCGCGGGCGCATATGTGCCCACGAAGATATTTAATTGTGCCCGCGACAAAGTGCTAAAATACGGAAAAAAACAAATCTTAAAAATAAAAAAAATTTAAGAGTTACTTTAATTTTAAAAATCTTGTTAGATGTAGTGAGAAATTCGCTAAATTGGCTACACTAACATCTGTCTAATCCACCACGCGAATTAGACCTTTAGACCCTAACTTTGTCGGTTAGGTCCCACGATTTGGTTGCATTTTTATTGTTTTTCTCGTTAAGTAGCTTTGAGTAAAACTGACTTACTTAGTACGAAAAGCAATAAAATGGCGGCCAAACCGCCATTCAATATGAAAGAAGCCTTACAATCATGTCTTTCCCGGCATCTTTATTGTATTATTATAGTAGTATAATATTAGTTGTCACAGCGAGCGGTCGTTGTAAACTCTTACTGTTATCATCAGGTGCTACCATTGTGCTGTGTTGTTTTTAAATCCGACTTGTGCCCGCCAGTTTGTTTTGCAATCTCGAATGCGCCCGCACCACAGAAAGGTTGGGAACCCCTGCCTTAACCTATTCCCCCACCCTCTTTCCCGTACTAAGCTTACTGCTAGACATTGCACCATGACGTGACAAATGACATGACGGACTGGTAATACAAAGAGTGACTCCTGAGCTTAGCACTGCCACAATAAAAAAAATTGCATTAATTTCACAAATCCCACTTTGATTTGTTCATTGTTAATATTAAAGAAAACGTCAAAGAGTTATTTTTATTCTTATTCTTCTTAACTATCGCTAACCATGCTCCCGACCAGGGTTAAAATTTAACTACACCATGGTTAACCACGGGAGTTTTTGAATGACAAAAGTTTACCATAGTTAACATGGTTAACCATAGTAAGGTTTTTGAACGCCCTCCTGGTCTTGGAAAAAATGCACTGTTACAAATCCTCTAAGAAGGCCTCGGACCATATTGATCACACGGCTAAGACTCAAGCGAAGAAACACGGCCTTTGATTTGGCTACATGGAACGTAACGACAATGAACTGAGCAAGAGCTACTCTTGGAGTTAGAAAGGTACAAGGTAAAAACCACAGCGTTGTAAGAAACAAAGTGGAGCAATAAAAACATAGGTGATGTTAGAACTCATACCATCCTCTCAAGTAGAAGCATAACAGGGACACGTCAATTCAGAGTAGCTTTTGTAGTCAATCAAACTCTAAAGCCCCAAATTCTGGACTTCCAGCCAATCAGTGAGAGGTGGTTCACACTGCGAATTAAGATAAAATTTCGCAACATCTCCAAAATCAACGCACATGCCCCAAAGGAAGAAAAAGCTGAAAAAGAAAAGGACGAATTTTACCGGAATCTTATGAGGATATTTGACCATATACGACCATATCTAATGATATAAAAGTGATGTTGGGCGACTTCAACAAGATTGGGAAGGAAGTTCAGTATACCGGAACAATAGGCGACCGTAGCCTCCATGGTGACAGGCTTATTGACCTCGACAGTACCAAAGGAATGGTGGTAAGCTCGACGCTTTTCCCGCATAAAAACGTTCATAAAATTAGCTGGATATCACCGAATGGAATGACTAGCAGCCACATCATGTACTCATTGAAAACAGATCGGCAACAAGTATATTGGATGTGAGATCTTATATAGATGCCTGCTGCGGTTTAGAGCACGACCATCAGAGGTTACAATACAAAACTTAACATCGATAAGTTAAAAGTCCCAGATACAGAACAATCGAGAATGTTTTCTGAAAGAATGTCGAACAATATTGATGGCATGTGGACATTTATTAGGCGACGCGGCAAACAGAACATACTTCTCACTACTTCCAGTAACGAAATCCAGAGACAACCATAGAAAAACCAAGCATACGACAGCAGCAACAGGGAAAAAATGTATGCGACAATGCTAAATATAGTGAAGCTGACGAAAATGACAATGCAAAATACAAGGTGTACGAGTACAGTCAAAATACAAGGATAATTGACGGAGTCCTTCCCACTCAAACAAGGCGATGGGCTGGTAGCCAAGCTACCTAGAAGGAATAATTCGCAAAGTAAACATTAATACGAACGCAACCCTGCTTAACAAATCAAAACAATTGGCAGGATATGCCGACGATATAAACTACCTTGCCAGATCACTCTCATACCTTAGAAAAAAATATTCACAGCATTAGAAGATGGAGCCAAACATATAGGGCTGCAAATAAATGCAGACAAGAGTAAGATTCTAATTCAGTCAAAGGTGGAAAGAAGAAGAAGAGACCACAACACACTCTGGGGGGAATATAACTTCGAACAGGTAAACCAATTTAACTACCCGGGGTCCACAGTCAGCGAATACAACAATAAAAGGATAGACGTACAAAGAAGCATAAACGCCGCAAACAGAACATACTTCTCACTACTGCCAATAATGAAATCCAGAGACATCCATAGAAAAATCAAAATAAGAACCTACAAAGTCATCATACGAACAGTAGCTACGTATGAGTGTGAAGCATGGAGTATCTCCCAGAAATCCGCGAACAAGATGGATAATTTGAGAGGAAGGTTCTTCGAAGGGTATACGGTACAATCAATGAAGACAAAGCATGGACACAATCATGAATTGTACGATCTATACAAAGATGTAAACTTTCGACACATGCCAAGCTACTGCGTTTACGTTGGGCCGGTCATGTCGAAAGAATGGATGACAAAAAAGCGTTTTACCTACTACCAGATGGCAAAAGACCAGTTGGCAAACCACGGTCAAGGGGGGAAGACAATATTAAGGCCGATGCAGCAAAACTACTCAACACAAGAAACTGGAGACAAGCTTCAGAGCAGAGAGACTGACAAGCTGATGAAGGCCAAGGCTCGAATTGGGCTGTAGAGCCATCAAAGAAGAAGAATGTGAGGCATTATACGCGTATCATCGGCATATAGAATGGCCTTAGACCTGAAGCCAAAAATAGAGTGAAGAAGGTCATGGAGATAAAGATTAAATAATTTAGGGCTAATGACGAAGCCCTGGGGAGCGCCAGAGAGTATGTCAACGGGGTGAGAGGAAGATTAACTAATTTGAACGGAAAGGGATCTGTTCGACAGAGAACTAGCGAAGATTCGAAGAATGTGAGGGGGAAACTTAATTGAGGAAGTCTATATAGGAGACCAGACCGTATCAAATGCCGCTTTTATGTCCAGAGAGCAAACAACATTGGGGAACTTTCTCCTTAGGCCGAGGGTGATCTCGTTATGTAAAACGAGAAGCGCATGCTCAGTAGAGTGTGCCATCATACAGTGATGATCAATATCGGAGGCCGGGATGCGTTCCAGGGTTTTGCCTAAATTGGACAAAAAAGAGATCGGACGAAATTCAGCGAGAGAGTTGCCCGCAGCTCCTTTCGGGATAGGAATTAGTTTACAAAATTTTCAGGCTTTGGGGAAGTAACTGTTATTAATGCAGTTCTTATACCTATATTGATGCTGGTGGAGACGCTTTATTAGGGCCAATCTTCTTTAAAATGTAGTTAGAAATGTTGTCCCTCCCCTGTTTAATAAAGGAATAGGGCAGGGTCTCACCACATGAAGAGGTTTCTCCAAAATCGAAAAGGGTGCAAGGGCGATGAAGTTGTAGCGAGTCAGCAGTGCCCTTAACCATCTCACGATTGGCAGCATTGTATACCGGCTGCCTAAGTTTAAATACGTCCCTGAAGTGTTCCGCTAACAGCTCAGAAACTTCCTTAGGATAGAATTGGTTGCCTGAATTAAGGTTATCGTAGGGGTGAGAGTACTTTCTGTCAATTATCCTGTTCAGCTCCTTGTAAATTGAAGGGCCTGGTTTCATAGTCCTAAACTTGTTTTGGAAGGACAAGTGGGCATCAACAATACGGCTTAAAAGCACAAATTATTAGCCAAGGCCAACGTCCGATTGTCGTGAAGGAAGAGATTTCTCTCTAATTGACGCTTGAGTTTCCTTCGCCAGGGTTTGCTAATCCGGAAAAGGCTTTGAATAACTGGAGGCAGTCTATCGCGGAAGCCATAAGGCTTCAATGGGGCAACCATATTCAGCAGGAAATTGAATTTAATATCCACGAAGGAAATAGAAGAATCAATGTCATCATTAGACCAATGGCAGGAATCTGGAGGAAACATAGAGAAAAAATCGAGTTGTATACTCTAAGGCAGTTCGCAGAAATGTCAAACAAAGTACTCAACGATTCTCAAGGAATCGAGTTCTTCTGCACGAGTAAAATGTACTCATCGAGTAATTTTCTTTCGATTCTACTTATAAGAATTTAATCAGTACTCTCCACTGATTCTGTATCCCTAGTCATATGTTAGCAAAAGCTCATATCTAAATGACAATCAAACTAAGATTTAACGATTTTTCTTTTCAGACAGCATTAAATTAAATTTAAATAAAAATCAATTCAACCTATCATTAAATCATCTTACAAACTGCTTTAAGCAATCCAAATACAAAAGCAATAAATTAATATCTACTTGAAGGTTCACAACGGCCAGGAAATAACTTATTACCAAATTGAAGTTAGCGTCAGTTTATTCAAAAAAAAACTTTTTGCTTATTCCGGGGCAAAGGTTAACATTGGTGAAAAAATTTGCGGTTGACAGAAAGAAAAGTGTACGTTTCACCAATGTCAAAATCTGACAACTCAAAATATGTGACGTTGCCACTCAGGCCGGGTCGGTTTTTTTATGTACAATTTTATATGTGATAATTCAATCCGCTTCGAATATTTATTAAATTGCAATACAATAGGATGATTTTACTTTAATTTAAAATCCATTTATACTCACTTTTCGTCCTTGTCCACGGTAGTAATCTCTAAGTGGTACATAGCTGACATAAATCCATTAATAGTCGGTGCCGCATCAACTTTACTATGAACTAATTTTTGTTTGGGTAATTTAGCTACAATTTCCGATATTAATTTATCTTCAATGTAAGCCACTTGTTCTGTTGATGTCGACATTTTTAACACTGAAGCACTGAATCTGCACAAATAACACTCAAAAACAAATTATAGCGTCGGCGGTTGTCACCTTCAAGTCTCAACTACGACTGCCTGAAAGCTCTTTACTATCCACCAACAAAACCAGCATGAAAAGGCCAAATGTATTACGACAGAGTGCAACTTAATTAAAAAATGATTTTTGATTGTAATTTTGTCACGTTTCACTCGTGCTAGTTGCGATAAAGTTCTTATCTAGCGATATGGAAGATTATAATTTTCCGTTAAGCTCTTGAATAATGTAAGAAGAGATTTTAAACAAATATCTAGGATGTTATTGACTTTTTCACATAACTTTGACAGATTATGAGGCAAGTGTGCATATGGAGGAATGTTTGAAGGAAGAGAAGAAAGGAATCGAGTTCAACGACCGCGGCATTAGGTGTTACTTAATAGCAACATCAAAGAAATGTATGTAACACGGCACAAAGTATAGTATGTAATCCTTTGAAACCAGCACAATCCGGAATTAAAAATGGAAACGTCAAAATGCAATCAAAAAATATTCAATAAGCATCACTTAATAATTCTAACTATAATATCGGCAATATGTTACTTAAATAGCATCGACTGTGATTTCGTTTTTGATGATATTAGCGCAATAAAAGATAATCAAGACTTAAGGCCAGAAACGCCATGGCAGAATATATTTTTTAACGATTATTGGGGTACTCCTTTAATAAAGGAACATAGCCACAAATCTTATAGACCACTAACTGTACTTACATTTAGACTAAATTACTTATTGAACAAACTTCGCCCCACGGGATATCATGTAGTAAATGTTGTTCTACATGTTATAGTCTGCCAGCTATACTATATATTCTGTCTAAAAATGTTATCACCGGAAATTAGCTTCCTATCAGCTATACTATATGCTGTACATCCAATACATTGTGAAGCAGTAGCCAGTATTGTTGGTAGAGCTGAAATTTTATCATCATTATTCTTTCTATCTGCTTTACTATTATATGTTAAAGAATATGTTTTTTCTGGTTGGAAAGGATTCATAGCATTTTTTGCATGTGTTACCTGTGCACTGCTATCAAAAGAGCAAGGAATCACTGTAACAGCAGTTTGTGCAGTTTATGAAGTATTTTTCGCTAAATCTGGAAGACGTAGTATTTTTCAAATATATAAACGTAATGTTAAGGATATACTGTACCAAAAGGACGCTTATAAATCCATGTTAAAAGTGGCTACCTTGATTCTTATAACGTTCGTGCTACTTTTCGGACGATTCTATATCATGGGAAGTCAGTTACCGATTTTTACTAGATTCGACAATCCAGCCTCGATGTCACCAACTCCAGAACGGCAGCTAACTTATAATTATATTGCTTCTCTGAACATGTGGATGTTAATCTATCCATGGAATTTATGCTGCGATTGGACAATGGGAACTATACCGATTATTAAGCAGATAACAGATGTACGAAATCTGCAAACCTTTGTTATTTACTTGAACACAATACTAGCAGTACTATCAGCTCTAACTACAATGTGCTCTCATCATTCTAACGTTACAATTATGGGAATATCCTTGCTGATAATGCCATTTTTACCAGCTGCAAATCTACTATTCCCAGTTGGATTTGTTCTTGCTGAACGTGTACTATACTTACCATCAATGGGATTTTGTATATTAATATCGCACGGGTATGATTTATTAACAAGGCGATTTAATAAGAAAATACTAAAAATCTTTGTCGCTATACTTCTAATCGCCCATGCATTTAAAACACACTTAAGAAATAACGATTGGAAAACTGACTATACGCTCTTCATGTCTGGACTAAGAGTTAGTCAACAGAATGCAAAATTATTTAATAACGTTGGACATGCATTGGAGAATGAGAAACGCTTCGAGGAAGCATTGCAGTACTTTCAAAAGGCAGTTGCAGTTCAGGCAGACGATATAGGCGCACATATTAATGTTGGTCGCACATACAACAACCTACAACTCTATGAACAAGCAGAACGGGCGTATATAAAGGCAAAATCTCTACTACCTCGGCCACGGCCTGGCGAATCATATCAAGCACGAGTAGCACCAAGTCATCTAAGTGTTTTCTTAAGCTTAGCCAATGTAGTATCTAGAAATGTTACACGCCTTATGGAGGCAGACAGATTATACCAGCAAGCAATTAGCATGAGATCTGATTATGTTCAAGCTTATATCAATCGAGGAGATATCCTGATGAAGCTTAATAAGACCAACGAAGCTAAAGATATCTACGAACAGGCATTAAAGTATGATAATAGAAATCCTGATATATACTACAATTTAGGAGTTGTATTTCTAGAAATAGGCAATGCCACGATAGCTCTTAAGTACTTCAATCAAGCTTTAGGTTTCAAATCAAATCACGAACAAGCTTTACTAAATTCTGCAATATTACTACAAGAATCCGGTGGACAACAGAACATAAAACTGGCAAGAGAACGACTCTTAAGCCTACTAGAAGTAGACCCTGACAATGATCGCGCCTTCTTCAACCTAGGAATGCTGGCAATGGATGAAAATAAAAATGATGAAGCTGAAATGTGGTTTAAAAAAGCCATTAATATAAAAGAAGGTTTCGTAAGTGCATTGTTTAACTTAGCCCTACTATTAACAGACTTGAATCGGCCACTCGAAGCAGTTATCTTCCTAAAGCAACTATTAAAAAAGCATCCAGAACATGTTAAAGGTCTTATGTTACTTGGTGATATATATACAAATTATGAAAAAAACTATGATGAAGCAGAAAAGTGTTACAAGAAAATTTTAGAAATTAATCCGAAGCACGTACAGGGATTCCATAATTTATGCGTTTTAAAATCAAAAGTTGGTAAAATTGAGGATGCATATTCATGCCTACAACAAGCACATAAATTGGCCCCGAATGAAGATTATATACAGCGTCATTTGAAGATTGTTGAGAGTCAAGTTATGAAATTAAGTAAGAAAAAGCATCGTTTAGGTATTAATTGCAGAAAGAGAGAAAGGATGAAAATATTTCCAGCTATTAATCAAAATGCAAATGTAAAGAGCATTGATTGTGAGGTGTAAATAAAATTATTTATAAAATTATATCTTTTACTTATTATTCCCCTTTAATCCCTCGTAGGACATAGGCCGGAGACAGTTGTCCTTCAGTGGACTCTGTTTTCTGCGACAGCTTTCAGCTCCGACCAGGATTTCCCAGTTGTTGCGGGCTCTGCTAGAAGGGTTGTTCGTTCTCCTCCACGTTGTTCTCGGTCTTCCGACTCGACGGGATCTTTGCGGATTCCAGTCAAGGGCCTTTTTGACTAGATTTTCGTTTTCGCGTCGCAAGGTTGGGCTAATCCAATTCCATTTTCTTCGTCTGATTTGGTCGTCTATCCTTTCTTGGCCGGCATGACGCCATAGCTCCTAATTTGAAATTCTATCTTGCCAGCGGATTTTTGGGATATGACGCAGGCATCTGTTGATGAAAACTTGTTGGCGCCTTGTGATGAATTGGGTGACTTTCTATGTTTCGCAACCGTACAAAAGAACTGCCTTAACATTGTAGTTGAACGCCGCAGTTTGGTGTTAGTTGAGATCTCCATATGCGGAACAAGCATGCATATGCGCTTCATGCTTTATATATTCTGAAACTGGCGTCTTCTTCTGCCCCGCCATTTTCGGTAATAATACTACCGAGGGAGCAGGATTTATCTACTAATTCCACGTCGCGGTTATTCAGCGCAGTTCGAAGGTGTTTGCATTGGAGCCTGCTAGATTACTTTCTGTTGCCTTCTTCTCTCTTCTTTGATCCGTTAGCTGGCGATCCGATCAGGTCGTCCGCGCTACGGATACGCTGCTGTCGATAACGCTTTGAAAAATGCGGTTTCTTGCCTAGTTTCTTCGGTTTCCCGATTCTGGTCAATTCGGCAGGTCGACCACCCTTCTACTTCCACACCCTGGGCTTGGGACCAGTTACTTTCTGTTGCCAAATGGTTTAACATGGTTTTGAGGTTCTGATGTCTGTGGGCCAGCAAACAGATATCATCGGCGTAGTCGAGATCCTTAAGGCGGTCTAGCAAACCCCATTGGGACAAGATTTTACCCACAGTAGATAATAAACAAATATCTCTCCAATTGGCACATATTGTTAGGTCCCCCTTTTTGGTATTTTGACTATGATACCTTCTGTCCAATCCTCCGGAAAGGTACAGGTGCTCTATGCTTTTTTCAGGATTTGAATCAGCTTTCAGCAATTCTGGCGGGATGCCATCTTTTCCAGCTGCCTTACCATTGGCCATCGCTTGAATTGCGGTTACTATTTCTGTTTTGGGTGGTGCACGGGTATTGATTCTTATTGGCTGTGCATTATTGCTGCTTTCTCGAGGTTCCTGTGCAAATGAACTATTCAGGGCGGCGAACAAGTAATCTCTACGTCTTTGGAGTTGCCCCTCGTCGCTCTTAACGGCATGCATTTTAGTAGAGTGCTTTCCCGAGGGCTGTTTAGTAATTTGGTACAGCACTTTATGTTGCCTGTCTTTGCCGCGTTTTTTGCGAACTCGTTTATCTGCTGCCTTTTATCACGCCGGACGCTTCTCTTTACCTCCCGGTGCATTTGGGAATATTCCCGTTCAAGTTAATGGCGTTTGTACGCGTCGCTTGTAGAGTTCACTTTATTTTTGAGCACGTTCTATTTTTTGCCAGGTTGTGTCCGAGATCCAGTATTTCTTTGGACATAACTGATGCCCGCTGTTGTTATAATAGCGCCTTTGCAGAAACTCTTTGCTGGCTTAAGGTTTGTTATAGTTTCCCAGCAAATTCTCGCCTTTTATTGCTGTCCCGCAGAAGGTCTACGTTAAACCCTCTACGGTTTATGGCATTGCGTTGCACGTTTCTGATTTCGGCGATTTTAAAGCGAATAGTCACTACTGTCAAATGGTGGTCACTTCCAGTGTCTGCTCCCCTGAAGCTCCTGGCATCCTCTACACTAGTTCTCCATTTGCGGCTGATGGCTACGTGATCTATCTGGTTTCTTGTTCTATCATCGGACGATACCCAGGTCTCTTTGTGTATCTTCTTGTGACAAAAGTAGGTTCCACCTATCATGAGTTGGCGGGAACTACAAAAGTCAACGAAAAGCTCATCGTTGTTGTTAGTGACCTGGCCTATGCCTTGATTTCATATTGTATGTTCAAGGCCGGTATTGTTGGGCCGATCTGTGCGTTTAGGTCACCCATTAAAATAATGATGTCTCCCCTTGGAATAGAGCGAAAAACCTTATTCAGTCGCATATAAAACTCGTCTTTGATGTCATCTTCTGCGTCTTCAGCTGGAGCGTAGCATTGGACTAGCGTAGTACTTCTTAGTCTGGTAATAATCCTCTAAGAAACTGGTGACCAGCTAATGAGGCTGGACCTGTCTTCTTTGGTGAGTATTACGCCAACGCCATTCCTACGGCTTTCAGAAGGACTCGCCTTGATCTTGAGTCCCATGATCTTCATTTTATATCGATTCATCTCGTTGAGGACTTCAGCTTGCCGTCCATCAGCAAGCAGTGTTCTTATATTCTATGTATGATCCGATTCGTATCCTTGTTCGATAAGCAAAGGTCGTCGTCGTGTTCATCTGATTTCGCGGCATTGTTTGCCTATTCGTAGTCATGGTGTTTTTTATGGGAGCTAACCCTCAGCCCAACCGACTTGAAATTATAAAATGCATTATAAAATTATATAGTTATTCATTATTTCCTTCTTTTAGTCATTGTAATTTTTTAGAGCACGCTTGAAAACAATATTTTATCTGAAAGTGTAAAATAATATTTTGAAGAGCCCCTATCTATACTTTATGCAATTCTCAACTTGACGTACATGCAATCAATATCAGTCAACTATTCGAGGCGTGTACTATAATCTCTGATGTTGAAACAGCTCAATCGTAATAGCAATTCCTAGTAATAAAAAAATCGCAAGATATTTTATCTGACACGTACTCAAAAAAATATATAATCTGAATTAGATATTTTTTTGCGAAAATTTAATTTACATTTTTTTTAAGATAAAAGATGGTTAAGCCCGTGTGTAAATTTTTTTAATGAAAGATAACGCATTGTCAAGGCCACTAATCTATCGCTGTAGATGTATTAAATTTTAAAGATTGTACGCAAAGATGAATGAATTTTTAATTCTGACGAAAGGTATGCGAACTGTTGTTTAATTTGGGCAGAGTGATCTCGGTTGAACTAGTTTTAATAAAAAATATTTCACTAATCGCACATGTACGTTTGTGATAATAACTTGCAATAGTTGGCCCTGTGCTGAAAGTCGAGTCGTCACTATACAAGGCATTTCAGTCGAATCACCATTTTCAGTACAAGGGCCTAAACTTAGCATTTCCACATAGACCCCTGCACTGAAAGTGATAATTCAACTCAAACGACTCGTAACGGATTTCTCTTCAATGCCCCTCCACACCACATTGGCTTAAATGGCTTGTTTCCTTTGATGGTACCGCCACGCTACTGCTTGCAAGCGAATGCCAACGAATCTTCGTTGGCTTTTGCTAAACCGTCCACAATCCGATTCGCTAGTGCTCGTTGGACCGGTATGTACGGTGTACGCAGCATTATACCACGACACATTTAAGCATGGTTGATGTCTCGGTATAAATGCTAAAAGTCGAAACATTCGAACCAGCCTTTATTAAATTCCACCATGAACCTTTTTGTCAACCCTTGGAGAAGTTTGGAAATAGTAACTTCAATAAATTACTTGTTCTGTTGATGAACGAATTCCTTGATTCTAGCTTGAAAGGATAGCCTAATTGCAAAAATTAAAGATTTTTACATCTAGCTGTGCATACACAAAATCCATCGCATACATGCAAATTATCCGATTATATTAAATCCTTCGATCGAGTGGACCACGCCATCCTAATCGCAAAATTATTCAAGTTTGGAATATCAAGTTCTGCCCTGGAATGGTTAAAATCATATCTGAACAGAAGAACACAGGTTATCAGATTCCAAGGATTTCTATCTAATGAGATCGAAGTAACCTCTGGCGTTCCTCAGGGTAGTCATCTCGGTCCCCTACTCTTCAATATTTTCATCTCCGATCTTTCCGAAAAATTGGCAAATATTCCACATCTCTTTTACGCGGATGACCTCAAAATTTATAGTATCATTAAGACCCAAACTGATGCTTCCTTCTTGCTGACAAAACTCAATGCCCTACACGACTGGTGCACCATGAACAAACTGCAACTTAACACCAGCAAATGTCATGCAATTACCTTCTCCCGCTTAAAAAACACACAGAACCATCTCAATGGCATAATGTTGAATCAGGTTGACCATATCGTAGATCTAGGCGTCGTCCTAGACAAAAAACTTAATTTCAACCTGCATTACGATAATATAATTGCCAGAGCCAACAAAATTCTTGGTTTCATCAAGAGGAGAGCCAAAGAATTCGGTAATGTATGGGTCTCCAAAACACTCTTCTGTTCTTTAGTCCGCCCTATCCTGGAATATGCGTGTCCTATCTGGGATCCTATATTCCAAGCAGTAGGAGGATCGAATCCATTCAAAAGAGATTTCTTCTTTTTGCCCTGAGACATCTACACAACCCCCATGACTACCAAACCCTGCCGCACTACTTGGAGAGGCTCAAAATGCTTGATCTCATGCCGCTGTCTAGCAGGAGGAAACTGCTCATATGTATCTTGCGTTGCCTTTGACGTCCTAAGTGGAAAGCTTAAAGTGCAGTTTCTGTCGGACAGAATCAAACTGAATGATGTAGTCCGACACACACGACACACTAAACTACTTAGGGAATATCCACACCGCACCGATTACGCAAGGAACGAGCCCGTCAACAGATGCTGTATGGTTTTTAATAGCCATAGCTCCTCTTTCTCCCCTTCCCTCAACAAGGCATCCCATAAAAAAATACTCAAATCCCTACTAACTCTCTGACAATAGTAGGTTTTTAGTAGCTATCAGTAGTTATATAAAAAAGACTGTACACTATGTTTTTTAACTAAGTATATGTATACCTAGGGTGTGTTTCTTTACTCATTCCATAGAAGGAATAGAATAAAAAGAATACTTGATGGAATATTCGGAATAGAATGAATAAAGAAACGCACCGGGAATGACAGTAAACAAACTGAAGAAAAATTGTGATTTATTCAAAAGAGTTGTGTATTTTAAAAATATTGTGGAACCTATATGTAAACTAAAATAAGATTAGACTTTTGATGTCTCCTGGGGTCCATTTGAAATTATTATTATCCATATCTGAAATTATTATTATTATTAGAAATACTTTTAAAAATGATAACAAATAAATAAGGGCCATGGCTGCCGCTTTCTTGCCAAATGACACAATTATGACAGTAATATATTTATATTATGTTATATTAGTGAGGTTAATTCCCTTTATTCTAAAAGTGTTCCATCTCAAGAGGTAGTTTAAAAAGAATACATTCCGAATATTCCGAATGAATAAAGAAACGCTTCATCTGTCAATTCGAAACTTGGGAATGAATAAAGAAACACATTTTCTGTCTATTCCTTCTACGGAATGAATAAAGAAACACACCCCTAGATTAAGTGTGCCTTGTTTGGCGAATAAATAAATAAATAAAAAGATTCAAGAATACTTCTTAGAAATCAAAAATACTAGAAGATCAGGCCAAAAATCTTTTATGAAAAAAATACATTTTATATTATTTTTCGTGTGTGTTTTGAAAACAACTCCGCAGTCAAGAATTGCTTTGAAAAAGTAACACTTTCTTTCCTTCACAATTCAGTTGGAATTCGTGTGGATTGTTAATGATCCCTGTGCTGAAAGTCGAGTCGTGTTTCGTGAAGAGTCGTTTGAGTTGCAGAAAGTGACGTTTCAGTCGAATTACGACTTTCAGCACATGGACCTAGTGTGGAAATTCTAACTTGAGTTTAGGCCACTGTACTGAAATCAGATAGATCATGTGACCGTCAGCCGCAGATGGAGAACTATTATGAAGGAAGTCAGGAGCCTTAAGGAGCCAACACTGGAAGTGGCCACCATTTCGTAGTAGCAACTACTCAAAATGGCCGCAGTCAGAAACGTTCAACACGATGCCTAAGAGACCTAACGTAGAGAACATTAAAAGGCGAGAAATAGTTAAGAATCGACAACAAATCTTGAACTAGGGGTGGTAGCCCTTGAATTGAAACAACGTACGTGCTACCATCTCAGAAAACCGTCGAAGAGCTGTGGAAAACAACACTGGATCTCGCAAAATAGAACGCATAAGGGCCCTACAAAATAACGTAAACTCGGCCGGGAAAACGTCATCAACTTGTGTGGAGCATAAAGTAAAAGTAAAGAAATTCAAAAGCAAAAATATTTTTTATGGGGATGTCATAGTTCAGTGGGTACCTTCTCTACCAATCATCATGTCATTGACCATGGCAGCCAGCTTAGTCCAAAGGGGTCAATGGAGGATTTATCTGTATCGAACAGTGATCAGCAATGAAATTATTGAACGATCGTTTTAAAAATAAAAAAAATTAGTTTGTGATAAAAATGAAGTAATTTTTAAAATAATTGCTTATGTTTTTAGACATGAGTCTCTTTTCTACTTGCTCTGTTTCACGTCACGCGATTTCACACAGCTCATCGATTTGTAGGAACCTACATATCTATTACACTACAAGAATTGTCTCTGTCTGCACACGGTTTCGGGTGAGCAGTAAAGCAAAACTAATTACTCTTTAATTTAGCGACGGTTCGTAACTACTCGCAATTTAATCAACAAAATAATAATTATTTATTCGCTGCAAGAGAATAATTTCAGCTTCGGTATAACCAAGTTAGTAAAAAAGTTCCGACGCTTTCTATTATATTAGACCTCCAATTTTGAAGTCACACTTGGAAAGTAGGTGCATGACTGAGTTAGATCGCCGCTAATTATCCTTATTCTATTATTCAAATTAAATTTAGTGCTGAAACTATAAAGTTTAATATTTCAGAAGCTCTGCTTATCAAAGTTCAAGAGCTTGACCTAACGAGCTGCTTTCCACGATAATATCTGCAAAGGCATACCCGAAACACTTCAAACAATATACAAATATTATCTGAAAGACTTTAAAGAGTCAGTTTGTTTACAGCACTCCTCCAATCCACCATTACGTAATTTCGTTTATGTATTATATTTGTTTCCACATACATGCATCCACTTAGAGTGAAAGCTTTTCACTATATTTGGTGGGTAGTTGATGTTAGCTTAGTGTCAACAAATTTCAATTCCTTGTAGTCAACCAAACAACTTTCTTATCATATATAAACAAATCATTTCAGACAACATAAAACAATGTTATATGATCTCCTACTCGAGTTTGATTTACTCAGTGCAACAAAGCCTAAAACAATTAGTGGGCAAGTATCAGATTTATTTTGATACTTCCTATATTAGAGCGGAACCAAGGTCAGAGAAATAAAACAAAGTGTTTTCGCAAGTGGTAGATCATATAATTTCTTTCAATAGTTGGTACTTAAACTATTGGAAATTTGATTCAAGGTCAAAGATACAGTTTTTATTGGGTGCTTTCCATTTATAGCACAGCGAGACACTATGCACTATGAGGTACTGAACGCTATGATAATATTACTGCTAGAGGCTACACAGTATGTTTGGATTATAAAAAAACTCTTTCGTTCTCTAGTCCGCCCTAATCTGGAATAGTCTTATATGGATCTATGGCTGCTTTCGGTATCGTCAAATGACCGTCAATCGATTGCTCTGGCTGCAAAATTGACTGATACAGTTTGCAAAAGTGACTAGTTTTACAAAAGCAAGCGCTGCAAATTGACGATTCCGAACACCTGACTGCAATACCGAACGAATCAGTTGCGTCTACTGCGCTGCAAATGACGTTACCGAACGCAGCCTATGTAAGATGTATGGGGTACGTCAGCGAGGAAGACCCAATTTTCGCTAAAATGATGCCGTAGTACAGGACGTTCAAATCCGGTCCTGGCCTCTCGCAACTTTTTTTTTCTACAGCCACGTTTCCGATCCTTTATCATTCAGTTTGGCATCCCTAAGCTCTGGGCATCCTGATCTACACTACCCTTCCAGCAGACGTTGGGTCTTACTCACTGTCGCACCTCATAGACCTTACCGCAAAGAACATTCCGGAAAGGTTTCTCTTCGCCCATACAAACTAGATGTACTGCCTACCAAAGCCTATCCAGTTTTATTTTCTTCAGAACATCTATATCGCGATAGCGCTCGTAGATCTTGTCGTTGTAGTCGCCGGAATCGCCCTTCCTCTAGGGATATTTGATATACATCGATGCATCGAATTCACTCGATGTTTACAATACAATACATGGAATCGATCCGATATTTGATTTTCTCGATGTATCGACATATTTCCATAAAATATCGAATCTATTCTAAACTATAATAAACCCCCGTTTGCATTCACGGGTCTAGTGTAATGAAAGGTTGCAAGGGAGCAGATGTAAGCGGGGATCTAGAAATTGACAATGGCAGCATTGCACAGTGGTTCAGCGAGGGCGGTCATAATTACTTAATCCTTATTTAACCACCAATTTATGATCAAAAATTACTTAAAATTATAAATTATGACACAATTTATTTAATTTTTTATTTTTTTATTATATAGTTGTATATACAGTGCTGCGTAAAAAATTAAGACCACATTCACTTGGCTTTGGCTTGGCTTCATTTTCATCTGTGAAAAAAATTCGTTCCAGTCTTGCGGATTCCAATTCCTGTGGGCGTTACCTTCTACGCCACAAAACTCTTGCTCGGGCAGGTCTGCATGTGAAGTTTTTTTATTGTGGTCCGATCAAACTATCCTTTTGCGCAAAGGATTCGTCAAATGTGACCAGCAGACGCTTGCGTAATGGAGATCTGCCGAAAGAGCAGGGCTCGATTTTCTTTAACTAACTTGAGGAAAGAACTTCCAACACGTCTTTTCACAATTTGTTTGCTTCCTGAAGTTGTCCTGTTCTAACCGGTCCAGCATTCATTTTGCAGTGCATTTTGCAGATAATTACAGTGCATTTATAATTTATATTGCAATACCGTCTTGTTTTATTTTAATGAAATTATTGCAGAAAATAGACACTAGATTTAGGTATAATTTGAGTGTTTCATTTATTTATCCCAACATATCATTCGAAAGCGAAAGTAAAAGTTTCATGATAAAGTGTAGGTGGTCTTAATTTTTTACGCAGCACTGTATATTTCAGTTTTGAACTTAACAGTTGTATAAAAAAACTCAACTTTTTCCATAAAACTTTGCTGTTGTCTGTATGCGCATTGGCAACTACTTGAATAGGGACGTATGAAGTAACAAACAAACTACTATCATCTAACCTCGAATCCGTAAATGATTGTTTATACTCACTATGACCTGTACTACCATCAAATTCCCCATTTCCCAATTAAAGTTATACCCCGGCTTCACCGGCCTCAGTTTAATCAAGTTCACTTCAATCGGCATAAGTGGCTTCACCGGCTAGCATGTTCAGTTCGTGCTTGAAATTGTTGTTGCTTTTTCGCCAGAAATTAGAAATGCAAAAGCTCACTGGAATTATTCCAATTTTTTACTCTCTTTTGAGCGAGCTTTTACTTTGAAACTCAATTTCATGTTCTGTAGGCCCAAAGCAGGCATTTTTTCCTGACTTTAAAATGTGAAAAATGTATGGGAAATCAGGAAATTTTAAAGTACAGTAGATTAATTTTCTCGAACTTGCGAAATTTTGGCGGTGAAGCCGGGGTATTAATTCATTTGAATGATGAATCGAGTGGCACGTTATCTAATTCATTTTCTTGTGACTCAAGGATCCGCGAAGTTGTATGATCTAACAAACTTTGTAGTTCGATTTTCGCTTTTGATTCCGACACTGAAATATTTTCCGGATATCACTTCTTTTTAGCAGTTATAACACTATAAGATGGTAAAATATTAGAGCCAGTTTTACTATTGATGAAGTTCATAAACAACAAATATTAATGTTTAGTCAGCTTAGCATCCACGAAAAGTGTCAAAACCTCATCAGCACTAATATTTGCTTTTATACTAGTATTAGACAGGTCGTCAGAAGTATTGAACAATATATTTAAAGCTGAGTGATCTACCTGAGAATCGTCTACGCTTTGAACGCTCACTAAGGTCGGAATCTTTCTTAGGGCGCCCTACCCCGCGTGATGTGCTAGGTAGATTCTCGTCAGTACCACATTGCTCAATACTTCTGGTTAGTTCAATACATTCAATCACCTTCAACCAATCACTATACTTAATTAAAAACTTAGATTTATCTCTATGTACAAGTTTCCAATAACCATCTAGACTTTTACACAAATTATAAATACGTGTATCTAAAGCACTAACATCTAGATTTTCAGCGTCGTTGAAGGTCCCTAGTAAGACTGCCAACACTCTTTGGTATTTTTCCTTGATGGTCCCAGTTGCTGTAGTCCAAATCTCAAATAAATATATTCTTGAGAAAGAACATTTCACTGAAGTACCTGAAAATAAAACATATTAGTTTAATAAATTGTTTCGTAGAGGCTGGGTGCTACGACGACAAAATGCTTTGTAACTCAGCTGGGGGCAGCTAAGGGCAGATGAAGTTTGAAAATATGCAATTATTACCTTACTTTGTATGTAGTGTGAATAGTTGCTTAACCTTGCGATTGTTTGTATGCCTCTGTCAAATTAGTAAGAGAATCAAGATTTTTAAAAATGTATGTACCGCGCGTAGCACCAAAATATTATAAACAATATATGCAATATTTATATAAAATATAATTAGATACAAAGTACATACCTAGTTCTTCTATTTCCATGTTACAAAACCACAACACAAACACCTGTATTCCGAGAATAGTTTTCGGCAAATACCAAAAAAAGTGAGTCACTGAAAACAATGCGTTAGAACAATGCAGATGCGTTCACTTCAGAGCTCGAGAAATAAATGATAATAAACTAATACCTAGGGCTGAAACATTTATATCTGAGGGTAGCTTATTCATCGGACTATTTATATGTACCAGCTTGTTTGATTTTTTCGGGTATACACATTTTTCGGAATTATGACCTATGGGCTGAACCACTGTGCATTGCACGAAAGAGAATTCGTTCGTTCTTTTTGTCTCGATTAGAGCTTAAGTATAACGTTAAATTGATATAAGAGATCCCAACCAGATACTACTACTTGATTAAGAGATTTTTGGGGCTTCACACCTTCCTTGATGATAAATCATTCCTCATAAAAATCCACCACCTATGCCTACTATCGCGTATAGTCGGAGCTATCAATTGTTTTTTTTTCGTTTTGAGACCAGGGGCCGTATTTGGTTTCTCGAATCGATGGATCGACTCGTCAAAAAAAGCTTCTCGATTTTCTTTAAGTTTCATATTTGGTTTCACGACCAAATCGGCATCTAAGCGCAGCCATACAAAACCATCAAATTGGGTGGTATTACTCCAAGGCAGCAAATCACGTATATTTAATTAAAATAGAAATTGTTAAAAGTTTATTGCATGGATAAATTGAGCTTTTTAATAATCGTCAAATGTCTTTATCGACACGTAAAGAGACGATATCGTGTCGCCAAATGCCAATTTTTATTTATCGACAGACGACAATGTAGACTCGAGAAACCAAATACGGCCCCAGGGAATCTGATTTTTCTAATTATTCTGACAAACCACAACAGAACTTTTCTTTGTGGAATATTAATCCACAAGAGCTGGAAAATGTCGAAGTGTAATGATGCAGGCATAAACAGCAATTTTTTAGCGCTGTTAGCTAACTTATTTCTGCTTTTTGGCTTTTTTTTTGTGAGACCAGTCAAACTCTAGTCTCTATCGTACCTGTAGATTTCTGCAGATTTTGTAGATCTCTTCATTTAGGAATGAATCGTTTAACCAAGTTTCGGTAAGTACAAGTACTTACGTACGATTCTTCTATATGGATCTGAAGCTCGAGGTCTTTCAAATACTATGCTTGAGGTAGATCCTCGGTGTCGCACTCCGAGATTGCCTTCGAAAAAGCTAAACAAAGATGCGATCAGCAGACACTGATCGAAGAAGTAATGCAAAAACGTCGACTACGGTGGTTTGGCCGAATGGTTGATGATCGGTACCGAAGAAAACGAGGGTGACCTACGAATATCGAGGGTAACCTAAAGAATCAAAGATTATCAGTTACCGAGGCTGCGGACGTCGCCAAAAACCGGCAAGAATGGAAACGAATCGTGAATTGAGTTCGAGAGTCACTGGCACCGACAGCAAGGTATCGGGTAGGATCAGGGGCGGCCTTTCATAGGTGCAAATGGTGCTCTTGCACCGGGCGCAATTTGTCGGGGGCGCAATTTCAGAAATTAAGATTTAAAAAAAATTTAAACTCTGAAAAACAAAATTTGAAAAGTAATCTCCCAAGTAAGAGAAAAATCTCTCATTTATTTGGAGCACTTTTTGGAAATTCTGTAAAAAGCACTGTATCCAACCACACAAAAGAAAAATTGATGTCTCTGCATTGTGTCTGTTTACCAAGATTAATATAAACTTGAAGGCGCTGTTTGCTGCACTTTTGAAGAATTGTTAAACTCCTTGTGGCGATAAATCCTCTTTAATTGCTCTTTGTTCCTTTATAGCCCGACTTCTCTCGGCCTCAGTTCAATAAAGTACCATTCAATTCGTGTAAGTGACTTCACTGATTGGAATGTTCAGTTCATGCTTAAAATTATTGATGCTCTTTTGCCAGAAGTTAGAAATGCAAAAGCTCACTGGAGTGATACTCCATTATTCCAGTTGATTACTCTCGCTTTTACGTTCAATCTCAATTTCATGTTCTGTTGGGCTAACTTAGGCTTTATTTTTCCTGAGTTCAATATGTGAAAATGTATGGAAATTCAGGCAAAACTTGAAGTTCACTAAACCAATTTTTTTTTATGTGGCAGTGCTAAGCTCAGGAGTCACCCTTTGTACTACTAGTCCGTCATGTCATTTGTCACGCCATGGTGCAATGTCTAGCAGTAAGCTTAGTACGGGGGAGGGGGCGGGGGGTTATAAAGGTACGGGGGGGTATTGAAGAAGGTGCGTTTGAACTCTTGGATGTTGTATGAGCTCGGAAATACTGACTGCGAGAGATCATTCCAGAGTCGAGTTGTTCTATTCACAAACGAATTCATATCTTGTTGAGTGCGTGAAAGGGGGAGTTGCAGGTGGAGGGAATGAGATGAGTGGGCTAATCTGGTGTTGCGGGTATAGGATTGCCGTGGAGGCAGGAGAGCGTTTAGCTCGGAGGAACAGTCACTATGATAGTAGCGATAAAATTTTGTCAGTGCCGCTACATTCCTACGGTGGCTCAGGGGGTCGATGGTGGAGCAAGCGGTATCGTCATTAATTAACTTAAGGGCCCTTTTCTGGACCTTATCTAACCATGCTAAGGTGGTTATTGGAGCGCCGCCCCAAACGAGGGAGTTGTATTCGAGAAGAGGCCGAATGTAGGATTTATAAATAACAGCACGGGCCGATGGCTGGAGGAGGAACTTGCACCTCTTAAGAAATCCCAAGCACTGGGATCCTTGTTTTGCGATTTGGAATATGTGGTCATTCCAACGCAAGTCTTTGGCTAATGTCACACCTAGGATGTGTAGGGATGGGTCGGCCTTTAGTACCACGTTATCCACTTTCAGGGATGGTGAGGTGTTGATCTTTTTCTTTGAAATAAGACAGTACTTGGTTTTGTCAGGGTTGAAATCAACACGATTGTTCTTTCCCCACTCTAGAATGAGTTCAATGTCGTTATTAACAGAGATGGACATAATTTCCCGATCATCAAGACAGGATCTGGCATGAGTCTGTCTTGTATCGTAGCTGTACGAGTAACGTAAAGTACCGTCGCCAGCGAAGCTGAGAAGTGGGTTGGAGGGGATTGAAAGTAGGTCATTTATAAAGATGAGAAATAGGGCCGGTGATAAAATTGAACCCTGGGGGACCCCCGCAGAAATGGGGTGAGATTCAGATTTGACGCCATCCAATACTACCTTAATTGAACGACCGGAAAGGAAACTTTCAACCCACTTATACAGAAGCGAGTCAATTCCAATAGCTTTGAGTTTAGCTAACAAGGCTGAGTGCCATACTCTATCAAAAGCCTTGGAGATATCTAAAGCAACCAAACTAGATTCACCAGATCCATGCAAACTTCGGTTGAGGTGTTCTGTAAGGCAAACTAAAAGATCACCAGTGGATCTTTTTTGTCGGAAGCCGTATTGTTTGTCGTTGATAAGTTGGTTGGATTCTAGGTATCCCATTAGCTTTTTGTTAATTATCGTCTCCATGGTTTTGGAGAGAATAGAAGTAATTGCTATTGGACGGTAGTTGGAGGGAAGCCTGGAGTTACCTTTTTTCGGTATGGGCTGCACATGAGCAAGTTTCCAAGAATCTGGGTAAACTCCGGAAGAGTATGATAGGGCAAAAAGTTTGCGCAGAGGTTTAGCCAAAGGTGATGCGCATTGTTTTAAGACGACAGGGGGTATATTATCGGGTCCAGTGCATTTATTGACATCGAGCTCCTTGAGGCACCTGTACACCTCGCGAGTTCTGAAGAAAACCCTGTCCATTAAATGAGCGCTGTGCTCGAGAACCGGGGGTAGCGTATCAGTTTGGGGTAAAGAAGAATTGGCAGCAAACAGAGATGCTAATAAATCAGCCTTGGATTTTCTGTCTGTTATCACCTTCTCATCGTGGATGAGTGAAGGAGTTGTGGATGAAGTGAAATTCTTCTTAATGGAGCTTACCAAGGACCAGAAGTTCTTGCTACCAGAGGTTGCATTAAGGAGTTTACTTCTCAATTTGTTGTCAAATGAATTTTTGACATTCCTGATGGTGACTTTGCAGGAATTTCTCAGTTTTATATACTCTAAACGGAGCGATTCACTCGGGGAGCTCTTGTAAGCTCGAAAGGCGGCTTCTTTATTTCTGATTGCATTCATGCTCGAACTTGCGCAGTTAGGCCGGTCAATCAACAAAAATTGGATGTAATCGTCAATTCCCTTTTGAAGAAGAATCACATAGGTTTTCAGCCAACTTTTCCAACAACCTATTCGTTGGAATGCTTCAGCTTGTTGTTGTTGTTTTTAATATCAATTATCTCTTCTGGCATTCCTTTTCTCTTCCTAGCGAAAAGGGAGACAAAAACAAAAACTACACAGATATAAAAAAAACTGCCCCATCGCTCTCGCCTACTCTCTTCTACGCAAACGATGTTTCCAGGAGTTGGTTGGATGTTGACCGTGAAACTTCCTTCCTATCTATGTGCAATCTTAAATTTTGCGCAAACTATGAAAATTATTTCTCCTATTCAGAGCGGGTTTGCGTCTTTTCCATTGTCCTTCATTGCGTTCAAAAATTAACATCTTTTGAGGCGCAATATGGCTTAGCGCACCGGGCGCAAAAACCCCAAGCGCCGTTCCTAGGTAGGATAGGTTTACGCAGAAGCGACGGGGTGGGATCGGCCATTGGGGAAGTAAATAGGAGATAGGAAATATCGTCTTTTACTCGTATCTGCTGAGATCAAGGTGTTTTTATTACAATCGGTGGTTGTAATGAGTTCAAGAAAGGAGGTTTTGTGGTGGAAATATTATTGGTGCGGCTTACAGAAATATTCGATTTCTGTGTGTCATTCGAAACTGAAGGAGTTTGTGTCGGAATCACATTAATATCAGCGTAGGAACGACCGTCGACGATGATGTGGTTACGAGAGAAGTTTGGGTAAGGATTGTGCGTAGTGTAGAAGTGTTTATAGAGGATTTTACATGCTCGGTTAGTGAATCAGATATATTGTGGCTTAAAACTGGAATTGGATTGGTTTTATTCGGTACACCTTTTAGGTACTATTTTAGATTTATCAATCTTTTTATTATTACCTATTACTATTTTCTTAGGAATCTTAGATTTATTAATACATCGGCTGAGAGTTAAGTTCCTCCATCTAAAGGTGTCAGTTGAATGGAGAAGCAGCCACTCGTATTTTGTAGGGAAGACTACCTTGGGGCTCTTGAATTCCCCTTTTTTACGTGGTAATTCTTTGCAACTAAGAAGTTTTACGCACAAATCTGTAAGAAATAAGCTGCTTACCCAAGAACAATCTGCTTTCGCTGACACGCCCTCGAGGAAATACGTTGAAGTGGCCTCATCGGATAATGAAGAAATCGAAGTATTGATGGTGTGTTTTTCATTGGCCCATGGAGGTGTTTTTATTATTTGCTGTTTTTTGCTAATGGTCTTCTTGCAAGCAACCTATTTTTAGAGAACCTCCTGCTTGCACGTCAACATTAGACTAGGACTAGGCGCGCTTGGTCCACCCCCATACCCTACAGCCCGACCCCTTCGGGCATAATACGGTCTAGAATCTCATTTATGAATAGAACAACTCGACTGTGGAATACTCTTCCCCAATTAGTATTTTCAAACTCGTACAGCATGTTAGAGCTCAAAAGTAAGGTTCATCCACATATCCTTAAACACCCCACACCTCTCTAACCTTTCCTTCCTATTCTCCTCTATTCTTTAAACCAAGCTAACCATTGCACCACGACTTTAACGACCAGACTGGTAATGTAAGGGTGACTCCTAAGCTTGTTTCAACCCTGTTTCTTAAGATTGGGTGAGATTCGGGTACACAATTTTTCGTATCTTTTTATTGTAACATTTAATTAATATTTTTGTATTGTTTGTATCAAAATGAAGGATTTATTTTTTAATACACACCAAAATGAATAAATGCTTTTTTATCGTAAAGCATATTTACTTCAACTATTAGCTTTCTTTCAACAGAGGAAAATTTTTACTTAAATATTCACATATTATATCACGCACTCCTCCGTCGCTATTACGTTCGCTCAGGTCTCTTTGTGCAGGTTGTGGGAAGTCTCGCTCAATTTCATGTACTTCATGTATCCAAGAATTATCAAAAGGATCTTTTGCATATTCTACTATATTATGCAAAACGCAACAAGCCGCAACTACATACGGCACTAACGAAATATCCATTTCAATTGTTTTGCACAAGATTCTCCACCGGCCTTTCAGTCTGTTATAGGCGTGCTCCACGACAATTCTGGCTTTGTTGACATGTGCATTGAAAGATTCTTGCTCTTTATTGCATCCATGTGGATAATTTCTCAGAAGCCAATTTTCTAGTGGATAAGCAGGATCACCGACAATGCAGTAAGGAACATTATTTCCATCAATTTCAATAGTTTCCTAAAATTTTAAATAACTTAAGCCTTAATTATATTTTTTTGCCATTTAATTACCACTGGCATAATTTCATTAACGTTCTTATAAAACCCGGAATCCTTTAAAATAGTTGCATCATGTTTGTTCCCCGGATGCTTGCATACTATATCACGAAATCTGTAAGTACATATAACAATTTTTGTTGGGTCTAACAGTAGGATAACAGGCCGAGTATAAATACCTATAATTGCAATCAACAATACCCTGCAGTACAACGGATGTCCAACCTTTCCTATTAATAAAATCGGTGTAACCTTCCTTTGGTGCGGCTATTGGAATGTGGCATCCATCGATTGCCCCAATAATGTTAGGTATGTTGCTTGTTTCCTTAAAGCTTTGACTTATTTCTCTGCATTCTTTAGCCGTTGGAAACGTAATATATTTCTTTAAAAGCACTTCTTTAGTTGCACTCAAAAATCTAACTAGGCATTTTCTCGCGGTACACCGATGAATGCCGAACAGATCCCCAACTACCCTATTTTCTGCACCGGATGCTAACTTGTATATTGCAACCGCTACTATTTTAGATACCGGTATAGGAGCTCTTACAGACCTTTCTGAAGGCTTTAATGCCGCATCAAGTTCATGGCAAATTTTCTCGAAAGTCGTCCTCGACATATGGAAATTTTGTATGAAGTAATTTTCATCACAATTTTGAACTACACTGGTCCACCAATCACTACTCTTAGTATTTTTTAAAAATTGTTTTTTTGAGTGAAATACACTACCTAAATAATTGTTTATTAGTAATTGTTTTTGTTTCATAAATTCCTCATACATTCTTCTTTTAAGTCTTAATTTTCTTCTTGCTGAATTTCTACGAGATATCTTTAACAACGTGAACAGCAATTTTTGTTGGATTACTATTATTTTTTCACATTCATATGAAAAATCATCCATTTCCACGTAAGATTTCACACAAATTCTATATTTATTTATCTTCTTTGAAAATTTCGGTATACAAACAGAAATGACAGTTTAATAACATGAAGGTCTCCATGGACTTTTTTTCGCAATGGACAACGGCACATTGCCTATATAGGGCAATTGTTTGTACTCTCAGAGTACGTCACCTATGAGCCTCTTTACACGATGCCACAAGATTGGGTGGATCCAAATCTAAACACTGTAGAATTCAGCAATTAGAAGTCTGTAGCTGAGTTCTGCAGTGTTGAATTTTTTAATTCTATTATATTGAACAAACCCGGTTTTACTCAACCCCTCGGAAATCTTAATTTGAATTCGGCTAATAACTTCACCTGGTAAAAAGAATTATTATGGAATGAGCTACATTTGTGTCGTTCAATGTAATAGGTAACCCTAATAAGGCATCCTGCCGGCTTAACCGGTTAATAATAGGGCACCAAATTGACTTCACCCTGGATTTGAGAATCGCAAAGTGTCAAGTCCACACTCACTTCCGAACCGCCGGATCTGGGAATCAAGGCCAATATTATGAGTTATCTAAAATAAAATCTTGCCTCCAGAAATGAACTTTTTACACGGCGTTACTCCGAAACCTAATCAGTTGATCCCCTTGAATTTTGCGTTGGGTCAGTTAATGTAAACCAAGTAATCTAACCAAACAAAATTTATATTATTTGAAGTATTTAGCGCAGTGATTCAAATATTTATTCAAGCAAATATGTAATATATGTGTATAGGAATTATTTCAATTAGCAGATTTACCTGAAGGACGATTTCCCTCGCCGAAATTTCTTATTCTTCCTACATTCACAAAATGCACACTTCATTGTTTTTTTTTTCACAGAAAACTCACTTGTAAGCACTTTAATTGCATTAAAAACAATTCTTTAAACTTTCTTTTTTATTTTTAATTAGTTTTGCGAAAAGCTGTTTGTGTAAACCTTATAAAAATCTCGTTTTAAAAAAGGATTCGACTGAACGCGGGAACACAAGCAATCAACTGACCCAATTTGACAGTTGTCTGGCTCTCAGATTTCACTACGCTCACATACAGGGAGGACTTTTCCTGTAGATCTTTTGAAACGCTTTATTTATTTGATGCGCACGTGTAAACTCGCTCAATGTTGAAATACCGAAGGTTTAGATGACGATGAGATGTATAATTAAAAGAAGCATGATAACATTTAATTAGTAATTAAAAAATGAGTTAAAAAAGTCAAAGAAAGAAAATCAACCGCACCTTCCCTTTGAGCTAAAGCCTCCAGTTTGGAAATCGTTGATCTAGTGAATCTTAAAACCTAGTCTATTACCGAGTTTCCATGGGAGTCGAGTTGAGTTGAGGTTGAGTTGAAATGACACTTCAACTCAACGACTCAACTCTATGCGTTTCCATGGCTGACTTTTCTGCCTGTGTACAAACAGCTGAATGTGTACTTGTATTAAGCAAGCAGCTGTTTTTAAATTTGACGTAATATTTTTGTTATTATAAAATAGCGATCATGGACCATAAAATTAATTTATTGTGTTCGTTGTATAACAGAAATGTTATAAACAGGCTCGACATTTTGACTTTTTTAACATTTGACAATCCCGTTTGTAGTTGTGTGCGTGAACTCTGCTCAATCTACCTATTTTCGTTGAGTTGAACAGAGTTGAAAATCTTTAACGAAAACTCTTGACTGCGACTGTTTCCATGGAGTTCAACTCTGGTTGAACTCTCATGGAAACTCAGGGTGTGTTTCTTTATTCATTCCGTAGAAGGAATAGACAGAAAATGTGTTTCTTTATTCATTCCCAAGTTTCGAATTGACAGATGAAGCGTTTCTTTATTCATTCGGAATATTCGGAATGTATTCTTTTTAAACTACCTCTTGAGGTGGAACACTTTTAGAATAAAGGTAATTAACCTTACTAATATAACATAATATAATACTGTCATAATTGTGTCATTTGGCAAGAAATCGGCAGCCATGGCCCTTATTTATTTGTTATCATTTTTAAAAGTATTTCTAATAATAATAATAATTTCAGATATGGATAATAATAATTTCAAATGGACCCCAGGAGACATCAAAAGTCTAATCTTATTATACATAGTTTACATATAGGTCCCACAATAATTTTTAAAATACACAACTCTTTTGAATAAATCACAATTTTTCTTCAGTTTGTTTACTGTCATTCCCGGTGCGTTTCTTTATTCATTCTATTCCGAATATTCCATCAAGTATTCTTTTTATTCTATTCCTTCTATGGAATGAGTAAAGAAACACACCCTCAGTATATGCCAACTATTTAATTGCCAAGTAAATCTTTGACAAGCAATTTTGTCATTTGTCTTGCAGCGAAAATTTCCATGGAGGCGCCGGATAGAAATCTTTTAAACCGATAAGTTGGTAGCAGTGGATAATGTTAAAGTGACATCTGTTCCTGTCACAGTCTAAAAAAAAGTTTCGAAGCGGTGATTTCTTGAGTGTCTTGTTGAACGAAAAATATTAGGATTACGTGAGATAAAAACGTGACAAAAGATACAGAAGCATCCGGGTAAGCAAATTTGGCATAATGTTTAATTAAATCTTTATATAAAAAAGGAAATCGGTGGAAAATCCAATAAGGTTTCGGGTACAAATCCGCCATTTTGTTTCCCAATTCGAATTTTGTAAAAAGATGAAAGTAAATAATCTATTTCCTACAGAATTTGCGTAACATTTATATTTCTAGTCATTTTCAACTATAAAAAGGGATAACCCAAACTTAAAGTATCAAATTGCGGATAAAACTACTCATAAAATGTATAAATTGCCTGTGACATCATAATTTAAGCATCATCGCAACATCCTCTGGTCCAATTTTGGAAATTAAAGCCTTTTTGTTGTTATATAATAGAAAAATGATCTGGAATTATTTACTTTGGAATTAGGTAGCTTAGTAACTTAGGATAAGGCTGCAGCAGTATTTGTACAGATTGTGATTTTGTGTGCTCTTGAAATTTCGAGAAGCTTAGGAGGTCACGTCGAAACGGGCCTACTCACTACACATGTCGCGACATGTTCATCGCTCCCTAAGATCTTAAAATATTTCCCCCTTGAATTTTATCATGCCTGATAAGAAATGTTTCTAGCATTAAGATTTTTCTTGTCCGTTTTACAGTAGGAACCTTGATATCTGGTCAAACTCTAAAAATTTGGTAAATATCTTGGGCTGAAGCTATATAAAACATCCGGTGTTGATTTAAAGACAAAGTTATTTTCAGTTAATTTTGTTTATTCACAACTTTGGTCTGTTCTCGCTTAACCAGGCAACAAGAAGATAGTCAGTTGCTTAACATCGTTGTTTGGGACAAGGTGTATGGCTGAGAGACTTTTATTATGTTGAGAGCGTCCCCAATATAAAATTTTATAAGAATATATTAGCAAAATAGATTAACTCATTGCCCCTGATAGGACGTTGGTGATGTCATTTTATTACCAAAAAATTGCTGCGAAGTAAGCTTCTTACCTTGACATATTTTTATCAGAACTGGTTGTAGTCGGGCTTATTCAAAAATGTGTTTTTTTTTAAATATCTATATATTCATTTATGCTGTAAGTTGTCTATAGGTGATCCTGAAGAATTTTCTATTCAATTTATTCTGAGAATCATAATTTTGGTTGGTATACGTAAAAATTCTTAGATATTGCCAAATTTTTTTCTGAAAAAGCACTGAGATTGATTTTCTTTAATTTTAGCTTTTATTAGCTGTGTTTATACAGAGAACGTATAGATATTTGTACCAAGTGTGAAACAAATGTTCTGTGGTTTTTTGTCAAAAACCGCATCATTTTTATTTAAAATTCAACCCGAATTATAATTTAATTTGTTAGTGAAAACTGATATCGAGTTCTGGTAGTTTGTTTTGCAGCGATTTGAATAATTGATAGACCCCAATATCAGTAGAGTATGGTTGCAAAAATATTAAAGTCAACTGAGCGAAGATTTGAATAATTGTCCCTGCGAATCGCACCTTGTCCTTTTCGCCCTCATTATCAAAAAATCAATCAAAAATTGGTTCATAAACATAGCTACTCAGCTTCGAAACGCCCTTTTTGCCGGTTGTATTTTTGAATGCTTAAAACATCTAAAAGCTCTGATGCAAGTACATCTCTATCTTCTTTAAAGCATTTCCAGTTCCTTGACATCGATAACACTGGCTTTGATTCTCAGGTCTCTCAGAAACATGCATCCTCACCCGACGTGACATTTATTCTACCCTAGGTGTCTCCACCATTAGTTTTAAGGCTATTAAGGTGGAGTCTTTTCCCTGTTACTCTGGTCACGAGTTGTGGATGAACTTTTGACCAAACTATCTGAATCTGGTTTCGATGTCATCGGTTATGCAAATGATATTGCCATCATTGTTCTGGGACTGTTTGTTTGACTCGACCATTACAGAGGTCATGAGATCATCACTCTGAGAAGTTTAAAGATGGCGTACCACGGAAGCCTTGTCAATCTACCCAAATAAGGCTGTCCTGGTACCTTTCTCCAAACGCTACAAAGTAAACCAAGGTCTTATTTGTATCCAGGGTATCACAGTTGTGTACTCAGACTCAGTCAAATATTTGAGAGTTAAGTTAGTGGAAACTGGAACGCTCAACTGGACTACGCCATCAGTAAAACCACAAGCGCCATATGAACATGCAAAGGGCTTTTGTGTAAGACATGGGATCTTACACCACAAGTGATGTACTGGATGTACAATGAGGTCGTTAAATCTGTAGTCACTTATGCGCCGCGATAGTTTGGTGGCTCAAGACTAAACTATTGCGTCGATCCTCAAGTGCAGCAAACTGCTACCGTCCTCACTATACCAAATCTATGAAGCCTAGGCTGAATAGATGGTTCGTCAGGAAAGTCAAATCGTCATTCGATGATAGGTTGAGAAGTAAGACTCTCAATACTACTTCAGGCAGTACTACTTCTGGTCCTTGGTAACCACCATCAAGAAGAATTTTTCTTCTTCCTCAACAGCTCCTTTCATTTACAATACGGCCGACTTATTAGTATCTCTGTTGGCTTCAAATTCTTTTTTACCCGATACTAATATGAGACCCCCTCCCCTCGAATATACCACCCACTGGATTAAGAGCTTCCTTTCTGTCTGTTCAATCAAGGAAATATTGCACAGCGTCGAATCCAACCCCATGCCATTTCGGCCGGTGTTCCCCAAGGGTCAACCCTATCACCCGTGCTTTTCTTAATCTTCATTAATGACCTGCTCTCTTTCTTTATTCTTCTTCTTCTTTGAAGAAGAAGAACTGATGTCTACTTTGATTAACTAGGATATCATATCGATTCAGACGCTTGAATGGTGTTGAATTCAACGCCACTGAATCGAAGTACTGTCTCATCTCCACAAAAGCTAGCACCGATCTTCCACCTATTTCAGTAGGAGAAGAGGATACTGAACTCTTAATATCCAACGGGTAACTTTAACGGAGGATCGGGGTGGAGTGATCACATATTCCAAATCTCCAAATAAGCGTCCCAATGCCTTGGGTTTCTTAAGAAATGCAGGTTCCTCCTTCAGCCAGCCATCCTCTATAAATCCTACATTTGGCCCTGCTTTAAATACAATTCGTATATCTGGGCAGGCGCGCCACAAACCACCTTGGCTTGTCTCAACAAGGTCCAAAATTGTGCCATCAAACTCATTGGTAATGGGCCCCTTTGGGCCTGCATAGACGCTTTAACCCGCCGTAGGAATGTAACAGCCCTGTCTATACTTTATCGGTATTACCACAGCGACTGTTCTACTGAAATTCAGAACCTTCTGCCTGCATGGCATTTTTTTTCCCGCAACACAAGACTACACCGCTCGGCTCAGCCTACCCACTACACCCTCCTTTTCGCGCACAATACGGTCCAGAAGTTCGTTTATGAAGAAAACAACTCGACTGTGGAATAATCTCCCGCAGTCAGTATTTCCGAACTCGTAAAACATCTTAGAGTTCAAACGTAATGTTCATCGACACTTCCCCGCAACCCCTAGACCCTCGCTAACCTTTTCTATCCTTCAAACCAAGCTTACCAAGCTTACTAGACATTGCACCATGACGTGAACCACATTATGGACTGGGAGAACTACTAAGCTTGGGGTTTTCACATAAAAAAAAGCGATACACCTTAAGTCTCATGTTTTTAAAGAGTGATCATGGCTCATTGCCAATGACGCCTAGAACTGGAGAAATGATCGTTATACATGTGGTTGAGGTATTTGACTGTATTCCGAACTGGTTTGGAGTATTATCGAAGGGTTTTCTGTGTGACTCTTCCATATCATTCCTTGCTCTTCATTAAAACGCTCGTTAAGATCACGGCACCCCTCAGTGGTAGTATGATATTTTTCGAAGTGATTAGCCATGATATGAACGTGATTATTGTCACGTATTCTTTTTAAAAGACTGTGAGCAATGTCAGATAAAATGCTTAATGAGAAAACTTTTGTGATACCGGTTGTTAATTTAGCAGCGATCTGTATTATTCTTTATAGATTTACTATTGTAAGTATAATTTTAGAAGAATTTTACCCAAAAGTTTTGAAAAAAAAATACGAATTTGTTGTAACAAACATTGAGAGAAATAGGAGAAAACTATCATATAGAAAGCGAAAAGTAGGACCGGCAAGAATCCTGAGGTACCCAGAAAGCGTTTATGCAGATATATGGGACATCAATGGAGTCATTCATTGACTGATTCACTAAACACTTCAAAGAGAAAGCACAAACATTCACAAACAAATTCAGCAAAAGTTTAATTTTCTCCCTATTGCCTCTCGCAATACCTTTCTCATTAAACTATCACTATAATATTAAATAAGTTAGCATAAAAACCTTACAAAAATTGTGAATGTGAATTCCCTAGCTTCACATGGAAACAGATCAATCCGGGCCTCTTCCCGCCTCCTGAAACAGCAACAACCTAATCTCCGACAACACTTGCTGTTCAAATTTCTATCGCTCCTCCATCGTAATTTCCCTTGTTATATTTCGGCAATAACAAAAATTCGGCAGTCCTTGTTTAATGTCCGGACATTGTGTATCATTCCTGATAAGAAGATTGCTGTATACAAAAACATGCACTTTTTCAGGTGATAACAGAAAATTTTATCAAGTTTTCTCATTTGTCTAATGTTTTGTTTTTTGTTTTATTTTGATGGATTCTGATATTTATATTGTTACCATTAGCTGAATTAACAATTTTACTAGACAGAAAAATCCTGATTTATCGTGTTTAAGTCCTTATCTTTTATGCTCAAAATGTTATCAAAACATTTTTGTAATTAATATCTGGAGTTTGACCTCGTTTATTATGATAATGAAACACTGTATGTAGATTTATTGCTTGTAAATGGAATTGGATGGTGCGAAAGAGTCACGTATGTTTTTCAATAATTAATATTTTCTGTATTTTCAGTAATTGATCTTGTAATTTACAGGATTTGTGTAGAAAAATCATAATGAATTAACTATGGCGAGAGTGAGCTACATTGGAGCAAACCAAACTTATGACTTTTGATTGTGAAAATCATCGATCGGTTACGATCGATTATTCATTTGATAAAAGAGCCTTATGTCGTCATTTTAAAACTCGTAACATTCTTTATCAACCTATGACTCATCGTCTGGTTTGTGTTCTTTAGTTTGGTGTTAACCGGGTACATTTGATGACGTAAATTGAAAGACTGCCGTCATCAGTACTGTTGTGAAAGTGGAAGCCATGCAAAAGTGCATTGATGAAATTCTAAAAAGAAAATTTTTCTGCCAACTAGGGATGTCTCGGATATTCTTACAAAGAATTGTAAATGTTGTAGACTCGTTTCCGTCCAAGTTGCATTTACTCCAGACATTGAAACAACGAAGCTCTTCTTACGTCATTCATATTCGAGAAATGGCTACCGAAAATTTTATTCGTAATCTAATATGTCCTTTAAGAAATATGCATCTAGATGCAAAAGCTGTTTTAGGCAGCAATGTAGGAGTGCGTGGTGGAAAAGGTGGAAAGTTTTGTCCGTCGGTGTAAGATTTTTTCGGAAGGAAGGTGTCTCTAAAATTAAATTATTTTTTACCTTTTAGTTAATTTTAAAGTAAAAGGGTTTTTTTTAAAACTATATTTTTAATTTTCTACTTTTTAGTCTACCGCGATTTTGTGGTGATCGTCATATTAGATTTATTAGTTTAGATGTACTGTACTAGTCATACACTTTCATTTTATACCCATACCCAGCGTTGTAAAGAAAAGGGGTGATCCGCCATTTTTTGTTGGCCGCCATTTTGTGTTTGTCACCATTTGGAATTTGGAATGACGCCACACAGTAAATAGTATTCTATTTGTCTAGGGGATTCTATTTGTCCCCGGATTTGTCCTAGTTTGGAGAGTGTCCGGAGGCCGCCCGGGAGGGGTTTCAAAAAGTGTCCGGGTAAAATCCGGGCAGTTTTGGTCTCAGAGGTGACCTGATCAATTGAATGATAAGCAATAAATTAAAACAAATCTTAGTTAAAAATTGACTCGTAATTCAATTGTCAGAAATGCTCTCGTTTTATTTGAAAGTTCGAGTCGCACTTCAATTATCAAAAGTAGACCTCTGTGCTGAAAGTCGAGTCATAATTCGTGACAAGTTGTTTGCGTTGAAGAAAGTGAGATTTCACGTCACGTTCTTCAACTCAAAAGACTTGTCACGAATCACGACTTGACTTTCAGCACAGGGGCCATACACCGATCCGACACGGAAAGAGGGTTTAATACAGTCGCCCAAGGAGTCTATAGTTGTCAAACGACTCAATTTTCGTCATTTATATAGGTGTTTGGTATCCCTACCGTAAACATTTACAATCGTTGAATACGCATGGAAACTAAAGTTAAGTTCAACAGCTTTTTCCAGGATTTCCTTGTGAACCAAAGGGCTGGGGTGGTAGCACGTAAGTTGTTTCAATCGACCTCTTTATACAAAAATTCAAGTGTGACAAAAATTAAGTCAAACCCGGAATGGTAGCCAGAAGCCTTACTCCCTAAGCTAACGAGGTCCCCTCAGTTACTACATGATAGTGTGTTACCTCTGCATGGGGCACACTACGACACTCGTTGCGCTTAAAAAAAGTACTTACTAGAAATTGCTCTCAACTGACGATTCCGAAGCTCACGCGCTCTTTTGTCAAACGCCGTACAGTCAAAAGTGCGTGGGATCTAAAGGGCCCCGTGTTCGATCAATAATATTGTCAATTCGTCTCTCACTAATATTGACGAGGCACGTTGAAAGAGGATATTGACCGTTTACCAGGGGCTCAAACGCATTGTGACTTTATTGAAGGGTATTGATAGAAATTTTGATTGAATCCCATTGACGCGAGCCATATTGAAGCGAGCATGGACGTTTGCAAGTTTAATTGGTCAATTATTTTGTTAGTTTCAAATTGGACATCATACAGGCAAAATGTCAGACGCACAGAGAAAAAATTCTGACGGGGAGCGAGGGTTTACAATGATGTTAACACTAGATTTACCACACCAGTCAAAATGACTGGTTTTGTAGTTTCATTTTCAAATTCCTAATTAACCCCATTTTTTTGTTTTAAAACGATGCAATGGTATTTGTAGCGATACCTAATTGAATAATAGTAGGCGGTCAGATTTATTTTTATATTCAAAATCAAAAAGGTTTTGATTATAATCGGCACTTCTACCAAACAAAAAATTTTTTTCTAAGGCCAGTCATTTTGACTGGTGTCGGTAAATATAGGTAAGTCAAATTGTCGGTATATCTAGTGTTAATGGTCGAATTGATAGCTAGATTGTCGAACTTCAATATTATTGTCAATACGTATTGGCAATATTATTGATCTTCTACGGGGCCCTCAGTCTGCGCAGTGAGGACGGCCCTTAAGTTTCCCGAGTGTCTGTTTTGACCGAGATTGTGCCGCATGTTTCATAGCAAGAACTTAAAGCCAGAAAGGGTTGATCGCCCTTCGCTGGTAGTCGATTATATAATTGGTTATCGATTCGATTTGGTTGGATTTCAACTCGCCAAAAAAAAAAAACATTTTCGTAAAAAAAATTTAAATTGGTATCCGGGAAAAAACTCAATTTCACCCAAATGTCCGGGATTTTTGTAGTTTATGTCCGGCCTCGGCAATTTAGGTGATGGCAGCCCTATATTTGTCATATCCTTTCATTTAATACCCATACCGAGTGAGTTGCAAAGAAAAAAGTAGCCGCCATTTTATATTGGCCGCCATTTTCAATTTTTAATGACCCCATATAGCTTATTATATTCTACTTGTTATATCCTTTCATTTGTCGGTGGTCGGAGAGCAGAATTCGGCCGCCATCTTGATTTTTTTACAAAATGGTCAGATTGCATGCATTGTTACGCGAACTATACATACATATGTTCCAAATTTGAAGTTGATTGGTTTATACGGAAGTGGGTCAAAATAAAATTGTTAGATATGTCTACATACTAATACAACATAAAGCGTATAAAAAAAAACTTGACAAGAACTTTTAAGGGAACAAGTTCAAAGCGCTGAGGACTGTGGAGAAACAATGCTTAAATGGTAGGTAGCATGTATAGAGCTTGCTCCCAAACATTTCAAGTCAACTTTCAGAAAAATTTTGCGTCTATATGCAAACATCCTCGTCTATAACGAGACAATGGTTTTTTTTCAGCAGACAGAGGAGTTAATTTTGGAATGCCGAAATGCCAAGAAAAGTTCGTTGCGGGAGCTGCATTCACTAAAATACATATATCAATGGTCAAAGAAACCCGTTTTTGCAAAGACGAAGAATGTTGTTTCTTAACAGCCACAACTATTCTTAAATAGTGTGATTGGTCATTGTGTCCTGCTTAGTTACTTCTTCTATTCTTGTAAAAAACACAATAATTAAAATTCACCTTTTGCAACACCTTGCACTTCTAACACTATTTGACGCGCATTGATGACACATAACGGTTGTTTCCTTCCATTTGTTTTTTGTCATAAATTTCCGAAGTAACTGATAACTCGCCTGTGTTAATTTATGCTTAAATGATTCAGCAATTTTTTTTATGTTTTAACAGTTTTTTTTATCAGTTTACAATTTTATGATATAGAGACAAGTCAATTTACGTAAATTTCTGCCGTGATGCAAAGAGAAAAAGTTTTTTGTCTGATTTCTTATAACGTTTTTTTCTTCTTTTTTATTCATTTCATCATGGCGAAAAGATAATAATTTGCAAAGTTTTATTGATTTCTCTGAAAATATTTACTTTATTATGGAAAGGTTTGTTGAGAAAGGTCATAAATTAAATCAACGCGTCAAATGCCTTCTGTGTGCGTAAAATTGCTGAGAAAGAATATATTAATTTTTGTTCTACAAAATTAAGAAAAAAATTATTAAAATCTATGCTCTAAAATTATTGTAGTAGAAAATCGCGAACGCATAGAATAATTTCCAAATTTCACGATGGTGTTTCATAAATGATAAATTAATAAATGGTAAGTTGACTCAGCAGTTGAATGAACGTACTTGTTGCGGCCTCTGGGTGACAGACAATGATTCATTCATAAAAGTGAAGTTGACTTAGTTGCGAAGTTTGTTGTTTTTATTTCTAAGTAAACTGCAACGTTTTTCTTGTTATGTTTTTCTTCCAGTCTACCAAATCTAATTTTAAATTCAAAATATTTTCATTTCGTGATATTTGATGACTACTAACCTTCTATAATGGCTTGATATAAGTTTTATTTGGTTAGAAAATTTTCCTAGTAACACTAGATTTGAATAACAAAGTGAGGAGAAATAATAGTCGAAAGTCCAAAAATCGAGTCGTGTGGCGTGACAAGTCGATCTAGAGTGTAAGTGGTTAACTTTTGGGCCGTTGTGTTGAGTCGCAAAAATCAGTTGTTTTCCTGAAATGGCATCTCTGTATAAGACAAGTAAAATTGCCCAGAATTTCTTATTTTGCCATGCAATAAAGTGGAAGTGGCGAAGTTTAAATGGCGTACCTACAAGCACATCTAATAGTATTAAATCGAATTAGTATTTCACCTCGGAATAAGAGGTAATAAGCTGAAAATTTGTATGAACTTGAACTGATTTTTGCGACCTTTGACCTCTAAGGCCGACCATATACTAAAGCTTCACACTTATTAGCAACATTTTGCACCCTTTTTATATGGAAGAAATCGTCACATGCCGCTTTGCTACATTTGTCCCCATACAAAATTGACAAAGACGTTCAAGAAAAAGATAACATAAATGTCGATTGTCTGTGTGTATGCCGCTTTTTAAGATACCCACATACATACAAAAAATTGCCAATTGACAGCTTGCAAGAAATCGCAGGACCGAAAACCTTCGGCTAATTCCTGCACGAGGGGAAGTGAAAATTTCCCCGCTTTTTCTTGCATGAGAAAATAAAGAAACACAAATTGGGTGAATTCTTGCTCCCGCGGGATCCCACATTCAAGTTCTGGAACAAAGCTATCATATCGGTCAAGGATATAAAGTAGAGATGCGCCGAATATGGGTTCGACTGAATACGAATATTCGGTCAAAAAATTAACCGAACCGAACATTCGGCCGAATTATTCGGTTCATTTTTGTGCAGTAAACAGGTTCATATAGGTCGGCGAAGCGCCTTGTGAGTAGCAGTGTTCGACCACTCCTTCAGGACTTCGCGCTAGGTCGACTCGCTCACTCAATACGGCGCTCTTTCTTTTATTGCGATTTCTTGAGTAATCGAGTTATTGTCAAAAAATAAGGGACTAAACTAAAGCAAGAATGTGGAGAAATGATGAGTGACATGAGTCGACTGATTTGCAATCTCGGTTTCAAACTAACTTCACCATTATCACGCTCACAGCCAGTTTGCAATCAAAATAAGACTTTTTGCACACACAAGCGCAACTGATTTTTGATCAATCGGTGTTCTGTGCTCAAGAAGCTTTTGTTGAATAAACGTACAACCGCAACCACGCAACTGAAACCGGTGGCTTTTCAAAGCGTACATGCGTTGCATTCGGTGACACACAGTATAGAAATATATGTATTCAAATGCGACTTGACGGAATATTACGTGAATGGAATGCATGCAACGCAAATCTTTGTCTACTTTAAACTTTTTCTGTATTGCCGCATTCGACATAGCACACACAATCATACACTCGTTACTTAGATTTTTAGGTTATGTTTAAAAGCCGGGACGGAAGGCAGGTACGCAATTAGGTGTTGCTGGAAACTCGCCGCCTGTCATGGAAGCTGAATGCAACGTAGATACGCTTGTCTGTCAACAGCTTGATATTGCTTCCGGCCGGCGAGAACAGTCGCCCGCAAGCAGCTGAAAACTAGTTTCAAATCGGTCTTGTTTCCGTCGACTCGCCTGTAAAACCTCATTTTTTTTAATTTTTGATTTTGCGAATAAATATGGTTGCACAAAGAAGTGCTCATTTCATTTACAAATACATACTACCTATATACGGTTCCAAAATACAGGCTCTTTAACATATGTTACTATTAAAATAATATTATTTAAATATTCGGTAATTATTCGGCAAACTAACCGAATATTCGGCCGAATACGAACATTAAAATATACGCCGAATATACCGAATACGAGTATTCGGCGCATCTCTAATATAAAGATTGCAAGTGGTCTGCAGCGCGTTCAAAACCCTTACTATGGTTAATAACTATGGTAAACTATTGTCGTTCAAAAACTCCGTAGTTAATTACTTCATAAGCACGAGCATAACTTTTTGGCATTCAAAAACTCCTGTGGTTAGCCATGGTGTAGTTAAATTTTAACCTTGCTCAGGAGCATGGTTAGCGATAGTTAGGAAGAAGTTATTTTAATGATAACAATGAACAAATCAAAGTGGAACACATATACAAAATAATTCAAACCAATAACGGAAACTTCATTTTAATTGAGTTAACCACGGTGCGTTCAAAAACCTCCATGGTTAAACATAAACTTTCGTGGTTAAGCGACACAGCATAACCACAGCTTACTTCGTGGTTTACCATAGTAAAGTTTTTGAATGCGCTCCTGATCTATGTAATGGGGTGAAGCGGTGTAGTTAAATAGGCCAAAGACGTACAAAAAGCTAATCGGTGATATAATGATTAATTATGCTCTTCAGGCATCTTTCAATTTCCATATTACAGGATTTTTTGCAATTTATCAGTTCTCATTAATAAAAGTTTGTCAATTTTTCCGTATTTTGGATGACTCGCCCTATGTACGTACCTAAACATTCTATTTAGCCAGACACGATTTTTCCAATTATATTCATTACAAATACAAAAAATTTCTTACGCAATAAATTGATTGGATTGTATAGAATAAAGTAAGCTTTTTTTTAAATAAAAATGACGCAACTTACACAACTTCAGCTGAAACAAGGAATTATTGCATTTAGTTTTGACAGAGTCATCTGACGTTGATATCATTGGCCGAGTTTATGCCCGAGTTACTTTTACTCTGTTAAACTAGCACTGTTAACTTAGCACCGTTTCTAGCAGGCCATTTGATAATTCACATTTTACAACTAATAACAAGCAAAAATAATAACATTTCTCATTTCACAAATAACAAAAAGCTAAAAAATTAATAATAAAAAGAATGTCTTCTAAATTATTTGCTTATAACAAAAATTTATAAGCAAACATCAATCCATTTTGACAGTATTGAGCTGTGCTACATTTTAGCTAAGTCAAAAAGCAGAAATAAGTTAGCTAACAGCGCTAAAAAAAATTGCTGTTTATGCCGTTGTTATCTTGCCTAACTCAGTTAAATTAACTTGGACATAAACGCGGCCATTGATAACAATTTCATGATGGGTATCACGTATTCGTATGCATTGTTTCATGTAGTAAGTCATCCACAAGGATTTATTCATTTCGAAATTACCTTTCAGTATTTCGTGCAGTTGGTAATAAAAATCGACAAAACCTTCTAGATTTCTAATAGCTTCATCAGTGTGTACTGGGATTTATCTGGATAGAAATCTGATTTTGAATTAAATTAATGAAGGATGACAATGCATAAAACCAATCACAATTTCTTGTGTGTTTTTCATCGGTTCTGTTGGGATACACTCATATAAGATTTTATCCGTGGCCATCCCAAATATTAAACAAAATACTTAACCCGAGGAGGAAACCGAAAATATACTATGTTCAATCTCTGTCCCCTGCTAGGGACATTTCTAGTGTAAATAAGTAGGGCTTGGAATAAAGCTAATAAAACTATTTTTAAAACTACATACAATGCATTAAATTATAATTTACATGTAGTTCTGATAAGAATAGAAGGACGGCCGGATTTTTGTTTATTCTCAGACAATAGAACAAAGAGAACGCCATCTTTCAAGGAATCCATTTTATAAAAACTTGGAAATTCTGTAAATATCATGAAACTTTACTGCAAACTAGATTAGGTTTTTTATTTACCTTGAAAACTGATAAAATATTTGGATATATTTTCTTATTATCTCTAAATTGATTTGACTCACACAATTCGGTTTTTTTAATTGATATTTTTTCTTCAAAATTTTGTGTTCCAATTCTGGAATTACCTTGTTTTGTCCCCTGTTTACTCTCGATGCGATTTTATCTATTTGATAAAAGACACAGTTTCGTGTGTGCCTCTTCTCTGCATATAATCAATAAAATGTAAACGCACAATAATGTAAATTAATCGCGCGAGAAGCCTATGGAAAATTGGTTGTTCCCTTTGTGTACCTTTTTTCGGGGGAGAGTTTAATTTTCACTGTGCATAGTCCAACTGGAATTGAAGATGGTGCTGTTGTTTGATTTTGTACATATAAATTTATATATGTATATGATTGTCCTTTTCTTGCTAGTTGATTTTGCTATATGCCCTGGCTTTTATGTGGTTTGTAGCTGTAGCAGGTGCTCTCTTTCCCTCCTACTCTGCAGCTCAGCTGGTCAATTCAGGCTATATCGTCGTCAACTGCTTCTAAAACAGCTGGCTTTCTTGTATGCATGAATGTGAGTTTGTGTGGATTAAGCAGTAGCACAAGCAAAACAAAAACAGTAAATACACTGTCGGGTTGTAAAAGAGGCGGATTCTATATAAAGATGAGCTCACAGCTCCTCCGCGCTTTTAATACACAAAGGTGAAGTGCGGAGCTCCGCACAAAACCCAACTCGCAACACATATGATTGTTGTATGTATGTGCCTCCTCTGCCTTGGCTGCTGATGGCTTCGGTTTTCTAGTTTTTTCTCCTGACTGTCAGTTAATGTTTGACAATTTTAGAATAAAGAGGCTCCATCGTTTTTTTGTCGTTGTGCACTGATACGCGATTCAAAAGTTTTTTTTCTATTGTGTTTTTAATGTTTTAATATAATCGAGTCAAAATTTTTATTTGTTTAAAAATAAACAATATTATTTGAAGAAATGAAAAGTTGTTAGCGTTCTTTTATGGAAAATTTAGTGTAGTTTCTGTTTCAGTACAAACAGTTTTTTCAACATTCCTAATTTTGGCCAAAAATGTAAGATTTTTATTTTTTTTTTAATTATATGTTGCCTTTCTTTACCGTGCACAAAAAAATTGCCGTTAACGTTTTTTTTTCTTTGATTATCGACGACTATTGGTGCTGTTTTTTTAGTTATCGGGGCTAGAATTTTAAATTAATTTTATTTTTTTATGAAACTTAAATTGTTTACGGAATAAACAGCTCAAAAATATTATAAAGAATAAAAAGTTTTTACTCAATTTAATTTTTTTTGTAATAAATGCAAATGAATAGTTTTTTGAAAACAAAGGAAAAACGGAATGTGAAATTATATGGAAAATGGAACACAAATCCATAAAGATTTTGTTACATTAGTATTTGTGTGTTTGATGACGAGTTTTACAGGGGTATTGAAAAACAACTTTATATTTTTACACACAGTCGGGCCTATATAAAATGTATTCTCATATACAAGAGTGTTCATGTTTTTTGTTTTTGTACCACTTTATAAAAGCTTGATCAAAAATTTTAGTAGTGTGGTGGTGTAGTGTACTTGTTTTGATTAATATTTGAACGAGAGTGTGTATGTGGAGTGGTGCCAGAATGAAAATATGTATGGGTGTGCATCTTTTGGGTTAGTTTTCATGGTTGGTTTTAAATTTGAGATTGCGTCAGACAAAATTCACACAAGGCTTTGGTAACAAAATATATGTATATAAAAAATGTTTTTTTTTTTTTTCATTTTATTTCTTCCTTCTTGATTATATGATTATTATACACAAAAACATTTAACAATGTTTTTCTTCTTTTACCTCCTCTAAAAAGCCCAAAGATATTTAGTTTCATCTCTCTGGTATGAAATTTTTGATTTTTGTATTTTTCATATTGGTATTCGTATTTTTTAATTCTTATTTTTGTTTATCAAGCATAAGAAGAAAAAAAACTTTAATCCAAATAAAAAATATGAAAAAAAAAATTGGCACCTTTTTTCTTTCTTATAATTATCAAATGTCAAGACTAGGAGGCAGCACAGACCTAGTATTTGTTTAAAAAACACAAATAAAAAAAAGTTTTTATTTTTACCGTTGATTTGGTTGATTGGATGGATTTATTCATTTTTTTTAAAACGTTTCTTAAATGTATGTGTTTCCCAATTTGAAGGTTAAACGGGCGAAGAAAAAAAAGTTGATGCAATCTACTGGAGGATATGCGACACACATCTGCGGAAGAGAGAACTTGCTTTTTTTTGTTATTTTTTCCATGGACTTGTACCGCGACTTGAATTTTTTTTACTTGGCTTCTGCACAAAATCGTAAACTTTGATATCAAATTAAGAAAATAAGAAAAAATCCAACAATATTTTTATGTAATTCTATTACACATACCTTACTCTAATGTGGTAATTAAAACCTGTGCTACAAATATATCCAGTATAATAATCTTTATCAGAGATCGATAAGGTGGGATTGTATATACTTACATACGATAAAAAAATTGTTTGTTGCCATCTCTTGCCTAGTTCCTATCTTCTTGTAAATCACTTCATAAAATGTTTACATAAAAGGTGACGCAATTCTCCTGTAAGCACTGTATACGTCTCATTTACCTACCAATTTGTCTTGCACTAGGAGAATTCTTAAGGTGCGTTTAAACTATACGAGTTTTCGCTGGCATTCGCAGCCAGTGCACTGGCACACTGTTTACATTAGCAGAGAATACTGGCACATATTTCTCTGGCAGAGTGATTGCCAGTGCTTCACTGACACTTTTTTTCCAGAGCACTGGTAATAGAAATTGATGCTGTTTACACAGGGAGTGCCAGTTCACTGGTAAAGTTATTTGGATCGGAATTTCATCTTATATTTTGCCATTTATTGACAACAACTGACTTCTTTTTGCCTAGAGATATATGTACATACATATGTATATCTTGTAGAGAGTAGAGACTTCGTTTTCAGATCTCTATTGCTATATGTCCCCAATGAAGCATCCCACAGTTCTGGACAATTTTCGTACAAGGATATTAAATTTTTTATTTCTTCTTTTGTCCAAGAACTGCCTGTGGTCCTAGAAATTCGCTTTTTTTTAATACTTTCCATTTTTTTTCTTATTGCTTGATTTTCGTGGTAACACTTTAAGGAAAATAAACAACTCCGTCCGTATTAACTCGTACAACTTTACAAACAAGTTTGTAAAGTTACCAGTGCTCACGAGAAAGACGTCAGGGCGTGTTTTTATGTGTTTAGACTGCACGAGAAATATCGTGCCAGTGTTTATGCCAGTGCTGTGCCAGTGCACCAACCAGTGCACTGACATGATGTTTACATTGCACTGGCTGCAGCACTGGCATTTGCCAGTGCAATAACTGGCAAAAAACTCGTATAGTTTAAACGCACCTTTACTTAGTTCTGGTTATACCAGATTTGTTAAAAAATATTATCTAAATATAGATATAGGCAAGTTTCCAACTTTAAATTCTAAAAGCATTGGTGAAAAATGATGGCAATTTTTTTTTAATATATGTACATATGTATATTTAAATCTTGTTTTCATATGATAAGATTATTAAATAACAAAAAAAAAAAAAACAACAAACCAACAGAAATTATTCGATCTTGATGGACTGTGTTACCTAAGACTGTGGGTTAAAGGTCGAATTATTTGGTTGAAATTTTTATTACAGCTATTTTTAATCTAGTTTTCCCTTCAGAATGTTTTAATTGTGGTGATAGCAATTCATCCTATGTTGCATAAAATGTCCTCGATTTTCATATTTTTAACGGTCGTGTAATCTTTATAATATCCCATGGTGCAATGTCTGGGAGCAAACTTTAGCCGAAAGAATTGAAAAAGAAGAATGAATGAAAGTGTACATATCACTACAGGTTTTAGTAAGCTAAGTGATCTTTCATCCAAATAATTCACAGGTATATTAAACTAGCTGGAACCCGGTGCACCTCGATGCACCCATAAGCTAATAGTATGGCGTGCGCCAAAACAATTGGGAATCTCAAAATCGCTTTTTTCATGGGTAATTCATTGGGAACTGGGAATCTCAAAATCGCTTTTTCATCCTACCACGAAAGTACATTCGAAAAGTGTTACTCCGTTCGTTTAAAACCCCAAAACACCCATTTTTATATTCCCAATCACAATTCAACGGTCCCACCGCCACTGTTGCCATGGTCAGATGCTATGGAGAGTGTTGTTGCCCGTAAACGAATTTCGAAGGGGAAATTACAATGCACGTGCGCTTGTATTTTATCCATACACGAAATGTTAATGTGTGTGCAATTGTCACTTCCCCGCCTGCGTTTAAGTTTCCAATTCTTTTGGTGCGCACTATAGCTTCCGTTTATTTTGCAGTTGAGGCTATAAGAATTTTAATATACAGTAGGAGACATTCTGAATAATCAAATAATAAAATATTCTGTTATCGATTGCAATTTCGTCATTTCCAACGTCCAAAAATTGTTTGACCAGAGTCATCCTGTAGCAAATGGATACGCATATTCGTTGGAGCGTGATTTTTCAAAACTGTTCCATAATATGTGATGCTTTCAAGCATGTGTTAAGCTTATTTGCAGGCGTTGATCGAGGTATAACAGGCAAAATTGAGCGAAAATCCCATGCAAAGTAGCTTCTGGAATCCCTCTGGACAGTCATCTAGGCCCACCCTTATTTATGATAATTATTCAGCTAAAAGTTTGCGATCATATCTCGACCAGGGAATTATACTAATGACTCCAGATACAGTATCTGAAATTTATCGCTCACAGGGACTAACGACGATCATAGTTATATTTCGTCCTCGTAATGATCACATATCGTAATAGCAGGTATCTGTATAAAGACGTTTTAACATCTTAAACTAAAGGGGAAACCCAAATTATAGCCCTTTTTCGCACAGAAATTCTTATACTTTTCCCTCTGTTACACGCCCACGTTCGAACACAGAGAAAAAAGAAAACAAATTACTGTGCGATAAAAGATCTCCAATTTGTGTTTTTGGAATGTAAAAAGGACTTAAATCCGTTAGTGGATGCAATATCTTCTTCGCTACGGACACTAACAAGTGTGGAGGATTTACATTTTCAGCCTGAATCACATTAACCCTTCTCCATAGCAAATTTTCTACCTGCCAGTCTTAATCCTAATCCGTTTTTCTTCCGCACACTCAGTACCCTCAAAGGACTACTTCGTGAACACAATTCCACCGCGTAATAGTCAGCATTTCCGGATTTCTACAACATCCAAAGGCTCAAACGAAATGTTCATTATCTTTTCCAGGACCATCTAGATCAGGGGCGGCCAACAATTGCTTGCGATGCCTTTGTTTAAGGTGTTACAATTCTTATTGCACGCAATACGACAGTATAAGTCGAATCATAGAAAAACTTGGCCAATAAATTTACAAACAGTTTTGAATATATATTTTATTTATTTACCCAAATAACCCATATTGAAACACTGTTTATAAACATCTTAAAGGCCCCCGAGACAGTTAACGTAGATTTTGGTTTGAGTCACACCAATAGTTTACGCCGTTGGTTTGACAGATTGGACAAACACTTACGTGTTTGATGCCCGTTTGACGGAAATTCATATTTTGGTTTGTTTGAAGCGCCGTTTGATCGTGCTCGCGTTTGGTCAAACCTCATCAGAAAAGCGAGAATATCTTTATCCATAGTCGACGGCATTTTTCGAAGCGTCACAAACTGCGGCGGTGGATTCTTCTGGTTTGAAGCTACTTTTAAACTGTTTTTCTAGTTTGACCTAATTGAACAATCACTCAAGGATTGAGTTAAAACGTTTGACCGTTTCGGGGGCCCTTTAAGGCAAGTACCCATTGAGCGCTCGGCGTTGCATTGAGCGGGCGTTGATAGTGTACACACCAAGCGTTTAGTTCGGCGTTCGTCTTTTTTATTTTCTAGTAAATACGTTTCTTCTATATGGAAGCGCGCGTTAGAATGTACAACAAAATAGCGGCGCATGTATATATCTCGTAGATGTGAGGCGAGTTAAATTAGGGTCGACTAAGCTCGACTCAGCTCTGTACCTGGGTTAAGTTGAAATTATGCATATAGACGCGAGCTCAGTAGTTGAGTAGTTGAATTCACTTGACAGCAGCATCTTTGTGTTTTGTTTGTGTTTTGTGACGCGAGTCGAAAATTCAACCTAACCTCAACTCAACTATTGAACTCATATGTATACGTAGTAACTATTGCGCATATTCAACGTAAGCAGCATGATTGTGGTATGATTTTCTAATATTTCTGAACTCGCATAACATTGTATACAATATTCATTGTTATTTGCGTTAAAGTCAACCTCGCTACCGTTTACTTTTTCGTCACGGTGTGATATCATCAATGGCAATGATAGTACAAAGCATTTTGGAGATATTATTTGATATTCGAATTTGAATGAGTAGAAATTCTGCTGGGCTTCAAATTTTTTTATTATCAATTTGTAATACATATGTGCATAGTTAAAAGGAAACTTACTCCCTTATTCTAAAGCAGTCACAACGAAATCACAAATGTGTTGTGGGTGTCAACTTGAAGATAGTTAAAATAACAAAATAAAAAGTAACGTGGAAACGAAGCAGAAGTGAAGTAGAGGTAACATTAGTCAACATTGGCATAGAAATCAAAATAAGTTCATAAGAAGTAAGTACGAGTCGCCATAGCTTGTGACTTGTGACTGGTCACAATTTTAGAATAGGGGGATTAGTATCTATTAGTATTTACAATCGAATTTCTTATCCGCTCTCATTTAGTGAATTCATTCAATATCCGAGTTATTAAGGGGTGTTTCACAATTCGAGTGGAATGAAATCGAATCGTAATTCAATTCCACTCGAATTATATAAATATATATGTTTCATAAATGGAGTTGATCGAAATGTGGAACATCTGATTTCGATTTTGAGTGTATATTTGATAGAAAACTAATTGTGGAACATCGCCGATTATATTTCTTTCCGATACAAAGTAGCCTTAATGAACTTACTATTGTCTTTATCAAAAGTTGCGATTATCACTAGTATTGACTTTTCTGTGCCAGTTTTTCTATACACAGTCAAGTAAGCTAATTATTGTAGACCATGCATGTTCATGTGCGGTTAAATTCAACTTAATTCAACTCGATTAATATATTTCGATATTATTCGAACACTAAGATATAAAAAATGCAAATTTTATTTACAAACACATTCCTCCTCCACCTAGAGAAGTTCTCATTACACACCAAGCGTAAATAATGTTTTGTGACTACACTTAGTTGGCTTGTTGCCATACGCAGATTTGATACAAAAAAAATCTTTGGTTCGATAATACTCGAAGACAGATAGCAGCAGAAATAACCAAGCTGGTTTTGTTTCTTCTTCCTCGGCTTCTCTCTGAATTTATATTTAAATTTATTTGATAACAAACAAAAGAAGAAATTTAAATTCAGTTTTTTCCTCTAAACATAAATCAAAAACAATTTTTTTAGACTAATATTTAACGTCATAAAATATTTTTTTGGTATAAATTATTGGCACCGTTTCCACACTCGGCATGTCAATAAAAATACGAGTATAATAAAGTAAGTCATTGGTTGGTGTCATATATGAGAAAAAATAATGTATTTCCTCAACATGGATGGACGGTCGTCACACAAGACATTTTCTACCACGGCAAATAAGTAAACACAGTTTGCTTTGGATCCACAGTGGTGGTGTCTGTTGCATATCTCCGCGTGCCAACTACTATACTAAATCTTCTATAGTATACTATGTCTACGATAGCGAGGCATGCCCATATTAATGATAATATTTTCGAATATCTGCGTCGCAAAAATATCAAATTGCCTCCAAGTCTTGACTCTTGGCAATTTTAATGGTAAACAGATGAATATATTTTTTTTGTTTTCTCCTATACAAATGTAGAAAAAAAAACCCGGAGAAGGAAGGGAAAAAATAAACATTTTCTTTTTTTAATTCATTGTTTTCTTATAGCAGACTTTGACCTACTTTCTTCATTTTGGGATTGTGCTGTTTTGTATAGGAAAAACGCGACTCAGTCGCGCGTTTATACAGAGTTGCAACCCGATTTGGAGGATATTTTTGGGTAGAATTTTCGATTTTTAATTGAATAATTCTTTTACAAAATGTAAGCGTAATTTTTTGAAAGTGATTCTGTAATTTATTGACGAAGAATGGGAATGCTTGGACATGCAAGCATAGAATTAATTTTTCGTTTGAGGGTTGCGACCTTAAGATGGGTTAATACCAATGAACCGATTGCAATTTTGGTATAAAAGACTTTCGTTTTATATCTTCTTTAAGGAACATAATACATCATCTTATATAATTATGTTTTGAGGAATTTTTGTTTAAAAATACTTCAAATGATATAGAACTTCCCAGTCAAACTTTTCAAACTAATTTTTCACTGTTATTTTAAATGAATTAATTAGGCTTGATAAACTCTTCTTAAATGGCCTTACAGCCCTTGGAGGAATCGGGTCTCTTGAAGCCTTTTCTTCCAGTTGTCGTAACTTTTGGTACAGGTTTATATTACCCTGTATTTTTGTAACCCTATTAGATATTTTTATGAATAAGGCACCAATCTACGCAGAATACTCCCTCCTATCTAAAACTGTAAAAGTCAAGGTTTCAACCCAACTTCCAGAGTTATTAGTCGTCAAAGTCAAAAATTTGTTTTTTTTCACTAAAATTTCAACTTCAACCACCCTTTTCTCTAAAAAATACGTAATTTATCAATATTTTTTTACAAAATTGGAAAGCTTGGACAATTTCCTATGCCCGACAACTTTTACGCCCCGGCCTCTAGTTTTGAAATTATAAGCAATTTTAATGTTGAAATTGGCTCTATTTTGTCCTTTTTTTAGTACTTTTCAACCTGAGTTTTGTCGAAAAGTACCAAATTGGTGCCTATTCACAGTCAGACGTTTCGACTATCAGATGTAAAGGATCATGTACAAGTATTCCAAGTCGTAGCAAAGATTCGTGAAGTCAAGATTGACGTCGAACAAGGTGATGCTGCGTGTGTGGTGGAACTGAAAGAAAACGGTCACTTTGAGGTACTTCCAGTAGATCAGACCATTGATTCTCAACTCGACCGTGGACTACTAGAGAGATTATGTCAGGCAATTGCACGAAAACGATATGAATTGAATAATAGGAAAGGTGCTGTCTTCCATCACGATAAAACCCGACCGTACATCTTTGATGACCCGCCAAAAAAGAGAGTTTGGTTGAAAGGTTTTGATTCCGCCACCGTATGGCGGATGTGGATGTTCTCAATAATGGTAAACATCAAAGAAACAATTAGAAACCTCTTGCCTAGACTAGCCAACTCGGCTTACCCCTGGGCTCGGCTCACCCCCCGCAGTCGGTGTTTCCAAACTCCAGAATAGCAGTACAAAGGGTGATTCCTAAGGTTGACTTTACCACATAAAAAAATGCCGTATTTGAACTCGTTTTGATTATATTCTTCTAGCAAAGCCATGTTCTGATGCAGACAGCTGGCTGGGTCCACTTTTGGTCCTTCTCACTGGCTCGCCTATTAGTTCTTCGATATTATCTATATTTCACGTTATAACGTAAAGTTTGGAAAAAAAATCAAATATTGTCTGGAAATCTGGAAAAGTCAAGGAAATTTGGTGGAAAGCATCCATGTTATATTTTCTTTGAAGAAATCTTGTAGAGCACTCCCACACCTCAAGTATTTCATGGATACTACTAGCTATAATACCTTCCTTCCTTCTTACTATGGCTGCATCCTTTCTTTATGATATTTACTAAGTTTCCATGTAGAGTTTATTCTGAGCTTACTCAGATTAAGCGCCCATGGAAACGGGGATTGAGTAAATTTTCGTTAAATCCAAGTAAATTCGACAAAACCAGTTAAGCCGGAATCCTACAGACGACAAACTTTGTTGACAACAAAGTTGGCATCATGAAATATACAGACCATCCAACTTGATTGTCAACATCCGTGCAAACATCAACGAAGTGCATCATTCAAATAACTTTTTTCAAATAATGTTCGCTGGCTAAGTTTTCAGCACCGCTACAGACATATAACATGGTTGCCAACTTCTACTAAAAATCAAAAATTTTTGATTTCATTCCAACGTCGACAAACTTTGATTTTAAGTTATTAACCAACCTACACACTTTCAATTTCAAGTCCAACACCAAATGTTGCTAACTTTGTTGGCAGCCAAGTTTGTCGTCTGTAGGTCGCTTAAGAGGTGCCTCTATTTTCTTTTGAGCCAGTACAATGTCATACTTAAAATGAGGCGAGGTTCCATTGTAATGATAAAAGCAACCAAATTAAAGAAATACGGGGAATAATTTCCAATGAAGGGCTTCTTTACGAGTTTCATTCTGCTTCAAAATACGTAAGAAACCTGTCTCCCGTTCGTAATTACAATCATACCCTATACCCTAGTAGGACATTATTTTTGAACTGGGGGATATTTCCCAAAATTGAGCCTCAGTACAATTTACTGTATTGTAAGAACAAATGTACTGCCTCGTGTAAGCCCGGCTCAACTCCTTAAAAGTTACAGGTCACAAAAAGGTATCAATTGAATACTACGGCCCGCGGAAAAATAGTAAAATTAATTTTGGCCCTTGTTCTGAAAAGGTTGCCCTCCCTAGATCTATAAAACCTACTCGCTGTTCCTTTTTGCGTTTTTTTTTATTGTCCCTAAGAATTTTTCACAAATTATTTACATTTATGTTAAGTCTTCTATAAACAACGACTTAAAATGCATAAAAAATTTCTTTCTGTACCATCCACCTACAACAACATTACTAAAATATTCCAAAAACTCAAAGGGGGCATTTTTTCCCCCAAAATCTCTAATTAAACCATTTCCAAAATATTATCTTTAAAACACATACCACAAATCTTAAAGGGAATATTGAAGCCATATGTTTTGCATCCGTTCATTTTACACAATTTTTGCTGGTCTTCGAGAAGTGCTAGAGCAGCATCTCATTCTAAGCCAAACATTCTTCTTAATAGTATTCTAAAAATATAACCAGACTATGAAATTAGTTGTTTGTGGCAAGCGAAATCTTTAAATTTAATCATTTGATGCTTGCTGACTCTACTCCCAGTAAGACTTCATTACACAGAGATTGTGTATACGGAGTATATCGACACTTCGAGAAAGTTCAATAGCCTTTGGTTATATTTTTTTTGTTTGTCTATAGAAATATATTGTTTATCTAATCCTAATTGAAATCTATAATTAAAACTGCAATTTATTTTCAGCTTAATATAATTTCAACATACATTTTTTTCGTTTTAATTTTTTTATTTAGTTTTGGTTGTTTTTATTTTAGTTGTTAAAAATAACTGATACTAATTGTCTATTTTCGATAATATTTACAGATCATATATATGTATATTTTTAAGTTGTGACGCACAATACAACAAAAATAAAAACTGTTGTTGCGCCTTAATTTGAATAAATTTTAAATTAAATTTAAACTTAAAAAATAGATAAAGTACTAAGGTTTTATGTTCTTGTGCATTAAAACCAATTTGTACTAGCTTTCACAACAAGAAAAGAAAAGCGTACAGGGTGCTTGAAAAGTGTTTGTTCTTTTTTTATATAAATAAATTTGTACAAAGGTCGATAGTTTTATACTTTTGACCGGTGTGTGCAAGAGAACAAAACATTTTTATTTCTTATATACCGCAACCGAGGGGACCGACTCTTAATAAATAAAATTAATTGTGAGGCAATTACCATAGTCGTGTGTGTTAACTGGCGGCAAATATTCAACCAAAATCAAACACACAAATAATTCGTTTATTACAAAGAAAATCTGTAGCTGTTTTTTTGAGCGTTTATTCACATTTTTTTGCCGATAAAAAAAAATTTCCAAAAAAGAAGACAATTGTTTACGTTTTGTGTATTTTTTCTTCACATACAATTATTCAACGATATATAGGTACTAGGCCAGCCCTCACAATGTCTGTCCCTGTACGCTACTCTGTCAATCTCGGTGACTTTAATATGGACGAAGGATTGCAACCGTCATCATCATCAGCAACAATGATGATGTCGGTAGATGCAGAGATGCGAGATCAGTGGATGATGATGCCTGACGGGGGCCGGCTTGGGAAACCGGATGCTGCTGGAGGTGAACAACATTCAGCGAATTTAATTAATAATAATATTAAACAACAAATGCCGCATAATTCACAAAACCTTATGAACGATGCATTATCATCCGAAGATTTAATTAATAAATTGAAGGAATACGATGCATTGCAGGATAAATATCACACTGTTTTGTTACTACCGAAAGAATCAAATGTGAGTATTGAAATTTATTTAAATTTATCAAATATAATTTACTAATATTAATTTTAGGTTTTTTTATGTAAATTTGCTAATTCTAATTATATACATAACAGCATCGAAGTTTAGAATCGGAGCCATAAAGCTGCTCGCACACTGCATCAGAATTTGTACGAATTTGTGCAGATTCTCACAAATTCGAGCAATTCTGATGCAGTGTGCGAGGAGCTTAAGGCGGATGATACGCGGCCTAATGCATTAACACCTACCTCAAAACAAATCCGCTGCTGGGTCTATTTTCCTTTCTAAAACTGTCAAGTCTCTTCTCTTCACCATTACATCATTGCATTTATTTATGTGTTCATTCTTAACTTTCGGTAGTACCCCTAGACTACCATCCCAGAGGTCCCGGGTTCGAATCCCGACAGCGCCATGGCCCTTCGCCTTTCCCACTGTCCCACCTTCCTGACTTTCCTTCTTTCTTCTTCCCTCTTTACATTTCTGATTCCTCCTGTCATAGCTTTCCTAGTCTTTCTCCGTTTCACCAAGCGCCTGTCATCGGTTGCTTGATGAGATTCAGCTCGTTTCAGGAGGCGTAACACTCCAGCGATGCCACGATGTTAGAGTCCCGATAGTAATAGTTGGAGTAGTCAGCTTCTCTCTTCCCTCTATTTTCCGACTAGAGCTGCTGTTCGACATTGCACTCTATACGAAAAAAATAGATTGTCGACAGTACAAAGGGCCTTTCCCTAGCCGATCTATCACATAAAAAAAACTGGCCCCTAGACCATCAATAATATTGACGGTATCCATTTGTCATCAGACAATCTTTCAATATAATCCATAGACCGTTAATAATTTTGCGCAAATCAATATATGGCACAATATTATTGGTAGTCTAGGGGCTCCATTAGAAAAAAAATGGTCACCAGATTTTTACAGACGGGCTTAACATACCAATTTGCCTATATTTTCTGATCATTTATACGATCTTTGGCTGTGTGACTATCTATAAGTTTAGTGTCACTTTCGGTAGCTTATAGCTCTCAATCCCTTCCAACCCACTGCTCAGCTTCGCCGACCTGCACCGACCTTCCTTCTGTCTCAGTGGGCTAAAAAAAGCTGCAAAGCCACGCCATCCGGATCACCGGAGATGACAGCCTTTGCATCTCCATCGACTTTCTAAGCCACCGTAGGAATGTAGCAGCGCTGTCAAAGTTATATCGCTATTACCACTGACGACTGTTCCACTGAAATATCCGCCTTCCTGCCTGCACGGGAATATTTCTGCCGCAACACAAGACTAGCCCACTCTGTTCATTCTCATACCCTGCAATTACCTTTTTCGCGCACAGTAATGTCTAAAAGTTCGTTTATAAATAGAACAGTTTGGCTGTCGAATAATCTCCCACAATCAATTTTCCCGAACTCGTGCCAAGAATTCAAACGTGCGATAGGTGCGAATGGTGCACTTTCACCGGCCGCAATTTCAGAAATTAAGATGTTAAAAAAGTTCTTGAAAAAAAAATGATGCAAGAAATTGCACAATTTTACCCAATTTCTGTCCCTGTACTTTTTCATTCAAGAAAAAAAAAAACCGTGGATATTTTATTTCTCCTCGTGCAGGCAGTTTCCAGAGATTTCAGGTTCGAGTTTTTGATAAAATTTTATTCAAGGAATGTTACTCGAGATTTTACTCAAAAAGTTAAGGGACACACCCTCGTCTTCGAGGATCAGACTCGAAAATTCGGGAAAAAATCTCCCAAGCGAGAGAAAAATCTCATTCGTTTATACTACGCTGGAGCACTTTTAAATTCTATTCCAAGAAGAGGTAAATGAACAAAATGTGGAGAACAAAACTCCTTGTGGCGAGAACAATAAATTGTCTAACAAAATAATATGGCTAGTTTCACACCAACAAAACCAACCAACAAAAATTGGCTGTAATCGTCTATTCCTTTTGAAATTCGATAAAGAGTCGCATGGGTTTTCACAAGAGCCAATTTTTCCAACGAACTATACCTTAGAAGGCTTTCGCTTGTTGTTGTTGTTTTTAATCTTAATTCTCCACTCTCCTACTGTCTTTTTTTCAATGAACGACTTTTTCAACAGATTTTTGTTCGTTGGATGTTGACCCAACTATGAAAATCTTTTTTCCATTGTCCTTCACTGCGTTTAAAAATGAACAGCTTAAAGTATAGTGCAATAAAGCATAGTGCACCGGGCGCAAAAAACTCAAGCGCCGGCCCTGTTCTCAACAATATTAAATTTATTTTCTCTCCTGAAGAGTGAAGCTCCTAAAATATCTCATTCTGCATTTTTTCACCCTAAAATTTTGGGGCGAAAACCCCAAGTTGGTATCCCTGGCCAGATGAGTTCCTATGTTCTTATTTCTAAGTAATTTAAATAGGGTTAGCCATTTATGTAAAAGCCTGTCTGTATAATTTCCAATTTCATTTTGTTCGAATAAATGGTAGTAACAAATAATCACCTGTTATCAGGAATCGGAGTGTTAAGGAGAGACGCTGTTTTATTGAGTGAAAAGTCGAAATCCGAAGCAATCATTCATAGAAAGTTTCTATTACTAGCCTCATCTCTTATTTCGAGTTCTCACACTACATTTTCAGCAATTCCAAAATTTTCTTCAACCCATCATGTCCTTTTATTTATTCTGTTTCTACATTTTCTTCATCTTCCTAAAAGAATTACCATTGTCATTGTAGCCGCAATAATGTCTTCTCCGTATGACGAAATTTTCCTCTAAAATAACATCTTTGGAAAAAGTGTATAACTTCACTTAACACTTTCGATTAAGTGTATATATGTATGTAAACTTAATTTTCCCTTTAGGGTATGAATCTCCAAAAAGCGGAGCAAAAAAAGTATAACTTTCCACTCAGTATAACCTCTAAAAAGTTTATAAATGTACACTTATTTTACATTTCCATTGGGTTCCATTTGTAAATTTGTACACTTAAGTGTATAAGTGGAAACCTACCTTTACCTTTAAGTCAGTAAAAATGAGAAGAAATTATGAGAACAAAAGAAAATATAAAACATAGAAAACAGTGAATAAAGCTCACGTTAATTCCGCAGAAAAGCAAAAGATATTAGTCTACACTGGCAAGAAAACTTCGAAGACAGCACTGGAAGTTTTATTCACTAATCGCATATTTATAATCTTTAAAATTAACATTCAATTGATTCGTCCAAATTGGCATTCCCAGTATCACAGTAACTGAAAACACATCTCGCTCCATCCAATGATTTTTTTTAAGTTTAAAACTAGAGTATCTGACATGCGTTTTACTGTCTAGCAAAGGGAGGCTTGGATTGATTAACATGTTCCAAACAACAATACCAGCGGATTAAAGCAAGCAAAAAACCTGCTTGGGTATGAATCGAACCTTAGTCTAGTCCATCGTCTATTCCCAAGTGATTTACGCTGAATCATTCTTCAACGTAGACGCAAGATCCCCCAACCTAGCAACAGCTGAACCTTGGAACAGTATCTTGAAAAAACGTTGCGGTTCGGACTCATTGATTTCTTAATCGATTCAGTTGCTCTGATTTTATTTATCCGTCAGTAATTGGAAAAAAAGAACATTTCTAATTTCTCAATGCAATTTCTTCGCCCTGATGATCCGGCGCACGTGGACATTGAACGATATTTTTTTCGCCTTTTTTGTAGTGCTGCTATTCTAGTTGTGACTATAAAAAGCGCTAAGTAATGACTAGGTTTCCTTACCGCGTCATATTTGCAAATATTTCTTCAGCCACGATTTATTTATTGCAAAAACAATTATAGACAGACGAACATGGCCATAAGTAATTTGCGCATAATGTTTTTTTTGAAAACGTGTCTCACAAGGAGGGGAAGTGATCAACATGAATTGTATGTATGACTATCATTAAAGTTATTAATAAAAAATCAAGAGTAATAATACATCATTCCAAACTTCTTCTTTACGCTTCTTTAATCCCTCATGGGACATAGGGCGGAAACAGTTGCTCTCCAGCGGACTCGGTTTGCGCGACGGCTCTCAGCTCTGAGCAGGATCTCCCAGTTGTTGCGGCCTCTGCTAATAGGGCTTTCCTCCACGTTGTTCTAGGTCTTCCGACTCGACGGGATCCTTGCGCATTCCAGTCAAGGGCCTGTTTGGCTAGATTCTCTTTTCCGCGTCACAAGGTGTGGCCAATCCAATTCCATTTACTTCGCCCTAGTTTGCTCTTCCTTCCTTCCTTCGTTGTATTTTCTGTCTCTGTTTCCTTTTCTTGTTTTTATTGCAGATATCCCGGCCCTAATGTTCGTTTCTATTAGGAAGTGGTCAGAGTCTATATTTGCGCCGCGGTATGCTGTCACATCCAGCACATTGGATTGGTGGCATGCGTCTATAAGGATATGATCAATTGCGTTGTTGGTTACATCATCAGGTTGCTTTTTGAATATCCTTATGCTGAAATTAGGTGCTGAATATATTCATATTTTGCGCCATGGCAAAGTTTATTAATCGCAATCCATTATCATTGTGGTGTTCATGCAAACTAAACTTTCCGATTGTCGGCTGAAACGCTGTTTCTCGTCCTATAATACCCCGTTGAAAAGTTGAGTCGAGGTTGAGTTGAGATTTCGGCCACCATATATGATGTCGAGTTGAGTTCACTTTTGGTTGACATAGAGTTGAACTGATATCAAAACGTAACCTCAAATTTTTGTTTGAGATTCTCATTTATAGATACGTAAAAATTCAGAACGAAATAATTTTTTGTTCCTGTGCCCGAAAAAACACCGAACACAAAACTAACGCCGAAAGCGGTCTTCACGGACGGTAAACAAACAAAACAGATGTCTCTTAAGTCCAATTTCAACTCAACCCGCGTATATGAGGCGAAATATCAACTCGATCCAAGGTAGGAGACCTGTGCTGCTATTCTCGTTGGCGAGTGACGTGACTCCGATTAGCGCGGTGGAATGAAATTGCCGATACCTACACACGTATCAAGGAAAATGTCACATCACACGCCACTTTGCGTCAATTAAATACGATTTGCTTGCTAGAAATCTGTTAGATTGATAATTAGAACTCAAATTTAAGGTCGAAATGACACATCTGTCACGTAACTCGACAAAGAGAATAAGGCTGCTGAGTTGGGTTGAGTGCATCCAGTTTCAACTCGACATCCGTTTATGAATGGGTTGAACCCGGGTTGAACCCGGGTTGAACCTGGGTTGAACCTAGTCATAAACGGGGTACTATTTTTGCATTGGCATCTCCTATGACTATCTTTATGTCATGACGAGGACAGCTTCTGTATACTCTCTCTAAAGAGTCTTAAAACATCTCCTTTTCCTCTTCCGTGTTCTCTTAGGTAGGACCATGTACATTTATTATTGACTAATTGAAGAACTGTTACAACTATTATTAGCATTTTTTTTTAAGTAAAACTAACAATTTATAAAATATAATAAAAAAAAATCAAAAAACCGTTCTTACATGTAATATCAAATTAAACATTAATCAACTTTTCAGCGTGAAGTAACAGCAGGTGGACGTGATGGATCAGCCTATGTATTACGTTGCCTCAAAATGTGGTATGAACTTCCCTCTGAAGTTCTGTTTGCTGCGATCAGCCTTGTTGATCGATTTCTGGATAGAATGACAGTTAAACCGAAGCATATGGCCTGCATGAGCGTTGCATCTTTCCATTTAGCTATAAAGCAATTGGGACTTACCCAGATTCCTGCCGAAGATCTGGTGACAATATCACAGGTGAGAACTTAATTTAATTTTTTTTTCTCATAAATCTTTCGTTTCTAAGAAATACAAAATAAAAATTTCACCTTTTCTTCTTTCTGATTTTTTTTTATTTTTTTTTAATTTCCAGTGTGGTTGCACAGCTGGTGACTTGGAACGGATGGCTGGCGTTATTGCTAATAAACTTGGTGTACAGATGGGTCATGCTCCAATAACATCACTTAGTTTTCTACGCATTTTCTATCTGCTCTTCCGTAATTTAGCCAAAGATATTGGTGGTGATTTCTTTAATTTCTTTAATCAACATATTAAACTGGAGGAGCTAGAGATGCGTTTGGAGGTTTTATTGTGTGATGTTCGTACAACTGTGACATCACCATCAACATTAGCATTAGTACTAATTTGCTTGCATCTTGATTTTCATATCAAGGAATCATATCCAAAGGGAAGCCCCGAACTTAAACATCTGTTTGAGTATATATTATTTTTACAAAAAGTTTTAAGAGTAAGTATTTTTCATTTAATATAGGTCAGGCAATGAAAAGGTATAGAGGGAAATACTTGGAACATAATTTTTGACTTCGTTACTTTGTTTGGATTAGTTAGCAGGTGAGCATATCAAAAGTCCCCGCTCGTAGCCCTTGAGCCCTTGGGGGGAGGGGAGAAGGGGGTTTGAAGGTCCCATTTTTCGGGTTTTCGCCTATAGCTGGGAAACTATGCGTCGTAGCGAAAGAAAGGTGATTAAGTTTGCTACAAGTTTTACTCAGTCTAGTTTTTCGATTACTTGTATAGTTTTCGAAGTTTATTGACATAGACATTGGCACGATCAGAACGTCCACATCACTTTCTGCTTAAAGGGTCCTTATACCATTGTCCTCAAGTTTCACCCTAAGCATGTTGATGAGCCTGCTTTTGTTGTTCGACAGAAAATCTCGTTTTTTTTACGTTTATCTCGGTGTCTTCTGTGAAATGGGTGTCAACAGACTTGATGAGTCGATAGCGCCTTTGATGTTCTGCTACTTTCTAGCTTCAGGTTGATGAGGAATAGTCTTCAAGGACTACAGTTCATCTCCTTCCGTGGTAGTTCTTCGTGATGAAGTGGATGTAGTTCTCGCAGATTGTCGATATCTTGGCACCTCTTTGCCGAATTACTTTATGGGGGATGAACCCGCCGTCAAATACGATGTCTAGTTGTGCGACATGTACATCCTTGGTCGTAGTGTTGAATATTCTCACTGAATAAGGCTAATGGGAACGGGGCTAATTCGTATTTCATGTACTACTTTAAATCTTCGTCTGTTTTTGCATTTATTTTTTGGGTGCATCGTAGAAGAGTAATCCGGTCAAAAAGAGCAAAAATTGTGAGGTAAAAACGTTTTTTTTTCTTCCAAAATTTCAGACTTTCAAGAGCAGATATTTCGAAAACTATATAAGATATCGAAAAACTTAACTAAGTAAAACGCCGCTAGAAGGCATAGTCTCCGAGATATAAGCGAAAAAACGAAAAATGGGACTTTCAAACTTCCCTCTCTCTCCGGCTTTTGATATGTTCACCTCCCAACTAATCCAAAGAAAGTTACGAAGTCAAAAATTGTGTTCCAAGCATTTCCCTCTTTACCTTTTTTTTGAGCATTCGTTGCCTGGCATATAAATAAATATTAATGTAGAATTATATAAACAGTAATATTTATTCTTAATTCCAACAGATTCCAGATCGTGTATTCACTTGTGGTTTCAGTGTTGTATCTGGTATTCTTTCGCATTATAATGGCCAAAATAAGCAACCATATAAGCAACGTTTAGTTTGGAAACTTTCTACTCGTACATTACGAGTACTACGACCCACAAATCGGTTTTCTTCTGATTTACCCACTATCCAAGAAGGCATTGCCAATAATATTGATGATAATAATTGTAGATTAAGGTAAGCTTTATTACTATATTTTTATTTTATTTATGTTTTTCTTATATTTGATGCAATATTTCGTTTTTTTCATTATTTATTTAGTGATTAAGTTATGCGTACACGTGCCTTCTATAAATTGCTATTAGGCGCGAAATTTGTCAACAAACCGAATCCACACACCCATAATTTGTGCTTTTTACGCATCATCGTTCAATATTCTTTGTTCTGATGGCAATGCATATAAAGCTTAATAGGAATTTGTTTATTTAATTTTTTTTTATTATTTCGTCTTGCAGTTTATGCCATATATGTATATAACTAATACGTTAAAAGATTAGTATTATTGTTTAGTATAAATCTGTTGTTTATTATTATTAAAAACCAGTCTTTTATATCCCCCAATTGGCGAAAAAAGCACAAATTTTTGGAAAGTCGCAATAAATAATATCAGCAGATAAGAATTTTTTTCTAAAAAAAATATTCTTCATAATTACGCAAATGTATATTAAATTTGAAAATGATAAATAAGAAAATGAAGATCGATTATAAATTGCAAGTTTGCGGGTTTGCTAGATTTTATGCTACAAAATACAATTATTATAATCTCTATAGGATGTTGAACTTTTCAGGCCGCCATTGAGGTGAAGTTGATAAATTTTGCCTATTCTAAAGCTAATCAATAAATCATGTTTTATTTGTTAAGGAAGTGAACTATATTGGATTAGATGTAGGGGTGTTGACTTCTAGGATATTATTAGCTGTTAGAAATGATGCCTATAATCATCGTCTTAAATTGTTTCGTTTATTTTTTTTATTAATCGGTTGTAAAAGTATTATAGTTTTACATATTTTTATTTTAGATTAGGAAACACGTTAAAATATACGGGGATTAAACAAGACGATAAATTTTTAATTCGAAGTTTTTACCTGATTCGATTAGGCTTTACAAAATGCCGCTAAGTTATTGCCAATAAATTTATAATTTGTTTATTTTTATTTTTTTATAACGTATAATATCAGATTCGGAGAGTAATTTTGTTTTATTTTCTTTGGGGGAAAAATTGTTTTTATAGTATCTTAAAAATATTTTCGTAATCATGTACAGAAGAATAAAACAGTAGTGTATATTCCAAGTCCCAACCTTATGTTGCGTGAAACTGTTTTATACGAGGCTCGATAAAAGAAAAGAAGGCTGTTTAGGCTCTTACAACTTATAAAGAAACACAAACCAATCATTTTATTTATTAAATTCATTTTAAATATTAGTGAAATGGAGATCCGCACTAAAAATGCTTTACAACAGTCGCCTAGATTTCAAATTAATTCTATTTTTCTAGGCTTTTTTATTTTAATTATAAGTCCACAACACCACGTCCACAAGATATTCCTCCACCTTTGTATGCCTTCAGCACCATCCCAGCTAAAATGCGAATTTAAGTCGGATCTTAATATATTTTGCAGATAAGTGAGGAAATTTTCTAGCTCTCTGCTATGCAAATTATGCTCTTGAAGCTTTCTACGAACTGGACGAGCACTTATCTCAAGTATGAATGGACCACCTTTGAGGCATAGGCAATGTGCCGATCAGTTTTAGCACTAGTTTTTCTTTTTGCACCGCGATTCTCCACAGATAGTTTAGGTCTCAATGCATTTTCAACCATTTTCTTCGAACATCCGACAATTCTAGTTATTTCCCGATGAGATTTTCCTTTTTACATACCAAGCGTTTAGCTCGATGTTTAACGGACGTTTTCTATTTTTTTTATTTTCTAGTATATATGTTTCTTTTATATGAAAGGTGCGTAAGCAGGTACAACAAGATTGGCATATGTATCTTAAAGTGACCGTGAAACGCGCACTCTTACGAAAATATCGAAGCGCACGACTCACGGGGCTCTTGGTCAAAAGCGCGTGTTTGAATTTGTACACCTAATAGGAACTTTTTCATTCTTAAAACGTTCATTTAAAAAGCGCGCTTCAAAACGCCACAAATGTATGCCATGCCTGTCTTCCTCGATGTGTCGTCTATATATCTTTTCTTAGGGCGACTTGGTGTACGCTTTTCTGACAGTATTCTCCTCAGTACTATCTTTCCCGGGTTGCGTTCCGCACTTCGTTCGACAGGACCAATCAATCGTGGTCTGTTTATTTTAATCACTTGGACAATGTTTCTAATTTTACTACTTTTCATGCAACTCGGAGTTGTAAGTTTTCCTCCAAATGCCTTCCATCTGCTTTCCTTTGTAAATCGAACGAAAGATTTTCCTTTCGAATCTTCCTAACAATGCTTCGTCTGCATTTTTCAATGTCCACACTATATAGTAATACAAGCCTTATTAGGATTGTTTACAGTTTCAATTTTGTTTTCCTTGATATATTTCTTGACGACCGGTGCTTACGTAGAACAAAGTAGCATTTATTAGACAGTGCTATTCGTTTTCTGATTGATTTCGGCCGATTTATCATTAACGTTGGTTATAATCGGGCCTAGATATACAAACTCATCCACTGCTTCTATGTTGTAGGTGTCGATCGTTATGTTTTGTCTGCTACTTCTGGTGTTTTTTGTGCACATATACTTTGTTTTGTTGTCGTTTAATTCCAACCCGATTTTTTGCGGCTTGCTCGAGAGCTAGAAAGATCGCTTCATGCTTTCAAATGATCTTCCAAGGATAGCAATATTGTCCGTAAAGACTAAAATGACCTATGAAATATACACCCTGAAGTATTAATCGATCAGCCTAGTGCGTTTCAATTTATGTGTAACATCAATTTCAATATGCCAAACACTTGGCGGTATGCATTTAATATTCATACATTGTATTAATTTATTTCAACGATAAGAATATAATTTCTATGTAGTTTTTTAATACTAGCAGGAGAACTTGTAACGAAATAAAGCACTTTCACTTAATGAAATTACTTAGCTCAAGGACAAAATAGAGGTGAACAAACTTAACTGATAAATTGTATTAAAAAGTATTGATTTACGTATTTTTATATCAAATTGATGTTAAAGACGTATTTTTACACAAAATTAGAATGAATGAATGAAAATAGCGCAATAATATCAGTAGACGTATGTTAATTATATTTAGTCCTCTCGGTATATACATATGTATATATTTGGTATTGTCCAACAGCCTAGAAACAAGTAAAATGTCTTACTTGTTTACGATATTTCTTTCTTTTTCGGATATGATTGTATAATATTTAATTTTGTCAATTTCAATCCCATCAGTATTTACGCTAAAAATAACCTAAAATAATCTTTAAGGTGTAAATTAATCTCGGGTAGCTAGAATGGAACTTTTGCAATTAAATAAAGGAATCTATTTTTGTTATGATCTTAAAATGGACTTAATTAAAGACTGTTCTGCAATTCATTAAATTCATATTTTGCAATCATTTAGTTCTAGCGAAATAGATTGTGGCTTCACGTTTTTATTTTGCCAAATAGTTTTACGTCAAACTTCTTTTAAAATAGAATAGTTTATTTCCTATATTTTTTGGGCGTAGTTTCTTGTTATTGGAACTAGTACTTAATTCAACTATAAATTGTATTTACGTACTTTATTCGTCAGAATTTTTGATGCTTTTAAAATTTATTTATCACAAAAAAACACGTCTATTTTAATACTATCATGTGTACCGTGTCAGTCATTTTTGATTGATGCTTTCTTTAGTTCTTGTGAGCTCTATAGGATAGAGGATGACCTAAAATGCTTTTTTAACAAAATTATCTATTAAATACGATATTTTCTGGATATGTTATTTTGCTCTAAACAAACCATCAAAACATATTAATTCTCACACTAGCCTTGAATGGAAATATAAAGAACGCTTTTTTTTTTTTCCAATAAATCCTATACCAGTAAAAATCAAATTTAGATATCTACGCCATGCGATGACATTTTTCATTGTTGTAATTAATTTTCGCCGTTGATTCTAGAATTTAGGATGTTGATTTTAAAGAATTCGGTATTAGTGGACTGCGCTCCTATATTTTGCGTATGAGGATTATCAGCTTATCCCTTGTGTCTCAGATTGTTTATACTTATGTTAACTAGCGCTTTAGGTTATCTCAACTAATATGGGCACATCAGTGTTACTGTATAACAATACAAAAACTGATTATCAAATAAAGTTAGTTTTTTTAAAAGTAGTTCCACCAAAGCATTGCACATAGTTCATAGTGTAGATGGGACATGGAATAGTTCAACCAAAAATTTTTATACTGGTTTGGTGTTTCTGAAAAAGTTTAAATTGATTGCGATGATCGATTTTTTTGACCAAACTTCAAGCTATTGATAGTAATTTTGTTTAAACTTACAGAAACTAGGGAATACAATCCCGGATCAAAATCTCAATCCCGCAAGTCTGCAAGATAGTAGTTAAGTAGTTATGTTTATGAATTACAAAGTATGATATTAAATAAGAGCGTAACAACCTACTGTGTCAGTCAAAGTATTCACGCCAATTCTGAGCTACGCTGCAACAGCTTTTCCTTCCAAGTTACGCCGTGTCTCCGTTGGTATATGTGCAGTAAACGCACTTTAACAAAAACATGTGTAAAACCCGGCTTAATCGGACGTTTTTCGTGGAGTTCTCTTGGATTTAACGAAACTCTACTTAACCTCCTTTTCATGGGCCATTACTCTGAGTTAACCCAGGGTAAATTTTGCATGGATACTCAGTAATTGATCACGTTCGGATACACGCACATAAATATACTTTTGTGTTATTGCTGTATTGCTTAGTAGGCATATATTTTCAACTAATGAATTTAAATAATTTGTGGAGTCCTGCACAAGAATCGACTGATTTTTAATCCCAATTTCAAACTGGTTTCACAATGATCACGCGCACAACCAGTATGCAATCAAAACAAAACCTTTGTCCAGACAAGAGCATAATTGATTTTGAATCAATCGGTGTTCTGTGCCCACCAAGTTTTTCGTCACGAGATTTTGGCGAGGTTTTGATTTGTTTAACTACGGTTAATTTGTTTAAACTTAAAACAACTGTTAAAGAGTTTTTCTTATTCTTTTTCTTAACCATCACTAACCATGCCTCCTTGCAGTATTTAGTTTAACTACACCATGGTTAACCACTGAGTTTTTGAACGACATGTGTTTACCATAGTTCCGCGTATGCCGCATGCAAAGAAGTTATGAACGACACAACAACTCGATCATGTAAAAATTTACGCAGTCTGTATATTCAAACTCACAACATCCGAAAGTGTTAATGCACCGTTTTATCGTAATCTCCTTCAACATCTTGCCGATCGCTCTTAATCTTGAAACTCTTCCTATCAATTGATATAAACTTACTATCAGACATTGTGCCCATTGTGGCACGATCTGATCAACGACATGACGATCCATCTAAGAACAAAACAATTATCGCCTAAGCCAACGATCGCTGAAGGAGTTCATCCTCTCTTTCAAGTAAAGTTCGAGTTCTATTCATAGAAGCTTATCTGTTACTATCTGCATACATAAATGGTTAGCATTACGAACCTTCGAAATCTTCAGGAAACTGAATAAATTTTTTTTTCAATATTTAAATAACAATAAGATAAGAGAGTTTGAAGATCTTAGCTGATCTGGTATTTCTACTCGGGCAGTTTTTGCAGCATTCAATTAGAATTTATTAAAGATCTTGTATGTAATTTTAATTTTGTTTAATCATTGGATTGTAGTATTAAGTGTAGCCTAAACACAACACCGGAACTAATTAGACTAGATAAGAATTAGAGTAATAAATAAGTGATAGGGTTGCGTTTGATTATAGGATTGGGTGTCTCATAAGGTATTATATAGAAGGGGCAAAAGACGACATCGTTTATTTAACCTTGATCTTTCACGCTTGGAAAAAATTGTTTATTTTTTGAATTTAAGAAATTCCAAAAATGATCCAACAAAAAACAAAAAATTGAAAATCATTAAAATTATATTGGATGATATAATAATTTTTCTAAAATTCATTATGATAATAATAATCTATAATTTTGTTTTTTTTTTCAATATAACGGTATTAATTTGTCAATTTTTCTTTCTTTGTTTGATATTTCGATTCGATGTAAAAAATACATACTCCTAGAAATGAAATCAGCATAAATTAGCATGAAGCAAACATGCCTATAAACAACATATCGTATTTTTTGGCCATTCAACTGTAAAATTCTGTCAACTCTACCTGAGTTAATTAAGTCTGCCTAATATAGTATTTTTTCATAAAATCTTGATTTTCTATAGGTAAATTTATTAAAAACACATTTTGTTACGTTTTTCTTTGGGGGGCTGCGTGATCTTCACGTGAGCAAAAATCAGCATAGACGTTTTTATTTTGCGAATATCGTATTTTTGTTTTTTTTTAAATATGAATGGAATAAAATCGATTGGGAAATTGTTTTTTCTTCGATTTATAAATATACATTGGCAATGATTAAAATAAATAAATGCAGGCATAGAAAACGTCTAATCATTATTCGATATCTGCTTTTAATTATCGGGCCTATTATTACCAGTGTTTAAACTGTATTAACCTTAGACTTGATTATCTTAATTCTTCATATCGGGGTGCTCATATTGAAATTTTTGTTTTCTTAAAATTTTGTGTTCATGGCTAAACTAATTCCAAGGTTATACATACAATGTTGCCACACAGACCTCTTATACAACGATAACATTACGCCCACCATTCTCAATTATTAGTATTTTTTTGTGGGTTCTTTTGCGGGTAGAAGACGGACGACATACACATATGACATTAGAACGAGTTTTGATAAATTCTCAACTTGTGTTGTCCCCTCAAGATCAGCAGCCAGCACATAAGAAAACAAAAACAACCCCGAACCCAAATAATTAAGCTTATGTTTATGTTAATAGTTATTTTTAGATATTGTTTACTTCTCTTAAATTTTTCTTTAGATTAAATAAATTTTTAGTTGACATATGGACGAGGAATTTTTAAAAAAAAATAATTTTCTTTCAAGAAACATATTCAAATGTTTCAGGTGAAGAGTAATGGAAGAGTTAAATTATTTAAAATACTTTTTATTATCAAGAATTTTTCGTTTTTATGTGTATTTTGTTTATAGGAGGAAGTCATAACAAATTTCAGTTTTATACTAGTTATAAAAATAAACTTTTCAGCCAAGAAAAGCATTTGTCGATAGTCTTTTCAATTCCAAAATATTTTCAATTTTCTACTCGTTAATAGAAAGCCACTGTAAATTGTTTTGATCGTGTCAAGATCAGAGATAGACATGAAGTCTGAAATATATTTTTTATCATTTTGTTATGATAAATGAGTGTTTCCTGTGAAATTTTGTTTGTTTTGAAAGCACGTGAAGAAGCTTATGATTAAGTTATTATTAGTAGATAACCCATTTTTAGTCGTAAAATAATATACTACTACAGCATATAGTAAAAGTTTTTCTAACATGAATGAATAATGCCCATTATCCTTAGTTCAGTTTTTGAAATTTATAGCGAATTGATGTAGATTTTACTGCTGTATACAAATTGATATTTATAACTCGACAAAGTTCACCTTGATTTGATCGTTAACATTTTAATTTAGTTGTTTGTAAATTTTATTACACAAATTCTTGAATGAAGCACTGGCAGAGCTGAACTTAAGTTATAAAAAAGGGATTTGTGCTGTTATAGTAAGGACCATCGAACATCATCATTAAATTTGATCATATCGGACCGGACAGATGCTGCACTTTAAGGTTGCTGTTTAGAACGTCAAGAGTGGGGTATGACGTGAGCAGCTTTCTTCTACATGACATAAGCCGAAATTACGTTATTGTGTCGTGTTGCGTGGTATCGCTATCTGAGACGCAATCCAATCCATTTATTTCCATGGAGCTGTTCACATTACTATGGTGTGTTGTGTTCACGCTTTGGCTTCGCCGATCTGCGTCAGAACGCTAGAAAGCGACATAATACACCACATAGATTTAAACGGGTATGTGTGAAGCCAGGCCTCATAATTTCTGGATTTTCTAAATGAAATTATTCATGAGTAAAAACGTTTATATAAAGTAAAAAGTCCACAGAATGAAGTTCGTCAAATTGTTAATTTGCTGACTCTAAAAAATGGCTGATATCTAATTTTCTATACAGGGTATTAGCGAGAATGTCGAAATACCTGGCTATAGATAGGTCTTGGATAGACGAACAAAAAATCGTATGGGGGGAATCATAACGGTTTAGCCGCTAGGGCGTTTTGAAACTTTTTTGGTAGAGGTTTACATATTACCCTGTATTTTTGTAACCCTATTAGATATTTTCATGAATAAGGCAGCAATCTGCACAGAATAAGAATATCTAAAACTGTAAAAGTCAAGGGGTCAACCCACCAATATCCAGAGTTATTTTCTCCAAAAAGTACGTAATTAACCAATATTTTGTTTTACAAAATTGAAAAGCTTGGACAATTTCCTATGAATAATGTGTAACAACTATTATGCTACGACCTTTACTGCAATAGCCCTATAGTTACCCACCGAGTACTTATCACTTGCTTTATGTATCGGTGTAGGTGACTACCAGTTGACTGTTGTTGGATCTGGTTAGTGTCGTACATTTGCACAAGAAATGCCCAACGGTTTTTTCGTTTGAATCCTTGCAGCTACACCATGATGTGTTGAATGAGATGCGCATTCTTGATGCATGCTCTCCTATTGGCTAGTGCTCTGTAAACGCAGCTACATATAGCTAGGTTCGTCCGGGGCAGCTTTACGACGTTATCAGTTTTGTTTTTGTTGTAGGACGGCCTTGCTGCATATTTTTTTTAGTCTGTGCTGCATATTGTTAATCCTTCCATCTTGCGTTGACCAACTAAAAGAAGAGTAACACTTCAGTGGGCGTCCGGCCTTATAAATCTATCATGTAGGTTGTAGGCCTCAAAGTGTACGATCGGGGCATGATCGAATGCGGTACGATCGTAGAAAAGTGATTCAACATTCACGAGATCATTTTTGGACCTAGATATATTATTAAGCAATACTTTTCCGATTTGTAAAAGTAAATACAGACTGCTTTTGTTGTTGAACTACCTCCTTTTTGTCTTAACCTTTTTTAATACGTAAACCTAACTCACCTATAATAAAGGAATTCGAGCATTGAGATTTGCTTTAAAGAACTCGATCAATGTTTTCTTTGGATTTTGATTTAACCAAATTTCGTTAAGTAATCTGCTTAATGTTACTCGTTTGTGAACATGTTTCAGCTTTCGTAATTATTGTATACACTCATCTACATATGGAGGGATTCAAGCCTACAATTTTTCTACTTAATATTCTGTTTCAACCTATAAGCTCACGTTAAAAGACATGATAAATGTAAATAAAGGGGATGACAGGAGATAAAATATCAATATTCCAGCATTTATAACCACAACTAAAGTATACGAATCAAATGCTAACTATATACTTATCAAACCTTGATACGAAGACCAATGCCATTGGGAAAACCCTGTCGATAATTCAAAACAAAAAGCTTTCTATCATTTTCAAAGAATAGAATGTCACTTAGAAACAAACTAAATAAACAAAAACAATATAACCACGACTTATTTTCTCACCAGCTTTTGTGTTCTCGTTGTTTCTAATGTAAACAAGAAAGTCTTGACTAGAAGACAATTAATCATGCTTCTATCTAATTACTTAAATATACATTATAATAGTTATTTTTCCTATGAAAATTTCACCAATTTATTGTTATTGATTCCCCATTTTTTTGTTTACATTAATTTCCCTAGGCTGAATACAAATTATAACAGAGTAAAGGAGCAGTCTTCCAGAAAAAGAAGAGGAATTATGGAGAAACGAAAAAGTAAATTTTCTAACAAAAGACATGCTTAAAATTTATCAATTTTTAAGGGTTTCTCAATTGTGGAATTATTATAATTAAGGTAATTTGTTGTGAATCATTGTATAGTGATAGCTGCAATAGCTTTTTGGTATTTTATATGACATTCTATGATTCTATGACAATGCTTTGATTAAATGAATCTTACCTCTAAAAACATGGATTTCATTTTTGTTGTATTGCTAATTTTAGATTTATATTAAAACTATCGTCTCGATTCAATGTCGAAAATAAAGCGTCTCCGAATTTGTTATAACCACTTTATTTATCTCGAATGGAAAACTTTTGGATTTGTTAAGGACATACAAAAATCAAGTATAAGCTTAAGTGGTTGATTGGTGCCAATGAAATATTGGCGATGAGATTTTACCATAAAAGTTTCTATGATAACGAAATTTTAAATGAACTTGAGGCTAGGCTGCAAAATAAAAAAGTGGGTATTGTCTTTCTTGATTTATAGGAAGTCCTTAGAACTGTAAATATAAATAATTATTACCCAACACTTATTTTAGCAACCTTTAACAGCAGTTATCAAAGGCAAGGGAGATTGCGCGTAAATTTTTAAGTGATCCGATCAAAAATTGGGATTCGAAAGGGGTCGTCCATAAATTACGTGAGGCGATTTTTCGACTCCCCTTGGTCAGATGTCGTGAGATTTTTTCTGTATGATCTAGCCATATCAAAAGGCCCCTATTTACACACTGGTCGCCGGCCTGAAAGTTTACGCCTTGAGGCGAAGAATCACCACACACTCACCGACCACCAACTGTATGAGCTCAAGAAAACTGACAAAAATCTTTGTGTTTGGGCATTTATCGTCAGTTCATGCCTGAAGATTTGAATTCTATTCACTCTCAAGCCGTTAATTTACGGTAAAAAACGGAAAGCAAGGCGCGAAAACCATCCTCACTCGCGTTCTCGGGTGTTCACGGCGTGACTCTGGAGCTGCCTTGAATTTTTCGTTGAGGCCATGAAGATTTTGCACTTGAATTAACAACCTGCTATGCTAAGCTGCTGGCTTTGCCTGTATCTGTATCTGTATCATGACTTCACCTGCTAATATCCAATGCAGCATTGATTAAGATATATTATCTACGCCATATAGTCTGCATGTTGAATTTTTATTAATCAGATACAATCGAATTAAATTATATACTAATTTTAGTGTAAAATGCGCCGCGTAATTGGAAAGAATGCCTAGGCAGCAATTTAATGAATATTTAAAAATTACTAAATGAAAACTTTAATTACCAATTATAATTTATCAATACTCATTACTCATTATTTTTATATTCTATCAAAAAACAGAAGAAATGTTGAATATAGAAATGGATTAATTCAACAAAAGATTAGATATCACCTGGTAAAAATATATTGCATAAACAAAATTCAAACGCGAGATATTATTATTTTATTTATTTGCCAAACAAGGCATACTTAAACCTACTACAGAATTATACAATGCATTTATGACTAGGTACAAAGTCAGTTTAAGTCTATGCTTATTTATGGTAGTAAATGGTGGTATGTTAGAAGGGATATAATTTTTTGTTTAAAGGATGTTTTTTTAATGTGGGGTGAGAAGCAAGCACTATGGCTGTTAAAAATCATACAACATCCGTTGACGGGTTCGTTCTTTGCATATTCTGTCCGATGAGGGTACTCTTTAAGCATTTTGGTATGCCTATTGTGACGAACTTCGGTATTGAACTTGATTCTATCGGACAGGAACTGCACCTTAACGTTATCGTTTAGGACGTCCAAAGTTAAGCACGAGATAAGCACTTTCCTCCTATGTGACAGCGGCATGAGTTCTAACTTCTTGAGTCGGTCCGTGTAGGGCGGTAAGTTGAAAAAGTCGCGCGGGTCGTGTAGGTTTCTCAGAGCGCAGAGGAGAAATTTTTTCTGTATTGATTCCAACCTACTGCTGCTTACCTGGAATATAGGGTCCCAGATCGGGCACGCATATTCCAAGATAGGGCGGACGAGCGAACAGGAAAGAGTTTTTGTGACCCGAACGTTATTGAATTCTCGGGCTCTTCTCTTTATAAAGTCTAGAAGCTTGTTGGCTCTTGCAGCAATATTATCGTAGTGCAAGTTGAAATTTAATTTATTGTCTAGAATAATACCTAGATCTACAACTTGATTGACACGGTCTAATGCCTTGTTGTTGAGATAAATTCCTGTAGCATTTCGAGAAAATTTACCTTAATTAGAACTCTCTTTTAACGAATTTTTTAGTTACGAACTTCCCTATAACGAATGAAATTCTGCTAACTCTGCTCGAAATAATATTCAAAAACTAACTCTTTTTAACGAATTCGAATTGAAAAATGAAACAAGAGTTTCCAGTATATTCGCATAAAATATCACAAAATTTTGAAATTAAGATGGAGGAAAATGTTAATATGCAAAGGCAAGTTTTATTATTTTGGGTTAAAGCATATATAAAATGGACTGCTCATCCGATAAATTTTCATATAAATTAATGGACATAAAAAGTATAGTCCTCTCACTCATTCATTTTGTTAAATTTCGTATTATGATTCAATGCATTTAGCTCAGTTCAGTGCAAATCATTTCAGATTTATTTATCTTTATTTTGATTCCCCAGGTTTTGTAATAGGTATCAATAACGTTTAATTGTTCTTGTACTTTTGCTTATGCCTTGTCGGGAGTAGAGTCACTAGAAAAGAGCGTCAGCGTCGAGTATTGATTTAGAACTAATCACGTTGCGGAAGGTTTGATGAACATGAGGAAAGTCCGCAAGGAAGAGGTTTAGGATCTATGAGCGAGCTTGTTGTATACCTGACTATATATTGATCTCGAATAAAGCTTAATTATACGAGACCGTTAGTTTTATATCTTCAAGGAAGCTGATAAAAATTCTGATCCGGTGCGGTGAAAGTTCGTCTGTCGGATAGGAGCAGTATAAGAAATGGCAAATGGAGGTTTTGCTTTCAATCATACGAGGATATGAGCCCGGAAATATTTTCAATGCCGATGAAGCAGGCTTATTTTTCACATGCTTACCAAATTAAACATTTGCTTTTAAAGGAGAAAAATTCGACTGTATCGACTGTTCCACTAAAATAAAGAACCTGCCTTCACAGCAATACTTTTCCTGCAACACAAACCTCCTAATCTTGTGATTAGCTATCTCGGCCCACCCTCATGCAGGCCTCTTCTTTCGCGCACAATACGGTCTAGAAGTTCGTTTATAAATAGAACAACTCGACTGTGAAGCAATCTTCTGCATTCCATATTTCTGAACCCGTACAAGAGACGAAAAATTTAATAATTGTATTGATTGGCAAAAGCCCAAATTTACGCTGACTTGATTGCCATTTAAAAATCTTGGTGTTCATTACAAGTGCATGGATGATAACAGATATTTTTAGAGCATGGGTTTTTGAAGCTAGAGTTTTACAAAAACTTAAAATTCTTCTCTACTGTTGAATTAGGCCCTTGTTCTTTCATTCTTAACATATCGCACTCTTAGAATGAAACTGACCTAACTCAAAAATTATAATTTGAGAGAAATGAACAAGAAAGTACAGTGTTCATGCATAGGTGAATAGTGCGATCAACAAAAGTGACCTATATATACGTAGTCCCCTTTTTTACACATAATTCGGGCTATTTCTCACCCTAGAGTTTTAGAGTTAGAGGACTTTTTAAGGATCAGTTTATATCAAATGAAGTTAAAGGAATTTTGAGTTAGGTCACTTTCATTCTAAGTGTGCGATATGTATGTCCTTATATTAGGGGTCCACTAAGGCTGAGGAATTACAGCCCACCGATCTTAATTTAACAATCATTCTTGTTTCGGTCCAATTTTCAAAGAACGATTATCTGGTCCCGACATCTAAAGTTCAAAATACTAGGTATTTATACAAATATAATGAGCACGCTCAAGATGTTAAGAGATGGGTTAGCTGTTAGATTATCTCCGCCCACTAAAATAGAGCCAAGGTCGGTACAGGTTTTTGTGGAGATAAGACAGTATTTTGTTTTTGTTGCGCAACATTCGACACGATTATTGTGGCTCCAGTCAAGAATGAGTTTGATGTCCACGTTAAGAGAGCTGGACGGTGTGAAAGACAAGGTCGTCTGGCACTCGATTGTCTAACTTTGACGAAGACGTAGAGTAACCCAGAGTACTGTCAGCGGCGAAACTGTGGAGTGGGTTGGAGGGGATTGAAAGCCGATCATTAATGATAGTACACTTTAAATTGAATAATAGAGCTCTCGCCATAAAAGAAGGAAAATGAGCGCGTTATGTGGAACTTGAATGAGAATATAAATGAGTTGGTTATTTGCATTTTTGAAAAAACAGTGAAGTTTCACGCTTATGGGGGACTTGAGACTCCCACTGCGCATGGAAACAGTGTTTTTGAGATTCCCTTGTTTTATGACGTGGGCACTACTAAATTCGGCGTTGGTGTATCAAGTCACGCTCCAACGTGATACTCTCTAAGCTACATTTTAATTCCTTTTAGGTATTGTTTTCAATATATTCTTAAAATTTTGATTTTATAGAATTAAGACAAAAAACATTAAAAAATTATTTTTATTAAATTCCATTTTTTTCAATTTCCAGAACTGAAAGTACAAGCTCTGAAGAAGAAGAGGACTGGCCAACTTCACCAATAATTCCAATTTTTGAACAGTGTTGAATATTATCTCGTGCAAGTGTTTTATTTCTATTTAAGAAAAAAATCAAAAATCAGTGGTGAAAAATAAGAAAAAAAAAAGTTAAAAAGTTTCGTGTTTCGTGTATTTTTTTTCTGTTGAAAAAAAAAAAGATAAAAAAAAACTTAGAAAGAGATTTCAAAAAAAAAAACGACAAGAAAAGAAAAAAAAACTTAACTAAAAAAAAGACTTTTAAAAAAATAATTAAAAAAAAATTTCTAAAAAAATAAAAAAAGTACAAAATAATATATAACTAAAAAAAATAACAAAAAAAATCTTTTTTATAATTAAAATTACTATCTTCTTGAAAGTAGTTGATAAGTGGTAGAAAATCTCATTAAAAAAAAACAAATTGTTTTATCAACTTTTTTGTAGTAAGAAAATATTAAAAAAAATAAAAAAAAACAAAAAATAATAATTTATAGCAAAGAACAACAACTAAGAACATAAAAAATAAATCATTTTTGTAGGAAGTTGAAACAAAAAAAAAACACAGTTTTTAAGTAAAACAACACTAATAAAGTATTTCATAATATAATAATAATTAAATAAAATATTTATCCAAATTTATATTTACCATTGCAACAGAATAGTAACAAAAAAAAAACAAAAAAAAACGCCATCTCTGAGAAAAAGTTATATTAAATAATTTTTTTGTGTTTAAAGTCAGTATATTAATATAAAGTTGAAAGTTTGTTTCATTAAAAAAAGTATAATATTTCTTTGTAAATCATCTCTTTTCAAAATTAAATTTTGTGTAAATCAAAATATATATATTTTCATGTTATTTCAATAAATATTAAAAATTAATTTATTTTAAATCAAAAAAAAAAACAACAAAGAATTTTTGAAAATCAAGTTTCTACCACATTTCTTCTTTTATTGTTTTTATTTTCTTAATTTTGTGTAATATCAAATTAAGGAACAGGAGAAGGTTTCGATTTATTAAAGTGTAGTAGAGTTGATGTTTTTACATTTTTATTAGTAGTGTTTTTGTGAAAGTACTCATTCTCTGATAAAAATTAAAAACAAGGATATTTATAGAAAAAACAACAACAAAATTCATAAATATCTCTTTAATAAAGAAGAAAGGATACAGATAATCATCTAACATTGTAAACAAACAAACAAAATAATAATTATATAAAATCTTTCTTACTGCATAGATTTTAAGGAATCAAACAGCAAAATGAAATTTTTCAATTTTAAATCGTATTAGGCGAGGAGTTGTTATTTGTTCGAGTAGTATGGATATGTAATATTGAGTTAAGTAATTTTGTTATATTTCAGCGGGAAATGGAGTGCTCCAATTGCCATGTTTGAGCGCTCGTTAAAAAGCTTGCAGTGGTTCCGTTCCCATACTAGCATATACTTTGTTAACATTACATGTCATGGGAGCATACATTTTTATGCTTCTCAAAAGCAACTAAATTCTAACCACTTCCAAAGCTGTTTGTCCTTCGAACGACAGGCGGGCTATTAAGTATGCTAATGTCACATTTTATAGCTACGAAGAAAATTGCTTGTTTTCTTTTTTTTCTATAAAATTTATGAAAACTCCAGCAAAGTTCCCTCGCGAGCATATACAGCGCTCAAAATAAGCTGTGCACATAATAGCTTTGTTCCAGTACTTTTCCTGCAAAAACTTGTTGGGCAAAAACTTACTTCAATGGTGGGGATAATTTTGTCAAAAATTCAGAAAGTAAAGAAACACTTTTTGGGCAATTTCCTGCAAATCAAGAAAAAGATAACATAAATGTCGATTGTCTATGTGTATGCCGCTTGTTAAGATACCCACATACATACAAAAAATTGTCAATTGACAATTTGCAAGAAATCGCAGGACCGAAAACCTCTGGCTAATTCCTGCACGAGGGGAAGTGAAAATTTCCCCGCTTTTTCTTGCATGAGAAAGTAAAGAAACACAAATTGGGAAAATTTTTGTCCCGCGGGATCCCACATTCGAGTTCTGGAACAAAGCTAATTCTAAAATTTCATGTGTATGCAACATAGTCGAGGGGTAAGGTGCCTAACTACCATGTCAGAGGTCCCGGGTTCGAATGCCGGCAGCGCCACGGTACTTCTCCTTTCCCACTTCCCACTTACATAACTTTTCTTCTTCCCTCTTTACATCCCTGATTCCTCCTGTGGTAGCCTTTCTTAGTCCTTCCCCGGTTCACCAAGCGCATGCCATCGGTTGGTTGATGAGACTCAACTCGTTTCAGGAGGCATAACACTCCAGCGAGTTGGTCTCGATGCCTCGATGTCAGAGTCGTGATAGTAATGGTTGGAGTAGGTGGAATAAAAATATCGCGGCAGTTCCTTCCTTCAGCTTCTCTCTCTTCCCTCTATCTTCCGACTAGAGCTGCTGTTCGATATTGCACTCTAGACGAAAAAAATAGTTTGTCGACAGTACAAAGGGGCTTTCCCTAAGCCTATAGTCTATCATAAAAAAATGTAAATGAAAAATATACTTAGTTTATAGCTACTCCAAAAATAATTCGAATTATGGATGATTATCCAAAACTTTTTACCCTATAAACGAGGTAATTCGGATTATGGCTTAAACCGAAATGTTTCGGCTTAAGCCACAGTTATAAGAATGTATTTAATACCCGTTTATACGCTAATTCGAAATTTTGACGTAACTTTGAGTTAAATCGATTTAATTTTTCTGCTATAAACTAGGTAATAGTCAATTAGTCGGCTCTATGCAGACAAACGAGTCGAGAATGATTTGCCAAAAGCGAAAGCTTGCTTCGAAGTCGGACTCGTAAACGAATTCCAAAGCAATAAAAGCGGAGCAAGATATCGAATCGCTTTCTCGTCAAAAATTCAAACTTTCCAAAGAATCTATTGAGAAGAAACCAATCGGAAAGCTTCTATGTTGCTTTTGAATCTATTTCTCGTACCTTTCGCAAGCAGTTCTCGAGTAGTTTTCGAATCGAGAATTGTCCGAGAAAGGAGCCTCCAAGAAATTGTTTGCGGTATTTGACAGTGTGCCGTATTTAGTTATGTGGTTGAGTTGGATACCCACCCAGCGGTAAATTTATGGTGTCGCGGTGTCCAAAGTAGCAAGAATGTAGCGCTTGTAGCGGAAGCTCTGTGAAGCACGGACTCGATACTCCCATTTTATGCATTGTTTTTCTCAACTTTTCTTTTATTCCCCTTAGATGGAAAATCGCTTCGCTCTGATAACATGCCTGTGTTAAAATTAAAGAAATTGGGATATGAATAGGAAACGCGTTGGCATTCCTTTTCAGCGCTTCAGAATCTGTTCAAACGTGCTTCAATTCCCTCTCCGCTGGGAGCTACTTTCGTCGAGTTAATAAGCGTGGTCGAATCGAATATATTTAACGGAAACTTAACTCTGTGCATTTTTATGACGCTTAACTCTAGTGCAGTTCGAGTTGAACTCGAGTATAAACTCAATATACATACATACTTAGATCGGGTGCTAAATAGACTCATGCTCGTACCCTACATTGAGCTTGCAGCTTTCAATGTGAACGATTGTAAAATGAATCCTATAGCCTATTGAAGCTTGTAGTTTTCGTTTTGAATCGGTCCTTACAATTGGGCATACGTACTTCTACAAAAAATAATGAACATCTTGTATCTTGAAATAAACGTGTCGAAACCGTTGCAATAATTTCGTTGAATTTAGTCGAAGATGTTTCAACAAGTTTGGACTGATAATGGCTTCTATTTCCGAATACGCCGACGGAAAAGTGAATACGAATTTGATAGTTTGCAATTACCGAAAACATTCGAAGTGGAAGTGAACGGCAATTCTTTCGTCTGATTCAATAATCACTCAACCGCGTCGGAAATGATAGATCTGCCGGATTCGGGAATAGAAAAATGAATTCTGTTCAATAGAAAAAGGGGCCTTTTCGTAAACGCCTACGTAAGCTTTGCAACGATGCAACGAGTTCGTAAACGCAGGTGATCCACAGTCATTCGTTCGGAAACGTATAAGATTTAAGTTTGTTGCGCAACAATCAAAGCAACAGTGCAGCCATTTTCGAATGTATGCTTTTGAGAGGTGGATCGAAGTTTTCCTTACTAAATACAAATGTTGGCTTTAATAGCTGTTCATTTTTAGTATTTTTCGTCTCGTTTTTTCGTTATTAAAAACTTTGCGTTGCGGAACAGATTGATGCACCACATGCGAAAAAAGTTTGTGCTGCTTCGTTAACGATGCGATATTGCTCAGTTGCTTTTACGTTTACGAAAAGGCCCAAGCCCAGCTGTATTGCGAAATTTGTCAAACATAAAATTAATTACTTTATTTAATATTACCTATAATCTACAAAGCTTTGAACTACTACAACTCCTCGCCAAAATTAAGCAAATGTTTAAAAAATAAAAAAAAAAAAAAATCAAGTCAAAAAATGCGAACAATACTCGCACGTCTCATTATATGCATCTTCACATATTTTTTTAAAAATCAACAAAAAAAAAACAAACACATTTAAATGATAGTTTTTTTTATGTACATAGTGTTTATCAAACAAAACAAGTCAATACTTTTTTTTGTCATTTTAAAAAATACAAGCAAATAATTTTTATTCAATTTATTTATATAAACAAAAACAAAAAAAACCATTGTGATTTAATTCCCTTATTATGTTTTTATTTACCTTTCTCATTCACAACATCCGCCCCCTCGAAAAAGGGTCATTTTATAAAATTTCATACGAAAGATAAAATTTTACAAAAATAAAAAAAATCAAATAAAATTATTAAAAATAAAACTTTTGTGATAAATAAAAAAAACAATTTTAATCAATATATTTTCTCTTTTTTACTACGCAATGTTTTTTGAAGATTTATCTTTAAAATTTATTTGGTAGAAAATTGAAGAATAAAAAAACTGAAAAATATTGAAGAATAATTACAAAAAAAAATGCATACGTTTTACCACCGCACAGGGAGTGCTTTTAATAATTATTTTTTAAAAAAAATAATTATATTTCTTTTTTTAATAAATAAATAAATAAATACTTGAAAATCTCTGTGCTCATAAATTTGAAATTTTTTTTTGAAAAAAATAAAAAAAACAAAATGCAGTATAGTCAATTCGAGTTGCAATGAAAGAAAAAAAGGATTAATTAATTATTAATTAATTAAAAAATGTAATTTTTTTTATTTTTATTTTATTTTTTTTTGCTCTCCCATATTAATTTACATTTATTTTTAATCTATTTTTTTTTAAATATTATAAGGATTAGTTTGTAGACATTATTTTTTCTATTATTTCAAGAAAAAATTATATTACATTATATAAAGAAAAATGTGAGAAATAAATCTCTTTTTTGGAGTTTGTGAAACGCGAAAAGGAAAAAAATGCTTTTTTAAAAGTGTAAGATTGATGTGAAAATTTAAAAAAAAAATGAAAAAAACAAAATAAAAATTCAAAAAATATTTATTTGAAAAAAAAAAAGGTTTTTTTCTTAGTTATAAACTTGTTCTTGGTTTTTCACTTCTACGATAAGTTTGGACCTTTAATCGATGACGTGGGTTCTGTAAAGGAGGCTCGATCATTTCACACCTTAGGATTTTCTATACACGATTAGAATGGGCCCGTTCATGGTTGGCGCTTGAAGTGAGAAATGGCGCGGCGAATGTAAAATGGAATCATAGTTCTCGAAAAAACTGACAGTGTCGGGAAAAACGAAATGCCTGATCACAGTTGGCGTTTAAGCAGGCAAAAGTGAGTTTTTGACAGCTGTCAAGTGACTTATTCAGGCGCCTGGGGCCGGTTCGTGTATGGCGAACGACGATAATCGTACGAAAAAAAATTGAGGTCGAAAAATTTTGTCGACGAAAATTTTAGCGTTCGCATAAGTCGAAAGAAATTTTTTCGTATCCTCGATAGAAACCACAATATTGAAACACGAAAAATGTTACAAAAACTGCTGTAAAAATATACAACTATTTATTTGAAAATTTTAATCATAATAAGGCAAAAACTCGATAACCCAAGACCTTTCGAGTGCCTTTCACCGGCTTCAGACGAAAATTTTCAATGTTTCGACCTACGCGAACCCGAGAAAACGAAAACTCAATAACCCAAGACCTTTCGAGTGCCTTTCGTCGGCTTGAGACGAAAATTTTCAATTTTTTCGACTTACGCGAACCCGAGACGAAAAAGGATTTTCGTTTTCAACATACACGAGCCGGCCCCTGGGGCCAGTTCGTGTATGTCGAAAACGAAAAATTTTTTTCGTCTCGGGTTCGCGTAAGTCGAAAAAATTGAAAATTTTCGACTGAGGCCGACGAAAGGCACTCGAAAGGTCTTGGGTTGTCGAGTTTTTACATTAGGATACAAACAATTTTCTTTCGACTTACGCGAACGCTAAAATTTTCGTCGCCAAAATTTTTCGACTTCAATTTTTTTTCGTTCGACTATCGTCGTTCGCCATACACGAACCCGCCCCTGGTTTTGTTGCCGAACCCACTTTTGGGGGTTTGGTTAGGGCAACAGATAGTTATGGGGGAGGAAATTAGTCTTTGACATTAGCGCCAAAGGCCAATTTCCCCCACAGAATCTGGGGCCAGGGGCCGGTACGCACATTCCACCCGGTGGATATTGACACAACAAATGTCCCTGATATTAACAACCCAAATGAGAACGAAGTGACTGCTATGCCAGTTATAAATAATGTAATGGAGTGGGTTCAAAGTTCATGGACTCAAGATGATTAAGTTTGTATCTTTCATTAATATAATCGTTTTTTGTTTTGTTAATTTTTTGAAAAGTTTGATTTGATTTCCTTTTAATAAAAAATAATTTAAATGGGAATAAATCTAATTTCGGAGCTGCTGTTTTAATTTAATAATTTCTAGATGTAAAACTGCAAAATATGTGACGCTACACTAGGGAAGGGGGGTCTCAGGGGCCTGTTCACGCAATTCGACACTTGACGTCGACGCTTTATGAAAACGACATTAATTTCTTCAGCGTTCAAATTGGATTCACGTAAGTCGACGCGTCGAATGTCGTTTTCACAAAATAACTGCTCCCAAAAAGTATGCAAAATCCAATGTAACCGATGTAATAACATTTAAGACATTTCAAAGTTTGTTTATATATCGTTTGTTTTAGGCTGCAAGTAGTGCAAGTTTTTATTTATATTTTTTGTGGCAATGTGGAGATATCTATTGATAGAAGAGGAGCTAGAAGGAGAATATTCCCAAAGAATAATTAGAGATTATTTGGATGCCTTGTCTCTTCCAGAAAGTACGTAAGCTTTTATAAGAATAAATAACAATAATTTTACTTTTAGATTTATTCAGAGATGCAGGCTCTCACAAGAAGCGTTTATTTATGTTTTAAATAATTTAAACTTACCTGAGGGAACTCGGAGTACCTATGTATATTCCTCCAGTTACAAGATTTGCCATGATGCTTGCAATATTAGCAACAGGCAGATATTTGGCCCTATTCTGATTCTCACTTTCACGGCGAGTGACAATCCAAGACACATTTTCAAATAAAAAGTGTAATGTACAATTGTGTCTTGGGTAGTCACTCGCCGTGAAAGTGAGAATCAGAATAGGGCCCATCAAAAGTTAGTGAGGAATACCAATTACAAGGTGTATTCGCATTTATTACTATTTACCTAACCATATAATTTTAAAGAAATTATCAGTTATATTAAAAAACTAACATACCAATAACTGCATTCGACACCAACTTTGGCGAAGAATAACGACACTTTTAAAACGACAAACATAAAACGTCGACTTGCATGAACCAAATCCCCAGCGGTGACAAGGACGGGAAATTCATTCTTGTCATAAAATTCGAAAGGATTTTGCTGGTCACGCAAAGAACTGCGGATATGTCTAACATTATCCTCTTCATCACCATTAGCGTCACTAATAACCTTTAATATCACTAACCGACGAAAACAAATCCACTTTTTTTACACGTTTATTAAAAATTATCAATAGAAGGAATTTCTTAAGTCACCTTGGAGACGAAATAATAAAATACATGGAATTACTCGAAAATAACATGGCAAATGCTCAGGCATTTTCTTAAATAAGAAATTCTCAATCAGCAATTGCTTAAGGTTCCTTTATAACTTGATGTCAATAAAGTTAAGCCGATATGTTTATAAAATTTTCATTGCCAAAATTTGCTTTGAATATTTCTGTTTTGAGTTGACTAAATTAAGTGAGAACACAAAAAAATTTTTACAATATAATACGAAGCCAGATGGACTGTTAAAGGTCGATTCGCACTATACGGAACGTCAACGTCACGTTACGGAACGGCAACGGCACGTGAATTTTGCTGTCGATTCGCACTTAAACATCACGTCAACGTTACGTCAATTTTGCCGTTCAGTCTCACTCCTCAGCACCAGCTACAAATCCTTCACAATCCTTGTGAAAAAAAACTAGAACCTATAGCGGAAGGCCTTATAGGAGAATATGAAGCTGGTTTTAGGACAAACAGGTCAACAACGGTCCAAATGCTGACCTTAAAGCAAATTGTGGAAACCTGGGAAATGAATGTAAATATACACCAGATATTTGTCGATTTCCAACAGGCCCAATATACTGAGAGAGACTGTATGATATCTTATAGGAATTAGGAGTCCCAAAGCTGGTACTACTGATCAAATGCTTAACAATTAGCTCACTAGCGAACGATAGGATCTAAAATGTTATAACATAAAGTTTGAAGTGCAACAAGGACTTAGACAAGGAGATGGGCTGGGCCCAATGCTCATAACCTCGCCCTAGAATGGGTGATAAGGAAAACGTCAGTCAAGAGAAGTGCATCAATAGCTAAACAATCGGTACAATTTGGTATCAGAAATTTGGATAAACGAAAGATGGATAGACCCTGTGACGGCTGTCACCAATTCTCAACATCCGGAAGAGGGGACATGCTGTAAGAGACCGTCAGACTTGGAGAAATGCCTTAAAGGAGGCCAAGGCTAGATTCGGGCTGTAGCGCCTTAGGATGGATGGAAGGATCGCATAAGTTTTGGACGAGAAAGAAAAAAAATGTGACAAATCATACAGCTCCTCATATCGCCGAACCCTTTCAACTAAATTTTCAATGATAAATTAGTTTAATACAAAAAAGATAAATGTTTGAAAAATTCGAAATGCTTCCGTTACTACGTTCACATTGAACAGAATAGATCAGTCACGTCAAGGCACGTCACGTCAAAATATAGTTTGAAACTAATCTTGACGTGCCGTTACGTTAACGGTCCGTAACGTTGCTTATACATATGTGTGAACTTGTAGTGCAAAACTCATTGAAGAATATTTTGACGTGCCGTTGCCGTTCCGTGACGTGACGTTGACGTTGACCTTCCGCACAGTGCGAATCGACCTTAACTCGTAATTTTGACAGTGAAGTCATATGGCAAATCACCAAGGGACATTAAACAAAGTTCATCTCAAGATATGAACGTGCTTTTTTTAAAATTAATTTTAAAGGCGAGAGCATTGAAGCCAATCAAGTACATTATAAGAACGATGATGCAAATAATGAGGAAGAAGAGGAAAATGAAGATGCTTTGTTTGATGAGATGCGTTGTAACTGTGAATAAAATATCACAATTAATACGAAATTGAACTCAACAAAGTTTTATAATGCACTTTCACATAATCTGAGCTGCATATAGCTGGCCTTTGTTGCGTCTGGGGATGTTAGACCCTTCGGATAGGTTGGGTTTTATTAAATACTGTCTTAAAATAGTTCTTTAAACACTACATATAAATTTCAGCTTTTATACATATAAATTTCAGCTTTTATACTTTAACGTAAATGAACTCAGTGCTTGCGCACCTTTAACACTTGATATGGGACTAAAGGCCCAATTACAATGAGCGGATCTACGCGGATTGAAATGTCAAAAGAACGCATCAGAACGGATAGGAAACTGCACTGATTACAATGAACGGATCAGTTCGCATTTAAACGTCAAAGTGCATTTCATTTTTAATCTTGGAATTTTTATATCCACTCTTTGCCTTGTTGTACAGTAACTCGTATACAAAGTGGTTAAAATGTAAATTTTTGAAATGTAATTTAGTCGGGAGAGGGGTTAAGGGGTGGGGTTGGTGGTGGTAAAATTAAGAGAATTATAATTTTTTTTTTAAATTTTTATAAAACAGAAGGAAAATAAACATGAACAGTTGACGGAATTCGGTCCTCATATTATGCATACTCAACTACCTCCAGCCTCTACCTTAGGTTATAAAATTATGAATGTCGATAGCATGAAGTAAAGTTCTGGGTTCATTAGTTGCATAAAACGCAGCACTGCAGTATGACTGCAGAACTCACCTCATTTCCTCATTTAGTGGATAGGTCTCTGTAGTCATATTTAGCTAGCCGGATTTTTTTTTTGAGAAAGACTAGAGCTTAGAGGTAAGCCCTTTTGTGCAGTAAATCTTTCTTCTTCCTCTTTGATCCGTTAGCTGGCGGTCCGAGCGGAACGTCCCCGCAACGGATACGCTACGGTCGGTGTCGCTGGGTCTCGAACTCTATTCACGATTCGTTTCCACTCTTGCCGGTTTTTGGCGACGTCTCGAGCCGCGGTAACTGATAACCGTTGATTCCTTAGGTCACCCTCGACATTCTTCAGCCAGGTTTTCTTCGGTGCCGATCGCTGGATTCTCCAGCCTGCGGGGCGGTCTCGCCAGAGAAGTTTACGTGGCAAGCGGTCATCATCCCATTCGGAAAATATGTCCAAACCACCGTAGTCGACGCTTTTGCATTTCTTCTTCGATCAGTGTCTGCTGATCACATCTTTGTCTGACTGTCTCGTTTCGAAAGCGATCGCGTAGTGAGACACCGAGGTTCTGCGTCATGCATCGCATTTGGAAGACCTCGAGCTTCTTACCCTCTAGTTTGAACAGTATCCACGTTTCAGATCCATAAAGAAGAATTGGAAGTTCGGTAAAGGCGTACTTTTGTTTTGATGGAAATATTTGTTCGTTTCCATATGCACCACTTAAACGAGGCGAATGTTGCTGTTGCCTGGCCGATGCGGCTGCGAACGTCGGACGTCGATGCTACTTTCGTTTCCTCAACCAATGATCCCAAATATTTGAACCTCGAAACCTGTTCGATTTGGGTTCCATCGAGGTGAACACTGGTCCTAGATCCGTAGATATGCAGTAGATAACTCCGATAAAGATACTCGAGCCACTGCCAATAAAAAACAAAATTAATTCTGCATACTTTCTACAAAAATTCAAACAGGACTTGAAATTGAAGTGAAAGTGACAATTTTGATAATTTAGTTGTCGAAATATCAGCATGTAATAAGAAACGTCATTGTTATTGAATAAGTTAAAACTATCGATAGTCTATCGATGTTTTGGTGAAAACTATCGGTGACTATCGATGGCGTCGACTATCCATATTTATCCACCTCTACTGGCGAGGTTGTTTGTCCTGTGAATCGATAGTATTAAATAAAATAGTAGATTTTGATCCATAAAGCACATTCAACGATACATTTGGTGCATATGCCTCTTTTGGTTCAAATTTGCCGTCGTATGCCCGTGCAATTTAAATCTTTTAGTCAAGTTTGACCATCGTGCGCCCGTATGTGTTCCCAAGCGGACGGTGTTCGTCCGTTGTAAGGCCATTTTTTATATCTTCTCTTGTACAATTTCTGCATAATAACATAGGTATTCTACCTAAAAGAAATATCGGGCGCATAAAAATATCTCGCCCGAGCCCTAGTCAAGTAGTAAACCACGTATTGCAGTGGGTTCTTATACAGATTTTTTATAAGCCAAGCACCTGCAGATACAAGTACAATGGTTGATTTTTTGTTAACTAAATTAATGTTTCGAGTATTTATAGTAAATTAGTCTAAGAATTCATGTGATTTGTAAAAACGAACTTTTTGTGGATAAATCACATCAAAAATAGAATTTCGGAGAAAGAAAATTGGTTTATGTAATGAGACTTTCCAGCATTAAAAACTGGCACTCGCTGGGCCAAAAACAAAGGTGTGGTACACCTCAAAAATTTTTACCAATTTTTTTTCCACCTTCAAGGTAATTTTCCAGTCAACGTGAGACAAATTTCCGATTAAGTCGTCAGTTCCGCTCTACGCAGGCATTAAAAAGCACCGAAATTTTATTAAGTAAAAACCCAGGTGAGAGAGAGATCCTCAGCGAGTGCCCGCGGCAGCATCTTTTTGCTGGGCTAATGAAAGAAATAAGCGGCGGCGTGACGGCGATACAATTACGGCTGTCTTTCTTCCTAAAAAAAATAATGATAATGGAATACCAGAGCGGTTACATATCGTCTATTTTGACGGTTCGCCGATTCTGAGGCGGTTTTCTTGGACCTTTCACTCCTTTGTTTTGGGAAATATTAAGACGAATTTTTGGAGCTGAGCTGGAGCCCTCCCCATCTGTCGAACTTTTTGGGGCTACCTGACGAAGGGAGGTGGTAAGCCGTGCTCCAACAGTCGACTGTAGCCGGGCGCCTTTTAGTCGGTCTTGATCTGATCGTTCCGACATTCACCTTCGCTAGGTGCAGCAGATAACGAGCGGGCTGCAGGCAGGCTTCATTCACTCTTACACGGTGCTTAACAGATCTTCATTAAAAGTGAAATTCGTTCGCCTCCTCAAAGTCTCAAAGATTATTTCGTTTCGTGTTGTTGTTGTAGTTCGCGCTGTCGTCTCCAAGACTCCGTGAAGTGTTTTTTTCGCGAATGGTCATAGACCAGCTGAGACTACTTTCCTTTTCGTTGGGATATTCATTGAATTGATATTGATTTTTGCCACAAGTTCCATCAACCTTCGTCAAGTGCATTCAATTATTTTTGTTTTTGTTGTTGTGCTGCTGCTGCAAAAAAAAAACGGCATCTCGCATTTCGGTGAAAATTTGCAATCTTGTTCCGTGGCCAGGTGTTAATTGGGAGTTGGTTTTATTTTAACATTTTGCCTGCGTTTCGCTACTATATAACAGTGACTACCGGAGAAGTGTTATTGGCGGCTGATTTCAGGTTGAAAATTTCACTTTCATCATGGGATTACCAGTGATGGTGCTATTGTTCCTGGGTACGTAATAACCAGTTTTTTGGGGGATAAGTCTTAATATTTCCATTTAAAGTACCTACCTGAATTTTATTTATGATTATTAAATCTTATGTTTTCTGCATAATAATTATCGCGCGCTGGCTCATGTTTTAATCGCAGAAAGTTTTATTAGTTTCGAGTGAAATTTTCTGTTAATAAATGTGTGTAGGAGTTTTTGGGATTGTATGGAAAGAAACAAATTAAATTTCGTTTTTTAGGATTGTAGTTCGAAATTATTCAGGAAAGTAGTGCGATGGGTTTGGTTGAATCTTGAATTATGTTAAATAAGGTAGAATTAATTACAATTTTGTTCTTTAATTTAAACCAAAAATCTTTTGTGTGGGAATTATAATTATATAAATGGGGTTACTGTGCGAAAGTATCAAAAAGGAATTGGTTACGAGTATGATTTTATGGTGATGATTTGCTAGTGCGAAGGCGGATGTTTTGAATTCTCAACTTCTTTCAAGATATTTTTTGATAAAATGAAGTTTAGACATTATTTTTTAATGTTGTGACAAATGATTCTCAGTATTTAAACAAAAAATAAAAAATATATAAAAATCTGAAAGGACATGTAAGATCTGGTAGTAGTAAAATATGTAGAATTACTGATAATTAATTTTAATTGATTTAAATGTTAGCGTGAATTTTTTGTCATAAAATCAAGTCTCTTGAAGAAATAACCCGAACTTGGTCGATATATAGAGCAATCTTGATCCAAGTTCTTGCCGATGTTAGATATGTATGTTAAAACCTAAAAAGATCGTTATGTTATATTGATTCAATGATTTCAAAACTAAGATCTTATCCATATTAAAACTAGTTGGGATGTGGGTTCGACCCTTTCGGTCCACACGATCAACTTCCCAGTAAGATGGATGTTGAATATTATGAATTGATATTTTAATAATAAGTGAACAATAGGCAATATAGAATATATGCATAATACCGAGAATTTGTCACAATTGTTTATCAATATTTTCGCTAAAATGTCAAACTAAATGTGCGCACTTACAAGATTAGGATGACGAAAATGTATATAAAATTGATGTATTAATGTTTTTCGGCACCTCAATGAAGTCGATATAGTTTTTAGTTCGCGCGGTATCGTGCAGGTACAAAAATCACTTAAGTCATTTAAACCAAAAACCCGCTGGACCGAATATTATAAAAATATTTTCAAATTATATTGTCGCTAATAGGCTTCGAACGTCACCTTAAGTAAGTCAATATCTTTTGTGGTTCGGGCCATATCGTGCATGTACAAAAATCACTTACGCCGCTTAAACAAAAAAACGGCTCGACCGAATTTTATGAAAATCTTTTCAGATCATATTTTGGTTAATACTCTTCGAACGGCACGTCAACTAAGTCGATATCTTTTATAGTTCGCGCGATATCGTGCAGGTACAAGAATCACTTAAGTCATTTAAACCAAAAAACCGCTGGACCGAATATTATAAAAATCTTTTCAGATAATATTGTCGCTAATACGCTTCGAACGGCACCTCAAGTAAGTCAATATCTTTCATGGTTCGGGCGATATCGTGCAGGTACAAAAATCACTTACGTCGCTCAAACAAAAAAACGGCTGGACCGAATTTCATGAAATTCTTTTCAGATCATATTTCGGTTAATACGCTTCGAACAACACCTCAACGAAGTCGATATCAGTTTTGGTTCGCGCGATATCGTGCAGGAAAAAATGACCACATCCGTACGCACATACACACACACACACACACATACTTCCTCCCAATTTCTTGCTTAAAATGCGCCTGGGACCTTGAAAGATGAAAATACGTTGAAATTTTCGATTTCGATTTTCGGACCGATTACAATAACTTCCTATACTGGGAAGTTAAAAAAATCTCCTGTCCTCAATATTTTTACCACAATCCCAGTAGAGTTTAAACGTAACTTGATCCTTATTTTTTTGGGGTGCTGTTTTTATTTTTCATAATATCTCGAAACGGATCTGTAAAAGATTTTGTACCTTCCTAGATTACACTCTTGTTGCCTCTTGTATAACCTTTTTTTTGAAACTTGTTGAATTACAGATGATCTCTCACTTCATTCTCATTTTCAGTGAATTTGTTTAAAAATCATGAACCTTTGCAGTCATAAGATATTTAGCAAGAACATACATCTATCGGACATCATTAAGCAACTTGTATTTAATCTTTCTGAAGAAAATCGCCACCTAAAATTCAGTGTTATTTTAATTTTTAATTTTGCTAAATTAAAAAATACTTACTAGTAATAAGTTATGCTAGCCGACGAATCTGTCTCTTTATATTGGTTCATTGGTATTGCCATGCATAATTACTAAAACATAATTTGTAATAAGTTTGGTTTATATCTTTCGATATTTAATAGAGTAGATTATTTCAAAACACTGTGCCAATTACTAAGCTGACACTGGGGGTGTAGTTATAAAAAAACAGCTTTGTTATTACCATTAATATCACAGCGGGAAATTAATCAAAGTGCTGCCAAAAGAAGCAATATAGAAGCGCTTCCTATTCATATGCTAAGGAAGCTCTCTGGAAGCACACAATCTAGACTTCCATCGGTATCGGGCCTGTTTTGGGTACCATGTAGGCATTTCGAGGCTGTGCGAGGCTGTGATTTTTACTCGGGATAGGATATAAATTCAAACTTACAAAGCTCGTTAGCATCTCAAAACATAAAATTGGAGCTCTTTTATCACACAGAAATTTGTATTTATTTCCGTCTATCTGGAATCCTCGCTCGAACAACAGAGAGAAAATCACGCAAATTTCTTCTGTCCTATAAAAGTGCTCCAATTTTCGTTTGGGATGTAGAAGAGCCTTAAACGTCCTTAAATTCTCTCTAATTGAAGTAGAAAAATATATATACATATGTATGTGTAAAGCAGAGCTGAATTTGCAGTTAGCTTGAATTCGGCCTACAATGAAAATTTAACTCAGTTATTTTTTTAAAATTTACTTAAACTTTAACACTGGCTTAATTCCGAAGATATTTAGGTTGAAAATATGAGAAAAATGCTAAAAACCAAGAAATTCGTGAGGTTTGAGCCTACTTATCTTCTAAACGGAGTCACTTAAACCTCTGTTCTTTATATCAAATAATACACATTTACCTAAAATATGAGCCTAATTATTAAGTTGCTTTACGATAATTGGTGAAGCAGTTATTCCAGTTTAAGTAAATTTAAAAAAAATAATTATTTGTATCTTTGTGGATAGTGGGGATTGCCGCCCTCTCTACAACAATTTTTTCTCCAAACAAATCCAGGAATAACCCCTGAAAATATTAGCCAAGTAGTCCAACAAAGGGTTTATGGAAAGTGTGATGACTGCGAATGAGTGCATATTAGGGTGGTTCAAAAATGGCAAAATATTTTCAAAAAAACGTGCACCCCCCTATCTTTAAGTTCAATTAAAATGATGATTTTTGGCGGCAACCGGAGAATTTTTGATTGACACTAACCATTGCCGCCGAGCACATTTCGTTTTAGAGATTTACGATTTTTAAACGATAATAAAAATTTGATAATTCTGTTCATTTACGTCCATTAAACTACCGAGATCGTGGCTTCTTATGGTTTTCGAGGTCGCTGATTACGAATTTGACGTCAAATCGAAGGTTTGACAAATGACAGCTGTCAAAAACGCTGTCGACTATGAACAAAATATTGCATTTTTTTTAAATTTTTTTCAAAATGACGTGAAATTTCGTGCTATAGAGGTTTTCGAGGTCGCTGATTACGAATATGACGTCAAATCAAAGTTTTGCAACATGACAGCTGTCAAAAACGCTGTCAACTATGAACAAAATACGTTTAAAAATCGTAAATCTCTAAAACGAAATGTGCTCGGCGGCAATGGTTAGTGTTAATCAAAAATTTTCCGGTTGCCACCAAAAATCATCATTTTAAATGAACTTAAAGATAGGGGGGTGCACGTTTTTTTGAAAATTTTTTGCCATTTTTGAACCACCCTAGTGCATATACATATATGAGATCTTTAAAACGGCGATATCTCATGAATGCAATTCGTACGGGAAAAAGTGTAATATCATTTTTTGTAGATAATCGCATAATCTACAACCTTTGTAAACACTATACCGTTTAAGAGATAGTTGCAAAAACCTGAATTTTGTGACCTTTGACCTTTAATATCCCAAGGACATGAGATTATACGAGACTTTTGACACATACATAATTTAGAATGCCAAAACAAAGGTTCATACAAATTTTCAGCTGATTACCTCTCATTCCGAGGTCGACCTTTTTTTTGCCTTATTTGACTGGACTAAGAAGCATTTACCAGATACCAAACGTTTTTCAGATATTTTGAGATTAGACAAAACATCGTTAAACAAAACATCAGTATAATATCGTAAGAGCAAAGCATACAACTATTTGGGTTATTGGTTTGACCCTTTCGGTCTAACTTTCCATTTTAATAATAAACGAACAATAAAAACAACAAATTGTAAAAAGTCACACCAAATTCATACACCTGATTCGTCAAACTGACAAAACAGCACAAATTTTGTAATATTAAATAGTATAATATTAATAAAATGACTAAGGGCCTGTGTGAATTCGATGACTAAAATTTAGTGTCGATAATACAGTATTTAGTCTTCTGGCGAGGAGACTAAATTGTTTGACAGTTGACTAAATTGAGGGTGAATTTATTTCAAAATAGTTCAATGCAACGGAAAATAAAGTGAAGAACTAATAGCCTGTTGTCAATAGTGATATTTTCTACATCCATATGTTTAGTTGCCTACTGTATAAAAAGCATATGCTAAAAATTATAAAAGTAAAAATTATTATCAATTGAATTTAGTCATCAAACGAATTCACACAGCAAATCCCTACATTAACGACGAAAACTGCAAAATTTAGTTTAGTCATCAATTTAGTCCCAATTCACACAGGCCCTAAGTATTTCGAAAATAGTAATGGTTTTAGTACCTACTGATGAAATGTCGACCAGTACCAGAACTGGTGCCAAAGTAATCCTGATAAAAGCTAGTTCAAATAACGATAATAGCGGTAGTCCACAAGATTTCTCTAGAGAATTTGTTATTCCTGAAAATTAGCAAACGAACATTTCCCACGTACATCTTTGGCTAAACTAGAGAGCTTGGTCGAATTCGTCCTGTACGTGTTGAGGCGCCTCTGATAAAGTGAGAAAGCAAATGACTTCATTTGGAAATTCGAACGATTTCAGGAGATATTAGCGAAACGAATGTAAAGGACTTGTCAGACTTAACCTAAAAGGCCAAATTTTTCGGTAACTACTGGAAATTCCGGGATGAACTTCAAATTCCAGAAACTGTAGGATTTGGAAAATACATAATTCCCCGTTCAAAAAGGGCTGATCTAAGGTTTGAAAAATTCATGATGTTTGTAAAGGGTAACGCAAGCAGGGCTTTTAAAGTGTGCTGTCCAGTTATAATCTTGCGGGTTTCATTCCAACGAGTTTATTAGATATTAGCAAAACTAATCAATTTAAGTTGACTAGGGGTACGGAATTGGTTTAGTACTTGGTTTTTTTTACTCATGAGTGGAATCGAAAGAAAATTAGTCAGTGAGTTCTTTTCACTCGTTCAAAAGTACTCGATTCTTTAGGAATCGATGAGTACTTTTTTGATATTTCTGTGAACTGCATTACTCGATTTTTGGCCGCAGCATGTTACAAATTCTTATGTAGCTTACGCTTACATCCCGAGTAAAAGCACGCACAGTGAACCAACGCACCTGCCACACGGGCATGCATTTTCTGTCTGGAATCGGCGTTCGTGCTATAAAAGCATACAAATTTCGGGGCTCTAATTTGCGTTTGGGTATTTTTCTGTTTCAATTAATACAAGCTTAGGGATGTTTAAGGCCCTTAATTGAGACAAAAAAAGACAAATAATGTGTAAAGCCCTTTTATGGAAAATACTCACGCCTGAGATAAACTTGTAGTAAGGTCTTGAATGCTAATTGTACTCAATACTCAATTCCACCCTATGATATAATAATATGAGTAAATGTACTCGGTCAAAAGTATTGAGTACCGATATGAGTAGAATCGAAAGCCAAATACTCTATGAATAAAGAATCGAGTACCGACTCCGTTTCCCTATTTGTGACCCTCAGACGATGCTTTTTCATTTAAACAAAAAGGGTTTGACCAAATGTTATGAAAGTATGATTTCGTTAATACGGTAGCTTGCGCGAAATCGTACAGGTACCAAATTTACGTACGTAGTTTAAAAAAACCGCTCGACCGAATTTCTTGAAAATTTTTTCTAATACTTTTCGAATAGTAGATATCTAAAGGAACTCGATGTCTGTTTTGGTTCGTGTGAAATCTTGCAGGAAAAAAGATACGTCACATACACATGCTTAAAATGTTATTCGGACCTTCAAAAATGAAAGTACGTTGAAAATTATGATCTCTATTTTCGGACCGATTACAATAACTTCCCTATAAAGACGAAGCTAATAATGTGAAAGATTCATTCATGGTCTCAATGAAAAATTCAGTCTGTCTGAATAGAAGTTCAGATCTTGTGGCACGAATTGAAGATAAATACCCACGAACATTAAAGTTTTGTCATGCAGGCCCCATCCAGTCCGCGACCAGTTATTTTGTGGCCCTCAAGGGGAGAAACCATCAGACCACGGCCTTAAGTAATATAAACATTCTCGGAAATGGCTATGATGATCCTTGCCCATTGTCGCAAGTTGTGAGTGCCGATATATTACCTGTATACGCTAGTCCTTCTTTTGCGTTCAGATCTCCCAGAATAATTTTTACATTACGTTCTATATTATCGAAGGCGTAAGATTAATGAATAGAACCGTTATAAGTTTCAGAGGCTTAAGAGCAGTTCGTTTATAAAGGCCCCCATACACGGTCAAATTTTTTTTTTTTTTTTATATGAAAAAACCAAGCTTAGGTGTAACCCTTTGTACTACCAGTCCGTCATGTCGTACATCCAGATTTTCATCAAACCCATAAGCCCAATGTATTTTGATCGGCCGACCGGCCCACAATTGATAGTTTTGGTTGTACATCCGCACTTCGATGTACATCCAATTTGACCGTGTATGGGGGCCCTAAGAATAAGAAAGGGCGGATGATAGAATTGAGTCCTTGAGAACATCGAAAGAGATGGAGTGGGGATTAGATTCGAATTCCAATATATGTACTACCTTTACAGAGTTAACTCATCGGAGTACTGTTTTAGCTGGGAAGTTGGATATACATATGTACATATGTAGGGTCAAGGAGCGTTAAGAACTATGGAAGAGAAATCAAAATTACGAATAAGCTTCTCTGATGTTTTTTTTGTTAAATAGATAATACTTTACTAGTAGACCGTGAAGGGCTCGAAATATTACTGTCTCTGTGCTCATATGCTTTTGTCCCCTAATACTACAAATTTCATGAACAGCTATTGCTTGCTATCTTACTATTTAAATTTCGTTCGTAGCTTCTATCGGGGTTATTGCAGAAATCACTTCATGATAATCGCTGTACTATATATTTTTATTCAATCAAAAAGCTACTCCCGCATTTATTCAAACAAATTTATAAAAGATTGAGGGATCGACAGAACAATTTGGGATAATATCATTAAAATCGAACCCGCACATGAATTATAAATTTTGGAGATAAAAATGTTACGCGACGTTGACTGGATAGGCGATTATTAACTCAGAAGACTTCAAGTCCCGTCAATTTAATTTTATAGATTTTGTGATCGGATTAACATATTTTTCTTTAGTAAGTACTGGCTCAATTATTTTGAATGAATGAATTTCTCAAATGCAGGTTTGGAGTAAAAATACTTTTCCGAGAATTACATCAAACCATATTTTTGCAACACTTGTGAGTGCATCCGCAATGGGATTTCCATTTGTGGTCTATGCCAACTTTCCCTCCAAATTGATTATGGACTATATATGTAAATAAATGCAGAAGTATGATTGTGATCCGACGTTCGTAATAGTATAAAACTGTGTTCAGACTGTCTTTGTATTTCATCAATCAGCACAAACCGTTCTTATCATCACCACCGTGCTGCAACATCAATGAACATCAATGATTCAACAAAATCAATGATTTCTAAAAAACCACCATTAACCTAACTATGAAATTCCCAGCAAAAAAATTTGCGTATTCCTGAAATTTCAGCAAATATTTTAGGTGTATTGACCCATTTCTGTTATGACAAAAGATTCCTCATCGGGTATTCGTTATGCGTTATGTCCAGTTTGGTGTCTGAAATCAAATAACCGATCGTTATGCAACACGGTAATCTCCCTGGCGACGAGAAGTCAACCTGCATGTTGCGGTTGACCACAGAAATCCATTCCCTAGAGGCATGCCATGCAATCAAAGGCCACCGCGCCACCGAGGTGACTACTATCAACGTCCGCAAAGTGGCGTCATCGTAGAAAGCAGTTTCACTTTCCTTCCGAGAAACCAGTTATGTTGCGATGCATACCTGGGCAATATTGCGCTCAAGCATATCACCTTTTTCTTGATCTTGCGGTACGAGCATGGTGTGCAGCGGGGGAAGGGCGAGGATAATCCAAAATAATCATAAGCTTAAATTTCGAAATACATATAGATGCTGGAGAAAAAATGTCGGGGCTTAGCATGTTATCTAACTCCGAAGATGTTTAGTCATTCAGGTGTGCATCGCGCGAGGTGGCAGAGTTCAACGGGGAAATTACATTTCTGTGTTTACATACTAGCGGCAAGTCACTTGCGTTTGCGCGCGCAGCCTTGCGCAGAAGAAAGTTGAGTGGAGCTTCAGATTAAACAAAGGTGTTGTCGCATTTTTTGGCCTTGTTCGAAATATCCGTCAACCCACACACAACAGATAGAAAATTGTGGGTTTTTCACTGTTTTGTTGGTGGTTGCAAAATGTACAGCGGTGAAATTTATCCATATCGGCGCTATTGTTGTGCTTTTGAGGTACGAACATTGGCAGACGTTTTGCAACATTACATGGAATTAAAGAATGGCAGTTTTATCAGGGGGTATTTAAAAGAATGAATAATGCTCCTTTATGAGCCAGAAAAATTCGTGGTAAAACAAAAAACTGATCAAACATTTTCGAAATATGTTTACCGATGGATAGGTGGTGATTAATGGAAGAATGTCTGATGAAACATTTCGTCTACAAATGTAGTTATAGTTGTTCAGGCATATTTTTGGAATAACTGAGTACAATGGTCTAGATTTGATTGAGTTTGAAGATAAATAAACTTTGCTGGTGGAAAAGGTGTGATTTCAAAATCAAATTCACGAAAGCCTATTTTATTACAGACATTGTTGGCCAACGGTAAGAAGTGCAGGCTTTGATTTAGATGAATGTTTATTTTATGTGTCGTTATGATGCAATGCCCAGTAGTGAGCTTAGCTCGAAAATAGAAAAGGAATATGATAGGTTAAGGAAAGTCTGGAGGAGGCAGTGAGCCTCACGTCTGAACTCTTGTGTGAGTTCATTTTTTAAACAGCCGTTCGAGCCGAGTCCGCTGGTGAAGATTCGACCTAAGCGGAACTTTGGTTACCCTAATATTAACCGGTTGAGCCGGCGGATACCTTATTAGGGCTACTTGCTTTTATTGTAAGAACTAATTTGCCGAGATGACTTACCTGACATTAGCACTATTTAGCCTGAAGGTACTTTAGTTCAGTTTGGCTTGCCAGCAAATAAGAAAAATTGTTAGGACTGTTAGTCAAAATAGGTTCACGTTGCTGCCGTAACTTCAGTGGTGCTTAGTTAGCATCGATGTAGCTTCGGTACATTTAGGTAGCTTCGGCCTAAATGAGCAAGCTAAGAATTATATTTCTATATTGAAATTTTCAGAATTTCAAAAAGCACCAACTAAATTTAGTTGTTTTGTTGGGAAGCTAACGTTCAGGGGAAGCCAGCGAGCTATGATTATGGTGAACGATGGTGGTATATATTATGATGATCGACGGCTGTGGTTTGATGGTCCGATAAGGTATTAAGTAGTAGAAGGCGCTTAGAATTGATTATGATAGTTCCATAAAGGACAAAGATGATGCAAAATAATAATTATTATTCTTTTTTTTTATATGAAAAAACGAAGCTTGGGAGTCACCCTTTATACCTACTACTAATCCGTCATGTCGTTCAGGTCATGGTGCAATATCTAGTAATATTCTTGGTTTGAAGGATAGAGGAGAATAGGAAAGGTTAGAAGGAGTCTGGAGGGTGCTCGAGAAAATGCCGATGAACTTTGCGTTTGAACTCTAAGGTGTTGTACGAGTTCGGAAATACTGACTGCGGGAGATTATTCCACAGTCGAGTTGTTCTATTCATAAACGAACTTCTACACCGTATGGTGCGCGAAAGTATGGGGGTGAGCCGAGTGAGCTAGATTTGTGTTGCGGGAAAAATATTGCTGAATTTCAGTGGAACACTCGTTGTGGTAATAGCGATAAAGTATAGAGAGGACTGCTACATTCCTACGGTGGCTTAAGGTGTCTATGGAGGCGCGAAAGAGGCCAGCACCAAAGAGTTTGAGGCCGAAGTGGTTTTTGGGGCACCTGCGCCTGGTGAGTTTTATTCAAGCAAGGCGGAGCCGAGGAGGATTTGTAGATTGTAAGCAGGCCCTTGGCTGGAGGAGTAACTTGCATCTCTTAAGAAATCCAAGGCATTGGGAGGCTTGTTTGGCGATTTGGAATATGTGATCATTCTATCGCAGATCCTCCGTTAAAGTTACCTCTAGGATGTTGAGAGTTGAGTCAGTCGTTAGATTCTTTTTACCAACTGAGATAGAAGGAAGGTCGGTGCAGTTTTTGCGGGAGATCAGACAATACTTCGTTTGGGTGGCGTTAAATTCAACCGATTGATGTGGTCCCAAGTAAGAATGATTTGATATCCCGGTAGATCGAAGTGGACATCAGTCCATGGTGGTAAAGTCAAGGTCTGGCACGTACTTGTCTTATATTGTCGAAGGAGTAAGAGAAAAGAAAAGTACCGTCATCAGCGAAGAAGTGAAGTGGGTTTGAGGAGATTGAGAGCACATCATTAATGAAGATAAGGAAAAGTGCGGGTGTTAGAATTGACCCCTGTGCAGCTCCGGCCGAAATGCCGTGGGTATTGGTTTCGACGCCATCCAATACTACCTTGATTCAACGGAAGGTTTTAATCCAGTTCCTCAGAACTAAGTTTATACCAATAGTTTTGGAGTTTTGTCAACAGAGCAGGGTGCCATACTCTGTCAAAAACCTTTGAGATATCTAAAGTAACCAGGCTAGACTCAACAAAGCGGTTGGTTGATACGCTCGGTTAAGCAGATCGCCAGTAGTAGATCTTTTTGGTCTAAAGCTGTACTGCCTGTCATGTATAATTTGGTTGGATTCCAGATATTTTATCAGCCTTCTATTGATTATTGTCTCGACAATTTTGGAGAGAACCGAAGTATTTGCTATTGAGCGGTAGTTTAAGGGTTGGCTGGCTTCACCTTTTTTTGGAAGGGGCTGAACATGAGTTAGTTTCCAAGAGTCAGGATACACTCCGAAGGAGTAAGACAGGTAAAAAGTTTGCGCAGGGGTTTAGCCAAAGGTAAGGCACATTTTTTAAGTACCATAGGGGAATTTTGTCGGAGCCAGCGGATTTGTTGATGTCGAGCTCTTTGAGGCATCTGAACACCTCGTGAGTCCCGAAGGGATCAGGACATTTATTGAGGGGGGGGGGGGGGGGTGATATAACGAATCGGGTAAAGACAAGTTTGAGACAGAGATGCTAATAAGTCGGCCTTGGGTTTGCTTTCTGTTATCACTTCCTTGATGCGAATGAGGGGGTATTGCGGAGGGAGTAAAATTTTTCTTGATGGAGGTTTCCAAGGAGTAGAAGTTTTACTGCCTGTAGTGGAGTTAAGAATCTTACTTCTCAATCATCAAATGATGATTTGACTTTCCTTATGGTGAAATTACAGGGAGTTTCTCAATTTGATGTACTCACGATAAAGTGAATCGTTAGGCGAACGTCTGTTTGCTTTATAAGGGGTGTTTTTTTAGGAGGTTTGTTTTTTCAATAGGGATTACTCTATTATCTGACAATTGTTTTGACAGTTCAAAGTGACGTCTCTACTCAGTAGTGCTTGGAAAATCATCATGAATAGGTTAACTCCAGAACAACGCTTCCAAATCGTGGAAATTTATTTTCAAAAACAGTGTTCAATTAAAAATGTTTATAGAGCACTTCGTGAATTTTATGGTGCACATAATCGTCCGTCAGAGACCACCATAAAGAACGTAATTACCAAATTTCGGTCTACATTCACTCTTTTGGATGCCAAGCCACCGACAAGAATGAGAAGAGTGCGTACAGAAGAAAATATTGCTGTCGTTGCAGCCAGTGTCGAAGAAAATCACAATTTATCGATTCGTCGTCGTGCTCAGCAAATTGGACTTTGTCCATCGACTTTATGGTCGTGGTGGCCATTTGCCCGAAATCATATTTAAATGTTAAATGCCATAAAATTATCTTTGGAATAAAAAAAAATTTTTCATTTCATAATTTGCACATGTGTTTTATTTAAAATTTAAATCGGCAACCTCTTAAAAAAACACCCTAGCTTCTCGCTCTTCTAGCGAATAAGACCAACTAGTTGGCCAACCCAGAGTTTATGATTTTTTCGTGGAAAACAAATCACAAACCTTTTTACTTCCGGTCCAACATGTTCTGCTTGTGATGGTACAATTAGCAACGTTACAGGAATGCTTGAAGCCGTCATGTAACCTCGGATCGATTTCAAGTCAGCTTGACTCAATTAGATCCGAAAAATTTGTCGGTTCGACTTAACGAAAGTCATGTAACCTCTGTTCTCCGTTGATTCTGCAATTCACTTACTTAATAAATTTATTTTATTTAAGGCTTTTCAATAAGGACATTTTGTATTTAAATAAAACAAATAATAATTGAGATATTGCTCTGAAATTTATTCCAAGTGCAGTAAGTACCCATGTTACATTTAACAATGGATTTCGATCTCGTTCGTATGACCATTGTGAACACGTTTGCAGCGATCGATTCTTTGAATTTTCCACCACTCTTTCACAAATATTATTCGAAACAACGGCAACTTCACGTTCGATATTGGATCTGAACTGCTCTAACATTTACCGAGTTTCCATGGGAGTCGAGTTGAGTTGAGGTTGAGTTGAAATGACACTTCAACTCAACGACTCAACTCTATGCGTTTCCATGGCTGACTTTTCTGCCTGTGTACAAACAGCTGAATGTGTACTTGTATTAAGCAAGCAGCTGTTTTTAAATTTGACGTAATATTTTTGTTTTTATAAAATAGCGATCATGGACCATAAAATTAATTTATTGTGTTCGTTGTATAACAGAAATGTTATAAACAGGCGCGACATTTTGACTTTTTTAACATTTGACAATCCCGTTTGTAGTTGTGTGCGTGAACTCTGCTCAATCTACCTATTTTCGTTGAGTTGAGCAGAGTTGAAAATCTTTAACGAAAACTCTTGACTGCGACTGTTTCCATGGAGTTCAACTCGGGTTCAACTCTGGTTGAACTCTCATGGAAACTCAGTAATTGTTGGCTTGTTCGCATAAACCAACGACTTAACGTTACCTTATAAAAGGAGTCCAACGGCGTTAGATCGTATGAGCGAGGTGGCCAGCCGACAGGACCATTTCTCAAGATTAGACGGTTATTGAATAAGTCAATTGTGACCAGCTGTGTGGGATGTGACACCAACTGATCTATGCCGTTGCGGATGCTATTATTTGGTCATGCCTGCAGCGGGAGCGGAGTGTGCATACTTCTAGCAGGCGAATTTTTAGATTTTCATACCTGAGTCCGCTGATGAGCGACTTTTTCCGCTTCGATGCTGCAGTGTTTCAAGGGTATTAGTCTATCGCATAAAAATGGGAGCTTCAAATAAGTTCACGATCACTCTCTTGTAATAGCTTAAGTACAGGGTTTAATCACCTATTGCATGACTATCTTGAGTTGCGCTATGGTAGTTTCAATTTGTAATTTTTTAAAGTTATGAAGGGATAGACAATAGCAGATATTATCTGAACTCGCACGAGTCGCTCTGTAGCTAAGTATGTACGAGTTAGAAAAGATATAGTTTTATATAAGTAAGGTTTTTTTTATTGAGTGTTCAAATTTAACTGTTCCCAAAAATGAGGAGTAAACCCCCAATTTTTTTTAAGTGGGAAAACCAAGCTTAGGAATCGCTCTTTGTACTACCAGTCTGTAATGTCGTTCAGGTCATGGTTCAATGTCTAGTAGCAAGCTTGGTTAGAAAGATAGCAAAGAAAATGATAGGATTAGGGGGGGGGGGGGGTCTGGGGGGATGTGGTGGCGATGAACCTTACGTTTGAACTCTTGGGTGTTGTACGAGTTCGGGAAAACTGACTGTGGGAGATTATTCCACAGTCGAGTTGTTCTATTCATAAACGAACTTCTAGAACATGTTGTGCGCGAAAGGGGGGTGTAGGGTATGGAGGTGAGCCGAGCGGGCTAGTCTTGTGTTGCGGGAAAATATTGCCGTGCAGGCAGAAGGTCCTGAATTTCAGTGGAACAGTCGCTATGGTAATAGCGATAAAGCATGGAGAGCGCTGCTACATTCCTACGGTGGCTCAGAGAGTCGATGGAGATGCAAAGGCTGTCATCTCCGATGATTCGGATAGCGCGGCTTTGCACTTTGTCCAGCCACGCTAAGGTGGTTTTACAGGCGCCAGCGCAGACAAATAAGTTATACTCGAGGCGGGGCCGAATGTAGGATTTGTAGATTGTAGCTCTAGCTGCTGGTGAGAGCAGAAATTTGCATCTCTTAAGAAATCCTAAGAATTGGGGAATGTTGTTGATTAAATTAAGGTCTACGTTAAAATAGAGCCCCAATCAAATGATATTAAATATGTAATTATAAAATATTGCAAAAAAGTTAATAAAATTATTCTGTTCATTCTCAGCTACTTTAACAACCAGTTTTGGACAATACCACAACTCATTCTACTTTGCCCCGCAAGGAAGAGGTAAGTCATCTGTCAGTAAAGGCTTTGAAAATCGTGAATCGGATTCATAACTACTTTTAAGGCAGGATCTTTCTTCCAGCCATACATTAGCAGCCCGTTCTCGGGTCCACAAATTCACCATCAACCCTTTCTGGAGCCTCGCAGTAGCGCAACATTAAAACGAAGAGAAGCTAAAGTGGACAACAATGATTCCAGTGAAGATTCTAGCGCCGAGGAGAGCGATGAATCTAGTGGCAGATTGTTATCACAGTCTGCATTTAGCAAGATTTCAGAAACTCTAGGTGCACTAAATACAGTCGGACACTTTATTGTGGACATGACTAGAGGACAAGACTCAAAATCTGAGTCCGACGATGAGACATCTTCTCAAGCAAATAGCGTGCCAGATGCCATACTGACGCTGACGAAAACTGTGTTGGGACAGAATGTAACGAAGACTATAGAGCCGCTCATTAAGAGAGTTGGAAATGAGGAAACCCCAAAGCCGATAATAGCAACGACGGAGGTCAAGAAGAAGAAGAAACGGGATAAGGTTAAGAAGGATGTGATTGCTCCTAATACGGTGGCATTAGTTACGACGACTACCACAGCGAAAACTCCAGGTTTGTGTGCGCTCTTTGTAAGTCTTATAAGAGTTTGACTAATTTGAAGTAAAATTCTAGCGAGCTTCGAGGGAGCTTCCTTAAAGGAAGGGGAAAATCGTTGTAAGACACCAGACGGGAGGCCTGGCCGATGTGAGGATTTAAGTAGCTGCCCAGCGCTTTTGTTGGATTTGGGCAATCTTCGGGAGTCGCTTTGTTTCAAAAGTCTGTTCGTGCCAGGAGTGTGCTGCCCCACAACGTTCCAATCTACAATTCTGACAACGCAAAGGCCTATAATTTTAAGACCAACAATTAGGCCTACACCAAGGCCTCCTCAGAGCTTGGTTTTAATCCCACAGGTGACTACATCAACTACGACTACACTGAGACCTGTATTGACACCACCTTCAAATGGTGTTGAAGGAGATTTTAATAACATTGTCGATCCGGAGGAATGTGGACAACAGGAATATTCCTCAGGTCGTATTGTAGGTGGGGTTGAATCTCCGAATGGACAGTGGCCATGGATGGCGGCTATATTTTTACATGGACCCAAACGAACGGAGTTCTGGTGTGGTGGATCTTTGATTGGAACTAAATATGTGCTTACAGCTGCCCATTGCACGAGAGATTCCAGACAGAAACCGTAAGGATTTCGTTATTTGATAAAAGTAGGTTCGAAGTATATTTTGTTTGTTTGTAGATTTGCCGCAAGACAATTTACAGTAAGATTGGGCGATATCGATTTGTCAACTGACAATGAACCTTCGGCGCCAGTAACGTTTAATGTCAGAGAAGTTAGGGCCCATGAAAGGTAGATTAAAGAATAAAAAACAAAGAATTAATAATAGAACTCCCTTAAACAGATTCTCCCGAGTTGGTTTCTACAACGATATTGCAATCCTAGTCCTTGATCGACCTGTAAGAAAATCTAAGTATGTCATTCCAGTGTGTATACCACGACTTGGTTTTCTTCCACCAAAAGAAAGGCTGCCAGGTCGACGAGCGACAGTAGTTGGATGGGGTACGACTTACTACGGAGGAAAAGAATCAACTGTACAACGACAAGCTGATCTACCGATTTGGCGAAACGACGACTGTGATCGTGCCTACTTCCAGCCAATCACTGAAAACTTCTTGTGTGCTGGATACTCTGAAGGTGGAGTGGATGCGTGTCAGGTAACTTATCTACTATTATCCTATTCCTAAATATCTAGAAAATTACTATCTTTAGGGAGATTCTGGCGGTCCATTAATGATGAGAATAGAAGCCAGATGGACGCAGATCGGGCTGGTTTCTTTCGGAAATAAGTGCGGAGAGCCAGGTTATCCGGGAGTTTACACGAGAATATCGGAATATGTTGACTGGATTAGAGAACATACAAGGGATTGACATGGCAAATAAATCATGTTGATTTTATGTACATATGTGTGCCTTTATTTATTATTAATCTTATTAAAATTATAGTAAATTTTAACTTAAGAATTTTTGTTAATAATGTTTTTATAATTATTAAAATCAAGTTTTGTTTTAGTAATTTTAAAGACGCGAAGTTTAAAAATAAATTACCAACGATAGTGTTATTTCGTAATAATATTATTGACTTTAACTTACCCGAGGTAGTACATATGTCCCTTACACGATGTTGAATTGTACTTAGACCTCAATTTTTTTAAATGTAGAGGATAGTTTTCTTACCTACTCTGAGTCCGTTTAATGCATATTAGAATCGAACCTGTAAAAAAGCTTATTTTCTTAATTTTCTTGTTTTTGTCATTTTGACTTACAATAGCCTCTTTTGAAGTATGACATTGTACTGGCTCAAAAGAAAAAAGAGGCACCTCTTACAAATTCATTTTATAATCGTGTCCTACTCAACACTTTTTTTACCTAGTCAATTCCTTCATACTTGGCTTCGCTCTTCATAAAATTCCTCCTTTCTGTTACTATCTATACAACAGCGAAGAACCTGGGTCCGTGTCGGTTACTGAACGCAGCTAGTATTTTTAATGTCTATCCTTAAGTCCCACACAGAAAAATAAAAAAATTGGCTAAACGATAGGAAAGATAAAACTGAAATGACGGACGCCGGACCGGACGCAGCTAGTTCTATAATATCCTTTCATGATATAGAACCTTCCTCAGGATGGACCTTACCCTTTCTTACGAAACTTATGAGACTTTTATGGATCAATTCCACTGTATTCATCGGTCTGGAACCGGTTATTGGGGCACCCACTAGTTTGCAAAAGAGGACCTTTGCGGACTTGGATGAAGCAAACCTAACCTTGGAGATCCGCGCCTGGATTGGTTAAATCTAAGCGGTTCCCTCCTGTGTTATCCTTTATCTAGGCTAAGGGATGTATAGGACTCAGTTGAATGGATGTCAGGTCTCTGGTTGGCTTGATGTCAAGACTCTTATTGACTTGATTACTGGACCCTCCGCCCTGTATTATTACTTATGGGTGCAGCATGCCACTTGGACTCAACCCCTTCTCTGGCCTTCTCTTTGTAAAGTCTAAATGACAAATATGAGGTATAGGGGTGTAGTACAATAGGCTAAGTCAGTTACTGCGGTACTTTTGGACGCAATACTTCACAAAAAGAAAAATAAATAGACGTAATAGAAATCACTTTTGATAGCTGATTTTTCAATATGAATAGCAGGATTAAAATTTACATGGCATTTTCGAGGAAACAATTTACCATGTAATTAAAAGGAGGGTTGCTTCTATTTTGTTTTAGAGGCGTTGAATTTGGCAGGATTCTTGCAGTCCCAACCAAGAATCTTCAATGCTCCCTTTGGCAAAACTGTAAAGTGGATTGAAGCGGAGCGAACGAAGGTGGTGTTGGTATCTTGTGTAATGTATTGGTGCAAGTTACAATACCCATCATTTAGTTTATAACCCCCAAACACAAACCGGGTTTACAGACAAATGATCGCAGGGAAGGAATTGTTTGTTCTCACTTTTGCTTCAGAAAATTTGGTTCATTCACCTAGTGCACGGGTAACTAACACAAACATAACTTCGGACTCGGCAGGCTGGAGTAACTATTACCATGCTTTAAAGCGAAATTTGAAGTTTCTATCAGGAGAAAAAGGCCGCGTATAAACGGAGAGTGAAAATCGATACGGTTGCGAAACATGGAAAGTCACCCAATTCATCACAGGGCGCCTACAAGTTTTCATCAACAGATGCCTACGTCGTATTCTAAAAATCCGCTGGCAGGATAGAATTTCAAACGAAGAGCAATGGAGCCTTGCCGGTCAAGAAAGGATAGAGGACCAAATCAGGCGAAGGAAATGGAATTGAATTGGCCACACCTTGCGATGCGAAAACGAGAATCTAGCCAAACAGGCCCATGACTGGAATCCGCAAGGATCCCGTCGAATCGGAAGACTTAGAACAACGTGGAGGATAACTCTACTAGCAGAAACCGCAACAATTGAGAGATCCTGGTCGGAGCTGAGAGCTGTCGCGTAAGACAAAGCCCGCTGGAGGGCAACTGTTTCCGCCCCATGTCCCATGAGGGATTAAAGGAGCATAAAGAAAAAGAAGTAGATACAGGGCTTTTTTGGTATCCTTGAGTCGTCCATTCTGTGGACATGACCGGCCCAACGTAAACGCAGTAGCTTGGCATGGGTTGAAAGTTTACACTCTTTGTATAAGTCGTACAATTCGTGATTGTAGCGTATTCTGCATGCATTGTCTTCATTGATTGGGCCGTATACCCTTCGGAGAACCCTAATCTCAAATTTACCCATCTTGTCGGCGGATTTCTGAGAGAAACCTAATGCTTCACATCCCCATACGTAGTTACTGTACGTATGACGATTTTGTAGATACTTATTTTGGTTTTTCTATGGATGTCTCTGGATTTCACCACTGGCAGTAGTGAAAAGTATTTGCGCCGTTTATTCTTCTTTGTACGTCTATCGTTTCATCGTTGACTTCGCTGACTGTGGACCTCAGGTAGTTAAATTCGTTTACCCGTTCGAAGTTGTATTCCTCTCAGGTGGTGTTGTGATTTCTTCTTCTTCTTTCCACTCTTGACTGAATTAGAATCTTACTCTTGTCGCCATTTATTTGCAGCCCTATATCGTTGGCTCTCTCTTCTAATTCCTCTAAGGGCGTGTTTCAGCCATTGCACTGAAAAAGGAATTCATTATTATTTTACGTTCCTAAAAGTATGCAATATTTTTAAACGCTTACTCAAGAAATTATTGAAAGTACACGAAGCAAAATCTCTAGTAAACTTGCTTTCTTAAATATTCTAAAAGAGTTAATATATCTATGTAAATTGGAAATGATGCAGACCTATAAATCAACAACGGACACAACTATAAAATTCCAATATACTTCTAAACAAAGCCTTGAAGCAACCTCTACACGCTACAAATTATTATTTTCCATAGATGATTCTAAGCTATATAAATTCACAATAATAAAAATGTCCCAAGAATTTTTTTCATGCGAATCTATTTTAAGTTTATTATGAAATTCGTTTATGACTCTAAAAGGCAAGCGGCACACTAACGAAATTCTTGCCCGAGATTACATGGAACGCGTTGGAATTGACTATAGTGAGCTCATAAGTCATAAGAGAGCATAACACACGCCCTTTGTGGCTCCGAGCTCCGAACTATGCTCTGCTATCATGGCCACGGCTTTGTGGCACACAAAGAAGTCTTACCTTCAGATGCTATTTTGACATACTGTTGACTCTATCTATCAGATTTTTTTCAGAAAACGTTAGGTGGAAAGGTGACTTTGATACAAGCGACCGTCCTCACCTGAACAATTTTGAAGTCTTGCCATGCTGAGACGATGCCGAGATTCGAGAGAGTAGATTTTCGGGCACGGCGACGTTTGCTGTAATTTCTGAATCACTGGGGTAATTCCTCGCTCTCTCTCTTACACCGGCTGACTTCGAGTTGCGTTGCGCGTGGTGGCGGCTCCGAGAATTTATTGCACCGCTTCTGGTCACTGTCAAGGTTGAAAACAAAAGTGAAATTATAAAAATAAAATTACTCAAACTTTATCAGCGCCAATTCCGGAAGTATCGGCGGCGTAATACTCGGCAAGAGTTGCGTAAATCAGTGATAGCGACCGGTGACTAAGTTCGCGCCGCCCGCTTGTAGTTTCGGTTGACATTTGACCGTGTTGGTTCCGTTCCAAGTCAGTCAGTGTTTTTCTCTCAGTTTTTTCAATTTGTTTTTTTCGCTCCCTTCGAACGACAGCTGCTGCCAACATGAAACTACCACTGAAACCCCATGGCGATGACGTTATCAAACCAGCTGACAGGGATCATGATGGCGAGGTAAGAGGATTTTATGACGTTAATTTGTGTAATCCACTGTTGATGCTCGCACGCGGGCTGGAGGAGAAAATTAATTAAAAGTTTCTTTTCTTTGTGAATTCTTTTTATTGCAAAATAATTTAAATTTTGGTTTTGGGAGAGTTCAATGTCTTCTGAAAGCCCTGGCCTGGAAGATGGAATTTAAATATTGTATTTTTGAGCTTGGTTTATGTGTGATGTAACAAATTTTTTTAAAAGGTATTTTAAAGATAATACCGATGTTAACATTTATGTGCGTTCCTCCTAAGGCATTGTTTTAAGAACTTCAATAATAAATACCAGACACTCTTGTTGTCATCCGCACTGTGAACATTCCAGTTGTCTCAGGTGGTAACGGACTCACAAAAATGGAAAAGGACGTCTGACCATAACCCACTGTGGCCAAGAATAACTCGTCCGATTTTCGGAATCCAGGGTTTAAAAGCTACAGTGTTGATTGAAAATTGGAGAAAAATTTAAAAAAGTGTGAATCGTTCCTTTGCCGGATTCGTCCAAGGAACTGGAAAATTTTCTGAATTGCACATTAGTCCAGTCAAATTAGAGGTTTGACTGGAAGATAATTCGGAAGTTGCTGAAAATTGGAACAGCCCTTAAAAACATTATTATACATAAGGGGTCATACACATATTACGTAATCACTTTTTCGCCCATTTTTGATACCCTCCCCCCCAATGTAATCAAGCGTAATCATTTAGCTAAACCCCCCCCACCCCCATTATGATTACGTAATCATTGAAATTAATTCCACTGGTGAAGCAAAACTACATTTTGCATGTATTTTTGATTATTTTTATTACATTTTTAGATTTTTTTTTGTATTCTTTAATTTTCGTTTACAGCTTCAAATGGATTTTTGAGCCATTCTGTCAAATCGGCGATGATTGGAATATCTACCGTCTGGTTCATGCCCGGCTGCATAACAATGTCTTTTTCTGATTCCGATTCCGAATTTTCTTCAATGACGAGGACTTCGCTATTACGTCGTGCAGTTATACGCACAATTTCTTTCCGAGTGTCATTCAAATCATAGGGTCCTTTCTTGTGAACTTTTGAGTGCTGCTTGACAGACTTTTGTGAAGCAAAATACAAACCACAAATTTTGCAAATGCGTTTCTGCAATTGAGTTGCCATGGATGGACAAAACAGATCATAAGGAACCTTAAAACGAAACAATTATTAATGCAACTATTTCAAATTATGTAATTTTCCAAATAGTATTTAATAAATTATACCTGTAAATACTTCTTGTCTTCATTCAGTGGCAAATCGAGAGCTCTACGAGTCACAAGGTCGAGAAAGTGGCTTTTATCATCATTTCCAACAATCAAATCATCAGCACTCTGAGTGGCACGTACAGGTGGTGGGAAAAATCGTTCTGGCAGGATTTTCAGTAGACCACTTCTGAACTTTCCGCAACATTTTTCAGAACGGCATTTCACGATTTGAAGGAAATATTGACTCTCGCGAACATGGTTTTCATACCAGTAAGGATCTGTTTCTTGCAGCTCTTTCTCTGCTTCGTTGGGAAGCACGTATTGTGCGGTCACAGGGTATTCGTCAATGTGCATTTCGTTCCAGATTGTAGCTAACACTTCTCCCGCGTTTTGGAAATTTTTCTCTTCCAAAACAGCATCTACAGTTTTCCCTTGATCATTCAAGTGGCTACCGTATTTGTCGTGTGGAAGAATCAAACCCGCTAATGCGCGACTCAACGGAGCCATCCTTCTTTCGACTCGGTTGTATGCGCTCCTTCCTGGTGCATTTGTCGCAATGAAAATTGCATCAAGATTATAGTTTTTGAAATGTTCAATAGCATAGTAAATAACTTTGGAATATCTTGGATTCTCATCTGGTCCACCATCAGATGTCATAATAACAACTGGTTTGACTTCTCCTTGTTCAGTCTTCGCGATACTTTTGAAGGCATCAAGATTTAACAAAGTGTTAAAATCTTTTGCATGACTAGCTGCAGTCGAAGAACAATGTTTTCCACTCCTAATCGCAACGTAAGTGGGACCTGAATAGCCAACAGCCTTAGGATTTCCAATTTCTTCAGGATTTACAGTCACGCCCCCGTAAACTGATGGGATTAATTTATGCTTTGGGGCAATCACCCAATCATGATCCGGGAGCTTGACTTTATACTCCACGTGCATCAGGAGCGGAGCTTGTTTATTAGCTGCTGTGAGACCAATTGGTACTCTCGCTTTGTCGTCTTGCGAAAGAAAAAAAACTTGCTTCGGACCGAGAACTGCAGCCAAACCTTCCAAGTATTTAATTGACGCAGTCGCAAAACGACTATCAATATGATGACGATGTTGCTCTGTTTGTGCACGAATGAGTTTTACAGGAACGGTTCTAATATGTCGTTGTCCTTCGATGGTTCTCGAATTTTTTGGAAGCAAACGTAGATACGTTGAAGTCCTGTAGAACAGTAATTAATTTAAAAATCAAAGAATTGTAGTAATTAAATGAAGATATTTTAATCTGTTATATCAATTATCATTGATATGAATCATGAAATTTAGATGTTAAACGAGAAATAAAGACGTCGTACCTGCTCAAAATGAAACCTTGAGTTTCGAGCTCTTGGTGAAGATCTGATAAAGATCTAACACTCCTCACAATATTGCTGCGTCTTCGTTCATCAGCAGCACTCCCAAACATGGCAATATCCATGATAACTTTATGGAGAAAGGGCTGATTTTCTTCGATTGAGGGTCTTCCAGCCGATGGATGCTTCTTCACAAATTTTTGAGCTTCTGGGATTTCCTCAACAAGGGCAGACATTTTGGATTTCTTTATATCACGAAATTTTCGCTGCGCTTCAGCGATTTGTTTTTTGCGTTTGAGGCTCTTCTGCTCCTGTTCCAAAGCTCTTCTACTCTTTTCAAGCTCCAATCTGACTTCTTCGGATGGCATAGAATTCAAAGCATCATTCAATGCAGACACTTGTTTTGTCAAAGAAATAATATTTTCTTCCGCCTTTTTTTGTGCAGGTTTAGCGAAGAGTTTTTTTGGAACATTGACGTCACTGCCTGATTCGGGCAAATCGTCTACGATCGCTGCGTTAGGATAATTTTTAGCAGAATCATCACTGTCCTTTGTCTGCACAATCGAATCATCTTTTTCCGCAGTATTTATACTACCCCTTTTCTAGAAAAAAGGCATAAAAAATTTAGAAAAATATAGTCCGAAATATACATATTAGTTTCCTTTACCTTTTGTGTCGTCAAAAAAAATAACGTGTTTTTGGCTTTCCTTTGGGCACAATATTGTTCGTATGACGAAATTAAATGCTGAATATACTTTTCGAACTCGCCAGGATTTTTTTTTTCCTCTTTTCCCGTTTTCCATAACAATGTCACTTCTTTTTGACACACATTCCCTTTTTTTCGGGGAATCGTGCTTGATAAGACTTAAAAAACGATTGAAAGAGAACATCCCGGTTGGCCATTGTTTTTGTTCGATTAACAAAGTCTTAAATATAAAATCGTCACAACATAAACACTTGATCAAAACGTAGGTTTGTACTGACTAGGGACCCGAGGTTTTTAAAGTCTCGGGTCTCGAGACGTGTCGAGCTAAATATTCCGGGAATTTCGAGACATTCGAGACATTTTAGGTTTTTAAAGGGAATTTAGAAAGAAAATCATTATTTGGAACATTTGCGCGCGAAATTTAAAAAAAAAATCAGTAAAGAAACGCTTTTAGATTGATTACGTAAACATATGCCAAGGACCCCCTCACCCCAAGTAATCAAGCGTAATCATATTCTTGACAACCCCCCACCCCTTTGATGATTACGTAATATGTGTACGACCCCTAAGCTGTAGAGACTGCCACGCGATTGGACGACTGCAAACTTTTTTATTCAAGGTCAAAGGGTCAAAATATCAGTTTTTTGCAAATATATGCTAAACCGTACGTCTTATCAGAAAATTGTGTTTGCAACGTTTGTAGATTAGGCGATTATCTACAAAAAAATATATTATACATTTTCTCGTAGGAATTGCCATTTCTGAGATATTGTCGTTTTAATAAGTTAAAATACTCATATTCTATCATTCCCGACTTGTAAAGGTCATCAGAAATTTAATAAATCCTTTGTTGGAGTACGCGGCTAATATTTTCAGGGGTGATTCCTGGATATGTTTGGAGAAAAAAATTGTTCTACAGAGGGCGGCTATCTCCATTATCCACTAAGATACAGGGTGATTAGGGAAAAAATTTTGTTTTTTTTTAAATTTACTGAAATTTGAATAACTCCTAAAGTAATTATCATAAAGTAGCCTAATTAGGCTCATCTTACAGCAACCTGAGTGACTCCGTTCAAAAAATATAAGGCTCAAACCAATGCTTTGCATCTAGACCTGGCAGATTTCCTCGTTTTTCTCAGAAAATTCGTTACTAACAGTACATTTTTTTTGCTTTTCTGATGCACCAAACTATTACCTACAATATTTCCATACACAATAAGTGTTTATTTTGGGTAGTTTTGTAGGTAGTAGTAGTAGAAGTAGTTTTATCGTGAACAATTAAAAAGTTACTCGTCTTTCAGCTGCGGCATAGTAGCATTGGTTTGAGCCTACATATTTTTTGAACGGAGTAACTCAGGTTGCTGTGCTTTATACCAAATAAAAGAATACACATTTACCTAAAAGATGTAACAGCATAATGGCGCGATAAAATAGTGGGCGCCACTTATGCGAGGTATTACCCCCTTAGCCACAAGCCCGGAAGAGCATGACCAAGGAGCCAATACCATACATAAGAAATGAAAAGAAAATCCGGAACTCCTACGCCGGCCACACGGAGTTATCTAGCTCGCCGGAGGGGTCGTGGGGTGTGTGGCCGGGGCTTACCGCGGTTGGTTCACCACTTACCTGTGACTATGAAAAATCTTATTCAATTCCCGTCGTCCCCCGGTCCTCGCCTGAGCCGTGTCATGTCTATCTGTTTCCCTGACAGCCCATAGTATCTACGACTATCAGCTTCAGGGAAAGTCACTATCTAGGACACCCTGAAAAGAAATATCACCCGTCCCAACCATTCCCCAAAAAAAATCTAACAACTTGAGTTCATCATTAATAGCATACAAATCTTTGTTTTGTTTATTTCAGATGTTATCAAAAACCAGAACACAATTAGGTAAAAACAATATTCAATGGAAAACGAAATTAGATCAATGTCATACTAGATCAACATATACATTTTTAAAGAAGAACCAACAAAAATAACTTACGATTTCCACTGTCGGGATACTTTCGTAAGATAACCGATTTAAAACGCGCCGTATTGGTACCAATTTCGCCTCGTTTTATCACAAATGGTATCACAAATATCGTGTTCAATTTTAATTAATAATAAATTACTTGAAAAACAACAAGAAAAATTAGGACAACAAATGCCCCCTCAAAAATTTACACAAAAAAATCTCAATATAATTCAAATTACTTCCAACTGTATCATCTACTAGTAAAAAAATTAATGTATTGTATTAATCAATTAACCTCTTAAACCATATATGTAAAGTGTATAATGTGTTGTGTTCTGTGGTGTATTCGTGTTTTTTTCTTTCTTTTTTTACTTTTTTTATTTGTATAGTTATATTTAGTATATATATAATTTTTTTTGTTTTAAATAGTGGCGTATTCACAAAAGAAAATGTAACCATAGCCCGTATTAGGGATAACCAACGTCACCTTTCTATAATTCTGTTCCTCTTAATTATTAATTATTAATGCCTACTTACAGCCAGATAACCAGATTTTCTTAAATGTCGGTTGCTCTACATCCTTATACCTTATGTATCCAGATCCCATGTTTTTTTAGATTCATTATTTATTTTTATTAAAGCTTTTCCGCCTGCGAACAGTGCACTCATATTCAAAACTTGTAAAGGGATGCCCTTCGGCAGCTACCTCCGGACTTCAGTTTTGCTGCTGGTCCAATAAATTTCGTGTATTTTAAAAAATCAGCTCGTTTCGCCGTGGCTCCTATTCTTATGAGGATAGTTACAGAAAATAAATCAGACAAAAACCTGCTTCCGCACTTCTTCGTCCCTCCTAACCCACAAAAGCCTGGACTATCCTCAGCACCTCTCAGCGTTGCTCGCCAACCTCTGCACTCTTGTTCAGCGGATCCAGGATACTCAACTCCCACTTCCCAGTATTTTGATAGGGCTTCAAATTACTGCAATCAGTCCTCAAGAATTCAATACCACCAATCAGTTTTTTTTGACTTTATTGGTGAGTTTCAGTTTAAGTTCATGTTGGAGAAACTACCACACTAATTTTCAAAAAATTAAGCACCGTTTTATCGGCCCAATTCTAAAGAAAATTCTCCTTTCAAAAAAAACCTTCTACCGTCCGACTTCCACAATTTTTCAATTTTTTCTTTCCAAAAACAAAATCTGCTCTCTCCTTCAATCCAATTTTTTCGTTCCCTCGCCTATTATCCTTTAAATTTTCCTGTTTCCGCAAAGTGATTTTTTCCAAAATTTCCCATTGCCAGGTGATTACAAAATAAATTTCCCAACCCAAATAAATGATAATTCCGACCGTTACAAAGATGAGCCTAATTAGGCTACTTTATGATGATTACTTTAGGAGTTATTCAAATTTCAGTAAATTTAAAAAAAAAAACAAAATTTTTTCCCTAATCACCCTGTATCTTAGTGGATAATGGAGATAGCCGCCCTCTGTAGAACAATTTTTTTCTCCAAACATATCCAGGAATCACCCCTGAAAATATTAGCCGCGTACTCCAACAAAGGATTTATTAAATTTCTGATGACCTTTACAAGTCGGGAATGATAGAATATGAGTATTTTAACTTATTAAAACGACAATATCTCAGAAATGGCAATTCCTACGAGAAAATGTATAATATATTTTTTTGTAGATAATCGCCTAATCTACAAACGTTGCAAACACAATTTTCTGATAAGACGTACGGTTTAGCATATATTTGCAAAAAACTGAAATTTTGACCCTTTGACCTTGAATAAAAAAGTTTGCAGTCGTCCAATCGCGTGGCAGTCTCTACAGCTTACGTATAATAATGTTTTTAAGGGCTGTTCCAATTTTCAGCAACTTCCGAATTATCTTCCAATTATGGCGTTTTTTCGTCTATTTTGACTGGACTACATAATGTTGGGCACACATTAGAAAAAAAATCGGAAGTGAAATACTTTGGGCTTTGGCTGGAGTTGTATTTCAATAGAAATATAAGTGTTACTCTTCTTGCTAAGGCAAACTAGTCGTTTCACATGACAAAAAGGTTTTTTTTATAGCACTACTGGTCAAGGTGATATGCTATCAAGTCATACACAATCGAGGCTAGATCAATTTCGACTTTATGATTAAGGTATGGTACCTTTTTATTAACTTCACTTGTAATTATGTAATAAAAACTTAACCGTTAACCGTCTGACCATTTTGAAAAATGTCCAGAAGGCGGTTCCAAAAATGGCTGCAATTGTGCTCCGCGGCCCTCTGACATGGGTATCAAATGAAAGGAATAGACTAAAAAGTAACAAATATAACCGGTCAACTTCCGATCAAATTTTGCACACATTCCTAGTTCGTGTGATAATTAGTATGTACATATATACATGATGAGTTGAATAGTTGAGTTGAAAATAAAAAAGCACTACACGGTACAAAAAATCACAAATAAAACACAGAGATGCTACTGTCAAATAAATGCATCTACTCAACTACTACTCAATTTTAATACAGCCCAGGTAGCAGAGTTGAGTCGAGCTCAGTCGACCCTAACTCAACTCGACTCCCGTCTACATAGTTGCACTCGGGTTCAATCTGAGTTCAACTAATATGTATAAGTATTAAATCCAATCTGACCATTTTGTAAAAAATCAAGGCGGTTCCAAGATGGCGGATGATATGGGTATCAAATGAAGGAGTACGACAGGTAGAATACTATGTGACGTAATTTTAAATCTAATATGGCCGCCCCCAAAAAATGACGGGAGACATAATAAAAATAAATAGTTTAAAAAAAAAACTAAAAAATACGCCTTAATTTTAAAATGAACCAAAAAGTAAAAAAATAATTTTGAATGTTTTTATTACTGCAGTCACTTACTTAAATGTAAAAAAGCGTGGGGTGCTAACGAAAAGTTCCAGTATGATTAAAATAAAGATTAGATCGCCCCACGCGATCTTATGCCTCTATTACTTCCGTCTTCTGGATCCTCGCCGTATGTGGGCATTGGACGTACCAGGTCTATGTTCATCCTACAGGACCACCATTGAGTTGAGAGTCCAAGCGTAGGTAGTTATATAAGCTTTCTACACTCTTTCACTCCTTGATAGTGTGAGTCTATAGGCCAAACCTAAATGGGAAGTGAAGTGAAGTTAGGTGCCATTGCATATGAATGTATGAGAGTGACCAAAACGGAAGTAAGTGAAAGTTACATCTTCTTCAGTGGAAGTAACGCCTACTTTACTTCTGCGTTACTTTTCATTTAGGTTTGGCCTTATGTCTATCGAACTTACGGAAGTTGGCGGCGGCGTTTTACCAGTGAATAGCGTTAGCTCAGTTTTGCCTGGATTGACTGCCAGACCGAAGTCCGCTGCCCAGCTGAAATTCCGTTCATTAATCACAGTTGGAAACAATTCTGACACCATTATAACTAGGCCATTTTGGGTAGAAGATATTAACTCGCAAAGACGTTTCTTGAAAATGCCCATTGAATCGATACATTGTATATGGACTGGTAGAGAGTTCCATAACATATGTAGCTGCGAAGACAAAGAAAGAACGTTGTCAAATTAAAGTACGGAAACGCGGGATTATCAAATTATTATTTCTAAGCGATTGTGAGAGCTGTACGAACTCATTAAAGTAAGCAGGCTTGCGTTGGTGTAATATATCATGTAATAAGCGCAGAAGCCTATACTCAGGATAGTTACTCAGGGAGCAGTCCAAAACGGAATTTAAATAGGGTGAAATATGGTCAAAACATCGCAGCTTATACACAAAACGAACGCAATCATTAAAGGCCACTTCAAGCTTCCGAGCGCAAGAAAAATCGGGAGAGGGGAAAATTGAGAGGCCATGCATTAGAAGAGGTAAAAGTAAGGCTTTAAGCAAATTCAATCGAACGGTCCTTTTAAGCAAACCACAGTGATAGAGGTCCCGCCAAAAGAGTTGATGCCGGAGCGCGCAGCTGGGGAAATTAAAGCTGCACACAAATAAAAATTGCGCACATATTGATAAGAAATGCGCTTATGTATTTTCAAATTTCCCCTTCGAAATTTGTTGCCACTAGGCTAAGGGACGGGAACGGCATGCGGGGATTCTACTGCGCATGGAAAACGCGACTTTCTCGGCATCAACTCTTTTGGCGGGACCTCTATCTAAGCTTTGTCAGGAGCCCATATGTCTTGCCAACAATAGAATTGATGTGATCGCAACAGGTCATATTGCTATTAAGAATGACTCCTAGATTTCTTACTTTATTGACGCGGTCTAGAGGAGCTCCATTTAAGGAGATTACTGGAAGGTTAGAGTAAGAGATAAGAGAATGAGAGAACAGAATATAATGTGATTTCAATGGGTTTAATTGTAGTAAGTTCAATGATGACCAGCAGTAGACACGACGCAAGTCGGCTGCAATCTTCTCCTTACAAGTGTGGACTTGACTTTTTGGCGCTGAAATATATAGCTGGACATCATCCGCATACATATGAACCGAACAGTGTTTTATTGCTAAGGGAAGATCCTTAATAAAAACGCTGAATAAAAGTGGCCCAAAATAGAGCCCTGGGGAACACCATTGGTAATCATACCAATAGTGGACCTAGACTCACCGAGTTTAACTATTTGAGAGCGGTTGGATAAAAAGCTATGCAAAAGTTTAAGAGCAGTCGGAGAACAGCGGACTTGAGAGGAAAGTTTCTGCAGAAGCAGAGAGTGATTGACACTGTCAAAAGCTTTAGAAAAGTCCAGCAACAATAAACAACAAACGTTATGTTCGTCAAGAGACCTGCGGATATCATTTGTAACTTTAAGGAGTGCAGTTTCGCAGCTATGATGTTTTCGGAAACCAGATTGCCATACATTTATAAATTGAAGTCTTTCACAGAAGTTAAGGATTTGAATCGCTATTAATTTTTCGAGAACCTTAGCCAGAAATGGAAGTATAGGCCGGAAATCGGAAGGGGCAGTGGGAGAAGAGCACTTGGGTATTGGTGTAACTAAGGCTTGCTTCCAAGATGTGGGAAATTTTGATACAGTGAGGCAAGAATTGAATATGTGGGTTAGAATAGACAACAAATATAGTAATAGAATTTTCAGAAACCTGGGTGAAATATTATCAATACCAGTGGCTATAGATTTAATAGAATTTGTGTGTTATCAGCCAGCTGGGAGCTGATAATGTGAAGGTCATAAGTATGATCCGTTCATGCTATTTTCTTCTCTAGCACAGAGATCCTCGCCCATAAGGACTCGATTTTTTTGTTGACTTGCTCCAGCTGTTTATTTTTTTCCTCGGAGATGGACTTTAGACCCTCCGTTAAACGATGCTCGATTGTGTCGAGGCGATCGCTGAAATTTTTGATTGAATTACAGAATTCTGTAATTCGCAGATCAGTGCTACTAATGGTGGAGAGAAGGTCATCAAATTTTTTCGAGATGGGTGTCTCTAAAGCGGTAAGCAATTCTTCCAAGTCCTCCCCCTGACCATTATCGGAGGTCGTACGCGCAACCCCTCTGGTCATTATGGGAGAAGGAGTGTGTGATGAAGTTGGTTTTCTTGACACTTTCACAGCCACAGTTTTCGATTTTTCGGACATCGTGAAAAATCGGAAACAAATAGTGTAATAGAAAATTAATATTCGGTGTTAGTGATATTAACTATTAACTAGATAAAATTACACAAAAGAAAATGTTATCTTCAAAAGTAATATAATAATATAAAAAGCGGCTATATGACGAAGCACGGCGATTACGTCTTATTCACTCAAAGACATGACATCGACTCGAGAAAAAATATGAAGGTCAAGAATCTGAATCAGATTTACCATGCCTCAATGGTGACCAAATACGCCAACGGATGTAGACAATCAAGAGGAGTGGGGTTCCACTACTGCAGTTACAAACAAGTGGTAGCAAGAACGAAATATCGAATTATAGACCAGTTGCAAAGTTGTCTGTTATACCGAAACTTTTTGAATCAATTGCAATCTTTCCTATCTGCAAGAGGCTGGTCTCAACGAATCAACATGGTTTTCTTGCAGGTCGTTCCACTACCTCCAATCTTCTTGAGTGCACTTCTCATGCTGTCGAAGGATTCGTTTCTGGTTGTCAAACTGATTGTGTTTACACTGTACTATTTTAGTAAGGCATTTGACAAGTTCTCCCATTCCATTATAAATCTCAAATTAAGAATGCTAGGCTTTCCGCAAGCCCTTAAGTATGGTTCCAGTCTTACTTAGGTGACCGGACCTACCAAGTTCTTTTTCGTAGATCCAAATCAGTAACCATTGAAGTGACATCCGATGTCCCTCAAGGAAGTCATCTTGGCCCTCTTCTCTTTATCATATCAATTGATGGCATTGTTCCTTTGATAAGACACTGTAGAATATTGATTTACGCTGATGACATCAAATTGTACCGTCACATAAACAGTATTGAGAATTGCAAACTTTTGCAAATTGACCTTGACATTTTTCACTCTTGGTGTGCTAGCAACAACCTGGTTCTTAATATTAGTAAATGTGAAGTCATGACTTTTAGTAGAAGACGTAGTCTTATAATTTTTAACTACACCTTTTCTAATGAGGTGATTCCTCGTATTAATCTTGTTAAAGATCTCGGGATTAGATTTGATAGTAAGTAGGTTTTTCCAATCACATCAACTATATCTCTTCCAGAGGTAGTTTAGTCCTCGGTTTTATTAAAAGGTGGTCCAGAGAATTTAACAACCCCTTGATTACTAAACACCTATACATTTATCTTGTCAGACCATAACCCGAATATGCAGGGGCGGCGCTTTCATAGGTGCGAATGGTGCACTTGCACCGGGCGCAATTGGTCGGGGGTGTAGTTTCAGGCAACAAAAATGGGCTGTAATCGTTCATTCCCTTTTGAAATGCGATGAAGAGTCGCATAGACCAGAAATAACAACCACGCTGTCAAAAAGTTGGATTCAGAGGTCCAAAAAATCAGCTCAGCCCATCGTCTTCTCCAACTCCGCGCAAACGAAGTTTTCAGTAGATTTTTGTTGTTGGATGTTGACCCATATGAAACTCCCTATGTAGTCCTTGTAGAGTCTCTGTGTCTCTTTCCATTGTCCTTCACAAAGCGAATAGCTTATGGGGCACAATATGGCATAGTGCACCGGGCGCAAAAACACCAAGCGCCGCCCCTGCGAATATGCGTCCCAGGTTTGGTCTCCTCACTACAATTCGCATGTTAGAACTATTGAATCGGTTGAACGAAGGTTCGTTTGATTCGCACTGAATCATCTTCCTTGGGAAAACCCAAAAGTTCTTCCATCATATGAATCCCGGCTTAAGTTACTCAACTTAAGCTCTCTTCACAAGCGTCGTGAGGTGGCCGATGTTGTATTTGTTCATCAGCTCCTTAATGGAAGGGTTGACTTAGGCTTTCTAGGTCGCCGTGCGTCTTTTAGAGAGAGAGATAGAGAGTCGTTATAATCTGAGAGGACCACCTCTTTTACAAATCTTAGAGATGGTGAATTACGGCAGATTTGAACCTGTCAATCGCATGTTCATTAACGTGAACCAAAATATTAATGTCTTCAGCGTGAATATTAGTAAAGAGGTCCTTAAAAGGAGTCTTTTAAACAGGGCCGGCGCTTGGGTTTTTTGCGCCCGGTGCACTATGCCATATTGCGCCCCATAAGCTCTTGATTTTTGAACGCGGTGAAGAACAATTCGATTCTATCGGATATCCAGGCTGCCCTCAAGGCTTTCAATTCTGTCGTTACAACGCCCACGACTGTTTTGAATCGCCGCAGATCTCTATGTGAGACTGCCACTCAGTTTGATATAACTCTGTGTTGGGTTCTTGGATACAGTGAAATTAGGATAAACTGATGGGCAAATAATCTTGCTAGACAGGAAAGGACACCGAAGTGGCAAGGACACCCTACTTAACCCAAATGGGAATGCCTTTAGCCACCTTATAAACGGCTGTGAGAAAAATCATGAGTACTCCTTAACCGATTGGATGGGGATGCCGAGTTCAGGTAAGTGGTGTGGCACGGTGCTAGGTGGTATTACAGGACCTTCTCACGCCACGAACCTACCCCCCTCCGCCCGGACTAGCTGCTCTTCAAAGGAGGCCCGGGATACCACTTTCAAAAGTCTCGGTTTGGCTTTTGGTTCCAAATTTTCGTACATATTGAATGTGCTGGTTTGTGGATGGCAGTTCGGGCACCCAACCTGAGGCCCCATTTCACATTGAATGAATGGAGCTACCGAACTACTGACCACTGAGTTTTTTTAGCCTGAAATTGAGGTTTGGATGTGGACGAAGATTATTTTCAGCAGGACGGCGCCTCTTACTACAGAGGTCGTGAAGCACTGCTCTATCGCATGGAAGTTTTCTTAAACGTGTGGTTTCTTGAAATGGAGAGTCCAATTAGCAACCGAAGTTGGTATTCGGACGGTTTCGCCTGGGAACTAACTTTTGCTCTTTACGTTGACCCCTGAGGTCAATCCAATTAGTGGGTAAATAGTGAGTAATTAATTGTGTTAGTTAGCGTGGCGTGATTTTTAATCAGTCAATTCTACAATATTATTTTTTTTTCTACAATATTTTTTTTTCTCCTTTTATTTCTTCCTCTTAAGTTCTCCAAATTTCTAATTAATGTATACTTTAATTTAAGATTTTAATCTTTGTACATGTCCCAATAATTAAAATAAATAAAATAAATAAATAAAAAATAAAAAATTAATTGGTTTGACCTCAGGGGTCAACGTAAAGAGCAAAAGTTAGTTCCCAGGCGAAACCGTCCCAACACCTACTTATCGAGATCATGCGAACTAGCATCATTAGACTTTTGTCTTTGGGCCTATGTTAAAGATAATGTTTACCATAAATTTCCAGCAATGATTCAAGTCAAATACTCAAAGACAATATTAGAGATAAGATTAGGGTGAAATACAGTCATTCTAATACGAAATCGTGATGAAATATTTCATCAAAAACAAACCAGCTGCCGGCCGGGAAGTGAGGAAGAAACTGTCTCCCATCTCCTCTGTAAATGTCCGGCCCTCGTGAGGGAAAGAGGAATCTTTCTTGGCTCACCTTTTCATTGATGGATTGAGTAAGCTGTAAAGCACTAGTGTTCCTACCCTCTATCGCTTTATTAAAAGCTCCAAATGGCTTGAAATTGACTTAATTGTGGTCCCAACGGACGTAATGGTGTGGTATTACATCTCTAGTGGCGTAGTAGCCATTTCTATCTAACCTAATTTAAAGGAACAAGGAAAAGTTTTAACCTTTTTTTAATACTTAATTTCTGAAATTGCGCCCCCGAAAAATTGCGCCCGGTGCAAGTGCACCATTCGCACATATGAAAGCGCCGCCACTGCTTTTAAATCTCACGTGACCGCCGACGTTTTTTGTTGCTTGAGTGGGCTACATGTTAATTTGGATGTTTTTAATTTACTAATTTTTATGCTCGTTAGTGCCTCTCTATCCGTGTCCGATTCCAAGGCTTTGTTACGGTTTCTGTAATCTAAAGATACAATCGTGCAGAAGATTAGCCTGTAGGAATATTTCGTTGCATTATATCCAAACAAAGAAGCATCTTATTGGCTTAACTACGATCCACATACTTGCACCTACTATTATGTAAGCTTGCGTGCGAATGGATTGAAAAATTTGCATAATTCATTCTCAGTGGTCCTTCTTCTACTCGCCCCATAACAACTCTTTAAAAACTCTTCGCCATATTTATAGTAATTCATCTAGAAAATCTGAAACGCATAAACTTTCATCTAAAAATACTGGTTGCTCGTAAACATGTTGCGATTGTTACTAATTATTACCCTATTAATTCGTAGCAGGTGCAGAAAGGCCACTTAAATTACGTTTGACTTTTCTCCCTAGCCGGGAGAATCTCACGGTGGGGGTGAACTCCCATCCGGGTCTACCCTTTCACGAAGTAAATATAACATTTCCACCGCCGACAGGAATAAGTTGCCTTTAATAAATCAGTTGTTGACTCCTTGCGTGTATCCTGGCTTTTTCCTGTCGATTTCTAGTAGCGCGGCAGCAGCAGCACAGAGTTATATTCGAGAAGAGCCTGCAACAATAAAGAAACAACAACAAAAAATATATACATATTTGTGACGATGGAGTATTCTCCAAGTGCTGACGTCAGACTCCATTTGGTGAAATAAGCCCTGTATTGTTTGACGTCACATTTTCAATTAGCTTGCGCTCTAGCAGATAACCTCATCATTAATGGCGGCAACCGAAGAGGATTTCACTTTAAATATGTAGGCCAGAATTGGAAACAGTTTACTGGATGTGCTTCTAAATCCGTATTCTGTAGATATAGATATCGTGTGGATTGAGCGTAGCGAACAGGGGGTCGGCACCGGGGATTACTTAGTTACATATGTATACAGCCTAGTTGCAGAGGTGCCTTTCTGGAAATTGATTCTGCTGCACTTTGATCCTCGTCCGTGGTACAAAATGTTACCAATCATGGCTCTATAGAAAGCCACCCCGCATCGGGGTGGGGGAGGATGGCAAACTTGAGCTTAGTAGTTCTCGCATAGGAGCAAAGTCGAACTGCCTTGTTGCCCTCAATTCCTGAGAAGCTAGAAGCTTCGGGAATAATGAAATTCTCAACTGCTGTTCTATGCATAAGGGAGCTTCAAAGGCCTTTGTTTGTAAATGTCAAGCTGTATGTTGTTCCCTACAATTATACGAGTGCCTTGCTTTGGCAGTCCTTCAATTTACATGAATTTAGTTCCGAAAAGTCGAAAGGTTACAAAACACAGGAAGGCGTGTCGTGTCGGTGCTGGCAGTACAAAATACGAGTGAGTTTTTTGGCAGTACCCATCAGCTGCAGAAAAACTAGCTCGCACGATGGCGCAGATAAGCCCATTCCATGTTCCGGCAGATTTAATCCTTCCATATCGCGACCCGCAGGGCGTGCTTTCCCATGCACTTTGATAACCAGAGCAGAACAACGGTAACCTGATTGAGAGTTCGCCTGTGGCATGACCTTTGCTGATGATGGTTTCATCACGGGAAAGGTCAACGGGGCTCCAGATCCGAGCGGGCTTTGATTAATTTGCACTAGAGCGATGACACAATCTATTTGTTGCTATGGATGTCACGGAAAGTGTTAAATAATTAATGTTCGAATGGCTTATGGTATTGCTCAATGCTAGTTTATTACGCTTGACCTTTCACGTTGATTGAATGCAGTTTTGATGTAGGCACAGAGAACTTTTTGTCAGCCACGTGTAACATGATTAAGGTTTGGCCTTTTTTGGGTAGTGGAGAGGTCGTAACTAAAATATAATTTCTCTAGGGGATTAGTTGCTGAAAGAAAGAATGTTGGTAGCCCAGTATTTTTACGTAATTTAGGAATTTTGTTAGACAGGACAGAGGACAATAGAGAGGAGGAAGAATCTTTTAGAAGAATTTGTAAGATGAGCTATAGGTAAATTTATCTTTGTGCTGCCAGCAATGCTTCCATATCGCGGTTATGTCTAACAATAAGTTCTGGTCTATAGGTTCCAATATTGAATAGTACCGCCCACAAATAAAATTAAATCTGTATATGAGACACGTAGGTTCGGTTAGGTTAGATATGTCTGAGCTGTTGGTTAAAGCTTATACACTTAGTCCAAAATAATACCCCATTGTGATGCCATAGTGATCCCACTTTAAACCTGATGTTAAAGTGTCTTTTCTTCTCTAAACTATCTCGAGGAAGTAATGAATCTTCTAAATTGCGGGATCCCAAGGGTTCACCAAATGGGTTTAATCTCGTTCTGCTTATAGTCCAATCAATCTACGGATTCACAATGGTAATTTTCCAGACAATTGAAGGCAGGAAACAAAAAATATGAGCATGTAGAACAATAAATTTGAAGGAAGGTAGCGTGTTTTTTCCGGAATTTCATTGGCGAACCTAACCTAAAAAAGTCCATCCATCCAATGGCCCTACAGCCCAAATCGAGCCTGCCTCCTCTAGGGCATTTCTCCAAATTTGACGGTCCCTTGCAGCATGTCTCCAGTTCCGGATGTTGACCATTGACTCTGTGTCAGCCGTCACAGAGTCTATCCATCTCCTCCTGGGTCTACCTACTGGCCTACTTCCCGAAATTTCTGATGCCATAAGCCGTTTTGGGATACGATTGTCCTCCATTCTGATTATGTGGCCGGCTAGTCTCAGTCTGTTGATTTTTATGAAAGTTGAGAGTTGTGGGTCGTCAAAAATTTCATACAACTCGTTGTTGTATCTACTTCGCCATATTCCATCCTCTCTGGTTGGGCCTATTATGCATCTGAGAATTTTCCTCTCAAACCTGTTGACTCGTTCTTCTATGTCCTGGGTCATAGTCCAAGTCTCGCTACCATAACACAGTACTGGTCGTATTACTGTTTTGTAGAGTGAGAGTTTCGTTTTCCTGTGCACAAATCTTGAGTGCAGGATTTGTTTTTGGGCATAAAAGGCTCTATTAGCCAGTAGTATACGTCTGGTTATTTCTTCTTTTTCTTCGTTTGTTTTTGTGATAGTAGACCCAAGGTGGACTATTTTATCGACTAGGTTATGTTCGTCGATGGTTATATTTCTTCCCATTCTAAATCGTCCTGCTCTGGATTGTTGCATCACCTTCGTTTTTTCTTCGTTTATCTTCAGGCATATGTCCTTTGCCCCGTCTTTTAATTCGACATAGACTTCTTTTGCTACCAAAAACGACCTTCCCACGATGTTTACGTCATCCGCATATCCAAGTAATTGTACCGACTGGGTAGCTATTGATGCACTTCTCTGGACTGACGTTTTCCTTATCACCCTGACTGACGTTTTCCTTTTTCTAAGGCCAGGTTGAAAAGCATGGGGGCCAGCCCATCTCCTTGTCTAAGCTCTTGACGTACTTCGAACTCCTCTGTTATAACATTCTGGATCCTCACTTTCGCCATTGAGCTATTTGTGGCGCATTTGATCAGTTGTACCAACTTCGAGGGGACTCCTATTTCCGATAGGATCTCGTATAGCCTCTCTCTGTTTATTGAGTCATATGCCTGTTGAAAGTCGACAAATATCTGGTATACATCTACATTCCTTTCCCAGGTTTTCTCCAGAATTTGCCTTAAGGTCAGCAGTTGGTCCGATGTTGACCTGTTTGTCCTAAAACCAGCTTGATATTCTCCTATAAGGCCTTCCGCTATAGGTTCCAGTTTTTGTTTCACAAGGATTGTGAAGATTTTGTAGCTGGCGCTGAGGAGTGAGATGCCTCTGTAGTTTTTGCAGTTTAATTTATCTCCTTTCTTGTATATTGACATATAATCGCTTTCTTCCAGTCCTCTGGTATAACTTCTTCCTCCCAGATGGTGCATATGAGTTCGTGTAAGGTTTGTAATAGTTGGGGTCCTCCTTCCTTTAGCAGCTCAGCTGCTATTCCATCGGCGCCAGGCGATTTGTTGCTGTTCTGCCTTTTTACAGCTTCCCGCACCTCATCCAGTGTTGGTGGTTCTATTGAGATGTTATCTTGGGGAATTACAAATGACTCTGTCTCTACATTCTCGTTTAATATGGAGATAGGGCTCAATAGGTTCTGAAAATACTCTCTCCACCTTTCCTTTATCCTATCAGGATCTGCCAACAAGTTCCCATCTATGTCCTTGCAGATGTCCGTTCTTGGCTGAAACTTATTGGTGATCTGGCGAGTTCCTTTGTACGCTTGTCTAATTCTCCCTTCATTGAAGTCTTCCTGTATCTGTAAGATTTTCCTATTTAGATATTCCCTCTTCTTCTTTCTGCACAGCTTGTCTGCGATTTTTCTTTTTTCCTTGAAGACTTCCATCCTTGCTCTTGTTGGCCTTGCGATGTACTCTCGGTGGCTTTGGTTTCTTTCTTCAATTGCGGTTCTACAGTCTTGGTGGAGCTTACTACCATTGCGTTTGAGCTTGCGAAATCGATCAATCGACTACCATTGTCATTGGTAACGTTATGTAGGCTATGCTTTCCTATGACTCCTAGGAACTCCTCTTCTTTTCCTACTTTGGCATTCATATCTCCAAGCACCATTTTAATATCGTTTGACGGTATTAACCTGATGGTGTGGTGTTTGTTAGCTCTTGGTAGAATTCCTCTTTCTCCTCATCCGTTTTCTCTTCTGTGGGCGCGTGGACGTTTATAAGACTAATGTTATGTAGTCTTGTTCCTTGTTTTAGACTTCGCATTAAGTGTGCATATTCTATTGCTGACTGGTTTGAAGTCCAGAATCAGAGATTTCATTTCCTTCTCTATGATGAATGCTACTCCGAACTCTCTTCTTCCATTTGATGATCCGCTGGAGAGTACCGTGTGAGTTTTTAGATCCATTATACCTAAAAAATTCACGAAAGTCAAAAAAACGCGTTTTCGCTAATAAAACAAAAAATTGAGCTCGAATCCGAAAAAGTTAAATAAGAAAGTTGTAGGTATTAAAATTATCTTTCGATTGATGTGTTATAAAATATTGATTAGGGCCTTATTTATGGTCGGTCATTAAAAAATGAGGAGCTTTCACGCAAAAGTGAACAAATCCAATTATGCCTAAGCTTGAGTTGTTCATATACTATATAAAAAAATGCCTCGAAATGAGATAAGCATATTGCGGGGTACTGAACATGGTAGAACTGTTAATTCAATTATATAGTATATTAAAAAGGCTTCTAAAATGGTATTTTGAACTAAAACACTACAAATCCGCAGAGAAAAATGCACTTTGTGTAAAATTATTCAAACTGGATTTGTTCACTTTTGCATAAAAGCTCCTCAAATGTCCTTGCTGTAGACGGTCGTACGGTTAATTTTTTATTTTTAAATTAGTAAAAAAATATAAACTTTTTATTAAATAGTAGTTTAGTGTCGTAAAATAACGAAATAAAAAAATTGCAGCAAAAAACCTAACCTGAAAATGCTGTCTTTTTTGCAGTGGCATTTTTGGTATACAAAATTTAAAAATTCAAATTTTAAATAAAAGCTCATGCTAGTGCAACTCTTAACGAAGAAATAAGGCTTCGAAAAATGCTCTACGATATCGGGGAGTTGTAGACGAACGATTTCGCGAAAATGCTTTTTTTTTACAAAAATCGGAATTTCACGAATATCTTTAAAAATTTCGCTAAAAAAAAATTGTATAGGGAAGTTACTGTAATCGGTCCGAAAATCGAAATCGAAATTTTCAACGTATTTTCATTTTTCAAGGTCCCAAGAGCATTTCAAGCAAAAATTTGGGTTGAAGTATGCGTGTGTGTGTGCGTAAATGTGGTCATTTTTTCCTGCACGATATCCCGCGAACCAAAAAAGATAACGACTTCGTTGAGGTGTCGTTCGAAGCATATTAACGGAAATATAAAATTTGGTCGAGCCGTTTTTTGGTTTAAGCGACATAAATGATTTTTGTAGCTGCGCGATATCGTCCGAGCCATAAAAAATATCGACTTAGTTGAGGTGCCGTTCGAAGAATATTAACGAAAATATGATCCGGAAAGATTTTCATAAAATTCGGTCAAACCGTTTTTTTGTTTAAATAGATAAGTTTTGCTTATATCTAATAAAATCGATGGAATGAGACCCGTTCTAAACGAAGTGATCTTTTTTCAGTTCTGCACAGCGATAGCCTTCCAACAAAACACCACTTGTCAAAATCCGACAAATCGGGCAAAAATTTCGTTACCCTTTACAAACACCACGAATTTTTCAAACCTTTAATCAGCACTTTTTTGACGGGGAATTGTATTCTACGCGTGATACAGTTTCAGGAAATTGCTTTTTGGTGAAGTCTGATAAGTGCTTATCTCTGGAAAGCTTTGGAGTTTTCAAATGAAGTCATTATCTTCCCAGTTTATCAGCGGCGCTCAATACGAATTCGAACACCCGCTTTATTCTAGCGGACGAAGTGCGAAGAAAATGTTTCTTTGCTAACGTTGGGAAAAAACAAATTTCCTAGAAAAATCTTTTAGATTAACCCTTATTATAGATATTTGAACTAGCTTCTCTCAGGATTAGTTTGTTACCAGTTCTGATACTATTCAATTTTCCACTGGTGCTAAACATATTACTATTTTGTAAGAAGTGAATTTATTCCGTCTACGTTCATCATACTGGGAAGTTAATCGTGTGGACCGAAGGGCTCAAACCCACATCCCAACTAGTTGTATTGTGTGCGGTTTGCATTGGAGTTTAAAAGTGACCCAAGGCATACCAACCCTTTCCTTCCTTGGAAGGAGAGTAGCGATCGTGCCTGTCCTATCCAGTTCGTCAGCTTTACCCATACAAGGAGATTCCTGAACTGTTGAGCCATCTCGTTAAGAGATCTGCAACATGCAGAGGTAGTTCTAGAGCTGTTTGTGCAGGAGCGCAGGGATTTCAGAACCGTCTGGCTATCTGAGAATATGTAGATGTAGACAGTCCGATTCTTATCGACTTGCTGGTTGATTAGTAGAACAACTTCATGTATGGCTAGAACCTCCGTTTGATATACACGGCAGTGATTGGGTAGTCGGAAGGAAACTTCAATCCCAAGCTCTGTGGAAAAGACTCCTCCTCCTACCCGACTAAAAACTGTGTGGTGTATTTCTCCATTCACGACGTGAATGGATGTGGACTCTGTAGTTCCTCGTGAAGGTAATTTCGGGTATGCAGAGGTCGCTTTTGAAATTTTCCCTTTCTATACCTCTCTTCTAGGAAAACGAGTCTGCTGCTGCTGAAGGAATACTAGTGCAGATGCGATACAATTAAGAAATACATTTAACTTTTGTTTACACAAAACTTATTTATTAACACAATTCAAAGCTAAAGACAATTATTAAAGTTCACTATTAGCACTTGCAATTTAATATCTCACAACGTTTGCCGTGTGCTAAGGGTATAAAAGCTCACGTCGCGTCGTGGGCTATATATTGCGCTCACCCTACTCTAGCTCCAACACTACTCTTAACTTGTACACTTTATTTTAACAAAAGGAAGATTCATAAACTTGAGTTAAAAGTTGAAGTTTTGTTCATATGTCATTCGTTATCATCAAATTAGCATCAAAACAAACTAATCTCATTTTACATCCCTCATAGTCCTAATCTTTATATCCATCTAAAAAAATTTAAAACTTGTATACCCGTAAAAAGAACCAACCTCACCCAGAATGGCCTTCTTTAAATCTCACCTGTACAACCTGTTTAAAATGATTTTGTTATCTTTCAATTTCACTAAAAATGTCATAACTACCATAACTTCCCATGAAATCACAAACACAAACATCAAAAAAATCTTAAAAGTTATGGATCTGACCCCATCAAGTTCGGGTCCTTAAATTTCCACACAGGGGCACAAATCCACTCAGAGGAGCATTCAGAATGGCATAATTCATAGGCGGGGGGCACTTTTGTTTTATGGGCTCCTCAAGGGTGCCCCCTGGAGAGTAGGTGGAATAATTGGAAAGGTCGGTACAGTTGTTACGTTTAGTGCTGCACACGCAAGCAAATGCCGGAGCTACACTGCTGGCCAGGAGGACGAGCCGGATCTTCCTGTGTATATTGTGCATGAGCAAACCGCAACTTAATTAACGAAGTTGAATTTCAATTAGGAAAATAGGAAAAGTTTTTGAGGAAACTTTATTGGACAACGGAGATGCCTCAACGTCGTCGTCGTCATTGCTTCTGGTTAGAGCTTGTTATCTTTATGGAAAATTTAAGTTTTGCTTCTCGTCGCCGTCTACGGCACGAAATTAGTTAAGGGAGGAAAAAATGGTTGAGAAAGAGCGCCTTAATGGTCCCAAATGTAGACTACTTTGCACTCCGTTTCTTATCTATGTGTGTCAGTTGAATTTTGGCGGAATATTTTTTTTTTTACAAATTTTCACCCTGACGAGGTGAAGTATAATTTTATCTTTAGGTGTAAACTTTCTTTGGAAATCAGTACTTAAGGAAAGTATTATTTTAATTGAATCCATTATTTAACCCTCAAGGGAATAGTGGTGATAATTTGTGCCAAAATGTATTCAATGCAAAATCCCTTAACAGGGCACGATTGTACTGGATGTAAGAACTGCGAGATGAGCGTACTATGGCAGGGGCCACTATCGTCAATTTGAAAATTAGAACACGGATAGTGTACGACGTAGATAAGCTAAAACTTGAAGAATGAAGAGATCCCTACAAGAATGCGGTCGTACAAACCTTGAAAGAAGAATTAGAAGAACAGCCCAACATCAACGACAAATGGGAAATAACTGGTTCGATTAGGACTGCAGATACGCAACTAAAAAAAATAAATAGTTTAAAAAAATCCAACAAAAATACGCTTTTATTTTAAAATGAACCAAAAAGTAAAAAATAATTTTGAATGTAAAGTTTTTATTGCTGCAGCCTTTTACTTAAATGTAAAAAAGCTTGGGGCGCTAACGAAAAGTTGCAGTATTAATAATAATATAGGTACAAAGCATGGGTCCTTTGACTGACTGAAGTCCCAAGGTACTTATGGCGGCGGATTTCCAAATCAGGATATGCAATGGGGTCAATCCAATGATTGCCTCCATCGCAGCTGTGGGACAGGTCCGCATAGCTTCGGTAGTGGTGAGGCAAGCAAGTAATTGCAGTTTGCTGCACTCGAGGATCGACGTAACCTGTTTAGTCTTGGGCCACCAGACTATAGCGGCCATAAGTGACCACAGGTGTAACGATCGTATTGTATATCCAATATATGATTTGTGGTGTAAAACATCCAATATTTGTGGTGTAGTGTTTGGAGAAAGGTACCAGGGCAGCCTTATTTGGGTTGATTGAAAGAACCTTCGTGGTACACAATCTTTGAACTTCTCGGAGTGGTTGGGGTTCTCATGACCTCTTTAATGGTCAAGTCAAAATTCGCAGAGACAATGATAGCAAGATCATCTGCATGACCGATGACATCGAAACCAGATTCAGATAGTTTGGTACAAAATTCTTCCGCAAGTAGTGACCAGAGTAATGAGAATAAGACTTCACCTTGGGCAGTCCTTAGTAGCCTTAGCACTCACAAAATGGTGGAGACACCTAGGGATGCAAAAATCCAGGTTTCTGAGCGCCCGTGCTCTAGAAATAAAAGTATAGCCAGGATTATCGAAAGCACCTTCGATGTCAAAGAACGCATACAAAGCAGTTTGCATTGGAAAGCTTTTTCGATTTTGTTGAACAGGTGGTGTAAAGCAACCTCGGTTAATTTACCCTTCGAGTGAGCGAACTGGGAGCTATGTAGAGAAAGGGAGAGCTTCAGCTTGCACCTAATAAGAAAGTCTAGCAGCCTTTTCATCGTTTTCAAAAGAAAAGAGGTTAAGCTGATAGGTCTGTACGATTTAAGCAGCTCCAGCGGTCTGTTGACCTGTTTGGGGGTAAAAACCACCATGAATTTCCTCCAGATGGTTAAAATGTATCGCCAGTTGAAGCTGGCTCTAAAGAGTTTTTGGAAAGTAGTTTTTGGAGTCCAGACGTCTCTGGTAGAGCCTGAAGGCTCTCACAATGTTTCCTCCAGGCAACCCTTTTGGAACGTCCCAGCTCCTTGTTATAGACTGTTATAGTGAACCTATATTCATCCCAATGCCCTGTATGTTTTGCCCTGCTGAACAATCTCCTAACATCTCTACGCATTGCAGCTAAACCTGTCGCTTCATCAAGGCGTGACGACTGAAAGCAAGAGACAGTGTTGTTGTCATTTCTTAAATTTAGACCAGTTGGTTTTCTTAGGAACCAAAGAAGAGGCGCGGGTATGTGGGAGGCTAACAATGACAAATCTTATGTGCAGATGATCCGACAGTGAGGCCTCGTTGAGAACGCGCTAGTTTTCAATATTGTCGGAAAGAAGCCTGGTCGTGAAGGTGAGGTCCAGCACCTTCTTTCTACTAGATGTGATAAAAGTGGGGTTGCATCCCCTATTTGCAATATCTATGTTATTCAAAACAAGAAATTCTAGGAGAAACTCACCCCTTTCGCTTTCAGCGGTACTCCGCCAGGTGAGCCTTTGCATCACAGCCGATAACGAATTGCCGGTTCGTCTTGCGACAGAACTCAATCAGTTCTTGAACCTCCTGGGGTGGTATTATTGCTACATCACCCGGAATCCCTTGGCGGTGGGCACCGCAACCGAGTTCGTCATTAGATCTCTAGAAATAAAGTTCATAATGGAGTGATGAGTGACACGATTGTCAATTAAAAGGGCAGCGCTAGGTGCCCTGTATCTCCGATCATATACTAGTTTACAAGAGCCGGTGGTAAGTCTTCTGACTTTGCCATTGGTTACGCAAGGCTCCTGAATAAGAGGAAGGGGAAGATGCCTCTGAGCCAAAGTCTTACACAGGGTGGAGGCATATGCCCGAAATCATATTCAAATTGTAATGTCATGAATTTTGGCAAAACTACGAGCAAAATCATGTCGAAACCAATGCTCAAACCAAAAATAGAATTCAGCTCAATTCAGCACGTCTCTCTTGATGGCGAAATTGTCAGTTTGACACATTTTAAAAACACGGATTTGATTTTGAATATGAAATTCACATTGACATTCTTCAAAATACAAAAACCCAAGATATATGAAAGAAAGAAGCTATGGGCTTTGCTATAAGAGGAATTGCTAGTGAAATTTGGGCAGAAAATATCGAAGACCTGCGTAGTGCTAAAAAAAACTGTCAAACGAAATCATTTCAATTCAGTGCGAACAGTTCTACATAATTTCGAAATCACTTTCCAAAATCACCTAATTTCGGCTCAGTGCGAACATGGTATTAGTTGCTTCCTCGTGTTTACTCGAGATATACCATGTTTATAAGCGGAGTTTCGAGTTTCCCTCCGGATGGAAGTTTCGATCTGGAGCGCGTTCAAAAACCTTACTATGGTTAACCATGGTTAACTATGGTAAACTTTTGTCGTTCAAAAACTCCGTGGTTAACTACAACATAACCACGAGCATAACTTTTTGCCGTTCAAAAATTCCCGTGGTTAACCATGGTGTAGTTAAATTTTAACCATGCTCGGGAGCATGGTTAGCGATAGTTAAGAAGAAGAAGAATAAAAGCAATTTTTTGACATTTGTTTTAATGTTAATAATGAACAAATCAAAGTGGGATTTGTGAGTTAATAATGAACAAATCAAAGTGGAATTTGTTAAATTTTCTTTACCACGTAGTTAACCACGGTACGTTCAAAAACCTCCATGGTTAAACATAAACTTTCGTGGTTAAGTGAAGTGATGTAGCATAACCACAGCTTACCTCGTGGTTTACTATAGTAAGGTTTTTGAATGCGCTCCTGGAGTGAAACATTGCTTATAAAAGGGGAGTGAGAATCCATAACTTGGATTTTCGCGCCCGAAGAAAAATCCTGAGTGAAATTTGGCTTATGTTGTGCTTATAAATGCTGACTGGAAGTGAGATGACAGGAGCTTGATTTTTTATTTTTTCCAAGGTGAGAAAACTTAGTAAAGAAGAAGCTGAGTGTTTTGTTTTGCTACATTAGTTTTTTTCTTTACTTATACATTTTTTTAAATACATTAAATTAAATATTGGGTTTACATTTGGGTTTATTGCCAGTTAAAATTTTGGAGGTGACTATTTTCACCTTAAAACGTGAAACCAGAAAAAATTAATTCACCGGGAAAAGAACTATATTGACACCAGAAAAATGTTATATCGACGGCAGAATTTTGAAAATACTTATTTTATAGCTTTATAGTTTTCTGGTGTCAATATAGTTCTTTTCCCGGTGTATTAGTTTTTTTCTGGTTTCACGTTTTAAGGTGAAAATAGTCACCTCCTAAAATTTTAGCTCAGATTTGTCATCTCAAACCATTGTGATGATTTATGCGCCACTTCACCACTTCAATATAGGCCACAGAAATGGAAGGAACCATGGAAATGCAGATGCACTCTTCCGGCGACCATGCGTACCAGACTGCAAACATTGTGGACGTATCGAGGAAAAGTGTCAAAGGACGACAGTCGAGCCAACGACAGGATGGGATGACCAGGGACTCCGAGACGCCCAACGCGACGACCCGGATATTTCGTCAATTCTGACGTGGAAGGAATACGAGGAAAAGCCTGAATGGAAGGATATTGCAGAGAGGAGCGAGACCCTGAAGAGCTATTGGGCCCAATGGGATTCCGTGCACATTGAGCGAGGAGTATTAAAGCGCAAATGGGAAACCGCTGACGGTACCTCTCATCGAATGAAGGTATTAGTCCCTCGCGTTAGAATAAGAGATATTTTCGAGGAGTGTCATAATGGCGCATCAGGAGGACATCTGGGAGTCAATAAAACTTTGGCAAAAATAAGAGATAGATTCTATTGGCTTCACATGCGAGACGAAATTGCAGACTGGTGCCGTAAATGCACAACTTGTGCCAGCAGCAAGGGCCCTCGAGTAAGAACAAAAGGAGAAATGCAGCAATACAACGTGGGAGCCCCGTTTGAAGGAATCGCAATCGATGTGGCGGGACCTTTTCCGGTGTCAGACCAAGGAAATTGTTACATTTTGGTGGTCATGGACTACTTCAGTACTTCGGCCCGAAGCATATGCCATTCCAAATCAGGAAGCAATCACTGTTGAAGAGGAATTAGTGAACAATTGGATCTGCAGATTTGGTGTTCCTCATGAGCTTCACTCTGACCAAGGGAGAAACTTTGATTCTCAAGTTTTTCAAGAAGTATGTAAGATTCTCGGGGTGAAGAAGACCAGGACGACGCCCCTTTATCCCCAGTCCGGTGGAATGGTAGAACGATTCAACAGGACAATGCCAGAACACCTAAGGAAAGTCGTTAGTGAGCACCAGCGTGACTGGGACAGTTACATCCCTATATTCCTAATGGCATATCGGACAGCGGTTCATAATTCCACAGGACAAACACCTTGTAGTGTGATTTTTGGAAGACAAATCCGGATGCCAAGCGACTTGAAATTTGGGACACCTGTTGAAAGCAACGAGTCTACTGGCGGTTATACAGGTGAACTTCGTGATCGACTCGCAGATATCCATCAGCTTGCAAGGAAGAATCTTAAGATAGCCAGTGACAGGATGAAAACTAGGGACGACCTCCGAGCAAACTGTAGCGGATACCAGGAAGGTGACTTCGTTTGGCTGTTCAACCCTCGACGACGAAAAGGCTAGTCTTCAGCTTCAAACTTCAGCGCCAGTGGGAGGGGCCCTATAAAATCCTAACACGGATCAACGATGTTGTCTACAGGATTCAACAAGGACCCAAAGCCAAGAAGAAGATTGCGCACATAGACAGGCTATGCCCATATCATCAGCCGGATCCAGGATGGACAACTGTTCGGGACGAACAGTCCTAAGAAGGGGGCAATGTGATGAATTATGCGCAATCTGTTTGTTAAAAAGCATAATCAACGATTGTCGGTAGCAACTCTGGTTGATGTCTGAACTAATAATTTTTGTACTAAACTAAAATTGGAACGAGCGATAAGTGAAGACAACTTCAAGCTTCTGGACGAAAAGAAACGAATATACCACTAGGCACTAGAAAAGGGACGAAGGTTCCAGAAGTTAGATAAAGGTAGAGCTTGGATATAAAAGCGGCTTACAGGCGCTGAGAGAGTCAGTTTTGATTTAAAAGGCGATAAAAGTGTTCTAAACTGAGAACAGTGAAAAGTGGTGATTTAAAAGTGAATTGTAAAGCGATAGACAGAATTTAATAGTGCGAAATATTAAATTGAAAGTGATTATAGTGAACTATAAGAATTGTGTTTGTTATTAAAAAGTTGTTATTAAATTGTGTTTTGTAATAAATAACTATTTGTGTGGATAATTAAAAAGTGTATTCCTTAATTAATCCTACGAATCCGTTAAGCCGTAAAAACGTAACAGTATTTTGGATTTGCACTCCCATTGCTTATAAATGCATCGGTAGTTTTACTTTGGATTGATGACCCGGGAGTGAAAATCCGCTTATAAACGTGATAATGGCTAACTGGGTTAAGGTTTTGAAATGATCTCAGTTAGTTGAGAATATTCTTATGAGCAGATTATCAACTTATTGGATTTGAAAATGAGTTTGAGTCCAGAGTTTTTGCTCGATCTCGCAAATAGAGTAAAACGTTCACATCTCAGTCTACGAGATTGATCTAAGATCAGCCGCAGCTGGAGTTGCCCACTAGACAATAGATTAACTAGATAATAGATTTGAGGATTTTTCAGAGGATTTTGATCGTTTTCTATGGTTATTTAATATTTTTAAAATGAGGGTTCTTCAGAAAATAGCTGCAAATTAGCTCCCCTGCGCCATGCTCCCATTTTTGCCACTGAACGCTTTAGTTTTTGCTCCTGCATTGCTTCATATTTTTGACATATGTTGGAGACCGTGAAGAATGTCATTTAGCATTCTCAGAAGTCTGGTTGTGGTTCGGTTACAGCGGTTAAGCAGCATTGGACGTGGACGGTTATCTGTTCACATGCTCTCCACCCGCAATGATTATGCTCCGCCGCCCCTGTCCCGCAGAAACGTCCCTTCCCCTCATAACCCTTCGGTAGACCATCACTCACAAGCAATGTTACCGTCAGATGAATTTTGAGAGTAGTAAAATCTACTACCTTTTTGAAAAAAAAGGTAGCAAACTTTTTTGATTTTTCATTTTTTTGTCATCTGCGAGAACGAGCAAAGCGGATGGTTTGCCGACACGTGAACATGGTACGTATAAATTTCCGTCAGAGAAACATTCATTTTTTAGATTCAGGCCAAAAACACTCAAGGATTGGTCTTGTGATTTGTTGATCGTCAGGATGAAAGCAAGAAATTGAATTGCAAAAATTCGGCGGAAACAAAATCCATCCGTTCGATTCGTCGACAGGAACACGACCATTACCGACAGTCAGCAATTGCTTAGAGAAATCTTCGTCAGATGGATCGTTTAGCAAGGCAAGTAGCATGTTTGTCATCAGCTGTCGTTTCTTTATAAAGCGCCACTGGTTCGATGCTTTGAGGTAATACCCCGGCTTCACCGCCAAAATTTCGCAAGTTCGAGCAAATTAGTCTACAGTACTTTAAAATTTCCTGTTGTTGCTTTTTCGCCACAAGCTAGAAATGCAAAAGCTCACTGGAATGACATTCCATTATTCCAATTTTTTACTCTCTTTTGAGCGAGCTTTTACTTTTAAACTCAATTTCATGTTCTGTAGGCCCAAAGCAGGCATTTTTTCCTGACTTTAAAATGTGAAAAATGTATGGGAAACATTTTTCACATTTTAAAGTCAGGAAAAAATGCCTGCTTTGGGCCTACAGAACATGAAATTGAGTTTAAAAGTAAAAGCTCGCTCAAAAGAGAGTAAAAAATTGGAATAATGGAATGTCATTCCAGTGAGCTTTTGCATTTCTAGCTTGTGGCGAAAAAGCAACAACAATTTCAAGCACGAACTGAACATGCTAGCCGGTGAAGCCACTTATGCTGATTGAAGTGAATTTGATTAAACTGAGGCCGGTGAAGCCGGGGTATAAGCGTTTATTTCATGGGTAGCGGTGGTTCATGGAATGATTTTTTTTTTATGGGGCAGTGCTAAACTCAGGAATCACCCTTTGTACTACCAGTCCGTCATGTCGTTTGTCACGACATGGTGCAATGTCTAGCAGCAAGCTTAGTACGGGGGGGGGGGGGGGAATAGGTTAAGGGTTATGGGGGAGGGGGGGAATAGGTTAAGGGTTATGGGGGTGTGAAGGGGTGTTGAAGAAGGTGGCGATGAACCCCGCGTTTGAACTCTTGGATGTTGTAGGAGCTCGGAAATACTGACTGAGAGAGATTATTCCACAGTCGAGTTGTTCTATTAACAAACGAATTCATATCTTGTTGAGTGCGTGAAAGGGGGAGTTGTAGGTAAAGGGAATGAGACGAGTGGGCTAATCTGGTGTTGCGGTTATAAGATTGCCGTGGAGGCAGGAGAGCGTTTATTTCGGAGGAACAGTCGCTATAATAGTAGCGATAAAATTTTGTTAGTGCTGCTACATTCCTACGGTGGCTCAAGGGGTCGATGGCGGAGCAGGCGGTGTCGTCATCAATTAATTTAAGGGCCTTTTTTTGGACCTTATCTAACCATGCCAAGGTGGTTATCGACGCGCCGCCCCAGACGAGGGAGTTATATTCGAGAAGAGGCCGAATGTAGGATTTATAAATAACAGCGCGGGCCGATGGCTGGAGGAGGAACTTGCACCTCTTAAGAAATCCCAAGCACTGGGATGCTTGTTTGGCGATTTGGAATATGTGGTCATTCCATCGCAAGTCTTTGGCTAATGTCACGCCTAAGATGTGTAGGGATGGGTCGGCCTTTAGTTCCACGCCATCCACTGACAAGGATGGTGAGGTGTTGATCTTCTTCTTGGATATAAGACAGTACTTGGTTTTGGTGGGGTTGAATTCGACACGATTCTTTGTTCCCCACTCCAGAATAAGTTCAATGTCGTTATTAATAGAGTTGAACATTACTTCACGATCATCAAGACAGGATCTGGCATGAGTCTGCCTTGTATCGTAGCTGTAAGAGTAACGCAGGGTACCGTCGTCAGCGAAGCTGAGAAGTGGGTTGGAGGGGATTGAAAGTAGATCATTTATAAAGATAAGAAATAGGGCAGGTGATAAAATTGACCCTTGGGGGACCCCCGCAGAGATAGGGTGGGGTTCAGATTTGATGCCATCCAATACTACCTTAATTGAACGGCCGGAAAGGAAATTCTCAATCCATTTCTGTAAAAGTGAGTCGATTCCAATAGCTTTGAGTTTAGCTAACAAGGCTAAGTGCCAAACTCTATCAAAAGCCTTGGAGATATCCAAAGCAACCAGACTGGATTCACCTGATCCATGCAAACTTCGGCTGAGGTGTTCTGTAAGACAAACTAAAAGATCGCCAGTGGATCTTCTGTGTCGGAAGCCATACTGTCTGTCGTTTATGAGTAGGTTGGATTCTAGATATCCCATAAGTTTTTTGTTGATTATCGTCTCCATTGTTTTGGAGAGAATAGAAGTAATTGCTATTGGGCGGTAGTTGGAGGGGTCGCTGGAGTCACCTTTTTTCGGTATTGGCTGTACATGGGCAAGTTTCCAAGAGTCTGGATAGACTCCGGAAGAGTATGATAGGGCAAAAAATTTGCGCAGAGGTTTAGCCAAAGGTGAGGCGCATTGTTTTAAGACGATAGGGGGTATATTATCGGGTCCAGTGGATTTATTGATATCGAGCTCCTTGAGGCACCTGTACACCTCGCGAGTCCTGAAGAAAACCCTGTCCATTAAATGAGCGCTGTGCCCGAGAACCGGGGGTAGCATATCAATTTGGGGTAAAGAAGAATTGGAAGCAAACAGAGATGCTAATAAATCGGCCTTGGATTTTCTGTCTGTTATCACCTTCTTATCGTGGATGAATGAAGGAGTTGTGGATGAAGTGAAATTCTTCTTAATGGAGCTTACCAAGGACCAGAAGTTCTTGCTACCAGAGGTTGCCTTAAAGAGTTTACTTCTCAACTTGTTGTCAAATGAATTTTTGACATTCCTGATGGTAACTTTACAGGAATTTCTTAGTTTTATATACTCTACACGGAGCGATTCACTAGGGGAGCTCTTGTAAGCTCGAAAGGCGGCTTCTTTATTTCTGATTGCATTCATACACTCCTGATTAAACCATCTGTTGGACCTAGCCTTCACAGATTTGGTAGAATGAGGAATGAACAAATGCATTCCTGCCTGTATGATCCTAGAGATACGGATAGCGGCAGAGTTGACGTTTTTGTTTCGGAAACACTGGTTCCAGTCAGTAGATTGGAAAAAATTAATAAGCCCCAGCCAATTGGCCTTCCCATAATGCCATACAGTTCTTTTAACTGGTTTGGGAGGGGTGGGAAATTTGAATGGGAAACTAGCGCTAACTAAGGAGTGGTCCGAATTGCCGAGAGGTGAATCAACTTCAACAGAGTAACGCGCTGGATGAGAAGTTAAAAAAAGATCAAGGAGATAGGTTCCTTGATCGGCAACATCAGGGACTCTTGTGGGACGATCCACAGTTTGATGCAAATTATTGGCGTCTGCAAAGAGCTCGACGTCCTTGCCAGAAACACTGGTGCCATTTGAGTAAGTCAGCCATTTTGCGTTGTGAACATTGAAATCACCCGCAACGATGATTTCACACTCAGGATTGGACGACAAAAATCCCGAGATTTGTTCGGAAATGGTATCAAAAGATGAAGTGGAGGCTTCGTTACTTATGTTAGGACTTCTGTATAGGAAGCAGAAGAAAATGACGTGGCTTTGGAATATGATTTTAACCCAAAGATAGTTGAAATCTGAAGTCGTGTTTGAAAATATTTTACAATAAGCCACGTCATCCCTAACAAATATGGCAATACCCCTATGGGGGGAGAGATTGTGCACTAAAGTGTACCCCGACACCTGGTAATGACCTAAGTCAGTATCAGGTGATATTTGGGTTTCACTAAGTGCGAAGATTGGGGGTTTATAAGTCAATAAGTGGCACTCAACAAAAGAAAAATTCGCATGAAGTCCACGAATGTTACAAAAGTCAATACCAAAACTTGACTTGTAACGGGACTTCGGTTGCGCAGGCTCAATCGCCACGTTCTCGGGGATATTTCCCGGCATTACATTTGCCGCAACCATCAGAGTCAATAGAATTTGTCCGCGTCAAAGTGTTATGCCTTTTGAGACGGGGCAAATTTTATCGACCGACAGATTTTAGCCGCGGCACCTGCAGGACCGAGATGCGAGAGAGGGTAGGGAGCAAGGGTACTTACTTGCGCCGTTCGTCGGTCCGGTCGTGTCTAGTGAAGGGTGATGGGCCTTCGCGTCATCCCAGACAATGGTTTTACTTGCTACCAAAGTACATAGTAAGTTAGCCTTGTTTGGCTTATATAAGAAGAAGCAACTGCTACAGCAATTTCGGATCTCGTACGAGCAATGGCCAAAATTAATGATATGACGAATACCTTGCAAACTCCACACGGCTCATCGGAGAAAAAAGGCCATCATTTCCAGAATTAATTGCCTTCATTAACGTATCGCACACTTCCTTCTGTTGGTTCAAAGCATTTCGATCCAATTATCAATTGAAAGCGTCGTTCATTCGACGATATGGCGTTAGTATACCTAACTTGACTAACCAAATGCCGCACATGAGGTAACACATGTCTTCGATCAAAAGCAAAGCCTGGTTATGTATCTCGCCATTCACCTTGAGATCGGGATTTACTGAACTGAACCGAATTCGGTGTAAAATTTTTTCGGATATGTCATCCTTGTATTTGTTCCGCAATTCACGTGGATTCGATGGGACGTATGTCAAAATAATGATAGCAAACAATGTACGTATCTGACATGGAGAAACAATTTCTTTACCGTTTTCAACCAAATTGAGCTGTTGCAGCACGAATTGTTGGGAACATCTCACTTTTGAGAGTTCGAAGTTATTCAAATGTTATCGGCCCACGAACAATCACCAGCAACAACCGCAAGTAGAAACATTCGTCATTCTTCGTATGAACTCTGCAAATGCGACCAAGAGCAACATTAGAATGCACATCCGGATGATCAGGAACCGTATCGCCTTGTTTCCGACGTTGAAATTTCTTCGATGAGGAGTTCCAAATGTAATAAGGTAACAAATCGAACAAACTGGTCAAAGTTATCGCTGTACATAGATGTTTCAGCAAGTTGAGCATGTTTCGATGCGTTGAAAGAACCCGTTGACCATTCTCAAGATATACCGCCAAATGTACAACAGTAAGATGACGCTTATTAATGGAGAATGATGATATACATACACAAAATCGCTTCATTAAAACTAACAGATCGTGATATTATCAAACGATGTTTTAGTAGTTATTCTGTTATTTGGGTCGGTCCCCAGATTTCCCCACGCTCACGTACACGGATTTTATAGGCGAGGACCTTTCCTGTACTACTTTATCGAATTATCGAAAAAAGTTAGTAGAATGATAACTTGATGTAGTAGTGTAGTAGATTATCTTTTTTTTTTTTCTAAAAAAGGTAGTAAAACTACTACATAATGTAGTAGAACGGTAACGCTGCTCACAAGTACCTCAGATCGGGCTGGGAGCGGATGATCTGGTCACCCACTTTCACTACATGGTATCCATCTTATCGCGCTTGCTGCTTAGCACTACTTCGGGTTTGTGATCAGCTACCATTAGACTAGCATTCTCGAGCCACCTCTTTATACCCTATAGCAGTGGTTCCCAAACTTTATTTCGTACGGAACCTTTCAACAATGTATAAAATTTGGCGGAACCCAAGGATGAAAAAATAAAATAATATATGATATATGTACCTATATATTTATCCTTTACTATACTTTAAAACGTTTTTATTAGCTCACTTTCTTGTCTGTCTGTTTGTCCGGTACACATCTTGCAATCAATTTTTTGAATACTTCCGGTTACCCGATCACCCTGAAATTTTGCAAACAACTTCAGCTCCGATGACAATGCAATATGTTATACTCAATATACCTTTAGATCCATGGCGGCAGTCTCAGGAGGGCGGATTGAAATATTCTTCACAACCCCTTCGACATGAGTATCAAATGAAAGGGTATGATAAGTAGAACACCATAAGCAATATAGTATACTCAATATATCGTTTGGCCCATGGCGGCCATCTCAAGAGGGCGGCTTACCATTTTCTTCACAACCCCTCTCGACATGGGAATATGGAATGGCGCCAAAATGTTACGCGACGTGACGTAGATCAAATTTCAAGGAAGAAGGGCCACTCGCACTTTCTGATTAGCAAAGAATGCGTTCAACGGCTGGCGTAGCGCCAGTGAGTCTACGAATGTATTTGCGCTTTGGCGCTGGTGACACGATACTCTAAAATTTTTTCGTGTAACCGTAAGGTTCCGCGGAACCCACTTTGGGAATCACTGCCCTATAGGCAAACTGTTGGCTCTATTCAACCGATCCGGCGTTCCAAATGGAGGTCCTAGAGCTGCAGCACAATAGGGCCAAGTGGCGTCTTGGTTATTTGAGATCTGATACCTCATACAATAAAAGGAACAAGAAGAAGATTTATTTCGCGATCATTTATTATTGCACTTAATGTTATGATGTTCATGGCAAATCATTTATTTCGCCAAATTTAAATTGAATTCAAAAACGCCCCAATACCGCATAATGAAAATTGACAAAAAATAAAAAAAAAAGTTATAAATCAAACAACGAAGCTCGGCATGCAACGGCAAAGAACAACACAAAACAACGATTTTTGACGTCAATCATTAGCGGTAATCATTGATCGGTGTTCCCCGGTAAAAATTTGTTTTTTTCTTGATTGCTGACATTGAACCTATAAAGCAATTTTCCGGTTGATTAGCAAAGCCATACAATATATAGATACTTAAGCTCCCCACCACTGCTGAAAACCCCTATCTATGGCCGTGTTGTTTTTATTGTTACCTGGATTAACCTGAATGGGCGTGCAAGACTTAGACGCGATAGATTTTTTCGCGGGCTGCAACAATTCGAAGCTTGTGAAGCAGCACGAGCGTCATACCTACTAGGCGGTGGTGAATATCGCTGATTGATAATCTCTATTGTTATAAAAAATCGGTGAATCCTTCAAGTTCAGTTCGTGATATACATAGGTAGATAGATAGGTGTATGTACATATATAATACAGGTAAGCCACATTATGTTAGGTAAAAGGATATATTGAAGGGATTCGTTCGTTGCCAAAAAGGGAAAAAGAGAAAATTGAAGAAATTTCCTTCTATATTTTCCTTTCATTCCAAAAATTTTTTTTGAATTGTTTTATGTGAGTGTGTGTGAGTGAGTGTTTGATGAATAAACACTGGCTTTTAACTGACTTGGTATCCTTAAATGTGTATCGGTTGCCAATGGTTACGACAGATGCTCCTTGTGAGTTTGTTATTTCGATAATTTATCGGTTTTGTTAGATTATTTTTTTGTGTTCTCTCTACGTTTTTTGCTCTTTCTATGTTGAGTTAATTCCGCCCTTTTGCAGTTGCCCGCATTCAAAATTCGGCGCACTTTAACAATGGACTCACCTTCGTCGGCGCTCTTAGTTGAAGATATCACGGAGTTGGAAATGGACGCGTGTTTTACAGCCTTTGATAAGGACGGGTGAGTTGCATTTAAAATTATTTATTATTTTCAAATATATTCTTATCTACTATTAAAAAAAATTCTTTAATTGAAATAAATTAAATTTTTGATCAAACATCACAAAAATCCCCCTAAAAGTGTGTCTTTATACCTAAAAAGTAAAAGTGGTCAATTTAGGGTCAAAGTGCTTTTTATTAGTGCAAAATTAGAGAAATTTTTATTAAAATTGTGAAAAGACAATAATTTATCGAGTTTGACTTCAAACATAGGATAAAAAAGTACACTCCAAAAAAAGTCTGAACAAAAAAAAAAAATTCCAAATATAGATTTATTAATTCATATTCTCCCGTGAGCAGCAAAATAATAAAAAAAAAAACAGAAAAAACACATCGGTGTTCGGTCATTTAATAGTGATGTCACAGAGAAGCTAAGATATATGCCAAAATGTGCCTATTTCAGGGAAAATTATGTTGAGGTGAAATGAACAGGTATTTGTACTTTTATTGAACAATAAAAACGCGAAAACGAGAATAAGGTAAAAAACAATTATTATAAATATATTTTTTGTTCTAGAATGTTCAATGTTGTGTTGTATATGGGGGCTGAAGATCGAATATGTTATGTTAGTTTTAACCCCCTCCTAATCCGGGTATGGTAATTAAGAGTTGAGTAGAAACCATAAAGAATTTTGTTATTAACTTTGGCAACGCTCTTATTGAATTTTTCTAAACAAAAATGCTTTACATATTTTAATATTTAAAAAAAAGAAACAAATTTTGTGAATGCCAGATTGGAAAATTGATTTTATATCAGAATATATCTTGTGTTTGTAGGTTAACGATGAATGTTAATCAAAAAGGTTAAGTTCAAAGAAAAGATAAAATTTAAACAAATATTTTTTTTTTGGTGCACAGACTTTACTCTTTCACTTTCCCTCTAACAAGGGAAGTCTCTTTGGTGTCAAACGCGCAGAGCTGGGTTACATTTTTTTTCTGGTTCTTCTTATCAAAACAAAGCTAAAAATGTATATCATAACCCCTATCTTTTTGATATTTTGTTTATACCGATTTTATTCTGTTTTTTTCAGTTTTTGGCTAATATCTCTTAAACGGAAAGTCCTACCATAAAATATTATTTACAAAGTTTGTAGATACATTTTCCCGTACGAATTGCAGTTCAAGAGATATCGCCGTTTTAAAGATTTAAAATATTCATATCCCCCTAATTCGCAACTTGTATAGGTCATCAGACGTTCAATAAATCCTCTGTTGGAACAATTAAAAAATCGGTATAAACAAAATATCAAAAAGATAGGGGTTATGATATACATTTTTAGCTTTGTTTTGATAAGAAGAACCAGAAAAAAAATGTAACCCAGCTTTGCGCGTTTGACACCAAAGAGACTTCCCTTGTAAGTACTACTTGAGAACAGAAATTTAAACAATTAAATTAATGTGTTTACCTTCTGAAAATCAGTGTAGCACATTGTATAAATAAGTGTAAAACTAAAGATAAGATTGTTTGTTGGCTAGCAGCTGTTAAAACGTAGATGCTATTACTTTGTTTCAAGACTAGACTGGTCGAGTGTTGGTCTAAAACAATAAATAATAAAGCCAATGCACTGAGAGTTTTTCACTTGACATATTCTACAATAATTGACATACAGAACATTGTTTCAAAATATATTTTTAGTTTTACTTTATGTAATATAACATGGGAGATGTTTGTTGGAAAATGATGGCTGCTCAATAATAAAATAGATTATCAATAAATAATAATAACTATTTGTCAATATTGCAGTAATAAAAATTTGTTGTGGTGCTCTAATGCATAATTTTAAAAATCTCCGATATATAATAGATAGCTTGTCCATCCATCCATCGAGGACCCTTACTGCCGGCATAAATTGTGCATTTACGACACCAGTTCGTAACATCCTACCACATGTGAAGCCAATAGAATCTCTCCTTTATTTTTGCCAGATTTTTGGTGACTCTCAAATGTCCTCCTGACGGGCTATTGTGACACTCGTCGAGAATATCTGTTATTCCAGGACGAGGCACCTGCATTCGATGAGAGGTACCATCAGCTGTTTCCCATTTGCGCTTCAATACTCCTCCTTCGAGATGGAATGAATCCCATGGCGCCCAATAGCTCTTCAGGATCTCGCTTCGCTCTGCGATGTTTTTGCATAAGGTCTCTGCTCGTGTTCTTTCCATGACAAATTCGGAGAATTAATCGGGTCGTCATGTTGCGTATCTCGAATTCCCTGGACCTCACGTCCTATACTTGGCTCAACAGTCATCCTTTGACATTTTCCTCGTTACGCCAGCGATATTTAAACAGTGCAGTATCCAGTGGGATTCCCCTGTTGCGATGTTTCATCATTCATTCTCCAATGTGCAATAGGATTCCGTGTGTTGTCGTAAAGTCCAAACCTAGAATACACTAGTCTACTATGTCAGGTACCAGGAACGAATGGGTAAACTAAATGTCGCCGAGCACCGCATCCATCATTGTGTAATTGCATTGGCTATCCTGTTACAGTTTCAAGAATGTACTGGTCCTCGTTTTTCAGCCACTTTCTACCAACTCAGCCACTTTCATCACCAACTTCCGACAAGGCCGTTGTTGATACGCTGCAGTTGGGTGATATTGACGATGACATCAGGGGCCTCAATTTTCCCCACCAACTCCCTCTGGTCGCCTTTTTATCGTTGTCCACATTTTCCACAGCATGGCATGCAGCCACTCCTACTCTCTGGAGACTCCCTCTTTCGCTTTCGACAGCTTTTTTTGCAGATGGCCCGGCTCACCACAGTTCCAGCATCGTAGACGAAGATGTACTTCCGAGGTGTTGATTCTATGGCAAATGTTCTCAGTCGTATTGATTCCCCTGAGATTGACTGTACTCCTTGCTGCTTGCTTCGCTGCCTCGTATGCCAGAGCATATGCGAAAATTTCCGGGTAGTCTTCTTTCCGGCCAGTCTGGCTGTGTGTTGCAGGTCCCGGTCAGTAAATGATCTAAGATGAGCCTCTCTTGTTATCTCGTTAATGTAGTCTTGACCGAAGCTAGGATATGCCAAACGCACTAGCCTCTCTATATCGGTGCATAGTTGTTGCTAAGTTTCTCCTGGCTTTTGAAGTCTATTTCGAAGTTGAAGTCGATAAACCTCTTGCATGTGCTGATCGCCGTAACGCATTTCCAGCGCTTGAACCAAGAACCCGTAGCTGCTGCGGTGTCTGGTGGTATTAACTGTAATATTTGTGCTGTACCCCTTAGTGACAACGTTATGGCCTTTGCTTTTTCCTCCTCCGTCTAGAAATTACCTGCTGCTGCTGCTTCGAATTGGAGCGTGTAAGTAGGCCATGGAACCCCGCCGTCGTCTGGTCCCAAGTCCAGAGTGTGAAAGGAGGATGGTGGTCGACCTGCCGAATTGACCAGAATAGGGAAACCGAAGAAACTAGGCAAGAAACAGCATTTTTTAAAGCGGCACCGATAGCAGCGTGTCCGTTGAGGGGACGTCCCACTCGGACCGCGAGCTAACGGATCAAAGAAGTAGGCCATGGATTTTGCCTGTCGAAAGTTGGTGACTGCAGTTTCCTAACTCCAATGACTTCGTGCGATGCCGTCGCTGGCTGATATATCTTTACCCTTTCTAGGTCGGCTCGGACAGTTTCTAGTTCAATCTTTACATTTTCTTCATTTTCCTTCATGGAATTTTCGAGTTTTTCCAGATCATATCTTACATTTTCTATTTTGGTTTCAGCTGGTTGCTCTGTTCTTCCGTAGAGACTTTGAGCTCTACGATCGAACGCTCATGAGCTGCTGCTAACAATTTTTGTTCATCTTTTAACGCCAACAGTTCCACATTGATCTCTGTTGTTGAACGTTCTTGCACTTCCCTCATCTCGGCTGTCGCTTCCTTCATCTCCGCTGATGCCCGTAAACGGAAGACGTAAGTCTCCTTTATCGCCATCAATGTCTTCAAAAGTTGTGCCATACTTACTGTTGACTCTTTTGCCTCTGCTTCCACCTCGTCTTCGAACATGTAAGTTTCTGGATCCTTACCCTCGTTCACCTTAGCTTCTCGAAGCTGAGCGGTTAGTGAATTTTTGGCTCCCACCGATGACAACGTTTACTTAGTTAATATCGCACGCTATCAAATTCTGTTCATCGTTTTTTCATTCACTTTTCGATCACCACTTTTAGCTTTAGGTCACTTTTACCATTTTAGAACACTATCATCGCTTTTCAAATCAAAACTGACTTCTCAAACGCCTCTGTAAGTTCCTTTTATATGTATATCCAAGCCAAGTTCCAGAGATTTCCATCCTATACTACTAAAAAGTTCCTTAAAGTACTTCGACCAAATACGAAGCCGTTCGTTTTCATTCTAATAGATGGCGCCATGTTAGCATAGGGGATAAATCGTAAATTCAAAACCAAACAAAGTCGTTATTAATAACCGTTGATTCAACTTCTAACAAACAAACGACACGGCGCATAAATCATCTCAATAAGTTTTCGTGTGGATTATTAAAAAAAGTGCATTACTTAATTAAAGAATGTTGGCAACATTGTAAAATGAGACTACTGATTTGATCCTGAAAAGAGCAGTCGTTGCTTCTTGTATCGTTTTTCATCATTTCATTTTGTAGCAGCTTGCACAGATGGTCATACCGCCCGCACGGTACTGATAACACTTCGTTTTGGAATTGAATTCGACATCATTTTGGCGGCCCCAATCGAGAATGAGTTCAGCGTGCCTGTTGATTGAGTTTAGCATAAGTCCGCGATCAGGACACAGAATTTGGCAGGTACTTGCCTTGCATTTTCGAAGACTTACGAGTAGCACAGAGTACGGTCATCTTCGAAGTTATGAAATGGAGAAAAACTAATCAATTTAAGTTGCTTGTGAGCCTTTTCATTTAAACAAAAAAGGGGCCCGACCGAATGCTATGGAATTTTTTTCACTGCATGGTTTCTTGAATATTCTTCGTTCGACATCTCCAAGAAGTCGATATTGTTATTGGTTCGCGCGCGCACACACACAAACAACCTATTCTCAAATTTACGCTTAAAATGCTTTTGTGACCTTGACAAGTAAAAAATACTACGTTGGAGCTAGCGGAACATTTTTTCGTTTGAGTATTCCCCTCTTGAAAGTGGTGGATTATGCTAATCAGCTTACAAAAGCTTTGACGCCCGCAGTGCCACACTACCTGGCGGAACAAGCAGTTGTCTCATCCGCTTATCCTTATTGGAACTTTGGTATCCCGATTAACCAGTTAAGTCTATAAGATGCGTTATTTGAGCCGTGTATATCTTAAGAGTGCCGGCTCATGACCCCGGATTCACCTACCTCTGTTAAATAATGTTCAGCTATATCCACATAATTGGCTTCACCGGCTAAAGCCCAGTTCATTTTCAGTTCGTGCTTGAAATGAGCTGTGTGAAGTTGGCCCCCCGAATTGCGAATTTCAAATTTGTACTGGGGGAATCGATTGACCATTTTTTGACCATTATTGACCACCATAAACTTTCGTTTGACCACCCGCCATTTTCGAGAAACAATCAAAACAACTTTGGGGGGCTAACTTCACGCTAGCCCCCCGAGTTTGATATTTCGATAATGTTAAATCGGAAAAGGATTGACCACTTTTTGACCATTATTGACCACCAAAATATGTCGTTTGACCACCCTCCAATTTTACAAAAAAAAAAAATTTCAATGTATTAGTCACCTGCGAAGAAATTCGAAATGCATCGAGCAGTTTCTCCAAAATTTTAAGCGCCGTTCTGGTTCTCTAACATTTTGTATAATTAACTTGAATGTCTCATTTGAAATTGTTTAAAATTGACGCGTTTTCAGAGGTGGTCAAACGTCAAATTACGTTTCTAACGCCTTTGCGAAGGTGGTCAAACGTTTTCAGCGTTTGACCACTCGTCATTATCAAATTTCACTAGAACAACCGCGAAAAATGATCTAATTTCGTGATGCGTCTCTTTTGAAATTGTAAAAAAATTTTTTACGCATTTTGAGAGGTGGTCAATCGTCAAATTACGTTTCTAACGCCTTTGCGAAGGTGGTCAAACGTTTTCAGCGTTTGACCACTCGTCATTATCAAATTTCACTAGAACAACCGCGAAAAATGATCTAACTTCATGATGCGTCTCTTTTGAAATTGTAAAATTTTTTTTACGCATTTTGAGAGGTGGTCAAACGTCAAATTACGTTTCTAACGCCTTTGCGAAGGTGGTCAAACGTTTTCAGCGTTTGACCACTCGTCATTATCAAATTTCACTAGAACAACCGCGAAAAATGATCTAACTTCGTGATGCGTCTCTTTTGAAATTGTAAAAAAAAAATTTTACGCATTTTGAGAGGTGGTCAAACGTCAAATTACGTTTCTAACGCCTTTGCGAAGGTGGTCAAACGTTTTCAGCGTTTGACCACTCGTCATTATCAAATTTCACTAGAACAACCGCGAAAAATGATCTAACTTCGTGATGCGTCTCTTTTGAAATTGTAAAAAAAAAATTTTACGCATTTTGAGAGGTGGTCAAACGTCAAATTACGTTTCTAACGCCTTTGCGAAGGTGGTCAAACGTTTTCAGCGTTTGACCACTCGTCATTATCAAATTTCACTAGATCAACCGCGAAAAATGATCTAACTTCATGATGCGTCTCTTTTGAAATTGTAAAATTTTTTTTACGCATTTTGAGAGGTGGTCAAACGTCAAATTACGTTTCTAACGCCTTTGCGAAGGTGGTGAAACGTTTTCAGCGTTTGACCACTCGTCATTATCAAATTTCACTAGAACAACCGCGAAAAATGATCTAACTTCGTGATGCGTCTCTTTTGAAATTGTAAAAAAAAAATTTACGCATTTTGAGAGGTGATCAAACGTCAAATTACGTTTCTAACGCCTTTGCGAAGGTGGTCAAACGTTTTCAGCGTTTGACCACTCGTCATTATCAAATTTCACTAGAACAACCGCGAAAAATGATCTAACTTCGTGATGCGTCTCTTTTGAAATTGTAAAAAAAATTTTTACGCATTTTGAGAGGTGGTCAAACGTCAAATTACGTTTCTAACGCCTTTGCGAAGGTGGTCAAACGTTTTCAGCGTTTGACCACTCGTCATTATCAAATTTCACTAGATCAACCGCGAAAAATGATCTAACTTCATGATGCGTCTCTTTTGAAATTGTAAAATTTTTTTTACGCATTTTGAGAGGTGGTCAAACGTCAAATTACGTTTCTAACGCCTTTGCGAAGGTGGTCAAACGTTTTCAGCGTTTGACCACTCGTCATTATCAAATTTCACTAGAACAACCGCGAAAAATGATCTAACTTCGTGATGCGTCTCTTTTGAAATTGTAAAAAAAATTTTTACGCATTTTGAGAGGTGGTCAAACGTCAAATTACGTTTCTAACGCCTTTGCGAAGGTGGTCAAACGTTTTCAGCGTTTGACCACTCGTCATTATCAAATTTCACTAGAACAACCGCGAAAAATGATATAACTTCGTGATGCGTCTCTTTTGAAATTGTAAAAAAAAATTTTTACGCATTTTGAGAGGTGGTCAAACGTCAAATTACGTTTCTAAAGGCTTTGCGAAGGTGGTCAAACGTTTTCAGCGTTTGACCACTTGTCATTATCAAATTTCACTAGAACAACCGCGAAAAATGATCTAACTTCGTGATGCGTCTCTTTTGAAATTGTAAAAAAAAAATTTTACGCATTTTGAGAGGTGGTCAAACGTCAAATTACGTTTCTAACGCCTTTGCGAAGGTGGTCAAACGTTTTCAGCGTTTGACCACTCGTCATTATCAAATTTCATTAGAACAACCGCGAAAAATGATCTAACTTCGTGATGCGTCTCTTTTGAAATTGTAAAAAAAAATTTTTACGCATTTTGAGAGGTGGTCAAACGTCAAATTACGTTTCTAAAGGCTTTGCGAAGGTGGTCAAACGTTTTCAGCGTTTGACCACTTGTCATTATCAAATTTCACTAGAACAACCGCGAAAAATGATCTAACTTCGTGATGCGTCTCTTTTGAAATTGTAAAAAAAAAATTTTACGCATTTTGAGAGGTGGTCAAACGTCAAATTACGTTTCTAACGCCTTTGCGAAGGTGGTCAAACGTTTTCAGCGTTTGACCACTCGTCATTATCAAATTTCACTAGAACAACCGCGAAAAATGATCTAACTTCGTGATGCGTCTCTTTTGAAATTGTAAAAAAAAATTTTTACGCATTTTGAGAGGTGGTCAAACGTCAAATTACGTTTCTAAAGGCTTTGCGAAGGTGGTCAAACGTTTTCAGCGTTTGACCACTTGTCATTATCAAATTTCACTAGAACAACCGCGAAAAATGATCTAACTTCGTGATGCGTCTCTTTTGAAATTGTAAAAAAAAAATTTTACGCATTTTGAGAGGTGGTCAAACGTCAAATTACGTTTCTAACGCCTTTGCGAAGGTGGTCAAACGTTTTCAGCGTTTGACCACTCGTCATTATCAAATTTCACTAGAACAACCGCGAAAAATGATCTAACTTCATGATGCGTCTCTTTTGAAATTGTAAAATTTTTTTTACGCATTTTGAGAGGTGGTCAAACGTCAAATTACGTTTCTAACGCCTTTGCGAAGGTGGTCAAACGTTTTCAGCGTTTGACCACTCGTCATTATCAAATTTCACTAGAACAACCGCGAAAAATGATCTAACTTCGTGATGCGTCTCTTTTGAAATTGTAAAAAAAAAATTTTACGCATTTTGAGAGGTGGTCAAACGTCAAATTACGTTTCTAACGCCTTTGCGAAGGTGGTCAAACGTTTTCAGCGTTTGACCACTCGTCATTATCAAATTTCACTAGAACAACCGCGAAAAATGATCTAACTTCGTGATGCGTCTCTTTTGAAATTGTAAAAAAAAAATTTTACGCATTTTGAGAGGTGGTCAAACGTCAAATTACGTTTCTAACGCCTTTGCGAAGGTGGTCAAACGTTTTCAGCGTTTGACCACTCGTCATTATCAAATTTCACTAGATCAACCGCGAAAAATGATCTAACTTCATGATGCGTCTCTTTTGAAATTGTAAAATTTTTTTTACGCATTTTGAGAGGTGGTCAAACGTCAAATTACGTTTCTAACGCCTTTGCGAAGGTGGTCAAACGTTTTCAGCGTTTGACCACTCGTCATTATCAAATTTCACTAGAACAACCGCGAAAAATGATCTAACTTCATGATGCGTCTCTTTTGAAATTGTAAAATTTTTTTTACGCATTTTGAGAGGTGGTCAAACGTCAAATTACGTTTCTAACGCCTTTGCGAAGGTGGTCAAACGTTTTCAGCGTTTGACCACTCGTCATTATCAAATTTCACTAGAACAACCGCGAAAAATGATCTAACTTCGTGATGCGTCTCTTTTGAAATTGTAAAAAAAAAATTTTACGCATTTTGAGAGGTGGTCAAACGTCAAATTACGTTTCTAACGCCTTTGCGAAGGTGGTCAAACGTTTTCAGCGTTTGACCACTCGTCATTATCAAATTTCACTAGAACAACCGCGAAAAATGATCTAACTTCGTGATGCGTCTCTTTTGAAATTGTAAAAAAAAAATTTTACGCATTTTGAGAGGTGGTCAAACGTCAAATTACGTTTCTAACGCCTTTGCGAAGGTGGTCAAACGTTTTCAGCGTTTGACCACTCGTCATTATCAAATTTCACTAGATCAACCGCGAAAAATGATCTAACTTCATGATGCGTCTCTTTTGAAATTGTAAAATTTTTTTTACGCATTTTGAGAGGTGGTCAAACGTCAAATTACGTTTCTAACGCCTTTGCGAAGGTGGTCAAACGTTTTCAGCGTTTGACCACTCGTCATTATCAAATTTCACTAGAACAACCGCGAAAAATGATCTAACTTCGTGATGCGTCTCTTTTGAAATTGTAAAAAAAAATTTTACGCATTTTGAGAGGTGGTCAAACGTCAAATTACGTTTCTAACGCCTTTGCGAAGGTGGTCAAACGTTTTCAGCGTTTGACCACTCGTCATTATCAAATTTCATTAGAACAACCGCGAAAAATGATCTAACTTCGTGATGCGTCTCTTTTGAAATTGTAAAAAAAAATTTTTACGCATTTTGAGAGGTGGTCAAACGTCAAATTACGTTTCTAAAGGCTTTGCGAAGGTGGTCAAACGTTTTCAGCGTTTGACCACTTGTCATTATCAAATTTCAAATTTCAATATTCAATTTTTTTTACTCTTTGCAATGATAGTATTATCAATTAATATAATATTGATTTATTTTTCTATCAATATAATTAGTATTTATTCATAGTAAAAGGTAGTTAGGGATTGCCTAGTTTGTTGCGAGTAAATGGCCACTTCACGACGAGGCACTCGTAAGTTTCTGGCTAAACAAACTTTACTACTTAAACTTATCTACGGCCTTTATAGTTTCGGAGACTAGAAAAAAAATTTCAAATTGGATATGTTTTATTTTCGTACGTTAATATCGATACCAACAAATTTCTCTTGGCCATATGTTATCAAATTGGGATAAATAAGGCAGTTTCGGAATTTAATAGAAATCGGAAGACAAATAGCCAAACTTGTTATAAATTTTGATCATAATTTCGTTATTTGTTACCTTAAAACCTCACTATACCGAATTTTATTGGGATCGGAAAACAATTGGCAGACTCGTTCCCGATATCGGCGCGGTCATTTTTAATTAAAAAAGTTTAAAACCTCCAGAATACAATTGACTAAATTCGTCCGCCGTACTAGACTCGCCTTTTGGAAATTATAAGTTTTGATCATAAATTCGCTATTTGCTAGTATACCGTTTTTCATTAGAATCAGGTCTACTCCGGTTTTCTAAGTCGCCGTGTGTCGTTTAAAAAGACTGATTATAATCAGAGAGGGCCACCTCTTTTACATATCAACACCTCTAACACGAATTACGGTCGTTTTGAACCTGTAAATCGCTTGCATATAAACGTGAATAAAAATATTAATGTCTTTAGCGAGAGCATTAGTAAAGATGTCCTTAAAAGGAGTCTTTTTGATCTCACGTGACTACTTATGTGGTTTGCATTTAATGTTTTTTTTTTGTTTATTTGTTTTTCGTTTTCCATTTTTATTTGAATTTTATTTGTTACTTTTATGTTTGCATGCCTCAGCTGAGCCCACGTGACGGTGGTAAATGTTTCTCAGCCTACCTGAGAAGTGCGCCTTACGCTTCTGCGTTAGAAGGGTTAACTATATTGTTATATATTATTATTATTATAGAATACAATCGGCGATTTGTAGAAAATTTTCAACAAAGCTGTCCATGACAGCGCCACCTAGAAGTGGCTTTAGAAAGTAATAGAATAACCTATTTTTTAAGTTTTATTGTAAATAACACATGATTAAAATTTCATTAAGATCGGTTGCAGGGTGTAGGAGCGTGTTCGGAACATATTTTGCACTGCACCCAACATTAAAATATTTGAAATTAATCCAAATCTTCAAAATTAAACATAACCAACTATTCTAATAAAAGTCTGAGACATTAGGTTCAGAATGCAAGTTTTCATTGGAAGCGGAACAAAATTTGCAAATTCGATGGCAATATTGGCGTGGCCTTTTTAAATTCATAAGTTTTGACCACAAATTTGTTATTTGCGACGTTAAAAACCTTTAAGTCGTCCGCCATATTGGCCCCGACATTTTGAATTCATAACTTCTGACCATAAATTCGTTATTTGCTACCTTAAGAAATCCCGGATACCGATTTTCATTGGAATCGGAAAACAATTTGCAAATTTGTCGGCCATATTGGGGCAGCCATTTTGAATCTATAAGTTTTGACCACAAATTCGTTATTTGCGACCTGAAAACCCTCTATACACCCAATTTCATTGGAATCGGAATAAAATTGGCAAATTCAACCATATTTCTGTGGCCATTTTTAATTTTGATCATATTTCGACGGCCATTTTGAATTTCGAAAATTGGTCTTCGAGGTGCTTCATGAGAGACCCCACGGACCTTTATGCAGAAATGCAAAGGTCTGCGATGATTTTCAACGCAGCTCTCCATGCAGCGCCATCTAGGAGTGTCTTTAGAAAGTAATAGAATAGCGTATGTTCTAAGTTTTATTGTCAATAGAACTTGGTTTAAAATTCATCAACATCGGTTTTACGGTATAGGAGCCTATTGCGAACATACATATACATACATAAGGTGGCTCTCAAAGTTATTGGCACACCCAAGGGGGTCTACAACAAAGGAAGATATTAAAAAATCAGACTGTGTTATAATTCGATAATGACGAGCGGTCAAACGTTTAAAACGTTTGACCACCTTCGCAAAGGCGTTAGAAACGTAATTTGACGTTTGACCACCTCTCAAAATGCGTAAAAATTTTTTTTACAATTTCAAAAGAGACGCATCACGAAGTTAGATCATTTTTCGCGGTTGTTCTAGTGAAATTTGATAATGACGAGTGGTCAAACGCTGAAAACGTTTGACCACCTTCGCAAAGGCGTTAGAAACGTAATTTGACGTTTGACCACCTCTCAAAATGCGTAAAATTTTTTTTTTACAATTTCAAAAGAGACGCATCACGAAGTTAGATCATTTTTCGCGGTTGTTCTAGTGAAATTTGATAATGACGAGTGGTCAAACGCTGAAAACGTTTGACCACCTTCGCAAAGGCGTTAGAAACGTAATTTGACGTTTGACCACCTCTCAAAATGCGTAAAAATTTTTTTTACAATTTCAAAAGAGACGCATCACGAAGTAAGATCATTTTTCGCGGTTGTTCTAGTGAAATTTGATAATGACGAGTGGTCAAACGCTGAAAACGTTTGACCACCTTCGCAAAGGCGTTAGAAACGTAATTTGGCGTTTGACCACCTCTCAAAATGCGTAAAATTTTTTTTTTACAATTTCAAAAGAGACGCATCACGAAGTTAGATCATTTTTCGCGGTTGTTCTAGTGAAATTTGATAATGACGAGTGGTCAAACGCTGAAAACGTTTGACCACCTTCGCAAAGGCGTTAGAAACGTAATTTGACGTTTGACCACCTCTCAAAATGCGTAAAAATTTTTTTTTACAATTTCAAAAGAGACGCATCACGAAGTTAGATCATTTTTCGCGGTTGTTCTAGTGAAATTTGATAATGACGAGTGGTCAAACGCTGAAAACGTTTGACCACCTTCGCAAAGGCGTTAGAAACGTAATTTGACGTTTGACCACCTCTCAAAATGCGTAAAATTTTTTTTTACAATTTCAAAAGAGACGCATCACGAAGTTAGATCATTTTTCGCGGTTGTTCTAGTGAAATTTGATAATGACGAGTGGTCAAACGCTGAAAACGTTTGACCACCTTCGCAAAGGCGTTAGAAACGTAATTTGACGTTTGACCACCTCTCAAAATGCGTAAAATTTTTTATTACAATTTCAAAAGAGACGCATCACGAAGTTAGATCATTTTTCGCCGTTGTTCTAGTGAAATTTGATAATGACGAGTGGTCAAACGCTGAAAACGTTTGACCACCTTCGCAAAGGCGTTAGAAACGTAATTTGACGTTTGACCACCTCTCAAAATGCGTAAAATTTTTTTTACAATTTCAAAAGAGACGCATCACGAAGTTAGATCATTTTTCGCGGTTGTTCTAGTGAAATTTGATAATGACGAGTGGTCAAACGCTGAAAACGTTTGACCACCTTCGCAAAGGCGTTAGAAACGTAATTTGACGTTTGACCACCTCTCAAAATGCGTAAAAATTTTTTTTTACAATTTCAAAAGAGACGCATCACGAAGTTAGATCATTTTTCGCGGTTGTTCTAGTGAAATTTGATAATGACGAGTGGTCAAACGCTGAAAACGTTTGACCACCTTCGCAAAGGCGTTAGAAACGTAATTTGACGTTTGACCACCTCTCAAAATGCGTAAAATTTTTTTTTACAATTTCAAAAGAGACGCATCACGAAGTTAGATCATTTTTCGCGGTTGTTCTAGTGAAATTTGATAATGACGAGTGGTCAAACGCTGAAAACGTTTGACCACCTTCGCAAAGGCGTTAGAAACGTAATTTGACGTTTGACCACCTCTCAAAATGCGTAAAATTTTTTTTTACAATTTCAAAAGAGACGCATCACGAAGTTAGATCATTTTTCGCGGTTGTTCTAGTGAAATTTGATAATGACGAGTGGTCAAACGCTGAAAACGTTTGACCACCTTCGCAAAGGCGTTAGAAACGTAGTAATTTGACGTTTGACCACCTCTCAAAATGCGTAAAATTTTTTTTTTACAATTTCAAAAGAGACGCATCACGAAGTTAGATCATTTTTCGCGGTTGTTCTAGTGAAATTTGATAATGACGAGTGGTCAAACGCTGAAAACGTTTGACCACCTTCGCAAAGGCGTTAGAAACGTAATTTGACGTTTGACCACCTCTCAAAATGCGTAAAAATTTTTTTTACAATTTCAAAAGAGACGCATCACGAAGTTAGATCATTTTTCGCGGTTGTTCTAGTGAAATTTGATAATGACGAGTGGTCAAACGCTGAAAACGTTTGACCACCTTCGCAAAGGCGTTAGAAACGTAATTTGACGTTTGACCACCTCTCAAAATGCGTAAAAATTTTTTTTACAATTTCAAAAGAGACGCATCACGAAGTAAGATCATTTTTCGCGGTTGTTCTAGTGAAATTTGATAATGACGAGTGGTCAAACGCTGAAAACGTTTGACCACCTTGGCAAAGGCGTTAGAAACGTAATTTGACGTTTGACCACCTCTCAAAATGCGTAAAAAAAAATTTACAATTTCAAAAGAGACGCATCACGAAGTTAGATCATTTTTCGCGGTTGTTCTAGTGAAATTTGATAATGACGAGTGGTCAAACGCTGAAAACGTTTGACCACCTTCGCAAAGGCGTTAGAAACGTAATTTGACGTTTGACCACCTCTCAAAATGCGTAAAAAATTTTTTTACAATTTCAAAAGAGACGCATCACGAAGTTAGATCATTTTTCGCGGTTGTTCTAGTGAAATTTGATAATGACGAGTGGTCAAACGCTGAAAACGTTTGACCACCTTCGCAAAGGCGTTAGAAACGTAATTTGACGTTTGACCACCTCTCAAAATGCGCAAAAAAAATTTTACAATTTCAAAAGAGACGCATCATGAAGTTAGATCATTTTTCGCGGTTGTTCTAGTGAAATTTGATAATGACGAGTGGTCAAACGCTGAAAACGTTTGACCACCTTCGCAAAGGCGTTAGAAACGTAATTTGACGTTTGACCACCTCTCAAAATGCGTAAAAATTTTTTTTTACAATTTCAAAAGAGACGCATCACGAAGTTAGATCATTTTTCGCGGTTGTTCTAGTGAAATTTGATAATGACGAGTGGTCAAACGCTGAAAACGTTTGACCACCTTCGCAAAGGCGTTAGAAACGTAATTTGACGTTTGACCACCTCTCAAAATGCGTAAAAATTTTTTTTACAATTTCAAAAGAGACGCATCACGAAGTTAGATCATTTTTCGCGGTTGTTCTAGTGAAATTTGATAATGACGAGTGGTCAAACGCTGAAAACGTTTGACCACCTTCGCAAAGGCGTTAGAAACGTAATTTGACGTTTGACCACCTCTCAAAATGCGTAAAATTTTTTTTTACAATTTCAAAAGAGACGCATCACGAAGTTAGATCATTTTTCGCCGTTGTTCTAGTGAAATTTGATAATGACGAGTGGTCAAACGCTGAAAACGTTTGACCACCTTCGCAAAGGCGTTAGAAACGTAATTTGACGTTTGACCACCTCTCAAAATGCGTAAAAAAAAATTTACAATTTCAAAAGAGACGCATCACGAAGTTAGATCATTTTTCGCGGTTGTTCTAGTGAAATTTGATAATGACGAGTGGTCAAACGCTGAAAACGTTTGACCACCTTCGCAAAGGCGTTAGAAACGTAGTAATTTGACGTTTGACCACCTCTCAAAATGCGTAAACATTTTTTTTACAATTTCAAAAGAGACGCATCACGAAGTTAGATCATTTTTCGCGGTTGTTCTAGTGAAATTTGATAATGACGAGTGGTCAAACGCTGAAAACGTTTGACCACCTTCGCAAAGGCGTTAGAAACGTAATTTGACGTTTGACCACCTCTCAAAATGCGTAAAAAATTTTTTTACAATTTCAAAAGAGACGCATCACGAAGTTAGATCATTTTTCGCGGTTGTTCTAGTGAAATTTGATAATGACATGTGGTCAAACGCTGAAAACGTTTGACCACCTTCGCAAAGGCGTTAGAAACGTAATTTGACGTTTGACCACCTCTGAAAACGCGTCAAAAAAATTTTAAACAATTTCAAATGAGACATTCAAGTTAATTATACAAAATGTTAGAGAACGGCTCTTAAAATTTTGGAGAAACTGCTCGTTGCATTTCGAATTCTTTCGCAGGTGACTAATACATTAAAAATTTTTTTTTGTAAAATTGGAGGGTGGTCAAACGACATATTTTGGTGGTCAATAATGGTCAAAAAGTGGTCAATCCTTTTCCGATTTAAAATTATCGAAATATCAAACTCGGGGGGCTAGCGTGAAGTTAGCCCCCCAAAGTTGTTTTGATTGTTTCTCGAAAATGGCGGGTGGTCAAACGAAAGTTAATGGTGGTCAATAATGGTCAAAAAATGGTCAATCGATTCCCCCAGTACAAATTTGAAATTCGCAATTCGGGGGGCCAACTTCACACAGCTCTTGAAATGGTTATTACTTTTTCGTCAGAAGGGCTTTTACGTTTAACTTCAGTTCGAATTCAGTTGGGCGAACTGAGGTCTGTTTTATCCTCAGTTGAATATGTGGAAATGGTATGCGAACTGAGGTTATTTTAAAGTTTGGTTCACCAATTTGCTAGAACTTGTGCAGTTCAGCCGGTAAAGCCAGTTACTATTGGCGAAGAGAAAAATATTTTAGTGGTTTTCTGGTGGTTTTAAAAGTCAAATCTAGTGGTCTCTCGAGGAAAGTGTTGGCAACGCTGCCTACTGATAACATTACTATGAACTGGAAAGTTAATTATATGACGTGTCCATGTTTTTGGAGAGAATAGAAAAATTACTATTTGAAGGTGGTTAGGGGATTATTGGATTTAATTTTCTTCACCGTCTTGGTGTGTAGTATAATAAGGGAAAAGTCTACGCACACTTCTTAAAATCTATAGGGATGTATTGTCCAGGACAACAGATTTACTGAGGTCGCGCTCTTTGTGACACCAAAATTCTTTGCAAATCTTGCGCAACAAATTTCCGCATTGAGCAAAAAAAAAGAAGTAGCTGGTGTAACTGGGTGTGATATTATTGCTCTATTAAAATTAGGATAGAGATGAAACAGAGCCCGAATGGTTGGATAAGATTTTGGAAATACGGAGGGTACGAAAAAATAAAATTAAAATGTAATTTCATTCTACTATTGTTCTAAACTGGATTGGAGCTTAAATATCTCAAAATTAAACTTTTTTAATATTTTTAAATGTAAGAGTTCATAAAAGCTGAAATGTCGAAATCAATCTAATCTAAACGCTAGTCTTAATCATTCCCAACATGAATCACTCGCTGCTTCAAATCCTGCACTCTTATCTGATATCTGCGAATTTTTTCACTTTACCCGAATTACTTTAACTTTGAGTTTGTCAGTTTTATTGCTGCAACATTGTTTTTAATGGCCGTGGTTTCTGGTTGTATTTGAGCACATGTGCAGGCCAACATACGCCCAGCATCTGATGCAGCATTTCGCAAATTTATTAGTTTCCTAGTGGCCGAAGAATTCGCATCGTTGACTTTTTTGTCCAGTTTGTTTCATAGTGGCCCATTTCGACAAAGTAATGCTTACTTCTGGGGATGTCCTTGGTTTACTTTTGTGTGCATATTTGATATTTTTGGCTAAGCCAAATTGATTTTGATATCTCTGTGTTGATAAGGGCGTATTTAATCAATTTCCTCTTTTCAGTGCACATTATTTTAGCTTGTATATCTGTTATTTTTGTCCAAATCAAATAATTATTCTTTTTGAAATTTTGTTATCGTTGCGCGCTATTGTGGTATTAACACTTCTTTTAGTCACTTCTGGAATTTTACCTACAATAATTTTAGAACATTTACTTTAAAGCTTATTGTTATTGTTTTGCCCAATTCTAATTAACGTTTGATCAATCAATCATGTGAGAAAAGTTATTCAAGGTCAAAGTCAAGTTCAAGTTAATTATAAGTAGACGTAATAAAAGTTGAACGCCAGGCAATTCCAGTGTTGCCAATCTTACAAGCAGCAAAGCATTAAAACACATACAAAAAATCCCATGTAAAAATCAGCTGGCTAGGAATTACTGTGTTTGCTTGACTTAAAAAAAAGGGGTTCTCTCTTAGTTCAGTCAATCTGTCGAAAAAAATAAATAAGAATTGCACAAAAAAAACCAGTCGGATGAAATGTAGGTGAGTCGTTAGGAAATGATGTAAGAAAGCTTACTTTGGCGTGGCCACCTGCTACCTCTGTGGGTTTTTGAAAAAACTCAAAAAAAACTCAAAAAAATTTTGAAATGCATTTTTCTCGAAAACTATGCATTCTACAGAAAAGTTTATTGGGAAAAAAATGTAGAGGGCATCGTTATCTACAATTAATGTCATTGGTGCAATATTGTAAAACAAAAAATGTGCGCAGTAGGTAGCGCTAAAGTGCCAAAAAAAGTGTTTTTCAACTTTTTCGCCCTTAAATTTTCATTTTTCAGCTACAATCTGAATGGAAAAATTGTTCCTTACAATTTTACAAATAACTTTTATATAAACATTTTTTTTATACAACTTACCGTTTCAGAGCTGCAGCTTGTGAAAGTATGAAAATTCCAATATTACGCTTTCACAAAGACAAGCAAGGGGCAAATAAAAAATGTATTTTTTATTTCACTTGAAAAGTAATAATCTATATTGTTTATAACAAATAAATCTTGGAAATAAGTATCAATATTAGACCTTTATAATACGTTTTCTTTAAATTTTTATATAAAATATTTCATTCAGTTGAATCAGTTGTGAATTATTTTTGTTACAAAATAATGAATTAAAAATGTTAACAGTTACAACGATTTTATTGATCTTTTGAGAAATTTGGATTAGGTCAACGAAATAATTTTATTGATGTCGTAAATTTTATTGGTAAATACACTAATATTTCCTTTATAATGTACATAATTAAATCATAAGTGCTATTGCAGGAACAAGTCTAAATTCATTTTTTGCGTTCACTGCGTAGTCTCTTCGCCGGTGGTTCTTGTTGTGGAGATTCACTTCTGTTGCTTTCCGTAGATGAACTTCCGCTGGATTGTCTATCACTTTGTTGATTGTTGTTTCCATTTGAAGATGGCCTTGAGTGAAAGTGTACTACCTGGGAGGGATAGTCTAACTCATCATCGTCAAGAAAATGATCATCCTCTACTTCAATGACTCGCACGTTACTGCAATCTTCTCCACTGCAATGTTTGCAAGCAACTTAGCAAGAGACACCTGCCTCATTTTCAAGGAGCAAAGTTTTGCTGTCCCGACTCTTTGAAACTCACATAGCAACTGAAAAATGTGCGTTTCTTGAAGAATAGGGCAGCTGACTAAAGGCAGCAATAATAATAAGAGTGATGAGCTAGAACAAATTTTCAAAAATGTTTCAATGCCCTTGAGATCAGCTGATAAAAATTTCAGTAGGAGTGAAAAAGTCAAAATATCAAAGATGTAATATCTATGATAAAAGGAGGCAGAATTGCTTTCACACTACACGCAACGTGTGTGAAAGAAAGATAAAAAATGAAGGGGAAGTGCCAATTTTCCAATTTAGCCAATATTTAGCTCAACACTGGAAGAATTGCAAAACTCCCGCGTTTTTAATGTACAATACAAAGCCAAGTTTTAGAGTCGCAATGTGTACCAACAAGAATTTGCCCACGCATACATATAAACATATTAGAGTCGGCTGCATGTGCTCTGTTCCAATTCGACTTCCATTTGAATGTAAACATTCCAATAGGGGAAGCAAGCAACATGTTCTGTTTCATTCATACTCTTGTGTTTTTTGTATGAAATGTATATCTATCGCGCATTTGTTAATATTTTTTTGGACTTTTTGAATAATGGTAGTTCCAATCTCTTCTTTCATATGTTTAACTCTTTTACTTGTCCTTGAGCTCCACCTAATCACTCTTGTTATTATTGCTCGCTGCTAAAGGCCCCCATACACGGTCAAATTGGCTGTACAACCAGATTTTCATCAAACCTATAAGCGCAATGTACATATTTTGATCGGCCGACCGGCCCACAATCGATAGTTTTGGTTGTACAACCGCACTTCGCTGTATAACCAATTGGACCGTGTATGGGGGCCTTAAATCGGCCCTTTTGTTAAAACTATGCCAACACCGCCGGAGAAAGTCCCAATAGGACCGAGAAAATTACCGTTAGCACCACTGCGCTGTTCACGCAGCGCTGTATTACACTATAACTTTGGAACGATAGGTTGTACGAAAATTTTTTTTGAATAAAAGTTGTTTGTATAATTGTAAGGAACAATTTTTCCATTCAGATTGTAGCTGAAAAATGAAAATTTAAGGGCGAAAAAGTTGAAAAACACTTTTTTTGGCACTTTAGCGCCACCTACTGCGCACATTTTTTGTTTTACAATATTGCACCAATGACATTAATTGTAGATAACGATGCCCTCTACATTTTTTTCCCAATAAACTTTTCTGTAGAATGCATAGTTTTCGATGCATTTCAAAATTTTTTTGAGTTTTTTTTTGAGTTTTTTCAAAAACCCACAGAGGTAGCAGGTGGCCACGCCAAAGTAAGCTTTCTTACATCATTTCCTAACGACTCACCTACATTTCATCCGACTGGTTTTTTTTGTGCAATTCTTTTGACAGATTGACTGAACTACTCTTGCTATATTATGAAATCGAAAAAACCGTCTGCTTATATGTATGTACAATCCACTTACTTACTACGTTATGAGTATCCATTTGCACTTTTTCACTTTGCTGTTGTTAATGGTGGCTAAGTTCGCTCTCTAAAAGGAGGCATTTGCCGCTCCTTTTAGTGTAATTAAAAATACTAGCGTGCTAGAATTCAAAGTCAGTTTTGTTTAGTTTGAAGATTATTTCAATATTATAAGAAAATCAATTAAATTTTTACTAAAGCAAAGCTACAAACTTTTCCCCAGACCATACTATATGTAGTTATTCAATATTTGCTGCACTTGGCATTGCAACGAGCACAATCAACACAAATGTTTATTCTCGCGCAATCATTGAAGGATCCAAGAGTCAGCTGCTCCAGTTGAGCTGAAAGTGCGGCTGATTATTGTTTTTATCATTTCGATAATTAACATCTTGTAAAAATTTGGTGAGGGGTGAAATGACTTTGGGGTAGCTGACGTATTATGCAGCCTATTCAGTGCAGCTGCCAATTATTTTTATATTTAATATTTATTTATTTGCCAAACAATGCACTTAACAAAAGCAGTTACAGATAAAAAAATACATATTAACATTAATAAAGGAACATTGCAGAGGACAACAGGGAAATTAGTTTTCTTTTATAGGAACTTTTGTTGATTGAGGGAGAGAAACAGGACGCGTAGGAATTGAAGGTAATGCAGCACCTGTTAGCGGGCTCGTTTCTAGCATATTCAGTGCGATGCGGGTACTCTTTAAGCAGTTTGGAATGTCTTGTTTGTTGAGTATCGTTAAATTTGATTGTGTCCGACAGGAACTGCACCTTGAGGTTATTGTTCAGGACATCCAAGGTAAAACAAGATATAAGCAATTTCCGTCTAAGGGATAGAGGCAAGAGATCAAGGATTTTGAGCCTGTCCTTATAGTGAGGAAGGTTGTGAAAATCCGAAGGATTATAGAGGTTCCTAAGCGCGAAAAGAAGGAACTTCTTTTGGACAGATTCTATTCGATTAATACTAATTTCAAATATAGGATCCCAGATCTGGCACGCATACTCAAGAATAGGACGGACCAATGAGCAAAACAAGGCTTTAGTAACCCAAACATTGTCGAATTCTTTAGCTCTTCTCTTGATAAAGCCCAACAGCTTGTTGGATCTAGCAATAATAGTATCATAGTGTAAGTTAAAGTTTAACTTGCTGTCGAGGACAATGCCTAAATCAACAATGTGATCGACACGATCCAAGACATTGTCATTGAGATAATAATTTTGCAGCTGTTTGTTTCTTTTCCTGGAGAAGGTAATTACGTGGCACTTACTGGTGTTAAGAAGAAGATTGTTAGTGGTGCACCAGTCTTGTAGTGCATTAAGTTTCGACTGTAAAAAGGATACATCAGTTTGAGACCTTATAGCACTATAAATTTTCAAATCATCGGCGTAAAAGAGGTGCGGAATGCCATTTAATATTTCAGATAGATCGGAAATGAATATATGTTAAATAGAAGTGGCCCTAGGTGGCTGCCTTGCGGTACACCTGAGGTTACATTGATTTCTTTTGAGAGGAAGCCCTGAAATCATACCACCTGAGTTCTCCCGTTAAGATAGGATGTTATCCAATCCAGAAGGGGGCCGGATATCCCAAATCTTAATAATTTCATATATAGAATGTGGTGGTCTACTCGATCAAATGCCTTGCTGAAGTCAGTGTAGATAGCGTCAAACTGGTGGCCTTGTTCCATACCGCACAGTAGTTCGGATATCATTATCATAAGATTGGATGTGGTGGAACGACCTTTTATAAAACCATGTTGCTGATCGTTCAGGTTCGGAACAATTAGAGGGGCAATCTTGTCATAGATAAGTTTTGCAAATAGTTTAGGTATAACAGATAGGATAGCAATGCCCCTATAGTTGTCCACCGCATGTTTATCACCTGACTTAAAGATTGGTGTGAGGAAGGATTTCTTCCATACCGAAGGAAACTTACCGGCAGAAAGGGACTTGTTAAAAATGACGTGAAGAGGGAGTAGAATGAGTTGAGCGTGGCTCTGCAAAAAACTTGCAGGTAGACAGTCCGGACGTGACCTTTATTGACCTCCAGATCTATAAGACCTGTCATTATATCTTCGGGCGATAGAGATATATTGTCTATAAGGACCGCAGTTTCGGAATGCTCTCTTGGGACAGTGTGTGCAGTCGAAGAAATGGGGCAGAAGATTTCACTGAACCTGTCCGCAAACATGTTTGAAATTTCTTGGGGGAGAGAGGAGTGCCTGATACCGTTTTAGATTAACGAAATCAAAGAAGTATTCAGATTTCTGCTCAGCAACATTGTTGTTATTTTTCACTACGCGGTACAATTTATTTCTCCTATTACGAAGGGACCGAGTGTTTTTGTCAAGCCATGGCTCCGTCAATTTATCCCTTTTTTTTGATTTTGGGTACGAATCTGCCAATGGTGTTGAAGATGACATCGTAGAATCTAGTAACTATCTCGTCAATATCATCACCATCAAGTAGATCTTCCCAGTTAATACGAGATAATTCAGTGCTAATACTAACATTATCAGCATTCTTAAAATCGAAGACTACAGAGTTGTTATAGGAGGCGAGAAAATCAGTTATTGTAGAACTGAGCTCGACGACCCATGCGGAATGATGTGTAGTGTTATTAAATAGATTCTCCTCTTCAGAAGCGGGAAGCACGTTCAAATCCTCATAGAGGTTAGTGAAGATTAAATCCAACCATTTCCCATGGTTGGCTAATTACCTGTTGCAGGTCGTGTCTGTAGAGATTGTCGATAAACTTTATATCGACGGGGTTTGATACATTAATCGGAAGTAAATAAATGCCTTCCTCGTCACGAATAAAAGATATATTAGGCCGATTAAAATCACCTATGTTTAATATATCTTTGTTATCGTTGGATATTTCATCTATTATATGAATCACTTTATCATATATAGATTCGTCGGAGTTTGGAGGTAAGTAAAAAGAACCGATGATAATGTATTTATTTCCGAACTTTACTCGTACTAAAATATGTTCAAAGGTTTGAGAGGATGTAGTCGCGATCAGTTCACTATTTAAGGAGTCTCTAGCAGCTATGAGGACACCACCTCCTCTTGAAAGACCGGTAGATATATAATCTCTATAGCATCTATGAATGGACCAGCTGCCATGCAAGATCTCCTCGTTAAGGAAGGAGTCATCCAACCAAGTCTCGGTTAATACTAGTACATACATTGAAATCACAGGATTTGGAGTCGATAAAAAGATGCTTCAGTTTGCCTCTCATCCCACTGCAGTTATGATAGAAGAGTCTTAAGTTGTCAGAAGATGATGGTTTTGAATGACGGGCTGGGAGATGGATAGAATATCGGGAGAAGCTAGTTAAGGACGATAATATCTATTTGATTCGTCCCGACTTCTTTGAAGTTGGGAGATATGTTTTGCTCTGACATGGGACCCATATGCAGAAAGGTCCTTGCTAACTTGCTGAGGGGAAATTTGGAATTGTTCATAGAAATTTGTAAACAGTTCTAGGAGGGTATTACGTTCAGTAGGTAGGCCCTCTTGCTGAATAGAAATACTTAGACTAGTCCTGGTCTTACCATTAATGCAAGTTGAATCTGGTTTGTTGTGCATGTAAGCCAGGAATAGGCGAACATCATCAAAGATCCTCTTTTCTCGCAAGCGTTAAAGCAGATATCTCTTATCTTCGGAGTCAGCAGATATAATGGTATGTTTTACCACCGGGGGTTGTAGAGGATTCAAGAAAGGCGACTTGGATCTTACCGAAGAATCTGATGACATTTGCTGTGGCGGGGTTGATTGTGGTTGAGCATCGCAGATGTTAGCGTAGGAACGGCCGCCAACAACAATGTGACTTCGCGCGAAATTCGGGTAACTAGTGGGGTGCGAAGTGGATCATTAGTACCGTTAGTGCTCTTAGTTAGTGTGATGGTGGTTGGAAGTAAATTGTTTGTATTAGTATTCTTGGTTAGTGAGTTGGAAATGAATTATTAGTACCATTAGTGTTCGTGTCTACTTTGTTAGGTTTTAGTTTAGGGCTACTCTTAGATTTACTTAGCCTATCTATCCATCGGTGTAAAATTAAGTTCTTCCATGTGAAGATCTCTGCCTCAGAGTTCTGGAACAACCAATCATATCTAGAGGGCACGGCCAATTTGAAGCTCCTGCGTTTATTGTGCTTCTTATTTCGATGACTGACTTCTTCGCAGTTGGATATATCAATCGAGAAGTCAGTTTTAAACAGAGAAATTACCCAGGATGAGTTAAATCGTGGTTGCACGCCCTTGAGGAAATAATAGAACACGTTGTCGTTGGTGCTCGAGACATATTACTGTCCTGACGTTACTTATGCCGCTGCATATGGGGGTACGCTGTTTCTTTCTATTGCTGCGCCCGGAAGTTTTCGGTGTCTGTTGATTTATTTTAACTAAAAGATGAGAAATTATAGAACAGTGATGCAAAATACCCAGGTATTTATGAATCTGGGTAAATGCCCAGGCTAAATACTCAATGTTCATGAATATCCGGGTATTTTACAATTTAAAAAAAATCCTTCGGAGTAAGTTAAAACTTGGGAAATGTTCGCAAACCAATTTTTCTGAGTTGTTACAGCATTAGAAAGTTATTAAAATTAACAGAAATTAGAATTGGAACTTAGCACGTCTTAGGTTGAAAGATAAGGAAACAAAATCAAACAGGTTTAACCTGAAAATTAAAAAGAAAATGCTTGAGAAGTGGACATAAATACTGAACAATTTTATCAGTCTGTTTTTTTGAGAAAACATCCAGAAAAAGTGAGAAACAAAAATGATTGGAAGCATTAATCGATAAAGCTATTTTCGATGTTTCGCTACATATCTTTTAAATTCACAACAAATAAATTCAATTAAATAATTCAAAACAGCTGACGATTGTCAACATCAACTACGCCAATTTAAAATTACGAAGCCGTTTTATAAACTCAGTCCTTCGTACTTCACACAAAATGTCGTAGTTAAAATATATATGGAAATGAACAACTCAAAACTGTATGCCATAATTTGGTTATCATTATCATGAGAGAAAACTTACCGACGACGTATTCACTTCAAAAAAATCTCGCTTGTAAAAGAGCTGTGACAGAAAGAAAAGCAAATCTTTTTCTCAAACTCAGAATTTAATGATCTAATTCAATGAACACAGTCTGTATAGACCGTTCAATAATATATGTACCATAACGCAGAAATTTACCAGATATAAAATGATCAAGAAAAACATTATGTATATGGAAGAGCGGTATTTCGTTTTATTGCTTAAAAAACAAAAAACGAATCCAATGCCAAGTACCTTCTTAATACAAACATACCATGATTAATTCCGCAGAAGCACCGTTTACAGTTAATCAGAAAAGCTCTTAAGGACCAAGGTTAAATAAATTTCGCCAAAATCCCAAAACCTCACATAAAATAACGAAAATTCAAACAGAGCAATTCCGAGAACTATTTCTCATTTGAACACCCCCTCCCCATTCCCGCTCGCGCGGAAAAAACCCAATGCAATCTCCCAAACCATTGCTGAAATAATTTCATATCCTTTATCCAAGGATAAAGGCAATTGCGTTAACATAACGCTCATTCGCGGTTCATCAAAGCGCCCCTTATAACCGTATCGAGTTCATACTTTAGCCGGAAATTGCTCGAGAAGTTTAACATCCTGCTCGAGTCCTTACATTTAAAAAAGGAGTACTTAGGCTCCTTTAGCATTAGACGAAGTGCCTCGATTTGCATAGCATTCAGCCAAGTAAACGGTGGGGTTATGCATGTATAAAATTAAAATGGGCGGCGAGGTGGTGAAATATGGCGAGGACGCCACCCCGGCAATATCCTTTCCTCCTTTCTTGAGGAATCCGTCTCTGGATAACAATTACACGCCCTTGATGAACCGTTTCACCTTTTCTCCTTTAGTTTCCTTTTTATTTTCTCCTACGGAATGTCTTTGAGAAATTGAATGTCTCCTGGCCTTAGTTTAAAGGCAGGCGCTTAAGTGGTCTCCGGGGAGCTTTTCCATTAGTGGGGCCAGAAATAAATACAAGGAAAAAAGGAAACGTTTGCTGGAATGGGGTTTTCTGATTACTGTTGGAGGAGGGGACGAGCGCTGTGCTGGTGTGAAATGCTAATTCAGGAAATTCGATTACGATCATGGCCAAACTTTTGAGTTGTAGTGTGATAAAATGGCGAACTTAAAGCGGTGTGTAAAATTAGATAAAATAAAATAAATTTGTGATTGCGTAGTTTAAAGGACACAGTATATCCCCACTTACGTCATTTTCTTTCTTTTCAGAGACGATCGCTTGTCATTGGCTGAGTTCACTTTAATCTGTCGTGCTTTGTTCAGGAATGACAAAGGTCATATTTATGATGTATCGCAGGAACGCTTGGAGCAGATGTTTGGAGTGTTCGATAAGAATGAAGATGGCTTTATTGACAGAGATGAATTTCAATTCTGCTGGAATCAATGGATTAAAACTGTAAGTCTTTGCATTATCAATGATAACATTTTTAGCTTTATTTAATTGCCCAGAAATAAACGTTTATAAATGGTTTTGTCTTAAAATGTTGCCGAAGTACATATATTAATACAGGGAAAACTCAGACCTTTATTTGACGGAATACTTAGTTGTTCGCCATTTTATAATTTTGCACCCTAGGTCGAATAGATCGATTAATCGGGAATGCATAAACGTAATAAAAATTTAAAATGCCGCCTTCAGAGCGATCGTATAAATATGCTCAAGGAGAATTTTACTACATCTAGTACCCCTTTATAAATAAGGAGAAATGATAACATACTGAAAATCCAAGGGCGTCTTACTAGGCTCTCCGTTCTGGTCGAATTTTTCTCAATCCCAGTCATTTAACGATATAATGACCGGTTTAAACAATCTCGAGCTCACTAAAGGGCCCAATACACGAGCGCTCCATCCGACTTACGCCACGCCAAAGCAACAACAATTTGTATGCACTTGTCATTTGTATACAAAGAAATTGTTGTTGCATTGGCGTGGCGTAAGTCGGATGGAGCGCTCGTGTATTGGGCCCTTAAAGGTCACGGTGCTAAAGCTAAGCTCCCTACAATGTGGAAGAGAACCTATCTCACATCATCCTTACATCATATGATAAACACTTGGTATATAACTAAAGTGGCATTGGCATCCCGAATAAAATAAAGCTCGCCCGTTACTATCCTGCAACAGCCACGTATACATAGTCTGCACGGCTCCCCAAAACAGGCACGGTACGACTGAGTAAAAATAAGACCGGCCCGCTACTAGCCTGCAACGACGCACGAAAGGCGCACGAAACAGGCATGATACTTACTTACAACAGGCACGTACGCACAGCTTCAAATCCCCTGTATGGCACACTACGCTCACAAAGGCAGGAAAATTGGAGCTTTAAAAAATTTTATAGGACGAAGAATCATAAAAGGAGCCATTAGCTTACTCAGCAGTTGGTCAAGCAACATTGGACGTGATTAGTACATAGTTGGGGAACCGTTTGGGAAAATGGCAGGTTAGGAATGGTCGATTTCGAATATACATTCATACTTGTAACAGAGGCGTGCCTACCTCTACCGAGCACATTTTTAGATTACCGCGCCTGTGGTGGGAGCATGTATATTCGTGTGAGAAGCTAGATGCGGCCTTGTTATCATTATCTCTGCTATATCGGTATCGGAACATCTTATGAGAATGTTTGCTGTATCGATGTTACAAACATGATATACATATGTACATAATATATATGAATTTCAATATCTATGAATTTCAGCTTCCAGAAAATTACGTAGATTCTCCACCTTTAAAGCGTCTGGCGGGAGTTAAGGCCCACCGGAGGTGTCTGGCATTAATTTATATTCGTTTGAAATAGTATTCTGTGCAAAGTATAAAAAATCAGCCGTAAGAATTTCACATAGGTTGATAGGTTTTTTTTTGTACCTTTAGGCCGCGGTCGCGTCTCGCGCTTGTATGCTTGTAAGCTTGTTCGCGCATGTACGCTTGTAAATCAAAAGCATGGAAACTCAAGAGAGCGGTCGCGTTCAACGATTGCAGCTTTTAGGCATGTACGCTTGTTTAAGCATGTAAGCTGGTAGATCAAATTCATTTGATTTACAAGCGCACAAGCGAGAACAAGTTGCCCTTAAAGATTTACTTTGCATAATATTCATAATTATAATGGACCTGGAAATTATGATAAATGAAGTTAGAAAAAGAAGTTTTTTGTGGGATGTCGAAAATAAAGATTGTAAAAACTGGAATTATTTGAAACGCTTTTAGCAATGGAATGTACATTCGATGTTGTTTCCTGTAGTTGTAGTAACAAAGACCTATCGACTCCTTCTTATATTGTGTAGCAAGCAAACCGTCTTTGTAATCAATTTCGCAGTATTAACATTGGTCTCTACCTCCTTCGTTAGTATGCCAGTAAGCCAGCTTTTATTTGAAACAGTTTCTGCATCATGTTCATCCAATCTTGGAACGAATACATGTACTCCTAACTCCTTCAACATCCTGGGGTGATTTAGAACATAATATTGTATTTGATGATTTTTAAAATATACATATTTTTATAACATGCTTAGTTTTACTAACCTTAAAGTGACCGACAACCTTTCAGCTGCAGTGATTGGTTTTTTCAGATTAGTCTGCTGTTTTTCTACAATTGGTTGTATTTCATTTAAAACATAGTTAAACGTAACACGAGTCATTCTATAATACTCATAAAATTTTTCGTCGTCTTCCTCCAAATACTTAAATAACTGGTGAAACTCACCAAACTTATAGCGGTCACGAAAAATAGGATGGACCGTATATCTTTTCTTTTTAAAAAACAATACTTTCGCTCTAAGAAAACTACTTTCTGCACAAAACATTTCTTTTCTTGAAAGTGCCATAATTGAAAGCAATGTGAAAAATATGCTCTATAAATTATTTAGCTTCGAATGGTGAATGGTAAATGCTTAATATCTATCACAAGCGCAACCAGCTACATAATAACAAGCGTGAGATCTGACCACAGAAAGCGTAAACGCTTGCTAGCGTGAACAAGCGCAACAAGCTTACAAGCTTACAAGCGCGAGACGCGACCGCAGCCTAGGGTCTGATATCTACAAAAAGGCCAGCGAGTATGCAAACGTTCTTAATTGCGTATCCCACTATCTCCTTTTTCTTTAACGGCTCTATAACCAGGAACCGGTCCGGCCTTTCACAACAAATGTGCCGTACACTGTAAAAGCGGTGCATCTCCATACTCCAAAACACTAGAGGTTGACCCGCTTTGGAATCACATTCCCACACATCCCCCGCTACAAACCCAAAACAACTCGAGAAATGCACTGTAATTGTCCTTATAGTGCACTTCTGGAGCTGTTCCACAGCGAAAGATATGACAAAATGCGACTCAAAGCAAATAAACCTCCAATACTCCAAAATATGGAGCCACACCACTCTTACATTGAACGACACAAATGTTGCTCGTTCCGTAATAATTCTTTTTCCGGGTGAGGTTATTAGCATGCGCGGCGGCGCGTGTGGGGATGGAAGGAAAAGTGCACACGCACTTTTGCTTTGGGTGGAAAAATCCATACCCTTGTTCATGTACACCTGAAAACCTAAAACGTAGGAGGGCTATCTCGCTATCGCTCGCTGACAACGAAGGAATGTGGGCGAAAGGCCGTACATAAGCAGACGAAAACTAAATATACTATTACGTTAGAGCTACTAAGAGCTTATGCCGGTATAGCCTAAGCCTTTTAAGCCCTACCAGACTGGCATTTAAAAAGGGAATTGCCTCAGGCTCATCGCGAAAGAAGAAGGATTTCCCCGTAGGCTCCACATCAGAACCCCTTGTACCTAATGAGGGGCATGCCGAAAGAGTTTCTTCGTAAGCACAACTCAATAAAAACCAGCGATACTGATGTGAGGTATGCATAATTAGTTTTTCATAATGGCCCTAGTAGGCAAACCTTATTTGAAGTTAAATAGGGCGATATCTGCTTTATACCATGTTTACACTGAACCGAAATTACGTGACTTCGGCTATTTTCAGGATTTCGCCAAAATAACGTTCAAAACCATCTGATTTCCCATCTATTCTGGTGATTTCAAAATTAACTCAAACCTCGTAACTTTATTTGGCAAAAATACGAACAAAATAAATATGTCGAAAGCCAATGCGCAAACTTAAAAATCGAATTCAGCCCAATTCAGCACGTCACTCTTGATGCTAAAATTGTCAGTTAAACATTTTAATAACAGATTTGACTTTGAATTTTAGTTTCCCATTCTTCAAAAGCAAAAACCCAAGAAATATAAAAGAAAGAAGCTATGGACTTTGCTAAATGAGCGAAATTTGCTAGCGAAATTTGGAAAGAAAAAGTCGAAGACATGCGTAGTGGTAGATAAAACTGTCATTTCAAGTCCGGGCGAACGGTTCTACTGTTCAACATAATTTCGAAATCACTATCCAAAATCATCTAATTTCGGCGCACATTGTATTACTTATTCGGAAAACTTTTTGAAAAGCTTCAAAGAAATACCCCCCGACTTCACCGGCTGAACTGCACAAGTTCAAACAAATTGGCGAACTGAACTTCTAACCTCAGTTTCCACATATTCAACTGACGATAAATAAACCTCAGTTCGTATAACTGGTCTCAAACTGAAGTTGAATGAAAAAGCTCACTCAAAAGAGCGTAATCAACGAGAGTGGAATGCCAGTGGGCTTTTGCATTTATGACTTCTTGCGAAAAAGTAACAACAATTTCAGGAACGAACTGAACATGAACTGGACTTTATTAAACAGGACATTATTGAACTGAGGTCTGTGAATCCGGAGCATTAAGCTTTAATTTAACTCATACAAAGCTTTAGTTTTTGTTGTTGTAATGCTTCATATTTCAGGCAGTTATGTTGGTGACCGTGAGGGGTATCACTTAGCCTACTCAATAGACCGGTTTTGGTTCGCTTACAGAGGTTAAGTAGCATTGGGCGTAATTAGTACTCGTTGGGAGACCGTATTAGTAAAAAGATACTCGCGTTTAAAAATATAAAGTTTTCGACACCAGCGCAGTTATTACTCGCATATCCACGCCGAAATTCTCAATCTTTTCGGAATGCCTTTTCCACTCGGAATCGAGGAGCGATGATGGGGCATTCCTTATGCCGAGGCGCGAATGGAGGAAGGATCCTCTGTGTGAGCCTCATAGGGCAATCTACAAGGGGTCCACATGTTGCGGTCGGGCTAGGCTCATAGGCGCCCCATCTGCACTCCCCTCCAAAATGCTAGTCGGGCATAAGCTCATAATCAAATAATTTAAAAAGTAGCTCGTAATTCAATTGACCGAATAACTTTTTATATTTTAACGGTTACCTGTTCTCGTGCTCCCCACCCACAATGATTATGCTCCGCCACCCCTGGTTATTAACCTCACGCCCCACCCTTACTTGGAAAGGACTAGCCAGATCGCATTAGCCTATCCTCTCTCTTTGGATAGTTATCAGTGGCCAACGATAGGGGGTTATGATCGCACTTCCATCAAATAGTTTCGGCACGTGCAAGTAATGCTATATGCTATTTACCCTATTCCGATGATGACTGACCAGCGCGTATCCCACACCCACTATGTATATACGAAATATCAACTTTCAGAAACTGACGTATGTCTAGGGGGTCTGTGCTTCTATTACTATTATTAAATAACCTTGACCTAGTATATTTGTGTGTTTGTTTATATCTTGCCGTCAAATCTTGCGACAGCTTTTCAACTACTTCTGCTAAAACGGTTCTTATAAAACTTTGCACACACATTGACTTCCCGTCCCGTAATAATGCAATCTGACAATTTTGTAAAAAAAAAATCAAGATGGCGGAAAATTTTTGCAATTGTGCTTCTATTCCATGGAAAATCGGTATGGGGGATTTTTATGAACACAAATGACTAATCTGTGGTCAAAACTTGAAAATTCAAATTGCCGGTGCCAATATGGCGGATGTTTTTGACAAATGTGTTCTGAATTCACTGAAAATCGGTATGGGGCTTTTTTAAGGTCATAGTACGATTTTCACAATTACGATTCGATTTCACTGAAAATCGCTATCGTCAAAATTAGAAAATTCAAAATGGCTCTGGTAATATCACAAATCTCTTTATCAGAATTTTGTAAACAAGTAAAATCCGAAAATTACTGAAATAAAAATTGCTGCTTGATTGAAAAATACGAACAAATGGCCAACAAATCGAAAAAAAAAAAACCGTTTTGTCAACAAAATTTCGATTTATTGTCCATCGATAGGCAAAAAAATATTTGCGGGTAAAACAGTTTTTTTTCGATATTTCGGCCATTTGTTCGTATGTTTCCAATGAAATAGCTAGATACATAGATTGGCCTAGCTTAATATCCTTATATGGCGGTTTCACCAGCTGAACTGCCCATTTTTCACGTATTCAACTGAGGATAAACTGACCTCAGTTGCAGTTCGCCCAACTAAATTCGAACTTAAGTTAAACATAAAAGTTCGCTTAAAAGAGAGATATTTACTGGAATTAAAGGAATGACATTCCAGCAAACTTTTGAATTTCTGACTTCTGACGAAAAATAAAACGACTGGACTTGAGCCTCTGGAGCCATTTATGTATGTGGATTGAACTGAACGCCCTGTTAAGGCCTCCATACACGGTCAAATTGGATGTACATCGAAGGGCTGATGTACAACCAAAACTATCGATTGTGGGCCGGTCGGCCGATCAAAACTCATTGCGCTTATGGGTTTGATGAAAATCTGGATGTACATCCAATTTGACCGTGTATGGCGGCCTTTACACCGCATTCTCCATGTGTAAAATCTCGAAACAGGAGATATTTTGAATGAGAAATCGTAGAGCGTTGTTCAATTATAACAACAATGCCGTGGTTTAAGATGAGAGGAGATGGCTATTCTTATTTTCCAGCTTAACAAGCTTTAACAATATTTGAGTGAGCTTTTCAATGGGAAAGAGCTTAAAATTCAAATAGGCCAGTAGGAGAAGAGAGTATGAGAGCACGAAGGTGTGGGTGGATTTTTGAGCCAACTATATGACAGATGTTTGGACATTGTTGTTGGTTTTTGTTCCTGGAAGAAGGGAGAATTAAGATAAAAAAACAACAACAATAAATCAAAGGATTCTGAGGTACACTTGGTTGGAAAAGTTGGCTTGTGTGAAAACCCATGCGACGTGTCATCGAATTTCAAAAGAGAATGGACGCAACGGCAGATTTTTTGGTTGGCCATAGCCTTGTTGGCCTTGAGTGAAACTGGCCATAAAAGTAGGAGTGAGATTTCCATAATCTGCGCTACAGAATTCCATGATTTTCGAAGGTATTAGAAAAGAATGGCCAAACCTAAAAATTCTCATGTCATGAATTGCTCTTTAAGCATTTTGAACATACCACCGATTGTGGTTAAAGGTAATCCTTGACTCTCGGTTGAAGGTATCCCTCCATAATTTTTACGGCCCTGAATGCTTTAGTTTTATCAAGTTGGAATGGAAGTTTCCTATCCGGCTGTTCAATTAACGAAATGGGTGGCGTTAAATCTAAAACACACACACCAATTCTACCGGTGTCTCTCAGGGATCAATTCTCTCACCTACGGACGGACAGTTCTTTTGCATACTTTGACCATTTCTTCTATATTTTTATTTGTTTATGGTGTTGTGTTCCCAGGGAGCCATAAATCAACAATCCCAGCAACACCTCGATATTAAATAAACGTGACGGAGTCCTGGCTACCTTTTGTATTCTTTGACTTCATTCCAGACAATATTTCTAGCCTACCGGTTACATAAACACACATTCAAATAAGACTGTCAATCACACGTGAAGGTTATTAGAAACCGTAAAAAGCGAAACAATCCTGCTACATTAAAAACGAAGCAACATTACGTCTAGCAACAAATTACGATTTGGTTGCGCAGTTAATCAAATATCACGAATTAAGTGGAACGATGTTAACTGGTTATTGTGGCATTTTTGTCAGCCTGTGCCTATAGTTTCACTGCCTAAGGTAAATCTTAAGGCAAATGTGTGTGTATCTGGAAATGAACCTTGAACGAAGCCACATATGTATCCGCCAGCAGAGCGAACGAAGAAATTCGTGACATTTTAAGACGTTGAACGAATTGAAAATTCCGACCCATGCATAAATCAATATCGTCATAGTTTCCACAGTAATGTCTCCCCACCCCCTCGCTTCCTGTTCGATAAGATTGAAAAGTCGGCAATTTAACTGAAATGCCGCCAATCCCCAGCCAAGTAAACACAATCACAAACCGTGTACCATTCTAGACATGTGTCAATTTGCACTTCTCATTTTCGTGATTCGTCCTTTTTGCAGGAACGTCTGCTAATCGTGTTTCGGTTGTTATTTTCGTTGTTTGTAACAAGTTTATCTTTGCGGCAAAATCCCAATACGGCAGAGGGTCGGCCTCCTCTGCCCTTTCGCCAGGGCTGCTCGGGACATGGCGCACGATATACACACATATATTGTGTCGTAATAACAGGAAGCGTCATTGATCAAATATTTCTGTTAAGACAGGTGAAACGAGGCCAGACGAGCACTTTTCCACCTTGTGCTCTTGACACTTTCGTCCTTTCCCGCATGGCGTAAAAGCAATTTCCGCTGGAGGGCGACTCTTCAGCCTAGGAAAACTCGTCGTCGCCTTTTCCACTTTTAGCCACTTCTAGGGACTTTTCGAAAGGAGTTAGTTCATTTGGACGGAAGGGGTGAACCTAACCCCTAACCTTCCGCTACCTCACCCAAAACGGCTTTGAATCCTTTCGAGCCGAAGAACATTTTTCTCAGATGATTTTGCAATTTTTATAGTCCAATCATGGTTAGCTTTGCGAGTTTATTGAAGAATTTTCATGGATGGCTTTTCCTATGTTATATACTTTCTTTTCTACTTTCTTTCTTCTCCTCTTTTCAGATTGTTCGTCCGGTGAGTGCCTTTCTTATTGTCGATGTCCAGAATGATTTTATCAGCGGATCACTTGATATCAGTAATTGTAGTGCACAACATAATGGACTCGAGGTAAAGTATTTTTTCTAGTTTTCAATTTGATAGGGTTAGAAACATAAATAAGTTCTTTTGGAGGGTTTCGGTGTTTATATTGAAGGTAAGAAAGTGGCATGGGGGCATCGAGGTGGAACATGCAAGACACCCATACCAACGAGATCTTAGAAAATATTTTCAGTGAAATCGTGAACAAACGCATAAAAGTTTTCGCGAAATGAAAATCAATTTCTTTTGTTATTATTTAATTAAGGAACGCAATTCAGGGAAATCAGAAAATTGAATTAAGTTTTTCGAGGAAATAAATGAACTCTGCTTAGTTTTATTTATTTATGCAAAATAAAGAGAGTTGGTCGTTGGTGAATTTTATTTCACCATAATACTTTTGTGTATTTTCAACTATCATTATTTTAGATTTTTGTAAATACTTGCTTTAGCCAACAATTTTCAAGATTGTTACGGGTTTTGATAAAGAAAGTTGATAATTTATTACAAGTTTTATTTGATTCCAAAAAATCTGAAAATGAAGATCATACTAAAATCATAGAGAGCAGGGATTCCTTCCTTCCTTTGGCTTTACAGCTCATATCGAGCCTTGTCTTCTCTAAATATTTCCTCCAGTTTGCACAATTTCTATCGGCTTATTTCTAAGTTGCAGTTTAGTGTCCCGCCTACGTCTGCTGTTACTGCGTTCTTCAATCTCTTTCTCTGTGTACCCCCTGATCTTCTTCTTTGATTCGATCCCAAATATTTGAACATTTGGGTTCAATCGAGGTGAACACTGGCCCTCGATCCGTCCTTTGTGAGCACTTTGCTCTTTTCCGCCTAGATTTTTAATTCGTATGACGATGCGGGAAATGTCGTATAAGGTTGGTTCGGCATCCGTATCGGCGAAGACGGCCCTATCGTCGGCGAACATCAAGTCGATTACGAAGTTGTCGCCGTTGTATCGAACTCCGCCTCGTCCATCGAATGCTTTACGCATAATCGCGTCGATCACAACGATGAAGAGAAGTGGCGAAGCGACGTCTCCCTGCCGGACACACGTTTGAAGCGGCAACTCCTCGGATAAGTCATTCGAATATGAACGCTGCTGGTTGAGTCATCGTACAAGGCTTGGAGAAGTTGGATGATTTTTAATGGTACGTGTTCGGTTTCCCAAGCTCTCCACAAGCTGTTCCAATCGATGCAATTGAAAGCGGATTTGAAATCGATGAAAACGACGACAGTTCGTTTGCGGGAACCAATTATTTCTTCCATTATTTGACGGATAGCGAATATATGATCCATGCATGCTCGATGTGGTTTAAATCCAGCTTGTTCTCTCCGGCTTGTTTGCTCTCGATGTTTCTGTAGGCTCGATTGTATGATCACCTCCGGCTTTGATCATATCGGCGCTTACTTGGTCTATTCCTGCCGCTTTTCCATTTTTCAGCGATTTTATTGCCGTCACCTCGGTATAGAGAAACTGATTCGTCGGCTGTTCGATAATCGGCGGTTCGGGTGCTGCACTTTGTGGCGGATCGTGGTTGTACAGCTGGTGGAAGAATTCTCCTAACCGCTGCAGGCGCCCACGGGGAGAGGTCACGAAAGCTCTATCCGATTTTTTTGATGTTGTCGTTTGTTGCTGTTGTTTTCCGCCTAACCCCTGGATTGCCTGGTACAACGTCCGGTACTCGTGCCTCGACGCCGCTTTTTCCATGTTATTCCAGAACTCTTCTCGTTTGGATTTCATTTTCTGTCGAACTTTGTAATGGTGTTCTCTCGGAAGTGTTCTCTAACCTCCTTTTTTAAGGGAGGGTTTCCGGGAGCTCTCGAGTTGTCCAAGGTCGTGTGAGAACAAACACCTTATTACAAAATAAAATTTCTTTATTTATTCAAAATATTTCTTATATACTAACAATTTAGGTCTCTTAAATCTAAGTAAATACGGGATACATGTTTACAGGTTTCTTATAGTTATATCTGAGTAATTAACTACGGTTTGCCTCTACAATACATGCTTCCTACTTATTTATTGCTAAGCAGTTACCTACTCACTCTATTCTACATGTGCGTAAGCTGGGGTCAATGGTCTAGCAGGATGTGTGTGTGTGTGTGTGTGTTCGGTATGTGGTCGGTCTTGTATCTGGTCATACCGCGACACTGGTATAGGAAATGCTGCCGGCAACAATGTCGGATCATACACCACGACAGTGGTCCAGGAAACATTCCTCAGGTATTCGGTAGTCGGTCGGTATGCGGTCGGTAGGTGTTATGTCTGTAGTCTAACCGTGCCGGATCGTACACCACGACACGGTATAGGAATCGCTACTTCGGCACATAGTCGGATCCGTACACCACGACAAGGCCTCGGCAACATTCCTCTGGTAATGTGTATTGTGTGTAATGTGTATAGTGTAACCGTGCCGGATCGTACACCACGACACGGTATAGGAATAGTTACTTCGGCACATAGTCGGATCGTACACCACGACAAGGCCTCGGCAACATTCCTCTGGTAATGTGTATTGTGTGTAATGTGTATAGTGTAACCGTGCCGGATCGTACACCACGACACGGTCTAGGACCGGAATAGGTGACCTCTCCGGAACGAGCCTGGTTAAAGACTGAATTTTAGCCTGGTGAAGCCGTTTATTTTATAGCCGGAAAGCTCGTCGGCGTAGGAAGCTTTAACGCTTTGAAGTGAGCTTTCAAAGGGGAATCACCCAGCCTGCTGAGCAAATATTTATTTTTCCTAAAGCTTTGTTAGGAAATGCCTTCTAGAGTTGAAACGGGTACTTTAGTATTTTTCTAAGTGAGGGTTCTTAGTAACGAACGTGGTTCGTTACAACTTCTTTGTTCAATTTTCGGTATTGCTCATAATCGACGTATTTCATTTGTTTCCGCTTGTCGACGACAGCTGCCCGCGATCCATGGCTGCGTCTGTTTACAGATAGGTGAACACAACTCTATTGCACACTCCATAGTAGACTCCGAGAATTGCCTTTCTTCTGCATGGATATCGTCTGGTATTGCGAGCGACGCGAATTTGTTGGATAATATTATTTGAAACTCTCGCCCGATGGCCGGGAACCGTAGGCACGCCCAATTCTTCTTGGCTGGTGGTGGCGCCATTTTCTTCGCTCTTTGTAATAGCATCTTTAATTTCGCTCGAACAAGGTAATGATCTGTTTGAGGGCGCACCCCAGGGGTGGCTCATCATACATAGGTATGGGCACTTTAGATAGGCGGTCGCACATATTTCCTGCTGGTGGACTAATGTAAGATTTTCAGATTCTGGCGGATCTTAAAACTGTTGGGAAGAAAATTCCGACGGAGAAAAGGACCGCTCGCCTTTTGAAACACTTGACGGAACTGTAAGCAGTGTCTGGATCAATTTGCTTATAATAGGATACTGATGCTTTTTCACCTGAAAGTCTTAATAGCCGTTTTATTTAACGATATTCTGTTTTCTTTCTTTTTGTTTTACTTTTATCTCTACGCTTCACACTGTTCTTTCATTTTAAAGGATTCAGCTCCATTTTCATCTGGATTGCCAATGACATACGTTTTGGGCTGCATATGATCAGATCAAAAGATTTCAACGGGCCTTAAGTAATGGTACTTTCAATCTTAATAGATAAACAAATGTATTGTCTGTATTCACATCCAAAAGGACTGAAGATCGCCTTCCAACTTTTTTGATTCGTCCAGTTTTGCATCATGTTCTGCATACCGTGCTTTACCCAGTAATCTTGATGTACATGGCTAATTCAGATCCGTTATAGATTTGAAACAATTTATCATTGTATCTACTTCTTTATCTACCACCTCCGTTAACCGGATCTATTATGTAACTTGGACTTTTCTCTTAAATCGAAAATTAATTTTATTTTCCGATTCGTGCGACATAGGATTAAAGCCATATTTCGAAGCCACGTTATATTCATCTGCCTTCTATACAGAAGACCTGACATAAGTAACGAAGCCTTCATCATTTGATGTTTTCTCGAGTGAGTGAAATCATTTTTGCGGATGATTTCCATATCCACAAAGAAAATTGGCTGAATCATTCAAATGGCACCAGTGCTCCTGGCAAGAACGTCGAGCTCTTTTTAGACACAAATAATCCATCTTGCCTATCTCCTTGACCTATTTCTTATCTCTCATCCAAAGCGGTACTCCGTCGTAGTTGCTTCACCTCTCGGAAATTCGGACCACTATAGAGTAAACGCCTGACGACCGGGCTTAGTAAGTCCCAATCTCATGCACGGTAGGTATGAGAGAGTGAATGGACAAAATTTAAGGTTTGTTATAATCAATCAGGCGTTTATTGGCTCTTAGACCGTAAAATTGACCCTAAAAGTATGCACAGATAAATATAAATAGGTTAAAAAACATCAAGCCTAAAAGTATGCAAAGGAATAACTGTCCAGAGGTAAACGCGCTAAGAAAATAACCGGCTCACAGAGACGCTACGTCGTTATAACATTAAATCGAAAAATTTCCAGTAAAATAGTTTTTATATTAATTAATTCAGAATTTCTTAGATTACTTTCGTTACATTGAAATTATCATTTTCCAGATAATAGAGCCCATAAACAACTTGCTTGATACTGTAGAGTTCGACGCTGTATTTTATTCCCTGGATTGGCACCCAAGCGATCACGTGTCTTTTATAGACAACGTAAAAATGCGACCCTTAGACGAAACTTCGCCAGTAAGTGTCCCCCTTTATTTCTATATAATAATAAAAAAGCCACAATTGCAACTCGTAACTTTCATTTTTAAGGTCGATGCAGAGTCAGCGCAAGTTTATGACACAGTGATTTTTGCCGGTCCACCACCAATGAAACAAAGGTTATGGCCAAGGCATTGTGTGCAGGATTCCTGGGGAGCAGAGCTACACAAGGAACTTAAGGTAGGGGGCTGCTTGAAAAAGTCTTTTTGGGGGGAGTTTGAAAAATTTTAAGGGTGTTTTTCTTATTCTGTTCTTTTTTTGTTTTTGATAATAGGTAGTTGAGCATGGTGTGAAAGTTTATAAAGGTACAAACCCAGAAGTTGACTCCTATTCCGTTTTTTGGGATAATAAAAAACTCTCGGATACAACACTGAACGCCCAGTTAAAACTAAAGGGGACGACTGATATTTATGTGTGTGGATTAGCATATGATGTTTGTGTGGGTAAGTTGAAAATTTAAATAGGCATTAATAAAATTTTAAGGTACCGTAGAGCCACCGTAAGGATATTGCAACTCTGTTTATATTTTATCCATATTACTAAGCTTGCCAGATTTCGAAGTTTGAATAAAATAGATATCTCGGTTCTCGGTTGGGTTTGGTTTCTACGAAGTTGTCAAATTTTTTTTAAATTTTTACTCTAGCATAAGGTTTAAAGTATAAGTATAACTTAGGAATAAGCATGCTTATTCAACTGGCAAAACTTCAGCTAATGGGTTTAAATTCTGAACACCATAACTCCAATCTATAAATCTAACAAGCATTGGGAAAAGTATTATGTCCTTGTAATTGGACGTGTCATACGTGTCAACAAACATAGTTCACATAAGCGGAAAGGAAAACTCGATCGAGAGAAGAAGATTATCCAACATCCCAATCGCGCCAGGTCGTAAGGCGCGTTGCAAAAGCGTGAGAATGGTCGAAATCGCAAAGCCACCTTTGGCAAAGTGACAGTCGGCTTCTTCTAAGCCAGTTTCGGTATCGACCTTCTCGCCACTAACAGTGGATGGTCTCTCGGCCACGGAAGTTCCACAGACAGAGTCGACCTCTATACCGGTCTTGGTAGCAACCTCTTTACATCTTATAGTGGATGGTCCACTGGCCATCGAAATTACAAATCAACTGTATGTTTTTTTTACGAGAGAAGGTAATTATGTGGCATTTACTGGTGTTTAGTTGCAGTTTATTGGTAGAGCACCAGTCCTGTAACGTATTCCATCTCGACTGAAGGAGAGTTACGTCTTCACGCGACCTTATGACAATATATATTTTGAGGTCATCGGCATAAAAGAGATGTCGTGCATTCCTTAGTTTTTCTGACAGGTCTGAGATGAATATATTAAATAAAAGTGGGCCAAGATGACTACCCTGAGGGACTCCGAAAGTTACTTCGATTTCTTTAGACAGAAATCCTTGAAATCTAACGGCCTGTGTTCTTCCGTTAAGATATGATACTATTCATCTTAGACAGATATTCCAAATTTTAGTGGTAGTAATATAAAGGGCGATGCATAATTTGCAAATTGTACTAATAGAGTTGATGTGAGTTGATGGCCCTTGCAATTTCTAATTTGGTCCGAATTGATCGACAGGAGTTGTACTTCTGTGGTATGTGGTTTATTTTGTTAGTTCAATTTTTCGGATTTAAATTCTCCAATCCATGTTTAAATGAAAATATATTTTTGTATTTTATTCACTACAAAATGAACCCAAAGAAACAATAATAAACTTTTGTTCTTTTGGCAATGATGCCTTTTTTTCTTAGTCGTGCAATGAGTCTATCAAAGGACCCGAAAAAGAATAAAAGAAAAGTATGGATAATCTAAAATATACTAAATTGCAAAAGAAACGATACAGACAACTCTATTATCGAAAAGCAGATACTTCCATAAGTCAAGTTAGAAATGACAGACAAAACCCATTCCGATTTGAACAAGTTTGGTATGTCCGTCTTGGGTTTTGATTTCCATCAAATCAAAAAGATCTCTGTCTCCTTAAAACATCATATTCCTATTCTTGAAAAAACAACCTTTCGAGCAATGCTGCCTATCCGAAGAGATATACTGTTTAAGACATTTGATTGATAGATAATAACGTTGAAAATAATTGACAATATTTAATTCAAACTGATTTCCTTACAGGAGCAACTGCAGTTGATGCCTTATCAGCAGGATATCGGACCATTCTCATAGATGACTGTTGCCGAGGAGTTGACCTTCATGATATTGAGAATACCAAAGATAAAGTCAATTCCAGCTTCGGTGTCATAATACATTCGGCTGAAGTAAAAAAATAATCTTTATTTTCTTAAAACACGAACTTAATATTATATTTTATTTTTTTTAAGGTCAAATCAATGGTGGAAGGCAGGGATCGTCGTCCAGAATTAGGTTACAAACTTGCAATGGAACTAAAGAATCCGGATTCAGTTCTATCACAGCGAAACGGAGTTCGACGTTCTGTTTAAGAAATATTAAATTGATTCCTTTCACAAACTATTAATTTCCAAGTTTATTTAACATAAAACAAAAAACAAAACAAAAATGTTAAAAAAAAAAAAAAAATGTAAGACAAAAAACAAATTCTGATAATTTTAAGAAGTTGGCTAAGGGAAGTAGATTTTTTAGGATTAGCTTCAAAGATTCCTCATCCAAATTTTATTGGATACACTTTCGAGCACTACAACTAGGTGCATAGATTGCTCTCTTCTTTTCCATCGTTACTACTCGTATTTTATTATATTTTAAGGATGTGATTCACTTTTTTTATTTATTCCAATGTAGATTTTTTAAAAATGTTTTAAGTAAGAACATAACGTAGAGGGCAGATGTGTAAATTCGTTTTGTTCTGTTTTGTAAAGTGCAGCATGTAGATATTCGTATATAATATACTAGATTTTATTTATTGCTTCCCGAAATATACAAAAAAGAAAATATTATAAGATATGAATGAAAATAGTATTTAAGATGTTTACAGTTTTTATTTCCAAAGCTATTCTTACGAAAATTGCTACTTCACTTCGTCTTGCACTTGTTAGTAAAATTACAAAAGCTACTTAATATCTTTCTGTAACCACAAATCTGGCGTGTACTTAAATTTTACTGCTCTTGCTTAACTTAATAAAATATTAATTGGGGAAAGATATGTTTCTTTACTGAATTTAAACTGATTATAGGTTCATTTGAAGGGATTTTTTAATTAAAAAAATGCTAAATAGATTAAGCACCACAAGCACAGACTACTTAAGTATATTAAGTAGTCTGTGCCATAAGTAACATACAAAGAAAGTAAACTTCTTCAAAAAACATTAAACGCTCGTCCAATATATGTATGTAGAACAAAAAAGGCATTATAGGAACAAGCAGGGCCGTCCTAAGATATTCGGCGCCACTGGGCTATTATCATAAGAAAATACACGGGATGTCTAGCGGTAGCGGCGACCATCAGAGGAGAGGACAAAAGTAGTAACTGAGTTTCCTATACCAAATGATAGGAAAACTTTACAAAGGTTTCTGGGACTAACGTACTACTTCAGAAGATTTATAGAGTGGTAGCAAACCCGTTCAGTGAATTGCTAAGAAATAACGCCATATTTAAAATAGAAAGCGAATAGAAAAATGCATTTAAAGAAATATTGGCAAAAGCACCAGTGTTGAAGTTATTTCAACCAGAGGCGCATACGGAGATTCATGCCGAATTTGGAGCTATTGTCTTGCAACGGGATAATGGCGACCAACAGTTGAATCCAGTGCAATACAGGAGTCGTAAGACCAGCCGAATAACACTTTCACCCTTCCGAGCTAGAAGTACTCGCCATAGTACACTCCCTATGGAAGTGGATAGCTAGCTTACGTTCTTCCTCAGTGAGAGTGGAGGTTACAGGACATATCATCACCGTTTGATAGGCTTGACAATTCACCGTTTTGCCCAGTATGCCGGGACGAAAACGAGAACCCGAAGCATGTTCTCCTTAAAGGCTCGAGGGTTGCGGAGTACATGACTGTGCTGGAAGCAGCCACCTAGGTGCACCTAACACCGGAGAACATCCTGAACCAAATTATGAGACCGCAGGATGTTTGAAGAATGGTGGAAGTGGCGCTGAATCGTGGAGAATGACAGTTAAGAAGTAGGTGATTCTTTTCTCAGGCTGGGCTAGAGACCCACAGAAACAAGAGGCCGGAGCTGTGTGGCAGGAAAGTGTGGCAATGCTAAGCAGGAGTCACCCTTTGTAGACCCCCTATTTTCTATTACAATACTACAAAGCTTTTTACTCGAAATTAGGAAATTACTCCGAAACTAAAATGCTTCCTAATCCCTATTACAATTTGAGGAAGCTCTAGCAGAAACATCCCCGGAAGAAAAGAAAATGAGTAGAAGAGGTTTCAATTGTGTGACCCATACCTAAAATTTTATAAATTACTTAATTAACCTTGAGCTTCCGAGTAAAAATCGAAGAATACGATTTTGGCAGTTTCGAGAGAAATTCTCACAATATTGTAATAGAGAATAACGCCCCTGTCCGTCATGTCCTCTGTCACGTTATGGTGCAATGTCTAGAGCAGTAAGCTTAGTATGGGAGGGAAAAGGGTTAAGGGTTATAAGGGTTCGGGAGGGTGTTCAACAAGATGGCGATGAACCCTGCATTTGCACTCTTGGATGCTGTAAGAGCTCGAAAATTCTGACTGCGAATGGTTGTACCACAGTCGAGTTGCTCTATTTATAAATGAATTATTTGTTTGTAGAGTGTGCGAACGGGGAAGTTGGAAGTAGAGGAAATGGGATGAGTGGGCCAATCTGGTGTTGCGGGTGTAAGATTGCCGTAGAGGCGGGAGAGCGTTTATTTAGGAAGAACAGTCTCTGTGATAGTACCGATATAATTTTGTCAGTGCTGCTACATTCCTACGGCGGCTCAAGGGGACCGATAAGTTTGAGGGCCCTTCTTTGTACTTTATCTAACCACGCCAGGGTGGTTTTCGGAGCGCCGCCCCAAATGGCCGAATGTAGGTCTTGTATATTACAGCACGGGCCGGTGGTTGGAGCAGGAACTTGTTCTCTTGAGAAATCCCAAGCACTGGGATGCTTGTTCGGCGATTTAGAATATGTGGTCAAGTCTTTAGCTAATGTCACGCCTAAGATGTTAAGGGATAGGTCGGCCATTAGTTAACACTGTTCACTAATTAACACGGATGGAGAGGGGTTATACCCTTTTTATTGGAGATAAGGCAGCACTTGGCTTTGGTGGGGTTGAATTCGACATGATCCTTGCTTCCCCACTCTAGAATGAGTTCAATGTCTTTATTTATGGAGTTGGACATTCGGTCACGATCATCAAGGCAGGAATTGGCGCATGTTTGTCTTGCTTTATCGAAGCCATAATAGTAACGCAGGGTACCGTCGTCAGCGAAACTAAGAAGGCGGGGATTGAAATTAGGTAATTTATAAAGATAAGGAATAAAGTAGGTGATGAAATTGATCCCTGGGGGAACGTCCAAAAAGGAAACTCTCAATCCAATTCTGTAGAAGTGGGTGAACACCAATAACTATAAGTTTGGCTAGCAGTGCTGAGTGCCATACTCTATCAAAAGCCTTGGAAATATCTAGAGCAACCAGACTAGATTCACCAAATCGATGCAAACTTCGGTTGAGGTGTTCTGTAAGGCACACTAAAAGATCGCCAGTGAATATCCTTTGTCGAAAGCCGCACTGTTTGTCGTTTATAAGTCGGTTAGATTCTAGATATCTCATAAGCTTTTTGTTGATTATCGTCTCCATGGTTTTTGGAGAGAATAAAAGTAAATGCTATTTGGCGGTAGTTTCTGATTGCATTCAAACACAACCGATTAAACTATCTGTTGGGTCTAGCCTTCACAGATTTAAAAGGATGTGGAACGAATAAATGCAATACTGCTTGTATGATCCTGATAATACGGATAGGGACATCGTTAAGGTTTTTGTTGCGGAAACACAAGTCCCAGTCAGTGGACTGTTGAACCTACTGGTAACTATTGTTTGGACAGAATATTAGTCGAAGTCACCTTTCACACAAAGAAAGCTTAGACGGTAGATCGGTTAACCATAAGCCCCAATGTTGCGGCTCTGGCGAGCATTAAGGGCAATGTTGATGCTGTCTCCTAATTTAGGCGTGGGTCTTAGAAAGGCGGTCGCACATATTCCCTGCTGCTAGACCCATGTAAAACTCTCATCTCCTTTGTAAAAAAGGTGGTAATTTATGGCGCAGTGTCCGATAACTAAGCCAATTAGTGTTCTGATATCCTTTTTATTGACCCTAGTAATTCTTTTAATGTTTTGTGACACGGACCAAAAATAAAGCGCTTGGAGTTCACTAGGCCATGTGTGAACCTACAGTGTTCGGGTGCTGTGGAGGTGATAATGTCAATTGCGTAACCTAACGAGATGAACAGCACCGAGTAGTTCCAAGAGTTCATTCACGACAAGGTGTTTCTGATGCGGGTTCTCTAGGCTAAATAAGCTCCCCGCGAATTCCCGATAAGAGCAGGGTGGTTGTAGCTCTTATATCTTTGTGGCCATTTCCCCTGCTTTCAAGGTGAAAGACGAGTGGCTTGAAAGATTTTGCCCGGGTGTAATTAGAACGCTTTCGGCCCTGTGCTGAAAATCGACTCGTTTGGCATGACAAGTCGTCTGAGCTGAAGTAAGTGACGTTTCAGGCGAATTACGACTTTCAACATCGGGACGATAAACTTTACTCAACGAAACGTTACTTTTACTGTGTTTCCATGAGCCAGGGTAGAGTTTTCGTTAAGTAAACAGAAAGCTTTTTCTCTCAAGTTCACTCGATGCCGTTTCCATGAAACGTTCCATGTTGAACTGACAGATAAATAATTTTACATTATGTTGCCTTAGTATATGTGCGGTAAAGGATACTGAAACACACACATATGCAAAACCCGGCTTAACCGGGCTGACTTCGTTGAGTTTACTTAGATTTAACGAAACTTTACTCAATCCTCGTTTCCATGGCCGCTTAATCTGAGTAAGCTCAGGGTAAGCTCTGCATGGAAACTCAGTACGAGCTGACTTCGTTGAGTTTACTTAGATTTAACGAAACTTTACTCAATCCTCGTTTCCATGGCCGCTTAATCTGAGTAAGCTCAGGGTAAGTTCTGCATGGAAACTCAGTATTTCTTTAACTCAAACGACTTGTCACGCCACACGACTTGACTTTCAGCACAGCGGCCTCAGTTTTGGGTATGATGAAAGCAGCAAAGAAACTCGGAACATGCCATTTAACGAAGTGATTACATCGCAGTCCTCCTGGAACAGAATGGGACAGATGCCGTTTACTCCAAGGCTGTGTGAGGCTTGAACGGCAGATTTACCGAATTCCATGGCTTTGTTGCTTCTCTATTGCTTCTATGTCTATAAATTTAAGTATGGATGTTCTATGTTAAAATCAGGGTTTTTAATCATTGTCCTGTTTACGTGTTGCTATTAGACAATTTTGTGCCAATATCCTCCCATCCTAAATTACTATAACAGAATGATGTTGATTACAAAATCACACCACGAAAATATTCCGTTTAAAACTGCCCACCTCCAATAAAGGCAAGCCAGTAAAAAACAAAACAAAGGATCGGGTCTCCATTCAGCTCGCTCTAGATTGCCAAATCTATTCAATGGTCCCCGTTTAAAGAAGGAAGTGGTTAATCAACCCTTGTGCAAGACACTCTCGAGTCTTTCTGTACTGTCTTCACTGAAAGTATTCCGAAATGGATTCCGTGCCCCTTTTTTGCTGTGCCCTCGATATGGGAGCCATTCCTGTGTTCCCAAATGAGCTCAACTCGAATGATTTCATTTTCCCCGACTGTCCGTGAATAGATGGATGTGACATCCTCCCTTACTGAATAAAAGTTTTGTTCCCGATTTGATTTTTTTGCAAAAGCATAATTTAAAATCAAAGAAGACGAGAGGAGCCCCTTTGTTGTAGTCAAGGAACAGAACTGATCCATTCAAGTTGGATTCATTCAGGGTACTGCGATAAGGATCCCACGTCCGCCTAGAAATGGGGACTGGATTAATACCCTTGTGGAGGAATCCCTTCGGAGAACCACTTCCCTTTGTTAATCCGAACTTTATCAAAATTACAAATTTTCGTACTGAATTTTATGTTTCATGCTAATTACTTTTTATTCATTACTTTTTTCCTAGTGTCTATTTGCTCATGGTGGAAATTCGTTGAAGTCTGTATGAGTTCCGGAAAGTGAACGGCGTATTACCACCCGTGTATTATCACCCTTTTTAACACAAGTCCTTCTTTAATTCGGTCTATGGTGCAATATATGTACATATATAATAAGGCTAGTTCGACATATTAAATACTGGCACGAATCCTATATTCGACAACGGTAGGAGACGTGAGCTTATAACTATCACGCTAGCCACCCAACACGTTGCCACTCACGTGAGTGATTGGCGGGTCTCAGATGAGCCATCGTTCTCTGACCATAGACAAATTTACTTTATGGTGGGTGAGTCTTTGCAAAGAGTAAACGCATATAGGAATCCTAAATATACGAACTGGGCAGACTTTTGGGGCGAATTCAGTAGCGTATTGAAGGGCTCCATGCACTCAATTAAATCGACGAAGGATGTTGGACTATCCACGGACTTCATTACGGTGGCGGTTACTGCTGCTTACAACAATAACTGTCCCGTTCTTATGAAGACGCGGCCAGAACTCTCTAAGCTGAGAAACTTCAACGCAGCCAAGAAAAGCGGTAACCTATTAAAGGGCGATCAGACGAGCAATAGCTGGAAGAATTTCTCTATCACTGGGGCCATCTGCACTTCCTCGACGGCAGCGCTGTTGACTTTCCTCAATCTGGTAACCCTCCACCTTGAGGTAGAGAAGTCCGCCATAAACACGGCGCTGCGCTGCGGCTGAAAGCGAATGGTCACCTGGGCGCTGGTCTTGGGCGAGGACATTCTATAAAGGCCTCCATACACGGTCAAATTGGATGTACATCGAAGTGCGGATGTACAACCAAAACTATCGATTGTGGGCCGGTCGGCCGATCAAAATACGTTGGGCTTATGGGTTTGATGAAAATCTGGCTGTACATCCAATTTGACCGTGTATGGGGGCCTTAAATCAACATCATAGAAGAGATTCCGGAAGCGGAGATGCTATCGGACTGCATGCCCTTTAAAATCTCAAAATTTGAGCAGCCTTCTGTGCACATACAGGCTAACCTGGACTTTCCTAAAGTATTGCCGGGCGGACTAGTATGGTACACGGATGGCTCTAAAACAGAGACAGGTGTGGGCGCCGGAATCTGGAGTGAAAGCCCCAGATTCAGCAGGGCGATAAGCCTAGGCACCCTAGCAACTGTCTTTCAAGCAGAGGTGTACGCTATTCTGGCATGCACTCATGAGAACTTAAGAAGGGCCTACCAAAATAAACGGATTTTTATTTTCTCTGATAGCCCAGCGGCAATTCGAGCGAAAAGGTCCTGTAGGACCAAGTCAAAATTAGTTTGGGACTGCCAACGTGCGCTTGATGAGTTGGGCGTTCTCAATCAAGTTACCCTGGTCTGGGTCCCGGATCACTGGGGCTTCAAAGGCAATGAAAGTGCGGTTGCACTGGCCAAGCAGGGCTCTGATATTGCATTCATCGGTCCAGAGCCGGCTATTGGGGCACCGTCCAGGCCCCGGTAGGACTTTGATGAAACATACTGCATGCTGGAGGTTCGTACCTGGACTAGGCAATTCTAATCGGTTCCTTCCTGTGCCGTCTCCTAAGAACGGCCAACGAATTGTTAGGGAGCAGTAGGAATGATGCCAGGACACTTGTTGGCTTGATTACCGGACACTGTGCTCTAAATGACCACTTATGGAGGTTAGGAAGGGCTGAGGACCCCACATGTAGGCTTTGCCTGGAAGAGGATGAGCCTGCTCTCCACATTCTCTGTGAGTTCCCCGCAATAGCGAGGAGCAGGGTTTCTTTGTTCGAGGAGTCCCTGCTCGAGCACTTAACTCTAAGCGACAAGCGGTCTGACCTACAAATATGAGGTATACGTAACGTGACCATTTATTTTTCTACTCAAAACGGGACATCGGTTTATTTATGTCAATTAGTAGAACCAATTCATTAAAGACCGTTGGTTCTCAATAAAAAAATCATATTATAAAAATTTTCGTTTTATCAAAAGTAATTATTACAAATTTGAAAAGTTAAGGAAGTCATTTTTATATTTGTCAGCAAAAATTTTAATTATCAACATTGCCATAAGAACCGGAACCAGTAACCTTTTTGTGAGACGTCCACAATTTATGCATTAAAGAAAATACTCTTTCTATTGTTGCATTTGTGCCGGGCAGACAGAAAGTATATTCAATTAAAATACAAAAGTTTTCATGGTTAAGGTTGTTGGTTTGAAAGGGTTTGAACACTTCGAATCCTTCAGATTATTCCATTCGGTTACTTTTTGCAATGTGATATAGTTAGACATTAATGAAAATTCGTCAAATACTTCTGTATCTTCGTTACAATCAATAATCCCTTTTCAATCAATAAGTCGAATGATTTTTGAACGCAAGTAATTTTTATAAATCTGCCCAATTAAATATCTCCAATTTTTTAGTAAAAAAAGCCAGTCCACTGTTCCAAATATTCAAAACTTGTTTTATAAAATTTTGTAGCTGTACTTTTTACAAACTCTTCGTCAATACCAGTGCCATTATCTTTCAATTTTAACATAAAACTACGGACTGCATGGGGTAAGAACTGATTAGTCTGTTTCTGAATAAAATTATGTTTCAGTTGGTTAATTTCTTTTGCAGTCTGAACTTCAACCTTCAATACAGCTTGAAGCAAACTTGCTGACTGAGCATGAAAAAAAGAAGCCACAATTCTGATTTGGGGTCTTCAAAAAAGTTTTTTAATATTTGGGGCATTTTTCAATGCTCAAAAATTAGTTCTTTAATGGTTGGTACATTTCTGAAGCCCTTTCTACGGCAGCTATAAGCGCAAGCTACCTAGTTTTACTATAGCCCAACATTTTCTGATATGTGGATATGTGATCCAGTATCGAAAAGTTTTTATTTTGTTCATCTCTTACAATTACTTTCCAAGCGCGAGCGTGGTTTTACCAAAACAGTCCCCCCAACTACATTTTAGCCACTACCAAAGCTGGTATTGTAAATTAACAATGATATCAGAAGTTTCATCTGGTTGATCTTGAAGGTGTAAAATTTTTACTTGCACACCTTCGTAGGATTAAAAAAAGCGCATCAAAACGGGATATATTGTTACCGTGGTTTGACGCGCCGGTTACCAAGTTCCTCTCTTCCTCCCCTCTCCATGGGCATATATAGAGAATTTTCTTGGAGGTGGAGGAGAAAGGGGTCAGGTAATTTGTGTTCGAAATGCAAAGTATACCATCTTGCCGACAGAATGTCATCTGTTCCGAGTTTTCCATTGAATTTTTCCATTTAAAACTCGAAACAAATTAGTTGAAACGACTTCTGTGCTGCCACCTCACTGGGTACATTTTTAAACTCACTTTAGTTTTTCATCTTTTTGGATAAAACCATAAAGAATTTCTTTAGCTGACTTGGCTGGCCTGGCTTTTTGCTATATCGGCCGTCCTCACAACACAAGCATATTTGCGCAAGCATTTTGCTTTTTATGGCTTTTTTACGACTCGGTCTTCTTTTTATGTCTTTTTATCGATTTTGCCCCCTCCGCCTTAGCTACGCCTTTGCCCCTCTCATTTACTCTTTCCGGCCCGACATGCGCGGTTTCTGAAAACGGGACAATTTTGCGTCCCCAGGTCTGTTTCGGGGACACCGGGACGAGCAACCGAAAAACGGGACGGTCCCGTTCAATACGGGACGTATGGTCACGTCAAGGCCCCCATACACGGTCAAATTGGCTGTACAACCAGATTTTCATCAAACCTATAAGCGCAATGTATTTTGATCGGCCGACCGGCCCACAATCGATAGTTTTGGTTGTACAACCGCACTTCGCTGTACAACCAATTGGACCGTGTATGGGGGCCTTTAGGTATACGGGTTGTATAATAGGCCAGGACAGGAAAAAAAACAATCTATCACTAGGGGATTTTTGCAGGAACTGTTTGCACTGGTGCAACTGATAGTTTTGTTTGCATAAAATGCATCGCCTTATTGTAGATGTTAGTGATGAGATGGTTTTGCTGATTTCTTGTGTTGTTCTGGTTGAACATTCGTTTTTCGACCCAAGGCCTCCAAAGACTGGAAGCGATTTTCGAGAAATTCTAAGAAGATCTTCAAAGCGCTAGCTCTATTGGATTTGCAGGGATGCTCATACAATGTATGAATGTTGCTGTACAGCTTTCGCTGTAGGATATGAAGCCGTAATGGGCCGTAGGTTTACCCGCGGAAATCTTAAAAAATTGTGCGGAGAAATTTTGTCATGCCTTACGTAGTTTTATCGCAAAACTATGGAGAAGCAGAAAGATGCCGGAAGAATGGCTTTTCAATGCAATTGTCCCAGTCCATAAAAAAGGTGAATTGCTGAATTGCAAAAACTACAGACCAATATCTTTGTTGAACACAGCTAACAAAGTGCTTTCACATATTTTATTCAATAGACTTTAACCTCATTTGGAAGATAAAGTAGGTGATTACCAAGCAGGATTTAGAACGAACCTGACCAGGTTTTCATAATGAGACAAATTCTTGAAAAATGTTGGGAAGAAAGCATTGATATAATACGAGTTAACCTTCTAGCTCAGAAGGTGCACTTCTCAGCAGGGCTGAGAAACATTTACCACTGCCGTCGTGGCTCACCTAAGACATGCAAACATAAAATATTAAAAACATAAAAGATCAAAAACATCAAACAGAGAAGCATGCAAAACTAAAAAGGGGAGTGAGGCACGCACAGAGTCACGCCACATTGAGAAGGTTCCTTTTAAGGACAACTTCACTAGTTAGAAAGCTAAACACACTCCTATTGTTGTTAGTATTTATAAGCATGCGATTAACGGGTTCGAACATGCCATAATTGGTCTTAGAGGAATTAATGCGCAAGAGAGGTTCACCTCTCAGGTTGTAGTTATTCACTCTAAATGACGCGCGGCTTCTTAAGAAACCAGAGTCCACCTTGTCATTAATCAGTCGATGAACGAATATAACGTCAGCGACCTCACGGCGCTTATGGAGAGAGCTCAAGTTGAGCAATTTAAGTCTGTTCTCATAAGGCGGAAGAGCAAGTGGGTCATCCCACGGGAGGTGGCTGAGTGCAAACCGGACGAACTTCCTTTGAACCGATTTGATTCTACTAACATGGGAGGAGTAGTAAGGAGACCATACCTGGGAAGCGTAGTCAAGCAAAGGCCTAACCAAAGATACGTACAGGTGTTTAGTGAGGAGGGGGTTGTTGAACTCTTTGGACCATCTTTTTATAAATCCCAGGACTGAATTGCCCTTGGAGGAGATATAATTGATGTGGGTGGAGAAATCCAACTTTCTTTCTAACCTAACCCCAAGATCGATTACAGATTCAGTACGGGAGACCTTGTTGTCCAGGAAAGTATAGTCATAAGTTATAACACCACGTTTCCTACAAAAAGTCATGATCTCGCATTTACTAATATTGAGCACAAGGTTGTTGTTAGAACACAAAGAATAGAAGGTGTTTAGATCTGCTTGCAGAAGTTTGCAATCCTCTATACTCCTTATGTGGCGATACAGTTTGATGTCATCAGCGTAAATAAGGATTTTACAGTGCCTTAGCTGGGTAACAATATCGTCAATTGATAAAATAAAAAGGAGAGGGCCAAGATGACTACCTTGCGGGACTCCAGAGGACGCTTCGATGTTCTTAGATTTGACTCCGCGGAATAGAACCTTCTATCGGCTAAGTACGACTGAAACCATACCACAAGGGCATGCGGAAAGCCTAATTTCTTTAGTTTAAGAACTATAATAGAGTGCGAGAGCTTGTCGAAAGCCTTACTAAAGTCTGTGTAGACACAGTCAGTTTGGCAGCCAGTGACAAAGCCTCTAATTGTGTGTGAAGAGAACTCCAGTAAATAAGTAGTAGTGGAACGGGCTGCAAGAAAACCATGTTGGTTTGTTGAGATAAGCCTCTTGCAGATAGGGGCGATAGCAGAATAAATAATAGATTCGAAGAGTTTTGGTATAGACGCAATTGGCCTATAATTAGATATTTCGTTTTTACAGCCTTTTTTATGGACAGGTATTATAAAAGAGTTCTTCCATAAGGTTGGGAAGCGCCCTTTATTTAGGGATTTTTGAAATAAACATAGAAGAGGAGACAGTAGGGCCCCTGCACAGGATTTTAGAACAGCAGGAGGAACTCCATCAGGGCCGGACGAGAAATTTATATGTTTCGATATATCTTCCCTGGTTATAGACAGGGAAAAGTTTTGAGCCGTTTGAATTGCATTGATATGTCGAAAATTGTCTTCATCTGGTTGGAAGACGGGGGACGAGAAAGATTTAAGGAAGAATGATGCAAATTTGTCACAAATCTCGGATGAATTAGAGCTAAGAGAGTTCTCGTATTGCATGGTGTAAGGGTAGTTATCAACTTTTTTCTTAGTGTTGATAAACTGAAAGAATGCCCTAGGATCATCATACACTTTACTTTCCATGTTCCTGAGGTACTCTTTATAGAGGGCTTCGGAGAGGGCATGAAATTGGTCATAGCAATTGAGAAATGCATGGAAACTCACAGTGTCTTTCCTTTTTAGGTAGGTTTTCCAGAGTTTATTCTTCAAGTTTTTGGAACGTCTCAACTCATTGTTGTACCACGAGGGGGGGGGGGAGGGGGTGGCTGATCTGGACGACTTTAACGGCTCAATAGGTACACAGGATGCGAAGGTTTCATAACAGGACGGAGTAAAATCTTGCTACATCAACATCCAACTCATTAGACGAGAGCAACAAGTTGAAATCAACCGAAGTGAGCTTGGTTGAGAGATATATTGTACATCTTCTTTTTGTCGACTATTTAAATGCTTATGACCAGCTGAATAAAAGAGAGCTGTGGAACGTAAGAGAAATGTGTTTCCCGAAAAAATCAATAGAACTACGGAAAAAGATTCCCAAAGATTGTAGAATACAAGTGAGAATACAAAGTTATAACTCAATCAATTTTCCTCAAGAATCGGATATGCGACAAGGCGATGCATCAATACTTTTTAACATTGCTTTGGAAGCAATAACGAGTAAAACACAACTTAATGGAGCAAATAGCATCTTCACAAGGAACTTTCGGACAATAGCCTTCGCAGATGACATATAGTTGTATTTGGACACAAGGCGCAAGATGCAAAGGGGCCTCGGTAGCTTAGGGAGTAAGGCGTCTGGCTACTATCCAAGAGGTCCCGGGTTCGATTCCCGGCCAGCCCCACGGTCCTTCGCCTTTTCCACTTTCCCACCTACATAACTTTCCTTCTTTCTTCTTCCCTCTTTACATTCCTGTTCCCTCCTGTCATAGCCTTCCTTAGCCTTTCCCCGCTCCGCCAAAGCGCATGACATCGGTTGGTTGATGAGATTCAACTCGTTTCAGGAGGCATAACACTCCAGCGAGTTGTTTCTCGATGCCCCGATGCACAACCTTCTATATAGAAAGCCATGCTCATGCCATGTTCACACACACATGTAAGCAATTCGGTGGTCCGGGTGCAATATTCAGTTTCTGTCAAATCGTATGGAGAAGTGTATTTTAGAATTATTTTTTGTTATTGTTTAGTGAAATAATTATGTTAAAAGAAAGGTATTTAGTCGATATGCCTGACAACAATTGAATTAAAACATTGGCATGGAAGTGATACCTAGAAATTAAGAAGTTTATTTCGATTTTAGTGTTTTTTAGTGTCTTACAGTGGAAACTATTATATTCATGTAAACCTCATGTGATTTGATTAAAGAAATTTAAAAAAATTGAGTGATTAAATGTGTTAATTGTAAAGGTGGCCACTTTGTTTACATTCGCGGTGGTTATCCCGTGTTTCATTAGAAAAAAATGTTGAGTTTTTCATGTTGTGCGGTGGTAAATAATAAAAATTACGTGCAGAAAAATGCTAAAGTAAGACCTAAAGTTATTGTTTTGATTGCCATATAAATTGTGGCATATATGCATTTATGAAGGTTTTATCTTGGATATAAAGCCATTGCACATTTTGCCGATTACTGCTATACCCACAGTCTAGAATGATTTTATATCCAAAATTAAATATTTATACATAAATGCACAAAATATGCCCCAATTCAAATGTCAAACAAAAGAATAACCTTAGCACTTTGTTTCGCATTTTCTGCACTTATATCTTAAATAATTACACCATAATGAAGATACTATTCACTTTAAAATCACTGCAAATTCGATTACTATTGTTGGCCCACTGTATGGCACTAAAAAACACTAAAATTTAACTAAAATTCATAATTTTTGGGTATTACTTCCATGCCAACGTTTTAATTTAAATTGTTGTCAGGCATATCAACTAAATAACTTTCTTTTAACATAATTAGTTCACCGAACAAACAAAAAATAATAATTCTCTCTCTCTTTCACAGCAATATGTAATTATTTTCATAAAATTATTCGCGCCGAAATAATTTTACCGCGTTCGATTTGAGTATTTTCGTACATAACCTTGTTTGGTTTGACGTTTCAGTCGGACCACAAAATAATACACACACAACTGCCGTACATGGCTTTGTAGTATAGAAGGTTGTGCCCGATGTCAAAGTCGCAATAGTAATGGTTGGAAGTAGGTGGACTAAAAAAAAATATATTGCACACTCTATACGAAGAAAATAGATTGTCAACAGTATAAAGGGCCTTTCCTGAGACTCTAGTCTTTCACATAAAAAAAAAAGGGGGGAACCTTTCCAAAGTTCAATCTATGAGTAAATGGTACAAAAACAAAGTTTATGATTGTATCTAAACGAGGACAACTATTAGGGCGAAGCATAAGGCTGCGGTTACTGAACACGCTAGTAATGCTAGCACTAGCTAGTATTAGCTAGCGCTAGCAAATATAATACATGTAAACAGTGCGTGGTGGTTAAGAACTCACTCACTCACTCACACTTCCTAGCGCTAGTCATATTCTGCAATCGATTGAAACATTGATACTAGCACGAGTGTTTCAAAAGTAGGTAACTCACATTTTGCTTTGCTACTTAGTAAAGATGGATTGCGAAAAATTAATTTAGAAGTGCAAAAGAGACGTCCATTATGGGACATGAAAATTAAAGGTTACAGCGACCGAAATTTGACTGGTAGATTAAGGAATGAAGTGACTGATGAAATGAAAGTCACAAGTAAGTAGATATTCAATGTTTTATTTTTACTTCTTATTTCATCATTATATGAAATATTTATCGGTTAGAAAGAAAGGAAAAATATATTATTTCTTAAAAACAAAATAAGACTTATATGGGTGATTGTCATGAAATGGGGGTAGTGGCTGGCTGGCCGTTGTTCTTTAGCTACAACGCCTCAAACAAATTTTTTCTGGGGTGAAAATCTCCATCCAGTAATAAAACATTCTCTCCTTCATCGCCTCCCGCGGCAAGCACTCTTGAACAAAATGGCGGCCCTTCGACCACCGAAAATGTCGCCTCCGTAACCTGTCCATTTTCCGCTTTTACGTCACGGCACTACGTTTACGGAAAAACAGTGCATTATTGCCGCGCGCCTAGGGTCTCAAACGATAGCAGCAGTGTTCCGAAACTGATCACCGGTATGTATTACGCGGGCGGATACCTGCTTAGTTAGATGTCAGTGTTTACATTCTGACTGTTGTTTGTTGCAAATTTCAATAAAAACTATAAGAATAGCGCACACGCAACGACAAATTGGTTGTCAAGTGGCACTAAGTAGTGAAAACGAATCGTCACAAGTTTCTTTATGAATGTTTATCCTCGCCGGACGTTTAGACTGTGAACAATTTATAAACAAGAGAGCAACCCTCAAGAAAATTATCGAAAAAAAAAAACTGTCGCCTCCGTAATGTGTGTTTTCGTTGTGATATGTGTTGCAAATCTCTTTTAACTCGGTTCGGTGAATTTGTTTGCATTTGTAGAGCAAGCAAATTTTCGGAAAAATTGTTTGCTCTCATTGGTCATGAAAGCGACGGATTTTTCGATGAAATGTCGTTACCGTAATTGTCGCCTCCGAAGCCATATAATTTCGGCTTTTCGATATAAACTTCTCACTGTCTATACCTCGTGTGTATTTATGTGGAAATATACAGAAAGTACTTCAAAATAATGTTGAAAACACATGAGAAAATTTTTTTTCAGCACTTTTTTTTTTGTTCACAAATTTTTGTTCAAATCTCAAAAACTCCCATTTCATGACAATCACCCATATAAATTACGCAGAGTAGTTGCTTGGAAATTTTTTTTCTGTATTTATTGCGTGTGTTTTCACTTCTCGTTTAAAAAAAAGTCTATGTTTTAATAATAAACTTTCAGATACCATCATTTCCTCTGTTAAATATAAAGCCATGGTGATATTCACAAGTCAATACACAACTACTGAACAACGAGCTTGCTTCAGCTAGCTTTAATAATAACCACACAACTAGAGCGAGCTCGCGCCAGCGATACTAGCGCTTGCTAACGCTAGCATTACTAGCGTGTTCAGTAACCGCAGCCTAAGCCTTGACGATCATAGTGTGGAGATTGTTGAAAATTTTATCTATTTAAGGACAATGTTTACTGCAGCAATTAAGATAAAGGGCGATATCTATAGACTTATCGTAGCCGCAACTTATTTCGCATTAGTCCCGGTCCTAAAAACAAACAAATTTCAACACAATGCAAAGTCCGAATATACAGTGCACGAAATTAATTTGAAGACAACTTTTCCCAACTTTGAAGTTCCGTTATGTAAAAACTAAGGATTTCTATGAGTTACCAAAAATATCAAAATTTAGGGATTTTTGTGTAGATTCGTCTTCGTTTAAAAAATATTCCGTTTTTTCATGAAATAGAGAAATAGAGGAGTGTCTTTAAATTAATTTCGCGGTAAATTTGAGCAAACTTCTAAAATTATGCCTTGGAAATGCGAAATTATGCGAAATTAATTTAAAGACACTCCTCTATTTCTCTATTTCATGAAAAAACGGAATATTTTTTAAACGAAGACGAATCTACACAAAAATCCCTAAATTTTGATATTTTTGGTAACTCATAGAAATCCTTAGTTTTTACATAACGGAACTTCAAAGTTGGGAAAAGTGTGTCTTCAAATTAATTTCGTGCACTGTATGTGTAAAACATGAATCCGCCCAGTTCTATGGACTGAGGGTTGGACAGTCCCAACAGCCTAAACAAACAGAAAATCAGCTCAAAATCTTCGAAAGAATGATCTTAAGAACAATATTTGGCCCTGTAAAGGCTAACCAAAATGAATGGCGCATTAGAATAAGGGAAGAACTTCAAGAACGTAATATTGTATAGACTTCTATGGTTTGGACACGTTGTGTGAGTTTCAGAAGATAAAAAGCTTGCCAGGATTATTAATGGTAGACCTTAGGCTTCAGGAAAGAGAAGAGTAGGACGACCAGAAAATGCGTGGACATCGTATAACAAATTAGCGAGAGGTAGCAAGATGTAGAGACGACAAGGACTGTAGCGTCATTTAAGTACGTAAGTATTATTCATAACTTATTATTTTGCAAAAATTTACTAATTAAAACGGTTTAAACGCTTTAAGTGTTTAAAAACTAAACACTTGAGTTTGCAGTGATATGTACAAAATATAATAAATATTTCATCACTGTATAACAATTGCTGCCATTGTACGTCGAAATTCCAGTAAATCTTAATAAAAAATTCCAGCCACTCTTACAAGTAGAAAGAGTTGTAAAATTGCTTTTCCAATTGAAGGTTGCCTTTATGCATAAAATTCCGGAAAAATGGTTCTTTAATGCGCTTCAACGCAATTCCACCCTGCAGCTATCAATTTAACAAACGCGAAGCACGTAATCCCAGGAATTAAGGCACCTGTGCCAGGTGAGGTAATTCGCGGAAGAGATATACGCCGCGCTATTGCAATAAGCGAAAAATTCCCCGCGATATCACAGCAAATTCGCGTCCTACGACTGCTGATGCATCGACGTGCATAGAAACACAAAAGCGATCGAGGGTAACAAGAGGTCCCTAAGGGTGCACTGTGAATAGCTGCCTCATAAATCGCTCAGGATGCATGCAGTCAATGCGTTGCCAATACGGACGCATTAGCAGTAACGGGCGCTAAGACCGCGTGAAATATGGTCCCCGTGAACGTAATTTGTCCTATGAGGCAATCGCAGCAGAATGATGCGGGGAAATTTATTTTTAGGCGGTTGCCGACGTCAATATTTATCGGGTTGAAAGCCCTTCTGTCCCAACGAGCTGATTGGGTGACAGCAGGGAAGGCTCAAGGATATCGAGTTATTGTCACTTTGCGACATTACAGTCTCGCAGTCCTCGAGAAGTCACAGTCAAGTGGGAGAATTTTTTCAAGAGGTTGCCATTTCAGCTTCCACTCAAATTGTCATTGTGGACATTGCGATGATTCGTGAACAAAACAGAAGCAATCGGAAAATGCCTTTCCATATCTGCTCGACTATCTCCCAATTTTATCCTTTCTGTTTGTTTTCCAATGGGCTTGGATTTGTGCCAGAAAACCTTAAACACTGTGAGACTTGAATGACTTTACGACAGGCGCATAGTTTATTTATGTATAGCGTCACGTGCTACTTTAGATGTTCTCTTGGAAGAAAGAAGTTGATTTGCTGATAGTCAAGTTGTTCCAAGAGTCCCTGTGATGAATTTTAAGGACTTGCTCTGAGGCCGAACGAAATGGAATGCAGTGAGTTGTAAGGATCCTTCTAGTTATATTAATTTATCGAGAGTAATGTGGACTGGATGACGTAATCTATAAACGAGGATGTGGAAATTTGAAACTGGAAACATTTTGCAAATATTGACAAGAATTTCTTTCCTCCTTTCAATTTGTCATGTCCACTTGACCCAACTTTCTTTTACAGTAGTTTTGTTCAAAATGAATGGAATCTTGATTTCTGTGTTAAGTCACGTCCTTAAATAGTTCAATAATATACAAAGGCGCTTCTTTACTATAAAGTCTTAGTTTTTAAACCAAATTTAAGACCGTTGCTTGAAGCTGATTTCAAAACACGAATTGAAATTGTAATAAAATTTATGAATTAGCCTCAAATAGGATTGTCTACACAACGAAGACTTGGATATCGTATCAAGGACCATAATTTGCTACATTTTATTTGCAATGTAAGGACTCTGTATCTACCTGGCAGACTAAAAGTTCTTGTTTGGGGGCGCTTTGACGAGCACTGCGACCTATTTTCTGGGGTCTATTGTTCCATCCGCGTCTTATAAACCATCAAGGTTAAGGCTTCTAAAATAGCCTAAAACTGATTTAGTATTGTTGTCCCAAATCTCCCTGGGAGTAGGGAAGTCGCGATGGAGGAGGCTAAGCTACAGAAAAGTTCCGGACCAATAGGTGACGAGTTTACCCTTACTCTAGCCAGGCTGTCTTCAATTTCATTACCAATGTGACCTTCGTGTCCCGGAATCTACATCAGCGTGACACTTCCTGCTCAGGGATTTCAAAGATAGGAGGCAATCCAGGGCAATCTTTGATGACACACTGTGAGATTTTATGGCCAGCAGGGAAGCTTGACTGTCCGAGAAAATAACAATGTTAGAGCTATTTGGAGCTATATTAATACAAGTCTGAGCACCCATCTGAATGGGGAGTATCTCAACCTAAAAACAGTGGGGGTGGTGCCCAGACCCATGGATATTTTACTCCTTGGGCCATATACGCCCAACCCTACCCCTTTAATGGTTTTGGAACCGTCCATATACCAAAAAGCCGTGATTCCTCTAAAGAGAGACCTGCCATGTTGCCACTCTGACCTACATACTTCGAATTATGGTCGTAAACGGTTTGTCAAAGTCAAGTGTGGCAGGAATGGTATCGGACAATGATATCATTGGCTTCAGGTTTAGCTCCTTGAGGATCGATAATTGATCCAGAAGGTCTCCTGGCTTAAAGGAGAAGAGCTCCCGTATAGGCAGCGCCCCCGCCAGAGCCTCCTTTTTCACTACTAGGTATAGTGGAGGAAGGTGCAGTATGGCAAAGCACAGGTGCTTTCAGCCCCTGTAATACCAAGACAGGCTAATCTTTGCATCCAGGCTAGCTTAATCATAGCACCCTTTTGTTTGATTTTGACCCAGCATGCGATGGATGCATACGTGACCATGGGCCTTACGACCGTCGTATATAGCCAAAACATTAACCGAGGTTTGAGGTCCCAGGTTTTTCCTACAAATTGGCGACAAACATGGAGAGATGTAAGTCGTTTGGTTAGTTTCAGGTTTTTATGTTTGCAAAAACTAGGTTTTGTTCGTGTGTTTTTTTTTTGTTTTTCGGTTTGCAAAATATTGTTTCAGCTCTATTTTTTGAAATGCGGGCTGTTTGGGGGGGGGGGTCATGACCCCCGTGACCCCCCCTTGGATATGCGCCTGTGATATCGTCTGTATAGGTCTGTGCTTGAAATCTCCGGCTATTACGGTCGGCAAGAAGTTCGTTGATCACTATTGACCATAGCGCAGAGAGAGAGATTTCCTTGGCCCTGAGGGACTTCTCAATATCTCTCACTAGTACATGAATGGCAGTCTCTGTAGATTTGCCCTGCCGATAGGCAAATTGCAGGCAGCGAAGTGGGTTCGCTGTAAGACCCTCTGTAATATACCTGTCTAGAGATTTCTTCATCAGGAGGAAGGAAGAGGTTGATGGGTCGATAAGATTTTGCTTCCCTATATATGATCTTCTCTCCGATGTAGGGATAAAGACTGCCCTAGCCTCTCTACAACACCTCGGAATATGGGCCAGCTCAAGGCTTCCCCGAAATAGTGGGGTATAGATGTTGTCAAATGTCGTGACATTGCGCGCATCCTGGGGTACAAAGCTCTTAAAAATGTTTAAAAGCTCGGAGAAAGTTCCATTTAACTCCTCCTATCGATAGGTTTGATCAAATCACTTGTTGACATTTAATCAGTCACGACGAGTGTGATCAAAATCCCAATATTCTTCTTTTTTTAGAAAAATCCCAATATTTTGGCATTTTGGTCATATTTTGAACTTAAATCTCTTTTAAACGGAGTTACTCAAGTTCCATTTCTTAACATCAAATAAATACACATTTACCTAAAAGATGAATCTAATATCCTTGCGCAAGATAATCAGTCTAGGAGTTATTCAAGTTTAAGTAAATATTAAAAAAAATACAAAGCTTATAAATATGTACCTAAAATTTCAAGTATCGATATCGAAAACAAAGCGACATGCGAAAAAAAATATATTTTACATTTTCGTCTTATTTTAGGGTGTTTTGTCGAAATTCATAATTAAAACTTCGGCGCCACGTAAATCGTAGCTCTGGTACAACTAAAATCTTTGGGGAAATACCTCAATACGTCAACTTAAAGTGACAATATCTCGAAAACTAAGCGTAACATCGAAAAAAATTATTTCACATTTTCCTCTTATTTTGCGATGGTTCTCAAAATCAATCGTCAAACAGCGGGCCATGGAAACAGTAGAGGTCCCAATAAAAAAGAGGGGGTAAACAAATTGGACCCAAAAATGGTGAAATCAGTTGACGGAATTCGGTCCTCATATTTTGCATACTCAACTGCCTGCAGCGCCTGCACTGTAGTTTTCAATGCAAATAATAATTTCTGCCTTATTTCAGACAATCCCGCCAGAAATTTATTTTTCAGTGTCCTTTTTCAGTCTTATATTTTCACCCGGTATGATTCGTCAGAGACAAAATTTGGTTTTTTCACTAAAATTTTAACTACAACCACTTTTTTCTCCATAAAATATGTAGTTAATCAATATTTTTTCCTCCAAAATTGGAAAACTTAGACCATTTCCTATGAATAATGTCGGACAATTTTTATGCTATGACCTTTACTTTTGAAGTTATACGCAATTTTAATGTTGCAATAATTGCCAACAGAAAACAAAAAATATGATTATATGAAAAAAAATCAGAAAAAGATAGCGCTCTTGTTTTTCAATTTGGAATAATGAACTTTTGGCAAGTACTGTTGCCAATTTAGCAGGTACTATTGGTATCTTGATCACCAATGGGAAAAGGTTCCTTTGTTATTAAAACACTGGAAGTCCAATTGAATTTTTCTCTCTATTTTACAAAGTATTTACAAAGGTCTTATATACAACTGTTACACAAGTTACATGTGAATTATATTTACCCAAAAAAATGATTTTAAGAATAATGCGTTTTTGTTTTCCTGATGACGTATTATGATACGCCACAGTACTCCCCCTGCAGTGTTAGCGGTATCTTGCTGGTATGAAGACGCGGCGTCCAACTCTTGTAGAGGTGGTTTCTGAATGTGCCTGCCTGTCGTCTGTTGAAGGGGCTGTGGTGGTTGTTGCTGTTCCGTTGATCCTTGTGGTTTCTGCCATTTCTTCAGGCCGGTCTTGGTTCAACAGAATTGCTGGCTTCAATCTGTCGATTGAGATTGTTCGTTCCTGTCCGTTAATGGAGAGTGTGAAGTGTTTGGGTGCCCTGGATACCACGACGTATGGGCCATTGTAGGGTTGTTGTAGTGGCTTCTTCACTGCATCATTGCGTATAAAAACGTGAGTACATTCTTTCAGATCCTTGCTGATGAAAGTTCTTGACAGTCCATGTCGTACTGGTTGATGGGGCTGGAGAGACTGCGTGTGGCTTTGCCATCTTACACTTGTGGTATGGTTATCGTCCAGTTGGTTGTTGGTAAAAATCGCCTGGAAGCTTTAGTGTGGTTCCATAGACTAGCTGTGCTGGGGCTACTTTATTATCCTCCAACAAGGATGATCTTAGGCCAAGTAGGACCAAAGGTAGTTTCTCTGTCCATTTTTCCGACTCGTGGCACTTGATTGAGGTTTTTAGTGTCCGGTGGAAACGCTCTATCATTCCATTTGCCTGGGGATGATATGGTGTTGATCGTCTCTTTTTAATGCCGAGTAGTTTGGCTATCTCATTGAAAAGCTGCGACTCGAATTAACGGCCTTTGTCTGTAATTGTTTCCATGGGTACGCCAAAACGTGAAATCCATCCTGTGAGGAAAGCAGCTGCCACTGTCACTGCTGTTATGTCTTCGACGGGAATAACTTCTGGCCACCTAGTGAAACGGTCAATGCAAGTAAGAGCGTAGGTGTATCCGTCCGAATAGGGCAGTGGTCCTATTAGATCGAGATGAACATGTTGAAAACGTCCTGTGGTGAAAACTCTGCTACTGGTGATTTAGTATGCCGTTGTATCTTACTTCTTTGGCAACTAACACATTCTTTGGACCATTTGCTGCAGTCCTTTTTAATACTGGGCCAGATGACTCGTTCTGTCAGCATACGTGTAGATCTTTTAACTCCTGGATGAGATAGGTTATGTATTGCCTGGAATATATCCTTGCGGAATGGTGCTGGGACATACGGTCGATTATTTCCCATTGATATGTCGCAATATATTAGTTTATTGCAGTTAGGGACACTTAGTTGTTTCAATCGTAGTGATGTTGTGGTTGATTGAAGAAGTTCTTGTAGTTCGTTGTCCTCTTGTTGTCCTTTTGCCAGTTCATCGTAGTTGATGGGGGATGGCTGGGAAATTGTGTTTACCCTGGACAGAGTATCTGCTACCACATTGTTTTTTCCAGCTATGTGTTGAATGTTTGTTGTGAATTCTCCTATGCAGCTTAGGTGTCTTATTTGTCTTGGAGATGACTTCTCAGGTTTTTGCTGAAAAGGAAAAGTTAGTGGCTTGTGGTCAGTGTATATGACAAACTGTTGTCCTTCTAGGAGATGTCGAAAATGCTTCACTGCCAAGTAAGCACTGAGGAGTTCTCGATCATATGCGCTATACTTTGTTTGCGCTGGTGATAGCTTGTGGGAAAAAAATCCTAAAGGTTGCCATCCTTCTAGTGCTAGCTGTTGTGTGACTGCGCCTACCGCAGTGTCGGATGCATCTACCATTAATGCGAATGATGCGTTCTGGATTGGATGAGCTAGAAGCGTTGCGTTTGCCAATGCTTGTTTGCATTGTTCAAAAGCGTGGTGTAGCTCCTGTGTCCATTGTATGTTGGTTTTGTCATTCTTTTTGTTGCCTGAATGACATGCGTGAAGGGGGGCCTGAATCTCCGCGGCTTTGGGTATGAACCTGCGGTAGAAGTTGACCATCCCTAGAAATCTGCGTAGCTCTTGCACTGTTGTCGGCATTTTTTATGTTGTGAGAGCTTCTGCCTTTGATGGAAGTGGTCTAGTTCCCTCTTTGTTGATGAGGTATCCCAAAAACGTACTTCTGTTGCTTCGAAAGTACACTTATTTGGGTTGATGGTTAGTCCGTATTCCTGTAAGCGTTGGAACAGTTGTCTCAGGTGTTGTCGATGTTCCTCTTTGTTCCTGGAAGCGATGAAGAAGTCGTCTATATAGGGGAAACAAAAGTTAAACCCTCTAGTTACTTCGTGAACCAATCTCTGGAATGTTTGTGCTGCATTGCATAAACCAAACGTCATTCTCGGAAACTCAAACAGTCCGAATGGTGTAGTGATTGCTGTTTTCGGAACGTCTTCGGGCGCCATTGGGATTTGATAGTAGGCACGGTTGAGGTCTATCGTGCTGAAAATTGTCTTCCCCTCTAATTGATTCGCAAAATCCTGAATGTGTCGAATGGGGTAGCGATCAGGAGTTGTAACCGCATTCAGTCTTCTATAGTCCCCGCATGGTCTCCATTCACCACTTGGTTTTTTTTACCATGTGGAGAGGACTTGCCCAGCAGCTGTCGGAAGGGCGGCAGATTCCTGTATCCAGCATGTATTGAAACTCCTGTTTAGCAATTTTCAGTTGTTCCGGGGAGAGTCGTCTTGGCCGGCTATATATTGGTGGTCCTGTTGTTTGGATATGATGTCTCACGTTGTGTGAAGTTTGTGTAGGCAGGGTATTCCTGGTGATGTACTTGAATTCCTTCAGTACGCTGTATAGTGGAGCTGATGCTGATGATGTACTAATTGCAGTTGATGTAGAAGATGATGGTACTCTTGATCCTGATGACTGCAGCAACGTTGTGTTGTCGATTAGCCGATTATTTTTTACATCGACCAAAAGATTGTAATGGGCCAGGAAATCTGCACCTATTATGGGCTCTTTGACAAGAGCGATGATAAAAGGCCATTGGAAATTCCTGCGCAGACCCAGGTTGAGTTGTAGCAGTCGTTGTCCGAAAGTTGGTATCTCGGTACCGTTGGCTGCGTACAGAATTTGTGCTAAGTGCTCTTTTGGAGTTGGTGGGATCACTAAAACTTCGGATCCAGTGTCGATGAGAAATCTTCTATTTGCAGTAGACCTTTCGTCGAGGTAGAGGCGACTAATTGTGGTTTTGGACCAGCTAGTCGCTATTACTGGTCCATGACTTAGTTTTTTCCAAAGCTGCAGGGTTATTGGCATCAGCGGGCTTCATTCCGGAATCGTCTGTGGTACCAACACTTTTGTTGCGAGTTGCTGTGGTTAATGTCGTGTGCTTGGTGGTGGGTTGTATGGTGTTGGATATCTTTAATCGGCTGGGGCTACGGGAGAAACCTCGCTGCCTTGTTGGACTTCGTTTGTGGAACTTTAGTTTTTCTACTTCCTTCTGGAGAGTTGCTACCTGCTGCTGAAGGTTTATGGAAGATGGTGTTGATACTGCTCCAACATCTGAAAAAACCTCCGAAATTTTATCTGCCATCTCCGCCAGTTTACTAATGTCCTGGGTTGAGCTGCTAGTGAGAACTGCCTGAGTTTGTGAAGGCAATTGTTGCATCCACAGGGTCTTTAGTCCTTCGTTGGAGATGTTACCGCCAGCTAGTTCCTTCATTCTGTTGAGGAGTTGAGATGGTTTCCGTCTATCTGCCGTGATGCCGATGAGAAGTTCTTTTAAGCGTCGCTGCTCTGATTATTGGAAAACTTGTAATAGTCGCTCCTTCAGCGCCAAATACTGGTCTTTCTTAGGTGGTTTGGTGATGACGTCCCTCACTTCCGTCAAGATGTCTGCATCCAGATTTCCTACTAGTGTGTAGTACTACGTAACATCCGATTTTATCCCGCTGGTGTGGAATTGTGCCTCCAGTTGGTGAAACCAGAGATCCGGACTCTTCTTCCAGAACGGTGGTACTCGTACGGATACGGCTGCTATGGTTCTTCCTTCGTTCTGGGTTGCTGCTTTGCTCGGCTGCTATGGTTCCATCCTCCTTCTGGGTGGCTGCTTTGCTCGGCTGCTCATCTTCCAGCATCGTTCCTGGTAGTGCTGTTCTTCCTTTGGGAGGAGTAGTGCTGTTCTTCCTTCCAGGTCCACAATTTGGCTTGGGTCACCTATTTGCTCAGGGTCACCAGTTTGATCGGGGTCCTCGGGGTCACCAATTTGCTCGGGGTCACCAGTTTGATCAGGGTCACCAATTTGGCAAGTACTGTTGCCAATTTAGCAGGTATGTACTATTGGTGTCTTGATCACCAATGGGAAAAGGTTCCTTTGTTATTAAAACACTGGAAGTCCAATTGAATTTTTCTCTCTATTTTACAAAGTATTTACAAAGGTCTTATATACAACTGTTACACAAGTTATATGTGAATTATATTTACCCAAAAAAAATGATTTTAAGAAAAATGCGTTTTTGTTTTCCTGAAAAATTCCGGAAAATTTAAAAAGCGGCTGTTAGCGAATAAAAGAAAAAGGTGAGCACAGATCGAAAAAAAATTAAATTATGAAGTTGTAGGTATTCAAATTATCTTTCGATTGATGTACATATATTGAGTTATAGTTACAGGTTAGGGTACAAAACATAGAGAAAAAGAGGAAAGCCGATAAATTCAGGTTTTTTTTTTAATTTGTTAATAACTTTTGTTTAACGAAACTTACATATTTATTATCTAGTAAAAATATTGTTTTTTGCTAGCTGAAAAAACGGTTTTATTGTTATTGCGAAAGTTTTCAGTATTTGTAAAAAAAGCCGTTCTTCTTAAAACGCTCCTCTTGGTCCTTCAACTTTCGAGACCTTGAAATTTTCTTCAAAGCTTGTACTATTACGTACAAGTATACAAAAGTATATTTAAATTATTTTCAACGCTCAATATTGCGCGCAATGACAGTATTATACATATATTAAAAGCTGCTAAGTGTTTAAAATTCATCTACAACGGTTTAAATGTTTTAAGTGTTTAGAAACGTTTACAGAGGATGAATAATGGAAAACATATTCAATAAAATTAAGAAACTTATCTAATAAAAACTATAAACACCATTCACATTTTACTTGTACAAATATTGAACTAATTCTGTAGCTCTGGCAATGCTATCGGTTCAACGTTTTTCTATGTTTTATTACGATACTTAGTGGGGAACAGCAAAATCTACTACAATGGGGAATTTCCCCCGCATAAACACCCTCTGCTCGGTTGGTGAAAGCTTCTTTTTATCGTAATGTCAACTGTAGCCAGATTCATGTCTATTTATACAAGGGAATTGTGAATGTGGCGTTGTTGAAGAAATATTTTAAACGATTTTCGTTATGTATGTTGAAGTGGGCCGTACTTTTGGGCCGACAAAAGAACGCAAGCTTCAAGTTAGAAGCTTCAAACTTCAAAAATTAGGATAATAGATTTATGTATACTGATTCACATTCACAGCTTCAGGCTGCAGGCCTCAAATAGAGCAAAAGTCAGCTGAAGCTTGTAGCTTTTATTGTGAATCGGCCCTTAACCAAGAGTTGCATTATGACGATTTATTAAACAAATTCAAAAGTTTGGATATTGCAGCTCGTTCTAATCCAGGGTCTCCACTGCACAGATGTTATGTCTACAAAATGTCCCCTTTGTCTTAACATTTTAAGTTGGGGGCAAACAATGCCTTGTCGATATGTTTTGCCATTTCATCAAGATCGGTTCATTACTTTTTGAGTAATAAACGATCTTTTTTTTCATTTTAACATTGCTGCCAGTTTTTGTAAGATTGGTTTATAATTGAGAAACTCATTTAGAAAACCTAATTTCTTCTGCTCATTCATTTCCTGCCATTTTCCCCATAAGACTTTATTCTCCTTGTATAGTCTCCAGTAACAGCGCAGTAGCCCCTACAGTGAAACAGGTGCGCTAAGCGGCGCGTGCATTAAAAAATAAGACGTATGCGGTCAAAGAAAGTCAGCTAAACACGCATTACGTGCATGGAAAACACTTTTTTCGTATAACGCATAGCATGGTTTAATGCTAAAAAAGCGCATTTAGCTGACTTTTTGGCCGCGCCCGACATCTGGGTCTGCCAGCATACCCGCGGAAATCAGTAAACAAAGGGAAGAGGAAACTATCGAAAAACTCCATCAAATAACAGTGAAAGCTGCAGACGATGAAAGGAATGAGAATAGTTGTGTACCCCGTACAAAGTAACTATGAAGGATTAATTGAATATACCATACAAAGTATTTTCACGTATAAGGAAAGGATGCTTGTAGAGTTTCAATGTGGTTTTCGTCCAGGAAGATCTACAACAGACCAACTTTTTTTTCACAGCGAAGCCCTGGAAAGAGCTGTCGAATTTAAGTTCAGCTTCCATTATGTATTCATCGACTACAAATATGCTTACCGTAGGAATACCAAACACTTATACAAGGTTAAAGTTTTCGAAAATCACTTTTTGGCCAAAACTACACTCAAAAACTGACGTTATCCCCTATAAAAAGTCCTCTTGTCATTTTTTCGAAAACTTCTTCAATGTCTAAGTTTGCAAAAATTACTTTTTGGCTAAAAAATCACTCAAACACGTTTTTTTTTTTTGGAAAATTGTATTTTGTGGGCAATCTTGTTTGGTATTAGTAGATCAAAAACATGTTTTGCTTACAAAATACAATTTCCGAAAAAAAAAAAAACAGTTTTTGAGTGATTTTTTGGCCAAAACCTTAAATAACTTTCAAAGGCTTAATCGCGTCAACTTTTTTGTAAGAACTAAACTTATAAAGAATTTCATTTTCAACAGTTTGGGTCTGGGGTTGTACGACCTATAGAAACCGAGATACATGCAAAACTCGGGAAAACGCGTTATCTCCGGCGGCCATGTTTTTTTTTTTGGATTCTGAAATTGTTTTCTTAAAATGTCACAAGGAAGCTGTGGACCAATTTTCAGCCATTTTGGAATATTGTCTCTTAAAAAAGCTAATTTCCCCGGACTATAAGCGTTTCATTCAATTGATCGGGTCACCCCGCCCGGACGGTATCCGGACATCCTCCAAACTAGGACAAATCCAAAGAGTTTTTGAACTAGTAGTCCAATCATCTATACAAATCCATTTAATAATTGCCAACAGGGAACAAAAAATATGGTCACATAAGAAAAAAAAATACTAAAAAAGATAGCGTCTAAAATTACATGAGGCTATTATAGGAGGATGCGAAATTACATAAGGCTATTATATTATAGTGATTGGGCTATAGTCCAATTTAAAGATTTCTAAATTTGTCAAAATTTTCGATGTTTTGAAAATTATAACTAAAAAAATAGAAGTCCAAAAAATCTGAATAATTGTTGTTTTTATTAGTTTCTATCAGAAGAAATATATAACAAAAAAAATAGGTAATACGAAGTTCATGAGGTCCAAAATTAATTAAAAATTGGTTGATTTGATGTGGAATGACCCTATAGTGGCAATAGCTAGAGAAGTATATTTTTCTATTAACATGTGCATATATAAAAAAGCCTCTGCATAAAGCTTTCAGCCTTCTTTTCTAACGGCACTGCAATGCAATAAGAATATTTCACAAATTTTTATCGAATTAGGCTGGTCGTCCACTGGAAGCGTATTCGAGCGGCTACGCGCTTCGGCTACATGAGCGGCTACGCGCGGCTATGCGCGACAGATCCAACATAAAGAAGTTCATACAAACATCGTCCACTGCAAGCGGCTTCGAGCGGGCGGCTATAGGCGTATACGAGCGTGCCGCGCGAATCCAAATTATTTTGGATTGGTCGCGCGTAGCCGCTCGAATCAGGAAATAATTTTCTCCAAAGCTTTCTATATTTAAAATAAAATAAATCTACCATGCGATTTCTTGACGCTATAATTAGGAAAAAAATCGTAGGAATTCAATATATGTGTTTTGAATAAATTGGTCGAGGGGAAAAGGTGGAAAAAAGTTAATAATAGTAGCGAAAACAAGTTTTTTCACTTTTTAGGTACGAAAAAATTGTTGTTTTGGAAAACAAAAAATACTACATAATAGTGCTTAAAAAGACGAAAAATATGAGTTTTGCACCATTGAAGTCGGTCAACAACTTTTTGCAGAAAAATTCAAAAACCGTTAAAAATGACCATTTTTTTGACATTTAATTATAGGGAGTGTAATTATCGTAGAACCTAGTGTTCAAGGATTAAATTGTATCTGCGTACAGTAAAAATTTCATGAAAAAATAATGGTAAGTTTTCGAGTTTCGGTTTTCAAACGAGTTTTTAAGTTGTTAAATCAAACCTATCATACATTTCATGAAAATGGAGTTGTGGAGCAAATCCTTGCGAATAAATTAGGCCTATAAAAAAATTCTAGGACCACTGTGGACCTTGTTCAACCTTTTTTGGTGAAACAGGTGTTTTTCATTTTTGTGATTTACTCGAAAAGTTACCATTATTTTTTCATGAAATTTTTACTGTAGGTAGGCACCATCAGAAGCCACAATTTAATCCTTGACACAAGGATCTACGAGAATTACACTCCCTATAATTATCAAATATCCCTCCTGGAATAAAAATTATTATGTCAAATTCACTTCGAACTGAGCAGCATGAAAAGCTTGCAGTGGACGACCCCTGTAGCGTGTAGGTGCGTATCTCAGAGCCGCTTGTAGCCGCCTGAAGCCGCTCATGTATCCGAAGCGCGTAGCCGCTCGAATACGCTTCCAGTGGACGACCAGCCTTACAAGCATTATCGCAATTTAGTAATTCAATAAGTTTAAATTTTAATCGGTTGAAAGATAGTGTTTGTCTTCTTACTTCATCGCAGCAGACTTCATCCCCCGTTTCTAAAAAAAAGTAGAAAAAGCTTTTTTAAATTTTATATCCAATGGGCGCTTTCACCAATGGAGCTTGCCAGAGTGAGTAGGGAATATATTCGGGTATGTTTGATGTATTGTGCAAGTTCTCTCCGCGTGAAGCTAAATGCGAGACGAATCCGCGGCCGGCGATTTGATAAAGTCTCTCAGCAGATATTCGCCAGTAGATCATAAATCTCATCCTATCTGTGTTTAAAGGGGTTGTTTTCTATTGAGCAAAAGATAAACTCACTAAAAAGCTCGCTGAAAGCTCCATAGAGACTTGAGAAGGAGATCGCGAGTGTTTTGATATATGTGAACCACTTGCTCCCCCACGAAGAAACCCCCAATAATTTCAAGCTTTTTGCTTTGAAAGTGCACAGTCGCACAGTCAAAGACCTTTCGGTCGCCTCCTTCAACCCTTACCACAGGCCCTCAGCAGGGGTAGGTTCGTGTGCGCCGGCCCAGGCACTATTCGGCTCTCTCCCAACAACAATCCATGCTGTCTAGCTACTCCCGGCCGTGTAATGCCTCTAGAGATAGTAGTGATAAGATTTTCTCATATTTTATCATATTAATGACGTCACAGGAATTGGGTCACTAGTGACGGTCAAAATAGGCCGTGATAGAGCGCACTATCATCTCCACAAGATGTCGTTCCTTTCAATTGTGGTCTCGTTTCCAATTTCTAGAAGTGGCGTTTGAATTACTCGAGGAAAATGAAATCCTCCCCAAGATTCCGGTGACAATTTTTTCGTTGTGGGTTTGAACTCGCAGTTCTTATTTTGACTGTCTGCCAGTTTGACTAATGACTTCGCTGGTCTAATGGCAACATTGACAGCCGGATTATTGTCACCCGATGTTGAGTGATTTGCTATTTTGCTGCTCTGGCTTCTTCAGAAGATAAAAGTGGTCCGTAAACTTCTTCTCCTCTATTTTTTTGCTGCTGGGATCCATCGCAATTTGTATCTGCTGCAAGGTTGACTGTTTTTATAGCACGGCTCTGGGGGAGAATGGCGTTTTTGTTTACTCGGAACAGGGAAGGGGACGATAAGCTGAATTATTAATTCCTACTTTTTCTGAAAGCTCAGAAAGTCCTCGTCCAGCATTTTAAAATTTACAAAAGTACTCTTGTAAAAAAATTGAAAATTCTATTTTCTAGCCAGAAAAATAAACACAATGGTAGGCAGCTTTTCAGCAAATTGTTTTCGACATGCAAGAATAAATAATAAATGAGATAATTAAAATAAGTCGAGAATTCTTTAAGACTTTATTTTTAGTTCGGCTAGTTTATTTAGCAATGGAGTGACACTTTATAGCTGATAATAACGTAATCCTTTTGACTTAAGAAATTGGGAGGTTTTTTTGTAGGAGACGCTTTGGTGAAGTGTAAAAATTTATTTAAATATAAATTGGTGTATTTTGAAAATTCCACAACGGGCCTTTTAAATGTATTGGTCAAGTGATTCTCACAGAAAAAATGAGATAGCTTCAGCCTTGCACCTGTTATCAACTATCTTCAATATAATCTGTCATATTTCCCATTGGGTCATTCCATATCTTCTTCTTTCTTAGATCCGTTAGATGGCGGTCCGAGCGGAACTTCCCCCAACGCATAGGCTGCTGTCGGTGTCGCTGGGTCTCGAACTTGATTCACGGTTCGTATCCATTCGTGCCGGTTTTTGGCAACGTCTCGAGCCTCGGTGACTGATAATCGTTGATTCTTTAGGTCGCCCTCAATATTCTTTAGCCAAGTTTTTTTCGGTGCCGATCGCTGAATTCTCCTATCTGCGGGACGGTCCCGCCAGAGAAGTTTACGTGGCAAGCGGTTCTCATCTATTCGTCAAACATGTCCAAACCACCGTAGTCGATGACTTTGTGTTTCTTCTTCGATCAGTGTCTATTGATCGCATCTTTGTCTAACTGTCTCGTTTCGAAGGTGATCGCAGAGTGAGACAGCGAGTATCTGCCTCAAGCATTGCATTTGGAAGATCTCGAGCTTGTTGACGTACGGCTTGAGCAGTGCCCACGTTTTCGATCCAAAAAGAAGAATAGGAAGGATCAACGTTTGGTAAAAGCGTACTTTCGTTTTGATGCTAATATTTGTTCCTTTCCATATGCACCACTTAAGCGAGGCGAATGTTGCTGTTGCCTTGGCGATGTGTCTGTGAAGGCCGGCCGTCGATGCCACTTTCGATTTCTCAACCAATGATCCCAAATATTTGAACATCGGATCCTGTTCGATTTGGGTTCCATCACTGAACACTGGCTTTCGATCCATCCGTTGCGAGCACTTTGCTTCTTTTTCGCATTGATTTTTAACCCGTATGACTGGGCAATGCGGGAAATGTCGTATAAGATGTCCGCTGCTTCGACATCCGGGTAGGCGAAGACCGCACTATCATCGGCGAACATCAAGTCGGTTACGAAGTTGTTGTCGTCGTATCGAACTCCGAGTCGTCCATCGAATGCTTCACGCATAATAGCGTCGATCACAACTTTGAAGAAAAGTGGCGAAGCGACGTCTTGTTTGAATCGGGAATTCCTCGGACGAACGCTGCTAGTGCAGTCATCGTACTACGCTTGGAAGAGTTGGATGATTTTCAATGTCACATGTTCGGGTTCTACACAAGCTGTTAGACACAATGCAATCGAAAGTGAATTTGAACTCGATGAAAACGACGACAGTTCGTTTGCTGCAACGAATTATTTCTTCCATTAGCTGGCGAAGAGCGAATATCTGATCAATGCATCCTCGATGTGGCCTAATCCAGCTTATTCTTTCCGTTGCTCGTCTGCTCTAGATGTTTCTGCAGCCTCGATTGTATGATATTTGTAAATACTTTGCAGACGTTCGAAAGGAGGCTAATACCGCAATAGTTCTTGCATTCCCGACTGCCGCCTTTCTTCAAAATTTGGCACATCCATCGCTTTCTACCACGCCGACGGGACACGATCCGAATGCCATATGTATGTTATGAGGACGTGGAGTCGTTGAGATAAGACATCTCCTCCGGCTTTGATCATTTCGGCAGCTAGTCGATCTATTCCCCGCGATTTTTCATTTTTCAGCGATTTTATTACCGCCAGATTGTTTCGTTCACCGATTGGTGCTCGCACCTCTGCGGCGCTTCATGTATGTCAGCCGCAAAGTTCTTCCAGTACGCTTCTGGTTTCGATTTAATTTTCTATGGAACTTCGTTGTTTAATCTACGGTATTGTTCGAAATCGATGTGTTTAATTCGGTGATCGACAAAGTGCAGACAGCTGTACGAGATCCTTGGCTGGACCCGATTACTTATAGGTGGACAGAAGTCCCCTGAACACCCTTGGACAGACAGAAGTCCCCTGAACACCCTCAATGGTCTCCGATAATTGCCTTTCTTCTACATCAATATCGTCCGGTATTACCAGCGCCGCGAATTTGTTGGTTGATACTGTCGTCCGATGGCCGGGTTCCGTAGGTATGTCCAATTCTTCCGAATTTTCCCATCGTTCCTTCCCAGCCGATCCGATTTCAACCTGAATGTGCATTGAAGTCTCCCGCGAGTATGAGTATAATACAGTTCGAGGTATCATATCCAGCGTCTTTTGAAGCTGATCGCAAAATTTGTCCTTGTTCGTGTCTAAGCTGTTTTGGGTGGCGCATAAACGGATACGATATAGGTTTTGATCGTTCCATTGATGGTTATAACCGTCGAACGATTAGAATGCGGATTATTGATTTGAATGCAGCCCGTCGATCGACCCAAACCCGACGCCGGCCTTTCGTTTCCAACCACCAGAATAGTAAAACGTCATTGTTTCGTCAATTCTGTTGCTATGATTTCCCTTTGGCCGAAGTTATGTCCTGTTCGTATATTCCACGAGGCGAATTGAATTTCCATTTTCGGTGTGACTATATTGAGTCTTCGGCCAGTAATCACCAGGACAACGATCTAAACGATATTCGAGAACTAGCTGGAATTTTAAGAGGCCCGAGTAAAAGAACAAGCCATTTAGCAATGCGATATTGCTATAAAGAAATTGCAATATTTTGTATGCCGTTGCGGATATCTATTTGTCCTTTGACTGTATTGAACCAGTTCGTTGGGATCTGAAGTCTCGAAGCAGTTATGGCGGCGGTTTTCCATTTGGAGATGGGCATTGCAGTCTGTCCAATGATTGCCTCCACAGCAACTGAAGGACGGGTTTGCAACTGTCATGTTGTATAGGTGATCCTTTTGCGGGTCCTTTTTTTCAAATAATTGAAAAAATTAAAAAAAATCTATTTTATCGGGTAATATTTGTTATCATACAAAATAACCATTCTTTACATTTAATTTTTAAAGATTATTTCTGAAGTTCCAATATTTGATACGGCGTTTGAGCATTTCGCGTGGCCAATGACGCAAGTAATTTTGGTTTTCAACTCCTAAATCGTAGCCGGCTTATCCAAGTAGACTTTAGACTTTATGTAGCCCCAAATCAAAACCTCTAGAGTTGTGATATCACATAAATATAAACGGCCAATTTTCTAGAGTTGAGTTGGACTTACACGAGCCAGTACATTTGTCCCTTACATGTTGGTAAATTGTACTGAGGCCTCAATGTTTTACTGCTATAGGAATGTTTATCGCGATAAATGAGGCGAGGTGTGTTTTGGAAATACGTAGCGGAGGGACATGGGTTTCTTCTTTCTTACTCCTTTTGCGACAATAAAATAACAAATTTGAATTAAGGCCAGGGAAGGTTCTTTCTCTGAGGCAGTTTAATGTATATTTGAATCAATCACGTGAAAAATGGTCTTAATTGGTATTTAGTTTCTTTCTTTCTTTAATTTGCTTGTTTTGAAATTGCAATGGCACCTCGCCTCATTTGAAGTATAACATTTTACTGGCTTAAAAGAAAATAGAGGTCCCTCTTACAAACTAATTTTATATAATCGTTTCCTACCCCACTCTGCAATTCACCAGTCCAAAGCGTGAAATTCACTGCTCACTGAATCATTCTCGTAATAAAGTCATGGTTTCACGGGCTGTGTGCCAAGTAGCGCTGTCTTGTTGAAACTAAATGTCATCAAAATCACTGGTTCCAATTTCAAGGCTGGTGACATGGCGCGATCGTGACCCCCTTTTTGAAGAAATTGGGACCGACTGGGCCATTCACCACACCCACCCGTTATTTTGCCTGGATCTCAATGGCAGCTCTTGAACTTTTTTGGGCTGCTCCTCTTCAGCCCAAATACGGGAGTTTGTTATATTGACGTAGCTATTAAGTCTGACATAACTGAACAAAATTTTGGTCGAAAACTGCGGGTTTTCTTCTTTTTCTGAAAAATTTGTATCCGCTGTGCAACGCTAAGTCTTTCCATGGACAATACTGAACAAAAACACCATAAAAGTTTGACACAGCTCACCTCATATCGGTCATCGCAATCCCTACTGAAAAGGTACCTCTAAATGGATCACCCGATGCATCCAGTGCATTGTATTGTTTGAGATGTAAAACCCCATGTCGTACCCAAAAACCTTTTACAGTTTCCATTCGAATGTTAACTTTCAACAATTGAGTCGATACCGACATCAGCTCAATCGTTTGACGCTTTTTTTTTTTTTTTTTTTTTTTCCTGTGTGAGGTATTAGGTCCAAAGGTACTGCGGCCATTTAGTTGGCCTATTGTACTACACCCCTACACCTCATATTTGTAGGCCAGACCGCCTGAACAAGTTCAGCAGTCTGCCTAGTGGTTTGTCGCTTAGACTTGAGTGTTCGAGCAGGGACTTCCCGAACAAAGAGACCCTGCTCCTCGCTATTGCAGGGCACTCACAGAGAACATGGAGGGCAGACTCATCCTCTTCTAGGCAAAGCCTACATGTAGGGTCCTCTGCCCTTCCTATCTTCCATAAGTGGTAATTTAGGGCACAGTGTCCGGTAATTAGGCCAACAAGTGTCCTAACATCACTCCTGCTGCGCCGTAATAATTCCTTGGCCGTCTTAGGGGACGGCCCTGGAAGGAACCGCTTAGAGTTGGCCAGTCCAGGCGCGGACCTCCAGCGTTCAATATGTTTCATCAAGGTCCGATCGGCCAGGGCCCTTTGCAGCAAGCTGGACGGTGCCCCAATAGCCGGCTCTGGACCAATGAATTCTAAATCAGAGCCCTGTTTAGCCAGGGCATCCGCACTTTCATTGCCTTCGAAGCCCCGGTGACCTGGGACCCAGACAAGTGTGATTTGATTGAGAACGCCCAACTCATGAAGAGCACGTTGGCAGTCCCAAACTAATTTCGACTTGGTCCTACGGGACCTTATCGCTCTAATTGCCGCTTGGCTATCAGAGAAGATAACAATCCGTTTATTTTGGTAGGCCCTTCTTAAGTTCTCATGAGTGCATGCCAGAATAGCGTACACCTCTGCTTGAAAGACAGTTGCCAGAGTGCCTAGACTTATAGCCTTGCTGAATCTGGGACTTTCACTCCAGATTCCTGCGCCTACACCTGTCTCCGTTTTAGAGCCATCCGTGTACCATACTAGCCCGCCCGGCAAAACTTTAGGAAAAGTCCAGGTAAGCCTTTCCTGTATATGTACAGAAGGTTGCTTAAATTTTGAGATTTTATAGGGCATGCCGTCCGATAGCATCTCCGCTTCCGGAATCTCTTCTATGATGTTGATTATTATAGAATGTCCTCGCCCAAGACCAGCGCCCAAGTAACCATTCGCTTTCAGCCGCAGCGCCGCGTTTATGGCGGATTTCTCTACCTCAAGGTGGAGGGGTACCAAATTGAGGAGAGTCTCCAGCGCTGCCGTTGGGGAAGTGCGGATGGCCCCAGTGATGGAGAGGCAAGCCATTCTTTGAATTTTGCTTAAAAAGGTTATGGAACCCTTAAGCTTCGTTCTGTGCCACCAAACTAAAGCTCCATAAGTTACCATGGGTCTTATGATGGTGGTGTATATCCAGTACATGGTTTTCGGTTGCAAACCCCAGGTGGAACCACAAGCTCTGCGGCAAGCCCACAGGGATCTGCGCGTTCTACACATAACAGTGTCCATATGCTGTTTTCAATTGAGTTTGGCATCTAGCGTCACTCCTAAATATTTGGCTTGTTGAGAAAAGCCTATAGTTCTGCCCGCGAATGTAGGTTCCCAAATTCCCGGTAGTGATCGTTTCCTGGTGAAAGGAACTAGGATCGTTTTGTCGGGATTGACTTTTAGACCTACACTCTCGCACCAGCTAGAGACCAGATCAAGTGCCTGCTGCAGGCGCCTTGACATGGCGTCTTCAGATTCACCTGTAATTACTATGACGACATCGTCAGCGTAACCTTGGGCGAAAATGTTCCGACCGTTGAGCAGCTCGAGGAGTTCATCTACAACAAGGCACCAGAGAAGTGGAGATAAAACTCCTCCCTGCGGGCAGCCTCTTGCTATAGTGCCCTCCAGAGACCCCTCAACATGAGAAACAATTAGTTTGCGAGTTCTCAGCATAGAGTCAATCCAGTTGCAGAAAGTGCTACTTAGACTGTGTCTACTTAGAGCCCTAGCTATAGTATCAAAGGATGTGTTGTCAAAGGCTCCCTCGATATCGAGGAAGGCCGTCAGCGCAACTCCTTTGTTTAGAGCTGCCTGTTCAAGCCTGAGCACCAGATTGTGCAGTGCTGTCTCAGTAGACTTGCCCGCCTGGTACGCATGCTGATAGGAGCTTAGTGGTTGGCTTTGAAGATAAGTTTCCCTTATCGCCCGGTCGACAATTTTCTCCATTGTCTTCAAGGCAAAAGACGAGAGACTTATCGGCCTGAAAGATTTAGTCAGGGTGTAATCCGAACGCCCTGGCTTAGGTATAAATGTTATGTTGACGTTCCTCCAGACGGATGGGATGTAGCCGTGTGCGAAGGAAGCCCTAAATAATTTGCATAATAAGGGAGTGACTAGGTCGCAGCCCTCCTGTAGCAGAATGGGATAGATTCCGTCTGCTCCAGGGGACTTGTATGGTTTGAACGATCTAATCGCCTCCCTGATAGCTTCATGGTTGAACAAGGTATTTGCTTCTGTCCAGGCGGCTTTGGGCACTTTAGAAAGTTGGCCTGTTCGCTGCCCAGCAGAAGTTGTGTTCTCTTTTGAGTAAATGATTGTGCCTGGGAAATGTGCCTGGAGCAATGTTATCAAGGTTTCTTCCCTAGACTGTGTGAAAGAGCCATCGGTTCTCCTGATGGATCCAAGATCTACCGACAAGCCCTTTGATAAAGCTTTATAGATTTTTGCTGAGTCTCGAATGTCTTCGACACTCTTGCAAAAATTCCTCCAGCTATTTCTTTTTGCTCGTCTGATTGCCCTGTTATAGCTGGTTAGCGAGCTTTTATAACTCTCCCAGTTGCCGCTCTTCTTAGCTGCGTTGAACAGTTTCCTCGTAGCGGATCTTAACTTGGAGAGCTCGTTATTCCACCATGGAGTTTTCCTATTACGCGTCCTCATCAGAACAGGGCAGTTATTGCTGTAAGCAGCAGTAACCGCCTCCGTAAAGAAGTCCGCGGATAGTTCTACATCCATCGTAGATTTGATTGAGTGCATGGAACCCTTGAATATGCTACTGAGTTCGGCCCGAAAGTCTGTCCAGTTCGTATATCTAGGATTCCTGTATGTACTCACATTTTCCAAAGACTCACCCACCATAAAGTAAATGTGTCTGTGGTCTGAGCACGATGGCTCATCTGAGACCCGCCAGTCACTCACGTAAGTGGCAACTTGTTGAGTAGCTAGCGTGATGTCTATAACCTCACGTCTCCTACCGTTGTCGAAGGTAGGATCCGTGCCGCGATTTAATATGTCCAGGTTAGTAGTTAAGAGGTAATCAAAAAGGTATTCGCCCCTTTTGTTCACTCCACTGCTACCCCAGGCATCATGATGGGCGTTCGCATCACATCCTATGATGATCTGCAGACCGCTCCTGTTAGAGTGACCCACGATATCCTTAAGTTCTTTGGACGGTGGTGGGTCTCTGGAGTCATAGGGGAGGTATGCCGAACATAAGGTAATCATGCTCTTGCTGCCCCCCCTGTTAATCTGTATCATCACCACTGCCAGGTCTCTCGACGATTTATCTGTGAGAGGAAAGCAGTTGGTGTTTTTATTGTAAACTACACAGGTCCGAGGGTCGCCGTCCACATCACTGCATGCAATGCTGTAGCCGGTTGCCCGCAAGCCCTGTATAGCACCGTTATTTACCCATGGCTCCTGTACAAGAGCCACGTCGATAGCTTGGGTGGCCAGCACCCTGCAAAGGACTGCCGAGGCAGCCCTACTGTGTTGCAGGTTGCACTGTACCACCCGCATCCTGAGGCTGTTCCCGCTGCTGTGAGCCAGCAGGAGTCTCCTTTTTTGAGCCAATCTCCTTGACTCTAATTCGTCCGAAGCCGTAGAATAGGGACATGCCCTGCTCTTTCAGCTGCGTGAGCGCCCTCTCGTCAATGCTAAGGGCAAGAGTTTGACCGTTCTGGTCCACCTTCCTGCCCATCACTTGCCAAGAGTTCACCTCAATTGGCTGGTTCTGTAATTCCAGCCTGCAGAGCACCTGCTCCGGTTCCCTAACATCGTTAGGAACCCAGAACGTGATTCGCTTATATTTGGGAAGGTCCTTTTCCTCAATTACTCTGAGGTTGGCCCCTTCCCACAACTGAAGCCTGGTGACAGCATTTGTCAACCATTGGCTGGTGGGTTCGTTGGCACAGGTGATCTTGATAAGACCCCCTGCCGCCCTTGCACCCAAAAACTGAGGCGGACAATCGCCTTTACGACTTTTGTCTACCTCACACAGGATGGCATCGCAGACGGAGGATGATTGCTCCTCTGTCAATTTGCCCTCGGGATAGTTGTCCAGGACCACTGCCATGGTGATCCCAGCTAGCTTATCCCGATATGAGGGTCCTTGCGACTCCCCCTTTTTTTTTCTTCTTTTGGGGTCCCTGCCCAGCCGGAGAATCCTCAGACCGCTGCCGTTTTGGCAGTGCGTCAGTTGGGTCCAGCATAGGACATAGCCCCCTAGAAGTTGTAGGAGTTTGTGCTACCAATTTCTCGGGTCCAGAAACTTCTGGCAGTCCAGCGGTCTTCCAGGTCTGCTCCTTGGAGCCCCCCGTCCTGACCGCTGTCCTGCCTTGGGTTTGTTGGGAAGGAAGTTCCGCATGTGGGACTCGGGTGTGCTCCGTGGAGCTCCCCAATTCCTCTGCAGCCTTCCTTGCCTTGGCCCTCTTCCTCTTGGCAGCACCGGATTTTTTCTTGCTAGGTTGCACGGTCATACCGACAACCTTGGCCGTTATTTCTTCAACAACATTGTCACCAGCTGCCTGGGCCAGTGTTGTTGATTGAGAAGCCGAAGCTTCTGTGCTAGTCGAGGTACCTCCAAGGAGTTCCCTCTCCAGCTCTGAGCTGATACTTATTGCATCAGACTCACAACCTCTTTCTTCGTCTGTTTTTTTTAAAGATTTTTTGGTCCATAAAGAGTCCCACGAGTGTGGCAGGAAAGGGAAGGTCCATCCTAACAGAGCCTCCTTATTAGGATAAGGCTATATACAACTGGGTGCGCCCGGTGCCCAGAGGAGATCGTTAGAGACAGTGCACCACTACCCACTGCCACGCAGCCCTCGACACGATGACATTTACATCTTGGCTTGGTAGGCTTTTAAGGGTCTGCTCCCTACTACCGTCGTTAGTTGGTTATCCAGGGGGCACCACGAGGAGGTGACGGTTCGGTTTTGCCCCCCCGTTTGACGCTTACCATTGGACATTCGTCAGTTCGTGCATCAGCCACACAATGCATCCCACAATAAAGCGTTTAAGGTGGGAAGGTATTCATAGCATCATGTAGAGCCGGCTTAAGTCGCAGCACTAAACTGTCGTGCCTTGGATACAAATAAGACCTAAGTTAGAAAAGGGACCATGGCGGCCTTTTGTAGATTGATTGATAGGTAATCCGTGGTACACCATCTTTAATCTTCTTGGAGTACTGGTCTCATGGTTGTACTTAAAGGGAGCCTAACCTTAGAGATTTTTGTATGCTATGTATATATATATGTATATACTAGCAAAAACCCGCGTGCGTTGCAACGCCTTTCAATGAAATAAGATTATGGGGACACAGTCTGCGATAGGAAAATGATATAGTGAAAAAAGAACAAATCTTGGAAAATTGATTTTGGGAGATGACCGCCATGGACCAAATGATATATTGAGTATACTATATTACCTATGGTGTTCTACTTATCATACTCTTTCATTTGATACCCATGTCGAAGGGGTTGTAAAGAAAATATTAATACGCCCTCTTGAGATGGCGCTATGGACCAAACGATATATTGAGTATACTATATTGCATATGGTGTTCTACTTATCATACTCTTTCATTTGATACCCATCTCGAAGGGGTTGTGAAGAAAATAGTAATCCGCCCTCTGGAGATGACCGCCATTTACCAAACGATATATTGAGTATACTATATTGCTTATATTGTTCTACTTATCATAGCCTTTCATTTGATACCCATGTCTCGGGTGTTGTGAAGAAAATGGTAAACCGCCCTTTTGAGATGGCCGCCATGGACCAAATTATAAATTGAGTATACTATATTGCTTATGGTGTTCTACTTTTCATAGCCTTTCATGTGATACCCATGTCTCGGGTGTTGTGAAGAAAATGGTAACCCGCCCTCTTGAGATGGCCGCCATGAATCTAAAGACATAGTCTATGGCAATGTTCTTATAATGCCCTTTCATTTGATACCAATGTCGAGGGGGTAGTGAAGAAAATGATCATCCGCCCTCTTCAGATGACCGCCATGGACCAAACGATATATTGAGTATACTATATTGCTTATGGTGTTCTACTTATCATACCCTTTCATTTGAAATCCATGTCGAGGGGTGTGAAGATAATGGTAATCCAACCTCTGGAGATGGCCGCTATGGGCCAAACGATATATTGAGTATACTATATTGCTTATGTGTTCTACTTATCATACTCTCTCATTTGATACCCATCTCGAAAGGGTTGTGAAGAAAACGGTAGTCCGCCCGCTTGAGATGATCGCCATGGACGAACCGATATATTGAGTATACTATATTGCCTATGGTGTTCTCCTTGTCATACTCTTTCATTTGATATCCATGTCGAAGGTGTTGTGAAGAAAATGGTAATCCGCATTCTTGAGGTGGCCGCTATGGACCAAGCGACATATTGAGTATACTATATTGCTTATATTGTTCTACTTATCATACTCTTTCATTGGATACCCATTTCGAAGGGGTTGTGAAGATAATGGTCATCTGCTCTCTTGAGATGACTGCCATGGACCAAACGATATATTGAGTATACTATATTGCCTTTGGTGTTCTACTTACCATACCCTTTCATTTGATATCCATGTCGAGGGGTTGTAAAGAAAATGGTAATCCGCCCTCTTGAGATGGCTGCTATGGACCAAACGCCTGCTTTTCTATTGAAATTTTGCTATAAACCTCACGGAGCCCGAGACCTTTCCTTCAGATATGAATTTTACACAGATGAAATGCCTCAAAGAACATGGGTCTTGCGTCGGCCGCCATGAATCGGTATATTGAGTCTACTACATTGCTTATTGTATTCTACTTATCATACCCTTTCATTTGATACCCATGTCGAGGTGGTTGTGAAGAAAGTGGTACACCGCCCTCTTGAGACGGCCGCCATGGATCATTTTAGATTCAATAGCGTCATGGCCTACCTATTGTTTGACAGCTGCGTAAATTTGAAATTTTCATTAAATGTAATGATTCAATTTAATGACAATTTTACATTTGTCAAACAATAGGTAGGCCATGAAGCTATTGAAACTAAAATGAAGTGAAAATTCCTAAAATTACCATTTTTTTGTTTTTTCAGGCAATTTTTTAAATTTTTCTCTCCGTAAGAACCATCCTCGTACTTCAACGAATATTCAAAAAAAAAATTAGTCCAATAGGTCCAGCCGTTCTCTAGTTTTGCGCTTACCAACACATTTAGCGATTCATTTTTATATTATAGATATATAGATTTTCGAGGGATACCGAATCAGACCACTATTTGCGGGTCCCTTTTCGTCCCTCTGCCTAGAGTCATCTTATTGGGGTTGCAGTTAGTTGTCCCATTGCTCCCTTGCTTCGACTCCCCTAGTTATCGCAAGCAGCTGATTGAAGGGAGTCTGCCTCATGTCCTCCATCCAATGGAGTCCAGTTATGGCAGCCCTTTTTCTCGCCACCGCCGGACAGTGACACACTATGTGTGTGGCCGTCTCAGGTTCCTCCAGGCACATCCGACAGGTGTCATCCTCCAGAATTCCCATTCGTTTTAGGTGATACCTGAAACATCCGTGTCCTGTAATCAGTGCCACCAACCATCTGAGGGTTCTCCTTTGCATATGCAGGATCCTTCTTCTGGCTGCGGTAATCGGCAACGTAAGCACCATCTTAGCCTGCCTACACGTGGTCATAGCGTCCCACCGTCTCCGGTGTTCCTCAGCGACCCATTTCTCGATGCAGTTCCTTACCAACCCTCTGCCAATGGCAGAGTATGGCTCCGGTCCCCAGAATTCCGAGGTTGACCCCTGTTTTGCCAGGTTGTCAGCCTTTTCGTTCCCATCGATGCCTGTATGTCCTCTAACCCAAGCTAGCGTCACGTTGTTTTGTTTCGCACACCTGTTCAGTTTTTGGACACATTCCAACGCAAGAGACGCATTAATCTCTGTCTGATTCATGCGCTTAATCACAGCCTGATTGTCCAGTGCTATAAGGATACTTCTTCCCTGCACCTGACCATCATTTATGTGATCCAGCGCGTGCAGCAGAGCAAGCATTTCCGCCTGGTAGACTGAGGTGTAATTCCCCAAAGCCAGAGAGCAGGTCAGATTTAAGTCCTCTGAGAAGACTCCCGCACCTGCTCTGCCGTCAATCATGGATCCATCCGTGAAGATATATATGTCTTCCGGCCTCCCTTCCGGGAGCGTTCCGTTCCCTATGAGGGTTTTATGATACCTTTCGGTCACCCTCATTTTTGTGATCCCTTCCATGGGCATCATGAGCTCCCTAGTCCCTTTGATGCGATCCAGAATCTTCATGTGCCCATATAAGGCTCCTGACGCCTGCCATGCGGCATCCCGTCTCATCCGAATCGCTGAGGCTGCCGCAGTCTTCATCACCTGGAGATCTAACGGCAGCAGACCTAACAGCGCCTCCAATGCCGCGGCGGGTGTGGTGCGGAAAGCACCGCTCACACCTACGCTGGCCATTCTTTGCACCTTGTCCAAATGCCTCTTGACGGTTTTCTGTGTGACTTTAGTCCACCAGATCACGGAGGCATAAGTTATGATGGGTCTCACCATCATGGTATATGTCCAGTATGCTAACCTTGGTGAGATACCCCACCTTAGTCCACATACTCTTCTGCACTGGTGAAGCACCCTTGTCGCCTTCTTAATCTTCTCTTCAACGTGGTATTTCCAGGTTAGTCGCGAGTCCAAGTATACACCCAGATACTTGACCATCCCAGACACCTTGATCCTCGATCCAAAAAGCATGAGGGGCTGAAAATCCAGATCTTTAATCTTCCTAGTGAAGATTATCGCGTCTGTCTTATTGGCATTTATGGTGAGGCCCTGTTCCGTACACCACTGCTCAACCACTTGGAGTGCATTCCTCATGATATCTGCCGTAGTGCTCATAAACTTGCCACGTGCCACAATCGCTACATCATCTGCATACCCAACGGTATGCACGCCCATTACCTCTAGCCGCCTGAGCAGAGTGTCCACAGTGATGTTCCACAGGAGGGGCGATAGGACCCCGCCCTGTGGGCATCCCTTGCTGCCCCTTCCTCGAAGCCGCGAGTCTCCTGTCTGAATCCTTACCGCTCTGTTTTTCAGCATGCTGTCCACCCACCTTACAATCATGGGACCTCGCGCCTCACCAGAATGCTATGTAATATAGTTTCGTAAGGTGTATTAAAATAGAAACAGATTTTTTAGTAAAAAACCATTCAATTATTATAAGTTTATTGCTCTGTTGTAAAACTCACCCAAAATGTTGTTGAAATCATCAAATGGACCATCGACACCTTATTCCGTACAATAAAATAAATCTTAATAATTGAAATTCCGAATAATATTGTATATCGAAAAAAAAGCCTGCTAAAAGGGAAATATCGTATTTAACTCCGAAAACATAACTTCGTTTATGGCTTTACCTGTAAAAGCAAAACATCGCACATAATTGACCCACACGCAATTCCACTTTAGGTGAATGACGTACTTGGGGGTGCTGAAACCACCAGATGTATCAAAATATAGACTGTGCTGCCTTCACAGGAATAGCAATGCCTATACGGGTGTATACGCTATAAAAGGCTGGCAGGAGTAGGTGGGTGTGTAAAGGGTGGAATTGCATGCTCTATGTATGCTTTTGGTGTAGATCTTACCTGGGGTTACCAGAGGGAGTTTAAAACTCATCTTGTAGAACCTTGTTAGAACCATCCCGGTACTAAAAAAGGGTGAACTTTGGGGAAAAAAGTAAAGGGTACAAACCGCCCCGGTGAGTTTTTTTTAGATATGGGGTTACAGTGGAGGGGGTGCAAAAGGACAACAACTAATGAGGCTTGTTACACGGTATAACACTTTCTGCTGTAACAAACCGGTTTGTGCGTGTTATACGAATTTCACGATAAACTGACTGTTCTGCATTTTTTCGTGTAACAATTCAATTGTCTATGTAGCTGTGTACAACCCAGTAGGAAATAGTGCAAGCGCTTATGGGGTAATCAGAGAATTCATGCATGAAAAATCAAATAAAGTAAGTTCTTCTATTTGTAATAACTAAGAAGCGAATAGGTAATAACTACACTTTAGTCGGGCGAGAATGAAAAATGTCAGAACGTGCTGAAGGTACCTTTTACAAATGTAATGTCTGGTAAGTGTACTTACCACCCTAGGACATCTACGTGTAAAAGTAATCGATTCTGTAATTGGTAATGTAACCTATTGACATTACAAATCGACACTACTCAATCGATTCGGTAATGCTTACATTTCCTACTGGGAAACTTTAAGTCATTTTCGTAGACCCCGAGAATGAAATTATAATTGTGTTAGTGTGTTGCTCTGTGCAGTCGAGAATTTTTTGGGATGCACAAGTAACAAACTTCCCCGCGACCCCTTGCCTATAAAACCGGTTTATTGGAATTATTGGAAGTGTTGATGGAAGAAATGTTATGCCGTGTAACTTGCCTCAATGGCCTTACTCGCAACTGTTTTGTGGGGAAAATTTTGCCGAACAAGAAAGGCGCAACACCACTAGTCGGTGACCTAACATAATAGCCGGGCGTTTAAAAGTATAGTTAGGGGTGTGTTGGGGGGATGGTGTAACCCGGGTGGTTACGGCGGTGGTTTTTGAAAAAGGGCAACCAGCATAAACTCTGGCATATTTCGTTTCAAGCCTTAGAGAGAAAAAGCTTTCACAACCCCCACATTTGCGTGGAAGGCAGAGGGGTTGTGTCATGGATATTGTGTTTTATTTTTGAGAAAGAGAGGTGATATGATATCACTTTACTTTTGTCCAATTTTTTATTCGTCTGCGCGTGATACGGCAAAAGGGTTTGTGGGGTAGGTATAGGTACCTTTTTCTCACACAGAAATATTCGGTACTACACAATTTTTTTTTTACTTCCTTCGTGAGATTACCCCATTGTTTTCGTGTCGTGTCGCTGAGCTGTGTTACTAGCACAAGTTTAGCATGTATGTATGTATATACAGAACTGAACTGGTTCTACCCTTAAATTTCAAAACCAAAATGGCTGTGTACATTTATTTGTACATATACTACTTAATTTTTTTTTGGGGGTAGAGAGAGAGGATTTTAGGTTAGTTTGTGCTCTGATTCTGTGCAACAGACATTTTATAGAAGCTTCTCTGGCTTCTATAGAAGAATAAGAAAAAAGCCCAGAGACGAAGACTTTAGAGGAGCAGCAATCAAAGCACAGCGGACAGCATCCAGGCAGAGCAATCGATTTTAGTCAGGTGTAGTCAGTGCTCGAGTTCGGTTGTGGGGTTCCTTAAAAAGTTAAGCAGAAATCCGTTATTTATTATAAAAAATATAAAAAAAAAATAACAGAAATTATTAATATCGGTTATTTTTATTAATGTGAACATAATTAAATAAAAATCACGTTTATATTGTGAATAATATAGAACAAAACGTTGAAACCAGCTCGTATTAACTAGAAGAAAAAAAACACCTTTTTTTTGTAGCAAAAGAACAACCTGAGAAGCTTTTTTCTTTTCTACGGGAAAATTATTTTCACCACAAACCCTCCCTTTAAAAAGCTCTTTTTGTTCGTTAAATTTTCACCACTGGTAAAAAAAAATTAAGTTCTTTTTATCAGAAATATATATTTACATACATATATATCTATGAAGAAAAATGTAATGTTTTGAATAAAAAGTGTTTTTTTCTTAACAATAATGGCGAAATAGTGTTTAATAGTGTTTTGAGAAAGGTGTAAGTAAAGTGTGCTTTGAATTAAAAAAAAAAGTTTAAATCAAAAAAAAAAAAAAAAGAAAGAAAATAACAAACAATTTATCGAAATGTTGGTGAAGTCTGTGTTGTGATAATTAAATAAAACGGGCGGAGAACGCCAAAGTGTTTTTTTGAAATAATAAAAAAAGGGCGGAAAATAAAAAAAAAAATAAAAAAAAAAATAATTAATATATAAGTATATCTATATAAAAAAAAGCAAAGCTTAAAACACGTCCCAAATATAGAAATAAAACAGATCGAAGCAGCAGAAAGGTCCATTTTATCAGAAGAGAGAGTGAGAGAGAGCAGTTGTTGCCCAGGTAAATTAATTTATACTTAACAATAAATTTATATTATCGCCTTAAAAATATTTAATCGTATATAAGCTTGGTTTTTTTTTGTTATCAATTCAACCCTACCAAATTTTGCCCTATGCAAAAAAAATGTTGGGTTTATGCCTTGCAAGAAAAAATGGGCGATGTATATTTTTTTTTATTACATCTGTTTCAATGCATGTCCTCCATAAACGCGTATCCTTAGGGTCAACTACGATATATTTTATTACACTAGCCTTCTTTTTTGTTATATTTTTTTTGGCTGGCTTGTCGTAATATATCCATACCCACACCCTGTCCCTTCCATCCCTGTGCAATTGTAAGATGGTACATTTTCAAAGGCCATGATGCTGCCTTTTCTCTGTACCACCTATCTCAGAGTTATTACGTCACAAATCGAAAACTATATACCAAGACCATAAAATACTAAGGGATAAGACGGAACAAAAATGGGTTGTGAATGTTGAAGAAAAATTGCAAACAAAATTTCTACCCCCACCCTTTGTTGTATAAATATATAGTATATATGTTCATACTGGGTGTAGAAGGATGCCCTTTTCTTAAATTTTTCCATATTGAAGTTCTCCCTTAACCCCAAAAAATACTGATAGAAATTTTAAGGTTATATTTCATATTCCCGTTTCTTTTGCGTTTCATGCTCCTTTGTCATCCATACTGGGAAAAAAATATATAATAGGAGAATACGTTTTTCCGTAAGAGAAATCTCTACTTGACGTTGTACATTCGCAAAAAAAAAATTATGTATATACATATATAGCATAGAAGGGGGGAGGTATAATCTAGGTGGATTTTGTAGGTGGCAACCCAAAACGAATACTTTCTCATATTTAGGTGTCGTTACTTCTCTACGGGAAATTATTGCTGAATTTTCTCTATTGATTTACTACTGATAAAAAGATTACACAAGTTTTATTGTTAATTTTTCTTTATTTTAAATATTTTATATCAACTAAAAGGATATGCAGATATTTTTAGGTGTAGATAGATATTTTTACAATATATAGAAATAAATTTCTTTTAAATATTTTTTAATCGAACGTCATTACTTAATTAAAGGCGTGGTGATATTTTATATTAAAAATTTAAATTTTAAAAATTTTTGTTAAAAAACTCGATTAAATTTTGCTGCTGTTTTTTTTTCTAAAAATGGGGGTTTGTTTGTCGTCTTTTGTCTTATTTTAGTTAAAGTGAAAAATTTAATTTTTATGATAAAATACTTATTCCTTAAATTTAAGTATAAAATACGAAATTTGTTTTGTGTTCTTAAGTGAATTTTCAAAATAATAAAATAAAATTTTATAGACAACAGTGGTGTTTTTACATAATGTGGACATATCATGTAGATTTTGAAAGAGATATGAATATTAATCCCCACTTTTTAACGACAGTATATGAAAATATATACTTAAATATTTAAGTATGGTAGTAATATTGGATGTGTTTTTAAGCTGGGAAAAATAATCGAAATATATAAACTTAATCGATTAGCCTACTACTTATAACCTCTCAATAATAGTTTTCTATAACTAAAAAAAATAGTGCTTTTTGAGTGTGGATTGCCGGATTAGTATTGTAGTACACTGTAAACTCAAGTGTTTAGTTTCTAAACACTTAAAGCTTTTAAATAAACCCTTTTAAACACTTAGCGGTGTTTAATGAGTTAACAGTTAAGTGTTTAAACGTTTATAGCGTGTTGATAGAACTATTAATCAATATTATATTGAAACATAATACTATCATTTAAAAAAATAAAAAAAAAAAAATACAAAAAAAAAAAATCAAAGCGCGAGTGCCACTTTTTCCAAGCCGTCACCCGACTAAATACAACCACTTTCAACGGTGCTTGATCTCTATGGTAGGACGAGATGCGTTTTTTTTGTTTAAATAGCATTTTATTTACCTTAAAACATCTATCTAAATATAAATTTAATTAATGCTTAAAATACTATTCTTAGGAAGGAGGACTCGGCATTTCTTGGACTTAGACAATTTTTTGAAAATTTCTAATTGTCACTCCGTCCCAGTGGCGGTTCCTCTTTGGAAGCAAAGGAAGCACTGCTTCCCTTGACCAAATAGGCAACTTCATAAAAATAAATTAAAATATATCAAGATTAAAATCTCAATATTTTTCCTCCTCTGGAAACACTAAGGATGCAATGTAAAGACTTTTTTTTATATAAAATACAATACAATTCAAATTTATCATCCTACTGTAAAGAAAGATTAAAACCTCAGCCAAAATACAAGTGGCGAGCGGCAGAGTGTCTCGCCGCTCTTATCGTGGCCGAGGCCTTACACATGGGGAAGCTGTAATATCGACAGCTTCTTTGCCACAGAAAATCAATGTGAAAACTCCAACACATTCAATTGAATTGAACTTACACTCACGCAAAGGTTTGCGTAGATACCAAAGCCTTCTACATTTACAAGCCATGCACAACAAAATCTCACACTCACATTCAAAGATTCATGGGACTTCAATTTCAAAGATTCATGGGACTTCGAAGTGTGGTTATGTGGGTTTTTTTGGGAATAAATTCGGAAAATTAATTCTGCCTTCACCTTTTTACCGGATTGTTGACTTTTATTACGTTGATAATTGTAAAATAGAATTAATTAAAACAAAATTTTCTTGAAAGAATTTTATTAGGAACTTAAACGAAATCTCGAACACATCTTTCAAAATGTACACAAATGTTCTTTCTTATTTCGTTTCAATAACAAACAAAATAAATACAAGGAATCTTATTTAAACAAACGCACTAAAAAATTACTTAGATGGGACAGAACAATACTAAAAACATTATAAAACTAATTTTGATTTCATGTTGGTGATGTTCGCTTCAAATCCGTTTTAGTTCCTTGATGTCTGTAATGTGTTCTGCACCTGTTTCAAGTATTATTATACTCAGAAATAGTTTTTAATATAACAGAAAAACAAATTACCTTACATAGAAACACACAATATCCTGATGTTTGGATTCTCCAGTGCTTCACGAGATAAGACAAGCCGTTTAACCTTAAAAATACATATTGTATTCCTCTCAATTTCGTTTTTGCACAGTTCTGTTGCGAATTTATAACAACTTTCCTCGTAAAGGTCTTTAATTAACAAAATCCACCTTAAAACTGTAAAATATATCGGTATATATTCTATTATGAAACCGAAAAATCTGCACGTTCTTTATAATTACAGCACTGAAAAAATGACTTTTTAAGGTAAAGTTTCTTTTAATGCACGTATTCCTATTAATTAAACAAACTGCAACTTCATTATCTCAAAAAACGTTTTGATATAACTTGAGAATAAGACAGTCCTCCATAACCAACATATACATTTATTCCGCAAATGGATTCTATTAACAACTTATAATTATAAGTTATTAGCAACTTAATTATAAGTTGTTAATAGATACACTGGACACTTTTTGCACTTTTGCACGTTTTTTCTTTCGATAAAATACCTATTATTATTAATAAAATCTCACTAACAACAACATTTTTCGCGACACGAAACACTTCTTTCCCTTGTTTTTAATGGGATTTTGACATTTGATGAATTTAAGTTGGGACTTCATACAACGACATACTAACACCTACAGGATGGCTTGTAAATGTAGAAGGCTTTGGTTTCTATCAAAGCCTTCTATATTTACAAGCCATGCACAAAGAAATCTCACACTCACAATGAAAGCATAATAGGACTTCAATTTAGCTGTCAAACTGTGTGGAGTGTGGTTATGTTGGTTTATTGGGAATCAATTAATCTTCTTTAACCAATTAAAAACAAAAATTATGGTCATTAATTGCAACATTTATTTACTACATATTACAAAGTTGCGTTAATAATGTAAAAAATAAGTATAATTGCATCCCTGACTTTCTTCCTTAATGGATATTATTTCAAATATCATGCCGTCACACCAAGCAAAAGCCGTAAGTGAAGGAAACTACCGTTAAAAATAAATTTATATAAATATTTGGCAATATTTAGCAAACTATTCGTTTCAACTTATCCTCATTTGCTTATATTCCTCTAAAACTGGAACTGGCTGTAACGAAACCTGGCTGATCCGTCATGTGACACCATGGCCCCAAAGAACAATTTCAAGTAACAATTCGCTTAACTACAAAAATCGCGCCAAACTGATATTATGTACGTGTTATTTTTATAAAAAAAACTTATTTTTAACAAAAAATCACGGCGCTTTCATTAATAAAAGACTTTCCGCGGCGCGAATCACTTGTTTTCCTCGGGATTTTGACATGTTGTTCCACCATAACCAACATAAAACCCGCAAATCCTATTTTTAACATTTATATTTAAATTATTAACGTAAGACACACATTTTATTTTAATTTTTGCACTGTTTCACGTTTTTGATTTTGATGAATAACTTTTATTTTTCACAAAACCACACTCGCAACAGCACTTTCCGCGGCACGAAAACTTCTTTCCCTTTGATTTTAATGGGATTTTGACACTTCACGAATTTTGGTTGGGACTTCATACAACCACAAACACACACATGCAGCATGGCTTGTAAATATAGAAGGCTTTGGTAGATACGGTACCCTCAGAAGCTGAGGTATACGCTTCTTCTTCTTCTTCTTTGATCCGTTAGCTGGCGGTCCGAGCGGGACGTCCCCGCAACGGATACGCTGCTGTCGGTGCCGCTGGGTCCCGAACTCTATTCACGATTCGCTTCCATTCTTCTCGGTTTTTGGCGGTGTCTCGAGCCTCGGTAACTGATAATCGTTGATTCTTTAAGTCACCCTCGATATTCTTCAACCAGGTTTTCTTCGGTGCCGATCGCTGTATTCTCCAGTCTGCAGGACGGTCTCGCCAGAGAAGTTTACGTGGCAAGCGGTTATCATCCATTCGGCAAACATGTCCAAACCACCGTAGTCGACGTTTTTGCATTTCTTCTTCGATCAGTGTTTGCTGATCGCATCTTTGTCTGACAACCTCGTTTCGAAGGCGATCACGGAGTGAGACACGGAGGATCTGCCTCAAACATCGCATTTGGAAGACCTCGAGCTTCTTAACGTCCGGTTTGAGCAGTGTCCACGTTTCAGATCCATAAAGAAGAATCGGAAGAATCAACGTTCGGTAAAGACGTAGTTTTGTTTTGATGGAGATATTTGCTCGTTTCCATATGCACCACTTGAGCGAGGCGAATGTTGCTGTTGCCTGGCCGATACGGCTGTGAACGTCGGCCGTCGATGCTACTTTCGTTTCCTCAACCAATGATCCCAAATATTTGAACCTTGGAACCTGTTCGATTTGGGTTCCATCGAGGTGAACACTGGCTCTTGATCCATCCGTTGTGAGCACTTTGGTCTTTTCCGCATTGATTTTTAACCCGTATGATTGGGCGATGCGGGAAATATCGTATAAGATGTCCGTTGCTTCGGCATCCGTGTCGGCGAAAACAGCGCTATCGTCGGCGAACATTAAGTCTGTTACGAAGTTGTTGTCGTCGTATTGAACTCCGAGTCGTCCATCGAATGCTTCACGCATAATCGCGTCGATCACAACGTTGAAGAGAAGTGGCGAAGCGACGTCTCCCTGTCGGACACCCGTCTGAATCGGGAACTCCTCGGATAAGTCGTTTCGAATACGAACGCTGCTGGTTGAGCCATCGTACGACGCTTGGAGAAGTTGGATGATTCTCAATGGCACGTGTTCGGTTACCAAGACTCTCCACAAGCTGTTCCAATCGATGCAATCGAAAGCGGATTTGAAATCGATGAAAACGACAACAATTCGTTTGCCGCAACGAATTCTTTCTTCCATTAACTGACGGAGGGCGAATATTTGATCAATGCATCCTCGATGTGGTCTAAATCCCGCTTGTTCCTCCCGGCTCGTTTGCTCTCGATGTTTCTGTAGCCTCGATTGTATTATTTTCGTAAATACTTTACCGACGATCGAAAGAAGGCTAATACCGCGATAATTCTTGCATTCCCGACTGTCGCCTTTCTTCAAAATTGGGACAACGATCGCTTTCTTCCATACCGAAGGGACACGATCCGAATGCCATATGTGTGTTATGAGGACATGAAGGTATACGCAGCTTCTTCGGAACCGAACAGCGGGAATTGACAAGCGAAGATAGAGAAATTTTCTGTATCCACCGTATTCTCTTTGTTTCCTTGGTTTCGTTTTCTGGTAATCTACTCTGGCTTCAAGCAATATTAAATATACTCTTAAAATTTGCTTCAAAATTTTGTTTTTGACTCTTCTTAAAATATGAATTTTTGTTTATTTTATATTATTGAGTCAAGAAAAATGAGATCGAAGATAGGTGAAGTTTCTCTTTATCTATTATGGGGTGGCAGGCGGTATATAATGAATATAAGCTGATAACTTTGTAGCTTCCATTATATTTTTTAAGATTCTCTTTAATGATGGACCCTTTAGAGAATATTGCCTTGAGGGTTGCCTGAAGTGTTTTTTTGCAAGGAGAATGTAATGATGGTTGGTGGGTGGTATAGGGGGTGGGTTTTATTATTACCATCTTTTTTTAGATTTTTAGTAAAATAATGGATTTGTATGAAAAATTAAATGATATCAAATTAGTAGTTGCAATTTTTCCACGATTTTTTACGCTTTAATTATCAACAGAATCTAAAAAAAGAGCAAAACGCTCTCTAGCAGCGAAACTATTTCGAAAAAATTGACGGAAAAGTGCAAAAGTTCACGATTTTCGATTCCTTTTTTTTCACTTTTTTCAAGCATAAAAGAACCTATATTTAAAAATAAGAAAGAACCACACACGAAGCGATGCACAAAATTTATTGGGCAATCAATTTTCAAATTTGAAGTCAATTTTTCGGACGTACATACATATCGCACATCCCGAAGAAAAGTGTAATTAACTGGAAATTAATGAAATTCTGGATTATTACAAAAATCAGTTATAAAAACGACAACCTGCTTCCAGAGAAAACCGTAGTAAAGCTATGTATAAATTTCGCCGTGAGAAATTTATACATAGCTTTACTACGGTTTTCTCTGGAAGCAGGTTGTCGTTTTTATAACTGATTTTTGTAATAATCCAGAATTTCATTAATTTCCAGTTATTACACTTTTCTTCGGGATGTGCGATATGTAAATAAGATATTTTGACTTGAAATTTTAACCATAGTTATTGTTCACATTATAAAGTACAATTTCTGAAAAATCCATAAAAGTTCACTGAAAAAATCCGGAGTTATAACCAAAAAACTAAAAGTTTTTTAAATTTTTTTTATGTACAGATAAAAACTACATATTGTTACCGCTGATAGCCAATATTATGACGAACAGCCTTTATTTTCATAACAATTCCTAATGTTTTGTTTATCTGATTCCACTATATGTTATTTTTCAGCTTTTTTAGTTAAAGCCTTCGATACTTTTACTTTTATCGTTCGCCTTGCGCATTGCTTCCCTTATCCTAAACCTTACGAACCGCCACCAGTCCATCCATATATCTAAATGTTTCCGTTTAAATTCTTCCTGATTTCCGTTCACGCCCACCTCTTCAGTCGCATTTACCCAACTCTCTTGTTCACTACCTAAGTAAAATTTCCATTCGTTTTCCGACTGCTCTTAAACATTGAAAAATTCAGTAAATTTTCAGTCTGTTTTCACTCTTATATTTTCACCCGGAAAAAAAAAGTTGGGATGTGGGTTTGACCCCTTCGGTCCACACGATCAACTTCCCAGTATGATAAACGTAGACGGAATAAACTGACTTCTTCCAAAATAGGTGGGAAATTGACTAGCATCAGAACTGGTGCCAAAGTAATCCTGAGAGAACTATAATAGTGGTATATCGACAAGATTCTTCTAGAGAATTTGTTTTTCCTGAACGTTAGCAAACAAATATTTCCTAAGTACTCCGTTCGCTACACTAAATCGGGTGGTTGAATAAGTCTTGAGCATGTTGAAGCGCCGCTGATAAACTGGGAAGCGAATGACTTCATTTGAAAATTTCAAAGCTTTCTGGAGATATCAAAACTAATCAATTACCTAGTTTATAGCAGAAAAATTAAATCGATTTAACCCAAAGTTACGACGTACAAAACAATTCTCCCTCAAAAAAAGTACTGATCCAAAGTTTGAAAAATTTACGATGTTTGTAAAGGGTAAAGTAATTTTTGCACGATTCTTAAAGAGTGTCGGATTTTGATGTGAGTGATGTTTTGTTGGAAAGCTATCGCTGGCGCTGTGCAGAATCTAAAAAAATATCACTTAGTTTAAAACGGGTCTCATTCCATCGAGTTTATTAGATATTAACAAAACTTATCAATTTAAGGTCTTTCTGACACTTAGCTGAAGTTTTTTCAATTAAACAAAAAAAAAAGGCCCGACTGAATGTTATGAAATTTTGTTCAGAGCATATCTTCGTTAATATTCTTTTTTCGGCACCGCAAAGAAGTCCATAAAGTTTTTGGTTTATCTCAGTAAGTATCGTGCAGGTACAAAAATCACAAGGGCTAATCAAAAATCAGGAGGGCTATCCCCACTATCCATTATGATACACTGTATTTACCGAAAAAAGAAACTTGGGTGACTCCATTTAAAATATATGTAGCTTCTAAGAACGAGAAATATTTCAATATTCTTCATTTTTTATCGTTTTGCAATGTACAATGTTTTTTTGAGTTAAATATTTTACTCTTAGGGAGTCAAGTTTTTTACTATAATTTTTACTGTAGACCGAATACTATTTTAGATCACCTCCAGATTTTATGTAAAATTTGATTTCTTCCCCCAAGAACTGCTTCTGGATTCGCCCCTGTATATAGTCTTTTGCCAGTTTTTTTGTAGTTCTGGGGACTTTTGATGTATAGAAATACCATACTTCTCACTAATTCTATCAATTTTGACAACAATGGTAATGACAACTTAAAATGAAGTTTTTTAGAAATTGGTATGCAGTGCGAAGCATTTTTTAGAAATTAGCCTAAAGCTTGAACTACATTTAAAAGCAGTGCAGTGCAGCACTAGGCAGAGAAATTTAGACTTCTTGCAATTGAATATGGCACCTCACATTAATTTTACTGTCTTGCATTGCACTGAACTGCGCTACCTTATCTTAAGCTAAAGCCTGAACAGCATTAACTAGCAGTGCAGTGCTGCACTGCGCAGTGAAACTCAGATTTCTTGTAACTGAATGTGGCAACTCACAATAACTTCACTGCCTTGTACTGCTGTTACTGGCTAATTTCTAAAAAAAAACTGCATCGCACTGTATGCATAGCAATTACTTCTGTTCTCTCCAAAGTCATGGACACCCTAATAAACAAAAATCTAATGGAATATCTGGAAACTAACAAAATTATTCATGACAGACAGTACGACTTTAGATCCAAAAGATCTACTGGCGACCTCCTTGTTTATCTAACAGAGCACCTTCACCAAAGCATCCATCGCTTTGGTAAATTTTCTCTGATTGCTCTAGATATCTCCAAAGCCTTTGACCGAGTATGGCACCCAGCTCTGTTGTCAAAACTCTAAGCTATTGGTGTTCACCCAGTTCTAAGAAAATGGATTAAGATGTTCCTCTCTGACCGTTCAATAAAGGTAGTATGGATGGCATCGAATCTAATCCCCACACCATATCCGCCGGAGTTCCTCAAGGATCAATTATTTTACCCGCTCTTTTTATAATATTCATAAATGATTTGCTCTCAAGCCCTTCCAACCCATTGCTCACCTTCGCTGTTGACAGTACCCTGCGTTATTCTTACCACACTTTCGACAATATTAGACAAGCATGTGCCAGACCTTGTCTTCACCATCGTGAACTCATGTCCAAATCTATCAACAGGGACATCGAACACATTCTTGATTGGGGCTGCAAGAGTCGTGTTGAGTTCAACCCCTCCAAAACGAAGTACTGTCTCATTACTTATAAAACCTGCACCGACATTCCTTCTGTCTCAGCGGGCAAAACAAATCTTACAGCCCATCCTTCTCTTAGCATCTTGGGTATAACTTTATCTGAGAACTTGCGATGGAATGATCACACTTTCCAAATCGCTAAACATCCCAAGCATACCAATTCTTAGGTTTTCTTAATAGATGCAAATTTCTTCTCCCACCAGCAGCTAGAGCTACAATCTACAAATCCTACATTCGGCCCCTCGAGTATAACTCATTTGTCTGGGCTGGCGCCTCGAAAACCGCCTTAGCGTGGCTAGACAAAGTGCAAAGCCGTGCCATCCGAATCATCGGAGATGACAGCTTTTGCATCTCCATCGACTCTCTGAGCCACCGAAGGAATGTAGCAGCGCTCTCCTTGCTTTATCGCTATTACCACAGCGACTGCTCCACTGAAATTCAGGACCTTCTGCCTGCACGGCAATATTCTTCCCGCAACACAAGACTAGCCCGCTCGGCTCACCCACATATTCTACAGCCCCCTTCCGCGCACAACATGATCTAGAAGTTCGTTTATGAATAGAACAACTCGGCTGTGGAATAATCTCCCACAGTCAGTTTACCCGAACTCGTACAACACCCAAGAGTTCAAACGTAAGATTCATCGCCACCTGCTCCAACACCCCCAGATCCCCCTACTCCTATCATTTTCTTTTCTATTTTTCAAATCAAGCTTGCTATTAGACATTGCAACATGACCTGAACGACATGACAGACTGGTATAGTGATGAGCAAGACCAGTCTTGCACATTTAGCAAGACCAAGCAAGACCAAGACAAGACAGGACAAGGACAAGTCAAGACCGCAAGATCAAGATAGCAGGGCTTTTTGCTCATCACTAAGTGGCAAAAGTTTTCCAGTAATGAGCAAAAAGTCTTGTCTTGCACATTTAGCAGGACAAAGACAAGACTGCAAGACTTTTTGCAAGACTTTTTGCAAGACTTTTTCGAAGGCTTTTTGCTCATCACTGCAAGACTTTAGGCATTTAGTGATGAGCAAAAAGTCTTGCTATCTTGATCTTGTAGTCCTGTCTTGTCTTGTTCTTGCTTTGGTCTTGCTAAATGTACAATAAAAGGAAGAACTGCTAGAAAAGTCTTGCTCATCGCTACACTGGTAGTACAAAGGGTAATTCCTAAGCTTGGTTTTCCCACATAAAAAAACTGTATGCTAATTTTTAAAAATGTAGTTATAACGTTTTCATTGCTATTGTTGTCAAAATTGATGAAGAAAAATTGATGAAATTAGTGAGAAATAGGGACTTTCTATCGCGACTAGAATTTTATGTGGGGCATGCCTAAAATCATGTATGAATGCCATGTGTGGTCCTAATGGGGCATTGTAAGGTATGCCAAAGTTAGATTTCCCCATTATTACCACAGAAGGCACCCCACCCCCCGTAAGTATTCTAAATTGATGTTTTCGTTAGAGAAAGCTTATGAGCTCAGGCTTTATCTGTTAGCCATCTTCCAGAAACTCTTTATGAGGCCCATACATATACATATGTATGTATATGGAAGAACAGAAGTATGCCACGCCGCAATAACATATTATAAGAATGAAAAAACTTTAATGAAGCTATCAAAATCAAAAGAAACGCCACTAAAAGCAGATCACATTGAAGATGCCGTGTCTTCTGTTTTGCACGGGTGCAGGGCTGGGGTGGTGGCCGTTTGGAGCGTTCAAAACTGCAAGCTTCAACAAGTGGAAATGTGCCAGCAGAAAATATGTCCGCATAATTTGTTTTATTAAAAATCAAATAGTGATATTTCCAACTTTTTGTAGAATATATAGTTAAATAAATATGTCTAAGAGAATAAAGAGAATACATATTATTGGTTTTTAATTCTTATCGTAGGGCATCTTTGAGGCATGCCTTACTACATGAGCCACACTAGACGTTCCTGATTCGGGTCTTTTCAGTTTAGTCTAGGATGGCCCTCTTGAGGATTCCCTGGTTTGATCCTAATGGACATAAGGCGTCACAATTTTTCTTTGGGCCTAATCAGGCTTCCACAATAAGGGCCAAATAGTCAAATTTGGCAAGCCTTATACGGGCCAAAGCAAAAAATCTAGTCGGGAGACAACAAAAGCCACAGGAACTACAAAAAATTAATGGTCTTGGATGTGAAGTATCACGTCCGTATTTTAACGTGACAACGTCTATTAATTTGAACGTGACAACGTCTGTTATAACGTTTTGTATTATTTTCTCAATTAATAAATTATATATTTCGAAGCAATTTTTTTTTGTGTGCGGGACATTTTCACACGCGCGTCCTATCTTAAACCAATTTAATAGACATTGTCACGTCAATAAAGTGAATGAATGTATTTTTCCCGTGTAGAGGATAAATTAACGAAAATTTTGAGCCATTAACCACCCCCTAACATGTATGGGGGCGGAGATATGATTTTTTTTTTGTGTGCGGGACATTGTCCGGGACATTTTCACACGCGCGTCCTATCTTAAGCCGATTTAATAGACGTTGTCACGTCAAAAAGCCAAAAGACTTTATATGAACAGTCAATGTGAAGACTGCTTATTCAATGTGTTTTCCCAGGCGTTCTCTAATAAACTACTGCGACATACTGCACAGTGCTGCACTGCTTTTCAATGTAGTTCAGGCCTAAAGGTGCGGGCCCAATGAACCCCACGGTTGCTACGCATGCAATGCTCGTTTTGTACTTGTAGATCAAATATACTTTGTGTTTCCATACGGCAGTACGCCCAATGAGAAAAGTGAGGAATGCTAATAATAGCATGCGTAGCTTGGATTTGGGAAATACAAATACAAATATAACTTGCAATCCTCGATCTATCTATAATATCGATTAAAACTGAATTATCCTAAAAAAACTGCATCAAATGAGGTTCTATATGTCGTAGTCTTTCGTCAACGAAAATCGAAATCGAAACGAAATCATTATATTGAACTTGTCACGTAGAAAATGGATGTAGCATTTCTGTTGAAAAATTAGTATTGAAATTGCCACTCAAAGTTATGGGAATTTCGTTGAAGTTTCAACCTAGTAAAGTTGAACCTTCAGAAATGTATATGAGGAGATTATCATTGTATAAATTCCATAAGTTCGCGTAAAGTTTTATTCGGCAATATGTATATAAATAACTGCTGCATCTTTTCGACCATCTTTAATAATATTGTTACGTTTTTATGGCATAACGGATTCGTTTGATTAATTATGGAATACACTTTTTAAAATGTTCACAATTCAATGTTAAACACATTTCTTAAATTTCACTACATATTTTCACTTCCAATTTAATTTCTCACACTATTAAATTCTATCTATGGCTTCTTAATTCACGATTTTATCACCACTTTTCGCTTTAGGTCATTTTGTTCACTTTCATCATTTTTCAAATCAAAATTGATTCTAAGTGCCGTTGTCACTGCTTTTATATATTCAAGCTGCTCCCTTATCCAAGTTTCAGATATTTCCACCATAGAATGGACTAGTGATGAGCAAGACTGGTCTTGCAGCTTTGCCTGGTCTTGCACATTTAGCAAACAAAACAGGACAAGACTGCAAGATCAAGATAGCAAGACTGTTTCTCATCAGTAAATGCCAAAAGTCTTGCAGTGATGAGCAAATGTGCAAAACCTGTCTTGCTAATTGTGCAACACCTTTTTTACACTGTTTAATCAAAATAACGTGAGATTGGGTGAGATTCGGGTCGACCCCTTCCCTCGCGTAAACGTCTCACGTAGTTAATGGACGACCCTTTCGTGTTTCAGACAGAGATTTTAAAGTCATATAAATTTTAATTTAGTTTTTACATGATTACAATGCTACTTCGACAGACATACACTATCCCGCCACAGGCATGGACCCTCCCGTCACCGGCATGCACACTTCCACCACACAGACACGAAAATCTAAAAATTCGGTCATAAACATTTATAAATGCATCTGCGTCGGCATAGATTATTTCAAACGCGAGTGTTGTTTTACCAAGCAGTCTCCAAGCTAAACACTAACCACGTCCAATGCTGCTTGACCTACGCAATCGAAGGAGAACCGTTCTACAAAGTATGCTATTGGCACCTTATAGTCACCAACATAATTGCATCTTTTCTTCGTCCTATACAATTTTTAAAGGCATTTAGGCGATTTCGTGCATGCCTATGGCGGGAGTGTGTTAGTGCATACCTTCTGCATTCTAGCTGCGGGCAAGTTTCATTTTTACTCGGGCACACTGCACATTTTTACCATGGTTTTGCTTGCGCAACTATAATTGCACTATTACATTGCATAAAATTCGATGGGGAAAATGATTGCGCAACCAATGAGTGTGTATAAAATCAAAGAAATGCGGATAAATGTAAACACTCTTGAAAGCACACCGCTGAATAACTGTGACGTAGAATTGGTAGATACATTCTGTTACCTCGGTAGTATTATTACCAAAATTGCGGTGCAGAAGAAGACGGCAGCTCCAGAATAAATAAAACAAGAAGATCATATGCAACCTACACCAAATTGCGACTGTTCAACACCAAGGTTAAGACAGTTCCTTAGTTTGGTTGCAAAGTATGGAGTCACTCAACTCATCACGAGGCACCTACAAGTTCTCATCAATAAATGCCTACGTAGTATACTAAAAATCCGCTGGCAATATGAAATTTCAAATGAAGAGCTATGGCGTCGTAACGGCCAAGAAAGGATAGACGACCAAATAAGCGAATGAAATTGGAATTGGATTTGTCACACCTTGCGACGCGAAAACGAAAATCTTGACTGGAATCCGCAAGGATCCCGTCGAGTAGGAAGACCTAGAACAACGTGGAGGAGAACCCTATTAGCAGAGGCCGCAACAACTCGGAGATCCTGGTCAGGGCTGAGAGCTGTCACGCAAAACAGAGTACGCTGGAGGGCAACTGTTTCCGCCCTATGTCCCATGAGAGATTAAGGGAACATAAGTCAAGACCAAAGAGTGTGTCGTGTGGGCGGAAACCATAAGGAACAAACAGAAGGGTTATTATTATTATTATTATTATTATTATTATTATTATTTATTAGCATTGTTTGTACAAAAGAAAGATTCTTAAATTAGTACAATAAACGAAGGGGGAAAAAAATACAAAATCGAAAATTAACAGTAAAAAAGAAAAAAAAAAAAAATAACCTACTTACTAACTAACATTAAAATATATCTTATAGTATACATAAATGATAATTAAGAAAACAAAAGATAAAGTAAAAAATAAAGATAAAAACAAATTATTACAGAAAGAGCAAAAAGAAAAAAGAGAGAGAAAAAAAGAAAAATTAAATTTGCAGTTTGAGAGAACTAGAGTGCAAGCAAATAGATAGATGGATAGTATTTGCATTTCAAGACGGTCTGCCCGTTAGGTATTCAAAAAGACGCCTTTTAAAAACACAGCTTGATTCAATAAATTGTAAACTATAAGGAAGAGCATTCCAAAGCAGAGCTGCATAAACAAAGTATGAACGTTGGCCTAGCATAGAACGAAACCGAGGAATAATTACATTATTATTTCTACGCGATTGTGAGAACTGGAGGTATTCAGAGAGGTAGGAGGGTTTTCGCCGTCTGAGTATATCATGAAAAAACCTGAGCAACCTCAGGTCTTTATAAGTTTTTAAGGAACACCCCAAGACATTGTTCACAAAAGGCGTAGTGTGATCATACCGTCGTAGATTATAAATAAAGCGTATGCAATCATTGTATGCGACTTCAATTTTCCGAGCACAAGAAGCGTCTAACGAGGGAAAGACTAAGTAGCCATGCATTAAATGGGGCAGGAGTAGCGCTTTTGCTAAGCGCAAACGAAGGGCGCAATTCATCAAGTTTCCATACAGACGGAGTTTCCTGAGAAGACAATAGGTTTTGCTCAGTATATAACGGATATGGTCACAACAGGTCATATCATGGTTTAGAGTTACTCCAAGATTTTTAACACGATCTACACGCTGAATAGGATTGCCATTTAAAATGACTCTGGGAAAAACCAGTCTGGGGTTAACAGAGTGAGCTAAGACTAGATATTGCGACTTGCCTGGATTGAGTGATAGGCGATTAACCGAAGCCCAAAGAAGGACATTTTGTAAGTCCTCGGATAATTTTCGCACTCCTGACACCAATTGGTCCTTAGGCATAGAGAGGTACAGCTGTACATCATCAGCGTACATGTGAATTTTGCAGTTGTTTACTACTGCAGGAAGGTCATTAATGAATATACTAAATAGGAGAGGGCCAAGAATGGAACCTTGCGGAACCCCACAGCAGAGGATGGTAGAGGTTGAAGCACGATTATGCAGCATTACCTGTTGCGAACGGTTATTCAAGAAACTATGCATAAGTTTGAGAGCAGATGAGGAGAAACTAAACTGTGTGCGGAGCTTTTCGAGAAGTAGGGAGTGGTCAACATTATCAAAAGCCTTGGAAAAGTCTAGTAGTGCAAGATAGCAGACTTGGTTCCCATCTAAGTAGTTCCTAATATCGGTCGTGATTTTAAGAAGTGCAGTATCACAGCTGTGAGATTTTCGAAAACCAGATTGGCAGGGATTTATAAGCTGATAACGTTCACAGAGCTCGACAATTTGAAATGCAATCAGTTTCTCAAGAACTTTAGCTAAGAACGGTAAGATGCTAATAGGACGGAAGTCAGCAGGGCGCTCAGGGGAAGAACATTTGGCAACAGGGAGTACAAGGGCATGTTTCCAAGAATTGGGAAATTTGGAAGTAGTAAGGCAGGAGTTAATCAAATGAGTTATAATAGGTAGTAGACTAGGTAATAATAGTTTAAGAAATCTCGGCGATATCTTGTCGCTCCCTGTAGCATTCGATTGAATGCCATTTATAGCACATAAAACTTCAGCGTGGTTTACGCAGCGGAAACTAAATCCATTAGACGACGACAGAGGAACATGCGTAATACGGACAGAGTTACTTGAAGTAAAGTGCGAATTCAGACTTTCGGCATCGAAGTCATGGGCTATAGGCTCTTTTTTTGATTGTACCCCTAACTTACTTAAATTATTCCATAGTTTCTTCGGTGGCAGATTCGGGTTGAGTCGGCATGCGTAGAAATTTCGCTTGGCTTCTTTAATTTTAGCCGTGGTGATATTACGGAGTCGTTTATAAGAGTTTTTGGCACTTTCGGTTTTTAGTTTTACGAATCTTTTATAGAGAAACTCCCGCTCAATAATTAAGGACTTAATTTCAGGACTGAACCAAGGCTTGGATTTTTCCGTAATGGTTTTTGTTCGAATAGGAACATGCTCATCAAACAAGGACTGCATAAGCCCCTCAAAAAACTTGGTCTTATCATTAACGTCAGTCAATGTGAAAATGATTTCCCAAGGTAACCCCTCACAACATTCAACTAGGCTACGACGATCAGTGTTAGTAAAGTCACGGTAAGTAATTGTTTTAGCAGGTTGAGATCCAACTGGAATATTGCAACAGACATATAATAGATCATGGTCTAGGAAACTCGGAGCGGAAATTTGGTTCTGAAAGACAATTAGGCGACTGTCACTGGTGAGTAGCAGATCAAGTTGTGATGGATGTGTTGCTTTAAAATAGGTTGGCAGAGCATTAATTGTATTTAAACCAAGACGGTGCATCGTGTATAGAAATTGCTGCTGTTGGCCACACGACTTTAGAAGATTCACATTAAAATCTCCACCAACTAAGAGATTACTGTATTTCCGAGAGGAGTTATCTATCGCTTGTTCCAGCTCGAAGAAATTATCCGTATTAAACAAACCAGGCGGACAATAGACAGATATGAGAAGAATTTTCTCCGAGTTGCAGGACACTTCAACGCCCAAGAATTCAATCACGGTTCTTGCAACAAGCCATTTTGTTCTCCTCTCGTTCGTTTACCTCTTTTAACAAATTTTGGAGCAAGATTTAAAAGTGCTCCAACAGGGCCTTGAAGTTTATATCAATTAGAGCAATTCCCAATCCACAGCCTTCGGAACAAATTTCTTCATTAGGCATTTTACAGAATTTTCAAAAAGGGCTACAGAGGATTTAAAGTGTAGAGGATTTTATCCTGAATTTTTACTTTTGATTTTCGAAGACGAATGTTTGTTGCTTCACTTTTTGAGTAAAATCTCGAGTTAAATTTCTTGAGTAAAGTATTGAGGAAATCTCGAAGCTAAAATGTCGGGTAAGTTCCTGTACGAGGGGAATGAAATATTTATTTTGCTTTTTCTTGCACTTGAGTAAATTTGTGTAACTTCAGGCGCCCTTGGAATCCACATGAGTCCTACGGATTATTTTATCGAGAAAAATACTGGAAAGTAAATCGTGGTAATAAAAATGAATTCCCTTAATGCCTGAAAATTAAAGACGCTTTTTAATTTATTTTCTTCAAAGTTTTATATTTTATTTGAATTGTTATTTTCTGCAATTGCGCCCTGTCTAATTGCGCCCGGTGCAAGTTCACTAATTGCACCCATGAAAACGCCGCCCGGAGGGATTTTTTCATGTCTCGTCTCTCAATGGCTCGTGAATGGCAGTCTCAGTAGATTTGCCTGGCAGTTGAATTTTGCTGTCATATACCGTCTTCTTCTCTATTTAAGGAAAAAGACCACCTAGCCTCGCATCAGCTCCTCGGAATATTGGCCAACACATTCCTTTTTCCGGAATGGCTTGAAAATTGATTTATTTATCAGTGTCTAAATCAACTCCGGAGAAGTCTGACAAGGCAATAAACTGGCGCAGAAGTTAAGCCTAGGTTGGGTGTACCGTGGGAAAACTCTACCGTCTTCATTAAAATCCGGTGTGCATTAGAAGAAGGTTATGTTGTGTTCTAACAACAAGGGTATAGTTTATTATTAGTTGGTGCAAGAAAATAAAACGGTTGATGCTGATCGTTATTGTTTCCCAATTTTTATGTTTAAAGACAGAAGTTTAGAGTAAACGTCCATCGTTCGCCAACAGAATTGGTGGAGGTCTTGACAACGACAACGCTAGATCCCATGTAGAATAATTAAAACTGCACAAACACTGCAGAGTGGAATTGGGACACTTTACTTTAGCCCTAAATTTCTCCTTATGATGCACCATTGGACTAACCACCAGTTCGCTGCAAAACTTTCTTGATGAAAATAAGTACACAGGGTATGAGAGTGTCCATTTGGCAATGAAAGGCACTGCTAAGCCTTTTTTTCCAGGGGATTGGATAAGCTGCCAGAAAGTTGGCAAATATTTTTTTTAACTAAGGAAATTATATTTTTATAAAGTTTTTAGTAAAAAATGAAACTTTTTTTTTAGAAAAAAGAAATGCCCGAACTTTCTCCTACATCTAATGCATCATTCTGTTACACTTTGTTAAAATGAAGAAAAACTTGAATGAAATTTTTTACCATAACTTTGCGGGTTCCAAGGTGGAAGCCATCTGCCCAACTCTAATTCCGGAAACTTATGGCAACTTGCATGACAAGCAAACAGCAAAAAGTGAAAATGACTATGGCGTCACAAATTGATCGATAGCATGTCAGATATTGTCAACCGGGTTTTTTTGTCGTCTATCATAACTTTGTACGAACTAAGAAAATATCATGTTCCACTTCTGTTTGTATTATTTATTCACTCTTGAAGTGAGCACTCCGGTGACTCCGTAGCACGTCGACACTAACTCTTTCCCCCTCGCCTGTGTGAATGGGTGCTTATTGCATTCTAAATCTATTTATCTTTCTCTAAGCAGGCATACGTCATAAGCTTTGATGCAATGACGTAGAAAAATAAAAACAGTATCATGACAACCCTCACCTTAACCTCATTTCATAAAGCTAAAGAAAGCAAAATGGTTTTATATTCATTAGAGCTTTTCTAATGACTGTTGATACCATCAACAATGAGATTCCGTTCAAAGCCTCTGTTCTCATTTGCATTATTTCTCTCTAGAGTCTCTAGCACACCCACCTCGAGTCGGATCCTTGTAGATTTGCACATCTCCTTCATTTTTTTTGGGGTCGGTGTTTGTGTATATTTTTTTTATTTTAAGCTCCTTCAAAGACCTTCATATACTTTCCACCCCCAACTGTCCCTAATGCGACGCTGTATGAAAAACCTTTCATCTCATTATGGGAGCACCTATCATAACACACGGCCGTTGTGTAGCGGCAAGTCAATTCCTCGTCCGTGCTTCGGAGGCGGCTTTCAGGTGTGGGTTATAAAGGAGCGTCTACACCAGATTCGCAGCCGCTTGGAGACTTATCAAGTGCATTCCTATCGTGCTGTTCTATTGACACAAATTATGTCCTGTGCTACTTTCATGGAAACCTTGAAGATGCTGCATTATATGAAATCAATGACGTCAATTTCACTCCCGCTCCGCCGTCTCGATGCGGGGGTGTTTGCTGCATTTTATTGGCTTCATTCATTTAGAAGCTATTTTTAAATTATTGTGATAAGGAAAGTTTTTTATTAGTTTTTAAATAAATTATTTGCCGGCCTCTTCCGACTGAAGTTTATTTTCATCTAGCGGATTACTGATGGGCAGCAGAAGCGCTGAGAGGGTCTATACGTGGATGGAGCGATTCCGAACACCTTTGAACCAAATTAATAATTATGCTTTTAGCGGTTGTCCATTTAATCTTTATGTAAAAAATTGGCATATGGAAGAGGCTCATCAATCTGGTTAGAGCATAGTGAATTGGTAATAAAATTCTCTCTCTCTCTCTGGTTTCCGTCAAAGTTATGGGCTTCCATTGGTCTGGGCGAAAGCCAACTTCTATCTAACAGCCTGCTTCATTACCATTAGCGAAAGGGAATGGTGATAATAGATAATCGATACAAAAGAGAATAAGATAATAGAGCTAGTTGCTTCTAACTAAAGTTAGCGCGAGATCAACCGTAACACCAAACAAATAAATAAATCTCTCTAATTGTACACCGTACAGTTGAGAATCACCCATCTGACCAACTGGAAGTACCTCATAATGGATGATTCCTTCTGCCACACAAAACATCCCGACTAGAAATTTTTTGCTGAACATGGTCAGGACCCGATCAGGCATGCCTGATCAGGAAAGTGCAAGGCATGTAATGCATAACGTATCAGGACCTGTTCAGGAATGCCTGACCTGGACCTGATCAGGAATGCCTGATCAGGACCTGATCAGGAATGCCCGATCCGGACCTGATCAGGAATGCCTGACCTGGACCTGATCAGGAATGCCTGATCAGGAACTGATGTGGTTCGCCTGATCAGGAACTGATGTGGTTTTCCTGACCAGGAACTAATGGGGTTTGCCTGATCAGGAACTGTTGTGGTTTGTTTGACCAGAATTAATTAGACTATTCTAATCTGAAATTGTGGGGTGAAAAAGAGATAATGGGTGAATTCAAAAATTCAACACTGCCAAAACACTGCACAATTCAGCAATTAGAAGTCTGTAGCTGAATTCTGCAGTGTTACGGCACTTTGCACTTATTAAAAACACAAAATCCAATTCTTTCCACAAACCGTATTAAAAACTTCAAAACAAAATTGTTTCAACAACGCAAAATCCAATATTTTCACCAAGCTGTATTAAAAACCTGAGAACCAAATATTTCACATAATTTCTTCACACAACTTGTGAAAACACACAAAATTCAACGTTTTTAACGAACTTAAAAAACTGAAACAAAATCTTTTCTCAAAACTTATGAAAAAACACAAAATTCAATTGTTTTCACAAACACACTTCTGTTCACAGCAAAGGCCTCGGTAGTCTAGAGATAAGGCGCCTGACTACTATCCCCAGAGGTCCCGGGTTCGATTCCCGGCGGTGCCACGGTCCTAGCCTTTCCCAATTTCCCGCCTACATAACTTTCCTTCTTTCTTCTTCCCTCTTTGCATTCCCGATTCCTCCTGTCATAGCCTTCTCTAGTTCTCTTCCCCGCTCCACCAAGCGCATGTCATCGGTTGGTTGATGAGATTCAACTCGTTTCAGGAGGCATAACACTCCAGCGAGTTGTTCTCGATGCCCCGGTGTCAGAGTCGCGAAATGGTTGGGAGTAGGTGAAATAAAAAAAAATACCGCAGCTAGGTTGTGACAGTTCTTTCCTTCACTTCTCTCTCTATCTTCCGACTAGAGCTGCTGTTCGACATTTCAAAAAAAAAAAAAAAAAAAAAAAAAAATACATGGTCGACAGTACAAAGGGGCCTTCCCTAAGTCTCTAGTGTGTCACATAAAAAAAAAAAAAAAAAAGGCAAACTCGTAACTGTCACTTGTCATTTTTAAAACAAATAAATGGAATTTACGCCTTCTTCTTTCTTGGTTTACAAAAGCTCCTTCTCCGAAAACTTTGAATACTTTTCGATTTTCGACCTTATAAAAAAGGTAATGGTAATGATGAGGGTTTCCTGATCAGGACCTGACTAGGCCCCGAGTAGGAAAACCTCATGTATTTTATTTTTTCATAAAGATGAGGATTTCCTGATCAGGACCTGACTTGTTCCCGACAAGGAAAAATCTCATACTTTATTTTTTATAAGATAGGATATCCTAATGTTATAAAAAATAAAGTATGAGATATTTCCTAGTTGGGAACAAGTCCAGGTCCCGACTAGGAAAACCTCATTATCATAAGATGAGGATTGCCTGATCAGAACCCGACCAGGTCCCGACTAGGAAAACCTCATTATCATAAGATAAGGATTTCCTGATCAGGACCCGACTAGGTCCCGACTAGGAAAACTTGGTGTGGCATGCCTTACCATTGCCTGATCAGGACCTGATATAAATGTTCTGGTTTTTCCTCAGCTAAATTCTAGTCGGGATCTCCTTTTTCGACAGCAATCCTGGATTCGCGACCGCTTCTGAGGACTAACCATCGCTTGTCGTTTTAGATATTGGTCAGTCAATAATTTATAGAAAGCTGATGGAATAAGTACAATCTAACCAAATTACACACGACAGACAGTACGACTTTGGGCGAAAACGGTCTATCTGAGCATCTGTACCATAGCAATCATCGCTTCTGGGAGTCTGGTATGGTTGTTTTAAATATGTATTTCCAAAGTTTTTGACAGAGAACGGCACCCTGTACTGTTGACCAAACTCCAAACTATTAGTTCTAATTAACTGGATTAAGGATTTCGTTTCTGTCCATTCAATAAAAGTAGTATTGGATGGTGTGGAACCATCCCCTGCATCAGGAGACTCTGTTTTGTGCGACAGCTCTCAGCTCCGACTAGGATCTTCCAGTTGCTGAGGCCTCCTCTACGTTGTTCTAGGTCTTCCGACTCGACGGGATCCTTGCGGAATCCAGTCAAGGGCCCGTTGGGCTAGATTCTCGTTTTCGCGTCGCAAGGTATGGCCAATCCAATTCCATTTCCTTCGCCTGATTTAGTCGTCTATTCTTTCTTCGCCGGCATGGCGCCATAGCTCTTCATTAGGTATTATATCTTGCCAGCGGATTTTTAGGATACGACGCAGGCATCTGTTGATGAAGACTTGTAGGCGCCTTGTGATGTCTTGGATGACTTTCCTTGTTTCGCAACCGTACAAAAGATCTGCCTTAACGTTGGAGTTGAACAGCCTCAATTTGGTGTTAGTTGAGATCTCCGTTGATCTCCATATGCGGAACAGGCATGCATATGCGCCTCGTGCATTATTTATTCTGGAACTGACGTCTTCTTCTGCCCTGTTATTTTCGGTAATAATACTATCGAGGTAGCAGAATTTATCTACCAGTTTCATGTCACGGTTATTCAGCGCTGTCCGTTCAAGGGTGTTTGCATTTATCCGCATTTCTTTGGTTTTATTCGGATTTAGCCTTAAGCCTGCTGGACTACTTTCTGTTGCCGAATTGTTTAACATGTTTTTGAGGTCCTGGTGTCTGTGGGCCAGCAAACAGATATCATCTGCGTAGTCAAGATCCTTAAGGCGGTCTACCTAACCCCATTGTATGCCGCCTGTTCTACTATCCGTGATCGCCTTCGAAACGAGGTTATCAGACAAAGATGCGATCAGCAAACACTGATCGAAGAAGAAATGCAAAAACGTCGACTACGGTGGTTTGGACATGTTTGCCGAATGGATGATAACCGCTTGCCACGTAAACTTCTCTGGCGAGACCGTCCTGCAGACTGGAGAATACAGCGATCGGCATCGAAGAAAACCTGGTTGAAGAATATCGAGGGTGACTTAAAGAATCAACGATTATCAGTTACCGAGGCTCGAGACACCGCCAAAAACCGAGAAGAATGGAAGCGAATCGTGAATAGAGTTCGGGACCCAGCGGCACCGACAGCAGCGTATCCGTTGCGGGGACGTCCCGCTCGGACCGCCAGCTAACGGATCAAAGAAGAAGAAGAAGAAGAGCGCTGTCAAGGATGTCGTTTTTTACTGTAAGAAATAGTAAAGGCGAGAGTAGGCATCCTTGTCGTACTTCTGAGCTCACCTCGAAGCTGTCGGATAATTTTCCATTATGGAGAACTCTGCATTTGGAATTGTTATATAGGGCTTTTATCAATTCTATTATTTTATCAGGCAGTTCACGTTGCCGTAGTGTCTGCCATATAAAGCTCCTATTGACCGAGTCGAACCGTGTAGTCTTGTGTAGTGCCTCTTTTAGTGAGATGTTGGGTCCAAAGGTACTTTGGCCACTCGTTAGTTCCATTGATTTTATTAGCTTCACTTGTAACTATGTAAGAAAATCTTGGAAGTTAAATTCGACCCACTTCCCGGTTTCCGATTAGGCTAAAATTTTGCGTACAAGTTTATTTTGGATGACAATGTAATCTGAACATATTGTGAAAAAAAAAAAAAACAAGATGGCGGTTTAAAAATGGTGGGCGATTTTTGCGATTTGGCATCCCCCTGACATGGGTATCAAATGAAAGGATATGACAGGTAGAACACAATTAGCTGTAAGGCGTCATTCCAAATTCAAAATGGCGGAGAATACAAAATTGCGGAAAACTTATAATATACTAAAATGTAGAAAAAAAAAACTAAAATATGTATGCGCTTTACCAAAAAGTAAAAAATAATTTTGAATGTAAAGTTGTTATTGCTGCAGCCACTTACTTAAATGTAAAACCTGTGGAGCGCTCTTTACCTATATTCTTATGCAACTTTTCGTTAGCGCCCCCTATTTTAGCGCATTAATTTTTGTATATAGGGGTTTTCGGGTACGGCGGATGTATCTACGTGGTCTATTTTGCTCTATCTCGATAACTTCGGGTAGCTGTAGTGTACCGGATATGTAGTGAACCGGATAGAGCTCAGATCCATTTTATTTTGTTTTTTTTTTTCCGAAAAAATACTATTCCCAATGTTTCAGATCGATCGGAGGTGATTTACGGGTAGTTTGTTTAAAAAGGCAGATTTTTCTCGAAGGATGCTGTTGTCTGGTCTTGCGTCGCAGTAAGGTTAAATAAAATACCTGGAAATTTAGCTAGATTTCAAAGTTTTTTTTTTTTTTATGTGACAGACTAGAGGCTTAGGGAAAGTCCCTTTGTACTGTCGACAACCTATTTTTTCGTATAGAGTGAATGTCGAACAGCAGCTCTAGCCGGAAGATAGAGAGAAGAGAAGGAAGTAACTGTCGCAATCTAGCCGCGATATTTTTTATTCTCCTTACTCGCAACCATTTCGCGACTCTGACATCGGGGCGTCGAGAACAACTCGCTGGAGTGTTATGCCTCCTGAAACGAGTTGAATCTCATCAACCAACCGATGGCATGCGCTAGGTGGAGCGGGGAAGGACTAGGGAAGGCTATGACAGAAGGAATCAGGAATGTAAAGAGGGAAGAAGAAAGAAGGAAAGTTAGGTGGGAAAGGCGAAGGACCGTGGTGCCGCCGGGATTCGAACCCGGGACCTCTGGGGATAGCAGTCAGGCGCCTTACCTCTAGACTACCGAGGCCCGTGCTTGATTTTTCAACATACATTGTATTATAGCCTCGACACACGCAAGCATTTATGACGAAATTTCGGCATTAATTAGGAATTTGAACCTCATCAATTAGGAAAATCAAGTAGGCAAATTTTGGTTAATCGATTAGGAAAACTCAGAAGAGAGCCATCTGTAGTTCGGTAAATTATTGGAATAAACTCAGTGACATGACAACGGTTGTTTTGAAATTCTAATAACAACGGTCAGTGAATAAAAATTGAATCGAAATAAAATAACGGACGCTGAAAACCGGAAAGTACAAATGATATCAGGTAAAATTATAAATTTTATTGTAAAAAAATAGTTCTTTCAGAAATTATGAATAAAGAAAACTCTACGCGAAAATTCAAATGGGCTGAGCATCATTTAGAATTTCTTTTTGATGTATGGCAGAAATATTCTGACCAGCTTCGCGGTACAAAGAAAAACTCCCATGTCTATTTAAAGATGACGCGAGAGTTGGAGAAAATGGGAGTAGTTGTTACAACGAAAGAAGTGCGGATGAAAATTAACAACCTGTCCCAAAAGTACAGGTATGTAGGATTTTAGCACTAATTGAATGCGATTGAGAAATAGATTTTACATATGTTTTGTTAATTATCGCAGAGACGAGAAAAAGAAACTGGGCACCGGCTCATCACCATCCCGTTGGCAGTTCTACATCAGAATTCATCAAATAGTTGGTGGATACCCGTGCAACACTTTAAATAATTTGGACGGAAGTATTGTAAGTACATTAATTTTACAAATACTGTTTGAGTGCGTTTATATTATTTTATTTTATGTTTTGGCGTTCGACGATGCTGCAACACCATTGGGCTGCACTACATATGAATTTTGCGAGAGTGATATGATGTTAAGTCAAACTACAACCGCAGAAACAACGGCAACAACATCAACCGCCGTAACATTAAAATCAGCAGGAGGAAGTGAAGTGGCCACAAGTGGAGCGACAACACCAGCAGCGATAATCGGACGATCCTCCAGAAAAAGAAATTATGACCAGACGCTCTTCCAAAAAGAGGTGTTATTAAAAATGGAGGAGACAAAATCGGTCATTCAAAGTGAACTGGCTGAAAGCAGAAAATTGACGGAGGAGATGATTAGAAATGATAAACAATTTCAGGATGAAATAATAAAATTTCAACATGAGTTTATTGATATTTTAAAAACAAATAATTAGTATAATGAAACTCTGCAATGTCGAATGAATTAATGTTTTTTTTAAAGAAATTAAATGAATATAAATAATTTTATGAATAATGAAGTTTAATATAAATGAAGTCTATTTTCAAGTCTGATTTTGAATATAATTCGCAATAGCATATCTAATGCGGAGACCAGCTGTATCAGCCCGATTATTCTGTTGCTCAGAGTATTCTCTTCGTCGTGTAGTTTCAAATTGAAGCTGCTCATTCGTCCAAGTATGATTAATCTGATCGTTCTTGCAATTCAAAAAATTATGCAACACGCAAGCTGCCTGTATGATGATATTTGTGTTGTCAATTTTTACATCCAGCCCCTTCCCAATTCTGCGAAACCTTGCCTTCAACTGGCCAAAGGCTTTTTCGACAACGCGACGAGCACCTGACAACTTTGCATTAAAATTTGCTTGATTTTCAGACAAATTATTTGAATATGGGAACGGCTTCATTAAAGTGTCACTTAAAGTGAATGCAGAGTCTCCAATTAACATAGGAGGCACAATACAATTATTTAACATTATCCTATGTTCCACAAACAGGGAACTGTTCCGCTGCAGCTTCTTAAGTGGAGATACATCGTAAAGTGAGCAATCTCTCACACGTCCTGGTGCGCCAACAGAAATGAACATAAACCGGTATCTGTAAATCACACAAAGTATTATATTTTTCAATTTCACTCGTGGTTCAATGGCCGTGGTTTACCGATAATCTACAACTGCCAACAGAACTGTTGAATACCACCCCTTAAAATTGTAGTAGTCATACCCACAATCTTGAGGGGGCCTGACTTCAATGTGGCAGCCATCTGAAAATTAAAAAACCTTGAAAATATCCCCAATATTTAAAAAGTCCTGTCTCCATACCTATCGCTCCAAAACATTGAGGAAAACCTAGCCGATTAAATCCTTCAATGCTATCCACTAACTTTTCCGAAGTTAGCGGTTCAAATGAATTTAAATAGTGTGGTTTTAAAATTAACCAAACCGCTTCACAAAATTCTCTTAAAATTTCTCCCACTGTTGTACGTCCAACACCAAAGAGATGTCCGATGCTGCGATATTCAGCTGAGGACCCTAAAGCATATATTGATATAGCAATTCTTTTATCCAGAGGAATTGCTTTCCTCATATCTGTGTTTTGTCGACTTAAAATGGACAATTTCTGACACAGGCACTCAAAAGTTGCTCTTTCCATCCGAAAGTTTTCTTTGAAAATGTGGTCGGACATACGCGGAACATCAACTTCCCAAAATGTCGACGTTCTTTCCTGTATGTCAAAGTATTAGAATTAATCCTATTCTCATTTACTTTAAAAATTATTACCTGCTGCCAGACAACCCGATTAATAGACCGGCTAGTGGGCAACAATGTAACAAGGGAATTAATTTCTTGTATTTTTGCAATAGCATTCATTAAATGCATTTGTCTCCTCTGCCGTAAAGCCTTTCTGGGCGTAATGTATTTATTTAATAAATTATTGTAACGTATTAATCTATAATAAGTAATATTCTTTCGTATTTTATTCATCTCTGACATTTTTCACTACACTACCACTTGTCAAAATATAAAGACGTATTTTAACGTGTGTCACTCCCTAAAAAGCGTTCGTCATAAATGATGAATTTTCATCATTTTTTGATTGCCGTGTGTCGAGGCCATTACATGGAACAAATTTTTTATTTCATATTTCTTACGCAAAAATTACTCTAATGTTTGAAAAGTTAGCCCAATGTTAACAGACGTTGCCTATTGAACGTATTAACCGCCTCCCCGCATAGTGTCAAGTGTATTATACGCATACGCAGCTGTGATTATTCTGACGAAATTTTCAATGAAGCTTTAGTATTAGGCTTGATTTATAACTTATGTATGAATATCAATCAACAACAAAGTTCAAAATCGACTCGAGGCAGAAATGCTGTGCAAGACAGAGACTTGGTGCGAGAACCGCAATTCAAAGTAAATCAGCTAAAATATTTTGTGGAATCTCAAGGATCAAAAAAACCTACGACAAAACCATGCTACGTGTGCCAAAGGAAATAGTGGGATTTTCTCCTAGATGCTCCAGGCGGTACAGTTCTTATCAATTTGATTTTGGCGTCGATTCCAATGCAGAATGATATTGCATTTGCAGTGACATCACCGAAAATTGCATCAACGCTACTTGATGGAAATGGCGAGAAATTCTAGCCTCCCACGACAAGACTGGAAGTGAGATCGTTGATTTGTGATTGGGATTATAAATGAGCGGCTGATTTGGGTCATTATTCCAATGGAGTGACACATTTCTATTTTCGATTGTAATTTCGTAGTTCGATTTGAGACTCTTACTGTGCCCATGAAAAAAGCGATTTTGAGCTTCCCAATTATTTTGGTGCACGCCATACTATCGTGGCTTCTGGGTGCAGTAAGGCGCACTGGGCTCCAGGTAGTCTATGTATAAAAGACGAATTCAATGAAAAGTAACCCTACAAAAACCATTATAATAGAGAATAATTGTTGAAGAAATAAAAACGTAGCCTTCTACTTGTTTGTAATAATACTGTATTTATGTTTGTTCATGTTCCAAATTTTGATATAAGTAGTCGCTGTCATATTATCAGAAAATAAAGACGTGTTTCTTTCACTTATTATATTAAAATAATATTAATTAATAACTAAATTCATTAGGTTATGGGCCCAGGATTACATGGTCCTTAAAATATATAGCTAAAAGAAGAAAAATAAAAAAAAAAATAAATAAATAAAATATAAATTTTATTTTCAGATTAAGTAGCCTAAAACAAAAATGTCTTCAAATAATTCCATGGCATTAATAGAAAAGCTGATGGGAAGAGAGAATTATCCTACGTGGAGGTTTGCCGTACAAACATATCTCCAGCATGAGGATTTGTGGAACTGCATCACCTCAAACGAAGTTAATGCCAAATTAGATACGAAAGCAAAAACAAAAATCATTTTACTGGTAAATCCCACCAATTACGTCCATATTCAAGAGGCTAAATCAGCCAAAGAGGTGTGGGATAATTTGGCTAAAGCTTTCGATGACAAAGGACTAACACGTCGAGTTGGTTTATTGAGAGATCTGATAACCACAACACTAGATAATTGCCAGAACATTGAAGACTATGTAAATAAGATAATGACAGCAGCTCATAAATTAAGAAACATTGGTTTTACGATAAACGACGAATGGCTAGGAACCCTGTTACTGGCCGGTTTGCCCGAGATGTATAAACCAATGATAATGGCAATTGAGAGCTCTGGTGTGGCTATTTCAGCTGATTCTGCAAAGACTAAGAGGGGGTTCACACTGACGCCCAAAACATGTTTTATGAACCAGTCGTTTTGAAAAGCTCAAAAGCGTTCACACTGAACACGACGTGTTTGAAAATGTTTTCAAGTGTCAGTTTAAATAGTTTCATATACTTGGAAATATTTTTTAACGTGAAATAGAAATTGAATTAATGTTAAAAATGTTATTTCGGTATATTTTTTTTTGATAAAAACCTGCAAACATTATAAATCACTTCAAATATTAAAACTTCAACTATCAAAAATTCAAAAATGACATGCGCATTAAAGCTGAACGAGAATTCTGCATTGTCAGCAAGTGTTTTGTACGCGTTTTATTTTGAAACACGTCAAAGCCAACTAGTTTTAAAAAGCTCGCTCCATATAAAATACATGGGTAAAACACATGTTTTACCTTGTTTTGAGCCGAAACTTGAAGAGCTTTCTAAAACATGTTTTGGGCGTCAGTGTGAACCCCATATAAGCTTCTACAAGATGTAAGAATCTCTGAGTCTGCGTCTGCTGCACTTTATGTTAATAAAGGCAAAGGAAACCAATTCCAGTCTGCCAAACAAGCTGGTGATAAAGTGCCTAAACTGAATAAAGGTCCAAGGTGCTTCGCATGTGGCAAATATGGCCACATAAGTAAATATTGTAGGAATAAAAAGAAGGCTGAAAGTACTAATGAAAGCTCTGGTTATGTGGCTGTGTTTTCTGCAACAACGTCAAACTTTAATAGTGGCTGGTATATAGATTCTGGAGCATCAATGCATATGACAATGAACCGTGACTGGCTCTACGATGAAACTGTACCACCGATTAACACTATTAAAATGGCTGATGACAAGAAACTTATTGTAAAAGCTTGTGGAAAAGTGAATTTAAATGTAATAAACAAGAATGGAGAAACGGGGACAATTAAGGTACAAAATGTGTTATATGTTCCTGGGCTAGCCACAAACCTTCTCTCTGTAAGCCAAATAATGAATAATGGTTGTCAAGTTCAATTTGAAAAACAAGGATGCATTATAACGAACGGAAAAGGCGAACAAGTGGCAGAGGCAAAGTTGATAAGAAATATGTACAGGCTAAATACACAGTATTTCAGCATACATATCTGCTATAAAAGAAAATGATGCTTACCTATGGCACCAGAGAATGGCCCATTTGAATTTTGAAAATCTAAAGAAATTAACAGATAAAATCGGAGTTAAACTCGAGGATGAAGGAAAGATAATTTGCATAAGTTGTCAAGAAGGAAAGCAAACAAGAAATCCATTTGTGTCAGAAGGTTCGCGAGCAAAAGCCAAGCTAGAAGTTGTTCACTCGGACGTGTGTGGACCAATGAAGGTTCCATCCCTTGGAGGAGCCCGATATTTCGTCACCTTTATTGATGACTTTTCTAGGAAAGTATTTGTTTATTTACTAAAGAAAAAGTCTGATGTTTTTGAAAAATTTAAAGAATTTAAATCCCTAGCTGAAAATCAACTTAATTTAAATATAAAGGCTTTTCGCACGGACAATGGAACAGAATATTTGAGTAATGAGTTTAGAAGTTATCTTAAAAAATTTGGAATAATTCATCAAACATCCACTCCTTACACCCCTCAACAAAATGGATTAGCGGAGAGGATGAATCGCACATTAGTAGAGAGAGCCAGATGTATGCTTATAAACTCTAAATTGCAGAAGCAGTATTGGGGAGAAGCAGTGTCAACTGCAGCATACATTACCAATCGCTGCCCAACAAGAGTATTAGCATTCTCTACAGCAGAAGAGTTGTGGACCGGGAAAAGACAAAATATTAGCCATATGAGAATCTTTGGAAGTGAAGCTTTGGTACATGTTCCAAAAGAAAAGGCAAAGAAATGGGACCCGAAGGCAAATAAAATGATATTTATTGGCTATGCTGAACATACTAAAGGATACAGATTAATAGATCCTAAAACTAAAAATTTAGTTATTAGTAGAGATGTGGTTTTTATTGAAAATTCAGTTGAAAGAAATTATGCAATAGTACCGTTGTCAGAGTCAACAGTAGAACCTGCCAAAAATGAAAATCATTCTATTGATTATGAACAAATAGTTAAAGAAAATGAAACAAGTGATGATTCTTATCACTCTGATGAAGGATCGTTGTATGAGCCAGATGAAGAAATAGATATGACTAATTTAAAACCAACTATGCTAACAAGATCTAAAGCCAGAAATAATAATAATGAAGCAAATACCTACATAAGCATGGATGTTGCAGAAGCGTCAGATACTCCAGAAACATACGGTGAAGCGATATCTGCAAATAATGTAAATGCATCTAAGTGGCAACAATCTATAAAAGATGAGCTCAAGGCACATGAAAAAAATAAGACTTGGGATTTGGTAGAAAAGCCGCAAGGAGTACGGGTAATTGGCTGTAAATGGGTATTTAGAATAAAAGATGAGCCATCTGGACTGTTATACAAGTCAAGATTATGTGCTAAAGGATGTGGACAAAGGCAAGGTGTGGATTACACTGAAACTTTCTCTCCCACTGTGAAATATGATTCAGTTCGAGTTTTGCTTTCGGAAGCTGCTCAAAATAACTTAGAAATGGTTCAGTTCGATGTCAAAACGGCGTTTTTGTATGGAGACATTAACATTTACATGGCACCACCCGAAGGATTGGAAGCTCAATCAAATCTAGTAGTGTAAACTAAATCGTTCACTTTACGGTCTAAAGCAAACGCTAAGGTGTTGGAATCAGAAATTTGATAGCTTACTAAAGAAATTCGGTTTTAAAAATAGTCATGCAGATAAATGTGTACCTATATATTGGAAACATAAACAATAACAAAACATATTTGTTACTACATATATGTTGATATACTTGACGCTTATAGTGATGCAGATTATGCAAAAGATACATGCACGCGTCGATCACTTACTGGATATGTCTTCATAAAAAAATGGAGCCGCTATAACTTGGGCAACACAGTGTCAGCAGAGTGTTGCTTTATCTACTACTGAGGCTGAGTTTATGGCTACATGTTCTGCTACAAAAGAAGCTATCTGGTTAAAAGGGCTGTTAATTGACATTGGTGCGTTCAATCAGGACTATGTTTGTTTAAACATAGACAATCAAAGCGCTATTTGGTTAATAAAAAATGTAGACTACCATAAACGGTGTAAACACATAGATGTGTGAAATATAACTTCATTAAGGAAAAGTATACAGAAAAACAACTTGATTTGAAATATGTATCTACCAAAGAACAATATGCTGACTTATTCACTAAAGCTCTTCCCAAAGAGAGGTTTCAGTACCTTAGAAATAAAATTGGTGTAATAAAGCCAAAGTGATTAAGTAACTAATTTTAAATTGTAAATCTTTCTTTTTGTTATCAATGGAGTTTTCATATGGTGAGAGTAAACTTTTGTTCGTACTACTTGTAAACTGAATTTGTAAGAAGGCTAGGTGAAATCTCCCTTGGACGGACACCAACGGGGCCGACTGAAAGTGTCCCTTCAAGAGGGGGGTCCGCCTAAAGGAAATATGAAAAAAAAACGGATTTTTTTTAATGAAAACTCTAATTAAAGAAATTGGGGGGTTTAAAACGTATGTGTAATGTAAATGTTTTCAAAATAAACAAAAAACTTAAGGAAAAAATAATTATTAATTTATTACTTCATAAAATACACGAACGAAATATACATAATGGAATACATATACATATGTAGTAATACTTTAATGGCTCAAAAATTCATATATTGTTGTTTGTCTCCTCTTTTTCTTTAAAATGGCGTCCAGAAATCGTATTTCTAATTTGGAAAGAAGCTCCAAGGACTCTGTATCTCCGTGATCTTCGGCAAAACGTTTAAGCTGATTGGTTAGGGTAATAGCATCACCATAATTTGAGATAGCCTCTGTTGGTACTGAAACCTCATCGACATCAGAATCTTCGGAAAGTTCTTGTATTTCAACTGGATTTTCAATTTCTAGTCCTGAATCTGGATCTTCAACATACAAATTTTCATCTAGGTTCAAAAAATTATTAAGGTTTTCATTATCAGTCAATTCCAACAAATTCTTATTTTTGAGGATATCTGCAAGTACGTTCAGTGGTAAATCATCTTCTGGATCAGATGTAACAGCCTCATTTAACTGGTATTCCCTTTGCATATTTTCATGCTTAAATCCTGCTATACGGAAGCAATTTTGCACTGTTTCCTTGGTTACTTGGTCCCAAGCGGTTTTTGCAAAGTAAACTGCATCCAATGGCGTAATTTTCTTAATTAACTCAAAAGCTGTACCAGCAGTTTCAATGCTTACTAGCAGTTGTTTTAATATTAGACTTCGGTAATAAGTTTTGAAATTTTTTATAATCCCCTGGTCTAGTGGTTGACAAGCTGATGTACAATTAGGCGGCAGAAACAAGATTTTTATATTTTTTAATCGGACGTCTTTTGGATGAGATCCCGCATTGTCTAAAAATAACACAATGTTTCTTTTTTCTTTTGCCATTTTCCAATCTAAGTCTTGCAACCACTCCCTCATAATTTGCCCTGTCATCCAAGCTTTCTTATTGCTTTTCCAAGTTACAGGCAGGTTATTTATGTTAATATTTTTAAAAGCTCTGGGTTTAGCTGCCTTACCAATGATTAGGAGTTTTTCTTTTTCTCCCGCCATATTTGCACAATGCAAAATTGTAAACCTCTCTTTGGGATACTTACCCCCAACACATTTTTCTTTTTTTAATGTTAGCGTTTTGTTGGGCAGAGCCCTAAAATACAGCCCTGTCTCATCGGCATTATAGATATGTCTCGGTGAATATCCCTTAATTAAAGAAGGGAATTTTTCCAAAAACGATGAAACATCTTCAGCAATAATCGCAGCCCCTTCTCCCGAAATCGCTTTAAAACTTATGTTGTGGCGGGTTCGAAATTTATTGAGCCAACCAGAAGAAGCGCTGAATGTAGAATGTCCCAGAGATTGGGCTATTTCTTTCGCTTTGCATCGTACTAACGGACCTGAAAACAAAACATTAAAAATAAGTTTTTTTTTTTTGCATTTTTGTCACGACCAGCCTACTGATAATAATCTCACCCCTTTTATCTATTTTAGAATTGATACATATTAAAAGAACATATGTAAATGCACTACAATCAGAAAACCTTATCTAAATAAATTCATGTGCATACCTGTCAAAGGAATTCCCTTATGGCGAGCTGCTATAAACCAGTTATAACACAACTTGTCTATTTTAGTACCATCGCCCGTCAAAAAGCTTCTTTTTTCATCTAAATTGCTGTTCGACTTCCACTTGTTTAGAAGGATTTCCTTATTTTTAATTATATCAGCAGCTTGTGTTTTTCCGATATCAAAACGCTTGGATAAGTTCCTTACACTTAACTTCTCCTTATTGTGCACTTCCACAATCTCAATTTTTTGTTTTAGTGTAAGAATTTTTCTATTTGGAGCCATTTCTATAATGAATGTGTCAGGTGTCACAGAACGTGTACCGAAAGAATGAAAATGGTAAATCGCCGGTTTACTCGGGGAATTCCCTCATTCAAGCCAGGCAGAGTTGCCCGACGTACGCTGCGCTTGTACCGAAGGATTGAAGTCGTTGAATCCCCGGCTTAACTCGGGAAAGTCCCGCAGTGAAGGCAGGCAGCGAAGTTGATATTCGACGCGATTGAGAAACATTATAGCGACATTATAGCGATAGAAAAATTATTTTTTATTTTGTTTTTTGACATTTTCTTGCGTGTCCGCGTCCGTTCAAGAGAATGTCCGTCCAAGAGGGAGTTAACACAATGCGAATTATATGAGAGTCAATCGGGACCGTTGAGAACCGTCCGTCCAAGGAAGGTGTCCGTGTAAGAGGGGTGTCCGCGAAGGGGAATTTTACTGATTTGGTGAGAGTGTTGAAGAAATAAAAACGTAGCCTTCTACTTGTTTGTAATAATACTGTATTTATGTTTGTTCATGTTCCAAATTTTGATATAAGTAGTCGCTGTCATATTATCAGAAAATAAAGACGTGTTTCTTTCACTTATTATATTAAAATAAGAGTTCGGTTGGAGACACGGACCTGGTCGGACGTGTCCGCTGCGGCGGTGCCGCCTAAACAAAATGGCGTCTGATAGCCAAGTGTACTTAGTATTTTAATATTCAATTGAATATTGTATTTAAGTGTCAGTGATTAGATTTTCTAAATAAACGGACTTAACATATTTATAACTAAATATATAACAGTTTTAAGAAATGTTGGGAGGCCATTTCTTAATTTCTGTAACAAATATTTCTTAACAGACTTACTTATGTTTATCAGTTATTAATTAACTATAACATGTTCAATGTTCGCTACCGCATTGCTGTGCGAATAAAATAAAATAATTTACAATGTCCCGTATATCGGATTCTTCTAATAAAAATTTGAAGATTCATGTCCTATCATGATTTTGGATGGCGTCTTCAAGATGGCGGTTTTCCAGAACAAAGGCATTTCACGGAGGAGATTAATTGTCGGGGTTGAGAGTTATCAGAGAGTTATCATGGAGTTACCAGGGAGAGCCAGAGAGCGAGGGGATTTCACTAATACCATTATCTTTAGCATAAGTTTCTTTACTTTTTACATATAACTATTTACTTTTAATAGTATATAAAATACATTATATGCAGAATGCAAAATATTTATTTTTAGCTTTAAGTTTTGTTTTGTTTGTATATGTTTAGTTTTAAGTTAGTTTTAAGATTATGATTAAATATTATCATACTTCTAGTCAGCCTATTCACCTGGCTCGACACTTACTATCACAGTAATATGTTGCAATCATGCGCATATTTTATATCTTTATATAAACTTAGTACTTAAGTATTTTCTTATCACATTATACGGTCTGCCTCTTGGCGAGTATTAACTTAACATGTATTGAATTTGTACTTTTTATGTTTAAATGAATAAATAACTTTTGAGTTTGAGTTTGAGTTATATTAAAATAATATTAATTAATAACTAAATTCATCAATAATGTCATAGAAAAGGAGATGAAATTCAACTAAGTACCTCGGTGGTATAATTTTTAATGCAGAAAGAGGTTAGTGGCGTTTTTACCGGAATGCGAAAGTGTAGAATTTTCTATGTAATTATTTATGGTGGTAAAATCTGTTTCATAAACCAGACGATATTACTAGTTTTCATCACCAAAACTATAGCCACCTATACTATGTGTTAAGTTTATTGTCCTAGAAAAATGACAATCACAAAATTATAGAACTTAACTTAACAAGAATTAGTAATCAAACAGATAAAGAAGAGAAAGTGCGAAAACAGCCAAGTACAATAACAAAAAGAGTCTTGATGGAATCCGCAAAATAGTTGAGGTGTTGGGAGATAAGAACAGTAATGAAGGAAATCGAAAATCATGATAAAATCTGGACTGAAACCAAAAGAATAGCTCAAAATAAAGTTCGATGAAGGACCTTTGTGACAGCCCTGTGCTACCAGGAGGGGCGAAGAAGGATAATAATACTGCGCTATAGACGGACGGACGGACTGATCCTTTGTATGTATAATCCGTTTTTCAGTGGAAAAGCTAAAAATAGTTTACAATCACTGCTCAAGCAGAGTCATTTACCCACTACATCCCTCCATCCAGGATTAAAGACGATTAGACGATTTTCTTTCAAACTCTACCAAAAAAATTTAATACCTTTATATCCTCCCCTAAATTCAATTATTGTCCTGGGAATCCTCTATTCATCTTCCATTTAAAAAAGACTTGCATTTCATACCTTCCACAGATTCGCTTAACGATGGCTTCCACATCTACACAAAGCTCCGAAATAAGAAACGGGAAAAAATAAGGGTATTTTCCGAAGGATTTCTATTGTTGGGCATTAACAAGCACTAATTGTCGGTCCTTTTTAATCCCAGGATGCATTAGCGGAACAGGTCTGCATTATCTACGATATTATTGATTGAAGTGGAGTAATTGAGTGCTCCAGGCAGATTTTCTAATTTCTTTCCAGCTGAGAAATCTTACAGGAACAGTCGGATCCCTGCGGCCTCGCCCGCCCCCCGCCCACATAGCAACAATTTGCTGAAAGAAAAACGAGGAGGAAAACCTTTGAATAAATTTCAATCCGTCATCAACAATTTTCTTAGAATGTTATAATATTGACATTGGTTGCTAGGATGGATACTCGGTTGCCTGGATTTTGCAGGAACGACACGACTAGGGTAGAAACCAATTTCATGGAAATCCACAATGAATGCTAAACGATAATGATTTAAGGAGCTTCCAGCCTAGATTTGTTGAATATTTGCTTTTTTTTTTTTTAAATTTTGATCGATGAATTTCACATTAAACATTTCCATCGAAGATAATGAGTTTCTTTTGGCATTAACAAAGTTTACAGTGTAGAGAAACTTTTTCTTCACGTGGAACTAGGCGCTTGTGCTTCACACACGACCGTCCATAGAGTATGGTATGCTCGAAGAGGCGATTTTTGTCTAATAAAAACACTTTTTCAATATTATTTTGGAAACTATGCACCTATAGGTTTTTAGCGTTTTTACTTGCCAAGCCACGTTTGTTTTTTCATTTCTACCACCTAGATAACTTTCCTTCATTCTTTCTTGCCATAAAAAATTGACCAACCAAAGTATGCATCTGGTTGCTCTGCATTGTAGGTTGCTCTCAGAGAGTTTGGCCCCTTGCACTGTTAGCTAAATTCCAATCAAGTGGTTTCACCTAGTTCTGAAGAACTAGATCAAGAATTTTATTTCCGGCTGTAGAATTAAAGTAGTATTGGACCAGCTACGTTAATGACGATACTCTTCGTTACTCGTAGTACAGCTACAAGAGCAATGGCCGCGCCAGGCGCGGAGGATCTACCAAAGAGTCTTTAGTAACACGTAATTCTCACCATGCTAAACACACTGTAAGGCATCCTCGCGAAGATGATTAAATATAGAGATCCTACACTACACCAAGTGATTCATGTATTCATGTGCGGTTTCAGAACAGGAAGCGTTTTTTTTTCAGAAGTTTAGGAAATGGCATCCTGTGTCCGGTACACAAAAAATATAGTTTAAAAAACTAAAAACTACGCTTCAATAAACTAAAAAGTAAAAAATAATTTTGAATGTAAAGTTTTTATTGATCTAGCCAGTATGTGGAAACAACCTACTTTTCGAAATGTAAAAAAGCGTGGGACTCGTTACCTATATCCTTATTTTATTAACACTTGAACTTTTCGCTAGTGCCCCACGCTATATTACATATCGGAAGGTAGGTTGTTTCCACATACTTTACATTCAAAATTATTTTTTACTTGCTAGTTAATTTCAAAGTAAAAGCTTATTTTTAAGTTTTTAAACTATATTTTTTAATTTCTACTTTTTAGTCTATTATATGTATGTTGACCTCCATTTTGTGGTGACCGATTTAAAATGACGTCACCCAATTTACTGTACTATCAGACACATTTAATTGATAGCCATAGGGCTTTGGAATGATGCCATATAGCTAATTGTATTCTAATTGTCATACCCTTTCATTTCATACCAGATTGCATTTACTACGTTTATAAGCGGAGTTTCACTCCCGCATCTTCAATCCAAAGTAAAACTCCCGATGCGTTTATAAGCAAATGGAGTGTAAATCCAAAATATTTTCTGGTCTGAGATGACAGCTCCAAGCTCAAATTCAAAATCATAGCAAAGACAAATATAAACCCAATGTTTAATTTAATGTATTTAAAAATATCAATAAACAAAGAAAAAAAACTATTGCAGCAAAATAAAACACCCAGCTTCTTCTTTACAAACTTTTCCCCCGTCGAAAAAATTCTCACTCCCAGTCAGCGTTTATAAGCACAACATAAACCGGGATCGAAGTTTCACTCCAGCTTTTTCTTCGGGAGCGAAAATCCAAGTTCTGGATTTTCACTCCCGGTTTATAAGCGGTGTTTCACTCGGGATCGAAACTTCCATCCGGAGGAAAACTCCGCTTATAAACGTAGTAATTGTCACGCGAACTATACATATGTGCAAAATTTGATGTTGATCGATTATACGAAAGTGGGTCAAAATCAAGTTGCAAGATTTGTTTACATACTGCATACAACAGGCAACATACAGGTGAAACTAATATAAAGCGTATAAAAAAGAGAATCACAGCGTGTACTAATTATCGCGGTATGACGTTGTTGAGTGGGAAGAGAGGCGAGGAAGAGGAAAAAACCAAATTCGAGCCGATCTTCATGAGCGTAGTCACAATTATTACGAAACTATAAGTTTCTCTACAAAAAATCCTGAACACTCAACCTCCGGCCCGCCGGCAGCCCGGCCTTTCGTTCATTTACTCGAATGGGTCATAGGCCAATCCGGTCCTGAGACCCATATAAAAGATATGGAAATAAAATGGAGCGAGCATGTCGAGGGAATAAGGAACATAATCCTCCACAAATCCCCTCAATTACTGGCTTAAAGCTCACTTACATTTAGCGAGCTTACAAGCTACTAGCCGGCGACAGTGACAATGACACACAAAACTTTCCATTCGCCCAGTAGACAACTAGCTGGCGCGAAGTAAAATCGTCATGTTGTAGTTAATGAAACCAAATAATGAGATACTCGCCTCTAGTTCACTAGCAACTATGATGACACAGGGCTAGTTTACTAGCTAAAAAGTTCACATGCCGGAGAGTAGCCGTTTCAACTTTCTCGGCAGATTGTTAGATAGATTTAGTTAGATAGTGAACATGATGACACTGGGCAGCTAGCGAATTCGCCAGTTAGTATCTTTTAAACCCGGTCATTGTGATCGAACCTTTATGTAGGCTACATTGACATCATTGGATGAACATCACGAGCTGTACAGGACGCTTTCACCTAGATGAAGCGGGCGGCACGAAAGCTGGGACTGCACATCAACAAAAGCAAAACAAACATAGTTGGTCTGCAAGAAAACCTTGCACTGTAATAAAAAAGTTTAAAAAACTGAAAAAAATAAGCTTTTATTTTAAAATAAACCAAAAAGTAAAAAATATAATTTTGATTGTAAAGTTTTTTTGTTGAAGCCACTTACTTAAATGTAAAAAAGCGTGGGGCGCTCTTTACCTACATATATTCTTATTTATTTATACCGGGCCTTTCCGTTAGCGCCTGACGCTTGTTTACATTTAAGTAAGTGGCTCCAGCAGTAAAAATTATACATTCAAAATTATTGCTATTATTCTGTTGGCAGGAATATTTGATTTTCGCTAAATTTTGCGATTGCTAGAATATGACATTCATTGGGATTACACCATCCGAGCTGCTATGATTTCGTCAAATTCTCATCAAAGAAAAACCTTATTTTCGATATTATGAAGGCCTAGGTTATTACTTACTCAGAGCCACTTTGATGCATATTCGATTCAAACTCGTAGAAGAGTGGTATTTACTTTCTTTCCTTTTATTTATGGCACCTCGCCTTAGTTAAAGTATGACATTGTACTGTCTCAAATGAAAAAAGAGGCACCTCTTACAAATTCAGTTTATAATCGTGTCCTACTCAACACTACTCAATAGTAGCTTTTCACCTCGCAACGCACGAAAATAGAAAAAGGTGAATGAACTCGATGAGTTTTAGTATGCAATTCCTACACGAAGGACCATGGGTCTAAAGCACTGACATAATAATGGACTGCTCATCAGCAATTATTCCCATACAAACCGATGGCACCAAAATGGTATAGTCGACTCGCTCATCCATAAGCCCCCAAACTGACAGAAGCACTCAGAAGTAAAATCAGACTGACAGAAATAAAATCAGGTTAAATCAATTAGAAAAAAATAGACGGGTATAGTGATGTTTATATCTTTTGCTCTTTTCCCCATAGACCCCCGGATTTTGACATACAGAATGTCAATTGCTAAAACAGGCGTTAAGAACTTAAATCAGATTGATACACATAAAATTTGCAAATTAATGAAAAAAGGCATTTTAAAAGGTGAAAAAGTGAAAATAGTGTTTATTAATTTTTTTAAACAAAATATTTGTGTTGTTTTAATATTTTAAGTACGTATTTAAAAAAAATGTAAATTTCAAAAGTGATTCCGGTGTTTACATGGAGTGAAAAAAGGTTTGTAGCCTATGGAACAAATTGGTGCCATGAAAAATTCCTCATGAGCAGTCCATTCTATATGTCAGTGGTCTAAAGGCACAAGCTTTTTTATGGCAAGGAACCGTGCGGAGACCTCCGAACGTCTCTCTTACCAAAAAAAAGCTCGTGATCCCTGAACTATGGTGTCTCGTGTAGGAATGGCCATAGAATCACATTAAATAAAATAAACTGTGCGAAGTTAACTCGGCCTATGTTTACAAATAAGAACTATGGCTATATATTTTAGGAATACTGGATTTTATGTAAAGTGAGTATAATGAAACTCGAAGGAAGCACAATAACTTTGCAATTTGAATTAAAACAAAAATTAATGCCACCCGGTGAGTTTCAAATTCCGGATAGGTATTTTACTCACCCGGAATTTTCCGCATGTGTACTGCTACCCACCATTCCCACATTATCCGGCCGGCTATCCAAAATGATCGCAGAAGGTCAAGAACATTAAAGATCGTTGGGTTAAGTATATTAAACTGAGTAATGAAAATATTTAAAAATAGATACAACTTTTACCAAAAAAAAAGTTGTATTTATTTTTGAACAAATTCAAAGAACGCATCTGTTACATTATGTGACAAGACTTTCTTTTGCAATATTCTGGAGAGACAGAAATTAATGCATTTTGTTGAATTGTGAAATGTAGCTTCTTTGTTTATGAGAGAGACTAAAATGCAACAAATTTCCCAGTCTTTATTAAAATTCCAGGAAATTTCGTAGTAGATATAAATATATTCTAGAGATTTTCGTAATATTCACTAAAATACGCGCTATGGAGCCGCCAGTAAAAACAAACATTATGAATTTTCTCTCAGTTGTGCAAGAAATATTGGTATTAATATGTATTGTAATTGCTTTTGCTGTAACAAGTTCAGCTTTCACACCTCCCACACGAAACGTAACAATGAAACAGCACGCTAAAAACATCCCATTTTAAAGGGGGCGCGGAATATTTCTGTCGGCATAGTAAATTTTAGTCAAGTACGAATCTACATATATATTAATAAAAGAAAGTGTGTCTTTGCGTCTGTGAGTTTGTGTGTGTCTGCTTGCCCGTACCGTCACGCGTTGGGGCCAAACTATAAGAGATGGAAATCTAATTTTTTTGTAGATGCATGGATACTGCGACAGGTGGAAGTAAATTTCCGTTTTTCGAAATTATAATTAGTTTTTTTTTAATTAATTAATTACTACGATCTATGCCTCTTGCAACTTCATTTTGACCCATTTTCATGTAACCGATCAGGCCTGAATTTTTCCCATATGCATACTTCGCGTGACAATGCAATATGACATTTTTGCAAAAAAGTCAAGATGGCGGTTCCAAGATGGCGGCCGAATTGTGTTTCCCGATCCCCGAAATGGGTAACAAATGAAAGGATATTACGAGTAGAGTACAATTACCTAAGAGGCGTTATTCTAAATTCAATCGGAAGACTGAATAAAAAGTAGAAAATATAAACTATCAACTTGAAATTTTGCACATATGCATAGTTCGCGTGGCAATGCAATCGGCCATTTTGTCAAAAAAGTCAAGATGGCGGTTCCAATATGACGGCCGAATTTTGCGATTCGACTCCTGGTATTGGTATCAAATGAAATACAAGCTGTGAGGCGTCATTCCAAAATCAAAATGGCGGCCAACAAATAATGGCGGATTACCTTTTTCTTGACAGGCTACTCGGAATGGGTTCCAAATAAAAGGGTATGAGAAGTAAAACAAGTATGGAAGAATATACGTAAACTTGGAATTCATACTGGGCCTGTAAATGCTAGCGACCTTAACCTCGACACCGAGCTTATGAATCAATCATTTATCCAACCGTTAATGCCCTTAGATACTAATCTAGAACAGAGAGCTGCACTCTCGTTTGAAGGCTTCAGCTTTAGATGTGTGGATGCGGCCGAAGTGCTTGCATCGCTAAATTCTGTTCGTTCAAATGCCACTGGTATTGATGGTGTTGAACCTCAATTTTTCCAGCTTATCATACCATATGTGATCGATGCAGTTACTCACATATTCAATTGCTGCCTAACCTATTCTGTATTTCCCTGTGCATGGAAGAAAGCGTTCATTGTGCCAATACCTAAAAAAACCTCTCCCTCTGACATATCTGACTTCAGGCCAATTAGTATCTTATCCTACCTGTCCAAGGTTCTGGAGAGAATTATGTATGATCAGATTCAATCCTTTCTTGTTGAACGTAATTTACTGTGTGAATGGCAATCTGGCTTTAGGCGATTTCATAGTTGTGGGACTGCACTGCTGAAGGTCACCACGGATATTCGAGCTAAGTTGGATGATAACGAGACCGTGGTGTTGGTTCTGCTTGATTTTTAAAAAGCCTTTGACACCGTTAATCATAAACTCTTGCTGTATAAACTTGCTGCTCTCTTCCATTTCTCATCTTCTGCTATCTCCCTCCTCTCCTCATTCCTCTCCAACAGGTCACAGTGCATCAAGTACTCATCTTTTCTTCCTGTGCCATCAGGAGTACCGCAGGGCTCTGTTCTCGGACCTTTGCTCTACACATTATTCACGAATGATATGTCTACTGTCATCCGGAACTGTTGTTTTCACTTCTTTGCTGATGATACGCAACTATATACCTCATCTTCATCTGATAAGCTAGGTGAATGCATTAAAAGAGTGAATGATGACTTGCGCAGTATCACAAGCTGGGCGCCTAAAAACTATCTTCGACTCAATCCTACCAAGTCCGTGGCACTATTTATCAGCCGTCGCTCAGTTAATGCTCATGAGCTAAATACTATCACGATTGATGATACTCCTCTACGTATTTTGAATAAAGCTACGAATTTGGGTATTGTGGTGAACTCAACGTTGACTTGTTGCGACCACGTCTCGCTGATCCTTAGTAAAGTTTATAGTTGCCTTCGAAGGCTACGGTTATTTGGTAAACTCCTACCTCAACAGTCACGCCTAAGACTGGTAAAGAGCCTCATCATGCCGCATTTTTTGTACGGCATCTCGAGTTATATTGCCTTGGATGCCATTTGCAGGCATCGTCTGAATGTGGCATTTAATGACTGCATTAGATTTTGTTTTGGCTTACGACGAAAGGCTCATGTTTCGACTTATCGCAAATTTCTCATCCCCTGCAAGTTCTTGTCTTACCTTGACATACATGCATTATATTTACTCTACAAGGTACATCTTACCAGTAATCCCATGTACTTGGCTAATTTTATAGTACCGTTACAGTCACGTCGCCTGTTAAGCTTCCGTATACCTTCATACAAGAGCAGAATTGGTGGTCGATCCTACTTCTTGCACACAATCAGACCGTGGAATAATTTGCCTCCCTCTATAAGGGGAGCCACTTCAGCGGCGGTTTTCAGGAGCAAACTTATAAAGCATTTTTCTGTTGGTTAAGTTTAATATTTTTTTTTTAATTTCGTGTCTGTTGTCTTCTCGCGAGTGGTCTAATTCATATTTAGTTTTATTTAGTTTTAATTAGTTTCGTATAGCATTGCAATAGTTTTCTTTCTTTTTATTTGCATTTTCCTGTCTTTTTTCTCTCTCTTTTTTTCCTACTGCTCTAGTTTGTAATATTGTACTCTAAAAGATTTGTATCTTATGTGCACTTACCAAATAAATAAATAAATAAAAATAAAAAAATAAATAAAGTCAAATACTATTAGCTGTGTGGCGTCATTCCAAATTCAAAATGGCACAAACACAAAATGGTGGCGAACACAAAATGGGGGATTACATTTTTTTTACAACGCGCTCGGTATGGATATCAAATGAATGGATGTGACAAGTAGAATTGTAGAAGTTGTGTGGCATTATTCCAAATTCAATATGGCGGCCAAAACAAAGTGGGGGGTTACGTTTTTCTTTACCAGCAACTCGGTATTGGTATCAAATAAAAGGGTAAGACAAGTTGAATACTGTTAGCTGTGTGAGATTAACTTTTTCTTCATGATGCCCTTCGTTATGTGTATCAAGTGAAATTGTATGACGTGTGTAGTACACAGAGCTGGATTGGCTTCCTAACCTACCGGGAATTTCCCGGTGGGCCGTACCGAATGTTAAATCAAAAATGTTTCCTTTAAATAATTTTTTTTTAAATAACAGAAAAATATAAATCAATTTTTATAATTTCAAATTTTCTTAAAGTTGATGGCGTATCACGATTCCTTTAAATAACACAAATCTCGTCTCCTACGAAATTACCAATTAGTTTGTTGGAGACTTACTACCCCGTTTAAGACTAGGTTGAAAAATTGAGTCTAGGTTGAGTTGAAATTGCGACCACCGTATAAGAACTGAGTTCACTTTGGGTTGAAATTGAGTTGAATTGAATTTTTCTGTGAAATTATCATTTATAGATACATACGTAAGTTTTTTTAAAAACAAGAAGAAAATAATTTTATATTCCTGTACAAGCCAATGCCGAAGGCAGACTTCACGGATTGTAAACAAACAAAACAAATATCACCTCAACCCAATTTAACTCAATCCGCCTATATGAGGCGAAATATCAACTCGACTCAGGTAGGAGAGATAAGTTGAGTTGAGTGTACCCTGTTTCAACTCGACCTCCATTTATTACTGGGTTGAACCTGGGTTGAACTTAGTCATAAACGGGGTAAATAAATTATTGGACTTATTTGGTACTTTTCGACATAAGCTTAGGTAACAAGTAAACCAATAAGGCCAATTTTAAAATCAAAATTCTTCAAAAGTAAAAGCTGTAGCATACAAATAGTCGGGACATTTTTCATAGAAAATATTCCAAGCTTTCTAATTTGGAAAGAAAGGGAAATTGAAGTTGAAATTTTAGTTAACAAAACCAAAATTTTGACGTTGACACCTCATGATTATTGAAGTTGGTAGGGTGGAACCGTCACCTTTACAATTTGAGAAAGGTGGGATTATTCTCCGTACACTACTTGTTCATGAAAATAACTTTTAGGGTAACAAGAATACAGGGTGATATGTTAAAATCAATCAAAAATAATTCAAATTGCCCTAGAGGCTAAACCCTTACGATAATAGTGGTAAATCTACAAAAATTTTCTAGAGATTTTGTTTTTCCTGAATGGTACAGTTTTTTCACATTAAATTCACCGTTTTGCAAATCAAATTCACCCGTTCGAAAATTAAGTACTTTTACATTATATATTACTAGCTGGAAACCATTGCGCCTCGATGCGCCCATAAGCCAAAAGTATGGCGTGCGCCAAAACAATTAGGAATCTCAAAATCGATTGGCAGTGAGAGTCCCAACTCCCACAACGGAAGTACATCCGAAAAGTGTCACTCCGTTCGTTTAAAAGCCCAAATACGTGGTATTTTTAGTGACTATGATTTACCTCATAGGAAATCTATTCTTAAATTGATAACTTTTGAATGCACAAAAGAACTTTACTTGATTGTTAGAATAAAACGTATTGAAATGTGCCGAAATTTATTAATTTTCTGGTCCTAAATTTATTCTCAGTCCAGCCCTGGTAGTACAGTAAGCTGTGTAGCGTCATTTTAAATCTGATATGGCAGTCACCATAAAATGGATTTGATATTTTTCATTATACATTTTTCCTACCGCGGGCTGTGCTGCACACATAATCTTTGTTTGTAATATTTCTGTCGGCATAGTAAATTTTAGTCAAGTACGAATGAATAATAACTTACATGACACTTTTTGAACATTGATTATAAAAATAGCCACAAAAAAATTTATGTATTTCGCTCAAGCTGTCAACGAAAAGTGCAACGTTGCATGAACTGCATCTGAAATTTGTTGCACTCTAAATCCGTCTAGGTATTGCATATGTACGTACATGCCTGGGTGCAACTAGTGCAGAATCCGAGAACATCTAATCTCTACATCAAAGAATTTATTTTTTTCACTCTTTTCATAAACAAAACGGAATTAAAATTTGGCTATGAAGAATTGTGATAATTTTAGAATGCAGAAAAAAATGTGAAGGCGTATTTCGGCAGTTTATCAGATTCTTAGAAGTTCATTGTCAAACCGCCTTTGATTCTCTGTGTGTAATCAGTTGGAACAGCGAAATTTAAGATTAACGCCGGAAAAAATACACTATGTAAAAAAATACTGGGGAATTTTGTAAATATGTCACAAAGTGACGGAGCTCTGCCAAAAAAAAGTGTTTTTGTTGTCGGAAAATTTCTTACGAATTTATTTTTGTCAAATAATTGGCGTTTTTTTGAAGTTCGTTAATCTCCATTAACGAACTGAAGACTCGAAGAAAAGGGGGCAGGTGCTACATGCTACTAAATAGTAAAACGAATTTCATGAATTACTTTCAAATGAACCCAGAATTTTGTTTTGTAACACACCTCAATTCACGGCTAGTAGATTAGTATAAATCGTTGGTTTTTTGGCTACATTCCCCTCAGAAAGAATTTCAGTTCCAACTACATAGACATAGGACGAACTCTTTTATTCTAGATATCAAACGTACTGGACGAAATATTTTTAGAATTCTGTCTGGATTTACACAAAAGAAAATAATTGGAATTTATTTTTTCGTCAGATAAAATTTATTTTGAGATCGAGGGAATATTTTGACAGATAGGAATGTTTATGTGTCGTGCGACCAAATATATTACGTACTATCGTATTTGGAGGGTGGGCTTTATTATCGATGTACCAAAATTAAATCTCTGGGCAAACAATTTTTTTACTTTTTTAATCAGATAAAATGTCTGGGTGTGAACACTTTTATTGGATTGTCCCAGGGGAAATATGTATGTATATTTATTGACAAACATGTTTCTATGCTCACTCAAATTCATGTCATGTGCATTTTATTTTAGAAAAGGTACGGCATATTCGAAAATACCGACATTATATCTTTTTATCAATTTTGCCGGAAAGCCCAGGAAAATCGTTTCAGCCCACACTAAACCAATTAACCCTAATTGATTTTCACCATCTATAACCACAGCTATGTATGTTTTCAACAACGATTTATTTTATGGCGTGTTATGAAATTTTGAAATCTAATTAGAAATTTCAGGTGTGTGTTTTTGGTTAGTATCCTAGCCAATTTAAATTTATTAAGCCTTGATTTTACTTGGAAAATTATGAAACCGGATTAGAGTTTCGATTAATCGATATCAAAATTTTGAAAAACTGCTTTTCTTGGGGGACCATGTTTGATAAATTAATAAACAATAAAAGCAAATAAATGAAAAGGGGGACATTTCCATTTTAATTTCCTTTTAGGGGTTTTCCATAAATTACGTGAGGTGATTTTTGGGATTTTTACGTGGATCTTTATGGTCAATTTGTGCCCGAAGATCTGAACTTCTATTCAGTTTCAAGCCGTGAATTTACGCCTCGAATTCACACCGTATCCAGTCGGACCTGAAAGCAAGGCGCGAACTAGGCGCGAAAACCACCCAAACTCGCATTCGCGCTTGTTCGCGGTTGTTCACGGCGTGAGTCTGGAGCTGGCTTAGGGCATAAATAGAATTCCCCATACATTTAATTTCTCCGCGCCGTTTCTCCCTTCAAATATAGTGGTCCGTGTATTTTAAAGGTTTATCCAGTCAGGAAACTGTGCGTTTAAAGTTTACGTTGGGGCCATGGACATTTTTACACGTTCATTAACAGCCTGTTATGCTAAACTCTCGTCTTCGCCAGGGTGTCTGTAAGGAATCATGACGAAACCTGCATGTCACGGCATGTCAGGTGGATACCTGAAGTTCTCATCCCTCAGTCAGACTGAATATTGTGTGGACTTCATCGGCCCGTGCCGTGTAAGTAAATGGGAACTTTAGTGCAGTTTTCTACCAAATTTACACCGTTTCTTGAAGAAAAAAAAATACATGATCTTTGGCGAGAACCCCCTACGTGAGGTTGGATGACATTCGACTCGACCCCCTCCTCTCCTAAACGACTCACATAATTTATGGACGACCCCTTACATCCGAATTCTTTCGGGCAGCACCGATTTTTGTGAAATTTGGTAATTAATCTTATTTTACCCTCTTCTTCAAAAGTTATATGTTCTTGATGCGTGCTTTTTGTTTATAAGGGGGTGAAAACTACCCCTTTTGCCAAAAAATTTAAAAACAATATATTTAAGCAATATTTCGATTAAACCATGTATAAATATGTAAAATAAACTTTCTTTCATATACTGGAATGCAATTTATGATTACATTTAATGTTTCAGCCCTTCAAACTCCCTATGACGAAATTCACAACAAAAGTAATTTTAAGCAGTTTATAATTTTTTAGCTGTGCAATTATAATAAATTAAAATCCCTCTTTGTTTATAGGTACTATTATTTCTAATTCGTTGCAACGTCTGAACCTGTTAAAACTACCCCATATTACGATATTTGTATAATAAATTGTCATCAAAAACTTGAAATTTTGGAATGGTGCATTTATATTGAATTAAATTTCAAATAAATGTATAGAATTGGGCCTCCAGAGTAAAAACGCTCCAAAAATATTTGCAGCCATTTAGGGTGATTTTTGAGTGCCCCTAAAGTAGTTTCATGGCGGCACCTCTGGGATGGTAGCCAAGTGCCTTACTCCCTAGACTACGGAGACCACCAACATTTCGAAGACCTCGAGCTTGTTGACGTCCGGCTTCAGCAGTGTCCACGTTTCCGATCCATAAAGAAGAATCCGAAGGATCAACCTTCGGTAAAGTCGTACTTTGGTTCTGATGGAAATATTTGTTCGTTTCCATATGCACCAGTTGAGCGAGGCGAATGTTGCTGTTGCCTGGTCGATGTGGCTGTGAACTTCGGTCGTCGATGCCACTTTTTTCCTTAACCAATGACCCCAAATATTTGAGCATCGGAATCTGTCCGATTTGGCTCCCAGCAAGGTGAACACTGGCTTTCGATCTGTCCCCTGTGAGCACTTTGGCCTTTTCCGCATTGAGTTTTATTCCGTGTGACGAGGCAATGCGGGCAATGTCGTATAAGATGTCCGTTGAAGGCGAAGACGAACGACGAAAATCAAGTCGGTTACGAAGTTGTTGTCGTCGTATCGAACTCCGCGTTGTCCATCGAATGCTTCACGCATAATCGCGTCGATCACAACGTTGAAAAGAAGTGGCGAAGCGACGTCTCCCTGTCGGACACCCGTTTGAATCGGGAACTGCGCCTCCGTTGAAGTTGAGCCACCGTACGAGGCTTGATGAAGTTGGATGGTTTTCAATGGCACGTGTGCGGTTTTCAAGGCTCTCTACAAGCTGTTCCAACGACGCTATGGAAAGCGGATTTGAAATCGATGAAAACGAAGACAGTTAGTTTGCTGCGATGAGTTCTTTGTTACATTAGTTGAGTGCGAATATTTGATCAATACATCCTCGATGTGGTCTGAATCTCGCTTGTTCTTTCCGACTCGTTCTCGATCGATGTTTCTGTAGCCTCGACTCTTTTGCTAACGATCAAAAGGACGCTAATACCGCCATAATTCATGCATTCCCGACTGTAGCCTTTCTTCAAAATTTACACAACAATCCCTTCTTCCACGCCGACGGGACACCACGCCGACACGATCCGAATTCCATATATGTGTTATGAGGACGTGGAGCTGTTGTGATAAGGCATCACCTCCAGGTTTGATCATTTCCTCGGTTACTTGATCTATTCCCGGTGCTTTTCCATTTTTCAGCCGTCTTCACCTCGATCATGCTATTTGAAACACACGCCCGATGGTCGGGTACCGTAGGTACGCCCAATTCTTCTTGGCTGGTGGTGGCGACGTTTTTTCGTTCTTTGTAATCGCTTCTGTAATTGCACGTACGATCGTCAATGTCCGGATCAGGTAAGTTGTAGTTCCACCCACGAGCTTGTTGAAAAAGGTCCTTGTCCATCGAACTATTATGAAACATACTGAACGCCGGAGGTTCGTGCTTCGATCGGCCAACTTTAAGGAGCTCCTTCCTGCATCGTGCCTCAGTGCGGCCAGTTAATTGTTGGTGCGCAGTAGAAATGGTGTCAGGACACTTGTTGGCTTGATTATCGGACACTTCACTGTAAATTACCACCTTTGGAGGGTAGCAAGGGCGAGGACCCCACATGTAGGCTTTGCCTGGAAGAGGATGAGTCTGCCTTTTATGTTCTATGTGTGCCTCGCGATAACGAGGAACATTCAAGTCTAAGCGACAAGCCACTAGGCTGAACCTGTTCAAGTGGTCTGGCCTACAAATATGAGTAAAAAGGTCTAGTACCATAGACCAAGCAAGGAGCCGCGGTGCCTATGGTCCTAGCGCTATTTTTTACTATATTGGAACACTGACCCATAGGAATGTGGTAGCCCTAGCAAAATTTTACCAAAACTACCACGGCGTTTGCTCCTCTAAAATGGTCCACTGCACCAGCTCTCTTCCAACACAAGGCAAGTTCGCTTCTCTCATTCTCCAGCTTTAGTTAATATATTTGTTCCTGAATAGAATAACTCGATTGTGGAGCAACCTTCCCCAGTCAGTATTTCTGAATTTATTCAACATCCGAATGCTCAAATGCACGGCTCATCGTTTTTTTCTCCAGGACTCTCCAGACTCTTCTTAACCTATTGCATCGTTTCTCATCCTTTTGCGACCCCTTAAAAGCTAAAAATGAAGTAAAAAATCTTGCAACCCAAACCAAGCATTTGGAGCGTTTATCTCGGTAAGAAACCCAAAATTGAACCTGATGGAGACGACAGGAAAAATAAACATCTCATCCGTCAAATCGGTGGTAAAATTGAGTTATTATGGTCGATCCTCATTATATCCGTGAGGGCACGGCACCAATGCTTCTCGGTGTCAGTGGCTTCCGTGATAAATTTTTCACTGACATTTACACATCACCGCCTTTTCCGTATCAGTGCTCAATGTTCAATAGGATCTGCGGTAACTTTTTAGTTTTCGAATTTGGACAGTATTCTTAAGTGCATATTGCAATTTAGCGTGAAATACCTTGCTGCAATAACAGGAGGAAAAGAATAAAAACAAGAATTTGTAGATATCGTTACTGCACCGTGTCGGATGTGTGGGAACATGCTGCACCTTTCCCAAAATTTGTTTCCATAGAATTGCATCGTGACGATATTTTTTTTCACTGGTGCCCCGGTACTGCACTGAAGTCATCGTCACGTCACGGATATGTGTGGATCGACGTTTATCGGGAAAATCATGGCTAAATTCTCGGATTTTATATAGTTGTTATTACATGCTTATATGTATATGTAACACTTGATTATAATTTAAAATACATTTGCTTATCAAAATATTTTTTTTTTGCACAGATTGTGACCCGTATTTCGAAACAAGCTTACTACTATACTCATTGGACAAAGACTTGTTCTGGCAGTACAAAGGGCGGCTCCGATGCTTAGTTCTGTCACATAAAAGAAAGTTTGTGCCCCAGATGCCAGCATAAATTTCCCATAATTCTGTGATGATGATTTTCCCAATGTAATTAAAAAATGATCTGCTCGCTAAATTACCGATATTGAGTGGGAAATTAGTTCTTCAGCTGAATATTTACCAAGCAATTTTCATTTCATTTCTGACATTTTTGCCTGCCCTATAAAAATATTTATGGCAACGGTCGCTGCCAAAATGTCCGGTGCCAAGTTCTTTGAATGACTTCCAACGAAAAGCCAATTAAAATCTCTGTCGTTGATGAGACACAACAACAACAGCACGCGTGTTTCAACAATCTTAATTACAACTAATTTAAGTGTTTCACGCGATAAACAAAAGATAGCAGCACCAATGGGGGAGCACAGTGATAAGAAACGTAAAAATCCCGAGTCAATAAAACGGCGAATAGGTGAGTGAACGACCCGATTCACCCCCGCAATCCAAACATTATGGCGATTATAGCTTATAATATCATCATTACCAAATGCCACTCTCGGAAGTTCGTGTCGTGCCGTTTGGGGTCTTTTAAGGACACACCTGTTTCGCTTTTTTTGGTTGGCTGTTTACCTGGTGGCAGACTGGAAGGTTTGTTTGGATATGTCAGCAGTTTTATCAATAAAATTATCCCGATATCAAGTTGAGCAGCAGTTCAGACGATCGGGGTGACCTTTTGGCTGTGGTCGAGCATTAGCATAAGCGTTGGTTGCTGCTGATGTGCTTTGCTTCTTATGGACACTTGGTGTTAAGAGAAAGGATTCATAATTATGAAATCCCCATTCGAAATTATGGGAACATTGAAATTAGTCGGGCCGCCCTGACCTACAGGCATGGGAACTTTCAGACCGTGAACGATGAAGGGGCAATGGAACATTATGCGGCATCGGAACGATTCTATTAGAGGTCGACAGCAAACTTCCTGATTAGTGTGCTCGAGTGACCACGAGTCAATTGTCTGACCAGTCAAGTGGGAATAGACGTGGATCGCGTGCTGCCACTTAGTATATCACATATCCAGTCGTTCGTGCCAACACAGAAGCTGGGAAAATACGAGATGGAATTTATCGAGCTGGCCGCCGAAACTTTGTGCTCTCCATTGTTTTTAGTCGATGCTGAAGACAATGGAAACTTTCAGTTTTAAGCTAATGACAACAACAACAACAACAAAAGGACTCTCTCTTTCTCCCCTTTTTGATACCCACACTTTTTACAAACACCTTTGACGAGACCTCGACATGCTGTGGGCGGATAAATTCAAACCATACGGCAAAGTTGGCTTGCACATTGATAGTGTTGGCCTGTCCACCCACATTCAATCCTTTGTCCTTTGTGGTCCTTGTGAAAGGCAATGTTATGCCCAAATGCTGTCAACTTTTAGACTCATGTTAATATATCCTCCCCCTCCCCCATCACCGTTTTTTCTACATCTTGTTCATTCTCATTTATTTTCAGGCTCGAATACAACGACAGGAAGATGGGCACTGGCCAATGCTTCTGGGCCGTATTCTATTTTGCTTGCCTTTGTAGCGCCTCGCTGTAAGTATTACTCTATGTCCTTTAAATTTACTTTATGTGTATTTGTGGTTTTTTTTTTTCTATTTATATTTTCTTATTTATTATGACACTTTTAGGATTAAATGGTTTAGTGTTGAACTACGTACATATAATCCTAGATAACTTAGGCTTTGGGTTTAGTAAATCCATTCAATTGAAAATTGTTTTGTTAAAATCGGTCTAATGAAAGTTGAAAGTTCAACGTTTTCTGCAGAGAGCTAATGAAGAAAAGCTGCCTCAGAAAAGCAATCATTGAGGCAAGGTACCTTCCTTCAAGCATTACAAGGGCTCTTACCTAATCGGTAATCGCTATCTTATTCTACAAACTATTCAGGGCTTATTTTGAACTTGGTTACATCAAGTCTGTCTGGGGGAACGTCAAAATTGCATTTATACTCCAGATAGGGCATTCTCATTACACCCAGATTAAATCTTTTTAGCTGATAATCCTCTCGCTTACCGCCTTGAAGACAATGGAGAACATTGTCGACAACGAAATAAGATATTTCACCAGTGAACCAGCCACTCTACAACACATGTACCAAGAGGTCCCCGGTAATGACCTTTCACAATGGTAATCAACTTCTTCAACTTTGGTGTTTAAGCTTTTCTACCCAGGCTAAAGCAGATTATGTGGCCATTGTGGTAACCGCCGAAGCATTTAACTTATACCTATATTCGAAAAACAGTCATATCGCAATCATAAGTGTGTAAAGTGAGTAAAATGAGACAATTGGTAGCAGGTCACATATTAGAAAAATCAGTTTTCTAGCATATTTTTTTATAACATTCCTTCAATTCAGAATACAGACAGAAACGTGGAGAGCTGCTCGGACATTCGCATATACCCTTAATGCCTTTTTTTCCTGTGTGAGGTATTGGGTCCAAAGGTACTGTGGCCTTTCATTTGGCCTATTGTACTACAACCCCTGTACCTCATATTTGTAGGCCAGACCCTTAAAACAATTTCAGCAGTCTGCCTAGTGCACTGACATATAGTAATGGACTGCTGATTGACCATGCTGAATGGCACCATTTTTCTCCAGAAATAGAAAACCTTTTTCATGCAAACAAAAAAAAATTTCTTCGAATTTAGGAGAAAATAAGTGATAAGATGTTTGTTATAATTAACGGAAACAAATTTCCATCACTCATTTTTATTTATTAGTAGTTTTTTCATTAAATAAATGTATTTATTCCAAAACTGTGACGGTTATTTCCCCTGTTTAACGAAGTTTTCAAAATAGCTCAAGAGTGAGACAGAAGAACGAAAACTATACCTGTCTATTTTTTTTTTCTAATTATGTTTATATCGCTGACATGCGCTGACGATTACAGTTCATTGGAATTTAACGTGAGAGTGAGGCAGCAATAGTTTTTGGTGCCACTTTTTTGTATGGGATTTTGCTTATTTAGCAGTCCATTACTATATGTCAGTGGCCTAGTGGCTTGTCGCTTAGACTTAAGTGTTCGAGCAGGGACTCCTCGGACAAAGAAACCCTGCTCCTTCCTATTGCGGGGCACTCACAGAGAACGTGGAGGGCAGACTCATCCTCTTCCAGGCAAAGCCTTCATGTGGAGTCCTTCGTCCTTCCTATCCTCCAAGGGGTAATTTAGCGCACAGTGTCCGCTAATCAAGCCATCAAGTGTTCTGACATCATTCCTACTGCGCCCAAAAAATTCCTTGGTCAGACCACCAGTGTTCCAGTACCAGTATGTTTCATCAAAGTCCGATCGGCCAGGGTCCTTTGCAGCAAACTGGACGGTGCCCCAATAGTCGGCTCTGGACCGATGAATGCAATATCAGAGCCCTGTTTAGCCAGGGTATCCGCATTTTCGTAGCCTTTGAAGCCCCGGTGACCAGAGACCCAGAAATACGGGACCTTAGCGCTCTAATTACCGCTTGGTTGTCAGAGAAGATAAAAATCCCTTTATTTTGGTAGGTCCTTCTTAAGTTCTTACGAGTGCATTTCAGAATAGCGTACACCTCTGCTTGAAAGACAGTTCCTAGGGTGCCTAGGCTTATCGCCCTGATAAATATGGTGCTTTCACGCCAGATTCCGGCACCCACACCTGTCTCCGTTTTAGAGCCATCCGTGTACCTTACTAGTCCGCCCGGCAATACTTTATGAAAAGTCCAGGTTAGCACAGAAGGTTGCTCAGATTTTCAGATTCAAGAAGGGCATGCAGTCCAATAGCATCCCCGCTTCCGAAATTTCTTCTATGATGTTGATTATTATAGATTGACCTCGCCCAAGACCAGCGCCCAAGTGACCATTCGCTTTCTGCTGCAACGTCGCGTTTTTGGCGGACTTCTCTACTTCAAGATGGGAGGGTACCAGATTGAGGAGAGTCTCCAGCCCAGCCTTCGGGGAAATGCGGATGGCCCCAGTGATGGAGGGGAAGGCCATTCTTTGAATTTTACTTAAACCCTTAAGCGTCGTTCTGTGCTACCAAACTAAAGCTCCATAAACTATCATGGGCCTAATGATGTTGGTGTATATCCAATACATGGTTTTCGGTTGCAAACCCTATGTGGAACCACAAGCTCTGCGGCAAGCCCACAGGGATCAGGGCTTTCTGCTCATCAGAGTATCCATGTGCTGGTTCCAGTTGAGCGTGGCATCTAGCGTCACTCCTAAATATTTGGTTCGCTGTGAAAAGTCTATTGTTTTGCTTGCGATTGTAGGTTCCAAAAGTCCGTGGTGAAAGGAACCAGAATCCCGAGCTCCGTGGAGCTCCTCAATTCCGCTGTGACCATCCTTGCTTTGGCCCTCCTCCTCTTGGCAGCACCAGATTTGTTCTTGCTAGGCTGCACGGTCATACCGACAACCGTGACAGTTATTTATTCAAAAACATTGTCGCCAGCTGCACGGGGCACTGTTGTTGATTGCGAAGCCGAAGCTTCTGTGCTGGACGAGGTACCTCCAAGGAGATCCCTCTCCAGCTCTGAGCTGATGCTTATTGCATCAGACCCACATCCTCCTTCTTCGTCTGATTTTTTAAAGGTTTGGTCCATGAAAGTGCCACGAGTATGACAGAAAAAGGAAGGTCCATCCTAACAGAGCCTCCATATCAAGATAAGGCTATATACATCTGGGTGCTTCCGGTGCTCAGAGGGGATCGTTCGGGGCAGTGTATTCCTACCCACTGCCACGCAGCTCTCGACACGATGACATTTACATCTTGGCTTGGTAGGCTTTTGAGGGTATGCTCCCTACTACCATCGTTAGCTGGTTATCCAGGGGGCACCACGAGGAGGTGACGGTTCGATTCTACTCCCCAAAATCACTTCTTAGTGGATATTCAAACCATTATTATAGGGTTGCACTGTTAAATTTTAATCCCTTTAGGTTCTGCGGTTTGCGCTATGCGTTGGATGTCAGTCAATAACTTTATTTTACGAACGAGCACAAAAAATACTGTAAACAAATTGAAAAAACTCTATGACGAAATTCACAACAAAAGTAGTTTTAAGCAGTTTAAATTTTAATTAGCTGTGCAATTATAATAAATTAAAATCCCTCTTTGTTTATACTATTATTTCTAATTCGTTGCAACGTCTGAACCTGTTAAAACTACCCCATATTACGATATTTGTAAAATAAAATGTCATCAAAAACTTGAAATTTTGGAATGGTGCATTTATATTGAATTAAATTTCAAATAAATGTTTAGAATTGGGCTTCCAGAGTAAAAACGCTCCAAAAATATTTGCAGCCATTTAGGGTGATTTTTGAGTGCCCCTAAAGTAGTTTCATGGTGGCACCTCTGGGATGGTAGCCAAGTGCCTTACTCCCTAGACTACGGAGACCACCAACATTTCGAAGACCTCGAGCTTGTTGACGTCCGGCTTCAGCAGTGTCCACGTTTCCGATCCATAAAGAAGAATCGGAAGGATCAACCTTCGGTAAAGTCGTACTTTCGTTCTGATGGAAATATTTGTTCGTTTCCATATGCACCAGTTGAGCGAGGCGAATGTTGCTGTTGCCTGGTCGATGTGGCTGTGAACTTCGGTCGTCGATGCCACTTTTTTCCTTAACCAATGACCCCAAATATTTGAGCATCGAAATCTGTCCGATTTGGCTCCCAGCGAGGTGAACACTGGCTTTCGATCTGTCCCCTGTGAGCACTTTGGCCTTTTCCGCATTGAGTTTTATTCCGTGTGACGAGGCAAGGCGGGAAATGTCGTATAAGATGTCCGTTGAAGGCGAAGACGAACGTTACGAAGTTGTTGTCGTCGTATCGAACTCCGCGTCGTTCATCGAATGCTTCACGCATAATCGCGTCGATCACAATGCTGAAGAGAAGACGTCTCCCTGTCGGACACCCGTTTGAATCGGGAACTGCGCCTCTGTTGAGGTTGCGCCACCGTACGACGCTTGATGAAGTTGGATGATTTTCAATGGCACGTGTGCGGTTTTCAAGGCTCTCCACAAGCTGTTCCAATCGACGCAATGGAAAGCGGATTTGAAATCGATGAAAACGAGGAGAGTTAGTTTGCTGCAATGAGTTCTTTGTTACATTAGCTGAGTGCGAATATTTGATCAATACATCCTCGATGTGGTCTACGGTTCTTTTGCCCACGATCGAAAGCAGGCTAATACCTCCATAATTCATCCATTCCCGACTGTAGCCTTTCTTCAAAATTGACACAACAATCCCTGCTTCCACGCCGACGGGACACGATCCGAATTCCATATGTGTTATTCTCCAACAGGCTGCCGGCAATCAGATCGCACCAGGTCTTAAGGCGCGTCGTAAAAGTCGTAGGAAGGGTCGAAGTCGCCAAGCCACCATTCGTGACGGTGCCACCTTAAATTCTTCATCTCACGTTCTGATGACAGAGTCATCATCTACGCCGGTCTTGATATCGCCCTCTTCCCCTCAAATAGTTGTTGTTCCCCCGGTCACTGAAGCTACAGATCCTCCGGGACTTCGCACCCCTCTGGTTACTGTACCAAGACCTCTGAATATCTTCATCTCGCGATTCTCTCCTGAAACTAAAGCGGAGACAATTCGTGAATACTTAAGGTTGAAATCTATAAACCCGGAATCTGTGCTTTGCAGAAAAGTCAGCCGAACTTCCAAGCCTGTTTCTTCTTTTGTTTTGTCTGCACCGCCGTCTATTGCAAAGAATCTTTTAGATCCCGGTTTCTGGCCTGCTGGTGCCCTTACCAAGCTTTTTGTCCCGCGTACCCGTACTCAAGCGCATCGTGCAAACGCTTCTACTCCGAGCACTTTACAGATACCAAAAAACTCGAGACGCTTTCCCTCTACTACCAGAATGTAAGAGGGACTAGGTCAAAAACTAACGACATCCTTCAGGCATCGATGGCTAGCGGGTTCGATGTCATAGCATTTACTGAAACCTGGCTTCATGAAGGTATTCTTAATGCGGAACTCTTTGATTCCTCTTACCAAGTGTTTCGGAGGGATCGTTACACTGACTCGGATGCTCGTGGAGGTGGCGTACTTCTTGCTTGTAGTAGCCATCTGTCTTGTAATCCAATTTCTCTTCCTAGTTTTTCTATCCACCTTGACATTGAGCTTGTCGCTCTTAAAATTACCTTATCAAAAACTAATCTCTTTCTGCTGTGCTGCTATATCCCACCAGATATGATAAGCACTCTTGACGATAGAGGTAAAAATCTCTATGATATTCTCATCTCTGGTGTTGATCATATCTCGAGTATGATGGACACTGGTGATGAATTACTTCTCCTTGGGGACTTTAATTTACCCAATATTCAGTGGGTATCGGATGTAGATGACGATAACTACCTTCCTGAAGGCAACCTGAATTCTAAGGAATCCTGTTTTCTTAATTCCTTATTCTCACTTGGCTTGAATCAAATGAGCGGTGTATCTAACGTTTTGGGGAGGCAGTTAGATCTGGTATTCTTTACTGACGAAGTCAATATGACTGTTGAACTCAGTCCAACAGTCATGACGTCTGTTGACAGTTACCATCCTCCGCTTCTGCTTAATTATTGCTTCAATTCAGAGAATACGCCTTGTTCGGAGGAGGTAACCCATTCCTTTAACTTTAGAAAGGCTAACTTTGGGGAGCTGTCATCTAAGCTTGCCTCGATCGATTTTAACAGTTTGCTTACCGCAAATGAGTTGGATGACGATGTGGCACTGTTTTATAACGTACTATACGAGGCCCTCGTTTCTTGCGTACCTTATGAGCCCCAAAAACTGCCCAGTTCTTCTCCACCTTGGTTTAATAATGAACTCAGGCATTTAAAAAATCAGAAGAATAGACTTTGGAAAACCTATTTAAAGAGAAAGGACTCTCCTAGTCGCAATTCATTTATCAATTGCTATAACAGGTTTCGTTCACTCTCTTTTACTCTGTATCGTGAACACCTTAGCAGCATGAGTGATAAAGTGTTTACTGATCCTAGGAACTTCTTTAAATTTGTCAACTCTAAGAAAAAAGTTGATAACTACCCTAATACTATGCAGCACACGAACTGGTCTAGTTCTGAGTCACTTGCGATTTGCAACATGTTTGCATCATTCTTTCATCAATCTTTTTCACCTTCTGACTTTCAGCCTAATGACAATAATTTTCGTCACATTACCCCTAACCGAGAGCCTCATTTTTTACCTCTCTCAATTACCATTGCTGATATCGTGAAACATATTGATGAACTCCCTTTCGACTACACTTCGGGCCCTGACGGTATTCCACCTGCTGTCCTGAAGTCCTGTGTGGAGGTTCTCCAGTCTCCACTGAAAATCCTGTTTCAGAAGTCCCTGGATAAAGGGTGCTTCCCTACGCTTTGGAAGAATTCGTTCATAATTCCTATTCATAAAAGTGGTAGCAAAAACGAAATATCGAATTATAGACCAATTGCGAAGTTGTCTGTTATACCGAAGCTTTTCGAATCAATTATCTATTCTGCGATCGCTCCGATCTGCAAGAGGCTGGTCTCAACGAATCAACATGGTTTTCTTGCAGGTCGTTCCACTACCACCAATCTTCTTGAGTTCACTTCTCATGCTGTCGAGGGCTTCGTTTCTGGTTGTCAAACTGATTGCGTTTACACTGATTTTAGCAAGGCATTTGACAAGCTCTCCCATTCTATTATAATTCTCAAATTAAGAAGGCTTGGCTTTCCGCAAGCACTTCTGGTGTGGTTCCAGTCTTACTCAGCTGACCGGACCTACCAAGTTCTTTTTCGAGGATCCAAATCAGTACCCATTGAAGCATCATCCGGTGTCCCTCAAGGAAGTCATCTCGGCCCTCTTCTCTTCATTCTATCAATTGATGACATTGTTTCCTTGCTAAGACACTGTAGAATATTGATTTACGCTGATGACATCAAGTTATACCGTCACATTAAGAGTATTGAGGATTGCAAACTTTTGCAAGCTGATCTTGACACCTTTTACTCTTGGTGTACATATAACAACCTGGTTCTTAATATTAGTAAATGTGAAGTCATGACTTTTAGTAGGAGAAGTGATCCTATAATTTTTAACTACACCTTTCTTAATGAAGGTGTCCCTCGTGTAAATTTTGTTAAAGATCTCGGGATTAGATTTGATAGTAAGCTGGATTTTTCCACTCACATCAACTATATCTCTTCTAGAGGTAGTTTAGTCCTGGGTTTTATAAAAAGGTGGTCCAAAGAATTTAACAACCCCTTGATTACTAAACACCTTTATATTTCTCTTGTCAGACCATTACTCGAATATGCGTCCCAGGTTTGGTCTCCTCACTACTCTGTGCATGTTAGAACTATTGAATCGGTCCAACGAAGGTTCGTTCGATTCGCACTGAATCACCTTCCTTGGGAAAACCCATTAGTTCTTCCATCTTATGAATCTCGGCTGAAGTTACTTAACTTAAGCTCTCTTCACAAGCGCCGTGAGGTGGCCGATGTTGTTTTTGTTCATCAGCTCCTTAATGGAAAGGTTGACTCAGGTTTTCTAGGTCGCCGTGCATCGTTTAGAGTGAGTCGTTACAATCTAAGAGGACCACCTCTCTTACAAATCAACTCTTCTAATACGAATTACGGCAGATTCGAACCTGTCAATCGCATGTTCATTAACGTGAACAACAATATTAATGTGTTTAACGTGAGTATTGGTAAAGATGTCCTTAAAAGGAGTCTTTTTAATCTCACGTGATTGCTTACATTTTATGTTGTTTGGTGGGTTACATGTTGGATGCCCTTACTTTTTATTTTAATTTATGTTCAATCTCTTTTTAGAGATAGGATTTGTGTTCTATTTACATGTTACTAATATTTTATGTTTGCATGTCTCAGCTGAGCCACGGCAGTGGTAAATATTTCTCAGCCCTGCTGGGAAGTGTGCCTTCTGTGGTAGAAGGGAAACTCTATATATGTATATATATATGTGTATATATATATGTATGTATGTGTATGCATATGTAGATTTTCATGCTTAGCTGAAAAGTGCGCCTTCTGTGCTAGAAGGGTTAACTCTTGCTGATTGGTTATGAGGACGTGGAGCTGTTGTGATAAGGCATCACCTGCAGGTTACTTGATCTACTCCCGGTGCTTTTCCATTTTTCAGCCGTCTTCACCTCGATCATGCTATTTGAAACACACGCTCGATGGTACGTCCAATTCTTCTTGGCTGGTGGTGGCGACGTTTTTTCGTTCTTTGTAATCGCTTCTGTCGACAGCGCAGCAATTGCAGTACCCACGAGCTTGTTGAAAAAGGGCCTTGTCCATCGAACTATTATGAAACATACTGAACGCCGGAGGTTCGTGCTTTGATCGGCCAACTTTAAGGAGCTCCTTCCTGCATCGTGCCTCAGTGCGGCCAGTTAATTGTTGGTGCGCAGTAGAAATGGTGTCAGGGCACTTGTTGGCTTGATTATCGGACACTTCACCGTAAATTACCACCTTTGGAGGGTAGCAAGGGCGAGGACCCCACATGTAGGCTTTGCCTGGAAGAGGATGAGTCTGCCTTTTATGTTCTATGTGTGTGCCTCGCGATAACGAGGAACATTCAAGTCTAAGCGACAAGCCACTAGGCTGAACCTGTTCAAGTGGTCTGGCCTACAAATATGAGTAAAAAGGTCTAGTACCATAGACCAAGCAAGGAGCCGCGGTGCCTATGGTCCTAGCGCTATTTTTTACTATATTGGAACACTAACCTGTAGGAATGTGGTAGCCCTAGCAAAATCTTACCAAAACTACCACGGCGTTTGCTCCTCTAAAATGGTCCACTGCACCAGCTCTCTTCCAACACAAGGCAAGTTCGCTTCTCTCATTCCCCAGCTTTCATTCTCACCCACACGCCAGTTAATATATTTGTTTATGAATAGAATAACTCGATTGTGGAGCAACCAGATGAACTTTAAATTAAACAAAACCGAAAAACGTTAACGCCGCCCCTGAAGCATAGATAGATTTGTGAACAACAAAACTTAATAAAATGAAAATATAGGTTTTAAAATTGTTTGGACTTTCATACGAACTTTCATTCTTTACTTTCACCACAGTGTAGGTTGAAATTTCGAAAACGCTTGAACAAATGTTTATTTATTTCTTATTATGTGCTTAAATACATAGTTTCATGGTTTTATCTCCAATAATTACGGACTCCCTTACAAACTCATCCCCTAGTACAACCCCTTCAAGCTTTCCGCGGCAAAAAGTAGCCTATGTCCTTCCCGAAAGTTTATTCTATCTCTGTAACAAATTTCATCAAAATCGATTCAGGGGTTAAGGCGTGAAAAGGTAACAGAGACACAGACAGAGCCACACAGAGTTACTTTAGCATTTATAATAGGTACTAGCTGTGACCCGGTACGCCTTGCTGCCCAGTAGACAATAAAAACCATCCATTGGGTATTTTTCGAGATATGAATTTTACACAGAGTCAAAAAACGGGTCTTGAGACGGCCGCTACGGATCTAACGGTATATTGAGTATACTACATTGCTTATTGTATTTGAGTTCAGCGTCATGGCCTACCTATTGCTTGACAGCTGCGTAAATTTGAATAATTCAATTTAATGACAATTTTACATTTACGAAGCTGTCAAACAATAGGTCGGCCATGAAGCTACGGAAACTAAAATGAAGTGAAAATTACTAAAATCCCAATTTTTTTAGATTTTTCAGCTGTTTCTTTTGGTTAAAGGTATAAAAAATAGCCTACGAAGCATTCTTAGACCTACCAAACGTACACAAAAAATTTCATAAAAATCGGTCAACAAGTTTTAGAGGTGTTCGGTAACAAACACTATGACACGAGATTTTTATAGATGTAGAAGATGATATTTATGGTCTTTAGTTTTTAAGTGAAAGGGGCTGCAAATTTTCCAATTGTCCAAACGGCGGAAATCAATACTATGCCACTGGTGCTATGCTTATATTTAAGATTGCAATAGATTTTTTTATGTTAATAAGAAGTTTAATTTACAAAATAAATAATATTTAAATAACTAACTTAAAATAAAATTGATTTCATTATTTCCAATTTTAGCGCAAATAATGCAAAAATCAATTTTCGTGAAAAGGAAAAGAAAGTCTTAGATCAAATATTGGGAGCTGGAAAATACGATGCTCGTATTCGACCATCAGGAATAAATGGAACCGGTAAGTTAAATTAACAATAAGCTAGCAATAATTAAAAATAATAATAATTTAACGAATACTTACACCAACTACTAACAGTAAATAATTAATTTTATCTAAATAATACTATATAAATATGCAGGTGTTTACTAAGAAGGAAAGAAATTGTGTAAATCGAGTTTAAGTCTTTACGAAAAAAAAAAATCGAAATAAATTTTTTAATTTATTTATTTATTTAATTATTTTAATTTAATTTGATATAACTCTGGTAGTGATAGGAATATATAAATAAATACAATTAGATGAGGCAAAAAATATATCTATATAATTTTTTTTTGTTTATCGGAAAATATTATTTTATGAAAGTTATAAAGGAGACAAATATTATTACGGATGAATAAATTTATATTTAAAAGTCTTATTTTTCAGGTTTTTTAAGGTCGAAAAATTAATTATTTAATTATATTTCTTTTTTTGTTTTTTTTGATATTAATTTTTTGTTTATATCTTAATAAATTTAAAAAAAAAAATATTTTGAAAACTTATTCGGTAATCTTATAAAAAATAATAATAAAAACAAAAATTCAACAAACGAACAAAGTTAGGATACAAAGTTACAAGAGAAGTGGGAAGTTGGCCTTTTGCAAGACAATTTACAGTAAGTAGTCCTGTCTAAAAATGGACCATGATAGACATTTTTTTTTTTTTTAAATAAAAACAAAACCAGCCCTCATTTTTTATTAATAATAATGATCAAATTATTTATCAAATTAGCACACAAACAAATATTTTTTATATAATTATTACATATATATGAAAACCTTTTCTTTTTCGATCCTAGGATGTTTTTAGAATAGTTCACTCTTTTATCAACAGCAAAAAAAAATAAATATTAATTATAGAGTTAAATTTTAAGTAAAAATATAAAAAGAGGACTGCCATATAATCATGTTTACCGTGACATCCTTTTCGTAATTAAATTTTAGAAAGTTTTTCTTATTTTGTTTTGATTGTATAAAATACATCAGATTTATGTACATTTAAGATTCACGAATAACTTTTCTTGTAGCTTAATACATATACATATAATATAAATATTAAACAAAAAATATATTTTACTTTCTTTATAAAATAAATAATAGAATAAAAAATATAATCAAATAGAAATTTCGTAAAAACGTCGAAATTATATAATTTTTGCACTTGTGGGAAAATATCCATACATATTTCTCTCAAATTTTTGTTAAGATAAAATTATTTTATCTCTTCTCTTGGGGCAGATTATTATTATTATTATTAATTTAGTGCCATCATAGGATTAATAAATTATCGTTTTTACTTTATATTATATACCTACTATATATAATCGAGTTTTTAATAAGGGAATTACATTTTTAATATTGTTTATTTTTGTTTTAATTTTATATTATTGAACTACTTTATTGGGTGGAAACGCTATGCAATCTGAATTTATATAATTAATTCCAAAATAAATTGAAAGTTTTAAATTGATTTTTATGTATAAAATTAATGTTTTATAAAAAGCAAAATAACAACTTATGTATATTTTGCATAATATATTTTTAAAATTTTTAATAGTTAACTTTATTACTGAATAATTTGAGTTTTTTTTTTTAACAAGTGGGCAATGCCTTGTGTTATTGTGAAGTTGTTCATTCTGACCGAAAAGTGCAGGATATTCTGATCAAAACCCAATATTTCGGATCCTATTTTATTGTTAATATTACTTTTAATAGAGCAAAGTATTTTACTCCTCCTATATCGTCGTTTATTTGTATAAATTAACGATTCAAATTTATATGTTACATTTAATATATTTTTGAATTTTGGATAAGGTGTGAGCAATCTTCACCTTGTATATTAATTTCCATAATTACGTATTAATCTTACTTTTACTTTACTTCAGTTCAGTTCAAATGGTACTACAGCCCAAATCGAACTAGTAGCGGCTTTAGGGGGTGGGTCGAACCTAGGCGACCGCCCTATCATTCTTCATTTATATTTCTATCAAGCATCAGAAGCCTGGTTGCAGGACAGTGCGGCCCGTTAACTAAAGCGCCAACAACACTTAGTTATCTACGCAAAGAAAACGGCGATTGGACTGACTCAAGCAGAGTCTACTTATGAAACAACCTCACTTTTTATACCTCTACCCCCGGCTTAACAATGTTAGGCTCAATTTTTTTTTATGTGATAGACTAGAGGCTTAGGGAAAGCCCCTTTGTACTGCTCGACAATCTATTTTTTTCGTATAGAATGTCGAACAGCAGCTTTAGCCGGAAGATAGAGAGTAGAAAGAGAGAAAGAGAAGTAGGAAGGAGCTGCCACAACCTAGCCGCAATATTTTTTTTTATTCCACCTACTTCCAACCATTTCGCGACTCTGGCATCGGGGCATTTGAGAAACAACTCGCTGGAGTGTTATGCCTTCTGAAACGAGTTGAATCTCATCAGCCAACCGATAACATGCGCTTGGTGGAGCGGAGAAGTACTAGCGAAGGCTATGACAGGAGGAATCAGGAATGTAAAGAGGGGAGATGAAAGAAGGAAAGTTATGTGGGTGGAAAAGGCGAAGGACCGTGAGGCTGGCCGGGATTCGAACCCGGGACCTCTGGGATAGTATGTAGTCAGTCGCCTTACCCCTAGACTACCGAGGCCCCCCATTTAGCAACAGTGTCAAATACCTGGGAGTAGGCCCGGGCAAGAAACTCCTCTGGAATGAAAATACAGAAGAGCGTAGTTCTTTTCGCTTCCATTGGGAAGAAATGGGGCTTTTACCCTAAGGAGCACTTCCCTCCACAACTACAGATGCCCTAAATCTTATGTTATACCTCCCTCCTTTTAATCTTGTGGCAAGGGAAAGCTCAACCATAGTAGCCCTTAGAATAAAATAATCTGGTTTTTGGACCGGAATCAGGAGAGGGCACCCAAATGTGCGGAGCTCTGTTACCGTCGCCTCACTAACCGACTTCTGCATACCCTAGATTACTTTCAAGAGGAACTACGGAGTGCACATCTCTTCACGTCGTGACTGGAGAAATAGACCACACATTTTCAGGGTGCCATAAACTTCTGGCTCAAGCTCTAGGAGGAGGAGTCTTTTCTCCAGAGAGTCTCCTTTCTGCATTGCATTGTATACCAAGCGGAGGTTCTAGCCATACAAGAAGCTGTTCTGCAAACCAACTAGAACTTCTTACATAGTCACAAACAGCTCTAGAAATACCCCTGAATGTCACAGATCTCTTAACGAGATGGCTTAACAGTTCAGGACCCTCCCCGTATGGGTGCCCGGTCACCGAAATATAGAAGGAAATTGTAAAGCTGACAAACTGGCTATGAAAGGCACTGCCGCTATTCTCCTTCTAGGAAAGGAAAGGGTTTGTATGCCCTGGGCCACCTTTGAACCCCGATGCTAACAGCTCACAATGCTACAAGCGAAAAAGAATTGGACGGATCTTAATAAATACACCTTGGCCAAATTAACCCAGCCCTCTTATAATCTCAGGCGGACCCCTTAACTACTGAGCATTGGAAGACCTGGTTTCTCAGTTATAGGCGGAGTACTGTTCGGGACGCATGCGACCCACCTAGGTCTTAAGACCTACGATTTTTGTAAAAGCTGTTAGAATCCGGATGAGGAGGAAAATGTACTACATCTCCTCTGTCACTGCCCAGCCCTAAGCAGAAGGAGACTAACCACATTTGATGAGCCCTTTCTAAGCACGCTCGCGCAAATCTTCAAGATTGGGATCCCGCAATTTAGAAGATTCCTTACTTCATCGGGATGGTTTTAGCGAAGAAACGACACTTTAATATCAGGTTTAAAGTGCGATCAATAAGGCATCACAATGGGCCTATCCTTTTGGCCTTAGCGCTTAAACCAACAGCTCAGCGTTATCTAACCTAACCTAGTTAACTCTTTTGTATGCTTCTTGTGTTTTCTTTTGTGCAAAGGTTTCTTCTCATAGCAGTATGTAGTTATTGAAAAATTGTCTTCCTCTTCTTTTTATCTTAGTAACAATTTATTTTTGTACCCATAAAAAATACAGAAAACCGAACTATTCAGTAATAATCTAGATTTTACTAGGCATCATAAAACGATTTAATTTTTTTTGTTCCCCAAAAATTTGTTTAATGGCCCTACTAAAATTTTAACCCTATCCCCCAAAAAAAGTAATGCGTTTTATTTATAAAATTCAAACTGCAAATGCGTTTCCATTTACCATCTTTTAAAAATATAAATAAAAAAAGAAACAAGAAAAAAAAGCAATTTGTTTATTCTGCGGAAAAAAATGAAAAATCTTTATAAAATTAAAAACTGTTAGAAAAAAAAAAACTTATTAATAAAATTAAATTAAATGAAAATTTTAAAACATAATTATAAAATATTTAGTTCGTTTAACGTCCGAAAGGTTTTTCTTTTAAAAAAAAATTTCAAAATTTCGCATATAAACAGATGGCCCTGCTATAGTCAGAATCAATCTTTTCGTTCGAAGTATAATGACGATAAGTGACATAAAAATGGTAAGTCATCAATAGTCAGTATTTGCGATAAACTAAAAAACAAAAAAAAAAAAAAACAAGAAACAAATCAGTTAATGGCAGTTTTATAACACAAGTTTTAAGTTTTATTATTATTTATTTATTTATTTGTTTTTAAATAATATTTGTTTGTAATATTCAAAAAAATTATAAGTAAATAAAACAATATTAATAATCGGTATTTATATTGGCAAAAGAGAAATTATAGTAAATAACAATGATAACAAATGATTAAATGAATTGTTTGTGTTTTATTTATAATTAACAATAATTTTTAGAGAATTTTTCGTTTCTAATTTTTGATATGAAAAACAAAAAAAAAATATATTTAAAAACAATGAGATTTTTTTTAAATATATATTTTTTTTGTTTTATCAAATTTCGAAAAAGAAAGACATATTTTTTATTTTTTATTTTTTTTGAATTTTAAAAACATTTTTTCTGCCACTAAAAAAATAATGCAGTTTAAAAAAATAATATTGAAATGCTTTTTTTTATTTTTTTTTTTACCCTACTATATATTGCTAATCCTTGTTGTTATATATAGATTAATACCAAACATTGTTTTAAGAAATAAATCCATTTTTGAAAAGTTTTATGCAACAAGTTACAAATACATAATATTTTAGTTGATACCTTTGTCGTGATTGAACAAAATTTTTTTAATGAGATTTTAAATAAGGAAACAAAAAAAAGACAGGACTTAATCACTTCAGTTAATATAATAAGTTTCACACCCACAATAAGTACAAATTTAAAACACATTTATCTAAATGAACCATGTGCACTCAATCACAATGATTTATTTACACAAAAATATGAGATTTTTATATCGCTTCATACTTGCATATATGTATGTACATCATGCGCATGAATCGGAATCATTTAAAATCCAAGTATTTGCTTTTAAAAAAAACCCAAATTACTTTCGACTATAGTAAAGCATCATATACAGTGTAGTAGTTACTACCATTGGAATCTAAATTTATTGCAAATGGTGATATGAATACCATCATAGGTAACAACTACAACAAATGAACTCTGTTAAAACCATATATAATATATTAGAGGTCAACTGCATATCAATTACATGCTGGAATGGCTTACACAACGAAAAGATCGATTTAATTTCCAGCTATCGCAAACAGAAGACACATACTGTAATATTGGAATATCTAAATATGCATTGAACACAAAAATGCAGAATATATCTGTAAGCTGAAGGCCCCTGGAAATACTAAACAATAAAGTAACTAACGTTAGCAACCCCAAGCAACCAAAAATATACAACGCGTGATAAATCCTATATTTGATGCATCCCACTGAGGTTACATACACGAGGATGCATGATGTTGAAACATGCAATTTTATATATGGGCATGGGGTCTCCACTGAAGCACAAACTTTCTTCTTTTGCACCTGCGCATGCCTCCTTAGCCTCGTTGTAAAGGGTCCGTCAAATAAATTTTTTTTTTGAAAATGCTATAAAAAAAACTACTGAATATTTTTTCAAATTTCTTTTTTTATTTGAAAGTAAAATCCCTCCGGTTAATGATGGAAAATAATTTCATTCAAATGGCTGCCTCGGCTGGCCATGCAGTAGCCTACACGATCGGTCCAATTTTGTCTGCGTCTTTGATGTCTGCGAAATGTCCAATTGTTGAGAACGACGGTGAACTGATGTTGATGGCGATTCACGCACACTTTCGGCCACAACAGCAATATTCTCGGGTGTACGCATTGTTTTTGGCTTTTCACGCGTTGGTTTATCGATGAGGATGCCAGTTTCTTTCACTTTTTTCACAAAGTAACGAACATACGGAGCTGACGGTGCTTCTCTTCTTCCAAAATCCGTACGCAATTTTCGCACACATTCTGCAACATTACCATGATTTTCAAAGTAATGTCGTAATATTTCCCAGCATTGTTCAAGCGTATACACAACCATATTCGTTCAGCGGAAGGATAAAACTAATTATCTGTCAAATCACACATGAGCTAAGTGTTGCCATACTCGAAATAAGCACTAGTTGAAAAAAAAACGTTACATGGCGGACCCTGTAGCTTGACAGTACTTGGCTTGACAGAAACATTCGATCTCCTTAACCTTATCAAAAAAACACTAATGTAATTGAGGAATTGAAACTGGAATACTATAGGTTAGCCTCAGAATTTAAACTTAGGTCGCGTGAGGCCTATACCGTATACATCAACGTAGTTGGAGATATTAGTATAAAAGACTCCACAAAAGTTTGCGATGTTGTAAGTTTAAAACGAAAGACCTCTGGCTATTCCTCAATATTGCCATATGGTAGAATACACTCCTCATGACCCTAGGTAATTTGTAACAAGTTTGCTGATAAGTTCAGCGCAATTTATTGTCCCAACTCTCTTCCAAGGCACACTAATCCAACTGATACGTACAATTCAGTCCTCATAGATAATCTATCCCTGTCGATTGAAAATATAGCGACCGGTTTAAACAACCTTGACCCGAGAAAGGCCATGGACCTGGCAATCTGACTCCTAGTTTCTTACAACGATGCTCAAATCACATCTCATTACCTCTGCAACTTATCTTTAATATATCATTATCGTTATTAAAGTTTCCTACGTTGTGGAAGAAATCCTACCTCATACCAATCCATAAGGCGTCTGATAAGCATTCACTGGATAACTACAGAGGTATTGCCATTTTATCATCAATCCCCAAACTATTTGAAAAACTCGACGACGATAAGATTTCTCTTTTAATCGACCCACACTTAAATGAACAACAACAAGGCTTCAGAAAAGAGCGTTCGGCTCCTTCAAACCTCGTGGTCTTAATGTCCGAACTGCTCTGAAGAATGGAGAAGAGCCGTCAAATCGATGCTATTTATACTGACCTCAGCAAGGCCTTTGATAAGGTAGACCATCATATTTTACTTGTTAAACTCTGAAGATTTGGAATAATAAGTTCTGCCCTTGAATGGTTAAGATCACATCTGAGCAGAAGAACACAGGTTGTCAGATTTCATGGATTCTTTTCAAATAAAATCGAAGTTACTTCCGGTGCTCCTCAGGGCAGTCATCTTGGTCCTTTTCTGTTCAATATATTCAACTCTGACCTGTCTAAGAAATCTTTGACCTGTCCCGCATCTCTTTTACGCGGACGATTTCAAAATATATAGTGTCATCAGGTCCCAAACTGACGTATCCTTTATTCAGTCGAATCTCAATGCATTGCAAGACTGGTGCACCACTTGCATCTTAACACTAACAAATGTCAAGCAATTGCCTTTGCTCGTAAACATAACACACAGCAGTTATATTATCGTCTCAACGGTACAGATTTGAATCAAATCGATCAAATTGTCGATCTAGGTGTCGTTCTAGACAAAAAACTTAATTTTAATTTGCACTATGATAATATTATTGGCTTTAATAATTCGACTATACATACAAGCGTCACAAAAACTCTCTTCTGTTCTCTAGTGCGCCCTAAGTTGGAATATACATGTCCTATCTGGGATCCCATATATCTCATAAGTAGCAACAGAAGAAATTTACCCTCTTTGCTCTGAGAAGTCGGACAGGCTCAAAGTGTTGGACCTTTTGCCGCTCTCTGCTAGGAGAAAATATCTTATCGCATCTCTCACCTTAGAAGTCCTTAACGGCAACCTTAAAGTTCAGTTTTTGTCGTATATGATCAAGTTCAATGAAGACATCCGACTTACAAGACATACGAAACTGTTCAAGGAATACGCACATCGGACCGAGTATGCAAGGAACGAGCCCATCAACAGATGCTACGTGGTCTTTAACAATAAATAAAGCATCCTATAAAAAAGACTTAACTCCTTCCTGACATCCTAAATACTAACACTTTTTACAATTAACTAATCTATATGTGCTAGTACTGTTTCTATAAGTACTAACGATTTGTTTGATTCCCATTTGTATTTAGTTTAAGTATGTCTTGTTTGGCCAATAAATAAATAAATAAATATTAGCTGCGATCCATATCCATTGGGCGATTTTTTCTACTCGCAAGTACTTCCGAGTACATCTCCAATGGAACACAATTTTTGACAATTACCTGTAAAATCTAACCTCAAAGAATTATTTTAACATAGAGGATCAATGTGTGTTTTTAGAGTTTGTTTTGAAATAAAAGTGCTATAATATATTACATATATTTTATACAATTAAATATGGTAACGAATTTATGTATTTTGTATGTTTTCTTGATAAAAAATCTTTTTAAATTCATACACTTAATCTTCCAAACGGTAAAGCCATTTATTTTTGCTTTAAGTTCCTTAACGAAGGTACATAACTGTATTGCCTGAATTTTCCTCTAATGCAAAAAATTCTCGCGGAAGTCTGAGCTATACCAACTCCTCTGGTGAAACATTGATATCATCTTGAAGTGGTGCTCTCAACCCAAGCAGTACTATAGTAAGTTTGCTTTTCCACTAACTTGATGAACGACACCTATGAAAGCACCACCCCTGGCCTTAATCCTACGAGACCTTTACCCCGTTTATGACTAGGTTCAACCTAGGTTCAACCCGGGTTCAACCCAGTCATAAACGGATGTCAAGTTGAAACTGGTTTCACTCAACCCAACTTAGCTCTCCTACCTGGATCGAGTTGATATTTTACCTCATATACGCAGGTTGAGTTGAAATTGAGTTGAAGTGACATTTCTCTTGTTTGTTTACTATCCGTGAAGTCCGCATTCGGCGTTAGTTTTGTGTTCGATGATTTTTCTGGTACAGGAAAAATAAATTATTTCGTTATGAATTTTTACGTATAAATGAGAATTTTACACAAAAAGTTGAGGTTATGTTTTGGTATCAATTCAACTCGATTTCAACCCAAAACTCAACATAATATACGGTGGTCGAAATTTCGACTCAATCTCGACTCAACTTTTCAACCTAGTCATAAACGGGGTACTTATCGCCCTGGAAGGACTTTGATGACCAGAGAAGGCAAAGATCGTAAGATCCGTTTTGTTAGAATCTTTTTAAACTCTCATAAGTATATGTAAGTATAATGTACACCTTTCCTTGTTGCCTAGGCTTACCGCTCTACTGATTTGGGCTTTCACTCCAGATTCCAGCGCCCACATCTTCTAATCAGTTTTGGAGCGGTAGATCACCGCCCAGGTAGCCAGTCAAACCATCGCCGTTATGGCGGATTTCTCTTACTCAAGGTAGAGTGGTATAGATTGGGAAGAGTCTGCAACTCTGCGTTCGGGAAAGTGCGGATGGACCCAGTGATGGAAAGGCACGCCATTTTTTGAATTTAGTTTGTTTAAATTAGCTATGCAATTTTTAAGCGCCGTTCTGTGCCACCAAAATAATAATAATAGAGTTACCAGAAAGAAAGTGCACTTCTTCAACATTTTCCACTACTCAGTGGCTCAGTTAAGACATGCAGATAAAAAATAGGTTTTTTATGAAAAGTATCAATTTTATGACTGTTTTTGGTGACGTTATTACAATATTACCATGGGCATAATAATGGTGGTGTGATTCCAGTACATAACATTCGGTTGTAGACCCAATGTGGAGAATATCACTAAAACCGAATGGAATGTGCCATAAACTGCTGGCCAATATAATAACCAAATTTCCAACGATTGATTGCGTACTATACAACAACCATTGAACAGACCTTACTGTAAACAGTGAAGAAAAAAGCAAAAGAAAATCGGAATAATAAATTTAATATCTTATTAATCTACTTGCATAATTGTTGGCTCTCTAGATATGAAAACTTCCAAAACCTATTAGAAAGATTATTGAAAACGTTTTTGCATATTTCCATTTCAAAAATATTGTATCCTAACACAAACACTATCTCTTTTCAATCCTTCAAAATGTAGTCCTCAAGAGTTTAAACGTTCCAACGTCAACATTTATTTTGGCAATAAGCCACTCTATGGTAGACTCTTGTTCCGATTTAAATACATGCATGAGATAACGGTTATAGGGAATGAGTGGCCCAACATATTCGACCTTTTTTGTTAATAGCTGCGTTCCTTTTCTGCTAATTTTTACTATTTTTTACACTTGCGTACTAGCAACTACACTTGCTCTTATAAACGAGTAGATACCGCTTCTAATTACACAATTGAAATCCGCTAGGGGGAAAGCGGCCATTTCGAATCTATTGTGAATTATTTTCACTTACGCCATTACCCGCTAGATGGCTTTTATTTGTGTCGAGCTGATTTACTCATATAAAAACGTCCATAATTAAAACTTCAGTCGTATAATTATCAAAAATTATTATCTTTCGTTTTACTTTAGAAATTATCGCATTAATTTCTCCATTGTGTCACAAATTCTTCTTTTAAGAATTTTTTATTTGTTAAGTTTAAAGTAACGTCAAAAATTTCAATTGAGATTTTACTCAAATCAGAAAATTTTACGTTCCTTTTCTGCTCTGCTCACAAGTACTAAATAGTAGAAAAGGAACGCAGCTAATATAAAACATGGACTTCTCCAATCGATAGATGGTGATATCAACTTTGGCTCAAAGTCTCTACCAAGCCTTCACCAATAGCGACAATTCAATACAATAATAGCCGTGTTCCTTTTCTACTCTTAAGTACTCCGGAGTAAAACTTAAAAGGAACACATTTTTTTTTTGTTTTGGGTAACGTTTTGAACTTTCTTTTAAATAAAAGCGAGTTCAATTATTGTAAATATAATGTGGGTACTTAATACTTACCATTACAAAAATAAAAATTTAAAAAACCGGACATAAAAATTCTTGATTCTTTTTATAACACCGAAAACTGTCAGTTCGTCACAATTCAATGAAAATCCATCTATCGGCTTTTTAGTAAGTGAAAAATAATTCACAATATACTGCAAATGGCGATATTCCCCTAGTGGATGTTAGATGCGTATTTACTCTAGTTATCTACACCTCTGTAAGGGCAGGTGTAGTTAGGAGTAAATACAAGGGGAAAAAAAGCAGAAAAGGAACACGGCTAATGATTGGCAACATCAACAACAACATCAAATCTTCATTTTAAACAGGTTACAATATAAAGTTCTTTCATTCCATTCATCCATCCAATGGCGGTACAGTCCAAATCGAGCCTTGGCCTCCTCTAGGGCATATCTAGCAGTGTTCGGTCCTTTGCAGCATGTCTCCAGTTCCGGAGGTCGAGCATTGCCTCTGCGTCAGCCAAATTTCTGATGCCATAAACCGTTTTGGGATACGATTGTCCTCCATCCTGATTACGTGGCCGACTAATCTCAGTCGTGGCCGACTAATCTCAGTTGAAAATTCTGGGTCGTCAAAATTTCATACAACTTTTTGTATCTCCTTCGCCAAATTCCATCCTCTCTGCTTGGGCCTAGTATGCATCTGAGGACTTTTCTCTTAAACCTATTGACTCATTCCTCTATGCCCTGCGTGATTGCGTAAGTCTCGCTACCATAACACAGTACTGGTCGTATTACTGTTTTTTAGAGTGAGAGTTTCGTTTTATGTACACAAATCTTGAGGGCAGTATTTGTTGTTGGGCTTAAAAGGTTCTTCTTTGTTAACTTCCCAGTATAGGAAGTTATTGTAATCGGTCCGAAAATCGAAATCGAAAATTTCGACGTATTTTCATCTTTCAAGGTCCCAGGAGCATTTTAAGCAAAAAATTGGGAGGAAGTAGGGTGTGTGTGTGCGTACGGATGTGGTCATTTTTTCCTGCACGATATCGCGCGAACCAAAAAAGATATCGACTTCGTTGAGGTGTCGTTCGAAGCGTATTAACCGACATATGATCTGAAAAGATTTTCATAAAATTCGGTCGAACCGTTTTTTTGTTTAAACGACGTTTATGATTTTTGTACCTGCACGATACCGCGCGAACTAAAAGCTATATCGACTTCATTGAGGTGCCGAAAAAAGAATATTAACGAAGAAATGCTCTGAAAAAAATTTCATAATATTCGGTCGGGGCTTTTTTGTTTAAATAGAAAAACTTCGGCTAATTGTCAGAAAGACCTTAAATTGACAAGTTTTGCTAATATCTAATAAACTCGATGGAATGAGACCCGTTCTAAACGAAGTGATCTTTTTTGGGTTCTGCACAGCGATAGCCTTCGAACAAAACATCACTTGTCAAAATCCGACAACCTTTCAAAATCATGCAAAAATTTCGTTACCCTTTACAAAAAGCGCGAATTTTTCAAACCTTGGATTAGCACTTTTTGACGGGGAATTGTTTTCTACGCGTGATACAGTTTCAGAAAATTGCGGTTCATCCCGGGATTTCCGGTAGTTACCGCCAAATTTGTTCTTTTTGGTCAAGTCTGACAAGTACTTAACAGTTACAGTTTTGCTAATATCTCCGGAAAGCTTTGGAATTTCCAAATGAAGTCATTCGCTTCTCAGTTTGTCAACGGCGCTTCAGCACGCTCAATACGAATTTGAACACCCGTTTTAGTGCAGCGAACGAAATACGGAGGAAATGTTTGTTTGCTAACGTTCAGGAAAAACAAATTCTCTAGAAAAATCTTGTGGATTTACTACTATTATAGTTATTTGAACTAGCTTCTCTCGGGATTGCTTTGTCATCAGTTCTGATACTAGTAAATTTTCCACCAGTGCTAAACATATAACTATTTTGTAAGAAGTCAGTTTATTCCATCTTCGGCCATCATACTGGGAAGCTAATCGTGTGGACCGAAGGGGTCAAACCCACATCCCAACTAGTTGTTTTTTTGTGATTGTAGATCCAAGGTATACTGTTTCATCGGCTACTTTAAGGTTATGTTCGTCGATGGTTATATTTCTTCTCATTCTAAATCTTTCTGCTCTAGTTTGTTGCATCACCTTCGTTTTTTCTTCGTTTATCTTCAGGCATATGTCCTTTGCGCCTCTTTTAATACGACATAAGCTTGTTTTGCTGCCAAAAAGGACCTTCCCACGATGTTCACGTCTTCCGCATAACCAAGCTATTGTACCAATTGTGTAGCTATGGATGTACTTCTCTGGACTGACGTTTTCCTTATCACCAAGTTGAAAAGCATGGAGTCCAATCCATCTGCTTGTCTAAGTCCTTGATTCGTGGCTATTCCAGTATAGGATATTTAAAATTGTTCCTATTTAGACATGAACTTCACAAGCTATTCGTTGGCAAACAATCTTCTAGTCATCAAAGAATTCATTCATAATATATAACCTACCCACCAATAATATTCATATTTTCATCTTTCTTCCAATATTTAATAATCATTTATGTACATAGTATCAATTGCTCCCACAGTCAGCACCTCACAACTTCCTCACTGCAAAAGGCAATTTTCTAAGCATTTAAAAGAGAGCAAAATTTCCAAAAAAAAACGCACCAAGCAATATTTTAACATGGATGATTGGTATATACGAATGACTTTGCACGCTCCATCTCTTTTTCTATCAGAAAATATAATTTATAAGATTATTATTAAAATTAATTATTATTTCTATTCACTGTGAAAAAGTGAGAAAATATAAGGAAACGTCTTTTGACAAAACACTACAAAGGTATCAACTAATTCTGCAAGAAAATACGTGCTTTTTTAATGCATTTCATTTTATTCGGTAAAAAATACACACACACAAATTATTCATAATCGAAAAATAAAATTCAATGAGTTTTTATTTTTATTATACAGAATTAATTAGGGTTTTAAGTTAGAAAACAACTGCAAGTTTTTTTTAGGTAAATGTTAAGTGAAAATTTGGTGATAAGCTTTTTCAATTGGTGATAAGCTTCAGATATATTATGGTATTGAAATCGTCCCGCGTATTGGTTCTAGTTAACTGATGTATTAGTAAATACAAAAGTAGTCTATTCATGAAATCAGTCCCGACCGTTTCAAGATCCTAGTTCAAGGCCCTGTATAAATAATACAAGCGCTGAGTTTCGTCGAAAGCTCGAAACTTTTTACAACTGAAATTTTAACACGATGACAGAGGAAACAATTTAATGAGCTGCAAAGCCTTTCAGATAGTTAGATTAAATAAATTTGTAGTAAAAAAGACAATTTTATTAGTACTCTGCGTTACTCGTATAGCTTCGATAAAGCAAGACAAGCACGTGCCAGACCTTGTATGCTCAATCGTGAACTTATGTCCATTTCAATCAACAGGGATATAAATCTAATTCTAGATTGGGGTCACAAGAATCAAGTCGAATTCAACGCACGGAGCTCCGAGTACCACCTTAGCGTGGCTGGAGAAGGTGCAGAACCGCGCCTTCCAACTCATTGGCGACGGCGCCATTTGCTGCACAATTTATTCATTAAGCCACCGCAGGAATGTAGCGGCTGTGGTGAAATTCGACCGCATCTACCATATAGACTGTTCCACCGAGATATATAACCTCCTGCTTCCACGGTAATGTTTTTTCGGCAACACAAGAGTAACCCTTTCGGCTCATCTTCACTACCTACAGCCTTTATTTTCACGCACATATCAGTTAAGAAATTCGTTTTTTTTTTCGAGAACAACTCGACTGTGAAACAACCTCCCACAGTCAGTATTCCCGAACTCATACAACATCCAAGAGTTCAAATGCAGGGTTCATCTCCATCTCCTCATGCACCCCCAGACTCTCTTTGATCTATATCATCTATCCTTCGAGCTAACTTGCCTTTTATTTTCTTGCATCTTTAATGCCGATTTTTAATACTGGTAGTAAAAATTAATCAGATAATCAGATTAATCTAAACTCAAAGCTATTGGAATTGACTCGCTTCTGTATAAGTGGGTTAAGAGTTTCCTTTCCGGCCGTTCAATTAAGGCAGTTTTAGATGGCGTCAAATCTGAATCTCAATCCCATCTCTGGGGGGGTCCCCCAGGGTTCAATTTTATCACCGGCCCTATTTGTCATCGTTATAAATGACCTACTTTCAATCCCCTCCAATCTACTTCTCAGCTTCGCTGACGACAGTACTCTACAAAACAGACACATGCCAGATCCTGTCTTGATGATCATGAACTAATGTCCACCTCTATTAATAACGACATTGAACTCATTTTAGAATGCGGAAGGAAGAATCGAGTTGAATTCAACCACACCAAAACCAAGTACTGTCCTATTTCAGAGAAAAAGATCAACAGTTCTCCATCCTTAAGAGTGGGTAAAGTTGATCTAACGGCCGATCCCTCTCTACACATCTTAGGCGTGACATTAACCAAAGACTTGCGATGGAATGACCACATATTCCAAATCGCCAAACAAGCCAGTGCTTGGGATTTCTTAAGAGGTGCAAGTTCCTTCTCCAGCCATCGGCCCGTGCTGTTATTTATAAATCCTACATTCGGCCTCTTCTCGAATACAACTCCCTCGTTTGGGGCGGCTCTCCAATAACCACCTTGGCATGGTTAGATAAGGTCCAGAAAAGGGCCCTTAAATTAATTGGTGACGATATCGCTTGCTCCACCGTCGACCCCTGAGCCACCGTAGGAATGTAGCAGCAATGACAAAATTTTATGGCTACTATCATAGTGACTGTTCTTCCGAGTTAAACGCTCTCCTGCCTCCATGGCAATCTTATACCCGCAACACCAGATTAGCCCACTCGTCTCATTCCCTCCACCTGCAACTCCCCCTTTCACGCACTCAACAAGATATGAATTCGTTTGTAAATAGAACAACTCGACTGTGGAATAATCTCTCGCAGTCGGTATTTCCGAGCTCCTACAACATCCAAGAGTTCAAACGCAGGGTTCATTACCACCTTCTTCAATTCCCCCCCCCCCCCCCCCCCCGTTCTAAGCTTATTCGCACTCCCGGGTAAAAATCAAAAATAGCATTACAGCGGGCGAATACCACTTGGGTTTTTAAGGGGCATACGATGGCCGTAGAAATTTTAACCATTTTTAATGTTAGCGCATACGGCCACATTGCGCAAAGTGGCGAGATATTTTATGTTCCACCCAAATTACTCTAGAGCTCGTAATTTTTAAGTTATTGACAAATTTTTTTTTAAATGTTCATCTTGAATTTACCTAACGATCCCTCTAGCCGGCTATTAATCTGTCTAGATGGATTTTTGATTTATTTGTTGAAAACTGTTAAAATTACTGTCAAATATCAAATCAGTCAGTTTGAAGTTTTTTGGTAGAGCTTTACATATCACCCTGTATTTTTGTAACTCTATGAGATATTTTCTTGAGTAAGGCCCCAATCTGAAAAAGTACAAAATAGAGCTAGGTAGATGGTAAGAGGATCAAAACCACAGTGAGCTGCTTCAGCTATCTTTAGTTCACCAGAACACGTCATTTTTGGATACTGTCAGAAAGTATCCTGCTATTAAGAATGAGATACAGCACCACCTCCCTACCACCAGCGACAAACGTGGGTTAGTATCTCCTATTTTCAAGATCTATGATATCTAATATGAAATTCTAGGGGACACTCACCTCTCTCGTTCAAATCGGTAATCCCCAAAATAAAGTCGCGAATATTTAGAATCACAAACGATGACGAATTGTCGGATTGAATGTTCCAGACGTGGGAAAGACTAGTATACTTATAGTCCAGGCGCTGGAGCAGTGAAACCTATAACTTTTGGTTTTGGCGTGATGTAACGGACTTTTTTGGTGGAATCGGTCAGAAATGACATCCCCAACAATATTTAGGGGGTGCGCAAGCATGAAACTCCCAGGAAAACTTTTGGTAGCCCAAAAACTGCAAAATTCACTAAAAATTCGCTGTTTTTTGACCTTTCTTGTATATATCTCTTAACGAAGGCTTCTAGGCGAAAAATTTGTTGAGTATGTTTTGTTCGTTATTGAATTTGCTAAAACTTACCCTAAGGTGGATTTTTGAAATTTGAATTATTGCATTGCAAAATAGCTAAAAACCACGAAAAAAAGTACCTCACTTTAAAGTTATCACAAAGAAAGGAGAGACCATTATCTTCCAATTTAATTTTGGAATTAGATAGTTAAAGGCATGATTAACTTATATCCAAAACCCGATCGCGGTCGGTCAAATAGTTTTTGCATAATGCATTTTGTAATTAAGTGAATTTAAAAAGTTAAATTTGTTACTGCGCCAAAGTAAAACTCCCATGTTGGTCCTGATTTTTTTACGTATGCTCTAAGACTCTCTTTACAATATCCAATCATTAAAATTCTGGTTTTTAAATTTTTTTATAGTTTTTAATTTTTTTAAGATTTTTGGCAAAAAACTGCAAACTAAGGTGTTTTTTCCACAAAAATTGCTAACTCGGCGACGCCAGAAATGCGTTTCAATTTCGCTCGAAAAAGGACTCAGTTTCAATTGCACCAATTTAGCTGTTTTTTTTTTTAAATTTGGGTAGCGAACCGCCCCGCGTCCCAGCTACGGACAACAAAAAAATTTCAAACAAAATTCGGTAATTTTTCTAATTTGTTTAAGAAATTATATTTAACAATATTTTATTGAAAGTTGTGCTCAATAGAAACTGAGTCCTTTTTCGAGCGAATTGTCTTGACGTTTATTCTCATTCATCTTACTGTCTTCCGTTGTGATGATAATGTAGTTTCCTCTGATTTCAGTGATGTTTTTCTTCTGAATCTTACCAAAACATCATGTTTCATTGCCTGTGATGAATTTTGGGAACAAATTGAAATAGATAGAATTGGTCTATCAATTCAGGACATATGTACACTGTATATTCACGCTTTTGCTAACCAAACTGTGGCAAACGAGGCGGCTGCATTTTATTGCGGTAATATTGGATTGGAGCGGATGAAGTAAAACAGAAATAAGCTGGCAGAGGATATGCTATGCGGTTTCTGGTTCTACCTGACAGTGTCTGTATATATTGGTATCAACTTTACCCATGCTTTTGCACTTGCTATCTGACCTATATATGTCCTGTGAAAAGGTTTGTTAAGATTCTGATTTCGGGTTTAGTAAGGTCGAGGTTAGCGCAGAAGAGTCTCATTTAACTGTCTGACATAATGTGTCTTAACTGTCCGACATAATATAGAATTGTCTTCGAATTTTTTTCAGTATACTTAGACGACCTGTTAGATGTCTAAGTTTATTGTTTTTTGCTTAAGCCTCCCTCAGCCAATTCAGTATGTCAATTCCAGTTGACTCTTTTATCTCTAGCAGTGATTCCCAAAGTGGATTCCGCGGAACCTAACGGTTCCACGAAAAAATTTTAGGGTTCCGTGTCACCAGCGCCGAAACGTAAATACATTCTAAAACTCACTGGCGCTGCGCCGTCCTTCTAACGCGTTCTTGCTAATCAGAAAGTGCGAGTGGCCCTTCTTCCTTGGCCGCTATTCCATATTCCCATGCCTCGGGTGTTGTGAAGAAAATGGTAATCCGCCCTCTTTAGATGGCCACCATGGGCCAAACGATATATTGAGTATACTATATTGCTTATGGTGTTCTACTTATCATACCCTTTCATTTGATACCTACATATGTCGAAGGGGTTGTGAAGAATATTTCAATCCGGCCTCCTGAGACTGCCGCCATGGATCTAAAGGTATATTGAGTATACTAAATTGCATTGTCATCGGAGCTAAAGCTTTATGCAAAATTTCAGCATGATAGGATATCCGGAAGTATTTGAAAAATTGATTGCAGAATTTGTTTCGTGAAGAAAACAGTAATCCGTCCTCTTGAGACGGCCGCCATGGATCTAACGGTATAACGAGTATACCATATTGCATTGTCATTGGAGCTGAAGTTGTTTGCAAAATTTCAGGGTGATCGGGTAACCGGAAGTATACAAGAAATCGATTGCAAGATATGTACAGAACAAACAGACAGACAAGAAAGCGATTTTATTTTTTCATCGTTGGGTTCCGCCAAATTTTATACATTGTAGAAATGTTCCGTATGAAATAAAGTTTGGGAACCACTGCTCTAGAGCGATTCATAGGTTTTCGACCTCAATCATTTTCTATTTCTGCACGGGAGCCTTAAGATTTAGCCTCTTCTTTTTCTTGTCAATGGCACTTTTCCTTGGGTTTTTGCCTAGTTCTTACTCTTAGCACCAAGCATAAAGCTTCGTAGCGAACTCTTTCCAGCAGCTACTACACTTTTCAGTTCATATTCAGCTTGTGCAGCTGGTTAATACCCCGGATTTACGGCCTGAGTTCCATAAAGTTCATTTCATGTTCATGGCATGTTCAGTTCGAATTTGCAATTGTTGCCTTTTCGCCAGAAGTTAGAAATTCAAAAGCTCACTGGAATGACATTCCAATATTCCAATATTTTACTCTCTTTTGGGCGAACTTTTACTTTCAAGATTGATTTCATATTCTGTTGGGCAAACTCAGTCTTTATTTGTCCTGAGTTTAATATATGAAAATGTTTGGAAACTCAGGAAAAAATTTAAGTTCAGTACACCAATTTGCTCGACCTTGCGCAGTTCGACCGGTGAAGCCGGGGTATTACAATTGAATGGCCGGTCAATGTATATGATGGATTTTTTATACTTTGGTCAAATAAAATTGCTCTTGAATATCTTCAATGACTTTGATAATGACTGATCACAGAATATCAAAATGCAAAACTCGTCTCTTTCAAGTACCAAAAACTGAATAATGCTTTGTCGGTCCATGTCCAGTTGTTTTAACCGAATTTTTTCATCGTATACCGTAGTTCGAACAATATTTTCATACAAATTCAAGATAATCAAATAATAAAATAAAAACTCATTGAATAATTTTTATGTAATCATAATCTAAAAAGATCAATTATTATTAAAACATAAGAAAATCAAGTTTCAGCCAATCTCATAAATGTATTTTTCGTTCTTAATTTTGTTGGTTGCAAACAAAGCTAATTTATTTTTACTCAATTTTTAACATACAAACATAGGATATGAAAAAAAAAATGAAATGAAAAAAAAATCTACCTAATAACTAGTTTAGGTTTTTAGCATGATTTTCTTAGTGAACTAAAAGTCTGACGTTTATAATTATGAATTATGAGTCATTACGAAACCTATACATAATTTACATAGCCACCAAAAATTTGTTATCATTTTTTTCTTTTGTGGTTTTTAATTTTAATTTATTTTTCTTTTTATATGAGTATTCTTTATAAGTTAATTAATATTACACTCTAAAGTGAACAGCGTGAAATTTGAAAATTTGTAAAAGATTTGGAAGGAACTGAGCCGGAGGTAGTATACTGTTCTTATCATCCACTTAATTTTTCGTTTAATGCTGTTAACGAAGAAATATTCTATCCTTCTTAAGCATTTACTAAAAAGGAAAAACAAATTTTTAAATTTGAATCTTCAAATTGACTAAGCCTGAACTGCTCCAAAGTGCATACCTACGTTTCAATTGTATTTGATTCTCAACATTTTCCTGGCAGGAGTCATCTTCCCGCCTTGTACAAGCATTGTGGGCTAGCCACAAGCTGATGCTCTCTAAACCAATAGATCAAATTTACTAAATTTCTGTCTGAATCCAATTAATGTAATGCTGTAAGTGTATCTGAATCAGCTAAGTACTTTGGCTAAATTTGGACCCAAAGTTGATTTGTAGGCATCGAAGAGAAGCCAGAGAACACCAGCATGGTTTCTGTGCCAGTAAGCAGACCTTTGGCAGGAGATGGGACCTGAAGACCTACACGTGCCAACAAACTCTGCTCTGTCTTCGGGTGGCCCGCTCTTGCAATACAATATGTCTAGACTAAGTGAAGTCCAAACATTGACATTTTTCGGTGTAACGGAAGCTTTGTGCACTACTGCCAGCCTAAAAAATGGACGTAATTCTCAAGACGTCACCTGATCTATACATAAGACATCAGACAGCCTGCACGGCTTATTGTAGATAAGATGTATGGACAAAGTAATATACTGTATTCTTTTCCACTGCCAACATTTCGTACCACGTAATAGACTTGGACAGGTAAAATATGTCCGTAAAGGCTATTTATCTTTTCTGGGATAACGAGAAATGCTGTTTTATCCAAATACCCCATTTCTGACTAGGTTCAACCCAGGTTCAACCTACTCATAAACGGGGGTTGAGTTGAAACTGGGTCCACTTAACCCAGCTCAGCTCTCGAGTTGATATTTCGCCTCATATACGCGGGTTGAGTTGTATTTGGCTGTTTTGACTTCAGTTTAACTCTATTTCAACCCAAAGTGAACTCAACTCGACATCATATACGTTGGTCGAAATTTCAACGCAGCCTTGCCTAAACTTTTCAACCTAGTCATAAACGGCGTAATAGCTTCCGAATGAAGTTGCATAATTATAAATGGTTTTTCGTGGATAGAAGAGACTCGGTCCCGCATAAATGAAATAAGAGAGTCCAAATAAGCAATAATTATAGAACGTTGGAAGAAGTCTTCTACTTATAGAACGTTGGAAGAAGTCTTCTTTCAGACGGATGATCTGGGCTTCTGCCTTAAGCGGTCCACACACTTATAGTTTAGCTGTGTAGTTTATCACGTGTGACGTCATGCAAAAAATATCAGCCAGAAAACGAAACAATATGTTCTTCACCGAGAAACCGAAACAATATCTTTTTCAGCGAGAAACCGAAACAATATCTTTTTCAGCAATAAATTGAAACAATATCTTTTTCACCAACATTTTGAAACAATATCTTTTTCGTAAGACCCATCGACTTGTCAAAATTCGAGCACTCTTCAAAAATCGTGCCGAAATAATATTAGCATTTACAAACACCACGAGTTTTTCAAACCAGAGATTAACATATTTTTTAAGGGGAAGCGCTTTCCACGTTCTACAGTTTCTGAAAATTGAGGTACATTCCGGAACTTTCAGTAGTTACTGAAAAATTTGATCGTTTCTGTCAAGTCTGACAAATTCTATACATTGATTATATATATATAGATTTTCGAGGGATATCGAATCAGACCACTATTTGCGGGTCCCTTTTCGTCCCTCTGCCTAGAGTCATCTTATTGGGGTTGCAGTGGGTTGTCCCATTGCTCCCTTGCTTCAACTCCCCTAGTTATCGCAAGCAGCTGATTGAAGGGAGTCTGCCTCATGTCCTCCATGCAATGGAGTCCAGTTATGGCAGCCCTTTTTCTCGCCACCGCCACTATGTGTGTGGCCGTCTCAGGTTCCTCCAGGCTCCAGGCACATCCGACAGGTGTCATCCTCCAGAATTCCCATTCTTTTTAGGTGATACCTGAAACATCCGTGTCCTGTAATCAGTGCCACCAACCATCTGAGGGTTCTCCTTTGCATATGCAGGATCCTTCTTCTGGCTGCGGTAATCGGCAACGTAAGCACCATCTTAGCCTGCCTACACGTGGTCATAGCGTCCCACCGTCTCCGGTGTTCCTCAGCGACCCATTTCTCGATGCAGTTCCTTACCAACCCTCTGCCAATGGCAGAGTATGGCTCCGGTCCCCAGAATTCCGAGGTTGACCCCTGTTTTGCCAGGTTGTCAGCCTTTTCGTTCCCATCGATGCCTGTATGTCCTCTAACCCAAGCTAGCGTCACGTTGTTTTGTTTCGCACACCTGTTCAGTTTTTGGACACATTCCAACGCCAGAGACGCATTAATCTCTGTCTGATTCATGCGCTTAATCACAGCCTGATTGTCCAGTGCTATAAGGATACTTCTTCCCTGCACCTGACCCTCATTTATGTGATCCAACGCGTGCAGCAGAGCAAGCATTTCCGCCTGGTAGACTGAGGTGTAATTCCCCAAAGCCAGAGAGCAGGTCAGATTTAAGTCCTCTGAGAAGACTCCCGCACCTGCTCTGCCGTCAATCATGGATCCGTCCGTGAAGATATATATGTCTTCCGGCCTCCCTTCCGGGAGCGTTCCGTTCCCTATGAGGGTTTTATGATACCTTTCGGTCACCCTCATTTTTGTGATCCCTTCCATGGGCATCATGAGCTCCCTAGTCCCTGATGCGATCCAGAATCTTCATGTGCCCATATAAGGTTCCTGACGCCTGCCATGCGGCATCCCGTCTCATCCGAATCGCTGAGGCTGCCGCAGTCTTCATCACCTGGAGATCTAACGGCAGCAGACCTAACAGCGCCTCCAATGCCGCGGCGGGTGTGGTGCGGAAAGCACCGCTCATACCTACGCTGGCCATTCTTTGCACCTTGTCCAAATGCCTCTTGACGGTTTTCTGTGTGACTTTAGTCCACCAGACCACCGAGGCATAAGTTATGATGGGTCTCACCATCATGGTATATGTCCAGTATGCTAACCTTGGTGAGATACCCCACCTTAGTCCACATACTCTTCTGCACTGGTGAAGCACCCTTGTCGCCTTCTTAATCTTCTCTTCAACGTGGTATTTCCAGGTTAGACGCGAGTCCAAGTATACACCCAGATACTTGACCATCCCAGACACCTTGATCCTCGATCCAAAAAGCATTAGGGGCTGAAAATCCAGATCTTTAATCTTCCTAGTGAAGATTATCGCGTCTGTCTTATTGGCATTTATGGTGAGGCCCTGTTCCGTACACCACTGCTCAACCACTTGGAGTGCATTCCTCATGATATCTGCCGTAGTGCCCATAAACTTGCCACGTGCCACAATCGCTACATCATCTGCATACCCAACGGTATGCACGCCCATTACCTCTAGCCGCCTGAGCAGAGTGTCCACAGTGATGTTCCACAGGAGGGGCGATAGGACCCCGCCCTGTGGGCATCCCTTGCTGACCCTCCCTCGAAGCCGCGAGTCTCCTGTCTGAATCCTTACCGCTCTGTTTTTCAGCATGCTGTCCACCCACCTTACAATCATGGGGCTGACCTCGCGCCTCACCAGAGCGTCTTTGAGTTTGTTGAACTGCATCTTGTCGAAGGCGTCTTCGATGTCCATAATTACGGCCATCGCTATGCCTCAGGTATACAGTTCCCCCTCGGCTACTCGCACCAATTGGTGAAGTGCCGTTTCTGTAGATCTGCCAGCCTGGTAAGCGTGCTGGCTTCTACTTAAAGGGTGCCTCCTTAGCATAGTACTCTCCAGGTGGTCTGCCACCACTCTTTCCATTGTTTTCAACAGAAAGGATGTTAGGCTGACCGGCCTGGAGGACTTCGCCTCGGTGTAGTCCTTTTTGCCTGGCTTAGGGAGAAATACCACTTTGGTTTCCCTCCACACCACCGGAATGTATCCTGTTGCTAGACAGGTAACGAATATTCCACTAAGCCTGGGTGCAATGATTTCTTTGCCCCATTGGAGCAGCGCAGGGAATATTCCGTCACGCCGCGATGTCTTGAAGGGAGAGAATTAGTCTATTGCACGTCTCACCCCTTCCTCTGTCACCACCCCGTTAGCCTCCTCTCGGTTCATCCTTGTAGCCATTCTGTTACGAATAGCCCAAGATTTACCCGAGATATAGCTGCCAGGAAAGTGAACTTCCATCAGGATCTTGTTGGTTTCCTCCAGCGTCTCCGTCATCCTCCCCGACGAGTCACGAACGAGTCCGACTTTGAAGACCGGGTCCCTGGAGATCATTTTCTGAAGTCTGCTGGCCTCAGATATGCTCTCCATGCTCGAGCAGAAGTCCCTCCACCACTCCCTTTTCCGTCGTCGCAGAGTTTGTTTCATTTCTCTTTTCTTGGCTTTGTAATTCTCCCAGGCAACCGGGTCATTGCACCTCATCGCTTGGTTGAAAGCCCTTTTGACCTCTTTCTTCAGTTTCTCCAGTTCCCTACACCACCAGGGTGTGGGATCATGGTCATCCACTGACGTAAGAGGACACGGCACTCGAAAAGCGTTCTCTATCGCTGTCTGCAGGACATGCAACTGAGACTCTGCTTCTCTTGTGGTTTTCGGTGCCCTTGGCACGCGCTCCCCGAGATTCCTGCGCAACATTTCAGTATATCTAGACGTGTCCGTGTTGCGTGGAATTCTCGTTGTTCTAATTCCGTCTCCCCTGCCCGGGGTTCCGTACGCTATCTCAAATGAAATGGCTCTGTGATCTGACATAGTCGTCCGATCCATCACCTCCCAGTTGGTCAATCTTGTCAACATCCGGTTGCTGCATAGAGTTATATCTATGACTTCCCTTCGTCTAGCATCGACGAAGGTTGGTTCTGCCCCTCTATTTGCAATAACTAGATTGTTGCATTCCACAAATTCGAGCAAAGCCTCTCCTCTATGGTTGTCGTTGGTGCTTCCCCACACCGTGTTGTGTGCATTCGCGTCGCAACCAACTATTAACCCTGTGCCTTTTTCGCCACAGGTAATAACCAGAATTTCCAACTCCCTGGTGGGCGGAGGATCTGGCGAATCGTACGGAAGGTAGTATAGGCTGAGGCTAGAATGAAAGCCCCACTTCCAGTACCTACGCGTACTGCTGTGAGATCTGGTGTGCACAAGTGCGGCAGTAAAACCGCCTGCACTCCGTGTTTCACCAGCACACACGTCCTCACTCTTTCATTCGCATTGGGAACGTACAGAGTGTCAAAGCTCCCAGATAGTCCCCTAATCCTACCCTTGTAGATCCAGGGTTCCTGTATGAGAGCAATATCCAGCTTCATCTCACCGAAGCCTCGCGTCATCATTGCTGATGCTGCTCTGCTATGGTGTAGATTCAACTGGCAAACCTTTAATTGCCGGCTATACATTGATTAGTTTTGCTAATATCTTCTGAACGCTTTCGAATTTCCAAATGAAGTCATTTGCTTCCCAGTTTATCAGCAGCACTTCAACATACTCAATACGAGATCAAACACTCGCTCTAGTATAATGAACGAAGTACGAAGGAAATGTTTGTTTACGAAAAATAAATTCTCTAGAAGAATTTTGTGGTGGCAGGCCCGTCTCTAGCTGCTTCAGCGCCCGCGTGCAAAATAAACACTACCGCCGCTTTCTTATCTTGTTTTTTCTGACTGAGCTTGTTGAAAGGTGTTTTAGTTTGGTTACTTAAAAACTGTATAAAAAAACTGATCGGAGATCGATTGAAGGAGCATATTCCAAATTAAATACCTGAAATTTGAATACGTTATTTATTGATATCTAATATCGTCACAGAGTCTATCCATCTCCTCCTGGGTCTATTTCCCGAAATTTTTTTATACCATAAGCCGTTTTGGGATACGATTGTCCTCCATCCTTATTACGTGGCTGGCTAGTCTTAGTTTGTTAATTTTTATTAAAGTTGAGAGTTGTGGGTCGTCAAAAATTTCATAAAACTCGTTGTTGTATACCCTTCGCCATATTTCTCTATGTCCTGAGTCATAGTCCAAGTCTCGCGACCATGTAGTACTGATCGTATTACTGCTACCACACAGTACCGGTCGTATTACTGTTTTGTAGAGTGATAGTTTCATAAAAGGCATAAAAGGCTCTATTAGCATGCTGCCAAAAAGAACCTTAACAAAATCTTCACTGACGCACTTCTCTGGACTGACGCTCTCCTTATCACCCATTCTAAGGTGAGGCTGAAGAGTATAGGGGCAGCCCATCCCCTTGTCTAAGTCCTTATAGTACTTCGACCTCTTCTGTTACAGCCTTTTGGGCCCTTACCTTCGCCAGTGAGCTATTTGTTACGCATTTTAACAGTTGTACCAGCTTGGAGGGGACTCCAAATACCCATTGGAACTCGTATAGCCTCAATCCGGTTATTGAGTCATATCCCTGTTGAAAGTCGACAAATTTCTGGTATATCCACATGTTTTTTTTAGGTTTTCTCCAGAATCTACTTTGACCTGTTTGTCCTAAAACCAGCTTGATATTCTACCATAAGGCCTTTTTACAGGTTAATCTATCTCCTTTCTTGTATATTGGGCATATAATCGCGTTCTTTCTTCCTTATTCTTCTCAGATGTTGTTATATAAGTTCGTGTAAGATACTTTATAGTTGTGGTCCTCCCTCCTTTAGCAGCTCATCTGCTATTCCATAGGCGCCTGGCGATTTGTTGCTCTTTTTCCTTTTACAGCTTCACCTATCTCATCCAGTGTTGGTGGCTCTATTGATCTCGAGGAATTACAAATGCCTCTGTCTGTGGGTGTAGTTTTCGATTAAATTAGATGGTTGACTTGATTTTTATTGAATCCGCTATATCCAAATTAGTTAAAGGCGTCATTATCAGTTATCATTATCATTAATTTTTTTTTATATTTCGTTCATTGAACGTTCAGCTTCTTCAAGTACTTAAAATATTTTATTTCCATATGATGCCAATGTCGCCCCATCCTGAATTTCGTATTATATGTACTTTAAAAGTGTATGCGCAAAATATAATATTTTCAAAATTTTGAAAAAACATTATTTTGAGATATTTCAAAAAGAAAATTTTCAAAATGTTGGAAAAAGTTATATCCTTACTAATAATACTATATTGGATAGCAAATAAAAACCTTATTAAATCAGAATAAATTGGTGCTACTTTCAGCTTTCTATGTCAAATAGTTTTTGAAGTAGAGCAATTTAAAGATTTCAAAATCTGTTAAAATTTTGCGATTTCGATTTTTTGAAAATTTATAATTAAAAAAAAATATAATTTATAAGTTCACTTGTTTTGTGACGTTGTATACAGGTCGACGTAGAATGTAGCTGCTTTTACTGAGGCAGTCATATTGTCTCTTCTTGTTGCTTTCTTGTTGGAAGTTAATGTCGCCAAGATCAAGGGTATCAGGAGGAGACGGAGGTTTTTATCTTTTTGACTTTTTTGGCTCACAATTTTATTGAGCCTTTTTTATTATACATCTAATATACTTCAACGTCATTCAGTACCATTTTAGCTATCAGTCTACTCACGTCGAAAAACTATTTGAAATTGTAGCGCTTTAAATTGAAATCGTTTAATTGTGAAGACTGTGCGTGCCTTTCGTAAAAAATACGGGAGAAATTAGGTGCGTTCAGATAACACAATTTGTAGTGTGGTGACGAATTTTTAAGTAGGGATCTGTAGTCACTCACCAGCATCCATTCGATGGCGCTCGCGACACTCCAAGGAAGTTGTTGAAGCCATTATCGGACAATTTTTCTTCAAAGTTCGAGAAAACCTCGACGACGCACTTCTTGTGTTCGAAAACGCGTGAAAAAGGTATGACGAACATTTTTTCAAAAAGACGGTGCGCAGCCACTACGATGAAATTCTTGCAAAAGTAAAGTTCATGCCAGCAAGCCGAAGACCATTGAACGAACTCAAAGCTAACATACGAGACGAAGTAGATGCTATAAGGTAAGGAGGTCATTTAATCGACATTGTATTCAAAAACTGATTTGAAATAAATGGTAGAGAATATCCTAAATAAATCTTGCTCATTTGTCAAAATCGGCTTAAAAATGTCGCAGCTCTACAATGTTGAAATTCCCAAGGGTCTAGATGGTGCACCCCACAGAGTATGCAAAATTACATATTTTATTGGGGGTCCCAAGGGGTTTTTTATGTGATAGGAGGGCCACAGTATTATAAAGTTTGGAAACCGCTGCTCTAAATAATACTGAACCAAAATACCATGCCAATTTGACATAACTCACGCATAATTAGAAGTAATCTGTTTAGTATTGCTCTTTATAAGAAGGGAGACTCCGATAATCTGCCTCAAGCATCGTCTTTGGAAGACCTCGAGCTTTTTGACGTTCGATTTGAGCAGTGACCACGTTTCCGATCCTTAAAGAAGAATCGGAAGGATCAGCGTTCGGTAAAAGCGTACTTTCGTTTTGATGGTAATGTTCATTTCCATATGCACTACTTGAGCGAGGCGAATGTTGATGTTGCCTGGCCACTTTCGTTTCCTTAACCAATGATCCCAAATATTGGAAATTCGGAACCTGTTCGATTTGGGTTCCATCGCGGTGAACACTGGCCCTCAAAGTCCGTGAGGACTTTGGTCTTTTCCGCTTTGATTTTTAACCCGTATGACTGGGCGATGTCGGAAATGTCGTGTAAGATGTCCGTTGCCTCGGCATCTGTGTCGACGGAGACGGCGCTATCGTCAGCGAATGGAAGTCGGTTAAGAAGTTGTTGTCGTCGTATCGAACCCCGAGTCGCATATTCGCGTCGATCACAACGTTTAATGCTGTAAACATGCTAAGGGCGACGGCGACGGTGCACACAAATTAAAAAGCACACACAAGAATAATCATCTTCGACATCCGAATGCTACACACGCGCACAAGAACATACGAGAATAGCAACACAATCCCATGTCACACCGCCCAGGCAACTTTGAGCGGCGACGGCTACGAAATAGAACTTGGATTGATTGAGTCACCACTCTCGGCGACCTCGTCGTCGAGTGGTCTGCATATTGTGCTGCACCCTTCATACTCATAGAAAAGCTGTGTGTTCTATTCGTTTTTGCCAGTCGCTGTGGAAACTATTTTCGCCCTTAGCATGTTTACAGCATAAGAGAAGCAAAGAAGCGACGTCTCCTAGTCGAACACACGTTTGAATCGAGAACTCGGATAAGTCGATTCGAATACGAACGCTGTTGCTTGAGCCATCATACGACGCTTGGAGAAGTTACTGGCTGATTTTCAACAGCACGTGTTCGGTTTCCAAGATTAACTTCGACAGTTCGTTTTGTGCAACGAATTCTCTCTTCCATTATCTGAGGAGAGCGAATATTTGCTATAAATCCCGCTTGTTCTTTCCGGCTGGATTGCTCTCGTTGTTTCCGCATGATTTTCGAAAATAGTGTTTGTTAATAAACTGAATTCCTCTAAAACAATTCTTCTAGTCTTATTTCTATTTAATCATAACTAAAAGTTGTATCAATTTTGAAAGATAATGTTTAAAATTCAGGACTCGACTTATAACTATTTAACACCATCTGAAAATATTTCTTGCTACGCCACTGTGCCTTTGTCTGAAACGATCTATTGTTGAAAATCAGTGAAGACGTAGCCTAAAAGTGTTGGTTGTCGATCTATGTGGTTTACAACACTACATTTAGTTTATAAAATTGTTCATTCAGCGGTGATTCATAGTTAATCTGTTCAATATTATACTATAGGAAGTATTCAGCAGCATTATATTTCTGTAATTATTACCATTCCATTTTGTTGACGAATCCTCCTGAAAAGCTAAATCCTAATTTTCATTTGCTAATTTTTTTTTTAAATTTCATTCAAATTTCACATATGAAATTATGTAAATTTCAATTCCGTTCGATACAAATACATTTTAAAAACCGTTACCCAAAAATTCTTGCATAAAACTTTTTTTTAAAATTCTTTACAAATCTTTTACAAAATCATACATTTGACTTAAATTTATATTTAATTTTTTAATCTCAATCCAATACATTTTTATATACTTAATTAATATTTTTCTTTTTTATTGTATTGTATTAAATAATTTCTTTAACGCCACTATTTTGAATGAAAAAAAAAAAAAAAAAAACAAACGTAGTAAACAAATTTATAATTAATTTACTTCTGGTCATGACTAGTAATAGTAAAAAGCAGCATAACAATTTTTTTCAGAAAAAAAAAGTGAATCGTGTTTGTTGTATTTTTAAATAAAAAAAAAAGTTTTAAAAATAAAGTAAAAACCAAAAAAAAAACATCAAATTAATTTTTAAATATTTATTAATTTATACAGATATGTTCACTATATTAAAATATATTTTACTAAAATACTTTGAAAACTATTTAAACAGTTGTTTTTGGTTTGATTGGTTTTAATATTATTTCACCCTATTTTGTATTTTTAGAATTCAGTTTTTATTTTATATTCATATTTTATTTTAATTTTTTAATTTTTTAATTAATTAATATATTAAAGAGAAAATAACAAAAAAATGACTTACTATAAAAAACATCGAGTCACTTTTCACCATGTACAGGGTATTTATAAAATTTTTAATTTTTTTCTTTAATTATTTTTTTCAAAAAAAAAAAAAATAAAATTTAAAATAAAATTTTGTATAATATGAAGATATATCGATTGCTTAAGATATTTTTGATAATAAAATTTTTATTTTTCAAATTTACAAAATAAACAAAAAAATAAAATAATGGTGAAGAATTCACTATTATGGAAAAAAGCCATCCATATGCATTATTTTGCATTTTGAAATGCTCATAATGTTTCATCGTTTCTTATACATCGAATTTAAATAAATTGATTATTCAAATGATATTAAATGTTTATGATAAAACAAAAAACAAATTCAATAACTGCTTTTAATATTTATTTATTTCTATAATTTTATTTTCTATTTTAATTTTCTAATTATTATTTTATATATATATTTATAATTTTCTCTCGTAAAAATATTAAGCACACATTCTTTCACAACTAAAATTAATATTTGGAAATTTAATTATTGGAATTATTTATAAAAAAAAAGAAAATAGATTTATACAAAAAAAAATTCAACATTGATATTTTTATAATTGGAATTAAATGAATACAATGTTAGAAATCTTTATGGCAGGGGCTTAATGTGCATTTTGTTTATAATTAAAATTAAATTTTAATCTCCCATTTAAAAAAAATCAAAATTATTCTGTTAAATTAAAAAGTTAGGGAATATTTATTTTCATTTTTAACTATTTAAAACTGTTTTCATACAAAAAATAAATGAAACCATTCAGTTTTAAATGCAGGACTAGAAAATTACTATACAGCAGCAAAAAAAAGGGTTCAAAATTATTAATAATCATATTTTTTTTTTAATTAAAATTCATTACAAAAATAAAAAATAAAAAAATTAATTTTATTTTATTTTCAATTCTATAAAATCTACGCTATAATCCCGTGACACGTGTAAATAGGTGTAGTTCAGTTTTTGTGCTCAGTTTTACTTAATAATAAAACGTGTTTTTTTGTTTTCTAGATTTTACATTACATATACATTTTTAATATACTATATATAATATATTTGCCTACAATGTGAATTTATAGAATTTATTACAAAACAACCTCACAGATAAAAAAAAATACTGTACAGAATATGAAGTTTTTTTAATATATAGTTTTGATAATATAAAGTGCTTTGGAAAAATTTAATAAAATATGAATTATAATATTTATGATTATTTTTTAAGTACATAGAAACTAGGATAACAATTATACCGAAGTCTCTTTTCAGCTATACCACATTTTTATATTTTATAACGATCTAGCGCAGCAGTCGGCAACCCAAATGCATTGGCGTGCCACAAAACAATTTATAAAACTACTGCACAAAAAAAACCCATTGTATACGGAGATAATTTTATTTGTGCAGTAAACGATTTTCACAAAGGCACTCTAAGGTCCCAATTCACATACATGTCGCCGGCAGGCCATGGCCTTTCAAACCAGGTCGGCACGCACGTCCCGATCAAAGCCACACATTACTCAGACTGAGGGATGGCGACTTGAGGCCTCCGCCTGATAGGCCGTTGACTGCAGGTGATCACTTGATTCTCTAGTTACACACAGACAAAGACGAAAGTTTAGGTGGCAGTTTATTAATTCAAGTGCAAAAATCTTCATGGCCTCAACAAAAACTTCAGACTGGTGGTGCAAATGTTACAAAAAAAATTTATTTGAATAGGTTGATAGAAATAACTTACGCGCTACCACCCCTGATCTTCAGGCCCGGACTAACGATAAATACCCACGGACAACGTTTTTTGTCAGTTTTTCTTCCCTGCAGGCGCCATCTAGTAGGCGGCCGGTGAGTGTGTGGTGATACTTGGCCTCAAGGCGAGCAATCTTCAGGCCACTCAGGTCCTCGGCGGTTGCGGTACCGTATATTCCTTACGTAGTGTGTACGTCTGTGAACTCTGATACATAAATATGTATCAGAGTAGCAAGTGCGCATGCCTCGATAGAAGTCGAGCACGTATATGAAAAGACACGCCAACGCGATTATAGAGTGCGGCGGGCCTTCAGAGATCTTCTCATGTGCCACTAGGTGCCGACCGCTGATCTAGCCATTTATGGTGGCTTTTCGAACGAACAAAAAACATACACGATGCTCAAATACATCATATCATCATCATTAATATTATTATATTAAAAATTAAGGATTCCAAGAGATCTGAAATGATTTTAAGATGTTCCGACGGATTTTTGTTTACCTCTGTTCTGCTACCTTAAAGACCCCAGGCTAGAGCTTGTTTTGTTATATCTTTCGCCTTCTCGTAAACTGTATCAATTTATATTCAGTTTTCAAAAGTTCTTTTTTATTTACTTACTAGTAAGATCCCCATGGCATTGCCTATAATAAACCTATGGGTTTTTCTGCTAGAATAAACAGTGGAACTTCAGAACCGATACTACTCATTATCAGGCATGTAATATAATGCTGAAAAATTACATGTCTGACAATTGCGTGGCCCTGGGTTTTAATCTGCAAAGTCATTGTTCCAAGTTTTAGTTGCTTATCCAGATGGCCCATTCGCGTATTGCAGAATTGTAGACTTATACTTAAAATTTCAGAAGTGAAGGATTTATTTCCTTTTTACTCATTATATACATATGTATCCCATATTTCCGCTTGTCCTTACCATCTTTCAAACAAAGCTTGTTGATCAGTTCTGAAACGATTGCTTAGAGAGGCTCAGCCATATGTTCACAAATTCAGTAAATAAAGCTGTCCCGGAGCACAATTTGCACAATTCGTCCCCCATATTGGTCCCGCAATTTCGAATTTATAAGTTTTCTTCATAAATTCGTTATTTGCTATCTTAAAAACCTCCAGATTCTGATTTTCATTGGAATCGGAATATTATTGGTGCGGCTATGTTGAATTTATAAGTTTTGACCACAAAGTCGCTAATTGCGAACTTAAAACCCCTTAGATACCCACTTCGATTTGGCAAAGACAGCCATTTTGAGTTTCGAAAATCGAGCTTCCAGGTGTATTGGACACGATGCCTTATTCATGGCAAGTTTTATAGATGAGAGAGGGAAGAAAAAATTTACGAATAAAACCGGTTTTACTCAACACACTTATGGCATCGTGTAACCTAGCTCATTTTGAATTTCGGCCATATTTCGACGACCATTTAGAATTTCAATAATCCGGCTCCGAGGTGCATCATGATGGGAGACCTCCGCGGACAATCGAAGCCCTGCGATGACTGGTGTAGCGTGCGTATAAAACACGCATACAAATATTTAATTTTATTAATAGATTTCCAGTGAAAAAACTATAGTCCCAGGAGGGATAGCAAAAAAGTTGGAATAAATCGACCCTGTGATTTCTCGTGCCTATAATTAAGAGAAAAATCGTAGGAATTCAATGAATGTGTTTTGGATGAAATTGGTCCAGGGGAACAGGTGGAAAAAAGCTAGTAACAATAGCAAAAAAACACATTTTTCACTTTTTAGGTACCCAAAATTTTTGTTTTGGAAAACAAAAAATACTACATAATAGTGCTTAAAAAGGCGAGAAATATGAGTTTTGGACCATAGAAATCGGTACCAAAAGGTTTTTGCAGAAAAATTCAAAAACCGTTAAAAATGGCCATTTTTTGCCATTTAATTAAATTATAGGGAGTGTAATGTAAAAATTTGTCAAGGATTAATTGTGGCTTATGATGGTGCATCCTACAATAAAAATATCATGGAAAAATAACGGTAGCTTTTCGAGTAAATCTAAAAAATGTAAGAACACCTGCTTCACGAAAAAAGGTCGAACAAGGCCAAGGCCCACAGTGGCTCTAGAATTTTTTTTATAAACCTAATTTATTCGCAAAGAGTTGCTCTCATCATCATCATCATTGCGCTCCTTTAATCCCTCATGGGACATAGGGCGGGAACAGTTGCCCTCCAGCGGACTCTGTTTTGCGCGACAGCTCAACTAGTAGCTCTGCTAGTAGGGTTCTCCTCCACGTTGTTCCACGTCCTTGCGGATTCCAGTCGAGGGCCTGTTTGGCTAGATTTTCGTTTTCGAGTCGCAAGGTGTGGCCAACCCAATTCCATTTCCTTCGTCTGATTTGGTCGTCTATCCTTTCTTGGCCGGCACGGCGCCAAAGTTTTTCGTTTGAAATTCTATCCTGCCAGCGGATTTTTAGGATACGACGAAAGCATCTGTTGATGAAGACTTGTAGACGCCCTGTGATGAATTGGGTGACTTTCCATGTTTCGCAACCGTACAAAAGTACTTCCTTAACGTTGGAGTTGAACAGCCGCAATTTGGTGTTAGTTGAGATCACCGTTGATCTCCATATGCGGAACAGGCATGCATATGCGCCGCGTGCTTTATTTATTCTGGAACTGACATCCTCTTCTGCACCGCCATTTTCGGTAATAATACTACTGAGGTAGCAGAAATTTTTCGACCAGTTCCACGTCCCGGTTATTCAGCGCAGTCCGTTCAATGGTGTTTGCATTTATCCGCATTTCTTTAGTTTTAGTTGGATTTAGCCTTAAGCCTGCTGGACTACTTTCTGTTGCCAAATTGTTAATCATGTTTTTGAGGTCCTGGTGTCTGTGGGCCAGCAAACAGATATCATCGGCGTAGTCGAGATCCTTAAGGCGGTCTAACAAACCCCATTGTATGCCGCCTGTTCTACTATCTAGAGCGCCAACAAGGATGTCATTTATTACTATAAGAAATAGTAAAGGCGAGAGTAGGCATCCTTGTCGTACTCCTGAGCTCGCCTCGAAGCTGTTGGATAATTTTCCATTATGGAGAACTCGGCATTTGGAATTGTTATATAGGGCTTTTATCAATTCTATTATTTTATCAGGCAGACCACGTCGCCGTAGTGCCTGCCAAATGAAGCTCCTATTAACCGAGTCGAACGCTTTCTCATAGTCTATGAAAGCAAGGTAAAGGGGGGATCGGAATTCAGTAGACTGCTCCACTATTATTCTCAAGGTGTTAATATGATCAATACATGGGCGGCCCTTCCTGAATCCGGCCTGCTGCCTCCTAAGCGTTCGGTCTACTGCCTCACTTATCCTAGATAGTAATATATGGGACAAAATTTTGCCCACTGTAGATAGTAAACAGATGCCTCTCCAGTTGGCGAATATTGTTAGGTCCCCCTTTTTTGGTATTTTGACTATGATACCTTCCGTCCAATCCTCCGGAAAGGTACAGGTGTTCCATGCTATTTCCAGGATTGGCTGAAGCGCATCTGCTATGAGGCTTGAGTCGGCTTTCAACAATTCTGGCGGGATGCCATCTTTTCCAGCTGCTTTACCATTGGCCATCGCATGAATTGCGGTTACTATTTCCGTCTTGGATGGGGCCCGGGTGGTAATTCTTATTGGCTGTGCATTGTTGCTGGTTTCCTGAGGTTCCTGTGTAAATGAACCATTTAGGGCGGCGAAGAAGTAATCTCTCCATCTTTGGAGCTGCTCCTCGTCGCTGCACAGCAGCCTTCCATCCGCACTCTTAACGGCATGCTTTTTAGTAGAGTGCTTTCCCGTGAGATGTTTAGTAATTTGTAGAGTAAATTGTAGAGTTGCTCTACCACTCCATTATCATGAAATGTATGTAAGGTGTGATTTAAAACATTTAAAACTCATTTGAAAACCACACTTTTTTCCAATTTTTAAATCTCTTCTTTTGTGCTTTATTCGTGAGCTCTTTGAGCTTTTTCTTAAAACCAAAAAAAAACTGCGATTTTTCAACACTATAATTAAGAGGAAACCCGTAAGAATTATATGAATATATTTCGAATAATATCGAACCTGTAGAAGAAGTGAAAAACAAGTTAATAAAACTGTCGAAGAACGATTTTCAAGAAAAAGTTCAAAAGAACAGCTTTTAGTTTAAAAAAACTGAAAAAAACAACTCTCTGGTTGGGGCTATTATGCATCTTAGAATTTTTCTCTCAAACCTGTCATTCTTCTATGTCCTGGGTCATAGTCCAAGTCTCGCTACCATAACACAGTACTAGTCGTATTACTGTTTTGTGGAGTGAGAGTTTCGTTTTCGTAGGCACAAATCTTGAGTGCAGCATTTGTTTTTAGGCATAAAAGGCTTTATTAGCCAGTAGTATTCGTCTGGTTATTTCTTCTTTTTCTCCTTTTTTTGTGATTGTAGACCCAAGGTAGACTGTTTTATCGACTATTTCTAGGTTATGTCGATGGTTATATTTCTTCCCATTCTAAATTTTCCTGCTCTAGATTGTTGCATCACCTTCGTTTTTTTCGTTTATCTTCAGGCCTAAGTCCTTTGCCGCCTCTTTTAATTCGACATAAGCCTGTTTTGCTACCAAAAACGACTTTTCCACGATGTCCACGTCATCCGCATAACCAAGTAATTGTACCGACTGTGTAGCTATTGATGCATATCTCTGGACTGACGTTTTCCTTATCACCCATTATAGGGCCAGGTTGAAAAGCATGGGGCCAATCCATCTCCTTGTCTAAATCCTTGTCGTACTTCAAATTCTTCTGTTATAACATTTTCGATCCTTACCTTTGCTAGTGAGCTATTTATTGCGCAATTGATCAGATGTACTAGCTTTGAGCGGGCTCCTAATTCCGATAAGATCTCGTATAACCTCTCTCTGTTTATTGCGGTATATACCTGTTGAAAGTCGACAACTATCTGTTACACATCTACATTCCTTTCTCAGGTTTTCTCCAGAATTTGCCTTAAGGTCAGCAGTTGGGCCGATGTTGACCTGTTTGTCCTAAAATCAACTTGATATTCTCCTACAAGGCCTTCCGCTATAGGTTCTAGTTTTTGTCTCACAAAGATTGTGAAGGTTTGGTCGCTGGTGCTGAGGAGTGAAATTCCTCTGTAGTTTTTGCAGGTTAATTTATCTGCTTTCTTGTATCTTGGACATATAATCGCTTTCTGCCAGTTATATGGTATAACTTCTTCCTCCCAGATGCTGCATTTGAGTTCGTGTAAGGTTCATAAGAATTGTGGTCCTCCTTCCTTTAGAAGCTCAGCTGCTACTCATTCGCCGCCTGGCCACTTGTTGCTGTGTTGCCTTTTCAATGTTAATGTTTTATTGAGATATTATCTTAGGGAATTACAAATGCCTCTGTCTGTATATTCTCGTTAAGTAAGGGGGTAGGACTCAATAGGTTCTGAAAATACTCTCTCCACCTTTCTTTTATCCATCAGGATCTGGTAATGAGCTGAAACTTATTGGTGATCTGGCAAGTTCCTTTGTACGCTTGTTTAAAGGCCCGGGGAGACGTTAAAACATGGTACGAGTAAACATGGTAGAGGGACCATGTTCGAGGTGATGTTAGCCGTGTACGAGCCGGTACGCGTACCAGTTTTTTGGTCCGACCAACGGTCCGACTAAAATCAAAACTGGTTTGATTTCCGTCGATGTTCGTGGGCGGAGTTTCGTGTTGATGATACCATGTCCTACCATTTGCGGACTTGTTTGACCAAATTTACTCGTACACGAAATGTTTCAATTTACCAGTTGACAACTGAATGACAGATTAACTTGAAATATTTTGACAAGAGAGCGGTGTTCAAGTATATTGGTCTTAGCACATGTCTTACCGTCTGTGGGTTTTTGGTCGTACCATGTTTACTCGTACCATGTTTTAGCGTCTCCACGGGCCTTAATTCTCTCTTCATTGAAGTCTTCCTGTGTCTGTAAGATCCTGCTGTTTAGATACTCCCTCTTCTTCTCCCTGCAAAACTTGTCTTCGATATTTCTTTCTTCCTTGAAGACTTCCATCCTTGCTCTTGTTGGCCTTGCGATTTACTCTCGGTGGCTCTGGTTTCTTTCTTCAATAGTGTCTCTTCTGCTGCCCCCTTTATGCGGCTTTTGATTTGCTCCCATTTGTCGTTGTTCGTTGGGCTGTTATTCTATTTGTATGACAGCATGCTGGTAGGCATCTCTTAGAGATTTACACAGAAAAACCAAAATAATGCCTAATCTCCAATGGCAAAACCAACCACGAACCAACCAACCAAAGTGCTGCTTCCTATTCCTTCTCATTGTAAATTGAATTATCCGTCTCGCTCGTGTTTTGGTCGACATGGGTTAACTTTCCGTATGTGTTAGTTAAACCATTTGAGTTGCCACATGAAATTCAGCGGGCATTTAGTACAAAAAAATGTCAAAAATCAAGGCAAAAATGACGTTAATTGGTTTTTGCAATATCCCGCCAAAAAATTCGTTAACAGAAAAGTCTAATTAGTGGAGTCAGATAAGCAAAGCATAAGGAATTGCTTGGAGTGTAAAATTTTTTTTTTGGAACATGTAAGTTACATCGAATACTATACGAAATGGACATTTTCTACCTCTAGCAACCGCCGCTACGTAAGTTATCGGCCATTATGTCAAAAATTTACCGTTTTGGTCGTTCTTTCTAAACATAGATGCGTATATCTCATCATGTGTAGGTCCGAAAAATTCGAAAAATAGAGGCTGTTCGTTATGATATTGGCTACCAGCGTTACAATATGAAATCCTTATCTGCAGAGTTATTTCAGGCACCTGTAATGCAAACTTTGGCGTTGGATTACTCGCAAACTATATAAGCGAGAACGACGACTAAGGGCTTATTCTAAAGGTAATTACTAGCACTTTAAGTTTGGTAATCGGCATTAACCCACACAAATTAATATCTTACGAGTTAATCGCAAAAAACTGGGGCGGATTCGTGTATGGCGAACGACGATAGTCGGTCGAAAAAAATTTGAAGTCGAAAAATTTTGTCGACAAAAATTTTAGCGTTCGCGTAGGTCGAAAGAAACCACAATATTCAAATACGAAAAATGTTACAATAACCACTGTAAAAAGATACAACTTTATGAACAAACTGTCAATAGCTCAAGTATTATTGTTGTTCTTTTGAATAAACAAGCAGTGTTTTTTTAAAATTACATCTTGTTTTGTGTTGTGTTGTGATTGAATAAAATAAAAATTCACTTCAAAGATTCGTGGTTAACTAAAGGTGCTGATAGACGATGAGAATATTCTCAACGTAAATTTTGGTATTCTCGTGAGAATATTCTCATGGCTGTTTACACGAGTGATAGTATTTGTTCTTGTGAGCGTAAATATCGTTCTCATGAGAATCGCTCTCATGAGAATATTTTCATGAGTTCTCATGTGTGTGTACACGATGAGAACAGAAGTTTGGTGATAATAATTTTTATTTTCGAAAACGTGACATTATATGGTATCCCGTAGTTAACATAGTGTGCGTAAACGATGAGAACAAAAGATTTGGCTGATATTTTAATTCTCGAGAGCATATATTGAAAGTTATTTCTGTTGTAATCGCCATGTCGGAAAGACGGAAGTAGAAGATTGGGTTTTGTGTGAGTTTCGGGATGCTGCTCCAAGAAGAAGAGGCTGAGGAGGCCGAAAGAAACAGAAGGAGGAGAAGTGTTTGGTCGATTTTTTTTTCAAGGTGTCCGTGGGGCTTGAAATAATTTTCATGGCTTTTCCTTCACAGGCATTCGTTCTCCTCGTATGCGGCAAACATTTTTTCCGTTTTTTCTTCCGGCCATGCCTGTATACATTAGTTAATTTAAATAAAATTGCTTATGTCCAAATAATATTTTTTTACTTACTTCCTTATTTCTCAACTGTATTTTTTCCTTTCTTTCCGCCATGACAATTAAAGGAATCCACAACAAAACACAACCGCCTACTAATAAAATTCACAAAACAATAATAAGAGACGTGAGAACAATCGTTCTTTCCAACATGTTGGAAAGAATGAATTCTCATGAAATCTTATTGGAATATTCCTATGGCATCTATTTACACGTATGAGAGAGAGATTCTCAAGAGAACGCTTGATAATATTCCCATGAGAGGGATAACGTATTCTCATGTCTATTTACACGGCAATGAGAACGAATTTTTGTTCTCGCGAGAGCATTTACATGAGAATATTCTCATCGTCTATCAGCACCTTAAGCTGCAAGGCTCGGATCATTAAGGGACCCTTATAGGGTACACTAGCCCTTGCTAATTAACAATGAACAACAACAACTACAACTAAAATAAAAATAAAAACATTTCTGCGAAGAATACATTTTTTGAGTTTGTAAACAAAAAATAAATCTTTGATAAATCTTGTTTTGTGTTGATGGAATAAAATAACATAAAAAATATTTTTGTAAAGAATACATTTTTTGAATGGAACTTTTTTTTAAATCTTGTGCTTGTGCTATTAAGATTTACAATTTTAAAAAATTATTACCATATGAAATTTATAAAAGTATTTGAAAATTATTACTCATAATAATGCAAGAACTCGATAACCCAAGAACTTTCGACTGCCTTTCGTCGGCTTCCGACGAAAATTTTCAATTTTTTCGACCTACGCGAACCCGAGACGAAAAAATTTTTTCGTTTTCGCCATACACGAACCGGCCCCTGCATTCAACCCCAACCACATGATCAAGGTTGAACTTTGAGCGGCCATAACTTTGAGCCAAATCAACTTACAGACCTCGTTGAGGGCTCATTTTGTAGATAATTTTATTCTCCAACACCTTGCCAGTGATAATTTTCAGCTATCATTGCATGGAAACTGGTTATTTAGTATAAACGACCTCAACCTCTTTTTCAAGATGGCGGATTTTCCCAACACACTGCGACCCCACAAACTTGGTTTTAACATTGTCAGATGTACCCAAACAAATTCCAAAAAAAGACAAGTTTTTACTGCAAGTTTTTTATTTCATTATTTTTCGACTCTAAACTACTATTTAATTAAAGTTTATATTTTTTTAGAGAATAAATAGGTAATTTGGTCATACATTATATAACTGATAATAAAAGTTGGTTTTTTGGCATGGCTTTTTCCAACTATAAAAAATTTCTTTCATTTTTCAATTTACTTTTAGGAGGTGACTATTTTCACCTCAAAACATGAAACCAGAAACCAGAAACGTGAAACCAGAAAAAAATAATTCACCGGGAAAAGAACTATATTGACACCAGAAAAATGTTATATCGACACCAGAATTTTGAAAATAATCATTTTATAGCCATAAAAGTTACCCGGTAATATTAGCGGGTGATTTCAATGTTTGGGCTGTCGAATGGGTCAGTCGACACACGAATGCAAGAGGGCGCATACTCCTAGAAATATTCTAGCGACTAAACGTGGTGTTAGTCAACACTGGAGGCGAAAACACCTTCCAAAGGGGTGGGAGATCATCTGTAATCGACATCACTTACCTGAGCGATTCAGTGGCCAAGGGCCTACAGTGGCGGGTGAGCGATTGGTACACGCCAGTGGCGTAGCGTGGATTTCTGCCACCCGGGGCCAGCCATAAATTTGGCGCCCCTTACTTTCGAATTGAATTGGTAAAAAGTCTGCGATGTTGAAAATTCATTCTCAGGAAGTTCAACTACTAGTTTAAAACTTTATTTTCTACGTGTTTTTTGCAAAACGAACTTTTTAAGACAATAGCCAATGTTAATTTCTACCACTTGTTCTATTAGTAAGAAAGCTACATTACATCTCTAGAGCTAGATTAATGTCAGCGTGGACATTGTAGATTTTCAATAATTTTTAATCAATGAATTGAAAACGCAACTTGAATTTCAAGTAATTTTCAATCCAAGAATTCAAGGCATCATGTAAACGCAATGAATTATATATAACTAATGAATGTTCGGTATAGTGTGCGCCAAAACAATTGGGAATTTTACGCGCAGGCGAGAAAATGACAGTGCGACATACATTAACATTCTGTGTATGGATAAAATACAAGCGCACGTGTATTTTAATTTTCCTTTTGAGACTCGTTTACGGGGAACAACACTCCACCATAGCATCTGACCAGGACAAGAGTCGTAGGGAGACAGATTGAATTGTGATTGAGAATATAAATGAACGGGTGATTTGGGGTTTTAAACGAACGGAAGAACGGGGTGCACTTTTCTTTTCGAATCTACTTTCTAGGTGAGGATTTGTGACTTTCACTGCGCATAAAAAAGCGATTTTTAGATTTCCAATTGTTTTGGCGCAGGCTATATCCGTGCTTCAGGGTTGGCCTAAACTATAAACTTTAACAAACCCAGAGAGCTGGTATCAGTCATTTCTCTCTGTAATTTCTTTTAGTTTTTAGATAGAAAGTCTCATAGACTCACGAGCTTAAGCTAAAACTCTTCTCTGTCCAATATCTGGAGGTTTAATTTCCCATCATCGCAGCCCTAAACTATTACAAGCCATTTTAACGACAAATGCGGAAGCTGTTGGAGCCCTTCTCAAACTTCAGCATTTACAGCCCGCGTCATAGAAGATGACAATCTTAAATGGCATGGACTCCATTCATAAGGAATATATGTTTGTTAGGTATTATCCACACAAGTGTTTTGAACCATTTACAAAAACATGGATACAAAAAGAAGGTCCATCCATGAGTTATTCATGAGTTGAACGCGAGAAACATGAGAGACCAAATTCACCTCACTTCACTTTCCTTCCCATTTAGGTTTGGCTTGTAGACACCATCAGCCAGAACATCGTGCTCAATGTGGTAATGGTTAAGGCCTGATGTTGCCGGCAGGATCTCTAGCTCGGCCCAGTTTGGCTGCCGCCCCCAACATCTACGCCGCCCGGGGCCATGGCCCCCTCTGCACCCCCCACGCTACGCCACTGGTACACGCACAGCGACCACTAAACCATCATCTTCGAGGCTGGTCAGGGTATATAAAAAAGGAATCCTAGGTACGGAATGGCTAGAGGATGGGCCGTTAAGAAACTCGACGCAGAGGTGTTCGAGGAAGTATTCCTGCATGATGCGAGGTCGGCAGGAGGTTTCAGGGAAGAGGCAGAGCAAATCGAAGATTCAATAAAACAGGCATGTGATGCATCCATGTCTCGCCGCGCCTGCAATCGTCAACACCCACCAAACTTCTGGTGGAAAGCCGAGATCGACGAATGCCGAATGGTCTGCCTTAAAGCGAGAAGGAGAACTCAGATAAATCGGAACTGTCCGGATTTCGATGAACTCCTTAAGAAATATAAGGAAGCGATGAAAAGGCTAAACAAATCCATCGCTAGAAGTAAATCCGACCACTTCAAAAGTTGTGCAGAGAAGCAGACTCGGACCTCTGGGGCGAAACCTATAAAATGGCCATGTCAACGGTCAAGGGCCAGCGCTCTCCGTCGATCATATGCCCCGCGCTGCTCCAGAGTATTGTTTCTGGAGTCAATATAGTTCTTTTCCCGGTGAATTAATTTTTTCTGGTTTCACGTTTCTGGTTTCTGGTTTCACGTTTTAAGGTGAAAATAGTCACCTTACTTTTATTGTTCTCGAAAAATTTTGTTATTGCAGACTTCTAGATTTAAATTAAAAAAAGCTATAGAAAATGGCCCTCGAATGCGGCTATTTGCATTAATTTTAAATATTTTAACGTTCATTGTTTTAACAGAATACACAGGCAATTTTGGTCATAGTTCAAATAAATGTATTTTGAATCTAATGACTCCAACTTTTATAGGAATAGTTGGTTTTTCATTATTGGTTGATAAACGTTGAATTTAGAAGCTTTGAATTGATTTTAAACGTTAGCTGCAGCGAAGCGCACCGGGTCCTAGCTATCCAAAATACAGAAAATAACAGTTCATTGCGACACTGCATCTGTGTATGAAAATTCATATCTCGAAAAATGATATTCAATGGATGGTTTTTATTGTCGCGATCAACATCTTAGATCCCTAATAGTTTCACATTTTGTTATTTTGAATCAAAAATACCAAAAAATTGCCTTTTTCAAACTCCCTTACGGTATATTAAAATGCTTCACCTGATTACTACTATTGGCTTATGGGTGCAGCATAGGCGCCCCGGGTCCCAGCTAGTTTATCTAATAAAAATTGATTCGAACAACCAGAAATTAGTACAGCGCGAAAAGTTAGAAGTGGCCGCTCACCAAGTAAACATTCTACGTAAAAGATGAAATTGTACACGATCCGTGCTGTTGAGACGTCAATAACAACTTGTATGTATGTAGTACAGTAAGTATTGAACAACAATATGTCTCAAATTCACAGGTATTTAACGAAGGAAAAAAGGCTCCGTAATTTAAAAAAATGTCTTCGCTGTTGACGGTCGTACGGTTAATTTTTTATTTTTAAATTAGTAAAAAGAATATAAACTTTTATTAAATAGTAGTTTAAAGTCGAAAAATAATGAAATAAAAAACTTGTCTTTTTTGCGGCAAAAAAACTTGTCTTTGCATAATAGTAAAACTCTTAACGAAGAAAAAGAGCTTCGAAAAAATGTCCTACGAGGTCGAGCAGCTGTAGACGAAGGATTTTACGAAAACGCCTTTTTTTACAAAAATCGAAATTTCACCCATATTTTGCAAAATTTCAAGCCAAAAAAAATATGAGATTTCAGATTGCCAAAAGCAACATTTTTACCAAGTAAAAAGTTTCTAGGTCGCATCAATAAAAAGGAAAATAAATGAAAAAGACGCGATTTTTAACGGTTTTTAGCATTTTTCTCCATGTATAAGACACTAACCAATATTTTGTACCACATCAATAGAAAGATAATTTTAATACCTATAACTTTCTAATTTAACTTTTTCGAATCTGAGCTCAACTTTTTGTTTTATTGGCGAAAACCCGTTTTTTTGACTTTTGCGAATTTTTTAGGTTAAGTTCGCCAATGCAGTCCCGTAAAAAAACATGCTATCTTTCTTCAAATTAAGTGTTCTACACGCCCATATTTTTTTTTCCTGCCTTCAATTGTCTGGAAATTAACATTGTGAATCCGTAGATTGATTGGACTACATGTGGGTTTTTCATAATTATTATGAAAAGCCGCATTTTATGTAGTATGTAAGTTCAAAAATCATATTTTATAAAATTGAATAAAAAGACGAAATCACACTTCTTAAGTGCTATGTAAAATAACTATCGTGTGGGGCATAGACTTTCTGGCATATGTTGGCTACGTTGAAGCCTAGACTTTGCTTTATCTCATTATCCGAGTACAGGTTTACCATTCGAGGTAAATTACTTCAGATTTATCGTGTGGCTGGGTGTGTTTAGAATACCCAATCAGGGTGGTCAATTAAATACGTGTTTTTGTTAACTTCCCAGTATAGGAAGTTATTGTAATGGGTCCGAAAATCGAAATCGAAAATTTCGACGTATTTTCATCTTTCAAGGTCCCAGGAGCATTTTAAGCAAAAAATTGGGAGGAAGTATGTGTGTGTGTGTGTGCGTACGAATGTGGTCATTTTTTCCTGCACGATATCGCGCGAACCGAAAAAGATATCGACTTCGTTGAGGTGTCGTTCGAAGCGTATTAACCGAAATATGATCTGAAAAGATTTTCATGAAATTCGGTCCAGCCGTTTTTTTGTTTAAGCGACGTAAGTGATTTTTGTACCTGCACGATATCGCCCGAACCACGAAAGATATTGACTTACTTGAGGTGCCGTTCGAAGCGTATTAGCGACAATATAATCTGAAAAGATTTTTATAATATTCGGTCGAGCGGTTTTCTTTGTTTAAATGACATAAGTGATTTTTGTACCTGCACGATATCGCGCGAACTATAAAAGATATCGACTTAGTTGACGTGCCGTTCGAAGAGTATTAACCAAAATATAATGTGAAAAGATTTTCATAAAATTCGGTCAAACCCTTTTTTTTTTAACCGACATTTATGATTTTTGTACCTGCACGGTACCGCGCGAACTAAAAACTATATCGACTTCATTGAGGTGCCGAAAAAAGAATATTAACGAAGAAATGTTCTGAAAAAAATTTCATAATACATATTCGGGCCTTTTTTGTTTAAATAGAAAAACTTCGGCTAATTGTCAGAAACACCTTAAATTGACAAGTTTTGCTAATATCTAATAAACTCGATGGAATGAGACCGGTTCTAAACGAAGTGATCTTTTTTGGGTTCTGCACAGCGATAGCCTTCGAACAAAACATCATTTGTCAAAATCCGACAACCTTTCAAAACCGTGCAAAAATTTCGTTGCCCTTAACAAACAGCGCGATTTTTTTAAACCTTGAATTAGCACTTTTTGACGGGGAATTGTTTTCTACGCGTGATACAGTTTCAGGAAATTGGGGTTTATCCCGGGATTTCAAGTAGTTACCGCAAAATTTGTTCTTTTTGGTCAAGTCTGACAAGTAATTAACAGTTACAATTTTGCTAATATCTCCGGAAAGCTTTGGAATTTCCAAATGAAGTCATTCGCTTCTCAGTTTGTCAACGGCGCTTCAGCACGCTCATTACGAATTTTAACACTCGCTTTAGTGCAGCGAACGAAATACGGAGGACATGATTGTTTGCTAACGTTCAGGAAAAACAAATTCTCTAAAAAAATCTTGTGGATTTACTACTATTATAGTTATTTGAACTAGCTTCTCTCGGGATTGCTTTGTCATCAGTTCTGCCAATTTTCCACTAGTGCTAAACGTATAACTATGTTGTAAGAAGTCAATTTATTCCATCTTCCTTCATCATACTGGGAAGTTAATCGTGTGAACCGAAGGGGTCAAACCCACATCCCAACTAGTTTTCAATTGGCCTCGGTTGGTGAGATGCAATTGACCAACAACCTGTCGAGATTTACCCTATAATTTTAGAAATTTTAAAATTACAAATTTTTTAACTTACAACAAATCGACAAAACGTTTATGTCAAAACAGAACACTATTATTAAAATCGTTCCCTATATGTTTCGGGTCGCCGATTCCGAAAATCGAGGCTCCTAGTTCTAAAATATCGGTGTCACTCTTATATAAAAAGATAAAAGTTGAATTTGTAAGATGGTTTTTGCATTTTCTTGCTCCCTTTAAAATGGCCTCCATCAAAAATTATACATATAGGACGAAGAAAACGCGCAATTTTCAAGGTGACCATAAAGCACGGTCGTATAGACAGGTCTGGAAACTCCATATACCATCCCATAGAGTGAAGTGTGATTGATATCGTTGGACTTTGAAGTATGTAGTTCTTGAATGCGGCGCTGTAGTCTAAGTTCCAAATTTCTACATTGTCTTCATAGACTTCATACACGGTCCTTAGGCAAATGCGCCATCTGCAGAAGCTCCAGTAACGATACGCGAATCGTTCACAAGTTTGAGCAGCGAGTTTCCAGACCTGTCTATACGACCGTGCCATAAAGCGTGCCAGTAGCATACTCGGCAGACCGGCTCTCGTTCGATTGAGTAGGTAAAGCAACATTGGACCTGTTTAGTGCTCAGTTAGGGGGCCTGCTTGGTGCCTGTGGCGGAAGCAAACCAGTGTCGCCTGCGCATTTGTTCGCTATACGTGTTAGAGCCCGATTATTAATACTTTCACTAAATTGTTAAAGTATACGTGCGAGCGTACGAGATAATGAAGTTGTAAAAAAATGTATTACTTTTATCAGAAATTTGGATGAAAAATGAAGAATATGATGAGGACTCCGCTAATGTTTTAACATTTCATACAATTGGGTATTTAAGAAATAATGGAATTCCTACATGGCCATCTCCACTTCTGGAGGTTTAATTTGGTTTAATTTTACTAGGTCGAAACAAACGAAATCGCCATGATTTTGAGTGGCAATTTCAATATTAAATTTTCATCAGAAACGCGCCCGACATTTATGGATGAAGGGGAAACTGGGGTTGATGAGAGATACCACCCCACTTCTCCCTTTATCCACAAAGTTCTTAAGGGAAGTTCCTGAAAGATTTTTAGACCAGTTTTATTTCAATTATCTAAAACCTTTGCATCGTTTTTAGGTTTTAATTTAAATAGGAATTCATAAATATTGATATTATCAAATTGTACTTGTATCAACTATCAAGTCCGACGGTAGGCTCGTCACTATACTTCCTGCAGTTGTCTTTGGCCTGACTTTTCTCAAAGCGTACTATATATCCGATAGACCTATTGCATATTACTAGCTGTTGGTCGAAAAAGTTATACTTCTAAAGTGTGGTCTTAAGCACACTCATATTTTTTATTTATAATTACTACACAAAAAAATAATATAGATAATAAAAATTAAACAAATTTGTATTATTAATAAAATATAAAATATTTTTGTGTGTGTGCAGCACCAATTTTTCCAAGGCACTTTTATATCAAACAAACACAACTGTAGCTCAAAAAATTATTTTTTATTAATATTAATAGTTCTTATTTTATGAAAACACAATCACTTTATGAAAGAGCACTTAAAAACTTTATTGCATACTAGCCACTGTAGGAAAATGATATCGTGACGATTATTCTTAGATAATTTCGCCCAATTTACATAAAAATTTGTTTTAATTCATTTTTTTTACGTTTCATAATAGCAAAAAAGAAACAAAAATTTTTATTATGCTTACAGTTTAAAAAAAAATTGTAAAAAAAAAATATAAAAAAAATACCTTAATCCAAAAAAAATTGTTTTTGAATCTTTTTTTACAAAAAAAAACCAAAAAAAAAAAAAAAAACAAAATTAAAGGAAAAAATATTCAATTTTGAAAATTTTTTCTCAATTTTTCTATGGTGTTGAATAGATGGCCCAGCTATTGTTCGCGTCAACATTTTTGTTCGAAGTATATCAAAAATCGATGATGTTACTATGGTAAGTCGAAATGATACAACAAATCAAAAACAAAAAAACAAAATTAAAAAAAAAGATAAATTTGAAAAAAAGAAGAAATGACTACAAAAAAAGAATGCAGCATTGTGTAAAATTTTCTGTTTTCGGATTAGCAGATCTCAGATCAAAAAAAAACTAATTTTGCAAAAATTAAATATAATTACGAAAATACATTTGGAAAGTGAAACTGCGAGATAATTTCAATTTCGACTAACTATAATTAATTAATTAAATTTCTACTTTAAGAAAAGTTAAGAAAAGAAAAGAATAAATAATTAACAGAACGCGGGTTGCGAATTTAACAATGGTGATATAGCTAAGCAGCATTCTTGTAATCTCTTTGACTTTTTTAAAATTTCCTTGTAATAATTTCAGTATTATTTGAGATATTTGCTTTTAATTAATAAACAAATTAATATAGACTTTTACTTATTGGTATAAAGAGAAAATACAATTTCGTAATAATAAATAAATGAATTTTTGGTGACTTGTTTAAATATCTGACTGTAAAATGTGTAGAATGCTATTTATGTTGTGAAATCTTATGATGATATTATAAACTGTGTTTGTTGTTGCTGGAGCTCGTTTTATTTGCCAAAAAAATAAATACATGGATGGATTCTTGAATTTAGTATTTTTTCATAAATAAAATTTGGAATGCATCAAGTTCAAAGCTGGATATAGGTGAGGCGTAACAAAACAAATTTCTATACAGGGGCCCTTAAAGAACTTTACTATAGGTACTTTTAGCATCTACACCGTGACACGTGGCAGATTGAAAATTTAATACTTGTAAAAATGTTGCGCCGAAGAACGCGAGATAGATATTGTTCGGCGCAGGGGCGGTGCTTTCATAGGTAAAATGGTGCACTTGCACCGGGCGCAATTTCACGGTTTTTTTTTTTTAAATTTAATATTTTCACAACAAATCGAAAAACTGTTCCCGTGACTTCATTTGCATCGATTAAAGGCATATCAATATTCTCATGGCTCTGTATTGTATATTGCAACTAGGGAATCCAATCCCGCGAGCGCAAAGTGGTCTGAAATCCGCAAAACCTGGACAAAATTAATTTACTACCGGAAGAAAAATTATTTTTTTATGAAAATCGGTATATGGGGGTTTTCGCGGTCGCTGAGTAAGAATCCGTTTTCAGATTTTCAAAAAACAAAATGGCGGATCCAATATGGCGACCAACTTTATGAAAAATTAAGCAAATTTGATGGAAATCGGTATATGGGGATTTTCGCGGTCGCTGTGTAAGAATCTGGGGCATCCAATATGGCGACCAACTTTGTTCATACTTAATTGAATTGAATGAAATTATGCAATAATGGCTGTTCAGAGTCGCTAAGTATTAATCCGTCATTAGATTTTTACTAAACAAAATAGTGGATCCAATATGGCCGCCAATTTTGTTTTTTTTTTAATTAAATGAAAATCTGTAATAAGGACGTTTTGTGGTTGCTCAGTAATAATTTTTAACGAAAATGTACTAGAATTGTTAATGAAAATAAACTTTTTTATTTAATTTAACAATTATTAAATTAATTTTAGATGCAAACTTTTTTTCAAGTTCAAATACATTAGGCTTTATTTGTTGCAAAGATTTGTTATAAATACTTTGCTATAAAGATGAAAAAAAGTTTTTTTTTTTTTTTTTTTTTTATGTGGCAGTGCTAAGCTTAGGAGTCACCCTTTGTACTACTAGTCCGTCATGTCATTTGTCACGTCATGGTGCAATGTCTAGCAGTAAGCTTAGTACGGGGGAGGGATGAGGGGGGGGGGGTATAGGTTAAGGATTAAAAGGTACGGGGGGGTATTGAAGAAGGTGGTGATGAACCCTGCGTTTGAACTCTTGGATGTTGTAGGAGTTCGGAAATACTGACTGCGAGAGGTTATTCCACAGTCGAGTTGTTCTATTAACAAACGAATTCATATCTTGTTGAGTGCGTGAAAGGGGTAGTTGCAGGTGAAGGGAATGAGACGAGTGGGCTAATCTGGTGTTGCGGGTATAAGATTGCCGTGGAGGCAGGAGAGCGTTTAACTCGGAGGAACAGTCACTATGATAGTAGCGATAAAATTTTGTCAGTGCTGCTACATTCCTACGGTGGCTCAAGGGGTCGATGGTGGAGCAGGCAGTGTCGTCATCAATTAATTTGAGCGCCCTTTTTTGCACTTTATCTAACCATGCCAAGGTGGTTATTGGGGCGCCGCCCCAAACGAGGGAGTTATATTCGAGAAGAGGCCGAATGTAGGATTTATAGATAACAGCACGGGCCGATGGCTGGAGGAGGAACTTGCACCTCTTAAGAAATCCCAAGCACTGGGATGCTTGTTTGGCGATTTGGAATATGTGGTCATTCCATCGCAAGTCTTTCGCTAATGTCACGCCTAAGATGTGCAAGGATGGGTCGGCCATTAGTTGAACTCCATCCACTCTCAAGGGTGAAGAGGTGTTGAGCTTCTTTTTGGAGATGAGACAGTACTTGGTTTTGGAGGGGTTGAATTTGACACGATTCTTTTTTCCCCACTCTATAATAAGTTCAATGTCGTTATTAATAGAGTTGAACATTAGTTCGCGATCATCAAGACAGGATCTGGCATGAGTCTGTCTTGTATCGAAGCTGTACGAGTAACGTAGAGTACCGTCGTCAGCGAAGCTGAGAAGTGGGTTGGAGGGGATTGAAAGAAGGTCATTTATAAATATGAGAAATAGGGCCGGTGATAAAATTGACCCCTGGGGTACCCCCGCAGAGATCGTGTGGGGTGCGGATTTGACGCCATCCAATACCACTTTGATTGAACGGCCAGAAAGGAAACTCTCAATCCACTTCTGTAGAAGTGAGTCAACTCCAATAGCTTTGAGTTTAGCTAACAGGGCTGAGTGCCAAACTCTATCGAAAGCCTTGGAGATATCCAGAGCAACCAGACTAGACTCACCGGATCCATGCAGGCTACGGCTGAGGTGTTCTGTAAGACAGACTAAAAGATCGCCAGTGGATCTTTTTCGTCGGAAGCCATACTGTCTGTCGTTTATGAGTAGATTGGATTCTAGATATCCCATAAGCTTTTTGTTGATTATCGTCTCCATGGTTTTGGAGAGAATAGAAGTAATTGCTATTGGGCGGTAGTTGGAGGGATCGCTGGAATCACCTTTTTTCGGTATGGGCTGAACATGGGCAAGTTTCCAAGAGTCGGGATAAACTCCGGAGAAATATGACAGGGAAAATAATTTGCGCAGAGGTTTAGCCAAAGGTGAGGCGCATTGTTTTAAGACGATAGGGGGTATATTATCGGGTCCAGTGGATTTGTTGACATCGAGCTCCTTGAGGCACCTGTACACCTCGCGAGTCCTAAAAAAAACCCTGTCCATTGAATGGGCGTTACGCTCGGAAACAGTATATAGCGCCTGAATAGGACGTTCAAACTATACGTTGAGCAAATATGTAGTATATCGTGGATTTTTATATTTCTTGTTGAGGGATGCCTTTGCCGGCACTGCGACCTATTTATTTGGTCTATTGTGCCATCCCCGTCTTTAAAAACCATCAAGGTTAAGGCTTCCAATATAGCCTAAAACTGATTTAGGATTTCTGTCCCAAATGTCCCTGGGGGTAGGGAAGTCACGATGGAGGAGGCTCAATCTCTTCCTCGCTGTAGTCTCATAGTCGCACAGCAAGCGCCCCGCAGTTTCGGGAGCTGCTCCGCAGAACCGACAGCTACAATCAGCCACCAGACCTATTTTGTTTAGATGGTAGTTAAGCGAACAGTGGCCCGTCAAGAGCTCTATTATTATTTTTAGCTCCCACCTGTTGAGATGTAAAAGTTTTCCCGCTTTAGCTTTATCGATTTGGATGAATCTTTTAGCTTGACGAGCACTCTGGGTGTTTGTCCAGCTATGAAGAAACAGCTGGTCGACTCTAGCCAGGCTGTCGGCAATTTCATTACCAATGTGACCTCCGTGGCCCGGAATCCACATCAGCGTGACGCTGTTGTTCCTGCTTAAGAATTTCAGAGATCGGAGACAATCTAGGACAGTCTTTGATGACACCCTGTGAGATTTAATGGCCAGAAATGCAGCTTGACTGTCGGAGAAAATAGCAATGTTAGAGCTATTTGGAGCTCTATTAAGACTCTATACAAGTCTGATCACACACCTGGATGGCAAGTAACTCGGCCTGAAACACAGTAGGGGTAGTGCCCAGGGCCATGGATATTTTGCTCTCTCGTGGATAGAATGACATGGAGCAAGCAGGAGCAGCTGATTTTTTTATATGTTTTGCAGAGATGATAAATAAACAATTACATGCGTATTACTTAGTGGAAGTCCATGGAAGTTTGTACTTAGCCATCAATTTATAAGCCGAATCTTTAATCAAATCGCCACAATTTACTACATATTTGATCATAAATAAACAATACAATTATTTATTTTATGTTCATTTCAATAACACAGTATAATTGTACCTACTCTTTGAAGAAGAAACCTTTTTACAGAAAAGAAAACGGGTAAACTTACTTCAATCTACACGCAAAAACGCAACACGTTCTTTTGCTCCGAGAGAACGTGCTGCGTGTAGCGTGTTCGACACTCACTTTCCAAATGGAATACAAAAGAGATTTCGAACATCTACCTCTTGCCAAGGGCCTTGAAATACTCCAGGGGGGGGGGCACTATACCTAACCCACGTGAAAAAGTACCTAAATAAAAACTTTCGTTTTGGTACTTTTGTCCAGGTTTTGGGGATTTCAGACCACTGTGGAGCGCGGGGTTCCGCAAATGCGGGATCCCGCAACATTTTTGCGGGATCAGTAATGCGGGACTGGACAAGCGGGATCCGCGGGATTTGGGATTTGATTTATAAGAGCCGGGACTTAAAAGAGAAATACTAACAATATTGCAAAGTATTAATAAAAATAGAGTGAGGCCCTCCGAACACGAGTCGACTGATTTGTAATGCCAGCTGCACCCGCAACTGTTTCGTGATCTTGCCCGCGTACGGAAGTGGGAATCCATACAGATTCCATAGTTGGAACTGCTTGCCTGCGACTGTTCTTGCCTGTCGGAAGCGATTTTAGTTGCGTGGTGCTTTATTTCATCTGAGCTACTTGACATTTAGAAAAAACTTCGTGACTAAAAACTCTCAGGGCACAGAACACCACACCAATTGATCCAAAATCAGACCCTGCTCGTGTGTATACAAAAGTATCATTTTGTTTGCAAACTGGTTATACGCTTGGTTATTTGGGACTGCAAATCAGTCGACTCCACAAAATATTTATATTCGTTAATTGAAGATATCTGCCTACGAAGCAATAGAGTAATAACACAAAATAGTCTAAGTATATTTAAGGGCGTGTATCCGAACGTGTTCCATTACTGAGTTTCCGCGTAGACTTTACCCTGGGTTAACTCAGAGTCAGCGCCCATTACCTAGTTTCCATGAGATTTCAACCAAAGTTGCACCCGAGTTGTACGTTATGGAAAAAGACACAGTTAGGAGTTTTCTATAAAAAATTTCAACTCTGCTCAACTCAACGAAAATGGGTCGGTTGAAGAGAGTTCATGCAAACAACTAAAAACGGTACACTGGCAAAGGTACAAAAAGAGAAAATGTCGCGCCTCGCTTGGGCGTCAGATACTTTATATTTAATAAATACTTTTAAAGAAAAATCTATAATAACATTTATTGTACACAGGATGAAAACTTAGAAATGGAAACGCATAGAGTTAAGTCATTGAGTTGAAGTGTCATTTCAACTCAACCACAACTCACAATTGAAACCCAGTACATGGAAGCCCGGGTTGAGTTGAGTTTCAGTAAATCCAAGAAAACTGTACGAAACACGTCGGGTTAAGCCGTGTTTTGCATATTTCATCGATGCACGATGTTTACTGCACATATATCAACGGAGTCCCGACGTAAAATTACTTATGTCACTTCGATCTAGAACCGTCATGGAAACAGCATCGAGTTAACTTGTTAAATTGAGCCTTCTATAAACTCAACGAATACATACTCGAGCTCGGCTCATGGAAACACAGTAAATGTCAAATTACCCTACGCCTACGGCAGGGGATTCCCAACGTACATGGAGTGTACGGGGATTACCCTCACGGTTAATTATATTGGATGTCAAACAAACTACTGAGTCAGTCAAACAAAGTATACACAGCCAATTCTAAACTACGCTGGTAGATTGATTGATGATAGAGTGACTCCGCTGGCATATTCTTACATCGCTAGCATAAATTCTGCTGGAACGCCTAGTAATTTCAAAATTACAATTTATGCTACTATGTATGGAAATTCCAGCGTAGTTTAGAATTGGCCTGAAATGGCTCTTATTAATGGTTTTTTCATGTAACACTTCATAAATTTATGAACATATCTACTAAGAACAAATCTATGATTTTTTTGCAATCCCGCAAACCCCACGGATTCGCGGGATTGTTGATCCGGATCCCGCAAGCTCGCGGGATTGATGTTTTGATGCGGGATTGGATTTCCTAATTGCAACCCTAAAAAAACATTTCAAGTGAACTACCCTCAGAAAAAACGGGAGATTACAATTTCCGTGGCATCCCCGATTTGAGAATGAGTTTCGTTAAAACACCCCTTAATAACACGAAAACGTAAAATATTTACTGCGATCAAAAACTAAAGAGCTTAGAGGGACGCTATATGGTATATGGTGCACCGGGCACAGAAGAACCAAGCGCTGGCCTTGGTTTGCCGTGCGTGCGTACGAATTGTGCATTACATTACATGTTAAGCAACTCTACATAAATAATTTTTTTATATATTTTATGTGTCTAAGCTTTGGTGCACCCTTTGTACTACCAGTCCATCATGTCGTACACATCATGGTCAGATGTCTGGTAGCAAGCTAAGAAAGGATAAGACAGAGTATACGGTGTGCATGAGGAGATAAAGGTGAACCTTGCGTTTGAACTCTTGGATGTTGTATGAGTTAAGGAATACTGACTGTGGGAGGTTGTTCCACAGTCGAGTTGTTCTCGAAAAAACGAATTTCTAAACAGATGTGTGCGTGAAAATAAGGGCTGCAGACAGGGAGGGTCAGCCGAAAGGGCTAGTCATGTGTTGCGGGAAGAACATTGCCGTGGAGGCAAGAGGTTATCTATTTCGGTGGAACAGTCGTTGTGGTAGATGCGGTAGGATTTGCACCATATCCGTTACTTTCCTGCGGTGGTTTAATGAATCAATTGTGGAGGAAATGGCGCCGTCGCCAATGAGTTGGGGGCGCGGTTTTGTACGTTGGCCGTCCACGCTAAGGTGGTACTGGGGGCCCCTGTCCAGAGATACGAGTTGAATTCGAGGCGGGGTCGAATGTAAGATTTGTAGATTAAAGCGCTGGCCGATGACAGAGGGAGGAAACTGCATCTTTTAAGGAATCCCAAGCATTGCGATGTTCCGCCTTTTGTTCTAGACCTTCTATTGAAACTGGTAGAATTGAGGAGCGCGTTTTGTTAGAAAAGAGACTGTACTTCGTTTTCAATCTAGAATCAAATTTTTGTCCCTACTAGCAAAAATTTTTGTCCCTACTAGCTTTGCAACGCCTTTCGGTCAAAAAGATTATGCGTGCACAGTCGCGGTAGGATGAAAGTATAATGAAAAAAGGACAAATCTGCAAAAATTGATTTTGGATACTTTAAAAAATTTAGAATATGTTACAACTTTTTTAAGATTTGATGATGAAAAATTGTGTACTACGCAAACCATCTGCAATGCAGAGGGATTAGACTATGGAGAACTTCGCTCATGGTGCCCTCCTCCTTTCCACAAAAAAGCGCCAATAAAATTTTTCAATTTTGCGAATTTGGCACCCACCGTACAATCCAAAAATGCACAATATGGTAACCCTAAAAATTCGATTAAAAACTTTACCTATCTTATTTTATAAACACTGTAACTTTTCGCTAGCCCTCTACGTTTCTTCGCATATGGCTGGAGCAATAAAAACTTGAATTTTTAGTTCTTTTTAAGCCATGTTTTTATTTTCTATTTTTAATTTATAATATGTCTTCTCCCATTTTGTGGTGAACAACATATTTGATTCAAAACGACGTCATATCGTTAACTTTTTTACTCAATGTCATACACTTTCACTTGATATCCATTCCGAGAGCGAAGTAAGGGAAAAGGTAAACCGCTATTTTGTGCTGGCCGCCATTTTGAATTTAAAATGACGTGACACAGATAAAAGTATTCTACTTGTCACACCTTTCCATTTGGGACCCAAGCGAGTGCGTTGTAAAGAAAAAGGTGATTCCCCATTTTGTGTTGACCGCCATTTTATATTTGCCGTCATTTGAATTTAGAATGACGCCACACAGCTAATAGTATTCTACTTGTTATACCCTTTCATTTGCTACCCATACCGAGTGGCTTCTAAAGAAAAGGGTAATCCATCATTTTGTGTTGGCCGCCATTTTGAATTTGGATTAATGCCAGACAGATAATTGTATTCTATTTATCATACCCTTTCATTAGATACCGATGACGGGAAACACAAAAGCAAAATTCAGCCGCCATCTTGATTTTTTTACAAAAATGTGATAATGCATTGTCACGTGACCTATGCATTTGCGGCTGATCAGTTACATGAAAGTGCGTCAGAATCAAGTTGCAAGAGGTTAATTAAAAAAAATAACTAATTAAAATTTCGAAAAACAGAAACTTACTTCCACCTGTTAGGGTATCCATACATCTACAAGAAAAATCAGATTTCTATCACTTCTAGTTTGGCTCCAACGCCTGACGGTACGCACAAGCAGACACACAGATGGACAGACACTTTCTTTTATTAATAAAAATAGATTGATTGAAATGGGCAAGCTCTGGCACGTGTTTGTCTTGCTTTATCGCAGCTATACGAGTCACGTAGTGTACTGTCGTCAGCAAAGCTGTGAAGTGAGTTGGATGGGATTGAGAGGAAGTCATTCATATGTAAAAACTAGGAAGAGAGCTAGAATGGGGAACACCTGCAGAAATGGAGTGGGGCTTAGCATCGACACCTTCCAATACCACCTTGATTAAACGGTCAAAAAGGAAACACTCAATCCATCAAAGTAATAGCTTGAAGCTTAGTCAATAGAGCGGGGTGCAATACTCTATCAAAAGCCTTGGAGACATCGAGAGCCACCACACCGGATTCACCAAAACGATGAATGTTTTGGTAGAGATGCTCTGTTAAGGTGCGTTTCCACTGCGGTCTGCAGACAGTGCGCGCACATAAAAATCCAGAGCAAAAAACGAAAAATTTCAAACTTTGCGGAGACAAAGTATTCATTGCGTATCCACTAAAATATTGCAGGAAGCATATGAAAGGGCTCAAAATATGTTTTAAAAGACTGTGCGCGCACTCTATAGAGACAAGACTTTAGGTGGATACGATCTTGAATGATAAAATTCTTGTGTGCGCACAATGTTTTATGTTTTCCGATTTAAGTCTAGATATATTACCTCGCTTCAGTTCGGCGATATAAAAAAATGAGCTTGGAGGACGAAAATTTATTAATACTATTTACGCAGATACTATGTACAAATCGAAATGGTTTGCTATGCCGCATTTAAAATTTTTCGCTGGAAGGCACATTCCGAAATTACAAATTTCATCCGCAAGACTGTCTTTTTGTCTATCATTGTGGATAAGGAGGAGTTGTTAAAGACGTTCAATCATTTATTTTTATATTCTTTGAATTCGACATCCCACAATCAGGGCCGGCGCTTGGGGATTTGCGCCCGGTGCACTATGCCATATTGCGCCCCATAAGCTGTTCATTTTTGAACGCAATGAAGGACGAAGGAAAAGACAAGCACTCACGGAATAAGAGAAGGAATATTCATTATTTCACATTATAGTCTAAGCTCCCATGACATAAAAGGTGCCCCATCGAACACCTCAAAACAATAAAGTGAGATTGGCTGAAAAACATGTAAAGAACATGGGCCAGACTAGTAAAAATTTGTTAATTGCTATTTTTTATGAATTTTTGAATTTTGTTAAAAAGCCATGTTTTCTTCCCAAAACCCCTGTTTAGTCCCGAGACAAAATTCCAAAATGGCTGAAAATTGGTACACAGCTTCCTTATGACTTTTTAATAAAACAATTTCGGAATCCAGCTTGCGTATAGCTTTCTAGCGTATAGTTTGTTGGAAAAGTTGGCTGTTGTGAAAACCCGTGCTATTCTTCATCAAATTTCAAAAGCGAATTACCGAATACATCCATTTTTGTTGGTTGGCCCATGTGAAACTCGCCAATATTAATTTGTTAGACAGTAATCAGTAACACCCAGTAGTGCAAATGCGAGGCTCACCGCCTTCTCCTTATGCATCCACCAGACTACCCTTAACCTTTCCTATTTTTTTTCCATTTTCAGGTCAAGCTTACTAATAGACATTGCACCATGAGTTGAACGACATGACGGTCTAGTGGTACGAAGGGTGATTCTTGAATTTGACCATGCCACATAAAAAACCGCGTTCGAAAACTATTTCTTCAAAATAATCCCCTTGTCTGTCGTAAGATATTTCGTGTTTTCCATATACGTCTCAAGAAGCTACTTCAAGACTTTTCGAAGTCTTTTTTCAAGTATCCACTGAATTTACATATCCGCGCACAGTCTCCGCAAAAGTTCTCCGCACCGACCCAGAAGATTTTTCAATGGATATGTTGTGTATCCACTGGGATATCGGTGTGCGTGTGTAGTCTCCGCACTTTTAATCTCCGCACGTTTTTTATCTCCGAACATTGAATTTGGTGGAGACACTTTGGCGGATAATGTATGGAGATAGTGCGGAGACAAAACTCTTGGTGGATACGCACCTTTAGGCATACAAGAATGTCGCGAGTAGATATTTTAGATCTAAAGTCGTACATTCAAGATATTCCATAATCTTTCTGTTTATTATTGTCTTCATGATTTTGGAGAGAGTAGAAGTGATTGCTATTGGGCGGTAGTTAGAGGGTGAACATGAGCCAGTTTCCAGGAGTCAGGGAGAACTCCGGAGAAGTGTGAAAGGGTGCAGAGTTTGCGCAGAGGTTTAACCAAAGGTGAGGCACATTTTTGTAAGAACCATAGGGGGAATATTATCGGGGCCACTGTATTTATCGGAGTCAAGTTCCTTGAGGCACTTGTACACTTCACGAGTCCTGAAGAAAACTCTGCCCATTGGGTAAGAGAAGCACTCGACAATGGGGGTTGGAAGGCACTATCGGGCAAGGAAGAATTTTTGGCAAACAGAGATGCGAGTAAGTTGGCCTTGGATTTGGTTTCTGTAAGCACCTTCCTATCATGAATGAAAAAAGGAGTCCACGATGTGGGGAAATTTTTCCTGATGGCGGCTACCAAGGCCCAGAAGTTTTTACTGTCAGCAGTAATGTTAATGAGTTTACCTCTTAATCTGCCATCAAAGGAAGCTTTGATTTTCCTGATGGTAATTTTGCAGGCTTTTCTCAACCTGATGCACTCGCGTCGAGATGATTCACTCACGAAATGCTTGTACTCTCTATAGGCGGTTTCTTGGTGTCCAAAGCACATTTCCATCTAAATGGGTTTGTCATTGGGCCCCAAAAGTAGAGAATTCGCGATTAAAGTGCCAAAGAGTCCTGAACAGCACAACAATGACCAATTCAAGCAACTTTTCTTTGAAAATATTTTAGGGAAAACGTCACTGCTGATAGTGAGCTTCAAGTTAACCGAATGCTCACTGAACTACTGCGACATCAAGACTAAGCACACAACGGTTTTACAAATATTCGAATTTCAAATTTCAAATCTGCAACGGCAAGCCCCTTGTATAAAGAAGACTTTACAGAATTATAACATAATAAATAAATATTACTAGCGGCTTTTAAAATTGCAGGCTTGCATTTCGGTAAAATTGTGTAGGCAATAATTAGTGCATATATCGCAATATTAGCACTCTAACATTGTGAACGAGGCATATTTCATCAAACTTGAAATTCCAGGACAAGGAAGGTTCGATTGATAGTGTAGAACCTCTGTATAATAAACTTCTCTTAACCCTTACCTGGACCTGGGAGTGCAGGGACGCCCCAGGCCTAAAAGAAACCGTTTTTTTTATGATATTAATCTAATAATAATATGTGGGGACCATTAAGTGTGCCTTGAAGGTTATAATTTTCACTTGTGTTAGATGGTGTTATAAACAGAGCTTTTACGTGGTTGCGGGTGTCCACACATTCCAAAAATATAGGAATTATGCTTTTTTTGAAGCAAAATTCCGATTTTTCATTTTTTTCGCACCTTTAATTCTTTTCTCTCGTAGCCATAAAAACTTTTTTCAACTAATGGAACATAAAAAAGGGTTATCAAAGACCCCACTGATTTTTTTAAACGGTCAATATTGCATTTTTTCCATGGAAATGGTTTTTTGCGCGTGAGGTGAGTGAACACCCCATGGGCCAGCTATAGCTTTGTTCCAGAACTCGAATGTGGGATCCCGCGGGACAAAAATTTTCCCAATTTGTGTTTCTTTACTTTCTCATGCAAGAAAAAGCGGGGAAATTTTCACTTCCCCTCCTGCAGGAATTAGCCGGAGGTTTTCGGTCCTGCGATTTCTTGCAAGTTGTCAAATGACAATTTTTTGTATGTATGTGGGTATCTTAACAAGCGGCATACACATAGACAATCGACATTTATGTTATCTTTTTCTTGATTTGCAGGAAATTGCCCAAAAAGTGTTTCTTTACTTTCTGAATTTTTGACAAAATTATCCCCACCATTAACTAAGTTTTTGCCCAACAAATTTTTGCAGGAAAAGTACTGGAACAAAGCTTATGTTACAAAATGGAGGTGGACCAGCTAAGTGTTGTAGGGTCACTAGTGTAAATAAAAGAGTCATCAAGAGTCAAAGTATTGACTTAGAACTAATGACTTTGTGGGAGGTTTGATGAACATGAGGAAAGTCCGCAAGGAAGAGGTTAAATAGTTTAGGACCTATGAGCGAGCTTTGGGGTACAACTGACTTTACATTGATATCCTCGAATAAAGCTTCATTATACTAGATTCTTAGTTGTCTACAGGGCCGTCTTTAAGGTAGGGCACACCGGGTCCGGGCCCAGGGCCTCCTGCTAAAGGGGGGCCTCTTCGTAGAAAATCGTTAAGATTTTTATATTTTTTTTAAAAAAGGTTACTTTACTGTCAAAACATAGTTTTTGAAGAAAAAGTCATAGAAAATGGGTCTTATTTGGATAAGTGCCAATTTTTCTCATTTTTGCAACAGAACATCAAATTCTTTCCGCTATAATGAAAGTAAACCTCTGATATATACAGTAGTGCTGCAAAAATTCCCGATCCAATAAGCCCAAGATCAGTATCGTACTACAATTATTGTAGAAGTTATAGCGATTTGTTTGAAAGTTTTATTAAAAAAATAATAATTTAGTTAGAACAAAATATATTTGTTAATAATGGTGGGGGTAGGGTTTGATCCAAATATATAGTTGGGAAAATTCCTGATCTAAAAAGCCCAAGATCATTATCTACTACAATTATTTTAGCGGTTTGTTTGAAAGTGTTTTTATAAAAATTCTTATTTAGTAACAAATGTAATGTTGAAAAGTGGGGGGGTACACTTCACCCAAAATATATAGTTTCTTCGCGAAAAATTCTTCAAATAACCCAAATTTTAAGATTTTCGCTGAAATGGAACGCAAAAACATTTGGGACATTCCATGTCAAATCGGACAAAATTTTTCGACCCCCCTCCGTTTTGGCTGAAAGTTTTCAGGGACTATTTAAGACTACAAATAATTTTTTTTTTTTAATTTTCATCTCAACAATACAAATTAAATGCTGAAAAACTTAAACATATTTTCGAATTCAATGTCAAAAGGTCAAAAATAGTAAAAAACTCAATTTCTCAAATACCCCATCACGAAAATGGACGTTTTTGGTGTCAAAATGTTCGGGAGAAGTCACTCTAACATCCCGATCAAAAATCTCGATGGGATCTTAAGGATTTCGAAAGTTATGAGTATTTGTTTATAATCATTAATTTTTTACGATATTTATTGAACCCTTTGACCTAGATTTTTTTCGAAACGTCATCAATTTTCACCAAAACATGTATAAAGGAGTTTTTTTGGCCGCTGATTACGAATCTGCGGTCGGATTTTCAAAAAAATGAACCTTTTTCCATGAAATGAATTTTAGTCCGCCATCTTGGCTGCCATTTTGAATGTAAAAAATACTTACCGTTTAGAATAGTGAAGGGAGAAAAAATTCAAGATGTACAAAAAGTGCAAATTCAGATAGTACTTATTTTAAAGAAAAATCATGATGATCAATGTAGAGTGCTTTTTAAAAAAATTCAAGATATTACGTCTCCTTAAGTGGGCCTCCACTCTAAGTAGACCCAGGGCCTTCAAGCAATGAAAGACTGCCCTGGTTGTCTATCTTCAAGGAAGCTGATAAAATATCTGATTCATAGGCGCGGTGAAAGTTTGTCCGTCGGAGAGTCGACAGTATCAAAAAAGGCAAATGGAGATTTTGCCTTCAATCATACGAGGATATGAGCATGAAGATATTTTCAATGCCGAGGAAGCAGGCTTATTTTTCAAATGCTTATCAAATAAAATATTTGCTTTTAAAGTAGCAAAATGTTTTGGAAGTAAACCTTCCTTCTATATCAGTGGGCAACGAGACTCTAACGGCTGACCCAACTCTTAACATCCCAGGAATAATTTTATCTGAGGATCTGCGATGGAATAATCACAAAAGACTTTTAAAGTGTTTCCTGCTTTTAATATGTATTTTGCTTCATCTGTGACGAATAGCTACATTTAAGAAAAGTGTAAGAAGTGCAGAATTAACAAATCGAACAACCGTCTCATGGGTTGAGGCACTGAGCTCATGGCGTGTGAACAAATGCGGCGTGAAAAGGTTTTCGCTTCCAACCACCATGTTTGCCAAACTGCATCAGTAATCTCGTCTACATTTATCCAGATACATATAATTATCGCCAGTATCATCGCGTATTTTATTTATGACGTCAGCGTAATAATCAGGAAGATAAGACTTTCTTAAAGAAGACTCATTTGGAATAATCCTAGCACTATATTTTTACAAAAACAACTGTCGCCATTTTGGGTTATCGATACTTCGCCACGTCTAGTTTACAGCTATCATAGCTTCGCATAAATCCATCATCATCATCATAAATAGCTCCACAGCCTGTTATTGGCCTTGGCTTCCTGCAACATCCTCCTCCAGAACTGTCGGTCCCTGGCTTGAAGTCTCCAATTTCTTATACCTAGGGTTCGTAGATCTTCTTCTACGCTGTCTATATATCTCTTTTTTTGGACGTCCCGTACCTCTGTGTCCGTCTGGTCTCTTGTTCATAATAATTTTTGTTATGCTGTCGTCACTGCTACGTTCAACATGTCCTGCCCATCGGATTCTGTTAATTTTTATAGTTTTTATGATGTTTGGATCTTTATACAACTGATACAATTCGTGATTGTATCTTCTCCTCCAAACACCGTTTTCGTTGATTCCTCCATATATAGTGCGCAGGATTTTTCTTTCGAAGCACCCTATGAGGTGTTCTTCGTTACTTCTTAATGTCCAGGTTTCGGATCCATACAGTAGTATTGGCCTTATAAGAGATCTGTACAGTTTTACTTTAGTGCTTCTTGATATGTTCCTTGATAAGAAATGTTTACGTAGCCCAAAGTAGCATCTGTTTCCCAGCGCTAATCTCCTTTTAACTTCTAATGTCGTGTCGTTGTCTTTTGAAATTAGCGTCCCTAGATATATAAATTCTTTTACTGCTTCGATGTTGTATGTATCAATTGTCATATTCTGGCGATCATTACGTCTTTTGGAGATGCACATATATTTCGTTTTCTCTTCATTAATTGATAGTCCGAATTTCTTTGCTGCTCTTTCTAACGATATGAAGGCTTCTTTCATTGCTACGGGGGATCTGGCTAGTATTACGATGTCGTCAGCGCAAGCCAATATTTGTACCGACTTGTTGAAAATACTGCCCGCGGTGTTAATTCCTGCGTCTCTTATCACTTTTTCCACAGCTACGTTAAAGAGTAAGCACGCATGGAGAGACTATTTTTCTTCGACCTTAATGCTGCAGAAGTTGTTGGTTCCGAATCTTTGTTCTGCTGTTTTAAATTCTCTTTGTGCATATTCATTTCCAAATGTTCAGTCAAGTGAGATTTTCTCTCACAAATACCCATTGCTTGTACAAATACTAAATGCTTACCCGAGTAAAAATAAATTTCGGCCTTTTGACGGGCGTGCTGGCCCGGCCATATGGCGGTCAAATGACGGCCCGTTGCAGGACACTACGGCCTTTCGGGGGGCGATTGACGGTCGAATGAGGGCTTTTCCCCCGAATGGCCTTTTCTGCGACTGAAAAGCCCTCATTTGACCGTCAATCGCCCCCCGAATGGCCTGTTTTGGGACTGAAAAGCCCTCATTTGACCGTCAATCGCCCCTCGAAAGGCCTTTTTTGCGACTGAAAAGCCCTCATTTGACCGTCAATCGCCCCCCAAATGGCCGTACTGTCCTGCAACGGGCCGTCATTTGACCGCCATATGGCCGGGCCATCACGCCCGTCAAAAGGCCAAAATTTATTTTTACTCGAGCGAGAAATAACGAGAAAAATACATAAATCACGCTTTATGCATTTGGCATTTTTATGGCCTCTATAAGGCCTTCTCGGAAATTGAAATCTTTTGTTCAAGTTTGCCCGTCATTTGCCCGTCGATTGCCCATCTGTGATCGCCCTAAAAAATTTAAAAACTCTACAGCCGTCGTTTGACCCTTGAAAAGTCGCCGTTTTTTGCCCCTTGAAAGGCCATCATAAAAAATGGTTTAAAATTCTACGCCCGTCATTTGCCCCAACGCCCGCCAAATGCCCTTATTTTATTTTTACTCGGGTATATTTTAAAACTAACATAAACGATATTTTTGTCTTATTGTATTGTTCAAAAAGTTCACTTCTTCAAAGTTAACTACTGTACCGCTTTATTGCAGACTAGACATTGGACCGACGCGACGTTGCATCGATATAGACAAAACAGTTTACATTAAGACCAATACAGATTTCTGTTTTTTTATTTTGCCCATATTCACTGCTGCTCCTTTCTTGGTTTAAAAAAAAACTGAATATTTCCGAATTGGTCCAGTTCAAATCACTTGATTTCAAAACGACTGAATATAATTGAAAATGTTTGGGGATGGCTTTCTAGGAAAATCTATGCAGAAGAAGATAATTTTAATAGGCGTTCTGTAAAGGCGTTACATCAGCCTGGCGCCATCGGTATGACCCATAAAAAACAGAAACCTCAAAGGAGCTCCCCAGACCCGCAATATACTAGACGACTAGCTACATAGCTAGGTCATACATGATGATCCAAAGGAGAGGGCCTAGGACGGAATCAATGATATACCAAGGGAGCAATAATAGCAGGAGTGATTAGGTGGAGCTCAGGGACAAGTTAAAGATATTGTGAGTAAAGTTCTAGAAGTTATTGAAAAATTATGTAAGTCAGAGTGAAGAAGAAAAGGACGGCGCCCCTTCACCCACAGTCCGATGTAATGATAGAACGATTCAAAAGGACAATGCTAGAGCAGCTAAGGAAAGTTGTCAACGAGCACCAGCGAGACTGGGACACTTACATCCTAATTTTTCTAATGACATATCGGACATCTGTTCATAATTCCACAGGACAAACCCCTTCTAGTGTGATTTTTGGAAGACAAATCCGGTTGCCAAGCGATCTGAAGCGGATACCAGGAAGGTGACCTCGTTTGCCTGTTCAACCCTCGGCAACGGAAAGGGAAATCTCCGAAACTTCAGCGCTCACGGGGCGGGGCCCTATAAACTCCAAACACAGATGAACGATGTTGTCTAAAGGATTCAACAAGGACTTAAAGCAAAGAAAAAGATTGTGCACATAGACAGGCTGTGCCCATATCATCAGCAGGATCCAGAATGGACAACTATTCGGGACGAAAGGTCCTAAGAAGGGAGCAGTGTGATGATTTATGCGCCATTTGTTAGAAGTTTGGAACAACGGTTATTTATAACGACTTTGTTAGCATTTGAATTTACGATTTATACACTAAACTAACATGGCGCCATCTATTAGACTCTAAATCAATTTGAAAGGACGGTAATTGAAGACAAAGCTTCTCAAAGCTTTTCGGAAGGAAAGAATATTTCACCACGGTCTAGAAAATGGGCGAAAGTTCTAGAAGTTAGACAAAGGGGGAGCTTGGATATATAAAGTTAAAAGTGGTGATTGAAAAGTGAATTAAAAAGCGATAAATAGCATTTAATAGTGTAAGATATTAATGTGCAAGTGATAATAGTGAACTCTAAGAATTGTGTTTGTTATTAAATTGTGTTTGGTTTTTAATAAATAAGTTTTTGTGTGAATATTTAAAAAGTGTATTCCTTAATTAGTCCTAAGAATCCGTTAAGCCATAAAAACGTAACAATATGAAAGAAGAGATAAACAATAACATTAAGTAAAAATTCAAAAAAAAATATTAACAAACCGCGCGATGGAGATCAATTTTATGCAAAAGGCACAAGAGTATGAGCGAAACAGAAAATGATCCTTGATTCCTCTATTAGAATGTTGCGTGCAGAGTGTGCACCGCATGTATTATTATATATCTCCTTAAAAAATAAACCGATAAACCGAAAACGTGTGCCCGTTCAAAGCACTAAAGATCGATTTCTGAAAATAGTAGGTATAGTATAAAGACAGAGAATGTAAAATTAAATTCCGAAGATAGAAGTCAAATTTATTCTGTAAATAAAAATTCAAATCAAAAGCAGCATAAAGGGGGCAGCAGAAAAGGCACTAGGCTGGTCCCCCAGACAGACTAGAATTGACTTGTTTGCTCAGGACTGTAGAGTCGCAATTGAAGAAAGAAACCAGAGCCACCGGGAGTACATCACAAGGCCAACAAGTGCAATGATGGAACTCCCCAAGCCAAAAAAAATCGTAGGTAAGCTTTGCAAAAAGAAGAAGAGAGAATATCAGCAGGAGGATCTTACAGTTATAGAAGGACTTCAGTGAAGAGAGAATTAGACAAGCGTACCAAGGAACTCGGCAGATCAGCAATAAGTTTCAGCCAAAAACGGATATCTGTAGAGACATAGATAAAAACCTATTCGCAGATTCTGATAGGATAAAAGAATGGCGGAGAGAATATTTTCAGAACCTATTGCATCCTACTCCCTTACTAAACGAATGATCCACAGACAGAGACATTTGTAATTCTCAAGATAATATCTCAAAAGGACCACCAACACTGGATTAGGTACGTGAAGCTGTAAAAAAGCAAAAAAGGAACAAATCGCCAGGCGCCGATGGAATCGCAGCTGAGCTACTAAGGAAGGAGGACCGTAACTCTTAAGAACCTTACATGAACTTATATCCAGCATCTGGGAGGAGGAAGTTATACCATATGACTGGCAGAAAACGATTATATGCCCAATATACAGGACGGAGATAGATTAACCTGCAAAAACTACAGAGGCATCTCACTCCTCAGCACCAGCTACAAAGCCTCCACAATCCTTGTGAAACAAAAACTATAACTTATAGCGGAACTCTTATAGGAGAATATGAAGCTGATTTTAGAACAAACAGGTCAACATCGGACCAACTGCTGACCTTTAAACATATTCTGGATAAACCCTGTGAAAGCAAAGTAGATACATACATATATACCAGATAGTTGTCGAATTTCAACCTGCACACGACTCAATAAACAGAGAGAGGCGATACGAGATCCTATCCTAAGTCCCCTTAATGCTGGTACAACTGATATAATATACAACAAATAGCTCACTGGCGAAAATAAGGATCCAAACTAATAAATAAGGATCCAAAAGGGTTTAACAGAAGAGTTCGAAGTACGCTAAGCTGTCAAAGTTAACTTATATGGCAGTTCGAAAAGGTGGTTCCTGTGGTACTTACAGATCTAAACGGAAAAGTTGAATAAATTTCACTTTTTTCGGAGTGTTACGGACCGGATGGGAACAGAGCGGATGCATTGGGATCCTATATTAAGAACCTCCGCACATCAGTCTACTGATTTGCAATACCAGTTTCAAACTGGTTTTACAATAATCACGCTCACAACCAGTTTGCAACCAAAATGAAACCTGAATAAATTTAGACACGTACAATTGCAACCATGTAACTGAAACTGCTTCCGGGTGGCAAGAGCAGCCGCACACGACCAGTTGCAAACCAGTTTCGTATCGTTTCTGAAGACCCGTTTGTGGATTCTCCCTTGCATACACCGACAAGGTCACTAAAGTGAGATGGCAAATCAGTCGCCTCGTATGCAGAGGGCCTAAGATTACATGAATAGATAAAACACAAGTGCACGTGAATTGTAATTTCCCCTTCGAAAATTGTTTACGAGCGACTACACTCCCCCATAGGATCTGACCACGGCAAGAGCCAAAATGAGAATGTTGAATAGTGTAAATGAGTTGGTAATTTTTTAATTTTTGATATCCCATGACAAAAAAGGTGCCCCATCGAACACCTCAAAACAATAAAGTGAGATTGGCTGAAAAACATGTAAAAAAATGTAACGCCCGCCAGACTAGTAAAAATTTGTTAGAGGTCCCGCCAAAAGAGTTGATGCCGGAGCGCGTAGCTGGGGAAATTAAAGCTGCACACAAATAAAAATTGCGCACATATTGATAAGAAATGCGCTTATGTATTTTCAAATTTCCCCTTCGAAATTTGTTGCGACTAGGCTAAGGGACGGGAACGGCATGCGGGGATTCTACTGCGCATGGAAAACGCGACTTTCTCGGCATCAACTTTTTGGCGGGACCTCTAATTGCTATTTTTTATGAATTTTTGAATTTTGTTAAAAAACAATGATTTTATTTTCCAAAACACCTGTCTGAAATTTATACAATTTGTAGTAAATAATGAACCATTTTTGAAAAAAATTGTCTGTCTGACAATTTTTGTTAATTAGCTTCTGACAGACCTTATGTTATAAATTCTTTTTTTATTTTATAAAAATGCACTTCATAACACCTTCTTGATTTTTGTTTTAAATAAAGTTGAAGATTTCTTCTGTCTATTAAAACTTGTCTGGCTGACAATTTTTGCTAATAAACTTGTCAGACTGAATTTTGAATTCGCAGCATCAATGCATCAAGATCAATCACTGGCATTTCAAAACACCTTGTTCAAAAAGAAAACAATTGATGTTTAAGATGTCCTCTATGCATAAAAATAAGCCTGTCATTGAAAAAATGTTTTTTGCCATGTCAGATATAATTTTTAAGCGCCGTGACAGGGGGTTTTCTTTAAAAAAGAGCTTTTACAAGGGCCTTGTCAAAACACCGCCTTAATTTTTTCTGGAAGAAGACTTGCCATCTATTTTATGAATAAAACTTGGTCTGTCAGCAAAAAAAGCCCTTGTAAAAGCTCTTTTTTAAGGAAAACCCCCCTGTCACTGCGCTCAAAGAGAGAACTTGGAGGGTCCGATCGACCAGGGACCTTTGCAGCAAGCTGGTGGGTGGGATAGACGGATGCAATGCAGAACCCTGCTTAGCCAGAGCATCCGTTTTTTCATTGACTGTGAAGCCGCGCTGACCCGGGACCCAGACAAAGGTAACTTGATTGGGAACGCCCAGCTTACCAACAGCACGTTGGCAGTCCCAAACTAATGAAGACTTAGTCCTTCGGGACCATATCGCCCTCATTGCCGCTTGGCTGTCAGAGAAGATAAAGATCCGTTTGAAGCAGCTCGGAAATACTGACTGCAAGAGATTATTCCACAGTCGAGTTGTTCTATTGATAAACGAATTGCTATCTTTTTGAGGGCGCGAACGTACAGGCTGCAAGTGGTGGGAGTAAGATGAGTGGGCTACTCTTGTGTTGCGGGTATAAGATTTCCGTGGAGGCAGAGGGCGTTTATTTCGAAGAAACAGTCACAATGGTAGTAGCGATAAAATTTTGTCAGTGCTACTACATTCCTACGGTGGCTCAAGGGGTCGATGGTGCCTGTATAGCGGACACTTCTGCTTCAAAGACAGAAGTGTAGTTAAATTTTAACCCTGCTCGGGTTAAGAAGAATAAGAATAAAAACAACTCTCTGCCAGTTGTTTTATTGTTAAACAATGAACAAATAAAAGTAGGATTTGTGAAATTATGGCAAATAATTAGCGGAAGCATACGAAACTAGTTGGGATGTGGGTTCGACCCTTTCGGTCCACACGATCAACTTCCCAGTATGATGGAAGGAAGCTCTTTGAAATAACGATAAGAATGGTAAATCCGCAAGGCTTTTCTAAAGAACTTTTTTTTGTTGAACAGTAGCAAACAGACATGTCCCTGGCACTTCGTTCGCTACACTATAAAGGCCCGGTCACACCGAGCGCGGCGCGGCGCGGCGCGAATTCCGTTCAGCGATGTTTTTGGGAAAAATAAGTCTGTGATTCACACCAGAAGCGGCGCGGTGCGGCAATTTTATATTTCGCCGCGCGGCGAAATTTATGATTACTCAAAACCAATTTTTGCCGCCGCCGCCGACGATTTTTTTAGTTTTTCTGGAAAAAGCACCGCGTGTAGACATGGAAAAATTAATCGAGTGCCATTCCGCGCCGCGGCTAATGTGAATCAGCCGCCCCATCTCGCCGTCCTGCGGTATACCGCTCCACATTGCGCCGCGCCGCACCGCGTTCGGTGTGACCAGGCCTTAAAGCGAATTCATTTTGAGCGTGTTGACGCGCTGATGATAAACTGCAATGGTAAAAACTTCATTTTCAATTCGAACGATTTCAGGAGATAGTACCAAAATTAATCAATGTAACGGATTTGTCAAACTTGTCCGTAAAGGCCAAACTGTAATCACTGGAAATCCCGCGATGAACTCAATTCCCAAAACTGTAAGACATGGAAAGCAATCCGCCGTTCAATCAGTTCTGAACTAAAGTTTGAAAATTTCGTCATGTTTGTAATGGTTAACGTATTTGTTGAATGGTTTTTAAAGAAAACTCGGATTTTGACGAGTGATGACTCTTTGGGAAGCTATTGCTTGGCTAAATCCATAAAAGTGAACTTCATTTTGAACGGGTGTCATTCCGACGCTTCGATCGGCACCTCAATGAAGTCAATATCATTTTGGGTTTGCGTTCTATCGAGCATGTACAAAAATCACTTACGCCCTTTAAACATAGATACCGCTTGATCGAATTTTATGAAAATCTTTTCAAACTGTACTTTCGGTAATACGCTACGATCGGCACCTCAAAGAAGTCGGTATCATGTTTGGTTCGTGCTATATCGTGCAGGTACAAAAATCACTTACGTCGCTTAAACAAAAAAACGGCTGGACCGAATTTCATGAAAATCTTTTCAGATCATATTTCGGTTAATACGCTTCGAACGACACCTCAACGAAGTCGATATCAGTTTTGGTTCGCGCGATATCGTGCAGGAAAAAATGACCACATCCGTACGCACACACACACACATACTTCCTCCCAATTTTTTGCTTAAAATGCTCCTGGGACCTTGAAAGATGAAAATACGTTGAAATTTTCGGTTTCGATTTTCGGACCGATTACAATAACTTCCTATACTGGGAAGTTAATAATTGAAGCAAATAGCGGAGCCTATTTTTAAGGAAAAAATTGTTTTCACTTTCTTTAACTTAATTTTACTATAAATCGGTGGGTTCGAAAACCTCCATGATTAAACATAAACTTTCGGGTTAATTGAAGTGATGCATATGAATATTCTTGATTTAATCGAGTCAATTTAGAAAATAATAGTTGCCCGTTGCCCCACAATAGTTGAAAATACTCAACAAAAACTCCTCCAGTAAATTACCATTTCGTAACTATTTGACACCGGTCGAGCAGGGGTGGGCACGCATGAGGTTAATGAGAGCCGCATGTGGGTTTTTCATAATTGTAAAGAGCCGCATTATATGTTATATGTATTATGTAATTTCAAAAATCAAAAGGAAGTGTTTAACGACACACAAAAACGCGACACTCGAAACGCGAAAAACTCGAAAAACGCGACACGCGACACTCGAAAGTGAGACTGGAAGTGCGACGTTGCCACTTTTTCATAAACACGCGAAAAACGCGATTCTTAAAATAATTAAAAAGGTAAGTACTCAAAAGATGTACATCATTTGGATGAACATTTTTATTAGTATATGAAATATAGAAAAAAACATTTGAAAAAAATATTATAAGGAACAAATCAAAAATATATGGATTTTTTAAATAAGTTTTCCAGTTTTTGTTCGGGGTCGAGCCGCATTTCCTTCCTTGCTCGACGATTTTTCACCATATCTTCTTCGCTTGCATTCGTAATTGCGTCACTTTTTCTTTGCCTGGTACCAGGAACTTTGCGAGGTAGCTCCAGAGACGGTCCTTAGTTATTATAACACCAACTGGAATGTCATCAGGAACGAGTGGACGCGATACTGCATGAGTGCCCAGGGAAATTCGAATAACGAAACAAACAACCGCGCCGAATCGACCCATGCGCGTTAAAGTAATTGTGCCTGTTCATAGTAGTTTGGGGCAGTTTGGTACAGAGTTTTTTGTTTATCTTCGGTCTCAAGGGCGAGAAATCATGAGCAAAGGATCTAAATGTACATCTCTAAAATCAACCGAAGTTCTTACAAATGCAGTTGAAAACAATTATCGCGAATTATTGACTAAAATGGCATTTACCAAACTGCAACCAGAACTACTCGAATACAAAACCGTCGAAATTGTAAGACGCAGCGTTGCAAAAAAATTGTGTTTCTTTCAATTGAACAAACGAAAAATCAAAAGTAGTTTAACTGAATGCGAATGTAGACAGCACAGTTCAATGCGCCTGCCATGTAAACACATTTTCGCTACTCGTGCCTCGTTCAATGAACCACTGTTTGACGAAAAATTGTGTGACAAAAGGTGGTTCAGAAATTATAGTTTGCACTGCGAAGCTGAACTACACAAACTTCCGAAACCCTCCAATTCAGGAATCTCGCACGCCAAAATCACGGGAATCAATGAATCGGACAATTCCATGACCATGGAACAGCTTGAAAGAAGATATAACACTCTTTTTAATTTGCTGATACACACAGGTAGCTTGTCTGCGAACGAAAGTTTTCAGAACAAGTATGAATGTTTCCGTGATTTGATTAATTTGTGGACTGAGAAAAAAGATGTGCAATTGGTCGAAGTTAGAAAAGTCGTAAATTAAAGTCAACAACTGACCGAAGAAATCATCTTTTATCTCTGAAGCAAACTTCTCAACATGTTGAATTTTCAGCAGAAAAAATAAAAACACTCGAGAAGCTGCTTCTGTTGTGGAAAAAAAAATGTACCTACCATTGCGAAAGAATCGGACGGTAATAGATCTTTAAATAAAAAAACGAGGGAATGCGAACAAGTGAGATCAGAGTCCCGGAATCAATTGTGATCCGTGGGCGATCAATTGTCAAAAAAATTAATAAACTGAAAAGAAATCCTTACACGTAATATTTTCATTCGATTACCTTTTTTAAATGCTGAGTACTTTCCTCTAAACATATGACAATTCATGTTTTGTTTAATAACTAAACAAAATAATATCAGATTTTTCTTGCAACATCTTTTTGTTTATTTTTCCGTTGAGTGTTCATTTACCACAGTTGAGTGTTTCTTTGCGGGCGCTTAATAATACTTACCTTTTTGATTTTTTTAAGAATCGCGTTTTTCGCGTGTTTATGAAAAAGTGGCAACGTCGCCCTTCCATTCTCACTTTCGAGTGTCGCGTGTCGCGTTTTTCGAGTTTTTCGCGTTTCGAGTGTCGCGTTTTTGTGTGTCGTTAAACACTTCCAAATCAAAAATTAAGAGCATTTCCACACCCGTCTGGAATATTCAATAATTTAAAGAGATACGTTTGGAGCCGAACTTGATTCAACGAAGAGCCGCATGCGGCTCTAAGAGCCGCATTTGCCCACCGTGATATCAATGAATTTAGTAAAAATTGCGATCCGAATATTTTGTTTTCGAAGAACGATGCAGAGATTTTGTGAAGGAAAGAAAGAAACAGTGACTCGGTTGAGGGGAGGCAACCTACGCAATAGAATGTCAATAATGACTACATGCAATCATGCGAATACGGTTTGTTTTAATGCGAAAAACGTCCAACATTTGAGCCATTTTTTTAAAAGGAATATTGTTGACGAAATCATCGCCGAAATTTATCAAAATATTGATTACAAAAGCTATACATTACAGCGTGTATCTCTTGAAACCGATGCCTAGATTTGACATTTGAATGGACCGACTTTTTCAAACGTCAAGTATAGTGACTGGTTTCAAGAGGTACACTTGGTGTATTCGACGACTGCAGAAATTCGCGTTCATTGGGAAAGCTCTTTTCTGCTCTCAATTACCCTGCTCTTTGTTATTTGAGCCTACTCTGGATTGAGAATTCTCATTTTTTTCAGCTCCACCCACTAACATACAGAATGGACTGCTCATTAGCAAATTGTCATGGCACCAATTCGTTCCATTGGCTGCAAACCTTTTTTCTCCTCTCCAAACCTCCAAACCTCCATAGGATCCAAACCTTTATTGTAAAATAAATTTTTTTAAATTGGTATTTAGAAGATTGAACAAGCCAAATATTTTGTTAATAAAATAATAAACATAATTTTCATTTCAATGCTTTTTTTTCATTAATCTTTATGTTAAAAAGGGCGAGGTTCTCAACGCCTGTTTCAGCCACTGACATCAATCAAAACACAATACCCATCTATTTTTTCGAAATATTCTGACATTTGCAAAATTCAAAAGATGAAATCAGGTATGGCAACTTTAATACCATGCAGCAGTTGTGGCGATTTTTTTAAATGCCGCTTAAAATTACTCCAGAATTTTATTTACCTTTCTGCTATTACTGCAAAAATAAAAAGGTTTTCCTATTATGTAGTTTATTGAAAGCGAAGAGCAAAAATATTTAAGAAAATAGAAAAGTTTGCACTTTGTGAATGTCAAATGTCATTTCTTCAATTTGGCACTACCTGATTTTATTTCTGCCAGTGCATGCACTGAACTCATAGGCTGCATTCGAAAATTCAGCCAGCTGCGCAGAATTGGCAGTATCGCAGAATCGGCTGCAGGATAGGTATATATGCCCGGATGCAACAAATTGATTTTTTAAATGATGAGCGAGAGAACTATACTTTTTGGTGCCATGAATTTGAATGGGAATAATTTCAGATGAGCACTCCATTATTATACGTCAGTGAGCAATATGCAGTCTCGACTGATTAAATGACAGCATTGATAAGGAGCAGCTTTTAAAGCTTTTGAACATTTTTAGTGCTTTTTACCCTAGTCTGCGCGAAATGTCACGGGATTTGAAAAGATCTATACACTTTTCAGCATGTAATTAAGCCACCATACCTTAATCTGACACGTTCGAGTATTTCCAACTATCGATTTTTTTATTATTCTGATCAGATGCCTTATGCGCGCAGCGCTATCTAGAAGGCTAAGATGTGGTAGAGGTATTCAACAGGGTGCAAGGTATCGCCCATATGTTAATCTGCTTGGACTCCCCTACTATAAATATAAGACTGATGCTAGGACACATACGATACCTTCTCGTTCACTTTCAGCTACACAAAGAACTTGCATAGCACCTTGAAGCGACCTCCATAGCATCTTGCAGAATCAACTCCTTCTGGTCTGGTTGGCTGTGCATGTAAGATGGGAAAACCTTATATTATCATAAAGTTTTATTTATCTTAAGCGGGATTAGTATTTAACGACCATGGCGCAACAACACAAGTTAGGCTCGTAAGGAAAAGCTCTGTTTCCATCTTGAAAAGCTTTTACTATTTTTACATTAGAAATGATCTGAGTGACGTCACGAGAAAGTTTTTTCCCGTTTGAGCTAAGACCTGAATGATGTCACGGGACCGCTATGAGCTTACCTTGTAATTATTGTACCATCACAGTGGGAAAAATTGAGAGCGCTACTCAGGGGAGCTTATTTTGAGCTCTGAAAACGGGCGGTTATTTTCGTGACCATAAAGCATGACATTAGCACACTTAATGGACCGGCTCTGGCTCGATACGGAGGACAAGCAGCTTTGGAAGTGGTTAGAATTTAGTTGGGGGACTGCTTTGTTAAGCCCACGCTTGTGCTTGGAAAGCAAGAGGCAATTGCAAATGAAGAACAAAATAAAAAAAAAGATTTTCGATACCGGATCACATATCCGTAGGCGTCCATGAATACTCTTTATCAAGAAGCTTTTTTCTAATGCTCCTAGAACGCTTTTGAAGCAGCATAAAAAAGTATACTCCCCTGCAATGACATGCAATGTTAAAAGGGATATGGAACTAATATGGGAACGGTAGCCCTGCAAGCTTTTTAAGGAGGGCTGAAACATGGTTATTGGAGGACTTCATTTCCCGCTGGGATGGTAACGACTCTCAGTCGGTTCCACCGATATTGAGATATTTTTTACAATTGTGGGGCTGCAATGCATTGAAGAAAGATGGTTTAAAATTTTGTTTAAATGTTCTTGGGGGCAAAAAAATCTTACTATAACGCGCTTGAAATTTTTTTTTAAAGTTTATTACTGCGTGTTTGTTAGGTGCAATTTACGCAAAAAACTAGGCGGATTTATATAAATGTGTATCTAAATCAAGTTACTTATGTAAATACAGTCACCAAAAATTCAATATACACTATAGTCAAGAGCTGCAAGTTACAAAATAATTATAATAAATAATTAAAAGATAAAAGTAGTTTTTCGTCTCTGTCTTTTTCTCTATTAAATCCTTACGTAATGATATTTTTTAGGTAATGAAATATTTATTGTGAAGTGTCACGTGGGCCATGTTAATTAATAATTATTTATTTTGATTACATTTATTTTATTATAATTTTTTATTTTTGTTTTTAATTTTTATTTAAAAGTTGCTAAGCCGTAAAATCTTTTTTTTTAAACAAAAAAAAAATAAATAAATAATTGAAAAATAAATTTTTTTTATTGGACATGAATGTTTGCCGTAAACTACTAATGAGAGACATGGGAATTATCCTTTTTTTTTTTGGTTCTTAAACGTATTTTTCAATTTTCTTTGTGTAGATCAGTGATTTTTGAAGTAATATTTATTTATTTATAAATTTTTAATTTTTGTCTTGTATTTAATTAGTATATCTTGTGTTATAATTACCAATTATAATTTATTTTTTAATTTCAAGTTGTTTAAAAGTTTTATTTTTTTTTTTTCGGTATAATATCTTTATGTTTATTCGTTTCATTGGTATAGCACATTTTATTGATTGTGTTTTTAATTTTTATTTTTTAGTTTTAGTTGAATGTCTTTTGGATCTCTCTTCAAAACTGTCTCTGTCTGTGTTAAATAAAAAATTTAAATAAGAAAATGCAAATTTGCATTTGTTTTATTATTATTTCTTTTGACTATAAAAAAATAAATTAAAATAAATTTTAAATAAAATTTTATATAATTACATTTGTTTATTTATAAATTTTTGTACATTTTATTTAATTATTTTAATTTTTATTTAATTTTAAATGAAATGAGATATTGCCGTAAGAAATATGTGTATCAGTATTATTATATTTTGGAATAATGATAAATATCTAATGTATTGTGTGCTTTGATCGTTAAATATTTTGATTTATTACAGAGTAAAAATAAACATATTATTATTATTATTTCTTTACAAAATATAAAATTGATAAAAAGAATGAGATATTCTTCCTTTGTGACAAGAAGGTGTATGGAATTTATTTATTTATTATTTTATATAATTTTTATTTATTTTTTAATATATATTTTTATGCATCATAAAGCCAAAATTTAAATAGATGTGTTTTATACAAATTATTATTATTATTATCATTTTTCATTTTCAAATTCGTTCTTAAAAAAACAAAAAAACATTATTTAATTTATTACATATTTTATTATTATTAAAATTTTCGTATTCAAATTCAACCAAAATCATTAAGAAACATTTTTTTTAATGAGGAAATTAATTAGAATGAAAGAATTGTATGCAAACAAACAAGAAAAAAACATTTTAAAAATAGGTAGCATTCCTTGGAGAGTATTTAACAATGCCAATTTATACAAGAGAAATGTCGCTGCATAAAATTAAAATTTAAGAAATAAAAAATATTTCTGTTTTTTTTTATTTCGTGTTTAGATATTTATAATATACAAATGTTGTGTATATACATTTTAAAAAACAAAATTTAATAATCATTCAAAAATATTAATTTAAATACTTTTTTAATTGTACTGAAAAAAAAAAGTAATTAATTATGTTTAAATACATTTTTCCATAATATCATGCACAATTATTTTTCTATGAGATCCATAGACGTTCTTCGTTTTATATTATTTCTTTGTTTTATTTGTTTGTTTGTTTTTTTTTCTTTCTTTTTTTGAATAAATTATTTATTTTCCTGCGCCATTTTATGATGAGATTAAAAAAAAAGTAAGAATTTTTGCAGTGCATTTTTAAAAGTTGTTTTTTGGAAATAGATGTGAAATATATACGAAAGATTATTTTAAAACTAAAATGTTTTACTATTGGTGAAAAATTTGTATCAGACCTTTGTCTTTACGTGGTGGTTTTTGTTTAAGATGGCTGATCATATTGAAGAGCTGATTGGGTTTTAAAAGTTAGTACAACATGACATCGCACATTCCGGACTAAAATTTATTCTACAACTTTATTCATCTAACTATAAAACGTAGAAATGATCAAAACTTAGAGATCTCCACACTTTTAAAAACTCTTAATTTCTTTATAGCCCAGTCATTTTATACATGAACCTCTGAAAAAAGGCAACTAGAGATTTATAAGCGGGATTCTCTTTATTTTGGGCTCACAAATAATTTCCCAAAAGTCCATAATAGTACAGTCAATCTGTCGTGAAAAAAGGCTGTTTGTTGAAAAAATTACACCGCAGATTTTTTTTTTTCATAAATCGTTAGGGGGTCATGAAAAAAGCTTAAACCCAGATTATTGTGACCTCCCACCATGGTACAATAATACAAGGTAGGCTCGTAAGGAAAAGCTCTGTTTCCATCTTGAAAAGCTTCTACCATTTTTATATGAGAAAAGATCTGAGTGACGTCACGAGAGAGCTTTTTTTCTTTGTGAACTAAGATCTGAGTGACGCCACGGTGCCCTTATAAGCTTACCTTGTAATTATTGTACCATGACCTCCCACCACTTGCAGTTTCTTGGAAAACCCAAAAAGTTTTTTGTTGCATTTTTCTCGGAATCAGGGCATTTCAGAGAAAAAGTTTATAAACAAAAAATGTAGAACAAAGAACAAACTCTTCTTAACCATTAACCAAAAACCAAGTATTCTTATAAAAGTTGGAGACATTAGATTCAAAATGCAATTTGTGGTGTGACCAAAATTTCCTATGTATTCTTTAAAAACCACCAACGAATACCTATAAAAGCTCGAGACATTAGATTCAATATACATTTATATATTCAATATACATTGATGTATAGCTGGAACCCGATGCACAAATAAAGAACAAGTGTACTCAATCATTAAACTTTTTTAAATTCTTTTATTTAACTTCAATCCTGACTGATCAAATCTTTGAAGTTAAATTTGACCCACTTCCCGGTTTCGGATAGAGCTGAAATTTTGCATACACGTTTAGTTTGGATGACAATGCAATCTGGCCATTTTGTAAAAATATCAAGATGGCGGTTCCGAAATGGCGGCCGATTTTTGAAATTGTGCTCCGCGGCCCTCTGACATGGGTATCAAATGAAAGGATATGACAGGTAGAACACAATTAGCTACGTGGTGTCATTCCAAATTCAAAATGGCGGCCAACACTAAATTTCAGAAAGCTTATAATAGACTAAAAAGTAGAAAATATAACCGATCAACTTCCAATTTTGCACACACTCGTAGTTCGGGTGATAATTAATGTGTATGAATGATGAGATGAATAGTTGAGTTAAGGGTGAATTGAAAATAAAGAAGCAATACACGTTACAAAAAATCACAAACAAACACAGAGATGCTGCTGTCAACTAAATTCAACTACTCAAATACTGAACTCATGTCCGTATGCATAATTTCAACTCAACCCAGGTAGCAGAGCTGAGTCGAGTTCAGTCAACCTTAACCCAACTCGACTCCCGTTTACATGTAGTTAGACTTGGGTTCAACTTGAGTTCAACTCATCATGTATAAGTACTAAATGCAATCTGACCTTTTTGTAAAAAAATCAAGAAGACGGTTCCGAGATGGCGGCCGTTTTTACAATTATGTTCCACCGAGCCCACGACATGGGTATCAAATGAATACAGTAAACTGTGTGACGTAATTTTAAATCTAATAGAATTGCCATCATAAAATGGCGGAATACATATAATAAACTAAAAAGTAGAAAATAAAATAAATGGTTAAAAAAAATTTTTTAAAAAAATTCTTTTAATTAACTAAAAAATGTACTGAAAAGTAAAAAATAAAAAATATTTTAAAGAAAGCGTGAAATTTCAATTTTAATAAAAAAGTTAATTAAAAGAATGGCGCATTTTTCATCAAAAAATTTTGTTAGAATTTTCTTCAAAGTGAATTGAGCAAAACAACAAGTTTAAATTAATTTTTTTTACTACGCCTTATAAATTAATACATAAAATCTTAAATATATTGAAAAATAAAACAAAATTAAAAAAGATGATTTTATAAAAAAAAATGTGAATTTGAAATTAACAAAGCAAAAAATTGAGGGTTATTGTAAATCTCACGCCATTTACAGTTATATTTTCAATTTTTGATGAAAAATGCGCCATTCTTTTAATTAACTTTTTCATTAAAATTGAAATTTCACGCTTTCTTTTAAATATTTTTTATTTTTTACTTTTCCGTACATTTTTTAGTTAATTAAAAGAATTTTTTAAAATTTTTTTTTTAACCATTTATTTTATTATTTCATCGTACTGCGAACGGATACACAATTTTTTTGGTTTTTTGGTTTGGTGTATCAATATAAAAATTTGTTGGCGTGCCAACTCGCGAACAGGCAACATACAATACATACAGGCCGTGAGAAATACGGGAATTTTCTAAATTCAATCCAGCAATAGTCAACGATTGACCTTGTGCTTTGTTGATGGTGATCGCAAATGCAGGCGCAAAGGGAACTGAACCCGTTTAAAGTCAAAAGGTAAATCGTTGGAAACCATGGGTATACGTGGAACTAGGACGTCTTCACCTTTGAATTTATCGTTCATGATTCTTGTTCGATCAAATTCGGTGTATATTTTTGATGGTAAAGGCCGTATCAGATCAAATTTTTGAGCAGCGACAGCAGCAGCGGAAGAGGCAGCATGCTGCTTCTTGTATCAGATTCGTTGTAGCAGCAGCAGGCAGCAAACGCTTTAAGCGTGGTAAGCGTCTTAAATAAAAAACTGAAATGTCAAAAAAAGCTGCCTTGATGGGCAGCAAAATTAGGATTAGGAATGAAAATGCAGCGGCAGCATTCAGTGCTGCTTCTGTGGTCATGTGACCTGCTTTGACCAATAGAAACAGTTTGCTGCTGATATTTTTGTTGCGCTGCTTTGGATCTGATACAGCCTTAAGTCTTGTTCCCTTGTACAACTTTGGCGCGTTCAAATTTCGAATTAACATCACAGATGATCCAACTTTCAATGTCAATATGTGTGGTGGCATGCCTGGTGGCTCCAAAGCATTAATAAATTCAATTGGATAATTGACTCCTTGTTCTTCGTCCATTAATGTGTCAATCGATTTGTATTTGACTGGTTTTCCCAAATTTCTTTTGAATTTTTTCATTAAGTTGATTGACATCATCATTCTTAGGCGCTAAGATTGCACCTTCGCACAGCCAATCTGGATTTTTGGAGTTCGCTGTTAAATTCGGGAATACATATCTTGTCCACAACTACATGGGCTGCATTTGACAAAAGTTTTGCGGGATCGAAATCTCTTTTGTTCTGCTCACGCGTATTCATTTTGAGCGTGATTTTTGAACACTGATCCATAGATATGATACTATGTATCTAGCATGCGTTAAGCTCATTTGCAGGCATTGATTGAGGTATAACACGCAAAGTCTGACGAAAATCACCTGCAAGTAGAATCAGAGCGCCTCCCATCTGTTGGTTGCTTCCTCGGAAATCTCGCAAAGTCCTGTCAAGTGCTTCGAGCGATTTTCTATGGGCCATGGTACATTCGTCGCAAATTATAATTTTGCACGTTTTAAGGACTGTGCCCATACCTGAGTGTTGCTGGTGTTACATGTAGGAGTTTCTGTCTGGCTCAAATTCAATGGGAACTTGAGTGCTGAATGCGCTGTGCGGCCATCATCAAGTAGCATTGATGCAAATCCCAATGATGCCACTGCGAGTGCAATCTCATTCTGCATTCGAATCGACGCCAATATCAAATTGAATCGACGCCAATATCAATTGTTTTGCCTGTACCACCTGGAGCCTCCCAACCCAATTTATAACATGCTTCTCTATATGTCTGATATACTATGTCGTCCACCGTGCTCAAGGCAGCAAATGATGAAGGACCTTTGATTGTATGCAATAACAAACTCAAATAATAACATTCAGCGTTATTTAGATGAACTGTATATGCACGACCCAAGGCATCCGATGAATATACACCATTATACTCAAGAACCATTGCACTCCGGTTTCTTTTGTCAAAGATTTTTGTTGGTGTGTTCCAAGTGAAGTATTTGGGCCTTTCGAAATACATCAACGTTTTTGCAGATGCACACAATTGGAAAAAAATCGTGAGTGTTGTGGTTTGGGGTCGCTCTGCTCTATTTTGTGCATTTTCTGCGGAGAAGTAAATTCGCTGACCATTGTACAGTGTACAGCAAGATGTTGAACAGTGGGATATCGTTCATGAATGTTGAATGCAAATATTCGCCATACTGCTTCTTTGCTGCTTATGTAACGCCCCATCCGTCACCAATCGCTTTATCATACCCAAACCCCCATCCAAAAACCCCTAAATACAAAATCAAGAAAGCAAGAAAGTATATTACTATGCTTTGTATCGAATTTTTAACAAAGCACCGATGCCAAAACCACCCTCTTGATGGAAGTAATATGTGGTGAAATTTTTGTGGCGATCCACAGTGGGACTAAACCCGCTGCTGGCCAAAAGTCAAAACACAATGTTTCTAGTTAGGGTTTTTTTTACTGCTGGATTGGCTCAAACGATACCATTAAAGGCTGAAATCAAGTATAGTAGTGTTCTCCACGTGTAATCATTTAAAAGTTATTGGGTTACAAAGTTATGCGTGAACAGGACTACAAAATACCTACACGTCGAATTGAGTAACCTCCTCTTTTTTTGAAATCGGTTAAAAAACAACAGATTGAGATGAAATAAAGTGGAATCAATTTGTAAGGTTAAGGACATTAGTAAAAAAAATTAAAATACTGATTGAAAATATGGAAAATTATTATAAAAGGCTTTATAACTCCATTTTTTACTTTGTAAAAATAACAAACAAAATGCAGTAAAATAGGGTTACAAAAATACAGGGTAATATATAAACCTCTACCAAAAAAATTTCAAAAGGCCCCAGTGGCTAAACTGTTCGAACATGCCATAATTGGTACTAGAGCTAGGCTAATTGGAGCTTTAAGAAATTGTATAGGACGAAAAAACGGTCAATTATCTTGGTGATCAAAAAGGATGCTATTAGGATACTCAATAGACCGTTTCTCCTTCGATTGCATAGAGCAAACAGCATTGTCGGTGGTTAGTACTTAGTTAAGGCACCACTTGGTATAACGGCAGCCGCGCTTGAAATGATCGGTGCGGATCCATTCATGTCTGTAACAGAGGCGTGCACACCTCTATACGTGAAGCTAGTTTAGATTAGATTAAATTCAGTAATGAAATCCATAGCTCTGAATCTAGTATCTAAGATGAGAAGCAGTGAGAAGTATGTTTTCTATTTGCAGAGATTAGTCACCCACCAAAGTCGATTCAACAGCTTAGGTTCACGAGTTTATGGCAGTAAACGTCACGCTAAAACTCCAATTTCAACTCCGGTCGCCGTGGAATTAGCCCTATGTAAATCAAAGAAGAATTACGAAATACTTTTCGACTGTCGGAATACCGACGGCAAATCATCGATCGCAATAAAGCTGTGTTTTTTACAACTGCAACATTCCACATTTCTGTTTGTACCTTGTACCTGACTGTGATTCGACCAAAAGCGTTTAACTCGCTGCAAGTTGCGCTAGCAGTATTGCTACCTCGAAAACTTAAATCAAGATAGACTATAGATACGCACGTGCAAGAAAATTTATGGATGGGCTAACGCAATATCAGTCATATATTTGATCATTCCTTCATTTTGGATGTGCCATTTTGAATTTTAAGCCACATATTCGCAATCAGCTACCTCGATAACACCTTAATAGCGCTTTTTCCGGTTTCATTCTTTTGAATTTAACCAGCAGTACAATTTCGAATTTAATGTTGCAACTAGTTGGACCTTCGGTATGATGAACGTAGACGGAATAAACGGACTTCTTACAAAATAGTAATACTTTTATCACTAGTGGGAAATTGACTAGTATCAGAACTAGTGACAAAGTAACCCTGAGAAAAGCTAGTTCAAATAACTATAATAGTGATAAATCTACAAGATTTTTCTAGAGAGTTAAACGTTAGCAAACAACGTTCCAAAACCGATAAAGGGGTAGGGCTGGGTGTTTATGGCCCAAGGAGCAAAATATCCATGGCTCTGGGCACTACCCCCACTGTTTTTCAGGCTGAGGTACTTGCCACCCAGGTGTGTGCTCAGACTTGTATTAATAGAGCTCCAAATAGCTCTAACATTGTTATTTTCTCGGACAGTCAAGCTGCACTGCTGGCCATTAAATCGCACAGAGTGTCATCAAAGACTGTCCTGGATTGTCTTCAATCCCTGAAATTCCTCAGCAGGAACAATAGTGTCACGCTGATGTGGATTCCGGGCCACGAAGGTCACATTGGTAATGAGATTGCCGATAGCCTGGCTAGAGCAGGCGCAAACTCATTACCTATTGGTCCGGAACCTTTCTGTAGCTTAGCAAGCTGCCACGTAAAAATGGCCTTAAAGAATTGGGTTGACCAGATGTTTCTTCAAAGCTGGTCTAGGACCCAGGGTGCTCGTCAAGCTAAAAGATTCATCCAAATCGATAAAGCTAAGGCGGGCAAACTTTTAAATCTCAAGAGGTGGGAGCTAAAAATAATAACAGAGCTCCTGTCGGGCCACTGTTCGCTTAACTATCACCTAAACAAAATAGGACTGGTGGCCGGCTCTGGCTGTCGATTCTGCGGGACAGCTCCCGAAACCGCGGAGCACTTGATGTGCGACTGTGAGGCTACAGCGAGGAAAAGACTGAGCCTTCTCCATCGTGATTTCCCTACTCCCAGGGAGATTTGGGACAGCAACCCTAAATCAGTTTTAGGCTACCTAAGAAGCCTTAGGCTGGTCGTCCACTGGAAGCGTATTCGAGCGGCTTCCCGCTACGGCCATACATATGAGCGGCTACAAGCGGCTCATTTATATGGCCGAAGCGCGAAGCCGCTCGAATACTCTTCCAGTGGACGACCAGCCTTAACCTTGATGGTTTTTAAAGAAGGGGATGGCACAATAGACCAAACAAAATAGGTCGCAGTGCCCGCTAAAGCGCCCCTCAACAAGAATAATAATAATAGCAAACAAACATTTCCTTCGTGCCACACTAAAGCGGGTGTTCGAATTCGAGTATCGAGCGTGTTGAAGCGCCGCTATTAAACTGGAAGGGAATAACTTCATTTGGAAATTCCAAAGTTTTCGGAGACGCAAAATTTTTTTAGAGCATTTTTTCGTTAACATTCTTCTTTCGGCACCGCGCGGTATTGTGCAGGTACAAAAATCACGAACGTCGTTTAAACAAAAAAAACGGTTCGACCGAATTTTATGAAAATCTTTTTAGCTCATATTTTCGTTCATACGCTTTGAACGACACCTCAACGAAGTCGTTATCACACACACACATACTTCTTCTCAAATGTTTGCTTAAAATGCTATTGGAACCTTGAAAAATGAAAATACGTTGAAAATTTCGATATCAATTTTCGGACCTATTACAATAACTTCCCTATAAACTGGGAAGTTTATAATTGTTCATAATTGAATTAATTAATAATTGTTCATATACGTATATTTTTTACAACAATTTAAAAAAAGTTAAAAGACGATACGACTGTTACACGGCATTCTGAAATTAAACCCGTTTTGTTGCTTTATTTTACTGGACTGTGTGTTGTCTGAGGGCTTCTATGTATTCGCTGTGATAGTTGTCAACTTAATATATTTCTAAGCAAATATTGTTAGAAGTGCAACTCAAAAACGATTATGATATTTTCTCAGTAATCGAAAATTCTCCGTAGTGAAAAATATCAAATTTCAAAACCTTCCTTCACTCAATAGGTAATCTGATACAGAGGTTATTGTCACTCCATCGATATCTCAGTATTCACATTTCGTTCCAAGTGTACCTCAAAGGTAGCATCATTATCAAATTAATTTGTTAAAGGAGACGAGTACATATCTATCTAAATTTATTAAATCTAAAGCTGTGGTATTCTGAATGATGAGTGCAGCAATGGAGTCTTTAAAGTCCGATTTGGTTACATTTTTATTTCGAGCACAGTTTACCTTATTTCATGACCTATGGTGAATTGGGCATACCTAATACACAGGTATATGAATGGTATTCACTTTTTACAGAGGGATGTTAAGAGATAGTAGCTTTGCTCTTTATAATCGACCTTTAATATCTATGAACAACCAAAACTATGACAAAATATAAAATCAAAAAGCTCGTGGATGAACATATTTTAAGACTGTTCGTTATTACTTTCCTCTGTTCGGGCATGCTCAACTCAACTCAATTTTTTCCGAAAATACCATATTTCTCAGTTCATTGACGGTATCGTTTTAAGCTACCTTAATGAAGTCATCGTAACTGGCGAATAGACACGGGTGCGCGAGTGCGACGTGCAATCAAGGTTTCAATTTTCGGAATGGATGGCGTTTTTAAACTAGCCAAAATCCGAAAAAGCATAGGAAAAAATCGCTCCAAATGCTGACGTGTTTCTTCAATTACCTCGACAAACGGTGAATAAGGAATACTATCTGGTGCCATGGAGCGTTTATGTGAGAAAAGTTGTGCAACAAATTTTTACTAGAAATTTCAGAAATGTCATTGTCTTGGCCCCTTGTGACTTTTCAATCGCGAGTCATTCATCATCATTGCGCTTCTTTAATCCCTCATGGGACATAGGGCGGAAACAGTTGTCCTCCAGCGGACTCTGTTTTGCCCGACAGCTCTCAGCTCCGACCAGGATCTCCCAGTTGTTGCGGCTACTGCTAGTAGGGTTCTCCTCCACGTTGTTCTAGGTCTTCCGACTCGACGGGATCCTTGCGGATTCCAGTCGAGGGCCTGTTTGGCTAGATTTTCGTTTTCGCGTCGCAAGGTGTGGCCAACCGAATTCCATTTCCTTCGTCTGATTTGGTCGTCTATCCTTTCTTGGCCGGCACGGCGCCATAGTTCTTCGTTTGAAATTCTATCCTGCCAGCGGATTTTTAGGATACGACGAAGGCATCTGTTGATGAAGACTTGTAGGCGCCTTGTGATGAATTGGGTGACTTTCCATGTTTCGCAACCGTACAAAAGTACTGCCTTAACGTTGGAGTTGAACAGCCGCAATTTGGTGTTAGTTGAGATCTCCGTTGATCTCCATAAATGCGGAACAGGAATGCATATGCGCCTCGTGCTTTATTTATTCTGGAACTGACATCTTCTTCTGCACCGCTATTTTCGGTAATAATACTACCGAAGTTGCAGAATTTATCTACCAGTTCCACGTCACGGTTATTCAGCGCAGTCCGTTCAATGGTGTTTGCATTTATCCGCATTTCTTTAGTTTTAGTTGGATTTAGCCTTAAGCCTGCTGGACTACTTTCTATTGTTAAATTGTTAACATGTTTTTGAGGTCCTGGTGTCTGTGGGCCAGCAAACAGATATCATCTGCGTAGTCGAGATCCTTAAGGCGGTCTACCAAACCCCATTGTATGCCGCCTGTTCTACTATCTAGAGCGCCGACAAGGATGTCATTTATTACTATAAGAAATGGTAAAGGCGAAAGTAGGCATCCTTGTCGTACTCCTGAGCTCACCTCGAAGCTGTCGGATAATTTTCCATTATGGAGAGCTCTGCATTTGGAATTGTTATATAGGACTTTTGTCAATTCTATTATTTCATCAGGCAATCCACGTCGCCGTAGTGCCTGCCAAATGAAGCTCCTATTAACCGAGTCGAACGCTTTCTCATAGTCTATGAAAGCAAGGTAAAGGGGGGATCGGAATTCAGTAGACTGCTCCACTATTATTCGTAAGGTGTTGATATGATCAATACATGAGCGGCCCTTCCTGAATCCGGCCTGCTGCCTCCTAAGCGTTCGGTCTACTGCCTCACTTATCCTAGATAGTAATATATGGGACAAAATTTTGCCCACTGTAGATAGTAAACAGATGCCTCTCCAGTTGTCGCATATTGTTAGGTCCCCCTTTTTTGGTATTTTGACTATGATACCTTCCGTCCAATCCTCCGGAAAGGTACAGGTGTTCCATGCTACTTCCAGGATTGGCTGAAGCGCATCTGCTATGAGGCTTGAATCGGCTTTCAAAAATTCTGGCGGAATGCCATCTTTTCCAGCTGCTTTACCATTGGCCATCGCATGAATTTCGGTTACTATTTCCGTCTTGGATGGGGCCCGGGTGGTGATTCTTATTGGCTGTGCATTGTTGCTGGTTTCCTGAGGTTCCTGTGTAAATGAACCATTCAGGGCGGCGAAGAAGTAATCTCTCCATCTTTGGAGCTGCTCCTCGTCGCTGCACAGCAGCCTTCCATCCGCACTCTTAACGGCATGCTTTTTAGTAGAGTGCTTTCCCTTGAGATGTTTAGTAATTTGGTACAACACCTTACTGTTGCCTGTGTTTGCCGCGTTTTCCGTTTTTTCTGCGAGCTCATTTATCTGCTGCCTTTTATCACGCCGGACACTTCTCTTTACCTCCCGGTGTAATTGGGAGTATTCCCGTTCCAGTTGGTAACGTCTTTCAGGGTCGCTTGTAGAGTTTACGTTATTTTTTAGGGCTCTCCTGCGTTCTATTTTTTGCCAGGTTGTGTCCGTGTTGCTGGTTTCTTTGGACATAACCGATGCTGCACACATGAAAATTTAATATTTTTGGTTCGCCATCTTGGATCCGCCATCTTGGAATTATTAGATATCATAACAAGTGTAAGATCTAAGGTAGCCGAATCATTACTCATATTAATTTCTCAGAAAAAGTGAAAAATTAAGGTTTTTGTTCGGCCATATTGGGTACCGCCATCTTGAATTTGAAATATTAAAAATATGTAAGTTACTCCTTAGAGTCCATGGACGCAAGAATTTCACTTGTTAGAACCTTTGGTATCCGTTTTCGGTCATAAAAAAATCGCCTTTCTCAAAAATAGATGAAAATTTGGGCACTTTTTATGAAAAAATTGTTATAACTTTTCAACAACAAAGTTTTGACAAATTTTGATCATTCCATCTGAAAGAGCATTAAATTCTACGTAAGATATTATACCTTCAAACTTTTTTGCCTTTTTTTTATAAAAATTATGAACGCGCAAAGATGAGGTCAAAATTCGTCCGTTTGGGCGTTAATGGGTTAAACGAAACTTGAACAAACGGACAAAGTTTGGAAAGTTATCCGTCTAATGGGGCCCATCCACAGGCCAACTAGTTGCCCAAACTGAGTTGTGTAAAGAGTTGGTGTTTTGCCACAAACGCTTCAACTGAGTTGATACTTCAACTGTCAATTCAGTATTTTATAGGCTATTTGAACGTTAAATAAAATTGGAGAAAACCCACGATTAAGTTTTATAATTACAAAAAATGGATAGTGATGATTTTTTATATTAATTATAAATTTTTTAATTATTAATATAAATATTTGTATGTTTTTAAAATATAAATTAAACTCTAAACGTATAAATTATGAAAATAATTTAATATTATGTGAACTTTCATAATTTAAATTAAAAATAATGCAAAACAATGAAAATATAAACTTGCAAAAAAAATATATTCTTCGAATTCAGGCTTAATTCATTCAAAGAGTTTGCCAAACTGCAATACACACAGTGCGACTAGTTGCCCCAACTCTTGGCCCCGCCCCCATAAAATTAAAAGATTTTGATTTATCCCAACTGAAACCCCAACTGTCAAATCAGTTTGCCAACTGCCCCATACAGGCAACGATTCAGTGCCAACACAACTCAGTTTGGGCAACTAGTTGGCCCGTGGATGGGCCCCATAATATAGAGTCATTCAAACAAAGACCAATGTCCTCTGTTCGTTTAAAACCCAAATCATTCCCGCATTCAATTGCGCAACAATTTAATCAGCCTCCCTGGGGAGTCTTGCTGCCCATATAGCGAAGTCATGTAAGCCTCAAATTTTAGTGAAGAAGGAATTGCTTCCGGTCTCAAAATTTTTTTTGGAACATGTTAGTTACAGCGAATACTATACGAAATGGACATTTTCTACCTCTAACAATCGCCGTAACGTAAGTAATCGGCCATTTTGTAAAAAAATTTACCATTGTAGTCGTTCTTTCTAAATATAGATGCGTATAACTCGGTATGTGTAGGTCCTAAAAAATCGAAAAAAATAGAGGCTGTTCGTTATGATATTGGCTACCAGCGGTTATATTATGAAATATTTATCTGCACACATAACCTCAAAAAAAATCAAATACTGAAGAAACTGCTCAATTTTGGTTTTTTGGTGATAGCTTCGGATATTTTAAGTGAAATTTGATGAAATTTTCAGAGGTTATACCTACTTTATAATGAGAACAATAACTGGTTAAAATTTCAAAGCAAAATATCTTATGCAGGTCCCAAAAATTGATTTCGAATTTGAAAATTGATTGGCCAATAATTTTTGTGCATCGCATTGTATGAGGTTCTTTGTTCTTTGCAAATGTAGCTTCTTTTATGCACTTTATGATGGTAAAAAGAAAAATTTTTAAACTTGAACAAAAGAGAAAAATCGAATCGAAAATCATGAATTTTGCATTTTTTCGTCAATTCTTTCGAAAAAAGTTTTCGAAGGTAGTCCAAACCTTGCAAATATTCCTGGCAGAATTTTTATTGTATTTTTGGATGTAATTGTTTTTGTAGGAACTGCTTCTAACCACTTGGTGTATGCTTCGACGATGATCAGGATGTATTTTTCATAAAATCTATATGGATCCTTTGCCATGGAATGGATTGATATTACCAAGGTGTAGCCTTGTTAGGATTTGCTTTGGTTTTGCTACAGCTGTAGCATTTCATAACTAGCTTTTCAATTTTTCGATCGATTCCTCTACATCACACATAGCTTCGTGCCAGAGCTTTCATATGTACTATACTAATATGAGCTTCGCGTAGTTGGTGGGGGATAGGGTCTTGTAAGGTTGCAGGAATCATAACTCTGACGCCATTACACTTTTGATAGAGAATTTATGATGTAGTTCCTAGTTTGGCAAAGTTCACGCTTGTTGTAAAGCGATCATATAGGTTCTACATTTTTTATCTTTCACAGTTTCACTTTGGATATATTTTAGAGTGACAGGTAGTGTCTCATGTTGTGCCAATTGAAAGATGCTCTCGATGGTAGAATTTAGTGTTCAGTTAAGGGGAATCTCGATAAAAAAAAACCTGTATTTGCATGGCTCTTTCTGACATAAAACTTGCATATTGTGGTAAGCGGACGGCAGATGTTGTTGTTTTTTTGGGTGCAATATTGCGGTGAGGGGTTTGTGATCTGTAAAGAAGATTATTTTCTTCCGTAACAAAATTGATAGAATATTTTAAGCTCCAATATTTAGTAGTGGAATTTTTATCGGGTTGAGAATAATTGTTTTCTGTTTTACTTAACGATCTCGAAGCGAATGCTATCGGACGTTCTTCTTTCTTCTCTTCTTTGATGTGTATTCTTTCTTCTTTTTCTTTAAAATCTTTTTTCTTTTTTTTTAAATCTTTTTTCTTTCTTCTTTCTTCTTTAAAATTTTCAATCTTCTTTTTTTTGAAAATATTCTTTCTTTCTTTTAATAAATTTTCATTTCTTCTTTTTTATTTCTTTATTTCGGGGTCACCAGATGATGTGAGGGTCTTGATACTTGATTTTATTTTTACGTTTAAATGATTAGTTACATAAAAACTCACGCCACATCATTAATAGTTTATAATATTTTTAAATAAACTATTTGTTAAAGTTTTAAATTACTTTTTAATTATTTTAATTTTATTTAATTTAATTTTTTTTTTAAATAATGAACTTATTCTTAACGGCTAAATTATTCGGCCGGAAGTTCTTACAATTTTAGACTTTCTTTTAATACTCTCTAACTAATACTAACATATTTTTATTTTTAGTTTTACATGTCAATAAAATTCGTGTATCTATGTTTTCAAACATTCAATACTTATACAGTGTCAGCGTACGTGATTGTGATTTCCCTAAAGTGTATTTTCAAAGTAGTAGTGAAAATCCAAAACGATGACGTAACGTACACTGTACTCCAAAATTGTAAGTACATATATTTGAATTCGATAATTAATAACAAAAACTCGTAACAAGAGAAAAACTAAAGTAATGAGTAGCGACTGCTACACTGTGCCATTAGGCTAAATAACCGCGCCCAGTCCATGGAGCCATGCGTTATTCGCTAGAACTAGTGGCAATTTGTTAAGGAACTAGTGTTTGAGGGCTGGTGATGTCTTCTTTCAGTTGCTGGAAAATTTTCTCACATTCCTTTGTCCAATTGAATTTCGTATTCTTCTTAAGAAGATCGTATAATGGCTTCAAAACATCTGAAAGGTTTGGCAAAATAGTTTACTAGTCCTAGGAATGTTCTTACTTCTTTTACATCTTTCGAACTTTTACTTTTAATTATTGCATCGATATTTTCAGGTACTGTGAGAAATGGTCTTTGTCAGTGATATGCCCTAAGTAAACAATAGAGTCGCATCAAGAATTGACGTAATTTTTAACAGTACACCGAATACTATTTCAGATAACATCATCTCCAGATTCAGGGTCAAATCTAACTCTACTCTCCCCCAGGTATGGTTTCTGCATCCGCAAAATCTTTATCCGTTATTTTATAATAAACCTCAACCGAGATTGTTTTCCAAATTATTTCTGGACGCACTATAATTTCGTGAATATTAGGCAGGGCGGCACTTTCATATGTGCGAATGGTGCACTTGTACCGGGCGCAATTTGTCGGGGGCGCAGTTTTAGAAATAAAGATTAAAACAAGTTTAAAACTTTGAAGAAAAAAAATGTAAAGTATTATCTCGGGTGCAAGAAATTGCGCAAATTTACCCAATTTATCTCCCTGTACTTTCTCATGCATGAAAAACGGGAGAAATTTTACGAAGTTTCACGAGAGCAAGACAAGACAACAGTCGTCAGCGGTCTCAATCCCGCTGCGCGAGAGTGAGACCACTGTTGTCTTGTCTCGCCCCCCAGTGCAACAGTGATATTATAGTGTTGTGTCGCGATAGTATCGCGTTACTCTCGCGAGAGTCAGTGTTGCACTCTCGACCTCCCATACCCACCGTTTTAGCCCTGCGGAGAATTTAAATGTATGGGAAATTCCTTCGCGGGGGGCCGCCACCACGACCTCTGCGACAATCTGTTTGTGCCTTTAAGGGAGTAGAATTAAAGTTTAATATGAAAAAAAAGGTTTAAAAATTGTTGAAATATTATTAAAAAATTTAGGAAATTTATTTTAATCCCACGCCTAAATCTAAACAGAATAAAAAATACATTAAAAAGAAATTTTTTTCGTAGATGCAAAAAAAAAATTAAATGCAAAAAAAATTTAACATAAAATTAACATTTAAGGAAATTTTTATTCTCTCCTAATTAGAGTTCACTCTGGACGACATACCCTTCTCAAGAGAATCCACTCAGAGTGTTCACTTAGGTTTTATTCACACCACCCAGTGTCTCCGCGAGAGTAGTGTGACTAGATTAGGGACGCTTCTCTCGATGAGACAATAGGATGTTTAGAAGGGTGCACTCGCGCTCTCGCCGGCATATTGGGGATTTACCGGCACCTTTGAACTCTGGAAGACTGGGGTTGTCCAGCTCATAAATATATTACCGACGAAAATATAAAACTCTACTTTCTATAGAATCGGACGATCCGGGAAAAAAATTAACTGACTGGGAAATCCCGCGAGATCGAGCGAGAGCACGACAGTCTCGCTTTCGATAGTGTTGTCTCGGCGATTCTGGGGATTTTTTACTGTCGCGCTACTCTCGCCATGGGGCAGAAGCTGTTGTCTCGCGTGTTGTCTTGTCTCGCATGCGATAGTGCGAGAGTTGCAACACTAGTTTCCAGAGCTTTCAGTTTCAAGATTTTCATAAAATTTTACTCAAGAAGTGTTACTGGAGATTTTACTTAAAAAGTGAAGGAACAGACCTTCATCTTCGAGAATCCGAAAGGGAAAAAATATCCCAAATAAGAGAAAAGTAACCCAAATGAGAGAAAAATCTCTCATTAATTTATTCAACGCTGGAGCACTTTTTGAAAATTCTGTAAAAAACCATACCCACTCACAAAAAAAACTTATTCCGATGACTCTGTATTGTGTATTGCTGTTTATCATGATTGGTGCAAGTTACACTATCCATCACTCGATACTCACATCAAAACGGTTTGTGTATGATGCGGGTATTACACTAAGCATTCATTTTTCTACCTCTTTTTTGTGTAAAGATTGTGATGCGTTTGTAGTTGTGCAATAAACGCGAATGAGAGGGGGAATTTCTCATAGTTTTCGCAGACCCCCGAGTACGATGTTATATTTGTGTTAGTGTAATGGAGGGTGAGTCTGGCAAATTTGCTGGCTCAAAAGTGAGGAGTCATATGACGCATGAATTGTACTTCCCTGCGACCCCTTGCCTAAAAAACCGGTTTTGTGTATGGGGGTAATAAACGAAATGAATGATAGTGTAACTTGCACCATTGAGATAAACTTCAGGGTGTCTTTGTTGCACTTTTAAATGCTGTTCTAAGAATTGTTAAAAGAGGTAAACTTACGAATTGAGGCGAATAATATTTCTTATGGCGTGAATTCGTCTTTAATTACACGTTTTTCTTTGTTTCTTTAGGTTAGGTTAGATTGAAGTGGCTGTTCCCCCACTAGATAGCCCACTTCGGCACATCATTGGGGTCGTTGAGATGCCATTCTAGTGTTAGGGTAAAATTCAGGCAATTCCAAACCATTTGGAGCTTTTAATAAAGCGACAGGGATCAGGAACACCAGTATATCGCAGCTCATTCAATCCATCAAGGAAAACTGAGCCAAGAAAGGTCCCTCTTTTCTTCGCGAGGGCCGGACATATACGAAGATGGGGCATAGTTTCTTTCTCATTTCTCGGCTCAAATTAAGCTGATTTTTCTCACCGTCAGTTTTTAGCATTCCCATCTTCGTTAAGTGGGGTGTTTTCCACTTCACTTGTCTAGTAAGCTCATCTGCCCTAATTCAACTGTGTCCAGGAACCCAACACAGAGTTTTTTATGTGTAAGTCTAAGCTCAGGTGTCACCCTTTGTACTACCAGTTCGGAATGTCGTACACGTCAACATCAGATGTCTGGTAGCCAGCTTAGCTCGAAGGATCGAGAAAGGATAAGATAGATAAAATGGAGTATGGGAGTGCATGAGGAGATGGAGATGAACGTTGCGTTTGAGCTCTTGGATGTTGAATGAGTTCGGGAATACTGACTGTGAGAGGTTATTCCACAGTCGAGTTGTTCTCGAAAAGAACAAATTTAGCTTGGTATGAGTGGAGAGTTTACACTCTTTGAATAGATCGCACAATTCGTGAATGTAGCATATTCTCCATGCATTGTCTTCATTAATTGGGCCGTATATCTTTCGGAGAAGCTTCCTCTCAATTATATCCATCTTGTCCACAGATTTCTGGGAGATACTCGATTCTTCACACTCATATGTAGCTACTATACGTATTATGGTTTTGTAGATTCTTATTTTTGGATTTCTGTGGATGTTTCCGGATTTCATGACTGGCAGTAGTGAGAAGTATGTTCTGTTTGTGGCGTTTATTCTTCTTTGTACGTTTAATAACGTTTTACCGTTGTCTTCGCTCATTGTGGACCCCAGGTAGTTAAATTGGTTTACCCGTTCGAAGTTATATTCTCTGCATGTGGTGTTGTGATTTCTTCTTCATTCCACCATTGACTAAGTTAGAATCTTGCCCTTGTCCTCTTATCTTGCTCTATGTTTGGCTCCATATTCTAATTCTTGCTTTAAGCCTTGCTTGACTGGGAAGGACTCCGTCAATTCTCCTTGTAGGTATTAAGACCTTGTTCCTTCCATTGTCATTTTTGTAAATTTTATTATCTTTAAGTCCAGCATTGTCGCATATATTTTCTCCCTGTCGATGCTGTCGTATGTTTGTATAAAGTCGATTAAAAGTTGATAGTAGTCGATACACGTCGATGTTGTATTCCCAGCATTTTCGGAGGATTTGCCTTATTGAAAAAAGTTGATTCATTGTTGACCTATTTCTACTGAACCCAGCTTGGTATTCAGTTATTGCTGCTTCTGCATAAGGTTCCAGTTTGGCTTTAATTATGTTTGCCATTATTTTATATACTGTGCTTAAAATAGATATGCCTCTATAGTTTCTACAGTTTAATTTATCTCCTTTCTTGTGCATTGGGCAGATAATGCTTTGCTCCCACTCTTCAGGCATTTTTTCGTTCCATGCAGCATAGTAATTCATATATAGCTGGTGAAAGCGATTCGCACCCTTGTTTGATCAACTCTGCTGGGAATGTTATCAATTCCTGGAGATTTGTTGTTTTTTAAGGATCGCACTTTGTACTTCTTCCAGGGCGGTTATATTTGTTTCTCTGGTATCATCATGCAGTAGACGGGGTTCTGGTACATTGTTTCGGCAAAGTTTACCTCTGCTCTCAGGATGTAATTGTTGAGGAATTTTCTTTTCTTCAGATGTTTTTTGCGGTTTTTCTTGTTTCCTCGTATTTCAATTTCTTGCTCCTCGTCGGTCTCTCTAAGTATATTTTCCTGTTTCTATTTCTGGAGTCTATAGCTGTTTTATAGTACATTCCTCGTTGTAGCAATCATTGGCTCTGGCTGTGCGTTTGAAGCCTACAGTTTCCTTCGTCAGTGTCGTCTTCAGTCTTGTCCATTTTCCTGCAACTGTATCTCCGTTATTTATGTTTAGACTTTTACCTATCCTTTCTGCTAGAGTCGCCCGATATCTCTCCGAACGCCGAATTTCGTTAGTTTGGTGTTTCTTTTATCTTGAGTGGACAGCCGGCATCTGAATCTAGCTTTAACTAAGAAAAGGTCCGATTCACAACTGGCAGCTCTGCAGGATCTGCCCTTCTATCTATGAGAATATAGACTATTTGATTACACTATCTTTCGCTGGGAGATTGCCATGTGTATTTGTGAAGGTGTTTTCTTGGGAAATATGTCGAGCTGCCGATCATATTTTTGCTCATTGCAAAATCGATAACACATTGTCCGTTATCGTTTGGTGTTTCGTGGAGACTTTCCTTTCCAATGGTTGGTCTGTGCTTGTTCTCTCTTCCATTTTTGGCGTTAAGGTCTCCTCTCACCATTTTGATGTCATTGGAAAGGGCCGTGTCATATGCGTGTCCAAGCTTGTAGTAAAAAGTGTCCTTTGTCGTGTCCGCTATCTCTTCCGTGTCCGCATGTACGTTTATGATTGAAAGGGTGAAGAATTTCGTTCGGAGTCGAATTGAACATAGACGTTCACTGATTGGTTTGAACTTTAAGTCATATTCTATGATTGACGAAGCCTACTCCTAAGTAATGCTCCCTTCCGCAGCTGTAGAATATCCTGTAGTTGCCAAGGTCCACTGTCCCGTAATTATATTTTATATCTGCTCACTTCGTCTAATATTGACTAAACTGCTGCAGTTCGGTGCATACTTCGCGTGGTCCATGTTCCGAAAATCATTTCCAGGTGCTGTTGCCGTAATCGTTTTCGTTTTTCCGGTCCGTTCCGGGGCTTTGATTCGGATTTCCTAAATGGTGTGTTTTTACAGGGTCTGATGGTTAGCCCAACGCCCAATCTCACTATCAGGAGGACCGGATCCGTGAATTATACCCATCGGATAGGGTGGCCCAGCTATACCCTCGGGCATTGGATACGTCCGGCGATGGTTGTTATCCAGGAGGCACCTGCGAGGAGGTGACGGTACGGTTTTGCCACCCCTCAGTAGGAAAAGTATGATTTCTAATTAACAAAAACCATTCAAAAATAGATTGATTCTAACTTTTATTTCTCAACATTTTCTGAAAAACTACAAGAATTGTTATGAAAAACAAACTGGAAAATATTTTTTTAAATAATCATAAAATGGCAATCATAAATTTGGTGTTTGAGTATTCACAACTTTATTATTTTTTTAATGATTTATTTATTTTTTTTTTTTTTTTTTTTTTCATTTATTTCTCGATATATTTATTTCTTGATTTATTTATTTATTTATTATACCATTTATTTCACCAAAAAAAATGAATCTCTGACAAAAAAGACAAGCATATATCGAAATAGCATATATATTTCATAACAAATACAGCAACTACTACCAATCTACTTTCAACTTATAAATGTATACATTTGTCAATAACTAAAATAAATTTCAAAATGCAATTCATTTTGTTTATTTAAGAAACCATTTTGATTTGGCAAATATATTATTTTTAACATTGGAGAAATTATCTATCAATAAATAAAAAAAAAAATAAAAGCAATTAGATCTACACACACTTTTAGGAATTTTTAAATTGCATAAGAGATTATTCCTTATCGGTTAGGATTATTATTAATAAAAAAATCAATTAACTATAATATCATGCATTTTATTACTAATTTTATTTTTAATTTTAATCAATTAATTATCATCATCAATTTTTTTTATTATTAAATTATAAGTGTTCATTAGGCATTCATAAATATAAATAATAATTTTTTTTAATAACTTAAAATATATATTTAAAATAATAATAATAATAGCTGGAAAATCATAAGTAACAACAACAACAACAACAAAAAATTCGAATAAAAAATATAAATGATTAAAAAAATATAATAAAAGTAAAGGAAAATCGATATAAAAAGAAAACTAAATATTATACCAAACATTGTAGAGAATATGCCTACCCATGTCGAAGTCAACATGTTTCTTCGGTCGATATCTAAAATCGATGATTACAAAATGGTGAGTTCCTCCTCAAAAAAACGAACACGCATAAACAAAACAAAAATAAATAATTTAAAAAAAAACCTTTATATGTATAAAATAAAAGTAAAAAAAAAATATTATACTCACACATACTCAAATCACAAATCAAAAAATAATATGCAAATTACATAATTACATATATATTAATTCACAAAGAAACACACTCAACAACAATTTTTATTGTCGTCGTATAAAAATTTTTTGTTTTATTTATTTTTTGTTTTTTTTTTTAATTTAATTATAATTTTTTACTTTAAGTACTGTGTGAAGCTTTTCAATATTTTTCGTATATTTATATTATAAAATACATAAACAAAGCAAAATATACTTGTAATCTGTACCAAAATTTTATATGCTTTATTTTTTTGTGTTTTGTTGTTTTTTTTTTCTTAACTTTATGTATTTGTTTTGTCTTTTATTTAATTTTTTTGACTCACAAAAGAATACTTTTCTCTCTGCCACCAAAAATCTCAGAAAAAAATACTGCAATAATATGTTTTCACCATAAAAAAAGCAACTTAAATATCCTTAATTCAAAAAGGACAACAAAGTGTGACGTGTGTACATGTGAATTAATTTCAAATTTGAATTTCAAGTTTGGAATTTTTTAGTCGCAATAAAAACAATAAAAACAACAATATTTTATATTTTCTAATTTTCGCAACAAACAAAAAAAAACTATATTTTATTTTCTGAAAATTATTTCGCTTCTATTTAAAATTATCACCACCACCACCACTTCTATCTCTACTACTACTACTTCTACTACTCCTTATCATCTGTCTCAGCTGGCAAATGACAGTACAAAATTTCACCTAAATCGGTTTGCACCAAGTGAGAATTTTTTGACAAACAAATTTTTAAAAATATCAAAATACAAAATTTTATTTTCTAATTGGATATATATATGCACCATTATAAAATTAATAAAGCAGCAACAAAATTTTAAATTAAATTTAAAATCAAAATTCAACCAAAAAAAAATTTTAATTAATTTTTACAAAATTCAAACTTTTAATATTCACCAAAATCTGCTTCAATCGCACACCTCCATTTGCCAAAATTTATTTCATAGCCAAAATAAAATTCAAAACAAGCGTTTTATAAACTCAATAATATTGTTGATGGTACTCTTGTACCTTATATACATATTATTATACAGTAAAAATAATAAATATTAAATAAAATAAATGTATAAAAAAACTAAATACAAAAAATAAATTATATTTTATTTCATGTGCTTGAGTGTATATCATAAACTATTCTTATTTTTTATGATTATATTCTACACGGTATAAGCGTATATTTTTTTTTTTTTTTGATAACTATACAATAAATGTATTTATCATTATTATTATTATCGAATATAAAACAATAATAATATAAAATGGGAAAGCTACTTATATATAAAAAATTATAAATATTATAGAAAGTGTATAAATGATATTTTGTTGTAAGTAAATTTATAATTGTCTATTGTTATAATCACGCTAGAGAAGATATTTTTATACGAAAAAGAATACAATATTTCAACATTATTTATAATTATTATTAATTTGATTATAACATAATTTATTTTGATTTTTTTTTTATTTATTAATTTATTTTATTACTTTAGTTTTTACTCTGGTTACAAAGAGAAAATATTGAATGAACTACTCAAATATCATTAGATGTTTGTTTTGTAGTCAAAAAATGAACAGGTTTTTTTTACACACTATATTATATTTAGTGATTTAAAGTCTGCCCCACACAACTATACTTAGTGGAAGAATTTTTCGTTATTTGGCTACGAAATACTGATACCTGGCACTGTATTATGTTTGGACGTGATATCTTTCCAATTTACATAAGCAATTTTATTTTAGTAGATGGTATAGTACAATTTCAACTATGGATAGGTATAAGGAATCGGTGGAGAATACTCGATTTAATACTCATAAGTAGAATCAAAAGAAAATTACTCAATGCGTACTTTTTACTCATTCAAAAGTACTCGATTCCTTGAGAATCGATGAGTACTTTTAATAACATAGGCCGTGTTCGTAAATGCAAGGTTTGTTTGCTTGCATGCAGGCAACCTTGCAATCGCTTGCTAGTCAGATTAGTCATTTGCGAATTATTCATGGTTGCTTAAATGAACGCATTTCACCATTTTTAAAAAGCTTCTGTCTGCCCACTTGAATTTATTTGACAGTTCGTTTTTTTTTTCGCGAATCCAAACTAGCAAGTACTTTGAAATACATGCATGGGTTGCTATCATTTGCAAATGTAGTTGCATTTCAGAACGCTGGGCTTTTTTCAGTTGCAATACTGATCGATATGCTACATGCAAAATTTGAGCAACTTGCATTTACGAACACGGCCATAATCGATTATCGGCTGCGTCAGATTACAAATACTTATGTGGCTTACATCCCGAGTAAAAGCACGTATAGTGAACAAATTTTCCTGTCACACGGGTATGCGCGCCCTCGCTCCAGATAAGAAATTCTAAAAATGAACCCGCCAGAAGTATGCAGACCTCTGTAACAGATATGAATGTGTTCGTAAACGACCATTTGTTTTACCAAATGGTCCTCTAACTAAGTACTAACCACGAACAATGCTGCTTGACCTACGCCATCGAACGAGATCGGTCTACTGAGTATGCTTAATCGTACCCTATACAATTTTTTAAACCTCCAACTTTACTCTCTTTACTCTAAAAAAGTGTGAGCGCCGTACTTCGTTTGGACTATTCCGTTCGTGCATATTGCGGGCTGCATGTGGAAAAGTAGAATTTGATGCTGTCCGTGCCTGTTGCAGGCTAAAACCGGGCGAGTCTGAGTTTTACTCGAGATGGAAGATAAATTCAAACCCATAAAAGGCCGTTTACGTCACGGAAACGTCAATTTGAGCTCTTTTATCGCACAGCAATTTGTATATATTTCTCTCTACCTTGAAACCACGTTCGTGCTATAAAAGAGATCCAATTTTCCTTTGGGGTATAGAAGGGCATTAAAAGTCCCTAAACACTCGGTAAACAACACCTTTGTGTGATAAGTTTAGGACGAATTATTTGAGTAATTGTTACAAAAGCAATAATATTCATAACATTGCAACACTTTTTTGAGTCAGTGTCTGTATATGTGTAATTTGTATATGGAAATTATTCACGACGGAGAAAAAGTTGCAGTTAGCTTGAATTCGGCTTTGAATACGAATTGTACTCAATACTAAATTCCATCCTATAAGTACCCAGTAGGGAATGGAAGCTTTCCAGATTCGATTCTGTACACTTTCCTTCGAATGCTTAATGTCTACTTTCTAGACCGAATCATCCCTTCTTTTAACATTGCGATGTCCTAGGGTCGAAGGCATAACGGCCACCTTTTACAATATAATTTATTCCAATATGAAGGCATAAGAGCTACCTTTGCATTACCATACCTTCCAATATGAAGGCATAGGCGCAACCTTTTGATTTACCATACCTTCCAAAGACTGGTTTTAAAAAGAAGAGGGTGGGAGAGAGACGACCGAAAGCAGATAATAATTACATCATCCTATTTTACGAGCGGTTTCCTAACAGGAAAAGGAGGCCTCCTCGAGTAATGTTGGATGTCTCCTAGGATAGGTCTTAATACCTCCCAAATGTCTCCCTTTGTCATGATTTTAACATTAGCATGTCATTGGAAGAGAGGGCTTCTTTTGTCCTCCAAAAAAGCCTAAAGGGAGCACTACCAACCAATAGAGTTGAGTTTGAGTACTCCCGTAAAACGAGCTGTGGACTAAAATTAAAGATCTCGTCTTCAGTTCCAAAGGGGTATGAAATGGGGTCTCCTTTTTACCTTTCAATAATTTCTAGGAGGATGCAAATAATAATGGATGGCTCCTTTATTCATCCTCTAGGAAGGTCTCCCAAATTTCCAGCTGGGTTCAGCTTTTTACCTCGATAATTAACAAAGGGAAGAGTGTGCATGTTCCTTATGCATGACACTTTGCAATACCGTTCCTTCCAATAGCCATCGATTCACTTGTTTCGAATATCTCCAAAGATATACTGCATTTCGATTTTATGAATTCCTAAATTCCCTACTGGGTAGTAATATGAGTAAAATTACTCGATCAAAAGAATCGAATACTGTTATGAGTACATAGAATCGAAAACCAAACTCATATGAGCAAAGAATCGAGTGCCGATTCCGTATCCCTAACATAGACAGGTATGCTTTGTAATAATGCGTTTGAATAAAGTTAAAAAGAATGTTATACTAAAAAAATCCATTCACAGAATAGACTACAAGCCGACGGCAATTTTTGGGGGGGTCATGTGAAACAGCAAAAATTATATGCAAATCGATACTCCTAAATGAGACCAAAACTTTAGGCCGTCACTTTTGTGCGGTACATGTGACCTGAACACAGAGTTAAATTATTGAATATGCCATCCGGAGGGTTGCTTTTTGGCCAAACATTTTTGCGCGGCAATTCTCATATTGATATATTATAAAAAAAATAATCTCCTCCTTTGAATTTCTGCAAATTTATCACCACCGCAAAGGTGATTTATTCCTGTACGGCATTTACACAGTTCGTTTTCTATGCTTTTATAGAATTATTGTGTGACTATGCCATACATATTTGGATGCTAAAAGATGAGAAAAGTCCGACTCAATCCGCTCCTGTTTCTTAGTATTTTTTTTATGTGGCATGGTCAAGCTCAGGAATGACCCTTTGTACCACTAGACCGTCATGTTATTCAACTCAAGCCAGGCTGCAATTTCTAATAGTAAGCTTGACCTGAAAATAGAAAAAGAATAGGAAAGGTTAAGGGTAGTCTGGTGGATGTATAAGGAGAGCGCAGTGAGCCTCGTGTTTGCACCACTGAATGTTATATGAGTTCGTCCATTTTTTTAGCAGCCGGTAGAGTCACAACCGTCAGGGCTAGGGAGAGATAGTCTTGTAGGAGTGTTATGCCTCCTGAAACAAGAGAATCACACAAACCAGCCTACAAAGGCTGTGACGCCAACTATACCAGACTACCAGGTGAACAAGGAGGAGCACCGACAGCTAGATGAAGACGCGACCTAAGCGGAAATTTGGTACCCTATTATTAACCGATTAAGCCGACAGGATGCCTTATTAGGGCTACCTACGAAGTATAGAGGTGGTAATTTAAACAAATATCAAATTCAATGACCTTAATACTATTTCATGTCCTATTAACAGTCCCCTTTTCTCGCCAAATATTATGAAAAAAATTATTTTTACCCAAGTGATGAGCCATCTTGCACGTAATAATCCTGTAAACTTTCCTGGTGTCCATGCTGTCTAAGATTTATGATACCTTGCGAAAACTGTGGCTGTTCTCTGATCTGCTATCACCTTCTATCCGTGCCGGTGCCAAGCTTGTGAAATATCTTGTTCTGCCACATTTTCTCTATGGCTCCCTTGCATATATTTTGCTTGATTCTTCGTGCCAACAACTCCTCCTGTCTCGGTGGATGGAGAGAATCTAACGGCTGACTCAACTCTCAACATCCTAGGGGTAACTTTAACGGAGCATCTGCGATGGAACGATCACATATTCCAAATCGCCAAACAAGCCTCCCAATGCCTTGGATTTCTCAAGAGATGCAAGTTCCTCCTCCAGCTAGCCGCATTGGCTACAATATACAAATCCTACATTCGGCCGCGCCTCGAATACAACTCGCATATCTGGGCAGGCGCCCCAAAAACCACCTTGGCTTGTCTCTACAAGGTGCAAAATCGTGCCCTCAAACTCATTGGTGATGGCCCCTTTCGCGCCTCCATAGACACCTTGAGCCACCGTAGGAATGTAGCAGCCCTCTCCATACTTTATCGCTATTACCATGGCGACTGTTCCACCGAAATTCAGGACCTCCTGCCTGCACGGCAATACTTTTCCCGCAACACAAGACTAGCCCGCTCGGCTCACCCCCGTACCCTACAGCCCCCTCGTTCACGTACAATACGGTTTAGAAGTTCGTTTATGAATAGAACAACTCGACTGTGGAATAATCTCCCGCAGTCAGTATTTCCGAACTCGTACAACATCTTAGAGTTCAAACGTGACCTCAAACCTTTCCTATTCTCCTCTATTCTTCAAACCAAGCTTACTACTAGACATTGCACCATGAACTGAACGACATGACGGACTGGTAGTACAAAGGGTTACACCTAAGCTTGGTTTTTTTCATTAAAAAAAAAAAAAAAAAAAACTACTCTGGGTAAAAGCGAAATTATTGTCTGAGATAAGTTTTTCACCTGCGTGTGAGCTCGATGGCCATCATATGCCCATTAAAAAGCCAAGCGGCCGCCGTTGTAAGGTCATTTTTAATTTTACTCGGACGTAAGGCTGATAACCATCTGCTGCAACAACCACCCCCCCCCCCCCCCTCCCCATATTACTGTCTATCCTTCAAACTACGCTTATTACCAGACATTGTCTCATAACCTGAACGGCATGAGTACAAAGAATGATTTCTAAACTTGGCTTTTGCACATAAAAAATAACTGGATTTATATGTAGTTTTTTTCAGGTTTTTCATATTCAACCCGATGTCATCCTTGCCGATGTCCCCCAAAACACAATTCTATATTTAGCGCTTTTCCTAATTTTATAAATGACCTGCTCTGAATTACCTCTTATTCCCTTCACAGCTTTGCAACAGCTTCGATGATGTAAGAAATCACTCCTAGACGTTGTTTTCTTGATCGCGAATGTCGAATTCAATGTTTCCAAAATGAAGAACTGCCTTATCTTCGTCAAAGTCTACAATATCTCTTGGTCCGTTTCACTGAACTGTAACTGTAAATGAATGCATTTCTTAACTTCATAAACGAAATATTAACTGAGTATTGCGCTGGAACCAATCATCTCAATTAATAGAAAAGAATGAGAAAATGCCAAATAACAATTCGGTTTTATTCCACTGACTCTCATTCAATAATACAAAACGCGGACTGGCAGGACAGGAGAAGGCTTCATTGCGCATTGCACACACACAGACGATGATAGACGAGAGGACAGGGTTTTCTGCAAAAATGAAGGTAAGAAAGAAGAAATTTTACTTGAGTGAAGGAAATAGAAAGACGAAGGAAGGACCGTGACACAACATGGAATTGAACTAAAGACTTCTAATGCTACATTCGGCCTCCGCTTGAATACAACTTAGGGTGGTTTATTTTGGATGGACAAGAATGCGAATTCCACACTAGCATAGCAGGAAAAAAATACGAAAGTTTTTTCTTAACCCCATTTGGTACACTAACAACTCTTTGAGCTTTCATCGAAAGGAATTGTAAGTGACAAAACTTTAGTATTAAACCTACTACCGTTGAGTTAACTTCCTACTATGTTCTCGGCAATTTAATAAAAAACAAGATTATCCAGTTCGATACCTTCCCACGAGCTACCGTTCCCCTTTTTCCACAAGCTACAGCCGAACATTTTTAAAACGCTTAAGCAACAAGCAGGGTAAAATATCAGAGGTATTATTATATTTTGGAAAATCACTGGGATTTACTAGTCGTAGGTCACCTTGTGGAGCAATATCTAACAGCAACCAAATTGGGGCGTGTTAGCACTTAATGTGCACCAAATTACATCTTGTGTGGTAATGATTGCGATGATGATAAGCCTTGGGTTTAAATAGCTAGGGTAGTTCGGAAACGCTAACAGCCAAAAATTGTTTCGTAGTCGAGTTCTTTTATTTATGAACGAATTCTTAGAATTACGTGGACGCGAAAAAGGACACAAATTTCAGTAAAACAGTCGCAAAGGTAATAGCGATAAAAACTGTGTTTAATGAAACCGAAAAAAGGAGAGCAGAGCTCAGAGAACAGCAGCTGTCAAAAAAGGAGAGCAAAAAATTTGCCAGAAGCTGTTATACAGTAAAATGTAAAGGAGAAAACCGTGCTTTAAGTTGCTCCAGTTCAAATTAGAGCAGGTTTGCTCCACCATCGACCCCCTGAGCCACCGTAGGAATGTAGCAACCCTCACAAAATTTTATCGCTACTATCATAGCGACTGTTCCTCCGAGTTAAACGCTCTTTTGCCTCCACGGCAATCTTATACCCGCAACACCAGATTAGCTACTCATCTCATTCCATCCACCTGCAACTTTCCCTTTCACGCACTCAACAAAATATGAATTCGTTTGTAAATAAAACAACTCGACTCTGGAATAATCTCTCTCATTCAGTATTTCCGAGCTCATACAACATCCAAGAGTTCAAACGCAAGGTTCATCACCACCTTCTTCAATATCCCCCCCCCCCTCCCCATACCTTTATAACCCCCCTCCACTCCTCCGTACTAAGCTTACTGCTAGACATTGCACCATGACTTGACAAATGACATGACGGACTAGTAGTACAAAGCATGGTACAATAATACAAGGTAGGCTCTTAAGGAAAAGCTCTGGCTTCGTGACGTCACTCAGATCTCAGTTCATAAGGGAAAAAGCTTTCCCTTGACGTCACTCAGATCTTTTCTCTAATAAATTGCGTTTAAGCTTTTCAAAATGGAAACAGAGCTTTTTCTTATGAGCCTACCTTGTATTATTGTACCATGGTACAAAGGGTGACTCCTGAGCAGCGTTGCCAGACGTCCCGATTTTTGCGGGACGTCCCGATTTTAGAGTTAAAAATCAATGTCCCTCGCGGGACGTTAAAAATCCCGATTTTTTAGTAAATTCATCTGAATTCTTGTGACGCTACCAACACGGACACTCCCACCTCACATATCTCTGAGGCTGTCACTATTTGGTTTCAGTGTGCTGCTTGGGGTAGAGTGGGCCAGTCTGTGTTCTGCCGTCAATGTCGTCTGTTGTCTGTTGTGTGGCGTTTATATTGTTTATTTACGGAGTCAGTAGGAAAGTGAGTTAAGATGAGCGACAGTTTTGGTTCTAATATTAATCTTTCGAATTCGGAAGCAACACAAACACCTGAGAAGAAGGTGAAATTAGATAAACGGCTAACAAAATACAACCCCAATTGGGAGCAAAATTACGATTGGTTAAGTATCTCAAAAAATGAATTTAAGGCATTTTGCCGTTTATGTAAAAGGGAATTCAGTATATCCCATGGTGGAGCAAATGACGTTCTCAAACATTCGAGAGGAGCTAATCATATGAAGATAGTCAGCTCACGTGCTTCAAATTCTTTGATGAACTATTTTTCCAAGCCGAGTACTTCCGAGTACTTATCTGATAAATATAAGTAAAAATTGTAATAATCATTAATAATAATTAACCATGTATTTTCAACATGTTTATTAATATAAAGTCTGAAAATAAGAAGAACATTTTGCATTTTCTTGTATTTTTTCGCATGTCCCGATTTTTACAACAAAATCCCGCTTTTTGTCTGCTTCACTAGTCTTAATCCCGATTTACGAAAAAAATAATCTGGCAACGCTGCTCCTGAGCTTAGCACTACCGCATAAAAGAAAAAGGCTCATGAAACACATTTCGCTGAGATATCTTAGCCTAGTTCAATCAAGAGCAGCTCATTAAACACAATATTTATACAGAGCTGCAACATTGATACGCTGGCTAAATATATACAAAAGAAAAGCATATGGCCTAAGCGGCCCATATTGTTTGAATTAGACTTTAGTTAACGATTTTGAAGGCAAGGTCCGCCGAGTGCTTGTTTTACATTGCCAACGGCGCGCGTATCAAAAGCCTTGGAGATGCTTAGAATGCCAGTCGCAACTCAATAAAGTAATCTCTAAGGATGAGCAGATTTTTTTCGGGCTTCCTGCATAACATTGACTTGCATTTCGGGCGTTATAGCTGCTATTTCGGCTCGTATGTTACCTTTGAGTTTGTCAATGGTCTTTTGCTTGCTGGCATAAACTTGACTTTTTAAATAACCCCACAGAAAAAAGTTTGGTCCCGTTAAATACGGAGAACGAAGGACCTACTACAAATCACAATTTTTCAACACAATGTGTCTCGGGAACTTACGCTGCAAGAACTTCGGTGTGACAAGGTGCGCCGTCTTGTTGAAAATAGAAGTTCATCAGATCATTTTCACCCATTTTCGGAAATACAAAGTGTGCCAACACCCAACGATAGCGTCCGCCGTCGACGATTCTTCCAACTTTGAAGAAAAATGGTCCGAAGTTGGTTTCGAGCACACTCCGACCCACACAGTGATTTTTTCGTCGTACAGTGGTGTTGCATGAAGGTTGTGTCAATATTGAACAATATTTCTTGAAAAAAATTGAGTTCAAATACAAGCACCCCCGCGTACACACTCGTTTTGAATATTTTTGCTCCCATATATTTTATACCGCGCAATCATCAAAAAATAGTACATTGATTGTGAGAGTTCGCTTATACAGTTTTTAAAAAGAACAAGTAATAGGATTAAACCCTGGTGGAGATGCTGTGGAGCTTGGATTCGAGCTCTCCAACACTAAGTTTATCGAACAAGCAGAAAGAAATACTCAATCTAATTTCTTAAACTAAAGCAATTATAAAAACTTGGCGCCGCTATCATGGGTGCGAATGGTGCACTTGCACCGGGCGCAATTTCAGAAATTAAATAAAATAAAAAATAAATGAAATTTTACTCACGAAATGATACTCGATATTTTACTCAAAAAGTGAAGGAACAGACCTCTGCGTCTTCATCCAAGTGAGAGAAAAATCTCAAAAAGATATGTTTAAAGAGTAACTTCACTTGTTGGCTAATAAACACATTTTTTTATTGACATTAATAAGCATGCGATTAACAGCTTCGTACTTGCCGGAATTCGTATTAGAAGAATTAATGTGCAAAAGAGGTTCACAGGTTAAAATTATTCGCTCTAAACGACGCACGGCTACGGAAGAAATCTGAGTCTACCTTACCATTCAGTATCCGATGAACGAAAATAATGACAGCAACCTCGCGACGCTTATGGAGAGAGCTTAAGTTGATGATTTTTGGTCTTTTTACGTAAGACGGAAGAATAAGAGGGTTATCCCAAGGAAGGCGGCTGAGTGCAAATCGGACAAACTTCCTTTGAACCGATTTGACTCTTGCAATTTGGGTGGAGTAGTGAGGAGACCCCACCTGGCAGGCCCTGGGGGGCGTACTTGAGTAAAGGCCTGACTAAAGATATGTGCAAGTGCTTAGTGATGAGGGAGTTGTTTAATTCCTTAGACCATCTTTTTATAAATCCCAGGACTAAACTACCTTGGAAGAGATATAATTGATGTGAGTGGAAAAATCTAACTTACAATCAGACCTAACCCCACGAAATAAAAGAAAAGTATAGTCATAAATAATCGGACCACGTTTCCTACAAAAAGTCATGATAATATTAAGAACCAGGTTGTTATTAGAACACCAAGAATCGAAGTTGTTAGGGTCAATTTGCAAAAGTCCTTGGTACTGTACTCTTTATGAGACCGTACAGTTTGATGTCATCGGCGAAAATAAAGATATTACAATGCTTTTTTGCCGCTGAACTCTATTCCTAATTAGTTTCAATTTTTGCCGATTTTTGGAGACGTCTCGAGCCTCAGTAACTGATAATCTTTGATTCTTTAGGTCGCCCTCGATATTCTTTAGCCAGTTTTTCTTCGGTGCCAATCGCTGAACTCTCCACTCTGCGGACGATCTCGCCAGAGAAGTTTAAGTGGCACGCGGTCATCACCCACTCGGCAAACATGTCCAAACCACCGTAGTCGATGTTTTTGCATTCTTCTTCGATCAGTCTCTGCTGTCGCATCTTTGTCTGACGGTTTCGTTTCGAAGGCGATCGCGACACCGAGAATCTGCCTCAAGCATCGCATATGGAAAACCTCGAGCTTGTTGTCGTCCGGCTTGAGCAGTGTCCACGTTTCCGATCCATAAAGAAGAATCGGAAGGAGCAACGTTCGGTAAAGGCGTACATACTTTTGTTTTGATGGAAATATTTGTTCGTTTCCTTATGCACCACTTGAGCGAGGCGAATGTTGCTGTTGCCTGGCCGATACGGCTGTGAACGTCGGACGTCGATGCTACTTTCGTTTCCTCAACCAATTAAACTAAATATTTGAACCGCGGAACCTGTTCGATTTGGGTTCAATTGAGGTGAACACTGGCTCTCGATCCGTCCGTTGTAAGCCCTTTGGTCTTTTCCGCATTGATTTTTAACTCGTATGACTGGGCGATGCGGAAAATGTCGTATAAAATGTCCGTTGCTTCGGCATCCGTGTCGGCGAAGACGGCGCTATCGTCGGCGAACATTTAGTTGGTTACGAAATAGTTGTCGTCGTACCGAACTCCGAGTCGTCCATCGAATGCTTCACGCATAATCACGTCGATCACAACATTGAAGAGAAGTGGCGAGCGACGGACACCCGTTTGAATCGGGAACTCCTCGGATAAGGCGCTTCGAATACGAACGCTGCTGGCTGAGCCATCGTACGACGCGACGCTTGGAGAAGTTGGATGATTCTCAATGGCACGTGTTCGGTTTCCAAGACTCTCCACAAACTGTTCCAATCGATGCAATCGAAAGCGGATTTGAAATCGATAAAAACGACTTCATTTCGTTTGCCGCAACGAATTCTTTCTTCCATTAGCTGAGGGAGTGCGTATATTTCATCAATGCATCCTCGATGTGGTCTAAATCCCGGTTGTTCTCTCAGGGTCGTTTGCTCTCGATGTTTCTGTAGCCTCGATTGTATGATTTTCGTGAATACTTTGGTGACGATCGAAAGAAGGCTAATAGCGCGATAATTCTTTCATTCCCAACTGTCGCCTTTCTTCAAAATTCGGACAACGATCGCTTTCTTCCACGCCGAAGGGACACGATCCTAATGCCATATGTGTGTTATGAGGACATGAAGTCGTTGTGGTAAGACATCACGTCCGACTTTGAACATCTCAGCGGTTAGTTGATATATTCCCGGCGCTTTTCCATTTTTCAGCAATTTTATTGCCATCTTCACCTCGATAATTGTCGGTTCAGTATCGAGAAACTGATTCGTCGGCTGTTCGATAATCGGCGGCGGATCGTGGTTGTACAGCTGGTGGAAGAATTCTCTCCACCGCTGCAGGCGTTCATGGGGAGAAGTCACAAAAGTTCCATCCGATTTTTTAATGTTGTCGTTTGTTGATGTTGTCTTGCCGCCTAATCGGCGGATTGTCTGGTACAACGTCCGGTACTCGTGCCTCGACGCCGCTTCTTCCATGTTGGCCACAACATTATTCCAGTACGCTTCGGGTTCCGATTTCATTTTCTGCCGGACTTCTTTGTTCAATCGTCGGTATTGCTCAAAGTCGGCGTGTTTCATTCGCTTCCATTGATCGACGAGGTCCAGACAGCTGTCCGAGATCCATGGCTGCGTCCGTTTACGGATAGGTGGACACAACTCCATTGCACACTCCACAATAGAATCCGGCAGTTGCCTTTCTTCTACATCGATATCATCCGGTATTGCGAGCGCCGGGAATTTGTTGGATAATGCCATTTGAAACTCTCGCCCGATGACCGGGTTCCGTAGGCACGTCCAATTCTTCTTGGCTGGTGGAGGTGCCGTTTTCTTTGCTCTTTGTAATCGCATCTGCAATTTGGCTCGGACAAGATAATAGACAATATGGCATAGTGCACCGGGCGCAAGCGCCGGTCCTGAATTTAGTTGTCAATGCCATACTCTGTCGACAACCTTGCAGATATCTAGAGCAACCAAACCAGACTCTTAAAAGTGCTGCATTCTTTGGTTAAAGTACTCTCGAGGACAAACCAGAAGCTCGCCAATAAATCTTTTCGGTCTTTTGGTAATTGATTAAAATTAGTACATGAACATGTTTAATTTATATGGCAATCGTTATTTAACTAAAGCCGATTAAAAACTTAAATCGAAATGTTCAATATTTTCTCTTGCCAATAAATATTTCACTACCTTTAACTTACCACCTTTAATTTAATTTTTCAGTTTAACTTTTTTTTAAATTATTATTTATTAAGCCGTAAAAGTACATCTTTTTGTCGTAGTTAAAAAAACGTATATTAACTAAAAGAAATAATTTTCACAACTATAAAATTGCATGATTAAATTTTCGCTTATACTCTAATTTTCATATTACTTTTAATTAATATTAACACAAATCGGTGTTTTTAAAATACAACTAAAAAAAAGATAAGATTTTAACTAATTCTTTTTCTTTTCTAAAATTTCACTCTTTATCTTTAAGAGAATCTAAATGAAAATTTCATCGTGTACTTTGATATGAACCTTTCTCCTTACCTAATTAAAAAATTATTTTGTTTTTCTTATTATTTTTATTTACTATTTTGTTTATGCAATTTTTTTTTTCAATGAGTTATTTTTTTATAGGTTATTTTGTGTTAGTACTTTATTTAGTTTTATTTTTTTTTTTTTAATTTTTACTTCTATACGCTAATTATATATATAAACAATACAACACTATCCGGAAGCTATAAATACTTTTACTGAATTTTAATAAATGTTAGATAAAAAGTAAAATGTAAATAAATACGTTAAATCAGATGCAGACATTTCTTACTCTTGATTATAATAATAAAAATAATAAAATAAAAGAGAGTGTGTTTAAGGAGCACAGCTAAAAAAGTAATGGGATTTTTGAAAAAGGTATTTGTGATTTAATTATGAAAATTTTGAAATTTTTATATGTTTTTACCTTAAAGGAGTCTGCCCACTAGAACTTATCTTACCATGACCGTAACCGTATTGATATATGGAAAAAATAATTTTCTTAACCCACTAGACCTGACTAAGTAGGTATTGCGGTGCTTGTGCATGGGAAAAAACAGGGTTGACCGGTTTGTGACCATGATCATTAAAAAGTGTATTAATTGCTTACTAAATGACTTTTACAACGCCTTACCCGAATAGCTCGTCCAAGCGAAAGTAAAAGTAATTCTGAAAGAATTTGACCGTACTTTTATGAATCAAATATAATATATATTATATAACAATACAATAAAATATTCTTTATTCAGTTCAAAAATGTTTTACATTAATAAAATAATGAACAAAAAAAATTAACATCATAATAGTTCGCCCAACGGTTTTTCGTAGCAAAATAGTTCGCCCACTTCAGTTTTCACCACTTTGTAGCGTCGCCCTTCTACTTAATAACATCGGACATCCTCCCTGGTATCCTTGCGACTAGATTTGTGCATTCCTGTGGTTTCATGAAAATCCAGGTATCCTTAAGGGCTTTCAAGCTTTTCACAGTCCTAGCGGGGTTCCTTCATCAGAATTTTTTTCATTCTTCTCCATAAGGATTCTATGGGTGACAAATCTGGACTGGTGGAAGGCCAGTCCTTTGTGGGGATATTTTTGGCAGCAAGCCTAGCCTAGGTTGTTCTGATATTTCACAGCATTGACGGTACCAGCAATGATGTCCAACTCTCCTGTATCAGTTGCGGATATTCATCCCCACACAACTCCTGGATGAAGGGAACTTGGATTTCAGCCGAAAGTAGTCGGTTCTGCAATGATTTCCTGACAACGCGAGTAATATCCTAAGCCCTTGATCCCCCTGTGACAAGTCATGTCAGGCACATCCTTTCCTTCGCCAAACCACCTCGAGGACGTAATGAATCTTCTTAGTTACGGTATCACAAACTTTGGGATTTCCGAAAGCCTTCTTAAAAATGGCTCACCAAAATTGATAAGTATCGTTCTGCTTATGGCTGGGCAGGGGCAGTTTTACACTTTCCGTCTCGTCCAGATTCCTACAGCTTCTGCAAAAATCGTAGATTTCGAGACCGCATGCGCATGCGTTTCTATCAGACAGTGCCCGGTCAACACTCCCACTGTAACTGAGAGGTCTCACCTACCGAGGCTCAGCAGTGAAGTGGTCCCCCTGAGATCGAAGGAGGGTCAAGTCATTTTGGCCAAGGTGCACTTGTTAAGATCTCTTCAATGCTTCTTTGCTAATTGCATTGTGTGCTGTTTGCATCGGAGTTTAAAGGTGGCCCAAGGCATACCAACCCTTTCTTTTCCAGTAAGGATCGTGGCGGTCATGCCCTTCCTAGCGCCAGTTCGTCATCTTTACAGTTCTCCCTTATATTTCGGTGACCGGGCACCCATACGAGGAGGGTCCTGAACTGCTGAGCCTTCTCGTTAAGAGATCTGCGGCATTCAGAGATAGTTCTGGAGCTGCTAGTACAAGAGCACAAGCCCTTCAGAGCCGCCGCACTATCTGACAAAATGTAGACAGTTCGGTTCCTGTCGCCTTGCTGGTTGATTTGCAGAACAGCCTCATGTATGGCTAAAATTCGGCTCGACACCCTCCCCCTAAACGCCTCACGTAAATGGACTTAATCCAAAAACTGTAATCGAATTTAAGGTACCCAAATATTTTACCACCAATTTATGCTATTTATGGTTATTTGCGATCGTGAAAATCCTAGCTATATAGGGTGCGCCATTTAGACCTTCAGTATTTCAACATTGAATAACTCTGACATCTTTTAGCTGATTTTGATAAATAGGCAAGATTTATTTAGGATATTCCCTACCATTTATTTCAAATCAGTTTTTGAATACAATGTCCAGTGGTGTTGTCGAGCCGGAACGCTCCGGAACGTCGTTCCGGTACTTCCTTTTTGGACAGGAACGCGTTCCGGAACTAAAGATGATTTCTGATAACGGGAATTGGCTGACGTATTGAAAAAAAATTAAAAAGAATTGCTGATTTTTTTTTTCTAATTTTTGACGAATTTTTATATGTATTATCATAGACAAATAAAAGGAAAGATGTTCCATTTCAAATAAGAAAAGTGTGCACTTTTCTGATGAAAGAGCTTTCCTATTGCTGAGAGAGCTGCACTATTAATTAAGAATATCCATTAATAACCATAAAGTATAATTTCCACTTCATATTTTTAAATTTGTTACTATTTTACATCTTGAAATCTTGCAAAACGCAATAATTTTCTTTACGAAAATTAAACATCTGAAAAATAAACATATTGCGGAAATGTTTTTTGTAAATCAAAACGAAATCAAAATTCGCACAAAACAAACGATTTTACTTACTTTTGCAAAGTAGTAAAAACCGAAAAGTCTGACCTGAAAAAACAAAATTGTAACTGCCTCCAAATGTGCAATTGATTTTTGTCATTCAAACAAAAATCAAACAGCTGTTTTCTAATTCAAATAGATTCCCGCCCACAATTTTATCTCCTTAATAAAATTTTCCTAGAAAAAAATATAAACATTCTTATATGTACGTATGCCGATATTTCATAAATAAGAAAACCTGTAAAAAAAGCGCAAACGCAAACAACTCGACCATTCTCCCATGCTCCCATCCATCCCTAACATTTTTCTTTTCATTTAGTTTCACTCTCTCCAAATATGAAACTTACTCAAGTCTCTTGACAGTGCCACCGAAAATAATGATTTAGCGGGGGCAGCTTTCGTTTGGAGGAAGCTTAAATGGAGGAAATAGGAAAGCTCTTTCATCAGGATAGTGCACACTTTTCTTATATGAAATGGAACATCTTTCCTTTTATTTGTCTATGGTATTATTATAAACAAGGGTTTGAACCGAACCCGAACCGGAACAAAAACCGGAACGAACCGTGAACCGGAGTCCGGAACGTTTTTTTTCTGTATTGGTATATGAAATTCCCATCTTTGTAGTTTTGACATTTCCCACCCATAGTGTAAGAATTTGAGTATGTACATATGTGAGTAAATTTGGGACATGAGACCGCACAGAGCGGCCGCCTACCCAGGATCGGCCCTGTCTATATAATTATATATACGCGTTCCGGTAAAAGAAAAATTAGCACAACACCACTGACAATGTCCATTAATAGACTACTTCCATTCGATACACAAAAATCAGGTCTTTTTCACGCTTTCTGCATAAGATTGGGCAGCATCTCGAGCGTTAGAGCGGCTTTTTAGCGTTCGTAATTTAGATTTGAGCTCGTCAATGCTGTTCGTCTTGCTGGCATAAACCTTAATTTTTAAATAAACACACAGAAAAAAGTCGGGTTCCGTTAAATCCGGAGAACGAGGAGGTCACCACTATATTTTTTACGAAAAGCACGCGCAGTTTTCACAAAATGAACGATTTTTTCAATGTAAAGCGCTACCATTTCAGCGCGTTCTTTCGTATTGACTAGGGCTAGTATCCGTCGGGGGTTTCCCCGGGTTTGTCCTAGTTTGGAGAGCATCCGGGGCCCGTACGCTAGGGGATTTAAAAAGTGTCCCAGTAAAACCCGCGCACTTTTCATGTCAGGGGTGGCACGATCAATTAAATGATAAGCAATAAATTAAAACAAGTCTTACTTAAAAATTGACTCGTAATCCGCATCTAAGCGAACTTCGGTGTGGCCAAAATGTTCTCGCTTTATTTAAAAGTTCCAGTGACAATTCAATTATCAAACTTACACCGATCCACAACGAAAAGAGGACTTAATTCAGTTGTTCAAGGAAACCCAGTTTTTAGTTATCAAACGACTCAATGTCCAACCGGTTTTCCTTTCTTGTCAAATTGACCAAGAAGGTGCCGATCGATATAGGAGTTATTTAAGGTTTAAGTAGTAATTAAACATTAAAATAAAAGTTAATCTGTCAGGTACTTGGCACCGGCACAAACCCGGTAGATCTGTGTTTTCCAGTATAAAAAAGTTCAAACTTTAATTTATGGGTTGAAACTCTTAGGCTACGTTCAGACGGCGACTTTTCTCCCGTATACCGTATACGGGATTTTATCGAATAGAACAGTGGCAATGATAATTACATTAATATGTTCCCACTAGGCCCATGCGTTAAAACCCCGTATTCGTGAAACTTGTTTTCCCATATAACATATGAACTTGTCACTAAGATTCGATAAATCTCGAATGTATTTTATCGAATGCGTGATCAAGTATCGTTTAGTTTTATATTGCGTCGTTCACATGAACCAAATTTTTCCGAATCTCGAACTAGTCTGTACTTCGAACATGTGCGTCTAATGTTAATTATTGCTAATTAAATCTATTCAAGATGGAAGACGATTTCCCGATATCAATCGAACTATTTATTTTATTAATTAAAGAAAGGCCGAATATGCGGTCATTATCCCACTGGCTACCGTGGGTAAATCCACATTTACGTAAAAAAATCGAATCGAATAGAGTATTCGATAGTCGCCGTCTGAACGTAGCCTAACTGATTTGGTATGCTCTCTTTTTCTTCACTAAGCCACTACATTGTTAAGTTTCTTTATTCTTAAGCCTGCACTACACTACTCGCGAAGTTGATCGAATATGGTCGAAGTTGAGAATGTAGAGAGGCACTTCGATTCACTTTGTGCAACTTTACTTCGCCTCGGGCGACTTCTCATCTTTGGCGGTTTTTGCCCCCCGAGTCCAAGGATTCGATGTGTCGGGGTTCCGGACGACTTAGCTCCTAGCGAGGTTGCACGAATCACATGCTTCGGACTTCGATCAACTTCGAGAAGTACAGGCTCTGCTGAAACAGAAATGGTAATGTCATTTAGAACGGGTTTCACTCCATGGATATATTACCAAAACTAATCAATTTAAGGTCCTTATGACCGTTCTTCTTCTTCTTTCTTTGATCCGTTAGCTGGCGGTCCGAACGGGAGTTCCGGCAACGGATACGCTGCTCTCGGTGCCGTTTTAAAGCATGCGGTCTCTTACCTATTTTCTTCGGTTTCCCGATTCTAGTCAATTCGGCAGGTCGAGCACCCTCCTCCTTTCACACCCTGGACTAGGGACCAGACGACGGCGGAGTTTCTTGTGACCCTTAGCGGAAGTCTTTCCATTTAAACAAAAAAGGTTTTACCGAATGTTATGAAATGTTCTTTAGAACATGTTTTCGTTAATGTGCTTCGATCGGCAACTCAAAAAGTCGGTATCATATTTGGTTTAAGTGTAGGTTCAAAAGTTACGAACGTCGTTTAAACAGGAAAACGGCGCGACCGATTTATATGAAAAACTATTTAAATTATATATTCGTTAATACACGTTGATCGACACCTCAACGACGTCTGTATCATATTTGGTCCGGGCAATATCGTGTAGGTACCAAAATCACGTACGTCATTTAAACAAAAAAACCGCTCGACCAAATTTTATGAAAACCGTTTTCAAAGTATAACTTCGGTATTACACTACGATCGGCATCTCAACGAAGTCGATAACTTTTATGGTTCGCGCGGTATTGTGCAGGAAAAAATGACCACATACCTACGCACACACACACATACTTCTTGTCAAATTTTTACTTAAAATATACTATTGGGACCTTGAGAAATGAAAATTTGTGTAAAATTACGATTTCGATTTTCGGCCGATTACAATAACCTTCCCTATAAACTGGGAAGTTAAAAAATCAGTTTTACGACTGCTTTGGTCACGTTATTATACTCGCGCTGCACTCGGATGCACTCGTTTTGTGCAGTTTTGGTTGCGTCGTGCTGTCCGAGGTTGCGCCGTAGGTTACATGGCTACAACTTAAAGCCAGAAGAGGTTGATAGCCCTTCGTTGGTAGCCGAATATACAGTTGGTTATCGATACGACCATTGGATTTTAACTCGCCAAAAAAAAATTTCGTTCATTTTTTTTAAAATGAGTGTACGGGGGAAAACTCAATTGCACCCAAATGCCCGGGGTTTTTGTAGTTTTGTCCGGCCTCGGCAATTTGAGTGATGGCAGCCCTAGAATTGACTCATAACTAAAATGGTACTAAATGAAGTTTCAGAATCATGTACATTAGTCAAAAATCAATGTTAAGATACCGAATATCTAGATGGCGCATAATTTCCAAAATGTGTCTGCATTTTGTAATCGCCATCTTAGGGGGGGAAATAGGGATTTTAGTTTGTGTAAATAACAATTTTCAACATTTCGAAGAGCACCAGTCCAATTATTCTTGACTTTATATGCCTAATCTCCAATGGCAAAACCAACCGGCCAAAGTGCTGCTACCTCTTCCTTCTCATTGTCAATTGAGTTACCTGTCTCGTTCTTGTTTTGGTTGACATGGGTTAACTTTCCGTATGTGTTAGTTAAACCGTTTGAGTTGCCTCATAAAATTCAGCGAGATTTGAGCAGTGGCTCTAAGTAATTTGGTAAAGGAAAATGTCAAATATCAAGGCAAAAATGAGGTTAAGTGTAATTGCAATATTGTGCCAATAAATATGACAATACAAAAAGTCAAAATGGAATTTAGCACTAGATATACCGACAATTTGACTTACCTATATTTACCGACACCAGTCAAAATGACTGGTCTTAGAAAAATTTTTTTGGTTTGGTAGAAGTGCCGATTATATTCAAAACCTTTTTGATTTTGAATAAAAAAATAAATCTGACCGCCTACTATTATTCAATTAAGTATCGCTACAAATATCATTGCATCGTTTTAAAACAAAAAAATGGGGTTAGCTAGAAATTTGAAAATGAAACTACAAAACCAGTCATTTTGACTGGTATGGTAAATCTAGTGTTAGTTGATGTGGGATTTCTGCTACCCAAACGTACGGTATTTGGAATGCTCTCTAAACGTGTCCCTTCTGCTTTCGTTCTCCATTCGTCATTCTCCTGTCGACGTAGTTAGCTGACACATATGAGTTTCTTCCAGATGAGAAGAAAAAATTATGCAGGAATACTGCAGCTAGCACAATTTTGCCAACTTTTTGGGGAAGAACTGAAATAGCTCTTGAGAATACTTTTCACCGTGCTGCCAAAATTTCGAAGCTATTCTCAATAAAACAACGTCCTTTAGACAGTTCTTTATTATGGACAATTTCATCAGGTTCAATATTTTTGCCGCTGAATAGAGTCATAAGATACGAACGTAAAGGGAAAGCAGCATCATCAACTAAAAAGTACGGAAGCGAACAATGACTTCCATTAACGGGCTTTGCTTCTGGCAATGTTATACTTTCATTCTCAAATGATTGCTGCGTACCGTTTTTAAAATTCCTCGATCGGGCTCAGCGACTAAAGCTCCTACATTAAAATATATAAATTTATAATTTATACCACAGATTCCTGGTAAAAATCAGAAATTTCTGACATTTCACATCTGCATTAATTGAAATGTGTATTAACACATTTTGTCAGCTAATTCAGCCTACTGGTACGTGGTAGGTTTTCCCATTGGAGATTAGACAATAGTCTTCAAGTATTTCCCGAATTTCCAAAACCTACTAGTCAACTTTTAAAAATTTATTCACTATAAAAGAGAAAGAATCTTACCAGTTTACATACATATATAATAAAATATACGAGTGTAGTGCAATTTTAATATTAATCATATTTCACTTATTATTTAATTAAAACAAATACAAATAAAACTGACTAAAAAAATATTTTCAAATTACATAAATAAAGACCCTTCTCGAACTTCTTTTTTGTGTTTTTCATCAACTCAATTTCAACTGAACTAAACATTCTTATTGAGTTTTCTGTGTACTTTGTTTTCTTATTCAACAAAATGACACATAAGAAACAAATTAATAAACAAAAAAGTGAAAACACTCAAAAAATTAATAAAAAAAAATTAACACTCTCACTAACTAAAACCATACCTCACATCACTTAATTATGGTTGTTTGACTCACAAAGGCGCGCGATTACTATTTCTTTAATAAACTTTTTTTTAAATAACCAAAAATAAAATAAATATAAATAATAATAACTTTTTTTTTTCATTATTAATTTTAAAAATGATAAAAAAAATTATGACAAAAACATCTGTCTTAAAATGGTATTGTATATTGTGATCGGAGAAAAATTATGGTAAATAATTAAAAAAACAAAAAAAAATGTTGTAAAAACTTAATTGTAAATATAGTGGTAGATTCAAGTTCATTTAAACTTAAAATATACATATAATTAACTATACTTCATTCTAGTAATAATTTCATAAAAAATTTCATTCCTTCATTAATTTTTTATGATGATGATGAATTATAGTGAAAATACACAAGCATTATAGTAGGATGCACACTTTAATATAAAAAAAAATTAATAAGTACTATATAAAATTTGCAGAAGACATTTTTCATCATTTAAGAAATTTACCTTATTTGGGTAAAACTATCAAAATTCATTTTTCATTTTGCTATAAGAAAATAAAAAAACATATATAGAAAAAATGTAAAATATTTTAATTAATAATAAAATTAGCAGCGACTAGAAAAAAATTAAGAACTTAGCAAGAAAAAAAAAGTAAAAAAAAATTAACTTTTGTATAATAAAAACTAATTTTTATAATTTCATTCTTAATTAATTTTTCATATTTAATTCACCTTTTTCACTTCTTAATTACATTTCATTTTTTAATTAATTTATTTTTTATTTTTCTTAATTAAATTTTCGTTCCTTTTTACATTTCATTTATTCCTCAAAAAAATTAATTAATTAAGTTTTTTAAAATAAAAGTAAAATATTTGTAAAAAAAAAGAATAAATATATTTTAAACCAAAAACACTATATGTTATGACTCGTAGTGTTGAGTAAGTAAAGCATGTGTATATACTTGTAAATATACTCATAGTTTTTAATTATAATTTTAGTAGTAATTAATTAAGCATCGTGAATTTAGAGTTATACTTTAAATTAATATTCATTCATTTTCTCTAACAACGCATTTTTGATTACTGGCATATTGGAGCATGTTTGTCGATTAAATATATACAATGGTGTGTTTGTGTGTGAAATTGTGATTGTATTTAATTATTTTTATACTTTATGCGCTTCTCTTTTTATTAATTTAATTTTTAATTAATGCTGGCTTGGCTTATCAGAAGAATTGCTTTTTGACGGGATGCTCGTATATATATATTATAAAAATCCTCGTCGCTTATTCACACATATGTATATATGTATGTATGTATATAAACATAATTTTTTTAATAATAATACTGCTAATAATATTTTGCTGCTTATCCAACTGCTGTATAAAATATGCTAAATGCTTTTTGATATATTATATTGAGAATGGACAAAACTCTGGCTATGTTTAGCATGGCTTTTATAAAAAAAAATGTTGTTGCATCTTGAATTTAAGAAGAATAAATTTAAGCAAAAAAAAAAACACTAATTTATTAAATTATATTTTTTTTTTTTTGAGAGAGAAATAAAAAAAATAATATAAAATATATATATTTTGATTGATTTTCTTGTTAATTAAATTAGATTTTATTTTTATTTTTTATTATTATTATATAAAAAGTTTGCTTACAGTTTTGATATTACAATTTTAGGAATACAGTGTACAGTTAACATTCCGAGAACAATGGACTGATGAAAGGTTAAAATTTGATGATATTGGAGGTGAGAGTTTTGGATTTAATTTTAATTTAATTATATTTACTGTAAGGTGAGTTGACTCGGCCTGATTAATGTTAAATATAAATAATTATATTTACTTTTTTTTTTCTTAATGTAATTCCAACATAACATAATAATAATAATAGAGCTTCCCGTCTTATGTAGAAGGCGCACTTCTCAGCTGGGCTGAGAAACATTTACCACGACCACGTGGGCTCGGCTGAGACATGCAAACATATAGAAATAAATATAAGTACTAAAACACTCTAACAAGGAAGCGTGCTATAACAAAGAGGGAGTGGGTACACCAAGGACTCACGTCACATTAAGAAGACTAAACATAAAAGATCAAAAACATCAAACAGAGAAGCATGCAAAATTAAAAAGGGGAGTGAGGCACGCAGAGAGTCACGTCACATTGAGAAGGGTCCTTTTAAGGACAACTTCACTAGTTAGCAAGCTAAACACACTCCTATTGTTGTTAGTATTTATAAGCATGCGATTAACGGGTTCGAACATGCCATAATTGGTGTTAGAGGAATTAATGTGCAAGAGAGGTTCACCTCTCAGGTTGTAGTTATTCACTCTAAATGACGCGCGGCTTCTTAAGAAACCAGAGTCCACCTTGTCATTCATCAGTCGATGAACGAACATAACGTCAGCGACCTCACGGCGCTTATGGAGAGAGCTTAAGTTGAGCAATTTAAGTCTGTTCTCATTAGGCGGAAGAGCGAGTGGGTCATCCCACGGGAGGTGGCTGAGTGCAAACCGGACGAACTTCCTTTGAACCGATTCGATTCTACTAACATGGGAGGAGTAGTAAGGAGACCATACCTGGGAAGCGTAGTCAAGCAAAGGCCTAACCAAAGATACGTACATGTGTTTAGTGACGAGGGGGTTGTTGAACTCTTTGGACCATCTTTTTATAAATCCCAGGACTGAATTGCCTTTGGAGGAGATATAATTGATGTGGGTGGAGAAATCCAACTTTCTTTCTAACCTAACCCCAAGATCGATTACAGATTCAGTACGGGAGACCTTGTTGTCAAGGAAAGTATAGTCATAAGTTATAACACCACGTTTCCTACAAAAAGTCATGATCTCGCATTTACTAATATTAAGCACAAGGTTGTTGTTGGAACACCAAGAATAGAAGGTGTTTAGATCTGCTTGCAGAAGTTTGCAATCCTCTATACTCCTTATGTGGCGATACAGTTTGATGTCATCAGCGTAAATAAGGATTTTACAGTGCCTTAGCTGGGTAACAATATCGTCAATTGATAAAATAAAAAGGAGAGGGCCAAGATGACTACCTTGCGGGACTCCAGAGGACCCTTCGATGTTTTTAGATTTGACTCCGCGGAATAGAACCTGGTAGGTTCTATCGGCTAAGTACGACTGGAACCATACCACAAGGGCATGCGGAAAGCCTAATTTCTTTAGTTTAAGAACTATAATAGAGTGGGAGAGCTTGTCGAAAGCCTTACTAAAGTCTGTGTAGACACAGTCAGTTTGGCAGCCAGTGACAAAGCCTCTAATTGTGTGTGAAGAGAACTCCAGTAAATTAGTAGTAGTGGAACGGGCTGCAAGAAAACCATGTTGGTTTGTTGAGATAAGCCTCTTGCAGATAGGGGCGATAGCAGAATAAATAATGGATTCGAAGAGTTTTGGGATAACTTCGCAATAGCCCTATAATTAGATATTTCGTTTTTACAGCCTTTCTTATGGACAGGTATTATAAAAGAGTTCTTCCATAAGGTTGGGAAGCGCCCTTTATTTAGGGATTTTTGAAATAAACATAGAAGAGGAGACAGTAGGGCCCCTGCACAGGATTTTAGAACAGCTGGAGGGACTCCATCAGGGCCGGACGAAAAATCTTGTGGAAGTTCATTTATATGTTTCGAGATATTATCCCTGGTTATAGACATGGAAAAGTTTTGAGCCGTTTGGATTGCATTGATATGTCGAAAATTGTCTTCATCTGGTTGGAATACAGGGGACGAGAAAGATTTGAGGAAGAACAATGCAAAATTGTTACAAATTTCGGCTGAATTAGAACTAAGGGAGTTCTCGTATTGCATGGTGTAAGGGTAATTATCAACTTTTTTCTTTGTGTTGATAAATTGAAAGAATGCTCTGGGATCATCATACACTTTACCTTCCATGTTTCTGAGGTACTCTTTATAGAGGGTTTCGGAGAGAGCATGAAATTGGTCATAGCAATTGAGAAATGCATCGAAACTCGCAGTGTCTTTCTTCTTCAGGTAGGTTTTCCAGAGTTTATTCTTCAGGTTTTTGGTACGTCTCAACTCGTTGTTGCACCACGGTGGGGATGATCTGGACGATTTTAACGGCTCGATAGGTACACAGAATGCGAAAGTTTCATACAGGACGGAGTAAAATCTGGCTACATCGACATCCAACTCATTAGGTGAGAGCAACCAATTGAAATCGACCGAAGTGAGCTTGGATGACAGTTCCTCAAGGTTGGCTTTTTTAAAGTTAAAGGTAAAGGTTGACTCCTCTGGGATTGGCTTATTGTTAAAGACAGAACAATAGCTCAGCAGGAGAGGAGGGTGATAATTATCGACAGGTGACAAGACAATTGAGCTAGGCTCAACATTCATGTTGTCTGAGTCGGAAAAGAATACAAGATCTAACCGCCTTCCTAAAATATTATTCACACCGCTCATTTGGCACAAGCCGCAGGAAAATAAGGAATTCAGAAAGCTGGATTCCCTAGAGTTAAGGTTGTTTCCAGGAAGGTAGTTATCGTCATCATCGCAAGATACCCATTTAACATTGGGTAAGTTAAAATCACCTACAAGTAGGAGTTCATCTTTGGAATCCATCATATCTTGGATATGATTTATGCAAATGATTAGAATATCATAGAGATTTTGACCTCTATCGTCAAGAGTGCTGAACATATCTGGTGGGATGTAACAGCAGATTAAAAATAAGTTGTTATGAACAAGGGAGACTTTGAGAGCGAGGACCTCAATGTCTAAAGTGTTGGAAAAATCAGGAAGCGTTATTAAGCAACAGTTGAGAAGGTTACTACATGCAAGTAGTACACCACCTCCACGAGCCTCCGAATCAATATATCTACCCCTCCGAAAAACTTGGAAGGAAGAGTCGAAAAGTTCGGCATTAAGAATCCCACTGTATAACATACTATTACTATTCCTCTTCTTCTCTTTTGACTTGTAGGCAGGGCCGCCTTTAGTTATTTTGGCGCCTCGTGCGAGATATTTTTATGCGCCCTTAAATTTTGACTTTCGTTTTCGTTAGATTACCTATATTATTATTCACAAATTATACTATAACCGGAGTAAATATAAAAGATGGCCTTACAACAAGCGAACACTGGCCGCTTGAAAGCACATACGGGCCCACGGGGCGGCCAAACTTGACCCAAAGATTTAAATGGCCGAGAAGTCAGCTGTTCAATCGGGCATACGATGGCAAATTTGAACCAAAAAAATAATCTGTACCAAATGTATTGTTGAATATACTTGTTGTGAGCTTGATCATTTTCGTTATGTACAATAGTCCTAGACTATCGATGCATAAGGTAAACAAGCTCGCCCGTTGTCGGCTGGTTTTTCGGGAAGTTTGGGATGCTGGTTGGTCTGTGATTATTCATTTGTTGTATATTTTGGATACATTTTAGGTAAAGATACTTTAGTTTTTTCCGAACGCCTCTCTTGAAAATTTGAACTCTGCGGCTTGGCGCCCGTAAAGTTTTCGAATTCGCTTTCTTATTTTTAATAATTTTTTATAATAATATAACATTTTTTTAAATAAGTTATAACAGAAATTTTCCGTTCTTTCACGTGGTGCTTTTGGTTTTGCGAATTATATTTTATTTTTCGAGATATGAAGCAAAAACCAAATTTTCGAATTTGTTTTCGAAATTGTGAACTTAGCATACGCTTTAGAGCAGGAAATATTTTTTTATTGTTTTCTTCACCCAAAAAAGTACGTAAGACCCAATGCGAGATCATATTTTGTGCTAGGTGAAAGTCTCTGAAAACTGGGTTATAATGGTAGTCCCGCTATGTGTCCGAGGTCTCTTTTGAATTTTGTGTTATAGAAATGGATCGGGATAACCAAGAACTTTCCTTGATTGGATGTAACTGCAAAGTGGTTTGACTCTTTGAGTTGGCCATTGTAGTCGTGCTTAAAACGGTGATAGATATCGATGTGGTTGACCAACGAACATTTTATTTTTGGCAAGTAGCGTGGTTTATAAACGAGGATTGTGATCATGCACATTGTGATTGGTGATGAAGGCTTGAACCATGTGGTCTGCACTTTGGCTAGTTTCTTCGTCGGAGGTTCTTCTAGGGCAGGATTAAACCTCACTTGCTAGTGAAGTTACTTTCCTTGAATTGTTGGCTATTTATTCGAATATCGACGTTCTGTAATGTCTGTTGTTTTTCATTGCATTTGAAGCAGTTGAATTTGCTCGTATAGTTGGTATAGGATTTCTTCATCTATCCTTTCTTGGCCGGCACGTCGGAATAGTTCTTCATTTGTAATTCTATATTGCTTGCGGATTTTTGATAAAAACTTAAAACCGCCTTGTGATGAATTGAGCGACTTTCCATATTTCGCAAACATTCTAAAGAATTGCCTTAACATTGAAGCCGGAAGCTTTTTAATTTGTGATGTCTGGGACAAAAAATTTGAGAAATTTGGTTCAATTTTCAACTGCGAATCTTTTCTTTCCGAAAATGGAATTTGCGAAATATAAATATTGCGCCTCCTTGTTGGCGGACGAAAACTGGCACCGCCAATTACATTACATTTCGCCTGGTTTTTTAAAAATACCCATACCTCGTCTATTGCCAATTTTAACTCACATTCTCAACTCCTGCCTTACGCTACCAAAGTTTCACCTGCCCTTCTCCTACCAGTCGCAGTCCCTCCGATTTTCGGCCTATCAGTATTAGTCTATTTCTGGCAAAGTCTTGAAAAGCTAATGACTACTAAAATAATGGGGTATTGTCTTCTTCTTTTCTTTAAGCTCCTTTAATCCCTCATGGGACATAGGGCGGAAACAGTTGCCCTCCAGCGGATTGCGCGACAGCTCTCAGCTCCGACCAGGATCTCCCAGTTGTTGCGGCTTCTGCTGGTAGGGTTCTCCTCCACGTTGTTCTAGGTCTTCCAACTCGACGAAATCCTTGCGGATTCCAGTCAATGGCCTGTCTAGATTCTCGTTTTCACGTCGCAAGGTGTGGCCAACCCAATTCAATTTCCTTCGCCTGATTTGGTCGTCTATCCTTTCTTGGCCGGCACGGCGCCATAGTTCTTCGTGTTAAATGCTACCTTGCCAGCGGATTTTTAGGATACGACGCAGGCATCTGTTGATGAAGACTTGTAGGCGCCCTATGATGAATTGGGTGACTTTCCATTTTTCGCAACCGTACAAAAGAACTGCCTTAACGTTGGAGTTGAACAGCCGCAATTTGGTGTTAGTTGAGATCTCCGTTGATCTCCATATGCGGGTTAAGGGTTGAAAATAATAAATTTTTGGCTTATAATACCTATTGAACCAAATTTCAAACATAAAGCAAAAAAAAATTGCAATTTTTTTTATATAAAGTTGATTTTTATAATTGTAGGGGTAGTTTTCACCCCTTAAGGGTGGAAAATAATTTATTTTTGCCTGACAGTATGCCCACAATCGAATTTGAAGCATAAACTTGAAAAAAAATGGTTTACATTTTTTTCTATTTTTAGCCGATTTAGGGGTGGTTTCAACCCTTTAGGATTACCTCTTATCATAAAGTTCGCCTTAATTTAGTACAAATCAACCACTTCGTAAATAAATATTAAAAAAAGTGTATTTCATCGCATTAGTTTTCATTATTATTGAAATAATCGTGAAAAACCCCTAAAAAGGGGTTGTATTTTCGAAGATTGTCAACTTAACTTCTAATCCTGCAACTAAGTCGCCTTTCCCTTTCCAGGATCCTTCCCAAAACGATACAAAAATAAATAAAATGTATATAATAAATTTATATTAAGCACATTTATTAATTCATTAATAAAACATTATTCAATATTTTCCCTTAATTATTCCTAAATTTTAGAATGATTAAATAAAATTTAAAGCAAATCAATCAAATTCAATTCGCATCCGCCCCCTTTTAATTGAATATACAGGAAATGCTCGTCTTCGGCGACGCCCTTAAAATATTAAGCTCCCCTTCATTTATTTATTAAATTAAATTTTGAAATATTCTAAATTACAAGGGAAATTTCATCTAAAAATAACAAATAATCTCTGACCTTCATAAACAATGTATTTCTCAATTAATCTCCGCCATTTTTTTTTTAGGTCGATTAAAGTACTTAACACTAACAGAGGCGAACAGAGTATGGATGCCGGATCTGTTTTTCTCGAACGAGAAGGAAGGACATTTTCACAACATAATTATGCCAAATGTGTACATAAGAATTTTCCCAAATGGATCAGTACTGTATAGTATAAGGATATCACTCACACTTGCATGCCCCATGAATCTGAAGCTTTATCCTTTGGATAGACAAATTTGCTCATTAAGGATGGCCAGCTGTAAGTAGTGTGAAATTGTTGCGATCTGGAATTTCATTAAAAAACACTTTTTTATATTTTCACAGACGGCTGGACTACAAACGATTTGGTCTTCCTGTGGAAGGAAGGTGATCCTGTGCAGGTCGTTAAAAATCTTCATTTACCTCGCTTTACACTCGAGAAATTCTTGACTGATTACTGCAACAGTAAAACAAATACTGGTGAGATTTTATTTTGCGAAATATTAGTTGTGTAAGTGGCTTCTTGCAAAGGAATAGAGAGCTGAGTTTATTTATAGTTACGGAAGGATTAAAAAGTACATGTCCTTTATTCTTCTTTCATAATTGAAGCGTAAAAATATGTGCGCCTGATGGCAAAGGCTCAACTTTCGTATGCAACATCAGTATATAGGTATACAGTTATCTGTTGATAGTCCAGTCAAAATAGACGAAAAAACACCATAATTGGAAGATAATTCGGAAGTTGCTGAAAATTAGAACAGCCCTTAAAAACATTATTATACATAAGCTGTAGAGACTGCCACGCGATTGGACGACTGCAAACTTTTTTATTCAAGGTCAAAGGGTCAAAATATCAGTTTTTTGCAAATACATATATGCTAAACCGCACGTCTTATCAGAAAATTGTGTTTACAACGTTTGTAGATTAGGCGATTATCTACCAAAAAATATATTATACATTTTCTCGTAGGAATTGCCATTTCTGAGATATTGTCGTTTTAATAAGTTAAAATACTCATATTCTATCATTCCCGACTTGTGAAGGTCATCAGAAATTTAATAAATCCTTTGTTGGAGTACGCGGCTAATATTTTCAGGGGTGATTCCTGGATGTCTTTGGAGAAAAAAATTGTTCTACAGAGGGCGGCTATCTCCACTATCCACTAAGATACAGGGTGATTAGGGAAAAAATTTTGTTTTTTTTTTAAATTTACTGAAATTTGAATAACTCCTAAAGTAATTATCATAAAGTAGCCTAATTAGGCTCATCTTTTAGGTAAATGTGTATTCTTTTATTTGGTATAAAGCACAGCAACCTGAGTGACTCCGTTCAAAAAATATATGGGCTCAAACCAATGCTTTGCATCTAGACCTGGCAGATTTCTTCGTTTTCTCAGAAAATTCGTTACTAACAGTACATTTTTTTTGCTTTTCTGATGCACCAAACTATTACCTACAATATTTCCATACACAATAAGTGTTTATTTTGGGTAGTTTTGTAGGTAGTAGTAGTAGTAGTAGTTTTATCGTGAACAATTAAAAAGTTACTCGTCTTTCAACTGCGGCATAGTAGCATTGGTTTGAGCCTACATATTTTTTGAACGGAGTCACTCAGGTTGCTGTGCTTTATACCAAATAAAAGAATACACATTTACCTAAAAGATGAGCCTAATTAGGCTACTTTATGATAATTACTTTAGGAGTTATTCAAATTTCAGTAAATTTAAAAAAAAAACAAAATTTTTTCCCTAATCACCCTGTATCTTAGTGGATAGTGGAGATAGCCGCCCTCTGTAGAACAATTTTTTTCTCCAAAGACATCCAGGAATCACCCCTGAAAATATTAGCCGCGTACTCCAACAAAGGATTTATTAAATTTCTGATGACCTTCACAAGTCGGGAATGATAGAATATGAGTATTTTAACTTATTAAAACGACAATATCTCAGAAATGGCAATTCCTACGAGAAAATGTATAACATATTTTTTTGTAGATAATCGCCTAATCTACAAACGTTGTAAACACAATTTTCTGATAAGACGTGCGGTTTAGCATATATTTGCAAAAAACTGATATTTTGACCCTTTGACCTTGAATAAAAAAGTTTGCAGTCGTCCAATCGCATGGCAGTCTCTACAGCTTATGTATAATAATGTTTTTAAGGGCTGTTCCAATTTTCAGCAACTTCCGAATTATCTTCCAGTCAAATCTCTAATTTGACTGGACTATGAGTATTTCATGATATAGAAAGAACGAAATACTTATTGAGGGGTAGTTGTTAACGATGGATTTCCACCTCAAGGGAAAGTTATATGAGTGCAGCTGCTTCGTATTTTGTACTTCTTCCTGGATTATTTTTATGAATTTTTGTTAAATATATGTAGAGTGCATGGAAAAATAATAATCGAATTTATGCTACACTAAAAATTTGTGGAACTAAATGGTTAATGCTAGGGGAAACAAAGCAGTGACAGAAATATGTTAAAAAATGGAACAAACTAAGAGTTGCGTCATAGTAAGAAAGAATGATAGTACTATAGCTAGTAGTAGTAGGAAGTTGACCTCTTTACCTCTATGGTAAATATGATTTTATCTATGCTGAGAAATGAATTGGGGACACCACAAAAGTTCGACAGAAAATGAAATCGGAACGTACTGTATAACGTCGCGGTCGACATGGAAGAAACGGCGTCGAGGCACGAGTACTGGACGCTGTACCAGACAAGTTAGGCGGCAAAACAACATCAACAAACGACAACATCAGAAAAGCGGATGGAACTTTTGTGACTTCTCCCCATGAATGCCCTCATCGGTGGAGAGAATTCTTCCACCAGCTATACAACCACGATCAGCCGCAAGGTTCAGTACCCGAACCGCCGATTATCTAACAACCGACGAATCAATTTTTCGATACCGAACCGACAATTATCGAGATGAAGACGGCAATAAAATCGCTGAAAAATGGAAAATCTCCGGGAATAAACCATGTAACCGCCGAGATGATCAAAGCCGGAGGTGATGCCTTATCACAACGACTTCATGTTCTTATAACACACAGGCGGCAGTCGGGAATGCAAGAATTATGGCGGTATCAGCCTTCTTTCGATCGTTGGCAAAGTACTTACGAAAATCATACAATCGAGGCTACAGAAACATCGAGAGCAAACGAGCCGGAAAGAACAAGCGGGTTTTAGACAAAATCGCGGATGCATTGATCAAATATTCGCTCTCCTTTAGCTAATGGAAGAAAGAACTCATTGCGGCAAACGAACTGTCGTCGTTTTCATCGATTTCAAATCCTGTTTCGATTCCACCGATTGGAACAGCTTGTGGAGATCATGGGAAAATGAGCACACGTGTCATTAAAAATATTCAACTTCTCCAAGCGTCGTACGATGGAATTCCCGGATCAAACAGATATCCGACATGGAGTACGACAAGGATGCTTACTATCCCCATTACTATTTCTTATAGTAATAAATGACATTCTTGTTGGCGCTCTAGATAGTAGAACAGGCGGCATACAGTGGGGTTTGCTAGATCGCCTTAAGGACCTCGACTACGCAGATGATATCTGTTTGCTGGCCCACAGACATCAGGAGCTAAAAAACATGTTAAACAATTTGGCAACAGAAAGTAGTCTAGCAGGCTTAAGGCTGAATCCGAATAAAACCAAAGAAATGCGGATAAATGCAAACACACTTGAACGAACTGCGCTGAATAACCGTGACGTGGAACTGGTAGATAAATTCTGCTACCTCGGTAGTATTATTACCGAAAATGGCGGTGCAGAAGAAGACGTCAGTTCCAGAATAAATAAAGCACGAAGCGCATATGCATGCTTGTTCCGCATATGGAGATCAACGGAGATCTCAACCAACACCAAATTGCGGCTGTTCAACTCCAACGTTAAGGCAGTTCTTTTATACGGTTGCGAAACATGGAAAGTCACCCAATTTATCACAGGGCGCCTACAAGTCTTCATAAACAGATGCCTACGTCGTATCCTAAAAATCCGCTGGCAAGATAGAATTTCAAATGAAGAGCTATGGCGCCGTGCCGGCCAAGAAAGGATAGACGACCAAATCAGGCGAAGGAAATGGAATTGGGTTGGCCACACCTTGCGACGCGATAACGAAAATCTAGCCAAACAGGCCCTTGACTGGAACCCGCAAGGATCCCGTCGAGTTGGAAGACCTAGAACAACGTGGAGGAGAACCCTACTAGCAGAGGCCGCAACTACTGGGAGATCCTGGTCAGAACTAAGAGCTGTCGCGCAAAACAGAGTCCGCTGGAGGGCAACTGTTTCCGCCCTATGTCCCACGAGGGATTAAGGGGCACATAGATAGGGAAGTTCGATACCACAAAAACTTCTTAACCGACTTGATGTATGCCGACGACGTCTTCGCCGACACGGATGATGAAGCAACGACATTTCCCGCATCGCCCAGTCATACGGGTTAAAAATCAATGCAGAAAAGACCAAAGTTCTCACAATGGGCGGATCGAAAGCCAGTATTCATCCCGATGGAATCCATATTTGGGATCATTGGTTGAGGAAAGAAAAGTGGCATCAACGGCCGACGTTCACAGCCGAATCAGCCAGTCAGCAGCAACATTCGCCTCGCTCAAGTGGTGCATATGGAAACGAACAAATATGACCATCAAAACGAAAGTACACCTTTACCGAACGTTGATCCTTCTAATTCTTCTTAATGGATCGGAAAAATGGACACTGCTCAAGCCGGACGTTAACAAGCTCAAGGTCATCCAAGTGCGATATTGAAGCAGATTTTCGGTGTCTCCCTCCGCGATCGCTTTCGAAACTAGACAGTTAGACAAAGATCCGATCAACAGACACTGAGAAGAAATACAAAAACGTCGACTACGGTGGTTTGGACATGTTTGCCGAATGGATGACGACCGCTTGCCACGTAAAGTATTCCGGCGAGACCGTCCGACAGACAGGATAATTTAGCGATCGTTACCGAAGAAAATCTGGCTAAAGAATATCGAGGGCGACCTAAAGAATCAACAATTATCAGTTACCGAGGCTGATGTTCTTAACCGTCAAGAGGAGCACTATAGCGGCTTCTCGATTAAGGAGCACATGGGTGTGCCATACCCGTATGCCTTTGATAATTAATATCTTTTGATCGAATTATCCGATTTAATAATTTTTTTTTTTAAATTAAACCTCAGACTGTATAGAAAAAGACTACATTTAGAGAATGTTCTAAAAAATATTAGTATACTTTTTTTTTTTTTTTTTTTTATGTGAAAGACTAGAGTCACAGGAAACGCCCTTTATACTGTGTCGACAATCTATTTTCTTCATATAGAGTGCAATGTCGAACAGCAGCTCTAGCCGGGGAAGAAAGGAGCTGTCACAACCTACCCGCGATACCCGCGTAAATCGTTTTGCCTTTTTCGTTGCCGTGGTCGTCGTCGTTGATTCCAGTATCCAAAGCAAAGTAATATGTAACTGTTTTTTCCGGATGAGGTTATTAGCCTCACACCAACCTTACTTGGAAGGGATTAGCCCAATCATATAAGCGTTTCCTCTCTCAGTATTACTAGTGGCCACCACTAGGAAGTTATGATCGCTTTTCCATCAGTCCGAAATAGTTGCGGCACGTGTATATTATGCTGCACGTTATTCCCCCTATTCCGCTGATGACTGACCACCAAAACGCTTTCTACAAATCTTAAAACCCATATTCATCCTTCAACACAATTCAAACTCAGTATCCACTGGTTCATAGTGCTGCTGTAGTTGGCAGTACAAAATATATTCGCAGAAAAGCTGTCACAGGTCGCTCGGAATAGGATGAAACTTCGTCACCGTACTCCGATAAACTAACAGCTGGACTGTAACTAGAGATATCTTATCAAGCAGGCCAAAGACACTTATTTATATTTTTATGGGGTTGGCGGCTCTCGACTTCGTTTCCTTCCAATGTACATACAATTAATTTTTTACGGGTAATTATGGTATTTACGAGGTATTTGAAAAAAGCGCCCATTTTGATATCGTTTCATTAATTAACAAAATTATTATATTTTATAAAATTAACTTTTTTCTTTGTCTTTCAGGTGAATACAGTTGTCTCAAAGTGGATCTCCTCTTCAAACGAGAATTCTCATACTACCTAATTCAAATTTACATTCCATGCTGCATGTTGGTCATCGTCTCATGGGTATCATTTTGGCTCGATCAAGGAGCAGTTCCAGCACGAGTATCACTAGGTAACTTATTTTTTACATATGTACATACATATTAATATTTGATTTTTATTTTTCCTATCATCATAGGTGTAACCACACTTCTAACTATGGCAACACAAACGTCCGGTATAAATGCCTCTCTACCGCCAGTATCCTACACAAAAGCAATTGATGTTTGGACAGGAGTTTGTTTAACTTTTGTCTTTGGAGCTCTATTAGAGTTCGCACTTGTCAATTATGCGTCTCGCTCAGGTTTGGCTAAAAACATTATTTTATGATTTCATTAATTTAATTAATCTTAATATATTGGCTTATCATTTGTTTCTCTTTTCTTTCGTTTCATAAAATCCTACCTCCACACCAAATATACAAAAAATATTTCTATGTTCGTACTACTCTACTTGTGCTTCTCGGTTTTCTTTTGCTGAAATGATTTTACTCCCAAAAATAATCAAACTAATAAAAATAACAAATATATTACGATTTACGTATAACAAAATAATATTATATATATTCTACTGAAAATAAATAAAAATGTCTGTGTTGTTACTGTAATCAATTGGAACAAATAAATTCTTGAAAATTTTTTCTTGCCTCACTCTAAATACGGATCGGGCCGCAGATATGCATAGAGAAAATATGAAGAAAAAGCGAAGAGATCTGGAGCAGGCAAGTCTAGATGCCGCTTCAGATTTGTTAGATACAGATAGCAATGCCACATTTGCGATGGTAACATACACCTTAATTTCATATATTAAACATTGTACATTGTATATTTTGTATTTTAGAAACCACTAGTACGGAACCCTGGGGAACCAATAACATTCGAGAAGCTGAGGCAGTGCGAGGTGCATATGCAACCACCAAAACGTCCAAATTGCTGTAGGACATGGCTGTCGAAATTTCCAACCAGGTAAAAAAAAATCCATAAAAGATTTCCTTTTTGATGTTTGTGATTTCCGAAATTTCGGCCTAACTTTCTAATAATGTGAGAATTTGTTTATAAAATAATTAATAACTTTATTCTTTCTTTAACGAATTCAAGACAAGATCGCTAAACAAAACTTACTTTCAGCTCAAGTGAACAAGTGATCGACATTATTATTTTTTGTTTGTTTCTTTTCCGTACATAAATGTGATTCTGGCTCTTCTATCGATGCTGTTTTACTTTTTGATTTCACAAAACACTATTTCTTCAGTGTAACAAAATTCAACTGGAGAATTTGAAAATTATTCAGTTTTTATCCAGTTCAGTTTTGTTGGTTTTGTAGATTAGACATGTAGACTTTTATCAGTACATTGTCATTACATATTCAGATTTGAGTTTTTTTAGGGTTTATTTAAGAATATGTTTGCTACTATAATACTTTCTTTTTTGATAAAATTACAAGTTGAATTGATATATACAACTAGCTGACCCGGCAAACCTAGTTTTGCCATATTAATTATTTCTAGCTCACCCGTCAAACTTTGTTTTGCCCAAAACAGATTTTTTGATTGAATTAATTTTGATCATTCACGACTCCACCCGAAATTTAAATTTTTTATCTAAAGTTTACAGATGACGCAATAATACAACTTCAATTATAGATTGAATGAAACACTTTTCGAATTCAATTGATTTGAATATCCTATATTTATACGCAAAACTGACTCCACAGATTTCGTCCGGTCCAATATTTGGCAAAAATATAATAAAATAATAATAAAATAAAATCAAGTATTAATTTAATAGATTTAAAGGAATATATTTTTTTTTTAAATCTAAAAAAAAGAATAGAACAAAGATTTTATTCAATTTAAGGCTGCGCGATACACAACATTCTTTGTTTTCTGATTCGGAGCGTAAATGAAGAGTGAGGATGGTTTCCCAACTCGGGAATACGCCACATATAGCTGGCCGTGTGAAAAGCATGACATTTCCAGATTTATGCCGCACACTTCCAGCGACTGCCCTTGTGACTTGTTTATGGTCATCGCAAATGCAAGTTTGACTGGGAACTGAATACGTTTGAACTGCAACGGCAAATCGGTCGAAGTCAAGGGAATTCGCGGAATAAGGCATTCTTCTCCCTTAAACGGCCCCTTCAAAATCCTTGCCACTATCACATTGTTCATTAGCTTTGTCACAATGAGTCGGGTTCCATTGCACAGTTTCGGGGCATGAAGATTTCGTAGCATAATGATAGTCCAGTAAATAGGTACTTTTTCTTTGCAAAAAATACCGCACGCGATTTTTTTTTACCAAATGTTTTAACATATTTTTATGGGTTTAAATTCAAAATGGCGTCATCCCCACCCTTATGCTTCACTTACATTGAAGGGAAACGCGTTTAATTCTATATCTCAGAAACTATGCATTTTACGACAAAAATGTATATAATCTTTTTTGTAGATAAATAAGTGATTTAACTTTTTTGCTCAGAATTTTTTTTTGTAAAGTCAATATGTTATAGTGTTATAGTGATTCAAACTTTATACATTACTTTCTTTGCACTATATTTCGTTAACGGCTATCCCGCCATTAAAAAGTCCTTCCTAAGACTTATAGAACACACGATTATCTATAATTTTTGCTTATATCATTTTTAGATAGGGCTAATATTTCACGAGTTATAGCGCTTTAAATGTCGGAAAATGTAAATTAAAAAAAAAATTCCTTATATCTTTTTCTTTCCCCGTTTCATTTCAAAACTGATTACATCGTGTGTTGAGCTCATCATTGCCCACATTTGTTGCCTTTACTTTTTTTTTATAAAGTTGATATTTATGGATTTATTACATCTCAAAAGTTTATTAAAAATTGTTTTTTGCAAATATCTAGTCAACTATTTATTTACGATGACAAGTTATACCAACAAATATGTTTGTTATAAAATTCCGTTGAAACATTTTTTTCTAGCATTTATACTTTAGCCACAATTCAGCGCCGATTGTTTCATATAGATACACATTAATGTTCATACATATAATTAAGAAATTTCGTTGGCGTACAAACCCTTTTCCACACCACCTTGGAGGTCGAGTTTTTGGCGCGTTTTTTTATTGTGGTTTCCCCAGTAGGCCTAATCCACAAGAAAACGAAACAATGATGCTATAACATGTTATTTAGCCTCATATGTTTCGAAGATGTCGGTTGAGAATCGGATAGACCAATAAAGCTGCCATCTAATGACTTGACGTTGTCTTCGTCGAATGATATATCTGGGAGACTTGAAAACTCGCAAATGTTCTCATTTATTTCATTATTTTCAAGGAGGTTTGCATCCTTCGTCACATTTTCGCAATTTTCTCCACTGCAGTTAGAGCAAATTATGGTACATTTGAGACCGGCCTTGCGGCATCCACAGGAACCGCCACATTTTTTCCTACATTTGATATTAATTTTAATAAATTTGCTGGTGCCGGAGCAATTGTCATTGGGACTGGTTGTAAGCCAAATATTGTTCGCTTCCAGTCCCATTCCTCCGGGTCTTGATAACTATCAGGCCAAGGTTGCACTTGATGATATACTCGAAATGAGTGAAGTCGAGCAGCATCTTTAGTTGGAGGCAGAGCTGATAAGTTCACTTTGGATTTTGTAGCCGATTTTCCAAAACATTTGAACCTTAGTGAATGCTTAAACAAACGAATTTCCGGACGATTTTCCTTGTCGATTAACGCGAGCAACTCAGAAACTCTAAATTGACATTCCTCACTGTTCGTTATAAAGCTACTAATAACTTTCATCACCTCGGACATTTCTTTATTAGGACGACCCCTTTTTCACCCTGTAGATGGTGTGGTTTTCAAATCTCGCATACAGGAATGATGATACCTAGCACCTGTAGCTTTGGCATCAGAAACATTTGCAATACGTTGCACAATGTGCAAACTTCTTTTATCATTCCGATTCTGCAAACGTACGCCAACGAAATTTCTTAATTATATGTATGAACATTAGCTAAAGTATAAATGCTAGAAAAAAATGCTTAAAATAAAATTTCAAAGGAATTTTATAACAAACATACATATTTGTTGGTATAACTTGTCATCGTAAATAAATAGTTGACTAGATATTTGCAAAAAACCATTTTTAATAAACTTTTGAGGTGTAATAAATCCATAAATATCAACTTTATAAAAAAAAGGAAAGGCAACAAATGTGGGCAATGATGAGCTCAACACACGATGTAATCAGTTTTGAAATGAAACGGGGAAAGAAAAAGATATAAGGAAATTTTTTTTTTGAATTTACATTTTCCGACATTTAAAGCGCTATAACTCGTGAAATATTTGCCCTATCTAAAAATGATATAAGCAAAAATTATAGATAATCGTGTGTTCTATAAGTCTTAGGAAGGACTTTTTTATGGCGGGCTAACCGTTAACGAAATATGGTGCAAAGAAAGTAATGTATAAAGTTTGAATCACTATAACTCCGAACATATTGACTTTACAAAAAAAAATTTTGAACAAAAAAGTTAAATCACTTATTTATCCACAAAAAAGATTATATACATTTTTGTCGTAAAATGCATAGTTTCTGAGATATAGAATTAAACGCGTTTCCCTTCATTGCAAGTGAAGCATAAGGGTGGGGATGACGCCATTTTGAATTTAAGCTCACAAAAATATGTAAAAACATTTGGTAAAAATAAATCGCGTGCGGTATTTTTCGCATTACGAAGGCCTTTTTTCCACCTATTTACTGGACTATGATGACAGATCCAACTTTAAGACGTAAATGATGAGGCGGCATGCCAGGCAAATCCAAAGAGTTTAGGAATTCCACTGGATAATTTACGACTTCGTCTTCATTTTCAACGCGATCGATTGATTTATATGAACGCAATTCTCCCGGAATTTGATTTTGAATCGTCCAATTCACGTCATTGACATCAGTATTTTTCGCAGCTAAAATTGCGCGAGCGCTCAACCAATCGTAGTTACAGTAATTTTGACCAATGTTCGGATATACATTAGTGATGAGTTCATCTTTCGTTGAAATGATGTGGCAAATTGCAGGTAGAATCGATATTAAACCACTGGAAGTATCTACCGGAATTTGTCCATTTCCGATTCTCAGCAGTTCTTTGGAGAAAATTTCTGCGGTTCTATCCTGTTGCAGGAACACTCGCATATTAATACTCAATGAACTGGTTTTCACGTATCGTCACAAATACGATGACTTGAGACATGCATTTAATTCATCCGCCGCCCAGTAGGGAATGGAAGGCTTCCGGATTCGATTCCGTATAGTATACTTGCCAGGCATACTGGCTACTTTTTGGATTACAGAACGCATTCTTTTTCCATTGCGATGTCCTAGCCGGGAAGTCATAACGGCTACCTTTTGAATTACCATTCCTTCCCATAAGAAGTGATAACAACTACCTTTTGGATTACCATTCCTTCCCATAAGAAGTGGTAACGGCTACCTTTTGGATTACCATTCCTTCCAATAAGAAGTGGTAACGGCTACCTTTTGGATTACCATTCCTTCCCATAGCCATAACCGACCATCGCGTTCCCGATGTAGCGTACGCCGTGCGTCCATTATTCATGACATTTTGCATTACCATTCCTTACCATAGTAATAGATCCCCTTTGCTCCCATTTCACTGATGAAAGAATGCATTCCAATTTCATCAATTCCTAAATTCCCTACTGGGCGGTGTTGAGTTCGGAATCACGGGAAGTGTTTGTCGGAAGTCGCCCTAGAAATTCAATACCACACTTTCACTTTTTGCAAATCCTACGGCATCGCACTTTAATTACATCTAAAAATAACCAATGCAAAACCAGGGCTCACTAAATCATAAAACCATTCCGAGGAAGCTCTTATGGGGCCCATCCACAGGCCAACTGGTTGCCCAAACTGAGTTGTGCAAAGAGTTGGTGTTTTGCCACAAACGCTTCAACTGAGTTGATACTTCAACTGTCAATTCAGTATTTTATAGGCAATTTGAACGTTAAATAAAATTGTAGAAAACCTGCGATTAAGTTTTATGATTATAAAAAATGGGTAGTAATGATTTTTTATGTTAATTATAAATTTTTTAATTATTAATATAAATATTTGTATGTTTTTAAAATATAAATTAAATCCTAAACATATAAATTATGAAAATAATTTAATATTATGTGAACTTTCATAATTTAAATTAAAAATTATGCAATACAATGAAAATATAAACTTGCAAAACAATATAATTTTCGAATTCAGGCTTAATTAATGCAAGTAGTTTGCCAAACTGCAACATACACAGCGCGACTAGTTGCCCAAACTCTAGGCCCCGCCCCCATAAAATTAAAAAATTTTGATTTATCCCAACTGCAACCCCAACTGTCTAATCAGTTTGCCAACTGCCCCATACACGCTGCGATTCAGTGCCAACACAACTCAGTTTGGGCAACCAGTTGGCCTGTGGATGGGCCCCATTACATCTGTGACCTTTTTTATGCATAAAATTTGATTCAAGAATCTCTTTGTTCTCTAATCCTACTTTACGACGCGCGCAGCTAAAAAGGTCATGTGTTTGAACTCCCTTCCACGAATTTGTTAATTACATTTTATAAAGAGGTGTCTAATGCTAAGTTACAATTTTCAAAGGGGTTTTCGCCAGTGACACAATATTTCAATTTATTTTTTAAATTTTGGTTGCTACAAATTAAACTGAAAAACGAAATGTGCGCCTACAGCGCCCCCAGTGGAGAATTTTTTCAGTTTTTTTTTTCCTAAACCTTCACATAGCAATTACGAAAAAAACCTGCAAAGAAAGTATACAATTTGGTCCAGTCGTTTTCAAGTTTTAAGCATCCGAACACAAATCACGTTCCATTTTTATATATATAGATATAGATAATACCTAATCAGGTAAATAACTGAATCAGCCAAATATTTCAAAGTTTAATTGTAAGTAGCTTGCTCAAAGATGATCTATAATCCATCATCGTGCACGAGTGTACGTTATATATCTTCTAACAAAAGGCAACTTTATTATACTCTGATACTGTTCCTTGATTGTTATTAACCTCTCCTCATTGTACTATAGTATAGCTTTTTTAACCTTAAACAGACGAAACGCTTCACCATTTCAGCGTTTTTTGTGAGGTACTGGTACAGGCAACCCGAAGAGCCTCAATTGCTGCCATCACACCCAGACAAAACAACGGTTTGATGTGGTTTATGAGCTATAGTTGAATCATGGGTTATTGGAAAATGAAGGCGGCCTGATTCTTTTCTATGATAGTCTTTCTATCCGGCCGAGGTAACCGCTGAAGCGGGCGCTGTCCATCTCCACCAACATTAATAGGTTAAGGTTAGAGTATGCAGAACGTATTGTGAGAGCGGAAGCCAAAGAGTAAGAAAAAACAAGTATTTAGGGATATATTAGGTAGGGATTATACAGAACAAGAAAGAGATGGAAAGACGTATTCCCAGCAGACGCAGTTATGATTCAAGGCAGTTCTTGCCGAAGCAGACCGATAGAAACTGTGCAAACTGGAGTGAGCAAATATAGAAATTGATGACACGAGGGAGCTTTCGACAAAACATCCTTTGATAATATAGCTAGATCTCTTAGTACACGAAGTCTTAGTAGCACTTTCCGCATTTGGGTTGACTCTATGCTGCGAACACGAAAACTAGTATTTCGAGGGGTCTCAAATGGGCGCTATAGTAAAAGGATGTCAACAGGGAGGAGTTTTATTTCCAATTCTGCGGTGGTTTGTTGAAGATGAACTCATAGAGTTATTCGATGGCCGAAACTTTTTCGCCAAAGGTTACGCAGTGTTGTCGTGGTAATATATGAAACAGGTACCATGTCAAGGCACATGTAGTAGGCACTTGATTTAGTCTGCAGCTTGACTTAACACGGCTCAGACATTGCACTCATCGAACCGGAACTAGTTATTGGGGCACCCACCAGCTTGCTGAAGGACCTCTTGCGATTTGACTTTGATGAAACATACCCAAAGCTAAAGGTCCGTTCGTTTGAACTGGGTAACTCTAAGTGGTTCCTTCACGTTCCACCTCCTCCGTCTTTTAATCGCTAGTCCGAATTTTTTTGCTGCTCTTTCTAGCGCTATGAAGGCTTCTTTCACTGCTACGGTGGATCTGGCTAGTATTACAATGTCGTCAGCGTATGCCAATAGTTGTACCGACTTGTTGAAAATATTGCCCGCGACGTTAATTCCTGCGTCTCTTATAACTTTTTCTACAGCTACGTTAAATAGTAAGCACGATAGGGCATCTATTCTTAAGGGCCCCCGAGACGATTAAACGGTTTGACTCACAACTTATTTGTTTAATCAAACAGTTTGAATTCGCTTTAGAATTGCGACAAACTAGTCGCTTCAAACCAGAAGGATCTATTTGCCACTATTGAGCAAGCCTGATGAGGTTTGATCAAACGTCGAGAACACGATCAAACAGCGATTCCAACAAACCAAACTATGAATTTCCGTCAAAAGAGCTTCAAACACGTTAATGTTTGTCAAACCTGTTAAACCAACCGCGTAAACGATCAAATTGGTGTGATTCAAACCAAAATCAACGTGTTTAAGTCAAACCGTTTGACCGTCTCGGGGGTCCTTTAGTCCTCCTGTGGCGTTGAATGGTTCTGACAGCTCTCCTTCAATTCTTATTCTGAATATTACCTCTTTAATTGTCATTGTGGTCAAATCTACGAGATGTTTGGGAATTCTTAAGTACCCCATAGCTTTATATAACGTTTTATTTTATCATAGTCGTTTCTGAAGTCTATGAATAGATTCCCCTAATATGGTCTGTGGTAGATCTTCCGGAACGAAACCGCTTTGATAGTTTCTCAGAGTTGCTTCTGCATTAGGCTGCAGTTTAACGAATAAAATATTTGGTAATACTTTATATGCTACGTTCAGTAGAGTGATGACTCCTTAATTACGGCAGTTTAGCTGATCTCCTTGCTTATGTATAGGGCACACAATGCCCCACTCCATTCCGATGGTATTTGTTTCTGGGTCCATATTAGTGTTACGATTTCAGCAGGCTTGATATTACGTTTTCACCTCCTTCTTTTAATAGCTCTGCGACAATGTTATCTTTGCCGAGAATTTGTTGTTTCTTAGTTTTTCACGGCGTCTTGTACGTTTTCTAATCTAGGCATTGTTGTATTTGTTTAAATTAAAAACTGAGTTGCTCTCAAATATTTCATTTATTGGTCTTAATCGGATGACTGTAAGAATGCAACTGCCTGACCGTTAACTTCTAATTCTAATTACAGGCACTAGTCTGATTACAATATAAGTAGTCTTATTATACAATATAAGTAGTCTTATTACAATTCAATGTTAATTCCAGTAGTCTTAAATCAGTATTTTAACATATATTTCATCTCCCCCTTTGGAATAATATTTCAAGTACTTTATTAACTTACATCTAAACTCTACTTATAATTAATCTTCTCATATAATTACATTATAATCGATATCATCCAATTTACTTTATGAAAACTGTCTTAACTAGTTATCTTTAATGGTGTACTTATTGCGTGCAAACATGTATTCATAACTTGCCATAGACTTGGTCTGTAATTAGTATATATTTATTTTTATTAAGTTCTCCTTTTTATTTATGTATATTTTAATTATGTCTTGTACGTAAGAAACTTGAGTTCCTCCTAAGAGTGGAATCATCTTCTAATCTAACCCAGTATGACCTTGGGGTTTGATCTTTTTCTATTATTGTTCCTTTTTGCCAAATTTTTCCGCATTTAACCCATACCATCTCCCCCTTATGAAGATCCTTCCTTGCCTGTGCTGACCTATTATAATATTTCTCATAGCGTTTTTTGTTGTACCTGATCTGTTTGTGTACATACCTAAACGTATTATTTTTAAATAATTTTGTTTTCATTGGAAGTAAGGTACGCTGCTTTCGTCCCATCATTATTTCCGCAGGAGATTTAACGTTACCTTTTATTGGCGTATTTCTATATTCCAATAGCGTCAACCAGAGTTCTCCTTTAGATTCCATTGTCTTTTGTATTAATTTTTTCGCTGTTTGGACTGACTTTTCCGCCATGCCATTTGATTGTGGATAATACGGACTGGATGTGATTATTTCAATATCATGCTCTTTGCAGAATCTTCGGAACTCATACGAGCCGAAGGGATTATTATCTGCTATTATTGTTTTGGGTAAACCATGGGTTGCCATCAGGCCCTTTAATTTTGTTATAATTTCAGTAGCACCTTTTGTGCGAAGAGGGATTATTTCTAAATATTTGGAAAAGTAGTCATTAACTATTAAAAATATTTGTTTTCCTATTTCGCAAATATCCATACAGATCTTGCTAAAAGGGATATCCGGAACTTCATGCGATAAGCACGGCTCTCTTATATTACTGTTTCTATATTTCTGGCAAATGTGACACTTTGTTATTAAATTTTCAATGGCTTCATTTATGCCAGGCCAATAAACTAGGGATCGAGCCCTATTTTTAGTTTTTTCAATGCCCTGATGTGGTTTATGTAAGATTTCTAGGATCTCTTGCCTCATTATTTGGGGAACCACTATTCTGTCATTTAAAAATATTAAATTATCTTGCAGGTATAATTCATTTTGCATCTTCCAATAAAATTTAATTTTATCGTGTAATTTAGACTTATCTTTAGGCCAACCATTAAGCAGTACGTTTTTTAGCAAGACTAGTGTTGCATCTCTATTTGTTTCTTTTATAAACTTTTGTTTTCTTTCTTCCCCCACGTTTATAGAATGTACCATTTCATTTAAGTCAGGTATTTCTGGTATATTTTCTTCTTGTAAAAAATTTCTGGATAAAAGGTCTGCAATGTACATATATTTACCAGGGCTGTATGCTATGTTTATATCATACTTGCTTAGTCTTAATAGCATTCGTTGTAAACGGGCATTTGGTATCGTTGAAATCTCTTTGGCAAATACTCCTAATAAAGGCTTATGGTCTGTTATAACTTTAAAATTTCTTCCATAGAGAAAATAATGAAACTTTTCACATGCGAACACTATAGCTAATAATTCCTTTTCGATTTGAGAGTATCGGATTTCAGTTTCAGTGAGGCTTCTGGAGGCATAGTATACAGGTTGTCCTTCTTGCATCATGCAAGCTCCTAGCCCGAATTTAGAAGCATCTGCTTGAATGCAGATATCTTTATTTACATTGAAGGAATTAAGAGTGGGAGCTTCAGAGATCATGGTTTTAATTTTTTCTAACGTGATTGCATGTATATTTTCCCATTTAAAATGTATATCTTTTTTTAGTAGATTTCTAATTGGTGCTGAAATTTCCGCTAAATGTGGAACGAAATTTCTTACATAATTGATCATTCCTAGCAATTGTTGTAATTCTTTTTTAGTCTGAGGGTGTTTAAGATTCTGTATAGCTTTTACACGATCTGGGTCACATGCGATACCCTCTTGTGAGATAATATGTCCCAAAAATTTTACCTTTCTAACTTTGTATTGTATTTTGTCCTTATTGAACTTTATGTTCAATTGCCTTGCCCTTTCTACTACTTTCTGTAGAATTTCATCATGTTTAGTTTCATCTTCTGCCGCTATTAAAATATCGTCTATGTATATTAATACTCCTTCTATGTCCGCGAAATTTCTTTCATTAAATTTTTGAAAAATTTCTGGCGCTATCTTGATACCGAATGGCAGTCTCTTATATTTGTATAATCCATAGGGTGTACTAAAAGTGCAAATATTAGTTGAGGTTTCGTCTAACTCAATCTGGAAATATCCGTCTTTCAGATCTAATACCGTAAAAATTGTTTTATTTGAGAGTTTCGCTGTAAGTTCTTGAAATGAGGGAATGGGATGGTTAATTGGTTTGAGCGCATCATTTAGGGCTTTAGGGTCTAGACAAATACGAATTTTTTTCCCCGGTTTCTCTACTATTACTATGTTGGAAATCCATTCGGCTGAACCATCCACTTTTTCTATTATACCATTATCTTGAAGGCGTTCTAGCTCTGCCTTGACACTATTTCGGATAGCCAGTGGGATTCTTCTGGCGGGTTTGGCAACAGGGACTGCATCTTTTTTAAGGCTTATGTGAAAATTTATTGCAAATGTCCCTAGCCCTTCAAAAAGTTCTTCGTTTTCTTTTACAAAGTTTTTGTGGTCTTCATTTTGTGTTATTGTATTGACCCTTTTTATTAAGTTTAAATCTTCACATGCACTTAGTCCTAGAATAGGCGTTGTGCCATTTTTAACTACGTAAAACTCTAAGTTTTTATTTTGATTCCTAATTATACATTTTAACGTGACTTTTCCAACAGTGTCTAATGGCGTCCCATCATACTCATAAATCTTTGTTTCTGTTTTTCCTATTCTAATCCCTAATTTTTTTACTAGATCATACGGGAGTATGTTTACATCCGATCCTGAATCTAATTTAAATTTAACTATTTTATCTAGTATTTGAACGTTTTCTGTCCATGTTTTTTTTTTATTTGTATTATTTAACTGGTCTTCTAATGTATTAATAAAGAAATCATCATTACTATTTACCTGTATGCTTTTTAATTCACGTATCGTGGGCAGCTTCGATTTACATGCTATGGCAAAGTGATTTTTATTTCCGCATCGTCTGCATACACTTCCAAACGCCGGACATTTTCTAATTTCATGCTTTTGCATGCAATAAGTACACTTTATCAACCTTATGTTTTGATTTTTGTTTGCTATTTTTTCTGTCTTACTATTTTCCCTATTCATTATACCTGGTTGCCTAAAATTATAATTAGAATCCCTTTTATTATATTTGTTAATATTACATTTATTTGGAACTTTATTTACCCAATTAACTGTAGTAGCATCCGGTTGTAGTTTTTCTATTTGCTTTTTTGCAATTTCTGCTGCCCTTGAAATTTCGACTGCTTTATCCAAATTTAGGTTTTCTATCTCCAGTAATTTCTTTTGTAATGATTTATCATTTGTTCCCAGTACTATTTTGTCCCTTAACATGCGGTTTTCCTGGTCACCAAATTCGCAGTTCCTTACCAGCTTTTTGATATGCATGAGAAAGTTATCAAACGGTTCATCTGTTTCTTGTTTTCTATTGTAGAATATGTAACTCTCGTACACTTCATTTCTTTTCGATTTACAAAAGGATTCAAAAGCTTTTGTCACCGAGTCATATTTTTTTCTATTGTCTTCACTTAGATTAAATGAATTAAAGACTTCGACCGCTTCTGGTCCTATAGCATTGAGAAATATGGCAATTTTTACATTTTCTGCTTTTCCATCTATTTCAGCTGCTGTTGCAAATATTTGAAAATTTTGCCAAAATGTTCTCCAGCTTTCCGCTAAGTTTGATGTCTGCATATTAAGCGGGTCTATTTTTCTTATATAATCCATGGGGGTTGCTTTTGTTATATACCGTACGTTTTTCGGTGGTCTTCCTTTGGGTCTGCTAATACTTTTCACAGGTTTTAACTTCACTATTCCCATGTGTCAACGATTACCACATTTAATTGTTTTTAGCTTATGACCGAATATAATTATTTTGATACTTCATTTATTCTAAGTTTTTTTTTTTTCTCATTTAATAGCCACATTTATTTAATAACTCTTTAAGCTTTGTATTAAGCACTTTTATATTTCATTAGGCTACGTGATATCCGATTTCAATTTTATATTAGCTTTTTTTATCTAATTTTATGTGATAACTTTAGATTTTTTATTTTTATACCGACTGCGCCATGTTGTATTTGTTTAAATTAAAAACTGAGTTGCTCTCAAATATTTCATTTATTGGTCTTAATCGGATGACTGTAAGAATGCAACTGCCTGACCGTTAACTTCTAATTCTAATTACAGGCACTAGTCTGATTACAATATAAGTAGTCTTATTATACAATATAAGTAGTCTTATTACAATTCAATGTTAATTCCAGTAGTCTTAAATCAGTATTTTAACATATATTTCAGGCATGTCTCCCGCTAGTTCTTCTGCTAGTTCCACGTTTTCTGTTAGCCTTTGCCCCTCATCTCGAGTTAGCAGTTCTTTGAAGTGCTCACACCATCTAGTTAGATCCTTACTTTTACACATTGTTACTCTGGGCTTGAAACCGACTCTGTAGTCGTTTACCTTTTTATATAGTTTGCTGCCATCGTTTCGGTTGTTCGCCTCTTCTATTTTTGCCATTTCGTTTTTGTTTTTCTTCGGTTTATGCACTCTTTTCTACTGCCTTATTTTTTCTTTGTATGTCCTCAACTGCTGTGTTTCTGAATCGTTATTTGATAGCCTAATTTTTTTTCTTTTAAGGGGTTCGTCCCCTAGAGTATTTGACGCTGATTCTTTGATTAGGGTTTTCAAGTTACTTCATTTAACCTCTTATGTCTTCGGTGCTGCCGTTATTTGCATTTGTCACTCTTCTATTTATTTCTTCTACATATTCTTCTTGTTTTTCTTCTTCTTTTAACAGTTTCACGTTAAATTTTCTAGCCCTGCGGTTTCTTCCTTCGTTTCAGCGCTGCCACCCAAACAAGTTTAAAACGTATTAATTCAACGAAAAATATGTACTAAATCAATTAAAATAGTAGTAGATCCTAAATGTACTTATATGTATATTTATGTATATATGTATCCAGTAATTTGATACTTTATGCAAGAGACTTAAAATATGTGTAATTTACAGAGATAAGGGAAAAATTTAGGTTCAATTAAAAAAGTGTAGGTATGGCAGTTCTCCCCTGCTAAACTCATGAGTTTCTACACTTATTCAATTTCAATATTCGTATATACAAAACTATGATGATCCTCGAATTAAATTGAGTTGAAATTGATCTGAAATTCGAATTAAATTGAGCTGTCTGATAGACTTGCCATAAACCTCAAACTAAAATATACCACGATATATGTAAATGCTTTTTAAGTTACACTTTTCTCTTGTTTATACGCATATATAATTTACTAGGTGGAGCCCGGTGCGCCTCGCTGCACTCATAAGCCAATAGTATGGCGTGCGCCAAAACAATTGGGAATGTTAAAATTAGAGTCAGTGAAAGTCTCAAATTCCGCCACACGCAAGTTGTCGAGTCGAGGTATAACAGCCTTATCGAGCGATTGTAAATCAAAAGCATTTTTAAATCTGGAAATATCCAGGTACCATAGCTCAAAAACTAACAGCATCCGATTATTGAATTTGTCGTCTTTTTGACTTCGAGATGTTTTATTTAAGCCATAAATTACTAAATCGGGCACATGCAGCCGAAGTTATCACCGGGAGAAAATAAGGCCTGGGTTGCTTAATTCGCCGAAATAAATCGAATAAAAAATGTATTTAAATCAAATAGTACGGAGTAAAAACTTGTAGCATAAAAATCGTACCAGAAATACTAATACAATATTAGTAGGGTGGCAGCGCTGCTTCGTTTACTGTTACCTTATCTTTCCGCTGGAATCTAGTGTCTATGATCACCATATTATTCATCATTGCAAAACTGATCAGTCTCATACCGTTTTCGTTTGTTTCGTCATGTAGCCTGAATACTCCTATTGTTGGACGGTGTGTCCTATCGTGGCTGATGTTTGCGTTTGCATCTCCTATAATAATCTTTACATCATGTCTAGGACAGTTTCTTAGCGTTCTATCTAAGGTTTCATAGAATGCATCTTTTACTTCTTGCAGCGCATGTTCAATTGGGGCATGTACATATATTTATTATGGAGTAATTAAAGAATCTTCTTCTTATTCGTATTCTACATAATCCTTCGTCTATAGCGTCAAACCCCATTACTAGATGTTTAATTTGTTTTCTTGCAATGAAAGTAGAAAAAGTGTGATTTTTCTCTATAGGATATATTGTGCGTTTTTTCTCCTGGATCCTCTTTCCAATCCGTCTTACCTCTTGCACTGCTGATAGATACTCATTTTTATATTTATCTAATTCGTTGATAGAACTTTTAGCCTGCCAGGTTTATACACTGTCCTTACATTCTAAGAAAAAATTCGTAAATCATGGTCCTTGATACGATATCCGAATCTTCGTTGTGCAGTCAATCCTATCTGAGACTCTGTTGCAGGTGTCGTGGCAATGTGGTAATGCCAGGACGGGCTGCCAGCCCCTCGCCGGTATGCGGGAATAGAGCATCCCACGCTCGCAACTACCCTCGTTAGTTGGGGGCTGGGGAGGTGACGGTTCGATTTTGTTCATCAGGACGTAATAAGTTTTGTCAGGGCTTACGCTTTGGCAAGCAAACCATTTTCAATTTTTTTTTCCAAGATTTAATTTTTTTTTTAAATCGCAATTTCTCAAATTGCGCCCGGTGCAAGTGCACCATTTGCACCAGGGAGACTATAGAAGGAGTGCAAACTCCGTGTTGTCAATTTTCGTTTGATTAATGAGGGCGCCACGCCACAGTCACATGTACCCCAAAAAACATGGCCGATTATATTCATCCGGTTCATGGCCAAGTTTGTTAACTATTAAGATATTTTATGTTTACGCCTAACTTGAAAAATCAGGTTCTAAATTGGATTTATATCGATGCTATTTTTCGTATTTAACCAATTTATGGATTTTCCAATGAATTTTTATTGATTTCCAATGAATTTTTCCATTCGACTTAGTTAATTTTGAAGAAATCGTCGGCTTTAAGCGACATCTGTGGCCAAAAAGGAACTAGAAGTTTAGTTTCTGCTACCCATCAATTTCCGGTTATTTTCCCCATAAGAGTTTTAACTCCTTGTATAAGTCTCCCTGCACTGTGCTTCGTGCCTTCCTTCATGTGAACTTTGCTCCAGTTCAATTCTATGTTTTCTGAAGACATAATTAGGCGATGACAACACTAATCATAAATATTAATTATTATATAACAAACCTTATTTTTTAAAGTAGCAAATATATTCAATTTCTTTACTTTTAATTTTACATCCTAAACACCAGCTTTTTTTTCATAATCGCACAAATTTGTAAAAGACTTAATTTCTCTTCCAACCTTTTGTAAATTTATTATATTGAAATTAATGGAAAAAAATTTATTTTTGTCTGGAGCTTAGAGCTTTGATTTGAACATAATAATATTACTAAAAAAAATTAATTTGAAAATGAAAATAATATAAATAAACAAAAAGAAAAAATCGTCCTAAATCCCACTTTCTCAGTTAAATTGGTTGCCATATATTTGCATCATATTTTTATTATTTCATTTTTTTATTTTGTTTTGTTTTAAAGTTTTTTTAAGAATAATAATAATAAATTTTAGTAATTCATTTGAAATGCAGTTGAATTAAAACAAATTCGATAATGGGTCATTCCATATCAAATCAATCAATGGTTTGGACCTCACCATCTCTGATTGATACAGTTTTTTTTATATGTATTCTTCTGGTGGGAAATAAGAAAAAACCAAATTTTCAGATTTTTTGGACTTTTAATTTTTTTCGTTAAAAATTTTCAAAAAACTGAAAAATACACAATTTTGACAAATTTTGAAATCTTTAAATTGTTCTAGTTCAAAAACTACTTCACTTAGAAAGCTGAAAGTAGCACCAATTTCTTCTGCTTTAATTTGATAGGCAACATAGTACATATTATTAATAAGAATAAAACTTTTTCCGGCATTTTGAAAATTTTATGTTTGGAATATCTCAAAATAATGTTTTTTCAAATTTTTGAAAAAATTATATTTTGTACATACACTCTTAACGTACATATAATGACAAAATTTAGGATGGGACGACACTGGGATCATATAGAAATAATTTTTTTTAGGTACTTGAAAAACTGAACGTTCAATGAACGCAATGTAAAAAAATGTAACCTGCGGAAGAGCTGATACCAACCGCTAAAAATGTCGCCTTTTACAACTTGATCAGAAACTACCCTCAGGACAACCCTTATTACAAAAATTTAAGGCACCCCACCAGCTTTTGAAGAACATACCCTTATTAGATATAAGATTATTTTCAGAAACCGTACCTACTCTTTGGGGCGTCGGAAAGCACCCCCACCACAAGAGGGTGGGAACTAAATTATTAACTTCCCAGTATAGGAAGTTATTGTAATCGGTCCGAAAATCGAAATCGAAAATTTCGACGTATTTTCATCTTTCAAGGTCCCAGGAGCATTTTAAGCAAAAAATTGGGAGGAAGTGTGTGTGTGTGCGTACGGATGTGGTCATTTTTTCCTGCACGATATCGCGCGAACCAAAACTGATATCGACTTCGTTGAGGTGTCGTTCGAAGAGTATTAACCAAAATATGATCTGAAAAGATTTTCATAAAATTCGGTCCAGCTTTTTTTTGTTTAAGCGGCGTAAGTGATTTTTGCACCTGCACGATATCGCCCGAACCACGAAAGATATTGACTTACTTGAGGTGCCGTTCGAAGCGTATTAGCGACAATATAATCTGAAATTTTTTTTATAATATTCGGTCCAGCGGTTTTTTGGTTTAAATGACTTAAGTGATTTTTGTACCTGCACGATACCGCGCGAACTAAAATCTATATCGACTTCATTGAGGTGCCGAAAACATTAATACATCAATTTTATATACATTTTCGTCATCCTAATCTTGTAAGTGCCCACATTTAGTTTGACATTTTAGCGAAAATATTGATAAACAATTGTGACAAATTCTCGGTATTATACATATATTCTATATTGCCTATTGTTCATTTATTATTAAAATATCCAATCATAATATTCAACATCCATCATACTGGGAAGTTGATCGTGTGGACCGAAAGGGTCGAACCCACATCCCAACTAGTTTAATTTTAGTTTAGGTATGAAAGTACCTGTCCTTTTGGATGTAAGAAACTAGCTTTACAGTTATATGTTTCGTTATTCTTTTCAAGATTACATACATAATAGATTTTCTGAGATGGGACTATAGAAGTTTATTTTTAAATAATAAAATGCTTTGACCATATTTGATTTAAAATGACTTCACACAGCTTACTGTATTCTACTCGTCAAACCCTTTTATTTGATACCCATGTCGACGGGTTGTAGAGAAAAAGGTAATCCGCCATTTTATGGTGGCCGCCATATTGGATGTAAAATAAAATTGAATAAACTATATTGTTTTGTCTTCAGAACCAAAGGTGTGTGCTAAATTTGAGCATCAACGGATATCGGGAAGTGATCGAAAATCAGAGAACGCAATTAATACAAAAAGCTTGTAAAAAACAAGGAAGTTATTGCATTTTGTAACTAAGCTTTATTGAAAAATAAAAAAAAATCACTTTGTTCAATTAACAATACTTACATTTTAATGCTTGTAAATAAATTTCTATAAACCTTAACTTTTTTTTGAATTTATCACATGAAATGAATAGGTTTCAAGATGATACAGTCCAAATTTTAGCGCTAAATATGCATTTGTTAATTAACAATTGGACAAAATGCAATAAGCTCAATATCTCGAGTTTCCGTTCACAAAAATGAACTTTATTTTTTTTAAATTAACGGTCTCAAAATCCTCTACCAGATCTGATAAAAAGTTTTAAGTTAAATTTTAAAAATGGCCGAAAAAATGCAATTGTTGTTATTTAATTTATAAACAAATGTAAAAAAAGCAACCAAAATAGCATTAAAAAAATTTCCTTTGAATTGCATTCGAAAGCTGGCATCGATATCTACACTTTGAAAAAAGAATTTTTCATTTTGGACTCAATGGCATAAAATGGCGGGCATCTCAAATTTTAGATAACAAATGCAATTTTGGCTAATGGGTTCAGTATTTTGACACCAATTTTTCAGGATCTTTTTATAACATTAAAAGGTATATTTTCTGAAAGTTTGATGCAAATTGGTCTAGTTGACCGTCTTGGGTTCTAAAATGAAAAAAATTCTGTTTTTTTCTCGTTTTTTTTCAGTTTTGTAGGTTATGTACGTACTTCAGAGACTTGAACCCAAAGTCAATTTATTAGAAATTTTATTACGAAGAGACTAGTTTTTAGTTTGCCCCGATCCGACTTATAGAACCGGAGTTATTCATATTTTAAGGTCGAAAAACGCGGTAAAATTTTTTTAATTGTTTATAACAAAAGCAGCACAAGGCTCACGAGGTTCAAAACTTATGAATATACTCCTGGTGATACCCCAAACAGGATAAAATCATAATCTTGCTGTTACCAGACAATACCTATCTTTTCATTTTTTTGGCCTTTTTTTACTGGACTAGGAGCATTTTATGCAAAAATTTGAGAGGAAGTATGTGTGCGTGTGTGTACGTACGTATGTGGTCATTTTTTCCTGCACGATATCGCGCGAACCAAAAAAGATAAAGTCTTAGTTGAGGTGTCTTTCGAAATGTATTAACGGAAATAGGATCTGAAAAGATTTTTATAAAATTTGGTCGAGCCGTTTTTTGGTTTAACCGACATAAGTGATTGTTGTACCTGCACGGTATCGCGAACCATAAAAGATATCGTCTTAGTTAATGTGCCGTTCGAAAAATATTAACCAAAATATGATCTGAGAAGATTTTCATAAAATTCGGTTGAACCGTTTTTTTTTTTGTTTAAACGACGTTCGTGATTTTTGTACCTGTACGATACTGCGCGAACCAAAAACTATATACTCTTTGAGGTGCCAAAAGAAGAATATTAAAGAAAAAATGCTCTGAAAAAATTTCAGAACATTCAGTCGGGCCTTTTTTTGTTTAAACGGAAAAACTTTGGATAATTGTCAGAAAGACCTTAAATTGATAAGTTTTGATAATATCTAATAAACTCGACGGAATGAGATCCGTTCTATACCAAGTGATCTTTTTTTAATTCTGCACAGCGGTAGACTTCGAACAAAACATCACTTGTCAAAATCCGACAACCTTTAAAAATCGTGCAAAAATTTCGTTACCCTTTACAAACATCACGAATTTTTCAAACCTTGGATCAGACGGGGAATTGTTTTCTACGCGTGATACAGTTTCAGGAAATTGCGGTTCATCCCGGGATTTCCAGTAGTTACCGCAAAAAAAAATTTTTTTTTTGTCAAGTGTGACAAGTACTTTACATTAATTAGTTTTGCTAATATCTTCGGAAAGCTTTGGAATTTCCAAATGAAGTCATTCGCTTCCCAGTTTATAAACGGTGCCGGCGCTTCAACACGCTCAATACGAATTCGAACACCTGCTTTAGTGTAGCGAACGAAATACGGAGGAAATGTTTGTTTGCTAACGTTCAGGAAAAACAAATTCTCTAGAAAAATCTTGTGGATTTGTAACTATTATATGTAGTTATTTGAACTAGCTTCTCTCAGGATTGCTTTGTCATCAGTTCTGATACTAGTCAATTTCCCACTAGTGCTAAACGTATAACTATTTTGTAAGAAGTCAATTTATTCCATCTTCGTTCATCATACTGGGAAGCTAATCGTGTGGACCGAAGGGGTCAAAACCACATCCCAACTAGTTTCTATATGATCCCAGTGTCGTCTCATCCTAAATTTTGTCATCATATGTACGTTAAGAGTGTATGTAGATACAAAGTATAATTTTCTCAAAAATTTGAAAAAACATTATTTTGAGATATTCTAAAAATAAAATTTTCAAAATGCCGGAAAAAGTTTTATTCTTATTAATAATGTTGCATATCAAATTAAAGCAGAAGAAAGTGGTGCTACTTTCAGCTTTCTATGTCAAGTAGTTTTTGAACTAGAGCCCGGGCCGGCTCTGTTGTTTTATGCGCGCGGTGCAGTATACCAGTATGATCCTTATTTTTTCATCGCAGTGAAGGACAATGGAAAAATTGCGTCCCAGTCGAATTGCGCCTGTTGCAAGTGCACTATTGCCAATATGAAAGCGCCGCCCCTGTTTAAGTGCAATGGGACAAGAGGGTCTTGGAGAAAGTGGAGAATATTTCGCCAAACCGCGATTTCTTGAATGGAAAAGTTGCTTCTATAGCAGGTTTCAATCCTTCTTCTGTCAAGATCCTATGAACCCAATCTCGGTTCAACCTCGTTTTCATTTGATTTCGAATAATCGCCTACCTGAGAAGAAACTTCCTGAAGAGTGAACTTCCATCATGATTTTGATAGTTTCCTGCAGCTTCTCTGCCATCCTTCTCATTGTTTCGTGAGCTTTGAGACTTTCCGATATATTCTGAATTCTGCAGAATTTCGCCAACCACGACACTCTTCTTCCTCGGCGTAAAGTTGTTTTTTTTTTTCATTTTTTTTCTGGCCTTGTAGTTCTCCCAGGCAGATGAGCTATCGCCCTTCATTACCTAATTTAAGGCCCTTTTAATATCCCTCTTCTGCACTACCAGAGTGTATGATCATTATCATCTCTACTGGCATAGGAGGCAGGGCCGGTTTGGTTTTTAATTTGGACCGGTGCAGTATGCCAATTTTTTGGGCGCCCTGGACTAGAGCAATTTAAAGATTTCAAAATTTGTCAAAATTGTGCGTTTTTCGGTTTTTTGAAAATTTTAAAAGTCCAAAAAATCTGAAAATTTAGTTTTTTCTTAGTTCCCACCAGAACAACACATATAAAAAAATTAGGTGATTTGAAGTTCAAGAGGTCCAAAATAAATTAAAAATTGGTTGATTTGTTATGGAATGACGGATATGGATGGATATTTTTTGTTTATTAACATAAAATACATTTTTATTTTTTTGGTTTTATCATTTACTTGTCTTGTAACTATTGTGTATAAAAATAATGAATTAATCGCAGTTAAACGTATAATCCACTAAGGTTTGTTTGTTATACTTATTGGATAATTAGTAAAAAAAATTAATAAATAAATAAAATATATTTTCTTAAATGAAAATATATAAAAAAATTCGAAGAAAAAAATATGAAAAAAAAAATTAAATAAAAAAAAAATAAAAAAAAATACAACTCACAAATCAAAAAGCTAATCTCTAGATTCTTTGTATTAATAATAAAAAATATTTATCTAAGACAATGTTCTAGATCAAAGAGGATCGACGTTATTTCGCGAATAACGTTTCCACTAGTATTTGCACTATTTAACTTGGTTTACTGGAGTACATATCTCTTCAGGGAAGATGAGGATGAATAGACAATTTTTGTTTGTCATAGGATATTATATAAAAAAAAATACAAATCAGCCAGAAACTACACAACAGCAAAAACAAAACCAGGAACATACAAAAGACGAAAAAAAATAATAATAAAATTAAATTAAAAAATATAAATAATTTTGTTATTAACAACAGCAACTAACAACAACCAAGAGCAACAAAATACGGTAAAGTATAACATAATTTTTAAAAATAACAAAAACATAATACGAGTAAGAAAACAATGATTTTGTGTAAAAAATATAAATTAAAAATGGAAATCCCTTTTTTAACATTATAAACGAAAAAAAAACATAGGCGTTTCATATTATAAAAGTATTAAAAGATGAAATCGAAAAGAGTTATCAACACTAACAGAAGAACTAAAGACTTCCAAAATGGCGGATTAGTAGTAACAACATGGCTGGACGACAAGACTGTTGTTGCACTATGAAAATCAAAGTCAACAGTGCTCAATTAAAAATAATAATATACAACTCGAAACATAAATGAAACACGCAATCAATTATGGACTAAATATATAAAAATAAATATATATGAAACAAAAAAAAACGCAACACAAAAAAAATGATGAATTAAATTTTTACTCAAATTTAGGTACTTAATAAAAAATAAAAATAAAAAAATAAAAGAACAAAATAAGCACAATTAAATAAAAAACTGTGAGGTGTAAGATACTAAACGTAAAGATTATTAATAAATAAATAAAAAAAAATAACTATAACCAAAATGGGCGTGTGGTTTATGGGTAAATTACATTTTTATTATTAAGTTTATGTTCGCTATGATACATATATATATTTAATTCATAGTTGAATTGTAAATTTTAGTTTTTTTGCAGATTTTATATAGAATATTTTTAAAAAAATTTTATCTTTTAAAATATATATGAATTTTTAAATAAACATTATAATTTTCTTTTTTTTTTGTTTTGTTATTTTTTATATTATGTATATATTTATTTTAGTTGTGATAAGAGAAGTTAAACTTCATTCAATTTGAATTAATGTTGAATATATGATTTGTTAAATTGAAATATAGCATTTGTTATGTTTTTTGAATTTAAAACAGATTTTAAAGTTAATAACAACAAATTTTTGATTAATAATGAAATAAAAACGAGAAATATTTTTGATTTACCATCTGCAATGTAGCTATTGTTGCTGAAAAATGTACTCACTGCTACGAGAAAACGTTTCGTTCACCTAAATCAGTGGTTTCCAAACTTTATGGTACTGCAACCCCTCCTGTTGCAAAAGAAACCTTTGGGGCCCCCCAATAAAATAATGTTAATTTTCATACTAGGTGGGGTGCGCCATCTAGACCTTTGATATTTCAACATTAAGTAACTCCAACATTTTTAGCCGATTTTGACAGCAAGATTTATTTAGGATATTCACTACCATTGAAATGACAACCTCCATTCAAAACTTAAAAGGCACCTCTTGTTCGGAAATTCGGCACAACATTGATCAGCATTTCGGGCGCTATATATAAGAGTTACTTCGGCTCGTACCCTAGCTTTGAGTTTGTCAATGGCTTCCTGGCATAGGCTTTACTTTTGCAAGAACTTCATCATATTGGCTGCGGTGTTGCAAGGTGCGCCGTCTTGTTGAAAATAGGTTCGTCAGACATTTTCACGCGTTTTCCGTCACACAAAATGCGCCTACATAAAACTAAAGCGTGCGCCGCCGAACTTGAAAAATGGTCCGATGATGGTTTTTGAGCAAACTCCGGCCCAAAAATTGACTTTTTCGTCATGCAGTAGTTTTCGTGAATGACGTTTGGGTTCTCTGTTCCCCAATTTCGACAGTTTTGTTTATTGACTCCGCCAGAGAGTGTAAAATGAGCTTCGTTGGTCATCAAAATTTCGGCTCGGCATTTCCATATTGTAAGCGTCGCGGCTTGTCCGTTGGTAACAGATTTTGAATAAGTTGCATTTGGTATGGGAAGAGATGAAGATCTTGCTTCATATACCTCGTCGAGTCGTTCCAATCACGTTTAACTTCTGACATCGGCGGAGATACGACACATTTGGACACTTAGTCTTACCGCTACAACAACTTCATTGGAGCGTCGCGGGCGTGGTCGAATGGGACGCTGACGTGTGGCTACAGACCCAAATTCTTCACAAAACTACGAATTGCTGAAGGCGCCGAAATTCTCCTACATTTTTTACGATATCCACGCGCGATTTTCACAATTGAACGATTGTTTTCAATATAAGGCGCTACAATTTCAGTTCGTTCTTTTGCTGTGTATTGACTTGACTCATAGTTAAAATGGTCCTGATTGACTTTTCAGAATCGTCTACACTTGTCGAAATCGGGTGAGAAATGTAAGAGTTATTCAATGTTGAAACAACGTAGGTCTTGATGGCGATGAAGTGTATAATAAAAAAGACACAATAAGATTTAAGTTGAAATTAAAAAATGAGTCAAAAAAATACAAAATATAAAATCATCCGCACCCTCTTTTTGAGCTATAAGCGCACCCCTCCTGGGGGTCGCGCCCCCCATTTGGAAAATGCTGACCTAAATAAACAAATAAATATTAGGGGGTGTTTTGGGGGTACAAACACCCCCCTAAATAAAGGAAAGAAAATTGTGAATACATACGTCATTCGAAGCTCATTGTCTAAAGTGAGCGACGAGCGAATATATAGAAACATTTTTGGAGTTTATTCCGATTAAGCGGTTGCAGATGATCAACTTGGGTTTACAACCACGGTATACAGAAACCGAATGTAATGTAAAAGACTGACATTTTCGAATACCGTAAAAAATTGGCGCCTAGCCTATACCATGGTCTACAACCAGTTGTCAACTAGGCCAAGTTGTTAACGAGTTGCACATCTGTAGTCCTGTTCATGGTTGTAAAAACCTTTGTTAAATGGTCAACATTTTTAAATATTTAGTAGGCGAAGCTTCCAGGTTGGCAACCAGTTTGCGCATCTGTAGTGACGTTGACAACGGTAGTGGGACAATTGACTATGACTTGATAAAAACTACTTTAATGTTGTATTAGCTACCTTGAAAAACGTATTAGAAATAATGCCGACGTTGAGCTCAAAGCGGTATTCGAAACAGCTTCTGCTTTGTTACAAATGTATGTAACATACAAATGCCTTGCAAAGGAAGAAGACAAGTGCGAGCTTCTACAAAATCAACTGTTTTATCGCCTTTGTAAAGCATGAAATAAGCCATCTAACTACTTGTTTTCCAATCATCGGAAAACATTACTGCTATATGCAGCATTTTGTCCCAAAACTGTGTGACGTAGAGAATGACGTGTGCATTGCAAAGTCCAAAAATTGTCAAAGCTGATTTTAAAACTCTCGGGAAGTGTGCTGCTCTGATAACAGGCCACAGATAAGAGTGCTGTGGAAGTACTGGACCACTGGCACGCGGGCTTATACCCTAACATTCCCTGCCTCCTAAAAGTCTTGGCCAACCTTTCCGTCTCAACGGCTACTCCGAAGAAGACATTTTTTTCTTCAGAAGATTGAAATCCTCTTTGCGGAATACCATATCTCAAGACAGACTGAATAGGTTGGACTTACTTAATGTCCACTACATAACTCAGTTCGACCCGGAGAAAGCTGTCCGATATCCATGCAGCATCTGTTTACGGATGGGTGAACACAACTCCATTGCGCACCCCACAATGGACTCCGATAATTGCCTTTCTGACTGTATGTAAGTTATGGATGAACAGTCGTTATAGTAATGGAATTGTTATAAAAAAAAAACTTTGACAGAGCTCTTACATTTCTAAAATGGCTCAACGCCAAAGCTTGATTGATCGGCCAGAGAGAAAACTGTCAATCCAGTTATTTAGAATTGTGATCATATAAGAATAGCTGAATTTTTCAGCACCTTTGATAAATTTTCTTCATATTTGAAAAAATTTCGAAAACAACTCGTAATTCCAATGAATGAATTTAATAATCTTGTGAGTCAAGTAATTTTAAATTCTTAATAAAATCGTAATGCCCAAAAAGTATTGATTTTACATTCGGAATGGTCCAAAATTTGGTGGAATCCAGATTACAAGTCTAAAATAATAAAGTACTGTACTCTGCCTAAGCTGTCGAAATTGTATCTATACTTAAATTCTGGGAGCGTCCAAGGGAAGGCCAATGAAAATTACGACTAATCAGTGTATTATTGATTGGACTTCCAGCTTTATAGTCTAAGAGCCAATGAACGGCAGACAGTAGATATTTCGACAAACCTCAAATTTTGTCCAAATTTGTGTCCTACTGTGCAAGAGATTGGGACTAACTAAGGCCGGTCGCGTTAGGTTCAGAGCTACTCATATGTTAAAATCTTAATGTTTGAAACGCTTTTTAAGCGGAAATAATAAAACTTGTTAAAAATAATAATGACTCCACTAAATGCTATAAAATATCAATATTTTAATAATAGAATCAGCATTATTTCTTTGACCAAATATCACTAAACCCTTGCTTCACCGGCCGAACTGCGCAAGTTCAAGCAAATTGGTGAACTGAACTTTAAAATAACTTCAGTCCGCATACCATTTCCACATATTCAACTGAGACCTCAGTTCGCCCAACTGGACTTACACTGAAGTTAAACGTAAAAGCTAGCTCAAGAGAGAATAATCATCTGGAATAATGGAATGCCATTCGGGTGAGCTTTTGCATTTCTAAACTTCTGACGCAAAAGCAAAAACCATTTCAAGCATTTATGTGGATTGAACTGAACATTATTTAAGAGAGGTAGGAGAAGCCGGGCGCAATACAGCCATACATCAAGATTTCAAATCGAGGCTCACCGCCACCTCCTCATACATCCCTAGACTTCCCCTAACCTATCCTTTCTTTTTTCTATTTTTCGAAGTTCCTACTAGGCATTGCACCATGACATGAACGACGCTAATATAAAGGGTGACACCTAAGGTTAGACTTTCACTTACTCTTGAAAATATTCATGCTGCCTTTCAATATCGGTGTTCGAATGGCCAAACAATTATTCAAATCGAGTTACTCCTGATGCTTCTTAACTGCAGAACTTTATACGAAAATTTGTTGGCTTTTTTGGTATCATTCCACTTCAGAAGATTGGTTTGACGCCCCTGTTCATCAAGTTTGGCAATAAGCTCTTGAGTTTTATTTAAGTGAATCATTAGGTCAGTAATTGATGTCTTATTATGGTTTAGTGCATGGCTAACCCTAACTTGCATACTTTCCTCTTACCGCCAAAAAACCCACTAAACACTAGATACCACTAAAGGAAATTCTAAACCACCAGTACTAGTGGTAAATCCACTAAGTTGGCAACGCAGGCCACTCACAAGGAAGGAATGAAGTCAAAAATGAAAATGTAGTTCACGCACGTTATGTTTCACTGAAAAAAGGAGATTTGAGAGCCTTGACAGATTTTAGTAGGCTTTGTTTGTATTTACATAGCAGCCGTTGGATTATTTCTGGTTCTATATTATTGTCGGATGCTTAAAATGACCCAAGGTAGGTGAATGATATTAATACTTCAAATTCGCGCTCCTCTTCCGCTTGAATAACTACTCCACGAAATCTAAGCTATGAAATTGTCTTTTCACGCTTTTTTATTACAATTGCAACTATCGAAGATATTGTGGTATAACGTAAATATTACAATAAATAACCAACGACCTATATTGCAGACTGGTGTAACGGACTACTTTTTAAGAAATCAAAAATAAAACATGATTTAATAATCATGAACAAATACATAAATTGAAACCATTTATTTAAAATATTTTGTAAATTTTTTTGTAACTTAATTTATTAGTAATAGGAATTCTAGGATCTTCCATGCAACTTTTTATTAGACTTTCTACTTATAATTAATTCATCCCGACGATATCCTATCATCTCAGTTGTTAATCGACATCACACTGCCATCATCCTATGAAAGGACCAACTAACATCGATCGATGACACAGTACCATCTACAAAAAAATTAAAGTAAAGGACATACTTATGCATTTATTTTTCAAAATGTCGTAGCTTTTTTCTACCTGCTTCCTGCCAACGTTCATCATCTTTCTTCAATATCACTACATTTGCCGTCAAAAAAATTGAGAAAAAAAACTATATTAGTTTTATTAAAATATTAAAATTGTAAATTTAAGGCAAAAAAAATTAGTTTAATTACTGTAAATTTTTATATAAATAATTTCGTTTGTAAGAAAATAAATGGTTTCAATTTTCGAATTGTGAAAAGCAAAAACTAACACGATTAAAATCTGTTTTAATAATAAACTTTAAAATAAAAAATAAAAATAATTTAATAACACAAAAATATCACATGACTAAATCTTTTATCATTAACACATTCTGTATATATTAAAAGAAGTCTCGTAATGGTTTCTCAGCAGAAAAACATTGTTTATAAATCTTTATGAAAACAAAAAACAAACAAAAATTTTCTTTTCTAGTTTAGTAATTTTAGCTAAACAAAAATATTTATAACACGACTTCCATCTCTTTAACTTTTGTATATGAAATTAAGAAAAAAAAACAAAAAATTAAATAAATAAAAAAACAACTTCTTATCGAACCTAAATTATATTTCAAAATTTCCTACATTGGTTTCAGAAACAATAACAAAAAAAATAATAATCAATTTTACAAAACAAAATTATAAAAAGAAAACAAAAATATTTAATAAAAAAAATCAACCAAAATATCAATATTCAATTATTTTTAAATTTATTTTTTTTAATTTTTTTGTTTTTAAATTTTTTTAAAAAATATTTTTAATTAATTAAAATTCGTTCAATTTATTTATAAATAAAAAATAGTTGAAAAGTGAGTGGAGACTGTAGTTTGTTAGAATTTAATAAAAAAGAGATCTGCACAGAAAAAAAATTTTAAACTAAAATACAGGGTTAATTAAAAGTAAAAAAAAAACAAAAAAAAACACGTCATGTTACATATTAAACGAAACGAAAAAAAGTATAAAAATTCATAATATTAGGTAAAATTAATTATTGATATGTAAAACATAAATAAATTTGCATTTGTAAAGGAAAAAATAAAAATGCATCGGTATTATGTTTATATACTAAGATTACGGATTAATTTTTTTAATGAATAATTTTATTTTTATTATTAATAATAATAATAATACGAAGAAAAAAGGAATTAAATTTATTGTTTTATTTAGGAGACTAGCAAAAACCTGCGTACGTTGCAACGCCTTTCAATAAAAAGGATTATGTGTGCACAGTCGTGGTAGGAAAATTTATTTGATTCAAGACGACGTCATATAGTTTACTTACTTACTCAATATCATACGCTTTCACTTTATATCCATACCGAGTGCGAAGAACGGACAAAGGAAAATCGCTATTTTGTGCTGGACGCCATTTTGAATTTGGAATGACGTAACACAGATAACAGTATTCTTCTTGTCACACCCCTTCATTTGATACCCATGTCGAGGGCGTTGTAAATAAAAAGATGTGCACCCGTCTTGTGTTGGCCGCCATTTTGTGTTTGCCGCCATATTAAATTTGTAATGGTGCCACACAGCTAAATGTATTCAACTTGTTATACCCTTTCATGTGATACACATATCGATCGAGTGGCTTGTAAAGAAAAATGTAATCCGCCATTTTTCTTTTGACCGCCATTTTTAATTTGAAATGACGCTACACAGCTAATAGTATTCTGTTTGTCACATCCTTTCATTTGATATCCATGCCGAGCGCGTTGTAAAGAAAAAGGTGTGTTGACCGCCATTTGAATTTGGAATGACGCCACACCGCTAATTGTATTCCATTTATTATACCCTTTCATTTGATACGGGGAGCACAATTGTAAAAATCGGCCGCCATCTTGGAACCACCTTCTTGATTTTTTTTACAAAATGGACCAATTGCGTTGTCTTGCGAACTATGCATTTGTGCAAAATTTCAAGTTGGTAGGTTGTATTTTCTACTTTTTATTCTGTTAAGCTTCCACCATCATATGTGGCCGCCATTTTGAATTTGAAATGATGCCACAGAGCTAATAATATTGTACTCGTAAAGCCCTTTCATTTGATGCCCATGTCGAGGATCGGAAAACACAATTGCAAAATTTGGCCGCCATTTTGGAGCCGCCATCTTGATTTTTTTTACAAAAATGTCATAATGCACTGAATGAACATGAATGTGGGTCAAAATCAAGTTGGAAGATATGTAGAACGAAAACAATCTCGAAAACCGTAAACTTACTTCCACCTGTTTGGGTATCCATGCATTTAAAAAAAAAACAGATTTTTATATCTTCTAGTTTGGCTCCAACGCATGACGGTTCGCACAAGCAGACACACAGACGGTCAGATACTTTCTTTTATTAATATAGATTGTTTTGAATATTTCAAGATACATAATTTTAGAACAACAAATTCTAAAAGAAATTTGCATAATAAAAAATCTTGAACAATTTCAGATTAAAACAATTATAATTTATTATCAAAAAACAGAAAATTTTGTGGAAATGCCAACAGTTTTTCTTCACACATTTTCATTCATAATTAATATTTTGTGATGGAAACTTTTTATACATATGTTACATATGAGGTGTGAAAGATATGAACCAAATATTTTTCTTTAGTACTCTTGAAATAAAAATCAAATATTAAGAATGTGTGTGTGTATCTCTAGTCTTGTTGGTGAATTTCTGCTCTGTAATTTCGTCCTTTCATCTTTTTTGTGGTGTTAAATATAATTTTCAAAAAAATTATGCATATTTAAAAAAGATAAATTTTGCTATTATTGAACATCCAGAACAACATGTTTCCTCGATTGAGTGATTTAATTGATGATGTTGCTGAAAAATTTTAATCATCATATATTTCATTTTAATTGGAAATGAATGATGTAAAGTCTGGCGTTTTAATGCAGTCCAGTCATTTCGTTTTTCTATAAATCTTTTTGTTATCTATGAATTAGTTTGTGAATGAATGGGTATAAATTACACAGGACCACAAAAAAAATCGAAGTCTTGATACAGAAAGGTGAAGTACCTTCCGGTATGTTTTTCGGTGTGCTAAAAACGAATCTGAGGTCAGAATTGACCCATCACCCTTAGATTTCGCCCCAGCACCCCCCCAGTACCCCCAAAGGGTCAAAATTTTACCTTTTACCCTCACCTTTCTGTATCAAGACTTCGATTTTTTTTTGTGGTCCTGTGTTATTTAAGAAATTTTTCGCGGTGTTCAAACTCTGCATTTTAGATTGCATGGAAGAAGTGGATCTGCATTTCCTGAGCAAGAGACAGTATAATTTATTTGACGATTCGATTATGTTTCGATATGCATTACGACCAAATCAACAAAAAATGACTGCATACAAAGACAGCCATTTTTTATAAAAACTCACACTTTCTTTCTTTTACTCTTTTCCTATTTTCCAAACAAATATTGCGATCATGTCAAGTTTAATATCTTGCAAATTCGTTGCGCGTACATATTTATATAGTATATTCAAAACCTTTAAGTTAGTCAAATTGTCGAAAAAACCTCGTTTCGCAAAGTCAAATATGGAAAAAATAGAATAAATTCCGTAGAATTGATGATTTTTGGCGCTCGTAGACTTTTGCGAACGTTTCCAAAATGGCTTCAAAAGGGCCCAAAAAAGTTTTTCGTCTTTTCAAAAAAAAACTAGGCTTTATACAAAAAAGGGTTTATATAAAACTATTAGACTCTCGCGTACGTTGCAATGTCTTTCAATGAAAAAAAACCTATATGTGCACAGGCCGCGATAGGAAAAAGGTATAACGAAAAAAAGGACCCTATATTGAAAAAGATTAAAATAAATAAAGTGACTTAAAAATACGAATTTATAACGTAAGCTGGAACCCGATGCGCTTCGCTACACCCATCAGACAAAACTTTCAAAAAATATTAGTTAGTTGAAAGTTATATAAAAAATTTAAACGCAACCAAATCGATTGAAGTCGATCAAAAAGATTTTGCTGATCGGCTCGAGTGCTTACTGCCGATGAGTTGAATTTTTGACTCAAGCCAGAAATCACACAAGTCACAAACAAAAGGGGTCGTCCATCAATTACGTGAGGCGGTTTTTTGCGATTTTCGATGGTGAGATGTCATGAGACTTGATTTCTCCCTCAACCTTAAATCTACGTGCGATTTTTCAAATTTTAAAAATACGTAATTACAGACGTAACTACAAGATTTTATTTAAGATAATTGATAATTTGAACGCTTACTTGTCCTCCTCTATTCCACTCGCTTTTTCGGCCTGTAGTGAACACACAACTACCAAAACGTGCACTTATTAGAATTTCATTACGATAAAATTTGGCAAGCGCCCTTCCTGTAGTTCTATATTCTAAGGGCCTTTTCGTGGGTATAAACAAACAAGCCGTCGCCCGCATAAACTCACTTGATAATAATACAGTATTCCTCCTTCTTTTAAATCTTCTCTGGTTTACAAAACACTCCGCTGCACCCTTATTTAATATTTTAATATTACCAATAAATTAACACATCAGCAATTTTATAAAATAAATGTAGATTGTATTTTTTTTTTGTACACATACTGGAAAAGGCTCGCTACCCCTGGCCTAGTTAATGAAAGCAGCAATTTTTTAAATCAAGATGGCGAGCAAAAATGAAAATATGCAAAAGAATTTTTGTTATTTTGGGTTAAAGTAAATTATATTATTAATTTAGTCATCATTCTTACAATGGCTGCTATCCATTGGTATTGATAAAGTTAAACTACCCTTGCTACATATACATTTTTTTCTTTAATAATGATTTTAGGAGTATTTCGACCTGTCTTTGCGAGTAAACAATTTTACGAATTGGTTACCCTGCTTGTATCGTACGCCGCAGAATTTGGCGAGTCGCGTGTTTGGCTGGACGGTGGTGGATAAACAATAGAGAACTACAGAGAACTATGCTACTTTCTGGCGTTCGCATAACCGACTATGTACAATTTTTTGTATAGGATTTAGTCATATCTTCACACACAGGTCGCTGCTGTGGCCTGAAATTTTTCGCCTTGAGGCCAAGTATCACAGCACAGTGACGTTCGTGCCTGAAGATACGGACTTCTTTCTATTCAGTCTCAAGCCGTGAATTTACGGCTAGAATTCGCACCGTATCCACTCGGGACAGAATGAAAGGCGCGAAAACCAGCCACACTCGATTTCGCCGCCTTTAAGTTTTCTTTGAGGCCATGAACATTTTTGTACATGAATTAACAACCTGTTAAGTTAAACTGTCGTCTTTGCCTGTGTGTCTGTAGGGAATCATGACTTCATATGCATCCCACGGCGTGTCAGGCGGATACCTGAAGTCCTCATACGTCAGTCTGATTGAGTAATGTGTGGCACCTGCCGACATGGCATTTAATGGAGAAAGATGTTTTACTTAATTAACCAGTGTTCTCGAAATTTTTCTTGAGGAAAAAAAATTACGTGATATTTGCCGAGAACCCCCCCCCCCCCCACCTCTTCTTCCACGTGATATTTGGTCAGATTCGGCTCGATCAGAGTAGTCTGGTGGATGCATGAGGAAGGAGTGAACCTCGCGTTTGAATTCTTGGATGTTTTATGAGATCATTTCTTTAAGCAGTCGGCTAACCCACAACGATCAGACAACCGAGAGACAGCCTCTTCGGCGTGTTATGCCTCCTGAAACAAGAAAAAGACCGCTAATAACTGGTTAGGCCGGCGAGATGCGTTATTAGGGCTACCAGGTTACTGTCTGTTAAGACTCGGAGTTTGGTCTTAGTAAGCTGGAGGAGGTTGTTAACTTTTGTTCATGAGTTCACTAATAAGTAGGTACTTAATAACCCTGAATGTCCCGCAAATAGCGTCAGGACTGTTCAACGGGATGCAGGCGCCTATTTTGGCTAAGCGATCTGTATGCTCATTTACCATGTCTACATTGCTATATCTTTTTAGGATACACAATAAAAGCGCTTAACTAACAAAACTCGCAGATCTAAAAGTAATATGGTTCAAGCCCTCTCATATTTCTACCCTTGAATATCATCTTCATACACGCAAAAACATTCATCCACCATAATACAACAATTCTCCTAAATAAAACAATAAATTAAAATTAATTAAAAAGAAAAATGTTCTTACTTAAATAAGTTTTTTTATAATAAATCTATACGCACTAAATTCAATTACGGTGTAATTAAACTCGACAACAAATCAAGAAAAAGAAACACGTTTAAAATTAACAAACAAAATGTGTGAACAAAGTGAAAAAAAAAGTATTAAAATAAGTATTAAACACTATAATTTTAGTACCACTAAAATTAATTAATAAGAAAATCCCTCCCCTCCTTTTGTAAATAAAAACAAAAAAATCTTTAACAGAAAAGGGTTTTAAAAATGAGAATAGATCAGAGTTTAGTAGATAGAAATATAGAGAGATGACGATGAGAAGGTCTTTTTTTGGGTTGTGTTTGAAAAGTATATTATATAATAAGAAAACCTTAAGAAAAACAAAAATATAGATTGCCATTAATTTATGTAATTTATCAACAAACAGCAAGAAAAATACAACCGCAAAAAAAACAATTATTTAGATTGTAGATTTTTAATCGTTATTAATTTTTCTATAAAAATGAAACAAGAAAAATTTATTTAAAGAAAAACAAATACAAAAAAACAATGCGTAAGAAAAAAATAAACACACTAATGTTTTTAATTTACTTTGATAAAATGACAAAATATAGAAAATAGTAAAGAAAACCAAAAACAAAAGATATTAAAATATAGACAGAAAGAAAAAAAATATACAAGACTATAAATGATGTTGTTAAGTTAGCTAAAAGCCTGAAAACAAGATGAAAATAGATTATTTAATGAAAATTAACAAAAACAAAACGTAAATTGTTTCTATAAAACAAAATATCAAAAAAAAAAAAACACAGCATGTAAAGAATAATTTAAAAAAACATGAAAGCGATTATTTCATAAAATCTAGGAGCAAAACTGTTATAAAATATGAAATCAAGCAGTGGAGGAAATTTTAACAGAAAAAAATGTTGTAAACCCAAAAAACCCTATGATTATTGATATGTTTGTATTTATATTTTATGAAAAAATATATTATATAGAAAAATCAAACTTTTGTTTTTTAATAGGTTTTGTTTTTATAATACATATTTATTTGGTATTATAGCACAAAGATTACACATCTTAACAACTAAGAATCAATAATGTGACCTGTTTTTGAAAGACTAGAAGCTCAGGAAAGGCCCTTTATACTGTCGGTCGACAATAAATTTTTTTCGTATAGAGTTCAATGTCGAACAACGGCGCTAATCGGAAGATAGTGAAGAGAGAGAAAAGTGAAGGTAGGAACTGCCACAACCAAGCCGTGATATTTTTTATTCCACCTACACCCAACCATTATTATCGCGACTCTGTTATAGGAGAGTGGAGTGTTATGCTTCGCTGGAGTGTTATGCCTCCTGCAACGAGTTTAATCTCTTCAACCAACCGTTGACATGCGCTTTGGTGGAGCGGGGAAGGCTACGACAGAAAGAATAAGGAATGGTAAGTGGGAAGAAGAAAGAAGGAAAGTTATGTGGGTGGGAATGTGGAGAAGGCGAAGGACAGTGGAGCTGCCGTGATTCGAACCCGGGACCTCGAGGATGGTAGCCAGACGCCCTTGCCCTAGACTACCGAGGCCCCCTTCCTATTGGTTTGTAAAAAACGTAGTTTCTCAAACAAAGATTGGCACATTTTATTCATAAGCTTAAAATAATTCGTGATACGAGCGATAGTTTGCAAAAGTAAGACCTAATAAGCTGGATGCATATGGTATAATATGATCATGCCGTCTTAGCCTATTGACAAGCATTAAAAACAACTTCCATCTTTCTCTTACATACGGAATGTAGTTTGGGGAAAATTAGACTACCATACCTCAAGTGGGACATAATTAGAGCAATCCCAAGCATATTTCGCATATCAGGGTGTGAGAAGGCTACAGCTTACCCATAGTTGACGTAAGCAATCATAGACTTTTTGAAGAACTCTACTCGTGTGACTACAACTAAATTTAGAATTAAACTCAATACCTCGATTTCTGACTAAGTCAACATAAGGCAAGATGACATCATTTGTTACAACTGGGGCCAGTTCGTGTATGGCGAAACAATTGAAGTCGAAAAATTTGGGAGATGAAAATTTTAGCGTTCGCATAGGTCGAAAGAAATATTTTCGTGTCCTCGATAGAAACCACAATATTGAAACACGAAAAATGTTACCAACAACTGCTGTAAAAATATACAACAATTTAATATTTGAAAATTATTATCATAATAATGCAAAAACTCGATAACCCAAGAGCTTTCGAGTGCCTTACGTCGGCATCAGACGAAAATTTTCAATTTTTCGACCTACGCGAACCCGAGACGAAAAAAAAATGTTCGTTTTCGACATACACGAACCGGCCCCTGGTGCGAGAGTACTTAATACAAGTCCTACTAACTACCAGGTATGAAGATTTTCTAGGATTTAATGTAAGTTTGTTTAATGTAAAAGACTCCTCAAATCATCGTTAAGCCTACAAATCCACTCAACGATTGAATCGATGGGCAAACTTTGGTAGAATTGCACATCATCAGCATACAAGTGAATATATATGCTCTTAATTACAAGAGGAAGGTCATTAATGTAGATGCTGAGCAGCAAACGACCTAGAATAAAGCCTTGTGGAACACCACGGCTCGAAAAATTTATCCTGGATTTTAACAATTTCAGAGCGACCAGATAAGTAGCTTAGAATTAATTTCACAGTAGTAGAACCAAGACCGAAATTACTATAATACCTAATTTCTGCAAGAGCTTTACATCATCAACTGAATCAAATGCTTTCGAGAAGTCTAGAAAAGTCGAGAAAGTTATTTGACTGTTGTCCAAGGCATCATAGACATCAGAAGATACTTTTAGTTGTGCCGTTTCACAATTGTGGCCAGATCTAAAGCCAAATTTCTATTTGGAAAGAAGACAGGGGCCAGTTCGTGTATGTCGAAAACGAAAATTTTTTTTCGTCACGGGTTCGCGTAGGTCGAAAAATTGAAAATTTTCGTCTGAAGCCGACGAAAGGCCAACGAAAGCTCTTGGGTTATCGAGTTTTTGCATTAGGCCACGAACAATTTTCTTTCGACCTATGCGAACGCTAAAATTTTCGTCGACAAAATTTTTCGACTTCAATTTTTTTTCGTACGATTATCGTCGTTCGCCATACACAAACCGGCCCCAGTTTTCTCAATATGCGAAATATGTTGCTTAAAATTACTTTTTCCAATACTTTTTACAAGAAACATAGAAGACTAATTGGACGAAAATCAGAGGGTTGCAAGGGGAAACTGCCCCCTGATTTTTTTTTGCATTGCTCCATTTCGAATAACTTAATTTTGAATAAATCGTCGAAATGGGTAAAATTCAGCTAACTTCATGTGGGGCACGTCAGCTTTCGGTGACATCTGTGGTCAAAAATGAACTAGAAGTTTAGTTTCTACTACCCATCCATTTCCGGTTATTTTCCCCATAAGAGTTTACAGTCCTTGTATAGTCTCCATGGCCACTCTCATGACTGTAGAGAAACTACTACAAGAGACAAGATGCACACAAGGTATGACAGCGCTGCATAATGTTTGCCAAGAGATTGAGCCCTTTTTTCGGGAGTGGAACCGGCAACGTCAGAATAACACGTCAACAGGGATGCTATGTAAAATCGAGACAGCAGTGACGCAAATAAGCTGTTGAATTTGTTTCTCGAGACCACTGATGATGTGTAGAAAGAAGTTCATCATCGCCCTGCAGCCCTGGAGGACGCCGACTACTTTGTCATGCGAGTAGGCAGTGTTCGAAAACCTTTGAAGGAATCAAACGATTACGAAAACATTTTGTTGTTAAACGATATCGATATCCATCTGGAGGCTAAAGCCAGCATTCGATTGCGAACGCGACAATAAAACTAAGTCGAACCAGCTGATCCGAAGCCCGTTAAATCCACGAAGTCGAGCGCTTACCAATCGGCAGGATGACTCTCGTCAACCCCCTTGGCCATCAAGGCGAACAAACTGAGAGGGAGCTTGTGCTGCTTCCATTGCCGATACGATGAGGAAGAAAGCACCTGTTCCTGTAGTTTCGGTGGTGGAAAAGCCATTTCTTGGGAAGAAACCTACCGCCATCACCAAAAAAACTAAAACGCGGGGGATCAAGATGAGCGAGCAAATTACTATTCGTCCGCGATATCGGATAGAATTTCTGATTGATTCGGACGCGAATGTGTCAATTGTTTAGGCCAAGGCGTTTCCAACCCACAACGGAAGTCCGAATGTCCTTCTGCAAGGCATCATAGCACAACAGATCACTAATCCGAGCTTTAGACATAAAGTTGCTTAAACTCCATCTCGGCTAGCGCCGACCATATTTTCAGAACTTTATCATTGCAGACACGACAAAAGACATTACCGGGGCGGACTTTTTAACAAAGTTTGTCACCGTCGACTACAACCCCAAGTCAATTCCATGCCAAATTACCGAAATATGCAAAGAGCTGTTAACGATGTACTCTAGCTGTTTACGAAGTAAGTAACACTAAAGGGAAATCCACATACGGGTCGACAGAAAAGAGGCCGATTAGTAACTAGTTTGCAACTGGTGGCCTTAGAGTTTAAGTGATCACGTACATAAATAGCAACTCCGCCTTTGCGGAGTCTGCCTCTGCGCCCTGATACCTGAAGTCCTCATCCCTCAGTCAGACTGAGTATTGGGTAGCCTTCATCAGGCCATGCCTGCCGACCTGTGCTGCCGGCGGCCTGGCCTGTAAGTTAAAGGGGGTGTTTAGTGGAGAAACATGTTTTACTTAATTTAACCTTTTCCTTGAGGAAAAATTAAGTGATATTTTCCGACACCCCCTCTCTCCACCACGTGAGATTGGGTGAGATTCGGCTGGGCCCCTGCCCCCTCAACACCTCACGTAATTAATGGACGAACCCTAACCTTTGTTTTCTCATCATAGATGTTTAGGCCCGGTTTCATGGGCACGGATATATCCACGGATAATAAATATCTTGGATATTCTGTCGGATATTTGGTGTGTTTCATCGACCGGGATAAATGATGCCTCCATATTCGAAAGTCTATGTTATTTTCGGACATAGAATTCGAACATAGTGTCAGTTGTTAATTGTTTTTCGATATCAGGTAAGGAAGTTGGCATTTGATTTTATTTTCTGTAAAATTGGAAAAGTTCGTTGCGTCAAATATGAAGTATTGTAAAAAAAATTAAATCCAAACATATCACCGTGAGTGTTTTTAACGTCAACCATAATTTTCAAAAACTCAACTCAACTCAAAAATGATTTATTCAATGGTTCTAATGTCATTTAATTATTTTCAAAAATAAATTGAAACTATTTGTTTTTAACGTCAAACATAATTTTCGAAATTTCGAACATAGCATACTAAATGAGGCTACGTCCAGCGGATATTTTTACGACCAACGCAACCCAGTCGTATTTATATCCGACTGAGATATATCCAGGTTGGTGAAATTAATATATTCGGTCTTATTATTATCCGGGTCGATGAAACCGGCCCGGCTAAATCACATAGCTTCGTTCTCCCAGGCTGCGACTTGAAGTGTTCACAAAAGGAAGAACGGAGAGGAATGAAGACGAACGAAGAATTTTGAAAAAGATGGACGAACGGAAAGGAAAAAACAGCATAACCGAAATTTTGAAGTGCGTATTTAATGATGGTTACGTTTAATTTGATTTTTCAGCAGGGTTCAAGAGAGAAAAAATCCAAGTGAGTATTAAAATAATAAACAAAAAACGTATGCAATGGCCTCGATTCCCAGATCCGACGGGAGGGAAGTGAGTGAGGATTTGACACTTTGCGATTCTCAAATCCGCAACCCCGAATTTCTTTTTGACATTTTCCGCGCTGTAAAAGTGTGATCCGCAACAAATTTTCTGCGGATTTGAACGACAAATGCGCCTAAGATAATCCGACATCGTATATTTCATTATCGCGTGAGTCTTCACTCCAAATTTTCGATTTAAACCAATCCGGGACTGCGGATTTGAGAATCGCAAAGTGTCAAATCCGCACTCACTTCCCCGCCGTCGGATCTGGGAATCGAGGCCAATATAAACGAACAAATGTCGAATCCGCAAAGACGAAAGCTCCTATGTAGTGATTTCTTTCTTTTCCTTTCTTTTAACGGAAGAAAGGAACGAACGAAGCTATCTTTTTCAACCTTTAGGCCTGTCCTTTGCTGCCTCTTTAAGTTCGACATGGCACCGCCAAAAAGGAACTTCCTGCGATGTTCATGTCATCCGCATATCCAAGTTATTGGGCCTTATCATGGTTGGCGCTTGAAGTGACCTATGAACTATGTACGCCTGAATTCGTTTTTTCCGACAAAAATCAGTCAATCCTTACTTTCACCAGTGAGCTTAACGTTGCGCATTTATCAACTCTTAGGTACTCCTAGTTCTGATAAGATCTTGTAAAACCACTCCCTTGTTACAGAGTCGATGTCTGTTGAAATTCGACATCTGGTATATATCGACATTTCTTTCCCAGGTTTTTCCCAGAACTTGCTTTAAGGTCAGGTCAGGACGGATATTGACCTGTTTGTCCTAAAACCACCTTGATATTCTCTATAAGGAATTCCGCTATAGAATTTGGTTTTTATTTCACAGAAATTGTGGATGTTTTGTAGCTAATGCTACGAAGTGAATGAAGCCCGTTACCACAAAATCTAAACTGCCCCAGGAAACATAAAAAACCATTTCAATACATAAAATGTTTATTATGATCATAATAATTAAAGTTTATTATTTTACATAAAAATGATAAATTTGAATGCAAAATGATTCAATTAAAAATAATGAATGCAAAATGATTCAGTTAAAAATATTAGTAAGGATTAAATATGACTTAAAGGTTATTCATGAGTACATCCATTTCCTTATCCATAGTAGTCTTTGTGTTCGCCATATATTGATCCAATTCTTTGTCTAACGCGTCCTTGTTAATATCTCCTCTCTGTCCTAAAACAATCATAAAATAATGAGAAAAATCAAACAAATTATAAAATGTATTTTGTTTAAAATTGAACTCTTTTTGCGACGTTCACAGCGAAATCCGATAGTTGTATACAAACCTAAAGGTCGTGTAATACCTCTTCCGCGACCACGTCCACGACCTCGTCCTCTTATATTTCTTTGCTGTGGTGGCTGACCACTTCTTCCGCGAGGTCTGGCTTGACTTCTTGAACGACTTCTTCCACGTTGTGGAGTTGAATTATATCTTTAAATAGTTTTATTTTTAGTAAACTATTGATTGATAAAGGAAGTGAGTAACTTACCTTCCTCTTGGACGACCGGTGCGCCCTTGTTGAGCCCCAACTTTTGTATTTGTTGAAATTCCGGCCGAATTCCGCCTCCTTAAAATGCGTCCTCTAGAAACGCCGTTTTTATTTGATGGCATGCGCCCCCTAGAACCACTTTCTTGAGTTAACTGCCTGCGCACAGGTGGATTTCTTTTGTTTCCACGGCCTCGAGGGCCATAAGTGTTTCTTGCACCTAGGCGGGCATTAAGAAGGGCAGTATTTGCTCGCGATCTACTAACTGATCTGAATCTTCGATTGATTCCTCTCGTTGATGTTGATGGGCGTCGAACATTCCTTATTCCTCGATTTATATCACTTTTGCTATTGCTTCTGTTTAAGTTCAACCTAGAACTTGATCGTCTTATGTTTGATGTTGAATTCGATCGCGAGAGATTTTGTCTTGATGAGCTCCTTGACATCCTACGACGAGGTGGTGGGGCTTTGCCTAAGCTGGCGCGTCTTGCGCCAAGTCTAGACGCTATATTAGAGGTAGAATTCGACCGTCTTAAAGCGGGCTCAACTAGATCGGCTTTCATTCTGTGGAAATTGGATTCGTTTTAACAAAATTTATTTTTATTGTTTTGTGGATGTTGGAACTGAACCAATTCTACATTGAAATTGGTATCTCAGATTGGAATTCAACGATTCTTACGTTGCAATATTTGACAGGCTATTTGCCCGTGTCAATTTTCCATTTGGTGTAACTCGTATGGCGGTCATAGCGCCCTTTTTAAGGCCGATCCTATTTTGTATCCCTCGCCTTGGCTGTATGTTTGGCTTTAGGCTTTTCTGTAAATGTCATCATCATTAGATTCTCTTAATTTTGGTATGATTTTGATTGTTGTAAATATTTTTTATGTTTTATTTATATTTTTTAATATTTATGTTCTTCTAAAGCATTTAATAGAGTATTGGAATTGCATATTACTCGTTTAATTCTTAAAGCAGCCTGAAATTTGTGTTTCTTGTCTAATGCCAATAAAAGATTGCGATTAGCTGCAGTAACACTTTTATATGTTCCATCTGAGGTTTCACTTAGTCGACGTCGGGGCATTTTTCTTATTGATTTGCTTCTAACTGATTGCATAATAGTGAAGCGATCATTTAGTGATATTTTTGTTGAATTGTTGACATGTATTTTATTCACCGACATTTTCGACATTTTATGTATCTGAAATAAAATTTGTAATAAAATGATTTTATTGTAAAAAATATTTTAATAAATAAAAAACTATAGGTATATTCTATATATTGTTTTTAGAGCGTTATCTTATATTGCTTGTAATCCTCCAGTACTACGTTGACAACTGCTAGAGGACTAAGGGAGTTAGTTTTTTTGATTTTCCTCTACGTGGGGACAAAAGATAAGAGGCAGGGACATTTCTTGGTAGAGGAACAATATCAATTCTCTTAAACTATATTCTAGCGCACTGAAGAAAATAAGGATCCAAAGTGCAGTAACAGAAAAGTTCGAGGTACAAGGTCTTGGGCAAGGTGATGGACTGGACCAATGCTATTCATGCTCGCCCCGGATAAGGTGATAAAGAAAACTAAAAGAGGCAGCAAAGGACCGAGGTTTAAACATCAAAACAGCCCAGAGCTGGAAGATTTAGAATGGGAATAAATATTACTATCAACGAACGCAACCTAGAAGTAGTCGATTCAACATTCTAACTTGAGTCTACAATTACAAATGTCACAAAGAAAAGACAGAAGGAACTATACGAATACTACTGACTAAAAGATCTTTTAATGCCCAAAAACGAATATTGGGCTCAAGATTTGAGCACAGAAAAACGAAACTCTCCCTCTCCAAAACCGTACTACGACATACTGCAAAGGACCGTTAAACCTGGAGAAATGCCCGGGAAGAGGCCAAAGCTCGGTTTATGCTGTAGTGCCATTGGATGGATGGAGGTTTTTTATTTACCCCTTCAAAACTTCGATTTCATGCCTGGGATGGTCTAGTATTTTCTGCTTTTTTAATAGCTTTATTTAGCTTCCCGTGACAATGCAATCTAACAATTTTGTAAAAAAATAGAGTTGGCGCTTCCAAGATGGCGGACGAATTTTGCGATAGGATTTCGATTTTAAAATGGCGGCGCCAATATGGTGGACGAATTTTGCAAATGTGCTCTGAATCTATTGAAAATCGGTATCGAGGGGGTTTAGGGCCACAAATGACGATTCTGTGTTCAAAATTTGAAAATTCAAAATGGCGGCGTCAATATGGCTGAATTTTGTAAATATGTTCTGAATCCATTGAAAATGGGTAGTTTTTAAGATCACAAATGACGAATATGTGGGAAAAATTTTAAAAAACCCATAATGAGAATTATTGAGTTTGTTGTCAAAATTAGAAAATTTAAAATGGCGCTAACAATATGGTATGCATAACTTATCAGTTCACCATCAGAAATAAATCCAAAAATGACTGAATTATCTCTAAAAGCAATACAATAATGATCAGGTTATTTCATTGATGTTTTGAATGCATCCAAGTTAAGGTTTCTGTATTGTGCTGAGAACTGTGTGGCGTTAGGGTGGTTAAAAATGGCGCTATTTGTACAATATAATCACAGCCGGAACAAAAGTTCTGAAGTTCCCGAACAAGGTATAGGGCAAGACTAAAATTAAGGACTATTTGAAGGAATCAGTACTTTTGTACAAGAACATTACCACAAACATTTAATAATAGAATTAAGGCTCAAACAGAACCAATGCGTTCCGATCGTTTTTTTTTGTTTTTCTTTGAAGTTCCGTCCGCTTGATTGTGGCTACCGTTCCGTTCGTCTCATGGAAGGTATATAAAAATGTACTTTTTATACTACGGCCTTTACTTTAAGCAGTTTTAATGTTAACATTAACGAAGTAAAATCTTGCTACATCGTCATCCCAATCTACCGAAATGAGCTTGAATGACAGTACTACAAAGTTGGATTTTTTTTCAAGTTAAAGGTTGACTTTTCCCAGATTATCTTATTGTTAAAGGCAGGACAATAGCTCAGTAGGAGAGGAGAGTGATAATTATCGACAAGACAATTGAGGTAGGCTCAACATTCATATTTTCTGAGTCCGAAAATAATATAAGATCTAAACGCCTTCCTAAAATATTATTCACACCGCTCATTTGGTACAAACCGCATGAAAATAAGGAATTCAGAAAGATGGATTCCCTAGAATTAAGTTTTCAGGAAGGTCGTTCGTTAACGTCCTCATCACAAGATACCCATAGAACATTGGGTAAGTTAAAATCACCTAAAAGTAGGAGTTCGTCTTTGGAATCCTTCATATTCTAGATATGATTTGTGCAAGAGTTTAGGATATCATAGACGTTTTGCCTTCTATCTGGTGGGATGTAACAGCAAACCGAAAATAGCTTTTTATGGACCAAGGAGACTTTAAGAGCGAGAAGCTCAATGTCCAAAGAGTTGAAAAACTAGGAGACGTTATTAAGCAACAGTTGACGAGGTTACTACAGACAAGTAGAACACCACGTCCAGGAGCCTCCGAGTCAATATATCTATCCCCCCGAAAAACTTGGAAGGCGGTATCGACAAGTTCGGCATTATGAATCCCACTGTGTAGCCATGTTTCTGTAAAAACGATTATATCGAAATCACTGGCCGAAGTCGACAGAAACACATCATGGGTTTTAGATCTGATTCCCCTCACGTTTGGTAATAGAGGGAAGCGTCTTAAGTTTTTGAAACCTGTAAAGTTTCAGGAATACAATGCACACGTGTGTGCGGAACAAAACACTTTGAAAAGACACCGGGAGGCCAGAACGTGGGATCCAAAAGCTTTTCAGGGTTATTGTGCAGTCAAAACAAAAGATGTAACCGTTTTGGAAACATTGCTAATCTTCCTACAAGATACTCTCGTAGGATTAACAGTTTTTCCCCTTAGGTATTTTTTGATTGCCTCGGACGTAGTTTCAGGGGAGGGTCGCAGTACCCGAGGGTCCAACGATTCGGTTCGAAGAGATTCATGTCGCATCCGGTTCTGGGCTATAATTTGAGCCCATTGGGAATGAGGGGGCGAGGACAGACGAACTAGTAGAGAGGCTCGCAGTGACAGCATCCCTAATGGCGACTTAACGGCTGCGTCCGCAATTACGATGCTTTCCACGGGTTTTCGGGGGCTCAGGACACAGCCTTAAGACAGTTTCCACCGAAGGGGCCTTTTCAAGAATTATGGCCGATTCATTTAAGGCGGTGAAATTTTGAGTAACAGTATCATTCTCCGCAAGAGAATCAGCTGTGGAGCAGGATGCAGATAGAAGCTGCTCCCCTACCTGCAGAGCACCATCAGATACTGCCACCGTTGAGGAGGAATTTATTTTATCACATATGCTTTCAAATTTTAGGGACAGAGAGCTCAGACATGATATACTACTACTATTGACAGCGATTCAATATCAGCCCGCACACTCTTCGTACTCCTTTTAATGTGATCTAATTATAGGATGAAGAGAATCCAACGAGTTAACAGTGCAGGAGGTAATGGCCACAGGATTGAGGTTCGCCGATCGAGAACCCGGGAAGAAATTTCTTGGAATTTATGTATCAGGGAACCCTAGTTGGTCACAACAGAAGGAAGAGTGTCGGACAACGTGTTAAGCCGGACTTTGATCGACTGGACATCATCTGAAAATGCAAAATACTGCCAAAGAAAGTTGCTTCTTTCAATTTTGCAAAGGCAATCTTAAGTGGAATATTGATATGGCATAATTCAATTCCAATCCAATAAATACTAAGTCCACACCTTTTTGAATAGCCTGCTATATTTTGATGCCTCTAATGCACTTGTATCTGTTTCAGAATAACAGTGAACTCCTGGTTAAGACTCCATTGCTCCAAGCACAAACAATCCCAAGCATTTTGCAATTCGATTACCGAGTTGGGAAAGCGAATAATAATATTAATAATATAATATTTCGATTTGTTACTATGGGCTTATACACAAGGCAGCGGTATAATTATAAATGAAAACCCCAAATCCCAAGAACAAATCAATTCGTTTTATAATTACCTTCTTTTGGGGGAAAAGTATTTGCTGTCAGAAACGAGCGAGGGTCTTAAACACAAGTTTGATCAGTTGTTTTAAATCTTTCCAGTCTTACGACAACCGGAGGAATTCTGTATAAAAAAGCACAGTAATTGAAAATAATACTACACATTTAACACCATGACACATACAGCTTAAAAGACTTTCTTGATTCTACAAAAATACTTCTTAAAATCGTATTTACTTTGTAAAATATCTATATCTTAGTCCCTATTATCGACTATAAAAGAGCGCCCTGTAACGCTAGGAAATCAGCCAATCAGGCGACAAAGACTAATTAAGAAAATCTAGAGCAACATCTTGCAAATGCTTCTTTACATACAAAAATATGTAAAGCAAGAATATGCTTGACTGCAGAAAATAGAACCTGCATCCTAATTTTCGTGTTCAAAAGGCAAAAATAATGAAATTTAATACAATGACAGTGACATAGTTTGATGACAAAAACTTGTAAAACGCGCCAAAACGATTAATAAAATTAGACACGCGGATGTTGTTATGCCATCCTTGCATCAAGCTCATTTTGTCTATGTCTGGAAAGTTATTTTCAAGTAATCAAGAACCTAATCAAGACTATTCATTAATAGAAATATTCGTGAAGACCTCCGGAGTACTTGCATGCAGGAGCCATATTACGAATTATTAAACTGGAATGGTACCGTCCCCAAATATGGGAGCAGGGTTCGGCAATATAACAGCAAAATCAATATTTCATATTAAATTTACTATTACTCAACATTTCATAATTAGGCGTGATATAAACGTGGGGCTGAATAAAAGAGTTTAAGCGTGAGGAAGCACTGATCGACTTGATAATCTTTCACCCCTCAATATAACGTAAATCTGCTCTGTTACCAGTCGTCAATTTAAACTGCTCCACTTTCACTGAATCATTTATAATTTGGTACGAGAAGAGCTTATTCATAATTCACATCATTCTTTGGAAACCTCCAAAACTTCTCCTAAGCGCGATGATGGACAGCAACGTAAGCACCTTCCGCTTCCAACATACAATCGAACGGTACCACCCTCGCTCGTCATTATTACGGGACCAAAAATAACTTCACGAAAAACTTTCGCACATTTAAAAATAGAATACAAATCCACACGGCGTTACTCATTGCATTAAGAAAACAAATAAAATATTGAATTGAATAGCGATGAACATGAGATCCGTGGGGCTCTGCTTACCTTATATTGATTAACGAAATTGGAAATAAAAGCAAATTTACGTTTTGCTTAATTGATTTGCTAAATTGTTATATTTCTGACGGAGAGACACTCATCTGCACACTTTTATTTTATTATTATATTCCACTTCTTTCAAAAAAAATTACTATTTCCTCTGACGAAATCTCCGTCCCTTGCTTTCAAAAAAAATATGGCCGACTTTTATTTGGTACTGCCATTTATGACAGGTGGAAAATTTTATGTACAGTGGGTTTATTAACGGCAGAATTTCGGAACAACTATTTTTTTAAATGGAAGGACAATTATTCAGGCAATGGCAACAGTCCCCATCTATTTTCGCTCAGAAGACACTCTTGTTCACACATTAAAAATATTACTAATTTTAATATTTCTGTTCTTTTGATAAAGAAGGACTAGTTAAGAAATAAAAATAGTGAATACTAATGTGCTGTTTTCAATTTAAAAAACCACTTGACTCACGAACCGATAAAAAAATTAAAAGTTCAAGCAGAACAAATCCGCTCCGTCCGCTCTCGTTTTTCTGTTTTCTTTGACGTTCCGTCCACTTGATTGTAGCTACAATAATTTTACAATTCATTTTCCGTGATTTTGGAAGCGTAAGGAAATTTTTGAATTGTAGGGAAATTTTATCCAACCATTCGTTTGACAGTTTGTTATCATTCAATCTGTAAAATGTATTTTGGCACACGTAATTTCGAAGTGTCCGCGGTGAAAGTAAAGGCTGTATCAGAACCTCAAAATTGGGAGCGTGCAGCAAATTAGGACATGAGATGAACATGTAGCACGCTGCTCTGGTGCTGCTTTGCTTGTCATTTTAGCAGTCTCAGCCAATAGAAACACTTGTGATTGCAGCGCTGCATGAGGTTCTGAATGAGGCAAGTTACACGGCATAACATTTCTTCCATCAACACTTCCAATAATTCCAATAAACCGGTTTTATAGGCAAAGGGTCGCGGGGAAGTTTGTTACTTGTGCATCCCAAAAAATTCTCGACTGCACAGAGCAACACACTAACACAATCATAATTTCATTCTCGGGGCCTACGAAAATGACTTAGTTTAACTGACAGTTTGTACACAGCTACATAGACAATAGAATTGTTACACGAAAAAATGCAGAACAGTCGGTTTATCGTGAAATTCGTATAACACGCACAAACCGGTTTGTTACAGCAGAAAGTGTTATGCCGTGTAACAAGCCTCATTGAGCCTTAACAAATTCGGAATTGTAACTTGGCACCCTATAATTTCTTTATATTTTCGTCAAACTTGCCGGAAGGACACAATATTCCACCGGTGACTAGAAAATGGGCGAAAGTTCCAGTAGTTAGGTAAAGGGTGAGCTTGGGTAAATAAATGTGGTGGAAACGGTATTTGGAAGTCAGTTTGATTTGAAAAGCTATAAAAGTGTAAAGGAATTTCTATTATCCTGTCAGCTCAAACTCACTTAATTACAAAATTTAAATGACGTTTCTCCTCCGACTTTAAGTTGGCCGTAATCTGGAAAACAGGGAAATTTTAAAATTTCCCAGTAGCCCCCAAAAGAGAACCGAAGACTAGATGGAAAAAGGGGCAGAAGAGGCAACAGTGAGTAAGGCAGAACTTTTTTAGACCTTGATGGTCATGAAGGAGGCGCAAGAACGGTCGTCAGCCGAGATGAAGGCGCAAGAACAGTCATCAGCAGCACAAGAACGCGCCACAGCCGAGATGAATGAAGCGGGAGAACGATCAACAGCCGAGATGACGGAAGCGCAGGAACGTTCGACAAATGATATCAAGGCGGAAGTGTTCGCGTTGAAAGATGGACAAAAATTGTTAACAGTAGTTCATGAGATTTCGATCGCAGAGCTCAAAGACTCTATGGAAGAAAAGAGGAACCAGCTGAATAGCAAAATAGAAAATGTAAGAATTTTCTGGAAAAACTATAAAATTCCATAAAGTAAAAGCTCGAAAATTCTATAAAGGAAAATAAAGGAAAGGTAAGGATTGAACTAGAAACTGTCCGAGCCGACCTAGAAAGGGTAAAAATGTATCAGCCAGCGATGGCATCGCACGAAGTTATCGGAGTTAGGAAACTGCAGCCACCAACTTTCCATGGCCTATTTACAAGCTCCAATTCGAAGCAGCAGCGGATAGTTACTGGACCGAGGAGGCGAAAGCAATGTCCTTAACGCTGTCACTAAGGGACACAGCAGCAGAAATACTACAGTTCATACCTGCAGAACATCGAAACAATTATAGGTTCTTGGTTCAGGCGTTGGATATGCGCTACAGCGATCAGCACATGCAATAGGTTTATTGACTCCAACTTCGAAATAGACTTTAAAGGTCAGGAGAAACATTACAAGATCTCAAGAGGCTAGTGCATCTGGCTTATCCTAGTTTCGGTTAAGACTACATTAATGAGATAGCAGTAGAGGCTCTTCTTAACTCATTTACTGACCGGGATCTGCAAAGGCAGTCAGATTGGCCGGAACGAAGACTACCGTGTTTTGCGAATGCTCTGTCATTCGAGGCAGCGAAGCAAGCAACAAGGAGTACAGTCCACCTCAGGCGAATCAATACGATTGATAACATTTGCCATCGAATCAATACATCGGAAGTACGTCGTCGTCTACGATGCTGGAACTGTGGTGAGCTGGGAAATCTACAAAGGAGTTGTCGAAAGCGAAGGAGGCAATCTCCAGAGAGTAGGAGTGGCTCAACATGCTGTCGAAAATGTGGACAACGGCAGAAAGGCGACCAGACGCAGTTGGTGGGGGAAATTGAAACCCCTAATCTCATCGTGAACATCACCCAACTGCATCGTAGCAACAATAGCCTTGTCAGCGAGGGAAAGCTGGTAATGAATAATACACATCGCTCGTCATCGTTTTTTACTGTCCAGAACAGAACAAAACAATATTTAAAAAGCGCACCTAAAATTGCTCTTGCCGTTCCCAAAGATTGCCAGTGGAGAGCATAGGTTACTGAGTTGTTCGACTTTTTTTATTAATTCAATTTCTAGCAAAAGGTAAATTCCTCCATATTAAAAAAATCGAAAAGAAAAATATTTTTTAAATAGTATCACCTATTAAAAATCTGAACATTTTCTAGACAGAAAATGCAATTTATAACCACAGGTAGATGTCGCTCTGTCGAGTTAGCAAAGTAGTCATATGTCAAAATCTTATCGTCAAAAGCAAAAAAGTTATCGTAGTAAAGTCGTGGCTGCTGGTTCAGCGTTGGGTTTTTGGTGTTATTTACTATCGCATTTCACAGAAAGATGCGAAAAGTCGCCGGAAATTTACAGCCTTAACCAGTAGACTTTTTTAACATTTTAAATATAAACCTCTGTGTCATTAAAATCGCTAAAATATTTAATCAAGATGAGGAACATCGTTCCGGATTTGATTATTTGGTATTTTAATTATTTGCGCTTAGTGCCCTTAAAAACACGACTACATAAAATTTATTTTCTTTAGCTTATTCATAATTGCAACATTGGGAATTGTGCATATACTATCAAATTATCTAAGAATCAGTCTCGGTGGAAACGAATCCGTTTTAACCTTGTCTCAACTCGTTGATCAACACACCAAAGAGTATGGATGGCTGCTTAAATTGGCGGTTAATTGCTTCGGTTACAGCTGCGTATTTATTCCAGGGCTATTAATTTACAAGTACACTAATCGCACAAATTATATAGAAAAGTCTGGTAAGAGGCAGTAATTTGGCAAAATAACTTAAACCCATAAAATTATTTTCAATCAGATAAGAGCTTTGTACATACTGCTGTTAAGTTCTGCCTAGCTGGATCTGAGGTGGAACGGATTGATTCCCAGCCAAAGCAGAATGTAAACCGTACTGCAACTAAGGATGTTGTCCTACTAGCGTATTGCTTTGTTGGGCTAATGGGATCCTATCTCACATGGGGTGTTCTGCAGGAGAAAATCATGACTCAAGAATATAGCAATGCAGAAGGCAAGAAGACGCACTTTAAGGATTCCCAGTTTCTTGTTTTCGCAAACCGTTTATTAGCTTTCGCCATATCCGCTAGTTACCTTATGATAAATCATCAGTCAAGACATAGAGCGCCGCTTTTTAAGTATTCATTTGCTTCATTCTCTAACATCATGAGTGCATGGTTTCAGTATGAAGCTTTAAAATTCGTAAACTTTCCAACTCAAGTTCTGGCTAAATCATGTAAAATAATCCCAGTTATGCTAATGGGCAAGATAATATCTCGAAATAAGTACGAATTTTATGAGTATTTCACTGCTGTGCTGATATCAGTTGGAATGATATTTTTTCTTACGGGCAGTGCAGATGAGAGTAAGGCATCTTCTGTTACCACGCTCACGGGAGTATTTCTGCTGGCCATGTACATGGTCTTCGATAGCTTCACGACCAATTGGCAAGGAGATCTCTTCAAGACATATGGAATGAGCTCGATACAAATGATGTGTGGGGTTAATCTATTCAGTTCCTTCTTTACTGCCGCGTCACTTTCGGTGCAAGGTGGATTCTGGGCCTCATTACAATTTGCTACCGAGGTAAATGAATGTTTTTTTATCCAAATTTAATTACTTTTCTTATTTAAAAATGAAAACCATTTCAGCATCCGAAATTCATTGTAGATTGCGTCATACTTTCCATCAGTTCAGCTATCGGGCAGCTGTTCATCTTCTACACGATATCAGTTTTTGGCCCAGTTGTTTTTACAATTATTATGACCGTGCGCCAGGTATGTATGCTTAAGTTTTATCAATCATTTAGAAGCTCTTGTTCACAACAAAACTTAATGGCCGTTTATTGTGGTCGCCTTTATCTTGGCTGTTTTGACTGGGTCGTGTTTGTTGTGTAAATATCGCATTCACTTAAACCTAGACCATATGGCAAGGCAGTCGGAAGGAATGAACTTTATCTGTGTTATGTATTGTAGCCGGAATTGAATTAACAAAATGAGGACGTTTTAGCAATTTTGTGATGTTTCTTAGGGTGATTGTCGAAAAAGATTAAACTCGTTAAAATTCACAAGGATTTTTTGCGAGGAATTTGCACGGAAGTGCGGCTGTGCCTTATAGAACGGAAGCTTTGCCTTTTATCAATTTTTTTCTGGTAGTTAATGTAGCAGCTGGATATTTTTGTTTCAAACAACTTTCCACGAATGTTATGTGATAACTAACTCCAGATTTATGCTTATGGAACTATTTTAAGAATAGATAGCGCCACATAAGTTTAAAAATATTTTTTGTTCGGGTTCCACTCAATACATAGATAAGGTGTTTACATTCCAGTCAATGTGTCTCTCATTTTAAAATTATGAGAACTCAGCAATTATGGGCTTCTATGTGCAGCCGCGTAATACAGGAAAAGATGGCTAGGACGTTACAAATTGCGATAAGAAATTAATACGTATCAAATATTTAGACGTGCATATTGCCGCGGCATACTTTAATGTTGAGTATATCTGAACAATTATCAGCGCTAATATGTCGTTTCGAATGAATCAGTATACACTTAAAGATAAAAATATGTAGCAGATCTTAGTTAATGCACGTAAGGGGTCGTCCATTATCTACGTGAAGTAACTTGCTCCCCTCCCCCTTGGTGAGATGTCGTGAGATTTGTTTCGACCGCTCCCTCCCCATAATCTCACGTAAGATTTTTCAAATTTTAAAAATCTAGAAACACAAATTTACGGGAGTCGGGGCTTTCCGCGGGTCGCACCCATCCGGCTCGAACGCTGTAGGCTAGCCGGTGGCGGCTAAATAATCCAGGGGCTAGTTTGCTACTTGTGGCGTTTGCATAACCGCAATAAATGTTTTTGTGTAGGATTCAGTCATACCTTAGTGGAGAAACATGTTTTACTTAATTTAACCCAGTTTTCTCGATAACACCGATATACATATCTCCTGTGTGAGGAAGAGAATGTAAAGGCCGCTCCACACCGTATCCACACACGTACACCACACTCGTGTTCTCGGGTGCTCGCGGCTGTTCACGGCGTGAGTCTGGAGCTGGCTTAACGGCTGGCTCAACTCTTAACATCCTAGGGGTAATTTTAAGGCGTCAATCAAGTCCATCAGTCGCGATTGATGAAAATCAAAATATTCAAATAATTACATCAATCATCACCTTAGACGGTAGGTTTTCCGTCAATCATAGCAAACTTATCGTTTAATGGACTCCTAACGGAGGATCTGTGATGGAATGATTACATATTCCAAATCACCCAACAAGTCTCCCAATGTCTTGGATTTCTTTAGAGATGCAAGTTCCTCCTCTATCTACAAATCTTACATCCGGCCCCGCCTTTAATATAATTCGTATATCTAGACAGGCGCTCCAAACTCCTTGATTTGCTTCGACAATGTGCAAATTGTGCCATCAAATTCATCCCCTTAAGCCAAGGTAGGAATGTATCAGCCCTCTCTATACATTATCGCTGATGCCAGAGCGACTCTCCACTGAAATTCAGAGCCTCCTGCTTGCACGGCAATATTTTTTCCGCAACACAAGACTAGCCCGCTCAGCCCACACCAAACCCTACAGCCCAACCCCCTCGGACATAATACGATCTACAAGTTCGTTTATGAATTGAACAACTCGACAACTCGCGGAATAATCTCCTACAGTCAATATTTCCCAAATCGTACAGCATCTTAGAGCTTAAACGTAAAGTTCATCGCCATTTCCTTGAGCACAGAAATAGCCGTAATTCACGCAATGTCCAAGTACATAATAAACAGATGCCTCTCCAGTTGTCTCATATTGTTAGGTCCTCCTTTTTTGGTATTTTGACTATGATATCTTCAGTCCAATCCTCCGGAAAGGTGCAGCTGTTCCATGCTATTTCCAGGATTGGCTGTAACGCATCTGCTATGAGGCTTTCAACAATTCTGGCGGGATGCCATCTTTTCCAGCTGATTTACCATTGGCCATCGCATGAATTGCAGTTACTGTTTCCATTTTGGACGGGGCCTGGGTAGTGATTCTTATTGGCTGTGCATTGTTGATGTTTTCCTGTGTAAGTGGATCATTCAGGGCGGCGAAGAAGTAATATCTCCATCTTTGGAGTTGTTCCTCGTCGCTGCACAGTAGACTTCCATCCGCACTCTCAACGGCATGTTTTTTAGTAGAGTGCTTTCCCGAGAGCTCTTTAGTGATTTGGTACAGCACCTTACTGTTGCCTGTGCTTGCCGCGTTTTCCGCTTTTTCTGCGAGTTCATTTATCTGCTGCCTTTTATCATGCCGGACACTTCTCTTTACCTCCTGGTGTAATTGTGAGTATTCCCGTTCAAGTTGGCAAAGTCTTTCCGGGCCGCTTGTTTTTGTAGTTTTTGCCAGAGTGTGTCCGAGATCCAGGAATGTTTCGTTTCGGCAATCATCGCGCCTTTTGTCGTACTCCACAGCTTTTCAATATTTGTGTCGGCAGAAACGATTTGCTGGTGTAATATTTGTTGCAGGTTCCCAGTAAATTCTCGCCTTTTAATGCTCTCCCGCAGAAGGTTTACTTTAAACCGTCTGCGGTTTATAGCATCGTGTTGAACGTTTCTGATTGCGGCGATTTTAAAGCGAATAGTTGCTACAACCAAATGGTGGTCGCTTCCAGTGTTTGCTCCCCTGAAACTCCTAACATCCTCCAGAATAGTTCTCCATCTGCGGCTGACGGCCGCGTGATCTATCTGATTTATCGTTCTACCATCGGGCGATACTCAGATCTCTTTGTGTATCTTCTTGTGGCAAAAATAAGTTCCACCTACCATGATTTGTTGGGAACTACAAAAGTCAACGAAAATCTCTCCATTGTTATTGGTAACTTGGCTTAGGCCTTGATTTCCAATTGGTTGTTCAAGGCTGGTGTTGTCACGGCCGATCTGTGCGTTTAAGTCATCCATTACCTCATTCAGTCGCATATAGAACCCGTCTTTGTTGTCATCTTCTGGTACTTAGTCTGGTACGCAGGCGCATGGTAATAATCATCTCAGAAACTGGTGACCAGCTAATGAGGCTGGACCAGGCTTCTTTGGTGAGCATTACGCCAAGGCCACTACTAAGGCTTTCAGTTTCGTTTCTCCCAGAATATAAGAAGGACTCACCGTTTGGGCAGATATGTTCGCCCGCAACGGACCATCTGGTCTCGCTAAGTCCCATGGTCTTGATTTTATATCGATTCATCTCGTTGAGGACTTCATCCAGCATTCAGCAAGCAGTGTTCTCACATTTCATGATCCGATTCGTGTCCTTGTTTGAAAAGCAAAGGACGCCGTCGTGTTGTCCATCCGGTTCCGAGGCATTGTTTGCCGATTCGTAGCAATGGAGTTCCCGTTGGCTCCTTCCGAAAAAGTACCCCAGGGGTGGGATTAGGACTTGCTGACAAGTCTGCTAGGTGTTCGTCTGCAGTGACTTTTCGCGGGTTTTGACAGAAGTGACAAAACGGGTGCCACTACCTTCCGAGGTCTTTGTTAGCCGTTCGCCCCCCAATAATATTAGGATGGAAATTCCAAATCTTAAATTTATTAAGATGTGCAAGGTCCACCTCGATCCATCGACTCGAGCTGTAATATACAAATCCAGTAGTGGGCCTTGATCCACGATTAACCCTTTGACCCAGATCCTGGAGAAATGCAGCAGCGTTGACAAAAATCTATTGCTAATAAAAAGCGATCGCTTCACCGAAATAAACGTTCGCCCGCCTCCACTGCAGTGTTATATCAGCATCCTACTCATTTCTTTTGCTTACAGCCCCTTTTTTACGTAAGTTACAGACAAAGAGTTTGTTCATAAATAGAACAACCCAGCTGTGGAACAATCTTACAAAATGTGTGCTTCCGATCGCCATTTCCTTCAACACCAACCTAACTCCTAGTAACTAGAAACCTCTTCTATCCTCCGAACTAAGCTTACTACTAGACGTTGCACCATTACGTGACCAACGACGTCACGAAAAGGCTGATTCCTGAGCTTAAAACTGCCACATAAAAACATTATGTTTATAATATAAATAATAACGACTATAAATTTCATTTCAGGCCGCTGCTATAATGCTCTCTTGCTTCATCTACCACCACAGCATTTCAACTCTAGGAATAATTGGGGTCCTTGTAGTATTCTTCGCGATATTTCTGCGCGTCTACTGCAATCAGCGATTGAAAGCGATAAAGAAAAGAGCAGAACTAAACAAACAAAAACTAGTGGTGTGACTCCTCCATTCCATTTCATCGCTATACCATAGCCAGTGCTCACCTTCTTCTAAAACATATTGTCGATTTTATATAAAATTAATTTAATTTTATTATTTTGCCGCTTACTTTAAATGTTGGCTGTGTGTGTATTTATGGTATGTTTTGTCGTATTATAATAAGGTAAGGAAATTAAAATAGCTTCAATTCCTTTTTTTTGTTGCTATTTCGAAAAACTAAGCAAAAAGAATTTACACAGTTTATCAAAGATATTAATCGTCAGACAAATTTATCGATGAACAGAAAACCAAGATTACTTAAGTATATTTTTTTAAATAATTGTACCTCGATGTAATTTGTAAACCAGCTAAATAAGCTACTATTAGGCAGTTTTTTTTATAAAATATTTATAAAAGTAAAAAATAAAATGTATAAAAAACAATGATTAATGTTTTCTTAATTTAATGTGTAGTGGTGAGGGAGTGTGAGTGTCCTTTGGGTAATGCTAACTACTAGGCATATTAGGTTTGAAGACCAAGGAACTGAGTTTGTGCACAAATGTAATCAAATAATATTTTGTGCTGTTCATCATGTACAGAAGTTTGGTCAAAGCCTCAAGCAATGTGAAGGACGACGGCTGGCAGTCGATCCTAAGCGAACAAACGCAAATTAATTAATCATTTTTGTATATACAAGAGACTCGTAATCGTATTGCTTAAGAAGGATCTACGATGTTCTCGGGCACACCCAATAGGAAAGAAAAGAATGAATCTTGCCGGAAAAGAGAGCTTGGATGGAAAGTCTCATGTTATCTAGAACAGTACAGAGAGCGAAATCTACATCAAGCGTGGGAGTTCTACTAAAGAGTCCGTGGCATAACGCAATATAAACCACGCTGCACATACAAGCACTGCAAGGACAAAGATGAGAGTCTGATCACTGATCATAACGTCACTCTGGAGTGATGGGAAGAGCACTTTCATGAATTGATAAATCGTGAGCTAACTGAGGAATTGAAGTCTCCAAAAATATCTGATGATAATCCTACGGTTGCCGCCAAGCTTAGAAGTTAGCGGAGTCATACTCTGCTTGAAATACTAAGCGATACATGAATTACTTGTACAAGTAAAAGCAGGAAGCGAAGCCTTGGGCACTGCGGATATCACAGGTATCGAAGTTTCTAGCACTGCGGGTGACACAGTTACGCAAGTAGCTGAACCCAATGCGGGTGACACAGGAACAGAAGTAGCTGATCCTAAGGTGCCTGAGGATACTCATCTATCAATCCTGGGTTCAAAAGACCCTCCTTTCTTATCCGAAGAGGATATCAAAATCTCAGGCGTTCCTTCGCCGTCAACGACGGAGGACGAGCTGGGGGACTTTGTCCAGCATCCTTCGGATGGAGATGATGATATTACACTCACACCTGAGGAGGACAAAGCTGACACATCGGTGATCGAGATTGATCCCACTGCTCGCAACCACGACTTTGAGAGTAGCACAGATTAATCTCCATCACAGAAAGGCTGCATCCGCTAGTCTCTGCTTACGCCTTTCGAAGGTTGATTTAGATGTCGTCCCAGTACAGTAGCCTTGGATTTTCCGGAGTCTTGTATGCGGAGTCAGGATTCCAAAATACAGGTTGCTGTATCCCAGAAATGGGGAAGGTAAGCCAAGAATCTGTTTAGTTGATAATAATGATCTTAACGCTTTTATGTTGTCTAAATTTAGCGATGCTGAAACTGCGGTGACCTGTTTATACAGCAGAAAGGGGAGCAAGGCTACGTGGATTGGAACTGCCATCTATCATATGAGGGAGATATAGACAGCACCAGTCTGTTTGATGCGGCAAAGGAAGCGGCAATTATGGAGCCAGCCTTATCATTGGATGTGATGCAAGCACGAACTGGGTAAGTCACAGAGGGAATCCTCGAAGACCTTTTGTGAGGGAATCCTCGAAGACCTTTTGTACATGGACCACAAGCTACCAGGAGTCTGCTCGAGTCCCACTATCATATTCATGGCGCATGTGAAAAAGCGAAGAAGGAGTCACGCCGCATCAAAAAGAGATTTTTCAAGAGCAACTTGCTTGTTGGTATGCTAAAAACACTTTTTAGTGACATTAATAATCATCGGATTAACAGGCTCGTACTTGTTGTAATTCGTATTAGAGGAATTAGTGTGCAAGAGAGTTTCATCCCTCAGGTTATAATAATTATTCGCTCTAAACGACGCGCGGCTTCGTAAAAAACCTGAGTTTACCTTACCATTCAGTAGCCGATAAACGAAAATAGCGTCAAATTCTTACCCGAAACTGATTTGTTACCCCCTGTTTTTGAGCACAACGCCCATTCAATGGACAGGGTATTCTTCAGGACTCGCGAGGTGCACAGGTGCCTCAAGGAGCTCGATTTCAACAAATCCACTGGACTCGACAATATATCCCCTATCGTCTAAAACAATGCGCCTTACCTTTAGCTAAACCTCTGCGCAAACTATTTGCCCTATCATACCTCTCCGGAGTTTATCTCGACTCTTGGAAACTTGCCCATGTTCAGCTCATACCGAAAAAAGGTGACTCCAGCCTTCTTTCCAACTACCGCCCAATAGCAATTACTTCTATTCTCTCCAAAAACCATGGAGACCATAATCAACAAAAAACGTATGAGATATCTAGAATCTAACCTACTCATAAACGACAGATAGTATGGCTTCCGACAAAAAAGATCCACTGGCGATCTTATAGTTTGTCTTACAGAACACCTCAGCCGAAGGCCGCATGGATCTGGTGAGTCTAGTCTGGTTGCTCTAGATATCTCCAAGGCTGTGGCACTCAGCCCTGATAGCTAAACTCAAAGCTATTGGAGTCGACTCACTTCTACAGAAGTGGATCGAGAGTTTACTTTCCGGCCATTCTGTCAATGTTGTATTGGATGACGTCAAATCTGTATCCCAGCTGATCTCTGCGGGGGTTCCACAGGGATCCATTTTATCATCTGCCCTATTTCTTATTTTTATAAATGATCTACTTTCAATCCCCTCCAACTCACTCTCTGCTTCGCTGACGACGGTACCCTGCGTTTATTTTACGGCTTCGATACAAGGCAAACACGTGCCAGACCCTGTCTGGATGACCGTGAACTAATGTCTAACTCTATTAATAACGACATTAAACTCATTCTAGAGTGGGGAAGCAAAAATCGTGTCGAATTCAACCCCACGAAAACCAAGTACTGTGTCATTTCAAAAAAACAGTTAAACACCTCTCCATCCGTGACCGTGGGTGAAGTTGAACTAATGCCCGACCCCTCTCTACACATATTAAGCGTGACATTAGCCAAAGACTTGCGATGGACCGACAAAATATCTCAAATTGCCAAACAGGCATCCCAGTGCTTTGGATTTCTTAAGACGTGCAAGTTCCTCCTCCAGCTATCGGCCCGTGCCGTTATTTATAAATCCTATATTCGGCCTCTTCTCGAATACAACTCCCTCGTTTGGAGCAGTGCTTCTATAACCACCTTGGGCTGGTTAGATAAGGTGCAAAAAGGGTGATTCCTGAGCTTAGCACTGCCACATAATAAAAAGCCTCGTGACGCTTATGGAGAGAGCGTAAGTTGATTAATTAATTTATTTATTAATTCGCCAAACAAGGCACACTTAAACTAGGTATACATATACTTAGATTAAAAAACATAGTGTACAGTCTATTATATTTTACTATAACTACTGATAGCTACTAAAAACCTACTATTGCCAGAGAGGGGATTGTGTTAGTAGGGAGCTGAGTATTTTTTTATAGGATGCCTTGTTGAGTGAAGGGGAGAAAGAGGAGCTATGGCTATTAAAAACCATACAGCATCTGTTGATGGGCTCGTTCCTTGCGTAATCGGTGCGGTGTGGATATTCCCTAAGTAGTTTAGTGTGTCGTGTGTGTCGGACTACATCATTGGATTTCATTCTGTCCGACAGAAACTGCACTTTAAGCTTTCCACTTAGGACGTCAAAGGCAACGCAAGATGTGAGCAGTTTCCTCCTGCTAGACAACGGCATGAGATCAAGCACTTTGAGCCTGTCCAAGTAGTGCGGCAGGGTTTGGTAGTCATGTGGGTTGTGTAGATGTCTCAGGGCAAAAAGAAGAAATCTCTTTTGAATGGATTCGATCCTCCTGCTGCTCACTTGGAATATAAGATCCCAGATAGGGCGGACTAAAGAACAGAAGAGTGTTTTTGTGACCCATACATTACCGAATTCTTTGGCACTCCTCTTAATTAAACAAAGAAGTTTGTTGGCTCTGGCAGTTATATTATCGTAGTGCAGGTTGAAATTGAGTTTTTTGTCTATGACGACGTACAGTGGGGCAAAATGCCAAATCGAAGTTCGATTTTCGAACTTTTTGCCTGATAAATATCTAGTAGGAGACCCCTGCCACACATTAAACCGGTTTATGGCGGTCATGTGTCCTTTTTCTCTTCGCAGGATCAATGCAAAAGTGACCCTTGCAGCAAGTGATTGTGATAATTTTTAAGCCCTTGTCGAAGCTGCTATTTGTTGTGCTTATTATTTTACAGTGGTAAAAGCTATTTAATTAACAAAAAATTGATTCTTCTCCTCAAGGTATCTAGAAAACATTTCTATAAGCAATATTGTCTATTTTTATACCTGTGAAATTAATTAATTAATGAAAGACAGTAAAATTTTTATTATTTTTGCTAGAAAATCTTTTGTTAAAGAAGCCCTACAAAAAAAGTCTCGCTAGGTCCCGCTGTAAATTTTAATATATTCCTTAAAAATTTCTACACAAAATACAAACAACAAAAATTGAGACTTTTTGCGTTCTTTTAGACGGTGGACGTTTTTATTTAAAAAGTACATCAATTTATGGGTTTTTCCCTTCCCTTATTTGTGTATAAATAACCTTTTAATAGATTCATATTACATATGTTATGTATGTATTATATAATATATTTATATGAATATTGTTTTTATAAACTGCTGCATAAAATTATTCGGAGTATTCTCTATATTTGTTGAGTTCGGAAACAGTACAAGTAATTTAAGTCGAAAAAGCAAAATAGCGGAAATGATTGGGTACAGGCTAAAATGAATGTGGCAGAGAGATTCTTTTTAGGGTTCTGATAAGGGGTTATAAAGTCTACCGATTTTCTACCTTTAATCTATGGGGTTTTAGGGTCAAAATATCAGTTTTTTGCAAATACATATTAAACGGTAAGTGTTATCATAAAATAGTGTTTACAAAATTTGTATATTATGTATATTATTATTTGCAAAAAAATGTTCTGAATTTTCCCGTACGAATTCCCATTTATGAGATATCGCCGTTTTAAAGATTTAAAATACTCATATCCACTCATTTGCGACTTGTAAAGATCATCAGACGTCAATAAATCCTTTGTTGGACTACATAGTTAATATTTTCAGGATTGATTTCCTTATAAGTTTTTATTTAAAATTTATATTTTTTTATTAAAAAAATGCCGCTAAATTTGAAATCAGCCATTTTGAAGCCGCCATCTTGTTTATGATAAAATGGACACTAAATTCGTAATTAGCGACCACAAAAACCCCCGTATACAAAGTTTTGTAGCAATTGAGGGATATTTTACTACTTTTAGTCGCCATTTTGATGCCGCCATCTTGTTTATGAAAAAATAGACACTAAATTCGAAATCAGCGACCTCAAAAACCCCCGTATACCAAGTTTTGTAGCAATTGAAGGATATTTAACTATTTTTGGTCGCCATTTTGAAGCCGCCATCTTGTTTATGAAAAAATTGACACTAAATTCGAAATCAGCGACCCCAAAAACCCCCGTATACCAAGTTTTGTAGCAATTGAAGGATATTTAACTATTTTTGGTCGCCATTTTGAAGCCGCCATCTTGTTTATAGAAAAATGGACACTAAATTCGTGATCACCGACCCCAAAAAACCCCGTATACGAAATTTCAAATTAATTGGTTAATGTTAAAGACTTTTTTGGCCAGCTTTTCGGCCTTTTGCCCGCACACTGTGCGACGCCTAGATCTACGATATGATCAACCTGATTCAACATTATGCCATTGAGATAATAGTTATGGTTCTGTGTGTTTTTTAAGCGGGAGAAGGTAATTGCATGACATTTGCTGGTGTTAAGTTGCAGTTTGTTCGAGGTGCACCAGTCGTGTAGGGCATTGAGTTTTGTCTGCAAGAAGGAAGCATCAGTTTGGGTCTCAATGACACTATAAATTTTGAGATCATCCGCGTAAAAAAAAAGTGGAATATTTGCTAATTTTTCGGATAGATCGGAGATGAAAATATTGAAGAGAAGGGGACCGAGATGACTACCCTGAGGAACGCCAGAGGTTACTTCGATCCCATTAGATAGAAATCCTTGGAATCTGATAACCTGTGTTCTTCCGTTCAGATATGATTTTAACCAGGGTTTCGAACCCTGTAAATTTTGGGTGCGGGTACGGGTTCGGGTTCAATACCCTGAAATTTTGTGGGATCAGGTTCGGGTTCGGGTTCGGGTTCAAGCTTTTTCCCAGCAAAAACAAAACAACGAATAGAGGTGAAACCAAAAAAGATGACGCCGGAACGCGCATCTGGGGAAATGAAAACTGCACACAAAAAGAAATTGCCCACATATGGATAAGAAAAGTGCTTATGTACATATTTTCAAATTTCCCCTTCGAAATTTGTTGCGACTAGGCTAAGGGACGGGAATGGCATGCGGGGATTCTACTGCGCATGGATATCGAGTCTTTTCTCGGCGTCATTTTTTTTTGATTTCACCTCTAATAATCTTGTTTGAAAGAAAAAGAAAATTCTGCGAAATCTGAAATTTAAATTTTTAAGCGCCGCACACTTAGATAATAATTGCCGTTAAAAATTGAACCTGAACCGAATTTTTGATTGGGTTCGGGTTCGGGTTCAAAAAATTTAAAAAAAATCTTGAACCGGAGCGGGTTCAGGGTTCGGGTTCGGTTCGGGTTCGAAACCCTGATTTTAACCATTCCAGGGCAGAACCTGATATTCCAAACTTTAATAATTTTGCGATTAGGATGGCGTGGTCCACTCGATCGAAGGCCTTGCTGAAATCAGTGTACACAGCATCCAATTGATGGCCGCTCTCCATACCGCATAGCAATTCGGAAATAAGGACCATAAGGTTAGAAGTTGTTGAACGTCCTTTCCAAAAACCATGTTGTTGTTCGTTTAGGTATGGATCGATAAGAGGAGCAATACTGTCATAAACAAGTTTTTCAAAAAGCTTAGGAATTAATGATAAAATGGCAATGCCCCTATAGTTGTCTACCGAGTGCTTGTCACCGGATTTATAGATTGGCGTTAGGTAGGATTTCTTCCACAGCTTGGGAAACTTTCCTAACGATAAAGATTTGTTGAAGATGAGATAAAGAGGAAATGCCTCGCGAGACCTAACAGCAAATTCTGAGGCTAGTCTAATGTACTCGGAATTCAATCTCTCGTTTACATATGTGTTATTTTTGATCATGTTATATAATTTATTTCTTTGATTACGACGGAAGGAATCTAGTATCTCTATCCAGCCATGGTTCCGACACTCTATCCCGTTTTTTAATTTTGGGTACATATTTGTCCATGATGTTGAAAATGATAGAATAAAAGCATGAAACTATCACGTCAAGATCATTGCTAGTTAGCCTATGTTCCCAGTCGACTAGGGATAATTCGAAACCAATACTGTCCAGATCCGCGCTCTTAAAATCGTAAACAAGTACATTGTTATGTCATGTACGATGCTTGGGGATTGATGAATTAAATTCGAGGATCCACGCGGAGTGGTGGATGGAGTTCGTAAATAGGTTTTCCTCATCGGAAACGAGTAGAGTATTCACCTCCTCGTGTGAATTAGTGAAGATCAGGTCTAAGCCTAGGACGTAAGTTGTGTTGTAAGACGGAAGAATAAGAGGGTTATCTCAAGGAAGGCGGCTGAATACAAATCGGACCAACGTCCTTTGAACCGATTCGACTCTTTCAATTTGAGAGGAGTGGTGAGGAGACCACACCTGGGAGGCGTACTCGAGTAAAAGCCTGACTAAAGATATGTACAAGTTATGAGAGGGTTGTTGAATTCCTTGGAAGAGATATAATTTATTGATGTGAGTGGAAAAATCCAGCTTACAATAAAACTTAACCCCAAGATCAGTTACAGAGTTTCCGAAAAAAGTCATGACCTCCCACTTGTTAATATTAAGAACCAGGTTGTTATTATAACACCAAGAATAGAAGGTGTTGCAATCGTCGGTACTCTTTATGAGACTGTTTTGCACGTCAACAAGAGTATTCTACTCCTAGAATCTGAATGTGTTCAGCACGTGAACACGAGTTTGATCCTGCTCGGTGGATCTACAAATTGCTCAAATTGAATTAATTTACAAACACGAGTTTAAACCGCGTTATAACATTTATTTAATTACCGACCAAGTTAACAATATTTTTAATATTAACTAAAACAAATTTCAATTTTTATTTTACTACTATTCATGGCCTGCTTCTTAGTGCAAAGTAGTAGGTAGTTTAGTAGGCGGAAAAAAACTGAGTTGACATTTTACAGTGTTTGGGAGCCTTTTCTAAACATCCTCCCCCCGTTGAGACCATGAAGTCTTAACATATTGGTAGCTTGACCAACTTCATAATACTGCGGTCCAAGGTTCCACGATGGTTTTAACCGTCGCAACTCGAACCAGACCATCTGCGCCAGGATGACAGGATAGTATGCGCCCCAGTGACCATCTGGAAGGAGGTAGGTTGTCATCTCTGATGATGACCAGATCTCCCTCCGCATAATTTTCTTCCGGTGTTCTCCATTTCGCTCTCTGTTGTAGTGATGTGAGGTACTCTGACTTCCATCTGCGCCAAAAACTCTGAAGAATGCATTGTGTGTATCGCCATCTTCCAAGTCTGCTTAATTTGGTCTCGGGAACCTCTATATCGGGGACATCTACATCAGGTAAGGTGGTAGGCGGGGCTCCAATAAGGAAATGGCCTGGCGTTAGGGCATCTAAGTCATTCGGATCAGACGACAAAGCACTGTATGGACGGGAATTTATGATCGCCTCCACTTGACACAATACTGTGTTCATCTCCTCGAAGCTCAAATTGGTTTCTCCAAGAACCCATCGAAGATGCCATTTCACGGCTTTCACACCAGCTTCCCAGAGGCCACCGAAGTGGGGAGCTGGTGGTGGAGTAAACTGCCAGGTTATCTGATTCTGGGAAAGGAAATATAAAGTTAGAGGATTTGTTGCACAGACAGAAATATGGTCATGCAATTCTCTAAGATATTTCTTCGCACCCACAAAATTGGTTCCATTGTCAGAAAAAATGTGAGATGGTATTCCACGTCGTGATATGAAGCGGCGTAACGCTGCGATAAATGCTTCAGTACTGATTGTGAGACTGGTAACCAGTTCAATGTGGATGGTCTTGACTGCCATACAAATGAAGCGGGCAATGTATCCTTTTAAAGGCCGAACTCTTCGGCCAGTGCGATGAATTAAATTGATTGGACCTGCGTAGTCCACTCCTACCTTGGAAAAAGGACGAGCCATCTTCACTCTTGGAGCCGGGATATTACCCATAAGTTGTGGGGTTTTGGGTGCACGATGGCGAAGACAGGTGATGCATTTGTGAGTCACCTTTGACACAATGCTCCGCAGTCCTAGAATCCAGTAGCGCTGTCGCAACAGTCCTGACAGCAAGGTTGCTCCTGGGTGTAGATATATTCTATGCAACTCCTGCACCAACATTGTCACTACTGGGTGATGTTTTGGCAACACTATTGGATGCCTGGTGTAGAAACTGACGTCTGCGTTTTGTATTCGTCCACCAACACGAATCAGGCCCTTGTTGTCTAAGAATGGGGTGAGGCTGGAGATCTTGCTTTTTAGTTTAACAACTCCCTTGGATGTCAAGTCTTGAAGCTCTTCTTGGAACACTGCACCTTGTACACATTTAAGACACTTGAGATTTGCATCCTTTATTTCACTCGCTGACAAGTGCCCCTGATATCTATTGTCCGTTGAAGACTTGCAGTTGGAGCAGAACCGATAGCAATATGCGAGCACTCGAATGAACATTGATAGGGATGAGATTCGGCTAGCCATATCAGCAAAAGGGTCAACAGCACTTTTTTGTACACAAGCTAAAGCGAATTGCTTCCTTTCTTCTAATTTCACCTTTGAGTTTACTTGTTGAACGATATTTGGTGGCCACTTGCTTTCCTCATTGGACTGCCATTTTGGGCCTTGCTACCATATTTCCTAGTCCTTCAATTGATGTGGTGGAACTCCACGGGAAGCTAAATCTGCCGGGTTGTCCTTTGAATGGACATGCCTCTATTTTGCACTGGGAATGGTGTCAAAAATCTCGATGGTTCTATTTGCGACGAAATTTTTCCAACGCCTAGGAACGTCTGAGAGTCAACACAAGACAATTGACGAATCTGTCCATGTGTAGATTTCTGAGGCAGTCACAGACAGGGCTTTAAAGACCTTGTCAATTAATTTAGCTAGCAGCAGGGCCCCACATAGCTCTAATCGAGGTAATGACACTTGTTTTAGTGGTGCGACCCTGCTTTTTGCAGCAACGATTCGCACTATGACAGTTCCTTCCGCATCGATGAACCGGCTATACAAAACTGCCCCATAAGCCTTTTCAGAGGCATCCGAGAATCCATGTAATTGCATGTTTTGGTTATTAGCTATGATACGTCGTTGAATCGAGATGTTTTCCACTGCAGGAATCTCGTCTACAAAGATTTGCCACTTCTGCGATACTTCGTGAGGCATCATCATCAGCCATAGTTCTTGAAATAAATTTTTTAAAGCTATGATAATTGGCGATAACCAGCCGAAAGGATCGAAGATTTTTGACACATCACTTAATATTTTTCGCTTTGAAGGTGGCCCTGTGCTAAATGGCGATAACTTGAAAGTAAAAGAATCCATGTTCGGCTTCCATCGAATTCCGAGAACTTTGGTGACTCCACTGTTGTCATCAATTTTTAGGGTGGAATGATTTTCGGCAATTTCCTTGCTATCCTGTAAAAGTTCCACCCGATTGGATTGCCACTTTGTTAGCCGAAAACCGGCCAATTGTAAAAGGGATGTCAGTTGTTCTTTTAAATGTTGTGCAGATACAATCGAATCGGCACCTGTGAGAAGATCGTCAACATAAAAACTGTTGATGATTGCGGATGATGCTTCTGGGAAATTTCTCATATTTTCTTCACCAATGTGTCTTAGAACTCTAGTCGCCAAGAAAGGGGCTGAGGCTGTCCCGTACGTGACAGTTGTAAGTCTGTAATGTTGTATTGGCTGAGACGCATCTTCTCTCCACACTATTCTTTGAAAGTCTCGGTGTTCTGGAACTATCAATACCTGACGGTACATTTTCTCGACGTCAGCTGAGAGTGCAATTCTAAATTGTCGAAATCCGATCAGGATTGATAAAAGATCTCGTTGCACTGTAGGACCCACGATAAGCTTCTCATTTAGAGATATTCCGGAAGTGGTCTTACAAGACCCATCAAACGCTACACGAATCTTAGGAATTGGAGTTTGCTTAAACACTGCATGATGCGGCAGATAGAATGATTTCTCAGACGATATTTCAAGTCCTTCGGTAATTCGTTCCATATGCCCGAGCTGTTCGTATTCTCTCATAAATTGAACGTATTGTTGTTTTAAGAATGAATCCTTGGCAAACCGACGTTCCATGGCGTATAGCCTTGATAAAGCATTTTTAAGAGATTCTCCTGTCCTAAAAGGAATTGCGACGACATATCTTGCAGAGTCATGACGACGAACAGTGTTCTGAAATATTGACTCACGCTCGATCTCGTCCTTTGTTAACCTTGACGTACATCCAACTTCTTCTATTTCCCAAAACCGAGCTAAAGATTTATCCAAGTTGATGTCAGAGGCAGAGAGGTGGTTGACCACTGGAGTGGATGTGCAAAATCCGCTGCCTGTTAGCACCCATCCAAAAATGGTTTCTTGAGCAATTACTCGTCCACTGTCGTTGTGTCCACTGTCGTTGTTTGGGGGACAAACGGCTAACAAAGACCTCGGAAAGTGGTGGTACCCGATTTGCCACCTCTGCCAAAACCCGAGAAAAGTCACTGCAGACAAACACCTAGCAGACCTGTTAGCAAGTCCTAATCCCACCTCCCCGCGGTGCCCCCTCGGATACTTCTTCGGAAGGAGCTAACGGGAGACGGGCGAATGGCTAACTCTCTGCGCCACAAAACAGAATTTTAAGTCGGTTGAGCTGAGGGTTAGCAACCCGCTCCCATAAAAAACACCATTGCTACGAATCGGCAAACAATGCCTCGGAACCGGATGGACAACACGACGACGACCTTTGCTTTTCGAACAAGGACACGAATCGGATCATGGAATGTGAGAACACTGCTGGCTGAGGGACGGCTGGATGAAGTCCTCAACGAGATGAATCGATATAAAATCAAGACTATGGGACTTAGCGAAACCAGATGGCCCGATGCGGGGGAACATATCTGCCCAAATGGTGAGTCCTTTTTATATTCTGGGAGAAACGAAACTGAAAGCCGTAGGAGTGGCGTTGGTGTAATACTCACCAAAGAAGCCAGGTCCAGCCTCATTAGCTGGTCACCAGTTTCTGAGAGGATTATTACCGTGCGCCTGCGTACCAGACTAAGAAGTACTACGGTAGTCCAATGCTATGCTCCAACTGAGGACGCTGAAGATGACATCAAAGACGAGTTCTATTTGCGGCTGAGTGAGGTTTTTCGCTCTATTCCAAGGGGAGACATCATTGTATTAATGGGTGACTTAAACGCACAGATCGGCCGTGACAACACCGACCTTGAACAAACAATTGGAAATCAAGGTCTAAGCCAAGTTACCAATGACAATGGTGAGCTTTTCGTTGACTTCTGTAGCTCCTACCAACTCATGGTAGGTGGAACTTACTTTTGTCACAAGAAGATACACAAAGATTCCTGGGTATCGCCCGATGGTAGAACGAGAAATCAGATAGATCATGTGGCCGTCAGCCGCAGATGGAGAACTATCCTTGAGGATGTCAGGAGTTTCAGGAGAGCAGACACTGGAAGCGACCACCATTTGGTTGTAGCAACTATTCGCCTTAAAATCGCCGCAATCAGAAACGTACAACGCGATGCTATAAACCGTAGACGGTTCAACGTAGATCTTCTGAGGGAGAGCGTTAAAAAGCGGGAATTGGCTGGAAACCTACAACAAATATTAAACCAGCACAACGTTTCTGACGACACAAATATTGAAGAGCTGTGGAGTAGAACAAAGGGCGCAATATTCACGGCTGCGGAAACGAGCATCGGTTATGTCCAAAGAAACCAGCAACACTGGATCTCGGACACAACCTGGCAAAAAATAGAACGCAGGAGAGCCCTAAAAAATAAAGTAAACTCTACAAGCGACCCTGAAAGACGTTACCAACTGGAAAGGGAATACTCCCAATTACACCGGGAGGTAAAGAGAAGTGTCCGGCGTGATAAAAGGCAGCAGATAAATGAGCTCGCAGAAAAAGCGGAAAACGCGGCAAACACAGGCAACAGTAAGGTGCTGTACCAAATCACTAAACAGCTCACGGGAAAGCACTCTACTAAAAAGCATGCCGTTAAGAGTGCGGATGGAAGGCTGCTGTGCAGCGACAAGGAGCAGCTCCAAAGATGGAGAGATTACTTCTTCGCCGCCCTGAATGGTTCATTTACACAGGAACCTCAGGAAACCAGCAACAATGCACAGCCAATAAGAATCACCACCCGGGCCCCATCCAAGACGGAAATAGTAACCGCAATTCAATGGTAAAGCAGCTGGGAAAGATGGCATCCCGCCAGAATTGTTGAAAGCCGACTCAAGCCTCACAGCAGATGCGCTTCAGCCAATCCTAGAAATAGCATGGAACACCTGTACCTTTCCGGAGGATTGGACGGAAGGTATCATAGTCAAAATACCAAAAAAGGGGGACCTAACAATATGCGACAACTGGAGAGGTATCTGTTTACTATCTACTGTGGGCAAAATTTTGTCCCATATATTACTATCTAGGATAAGTGAGGCAGTAGACCGAACGCTTAGGAGGCAGCAGGCCGGATTCAGGAAGGGCCGCTCATGTATTGATCATATCAACACCTTATGAATAATAGTGGAGCAGTCTACTGAATTCCGATCCCCCCTTTACCTTGCTTTCGTAGATTATGAGAAAGCGTTCGACTCGGTCAATAGGAGCTTTATATGGCAGGCACTACGGCGACGTGGACTGCCTGATAAAATAATAGAATTGATAAAAGCCCTATATAACAATTCCAAATGCAGAGTTCTCCATAATGGAAAATTATCCGACAGCTTCGAGGTGAGCTCAGGAGTACGACAAGGATGCCTACTCTCGCTTTTACTATTTCTTATAGTAATATGTAAATGACATCCTTGTCGGCGCTCTAGATAGTAGAACAGGGGGCATACAATGGGGTTTGTTAGACCGCCTTAAGGATCTCGACTACGCGGATGATATCTGTTTGCTGGCCCACAGACACCAGGACCTCAAAGACATGATTAACAATTTGGCAACAGAGTAGTCCAGCAGGCTTAAGGCTAAATCCAACTAAAACTAAAGAAATGAGGATAAATGCAAACACCATTGAACGGACTGCGCTGAATAACCGTGACGTGGAACTGGTCGATAAATTCTGCTACCTCGGTAGTATTATTACCGAAAATGGCGGTGCAGACGAAGATGTCAGTTCCAGAATAAATAAAGCACGAGGCGCATATGCATGCCTGTTCCGCATATGGAGATCAACGGAGATCTCAACTAACACCAAATTGCGGCTGTTCAACTCCAACGTGAAGGCAGTACTTTTGTACGGTTGCGAAACATGGAAAGTCACCCAATTCATCACAGGGCGCCTCCAAGTCTTCATCAACAGATGCCTTCGTCGTATCCTAAAAATCCGCTGGCAAGATAGAATTTCAAACGAAGAACTATGGCGCCGTGCCGGCCAAGAAAGGATAGACGACCAAATCAGACGAAGGAAATGGAATTGGGTTGGCCACACCTTGCGACGCGAAAACGAAAATCTAGCCAAACAGGCCCTTGACTGGAATCCGCAAGGATCCCGTCGAGTAGGACGACCTAGAACAACGTGGAGGAGAACCCTACTAGCAGAAGCCGCAACAACTGGGAGATCCTGGTCGGAGCTGAGAGCAGTCGCGCAAAACAGAGTCCGCTGGAGGGCAACTGTTTCCGCCCTATGTCCCATGAGGGATTAAAGGAGCGCAATGATGATGATGTCGTTGTGTCGTTTACCCGCTAGTAGCACTTCAAAGAAACTGCCTGACCCTAAGATGATGTCCACGGTTGCTGGCTTGAAGAAGTTCGGATCAGCCAATTGCAACCCTACCAGTTTCTTCGATGGAGTTTGTAAGATATTGGTCGATGGAACAAATGAGGTCAATTTATTCATGACATATGCATTCACCTCCAGCTGTTTGGAAACCTTGTTTACAGAAAAGATGTTAAGTCTAATCTTACCCTTGGTGATGCCTGCCTCCCTGTTTGATACTCCATGAATTAACAAGCGAGCGTTTTCTCTTTTCAACGCCAATCTTTGGGCACAGGATTCAGCGATTAACGAAACCTGCTATCCTGAGTCTAACAATATCCTGCAGAGTTGGAGCCTTCCGTAGTTGTCGCGAACATTGACGATTGCTGTTGGTAGTAACGCTTGGCTAGTGTGATGCGTAGCATTGACATTGGACGATAGGATACTTGTTGGCGAACTTGTATTAAATGATGTTGGTTGAATGTGATGAGGCGATGAGTTGAGTGTGGAAAGTACCTTATCTGAAGATTGTTGATTGATGGTTTGGTTACTTGAGGAAGCACTGCTGGTGCTTGAAGTGACAGGAATGGTTTGATGACTTATCTCTTGGGTTTGTTTGGATCTATGTGATAGATGCAATAAAGTGTGATGATTTCCGTGACAGTATTTGCACCGTAATCTTGATGCACAGATTTTAACAGAGTGGTCCTGTGATAAACACCGAAAGCACAAAGATTGGGAAACCACCAAGGATTTGCGAAGCTGCGGTGAATCTGCCTTAAACTGTTCGCATTGATATAGCCGATGATGTGACTTGCATCTCAAGCACGGGACACTATCTTCCTTGCTGACTACATACATCGACTTCACTACTGCAGGTGTGCGCTTGGAATAGTAGGTAGTTTAGTAAGCGGAAAAAAACTGAGTTGACATTTTACAGTGTTTGGGAGCCTTTTCTAAACAGAGACGGTACAGTTTGATGTCATCGGCGTAAATAACTATATTACAGTGCTTTAGTAAGGTGACAATGTCACGGATTGATAAGATAAAAAGGAGAGGATCTAGATGACTACCTTGCGGGACGCCAGAGGACGTTTCAATGTTTCTGGATTTGACTCCACGGAATGGAATTTGGTATGTTTTGCTGACTAAGTACGGTAGGACCCATACCTCAAGAGCATGCGGGAAGCCTATTTTTTTTTAGTTTCAGAGCTATAATCGAGTGAGAGAGCTTGTCAAAGGCCTTACTGAAGTCAGTGTAAACACAATCGGTTTTGCAACCAATTGCCACGTTTGTGTAAATCCCAAAACTCCCTCTTGGGCTCCCCTACTAGAAAATAGGGCTCGCTAGTTGGGTAAGGAACCTAGATCGTATAAGCTTGGAACGTATGCAGCGGTAAGATTTTTGGGATACGACAGCGAAGGAGATTTAGTCCCCGCAGGAAGTACATATGTTGTAGACCGGGCCGCCCAGAGCTTAGAGATGATATATATTGTGACCGGTGGAGATATTATTTGAGAGATAGTCCAGTAAATAGGTACTTTTTCTTTGCAAAAAATACCGCACGCGATTTTTTTTTACCAAATGTTTTGACATATTTTTATGAGCTTAAATTCAAAATGGCGTCATCCCCACCCTTATGCTTCACTTACAATAAAGGGAAACGCGTTTAATTCTATATCTCAGAAACTGTGCATTTTACGACAAAAATGTATATAATCTTTTTTGTAGATAATTAAGTGATTTAACTTTCTTGTTCAGAAATTTTTTTTGTAAAGTCAATATGTTCGGAGTTATAGTACTTCAAACTTTATATATCACTTTCTTTGCACTATAATTCGTTAACGGTTAGCCCGCTATAAAAAAGTCCTTCCTAAGACTTATAGAACACACGATTATCTATGACTTTTGCTTTTATCGTTTTTAGATAGGGCTAATATTTCACGAGTTATAGCGCTTTAAATGTCGCAAAAGTAAATTAAAAAAAAAATCCTATCTTTTTCTTTCCCCGTTTCATTTCCAAACTGATTATATCGTGTGTTGAGCTCATCATTGCCCACATTTGTTGCCTTTACTTTTTTCTATAAAGTTGATATTTATGGATTTATTACACCTCAAAAGTTTATTAAAAATGGTTTTTTGCAAATATCTAGTCGAATATTTATTTACGAAGACGAGTTATACCAACTTATTTGTTTGTTATAAAATTCCGTAGAAATTTTACTTGAAACATTTTTTTCTAGCATTTATAGTTTAGCCGCAATTCAGCGCCGAATGTTTCATATAGATACACATTAATTTTCATACATATAATTAAGAAATTTCGTTGGCGTGCAAACCCTTTTCCACACCACCCTGGAGGTTGAGTTTTTGGCGCGTTTTTTATAATGGTTTCCCCAGGGCCTAATCCACAAGAAAACGAAACAATGATGCTATAAGATGTTATTTAGCCTCATATGTTTCGAAGATGTCGGTTGACAATCGGATAGACCAATGAAGCTGCCATCTAATTACTGACGTTGTCTTCGTCGAATGATATATCTGGGAGACTTGAAAACTCGCAAATGTTCTCATTTATTTCATTGTTTTCAAGGAGGTTTGCATCCTTCGTCACATTTTCGCAATTTCCTCCACTGCAGTTAGAGCAAATTATGGTACATTTGAGACCGGCCTTGCGGCATCCACAGGAACCGCCACATTTTTTCCTATATTTGCAAGATATTAATTTTAATAAATTTGCTGGTGCCGGAGCAATTGTCACTGGGACTGGTTGTAAGCCAAATCTTGTTCGCTTCCTGTCCCACTCCTCCGGGTCTTGATAACTATCAAGCCAAGTTTGCACTTGATGATATACTCGAAATGAGTGAAGTCGAGCAGCATCTTTAGTTGGAGGCAGAGCTGATAAGTTCACTTTGGTTTTTGTAGCCGATTTTCCAAAACATTTGAACCTAAGTTAATTAATATTGGTTTCTGACGAGCTACCTCCATACAGCTCAATAAAGAAACGCTCTCCAGCTTCAGCAACCATATCTGGATCTATTTTTATTTTCTTTATACAATTCTACTGAATTTATGAGTTGTGGATTTTTTTGAAAAATGGATAAAACTTTGGCTTTCCCCATGCCGTATATTGAAGAAGTTGTGTCACAACCACTGAAAGCGTGAAGAAAGAGAATATTGTTTGCAACAATATTTGGAAATTTTAAGCACTGTTGAGTATACAGTGCTTCCGGAATACGACCCTTCCGCGGTTTTCGAAGGAAAATATTGTTAGAAGACCCTGCCAAGGACGTTAGTAAAACAAGGAGATCTATGTCTTCTCCGACAATGACCACGGAATCAAACCTAGAAGATACTTGTATTGCTGTCGTTACAATTAACATGTCAGCGTCTTCGAAGGCTTGCTCAACTATAAAACCCGCACTTCTTAGTTCCTTTGTGAGCATTGATATTAGCTGAGCTTTATTTTTATCATTACTTAAGAAATTCTCCTGCTGCGTCGCCGGAATCATAGTCTCATTAATAATGATATGTACCGAATGATTCTTTCTTGAACGCCGAAATCGTTCAGAGCTTTTGGTGCCTAGAAGATCAACATCCTCAGGATAACCATCGAATACAATAGTAACATTCGAAGTGAAATGATCGCCGACATATTTTACATATTTTCTGCAAATATTTTAAAAGGAAACATTCTTATCCCATATGACTTGATGCAAAAGAAAACCACCATCAGCACGACCTCCATCCAGGTGTAATAAATCCATAAATATCAACTTTATAGAAAAAAGAAAAGGCAACAAATGTGGGCAATGATGAGCTCAACACACGATATAATCAGTTTGGAAATGAAACGGGGAAAGAAAAAGATAGGATTTTTTTTTTAATTTACTTTTGCGACATTTAAAGCGCTATAACTCGTGAAATATTAGCCCTATGTAAAAATGATAAAAGCAAAAATTATAGATAATCGTGTGTTCTATAAGTCTTAGGAAGGACTTTTTTATAGCGGGCTAACCGTTAACGAATTATAGTGCAAAGAAAGTGATATATAAAGTTTGAAGTACTATAACTCCGAACATATTGACTTTACAAAAAAAATTTCTGAACAAGAAAGTTAAATCACTTAATTATCTACAAAAAAGATTATATACATTTTTGTCGTAAAATGCACAGTTTCTGAGATATAGAATTAAACGCGTTTCCCTTTATTGTAAGTGAAGCATAAGGGTGGGGATGACGCCATTTTGAATTTAAGCTCATAAAAATATGTCAAAACATTTGGTAAAAAAAATCGCGTGCGGTATTTTTTGCATTACGAAGGCCTTTTTTTCGACCTATTTACTGGACTAAGAGGCCCGGGCCGAATCCTCGTTGTAGAGCCATTAAAGAAGAACAATTTCACTATCTGTTTTTTGACTTCATACTATAAATTAAATCTTATGACGTGGTAATACATGTAATTATGCCTGGATCCTACAGCCCAAATCAATAAAAAAATCTGTGATTCTCTTTTCAATCCGCCAGCAGTAAAAAGACCTTCAACCGTGATTAATGTAATCCAGAATTATCCATCTAAATGCAATGTTGCATGTATACACCTCGCCATAAACTCGCCAAACATGCACTGATTTCTTGCTATAGATAAAAAATGTAAAGGACTTTTAACCCTTTTTAGGGGGTGGTTACAGCCATTCCCAGCTAGATAATAGCAGGGGCGAAAACAATACTCTATGATGACATCATACCCACCAAATAACAAATGACTGAGGAGAACCTAGAAATGGTCGAGTCTATGAAAATGTTTTGAGGAATCCGCGCTGGAGTTGAGGTGAAATTTCCATATAACGAAATGTGCTGCACTCACGTGATACGGCCCCGCGTAGAATTAGAATTATGGTCGACACGTAAGGATTTGTTGCTGACCAGACCAGAGGACTTATATCGAGCGTGAGTCCATATATTTCGAGAGATATTCACGATTCATGTGTTTTTATCCTACCCTGTCTCTTCGCTGGTGATTTTATTTTGAAAACTTTCCCAACACTTTTTATACACACACGAGTATGAGTATTTATATTTTACGTTCGCGAAAAATGTTGCAGTTGCAGATTGGGATAAATTGATTTTTTCTGGTGAGCGATAACTTAGCAAGCGTGGTGCCGCCGTTGGATAATTATTGGCGAAATGTGGGTGCTATGAGAATTACTGCAAATCGCGTGTTCTATTTCCAACTGAAGGTGAAAGTGAGAAATAGTAATGGTTTAATTATACCTTGGCCACGGTAGAAGTAAACGATTTTAATGGTGTAATGTAGGTCATCGATAATTTGGACTAGTCGATGCGAATATGGGTTGCTATTTGGATTATGAGGAAGAAGTACAGGCCAGGGAATTGGTTAGCCCTAGCCAATATTAAATAGCTCCAAATAAAAACGGAACCCTTTTCATAATTTCATAACTGGGGCTTTTGGAAACTAAATTGTTCCGCAAGTGTTTGTTTGTTGCATTTTCAACCAGTTAATTTCTTTCTGAAGCATATGAACATTTTATAATTTGCCAATTGATATTTGACATTTGACAAAATAATTAAGAAAAGTTGCAGCATGGAATAGTGCATTGTGTGGAGAACTGCCAGTGTTAAAAAGTTTTTCAATATATCGTTCTTCTAATTTCCATATCTAATCATGATTTGAAAGCTTAGTTAAAAAAGCTGGCTTTGGGGGGCTCTTTATTCTAAGGAATAAGGCGCCTGGCTACCATCCCAGAGGTCCCGGGTTCGAATCCCGGCAGCACCACGGTCCTTCGCCTTTACCACTTTCCCACTTACATGACTTTCCTTTTTTCCTCATCCCTCTTTAAATTCCAAATTCCTCCTATCATAGCTTCCCCTAGCCTTTCCCCGCTCCACCAAGTGCATGCCATCGGTTGACTGATGAGATTCAACTCGTTTCAGGAGTCATAACACTCCAGCAAGTTATTTCTCGATGGCCCGATGTCAGAGTCGCCCGATAATAATGGTTGGAAATCGGTGTAATAAAATGTCGCGGCTTGGTTGCGGCAGCTTTTTCCTTCAGTTCTCTCTCTTCACTATCTTCGACAGTAAAAAGGGGCTTTCCGTATTTTAAATAGGGAAACTGTGCCAGAACGCACTGGGCATGAATGGCAGTCCCATCAAAGCCGGACGCTGGCACACAATTGTCGCTAAGGTGCGCCGTTTTGTAGCTGCAGTCGCGAAATACGCTTGTGCGAGAAGAGGGTAGGGGATATTTTAGAACCAGCCCGTGTTATTTAGGTGCCGGAAAAATATCCTATTCTGAGCTTCGAAACGCCCTCCGAAATCTCCAGCGACTTCTGTATATACTCAACCGATGTGCTTGCGATAGTTGCCCCCAGTCTTGCCAATTTACCTGCATTGTCCTTGTCCTTGATGTTCCTGTGTACCCGCTCCCGGCAAGGGGAAAGAACGCCTTCTATTTTCGACCAGCTTAGAAGTTATACTGGTCCCGGCCTTGATTATGACTGTATTGCTAGGCAGGTTTAAACACTGCCAAAATTTCTGCCTGCAAAGCCCTGACGAAGTTAGGCAGGCAGTATAATTTTTCAATATTAAGCGATGAGAAATAAAATCCACCCTCTGATTTGGAACCATCGGTGTACTTGACAACGTCATTGTTCTCGTCGGATTGGAAATCTTCTCATTTCTCTCTGGTAGCCACCTAGAGTCTTCCATCGATCAATCCAATGGCGCTGCAGCCCAAATCGAGCCTTGGCCTCCTCTAGGGCATTTCTCCAAATTTGACGGTCCCTTGCAGCATGTCTCCAGTTCCGGATGTTGAGCATTGACTCTGCGTCAGCCGTCACAGAGTCTATCCATCTCTTCCTGGGTCTGCATTCTCGTTTAATATGGAGATAGGGTTCAATAGGTTCTGAAAATACTCTCTCCACCTTTCCTTTATCCTATCAGGATCTGCCAACAAGTTCCCATCTATGTCCTTGCAGATGTCCGTTCTTGGCGGAAACTTATTGGTGATCTGGCGAGTTCCTTTGTACGCTTGTCTAATTCTCCCTTCATTGAAGTCTTCCTGTATCTGTAAGATTTTCCTATTTAGATATTCCCTCTTCTTTTTTCTGCACAGCTTGTCTGCGATTTTTCTTTTTTCCTTGAAGACTTCCATCCTTGCTCTTGTTGGCCTTGCGATGTACTCTCGGTGGCTCTGGTTTCTTTCTTCAATTGCGGCTCTACAGTCCTGGTCGAACCAATCAATTCTAGTCTGTCTGGGGGCCCAGCCTAGTGCCTCTTCTGCTGCCCCCTTTATGCTGCTTTTGACTTGTTCCCATTTGTCGTTGATGCTGGGCTGCTCATCTACCTCTCTCAAGTTTTGTACGACAGCATGTTGGTAGACATCTCTTATTTCTTCCCGTTTTAGCTTATCTATATCGTATTTTGGTTGAGTTTGCCCTCTATGCGTTTTAGTTGATATCCGGGTTCTCAATTTCACTTTGACTAGATAGTGGTCCGAGCCACAGCACGCTCCTCTCATTGTTCTTACGTCCAGTATACTCGTGGCCCCTCTTCTTTCAATTAGGACGTGGTCAATTTGATTATTAGTTTCTCCGTCTGGTGACTGCCACGTCATCTTATGTATAACTTTGTGCGGGAACATTGTTGAGCTTACTACCATTGCGTTTGAGCTTGCGAAATCGATCAATCGACTACCATTGTCATTGGTAACGTTATGTAGGCTATGCTTTCCTATGACTCCTAGGAACTCCTCTTCTTTTCCTACTTTGGCATTCATATCTCCAAGCACCATTTTAATATCGTTTGACGGTATTAACCTGATGGTGTTTGTTAGCTCTTGGTAGAATTCCTGTTTCTCCTCATCCGTTTTCTCTTCTGTGGGCGCGTGGACGTTTATAAGACTAATGTTATGTAGCCTTGTTTTAATTCGAAGTGTGCATATTCTATTGCTGACTGCTTTGAAGTCCAGAATCAGAGATTTCATTTCCTTCTCTATGATGAATGCTACTCCGAACTCTCTTCTTCCATTTGATGATCCGCTGGAGAGTACCGTGTAGGTTTTTAGATCCATTATACCACTGTGGGTCCATTTTGTTTCCTGAAGGGCTGTGATCCTTATGCTATATTTTTTTAGTACTAATAAAAGCGAACGCACAGCGCCCGTTCTGTTGAGCGTCCTGACGTTCCATGTTCCAAGATCGTATTCCATATTCCGTTGCCTGAGTCGTTGCCGTTGAGTCCGTCCTGTCTGAGGCCTGCCTTGAGGATTCGTGACGGGTAGGTTTTTACGGTGGAAGGTTGTCAGCCTGCCGCCCAACCCCCAACCTGGAGGACCAGTCCGGTATTTGCTTCGTTTTGAGGCGCGAAACACTCGCCTTTCACCCTCCTCAGTCTGTTACTCTTGTGTAGACAAGAGCATCCAGGGGACACCCAAGGTAAAATCTACATCTTCGTGGAGGTTGAGGTAGGATTCGGTAGCATATCGGAAAATCTTAGATCGTGAAGACCTTAGATCGCAGGTGGCGTTACTCAGGATTTATCTCTTTGACGTACCGGCACCATCAAAGGTCCCTGAGGCCGTTGCTACCATTTGAACCCCCACCTAGAGTCTTGTCGAAATTAAATTTTGCACCATGTAGTCGGTAGGCCCTACTATCATTTCCTTGGCATAGAGAGCAGTATATAGCGGTGGCTTAGGTCTTCTCGACCCAGCAACGTAGCCAGAGGGCCGTGCAAGCGCTGATGTATAAAGTAGGTATAGAGTTACGCTGAGCGCTTCCGTCAGGGTTGTACAAATGGCGTCAAATTTGAATCTTTTATTTTCTTTGGCAAGTGCGGGCCACCTAAACGGCAAGGGCATATGTCAGCACTCACCTACTCACTGCCGTGTATAACCAGTGCAACATGTGCGGCATCAAGTTTTAGTGCTATTGATTAGTTCTGTTTTTCTGGGTTTACGGATAGTCCGTGGTGGTTGGAGCATGTTTTAACCCTTCCAAGAGCCATCTCAATAACCTCAATGATTTTGTGGAGGAGTTTCCCTGATACTGATATCACCATGTCATTCGGTCAATTTTATTCTGTGGTTCTTTAGTATCTTTAGGGTTTACTCCAGTGTTTTTCAACCGGATGCCGCATTTTCTTGGAAGTTTAATTAAGTGTAGTTCAAGATAACTCTACGAGATAGTTTTGGATGGTTTAGTTTGTAAGAGGAACTTCTTTTTTCTTTTAAGCCAGTAAAATGCCATGCTTCATATGAGGCGAGGTGTTATTAAAAAAAACAAGCAAACTAAAAAAAGAAACTAAATACCAATGAAAGTAACCAACCTATGCCTCCAATATGTATATTTACATTTAACAATCACACCCCGCCCCATTTCCGATTGGATATTTTTCTGCCTCAAAAAGAGTAAGAAATGTCTCTCCAGTACATATTGGCAAAAATTATTATGAACAATAGCGACAGGTGGCAGAAGAAGATCTACGAGCCCTAGATATAAGAAATTGGAGACTTGAAGATAGGGATCGATAGTTCAGGTGGAGGATGTTGCAGGAAGTCAAGGCTGTGGAGCTATTGATTATGATTTAAAAAATTGAGGCCTCAGTACAATATACCATGGGGCAAGGGACAGATGTACTGCCCCGTGAAAATACGGTTAGCTCTGCTACGAGATATAAGCAAAGAAGCGATGAAAGTATGTTAATGTAATGTTCTACGCTACGTGTACGAGCTCGAGGCAGATTGCTTTGCTTTTACATTCCCAGTACCAGATTAACCAGCAGAGAAGAACGACGTGAACATTTGTGTCTTGTATATACTTTAAAAAGCGGTGCATTGTACTTTGAAGAACTTGTGGTTTAAATTACAGAATAAAATAGTATTCTCATAGGATGAAAAGCAGGCAGTCCCCATCACGCACCCTACTCCAGCGATGCGGGTGATATTCGTTTCGCAAAAAATTCATCTGACCCATTAGCCCCGCCGCTGGTCAAAGGTGCCACAATTTTATATTTTTCAGTCAAGGGTGCCACTCAATGAAAAAGGTTGAAAAACACGTCCATAGCCATGAGCCAAAGCAGAGGCGGGAGGACTCCGAATGATCCCTTTGATATTGCCTCCAGTTGCTGTGGAGGATCCTAGTTTCCGGCATGGTACTTAGTTTGATTCTATTGCAGATCCCGAGTTCAGTCGGGGCCTCCTGGGCGGCCACCGTGCTGACGTTATCTAAAACTATTATCTAATACGTTGTTGGCCGGAATGGTGGTATTGAGACCTTTCTCCAAGGTCCACGTAGGTGTAGTCCTGTGTAGTAACTGTGTCCACAGCGGTGACGAACCTCGTAAGTATGGATGAGTGACCATATGAATATGGAGCTCATCCAAGAGAGGCCTTTGTTCTTTTTGCCATTTGCTCGGCGTGGACATACACGAGTAAGATGCAATAAAACATCCAGCGCAGATGTTGGGGTGCTTCTCATTACATCACTGATACACAGCTGAGCTCTTCTTTTGGATCCTTTGCAGTATCTTGCGATACGTAATCTTCTGTAATTCAGTCTACCATACCGATACACCATGCATAAGTATAGGTCTGAATACGGCTGTATACAACCAGTGGACGATGCAGGGTTTAAAGTTTAAGGGGGGCGTAATAAGGTTAGTTATTTCAGTGGAGCATAATTTTAATGAAAGCGGTAAAATATTGCCAGAACTGCTACATTCTTGCGGTGGCTTAATGAGTTAATTGAAAAGCAAATGATGCTATGCCAATATGTTTGAGAGCACTGTTTTGCATCTTGTCCAGCCAAGCTAAGGTGGTTTTCAGAGCCCCACTTTCTTTACAATATGCATGCTGAGATGTAGTAGACTTAGAAACTTATGTTATGGACGAAGGTATAAGTCTAGCATGCATTCTAGGGTCCTTAGGACAAAAGATGAAACGCTTATTAGCATGTAAACTTTTGTAGCTTCGTCCCCGAGTTCACCGACCTTCGGGATGCAGATCACTTTAAAGCGGAGCACGAAGAGGTTCTCCAGGAGCGTGGCACTTAATTGTAGTTTAGGCAATACTTGCAGATTGAGACAAGTCATGGACCAATAATGTCATGCGTATTTTGGAGCATAATTGTCATTACGTTGTCCATGCCTGGCGACATGTACGTGGAGAAATTGTGCACCGCCCACTGCACCTTTTCCCTGGTTACAGCTATGCAGATTTCCTCCCACGGTTTTGCTGCTTCCACTAGTAGCTCTGGGCCCCCCTTAGTGCGGCTTCTTGGCAGCCAGGGAAGAGGCTTTTAAGGAGAAGTTCCAGGACTTCTCCTGAGGACTCTGTCCATGTGCCGTCTCCTCGTTTAATATAAGATGGTTGGCAGGGCAGCTTAAAGAAATACTTGTCGAGCCTGGCCTATGAATATTGAGCTACCGATTAAACTGTTTGAAGTTTTATCTTAAAATTAAATAGTTAACTCGGTAAGGTAGTCTATGTTTAGCTTGGTTTGCCAAAAGTGGACCAACGCTGCAACATGCAGAGCTAGCATAAAAAAAGTCAGATAATCTTAGACGATCAGGGTAATATAAGGGTGTCTTATGTAACTAAGTATTCAATGACCATTTGGCAGATACTAAAAGAGACCCATCTTATACCCTTGACACACTGCAAAAACGAATGAGCATTCTTCCAACTTCATTGGCTTTCAATGATCATTCATTTTAGAAGCGACACACTGCATTTCTCAATGTTCATTGGAACTGTCAAAATAGAAACTTTATACAAACTGATGAACTGAAAGTTATTACATAGTGATTTATACTTTTAAATTTAATAAAAATTATTAATTGAGGCCCAGCAACAGTTATTTACAATGGAACGTACTACTTTTTAAAAAATTCTGAAATCTGAATGACAGTTTGACAGTTAGGTATTTCAGTTGGAAATTTTACTGGAAATTTCATGGAAAGTTGTTCGATAATTTCCCAATTTCACTTCCATCTTCATTGAATGAAGTTATTTTGACTTCATTCGATTGAATGACGAATGAAACTGTTGAATGAACATTGGACATGACATACTGGGCGCGAATGATCATTCATAGCCGAATGATACTGCAATGTTCATTCGATGCTGCAGTGTGTCAAGGGTATTACTGCTTAATTAATGACCAAGCATGTTTTGTTAATATTGACTCAAGGATTAGCAATGTTCTGGATACTACTGTAAAGCAAACAAGGACATCTACATCAGTTGGGAATGAATATTTATTTTAAAACTAAAGAATAAACTGATTTCTTTTGTTTTATTTTATGTACTTACTGCTATAAACCTTGTGTTCTAGTAGGGGGCTTCCTTTATTCCTAAAACAATTCTCCCCATTAATCGATATCAAATAGGTGTTTGCGCTGTGATCTGCCCCAAGCTATAGTTTTTGGTTCACGTTGCTTAATCAAGTTTAATTAATAATATTATGTATACCGAATAAAAAATTAATGTGATTTTCGAATAATCCCAACAAAATGCGGTCATTGGATTGAATTAACCACTGTCGACAGAAATTACTCGTTGAATGCTGTTGTTGCAACAACTGCACATTTTTGATTGCAGCAGCTTAAACTAGGTCAGCCCAGATAAGAGGCTTGACCCGATTCAAGAAAATTACAACAGGCCGTAAAACTAGCACCGAGAATGGCTAATACCGTACTCTTTTATCCGCGGCAATCTACGGCATAGGTTATACTTACTTAATTCCTTTAGTGGCAGAAACTCGCAATTATTCACCCTCTTCGGGGGTTACATTGCATTTTAATTGATTTTTGTAATTTACACCAATTTTTGTTGTTTAGTCAAAATGCTTTGCTAAGACCACCCCTTCTTCTACCCCGCCGCATACCCCTAATTCCCATTAATAATCAAACTGCCATTAAGCTGAAGCACTTCAATTACATTTTTGGGGCGGTGGTGGATGATTTTTCGATGATAACTGGGTGGGTGGGGGTGAGACACAGGCAATGGCGTGTAAATTTCCAGATTACTCATTGTGGGGTTTCCATTGATTTATAGAGAAAATTAGTAATTCAACCTTTATCGCATGGTAAGTAATATTCCATGTGTTCGACGCTTTAATGACGCAACGGGACGAGCCAGAATTTTATGTTTTTCGTTTGATAATTCGGTATTTGCGGGGGATTTTCTGTTGAATTGTTTTCTGTGATATGTTTTCTTATAACAAACTGGAATAGGGGTTGTTATTAGACTATCTGTTGGTGGTTGCTTAAAATATTTTGCAATTTCAGTGTAGAAAATTTGCCTTTGAGATAATGACAAAGTTTATTTTTATATTGAATTTGGGCTAACATAATTTTGTTTCGTTAAAAACTAATATTCAAAATCTGTAAAGTGATTTTTGTAAAAATATTCTACCAGAATTCCACAACTTATAAAAATATAGTGGTAAAATAATTACTGTTTAATGGGGTCTGGTAATAAAAGTTTTGTTTTAGGAGCGGTGATACCAGAAAGCAATAGCAAGATAGATTTATTAGCACCTCTGTTCTCCTGGAACTCTTTCTTACCCGAAACTTTATTTACTTTACGCTCCTTAATCCTTCATGGGACATAGGGCGGAAACAGTTGCCCTCCAGCGGACTCTGTTTTGCACGACAGCTCTCAGTTCTGTTTTTGCGGCCTCTCCCAGTTTTTGCAGCCTCTCCCTGTACGTTGTTCTAGGTCTTCCGACTCGACGGGATCCTTGCGCATTTCAGTCAAGGGCCTGTTTGGCTATATTTTCGTTTTCGCGTCTCAAGGCGTGGCCAACCCAAGTAACAAAATTCGTCTCATAAGACTCTACTAGTGTCTTATGAAAGGCAAAGGATATTCGACTTTTTTATAGAACACTACAAGTGCTTTATGAGTGTGTTGTCAGAATTAAATGGCACAATTATGAGCGTTATTTTTGTCTTATAAAAATACCTTAGCTCCCTTTGCAAGGGTAACTATAAGGGTGTTATAAGAGCTATATTCTCCTTAACAGAACTGTTAGAAAGATGTTATTTAGAATAAAATCATTTTTATGAGAGTTATTTGCTCTAAATAACTCTCATTAGAAACAATTCGAAAAATATAACACTTTAGAATTTAATAATTATTATGTATGATTATAGAATTTAGAATTAGATTTTTAGCGAAAATGTAAGCTAAAATTTTATTGCGATTGAAATTTTACTGATAATAATAACAATTTTGCCTCGATAAAAATCAAAGCGCCTTAAAAATAATCAAATTTTAATATATTTTTTGAAATTTTATTTCTTGTGGAAAAAATAACAACTTTAGTATTGCTCAATAATTTATTTTAAAATGGTATATCATCTGAAAAACATAACTTTTTATACTTTGCACATATATTCAGTCGAGTAAATTAGCTTGATTTATGGAATTTTGTTTTACCATAAAATTCTAAATTAAGCGAAAGTATGGCCGTTCGGTGGTTTAAGTTTTTTTATAAGAACAAAACTCTAGTTATGAGATGGGGGACCTTTTTGCACTAGTAAAAGTCTTCTTATAAATGTTTTATAACATTTTTCGTCTCATAAGAGTATTTTTATAAGAAGGGATATACTTGAAGTCTTGTAAGAACTTTCTTATAAGTGTCATAACACTTTAACACTCATAAGGACTTTTTTTTGACAGTTAAAACCTTTGAGAGTAAAGCTTTCATAAAAAAGACTATAAGAATAGAGATTTTCTTGTCCTCAAAATAAGAGTATAAACATTATCTCATTATTAGAATGAAAGACTTATTAACTCTAGTAGTCTTATTATCTCACAATAATAGGGGGCAAACGGCTAACAAAGACCTCGGAAAGTGGTGGTACCCGATTTGCCACCTCTGCCAAAACCCGAGAAAAGTCACTGCAGACGAACACTTAGCAGACCTGTTAGCAAGTCCTAATCGCACCTCCCCGCGGTGTCCCCTGGGGTACTTCTTCGGAAGGAGCTAACGGGAGATGGGCGAATGGCGAGCTCTCTGCGCCACAAAACAGAGCTTTAAGTCGGTTGGGCTGAGGGTTAGCAACCCGCTCCCATAAAAAATACCATTGCTACGAATCGGCAAATAATGCCTCGGAATCGGAACCGGATGGACAACACGACGACGACCTTTGCTTTTCGAACAAGGACACGAATCGGATCATGGAATGTGAGAACACTGCTGGCTGAGGGACGGCTGGCATGCATATGCGCTTCGTGCTTTATTTATTCTGGAACTGCCGTCTTCTTCTACCCCACCATTTTCGGTAATTATACTACCGAGGTAGCAGAATTTATCTACCAGTTCCACGTCACGGCTATTCTGCGCTGTCCGTTCAATGGTGTTTGCATTTATCCGCATTTCTTTAGTTTTAGTCGGATTTAGCCTTAAGCCTGCTGGGCTACATTCTGTTGCCAAATTGTTTAACATTGAAGTCCTGGTGTCTGTGGGCCAGCAAACAGATATCATCCGCGTAGTCGAGATTCTTAAGGCGGTCTAGCAAACCCCCTTGTATGTATATGCCGCCTGTTCTACTATCTAGAGCGCCGACACGGATATCATTTCTTACTATAAGAAATAGTAATGGCGAAAGTAGGCATCCTTGTCGTACTCCTGAATTCACCTCAAAGCTGTCGGATAATTTTCCACCATGGAGAACTCGGCATTTGGAATTGTTATATAGGGCTTTTATCAATTCTATTATTTCATCAGTCCACGTCGCCGTAGTTTTTTTTTTTTTTTTTTTGTGATACGATGAAGCTTAGGAGTCACCCTTTGTACTACTAGTCCGTCATGTCGTTCGAGTCATGGAGCAAAGTATAGTAGTAAGCTTGATCTGAAGGATAGAATAGAAAGGATAGGTTAGGGGTCTGGGGGGTGCATGAGTAGGTGTCGATGAACCTTGCGTTTGAACTCAGAGATGTTATATGAGCTCGGAAACACCGATTGCGGAAGAGAGTTCCACAACCGAGTTGTTCTATTTATAAACGAACAGCTAAACCGTAATGTGCGTGAAGGGGAGGGCTGCAGGGTGAAGGGGTGAGCCGAGTTGGCTAGTCTTGTGTTGCGGGAAAAAAGTTGCCGTGTAGGCAGGAGGTTCTTTATTTCAGTGGAGCATTCGCTGTAGTAATAGCGATAAAACTTGCTGAGTGCAGCTACGTTCCTACGGTGGCTTAAAGGGTCGATGGAGGAGCAAAGAGTGCTATCACCAATGAGTTTGATGGCGTGATTTTGCACCTTATCCAGCCAAGCCAAGGTGGTTTTAGGAGCGCCCGCCCAGATATACGAGTTGTATTCAAGGTGGGGTCGAATGTAGGACTTGTAGATTGTGGCTAGAGCAGTTGGCTGAAGGAGGAACTTGCACCTCTTAAGGAATCCTAGGCATTGATACGCTTGTTTGGCAATTTGGAATATGTGACCATTCCATTGCATATCATTAGATAGAGTCATTCCCAGGATGCTAAGAGATGGGTCAGGTGTTAGGCTATCCCCGTCCACTGAAATAGAGGGAAAGTCGGTACAGGTTTTGGTGGAGATAAGGCAGTACTTTGTTTTTGATGCGTTAAATTCGACCCGATTCTTGCGGCCCCAGTCAAGAATGCGCTCGATGTCTGCGTTAAGAGAGCTGGACATGAGTTCGCGGTCTAAGAGACAAGGTCTGGCACTTGCTTGTCTAGCGATGGCGTAAGAGTAACGCAGAGTACTGTCGTCGGCGAAACTGTGGAGTGGGTTGGAGGGGATTGAGAGCAGATCGTTAATAAATATTAGAAAGAGAGCAGGAGAGAGGATCGATCCTTGGGGAACGCCGGCCGAGATGGAGTGTGGGTTGGATTCGACGCCATCCAATACTACCTTGATTGAACGGCTGGAAAGAAAGCTCTCAATCCAGTTCATAAGAACTGAGTCGATACCAATAGCTTGGAGTTTGGACAGCAGAGCGGGATGCCATACTCTGTCAAAAGCCTTGGAAATATCTAGAGCAACCAGACCAGACTCACCGGAACTATGGATGCTTCGGTGTAGATGCTCGGTCAAACATACAAGAAGGTCGCCAGTAGATCTTTTCGGTCTAAAGCCGTACTGCCTGTCGTGTATGATTTGGTTAGATTCTAAATATTGCATCAGCTTTCTATTAATTATTGTCTCCATGATTTTGGAGAGAACAGAAGTTATTGCTATTGGGCGGTAGTTTAAAGGGTCGCTGGCATCACCTTTTTTCGGAATGGGCTGAACATGAGCTAGTTTCCAGGAGTTTGGATAAACTCCGGAGAAATATGATAAGGCAAAAAGTTTGCGCAGAGGTTTAGCCAAAGGTGAGGCACATTTAATGAGTACCATAGGGGGAATATTATCGGGGCCAGTGGATTTGTTGACGTCAAGCTCCTTGAGACATTTATACACCTCACGGGTCCTGAAGAAGATCCCGCCCATTGAATGGGCGATGCGATCGAGGACCGGTGGTGACGTATCAGATTCGGGGAGAGAAGAATTTGAGGCGAACAGAGATGCCAATAAATCGGCCTTGGATTTGCTTTCTGTTATCACCTCCTTTCCATTGATGAATGGAGGGGTTGAGGAAGAGGTAAAATTCTTCTTGATGGAAGTTACCAAGGCCCAGAAGTTTTTGCTGCCTGCATTTGCGTTGAGAATCTTGTTTCTTAATTTGTCGTCAAATGACGATTTAACCTTCCTGATGGTGGAATTACAGAAATTTCTTAATTTGATATACTCACGACGAAGGGACTCACTTGGGGAGAGTCTGTACGCTCTATAAGCGGCTTCTTTAGCTTTAATTGCGTCCATGCATTCCCCATTAAACCATCTATTCGGCCTTGGCTTTGTAGATTTGATAGAATGAGGAATGTATAACCGCATTCCAGCCCGTATAATTTTGGTTATACATAGAGCGGCATAGCTCGCACTGGCATCCCGGAAACATAGATCCCAGTCCGTGGCTTGAAAAAAGCGAATTAGCCCCAACCAGTTGGCTTTCCCATAGTGCCAAACAGTTTTTTTAGGAACTGTGTTAGTAGGGGTAGAAGATGAGTATGGGAAATTAGCGCTGACTAGGCAATGGTCCGAGTTACCGAGAGGTGAGCCAACTTCGACGGAGTACCGTGATGGGTGTGATGTAAGAAACAGGTCAAGGAGATGGGCTCCGTGACCTTCAACGTCTGGGACACGCGTTTCCCGATTGACAATTTGGTGCAAATTATTAATATCTGCAAAAAGCTCAGCGTCTTTGCCAGAAACACTGGTGCCATTTGAGTATTTCAGCCAATGTATATTATGTACGTTGAAATCACCCGCAACAATGATTTCACACTCCGGATGGGAAAGTAAAAATCCGGAGATTCGTTCGGATATAGCATCGAAGGCTAACGTCGAGGCATCATTACTTATATTAGGACTTCTGTAGAGAAAACAGAAGAATATGACGTGGCTGCGAAGAATGATTTTAATCCAGGTATAATTAAAGTCTGGAGTTGTACTATTATATTCTTTCTGAAAAGCCACGTCATTCCTAATGTATATGGCGACTCCCCTATGGTCAGAGAAGTTGTGCACTAAGGAATACCCAGCCACCTGAAATCGATCAAAATCGATATCGGTGACTTGAGTTTCACTTAGCGCGAGAACGGCCGGGGCATGGGAGGTTAAATGGCACATTACGGGGGAAAGGTTCGCGAGGAGGCCCCGAATATTACAAAAATTAAATGAAAAATTTTTGTTACGGAGCCTCTCCGGTGCAAGGTTCATGACCTCATTAGATGCTGTCTGCGTCGGCGACGCAACCATCGGGCTAACGGGAAGAGTCCTGTTGCAGTGTTATGCCTGCTTAAACAAGACAATTCCCATCAGCTGACCGATATTGTTGCGGCGCCGACGATGGCAGGCAGAGAGTACGGGAAAGGAAGGAAGGAAAAAAAAACTTACTTGCCGTCCGTTAGTAGTATTCGTCTAGTTTTTTTTTGTCAGTGATGGTGATTTCACTTCATTTTTGTATCACTTCACGCGCACTTAGTTTTTTTTTTTTTTTAATTTATTATTGTTTAATGGTTTGTGTAGTTATTGTTATTGTTTATTTGGTTCGAGAGATTTATTGTTATTGTTTATTTAGTTGAAAACTGATAAACTTGTTGAAAGTTGATAAACTTGGCACCGGATAATTGTGATGGTAACGCTATGAAGGACTGGCGGCTGCAACCGTCCGCACTACATGCTAGCCCAGCCCAGACTCATATAAAGCTCCTACCAACCGATTCGAACGGTCTGCCATATAAAGCTCCTACTAACCGATTCGAACGATTTCTTATAGTTTACGAAAGCAAGGTAAAGGAAGGGGGCAACTTTAATGTCCCGCAATCGAGAAAGTTGCCTACTCAATATACAGTCTTCTCGAAGTGTGGAAGAGCTTGACATTTTTCCTACACCGGATCTACCACAGCAAAGAATATTCTCAATTTTTCGTCACCCCCGGATATCTGAATTTGAATTGATTTGGTTACCATCGTAAATATTTATCTTTGACCAGCATTCATAGCTCGTTGAGCCAATTGGAACTGGTTTTCGTTCATTGACAAGTCTGGTACTTCTTACCTAATTCAATAGGCTCAACTCTTTCTAATATGCGGAACGCGTGCCCTTGAATTAATGCATTGTCGAGCTGCCTATCGCGCTAACAGTAGTGTCTCATATGAGCAATTCTTTCTCTAAGCCTCTGTCCGGATAACTTAATAATGTAATTTTATGTAGCTAATAGAAGAAGTGTAATGTATAAATTTAAAACCGATTTCTTACTGAAAAACCCGGTTTTCAAATTGCATAATTTCCTTTTAAAAACCGGGTTTGAAAACCGGTTTTTAAAAACCGACAAACCCTACAGTCAGCGTACTGGAATAAGCAAGGAAGCAAACCAGTTGACTTTTCCATAGTGTCAGACTGTTCTCTTAGGTGTTTTAGTTGGGGTTGCAAATAGATATTGGAAGTTAGTTCTAATTATGTAGTACCTAGTCAAAATAAACATGAGGTGAAGCGACTTAGACGGATTATAAGAGATAGGAGAAATGTCCAGGATTTGATGAATATTATTGAAGTTTGCAAACAGCTCAGAGTCCTCATCTGTATAAGAAGAGTCATCGCCTAAATGCCTATATGGTGCTAGGATATTTAAGCTTCATTGCATTCAGCTATCTTGACCATGATCTTCTCTTCCTCTCCCTTCGTTTTAATTTTCTCCTCCCCCTCTGCCTAATTTTTATTCGTACCGGGACTTCAACAATATCAATTCTGCTCGCCTTTTTGAAATTACTTCCACTTTACCTTGGGCTGATATCCATAATACAACCTGCGTTGATACTAAGGTTGATCTCTTGAATTCTTTTATACAATCACTATATAATCAATGTGTCCCTTTAACTACAAGAAGACGTTGTAAATCTCCAACTTGCCCCTGGTTTTCTAATGAAATCCGCAAATTGATTATTGAGCGTGAGTACTTGTACAGACGCTATCGCAGAACAAGGATCCTGAGCTACCTCAGTGAGTACAAAAATATTCGTAACTTAATCAACAGCAAAGTCAAATCCGCCAAACGTGCATTTTACTCCCGTAAACTTGATCCTGCTTTGTCCACTAAGCAACTTTGGTCTAACCTTCGATCTTTAGGTATCCATACCTCTGAGATTAATTCATTTGATGTTGATGTTAACTCACTCAATGCATCTTTCATTCAATCTCCTCAGTATTCCTCTTTGTCTTTCCCTTCCGATCCCTCTTCTCCCAACTTCACTTACTCTGATGGTTTTAATTTCTGTTGTGTGGATGCACTTGAAGTTCTTCGAATATTGCTTTCCATTTCGTCCAATAGCGTTGGATATGATGGAATCTCTCCTCGCTTTCTTAAGATTCTCTCCCCTCTAATCATTGAAACCATCACACATATTCTTAACTATTGCTTGACAACCTCCCAAGTTCCTTCACTCTGGAAAAAAACCATTGTGACTTCCATTCCTAAAAAGCCCTCCCCTGCCGATTTATCAGACTTTCGCCCTATAAGTATTCTTCCTTTCCTCGCCAAAGCCCTTGAGAAAATCTTATTTACCCAAATCTCGCGGTATCTTGATTCTTGTAACTTCTTCCTTTCTAAATTCCAGTCTGGCTTCCGTAAATCCCACAGTTGCGAAACTACTATATTGAAGGTAACAACTGATCTCCGTTCCGCCCTTGACCATGGTGATACTGGAATACTAGTTCTTCTTGACTTCTCTAAAGCATTTGACTCGGTAGATCACTCGCTGCTGCTCCATAAACTTAGTCAACTATATGGCTTTTCATCTTCTTCTGTTCGGCTTTTCTCCTCTCTTCTCTCAAATAGAGCTCAGTGTGTTAGTCATAATAATGTTACATCCTCTTTCCTAAGTGTGCCTGCAGGTGTGCCTCAGGGTTCGGTCCTCGGTCCTTTCCTTTTTTCCCTCTATATCAATGATCTTCCCTCTGTTATCCGTCGCTGCTCCTTTCATCTATATGCTGATGATCTCCAGCTATATATCTCTTGTCCTCCTGACCAAATTGAACTCTGTGTCTCTGAACTCAATAGCACTTTGTCTCAAATAAAAGAATGGAGTTCTAGAAATTTTCTAAAATTATATCCATATAAGTCGCAAGTACTTTTCCTTAGTCGTCGCTCGATGCCCTCACATGTTTTCCCACCTTTGTTACTTAATAATGTTCCTCTTCCAATAGTTGACTCTGCCAAAAACCTGGGTATTGTAGTGAATTCCAAACTCTCCTGCTGCAATCATGTCCCATTAATGCTCTCTAAGATCTATGGTACTCTTCGTAAACTGTTACTACATGGCAATCTGTTATCCTCACCTATTCGAGCCAAACTTATAAAATCTTTTGTTGTTCCTCATTTCCTTTACGGCTCGCTGGTGTATATTTCTTTCGATTCATCCTGCCGTTGTCGTCTCAAAGTAGCATTTAATGATTGCCTCAGGTTTATTTTTCATATGAGAAGATCTGAACATGTGTCGGGTGTCCAAAATTCTTTACTGGGTTGTGACCTTTTTCAGTTCCTTGATCTCATGGCCTTGCTTCTCTTGCATAAAGTTTTTTATACCAAAAGTCCCTGCTATCTTTCTGATTTCCTCTTTCCTTTGCAATCCCTGAGATCCATCAAATTTCTGATTCCTGCTCATATTTCCCTAATTGGTAGCCGTTCCTTCTTTGTGTATACCATGAGAATCTGAAATAGTCTTCCAATTCATATACAGCAAATGAGCACAGCCACAACTTTTAGAAAACATGCATATCTTTTTCTATCTTCTTCCTCCTTTTCTCACTAGCTTTCTCTATCTCTGTTTCCTCTCCCATTTCTATCTCAATTTTTAATTTTTAATTCTTTAATTCTATTTTAGTATTTTAATTTCCATTTTAATTGTAATTTTTATTTTTATGCTTATGTTTGCTTTTTATATTTTTTTTCTTTTATATCCTCACCTTAAAGATGTACTCTAAAAGATGTAAATCTTGTGTACTTTCTTTGAAATATAATTATTATTATTATTATTTATGTATTCACAAACTTTTTTATCAATTATTTTTGGCTGCAAGGTTCAAGTTGCCAAAAAACTAGAAGACACCAGAGAACAAACTGAAAATCCATAAAATCCAGGAATTACCTCTGAAAATAAAAATAAGCATACATGAGTAATACTGAGGTCAGAATGTAATTCGTTCCATGAACTCCGTGGTATTCCATGGTAGTTTTTCTGTACTGTTTTTTTTTATAAACACAAAAACAAATCATCGGCACAAAAGGTCGGGAGCATTACTGGTATTTCAAAACTATTCATGTTTACTGAACTTAAAAGAACGGCACAACTTTAAATCTATCATATTTATGAACTAATAAAAACTTCACCTTGTTCAATTAGAATGCTACGGCTCAATTTGGTATTATTTAAAGCCTTCCGCTGAACATTGTTTACATATCTTGTATAATTTACGAAGGATCACGCGATTTACTTTGACTTTCATGAGTCCTAACGAGTAAGTGTCGTACTTGTTAGAAATTTGTCCCCCGTCTGAGGAATTAATCCAGCCTTAGGAACTAATCTTAAAGTTCTAGAACGCAACGTAAGAAGGAATTTAAATTTTTTAACCGGAATATGATTTTAAAATGCTCCAGCTTCAGCGCATATAATTAGTTTACATAATCCTTTAGCATATCCACTTCAAGAGGCAGCCTTGTGTAATAAATCCTTTTTTTTTGTTGTTGCTGCTGTTTTGTTTTTATAAATTTCCCAAAGTACGTCGACGTTTCCTTTCCTACACGTTTTACATACACTCGTATTGTACAGAGCCGCATGGCTTTCTTAGTGTCCTAGTAGCACGCAACGAGCTCCCTTAGTTAATTAATGTTTTGAAATATCAGGATACTAAACCCAGCCAAGAATATCCAGTAAGGATATGAATTCATGAATGCTACACGTGTACGTATGATGGTAGCAGAAATAGTACCAGGAAGTACATAACTACCATTTGTCACATTGGCGATGTTCCTTGAATTCCGCGCGTATATTTCTGCAAGTTCATAACAATTGTTTCTATTTTCATAAATCCTTTCAAGGATTATCTTATCTTATATGTCAACAATTCAGTTAATGTAATGCCAATTGAAATTTAATTGTATGAAAACATTTTATAATTTCGTGGTTGTTTGCTTGGTTGAATATTGAAGGAAACAGAACTATTAAACAAAATCAGCGTTTGCATTGTAATTTAATGGCGACGACGTTGAAATGATTATAGTTTTATATTAATGGAATTTTAAAATACATTTTATCTTAGTGAATAGTGGGACAGCCCCTCTCTAAAACATTTTTCCCCTAAGCACTTCCAGCAATCACCCCTGGAAATATTAGCCCCGTAGTCCAACAAAGAATTTATTGAACGTCTGATGACCTATACAAGTCTTGAATGGCTGCATATGAGTATTTTAAATCTTTAAAACGGCAATCCTTACTAATATTATAAATGCGAAAGTAATTCTGTCTGTCTGTCTCTCTGTTACCCTTTCACGTCTAAAACGCTGAACCGATCTTGATTAAATTTGTTACAGAGATAAATTAGACCGAGAAGGAGAAGGACATAGGCGAAAAAAGCTTCAAAGGGGAGAAAAAGGGGATGAAAGTTCGTATAGCAGTCCAAAGGGTATTTGGATTTTACTAAATTTTGATGTTCACAAACATATCTATGCTATGCCGTGGGGACGTTAATGTTTTTCGGTTAAATACAGAAGTTTTTTTTTTTTTTTTTTATTAAATTTATTTAAAGAGGGTATCCAACCTGATATTAGATTATATGTACCCTCTGTCTTGCTGTACATTATATTATTTTTTTATTTTATATTTTATATGTCGTTTATTAACTTAGTTTCACCTAGGAATTTTTCTAATTTTTGGATTTCGGTGGGGCAGTTTCCAAGGACTTCTTCGATGTGTTGTTTTATTTTGTATTTTCTTCTTGCGTCTTCGTACTTGGGGCAGTCGATTAGAATGTGTGTGACGGTTATTTGGGAATTGCAAATGTTGCAGATGGGTGGTGTCTCTTTTTGTAAAATCCACTTATGTGTGAGGTTGGTATGTCCTGTTCTTAGTCTCATTAGGTTGACTTCATATTTCCTATTATGATGGTGTGATGTTTCCCAGGGTTCTATTATTTTTTTTATGCCAACCAATTGGTGGGTGTTCAGTAGCCACTCAGTGTTCCACTGTGCTATAATTTGCATTTTTATTTCTCCAGCTATTGTTGCGTGTAGTGGTGGAAATTTTAGGTTGATTGCACCGGTTAGTGTTTCTTTTGCTGCTGCATCTGCTTGCTCATTGCCTTTGATTCCTATATGACTCGGTATCCAAAGGAATTTTACGTTTTTCCCATGTGCCTGAGTTTGGTAGAGTGTATCGTTTATTTTCCAGACTATTGGGTTTTTACTGAATTTGTTACTTATTGCGTTTAGTGAGCTTAAGGAGTCTGTTATCACTATTGCATCTCTTATGTGACTTTTTTGTTGTATCATGTCTACAGCATATTGTAAGGCGTGAAGTTCGGCATCGAAACTACTGTTATTGGCTGGGATTCTGACTTTTGTAGTATTGTCATTCGTAATTATTGCAAAACCTGAACTGTGTTCTGTTTTTGATCCATCTGTGTATACCTGTGTGAAAGTTCGGAAGTTATTTAATATTTCTAGTAGTTGTTGTCTGTATATTGCTGGGTTTGTATCTTCTTTTTTATTTTTGGCTAGTGTTTTTATAACGTGCGTAGTTTCTATTACCCAAGGTGGGTACTCTGGTTGTATTATCTGTAGTGGCGTTGTAGGTTTAGTGTAGTTTATATATTGAATTGTGTTGTTAAATCGGTAGTATAAGAGTTTTTCCGAGAATCTGCTTCCTGGGGGTGCTTGGGTTTCCGGTGGTTGTACTATGGTGTAGTTAAGATGAGATGGTTGACTCCTGACTTTTAAGACATAGTTAGATTGTAGGATCTCTCGTCGGTGTTTGAGTGGTGTGATGTCCGCGTCTACCTCCATGCTTTTCACCGGGGTTGTTCTAAAGGCTCCTGTTGCAATTCTTATGGCGATGTTTTGGACGGTACTTAGTTGTTTTAAGTCCTTTTTGTTGGCGCTGTTATAGGCGATTGCCCCGTAGTCTATAATGGGTAATATGGTAGATTTATAAATTTTGATCAGAGAGAATCTATTAGTTCCCCATTGTGTGTTAGCAAGGCTCTTCATGATATTCATGTTTCGTATACATTTGTTTTTTATGTTTCTTAGATGCGTTTTCCAGGTAAGTTTTCTATCAAATGTTATTCCTAGTATCTTGAGTTCGCTTTTGTATATTATTTCTCTATTTTCTAGTGTGATTCTTGGGTTTGTGATTTTATATTTGTTAGTAAAGTGAATAGCTTTTGTTTTTTCCGGTGTAAATGTAAATCCTGTTTTCTCTGACCAATTTTGTAGGTTTATGAGGGTTTCCTGTAGTTTTTCTTGAATGAACGATGTCGATTTGTGTCGCATGTATATTACGAAGTCGTCGGCATATAGCAATGCGTTTACTGGCTCCTTGCAGTTGGTTGTAATGCTATTGATTGCAATGAGAAATAGTGAGACGCTTAATACGGATCCTTGGGGTAAGCCATTATCCATTTTGTATTCGTTTGATTCGATGTCATTCAGCATTACTTTGAATTTTCTTTCACTTAGGAAATTTCGGATATATTCGGCTAGGTGTCCTTTGATGCCCATTTCTTTGATTTCTTGGAGTATCCGGTGTCTCCATGTTGTATCATATGCTTTTTTGATATCCAATGATACTGCTATTAGGTGTTCTTTGTGGATGAATGCTTGCAGAATTTCGTGTTGTAGTTTGACTGCGCAGTCGGTCGTAGAGTGATACTTGCGGAATCCACATTGGGATGGATTTATTATTTCTCGTTTGTTTAGAAACCAGGTGAGTCGATTAGAAACGATTTTTTCTAATGTTTTGGATAGGCATGAAGTTAACGAAATCAGCCTGATATTGTCTAGTTGGCATCGGTCCCGTCCGGCCTTCGGTATGGGGATGATGAGAGAGGTTTTCCACTTATTGGGAAAAGTTTCTGAAGTAAAGATTTTGTTGTAGAAACCCAAAAGATAAACTAGAGATTTCCAGTTAAGATTTTTTATCATTTGGTAGTGAATGTCGTCTGGTCCTGGTGATGACCCTCTGCAGTGTTTGAGCACATTTTTTAATTCGTCTAATGTGATTTTTTTGTTGTATGTCTCGCTGTTATCTGGAGAAAATTCGATTTGAGTGTTTTCAATGTGTACTTTGTAATTTCTAAAGTTTTCTTGGAATGAATCTGTAGATGTAATTTTGGCGTAATGCCTAGCGATTGATTCGGTCATTTCCGTCTTGTTGCTGATAATTTTGTTGTTGTGGTTTATATATTCGATGTTAGTTGTTTTTGCCTGACAATTTATTTTCCTTATGTTATTCCAAATAGTTGCTGATGGGGTTAAAAAGTTGATGTTTTGTACAAAGTTTCTCCAAGAATCTCGTTTTGCTTGTCTAATGAGACGTCGGGAAATTGCTTTGGTTTTTTGATAATTTATCAGGTTAGTTTTTGTTGGCTTTTTCCGAAATTTATTCTGTGCTCTTTTCCTGTTTTCGATTACAGTTTTTATGTTATTGTTCCACCAGGGTACTAATGGCCTTTTTGAGAACTGGGGAGTTTTGGGGATACATGTCGTAGCTGCGTTTATTATTTGGTCAGTGATGTATTTGCATTCTTCATCAACGTTGCAATCTGGTGTGTTTACTAGGTTGACTATTTGTTTAAATTGCTGCCAGTTAGCTTTTTTTATTACCCATTTTGGTCTTCTGGTTTCGCAACTTCTGTGATTATCTATCTGTATTAATATTGGGAAGTGGTCACTGTTATGTAGGTCTGTATGGGTATTCCATTGGAATCTATTTAGTTGATGGTTAATACTTAGGGTTAGATCGATTATGCTTGTTTTTCCTGTATAAGTAGTGAAATGTGTGGGAGTATTAAGTTTGTTAATAATACCTATATTATGTTGATGTAGAAGTCCTTCTATTATTTTCCCTCTATGGTCGGTTAATTCGGATCCCCATAGTGTATTATGTGCGTTGAAATCTCCTAATAGGAGGGCTGGTTTTGAGATTTGTGTAATAATATTATTTAGTTCTATGTATGTTAGGTGTTGTGCATTTGGGAGGTATGTGTTGCAAATTACTGTCTTAATTGGGTAGTTAATTCTTATTGCTATTGCTTGGTAATTTGTTTGTACAAGTATTAATTCATATGATATGCTACTTTTTATTGCGATGAGGGTACCCCCGCAGGCGTTTCCCCCACGATTATAGTCATATCTTTCAATGTTATAATTTTTTAGTTTAAATTTTTGTTCGGGGTGTAATCTTGTTTCTTGAAGACATATTATGAGGGGATTGGTCTCATTTATTAGTAATTGAAGTTCTGGGAGTTTAGAGAATAAGCCATTTAAATTCCACTGAAGGATGAAAGTGTTCATTTTGTTGGCCTTTGTATTTGTGTTTTTATCCACCTTTTTTCTTTCCTCTTCCTCTAGATTTTTTGCTCGTTGTAGATTGATCTGAGCGTGTTGACGCTTGATCTTCATTTATTGTTTGAGTTAATGTTTTTATAATGTTATTCGGAATGGTGAAAGTTGATGTTTCTGGGTTTGTTTCTATGTCTGATGTAGCTGTATTAAGATTTTGTTTTGGGGCTATGGCAATCGTAGGTTTACTTGGATTTTCCTGAGCTGTGTTTTCACTTGCCACTTCGATGATTTTCTTTTTTTGTTGGTTAGTTTGGTCAGTATTTGTTTCCCTTTTCCTTTTAATGGAGGTTGATCGTGAGCGTTGATGTCTGATTGTGGTTTGATTGTTTTGTTTCTTGTTATATTTTACGGGCGGTTGAAAATCGGAGGACATGGGGGATGGTAGTGTAGGAAATTCTTCTTCCAGGTCTAACTCTAGGAACCTATTGTTGATTAGTCTAGAAAATAAACTTTTCCTGTTTCTTGGGATTTCATGTGCAGCTTCGAGGAAGCACAGATTTCTGACAGCCATAGTTTCATTTATTTCTCTTTGCCTAAGTTTTTCTGGACAAAATTTGTGTGTTGCGATATGGGCTTGCCTGCAGTTAATGCATTTAGCAGGTTTAGTGCAGTTGTTGTGCTTCGGATTTTCGCTGCAATTGATGCATACTTCTAGGCTCCTGCAAAACTTGGTCGTGTGTCCGTATTTAAAGCATTTATAGCATTGCTTCGTTGGCTGAACGTAACTGTCACATGGAATGCGCACTTTGTATAGGTATATATATTGTGGTGTTTTATTACCGTAGAAATTTATTTTGATGGCTTTTGAGTTTTCCCATTTTGTTTTTCCATTCTCGTCTTTGGTTCTTTTTTTTAACCTTTGTAACGAGTGAATTTTTATTGGTGATTCTATTTCATTTTGTAAGGTGGTCTCATCGATATCAAGATCTATTCCTTTGACTATCGCCGTTCGGGTAATGAATTCAATTGGTATAAACAAGTTATAATTAAGTTGCTTCAGCGATTCATTCTGCACAATTTCGTTGGCGATGTGTGCTCTACTGGATTCAACGATAACCGTATTTCTGCTCACTTGTTTCACTTCAGTTATAAACTCTTTCTTTTGCTCAAAAGTTTGTATTATTGTTTTGGCTGTTTTTATTCTGCTGATTGGAGTTATGCTGTTGCATCTTACGATGACTTTGTAAATACCTGGTTCAAAAGTTGCAGGGTAAAGGTTGATGCCATCTGATGTTGATGACATCTTGGAGGTCGGGTTTAATTTTTTACTTTTGTCACTTCACTCGATTTAATCGCGTCCGTTTGCTTTGAGTGTCTTGCTCAGACTGAAAATACAGAAGTTTGTTTAATATAATTTTCTCTATAGCGACTAAAAGTTTCCGTTTTCCGATATTTTAATTAGGCTTTTTTAACTAATTAATTAGTACGATTTTTCACAATTTTTTTCGTTCTACACCTCTTGCAACTGGATTTTGATCCACTTTCATGTAACCGATTAATCCCATATTAATTGCGTGGCAATGCAATTTGACATTTTTCTAAAAAAAAATCAAGATGGCACCTCCAAGATGGCGGGCGAATTTCGCCATCGCGTTTCTCGATGCCCGACATGGGTATCAAATGAAAGGGTATTACCAGTAAAATACAATTAGCTGTGTGACATCATTCCAAATTCAAAATGGCGGCCAACGTAAGATGGCGGAAGACATAATAGAATAAAAAGTAGAAAATATGACCAACTTGAAATTTGGCACATATGGATAGTTCGCGTGACAATGCAATCGGACCATTCTGTAAAAAAAATCAACATGGCGTTGCGTCATTCCAAATTCAAAATAGCGGTAAACGCAGCCTGGCTGCCAAGACAAAACGGGGATTACCTTTTTCTTCATCCCGACAAGAAAAATTAGTTTCTGAAGAGTTACCCTGACTCCTGTGTGACTGAACACACTGCACCAAGTGTGTCATGGGTGCTAAAATTTTTACACGATAGTGACCGAAAAAGCGCAAGGGGCGGGCTCAGTGTGTGACTACTTTCTTGTCACTGTAAGAAGTCGCACGAAACCTAACAGCAACTTCTCAGACATTGTTGTAAATCAGTCACAGGGAACCGCTTCGTAGTTGCAATGAAGTTGCATTAAACCGTGCAGTGACATCTGAACACTTGGATATTGTGAGGTATCACTGAAGCTACATTGTGACTGCTGCTTTCTATTTATCAGCTCTGTGACTATTAAGTTACAGAAAAGTTGTTTAGTGCATTATAGTTGCAATGGTTTGTTGCTGTGCGGTAAATATTAAAGTTTTTAAAACCTTTTTTAAGAAACAACATTAGGTATATTTGCAATCGAATTGTCATATATTTTAGTTGCTAAACAACCACACAATTCTAAGATAAGAATAATGTCCCAGAATGTAGTTGAAGAAAAATATAATGGACTTTGAAAATATTTTTCGCTAATTTCCTAAATCCAAATTTACAAACGCTTTTAATGTTATTGTAAAATATGGCATATTACCCCTTCCAAAAATGGAGCGTCTTGAAAAATATGTTGATTTTAAAATTTAAGTGAAAAATGGGACATTTTCAAATTCATATTTACGCTTTGAAAATATAATATTTTCATCTTATGACTATTATCGTTAACGCATGAAACGTTTTATGATAAATATTTTCGCTAGAAACATCATTTTCATTCATATTTTACTAATTTTCAATTATCACTTTCATAACCTCACTTTTAATAACAAATGATACATAATATATTCAATAAAATATGGCGGATTTGTTGAAAGTTGCTATATGTATATTTAAAACCTCATTGTGACTGAATCAGCTACTAATTGCTACTTTGAAGCACTATATAGTGACCACATCAGCTGCTATACATACAATCAATAATGGAACTCTATAGCGACTGTTTAGTGACCACACAAGTTTCATTGCATTTGAAGCGACTTCACAGGGACAGTTCTGCGAACGATTCAGTTAATAATTACTACTTTGAAGCACTACAGTAACCACATCAGTTACTATACAATCATTGAAACTCAATAGCGACTGTTCAGTGACCGTTCAGTGAATCGAATTCATGTTGTGAAAATTCAAGTGTTTAGTGCTATGGCGCACAAAATAAACTAATTCAAACTGGTCACATAAAGGTGTTTCATACAGCATTAAATTAGTTGAGAGTCACAATAGGGGCACATCCATGGCTACAGTGACAAAGTAATGTGACAGTGACTATAACAACTGAATGAAACTTGTTTGTGACTACTTCAACTTGTCGTAGATTGGTTTTTTGAAGGCGCACAGTAACTTAACTCTGCTTTGGTCGAATGAAACTTATTTGTAGCTTCACAGTGACTTATTATGAAACGCTCACCGCGTAAAGTTTCAATTCAATTAGTTTGCAACCGAATTATATACTCATATGCGACAGCGGCTTCAGAAAACCATTATTATGACCTCTCTGCAACCACCTGGTTTTCTTAAAACTGCATTTTAGATATTTCAGTGACCAATACTTCTTCTTCTTTTCACGATTTTGGTCACAAAACTCAAGCCTGTTCTGCTCGGGATAACACCCTCGGTATGTGTGTCAAGTGAAAGTGTATGACGAGTATAGTACATTAAGCTGTGTGACGTCATTTTAAATCTGGTATGGCAGTCACCACAAAATGGTGGACTATTGATAGACTAAAAAGTAGAAAACAAACTGTATATGTAGTTTAAAAAAACTAAAAAATACAAATGAAAAATGAAGTAAAATGTAAAAAATAATTTTGAATGTAAAGTTTTTATTGCTCCAGCCGGTATATAGATACAACATATATTTCGAAATGTAAAAAAACGTGGGGCGCTAATAGTGATGAGCAAACGCAAGAGCAATCCAAGACTAATCTAGTCTTGTTCTTGTTTTGTTCTTGTTCAGTCTGTCTTGTTCTTGTTCTTGCAAGCATAACTGAATCTTTTTCTTGCTCTTGGTCTTGCTAAATGTGCAAGTTCCTTCTCTGTAGTCTTCAACTTGTATATTTGGGTAGGCGCCCCAAAAACAACCTTGGCATGTCTGGACAAAGCACAAAATAGCTCCATGAAACTCGTTGGTGATAGCAACATTTACGCCTGCACAGACTATTTAAGCCACCGTAGGAATGTGGCAGCACTCTCCAAATTTAATCGCTAGCGACTGTTCCACCGAAATAAAGAATCTCCTGGATGCACGACAATATTTTTTATATCCTAGATCGCTTTCTTTGGGAGGTGTAGTCTTAATACCTCATTATACGTAGTGATCCACAGGAGGAGGAGGGTCCAGGTCGGATGTTTGCGAATCACCGCATTTTGTCCTATACACCTTCGGCCCAACTTCAAAATCACAATCAAGCTGGAGATAGTCGATTACTACTCGACTCGTACTAGTTAATTCGCTCTACCTAGTTTGATCAAGACCTCAACTATTTTGCTCCATTTCGCCGAGTTGAAACTATTTTTGACGTCAAGATCTATCAATAGTGATCTCTCCTTCTTTCGCTCTCTAAGGTGCCTCTTGCCTTGCCCACCACTTTCTAAAGCCGAATTGCTGGTTCGACAGGCCTCCTTCCTTGTCGATGCTAGGGAATACTCTATTACAGATCACCCGCTCAAAAAGTTTGCCTATTCAGCTGAGGAGACATATCAGTCTGTAGGATGATGGGTCCCTTAAAGGCTGTTCGGTTCCCTTGCAGGAACTCTGTAAAGACTGCAGCCAACCTACTAAAGGCTATGACAGCTTTTATCTAACTGCTTTATTTAGTATGCCGTCCCTACCAGGAGTCTTGATGTCATCCAGAATTTTTTCCGCGTTTACTACAGGTTCCTGGGCCCAGCTGTAGGGTGGGTAAAACGCCGATTTTCATTGTTTTCGCTTTCTGCCAAGTCTTTCATATATAGGATGATTTCAGAAGCATTGAGATTATAATACCTGTTCCGTCGCTTTCTTGTGAAATGTCACCTATAAACTGATCGAGTCATGGGATCAGGTTTGATTATATTGGTGTAAACAATTATTTATATTATGTCTTGCAAGATCTCAATCCCACAGGAACTTTTTACCACAGAAAAATAATTTTTATTGATGTTTCCACAGAAACTCTTCTCAGGATAATGAACCACCAAGGCAAGCATTGTTTAGACTTCCATAATGCCCTTGTATACGATTTTACAGTCCATGGCAAGTTTGGTTCCGATAAAAGTTTAATCAACGCCTCGAAGGAACATGACTTCCATTACACAACTTTGATTCCTTGTAGATCCAGTTGCTAAGCCATGAAAACAGAACCGAGGGCAATTGTGATTTGACATCCACTTTTTACGCAACAGATATTACGGACTTTTAAGCATACCCACCAGTTATAGTGTAATAACAAGCGGAATGACTACGAACCACATTACCTTATCCCCAATTCGTAATCATTCATCATCAATCACTGAGCAAGTTTAGTTTTATATCTTACGAATCCTGACCTCATTTTCCTTACAGTGCCTGATATAATCTCGTTTTATGAAGCCCCGAAGCCAGTGTTCATATAATATAAGATTTGCAAGAGCCTCAAAAGTCATAATAGTAACACATTTCGAGTCAGATAAAAGCAGTTACTGAGATGAGGATCTCGAAGCCGAACACACACATATACAACGAACAGTCTTAAGGGATTGGAGCGAAAGCATCCTTCTAAGACTCCATTGGAAAATCATCATCACCACGCAAGAAACAAGAAAAGGAGGCAACTGCAGAACTACATTGTTTTCGCAGAGCCGCACGTCTTCGTTTAGTGCACCAAAGGCTGATTGATAGTTGTTTTTAACTCTTTGACAAATTCGCCTTAACTTTGAAACTAAAATTGGGCCAAGGTGAGCCAGGTAAAAAGTTCGCTGTTGCCGATGCTTCTTTGTGTTGTTTTCCAAGAAACGCTAAGTTTCCCAAGGAAACTTCTCAAGTTGAAGGTGTAGTATTTTGTGGTAATGGTATTCGAGTACCTTTGACTTACTTTCATGCCACTTAAGTGCACGTCCTCATCTTCGGGCTACCCCTTAGGCCTGCCAGCATGCACCGGTTTCGCCCTGTTTATTTCCTCGGATTTGCTTACTTAGCAAGTTCCAGTGCAGTTTGGGTAAATATCAACCACGCCGACAAGGATAAGGCACAATTCTGATGGGGTCCTTAAGAATGCAAATTGGTTCTACAAGGGAGAATATTAATATGCACATTTAATAACTCTTAAATTACTTACAAAGAGCACATCCTTTATGTTAAAAATAAATTTTAATTTGAAAGCCTCCAAGGAACTTTCGAATGCAAATTACATCGATAGGTTGGATTTTTTCCCTAATTGGAGTGGGTTTTTTAATTGGAAAAGGAAGAGATGGACGCGTTCTTTTTTATTTTTAAACATCAATAAATTGAGAGAGAAAATTAACGAAGAAAAAATTAAGAATTTTTTTTATTTTGGTTCGCGAATTTTATGTTATTTAATTTTTATAGATATGTAAATAAGAGTGTGCAAGTGTGCTTCTTACACTTGAAATATGTAAAGTATTTGGAGCTTTGTGAAGGATTGTGGCCCGCCAGGTTAAAAAGGAGGCAGGACAGACTGTCCCCTTTTCAGAGTAGATTGTAGTTGTTTATTGGTTAGTACACTGTTCCGGGTTTCTTTACTTGGGTAGTCACATTGGTCGTGGTCAGCTGGGATGCCGAATTTTTTCATTTCTTAGTAAAGCTCTACTCTAGCTATACTATCATAGGCGACCCTTAGATTGAAACTTTACTCAACCTTTAGATTTGAAACTTCAGACATTTTTCCACCACTTATTTATTATTAAGGAATGAGAGGGCAACCCACATGGTGAACACTGCGGCCAAGTTAGGCATATTGTGTACGGACCCCACTCGTGGAACAGGCTATCAGCCTTCCGGATGAAGGCAAGAAGGTCTTTAATTGATGAAGACCGGACTTGAGCAGGGCTCAAAAACTCTCTGATAAACGTTCTTCTTCTAAGCCTGATCAGAGCAGGACATTCACAATGAATATGTGTGGAAGTCTCGTCGCCTGCCAAGCAGAGTCGGCATTCTGTCTCTTGAGACAGTCCTAGGTTGTGGAGGTGGTACCGCAGTCCCACATGGCCAGTGATATAACCCACCAATAGCCATGGGTCCGCTCTGTTTAAAGTGATAGTGCCCTTTTAGGCAAATAGTCTTATAACATCTTTAGCTTGTCTAAGACCTGGGACTGACTCCCAATAGGCTAGGTTAATTCCCTTAATCCACTCCTCTATCAAGGACTTGGAGATGGACCAAGAGATGTCACAGAAGGGTTCTGGGGCCTGGAACAAAGTCTGAGACCCCTCCCTCGCCAGGCTGTCTGCAGCCTCATTCCCCTCGATACCCCAGTGTCCGGGGACCCAGCAGAGCAAGACCTCATTTCTTCTGGTCAGGCTCTAGAGTACGTCAAAGCACCCTGCTACTATTTTGGAAGAAAAGTTCCACGTTGAGAGTGCCTTGATGGCAGCTTGGCTGTCAGAAAAGATTTTAATGTTGGCGCCTTTCAGACCTTTCTCAAGGTTGAGTCTAGCGCAGATCGCAATAGCATGTATTTCAGTCTGGAAAACAGAGGGCCACTTACCCATTGCAATCGAGACCTTGGAGTTGGGTCCTGTGACACCAGCCCCTGTGCCATGTTCCATCATTGACCCGTCAGTAAACCAGTGGAGATGTTTTGAATCCCCAGGAAGAATAAGTTCCTCCCACTCGAACGATCCGGGATAATCGCACTGAATTTCCTTTGGAACCGCAGTTGACTCACCATATGGTCGGATACGCGGCAAATGGAAATGTTTAGGATATTGTTAAGGATATCCATGTGTCGTTTGACCGTATAGGGCCAGTTGGATGAGATCTGAAGTCTCAAAGCACTTATGGCGGCGGATTTCCATATAAAGATATGCAATGGGGTCAATACAATGATTGCCTCCATTGCAACTGTGGGACAGGTCCGCATAGTTCCGGTAATGGAAATGCATGCAAGCCGTTGCAGTTTGCTGCACTTGAGGATTGACGTAACCTGTTTAGTCTTGGGTCGCCAAACTACAGCGGCATAACTTTAATTTGAATGTTCTTAACCCGAATAATTTAGCCAGCGAATTCTTTTCGATCCTAAATTCGTACTCTCTATCAATCGTTAATACTGCTCCAACTCATTTCACTGGGTCCTGTTCCTCTTTACTAGATTACTTTATAGTTAATAATATAAACCATGCAACCTTTTCAAATCAAATATCTGTTCCTGGAGTCTCTGACCATGACCTCATCTTCTTTAATTATAACATTTTTCCTACTACGGATAATTTTACTAAGCCACACTATTTTAGAAATTTCAGAAATCTCGACCGCGTCAGCTTACTTGCTGAAGCGTTCTCACTCGACTGGAGTAATATATATTCAATGCCAGACGTTAATGCTCAGGTTGAACACTTCAACAAACTCAGCCTATATCTTCTAGACAAATACGTGCCGTTAAAGTACTACAGATCCAATAAAAAGGTGTGTCCTTGGTTTTCGCCTATAATTGAATCCCTGTTTCGACAGCGTGACAAAGCCTACGTTCACTGGAAAAAGTGCAAATCGAATGAAAACTTGACCGCATTCCGCTTGCTCAGAAATCGTACTACGAACGCAATAAAAAAAGCCAAATCGGACTATTACACAGCCAAACTTGATGCTAATTTACCCCCTCAAGTGCTCTGGAAGAACCTTCGCAACATCGGAGTTACCGGCAAACATCTATCACAAGTTGACATTGATCCCACTGTTCTTAACAACTTTTTTACGTCTGTTGGCTCTGCTTCCAGCGGCAACAGTGATATAATCAACTCAGCTTCAATATCACAATCCTCCAGTAGTTTCTCCTGTGTCGTTTCGAACATCGTTTCTGATTCCGGTTTTTGCTTTAAGAGAGTGTCAGAGGAGAACGTAATTTCTGTCATCAACTCTATTAGATCAAATGCAGTCGGCGTTGACGGCATTAGTTTAAAATTTCTTCGAATTATTATTCCCTCCATATTTCCTTTTCTCACCCACTTTTTTAACTCCTGTCTAACGTCTTCTACTTTCCCATCTTTGTCGAAGAAAGCAAAAATTACTCCAATTCCTAAAAAATCCAATGCCTCTCTTCCACAGGACTTCCGACCCATTAGTATCCTTTCTTGCCTCTCCAAAATTCTAGAAAAGTTAATGTACATTCAAATGGTCCAATACCTTGAATCTAATTCCTTTTTAACTGAATTCCAGCATGGCTTTAGGAAGAACCACAGTTGCAGTACTGCCCTCCTAAAATTAACTGATGATCTACGCCTGAACATTGATCATGATCATTTAACCGTTCCCTCACTGTTGGACTTCTCGAAAGCTTTCGACTCTGTAAATCATTCGCTTTTATGCCAGAAAATATCTTCTCAATTCAACTTCTCATCGTCCGCTGTCCGTCTTATTTGGAATTTCATAAGCGGTAGATCTCAAAAGGTTTGCACAGACAATTATGAGTCCAGTTTCTCACTCCTATCTAAGGGCGTACCTCAAGGTTCTATACTTGGTCCGCTCCTCTTCTCTCTCTTCATTAATGATCTCCCAAAAGAACTGAATTTTTGTAATGCCCTGTTGTACGCGGACGATGTCCAAATCTACCTTAGCTGATGACTTGGCATGATTGAGGATTGTATTTGGCGAATCAATAAAGACCTCGAGGCGATTTCTGGGTGGGCGAGAGGGAATAGATTGCAACTAAACCCTGACAAGTCTCAAGCAATAGTCATATCTAAAAATGTTATAAATACCAATGGATTCCCTGCAGTATTATTAAACCGCAATATCATTCCGTTTTGTGATAAGGTAAAGAGTCTGGGGGTTTTTCTGAATAAGAATTTAACATGGTCGGATCATATTAACTATATAATTGGCAAGGTCTATAGCAGTCTACGAAAACTTTGGTGTGTACATACGTCGAACTTTGTACCACTCCATACTCACTCAAAGCTTGCTAAATCTCTTTTAATGCCCTTAATAACATATAGTGATGTAATCTTCTGTAAACTCGATTCATTCTCCCAGCTAAAATTGAATGTAGCATTCAATTCTATTGTCCGATACGTTTATAAAATCCGCCGATTCAATCACGTTTCATCATATTCTCAAGAATTCCTTGGTTGTTCTTTCTCAACATATCTTAAAATTCGGCTTATCGTATTCCTCTATAAACTCCTCGTTTCGGGTAAACCGCAATGTCTCCGAGAAAAATTCACATTCCTTCAATCTACTAGAACTAGTAATTTACTTATGCCCCATTACTCGTGCTTACAATCTAAACGCTTATTTTTCGTTCACGTCACTAGTTTGTGGAATTCTCTACCTGTAGATGCGAGCTGGTGCTGTAGGAAAGTTCAGAAGGCAACTTATTGTTAATTTTTCAGCCCCCTAATTTAGTCAATTTAGATAGTAAAGTAGTAGTCATTTTAAATTTTCAATTTCTCTCTTTTTTTTTTAAATGTTTTTCTGTTTTTTTTTCTTTCTTTGATGTCTCATCTAAAGTAATGTAGGTTACCACATTTCCATACAATCAACATCTCCTTTGGCCTATGTACATATGTAAAGGCTTGTTCTTATTTGTACAAATATGTTTTTCTTTCTTTAAATAAATAAATAAATAAAAATAAGTGACCACAGGTTTGACGATTGTATTGTACATCCAGTACTTCATTTGTGGCGTAAGACCCCATGGCTTTCGCAGAAGCCTTTTGCAGGCCCATATGGCCCTTGTGGCTTTACTGATGACGTAGAAGAGTTGAGCGTTCCAGTTTAGTCTCTTATCTAGCTTTACTGCCAAATATTCGACTGAATCTGAGTACTTATCGATACCCAGGATACAGAGAGGACCCAGGTCCACTTTCTAGCGTTTGGAGAAAGGTACCAGGACAGCCTTATTTGGATTGATTAACAGACCCTCCACGGTACATCATCTTTGAACTTCTCGGAGCGCTGTTCTCATGACCTCTGTAATGGTCAAGTCAAACTTCTCAGAGCCAATGATGGCAAGATCATCTGCATAACCGATGACATCGAAACCAGATTCAGATAGTTTAGGACCAGAGTAACGGGGATAAGACTCCGCTTTGAGGGCAGCCCTTAATAGCCTTAACACTAATGGTGAAAGAAAGCACCTAGGGTAGAAAAAATGCCACGACCTACAAGCATGACAATTATCCACTCAATCGTGTGAGGATTCAGGTTTCTGAGAAGCAGTGTACTAGAAATAGAATATTAGCCAGTGTTACCGAAAGCACCTTCAATGTTAAGGAACGCACTTAAAGCAGTTTCCTTAGCTAGGAAGGTTTTTTTGATTTTGCTGACCAGGGGTAAAGCAACCTCTGTTGATTTACTCTTCGAGTAAGCGAACTGCGAGCTATGTAGACCAATGGAGAGCTCCAACTTGCCCTTAATATGAAGGTCTAGGAGCATTTCCATCCTTTTCAAAAGAAAAGAGGTTAAGCTGATGGGTCTGTTCGATATAGGCAGCTCCAGGGGTCTGTTACCCTGTTTGGGGATAAAAACCACCACGACTTTCATCCAAATGGTTGGTATGTATTCTCAGCTGAAGCTGGCCCTAAAGAGACAGACCAGGGAGTCAATTCTGGTACGGTGCAGTGAAAACGTGAAAAAAAGTTTACACTTGACGTTTTACACACCTTTTTTCACTTTATCACTGTACTCAACCTGAAAAAGCGATTCTCGTTGCATTCGTGTAAACTTAATGCTGAATAAAGGCTGAATTGAATTTTTATACTAGCAAGTGACAGTTTATCAAATCTAGTAGGTACATATCTAAAGTGTAATCTTTTCACGACTTCACTCTAAATTTCACGGTGTAAAAAAATTTTATACGTGCAAAGTTTTTGACAGTGGTTTGCACGGTACAAAAATCGCAAACAAAGGTGTAAACGTGTAAAGTGTTTTCACGTTTTCACTGCACCGAACCAGAATTGCCCCCCAGGTTGTCGAGTATCAGATCGAGGCACTTCTGAAAGTGTGCCAGAAAAATTCCAGCTCCTCCCGAGAACTTATTTGGCTGAAAAGAGGCCACTGCCCATTTGACTTTGTCACGGTCGAAGATGTTCCCAGAAAGACTCCGGGAATAACGGTATGGGATGGTCCTATGACTACGCTCAGCACCCAATGGATAAACGGTCTGGAGGATTGACCCTGGAAAGTGCTCGCTGAACAGGTACCTCAAGGTTTCTTTATGGTTAGAGGTGTAGGAGCCATCATCCCTTTTGAGAAGGCCCACTCCGCTGAAGGAGCATTTGGAAAATAGCCTTTGGAGTCTAGTCGCTTCTGGTAGAGTCTGAAGGCTCAGACAGTGTTTCCTCCAGATAATCCTTTTGGAAGGTCTCAGATCCTTCTTGTGGGCTGTTAGGGTGAACATATATTCGTCCCGATGCCCTGTATGTTTTGCCCTATTGAACAATCTTCTAACATATCTACGCATTGCAGCTAACCTACCGTGCCACCAGGACACTTTACGAGACAGTGTTGCTGTCATGGTAGGAAGAGATCAGCATATCAGTAAGCTGCGTGCCCGCATTTTCCAGTTCACCTGCTGAGCTGATAGAAGCGGCAAGCAAGTCTGATTTCAAGGTTATAAAACCCTGAAACTTAGGTCAGTTGATTTTCTTAGGAACCAAAAAAGAGGCGCGGGAATGATGGAGGCTCACAATGTCGAATTTAATGTGCAGATGAACCGACAGTGAGGCTTCGTCCAGAATACTCCAGTTTTCAATCCTGTCAGAGAGAAGCTTGCTAGTGAAGTTAAGGTCCAGCACAAACGTAGGTTTGCATCCCCGAAACGGAGAGGTTGCATCACAGCCGATGACGAATTAGTTCTTAAACCTCCTGGGGTGGCACTATTGCTATACATCCCCGGAAAGTAGGTGGAGGCAAGGACGATTTCTTGGAATCCGTTGGCGGTGGGAGCCGAAACCGAGATCGCCACTACTACCACTACGAGTTTCTACTTACTTACTGTCCATATTTCACATCAATCAGTTGGGATTCGTACCCAAAAACCATTATCCACTGGATTATATATACCAGGCGGCAGAAAGTTAGGGCGACATTTTCTTTCAAGCTTCCGCTCCACTAGTTCTAGCCCAAGCTACGGCGAACCTGTAGAGCGGGAACATGCCCTGATTTTTCAGCAGCGCCATCAAACTCACGCCAATGCTCAAGGCAAAAGCGTGATCTATTCGCATTACCATCTAAAGTGTTGACTCCTTAACTCGAGCGGTATACTGAGAGGAAAAAGTTGGGCTATCCCGAGACGAACTTGCCAACATTCAGATTGATGCCGGTATGTACTAGCCATATTTAGTTCGTTTCTTGAATATCTGTCAGCAATCAGTCCAGCCAAACATAAAACTTATCGTCTAACTTCCTATATACCGTATCAACTATGCATTATACGGAACACCGCGGTATCATTTCAACTCGGACCTTCGGAGGTCATCGAGTACCTGAAGCATAGAATGGGAAAAACATAATCAGAAAGGTCTCCGTATCAATACAAGTGCAGCCATATCTTACAAAGGTATTCATATCGTAGCGTACATCGTATGATAAATTATCTCTGTTGTAATGGTTTGTCCAATTACAATGTAAAGCAAACATATTTAATCAATACAATTGTGAAAGGACCTCATCAATCAATCAATTGTTAGCTTATGAATAAACATCGTTATTAATCTACTAAATTCAGCGCAATTTATCATCGAAATCACCTAAACCGACCGCCAACATGCGGGGTTAATGCTACCAAATCTTTGTGCCCCAAAACCTATTTCACAATTCAATATCCTTTTTTTCACTTGCTTTATTTGCCCTCAAACTTACATGAAGTTCACTCCTTTTTTATATTTCGATCAGGATTTATGGTCAACGACCTTTCTCCGCTCAAACTTTTGCTGAGTTGAGTTAAATTCAGGTTTTTACTTCCTCCTCAAGGAGTGAAACTTTGGATTAGTCTGTGAAGTTGAAACGTAATACTCGTACATCATGTGGAGGAGAATGACTTCATAAATGACCAGATGATGTGTTTATTGGACTAAATTCAACCCCTGCAACGGAGCTTACAACTCACGCGATTCTGCTTATTCGTGAATTTTTTATCGGCAAATAACTTCATGACATATAGCTAGGAACAACAGAGAATAGTATAAAAAAAATAACTACCTGTAAGTCCAATACCACCTCGAAATAATGAGGGCCACCCCCGCGCCAAACTTTCCTTATATGAGGTCAATTCAAGAGTTCAACTGGTCATTTGTTGCCAGCCAGTTTTATTGTTGGCGTTGTTGCTGTATGGCAGCCTTTAGTCCATGTTGTATTGTTGTCCTGTTGTCCAGGACCTCCCAACTGAATTCCTAAGATGGGAATTTATTTGCGCACGAACGGGCGCTGTTTTAGTGGCCATGCTTTCCGGCCCACACAATATACTTGTATTTCATGGCTATAGTTTGAACACGTTCGACGTGCCACCAGGTCGAAGGAAGCAGGACTCTTTTTACTTTTGCTGGTTTTCGCTTCCACAACAGCTATACACATACGTGCTATAGATTTGCCAGCAATCGAATGTACGAAGCTCTGACCTGATTACTGCTGGGTGATTAAACTTTTTTCTATGTCATCTAGGGATTTTTTGATTGCTATCTTCTAGAGTCTAGTGCTTAATATTTCCTTCTATGGCGGCTCATTTGCTTATTCTATGTAAATTTTTTTTACATTTTTTTTGTTCTTATATAGGAGGAGTTTAAACACAATTAGGGACACGCCAGGATTCCCAGAAGAGTTTTTTTCATGCAAAATAAAAGAAAAGTAGGTTGGATCAAATACCAAGGGTATTATAGGTCAATCGAACGCTTGTTGACTCATAACTACTTATTACTACTTCGAAACTTTTCATGTACAAAGTGGTCGAAGAAAAATAGAAAGCTTGTAATTGTTACATGAAATTTATTTTTAAATAGAGTATCTAACCTAATTGATTTTTTAAGTGAGACAAATACTTCGAAAATAACTTATAAATACATGGTCGACAGTACAAAGGGGCCTTCCCTAAGTCTCTAGTGTGTCACATAAAAAAAAAATGAAAAAGATATTCATTGGAGGAAAGTGTAGAAAGTATTGTGTAAGACCGTCGAAGTTGAATGAAACTCAAAAACAGCAAAAGTATTTTTGACCTACCTATTTATGTTAAACAATCTTTGGCAAGGTGCTGTTGCCAATGCCAATTTAGCAGGTACTATTGGTGTCTTGATCACCAATGAGAGAAGGTTCCCTGCTATCGAAACACTGGAAGTCCAATTGAATTTTTCTCTATTTTACAAAGGATTTACAAAGGTCTTATATACAACTATGACAAAAGTTACATGTGAATTATATTTACTCAAGAAAAAATGATTTTAAGAAAAGTGCGTTGTTGTTTTCCTGATGACGTATTATGATGCGCCACAAATCTCTTCTGCATTCTCTACAAAAGGCTAAACATAAGAAACGAAGTCTCTATTTCACTATTAAAGAATAGATCTCTGTAATGCTTTGGTAAGGTATAAGGCCTAGAAGTACTGCTGCCACACATTTGGCCCATTGTACTACATCGCTATTTTTCATTGCACATTTTTGTAGTGTGCGTGCACTTTTCTTCATCCATCTAATGGCGCTACAGCCCAAATCAAGCCTCTAGTCAGTCTATTAATATTAATCAAAGTTGAGAGTTGTGGCTCGTTCTCGTTTCATACAATTCGTCTAAGAGCTTTTCTCTCCAACTTGTTGACTCGTTCTTCTATGTCCTGGGCTGGGTCATAGACCAACTCTCGCTACCATAACACAGTACTAGTCGCATTACTGTTTTGCCGAGTGATATTGTGAGTTTTCATAAAGTACGGCATAAAACCGTGCCACGTCGACATCCAACTCATTTGCGGAAATCAAACTGTTAAAATCGGTCGATGCCAGCTTAGATGGCAGATCCCCAAAGTTAGCCTTTTTAAAGTTAAAGGACTGGGCTACCACCTCCGGACAGGCGGTAATTGTCAACAGACGTCAAGACTATTGGACTGGCCTCGCCAGTCATATTGACTGAGTCAGTAAAGAAAATCAAGATCTAACTGCCTGCCTCTCCAAAAAGTTAGGCACACCGCTCATTTGATTCAAGCCAAGTGAGAACAAGGAATTAAGAAAGCAGAATTGTTTAGAATTCAGGTTGCCTGGGAGGTAGTTATCGTCATCTTCATCCGATACCCACTGAATATTGGATAAATTGAAGAGATAAGAATATCATAGAGATTTTGACTTCCATCACCAAGAGTGCTTATCATATCTGGTGGAATATAGCAGCACAGCAGAAAGAGATTAGTTTTTGAAATTTTAAGAGCGACAAGCTGAATGTCAAGGTGGATAGAGAAACTAGGAAGCGAAATTGGGTAACAAAATAGATGACTACTACAAGCAAGAAGTACGCCACCCCCACGAGCTTCCGAATCAATGTGCCGATCCTTCCGAAAGACTTGGTAGGAGGAACCAAAGAGTTCAACATTAGGAATGCCTTCATGGAGCCCGGTTTCGGTGAATACCCGCTACCCGTCGATGCCTGAAGGATGTCTTAGTTTTGACCGGGTCCCCCTTACGTTCTGGTAGTAGAGGGAAAGCTTCTCGAGTTTTGTTGACATCTGTGGAGCGCTCGGAGTAGAAGCGTTTGCATGATGGGCTCGAGTACGTGTACGCGGAACAAAGAGCTTGGTAAGGGCGCCAGCAGGCCACAAAACAGGATCTAAAAGAGTTTCGGTAATAACAGGCGTGGCAGACAAAATAAAAGAAGAAACAGGCTTAGAAGCTTGGCTGACTTTTCTGCAAAGCACAGATTCCGGGTTTATAGATTTCATTCTTAAATATTCACGAATAGTCTCCGCCTTAGTTTCAGGAGAGAATCGCGAAATGAAGATATTCGGAGGTCATGGTACAGTAACCAGAGGGGTGCAAGGTCCCAGAGGATCTGTAGCTTCAGTGACGGGGTGAACAATAACTATTCCAGGGGACGAGGGTGATATCGAGACTGGCGTAGAGGTTGACTTTGTCGTTAAAGCGTGGGAAGAAGGCTGATGTTTTTAAGGGCTATACCAATTTTCGGCAACTTTCCAATTATCTTTAGTCGAATATCTACTTTCACTAGACTGGACTAGGTAGTCTAGGGGTAATGTTGTGAAATTCTTACGCAAACATAAATTCAACTGCGCATGTTTTCTTGCATTGCCTTATCGGCAATAAATTTAATATACCAGCTTATGATCCGTTGAAATGCAGAATAAACACATTCCAACGAACCATAAGCTGCATAAAATTCTTTCTCAAGTTTCAATTTCCTCTGCCTTATCAAATTTACCCTTTGAAAATGCGCTGACTTCATCGCATTTTCGACGCGATAATTGAGTTTGCGAAAGAAACCAACAGCTCCTTTTTCCTCAGAGTTAATTCGGTCTTCAACAAGTATACACGTAAAATAATTAATAAATAAATAGTCATACAGTCAATAGTGTTTTTTTTCTATTAATAGTATTTGACCGTTTTCTCTCTCCCTGGCCCGGTAACCCAGGCCCGGTAACAAATTGGTGGCAGCGTGGGATCCCGCGACGGTGGATCCAGTGTTTTAAAAATTAAAAGTGAATTTAAAAGAGTGTTTTCTATTTTTCTATTGTGCCATTAATCCTGTGCGTTAAAAGGGTCACTGGGAACGGCACGGCGCACTAATCTCTGTACGACAATTTTTCGTGTCCAAAACACTGCACCTGCGAGGATCGAAAGTCGGAGGATCAATTCCCGGCCTATACATAGTAGGAGGAGCGTGCCCACACTCTCTACACCTCTACATGAATTTCAGCCCGTTCAGTATGTCAGGATTATTAATCTTGTAATCTTGCTAATCAAGTAAGCAAAAAATTTTTATATTATTATTATATTTTAAAAAGTGTCACTCAGATATCGCATTTAGAACAAAAGTTTTAGTAAAAAGCTTAGATATTTTGCACAACTACAATATTCACTCGTATGTGTTTTATTAGGAGTCACTTACATTTCTACTTATATATATAAATATAAAAGAAGGATTACAAAAAAAAAAACAAAGGAATCTAGTTCTAAATGATACTATACTATGATTTTAATTGAGTTTCGAATATAAATATACTTATTTTAAATTTTTAAATACTGAGTGAATATTACAACGATTTTGTGATCTGACTGATTACTATAGTGGAAAAAATATATATCATTACTGTCGAAAATTTCGAAAATTCGTGTGCTATATCGGATTTTATATGCTATATCGGGTTATTAATTCTGTGTTTTTTTTTTGCTTGCCTATTACTCGCCACGAGAGTGTTTTCTATTTTTCTATTTCTCAATTTAATCTAGTGTCCAATTTTTTCCTTTTCGCCTTAGTTGCGCCCCCCTATGTCAAAAGAACTGGCTATTGCCATAACGTTAAGAAGCGGCAAACAGACAAAGGTCCCAACCTCTCCTGTTAGCAAACAAACAAAAGTCAAAACCACCCCTACTCTCCCTACTGCCCCAGAGGAAAGTAATACTCTAGACGAAGAATCCTCGTCAGATTCAAATAAATTCAAAATCAAAGACGATCCGGAAATGTCTTCCTTCAACTTGTCTAACGCCATAAAACTAATCCCTGAATACAATGGCGACCCAAAAAGTCTGCACCGATTTCTTCAGGTATCCAAAATTCAATACACGCGTGCAACTAGCAATGAGCACAAGGAAGAATTCCTGGATCTGATAAAATCCAAACTAACAGATAGAGCCTATGAGGTTATTTTGCGTCATAACACATATAACACCTGGCCCGAAATAGAACGAGCCCTAAAGAATGAATTTTCAAAAGATCGCTCACCCCAAATAATACAGACCGAAATGTTCAATCTACAACAAGGTCCCCGCGAAAGTGTCCTCGAATACGCATCACGCATCGAGAAACTACTAGAGGAGCTTGACATTTCAACAACAAAAGACGAAACCGCCGAAGGTAGCACCGCCAAGCTAAATCGGCAAATGGCAATAAATAATTTTAAACGCGGTCTTCGACACCCTCTCAAACTTATTCTGAAAGCAACTAAACACGAAACTTTACGAGGAGCCATAGACTACGCTGCAGAGGAGGAAAAACTTTTAGAAACTGAGCGAAAAGTTACTCCCACTACCCCAAGGAAACAATGCCAATTTTGTAAAAACTTCGGTCATGAAGCCAACGAATGCCGTAAATTATCGTTCAAGTTAAATAGTCCTACAGTATTACCTAAATTTCCTCCCAAGCGAGAGCAAGTTAATAATGTCAATAAGAATCCCAATGCCCCTGAACCAAAGGTCTGTCGTTATTGTAAAAATTTGGGTCATGATATTCAACAGTGCCGAAAGCGTGAATACAATAATAAGCAACGTGAACAAAAGAGTGCTAATACTAATCAGGGAAGCGATCGAACGTCCAGTTCCAGCGGTACCGGGACTCGGGCCCAACTCCTCAAATAAGGTACCCCAACTCCAATACTAATCCAAATACTATCTCCAATGCCAACCCAAATACTAATTCAATTACTATCTCCAATAACAACCCAAATACTAATCCAAATACTATCTCCAATACCAACCCAAATACTAATTCACGTACTAACTCCACTACTAACCCAAATACTAATCCACCTACTAACTCCAATACTAACCAAAATACTAATTCACGTACTATCTCCACTACTAACCCAAATACTAATTCACGTACTAACTCCAATACTAACCAAAATACTAATCCACGTACTAACTCAAATACTAATTCAATTACTATCTCCAATAACAACCCAAATACTAATTCGATTACTATCTCCAATACCAACCCAAATACTAATTCACGTACTAACTCCACTACTAACCCAAATACTAATCCACCTACTAACTCCAATACTAACCAAAATACTAATCCACGTACTAACTCCAATACTAATTCAATTACCATCTCCAATAATAACCCCATTACCAAATCTACTAATTCATCCCCAAAGTGGTCTCGAACTTCTGCCGACTGTAAAACTACTTCCCGGGCTGACATCTCTCGATCTAACTCTCGAACAGAAACAAAGTTAAACTTGGAAATTACCAAATGTGTACTAAACCTAAAAACTTCAAAAACTTTTAGAAGCGAAATTCCTATTAAGTTGACAGGAACAACCAAGGAAATTAGCACAATACTCCTAGATTCCGGTGCTAGTGTGAGTCTAATAAAACTATCCGAACTCGACGACAAGGCGATAGTCTACACGGATCAAGTGATACACATTTATGGAGTAACCCCAGAATATATTCCGTCTAAAGGAATCACCTACCTGGATATGTTAGTAGCCAATGACGTAGCCATCACACATCTTTTCCATGTCGTCCCCTCCGATTTCCCCATCGCTCAAGACGGAATTTTAGGAGAAGATTTTTTTGATAACACACAAGCCATACTAAGTTACAAGGACCACACTTTAAAATTCGATTATAAAGACCAGTGCATCACCATTCCGTTTTCTGTGGGAAGAGAGAGTATCAAAATCCCTTCCAGGTCGGAGAAAATTCTAAAATTCGGACCCATTGTGGAGCAAGAAGAACTTATTTGTTTTCCATCTGAAATATACCCTCAGGTCTATACATCTGGCACGGTAACTAAGCCCGAGCAAGGTTATATCTACATTGCGGTTCTAAATTCATCTAATAATGACGTAGAAATTACCAGTCAGACAAAGTTGCACTACGAGAAGCTCAGTGACTATAATGTGCACAATCTCAAGCACATTTCCAATTCTGACCGCGTCGAGGAACGTCTAAAGAAACTCGAAACACTATTAGAATTAGACCAACTCAACAGTGAAGAAAGAGCCTCCGTGCTCGAAATCTGTCGAGAGTATAACTCGATTTTTTTTCTCGAAGGTGACAAACTCACGTCCACTCCGACAGTTACTCATGACATCACAACACTTCCCAATCAACCGCCAATAAAAGTAAGACCATACAGGCTTCCGGAAATCCACAAACAAGAAATAAAGAAACAAGTGGAACAAATGATAAGTGACGACATAGTCCGTCCCAGTGTAAGTCCTTGGAATGCCCCGCTATTGGTAGTCCCCAAAAAACAGGACTCGAACGGAAATCGCAGGTGGAGAATCGTTATCGATTTTCGAAAGTTAAACGAGATTACTCTTGCTGATGCCTACCCTCTTCCTAATATAGAGGATATCTTGGACCAGTTAGGAGACTCGAAATACTTTTCCACACTAGACCTAGCGAACGGGTTCCACCAAATCAATGTAACTGAAGAGGACAAAGCGAAAACGGCCTTTAGTACGCCAAATGGGCATTTTGAATTTAACCGAATGCCTTTCGGATTGCGTAATGCCCCTCCAACGTTCCAACGACTGATGAACCAAGTATTAACTGGTCTACAAGGAGTTAAATGTTTCGTCTATCTACATCGACATAGTAATTTACGGTAGGAATCTCATAGACCATAACTCAAAACTCAGGGAAGTTTTCGAATGTCTTAAAAAGCACAATCTAAAATTGCAACCGACTAAATGTAAATTTCTCTCCAAAGAAGTAACCTATTTAGGTCACGTTATAACAAAAGAAGGAATCAAGCCCGATCCCTCCAAGATCTCCGCAATAAATTCGATAAGAACTCCTAAAGACCGCAAACAAATTAAATCATTCTTAGGGCTGGTAGGCTATTACCGGAAATTTATTCCCAATTTTTCAAAACTGGCTAACCCTTTGAATAACCTATTAAAAAAGGACACGGAATTCTCATGGGATGCTCACTGCGACGAAGCGTTCTCCAAGTTAAAACAGGCAATCCAGAGCCCACCGATTCTCCAGTATCCGAATTTTAACCGCCGTTTCTATCTGACGACAGATGCCAGCTATAGGCGCCGTTCTCTCCCAAATTAATGATTCTGGAAGCGCTGATCTCCCAATAGCGATTCGATGGGGCGATTCTCTCACCTACTCTCTTTCTTATATTCATTAATGATCTGCTCTCAATCCCCTCCAATCCACTTCATAGTTTTGCCGATGACGGTACTTTGCGTTACTCATACCCCTCCCACAACACAGGACAAGCAAGTGCCAGACCTTGTCTCTTAGAACGCGAACTCATGTCCAACTCTCTTAACGCGGACATTAAACTCATTCTTGATTGGGGCCGCAAGAATCGTGTCGAGTTCAATGAACCCAAAACCAAGTACTGTCTATTCTCCACTAAAACCTGCACCAACCTTCCCTACATTTCAGTGGGCGAGGATAATATAACTGCTGATCCATATCTTAACATCCTCGGCGTGACTCTATCCAACGATTTGCGATGGAATAATCACATACTCCAAGTCACCAAACAAGCGTACCAATGCCTCGGCTTCCTTAAGAGATGCAAGTTTCTCCTTCATCCTACTGCCTTGGCTACAATCTACAAGTCCTACATTCGGCCACGCCTTGAATACAACTCGTATATCTGGGCGGGCGCCCCTAAAACCACCTTGGCTTGGCTAGACAAGGTGCAAAATCGCGCCATCAACCTCATTGGCGATAGCACCCTTTCCATTGACCCTTTAAGCCACCGTAGGAATGTAGCAGCGCTCAGCAAGTTTTACCGCTATTTTCATAGCGACTGCTCCACTGAAATCAAAAACCTCCTGCCTACACGGCAATTTTTCTCCCGCAACACAAGACTAGCCAACTCGGCTCACCCCTTCACCCTTCAGCCCTCCCCTTCACGCACATTACGTTTTAGCAGTTCGTTTATAAATAGAACAACTCGATTGTGGAACTCTCTTCCGCAGTCGGTGTTTCCGAGCTCATATAACATCTCAGAGTTCAAACGCAAGGTTCATCGACATCTACTCATGCACCCTCCAGACCCCTAACCTATCCTATCTCATCTTTCCTTCAGATCAAGCTTACTACTATACATTACATCATGACTTGTAAGACATGACGGACTAGTAGTACAAAGGGTGACTCCTAAGCTTCATCTTGCCACAAAAAAAAAACAAAAAAGCAGTGACCCAGCCAACTGGGATACTTGGATGGATTACGCCACATTTTGTCATAACACTACACCACATTCAGCTACAAACTATTCTCCTTATGAGGCACTTTTCGGTTTCAAACCAGAAATCCCGTCAGCCATTACGAGGGCCGTAGAGCCAGTATATAACTATGACGACTACGTCATAGAGCTTAAAGCTAGACTACAAAACGGTTACCGCATCATTCGAGAACAACTAAAACAAGCCAAGGAGAAATCTAAAAAGTACTATGATCGCAATACTAAGGACCTAACCCTCAACGTCGGCGATGAAGTTCTACTTTATGACTAGACATCGGATTAAATGCATTTTTTTCTAATATATAAATAAATGCTCCAAAATTTGGGTATATGTTTAGTTTTGATTCTTTATTATACTGCAGCTAGCATATCCAAATATGCAAATAATAATCATAAAATATGCAAACTGCATATGCAATAAATATGCATAAATATGCAAAAAATATGCCAAACGTAACTTAATATATTATTTTATAATAAAAACATACCTATAAAAATTTATGATTTACCCATTATTATAGAGTAAGAAAAAGAACTTGAAATTGTATTAATGTTTAAAGTGTTATTATATTTTAATTGTAATTATTTTTACAATAAATAACAATAATTTTTCCCATATTACTTGAAGTCAGCTTATATCTCTTATCGTTGAGAATAATTTTATATGCTGAAAATGATCGCTCAACGTCACATGAAGTGATCGGAGCAAATTTGAATTTACTTATGATTGTTGGTTCTATATTATTAAGAGCAACGTTTTCACCATTTATGATACGAGATATTTCGCTAATAAGTTTGTATCCTGGGTTTCGCTGTAAAATTTTGTCATATTTCTCACGTAATATTTCTGCAAGATCTCCATGAAGCCTACCAAGGATTTCGTTGGTGTCAGCAATGCATTTCATGGAAACACTCAATAAAGCCCCCTTAGACTCTAACTGTGTGATCAAACTAGGTAATAGTGAAAAATGGCTTTTAATATAAGCAAGTTGTCCATTTAGTTCTGGATTTTCTAGTACAACCTAGAGAAAAAATTATTTTTAAAGATATCTACTAATGTAAGTTGCAATGAATTATACTGAAATTGGCATTCATTTTTATTATATACCTCTTTTATTTGTGAATAATGATCAGCATAAAATATGGCAGCTTGTAACCAGGTTGCCCATCTTGTTATCACTGGTTCCGGAGGAAGCGGAACATCGGGCATGAGTTGTTTATAAAGTTGAACTCTCAATGGCGCCTTTAGAAATACTTTTTTTACTGATGAAATTAATGAGTCAACTAAAGGAAAATTTGTGCGAATAGTTTCAGCCAGTCTATGTAAAGCATGAGCAGTGCATGTGAAATGTATCATATTAGGATAAAATGGTTTTAAGACTTGTCCAGCTTTTATCATATATGCTGCTGCATCTGTCACGAAAAGAAGGACTTTGCAGTGGATTCCTTCTGGCCAATGTTTCGTCAAAACTCTGTTTACAAATCTAGCTATTGTTTCGTTATTTGTACTCTCGAGTTCTTCACACGCAATCAGATGTGGTACACTTGGCTCATTCTCGCACATTTTTCCGATAATTAGATTAGCAATATAGCGACCAACACCGTCTGTTGTTTCATCAACAGAGATCCACACGTGGTTGTCGCCGATATCTTTTTTAATTTCCTCGATGCAATGATCGTAGCATTTCTGCAAATATTGTTTTCTTAAAGTGGATTCGTCTGGAATAGGTTCGTTAATGTATTTTCCCAAAAAACTGTTCCATACATTGTTTGCCAAACAATTCCATGGTATATTACCTACAGCTTAACCAAACAAAATATTTTGCTCAAATACTACGGTAGTGTACACACATGTGAAGAAAAAGATTTGAAATATGAATACGATCGAAAATTTAAAATGATCTATAAAATTTGGATGCAATTTTGGGCTTAATAAGAAAGCTAGTATAAACGATTATATGCAAAAAATATGCAAATATGCAAAGAATATGCAAATATGCAAAAAGCATATAATATGCAAAATTTGCAAAAAATATTGTGTAATAAATTAACGCAAATTATCCAAAACAAGTTTTGATAAAAGTGCCATTCATTTATTTCTATTAACAAAAAATATGCATTTGCATATAATCCGATGTCTATTTATGACATAGGCAGAAAAAACAAAAAGCTAACCCCGGAAGCAAACGGACCATTCGAAGTCATAGAAATTAACTCCCCAGAAACGACTACTATTAAAATAGGTAGAAAACTTAAGCTAGTACACAATAATCTTCTCAAACCCTTCAAAAGACCCAGTCAAAACTAACCTACTTTATTTTTCCACGCATATTCCAGGTTCATTTTCGCCGTTTCAAGCACACGGTTTATGAAAACCGAAGGTCACCACATAGCGACTCCTATAGCCAACAATACCGGGATATACTACGAAGAGATAGGTATACTGCACAAGTCTACGTATACTTGGAAATTCGTTATCCACCTGAATTTTACTCCCTTCGAAATCGAAATTAAACAACTCGACATCGATTTTCAGACACTAGTTCTAACTTGCAACAAATCCATGGAATTGCTTCCATTGCATCATTGCGATATAGCGATAAGACTATTGAACAGTACCCTATCAGAAATCAGGTATGACCATCAATTCCTTCGGCAAATCTTCACCAGAGACAGGCGATCCAAGAGAGGCATTATAAATGGAATCGGCTCCATGGGAAAATTTCTATTCGGGATCATGGATAACGATGATGCGGAACTCATAGACTCAGCTTTAAAAACTTTGCAAGACAATGAACTCACCCTGCATCACGCCATTGATGCGCAAACTTCCGTAATGTCTCACTGGATAAAAACAGTTAATAAAACCTACGATACAATTAATAGGAATTTCAACGAAATAGGAGACTTGCTGTCCAACATTTCCCAGCTCGCTGAAGATGTAGAACATTTCCGCCTATTCGAAGAGCTCTCGAATATTATGACTCAGGCGACAGAACGCTTTCTGTTCAAACAAAAAGAACTACTGAATATTATACAAGAAGCACAGATAGGAAAGTTAGACCGTCATTTGACAAACTCTGCTTTATTCGTGAAAGCTTTAATGGAAGTCCAGCTAGAACTAACTGACAATATTAGACTCCCCATCAAACCAACAATAGAAAACCTACCTATCCTTAATAGGATCTCGAAAATAAAAGCCGCATACGTAAAAACCGATCTGGTATTCTCGATCGAAATCCCGTTAATATCTGAAAGTTTTAAACTATTCAAGTTAACGCCATTGCCTATTAAACGTGGAAACGATACCTATATATATGTTAAACCTGACGCGGAATATACCGCAATAAATGTAATAAATCGAAGGTACGTTTTCCTACAGCAAAGTGAATTTGATGAATGCCTAGAAACGGAAGCAAACTCCTACATATATAACCAAAATTTTGTAACATATAACTATAACCAACGAAACTGTATAATCGCATTGAGTCTCGGAGAGCACAATATTCGCGATTGCGATGTCAGAATCTTCAGTCTAAACCATGAGCTTTGGCACCCATTACAAAAAACAAATACATGGCTATATCTCGTCCCGACAGTAACCAACTTAAGGATAATATGTAAAAATACATCTTACTCAACCAAAATCGTTGAAACGGGAATTTTGCAATTGGCACCGAAGTGCAAGGCACTAACTACACCAGTAAATTTAGAAGCCAGATTAGGAACACGTTCAATCACGTCCATCGCATATTACTTTTCGGACTCCATCATAGACCATTCAATAAAAATTCCGCCAAATATTCCAAAGTCCTCCAGTAACCGCCTTGACAAAATTAAAATAGAAAACCTCGATTTAGATGAGGTAAGTATTAGTTTGAACCGGATAAAGGACATGAACAATTTGGAAAATAATCATGTAGGAATAATTTCACACGAATTTCATACTACTACCTCTATTATAGTAATCATAATGATAATAATGATAGCAATTATATTCCTCACTAGATTAGTTAAGAAATATCTAAAAATTAGAATTGTTAGCAATTGCACACAGCCTAGCGCTGAAAATCAAGTAGAATAATAAGGATAAACGGTAATACGAAGAGTTTATATAACTAAGAATAAGAAACTTTACAAATTAAAAAAAAAAATTAAAAAATTAAAAAAAAATTTATTTTATAAATTTATATAAATTTATCGCAATTTACTTCATTTTTTTTATCAAAAGTTGCATACGTACACATTTTAATTATCAATTATCTGCACTGTTTTTTTTACTTTAAGAAATTTTCCCTACTTTAAAATAACGAAAATTTTCTTTTGTAAGGGGGGAGGAGTGTTGTGAAATTCTTACGCAAACATAAATTCAACTGCGCATGTTTTCTTGCATTGCCTTATCGGCAATAAATTTAATATACCAGCTTATGATCCGTTGAAATGCAGAATAAACACATTCCAACGAACCATAAGCTGCATAAAATTCTTTCTCAAGTTTCAATTTCCTCTGCCTTATCAAATTTACCCTTTGAAAATGCGCTGACTTCATCGCATTTTCGACGCGATAATTGAGTTTGCGAAAGAAACCAACAGCTCCTTTTTCCTCAGAGTTAATTCGGTCTTCAACAAGTATACACGTAAAATAATTAATAAATAAATAGTCATACAGTCAATAGTGTTTTTTTTCTATTAATAGTATTTGACCGTTTTCTCTCTCCCTGGCCCGGTAACCCAGGCCCGGTAACAGTAAGGCGCCTTACTACCACACCAGAGATTCAGGGTTCAAATCCCGGCAGTGCCACGGTGCTTCGCCTTTTCCACTTTTCCACCTACATAACTTTCCTTCTTTCTTCTTCCCGCTTTATATTCCTGATTCCTCCCGTCATAGCCATCCCTAGTCCCCTTCCGTTCCACCAAGCGCCGGTCATCGTTTGATTGATGAGATTCAACTTGTTTCAGGAGGTATAACACTCCATCGAGTTGTTCTCGATGCCCCAATGTCAGAGTCGCGATAGTATTGGTTGGAGTAGGTGGAATAAAATATCCCGGCTAGGTTGTGGCAGTTCCTTCTTCCTTCAGCTTCTCTCTCTCTTCCCTCTATCTTCCGACTACAGCTGCTGTTCGACATTGCACTCTATACGAAAAAAATAGATTGTCGATAAAAAGGGGCTTTTCCCTAAGCCTCTAGTCTATAACATAAAAAAAATTAGGGGTTATATCCTGTTTGCCGTGATTCTGGTAATATCTCTTCGGGGTTTATTGAAGCCCATTATTTTGTCTTTGTTGTAAGTTGACCAAGAGCGCGTTCAAAAACCTTACTATGGTTAACCATGGTTAACTATGGTAAACTTTTTTCGTTCAAAAACTCCGTGGTTAACTACAGCATAACCACGAGCATAACTTTTTGGCGTTCAAAAACTCCCGTGGTTAACCATGGTGTAGTTAAATTTTAACCATGCTCGGGAGCATGGTTAGCGATAGTTAAGAAGAAGAAGAATAAAAACAATTTTTTGACATTTGTTTTAATGTTAATAATGAACAAAACAAAGTGGGATTTGTGGGATTATTTTAAATAAATAATTATTGGAAATAATTGAGGCAAATAGCCTCAAATATTTTATGGAAAATTTGTTTAAATTTTCTTTACCACGTAGTTAACCATGGTGCGTTCAAAAACCTTCATGGTTAAACATAAGCTTTCGTGGTTAAGTGAAGTGATGTAGCATAACCACAGCTTACCTCGTGGTTTACTATAGTAAGGTTTTTGAACGCGCTCCATGTCGCCGTAAAGATAGTGCAGTTCTCCAGTGATCTCCACTTTTGGCTGGCTACCGGCAGGTAGAAGTTAAAAATTGATCTTAGGGATTGCCTTATCACTCTTGCCTTTTATCAATCATAATGAAATCAAGTAAAAAGGACTGCTGATTCCATCTTAGGCAGGAGTCGTAGGGATCGGAACGACTGGTTCGATAAATGAATGCAAGCTGGCAACTGACTGAACGTAAGAATGCTGCGTACCGAGCCGGCATGCGAAGAGAACTATAAAGAGCTCAGAAAAGAAGAAAAGAGAATTCACAGACGAAAAAAGGAAGCCTGGTAGAAAAATATCGTCTGTGAACAGTACAGAGAGCGACGGCCGCACCAGGCGCGGAAGTTCTACCGAAGAGTCCGCAGTATGGCGCAATTCACACCACTTTGCGTTGAAGGGAATCTGATCACCCATCCTAAAGGCTTCTTGGAGCGATGTGAAGAGCACTTTCATGAATCCGGAAGGCTGGAGAAAAGGTACCCTATATGCCCGGTACATAAAAAAGGAGATATCACAACGTGCACTAACTATTACGGTATAACGTTGTTGAGTACCGTGTATAAGATATTCTCCGCTATCCTACAAAACAGGATGGCCCCATAAGCTAGAAATATCAGGTCATTACATTACCAGTTTGAGCTTTAGACCAGGCAAATCAACAAGATCAGATTTTAACCTTGAGGCACGCTATGGAAAAATGTCTAGAGTTTCAAAACTCAATTCAACACCTCCTAATAGACTTGAAAGCCGCCTATGAAAACATAGCCAGAGTAGAACTCTACAAAGCCATGAGAGAATTCGGCATCCCCAACAAGCAAGCTGACAAGACTATGTAGGTTGACCATGACCAATGTGACAAGCCAAGTAAAGGTATTCGGAACACTGTCCAGAGCAATCAACATCTTTAATGGACTCCGACAAGGGGGCGGTCTGGCCTGCCTCCTTTTCAACGGGGCTTTGGAAAAAGTGATCCGAGATTCAAGGGGCACAATTCTCCACATGTCCACCCAATTATTGGCTTACGCAGACGACGTTGACATCATTGGAAGAACAACAACAATGGTACAAGAAACTTTCACTCAGATTGGACAGGCGGCAGCTAATCTGGGACTGCACATTAACGAAAGCAAAACAAAGTACTTAGTGGCCTCGTCTACAAGAACACCTAGCATTGGTCCCACAATCAAGGTAGAGGAATCGGGTCAATCGTAGTAACCGATAATAGCATGAAAGCAGAAATACGCGCACGACTGCTAAAAGCCAACAAAGTCTACTATAGTCTGTCAAGACTCTTTAAATCCAAGCATCTGACCATAACGTCTAAACTTTTACTATATAAGACGATGGTCTTACCGGTTCTCACATATGCATCCGAAACGTAGGTACTTAGCAAAAAGCACTCAAACCTCTTGGCCATGTTCGAGAGGAAAATACTTCGGAGGATTGTTGGCCCCTTATGTGAGGAAGGACGATTCCGGAGACTCTACAGTGACGAGATCTACGAGCATTATCGCGACATCGATGTTGTGAAGAAAATAAACCTCGGTAGGCTCCGGTGGGCTAGGCATCTAGCTCGTATGATTGAAGATGAGCCTGCTCGAAAAGTTCTCTGCGGTAAGACCTATGGATGGGGCGCGTTAGCGAGGGAGAACCAACCTTCGCTGGAAGGATGGTGTAGACTAGGACGCTCAGAGCTTAGGGATGCCAAACTGGATGATATCGGCTTAGAATCGTGACCGGTGGAGAGAACAGTTGCGAGAGGCCAGGACCGGATCCCGGTTGTAGAGCTGTTAAAGAAGAAGAAGAATGAAATCAAATATGGAGGTTCAACTAGAGTCTAGTTACTAGACAATAACCAAAGATTTCTTAGCCCCTTAGTTATTCCTACGAGATTTTTGAGCCGTCGATATTTTTGCACAAGGTTTTCGTTTCATCGCTTCGCAGATTCACTTTCGATTTAACATTCGATTGCCAAGTTGACGATATTCACAATAGACTCCAGTTGGAACTGGTCCATATTTTCAATTGAACTCGAGTTGGTCTATATAGTTCATTCAGTGCGAAATGAGATGAATACTCTTTTGCAGGTAAAGATTCAGGGAATACCTGAACATATGTTCTGTGAAATATATAGCAAAGTTAAAATTGTAGATGATGAGTAGAAAAAGGTAAATATCAAAAATTTCAAACAAACATTTAATTTTGTTGATAAAATTTTTATTTCTTTCTTAATTGTTGATTTTATATATACGGTTGTTTCTTTGTTTTTTTTCATCATTTTCAAATTGGGTTGTTCTGTTTTTCTGTAATATCTAATATATATTTAATTAAATGATTCATTAAATTGAAGTAATTAACACCACCACGTCCTTGGTTATACAAAAATGTAAATAATTCATTTTATTACTTTAATATGTTCCTTTTTTTATACAGTATTTAAAACTAATTTTTTATCATATATATATTTTTTATGTATAACAATTTTTTTCTGGCCATATCTATTTTATATCTTCTCTTAAGTGCCTAGATTAAGTATATAATATATTTTTTTTTTCATTCTCTTTCTTTCTAAATGGTCTAAAAAATAATGTCTAAATCCAAGTTTATTATATATGTTGTATATATAGGTTGTTGCTTATATCGGTTGATTTAACTTGAATTTGAATTTTCCCATATTTATTTTATTAATGATCGTATTCCGTTTTTTTTTGTTTTTTAAATATTGTAGGTAATATATTTGTTGATATTTTTTTAGGTTATGTGATTTTTAATTGATTCCTTACGCATTTGATAAGATTTTTTTTATTGTATACTCATGTAAGACTTATGTTGTTGGATTAACATAAATTTCTGAGCCTTATTTTTTTTCTACATATGTAGGTATATGATTGGTTGACAATGTTTTGTGGTAATAAATTATATACGGGGTCGTCCATAAATTACGTGAGGCGTTTAGGGGGAGGAGGGGATCGAATCGAATCTCACCCAACCTCACGTGGGGGAGAGGGGGGTATCGCCAAAAATCACGTAATTTCTTTTTCTCAAGAAATAGTGTAATACTGGGTGAAATTAAGTAAAACATGTTTCTCCACTAAAGACCCCATTTACTTACAGGCCCCCGGCCAGGAGCGGCGCTTTCATAGGTGCAAATGGTGCACTTGCACCGGGCGCAACTTTTCGGGGCGCAATTTCAGAACTTAAGATTTAAAAAAAATTAAAACTACTAAAATATTGAAAAGTATTCTCACGGGTGCAAGAAATCACACAAGAAGAAACGGGGAAGGAAGTGCAGGAAGTTTCCGGAGATTTTAACTTTGAGATTCGAGAATTTCGGAAAAAATCTCCCAAGTGAAAGAAAAATCTCTGATTTAAGAGCACATTTTGAAAATTCTGTAAAAAGCACCATATCCACATCACATAAAGGAAAAATTATTCCGATTGCTCTATATTGTGTTTTGCTGTTTACCGTATTGATACAATCATAAGGGCGCTGTTGCTGCACTTTTAAATTCTGTTTAAAAAATTGTTAAAAGAGATAAATGAACGTTGTGGCGAGAACTCTTCTTTAACACTAGGTTTACGAAGCGCGTCAATTTGACGCATTCACAATTTCACGTAGAAAAATTTGGAAATCGATTAGATTTATCTTCTACTAAACATACTTACCACTCCATTAGCGAGACGAATATTTTTAAAAATTTATATTCTTTCCTTTCCAATAAATAAATTATTTATTTATTCTACAAAATGCTTTTTTTAAGGTGCGTCAAATTGACGCGTGCCGTAGAGATAGATATATAAGAAATCTCAGTAAACCTAGTGTTAATTGCTCCTTTTTGTTACTCTGTTCCTTTATATCTCGGCTTCACCGGTCTCAGTTCAATAAAGTTCAATTCAATCCGCATAAGTGGCTTCACCGACTGGCATATTCAGTTCATGCTTGAAATTGTTGTTGCTTTTTCGGCAGAAGTAAGAAATTCGAAAGCCCACTGGATTGATATTCCAATATTCCTGTTGACTACTCTCGTTTGAGCAAGCTTTTACGCTCAATCTCAATTTAATGTTCTGGTGGGCGAGCTCAGGCTTTATTTTTCCTGAGTTCAACATGTGAAAATGTGTGGGAACTCAAGCAAAAAAGTCCAGTAGACTAATTTACTCGAACTTGCGCAGTTCGGCTAGTGAAGCCGGGGTATTACTGTGGGCAGTTTCACACGGGCCAACAAACAAAAATTAGCTGTAATCGTCAATCCCCTATTGAAATTCGATGAAGAATCGCATGGGTTTCACAAGAGCGAACTTTTCCAACAAACTATATGTTAGAATGCTTTAGTTTGATGTTGTTGCTTTTAAAATTAATTCTGTAATTTCTTTTCTTTCCCTAGCAAAAGGGAGACAAAAAACAACAACAACCACGCAGCTGTCAAAAAGTCGATTCAAAAATTCCGCGAATTTTCAGTGAATTCAGAGATTAGAAAATCTGCCACCCAATCGTCCTCCCCTACTCTCTTCTCCGCAAACGATATTTTCAGCAGAATTTTGTTGATTGGATGTTGACCCATGTGATACGTGCTCTCTATGTAATCTTTTTTTATGTTATATGCAATATTATGGTGCAATCTTAAGTTTTGCGCAAACTATGAATATTATTTCTCCCATTCAGCGAGTGTTTGTGTCTTTTCCATTGTCCTTAACTGCGTTCAAAAATTATGAACGCAATATGGGGCGCACTATGGCATAGTGCACCGGGCGCAAAACCCCAAGCGCCGGCCCGGCCGGCAGGCCAAGTCGGCAGGCACGACCCGATGAAGGCCACACAATACTCAATCCGACTGAGGGATGAGGACTTCAGGTATCCGCCTGAAGGTGACGTCATGATTCCCTACAGACACACTGGCGAAAACGACAGTTTAGCATAGCACGCTGTTAATTCAAGTGGAAAAATGTTCATGGCCTCAACGAAAACTTTAAACGCACAAACAGATTCGTGACTGGAAAAACCTTCAAAATACACGGACTACCATATTTGCAGGGGCAGGCGGCGCAGAAAAAATTAAACCAGGGCCGGCGCTTGGGTTTTTTGCGCCCGGTGCAGTATGTCATAAAGCGCCCCATAAATTCTTTAGTTTTTAATCGCAGTGAATATTTTACATTTTCGTGTTATTTAGAGGTGTTTTATCGAAACTTATCCTCAAATAGCGGAGCCACAGAAATCGGGATCTGTCCTTTTTTCTGAGTGTAGTTCGCTAAGTTTTAAAAAGTGTTTTTTTAGTAAAAGTTTACGGGGCGTAATCGTTTAACCCAGTGGTTTACAAACTTTATGATACTGTGGCTCCTCTGTTACAAAAAAAAATTTGGGCCCCCCAATAAAATATATAAATTTGCATACTCGGTGGAGTGCGGCATCTGGACTTTCGGTATTTCAACATAGAACAACTCCGACATTTTTAGCCGATTTTGACAAATGAGCAAGATTTATTAAGGATATTCTCTACCATTTATTTTAAATCAGTTTTCAGTCAATGCCGATTAAATGACCTCCATTCGATAGGGTGTTTTCGGGCGTTATAGCATCTACTTCGTACGTTAGCTTTGAGTTCGTCAATGGTCTTCGGCTTGCTTGCATAAACTTGACTTTGACAAGAACTTTATCTTCATTGGCTAGGTGCCCCGCGTTGTCTTTTCGAAAATGGTCCGTAATACCTTTTCATGCGCTTTCGGACACAAGAAGTGCACCAGTACCGTGCGTCGTCGATGGCTTCTCGAATTTTGAATATCCGATTATGGTTTTTGACCACATTTTGACCCAAAAGGTGACTTTCTTGTCGTGCAGTGGTGTTTCGTGAGTGGCGTGTGGGTTTTCTGTCGACAGTTCGTTCGTCATAAAAATTTTGTCCCAAAAATCGGGCTCGGCATCGATCATTCTTGCGACGGCATTTCCATATTACAAACGACGCGGCTTGTCCGTTGGCAACAATAATTGAGTAAGTTGCATTTTGTTTGGGAAGAGATGAAGATCTTCCTTTACAATCCTCTTTAGAGTCGTTCCACTCACGTTTAATTCCTGAGATCAGGGGCGATACTCGATTACAGCTTCAACAACTTCATTAGAGTGTCGCGGGCGCCGTCGAATGGGACACTGAAATTCATTACCTTCGTAGTTTGGTAGTAGTGTCTTCTGAAGCGCTACAATTTCAACGGGTTTTTTATGGGAGTAGAATCATAGCTAACATGGTACTGATTGACGTTTCAGTAGACGAGATGTATAATAAAAAAAAACACAGTAAAATTTAAGTAGAAATTAAACAGTGAGCCCAAAAATTCAAAAAGATAAAATCATCCGCGCCCCACTTTGAGCTATATAAGCACCACCCTTGGGGACGCACCACCCAGTTTGGAAACCGCTGGTTTAATCTAATTTGTGTCAGCTGATATGGTTTAATAAAAATAAGATCCTTTCATAGATGTTTTATTTGCTCGTAAAATTTTAAATTTGTTTTTAACAACCTCTTCTCTGATATGGCGCCCCGTCTAATTGCGCCCGGTGCAAGTGCACCATTTGCACCTATGAAAGCGCCGCCCCTGAATCAAATGTATGGGAAATTCTCTCGCAGGCGGCCGCCGTTTCCGCTTTCGTGCCAATATATTTGTGCCTTAACGCGGCTCCAGGCCCACCAGTGTGGGTGGTTTTCGCACCTAGTTCTTCAGTTACGAACTGACGATAAATAGCCACACACATAAAGATTTTCGTCAGTTTTCTTGAACTGCAGACGCCTTGCAGTTGGCGGCGGGGAGGTGTGTGCCGATACTTGGCCTCAAGGCGAGAACTTTCAGGCCACGGCCTGCCGCCGACCTGTGTGTGAAAGAGGGCCTTAAGATATGGCTAAATCGTTCACAAATTTTTTTATGGCGGCGACAGAAAGTATCATAGTAGCCCCTCGATTGTTCAGCCACCACCGGCCAGCCAAACGCGGGACTCGACGAATAATGAGGGGGGTCGAAAAATCCCAAAAATTCCCTCACGTAATTTATGGACGACCCTTAATAAGAAAATAAATTAAGAAAATTTTGCAATAAAACATATTTGTGAAAATAATGACTTTGGATTATATAAAAATAGTGTAGTAATAGTGGAAATATAGCCTTGTACTGATATGTTAAAAAAATATATATTTTCTTCTGTTATTTAATTTCGATTGCTTAATTTAAATTAATTCTTTGTTTTATTCATTTTTCCTGTCTAGTTAGTTAATCTTGTCCTACGACTATATGTGTTTATACATGAATAAATAATTCCATATATGTATATTAAATATATTTTATTTGATTTTTTTTAAACTGTGATTTTGGTTGGCAATTCTCACTTTTAATTTTTGTAATAATATTGTTTATTTATTTGTTTTTTTACTACTTAGGTACCTCAAGTATTATTTCAATTTATTTCAATTTTGTCTTTTGGAGAAAGCAATTATGTATTTTGTTTTTATTCAAATCGTTTTATTTTGTGCGTATATTTGTTTTTAACTATATATGTAATTCATAGGATTTGATTTTTGATTTGATTTAATCTTAATTTTCAATAGCTTGTAGTTTTGTAGTTGCAGTTTTCGGTAGGAGTTTCTATTTTTTATTTCATTATTTTTGAGAGTGTTTAATTAATTTATTACTATTATTATTATTTTTTATTAAATTTCATTGTTTTATTTTTATAAACAAATTTTTCTAATTATACTTTCTATACGTTTGTTTTTTTATTTTCTACTGAAAAGAGACGAATTTTATGTGTGTTAAGTGTTTACCTAAGCTGTAATGATGTTTCGTCCTATTATTACGTACAATATTATTATTGTTATTATTATTAATATTATTATTTTTTATTATTTTTATTTTAAATGTTTGTTTTTTAATCTGGCAACAATCAATTCACTGTGCTACTTATAGTTATATTGTTTTACTTATATTCTAGTGGACTTATGTTTAAAATAATTATTTAAATAAGGAATAATGCGATTTATTTGAAAGTAAAAAAGGATAAAGTGATGGAATTTTGCTTTATTATTCGTGGAATATACTTTAATTTGTTAATGACATAGGGCTGCTATCATATCCTATAAGAAATAATGAGGCAAGTAAATAGTTTCCCATACATTTGAAGTAGGTACTGCAGGTGAGAACACAAGCGTATCAAAGTATATTGAGGCACGGATTGTAAATGAAAAATGCGGGGTCTTGGGACTCTCACTGCGCAAGAAAACAGTGATTTTTAGGTTTCCTTCTGTTATGGTGTGTGCCACATATTTTATCTACTAGCCTGGATATAATTCGGCATAAGTGGGGTACGCGAACTTATAGACGTTAACGCTCGCTCAAGGTTGCAGATGTGTTCAGATTACACTTCATCCACTTTAGAGTTTCTGAGTAATTGAACTGCATCAGCACCAACAGAGCAGCCCTTCGTGGTGAGCTAGGCATCATATTGAAGGGCTTAATGCACTCAATTGAATCTGCAATGGTAATCTGTCTGAAGGCTTTCGTACAGGGGCGATTATTGCTGCTTGCAGCAATGTCTGCCCTGCTCTGATGAGGACGCATTATAGAAAAACGCCACGATGGAATAAAAAAACCTTCCAAGTTAAGATCAGCCACTGTCAAACACACAAAGGGTAATCTCGGGTCATTAAAAAAAGCCGAAAGCTCCTTCGCACAAACATGAGAGGAAAACTTGATAAATAAAAGGTTGGCTTGAAAAGTTTCAAGGACTATACCTTTTCAACTTCAAATTGGGACTAAACAAATTCAAATTGGGACTAAACATTTTCAAATTGGGACTAAACAATTTCAAATTGGGACTAAACAATTTCAAATTGGGAATAAACAATTTCAATTTGGGACTTACGGGTTTAGTTCATCATGAAATTAGGAAGAGTGCTTTTAATAAGTCAGAGGCCAAGGACTTTGTTAGCCATTGTCTAAGAAAAGTTCAAAATATCTATCAGACAAATGTTGTATTAGTTATTGATAATGCGTCTCGTCATGCCTTTTAATGCCTCAATCGAAGAAGTGTTGTAAGAAAATGAATTTGTTGGTCATCGATTACTTAGACTTGGACCCTATAGTCCAATGTTTAATGCTATCGAGCACGCTTGGTCAAGCTTAAAAGCTAACGTTAAAAGAGAAGAACAATCGAGCCGAATATAGTTTACAATGGTTACAAACCATCTTAATTAATTATATAAGAAATCAAACAGATGTGGACTGCACAAAATATATCGCCCATCATCCAAAGGTTTATACCCGATGCATTAAATATGATGGATGTTCGTTTTCGAATAATGTTTTTATATTGTTATCTGTGTTCATAATTATTGCAAACTTCATAAAAATAATTAATACTTTAATCTTTACTGATAATTGTTCATTTATTACTTCAAATTGTTTGGTCCCAATTTTAAATTGTTTGTTCCCAATCTGAAATTGTTTAGTCCCAATTTGAAATTGTTTAGTCCCAATTTGAAATTGTTTAATCCCAATTTGAAATTGTTTAATCCCAATTTGAAATTGTTTAGTCGCAATTTCAAGTTGAAAAGGTATAGACTAGACTAGATCAGGTAGCAAACGTCAATCGTCGAACAGCATTAGACAGGAATGGAACATTAATTAACAAGTCGGTGCAAATATTGGGTTACGCTGATGATCTGAACATAGTAAGTAGATGACTATTAGAAGCAAAAGAATGCTATATAAGTCTAGACAACGCCGCTAAAAACATGGGCGTAACAATTAATCAAGACAAAACTAAAGCAATGCTGCAGACTACATCAGCAAGGACACACTTAAGGATATGATAGGTTTCACGATAGATAGCTACAATATAGATCTAGCGAAGAGCTTTAAATACCTTGGAATAATAGTGTCGTCAACAAATGAAGAGCTGGAGGAAGTTACAAGCAGAAAACTACAGGGCAATTGAGGTTTCTATTCACTGCGTAAAGCACTTCAATCAAGAGCCATACACAAGAAAACTAAATTTGAACTAGATAAATCTCTTATAAGGCCTGTGGCTTGTTATGGCCCGGAGGTGTGGGCCTTGACCCAAAAATTGTTAGGCGCTTTTGAAAGAAAAATCTTAAGAAGCATTATTGGCCCATTAAACGTAAACGGTATCTGGAGAATCGGATAAAATAACGAACTGTACCAAATCTATAAAGAGATAAACATCGTCAACTATATCAAAATAAATAGACTCGATGGGCAGGGCATGTAGAGCGAATGCCGGAAAACAGAGCAGTGAAGTAAGGGAATCATAATCGGTGACAAGCCAGCAGGACGACCGAGGAAAAGATGATTTGAAGCCGTAGATACAGACGGTGCACACTTGTTGGACGCAAGAACTTGGAGGACTCCAGCTAGTGAACGAGAAAGTTGGAGGAGAAAACTGATGGAGGCCAAGGCTGAATTTGGGTTGTAGTCCCATATTGAACTGAACTGAACTGAACGAGCATATACAAGCTCAGATGCAGCAGTTGACAATGTAGTATATACAGGCGGCTTTTTCCACCCTCAGGCTGCGTGAAGCGGGTTGCTGGCTCGAGAAGATTTATGGGCACAGTAATATACTTCGCTCTCTAACACAGAAAATTGGACCAGGACCTACCGACTACATAGTCGCAAAATTAAATTTCGGCAGTGACCGGATCTCTACCAGAGAGGAATGGGAAGATTTGCAACCTGACAAGGACCATGTCGTTATTTTGTACACAGAAAAATCCAAATCAGAGTCGACTGTAGGAGCTGAAGTGTTTTCCTCATCAATTAACTTATAAAAAAAACTTCCGCCTGTCTAATTTCGCCAGTGTTTTCCAGGCCGAGCTGCTGGTAATTTTTCATGCCTGCCTAGCAATGCAGTCCAATCTAAGGCTAAGGGATCCAGGATTCAGCCGAACACCGACTTCAGTGTATAAGCCATCCCGCATGGTATTTTGTGGAAAAGCCACCCTTAGTGGGGCAGAGAGCCATATGAGGCTCGTGAGCCGCCGTTTGCCGGCCACTGCGCCTAGACGATTGGATTCTGATGAAATATATCGAACACTGGACGTTCAAACCTGGTCTGGTGAACTCCAACGGTTTATCCTCAAACCCTCCCACAATGCTGGCAGAGAATTCCTGAGGCATGGTAGAAAGGTTGTCAGGACGCCATTTGTCTAATTCAACGAATGTCGCACCCTAAGATCGAAAGGAGAAGAATCTCATCTGTGAGGAACAGGGTTTCGTTGCACTGTGCGACCTTGTTTGTGGCAAATTTTTAGCCAGATTGCTGAGGTGGTTCAAATGAGGAGTGGGCGAACAAAACGACACATGTCCAGTTTTGAAAATTGTTCAGAAAACGCAAAAAACTATTTTTGTCTCTGAACTGTTTGCAGGGAAAACCTACACTTAACTACCAAAAAAGTATGACATGCAAGTGGTTTTTGAAGTGTCTGAAATATAAATTAGTTGTATTTTAGTGTAATGAACACGGTTCCGTCAAAAAACCTAAAACGGCCAACCATGGACATGTGCCGTTTTATTCGCCCACTCCTCAAATAGTCTAGTTTGTGAATTTAAGATGTAGTGGAGCTGCCCAGAGTACAATAGGTCCATGTTGCGGCCATAGATCCGATACCTCACCAAAGGTAAAGAAATAAACGAACCAATACAACTTTGACTGACTTTCTTCAGCATTCAAAGCTTTGTCCCATACTGCAACATCTCGGTATCATCACACTTAAATTTCGAAATTCATATTAATCCAAAACACTGCCAAAAATAAGTATATGTTCTCATTACATAAAAATGCATATTACGAATTTAATTTCCCCCCGACAAAATCAGAAACATTTTCCCCATTTCGCCTGCATGATTATTTATTCCATTTTGTCCCGAAAAAACTTTTCTCCCTCATTAAGCCTCAGTAATTTTTTAAGAAATAGCCAGGATTAAAAATTAATACGGCCATAAACATCTTCCCGCAGGATTGTCCATGTGTTGCCTTTTAATATGTTCCGTTATGATTAAAAATTTTCCACAGTTAAAAATTTCCACCACTTTATGTCTTGTTTAATTTCCAAAGCCCAACGCGAAAAAAATGAAGATGGAGGAAAATTCATGAAAACAACTTCCAATTAACTAAAAAATTACCCAAAGAATACTTAACTTAAAAACGCAATCATTTGTAAAAGGATGTTTGCCGGGCGAAAAGGACGAGTCTGCTTGTGTGTGTGTGTGTGTGTGTGTGTATTTTTTAATAAATAACCTCTGTGCAAATACCTTGGGAAATAGAACAGTTATTGATTTTTTCTCTTCTGGTTTTTATTTGTTAGTTCTTCACTTGTTTCATATTTGTATGGGCTCGCTGCTGTATTTGCTCTAGGAGGACTTTTGCTATGCTACACACAGAGAATACCTGAGCATTACCTAAGAAGGAAAAAGGTGAGGAATAGAGGAAAATTTCTTAAATAAGCTCGTTTAATGGCACAAGTGCGGCGTGCAAATCCTTTGTGAGCTATGCCAATGAGTGCGCCGGGAGTAGTAAAAAGAGTGGTGATAGTGTGAAGATTTTATTCTTTATAATGTCCTAATCATATCTCTAGTGTCACTCTAGTTAAAGATTAGTTTAGTGATTTAGTTTTTAAGCTCCTCTTTTGTTAGCATTTTTTTAATTTAGCTAGGACGAATGATTTTATAAGTGGTTTTCATTTTGGCGATCAATGTGTTTTTTATCTTTAAATTGTTTTCTAGATTTACTTTCTATACTACTTAATTTTACTTTTAATAAATATTTTAAATCAAACGGTATTTACTTCTAGATATTTAAAATGTGTTTACAAAGATTTAAATGTCAAAGATTTATTTCAAAACTGCTCCAAAAACACTTATGTGGTATTCCACAGGGCGGCGGAGTGCGTGGATACGGTTTGGGTGGGGCAATCCACACCCAAAATACCTCATGAACACCTAATAACCCAGAACGTCGGAGAATCGTCTCGATCGCTGACGACGAAGAAACGTGGTTGAAGGGCCTCACACTATATTACATTAGAGCTATCAAGAACTTATAACTGTATAGCCTAAGCATTTTAAAACCTACTCGACTACCTACTCGAACCCCATGTGGCATTTAAAAAGGGGTATTGCCTCTGGGGCATGTGGAAGAGTGATTTGCTCGTGGGTTCCTCATGAGGATGGAGAACCCCATGTGGCAAATGAGGGGCATGCCGAAAAGGCATTCCTCTTAGTTTCTTTCTGAACATCATACAAGAGAAAATCAGCAATAGGCATGTGAGATATACCTCATCAGTTTCTCATAAGGGCTTCACGAGGCAAACCTCATTACAAATGAAATGGCTTTAAAGAAATACCCTTTAGCTTTAGTTTAACTCATACAAAGCTTAAGCTTTTATTGTTGCATTGCTTCATATTTCAGACAATTATGTTGGTGACCGTGAAGGGTGTCAGATAACATACTAAATAGACCAGTTCTGGTTCGATTATAGAGGTCAAGCAGCATGGGACGTGATTAGTACTAAGTTGGGAGCCGCATTTGTAAAACCACACTCGCGTTTATAAATATAAAACTTTCGACACCGGCGCAGTTTATACTCACATTTCCATGCCGAAATTCTCAAATCGAAATTCCGAAATTCAACTTCTTTTTCCCACTCGGAATAGGGTAAATAAATTGACCGATCGACTTTTAACGATTATTTGTTCACGTACTCCCCACCCACAATGATTTTGTTCCGCCATCCCTGGTGTTCCAAAAGCAAGAGGATATTCTAACTTTTACATCGTATTTGCTTACTATTCCTGTTAAAATTAAAGATCTGGAATCACTCTTTGTACTAATAGTGCATCTAGTAGTGAGCTTAAATTAAAGAACTAATGCAGAGAAGAATAGTCTAGGACGAATTTCGCAGGTGTTGAAGAAGGAAACGTTCAAACTCTTTATTATTTTTTAATGTGCAATGTCTAGTAGAGTAGTAAGTCTAGCTCAAAAGATAGAAAGGGTTTAAGATTATTACGAAGAAACCTGTGTTCGAACTCTTGGATGTTGTAGGAGTTTCGGAATATCAGCTGTGAAAGATTATTCCACAGTAGAGTTATTCTTTTTAGGAACTAACTCCAAGTTTTTCTGTAGCATGCCCGGAAAGGGGACTGTATGCAGAGGGAAGAGGACGAGTAGGATAATTTTGTGTGGCCAGTATAAGATTGCCGTGAGGGCAGGGTGCCGTTTATTTGAGTGGAACATTCACTGTGAAAGAGCTTCTAACCATGATACAATGCACTGGAGTAGTTTCATCAAATATTTGGAAGAAATGGAAATAGAGGCAAGCCAAATTTAAACTTTTTACTCTTCGTAGTGATATAACAATAAATAATGAGGTTTTTTTCAACTACAGAAACTGAAAGTCAGAAAAAGACGAAATAAGCTACCTGCATCAACTTTCTATGAAAGATTTAATAACTGGTTCTCATTCTTAGAACAAGTTTTAAAGATTTTCAGAACAATTTTAAGAGCTACATTCACTGTATTTTGCTTCATGAGTTTAATACAAGCAACAACGAAGTAGATAGCGGAAGGGGACGGACAAAACAGTAAATCATTGTCAACGGCGAGTGCAGAAATTAGTCCAGAAAAGAAGGAAATCTAATTGTAAACTAATTCAGGAACTAGCAGTGAAGCTTCGATTTTTTTCATTCAACCATTCATCGATTCCTGTGTCATTGTAAATATCATGTCAAGGGATTCGTTGCAAACTTTCCGACTCTAATCACCAGGGTCGGCGGTTCCAAAGGTGCTAATGGTGCACTTGCACCGGATGCAATTGGAAGGAGTGCAATTTCAGAAAATAGGATTTAAAAAAAGGGTGGTCTATAAAACTTTAACAAAAAATTTCAACGGGCCACCGGCTAAAATGTTACCTTTACGAATTTTTGTTCTTCTAACCAAAACCACCCGGCCACCCGCAACAAAAGACTAGCTTGAGAGCTTGAGAGCTAAGTCAAGGCCAGAACAAAATTATCATCTTTTGGTTTCAATAACATCAGGATCATGTTCGACTGTACACAACGAAGATGGCATTACAAAAGATGGGCCAGTTTAACGGGTTAGTAATAGGGTACTAAAGTTCGGCCTAGGTCGGGTCTTCACCTAGTGGACAGGAGGCATAACACTCTGACCCAGCCTCTTGTAACCCCAACGACTGCATTGCTGGCTCAGCCAGCTGCGTAAAAAATGAACTCATACAATATCCAAGAGCTCAATCAAATGTGAGATTCACCGTTTCTTCCACATGCATCCCCTGACTAAAAGGGAGTCCAGCCTTTTTCTATTTCAATGTTCAACCCAGGCTCAATCCTGGTTCAACCCAGTGTACATGGGGGTCGAGTTGAAACTCAACCACTGATCCATTTAACTCAACGTTACTCCCCTACCTGGGTCGAGCTTATATTTCGCCTCATATACCCGAGTTGGGTAGGTAGGCGTTGCTGGAATTTACAGGCCTGCCACAAAGGGGTGGGCAACTGGTAAGAACTGCCCTAGGTCAGAGAGGACCCTGAAAATAGATTGAACCGAAATTCGCTCCCCTTAGTAGCACTTCTGAGATAGCTTCTGGATTGATTCTGCTAAAAGAAAGATGAGTACTGAGCCCCAGAGCTAAGCACAAAGGCCTGTTCCATTTTAATCTGCACTAAGTAAATTTGGGTTCATCCGCAAATAAAGAATCGACCATTCGGTATCTATATTTAACTCCCTGAATGAACTTATAATTACCACAAATGTTTTTAGTCAAAGATTTTTTGGAATTTTAATTTCCTTAAAGGGATCACAAACATATTTTAGCCCCAGGCCCCGCAAGGTGATGTGGCGAGCCTGCCAATATATACCAGTTCATGGTTGAAATTGCACTGCCGTCTACTAAAACGAAATATCACAGTATGCAGAAACAAGGTAGTGTAAAAGACTGTAAAGGCCCAATTACAATGACCGGATCTACGCGGATTGAAATGTCAAAAGAACGCATCAGAACGGATAGGAAACTGCACTGATTACAATGAACGGATCAGTTCGCATTTAAACGTCAAAGTTTTTATATCCACTCTTTGCCTTGTTGTACAGTACTTCGTAATCTTTCACCTCTGCGATTAACTGCTCGTCCGAAAACATTTTTAAAAACATAACAAACCAAACAAAATAAACATTCACAGCTTTTGTTTACCAAAATTTTGACAGCTCAATCCGGCGATTTCTAAACAAACTAAAACGAATCCGGCACAGATGCGATCAAATGCGTTTGAATCCGTTCATTGTAATCGGTTAAATGGAAAACGCATGCTTGGAAAACCACTTTGACAGTTCAATCCGATTCTGCTCCGCTCTAATCCGGTCATTGTAATTGGGCCTTAAACCGTAAACGATATTTTAGTGCTGATGTCACGTGGGGCCCGCTTTCCATATAAAATCGAAGCTGTTGTTGTTGTTTCTGCATTAGGGCTATCTCTAGGCGCCCAATTTTTGCGTTATTTGAAGCTGTCGTCTCTTTTACGTTACCTTACGTTTCTGTATACCGTGACGAAATATCTTATGTCATTTGGAAATACGTCACTTGTAAACATTATACAGTTCTAACATCTATGCGTCACATTTGGATGGCCCTTTACAAAGAATCACATCTAAGGTTATATTATTATATAAAAAAAATTCGCTGGACATTGCTCCATTTTCATTTATTCCGCAGTTTTCAGGATCATTTTGAGGGAAGAAGTGAATTCTGTAGACAAGATCATAACAGTCGGTAAAAGGATAGATCGTATTTGAAATAACATGGTTGCAAGGTACGGATGAAAGTGTGTTCTTGAAAAAATGCCTTACGTTATAATTTATGAAATGGAATCCTTATTATACATACATATTTAGATATCAAAATAGCCTAATCAGTAGCAAAAGTTATATCGATATGTAAAAGTGAGTGTGGAATATGGTAAAAATTGATTGACCTATATGAAAGGATGGTAGTATATGAAGGGAAAACGATTCATCTTTGCAATTGACACTTCAAACAGAGATGTCGAATCAAGATCATCTAGGAATTAAATTATGCATATTTAATAATATATATGAAATACCATTTGATTTAAATTGCTATAAAAACTAAGTCTATATAAAGTTAACTACTACGCAATCTATTAGAAAAAAAAGAGACTTAACTTATTGCATTTATTATATGTAAACCTTTCGGTGAATCTGTTTTTTGTTTTTTGAATTATCACAATGTCTGAATTGTTTTTTTTTTTTTTAATTTCAATTAATTCACTAAAAATATTTTTTAAAAAAAACTCGAATTAAGAGAAAATTTCCCGGAATTTTTTCGGAATAAATGATAACAGCACACACACTTCTCACCTGATACCGTCGTCGCCTCAATAAATCACACTTTAATACACTATTTTTGTTTTTTTAATTACTACAATAATATTTTTTCCTCAATCGATATATAAATTCTCGCATTTAACAATTTTGTTAATAATTGTACATACTTGTTTCTGTTGTTTTTTTTTAATATTATATTTATTCATTTAATTTTTGCTCTCCTTTCAACATCCAGCGTAAGAAATTTGACCTCAAAAATTGTTTTTTTTTTGTTTATCCTGAACTTATTTATTATAAATTCATTTTATTATTTAATAATAATATTTTTTGTTTTAATTGTATCACCTAAAAAAATGTTTCACCTAGAAGTAATGTTAACGCTTTTTACGATTTTCTTAGTAACCATTACATAGTATTCATTTTTTTTGTTGTTTTGTTTTTGTTTTACTAATATTAATCTGAAAATTTTATTTTTGATATACTTTACATTACAATTTTTAACTCACAATATATTTTTGTTTGTTCATTTTTTTTTTGGTTGCTACTATTACCTACAATCTTGTAGTGGTTTTCTTACTTTATTTTTTATGTTTTTTTTTTACTATTTTTATTATGATAAAAACATATTGTCATGCACGATGTTTTTTTTTTAATTTTTTTTTATATATTTTTAATCATTTCATTCCTTTATTTATTTATTACTTTAATTATTATTTAATGAAATTGTTTTTCTTTTTTTGGTGACTGAAATTCTTATTCATCCATAATCTATGTTTATTTAAAAAGAAAAAATTATTTCAAAATTTGATTTTGATTGCGAACTAAGAATTTCGAAATGGTATATCAGAACTCAGATTTTTTTCTGTTTTTTTTTTTGCTTTTCTTTTTTGACATTTTTAAAAATTTAAGCTGATTACATTTTATCACCTATGAACTAAGATAAAAAATGACGAGTATTTATTTGAGATAATTTTTTTTTTGTTTTTGGTTTTTGACAGCGAATCTAATACAGTTTTTATTGCATTTGTAATACTTATTTTTTTTTTGTTTTATTTAAAAATTTTCCGTTTAAACCCTTTTTTTTATTTTTTATATAATTCTTTTACAATTTTTAAAATAACAGAAAAAAAATTGAAAATGCCTAACGTCAACTACGATAGAAGAAAATCATAGGTGATTTTAATATTTTTGTTTTATGGTGTGGTACCCGGGGGAAATAGGAACATTTATGGTTTACTTTAGTTGTGAAAAATGTCGAGTGAAAGGTAGGTAATCAACTACAAAATTTACCTCTATACATAATCACTTCTAATCATAAAAATTACTGTCTTTATTTTGAATGAAAAAAAAATCTTAAAAAATGCCACCCAATTTTTAACTTGTAGCTCGGTGGTTAGTTTGAAATGTTATCAAAAATCAAATCAAAATAGGTCTGTATCTGAAATTGTTGAATTTTGAAAAACGCAGTTTAATAGAAAATTCATTTTAGAACCTACATCTAACACATTCCATATGGTTTGACTTGAGCAGGACTTATGCGAGGCAGTACATTCGTCCGTTACACGACGGTAAATTGTAATGAGGCCTTATTTTTTTTAAATGTTCCACTTCAAAAATGCTCTACTACTCATGGTATGAACGTGTATACATGTACCATCACCCACACCAAAACCAAACCCACGAATCTCAAGGAACACAATAAGTCCATTTGTTGCATTGATATGCAGGTGTACATATGGGGATATGGATATGGACTTCCAAAATTGGAGCAAATCTTCACCCGTGCAAACCGTGCTCTATCTACTGTCTGTCTGAATTGATTAAAAAGGCTTCCCCGATCAATAGAAGTATGTAAGCCAGGAACTTTCCTAGAGATTTACATGCACCATTTCTATCGTCGTTTCATTCCACAGGCAGCAGAAAATTAGTAGGCTGCATAGAAGTTCCTCGGCCGTTCAAATAGAAGAATAGTATAACTAAGATTAATGGGGGGAGGGGGCCGGTGACACTAAAAGTTCCGTCATACAGAATAGGAAAATTTTTTGGTAATCGAAAGTTCGAAGTTAGACGAACAAATTAAGCTTGGTAAGCCAGGATTTAATAAGCCGGAAAGGTCGGACATACCTCTTTGAAAGTTGTGATAAGGAGTAAAAATTTACCGTTACATGTAGCAAGTTGGTTTTTTTTTATTTTCCTCGTTTTGATGTTAACTTTGAAAAGATCTTGGTATGCGGGCTCAAAAACTGCCGGAAGTATCCGGCATACCAATCAACTGATAAGAAATCAAATCTGGTAACTGTTCTCTTCACCGGTCCCGATTCTCAGCTGATGCCATCCAGTTTGAGCTCTGAGCGTCCTGGTCCGCGCCATCCTTCTGGCGAAGATTGGGTCTCCCTCGCTGTCGCACCCCATAGGTCTTACCGCAGAGAACTTTCCGAGTAGGCTCATCTTCACTCATACGAGCTAGATGCCCTGCCCACTGGAGCCTACCGAGCTTTATTTTCTTCACAACATCTATGTCGCGATAGCGCTCGTAGATCTCGCCGTCTCCGGAATCGTCAGGAGAATTAGTATGTCTCAAAACTTTCAATTTAGAAAGCATAGAAAGAGCAAAATCCCTCGAAACAGCCTATATTTATCGCTTTTCAGAAGTATTCTTTTGTTTTATATGAAAAAACCAAGCTTAGGTGTAACCCTTTATACTACCAGTCCGTCATGTCGTTCAGTTCATGGTGCAATGTCTGTAGTAAGCTTGGTTTGAAGAATAGAGGAGAATAGGAAAGGTTAGAGGGGGTCTGGAGGGTGTAGAAGAAAATGACGATGAACCTCACGTTTGAACTCTAAGGTGTTGTACGAGTTCGGAAATACTGACTGCGGGAGATTATTCCACAGTCGAGTTGTTCTATTCATAAACGAACTTCTAAACCGTATTGTGCGTGAACGGGGGCTGTAGGGTATGGGGGTGAGCCGAGCGGGCTAATCTTGTGTTGCGGGAAAAGTATTGCCGTGCAGGCAGGAGGTCCTGAATTTCAGTGGAACAGTCGCCATGGTAATAGCGATAAAGTATGGAGAGGGCTGCTACATTCCTACGGTGGCTCAAGGTGTCTATGGAGGCGCGAAAGGGGCCATCACCAATGAGTTTGAGGGCACGATTTTGCACCTTGTCGAGACAAGCCAAGGTGGTTTTTGGGGTGCCTACGAGTTGTATTCGAGGCGCGGCCGAATGTAGGATTTGTATATTGGAGCCAATGCGGCTGGCTGGAGGAGGAACTTGCATCTCTTGAGAAATCCAAGGCATTGGGAGGCTTGTTTGGCGATTTGGAATATGTGATCATTCCATCGCAGATGCTCCGTTAAAGTTACCCCTAGGATGTTGAGAGTTGAGTCAGCCGTTAGATTCTCTTTATCCACTGAGATAGGAGGGTCGGTGATTTTTCTAAGGGATCATTCGGAGCGTACGAGAGGTTTTTGGTCTTGTATTGTTTAGCAGAAATGCTCGATCTCGGCTGCATTGATCACGAGATATTGGCGAACGATTTCAAAGAACTTACATAATCGGTACATCAAACTTGAAACTGTATTTAGTATCGTCGAATAGCTGTACTAGGTTAAATTCGCCTATAAGCTTGTAATTTCGGATGCCCTGAGCCCGTTCAAAAACCACTAAAGTTAACTATGGTAAGCTTTAGTTGTTCAAAACCTCCGTGCTAAACAAGAACATACCTTTTTTAAGTTCAAAACCTCCCATGGTAAACCATGATGTTGTTAAAGTTTAACTCCGCTGTTTGGCGATGGTTAAGAATAAAAAAAAGGAATGTTTTAATGCTAAACACAAGAGCAAATCAAAGTGAGTTTTATAAGATTATTGCGATCGTGCGTCTGCCTTACAGGGTGACCCACAAAAATTATAACAAAGTTTAATCGGTCCTAGCGCTCAAATTTTTTATTATTGGTATTTCGCTTTAACACAGTCGGATTGCCAGTTAAAAATGATACATATATGGTGTATTGTAAAATTTGGTAACGTTTTTTTTTACTTTTTTAAAGATGCCTACACAAAGACGTCATCCAGGAAGCGGCAGAAAGCGAATCGTCAACACGCCAAGGGTCCGTCAGATCATTAAAAAGCGAAAGCGAAAGCGAAATCCTCGATTCTCTATGAGGAAAACTGCCCGCGAGATCGGTATTTCGCCTTAAGATCAAGCCTTACAAATTTCAAAAAGTTCAACGGGTGGGTTCGATGGTAACAAGCGGGTGCGACTATAAAGATGTGGCCAGTGCCTTCGTCGCGCTGCTTCTCTGCCGGGGAACCGGATTTTGTTCACAGATTGGTGCGAAGCTTATTTTCCGGATTTCATCACATCCGCGGAATGGCCTCCCTACTCCGGATATCAATCCGATGGATTACAGCTTGTGGTCAATTTTGAAGGCCAGAGCCTGTGCGAAACCCTACGTAAGTTTGGGGGCGTTAAGGCGCCGTGAGTGCGATCGGATATCGGTGGAAGAGCTTTGGCGCGTGTCTTTAAATTTTCGGAAGCTTTTGAGGTTGTATAGTAACAGAAGGCGGCCATTTCGAAGCTTGCTAATTATTTTTGTTAGCAATAATGTTATTTATTATTATTTGATTTATTATTTCGCTTAATAAAGTTCTTACGACAAAATTGCTGTATTTTTCCAGTTCTTTTCATAACATCCAGGAACATGCCACACCAAAGAGCTTATACACAAATCACATGATAAAGTCCTAAAGTCCTTAACTCTTTAAACATGGAGAGACAAATGCCACAAAGCAAAAGCATGTATAGTTGTTTTCAAACGTCGTGACATCCCGCGCATGTTCCCCAGCTAAGCTCTTAAAAATGTTAAAAAGCTCAGACAAAAGCTTCATTTAACTCCTCCTATCAAATCACTTGCTGCCATGTAATCAGTCGCGACTGCGCATTGCTAAAGGGAGGTGTATTTTTCTGGGACTTCAATGATTATTTAAAAAATTTACAAATTATGACTGAAAAACACCCGTTTTTATATATTTTTTTTATTTTAGGGTTTTTGTATTTTACACATATACAGAAATAATTTGTAGCAATTTCTACTAAAAAATACGAAATTTGTATTTTTATCACTTTGATTACTAGATTGTTGACATTTTCCGCCAGTCGCAGTCGCGCTTCTGCTTGGGGAGGTTGTGTTGCTTGCGGCTGCGGAGAACTCTCAATTTATGAATGAAAATGCTCATATCTTTAAAAGAATTTTTTCCAGCAATTCTTTTAATTTATTTTAAATTTAGGGATGAGAAATATTTCGCATAATTATAGTAAAATTATGCTTATTACGATGGATAAACTGACTTGGTTGAGCAGGAGTTTTACATGTATTTAAAAGCTCTGCTCAACACATATAAAGATTAATTATCTTTATTCATTCGGCATGCGCGCATCCCTTCCCAAATTATTTTGTTGAGTTTTTTCTGCGTTTGTTGCCGTTTTAACTAAAAAGCGGGGAAATGATAGAACAATATTTATAAAATTTGGCAATGAGGTGCGCAGAACTGTTCAAATTTTTTGTGTCACGGAGTTTGAAAAAATCTATACATACTATGCAGAACGGAGATCTTGATCGTAAATGAAAAATAGATTTAAATATAAATTTTTATATTGTTGAAAATTACATAAACAAATCTCTAATCTCTGTGGCATATTTGTTATACTATGAAGAATCAAATTATATCATCTTGGTAGTTAACGTTATTTGGTATAATATTATTAAACAAAGATTAACAACATTAAGGAAATTATAATAAAATAGTAATTTTAAACTGCACTTCGGTTGTTTTTTTTTGTTTTATAACCACGTTTTGCAAAATATAAACAATTATAGGCCTTCGTATTACAATATTTAAAACATACGGCAAATAATTATTATTTTTCATATTAATTACTAACATCAACTCCAGCATTTTTAAAATACTTTTTTTTTGTATTTTTTAAATATTTTGTTTAATTTAAAACCTTCAACACTTACGAGTATTTTTTTGTTTTTTGTTTCTTGAAATCACAGTTATTAATTTATAATTTTTATTTTTAAACATTCTGAAATTGTGTTTAATCGCAGCGGTTTCATCATAATATTTATCTTGCCTTGTTTTTTATTATTTTGTTTTTTTATTTTTTTTAATAATTATAATTTATAACAACGGATTTCGCTTATTAAAACACACAATAAATATTATTACTATTTAATTTTATGGCAATTTACTTTTTTAGTTGTTTGGTATTGTTGGCTTCGTACTAAAAACAAAATTAAATGATAAATTAAATTAAAATGCAGTTTTTTGTTGTGTTTTTGAAGTTATAATTGTTTAGGCGCGTTTTGAAAATATTATGAGAGTAAATTTTGAGGAATTCGCAACACAGGAATGCGCAACACAGGAATGCGCAACACAGGAATCCGAGAAGGCGCAGCAGGGGGTATATGGGCGATGGAGTGGAGGTAATGGAGGGCAAGCATCTCAACTCCCATTCTTCATGCGCACTGGGATTATCATTATTATGGGCATATGAAAATTCGTAGCCTATGCCGGTTCACGATGTCGATGGGTGAGGGATTTTTATGCCGAGGCTATGGAGGGAAATAAATTTCATGTTCGATTCATCAGCTAGGCGTAAGTTGAGTTTTTCGTAGGCATAGGATTCGATTCGTAGTGCTTCAGGCACAAACAGATTGGCATCGCACAAACTGTGTTTTTATTTTTGGACTTACATTTGTCAGAGCTATTTTACCAGTATATTTAATTTATAGTTAGCGCGTTGGCTGATGTTTTTGTGTGTTCCAAGTTTACAATTTGAGTCGAGTTTTTGAATTCATCGTTTGCTCGCAAGCTCTGCCGCTTTCACAATGCCTTCACTAGCTATTTCTCTTACAAATTCATTCGGGTGCATGATTAGCTTGCGAAGTCTGTTTTGCATCAGCTGGAGCATGTATGTAGGGATTGGTGTAATTTTCGCCGAATAATATATTTACCCCGTTTATGACTAGGTCGAAAAGTTGAGTCGAGATTGAGTTGGAATTTCGACCACCTATGATGTTGAGTTGAGTTCACTTTGGGTTGAAATAGAGTTGAATTGATATCAAGACAAAACCTCAAATTTTTGCATTAAATTCTCATTTATAGATACGTAAAAATTTAGAATGAAATAATTTATTTTTCCTGTACCAGAAAAAACATCGAACACAAAACTAATGCCGAATGCGGACTTCACGAATAGTAAACAAACAAGACAAATATCACTTCAACCCAATTTCAACTCAACCTGCGGATATGTGGTCAAATATCAACTCAATCCAGGTAGGAAAGCTGAGTTGGGTTGAGTGGAGCCAGTTTCAACGCGTCGTCCGTTTATGACTGAGTTGAACCCGGGTTGAACCTAGTCATAAACGGGGTAATTGTTAGTACTGTTAGTAAGTTAGTACTGGTCGTACTCTTGTCTTAAGGAGCAAGGTTTTAGTTTATCTTGGAAGCGTCTTAGAATTATAATTAACGGCTTTAGGCTTGCTACTATTATGCGGGCGTTTTTCAGTTTGAATCTTACGTGTGAGCTCCATTTGAATCTGTGATGCATCTGGACTACCAGGTACTTCATAAAATATTTGTGTGAAATTGTGTGACTTAATGGTTATTTTGCAGAATTTTGATTCCTTTTTCTGGAGATTAGCCGAGTAAAATCTTGCGCCTGTAATAGTACGGTTGTGTGATCTATGGAATAAGGTGGAGGAGAAGCTAATTATCTTCAATCAGTAGCTAAGATGGAAAGAAACCAAATGGAAGAGAGTAAGGCTTAGAAATGCCAGCAGTACTTATCAGGTAGATAAAAGCTGATCCAGCTGGCAACGCATATAAGGCTTAACATTCATTACATTTTGACTGAAAATTAGCCAGTGTTAAGAGAAGTTGGGGAGGTATCACATGCCCATCTTAAGACCATTGCAGTTAAGCAGAATTAGTTGAGTAGTAGGTGATTTTAGTCAGGATTAGAATCCGGTATAACCGACAGGCTGGAGCGTGTCGGCATCTCATGATTGCTTCCACCTTCCAACGCATGAAAATAAAAAAAATCCAATAAATTATTTGTATACAAATTCAAAATTACTGATAAAGTCACGCCAAAGAAGTATAACTTCTAATGCGCGTACATAAGTACACACAGCCACCGTTTTTCTTAATTGTTTTTATTTATGAAGCCTTTTTTAAATTTTATTTTTATTTATTTGTTTTTTAATTCTTATTTACGACACTCTAACCCATTTCGATTCTCGATGATTTTTAAAATAAATCTACATGCTTTGAAAAACATATTTTCATACTTCTTGCATTCCTATGAATTTATAGTTTAGTTGTTTTTATATTTATATATTTGATATATTCTGCAATAAAATAGAATTAAAAATATTTAACTAAAATTTATAATTTTTTGTTTTTTTTTTTTTAATAATAAAACACAAATCGTATATCGATTCGTCTAAATACTAATAACATTTTTTTTTTGTTTTTAATTTTTTAATTTATTATTAAATTTAACTTTTCAATTTTTTTTTTGTTTTGTTATTAGTTTGTTTTTAATTTTAATTCAATAATAATTTTTTTTTAATGCAATTGCTTCTTTGTTGCGTTCAAAATGATCACAGCTTCTAAAAGTATTTTTATGACTATTAATTAAAGTAATTTTAATTAATAACAAAGTTTATAATTAATAGAGAAACCAGAACAGAATGAAAAAAGGACACAAATTTTGGACAGATACAATTATTTATTTAGTTTTTTGGTTTTTGATTTTTTGAGGGTTCTTTTTGTATTACATTATAAATTTGGTGATAAAAAAAAATAGTGTTTTGCAAGGAGGCGAAAGAAAAAAAAATACGATGCACTGTTATTATTTTTTCTCCTACTAAACTCTAGAAGTACAATTATGTTTAGGCTACTTTTATTTTTTTTTTTATTTTTTATTTTCTTGGGTTTTGTTTCATCATTTTTTAATTCCTAGGTACTTTAAAATGTGAATTTTATATATACCTTTTTATCTACTACTAATTTTTATATTTAATTACTAATTAATCTGTATATAAGTCAGTAAAAATCTCTGTGTCTGATGAGAGATTTTATTTATTTATTTTTTTATTTATTTTTTCAATGTACTTTTATTTTCTTCTTATTATTTTTGTTTTTGGTTTTATTTTTTTTTTTTTTTCTTCATAAAAATCGTTTTTGATTACGTTTGTTTTATTTTATTTTTTTCTCTCTGTTTATTAGTAAATTTAAATAATTTTTTTTTAAATCTTCGATTGACACTATGATGGAAGAACAAGCGGATTATCCATAAGCTCTAATGGGCATAGCTTATGCTAGAGATCGCTACTAGTCGATGGATTACCAAGATTGCTCTCCACAGTGTCCTCCTTATGTCAGAGTGGTGGCTTATATACTTCTATAGCTGGAGTTAACATATCAACTCTAGTTGATATTGATGTATCACTGTAAGGAATAGAATTTTTTTATTTAATATACATAGTTTTCAAGGTAAATTATTAGTAATTTTTTTATAATTTTCAATAGGTATAGTTCAAAAAATTCTTGGATAATTATTAATTGGTTTTTAGTTTTAAAAAGTATTATTGTGAAAAAATTATGGGCGCCATTTTATCCATCTCCGGTTAAACTGACAGTAAACTTCATAGCAGTTTCTAAACTGGTAGTTAATTTAACTGTGACCCTAAAGTGTCAGCAAAATAATTTCATTTTCGCCAACTATGAGTTAACAAACTTGAAGTTAAAGTTAAAATGTACTAGTTTTAATATAGTTATAGTACAACAAATGTAGGGTGTGGAAGAAGTATCAAATCCATGTAGAACTAACCAGAGTAGTAGAGTAGTAAAACCAGAGTAGTTGTGTAGTAGGCGAAGATATAGAGAACAGCTAACGTTTAATCAGAGATTGTGAAAACGGCCCTATATGAGATTATTTTGCAATATAAAGCGTCATCCAAACGTAATGCCTAGATGTCAGGGCTGTATGATGTTTTCAAGTGACTTATTTCCAAATGACATAAGCCATTTTATTTTAGTAGAAGATAGTGCAATTACAACCATCAAGCTTATTACGAAATGACCTTTTTTTGAAAAAGTCTCACGGCAAAATTCGACAGAATGGTTTTTTATTTCACAAATTTTAAATTTCAATAGGCCTCCAAAATCATGTGATCTAACACCATTCGATTATTTTGTGGATTTTTTGAAAATTCAAGTGGATGCAAACAATCTACAAACAATTAATGATCTAAACCTAAAAAAACGGTGGACAACCTCCGGCCGCGGGCCTTCTAACGCCCGCGAAAAGTTTTTATCCGGCCCGCGAAATCTTGAGAATAAATTATACTTCAATATTTTTCAATTTAATTCGTCTAATTCAAATTGAATATTAAACGCACATAGCAACATGTACATCCAATGGGGTAAGTTGCACTATGTATAATACATACACAAACTGGTTTTATACACAAGGGGTTGCACCGAAGTATGTTTTTTCTTTACTTTTGCTTCAAAAAATTTGTCCGACTCCCCTGCCATTTACACTAACACAATTATAATTTCGTTCTCGAAGGTCTGTGAAAACTATAATAAATTCTCTTTCTCATTCGCGTTTATTGTACAACTCAGCCCCGTGCGAAGGAACCTTCAAAAGTGGGGTCCGAACTTATATTTTTATCTCAGGCAATAGAGTTTTAAAAACATTTAGTGACAAAAAATGTTCAAATACATTTAATTATGTTAAAAATGTACTTATATATTGTTAGTCAACATATTAGCCGAAAAAACATAGCAACTTGCTGCATACCAATTTCGAGCTTACAATATTGAACGAGGCTAAACCATTCCGATGTTTAGATCTGAGATAGTTTCCAAGACGACATAATGTAGAAAAGTAGCGTTCAGCGGGGTCGAGGCCGTATTTGGTTTCTCGAGTCGACCGATTTCTGTCATTAATAATAAAAGTTGGCATTTGGGAACACGATATCGACAACCTTATCGTCTCTTTACCTGTACGTTAGGATCAATTTTTGCATACAATAAACTATTTATAGTCTAAGCTCCCATGACAAAAAAGGTACCCCATCGAACACCCCAAAACAATAAAGTGAGATTGGCTGAAAAACATATAAAAAACATGTAACGCCCGCCAGACTAGCAAAAATTTGTTAATTGCTATTTTTTATGAATTTTTGAATTTTGTTAAAAAACAATGATTTTATTTTCCAAAACACCTGTCTGAAATTTATACAATTTGTAGTAAATAATGAACCATTTTTGAAAAAAATTGTCTGTCTAACAATTTTTGTTAATTAGCTTCTGTCAGACCTTATGTTAAAAATTCTTTTTTTTTTATAAAAATGCACTTCATAACACCTCCTTGATTTTTGTTTTAAATAAAGTTGAAGATTTCTTCTGTCTGTTAAAACTTGTCTGGCTGACAATTTTTGTTAATAAATTTGTCAGACTGAATTTTGAATGCGCAGCATCAATGCATCAAGATCAATCACAGCATTTCAGAACACCTTGTTCAAAAAGAAAAGAACTGAAGTTTAAGATGTCCTCTATGCATAAAAATAAGCCTATCATTGAAAAAATGTTTTTTACCATATCAGATATAATTTTTAAGCGCCCGCCGTGACAGGGAGGTTTTCTTTAAAAAAGAGCTTTTTTTTTGCAGGCAGACCAAGTTTTATTCATAAAATAGATTGCAAGTCTTCTTCCAGAAAAAACATTTATTTTTGACTGGGCACTTCTGGCAGGACTGAAGTTTTAACATTTCGTTATTTGACAACTGTCATATTGTTAAAGTCATTGATATGTCAGTGGTGAAAGTATTTATAATGAGTACAAACAAAGCAAATTTGTTAAAAAATTCCATTATTATTTTATTTCATTATTTTCACTAATTTTATAATATATTTAATACTGCTGCTTGTGTATCAAACTTCAATTAACGCCATTTTAATTTTCGTAAAATTTGAAAGATGTCAAGACGGCAATGCCAAAACATGTTTCAAGACGTAGCCGTCTTGCCATATGTTTCTGCCCTGCCATAGTAGTCTCCACGAAACATTTTCAGGAAATCTGGAAATGCCAGCACAGATATCTGAAAGATTTCTGTCTCGTGGAGACACCGGGTAAAGACGTAGAAGGCTATACAGGATTTCTTTACCATTTCGTCGGTGTTCAACTTCCAGTTGAGTTTAGGTTCCAGTATAAGGCCCAAAAATTTCAGCTAGGAGGATAAAGTGAAAGTATGCCCCTGCAACTCGGGGAGATTAAAGATGGAAATTTTCGTTTTCCCTGTGAAAAGCATTAACCCAGTTTTTACTGGATTGACTTTATTTAGACATTCGATGCATAATTTCACTTATTACTGTTGAAAACATACTTCCGGACACCATTATCACTAGGTCATCTGCATATGCCATTACTTTAGCTCCGTTTTTGTCTAGTTTTTGCAGTATGCTATTCATCTTTACTAACCACACTAAAGGGGAGATGACGCCTATTTGTGGTTTACCTCTGTTGGCGTATTTGATGGATTGATAGCTGTTAGCCATTGTCGGCTGCTTCTATGTTTATGAGAACAAAAAAAATTAAATCAAATAAGTAATCGTGCCCTCTTAAGGTTCCAGATAAGGCTTTCAATTTATTCATCTTTTTTATAACTTTTTAATATTCTATGTAAAATATGTCCCATTAATTTTTCGTGTTGTAGAAACTACTACAGAATAAATTATGCAAAACATTTTTTAAATTAGTTCGTTTTTATACACGTTTAATGGATATGTTGATACGCGTTACTTATGATCAAGCAGGTAATATTGCGTGTTTTAATTAAAAAGTAATGAATGGGAAATTTTCTCTCTTCTCTACATAACTTAATTAGTGGCTATAATTTATTAAAAATATTCCTTTCTAAGATATGCATAGGTGCTGAACTTTTTGGTAGATGTGGTAAAAAATGTTTAGGCTTGGCTGGTACTAATATTTAATTCGAAGGTGAAGTTAATTTCAATTTGAGATAATATCAAAACTCAAAATGAATTAAAAATCGATGAAAAAATATTTCTAGTATCGGCCTTGAATAACCCTTTTTTAAACAGACTAAACCTAACTTTAATTAATCCAAAGCAACTAACTAACCATTACTCCGTATACATGATGAGTTGAATAATTGAGTTTAGGTTGAGGTGAATTTTCCACTAGCGTCACAATTCAGAAACAAAACACAAAGATGCTGCTGTCAACTAAATTCAACAACTGAATTCGCGTCCATAAGCATAATTTCAACTCATCCCAGATAATAGAGCTGAGTCGAGCTCAGTCGACCCTAATTCAACTCGACTCGCGTCTGCATGTAGTTGGACTCGGATTCAACCTGAGTTCAACTCATCATGTATACTTACTATATGTGAAAATCTAAAATTCGAGAGGCGAATTGTTTTAGACCTCCTTTTCTTCGACCAGGGAACGTCGAAAAATCAGGCGGAGGTAGGATAAAGGCACAAACAGATTGGCACCGAGGCCGTGGCGGCCGTCGCCTGCGAGATAATTTCCCATACAATTAATTTCTCCACGCCGCCTGCGGCCTGTGCCTTTATAGTAACTTGTATGCCCAGCAACTTTCTATGATCCATCTCATCTTGTCTGACAATCATCGCAAACTATCCTCACTATCGTACATTGGATCACCCTCAAACGAAGACGGATCGTCCGGATGGCACTTATTGTACGCGGCCCTCATTTTCCTCCTGGTAGTAGTCAAATCCGCATACAGCAAAAATGAGGTGGCCGCTCTTTATTTGAAAAGGCGACGACTTTGCCTTGAACCCGTGAGTTTGGCAGCACCCTAGCAATCGCTTTCTCAATTACAGACAGGGTTTTGGCTGTGAGCTATATGTAGTTTTGGCCTAAAATTGATATTTCTGCCTATCATCAGAGCCATGTACTTGAGTACCAATTGAAAGTGTCTCATTTATATTTCGATCTCCTCCAGGCGTCTTCGTACTAGAGCAGCCCTGATACCGTTCGCAAAACTAATGGCGACCACTATGCTGATACTATGGACACTTAGTTTCAATATTCCGTCGATCGCCATTGTCTACAGGAGAGGACCTAAGCCGGATCCTCATATCACCGCTATGCCTTTGTCGTCTAATTCGAAGTGTGGCTGCCTCTACACCAAAAATTGGGTGAAGATCCTCACTAAGAACATTGAGACCACAAATTTGATTAACTACTTTATTATTCTGCAACGATTGTGAAGATGCAACAACTGAAAAGAAATGAAGACATGATGAATATCTAGGATGATCGTTGTATAGTTCATGGCTTTTTCAATTTGTGCCCTTACTATAATCGTTACCACATTGACTGACGCTTGTCAACTGATTTTCTGACAAGCATCTCCTGCTGTTTACAATACAGATTAATCTAAATAAGTTTATAAAAATGAATTGTCACATGCATGACGGAGCATTACTTGAGAACGGCTCAACCGATTTGGCTGATTTTTTTGTGTTCGTAATATTGTCAGGACAAGGTTCCTCTGGCCTAGAAAGCGCCCTTTGTAGTCCTCCACAGCTCTTCAATGTTATTTACGAAAAGCTCACCGTTGCTATTAGTGACCTGGCCTTTGCTTTGATTTCCTATTGTGTGTACAAGGCCGGTGTTGTCACGGCCGATCTGTGCCAGTAGGTCACCCATTAAAACAATAATGTCTCCCCTTGAATAGAGCGAAAAACCTCATTCAGTCGCATATAGAATTCTTCCTTGATGTCGTCGTCTGCATCTTCAGTTGGAGCGTAGCATTGGACTAGGGTAGCACTTCCTCGTCTGGTACGCAGGCGCACGGTAATAATCCTCTCAGAAACTGGTGACCAGCTAATGAGGCTGGATCTGGCTTTTTTGGTGAGTATTACACCAACGCCATTCTTACAGCTTTCAGTTTCGTTTCTACCAGAATATAGGAAGGACTCACCGTTTGTGCAGATATGTTCCCCCGTGTCGGACCATCTGGTCTCGCTGAGTCCAATGATCTTGATTTTATATCGATTCATCTCGTTGAGGACTTTATCCAGCTGTCTATCAGCAAGCAGTGTTCTCACATTCCATGATCCGATTTGTGTCCTTATTCAAAAAGCAAAGTCGTGTTGTCCATCCAGTTCCGAGGCATTGTTTGCCGATTCATAGCAATAGTGTTTTTTATAGGAGCGGGTTGCTAACTCTCAGCCCGACCGATTTTAAACTCTGTTTTGTGGCGCAGAGAGCTCGCCATTCTGCCGTTAGATCCTTTGCAAGAAGTACCCCAAGGGGAACCGTAGGGAGGTAGGATTAGGACTTGCTAACAGAGCTGGTAGGTGTTCGTCTGTAGTAACTCTTCTCGGGTTTTGACAGAAGTGACAAATCGCTACTATCGGCACTACTTTCAGAGGTCTTTGTTAGCCATTCGCCCCCCAATCCGACGTTTTGAGGCATTTCTATTTTTGGACCCGATTAACGATCAGGAAGCCAAAAATGATGCTTCACTGGTGTCGATGAGTGTGTGAAGTCAACATATTCAACATAAGTATTGATCTGGTGGACTAAAGCCATTCAGACAAAAATAAGAAGCACTTGGAATAGGACGAAAAGGAACGCCCAAAAAGTAATCCAATGTCTATAGTAATAATTAGAGATGCGCCGAGCATGGGTTCGACTGAATACGAATATTCGGCAGAATATTCGGTAAAAAATGTACCGAACCGAACATTCGGCCGAATTATTGGTTCATTTTTGAGCAGTAAACAGGTTCCTATAGGTCGGCGAAGCGCTCTGCAAGTACCTGCGTTCGCCCACTCCTCCAGCACCCCACGCTAGCTCGGGTCGCTCACTCAATGCACGGTTTTTTTTTATTACAATTTCTTCCGTGATAGAGTAGTTATCGCCAAAAAATAAGAGACTAAAGCAAGAATGTGGGGAAATAACAATTCCATAAACAGCGTAGAGCTTGAAACGCACATGAGTCGACTGATTTGCAATTCCAGTTTCGAACTGATTTCAGCATTGTCACGCTCACAACCAGTTTGCACCCAAAATGAAACCTTTGTCCACACACAAGTGCAACTGATTTTTGATCAATCGGTATTCTGCGCTCACGAAGATTTTGTTGAATAAATTTTGACACGTACAAATCGCACCCTTAGAATGAAAGTGACCTAACTCAAAATTCCTGTAAATTCTGATTTTGCTATAAACTGACCTTAAAAAGCCTACTCTAAAACCCTATGGCAAAAAAGAGCCCGAGTTAAGAGTAAAAAAGTGATAACGTATACATCTGTCATTTTTATTGATCGCACAATTCACCTATGCTATGCATGTTATGTGAAAGAGACCGAATCAGTATTGCGTCAGAGGTGCTCGCAAGTGGACGTGTATAAAATCGACGGATTTCAATATACGCCCTTACATCTATAGAATTTTATGGTAAAATATTGACTGAAACCATAATGTGCCATCAGCATTTGCTGCATCTTGCGTCTTAAATAGGCTTAACTCATAAAAAGTCCCAGAAATACAGAAATATTTTTGACATATGTAGAGTGACTTAATTTGAAACCATTTCTTATTAAAATTGTCAAAATATATATAAAATACATTTAAATTTAATATAATGTTACCAATCTGTACATAAAAGATCAATATATAAATACGCAAAAAATGAATCATTTTCAATGGAACACGGGACAGATACTTTTAAATTTACTCAACACCGCACTTATTTCAAAACTTTCTTGCGCATTTCCCACAAAATGCAATTTTTGAGTTAGGCCACTTTCATTCTAAGGGTGCGAAATGCAACCACGCAACTGAAACTGGTAACATTTCCAAGCATTCGGTGACATACAATATAGCAATATATGTGTATTCAAATGTGACTTGACGGAATATTCCGTGAATGGAGTGCATGCAACGCAAATGTCGATCTACTTTCAACTTTTTCTGTTTAGACGCATGCGTCATAGCACACACAATCATACGCTCGTTACTTAAGCCGGGACGAAATGCAACTAAGCAATTAGATGTTAGTGGAAACTAGCCGCATATCATGGAACCGCTGAATGCAACGCAGGTACGTTTGTCTGTTAGCAGGTTGATATTGCTTCCGACCGGCAAGAAAAGTCGAACGCAAGCAGTTGCAAACTAGATTCAAATCGCTCTCGTTTCTGTCGACTCGTGTGTGGATTCTGAATTTTTTAAATTTTTGATTTGGTTACACAAAGAGGTGTTTGTTTCATTTACAAATACTACCTATGTACGGTTGAATTGATGATTTGAATTTTCCGTTAGCGTCACAATTCACAAACAAAATACAAAGATGCTGCTGTCAACTAAATTCAACAACTGAATTCGCGTCTATATGCATAATTTCAACTCAATCCAGATAGTAGAGCTGAGTCGAGTTCAGTCGACCCTAATTCAACTCGTCTCAGGTCTGTATGTAGTTGGATTCGGATTCAACCTGAATTCAACTCATCATGTATACGTACTACATGTGAAAATCTAAAGATCGAGAGGGGAATTATTTTATGTAACTCTTAAAATAACACTATTTAAATATTCGGTAATTATTCGGCAAACTAACCGAATATTCCGCCGATTACGAACATTAAAAAATACGCGGAATATACCGAATACGAATATTCGGCCGAACATTCGGCGCATCTCTAGCAATAATAGCTTTTGAACCATAATTCTGTGTTCGAGTAAAATTCAAAAATTTCACTTTACTACTTCCATTCTCACTTCCCTGTCAACTTCTTCTGTGGATTGCGTTTATATTTTTTTAAGAAACCTCATGTAAACAACCCACCTCTCGATATTTATATCCTTGCAAATTGTTATTAAATATGAAATTAAACATTTTACATAATTTCCTTGCTCAATCGAAACAGATCGGTGGTCACACACACGCAGTACGCGCAGAGGGGCTGATTTGCGTGCGAAGGATCTATAAATTCCGCTTTTAATTTCTGTCTATCAAGTAAGGAGCCCATTAAAGGAGATATTGATATGAGTAATGCTGCTGACAACTTTCCTTAACCTTCGTGTGTATACACGTGCTACCTCGGTAGGTTTTTTCGAGGTGATTTTCTTTTCTTTCATTTTATCGGAGAAAATTAATTTTGTTTCGTGGTAGTCGGTGTTTTTGGTATTATGTACTTCAAGGATGTAAATTTACGCAGTTAAAGAAAAGTAATTACGGGATAATACATAGTTAGTTTGTATGGCTTGTTCCCTTGATGTGGCATCTGGGTGAAGAAGGTATTGGAGATATTTCGTGATTTGTGTTAAATGACAAGGAATTGTCAAATGGGATATTCGAAAGGAAGAATCAGAAGTAGATGCGAGATATGCATATGCGGAAACATGGGTGAAAGTCGCGATACAAAATCCCAGTGATTTTCATAAATATTAGAAAAGAATTGCTAAACCTCAAAATTCTCTTGTTTACAGTATTTGATGTTTAAGCACATCATCGATTCTGGCACTGGCGTAGGAACGGCGGAGTTCTGGAGACAGCCCCCCCTCCCCAAACGCCTTTTGTATGAAGAAAATTTAACTTAAACATTTATAATATCATTTTGTAATTTTAGTGGTTCATTCAGCGCGAAGAAAATACATATCACCTTTTTACAAAATTTTATTTAACACAAAAATGATTCTCGACATGAGTCTTTCTAATCACGAGGTCTCTTTCTAGGACTCATATTTTATTTTACTTCAATAGGTTCCAAAAACCTTAATTTCAACCCTGGGCTTCGTTGGCTTCTCGTCGTACCATTTCTTGTATGTTCTATCGTCGCGTTATCATCGCTTATAAAGGCTTGAAAGTCTCGTAATGCTGCTAACTTCATTTCAATGCCAGTTAAATTTCGAAAGGGCGTACCTACTTCTCGTTGGGGTTTTATTTATCATTGGTTGAACTCGATCAATGTCCTTGTACCTTGTACCTAATTTGGTTAAAATCAGTATTACTCTCTACCTTTCCTTCTTTCGGGGCGCCAGTAGTGATTCACGAACATGGTATGCCTTCTTCTATGTGGCCATTTTGAAACAGTTTAGCTGTAAAAGCTGTTCCTCGGTCCGGTATTATCCTTCTTGGGTTACCTAAAATTGATGTCAGCTTAGTCAATCAGTCGACAACCTCCACGCTTGACGTGGGGTAAAACCAAACAAATTTAGAAAATGAATCCACTGTATCTTTGGTTGTATCTTTTCTTAGTTCCTTTCATTGGACTTACAAATATGATTTATATGCAATGTTTGAAGGGAACGATCCTTTTAATCAATGGTTATTCCTTCTGCCATTATGCATTCTATCATCTTTTGAGTAACTGGAATACCTTAGTTTTCACTTCACTTTGATAAAAAAAACGGCTTAGGGTATCAGAAATTTCGGAAAATATAGCCATAAGTAGACCCAAGAGGACAACAGAGGTTTAACTTTCGAAACTGGAGACATGCTGCAAGGGACCACCAAAATGCAGAAATGTCCTAGACGAAGCCAAGGTGAGATTTGGGCCGTGGCTGAAAAATGTCTTGCCAGTCAGCAGGTTAATTGATGTCCTCTTCCATTGATGTGCAAATGACAATAACTCTTCCTCTGGATTTTTAAATAAAAAGTCATGTTGCGTATCGACAATTGGTATTGCAATTCTACCTAACGCATCTACGTGCCTTAAGTGGAACCTCTGGCCTCAATCGAACATCTCCTTTTTCATTGCCCTTCACAGAACGTAAACTCTCCACTTCCTTAGGGAGTGTCCTATGACGAGTACTTCTAAGACTCATGAATTGCAATGGATGCAATTGTTGATCGTCATTATTCCGTTACAAGACAATAGCACCGAATTCGTTCTTACTAGCATCAGAATGAATCTTTGTATGCGCCTCTGGCTCAAATAACTTCAACGCTATTTTAAATATGGCCTTCTTTGTTAGCAATTCACTGAACTTTGAATTGTTAGCAATTCGCTCTAATGGTCTTTGCTCCCGCTAGACAACGCGTGTATTTTCTTATGAAGAGGGGCGCAGTTTTTTTAGTAGCCCACGGGCGCAGAATACGGACGGCTCTGGTGCAAATCAGTCTTTTCGTCAATATATATCAGTCCAGCGTCCAACGCGCACACATATATGGATGCTTTAATGACACCTTTGCCGAAAGTCACTAACTGTCTGAAGATTGGAGTGACCATTATTGCTAGCAACGAAAGAAGTTTTTCTACTTTAAGGCTCTTAAAGGATTGGCAAAGTAGTGCAACTGGAGAACAGCAGCTGAACGGTCTTGCTCTTTTAAGTATTCACAGAGAAATCGACGTAACGGCTAAGGAAGTAATCAGCAAATTTCCTGAAAAACGTAGAAACATAAAACTGTGACTTTTCCACAAGCATTGCTCTGGAACCATTGATCATGTATGTCAATAGTTAATAAACTGAATTCCTCTAAAACACGTCTGGTCTTATTCCTATTAAAACATAACTAAAAGTTATATCAATTTTGAATGATAATGTTTAAAAGTTAGTACTCGACATAATAACTATTTAACCTACCCTGAAAATCTTTCTTGCTACGCCACTGAGTTGGGGTAAGAGTAATTCTTGACTCTCGGCTAATGAAATTGGTCGATGATGCTAACGGCCCCAACTACAAAATTCTAAATCAAAAACATTTTACAAAAAAATATTCTACACGAGCACAACTTTTTCGAAAATGTTTCCACATTACCTTTAATCAATTTCACATTGATTCCTTAAGCCGCACACTTTCAACACCCCCTTCACACCTACAAAGGATTTTTTCCACTAGTAGGTTAAGCCAAGGACTAATTTTCCCTAACCAACCTTTAAATTAATTCCTTTGTGACATAATCCTTCCGTTTATTGCCTTTTGATTTTCTATTTCTGTCCCCGACTTCCGAAAGGCGCCATTTCCTAATTAAACTCGACACAAATCAACTTTGCACTACTTACAGAGCTGCAAAATCCTGCGATTTTTGCGCCATTTGAAAATGGTAATTAGAATTTGAGAAGCGAAACTGATATCTGCTCGCCGCTTCTGTTTTGTCAAGTCCACTTCTGCATGGCAGTTCTTTAGGTGTCAGGAGTGTCCTGGAATATGACGCCCTAATCCGTTCCCTTTGTGATAGCAGCTGATAACAGTTGGATTGAACTAATTGTTTCGCCTCGGGGAAGAATGTGAAATTGTGTTCTTTAGAGCAGAGTGGCCAAAGCGAGAAACAGGGTTGAAAGGTTTTGAGAGCTGATGCGATTGATTAAAGATATAATTGTTATATTAGAACGTTTCTATTATTTATTTCTTAATCCATTCGGGAGCACAAGGTATCTACACAGTATTGCTATTTTACTATTTTTCCTTCATTCTGCTCTTGAAGTTACAGGTTCTTATAGCTGTGAAATCACTGGAGACAATGCGGAGCCATCAAATTTCCGTAACTTTTGTCAGTATCACCCTAGTAATTGGCTTCATATGGCAGATAAGAAATAGATCGGGCGTGTTCGGAAGCGGATGTGGTAGTCCAGGAGTTTTCAGGTACCTAAGTTATCTAAAACACTACTATAAAATCACGGGGCTGACGGGAAACGTCTTCTTCTTCTTTGATCCGTTAGCTGGCGGTCCGAGCGGGACGTCCCCGCAACGGATACGCTGCTGTCGGTGCCGCTGGGTCCCGAACTCTATTCACGATTCGCTTCCATTCTCCTCGGTTTTTGGCGGTGTCTCGAGCCTCGGTAACTGATAATCGTTGATTCTTTAAGTCACCCTCGATATTCTTCAACCAGGTTTTCTTCGGTGCCGATCGCTGTATTCTCCAGTCTGCAGGACGGTCTCGCCAGAGAAGTTTACGTGGCAAGCGGTTATCATCCATTCGGCAAACATGTCCAAACCACCGTAGTCGACGTTTTTGCATTTCTTCTTCGATCAGTGTTTGCTGATCGCATCTTTGTCTGACAACCTCATTTCGAAGGCGATCACGGAGTGAGACACGGAGGATCTGCCTCAAACATCGCATTTGGAAGACCTCGAGCTTCTTAACGTCCGGTTTGAGCAGTGTCCACGTTTCAGATCCATAAAGAAGAATCGGAAGAATCAACGTTCGGTAAAGACGTAGTTTTGTTTTGATGGAGATATTTGCTCGTTTCCATATGCACCACTTGAGCGAGGCGAATGTTGCTGTTGCCTGGCCGATACGGCTGTGAACGTCGGCCGTCGATGCTACTTTCGTTTCCTCAACCAATGATCCCAAATATTTGAACCTTGGAACTTGTTCGATTTGGGTTCCATCGAGGTGAACACTGGCTCTTGATCCATCCGTTGTGAGCACTTTGGTCTTTTCCGCATTGATCTTTAACCCGTATGATTGGGCGATGCGGGAAATATCGTATAAGATGTCCGTTGCTTCGGCATCCGTGTCGGCGAAAACAGCGCTATCGTCGGCGAACATTAAGTCTGTTACGAAGTTGTTGTCGTCGTATTGAACTCCGAGTCGTCCACCGAATGCTTCACGCATAATCGCGTCGATCACAACGTTGAAGAGAAGTGGCGAAGCGACGTCTCCCTGTCGGACACCCGTCTGAATCGGGAACTCCTCGGATAAGTCGTTTCGAATACGAACGCTGCTGGTTGAGCCATCGTACGACGCTTGGAGAAGTTGGATGATTCTCAATGGCACGTGTTCGGTTACCAAGACTCTCCACAAGCTGTTCCAATCGATGCAATCGAAAGCGGATTTGAAATCGATGAAAACGACGACAATTCGTTTGCCGCAACGAATTCTTTCTTCCATTAACTGACGGAGGGCGAATATTTGATCAATGCATCCTCGATGTGGTCTAAATCCCGCTTGTTCCTCCCGGCTCGTTTGCTCTCGATGTTTCTGTAGCCTCGATTGTATTATTTTCGTAAATACTTTACCGACGATCGAAAGAAGGCTAATACCGCGATAATTCTTGCATTCCCGACTGTCGCCTTTCTTCAAAATTGGGACAACGATCGCTTTCTTCCATACCAAAGGGACACGATCCGAATGCCATATGTGTGTTATGAGGACATGAAGTCGTTGTGATAAGACATCACCTCCAGCTTTGATCATCTCGGCGGTTACTTGGTCTATTCCCGGCGCTTTTCCATTTTTCAGCGATTTTATTGCTGTCTTCACCTCGATAATTGTTGGTTCGGTATCGAGAGACTGATTGATCGGCTGTTCGATAATCGGTGGTTCGGGTGCTGGACCTTGCGGCGGATCGTGGTTATACAGCTGGTGGAAGAATGCTCTCCACCGCTCCAGGCGTTCATGGGCCGAAGTCACAAAAGTTCCATCCGATTTTTTGATGTTGTCGTTTGTTGATGTTGTTTTGCCGCCTAACCGGCGGATTGTCTGGTACAGCGTCCGGTACTCGTGCCTCGACGCCGCTTTTTCCATGTCGGCCGCAACGTTATTCCAGTACGCTTCTCGTTCCAATTTCATTTTCTGCCGAACTTCTTTGTTCAATCTTCTGTATTCCTCAAAGTCGACGTGTTTCATGCGCTTCCGCTGATCGACGAGGTCCAGACAGCTGTCCGAGATCCATGGCTGCGTCCGTTTACGGATAGTTGGACACAACTCCATTGCACACTCCACAATAGACTCCGACAATTGCCTTTCTTCTACATCGATATCGTCCGGTATTGCGAGCGCCGCGAATTTGTTGGATAATGCCATTTGAAACTCTCGCCCGATGGCCGGGTTCCGTAGGCACGCCCAATTTTTTTTGGCTGGTGGTGGCTCCGTTTTCTTCGCTCTTTGCAATCGCATCTGCAATTTCGCTCGAACAAGATAATGGTCCGATCCGCAATCGGGTCCACGCATTGCACGTACGTCTTTAAGCGTCGATCGGAATCTTGTGTTGATCAAAACGTAGTCTAACATCGCCGAGTCTTTGCCGGATGGATTTCGCCAGGTGAGTTGGTGTTTGAGTGGATGGCGGAAAATGCTGTTGCCAACGATCAAGTTGTTTGACGATGCGAATGAAAGCAGGCGTAAGCCGTTGTCATTAATTACTCCGTGTCCGAATTTGCCCATGGTTTCTTCCCAGCCGGTTCGATCTACTCCTGAATGTGCATTGAAATCCCCCGCGAGAATTATTAATTCGGTTTGAGGTATCATATCCAGCGTCTGTTGAAGCTGATCGTAAAATTCGTCCTTGTTCGTGTCCGTGCTGGTCTCGGTTGGCGCATAAACGGATATGATATGGGTCTTGATCGTTCCACTGATGGTTATAACCGCCAAACGCTCGGATATCGGTTGGAATGCGATAACGCTGCTGGCAGCCCGTCGGTCGACCATAAAGCCGACGCCGGCCTCTCTTTTCTCACCACCGGAATAGTAAAGCATCATCGTTTCGTCGATTGTTGGCGGGACGATTGTCAATATCCCGGATCCGGTAAGCCGTAGTTCCGATAGCGCAGCAATTGATATTTTGCATTTCAACAATTCCATTGCTATGATTTCCTTTTGACCAACGTGATGTCCTGTTCGTACATTCCACGCAGCGAATTTTAATTCCCTTTTCGGTGTGACTAATTTGGGTGTTCGGCCAGTAACCCACTTCTCACCAGCATCCCTGGTCCCCAGTGCTGGCGCATCGGCTGCCCCGGATGCAGTAGCATTATTTCGGCCAGTAACCCACTTCTCACCAGCATCCCTGGTCCCCAGCGCTGGCGCATCGGCTGCCCCGGATGCAGTAGCATTATTTCGTGAATAGTTAGTTCGTGTATCCATGCGGTTTCTTGCCTAGTTTTTACGATCGACTCGGCAGGTCGACAACCCTCCTCCTTTCACACTCTGGGCTTGGGACCAGACGAAGGCGGAGACGGGAAACGTAGATGACAAATTTTCGTAAATCATAAAAAAGATGCGACTTCGTGCCACAAGCAGTGGCGTAGGAACGTGGGGGGGGGGGCTTTGGGGACAACCTCCCCCCCCCCCGAAACGCCTTTTGTATGAAGAAAATTCATCTTGAACATTTATACTATCACTAGCTGGGAGGCTGGAGGCGTACCGGGCTCGCTGTGCTCATAAGCCAATAGTAGCCAATAGATATGAAGATCAATGCTATATGAATTTTACGGCCGCCAATGATCTAACGGTATATTGAGTATACTATATTGCTTCCTTTCCTTCCTGTTTCCCAGGCCATCGAACTAAAACTTGCCGGCCTCGTAATGGAAGGAGATTGGGGGACACCAAAACGGCTTATGGTATCAGAAATTTCGGGAAATATAACAGTAGGTAGGCCCAAGAGGACAACAGACGCTTAACCTATTCGATTTGAGTTCCATCAAGTGCTTTCGATCCGTATGTTGGAGCACTTTGGTCTTTTGCACATTGTTTCTTAACCCGTATGACCGAGTGATGCGGGAAATCTCATATAAGATGTCCGTTGCTTAGGCATCCGTGTCAGCGCTATCGTCGGCGAATATCCAGTCGGATAAGAGAAGTGAAGAGAAGTGGCGAAGCGACGTCCCCTTGTCGGACACCTGTTTGAATCGGGAATTCCTCGGATAAGACGCTTCGAAAACGAACGCTGCTGGTTGAGACATCGTACGACGCTTGAAGAAGTTGGATGAAGCTCTCCACAAGCTGTTCCAATAATGCAAAAATTTGATCAATGCATGCTCGATGTGGTCTAAATCCCGCTTGTTCTTTCCGGCTCGTTTGCTCTCTCTGTATCGTCGATTTAATGAATACCGTAAATACTTAGCCGACGAGGAGGCTAATCCTCTCCACCGCTGCAGGCGCCCATGGGGAGAGGCACGAAAGCTCCATTCGATTTTTTGATGTTGTCATTTGTTGATGTTTTGCCGCCTAACCGCCGGATTGTCTGGAGCGCGTTCAAAAACCTTACTATAGTAAACCACGAGGTAAGCTGTGGTTATGCTACATCACTTCACTTAACCACGAAAGTTTATGTTTAACCATGGAGTTTTTTGAACACACCGTGGTTAACTACATGGTAGAGAAAATTTAAAAAAATGTTCCATAAAATAGTGTCGGCTATTTGCCTCAATTATTTCCAATAATTATTTATTTAAAATAATCTCACAAATCCCACTTCGATTTGTTCATTATCAACATTAAAACAAATGTCAAAAAATTGTTTTTATTCTTCTTCTTAACTATCGCTAACCATGCTCCCGAGCATGGTTAAGGGGTCGTCCATTAATTACGTGAGGCGTTTAGGGGGGGAGGGGGTCGAGCCGAATCTCACCAAATCTCACCTAGGGGAGAGGGGGGGTCTCGCCAAATCTCACGTATTTTTTTTTTAAAACACACAGTGTAAAATTGCGCGAAAATTGGGTTCAATTAAGTAAAACGTGTTTCTCCACTAAAGATCCCCATTGACTTACAGGCCGGCCGGCACGACTAAGCTTGACTCAGTCTAACTGAGGGATGAGTCTGACAGGCCGTGGCATGTAGGTAAAGTCCTGATTCCTTACACACGGGCGAAAACGACTTCTTAGCATAGCAGGTTATTAATTCAAGTGCAAAAATGCTCATGGCCCCAACGAAAGCTTCAAGCCTCACGCCGTGAACACAAAAGAGCAAAAAAGCACAAACGCGATGGTAGATGGTTTTCACGACTAGCTCGCCCCTTGCTTTCCGTTCCGAGTGCATACGGTGTGAATTCTTAGTGAATAGCAGTTCAGATCTTCAGGCCCGAACTGACGATAAATGCGAGTTTCTTCAGCTTTCTTGAACTGCAGGCCCCATACTAGTGATGAGCAAGACTAGTCTTGCACATTTAGCAATACCAAGAAATACCAAGACAAGACAAGGATAAGTCAAAACTGCAAGATCAGGATAGCAAGGCTTTTTGCTCATCATTAAGGGGCAAAAGTTTTCCAGTAATGAGCAAAACGTTTGGTCTTGCAGGACAAAGACAATTCAGCAGGACAAAGACAAGACTGCAAGACTTTTTGCAAGACTTTTTCGAAGGGTTTTTGCGGCCAGTGAGTGTTTAGGGATACTTGGCCTCAAGGCGAAAATTTTCAGGTCACGGCCTGCTGGCGACCTGTGTGTAAATTGGGGCCTTAAGATAGCGGTAAATCCTACACAAAAATTGGTTGTCGATTGTCAAACGTGTGTCTCGTCAAATGCTGCAGAGTACGAGCCAAGTAACACTGACCCGCAAAAAAGCCCTTCGAATTTAGAACTATGTACTTGTGTGTCCACTACAAACGGAAAAGTGAGTGGAATAGAGGAGGGCAAGGGGTCCAAATTATCAGTTATCTCAAATAAAATCTTGCTCCCAACACCCCCCTTCCGCTCAGATGAACTTTTTACACGCCTTTCACTCCGATTTCACTACGGTTACGAACAGGGATTTTAAATTCGAGGGCCTTTCCTGCAGTTCTATATTCTAAGAAAAGGCCCACTTTGCTGTGGTTGCGACCGTAAATACGTATTTTTAGTGTAAATACTAGATTTTTTTAAAATTTGAAAAATCTCACGTGAGATTAGGGGGGGAGGGAGGGGGTCGAGCCAAATCTCACGAAATCTCACCAAGGGGGGAGGGGGGGTCGAAAAATCCCAAAAATCACCTCACGTATTTTATGGATGACCCCTAAAATTTAACTACACCATGGTTAACCACGGGAGTTTTTGAACGCCAAAAAGTTATGCTCGTGGTTATGTTGTATTTAACCACTGAGTTTTTGAACGACAAAAGTTTACCATAGTTAACCATGGTTAACCATAGTAAGGTTTTTGAACGCGCTCCTGGTAACAGGTCAGGTACTCGTCCCTCGACGCCGCTTCTTCCATGTCGGCCGCAACGTTATTCCAGTACGTTCCTCGTTCTGATTTCATTTTCTGTCGAACTTTGTTCAATCGTCGGTATTCCTCGAAATCGACGTGGTTCATTCATTTCCGCCGATCGACGAGGTCCAAACAGCTGTCCGAGATCCATGGCCGCGTCCGTTTATTGATGGCCACAAATTCACTGCACACCCCACAATGGACTCCGATAATCCGGTAGGCACGCCCAGTTCTTCTTGGCTGGTGGTGATGCCGTTTTCTTCGCTCTTTGCCAGAATATTGTCTGTCAAAGGACATTGGCCGATGTAAACATGTCACGGTAGCGATCCTGAAACTCTTACAGTATTGTCTCTAGCATTCTCGAAGAACGGGCGACCCAAAATGGCCATGCAGTCACTGTTCGAGAGTGTGTATCAATTTAGGGTTTTCAATGCCACAATAGCGGCTACGCAGATTATTAAAAAGCTGTTCAAGTTGAAATGTGCCTCGTAACTTTGATTATGTTCTCTTAAAATAATATTTTAGGGTACTACAGGGTTGTAGGGTAGTTCTACTTGCAAAGTACTCCGTCAAGATAGTTAGTTTAGTATTAAGTTACCTTCTGCCCTCCTCTCCTCGGTCTAAGTTAGAGGGGAAAGAAGGATTCTAACATTACAAAGTTATTTACCTAGTCGTTATCTTTATCACACTCAAAGCAAAAACAATTGGTTTCATGAAATCATTTCGTATTATCAGCAAATATACCTTAGCTTTTGACATAACATAAGAGTAGCATTAAAACGCCTTAAATTACAATCCTCCAGTACGAAAAATCACACCATAAAAGAATGTTCTACGAATCAAAATGATTAAAATAAGTTTTTTATGTAAGAACTAGCATTGTAAGCCTATTACCATTTATAATTCAAGCAGTGACACAAAGAGAACAGCAAACGTGCTAATCCATGAATGTCCCGAATGACGCAACTCTTGTATTATTCAAATTTTATTCTTACACCTTTAAACTGATTAAAATGTACACCTTCAAGGAATTATGTTATTTGGTGGGTTTTTTATCCAATTAAGAAACGCTCGAAAGGTTTGTGGATAAGTGCATTCCATCATCGTGTCGCGTTTAAATAATTATGTAAATCCGCTAATATGATTTGAAAACTGCAAGAAAATATCGTTGCATGAGTGGAGTTCATGACTTAAGCCTTTAGCGATTTATATGAGTTTACAAAATGTTGTTGTTGCATTTTAACAGCGCCAGCACCATACAACAGGATGATATATGGAATTTTTCAACAATAACTGACTTCTATAGTAAAGTTCGAAACTGCTATAAAGCATCTATATAAAGCATTTATTCGATCCTACAACCAGCTCATGTTTCTCCCAGTTGTTTCCTCTAACAATCCTGATTCCAAGCCGATTTCACGCAGTTAATCTCTAAACTTTGGGCGTCCTGGTTTATCTTATCCTTCCAGTGGCTACTATTTAATCTACCTCGATGTGTTATCCCGTAAATCCCGACCGCCGAGAAGGTTCATCTTCACTTTGCACTGTTCATCTCCTCTTTACATTTATGACAATATAACGCTTGTAGATATCGACAAAGAAGATTATCCGAAACCGTCCTGCCTCATTTAAGGTACTAAAAATTCTCCGCTACACTTGAGCACGGTTATATGTTAGGTTAGGTGTAAGACTGCCTCCAGTGCAGAGTCTGGAGATCTCTTTTCAGTCTTTCACAACATAACTATCTAGTGTGCGCTGGCTGGTTTTGGCTAGAACGGGACATTTATACAGTATGCGGACGAATTCCCCTCTCTCGTTCGCTTCCGCACAGCTACGGCAGCAGACCTTGTTGGGATGGTGCGTCCCACCTTTGGCTTACTAGCAGCAGTTTTGACCTGTCTATTTCGCTGCTAGCTGACCATCTCAATTTCCTGAAAAGGAAAGAAGGTAGATCACACTTCATTGTGACTTGGAAGAGGGGCCGACGGTGTACGGAACAACATGTGGTATGCGTATGCTAGGACCTCTTCGATGGATCACAATGTAACATAATGTATTGAGGCTACGCCTCGATGAGATCGAGTTATGCGCGAACGAAGCTATCTGAGGTATTATGTGAAAGCGCTGGTCTGCCGTTTGCTGAGCACAAAGCTGTAACTACGCTGATCAGCAACCTGGGAAAACAAGTTGTATGTAAAAATCAAGGTATGGGAACAGATCATTCACTGAGTTGAGGTACCTGGGAGTGATGATCGATCACAAGCTTAATTTTAAAATACACTTGGAGGGCATGGCGGATAAAGCTGTCCAACGTGGGGTCTCAAACCAATCCGTCGCCTCCTGTTGGCGAGGGTGGTTAGTTTATTTTAGCCAATATTGGCAGGCAGCAACAAGAAAGAGGGCCAACAGCAGAAAATGGAGGGCCACATACAGACTAAAGTTGGAAAGAGATACTTGCGCGCGTATAGTGCCTACGGTGTACGCGACGAATTTTCGCTGACAGACAGTTTGCGTGCTTCGGTTCCGTCTTGTCTTTTACAAATAACCAAAAAATGTAAGCGAAGAGTGCATGTGTCTGCTGTGTGTGCTTGTGTTTAGGTATTTGTGACTAAGGAGAATGCGGCAATGAAGAATAGTTGAAAGTAGACCAACTTTTGCCATGCGTGCCTTCCAAAATCAGTTTGCATTTGAATGTGAGCACTTCTATTATATCAATCCGCGCACGCACCAATGTACGCATGTATCTATCTCCAGCTTAAGCATCTTTCGCGCGTGCCGCACATACAGGACCATATCTAGCGATGCGGCGTGCGTGATAGCAGGTATTATACCAATTATACCCATAGAGATACTGGCGACAAAAGGCATGCGTCTTTATGATACAGAATATGTTCGAGAGGAGAAAAATTCATTGCGACGGGAGATGACGCACTGCGTGTCTGTAACATAATGGCAAGGCAAGTGAGACAAGTCTGTTAAAAGTCGCTCAACACTCGAGTTATCCCAAACGTAGATATATCAGTTACGAGGGAGTGTCGGAAGTGAGTTACGACCTACATACATCATGCTGGCCTTGAGCGAAAATTAAGGATATAGAAAATGCCCCCATCGTTTTGAGCACGATAGCGCAGCGCTGTGACTGGTAGCATTAGTTATACAGGATAATGCCGAGAACGGTTTCTTTTATTGTGTGAGATTCGGCGAATATGGGCCGGAACTAGAGGCATTCTTCATGTCACACGCTCATTTATTCTCATATTCCGGGTGGGTATTTTACCACCTGAAAGTTTCCGGGTGGGTACAGCTACCCACCGTACCCATATTATCCGACGTACATATATGGCGACAACAACACGATCAGATAGCAGATCAAAGATATTGTATGGCCGTAGAGTTTTGAGATATAGGCTCTATAGGCTCTATAGTCAGGGGCGGCGCGTGATAGGTGCCAATGGTGCCCCGGGCGCAATTTGACGGGGCGCATTTTCAGAATTTAGGGTTTAAAAAAAGGTTATCTGAAAAACTCTAACAAAAAATTCTACGAACCCTACCGGCTAAAACGTTATGATTTACCGGCTCACACCCACCCCTACGATTTTTTTTCTTCTAACCAAAACCACCCGGACGCTTTGTGAAATTAGCAAATACATCCTACTTTACTAAATTTTATTATTATATTAATTTTCATCAAATTGGTTTGTTTGCGTAAGTCTAAACACAAGTGTCCCACTTTGCACTACCAGTCGGTCATGTCGTACACGTCAGGGTCAGATGTCTGGTAGCAAGATTCGCTCGAAGGATAGAGAAGGATAAGACAGATTAAAGGGAGTCTGGATTGCATGAGGAGATAGAGATGGCCCTTGTGAACTCTCGGATGTTGTAGGAGTTCGGAAATACTGACCGTGGGAGGTTGTTCCACAGTCGAGTTGTTCTCGAAAAGAACGAATTTCTAAACTGATGCGTGCGTGAAAATAAGCGCTGTAGACAGTGAGGATGAGCCGAAAGGGCTAGTCTTTTGTTGCGGGTAAAAATATTGCCATGGAGGTAGGAAGATATATATTTCGGTGAAACAGTCGTTGTGTGGTGCGCAAACTATGAAAATTATTTGTCCATCCACCGAATGTTTGAGTCTTTTTCCATTGCCATCACTGCGATTAAAAACTGAAGAGCTAATGGGGCGCAATATGGCATTGTGCACAGGGCGCAAAACGCCCAAGCGCCTGCTCTGCCTATATTATAAGAGCATGCACATTGTTGTAGATCACAATCAATGCTTTTTGCTGTCTCGAATCATTATGTAAGTACTATAAGACTAATTTATTAGACTCGCACAGCTGCAGTTTCGATGCCATGACTAAATGCTTCGAATTTATAAAGTTAGGTCTATAGTTAAGCTGAACATACACGAGGCAGTACATTTCTCCGTTACAGATGGTAAATTGTACTGAGGCCTCATTTTTTTTTAAATGTCCCGGTTCAAAATAATGTACTATTGGTATGACAGTGTATGGCGAGATTTGATTGTAAAAACGTAGTGGAGATATGTGGGTTTCTTTTCGCTTGCTTTCTTTGGAACACTGACATGTATATATGTACATATTGGACTGCTTATCTGATAAATTTCCATACAAATTAATGGACCCCGAAAGTATAGTCCTCGCACTCATCCATAAGCCAGCTTTGGCGTAATATGTAAACCTCTACCTAACAAATTTCAAAACGCCCTAGCGGTAAGACCGTTACGATTCCAGCCCCCCTCCAAACATATGATTTTTTGTTCGTTTGTCCAAGACCTACCCACAGCCATGCGTTTCGACATTTTCACTGATACACTCTGTATATGTTCATATAATAGATTACATTCACCTTACTCCGCTGCCGGCTGATATTCATAAGAATTCGAATTTTGAAAGAGATATACAAATACATAGCAGAACACTGGACAAATAACTTGAAATTGCCGATGAAAAAATTATGCAATATTTTGATTTACATGTACCCGATATTGAAGTCATTGCAAACCATAATCCAAGTCCATAATCAGTCGTATGTTTACTCATTCGCCCTGATCAGTTAGAGGCATTAACACAAACTTTCGATTGGCTAATGACCTGCATTTTAAATCACCTGTCGCATATTAGCACTCAAACATCAAAGTCATATTGACTATTAAACATCACGTGTTTGCATTTAATGTACATATAGCACCACAGCACTGTGTGTACACCTTGCAAAATTGAATCACAGTCTGCAAAGGAGAGTTTTATGCAAAAAGAGTTAGTTGCATATTTCCTAGGAACTTGTTGAACTTAGTTTCTAAATTTTTAATTAATTCTTTCGCATGCCTACACAGGCACAGAGTAAATATTGTGTTTATACTGAAGGTAGAAAGTGCATCCAGTTTATACGTTGTCAATTGCTCAATTAGGGGAGAGATTTTCAAAGGTCAATGAGTTAGGGAAGGAGAGTGCATTTCTCTTCGATGATAGTTTTAATAATTAAATAAAAATCCTATACATACTTTTCGTGCTTTATATAGTTGGAATAGGGGAATCTGCAACCTTTATATATAATTCGGTGAATTCAAAAACTCAACACAACCGCAACACTGCAGAATTCAGCTACAGACTTCTAATTGTGAGGCAGGCTTAGGCCTCATGATGAACAAAATTTACTTTGGTCCTGCAGTCTACTGATAGCATAGCACACAATGGCACTCTCGCGCAAGGCGCAAAGGCCATTGCACAAATCAATCAACATATCTATAATTAATTCCAAGGAGAGGGTCTGGTCTTGGAGAATATTTGGATGTAATATCAAGGCACAACAGTCTTCCCCAATACCACCCAAATACAGGCTTAAGCAACCGACATCGACATCATTGCAAGGACATCAAGAACTGCACAGGATCCCTTCATCTAAATTGAGCAGTAGTAATACTAGTAGTAGTAGATAACTGGTGCTGCACATTTACGAAAGCAAAACAAAGTACTTGGTGGCCCCGTCTGGAAAACGATTTAATAATAGTTTTACAATCAGGTAGTGGAGGGTCATTTTGAAGCAGTGGAATCCTTTTCGAACCTTCTGTCAATGATATCAGAGAAAAACCTCATATACCCACGTTTCCTCAATGGAATTAAAGGTTATTGTAATCTGTCAAGGCCTTTAAAATCCAAGCTTATAATCATAAGATCCAAACTACTGCTGTGTACAATGATGGTCCTACCAGAACTCATATACCGTACATCCGAGTCTTGGGTTTTTTAAGATACAGCTTGAAGGCTTTTTCATGACTTTCTAAGTTTCGCAACCATACCAAAAAAACTGCCTTAGCGTTTGAGTTGAACAGCCGCAATCGCTTTCTTCAGTCTTAAGGGTAGTTTACATCACGAACACAAAGTGGAACATTTTCACATTTCGTTTTTGAAATAACAAAAATTAACGGATTTTTCAAACTGTCGAAAACATATGCAAAAACTTCTAACAAAACCACAAGAAACCGTAAAAGTGGCATCTAGTAGGCGTTAGAATATTGAAATTTAAGGAAATTTAAAGGTTTTTTCGGTCTACGCATTCGCTAAGTATAGTAGAGCCCTACTTTGAGATTTCAGTTTTCAGTGAATAACTTCGAAAGGGTTTTCGAAAAAAAAAAATACAAGAGGGATTTTTGTAGGCAATAACGTTTCGTGTTGACTGATCAAATTTTTTTTAAAAATACAAGTTTTTGAGTGAAATTTGGCCAAAAAGTGATTTTTGATAACTTTGACCTTAAATAGCTTTCAAAGGATTTTTGTAAGGACTACAAAAATTGCAAAATTGCAAAATTATCAAAGTTTAGTAATGTATATCTGGTTTTGCCCTGGAATGGTTAAAATCATATCTGAACGGAAGAACACAGGTTATCAGATTCCAAGGATTTCTAGCTAATGAGATCGAAATAACCTCTGGCGTTCCTCAAGGTAGTCATCTTGGTCCCCTTCTCTTCAATATTTTCACCTCCGACCTATCCGAAAAATTAGCAAATATTCCACATGTCTTTTACGCGGATGATCTCAAAATTTGCAGTGTCATTAAGGCCCAAAATGATGTTGCTTTCTTGTAGACAAAACTAAATGCCCTACTGGTGCATTACGAGCAAACTGCAACTTAACACCAGCAAATGTCATGCAATTACCTTCTCCCGTGGAGAAAACACACAGATGCAGAAAAATTATCTCAACGGCATAATATTGAATCAGGTTGATCATATCGTAGATCTAGGCGTCGTCCTAGACAAAAAACTCAATTTCAATCTGCACTACGATAATAGCTGCGTTCCTTTTCTGCTAATTTTTACTATTTTTTACACTTGCGTACTAGCAACTACACTGCTCTTATAAACGAGTAGATAGCACTTGCAATTACACAATTGAAATCCCCTAGGGGGAAAGCGGCCATTTCGAGTCTATTGTGAATTATTTTCACTTACGCCATTACCCGCTAGATGGCTTTTATTTGTGTCGAGCTGTTTTGCTCATATAAAAACGCCCATAAATAAAACTTCAGTCGTTTAATTATCAAAAATTATTATCTTTCGTTTTACTTTAGAAATTATCGCATTAATTTCTCCATTGTGTCACAAATTCTTCTTTTAAGAATTTTTTATTTGTAAAGTTTAAAGTAACGTCAAAAATTTCAAGTGAGATTTTACTCAAATCAGAAAATTTTGCGTTCCTTTTCTGCTCTGCTCACAAGAACTAAATAGTAGAAAAGGAACGCAGCTAATATAACTGCCACAGCCAACAAACTTCTTGGTTTCATCAAGAGGAGATCCAAAGAATTCGGTAATGTATGGGTCACAAAAACACTCTTCTGTTCTTTAGTCCGCCCTATCCTGGAATATGCGTGTCCTATCTGGGACCCTATATTCCAAGTGAGCAGCAGGTGGATCGAATCCATTAAAAAGAGATTTCTTCTTTTTGCCCTGACACATCTACACAACTCCCATGACTACCAAACCCTACCCCACTACTTGGACAGGCTCAAGGTGCTTGATCTCATGCCCTTATCTAGCAGGAGAAAACTGCTTATATCTTGCGTTACCTTTGACGTCCTAAGTGGAAAACTTAAAGTGCAGTTTCTGTCGGACAAGATCAAATTCAATGATGTAGTCCGACACACACGACACACTAAATTTCTTAGGGAATATCCACACCATACTGATTACGCTAGGAACGAGCCCGTCAACAAATACTGCATGGTTTTCAATAGTCATAGCTCCTATTTTTCCCCTTCACTCAACAAGGCATCCTATAAGAAAATACTCAGATCCCTACTAACATAACCCCCTTCTCTTGACAATAGTAGGTTAGTTGCCGTCAATACTTATAGCAATATTATTATAAAAAGACTGTTATGCCGGATTCATCGTTGCGGATGAGTCGCGTCGCACAAATTTCCCAAAAAGAGAGTTAGCTGAACTTCGATTCATTGTTGTAGTCATAGTGTGCCGCACATTTTGTATGATTTGACAGTTTTTCAGACAATTTTCATCAAAAACATATGATTTTTTTGACAATTTTTAAAATCCGCCGCACAAAAGTTGAAGTTGGTTCAACTTTTTTTGAGAGAGAAAAAAAAATCCCAAAAATTTCCCAAAATTGAGAAAGGTACAATTTTTCATACAAAAAGTATGCGCGCACATAAGTGCGGCGCGAATCATCCGCAACGATGAATCCGGCATTACTACTATGTTTTTTAATTTAAGTGTATTGTGTATGTTTTTTTTTTGTGGCAGTGCTAAACTCAGGAATCACCCTTTGTACTACCAGTCCGTCATGTCGTTTGTCACGTCATGGTGCAATGTCTAGCAGCAAGCTTAGTACGGGGGGGGGGGGAATAGGTTAAGGGTTATGGGGGAGTGGGGGAATAGGTTAAGGGTTATGGGGGTGTGAAGGGGTGTTGAAGAAGGTGGCGATGAACCCCGCGTTTGAACTCTTGGATGTTGTAGGAGCTCGGAAATACTGACTGAGAGAGATTATTCCACAGTCGAGTTGTTCTATTTACAAACGAATTCATATCTTGTTGAGTGCGTGAAAGGGGGAGTTGTAGGTAAAGGGAATGAGACGAGTGGGCTAATCTGGTGTTGCGGTTATAAGATTGCCGTGGAGGCAGGAGAGCGTTTATTTCGGAGGAACAGTCGCTATAATAGTAGCGATAAAATTTTGTTAGTGCTGCTACATTCCTACGGTGGCTCAAGGGGTCGATGGTGGAGCAGGCGGTGTCGTCATCAATTAATTTAAGAGCCTTTTTTTGGACCTTATCTAACCATGCCAAGGTGGTTATCGACGCGCCGCGCCGCCCCAGACGAGGGAGTTATATTCGAGAAGAGGCCGAATGTAGGATTTATAAATAACAGCGCGGGCCGATGGCTGGAGGAGGAACTTGCACCTCGTAAGAAATCCCAAGCACTGGGATGCTTGTTTGGCGATTTGGAATATGTGGTCATTCCATCGCAAGTCTTTGGCTAATGTCACGCCTAAGATGTGTAGGGATGGGTCGGCCTTTAGTTCCACGCCATCCACTGACAAGGATGGTGAGGTGTTGATCTTCTTCTTGGATATAAGACAGTACTTGGTTTTGGAGGGGTTGAATTCGACACGATTCTTTGTTCCCCACTCTAGAATAAGTTCAATGTCGTTATTAATAGAGTTGAACATTACTTCACGATCATCAAGACAGGATCTGGCATGAGTCTGTCTTGTATCGTAGCTGTAAGAGTAACGCAGGGTACCGTCGTCGAGGGGATTGAAAGTAGATCATTTATAAAGATAAGAAATAGGGCTGGTGATAAAATTGACCCCTGGGGGACCCCCGCAGAGATAGGGTGGGGTTCAGATTTTATGCCATCCAATACTACCTTAATTGAACGGCCGGAAAGGAAATTCTCAATCCATTTCTGTAAAAGTGAGTCGATTCCAATAGCTTTGAGTTTAGCTAACAAGGCTAAGTGCCAAACTCTATCAAAAGCCTTGGAGATATCCAAAGCAACCAGACTGGATTCACCTGATCCATGTAAACTTCGGCTGAGGTGTTCTGTAAGACAAACTAAAAGATCGCCAGTGGATCTTCTGTGTCGGAAGCCATACTGTCTGTCGTTTATGAGTAGGTTGGATTCTAGATATCCCATAAGTTTTTTGTTGATTATCGTCTCCATTGTTTTGGAGAGAATAGAAGTAATTGCTATTGGGCGGTAGTTAGAGGGGTCGCTGGAGTCACCTTTTTTCTGTATTGGCTGTACATGGGCAAGTTTCCAAGAGTCTGGATAGACTCCGGAAGAGTATGATAGGGCAAAAAGTTTGCGCAGAGGTTTAGCCAAAGGTGAGGCGCATTGTTTTAAGACGATAGGGGGTATATTATCGGGTCCAGTGGATTTATTGATATCGAGCTCCTTGAGGCACCTGTACACCTCGCGAGTCCTGAAGAAAACCCTGTCCATTAAATGAGCGCTGTGCTCGAGATCCGGGGGTAGCATATCAATTTGGGGTAAAGAAGAATTGGAAGCAAACAGAGATGCTAATAAATCGGCCTTGGATTTTCTGCCTGTTATCACCTTCTTATCGTGGATGAATGAAGGAGTTGTGGATGAAGTGAAATTCTTCTTAATGGAGCTTACCAAGGACCAGAAGTTCTTGCTACCAGAGGTTGAATTAAAGAGTTTACTTCTCAACTTGTTGTCAAATGAATTTTTGACATTCCTGATGGTGACTTTACAGGAATTTCTTAGTTTTATATACTCTACACGGAGCGATTCACTAGGGGAGCTCTTGTAAGCTCGAAAGGCGGCTTCTTTATTTCTGATTGCATTCATACACTCCTGATTAAACCATCTGTTGGGCCTAGTCTTCACAGATTTGGTAGAATGAGGAATGAACAAATGCATTCCTGCCTGTATGATCCTAGAGATACGGATAGCGGCAGAGTTGACGTTTTTGTTTCGGAAACATTGGTTCCAGTCAGTTAATAAGCCCCAGCCAATTGGCCTTCCCATAATGCCATACCTACAGTTCTTTTAACTGGTTTGGGAGGGGTGGGAAATTTGAATGGGAAACTAGCGCTAACTAAGGAGTGGTCCGAATTGCCGAGAGGTGAATCAACTTCAACAGAGTAACGCGCTGGATGAGAAGTTAAAAAAAGATCAAGGAGATAGGTTCCTTGATCAGCAACATCAGGGACTCTTGTGGGACGATCCACAATTTGGCGTCTGCAAAGAGCTCGACGTCCTTGCCAGAAACACTGGTGCCATTTGAGTAAGTCAGCCATTTTACGTTGTGAACATTGAAATCACCCGCAACGATGATTTCACACTCAGGATTGGACGACAAAAATCCCGAGATTTGTTCGGAAATGGTATCAAAAGATGAAGTGGAGGCTTCGTTACTTATGTTAGGACTTCTGTATAGGAAGCAGAAGAATATGACGTGGCTTTGGAATATGATTTTAACCCAAAGATAGTTGAAATCTGAAGTCGTGTTTGAAAATATTTTACAATAAGCCACGTCATCCCTAACAAATATGGCAATACCCCTATGGGGGGAGAGATTGTGCACTAAAGTGTACCCCGACACCTGGTAATGACCTAAGTCAGTATCGGGTGATATTTGGGTTTCACTAAGTGCGAAGATTGGGGGTTTATAAGTCAATAAGTGGCACTCAACAAAAGAAAAATTCGCATGAAGTCCACGAATGTTACAAAAATCAATAGCAAAATTTGACTTGTAACGGGACTTCGGTTGCGCGGGCTCAATCGCCACGTTTTCGAGGATATTTCCCGGCATTACATTTGCCGCAACCATCAGAGTCAATAAAATTTGTCCGCGTCAAAGTGTTATGCCTTTTGAGACGGGGCAAATTTTATCGACCGACAGATTTTAGCCGCGGCACCTGCAGGACCGAGATGCGAGAGAGGGTAGGGAGCAAGGGTACTTACTTGCGCCGTTCGCCTGTACACCTAGTTTAAGTGTGCCTTGTTTGGCGAATAAATAAATAAATAAATAAAGTTGAAAAGAAATTCATTGTCAACATTCATTGCCCTTGCACGGGGTTGTATGACCTATAGAAACCGAGATACAAGTAAAACTCGGGAAAAACGCGATATCTCCGGCGGCCATCTTTATTTTTTTGTGATTCCGAAATTGTTTTCTTAAAAAGTCACAAGGAACCTGTGGACCAATTTTCAGCCAATTTGGAGTTTTGTCTCCTTTCGTGCCTTTTTTCTAATTTACCCGGACTAAAAGGTGGGGAGTGACCTAGATAAACTAGTATCGCAGGGTATCCTCGAACTAGTGCAATACTCAGACTGGAGCACTCCAATCATCGTGATCAAAAGGAACAGTAGCATCAGGATTTGCGGCGACTATAAATCCACTGTCAATAAAATCCTATAAATCCATTGTCAATTAAACCTCCTTCTTTTCAGATTCCGTCAATAAACGACTTTCTTACCAAACTACACTACAGCTTCCCGTAGATGAACCGTCCTCCAAGTTGCAAACAATAACAACGCATAAGGGATCTTTTCGCGTTAAGCGATTACTATTTGGTATATCTTCAGCCCCTAGCATCTTCCAACCGATTATCTCTGACTTTTATGTGTGTGGGCATTTATCGTCAGTTTTTGCCTTAAGATCTGAAGTTCTATTCTCAAGACAAGAATTTACGGCATGAATTCACGTCGTATCCACTCGGATTTGAAAGCAAGGCGCGAACTGGGCGCGAAAACCATCCACACTCACGATCGCGCTGGTTCGAGGGTGTTCCAGGCGTCAGTCTGGAGTTGGAGCAGAGGCGGTTACGGAGTATTGTGTGGTCTTCATCGGGCCGTACCTGCCGACCTGGTCTGAAAGGCCAGGGCCTGCTGGCGGCCTGTAAGGGAATGGGCCTTTTTGGTGGTGCAGTTTTACACTGTTTCTTGAAAAAAAACGTGATATTTGCCGAGACCTCCTCCGCCCCCCCCCCCCCTAAGCGCCTCACGTGATTAATGGACGACCCCTAGTTCACAAAAGATTTGGATGAATACCCTAATAAATCGTCAAACAATCAATACTTCAATATGAATGAACTGACACAATTCACAACATGATCGTATAGCATTCTTGAAGTAACACTATAGGTTAGCCTTTATATTCTTTAAATTAGTTGGGCTTGTGCATACATGAGGATTAAATATTCTCCAATTACATATTGTCTTCACGAAAATCTATAGAAAATCCCTTTTGGCTATGTGTTTACCAAAATTAATTTCAAACCCAACAATCTGCAAACTTCGGTTTACTAAGCAAATTTTTGGTAAAATGAGCGATTCAGCATTATTTAAATTTTGTAAGAAATAATCGTTAAAGTTTTAATTATCGAAAACATCTCCTCATGCATTACTCTGGCTAATAGGACTCTTAGCAAATCTAGCTCCATCCTATAATTTGAATAAATCTCATCTAAAAGTTCAAGTATCTAATTTCGGTTTATGATCAAAAATCTTGATTCCCTTTATCCATGCATCCCCACAAAATTTCATTGTAATTAGTTTTCATACTCGATCGTTTTCGATAATAACAATTAAAAACCCTATAGTACAGTCAAATTAAGCCGAAAAAAGCGTAATAGCGGAAATGGTCGGGTACAGGCTGAAAATTGGCACAGAGCTTCCTTTTAGGGTTCTTAATAAGGGGTTATAAAGTCTACCGATTTTCTACCCCGGGAACCTTTCTTTTTAGGGGGTTTTAGGGTCAACATATCTGTTTTTTGCAAATGCATCTGAAACCGTAAGTCCTATCATAAAAAAATGTTCACAACGTTTGTAGCTCATACGATTTTCTACAAAAAATGTTATTATACATTTTCCCGTACGTATTACCATTCATGAGATATCACCGTTTTAAAGATTTAAAATATTCATATGAACTCATTCACGACTTGTATAGGTTTTCCTACGTTCAAGTTGGACTACTTTTCTAATTTTTTCAGGGGTCATTCCTGGATGTATTTGGAGGAAAAATGTGTTCTAGATAGGGGGCTAACCACTAAGATACAGGGTGTTCACGAAAAAACAATGTCTTTTTTTGTCATTTATTTAGAGTTGAATAACTCCTAGACCAATTATCGTAAACCAATATACTTAGACTCATCTTTTAGGTCAAAGTGTATTCTTTTATTTGATATAAAGATCAGGAACTTGAGTTGCTCCGTTTAGAAGATATGTAGGTTCAAAGCATGAGCGAAATGTTTAAAAGCCTAATGATATTTTTTATTCAATTTAAAGAATATTTTCTGTTTTTTTTTTACCAAATGGTCCAAATTGGAACAATAATACAAAATTACATATAAATTATGTCAGATAGTAGACAAAACATGATCAACAATGTTTGCTGTGACTATTAAGGTCGATTGTACTTTAAATTGAATAAAAAAATATCATTAGGCTTTTAAACATTTCGCTCATGCTTTGAACCTACATATCTTCTAAACGGAGCAACTCAAGTTCCTGATCTTTATATCAAATAAAAGAATACACTTTGACCTAAAAGATGAGTCTAAGTATATTGGTTTACGATAATTGGTCTAGGAGTTATTCAACTCTAAATAAATGACAAAAAAAGACATTGTTTTTTCGTGAACACCCTGTATCTTAGTGGTTAGCCCTCTATCTAGAACACATTTTTCCTCCAAATACATCCAGGAATGACCCCTGAAAAAATTAGAAAAGTAGTCCAACTTGAACGTAGGAAAACCTATACAAGTCGTGAATGAGTTCATATGAATATTTTAAATCTTTAAAACGGTGATATCTCATGAATGGTAATACGTACGGGAAAATGTATAATAACATTTTTTGTAGAAAATCGTATGAGCTACAAACGTTGTGAACATTTTTTTATGATAGGACTTACGGTTTCAGATGCATTTGCAAAAAACAGATATTTTGACCCTAAAACCCCCTAAAAAGAAAGGTTCCCGGGGTAGAAAATCGGTAGACTTTATAACCCCTTATTAAGAACCCTAAAAGGAAGCTCCGTGCCAATTTTCAGCCTGTACCCAATCATTTCCGCTATTTTTACTATTTTTCCTGTACTACTAAACAAATATCCCTTTTCGCTGTAAGAAAATATTATTGAAGGGGAAATGCTGGCTAAATGGCGAAAACAGTGTCAACCAAGGCAAATAATTTCCCTTTCAAATCAAAAGGCTCAAACCAAACTCAAACTGCAATGAAACAAAAAAGTTTTTAATTAGTTAATTAACGCGATGATGTCAACCTCACTAGGCACGTTACCGAAGCCTTCATAAAGGAATATACACACATATATATACCGTAAACAGGACGAAAGGAGACTACGAGCAGACTACGGATCCCTGCGACCGACGCACCAATCAGTGCCGTATAATATCAAGGAAAAATCAATTTCTAACACAATAGCGTAAAAATTTAAGAACTTGGAAATGTGTTCGGTATGTTAAAGGTAGGCTATCGATTTTCTAGCCACATCTGACTGTCGCCCCAGCCCCCGTCCACCTCCACACCGTCGAGTGTATCCTGTGGCTCACTACATCCAGGATATGCTTTCGGGCTTCATAGTCCTGTACAGCATTGCCGGAGCCCGTACACATGATAGCAGTCCGCTTTTGAAACGTAATTGATTTGGCGACATGAATGAACTTTGCTCAACACAATTAAAATTTCATTGGGAATTTGTTGCTGCAATGTTTCTGGGGCTTTAGTGTAGAAACTTTGACTTATATTGAAAAGTTGCGACTGCTGGCTTGGCGCTAGCCGACTCGAAGGAATGGCATGGCGCTAGATTTGCTCGGGTATTTTGGTCCTTGGGAGTTGAAGCCGAAGTGTAGACAGCTTTGATTTACGCAGTGCTGTTACCCCAAAGTATAGACTAGGATTCATGGTAAAAACAAGTCAATTCCGGTGTGGTTGGAGCTTGGAATTAATACATTATCAAATACACATTCTTTGTGAGAAACTGATAAATACCCCATCGGACGTGGGTGTACGTGGCTTGCCTGAGGCAGGTTCAAGGCCATAGTTTGCGTGGTCTTGCGATGTGGGTTTGAGGGGTAAAAAAACGGAAAGTTGTGTGTGAGGTTGTACACATAACCGTATCTGGTAATGTTCAGTTCTCATATTTATGGTGTTGGGGCTAAATTTTTATTTTCCTAAACTAAAAATATCAATTTTTTAAAAATATATCTAAAAATTTCTGTATACTGCCCATCAACACAGTATTTCACCAGTAACGAGAGACATGTTTTAAGGAAAAGGAATTTTATCACAACTTTAACCGCTGTGGAATTTATGATTATGGATGTACAGCTGGGAGCATACATATAATTAGAAACACTTCTAGCTCACTAATATTTTTAAAATTCTTGGAAACTTGTTCATACCGAAAATAGTGACTTCAACACCCTTTCAGTTACCGCCCAATAACAATTTGTACTCTTATTCTCTCTAAAACCATGCAGACGATAATCAATAACAAGCTTATGGCTTATCTTGAGTTCAACCTAATTTTACACGACAGAAAAACAAAAAAGTCGACTGGTCTATTTGTATATCTTACTCAACTATAGTTTTCATTTATTTGGTGCGTCTCGTCTGGTTGCTAGACATCTCCAAGACTTCCGATAAAGTGTGGCACTCAGCCCTATTGGCTAAAATCAAAGTTAGATGCACTTTCGCTTTGGGTGGGGAAATTCACACCAAGAAATTGTTTATGATCACCTAATAACCCAGAATCTTCGAGGGTCGTCGTGGTCGAAGAGCCGCATACAAGCAAGGTTTTCACACTGCACTGCATTGCAGACTGAGCGATGAGGACTTGAGGCCATGGACTGCAGGGCATCTAATGAGCCTCACAGACACACAAGAGAGGAGGACAGTTTAGCATAGCAGATTGTTAATTCAAGTGTTAAAATGCTCTCGGCCTCACAGAAGTTCAGATCTTCAGGCCCGAACTGACGATAAATGCCAACACACATAAAGATTTTTGTCAGTTTTCCAGGACAGTATAGAAATATCCTTAAGCTTTAGTTTAATTCATGCATACGTTTAGTGTTTGTTGTTGCATTTCTATTTCAGGCAATTATGTTATACCAGAGACACACTTGTATAGTAATTACAATATGAGCAATATTGCAATATACTTCAGGTGTGTCTCTATATACTGAGAAAAAATCTCGGTATACACTGAGTATACTCAACATTGAAACTCAATATCCCAATTGAGAAAAACTTCGTGGTATAGCTCAGTATACCCTAGATTTAAACCGAAGAATAGTCTGGGCATAACCCAAAATGATAATTTCGAGCAGAATTTTAATTCTTCAATTTTGGCAGCACTACCTATCAAAGATTTTTATGTCAGTTGAAGGAGTTAGTTGTTTATCCTTTCCTGTTGTAAATGACAACCAAAACAACTCAGTATACTGATGCAAGTGTGTCTTCAAATTTTTATATTGCAATATGGCAATATTGCAATATCCCGATCTCAATTGCTATACCACAAGTCTGTCTCCGGTATTAGTGATCGTGAAGGATGCCATTTAACATATTCAATAGATCAGTTCTGGTTCGATTACAGATGTCAAGCAGCATGATTAATACTCAGTTAGGGGCCGCATTTCCGACTGAGGCAAAGGCTTTAGATGCCCGGTGTGAGCCTTATAGGCCGATTCGCACAGCGTCCACATTAGGCAGTGGGACTAGCCTGATTTAGGCCCTATCTACACCCCTCCTTTCCCCCACCCCAAATGCTATTCGGACACAGCCCCATAACTCGGGGGCCTCGGTGGTCTAGAGGTAAGGCGCCTGACTGCTTTCCCAGAGGTCCCGGGTTCGACTCCCGGCCAGCCCCACGGTCCTTCGCCTTTTCCACTTTCCCATCCACATAACTTCCCTTCTTTCTTCTCCCCTCTTTACATTCCTGATTCCTCCTGTCATAGCCTTCGCTAGTCCTTCCCCGCTCCACCAAGCGCATGTCATCGGTTGGCTGATGAGATTCAACTCGTTTAAGGAGGCATAACACTCCAGCGAGTTGTTTCTTCTCAAATGCCCCGATGCCAGAGTCGCGAAATGGTTGGAAGTAGATGGAATAAAAATATTGCGGCTAGGTTGTGGCAGCTCCTTCCTACTTCTCTGTCTCTTTCTACTCTCTATCTTCCGGCTAGAGCTGCTGTTCGACATTCTATACGAAAAAAAATAGATTGTCGAACAGTACAAAGGGGGATTTCCCTAAGCCTCTAGTCTATCAAATAAAAAAAAAAAAAAACTAAAGAATTTAAAACTATAAAACTCGACATTTTAACGATTGTCTGTTCACGTGCTCCAAACCCACAATGATTATACTCCGCCTGTGTGCTGGACAAGCATCCCTGTACTATTAAGAGGTTCCTCCTCCAGCTATCAGCCTGTCCTATATTATACAAATCCTAAGATTATACTCTTAAGAAGAAGTTATACCAGATGACTGGAAGAAATCGATTATATGTCCAATCTACAAGAAAGGAGATATATTAACCTTTGAAAACTATAGAGGACTCTCACTCCTCAGCAACAGCTACAAAACCTTCACAATCCTTGTGAAACGAAAACTAGAACCTACAGCGGAAGGCCTTATAGGAGAATATCAAGCTGGTTTTAGGAAAAACAGTTCAACATCGGCCAACTGCTGCCTTAAAGCAAATTCAGGAGAAAGCCTCGGAAAGGAATATAGATATACACCAGATATTTGTCGGCTTTTAACAAGCATATGACGCTATAAACAGAGAGAGGCTGTACAGGATCCTATTGGAATTAGGAGTCCCCGCAAAGATGGTACGACTGATCAAATGCTTAACTTATGGCTCACTGGCGAAAGTAAGGATCCAAAATGCAACAACATAAGAGTTCTAAGTGGGGCAAAGTGTTAGACAAGAGGATGGGCTGGCCGTAATGCTCTTCAACGTCGCCCTAGAATGGGTGATAAGAAAAACGTCAGTACAGAGAAGTGCGTCCATAGCAACTCAATCTGTACAACTACTTGGATATGAGGATGACGTGAATATCGTGGGTAGGTCCTTTTTGGCAGCAAAAGAAGTTTATGTCGAACTAAAAGAGGCGGCAAAAGACATAGGCCTGAACATCAATGAGGAGAAAACAAAATTGATGCAACATTCCAGAGTTGGAAGATTTAGAACGAGAAGAAATATAACTATCGACGAACACAATCTAAAAGTAGTCCATAAAACAATCTACCTTGGGTCTACAATTACAAAAAGAATTTTGTGACTTCTCTCCTTTACATAAAGAGATCATTGTTTCACCACGAAGCCTTTCGGTTAATACTTCGAGGTTTCGCATAGCTGCTAGTTTCGAAGGCTGTGATGATGGTTTCCTGCAGATTAGTAGAGACAAGGTCGAGATCGGCCTAAGTGTTACCAACATGGCTAACTCTAACCTGAGGGCTCCCAGCCAGTCTACCGTGGAATCCTAATTGCTTCCGAGGATATTGCATAAGCTCTCAAGTTACACCTAATATGTCTATGATCAGACATTGATGGCTCACTTGAGACGTGACAGTTCAGTATTCGTGAGCTTACGATTGTGCTGGCAGGAGCCAAGTCAATCAACTCTTGCCTAGTCACATTATAAAATGTTTGGTTCGTCCCCCTCGTTCATAAGCTGTAAATTGTAGGTTGTAATGAAATAAAGGGTGGTACGCGGTGGCATCGCAACCAATCACTATCTAAATGTTCCTTCTAGCGCAGTCATCCACAAGTCTCCTAACATTTGACGGCGGTGGGGCAGACTCCTCTCCAGGGAGGTAAGCCGAGGTTATGACAAGCCTGAGCGTTCCTACGTCTCCGGGTAGCACTACCTCCGCCGCTACCAGATCTCTGGATACGAACTGTGAAAGAAGAGGCAGGTTAGTCGTTTCCCCATAAACAGTGCTGCTCTAAGGCAGTCATGCTCGGTCGAGTAAATCAGTCTGCCAGCATTAGTACCGTGGCCACATATTCTTCCTCGGTACACCTATGACTTTTAGATTAGGACCACATCTCAAATGTCCGAGGTAACCCTTTTTACAAGTATTGCAGAGGCAGCCTTGGCGCGATGAAGGTTTATCTGGACAAGCTTCAGTACTCATTTCCTAAAGGGATTATTTCCCCTCCCCTGTTTGAGAGCCTTTTTGGGCTGGGAGATTTCCCCCTCGAGGATTGGAGTGGTGGTTTTAGAGGCCCAGCATCGCCTATAGTTGCAATAGAGGAAACATTCGTTCCCAGAGTGGCTTCCCGGCGGTTCCGCCAGCAACACCAACCTCTCTGGAGACTATATGGTTATTTGTGTTGGATGGTGGGGCATTAATTCTTTCCCCAGCCACCTGCAATATTGAGATGGTGGAGGGACTCACCTCCTTGTTAGAGGAGCCCTTCCACCAAGCTCTCACATTGGAGCTTACCTCTACCATTCCCGGAGCAGGCTCCCGCGAGGTATCAGATGGTAGTCTCGGGGTTTCTACTTCCTTGGTGGCAGGAGCGAAACTGGTCGCAGTTGCTCACGAAGTGCTGAGGGAACATTGCTGGTGTCAGCCTTTGGCATGGGCTTTTCTTTAGCCTTGATCCTAAGATGTGCCCAACCAAACTTGTAGCCAATTCGGCCGCCCGTCCGCCTCAGCTCGTCAATAGACCTTTGGTCCATAGAGAACGTCATCTGTGTGAATGGTGAACGGTGCACTTTGTGGAGTACTTTCCACTCTTGCAACCTTAGAGTCCTGTTTGTTATCCACTTTAATATAATATCAGTAAGGTCTTCAGTTGCAGCCGGGAAGTACCTGCCACAACCTGGCTGTGACACAAGCCGATTTAATTTTTGAAGTTTTTTTCTAATTCCAAGGATATGATTAAACGGCCATTGAATAACTTTGAATAAAGAAAGCAGAACACGATAGTAACGATAATCTTAATTAAATTGTGTAATAGCGAATCAATAATAATGTTGGCTTATAAGAGGACTATGTAGCATTTCCCGGTCAATAATATAACACAGTGTTTCCTACAAAAATCCCTGCTGATGTTCAACAACTGAATAACACAACAAAAGTAAATTTGTCAATAGTTTTTACTACAAGATATTTTCATGTCGACATAATCTTGTGCTCAGGTAGAAAAAATGTAAACAAACTGCAGCCACACAACCTTGAAAAATTCTACAAAATCCATTTCATTTTCCGTAGCACATTGTAATATTACCATAGTGGAATTTTGCAGGTAGCAATATTGTGGAGCTCATTGTAATTTATATGATCTGCACCAAAACACGACGACCAGCTGCATAACAACTTGGCACAGTTCCCCATGTCCTAGATTCTTGTGTTATTCAGGATTTGCTAATACGATGAAATGTAGATGAAAATAGAGGGGGGGGGGCGAGGGGGAAGTACCAAAATCATTTTGAATAGATCCTTTTTGGAGACAATATGTGTTTTAAAATCAATATGAGACAAGAATGGACACACGTCAACGCAACACTTTATTAGGAGCTTATATTATGGCTGTACCTCATATCCTTTGTAAGGATCTCGGTACTCGGTTTGAAGTCCGTACGGGTACGGGTGTTCTGTTTGTGTGGTAGTGGAATTAATAGATAATTTTTTTTTTCAATTATCTATCATAATGGCAGTCCTGTAGCTTGCATAAGCTGAATGAAGTGTCAGAATAACGTTGGGAAGCTAGGCATCTTTGTTCATGTCGTCTTTTGTCACAAGTAGTTGCAATCGAGATGTACTTTTGTTCTGTAGTTGACATAAAATCGATTCTGCATTCTGCTGTATGAAGGAGGCCTTGCGGTTCCTGGGACATTATGCACACTCGAAAAAAAACAAAGTTCATGATTTTCTGCTTCTGCCTTTCCTTTTAAGGCATATATGCAATATTTTTCTTCATGGTTTTATTGTTAAAGAAAGGGAATTTTAATCTAAAGCCATGAAAAACAAATTCAACATTTTAACTTGAAGTTCTTGTTCGTCAAGACAAGCACATGTTCAAGGACCTTCACATACATTCATATAATAACAAGATTGATTTTTCCACCATTATATGTTTGATTCACCAATATTTTCAGCCCAAAATGGCCTTCGAATCTAGAAATATACTCTTCACAGCTTTCGCCTTTAACTTCGCTGTAAGGCATTTCAAGGCCTTGCACTGTACACTTAAAGGCTTCAATAGGTTTTCACCTGAATATCCTTGTTACGCTTTGGTTATATTTATACGTACTTGGACACTGCAATTCCCCCACCCCCCCCTTAAATCTCTGCTCTAGATTACTGCAGGATATTTTATTGTAAAAGTTGTTCCATTATGTGTGAAAAAAAATATTCGATATTGTACCTACAATAATTTTTTTATGTCAAAGGAGTTAAAAGTTGAGAAGGGATGGGTAGTTGAAAAATTAAATTAATATCGAACAGATACACATTATGTAGGTATTGTTTTTTTTACCAATGATTTTATGAATTTATTTTTAAATTGGCCTCATGGGGCTATTGTGGATTTAATACAAGTACGAGAATCGGGTTCACCAACATAATGGCCGACGGGAGATTACTATTAAACAAAATAAAACTCGTTGGCTTAGTTTTTATTATTTTTTTTTATCTGAAAGACTAGAGTCTCAGGAAAGGCCCTTTATACTGTCGGCAATCTATTTTCTTCGTATAGAGTGTGCAATGTCTAACAGCAGCTCTAGTCGGGGAAGGAGGGAACTGCCACAACCTACTCGCGTTATTTTTAGTCCACCTACTTCCAACCATTACTATTGCGACTTTGACATCGGGGTATCGAGAAACAACTCGCTGGAGTGTTATGCCTCCTGAAACGAGTTGAATCTCATCAACCAACCGATGTCATGCGCTTTGGCGGAGCGGGGAAGGGCTAAGGGAGGCTATGACAGGAGGGAACAGGAATGTAAAGAGGGAAGAAGAAAGAAGGGAAGTTATGTGGGTGGGAAAGTGGAAAAGGCGAAGGACCGTGGGGCTGTCCGGGAATCGAACCCGGGAACTCTGGGGTAGTAGCCAGACGCCTTACTCCCTAGGCTACCGAGGCCTATTGCACTCTCGTCAGTCTCAACTAAGGGTAGATATTTATTCTCCAGTCTTCGAGAACAGAGTGTTTTCGACAATGTATGGCTTTTCCATGCTTTCATGCACGACGCACCCGACTCCCCTTGCATTTATGGTAAGACCAAAACCAACCAGATTATCTCCATTCAACAGGAAGGTCTCCCCACTGACCGTAATGTTTTGCTTAATCTTTATACTCTGTATCGTAGTCAATATAAGATTACATCTCAACAAGTTAGTGAGGATCTAGCCACCTCTGCCTCGTATGTGAGATTCGTACATGTATCCCAGCTGCAAAAAAGTCGACATGAAATGGCTAGATATTATCGCCCAGAACTAGTCATCTCTCAAAAAAAACACTCGGCCCTTAACCAAACCAAACCCCTCTGTATACGTACGATACCACTCTTTTACTACGATTGCAGTGATCTCGTATTATGGATGGTCAACGGAATGATTCCTAAATGAGATTTTGGACAGCGATTGGTCAATATACAGATGCGACAGAGACTACAATTCCACGAATCTCTCGAGAGGCGGAGGAGTACTTATTGCCGTCAAGGACTCCTTAGTTACTGAACTAATTTGAGCATGTTTTCACATGAGTCAAATCGGGTAAGAGACATAGTTTTCGGCATATTTTACATACCTTCTAACTGTGACAAATCTAAATATGATAATTTGTTTCAGTGCCCGATTCTGAAACGTCATTCAGTAAGATTTTAGCTATGAGCCTAATCACATCGAAAAAGCGCGCTGAAATTGTAGCGCTTTACAATGAAAACAATCGTTCAATTGTGAAGATTGTGTGTGCTTATTGTAAAAAATATTGAAAAACTTGACGCCTTCAGAAAACATATTTCGTAGTTTGGTGAAGAATTCACTCCACTTGCCGGGCCGTCCTATTCGACCACGTATTCGACACTTCAAAGAAGTTGTTGAAGCGGTAATATAGAGTGTTGCCGATAATACAAATGTGTCGTATCGCCGCCGATCTCAGGAGCTAAACGTGAGTGGAACGACTCTAAGGAGGATTATGAAGCAAAATCTTCGTCTCTTCTCATACAAAGTATAAGTACTCAATGATTTTTTGTCAACGGCTATTGGGTAATTATATTAACCAGACAGTATCATTTTTCACACTACTATCTTCAACATCATTGCCAAATATGTGCCCAGAATAAAAAAACGAGATAAATTATTGGAATCATAGCTAGATAAGAACGTTCGAACTCTTCATTATTAATTGTTTAAGGTGATTAAAACCACGTCCAACGTTAATGCGGACCTACAAATAGTGTACACTAGGTTAGCCTCAGAATTTTTTCTTAGGTGTCGGGAGGCCTGTACTACTTACCTCATCTTTATGGCAGATAGCATAATAATGGAACCCAAAATATTTTTTGACCCTCCAGCGGACTCCATTTTGCGCGACAGCTCTCAGCTCTGACTAGAATCTCCCAGTTGTTGCGGCCTCTGCTAGTAGGTTTCTCCTCCAGGTTGTTCTAGTTCTTCCGACTAGAAGGTATCCTTACAGATTCCAGTCACAGGCCTGTTTGACTAGATTCTCGTTTTCGCGTCGCAAGGAGTGGCCAATCCAATTCCATTTCCTTCGCCTGATTTGGTCGTCTATCCTTTCTTAGCCGGCACGGCGCCATAGTTCTTCATTTGAAATTCTATCTTGCCAGCGGTTTTTAAGATACGAAATAGGCATCTATCGATGAAAACTTGTAAGCGCCTTGTAATGAATTGGGTCACTTTCCATGTTTCGCAACCGTACAAGAGAACTGCCTGAAAGTTGAAGTTGAACAGCTGCAGTATGGTGTTAGTTGATCAGTGTTGATCTCCATATGCGGAACAAGCATGCATATGCGCCTCGTGCTTTCTTTATTCTGGAACTGACGTCTTCTTCTGCCCTAAGCCTGCTGGACTGCTTTCGGTTGCCAAATTGTTTAACATGGTTTTGAGGTCCTGGTGTCTGTGGGCCAGAAAGCAGGTATCATCCTCGTAGTCGAGATCCTTAAGGCGGTCTAGCAAACCCCATTGCCTGTTCTACTATCTAGAGCGCTCACAAGGATGTTATTACTATAAGAAGTAGTAATGGCGAAAGTGGGCATCCTTGACGTACTCCTGAACTCACCTCAAAGCTGTCGGATAATTTTCCATTATGGAAATTGTTGTATAAGGCTTTTATCAATTCTATTATTTTATCAGGCAGTCCACGTCGCCGTAGTGCCTGCCATATAAAGTTCCTATTGACCGAGTAGAACACTTTCTCATAGTCGACGAAAGCAAGGAAAAGGGGGGATCGCAATTCAGTAGACTTGTCCACTATGATTCGCAAAGAGTTATATGGTCTATGCAGGTCTATGGTCGTTTCATTGTTATTTAGATTACGTTTAATACGAAAAAATGTTTTAAAAAATGCTTTTAACATGCCAGTTTGACAGTAAAAGTTCTGGTCTTCTTATTTTTTATGTACTAGTGTGCTTTAAAATGCTTGGTTTAATAGATACTGCTTAGCTAACAATAGAACAGTCTATAAAATTTGGCAAATTTTAGAAAAAGTCGCCATCGATCCAGTCTCTTTTATTTTGAATTGCGTTTGTTGCCATATCTGTATTCAATACTTGGACATATCCATGTTACACAGGATGACATCCCCAATATTAAGCGATTTATATAAAGCTGGCGTACCAAATCCCAGAAAAACAATCTTCATCGAACAATAATGGGAGTTACCTTCGAACGTGATAACGTACATCTCGGATGATTTTACAAAAAAATTATCGAATTTAGTTCTTCTTATTAAATGGCGCTATGGTCCTTGTAAGACTCTTCTTTCAGTCTCCATGTCTTGCTAGTCCTCTCCAGTTTTTTTGTACTAAGTTTCCGTATATCTTCTAGTAGATCAACCAATCACAAAGTTCTTTGTAATCCCACGCTTCTTTTTCCGTATGGTCTACAGTTCAAAATCCTGGCTGGCATTCTTTCTTCAGAAGCTCGTACAACGTGTCCGAGCCATCGTATTCTACTAAATTTTATATAAGTATCTATATTTATTTCGTCATACATTTCTTCAAGTTCTTCGTTTGTTCTAATGCCCCACTGGTTTTGGATAACCCTTACAGGACCAAATATTATTCTTCGGATTCGAAGATATTGAACTGATATTGTATGTGTTTGTTAAATGTCCAAGCCTCAGGCTAGAACTAGCGTTTTATATAATTCCACTTTTTTATGTGATAGTCTAAGCTCAAGTGTCACCCTTTGTACTACTAGTTCGTCATGTCGTATTAGTCATGGTGCAATGTCCAGTAGTAAGCTTAGCTCAAAGGATAGAGAGAAGGATACAATGGGTTAGGGGAGACAGGGGGTGGAAATGGCGATGAACCTTGCGTTTGAGCTCTTGGGTGTTGTATGAGTTCAGGAATACTGACTTTGGAAGGTTTTCCACAGACGAGTTGTTCTTGGCATAAACGAATTCCTAGATCGGAGTGTGCACGAAGATAAGGGCTGTAAACTCTGGAGGGGGCGGAGCCGAGCGGGCAAGTCTTGTGTTGCGGGAGAAATGTTGCCGTGGAGGCATGAGGTTACTTATTTCAATGGAGCAGTCATTATGATAAAAGCGATAAAATTTGGTGGTGGCTTAATCCAGCGTTGCCAGATGATTTTGTCGAATATCCGTAGATTGCGACTTTCCGAGGTTTGAAAATTCCGTAAAAATCCATTGCTCCGTATTGTTGCTCCATTTGGCTGAAAAGTTCGTAAAATACGTTTTCTACAATAAATTTAGCCGGGAAATTTGAAAATATATTAATGTAAATATTTATAAAAAAAGAAAACTTTTTAAAAGTATTTATTTTAGGTAATTTAAATTTACATTTGGAAGGATAAAATGCTTTAAGTGAAATTAAAGGTGTTTAATATTTAATCTTTGACAATCATTTGCACGAATATAACATAAACTTTAGAAAACTATAAATGCATAAAATGATCATAAGAGTAATTATCAGTAGATGTGTTTTCTACTGATAAATACTCTTATCCATCATTTTGACCATATCGGTAAGATCAACCGATCATCGATTACAAGTAACTCACTTAATGCCTTTTCTAGGAGGAGTGATTTCCTCTTCGGAATCGATGCCGTTCATTTTTTTTTACAACTTTTGTCATTCACTGAAAATGAATAAATATTATATGACATCACACAAAAATTACACTAATATAAAAAGTATTGAAAATTGCAAAAAAAACATATACTACGTGTTTTCAAAATAAAACATGCGATTCGGTTAATTACCGTAAATTGTTTCGCATTTACACGACCGTTTTTATAAACAGGAATAATCATCGATTTCTTTACCTTTTGATTTTATTGAGTCCCCGATGCACTATTGTCCGAACTGTGTACAAACCGCACGTTTTGAATTTATTTGGCACCTCGCACTTCTTTTTCACTTTGCACTCAAGAAAATTTTACAATGTTGCTCCCCGAATCAGGGAATTTAACAAGTTATTGTTGGGTTTCGGATTGCCAACATCCCTCAATTCCCTGAAACATCGAGTCTCGAAAAGAGGTTCGATTTATCTCAACTTTGCGGAAATTTAAAAAAAAATACAAAATGGCAAAAATAATTTTTAAAATCCGTTAATTCCGTAAATTTATTGTACTATTCCGTTAAAATTCCGTATTTGAGTTATAATCCGTTGAAAAATCCGTTATTTTTTTTCTCTTTCGAAATATCCGTGTTTCTACTGAGAAATCCGTAGGTCTGGCATCACTGGCTTAATCAATCTTTATACCCCAATCTATTGAAGAGCAAATGGCGCTATCATCAATAAGCTCGAAAGCGCCTGTTTGGGCCTTGTCCAGCCAAGCTAAAGCCCTGACCTAATATTCCGTACCGTACCGTAACCGTAAGTGCCGTAACCTACGAACATAAGTGTTCATATGGCACCGACCTAAATTGACTTAATAAACTTGCCGAATGTTCGTTAAATTCTCGAATGGTCCGTAATGGTGCCGTAAGAATGGCACGAAACCTTAGCATCCGTTAGCTATTTAAAAAACTTGTTCACATTTTAACAATTTTTTTAAAAATTGGAGCAGTAAATGACTTGAAATATTATAATTATTACCCTACACAACAATCAGTGAATAAAGAATTGTCCTGAATCCAATTTTTTGATTTTTAGAAATGTTACACGGTAATATCCGTGGATGTTTCTCATTTTATTTATTGCGCGATTTTTATTCCTTCTTTTCCTCTGATCACTTCTAATCTGTTTGTAATGCTCCACAGCTTAAATAATGCAAATAAATCTCTTAAATCTTTGTTTATGCTATCCATTTTGCACTTGTCACTTGCCACTTTACGTTTTCATTTAGGGCATCTGTCAAATAGCCGTAACTGAGCTCAGATTCGTTCAATTTTGTTACGGTACGGTACGGAATATTAGGTCCAGGCTTAAGATGGTTCTTGGGGCCCGGCCCAGATATACGAGTTGTATTCGAGCTAGGACGATGTGGGACTTGTAGATTATAGCCCTGGCGGAGGACTGAAGGAGGAATTTGCACCTTTTAATGAATCCTAGGCACTGGGATGCTTGTTTGGCAATTTGGAATATGTGTTTAAGGTCTGGCGCGTGCTTATCAAAACTATAATTATATATGTTTGTCGTCCAATATTTGGTTGCATTCAAGATATTTCATAAGCCTTCTATTTACTATTGTCTCCATAATTTTGGATAGAATAGAAGTAATTGCTATTGGACTTTCCATTGTCTTGAGATTTCTTTGATCTTTAGAATCAGACTATTGCGACTATTGGTTTTATTTGCGGATTTCGTCCTTTCTACGGTAATCACTGTCCTTCTGTATAAATACATAATTGCCTACAATTTCTACTCTATGATGGTCAAGGCTTCGTCCTAATCTGTAGGTTCTGGCGTATCGTTTTCTGGGTCATCTGTATTAAGGTTATCTGCTTCTCTTTAGGGATTATGCTCTCTTGGAAGAATTAGAGACTATTAGAGTATTTTCCCCATACATACTACTAGCTATAGTACCATATTCTCTTCTCGTGCAGGTGGGTTTTTATCCTTCATTATGTTTACTCTTTTGCAGAAACCCCTAGCACCTTTATCATTGTAGCTTTGTTTAATTGCACTTATTTATTCTATTGCGGAAGGAGTCTCGTTTTTTCTCCTTTTCTTTTTCTTCTGCTTACGTATTTTTCATGATTTCCTCTTGCCATTCTTGTTAAGTTGGACTGTCTGACCTGTTTTTTTAATTAAATGCTTTTTACATTGAATATCAAACAAAGGCTTGTTTCTGCATTTTTTTTTTATTGAGTTCCAAATCCGTTTCCATTTCCAGACTCCATGTTTTTTCCTCTAACTTTGTTGTTAGCGTTCGAGCTTAGTTAGGAAGTTCTAATGCAGCAACCAACTAATTGCATGTGGATTGATCTCTCTAAAACTTATCTGCCCCTTAGAGTAACAGAAAAGGCAACAAATTAATAAGCTAATAGTAAATATTATTAAAATAAACCTCGCATTCTAGTAAGCTCAAGGTATAGAGAAAATTAAACATTGTCTTGAAAAATGTGACAAAACATTTGAACTTGAGGCATCACCTTTTCACCTTGTTCAAAATGGTCAGTCAATTAGTACATATATATTTATTTATTTTGTAGGAACCAACATTGTTTACATAGCACGCTTCAATAATACCACCCATTAATTGATATACACCATCGTTTTGAGTATCTGCCATCATTTTAAAATTGTTAAAATTGGCCAGTTCGTGCAGATGAGTACTTATAATTTCAGATTGATATAAATTTATTAAGGACATTTTAGGTGCTACGAAAATTTCGATTGAGGGTCCTCTCTCAAATGACCACTCCGTGTGGAAAATACATCACTACCAACAATCATGACACAAATTTTATTGTGATGTTAAGAGGAAAGATAACAGAAAATTGTAAGAATTTTGTTAAAACGATTTCAACTCTAATTTAGGAAAGTACCCACTAAAATGGAGCCCATGGATATAATATTAAATACAAGGTGTTAATGTAAAAACACATATTTTTAAAGGTAATCATTTTTTACGTTGCTTTCGATTGACAAAAACCCTTGCTTATGTATAATATGTATATGTGTTTATTAATATTCCAGATTAGTTACAAAAGCATATTCCTACCTAGAATCTATATCTTTGCAGAGATATAAAATATTATATTAGATATTATTTATCTATAGCCTCTGAACTTCTTTATCAGTTACAATATAGAGACAATTAAAAAGTGTAATTAAAGGAACTTATCCTATTGTCTTTATAACACACAAGTTTCACGGATTTACAAGGAACTTATAAATTTGTAAATGAAAAAGTACACCTCGTGCAGATGGTTTGATAAATTAACTTAGCTCGCATACAAATAGATGATACATCAATTGTACATAATATTATATATTATAGAGTTTCTTCCCTAATAATAATTAACAATCACTCCATGATTGATAGTTGCTTTAAAGAACTTCATATATGAAAAAATTTATAAAATTTTAATTGAGAATTTTAGTTCCTTTTTATGTACGGGAAAATAGCAAAAGAAATTGATAGAGATTTTACGTACCCTAGGTAACTTTAAACTCATATTTTCTACTTTGGTAGAATGAATTTAATGAGTTTTTGTGATATTTTAGCAAGAAATTGAATGAATAAATTGTACAAAACTAAACTTGATTTCTTTGAAAATTTCGGCAACGTGGGCTACTTTGATTCATAGGAGGCTTTATGAGGCTTTATGCCTGCCCCACACGATAATACTTTTCGATCGTTTTTTCATCAGCTAAGTGCCTGTGTTAAGTACCTGTTCGAAACGCGCTGTGATATCTCTGCATAGTTTGTTGTTACCTAAGTTTGTTGTTTGTTGCTACCTTAGCTTTTTTATATAGTCTCAAATAATATGGTCCATAAAAAAACAGAAATGATTTTACACTTTAGAATATCTTACATTTACGGCATTGCAACCGCGGACTTGACTAACGAAACCGGACGAGGTCTACAAAACATAGATCATTAGAGACCAGTAGTGTTGACAAAAATTACTGCGGACTACGGACAAACAGGAGAAGGTGAATTTTTTGGGGGCCTACTATCAGGGAATTTATTCCGTGATCACTAGTTCCCATGAAAATATTGACTTTGAAAATACGGCTTTGATATAAAACTTCAAAAAGAAGCTTGAAAGAAGCTACCCAGTGAATAATATTCTAGAGGCCTAAGCAAACTCTACTTTCATTGCAACAATCGTGCTCCTCCTCATATTCCGCTATCTGAACAATAAAAAATTGTCTGGTCTGGATGATATTCTGAATATTATTCTGAAGCTTCTGCCCCAGGTCACTGGGAAATTTCAGTGGTGCTCGCCATATTTAAAAAGAGTAAGGCCAAAAGTAGCCAGCTAATCTTCGGCCAACAATTCGGAAGCCGACTTTTCAGCAAGGTGTTTGAATTAGAGACTAATAGATCTTTATCCAGATAGGTTGAAGAAAATAAGACAACTCCATATAACTAGTTCGGATTCCGGTCGGCGCATAACATGGCTACTATCCCAGAGGTCCCGGGTTCGAATCCCGACAGCACCACGGTCCTTCGCCTTTCTCACTTTCCCCGTTTACATAACTTTGCTTCTTTCTTCTTCCCTCTTTACATTCCTGATTCCTCCTGTCATTGCCTTCCCTAGCCCTTCCCCGCTCCAACAAAACGCATGCCATCGGTTGGTTGAAGAGATTCAACTCGTTTCAGGAGGAATAACACTCCAGCAACTTGTTTCTCGATGCCCCAATGTCAGAGTCGCGATAGTAATGGTTGGGAGTAGGTGGAATTAAATATCGCGACTTGGCAGCTCCTTCCTTCACTTCTCCCTCTTCACTATCTTCCGACTAGACCTTGCTATTCGACATTGTACTCTATACGAAAAAAAAATATTGTCGACAGTACAAAGAGGCTTTCCTGAGCCTCTAGCCTTTCACATAAAAAAATAGCGACAGACGCAGGGGCGGCGGCGCTTTCTTATGTGCGAATGGTGCACTTGCACGGGCGCAATTTACCGGAGGCACAATTTCAGAAATTAAGATTTAAAAAAAGTTTAAAGTTTTGAAAAAAAAAACTATTTTCACGGGTGCGCATGAAAATGTACAAATTTACCCAAGTTTTGTCATTGTAGTTTCTCATGCTCGTGGTGTAAGTTTCCAGAGATAGCTTCATGCTTCAAGATTATTATAAAATTTTACTCTAAAAATGTTACTCGAGATTTTACTCAAAAGCTGAAGGAACATACCTTCATCTTCGAGAATCAGAAGCAAAAATTCCGCAAAAAGGTTGTATCAAACTGAGTGACAGTCTCACATATACTGAGTTTCCAAGAGAGTTCAACCAGAGTTGAACCCGAGTTGAACTCCATGGAAACAGTCGCAGTCAAGAGTTTTCGTTAAAGATTTTCAACTCTGCTCAACTCAACGAAAATAGGTAGATTGAACAGAGTTCACGCACACAATTACAAACGGGATTGTCAAATGTTAAAAAAGTCAAAATGTCGCGCCTGTTTATAACATTTCTGTTATACAACGAACACAATAAATTAATTTTATGGTCCATGATCACTATTTTATAATAACAAAAATATTACGTCAAATTTAAAAACAGCTGCTTGCTTAATACAAGTACACATTCAGCTGTCTGTACACAGGCAGAAAAGTCAGCCATGGAAACGCATAGAGTTGAGTCGTTGAGTTGAAGTGTCATTTCAACTCAACCTCAACTCAACTCGACTCCCATGGAAACTCGGTAATAGAGATCTGCGGCAGTTCAGGAACAGTCGTGGATGTTGGTAGCGACAGAATTAGGAGCCTTGAGGGCCGCTTGGCTATCCGATAGAATACATTCTAGAGCCTCCTAAATTGCAGTGACTTCCGCCTGGAAGACGCTGCAATGGTCTGGTAGACAAAGAGAGCTATTCATATTTAATGCCTCGTAAAAGATACCACGACCTACGCGGTTCCGAATTTTTGAACTATCTGTGTGTAGATGTAATCTCTGGCCGCAATGATACTACCTTTAACTTCTAACAAATTAATATGGTCTGTTCCACACGGGCCAACTAACAAAAATTGGCTGTAATCGTCCATTTCCTTTTGAAATTTGATGAAGAGTCGTATGGGTTTTCACAAGGACCAACTTTTTCATCGAACATTGCGTTAGAATGCTTAAGCTTGTTGTTGTTGTTTTTAATCTTAATTCTCCCTTCTGCCATCCTTTTTCTTTTCTTTTCCTAGCAAAAGGGAGACAAAAAACAACAACAACTTCATTGAAAGAATGCAGAAGTTCAAAAAACCTGCCCACCCGATAGTATCGTCCTACTCTCCTACTTCTACCCAAACTACGTTTTTAGCAGATTTGTGGTTGGATCCTATTCTCTCGGTTGGATCCTCTATTCCCTATTGAATCCCTATGTAATCTTTTTTTATGTTATACGCATTATTATGATGCAGTCTTCAATTTTGCGCAAACTATGAAGATTATTTCTCCCATCAAGCGAGTGTTTGTGAATTTTTCCCTTGCTCTTCACTGCGTTCAAAAATGACCAGTTTATGGGGCGCAATATGTCAAAAGTGCACCGGGCGCAAAAATCCCAAACGTCGGCCCTGGACAGACGAATCGCTTTATACGGCGACTGTAATAAATGAATAGAATACACGGCTTTATATGAAGGCGTACATTCTACAGACCAGCGGGTTATGGCAAGTAGAATGGGTTTATGTTGCTATTTCCATGTGTTTCTGTGTGCTTGTGTAGAATATTCGACTGTCGAAATGGATATCTTTGTCGCCGTCGATCTTATTGTGTGCACATAACGAATAACGCCGAGACTTTCGCCTTAGCCGACGAAAATCGTTTCGCCGTCGCCCTTAGCATGTTTAGAGCATTAGTGAGACCAATGTAGAGCCTAGTATGATTCAACATATCCCCTCTAGTATTGAAAAGCTTTGAAAATGGTTACGGGCGTGCTTAAGCTTGTATCGAGCACACCAATCTGGCTTTACTAAGTTTTATTCTAACAATGTTCTCTACGATAAGGCATTTGTTAATAGGATCGACAGAGGCTTTTATATACCTACCTAGATTCCAAAACATTCTTCCAAGATATAGCAAGCTTGCCTTTCTTCTAACATAAGCATTGCAATGTACATGATAAACGATTTATTATAACAAATGAAAGGGAGTATCAGCGATGACATGGATGTTCAAAATTCCCTGAGGTTTAGCACACGGGTCTCACAGAGAGAAGAGAGTTGCATCCAATGCGAATGCTTGGTACTACTGGTTGAAGGATATCCCATAATCTAATACCCTTGACACACTGCAGCATCGAATAAACATTGAATTATCATTCGGCTATCGTGCACAGTGTGTCATGTCCAATGTTCATTTAATAACTTCATTCGTCATTCAATTGAATGTCCAAATAACTTCATTAAATGAAGATGGAAGTGAAATTGGGAAATTATCGAACTTGGGGGCCTCGGTAGTCTAGGGGTAAGGCGCCTGATTGCTGTCCCAGAGGTCCCGGGTTCGAATCCCGGCCAGCCCCAGGGTCCTTCGCCTTTTCCACTTTCCCACCTACATTACTTCCCTTCTCTCTTCTTCCCTCTTTACATTCCTTCTGTCATAGCCTTCAGTCCTTCCCCGCTCCACCTTGCGCATGCCATCGGTTGGTTGATGAGATTCAACTCGTTTCAGGAGGCATAACACTCCAGCGAGTTGTTCTCGATGCCCGATGTCAGAGTCGCGAAATGGTTGAGAGTACGTGGAATAAGAAAATATATCGCGGCCAGGTTATGACAGTTCCTTCCTCTCTTCTTTCTCTCTCTCTCCTCTCTCTATCTTCCGGCTAGAGCTGCTGTTCGACGGTGTATACGGAAAAAATAGATTGTCGACAGTACAAAGGGACTTTCCCTAAGCCTCTAGTCTGCCACATAAAAAAAAACTTTCCATGAACTCTCCAGTAAAATTTCCTACTGTTATTCAGAATGTCAAACTGTTATTCAGAATTTAGAATTTAAAAGAAATGGTACTAGTCCATTCAAAACGCGGGGGGGGGGGTGTTCCAAAATAACACCGTTAAGAAAATCGAACCCTAAAGGTTTTTGGGGTCGCTGATCACGAAAATCGAGGTCCCGCGGTCCTAAAATTAGGGCGTCACCCCTAAAAATGCAAAAAACACCCCTTTTTAGGGGGTTTTCGCGATTATTTCAATAATAATGAAAACTAATGCGATGAAATGCACTTGTTTTAATATTTATTTGCGAAGGTGGTTGATTTGTACTAAATTAAGGCGAACTTTATGATAAGGGGTAGTCCTAAGGGGTTGAAACTACCCCTAAATTGGCGAAAAATGGCAGAAATTGTAAAAAAAATTTTTTTTCAATTTTATGCTTCAAATTCGATTGTGGGCGTACTGTCAGGCAAAAATAAATTATTTTCAACCCTTAAGGGGTTAAAACTACCCCTACTATAATAAAAACAACTTTATATAAAAAAAATTGCCAAAAATTTTTTTTTGCGTTTTGTTTGAAATTTGGTTCAAAAGGTATTATCAGCAAAAAGTTAATTTTTTCAAATCTTAACACATTAAAATTGTAATTGGAACAAATTGAAATTTATTGTTTTGCATTAAAATTTTATATTTGATGAAATCTTATTAAAACATTTGGAAAATTTTTAACCCTCTTTCCTTCTGCCACCCGGCAGCCGCTGTCCGCCCTGTTCCGCCCGCGCCTCTTGCGCCACACGCTTGCTGACGTCCCTCACCCACCCGCCCCCCGCCACACTCTCGGCAACCTGTATGTGCCCACATTCGCCATTACAAGTTGGGAAATATAAATTTCCTGTTTAATGAAGTAAATAATCATAAATTTATCAACAAAATTTAAAAATTATATGATATTTTTTAGTTATCTTCGTTTTTTATCGCTTAAATCAATATTGATTCAATCATAATTCTCACTAAAAGTTACATCTTCTGTGTCTTGCACACTTGCGCCGGGTTGATATCTATCATAGCTTTCGTATTCATATACATCGGAGCTTTGGGATTCAAATACATAGTTTTCATCCATATATTCATCTTCATCAAGTTCAAGTGGAATGTTTAAACTAATTTGTGGTTCGATTGTTACGTAATTACCGTCGATATCATATCCTTCGTCAATTTGCATATGGTTTTTTTTTTGCATTTTTAGGGGTGACGCCCTAGTTTTAGGACCGCAGGACCTCGATTTTCGTGATCAGCGACCCCAAAAACCTTTAGGATTCGATTTTCTTGACGGTGTTATTTTGGAACACCCCCCCCTAATTTTCAATTAACTATATTGTAGGGGTAGTTGTAACCCCTTAAGGGTTGAAAATAATTTATTTTTGCCTGACAGTACGCCCACAATCGAATTTGAAGCAAAAACTTGGAAAAAAAAATTTTTTTTACAATTTTTGCCATTTTTCGCCAATTTAGGGGTACTTTTAACCCTTTAGGGGTACCCCTTACTATTAAGCTCGCCTAAATTTAGTATAAATCAACCCCATTCACAAATAAATATTAAAAAAAGTGCATTTCATCGCATTAGTTTTCATTATTATTGAAATAATCGCGAAAACCCCCTAAAAAGGGGTGTTTTTGCATTTTTAGGGGTGACGCCCTAATTTTGGGACCGCGGGACCTCGATTTTCGTGATCAGCGACCCCAAAAACGTTTAGGGTTCGATTTTCTTAACGGTGTTATTTTGGAACACCATAACGCGCGTTTTGAATGGACTATACTGCACAATTGTATATAACTGTTGCTGGGCCTAAAGTAATAATTTTTATTGAACTTAAAAGAATGAATGACTATATAATCATTTTAGCTTTTTCAAAAAAAAAAAGCTTATACACAGGCTCTGTCCGTCTGTCCGTCTGTGACCTTCTTTCATCTCTGAAAGTACTGTCGCTAGAGACTTGGACCATATCTCAAATTGTAGCTCTTGATCAAGAAACCTAAAACTGAGAAAATGGTCTGGAAATTCGAACCGGAAGTATATTTAACAACAAAAAAGAGATTTCTAATAAAGTGCATATATCGGTAGCCTAGAGGTGCTACCCCGCGGAACCAAGTTCAATCCTCGGCCGGCAGTGGTGAAATATAATTTTTTTTTACTTTGGTGGAGTATGTTTTGAATCTGTCACTAAATTATATTATTTAATAATGATACTCAGGAGATAGACCAGTCATTAGAGATTTTTTCGTGTTATAAAATTGTACAGCAAACTGCTTGCACTACTACTTCAGGGGTATCTCATAGATTACTAAAACCAAAAAACCAGCCAAAATTTACTCATGTGGAATTGTTTAAACAATAATTAGCAACAAAAATGGGTACTTTTTCAAAAACTCATACCTCTGTTACTTTGCAATATTAGGGTATAATTTTTTGGGACAGAATACCCTGGTACATATACTTTAAACTGCCAAAAGATGAAATTTGTCGCATGTATAGTTTCTGCATAATTGCTGTATAAACAAAATAGACCCTAATCTTGCACATTGCGCTAATATTAGCAGAGTAGCCCGATTGAAATTTCCGAAACGGTTTCTGAAAGTATAGGCTAGGGGCTACAATTTGTCTATCTCACATTTTAATATAAGTTTGGAGAATAATGCTAAAAATGCTTTTGAAAATGGTACATAGGGCGAACATTCAAGCAGTTTGCTGTACAATTTTATAACAAAATCTGCCGTTTTTTCGCTCTAATGACTGGCCTAAGAACATAAGCATTTACTTATGTAATTGAAAGTGAAAAATTATCATTTTCTTGATTTTTTATTGTCATCCAGTCTGAAGTGTTATTCAACAGAAACGATACCATGAAAAAGCGTAATTAGTGGCTAGTCTCTAGGCACAACATCCTACTAGTTTAGTTCATATAGTTGGCAGAGAATTGAGAGAATTGATTGAGAAATGCGAAAACGAATGATCATTGTAAGCCAATGAAGTTGGAAGAATGCTCTTTCTTTTTTGCAGTGTGTCAAGGATATAACACACAATTTTTGAATTATTTTATTAGAATTTTTATTTGAAGTACCTACTGAGGGGCCAGTAACTTATATAGATAAAATAAGTTACAATATCTATCTAATATTATTGACTCTTGTATATTTGTAAATGTTTTCTCGAAAGTGCTCTAACAATTTCTGATGAATGAGGCTCCTAAATATGAACTTCAAAATATAGATTAGTTGCTTCAAGATTTAGACAATCCAAATGGTTATTATTGTTTGAGGAGATTTTCGGCAATATTTACCCGTTTAACAGAGAGCCAACCGAAGCGAACTTCTAGATTTATAAATTGAAATGAATCCTTGATGGCATCATTTTAAATTTTGTTGCACTAGCAGAGAAAACGGCTTAATGCCGGGTTTTCATTAGTAGAATTAGTGGTAGAGCATACTGGGCGAGTACTAACTATCTTGAGAACTCGCTTAATGAAAACGAAAGTGGTAGAGTAGAGTACTTGATTACAGTAGAGTAGAGTGGGATAGCACCGTGGTAAAGTTACTCTACTAGTTCTGTCCCCCACCACTGCTTTCCACTCTACTCTACCGCCACTATGCTAATGAAAACAGTGTTGAGATAGTCGAGCATACAAGAAATTCTTGGCATTTAAGTATTTAGTGTGCTGTCATTAAAGTTTTAGCGTTTAGCAACTAGTCACTATTACCTTCTGCACTATACTATTTTCAATTTAAGTGAAAACGGGTACTCTACCAAAATAAGTAGAGTAGAGTTAGCTCGGCTTAAAAGTACGCCAGTTACTCTACCACTAATTCTACTAATGAAAACCCGGCATAACACCCAAACGTAGACGACCCGGAGCGCATTCAAAAACCTTACTATGGTTAACCATGGTTAACTATGGTAAACTTTTGCCATTCTTTGACATTTGTTTTAATGTTAATAATGAACAAATCAAAGTGGGATATTTTAGATTATTGTAAATAAATAATTAATTTACACATACGAAATAATTCAAGCAAATATTTTGTAGAAAAAAGATTTTTAATTTTCTTTATCTCGTAGTTAACCACGGTGCAGTGAAGTGATGCAGCATAACCAAAGCTTACCTCGTGGTTTACTATAGTAAGGTTTTTGAACATGCTCCCGATAAGTGTCTGAATCGATCATAGATCGGGTTCCTCTTACATATTTTACTATAAGCGTGTAGTTAAAGTTGTATTACAATATAAATGCTTAAAACAAAATATAATTTAATATTTTTGTTTTTTGTAAAAGGACAATTCGCTCGAAAATTATAATGAAGTTGATCACTACATATCTGTATATCAATAGATACATTGAATGTTGAATGAAATGAGTTGCAATTGTAACTTGTGAGTATTAATAACCAGAATTTGATATAATAACTGAAATGAAAAGTGTATATTTTTAGCAAAAAATATTAATATAATGTATGTATATAACGTTATAGAGTATATAACTATAAATGTTTTACTCACCTTAAATTATCAATTCTAGGTCTTCGACATTGTGGACGACTTCGTCGATGGCTGCGATCTTTTTTACACCTACAATCACAATGCATAATACAAAGTGCAATCGATGATATAACAGTTATTACAAATGGCACAACAAAAAAATTAATAATCATAGCAACCTGATCTTCATGATCATACGTGGTTAAAACAACAGTTTTATTCTTTCTTGAATAATAACAAGGATAAACAGCACCTTCAACACCATAATAATCGATAAATTCTTTACATTTAACACTAGGCGGATAACCACATCCCTTAATATTAACTAATAATGTTGCTTCGTTCGATTGCTCCATATCAGCTGTATAATTAACTAATATATCCATTTTAGTTAAATTTTTTGGTAATGTTATATTTTGTTCAATGAATGTCACATATATATGGGTACATTTATACATATCCGATGTACAGCCCTCACGACACGAACTCCATGAACAATTAAATATACCAATTAAATCTTCACGTCTTGATGTTGTGCATATTGTTGGTGATTGTATAAAATCATGGCCTAATGTTGATATAGCTGGATCAACATATAATGGTACTAAAAATAACAATGATGCACCAGCTGTTACCGAAAAGAATGCCAATGTCGATGTACCATAAAATCGAACACGTTCACGCCACGAACGAAATCTACGATTACCATTTTTCTTTTTGGGCGCCAGTTCCCTTTTTTTACGTAATCTAATCTCTTGTTGTTGATGTTCGAGTAAAAGTTCTGAACTGCCACTCCTCATTGTCAAAATAAACACCCCCCTTTATATATGAATTTAATACAATTGTCCACAGCATCCCCATCTAACCGAAATGTACCGAAGTTTGTCATTCGTTTCGTTTTGCTCTCTTTCTCTCTCTATATATATCTATGTATCGTTCAAGTTTTTAAGCTCTCGCTCTCTCTCTTTCTCTCTTTCTTTGCTCTCTCGGTTAGTCCTACTAACGCTCACCTGATCCTGTTTTGTGTTTTTTTCTAGTGAGAGAGTACGTTCAGAATATTAGTTGCAAGAAAAGATGAGAGAATATTAATTTTTACTCTCGCTCTCTCTTGTTGTTGTTTTTGGTTGTAATATTTCGATATTAGGAGAATTTTATCAAATTTTAGTTGTGATAGTATAATTTTCGAAAATTATATTTTACAAATATTATTTTGAAATGAAAAAGGAAAAAACAGTATTTCTGCAAGACGAAATGACATATTTGTGTAGCTTAGCTTGCACTTGCTTAGCTATAATCTTGTTCGTATCATTTTCTTAGGACATTTTCTTTCTCAAATATGTATACTCATTCTTCTCCTGTAGTAGCACCTATATATTATTTTGCTTAATTTTCATGAAGTCCTTTGTATCGAATATTGATCATTTATTTTATAGGTTATGTCTGAACACATATTCTTAATAATAATCTGATAAAAAGTCCGTTGTATGTTTTCACATGATTTTTGGTACACTATGTAGGGTCTTTATTGGACAGTTATAGTCTAATTAGTTTATAATTCATTATTTTTTTCTTTTTTACTATATTACTAAATACACTTTTAAGCGATTATTTTTTAGCGAATTAATTGTTATTTTACATAAATAACATTATTATGTAACAAAAACACAGTAGTTCTTTTCTTTTTTTATATCATAACACATTTTTCAAGGACTCTGTCTTCATTCTAAAAAAAAATTATATTTTTTTTATATAAGCCTTGACTTATGGCAAAAAACACTTGTTCACAATCGCGCTTGTATACAGCCTAATATAGCTATATGAAATGTCCTGGTAGCCACAATTCTTCGAAGGCATTGTATATTGAAAATCCTCAAGGGAATAAAAAACCACTTTACAATATCCTTCGTTTTTTTTTACTTTGTCCTTTCTTTCCTGTTTAAATACTTTAACGAAACGAAAAAGTTTCACCAACAAAGAAAATGTTTTTCGAAAATTTTTTAAATTTTTTTTTTATATTATATAGATTATATTATTTTCTCTTTCTTATATTCAGCTTCTTTTTATACAATCTTTATTATCACACGACTTCACCAAAAAAAATTGTGAAGCTGTTTTCTGAATATCAAGTGAGAAAGGACTGAAAACTCGAAATATATTTTTCTCTGTAGTATAAAAGACCAAAAGGAAATTCAGCGCTTTATAAATTGGGGATGAAAAGTTGGGGCATTGTGGGGCACGAGGGGGGAGGAGTGGGAGAAATGGATATACTTAAGTATTCACACACTTATGCATTCAATTTATTACGAATAAGCCAGCCGCTCCCTATAAGGATACAAAAATATTCACACAAAGCGCATGAACTATTCACAAAAGGCTACAATGGACAACCCTAACTATTTTAGAGGGGGAGGGATATTATTTACATACATATCTCTATCAAGCATACACAACCTTGGGGTATATCGTTGTATTTTATAATAAAAAGGCGAAATTCATTGAGAAAATTCTACTTTTAGGGGTTAATGTCATGCGTACTACACAAATATACCATTTTCTACAAAATCCATGTTCGAAAAAAACTTCGAAGACATATTCAGCTGATATTATGAGTATACAGCTGAGCGCTGAATATAGTAGTAAAGGAGCAACATGTAAAAAGGAAGAACAAAAAATATACATACATATATATATAGTATGTTTTTGCAGCAGTTTTCTAAGTATTACTCGTCGTGTGTCTCTCGCTGGGTTTGACCCACTGACACATTTCAAATGCAGTATTCTCATCTACTTGTTGTGTTGAAGGACAATTATATATATTGTGGGGAAAGAAGATTTATGTGGATTGCTCTCTCTCACAGAGAGGTTAATGATATTGCTTTCGCGATTATCGTTAACGTTCTTCTATTTTAATTTGAATAGATTAAACATGCCATTTATAGTAAATTTAATCACCATTTATACTCTGTCTGTGTAATACCAATTTCATTTAAATTTCCTTTTGAGATCCCCCTAACAATATGCCCTATTTTTTTCCCCGCAATCTCATTGCTCATTTGTTCATGGTTTAACTATGGCTTCAAAATGGTTTTTTTTCTGTTTTATACAACTAAAGCAAAGGTGTTATTATAAGATAGGGAACGGGGATAGCGTGACTTAAGTTGGTATAAATTAGGTGTTATATGGTCGAGTAGCTCCAATATATTGAATTGGAATAGGCACGTTATGAGAAATGTAATTTTAGTATCATTCTATGGTTTTACAGGTACGTGTTTTTGAAAATACGAGCATAAATCTCTAGCTGCGACTTGTTTTTCAGGCAATATGTGATCACGATTTGGTTTTTAAAAATGTATTTTTCGGTTGGCCGGGAAGTTGCCATGATGCCGCTGTTTGGAGTGGAAGCCGCATTTGCCAAAAGTTGGAAGAAAGATCCATAAACATGATAGAAGATGCTCATCTATTAGGTGATTCCGCTTATCCACTGAAGACACATTTGATCACTCCTTATAGGGATAACGGCTACCTTTCCCAGAGTCAACGAAATTTTAATTATAAACATAGTTCTATAAGAGTTTGTATAGAGCAAGCGTTTGGAGTACTCAAATCTAAATTTAGAATTTTAAATGCTCTACCAGTAAGAAAACTCACTTTTGCAAAATATATAGTGTTATCTTGTATAATACTGCATAACTATATCAGAATAAATAGAGATAAAGATATAGTGCAAATAATGGAATATGCCACCTTAAATGAATGCAGAGATGCAGAGTCTTATAATGAAACCACTAATGAAGAAATGCTAAATGCATCCGTAAAAAGAGATGTCCTTTGTGAATGGTTATGGGACTCGAATTAGTAAATTAAAATGAATGTATTTTCTTATAACTAAAGATTTGAAAATATTTATATAAGAACACTTAATTCATTTAAAATAAAAATCAATTAATTTAAATATTAGTTCAGAAATAAATAAAAAAAAATTTATTGAAACAAGATTTAATTCATTTTAACATTAGTTCTGAAATAAATAAGAAAACTAAATTCATTTAAGTCATTTGATAAGTTTTTAAATAAATAAAAAACTGAATTCTTTAAATCAAAACTTAAAATAAAAAAATATGAGTGTGCTTATGACCACACGACTGAAGTGAAACTTCTTTCGCTCCATATGCCTGTGTATATATATATATATGGGTGTGTGTACAACATATACATGTATGTACATATACATATATTAATTTCCTACAAATATTATGATTTATTTCATGTTTTCATTGGTAAATAAATATTTTTGCAAAGATCTTTTATTTTTATTCATTATTATTCATTATTGTCATTATTGGACACATCAGTAATTACTGTGGTTAATGGAAAAACCGAGACAATAGGCTTATGGTACGAGAAATAAGACACATATATTTTCGAATTAAAATTAGACAGATATCTAGAAAAAACTGCATCGATTGTTGTTCCATGTCTTGTAGTTGGCTCATTACGGTTATTATTCATTAGCAGTTCTAATTTATCTCGTAGAAAGTTTACCAAGAGTTGTCCATCTTCGGACGCGAAATTAATATTGAAATCTCCTGCTAAAATTAGTGGCAACGTATGATAGTTTTCTCCTAATTCTTCAGAACCTACTCGACCGTAAATTATAAGTCTTTTGTATATAAACTTTATGATATTTTTAACTGCGTTATTGGGCGAAATGTAAACAACTGCCATTATGATGTTTGTTCCATCGTCCAAAACACAGTGAGCAGCACATATATCACCAATTGATGATTGACCAATATCGACTTCACGAATATGTCGCAATAGGATGTCCATGTTCGAAGTTACTATATTCGAGGTATCATTTGATTTCCGATAAATTGCCACTCCTGCTGATCTAAAATTTCTACGCTTAAATTTCGCAAGACAATCAAAATTCGGGATGTCAATATTTTCATCATGGTTTGACCAGGTTTCTGATAAAAACAGAATATTGCTTGAATTAATTGCGGGAACGCTCAAGTCCGACACGTGTTTTCTTAGACTTTGGCAATTGAAAGTAACCATGTAAAAAATTGTTTTCAAGTTTATGCTTCAAATTCCATTGTAGGCGTACTGTCAGACATAAAATACATAAAATACATAAAATACATAAAATACATAAAATACATAAAATACATAAAATACATAAAATACATAAAATACATAAAATACATAAAATACATAAAATACATAAAATACATAAAATACATAAAATACATAAAATACATAAAATACATAAAATACATAAAATACATAAAATACATAAAATACATAAAATACATAAAATACATAAAATACATAAAATACATAAAATACATAAAATACATAAAATACATAAAATACATAAAATACATAAAATACATAAAATACATAAAATACATAAAATACATAAAATACATAAAATACATAAAATACATAAAATACATAAAATACATAAAATACATAAAATACATAAAATACATAAAATACATAAAATACATAAAATACATAAAATACATAAAATACATAAAATACATAAAATACATAAAATACATAAAATACATAAAATACATAAAATACATAAAATACATAAAATACATAAAATACATAAAATACATAAAATACATAAAATACATAAAATACATAAAATACATAAAATACATAAAATACATAAAATACATAAAATACATAAAATACATAAAATACATAAAATACATAAAATACATAAAATACATAAAATACATAAAATACATAAAATACATAAAATACATAAAATACATAAAATACATAAAATACATAAAATACATAAAATACATAAAATACATAAAATACATAAAATACATAAAATACATAAAATACATAAAATACATAAAATACATAAAATACATAAAATACATAAAATACATAAAATACATAAAATACATAAAATACATAAAATACATAAAATACATAAAATACATAAAATACATAAAATACATAAAATACATAAAATACATAAAATACATAAAATACATAAAATACATAAAATACATAATACATAAAATACATAATACATAAAATACATAATACATAATACATAATACATAATACATAATACATAATACATAATACATAATACATAATACATAATACATAATACATAATACATAATACATAATACATAATACATAATACATAATACATAATACATAATACATAATACATAATACATAATACATAATACATAATACATAATACATAATACATAATACATAATACATAATACATAATACATAATACATAATACATAATACATAATACATAATACATAATACATAATACATAATACATAATACATAATACATAATACATAATACATAATACATAATACATAATACATAATACATAATACATAATACATAATACATAATACATAATACATAATACATAATACATAATACATAATACATAATACATAATACATAATACATAATACATAATACATAATACATAATACATAATACATAATACATAATACATAATACATAATACATAATACATAATACATAATACATAATACATAATACATAATACATAATACATAATACATAATACATAATACATAATACATAATACATAATACATAATACATAATACATAATACATAATACATAATACATAATACATAATACATAATACATAATACATAATACATAATACATAATACATAATACATAATACATAATACATAATACATAATACATAATACATAATACATAATACATAATACATAATACATAATACATAATACATAATACATAATACATAATACATAATACATAATACATAATACATAATACATAATACATAATACATAATACATAATACATAATACATAATACATAATACATAATACATAATACATAATACATAATACATAATACATAATACATAATACATAATACATAATACATAATACATAATACATAATACATAATACATAATACATAATACATAATACATAATACATAATACATAATACATAATACATAATACATAATACATAATACATAATACATAATACATAATACATAATACATAATACATAATACATAATACATAATACATAATACATAATACATAATACATAATACATAATACATAATACATAATACATAATACATAATACATAATACATAATACATAATACATAATACATAATACATAATACATAATACATAATACATAATACATAATACATAATACATAATACATAATACATAATACATAATACATAATACATAATACATAATACATAATACATAATACATAATACATAATACATAATACATAATACATAATACATAATACATAATACATAATACATAATACATAATACATAATACATAATACATAATACATAATACATAATACATAATACATAATACATAATACATAATACATAATACATAATACATAATACATAATACATAATACATAATACATAATACATAATACATAATACATAATACATAATACATAATACATAATACATAATACATAATACATAATACATAATACATAATACATAATACATAATACATAATACATAATACATAATACATAATACATAATACATAATACATAATACATAATACATAATACATAATACATAATACATAATACATAATACATAATACATAATACATAATACATAATACATAATACATAATACATAATACATAATACATAATACATAATACATAATACATAATACATAATACATAATACATAATACATAATACATAATACATAATACATAATACATAATACATAATACATAATACATAATACATAATACATAATACATAATACATAATACATAATACATAATACATAATACATAATACATAATACATAATACATAATACATAATACATAATACATAATACATAATACATAATACATAATACATAATACATAATACATAATACATAATACATAATACATAATACATAATACATAATACATAATACATAATACATAATACATAATACATAATACATAATACATAATACATAATACATAATACATAATACATAATACATAATACATAATACATAATACATAATACATAATACATAATACATAATACATAATACATAATACATAATACATAATACATAATACATAATACATAATACATAATACATAATACATAATACATAATACATAGTACATTGTACATAGTACATAGTATATAGTACATAGTACATAGTACATAGCACATAGTACATAGCACATAGTACATAGTACATAGTACATAGTACATAGTACATAGTACATAATACATAATACATAATACATAATACATAATACATAAGACATAATACATAATACATAATACATAATACATAAAATACATAATACATAATACGTTGCCCGATCACACATTTTCGTAACGTTTTCGTTACACTTTCGTTACACTTTCGCCAGTTTACCCCCCAAGTCAAGCGTTCGTAAAGAAGTTTCCCAAGTCAAGCGTGCGTAAAGAAGTTTCACTTCAAAAACTTGATTAATTCTTTTTAAAATATCTATTAACACGTTGAATGCCATGGGGGTCACCGGTGACCGGCACTGCACGAGGCCAACATTACTAGAAACACAAAATTGCAGTAAATGGTAAATAGTTTTAAATTTTTCAATTTATTATGGTTACTGGAATGGTGTAAAGAAATTAACGCAGTATAGAGCAAACCGAAATATTTTTATTTATTCAGAGTGCGGCAAAAGTCCGGCAACGGTCCGATATTACCTGAATGGTAGGTTTACGTGAAAAAAGTTTCGGACAAAAGCTGCTCAACTTGAAGAGTGGAATCGTTTGCATACAAAACTAGTCTCTACCTCCACACCCGCTCGCAGGGGGTGGGGTGAATGTAAAATTTGAAATGGCAACCCTCAAAAATCATCAAAAATCAAAACTATTCCCCAAAAATCATTCATTTGCGTGTGCAAATAGGCTTGAAATAAAAAAATTTCGGACTAAAGTTTGATATTTGTCTTTTGGAGAATCATAATCCTTAAGAAAAAATAAGGATTGTACGGGTCTGTTTGTGTTGCCGACAATCCAAATGTGTCGTATCGCCGTTAATCGCAGGCGTTAAGCATGGGTGGAACGACTCTAAAGAGGATTATCACTCAAGATTTTCATCTCTTCCAATACAAAGTGCAGCCATTGATTATATATAATAATATAAATATAATCAATGGTACTTACTCAAAGATTGTTGCGAACGGACAAGCCGCGTCGCTTGCAATATGGAAATGCCGTCGAATCGATTCTGAACCGAAATTTTGAAGATGGACGAGGCCATTTTATACTCTCTGGCGAAGTCAATAAACAAAACTGTCGTTTTTGGGGAACAGAGAGCCCAGTTTTCTTCAAAGTTCGAGAAATCCTCGACCGCGCATGCTATCGTTTAATGCTGGTGCACTTTGTGCGTCTGAAATCGCGCAAAAAAGGTCTGACGAACCTATTTTCAACAAGACGGCACATCTTGCCACACCGAACACCATTGACGAACACAAATGCGCCGAAGTAGCTGCTTTAACGCAACTGTTTTGAAATAAATGGTAGAGAATTTCCTAAATAAATCTTGCTCATTTGTCAAAATCGGCTAAAAACTGTCAGAATTATTCAATGTTGGGGTTACGGTTTGCTGATTTAAGATTTGTTGCAGATTGTTAGCAAATGGTCGCCAAGAGTTGGTGCGAACTGCAGAAGTCAACGAAAAGCTCACCATCGTTGTTACTTACTTGGCTTATATATTTCTTGATTTCCAATTTGATCTTCAAGGCCGGTTTTGGCCATGCGTTTAAGTGTCCCATCAAAAAATGATGTCCCCCATGGAACAGAGCGAATAATCTCATTCAGCTAAGGAGGCTAGACCTGGTTTCCTTTATGAGTGTTACGCCAACGCCACTCCTCCAGTTTTCGGGTTTTTTCTTACCAGAATATGAAAAGGAGTTACCATGTGGGCAGATATGCCTGGTATTGGTAAGTCCTTCCCATGGCCTTGATATTATCTCGATTTATACTGTTGAGGACTTAATCCAGTACCCTAATTCAAAAAGCAAAGGTCGACTTTGTGTTATCCACCCGGTTCCGTGACATTATTTGCCGATTCGGAATAAGAGCGGTTTTTTTGGAGTGGGATAACTCTTAGCCAAACCGACTTAAAACTTTGCTTAAGGCGCAGAACATTCACCATTCGGTATATTGGGAGTAGGGTAGGGCGGGGCTTAAAGGTCCAATTTGACTTTTAAGAATTATACTGTGAAAACGGAATCTACTATATCAAAATATAAAACAGTAATCACATAAACAGTTATCGTACCATGTTAAACCAAAATTTTTGATTGAATTTTCACAATATAAATATGTAGTTTTACTATTTTTCTAGACCTTGTCGTCTGTCTCTTTTTGCCCCATGGTGGGGGTAAAAAGGAACAGCTAAGGGGCAAAAAGGTCCCGTATTTAATTTTATTTTTGAAAAGGTTTTATGAAATATTTGATCCAATCCAATTCAAAACTATAATTTTATTTCAAAAGGAAAAAGTGAAAAACACTGTAATAATTATTACAAAAGTAAATATTTTTATTAATTCAAGTTTCATAGTTTGTTAAGCTTTCTAAACATTATAAAAAACAAATGAAATTAAAGGATTTTAAAAACAAATAAAATAAAACTCTTTTTTTCTTTTTTATAAACAAAAGTAAAATTCCTCATTAATTATAATTACAACATTGTAACCTAAGAAATATTTTTAGTGTCTCTATGTCATTTTAATCACTTATCGTTCTCTGAATCACAATTAATACAAATAAAGTAAATACAACCGCTCTTTGAAATGCATTTTTCATGGGCCCATTTCTTGCAAAGATTGCATTGGATCCAACCTTCACCTGGAACACTGTCGCTATATTTCCCGCAGCAAACCAAACAGAAGTATTCATCATCAGAGGTAGAATCACTGTTAAACTCTTGTAAAATATTTTTTTTTACTTTCCCAACTTTTTTGGTTGCGTTGCTTTTTTTGCTTATAGTTTTAGCCTTTTTCTTTTTTGCAATATCTTGTTCTTTACGAAGATTTTCTTTTTCTGGGGTATCCGTCAATATTGCAGTTTTACGGCGTTTTCTACTTATATTTGATTTTCGTGGTCCAGCTTTAGGTAGCGGTCGTACCACTTCGGGCGAAAAAACTCCCTGTGGATCAACCGATGTTGATGGCTGCGGGTCCAATGATGTTGAAGACTGTGGACTAGTCAACACTGTTGACAAAAGAGCAGAGGATGTTGATGACTGTGGCTCATTATTATCAGTTCCCATGAGGCGATCCGTTACGTAACTGGGTGCAAAATCAGTGTCGTTAAATTTATTTTGGTTGAAGGGAAATATACCAGTTTTTTCGAAACCACTCATAATGTTTGTTGGTGTCAAAGCTAAAGGTAACGAAGTTCGGACGATTCCAGGGATATCATATATTGTCATTGTTTTTCCAGTATTATTCCTCATCCATGCATCTTGAGCTGAAGACAGATATTTTTTAAGATACGTCAAGTGGCTGCAATTTGTGGGAGCAATGTCCTCCATTTCAACTCAACTCCATTTTCTTTAGCTAGATCTAGTGTTGGTACGGATAAGTGTGAAGAGTGATTGTCTAAGACCAACAGAACAGGTGATTCGTTACTAGGTCTAACATGCTTGATAAAATGTTGCATGAATATAAGAAACTCATCATTAGTAATCCAACCGTTAGAATTTCCAGCACCAATGCAATCAGTAGGGCCATCCTGAATGAAATGGTCTTCAAACTTTTTGCGAGGGAAGATGAACATAGGTGGAACCGACGAACCTGTAGCTGAAACCGCTACTAATAGGGTTACATTAGTTCCACGTTCACCTGATGTTACTGAACCAACATTTCGCTTTCCTTTAGCAGAAACTATTTTTGAAGGTTTGGTGACTGTCGATACCCCTGTTTCATCTGCATTCCATATGGACGAGGCTGTAAATTTAAATCGGTCCATAACTTCTGCTAATTTCGTGTAAAATTCTTGCACATTAGATTTGTTGAACGACGTAGCTCTACTGAGACTTGTTGCTTCAGGTTTTCTAATGGAGAGATTTGTATTTCGTTTCAGAAAAGCAGTCATCCAATCTCTACCGGCCATTTTGTTGGTATGCCATGTTTCTGGTACATTTATTTCATATTTAATAGCACAGTCATAAGCCATACGACGAACTTCTTTAGGACCTATCCCGTGGAAAATTTGTGCAAGTTTGAGCAAGTATTCTGTGATTCTGGCTTCTTGTTCTTTATTAAATATCTGCCTAGGAGTGCCATAACCAAATCTCAAATTGACAGGATCATTCTTCATTCGCTTAATAAATCTTGATAATGAAGTTTTACTTAATTCCAAGTCACGACATACCTGCCTTTATGATTTATTTTCATTGATAACTAAACCTGCTGCACGTTGCATCAACTCGACCGATTTAGTGCCACGATTAGATTTTCTTTTATAGTTGCGCATTCTGGAGCAAAAAAAGTTTTGAATTACCAATATATTAATTATGGGGTAAACAAATTCAATGTGGGTTAAAAGGTCCATATTGGACCTTTTTACCCCAACCGCGTGTGTTTTTATAGGTTATAAAAAAAAATAGCGTTCAAACTAGCTTAAATCTAATAATAAATCATGAAAAACTAATAAATAACGTATACTAAAAAAATATACTCAGATATGGTAAACGAAATAACACTGCTCGGAACTAAAAAGAATAATAATGAAAAAATTTACTTACGTTAAAATTTTGACACGCAGTCATGTAACTTCGGCTAGCGTCGTCGCTCGAATGCCAACGATGCCTCGTTACGCTCCCCGCGACTTCTTTTGTTCGCTTGTATAGTTAGAAAAAATGATACGTCACTAGTTCTTTAGAAATATATAGTGGACCTTTATACCCGCGGACCTTTAAGCCCCGCCCTACCCTACTATTCGTACACTGATATGCTATACATGAAAATGGAAATACGCTTACAAAAATACAGAGTAATATTTAAAACTCTACCAAAAAATGATCCGATTCCATCGCTCCTTAAAACCCATTCAATTGTTCGTTAGGCTCACCAAGACCTATCGCCAGCCAGTTTTGTGTATTTAGCATAAGAGCCGTTAAGAGTCATAGTTCAGAGTAAAGTTTTCGTTTTCATCTTCGATTTCATTAATTATTGATAAGGAATCTAAAAGATTTTCATCTGGAGGCACGTTATGTTTATTTCCATAAACTTTGTCAAATGTTTCAAAATATGGCCAATATGTTCTGCTTTGGCCAGAAGAATTATTCCTTCTTTTAACCCTTTTATAAGTTGTACAAAGATTATAAAATTTAGATTTGATTTCGTTTCCTGAAAAAGGAAATTCTTTATCTACAGTCCTTATACGGTTTAAAACGCAATTCCATAAAATATTTTTTTTCCTCTTTCCTTCGCTGAAATCTTTTTCCATTTCTAATCTTGTTTCTAATAACAACTGTATATCTTTGCTTCTCCATTGAATTCCTGGTGGTTGATCTTCTTCTGAACTAATTGTAAAATTAAGAGACTTACCTTTGACAGCGCACTAAATAAATTACAAATAAAACAGATACATATGTACAATGGCAGCACCGATGTGTCTTCTTCTTCGAAATCCGAATGGCAAGTACTTGAAAACACTTGCAAAGTAGGCGATCAATTGCTTTTAAGTTTTAATCGTTGAACACTTTGCTTTTGCACGTTGCATCATTGAAAGCAAATATGCTGCAGGTTTGAATTATTGAAAACACCCTACTACCCCTAGATAAAAGTTGAATTTGAAATTTTGTTTGCATTTCTTTTTGCTCGCTTTAAAATTGGCTCCCTAATAAATTGTATAGGACGAAGAAAACGGGCAATTTGCAGTAGACGGGCTCTCGTTCGATTGGGTAGATAAAGCCGCATTTGACGTTGCTCGTGCTGAGTTGGGGGATTGCTTGGTAAAATAGCACTCCGTGACGATGTGGATGCATTTATAAATGTCCATGTCTATAGCGGGAGCGGATCGTCCATACTTCTAGCAGGCAAATTTTTAGATTTCCGTGCCTGTGGCGGTAGCGAGCATACCCGTGTGGCAGGCGCTTTGAACAAGCTTTTAAGAAAATTAACCAACTAAATTATTTCAACTCGAGTTTGAATAGACCAGGATTACAAGTACAAGATTTATGTGACGAAGTTGTCTTGGGTGAAAAATGGAAAATATGTTGAGGACTCCGCTAATGTGTTTACATTTCATACAGACGACGATAAATCCATGAAATGATTGTAGGCAGAGTTATGGCAGAAAATGCAAAAAATGCAATGATGTATCAGCGCATAAAACTTTACCCGAAGTAATGGAATTGATACATGACAATCTCCACTTCTGAAGGTTTAATTTTACTGGGTCGAGACTTGACCGAAATTCCTATGATTTTGCGATTTCAATATAAATTTTTCATCAGAAACGGCTCGTTCGAAATTTGTGGATGAAGAGGAAAATGAGGATGAAAGGCATCACCCACTTCTCCCTTCATCCACAAAGTTCATGAAGAACGTTCCTCGGAGCGAAGCGTCTAAACAAAAAAAGTATCACTCCATACGAAACTTCACTTGATGCAGTTATTACGCAATTTTAAGCCAATACCCTCAGTAAACTCGCCACTATACTTCCTCCTTCTGTCTTTGGCCTGATTTTTCTCAAAGCGTATCCGACAAACGTTCCACTATATTTATTGCATATTACTAGGTGTTGGCCCAAAAAGTTTTACTTTTCAAGTGCGGTCGTAAGCATACTCATCTTTTTTATGTTCAGGAATCACCCTTTATACTTCTAGTCCGTTATGTCGTTCAAGTCATGGTGCTATGCCTAGTAGTTTCGATTATATGCAACCAAAAATACATAGTATAATTGACAAGGCATGAAACAAAAACTAGAACCCATAGCAAAAGGCCTTATAGGGATAGCAAGCTGGTTTAAGGACAAACAGGTCAACATCGGACCAACTTCTGACCTTAAAGCAAATCCTGGAGAAAACCTTGGAAAGGAATATGGATGTATACCTGACATTTGTCGACTTTCAACAGGCATACGACTCGATAAACAGAGAGAGGCTATAGGAGATCTTATCGGAATTAGGAGTCTCCTCAAAGCTGGTACAACTGACCATATGCCCAACAAATAGATCACTGGCGAAAGTAAGAAACAAAATGTTATAACAGAGGAGCTCGAAGTAGGACAAGGATTCAGACAAAGAGATGGATTGGACCCCATGCTTTTCAACCTGACCCTAGGATGGGTTATAAGGAAAACATCAGTCCAGAGAAGTACATCAATAGCTACACAGTCGTCACATTTACTTGGATGACGTGGATATCGTGGGAAGATCTTTTTTGGCAGTAAAAGAAGCTTATGTTGAATTAAAAGAGGCGACAAAGGACATAGGCCTGAAGATAAACAAAGAAAAAAACGAAAGTGATGCAACAATCCAGAGCAAGAAGTTTTAGAATGGGAATAAATATAACCATGGACGAACATTACCTAGAAGTAGTCGATAAAACAGTCTACCTTGAGTCTACAATTACAAAAAGAAACGATGAAATAAACAGACGAATACTACTTGCTAACAGAGCCTTGATTTAGAGAAACGAGTCAACAGGTTTGAAAGGAAAGTTCTCAGATGCCTAATAGCCCCAACCAGAGAGGTTGGAATCTGGCGAATCAGATACAAAAAAAGAGTTGTATGAAATTTTTGACGATCAGCGAAGAAAACCTGGGGCCAGTTCACGCAATTCGACACTCAACGTCGACATCGACGCTTTATGAAAACGTCATTAGTTTCAACGACGTTGATTTTGGGTTCACGTAAGTCGACGTGTCGAATGTCGCTTTCACAAAATAACTGACCCTAAAAAGTATGCAAAATCTCATAAAACCGCTATAATAATTCTGTTACTTTTGACATTGTACATAAGCGGGAAGAGTTACACATAATATTAAGCTTCAATTAATTAATTAATTAAACAAATTCATATTTGAAAATCTGAATTTATTTTCCTACATTGTGGTTGTTCTAACTAAACTCTTCCTGAAGCAGTTTTATTTTTCGACTATCACGTAGTTTATCTTTTTCTATTGCTTTTCGCTTGTTCAGAACTGCAAGAAATTTTGTGTGAATTTATTTCTTCTCTTGCAGTTCTTCTTTAAGAATAATGTGTGTTTCAGGAGATAAAAATGTTGATGCTAATTGAAGCGTTACATACTTTGGCAATAGCTGCTTGATCCGTAGGCTTAGGCCCTCCGCACACGGGTCGACTGATTAGTAATCCCAGTTGCATACGCAACTGTTTAGTGACCTTGCCTGTGTACGCAAATGGGAATCCCCACACGGGTCGACAGAAACAAGACTGATTTGAAACTAGTTTGCAACTGGTCTTGGGCGACTGGGCTTGCCGGTCGAAAGCGATTTCAGTTGCGTGGTTGCACTTGTAGCTGTCAAATTTTATAGGTTAGATTCAAAGTTCATAAAGTTTATAAAGTGTTTATAAAGAGTTCGGAAATAAAATGTGCGAGCAAAAACTTAATATTGAATTTGTGTTTGAAGTCGAAAAGCATGAAGTTTTATATAATTATAAACTTGCCGGATATTCTAGGAAAGATGTGGTAGAAAAAGCATGGCAAGAGGTGGCAGCCAAAGTAAACATGACAGGTACATACATATGTATTTTCGCATTTCTACTTATATACGGATGGCACCAATATTCCCTTCGTACTTTTTTTTTAATTTTGCGATATTGATAAAAATTGATTATGTCTTCCTCATCTGAGCTACTCGACATAATATTGAATTACTGAACTACTTGACATATGAACACCGATTGATCAAAATTTGGTTGCGCTCGTGTGTGGACAAGAGTCTCGTTTTGGTTGCAAACTGGTTGCAAACGTCATTATTGTAAAACCAGTTGCAAACTGGGATTTCTAATCAGTCGACTCGTGTGCGGAGGGCCTTAGGTGGAATAATTTTGTTTCTACTCTTACAATTTGAATCTGTTAATAAGCTAATGAATTCATTCATTCATGAGCAATTTCTTGTAAAGGTATATTTTTCGAGGAAAAACATTCTGCATTAGTAAGCCTGTTCGTTTACTCAAAATGGGATCTCTCGGGATCCCATTTGCGCCCATTTCGTGTTCGCTTACTTTTTCGGGCTCGAAAAAGAGGGGAAATTTTCGCTTCCCCTCTTGCCAATTTGTGCCAGAGGTTTTGAGTCCCGGCGATTGTGGATTGCTGTTTGTAGTGTATTTGAATTGTCAAATGGAACTGTCAATTATCATGTTAAACCAAAACGATTACGACTTGATGAAAATAAGTTCTTTATTTGGTGTCTAGTAACAAGATTTTAAATAATTTCATGCATAAATTATTAGTTTCAATAGCTTTATGTCATTAATTTGAAGACCCAAGTGATTTCTAGGTTAGATTTGCCAAAAACAGCCCAGAAGGTGTTCGCTTACTTTCATATTTTTATCCCCACTCTTCAATTTTATTGTCAAAAATCTCGGGATCCCGAGGGATCCCATTTTAAGTAAGCGAACAGGCTTACTGCTGCCAGTGCCAAGTCCATATGATCTCGCATGTGGGATACTTCTAAACATACTGTTGATATAATATTTCCTTCTAGTAGCGTTATATGAAAAACGTCATACAATTCACAACCAGTCTTAGCAATTGAAGTCTTATTTGTCACTAATGTTCCTTTGATGTTTTATTTAAAACCTCACCATACCTAAAATACGTTTAATACAATTGTAAATTTTTTACTTTATTTATTTGAGATACTTTTTGCTATCCATTATAATTTCTTATCTTTGGTCCGTTTGAATTTAATTTTTCAGTTAATTGGTGCCACAACTAATTTTTTAATATACCACAAGCAAAATTCGATTTGGCGTCGAGAAGATTAACGACACTTTTAAAACGACAAACATAAAACGTCGACTTGCGTAAACCCAAAACGACGTTTAACGCGTCGTTTTCAGTCGATGTCGAATTGCGTGAACTGGCCCCTGGCTAAAAAATATCGAGGGTGGCCTAAAGAATCAACGAATATGCCAAAAAGCGGCAAGAATGGAAACGAAACGTGAATAGAGTTCGAGACCCAGCGGCACCGACACCAGCGTATCCATTGCAGGAAAGTACCGGCCGGACCACCAGCTAACCGATCAAAGAAGAAAGAATCAGTAGACCCAGGAGATGAATAGGCTTTGTGACGGCTGACACAAGCCACGCTCGACATCCGAAACTGGAGACATGCAATATCGAAGAGGAGATTGGCAAAGCTTAATCAACATTTGCAAGATAGATGTGTCTGGAGACCAAGCCAAGGGCCTTTTCGTAAACGTCAAAGCAACAAACTTCTTTTCGCATACGTATGCGGTACATCAGTCCGTTCCTAAACGCAAAGTTTATAATAAGAGTGAAAACGAAAAGTATAAAAAAATAAACATTTAACTAAAGCCAACATTTGTACTTAGTAAGAAAAACTTCCATCCACTACTCAAAAGCATACATTCGAAAATAGCTGCGCTGTTGCTTTGACTGTTGCGCAACAAAATTGAATCTTGTACGTTTCCGAACGAATGACTTTGCATCATCTGCGTTTACGAACTCGTTGCATCGTTGCAAAGCACACGTATGCGTTTACGAAAAGGCCCAAATTTAAGACAGAGCCTCACACGTTCACTGCATGTAGGAATCAACACGGCTACAAATGAAAATTGATGGTCCGCCTCTTGACAGAAGATAAAAAGTAATTATAGAGAGAAAATCAAAATAAAATGTTTGGGGTACTTGAAGGGTTATCCCATCAAGATATTACCCAAGAAAGTCTCGAACTTGCTGAGGTTTCAGAACCGATGTAGGCGCCGTATTCACATCTAAAGTTGGGCAGAACAGCACAAAACCCCTTGAGTTGGAAATATCTTGCATAATACTTAACTTCCTGAAGAAAATTGGAAAATCTTAATAGTTAACATCAAGCCTACAAGTCATTATCAACAGATGCCTGCACCGTATCCTAAAAATCCGCTGGCAAGATCGAATTTCAAACGAAGAACTATGGCGCCGTGCCGGCCAGGAAAGGATCGACGACCAAATCAGGCGAAGGAAATGGAATTGGGTTGGCCACACCTTTCGACGCGAAAACGAAAATATAGCCAAATAGGCCCTTGACTGGAATCCGCAAGGATCCCGTCGAGTCGGAAGACCTAGAACGACGTGGAGGAGAACCCTACCAGCAGAAGCCATATCAATTGAGAGATCCTGGTCGGAGCCTAGAGCTGTCGCCTTAAATTGATGCAAACTACCTTTTGATATTTTTTTCGCGCAGGGCTTTTTCCACAATATCACCGTCACTTTTCCATCAAAATTAAACATAGTCATAATTAAAAAGATAAGTTTATTCCCCTAAACAATACATTTCCAGTAAAATAGGGTTTACGCGTCATCTCCCTTAGTAGCTCTTGTGTAGATAACCTGTGAGTGGTGCTGTACAACTCGCTTAATCAGACCTACAAATTAAAAAAGCATAATTGTTAGTACCGCCTGTCCTTACAACAAACTCAAAACAAAAACTCACCCTTCTCGCGAAGTTCTACTAGCGCCCTTTTAGCTAGGGATCCACGAATCTTCAGACGTTCAGAAACTACTGAAGGTGTGATCAGCTTGTACTGTGGTACCTCCTTGTACAATTTCTCATAAGTAGCCTTGTCGAAAAGCACCTGATTATTTAACTTATCACGAACTTTTCCCTTGGACCACTTCTTCTTCTTGGCCTTGCCGCCACCAGATCCTTCCTTCTTCTTTTGGGTTTTTTGTGGCTGTTTAGCCGAAGTTTTTGTGTCCTTCTTGGGCGGCTACAAAATAGAAAAGATATTTTTTATAATACATTTTCTTTGTTCACATTTTTTCTTGGTTGAAAGCATTAAAATTGACATGAAATAAAGTGACATTTACGGCGCCATGCGGTTAAAGCTCCAGACATTTTATGGATAAAATACACGAATTCCATCATTTAGTAATACAATTTTTCAATATCTTTGTAGGAACTTCTGTTATATCACTTTAAACCAAGTTTGTATTAATACTTTATTTGAAAAACTCAAGAAATTAAAAAAGAAATCCAGAACACAACTCACCATTTCTACACTTGTATGCAAAAAGATGGATGCAGGAAACTGTAAGGGCTACCAACTTTTGAAATTGTAAGTTGTCAATTTTTAGACTCCAAAGGCAATTTTTCCGGAAATAAAAATATTGTCACGCCACTTTGGTGATGGTATGAAAATAAACAAAAAGCCGAAAACGATTTTACAGTAAAATAAAATAATTTTCTTTTAAATAAGTCTTCTTTACTAATTTTTTCCATTATCTCATACAATAAAATTTAATCCGCACTACACTAAAATTTTCAAAATTTCTCAAAAATTTTCAAATATTGAAAATGTCAATTTCGGTCAAGAAAAGGCTCAGGCATCAGGAAAAGGCTCCACCTATTTGTCAGAGTAATACTAGCACTTTTCTTGGACGCATAGTGTATTGAGAAATTTTTCTTGACTCCAGGAACAGCATACATAGCTTTACGAGTGAGTTTGCTGTGAAAAATAAAACAATGAAGTGTGCAGTTTGTGAAAGTGAAATTTCGTCGAGGGAAATCGTTCTTCAAGTAAATGTGTTAAATAAAATACTTCCTAAACACGTATGTTACATATTTACATTAATAAATATGTGAATCACTGGGCTAAATACTTCAAATAATATAAATTTAGTTTGGTTAGATTACTTTGTTTACATTAAATTACCCAACGCAAAATTCAATGGGATTAGCTGGTTAGATTTCGGAGTGACGTCGTGTAAAAAGTTTATTTCTGGGGCAAGATTTTATTTTAGATAACTCATAATTTTAACTCTCTCTTCCCCTCCTCTATTCCACTCGCTTTTTCTGCTTGTAGAGTACAAGCTGCAACCGCATTTGAGAGTCGATTTTTGACATTTGACATTTAACAATTTTCGACGTTGACAGTAAAATGCAAACGAGTTGTACTGCAGCTACCTAATCGCCGCCATTGTGGATGCTCGGTTCAATATTTGTATTAGAAAATGAGTTTCGATACAGAATGAGCCAATAAATGTGTTGAGTAAGACCTGTTTTATACGTAAATTTTTTCCGTTTCTGTCCCTCTCTGATCTATAAAACCGGTTTTAATTGCCATGAATTTAGCACAGTGTGAAGAAGCCCAATAATTTTTATTATGGAGATTCAAAATCGAGACTGTTGAGACAGACAGTAGCCACTGGCTACTCTAGTATTTACCAGCCTCAGCCAATCACTTGTGATTGCAGCGATGCATAGGTTGTGATAAGGCCTTTTAAGATGAAAATTCAACACGCTGATCTGGTATGGCATTGCTCATCATTTTAACAGGCACAGCCATGAGACTTAACTACAACGGTGGTCTTAAGATGACTTAAGATTCCTCGTCAAATTCTCTTAAGACTGGCTAATTTTCTGTCAAAACGTAATGAATCTTAAAGGCTCAAACAGAACCAATACGTTCCGCTCGTTTTTGTTTTTTGACGTTCCTCCCGCTTGATTGTGGCTACCGTTCCGTTAGTCTCATTGAAAGTTTATGGAAATGTCAAATTTCTAACGGACGGAACGGCTTGGCTCTTACTATGATTACATGCATACTTGAAGTCGGCTTCAAGTAGACTTGAAAGTCATGTAACCTCAGATCGACTTCAAGTAAGCTTGACTCAAGTAGATCCGAAAAATTTGTCGGATCGACTTGAAATTGGCCATGTAACCCCTGCTTCAGCGCTTGAGTTTTGAAATTAGTTCTCCGTTGGTTGTACATTTCACTTCTGATGCAATTCACTTAATAAATTTATTTTATTTATTTAAGCTGCACATAAATGAGAAAAAATCGTTTGTTCCATCACGCATTTCGAAGCAAACTTATGCGAAGTGTCAAATATATTTCAAGCCGGCTTGAAGTCAAGCTCTCAAGCTGGTGAACTTTCGCCGCGGATTAAACTGTCAGTTGGATCTCAAGTCAAGTCTTCGATCCGGCATGTAATCATAGTATCTGAAGCCTTAATTTTAATTTAAGAACTTGCACAAAATATATAAAATAGCTGTGTTTATTGAGACCGAAAAAAAGGCAGAGCAGCTCGAGGCAGCTCACAGTAGAGCAGCTGTCAAAAATAAATAAAGCAAGTTGGCGCGATTCAGAGCAAGAAATCTCATGAAACACTTTTCAGGCAAGAATTCTCAAAGTGCGTTGTCAGAACTTCAACCTGACAGTTTTTAAAGTGAAATTTATTTAAACTTGATAAATACGCTACTAAATTAAAAAATGGAAAAATATTTATCAAGTCAGTTGATGGAAGCGCTAGATGATTCCTCTAATTCAGATATTTAATTAACGGATGTCGGTATTGTGACAGTTGACAAACAGCTGATTGCTTGCCTGAAGTTGCTCTACCAAAAAAGGTAGAGCAGAAAATCGTGCTCTAGCTCAACTTAGAGCAAGCTCATGAAACACAAATCAGAGAAACTTCAGGCAAATAAGAGCAACCAAATTGCTCATGAAACACCTTTTCGTGAGATATCTCAAGCTAGCTCAACGTAGAGCAGCTCAATAAAAAAAGCTAATATTTGTTTAAATTGTTAAATTATTTATTAAATTTTTTATATTAGGCAGTTCCATATTTGTCTTGAACGAACAAAATCCATACCTTCCGGTGTAACATCATCAAATAGTTCCGAAATTCTGAACAAAAATTTCTTCCCTGACATCCTTCTGTCAGTAAACGTCAGTAGAAACCCGTGGTGCAGATTTTATTTTAAATTTCCTTTCTTTCAAAGTTAAATATATTCAAAATGCATCGTAAAAAATAAGTAGTATTAATAATATTTTGTTATAACTTATCTTTTTGCGCAAAAGCTCTCTGCAGCTGAATTGATAGTCACTTTATTTCTTTTATATGGTTATGTTTACCTTCTGCTGTCGAAGTTGATACACGTAGGCATTTATGGAATTCCAAGATTTATCGTGAATTTCTTTAACATATTTGATTGCAGCCGAAGTTGAATTAAAACCGAGCCAATATGTTGCCGCTTACGCATAAAGACAATAGGAACTTATCTTATAGGATAAAGGAAAAGCTAAGTGGCTGGAAACGACTTATTTTCTCAGACAGAAATTCCAGGAATTTATTCCTGTTTTTATTGTTGAATTTAAGTTTTGCATTTGTTGAGTTAACATATGGAATATGGACAAACAGTTTAGGTATGGTATATAGTATTTTCTTCTATAGACTCGTTGTTAATACAGATTCGATTTGTTTTTAGGTCTGATTTCTGATTCTTTTCATATGTTCTTTGACTGCACGGGGCTACTCGCTGGGCTTGCAGCTTCAGTAATAACGAAATGGAAAGCAAATGAAAAATATTCGTATGGATATGTACGAGCAGAAGTGATAGCGGGCTTCGTTAACAGCTTATTCCTGCTCTTCATAGCTTTCTTCATTCTGTCAGAAGGAGTAGAGCGGCTGATAGAGCCGCCAGAGGTCAAGCATGAGCGACTGTTTGTCGTTTCAGTGCTAGGACTTCTCGTAAACTTAGTTGGAATATACGCATTCCAACATGGTCATGGCCACGGCCATTCCCACGGTGGCGGTGGACACGGCCATTCCCATGGCGGGCCTGTTGATAATCATAATCACAACGACTTGCATCACTCGCACGGAAATCACTCCAATGATCATGGGCACAGTCATAACGATCCCCAGCTAGGAGGAGGTAATTCACAGATTATGCGGGGCGTTTTTCTGCACATCTTAGCCGATACACTAGGATCAGTTGGTGTCATTATATCTGCAGTTTTGATGCAGGCATTTGGCTGGATGATTGCGGATCCGATTTGCTCCATTTTTATAGCGTTACTTATAGCTTTAAGTGTACTTAGTTTAATAAAGGAGTCAGTAATGATTTTAATGCAAAGGCAGCCCGTTTCGCTGGATCGGGCACTGCCGCAGTGCTATCAAAAAGTTACAGGACTTGCAGGCGTTTATGCGGTCCAGGAACCGCACTTTTGGACTCTCTGCTCCGATGTTTATGTTGGGGCAATTAAGCTCGAAGTATCTAGGAATGTTGATCCCAAGTATGTTGTGACGCACGCAAGAATGATCTTTGAAGCTGTTGGAGTTAAACAAATCTTCATTCAACTAGACTATGTGTGATAAAACTAGCTACTTTTCTTCCTAGCTTGTCAGCCAAAATGATTTTCTTGGTATATCTTCTCTTATACTGGATAAATTAGAAATATAGAGTCTTTTTGTTTTCTTTTTATATAAGCATAAAATTTTGTACGAATGAAATTTATCAAATTTACCGAAAACAAAACCTTTAAAAATTGATATAAGAAATGGAAAATCCCTAGGAATTTTCGACTATCGTTTTTATTTATGTTAATTATTTATACTCGATGCTGTATTATAGTAAATTTGTCAATAGTTAGTAGCGAAGAATGCATTCCAACAGTGCTACCATTACTTTTTTGTGTATGTATGAAATTTGTTAGAATTTCCCATGCTTTTTTTAATTTATGAGAAATGTAAGGTTGTTTTGTACAGAAAAGGTCAAATTTAAGTACTGTAAGTATTAAAATTTAAAAGAACAAAATTTGGTTTTTATGTTATAGTTTAAGTCGAGGGCGTAGCTCAATTCTGCAGGATCTGATTTTTCGTTTTTTAGGGTCCAGGAGGAACTGATTAACAGTGGCTTCTTTATGTAACATCGGTGGGTAATTTAACAATTATTCTTCACTCACTATTAAGAACATGTCACGATTACAATATTTAAATTCGCATTTTTACAATAACAACAAATTTCAAATACTCCAAAAGGTGTTCTGATTTCCTTATCTTTTATTTAAATGGGACAATGCTGCAAGTGTAATAACAGCTAGTTTTTTATTGTCTTCATTTTCCCTTATCTATTGGCTTGAATATAAAAACAACTCATTCATTTTCACTTTGAATGAAAAGCGACTTTGGCTAGTTTGCAAATTGGAGCTTTTCTGATTCAGCTTTTCTGATTATGTAAATTGGGAAGTTTTTTATGTGCAAGACTCGGGGGGTTAACTACTTTGTGCTATCGACGGTTCTATTATTCAGTACAATGTCGAATAGCAAGCGTTAGTCGCAAATATGGAGGAACAATTAAAGAATGTCAACTTCACCCTGCACACTTATTCGACCCGCTCGCATCGAGCGCTAACGTTGCAGGCACAAGACCAGAAGAAGCTGCTTATAGGCGATGGCATCATAGAGGCCATAGTGAATTGTTGTAAAGATAGATAGGGAAATGGAATTGGTGGAAAATACATAATCGATTAAATACTCACGAGTAGAATCGAAAGAAAATTACTCGGAGTACTTTTTAGGTATGTTGAAATGGTTGGTTCCCCCACTAAGGAGCCCACTTAGGCCCATTATGATGCCATTCTAGTGTTGGGATAAAGTTCAGGCCATTTCAAAACTATTTAATAGGGATAAGGTCTTGCGTAACTGGGACATCTGCAAGAAAGCCCTCACCAATTATAACAAAGATTTGAGAAGATACAAACGAAAGTCATGGAAAGCCTTCTGCAAAGAAATAGACAAGCTTCTAGCCCCACGAGGTTACACAAAGTTCAATCTAAGGATCACTCCAATGGCATTGTCTCTCTCAAGACTCTGAAGGATCCTTTACGTAGAATACCATGAAGCTATTATTGAGCACTCATTTCCCCGGCTCTCAGCTACTTAAACCTGGATTGGAATAGGAACCTAACATTGAATGGCAGGTAGTACTGGCCCACCGGTCCTACAATAGGAACAAAGGCCTGGCAAACAGCATTCTCACTGCGAGTAAGATTGAGTGGGCCATTGGCACCTTCAATCCCATCAAGGCAGCTGGAAAGAACCACGTCTTTTTATGTGTAAGTCTAAGCTTTTGGCAACGTTACCTTCGACGCGATCAATGAAGAAGCAGTAAAAAAAAGGTATACATCCTTCCCCACTGAGAGATGGATCACGTCGCTTCTCAGCAGCAAATTTTTAACTGCTGAGATGATTTTTTTTATGGGGAAGTCTAAGCTCAGGTGTCACCCTTTATACTACCAGTCCGTCATGTCGTAAACGTCAAGGTCAGGTGTCTGGTAGTAAGCTTAGCTCGAAGGATAGATAAAGGATAAGATGGATTAATGGTGAATTGATTACGGTAATTGTTGCTAAAGGCTGTCCCCAAAGGGGCGTCCTATCGGCCCTCTTATGGCCAATCGTAATGGTCGAACTTCTTGCCGACCTAAGTAGCCGGAGATTTAAGGGAGCATTTCCCTTTGTTGGCTCGAAAATTGACCGATTTTTAGGATTTTTTTAAAAGAAAACTAATAGAGTAATTTACAAAATTCTTTTTTTATAACTTTTATTGATCTTTCTACTATATTAAGAAATTTTTTTGGGTCAATCAAAAATATGTAAATCCCCCCTCCACTCGGACAAAGATTGCCGTATCCGCCGCACACACCTCTTCCTCGGAAGTGCTCAAGGTCGCACACGCGACCTAAAAACAAAACACATAAATTTTATGAAACTATACACTACTACCTACTAACTGTGTGAAATGGTTTTTTTTTTGAAATTCGAAAAAATAACAAAATGGCGGTCTTTTGAAAAAAGTTCGATTTTCGTTCATTTTTTAGCCACATTTATTGTTATAACTTTTTGACTAATGAAAAAATTAAAACTGTAATTTCCTGACAAATTTAAAGAACAACAATTGTGCCAAATTTGAAAACGATATCTTGAACCGTTTTCTTTTTATCTCTTCCGAAGTGTACAAAACAAGTGGTTTCGGGAAAATGGCTTTGAAGTTCAGAGTTCAGGTGAGCGCAGCGGGAGGTACGCCTCTTTAATGACCTGTAACTTTCCATCTACTTTAGGTATCGATCTGAAATTTTGGGATTATATTTTTAAAACATATATCTAACGTTTAAGCGAAAAAAAAATGATTTTTTTTGACCCAACAAAGGGAAATGTCAAATGCTCCCTTAAAGCACAGGCTTATGAAGCCGATATCTCCATAACGATTAGGGGCGGTCACGATAGTTTCAGACCTCGTGCAAGCCGCTCTGGCATAAGTGCATAGCTGGTGCCGTAGCAAGAACCTCCAGAAGAAAGAATCCATTATGGAAAGGTGACCTAAGGAAGGTCCCTCGCGAGGACCGGACATGTACAGAGAACATGGGTTACAGTTTCCTCCTCATCTTCGTTACCACAACTTCTGCATAAGTCGTTGTGGGGAAGTCCCAATCTGTCGGAGTGCAGGCCAAAGGGACAGTGACCGGTCAGCACCTTCAAAACATAGCTTATCTCTTTTTTGTTCAGTTGAACAAGAGATTTTGAACGCTTTGCGCTATGTTTTTGTGAAGAGCGCGGTTTACTGTTGCTGCGATCCATCTCAGCACGGCTTGAGCTAAGCTGATTTTTATCACAGCTAAGAGCATTCCCATCTGGGTTAAGTGGGGCGTCCTTTCCACTTCCGGTTCCTTGGCTAGCAAGCTCATCTGCACTGCAGTTACCCCTACTTCCCCAGTGTCCAGGAACCCAACACAGAGTTATATCAAACTTTGTTAGTGGCAGTCTCATACAGAGACCGGCTTCTTTATTTTTTATGCTCCTTTAACCCCTGATGGGTCTTATTTAAGCTCGGAAACATTGATTGCAGAAGACAGTTTCACAATCGAGTTATTTTATTTAAAAACGAGCATTTGCCTGAGCCAAAACAAGGGCTGCAGTGTGTGGTGGTGAGGGGAGTTGGTTAGTCCTGTGTTGTGAAAAAACTTCCAATGTAGGCAAAAGGCTCTAAATTTCAGTGGAACAGTCGGTATCATCCAAAGCTGCTCCCTTGCAGACAGCATAAATTCCTCGTTTGGAGCTGTGTGCAGCAGTGCAAATGCAGCTCACGCGATTGTTGAACAACCCCAGACCTGCTTTCACGAAAGAACACATAACCACATTCGTCTGGAACATCTCCAGCACGGTTTTCGCCTAGATTCGAGGTCACCCGTCTCGCTGGAGTACCTACGGGGATAACAGAGTATCTGAAATACAAAGTTCCATCATCATCAGTCAGTGGAGATATGTGACCTCAAAATCAAATCTCGCAAATTGCCTCAGTCGTGACTTCAGGCCAGAACAATTACCGCGGAACGGTCCCTCCTGGTTGCCACAACCTTCTACGCAATGACCTTCCTAAATACCTTCTATTTTCTGAGAAAGGAAGATTTGGACGAAAGAAAGATTGCTACCCCCTTCCATGCAAAGTTCATTCGAAAATGGTCGATTATTAAGCAGTACTCTACTTTTACGAAATTACTACGGCTTATATCCGTAGATTCGCCTTTGATTGCAGACAGGAGCTTCCATCCAGAAATTGCGAATCTTATCCCGAGCTTATTATCTAAAGATGGTCCTAATTGGCACTTCATACCGCCGCACTCACCCCATGTTAGAGGGATCTGGGAGGCAGTAAGCGAGTTCGTGATGAAGCATCACCTAAAGCGTGTTCTCGAAGAAACCCTTCTAACTTTTGGAGAGATGGCCACGCTCCTGTACCAAGTGGAGGCAGCACTAAACTCTCGACCTATAAGTTGCTTAACCGACGACCTTGCTAGCCTCACACCACTGTGACCCGGTCATTTAATTTTTGGGGGCCCTTTAATTTCGGTTCCTGAACCAAGCCTACTGAAGGACAATCGGCTGTCCCGTTGGCAGTTCACGCATGTTGCATGACTTCTGGAAACGGTGGTCTGCGGAAGCTGCTGCCCTACCTGCAGGGCGCCATCAAATACTACCTCCGCAGAGGAGGAGTTTATTCTATCACTGCCGCATTGAGTTTTAGGGATAGTGAACTCAGGGCATTATGATTTTGTACCACTGCTATAGACAGCGATAGCAGCCCGAACACTCTTCGTACTCCTTTTAATGTCATATAATATAGGTGAAGAGAAGCTAAGGAGTTAACGGTGCAGGAGGAAGTGGCGACAGGATTGAGGATCGCCGCATGTATGTCGCCGATCTAGTCAAAGTCCGTTGCAACGCGGGAAGAAATTTCTTGAAAGGTTTCGGACAATATATCGAGCCGGACGTTGGTCGATTGGGCATCATCGGCTAATATCTGAAAATGCGAGATATTTCCAGAGAAAGAGTACTCATAACATTGGGGAGGGTAAGGGGTCGTCCAATAATTACGTGAGGCGATTTTTGCAAGTTTTGGACTCCCCCTCCCCCTTGGTGAGATGTCGTGAGATTTGGCTCATCCCCCACCCTCCCCCATAGTTTCACGTGAGATTTTTCAAATTATAAAATTTTTTTAGTATTTACACTAGCAACGCGCATTTGCGGGCGTGAACACAGCAAGTCGGGCCTTTCCGCGGGTCGCACCCGCCCGGCTCGAACCCTGTAGGCTAGCCGGTGACGGCTTCATAATACTTAGGCCACTTTGCTACTTGTGGCGTTCGCATAATCGCGATAAATGTTTTTGTGAAGGATTTAGCCATGTCTTAGTGGAAAGACATTTTTTACTTAGTTTAATGCAGTTTTCTCGATAACACCGATCTCGATATACCTCCTATCTCCGTGGGAGAAGAAAATGTAAAGACATCTTCACGCCCCCGTGAATTCACGGCGAGAATTTACACCGTATCCACTAAGAACGGAAAACTAGGAGAGAACTAGACGAGAAAACCATCCATTGTTGGAGGTGCCTAGGTGGTTTGCACTTGCGGTGGCACCATTGTTGGAGGTGCCTAGGTGGTTTGCACTTGCACCTTTAACTATTATTAAAACTATGTGCAATAAGACACGCGGTTACTTTAAAAAAACTTTCTTTATTTCTCGTAAAACGGCTGCTACCACGTCGAAGCTCAGTATCAGACCGTTTACGGGTGCTCGAGGTTGTTCATGGTGTCAGAGTCTGGAGCTGGCTTAACGGTTGACTTGACTCTTAATATCCTAGGGGTAACCTTAAGGCGTCCTTTACACATTCATGCAACCGTCAATCAATTCCATCAGTCGTGGTTGATGGAAATCAAAATATTCAGGTAATTAAGGTGATGAGTCAGTCATATCAGTAACTGTGATAAACTGACAGCAAAACCTATCGTTTAATGGACCCCTAAAGGAGGATCTGCGATGGAATGATCAAATATTTCAAATAGCCCCACAAGCCTCCCACTGCCTTGGATTTCTTAAGAGATGCAAGTTCCTCCTCCAGCCAGCCACCCTGGTTTCAATCTACAAATATTACAATCTTGAATACAATTCGTACATATCTAGATAGCCACCCCAAAAATCACCTTGGCTTGCTTCGACAAGGTGCAAAATCGTGCCATCAAACTCATTCCTTTACGCCAATGTTGGAATGTAGCAGCCCTCTCTATGCATTATCGCTATTGCCAGAGCGGGTGTTCCACTGAAATTCAGAACTTCCTCCCTGCACGGCAATATTTTTCCCGCGACACAAGACTAACCCGCTCGGCCCACCCCCTCTACCCAACAGCCCAACCCCTCAGACACAACATGATGTAGAAGTTCGTTTATGAATAAAAAAACTCGACTGTGGAATAATTTCCTTCAGTAAGTATTTCCCAACCCGTACAACATCTTAGAACTCAAACGTAAGGCTCTTCGACATTCCCGGTGCACCCCCACACCCCTTTTTACATTTCCTATTCTCTATTCTTCAAACCAAGCTTGTTACTAGACATTGCGCCTTAACTGGTACTGATAGTATAAATAGTCCAGTCAAAACGCGGGGGGGGGGTGTTCCAAAATAACACCGTTAAGAAAATCGAACCCTAAATGTTTTTGGGGTCGCTGATCACGAAAATCGAGGTCCCGCAGTCCTAAAACTAGGGCTTCACCCCTAAAAATGCAAAAAACACCTCTTTTTAGGAGGTTTCCGCGATTATTTCAGTAATAATGAAAACTAATGCGATGAAATGCACTTTTTTTAATATTTATTTGCGAATGTGGTTGATTTATACTAAATTAAGGCGAACTTTATGGTAAGGGGTAGTCCTAAAGGGTTGAAACTACCCCTAAATCGGCCAAAAATGGCAAAAATTGTAAACATTTTTTTTTCAAGTTTATGCTTCAAATTCGATTGTGGCGTACTGTCAGGCAAAAATAAATTATTTTCAACCCTTAAGGGGTTAAAACTACCCCTACTATAATAAAAACAACTTTATATAAAAAAAATTGCAAAAATTTTGTTTTTGCTTTTTGCAACTCTTAAGGGGGTACAACTACCCCCACATTAAAATTGTAATTGAAACAAATTAAAATTTATTGTTTTACATTTAAATTTTATTTTCCATTTGAAATCATTACAACATTTGGAACATTTCACTATAAACCCCTTTGTACAGAGGTTAAACCACCCCTAAAGAAAAAAAAAGAAAAAATATATTGAGAAATATTTCATTTCGTGGAATCTTTAAATAAACTCTGCATTTTTGTAAAAACGACAATCACACAATAATTGCGACATATGTACCCTAATTTATTTGAGGTACTTCTGAATAATGGGGTGGTCCGTTTTTTTACAATGACATTTAGGCAGGTAAAAACGGAGGCAAAGTAATAAAACTAAAATATTGCACCCGAATTTGTTTTTTAGTAAATTTTAATTGCAGTTACTTGGAAGTTGAAGTAATAAACTAATTTAGTGAGGAATGTAATGTGATGTACGATTGTACAAAAAGGATTTTTTTAAAAAATGAAGTCAGAATCGAATTTGAAGCATAAACTTGAAAAAAAAATTTTACAACTTTTGCCATTTTTCGCCAATTTAGGGGTAGTTTCAACCCTTTAGGACTAACCTTATCATAAAGTTCGCCTTAATTTAGTACAAATCAACCACGTCCGCAAATAAATATTAAAAAAAGTGCATTTCATCGCATTAGGTTTAATTATTATTGAAATAATCGCGAAAACCCCCTAAAAAGGGGTGTTTTTTTGCATTTTTAGGGGGGACGCCCTAATTTTAGGACCGCGGGACCTCGATTTTCGTGATCAGCGACCCCAAAAACGTGCAGGGTTCGATTTTCTTAACGGTGTTATTTGGAACACCCCCCCCTAGTTTTCAATGAACTATATTTTAGGGGTAGTTTTAACCCCTTAAGGGTTGAAAATAATTTATTTTTGCCTGACAGTACGCCCACAATCGAATTTGAAGCATAAACTTGGGGGAAAAATTTTTTTTTTACAATTTTTGCCATTTTTCGCCAATTTAGGGGTACTTTCAACCCTTTTCTAGTACCCCTTACCATTAAGTTCGCCTTAAGTTAGTATAAATCAACCACCTTCGCAAATAAATATTAAAAAAAGTGCATTTCATCGCATTGGTTTTCATTATTACTGAAATAATCGCGAAAACCCCCTAAAAAGGGGTGTTTTTTGCATTTTTAGGGGTGACGCCCTAATTTTAGGACCGCGGGACCTCGATTTTCGTGATCAGCGACCCCAAAACCGTTTAGGGTTCGATTTTCTTAACGGTGTTATTTTGGAACACCATAACGCGCGTTTTGAATGGACTAAAAGGGTGACTTGGTTGCCTTGACTTGATTTTACTTGACGTGGAGCTTGGTTTTATTCATATAAAAAATTTTTTATACTTTCTTGCGAAAGAAATTATTACCCCGTTTATGACTAGGTTCAACCCAGGTTCAACCTGGGTTCAACCCAGTCATAAACGGATGTCGAGTTGAAACTGGGTCCACTCAACCCAACTTAGCTCTCCTACCTGGATCGAGTTGATATTTTACCGCATATACACAGGTTGAGTTGAAATTGGGTTGAAGTCTTGTTTGTTTACTATCCATGAAGTCCGCATTCATCGTTAGTTTTGTGCTCGATGTTTTTTCTGGTACACGAAAAATAAATTATTTCGTTCTGTATTTTTACGTATCTGAAAATGAGAATTTCACACAAAAATTGAGGTTATGTTTTGATATCAATTCAACTCTATTTCAACCCAAAGTGAACTCAACTCGACATCATATACGAAATTTCAACTCAACCTCGACTCAACTTTTCAACTTAGTCATAAACGCCCCATATGTGATAGTTGTCGAGCTCCTCCTTCCCACGTGAGATTGGGTGAGATTCGCATTCGAGTCGATCTCCTCCCCCCTATACACCTCACGTAATTTATGGACGATCCCTAACCCCAGTGCATCCGTGACCAGATGGATTAATTCAAGTTCCACTCAGCACTCAGTAATCCTGCGCCCAGTGGTCAAATTGGCTGTTCTGCTCCATTGCTCTGAATAAGTCTCAAGGCCCCCATTTGATTGTGCATACCAACCGTTTTTCACAATTTTGCTTCTAAGTTGAAATAACAATCTTAACTGATCTTGGTTTCAATCAATAGTATGTGTCTAAATATACATTCCGCGTCAAAAGTTTGACCTCAGTTTAAAAAATGGAAAGCAGGTATAGGCCAGTAGAAGTAGGCGTAAAAATTAGAAAGGAAAAAGTATGACAGGGGGATATTGTCGAACAAGTTTTTATAAAAGAGGGAAAAATAAATCGAACTGACAGCTGATATCCGGGGTGGAAGGGGGGGGGGGGGGGGGTATACTGACCGCAATGCAATTATTTTTGTAGAATTCCGGGTTGATTTTATGAGGTATGGATGATTTGGTTACTAACTTTTACTTGTTCTATGAAATAAGGAAACATGTGTAAAAATGGGAGAAAACTATCGCAACAGAAGTTCTCTTAAGCCTTGTTGGAACCAAATGTTGTCGAAATTACAGGATTTAATTTCAGGGAGCACTTAAGGCGTCTTTCACACTGAGGCAACAAGCAATAAGCAACTAGCAACTGGTGATAAGCAATACGCAACATTATTTTGACCTTATCATCTCATCCGACGACTCCGACTCATGTCATCCGACGACTCCGATACGATTTTTTTAATGTGGTGGCATTTAAGAACAAAAAGACGAAAAGGAAATAATGGGTGCCTTGAAGTTTTACTTCAGCCTCAATTGCTTTCCATGCCTTTTCAATAACTTCCCTTCTGCAGTCGTCTTTTCTAGTAAAATCGTAAATGCAGGGTTATTTCTCCACTAGTTTTACAAATTTTGTATTAAAAACTGTATCGTCCGAAATATTTTTCAAAAAGTAAAAAAAGTGTATATTCATCATTCCCTGCTACTACTCGCAAATATTGATACTACACGATGTAATATTTATCACGTAATTTATGGACGATCCCTAACCCCAGTGCATCCGTGACCAGATGGATTAATTCAAGTTCCACTCAGCACTCAGTAATCCTGCGCCCAGTGGTCAAATTGGCTGTTCTGCTCCATTGCTCTGAATAAGTCTCAAGGCCCCCATTTGATTGTGCATACCAACCGTTTTTCACAATTTTGCTTCTAAGTTGAAATAACAAAAGTGCTTTAGAGTTCGAAATTCTTCAGACCATTTTAATTTATGAAGGTTCATCTATACATATCTATACTATCGCACTGCAGTTATGGATATCCGCTATGTTCCTGTTCCATAAAACTGGAATGGAAAATAGCTGCAATTTCTCCAAAATAAAAAATGAATATGGCAAAAATTCGGATAAAAAACATTCTCCTCTTTTACAAACAATTAAAATTCCAAATCCATCAAAAGGGATTAACAACAAAAGCTCTGCTCCAATGAAATTGCACAATAGCAATTCAGAAAGGAAATGCATCGAGATTGTGTTAACCCTTAATCCATGACACTAATTAAACGCATTCCATTCGACTCTCTTTCAATAATAAATCACAATAGCGCTACCGTCTGGCGTATCCAGGAAAGGTAATAAATTAACTCGTTTGTCGGTTTTCATTCAACGCTAATGGAATTTACTATCAATTTTTGTACACACAATCGTACATAATGGACAACTAGACAGGTACACGATATACAAGGGGATTTAGAAACCGGCCGCCGCCCCCTACCCAAAAATCCCCTTATCAAGGCCTGGAGGCCCACTATTTTGAGTGTTGTATTCTGTCACTAAACAAATAGCGCAACTGTGTCAGGTCAGCAATAAAACAACAGAATTGCCAAATGCCGAATCATCCCTGCCTGCAAAGTGGAGGATATGTATATATGCACATATGTATGTAGTATATGTATATAACTGTGTAAAAGTTGTGTTAGCCAGCTTTGGGGTATCCTTTTCTGCACTACTAATACACGGGCATCCCCTTGCATGACCACTATGAATTTGCTCGGCTCTCCTACCCTACTTTACAATTCAAAGCAATTATCCTGAAATGCTAACGTTCGGGCGTGCTGCTGTTCACTAATACTTGTAAGGACCATTTAATAAAGCAGAAACTACACTCAAACTGTCGTGTTTAGCCTGGAGATAAGTCGATTAATCAAAATGAATGTTTCGTGTCGTCGTGATGTTTATAGTGGCAACAAGGACTTTTGTCTGACCATCACCATCCCTAACTGTCACGTTGACTTATAATTGTAGAAAACACAATCACGTAGGAGGTTGGAAGTGTTGAAAGTCAATGAATTTCTAAGCAATCGGTCATTTGCACTAATTGGGATAATCTGCATTTACTTTATTAGTTCAAAGCCGAATCGATTATTATTTGGGGACTCACTTAAAATTGGAGCTTCGAGTGCTACTCCATCCAGCCCAACTCTTATTGTTGTTGTTGTTTTATTTGCGCTTGCTCTTGATCCGCTTGGCCTTAGTTGTTATAAATTACGTCATCCGTTTAGTAGTATTATTCAAATAGGCAAGATGGACACTTCAGAGGCAAGCACTTGTAAATTTTTCGATTATTAATCAATCAAGATACACATGCTGTCTTAAGCCTTTAGTCGGACGACGGTTGATGAGAATAATGCTTTAGAAGTTGTAGAATATTGATTTAATTGACAACACAATTAGTAAGCTGATCTTCTTAGTGATTTAAGGGAAGAAATCAAAGTACAAGGCGGAAGCACAAAGGACTTTTTGTAGTTACGTATGCTCTTTACAAGCTTACTTACTGACAGTAAACCTAAGTCTGTTGTGTTTTTTTTTATCATTAGGTTGAAAATAGAAATCTACGTGATTTCTGGGACTCACGCTTCCATTCTCTCACCTAGTGAAATCCAAATCTTAACTGATCTTGGTTTCAATCAATAGTATAGGCCCATTCAGAAACGGCAGCAGCAGCGGCAGCAAACTGTTCCTATTGGCTAATGGTGGTCATATGACAACAAAAGCAGCAGCGATTACTAGTAAAACCAAATTTGCTGCCGCTGCTGCTGCCGTTTCTGAATGGGCCTTATGTGTCTAAATATACATTCCGCGTCAAAAGTTTGACCTCAGTTTAAAAAATGGAAAGCAGGTATAGGCCAGTAGAAGTAGGCGTAAAAATTAGAAAGGAAAAAGTATGACAGGTGGATATTGTCGAACAAGTTTTTATAAAAGAGGGAAAAATAAATCGAACTGACAGCTGATATCCGGGGTGGAAGGGTGGGGGGGGGGGCAACATTATTTTGACCTTATCATCTCATCCGACGACTCTGACTCATGTCATCCGACGACTCCGATACGATTTTTTTAATGTGGTGGCATTTAAGAACAAAAAGACGAAAAGGAAATAATGGGTGCCTTGAAGTTTTACTTCAGCCTCAATTGCTTTCCATGCCTTTTCAATAACTTCCCTTCTGCAGTGGTCTTTTCTAGTAAAATCGTAAATGCAGGGTTATTTCTCCACTAGTTTTACAAATTTTGTATTAAAAACTGTATCGTCCGAAATATTTTTCAAAAAGTAAAAAAAAGTGTATATTCATCATTCCCTGCTACTACTCGCAAATATTGATACTGCACGATGCAATATTTATCGCTTTTCAACATGCAGTAAGTATCGCCAGAAATAATATTGCAGCAACCAGCAACATTTTTCGTTCGACCAATGTCGAGTTGCTCTAATGTGAGACCTCTAATTTAATTCAATGTAAAATATGCGCTACCGCTAATATTGCGTGTTGCCTATTGCCAGTTGCTTATTGCTTGTTGCCTCAGTGTGAGAGCCGCCTAACAGTTAGAGCCCCCGCACACTACAGACTTTCCATCGGCCGATAGTTTAGTCGGGCTCTTAATCAGTATTAACATGTATGCAAGTGCGCATATTACAACGATTCAGAATCGGCCGATAAATAAGTTTGATGGGCTACCCGATTGCCTTCAAACTATAATGTCGGCAAACTATCGGCCAACTCCTTAATCAGTATGGAGCTCTTGCACGCGCGCACATTAGGCGATTGTTTAGTCGGCTAATTCGGCCGATAGTTTAGTTAGCTTCATATTTTTGCGTCGGATGGTTGTGGTTATTTTCATGATGGCAAGTTCATTGAAGCTGGTTATGCTCATTCGATAAAAGGCGAAAAAATTTTCGGGGTAATCTAGCAATTTGGAATGCATCGTAGAAAATTTTCCATACAATAATCTATCACTGTAGATAGGATGCACCAAATACTCTCGGTTTCTCTTCCTGGTCCTTCTCCTCCGTTGTATGAAAGCAATAATAACTTTTCTGGACAATATTGCATTAACTCTCATTTTGCGACCGCTCTCTTCAAAAGCCTTTTACCAACTAGCAAATCATTCGAGAACAGTCGGCCGACCAGTCGGTCTAGTCTGCGCACTCACCACCAACCCGACGGTTTAGTTGGTCCAGTGTGCGCGCTTACAAGTCCAACCCGACTACGGTTGCCAGATGACAGGAATTTCCCTGACATGTCCGGAATTTCTGCCTTCTGTCAGGGAAACAGGAAAAATTAAAAAATGTCAGGAAATTTGGAAATTACAACAGAAAAATAAACATTGATATATTTATTGAACATAGAAAAGAATATTAGAGAATCAAATTTTTACATTCCATACTTTTCATTACTATATATTGATTTTAGCAACTGTTGGTCTTGTATGACGATTTTGTAAAACTCTTCACATGATATATCCTTTAAATTGAACTGTGTCAACAGTAGAGCCTTAATAGAAGCTATGGATAGTCTATTTCTCTCCTTAGTCCACTGTGCACCCATTAACGAGAATACTCGTTCTAAGTTTGCATTTTGTGCTTGTATTGCAAATATAAAGCAGCAAATCTTGTTCAGTTCTGGAAGTCTCTCTACGCTACTGGTTTTTAAAATTATTTCCCATTGTTTAACTGGCATCATTTCATCATTTCAAAATAATTGATTCTTGAGAAAAGAATTTAATGCCGAAATTTCATCAAAAAGTTTAACATCATCTACACGTATCCCATGTCCATTCAAAAATTGCAGGGAAGCAACCACTTTCTCATAATCAACATGAACACCTTTCAATACCATCCAGTCAAAAACCTTGAATTCGTTTAACGGCTGCAACCATTTATCTAAATAATCAAGGCAAGTATCGTAGACTTCTTCCACCTCTTTCTTAAAGGTTTCTTTGCCATCTTCGGTGCAATTTAACAGCAATTCTCGCACTTTTAAAGGAACAAAGTTAACCTGTGCTCTTGCTTTCAACGTCTCACAGGTCAAATGCAATATTCTTATAATATCCATGACGGAATTATTTTCTCTTTCTATTTCTGTGATTTGCGGCTGAAATACCGACATAAGTGAATGTACAAAAAATAAATAACTTTCCGATAGTTCATTTTCAAAAAAATCTTTGATTATTGTCGGTACTCGTGGAGTTGTCAAAAAGTATTCTTTTAAAGGTAGATACATTTTCAGAATTCTTTCAACAGCTGGAAAAAGGCTAAGCTACCTTGTTTTACTGTGGTTTAGCAGCTTCTCGTAATTTACATCAATATATTCACAAGTGGATTTTAAGGCTTCAGTACGCACGGTGTATATCGAGAAGAAATTAAAGAGCTTCATCACTAGAGACTCAATGTCAATTTTTAGCATATCTGTACCATGTTGAATGCAATTATGCAAAATGTGCGCTGGGCAACCAACTCCAAAAATTTTTTATCCAGTTTATTTTTAAGGCTCGTCAGCACATTTCTCCCTGCTCGCCTATTGATTCCTCCAAAATTTACGTTAGCATTATCCGCCGTTAGGGAGACACATTTTTTATTCAAATCATATTTTTCCAAGGTTTTCATAATAATGTCAGATATAGTTTCTGCTGTCTCGTTTGGGGTGTTAATGACATCTAATAATAATTTTGATCGCATTCCTCCATTTTGAGAATCGAAAAACTGGATCATAATAGGAAATATCTTTTCCGGGCCATGATTGCTCGCGTCGGTAGATACACCAACGTAGGTTATACGTTGTAATAAGGATGTGATATTTTGAATAATCCATGGAGCTATCGCGCCATTTACGATGGCTTCTGTTTTAGTTCTTTGTCAAGTAATATCGTTGGCAGTCTTGGAATCAGGAAAAATAACTTTCATTAAACGTCCAGTGCAGTCCATGGAGTTGTAAGATTGGTGGTGTTTTACAGTGTGAAACGCTAGTGTAGCTTCAGCAGCTGATTTCATTGCTTTATATTGCGATGACGCAGGCTGGAAAATAGTATCTATTTTGCGGTTCTGTTTTGCTATCAGCAGTTGATTTTTATGTTTATTGCTTTTAATATGGGTTTCAATATCACACGCACCTTTGTATTTTATAGAAATATAACAATCACACACTGTACACAAAGCCTCAGTCGGTTCTCTTCCCTGTCTCATCAACGGATATCTTTCACGCAAAACGTCTGTGAACGTACATTGACGTTTACTACTCGAGCCCGATGCCATTTCAGCGTTTTCTATAACTTAACTACTTTTTCGTAATGGAAGTAAATACCTTCGCAAATGATTTTAGCAACTAATATGCGACTAAGCACGGCACACTGCACGGAGAGATAAATCTTGTGTTTAGCACGTGTGTAATTAGGTATAAAGGCACAAACAGATTGCGGCGGCGCAAAATTCCACGTACATTTAATTTCAATGCACCGCCTGCTATTTGTGTTCGAACATATGGTGGTCCGTTTATTTTAAATATTTTTCTCGCCACCGCCCAATCTGTTTGTGGTTAAACTTGTACATACAGTATAAGTGGCTTAGGTAATAGGGATAATGGATTTTCAAAGCTTAGTTTATAGGATTGTAGGGTTTTAATAGCTTGGGCTTAATATTCAGTTTTGGAATTAATTTATTTTCGCTCGTTGTAAGTACCCTCATTAGAATCGCTATTGAGAAAAAATGTCAGGAAATTTTCTAACAAGTCAGGAATTTTGTCAGGGAATCTCATTTTCAGTTCCGGTAACCCTAAACCCGACCAAACTATCGGCCGATGGAAAGTCTGTAGTGTGCGGGGGCTCTTATGTTCCGGACGGTCTTATTTTTGAAGAAATGTGGACCAAGCCTCTTCTGGTAGCTAACTACTAACTCTATGAAAGAGCTTAACGTCAAAACCCGCTGGTCCTTAAGAAATGTACCTCTAATTTTTTTCTTCTGAGAAACAGGGAAGCACAGAGAGCCGATCCTTTTTACTGTCGATGGTTCTATCTAGAGTGTAATGTTTGTCAATACGGGGTGTTACTCAACCAGCTTCCACCCGATGCTAACCCCGATTTGGACCAAGCCTTTAGTCACCCTTTGTATTACCAGTCTTGATTCCTTGTAATGCAGGACCGAATAAATGTATTCCAGCCTATGCAATGGTCCTATTCCTATAAAGGTAATTCATTCTTTTAATACAAATGAATGCAAATGGAATTAGTTCGTTTGCATTGATTCGAAATTAATTCCGAAATAATTCCAAATATACATATATATAATTTTTTCACTAAAAATTTGTCCAACTAAAAAACTGCTTCACGGTTCGTCACGGCTTGAAGCATAAACAATGAATGAATGTTTTTTTCGGGTAATTCTACACGAGCTACACACGGCACGACAACAGTCGTCTGCAAAAGTGGTTTATGAAGAAGAGGGTGAGAGAGGACGATAGAATGGACCAAATTTTATCGCCCTCTCTCAACCCCTTCTCCATAAACCACTATTGCAGCCCGCTCTTGTCGTGTTGTGTCGTGTATACGCTCGTATGAATTGGGTGTTCCAAATTCATTCAACACGTCTTCCCATTTCAAATTATGTCATAAAACTTTTCGAAAATTTCAAAGAGAATCCAAGAATTACAAACGTGCATTGAAAAGAAAAGAGCTACATAGGGTAAACAGGTTTTTGTTTGCCTCTTAATTGCAAACTAATTACTTTGTAATAAATTCGGAATTCATTCGTATGGAATCAATTCGAATTTTTCCAGCTGGGTAGCCGGCTTTAAATATTTTGGCGCCCCGTGCGAGATATTTTTAACTTTCTCGACATTTCGTTTCGGTAGATAACCTACATATATTATTATGCACAAATTATATACATTAACCCGAGTAGAAATAAAAGATGACCTTACAACGGGTGAACACTGGCCGCACATATGGCCTCGCGACGGTCAAACTTGACCAAAAGACTTAAATGGCCGAGAACTGAGCTGTTTACACGGGCATACGATGGCAAATTTGAACCAAAAATAGAATCTGCACGAAATGCATAGTTGAATGTGGTTTGTTTGCATGCAGGCAACCTTGCAATCGCTTGCTTGTCAGATTAGTCATTTGCGAATTATTCATGGTTGCTTAAATGAACGCATTTCACCATTTTTAAAAAGCCACTGTCTGCCCACTTTAATTTATTTGACAATTCGTTCTTCTTCTTCGCAAATTCAAATTAGCAAGTATACTTTGAAATACATGCATGAAGTGCGATAATTTGCAAATGTACTTGCATTTCAGAACGCTTTTTTCAGTTGCAATACTGAACGATATGCTACATGCAAAATTTGAGCAACTTGCATTTATGAACACAGCCTTTATGTGAACATTTTCGTTATGTATTTATGAATTTCGTCCTTTGGATTATTATACTTAAGACAATCGAAGGGCGGTAAGCTGGAAAATCGCGCGGGTAGCGTAGGTTTCTCAGAGCGAAGTTGAGAAATTTCTTCTATACTGATTCCAACCTACCGCTACTTACCTGAAATATAGGGTCCCAGATCAGGCACGCATATATTCCACGATTAGGCATACGAATTCTTGGGCTCTTCTCTCTATAAAACCAAGAAGCTTTTGGCCCTGGAAGCAATATTATCGTAGTGGAAGTTGAAATTTAAGTTATTGTCTACAAAAATGCTTAGATCTACAACTTGATCGACACAGTCTAAGACCAAAAGGTTTGTAGTAGTCGATCGTCTCTCTCTGAAACCATGTTGTTGCTGTTCATTAAGACATGGATCGATTAGAGGAGCAATCTTATCATAAACAAGTTTCTACAGTAATTCTTGATAAAACGGCAATTTCCTTGCAGTTTTCCATCGAGTGATTATTACATGTTTTGTGGATTGGAGTGAGATATATATCCCATATCCTCGATAATTATCCTGTCGATGTCGGTTTGTTGATGAGATAAGATGGAGGGGAACCAAAATTTGAGTTGAACAGCCCAACATAAGTCTTAAATTCAATGAGGCAGGTTGTTACGACCATGACCTTTATTGATATTGAGAGTGTTTATACTCGTCATTATATCGTCAACAAATATAGATACACCAGTTATAAAAGCTTTAGCTTATTGGGTCAGTGTGAGTTGCATTAGACTTTGAGCAAAAAACTTCAATAAATTTGTCAGAAAAGATGTTGCAAATTTCTTGTGGACATGAAAATGGTTTTTGCCGTTTGTCACAGTCGAAGAAGAAAAGTGAGAACAATAGAGGGTCCTACACCTCTCTCACTTGAACTCACAAGCAGGATTGGAGGGATCTGCAACTTCCGGGAAGCTCACGTAATCCAGTCAATGCACGGAAAAAACTGCTAAACCTGGAAATCCTGCCAAATAACACCAATTTGCACCAAAATTTTGATTTCGGCTCTGCTTACTCTCTATTTCAAAGTTGTCAATGAGCCGAGAGTTTCATTTTATTTTTTAGGGGTGGTGTAAACTACCCCTATTCCAAAATCATAATACCTAGAATTGTAGACTCAAGCTTTTAATCGATAGAAACTATCATTGCACCATGAATTACTAGTTGCAATCCTTTTGAAAACAACACCTATAAAAACAGCCCCTTTAAAAACAGACCCTATTGATTAAAATTTGATATAAAAATAGGTAAAAATAGATTTTTTTATTATGGATCTTAAGCTTTTAAAATTTAAAAATAAATATATTTTTTAATGTAAAAAACACAAAAAAATCAAAAAATATAATTAAAAATCATTTTCTTCCTCGCCCTCACTCTTTCCCAAGTCTGCCTCATCCTCTTCTTCCTCCTCGCTTTCCTCTTGATCTATAATTGGAGCACTATTCGGACAGTTGTCTCCGCTGCATGTTGAACAAGTTGAATTGCAGAAGAGTTCTACTCCGCATATCCGCCCTTTGTGTCTTTTATTAGTTATATTAGAGGTTTTTTTTTTTTTTTTTATGTGACAGACTAGAGGCTTAGGGAAAGTCCCTTTGTACTGTCGACAATCTATTGTTTCGTATTCAATGTCGAACAGCAGCTCTAGCCGGAAGATAGAGAGAAGAGAAGGAAGTAACTGTCACAGTCTAGCCTCGATATTTTTATTCCACCTACTCACAACCATTTTCGCGACTCTGACATCGGGGCGTCGAGAACAACTCGCTGGAGGTTCCGCAACTCGGTTCCGCCAGTCGCGTTTTCCATGCGCAGTAGAATCCCCGCATGCCGTTCCCGTCCCTTAGCCTAGTCGCAACAAATTTCGAAGGGGAAATTTGAAAATACATAAGCGCATTTCTTATCAATATGTGCGCAATTTTTATTTGTGTGCAGCTTTAATTTCCCCAGCTGCGCGCTCCGGCGGCATCAACTCTTTTGGCGGAACCTCTATCATTTAATAACTAAATGAATGGACACATTAAGGATCGCGGCTGCACCCCCTGGGACATGACACCCTCGGGCGGTTGCCCGGGTTCGCCCGCCCCTAAAGCCGGTTCTGTGAGTAGTGTTCTTAGTTAGTGTGTTAGTGGGGCTAAGCTTAAGGATATTCTTAGCTATATTAGGGTTGCAACTTAACCTGTCTAGCCTAGGGTAAGTTTTTTTTTTTTTATGTGGCAGTGCTAAGCTCAGGAGTCACCCTTTGTACTACTAGTCCGTCATGTCATTTGTCACGTCATGGTGCAATGTCTAGCAGTAAGCTTAGTACGGGGGAGGGATGAGGGGGGGGGGGGTATAGGTTAAGGGTTAAAAGGTACGGGGGGGTATTGAAGAAGGTGGTGATGAACCCTGCGTTTGAACTCTTGGATGTTGTAGGAGCTCGGAAATACTGACTGCGAGAGATTATTCCACAGTCGAGTTGTTCTATTAACAAACGAATTCATATCTTGTTGAGTGCGTGAAAAGGGTAGTTGCAGGTGAAGGGAATGAGACGAGTGGGCTAATCTGGTGTTGCGGGTATAAGATTGCCGTGGAGGCAGGAGAGCGTTTAACTCGGAGGAACAGTCACTGTGGTAGTAGCGATAAAATTTTGTCAGTGCTGCTACATTCCTACGGTGGCTCAGGGGGTCGATGGTGGAGCAGGCGGTGTCGTCATCAATTAACTTGAGCGCCCTTTTTTGCACCTTATCTAACCATGCCAAGGTGGTTATTGGGGCACCGCCCCAAACGAGGGAGTTATATTCGAGAAGAGGCCGAATGTAGGATTTATAAATAACAGCACGGGCCGATGGCTGGAGGAGGAACTTGCACCTCTTAAGAAATTCCAAGCACTGAGATGCTTGTTTGGCGATTTGGAATATGTGGTCATTCCATCGCAAGTCTTTGGCTAATGTCACGCCTAAGATGTGTAGGGATGGGTCGGCCATAAGTTGAACTTCACCCACTTTCAAAGGCGGTTTTGCATCATTAATACTGCATCATTAATACCGCTAAAGTGATAATTAACTGTCCGATGAAGAAGCTTTGTGGAAGCTCTATACTCCCAAAACGGGTAAATAAGTGATAATTAACTGTATCTTAAGACCAATCAAAACGAGGGTATTGAATCTGCACATATGTATATATATATAAGGTTTTAACCAACATTTAATGAATAGGGAAAGTGTATTTCACTTAACTGCCGTAATCTCAAGGTCATTTTTAAATAAAAACTTTAAAATTACATTTTCCCAAATGGAGGTGTTGGAGGTATGTATATTTAATTGTGGGTAAGGTGCGAAAATATCGTCATCTAAATGGAAATTTTGAAGAGTACATATGTAATGAAACTGACCTTCGGCAGCAGGAATTGTGCGTGTTTCGAAGTGGAATGTCAACCACTAAATGACATACAAAGGTAGCAATGTGAACCTGTAACCTTTCACCCGAAGTACCATTTACACCAGTCCTGGAACAAATATGAAATTCCAAACAGCATTTAAGGCCCACCTCAGAGTCAAGTGTATGTTTAAATTAAGCACCCTAATATATTTTTATCCATTTCCCTAAAAACATAATAAAAAACCACTGCTCCTCCGAATTTCCCTTATATTAATTTCAGTTTTATGACTCGTAACATTAACCTAGTTCCACAAAAGGACCCAGTAATCCAATTACAAATATGCGAAGCACATAACAGCAGACCGCAGTCACAATATCGCCCTCCGCCCCGGACCAGCACCGACTCGCCCCCATCCCCTAGCTGGGCATAAAAGTCAGACACGAAATTAATTGGAAAAAGAGATACGCAAAGAGGTCGAAACGGGTCCACGGAAAAACTAGCTAAGAAGGCAATTATTTACAAATGGTCAAGACTTTTCGATGCTTTGCCCCTTTTTTCCGAGGGTGGTTTTATCTTGGAGAGCACTCGTTCATACACACCCGAGACCTACACCCCGTGGCCATATTACTCACATGAGTCGTTTTTAGGAGTAGAATTGTGGCTTAATGTCCAGTTTTTATGCCTTCTATCAAGAGAGTAGCAGCCAACAACCGGCTAGAAGCCAGCCAGAAGCAGACCAGTGCTATTCTATATACAATATCTTTTCGGTAGGTTGTGGTCCCTTCAAGGTCTCTCTTGAATAGGAATTATGTTCAGGAGGCTATCAGCCTGTCATAAGTATGTATTGCACTTACAGGAGCTTACAAATGTCCAGGATAATGTGCCACCCGTCTACGAGGCAACTCTGCATAGTGTGGGGGGCGAACAAGGAAAAATTTTACTTGAAAACATTTTCAGTTGGGGCCAGCAACCAGGAGCCCGAATTATAAGGGGAATTTTCATGGCAGCAAAAGCACCTCTTTCGGCTTTTTTATTGAGTCAGTTGGAGCTTAATGGATTGAATTTCCTGAATCCATTGCGAAGTCACATTTACATGACTAAGTACACTAAAATATTCTCGTAATATGTGTGAAAATAGTGCAGCTCCTTAATGACAGGCTATGAAGTGTCTCAGGCTTGCATGCATCCAGAATAATTGATTGCTAGTCCATAAGGTCTAGCAAGAGCAGCACATTTTATGCTGCAATGAAAGCCTTTCATGCCAGTTCACAGGTGCCCCGCTGTGTGTATAAGCAATTCATCATATTTGCATACTGGTTCGTCCTTCTCTGTTGGTACCCTATTAGGGACGAAAGTTTCTGCTTAACTCTTGATATGTGTTAATACGTGTCTTAGCCATATGTTGAATATCCTTAAGGCGACGTAGATGGCGTGCTTCTGGCTGTGTGTCAATAGTTATGTCCACACGTCTACGAGCGAATGTAATGAGATTTTTTTGAAGGATGATCATCTTAGCTTGAAAGGGATTAATTTATCAGGCGTTCATAGCTGAGTTCAAGAAGAAAGGACATTTAATCACTACTAAGGCAAAAGAATGGGGTTTATGTACATAATGAAATACTATGGTCTCTGGCTTCTGGTTGAGATTGGTTGCTTGATTATTTTCACCTGAAAATTTTTTTCCTGTGGGAGGTATTGGGTTCAAAGGCACTGCGACCATTCATTTGGCCTATAGTAGGCCAGACCGCTTGAAGAAGTTCAGCAGTCTGCGTAGTGGCTTATCGTTTAGGCTTGAGTCTTCGAGCGGGAGCTCCTCGAACAAAGAAACCCTGCTCTTGCTATTGAGGGGCACTCACAGAACGTGGAGGGCAGACTCATCCAGCCTACATGTGGTGTCCTCCGCCTTTCCTCTCCTCCATAAGTGGTAATTTAACCGGTAATGAAAGCAAAAAGTGTCCTGACATCATTCCTACTGCGCCCTAACAATTCCTTGGCCGTCTTAGGGGACGGCACAGGAAGGAACCGCTTAGAGTTGGACAGTCCAGGCGCGGACTTCCAGCGTTCAGTATGTTTCATCAAAGTCCGATCGGCCAGGGGCCTATGCAGCCAGTTGGACGGTGCCCCATTAGCCAGCTCTGGACCGATGAATGCAATATCAGAGCCCTGTTTAGCCAGGACATCCGCACTTTCGGGACCCAGACAAGGGTAACTTGATTGAGAACGCCCAACTCATCAAGAGCACGTTGGCACTCCCAAACTAATTTGGACTTGGTCCTACGGGACCTTATCGCCGAATATATCAGATAAGATCAAAATCCTTTTATTTTGGTAGGCCCTTCTTAAGTTCTCAGGAGTGCATGCCAGAATAGCGTACACCTCTGCTTGAAAGACAGTTGCTAGGGTGCCTAGGCTTTCTACCCTACTCAATCTGGGACTTTCACTTCAGATTCCAGCGCCCACACATGTCTCCGTTTTAGAGCCATCCGTGTACTAGTATGTACTAGTGTACTAGTACGCCCGGCAATATTTAGAAAAATTCCGGGTTAGCCGATCCTATATGTGCACAGAAGGTTGCCTAAATTTTGAGATTCTAAAGGGCATGCAGTGCGATAGTATTCCCGCTTCCGATGTTGATTATTATAGAATATCCTCGCCCAAGGCCAGTGCCAGGTTACCATTCGCTTTCAGCCGCGTCTATGGCGGACTTCTCTATCTCAAGGTGGAGCGGTTCCAGATTGAGGAGGGTCTTCAGCGCTGCCGTCGGAAAAGTGTGGATAGCCCCAGTGATGGAGAGGCAGGCCATTCTTTGAATTTTGCTTAAATTGATTATGAAACCCTTAAGCGTCGTTCTGTGCCACCAAACTAAAGCTTCATAAGTTACCATGGGCCTAATGATGGTAGTGTATATTCAATACATGGTTTTCGGTTGCAAGCCCCATGTGCTGGTTCCAGTTGAGCTTGGCATCTAGCGTCACTCCTAAATATTTGGTTTGTTGTGAAAAGCCATAGTTCTGCATGTGAGGGTAGGTTCCAAAAGAATCGTTTTGTCGGGATAGATTGTTAGTCCTACGCTCTTGCACCAGCAGTGCCTGCTGCAGGCGCCTTGACATGGCTCCTTCAGCTTTACCTGTAACTACTATGACGACATCATCAGCGTAAACTTGGGCGGAAAAGTTTCGGCCGTTGAGAAGCTCTAGGAGTTTATCTACAATAAGGCACCAGAAAAGAGGAGATAAATCTCCTCCCTGTGGACAACCTTTTGCTATAGTGCCCTCCAGAGACATGAGAGACCATTAGTTTTCGAGTTCTCAGCATAGAGTTAATCAAGTTGCAGAAAGTGCTACTTAGACTGCGTCTACTGAGAGCCCTAGCTATAGTATCAAAGGATATATTGTCGAAGGCTCCTTCGCTATCGAGAAAGGCCGTCAGCGCAACTCCTTTGCTTAGAGCTGCGCATTCCAGCTTGAGCACCAGATTGTTCAGTGCTGTCTCAGTGGGCTGGCCCGCCTGGTACGCATGCTGATAGGAGCTTAAAACGAACGCTCTGGCTTAGGTATAAATGTTATGTTGACGTTCCTCCAGACGACAGATGGGATGCAACCATGTGCGAAGGAAGCCCTGAATAGTTTGCATAATAAGAGAGTGACTAGGTCGCAGCCCTTCTGTAGCAGAATGAGATTGATTATGTCCGCTCCAGGGGACTTGTATGGTTTGAACGATCTATTCGCCTCCCTAATAGCTTCGTGGTTAAACACGGTGTTTGCTTCTGTTCCTATATGAACTCACTCTTTCCAAAGACTCACTCAGCATAAAGTAAATGTGTCTATGGTCTGAGATCCGTAAGTGGCAACGTGTTGAATGACTAGCGTGATGTCTATAACGAACCTCACCTCTCCTAACGTTGTCGCAGGTAGGATCCGTGCCGCGATTTAACATGTCCAGGTTAGTAGTTAACAGGTAATCAAAAAGGTATTCACCCCTCTTATTCGCTCTACTACTACTCTAGACATCATGATGGGCGTTCGCATGACATCCTAGGATGATCTGAAAACCGCTCCTGTTAGAGTGACCCAGGATATCCTTCAGCCCTTAGGATGGTGGTGGGACCCTGGACTTGTAGGGGACTCTGATTCGGCCGAAGCTTTTGAATAGGGACTTGTCCTGCTCTTTAAGCTGCACGAGCGATCCCTCGTCAATGCTAAGGGCAAGAGTTTGACCGTTGTAGTCCACCTGCCTACCCATCACTTGTCAAGAGGTCACCTCAATTGGCTGGTTCTAAATTTCCAGCCTGCGGAGCACCTGATCCGGTTCCCTAACATCATTAGGAACCCAGAATGCGATCCGCTAGAATTTGGGAAGGCCCCTTTCTTCCATTACTTTGAGGTTGGACCCATCCCAAACCTGCAGCCTGGCGACAGCATTTGTCAGCCATTAGCTGGTAGGTTCGTTGGCGCAGACCCCTGCCGCCCTTACATAAAAAAACTGAGGCTTTTAAGATTTTTGTCCATTTCAGTCAGAATGGAATCGCAAATAGAGGAGACTTGCTCCTACGTCAATTTGCCTTCGGGATAGTTGCCCAGGACCACTGCAATGGTGATCCCAGCCAACTTGTCCCGGTATAAGGATTCCTGCGACTCCCCCTTTTTTTCTGGGATCCCTGCCCAGTTGGAGAATCCTCTGACAGCTGCCGTTTTGGCAGTGCGTCAGTTGGGCCGGCATGCGACATAGCCTCCTAGAAGATGTAGGAGCCGGTGCTACCAATTTTCTGGTGGGTCCAGAAATTTCTGGCAGTACAGCAGCAGTCCGGGTCCGCTTCTTGGAGACTCTCGATGTCCTGACACTGTCCTTCCTTTGGTGTGTTGGGACGGAAGCTCCACATGTGGGACTCGGGTGTGCTCTGTGGAGCTCTCCAATTCCGCTGCGGTCTTTCTTGCTTTGGCCCTCCTCCCCTTGGCAGCACCAGATTTTTTCTTGCTAGACTACACGGTCATACCGATAACCTTAGGAGTTATTTCTTCAACAACATTGTCGCCAGCTGCCTGAGGCTCTGTTCTTGATTGAAAAGCCGTAGCTTCTGTGCTGGACGAGGTACATACCTCCAAGGAGATCCATCCCCAGCTCTGAGCTGATGCTTATTGCATCAGACCCACATCCTCGTTCTTGGCCTGAGTTTGGTCCATGAAAGCTCCACGAGTATAGCAGAAAAGGGATATTACTTATGCAATAAGTGAGCTACATTAAGATAACCTCATTCTACATTGTATAGGCTGGAACTCCAAAGGACTATACACTGGATACTGTTCCGTGCAAGGAAATGAATTTACTGAAAAATTTCGCAAACTACATATTTGTACTTTACAATTGAATCAATACAAAATAGCTTTAATATATTTATGTATGTGTGTATATATATTAAATTTTTAGCTTTTTAAATATTAAAAATTAAGTGTTAACAAAGTTCCCCTAGACTGACTATAAATGCAACATAATCTCCTACAGGAGTTCATTAAAGTTTAAGGGTATTGCGTGGAAACTTTAGTTTATAAGTGTTCTCAAACAAGCAATAATGAGAAACTTGCCCCATCTCAAGACGTCGACTCCACCTCTACAATATCAAAGCCAACAAAAACAAGCTTAAGAAAACTATAATGAGACTTGAAGAAGGTTAATTATAAACTTTTATTATCATTATTCCACAGGAAGAGAGATAGTCAAGTTTTTTTTTGCCCCAGCATTCTTGATAATAGTTTGGCTTTTTCAATAATACGAAAAAAAAAATTAAAAGAAAATTTTGATATACAAAAAGTTGCATCTTAAAGAGGAAAAGAGATTTTTCATGCTACCTTGAATCTACTAGCTTTGTTTCTAAATATCAATCTGGTTTCGGTAAAAATCATAGTTGTGAAACCCCTATACTAAAGGTAATGACATTCATTCTGCACTTGACAAAGGCGACGTTGCAATATTAGTGCTTCTTCATTTCTCGAAAGCCCTCCACTCGGTGGTGCACATGATCCTGCTTTCCAAACTAAGCCAGCGCTATCATTTCTCTTCTTCTGCTACACGGATTTTCTCCTCTTTGCTATCTAACCGTCTTCATTGTGTTTGTCATAGCAATGTTATCTCCTCTTTCCTACAGGTGGCTTCTGGAGTTCCACAAGGTTCAACTCTTGGTCCCCTACTATTTTCATTATATATCAATGATCTCCCCTTTATTATCTGCCACAATGTTCTCCAACTGTATACTTCTTGGCCTCCTTAAGTGGAGTACTCTCAACTTTAAGATTTATGGGGCATTACCTAAGTTCTGGCTTTATGGGTGTCTCCTATCCCCCACTTTTCTTTCAAAGCTTGTAAAATCTCCCATTCTCCCGCATTTCTTCTACGGCTCACTGGTTGACATTGTGTATGATTCATCCTGTTATCAACGACTTACTGTTGCATTAAATGATTGCTTACGCTTTGTTTTCCACTTGATAAGATCAGATCATGTATCATCTCTTCGGAATTCACTAATAGGCTGTGACCCCTTTTGTCGATATGATGTTATGGCACTAGCTCTTCTACATAAAGTTTTCTGCGCCCTTCTTACCTTTTCGACTTCCTTACCCCTTTGCAAACCTTGAGATCACTTAAATTCTTTATTTCAGTTCATCTGTCCCGAATTGGTAGTCGTTCCTTTTTTGTGCATTGCGATTAGACTCTGGAGTGATCTTCCCTCTTCTTTACAAAAAATCAGCACAGTCACCATTTTCAGGAGCTTCTTTTCTTCTCTTTAGCTTTCCCTTCCCCCTTCTGCTTTCTAATAGCCATAGCTTCCCTCTTCCTATCGCTACATGGCTACAAGTGCTCAGAAAACGGCGTGCAACAAAAGTGTGCGTAACGCGAGTTCTTAGTTTTTGCCCCGGCCAAAAAGCGCCAGTCGTGCCTAAAGAAGTAATCACTTCAAAAAGACAGAAAGGTTTGCTTGATCGTGAAAAATTCCTACGATGAATTCTTAATTCCTAAAAGCTGGGGTGACGCACATTTTCGTAGACCACCAAGAACGAAAATATGTTTGTGTTAGTGTAACGGACGGTGAAACCAGAAAATGTTTGAGTGAACAAATGATGTATATAGATTGATGGAGAAGAAACACTGTCTTCCCGAGGACCCCTTGCTTATAAAACTGGGTTTTGTTTTGATATGATGGACAGGTCTACGGAGGTATAGAGTCAGAATATGGGCTGTTTCACTCGAGCCGACGGCCAACCAACAGAAATCGTATGAAAACGTCATTTGTAGAGAAGAGGGTGAGAGAGGACGATGGGGGGGAAGATTTTTCCATTCAACTTTCTCACACGATTTTTGATACGACTTTTTGACAGCTGTGTGGTTGTTGTTGTTTTTTATTCCTTTGGGAAAAAGAAAAGAAAGAGAAAAGACAAAACAACAGTAAAACAAGACGTTGCAACAACAATAAGCTAAAGCGTTTTGACGTAGAGTTGGTTGGAAAAATTGGCCCGTGTGAAAGCCCATGCGACTTTTCGTCGAGTTTCAAAAGGGAATGGACGATAACAGCCGATTTCTGTTGGTTGGCCGTCGGCTCGTGTGAAACAGCCCTATATCTACAGGTACCACAGCGACTTGGAGTTGGGCAAGGGGAGAATATGCTACGACGCAGCCTGCAGCACCCGATTCCCTTTCGAAGATGATATTTTGCTGATGCACGAATGGGTGCGGGGTGTCCTGCAGTTGCCGCAAAGCAGGGATTTGCCTGTTACGGTCCCTTCGATGTCTGCCTCGGCTCATGTACGAACGCAGCTCCTATGAAGACAGCATTGATGATGTTCAAAATTTTGATTTCGCCAAAAATAATGTCATAGATACATACATCCTCCAATACTAATTTCTTAAATTTTTAACAATAAACATGAGCAGGGAGGAGGACGAGGGCGGGCGGCAGGACTGTATTTGGTCTAGTCCCGTCACACGGAAACCCCGTGATACTGTATCTATATTCGTGACACGGGTTGCCTATTTTGTGGTGCGATGTATATTCGTTAAATTAAAAAAATTTAGTAATTTTTTGCTTGAGGCTTTAGTTTCCGAGAAAGACAGTTGGTAGAGCACAGATTGCACAGATGGGTAAAGATTTTCTCCAATTCTGGAAGAAATTACTACGCGGTCCCTATGCCGCCCTTATAGCCCACATCCAGCCTTATTCAACCCGTGTGACCCGTGTGACACGTGGCCTCTGCAAGCCGTGGCTCGTGTGACCCGTATATTTGGTGCGAATCAACACCCCGATTTTGGAGTTTACTCCTTAAGAATCGTTCCATATGTAGAGCACAGTATGAAAAATAGAAGGAGAGTAGGGAATCCAATCCCGCATCATAATCTCAATCCCTACTACGACTACAAAAAAAAAATTCATAGATTTTCTTCTAAAAGGTTATGTTTATGAATTCATAAAGTATTATATGAAATAAGAGCGTAACAAACTACAGTCAAACAAGTACAAAGGGGCTTTCACTAAGCCTCGAGCCTATCACATAAAAAAAGCCAATTCTGAACTACGCTGGAATTTTCTTACATAGCAACATAAATTTTAATTTCGAAATTGCTCTCCGTTACAGCAGAGTTTATTCTACCACCGATGTTAGAAAATTCCAGCGGAATCAATTCCAGTGTAGTTATGAAATGGCCTGAATACTTTGTTTGACTGATTCAGTTGTTCGTTTGAAATACAAAACAATTAGCCGCGAGGGTAATCTCCTTACGCTCACTACTGTGTTTCTATGTAGGTTTACCCTGGGTTTTCTCAAAGTATGCGATCATGTAAACGGAGGTTGATTAAAATTTCGTTAACCAATCTGGTTCAGTCGAGTTTTGCATATGTGTGCGATTGAGTATCCTTTACTGCACATATACTAACGGCGACGCAATGTAATATTACTTATCGGTCACTAGAGTAACTTTACATTTAGACTTGCACTTAAACAAACACATATGCAAAACCCGGATTAATCCGACGTGCTTCGTGGAGTTTTCTTGGATTTAACGAAACTGTACTCAGCCCCCGTTTCCTTGGTCGCTTTCTCTGAGCTAACCCAGAGTTAACTTTGCATGGAAACTCAGTAATTGATCACTTTCGCATACACGCACATAAATATACTTAGGCGATTTTGTGTTATCTTCAACTAACGAACTTAAGTTTTTGGAGTGTAAGGCTCTCCGCCCACGAGTCGGCTGATTTGCAATCCCAATTTCAAACTGTTTTTACAATGCACAACCAGTTTGCAATTAAAATGAAATCTTTGGCCACACACCAGCATAACTGATTTTGGATCAATCGGTGTTAGTTTTTAGCCACGAGGTTTTGGCAAAATGTCAAGTAGTTCAGATGAAGTGCAACCACGCATCTTAAATCGCTTCCGATCGGCAAGAATAGTCTAGTTTCAAATGGGTTTCGTTTCCGTCGACCCAAGAATGGATTCCCACATCCGTACACCGTCAAGATTAATCGATCAGTCGTGCTCGGAAGGCCTCAAGCTTTTTTTTATTAATACTTTGCAATATTGTTAGTATTTCACTATTAAGTTCCGGTTCTTATAACAGGTGATTCTACTGACTCCCGCGGATCCCGCATATCTAGTCCCGCATTACTGATCCCGCAAAAAGGTACGGGATTCCGCATTTGTGGGACCCCGTGTTCCCGGGATTGGATTCCCTAATGGGGAGTAAAAATCAAGCTTTAACAAAAAAAACCTTTTACTGGATTTTGACCCACTTCCATACAACCGATCAACTTGCACATATAGTCCAGTCAAATTAGAGGTTTGACTGGAAGATAATTCGGAAGTTGCTGAAAATTGGAACAGCCCTTAAAAACATTATTATACATAAGCTGTAGAGACTGCCACGCGATTGGACGACTGCAAACTTTTCTATTCAAGGTCAAAGGGTCAAAATATCAGTTTTTTGCAAATATATGCTAAACCGTACGTCTTATCAGAAAATTGTGTTTACAACGTTTGTAGATTAGGCGATTATCTACAAAAAAATATATTATACATTTTCTCGTAGGAATTGCCATTTCTGAGATATTGTCGTTTTAATAAGTTAAAATACTCATATTCTATCATTCCCGACTTGTAAAGGTCATCAGAAATTTTATAAATCCTTTGTTGGAGTAGGCGGCTAATATTTTCAGGGGTGATTCCTGGATATCTTGGGAGAAAAAAATTGTTCTACAGAGGGCGGCTATCTCCACTATCCACTAAGATACAGGGTGATTAGGGGAAAATTTGGTTTTTTTTTTAAATTTACTGAAATTTGAATAACTCCTAAAGTAATTATCATAAAGTAGCCTAATTAGGCTCATCTTTTAGGTAAATGTGTATTCTTTTATTTGGTATAAATCACAGCAACCTGAGTGACTCCGTTCAAAAATATAAGGCTCAAACCAATGCTTTCATCTAGACCTGGCAGATTTCTTCGTTTTTCTCAGAAAATTCGTTACTAACGGTACATTTTTTTTTGCTTTTCTGATGCACCAAACTATTACCTACAATATTTCCATACACAATAAGTGTTTATTTTGGGTAGTTTTGTAGGTAGTAGTAGTGGTAGTAGTTTTATCGTGAACAATTAAAAAGCTACTCGTCTTTCAACTGCGGCATAGTAGCATTGGTTTGAGCCTACATATTTTTTGAACGGAGTCACTCAGGTTGCTGTGTTTTATACCAAATAAAAGAATACACATTTACCAAAAAGATGAGCCTAATTAGGCTACTTTATGATAATTACTTTAGGAGTTATTCAAATTTCAGTAAATTTAAAAAAAAAACAAATTTTTTCCCTAATCACCCTGTGGATAGTGGAGATAGCCGCCCTCTGTAGAACAATTTTTTTCTCCCAAGATATCCAGGAATCACCCCTAAAAATATTAGCCGCCTACTCCAACAAAGGATTTATAAAATTTCTGATGACCTTTACAAGTCGGGAATGATAGAATATGAGTATTTTAACTTATTAAAACGACAATATCTCAGAAATGGCAATTCCTACGAGAAAATGTATAATATATTTTTTTGTAGATAATCGCCTAATCTACAAACGTTGTAAACACAATTTTCTGATAAGACGTACGGTTTAGCATATATTTGCAAAAAACTGATATTTTGACCCTTTGACCTTGAATAGAAAAGTTTGCAGTCGTCCAATCGCGTGGCAGTCTCTACAGCTTATGTATAATAATGTTTTTAAGGGCTGTTCCAATTTTCAGCAACTTCCGAATTATCTTCCAATTATGGCGTTTTTTCGTCTATTTTGACTGGACTAATATTCGTAGTTTGCTTGACAAAGCAATGTCACTATTTTGTAAAATACTATATAGATGGTGGATCCACGATGCCGGCCGATGTTTGTATTTGTGCTCCCCGACCCCCGGCATGGGTATTAAATGAAAGGGCATGAGAGGCAGAATAGAATTAGCGGTATAGCGTCATTCGAAATTCAAAATGGCGGCCAACACAAAATGGCGGATGACATATAAAAGACTAAAAAGTAGAAAATATAATTTATGTAATATATTATTAACAAATAAATATAAAAAAATGTATTGGTTCATTTACTTCCTTTGTCTATTGTTATTTGAAGACGATCGTTTTTTAGGAATAAGCTCCAGTCACGCGTCGGAGCATTTTTTATAGGTAACTCGAAATTTTTTTATGTAACCAAAATCATGTTTTGCAGATTTGTTCTTTTTGTCGTTAAACTTTTTGCTATCGCGGACATACTTTTTTCTATTAAAAGAAGAGTACTTCCATAAAATTCCGATAATTTATAACCTATTTGCTAGCCACACGTTCCTTTTGAAGAGAAAATTGTGTAACATCGCCTTGCAGCATTTAAATGAAAAATTTTCCTTTTTGTTTTTGTTATTCTTCTCCTATTTTTTTTAGTAGAAAACTCGAATTTAAAAGATATCAAAAGAATTTTCTACACTTCACACTCCATTTCGTCAAACTGAATACCTCTGAATAGGATGTTGGTATTGTTGTTATCTTATCTCCTTTTATCTTTTTCAATATTGAATTCCTTAACAAAGGAGAGCAAGAAAAAAATTGCTGGAAAATTTCCTTCTTGTCTGTACCTAAGCCGCTTAGTAGTCATTCAATTCGCATCAGACATCACGAATTGGGAAAATATGGTTCCGTCGAGTCCCGAAGGAAATTCTATTTTCAAACTGAAAAATATATGGAAAAAGAATGGCGGCGGATGAAATTTGATTTTTATATAAATTCGTGACTTGCACTAAGCGCAAATTAAGTTATATAAAGTTCACTCCTTGTATCGCTGGCAGGGAATATTTAAACATTTTCCTTTTGTATTTAAGGATATTCTTCTCCTTGTGTTATTTAACATAATACAAGCGCTTTTTTGTGCTACGATGAGGGTGAGATGTTAGATAAAGGTGAATAGCGGCGGGATGTGGATTGAGAGCCAGGACCGTATTATGTTTGAAGATGAAGTAACAAGAGGTGGAAACGAGGTGTCATTTGCTAGACAGACTAAGGCAAGTGAAAACCATGATGATGATATAACAAATTAATGCTAGAGTGCGATGCTACTGGAATACGAAAAGGAATCGGAATTGAGATTGTGTATGTGATTGGGGCAATGGGTGGTCTTTATTAAGCTATTTCTATGATCTCACGTTTTTATGGTTATTAGGTGGTTTTTAATAAGAAGTTTCCTTGTATACTTTTTGTATCAGAGATTGGTTGAAGTTGACCGAAGCAGCATGTTTTCGTTCTCAATAAATGGAATTGATTCAATCCAAAGAAATGCAAATTATTGTAAATGGATATTCCGATAGTCTTCATAAAAGAGTACAGACAAGACAGTGCAGTACAGAACACATTACGGTTTGTTTTATGTGAAAGTCTAAGCTCAGGTGTCACCCCTTATACTGGTAGTAGTCAACTTAGTTTGAAGGATAGGTAGGATAGATACAAGGGAGTCTGGGGAGGATGCGATGAGCCTTGCCATTGAACCCTTGGATATTGTAAGTTCGGGATATTGTGTTCTAGCTATAAACAAGTTTCTAGATCGGAGTGTGCCTGAAAATAACAGGGGAACACCGTGTGAGGAGGAAGTCTTTTATTGCGGGAAAAGTATTGCCGTGACGGTAGAAGGTCAGAAGGTTACTTATTCCAGTGGGACAGGTATTGTAGTAAAAGTGGCTGTAATAAGCGAATGAGAGAGCGCCATCTGCCAAGTTTAAGAGCGCTGATTTGCCAGCCAAGTTCACCCGGTTCTTAGGACCCCGGGACATCTAAATAATAACATCAAATAACATATGACTATTCCAATGCGGATATATGTATATGCTTAGGATATTGAAAGAAGTTCTATTTAGTGGTGTAAGTTTTTTTAACAACAGCTTCATCCCGTTGCGCCTCACTGCGTCCAACGGAGCGAATTTTAAATTTTGCTAATAATCTGGAGTTGATGTTTTCTGAAATATTATTAGTAGTCCGGGGAAATTAGCATTTAAAGGAGACAAAATTCCAAAATGGCTGAAAATTGGTATACAGCTTCCTTATGACTTTTTAAGAAAACAAATTTGGCATCCAAGAAATAAAACTTGGCCGCCGAAGATATAGAGTTTTTCCTGGGTTTTCCATGTATCTCGGTTTCTATAGGTCATACAACCCCGTGCGAGGACCTAAAATGTTGAAAATGAAATTCTCTACAACTGTAGTTCTCACAAAAAAGTTAGCCTGATTAACCGTTTGAAAGTTATTCAAGGTCAAAGTTTTCGAAAATCACTTTTTGGCCAAAATTTCACCGCGAAAAACAGGAATTTTCAAAAAAATTGTGATGAGTCAATAGGAAATGCCTACAAAAAGTCCTCTTGTAATTTTTATCGAAATTTCTTCAAGATAAAAGTCTGCAAAAATTGTAGCAGTCGCTGCGCATTACTTTGTTTTTCTCTTATTACGAGTTTTTGTTATTAATTTTCTAATTCAAATACATGTACTTACAATTTTGGAGTAGAGTGTGCGTTACGTCATCGGTTTAGATTTTCACTACTACTTTGAAAATACACTTTAGGGAAATCACGTACGCTTACACTGTACAAGTATTGAATGTATAAAAACATAGATACACGAATTCATTGACATGTAAAATAAAAATTAGAAATGTATTAGTATTGAAATTGTAATTGAACTAATCTAACATAACTTATCGCAGTATTAGTTAGAAGTTTTTATTTTAATTTAAAAAACTTCCGGTTGTATATTTTAACCGTTTTTAAGAGAAAGTTTTGTAGTTTAAAATTAAACTAATTAAAAAATATAATACTCTAAAATAAATCAAATAAAAATAATTTAAAATAAATAATTAATGAAATAGTTTATTCAAATATCCGTATAAACTATTATATGGTGGAGAGCAGTTTAAGAATATTAAAACCCAAAGTCCAAGAGTCAAGACCCCCACATCAAAAATCACTTTTTGGCCAAAAAATCACTCAAAAACTGTTTTTTTTTCGAAAATTATATTTTGTAGGCAATAATATTTGGTGTACGTATATGAACCCTTCGGACTAGAACTCCATAAAATTTTCTATTAGAGTCAGGTCTGGGCTTCGGGTTGGCGTTGGTGTTTCGGTATTCCGGAACCATTCTTCAATGATCCTTGCCCGATAAACAGCGGCATTGTTTGTTGAAAAATGAATTTGGGGACTATGAGCATTTCGTCCCGCAAATGTATTTGTAAACTGATTTTTTGACCTTTTGAATAAATGTTTTTGCTCCCACCGATCTTTGGAGAAATTCGACATTTCATTTATAAAGATATTTTTTAAGGGCTGTTCCAATTTTTAGCTGCAGTTCAATGTCTATCTTGACTGGGTATAAAACATTTGTGCTACACCTATGTTTTAGGTTTGACTGTAACACGATACGATCTATTTAACCCCATCGGTACCAATTTATAATTTAATAATTTCATAATTTGTTTTCATTATTACTGAAATAATCACGAAAACCCCCTAAAAAGGGGTGTTTTTTGCATTTTTAGGGGTGATGCCCTAGTTTTAGGACCGTGGGACCTCGATTTTCGTGATCAGCGACCCCAAAAACCTTTAGGGTTCGATTTTCTTAACGGTGTTATTTTGGAACACCACCCCCCCCCTAGTTTCCAATGAACTATATTGTAGGGGCAGTTTTAACCCCTTAAGGGTTGAAAATAATTTATTTTTGCCTGAAAGTACGCCCACAATCGAATTTGAAGCATAAAGTAGAAAAATTTTTTTTTACAATTTTTGACATTTTTCGCCAATTTAGGGGTACTTTCAACCCTTTAGGAGTACCTCTTACTATTAAGTTCGCCTTAATTTAGTATAAGTCAATCACCTTCGCAAATAAATATTAAAAAAAATGCATTTCATCGCATTAGTTTTCATTATTACTGAAATAATCGCGAAAACCCCCTAAAAAGGGGTGTTTTTTGCATTTTTAGGGGTGACGCCCTAATTTTAGGACCGCGGGACCTCGATTTTCGTGATCAGCGACCCCAAAAACGTTTAGGGTTCGATTTTCTTAACGGTGTTATTCTGGAACACCCCCCCGCGTTTTGAATGGACTAGAAGCTCAACCAACTTCAGTTAAATCCATCGAAGTTCCGCGAATTTTAAACAAAGCTTTGCAGCAGCTCCCCTGGGGGTGATTCGCTAAAGTTCATCTTCAATCGCTTTTTCCCCTTCAAAAACCTTTATATGCATGTTTTCACAATCGTAGAATGTATATTAGGGGAGAGACGCGATGAAACGGACATTAAAATTTGAGAAGGTTTTTTTTATCAAAAATACAAATCTGAAAAGATACCAACCACTTTAAATGAACCTTTAATTAACTGAGTAGAGAACACGCAATCATTTATTATTTAAAAGATAACAGAAAATTATAAAAAACAATTATTTTTGAATAGTCGCTTTTGTCCGTTTCATAACACACTACGCTTTGAATAGGACAGTAGGTGTTATGAAACGGACTAGAGTACACGAGTGGTACTTTACACACATATGTAATATAGTTAAAATTAAAGCATATTCTTATTTAAATATAACCTATATATATATCCTTTATTCAGTAATCAATTTTATGTTCTGATGTTTATTTAATTGCAATTATTAATTAAACTTCATGGCGCAGAATAGGCTCGCGAATATTTTCGGTAGAATTTTGCAGTAAAAGTGGTGAAATATTGTGTTTTATCACTTTTTACTGAACATGGATAATCAGTGATTAGTGATTTAATTAAAAAAAATTAAAAACATTGAGTGATTAAGTGTTTTTAAGTGTCCGTCTCAGTGCGTCGACTTCTGTCCGATTCAGTGCGTAACTAACCTTAAAATTAAATTGACAAAATGCACGAACACGGAATAAATTTTAAAAACTATTTAACTTTTAATATTTCACTTAATTATGTATAATGTCACATAAATCACCTAAAATACAATAAAAGTAATAAATTGCCTTTAGAAATTCTTATAAAAACCATTTTTTTTTTTTACTTTTTAAAGATAAAAACGCTTACGTCTCATACAATCAAGACAAATGGCCGCCTGCAACTGTGCTCTTTGTGGTGTAGTCTATGAACATCAGTATTGCCAACAACAAAATTTTGATACATTAGTTCAGTAACTTTTCCTAAAACAGATACTGTCCGTTTCATGACGCGTCCGATTCATTGCGTATCTCCCCTACTAATGCTTTGTATTGAATTTTCCATGATCATTAATTCGTTATTTGCAACCTTAAACACCCCGCCTTTGGAATAGGAAAACGATTGGCAACCTTCAAACCCCGTCGATACCGATTAAATACAATTGGCGTTTTGTAGCAAATTTTCAACGAAGCTCTCTATGACAGCGCCATCTAGGAGTGGCTTTAGAAAATAATAGAATAGCTTATGCTCTATCTTTTAATGAAAATAGCAAATGGTTAATATTTCAAAAGGATCGGTTGCATGGTGTAGGAGACTACTGGGGACATAATATACATATACACATTAACTTCTATATATAAAGATATAGATGGGGTAGCCTTCATTTTAAAGGTATTAAATTCCACACGATTCTGGTGGTCCGGATCAAGAATTAGTTCTATGTCACTGTAGATTGAATTGGACATGAGTTCACGGGCATGCAGGCAGGTCTTAATCCTCATACACATAGGCCCGACATTCGGCTTTGGGTACCGCAAGTTCGTTGGATGTCACTTTCGTTGGATTTGCTGAGTTATATTCGCGAACTAAAGAATGTCAATGAATCCCATTCATTGGCCTCCGTTGTGGCCAGCCCAGTTTAACCGACAGGGCGTGTCATACTCTATCAAAAGCCTTGTGGGGAAATCTAGAGCAAAAAGAGCGACTGAGACAAATAAATAGCATGACCTACGATTACAAGATAATCAAAACACAGTTCATGCTTCCAGAGTTGCTGAAACACCTCAACAGCGCTAAGCCAGTTAGCTTTACTCCCATATTGTAAATTGTAACTGTTAGTATCTAAGTCGTAAGATGTTGGTTGTCATTGATAGCTTTTGACTATTCCTGTTACTATAAAGCTGTTTTAATATTCTAAGCACCCGACAATGAAAAATATGCTATAAACCAGTCTTCATTCTCTTGTGACCTGCTCTTTATACAGTCACAAATTTGAGACTCGCCGCACACTTGTGATTGAGTTGTGACTTGTGACTGCTTTTAGAACATGAATATTAGCTGCGTTCCTTTTCTGCTAATTTTTACTATTTTTTACACTTGCGTACTAGCAACTACACTTGCTCTTATAAACGAGTAGATAGCACTTGCAATTACACAATTGAAATCCGCTAGGGGAAAGCGGCCATTTCGAGTCTATTGTGAATTATTTTCACTTACGCCATTACCCGCTAGATGGCTTTTATTTGTGTCGAGCTGATTTGCTCATATAAAAACGTCCATAAATAAAACTTCAGTCGTATAATCTTTGAATAGAGAAGATAAGGAACCGAAAATAGCGTACATGTACACGGATTTGAGGGAAGCACTTGGGATCAAGAAATTTTCTCTCTAATTCTCTCCCTCCACTTTAACCACAACAACAAAATACATTGTCTAACCCGGACATAGGCGTAGTGAAATTTGTTCAGGTTTTGCGAAGGGTCTGCTTCAAACATTTAGCCAAGGGAAGCGTTCTCACCGAGATGGTTGCCGAGAAACGATATCCCTCCCGGTTTTTGAATAAATATAACACAGCCACTGTCCGGGTTAGACACAAATACGTAAAGAATGCTATGCATTAGTGTTGCCAAAATGCTTCCCCGTGTTTAATAAATTGCTCTTCCTCGTCTTCTCTATTCAAAGCGTATAATTATCAAAAATTATTATCTTTCGTTTTACTTTAGAAATTGTCGGATTAATTTCGCCATTGTGTCACAAATTCTTCTTTTAAGAATTTTTTATTTGTAAAGTTTAAAGTAACGTCAAAAATTTCAAGTGAGGTTTTACTCAAATCAGAAAATTTTGCGTTCCTTTTTTGCTCTGCTCACAAGTACTAAATAGTAGAAAAGGAACGCAGCTGGAATTTTATGCTAACGGTTATGTTTCGTCGTCTAAAAAATGAATGATTTTACGATTTCGTCAAAAACCCTGAATCTTCTGCTAGATGGCAAAAGTGTAATGTAAAAAAATACATTTTTTAATACAAGCTACTCATAGAAAAACAATATAAATACATTACTATAACAGACTGGAAATAAATTACCGGAATATTATTATTCCCTATTAAGGGTGACAGCTACGAGTCGTACATTACACAGACAATTACCCTCAAAGGCTATAATAAGTCAATTTAATTTATTGCAAGATTACTGCCTCCAATAAAAAATAACAAATATTCCGAAATGGTCTAATTAATATTGTAGAAATACGTATTTGTATGTAATACACTCCCTACATCCCTACGAGTTTAATTATTTTACATTACTGTCCTTGGTCTTTACAACAAAAAAAACCCTTGTCAAGGTCAGTTCCAGTTCACCTTCGAGCAATTTGCCCGGCTCTAAGGAACACTAGTTCTAATCACCGTCACGTTTTATCAATTTGTTACTTCCTCCCAGCTGCCCCGCACTACGCCACCTTAACCGGCATTGATATCAATCTTAAATCCGTAGACCATTTTGGGTGTAATTTGCTTGTAAAAACCTTTGAGAAAGGTCATTATTCGCTCAGCAAAACTAATTCCACAAGATTTCGTCCTGACAAGTCAACAAAAACCCCCTTTTATGGCCTATGCCTGGATAGTTGGAAAGTGTAATCCGGCTGCCTAAGACGTCACTAATTTTCCGGCATTCAATTATGCCGTCAGTTTTTACCGCTCCCCTTCCAAAAAAGGGATTTCCCAAATGAATAGTCCGTCCGCAAGGACCACAATTTAAAAGCTTATCAGCTGGCAGATATCTTTCTCCCATTTACGAACTCCCTCGGCATGAGTGGTGGTGCACTCACCCCCAATTTGCTGCCTCTTGCCTCCTGCCATGCCAGCTGGAATGATTCCCCAACATCACAATCCTATCCTGCAATTCCCCAAGGATCCATATTAAAGCCGTCAAGAAACGTTTTATGTACACATGTTGCACAATTAAAGTTTTGTGCTACACACATGATTACACACCTTATTCACTCCCTTATCACACACAACCCCTGGCTACAATTTCGCCCCACAGCCCTTGGAGCGTATGTTTTTGCAGGGCAGAACGGTTCGTAATTAATTTCAAACAACTACCGGGACTGCCAAGGGGTAGAGCTCGGCGGCCGGCACGACCGGGGGTGTTCTAGGCAAAAAGTTTAATAGTCTTTGCGTAGTCTGGTGACAAATAACATCCGAAAAAATTATGGAAGTTGGAAAATTGGTGTGGTCGGAACCGGCGCGGGAGAGGGGTTGAAGGTGAGGAATTCGGTATTAGGTGAAGCGATTATAATACGTCAGCGAGGCTGAGATTTCCGGGCTCAAGGAGGATCGAGTTGGTGAGGCTTGCGGCAGTTTTTGCGATGGAGGAATTCATTTGAAATTTTTTAATTGGATTTTCTGGGGCTTAAGGATATTTTGTTTAAACGGAAATGAAAACTGTCATATTTGAAACATCATGAATCATATGACAACTCTTTTAATAGGACACTTTCGGGCATATGGGAATCGTTTGTGGATTATAGATGCTGTTTCCCCTACTCAGTTTAGATATTTTTTGGGCTTTGCGTATTTGGGTAATGCACAATGAATTATTAGGCATAAGAAAAAGTTCTGTCTTTTGTTAAAAAAAAACTTAAATTCTTTTAATTTATATTCAAAACTAGCAAAAACCCACCTTCGTTGCAACGCCGCACAGTGTGACGACGCTATGGGACAAAACGGAAAAATATATGGGATTGAATATTGAATGCTAGAACCATAATCCTTGCATACTAAAAATAATTTTCATGCATTTTGCGAAAAAAGACGAAAAAGGACTCAGGACCAAAAAAGGATATTCTCATTTATAGGCAGCCTAATGGACGGACTTTCATACACAATCATTAGATTTTGTCGATTATATTAATGAAATATAATTAATTATATGTACCAAGTTTGTATTTGTTATTACCGGTGTAACAGCATAATGGCGCGACTATATATTGGGCGCCACTTATGCGAGGTATTACCCCCTTAGCCATAAGCCCGGAAAAGCATGACCAAGGAGTCAATACCATACATAAGAAAAAAATTCCGGAACTCCTTATCCTCCCCAACCGCCGATACTAATGCCAGGGGGATGTGCTGCCGGCCACACGGAGTTCACTAGCTCGCCGGGGGGTCGTGGGGTGTGTGGCCGGGCCTATACGCAGTATGGTTCACCACTTACCTGTGACTGTGGAATTTCAGCTTCCGCCTCCAGCATTCTCCAGGCATCGCCTGAGCCGCGTCACTGTATTTCGGTCCCTTGCCAGCTCCTAGGATGGATAGCCACCAGCTGGCAAGGAAAAGCACTACTTAAGAACCCTGAAAAGAAATGACATCCACCCCAACCATTCCACAAAATAAATTTAACACACGGACATTCTATTTATAATCATTTAATAATCCTGTCTATTACAAGAACAATCATCATAACAAACAATACAATGAATAATCATCAACGTCAAACTTCCACGACAATAAATACAGATCCTTGTCAGATATCAAATTTCCACGCTCAAATTAAAAAAACTTCATATGCAATTAAATTATCATATGTATATATGTATGAAGGACGAAAGCAAAAAAAAAAACGCGCAGTAGTGGTACCAATACTCCTCGTTTTGTACAAACGATATTACAACCAACAGAATCACTTAGAGGAAGAACAATTTCCCGGAACCAACAAAGAATAAAATATTTCCAACAAGGAGCAAAATAAATTCATAAATAATTAAAATAAATCCATAAATAATTATAAATAAGATTATAAAGTTAATACTAACTACGATTAAAAGGATTATTTTAGTAATAAATGTATTAAATTAAAACATGAAAATTATTTGTTTATTTTATTTTAGTGTATTTTTGTGTTTTTTTTTTCTTTTTCTGGCAGCGGAACTGCGACTTAACTTTTTTTCGCTTTGTTCACCAAATCACAGCAGTACGTCAGAAAGATTTCTTCAACGGCCCTACTGCAGGATTTTTGCGAGATTGTATGAACCTTCAACGACCAAAAGAACCTTTGGAATCAAAACTTTCTTCAAAAAAAACTTTCTTTATATGTTGCCACAACGTTCATCAAGCACCACTTCCAGAGGCCGCAAATCACTCGAACACACACGCCTAGTGCGCATATGGGTTGACCAGGGGCGACCATGCACTTGGTATGTGCACTCGCAGGAGATCAATTTCACCCTATATAAGTCCTAACAAGCACAGCTTACCTCTACGAGCACCTATATTAGATTCCTCCTCTAACCTTATTCGGACGTCAACAAATGGGTTGCACTTCTTTTCTGTATGTGCACCGGAATGAACAGACCAAATTGTTTCCCAGGCTGAATATAACTGCATCGGTTAAAAACAATACCATGGAACTGCACAGCCACTCAAGTTAATAACTTTTTTTCTTCATTCACTCTGATATTTCCTTCCTTTTTTTCTCTTTCTAATCACAAACTGTATATGCGATCACCACTATTAGATCGCAGCACTTTTAATGGTTTCCATGAAATCTAACCAACGAATTATATTTCTTTACCGAATGGTAAAATGGTGCCCGAATTTCAACTCACAACCGAATTTCAACAAAAAAACTTCCTCTTCATACAAATATTTTTTTCCTTCCCCCATTTTTTTCGACCCCCTTCAATTATTCTTTTTTCCTCGCCTACTCGTTTAAAATTTTCCTTTTTACTACCAAGTGATTTTCTACAAATTTCCCATTACAAGGTGATTTCAAAATAAATTGCCCAACCAAAATAAATATTACAACCGACCGTTACACCGGTAATATGGTTAATGACTTTTTGATCAAACATGGTCATAAACATATAATGTCCCACTCATGGTGTTGCCCTTGGTGGGTTTTCCTTTTCCTTATCTAACCCATCTACACCACTAAGTTCACCTTCCACATGCAATGATTTTCTTGACACCGATAACAGTTCTTCCGATCCAAATTTTTTAAATGTTCGCAGACGGTTCCTTTTCTGTCGATCACTGAGGGAACTAAGTTTACCACTTGGAGGACGACCACACTTCGATGAACCCGGCTGTTTGTCTTGATCTTCGAACACTTCATCCTCCATCTTCTCTTCATCGCGTTTCAAAGTGAAACTGAAAACCTAATAATCAGATTTTTTTTCTTCGAAACGATCCCAACGTCTGCCACATCCGATGAATTTCTTATTTAAATTCAAAAATTCAAGTCGTACAATGTCCTGGACGTCTAAATGATCCACCAGAACAAAACTTTCAGGTATTCGGGTCAAAATTTTGGAGAACAAATATTCCACAGCTTCATTTTGCGATGAATTTCGTCCGCCTCCATGAAATCTTTGCCGCTGATTTTAACGACGCATTCTGAAACATATTTAAAAAAAAGTAATTTGCGAGGGTTTGCGCAGGCACCACTAAATGTTATTATAAAATACATTAGTTGTACTAAAATGTGTAGAAGACCACATTTGTACCATATTTTACCTTTTTTTTAAACTTCAAGGAACTGATGTGATTGAATTAAAAGGGATAATTCTTATATGCTTTTTTTAATGTTCACCAAAATTGTTATATATCTTATTTAAATAATTTTAATGAAATAATACTATAAATGCCATAAACTGGATTCATTGTGATAAAAAATTTACTTTCACTTTGTTTTTTTGCAGAACTTGTTGAAACTTCGCGCACAAATTTCTAACTGATTGAAATAGAATTTGCGTGCGACCTTAACTACAACTTTCAGTTGGAATTTTTCGGTCTTGGAAGGGATATTCCAGGAATTATCACTTTACTTTTTGTACATTGGGTATAATGTGAAAGAAGTTCAGGACATTTCATTGGTATCCGTGAAAAATGATTTATTTCCGTTTTCGTCACACTGTGCGCCGATTAGACGACCTCTGCAGAACTCCCCTCCAAATTGTTTATTTTTCCTAAAAAAAGCGCCAAAAAGTAATCAATTTTACAAATTTGACACCTACCGTGCAGTCCATAACAATTTGGTACCCATACAAAATTCTAACAAATACTTACTTTTTACCTATCCTACTTTATTAACACCTGAACTTTTCGTTAGTGCTCCACGATTTTTTACATTTCGAAAGGTAGTTTGTTCCCATATTCTGGCTGGAGCAATTACCTTCAAAATTATTTTTTTACTATTTAGTTAGTTTAATAAAAGCGTCTTTTTTAGATTTTTACACCATATATTTATTTTGTATTTTTAGACTTCCGCCATTTTGTGGTGACCGTCATATTTGATTTTAAATGACGTCATACAGTTTACTTTCTTACTTACTTTCATTTGATATCCATACCGAGCACGGTCGTATACACAGGTCTGACAACTCGTTGCTCAAGCCTGTGACTGATACGCGTATCGCTACTGGAGCTTCTTGATTTAGACTGCAGATGGCGTATTTGTCGAAGTTCAGATGTCATTATGATATGAATTTGGTACTTCGACTACTGCGCCGCCAGTGATCCATTCAAGAACTACTTTAAAGTTGAACGATATCGATCACACTTCACTCTATGGGATGGTATATGAAGTTAACAGACTTGTGTATATGACCGTGATACCGAGCGAAGTAAAGGAAAAGGTAAACCACCATTTTGTGTTGCCTGCAATTTTGAATTTGGAATGAACCGGCACAGATAATAGTATTCTACTTGTCACACCCTTTCATTTGATAGCCATACTGAGCGCGTTGTAAGGAAAAAGGTAAGGTAAGGTTTTGTGTCGGCCGCCATTTTGTGTTTGCGGTTATTTTGAGTTTGGAATGACGCCACGCAGCTAATTGTATTCAACTCTTTCATGTGATACATGGAAAACTCAGGAAAAACGCTATATCTCCGGCGGCCATGATTTCTTTGATTCCGAAATTGTTTTTTTTAAATGTCACAAGGAAACTATGTACGAATTTTCAGCCATTTTGGAATATTGTCTCCTTTAAATGCTAATTTCTCTGGACTATTAGGGGCAAGATCTATTATGTCCGAACGACAAGCTATAAAAATAAGAGTATACAAATAGAGGCTGGTCATATCTAACGCTCGGTGACGTTACCAACTACGTGACTGCAACCATGCACGAAATGCTGTATGCAAAATTCACACAACAACGAACTCCCTTCTCAACATAAAGAAAACCAAGCAAATTTGATATTTTGCCAATTTCAGATGCAATCTATCTATCTATATAAATATAATTGGAGTGTCTGTCTGTAATTTCAAAATAATTATGTTTTTTTAAGTTTTTTTGGTTATTTACATGTAATTAAAACAAAATCCACTATTTTTAAAATTTTTGTCTGTCTGTATGTCTGTATGTCTGTCTGTTTGGCCGCGGTAATCTCGGAAACGGCTGGGCCGATCGGGATGGGACTTTCACTGGAAGATTCAGTATTTTTGCGAGCATGTTTTAGGCTATTTATATACACCGTATATTAGCTCTATCTGTATGTATGTATGGATGTACATATGTATGTAGACAAAACTTAAAACTTGATTTTGACCCACTTCCATATAACCGTTCAACTTCAAATTTTGCACATATATTTAGTTCGGGTGACAATGTAATCTGACCACTTTGTAAAAAAATCAAGATGGCGGTTCCAAGATGGCGGGTGAATTTCGCAATTGGGCTCGCCGATCCCCGACATGGGTATCAAATGAAAGGGGATGATAATTAGAGTACAATTACCTATTTTTTGTCATTATAAATTCAAAATGGCGACCAACTATGCCGGACTCACCTTTTCTTTACAACCCACTCGATATGGGTACCAAACAAAAGGATATGACAAGTAGAATACTATTACCTGAGCGGCGTCATTCAAATCTATCTATCTATATAAATGTAAATGGCGTGTCTGTCTGTGATTTAAAAATATAGTTCTGTTTCATATGGTTATCGATCTTCTATCTATCTATCTATCTATCTATCTATCTATATAATTATAATTGGATTGTCTGTCTGTGATTTCAAAACCCATTTTTAAAATTGTTGGCTGTATGTATTGCAATGGGAATTTCACAAAAAGATTTAATACTTTTGCGGCCATATTTTAGGCGAATACGACTATCAGATACGATTATCGGTACCGACTATCGTGTCCGACTACCGGGTTACTTTTTAGTCTAACCTATAGGAGAAGGAAAGCAAGTGATCATTCGAATTGTATACTTGACAGACCTGTATCTAAATATCTAGATATTCCAAAAAATATCCTGATCGTTTTATAGGAAACATTCACGGAACAATCGATATTTAAATAGGCTCTTTCAGGTCTACAATTGCAATGATAAAAAGTTTGTACTCTATCAGGGATATATTTTTCCCGATTATCGCCTTCGGTTTTTCAGTCTGATCCGACAGTAGAATAAGGTTTCGAAAGGCAGCCATCGATATTTATTATCGGCCTTGAAAATACTACTCCTTCTGAAACTTCGACTCTTTTAAAAATGACTTCCACTTTTTGACTTTCCTCGCTATGAAGGATTTTTATTGATTGTAATAATAGGTACGCATTCTTTCTGATTCTGGCTTCTTTTTCACTCGAAAAAAAAATTATTTTGTTGATATACATATACTAGCGAGCCGTAATTGGGATTCCATTTTATAGAAATAAAGAAGTATGCATAGCAAAGGGAACTTCCAAAACCTCAATTTCAGTAGACAATTTACAATATTAAAAAAGGAAACCGCAAACAATGTAAATACAAAAGTCGCATGCCATATTATCCTACAAGAGAAATTAGGTAAACAGGTGAATGTTCAGGTATTGTTTTGGGTCGAAAATTCGGCCTTCCAGGAATGGCAATAAAAAAACGAGTACCTGTTTTTTATGATGGGTTAAAAAGAAGTCTATGAATAGGATATTTAAAACAAGGTTCTGCCAATTATTGTAACGGTACACTTTAAAGGAAGCTAGAGTATTTCATTCAACACTTTAGTCTTGAAGAAGGCTTTGAATGATCGAGTTTTGTTTCGTAACGAAGTGATTTTGTGACGAAGCAGTTTAACCTTGGTTATAGAAAAAAAAATTGTTTTAATTGATTTGGTGATTTAGCGTGAATTTATTGAGATAATTTTGAATTTTATTTTTTTTTCCCAATCTGTGATTTTTTAAATTAAAGTGGAAATTAATAAGTGTAAATAAGAGATATCTGTGAAAATTCGAGTAGGCGTTGCAAGGCACGCGGGTTTTTGCTAGTTCTTTTATAAAATGACATAAAAAATGGTGAACAAGCCCATTGTGCGTAGAGTACAAAAATGGCTGCATAACTCTCGAAAAATTAGTGCGCGGCCATCTTGGAGGGAGCATTGGTGCCAACCCATCGCGCTGCTTTAAGCCTTGCTTGACTGGGAAGGACTCCATCAATTCTCCTTGTATTTTCACTGAACTTTACTATCTTTAGGGGGATGTTTAGGTCCAACATTATCCCATACATTTTTCCTTGTCGATGTTGTCGTACGTATTCTTGCTTAAAATCAATGAAGAATTGATGCACGTCAATGTCAATGTTGTATTCCAGCATTTTCGAAGCACCTGTCTTAAAAAAGTTGGTTCATTGTGAACCTATTTCTTCTGAAGCCAGCTATTCACTTATTGCCGCTTCTGCATAATGTTCCGGTCAGGCTTTAAATTTGTTGGTTATTATTTTATATGCTGTGCTTAGAAGAGATTTGCCTTTGTAGTTTGCATCGTTGAATTTGTCTCTTTTTTTGTTATTGGATGATAATGCTTTGTTCTCAATCTTCAGCCATTTGGCTGGTCCTCCATATGCAGCATAGTAAACCATATATAGCTGCTAAAAGCGATTTGCCTCCTTCTTTGATCAACGCTGCAGAGATGTTATTAATTCGTGAAAATTGTTGTTTTTCAAGGATAGTCCCAGTAGGAATTCTAGGCAGCACTTACCGATGGAGCAGTGATGTAACTACTCCTCTGGTAAGGGGTACTCGTATTTTCTTTATTGTTAGAAGAACTCTTATATAATGCACTACAAGGGAAGGGTGATGCTGGGGCAATAGTAGGGTGATAATGTGGATGTGACGCGGCACACCGTAGGGTGAAGGCTTCTGGCCTTTGCTAGGGCCCATGGTGACGGATAAGTTTTTACAAAAATTAGAGAGCTGCAGAATAAAGGCAGTTGCCTATGCGGGCTACATGGTGATATTAGTATCCGCAAAATTCCTCCACACGATCAGTGACATTATGCAGATGGCACTTGGAAATGTTAGCGCCTGGTTTAACCGTCACGGGCTTTATGTCAAACCCGAAAAGAGAGAACTGATGCTTTTCACCAACAGGACTAAAATTCCACCTTTCGTTCACCTTCAGTCAACCAAGTACTTGGGTCTTTTTCTGGACGAAAAGCTAAATTAAAGGTTGAATATTGCCTGTAGCCCACTTTCATCAAGAGATGTAGCTTGACATGGTGCGCTGGCTATACACTACACTGATTAGATGATACCAGAGAGAAATGGGAACATTTCCAACCCGACAAGGACCATGATGTTGTCCTCTGCACAGGCGAATCTAAATGAGAGATAGGGGTTGGGGTCCGCTGGAGGGCAATTGTTTTCGCCCTCTGTTCCATGAAGGATAAAAGGAGCGTAAAGAAGAAGATAGGGGTTGGAGTTGTTCCCTTAATTTGCACAGAACCAGCGTTTTGCAGACATAACCTTTGGGAATCTTTGAAGCGTGCCTAGCAATACAGTCATGGGCACGTTTCTTATACGTTATAAGAAATGTTGATGTTTGAGTAATGTAATAAAATTGTTTCGCATTTTTTTGCGGGTTTTTATTGCTGTTATGCCATGTTTTATAAGGTACGATATGGTTTGAAATGAAATTCTTTGAATAATAACATGCGTTACTCCAATTTTTTAAAATAATTTGTTTTAGGACTACACAAAAAGTGCTTTCTTCAATTATGTTACCTATCTAGCAAAATATGGACGTATTCAGTTTGTGATGCAAACGCTTGTCATAAAATGAATACGCCCGTATGTTGCTAGATAGTTAGAATAAATGAAATACTTTTTTGTGTAGTCCTAAAACAAATTATTTTAAAAAATTGGAGTAACGCATGTTATTATTCAAAGAATTTCATTTTAAACCATATCGTACCTTATAAAACATGGCATAACAGCAATAAAAACCCGCAAAAAAATGCGAAACAATTTTATTACATTACTCAAACATCGGCATTTCTTATAACGTATAGTCATTCATTCATTATTATTACTTGCTAGCTGTTATTGCTAATTTCTAGGAGGTAAAATTGTAATAAAATATTCCGAAAATCTGTCACTTTCATACCTTCGGGGCGCTGTAAAACCCTTCGTAGTGAATGAAATTAAAAAAGTAATTAATGAAAATTATTCCTAATGAAACCCTCTACAAACAACTTGTTATTATTTTTTTTGTTAAAGTTGAAGGAAAAAAAGTTATAGCCTTTAAAAGAAAATATTGTGACTAATTTTTGTGTTCTAAGGCTTATAACTTCTTAATTCTTCATTTTACCACAAAATTTCTAAGTAATAAATTGTAGATTATTTAATTCTAAACAAAAAGTGTCCTTGCAAATTCTCGGTAAGATGTACCGTTTCGGAGATATAGTGGAAAAACCATTTGCACACGTTTTCCAAGATGGCGGCCAAATGGGGGGGGTTAGAATCCCGAAAACTCAGACTTAAGCTCTCACTGACCCCCCCTACACATTCCAACAATAAAACCTTGTCCTGCATTTTTGCAATGTTAAAGTACCATTTCCATGTATAGTTGTCCTAAATACTTTTACTTTGGCGTGCCCTAGGATAAAGGTTATGAACAAGTTTTCCAGCGCCCTGAGCTACTCGTCCTTGATTAGCAATCGAAGCGTACTTTTGTTTTGCTGGGGTTTTTCGACCTTCAATTCAAAGTAGGTAGAAGAAGAACGAATGAGATACATGGTTCGTACTCAAGCACATTTAAAACTTTCTGTATTTTCAAATTGGTAAATATTTCACTGACCTAGACTAAAAAGTTAAATAGCATTTCCTTATCAGACAGTTACTCCATTTAACAAAAGCAATACATCAATATTCGTGTTCGTTTATTTAAAGCATTCTTGCCTAACGCGACTACATTCTTTGTCAATCTTCTAATCCAACGTATTACGTCGGAAAATTTGGGGATATTTGAAAATTCGTGCTTACCTATACTTTGTCTTAAGAAGCTACTAATTGAGACGCTTCTATAAATTTCAAGCGAAAAACAAAATTCTATAGAGATGTAGAGAAAGTGGGGAATAATGAAAGATGGCAGAAATTGATTAGGTAAACAAAGTTGCCTCAGTGTCAAGGCAAATTTTGTACATTAATTGAGAAACTTTAATTTGCCTCATTCTTTTGTCAGAAACATAAATCGCACACTTTCATCAGCATAGAAATATCCCGGACACGGACAAGCAGACTCCTTGCAAAGTTAGAAGGTTAGACACATTAAATTCTTGAGTCAATTTATGCCATGTTCAAGGAGGGAACCCTATGAATCTAATTTGCATTCAACAGGACTATTAATTACAAAAGGGAAATTAATATCACCCTTCCATTAATATATTGAAGAAATATTAATCACTGTTGGAAGCTACCCATAAGGATGTGTACCTACACGTCATGATACAGCCGGATGTTGTCTTGAAACTGCCTGCCTGCCAGCCGGGCCGGGCCAGGCCCTGCCTCCCACATCTCCAGCCCTCCAGCACGTATAAGGTATAAGGTATATTTTCAACCGAAAGGAAAAGAGATCAGGAGAAAATGATAGCAGCCAACTGGAGTGGGGCAGGGGGCAAAGACGATAAATGACGCTTATATGAAAATTCAGAGTCAACCTCTGACTAAAGGAAAGTAGCAAGTTCCTTCCGTATGTATGTATGTGTATGCAGGATCGAGAGGAAGGGCGGCGGTGACGTTGTAATTTCACAATTTATGCTAATTCATTCCCAGTAAAGCCATTAGTATGGATGCATGAAGGCTATATGTGTCGGGATGGTAGATACCTTTCATTGCTGTGCCTGGTGCGGTCCTGTTTATCCTGATGTGAACCAATACATCGCGTACAATGTTAATAACTGATGTTGAAATAATTCTTCCTCCTTCTGAAGAGTTACTGAAGCGTACACGAATTTGCATGGTAATTCGATATTTTACTTTAATCTCTTCTTCCTACTTTTTCCGACTGCTGCTTTTCATGTTTAAAGTTAATTTTACGTTTGAAATAACAAAAGAATTAAATGTAAATAATTTAAGAAAATTTCCTGAGATATTCTTTTTTGAAATACCAAATTTATAGGCAATTATTGCACTGAGTTACGAAGCAGGTATGAAATTGAACGACAACAGATTAAATTCTTTTTCATTATATTAATTGACTAGCAAAAACCCGCCGCTAAAAAATCCAAAAAATACATTTAGGCTTGAGAAGAACATTGGCAACAATCAGGGCTGACGCATAGTTTTTTTTGCGCCCGGTGCAGTGTGCCACATTGCTCCCCATCAGCTGCTCATCTTTTGATCGCAGTGAAGGACAATGGAAAAAGACAAAAGTACTCTGTGGAGATAATAAAAATGAATTCCTTTAATATATGAAAATTAACAAAAGCGCCCTCTTTTTAATTTTGTCAAAATCTTCATTTCTGAAATTGCGCCCGGTGCCATTCGCACATGAAAGAACCGTCCCTGGCAACATTATAAGACGACAATACTTTTTTTTTTTTTTTTTTTTTTTTTATGTGAAAGACTAGAGTCACAGGAAACGCCCTTTATACTGTGTCGACAATCTATTTTCTTCATATAGAGTGCAATGTCGAACAGAGGCTCTAGTCGGGGAAGGAAGGAACTGCCACAACCTACCCGCGATATTTTTCAGTCCACCTACTTCCAACCATTACTGGCGACTTTGTCATCGGGGCATCGAGAAACAACTCGCTGGAGTGTTATGCCTCCTGAAACGAGTTGAATCTCATCAACCAACCGTTGACATGCGCTTTGGTGAAGCGGGGAAGGGCTAACTAAGGCTATGACAGAAGGAATCAGGAATGTAAAGAGGGAAGAAGAAAGATTTGATCCTGAAATGGGCCGTTGCTACTTCCCGTTTTCGTGCTAATTTCATCGGCCCGCGTATCTGTCGGGACAATTGGTAACATTTGTCCGGAATCTATGCTAATAAAATAGTTACTCCCCAAAATAATTGGTTTTTGCTTCTTAAATGTTGCATTGTTCTGTTAACGGCTTCAATCCCGATTAAAAATAATTTCATGGTTAATTTCCTTACTAGCACGCACGCGCCCGCAGCTAGCACGCATAGCGAACAAACAGGCACGCCACAAAAGTACGAACTCTCCCGCCACAGGTACGCACGCTCCCGCCACAGGGATACACGCTCCCGCCACTGGCACGAAAATCTAAAAATTTGTTCGCTAGAGGGATGCACTGGCATTCTCCCGCCACAGGTATCCACTCTCCCGCCACACGCACGAAAATCTCAAAATGTGCCTGATGACGACTTTACATACATATATAATACTCTTCTCCATCTTTTTTAAGAGGCGTAGAATTTTTATTCTACGAAAAAAATTTTTTTTCTTTCATTTTAAATTTGAGTTTCGTGCGTACCAGCTGCATGCTAGCTGCGGGCTAGTGTTATTTTCACTCAGGCGTGCATGCTAGCTGCGGGCGCCGTGCGGGCTAGTGCATGCCAGCTGCGTGCTAGCTGCGGGCGAATTTCATTTTTACTCGTGATTTATAATATTCGTGCCAGCTGCATGCTAGCTGTGGGCTAGTCTTCAGGTGTGCATGCTAGCTGCGGGCGCCGTGCGGGCTAGTGCATGCCAGCTGCGGGCGAATTTCATTTTTAATCGGGATAGATACTTTATTTACCATGGGTTACTTCTATCACTTGCACTTTTTCTAATCTTCATTAACGATCTGCTCTCAATCCCTCCAACCCACTTCAATACTTCGCTGATCACGGTACTTTGCATTTTTCTTCCCGATTAAAAATGAAATTCGCCCGCAGCTAGCACGCATCTGGCATGCACTAGCCCGCACGGCGCCCGCAGCTAGCATGCACGCCTGAAGACTAGCCCGCAGCGAGCATGCAGCTGGCACGCACGAAACTCAAATTTAAAATGAAAGAAAAAAAATTCTTGTGGCGGGAGCGTGCATCCCTGTGGCGGGAGAGTGCATGCGTGTGGCGGGAGCGTGCATCCCTGTGGCGGGAGCGTGCATCCCTGTGGCGGGAGCGTGCATCCCTGTGGCGGGAGAGTGCATGCGTGTGGCGGGAGCGTGCATCCCTGTGGCGGGAGCGTGCATCCCTGTGGCGGGAGAGTGCATGCTTGTGGCTAGATCCTACATATTTTAAGCAGGCACATTTTGAGATTTTCGTGCCAGTGGCGGGAGCGTGTATCCCTGTGGCGGGAGCGTCTATCCCTGTGGCGGGAGCGTGCGTACCTGTGGCGGGAGAGTACGTACTTTTGTGGCGTGCCTGTTTGTTCGCTATGCGTGCTAGCTGCGGGCGCGTGCGTGCTAGTAAGGAAATTAACCATGAAATTATTTTTAATCGGGTTACTCCTTCGACAATATAAGACAAGCACGTGCCAGACCTTGTCTTTACTACCGTGAACTGATATCCACTTCGATCAGAAAGATAACAAATCGATTCTTACTTGGGGCCTTGTTGAATTTAACGCCATCAAAACGAAGTACCGTCTGATCTCCAACAAAAATTGCACCGACCTTCCTCATATTTCAGTGGATAAAGAGAATCTAACGGCTGACTCAACTCTCAACATCCTAGGGGTAACTTTAACGGAGGGTCTGTGATAGAATGATCACATATTCCGAATCGCCAAAAAAACATCCTAATGCCTTGGATTTCTCAAGAGATGCAAGTTCCCCCTCCAGCCAATCAGAGTGGGTGGCTATCATCTACAAATACCACTTTCGGCCCCACCTTGAATACAACTCGTATATCTGGGCATTCGCCACAAAATCCACCTTGGCTTGCCTGGACAAAATCGTGCGTCAAACTCACCCCTTTCGTCCCTTTCGCGCCTCCATAGACGCCTTAAGCCACCGTAGGAATGTAGCAGCCCGCTCTATACTTTATCGCTATTATCACAGCGACTGTTCCACTGAAATTCAAAACCTCCTGCCTTGCTTACTCACTTAGTGTTCCTTGATAATCCCTCATGGGACATAGGGCGGAAACAGTTGCGCTTCTAGTCCAATCAATCTACGCAAATCCATCTAATAAGTGGCATCAGGAAACAAAAAATATGATCATATAGGAAAAAAAATTCTAAAAAAGATAGCGCTTTCTTTTTTGGATTTTGGAATGGCGAGCCTAACCTAAAAAATCCCGGAAAGTGTAAAAAACGCTTTTTAGCGAATAAAAGAAAAACGTGACCTCGGATCGAAAAAAATCAAATTATAAAGTTGTAGCTATTCAAATTATCTTTCGATTGATATATATTGAGTTATAGGTTAGGGCACAAAATATAGAGAAAAATGGGAGAAACTGTCGAAAATCACGTTTTTTTAATTTGTTAATAAGTTTTGTTTAACGTCAGCTGAAAAAACGGTGTAATTTTTGTTGCGAAATATTGAACAGTTTCCTTGAAATTGCACTTTTTGCAAAAAAGGCGTTCTTGTAAAAACGCTCCTCTTGGTTCATGGATTTCGCTGGATCAACGTTCGAGAGCTTAAACTTTTCTTCAAACCTTGTACTATCATGTACAAGTAAAAAATAGTGGATTTTAAAAGCGTACAATATTCAAAATGGCCCCGGATTCCAGTCAAGGGCCTGTTTGGCTAGATTTTCGTTTTCGCGGCCAATCCAATTCCATTTCCTTCGCCTGATTTGATCGTCTATCCTTTCATGGCCGACACGGCCGGCGCCATAGTTCTTTATTTGAAATTCTATCTTGCCAGCGGATTTTTAGGATACAACGCAGGCATCTGTTGATGAAGACTTGTAGGTGCCCTGTGATGAAATGGGTGACTTTCCATGTTTCGCAACCGTATAATAGAACTGCCTTAACGTTGGAGTTGAACAGCCGCAATTTGGTGTTAGTTGAGATCTCCGTTGATCTCCATATGCGGAACAGGCATCCTTTATTAATTATGCTTATGCGGAACATGCTTTATTTATTCTGGAGCTGAAGTCTTCTTCTGTCTTGCCATTTTCGAGCTAGCCGAATTTATCTACCAGTTTCACGTTACGGTTATTCAACTCTGTCCGTTCAAGAATGTTTTGATTAATCCGCATTTATTACTATAAGAAATAGTAACGGCGAAAGTAGGCATCCTTGTTGCACTCCTGAACTCACCTCATAGCTGCGGGCAATTTTCCATTGCGAAAACTCTGCATTTGGAATTGTTGTATAGGGCTTTTATTAATTCTTATATTTTATCAGGCAGCCCACGTTGCCGTAGTGCCTGCCAAATGAAGCTCCTATTAACCGAGTCGAACGCTTTCTCATAGTCTACAAAAGGAAGGTAAAGAGGGATCGGAATTCAGTAGACTGATCCACTATTATTCTCAAGGTTTTAATATGATCTAAAAATGAGCGGCCCTTCCTGAATCTGGCCTGCTACCTTCTACATGTTCGGTCTACCGCCCTCTTATCCTTGATAATATAATGTGGGACAAGATTTTACCCACAGTAGGTAAAAGACAGATGTCTCTCCAATTGTCACATATTGTTAGGTCCCTCTTTTTGGTATTTTGACTATGATACCTTCCGTCCAATCCTCCGGAAAGATACAGGTGTTCCATGCTTTTTCCGGGAATGGCTGTAGCCGATCTGCTATGAGGCCTGAGTCGGCTTTCAACAATTCTGGCGGAATGCCATCTTTTCCAGCTTCTTTACCATTGGCCATTGCATAAATTTCGGCTACTATTTCTGTTTTGGATGGTGCACGGGTGGTGATTCTTATTGGCTGTGCATTGCTGCTGTTTTCCTGAGGTTCCTGAGCAAGTAAACTATTCACGGAGGCGAAGCAGTAATCTCTCCATCTTTGAAGCTGTTCCTCGTCGCTGCACAGCTGCCTTCCATCCGCAATCTTTACGGCATGTTTTTTAGTAGAGGCTTTCCCGAGAGCTGTTTAGTAATTTGGTACAGCACTTTACTGTTGCCTGTGTTTGGCGCGTTTTCCGCTTTTTCTGCGAGCTCATTTATCTGCTGCTTTTTATCACGCCGGATGCTTCTTTTTACTTCCCGGTACAATTGGGAGTATTCCCGTTCAAGTTGGTGACGTTTGTTCGGGGCGCCTGTAGAGTTCACGTTATGTTTGAAGGCCTTTTTGCGTTCTATTTTTACTAGGTTGTGTCCGAGATCCAGTGTTGCTAGTTTCTTTTGACATAACCAATGCTTGTTTCTGCTGCTGTTATAAAAGCGCCTTTTGTAGTATTCCACAGCTCTGTTATTTTCATCAGAAACTCTTTGCTGGCTTAAGGTTTGTTGTGGTTTCCCAGCAAATTCTCGCCTTTTAATGCCGCCCCGCAAACCGTCTACGGTTTATGGCATCGCGTTGGAGACGTTTCTGATTGCGATTTTGAGGCGAATTGTTGCTGCTATCAAATGATGGTCACTTCCAGTGTCTGCCCCCCTAAAACTCCTAACATCCTCTAGAATAGTTCTCCATCTAAGGCTGATGGCCACGTAATCTATCTGGTTTCTCGTTCTACCATCGGGCGATAACCAGGTCTCCTTGTGTATCTTTTTATGACAAAAGTAAGTTCCACCTAGCTGAGTTGGTGCGAGCTACAAAAACCAAAGAAGAGCTCACCATTGCTGACAGTGAACCGGCCTATGCCTTGATTTCCAATTGTGTGTTCAAAGCCGATGTTGTTGGGACCGATCTGTGCGTTTAAGTTACCCATTAAGACAATGATGTCTCCCCTTTGAATAGAGCGAAAAACCTCATTCAGTCGCATATAGAACTCTTCCTTGATGCCGTCGTTGGAGAGTAGCATACTAGTTCTAAGTACTTCTTAGTCTGGTACGCAAGCGCTCGGTAATAATCCTCTCAGAAACTGGTAACCAGCTAATGAGGCTGGACCTAGCTTCTTTGGTGAGTATTACGCCAATGTCATTCGGATTTCAGTTTCATTTCTGCCAGAATATAAAAAGGACTCACCGCTGGGACAGATATGTTCCCGTGCGTCGGCTCATCTGGGCTCACTGAGACCCATGACCTTGATTTTATATCGATTCACCTCGTTGAGGACTTCATCCAGCTGTCCATCAGCAAGCAGTGCTCTCATATTCCATGTTCCGATTCGTGTCCTGGTTCGAAAAGCAAAGTTCGTCGTCGTGTTGTCCATCCGGTTCCGAGTCATTGTTTGCCGATTCGTAGCAATGATGTTTTTTATGGGAGCGGGTTTCTAGCCCTCAGCTAAACCGACTTAAAACTCTGTTTTGTGGCGCAGAGAGCTCGCCATTCCTCCTCTTATGCTGTAAACATGCTAAGGGCGAAAATAGTTTCCACAGCGACTGGCAAAAACGAATAGAACACACAGCTTTTCTATGAGTATGAAGGGTGCAGCACAATATGCAGACCACTCGACGACGAGGTCGCCGAGAGTGGCGACTCAATCAATCCAAGTTCTATTTCGCAGCCGTCGCCCCTCAAAGTTGCCTGGGCGGTGTGACATGGGATTGTGTTGCTATTCTCGTATGTTCCTGCGCGCGTGTGTAGCATTCGGATGTCGAAGATGATTATTCTTGTGTGTGCTTTTTAATTTGTGTGCACCGTCGCCGTCGCCCTTAGCATGTTTACAGCATTATGCTTAATTTTTTGGATATTCTATAATATATTTTCTTGCTATCACTATCACAAAAGTTAAAGTAAAATTTTTAGCAACTCATACCTAAGTATAACGTCCCAGCCAGATGATGGTAATCACTATGACGAATTAGGCACTTTAATTACTTTTTCTTTATCCCCCATCGATTACGCCACCTACGCATCAGACTAGCAAGCCCAAGGTTATCAATTACTACCCGCCATAATTAACTACAACGGAGTCCTTTTCCTGTTTTGCCTTGCCTCGACCACTCCACAGACAAGATCCAATATGGAATCATTCTTTTGATACAGAAGTACAAAAGACAAGGAGCAAAAAAAGCGCCTACAACAACAGAAGTAAATAAGGACAACGGAAAGTTAGGGTAAAAGAATGGATAATACTAATAGGGGAAAAGTCCAGGACTAACGTAAGGAGGGGGTGGAAGGGACAAGGAACAAACGAAAGTCCAAACAGAGAAATTTTTACCCAAGGCTAACTGCGAAGGCATTACCCAGGCATTGTGAGTGTGAGTCCTGGTACAAGTTATGTAATAAGTTGCAGGAACGTATCCCCACTCTTCTGGATCATCTGAGAGCATTGGTTTTTCTGGAAATTTTCCAATTTTAATTACAAAACTTTTCTTCTACTTTTCCAATAATGGTATTTATGTCTCCTGCCCGGGGGTTCAACCTTTGGCCACAGTAGGACTTTTATAAGCTTTTTGCCAGTAATTTATGAAGTTCTTAAGGAATTTCCCCCTAGAGGTATGTGTGGGCCAGGACTACCGCCCGATAGTGAGGTGATGTGGACAAGAACTCAACAAAGGATTTCAAGGTTTAATTTCATCCTCTCAGTGCTCCATCTCCTTTTGGGTCATTATCAGCTATAACTGGGAAAGTCCCCCGCTCGTTCCTAGCAAAAAGGATTAATCAGAATGTCCTTTTTTCCTGAATTCCATTCGGTCTTAAGGAAACAGCAAATTTACGGCAGATAAAACGACGCAACCTTAAAGCTCATTTCGGGAAATTATTAATAAGTTTTCAGTAAGGAAGCAGCCAGGATCTCCGGCACTACTCCTTGGCCATTTTGGTTAGAGCTGTAGTTTATGGTTATTTTTAGAAGGTTTTCATAAAAAGTTAATTGGAATCAAAATCTTTATTGACTGAGTTTATACGTCAAAGAAAAACCAGATTTTGGTTTGTCATAAACTTGATTTGGGTATAAGCCCAATTGAATTGAGTGTGGGGTGGGGGTAGGTTATGCCCAATTTATGTTGTTTATGTGGATTTGTGGGTAGCTTTTAGCCTGTATTTTATTATATTTGTGCGGGGCCTGGCAACTTCCTTCCAAATATTTCACATCTCCAATCTCGAACGAATCTGGGCATGGTATGATTGTACACAAAGGAAAAAAATTGGTTTTTTAAGTGGCACTTTAACCGATTTTTATTTTACGATGGTGCGAATGATCGAAATGCATTATTTCATGTTTTAAGGGAGCTCCTTTATATGATGACTGCATTTGGGAAGCACATATTCGATGGCACTTTATTAAGAAGACCAAAGTCATATGAGGGCCTCTTTATACGAGTATGATGATGTGTATCCCAGGACCTAGGCCTTTCTAAAAAGCTTTCTAGAACAATACTGTCTATTAGGATTAAAGCAAAATTCACTCTAGTAAGAGGATGTGGAATAGGAGGCTTCAGATTGGGCAGTAAGTTCTATGGAAGGCGGTAAAAGGTTTTTGCCATCCTAAACCTACAAGGTTTTGTTCCTTAATTGCAAAATTGTTGAGTACTTTGATTACGTTTTGTTTTTGCTTCTTTTGATAAGACTTTTGAGTTTTATATTTGTAGAAATTTCTACAGAGCTATGGTGAAAGATAGATGTTGGCATACGTGTAGAGCATTGTCAAGAATAATGTAGAGATACGTGTAGATAACAGGCAGTGTAGAATTTCATTTGTGATTGGTGTAAAAGAATTAGTGAACTCTGGTGTAAGGGGAAGGTTAAGTTTAAGGCTATTTGATCTATAAAATTCTTTTGAAAAAATACTGAGCCACGTTTTTGATAATATTTATTTGTTGGTAATGGTACCCACAGGTGACCTCTTTTTATAAGAATTATTTTTGTGGGGAGAGAAGGATGTGGATATATAAGAATCTAAGAATAAATGCATTTGTTATTTGTCCGACCAATGCTAGTTGACTTTGGTGGTCAATTTTGTCGTCATGGTGCAATTTCTAATAGAAAACTTACCTTAAAGGTTAATACGAGTATAGGAGTATGTGAGAAAGTGAAGAAGATGGGTTCTGAAAAGCGTACGGGATCTAAGTCCATGTAGTGAGGACGGCCCTTTAGCAGACCTCAGTTCGTTTAACTGGACTCGAAATGAAGTTAAACGTAGAAGTTCACTCAAAAGAGAATAATCAACTGGAATAAGGGAATGCAATTAAAGTGAGCTTTTGCATTTCTAACTGCTGGCGAAAAAGCAACAAGCATTTCAAGCATGAACTGAGCATGAACAGGTAGATGAAGCCGGGGCTTTAGTCGGCACCTTAAGGCTATACACGGTCCCAATAACGCATATTGTCGGATTAACTGGTTATTCGGAGTAACAAAGTTTCACTAAGGTTAAGCCTTCACCTAACGGACGAAACACCTCCTTGTTCCGCTTGGTAGTCTGGTACTGCCGACGTCACAGCCCTGGTTAGCGGGGTCCACCATTTTCAGGAGGCGTAAGACTCCAACGACGATATCTTCCGCTAACCTCGCTTATTATCTCCCATAGGAGAACGCTCTACAAGTTGTTCTTAAACATTATATCGGAATTTTCAACCACTTCCACCTTATTGATGGAATATCAATTTTCCGAGTTTTCCCGAGAATTTTCCCCACTTTCCCTAGTTCCCTTCAAAAACTGCTCGTGTGCCAAAAATCATTTCTATTGGTTTTAGTGTCAAGTTTTAGTAAAAAAATTTACTACAGCGCCTAGACTATAACTTGAAGGGTGGAATCGTTTGCAAAAATAATCATCCTCACCCACTCACCCCCTAATAAGGGTGGGGTAAATATAAAATTTCAAATGGAAAGCCCAATTTTTTCTCATGGATTTAGTACAGCCAATCTGTCGTAAAAAAAAGTAGAGGACGTTGCGATCTACAATTTATGTCATTGGCGCGATGTTGTAAAACGAGAAGTGTACACAGTAGGTGGCGCTAAAGTCTCAAAAATAGTGTTTTTCCACTTTTTTGTCCTGAAAATATTTTTTTAACGCAAAACTGTAAATGGAAAAGTTGTTCCTTAGATTATTATCAACAACTTTTATTTAAACATTTTTTTCATATAACTTACCGTTTCAAAGTTATAGTGCACTGTAGCGCTATATTGCTGTATATATGCATATACAGCACAGTCTCACTAACGGTAATTTTATGGGTCCTAATTATTGTTTTTATTGTATCATATCTATTATGCAGTATCAATAATAATTGATACTGCATAAAACGTGCACCTCAGATGTGTACTCATATTGCGTGCAGCCGTATTATTGGAATTTTCATACTATTGCAAGCTGCAGTTTCAAAACGGTAAGTTATATGAAAAAAATGTTTGAATAAAAGTTGTTGGTAATAATCTAAGGAACAACTTTAGCATTTACAGTTTTGCGTTAAAATAATATTATCAGGACAAAAAAGTGGAAAAACACTTTTTTTGAGACTTTAGCGCCACCTACTGTGTGCACTTCTCGTTGTACAGCATCGCGCCAATGACATAAATTGTAGATCGCAACGTCCTCTACATTTTTAGTTTAATAAATTTTCCTGTAAAATGCATACAAACCGAGAAAAACGCATTTCAAAATTTTTTTCACGTTTTTTGAGTTTTCCAAAAAAACTGCTAACAGTTGCACATGCCCATCGCGAACATAGCTTAGTCACATAATTTTTCAACAAACAAAACACACACCTTTCACACAAAAAGTCAATTTTTCGATCATTATATGTCAAAAATGAACTAATAATTCAATAGAAATTGAACTTTGTCAAAAAAAGTCAAATTTTCCTAAAAAATTGACGACAAAATGCAAAAATTGTCGATTTTCGATTCGATTTTTTTCACTTTTCTTCAAGTTTAAAATTTTTTCTTTTTCACCATCAAAAGTGCATAAAAGAAGCTACATTTTAAAAAAAGTAAGAACCTCATACGAAGCGATGCACAAAACTGATAGGCCAATCAATTTTCAAATTTGAAGTCAATTTTTGAGCCTTGTATTAGATATTTTGACTTGAAATTTTAACCAGTTATTGTTCGTTCCCATTATTAAGTATAACTTTTGAAAATTTCATCAAATTTCACTAAAAATATTCGAAGTTATCACCGAAAAACCAAAATTCTGTAGTTTCTTTAGTTTTTGATTTTTTTGAGGTTATATATGTAGATAAGGATTTCATATTGTAACCGCTGGTAGCCAATATCATAACGAACAACCTCTATTTTTTTCAATTCTTTCGGACCTACACATGCCGAGATATACGCATTTATATTTAGAAAGAACGACCAAAATGGTAAATTTTTGACATAATGGCCGATAACTTACGTAGCGGCGGTTGCTAGAGGTAGAAAATGTCCATTTCGTATAGTATTCGATGTAACTAACATGTTCCAAAAAAAAAAATTTACTCTGGAGACAATTCCTTATGTTTTGCTCATCTGACTCCACTATGAATGTAAAGTTTATATTGCTGCAGCCAATTACTTAAATGTAAAAAAGCGTGGCGCACTTTTTATCTATATTGTTACGTTATTAATACTGGAACTTTTCGTTAGCGCTGCAGCAATATAATCTTTACATTCAAATTTATTTTTTACTTTTTCGTTCATTAAAGCATAATTTTTAGTTTTTTTAAACTATTTATTTTTATGTTCTACTTTTTAGTCCACTATATGTCATTTTGTGTTGGCGGCCATATTCGATTTTTAAAATTACGTCAAACAGCTTACTGTATTTGCACTGTCGTACTCTTTCATTTCGTGGGCTTGGTGGAACACTAATTGCTAGTACTTATACATGATGAGTTGAACTCAGGTTGAACCTGAGTCCAACTATATGTATACGGTAGTCGAGATGAGTTAGGGTCGACTGAGCTCGACTCAGCTCTGCTACTTAGGTTTAGTTGAAATTATGCATACAGATGTGAGGTCAGTAGTTGAGTAGTTTAATTTAGTTTACAGCAGCATCTGCATCTGTGTTTTGTTTGTGATTTTTTGTAACCCATGCTGTGGTACTTTTTTATTTCCAACTCAACCTCAACTCCACTATTCAACTCCTCATGTATGTATACATACAAATTATCGCGCAAACTACGAATGTGTGCAAAATTTGAAGTTAATTGGTTATATTTTTTACTTTTTAGGGCCGTTTTCACAATCTCCAGTTAAACTTTAGCTGCAGCAATAACCAGCAGTTAGTTAAAAATGCCGTTTCACAATCTCTAATTAGAGTTAATCTTTCAGTTAATTTACAACTGGAAGTTAATTTAACCGGACGAATTTCTCCTGGTTAACTAATTTAACTGAAAGTTTCACATTGGCGTTGACATTTTTGCACTTTACAAGTGTATTTAAATGAAAAGGAACACTTTTGACATTTGATTTACTGTAAATATATGAAAACTAGTACATTTTTATTTTAACTTAACCTGTTAACTTATAGTTGATGAAAATGAATTTTTTTACTGGCACTTTACGCTCACAGTTAAATTAACTATGAGTTTAGAAACTCGAAGTTTACTGACAGTTTAACCGGAGATTGTGAAAACGGCCCTTAGTCTATTATAAGTCTTCCGCAAGTTTGTGTTGTCTGCCATTTTGAATGACGCCACAGAGCCAATTGTATTCCATTCATATCCTTTCATTTGATACCCATGGCAGAGGGGCGGGGAGCACAATTTCAAAAATCGGCCGCCATTTTGGAACCGTCATCTGGATTTTTTTTACAAAATGGTTAGATTGCATTGTCATCCAAACTAAACGTGTATGCAAAATTTCAGCTTTATCGGAAACCGTTAAGTGGTTCAAATTTAACTTCCAAGATTTTATTACATATGTAGTTACAAGTGAAGCTAATAAAAGCGTATTAATAAAAAAATTCGGACTAAAGTTTGATATTTTTTCAGAGAATAATAATCCGTGAGAATAATGGGGGCTGTATTTGAAATTTTTATGGCATAATTACAGGTACTCCTTTCAGACAGGTCAGGGTAGCATGATTCGTTACTATGTAACTCAATATGTATTCTGTAAAAATTTGCCCTTTAAGTGGATACTCACGATAATCATGCGGAAGTTATCAAACTTTAATTTCAAAAAGATGTAAATTTTAATGAGCGTAAATTAGTTTCGCGCATAAATTTTTTCTTCATTTATAATGAAGTGCATTTTCACTTTCTTATCGACTTTAATAGCGAATTACTTAAAATCGAGGAAAACCTTTAATAGGTTATTTAACAAAGCCACATCCGCCAACGATAGCTTAGCCCCAGTGAGTGGCGCTGCTGCTCCCCTACTAAAGAATTTTATGACGTATCCAACTGTCATTGTCATGTGAAATCAAAGCGTTACAGCGTCAATGAAGAATACATTTTTGCAGCCAATTTATTACGACAGTCATCGAGATTGAAAAGAATCCGGAAAAGGTTTTCTCTTTTACGACAATCCGTAAAAATCAAACTTTATGTCCAGGGATTGAATGTAATAAAGAAGTCGACTTTTAAAATTCTTCATTTTTTTTCACCCCCTGTTTTACTTCCGTTTTTTTTAATTCGTATAAAACCAAAGTAACCGATAAACCTAAGAGGGTGCCGCGCGCTCATCGACGGGGCTACGGTTCTTAAAGTAGAATTGACGTTTTCGTTCAACCCCCATCCATTGCTGCTGCTGCTGTTGAATTTGAATCCCATGTGTCTATTCTATTCCGACTGATTTATGTTGGTCATCTATTATTCAAGACTCGAACGATTTCTTTCTTAGTTTTTTTTTTATTCAATTTTATTAGGTATCCTCGTTCGCGTCTAATGCCTACAAATGTTAAGGAGCACTTTATAAGTCGATAGATAGCAAGGGAAACATTTGAGTGAAATGTTATCTACTTATTTGAGAATGACACGGAAAAAGTCGGTCTGATCCTGATGTCTGGCATGTTCCTGGCAATTATCAGTTGAGTGGCTTGATTGGAACTCGAGTCTCGAAATATAATTTAAACACAAACATAAAACCAAGAACCGAAAACATACTGGGGTGGGTTCGCCCCCTCTCTATACCATTGACTCTCGGTCGTAATTCTATGGAATGAGTAAAATCCTATTTCAACACATCCTTCCTCTAGGCTAAGAGAATGTGTCGTGTATGTCTTTTTTCTGTATTATTTTACGAGGGCGTAGAAGAGTTTTACTTACAACTCAGTAAACAAAACAAAATAAGTGAAACTAGGAAAAACAAACTACGAAAGTGTATAGAGGGTGTTACAAAACGGTTGGGGGGCATTTGGGGGGGATGAGGGGCAACACTAAGAAAAATAAAATACAACTTAAGAGGAGATATCCCCTTTCTTCGATGTGATGAAAGGGAACATGAGTAGAGGCAGAGCCATGCAGCTAGTAGAGATTCCTCTCTCCTTGAATGTACTTGAGAAAATGGGGGAGAGAAAGAAAAACTTTACTTTTAACCCCTCATCAATCTTCGGGTCCTTCTTATTTTTTTTTCTGTTTTTTATTGATTGTCCAATAAAACCTTAAACAAGAACTTTTTTCGTTTCTCTGTCTTCGTATTTCATTTTCTTATCCCTTTTTTGTTCTAGTAAAACAAAAATGTGAAATGTGATACTATTAAAAGATTCCATAGGACAATAGTAAGTTTTAAATCTTAAGCTGTTGAGCAAGGTCTTAAATCTTAAGGAGGGAATGGCTCTGTAGGTGTGGATATCACACACACCTTTTCATTCCTTCTACCCACCCCTCCCTCAACATCCATTTGTCAATTGGTTAAGGAAACCAAAAAGACCTATTGTTTACCTTTTGTCCAAAGGTAGTGATAACATGGGAAGCGTTCTCTTACAGATTTTCTATTCATTGAAAGTTTACACGTTGGGCTATAAATAACAGCTCTCAATTGGGGTAGGTTCTGGAACCTGTTCTTAATGATCCGAAGAAAAGGTAATGGATTTGGCTAAGGTCGTTGGCTACCGACCATTTGACAATTGTTTAATCGGTCTATTAATGGGACTTTTAGCAAAGATATTTGTATCTAATAAAATAGAGGGTAAACATCTATTTAAGACAATTACTGGTTCCGGTGAAGTTTGTTGAATGGTATTTTTGGGGTGGCAAAGAATTGTTATTGCGGTTATAAATTATTTGATGTGTTTTTTTACACATTATTATTATTCCTCTTGATAGTATATGGCTTTTACAATGTTTTTCTTCGTCGAACTCCGTTTTGAGCTATTCCCTTACTTTCAATCAAGGTTTTGTCATAATTTTCAATTTATTTCATTACTTTTGTTCTCCAGACTTCGGAAGGTGGTGGCACCCAATTTGTCACTTCTATCAGCTAACGGGAGACGGGCAAACTTCTCTGCGGCATAATAAAACAGAATTTTAAGTCGGTTGGGCTGAGGTTTACCAACCTGGTCCCATAAAAATACCATTGCTACGAATCAGCAATTAATGCCTCGCAACCGGATGGACAACATGACGATGACCTTTGCTTTTCGAACGAATCGCACGGCACGAATCGGAACTGAAGTCTTCAACGAAATGATCATGGTCATGGGACTTAACTAGATCAGATGGCAAGATGCATGGGAAATATATCTACCCAAACTGTGAGTCCTTTTTATATTCTGGTAGAAATGAAACCGAAAGCCGTAGGAGTGGCGTTCTTCTTCTTCTTTGATCCATTAGCTGGCGGTCCAAGCGGGATGTCCCCGCAACGGAAACGCTGTGCTGTCGGTTACGCTGGGTCTTGAACGTCATTCACTATTCGTTTCCATTCTCGATGATTTTTGGCGACGTCTCGAGCCTCAGTAACTAATAATCGTTGATTCTTTAGGTCACCCTCGATATTATTTATCCAGGCTTTCTTCGGTGCCGATGGCTGAATTCTCTAGTATCGCCAAAGAACATGTCTAAACCACCGTAGTCGATGTTTTTGTATTTCTTTTTCGATCAGTGTCTCTTGATTTGTCTATCTCGTTTCGAAGTCGATCGCAGAGTGAGACAACGAAAATCTACCTCCAGCATCGCATTTGGAAGACCTCGAGCTTGTTTACGCTGGCTTGAGCAGTGCCCATGTTTCCGATCCATAAAGAAGAATCGGAAGGATCAACGTTCGGTATAGGCGTACTTTCGGTTTGATGGTAATATTTGTTCGTTTCCATATGCAGGACTTAAGCGAAGCGAAGGTTGCTGTTGCTTGGCTGAAGCTGCTGTGAACGCCCCGGCCGTCGATGCCACTATCTTTTCTTGAACCAGTGGTCCCAAATATTTGAACATCGGAGTCTGTTCGATTTGGGTTCGATCAAGGTGAACACTGGTGATGCGGGAAATGTTGTACAAGATGTCCGTGGCATCGGTATCCGTGTCGGCGAAGACGGCACTATAGTAGGCAAACACGAAGTCGGCTACAGAGTTGTTGTCTTTGTATCGAACTCCGCTTTTGCCGCAACAAATTCTTTCTTCCATTAGCTGACGGAGAGCGACTATTTGATCAATGCATCCTCGATGTGGTCTAAATCCTGCTGGTTCATTCCGGCTCGTTTGCTCTCGATGTTTCTGTAGCTTCGATTGTATGATTTTCGTAAATAATTTGCCGACGATCGAAAGGAAGCTAATACCGCGATAATTATTGCATTCCCGACTGTCGCCTTTCTTCAAAGTTGGCACAACGATAGCTTTCTTCCACGCCGACGGGATACGATCCAAATCCCATATGTAGGTATGTTATGAGGACGTGGAACTGTTGTGATAAGACAGTATTATTATTATTATTTATTATTTATTATTATTTGTTTATTTAGAAAAATCATGTACAAAGATTCAAATCTTATAAATTAGTACATTAATTAACAAATTGGATATAACAAGCTTAAAAACACAATATAAAAAAAGAAAAAAACTTAAAAAAATAATATAAAAATAAAAAAAAAAGAAATAACTTAAAAAGAACAAGAAATAAGATAAAATAAATAAATAAAGCAAGAAATAAAATTAAAGGAAAAAAAAGAAATAATAAGAAAGAAAAAAAAGAATTGGTAAAATACAAAAACAGAAAGAAAATAAAACAGGAAATAAAATAAAAAATAAAAAATATAAACATGTATATTCATGCTCTAATCCGCTCTATTTAAAATAAATTCAAAAAGTTGCTTCTTAAAAGTGCCCAATGAATCGATGCGTTGTAAATTAACAGGGAGAGAGTTCCAAAGTTGAGCTACGAAGACAAAGAAAGAACGCTGGCCAATTAACGTGCGAAATTGAGGAATTATTAAATTATTATTTCTGAGGGATTGCGAAAGCTGCACAAACTGCTTGAGGTATGCAGGTTTACGCTCATGAAGGATATCGTGAAACAGTCGTAGAAGCCTAAACTCACGATATTCATTTAGAGAGCAGCCCAAAACTGTGTTCGTGAAGGGTGAAATGTGGTCGAAACGGCGTAACTTATAAACAAAACGTACACAATCGTTAAACGCTACTTCAAGTTTACGGGCGCAAGAAGAATCGAGTGAGGGAAAGATGGAAAGGCCATGCATTAGAAGAGGTAGTATTAGGGCTTTAAGCAGATTCATACGTACAGACCTCTTTAGCAAGCCACAATGGTAACGAAGTCTTGACAGGAGTCCATAGGTTTTACCAACAATAAAACTAATGTGATCGCAGCAGGTCATGCTGCTATTCAGTACCACCCCAAGATTTCTTGCTTTATCAACGCAAACAAGAGGAACCGAGTTTAACGCGATAGCGGAGAGGTCAGGACGAACAGTAGCGGAGTGAGAGAAAAAAAATACACTGGGACTTCGAAGGATTTAGCTGCAGTAAATTTAATGTCGACCAGTAGGATACATGACGCAAGTCAGCAGCAAGCTTCTCCACACATAAATGTATTTGATCTTTTGGGGCTGGGAGATAAAGCTGCACATCGTCTGCATACATATGAATCTTAGAATATTTTACTACTAAGGGAAGGTCGTTAATAAAAATACTGAATAAAAGAGGTCCAAGAATGGAGCCTTGAGGGACTCCCGCGTGAAGAAGGGCACTTGAGGAACAAGAGCCACCTAGTTTAACCTTTTGAGAGCGGTTAGATAAGAAACTTTGCAAAAGTTTAAGTGCAGAAAGAGAAAAATGTGCTTGTGACGCCAGTTTTCGCAGGAGAAGGTCGTGATTGACGCTATCAAAAGCTTTTGAGAAGTCAAGCAACAATAAACAGCAGATATTACGTTCGTCAAGGGAGTTGCGTATATCTGTAGTGACTTTAAGAAGCGCAGTTTCACAGCTGTGGTGTTTTCGAAAGCCAGATTGCCATGTATTTATAAGTTTGAGACGCTCACAATACGCTGTTATTTGCGTGGCTATTAGCTTTTCAAGGACCTTTGCCAGAAATGGAAGAATACTGATAGGAGATAGTTGGATCGTGGTCGTACAACTGGTGGAAGAATTCTTTCCACCGCTGCAGGCGCTCATGGGGAAAGTCACGAAAGTTCCATCCGATTTTGTGATGGTGTTGTTTGTTGAAGTTGTTTTGCCGCCTAACCGGCGGATTGTCTCATATGTAGCAGTCGCTACGCATTAATTTTGTTTTTCTCTTATTACGAGTTTAATTTTCTAATTCAAATATGTGTACTTACAATTTTGGAGTACAGTGTGCGTTACGTCATCTTTTTGAACTTTCACTACTACTTTGGAAATACACTTTAGGGAAATCACAATCACGTACGCTTACACTGTACAAGTATTGAATGTATAAAAACATAGATACACGGATTCATTGTCATGAAAAATAAAAAATAGAAATGTATGAGTTTTACGTTACCAGTTGAACTGAAATGTAGTATTATACCCCGGCTTCACCGGCCTTAGTTTAATCAAGTTCATTTCAATATGCAAAAGTGGCTTCACCGGCATTGTTCAGTTCAGAAAGCTTCGTGTGTGACGTATTACATTCGAAAGCTCCTTTACTGACGTCTATTTATTTCAGTTTCGCAAATCAAAGTGTAAAATCACAAATATTTTCTTGCCACAAATCAATTAAATACATTTCTTCTGCGGAAGACCAATTTTTCTTTTATACTTCCTTTTTTGATCCATGTTTATTTTCTCAAAGCTCTTACTTTAACTGTCATGTAATAACGTCAAAACAATTTCCAACAAAATACATCAGCTGACATGGAAATATTCCAATTTTTTGCTCTCTTTTGAGCGAGCTTTTACTTTGAAACTCAATTTCATGTTCTGTAGGCCCAAAGCAGGCTTTTTTTCCTGACTTTAAAATGTGAAAAATGTATGGGAAATCAGGAAATTTTAAAGTACAGTAGACTAATTTGCTCGAACTTGCGAAATTTTGGCGGTGAAGCCGGGGTATTACGTTATTCATTGGCCATTCATACACGAGGGAGCATGGTTCCGGAGCAAAAGCTTTTTTTGGGAAAGGGAGGCGTGCGGAGATGAAATATGTGGAAAGTTTCGTGCTTCGGTGGAGACTTTCGTGCTCCTGCTTTCGACCTGCGAACACGGAAGGCACGCACTCACACAAATAAGAATAAATACGTTGCCATGGAGTTAAAAATAATAAACTTCCAAACTGTCAACAATTAAAACTGAAAAAATATGCTACCGCTGCAGCTGCAGCTGAAATCACCAACGCACTACTATTTTTAGGCCCGATTCACAATGAGAGCTTCAAGCGTCAAGCCTCAAACGTCATGAAGCTGACAGCTGGTTTTTGAAGCTTGTTAATTCACATTACCAGCTTCAAGCTTCAGAACCAGGAGGAGCAAGATTCAATGCTCGAAGACAATGGTTTGCTGCAAGAGACAAATTAAAAGAATATTTATATAAAAAAAATAATTAGAGGCCAATGTAAAAATATAAGTTCTCTTTTATTTAACATATTTATTATATTAACATATAAATATATGAATTATTATTTTATTAGAAATTCATTTTTATTTAACACATATATTATTAATCTTAATCATTCTTTAAAAATATAAAAATATATGAATTATTATTTTATCAGAAATCCTCTTTTATTTAACACATTTTATTAATCATTCCTTAATTTCTTCAAATCCACATTTTTTGGTTAAAATAACTTCTACGTCTTGTAGCACCATTTGCTGTAATTTCAGAAATTCCAAATTTGTCAATTTGGCTTCTTCCACGGTAGCCGCTACACTATCAAAAAAAATATGTATATTTGATTTTTGTTGTTTTTTTTCAAAAACCTCTACAACTTTTGAAAATTGTTTCTCCACATTATTCATCAGCAATTCCTTATCCAATTTCTTTCTTTTTTTCTCACTCGATGTACCTGATAATAATTGAAAAGATTGATTTGAATCTTCGTTTTGAGATAACGAAGAGCTGAATTCAATGTCCTCTTCTACATCTGGTAAGAGATATTCTGCAGGACTTTCTTCGTAATTGTTATATGTTCTGAAAAGTAAATACATTTTATAATAAAATCGTTATAAAATATGTGTAAAACTTACTCTCTTATTTTTTTGTTATCTTTTAAAAACATCAAAGCATTGTAGTATTTCCATAACGTTTTTTTTTGCGTTGCACTTCCAGATGGTTGCTGTAGCCTGCGATGCTCTCTAAAAAAGCAATCCTTCAGCGTCTTCCACTTCCTTTTTACATCTTTCACTTGAAAATATCACCTTTATTTAAACATAATTCACTATATTAATAAACACCTACCATCTAAATTCAATTCCTTCGCCAATGCATTCCATTTTTGCTCTTTCAATTTTACGTTTTTATAATTTTTATCATTGATATTGTGGATGAAACTATTTTCATGCATAAAATTTATTATTGTTTCTTCGTAACAATCATTCATCTTTCTATAATTGTTGAAATTGCCCGCTCGAAAGCTAAATTAAATAACGAACTAACAACCAACATAACAAAGGGTTTTTAGAACACAGAGAAATGCAAGCCTCAATACTATATAATGATACATATAGATATCGTAAAAGGGAATTTATACCTCTCTTGTTTGGTGTAATAAAATTTGGTTTTCCCAAGGGCTGCCATACGACAAAGTGATAATGATTACAAACAAATTTTACTATATTTTTGATCTTAAATAAAAAACCCAACAAGAATTTTAATTTAAAGAAAATATATTTCAGGTAATTTGTTTTCTGTTTAAAAAGATCTGGTTTCATTGCCTTGTTTCCGTTTCCGGTAGGTCCGCTGCAGGCCTCAAAATTAGGAATTTTCCTAACTAGAGCTTCAGCTTCATTTGAAGCTAGAAGTTTGAAGCTGTGAATGTGAATCATTGTACATAAGTCCTATAATCCTAATTTTTGAAGCTGGAAGTTTGAGGCTTGAAGCTCTCATTGTGAATCGGGCCTTATCCATTATGACCCACTATCTAATTATTAATTATTAGTAATGAACTGATTTAAAGAAATGCCCGACCAGAGTCAAAATATTTGACATCTCACTAATACAAACAATCATTGCGTAGCAACACAAAAGCTGCTTCCTTTGCTATTGCTCCGTGTATTTTGAGGAAACTTGGAGCAAAGCTTTTGGTTCCAGAACCATGATCCCTCGTGTATGAATGGCCATTGACTTGAATGGATTAATTTATCCTTGTATAAGTTAGAAGTTTTGATTGATAATTATAAAACTTCCGGTTATATAATTTAACCTTTTTTTAAAAATAAATTTGTGTAATTTAAAAGTTAAATAATTAAAAAATAAAAATGTCCAAAATAATTTAAATAAAAATAACTTAAATGATAAAATAGTTTATGTAATCCATCTATAAACTATTATGAAGTTGAGAGGAATTTCAAGATATTAAGTTGCTAATTCAGGAGTCGAGAACTCCCACTTCATCATACAGCGTCCGGTACTCGTGCCTCGACGTCGCTTCTTCCATGTCGGCGCCAACGTTATTCCAGTACGCTTCTCGTTCCAATTTCATTTTTTGACTTCTTTGTTCAATCTTCGATATTGCTCAAAGTCGACGTATTCCGAGAACCATTGCTGCTTTCGTTTTCGAATAGGTGGACACAACTACATTGCACACTCTACAATAGACTCTGCCAATTGCCTTTCTTCTACATTGATATCGTGCGATATCGGCACGCCCAATTCTTCTTGGCTGGTGGTGGTTCTATTTTCTTCGCATCTGTAATTTCGATCGAACAAGATAATGGTCTGATTCGCAATTGGGCCCACGTATTGCAAGTAACGTCTTTAAGCGTCGCGTCGATCGGAATCTTGCGTTGATCAAAACGTATCCTAATATCGCCGGGTCGCTCGCGGATGTATTTCGTCAGGTGAGTTAGTGTTGGGTGGATAGCGGAAAATTCTGATGCCAACGATCAAGTTGCTTGACGATGTGAATGAAAGCAGGCGTAAGCCGTTGTCGTTGATTACTCCATGTCCTAATTTGCCCATGGTTTCTTCCCAGCCGGTTCGATCTGCTCCTGAATGTGCATCGAAGTCCCCCGCGAGAATTAATAAACTCGGTTCGAGGTATCATATCTAGCGTCTGTTGAAGCTGATCGTAAAATTCGTCCTTGTTCGCGTCCGTGCTGGTCTCGGTTGGCGCATAGACGGAATAGTAAAGCGTCATCGTTTCGCCAATTGTTGGCGGGTCGATCGCAATGTCCCGGACCCGGTAAGCCGTAGTTCCTATAGCGCCATCCGCGTACCATACCACATCACCAGGCGATGCTTGGACCAAGGTGCGCCGCCCCTCCTGCCCCACCCTAAGTCCGCGACTGCTATGACCTCCCACGACGCGGGGCTTGCGAGGGCGTTATTTACTGGACACTTTATTATCTCTGCTTGTATAAGGACTTTTATTTTTGTAGGATTTATTTGTTCTAGTTTTTAAACAATTTAAAAGTTTTATCTATTCATATCCATTATAAAAACGAACCTGTTCATAATTATTCTTTGCTAAAAGTTATCATTTTCGTCAAGAAATTTGGAAAAGATCTTGAAATGTACTGAGCAAATGTTTCATTTCCTCTCTCAACACTAAAGCCCGTTTTCAATGTTGCAACAATCCCAAGTTAACTTCCTTCAACCACTGAAATCATTAAGTAGCATAAGAAACATTTTAACTTTTATACGAAAAAACCATTACAAAATAATTTAATTGCTTATAAAAGAATTGCAACTTTTCATTTCGTGTGCGGCCAACACATTCGCCTGTGATGCTGAATTCCCACAATCCTTCATCATTCCATGTGGATGGAACTTTTCGCCTTAAAGAAAGAACGTTATACAGCACAAGACAGAACTATTATATTAGAAAAGATAGTAATAAAAAAGTTTTCTAATTATTATGGCAAACTTTCTCCGCATTGGGCTATCTATCTTTCTCGGGCTCATTAGTAGCAGCAGTGTCCGAAAATAATGTGGATACACAATTTGGCATGGTCATACCTTGGGCTGCTATTCAATTTAAGATGTTTCAGCGGAATTCTTTGCTTTTTCATCTTAACGAAAAAAAGGATATTCTTCGTTGCAGTTTCTATAACAAGTGGGGAGGAAATGGGGGTTGTAGAAAAAAATTGGGAATCCATAGTAAAAAATAACAAAATCGCAAGAAGTTTCTTTCAAGTTTTTTTTGTTGAAAGTATTCGAGGAATGTCGAGATGCTGCTGAGTCTGTCCTGCCAAGAAATCGGGTGGGTGGATGGATGGGCGATGGGGGGATGAAATTCCATCTAATGACAACAATCAGCATAAAAGGGAATGAAATGAAAGTAAAATCCTTTTTTTTCTGGCATATAATCATCTGAAAAGGTTTCGGATTGCCATCGGATTACACGTAATTCTAGGATAAATAACACAGAGCCTGAACAGAGCTAAAACCCATTCGAAAGATGTATCTGAAGTGTATAAATAGACTTTGGTAAGATGTAGGTTAGCGGCGACAGAGTATAACCAACGTCGAACGGCATCGATTGAAGATGTTCTTCTGCGGCTGGGCTGCAAAGATAAAGTGGATTCTGTCGTTAAGAACAATCCAAGCAATCCAATGCCGGGGAATGAAATTCCCCGACAGAAAGAAAGAGAAAATCTTTGTTGACGAATGCAAGTCTTAGCATTAAAGTCATTACCGGGATGTCAGGATTGAGAAGAGCGTCGATAATATTGACGGATTTTACTTATCCTATCGGGGAGGGGTAACTCTTAAAAATACCGACTAAGCCTTGTTTATAGTGAATAAATCTCTCTCTGGGCCCCTCCCACTGGTTACTTTAACCTTTTAGACAGATATCAGTTAACAGCAATAAAATGGTTCCTTGCTATCCTTACACCTATTTCAATTTCGCCCAGTACACCTCCTCCTCCCCTCGATCCACCCCCTACCACATAGCCTTAAGTATGGAGTGTACACAGTTTACGAAATGGGCGTTCGTTCTTACCCTTAGTCTTCTTAATTAATTACTCCAAAGGTAGATTTAGACTTAAGTAATGGGGTGGCTCTGTTTAACCCCCCTTTGTCTCAGGGGCTTGAATACTGTTAAGAAGTGAATTGAAATTGGGACTAAACAGGCGATTTTACCCTTTTACCTTACGACTCTTCTACAGAAATGGGTTAACACAGACAAAGTAGAGAACTTAAAGGACTTGATGACCGTTAACAAATGATAATTATTTCTCGTTGGCAATAAGGAGGAAAAACTTTTTTTTTTGCCATTCTCCTTTCTCTCCTCTTATCATGAATATTTCATCATGAGTTTAATTTGGTGTTTAACTAGAGCAGAAGGTGAATTAATTACGACTGTCCCTTAAATCGTAGTTACTGAAAGGTCCTGGCAAAAAGGAAATAGCTGTCTTCTTTATGAAATTATGTAAGAGCTTCATAGTTTTCATGAAGCACGAAAATAATTTTAGATACGAAAAATGAGAATATTTTTGTTGTTGCTTTTTTTTTGTTAATATTAATGTGAATCTCTTTGGGTAGTGGATATTATTAGAAAATTTATTCTGTAATAGAAAGTACACTTACCTCGATGTAGTTTGATGACTACTAGGTATAGTGCTCGTTTATTGACTAAGCAAGAAGCTTGGACAAATGACCGAGAAAAGTCTTCTACAAAATGGAGGGTTGGATGATATTATACTCTCTGCACAAGACTATTTAAATATTGCCAGAGCCCAATATTATCGTGAAAAGAGGGACCAAATACCCCCTTCATTGTCCATTGTTTGTTTAAAATTTAACCAGCTTTGGATGTTTCATAGATGTTAGTCCATCCATCTTCGTACGCATCAGTTTGACATAAATTAATGTTAGCCGTATGCAGATATCTGATTTTGCTTAAAAAGTTCGTCATTTTGGACCTAGTTCTTTTGTACTGTTTGGTTTTGCTGTTATTAGGAACTTTTTACTTGGATAGGGACAGCTTTTTTTTGGAGTGATAACTTCTTTGGGCACGACTGGCACTTTTAACCTGGGGTAAAAACTAGAAACTCGCGTCACGCGCACTTTTGTTGCGCACCCTTTGTAGCCATGTAGCTTGCTAGATCATGGGAGAAAGCGATTAATCCAAGCAAAATATGTATACATGTAGCTGGCTGGAGCAGGGCAACTTTTGGTGGAACTCCAGCAACCGACAGCAGGGTATAATTCTATGGTGTGCGAAGCAAAATAGCTACGAGGGGTGTGAGGGATAGCGTTTCAATGTTGCAATGCAATTTCAGCTATTCGCCTGGGCATTTGCATTTTACTTATCTGCGGTAGTAAGTTATGCACTTTTTTATACGCACTTTTGTGGAAAAAATTTGCTTTGGGAGTTTTACTTTGTATTATGTAGTATGTTATAAATATTATAATCATATTACACTATATTAACTATTTTATATTATATATTACGTATTATGTACTATATACTATGTACTATGCATTATGTACAATGCCCTATGTACTATGTATTGATTATTATGAGCTATAAATTATGTGCTATGCACTATGTCCCATGTAAATGCTATGTATAATGTACTAGTGCTATATACTATGTGCTAAGTAAAAGGGGAAATGGCATTCAACGACATCTAACCTTATGGTCCTAACCTCCGAATTGCTATGCTGAGTGGAGCGCGGCCATCAATTGGATCCTGTGTATACTGATTTCAGCAAGGCCTTCGATCGACTGGACCATGACATTTTAATTGCAAAATTATCCAAATTTGGAAAATCAGGCTCTACCCTAGAATGGTTAAAATCATATCTGAAGTGAAAAACATAGGTCACCAGATTCCAAGAATTTTTATCTAATGAGATCGAAGTAACCTCTTGCGTTCGTCAGGGTAGTTATGTTAGTCCTCTTCTTTTCAATATTTTCATCTCTGATCTATCGGAAAAACTAATAAATATTCCACATCTCTCATCATCACCCAAACTGATGTGTCCTTCATGTAGACGAAATTGAATGCCTTACAAGGCTGGTGAACTGCGAACAAATTGTAACTTAACACCAGCAAATGCTATGAAATTACCTTCTCCCGTGGAAAAAACATTCAGAAGCAGTACTATTATCTCAACGGCATAATGTTGAATCAGGTCGATCATATCGTAGATCTAGGCGTCGTCTTAGATGCAAAACTCAATTTGAACCTGCACTACGATAATATTACTGCCAGAGCCAACAAACTTTTGGTTTCATAAAGGGAAGAGCCGAAAAGTCCAATAATGTATGGTTCACAAAAACACTCTTCTGTTCTCTAGTCCGCCCTATCCTGTAATATGTATGTCCTATCTGGGATCCCATATTCCAACTAAGCAGCAGGAAAGTCGAATCCGTTCAAAAGAGATTTCTCCTTTTAGCCTTGAGACATCTACATAACCCCAGGGCCGGATTACCAGTTTGCGGGGCCCTAAAAATGATGATGATGAATAGGATTTTATAATTTTGTTTACAAAATGACAAATTGCGACATAACTTAAGCACAAAATTAATACAATATTTATGAATTTCAGTTATCAATCAATTTTATTAATCAATCAATAAACATTCATTAATACTTTCGTATGACCAGTACATATACATTATACATATAACTCTTTAAAACATCTTCTTTCTACACTTTTGCCGAGTCAAATCTTTTATTAAATCGTCAAAATGAACTCAATCTATCTTGTCGGATTGTCGTCCGCCGAGGATTTTTTATCCTTTTTAATTGTGAAAAAGATCGTCCAGTGCAGTTTGTTATCATCATTCTTTGTTGTTATCATTTTGTTATCATTTTCTTTGTAAACAACATTAGGCCTACGCGCGCTTTGAATTTTTCTCTTTGTAAGTAGGGTCTATTTCTGCAAACAGCTTGTATGCGTTTTCAAAAAGTACACAATGTCGAAGAAGAATAAATGTGCCATTTGATCGCCAGTATCTACTCCTGACTTCGGTGAATTGTAGACTAATATGACTCTGATTTCTTGTGATCCTTGACAGATATGTCAAACGTGTTGGGCTGGGTGGAGAGCAAAATACAGCTTTGTTAGAAAGTTCTTTTCTCCCCTTTAACGACAACTTTTCTTTTGGCAGCTCCAAGCGGTTCTTCCCAATTGCACCAACCAATATCATGTTCTTTTAAAGCAGTTTTTGCGCAAAGCAAAAACTTGTAAAAAAGTTACCTTTGTTGGTTGTTTTGTTTCTAGGTTGTCGAGTCGTAAACTTCGTAATATATCTTCGAACCTGCCTCGATTTATTGTTGCCCTGAAGATAGAGAAACCATACTCTTCTGATCAGAATTCACGAAGGATCTTTCCTCGACCCTTTTGCACTCCATACATCAATAGTAGTCCAAGGAATTCAAGTAGTTTCGTTCAGTCGTTGTTAGACCAGCAGATAAAGTATTCATGATCATGATTCAGGACTGAATTGACGGCCATTTTTGCAATATACAGAGAATAGATTCAGTCAAGTTAGTCACATCTGTCAACTCTCGAAAAGTTGTTCAGTTGTATTGTGACATGTGATAAGGTAAAGAAATTTCTTGATTACTTTTTTAACATTGAATAAAACTGAATTATTAATGGTGAAGGTTTTTTTAATTAAAAAGAAACAGTTCCGCCATATATAACACTAAATTATAAATTAAAATACATTGTTTATTAAACGATTTTTTTGGACAGATTGTGACCCCCCTTATGTCTAATCAGGATCCCTTTGAAGGTCGCGACCCCCAGGTTTAAAAACAATGCTATAAATAAACACTCAGTTTGAATATTTATAGTAAATAACCGCCATTTGTAGTAGTAGTATCTGAGGTATTTATGGTAAGAATCTGTACGAAGAAACAACTTATAACATCCTTCCGCCTGCGCGAAAAGGAATTCTTGTTTCTTTTCGTCTCCTCCGTATATCAATCATATGCATGCGGATATAAATGGTATGAAATGCATCAAGCGTAGACAGAGGTGTTGATCTGATCACGAGGAAATGCTAATCCTTGTGACTTTGCAGTATCAGGCATTTTGTAGCACAATTTGAAAACGATAAAACATTTCGAGGAAATTCCGTCTCTATTTAAAACTTCTTCATTAAAAAATTAAAAATGTCTAAAATTAGTTCCAGTTTCTCGAAAATGTTCTTTGCAACTTTTCCCGAACTCTAACCCATCGCCCCTTAATTTTCCATGCTCACACTTAGAAAATGAAAATATCGGAAACCTTCCTAAAGACTTTTTTCTCTCGCAAAATAATGATAATAACAAGGAAAAAATTCCCTTAATATGTACACATCCTTGAGAAAGTAGCTGGGAAAAAAAGATGCGATCAAGAAAGGAGCAAAAAAGAAGCACACAACAACGAAGACATCTTTTGGGAAGTTGTGTCATTACATAAATCGATTTAACGAGCAGAGTCTTCTTAACCCTCGGTACTGGGGGCCAGGATCTGAGATTGGATGTCAACGATGGCAGAATAAGCGATGAAATCATTAAATTTCATGAAATGATTTTTATAGCACAATTATGGCACAGATTTACATGCTGTTCGATTTTTTTTTTGTATTTATTTTGGGGAATTGATTGAGCAAAATATTAACATGTGTGACAACGAGACGCAAATTGAACGGTAGAAAGCTTTTAACGTGATTTCTAGATTGATTTTATATTTTTATCTCTTAGATAAGGGCTCTTCTGATGAATCTCACAATATTGTTTCTTTTGGATGAAATGTGTAATATTATAAATATACATAAGTCAGCAGCGTGCCTCGAATCTCACTAGCTTCGGGTTAGGCTTTACTGTCATCACGGAGGTTCGTGGGTCGATTCCACTCCATGGCATGGTCTTTTCAGTTCTTCAACATAGATTACATTGCTTTTTTCTCAATCAATTGTCGCGGCAGAATTGATTGAAGTCAGTTGAATAAAAACCGCATGTTGCCTTTATCAGTTATTTCATATCATTTCTGTTTCTATCTCATAGATCTTGGTGTCCGACATTGCCCAATGATAGAACTGTCGACAGTACGAGTGGACTCACCTCGGACCGTATATATCTTTTACACAAATCTGGAGATATAACAAGACATTTTATACTCCATGGGTTTTCGGAATCAGTCCATTTTGAAACTGCTTGTCATCGATCCATCCATGTCTCCGATCCTTCCGTGAATAAGAAAGATCTTTATTTCAGCAGCTCAGTCAATGCGGTTAAAGAGGAATTCGCATCTTTCAAAAATCCTAGACACTGGTATTTGGAATATGTACATCATTGTGCCGCCCCATTTTAGAATTAGAGCGATGTCCTGTTGATTGCAGTGACTACGGTCATACAGACAAGGTCTAGCGCGTTCTTGGCTTCTCCTATCAACGTCATAGGAGTAAGGAAGAGTACCGTTGTCAGCATAGTTGTGAAGTGAGTTGGAGGGGTTTGACAGTAGATCATTTATACAAACTAGGAAGAGGGCTGGTTATAGATTTGAGCCCTGGGGGACACTTCCAGTGATAGCACGGATAATGGATAGCAA